>OW121817.1:55112468-64347468 GCA_933228935.1 Pemphredon lugubris | reverse complement strand
TTCTCGATGTATGCGCACGTTCGTACTATCAGGAACGAGTAACAAAAGCGGCCGCTGCTTCTTTGTTTACGTTTTATGCAGATGCAGAAGCTTCAACGATTCCCCGTTGTTTCGAAGAACAGTGACCCAATGGAGATACACGAGTAACGTCTTTGACGCGTTAAATATTGCGATTCGCGTTGCTATACCGATTATACTGTATACTTGGTGCGATATTAACAGTCGCGCGTGAGTTTTGCGTTTAAACTTTGGGTCTTTCGAGTCTGAATGGAAATTAACGGCCGGCGAATTTAACGAGGAAACTGAACAGCGAATTTTCTTCTCCTCCTTGCCACGAAGGTAACGATAAGCCTGATTATGCGACGCGATACGTTTCCAAGCAATGACGCGAATATAACGAAAGCATATATTCTTCCAATGTCAAAATCTTACCGAAAAATATCAGCTACTCCTTCAATCTTTAATGCTGCATAATTTCTCATTCCGATTGTTCTGCCGTCGTTAATGGTACGATAGAAAGCTAAATTTCAACAATAATTTTTTATGAATTAAATCAATTACTCGAAACAAAAAACTGAATATTCGCGTATCCCTCAAGTCTGTGAATCGCGAACCTTTGAGCAAAAGGTACACAGCGATTTGTAATTGCAATCGAGGACCGACGAATACGCGTGAAACTGAAAACCGACGTTATTTCGCAAGGAATTGTACAAAAAAGAAAGAAAGAAAGACGAGAGATAAAAAGACAAATACAATATCCGTAGTTCGTAAAGCTGACCTGTGCCCAGGAGAAGTCCGATAAAAGGCGTGCCGAAAATCGAGTTCGAAATTGCGACTATCCTGCATAACGAGGACTCGGGCGCTTACATTAACATCGCTTTTATTTAGCTAATTTCATTTCTTTTTTCGTAGAAGTAAACATCAGGTGTACGTGAACATTTCGCGCGTAACTCTTGAATTGTTCACAAATGCTTGTTAATGTGTAAAGTGTCGGCACGAATGAGTGAAATGTGACTGCGATGGGGAGAGAAAGAGAAAGAGAGTGAAAGATAAATGGTAACGTAAGATGTTTTTAAGTAACTGTGATTTTTTCAAATGTTTTATATTATATATATACATATATATATGTATACAAATATATATATATATACATATATATATATACACATACATATACTATATACCATATATAAATATGAATTAATTTCTACGCATAACATAAACGAAGTTTCAATGTCGCTGTGTTTATACGAAACCGTAAAACTTTTTTAGACTAACATATCGGTAGCGTTTAGCGGCGAAAACAATTATTACTATTATTGTCATGAATTACAAATATTGGTTATCATTAATTATCTATAGGAAGGTGCGAGTGCGTTGCCTAATCATTGCGGATTTCGATTGTTCGTTGGTTATTTTGTGAGAACCTCGCGGTATGTCGGCGAGAGTAGAGTTCTCAAAGTTCTCCGAGTTCTCCGAGTTCTCCGAGTTCTTTTCGTTGCCTACCATCGGAAAGGATCGTCGTTTACGAACTGTTCTTTTTCTCCTTTTCTTGCAATCGATCTCTCACGGGCTGTTCCTACAACGTTACTGTACGCACTGGACCTCTCGTCGAGCAGAATGCACGACAATTAAGTCGGTAACGAATCGTAACGAATCGATTCCACCAATTCCCTTTCGAATGGGCTATGCAATTATCGGGAAAGATCGATCGCCTTTTACTTCCGATAAACTCTTTGGCCGGATAGGTACTTAAGAAAAAAAGAAAAAGAATAATAAAATCGGCGGGACGACCGGGAAACGTTTCGTCTTTCGGACGGTAAAAATGTTAAAGCGTAAGGATGTACTCGCTATTGTTTTAAATGGCGTTAAATAGCTTTGCTTGTAATGCGTGGGTAGCCTACGCGACGATACAGCGAATCAGAGCCTCCTTCTCTTAAGCATCTCAATGACTTTTGCTCGGCGAAGGTGCAGTCCTGTCCTGACAAGAAGTGTTCATTTTTTGAAAATCCACTATGTGGAGGAAGTACACGCTCACGATCGGACACATACAAACACAGATACGCGTAGCGCGTATCGTTGAAATACACGATTATAGTAGAGAGTTCCGAGGCGGAGCGGCGCGTAACCGCGATGCCAGAGTGGTTACAAAAATAGACAATTTGTGGTATCGCATACTCGACCCGTATTTTTTTAAATAACTCTCCTACGATTCTGCCGATCTATGGATCATTTGGTGCGTACTCTGGTAGGTATCGAATGAAAGAGAGAGAGAGAGAGAGAGAGAGAGAGAGAGAGAGAGAGAGAGAGAGAGAGAAAGCGTGTTGTGCGTGAGAGGGAGAAAGATACACGACAGACGTCGAATCTTCGAATTGACAAAGGATATAATATTCAAAATTCGAGAGATTCTCGTGCTTCGTATAATCGACGAATTTGAGAAGGTTACGCAAGTTTCGGCAGTTGAGTTTCATTCGTAGCACAATCTCTGCAGTCATAGCGAACTTAATGTGTAAGAAATTCCCGAGAGTCTTGTACATATTATTTTTTTTACTACTGAAAAATATTTGACGAAGAACTGCGATTGTCGTTAGCCTAAAACACGGGAATATCCGTGATTTCCGAGAACCTTCACTTTGCTTCGGAATCGAGATTCAACTGCATAGGGAGGTCGTACGAGTGTCGAATTTACGGAATAAAAATATGCTATCTCTGAAAATAGTGTCGATATTTTTTAAGGACGGACTCCTGTCAGAAAATAAAAAAATTGATTATCAATTTAAACAGAAGACTACTCGATACCTTGCCGCAAGGATATTCGCCCGCGTTTACTGACATAATCTTACATCGTTCGACAGCGGATTATCAAATTGGATTAACTGCGAGTTCGATGTCAATTCATCTCGGGTTATCGTCAAGATCATATTATCGGAAACAAGATCATATTTATCGTTTCACGATAGAGAGAACGCGTATATCGTAAAAAAAATAAAAATTGTGTCAGAAAGCGCTATCCCTCCTCGTTTCGTAATATCTTTAATCCTTTGCGCCGAATCAATTTACATCAATTTCGAACACGTTGGTATGGTTCGATTTGCCCCCCATTTGAATTTAAAATAAACGCTTCTTTCCGTTTTGGGAATAACCAAAGGTATATGTATACTCATTTATCGTACTCGTATCGTTCCTCGCTATTACCACGCGCACGGACCAAACGTACATTTCTGATTTCGCACCGCCTGGTCATTGTCGGTTTAAAGCGTTAGTGAAATTACAGTAATTACGGGTCCCTTGTTTATACTAAAATAGCGCAAAGATAGCGTGCCGTGACGATCGTTCCGTCGTAAAATGTTAATCGATACCAGACATCCACGTGGATCCCGGTATTCGAAATAATCAGTGAACATTAGGTAACGTGCAATTAGACTCATTGTCGGTCCAGATACAAATTTGCTGTCGCGAATAGAAACCCGAGAAAATGTTTGCTTTAAAACAACCACGTATGCCTACCAATTCGTTTGTCTTCAACTTTCATTTCGAATAAATCGATCGCGTACTGGAATATTACCGTCATATTGGAATTGGAAATTGGAAATTAAAACCTCGACAAAACTTCCCGAGATATTAACGTTACTACGCTATAATACATTTGATATAAACCATTTAATGGAAATTTAGAATGTTTTGCTCATAAATTGTTCAAAGAAATTAAGATCGCGGGGAAAATTATGTTGCACGAACGTAATAAAGGAATCTGCAATGTAACGCGCTACCAAAGGTTTACTCGGAGACTTTAATCATTCCTTATCACGTGGGCATACAGGTACATACACGAGTACACGTGACACGTATCAGTCGTGGTTCACGGTCGCTGGGGAAAGCGTCAGCTACAACTAAGTTGCACTTAATTTTATTCATTACTCCTTAATCGTTTTAAATAATTTTCTATCGACGTTTCACGCGCGCGTGTATCATCGACAAGAGTTTATTATTGTGTAAGAACGAGAGTCGTTCGGGCGGTTGCTATCGGTCATTCGAATATTTGCAGAAACATTAATGATCGTGATAGTGTACGCGAGAAAAAACGCGGACATGTAGATATTTGTCTTAACGATCAAGTATACGTATAACTGCGAGAAATAGCAGGTACATCAAATTCTCATAAAAAATATCCGGGTAAACTTGATCGAACCTTTTATTCTCAACGGCATTCACGCGTTCACGTGTTTCGCAAAAATGAACACAAACGAGGCAAGATTTCCCAAAACTGACGCTCATCCATTCCGCACCGTGCGCCGTTATTCGTCGAATCGACTACCTCGATATTGAAACGCAATTGAAAGAAGAAGGTACCCCCGAACACGAAGGTATCGAGCATCTTATAGTTAAACTATCCACCCGCGCGATCCATCCCCCTATACATAGAGAGAGGGAGAAGCGGCACGAGGCCACACAATTAAAATTTTGCAACAAACCCTACTCGAGTAATAACCCAACCGCGAGGAGCATATTCGATAGGAAGAACGATACGAAGTAAGGAAAGAGGGTAGATAGGTAGGTATGTATGTACCCCTACGATCCGTGGGGTGGAGTGCGCGTGTCTGGAGGCGGTTGCGTGGCCAGCTACATCGCACTCCTCCTCGCAACCAACCCCGAGGAAGGTGGCCCGGCTCCAGACCTGCTCTGCTCGGTGGGTTATGCACGGCTCGTGACCGGCGCACCCTAAACGCCGTAGTCGCGTCGCGAATGAAATTCAGTTCGCCCTCGGCATCCATACCGTTGGATTTAAGGGTGAACGACGCGCACACCGGCCGACCGAATCGTCAGGGAGGAAAATGAACGTTCGGCAGGTGCGTCTACCTCCAAGTAAGTGCACTTACTCTACCGGTGTATAAGGAAAATGAGAAAGAAGGGTTGGAGGGAGGGAGGGAGGGGAGTGACGGTGGTTGACGGTGGTTGACGGTGGTTGACGGGGGATGACGCGGTCCGAGGATCGTGCATCGTACTCTCCGGGTGGTCCCGCGGGAGGTGGAGCACCGACGATCGATCGCGTGTGAGCCAGTGGAAGTTTACGAGGGGTGCTATCTCGTGGAAAAACACCAGGTCGACCTGGGGCTAGATTACACGAGGTTAATGCGAATCGTATGGATGTCGAGGTTCACGGGTGATTCGTGGACAATGACGTGGCTGGAAATGGTATTCCTGGAGTTTTTGATTTTTTTGCCGCAGGAAAGATGGGGTCGCGAATGGTAACCGCGAGGGGCAAATGTTTGATCGAAAGCGTAGCCGGACGAGCAATCGAGCGGGGAAACTTTCAGGGCAGTTTTGTTTGCGACGAAATCGATTTCACGCGCGGTACGGTTCGATTCGCGCGGAGGATTTACGTGTTTATACAGAATTCCGTGATTCGGGAATATTTACTTTGTCGCGTAGCGCGTGTCAGTTGAGGTTCAATGGTCGGTACGACGATACCGAGATTTCGAGCATAAGACGAGGGTTGATCAGTGACATTTTCGTATTCGAGCGATGCAGAGTTGCTCGAAAATCTGTTTTTCCCGCGAATTTTATCGCATCCCGATAAAAAGTCACCCTTACGCCCGATAACATTTTATTCCGCTTCAATCGAACAGCCTGAACGCGGGAAATGTAGGTCACGGAGGTGACGAGGACTCGAAACAAATATGCCGTCGATTTTTTTCTTCTTCTCGTGTTTTAAAGAAACATCTTCGGGCAAGTATGCATTTACAACTGCCGCGTGGTTATTTTCCGACGACTCTCCAAGGGTGACTATGCTCGAAAGAAATTATTATTACCATCATTTGAGAATAACGAGTACTCAATACCGATGATGCTACCTACGTCGATCGAAAAAAGAAATTCGTTAAAATAATTCAATTATCCAGCGTCGTTGTATCCGAATAATATGATCCATTCAAACATTTCATTTATACCGATTCGTCGCAACGCAAGACGCCTCGACATTACCTATCGATAAAAAAAAAACATACATACGCGCGTAAACGTAAAATTTCTAAATGATCGTGAATGCAAAAAATATAGGTCACGAAGGTGTTGACTCGAAAAAGCCTCCGAGGGCGTCCACTTCCTGGCACTCGTGAAACACTTGGCGGTGGCCTTTACCACCCTACTGTCCTCTCTTACTATTTTTCCTTATTCCCCGCTTCACGCACGCTCTTTTCCACCCTTTCTTTGCCCTCTCCCTCTCTCTCTCTCTCTCCTCCCTTCCTTTCATACCTCCCTCCCACCCTCCCTCGCCCTCGCCCTCTCTCTCTCTCCCTCGCTCGGTGTCATTTGCAGCTGCGCAAGGTCCTATAAGGAGCAGGAGCACACCCTTCCGTGGCTGCAGTTGGCAGTGCGATCGTCGTGGACCGTGATCGTGTAGAAATCTCTCTCGCGTGTCACGAATTTGAATTAAAAGGGAAGAATAAATGGCACGATCGACATCGTTAAGCTTGATTAGATAAACTCGTACCCCGACTCGCAACGGATAACGGTAAAGCGACTCGACGATAGAAAAAGTCATTGGAACTGGTGGATAATTGTCTGTGCCGGTGAGAGAGTCTCGTTCGTGCATATTGTTCGTTATTTTCGACAATGAGCATTGTTTCTCTTTAGCAAGAAAATAATAGGAGACAGAGTCGACCTTCCGCTGGTTGTTTAATTACGAAATGTCAAAATTGGGGCGGTAAATCGTTTCGGGCAGTATGTACCTCGCGTGTATAACGTGTATAATGTATGGCTCTCATGGATAAAACATCAATCTTTAAGTAAGAAGCGTTATCACGCAATAACGAATACAGTGATATTCCAACGATTACTGAATTATTAACGAATATTTCGTGACTCGTGTAATCCTTTGTAACGATCGTCGTCGGTACGACGGATCTATAAATCCTCGTTAAACGATTCTTTGAAAATAACGGGTAACGCTATCGATACGATGTATATCGATCTTTAGTGAAAATATTGAGCGACGATTAAACAAAGAAGAATGATCACTGGACACACGCGTTAATTGGAGAGGCCTATGTCTTACGACGAACTGCAGCCGGTAACGTTTCTGATTTCAGACGAATTATGATACACGTGTCGTCGGAGAACGCTCAGAGATACGACCGGGTAAAGCGCAAGGGGGCAGCTTTCCTTGCGAGCTTTTTTAAATCGAGAAAGCTAACCTTAGGAATGAAGATCAACGAGGACGAAGAAATGGAACGTGCTCCGAGAGTCGAGACACCCGGTAAGCATCGCAAATGGCAATTTACTCGAATCATTTTTTAGTACACGCCGAGGATCTAACGATGCATAGGTGCAATTCTTCAGAGTAGGTACTTTTTCAGCGCATCGTTACGATATTTGAATGATAGCTCACAATTTTCCCTCGTACACGAGAGCCGTTATAATATTTAGTAGGTACGACAAAGGGTTTGCTCTTTCCGGTGAACTTTTCGCGAAACTCTGGAATCTTGAAAATACGGTGCCGGCCTGACACCGCGAAAAGGGTTTAACGCAATAATTTCTTTTTTTAATGATGCCGCGTAACCATCTAGAGGGTCATGAAGTTGTTTATATTGGAAATTTTACTTTCAGATTGGAAGTTTAAGAATCGAGCGCGCTATACGTCAGAGCTCGATCGACAGAAATATTTCTCTACCTCGTTCCGTACGTAACGAGACTAGAAGAATACATTTGCGTAAATTTCAAGGACGATATCGAGGTATACCCCAAAAATGGGGTAGCCCCGGAAATTGATATCAAGAAAGTTCTGTCGATTTGTCGCTCTTCGGTCAAGAGGCACCGTAGTTAACTTTGCATTAATTTGAGATTCCAGCCCCGAGACTGTCGGGGATTTCCTTCATCGGTTGATAGTCGATAGTCGAGAGCAGGCTCGTTTCGTCGGTGACTCGTCGGTGACTCGACGGTGACTCGACGGTGACTCGACTCAAAGTTTCCAATGGTATTATCTGTTTTAGCGATCATCACGAACGCTTGCCGTCGCAGTGGCAGCCAGAATGACAACCAGGTATCGAGAATTCCGTCGACCTTGAGCGTGGCAGCCGTCGACGTCGTCGTTGCCTGTCAGCCGTCACCGTCGCACTCTATTTTAACCTTGACACCGGGACGAACACGGAACATCGATCAGGATATGGAAGCACTTAGGCTGAGTCGGCAGGATAATCCTTTTTTACAGGTACGATCCGATAACCTTGCGCCGCGACGCGCCGCGTCGCACCGCGTCGCACCGGTACTCGAAGAGAAAAGGGGTAATCGGAAAGTTCACCCGACTGAAAGTTCACCGGATCGGATACGACTTCGGTGCTAATTTTCCAATTTCCGAGGCAACGATTAACCGACACGGGAGTGTCAGATTTAAAAGATAAAGTCGTACGATCGATTAATTGGATATGCTAGATACCACGCGTTTCTAGATATTAATTCGCTCGAGTTGTAGATTCGATATATTTGCGATTCATTTTTACCTAAAATCGCTGTCGCGTTAATCGTTTGCTCGGAAATTACGTCTCGTAATTCTCGATAACCCTTCGCAAAGTAATTATTCGCATGAGAAAGAATAATCAATATTTCACAGGTACTGGCGAGTCGCGAGAGTTTAGTAGAGTCGATCGAGGAATCAGAGTCGGACGACGCCATTCTCATGTCTCAGGTGAGAATTCTCGTTCCTATCATTCTCACTCTGTCTTATCTTTAAGAGGGTTAAAGAAAAATCGATCAACGCTCCGCGTTCTTGTATTATTCATGCTAACCTGAACGGAAGATACTATGTATACGTACGTAAACCGACCTTATGGTCGCTAACGGCACTAACGGGATATTTCTTTCTTCCCTATCGTACGACATCTTTTCCAGAATAGATACCCACGTATCTTACTATTCAGGATAAACATATTTCGCGAGTCTTGGTCAAATAATTTTCGGTGCAATCTCAAATTAACAGACCAGAGATCGCGATAAAATCCAAAGAAATAGATTCGTTCGTTTGTCATCTCAAGTGTTTGTCGTCGTTTTAAAAGAATGTATCTCGAGCGAATAGCGTTGTTGACGTTAAGGTTCAGAAATTCATAAGATATATTAAATCTATTACGATCTTCTGTCGTTAGGACAAGTGCGAGTACGCAAGGGCGAGACCTTGCATCGTTGTTCGATCTTTCCCGGAAAGATCGAACGGGGATTTTCGAGTTGGCTGCATGAAAAAAAAAAACTGATATTTTGAAAATCTCCTTTCAGGAATTGGGCGACGGCGACCCTTTGACGCTGGCGCAAGTACACGAGCACCTGGTACGCAGTCCTCCGCCAGCTTCATGGCCGCACACAGCCTTCCACTTTCCTGCTCAGAATGAACATTCTGCGAGCAAAACTGACGTCCTGGGACACTACAAAAGTCCATCGAAAACGCCACCCCATCGAGGCAACGATCACGTACTGTCCAGAAGCGAGCCATCGACGGACATCAGAGGTGCGTTTACGCATTACTCGAAATCGTTTCTTTATATTTAACGATTTCCCCCGTCACTTTCGAATCCCCTCGCGATTATTCGCTCCCACCGGTATTTATCGCAATTCACCTCATCTTGGCGAACGATGGAAATCAGAGACGCGCTAAGACAAAAGAACTCGATAAATATGGAAGGAGCGGCGAACACAAAACTCTTGTTAGACCGAGCGGCGAAGATCTCGAAAGATCTGTATATCCATGCATTCGTAATAAGCACTTATCCTCGACCTTGTTACCGTGCTTATAGACATGTGCCATGTGCTATCGATCTCTCCTTATTTTTACCTCGCATAAATTAATGGCCGGTTCCTCGATGGCGGCGTGCCTTCGCTCTATCGAGCGTTATAACTTTCGATCGGTTCTTCTCCGTTCGAGCTGGGGGAAAATATTTACCGGTACTCTACGGGCTTTTCGAACGAATTCGTCAGCGATCGAGTTCCTCAATGGTATCAATGTACAACACGTTTCCAATTGCGGCACGCTCGACACCCTCGGTATTTGTTAACGTTAATCGAACCATGGCACGTGGCCCAATTACTCTTTTCTCGCGCCAAAAGTATAAGATTTGTGTATTTCAATTTCAGGATATTCGTTTTCCGCTCAAAGCACACCGTTAAACTATTTCGGTGTAGTTTCACTTTATTATTTTACGTATCTGGCAAACTGGTAAATGTTGTGCAAATTCGCTCCTTTAACGAAAACTCGGATAAATTTGCAATGCTCAATAATTATTGCTTATTCTCGGGTACTGGAATTTACTCGACATATTTTAGCCGAACGATGAAATCAATACGGATAGTCCTGAACACATCTCGATTAAAGCTGGATTGAAATCAATTCGCAAGATTGTTTCCGGTCGCCGGAACGAATTACCGGTGTTGATAATTCCATAAATGATCTTGTCGCTTTTTCAGATCGTCATTCGCACACGTTCTTGTTGCATCCGACGCCGATCCGTACGTTGTCCGACGTCCGGCGACTTCACAGATCGGCGGACGACAGCGTGCAGCTGATGTCGAGCGAGTAAGAACCGCGAGCTCGCTGGTCCGCGGCCGGACAGGAATGGTCTTACGCACTCATTGTCAGAATGAAGGGAAGTAAGTTTTGTCGGCGCTAAATGCCCCGCGCACGCTCCTTGGGATTTTCTGATGTGGTACTTGTTATTCGCACAGAGGAGAACGGTCAAATAATACGGAGAGTTCTCCGCGCGAAACGATTCTTTCTTGTCGCGCCAATTTTGCGATTTTGAGGAGGGAGAGAGAGAGAGAGAGAGAGGGGGGGGGGGGAGTGAGAGAGAGAGATATCTCCTACTCCTTCGATTAATCGTATTCGCGATCGGGATATAAATATCATGGTCCAAATTCAGTCGCAATAAAGAGGTAGTTCGGCGTCGATTACTTTTTGTAAATTGGTTTCGTTGATCGAATTAATGTTTAGTGCGGATTCGTTGATCGAGTCACTTTTAGCGAGTATTCGTTGATCGGGAATCGTTTCGACTTCCCATTTTCCATTGCGAAAATTACAATAATCAACTGTACATTCTACTCTGTTCACGACGGTGGGGAGGATACGACTATGCGAAAAAGCTCTCTGATATTTCGGACCTTAATTTGCACCGGAAACCGAAAAGAATAATACTCGCGTTTGAAAAAACGTTGCAATTGACATGTAAACTCTATTATTATTTACCACGGAATGTTAACGATGCCCCGCTGAAGATTGAGATACCGTAAAACTGCTTCCGGTGCAAATTAATGTTCTGCTTCCGCTGCAGACAACCATCGGCGACAACGGTTGTCCATCGGGGTTCAGTTGTTTTTCCATAAAATATTTATGCAACATCGTTAATCGTTCCCCGCTGAACTATACGACTATAAACAGGCCTACGTTCGCAATCGATCGAAGGCTGTGCATACCTTTGTCCAGATCGAGATATATCTTTGGTGCTTTTCAATCCCACGTCGCGTCGCGCAAAAATAAAATCTGTAACCGCGTGGAACGCTTACGATTAATGATCGACGGGCGACGGTGGGCGACGGTGGGCGACGATAGGCGACGATAGGCGACGATAGGCGACGAGGTTTCCGTTGATAAGCTGGTGGCGTCGCGATGATTCGATGATCGAAGAGTAGCATTGACTCTGGACTCGAGTACAGTGTATATGTTACTGTGAGTAACATAGATTTAAAGGATTAACATACTATTAACTCAGCGAATCGACTATTTCTTACTACATCGTCAGCAGTGGGTCGAGTGTTTCTTGGAGATACTTGTGTGTCGTTTCATACGCTTTGAGTTGGACTGTTTTTTCGTTGTTTCGTAGACCTAGTCGGGAAGCAATATACGATTGTTGTACGTTCATACGTTTCTTTATAATTGCGTTATCTACAACGAGCAATGTTACCGTGTGATATTTATTGTTGTTGCACATTTTATTCTGACATAAATATTTTTTCTAATAGCACGTACAACTTAAGTCGTTACGATCGAACGAAAGATCGAGCGATTGCTTGAATTCGTTTTGGGCGATTATTCGTTTTTACCGTTTGCGTTTTGTAACGCGAAAGGTGATTTGCGATTTACGGAGGGCAAAGTGAGTCGATGCGGAATGGAAAGTATTTCTAGCGCTGACGATGCGCCAAATGTATAGGCCTCAATATAATAACTCCTCGAATTAGAGTAATCGTAGAGATAAGAACTTTTTTATAGAGGGAGAGAGAGAGAGAGAGAGATGGCGGGGAGGGGGCAGAGAAAGAGAGCGCAGACGTGTTCGTCGAATATCTCGAAAAATTTATTTACGTTCCACGACTTATTTACTTTCAAGGACGAAGCTATTTTTTTAATATCGCACCGCGAACTCCTGATAAGCACAAATGTCACGAAGCCATACGAGTTACTATCGGTCGATTCTCAAACGCACAGAACACGAATCACTAGTACGTTTATTGACGAACGATCGACGACGCTCCGACTCTCGGCGAACAATTTTGATTTCGTCGTAGATCCGAGGCCGTATCGAAGCCCAGGTTCACGATCTGGTATGAAGAGAATTCAAAGAGCCACGCTTTACAGGAAAGCATCGCCGAAAAACAGAGAACGGTGAATTAATAATGTGTCTTCCTTCGAACGGCCGTCGGATGGCATCAACAACGCGTAGTTGGTGTAATTTTAGCAGGGTTTATACAGAACTTTCAAAATAGTAGTGAAATAAGCAAAAAGAGTTTAGAAGATTATTATTAAATAGAGTCCAATTGACTTGGCCATTGAGAATTGAGATTATTTCTATTGTATGCGATATATTAGATGATATGAACGTGTATTAGACGTTAAAGGCAATTTTAAAACTTCTATCGGAAGCCAAATCATTAAGAAAAGAAAAGAAAAAAAAAACATTGAAAAGGAAAAAAAAACCGTAGAGTGACTTATATAATCTAGTCAAGCGTAACGTATATGCTGAGTGCTGCATTGTCACTTTTAAACAAACAATAAATTAACAGTCGTTCGAGTACTTATTCGACAGTTCAATAATCGGCGAAAAAGTTTTAATCCAAATATACATATTACATCGTAATTAAACGTTAGGTTTATCAGAGTCGGGCAAATTATCTGTACAATAAAATTGTTCAAATTCAATTTCTTTGCAAAATTGTATCCATCGCTTGGATCAAAACGAGTTTAATAAATTCAAACGGTGTCTCGAGAAACTTATAACGTCTGTTCTTCGTTCGTCGGATAACGAAGATTTTGCCCAACTCTCTTACTATATTGTCTATTCAATTCAAATGGTTGATGCTTTACTCCGCCTCGAAATCGGATTGACGAGTGCCGTACGTGACTTTTGATAACTGCTGTCGCACATTAGACTTTCTTTCGCAAATGCGCTTAGAAATGTTCAACGATTCATACATCAATTCAGTTTCCTCCGTTCTTTTCCGTCCTAAATTCTACATCCGATACGTTCTACGCGTAAAGTCCTCTTCGGACTAGAACGATACAACTGCGACTGGATTAGCAGAGAATAAATTTGTTTTCGCATTGCCAGCGAGATTGTACATTCGATTTTTCCCCAGCAATGTCATTGCGAAAAACAAACAGTCCAACTTGCTGGAAATCAATTGTTCACGACTGACAATGAGATCGCTATCACCCACGGGTTCGATCGTGTCGCAGTATTTTCGTTGTATCGTGAAAAGGGCGGTGTTAGGTTCGATATTCGATATTTCCAGGCGATTTTTCATTCGTGTACGAAGAGAAGGTATTAAGGTATTTTATATAGCCGAGCAATCGGGGAGATTGTGATTTCCGTGGCGCCACGATTTGATCACTATTTTAGAACTGGCGCAACCTTCTTCTACGGCGCGTTGCGCCTTGCTTTTCAAATTTGGATCGGAACTGAAAACTATGTGTACGTACTACATACGTATTTACCCAGGATTGTACTACCTACTCGGCGAATAGAGTAAAAGGATTTATGAATCTCTTATTATAAATTATTGAACGCGTTTCATGCGAAGTATTTACATCGTGCCGGGACAACGATCGGACGCGGACAAATTTATGCCGATGGGTGAGATGCCGTACCGAGGTTCGTCGATTGCCGATCGCGCTGCCTTACAATTAGACTGGATCGAACGTCACGGAAATCGTAATTTCGCCAAACAATGGATGTCAGTTTGATCTTGTCACGATATTAGTGGCCTATTACGAGCATAACATTCATCTCATCGCTGTACGCGGATCACGGTGTGTCCAAGGTGTGCTCCATTTATAAACAGGCTGGGTCAGTATTTCGCCGCGTAGTTTCTAGTATATTCATTGAAGAATTCATTGGAATTCATCATTCACTGTATGCTACCGTCTGTAACGCGTAATCTCAACATAGTCAAATAAGCAATCGTCGGAAATGGAAAGGATTCGAATACACGCGCACTCATACTCGGAGTATGCGGTTCGGTATCGTGCGCTCAAAAGCACTAACTATAGATGTGTTTGTTGTTTTTCAATAAAAATGAAATATATTTGTGTTACTGTAAATAAAATAAATATCTACCGTCCTGTAGAATCCCGAGACTTTTTTTTAAGGTGTATGCTCAACGGATATTAACTGGAGCAGGAAAGTATTACAACCAAAAAAGTGGCAGAAAACACGAATGCCTCCTTTAACATCGTGTTATCGTGGCATAATATCGTATAAAACCTGAAACAGAGTTCCTGATTCGCAAACCAATTGAACCCTTCGATTAAAAGAAATTGACTGAATTTGACGTACAATTTATTTCACTTTTCACAATGAATCTTCGTTGTTCATGTTTATTTTGAGTTCCAAATATTTCTTACTTCGTAAACTTTAAAGCTAACATTGAGAAATCCAATACAACGAAACTTTATGATTAATGAACGATGATTAAAGAACTTGGTATATGATGTGTATGCGATATACGTATATCTTGTCATGTATGTTGGGGTACAACGGTCATTTCTTGCTTCGTTACTCTGAAATGAAAAAGTTTCTGAACGTCCATTCGCGGTACCACACACTTCTGTCACGATTAGGGGTCGTTGTAACAAATTTCTTCTCTTTGAAAGATTCTAGGGTGCTCCATTCGGACGAAGCAAACACGCCGGTCATATTAAAATTCGCATTAATATGATCCGTCCATTCGGGAATTGGTTTTCCGTCGGATTGTACAAAACACAGACCCGGGGCCAACATATTCCTCTTTCTTTTAAGTCCAAGAAGAAAACTCAGGCTACACTGCTCCGGCCCATACAAGTATGGACTCCAAACTCTTGCAGTGAGGGGAGCAAGATACGCGTCGACTGTATTCTTACCATTCGCTTCTAAAAACGATAATCCTACAGGATTTGTTACTGTTTTTGGAGCACCTTGATGCATTTTGTATTGATCGGCCATTGTCCGCATAACATTGTGCACCCTGTACACACCCTCGCGCGTGTACTTCAGTTTTCCAGCTACGCTATCCAAGTTCATAAAATGAAGATTTTTTAGTTGCTGTATACCATCTTTGGTTAATTTCTCTGGTTCCCTATATCCCAATAGATTCTGATTCGGAACAGCATTCGCGGGTACCAGCCTTTTTGGAAGTGGTTCCCAATTGAAATCACGCTTCCGTGTGGCGTCGATCAGTCTCTTCGTTACGAGTGGGCACACGTAACATTCGTAAACATTATGATTTGCCGCAGTGATCGGTCCGAAGCTTCCCGACTCTATCTCTGGACCATTTTCATCCGCCGGTATAGGTCCTCGTGGTATGGCTATATCGGGTAGATTCATTTTGATGGAAACCCCTTCGGAATCTTGTATATCGACTATATTAGAAACGTATACGTGGATTGGCGCTGGAATATTGAAATTCTCTGGCAATAAGTCAAAAATCCAGTGTTTACTTTTTCCTCGACTGCGGGTTATGTAAAAGAGATGCATATTCAAGTAAATCACGCATACATGCAGAAATAAGCAAAACGGAAGTTCGCGTCGTAGCAGGTCGTTGATCGATAACAAATCTTCGTACGTCCGCTCGCACAGAAGAATGAAACTAGAATGGTCTAAATTATGCGAGTATGCGAGTGGTACAGGTACGTTGTCTTCCTCTGACGGTTCTGATTTATATAGCGTGTATAACGATTCGTTGCTTGGCCCAACTTGGTTTTTTAATTGAGAGTCCGTAGGGTTGGATATACATCTCGATATTTTATCAGGATGTTTCCACGGTCGGGATTTTGCTCTTGCACGTCGTCGCTTAAAATTAGCCTTTTCTGTAATCTCTTGTACATTGGTTGCGGCGACCGGAGTTCCAAAAGCAGGGTTAGCCACGAACTGATATCTATTTGTAAAAAGTTTTTCTATATCTCGCGTCAAGTGCATTATTTGAAATAAGAAAATAACATAAGTCCCGACCTCCACGCTACAGTAAATTTAAATACACTTAGAAAAGCCTTAATTGGACAGCTGCTGTCAAATGTTTTCTTTTGCCCGGGTTAAAATTAGTATTACCAAGTATTATAATTAAATGTATATATATATATATATCTGTAAACTCACTGTTGTATGTCAACGGCTACCATTTGTACGCCACATTTCTGAAGTAAATACATGGATGTATTTGAAAATAATGCAGATTTTAGACCGCAGCAAAGAGTTTGACCAAAGTTTACACCATTTATATTCGCTATACACAGCTATGCACAGCTGTGTACACAAGCATACACAAGTCTCACTGGCGTATACTCATCTATATTTCCCACACTGGTCTATTTATATGTATTGATGTATGCATACACATATAAACAATTTAAAGGTGGAAAATTATCGATAGTAATATCGCGCCATCGATAGTTTATTTACTATCGATAGTGCTTGCCGATAATCGTTTGGGTTATCGATAGTTCAGAACGCGCTGTCATCGGTCCACATGGCGTATGTATTCTAATAATTCGGCGGTTCAGCAAAGAACCAATTGGAACTGATTGGAACCGATTTATCGCGGAACGTTACTTAAAAATTCGTGACACTTCGTGTGGATTCGTAATCATTCGCGATTACGTGCGTGCAGTGTGCGCAATTAGTGTTTGATACCATTTGATATGATACCGGCTTTCCAGTTGCGTCGCATGTCGCATGCGGTCGTATAATTTGTGTCTTTGAATCGTCTCACCTACGCACGTGTAACCTGTTCTGATATTTAAAGTTAAACATATACTCGATGCACAATGGTTTGTATAAAACCGGATCTGTTGGATCCATTCGAGATAATAGTAGGAACGTACGAGCAGTTCTTGCTCGGATACAAAGTTGAAAACATCGTTAATGTAAGTAACACGTTCGCTTAACAAAAATCATTAGGTTATGTTACTATTATACAGCAGCATTTAAAGATTATTTTAAGCCACTCGTGCAACCTACTTCCTTTATTTCTCATCGTGGTTTTATGATTCTTAAGGAGTACAAGATGGAGAGAAGCTTCGCGACGCATAGTCATTTGGCAAGTGTGCGTTGCGCTGCGAGTAATAAACATTATTTAGCCTCCGGAGGAGCAGACGATTCTGTTTACCTATACGATATGCGCTACAGGGTGGAATCTGGTAGACTGATGCATCATAACGGTACAGGAATTTCATTACTAATACCACAGATACTATTGAATATTTGTGTAGCTGCATTTTAATATATCCATATCTTCCTTTTCGTATACAGATACCGTAAATTGCGTCGAGTTTACTCCGCAAGCGTCTCATATTTTTACATGCAGTAATGACGGAAGTATAGCTGCTCTTCGTTGCGGCAGTTGGCAAATGGAGAAACATTGGCAGAAGCCACATAAGGGTCTAGCCGTTAATACTTTGGCTATTCATCCGACGGGAAAGATAGCTTTATCTACGGGAGCTGATGGCATTCTCAGAACGTGGAATTTAGTTAAAGGCAGACAAGCTTACGCGACAAATTTAGTGCCAAGGTTGAAGCTCGATGCTAAAAATATTTCCGTTTTAAGGTGGAGTCCAAACGGAGAAAAGTATCTTCTGGCCGTGAATCAAAGGATAGACATATATTCTGTAGAAGTTGCAGGAATTAATAACGAGATTAAATTCGATTCAAAGATTGTTTGCGTAGAATTCTTAAGGGACGATTTAATTGCCGTTGGATTAGAGAACGGGCAGATAAAATTTTACGATCTTGAGAACTCTGAACACACCGTGGATGCGATAGCCCACGACATCAGAGTTAAATGCATGGCTTTTAAAAATGACTTGTTAGTTACTGCTTCCAGTTCTGGTGAAATCAAACTTTGGAGATACGGTAAACACAGCCTAGATATGTTGCAAACTGTCAATTGCGGTGCTAGAATTACGTGTATCTCGCTCGCGATGCCATGCAAAAGTCTTGTATCTAATACGGTACATAAGGTAGAGGAGGAGCAGGAAGTGCAAAAGACAAAGAAATTTAGAATGCGTCAGGAAGTCATTATCGAAGATGAGAGTAACTGGGAGGTAACGCCGATCGAAACTACTCGAGACTCACGGTCGAAAAAGAAATCGAAGAAAAAGAGAAATATAGAAGAGGTACAGAACACGGACGAACCAAATACAAAGAAAAATAAATCGATAAAAAAGAAGAGACAGAGAATATTAGTGGAAGATATTGATGTTGCTGCGCCTAAAAAGAAGAAAAAGGTATCGGTCGGCAACGATGATAATGTTTCCACCAACGAGTGGCAAGAAAGCTTAGCGTTACGGGATGAGGGAAATAGTGCACCTTTAAGAAAAGTAAAAAAATCAACTCAAAAGTCAACCAAAGCAGCTAATGTTACCGTTAAAAGGCCGAAGAACAAATTAGCACCGACAGAAGCGAGCGATGATATTCCCACGAAAAAGAAAAAGAAGAAGATGTTTGTAAAAGAAACAGGTTTAAACTTGAAAAAAAAGAAGAAGAAACAATGAAGCCATACCGGATCATAATAAATACAGATCTGTTTTAAAAAATCATATTTCCATTCTGTATAATATTTACAGATCATAACTCGAATTTCAAGTATCGCTAAGCATATAATAAATTATGATCTAGTTCCTATTAATCAGTCTATTTACAATTCCTTACAGTTAATGTCATTTCGCCACAAATATTATATCATACGGTATATGTATATAAGGATGAAATTTAACAAAATAACGGTGGTTCGTCAACTGTTTGGGGCGTACGACGCTCAAGTTTCAAAACGTACATTTAGAGCATCGTCGACACTCGATAATTTTCACCACAAAATACATTTGTGGGATGGATTCATGGGACTTCCGATCGGGCAGTTCCACGCTTTCGCAAATTCCGCATTATTCGACAGGGTCCCTATGACTCGGAAATGGTTGGGTGCGTGAACTCCCTCTATCAACTTAGATTTCAGAGCACCGTTTGTGTAATTACCGCACCAGACCTTGTAAAATACACAGATTTTAGTAATTCGCGAATTGAAGCGTAAACGAAAGTTTAAATAAAGAATGTTTATGTACTGAATAAATTTTGCGACAGTACTCACTTGCGCGAAACCGAGGAAAAACATTTGTTCCTGATTGTAGTCCACGAGACCAGGTAAAGCTAGCTGTTTTGCAGTTCGTGCTTCGAGTCTTTGATACGCCCTATAAGCTTCTCGTATACCACCGTTATCGGCAATATTCTCACCTTGCGTATTGATGCCGTTTACCTGAAATATCACATAATATACTTATTCGTTTTTGACTACTTTTACCTTTTCCATTTACCAGAAATTGCATTTACCGTGAAATTATCGCCCAGTTCCGGCAAATGATAATTGCTGTACTGCTTGATCATACATTCGACTTTCTTTTGATAGTGTTGCAGCGTCTCGTTACTCCACCACTGTCTGAGATTGCCGTTCTCGTCGTATCTACGACCTGATAGAAAATCGTGTGACAACGGTAAATTATACAAGTTAATATTCAAACAGTACTATATACTGTACTTACGATACTGTACAATTTATATCGCGTTATCCACTTTACCTTGATCGTCAAATCCATGAGTGAGTTCGTGACCCATAATTGCGCCCATCGCACCATAATTAATGGATCTGTAATGTACAATGAGAAAGGATTAGTATAATATACACGTTTCAACTATGGTGCATTCTTCTCTAATCGCGGGACAGATAGGAGCAATTTTCTTTTTTTCGAATCTGGTGATTATTACATATTACGTTATAACCGTACAATCTAATGCATTATAAACTGTACGGGTTATGAATTAATACGTACTCCAATCCATTTCCATAAAACGGTGGGTGCAAAATCCCAGCCGGGAAAGCTAGAAACATATTTTCAAGTGAACATAGGTACATACATACATTCGCATCTCAACAAACATTAATAAAAAAGATAAGCATACTTACTAACTGAATTCAATATCGCACTATAAAATGCGTTGACCGTCGTTCCGGATGATATCCATCGATCTTTATCCGGCTTCTCGCGCAATCGGTTCAGAGCTTTCTTAGCTCCCACGTCGGTCAATTTCAGGAACGTTTCGAATAATTTTCCCGACACGATCTCCGTCTAGACGTAAATCGATGTTATTTTTATTTAAATCTCGACGCGACAACAAACAACATCATAATTTCTTAATATTCCTGAATTATGATATACACGTATTCTCCCGTCGTCGAGCGAATAACGCTCAAAGCGGATGAGTTCTACTTGGACAATTCGCCGGAAGAAGCATCGGAAAGAATGATGCCACTTGTCAATCTACCAATCGTATCGTGACTCGTTTAGGAAAAATTAAGAGACGAATGTAATTAGACTCACCCCTTCGTAGAATTCGTCCAATTTCTCTGGATTTGTAATCCACTCCGGGAACCCTACGTACGGCCTCATTGCATATAATTTTCTATGCGCCCGAGCTCTCGTGCCGACATCCATCCAATCCAATTCAGACACCATTTCGTCGAATGCTGCGCGAATGTCCAATAACATTTCCAAAGCCTGAAAGACGTGGGCTTTTATCTTCGGATACCACCTCCCGGATCGCGCTCGAAAGTAAAATTATTTTCAAATTGTTTTTGAAAATAAATTGAGCACGAACTAAACTATGCTACATTTACACAATTTATATTTCGTTTTGAATGCGTCGAATTTGTATAGGAACTGGAAAATTTCTCAGACTCGGCTCTTAAGTTTATTTCTCGACTAGCCAGCCAATTGCCACAGTCCGTAAATCGCTTCCTGATAAGTTTTTAATTAAATACCATAAATGATTCGAGTTCTAAGTGTTCCAGTTGAAACAAAACAATGAAAGAATCAACTATCGCGTAATTGCAGTCACTGACCTTTTCCCGTGCCTGCTTGTTGAAATGCTTTTGAGCGTAAATGTAACTGAGAGCCATGCCGAAATTCGCATTCACGTTGCCCGTGCAACCTTTCCATCTCGGTGTCTTCTCCTTAAGTCCGAAAACTTTTTGCAAGAATTGAAAGCCTAGGTCACGGAACTTTTGCAACGTTAAGGGGGCAACAGTCGAGTACACGCTCCACCACACAAATCGGGCTGAAAAATCGATGCATTATCGGTCGCGTCATTTAACGAGGGGGCAATCATTTCTATGCTATTCTAGCTTTGCGATACGAGCAACGTGCCTGATAGCTTTCGACTTATCGTATTGTTACAGCGTAATACGACCTACTTATATTTAGCCAAAAATACATATTTACATATAGCGTGTCCAATTATCAGAATCGACGAATTATCCGTGATTATAATATCCGGATTCCACTGTATTTGGCATTTGCTAAGAGATATTGGAATATTTCGCTCGAATAGCGGTTCGTGTCGCGTATCGCGAGTAATCGTTCGACAAACGAGTCAGGCACAACGCTTTCACGCTTTTCATCAAAAGCAAAGGATTTTGTTACGTAATCGAACAATGGCAGCTGAAGGGCATTTCGTTAAACGATAAATGCGTTGTACGAAGAGGGCGAGAAAATGAGATATACCTATCGTGGCAGGCGGCGTGATAGCTAACAGTTGAGGTAATTTCTGCAAGTAGTGCAGGTCCATTACGATCACTCGATCAAGACTGGTATTTATCGTCACGTTCGTGTCGTCGAACACTGCCTCCAAGTATCTCGTCCAGTTCCACTAAAATATTTTTCATTGGGGGAAAAAAAAAAAAAAATTTTCGTTACATCGATCGTTGGTCGAACGAAGGGTTCGATTTGCTCGTAGCTTTATCGTTCAATGTCGTTTACCTGTTGCACGCGAAGATCCGTGAGTTGTTGCAATTCGTCGATGGTCACGTCGTGAGAGAGATGATTTATACTACGCCTCTGTTCCGGCGTCGCCATAATCTGAAAGAAGCATCGAACATTCAGAAGTGTCATCGATGAATGTGGATTTTTCGATGTTACTCACTTTCGCAATTTGCGTGCTGAAGCTCAATATCTCATTCGCGAAGCTCGCACTCTTGTTGCCACCCCCGGCTAGCTCGATCATTGCTTTTATGTATTTCTTGTATTCGGATAATTCCGATTGAAAGCGTTGAGGATCCAGAAGATATCGCTCGCTGAATCCAGGTGACACTTGTTCCACCTGAGATAAATCGGTTCGATTGTACGGTTCGTCACATTTGGAGCTGCAGACGCAATTATCTTTCGATGTATCTGTTATGACATTTTTTTAACGAAATCCCTAAGTACCATCATTCTGTTCCTCGACGTGTCCCTGACGTCCTCGCTAATGTAAAAATTGATGAAAAGGTTCAAGCCCAGAGTCCTTTGAGCCACTCCTGTGATTTCAGAGAGATCGAGAGGCGTCATTCGGGTTTCTAAAGGCGGATCTCCTGGCAATCCAAGCCTACCTAATACGTCGACTATAGGCTTCAATCCCAAGGCTTCCACTCCGGCTAAAAAAACGCAAATAACGTACTGTCATTTTGCACGTATTTATTTGCGCGTGTCCAACAACAGAGACGAGTTCCGGGTGACTCCCGTTCAAGACGATATGTATAATCATCGTCTCGTGCTCGTCATCAGGGTCGAATCGATGCGCTCTTAACTAGTGATTTCAATCCTGTTACGTTCTTAGGCGAGTCCTGTCGTCGGGCTGCTAAAGTTCCTATACTATTCTACACACATGCATACATATGTATATCCATTTAACTTTAAACGAGGGAATTTTGTGCAACGATCCAATGGTACCAAACGTGCATACCTCATTTTGTCTGTACTTTAACGACAGCTTTCTACGCATTAACCCAAGACCATTGTTTAATGCACATGGTTTCTAAAGCTTCATCATAACTTTTGACAAAATGTAATTTCTAGAATTCGGTTGAACGCGTTAAACGACAAAATGTTTGGACTAATCGGACGCAAAATTTCTTTCTAATCGACGCAATCTGTAAAGATATACGATAAAATTTTGAGCGTCCGAATATTAATCAACTTAAAATCCCGCGAAAAAATAAAATAAGAAAACAATCGAATAGACAATCGAATAGACGGGAACGAGCACTGAACATTATCAATTGTTTTTTCAATCTCGTTCCGCGAAAGATCACACCGCTCGTGCCTGCCCATCCTCGTAATCGATTAATGCTATCGACAACGAAAACAAAGAAGAGGGATCGTCGAGTAGGGAACGACAAATGAAACTTTATCCTTTGCGACGCGCATAGAAATTATATCGGCCAGTGGAGTCATTACGATGAGAGACAACGGTTATTAATGAATAATTTATAATGTTATGCGGATAAAGCGCTCGTTAACGGTACACGCCCGACGATGGATAATTTATTCGATTCTTTAGCTCCGTAGCCGCGCGCGCTCGCTTCTTCTCAATAATCCTTTTAATCGGCGACTCTTACTCGTGTTCATGCAAGTCCTGTACAGAGCCCTCGCCAATTTAACGGGCCTGAAGTCGTTCTCGTTGTCCGGTTCCTCGAGTAGGATTCGGAGATTCATCAGGAGCTCTTCCCTGAGAAGGCTCAATTGATCCCACGAGGTTTGGCTTTGTGGTATCGGGTGCTTTGATATCCAACCGCCGCAAGCGAACTTGTAAAAATCTTCGCAAGGCACAACCGATCTGTTCATCGCCTCGATCACCCTGGCAGCTGGAATTGCAAATTTTCCAATGGTGCATCGCATTACGGACAATGGGTCCAGGAAATTTATCATCGATGCTAATGCAGACTGGAAAGTGACCTCACGATATTCTTACATAAAAATCCGCGAGAACGAAACTTTATCCTTGGGAGGATGATTCTCTTTCTAGTAATTTTTTTCCTCAGAGAAATAGCAAACGAGTAAGCAGAATTTAGTACCTAAAGTGGGAGTACGATCCGTAGTTTCCGTCTGGGATCGAGTATGAAGTAATTAAGACATCGATCTCTAAGTATTTATGCGTTACGTAACTTTTAATTCATTACGTTACGCGCACGCACCAACAATTTCTGTTAACGAGCTTGATTTCATCGGAAAGACTATATATACATATACACCGAGATTATTCTTTTCGCTTGAATTCAATTTACAGAGTGTTCTTCGGTGGTTCACGGTTTCCCAATTTCTAGGAATCCATTTTTTCTCTGTATCTTCCGCGAACTTCGATCGTAATGCGATTCGAACAACGTACATTTTTTTATCGCGACAACTCATTTTCGGGCATCGATTAAAATTGACGTCATATAATATGTTTTTAATTAACTTTTAGCTAACTTTACCGTCTGTGATTGTGTGTAAACTGACGATTCGCACATGCCTACAGATCTTTTAAATATCGGTAAACGCTTATTTTCCTTGCATAATGTAATTTATAAATAATCAGGCACGAACAATACAAGTCAACCGTACAAGTATCGTTAGTAGTTGTAGCGTTATTAGGCGTATAAAATTCACTTTCTAATAACGACGTTCGTCGGATATATAATTTTCGTTTGTACGTTAAATACGCATAATCATTCCGCACCGCGACCATTACAAATATATTCAGATGGAAAGATAATAATGTCTCCGTTTAAAGAAAAAGAAATTGCAGATATTAGATCGCGAAAACTGTATTTCCAATTTCCATAAAGATTATCTATTACGAGGTTATTCGAGAAGGGGGAAGGAAAACCTTGGATTCGCAGTACCTGTTTTCACGCATTCCTCGCTTTGGCACATCTCTCTGTACTCTGCCTTACGGAAAAGAGACATTTGCAAGGTTAACGTTACAACCAGAGCGATCACAGCTACGGCCAGCAAACCAACCACTATTACGAGCTTCGTTTCCTTTCCGCCTAATTTCTTCTCGTCTCTGTGAGTGTATTGCCTGTTCAAATGGAGCAAATAGAGCAAATAGAGCAAATAGAGTAAATAGAGCAAGCAGAGCATCGATAATGCCGCTGCAGGGCTGGGTGGGTCTACATTGCGTTGAGACCCTATTTTGATCGTTTTCTAATTACCAGGAGCCACCCGAATTTCTTTTCGTTTCGTCCGCCGTACTCCTCTCGTAGTCCTCCGGATCGTTCACCTGTAAATAGAAGAACAATAATTGCAATCCAAAATATGTCGTTACCGTTAAGTAGACTCAGCTAATGCTGACAGTTTACGCAAATTCCTAACTGAATGAGAGATTTCTAAAGAACAGAGACCGGGACACATTTTTTTCATTATTAGAAGATTTTTTAAATATTATATATTTTTTGATATCGCATACTTTGAATTATGGAGAGTTATTACCTATATATAGTTTAATTAAATGACGTGTATTAAATAAGGTGTTTTAAATACTTTTTACGTTTTTAGCGTATTCGTCAGGCGAATACAGTTCGAAATCAGTATAAGAAGCATTTTGCGTAGAATCCTATTACGTACGATGTAAGCAAAGTTTTACGTCAAGAATCCCCCGAGAAATTCGCACCGAGTTTACCGCGAGTACACGTTCCGAATGTCGCGTGATAAAAAATCTGGAGAGTTCGAGACGAAGAATTAGCGCGCGTTCACGGTAAACCTTTTCGTGTCGCGAACGCGAACGCTGCTTTCGATTCCCGTGAAACGTGAAACGCATTTCATTGTCGGGCCTCCTCAATGTCGCGCGCGCGTCTAAACCAAGTTTTTGTCAATCGACCCTGTCCTTCTTCCTCTTCGTCGTGCAGCACCCTTTTTAAGCCCATGCATGCCCGTCGTTGCAATTATGGCCATACCTAATCGTGGCGTACCGTCTAATTGAAATCAGCCGAGAGTCATCTGTCCCGCGAGGCTGCACTATCGATGCTCTCACCTTGCCCCAGAATCGGTGGAATTACCTTAGCATTATTCTCTTCGCGTTCAATATCCTGTCACGACGAACAATAATTCTCGTCCAATTAAGGCTGACGCGATATCAACCGTGGCGCGAGCCAGTTTTGGCGGGAATGATGGATAAAAAGAAGCGAGCAGTTTGGATTAGCTTCGCTGGAAATTCGATCAAAATCGATCGTGGATTCGTGACAATGGCAGGGTATTCGTACGCTCCCTTAACTAGAATATTTTCTGCGATGCGTCGAATATAACTTTCATGCTATCCGTTCGGTTTATACATAGTTTAACTAATGATCGTGACAATTAGAAATCGTGGACGATGTTTCTCTCCTTTTGGAAGCTTTAGCGTTAAAGTTTGAAAGAAATCGAAGCAGGTTTTTTTCATATTATTTAATCATTATTCTGAAGAATCCATTAAAAAACGTTTGTTCGTATTATTCGGTGATTATTTCTGAATATTAATCATCGAATTGAATAGATGTCTGAACAGTTCCGGTATAATTAAATAAGAATAGATAGATTATATATTTCTTGAATGAACTAAAATCTTAATTTATAAAAGTTTACGTCGCGTTAACGGGTGTTGCAAGACTTTGTAATTTGTATTATTCAATTGGCTCGTTGCGAGTAAACTTCCTCGTCTATTTTTGTTTTTTTTTTTTGTTATTGCCAACCTTTCATAAACTTTGCCACATAGCGGAACAACCATCGACGGGCTATTTAATCCGCTTCTCCGCTATAAACGTTGAATCTTGCCTGCGTAATAATCTTGTTACGTGCGCACGCAACGTCATGCGTAAGCTCTTCTCGATGCTCCATCCGCAGCATCCGATAAAAGCTGTTATTGTTTGTCCTTGACGTACACGTGCATAGAAATTTGATAAACGAATCGATACAGGTTTTCCTCGTCGATAAAGCTATTTGCAGATTACGTAGGACTTTGTTACGTTGAATGTTTCCATTGAATTTCATTGCGTTTACATGTAACCGACCACTCGTTTGGTTTTTCCTGGCAGAAGGTCGCGGAACGCAGAAATTCGATGAACGTGGAACGGGAAAAACTGTTACGCTGTTTACGTATTTAGCAAACTGTCTGTAATCGCGCATCATTTCGTTGAGATCGAACTTCCCGGTGAATTTCTTCGTATTTACATGGAACTATCTCGATTTGGTTTTTCCTAACGAAATTGTCGCGTGCACGGAAATTCGTGTACATAAGTGGGAACGTTATAACGCGTTACCCAGTTTTCCTCGCGCGCGAAGACAAATAGAGCCTGGTTCAAAGTTCAAACAAAGGTTTCCATTGAACTTTATTTGACTGATTTCTGTTTATTCGGTTTACGCGTTAAGGATTTGTTCGCCTCTCTCACGATCGGTGGACAGCGGACAGCGTGTTAAAATGAACTTTGCACTCGCCGTAATTGTTTTACGCGTGCAGTCACGCGCGTACGATTTCGCGATTTCGATGTAACTATTTTCGCCAACGATAAGATCATCCTTTACAACGATTACAGGCGAGCTTCCCGTTTCGCTTGATTTTCGCTTCGAGAACCTTGACAGACCGGTCACGTAGAACCTCGGACGTAATCATTTACGGATATATTCCAAAGGGCAGAGCGAGGTAAATATGAGGAATAAATCTATTAAATAATCTGAAAAGTTTTGTTTCGAATTATCATCGGAACTTTGTAAAGAACGCTGCTCACACGCGGAAGCGTCTTATCTGAACACCACTGATGATGACCATGAATGGTTAAAATGTTTAGACTTCCAGTTGCATAGGAGTAGAAATTTAAATATTTATATCTCGCGTGTGCGCCGGGGGATATGAAAAACAAGAACCTTCCTTTTTCCTGAACAAAATTAAGAGACTCGAAATAAATGATAATGAGCTTCTTTACATCGGTCAGGTACATACTCCGTACTTACCCGACGAACAAAGATCGAGCCTTCGCATAATTTATCCGAATTCATCATCTCCGTGGCTCAAAATATTTTTGTATTCTCCTCGACTTGGACCGATCGAGTCACCGTAATACGTATCGTTCGTATTTTCATATTCGTAGATGGCAAATATTTGCGAATCCGTATCGACCATAATCGTGACGATACCTTTACCAGCCTCGATCGATGGACAATAAACGAAGGCGTTAACGTTTATACGTCGCCTTATGTTTTATGCAGATCGATGCGCAGGGAACAATGAAGTTAAGAGAAAGAAGAAGGAGGAATCGACGGACGTGCGAAAGACGCGACGTCTCGAAGGCAGAGCAAGAATATCAGGGCAGAACGACAAAAGAGAAAAGTGGAATCATCGTGATTATTCTGATTCCGATAGCACGAGAATCGGAAGCAGTAGCGTACCAACGGATCGGAGTTGCAATAATTCCAAAGTGACTCGAATACCGTAGAGGTGAAAAATTAATTTTATATTTTGCATTTAACGAAATTTTTTACGATATTATAGAATATCGCGTTCCACGTACACACTCGTCAAATATTTGCTTCGTTCGACAGTTTGGTTATACATTTTTCTATTGGGAATTAATCGAATATACTTATGTATCCCCTGAACTTATCCATTTTCTGTATCCTGTAAATTTTCTTTACAAATCATTGGTCTTCGTATCGGAGTACGGTATTTTCTGAACGCTTAGTCGTACATTTGCCAAGGACGTTAAAGCGTTAGGCGCACCCTCGATCGTAGCTATGAAAAAAAAAGAAATGTTGAGAAGCATGCTGTCTCACCTTGTATCTCATCTTGTCGTTTCGTCCCTCCTCTTTTAGTTTTTACCGCTCTGTCGCTGTACTCTCGGTCCGCGTGTCTGAAACAAAGAATGGCACAGACAGATGGATCATTAACAAAAATGTCTCTCTGGCATAATGTAATTGCGAATACATCGCGATGCGCTGAATCAGCGAGCATCTGCTTTGCATTGAATGAGAGAACGCGCACGGTTGGTTTTACTTTTTATTTTCTCTCTTCGTACTAATGCTTTTCTCATTGTCAGACAAGCGACGAACCCTTGTTTTATTACTCCGAATGGAGATGGTTGGATAAAAATCGAAAGTGGTCTCGCGCTATCGTGTGTATCGTGGTGCGAGGAAGAACGGGTACGTGCCTAAAATCAGACATTTTTGCAATTGACACGATACCTCGCGAGACTCGAAGATCACTTTGCTCTCCTTTCAACGAAAAGTGACTTATAACAATGTTCCATGGTTCCTTAACGCGCGGTATACGATAGCAATCGCATAAATTGATTTAGTCCAAGATAGTTAATCGTATTAATTGAAGGAGAATGGGCTTTTATGCTCTACGATCGTTCTTCGCCTTTTCACCTCCAATCATTTGGGCTTCCAATTAGCGTTAATCTATACGGATCGTAAACACGCATCATCTACAAATGTTCTTTGATTGCGATTCATTCGTCTTGTTATTCGCAGATAATCTCACGAATATTAATTATTGCGTACTACATTATATTAAATACTACAATAAAGTTTTTAAATGAACGTAGTAATTCTAGGTTGCTGACGTTTTACTAAACGCTAATTGTAAGATTTGATGTTGCCGTTCGATCAGGACCGTATCGGTACATCGCTGTAGGCCCTATACATTTTTTACTTAATTTTATCTCACGCCGTATCCACGGTATTAAAATGGTGTCGCATGGATCAAATGCATGATCTAGATCAGAGAAACCTATTTCGTTCAGGATCAAACGATCGACCGGTCGAAAATCTTGGAGCGATCGCTTTACTTTCCCACGTCTCTATTATGCTTTTCACTGGAGAACCAACCTTGCGAATCATTTTCTTCCTTTCTTTTCACACGAACATTTTAGTACACTCTTCACGTTCGTAGGAAAACACCTTTAATTGTTTTACTTTTGCATCGGAACGCGTGGAAAACTATGCGTGTTTTATCTCGATCTCCTTAACGAGCCTTTAATAGTTTTTACCGTGAAATCGGACTAATATAAAATAGCGTGTTACACGGGCAATGCGCGTACGCCGTGCGATGCTTTCGATTTCGCATTTAATCATTGCGCCTCTCAAGCCTCTCAAACCTCTTAAGCAAAACCACCGAAATCGTTGTCGCCGAGCGACAAAAAAGATCGTGGAATAGAAATTATCTGTTCTATTACATATAGGAAAATTGGCCAGTGCGGGGTCTCGTGTTTCCGCATCATTTCGAGATAATGAGGTTCTACCGTACCACCCTGTTTTCCAGAGCTTTCGAGAGATCGCGGAAAACTTGAAATCTCCGAATCGCTGCTATTTATGAAACGCTTCTGCTTCTTTGTGCGAGCTCGTATGGTACACGAAGTAGGTACCTACTTACTTTTTTTTTTTACGCTTTTAGCATATATTTATAACCACGGAATGCGCGTTTATGAGAGCCCGGCCACTTTCATTTGAAACACAACTACCGCAAGATACTGTAGAGTAAATTTAAAACATAACTTTTTAGATTCTGCACGATACTTGTAGGCCTTTTGCCAGAAGGTAAATTAGAATTGAAGGCTAGAGAAACACTCGCGATACATAAACTTCTCCGGTCGTTCTGTATGAATCTTATATCTAGTTAAAGAGCTTAAATTATTTTAAACTCAAAAGAATATCAATTTTCTAATATATTGTCGATATTTTCCTTTTTCTTTAACGGAAATAACAATTTTCGAAAATCGCACAATGCTCGGTCTTTTGTTTGCACGGGAAAAACTCTATGTATAACAAATCGTTTTTCTATATTAATTTTCTAATTAATTAACGGGGTTATTCTCAAAACGTCTATAACCCAAAAAAATGTTGTTTTTAGGATGTATGACGAACATTTCCTTTGTTTTTGACGCAGAGAGTAATCATGCCATTTATTATTAAATTTGCAGAAATCGCAGAATATTTGATCCTCCGTTTGCATGAGAAAAATTTGTAAGAAATCTTTGCCACGACGCAACGACAAGATGATTTATAAAATGCAACTCAATCTATTTTGTGCTGAAATTGGCCGTGGCTATTTTTAAAGGATGTCTCATTTTCATTGGGGTCGTAGTTCACTGAACGTACGGTTATAAAATAAACAGAAGCACGTGTACGTAGTAGGGACACGTGGTACTACGATCTAGGACCGTAGTATCTCCGTTTAAAATGTTACTTATCTTTTGTTCTCGAGCGTATAAAGTAAATACATGTGTGCACGGTATGTGCATAACTGAAGCGTATAGTTGTTTATTTTTAACATTATACAATGTAGCGATCGCGGGAGCAGGGGGGTCGAGTGATTTACGCGCGCGTAATGTTCCCTCGAGTGAATAAAAAATTCTTAATCAAGATAGATCCGCGAGTCAACCTTATGCAAATAAAAATCTATTTTTTATTACGAAAATGCAAATAACTTCCCACCGTTTATTCCTCGCATGAGGCGTGAAAAAGCGGATTTTGAAGAATTCCAGGAGATTATCTTATCTCTATCCGTAAACATTATTTCGCGCGTGTCCTTTCGTCTCAACGCGGATCACACATCTTAATCGCTCCGAAATTCATGAATCCCTATTTTGAACAACGCTTATGTATGCACTAATGAAAATATTTTTTTTTGCCCAAATGGATTTGTCGTCTGTATTTTCTCCCTTTAATCAACATCGAAAAACTCACCTATCGGAGCTTCTCGTAGATATCTTTAGAAGCACATATTCATTTATTATGTCCGCGAGACTATCGACTGTTAATATTGTTTTCCTTTCTTTCCCTTTTCTCTCTTTTTATTTCACTCTGTTGCCACGAAATTCGCGATTCGCGTGTACGCGAGGCGAATGGTACGGAAGCCGAAATGAAATCGCGGGAAAAGCGGGCGTAAATGTATATATATGTATATTGAACCGGCTGGCCCTCGGCCGATTTTTATAGTTTTTTTATTTCAACGCTCTCCTCCCGTCATAGCGCGCATGTCTGCTCCCGTTTTGTTCTCCCGTTTCCTGACTTTTATTTAGCATCCGCGCTTCCGAAAATCCCGTCGGAGGATGCGACTCGGGCCCGATAGTAAACTAAACTGATCTTTCGGCTCGCGGACCAGCGAGTCTAATCTTCGAATCCCCTTCCACTTCCGCGCCACGATACCGCGCGCCAGGGGCGTAAAATTCTGGACATCGATCGACGTAAACGGAAACTACTTGGTCGACCTGCCGAGAAAAAATACTGTTCGGGAACGAGAGTAAAGAATTGCTTTCGGAAACAAGAGTGGGATGTTATTCGAGTAAAAAAAAACAATCCCGGGTGGAGCCGATAAGTGGGCCGGATTATAATTCTGTTTCCATCGTGACATTTTGCACTGTTTATCAAGCTTTATCTGTCGGTGTAATTTTTCACAGAATTCCATCGAAATTCTGGTATTGCAAAGTGCAATTACACTTTTTATAGGGATGGAGTTATAGTTCGGTTACTAGATTAACTCTGTACAATTGAAGAAAAATAATGCGTATCTCTTGGTTTATTAATACTACAGTTTGTTTGTACAAAATTTGGCAATTATTCGTAAATCCGAGGAAATATGATCGAGCGCGTAACGTGAGTTACAACGCGCGCAAAATGTATTTTGAAATTTGGCACGATCGCAGGTTATGTTTTGCGCCATGATCGTGCCGCGGTCCCGTACATCCCTGGCGTCCCTCGTGATCGGCAAATATCGCGGATGTTCGTCCCTCGTCGGTCATGAGCCTTAAAGAGCCGAGAGATTTACTATTTGCCGGCATTTGCCGTCAGGCTTCCGAGGGGGGAGGTTCGCAACATTCTCGGTCTCTCTTACAACTTCTGCCCGAGCCGCCAACGAATCGTAATCCACTCTAACTCGAGAATTAGATTGCAATTTATCTTGGCCTCTTTGACCCGACGGACGAACCTCGTGCGTAGCGCTCTCCCTTTAGCTTCTGCGTGGGTTTGCTTCGACGCAGCACGTGCATCCTCATTCAGTCCGGTCCATTCTGTTTTGTCCCGAAGACAACGCTTTCTGGTACCGGCTCATTTTTTCAATTAAACTAGCAAAATCAAATAATACAAATCGGTAATCGGTAAACGGTTTTCGGGAACGAACTTTTCGACCCCATGCTACATTTTCATCGATAACTCTGAAACTGATTGCGTTTTATGGTGTGTTTCTTTTTGTACATTTTTCGCGTTGAATCGCGCCTACCAGGATATATTTTTTAAATAATTTTATACGCATTATCTAATGCTTGAGATATCGGTTTTTTCTTAAACTGAGAAATCAGCGGTTGAAAAAAAGGCATTTTCCCTGAGATCTACGATTTTTTTTCAGAGAACAAAGACAATTCCGCGACCGATAGTTTATCTACTCGTAGCGCAAAATTGATGGACTTTTGGTAGCAAGTGTAATAATGCAAATTACCTCCCCCACTGCGCTTTTAAAATATGATTCAACGTCGTTACTATTCAAATTATATTATTTCACTGAACGAACAGATGGTATTCGATGGTCAGGGGCTTAAGGTCAACATTATTCAACTGACGTCATTTAGAAGCATCGGTCTTGAAGAGATAAGTAATCGTAGACGAAAAGGAACATCGATTAACTCCCATCTTCGCATCTAAAACAGAATAAAATCTACATGGCGTGATTGACAATTAGAAGCCGTTTGATAAGCCGCGGTTACGCTTTAACTACGAATACGTACCGAACTTCGGAATTATTTAATCGACCTCAAGATAGATCTGAAAAATGCCCCAAAGCAAAATGGATATCGTTAAAATAATTTATGAAACAAGAAATCGTATTATCCGGTGTAACTAATTCTTTTTGTTTTTAATAATTGTGTTTTCAAGGAGGTAATAGCACCGCGAGGTTGTCTCGCGCGTTCGCTTATCTTGGAAGCAATCGCGATGATCTTTAAACGTAATGTATTTTAAACGTCGTCCGCACTTCAGTTTCGAAGCCGTACCGAATAACGGAGCAACCTCGATTGCATCTCCCGAATGCAACGCGTTCCTTTATAATATCGATTGCTACGGACGATAACAATTTAACCGAACGAAACAATGATTTCCGATGACTCGACGAACGGCAGAAGTTGGTTTTTCAACGCCGGCAAACGGAAATTTCATCCGACACCCTACGACGAGTTTAATCTTTGGCAATGATCGTGATACTAACGCAAAAAAATAATCTAAATGATTGCAAGCGTTTAACTACAGATTTCATCGCGATAAATTAGCAACGCCATTTACCAACTGTTCCAGCAGTTATAACGAAACTGTAGTTGTCAACTCCAATTAACTGGGTAATTGTACTGCCATAACAGCAGTTGCCAAACTTTCGTCGCGTTGCCTTGAATTTACGAAATGCATTTTTAAATAATTCATGCGTTAAGAATGACTCGCGTATGTTTGCTTTTGAAAAAAGAACTTAACAAAAAGGGAGGGTTATGTACTCGATTGATCCGTTGATCGATCGATATGGTTGGGAGACAAGGATCGAAAGAAAGTGTAGACGGTACAAAGAATCTGTAACTACTTTATTAAAAATGTAAAACAGAGTAATCCAGGTACAAAGATTAGAACAGTACGAACCGCGTGGTTTGATGCTTATTATTATCAGTGTCAAAATTGCAACATCGACACTATGGTAAGTGATAATGAATTAATTTTTAGCGTCGCGATATCTACAATAAGCGCTGTCCTCGATCAGTTCTTCGGAAATCAGTTCCTCGGATGGCAACTGATGCGACATCGTCGCGGCATGACTCTCCACTTCCTTGAAAACTCGCAAAAGATTTCCACCTACTAATTTTTTTATATCAGAGGCGGACCATCTCCTGTCTCTCGTTAGTTCGGCCAGTAACAGAGGATAATCGGAAACGTCGGGAAGTTCCACCGGAGGGCTAAGAAAGTTGAAGATTTGGCAAATCAATATTGATACACCCTTAACATCTATGCATAGATACCTACATACATATAATCCAATAAGAAGAGTCAGTGTTCAAAACTTTAAACGAAGATATCTCGAAAGTGAAAATACGCGACACAGGGCGGTTTTCTTTTCCTTTCAATCAGAGAAAGAAATGGTAGGCGGAAAATCTTTTTAAGAGTTTTCTATACGGACCTAGATATGCCGTCGTAACCTGCTCCTAGACCCACGTGGTTAACGCCAGCCATTCGACGTATATGATTGATGTGAGCTATAAAAACATACACATGTATACATATATATGTGTGCGTGTGTATATATGTATGTCTATCGTGCGTGTATTAATGGCCGGCATACAGATTTTCTTTTTATCTCATTGCACAAATTTTAACCAGCGTACGAGATTTGTTTTTATCTTTAGTATTCGCGTACCTATGACGTCGAACATGGAAGCTTTATCGCCGCAGCTTAAATGCATGCTGTCGAAGCTGACCATAACCAGACCTCCGTTAAGGGACTATAAATGAAAAAGGGAAAAATGGCTCGATTGAGTCTCGCACAGATATTACGGGGGCAAGGCGATAGAGTAAAATCAATTGAGATTCTTGGAAGCTTTAGAACCGGGTGCGCAATTTGTCGACGAAAAGATCGATCGATGTTCATTGAGGTTTCGAGGAATGGTTAATAAAAGTAGAAAGCAGGATGAGGCTTCAAAATCAATTCGTCCAAGTTTCTTTTCTCACCAAATTACGGAGCACGTCGTCTGGAACGTTGCTCGATGAATTGCAGAGAGCTCTGGCAGCGCTATGAGAAAATATAACCGGAGCTTTGGTTATTGCCAGAGCATCCCCCATGGTCCTTACCGAAACGTGAGAGAGATCCACGAGCATGCCTAACCGATTCAACTCTTTGACGACAGCCTTGCCGAACGCCGAAAGCCCGTCGCTGTGAAAATCCAAAGGATTGTCCGAGTTTGGATCTTCGACGGAGCACGAGTCCGCCCTGAAAATTCGAAATTTTAGGTCGATCACGTTATTCGAGAGACATGAATTCGAATTGCACATCAATATTTGTCGATCTTCGCGGGAAAATATCCTCCCCGAGGAGTACCGAGGAAGAAATTTAATATTTTTCTAATTAGCACCACGATTAGGTATGTTTACTTTTTTGAAATTACAAGTAAGAACGGCGTAGCCCCATTTAGCATTCTCAAGGATCACGAAACGATTGAAAAAACAATCTCCAATTCCAAAGATTGCAGATTTTGCAGATTTTGCAGATTTTGCAGGAATATACAGGCGCGGAGTTGTTGAATCTCGAGAAGGAACGAGAAGTCGCGTAATCATTCGCGGACGGAACCGACAATCAGGAAAACCAAGAGAACAAATATTATTCGTAATGGCGAGTAATATCGACGTGTCTCTTCGAGTATGCCTTCAAGGTTACGTTGCCTTCTATCGTTATTAGCGTATCACGTCCGGACGGAGGTTCTCATTTTCCAATGTGCGTACACGTACATAGTATGTGTGTATGCACGTATGTACGTATCACCATACATACCTATCTCTAGGATACATACGTACATACACACGTATGCATACGTGCTCCTCATTCAGGGCGCAGCGTCAAGACTTACCACGGAGTATTGCACTTGTGTGTCAAGGTCATGTATCTGGCACCGAGTCGATGAAAGCTCCTCAGCACCGCCATAGACGTGCCAATGCTGTGGCCACCCTCGATACCAACCAGACTCCCTATCACGCTCTCCTTGTGAGCCTTCTCCAGCTCCTTGCTGGTGGTTACCAATCTTATTCTCTTCGGATACCTCGACGTGAGTCTCCGTACCACGTCTATTTGCTCCAGTGTGAGTTGAACGGCATCGAGGAATTGCGCCTCGCAGGGCACGTAGACTGACCAGAATTGGGCGCCCACGATACCTTGGTGCAAACGTACCAGATCGGTCTGCCATTGAGGGCCCCAACTGCCATTTCTAGATAGATCCTCGTCGAAGGGAAAATCTTGTATCTTCGTGCTTCCGCGATGCTTTCGAAGATTCCAAGCGAAATCGTTGTGCCTGTAAAGTCGTCGCAGTTCTGTCTCTCTCGCTCTCTCTCTCTCTCCCTCCCTCCCTCTCTCTCTCTCTCTCTCTCACATACATTGCTTCGTAATTTCTAATGCAAAACGATTTTTGATTTTATGTTCACGATCAGAGATCCGAGATCTTTACCCATCGATGAGAGGAACTTCCGAAAGCATTCGTCGGACGACCTGTAACCTGGCCTCCAGTAAATGTGAACTTCGAAGTTCGAGGGCCAATGGTAATCCTACACCGGCGACCAAGGCACATCCGAGGAAGAAGAAACCTGCCATCACAACCCACCTTCGCAGCATACTTCGTCCTGCGTCATGTAATAAGTGCCATTCGGTATTAGTTTTTGAGCCACGCGGCAAGCCAATGTTGACTGGACACTGGTCGCGATATATCCAGGATCGGGCACGCTTAGGCATATGTACATACCTAAAGTGGATTGGCGTGTGTACATATACATAAATATGTATGTAGGTCAAAGTGTACGCGAGACACTTCAAATTCAAGCGACTAACCGACTAAGCCAAGAAACTTTCTTCAAATCATGATCATTCTATTCTTCTTAATACTTGTGTGGTTCTTACCTCTTAACAGTTTATTCATCTGTTATTTTATTTGCGATACAAGATATAGAGAAATCTCGCTTAACTTTCATTTTAACTTTAACTTATTAATAACTATTGTTCCCGCTAATCTTTGTCTCGTCACGCGCATAAATATGCCGTGACAGAATTCTGGTTCCGGTACCGCTCGACGTTTGAATGAAATCGAGCGGCTCGTCGTTCCGTGAACAGAAACCATGTCAAATCTAGAAACCGTCGCGGCGTCGATTCACGTCGTTTCGTCGGCCATGCTTTTCCTAATTTGCTTTTATGTAAGTGAGAATCTGATCATGCAGATCAGGCTCGCTGACGTGCGAAATTAAAGAAAACTGAAGAAAGTTGGGTACGTACTCTCTCGCTCGACCATAAACGCCAAGAAACGCGACAGCGGAGAATCGAAGGAGAAGGGCAATGTCGAAAGACGAAGCGAACGATTAAGAATTAATCGGTCAATTTCAACGTAGTTGCGATCGATGTAGTTTCCCCGCATTCGGAATAACGAACCAATCAAAATCATATCTGGAGTATCATTTTTCACTTTTCGTTTTGGACGATACGTGCTACCGGCACGCAAATAATAAAAGGAATCCTTTTAGAATTTGAAAATAGCCCCTATCGGATTTTAATTGACGGCAGTTATGACAACAGGAAACTTGTAATAAGTACATTCTCTCGTATACATACATATGTATGCACGTACATATAAATTATGCGGTAGCAGTTTTCAATTTCTTATAAACGTACCGCTTTCCCTCGGCGCATCTTTATCCTTTCCGAAGGAAGTCGAAACACCTGTATCCTTGACGTGGTGCAACGCATCGCCGTTAGGCAATTTTCTTATAAGTTCTGGCGAGGACAGCTGCAGGCATGTCTGTAAAAAGATTATGCTTTTCATACTTCTGCAAAATGGTTTATCACTCATTCTCGTTTGGTCAAAAGGCACATTTAAACGCATTCTTTACCTATTCTCGACACCCAGATACGCGATCGAAAAATATTTATCGTAAACATAGACCGCGATTATGGTAAAGTTTGTGTTTTATAATGGTTACAAAGTCGCGCATATGTGTGCGTATATGTATATGTGCGTGCCTTTGACAATTGTCCGTGGAGCACATACACAAGTAGTCCGTTCTCTCTCACTCAATCGACGATACGTATAAAATATATATAAAATATGAATAAAAAATGATCGCGCGGGCGAGGAAAAGATTCTTCCTACCAGGCTTATCAATTACGAGCATCCACCCAAGTTATTTATGTTAATACTATAATATATGCAAAGGGTTTAAAAAGAAAATACTCGTGTTACGGGATTCAATATACGTAACGTGCATCCGTGTCGGTGATTGATAAGATAATCCCACCGCCGGCAGAAGTAAGTTCAATTGTCAGTGAGATAAAATTACAGATTCGTACGCGTTACCTCTAATATATCGACTTCTTTTCTTCTGGGTGGCGGTGAACGATAAACCATGCCGTCTTTACTGACCCCGTACAGCTCAAACATTTCTTATCCCTCGTTCTACGATCGCTTCTCGCCGCTGCACGAAATTTTCTAGCGCCGTAAATACCGAGGGGAGCGTCTCGTATCGCAAAATGTTCACGCATGCGCCAACCCCCTTATATCGACCCGGCCGGAGCCAGCAGAACGGTTCAAATCTAAAAAATACTGAATAATCGAGGATATTAAAAAAATGGTGGGTAAAATGAGGTTTTACCCTCATTCGTTCGCGCATATGGACATACGCACGAAGAAGATTGATTGGTAAAATTATTACACGAACGTCATAAAAACAACCCTCGGCATGTAGAAGTGTGAGAGAAATATTTGTAATCGATTTAAATTCAGCATCGATCATACAGCCGTCGCTCCTCCCGTATTTGATTTCTCGGTTTGCATACGAGTTGTTGATTCAAAATGTGTACCTCGTAAGAAAGAATTGATCGATGCTAATGATAAAATCGCGGTTCATCGAAATCTTCAAATTCATTTACGTACGGAATTCGTTAGAACGTGAAGATAAAATGAGTTTTCTGTCCGTATAAAGATAATACGTATGTATATATCTTAACATCGGTTTAATGTATACATACATAAATATTCGTTAAATACAGCCTCGATTATATGTTAAATTAAAAACTAAATATCGATCAAACAAATATCATTCGATCGTAATATTTCTTAGTATAATGTAATTTCTCAATATTAAAAACATATTATTTTAATAGAACGCGACGAGGTCGGACTTGAGAGATTCAATTTCGCGCGTCAGTTTCTACATACAGGAAGTTGCGAGCACGCGTCGCTTCCAGGCTGCGCAGAAGGATATGCGTGGGATCTCTTTCTCGCCGCCACAGACCGCCATATTGTTTGCGGTAATCGCGCACTTAGTTCGTCGGTTTGTACGCGGTCCCGTGAGTTTTTCTCTTGTTCAGTGGGTCCCCTTGGGAAATTCAGCAAAAATTTCGCGCAAAGGCAACATGAAGAAAACTAAGGACGTGTCGGACGAGGACGAGTATTCCGCGGACGATCCTGAGGAGGTGGAAGGAGCTTCCGAGGAAGAGTGGATTCCAGAACCCGGAGCCGAAGTGAGCCCACGCTACTAATGCTTTTACCACCTTTACCGCTATCACCGACTTCCCTTCGCGTACTTCGTAAATACGTCAATTTCACTTCTTGCCCGTGTCGCGTCTCTCGTCGATATTATCGCGCGCAAGAACCTTTGTGCGCCATTTTTTGCTATCAAAGACCTGTCAATCGAAATCTTTCGTGCGCTCTGGCTCGGTAATTTTTCCGGGAAGCGTAGGGTGAAAGAAGTTCGGACATTAGCGGAAGATAAATCGATGTTACGTCGGACGACGGTTCGTATGTTCCGATCGATCACACGTTTTTCCCCCGATTATTAGAAGCAAACGATTTTTGTTGGGTGATACGCGTGGACGATACGCGAGGGGAATTGGGTTTGTAATAGCGTGTGCCGAAGCCGTGACAAGCACGCTACCGAAAATCAGATAGGTTGTAGATGTTATTCATGGCAGAATATCTCGTGAAGATTATGCTTTATCTCGAGACCCCGCTCGGTGCGTTTTTGACTTGGGTAGAAAGTCCGTTGTTAGAACGTATTTCACATGATAAAAACAGTTGTTTCGGGAAGTACGAGCACGGCTGTTGTAGCCACCATTGCCGGCCGGTCAGTGGCGCCGGTCAGTTAATTTTTCAAAACACTGGAAAAGTGTGTTAAGACGTATGCTTTCTTCGTACAGCTACATCGAAGTTTATAATACAGTTCGAAGCGGACAATGATTTTATCATTGGATACGCGAGTAAATAGCAGGTTTTCATTACATCACGATAATGGTATTATATTATATAGAAAATGTTAATCGTAAAATTAAAATGTACGATTATTTTCTGCTCGAATGTACAGGTCTTTTTAGTATATATTTCGTTTACTGCGAAAGCTATATCATTCGTGTTATTTTGATTCTGGTACACGATATTTTAATTTCGATCAGTTTAAGCGATTGTAAAAATGAAGAAATCTTGCGATATCAAAGAACAGAATTTTGTACAGTTTGTAATGATATTGCTTAGGGTGGTACTAAGAAAAGGCCACAAAGGGAAGCTGCAAAGAAGCGGCAGCATTCCGAAGACGAAGAAGAAGAGGAAGAAGAAGAAGACGAGGAGGAAGAGGACGAAGAGGACGAAGAATCTGATTCCGACACAGGGAAGAAACCCAAAAGGAAAAGACGGTCAAAGAAAGAAGAGGATGAGAAAGAAGATGAAGATGAAGAAGATTCGGATGATAATAGTTTTAACGAAACATCCGGTGAAACGCCAAAAGATTACACTGTGAGCAGAATATTTGATATGGTTGTTAGAAATTCACAATTGTCGACCGCTACGTTTACAATATTTGTTGCAGTCCGGAGCATTCGTCGTTGCAAAAGCTGATATCGGTGGCAGTACGGATCCGACATTATGGAGGATAGATGGCAAAGCGTTGCTTCAGAAGTTTCTACCATTCAAAGAGGATGGAAAAACACTGTATAAAAGCACATCGACGGTGAGTTTGATATCACTATTAATACATTTGTAATTTGTTTTGACGCTCGATCGATCGATGTTTCTCTTTCAGTATTCTGGCTGGTCAGTGAACAACAAAGAAAAATATTTGGCAGCGCAAGTCACCTTCAAAGTTCAAAGTAGAACAGAGACAATTGTTGAACTACATCTCGATCAACAACAACAAGATGGTGTAAAGTATGTTCCCGTTCCGAAGCTTTGTTTTCATAGGGCACCGTTAATTTTTTATTGTAAGTTATCAAGAAGAACGATTATATATTGTATCGCAATTGTTTTTGTTTCAGGGAAGAAAAAGAAGACTAAATATAGATCATGCGTGATCTTATTTGTTTATATACGTTTTAAGGTATGCTAAGACAGAATACATCTACATTCACGTGTACACACAAGACATTACACAGACATATTACACATACACATGGGATGCAGTTACAAAATGGTACTCTAGCAGATTCGTGTTTACAAATAAGATTGGGTGGACCATGGATCTCAGCTCATTATGAAAGGTAGCTTTAGCTGTAATTGATAGTTCTGCCAAATACATATGTGTGTTTCAATTAACACTAAAGCTACCTGAAAGCCTGCGTCGTTATTCAATTTTTTAGAAATGGAATATTCATTAGCTGATTATATTTTAACATTTTGACATTTTGATGGTCACATGATCAGTTTTATCAAATGCTACGTTATTGAAACCGAAGATAATATAGTTAAACACTAAATTCTGGGCGCAGTCTTGGTCGTAAGATCTGTGTGGTCATCTATTGTGACTGCAATTAATCGTAATACAATAAGTCGATTCCACACCAAATCGCATGCACGAAATCTTCAAAATTCTGATTTTGTGATATGCTGTAGAGGGAGGTGAGATAGGCCACTCGTGATTTAAAAAAAATTTATTTCGATTTTGGAAGAGTTGTGAGAGTAAAGAATCGGAACACTTTCTTCAAACACATCTAGCCACGGATCCGTTTGCCCTAATAATGATTTGTTTTGTTAAGTTAGATTCAGAAGAAACTGAATGAGCTGAATGAGAGTTTTAAATGTACTTGGAAAGGTGTAATTTGTAACTAATAATATATACAATTAAAAAATAATTCTTAATTTAACTATCAGGAAGTGGTCGAAAATTATGAAAAAATTCACAAGTGACTCGGTGGTGTACATGGAACTGAACCAAACGCTTGTGAATTTTTTCATCATTTTCGGACTGTCCATGACAGCGAAATTGACGATTCTCTTTTGTTTTATAAATCATTGATTGAAAGAGAAGCTTTTTCTTAATCTAACTTTAAAAAGCTAATATCTGAAGTAAAATTATGCCGATTTTTCGCTCATAACTCTACGGAAGTCGAAATAAAAAATAATTTTAAATTCGGGGGGCTTATCGCACCTCCCTCTACATCGTAGAGTCTAAAACATATATCAAAATCAGAATTTCGAAGGTTTTGTGTGAGCGATTTGGCGGGGAATCGACGAATAACAAAAAAAAAACTTCCAATAACTAGGTTCCACAATTATGTTTTTCACCAAATGTGCAGTGTTAACTATGTAAATTAATATCAGTTACCTTTGATCTTCGTTCCTATCGCCGTTGCCGAATCGCTTTGCGAAATTGTGTTTCTCAACTTACGATTTAAAATCTTTTACATTCGCGCGAGTATAATGATAATTGTGAAAATTATATACAGTGGATTTGTGTTAATAGTAAGAATGAGAATAACAAAATTAACTGTACTGTCATCAATCATGTTGAGTGATATGTCATGTTTAACTTAATTTCATGGATGCAAAATATGGTTCTCATATATAAAAAAGAAAAACAAAAAAAAACAAAAAAAAAGAGTAAAAATTGTGTTAAATATTTATTCAGTTTCTCCTACATTTGTACATTTTATGTCTTCTGCATTCTATCATGCCCCTACCCTGTTTCGTCTAAGTACATTGAAAAACGAATTCGGATTTTTGAGTGTAACTACGAATATACTTTCAATTACAAGCGTAGAACCTTAAGAATTAAACGGTGCGTTCGAAAGGTATGATTAAACAGTTTTACCAATTTTATTGCAGTATCTTCAAATCGTATTTCGATTATTATTAAATTGTTTTGATTCTGGATTCTGCTTTTGCGCCAATATCTCGATAGATTGTAAAAAAAAGTTGTGCTGAAATACAGTTATTGTTCATAAAACTGTATCCAGTCTGTACCAAGTACAATCAGTTAGATTTAATAATGAGAGTACTTGAGCGTTAAGAAAATGATGAGCTTATAACATTCGCGGCAATGTAGAACAATTGTGTGTACTGAACGTCTTTCATTTATAGATGTGTTCTACTTTCGCAATGATTTCTCGTAATTCAGTATTACATAATTTGTGCTATCTCAAGAACAGGATAAATTGATCTATAAGTGGAAATATTAAAATCTGTAAATATGTTCGATAAATTAGAAAACTTTTATTCACAACTCTTTACCTTGATATTTTGCTATGTATTTCAGATTCAAATGAAACAATCTTCTCGAAAGCACACAATACAAAATTAAATGAAATATATCAGAGTAATAAAGTGAGATGAATAATTAGACAAAGAAGCGTTTACACCACCAATTTTCAGTAATTCATGGATGTAGTGAAATTAATTGTACTCTTGTAGGTCATTGATAATTCATCATTAGACTAATATTATCATTAATAATACAGCTAATGCAAATTTTTCGACGCAATTGCGGAGCACCGTTCGCTCGATCACGACACGAGCAATTGGTAGTTGGATAGAATCAAGAAGTCTTTTCGAATGCAACAGATTACTGTTTTTCGTTGGACATCCGTAGTCGAGGTATAATGGTGCACTACAAATGAGTTGAGAAATAGCGTGCAAGTTTGAGGTTTAATCATTAGGGAAGACGATATATGAGACTCAAGATCCATACGTATATATTTCAGAGTGTGAGGTTTTATGATTTTACGTGCTGTAAGTGCGGTAAGAGTCGAGTACGCCGATTTATATCGATTAAAGAGAGGTACCTTTAAAAATCCGTATAGCATGGCTCTAATGGTAGATTATACGGTGAAAGAAATACAGGAATGATGACAGTATCATCGTAATAATATCATTAATATATTAGTACTGTAATTGATTGTATGAGACTAGATTTCCTGGACTTCTCTTTGTTAGGTAAAATTGAATAGGCATGTGGTAAACGTGCCTGGTACAATTTTTAAAAAATCTGTTGTGAAGTGTACAATACAAGTAACAAAAGATATTATTTTAATCATGCTTATAACGTAAATATTATGCATATAACATGTGGTTGAACAGTAACTAAAATATTCGGACACTAACGTGACGTTAAAATAATAATAGTTACAATATAAACGAAACAAGCCATTGTTAATTCAATGCTACATTGAATAAAAAGTATTTTGAAAAGGTAACAAGTATAATAACGTAATAACAGTAATCGTTTAATCACATGTTTCAAACTTAACGAAGAATTATATATATCAATGGGAATGTATGTAACTTACGAATATAAATGTTTGTTGAAGATTTGCATTTCATTAATATTTAATATGAAATAAAATTTAAAAATGTAACAACAAAATATTTACATCTTTACTTATAACGCAGACTAATATTCGCGTCATCCTGAAACAGTTGACGGTTATAAATAAAGATGTTTTAGTATGTATAAAACATTAGTGTTGATATTTATATGGTACTTATCGCTTCCTGAGATAATTTATGCCATGCTTACTAGAGTAGAGTTTGGAAGTAAATTATAAAAGATCGTTGGCCCTATCTACTATTGGCAATATTGTAGGATTGGCTTATCACTGAGTAATCCGATATATAAAATAAGTGTAGAGATTTCGAAATAGTCAAAAAGACGTTTTCTAAAGATTACGGTCTAATCTTACGTATTTTCGGACGAATTGTTTTACGATGTCATAGATCGCTAATGGCCGTTACACTTTTAAAAATTAAATTTGTTTAAGTATTCTAATAGGTCAAAAGCCCGGTTCCATCCGCACTGATAAAACACTGTTTAGCATCTCCCGAATTTCAGCCATTTCTCTCCTATTTTTCGCTACCAAAGTTTCCAATTTCTTATTTTTCTGCATAATTTTTTCCATTTTTTTCCAATACCTGGCAGTATTAGTGTGGCAACAGCGACTCGTGCAATCCCCGGTGTGCGTGCAAAATTCTTCTGTTTTCTCTTCATCTTGACAGGGCTGATTTTTCTGTGAATTACATTTATCGTTTGCTTGTAGTCGCGTTTCCCCCAGCAGAGTATCGTCTACTGCCTGAACACAACTGTGGGTCCCTTCGGAAAGTGTTTCAGGACACTCGGTATCACAACTGTCGTTTCTCCCAAGTAATTGTGTCAGTTCATTGACACTCCGAACTGACTCTGATTGTTCCGATTCATTAATCGTGTCACATTCAAATGAGTCTTTTATTTCATCTAAATTGAAGTGAGAGTGCTTTTCTTTTGGTGTACTAGAAATAAATGTATTTGGTTCACAATAATCTAGTGCATCTAGATCGCATACTCTAGCCTGCCGTTTCATAGTTTTTCTCTTTTGCGATAAAGTACAGTGAGTACGAGAATTTTCAATGGCATGCACAATGGTGTCGCTATGTCTTCGGCCTTCCCTTGATGGCAGACATTCTGAAGGTTTGATAACACCGCACGAACCATCGCTGGCTCTTCGAGTTTCGGAGTGTTTAGAAGCAACATCATCGTTTTGGTTGTTATATGTTGCATTCATAATATCTGTTTTATGAAACGTGACGCGGTCGGGATCTACATCATTTCCTTTTAGGGGCTTTGCACAGCTTTGTGCCATTGGATTAGAATCAGAGTTAAAAATTTCTACGTTGTCGTCGAACGATATCTGTTTCGACAACCTCTTTCCAATTTTTGGGGCAGATACCAGTCGGAGGGTTTTGTTACGCTCCGTGTTCAGATCTTCAACGTTTCCGTGCGCGGCGGAGTGTTCCACAGAACTCTTATCATTTTTTACGCCAATCTTTGATAATTCTTTTGGATCAGAAAAATCAATTTCGATTAAATCACCATCGTGTCCAAATGCAAACGACTTTTGGCCTAGAAGGTTTAGAATGGTTTTCGTGAAAATTTTCTATAAAAATATATTTCGATAAATGTTACGCGTTCAATCCGAGTATTAATACTTCGAACCGCTTTGCAAATTAAGGACAATTGATTCTTACCTATAATCATGCGTTTGTTACACATATCCGGACTTTTCGAGCGGGGCCTTTCCAAAAACTGCCTGTTATCTGGGGATAGTACAGAAAGCTTTCCATTTTGTTGTATCGGACTGTACTGCTCGTAACAATTATATATTGCATATGGATCAGTTTCGTGGCTTTCATTTTCTCGCAGGCGATCCATGATTTTTTGTACAATTTCTGATGGCGCTACGTACGGCGAACCTTTTATGTGAAAAAGAGAAACAAATGCACTTCAATCATATCCCTATTACCAAACGGAGTTCACAGCGTGTCACGTAACGATAATGATAGCTAGAAATACAATAATATTGCGGCAAGTAAAATCCATACAGAAAACAGCAGTAGATTAGTGTTGTATTCAAAATGAAAGACAAACACCGTAAAACATAATTTAACGCTTATAAGCATACAAGTTCGAAATACGTATGAGCACTCTACATACAGTTTCTAAGAGAGTAAAACTAACGGATAATTTAATTTCATGACTATCCAACTCGTACGTATTCAGAATGCTACAGCATTTCATGCAAATTGCAGTTCGTTAATTACTTATGTAATAAAGCCACAAAAATATAATCAAGTAATTGTACATTAATTTCAAATATACAGCAATATATGTAAATACAGTAAAGAAACAATATAAGACATTAAGCTATATAATTAAACCAAACGGCACAGAATCCCAAATCGATGTCTGCAAATAAAATATTTTTTTCGAAGCACACTATTTGGAATTTGACCCTGTCTACCTATCGCAAGACTTACAAAATGAATTGGTCCAGAATGTCTACGACGTGGAATTTGTGTAGGCACAAATAATGTGCCATCGCTTCCTATAAAATTACCATTTTCATAATACAATATCGCAGGATATCTTTGGATTCATTTCAGACCTATAATTTATCTATAAATATTTCACCATTTTTTTTTACTATTTTGTTGCGAAGTAGAATATCATGAACTTTTGTCAGAGAAATCTTTTGCATATACATATATCTTACCTGTTAGACCTCTATATCCTAATGAGACAGAATCAAAAGATTCGCTGGTCTCTTGTTGATGCTTGACGAAATCGGTAATGGCAATGCCTTTCAATCTTGATGGCTGCAGAAACCTTTTAGGTATACGTGAGAGCGAACCATTTTCTTGTGGACTGTTCGAGCAACCACCAAAGCCAAGGCCAAGTAATATTGCTTCAGGATCTGCTTTTCTTAGTTCGAGTAAACTCTCTACGCTACTACAGTGACTACTATCGGATTGCAGGCTTGGATCGCGAACGAGTCTGTAAGGTAGCGAACTGAAATAAAAACATGGAAAATAGTATATGGCGGATTCCGATTAGAATAACTTTTGCAATATAATTCTTATATCGTTTACCTGGGTAGCCCAGTTGTACTAACTGTTGGAGAATTAGGAACGTTAATAGGCGCCGAAACTGTCATAGTTGGAACTTTTGTTCCCATAGGAAACGGAATGTCTTTAGGCTCTGTCGGTGTCATTGACATACTAGGTTTCTCGGTAGGATCTTCCTGAGATCTGTTTGGATTTGGTATGCTTGAATTTGTGGGCGATGGTATGGAATCAACCCATTGTTGAACCTGACCAGCTCTACGTCTCATCTCCCAAATTCCACGTAGCCAATCGGTTACTCTTATAATTGTTTCCTTACCTATGCTTTCTGATAAATTATGTATTAAAGGCTTTATCAAAGAATATTTGTTTGAGAATCACACAAATAAACAATGCAATAGTTAAAAGAAAATTCACTCGAGACATCTAGTTATAATTGGTAATACTCGTATGTACAATATGTATAAGTGTATACACATTATTATCAGTAAAACAAAAATTAGAATATCAAGAAATTGTTATATAACCATGCTAATTACACATTTTACGAAACCCGACAGATTCCGACCGAGCCCGATAATGAATGATTTAAACTTTAATGACGCTCAGAAAGTCCTTATAAGTAACGCCGTCACAACACACAAAAACGATGTAAAAAAACTAGATCATCCATGATCCTGAAGAAAATACCTGGATCCATATCCTTCAGGCAGCATGAACGAACACACAGTATTATTAAAATCAAATAAAAACTGGAGCCATGCACTTGTATACATATACGCGCTAACCAGTTATTGTTTTTATGCGCGATTGCGAAATTATAATTTTAACGACGCGTATTTACGAAATCGGAAACTCGAAACACACGAGATACGTTAGATTATCGCTTACATACCTTCAATGAAAGGGAAACATCGAAGGCAACGCGACAGTTCTTTGATAATCAAAATGCCTTTAAACGCATGTTTAAAGGATCGTCGTTGCCTGAACGATTTGTGTTCCGCGGAGCGATTGAGAGCAGAACAGCCACTTGTTACCCACAGCTACAGTAGGAGTATCTCAGGACTGTACGATACGGGGCCACCGTTGCAAAGTGCACAAATACATTGCAATTATACTTTTTCCACACTGTATTTAACAAATGTACAGACATTGTAATTAGCAAGGATGAAGAAAAATAAGAACAAGATTCGGAAATGACGTCAAACGAGCATATATTTAACGTACAAAGTTTCATTAAATTGATGATTTGATGACGAATATGTGAACGACACTGCCGTTACATGTTAGTGACATAAGTCGTGTTTCTGATAAAGAATACGTCATGATAACTAGAATTGTCATCGCGGGGGAATAAAATAGTTTCGCTGGACTGTAACACTTCGAATAATGTAAAGAAATACGCTAGATCCGTAACGTGTATATGTATATTTACATACATATATGTGTGTGATTACCGACCGAGTTCAAGCGTGCTCTGACGTGCTCTTGCGTACTCGTGACAAATAACCTTCAAAATAGAAAGGCAACTCTTTTGATCAGGTGCATGCACCTTATGTAAAAAAGGAAAAAGAGACATTATCTCGAAAGACTTTCAAGTTTTGAAAATGTCATCGCGCAGTAAAAAGAATAAGGGAAAGATGTTAGCCAGGCGGCCGAGACATGTTGTCGGGAAAGAAGAGAAATATCGACAAGAAAGAGATAAATCGGATAAAGAAGACGATGGATCAGGTTAGAATGGAATGCTTGGTTGAGTTCCGAGCAAAAGTCCTTTTCCATTGAATTTTCAGAAGAGGAGGAACATTGGCCGATTTCCTTTCCTATCGCCATGTGGGATCTTGAGCACTGCGATCCTAAAAAATGTTCTGGCAGAAAATTAGCTAGACATGGTTTAATAAAGACACTGAGGTTAGGCGCTCGATTCCCAGGTTTAGTTCTTACTCCTGTTGGCCAAAAGGTATTGACTAGACGACGGGGGTAACATTGTCGGTTTAAGTGCGCCGAGCTAAAGTATTGATTTGCAGTGCGTCAGCCCAACGGATCGTGACATTGTAGAAGAATATGGTTGCGCGGTCGTAGACTGCAGTTGGGCACGTTTGGACGATATTCCATTTAATAAAATGAAAACTTCCAATCCTCGTCTGTTACCATTTCTAGTTGCCGCAAATCCGATAAATTATGGGAAACCATGTCAATTGAGTTGCGTAGAAGCTATAGCTGCCACTTTAATTATAACAGGATTTTCGGAAGAAGCTAAATTTTATCTTGGGAAATTTTCATGGGGCCATGCATTTCTGGAACTAAATAGCGAACTTCTGGAAAAGTATGCACTTTGCGCGAATGCGGAAGAAATTATAGCGGTGCAAGAGAAATTTCTCATTGATGCTAGGCAGGAAAGGATAGACAGACACGGTAATTTTCTCCACATACATTTTTCTCATTATTCACGTACTCTGCAGCATTTGTAATATTTGCTTTTCCTCTATTCATTAGCACTGCCAGATTTACCACCTAGCGATTCTGAATCTGAAGAAGATGAAGAAGAAGAAGAAGAAGATAAAGTGAAAGGGGAAAAATCGGAATGCCAAAACACTATCTCTCAAATCAATGAAGAAGTCGGGAAAGTGAATATATAACAAATGCATGTAAACAGAAATTTTTAATTCTTACGTACATAATATGTAAATACATTTTCTGTACATTGCGGGGTCATACCGTTACTCGATTGCAATACAATACAAATATCAATTGTAAGTCAAAAACAATTTACTCGAGTATCCCGTTCGCATAAATGAACAAAAAAAGCGCAGGGAACAAAATTGAAAACTAATTGTTATGCAAAATGTGCTAATATCATAATAACAGTAATATTTAGTGGTTTGATTTCGGTATAAGCACGTATTTTATAAATTTAGTAGACTTAAAAATCGCGCCATTTTAAAGTCGCAATACCGCGCAACCGCGTCGCGCAGTTGCCAAGATGGCGTTCGGCCGTATGACAGCGAGCTGGCCCGTCCGTCAGTCGCACGGTCGCACAGCTGATACTGGAGTGACGTCAGTAAAACAAAGCCATGCGCGGTTGCCCACTACCGCGAGATAAACCGGGCTTGACGGACCGTATCGCGAGCAAACATTAGGCGTCCGCGAAACAGTGAGGTGCGTTCTGTTGGAGCTCGCTGAAGGAACGTTGCGAGTGCCACGGCTCTCGCAAAGTCTTCCTCGTAGACCATGCCGTTCATATCGAAGGATTGGCGCAGCCCGGGGGAGGAATGGGTAAAGACCGTCGAGGGATGGGAAAAGAAGAAGATCCTGGAGTGTGCCAACAATAAAACGCTCTCTCTTCTGCTACGGTAAGCGTCCCTCCATCGACTTTTTTCTTCTCTAAGTGCCCGGCGTCATTCTTTGTTTTCAAATGGCAGCGAACGCGACCAGTCGCTTCCGGGAATTCCGCCTGCCGCACAGCTGTTACCTTGCTCTCTTACATCGATCGGATGACAGTTCGCGAAGTTTGTTTACAATCGCGAGCTCGCGTCACGGCCGATTCCATGTCAAATTGAGCTTATTCCATATCGATGCGATCGGTTCTCGAAGCGACGTGTTAAATTTCTTGGAATACTGACGTGACGTTGCGTGTACGCAGTGTGGAATGAGCCAACGATCATTTCTTTTTCTTCGTTTTTTAAGCAGTGCATTTTATTTCGCCTGGAAATAAAGTATGGTCTAACGTTATTAACGCTAAACGAATATACGAAGGTGAACGAATAATGGGGCACACTGGTCAATGGTTTTAAAAGAGTTACAGTTTGTTTTAGACGTTCCGCCGTGATTAAATGTTTATTTTACATAGTAGAATTACATTGCGGAACGAAGTATGTACCACGGGTAAAGTTTCTCTGTCAAATGTATTGTTTATTTTCACGTTTCTTTTTTAGAATTCAATTTTAGAATGGTTATTTAATGATTTTGCGTCGCTGTACGAATTTCGTTGTATTAAGCATTTGGGGAGTATCGTACGTGTTCCATAAACGTTGAAGGACCCTTTACTCTCTTTGTTAGAGCGTTGTAAAGTTTGTAAACTGTTGCGATCATAAGTTTAAAGATCTGGAAACAGCTGTGCGATGTAAACACTCGTCCGTGACGTTTAACGATTACGCATCGTGTTCGATAAAAGTGTTGGTTATAACTCGTGTTTACATAGGGCATCAATTTACTACCGTCTACCTCTCGACACGCAAAAAAATAGTCTGCTATTCCGGTTGCCTACGAATGGTATATCTTGCAGTAGTTTAAATAATAAATCAAGATGAGTTTTACGATATTATGAACAGTATAATCCACGCTAGCGTCGCGTCGCGTCGCTACAGTTCGCGATATCTTGCGCATTAAAACAAATTTTTATTCACAAAAGGTACGTTATTTATGAATCAAAATTTTATCATTTCTGTTTCATGAAAAAATGTTAATATCGCATTTGTTTCGTAATAGGATCCTATCTTTTTCATGTTTTATGGTACCATTGATTACAATTTCCAAGACTAAAGAAGAATACAAGAGAAATAACTTTAGTAACTTCAAATAAAATTGAGGTGATAAGGTTTCGATTTTTGAAAATCGTGCACACCGCACAGCATTGAATTTCACGTATAAAACATTTTGGCAAAAGGTAAGAAAAAAGCTCCGGAGTTTTTCTGCCAAATCGTGGAGCATCCCGTGCATTATCAAATAAGAAACCGATAATACATATTTTACTCCCAGATTCACGGTACAACGCAATAAGATAGAAATTGCATTCCCTTAAAATCCCGGCTTTACGTGGCACTATCCACCACTTTCGTCGTACCGTCTGTCTTCCATAGTAACGCGAATTTAGTTCCAAAAATAGCCTCTTTAAGATTCCCATGCCCACGTATTCCGAGCCCATTGCTATACACTCTCATTTTCATGAAAAACTGCATCGGACTCTACCCTTCCAGTCGTAATCTGTGGAACCATGCAAACTAGGAGAAATCTGTGCTTCTCGTCTCCGCAAGCTTCTTCTCCGGATGTTATCTCCGTTTCTGCTTAGAGCTCCCTAACCGTGGACCGTGATACAGCTGTCGGGTAATTTCCTCCGACTCCCGTGCAACATTCCACGACGCCTTTCTTTTTTTTTCTTTTTTTTTTGACATATTCTTTGTTCTCCTCGCTAGCGAGCCCCATTGCGTTTCCAATTAACTCGCGCACATGAATTGGTGCGTGCGTACGCACGCGCGCCCCCTTTGTGCGTTTTCCCTTTTCGTCTTTTCGCATACGTACGAAAACGCGCGGATACACGCACGAGCCTCCTTGTGCGTGAATTAAGCACGGCTGAGCACGGCTGACGAGCACGGCTGACGAGCACGGCGGCTGCAGCCGCGAGACCGTGAAAGCTCGTGCCAATGCATACGGCAGACGACGCGACGTGACGCGACGGGGCCAGACGGGACTGCACCGTCGCTGGTCGCCACGCTTTCTCGCGCTTCGCCAACGAAACTATCCCTTTCTTCCTTTTGCACGAGGAATGAAAAAGCGCGGAGAAGACTGTTTCCCCGAGAGAACGTTGTTATTTCGTTGACGCGAACTCGAAGTCCGACACTCATATGTTTTTGGGCGAGACTGAAAAAATTCAAGTTTGCGAGAAATTTGGAGCGACGCCAGAAGTGAAATTTTGGGGGAGTTTTATCCGAAGGTGAAATTAAACCATTTGGAAGGGAAACGATTTCCATATTATCTCTCCTTAGGGAGACGCCGATTACTATAATTTTAGGAAACATCGCCCCTGTACGATTAACTACGCGAATATATGATTATAGCGATCTGGACTGTCTCTACTGCAGTATCACAGATATCCATGATATTCGGTTGATATGCTCGCATCCTCGTATTCTGTCTGCTCGAGCTATTCGCGTATGCGCTCACCGTACATACAGGGTCACATAACGCATTTCCTATCGTGGCATGCATTGTGTAACTTTAAACGATAGTCTGTTCTACATATGTATATATCTTCTAAATATCCTTCCGCGAATGAGATGTTAACTCAGATTTAATATACTCCAGCACTAGGTTTCTCGCGATCAACCCATTCCCCGGTAAAATCATTTAGATAATCGGAAAAAAGGACCGTTTAATCAACCGTAAAATTAACAGTCAGTTTTTGGATCAAGGATAGGTTACCCTTGAGCGGAGCAGGACTCATTCCTCCAAATCGTGGAAAGCACCGATGTGACCCGTCTATGCTCGAAAGTAGGTCGTGACCCAGCTAACGTGACCTGCACCAATTTCGCGAATACTCCTCTGTATCACCCCCGGGTCTTGATAAATTTGATTCGGCGATACGCCACTTTCCGAGCAGAGGACCGCGCCGAAATCTTAAATTCCAACACTGTTAGCGATCGAGAAGGGAAATCTTATAGGTAGCAATAAAAAAGGGTTCCTTCCCATTCTTTATGTTGAATAAGAAGTAATAAAAACGTAAACAAACAAGCGCTTTGTCACTGCTACCACGAACCACGTGTCGTGTATAGGAAGTGTTTCATTCTTGAATGCTCCGCGGTCAAAGAGTTAATAAGATTATTTTGTATTACATATCGCATACAAGATTCAAAGGTGGTACGACTCAAAGAACATACTTTTTCATGGATTACAAATGTTACTTTGTGGCTGTTGAAGTTTAATATTAATATTAAATTGATTTTCGTTCCCCGTTATGACACTTATAACTGTCGGGTTATATGTACATTGGTCTACTCCGCAGGCAGCGTAGATTGTTCTCACCTACCTGTTACGCGACAAAATATATTGCGGTCTAAATTTACTGCTTGCCTCCTTAATCGATTCTCTTCAACCATTCACTTTGGGTGCATTCCACTCGAGGCATAGCTTATCAATCCAACGTTATCGATTTACATTTTTCTGAGTTCTCACGTAATCGACGATACGAATATCCGAAATAGTGCTAACCAGAATTAAACGTTCGCGAAAAGTAATAGCGTATCGCGTACGCACGGAGAAAACGTCAGATCATTTTCGGATTCCACTTGCAATTAAATTATTTAAAAAGACTTGAAAAACATAAATATAAATTCGAAAGGTAGCATTTCGTTAATAAATATTTAACCAATCTTTTCGTTACAGTCTCCATCATACGGAAGATACTTGGAAGTGTAAATAATAATAAATATAACGTATGTACCTAATATTTATCAATTTATAACTGGAATGAATAGACTGCTGCGATAAAGGTAAAGAAATTTGTTTTTGTTGTCTTCTACCGTCGAGTAGATTATTGCAGGCCACAGATGATTAAACAGTAGGGTAATAATTACCTAGAAAAATCGAGGCATCATTGTTTAGGGTGAATTTATTAATAACACCATTTCGTTTGAAAGTATTGGCATCGTTTGTACACAAAGTTGACAGACACTGACTCGATGCACAGGATATGCATTACCGATCCACCATTATGCGGCCGTCGAAGGACTTTTCCGAATGTTTAAGTCTCTATTCCCGACACGCACGCACTCGTATGTACGCGCCGTTTCGTAATGAGTATTACTGATAGTTACATAATGCCACGGATTAATAGTGCGAGGTTTCTCTCCCTGCGCTACACGAGCACCGTATAAACGCATTAGTGCAAGGTCTCTCCTCGCGACCAAACGAACGATTCGTCGACCTTACGCTTCGTAGAGCTTGAACATCAAAATAGCAAGGGCAAAGTAAATTAAAGGAAGTTTGATCAGCAACGCTTAATTTCGGAGGTGTTTACGTCCGAAAGAAAAGAAGATGAAAAACTAAAAAATGGCCTTGTAGTGAAATAATGTAAGAAATTGTAATTAGAAGGAAGCTTTTTTTGTTAAGATCGATAGGTACATTATACATCCTGGGAATAGTAATATCAAGTATGAATCATTTGGACAATAATATTCGAAATACCGACATAGCATCAAATTTGTAATCTGCAGTGCCGAAAAGAATTTTCGCATTAACGCCCCGAAAATGATCGAAACGCGTAAATAAAGAACACTTTCCATCAGTAATAAATACAGTAAAATAAATCAGCTGTATTCCGATTGTTGTACAAGTATCGCGAATAATTTCACTCGTTACCCAAGAAGCGATTAAGGAACAAACTCTTCGCGGTCTGTTTCACTTATCGCGGTAAATACAAACACCCACGTTTGCCGTTTCTTTTCATACTCCGCGAATGGAACTGCAAGTGTCAGTGACTCAGAGTCAAATAGGGAAACACGTGGGCACCTGCTTACATATTATGTCTATGTCGTATGTATGAAAAGAAGCGGGAGACAAGATCAGGTTCCGATCAAGGTTGGAGGGTTTTCATTTTCATCCCACGGACCAGCATCCTAAACCGACGATCATCGATCAACATGTTTTCTTTAGCGAAACTCGTATATGTGCTTATCTTTGCTTTCTATAACTATCGAGCAAATTTGCGAAACCAATACGATTCGCAAGTATCATTTTAGTATTATTTTAGTGCAGGCCTGTCCATGTTCGAGCCCGTCTGCTCGCTTCTGCCATCTCTCCGTCGCATCGCCTAGACCCTAGACCCTAGACCCTAGACCGAGGGAAATGAAACAAAACGGCGTAGAACTGACAATGAGAGGGACAGATGTCGAAGGTCCGATCGTAAGCGAAATTGCATTGTTTCCCAGGTCTCGAGAGGGTAAGGGGCTCCTTCACCTGTACAGGCCTGTTTTATAGCGCACGCAAACTCGATTAGGTGGGAAATTTTAATTAGCTCTTGCGTATTATTGTCGGTTTTGGAAAGTATTCTACGGGTCTTCGTGTTTATGTCGCATTTAGCCGTACCAGAATAGATCTTGAATCGTGGAGTTTCGATTTTCTTTAAGCCTGGTTAAATATTGCTCACCTCGAGGGTTAACCGTAACGGGTAATCTTATCTAAATGTGCAGTTTGATCTCACACTTATAGCAGGTACCTACGTAAAAATCGGGCGAGAGTAAAAACTGGTAATGCTCCTTAATTATGTACCAATCGCTAACTACCATGTTTATACTTAAATTAGAGTTAGCGATACGAAGGCGCGGTGGGATAGCAGAAACCGGTCGCGTTGTTATTGTGCTATAATTGGGGTCGTTTGTTAGTGCCTTCGGCGACCAACGACGAAAAAAAAAACTCCGTCTACCTGCAATGCTATTGGGCATGCATATTAGAATACGCGTTCGTTTCTACAAGGTACTAACCGCGAAAGATATGCCCACGCACGTGAATATATGTTATTCTTGCGTGCACTGGTGCAACTAGTCAACGAACCGACGCGACGCGACGTGAAAATGACGTCAGGTATATTTTTGCAAAATGCGTACGTTTTCCTGCGTTTTAATACGCCGAGCAACCCCTGTCTTCTGCAAGCGACGCTCTTGCCTCTTGAAACACGTATCCGAGAGAATCTATTATGTTATTTGATATAACAAAACTCGTCGGTTGCAAAATAAGATTACTTCCTCGTTTTATTTATTGAAATACTCTACAATTCTGACTTTCCATGGATTGCAAAAGGATGAAACGATTTATTTGAAAGGGGTATAAACTAAAATTTGAATGCAAAAAAGTGTATAATGTCGCTTAAGAAACTTTTTCTATTCCAACACCTTTGAGAGTTGTATAATTAAATCTTGTTTATTGTATACCGTGTTTTAAATATGTAGATATAGATAGGGTATGTATTACTATGTCCAAATAATATTATCGCCAATATTCCGATATTTAATAATACTTGGTGGGATATTGCTTAAGTTTGAAATCTGAGTAATGACCGTAGCTACTTTCGCTTCGATATTAAAGTGTTTCGTGTACTGTAACATTTCTACTTCCTTTTGGAAATATCGCAGACATTTCAGTTCGCACTTGTTTCCAACAACGCGCGTCGAACGAAATACAACATACTTCGGAACTGGAAATGAGATTTGACGGTGTAGAACCTTCTTTTAAACGTGCTCCGGTTGCGCAATCATTGCAGGATATGCCGAATATATTAGAATAAATGAATATAATTGCGCGACAAAAGTAAGATTCGTGGGCCAATTTGTAAAAGTAAATGGAAATAGCGGATATACGATTGGTAATGCGATAGCAAAAATATGATGTATGGGATATCGCTGAAAATGACGCTACGTCGTTAAATAAAAAAACCACCGTGAAATGTGAAAATATTACCTCGACGATAAGGGACGTCGAGTGACTGTGATAGATAAGTGTATTATCACGTCGATTTTCTTTATTTGTTGCAGCGGGGATAAAGATGTGCTCGAGAAGAAGGAAAAGGACAAGAAAAAAGGTGAGTACGGCATACGTAATTCTGGTGGGATGAAGATAAAACTATTGATCCTTGAAGATATAGCATTCGGAGTATCAAGATTGTAATGTCATATTCATCGATCAAAGCTGGAAACGTAGTTATGTTTACGTAGTCTTTTGAGAAGCTCACTTCGTTGCGAATTACTAAATTTTGTTCCTTGTGTCAGTCTTATTTTGTAAAAAGGCAAGAGGTAAGGAAAAAAGTGAAAGAAATGAAAACATCCATATTTTGTAGTATACCCTTCTATAGTTCCCGAATGAAGTATTAACTGGGATGCGGACAGAAAAGATTTCAGGAACTAAATGTTCATGGTGATCGTTAAAGTGCCGTTTGCCGTGTACGGAGGAGGAACTTCTTTTTAAAAAAAGAAGTCTGACTTGCTTTTTGTACAATTTTAGAAAACGTCGTTCAGCCGCATTGCCACATCACGCTCAAGTGCACACGTGAGGTGAGTGACTTCTGCCACCCCAGTATTATATTTAGCGCGTGTCTCGTGAAAGAGGAAATAAATGAGATTTATCTGTTAAGAAGGTCGTACGTCTGCCGCGTACGGATTAAAAAAACTTAGTATAACTGACGAATGCTCAGCCCTGGTCGTCTCTATGAACTATTCTTAGGCTCGGAATATAACGGTTAGAAAGGAGGGATGTTAGTTATGCGCTTCCGAAATTCCTAGATCGCCGGCTTCAATGGTTTGAGCGATGCCCTGAAGAGACTCGACTTTTTGTCCGCGGTTCACGATTGCCGTCGATTTAATTACATCGTTCGTCTCTTGGATCTTTTGGTGAGCCACAGGATGGGCGGACTCAGTGGATGCGCGCAACGCGTCCTCTTCAATATGCTGGAGGAAGTTGCTTTGGAAGGTAAAGGGCCTCGAAGAACGTTAACAAAGCGGACTTTCAGAGAGGGAATAGATTTCCTGTTTCCCTCAGGTTTTATTTTGAATAAAATGAATGCATTGAGTTTAATTGATTGCACGACTCTATTTGTACGTACGACAATTATAAACTATACCCCGGTAAACGCATCTAAACTTTCTGGGAGAAACAATATAAAAAATCATGCATGACGTCATATAGATGGAATTATGGTGTGTTCCGTAGTATCATTATCGCAGCAACAAACTGGAAGGTTGCGTCGACTGATCGAACGAGTGCGAGCCTTCAGTGCAGGATGTTGCTGGGGCGGAAGGCCCTTAGGCTCTGTAATTTTGTGGGAGAAGCATAAAGCGGCGCTCGAAAGGATCTTACAAATCGCCTCATCTATCACTATTACCCAGGTACAATAATACGATAACAGGGGAGTAAAGCGCATGCCTCGTCTAAAAACCACCCCGACTAAATTGTTTTAAAAAATCCTAGAAGCTTGCATTGCAATGGCAGTCCAATGATTGAAAGTTCTGCTAAAATGCCTCCTTGGGAATAGCCTTCGTTTCTTGATTGTATATAAATTGTTACAAATCAAGGAATCTGTAACACAGTCGATCAGTGATTAGCAATAATAACACAATGCAGGATCGATAGAGAAATAATTTGTTTTTGTAGCCGGACGAGGAACAACATCCGCAGTGGTCCGATTTGCCTGTTGAATGTCGTCGGGAGGTGTTACTCCGATTGAGCGATCCGCGGGACATCGAAGCTGCCTCAGAGGCCTGCGAACATCTCGCCATTCTAGCTCAGGAGCAAAGAATCTGGCGAGAGCTTGCCCAATATCATTTTACGCCGCAGCAAATAATTACTACTAGACAGAATAATCCTGGAAAAGACTGGAAGACTATATTCACTATTGCCCGAAGGTACGAACGTTCTAGGTCAGGGAACTACACGCGGGAGACATAATTTGAAAATTATTCATTTCACGTTCTGACTTCTTTTTCAAAAATGCGGTATTTTTGTAATTTTTCTGCATCGTGTAGAACACGTAAATAATTATTAATGATTTTGCGTTATTCGTGAAGTTTACCATTGTTAAGCGTCGAATACAGCAAATTGCACGTTGAAATAAGAAACTGGTAGAAAGTGACAAATCGTCCGTAATTACATATTTTTTGGCCCTCTCCCGCGTATCTATTAAATTATTAGTGACCTAAATTAAGATTAATGTTTAGGTCGTTTGGATTACGAGAAGAGTACGCGGAGATGATTCAGTTGTGTCGCAATTGCCGTTGCTTATTCTGGCGATCATTGGGGCATCCCTGCATCGCAGACCAGGATCCAGCATTTCAAGAGAAGCTGGCGGATGTTGATCAAGCATCCCTCCATGTTCCAATTCCTCCTCAAACCTTCCTTAAATTCTTCTCACTGTGAAAGCTTCGCGTCAAGTGTGTTAGAAAATTCTATAAGTAGACAAGCATGAGACGCGTGCGCGCGCACGTGCGTGCGTGTGCATGTGTATGTGTGTATAGAGAGAGAGAGAGAGCGGGTAAAAGAGTGATTCTGGAATAGATGAATGAATGTGTTCGCGCGCACGTGATTGAAATAGCAAGGAGTTTTAACAAAAATGTTATTCTGCACTTAGAGATTCTAATGTTACCTTTAAAAGATATCTTTAATACAAGTTACTCGAAATATATTTTGATCGGGTGTAATTGGTATTTTCTCATCAATCGGGCTCCGGAAGTAATGTGAGAATTCTGATCGGCTTCTTTCTCTTTAAGATTCCTATCGAAGACAAATTCTTGAGGAATGATGAGCAGAGAAAATCCATTGTATTCCGAAATTCTGACTCTAGAAAATAGGCACTCGTCGTATAATAACATTTATGATTCCACTCATTAAACGTCAACAAACCATCCAAGAGAACTTTATTGAACCGCATGATAAACTTACGCAACACCAAAATTATCAAACAGATGATTTTGTCAAATGTTACGCAATTGACTGCTTTGGAACATTTCATGGCAGGGTTAACAATTTCGTAACGTTGGAATTCAGAATTTCTTACGTCCAAGTGAGATGCGATAATAATTGCTACGCTTACAGCAGAAATCGGTGCGCGACCTCAACATCTTGAATGTAATATTATTTTAATGTTGAAAATCTTTTCCAAGCGTGTGGAAATAGATGTGTCTGTTTTACATAAGTTAACGAATTATTCCGTATTTATTATATATCTATTTTTATCTCTTACAATGCCAATGAAATGCGATTAATATTAATTTCGATCATTGCGTCCTACGCCGCGAAGTGTCATTGAATTGTAACAAAACTGGTATAGTAATTCGCGTTATAGTAAATTTAGGTGGTCAGCGTGACATGTACGAAATGCGACTGGTGCTGGCCGAAAAATATTCTTGAAAATATTTTAACGGCGCATGCGATCTGCTCCCAAAGCCACACTATTTGTGATGTTTTTTGGTGCTTTTTTATAGCTCTATTGCATTTAATTTCTACTTAGATCAACTTATCATCTAAACATTGCGTTTATTTCATTCGAAAGTCGAAGCTTGTTGTAAAGCATTGACGCAACGCAACTGTATCACTGTCTTTTTTTTATTTTATTCAAAATGTACATGTATATAAGTTTCATACATATTTTTGTATAACATGAGACGTAGCAGAATGTTTGACTGCAGGTTCCTTTCTTTAAGTACAGATAAAAAAAATACTGTAGACATAATAGAGCAGTGAATGTAACGAGCCTTGACTTAAAACTTAAAACAGATCATTTTACCCGTTAGAATCGCCTGAATCAAAGGGACAGTTTTCAAGTTGTCTGGGATATTGTGATGAAGTTGTACAACTGACAGAGTTACAAAGTACAAATTGCAATCATAAAAATCTAATCAACTGCAGACAGATTGTGAAGTGTCCTATCTTGACTCACACTGTGTATCCTAGTTAATGCAATACAGAAAAAACGCATATACATATATAACTGTCACACTCTGTATACTCGTTTGAAAGAAAGAAAGACCTCCTATTTACACTGCTTAGCATACATGTATTACATATACTCGTTTAGCTGTAACGTCAACGGGTTTTGAAAGATTTCGTAAGTTATTCTAAGTACCGTACATATAGAGACTATAAATTCAATAATTGGAAGAAAAAAAAACTGAAAAATTATACTGCCAAAGCGGATGCTATTGCATTTACGTGAATTGAAGCGTTCATTGTAAATTCCGTTTAAGACGAAACAGCAGAATTCTTTTGATATTTGCTTTTTATTCCTAGCAAAAACGTAGAATTATTGCATGACTTATATATATTTTACTAACCTAGTCATTACGAAGGGTGACCAAACAGCAATTGATCCATACGTTGTTCAATATAATGATGCGAAAAGAGTCGATGCTCGAATTAAGACATTTGGCAGCTCACCGTGTGTTTAACGATTCAACGAAATCTGCTCTGTAAACTATGGTCTTGAGGCGATCTTATGATCGCTGTTATTTTACTTACGTAAGCAAATGTGTAGAGCGCTATTGTGCGAAATGCTTCGAAATAAACAAATTTATTTAAATATACACATCTATGTAATATAAAATACATATACATATATACAAATATACATATAGAAAACGTATGTATTTTTTAAGTTTTCCTTTATACATATGTGCTAATACATACAATATAGCTGACTGGATAAGTAGTGATATAAGTAAAAAATTACGTATTATTCTTTATACATAATAAAGGATTACTGTACTAAGATACATATTATGCTTTAAACCTTAACTTTGCTGGCTTTTATTGATATTAAATTAATAGAAATTCTGCTTTAATTCAATGCAAGTTCGTACATTTATTACGAAAACAATTACTACGTTGAAATACTTTCAACGCTCTATTAATTATATTTTATGTATGGCGGTTTCCGTTTATATGACAGAGCTTTTAAAACGTATGTCAAATGTGACGCAACTTGAGAAGTTGCATTTTGTGGATCATATAGACGAGATCTAAATTTTTGTTTGGAGCTTTGTATCTCGTTTTGTATTAGTCCTCTAAATATACATATCCCCGAATGGTTTTGTTGAGGTAGTTTTTAAATATTTATATTCTAATTTTAGCGAGCCGATATCTATTCTCAATATTACGCGCTTCCCGGCGAATCACGCTTTCAAATTAAAGTGCCACCTATGCGAGAAACTTGAAACCTTAACTCGAAGCAGTGCGTCTGCGCAGACGGTTGATCTAGTGACGCTGTGTCCTGTCGGTGGGTACCGCGACACTCCGCGGTCCGCGTTTAATTCATATCAAGTATTTTACAGACGGTCGAAAAGCAACCAGTGAAAATGTCCACATTACCGCACAGCAAGAAGCGCGTCTGCTACTACTACGATAGTGAGTGAGACAAAAATCTTAGAATCACGTAGTGATTGGTGATCCCGCGAAAACACAGTACACGCACGGGGAAGATTGTCAAAATGTGTTTGTGCTGTCCGCGCTTGTATCACGTACACCACTTTTATTTTCTACAAAATTACTGCCTTTTAATGGGTTTAGATTTTAATTAACCCATTGCGATTCATGGGCCAGTGAAATACTTCGACTTAACGCACAGTGTCTAGAAACTCGAGCATTCTATCTAGTTGATTGCACGATTTTCACTGCGTTAAGTCGAGAAATTTTCGGATGTAGATTCGGGTGACCGTACTTTGTCGAGGAAAGAGCGTCGGCCATGCCTATAGAGACAATCACCGTTCTACCAAGAATCCTAATCATTTTCGGTTGCAATTTTCTACGCGTATTTTTATTATGAATTTGTCTCTCTTTCCCAATACGTATGATTTTATTCAACTCCGTAGTATGATAAGCACTCTGATATTACGAAAAGGCAACGATACTCATTATTCTGAATAAAGCAAATAGTTTATTAATATTTTCTATCATTTTTCTTATAATGAAAATATGTTCGTATAGGTTTCGACATTTTGTCTTGAAAGTGGGCGTTATTTTTCGCGCGATTCAACTATTCTGCATTTCCTGCAAAATGGGATAGTTGTAGGTTATGAAGGAAACGAACGAGATTGGTAATAATAGCTAAATAATTTGGTAGCTGAATGCAACTATCGAGAACTACTTAAAAATATTAATAAATTTGTATCGAGAAAATGTTATTTTTTCAAGTTATGCATGAGATAACTCAGTTTTCAAAATCATTTGGCAGAAAGATTTTCAAGCGTATATCGGTCCACCGTAGTTTAGCAATCGGCACAAACATCGTTAACAAAATTTATATTCGCGTGGCTGGGGGATCACATCACTGTTTGATCTATCTTTCGAGAGGTTATTTTCATATTAATGAACAAATAAAAAAAAGAATCATGCTTTAGGTGATATTGGGAATTACTACTATGGACAAGGCCATCCTATGAAACCACATCGTATAAGGATGACACATAATTTACTTCTCAATTATGGTCTCTACAGAAAAATGGAGATATATGTAAGGATTATTAAATTAATATTGTCGCATTTTCATCTATCACAATTACTTAGATGAAGGCACAAAAAGATAAATGGAATTATATAGAAGTATATCATTTCTGTTTATTTATATTCTCGCGTATGACATTTCCTTTTCTATTCAGAGACCTCATAAAGCTACTGCGGATGAAATGACAAAATTCCATAGCGACGAATATATTAGGTTCTTAAGGTCAATAAGGCCAGATAACATGTCTGAGTACAACAAACAAATGCAACGATGTAAGCCTATAGTATATTTCTTACATACATTGAGTACAACTGTGATTATATGTTTGCAAAAAAATGTTAACGGGTTTTATTTTTCGTGCAGTTAATGTAGGAGAGGATTGCCCAGTTTTTGATGGCTTGTATGAATTTTGTCAATTATCGGCTGGTGGTTCAGTGGCAGCTGCTGTGAAACTTAATAAACAAGCCTCAGAAATCTGTATAAACTGGGGTGGTGGATTGCATCATGCAAAAAAGAGCGAAGCGTCTGGCTTTTGTTACGTAAATGATATAGTCCTTGGTATCTTAGAACTGCTCAAATATCATCAAAGAGTTTTGTACATTGATATTGATGTTCATCACGGAGACGGGGTAGAGGAAGCTTTTTATACCACCGATAGAGTAATGACAGTTTCTTTTCACAAATATGGAGAATATTTTCCTGGTACCGGTGATCTTCGTGATATTGGAGCAGGAAAGGTAAAGGATTTTGTTGCACCAGTGAAGTTTTTCTATTTGGAATTGTTCTAAAGTTCTTCTTCCTATGCAGGGAAAATATTATGCCGTGAATATACCATTAAGGGATGGTATGGACGATGAGAGCTACGAATCAATTTTTGTACCAATTATTTCAAAAGTAATGGAAACATTTCAGCCTTCTGCTGTAGTTTTACAATGTGGTGCTGATTCGTTGACAGGTACAATTTTATCATCTAAAGAAGTTTTCTTACTTAGGTTAATACCCTTTCAGAATTAATATCGAATCTAACAAAACCATTGTTATACGTAGGAGATCGGTTGGGTTGTTTCAATCTAACCGTAAGAGGTCACGGCAAATGTGTTGAATTCGTAAAAAAGTATAATCTGCCCTTCTTAATGGTCGGTGGTGGCGGATACACGATTAGAAACGTGTCCAGATGTTGGACGTACGAAACATCGGTAGCTCTTGGATCGGAAATTGCCAATGAATTACCTTACAATGATTATTTCGAATATTTTGGCCCTGACTTTAAATTACACATTAGTCCTTCGAATATGGCAAATCAAAATACTCCGGAATATCTCGAAAAAATTAAGTGAGTAAGATGCGATTAATGAAAGTATTCTATTGACCTTGATTTGAAAGACATTTATTTACATATTTAAACGTTTTCAACAGGACTAGATTATTTGAGAACTTGAGAATGTTACCTCATGCTCCTGGTGTACAAGTTCAGCCAATTCCAGAAGATGGTGCAGTTATCGAAGATTCAGAGGCTGAAGAGAAAGTTAACCCAGACGAAAGATTACCACAACGAGATTTGGATAAGAGAATACAACATGAAAATGAATACAGTGATAGCGAAGATGAAGGAGAAGGTGGACGAAGAGATAATAGGTCATTTAAGGTAATATCTAATACCGCGTTCATAAGTTTCAGTCTTGCAACGTTCATTATTACTTGATGCGTATAGTGTAATATTGACTTGACGTTAAAACTGTTATATTTAAATGACGATAAATCTTGTATCACAGGGTTCTAGAAAGCGACCTAGATTAGAGAAAGGACAGGAAGGTATGGAAAGCGATCTAAAGAAAGAGGAAGACATCAAATCAGAACCGAAAGGTAAGAAAATGTTTAAAATGTACAGAAAATCAATTTTTATACTGATATAGGCTCTTTATGTAGATTAGGTTTAATAAAATGATATATTCTAGAAAATGAGAAAGATGAGAAAACTAATGTCACAAACGAAGAAGCAAAGAAGGATGGTGGGGCGAATCCCTGATAAACGATAGTCTTTGAACGTCTAAGAAATTGGAGAAAGTCCTTATTTAAATCAAGTATAGATAAGTTTAGATAACTTAAGCCGAAGAATATATGATGCACAAACGTTTGCTGCCTCGAACTCAGTATACGATTCTAAATCAATTGAATGATTTCTCATTACTTAGTTCGAACGCATTATAGATACTACTTTAACGGCAATATTCGAATTTATGAATTGAGTTCGTGGCGTGCAACACTGTCATCGCATACACGTATGAGCGTGTAATTGACTCCAAACGCTCTGCAATTTTAATACTATCATTAAATTTACAGACGTTTTCCGAATATCCTCGATTGACGATTCTTCGGATAATCGATTCTTGAAATATTTCGGAATCGCGGAAAGAACGGTGTCTTGATTAATCCGTCGAGTTTTATGATCTGACCAAAAATCGTTATATTCATTTATGTTGTGTTAAATTAACTAGTCAGATTAGGCACGTGTCCTGAACGTAGAAAAAGTTTTTCACATTGTGAAATATTGAAAAAAATGTTACAGTAACTGTCATCAAAACGCTATAAGGTCATAAGATGTCGACAGCTTTTCAAGATATGCAGTCTGTCTAAAATTAATTATCACGCTCCAATCAATTTTATGAACTTTATATTCACCGCCCTTAACATTCTCGAGGTTTGAAGTCAAATTTTGTCTTCTGATCCGTTACTCAGTGTGATCTTGATCGAGCCGTTTATTAATCGCGATTTATATACGAAAAGCAGTTAAATGTGCGGTGGGCAAGTATCATAGGTTAACAAATTTGTTTGCTTCCTATTCTTGTACATAACACAAAGCCAAGTTCGAACGAAGTCCTACACGCAATAATACTATTATCGATAACAATGTTCGTTTTGACATATAAAGTATTTTATTTTATATGCGAAAGAAGAAGCGATCAGCGGAGAAGAAAGTATGGTGTATTTGGGACTGTCGACGAATATAAAGAATTCAAATATGGATGTAGAATCTTAAACATAAATTAAGTGAAAATAATTGTAAGAATTATGAATTGTGTATGTGGCTAGATCGATTTACATCTGAATATTGAGGTTGCGAAAGCGCTCCCGTTCAACTATGAAAACAAACAGGAAAGAAAGGTAAATTGGAAATGTGTACGGTGCCATCTTATACTTTATACATTGCATTTAAAAAAATTGTTATCCTTCAGTTGATTTACTTCGCAAAAGATGTGTACGAGAGTAAAGATACGTTGATAGTTTTGTGTACATAAAATTGTTCCTTTGCGCCTCCTGAAACAATTTGGAAACGGATTAAACTCGATTAGTAGGCAGGATGATAAACAATTGGTCGGAAGATAAATATGTCGATTTACCCAGCCGCAATTAAGTACCTACCACTACTGTAATTAACTATCTGCGACACAAAGACAAATTCGATATAATATTGCATATACCTAAGTCGGTTTGAGATAGATCAAGTACGATATATTTATGTCCAAACATAAAGTACACGAATGTTTTTAAATATTTATAATAAAAAATAAAGAAATCTACCGCGTGTATTCGTGGAACTGATTACTTGCCACACGTATTGCCACTGTGTATTTTATTTTCGCATTTACATTTCGCGGATTAGATGCGCTTTCAAGATGGCGGTAGTACAAAGGAACCGCGAGGATTTTCGATGGTTTCCCTCGACACTCGTGGCAACAGAAGTGGTTTATCAAAAACATGACGCATGATTTACGATTTTGACCCGTTCAATATGATGGCGACCTATCGTATCCATATTGAACGCACTAGTTTCAGGCATGTTGCGTTAATTGACAAAATTACAATTCTAACCTGGTGATCGAAGAAAATTTTACCCTATAAGGATATACATATATAGACGAAAATAATGCTTGAATGACCGTTATTTGCGAAAGGAAATTTTAAATGAAAGATCTCCATGTTCTCACCTGTTACGTCGAGAAGCAACTGAAAGCAGAAAGTCTTCGATGATCGCTGAATAAAACGCCGGACAATTCTGAAATACAGCAATTCAGCAAGGATTTGATCGTATATTTATACATACCAAAGAACACAGATCTTTTTGCACGAAACATTACACAAGATTCTTAACATTGATCTTTAAACGTACGAAAATGATTTCTCAGTTATCACACGTTATGACTCTTGCTAACAGCATAATTGGTGTGAGCGTCCTCGCTATGCCATTCTGTTTCAAGCAATGTGGCATTGTTTTAGCTACTTTAGTCCTGTTACTAAGTAGCGTCTTGTCACGACTGGCTTGCCACTTTCTGGTCAAATCAGCAGTGATGTCGAGAAGACGGAACTTTGAGCTCTTAGCCTTTCACTCGTTTGGCCACACAGGGAAAGTTCTGGTGGAGCTTTTTATTATTGGATTCCTAGTCGGAACGTGTATCGCATTCTTCGTCGTTATGGGTGACTTGGGACCACAAATTATAGGAAATATTATAAATAAAAACCCTGAGGATATTAGGACCAGTTTGCTTATAACAACTAGTGTCTTTATAGTTTTGCCTCTGGGATTACTTCGAAACATTGACAGTCTGTCTAGTATTTCTACCGCTACTATTGTCTTTTATCTGTTTCTTGTATTAAAGGTGCGTACCTTGTTCCAATATCATAAATATCAATTACAACTTCTATTGACATTCTGTGTTTGTGATTAACAGATAATAGCTGAATCTATGCAACACATTTTTGATGAAGACTGGTACGAGCATGTATATTACTGGAGACCATCTGGTATTCTCCAATGTATTCCTATATTCTCTATGGCCCTATTTTGTCAGACACAACTATTTCAAATATACGAAACAATTCCAAATGTATCATTGGAAAAAATGAATGAGGTTGTACGAGGTGCCCTTAATATATGTACCATTGTATATTTATGCGTTGGATTTTTTGGATATATTGCATTTTATACACAGTCTTTTACAGGTGTTTATAAAAATTGAATTATCTTAACTTTGTACTGTATAAGCTTAAATGTGACTCATGAAATTATTATCAAATTTGCAGGGAATATACTGATGAGCTTTGAGCCTAGCTTAACGTCAGAAATGATTAAGATGGGATTTGTGTTTTCCATTGCGTTCAGTTTTCCTCTAGTCATTTTTCCATGTCGTGCGAGTTTAAACTCCCTCTTATTTCGCCGGGTATGTGTACGTTCAGTAATCTATTGATCTGGTTAGGTGAGTGTTGTTTCATGTAAGTGATTCTTATTCTTCTTTTACAGCTTTACACCCATGAACAGTCTACAAATTACTTGCCTGAAGCAAGATTCAGATGTCTTACCATAGCAATAGTTGCTATTTCATTAATTACTGGTATTCTGATACCAAATATAGAATTCGTCCTTGGATTAGTTGGCTCTACAATTGGAGTGATGATCTGCTTAATATTTCCAGCTATATTTTTTATATCTATAAGTAGTAAACATACTAACGAGAGAATAATAGCGCAAGTAGGTATATTAAAAAATTCTGAGCACATTTTTGTGGATTCTGATGTAATTATTATTAATACCATTAATTATTGGCACGCATGTTTAGGCCATTTTGTTTATTGGTATTTGCATAATGATACTCAGTACATATGCAAATTTGTATGCTATGGAAGAGTCCACCAATACAAAAGCCTTGGTAACAACCAGTAAGCCTCTTAACCAAATTAACAATTTACCATTAAATTCGAATAATGGCAATGTTGATGGCATAGCAAACATTCCTGACCATCCTGCGGTGCTTTCAGCTATTCAAGGTATGAATTTAATTAAATAATTAATTTCATACGAAGGCATTAAAGAATATTTTTAGCTGTATGTAATTTGTACGTTCAGCTTTCCATATACTTACGATTTTATACACTATTTCAGAAAAGGCGAATCAACTATCTGACCTTAATATTCTGGATAAACCATTGGACACGATGACAAAGGATGTACGTCGGGAACCACCAATTCCTGTTGAGCGTATAGTTGTTACAGAGAAATCAGTGGTAGATACACAAAAATCTGTGGAAAGCTTAGTGGCCACGTTTTCCCCGGAAATAGAAAAAATTGTCGAAAAAATAAAAACGTTACACGAAGACTTGAAAGAGGAACCAAAGATCAAAATGGAAAATAATAATGTAAAGGTGGCGGAATCTGTTACTTCGAAAGTAGGGGAAAAGATTGTTTCAGAGCAAAACGACAAGTCTGCAAACATGCATAAGAATGATAATCTGATAAACTCTGATGCTATAAAGAAAGAGGAATCAGAGCTAGCTGCGGATGCAGAAACTGCTAACATGATAGCAGCTGAACGACACGAAAAACTTAGGAAGACGTTGGAGAAACATAAGTTGGAGCAGCTCCAAATGATGCAGGAACAAAAAGAGATATTGAAAGATATCAAGGAACAGAAGCAAGAGATTGAGAGAGAAAAACAGAGAATAGCCAAAGATGTTCAGGAATCTATAGGAAGTGAAGAAAGATTAAAAAATCTTGAGCACGAATTCGTTCCCCTGGAGAAGGTCTATAATCCAGAAAATCTCGATAATGACAAAGAGATTTTAACTGATATTAAAAAAAAGGATGACGCACAAGTTTTTAAAGCGAAGCGTCAAGAAATGCAGTTAAAGGAACAGATTGAAAGTATAAACGATAGACAGGATGCGAAGGGTCAGAGAGAAAAGGATAAAAAGGAATCAGAACTTAACGCTAAACATGTAAATTTACCTAATGACATAAATGTTAAGGGAAATACTACAAACGACCTAATTTTTAACAAAAATTCGGTCGACTCCGAAGTCGTAAATAATAAAATCTCGGGTGATAAAAAACTCGAGGAATCAGGAGTAAAATTAATTAATTCAAGACGTTTGCCAAAAGGCCCTATTTTAAATGCGTTGACAAAGCGCACGTTACAAAAATCGATATCACACGATGAATTAAATAGCAAAGAAAACAATCTTCAAAGTTTTCGTGAAACAAAAAGCAACACAAATAATATTGTACCTATTGACTCACAGATGTCTGACTTAAAATCTAAAAACCGAAATATCCATGATCAGTATTCTCTGCCAATCGCTTTGAAAATGAGAAATCAAACAAAAGTGGATTATACTTCTGCTACACTTTCTAATAAAACTCAGGAAAATATCCAAGCGATACGCCGGGACATTTTGGAAGACCACGAACGTGAAAAACGAGAAGCTGATGTGAAGAGCAACGAGACCAGTACTGTAGTACTTTCAACTGATACCTCGGACACAGACGTTGAATCTGTAGTGAAAAATGTTACCTCCAACAGCGCTAATGGAGAGGAGTGTTTGAAACCGCGCGAAGGCGTGGAAAAACGATTAATGACTGATACGAAGAAGACAACAGACCGTAACTTGTCGAAGACTGGTACAACTGAAGTCTCGTTGATTAAAACAAACTCATATTTATCGGAACAAGACTTCGCAGACGCGATTTCCGTAGACGCGAATAGAGCTGTAAGAGCGGAATATATACAAATGAATCAGAGGGATTTAAAAGCTGCGAATGCTGTTGTGAACAGTGAAATTTAAATCACTCGAGACCTGATTAGATTATTCAAAGGACATAATACAATTAAGAAAAGCTTAGTTTTATAAATACGACTGACCGAAGAACAGTGCGAATGATATGAAGTATGTTTGTTGTTAATATTAGTTTCGATTGTAAGAATAAGTATTTGTAATATTTAAAATATCTGAGGGCCGATTTCCACCAATTACGGTTACTATTTTTTGAACAGATGTTACAAGTCCTTTAATATTTAAGTTTCAGACAATAATAGATGCGCAAAACTCTGATTTTACCGGTCCAGTAAGATTTATGTGGCGGATAACGTTAAACGCGCATCGAGCAAATCGGTCCTCATTGAATGCAATGGTATTTATCCTACGCTCTTGCGCATCGTCATTTCGTTTTTTGTTAATACCTCAACGAGTTAAATACTAGCATACATTGATCGGGAATTTCGGAGAAATGCGGATAAGAATATATTTTTACATGGAACCAAATCTTACATTTTTCTTTTCCTTCTGTGTACCCTTTATTTTATCGATATTATGGGTCTTATTGTTAAACAGAATAAATTACAGACGATGTAATTTCTCTCATATCGAAGAAAGCGTACTATCCATGGAGGAACTTTATTTTTATTTTTAACTTTTTTAATTTTATTCGTTTGATTCTGTTTCTTCATTCGCACAGTGCCCTACTTACTTTCATTCATTTTTGCGGTTCAAAAAGCTTGCGCCTTGCTTGGGAGCCAACTGCTAGTGGTGGCAAACAATCGATAGTACTATCGCACAATCGATAGTTTTTTTTACTATCGATAGTGCTATCGATAGTTGTCTGAACTATCGATAGTTCAGATGACGCTGTTAACAGTCAACATGGCGCACTCCTGTTTAAAAATATGTTATGAAAATTGCGTATGCCAATGAATTGCGGGTTTATTCTGGCGTTATCTAACTAAATAAAATTATGTAAATGCATTGCAAATTGTTTTTTAACTCGATATATATTCCAGTGTAGGGAACGTTAGGTACCTGCACTAGTATTATAATCTATTCATGTTTGATAAATGCAGGGGAATATTCAGTAATACATAAAAAGATGTAAAATATAAAACAGTATTCGTTGGCAAATCTATAGCCTTTTTCCTATTATGTATTTAAATTAAGCATTGACTATTTTATTTCACAGATGCGGATACACGAGGATCCATGGATATTCCAAAATTAACTGTCAGCGCTGAAGTAATGCAATTATATATTATATAATATAATATATAATTGAATATAATATAATATATAATTGAATCCTGTCGAATCCAGTTGAATCCTGAATCTAAGGGATTCCCGCCGTTGGCGCTGTAAATATTCTCGATGTCATAGACTACAATGGACGTCATCTAACATAGAGCAGTTTCCAACCTAATTTTTCATGAAATACAGCACTACCTGTTTCGAGAAAAAAGTATTCATTCTGTGGCACGGTTCTCCCATATGAGTGAGGTCCCCCTGCTTGTACCTTCACACATCGTGCTCAATTCTAGATAATTAAAAAATTTGTTACTTACAGACTAGTATTATAGCATGACACAGATGGCATAACTGGAAACTATCGATAGTTTCAGGCAAAAATATCGGCCACTATCGATAGTCAAGACTATCGCACCATCGATAGTTTTTTACTATCGATAGAGCTTTTGATAGTTGTTTGGACTATCGATAGTTCAGATGGCGCTATCAACCGTCCATTTACAATTGCAAAAATTTTTTAAGTGTTACCCCAGCTACCCTTGGCTACCCCCATTTCACGATTCTCGATGAGGTATGGGTATCCCGTACAGTGGTTCTTGAAAACAAGCCGGCTGTGGACAAACGAATACATCTCTCGAATAAAAAAAATATATTTCAAACATTCGAACGGAGGACACGTCGCAAGTACTCATTTCACTAATATATACCATGGAAACGAGGGGTCAGAAATGTCCTGAAAACTGCTCCGTGACATGTATATTGTATTATATGTTTATTATGCTATGTATGTATATACGTGTAAAGTCTTTATAGATTTATTTGACCAAAGCGTACATATTTACAAATACTTTGCAAAAATTATTACTGCGCATAAAAATTACATTATTTTTTTTATAACGTTGTATCGTTTAACTAAAGCACTCGTTTGTTGTTTCGGATAAAAATTGCTTCCACTATTGCATTGTACATACACAAGACCATACATAACATTTAAAAAAAGAACAGAATAAATATAAAACTGATACTTTGTAACCAGAAATTTCACTACAATTTACAATTGATTCGAGTATTACATTAATTATAAATAATAAATAGTACAAAAACGTAAACATATGGCTGATAAAACTAACACTTTGCAACAAGAAATTTTATGAAATCTACAATTAAAATTGAATTAAACTTCATTGATTGATGTATATTTAGTTGTGGAAACCGTTTTTATTTACATTTTCAAGGGATCTTGATAAACTGATTTTTCTAATAGATGAATTTTTTATGATCATTATGTTGACGTCTCTCTCTCTCTCTTTTATAATTGCAATAAAAAAACTGTTCATGTTACAAAAGTTTGGAACCGATTAGCAACGTTTGAAACAGGCTCTATTGCAGTTACTCATTATTATTTTTCTATCCATTATTTATCAATCCCTTGAAATATATTTTTCTGTGTAAGACGAATTTTTATGTAAATCGAAAATAAAACATGTTAAAAGCGTTCGGAGAGTATGGTTAACACGGTACATGTCGAGTTTTGTGCCGAGTGTGCCATTACTTTTGTGTTGTACTTAAATTATTTCACGTAACATTTTAAATCCTTCTAAATCAGATTCAAAATGATTTGCGATGAACTGCTTTTAGACCGACCTCGTCGTACTCTCTTTTACTAACCCACATCTTCTTAAAAGTATCTAAGGAAGCCAAAATGGACCCACCAATCCAAGTACTATATAATCGTTCTTGGGGAGCTGATATCTAGAAATTTATAATACAAATTATGTGCTGATGCACTCGGAATTTCTCTTCAAATTCCACTAAATAACTTCGCATTGAAGGTTTTGGTAAGTCATTATTTGTATTAGCTTGACATATTCACCCTAATTTTTATATCCTTTGGTGACATCTTACGAATCTCAGAAAGTAACCTATCGCCAAATCCCTGAAACATGAGACACAGTCTTTCTCAGAGAGTGTACTTTAGATTAAAAATCTGAGGATATAGAAAATATTGTCAAATTTGTATACTTACACGGAACAGCGTCGACCCTCCAGATAAGACAATGTTTTGGAACAGAACCTTTCTTAAATCCAGGTCAGACTTTTGAATGGAATATGTCAACACTTCGTGAAGTCCTTCGTACTCTTCTCCAATCAAATCTGGTCTAAAGAGAACTTCTGGGGCTCTAAATTGAGCTGGGCCAATCTATCGTCAATAATTGCCATGTTGCACATTATTCGTGGGCAACATAAGATAGTATTCCATTAAATGGAAATTACATACTGAATATTATAACGAATGTGAAATAAATATCGTATTGTGGTCAATGGTGAGATCCAAAATCGTTACCTGTAAATGACTTCCATCAGGTAGAACATATTGAAATTCTTCTGTGTCAAATGCTTCTTCTTTGTAAGGACTGCTGGCCAGGTAGCAGGCACGTTCTTTAATTGTTCTAACAATTTCAAATTCGGCTGTGGTTTTGAAATTAATACCTTCTTTGCGCAAAAGGAGCAGGAGGTACCGTGTAACATCTCGTCCTGCTATATCGACCCTCATTATACTATGAGGCATAGCAAAACCTTCATAAATGGGTACCGCATGCGTGACACCATCTCCAGAATCTAATACTACTCCTGTAGTTCTCCCTGTTGCGTATCTATTACATTGTAATGTGAACAATATCGCTAAATATGTAACAGTTTCATTGAGTTAAATTATAATTGTCCAAGATGCTCGCGAGCATGTCTTAGGCCCTTTCACTCATCCAAGATTTATCGTGAGCAATCTTACATTGGTCTGAATTAAAATATCTAATAAATCCATGTTCAATATACGATGAAACTTACAAACTGAGTACAGCCTGCATCGACACAAATAAAGCTGGAACGTTGAATGTCTCAAAAAATATTTCAGCTGCCCTCTCTCGATTTTTCCTCGGATTAAGAGGTGCCTCTGTTAACAAAACAGGATGTTCTTCGCTAAATGTAGCTAACTGATCTTTACTGTACACGTAGGACCAAATCCTTTCCATATCATTCCAATCTGTAACTATCCCATGTTCCATTGGATACCGAAGAGATAAAAGGCCACGATGTTCTTCCGCTATTGGACCCACAAAGATGTCTCCTTCTAATGCACCAGCCATCACACGAACATGCTTGGGCCTGCCAATGCTACAATAATGAAAAATTTGACATTAAATCCAAAACGTTAAGATGAACTGCGTTCAGTTTCGCTAAGTGGTTTCAAAGTGTAGTCGAGTAAACTTTTGGGCGTGGATCATTTATATATGTATATCACAATAACATAAATCTATCTTTAATGCTCAATACTTATTTCATATTTAAGGCAACAAATATAATATAACAAAATCATATATGCAAACACATACATATACATACATATAACATGACCATTGAGGAATTCTTTTCAAGTGCCATTACTAATGACATTACTGACATCTGTCAGTAACCTCCAACCATAAGGAGTACTGTCAAGCATAGTAATTAGGGTTGTGGCAGTAGCTCTACTTACTAATTTGGAAATCTGCATTTTGGTATCTGATCTCCGGCAAAACCTGCTTTGATTACACCGGAACCCTAGAAGGAAAACAAAAGAACGTGTAATAGCATCATTATCGATTTTAAACCAAAGAAAGTGTTCTTATGTCGAAAAGATTGTCAGAAATTTTCGATATCCAAGCGAGATCCAGATATTAGGTTGAAAATCAATAAGAAGGAGCATTTGGTATGATGGGAGAATAATCGGTAAACCACTCGGTAACGCAGAGCTTCGAAGGAAAAGTGTGAAAAATTTTGGCGTTACTCGGGGGCCGACATTACGGTATCATTCAATTTGACACACCGGCATAAAAAATACAAAAATTCGAAGGTGTCTAAAGTTTCACGGCCCGCTTACATTGTCAATAACTACTGGTTGATTAACGATCACATCATAAGGCTCCATAATAAATACAAAAGTACAGTATTTCTTGCAAGGACTTAAAAAATTCACTACCGTGACTCCTCAGTCACACACCTATCCCCACAGTAAAGTCTGAAGGGAGTTATTGACAGCCATGCGAAACAAAGTGACTAACTTCCCGGCGGTCGATGACAAGTTTACCAACAGTTCCTTCAAATTTTCGAGTTTTGGACTTTGAGTAATTCTAACAATTTCTCAGTATTGTTTATTATGGACCAATAAATTTTTATAATCTGCATTTATTGTAATAATGTATGAAAATATCACGAGTCTTGATTGTGAGGTAACCTACATCGATGTTGCAAAATTTATATTGAAGAATGACCGTAATCCATTGTAGGGCTATGACAAAACTAATTATATCAATTCGGGGGGAGGAATCAGTGGATCGGCTGAATTACGAAATCAAAAGTTGCAAAAACGTTGAATGCATTTAATTCAAGACAACTTAACAGTACAGTACAGTACTTACAGCATAAATCTTTTTTAACAAGTCACAGCCAAGATTTGAAGATTTCTTAAGTATTAGATTGTTTCACATGGAAACAATGTAACGACTTTTACCTTACAGCTTTCACGTTGATTTATTGTTAGTTTGAAAACTGCTTTTTTCTTTTAAATTGCATTTGATTTCTGTTCTGCAGTGAACTCTCAAGAACAAGTGCTCCACGTAAATACATTGGTGGTGTGCGAATGACACTGGAAATCACTTATACTATATAATGAATGTTTTGAATAGCTTAGAATATTGTTTGGAATAATATTAAATGAGAGAATGGTTGCATTGATTGAAAATATGCGATAGAGTGGATTGAACACCTGTCGCTGGCTAAATGTACAGAGTGTTGTATAATATGATAGAGTTCAGACTACAGATTGCATATTATATTAAGATTATATTTACACTAGGATTAAAAAATATTTGCTTAATGTACAGATATTCAACTTACTTCCCTTACATCTGAAGCAATTAGCAACTTGCTTTGAAAATATATCTAACAATGGATCGAATTTCTATTAAAATATGTTTCTGCGTAATTATACTCTTACATCGTTTAAAGTACATGCTATAGGTGCGTGCCATACATGCTTTCAGCGTGCCATCTAATGCAACCTTCGCATAGTATTTATATATAGTATATATGCATTTGCATTTTATCTAAATAGCTCCATTGCAAGAGAGTGTTTCTTATTCTACAAGGTTCTGATTACCCATGAAAGTTTATGTATCTTTGTGCTTATCAACTACGGTCAATAAGAATATCTCTTTGAAACTGTCTTTATCCTAAATGAACACTTGCAGCACCTTTGATTCTGCTTTTGTGAAACTGAAATCTTTACAGTTAACTATAACTCTCCTGCAAAATTATGTTCTCAATAGATTTCTGCCATCAGAAGAACAATCAAAGATGTCCAGCCAGTGAAAGGATGGCTACCCTTGCCTTCACCATACGTATCCCCATAATTTTCCCATACGTATCCGGATCTCTTGTATTGTCGAAGGATGTTTTGTATCAAATTCTGCCTCAAACTTTTATAAATTTTCTGTGCTTTCTCTTGATGTGGCCCCTGAATATTGGAGTAATAATGCGTTGCTCTTACTGTCAAGTAATTCAAGTTCATCCAGATGGGTCCACGCCAGTAAGGGCCATCGTGTTCTGTGTTGTACTTCATATACAATGGCGACGATTTGGCAAGTGATCGCAGACCATATTTGGTCCAAAGAAGTTCAGGGTTTTGCAGGTCTTGTAAGATTTTACCCAACTGGGTCGACTCGGGTTCGATGATTTGTAAAATATATGGAAACAACGAAACATACCCAAAAGACGTGTCGACATAACGCAACGTTGGATCTTCGGAAACAACTCTTAACATCTCTGACGATTGAGTGTGCGACCGCGGAGGTGGCGTTGGCCTTCGCAAGGACACCTTGTCGGTGTGTAGTCCAAAATCGGAATACGTTTGAGTGTTAGGCGACCAGTGCAATTTATTTAACAAAGTATTATCAGATAAAAATTCAAATGTTTCCTGGTACTTGTTATTAGAGCGATTTAAAACCTCAGTGATCCGAGACATGGTGTTAGCAGCAAATGCAACCCAGCAACGTAAGTCAACATGACGTTCGTCAATGTTCGGGTGAGAAGCTCTGGGATAGTCGTCTAATCCAGATGTAAGAGTTTTTGGATTTAACTCTCTATTAGTAGTTCCGTCTCTACCTCGCCATCTATATGTGCTTGGTATGTCTCCAATTTGTGTGGTATTAAACCAATTGAACCATGCTTGAAGACGTGGGTAGAGTCTATCAAGAAAATGATAATGTTTCTCCAATATTTCGGTATGATAATGCTGGAGGATGAACTGCAACGTTAAGAAGAATGTGGGTGGATTAGCATTCGTGTTCATCTGAGTAACGAATTCATCTGGAACTTTTGCCAAAGCTTCTTGCCCTAAAATCATTTCCCTTGGTATCCAGCCTTCGACGTTCATTAGGTCGAACCAGTGATTTATAATGTCGAATTCGATTTCTAAGTCCCAAGCCGAAATAAGTAAGCCATGAAAACCCTCGTCCCACAGAAAACCGCGTGGAAAGAAGCTTCTACTAGGTACAGCGGTATATAAAGGTGCTTTCCAATAAGGCACAGGTTCTTTAGTATATTGGCTTTGCACTTGCGAGTTGCCATAAAAGTACCCTATAGAGCCTATCATGTTAGAAAGTGCCATTTTCGCAAACGCAACTTCTTCCTCTGTGTGACCTTTCGATTCCAGTTTAAACGTTTTCTCAAACTTCTCGGCAAATAGCATTCGTTGTTTCTCCAGAGCACGTTCATAATTCTCCCCAACCATTTTGTCGACTCTATTAATGAAGCTACCTGATTCATAACTGATTTCAATTTCAAACGGAATCTTTCCCGTTATCTGCGTTGCAATGAAATTTGAGTCCCTCTTCTTCCCATCAACAGATAACGGCACTTGCTCTCCAGCCAAAACTATATGCTTCTTTGTCGAGCCTTTTTGGGATGCTATCCGAAGATTTTGCAGAACAGTTTCTTTCAGTAGATTTAGACCGGGAGCAACGGTTGTCAAAAAGGAATGTTCATCCACGTTCCCTTTCACTAAATTTAGATTTATGCTGAAGGATCCCAAGCCCTGGGTATTTCCTTCTATACCCGTTAAACGCTGCGCATCACCAAGATTAGCTTTTATCCATCCTTTAGTACTTTCTTCTATCGCCGTATAAAAAAGCAGAGACAATTCTTCGCCATCCCGTTCTTGATTCTCAGAGGTAACTGCAATTCTTGCTGTCCAGTCACCACCGTGTTTACCACCAGCTCTCTTAACAAAACTTGTCGTTAAAACAGTGGACGCGTCCACTATTTCTTGGACACCAAATGTCCTCCCATCGTGTTCCAACCAAGCATATCTGAACAAATAACTTTCTCAGTTAAGATCAAAACAACACGTATGGAACTGTTATTCACGGTGCTATGTACATTGCATTGCATAATACGTCCTGTTTACCTATCCAGCCTGTCACCCTGTTCGCACCAATGCCTGAATCCACCCCCATCTTGTCGCAAAAGATTTGGAAAATACCACATCAGCCCCGTCACTAAAGAATGTGGGTCTCGTGTTTTTAAGCCAAAATAAACGCCTGGTCTATAGGTACCCCAATACCTGTCAGGGATATCTAGACCACCAGCTGCTACTAACTATTTTTCAATACAAAAAGTAATTACTTGTAGCTTACCTTGAAAGACACAAAGCAAATCAAACGTAAACGTTTTACTATCAGATAAAGTAGTATACGATAACATTATCAAATAACACTTGCTTTTTCCACATCGTACGGAGTATTGACTCTTGTCTCAAGATATCCTTTGTAACTGAACCACACAGCTACGCCAATGCACAACGCTGTAGCTGTGAAATTCAACATTGGTATCTTGAATCTATCCTCTTTCCTAGAATTGACAGAAGTGGTTGGTCTTCTGTTTATTTTTACAGATTTCTCCTGAGACTTAATTTTTGCCATTATATACTTCCTGAAATACATTCCCTATGTTAATGATACGTTGAAAAAAAAAAAAGAAACCATAAAAGGGAATATGATTTTGATAATTAATCATTTATTGACAACAACTATGCGTGTCACAACATGTTCAGTATGAAATTCAAAGGGAACTTGTGTTATAACCTGGTATTATATGATAATTCTTCTATTAAAAAGAACATTTCCTCGGGATAGACTTCATTAATACATGTATATACAAATATATACAACATATGTCATTTAAGTAATAATTATCAACACTACCCCGAAGTTTGATTCAAATATAATAACTGAGTACTAAGTAAATAATGAGATGTAGATATTTACCTTCAGAAAGGCGCCTTTCTATTTAACGGAAAATGAATAATGGTAAGATTGAACACACGAATCCAATTTAAATCGAAAAAGTTTCATCCACGGTGAACTCCATTACACTCGGCATGTTCCAATTTGTACAGGTTATACTCGATTATACTTGTTTATACTTGACAATTGATTTTCGGAAGATTTCATAAAAATGTTAAATCTCGTTTGTGTTGTACCAATTTTCAGTAATTTGTAACTATTATAAATTGACATGTCACTTTTCATGTCGTTCTATATGCACATATGTATTTGTATATTGATGTATATGTACATAAATCGATCCCTGTCGTCATTTGCCGATTTTTAACATTCCATGTGATTCGGTAATACCGATAAATAAATAGAAAAACTGGCATATCTATTAGTCATTTGGCCAAAAAAGAAATTGAACAATAAATTACTTGTATTTTTAGGTCTCCTTAATAAAAAACCAAATTAATTTCTAATTTATACCATTGTGTTACTCTTTTTATACTGTACACAAATCAATGAAACAACATTGTGTAACATTTTTATATTTATTTACCCAATAGTTGCGTATGTTACAAATAAGCATTAACTATTACACAGCAATCGTATCTGGGGAAGAGCTCGTATATTATACTGTTTACATAGTTTTTATTATATATAGATCTTTGATTAGTGTCCAAAATGCAGCTGTCTGTTTGTATTGTTTAAATCATCAAATAGAAACATACGGGATAAAATTTGTCTGATATATTCGTAAATCCCATCAATGTTCACCGATCGCTTTGTACACATATGTTCTCGTTTACTACTCTTTATAGTTCTTTGGTTTCCATCCAAGTTTTTAAAGCCAACGCGAGATGTGTAAAATGGATCGCTTATAGATAATGGAATGTTCTATGATTCCAGAGGATACAATATTGCGTTTAACGTGTGTTATGTACGATTATCTGGATGCATGTAATGTCTTGCTTACGTCCGAAAACCTTCTCTTATGTCTATCTCTTATATATCTTATGTGTGTATATCTTTTTTAAAAATTTCGTTAAAACAACTGCGTATATACAATATCGGTAATGTGTTATTTTTGTTTTAAACGTTAATGTACTAAAGAACAGAACAGTCACTTTAAAAATATAACTGGGTTGCGAGACTGTGAGTGATTATCCTGCCTTAGTTTTACAACGTATATTCAATAAATCATTTTCACAGCCTGTGGTATACATTAACTGCAACAAATTTAAGAATGTCATAATTAGTTTGCACACGCCTTATATCATTCTATATATAATACTTTATTTTTGTAGATGAGAAGTCTTGTTGAAAATTAATGTGTGTTGGGAATTGTTTCTGGAGAGTGATTCTTTTTTACTGTGATGACTCCATCTGGGAAACGTCGTTAGTAAAAGAACTGGAAAATAATGATAAATTATTAGGTCCGCAAGAATCGTTGTTTCGCGTAAAAAGGCATAATATGATATAATGCATATTGGAGTTCGCCTTTTTTTTCTTTTTTTTTATACAAAATCGTAACACGTACACGCGTAGAAATCAATCACGAATAACGAAAAATTGTATGTACATAGGAATGTCGTTGGTACGATACGATACCACACGCTAATCTACAGTATTTTTGGTAATTCTTAGTATATATTATTTTCTTTCATAAATAATGCTATAACGATAATATATATTCTATTATAGCATACGTGATTCACCCAGAACGATAATTCTGTGATGCTTTACTAAGTCACAAATGTCGCTGTAAATAAAACTTCCGTTTCCAAATGAGGTGACATGCGCTGCAAAGAAATCGAATATTATTCAATTAATCAAAATTAAATACGATTACATTTACTTGTTTTTTTACGTTTTTCTTAAACTACTGAAAATAATGATACATGCAATATATATTTATTATTTTGGTACATTATATTGCTTTTGTGTGACCTAATAATATATTTCAACAAATCTTGTATGGCATTAATAATATCTGAATAGAGAGAATCTAAAGCCCTTATAACTCTCTTAAAATATACATTTGAAGAAAAGAACAGCGAATAGTCTCCATAAAATCTGAAAGGCTGTAAATAACATTAAAATCTGATTAACATCGTTATCTAGTAACACTGTATATATGTGAATTTATATAAGTAAAAAATATTAGTACTAAAGACAAGCATATAATTAATTTACTAAATTTAAACAATATTATCGTTTTCTAAACGATAGTGAGAACAACTTTATAAAGTCTCAAAGAGATTCGGTTGTTGTTGCTCTTTTAATGGATTATATCATTGTACACTAATTAATATTTGTTATGGCACTAAAAGTAACATACATAGTGATGTACTAAAAAAAACTTCATACTCCAATACATTCTATTCTTCTTCTTCTAAAAAAAAAAAAAGAAAGAAAGAAAGAAAAAAAAAGAACAATTCTAACGTTTCTAAGAATTTCGAACCTAAGAAAACAATGGACTAGAAGTAATGGTACCTTCCTTACACAGATGCTTATAAATGTAATTTGGTAAAACGTGTGTGGCCAACTAATAACTTTTTTTAAATCGCGTTATCCAGCTGTGACTTTTGGAAGTATACATACTTTCCATTTTGCGTATACATGTATATTGTGTACACGGTCGCATATACAAACACATATGTACACACATCAAGAAGATGATTGTGTTTAGCAGTATGATGTTTCATTCAAACTTATGATGTTCGTTCTGTTCACTTCCTATTTCTCAGATAATCTTTAAGCGACGGCCCATCTACATCGCACGATAAATATGGCTCGCTGGGCGATAGTTATCATCTTACTTAATAAACCGGGACGTTATTAAATTAAGCTTATTCTACAAAATATCATAATTCAACACGATTCATAAAATCAACAACATGCTATTCGAATATCGTAAGCAATAACGCAAGATTTGAACTATTCGAAAACAGACGAACGTCTTATTTGTACCAGCACTTGGTTCATACAAATTTCGCTAAGGTTTCATTCGCGTTTTCATAGATCGCACGGTGACTTCCTTTTATGTATCATGCTTCTAATTCGTCGTACGTACCTCTATAACAGCGTGATTTAAGCATATACTTCAACTACCATAAACCTCTTTTTACAAGTAGTAACATATTTTTCCCACCTACCATCGACAGAATTACATTATGTCCTAAGTCAAAGCAAATACTTCTCTTCGATACTACCTACTCAATTTTTGTTAGTACAAATAAATCATGCAGGTAAATGCTAATTCACAATCCGACATTGAAAAGTAGCTGTAGAATAACAATTTCGATCGAAAACAGATGGACAATACAATTTGCTGTAGCTAAAACTAATCTCAGTATTACTGTGCTTATTGGCAGAATAATATAGATCGACAGATAAACGTTCCCGAGGAAAATCAAGGTTTTAGCGAGAGCACGAAATTAGTTGATCTTATTTTACCTTGGTCTACTTATGTCTCGTATCTCGTGTATTAAATGAGAGTAAAGCGAAAGCTGAAAGTGAAAGTTAGAAATCTGACAGCTTACTTTGTCTTAAAAAGTAATTTGCATTTACATTATAACACAGAATGAGTATAACAGATACTTTTTTCGCGGCCAGCGCTTACCAGTTGAGTGTCTTTAAACGGGTGTATCCTAGCATTCTCTCTTCCTCTCAAATATTAACTTTGATGATCACGTGTTAATGTCATTTGCATGGAACTCCCCCTTCTTTTCTTTTCGTATATCATGGGAATTGACGATATTACAACGCAAATGGACAGACGATTCAGCGCATTGTTTGTAGCATACCTCTGCAGAATATACTTCGTATTATAAGTCTCTAATAGATCAATGATCCGCAAAACTTTTAATTCATGACCCATGAAATTATTATGATGTAATACTTACAGTTTTCATAGTTGCCTGTCAATGTTTTACATGACACATAAAACGAGGATCGGTTATAGTATTAAGTTTTGATTAATTCGTTCAACAATATCAATATAATATTTGAGTGTAACGCCGAAAATATTGATGCGAGCCATTTTCTTCAGAGGTATCCAACATTCCTTAATTGTAAGTAATATTTCACTTACAAATTCAAGTTAATGTACTGTGTCGACTGCCCAGTTGCGTTGATTACGGTTCATTTTCTCAAACTGTCCTTACTACTTGCTCGGCTGGTGGAAGCTGTGCTCGATTCTCCAGGTCCGCCAGTACCACCTGTATCTCCATTGATACTAGAACCAGCGAACGACGCAGTTGGTGTCACAGGAGCAGATCGCCTTCTCACTTTAGTCAAAGCTTTATCTAATCGTTGTATAAATATGTCAACGTCTGACCTCTTCATGCCTAGAGCTGCGGCAGCAGTTAAATAGGGAACTGGATAATTACTATTGTGTGCTCCCCACCCTAATTAAAATAAAACAAGGTACAGTTAGTTAAAATGGAAAATGTAATGGACTTCAAAGCCCGTTAAAATGGTTTTGCAGCTGTCAGACACGCCGTACGAACCTTCAAATTTATGTGAAACAATGTGTTTAGATTCTGTGGTTGTTATCACTCTTGTACCGCTAACATTGCGAAGAAATAACATTGATCCTAGCATTGTCACTTGCTTGTTATCATGTTGGTGACTTAAACACTGAAGAGTCATACCCATTGATATGGGATTTCCTTTGGTATCTAATAATCTTTCGTCGTGCCTTGCTGCCAACTTGCCAAGCTCCTCTTTCAGATAAGAGTACATCTCTTTGCGTTGAGTTATTAGTTGCTTGTAACCCGCCATTCCAAGACTAAGCAACGTTATCATTACGTCCATAATCGAACTAGCGCTCGCACGCCCTGGATACATTTTCGATATGCGATCCAAAAGAGTCTTGTCAAACGAACCGATAATCGCACCACCCACTGGCACTAAAAAGTTCTTATCTGTACTTTGAACAAAAGCGTCAACGCGACCTTTCCGCGACGCCTCTTGTATGAGATGCATACATCTTGTGCTCTGCAAGCTTTTAGTAGTATAGTGCAATATGTTTAATAACTGTTCATACTCAACATACTTGGAAGAACAAGAGAAAATTTTATATGTGTTTGAACTTACCCATATGAATTATTCACCAAATGTGGTATGTTATATTGGCTACAGAGAGCAGCAATGATGTCAACCGAGTCGCATGCTCTCGGCGCAAAACAACTGGTCGTTGTAAGTACACACGCGATGCTTTCTCCCAGAGCAGCCATTTGCGATTCGAGTCTTTGCATGTCTGTTTTTAACTCATCACCTATTATTTTTGTCTCAATCACTATTGGTTCTAATCCTGCTGTGATAATAGACTTGAAACTTGATTTCTGATCAATTCTGGGCCATAGGACATACTTTGCACGCGGTCTATCTTGCTTCAACGTTAACATACATAGTACCAAGCTCATGCCCGTAGCCATTGGCGATAGAAAACAGCCTGCTATACTCTTTACGCCTGAAGTAGAAAGTTGTAATTAGCGTAAAGCGTGTATTTTTTAAAATTCTGATAAAATTCAAAAAATTCACCCATGTATCGAATAACTTCAAGTACTAAAGCATTTGTTAATTTATACATCAGGCTGCTTCCAGCAGCTTTTGGTTGCACTTCTTCTAGATCACTGGATCTGCCGATTCCGTGACCCATTCGAAAATGGCGTCTTGCAACAATGTTTGAGACAATTCTTGCTTCGCGTTCTCCGACGCTGCAGTTGGAAGGAAAATTGTTGCTGTCCATTTGCGAGAGGTCTGAGAGAAAGGCTTCAATTGTCGGGTCATCCCAACCCTCTTCTGGCCATTTTTGCTATATAATTAGAAACGTAATATTAGGCCAACGTACGAAACTAAAGTTATTGGTAATGAAACATTGAATGAAGTTCTTACATGTTCAATGAAATGTCGTATAAGATTCTCACGTGTTTTCTTAGCATTTAAACCTTGCTGCACATAGGTCGAAGGTATAAGCCTCTCTGCTAAACTGAACGCTTGATTATTCATCTTCCTGTTTTGCCAGACTCTTTCAAATACTTAGGCCGCAAACGTTACCAAGTTTGATGCTTAGTACACCATCGCTTTTGAGAATCAGTAAAAAATTATTATGGTAAATTACAAATGCAAGGTTTTGTGGATACCATGCAACACAAACAATACACGATTCTGTAACAGTTTGATTCGAAGAATGATATATAATGGTTATTAATGCGATAAAAGTCTGTAATCGGGCTAACGATTAATTAAAAACAGAATCAATTTTCAGAAGTAACTAGAAATATAAACCACAACTTATAAAATACACCAATACTTGTATGATTTTGATGCTTCGGGAAACATAGGATACAACACTTACAAAATATCTTATAAACTGAAATAAAACGCAAATATACGAGAGAAAATCATTTATTAAAAAATCAACATTGAATATAAAACCACAAAAAATATATAATATTTCTATGGATGGCACAGAAAAATCATATTGAATAAATTAAAATATCTGCTTAAAATAAAACAGAAATTATGAATTCCAGATAACGATACATCATTGTAAAGTGCATGGGTTGCTCCAACATATTAAAAACAGGTGATCGAATGTAACGTTACATGGTACGATCCAAAAAATCTCTGCTGAACGCGAAACACTGAAAACTCTGCTGAAATACTTAACGAGTGAGTAGCAACAGTAAGAACGTGCAATCTGCAACTATGTATCAGAAGTACGTGAAAAAGCGCTGAACGAATTAAACTGTGGTTCAATTTAAAGGTTATGCCATCCTGTTATTTGAATGATAGATACAAGCCAATACACCTTCAAACCGAAAAACTATGAGACAAAAAATCCATTACATCTATCGCGAACTAAATCACTTGACAGGATAATCGAAATAGGTATTCAGTGAAAGAAACTGTTGATTCTAAAGCGATACTGTTTTGCGGAGTGGTCCGCGCGAGTGGCAGAGCAAAGAATGGGTTGGGCCAGGTTTCAAAATCAAAAAACTGTCCTCTCAAGGAGAGTATAATCTTTGGGATATCGTTGCACTACCTGACGCATCCCTATGTCACGCACTCTTAGCTGAAAAGTAATTTCGTTCGTCTCCTGTGCAATAATCGAACAAATCGCGACGCAACGATGGTGGCCGTCACACGACCCGCTTTTAATTCGTGGCCATCCGGAGTATCCGCCGAGCGCACTTTAGTTTGTTAGGTTATGTCGCGTCGAGGTCACCTAAATCGGATTAATTTTACGCAATACAGGCGATGCAACGTAATTGTTTGGCCACGGGGGCCTCGGGGCTGCGTTCCGAATTGTCGTCGGTTACACGATGAGTACCGCGGACGCGTGGAGGATTGTGAAAATCGCCAAGTACGGAGTTTTACCTCGAATTATGGCGTTCGGTCGACAGCGAACGGACGGGTTACGCACGGCGCTACGAACGAACACGTCCGCCGCCTTTACGGGTCAAAGTGATCCGCGTGTTATTCGCGATTCGACTATCCGGCAGGTGCATCATTATACTGATAATTAATTATCCTCGTCTCCCTACCCCCCACGTTGCATTGAATAATAATCCATCGCTCATCACATGCCGAGTACAGAAAAAAATGGACATGTCGGTAACCGCCAGTAACCGCCGAGTCAACGAGTTTTAAGTACGTCGTGTGATTCTACCAAGTCTTTTTATTCCATTTTTACTATCTACTGTTGTATAGTTTGAGTAACTGTAGATATGTTTTCAGTACTTTGGTACGAACTTGCAATATACGTATAGTTTTCTGCAAACGTTACACGTGTCAATGCTATTTATCGATCATCGAAAGTTTTTGACGTTAACCTTTTCAATTATGCTTTCATGATAGTTTCTGGCATTTATGTTGTTTTTTTTCACATAGCGTGAAATAAAGAACAAAAGTTCAAATTGTTTTTGCCGCTGCTTCGTTACAAAGCAACACTCGCGGACGTTTTCATTTAAGTTGTAGATTTTGTATGGTCTTTTTAACAGAGTTTTGCATTTTGTAATTCGCGCGTGATATCGAATGATGATATTATTTATTCAAGAGCGAAAATTCGTGCAGTTTCTGGTATCAAATGGGGCAATCGATGTAATTTGATACTTTAGGTGAAACAAACAATGCGATTGCCAAATAGGTTCGGATATTTAAAATTTGTGCGATTCCGCGCTTACTACCATTCTCGTTTGTATGTACAGTACGTCTCACAAACAATACCCAATCATCGTCAATCGAATATCTGAATGAAAACTGCTTTGGCATGGCATGAAATTCGAACAAACAAGACTTGATCATTTCTGTTCTAATTCCATCCGTTTCGTGCATTATCATTGAATGCAAAGTTAAATGTATGCTCCACATTGGAATGTATACCAACGATTTTGTTCCGACTGTACTCCAACGCATACCTCGATATATGTATTTTATTGCCAGAGGCACATTTTTTGAGCTCAATAATTTAAATTACTTTGGATTTTGTGTCCGAGAGGAAGCCATTTGCCATTTGTAATTAATTAATTAATAGTCCATCATCCCGCGTCGGGGAATTCTCGTTAACGTCGTCGCGGTCTTAGGAATATTTCCAATTTCTCCATTGGCATACCTGCACCGGAGGTCAACGCAATTCAGTGAATTGACCTCTCAGTTCGCGGTGAGAATCCGCATTGTGTTAGAGTGTCAAGTTAGTGCTTAGATGACAGGTTGCACGGTAATACAGCAGAGTTTAACCTGCACGAGAGAAACATACCGGGAAGCTCACAGTAAAACGTGTCAGACGTATCGTTAAAAATACAGTTTCGTTAGGTACGTGTCGAAGATTCTAGATAAAGAATTCTACCGATAAGAAACGAAACTACCGCAGAGTTTGTTGTTTTTTTTTTCAACTTTTCGCGCAAGGGTTTATTGATTTTTTCGAACGGTTTGTTTTAAACGGGCGTGATTCGTTTGAATGAAACGAATGTATTTTTCATCGCAAACAGCTACAGTGACAGGGGGAGTTGAATGGTTAGGGCTTTACGCGAACGTGTGTCATGAATATTTTACGTGGGCCACGTAAAACCGATATCGTTAACCGACGTAATTGATATTTAGATAAGCGATCGCCACAATTATACGCATGATCTCTACTATTTCATTCTTAAGATACGACTTTTCTTTCTTGACGTTCGCTCGTCATTGTCCGGAGATATTGTGATACTGATAAAAATTGCGATGCAACAATGGAATAGATATTTTGTCAAACCGTCTCTAATGAATTTATCCGTTTTTAAGCAGCTTATCTCGCGACACAATTTTTTTACGATGCGTTTATATTGATCATAGAGCTGTATAGCTGTATAGCTCATAGTTTGCTGTACGACGACTATGACAATCAAATAGTGGACAACGATCTTATTTTTCACGCGAACCGGGGAACCACAATATTCGTTTTCTCTGATGGCTGACGGAGTAATTGAAAAAGTTTCTTTACTAAGGAGTTACGCGACGCGATACAATTGTGTGGCTTCGTTTAGCGTGAAAATTAAACTGTGCGAACTTTCGCGTTTAGTCACGCTAGCCGGCGTTCTTTTGTTTCTCGCAATAGCGAATGTTTATTTTCTCCGCGAAACACTCATCGTGGACGAGTAAACTTGTGTTAAATTCAACGTCAGCTGGCATGAAAGTAAAATATTTGCGTTATGTAACGACGGCATTTGTTTCGATAGCTTACTAGCCGTATAATCGTAATCGAATTCAGTGGCTGTTTTGCACGTGGATTCATCGTCCTTTTTTCAGTGTCGCTATTTTGCAGTTGATCATGGAATTGGAGCACTGCAATTCACACGGGGATCAGGAAAACAACGCGCCCAACACACCCCAAAATGACAATGATCCGAGCGGAAATAAAAAGTGGTACCGACAGGCTACCCAAAGGTCAGTGACTCTTTTGTTCTTCAACTCCTAAAGAAAACGCGTTAATTCGTCATCGGTGTTTCGATGAAAAGTATCGCGTTGTAAAAAAAATATATAATTACACGTAATGTAATAGCAATTGCCAATAATGAACACATGCATATGTACGTATAACTCGAATGTAATGCAAGTGCAAAAAACACCTCACCGAGGGAATTTAATTTAATAAAAATACTACGAATTTCGCCAAGTTTTTTCTGTTAAACAAAATACGCGTTGAGGAATATTATTGCCGATTAGGCGTTCGCCGAATATAAAGAAACATGTTACTACTATGTTATTCATAAGGCTGCCAAGGACACTCAAACAGCCTACGCACTGTCAGGCGTGATCATAGTGAGCGAAAATAACTTCTTCAACTAAAATGTATTTCTCCCGCGGTCGGGAATATTTTAGGATTACCAGAAGAACATATTTCTCAGGTTTTACACCACACACACCCTATTGTAATCAACCATACTTGTTCGAAGAACGATTTTTCGGAGATACTTTGTGATTCTGATAGCAGGGCGGGAAGAAATTACTATCTGATTTCAGATTGCAAAAAACATACAGATTTCGGGGAAAAAATGCAAACGTAACGGTAGTTAAGAGGTAACGCGACATCACAACCTTTTGAGCCACGCTAATTCCAATATAATATAAATATAAGTTACAAGTACTTTAAACATACTAGATACATATGTACGACCTACGCGTCTCCAATATTTAAATAAAATTCGCTTAATAACTCGAAATATTTTCTTGCGATTATCCTCCGTATTAGCGATTTAAGAATCGCAATATCTCTTTAAATACAAACTGTAAGGTTTATACGATCTCTCGTGCTACTATGGCAAAGAGTTTAAAAAAATACGACTTCTCGCTAGTTTCTCGCGTGACGCGCCCTTATAGTTGTTCACGGTTCTCTCTAGAAGATTACCGTCGAAAGGCTTGTTTTTATCTGATTCATCGAAAGTCACGTGTTGTCGCGTATTTTTCCTTCCTTCACAGCTATCGTTACGCGAATGACCCCTGCAGCCTCCTTATCTGCGTTATTTTCGTCAGATTTCCATGTTTGTTCGTAATATTCGGCCGCGAGACAATCTGCTCGACAGTCGTTGTATCGCTTTCATCCACGTTGGACAGTTATCGAGAGAGAGAGAGCGGCTATTCCCAATCGATATTCGACAGTTTGTGATAAGCTTTAAGTGATTCAACCGATTATAACGTTTATCGGTATGAGCCATCGAAACGTGGACCTGGTGTTGACACCTCCAAGCGGCACTGGTAATTGTTTCTTCATTTAAATCGCACGCTTATCGTTTCCCACGGATTAAAGATACGCTCGACTTTGGAGCGTAACTAGCGGTGTTTTCCATTGAGAGATAAACTCGCGGTTAAACATCGTTTCGTTGTGTAGTTTACATAGTACAGCATAGAACGAGTAACTTCGTTTTCACGCTAAAGCGACGCGACGAGCAACGGATTCGTTTTCCCGTCGCCAACGAGGTTGTAAACATTAATCAACCTTTTACACAGAAACGACGCGACTGTGACGCGATTAGCAAAGAAAATTGTTTTCGCCTTCGCCAAGAGGATCGTACGCTTTATTTATATTAGCAGCGCGACCGTGGTACAAAGCATGTAACTATGTAAACCCTTTCGGCGATGTCAGTGCCGTATCGAGGGAAATCGTGGCCCAATAAATTCACCCTTTAAGTCCTCCTCTCTCGGTGAATCACCCGTCGATTACTCGTAACAGTAATAAAGACACACGAATCTTCTGGGAATAGGGCACAGAGTGCGATTCTTGGACGAGTCGAACATCTTCCCAAACGATTATGTTCATCGCTCGATGCTCGGAATTGGTTTGAATACCGGGGTAGGATTGACTAGGAACGATCGTAGCGAGCAAGATCTGGATAGTTACATCGAGGGCACGCACAGCGCGCGAACGGATAAACGTGAATTGGGTCACAGGTAAATCTTCTTTTTTATTCCGACGATACAGGGGTATTCTGCTTTTTAGCTCCGCATCGGCTTGTGTTCCAACGTACCCAATTTTTGAAAGACATTCAAATCCATACTCCGAGAAGTGATCGATTACCCTTATCGTTAGAAGCGGCCCCGAAGGCATACGTCGACGTTTTAAGAGTATAACGACGCTGTAAGCTCGATTATATCGAAAAGACTCATTTTTAGGGACTGACAGCTAAACACTAAACAAATGGTTGCCCGTGATTGGTAAATTGGGAATAGCGTACTTTTATTCCTTCGGAAAGAGGAAACGTGGGCTATACGTCGGCTTCTCCCAAACCCCGTCCTCTTGCTCCCCTTCTGTCTCCGCATCCCTATAACGCGCGGGCGCGTATCCGCAACGATCTGCACTTCTCGTGTAATGTCTATAGGTACGAGTAACGGCCGTATACATATACTTACACACTATCTCTCGAGTACTCAAATTTTTCATTGCTTCTACGCTTCACTTATCAGCTGGCAGAATTGAACACCGATAATGTTCCAGGAATAACCGATTTCTGTAACAGTTTCGTAAACAATTTTACCATTACAAAATTAATTCAAATATACGTCCGGCGAAAGTGCGTAAGTGGGATTGTTACAATTCTGATGGATTTAACCACGTTACGAGGTGACCGTGTACTTTCAATAAATAACGGTGAAATGGTATATCAATTTTAATAAAGCGGATTCGACGAATCCGACGACTCAATCGTGATACGATAAATAGTTAATACGTGCCAGATTCGTTTGAAAAACACAGAAGAAGAGTATTTACATTCTCGTCACTTGTAAACCCAATTTCACACGTTATTATATCTTTGTAAACTCGTTTGAGTTATTTTTCTCGGTATTTTATTGAGTCACAGGCGATTATTTCATTACGTATAATCGTGTCCAACCCTCGGTTCTCACGATACAGACCGTCGTTTATCAGCCGGCTTATAAAAGAGATTTAATCCATTACAGGGCCGACATAGCGCGATAGGCGAGGTAAGCGAGGCAAGGAGATGCCAAAAATAAAAAATTAGACACGCGATGTCACAGAGAAATCGAAAATTGAAAAAAAAAAAAAACGAAAGGTCAATAAGTAAGATAGTCGTTAAGAAACTCAGTTTTTATCGTCAATTGGTTATTGCGCAAGTTAATCAATAGATATTTGTTTTGCATTATCTCAGTATAGGTACCACAGTTATTTTGCAGGAAAAAAAAGAAAAATAGTACTAATATGCTGCGAACGACACGAATTAAGAATCGTTCGTTTTTGGGTTGGGGGGCAATTTATACGTTGCAGGGGTGGGAGCGCTAGAAATTCTAGCGCCAGCTCTGATACTTTTGGCAAAGTACTTTGCTATCAAAGATTGCAACAAATGCAATTATCGCGCACGTGCACTTTATCAATCGTTAAAACGAAAGGTCAGTGTTTTCAATTTCACTATATTTACCGATTCTCAGAGAATGCATCATCGATTTCCGCAGATTCCCAAGGAATCCCCGGGACGTTGAAAAATCATGTTTAAACTTTGATGGAATTTTGACTCGTGTATTATGCGTTACGTTGAACAAATGTACACTCAACCTACACGTCCTTGATTCGTGAACTTGTTGGTAGATAGAGCGATGCCTTTTTCCGATGATTTTAAATGAAATTTGTACGCGATCACGTAACTGCCAGGAGATACACTTATTTTTGTTACTGGCATTGAATCCTGGCAACTCTAACGCGATATGTATTAATTATAATGTCGCAATGATGGACACGTGTTATTCATTGATGCCATTAAGTGAGTCGTTACTCGGACAAAGCAGCTCGCAAGAAGGAAAGGCACTTCTAAATATGTTTAGACTTTAATTTTAGCGACAACGTGTAACCAATCGTGAGCACCTACATATGCACGCGTTCGTGAACAGCAACTTCGAATGTTATTTAAATTACACGCATTTCCTTCCTCTTCGTGGCTTGAATTTTTCGCTCGTCCGAGGAATCGAACTCGCGAGTCAATTCCTTCACAGAAATAAAGTAATACTGTTTGACCACCCCCAAAACCCCCGTTCGCTCTTTCCTGAAAAGATACAAGGTCTAGTTTTCCCGTACTCGCACTTGGCCCTAGACAAGACCTTGCCCCTTGATCACTCGATGGGCAGTTCTAGCCGTAAAAATATCTCCAAAGAATGTAGTAGTACATCTTCACACCCCTTGACTCTCGCAATCCGCAATCCCGTCGCGCTAATGCTTAACGAATGCATTAAGTTGCTTCGCGTAACGTCTGTGGTCCGATTGATGCTGGACTAGATATATCCCGTCTTCTTTCTATCCCCGTGAGGGGGCATATTATCGACAGATCAAGACCCTGAATAAATAATCAGAGTGAAAGTGCAAACGGTGCACATGTATCGCAGCCACGACTTGTACGCAGACGTGCATCCTCGCGCGCAGTGCTTGACCGACTTAACCAAAAGTCGATATCGCAAACCGGCGTGCAAAAGAAGTTCGTGTTAGAGCAATTAAAGAAGCGCGCTCGGTTGTGCCACCTTAACGGCAATAACGATGCCGTAGACATTCTTTTTCGGCAAGATTTCATAAAACAATAACAAATTTCACTCATAATTTTGGCTGTAAGCGTAAGGAAAAACGCTGCGTATCGCGTGCCTCCGCCGTGGGCATAATGTCATTTGAAATTCTAAACGACGATTCTTCTTATTGAACTTCGGTTAGACTCCATCAACTTTTTTGAACCGCGAAAATGTGTTTTCGTATAATTTGTTTTCTGACAAATGCACGCATCCTGTATCGGACAGCTCCATTAATGCGTATGCTCAATTTTATTGAAATTACAACGAGCGACGTTTGTCCTTCGTATTATGGGAATACTCACAGCGCGACGGCGTTATGCTTGCGCGCATCTATACATACATACGTGTACATATGTATGTATGCATTTATAAGCCGGATGTAAAGAATTACGAATGATATGTTGAAAGTACTTGTTACACTGTCTCACGTTTCTACATTATGTACACCCAAATATTTATATAATTCATAAAAGTGTGGCTCAAAATGTTTTTATCTAAAATGTTTACTTACAATTAGTATTTCGCGCTTCTAGGGTAGCTTGAATAGAGAACGAATGGAATACTATTACGTTGTCCGAAAATAGTGCATTAGCAGGAAATGCTCGCGAAAGTCAAACGTGGGATATAATGTATTATCGGAGGTATGTTGGCTAATACCACTGAATTCCATGTATAATCTTCTACCTGCTGTTACATAACGGTAGATTGAAAGCGTAGCCGAAACGTAGGTTCTATGAAATTAGAAGGCCGAATTGAGGAAGTCTAATTTTAGGGACGTGCAAGTTCCCATGTACGAGTATACGTGTACCAAGCGCAAGGTAATATGACTCATGACTGCACAGGTACAGGAACTAGATTCATGATGTTTTACGCGATCATTGTTCGAGATTGAGCACGAAAAGGGGCAGGAGTATGCAAGATATATACATACATACATACATGTGTCTATTAATTTTTCTACAGAGAAACGTGGTATACTATTACGGGACAATTTTATCTCTAGTCGACTTATAGGGTGTTCCGAATTGTACGACGAGGAATTTAAAAAACAGGATTACGCCGTACGTACAGTTTATGACGTTTCTTAACTATCAGTAACCGAACTAGGAGGTACCTGATTAGAAATTAGAGATTCAAAAAACTGAAGGATGTAGCAAGAATCGGAAACGCTGCGCTGCTCGTATAGCGCCGATGGACTGTACGGAACGTTATTTATTTAATCGCATTTATCTTCCTCATCGTTTTTCATCAACACCAGCACCACGGCATTTGAAAATATTCCCGCGCAAAATCTGTATGTAGAAAGCTTGCGAGTTCGTAATCGTAATAATTAGCTCGACTACTCCCTAATTCTCGGGAGGGATTTTAAATTGCTCGCAAGCAGAGATTTCTCATCCCAGAAGTGTCCATCGAGGAAAAGTAATGTGTTCGGCGGCGTTTTGACATACTTAAGCATTCCAATTACGTTCCGGGGAACACCTTGCGCTCGGATTCACTCCTCACGTTTTACTACCAGCGAAACTTATACGAGTATTATAAAGTTTGTTTGTACATCTGTGTACACACATATATAGGCGTCATCGTTGCACGCGATAATTTAACGAGTAAGAATGCAATTCACTCGAGCAACGCTAAACTTCTGTTGCGCGGCTGGATGTCAGAGGTCGAACGAATAAACCATCGGCAATTAGAGTTCTATTCTAGCACTCCGCGACAAAGAAAAAAATCCGCTGTAACGTCAATCTATCCGTCACTCGTTCACGTTATTTTATCTCGTTACAATATAAGCGTCAGGGTCGTGTCAAGGCAATGGTCGACGGGCCGCGACATTATATGTAGATATATATTTTGAAAGAATGGGATTTTATAATTTCTATATACATACTCATTGTCAGTTGTATTTAAAATCTTCTTCTCGCCATGCTTCTTCCCTCCTAATATACCACGTTCGCAGATATAGATAACATTGCAGCAAGGAGGGAGGTTGCTAAAGGTCCTGTTTCTCAAATTTGCAAAATTAACTGACACAAAGAACGTTAGGTATAAATAATACTTTGGTATCATAAATATCAATTACTAATTTACGAATACTTATACAAGCTACTGTTGTCGCGTTAATACTTCGTTCAACGCTTCTCTATGTTCTTCATCAACATTATTATTATATAAGCCCGATTAGCTACCAGTTCATAGTTCAACTCTTGGCATTCCCAGTCCTACCTATCCCCTTTAAATCCGATTCCAAATAAACGTGCAACCCAGACGCGCTTAGACGACGAAAATGACCGTGAAATTTTAATTATACTCTTCGCTCGGTAACTCTGGCCAGGCCGAAGCACTCTAATTCGCACACAAATTATCGACCCTCTTCGTCCCTCTCTACGCGGGGCTGCTAAAACGCACAGCTGTTGTGGATTTTTGTAAGACACGTACTATACTACGCGACGAAACGCACGACGCACCGTTGTAAGAAGAAAGGGGGGGAGGTTCAGATTTGTGTCCGGAAGACGATGAATTAACTTCTATCGTCGCATATTAACCGGTTGCTCGCCACGCCAGGAATCAGTTGACGTTTGATCATCGAACGGATCGGGTCGACGTTTCGTGGAACGGGAACTTTCACGTGTAACAAACGTCCCTCCCCTCTCCCCCCCAGGTGTTGCGCTATACACGATCGCTGTCAAAATATTTTTCAGTTTCTTTCTGTCAAGCCTGCGGTTTCGTGGACAGAGAGAGAGAGAGAGAGAGAGAGAGAGAGAGAGAGATAATGTGAAGCAGTGCCGTTTGGAGATAATTTTTTATTCGTCGTTATCAAAGTTGTTGTTTTTAAAAATTTCTCTTCGAACCTTCGAGTGCCCGGGGGGTCAGATAATATAAAAGCAGTGCCTCTTCGAGATCGTCTTCAAAGAAAAAATTGTATACTCACTCGTTTCGAGAGACAGAGAGAGAGAGAGAGAGAGAGAGAGAGAGAGAGAGAGAGAGAGAGAGAGAGAAAGGAAAACGATTGAAAGAAAGAAACAATACCGAGATAAATTGTACGTATTTAATTATCAATGAGCGGTTATTCGAATCTAGACAGATTCGAATCGAGAGGTAGTCGAACGAGCTTCTGCATCTTTCTTGATGTTGCAGTGAAAGAAACTTCACTGCGGAATAATACCGTAACGTTCAACACTATCGTCGAAATAAATTTCAGTTACGCGTCGAGTACAATCGGGCAAGTTTGCGAATAAACGCTTAATTAAAGTAATCTATACTGCGTCCCGCGAGAGATCGGACCTGTGCCGCGCATTTCGACTGACAATGAGCTTAGCTTGGGAACCTCGCGAGGTCCTGGACTCCCACTTTACCACCAATTCCCGCTCGTATACCCGGCGAAGTAACGTTATGCGTTTCGCAAACTACTCTTTCGTTAATCACTTGGGAAGTGCCTCTAATTCGACAAAAGTGCATAAATCTTACGAGTACTCTAATTGGAATGACCAGGCTGGCGTTCGATTTTTGTTCAAACGCTCAAAACTCGCTTGCAAGAAATCACTTCGACTCTTGCTCCGTCAATTAAACACCCGTTACAAACCCTACGCTGGCGTTACTGATCTTGCGCTTGCGCGTTGCGCGAGACTTACAACCAATAGAACGCGATATGCACTGGGCGGACGTAAATCTGTCGGACCCTAAAGCCGATCTCTCGTGAGACAGGATAACATTGAGGTAGGATCGATTGACGATTAATTTCGAATCTGACGCAAGAGGGATCAATTAAGATTATAATAACGAAAGTAACCAGTTAGCAAGATTCGGCTCGCAAACTATTATTTGGAATTGGTAATCGAAAGCACTGTTTGCGGTCGATCATTGCTCAAACACTCGATCCGTAAGGAAGTTTGGTTAGTAAGAATAAAAAAACCGTATGGTTCTATTGTTGTCATTCGTAAAAAGATTATTGTAGTACGAAGCTGCGACGACGTCAATATCCCGAACAAAATTAATAGGTACATTGATGAAAATGAGAAAACACAAGTATATGGTATAACTTACAAAATCATTCGACGCGAAGACGATTTGATCACTCGACGCATGAATTTACACTTTTTTTTACGCGTCGTGCTTGTCTTTTAAAATATTGGCAGCATCGCGAGTTCTAAAATTGAATTTTTGTGTCTTACGTGACAAAGTAAATAACGAAGAATGAAAGTAGATCTTTGGCAAAAAAATGATATATACATATACGGTTACAGTGATCGCGCGTTAAAGAATTTTTAGAAGGGGCGTCGTTTACGCGTAACACTTATTACGTTATACGCGTTGTAAAATGTGTAATCGGTTTTCGAACGCGTTACCGGTATCGCGTTTCCAAAGTATTATAAAACACCCGCGGCATCGGATAACTCGATCGCGAAACCGCGAGCTCGATGTATCGCCATAATTTATCCACATAATTTATACGCCACTCGAGCAAACGCAACGGCACATCGAAAGATGAAACAAGTTTTTTTCCACGCTCTACCGCCGTGCAGCGAACTTACTTAATCCAGACGACCGACGAGCCGCGTGGATCTATTTAAATCTATGTGAACATAAAATCTTCGATCACTCGATGGCGTTCTTTTGAAAGCGCTTCGAGGCGCTCCGAAAGAAAGATGAAAGTGGACGGACTGTGCGTCCGTAAGTGAAGTTACCACTCTTGATTTGCGTCCGAAATAAAACGAAACACAAAAAAAAATGAAACTACCGCTGATCTGGGCGGAATTTAGATTTAGAAGCTTTTGTAAAACGATAACGGGCCAAAGATTTTCTGAAGATAGTTTCTATGACGCATGACAGTGGGTTCCGCTGACGAAAATGAGCTCAAACGCGAGTATAACATTCCACGGGTGAGACGAGTGAAACTTCTCGCATTCTTCGAGGAACACGCTAAACGAGAAACGAGATAACGCCGATACATCGTATACGTGGAATAATTGCGATTTCGAGGATAATAAAGAATTTCTAGAAACACAATGCGCGACGACGCGCGAGGCACGCGGCATAAATTAGACATCGGGTACTTAAAATTATGCAAAACTATTCGCAGACGACATTCCGCGAGTGACGAATGCCTGTCCGCTCTCATTGCCAACGATCGGTTCTTGTCACCACTTTCCAAATTAAACCATTTGATGACAAATGGTACTCGTTTCATTACGACGAATTTCAGAGCGACGAACTTATTATTATCTTGGATGATGTACGTATTAACATCAAACATTTGTACCTTTATTGACGGTACTTTAATTTTAATACACATTTTGCGCAAGGCGTTTATCGTGAATATTCAAGATACAACTTTCCCAAATGTCTCTAGACTGTACAAAATGACGAGGAATGGAAAAGTGGCTGACAAAAATGAATCAACGCAAGTCCAACGCTTTGTCGACTCATCCGGAAAGCTAACAATAAGTAGTAGTCCGCTCGAAGAGTACGGTAACTTCCATAATTTTTTAGATACTTTAATTCCACTGATCGTGAGTGCGATTTAAAGCTGAAGATCTATATGCGTATGTAAGGGAGATCACGACCGTAACATAAAAAAGATACTCGGCCATGCGTTAAACGTCACGCCAAGAATGCGTATGTATACCATGAAATGTTTCTTTTGTTCACGAGCAGTATGTTCCGCGCGTGCTTTTATTGTTAGCTCAACGTCATCGATCTTCTTCGATTCCGTATTGTACCTTTGAATTCAATCTTAGGAATTGCTTTTCCATACTTATTACGTTTATCTGCCTATCGTTTTACTAGGAACGACGACGAAACGAGTATCGAGGTGACTCATTATTTGCAGTCGATTGAAACTTTACCGCTTCTTTATCACCGAGACAAAGAGAATCTCTTGTACAACTGCGTTGGACTTTCGTTTTATCATACCGGGAACACGAATGAAAAGCGAATGAATCTTTTCGACGCTATGCCCGTTGAAGCGCGAATCAATCAATTAAGATTCCCGATCTGGTTTATAATCTGGTTTGTGATCTTAAGGAAATTACATGATTTCGATAATTTTTTAAGCGAGGTCTTTATGAGAGATCTAGTAAAAGTATTTACAAAAGGACTTTTTACGACAAACTTTCTGCCAAAACTTTCATTCGTTGAATCAAGATAATATTTCGTGTTAAACGCGAAAGTGGAGTTAACGCGATACGATAATTATAATTAACATGGGCTGATTGTTTTCTTCTTGCGTCAGAGTGTAACGTTGCTTTCCAAAATTGAAAGTCCCGAGTCTCGTACGACGCCTCTCGATTCCACGTTACGCCGATAATTTTTCCGCACATTCGCATCGTCGATTTTGTTATTCTACTGTCGGTGTTATTGCCGACTAACAGGTACGCGTATCGACCACGCGGGACTAATGACTGTTTAATAATAACGAAAAATGTGGCTGAAGGATGTGAACGACGACGCTTTGCCGGCTGCGAATTTCGTGTATACGCGATGCTGCGTTCAAAACGAGTAAGTTCTGTTTCCTCGTATTAGCGTGCGAATCGGTAAATAGAAATATTATACCTAACTTGCTCATCAACAATTAACATCTTCTCCTACACGCTTTGGGTGAAAATAAGGAAGGAAAGTAAGGAAATTATATGCATATTCGTCTTTGTATTATTTATTTACAATTTTCTCTGGCCTAAGTTTCTCGTCTCTTTTCCTCCACTTTCGTTTCTCATTGTTAGCTAACTTTTCCGAAACTCGCACGACATAAGTCGAATAGTAACAAAAAGAAATTATACCGGATGTACTAAAATTGTATAAAGGAAAGCGAACTCCATTGTTAAATTGTTAATTTCACGTGACGGTATCGGTGACTTCAGGTATTAATTGTGACACACATGCATGCATTACGGCGAAGATGTGGAATTCAGGACGATTCGACAAACATCGTATCCGCGTGACCCCGTGTTTTCGCAGACAATTGACGTACCACGATACCGAACAATATCGGCGATAAGAGAGCGCATTTAATGTTTTGCATAAATACGTGCAAAACGCTGATACGAATTCAGTAAGAATAAGTTATTTTCCCCCGCGGTTCCGCGGACAAATTGATCGGTTCGTTTAGTTTCGCTTAACGAGATGTACATCGCCGTACATCGTCAATGATCACTGATCCTCCGATCACTTTTTTTTTCTACGTGAAATTAAAAGTGTGACAAGATGACGTTAATAATGATATAATTAATTCGTTGCATCACCTCTCTTTTATGTATGACAATATTTATGCTTTATTTTCATCATGCTGCGAAATGTTCGCTGAAGCGATATTTGAGTTGAAAGGGGACGTAATGTGTTCTTCGAGATGAATTTGCAAGTTGAATGTTCGCGTTTGAAGGACAGGACATTTCGTTATGTCACTTGAAATTTGTTATTTTGCAAGTTTTAGCACTTTCGTCCGCAATGGTTTATTGCGAAATGTTCGTGAGCGCGGTGTTCTCTTTTCTTGCTAGAAAAATCGAGACAAGATGCGACGGCAATGTAACAGATACTTTGGGAACCTGCATTGTTATCTTCGAAAAAAGATTTTGCAGCCTAGTGTTGTCCGTATCGCGTTTGAGATCTCCAATAAGCACAAACAACTCGGCATCGAATAATATTATTAACACAATTGTACGAATTGTCTGATACGTACTTTATCTGCTCGCACCATAGCAATAACAATTCCGCACCAGGTTACGAAATATGCGATCGCGGTATCGCACGTTTATCAGTTGCGCCGAAAATAAACTAGTTTCCAGCACAAATTTATTAATAACAATTGACAATCGTGGATCTCTGTCAATTTGAAATTCAAGTAATTTTTCGAGAGACGCAAATTTGCTATTTTCACGAGCCGAGAACAATACTTGAAAAAATAATGACTGGTTTAACGTTGGCTCCAACATTTAGTGATTCCGACTTTATGAGATTTCCATCTATTCAGACGAATGATCCTGAAGATCTGTTAGATCAGGGGCAACAAGGAGTCACCGTGTCTCGGTCATCTGTCATAAACAGGTTTGCAAGAGCGTGAAATATGTATGTACATGTGTATGTATATGTATGCGCGTCCAAATGTATCATAAATCTTCAATTAGTTTCAATAATAATATATGACCAAACCGATCGAATAATTATGTGTGTAGTCATTTAAATCTCGGCATTCGTCAGTCACGGTAAGAAGTTAATACGGTTCTTCTCGCAAATCTTGAGATGCATTTTGCTTTTATTTATTTAACAATTTTCATTTTCTTTGCCTCTCATGATTTCAAGTTTCCAAGAACTGAAAACAGTTACAAATATTGAAAACTCCCTTATCCCTTATTACATTCCCCTTTGTTTATCAATATTTACAACTGTTTCCAGATCTGTCGACAGCCCTCTCTCGGGGTTGAAACTGTCGAAAGGCAAATGTTTAAACAATAATTACTAAATATAATCGTTAATTATTAAGGATAAATTATTAACTCATCTAATCATTAAAGCGATTGTCGTTAGGCAAATCAATTTGAGCGTCAGACGGCTACGATAGTACCTATATTTTTCATTAACAAAATATGACTGTATGGTTTTGTCGTTTCTGAAATTTACAATGAATTTACTTTTGTTACAGAATATTTGTCAATCGCAGTCTCCACTTGGAGAACATCAAGTTCTATGGCTTTGATATGGACTACACGTTGGCAGGTAGTTAACAACTTTTGCTTTAATAAAAAATATGTATCTCCCTGCTGTTAATTAATACTGATTATTTCATCAAATTAGAGTACAAATCACCGCAGTACGAACAATTGGGATTCACGCTTCTGAAAGATCGTCTGGTATCTCTGGGATATCCGCAAGAGATCAAAGCGTTTGAATATGATCCCAGTTTCCCGGTAAGAGGATTATGGTTCGACACTCTTTACGGAAATCTTTTGAAAGTGGACGCCTACGGGAACATTCTTGTTTGCGTTCATGGCTTTGAATTTTTGAAACAGTACGTATTTGTAATTGTAAACATTATTATAAAGTAATTGACTGCAGCCTTAGCGCGCTGTTTTATTCCATGTTACTTGTGATCAACTATTCAGAAACTTGTTTCATTCGTGACTTTTCAGTTCGCAAGTCTATGAACTTTATCCGAATAAGTTTCTACAACTGGACGAGTCGAGGGTTTACGTGCTCAACACCTTATTCAATCTTCCGGAAACATATTTATTAGCGTGCCTTATAGACTTTTTTACGAATTCGCCGCAGTACACGCGCGAAAAGACAGGCGTTAAGGAAGGTGAGCTCACGATGAGCTTTAACAGCATTTTCCAGGATGTTCGAAATGCCGTAGATTGGATACATCTTCACGGTGATCTGAAAACGAAGACCATCGAAAACTTAGACGAGTATGTTAAAAAGGACGAGCGGCTACCGATGTTTCTGACAAGAATCCGAGAGAGCGGAGCAAAAGTATTTCTGTTAACGAATAGCGATTATGTTTTCACTGACAAGATCATGACATATCTTTTCGACTTCCCACACGGAGCAAGGGTACGTGCTGGAAATTAAAAATTATATATTAATAAAGCTGGTCAACAAGATATTTTTATTAAGTAGGTTTGAGATCTTGATTCAAAATCGTTCTCTTTTCTTGCACTATATTCGAATTAAAATGTTCGAGTTGAAATTGCCGCAAAGATTTCTCGAATGTACATACGTCTGGAAGAAAGAAAGTTTTTTCAATTTTGTGGATCAGCTCAATCGAACAGTATTCTCCTTCTCCTGCATTATTTAAATGTTACATTGAATCGGTAATTTTTCAGCCTGACGAGCCACATAGAAACTGGAAAACATATTTTGATACTATCGTAGTAGATGCTAGGAAACCGTTGTTTTTCGGAGAGGGTACAATTTTACGACAAGTAGATACTAGAACCGGAGCTTTAAAACTTGGAACGCATAAGGGTCCCCTTCATACAGGTAAGCTATTGTTAATCGTGGTACAAACACTGTACGAGATTCAGCATCTTGATAAAATGCTTTATTCGCAAATATAGGTGAAGTTTACTCGGGAGGCTCGTGCGACGTATTCACAGAGCTAATAGGCGCCAAAGGCAAAGACGTCCTTTACGTCGGAGATCATATATTTGGTGATATTTTAAAAAGTAAAAAGATCAGAGGTTGGAGAACATTTTTGATAGTGCCTGAATTAGTCCAAGAACTCCATGTTTGGACAGACAAGTGTCAATTATTCGCTGAATTACAGAACTTGGACGTTATGTTAGGAGAAATGTACAAGTGGGTAAAACACAATCTACAGTTATTCATTTCAGCATAACTGTAGTTCAGTAATAGTGTACACTTTTTGACAGAATTATTTTGCGAGTATAGATGAAGATGTACGGATGTTTCAAGAGGATGTTTTTAATACATGAAACTTGCTTCTTTTTAGAAATTTGGATAGTAGCACAAAAGAAAAACCAGATATCTCCAAGCTTCGTGCATCTATAAGGGACGTTACGCACAAGATGGACTTGTCTTACGGAATGATGGGCTCTCTGTTTCGCAGCGGGAGTAGGCAAACATTTTTTAGTAGCCAAGTTGTGAGGTACGCTGACCTTTATGCAGCGACCTTCTTAAATCTCATTTACTATCCGTTTTCGTACATGTTCCGAGCCCCTGCCATGTTGGTAAGTACATTTACATTATTTATCTCTCCTCTTCAACCTATCCGCCTCGGCAAACTAAATATCGTGCCGTTGTTCTCTATTTCATGATAGCTTCGATATTCCCACCGTTTCATTTTGGGATTGCCCGTGTCTTTGTAAACGATGTTTATTATGGTTTAACTCAACGAAACCCAATTTCAAGCTTTCGTTTCATTTTAACTCCGCATCGTGCACTTTTTGAGTGAAAATCTTTCAACGCGAATGCCTGCGTTAATACTAAGGAAACAATCGCGCTTATTGGAACTTCGTATTTAAGATGCCTCACGAGAGTACGGTCGCCCACGAACAAAGATTTGTCATGGAAACCCCAATGATTAGCCGATCGCGGACATTCAAGCTTACCGACGAGGAAGAGGAGCAAAATAAACCAGCTGCTGTGAGTATTGAGAAACAAGTTAAACGGGCTTTTCATTTAAGCAAAGTCGATTTACGTAGCACGCAGTAGGCATAGAATTAAAAACAAATCCGATCTCTCATTCATTTAGAAAACCTTATACGTGGACCACTTCAATAATCAAATCCCGCACGCGAGACCCGAAACTCCACGTAATGTAACGCATACACACGACGAGGATTGTAGCGATGAAGATAGTGATTCTCAGAAGCAAGCAAATCACGTAAGATCATGTACCAAAAATGCTATTTGTAAATGAAATGACTCCGATTACCAAACTTTTACGTTGCGTTTCGTTCCTACATATTTCCGGCCGCTTAGCGATCTATCGAAAAGCTTCGTGCAATTCTATCACTTATTGTTAGAAGCTCAATATTTTAAACATTTTTATCGAATTCATGCAATTATTTGTAATTAGCGATCACATCTTTTTAATTGACCCGATTCATACAAAAGTACGCCTGCTTTCTGTAATAAGAATAATTTTAGTTCGGATTACTTTTCATCGGATGCCGTGCGTTAACTTGCTATTTCTTCCGGTTAGCGATGATAGAGAAATAAAGAACAAAATTAATTAACCTTCGCAGACCGTTATTATATCAACGTCGTTTGAAGAATAAATATTCCAAACCTCATGCAATATACATATAAGTGTTAATCCATTAAAAATTGAATTTGTGATATAGTTCGCAAATTCTAATTTGTATCTTTTAAGAGTTCGCAATTTATGAATTAGTCCAAATTCTGATGTACATTGATGTGCATGTCTAACCACTTCTCTTGTTAATTTAGGTCTGTATTTTTTAATGTAGAATGTAAACATAACAAAATTTCCATTCAAGAAACTTAGGATACAGGGTGGGGCTCCCAAAGTATCGGTCTTTTATTTCTGAAGCAAACTGAAATATTTTACATTTACTTACTACTCTCTTGACAGGTCTATGAAATTAACATTTTTCTTGTGGTCTGTGTTTGAGAAATTTCGAAATTGCCAGATTTCAAAAATGAACATTAAATGGAACGATAGCGAGGATTGATAAGAAATCAATGGTCGAAAGAGATATAATTACCTCGGTTGGAGGTTTCTGAGATGTTGCTTTTCAATTTTATTATTGCAAATTGTAATTCGTATCACGGTAAGTCCAACGCATTTAAACCAACGGTAAGGAAAATTTAATATGCTCATTTCATAGACGATTCAAAATATACCATAGAGATAAATACACAATATTTAGATTTATTGTATAAATTAAAGAGAAGTTTTAGGTGGTAGCATTGGGTGTCTCACTATGTACGAATACATAAACTCTTATACTTTTTACAGTTTACATATTATATATTTATATAATAGGTGAAGAGAAATGTAGTGTTTTGGGACGAATCGATCCTAAATTCTGCCGCTGTATAGATAGTTGGTACTTTTTCGGCAGTAATGTTAACGAACTATGCTCAGAAACAATAAAAATTGTATTCTTTAGTTGTAAATTATTAAGAAATACAAATATTAATGATAATCTTCGCACAAGACATCGAGATCCGTAGAAATGACCCAGTTTTCGCATTACGAATTTACGACATCTTAGACTTTTTTAATCGTGTACCATATATTTTCTATGTTTAATCTCGTACAGTACAGTTATCATTTCGATAACTATGAATCCGCTATGAGTTTAAGTAGAAATATTAGGTGTTGTAAACCGATGTCGGAATTAGAGTAAGATTGAGTATTAAGCTAGTCTTTTTACATGAAATTTTAGCTTAATTACATCATAAGAATAAAGACAAAGGGGGGGAATAAGATATACTAAAATCGTAACCGAGTTGTTATGGCGCAACACATGCTTTTCCCCAATCGCATTCTCAATTTTTATGCTGTGGTTAAGAACATCCAACTTTGTTACGGTCGCAAGAAGTTCTGAATTAGGAAGTTGGTTAATTGATCACTTTTGATATGTACTGCATCGCAGAGATGAGACAATACTCAACTTTGTATACGACGTTTAGGATACAGTACGTTTTGTATGAATCATGGATTGTAGAGAGTTAAGATTTAGTTCCGCTATTTACATTTACCGTAGTTCTAACGATGTTCTTGAAATTTTCTAAGTTATCGAAGCCCTAGTTAATATTAAGATCAATAGATACAACTTTTTGTTGACCAACTTCTCTGTTGAACTTTGACTAAACTGAACGAAAACATGGAACTGAGAGAATTTAATGTTCATCACTATCGACACCGCGTCAGTAATAACGAAATGGGTGTGCTTTATCATTTAGACAATTTAATGCAAGTAAAATTAAAATGATTTCGAAGATCATGGGTTGGATCGATGGCATTATCTGTCCTTACAAGCTGTACAAAAATTTGTTTTATGTTAAATAAATTCATATATGTATTACAAAGGTTGTTAAAAATTCTCGACTCCAATAAAATAAGTAGTCGTATTTATTTATTAACATTACACTCTTGACGTATGGATTGGTTGGTGCTACGGTTTCTACAGATCGCAGAGAATTCCGTCTTTTGTGAACGTGAACTTAGATGATGAGTAAGTTATTTTATGTGTGGAAATAAAAAAAAAAAATGCAAAGCTCTGTTATCATCGTGCGATATTATGATAAAATATAACATATTAAGCGAAATAAAGATGCAACGATTTTAGTTATTGTTATATTTATTCAAACGCGGACGGTATTGCTTATATAAATCATCATGTTTTTGAATAGCTTCACCGATCAATATTAACCGTTTCATATATATTTCTGTTATAACGATGTGATCGTTCACTTTGCTGATATATTGGAAAATATTTGGTACACATATTTACCTATTCGTTACATTAACAAATCCGCCAAATATTCTTCAAACTCTTCCTCCCTAGTTTTTTCCAAATTTTCCGCTGGTTTTTCTTTCCAAATCTTGGATTCAGCTTTATCCGACTGAGCAATAGAATCATTAGTACTATCCGTCAACTCGGTCTCTTCCATTTTTATCGTGACCACAGGCTCTGCAGATGTGCTAGGCACGTCATTGCAAGTTTCAGAATATGTTCCTAGTCTCTTCAAGGGTTTCTTTCTCTTCACTTCCCGTCTTTGGGATCCATAATTTAATTTGATCGAACACTGAGGACAAAGTCCTTTATGCGAATAAAACAAATGAATAATGCGTGAAAATTTTCCATTCAATAATGTTAATTAACTAATTTACTACCTACTTAACTTCACCAACGCATTTTTCTTCTCCCCATGCTCTACGTAACCAAAATTTACTTCCCAAGAACGGAGACTTTCTTTTTCCTTGCATTTTTTGTTACCACATTCAAATTGTCCTTTACCCACGATTACTTCCTTCTCTGTTCTCCATCTTAACGCAACCTATTGAACATTAATCTTGTGTGTGTGTGTGTGTGTATATACACATTTCCTACTACATCCTGATTTATGGTATATTAATGTCAGGAATATTTCTTGATAATTAATTTCTAACAAAACATTTTATTAGCTTCGACTGTAAGAACAAACTAGGTTGAAACTTGGATGGGTTTGCGCTACAGTATGCACAACTTGTGCTGAATAAAATGGTAGTTTACCTTGTTCTGTTTGTAGTATGTCAAATCAGCTATACAATATTCTTTAAACAACTTGTCATAGTACTTTTTCGCTAGCCGTGCTCCCCACGTATCCTGATCGTCGTTATCCTCATCCCAAAGAAACTTGTGATTTTCTCTGATGACGTCATAGTCAGTTTTATCTTGGGACCTCGAAACACAGGCCGAAACATCAAGAGCTGGTAGTTTCAAGGTTTACAAAGTTATCATTTTCTTTTCACACAATTGCGATAAGTCTGGTTATCATAGAAGAAATGTTTCAAACGTACAAGAATATATCATCAGAATATACCCGGTATACATATTCGGTTAGCTAGTAAGTTAATGGCATCTTTTTTGAGTTAAAAGTTTAGAAAATTCAATGATTTTCTTTAAAAGAGATTGTTAATTAGTCTAAAATTATGAAACATACAATTAAACAAAAGGGGATTATAAAACTGCATGGAGCCTCCTGGACCACAGTGCATGTACATATAATATACGCTAAGTTTATAAAACTATATACAAATTTTTAAATGCTCCATCAAATATAACAAACTTATTAGTTAACCTAATAAAGTGAGAAATGCTATAACGTTTAAATTCATCAATTAAATAAATAAATATGTTTCAAATTACGTCGCAGTATATACAGTGAAAATAATTAAAAAATTTGACATACGTGTCCCGTTTCAACGACGACAAGGAACCTCCGTGTAACGTAAAGTAATCGTTTATAAGTTTTTTGTGCCTATCATAAGCCGATAAATAGGCATATGCCGGAAACATTTTCAACTGATCACGAAATTGACTTTATCTTCTCTTTGTCACTTATTGTTAGTTTAACGCATTAATTGCGTATATACACAAATTGGCTGAATCAAATGTATGTAATATACTTCTTTTTGGAACATAACTCAAAACTTAGGTTATGTTACAAATTGATCTTTCCCGTGCCCGCACTCTCTCGCCATCTCTCACTCTCATGATGTATCAACTGGTATCAACAAAGATACTTTATATATTTAGAGACAGTAGAGAGGGTTATTTTCAGATCCCCCGTTAACGGATTGTCATGTCACAAAACTATGATATTTGAATTCGGGTGCCAAAAACGCTTTTCTCGCTAATTCGTTAATGAATGCTCCGGTTGTTATGTTTTCGTGGTGGACTTGAGTTTTAATCGCCCTAACAGCTTACTCAAGCTCACTCGAATTTTAAGATTTTTTCTGCCTTGTGTTATCAACAGGCTACATGTATTTATCTTATCGCTTGCGAATATATTAAAGCTGCCAGTATGAGTGCAGTAACTAGTAACGTTCGTTTGCGATAGTTTTCATTATATTTTATCCGAAAACATTTGAGGTTGTTATGATATATTATATTCATAACCTCTATTGAACATTTTTAGCAGCAAAGTAAATATGTGAACAATGAAATTATTAAGTTGCAATTAAAAGATGAATTAATTACGGAAAAATATTGTTACAGATTACATCCAGCATTATAGAAATTCATACTGTTTGCCTTTACAAATCGCAAGATAAATACTTAACTGTATATTATTTTACATTGTATGTGGAGCAATAAATTCTATATATATATATACACTTATGATATTAAAAATGTCTAAAGTACTTAACATTAGCAATACATGTAATATTTTTATAAACAATGTAAGAACACTCTGCAACTTTGTTAAGATAGTCGAGGTTGGACCCAGAGATGGTTTACAAAATGAAAGGAATATTGTACCGACAGAGATTAAAGTTGATTTTATTAATAGATTATCGAAAACGGGGCTAAAGAGTATAGAAGTAACGAGTTTTGTGTCTCCCAAATGGGTTCCACAAATGGCAGATAACGTAGCAGTTTTCCAACAAATTGAGAAGAAGAGCAGCACGTCTTATTCGGTACTTGTACCAAATTTAAAAGGTCTCGAAAGTGCAATCAAAGCTGGGGCAAAAGAAATAGCCGTTTTTGGTGCTGCCTCTGAGACTTTCACAAAAAAGAATACAAATTGCTCTATCAATGAGAGCATTAAAAATTTCACAGCAGTGATAGAAGAAGCAAAAAAAAAAGATATTACAATCAGAGGATATGTATCGTGCATCGTTGGTTGTCCTTATGAAGGTGAAACTAAACCAAACGTAGTCGCAAACTTAGCTTCGTTGATGTTACAACTTGGATGTTATGAGGTTTCATTAGGGGATACCATTGGCGTAGGATCCCCAGAGAAAATGAAGAGAGTATTGAATGAACTGAAACACGTGTCTTCGAACGACATGAGCAAATTTGCTATTCACTGTCACGATACTTATGGACAGGCTTTGGTAAATATTTATACTAGTCTCGAGTATGGAATTAAAGTTTTTGACTCTTCAGTCGCTGGACTTGGTGGATGCCCATACGCGGCTGGAGCTTCAGGAAATGTAGCAACCGAAGACTTACTTTATTTTTTAAATGGTCAAGGCATCGAAACTGGTGTGGATTTCGATGAAATAGTAACAATTGGAGATTACATCAGTAAACAGCTTGGGAGGCAAAATCAATCCAAAGCAGGGATTGCCATGCTGGCTAAGAAATCTCTGAAAAAGTCTTTGTGATTTTACATTTTGTAACAGCAATTTTGCATACAGAAAATATGTGGGGTCCAAATACTTTCTTTAGCCACTGCATTAACACTGAGGAAAAATGTATAGTTCAATATCTTTTTATTTTGAAACAAATAAATGATGGTTCAAAAATAATTTTTGAAGAGTACAATGGAATCACCTACCTTTGCTCTTTTAAATATTAAACACCCTGAACAAGAAATCTTAAACAATGAATGCATAGTCAATACTTATTAAATTTTAATATTCGTTCAAAACCTGTGTACACAATTCATAGAAATATCGCGCAACGACCAGACGCTACATTGTGCTTTATATCCGTAAGCCGCTACGCGTTCTCATTTCATTGTATTATGGAGATATACTTACATAAAGCCAACTGTATTAAAAAAAATACATTATAATACATTATGACAACAGAGTGAAACAGGGTTCAATTCAAACTGCACGCTAAGCCTGTGTTACGAAATATTTGACAGTTCTTGTAATATGGCTTGCGTGTCCAAGGTACTTAGGTCTATTGAGCCCCTCGTGTCTATTACAACCCCAGTTACCTAAAAAAATACAATCGACATGACGCATAACTACATAACTGCGTAACGTACATTTACTGTCATACTACCATTTCTTCGAAAAATGCGATATGGTTAGGTTTCTCCGAGTATCTCTCGTACTGGTCCAAATTGTCTTGCAATTTTAACGTGAGACTATCGTAATTCTGTATTATGATCGATAAAATTTGTTGTTCCGTTGGAGTAGATAAGCTTTCGCTTGCCAACCATGCTGCTATTTTTGGTGGAAAATGATTTACTATGTCTCTCATATTCACGAGAGAATTTGTTAATTTCAGAGCGTGTTCTTTATACTCGTATGATTCGCTTGTCGAGTACCTCAGTGCTTAAATATAAAAATATCATAACTTTATTCCCGATCGTACGATCAATTTAAAGTTTAATGGATATATACATACCCATAGCATTCAGATTCGTAAAAATAAGTCTCATACGAATAATTTCGTAAAACAATTCATCGTAACTACTCGGTGACGATAGAAACGTGTCTCCGTATGTGATAAACAGGTTTAAAATATTCACGACCTAGAAAATCAGTACCATTCCATTATTGTAAATGGGATAGCCCGTCTGTCGTATTTATGTATTTACCTGAATAGCTAACGGGAAGATATTCATCTTTTTAATCAGATGACTTTCGTGGGTGGTTAGAAATTTTAACAGGTTGATCAGTGCAGTCCAAAGGTCCCTCCACTGATATCCAAGTCTTACACGACATCTCTTTTGATAACACAGCATCCTTTGCAGAACACCAATGCATTGGTGATAGAGTTCGAGTGGAAATTTCTTCATCATATGAGACGTAACAAACTCGACGAGCAGATCTGGAATGATGCGGGTGACATTTTATGAATATTAGGATAATGTTATTATCATTTTATCTGTGGGGTCGGTAATGTCTATTTCCAAAATTCACTGTACCGAGCAACGTGGCTGCTAGCGGTTGCGCGGGTGCTGCTTTTTCCTGTATCTTTCTGTGATGCATGGGTACTCGATGAAGCTGTACCCTGAACGCCAAGTTCGCGTCATGCATCAAGCTATTAGCATATTGATCTTCTGCAATGCAGCTTAATATCAGGAAACACAACTTAACATTGTTCATTATTGCCTCTGTTCTAATAACCTGCATAACTATCGAACTAAAACGATAGAAATAATTGACGATAATAATTGCGAGATGTCACGCGTACAATATATTTCGCATCTTTTAATAAGAAGCTATAATCTCCTCTCTCACCAATACTGCAAGAAGGTGGCTAGTAAATTAAAGGGTTGAGCCATCACGTCCGGTGGCTGTGCACCGGGAGCTACCGCGTTTGGTCCCAATGTATTATTTGGCGACGGCGGTGCACTGGTATCGCTCTGCGTGTATGCCAGAGTCGTAACAAAATTGCGGTTTAAGTGTGTCGCTTCGTACAGTGCCAATAAAAGAGCATTGTTCGCACGAACTTGTTGAGTCTTGGCTTCTTCTTCGCCAACGAACATGCTTCCAACTATGCTGGTCAAAGAAGATAGCCAGGACGCTTGTATTTCTATATAGAAAAACGATTATTCCATTGTGCTGTGAAACTACCGAACAGATATTCGTTACAATTTTGACGTACCTGATCTTTGCTGAGCAAATTGTCTGCAGAACTCCATTAATGAGCTAGATATTACTTGTCCATATCCGTTGAGAGCTAATTCGTCATCAAGAATCGATAATTTGACAATATAGGGATTTGCTCTCTCGTGTTTTCTGTAGTTGACTAGCAGCGTTAATAATAAAACGGCATCGTGACCATGTCGGTTTCTAGCTGTCGTATCCCTCAGTAACTATATGCAAATGAGACGATGTACATATTATTATTTAATATTAATATGTGGAATAAGAAATTAATGAACACATGGCAGTCTCAATTTTTCAAATCTTTCATATTAACTGTATTGGAGCTTAAAGTCAACTGAATGATAACAGTGTTGAAAGTCACAGAACTAAAAACTCTAATTTCAATATTTATTAACAGTCTACGAAAGAATATTTTATTAACTTCCCCAAAAGTATAATTTTATATTGCCTTCAGTGAAGGACAATGGCCTCTAATGGGTTGATATTAATTAAGAGCTAATAATAGTGACAATTTCTAGTAATTCAATTAAGCTTGTATTGCTTGGACACCTACTTGAACTAGAGATTCAAAAACACTATTGAGCATCACGTATTCCAACAATGTGTTCTGACTGACGTTGTCCATGCCAGTTACGATAATTAACAATAATTTCAAGCATAAAGCTTTTAAACTATCAGGATATTCGCCTGCAATAACGAAAGACTTAAATATACAAATTATTTGGCAAGTATCAAAATTCATTAATTATAGAACTGCCGAATGTCCAAATCACAAAAGTATATTCGAATCATTGATTTCTTAATTATTTTATCTTAACTATAACGTATTACTCTGAAACAGCTTTTCTGTTGTATCTTATCATTTGTAAAATACCTGTTAAAAAATTGTTACAGTGTTGCATTAATGTTGTCATTCTTTGTTCCGCAGAATCGAATCCCACTAGAATGTCTATCAAATTAAAACCGCAATCTCCCTGACTAGCTTTTTTATACATAGTTTGGATAACGGCTGCTAAGGTTTGTAGAGCGTACACTACTCTGAAAGGGTGCTCGTCGACTAATGTATCCACGCAATGGCAGACCAAGGCATTTAGATTCTCTCTACTAGCATTTAACTGTTCTGCCGTCATGTGTAAAATTTCACTCTCGATGTGCGGTACCTAGAATATTAAAAGGTAATCAATTCAACACAATCACATTCATGAATTTATTAAATTATAGTCAATGTGACAGTAGATTAATTTTTTTTGTCACAGGGTATGTGACAGAACATGGTAACCCATTTTTCAAATGTCTTTTTTTTTGACAGGAGAAGTTCACTGATGGTCTCCTGTCAACAGGAAATTCTTGATACATCAATGTCTTTTATTTTGTCAATGAACAAATTTTCTTACTCCCAAAGATGGTACTAATGATTTAGTATCATAATCTTTAAAACCTTTGTAATTTTTTATATGCGGTTGTACACTAATACAGTACCATGGTAATTGGCAAAATTGTTACTAAATTCATACAAGTGAGTTAATGATTCTTTCCAATACTTTTCAAACAAAGCTGCAAAATTTATATATGTCATACTTAAATGTGCACATTACTTTTTATAGTCACTGCCATCCTGGGAGGTAACCAAATATTATGGAAGAGTGTGTATATATCAGTTAAGATGTTGGAAATATAGAGTGCAGACAAGCGAAGCTTGGTTTAATTTTAAATGTAAATTCATGCCAGGTAGTCTTCGTGACGAAGCAGAATGCGAAGAATATGTTCAGAAGAAACGTAAGTATTTAAAGAAGACACATGTTTTAAACTTTTTAGCAAACATGGTTGTGCTTTGAACAATATATATTTAATCTTTCTGTAGTTAAAAACGAACATCTTCCTGAAAAACAAAAAGTGCAAGAAAAGAAGTTGACTCATCTGCGCAACGATAAGCAACAACGTCGTACAAAGAATACAAAACATGGATCTTTGTCAAGTTCGTTTGAAAATTTGGACAGATCTTGCACGCCCGAAGAACACACGATGGCAGAAAAAAACTGTGACGAGAGTCAGAAATATGCTGGCGAAGACTGTTCAAAAAAGAGTCACAGAAAAGTACAATTTAATTATGTTTACCAAATTACTCGTTTATGTTCATGCAACAATATTTCAGTTAGTACTTCTGTAGTGATTACGAACCATGTCATTTTAATATGTGTTTCATTCAATTTCAGGCTAAGCGTGCACAATAATGGTTAATATCTATGGAACTTCTTAGAAACTCAAACATCTGTGTTCGTACTTCGTTAATGCTCGATCAAACGCAAGAAAATTTTGTCAAACTCTTCCTTATTGCAAACATTTGTAATATGATAAATATAATTTACATAACACTGAATTAACATGAAATTGTGACAATAAATAATTACTGACCATAGGTTTTATCAAAAAGAGTTCATTCCAAAAGTTTGGATGCGCCAACGTCAAGTCTTCTCCTTTAAAGAAGCTTTCATAAATAGGAACAAGCTTTCCTTTGTGCTGGCGCTTGGAGCCCGAGCCACTCCGTTTTCGCATAGCCATTGCCATAATGCTTTATTCGTTTTTCTTCATGTTTCACGCCTGAAAATACAGTTTGTTATGTCACAAAGTAACCGCACTTCGCAATTTACAAATTAAGTTACCTGACACTATACAGAAATTTATTTTTAACAGTATATACAACCACATCAATGTACAGATTTAAAGGAATCTGGTAATATAACCTATGTACTGATTCTCAAATCAATTTCCAATTATACAGCAGCCAGCTTAAGTCTGTCGCGAGCGGACTCAAGTAAAGAATTAATAACATCAAAAACATTCTTGTCGCGATTAGCAAGTATAATAAAAACAGCCGTATAAAGTAAATATTTACTCACTAATAAAATAAGTAACTTCATGGACATCCTATAAAGAATATCTATATTTATTTGAAAGCCGTTTCCTGGAATTGTTTAAAGCCTGCTACTCATGACAATCTAATTTCTCTATTATTTAAGAAGACTTGAGTGTAGGAAGAGGATAACGTAAGGAGTTACGAGAACACCGTTTCGCGAGAATGACAGGAAACCATGATGGGACCGAACACATGCACACATAGCGCAGCTGGCATATACATACAGCTGCACGTACCTGCCGATACGTCACGCGACACAAACGCAATTGACCTTTCAAAAAAAAAAAAATCGCTGCGAAACGTAATGAAAATAGTGATAACGATGGTATTTATTCCAATAGTCAACATAACATCTCTCAAATGTAATCAATATAGTATATTACTATTTTACTGACGAGTAAATCTAAGTATATGTTGCGATTTGGTAATAGAGTTACGCAAAAGTGTACTGATTGAAAAGAACTTAAAGGATTTTATTTGCGATAAACTGATTAAAGCGTGTCCGATGGGTATTCGATGGCGGTAAAACAAAATCTTATCTTTCAACAGTATATACACATATACATCTTTCATTTAATAGTCTGGAGGAGTAGCTGTGTTTTGCCGGTACCTTTTTTGCGCTGAAATCTTCTATGAAAATTGAGAATTTGGCGCCATGATATCGAATTTCAGGATAACTTCTTTCAACAGGTACTATCACTATTATATATGCCGACAATCAATGTCGGCGGTATTTGATTCTTTTATGATTACTTTTATAAATGATTAGATGTTGTTTCTTTGTTTTGATAATATAAAAACCCTTGATTGTTTTGTAACTTGATTGCATTGAAACTTCATTGATCTCGTATTTGCATTTTGGGCGAGCAGTACTTGCAAGTAATGCTTCATCATTTCATTTGTTTCAGAACTCTGTCATTGCCAAGGGTCCTTGTACAAATTTCTAATAATCCATGCAGACTACACTCCTATCAACAGGGGGAAAGGTATAAGGAGAAAAATAACTTTAAAGAAAAATCTCACACAAAGTACGTTGCATGCATTACTATCACAGCAATTTTAAGTGTATACTACTTGCATAACTCTCGGAGAAAGGTACATGCAATTGAGAAGACGAGAAGAACACAATGTGGAGAATACAGAAGAGATTTAAAAACGTACACCTTGGAGGAAGTGGGAAAACATGATAATAAAAAAAGTCGTGTTTGGGTAACGTTTAAGGAAGGAGTATACGATATAACAGAGTTTATAGACAAACATCCTGGTGGTCCTTCTAAGATAATAATGGCAGCCGGTAGTTCGATCGAGCCCTTTTGGACCATTTTTGCCAATCACAATACACCAGAAATACATGAAATTCTTGAATCAATGAGAATTGGGAATATTTCTAAGGAAGATGCTAGCTCTGCTACAGCTAATGAAAATGATCCTTACTCGAAAGAGCCTATTCGACACAAGGCTTTAAAGATTAATGGCCATAAGCCTTTTTGTGCGGAGCCACCTTCTCCTCTGCTGGTCCAAAGTTTCATTACTCCAGTGTAAGTGTTTTTGATTTTGCGATGTTCCAGAACTTGTATTTACTGAGGAAATTACTTGATCAGAAAATGTTGTATTATTTTAGGGGATTATTCTATGTAAGGAATCATCTACCAGTTCCTGAGATAGATTTAGAAAGTTATACTCTGGAATTAGCCACAGAAGAAACAACGAGAAAGACTCTGAATCTGGAGGATATTAAAAAGTATCCAAAATATACAATAACGAGTGCTGTGATGTGTGGTGGAAATAGACGTTCAGAAATGGCAAAAGTACATACTAGTTTAATTTGTATTTGAAACAAACAAAAATTAATTTGATATCATTGAATTATTTACAGGCAAAACCCTTAAAAGGACTCAGTTGGGGTGTAGGTGCTGTTGGGAATGCTACTTGGACCGGCGCAAGATTATGTGACGTACTGGAGGAATTGGGAGTTAACGAAAGCGATTACAACCATGTGCAGGTATTACCTACAATAAGGAAAAATGGTTTATTGTTTATTGCATATAAACAAATGCTTGTGTGATATTGAAATAATCGATTCCAGTTCGAAGGATATGACTTAGATCCTTCTGGCACACCATACGGTGCGAGTATACCCATTAGTAAAGCTATGGATCCTAGAGCAGACATAATTTTGGCGTATGAAATGAATGGTGAACCAATATCAAGAGATCATGGCTTTCCAATTCGCGTGATAGTCCCAGGTGTCGTTGGAGCCAGAAATGTAAAATGGCTTGGTAAGGGATAAAATTTAAAACCCACATTTTTTAGGATTTGATCTTTCCTTCTTGAAAACCAATCAAACACAACAAGTAGTGTACTGTTGTTGTTATTATTTGTTCAATAAATTCCATATTTATGGAACTGATAATACTATCTTTATATGTATTGTTGACCATATGATTGGACTAAGAATAATTAAGTAAAGTCAATAAAATTTCCAGGTAGAATAGTTCTCTCAAAAAAGGAAAGCTCATCACAATGGCAACAAGGAGATTACAAGGGTTTTTCTCCAAACATTGACTGGGACAATGTAGATTTCTCGAAGGCACCTGCTATACAGGAAATGCCTGTAATTTCTGCAATTTGCATACCCGAAGAATCGAAGACGGTTCAAGTTGAAAATGGAAAGATAAATGTAGAAGGTATGATGAAACATGAGAACAAACTAGTTTTATTCGACCATTAATGTCTAATAATGAACTACTGGCATTACCGGCTAGCGAGAGATCGGAAAAGCTGGGTCGAGATTAAATAGTAATATCAAATATACTTTTGCAGGATACGCATGGTCGGGTGGTGGTCGAAAGATTATCAGAGTTGATGTAACAAATGACCATGGGAAAACTTGGCACACAGCAGATCTACATGGTGAGGATACCGACGCGAAAGAAGGTCGTTATTGGAGTTGGACATTATGGAAAATAGATCTTCCTGTTCGCAAAGACTGGAAGGAAGCGGAAATTTGGGCAAAAGCTGTAGACGCGTCGTACAACGTTCAACCGGAGACTTTTGAAAATATTTGGAACTTACGGGGATTTCTTTGTAATGCCTATCACAGAGTTAGAGTTAAATTAGTGCAATAACTTCTTAATATCGTAACATCGCACAAATGTAGTAGAAAATTAAAGAACTTACGGTAACTTTATTTACAATGCATTATATATAAATACAAATGTCGTCATCATTTATTTATACATGTACAAAATGCATATTTATATTAAACCATTTCTATTATACCTTGTTGCAAGTAATTCTCACATCATTGAAATAACTGTGCATTGCGTCTAAACTTATATTGGTCTGTTGCGAACTATTAACATCATGAATTTCAAATAAAGGTGTTGGCTGCGCGGAAGATTTGCCAATTACAATAATGTAAGGATACCCAGTAGCGCGAGCATGTATCAACCTGTACCCGATAGTTAACTGCGTTCTATCATCAAATATTACATCGATATTCAATAGCTCCAGTATTTCTATTATTCTATCGATGTATTGATTTGCACTTTCCTCTTTACTTCCAGTCTAAAATATATTACAACGTAATTTAATAATGATATAAAATCAATCTATTTGTTATCTATTACCTTTGGTGGAATGATGCACACTGTGTAAGGTGCTAAAATTTTTGGCCATCTCAATTCCTCCTTCGTCGACAATATTTCTACAGCTGTACTAATGATGCGACTCAGACCAAGTCCAAAACATCCCATTGCCAATGGCAATAGTCTGTGATTTTCTTTGTACTGTGCCTTTAGAGGCTTGGAATACTTTGTGTCTAATAAGAATGCATGTCCAACCTTTATAAAGAAACAGATTTTCGTCAGAAAAGGTGCAGAAATTAGAATACAATGTACATGTTTCTTATGGGAATAGTACCTCTGCAGAAGTATGTGCTATTAGCTCATTTCTACAATGTGGGCAATTCAACCCCGAGCTGATACTTTTATTAATATGATATTGACAGGCTAAACAAGTAAGAATAATATCTTCACCAATATGGTTTACATAATGATATTCATGAGAGATTGAACCTCCAATCGATCCTGTATCACCGATAACTGGAAAAGATAATAATAATTAAAATTAATAATTAGTTGCAAATCATTAATACCTCTCCGTTATTTGCTTCTGTCATCCATTAAATCGTAATTACCTTTTATGAATTTAATACCAATCTTTTCAAATATATTATCATAAGCTTTGCACACTTTATCATAACTCATCTGTGCATTGTTCAGGGTGGTATCGAATGTGTACAAATCTTTCATAATAAATTCTCTACTCCGCAAGAAACCCAGACGCGGTTTTATCTCGTCTCTCCATTTGCTGGAAATTTGGTATAGTTGTAGCGGCAAACTTTTGGGAGATAAATGGCCCAAAGATGATATTAAATCACAAATTGTTTCCTCGTAAGTCTAGAAAGAAACATACGAGTTTCATTTGTATGTATTGAATGATGTTACCACAAATGTTATACCTCAGTTATACAATATAGCAGATGGTACTCTAAAAACATGATTAAAAAATACAATGGCTTATGGTAATGACAGAAATAACTAAAAGATACCCACATTAAAATTACTTTGACCATTACAATTAATTGACTACCACTGACCGGACTGAGTATATATTTCTTATCCTGTCTATCCTGTATAAAAAATAATTCAGTCCTATTTATCTCTAATCTGTCTGTCTTTTTCCACAACGAAGCTGCTGTTAAAGCTGGCAGAAGTACTTTCTGTGCTCCTATGTTTGTCATTTCGTTATCCACGAGTTTGATCAATTTGTTTAGAATGCGTAATCCCAATGGTAGATAAGCATACATGCCAGTATTAATGGATTTAATGATTCCATACTGGATTAGATGCTAAAAGAGATAACTTGAAAAAATTATTTTAATGAAGGCCGGTTTGGGTAACGACAGTTGAGATCTATTCATCAAATAAAACTTATTTCTCTGTTAAAATTTTGAGTTTTCCATAGTTTTACGTCTGGTCCAAACTTCGATGTTAACAGACGTAGAAGATTTATTCTGCGAATAACATTTAACTGTTGTTGCTGACACCGGTCGTAAGTGTTTTTTATTTCGTGTCTTTTTAGGTTAATCATTATTTACTATTATTTTCGTACTTTGTAACTTTTTGAGGCTACGTCGGACTTTTCTATCGAGTTTGGTGGAACCACATTCATTGGTTGAAACAATCGTGATACCCTGTTCACGTTACGGATAGATGTATTTGCCATTATTAAATAATCCAGTTGTACATAAGTTCTAACACGTGAAAATGGAATCTTCTAAATATATCTCTGGTATCTCTGCATCATATATCCAATCTAAATCAATTTAAATGCACCGCGTGTAACTGCGTGGCTCAGCGTGGCTCTAGTGGCGGCAAACTATACATATACATATACATATCTTCGTCGTTGTGTAGTAAATAATGTTCTATATTTGTCAACTTTGTTGTTACTTTATATGCAATTCATGACAAACATGTACGATTGTTAAAAAAAACAGCAGTTATACTTTTTTTTTCCAAAAAACGAATATTGTATGAGTAATGTCAACGCAACCCCCGTTCAATGTTTTTGAGTTGTGCGATACACTAACCATGTTCGCACCAGTTCGCACCGCTACGTATGGGCTAGTAATGACAGTTAAAGCTTCCAAGATTTTAGGTTATTTTCGATGACTTTAACGTTTTCTTCGAATGTCGCGTATCAACACGGTCAGGAGCAAGTTTCTAAACGTCTGGTCCTTTCAATGCCAATGACTTTTACCTAAAAATCCAGCACCATGAAATAGAATCTATCAGATCCGCAGGAAACAGTATTCACACATTCTGAAATGGAGGAAGAAAAATCAGAAACATTCTTTCAGCGAACAGCCTCTTTGACGGTATCAGATCAAACTGATTTGAGTACAAAATCATATGATGTTCGATTTACAGGAGGTATGTCGCAATAGATTATTAAAAGTCCGCGTCGCAATAACTTATAAGCGGATTAATAACGATGTAATGAACTACAGCTGTTTAGTTCTGTTACATTTGCGACGAGGTTTTCTTTTCCTGATGCGTGTTTTAATCCTTGACTAGTGTAAGCAAATGACAATAAAATAACGATTTTATTTTCTTTTAGATGCTAATTCTTTATGTGACAGAAGTTTGGAAAAAACCGAGGAAGTATTTGGAATCGAGAGGAAAGTTAAACAAGGAGATACAGCTCAAATGAAACTTGTTCCAGTATTATTAAACGGCAATGATCAAAAAGAAGAATATAATTTTATGTTACAAGAAATCAGTATTAATCAACCTAGCATTAAAACTTTGACAACTTCAACCAATATCTTGGGCACGGAATCTTCAAATTGTCAAAGTTCATCCAGTGATTCTAGTCTTCTACAAGAATTGTATCCCAAATGTATCGACAAACAGTCATCGTCCAGTAGTAATGCGAGATATTCGGTTCAAAGTTTGCCCAATTCATTATTACATACGTCTTCGAGTACGGACTTTCGAGATGCTGTAAACCCAATTAGAACACAAGAATCTGCAAATATGGAACTGATATCCGATGATGAGGCAAAAAAACATATTAATAATAACCTACACATAATGGTGGAACAAAATCAATTTTTGCAACAAACTGATAATATGGATAAGTATGAAAATTACAAAGTTTCGAATGTGCCTGACGTAATAAGAAATGAAACGCAGGATGCAAACTCGAATAACAAAACTGTAGAAGATACGGATCAGATAGAACTTCGGGAAGATGCGACAAAGTGTAATGGAGCATTTTCCAACAATGAAGAAGACAAGTTGTGTGTACCGACAATTAGAAATACAAGATTATACACTCCTATTATTTCACGATCAACACTGGTCGAAGATAGTAAATTGGTTAAAATTTCACTGCCAACGAATCCGATGAACATAATGCAATCTAATGCTCAGTTTCTGAACAAGAGTCGTAATTTTTTAAACTTCATCACAGAGAAGTCGACTAATATAATGGAGAAAGCGTTGTTACCGCAGCATTTGACAGTAAAATACAATTCTATGATGAAGTCGATGGATGGTACTTATGGTGAAAAGAAGTGTACACAGAAACCCTGTAGCAGCGTAGAATCTTCTTTAACAGATTTAACATCTGCTTCTGAACTGAATTCAATGACGAAAGCTGAAGACGTTCCTGACCTCCCGACGAGTTTAATTACTATAAAAACAGATCGGAGAAATTCACAAGACGGACAAACAGTGGAACATGTAAATGAAAATACCTTTGTAACAAACACTAATGAAGAAAACGCATATACTGACGTTGGGTCAAATGAAGAACATTTATTATTAACTAACACTACAATAACAAACGACGACTGCAATGGTAATACTCACAATGATGCATTAGAACAAGTAAAACAAATGGATGAACCCAATTGCAACAGCAACAGCAGTGCGAATGAAATAAGTGACACTATAAACTTTCCTCAAACAAATAGGGCTATCAATGAACATACTAATTGTACAATGTTAAATTCTGGGAATAAAAATTCTTGTCTATTGCCAAATAGGAGTATGCGTACGGATATAAATCAACAAGAACAAAAAAGTACCAATTTAGAGCATGCAAAAGGGAGTTTATTACAACATCCGGTATACCTTACTTTAATAAAAGATTATGCTGATCTCAAGGCAAATAGCTTAAAATTGCAAGAAAAAGTGGCGTACTTAGAGGAACGTAATGCATCTTTAGAAGCTGAAAAAAATGGAACTATTTTTTCTGCGCAAATTGAAACTTTGGAGAAGACTGTAGATAAACTGACATCTGAAATCCGTATATCTTTAGCGACACAGGAAGTACTTAAAAAAGAGTATAATGCTGCTAATAAAGAACGGGAAAGCATGGTAATGAAATATGCTGTCAGTGAAAAGCAGTTATTTGAGACTCAAAGGTATATTATACTACTACAAATAGTTCCATTTATTTTCTTTTTCTCAACATATTCCATTAAAATAGGGCAAGGGAATCTGCGGAGCGTAAGATCAAGGATATGATAAAGGAACAGGAATTACATCAAAATAAATTACGGCAAGCTCAAGGAGAACGCACAAGAATATGCACCATTCTAGATGGGAAATGTCGCGACGTGACAGATCTGCAGAAAGAGGTCGAAAGGTTGAAAGAGGATGTATCGATGAAAGAAGTCAAACTAAAGTGGGCACAGAACAAACTCAAAACGGAAATGGATCTGCAAAAGGAGACTCAACAAAAGCTAGACAAGACTACGGTAATAAAAATACCATAACTGCGTACTTTTCTAATCTTTCCAAGGTTACCATGGCAATTTTTAATAAGCGATTACCCGGATAATTGATTTTAGGAAAAACAATTTGTTTTCTGAATTGTTTTAGGATTTCTGAGTTCACCGTTAATCAACATTTTACCGTAAAGAAAATATTTATTATTAAATAATGGTTCGTGCTTTCAGATAAGAATAAACGAAATGAAGGAGGAATGCGATCATATACGCAAAGAAACCCAGGAATCGATGCGGAAGTTTCAGCAATCGGAGGAAAACAAAGCTGTTACTTTGGATCAACAATTAAAAGAGCAACAGGCACGCCTAATTTTAGAGAGGCATGTTACAGAGGATAAGGAAATGTTGCGGCTTCAGTTACAAAAAGAAGTGGAAGTGTTGAAACATAGACAGCAAGCGTTGATCGAGGAAAATAACACGCTTAGTTTAAAAGTGCAAGACGCCGAAAAAAATCGACTGAATTACGAGAGTAATTTTAATAATTTGAAAGTCATAGCGGATCAACGTCAAAAAGAGATTGTTGACCTGCTTGGTAAAGTTTCGGAATTGGAAACATTAAAACTTCAATTCCAACAGTGAGTATCAGAATTATGCATATAGAATATGAATTATCAAAATTGTGATAATAGTATAATAGATGTAATACATAATCACTTTACGTATTAAGTTACAAACCCATTTATAATATTCCTTAATTGGATTTGTCATCTATATTTCCTACATTCGAATTAATTCATAGTTAACATTGTTGTTGTGATATTTGTCCAGTAAAGACCAATGCTTGGTATCCACTGAAGCGGAAGTCAAAATTTTGAAAGCCGCTAATGAAGAGTTGCAAGCTGATATGTCAGCGTGTCGGCAAAGAGAAACGGATATGTTAGACTTCACACAAAAGCTGACGGATAAAAATGTGCGTCTTCAGTCGGAGTTCAGTACGCTGGAAGCTAAGACGAAACAATTGGAAACGGAACACGGTCCATTGCACGAACGTATCCACGGATTAATCGGCAAGATTAAATCGTTGGAAGCAAGTCTTGCGCACGAGCAGAAGACAAGAATTGAAGAATGCGAGATTCTAGCTAAGCATCTTGCCGAACAAACACAACTGGCGCAGAATCTGATGCAGAAATTGGAGGACAGCCAAGGAGAAAATGCGGTGCTTAGGAGGAAGCAGCAAATAAGCATGAAAGAGATGACGAGAGAATTACAACAGTGCCGGAAAAGATTGGAAGCTTTCGAAGCATCGTCGCCTTGTAATTCTCTGGATGTCACATCCAGGACTGGATCTAATGTCTCGCTGAATACAGGTTCTCTAACTTGACAGTTCTTGCACTCATGATTGCCAAAAATAGAATGGCAGAGAATGGTTCAATTTATAATTTAAAAAGCAAAATTGCTACGGTCACTAAGAATTCCCATTGGTTAATAGTGGGATATGCTGTGGAGATATACATATAAAGTCTTTAATAAAAATGGGTAAAAGCATTTACGGCGTACAGTATTTCTCCAAGTATTATTACAAAAATGATCTGACCATTCTCTACCAATCTCTTTTTTATTTTCTTGCGCAAATTAATATTATTGTGAACATTATCTGGTACCGATTTTTAGGAGACACTTTAAATGGTGCCTTATCCGATAACAGTACTAACGGTGACCCACCGATTCAAACTGCGGAACCCAGTAGACAAGCACTGATAGATCGTATTATAAAGTTGCAAAAGATTAATGTCAGGAGCGCGGAGAAACTAGATTTTTTAGAAGAGCATACTCGAACACTGGTAGAAGAATTACAGAAGAAGTCACGAATAATACAGAATTACATTTTCCACGAAAACTTCGATGCCATGGGTAGTAACGAGAGAGATAGACATAAGGTAAATATATTTCTACTTGCAACAATAAAGTAATCTTCTTTTTACGGATTTAATGTACATTTCATTCTCCTTCTGCGCGCAAGCATATCAAGAGTAGAAGGAATGCGGTAAGTGCGTCATAGTTGTAAAGATTATTCAAAGTAATTATTTTCGTAATGGTACCGACTTTAAGAAGTACAACATTCGTTTCAATGTTTGTGCTATAAATTGTATATAAAATAAACAATATCGATAGATGTCCGATCGACGTGTTCCGGCGATAGGTTGCGCAAATATTTTGGCCTCCATTCTTATACATATACTTCAATTATGCAGGCTGAGTTAGCAAGACACGGAGGAATAATGGCATCTGTCTACAGCCAAAGAGTTTCGGATGACAATATGACTCTGGAATTATCGCTAGAAATAAATCAAAAACTACAAGCAGTTCTTGAGGACGCGTTACTGAAAAACATCACTCTCAAGGTACCGTTGAAAAAAAGGGATTGGATTACACAAAGTTGTTTTCAATCGCGAATCGTTGGTCCTCGTCGTTACTCGAAGTGACATGCCCATCATTTTGTGTTTATCAAATACATTTTTCAACAGGATAATATCGACACGCTCGGCGAGGAAATCGCGAGACTGACGATGCAAAAACAACAAAGACAGATTACGAACTAGAGGACTATCGAAGCGACATGCCTGTACTCGTTCTAGAAACGTAAGGAAGTAACCACGCGCGTATGTTAAAATTGGGAAAGGGCACGTGTTAATGTGTAAGAAAATTATGATACGTATAAACCAATATCACCAGAAACTAAATACACAAAGAAATCGCATATTCACTTCATAGAGTACTTTATCCTGGCTGAAAATGATACATTTAACGGTAAATTCAATGGTACTATATTTTTTTATTTAAGGAGAACCTGGTGTCCCGGATTTTACGTGGATTTTTTTTGTTTCATTTGTTTAATACAAATAATGATATAAGTAGACGACCCTACGTTATATGGTTGATTGTGGACATCATTGTAATTGTTGTAAAAATGTACTTTTAGTGTCCTTCCTCGTCATAATACGTATAATTTTAACGAGTACTTCACATCAATTTAAACTGGCTCTCAGTCCGTGCGAATGTGAAATGAAAGTAACGAAAGGACATTTTTGCTATGTCTAGTCAAAAATCAAAATGCTTCGAAAGCATGATTAAACTTGCAAAATTCGTTTGTTAATTGATACGCTGTGCAAATTATCTTCTTTTAAACATATTTATACAAATTTTATTGTAATATATTATGTGGATACCAGTCAGCTGTAGAAGTATCCGGATTAGCAATATCCGCATCCGATATTAGGTACTTAACTTTCGGATATCCGGATATTTGTAATAGTTTGATTTTCGACTCAACCCTGATATCAATAGGATTCTGTAATATTTACTTACTTTTGAACAGGTCACTGTTGACTGCGAAAGAATATTTTAATTTCATACATTGTAAAAGTAGAGCTTATTTCGGTGTGTATACACACACACACACACATTTTAAATAACAACTTGTTAATACTGTATTAATACCATGTGTGTACCAATATGGATTGAAAGAGTCTGTATATTGTGCGTAACACGGAAACTGTAAACTTCTTTAAAATGAATGAAATTTTATGTTAATATACGAAGTATTATCAAAAGTTTCGTTTCTCGTTCGATCGTTCTCAATGTACGATTGAATTCTTAAACGATTTGTTTAAAGTCATTTACCGGAAGTGTCTTGCTGTATTTAAATACGGACCAAATAATTGATCATCTTCCTCGTGTCTGTTCCCTCGTCGCATGCTTTCGCTAAAGTAACTTCATTTTCGCAGATCGAGTAATCTGCTTAATGGCTGATGTGCAAAAATAGGTGCGTGGAGAAGAGAGAACACCTCTTGCTCGATCACATTGATTAATTCGTGGAAAATATTAATATAAAATTCGTATACTCGATATATTTTTGTACATGTACGCCTGACCGCCCGGGGCCTGCTTGGAATAAGGAATCATCCCATATGCGTGGCGATTTCTTCGGGATCGGAATTCGTCCGATTCAGCATACAAAAACTGGATCGTTCGGGTTTCGGCGACGAAAATGATTTTTGATTATGTAGGTCTGTTCACACGTTTAATGACAACCTGTTCTACATAATATAAAGTATTTGATTATAACAAGACAAAGCAGACGTCGTGACTCTGTAATCTATATCTTTTTTTTTTTTTTGTCGTCAGGTAATTATGAAACTATTACACTTTACTCCATCTAATAAGAGGAACACACCTATTATTCGCAACCGATCGAGTTACGGGAGAAATCACGCGTTGATTTCCCACTCGCTATTTGCCATACGTAAGACACATTATTTCCTCGGACAAATAATTTTGTTCTAAACGTTTTCATCTGTTTTCTTTTTTTTTGTTCACCGTATTTGCTCATCACTCTTCACCCTGTATATACATATGCACAGCACTTACATTCTTACAAAGCGCACACTACCGAAATTTACGATCGAGTGGCAAAGTTCGTTAAACTGCAATTAAGTCGAAAGTGGGTACGTGTAGAAGTTTTTACGTATCCCGTGTGTACGTATGCGTCAATGTTCCGTTGACACGTGTATATATATTTATTTATTTATATATATATGCACACACACACGCACATATATACATACATATATTATATATAACAATTACATATGTATATATGTATGTATCGGATATTGCTTTTTGTACATTGTATCGCGGTACACGCATGTACATGAACTTACTTTCTACACTTTTTGTGAAAGATCATTGATCGTTTCGCAAGGAGGGCAATCTCAAGCGATTTGTAAAGATAATAAGAATATATAACAATGATAGTTGTTTGCCTTTTTTTTGCCTGACTAAACGCAACTACGCATTCGTTCGCTCTCCTCGTGAGGTATCAATTACTAGAAGTATAAGAGAATTATACGACCGTACTGCCCATGAAAGATGGAAATAATATTATCAACGAAATTGCATGGTTCCATAATACACGCGCAACGTGTATTCGAACATAAAATTTCGCAAAGATCATCGTCGAGATTCATCATCCTCGGATACGTTGGCAGAAATAAATACAATATTATTATCAGTGGTGTGCTACAAAAATATCGCATAGCTCCCCGATGCGTTTCAAATCTGTCGTGTTAACGTGTCGTCGCGAAAATGCAATTTCCTGGGACATTCCAGAAACTGAACAGTGAGACCGAACTGATATCCTCTAAATATCGACGCCAATATTTTTTTGTTTATTGCCAGTATACTATAATGTATAGTAATATATATTTTAAATATAAATACAAGTATATTAAAATATTTATCGGTACATAAATATATAAATACATTAAAATATTTATATTTAAAATATAATTCTTTTGATGCGATAAAATTAGAGTATGCATGTTCGTTCGCGTACATTACGGACAGCTCTTTAGAAGCAAATGAAAACTTCTTGCATCCGTATTCGCAGTAGATGAGGATACGAGTACTTTTGTGGCCCGCTGTATATATTTACGTCCGTATACGTTAGTATCTCCGGTGCCCGAGGCACTTGGAGGCCCGACGCGAGTACGACCTGAGATTTCGAGGCTTTCCCCCGGTGGATTCGCCACCCTCGATGCACCGCAACCCTCGAGCGCGTTAATTTTGCCGGGCGAATTGATTTCGACCCCGACGCCCTGTAGCCGTTCTCGCTCTCGTTGCCCGTTCCTGCGTTAACTCTGCCCGGTTAGATCGAAGTTTCGTACCGCAGAGAGGGTGGAAGAGAGATAGAGATAGAGAGAGAGAGAGAGAAAGGGTAGGGTGGAGTGGAGAAGAGAACGAGTGGTAAAGAGAGCAAGCGCGTGCTAAAGCGAGAGAGAGAGAGAGAGAGAGAAAAATAGTCGGAGGGTGAGAGACGACAGTATGGAGGATAATTTAAAGGGAGCGTATTAACGGAGGACAGAGGGAAAAATGAAGTAACAATAGAAAGCAAAGAGGAAGCAAGTATATACATAGGATCAAAGAGAGGGGTAGGGAGAACGAAAGGAGATAAAAGAATGAAAGAAACGGCACGGAACAGGAAACAACGGAAAGAAACAGAAACGATGATGAGGGGTAGAAGAGAGGTAGGGAAGATCGAATTGAGATCGGGTGAGTGTGAGAGAGAATGGTGGAACAGTCGGGGTGGAGGGGGAGAAAGGGGTAAGGCAGATTCCTGAAACAAAAACAGAAAGAAGCTAAGCAACGGAGAACAAGAGTAGGGAGAAACGTACAAAGAGTGAGAGAAGGAAGTGAGATGAATACAGAGAGATATACATAGAGAGACCGGTAGATACAGAAATACATTTTTCAAGGGAGTCAGAATTTAGTGATCTACGGCCTCTTTCACACGGGTCACCGTGTTCGTGTTCCTCGTTTCGTTTTATATTTGAATGTAAAATAATAATTAATACTTCGGTGCAATATTTGCGGATGTCACGCTTAATGCATTGCTCCACAAAACTCTGTGGAATAAGATTAAATTAGATCAATTAAATCAGAGGATAGATCCAAGTATACATCCAAAGCAGACAAATCAGATTCTATAAAAACTGCAATCTTAATATTTATTAATATGAACCTTCAAAAAGAAGAAATGACCTTAAGATAATAACTCGCATCGTCACGAACGGAGAAATGAAAGTGACCTTTAATCGTTTAATACAATGTTCGTTCAACTGTTTTACTACCAAAGTAAAAAAAGAAAAAGGAACGGTCGCGGTACTAGGTGGTCCGTGTGAGAGAAGCCTAAAGCCCCCGACCCACCCACTCTACCGCAAACTCCAGCAGCAGCCAGAGGGGTTCCCGTTAAAGGAGAGCTGCCACTAACGAGATCACATCCGTCGGAGCTCGCCTTAAAGCTCATAGAACGTTCCACCCGGTGAACGTAGACGAGGAGGGATATGAGCATATCGCGTATTAAAGATCTCACTTCGCGTTCTATCGTTTCTGCCTCCTCTCTCTCTCCCTCTCTCTCTCTCTCTCTCTCTCTCTCTCTCGCGAATTGCCTCCATCGTTCTACGCGTCCCCGCGTACACGATTTCTCACCACTTTTTCCCTTTTTCTCTCGTTAACCCTCCGCGACCCTCGTTGCGCGTTTCCGCCGCAACGCGAGAGAGAGAGAGAGAGAGAGAGCCTGCGTGCAACCGAGGGTGTGGAGGACATACCCGAGCATACCCGGGGCATCTCTGCCGCTGATCAGAGAGGCGGGATTGTCTGGTAAATTAGGGGCCACTCTCTGGAGAGGCTCCCTGGGAGTCGACGTAGCGCGTAGATAATATTTAAACACGTATCTTAATATCGCGATCGACGATAAAGTCCCTATTTAGACGATTCGTCTCGCAAGAATTTGGGTCTTGACTCCGATCGAAAAATAAAGCCGTATCACCGCTGCACCGGTACTCGTGACGAAAGTCATAGTATCTTTTTCCACCGTGTACGATTTATACGACGGGAATCGTTGGACCTGGTTTTAAGGGAATACGAGCTGGTTCGCCCCCGGGCAAAAGGGCTCTCAACCACCAGTGTTCATGGATGTCGATTCGGTGTCAATGAAACGCGGTAAAAATTCTTGGTACACATTTAGTTTACCGATAAATCGATAAAGCGAGACGACGACACCTCGGTCCCCGGACGCTTCCTCGATGACGAAAGAAACGCTCGAATTGGAAACTTAGGCGCGCGCTTTTGAATCTTCTTTAATCGCCGAAACACGAGGGGCAAAATAGCATACACACATCCGAACATAGAGTAATCGTGTGCACTCGTGTCATTCATGCATCTCGGCGAAAAACAGGGATTACTCGAAAGAAATGATTTAGAGAACGAGAATTGAAATGAAATTCATTCGGAGGCTGGCGTGAAAAAAAATTATGTAATCTGATGGGAATAGTAGCAGTAATAATAATAATAATAATAATGGTAATAATAATAATGATTAATCATATTTCAATAATAATAATGATAATATTAATAATAGCAATACTAATAATAGTAATAGCGGTATCGGTGATAATAATAATATACAATGTTTGGCATCGTTATCTTCGTGACTGTACAATAGTATGCTTTTAGCGGCGCTTTCATGTATCTCAAAACAATTCACTCTCCTTCTGCGTTCTCCTCCATGCAACGAAAAAAAAATTATAGTTTGCTGGTTAACAATATGTGTCCCCGGTATTAGCGAATACACTTCAGTTATTAATAAACTTAATGAACCAATAGCCGTGTAAGTTCTAATATTAATAATAATAATAATAATAATACAATAATAATTGTAACAACAATAGCTAACGGACAAATTAAATATCGTGATATAAGTAAAACATTAAATCGGGCGTATAAATTGTCTAACGCATTCCCGGGTGCATTAACGAAAGTAAATGGTAGCAGCAACAGCAGCAGCAGCAGCGGCAGCGGCGGCAGCCACAGCGTCGTTGGGAATTATTCTACAATAAAATATACATAAAATCGTTATAGAAGCCGGCTGCCGAGGACAGCGTCAACGACCTCAATTATACTAATCGTTTCATTAACAATGAGAACCTACTTGGCTACGCCGACAGAGAGGACAGTCGAGGGGGGGGGGGGGGGGGGGGATGAAAAAACCGATAAATCGGTGGACCCCTGGAATTCCGACACTACCATTCGATCTAATAATATTGCCGCGATTCCGGTATAGATTCGCGGTTTCAATGCGCCCGCGACGCTAAACGGGAAATAACGTCTTCGAGATATATCTCGGTGCCGAATTGCAAAACGTAAACAAATTACCTTCTTCGTTCGATCCTCGTCTCCCTGATCTTTCAATAGCAATTGGCCGGCACGCGCGGCACGATTCTAATGGGTATCCCTACGGTAATCGCTCGGAAAAGAAGTGCACGGGTAAAGTGCACGACGAAAAGCACCACACACGCGACCGAAAATCTTTCGTTGGTTTCTCAATGTAAAGCGAACAAGTTATAACTAACGGTACGCTTGTATTATCGGGAAGAGCGTTTCGACGTAGCGTCTTAGAGTTTCCAGTTTTTTTTGTTGTTCAAGCCCCCGATCGTCTTAACAATCTCGTACAGCGACGGAAACGTTAAAAACTTAAACGCGATATGCTCGAAAAATAGTTAATCCTACTATCCGAGGAGGTATATTTTTCCACGAGGCGTTTCTTTTTCTTTCTGCTTTTTTTTTTTACTTTTCCACGAGTAGCGTTTGATTTATTGCGGTTTTCGCGACTCAACGGAAACTGGCGTGTCGCTTCTCTTATCGGAAAATACGAAGAAACGAGTCTTCTTTCTTGGGTCAGGTCACTGGATATGATTCTCGTTCGAAAGAATGATTACTTCTTAAGCTGATTTGATTCACGGCTGCGCTATTAGACCGCATGTGCGTCAAACTGATAAAGACCATGTTAACGTTCACGCATTATCATACGATTTCTAGAATCATACGCCATACGTACACTGTCTTCAAATTCTGCTATTATTACGCTGATCCTTGTCTCGAGCAATTGTCCCTTCCAACTTTCAATGCTCGCTGTAATATATAGAACCTAAGAAGTTAGTACAAAGAACCAAAGATAAAGAAGCATTACATTTAGAAGAAGAATGTAATTAGCGAAGAGATAAAGAAACCTTGGGGCAATTCAATTAACCAAGGATTAGAAAACTCTAATTTCCTCAATTAAATTAACGGTTAGTGATAATATAAAATTGCAATTCAACGCGCAGCTAGATTTAATAGCGCAAACAGTCGAGTAAGACGTAAGGTCGATATCGAGCTACTCGAGGGACAATTACCTTCTTTCTGAGTACTCGATAATCAAACTTACTTTCGCGTCTCTCTCTCTCTCTTCCTCTCTCTCTCCCTCTTTCTCTCTCGGCTGGTTAAGTTACGCGTAAGCGTGGCGTACAAACAAATACGTGTCTCTTTATGTACATACACATGGGCTTATCGTTACGTTCTAAAAGCAACTCGCGCGAACTCATTAATCGGAACAATGACTTTTGGTACTGTTTCATAATCGGTTCCTCGAACATGCTTGAGCACATCTTGGTTCGTCAAAGGAAAAAAATTGACTTTAATCGGAAACTCGTGTTTTTTTTTGTCCCACTTAAACAGCGAGAAACTGGTACAAACTGGGAAAGCTATTCGTTTCTCAATGTCATCGAGCGGATTATACTAGCGGTAATCGAGATACTCGCATCGATCTGCGATACCCAAAAGCAGGAGATTTAAGTTGGACGTTCCAGGAACCGATCGTAATTTTCTGCTGCAACTTGGTACACTAGGCTTTAGGGCGTGTGCTTAAGGTACGCGCTATGGATACATTATGCTGCCCAGCTAGGAACACGCGTGTGACGCGTAACGGGTTGTACGCGCGAAAGATATTTCGTCGCTCGGTTATTCCCGTTTATTTGTACGTTCGTAAACTCGTAGGTCGGAACGCGTTTGCTAACGGGACGCGCGTTAAATGCGTTGCGCGTTTACAAGCGTGTGCCTAACTTACCTTAATCTAAGCGTATCGGGGGACGCAGCGTTGGACGGGTCAAGGTTACTACGTAGAACCGAAAATCGACAGGCTCGGTGGTGATCGAAGAGCCGAAACGGAAAGATTCGTGTTCTGCTGGTAAGAAAACTACGCGAGATAGACTTTCTTACGAATTAACTGCATTTGGTTACGATCAGACGGAGACATCTCGACATTTCGCATCAAACTTCCACGCAAGAATATGAATTTATCGAATCTAGAGATATTTCTAAATAGCACCTCGATGTTTACCACTGTGATAAGAATTTACATTCCACGTTTTGTCCAATTGTTCGCACCTCTTTCTTACTTTCTGCCCGTCCAAGATTGATGTACAGTGCCAATGAAAGAGAATTCATTTTCCCCATTTAATATCGCGACACCGATCAGCGTCAGCGCGTTTCGATAGATAAAGATGCTCTCGAGCACCGGAATAATTTTTGTCGCGTAATCTTTTCGGCATCAGTTCCTTCCGATCGAACGCTCGTCCCTTTTGACAACTCTCGCAGACTTAAGCTAATTTTCTGAAATGAGCCGTCTCTTCCCTCCCCCCCTCCCCCACCACCCCCTTCTTTTCAACGGTTTCGACACTACGGGCAAAAAGGGCGAGCGTGCGAGACGCGCGGATGCGTTGTAAAATAAAAATGAAAAAGTGATATGTGTTCTCTTACGCATCTAGAAAGACTAACAACGCTCTCCTTTTGCCTTTTGCCTTTTACTTTGCCTCTATGCGAGTTTTGATATTTGTGTAAGATAAAGATCTGGGTTACACACGATCGCGCTTACATCGAGTTCAGCTGCTTTTGCGGTAAGCGCTGCAAGAGTCGTAAACGTCCATAGAAAAATGAAAAACTTGTTATTGTAAACTCGACGCGTCGAGTATGCACGTTTTCTCTCTCGTATATAACAATATTTTGTTGAATTCTTTCGATCGCCGCTTACCAATGTTTAATCGGATTGACGAGTTTGTCTCGTTCAGAGCTACGATCTCTCGCGAAAGATTTTCCAACTGCGTGTCCCTCCGTGTCACGCTCGCAGGTTTTAAAACCTTGTAACACTTATCGAAAACGCAGCCTTAGACCCGTATGATGTTTGCGAGTAAAAAGTTACAATTTTATTTACGTATTTGCGGTTGAACGGACGAGTTTCGCTTAGAAATAAATCGCTATTCGCTGTGTTGACCTGCAAAGGAAACGGGCACAAACTACGAATACACGAACAATGTGTCGAATATCGAAAAACGCGAATAGTGTTGTATACCTTTTCTTCGTAATGATCTACGAAATCCACCGGCGGTCAGGTATTAGAGAAAGAAAAGTCGAAACGCGAAATGAGAATAGCGCGCGTAGACTAGCTATTCCTTAACGGGAGGCCCTCAGCCTCTACAACACTGTGCATAAATTGTTAATTTGGATATCGGGTTAATTTCTATGTGCCCCGCGGGTGTGTGATTTTATTAACCCTCCCCCTTTAAGGTTTAAACTCTTCGTTTCCCGATAATCGGTCAATACAACAGTAAAGGCACGCAATAAGAAGTGGAAGGATAGATATCAAGGATGCACAAAGCATGAGATTCGGCGTCATGCTTCTCTTTCCTTTTCGATTGTGCTAGATGTCACGAGTATATTTGCCTGCTTCGGGACCAGGGCTATACGCGAGCGTCGTAAGTACGTACGGCGTACGGTATTCGATCGTGGGCCTGGGACGCGCACGAGCGTCGAGAGCCAACGGACGTTTCAACGCTCGTGCGACCTAACCCTGGTCCAGCAGGTTTCATTGTCCGATAGATCACCATACATACGCTTTTCCAGAAGATTCGTGAAACTATATTAGGTTTTCTTGAATGTTCGGTTAACGATTAGCGGACTAGTAACTAGCGTTGTTTCGCAGATCCTAGACATTCCAGTGCTTTTTGACAATTATATTCTATTCGATTATCCGTTAAAAGTAATGAAAATCCCTCGTAATCGACGAAACGCGGGGAAACGCGAAAGTAATATGTCTTTACGCGAAACATTATTCGGTTTAGTTGTCAAAAAAGGAGGCCGCCTCTACGAAAAACATAGAAAACGCAAATTAAATACGAAAACAAATATTAAACCTAAGATTTCGCGGTATCCGATATCGTAGGGACATTTAAATGAGTGTATCAATTTATCAGATAAGTCGTAATCCTTTAACTTTATTCATATTGAAAATTCAAAACTTGCGGTTAACTTTTTGCTTTCCTATCCAACAGCTTTTTGTCGCTTTCCTTATCGTACGTATGTTTATTGTTAATGAGATGTGTGTATAAAAAAATATGAATCGTTTCATTTCATCTATTAGAGGTAGATACGCAGGAAACAGAAGCGGTATTCTTATCTTTTTTTACACTCATACTTTTGTATCCCTTTTACGTAGCTTTTACAATAACTATTGCCGAAGAGCCTGACTTTTACCACTTAATCTCTCTCTCTCACGGTTCGTAAACAGTTCAGATCCGTAATTCTTTTGTAATCTTTGTCGCGAATCTATCGTCTACTCTACGATGCTCTTTAACTGTGTGTCTGATGTTTACACGCATAAACAAATCGATTCCTCGCTCGACTCAAAATTAAAAAGTTTCTCCGAAAATGAAGGGAGAAGAGAACGCATCGATTACCCCGCGAGAGAAATGAACTTAGGCTTGAAAAAAGGTTTGCCAGATAACTTTACAAAATAGTTATGACATTTGATGCAGTAATCCAACAATTTCTACCTGTAGCACCTAAATTGCTATAGAAATACTTACATACATACATCTCTTATATAATAAAATAATCACCCGGCCTACACAAAGACACAAAAGCCTATAACAGTAGGAAGTTATGGTTTTTTCCTTTACCCGAATAAGAACAAAGTCTTACTCCTCGTTATTGCAGAATTTATATCCTACATTTGGTTAAGTGCCCAAACAAATACCTACACTCGGTTGTATGCACACACGTATAATGTATATAGGGGTGTTTTATGCGAGTATGTACAATTATAGGATTGAAAGACAACTATAATAAAAACTGGAACGTTAATGGAAAGTGGCAAATATTTCGCGTATACATGTATTATTATGTACATAACCCGACGCTATAATGTAGCAACACAAACAACAAACGAGAGTTAAATCGTAATCCAAGCGCTAAGAACAAAACAAATTAAAGTCAGATTTTTCATCCTGACGAGAAATGCGTGGTAAGTTTAATATCTCGAGAAACCCACTCTTGTTTACCCTCGATGAACCTCGGTGAACCTCGGTGAACCTCGGTGAACCTCGGTCAACCTCGGTCAACCTCGGTCAACCTCGGTCGATAGCTCATTACATTATACACTCTCTCTCTCTCTTCGACCTCTATCTATAATATCCAAGAAAAACAACGGAATAAACGCAGACACGTTATTCGCCCCCGTACAAACTTTACGTACAATTATTTCAATGCCGTGTGTACCTTTATTGTATACTAGTCCTAGTTCTTGTCTCGACACACCAACAAACAAGATGGTACTCAGAATTTGTTCCTCCGTCCCGCCTTTTCGGGAGGGAAGTTCTCAAGCGGGGCGGCGCTATTCTTCACGAGCGGAAGTGCGTACCGATCGTAACGGAAATTTCGTCGTTCTACCCCGGGGGTACAGAGAAAAGGCAGAGATGCTTATCAACATAAATTTGCACAAACCAGCAACGTGATCGCTGGGAACTCTGTGCGAAGTAGCGTCCCTGAGATCCGCGAGAGTTGGCGCTAGTGCACTTGAGCAGCTTGGCGTCAGTCGATACTGTTGACGCTGTTTCCAAAAAATTCTCCAGCATCGCCACGACATATCGGACACGTTCTGTTTGACTGTGAACAGTAAACGGCGCAAAGCACGCCAATTAGTTTGGAATTAGGTGGTTCGAATTCCTCAAACTTAAGTCAATCCAATTATCAATTGGCGATAAAATAAAGGTTCGAGTAAGCATATTTGGCGGAAGAACGAGAGAGGCCAAATGGTTCCTTACTTTGAGCCATTTGTCAATGCACTTGGAGTGAAATTCGTGGGAGCATGGTAGAACGCGCAACGACTGCAGAGCCTCGAAGTCGCACATACAGACAACGCAGTTCGTCTGATCTCCCTGATGTGTCTCGGCATTAAATTTGTAGGAAGGCAGCAGCTCAACCTCGACGCGCGTCAAACCTCGCGGCTTAGCTTCGCCTAATCTCTCCGCTAAGGATAGCAGAGCCTCGTAATTTTCAGTTGCCGAATCGGGCGAGGACAGCTCCGCTTGACTGTACGGGGATAATGGTGGGTTGCTGAACATCGCTCTGAAAAGGTTACAACATTTCCTTCGTTATTATGCGGCCGGGATTGTAAATGCAAGAGGGGCGGGCGGCGGCAGCGATGCAACGATACTTACAAGAAATGCAGCAAGAATCCGGGATAAGTGTTCGGCGATATAGGAGGTGTACCTCGCCATCTACTCGACCTTGGTCGCCTGTGAACGTTAGAAGACGCCAAGCGACGAGTCCTTGCCTGTATCATTTCTAGTTGACTGTTTCGGGTTTCTGACAAGAATATAGGTGGAGGCGTCGTAACTTGCGCGATGGCCGGTGGTGAGTACGAGTGTGGCAACGGTAATGGTGCCCCGGCGGCCGCCCCGACCCGATGATGATGATGGGATTCCATTAACTCTAACTCGACTTCACGCTGTAAGAGAGAAAAGGGTGGCTTCAATTGGAATTTCGTGTTCGATCAATCAAAATAAGTATCGGTCGATGCTTTAAAGTTCAAACGTTGGTAAGGTTTAGTCGTTGCCAACGACTCTCAAAAACCGTTCGGTTCGTTTGGTATGCATTCATACGACTCAAGGTCTATCGGGAGCAACATTTCCACGGTTTCATGCCGTGATCCCTACGATAGGGCCAACGCTGCAAGCACGCGTACGATTACAAGTTTAGTATCTATCTATCCTACTTAATCCCACCATGTGGGATGCCATGTTTAGTTTCACCCAGTCTGAGACCGCGGGGACGAGGGATAAAATTGAGTCTATAGGCTCCAACTTGGACAGGTCTGCCGTAGAGCTAACGTAGGGTGTACTTTGAAACTGTATCGGGAGGAGAGCTCGCGTAAATTGTTCCTACGAGTTCGAGCACAACGGCGGACACTCGAACTTTCTAACGTAGAAATATTGACTTTCGTAATCTTACCTGCTGCGAGAGTTGATGGTGCGCAGTGTAATGAGCGGTATGGACGGGAGGCGGCGGTGCGTGAGCATGATGAAGAGCCGCGACAGGACCCCCGGCTGGTGTTGGATATCCTCTGGACGCAGCCCCAACTATGGAACCAACTAAACTGTGACTCGGATGGGTCGGATGAGCCGCTGAGTAGTGACTGTGGTGATGAGTAACCTGGAGGAATGTCATGAAACCCGATTCAAATGTAACCAAATTCAAATTCAAAAAACGTCTAATGTCCTCTCTCTCTCTCTCTCTCTCGCACACTCACTTGCAACAACTTCACAAAATAATTATATACTCTCTGTAAATTACATTATCTCAATCATTCTGTATAAAATTTTGACAATAAAATACATTTATCAATCAATCGTTCAATCTTTCTCTCTCTCTCTCTCCCTCTCTCTCTCTCTCTCTCTCTCTCCCTCCCTCCCTCTCTCTCTTTCTCTCTCTAGTTTACCTGGCACGAATGCGCGAACGGATGCGCCCCAGGATAGATACCGTGAAGCTGACAAGGGATTCTATAACCCGTGGCCTGAGGGTGCCAAATTGGCTCCCCGCTAACTGCAACCCCCAAGCCGGATACACCGACTTGACCAACGTCGACGACCACAGGACCGTTCGCTCCTTGCGCTGGATGGTGTCCAGTTCCGGCCGGATGGTGAGGATGCGTCTGATGCGCATTGTGAATGTTATGATGCGAATTATGGATATTGTGATGGGAGTTGTGAATGTTGTGATGGGAACCGTGGATCCCGTGATGAGAGTTATGGATCGTCGGATGTGGATTGTGACCTGGGAGGAAAGGATAGGGCGCCGAAACGAAGGAATCCATGTATCGTTGATAACGATTTCGAACGGCCGGTGTGCCGCGAGTGGAGAGATGATTGCGAGGTGATCGTCGTTGGGGCGCGGGGGAGAATTCCCAAGGCGGCGGAGTCGTGTGTAACGGTGGCGTAGGCGACGGTGGTGTCGGTTCGCGCACTTCTATTCCAGAGACGGCGCCGTTACGCGATATCCGACGACGTTTTCTGGACGGTGACTCGCTCTGAAACATTGTCGGATCCATTCTCTCAGCATAAATGTACATAATACAAAAAGTGGCCGCGTACTGGAAGTCGTTCGCTCCAGACCCAATTTCCAGACTCAAAATCGAAATTAATCAATTCTCGTTTGCCACGGGAATGGCAAATTTTGACAGTGTAATCAAAATTACTTAGAGTGCCGAAAATAAAATCTACGTGTAAGGAAAAGATACGAGTTTCTCTCTGCACAATCAAATCGTACCTTTACCTTTACTATTCCGTTATGTAACTTACCTTTCTGCCATCGTCTTGACTAGGCTGTCTGTAATATGGCGGCGACGGCTGAATTTGTACAGGACTCAGAGGTAACTGATTTGTGGCTGAAACGAGATCGTAGCAAGAGCTTAGGATCGCTGCAATACTCATGAAGCGTACAAACAATAAATGTCGATAAATCCCCATTTTTCGTTTTTGCTTACCTTGCGAACTTCTGCGGTATTCCAGATCGACGCCGCTAGCTCCGAGGCCCGGACTCATGTTCAGTAAAGGGCCGCGCATCGTGTTCTCCTATAATATAGTACATATTTTTTTTGTTGTTTGTTTTACAAACACCCTCAACGATGGGTCCCCGGCGGGTGTCTCGAGAGTATATTTACTTGGCCGCAGATATTGACGTGTAGTGGCGGAGAATTGGCTGGCGGGCCCACGGACTCTTGGGGAAAATGTGCCGGCGGACCTCTCGATTGTGGACTGTGCTGCGGGGGCGGTTTATACCCCACGCTGGATCCGCCTACGTTTCCGTGATACGAAACTTCCTTACCGTTCGGTCCGGAAGACGTACCAACACCGGGACAGTCCCTATATGCACAAAAAGGAACAAATTATTAACGCTATCGCCGTCGATCGTTATACGTACCTACGTAGACACGTTTATTGCTATTACAAGTCGATTAGATATATCGATGCACTGAAACGCGCGGCAGTCGCTTTTATGACGTAAAACCCCGCTTGAATCTGATCGGAGAAACACGGCTCATCTTTTATTTGGATTCGAATATTTAGTCGTATTTTCTCTCTGGTAATGGCCAAAACAAATCGAACAAGATGGTTCTTTTTCCACGTAATTCGCCAATTCGATTGCCATGAAATTTTAACCGCGAAGGGACGATAATGATACGTCACGATGCACCAATGGATATTCAAACAGGTGTGTGTGTGTGTGTGTATTGTTTTAAATTTTGTGGAAGCCGTAGACGCAATTATTTATGTGCATTTTTATGCACTTCTTTGGGCTACGCGAAATTTGAATTCTATTTCGTTATTCTTCCTTGAATAAAATCAAATTTTAATTTATACGCAATCATGTTATTTTACCATTGTCTCTTAAAATTTAATGACGAGTGCTTACGCGCAGATTTCTGGAGAAACCGAGGAATAATTCTGAAGTCGATTCAGAAGTGCAAATCCCAAAAAATGATTGACTCGTAATAACCGTCATTATGTGTTTTTTTTTCAATGTTTTGTCCAATCCATTTGGTCAGTATTCTGTGTCGCAGCATCTCCGGTCAAGAGAGTTCATCCCGATTAAAAATTGTTCTACTTCGGCGAAACAAGTCAACTTGTTTAACGAGGGTATATCCGTGTAATTAATAATCGCGACACTAACTTTAAGGCTCGATGATACCAGTCAAACTGATAGCAGGAGGCACACCCTATGTACGACGCGCGGACCTGCCATCGTACAATTATTATCGTGACGATATTTTTCCTCTCTTATCCTGAACTCGTTGTTGAATTCAAACCGCGATAAAACCTTCCGCGGACTATCGATAGATATCGTTCCGAGGCAAGCAACATATTGTACCTAGCTGTGTACGCAAGTGAGTAATATGGTTACACGACGACACGTTGATTTAAGCGTATAATTTTGGCAAGAAAACACGCCGCATGAACAAATTACCGTGAAACGACAGAGAATTGGATTATCGGGAATATCGTTATTCGACATTAATATCTGGACCAGTGCGGTCTCTCGCTTTATATGTATAAAATCAAATAATATGTAAGTACACGTGGACAAGAGTTATAAAACATGTCGCGTAGAAGCATGTTTTTTCGGTTTAGTACGTAAAGTACACGACTGCACATTTCGGACTAGCCGCGTCACGCTGTGATATTTTTTTAATGATTCTGTAAACTTGAGACATCAAAATGCACTTTCCCCAAAGTATGTGCGAAATTACAGATATTACGATTCTTTTTAAACGAGCACACAGGTGTCGCAAATCTCTTTAATTTTCGACGTAACCGACTTTTAACGGTGATTACACCTTCTTTATTAGCCATGATATTTTATTGTTGAATCGTTTTACCGACGTTACCAATAGTTTACGTTAAAGATAACTGAAGCATTGCGAGCATTACGATTTCTTTTGTGAGACTTCGAGATTAAGATACCGCTTGTTAGTTTGAAAAAACCGTAACTTTAACGTTTTTCGAACGTCAAAGCGGAAAGACCGCATTGATACGCCGTGCTTAATTCGAACTGTGTAGCCGTGTATTAAACGATATGTCCCGTGACTCTTCCCCACGGCTGTTTAACCGTAAAGATATACAGACGAAGAAGAAACATGTATACTCATTCAAAACTGATATTTATTACGGTGGCATGCCAAACAAGATAATGAGTGGAGAAACGTATAAACATTGGTACGCAAAGAATAAAGAAAATAAATACGTTCAAGCGAATTCGTAGTAAGAAAAATCATAGTTGCTCTCAACGAATGCCAAATTTGGTACCGATCTTGATAGTACTTTCAAGGTCGCGTGCTGCGTGGTGTCATGCACGTTACACGATGCTTTTATTTTCACTCGTGAAGTAATATATTGGTAATATTGGCCTCGCAGACTACTTTCGATAAAGACCAAGTGCTCGAGCACTCATAATTACTGAATATTCATTAAATCCTTACTCTGCCCGATTAGAATGGTGCAAGAATCCATGAGCACCTTTCATTACTACACGTAAGAAAATCAAATACAGAATTTTCAATAAAAATATCCAGTATATTTAAGAAAAAATCCGAACGGTGTAAAACTAGGAACACTCTTGTAACGCGCGTTGTTAATACGCGTGTATACGTGTCACACGCCATGACACGTGGAAAATATCTAAACGCGGGGGTGTCTCGTATATCGTGAAAAATATTTTGAATTCCGCCCGACGACTTCCGCGTGACGACATTCGAATGTACTTCAACGAGCTTCAGACTTAAAATCCCGAAGTCGCGAGTGACGGGGTACGCTTGTCGCGGATATGCATACGTAGATACATATGTACGCGCAACGTAGCATACGAATTGCGTTTCACAAGTGTATTCCTAACTTAGCACTTACGTTAGATCTTGGAAAATTAGGCTACCTCAAGCAAACATGTCGCATTCACCCAGTCTTCCAACATCAGTCGCGGTCTGACAGGCCGATATAACGTGCAAAGGATTAACGAAAAGGACGACATTTTCTGTAATCGTAAACGAACCAAGGAACCAAACTGATAGCGCGAAAACAAAAGTGCACCGCTGCAACATCTGCAGCGTCGTAACGTGTGCACCGAGGGGCACCCCTGCGCGCGTTTATTATCGTCGATTAGAATCGTCGACTCTTCAATGTCGGTTACTCTGAAAATTAAATACACACTTGCCTGGGCTGAACGCATCGTTTAACAGCACTTTCGCGCGATTCGTTCGTTCTCGATTCTGCTAAGAGAACATACGCTACTCGCCGATGTGTCCCTTAGTGGCACAAGATGTTGAACAAATATTCATTTCGATATTTCTATACTAATTTTCTATCGACACTTCTGCGTTTTAAGTATATATTTTGCAGAGATATGTCGCGTTTAAACATTGCGTAGGTATATTTAAAACATACTTATGATACGAAATATCCGAGTTGTCTTCAATTCTGAATTTAAAACCAAGAAAATATAGTTTACGGAGAATTGACTTTGAACGCGTATTCCATGATAAACATTTAGGAAACGTTTGATATAATTCTAATGTAAAACGATGTTTATGCAACATATTGTGGTATTAGGGGCCACTTCGTTTTCATGTATCTTTCGAGTAGTATCGCTTCCGATTTCCGGGTCATAGTACGAATACACAAATGAGTTGAACGTCACCATGCGTTTTATAGTATTCGATCGATTTTACGTTCAGACCAAGTGTACGGATGAGAAAGGCCCAAGCTATATATCGATGATCGGTCGACCGATTTATCGATCGACCGATCGACATCAAAATAACGTGGGCCCATTTTGGAGCGTCTTCAAAATGCACGAACAAATGCATGGATGGTGCATCGCAAAATCAGGGTTGGGTAATTTTGGTGGGTGGTTTTGGTTTGGTGGTGTCGCTTCGTCAGAAATTATTGATGCGCGCAAAGAAAACGTTTTGTAACTGAAACAGTTTCAAAAATTATTTCATCTTGGAAAAAACAAAAAAACTCAAAATAAAATTTTTTTTTTTAAATCACCGTCAAACGTATTATTTTGTTTCCTCGTTGATAATTATTTTCGTAATCGAAGCAGGAAAACAGTGTAGGTTGCACGGGACCCCGTCCTGATATCGTCGCGATAAAAAAAAAAAAAAAAAAAATAATAATAATACTACTCCACGTTCGATCGAGGAATTGCGATATCACGAAAATTCACCAAAATCAAACGAATCGAAGGAAAGTCAGTCTACGGACTTGTGCATTTTACCCGGGGATCGTAACGCTTCGTTCGTGCTTTTCGACACGCAATGCAGAAAACGTTTACCCAACCCTGGCAAGGATGCACCGTGGTTGCACCGGGATCGTTATATACCCGTTATGATGGAAGCGTGGCGGCGGCGGCGGGCACTGTCGATACGGGTATTCCTTGTTGCCGGCAAATTGCTGGGGTATCTGAGCGTGCTGAGGGTGCTGATTATGAGGGTGCCATCCACCGCGGGCGTGAGGAGGCGCTGGAGGCCGGGAATGAGGCCCCGTCGGGGTGCCACTCGTTACTACGGCCCTGTAACGTCCCTGCATGCCCAAGCCGCGATGCTGATGACTCCCAGGGCCGTTCATTCTCTCCCTCTCTCTACCCCCCTCTCGCTCTCTCGCTCTGTCTCTCTCTTTCGCTGGCTATCTTTCTCTTTTGATCTTCTCCCTCCGCCCACCCCCCTACTCTCACTCTTTCTTTCTTTCCTTCTTTCCTTCTTTCCTTCTTTCCTTCTTTCCTTCTTTCTTTCTTTCTTTCTTTCTTTCTTTCTTTCTTTCTGTTTCCGAGAGGTCGTTGTGTGCGTGCACGTATTTCTCCTTTTCTCTCTTTTCCTCGGCTCGCACGACGGAATCCGAATAGAAGACGGGCTAACCTCACTCTCGTTCGGCGCACGTAATTTCACGTTCGGATGATACTTTTCCTGGCCTTGCTTTCAGGTGTACGCGCCCCAAGGAAATCCTCAGAGATTCCGTACCTGGCGGGATATTCGAAGGACGTTACGACGGCCCGGCAAGGAGGCTAGATGATTAAGGAGATTTCGTTTTTCAACCTCGTGCCGCTCTTTCAAAATGTCGAAAGAACATCCGAGCTCGCCGCCATATTAAGTGCTCCTCGAAACTTCAGGAGCGGGACTGTCAGCTCGAGGGCCCCACGCTTTCGCGTATCGAAACTCTTCTCGAGAGTAAAGAACGACCGGAAAACTGCATGTAGAACGCTCAAAACCATTTATCAGAATTTCACGATGAGCAATATAACAATGCAAATTGCAAATTGTGTAAATTGCATTGACGCTCAGAATTTTCGTTATTATCATTCTAAAATGCGCTGCAAAGACGTTTCTTTGTAGTTTTGTCACGATTCTTGGAGAACGAAATAAAAATTGCCAACGACAAAGACATTTCAGCGTGGTTTCGTCAAACTGCAATTTAACAAACTTTGCTCGCCTCGACGAAATATTCTTTTGATTTCTTTTACTGCTAAATAACTGCACTTTGGAGCATATAATTAAATGAACCAAAAATCTCGCGATAAAAAAAATTCAGAAAAACTTTCAGATTCCTCGAGCTGAAAATGTCCCTTTAACGTTTAAAAATAGTGTTTCGGTCCTGACGCGATTAAATACATAATGTTCCGTAAATTTTCCCACGAGTGGCGACCAGTTCGGATGCATTTCACGGCGTTCGGTAAAAAAGCTCTTTGCACCTAGCTTCCGTCGATGTACATTTTCAATTTTAATACTCTCGTTCATCCTCGTTTCACTCGCTCGCCGTTAGCAAACGTTTGCTTTTGTCGCCCTGCGCCGAGAAGGAGCGAATTGCGAGTGTTACATGCAAATAACATTTAATAATTCGAAGGGAATATTTATGAAATCACTCGTCAGTCTTGTTCGTTAAATCACATTTTGCACTCCTTCTTTTTCTCGCGTATCACGACGAACATTGATGGCAACGCGTCGTTACCATTGTAGCGCAAAACGTTAAATAAACATTCTTTGGCGTTTAAAATCTCCAGTCCAACAAAATATCGCGCTTTTATTCCGTTGGTATGAAAATATTCGTAAAAATCGCTCCTTTTCAGCGGCAAGCGAAGCAAGAGTGACTTTAGCGCCGCGCTAAGCTAGAAGCATGAAAGAGATGGCAAATTGATAAATGACAAAATCATCGGAGCAAGTAATGAAATAAAAGGAGCCACGATTAGCTGGCGGTGCGGGACAGGCGCTTTATTCTTTAAGGAATCTCTCCTTGTTTAAAGGGAAAGTTAAATGTATAAAGACAATTTCGTTAACAATTACACACTCACGCATACAATCCGCTAAAAATTGCTACATGACCGACGATGCAAAAGCGTTGTTGAGAGAGAGAAAAGAGTCTCATGCCAAGAAAGAAAAGAGGATGCACATTGTTAGTGGAAAGATCAAAGAAAAAGTTAGGGGGACAACCGTTAAGGTTAGTTGTTGTTTAGTAAACAAAGTTAATTTTATTTTTGAATTCTTGGAAAATAACTCGGATGTGGGGATTCTGGTCTTAATTCCTCCTAGGATTACGCGCAACATATTTCAGATATGCATTTGAAATTGATCACCCGTTGTATTTAACTTCGCAACGCACTAACATATGGAATGACACTGAAACATGGCTGGGATATTAAAACAAAGCTCGCTGACCCCAAAAAACATCAATTGAAAAGGCCTTCACTAATTTGTGTCGATCATACACGGCCAGCAATATTTGCAAATAAAATAACCAAAATGTAAACTCCATTATCTTTACGTAGAACGTCATCCCAGTGGGGTAAGTACCGAGAGGTTGGAGGATACCATGGTACTCGGGCCTGGGTTTCGAGAAGGCCCAAAGAACTCCCCTTTAATCCCACTTTTTAAAGGTTTCTGTTAGCTCGCTGAAAATGTCCCAATGAACATGGGATAATCTAGCCATGTAGACGTAAAAGAAAATTTCGAACCATTTTATGGACGGATAGCATATTTTCCCAAAGTATATGTAATTAAACAACGCGACCCTGTTAAAGAAATTCGCTCCCGGGCCCAAGTATAAAAGTTACGGCACTGTTTCATCCATCGTATCAGCAGCGGAAAAGAACTTTTTAATTTTTTCGCACGGGACATGGCAGAGAGTTCTGCGCCACGATCCGAAGTCCGAAGAAACGATTAAACGAACCGGAATATCCAGGCCCCGTTGCTTTGGGCCAGCCTCTCTCTGGTTTCGTGCGGACCGTGGCCCCCTACAGGAAGAAAAAATCTCTGGCGGAGCGCACCAATAAGCAGTCGTTCGTAGCGAATTTTCGACCTGAATCGCGATACAATATGCTCGCGATCTTAGGCCGAGGCCACCGCCACACCGTCGAGCCAACGGACGTTCCGGCCGGGCCCATTGCGATGGAACCGACCACACGTAGAACATCCGTTGCACGTCCGTTGCTGGCCTGTTGCTCGTAGCCGGTCCCCATTGATCGTAATAGCGTGGTAAGGCGCACGATGCGACGCGACGGTCCGTTGTCTCGCGTGGACCAAGCCTCGACTTCCATCGAAAATAATAACGTCCGTCGTGAGATCGATCGACCCGATCGGTTTCATCCGACGTATTTCGTATTAAACGCGCGAACAGTGCTAGCAATATCGTAACCATTAGAAGCATCGTTATTCTTTATCGAGTATTGCTCTGTCTTCTTATGTTAGAATTGTAAAAATAATTCAGCGTGCCGACTGGCGTGACTACCTAGCCACCAGGATTACGTCCGGTGCAATTCAATTTCCCGTCGCGCCTTAAGGGAGGCTATTTCCGAACGGACGAAATATATCGAAAGCTTTGCCGAGAGTTCCACGCGAGGCAATCGCGACTATACGTGGGTATGACCGAGAGAGGCCCAAGTTTCCCGATGATGTGGCGCGGTGTGTCTGCGCGCGGAGAGAAACCCGTTTACCTTTAAACTCCTCTCTCGTGGTAGCGGGCTCTCTCGAGAGAGGCGGCAAAAGCAAAAACCATCGAGGCGAGGAGACTCCTTCTCGTCCTCGGTGTTCGAGAAACACACGGTGTTCGCGCACCGCTCGAAATATCGGGACGACGACGACGTTGCAATTGGATCTCGAATGCATTATTCCGCGGGGCTCGTACCACCGTTAGGTACTCCAATGATAACTGCTACGTCATCGAGAGACGAGGCGTGTAGAAATAAGGGACGGGTCGCAAAAAGAGAATCCCGCGTAACGCCTAGAAATCGAGTCAGACGACGGTCATTCCAATCTGGAATAATTCACTTCGTCGAAGGATTGTTCGGGTCCGGGTGTCGTTAGCCAACGAGAATCGCGTCGGCGGAGAAACCATCCGACGACGGCCCAGGGAAAACAAAGCGAAAGGGTGGTGGTGTACGTGAAAAGGGCAACGCCTGGGCAATTGTCAGCTAAAAGGACCGCGCGGCGGGTCCAAGTACCGATAAAACGTTCGATCATTTTCTACGGCCGTGGGTAACTCGGATTCTCGAGACAATTCGTGCCAGCGCATACCCAGGGCGCTAATGTAGCGATACTCTTCGTCGTATACCGGGCATAAAATTGAACTTGCACGGGACAAAGGCCTTCGACCGAATTTATGCCGCTCGAGGAGGCAGCAGCTGCGTTTTCGATTTTCCAACAGCTGGTGCTAGCTACGTGTGTCTCGCAGACGTGGCCGCGGAGCACAGACGTTCATCGTCCACTCGACTAGCCCTTAAAAGGAACGGAACGACAAAAGGCGGTCCCTAAGGGCGGCAGGCTGAGGCAGGTCGTCGACGAGACCCGGTAGGTGCTCGCCCGGTTCTCACTCTCCTCGAAAACGTTTCGGTTCCTTCCTTCGAATCCTCTAGGAATCGCCAGCTCGAGAGACTGTGAGAGCGTGAGCGAGCGAGAGAGAGAGAGAGAGAGAGGGAAGGAGAGAACTCGAAGGAGCACACTCTCTATCGATCCAGGCCGCTTCGTATCACGAAACTGGCTGGCACCCCAGAGAGAGCGAGAGAGCGAATGGGAGGGAACATGAGAGCCAACGAGCGCGCGCGAGAGAGAGAGAGAGAGAGAGAGAGAGGGCGGGGGAAGGGGAGCGAGAGAATGAAATGGACAAACGAGGGAGAGAAGAGAGAAATTTCCACTTTGCTCTTCAAAGGATACCGGTCGGACTAGGGATTTTCTGTTTTTCACAGTGGAATTCAACGTTCCGTCGCGTCGCGTCGCACCGCGTCGCACCCCGTCACCAATACTCCGGTCATTTAGGCCACGATAACGTTGTTAAGTTCAAAAACGCGTGTCAACAATTTCCACTATTAACGCGCAAAAGAGCGACGGAATTGGTCCGGTGGCCCCCCTTTCATCAACTACGTTCTTTGACTCTCGAGGAAAGATAATACCATTAAATACCCATGGGAATGATTCCACTATAGTATGCGAATACGGAGTTTGGAATCTTCAAGGAGAGACGAGGATGCGCTGAAATATTCAAGGTCCACTCGAGGAAAGGGTGGTCCTAGGAGAATGCATTTGCCCGGTTTTGCAGGTAGAAAAACCGGAAGGATAACGAGCTTCCGGCAAACGATATTGCGAATCGCATCGCTATAATTTGACTAACCGGTAGTAAGATATACACGGTTCTTTTCACATGTACGCGCAACGCATGAACCGCGCAGTATTGATTAACTATGGAATATCTTGAATTTTTCGTCAACGCGTGAGACCCTTCAGGTTCAAAACGCATCCAGTTTCGTTAAATCGGGGTATCGTTATACCCCTTCTCGATCAACACTCAACAATATCTTTTCTTTGTATTAACCGCCTTCCGTATTCGTTAGCTAACCGTGAACAAACGTAAACCCGACGTTAAATTAATTCGCTATGTTTCATAGCAAATTACTCTGGCGTAAGTGACCGTTAATCACGTGATAACTATTTACAAGCATCTAGGCGAGCGATTATAACCCCGACAACGTGACATTATAATTGTTCGCGGGCAACTACCGAACAATTATAACGTCGTAACAAACTAGCCTTCTCCGAATGACCCCTGACTGTAAAATATACGAACTGTCGCGTGCTAACCACGGTTTTTTTCGCTCAAAATTACACGAGGAACGTAACCCTACAGTTTCGCAGGTAGCATCCTGAAACATCCTGTACAATTTCCATGAAGTACGTTAGAGTAACTTTACCGTATGAACGTTAATTTTCTAAAGCGAAGCGGTCGAATAAGGGCATCTTACTCATCGACCGTGACAAAGAAATAAGACTGTTTGCCAAGATTCACCGTTCGCGCACGTTACGAGTTTTTCCATCCTCCAAATTCGGTGTAAACAAACTTCGACGTAACCTAGCCGTTCGCCATAACCAGAACAGATACTATCGTTTCCGGATTGTCACTTTAGCCTGATTCGTTTATTTCGTCAAACCAGTAGGTCCAGTTTAACAGGAGCCGGGGAATTACGGCAAAGACTACCTGCCGCATAAATTAAAACGTTACACCCGATCGCCCAGTTGTTCGCGTACAACTGCGAGCGGCGAGAGAAAGAGAAGGAGAGTGGGGGGGGAGTGAAAATAATTATCCGTACGGGTAATAACGGAAATATTTTAACGCGATTCGCCGGATTATCGCGGAAATATTATCGCAAAAACGGATGCGATCACACTTAACGCAAATGTTTGTCCATGGAACGGGCGTAAAATAATTACTGTGGAAAATAAGGACTGTAGACGCTAATGAAACTCTTTCCTGAATAACGCGCTGCGCGTTACGATTACGATACTCACGGCGTTGACACGCAAGTCCGCGGAGTGTACAGCGATGCAAACATTAAATCGAGAGAAGTTTGGGAGTGTAGCGTAACGTTTATCGTTTCCGACTAATAAGACAATGCCCGTGCTAATTGGTTCGGAGAGATATGTATCTTTATGTTTATAACGTTTTCCAATGTCTCCTCTGTAGGGTACCGCGGACCCCAGTTTGGGGGGGGGGGGGGGGGTGCAACGCCAAGAGTGAGATTACCGATGAAAATTTCTCGTCTCTCGAGAAACGATAAATAAATTTCATCGGGCCGAATGCAAACTTACGAAACGTCCCGCTTGAAGTTATTTGACGCTTGAAAAATTTCGCTTGAAACACCTTTTATTTATAAGTAGCGCGCCATCTCTCACAAAATCAATCTCAATAAATTCTAGTGCTCGGAATTAGTATGTAGGGTAATGTCGCTAAATATTTGAATATCCTACTCGCATACTCGTGCTTGGACCTAGACGAGAACCTTGTCTCTTGATTACGGTTACACACAGAATTTCCATGGTATTCGAATCACGCTACTTTGCACTGTACTTTCTGTACAGTTTTTAACATTTTGTTTTTCTGAAAAGATTTTAATTCCACGGTAAATCCGAAACACGGCGATTTCAGCGGATCTCTGAATCTTCCTTGAAAGAAAGAGACTCATTAACGCAGTAACCTTTTTCATACAATTATCTACGTTGCAACGAAACGTTTTATTACGTGCCGCAATTTGCGTAACGCGTAGTTTTATACTCGCGTAAACTTTAGTCAAATAGTTCTGCAAATTAAAGAGCGCGTTTCCAAAACGTCTCATTAAATGCAACAAATACGAATTCGAGTAAAACTGCAATTTCATTACGGTTACTCGCGAAGTATATTACGATTCTGAGGCAGCTTAGTATATAATAACGGTGCAATAATAATAAATAATCAGTGAAATTAAATAGAGACAGACCAAGATCGAAGATGAAAAAAGTAGAATGTAAGACGTACCGGAATTCAAATTTTCTGCAAGTTAGATTCTAAAACGACTCTGATAAAAGCTCTCCGGTCGTCAAATACAGGTATCTTGGAGACTCTGCGGTGCTAATTTTTTATTTATCTCAACTATGATCGCAAGGAGATTACACGAAGCTCTATCGAGAGAAACTTCAGATTCTGCTTTGAACTAAAAAGAGACGGACGTGTAACTACCTTTCAGGAGTTAGAGCGATTCTCCAAGGAGCTACCATGGGAAGCAGCATACATACGTACACATACATAGGTGTAAGCGAATCTGCGAATACGCGTACCCATGTACGGTACTCGCGTGTCTCGATTTGTCCATCCACCGAGTACGAACAAGTTACATTACGCGCATTACATTAGAAATGTTCACGTTTCAAAGCAAATGCAGAAATCTTGAAGGGTTGGAATACGAAGGGTTCGTTTCTTACAACGTTTCCTATAGAGATAACAAAAAAAAAAGATTGATTTGTAAGTAAACCGGTCTTGATCAGAAAATTAATTTGTACCATCTCTTTTATTTTATTTTCACTTACCTCTGCAGACCTAACAAATCAAAATTAAAAACACTTTCCCGAAGCGTTATTACTTTCAACGTATCTCTTTCGCGAAAACCGTTTGTCCAGTGGAGAGAAAATTTTGTGGTAGTACAATTAAATTTCTATCGAACAGACTAACGTTGCGTATCACCCGTATCTACAACAGCAATTTTGTCGAACCTACCCGCCTCTAGAATTAAACACAACCTCTGGCGTAGGCGAGTTTTTCGTGCCATCCCTTTTGGGGATTTTCTTGACGTGACTCGTGGAGATGTTCGTACGCCCGTATATACGCGTCGCCGTGCCCGCATACCGCAGCAGCGAATTACAGAGAGGCATCCTCGACGTTCCCTCCCTTGTATAATGATGGATATTGTGGGCAGCCCTCGAGGGAGCTCGTCTTCTCCCCCCCCCCTTTTTATCTCTCTGTCTCTGTCTCTCTCTCTCTCTCTCCTTCCTTAACCTCCTCCTCCCCCCTGCCCCTATCCCGGCATCGCTCACACAATCCCGCGGAACAACAATCGTCCAGGTACATCCGTTCGAAAAAGGTTTCCATGTAAAGTTTCGTCGACCCAAAGCCTCTTCACCTGGCGAACAGCACCATCGTGCACCTTCGTCGGCGTGACGGGTGTACGGTCGACAGGCGTCTACCTATTCACAAATCCGTCCGGACTTTCTCAGTTTCCATAATACATGATTCTACCGAGAGCATTCGAGTTTCTTGGACTACCGATCATTTTCACGCTTTTCCTTTCAAACCACGTTCGCAACGCGCTCCAAATATACACTGCGTCGCGATTTCTGCATTCCAATCGACGTTATTATTATTATTATTAATATGATATCTTTTATCTGTATTGAGTGTTAAAAGTAAGGTACGAGAGATAATTTTCGACGACTGGAGTCGGACGAAACCAGAGATTGCCATTGCATTAATAAACGAAATGGTAAGGAAATGGCTGTACGTTTATTAATGATGAAAAAACAAACGGAGATATCGCGAAATCGAGGGCATTGTGTTTCCTGGATAAGAAAAAAAAAGAAACAAAGTCTTTTATTCTCGCCTAGTCAACCGGGCCGGTCTCCTCGTCATCGCGTTATCTATGCGGTGTACGTCATCGAAAAGATTAACGGTGCACGACGCGACGAGAACGTTGAAGCGTCACGTGGAAACTAAAAGTGCCTTTCCATTACGAATGTTGGCTTGTAAAACGAAAACAAGACCCACGGTCACATCGGACCCCCGGTCACCCGAAGGTCCCGAACAAAAGAATTCTTAAACTCCGGGAAAAAGGGACGATGGGACCATGAGAGAGGTCGCGCGATAGAGGAAGAGAGAAAAGAAGCTAGGTCAGAAAGTCGAAATGTTATTCGACGTTTCGAATATACGCGTACCCGTCGTCGGTCGAGAAGAGGGTACACCAATCGTTAACGGCCCTGAGGGCTCGCTACAACCGTAGGTACCGTTTCTCTGGATGGCCGATGTCCACTTCCTGAAAAACCCAGGTGGACCTGTCTTTCTTCGAGTACCACCTGTCCCGTCCCTTCGCAACAAAACCTTCGACGCGCGGTACTCGCGTAGCGTTAACGCTCGGAAATTCCTTCTCGAGGAACGTCTTTTCTATGGGAATAAAATTTTACGCCAACGAGTAACGACAAATTAATTCGGGAGAATGAAAGAAGATATAGTTCGTTATTTTTATCTGACAAGCGGAGACTTGTGAACGAAATTACGAGAGAGAGCATTGGGACGCTCGTAAATATAAATACATCGCTAAAAGTATATTTAAAAAGGTACCAGACACGGAGTGTCTTTTCACGAAATTACTTCTACCTGAATATTATTCGCGGAGCAACGAAAAATCGTAAAGACGGAAGATCGTGGCGAGAAAGGGGGGGGGGGGATAGAGAGATTCTAGGATGGTAGGTGCGATAGCGTCCAAAGGTACGAGCAAGAGAGCACGTTAAGAAGAAAACAAGAGAAGGGGGAGAGGAGAGGTAGAAAGAGAGAGACACACACATTGTTTATCGTGGCGGTATCGCATTTCTCTCGTTGGATGGCCGGATGGGCACACCGTGAATCGCCCGTATAGTTCTTCTGACAAAGGAAAGAAAGAGAAACCGAGGAAGGGGGAACGATATGGAAGAAGGACAGACGAGCGTTAAGTGAACACCTTCCGTTTCGCGTGTACGTTTTACACTGCGCGCGAGGCTAGGCGCGAAAAAATTATACCATTAGCGCTTTGCGCGTTTCACCTCCTTCGACGACGGCCATTGTAATCATTTTTAAACTCCGACTAATTAGCGTTTCGTGCTCGCTTTTCGTCGATAGGACGAACCAGCTGCCGCTCGCTCTCTGTCTCTCTCTCTCTCTCTCTCTCGCGGCCGAAGAATTTTTCTCAAGACGATAAAAGCGTCCCGAGGTAGATTGTTATCTGATAGAAACTACTCCGTCTCAGTCGGTCACGTACACTATATCGCGTCGCTTTTCTGTTATTCGTTATCGATGGAAATATGCGCGCGGCAACGACGACACTCCGTATACCACGGGATTTAAATAAGCAACGCGCTTTACATCGAGAGACCATTCTCGTTCCCCTTCTGCGTATCGGGTCAAACGGGCATCGAGTGAAATTTAAATTGCGCTATCCCTGCAGGACCGCGAATATTTCTCCCGATACTTACGCGTTCCTGTCGTTCGCAGTCTACCCCCCGGTGTCGCGGTGTCGTATCGCTTCGACGCTACGCAGAGGAAAAAAATTCGTTTGGTGTCCGAGTAGTTTGGATCGAACAAGAGACGCGACGCGAATCCAGCGCTTCGGTAGTACCTTATAGATGGTGTTTCGAAAAGAACCTGCCGCGAGTGATTTCAGTCATTTCGGGCGAGGAAAGTTCATTTCAATCCTAGTACAATCTTCTTCCGAGTTTCACTCGTACGATTGTTTGACATTTTTTTCGACCGGCATCGCGTAAACCTCCTCTATCAAGATAAACAGCGCCCGTGTTGGTTCGATTAATAACAATTACACATTCTTTTTTTTTTTTAAGAAACCATAAGAGTTTCAGTTTCCAAGGGTTGGCTATCCATTAAAGGCTGCCTGATCATTGTATACGACATAAAACGTGAAACTGCGAAGTAAAACCTCGACAATGGCGTACGATCGAGATCGTCCTCCAAACCAATAACATCGCATTCCTCAATAACAGAATTTTATCCGGATCGCAGGCGCGAAAAACAAATAAGTAAGGCAACGAGCTTTCCGATTGGCTCTGCGTTCGCCGTATCTGTGAAAACCATGTTGCACCATAATGTTCTTTCGTCTTTTCATCGTCGCACAATACGTAGGCCTTGAGGAATCGAACGGTGGACTCGGCAAAACAGCTGTCAGACTTCGACGGGGGGAGGGGGAGGGTAAAAAAAAGGAACGATCGACGCTACCTCGTGTCGTAATTCTAACGTGCGAGTAACACCGCTTCGTGCGCCCATCAATAAGTTTTATCGAACGTGGAATACGCTCACCGTATAAAACAACCACCTTCATACTAAAGTTTCGAAGTAAGAACGTAAACCCCGTAAGAAAATAAAAAATAAAATACGCGTTTCTCCCATACAGAGGACGAAAGTAATATAATTTAGGCGCGATATACGCGATTTTTTCGACGTAGGAAACGTTGACTCACAATCAGTATTGTGCGTATCAGAATTTCAGAATAATCGTTAGTTATCGTACGTTATTATAAGCAGGGAAAACTTTGCCAACTCCCGGTTAATTTCATGCTACTATATTCTCCAAAACTACCGGATGGATGAAAACAAACGTAGATGAGTTCTGCGTTACCGGGAAAAGAGAATCTAGCGTTCCTAGGAGAGGTCATTTATCCTCGCTCATAGTTGTATACATATATTCGTGAAAAGATTCTAGTATCTCATAAAAAAAAAGTGTAATATCGAACGACAACTTCGAGCGACGTGTAAATAGTAAAGAACCAATCCGCACGACGAAATAAAAAAAACGTTAGCACACGTACGCCGCATAGATTCGATTTCGTTGTATGCATTGACTTGGCGCTCTCGTAAGCGCTTCGATATAAAATCAGTTTTAAAAAAGCAGGATATTCCGTACGTTAGTCGTAAATGGTTTCCCCCAATTTCTCAAACGTCGTCAAAATATCGTAATACGGTACAAATAAAATTTGTCTAGAAATTCGGGGAATATAGGTATATACACATGTATACCGTACACGCCGCAAACCTTCTTTCTCGCGCGCACACGTTTACCAAACCCCGGCTGTATCGAACGAGAAACACGGTCTTGCTATCGGAGCACCACGTACACATACGTACCGTACTTGCATTTTAAAACGTGTTGCGAGGCACGAACCGGGGAGAGAAGCTCTGACGCAGTTGAAAAGGATCGAGAGGAGTGCGACGTTAACCGCGGATAACCGCAAAAGAAACGACAGGAAAAGGAAGACTAACAACGGTTGGCCGACGGGGAGGGGAAAAAAAGAAACCTCCTCGTCGTACCAGCGAACAGAACACGGTGTTCATTGTTCCCCATGGCGTGTTTTAAAACCCTTACAGGACCGTAGGTAGGTACGAGAAGCGCACACCATTTCCGGTGTGCGTTCTCCGCGAGATACGAAATGCCCGCCGGAGGGCGTATCGATTCGGACAAAACATTCGTGGCCAAGTGTGTATACCGTGTCGTGCCACCCCGGACACGCACGGAGCAACGTCTAACCTAAAACTACGAGCCATAATTCCCAGGTTCGTTCGGCCGACGCGAAACGTTTAAATATTACACGCGGCTGGCTCTCGCTTGGCTCATCGACCAGGGCAGATACGGTAAAAAGAAACCGAGCTTTTCCTACCGTATGGGGTAACACTCCCGCGTCGCTGTCATTCCTCGATGTCACCGTTTCCGTCCCTGTGCGCGAGAGAAGTCGAAAGCAGGAGGAACCACGATGACGACAACGACGGTACGAGAGAAGGCACACGTACACGCTGCGAGAAACACCGTGGGAGGCACACGCACGCACGCACGCGCGTATCGAAGTTGGAACACACACGCGCGCACGTAAGGCAACCACCACCACCACCGCGCGTGACAGCTGCGAGAACCACAACCTCACCCGGCAACGGCGCGCGACGGACTGAGACGAAACGCGGCTCGCCAGACTGGAAGGGGAGGTGTGCCGCGCGGTGGGGGAAACTCCGATGACGGGGTGGGGGAGACCCGTCGCAGGGACGTGTGACGGGCTTACGGTGCCCTGGGCTTTTTTTCCCTTTATATCGGCTACGGGAGTACGGTCGATAGTAGGAGAGTCCGTGTCGAAGGGGGTCGAAATGCTAAATAAAAGAATTTGTTACTGCTAGTGATGCCTGCCTATAGGCGGTGGAGTATCTTTAATGTACGGGAAGTCGTATGCCTGTATCATGTTGGGACACGACAGGAAGAGAAAAATGTTGATAAATAAGAGGGGGTTGGGTCGAAAATCGAGGTTACGGATATCCGGATATCTGACATCGTGGTGTAACTAGATAGAGACGGGGGAACGAGTTATGGCCCGATCTCGGATCGTTTCGAAAAACATCCGGGAACTAGAAAGAAATCGGAACGATTAAAAAATATTCGAATTTCCCATATACCCAGAATGTCCGTGCCCAATATTTCCGTGCCTGTAACGATGATTTTGTAATCATCGAATGCTCGGGAATCGAAATCGATCTTAAGATTCATCGAATATGCGCTACGTTGGTTGGTCGTGTAAAAGGGGAAGAAGATACATAGGTAGATAAGAGTTTTTTTTTTTTATATATATTTCTGTGCACATGAAACGGATAAACCGTTGACGATCGCTTTTAACGGAATGCACGGGTATCTTGAGCGATTGCGCTTAGATTATTTAAAATGCGAAAAGACTCGATTAACGAGGCGGTGTTTGTGGAAATCCAAATCGATGAAAACGTATGAGAAGGAGCATCGTAGCTGCGAAATCGTAATAACCGAATACACGCGTGTATTTATCATTAGAATGCATCGCATAATGTATCTTGCCGATTTTCGCTGATGTAAGCGTGAAATCGGTTTCGTTCGACCAAAAGGAGCGTAACGCGCCAGGAATTGGGAATTTCATACTCCGTAACCTATGAACTCTTGCGCGTAACGACGTTACATCGATCGATGTTAAACGTGAGCCCGCATCGATGAGATTAATGCACGTTAAGTACCCCGAACGGAGTAGCTGCTGGTTCCGTCGAAAGGGCTTGGCCGTTCCTACGCGTTCAGTTAGGTTTTTCAAAAGCTCCGTCACAAAAGTGACCGTGGAATTATGGCGTACTATACTGTACATCCCTGGGTCCTAGAGGGTTTAATATCGAGGAGGGTAGCCGAGAGGAAAGAAGATAGGGGCGACCCTAAAGCGAGGGAGTGCTGATGCTAAAGCCGCGAGCATGAAGGGACCTTCGGATAAAAAAAGGTATAGGACCTATTGCGAGAGAGGGAGAGGGAGAGAGAGAGGGAGCGGGGGTGGGGCTAGGACGAGGGGAAGGGGAAGAGAGAAGGAGAGGAGCCGGTCCCCCTTCTTTCGAGACCAGAGAAAGGCCGCACCCACGCAGTTCTTGAAGATCACGCTGGGTCCCCGCTGGCACAGCCCTGAAGCGGGGTAAGTAAACACACTGAGGAAGCTCCGTGTACCTCGCCGTGGAGCGTTTTCCACGAGGTTGAAGCGAGCGTCTACTGCGGCACAAATATTTCGTCGTGGCATTACGAAAAGTAAAAGGGCGCGCAGGGACGGACGGAAGGAAAACCGAAAATTGTGCGCGGAGATCGTTCGACGCGGCGAAACGAAAATTTCGACGACATGGATCACCTTTCCAGGTATGCGGCGGATTTAATTCCATCGAGTCGGCGAGGGACGCGTGGAAGAACGAAGAAGTGTTCGCGTAGATATCGACCGACGATTGTTACACCGATCACACGATGCTTGCGTAACGTCGACAATGTTACGAACGGTGTTACCAAGTGATACACCTTCGCCCGCGAGGTGGATTCGCGTTGCATTCACGGCGATGGGATATTGTAAAGGCGGTGGTACCGGAATGCAAAATCATTTGAATGCACCATGGTCGGCTGGCTGGCACCAGTCGGTTGCTTAGGTTAAGTCAAACGCCAACACGTGGCAACGTCGCGGCACAGCTGTCATACGCGTCACGCTTAGAGTCAAAGCTCAACTTATTCTACATAAAGTGTCTTTTACAAGAGTTGACAGATTCGGTTACCGACGACGATATACGATTTATCGAAGCGCAATGATTACGCGTACTCCGTCCGAATCCGATATCGACCCGAAAAGATATATTTTCTTTTATGTAAAACGAGGAAGCATCGGAACGGCCCCGGTATATTACACGCCGATGTGGGTGAAGCGTGACTTACAGCGAGAGAGTAAACATTTTTTTTGCCCCGAGCCCTTTGAACTCGCAGGGAAACATTGCTGTTTGAGCTCTCCTTGATGCTTAAAAAGTCGATTTTACGCGCTACGATGAAGCAACTTTGCTCGCACACGTGTCAAACGATGAGGCAGCAAAGTCTGTACTCGTTCGCTCGCCAGCAGTAAGTTCACTCGTCGGCGAGTTGGCGAGTAACCTCGCTCTGTGTAAACCACGCTTAACACTCGAACGTTACCTCGGCGCGTTCTCATGGTATCCGCCTCCCTCTCCCGAAATCCCAGACGGGAAAGTAAGTTTCGGAACACGATTGTTAATTTTACGTAACGTACGCAGCCTGCTCGGTAGGAACAAGTTTCCCCTTCTGCGTTTTTATCTAGATCGCCCGCGTGCGATAATATCCCGGAGCTTTAAAATATCCATCGCTTCGATTTCCCGACTGTACGCGACTTCCAGAGAGAGAAAGAGAGAACAACTTTTTCAAATTTCTCACGGTCTCCCGGAGAGAGTTTTCGTCTCGTCGAACCGAGCAGGGGGACGCGACGATCGCCCGTATGCTGTCGTTATCCAGCGATATTTCGAAAAAACAAACCGATGTTATTGACGTCACGCGTCAAACTTTACAGGCACCAAAGAGAGAAACGAATGGGGGGAGAGAGGAAGATAAACAGAAAGGAATATAGATAAAGGAGAAAAGGACGGGATAGGGTTGGTCTGTATCAACTGTGCACCCTTATCAATTGGAAAATTGGTGTGTGCAGTGGGAGCCGAAGAGAGGGCGGGGTGGGAGGGGCAACGCAACGCTACGTCGGGCAACGGAGGGGAAGAACGATTAGGTTTACGCGCTCGCCAGGGGCGTATCTGCCGAAGGGTCGTGGAGGGGGGGGGGACAAAGAGTCCGGCCAAGTCGGCGCATGTTTTTGCATTTCTCTCTGTTCCCTGCCTTCGTTAAGGAACATCGGGGTGGCTTTAACGCCAGGAACTGTGCCCGCGATCCGCATCGTCTATGCACCCTTTGCGAATTGGAAAATTTCTCGGTTCCTGGAGAGCACTGCCGACTAGGAGGGTGCTTATACAAAAGCCAGGGGCGTATCCGAGAAACAGAAGGGAAACTCTTGACTGTGTGCGTGTGCGTGTGATTGTGGATGTGTGTGCGTCGAGAGAGGACCGAAGAGAGCGAGCGAGGGAACGAGAGAGGGGAGAAAAAGGAAAGAAGGGGGAGAAGGAAAGAGTGAGGAAGAAGAGGAGTGATAAGGCGGTCAGGGCGCATGCGTCACCCGTCGTGGGCGTCGGGTATGTGTTGACACGAGAACCCGAGAGAGAACGTTGTGGCTCTAACGCCACGACGTCCGTATTATCGTCGACGCGGTTCCCATGCCGTGGGTCCGCCCTGTCCATCGCGCAATCAGGGTCTTTACTTTCCTAATATCGAGAAAAATGGATCCCCCGTCGCAACCGGTGACTCCGGCGATTGTACCCGAATTGATGATGATTACGATATAATTGTTCGGACGATGCGCACGAGAAGTAATCGTGGAGACGAAACGCTTGGACGAGTCGCGTATATCCGCCAGCTTCGGGGTTGAAGATTCTTGATAGTCTACACTCGTTATCGTTATTCCTACCCTAGCAACTTTTGCATCGCGCGAAGCGTTAACACGTCCCCCGTAACTCGCGAAAAAATTTCTAAACACATGGGATCTTATTTATCTATACGTATGGGATAATATTCGTTTCGACTACTTTTCCTGCATTCTGGCGTGGCACGCGACCGCGTGTTAAAACGTTGCGCGTATCAAGTGTGCTCCCGGCACAAAAATTTCGAAAGAATCACTTGCAACGAATTTCGTGGGAGAGCGAGTCAATTTTTTCTCCACGTGCACGTTGGCAACCCCCGCTCGCAGTTAACGTTCTGTAAAAATTGTTAGGGCATAACTTAAGCTTGTCGACCGACGTCGACCGCGGCATTCATAATTTCTAATTTAACTTTTCCGAGTTTCGTCGGTGCTAAGGGCCTATTTTTCACGAAACTTTTATCCGATATGTTTAGAAGCTCGTAGTACGATAATCCTCGGGGCTGGATAGGAGGCTGCAGGGAATGGAGGTTTGTGGGGGCGAGTGGTGTTCTCCGCGCGTTAAATTTGTATCGCAACCATATTCGAAGGAAGTAGACGCGAAAGATGCATGGTTAAATAATCGTGCCTTTGACGAGAGTTTCAGGATCTTGTGGATCGTTTCCTTAATGATTTCACTGACAACGAAATTTATGTATTTTTTCAATTCGATCTGTGATATTCATCGGATCGCAATGATACGTAATTATAGTTTAGCCTTGTATTCTTTTTTAAATTTTGTAGAAGAAATAAAACTAAGCGTATGTACAAATTAACATGTATGTACACGTATAAGAGTATCGCAGGGAACACACAACGATGACGACGTTATAGACAATGCCATAGAGGGTCATTTTATAATATTCTTAGACGGTAAGTTTCTTGCGTCCGCCAACTAAAGGGTTAAGAAAAAATCGAAAGGCGTAAAACTGATCCTTCACCGAGCGAGTTGCAGCTTCGTTTGCAAATTAACAGTGGATCTGATGGATCCACATTGACGCGCGCGCAAATCGTAAAATTAACGTCCATTGGCGAAGGATCAAATTGTACGGATTAAAACGTAAAAATTCATATCGAGTACGATCCCGTATTTGTTTCGAATTCAAACAGAACACGATGGCAAAAACGATAGAAGCATTAAAAAAGTACGAAGATTACAGATACACGCGGGAAATTTCAGTCACCATTATGTGCTGTCGCTTTATAAACGTTCATGCATGCATGTGCGAGATTTTCTGCAACCTCTATTGAAAAATTCTATGCATTTATAAGTACGCACTATACGTGTACTGTCACGGGATCGCGATTGTTGTCCACAACTAGTGTGTATTTCAGCAGTAAAAGGAAGCACGTTTTAATCTTACGATTTACGAGCTATCGTTTACGCGCTAGTAAAGCGTAGCTAACACATACATATCATCAATATTCGCATCGTAATAACCCTACAATAATGCGCAAGTTTCTTCTCAAAGTACGAAGCTGTGTATTTGACAACATACTCTGCTCAATGGAACTAGGTGATCGCTTCTTCGAATGCCTCTGTCAGCTAACACGATGTGTCTAATGTTCTGAAAATTTCTTATACTACCCAAGCTTGCGTTGCGAATAGAATGGTATGTACAAAACTAAGCACATAATCGATTCCATGTCTCATGCGTTTAAGTTTATGGGGTCAGCAGCTCGACTTCAAATATGTAGTATTCTATTAATAATAAGAACAATGTTGAATAATAATCGATAGCGGTATAGTAATTTTCGCGAAAGTAATCGCAGCCGTTAATATGCCTCGTCACGTATTGGCAAACACGAGCGTGCATCAAATACGACATAACGGTAATATACATGTATGTATGTATGCGGTACAAATGCACAGAGAAAGAACGAAGCCCGAAAAAATTTCCGAAGAAAGCTTCGTGTTCGCGTACGAGCACTTTCTCGCATACGTATGCGAGCGAGCGTAAGAACTCCCGTATAAACAAACTGGTGTTTACGTACAATTTATGTGTGCGCGTATGTACACGCGCGCAGATTTCAATACGAACGAGACAAAGGGTAGAGACGTAGGGTAAAGGGGAACGTACGAGAGAAAGACGGGAACAAAACGTATCACAGGTGCGTCGGTGCGACGGCGGAACAAATAAAATCTCTCCTGCGCTCAACGGCACGCTTTTCCATCAATTCGTGCATCCTCGATTTGCGACAAACGCTTACGCAAAAATAAATGACAAAAAGTAAATACGATCGAAGGTGGGAACACCACAATGACAGCGAGATACGATTCGAACAAAGCATAAATTAAGTGCGTATCGAAATGTACATAAACGTCACGCTAGAACGACTGGAAAGAGAAGAAGGGAGAGTGACAGGATACGTTTTTAGGGGTCCAAAGATTTCAAGTTCAGCCATCAGAGAAATGCGCTTCGGGAAATCTATGAAAAAGCTGATGAGCGAAAGAGAGAGGGGGAGAGAGAGAGAAAGTTAATTCGGAGCAGTACACCACAGAGTCGCAGAGCGAAATAAAAGGTCGAGCGAGGAAGGGAGACAGAAACAAGGACAGCGAAGATGGATAAAGAGTGAGCAAGAGAGAGAGACCTCGAAGCGAGGTAGCGCGCATCCAAATTTTCGGAGGGAAAACTCCTACCTTTTACCCGGATAACCTGGGATTTTCAGAGCGATGTCATAGCAGATAGAGAGTACGTTGGTTGCGCTTAGGCGAAACCGACGGTCGGCGATGGCCGTGCAGCTCACCACTGGGTACACTGAGGTCGCTTCATGTCTCTCACTTGACCCAACAAGGCACGACCCCGCCCCATTACGCGCCTACCGATTTCTTTATATACCGTACGTTTCGAACCATCGAACCACCGAATCTACGTTCGTATGTATGTGTCCGATTAATTAGCGCCGCGATCCCACCGAGAGGATGGCCGTTTGGATTCCGCGTCGTGGTGATCTGCGTCGCAGGCTGTCGCAGGATTATCAGCGTTCTTGGACACTGACGTCAAACCTGTTCACGAACTTCCTGTATCTCACCGTCGACTAACGGGGGCACCACTTGCTTGCTACGATTGAAATGGGCACGCATGGGTCACGCTCAGAGAAGCTAGATAGCGGGAAATTGGCCAACCAGTGGGCTAAGACTTCCCTATTGGTGGTGGATGCGTTATGGTCTTTGATGGTACGGTTGATCACGGACCGCCATCTTTTATCGAATGAGCGTCATCGTTAAACGTTTATTTTGTTATGTAAATTGAAATTTATAATAACTTGTGAGTAGAAAATACAACTTAGCTGTGATAATTATTCGTTCGTATGCTCGTTAATCATCTTTCACCTCATCGTCTCGTACGTTAAGTGATGTTTATAATGGGTTCATAGGTTATGGCAAATTTAATTCCTATATATACACATTTACAGGTATATAGTTATTTTATTAAAAATGTGTAAATAGTAATAAAGTAATTTATTAATTCACCTAACTAGAACATACAAATTAATAGCTGATTAAAAATCCTTTATTCTTCTTGTCACAGTTTCCAATTCAACGCTTCTTTTTAAACAATGTTTGCGAAGTTGTATTTAACTGTTTTCATAGGTGCCAAGCTCATGCGGCTTATGAATGTTTTTCTATATCGAGTTGTACACGACGCAATGGACTGAACCTATGAAACTGAAATATCTCGAGATAAAGTTAGAAGGGGCTTTCTACTATTTGACAAAGATTTGACAGACTTGGAGGGACTTTGGGTGGTCGTTGTAGCATCAAATGTTAGGGAATCGGAAACACTTGTAAGGGTAATTTCTTCCCAATTAATATACGAGTGTTCGATTAGTCTTTCGATACACTTGGAGTATCACTCCAAGTTTTCTCCCTCAAATATGGATCCACGTGTCCTTGCTGCATCTGTCACTGGATCGCACGGTAGGGAATCCAAAGCACTTGGGGATTCAAGTCTTTTATGATTAAAAAACACTGCACGTTGTCTCGGTGTTTGTATTTCAACTTTGTCCAAATAACCACCTGTTCTGGCTCGAAGGACCAAATATTGAGAAAAGTATTTGAGTTGGCGTTCGGTTCTTATATAGTTGGAATAAATGGCAATAGTGTAATTCAGTAAAGATGACTATACCACAAATCTACCACAAGTCTAAAGAAGGGTATTGTCAGGTATTGTAACGACTAACTCTAACGACCACTAACGACTTTGTCTTGCGTTGCTGTTTGTTTGTCTACGAGAAAACCAGAGAAAACATCTACACGAGTCTGCGCTAAAACGTGTGGCTTCGCGCATGCGCTAAAACTAGTAGGTTTGCGCGCATGCAAAAAGCCCTACCGGAAAGGCGACCAGGAGATGCTGCCACCGCGTGTCGGTTTTTGCTATTATTCGCAAACATTGAGATATATCGTTGAATAATGCTAACTGTGATCGACGCCTGATGCACAAAGGTGCATGGATTTTGTTATCGACAATCAATCTCACGTTTGTCATTCACAGCGACGAACAAAATCTTAATGATAATACACGCTTCCCCTTTAGGTGGTCCTTTATAAGTACGTATGCCATGATTTCTTGGCCTACCGTCTACCGCAAAAGATGAAAGCTTAAACACACGTATATCGGAGGCATTCGCGGATCATCGCGGTGTCTTGCAATATCGCTGATATGGTAGCATAATATCGGGCACGGCGCTTATTCACATCCGAATTTGAGTCATAGTCCATCCCCACCATCGACCGAGGTGATAGTCCAGTCAACGAATAACAGGAAAGATGCGTTCTCCGTCGCAGTCAGTCGCAGTACGCAAGCGTTGCTCGGCGAGAGTGGAAGATTATAAATACAGCACTACCTGTCGACCGTATGAAGTTGTCACGGTGCACTTGTCGCATGATGGCGCAACATGTTGACCGTTCATGTACGCCGGCAGCTCTTTTATTCCTTGTTTTGACGATACTCGAACTGGCGAACGGTAGCGCATTGACAGGACCCACTGCGCTTCAAGATCCGAGTGTTAAATTGGTGCGCGTTGTTAGCGGAAAGTATAACCGTAGCGAGGATAATGTGCCAGATAGTTCCGGTTTCCTCGTCGAGGTACTCGGTACCGGTCTCGGTGTCGACGTCCGGTTACGTTGGTCCCCCACGCATCATGATTGTGACCCGAAAAACAAATTGGACGCGATCTGGGTTGCTCCCGGTGGCGATCGTGCGATATATCGGTTCGTCGGAGTTCCTAATTTTGAGGTTACCACAATTATCTATTTCTGTCTGGGAAGCGTAAGCGGTTTCAGCGAAACATGGACCAACCTCGGAAGCAACTTTACCGTCGCTCCACTCGTGCGATCGGAGTAAGTGATACACGGCACTTGGGAGAGAATTTCGCTTTTCGCCGAGCGACGTTCGAGAGAGTCCCCCTCCTTTTTGGACTAATAATAGATTACTGGTCGTATGACATGGCACAATTTTTTCTTCTTTTTTTTTCTTTTTTTTTCCACGAGAGAATGAAAGTAGCGACCTTATCGCCAGCACGGATTTTAGACTGCTTTCCCTCGTGGATTGTGACGATGAAGGGAACAGCCGTCGACGATGCCGGACTGTCAAACGATTAAACGCACGTCTGATATTGGATTTTCTATAGATACAACTAGGTCCACCATCTGCATTTTGTGTACTTTTTTCTTTGAATTTGAAATTGTGTTTAAAGGAAGTTTCGCATTACGCCAGAATCGTTATGCTTATTGTAATACAATAATTGCACGCTCGTAGTCCAGGGAAAGATATAGGTGGATGCGTCTAGAGATCATAGGCTAGTTGTCACGAAGGTATTAGTAATGTTAATTGCATTGTCGTCGTTTCGTACACCGGTTTTATTTCAATTAAACTTTTCCCACGAATATTGGTACATACGTAATTTGTATGGTAGGAGCGCTGGAATATCTGTTATGGGCGTTTCCTTATCTTGACGTAAATCTTGCCTGACGGATCTTTTAATGAAATTGATGAAGGCTCGAATGACGTATATCGACACAAGCAAAGACGACTCCTAAAATATGTATTGTACGAGGAAATCGAGAAACAGTTTATGATATTTCAATAGATCGTGCGTTTCACTATTTTCCGTGTTATTTTTATCCCACATTTCGTAAGGCCACGCATACTACGAGCCTCGTTCATTGACGTTTGGTTTATGCTTAATGTACAAAAATAGACACGTATGTTTGACCTATATCTCTCCATTTTTAATCACTGGGCTGGCTAAGAATAATACGGTACTTTCAACATTTGAGTAGAAATTTTGTCCGTGTATAAGAACATGAAAAAAAAATAATACAAAATTCGAAAAAAAATTTGTTATATTCTAGTACTAGTATTTGAGTCATTATACATACATATATCATATATTAATTAGAGATCATTCGTATCTCTTCCATTGATAAATCAGTGTAGCAACCTATATCTTTTTATCAAATTGAACTGCTTATCGAGTACATAATACGATCGAGTTCTTCATTACTTACCATTCATTAAATAAAGATTATTGAACATAAACTTCATTTCTACCTTCGGAAAAGGCTGCCCATTTTCAGAAAAATGATTGAATAAATGGAATGTGCCTATAATATCGTATAATACATACATTGTCCAACCGTTTACAACAAATATATTATTTGTTTATATAAATTATCAGCATTCCAATCTGTATTCTAGTGATTTCCACTTGGTATGTTGTTATATGATTTTTTTATTAGCACCCATAACTAATAGCACCTATAAAAGGTGGAGTATTCTAAATAATCAATAAGTTGCAATTTTGTAGAAGTGAAATACATCTGTATACTCCTGACTATAACTGTGGGCTAAGGGGGGTGGTGTTAGCCTTGACCCAGTCATCCCTATCTGTCTATACGTGTGCCCGTGCAAGTGTGCGTATATAAATATGTGTGTCTGTATGTTCTGCAGACACGCCTTATAGTGACCAAAATTTATCACGAATAGAACATTGATTAGCCTCTAGAGCGATTGGAGATAAATTATCTTAAGTTGTTTGCTGAAAACCTTTCTCTCTAAGCACTTTGCATCCCAGTATGCGAAAGTACGCACACCTTCCTAATCGCATCTTAATTTACAATACGATCTATTCCTTGGGGACCATTCGTTTTTCCTTTGGGGAATCCCATCTTGTAAAGATCTCTAGTTCGACGGAGAATGTTAAGCCTCAATTTGCATAATGCTCTTTTATATATGCACAAAGCATATAAATGTGCGCGAGGATGGAACACTTGTATAGTTTAACATCTGATATCCGCTTGCTTTGTTTAAGGAGTATAAGTCGGGGAATAAACTCCAAATACGTAGAGTCAGGTGTCAAGGTGAAAGAATTGTTTGCAAAGAGGAGAAAGAGATTTGCTCCAGATACAATCTGAAATAAATTTTTTTTACTTCCGAATTGCGCACGTCGTTGACTCATCCGTTGATTTTATTTTTATTTCCTTCTATTTATCTCGTGAATTTCTCCTATTTTCTACATCGATTGCGTATTTTATTCTCAGAAAATATTTTCGTATGCGTCGTGCCAAATCATTAGACTCTGTCGCCGGTGACCATGAAAATCTACCGAACGAGCAAATCCATACAGACGCGTTTATCGAGGGTCTGAGAATAGAGATAGCTGACAAGGATCCTAGTTACAGTGAAGATGGTATTCCAGAGATTCTGGCTGGAGGCAAAGCAGTCATACGATTATTTGGCTTCGGTATCACAGAAGATACTTTGGTCACGTTTACAGATATGCCGGCGGAAAGGGGTGCAATATGTGACAAGATTAAAAGCAATGAATTTCGAGTAAGGGCGATTATCATAGTTCTTTGAACTTTACACCCCCGAAGATATCGCGGCTTAGGGCGTAGAACTCGTTGTAAATGTGGGCTTACTTTAGGTGCGAAATGTTAAGCAAAACACGGCTACTATCGACGTGGTATTGCCACTTGGATCGCCGTTTTATATATGCGTGAAGCAGCCGGTATATGGCAAGGAAGGTCCAGACATGTTCCTTTTCAAACATCAAGGCACAGCTTCTTGGAATACAGTGAGTGTACTTGGAATTCCTTTTTTTTCCGTTCGCGGCAAATCAAATGCCGCGCGGCGTCCGTGATCTAAACACGTCGACCGGAAATAGATTTTTTCTTTTTTTTAAACAATGTGAATTTTTTCTAATACTCAAATTATTATATTTGTCTTTGTCAGTTGATACGACACGGTCTTTCCATTATTGCGAGAAACTTTTATGAGTATCGAAAATTTCATTCTGATTAAATATCACGAAAAATGAAATTTTTTTTTAAACCCACTCCTTTACGATTTATCATATTTAAAGGTTGATCGATTACCGAGCGTTTATTTTCAGATTCATACGTACGAGAAATTATTACCGGTTTGGCTCAGTATTGTAATTATTCTCACGTGTCTCAGCTTCTCGGCCCTATTCTCGGGACTCAATTTGGGGCTGATGGCGATCGACAGAACAGAACTGAAAATACTTTGCAATACCGGCACAGAGAAGGTACGTTTGTTTCATTGTGAATAGACAGCGTCAAGGTCGTGCCAAGACAGTGGCCGGCTTGGCGCACATCTCGGGTGCAACGACGTGTCGCGGCACAAAGAATGGGGTTTTCTAAACTTTGTATCTATATTTTAGTTTATTTAGTTTATATGAAATTCTCCCTCCAGGCTTCTTGGCAACGATTTTCCAATAACATTTGACGCTTTACAGGAGAAGCAGTATGCCAGGACAATATCCCCAGTGAGGAACCACGGGAATTATCTACTGTGCTCGATTTTGTTCTCAAACGTTCTTGTGAATTCGATCTTCACAATTTTGCTAGACGATCTAACGTCGGGATTAGTGGCTGTTATCTGCTCGACTTTGGCAATCGTAATTTTCGGCGAAATATCACCCCAGGTATGCACATTTATAATAGATGTACAGATGTATAATTAATAATAATCTATGTAGGTATGTCTGTTTGCTTAATGGTACGATTCAATTACCATTGATCCTTACGATAAATCTCAACAGAGGATTTTCTGCTGGCAAATTATACGCTTGAGAACAGCAAAAATGTTAATAGTTGCTAGCGTGACGATACTTTATCCGTTTCAGGCCATTTGCAGTAGACACGGATTGTGTGTCGGAGCAAAGACGATTTACTTAACGAAAATTACCATGGTGCTAACGTTTCCACTGAGTTATCCAATTAGTAAGCTTTTAGACGTACTTCTCGGCGAGGAGATCGGAAACGTTTATAATCGCGAACGTCTGAAGGAACTCGTGAAGGTAGGAATTAAACGACGACGTCGCGCACACCGGCAAACGCGAGAGCTATATATTCTTTCCACAAACGATATCTCTCGCGTCTCACATACCGAGTACATATTTTTTCTTTAATTGTAATTTGGAGTATAATCGAATCGTCTCCCTGTGGTTTTTAATATTACTACGGATCTTATCGGAATGAGCATGGATAGGACAGATAACTATACCGACATCCAAATTCACTCGAACGTAGGTAAGATATAGATCTGTTGACGTCCGTTTGAAGTTTTCTCATCCTGCAGAATATATGTTAGATTACTTATCAACGCGAAACTTAAATAAGATAATTGTACATACTTCTACTGTGCTAATAAGCTGAAAGTATTTATCAGTGTGTATATCTGCATTGCGCATGTGTCGTTGTCTGCGGCGCGTACTGAAAAGTATTATACGCAATTGATATTCGAGACCATGTTTTGCGTGGCCGACATACACGTGGTGCAGCGCTGGGCATTGTTCCTATATACATTTATTCGGTTACTCATCCTTTTAGGTATTCGTTATCGGTAAAAAAAAAAAAGGTATTTGTGATGCGTGAAAATAATTTATCTCCAAAGAAAAGAAATAGAATCAAATACGTTCATTGTTCGAATTAAATGTTATTAACTCCGATGTGATGTAAATAATAATAATCATAATAATCATAATTAATGAACATAATTTTGTGTAAATCGTAACGCATCCTTCCTTATAGGTAACAACGGGGTACAACGATTTAGAGAAAGACGAGGTGAACATTATTGCTGGTGCGCTAGAATTGCGAAAAAAAACTGTCAAAGATGTGATGACGAAAATCGAGGACGTGTACATGTTGGATTACAATTCGGTCTTAGATTTTGAGACCGTGTCCGAGATCATGAAAACAGGTATGACTCCGATACATCGATCGGCCTCTTTGTTACAAAAGTGGAATGCGTTTTTAGAATAACCAAAACATATAAACAAATCGTTTCTCAAACTTTAATGAAATGTGTTTTTCCAGGTTTCTCACGCATACCGGTTTTCGAGGGTACCAGAACAAACATAGTGACGATGCTTTACATTAAAGATCTTGCATTTGTCGATCCCGACGATAATATGGCGCTCAAAACTCTCTGCCAATTTTACCAGAATCCGTGTAACTTTATTTTCGAAGACGTCACGTTAGATATTATGTTCAAGCAGTTCAAAGAAGGTTAATGTTGATCCTGCTCGCTCACTCGATCGTTCGAATATTTTTCGTAAAAATAGGCGTACCGAATGATATATCGAGGGTGTACTGATTTTAGGCATTAAGGGTCACATGGCATTTGTTCAAAGGGTAAACAACGAGGGCGAAGGCGATCCCTTTTACGAGGTGATAGGGTTAGTCACTTTAGAGGACGTTATCGAAGAGTTAATACAGGCTGAAATTATGGACGAGACTGATGTCTTTAGTAAGATATATTAATTTTGACGGGAGAAACTTGAATTCACCGGAGAACCTAGTGTAACCGACTAACATCGCGATACCTTTACAGCGGATAACAGAACTAAACGTAAACGGCAAGCCAGACACAAAATACAAGACTTCACAGTGTTCGCGGAGAAGAAAGAGAACCAACGAATTCATATATCCCCGCAATTGACTCTGGCCATGTTTCAGTACTTGTCTACAAGTAGGAAGAAGTGTTATGATTTAAGAAAATATGAGATCTATATAAGAATCTGTTCTTAATACGCTTAAAACATGTCTCTGAGTATAATGTATGATCCACAGCTGTCGATGCTTTTAAGCCCGATACAATATCGGAAACTATTTTGCGTCGTTTGCTTAAACAAGATATTATTTATCATATCAAAGTCAAGTCGCGCGAAAAAGCCAGAAATGATCCGTCAGCGATAATCTATCAGCAAGGAAAGGCAGTTGACTATTTTGTACTGATATTGGAGGGACGTGTGGAAGTTACTGTTGGAAAGGAGAACATGATGTTTGAGAGCGGTCCGTTTACGTATTTCGGTTCTCAATCTCTCACCGTTAACGTCGGAATCGGTAACGAACAACTTTTGATACTACCAATGTACCTGGCAGTTAAACCGCTATAACCGATAAAATGTCTTTACCAAATACTTATTGTTTTCAGCGGAATCTCCGACCAATGCAAACCCACAAACCGTGGGAAGCATACAGTCGATCAATCTGGATTCCATTTTGAGATACACCTTTGTACCTGATTATACGGTGCGCGCGGTAACTGAAGTATTTTACGTGAAAATCAAGAGGTCTTTGTATCTAGCCGCGAAGCGAGGTACTCTGTTGGAAAAAGTTCAGAAGGATCCGTCGCCCGGTCAAGATCAATTTGACGACGAAGTCGAAAAGGTGAACTTTGATTAACGATAATATCGGCTGAACCTCGCGACAACATTTAGCGTGTCGATAGTTGACCGTCGAATATGAACTTTCAGCTGTTACATTCGATGGACGAGGATGACCGTAGTGTCCCAGAATCTCCGGTGTTACCTATGGACAAAGACAAGCACAGTCACAAAGAGAAGGGAGGAGTTCACTCACCCGTTCATAGCGCAACCGCCCCGACCTCACCAGCCCCAGTCAGTGCCAGTCCGATCACAAATTCTAAGTTCATTTCATCCTACAGCGATCACAATGGCAAACTAAAAAATTCTCCAACGAAGGTGTCTTTCTAGTTTGCATTTCTCTCGATTCGTTATTTCAAAGTACACCGGTGCACTTTGAAATAAAGAAATTTGCAGTATACCTATAATATACAGAACGAGTTCTATGAGATTTGACCCAACTTTGGTAGCTATTCTGCTATGTCTATGTGTAAGCTGAATGTGTTTAATTGCATTTAAATTTGTATTATCTACGCTATACGCGTGAAAAATCCTTTACAAATTAGTGACAGCTTTGCGAAAGATTGGTTAAACCTTTCAGAAACACCCTGTATAGTAGCGATGTATTCGATTCTTTAATAGTTGGTACGGGGAAACGTTGTTCACGTGTCTGTTCTAGGTACCATCGCTGATGAGTCCCATTCAACAGAAATTGGATCTAGATGCGGAAATTCTCGCCCGCCAACAGGCGGCAGGCAAAAACGTGCCCGGAAAGAAGTTTATCGAAGACGAAGAAAGAACGAATCTCCTGCCGAAGCAAGACGATTCTTAACGCTCGGAGTGCGGTCGACGATGTTCGATCACGTCTGCAGCATCGGCGATAAAGCTATCAAACAACGAAGGGCGGGACGTGCCTCTGTGACACACCGTTGTCGTGGCATTAGGTACTTAACAAATTACTTAAATATTTATCGCGAAACGGAGAGAGTCAATAGCTTCTTCGATCGTTTTGCGCGGGTTTTTGAGTTTTGTGTAACCGGCTCGGACGCTGTACCCGAAAAACCACTGTACTTTTATGAAATCGTTACGCTCAGGGAAGATTGCCAAAATTTCATACATACATTTCGTACATTCATACATACACCCTCGATACACCCTCTATATAGTCTACGCAAAGAAAGGCAATACGTAAAGTAAGACCGAAACGTGCTCTCAGTCAACGAATCGATTATTCTTTTTTTCTCTCTCTCTCTCGCCACTCTGCCGACCTCGACGTTGTATCGACAGGAGCGTAATCGGAAGCTCGTAAGATATTTACGACTTTAAGTCTCCATTTACGAATCATTCTCCATTATTTCGTCACACGGTCGCAGATACTTCTTTTTCGATGAGTTCCATGTAACATCTGTAAATATCACTTACTTCCGTTCGATCGTGTTCTTTTAACAGATATCTAGAGTTATACGATCCCTAAGTTCACTCTTCGTAATGGAGTATTACGTTTACATGACATTTCCCGGTAATCTTGTATCGATGTTTTCCACGTGTCGTTACGACGTTCTGCTTCGAAAGGTTGAAAGAGGTTTTTTGATAGAGATTCCTAGACAAGATATTATCGTGGGTACAGTATTTCTTTTATTGCTGATGCCGAAACACAGGACGTGATATACCCTTCGTAATAATTAGAGTTCCGTAAATTCGTTGAGCCGTAGAAAGGCAAAGATTTAGTAACGAAGCGGTGCAAGTCAGTCGTTTGACCAAGATCACTTTTTATGTACATTAGGTGGCAGTACAAATGAAGAGATTGTTTCTAGGTGAACGATAACGTATGTTACTCTAACTATCTTCTAACTACAGGGAGTCTTTCAGAACATATTTTTTTGCTTTCTCATGTTCGATGCATCGTACTCCGATACGAGTGTGAATAGTGTGTATAGAAACAGTAAGTCGATCGACTTGTCAGCAGAGTTTGGACGTTATTCGAATATAAAGTTTGTCATTTGGAATAACATGGGCCCCAACTCTGTTTATTGGCGATGAATCGTGAGGAGAGCATGGGCGCATATATTGCTATGATTCGTTAAATTTTTATTCAGTGCCTTAACAAATCATCTTGTAGAACTACGTTTGACTATCTTTCATGAAAAGCGTTCTTCAAGAGAAAAAGAAATGAAAAAAGATGAGCAATGGCCCTAATTTCTAGAGAAGATTTAACATTTACATTGTTTTCAATCCGTTTATGTTTATTACAAGAGCCACGCGCAACACGCGACACGCGTGTCTTTTTTTTTCTTTTTTTTTTAATATACTTAAATGTACGTTTTGTTACGATCCATACGATACATATTTACAGATTACGTACATATTACGTATACTCGTGCACAGTGTAATATATATATATATAGTAAAGTCACCACATAAATACTTTTTCAGATACGCAAGGTGTGTCAAAAATTATGGAACCCTGTGACCCGTGATGTGATCCGATTAATTGTAGAATACTGAAGATGCTTTTGTTCCAACGTAAAATTCACGAGAATTGTTTAGAAATCCCTCCCCGAACTGTTTTACACGATTCCATTCGCTTCACGACTCTGAAATCAATTTCAGAAAAATCGTCGATTCGTTTTCGTCGACTATTCATTGGAAAGATGGGCATCGGAAAATGCATTCAGACATTCCACCTACACTCGACAAGCGGCGCCGTTTTAAATATTCGTTGCTTACCTGAAACCTATTCCGCGTGTTGCGCAGGTTTGGTTGTTCGTTGCCGGTTCCGTTATTCTTGACACATCCTGTTTATTCAAGTGACGACACGCAACGATACAATCCCCGTAGATATATGACTTTCGAATAGTCCGATATTCCACGAATTCATGCCTAATGTGCGCTTTTATGTTTCATATTTTCTTTTTTTATCTCTCCTTATTACCACAAGAAAAGGATAATTTGTCAGTACAAAGGAGAAAAGATCAACGTACATATCTTAAGTTTTGAAGTAGCTTAAGCGTCGATAAAATCTCGTTGAATTTCGAAGCATCCCTCATGAAGAGATAATAATTATACAATAAGCTGTTAAATCTGCAAGATTACGAAGTAAGAGAAAGAAACACTTATCGTGAGATTTTTTACAGAAAGAATGATCAAGTACTAGGGTAATGTAAGAAACGTTAGAACAAGTTGTATAACCTATGTAAGATTATTAATTAATTATTTAACTCGCCGCGGCTGATGGTTGTTTCCGCGAACGAAAAGAAAGGGAAGAAGCAAACAAATTTCATAGTCAAACCGTTACTGCCATAATTTTTATACGTCAAGCGCGTTGTTGTCTGATATTTTATTTTCGATCAGCGTAGTAAGGGAACGTTCATTAGTAAACCATCGTTCCGGGAATCCAGGTTTTCGGACAATACATAAAAAATAAAGTTCATCTCACGGCATTTAGTTCCCCGCGTATGCGCTCCTACCTTACTAAAGGAATGTTGAATATTTGCGTAAACGTAGATATATACGGTACGAAGCCGGTCAAATCGTTTCCCTTTTTATATTTATTCATTGTTGTTGTTTTTTTTTTCCCCTAACGATCTTGTGCTATATAAACGCACGTACACGCATGCCTCGCGATCGGTGGTAGAATGCGTCCTTCGTAAACACGAAACGTTTATCGCATAGCTTTAAAACGAAAGAAAAAAGATAAATATATATATATACGATATATACACGTACATCCATTTTAATTTATTACGTTGTGGTCAATTTCGTGTGTTACGAAGATGAATTGGTATCAACGGATTTAAGCGACGCGTAAATTTTAAGTACGGCGTGTACACGATGTGTGCGGTAGATGTATGTCATGTCCAGGGTCTACGCGATAATACATTTGATACCAGTCGAAACAATATTCTCGTGTCCTTCTCCAAATGACTTTTTAATGGAAAAAAAGTTTTAAAGTTGTTTCATATTTTAACTACTATGTAATTATCGCTCGGGGCTTCAATATTTTTTTTTATTACTCTTAGACCGTTCAATTATTTGAAACATAGTTTGAATAGATATCATTCAATTGGAAGAAAATCCTCGCAATTAAAAAATCGTTATTTATCAGAAGTATTTAAAAAATCGCGTGCAGTTTAAATGTAAATATCTCAACGATAAGCGCCGAAGTGCTGTCTAAATGGTTTCTAAACGAGTTACAATTGTAACAACCTAGAAAATTGGTTGCTTTTTTTTAATTGCGGTGAACTTTTTCCAAGCCGACGATAATGCAACATTAAACTTGTGTACGTTAGAGATTTGTAAATTGAAGAATATCTGCCCCCCTCTCGCTTTCATCGGCCCTGAGCATGTCTGTCTAGATTAGCAGCATTTCAACTTTCAATTTACTTTTATTATTCTCGTATGCTTCGTTTACCCCCTTTGTCTATCTATCGTCCTTTACAGTTATATTTGTAATCTAAGCGATCTATCGAAACAATATTACGACCGTTTTAATTGTTACTCACTGTGTTGAATATTATTTATAGAAACTATTTTGGCTTATTGAGATATTGTAGGTTTCTACGTGAATCCGGTGCATTATTAATTATCTAGATATATATTGTAATGGTTCTACCTATGTGCCTGGATTCGCGATGTACTTAATTCGCCTATGTAATCGGTGCTTTGTTTCGTGTAAAAATTGCAATTTTAACGATATCGATACAACCACGATACTTTTTAAACTGCTCAAAATAGTTGAAGAGCTCGCTTCCGAGACGTCTCGAATCCAGTATTCAAAGAAATCACGGTTTTATTATTACAGTTAGCCGAAAGGATTATCTTGTTGCCGAAATATCGTAGTAACGAAGACATTGGAATTGAGAATGAAAATTGAAAATAAAATTGAAATAATTCGGCATGCACGAATCATTTCTTTTTTCAAAGAAAAAAAAAACATTATGTCATTATTATAAAGAAAGGTTCCTATTGAATAACCTTCCGAATGTCTTTGTAACATATAATGCCAATTTTGTTGAAACTTGGATTTAAGACGATTGAGAAATAAGCTCTACAATTTATGGTCGAATTACCTATCTAATAGAGTGTCTGATAACCGTACGCACTGCTTGCACCAATATGAATGAAATTTCTTACAGCTTAAATCTCCAACTTTTAAAACTTATTCGATGAAATCTTAAGAAATCTACGATTTAAGGGAATTCCCGATCTTCCATAGTTCGTAATAGTTTGTTATTACAATTTTTGTTTCCGAAAGAGCAATAGGCGGTAGAAAGTACCCTAGTATTGGTGTAGAGCGGCGGAGGTACTCCAATTTAATCCTTCGTTAATCACCACGAGATATTTAAATAACCCAGAATATTTTCTTTATCGCCAATGGAGGTAAATTTCAATTTTCCCGCAACGTCTAACTATTACCTCTGATTATTATAATTACGTCTAATTAAGTATCTTAACTTGATAGCGCGATGTTTATCAGTAAACGGAAAGTTCCAAGAATGTTACGGTTATTAAATAATATTTCTGGGAAGTTCTTAACGGTTTATTAACGAAGGATTAACTGTTTCCAATGAATCAATTCCGTATGAATATTGCCGTTATTATCGATACGATGAAATGTAATTGAGAAAATATATCGATGAAACTGTACTTTCAAAGATGATGAACAGAATACCTAATAGGAAAACATTATTGTATACACAATAATAAAAAGTACAACAGTCTCGTTTTCAATGGACTACAGTTCCTAGCCCCGAATCGATTGCGCAAATCTGTGCTGATCCTCCATAACGCTATCGTCACGATCGTACGAACGATACACTTCCCGATCTAATCCCCGAACACTCGATTTCAATTATGTCTGGTGGAACCTTTAAGATGGGAATTACGTTCTTATCAATAAGTGATGTTTTATCTGATCGTTTCTTATTATCCCGACGCGTCAACGAGTACGCGTGATTCGTACAAGAAATACTTTCGATTTTTCCATTCATATTTATAAATATATATTATATCATTTATAATTTTATAGACCACGATTAAAAAGAACGCGAGACGATAAATCAGTAAATTTGTGGTATTTCACGTTACGCGTGCAATTTAATTACATTTCAAATATTTTTTTTCAATTGTTTTATCTTGAATCGCGGGGGTTAATTATTCACCTTGCAACGTCACGTTAGACTTTTTGGTAAATCTTTTTTTCTTTTCGGAATTGCAATTCCTCCTGGTTACAATGAAGCAACGTTGGGGGTCCGAAGCATTTCCCATCGACCCATCGCGCATTATTATTCCTATTCATATTTTACATGTACCGCCGAATCAATCTCCGGTGCTGCACCCCTCACAAAAGGAAATGATCCTTTTACCCCCGCACAGCCAGCCAGCCAGCCACCCCTCTGCATTCAAACTTGTCGGCAATTCATTACGGTCCATTCACATCCCCCTCCATTACATAGACCTACCAGACTCTATCGTCTCAGGTCGTAAAACGTGAGTTAAAACAGGCTCCTGTTTCTCAGCCGTTTTCAAGATGCACTTTCTTCGTACATCGAGTCACTCTCTAAGGTACTTGAACGGGATTTAAAATATTCTTAGATTCGAGTGTCGATGAAGTCAAATGACACGACGATCGGGGAATGATCGATAAGGCGTCGTTATTGTTCATTACATGAATCACTTCAAGGGGAATGGGACTGGCCCCTCTTCTTTTCGTCTACTCAGTCTTTGTAATTTGTATCCGTCCGTGACGGCAGAAGCGAGAAAAAACAAGTGAAAATAAGACGTTTCATAGACCCCGAATTCTGTCACGCTAGAGAAGGTCCCTTTTTATAGTTTTTATTAACAAATTGGACGAAGTATTCCAGTCCTTCGGAAAACGACGGAGATAATTGAAAAAACAATGCGTCCGTATTAATTTTTTTAAACAAAAGTACTAATAACATACACAGAAATAGATAGAAATAATTCAATATTTCTTTCCCCGCATGATCGCGTAGAGTCAAATTAATTGGTATCCCAAATACGAAGGGTCAATTGGCGGATGTGACCTTTATAATAATAAAAAAAAAAGAAAGGTCAATATTTTCCTGCTCGCGAAACACGCGCTTGCTATTCGCCGATAGTTGAAAAACTTTAAACCGCGACAAATCGTTTGGTGAAATTAATGGACTTTTTGAACGAGCTGCGCAGGATCGAGTGCGTCGTGGACCGAGTAAGACTCCCAATGGATGATGGTTATTCGAAGTCGGCAGTCAGCGGGTAGCATTTGCAGGCGTCAGATGCGTTAATTCCGGGATTTTATCGTATCGTTCGATTTTCTGTAACGTTTCACGAAGTAGCATTTGTTTCAATCGAATAACAGTAATTATAAATAAAACACCGTCAGAATTTAACGCGCGCAGCCACGTTTCAAATAAATTCTGAAATTTAAATAAACTTAAATTTAAAGATTTTAGTTTCTGTTCCATTTAAACAAAAAAACCGGCAGTATCAAGAAATATTTCTGTGATTGGTATGTTAGACGTTACGATTTAAAAATGTTTAATTGATACGGAATACCGAAGGTATATTTAAACTAACGTCAACGCGCGCATCATCAGTGTTTGAAAAATGGTATCGCGTTGAATAACTGAAGATTTGAATTGCATCCGGCAAAGAAACTGGAGCTATTAAATTATACGCAGTTATTTTAGCCCCCGCGAATTAATTCACCCTTTTTGCAACGCGAATTACGAAATGACTTTAATTCTTCCATTCCTACGTTTATCCAAAGAATGCCGGCGTTTACGATTTAATACTTTCGCACGGTAAAGTTCAAGTCAGGAGAGTACGTTTTATCTGCTTATTATTTTATAAACAAAATCACAAGGACCAAGGCACGTGAAAAGGGAATGTTTAAATATTCAAAGAAAACTATCCTCGCTCGATATTATTAAATAATGACGTAAAATGTCGCGTTCCCGTAGCGAGTGTATCGGTAAATAAATAACGCCGTAAACAAAGGGGGAGAGGAAATCATCGCTGCGATAAATGGAAAATCGTTTATGGCGGTGGGGGTAGGAAGTGATTTAAAGTTCGCCATCTATTTTCGATTTGAGGGATCTCGGTTGGGAGAGCGGACAACGTCATAGGAATGAATTGCAATAAAATCGTTTGTTAACCCAAGATCTGGACGTAAGCGACATAACAAAACCATTAACGACAATTTATTGGGAAGATTGGCGATTTTAAGACCATCGCATCGTTACCACGTTTGTCGCGAAACGAACACGCGACAATGGTAAGACACCGATAAATACGATTGTACGATCGTCATTTCCTTTCGACGACGGTAATAATTTCGATAATTGAGACATCATTCGTCCCAACCGTTACCCACCGGATGTTATCGTAATTTTTAAAAAATTGTAAAGCAGTCAAATTTGACAGGAATCATCAACCGTTTGCCATTATTCGACCAGAAAATAGGAACGGATGTAACTTACAAAATGGAGTATTTAAAAAATAGTAAATAAGCTATTATATGATATCTTTCGAGCCCTCGTGTTTCCTGTTTCAAAGAAATCTGGATTCAATATTTATAAAATGAATAGTATCGTACGAGTATCGAAGCGAGTTCTCTACAAGTTAAGAGAATGTAAATTTTACAAAAAAGTTTCAATCTGGGACTTACAAGGGTTTAATGGATTACGGTAGTACTTTCGTTAAAAAAGTTACCTTACGGTTCCGTTTTGATGTCCTTTCGCTCGACGAGAGTGATTTACGAAAGTAAAGAACTTTCAAGCGGAAAGGTCTTCCTGCAATTGTAATTAAGAGGGGGGGGGGGGGGGATGTAAGGTATGTCTGTCTTTAAAGGGTAGAAACCACTCCCTCGCGCAATTACGATATTTCCGCTTCATCGTCGACGTTAACTCGTACCGCCATCATCTTTTTCGTAAGAATCTTATCGACGATCCTTCGATTTTATAAATATGCGGGAATATAAAAGTGTATCGATTATCCGCTCGATTTATCGGTCTCCCCATACTTAATTTCATCGATTGTGTAAAGTCTACCACGATCACCTGTAATCGAGCGCGCTTTACAGGTGTGTATCGATATCTTCGCTCTTCTCGAAAACAAAATTGACAATAATCTCGAACGTCCCTAAACGTGCTACGAAAATCTACAGAAATGTTTCGATTTCAAGGTAAGGGACTACGCTAATCGTAAGATCGGATATTGGAATATAGAAATCGGAGAAGAAATTCAAATTGATCGTTAATCTTCGACACATTCGAAAGATCGCTGAAATATTAAACCGGCGAAACTTTTTCCCGTTCGATCGCGCTGCGCGCGCGTCTGTTCACCTTCACCTTGCACCTCGAGTAGACGAAACGGCCCATTTGACAAATGATTAATTACTTATTGTTAGCGTGCGTTACGATGAGAGAGACGTACGACAATGCGCGCGGCACTCCTTAATCGGTCACTTTATCCGTTTTGTCTTTCAGCCACTTTATTTCCTGCGCGCACGCATCACGCGTGACCTTTCGAACGAACGTTTTTCGTTTTGACGAAACGCTCTAAGGGATGCCCTTGTACCTCGAGTGATTTTTAACGAGAGCAGAAGTTTCGAAAAATTATTCTTGGCGCTGAAAGGCGTTTATTCGTCGGAACAATCGTAAATTGCGGATAACCACCAGACAATGCGCGTAAACGATTGAAATTTTCACCGAGTTACGAAAGATCGTTATTAAACGATGCTATTTTCGCCGTGCAAAATCTGCAAACGTTGATTTGAAAGAATGGAAAGCATTGTGCGATTCGAGGGAATCAGTCGAATGTTGCTCGGCAGATGATCTCGATTGTACGTACGCACGACTGGCGAGAGAAGTCGATAGAATTCAACGAAAGTCGATAGAACATCCTGCCGGATCGTAAATCTTGGCGGGAGTTTACGCGAATAAACGTCGGGCCAGTCGCCCGTGAAAAGACAAACACCGTTCACTCTGTGTACCGCGAAGAAAAGACGGGAGAGAAACGATAATTTGTGGGTGAATATGATGACCCGGTTCCACGTAAGCTCCTTTCGGTATGATATGACCGTAAAAAAACAAAAACGCCTTTCGTTTAGCCCGTTCTCGATCTACGTAGAATCTCACCCTCGGTTATGCGAGGTGTCTATCAACCGGCGTACGAAAATTTCAAGTCGAATTATAAAATGGAACTGGCGTAGAATCGTACGATGAACGATTCATCGCGGATAATCCTCTCCGAGACATAATAATTTTTCTTCTCAATTTAATTAGCGTCCAACGAGTAGCGAACCACTCGCGCGAGTCGGTGCGACGTTTAAAAATTGAAATGCGGGTTAAAAATCACCGGAGGACATCGGACACTTCTGAATCTGACCTATTAAGGAAATGGCATGCTGACCTAGAATTCAGACGAGTCGAGTCAAGTGTTCGTCGGGTATCCGGTATTCAGGTAAAGTCTCCTTCGGCGTTGAGTTCGAAAAAACATTCACAATAGATTCTGAGGCCGGGGCGACGCGAGCATCGAGCCGACGGACGTTTCAACGCGTATTGTTAAATCGTAGTGTACTACCGAAATTAATGGGGCCGCGCAATGTCAATCACTGTAATTTTATTCTTTACTAGGTTCCGTGCGTATGTACATATATGTATCTATAGAAATATTGCCGTTTATTTCCACTCAAAGTTAATTCATATAATTAATTCATATTATTAATTATAGAATTACAGAATTGATTCGTCGATCGTACATACGTATATCCACGGCTGTGAGGAAAAACGCTGCGTGGGTTGAAAAAAAAAAAATTGTCTTCGCGCGATTTATAGGAAGCAGGATTTATGTATGTACATATTTATCAGGAAAAGAATTGGCGAGTAAATTTTATACGTTAAAAAATGATCGCAACGTAATCCAAGTCCGATAACGAAGATTGACTTTCGGAACTTTAAACGGATGATATCTCGAAAGCGAAAATACGCCGGTTTTTTCTGTACAACCTCTTGTGTATATCTAACCGCGTGAAAAATCAGCGTAAGGCAACGATCGCTATCGTTGGAATCGCTGTTTAAGGGACAATAGTCGAAAGATTTATTCGCGACTTCACGCGTAGCGGGAAAGCCATTTTTACCCTCCGTCTAATAATAGCTTAATTAGACAGTGTCGAAAGGATAGCAAATTGGAGAGGACAGCGGTAGTCTTAACTTTCCGTGATAAATTGTGGTTAACAGAATCTCCGCGTGATGACCCTTACGAGATACCGAGGCCACTCTACTTTTTACCCAGGGACTTTTAACCCTTCCGAAAAACGTTCGGTGCGATAGAAGGGTGGTCGTAACCGTCTTTCGCACACGCTCCCGCGCGTCGGCTATGCTAATGGATGAGAGTTTCTACACGAAGACAGACAGATACTTCGTCGATAAATCATGGAGTTAATCGACATTTTTCAAATCATCTTAACATCCTAATTTAGATAAACTCGATATTATATCGTGTCCCTTGGTAAAAGTGACTGAAATCAAAATTGCGATTTTGGTAATTTATCATGGTAAGAGTGTAAAAATGATGTATAAAAACGCACATTGAGTTTTTGAAAAGTGTACCTTCTTCTTATCGTTAGCCGTCTCACTTTTGTCGAGGGTGGTGAAATACCATTGGTAAATAACATTGAAAACGCTGCTTCCTTGTACAATGAAACGATTAACGAGTATTATATCTAGCATGCCCGGCGTTCTAATTCCGATTCGCCAGCTCTAATATCGGCCATGTATTTTTGGTAACGCCACCGGTCCCGAATAGAACAATTGGAAATCTATTATCGCAACCCCCGTGAAATTTTTAGCCGTTACCGCTGCACCGATGGCCGATTCTAAACGCGAAGAATTTAGGAACGGCTTGCCCTTGCAGATTCATCGATCGGGAAGAGATAATACGACAAGGAAAAGCTCCGCGGTAGGGTTATCGTGTGACCAAGGTTGAACGAACAAAAGAGGGCTTCGAGCATCGGAGATAAAAAGACTACCCTTATTGTCTCTCTCGCTTTCTCTCGCCGTCTCGTCTCCGTCGACGAATCTCGGCTACGTTAATTGGCACTTCAAATCGATCCGTATTCTTTGCCCCCCCCCCCTCCCCTCCGCGCTCACCCCTTCGACGACCCTCCCCGCCCCCGCCTCTTCTTCTTCCAGACCCGAGCCCTAAAAAAAGCAGATGACGAAAGGATCCTCGAAATTGATCAATTATCGTAGGAAGCGGAGTTCAAGTGGTTTTCGGGGAAAGTTAGGAAAATCGATTGACTTCTAGTTACGCGCAAAAGTAGCGAATACGGAATATTATGCAAAATTGGCATCTCCAGGAGGAAATAGTATTCAAAAGGATTGACCCGTTTTTTACTTTCGATTTTCGTGAGAATAAACCGTAGTCTCGTATCTATTCGCTGAAAATTTCTTTCACTCATTGTCAGTGAGAGGAGTGGTAACTTTTACTGTGGAAATGTTAAAAAAGAACAGGAAATTATTTCTTCTTCGCCTATAATTCGTAAATTTGTAAATAATAACAAACCAATCTAAATCTCCTAGTAGAATTTGTTACTCGAGATAATAATATAAAATATAATATCCCGTTTGCATTATATTTTTAATTATTGCATCGCGTTGTTACGATCATAATTTAGTTGTCGAGCAAATTGAAATACTTTCGGCAAACATTTCGGTGCGACCCACGTACGTACGTTAAGTGTTTCGTTTGTTACAGATAAGTCCTATCAACCGGATACGCGGCGCAGACACCAATTAATAAAGCCCAGTAAAATGCGAACACGTTATTCCAGACACGTTTCCGACAAACAAATAGGGACACGATAGTCCGGAGTAACGAGTAATAAGAAAAGGGTCCTGAAATGGGGCCGCGGTGATCGAGTGCGTGGATTTCGGGTGAATAAAAAATGAGCGCTAAAAGGGCGAGGAAGAGGGCAACGGATAACGAGCCACCTTCCTGGCGAACGTAGACACGCGTGATTGTCGGCGAAATAGAAGGAAAAGGATCTTTAAGAATGAATTCGTCTTACTCCCGAAGCGGTGGGAGGGTATCGGAGAAATAGGTGAAAGATTGTAAAAAATGAATTCGTCCTATCTCGCGGGAGAGGACGAAGAATGGGGACCACGATATTTCTTCACTTATTACAGCGAATTCGGGATTCGGAAGGGTGCAAGTGGTATAGAGGTACGTTATTTTTGTGTTTAATCACCAATTCCGAGGATCATGTCGCGAAACTAGTTTTAAAATACGCGGAATGTAGAATCCTTTGAAATTGGAACATCAAACTCTTCGAGGACCCAAGGGACGCGAGATTCTTCGAACCAACTCTTCGTGAACCTATTTCCCGAATTTTTGTTTCGCAGACACGATTCCTAGGATCTTTGAAATATTCTATTTCCCAATTTCGCGAGACACGGGTCGCGGATGTCGAGAGAAAAAGAGCTTTCGAACATCGCGTACCGTGTTTCGCAAACATTTCCTTCCTCGTTACATCATTACAGAGCAGAACTGTTGTACGCGACAAAGGGGGCGTAAAGGAAAGGAACGGAACGATTGTAACGTGTTTTTCCAGGTGGTGATACTAGCGATCAGCTTCGTTTTAGCGGTCGGTGCCAACTTGGGAATAGCCGGTTGTGTGCTCCGATACAAGGAAATGAGAACGCCCACGAACTTGTGCCTGGTGAACTTGGCCGCGGCGGACCTCTTGTTTACCCTCGGCGTGCCAGCAATCGCTTACACCAGGTTAACGCAGTCTTGGCGCCTCGGTGACGTGGTCTGCAGATTGCTACCATATTCTCAGGTAAACACTACCCGCGCCCCGGGGCCCTTTCGCTGATTATTTCTGCCCCACCTTCGCGTATTTCGTTATCAGCCCTTGTTCAACGTACCGACCCTATTCTTTTGATTACTCTCTCTCACTCTCTCCCAACAGGTTTTTCGTCTTCGGAAAATCTTTATCGCCCTGTTCTTTTTGCTCTCTCTTCCATTGGAATTGTAATCGCGATGGTGAGAAAATTCTACGAACGGCAATCCAGGAAAATCGTTGCAGCTTTCGTAGAATCTTCTCTAAGGCGCTATAATAAAATGCAATCACTCGAATTAGAGCGAAAGCGAAACGAAGCGCACTATTTATAAACGATAATAGGGATGAGTTGTTGTCACTCGATAAAACCTTCCTCCTTTACGGATCAAGGCCGTAATCACCCACGAAGGGGTGAACCTATAAATACAGCATCCGTCGTACACGCCGGGAGTTAAATTCTTCCCTACGGGTTATCTTTATGCTGCGAGCAAAAATGAATGTTGAAAAAAAAGAACAAAAAAAAAAGAAAGAAAGGAGTGCAAACAAGAGGAATAGCACAGGTTTAAAAACCTTCCGCGCGTCCCAGCGTCGCGGGTAAACACGTTCCGCGTTACGATCGTGATCCTAGGAGTTCAGGAGTTCAGGCGTTACAAGCGTTTTAATCGAATTGAGTCTCGATTAGCGTCGCCGACGAGGCCCGCGCGGCATTCGACCCGTCCGAATTGAATTATACGCAACTAAACTCGATTACCAAGCAATTTAATTATACAGAACCTATTAAACTCGTTACAGTTCGTTTGCGGCTTTGTACTGCTGTGGACGCTGACGTTCATATCCATGGACAGACACAGATGCTTAGCGGTAGCTCCTTACAGAAGCGCGTTAACCGGGCCAAGAGTAATGGCAGCTAGTCTACTCACGTGGATCATCGCGGTCTCCATTTTTCTACCTGTGGCGTTTTGGTTCAAGCGAAAGGTACACCTGCGCACGATTTTATTCACGAGAATTGCAAGACTTTTACGCCAAGTCCCGTTAGCCCTTTCGTACCTATGAATGAATTTTTTCTTCTATTTTTTACTTCGACCAATGGATAACGGTTACGCGACAGATTCAATTACGCGTACTTGTAACAAAACTCGTAGCGAAGTTCCAAGCATAGGTATCGCTGGGGTGGTTTTACGCAATCTACATTTTAGCCTAATATCGATATTATAATTAAAGAGTATCGAAGGAAAACGCGGAAATGAACGAAATCACGTTTTTCAAGACCGACGTATGTTCGGTAATATTAAATCAATAAGCCAATTGTAAAAAGAATCTCGAGCGGCGCTGTTGTGCGCGCCTCGTCTATTCCCCTAATCCCCGCCGAGCTGACATAGATATAATTCGACGCACCAGGAGTTCGCGGACGGCACGACGATCTGTACATTGGTGTTCCCCCGGAGTGACATCGTCAACGTCTCATTGTGCTTCACGCTACCGATCATCGTCTTGGCCTGCCTTCTACCCATGACACTTCTGGTTTATCATTACCAGCGGATCTTTCAAAAAATCCTCGACACGCGAAGCAGATGGGCCGTGTCGTGCGTGACTCAGGTAATCCCCGTCGGACGATCATTCGTTCCTACTTGAATTACAATCGAAAATGTCTGATGATGTAGGGTGCGGAGCCTGCAGCGTCCGGCAGAAGAGATTCCGAGCTCTCGGTCGTGGGAACCCTGATACCCTGGGCCGGAAGGAAGATGTCGACTACGTCGGTGACGGCTCGACCAGGCCGCACCGGTAGCTTGTCCCAACATGAAGAGATAAGGCTGCACAAGCACCTTCGGGTAGTGAGAATACTATTGCTGAACGTGGTAGCGGTACTGGTCATGTGGTTACCCATCACCATCGTGATGTTGCTCATCTACGTGGACGGCAGAAGGGATCCGGGGGACACGAATTTCTTCCTCAGATCCCATCACTTCATTTGGTCACTGGTTGCGGCGCAATTGAACACCGTCGTGAATCCTCTCCTCTATGGTGTCTTCTCGGAGAACTTTCGAGCTTGCTTCGCGAAACTCTGGCGACGCGGATTGGACAATAGCGCCAGGAACGCGGAGCGCGCCGGCTCGAAGAAGAGTTCGAAATCATTGGAGGCACTTCAGAATCGTTTGGGTGGGCCCAGAACTCCTAGTAGCTTGAGGAAACCGCAGAGGCAGCTCAAGAAGAGTTCTAGCTGCAGCATTGGTAGCATCGTCGAAGTGCCTAGCTCGGAGAAATTATGAACTATTTGTTTTATCGGTTCGTTTCTTCGAATGTATGAAAGATAATGATGTCTTTCGTGTTCGAGAGAATCTGTAACGATGCCCGAGACGCGTTCTAATCGAAATGTGGAAAATCGAATTTATATGAAGAAGAAAACGAGCAGTTGGACAGACAATGGTTTGTCGCATATTTGAAACAGGGATTTTTTTAAATCATCACCTTTAACGATAATGGTTAGCACATTTACCATAATTTATGATCATGGCAAACACTTTATAATATAATGTAAAATTTTGTAAATATCCATCAGGTAAGAGTAAAATTCGCTTTTAATAAGATTGCGCCCAGTTTATTTCGAAGAGACTCAAACTCGTGCATTAACAAATACCTACATTATGTACATACATACAGAATTCTTATTAATTACCGACGATCGAACAGTAGCTTTTACCGTAATTGACGTGATCGTTACGACACATTCCAGGGCAATGCGAATCTAAACATCAGAAATTTCCTTTCGTATACTCTTTTTCATTTCTGTCAATTTCTTCATATCGGTACTCTCTTCTGCTATAAAATTTCTCAATGCCGCTATCTTCGCGTTTAGAAAATTCGACCTGTTTGCCTTCGATCTTGGCTTTTTATTTTTTTCAGGCAAAGGATCGTTTATGCACTTTCGCATGAGACACCAAGGAGTACCCTCGTTTAACTGCGTAACTAAATCTATCGAGATTTCCGCGGAATTGAATGCCCCGTCTTTTGGTATATGTAAATCAACAGTAGTTTCCGAATCATCCACCCTTTTCATGCAGAATATAGTTTTGTATTCGGATTCCAAGGAAACTATAACGTTACTGTCTTTGGGTAACATGTCGCGAAACGTTACAGAGAAAAATAAGAAATTTGTTAGCCTCTGGATCGTCATTTTTGGGCACCCTCGTATTTTCCTTCTCTGCGAGTACAAATTAATCATTTTCAGTCTATTTCCCTCCGTCAGCAATGTCTCGTTCAAAACTTGCAATTTTTGAGATCCTTTATAAATCTGATCCATTATAACGTCTGTGCCTTTCAACATTTCGGAATTCAGATTAATAAAAGTATCATTTTCTACCGACAAAGCCTTCTCCACCATGACCGCAGAGAATTCTACCAATTGTATATTACGAGTCAGTCCTGATATCACTTTGGAGTCGTAGCATTCCAGGCAAGTAAAACTTTGATCCTGCACACTCATTTGTCGTACAACTTCCACCGACATTTGTTTCTTCGCGTAATACAACTTAGAGCCGTCGGAATATACGATCCAAAAGGTATCTCTCGACCGCTCGCTAAAACTCATACAGATGGCTGTTACATTCGTGCCAAGATCGACATTCTCAAAAACAACCTTTCCCTCCTTGGAGTACATTATTAGCATGTCATTAGAAATGGTACGTATCGATAAGCCAGCAACCCTACAGCCCCTTTTTATCGGTATTAAATCGCTGATGGCATGACTACTGCTATGTACTATTTTAACGACTTCGTTTACTAACGTATACAAATTTTTTCCATTCCCAATCATGCATAAATTCGCCGTAGAACCTCCAGCTAAGACCGTTAAAAATTCTTCTTCCGCGTTCTCTGTACTTAACGAATAAGTATGTAATTCATTTGATTTGTGCTCCCCCGGCGAGAATTGAAACAGCATTTTACTCGTCATTTTCTGCTTATTATCTAAACAAATGTGCCCGTCCCTGGGTGTCAGTACTTCGTAGAAAACTGTGCCCATCCCCAGCGCGCTTTTGCTTAAAACTGCAAACTGTTTGTCTCGTGAGAGCTTGTAAATGCCACGTGGGGAGCAAATCAAAAATATACGATTTGTGTAGCATTGTATTTTCTTTATCGGTGCTGGAGCCGTTAAAACACGAGCCGAAGTCTTATGTTTGTTCACGTACGGAAATATCAGGAGTTTCTCTTCGTCCCAACAAAAACAAGTTTTCTCGCCGTAGAACATATAAATAACGATATTTCTCGGCACGAAATCAACATCGTTCGTCGTAATATTCATCGTTGATCAACAATCTGCAGTGAATTAACCCTTCTTCTTAACACTATACACTGATTATTGAATTCCAAAATCTGGTTACCCCGTTGGCCAGTAAATTCGTTCGCATTTTGATTTTCGTAGCGTATAACATGTCCAATACTGTTTACAGGCTACTGTCCGGTAGTCCGGTACTGCCAAACCGAAGATAACATTGACGTATCCTTCGCAATCATTTACCTCTGTCAGTGGTTCTCAATTGAAAGCAATTCGAATTGTTGAAGCACTAAGCGCACTGAAGTTTTTCCCATGGGGTTCGGAGAGAACTTCACTGCATGATTTTTTAAACTTGATCCGTACCAATCTGTAGTTTCAAATCTAGAATACGCGCGACCAACGATCGTAAACAATCATTGCCGCCTTTTCTGCGCACTTTGTAACGTCTCAACGGTTTGAAAATCTCAATCAGTTTCAATCCTGTTCAACTCCCCCGTTGAAGTTTCGATAACACGAGTTACGCTGCGATCACGTTTGTAAGAATTGGTTAGTATCCCGTTTACGAGATGACGGTTCCCTATATAGTTGTTACAGTTACGAAAGTTAATAACTGATCTCTCAAGAATACAATTAATTTTTAGTATATCAACAATGTGGGGAGACGATGAAACTACTAGTGCAAAGGAGGGCGGATTTAACACTTCTAGTTCGCAAAACTATGCCAGTATCACAGACGCTCCGCCGAAAAGAATTGAAAATGTTGTCCCAGTTATGTTGAAACATCTTACGAAACAAACTAAAGAGTTGAGCATTTGGGGACAGACGGTGCACGTGGTTACTTTTATCGGGATATTACGTCAAATCGAGGAGACTACAACAAAAATAACCTATGTAATCGACGACGATACAGGTATAAACCAGGATAAAAATATTCTAAATGTATTTCGATATACCGCAGAACGACGATTATATAATTATTAATATGGTATATACTCGAATCGAGCTATACACTATTATCTGGCCAACTAATTTTCGTTTACAGATACGATCACAGCCATCCGTTGGTTGGAAGCGGCAAAGGATGAAGTCGAAGCCCCTTTGGAATTAAATACCTATGTCCGAGTTCATGGCTATTTTCGAGTTCAAAATGAAGCGAGGCACGTTCTAATTCTACGCATCTGGCCCTTGGAAGAGTTGAACGAAATGACTAATCATTTGTTGGAAGTCACTTATGCCATGCTACATCTTGAGAAACGGCACAATTCGAATAACAAATCGAGTAATGAAACGAGCAATTGTAACATTGACTGTGACTCTGTCAGTGGATTAACAAAAGAGCAGGCTGTAGTCTTTAAACTTGTACAGGAACAGAACGATACTCTAAATGGTATCGAGAGGCAGAAACTCATATCTAGCATACCAAAGAATATCATGCCACAGATAGATAACATACTCGAGTTTCTTACTAACGAAGGGCACATCTACACTACGCTCACGGATGATCACTTTAAGGCAACGTAGTTACATATTTGAGGAGAAGTTTAAGATACGGATATTCAAATAATAGTTTTCTTTGTTGAACTGCTGAGATAGGCGTATTCACAGGATGAATACGAAATACTTCTTTTCTCTTTTTTTCTCGATTACAGTATTCCGACCATATATCGAAGAGTTGAAGTGATCAACGGTGAGATCTAGATCTTTGGATATGCCAATTTTCAAATTTTGGGTATTTCAAAGTTCGAGTGAAAGATCAGAATTTTGGGTTGATTTTTTTAATTGTACATAGAGCCATTTCTCATTTTCTGTAAGCCTTCTACTCAAAGTAGTAGCATCAAAGCTCATTCCAATTAAAAATACTTTAAGTATATATTTACATGTATTTCGTATACGAAAATAAATTTTAAAAACTACTATAGTTTCTTTTAGTTCCTGTAAGCAGAACTGTTCGACATCATTGCAGTCCGTGGAAATGAGTATTTGCAGTACTTATTCTCTCTTATAAAAACCATGGGTAACGCTTTCCATGTCCCAATTCAAAGAAATCTGGCCTGGGGAAAGGGTTGAACAATTTCACATGGGAACCATTGTTTTCAATATTTTAAATACGTAGTTTATGCCAGTGATGACAATAGTCACGACTGGTGGTGACAAGTGAAAAACGTGACAGTACCTCAATCTTGTCACGTTCGCGTTTTATTCCTGATATGCCGATTAGAGCACAGACGTGCTTACTCGGAGACGCTTGAACTTTGAAATAAATTTGACTCACCTTATAGTCTGAAATATTCAGACTTTTATTCTGGAATTATTGAGAGAGAAAAGTCTACACTTCTGGGGTCACAGAAGGAGTGAAGTATTTAACTCTATAATACAAAATTGTGTTAGCTCGCGGTTCGAGAAGTTGAGAATTTCGCGCGCTCAAGCTACGGCCACGCGTAGGGGTTCGCCAATCGGGGGGTAGTTTTGGAGGTCCGTAGCGTTGTCCTTGTCTTTCCCGAAGAGGTTGGTGGCCTTCTTCCACGCTGCTGCCCCAGCGAGAAAGTTCATTCTGTCCCGTTCTGTCCTGTTCACTTGCAAAATTTCCCAAGTCGTAGCATGACGCTGCCGCTCGACGTATGTATATTCGGTTCCCACGAGTTGAATAATGCCACGCTGACTGATTGATTCATATATGATCCGATTAAAATGCGGGCGCTGTAGTCGAGGTGTGATCGGGATCGTCACATCGAACAAGCTTATTTGGTCGGCTTGCTTTAGTTACGTTTGTTTATGATCAAAACACAACATTTGGCGGTACAAAATGTACGGACCGTACATGAACTATGTTTCTCCTTAGTTTTTAAAAAATATTTGACAATAACAGAGTGTATATCAGACGAGAATAATAAAGTTGTTTTACGAAATAAATATTTTATCATGGTATGACAATAACGATCGGAATGTACTGTTCGGCGACTCGAAAAACGTGTTTATAATCGAATATTGGTTTTCATTGTAAGTGCAAATTATATTTAACATTCGCAGACAGTTTGTTATAACTCTTATCGCTTCGTAATCTTTGTTTTCGATAGATTTAATAATATCGTTTCTATACATGTAATTTATTCAAGTTGCAATCACGATAATCTATACTCGATCTATTTCGAATCTGGTAAAGTACAATATTCATAGATAGTATTGTTTAAATTGTTTACAGGACAGCCGATTAGATCAGAAGTTCGAGGGAGATAAATAATAATTTTCTTTATCCTACGAGCGAAAGTAAATACACAGTATACAAGAATGGCTGCGAAAGTATACAAATATTCCGATCGCGATATCGCCGTTACATTAGATTCTCAATCGGATTCCGATATTGAGGAATTTTCTCCTCCTAACACTCCTGTCAAATTACACGGAGCAAAGAATTCTCAATTAAAAAGTAATACAGAGGAAATAACGGATGATAGTTCAGACTCGGAAAATTTGTTTGAGTCCGTGAAATATTCTTTACCAAAGAAGAACGAATTGCTGAAAGAGAGTATAGCCCTTAAGATTAAATTGAGACGCTCTACCGAGCAGAGTATGTATAAAATTGATACGGATTCGGATCGTGAAAGACCGGTACGCAAATCTCGAAGCAGAGTTCCCAAACAATCGAGGACAGGAAGCTCTGCGAAAGTAGAAACTGATGCACCTTATTCCGATAGCAAGAAGTATATTGATAAAAGTGAAATGGAAAGCGACGATGAACTCCCACAGACACCAGATGACAATAGCATGTCGCAGAGAAGCAGTAGAAATAGAAGACCGCCGTTGAGGCTCTCTTATTATCACTGTGGAACTCTGCCATCTCTGAGAAATCAAAGAAATTCCTTGCAACAGGAAAACTCCCCCTCTTTGAGGAATAGAAAGAATATTAATTACAACGAAAACTCACTATTTTTACGTTGTCTTACGACTGATGATACGCTAAGGAAACGACTAATGGCCCGGAAGAAAAATGATGGTTCTAATTCTGATTCTTCCATCAGCACTGTTAGTACGGAAAGCAACGATACAAACTTATCGACGAGAAGCAAGAGGAATCGTAAACTTTCAGAAAAGCATAACGAGAATGGTAGTGCGACACATTCTGAAGCTATCGGAACTGAAAATACCCCCTCTTTGGGAAATAGAAGAAATATTAATTACAAGGAAGGCTCACAATTTTTACATTGTCTTACGCCTGACCATACGTCAAGGAAACGACTAATGGCCCAGAAGAAAAATGATGATTTTGATTCTGATTCTTCCATCAGCATTGTTAGTAGAAAAAGCACCGATACAAATTTATCGACGAGACGCAACAGGAACAGTAAACTTTCAGAAAAGCATAACAAAAATGGTAGTGTTACAGATTCTGAAGCGATCAGAACTGAAGTGCCATATATCGACAAAATTAATCTTCGCGCCGAGTCAAAAGCTGCAACCCCTAAAAAACAGGAATTATCGAAATCTGTGTCCAACAATGGTAGTAACGCTGTAAAGAAACCGCAACTGACCAAAACTGCTGAAAGTACGAGTAAAAATAATAAAGTTAGAGTAGACGAAACGAGCAGTCTTAGCAATGTTGAATGTTTTGCTGATACTCCGAAACGTAGTAAAAATACATCTGCTAAAAGAAGTGTTCCCACCGCTCCAACTACTGAAACTATAAAATATAACAATGTAATTCCTAAAAACAACGAGGAGATTCTAAACGAGGTAGACAGTTTAGCTGCCACTCCAAAGCGTAGTAACAATACGTCTACAAAACTGAACGTTTCCATCGTCCCAAAGAAACAGAATACACCCAAAAGCACTCGATTGCGGACGGAGGAGAGTCATTTAACTACCCCAAAATCACGTCCATTAAAAATGAGCCATTTAACACCATCAATGGGAAAAAGAAATAGTGCATTATTAAAACCAGCGACACCCTTGCAAGAAGCTAGGTCTAGATTACACGTTAGCGCCGTCCCAAAATCTTTGCCTTGCAGGGAAGAAGAATTCAACACGATTTTCACATTTCTTAAAACAAAATTAACCGACAAAAGTGGGGGGTATGTTCTGGAAAAGACGTTGAATAGTAAAACACAATTCGTTTGACCGAATGAAGTGGGTGAATAAAAAAAATTGTTTCAGTTGCATCTACATCAGCGGAGTACCGGGGACGGGAAAAACTGCCACTGTAAACGAGGTGGTGAGGTGCTTGCAAAAGTTAATCAACAAAGGCCAATTGGATGACTTTAATTACGTTGCGATCAATGGCATGAAATTAACTGAGCCAAGGCAGGCATACGTGCAAATTTTAAAACAAATAACCGGCGAGACCGTCCTTTGGGAGCAAGCATCCCGAACGCTGGAGAAAAAGTTTCGGAGCCCCAGATCTAAGATGACGTTGCTACTCGTGGACGAGGTAAAATTTATTTGATACGCCCATTATCATTACGAATTTTCAAGCAGTACCCCTTTGAATTTCGTATTATGTTAATATTCGTTTTTATCGTGCAGCTGGACTTCCTATGTACAAAACGGCAGGACGTGGTGTACAATTTATTTGATTGGCCGACGAAAGAATCGGCTCAGTTAGTCGTCATGACCATAGCCAATACTATGGATCTACCGGAAAGAGTTTTAATGGGCCGCGTAACGTCTCGCTTAGGGCTCACGCGATTAACTTTCCAGCCGTACAATCACAAACAACTGCAGCAGATAGTTGTGACCAGGCTGATGGATTTCAACGATTTCCGAAGCGAGGCCATACAGTTGGTCGCCCGGTAAGCATTCGAATAGCGATTCTTTGCTTCCCGATGTAGTCGTATTTAATACAGTACCATGCAAATTGAAAAATATTATTTTATGATAGAAAAGTTTCCGCGGTGTCTGGCGACGCTAGAAGAGCTTTGGACATATGTCGTCGCGCCATGGAAATCGCGGAATCGCGAAACGCGGAAACGATATCCCTTCAGGACGTAACTCAAGCTGTAACCGAAATGATTGCATCTGCGAAGATTATGGCGATAAAATACTGCTCGAAAATGGAGCAAATATTTCTGCAATCCGTGGCCGCTGAAGTTACGAGAACCGCGGTCGAGGAAGTGTACTTTAAGGACGCTTACAGACAGTTAGAGGCGCTGTGCTGTTTCGACGGTTCGTTACATTTTTGTTAGTACAAGCGACACAAAAAAAAAATAATATACCTGTATTAATATTTATGTTGCAGGCATAAAGGTACCAACTATAACAGAAGTACTCACAGCTTGTAAGAGATTGAACGCTAGTAAATTGATAATATGCGAACACTCGAGGGCCGATATATACCAGAAGGTTCTACTGAACGTTTCGACGGATGATGTTCACTACGCCCTCCAAGACTTAGACTTAAACAGAACGTAATTGAATCTACAATTTTGACATTGATGCGCCTGTGTTCTTAAGTGCCTTGATAAGTCGATCGATTCCCGACAATTATTGGATATCGATCGCGAATGTTTGTTTAGGAATCTATCTTTTAATGTACGTTATTTATTGATTAAATTTGTGAGACTATGATGAACGTTTTAAACGAGGTCTGCGTACAGTGAAATTCCCGCTTCATTAAGGCAATCGTTGAAAAAAAATTACGTAAGTGCGCGTTGACGGTTACGCGAGATGAAACTAAAAATAATATCGATTTGCGAAATTACGTAAGTCAATGTGCCGATGCAGAAATTTTGCTTACTATTAATAATCTATCCGCGGTGTATCTTCGATCAATACCGCAGTGTCGCCGTGCTTCTGCCTCCGTTCCTTTGGCATTTTTATATCGCAGTTACTTATTTAATTACTTTGTACGATTGACTTTTGACCCGATGAACGATGGTCGACGAAAATGTTGAGAAGAATATCCTTGCGCTGCATAACGAGCAGAAGTGGGAAGATATCGTTAGATTAAATTACATCTCGAACGGCCGACAAGAGTGCCGATTATTTTGGGTATTGCCGACTATTAACGATTTACGGTGGATGAACGAGATAATTAAAAAGCGCGGTGTGAGCGGAGTTGTGAGTGTAGGATGCGGTTGCGGATTATTTGAGTGGCTCTTCCAAAAGTATTCCGGTAAGTTGAATTTTTACACACGAAGTATTACCGAACGAAAATTAATTGTTTCGTTTTTTGGAAAAGTGGATTGGAAATGTCATTGTATCGAATAACTTTCCTACCGATCAATTATTTTATTGGATTTCGATTTTAGGTTTGGACGTGATCGGCATAGAATTAGACCAGTCCTGGTGGCATAGCAAGTATTCTCCGCCATTATTTTTGGAGAACATCCTTTTCGTTCCACAAGAAAAAACAAGAAATTTACGGTTTTCGGATAAATATGCGCTTCTATTTTGTTACTTTAATAATGACACGGCATTTTGTAATTATATAGAAAATTACGAAGGTAACCTTGTTTTCGTTATTGGCCCAAAGGAAGGTCAAGATCGTTGCACGGACCCTTTACCCTTCGACAGCAAATTTGAGAAGTATGGTTGGAAATTAATTGATAAGAAAGTGGTTGACCGATCTATGGATTACATTGTAGCCTACAGCAAACGAGAATAATAAAGCTCATTATCGGAATTATCGTGTTGAAAAATTGTTCATTTCTTCGCTGCGGTCAGAGTATTAAACGAAATTAAAATCGTAAAGAACGCAGCGGGCGCTTCGAATTATGGGATTCTAATATTAACTTAGCATCGATGAAAGTAATTAAAAGTACGACTACCTTGTCAACTTTGTTGAAATGAAAATCCTTGCTCCCGAATCAACAGGTCACCAGTCACTACACTGCTCTTTTACACTATCATTTTTGAACGTGTTCTCGACTATCGCAATAGTCCTTCGACTATCGAACGAGTTCTCGATCGAAGTTCACGCCTGAGTAAGTTCTAGTCGATGAGGGGTCCCGGGCGGTCACCGGTGCCCTTTGACTAAAGTTGCCCCTCTATTAAAAGATATCAAATAAAATTGAAGGCTACATTTATCTAGCCCGGAATTGTTTTAAGATCTTGATAATTTGTATCAATTTTAGCGGCCATCGCATTTCTCCCGTATTTTTACTTTATCGCAAAAAATAGACGAACGCTGACAACGTTAGCCCCGGGCCCCCAAACTTCGTTATTCGTAACTGAAAAGTTTCATTCAAACGCAATAGTCATCGTTTACAATATTAACCTCTTTCATAGCTCTAGAACAAATTGCCATTGCTTTCGGAAGATCATCGAAGGCGGTGGTTCAAGTAATTTCAGTTTGTCAGTGCTACAGCGTTTGATTCATAAAAGATTTCAAGATCACGATCATTGAAACTCTGTCAGCGAAGTGGTGCCATCTCTAAATTATTTGCCGCGCAACACATCTGGTTCCCGGCTTGTCAACTCCCAAAAGTTTCGTTCATTGTATAATATTTGGTTTTAACAGTGCCTTGAAGTATCGAAGTGTCGTGATTAAATATTTCGTTAACGGAAGTACCGCAGGGAGAAATGTCTACAGAGGAGAGCAACAGTTCAAAGGATCAGGATGTTAAAAACAAAGAGACACTTTACTGCACATACTGCCCGTCAAAGATACTAAATCCTGGTACAGCCCGGCTAACGAATATCGAGGTAAAAGACTAACAATTTTATTGCGAATTAACCGTGACGTATTAGTTTAATTAAGATTCCTTTAATTGTAAAATTATCTCCAGACATTGAAGTATATTATGAAATCTGTGGACTTTCGACCACGTCTTTTCTATTGATGTTTCTACCGAACCTTGAACCTGATGTCAATGGTTTTACAGTCAGTTCTTGATTATCCGGTTTTTTGGGGGGTGTAAAAAACACATGTTTGATTGAAAACATGAATAATTGGAGTGATAAACAATTAAGGCTAAAAAGTATTAGCAAAACTTATCTAATGTTCTATGTTTAATTCTTTCGAATCGAGAAACCGTGCGCAGAAATAAATTGTTCAAACATTCGAGTGCCGTTCGATGACAATTGTACTTTGTTACCGCGAGTCGCGACGTAGGTAGGAAGTTTAAAAAAATAATAGACATTAAATTGCCTATTACCGTGCTTTGTAGAATTAGAATTACGAATAACCAGGCTAAAGTATTTGATGATTTTTTAGTTTAAACTGCCGCACGTACACCGCAAGGGAGAAGGTGAAGCTGATCAGGAGGAAGCGATATCGGAGTATTGGGTGATCGAGGACATGTTTACGTTCGAGAATATTGGGGTTTCGAATACCGTAGGCAACGTAAAGTATTTAGCTTGTGCCGATTGCGAGAGAGGACCAGTGGGTTGGCACGACCTTACCACAAAGAAATCGTATATATCGTTAAGTAGAGTTCGTGCCTCATGAATCAGTGACTTATGAATAAAGCTGTTTTATAATCTTATACGATAACTGGCGTGATTTTCTTTAGGCTCCGTGTCTATCACTCTTAGAGTATCATCCATACCTTTGAGATTCGTAGTCTTCCGTTCGTCAATTTTGTCTATTGCGTTATATTAGTAGTTATTTCCAGTAGCGTTAGGTTTTTAGCGACAAGTTTTAAAGAATAACTGCAGAAATGAACCCTCGATACGTCACACCGTGATCGGAGAGTGTTCAGAGAATGAATGCAACATTGCCATTTTAGTCGATAGTTTAATATTTAATCACGTACGTTACAAACACAGCCGATAAATCAGATAATCAATCGTCGTTACGATGCAATAATCAATAAATTACGCTTACAGATTAAAAATCATTTATCAATGTATTCAATACGTATGCACACGCGGAGAAACAGTTTTGTCCTTCCGCAACGGCCCCTTATGCCGCGAACGCTCATACGCGCTATACGAATCCATATAATTAATTATTTTACGTGTATCGGTGTTACGAGTGTGGATACCTACGTGTACGTATATATGTATTTATATGCGCGTATAAACAGTGCTCTTATAAAAAACAGAAAAACGATATTGTTTGAAAAGAGAAAAATAAAAACAAACATCGTCGATCTTTCGTCTCAATTTTGAATCTCCGATTTCTGTACGTTGTCGTTTCATGAAGAAAAACTATAATTATTACTAAGAAACGATATTCAATGATCATCGATTTAATTTTTAATAAACATCTATGGTAATTGCAGGAACAGTCGTTTCTCTTTCATTGAGTCACTCAGAATAGATCAAACGATCTATTCCGCGTCACCATTAATTTATTATTAACACTATTAATCGATTGCTTTTCGAACGGGATAAAGAGAAAAATAATAGTTCTGCGTACATACAGATTAATATACATATACGCACACACGTATACGTATGTGTGTTGCAAAGCCTCTTCCGTGATTCGGAGAAAAGTTAGATAACTTTACTTATTTATCGAGTAATTTCTTTTATCGTTTCTCAACTTGCCTTAAATATTGCAAAAATAGTCGCGCGTTCGTTCCTAGCCATGCCGTGTATCGGCCTTTTAATAACATCACAGCTTATTCTTCTTCGTCTTTTTTTCTCTCTTTTTTTTTCTCTGCTTTTTGTTCGTTAAACCGCGTGTATATATGTCGAAGCTACTACCGCTTCTTTGCGTTCACACTCGTTTTACTCGACGATTACGAACATCGGAATATATAATATATATATGTATATACACACACACATACATACATACACATATATATATATGTATGTATATTTATATCATAGGTAAGTGCGGATGAATAATCAGTTTTGCATTAATTACTATAACGACCCAGCGGTGTACATATTAATCGTCAGAATCACGGTGGTAGAACGATATGAGAATGATAACGATTTGGAATAACGATGCCGATGAACAACGATCAATTTTTCGGCTACGAATGAGAACGATCTCGGTAATGACGATAAGAGTATAACGATTAACGATATTAATAGTAAAGCTCGCAATAAATAATAAACGTGTTCACAAACATTAACGGAGAGTAATATCGTATTAAACGCTAAACGCTATAGAGAATTCTTTTGAAGTTGCATAATAATCGAGTGTGTTGGGTCTAACGATGAAATAACATTTAATAAGGCTCGTCTAAACGATAATAACACTTCCCTCGTTTTTCCATCGGCTCCCTTCCTCCTCCCGCGCATCGTCTTCCCCCCCCCTCCCCGGCGTATATCGTTATTTTATATATTTATAATATATACATATTTATAAACGTAGCTTCGTAATAGGCGAATATCAGCCGGCACTGATATACTATACTCGCGTAACACAGAATCCTTGCCCTCTAAAACTCTCTGGCAGGCGCAGTGAAAAGGTACAAAAATAACAAGAATAGAATCGGATAGACTGGACAGGTGTATGCGCGCGTTAGGCTTGATTTTCGAATTTGCGCAATGATCGAGACAAATATTCAAACGCTCGCCGAACGCGGGTAAAGAAGTTCGAGGATCGTTACGTTATCTCAAGTTCGATTTGATTTGTCGATTTGAAATTTCCGTGAAACGAAGAAGAATATCGATTTGGTACTGCGATCGTTGGGGGTTTTGGAGAAATTCTGAGTTGGCTGATGGAATCAAATTTAGGAGGAGGGATGAATTCGAAACTTGGCGGGACACTCAAAATTTGGAATTCTAAGAAAGAGGTAAAAAATTATGATAAATTTGGGGTTTTGGAATTTTTGCGTTTGTTCGGAACGCGTTTTATCGTTCGATTTTTCTTGGTCATTAGGCGAATTCGATGATGGAGCATAGCGCGCGTACCTCGAGGCAACAATCGATCAAGCGAATTTTCACGATACTATTTAATTTTTCATTTATCATGGATGGCACATTTGTTATTACGTAGAAATGTTGTTGTTGTTTAATTGAATCTATTACATTGGTGCCCGTGGTTAATAACGATTATCAGCGAGAAATTAAAATCGTATAATTATACTGCGCATATTCGATCGCTGATCGTTGATACGATATTTTGAGGATCGACTTAATCGTTCATTGATTCAAAGTATCGAAATATACGCGCGATTAAGATTTTCTTTTTCGTCGTGTCAAATATTAATCACGATTATTCGCTTGTCACGCTCAAGGTCATTCCACTAATTATCTTTAAGTTGTCTCCGTCGATTTAATGGCACTCAAATTTTTATTTCCTCGCTTTCTATTCGTTCGGACGAGAAAAGATAAGCGTAATGAAACTTGTCGAATTTTAACGTAAAAGATTATACACGATGCTTCGCAAGATACAGTTTGCACGACGAGCAATTTGTCAAGAGAGAAAGTTAGAAACAATCGATAAACGTTATTTCTTGGTAGTGATGTACGATATGGAATCGTCAATATTATTTCTTCTCGAAATAAACAATGCATTTTTGCTTCTCGATTTTTCACTCCTCCGCTCGGATATATGTATCGACGAGAAAAATTTATTTCTCAGGGAATAATTTTTTAATATTCGCGAAGAACGGAACAAGAAGAAGGGGGATGTTTTTGTTTTTTTTTCTTTCATTTTTTCGCCACTCTCCGAAAAACTGTGCAAATTCGCGTGTCGCAAGCTCTGCCCGTGCGAGAAGTCTCGTGTAATTAATTACCCTTCGACGTTAATTATCCTAAAAAAGTTTCGATGCGGAATGCAGAACGAAAGAACGTCTGCCCTTAGATTATTATTAGTCTCTCGATAAGTCTAGACAGAAATTCGCTTAATCGCGTTTTCAACCCTTTATGACCTTATTTCTCGTTTCTTATTTTTTTTTTTTAACGATCGTTAATTAATTCGCCGTGATTAAACGAACTGTCAGATAACCACTTATCTCACACATTTTTCTCGATACGGAACATTATATGATATACTTATAATATTATAATATGATTACGATTGTAATCGATCTATTAAATCGGTATTCTCCGTTTCACTAAAATATCGAGTTGATAAATCAAATGAAACCGGAATATGAGCAATCGACAAATATTATAATATTGTAGAATTATGCAATATTCGTACGATACGTTCGGTGGATAGTATTCCATTCCCGGAGCATTCCTCTCGAACGACAGACAATTTTCAAGCTTCCGAAGAGTAGTTCGAAAAGATTCCTTTCGCTGCGAAAATTCAGGTCATAAAGAGTCCTATCGGCGCTTTACGTGGATGCGGGTAGAAACGAAGATTAAATGTATCGTAGTATCGGCGGTGTAACATCGATAGACTAGAAATCTGCCTAGAAAGACGCATCAACGAAAGCTACCCCAGGCATCCCAAATGGGATTCCCCCTCTCTTTGTTTTTGCCAGCACTTACGATTAAACGCTTGAACTCTTAAACGTTCTTGGCTTCTACGCCCTCGGTATAGAAATCAATATCGTGAAAAAGTTCGATAACGAGGCTCGCGGCGCATTTGCATATTCGGCGGCGATTGACCCTTCGTTTCGTAAAAATTCTTAATAAATCATTCGTAATGCCACGTTGATCGTCGTGTCAAGCTAACGTCGACATAATTAAGCGTCCCTCGTCAACTAAACGGCGTCCCTCGGTAGCGAGTGTTAACACTTTCGGATACGAATATGTCTTTTTCGAGAAAAACACTCTCATTCGCAAACGTAAGCGCAATTTAAGTATAAAGGAGCACTTAATCCACCACAAATCGACCGATATATAGATCGTCGATACGATCTATAGATCTGCAAGGGTCAAGGAAAACGAAATTGCGAAACGCCGAGTCGTCCGATTACTTTTCCGATCGAGAAACTACTATTTATTGGCAATGGCGTCGTGAGAAATAATTATCGGACGCCTCCGAACGAGGCCGCCGTTATTAATACTGTTCCACTATTGTCGGGAATGCCTTATTATTCCTGGTAGACAATAATGACCGAATATTGCCTCCGATACAGTGATATCGTATTCCACCGCGGATGTTCCGTTAACGGGGACAAGTGCTAGCATCAGCGTTGGCGACGAAAGGAGAAGATATTTTGTACACTTTCATACGTATATTAAGTACGAACACTTATCGTATATATGTATCTAACTTAGGTGTATATAATCGTTATCGCGGGGGGGAAAATTTACGTTTACATATGTATACATATGCGTAGCTATTTCTCACGACGATTCTCTCAACCGCCCGTTCAAAAATCGCCACGCTACGATTTGATTCGACAGGAAATTTTGAACGCTTTGAAACGAACGAGCGTGAAAGAATTTTTCATCGATTCCCATTGGATCACGAATTCCGTTCAAAATCGAATAAAATCGAAACAGGGCCATTTTCGAGGGTTCGATCATTCCGCTTTCTCTTCTTTTCTTTTTGATCGCATTTCCGCGCCGCTAAAACCCCCACCGTTGTCAATATTATTTACACGTACCACTTTAGCCAGAGTATATTTTAGCAAGAATATATGTTTCGGGAATTGAGAAGTCTTTTATTGCAAGTGCGCCAGGCGATACGAAACGATGGGTCAAGCATTTTATGCATTCTCGTAAGAGGCCTCGCGTAAAGTGCAGCTAATAAATATGACGCTAAAGATTTAGGATTACGTGTCTCTTGGTCCGTGGAGTATTAAACGTTAACGACATTAATTAATTTATTTATCAACGCTCCCTCTATCACCTATACGATCCTCTTTTCTGTTTTTTCTTTTTTTTTTTCACTCGCGGCAGGTGACGTGTATAAAAAAACATAGTAAGTAGGTAGTCGATATATCTTCTTTTTTAATCCCTTTTTTCCTTCGACTCGCCGTCGGGCTCGTCCAGCTAACTTCACAATTTTATACGAAACTTTTGTTTGTTCACGAACAAAATTAACGTTTACCGTTACGCCAATAAACAAGACTCTTGCCGCAAACGCGTGGAGCTACCTGTGATCTGGAACAATTCTGTTTATTCGATTGAATCGTTACGTCGAGCCCGAGGCAGAAAATGATCGTAATGGTTTTCCCACGTCTAAATCGAATTTTCGTCGAGTTTTCAGCTCGTTTCGTACGATCCTTTTTTTTTTATTTCAATTCGGCAAACTCGACTCTACGCAATATTCGTTGTGTCGATCACGCGTTATTTCATGTTCCGTTATTTAGCTTTTTAACTTTCATCGGCGCCACGATAAGAGAAGCTTATTTTGCGATCGCGTTACGGCACTCGTGGCGTTCGTGCGTCGATGCGATTACGGTCTACCATCCTAATTATATAATCGTAACAAATAGAGCGATACCGTGTAATTACATCGTCGCGTACAGCAACGATCGTCGAAATATAATTATCGAGCATTCGGTTCCGATTACACCGGACACACCCGAGCCATCCGTTCGTCGCGTAACTTTACATTGAGCTTCGTGAAATCGTATATAATTTTCAATTCTTCGTCGAAAAGGTTCATTTCTCTTTTAGCGCGCTTCTTTAACTACGTAGCGAATCGGAGTTGAAAGACAAAAATCGTTTGCGATCGATTTTTTTTCCTTCTCGCGGACGAGGTACAGCAGGGATTGCGATCGATACGACTATCAAACTAACGGTATCGCATCTACGAAATACATCTCGGTTAATTACGCAAGTACGATTATCGGTAAGACTCCCGGTGAACGGGGTAGCGTCGGTACTCTTCTCTCCCTCCCTCTCTCTTTCTTTTTTTTTTAAAGTTTCTTGGTCTGCAGTTAATATTGCTGGATAATAAAGTGGCTCGATTAATAAAAACGATCCATGGTATGGCGCTCCACTACCACTTTCTCCCGTATAATCACTCCGAACGTTCGTAGTAAGAACTAGTTTGTTTTATAGTAGCGATAACTTTTTTTAGTAGTACGGTAGCAGCGGTATTAGTAATAATTGTAATAATACGTAGATGGTTTCTTTCCCTTCCACTTTCTCTTCGCTCTCCACTCCCTCCCCTTCCAACCGTCCTCCTGCCTTAACGGTAAACAGTAATAGTAGTGATAATAGTAACAATAACGATAGCGATAGTATCGTAGCGATAACATTTTGTTAAAAGGTACACGGGTCTACTCGGAGAAATGTCAAATTAGTCGACTCTCGATCCTTGCCCGGAGATTTTCAATTTTATCCCCCCACCCCAACCTTCTTCTCTCCACCCTTTGTTTTTCTTCCCCCTTCGACGTTTCACACAATGAGCCGCTTTTATATTATTAATTTCACCGTTATTCATTAACCGCGCGAAGCGTACTACTCTTTCCCTCGTTCGGCTTTAGTTTCGATCTTCGCGGTGCTTCTCTTTTTTTAAAAAAGGTTGTTTCTCTCGCGGGATGTTACGTTAACCCCCTCGAACCCGGAACACCGAGTAGCGTATTCTTGAATCTTCGTAAAATCTTTTACGCAGAATATTTTCCATTGTCCATCGCGCGCGCTTCGCTTCCCCGGTTGAGTTCCCTCGATCACCGATCGATCGCGGTTCTCCCGCGGTCCCGGTTTTTTCGTTTCTTTTTTTTTTCGAAAGGGTTCACGTAAATCCGCGGGAACAGTTTCGAGGTACGAGCTACGCGAGTCTCCCGCGGTATCTGATTCGAAATTGAATTTTTTTTTTTTAGTTCAATCGCGTCGATCTCCATCAACGTTACGGTAACATTATATAAATCGATAAAGCTATCGGCGCGAAAGCTACCCTGAACGATCGAAAAAGATAATTATACTTGCACGTATGTATGCGCGATGCCTATCGCGAAAGCTTTTCAATGAAACGACGATTGATTAACCAAATTTACAGTATCTCTTATTTGTTTTTCTTGTTTTTTTCCAAGTTTTTCATTTCTTTAACTCCCTTTGGTTTTGTCGTCGTTTTGTACAGCGGAATTTTGCTTTGCAGCCATTCTCTGCTCCCCTTGATAAAAGCGAACGTCTTTGGTATTGTATTACTTTTTTTTTTTGTTTGTTTGGTAGTTTTTAAAAGTCTACGAATATACAGCCTAAACCTTGGATCACCTCGAGTGTTTGCCGCGATACCCGCGATCGATGAGTATCGATCGGAAAAAAGGTCGATATTATATCATTAGTAAAAGGCGAATCACGAATTAGCGATTTCATGGACGACACCTGCATCGACGCTTCCTACTTTAGTGAGATTAAATATAACGTCCCTTAATTAATTAGATTTGATTCGTTCAGCTAGATTTATTAAGCATCGTCGAATTAGCGGCGTGACTACACACGACAAGAGAAGAAAAAAAGAAAAGAAAGGAGCGCGCGCGCGTGCTGCGTGTTTGCGGTGTTTGCGTGTACGTGTCCGCGTCCCCGTATCTCTTATCTTCGCGTTGCCTGCTTCCACGCGTTGGTCGCACGGAGTTGGGCGCTAACTGATTACTCCACTGTCGCTTCGGTATTTAACGAATAGATCGTTGCTGGAGTAATCGTCGAGATCGATTATTAATCGTGATATTACATTCGCTAACGAAAAAGACAAATTTCACTATCGTTTTAACGTTCCGTTAATTTGTTGGATCGATCGTAATCAAAACTCGTAATCATCGTACGATCGACGATCGATAATTCGATCGGGACCGACGGTCACTCCAGTCTCGATTGTTTCGATTGTTCGTTAATCGCGAACGAGCGGTTCGTAATCGTTAATCGTCGATTCGATTCGTAACACATTTCGCCCAACTCCGTCGCCGGTTCTCTCGTTGTCCGCTTGTTCGCGCGCAAGTGGATTGTGTAGGTACGTATTTTGCGTGATCCGTGGTCGATCACCCGCCGGATATCGAGCTTCCCGGAAGAAGAGTGCTTTCAAGAAGTTATCACATGTGAGAGAAGATGAAGAAGAGGTGAATCCACCGACTGACGTTTCCCCTCGTGTTTTCCTTCGAAGCAAAAAGACAGCGGCTCGTTTCGCGGCATTTCCCAAACTCTCGTCCCCACCCGACCCCCACCCCCACCCTCACCCCCACCACCACCCCCACCCACCTCAACCTCGTCTACCGCGGAGCTTCGGATAAGCTTTGCGAAATCTCGCGTATTACTAGATGTATCAAAAGTAAGATTAAAGCGAAGAGAAATTCTGGCTAGAACAGCTCTCTGAATTACGATTGGAATCGTGACGCGAACAATTCTCTTTCGTCCGAGCGATTCGGACGTCGATCTAGATCCCGGCAGAGAATCAGCTCCGCGGTTTTCACGGTTTATATATATATTTTCTTTTAAATCGAAAGAACGCGCCCCCGATCCTCGTCCCACGAGCGAGGTATCGGCCCGCGATTACTTTGGCTCGTTACACAGTCCCGTTAAGGATCGCGACGACTCTCGCGAAGGGAGAAGGAATATTCGCTCCTCCGTCGCGCTCTCGATCGTCCCATTATTTCGGTACAACGCCGCGCATCCACGAGGATCCAACGTGGATATCGCGAGCGAAGAAATCTCGATCGATCGGATCGAACACTTTTTTGTTTCAGGTTCCTCCCTGTCCGCCGCACGAAACACAAGTTTTGCGGTATCGCCGACACCCTTCGAGGTCCCTCCCTTGTATCTCTTGTCCCCCCCCTCTAGGGAGCACGCTTACAAAACACTTTTTGAAAGTCGAGCAACCAACGATCGCGCTTAAAGAGAGACGCGGCTGAATCGCGACACGGGGATTCGTCCTGATCGAAGGGGGGTGGGAATTGTTGATTTCGTCGATCGCCACTGATGGTGCTGGTCTACGAGGTGGTGCCCTTGTAGTGGATGAAGAAGAAGGTGAGGAACATGAAGTAGGCGACCGGGAAGGTGATTCTTGCTATCACGTCGATCGTCTTCGCCACCCTTATCGGATGCGGGGGCTCCTTCTTTCTTAACTGAAACATAAGTGCCTTCGTTCATCAGTGTTTCTCCCCTTTGTCACGCCGGCATACGGATAGCTAAATCGCGGATTATCGAACGAATTCTCTTCTATAACTTTCTCTTATCGCCGCTCATCGTTCTCGTCCCGAATACAACTTTTTTCGTCGAAGCAAAAACTTATTTGTTTGATCGATAGGATTTTCTCGAATTAAACCTGTCTTTTTCGCGGCTCAGGCTGTTACCCGAATTTTAATTTCACGCCGATATCGCGAGTCCGAGACACGATGAACGTCAAAAGATCGCGTTCGGAATTGATTTCGAATTCAAGTGGCGCGGCCAAAGTAACGCGGAACTACGTATGTATAGCCGCAAAATTGACTGGTATAACGCGGGGGGTTTACGGAGGGGGTTAATTAAGTCTGTTAATTAACATACCTCGGCTGTGCATCCATTCGTTGCGGTGTGCGTGCAAGGGTTAGGTCCGCAGTTGGTGCAGGTCACGATCTCGTTCGGTCCTGTTGTACCTCCGGGTGGTGCACCGCCCTCTCGCTTCTTTTTACCCTGCGACAGGGTCTCCGTAGAAGAAACTTATATTCTTACGATCTCTCGTGTAAACAACGATCCATCCTTCGACTAACTTCTCTCTCACTTCTTTTCTTTCCGTTCTTTCTTTTTTGTTTTTTTTTGTTGCCTTTCTCTCCCCTTTTCATCATATTTTTGTTTTTGTTTATGTTTTGTTTATTTGTTTAGTTTACCTCCTTATTTGTTTTTTGTCTTTCTTTTTTTTTTATTCTCGTGCAATCGCCCTTTCGACGATGATTTTTCTTAACGTGAAGCGCTCCGACGGGCGTTCGTTAGAGACCCGTCGTCCGAGAATGGAAAGTACGGAGGCTCGCAGAGCTGAGCATTCGATCGTTAGTCAAGTGATTTCCAATTTTCAATGTACCTTCGATCTCGTTCGTTATCGATGAACTAGCAATTTTGCGGAAGGAACTTTTTTTTAGTCGAATCGAGATCTTCCCTAGGTTTTTGGCATCGACACGGCCCCTCTCGTTTAGCGGTTCTTTTCGAACCGATCGAGAATGATTTGGATATCTCGATTGTTTTTTTTTTTTTTTTTTTTTGGCGCAGAGGTCGCGGCTCGCGGTAGATCGAATATCCTGACGAACGAACGGTAAAAACGTGACGACGCTCGAGCGTCGACGGATCGATCGTCGAGGGATAAACGCGAAAAACGTGATTAACGCCCAGCTCTGCTTTGACTACTGTAATAATCGATCGTTCGAGATGGACAAGCGTAAATAAGTTAAGCGTGATGGAGGCTTTGATTAAGGCGAACAAGCTTGCACGTAGAGGCGTGAATAATTTCGAAAAATCGAAAATTCGCACGTTGGCTCTTTCACCGGTGTGTATACGTACACCCCCCCCCCCCTCTCTCTCTCAAACTTTTATCATTTTTTCTGTTTCTTTTTTTTTTGCCGAACCATCGTTCCGAGCCGCGGCGCTCCCCCTTCGTCGTCGCAATCATGGGGAGCCACGATTATTCTGCGAGAACGTCGGCAAGAAAATCTCGAAAGCAACTACCATGCGGAGGATCAACGATAAATATCGGACTAACGTTAGATCGGAAAGCACTTTGAGCGAAATAATTTTAGCGGAAATAAAATCCGTCGGCGGGTTCGTTGAAAGGTTGTCGAAAATTGAATCGTTGTTTCTCTTAACAGTAAATCGTATGTACGTGGTACTTGGTATATCGATTGAACACTCTCGTGCCTTTGATCAGAACTTACGAATTACATGCCGTATAACATCTACGTTTTCCTTCCGTCTCGCGTCGGGCTGTTCACTCGCTTTTTACCTCGAGACGCGTCGAGATACTACGTATGATCGTCGGGATATACCGACGTGTAATTAATCGATTCGTTAATTCACCCCCTACTTCTCTTACACTCCCGCGATCCTTCACTCGCGAACAGTCCGACGCGAACGTTAATTTTGGATCTTTCTTATCACAACTCTGTACATCTATGATTCGTCACTTCGACGAAATCTTTCCTCGAACACAGGTTCTCCGCAAAAATGAATTATGAGGAAACTCGACCAAGGATTCTATTTTTGTGATCTTTCGCGCAGTTTAATGTACGCGCTCGTCGTCTACCTTTTCCCCCATCTCGCGTTTATCGTTCTCGGGAAAATAAAATGTCTAGCGATACTCGGCATCGACCGGTGCCCGAGTTAAACCGCATCTTCCTTTCTTTTTTTTTTGTTTTCCTTCGTGATTGCGTGCCAATCGCTTCCTCCCGTTCACGCGGAATAAGTCGGTATAATCGACTGTATAAAATTGTTTCGCGTCGTTTGGCAAAGGAGGAGTTAACCTCGTGCCAGATTTCTGCAAATAGATTTCCATGCTTTTTTTTTCTTTTTTCGTTTTTTTTTCTTTTCTTTTCCCGTTGACAGACGCGCTTCCATTAAACTGAGCGAACGTGAAAGCGGATCCCTGTATCGGCCAGTGGCGTTTAAGATATGTAGGTAAATCTCATGTCAAGCTTATGCTACGTGTCAAGCTTCAATCGGGGTAATTTCAATGGCGGAAAGCAATTGCTTTAGTATCGCGGTCGAGCCATGATATTTTCGGTACGTGCGTATCAATTATAATGTACAGGGCCGAGCATTTAAATGGGAGCACCCAACTATCATTTATTCCCTATTATTTTAGGACGTGTGAAAAATTCCACTTGACGAAGGTATCCTGTTCCGAGGGCAAGCGTTACGATGGAAAAAGTAATTGTTCCTCAAGGCCATTTCTTGTCCCGTGGAGTCTCTCGTACGTCCATAAATAACGGGGATATCTCGACGTACCCATTTAAACGCTCCACCCTGTACACGTATACGCGTACCTATATTATGGGAAGACTGACTTCGATTCAGCGTCGATCGCGATTAAGGAAAAATAAAATGCGTGCGCACGCGGATTGTTGTTCGTAAGAAGAGCGCGATTAATAGATTCATCCTATCGTAATTGATTCGCGTTACTTTTCGTTTCACCCGTTATTCTGTCAATTCTGTCCAACTTCTATGGCTCTTTTCGAGTATCGCGAAAGAAATGACCGTGTATCGATCTTGGATCGATCAGTTGTGTGTATGCAGTTTCGATGCGAACGAGCAGCTAGATCGTGATCGATCGACAAGGATCTGACTGTTCGTTTCATCCGTGTATCGTTTGAATCGATATTTTGTTTCTTTGATGACTTCTTTTGCTTTGCGCTGTCACGAATTTCATGGCATGTATTCTCCCCGGGCATTTATTATTATTTGGTATACTCTTGTACGTACAATGCGTTCGTAATTCTTTTGAACGAAAGTCGTAATAGTTGACGCGTCGCGCGAATATCACTGGAACGTGCCTGTTTTCCTTATCACCGATATCTACGCGTGAAAATAATCGTCTCGTAAGGATTGATCGGTGTACGATTTTTGTCACGTCGAAAAGCTACGTATCGAATTCGATTAAACGTAAACGAAAGGATATCCCTCGTTAATTTAACGTCGGTAGCCATCATCGATTCGTTGGACGAGAGTAACCGTGAAATTTAGAAGCTGATCGTTTATACCGACGCAATCTATTATCGATTTTGCACTCTATTTCGTAGACCGCGAACTTCTCCCGAGTTTATGCGCATAAAGTGCGGAGCGACAGATCGGACGCGTTTAATTCTAATCGCGCAGCGATTTGCAAGCGACGCTATCGATTTTCTAATCCTGTCAGTCGCTTTCGCCGATTATCTTTGATTATTATTAAACAAACGTGAGCGTTTAAGCGAACAACGAAACGCACAGAAGGAAGTTAAAACGGTTAATCCGAAGAAGCTTCGTTCGAAAATGAAACGGATTCGACGTATTAGTAAGCGCAACGTTAACAAGCAAATATACGGCGAGAGGTGTGTGAGAAGTATTCGAATATATTGAAATTCACGGAGGAGAGGTTTTTACTTCGTTTCGCGAGCGGTCTTCGATTTTCCGCGCGATTCTCACAGTTCTCCAGTCATTCTGATCGCGAGTAGAAAATAAATGATTATTCTCGTCAAGGCATATATCGGCACGCGGTGACGGTGTGGTCGAATAAGTACTTTATGCACGTGTCATGCGTGTGTAACATAATACCGTGCTTTGTCATGCGTCGCATGCGTAATACGTACAGTTCAAGGAAACTCCGTCATCGATTCAAAATTGCGGGCCATGCACGACAAAATTTCGGGGAAAATATGGATTTACGAGAGCTTCGAGCACTGATCGACACTTTCTCGACTAGTTAAATAACGTTCTTAAACGATCCAAGAGAATATGAAACGCAAAGTTATTTTTTATATATATTTTCGGCGAAACTCGATTATTCCTCGATACAAAGTAAAACGATCATTTTCATTGTTCCGCTTTTAATGTTATTATCAAACGTATTAAAATCAAATATATGTTTCGATATAATATAAAGAAGATATAATAAATTTCTTCTCTCACAATCGGCGCTTTAAAGGAGACAAAAGTATTTTGGATTTCTAAATATATTATTTCCAATTCAATATCTCAAAAGAATATATCCAAATTCAGTCGAATACAAGCCGACCTCGAGGATCTCGTAGATCTTGTAAATCCAAGGGTACGCCACGCTCGAGCAAAGGAACAGAAACGAAAATGAGGATCTAGCAGCCATAGATTTCTCTGAACGCGCTATTATTTTTGTTTCTCCCTCTACGGATTCAACTTTCCGCAAAATTCACCGCAGAATATGCACGATTATCGCCATTCACTTCGCGGCCCCTTCAAACACTGCCCATCATCGATCCTCGGGCCGCGTACGGTCGATCGAGCGATCGACGGAGAAATTACGATAATCGCGCGGAAACGCGAAGAATTTTGCGCGATCCTGCAGAGGTATATATGCGGTTGCATCGAACGCAAATACATGCAATTTACCATGCACCGTTGGATAGATACAGAGACAGAGACTAGATCTACTAGAGAAACAGAGTCGGAGAGACCCAGATAGAGAGAGAGAGAGAGAGAGAAGGTAAACGAAAGAGTGAAAGAAATAGGGAGAGAGTGAGAGAGAATGATAAACAAACGGAAACTGCGAGAGAAAGATAGAGAGAGAGAGAGAGAGAGAGAGAGAGAGAAGGGGAAAGAGAGAGAGAGAGATAGATGGAGAGAGAATATACAGAGAGACAGATAAATGACATGAGCACAGGCGGGGAAGAACACAATTAACGGGGTTAAGAGCGGGTTGAGGAGCGTCGAGGGGAATGTTTTGTCGTTTAAACACAGGCTCGCTCTCGGTAAGCTCTGCAAAACGTTCGTTACCGCGAGCCTGTTACGCGAGAATCCGATCACCGTGGCTCGGCGATGGAATCTTCGGGCTTAAATCTTGAAAACTTCATCCCGTTGATTTCGCGCCATCTCTCCCTCAGCTCTGCGGCGAGAATTTCATTCCGGCCGAGGCGGGAGAGTCGATAAACGCGTCGCTGAAATTTCTCACCGTGTACCGTAAATTTGATTTCCCCTTTCCGTAATCCGCTGGAAAATGACGTTTAAAGAGAACGGGAAAGAAAAATATCGAAGAACAGCTGCCCGTTCCGCCCCCCCCCCCCCCCCGGTAAAAAGAAAAATCACCGCGTGGTGAAAAATTCTCTACATCCCACCACGGTCACACCCTCGTGACAATGACGTCAAAACATCCCCCTTGACGTTTCCTCGATAAGATGCAGAGCGAAAAAGGAGGGCCAGAAAGATAAAGGTTTTTCCGTTCTCTCGGATGATAGCGAGAGAACGAGTGTCGGTGTACGTGTTCGACTGTGTTTCTCTGTTGCGTGTATACTATGCGCGTATCTATGTATCTCCCAGAGATGTTAAGTGGCTCGTGTTCACGTGTGCGTGTATGTTGGTACGTGGGTGTGTTCCGTCAGGACGCGGTTAAGACCTTGCACGTGCATACCATCTTTCGAAATGATCTCCACCGACTGAGAGAGAGAGGGAGAGACAGAGAGAGAGAGAGAGAAAGAGAGAGACGGAGATAGAGAGATAGATAGATAGATAGATAGATAGATAGATAGAGAGAGAGAGACAGACAGAGGCAGAGAGACAGACAGAGGCAGAGTGAGAGAGAGACAGACAGAGACAAAGTGAGAGAGAGAGAGAGAGAGAGAGAAAGGCAGAGAGAGAGAGAGAGAGAGAGAGAGAGAGAGAGAGAGAGAGAGAAAGGACAAAAAAATGATCATCAAGGCGAAGAAACAAATGGTTTCCTCCATTTTCCTCGCTTCTCATCCCGGATCAACGTGAGCTTTCGCTCTCCGAATCGTTCTCACGTGAGAATACGTCGGCAATTTTAGGTTCCCGTTTATCGTTCTTTTCATTTCTTTTCTCGAGGGTGAACTTTAGCGACAAGTTTGGAAGGAGATTAAGAGATAATAAACGCGCCAAGTCGTGACCGCGCCCTAATGCTATTGGGGGGTCTTACCAAGGGGCTGGCCAATATTATCCCTATCCTGCTGAGCACCGCTGGGAGCCGCTGCAACATCACAGACACCAAACAAAGAGACTTACTCACCAACATTTCCACCAACCAAATGCTTACTAATCGTGTGTGTGTAAGAGCGTGTTTGTCTTTCCCTTATCATATGCTTTACTTCGCATTTCGACATCGATTCGCGAATGTTTTTTTTTCTTTTTTTTCTTTCGCGCCATTCTTTGTTTCCCGTTTCTTTATCGTATCTCTTTTCATCGTCGTTTTCCCGAGGGCTTTTCTTGGAGGGTGTTACGTCGTTTGGTAACAAACTTTTTTTCTTTTTTTTTGGGGTGGGGGAAGGTGATCAAGGAACGTTTAGAAATTTCTGATTCTTATCTGGCTGTGGTTCGTCGCGCGATGTTACGTTTGAAAAAGATCTGTCCCGATACTTCGTTCGCGTTTCGTCGTGGTATGATCCATAGATTCTTTTTCCTTATCAAGTAACGCGGATCGACGATCAGAGATTGAATTTATCGTGACGGATAAACAAGAGACAAGGTATTGCCTCGGGCCAAGTACAAGTACGCGAGACTAGACCTTGTATCTTTTCCGTAATAATACCGGTGAAAAGTTATCGTCTACGAAAAGTGTTCTTGGAGTCGACGGAAAAACTACTACATTTCCCTTCTCGCGTTATTCCAAATTCGATTCTTGCGGTAGCCTCGTTCCTCGATGGGAGCATTCTCTCTCTTATTTTGATTCGTTTCTTTTTTTTCATTTCTCGAACAGCCCTTTGACAAATTGCACATGCAAGAAACACAAACACAATACAATCTGCCAGCGGAGCAGCAACGTGGTGAATCCAGCCGGCAGTGTTTCTCGCGATTTCGAAAGAATCGCGCGTAAAGGAAGTATACTGATTCTACTTTCGTTAGCATTACGCTAATTTGAGCGCGCGCGCGCGCATTACGAGCGAAAGGAACAGTCGTCGTTACATTTTACGTTACATTGCTATTAATACGTTCCTTAAATTCTATATTCGACGTGACACGCCACCGTTTGATTATTTATTGTGGAAGAAGCTTTCTTTTTACCATTATTAATCTTAAGGGGGTTAAACAGCTATAGTTATCCGTTACAATGACATAAAAGTTAATCGCGACACTAAAAATGGACTGGCTCTTCGACTGTATTTAATAAGAATCAAATGAAATTAATTACGAGAAGAAATGTATCTAGAGACGAACGAATTCGTGGAAAACCTGTTGCTTGGATTAAAGTCCGAGAATCGGACGGGTATGCCTCGATTGTTCGATTCGATCGTAACGCGTACACGCGCGTAGGAGGAGTGAAAATTCATGTAAAAAACGGTAGTACTTTGGGTACAATAATGCGGCAGCATCCGAGAATGAAATATATATATATATATATATTTATATATAAATATATATATACATCGTTCGTGAGGTTACAAAATATGTAAGGATAAAAAAGAGAAAAGAGAGAAGATATACAGAGAAAGAGAAGGGGCAAAAGAGAGTGAAACTGGAGACATGCAAATAATGCAGCCTCGTTCGAATCGTGACGAGAGTACAGAATATTCTCGAAAGACAATGCGCGAGGTATCGCGGGACGATTAATTAAACGATTTATTAACGTTAATCGATAATCGCTCGGGCCACGAAGCAGAAATTATATCGAGATAGATAGAACGGGGAATACGGTTGAGAATAATTTAGGACTCGAACGTAATCGCGAATTCGTATCTTCGCGTGCCGTCCAAATTCGATCTTGCGAGACATAAGATAATTACGTTAGCGATCGTTCTTTAATTATTCCGATCAAGTTGAATAAAGAGACCGTGAACGCGCATCGCCTCCCGCGGAAAGTCCGTATCTTTAAACGTATTGTCGCACGAGTCTCGTCGGCTTTATCATCGAGATCGGGAAGGAAGGAGTCGCGAGCGACTTCCTGGAAAAAAAGAGACAATTAAAAGAAACTATATAGAACATAGGCGTACTCTCGAGAGATGCAGCGATTGTTAAGTAACAAACCATACTGTGTCTGTGCAATGATCACGCCAACGATTTCACATGTGCACGATGCGAACGCGATAAAAGTTTTTGGGAAGAGAAAGAGCTCTTCTTTTATCACTGTCCCCCAGGATCTGGTTCTTATCCGTGGGTCGTTCTATTAATAAACTCTCAGTGAATAAAATTGCAATTGAGATATTATACTGACGCTAACGGCGGTTGCCGTTGCGCTGGTGATAGTATATAGCTTTTCCTAAAAATTGTCGAAAGTACGACATATATTTATTTCGATCTAAATTTCGAATTTAATTCGATTTAAATGTTATTGGCAAGCACGAAAGATTTGATGATACGATCATAGTGGTATTGTATATATTTGTATTCGTACTGTCCAGAAAGACATTATTATTGTTACTATTATTATTATCATCGGCATGATCGTCTTTGTTATCATTAATACCATCTAGCGTAGAGTGCCTTTAGTAGAAAAATTGAAATTCACCGAAAAGTAATTTTCTTATTTCTTCGCAACGGACCCGTCGTTAGCGCTTAAATAGGAGCGAATAATAAACGAATGTAAATTTTATTGCGTTCGCGTCATTAGGTTACGGATCACATACATCATGAGGCCGGTGGAACGATCGATGAGGTTTTACTTTCACCACGCGCTTTTCTTTACCTTGTAGTTTTCCGGCTCGTATTTCGGGGCTTCGACAATTTCCTCGTGAACCTCGTGCTTTTCGCGACAAAAGGGACAAAGCGATTATTATCCTCGCGATAATCCTGGCTGCGCATGACGAGATTTGAAAAAAAAATTATCGATCGACTGTCGCGACGTTCGTGCGATCGATCATTCCAATTCTTCTCTCTTTCTTTTTGTCTTTTCGTCCATACGTATTTCCCGCGAAGATCGTTTCGCGAAAAAATAATACTCTGACCTCGGCAAAAATTGGCGTAGTTTCGAAATGCGTCGCCGCGACCTTTTTTTCTCTTTTTTTTCTCGTTTAATCAGAATCGGAGCGAAGAAAGCTTTCCTCGGATTTCTCTTGGAATTATTTCAAATCAACGAATTCCCCCCAATCGGCCCGTCGTTTTGCGCACCCTTGAGGCGAAGGGAATAAGCGATGTTTGTCTCTCGTTAATTCCAAGCAATGAAAAAAAAAAGAAAATAAAGAAAAAGAAGGAATGGCACTCCATTGAGAAATACTGTAACTGACTAACTGTGAGTGTATAATGTCGCGTCGCCTGGCCGAGTAAGAGAATAGAGAAGAAGAAAAAAAAAAAGAGGAAAAGTGTACGACCCTTGCGATTTCTACTTGTCGTTCGAGAACAGTTAATTGCGGATTCTACGCTTTCTTTTTTGTTTTTTTTTGTTCATTCATTGGCGTCGGCTGGGGAGCCAATCTGCTGTTCGAGAGCGCGCCTCCGCGCGACAATGTTCGACGATCGATTTCATTATTCGTCGTCTAAACACTGACAATGCGGAGACGATGCTCGCCCACGTCGAAGTATAATGTATATCGTGGAGAACGTACTCGTGTTTCGCACGCAACGATCTAATCGTTGCGATTGTACGAGCGACCGTTCGCGCGTGCATTTCTAGCGAAACGAAAGCTTCCGAGCCGTCGTTTGCGCGCACAACCAAAAATTACCGTTTACCGTTTAAGGTAAATGGCGACGAGTGGCGACGAAGTCTTCGTTTCGACTGAGAAGACATACGCTGGCGAGAGAGAGCAATTAAAAGGTAAAAGCAATGGAAAAGAAAGATAATTACCGCGGTGAAGCGTAGTTTAGGAGAAATTAGCGTGGATTCGCTCCGGGGGAATAGCTAAGGGGGGAGAATGGGAGGGTAGAAACGAGGCATCGTGGATTAACGTCACTTACAAATTAAATAAAGTTCCGTACGAAGCTGTTTAAAAGGAAAATCGAGAATAAGGCGATCGAGACGAGGAGAAACGATTACTCGTGAGGAAGAAAAGAAAGTGGGGGTAGCATAGTAGAGAGAGAACGCGACCGAAAACGGAAAGAAGGGGGCGAAAAGAAAGAGTACCTTGAAAAAAAAAGAAGAAATCATAGGAATTTAATAGAACCGACGACGGTAAATGCGAGAAAAGGCATTGTCGCGTCGGTGAGAGAAAGAGCGAGAGAGAAAATAGAGAGACAGTGGAAGATAAGTGGAAAGAGACACAGACTAAAAAATCCAGAACAAAAGCGTATCGTAAGACCGAAGGCATGAAGCGTCGCTCGGCTCTCCTCGTGTCCACAAAAGTATAAAGTATAAAGAGACCCAAGAAAACAAAAAAAAGTATACGAGATTTAAGAAACACGGGAAGAAAGTAGTCTTCGACGCGTCGACTGTCACGCGAGCGCCTCGTCGTTAGATGTCAAACATCGCGGGACGTTTGGCGACGAGAATCTTTAAAGTTTAAACGGTGGTACAAGCGAAATCGGCAATGATTAACAAACATTATATAAAAGTAAAATAAAGTGGAGAAAGTGGACTTCGTTCGGCACCGAGCGGAATAAAGAGAAGTATTTCCTAAAACAGAAAAGTTCCTGTGTACGTATACGTACGTATAACGATCGGAATGGAATGATTACTTAAATGGCCGGAAGACGCAAGTCGAGTGTAACGAAGAACGTAATTTAAAGATTCTCCCCAACCTATTCTCGCCAAACGGTCCAGGGTATGCGAGCGACAAAACTGGCGCGACAGTCGAACGCCAACGCGTCAAACGGTGTACAGGAATTAGGATGCACGGTGTTCGGCGCGGTTTACCCTATCCCACGCCGGTGAGCAAAAGTACCTGGGTGACGGGATTCTCGCCGGGACGATAGACGACGTTGTGCATCGGTCGCTTCCGGCCCACGTAGTTGACGCATACGAACTCGAGGAGGCTCGCGTAGATGAAGCACATGCAGACGCCGTCCCAGACGTTCATGGCAGTCAGATTCGAAACGACGGGCAGCGTCGATCGGAAACCGTTCGACGTGGTGAAGAAATTGAGCATCGTCGTCACGCCTGGAATTTAGATGAGCGTCGATTAGACGAGACTCGGTTAACGCGGAAACCGAAAAATGTGCTTTTTTTCTGTTTCAGATTTCTTCAGACTTCTTCTTCAGGTTTGTTCGGATTTCAACGGGTAGACCGAAAGAGAGACGGAGGCTGCTGCGTTTATGTCTAACCTAACGAGGTTCTCTTCTAGATTTACAGTGGAATAGGAAGTTATAAGACGGCCGCGGTAGCGTCAACGATAACGAGCGAAACCTGATTCACCGGATAATGGAACAACAAAGACACGTTGTTCCACTCGTGCAATTTTAATACCACATTATTTCTCCAGGGAATTCGCGGTGAAACTGTTTTTTTACACCACTCGCGCCGTTGGATTAAAAATTAAAGAACAGATAGAAGCGCAGTGGTTCTCAGCCTCGGTTAATCTGCCCTCTTCGAATACGATTCCTTCCATTTCCAATGTTGCCCGACTCAAAACTTGCGATCCAAATAGTACGCGCGCAATATTGAAAACCTCTCATTATTTTTCTTCTTTTATAATACAGTCATCCAAATTTAATAAATAGCAAATATCGACAGATTTTAAAAATCGGATAAATCCTTCGTAAAATTCCTACGTGGGGATGAAATTCTCCTCCCTCGTTTGAGAACCGCTTAGGAAATCGGCGAGAAAAATCTCTTTCTCCGGCGCACGGTTTTTATTATAAATACAAATTATTCAACACTCGATTCTACCAGGGGAATCAAAGATAATATTTCCACCGCGTTTCTCGCCCGAGGAGTGCCATTCGCGTACCTCCACCCGATTTCCTTTCGCTCTTCTTGAGCGAAAGTATGGAATGGCAGGAGAGGCTGAGAATTCTACGGAGGGATAGGTAGATAGATAGATAGATAGATGGAGTGAGAGAGAGAGAGAAGGTTGAAATAAAGGAGAGGGTGAAAACTCACCGATCATTACTCGCGCTGGCACGGCGTTCCATTCGAGCCAGAAGGTAATGAAGGAGCTGGTCACCAGGATGATACCCGGGATGAAGACCGTCGTAAAGTAGAAGGCACGATCTCGCGTGAAAATCAGATCCACCTTCAGGCAGCTGTAGTTACCTACATTGCGCACGTGACAAATATTTATTATTAATTCGCCCTCCGTTGATCGTCCTTAGAATTCGGAAAGCGACAGGCGACTTCCGTTTCCCGAGAGACCGAATATATATTATTTAGTTACAGATCTTGGATATTAAGGTACCCTTAGCCAATATGATTTATATCTGAGATTCGCATCATTTTCGTACGATCTTTACGCCAATTGGATTCAGAGCCGATTATCGTTAATCGAAACGGCGAATCATTGAGAATATCAAAATAATAAGATCGTTTTGACCGCAGGTATCTTAATCGTTACTTGAAGAATTCCTCTTTTCAAAAGGAGTTTACTCTTTCGAAGAGACTGAAATTCCATGCTCTTAGTTCGCCAAGTATTATACAGATCACTAATTGATCGCTAATTGAACTTTTTTTAGAAACATGTTAGAAAGGGTTCTTCCTAATTCGGTTATTTCGATTTTTCTTATTATTATTATCGTTATATATCGTTCGTCGTCACTACTCGGCTCTTCTTTACGCAAAAGTATGCTGGCGCGAGAAAGACAAATAAACGAGAAAAAAAAGAAGAAGAATAATGTGAGGAAGGAACGAGGGGAGCACAGTACGTGTCGCCAACTTTCCGCAATGAAGCTCCACATTCGAGAAAGCATTTCAAGCCCAGCTAGATAACGCGTGTACGTCAAAGGGGTGGGTTGAAAGTTTAAAGATAGAGGGATGTTACGGGGTCGGGGGACGGGGGAGGGGGGGGAGGTCGAAGAGAGGTAAAGTTACATCTTGACACGTGTCCTTGCCAACTCCGTAAAACGTACAGTTTGCGTTGACGACGTTGAATGGATCGCAGTTTAAATTCTCTAAAGTACGAGAGAGTAAAAGAAAGATGTCTGATGCTAAAGAGAATCAATGAAAAATGATTCGGTCAACGTCCTGTTGATTTTCCGGCCATGGCAGTATCGTTACTTTAGAGGTGATCACTATTATTCGATACGTTTAATTATTCTCACGGTACGGGAGAATAGAGAAATATTTAAATAACTTTCAAAGATTCTGTACATAATGTTTAAAGACGATCGATGATCAATGGTGATTACGAACGATCAATTAATATCGACTTCTCTGGCACGATTGTGCGATACGAATATAAAGATACGATAAGTAGAAAGAAAAAAAAAACATCTGTGTAAAGAGTGTGCAATAGAAAATTGACGATCGAATGTCTCGTCGATGTAGCGGTGCCTCGATCAAATTTCGCGAACCAGACGAAATCGTACAAAGTTACTTCGTGGTGGCATCAAGAAGAAAGAAAGATAGATAGAAAGAAACAAAGAAAGAAAGAAAGAAAGAATAACTGGGTATAATAGTGAAGCAGAAGCGAAGCACAGGCTGAACGATCTCAAACAAAGATTGCCAAGATCCGAATCACTTCCGGCAGGTATTCTATACTCGAGAGAGAGAGGAACGTGTAGGGGGATTTAACGCTAATAGATCATTTACTATACTTTCGTAACGTCGTGACATGACGTCCCGTCAGGTGGTCGAGCGTCGTCTTCCTCGTTTCCGTTAACCCTCCCGCGTGCAATTTCGTCTCCATTTAAATTGAATGGAAAATTTGGATCGCGGATCGTTAACAATGTTTCGTTGATCTTACAATGATCAATGCGAAACACAGATTGCTGATACGAGAGGGTTGAAACGTTGAACACATTTTGAAAATATAAGCTCAGGTTGAACGATCGTGCCTTTAACCACTTGACACGATTGTCGAAATGATCCTCCTACCCTTTGTACCAAGAATCAATTTTTTTAGAAACCGAATTGTGGTTTTACCGATAACGATACACTATTCTTCGTCGAATAATGTTTTTTTTTTAGTACGGTTCAAATTTCGTTTCATAGAATATTTCTATTGTCATTTTATCGCCACCTGTATTATCGTTTCGGGGGATTTGGATACAAAGGGTGAAAGTACCATGAATCGGCAATGTACGACATCGAATCTACTTAGGGTAGTGTTTCCCAAATTTTTCTACTTTGGAGGCTTTTCATCGTTTATACAACAACATCGTTCGCATAAAGACAAATAAATAAAATTCTTTTTATAGGGGGTTTTGCTCTATTTCGACGAAATCGTTTGTAAAAAAAAAAGAAAATAAAACAGTTTGATCCCTCTACATAACCGGTGAATATTAACCCTTTCAGACCAGAATTTCTTTTCTCAAGAAACAAATCCTATTCTTCCAATGTTTAAACGTTTTTTCCCCCAAAATACGCTCGTTGCGAGGAGTTTGTTCGTGGACTTCGGTTTTAATATTCCCATCCCACGGGTTTTGAAAATTTCATTCTAAACTCGTGCCAATTTCTTTTCGATATTTCCACCCTACGAACTTTCAAAAATTTCTTTCCAAAGATATGCTCGCCGCGACGAATACACTCGTGCCAATTTCTTCCTCGATATTCCCATCGCATCAATTTCGATGGTACATAATTCAAAAATAAGCGAATACAAAAGAAAGGAATAAAAAAAAAAAAGAACGGTCGAACGACCAACAGGTCCGAAAGGGTTTTGGGGGGGGAAAAAAAGGAGAACAGTTTGGGAAGCACTGACTCGGTGTGTTTTTTAGGCCTGTCTCACGAGTTGGTAAGCTTGGTCCTGTCTCTCCCTCCCTTCTAAGGATTATCACGAAAACCCTCTCTACGCATTCTCCAGGATTAATCTTGGTTGTCGAAGGGGAGGATTTTACCTTGCTCCTCAAACCTGCGCTGGCACAGCGAGCACTTAGAGTCCCCAAATTCATCGAACTCGTCCTCGTAGTCGACCATGATCTGTCCGTCAGCTGCAACAAAACAGCCCACGAACTTCCTTCCTCTCTTCTATCCACTTTCTAATGTTTTTCTTTTTCATCGCGATTTAGGCTTTTTCTTTTTTCTCCGCTTTTTTTTTTGGTGTTGCATATTTCTCTCGAGGGGACGGATAAATCTTGATCGCGAGAAATACTAGAGGCGTCAAAGGAACACGCGTGAATCTGACAATGAGATTCGTTGAAACAAATTCTCCTTTCCAGTGGGAATATTGAACGTATCGTTGGACGGGAGGTTCTTTTTTTTTTTGGATATCATAAATCAACGGGACGCGCGAAACGTACCAAGAATGTTATTCCAAGATTGATATCGATATCCTTATCAACGTTCAAATAATTATATTTTAATCGACGCGATAGAAATGTATTGATATCGCGAGTCCCGCACGAACTCTCTTTATCGTTCCTCGGAATGATTCTCTCTACTGTGCACGGTGAGCTACGTTTTTTGAAAAGTGAGAACGCAAGGCAGCTATGACAGAGTAACAAGCTGAACATAGAAAGGGGAGCCTGAAGAAAAATAGTCCGAGTTCAACTTCTTCTTCTTCTCCTCGGCAAGATCTATCCGCCCCTCCTGGTATTATCCGCGTCGTCAGGCTTTTCCTTCCCTCTTATTCTCGACGTTCTTTCGTTATCGCGCCCCAATCGTGATTTTTCCCGTCTATTCGGATTCGCACCAACTTTATCGGACACAGAGGAGAAACTTTCGTCGTCGGGCTAACTAGACCAAGCATACCCGCGTACCGCCATGGTTGATCCCTTCAGGGTAAAGAAAAAGCATCGATCTCGAATTTTGATTCGCGTACCGCGGCGAAAGACAGATAGAGAGAGAGAGAGAGAGAGAGAGAGAGAGAGAAAAAAGAAAAGATCGTGGAAGAGGAAACGAAACATTTTTTCCATTCGTCCGACGAGCGTCGGCGAGAGATTCCAAGTTATAACGAAACCTTTCAAGGTATAGAAAAAACCTGAAAGAGAAACGTGACTTTTGAATAAATTATTTCAACTTTGTTTTTACAATTTTTTTTTCTTTTTTAGCTAACATCTGTGAAAATTGCCATTACGCAATTTGCCTAAGTGAATGCAAAGCCGCTCGGGAGTAACAATTGTTGATTTTTTTGTTTTATTTTATAAGAGAGACTACGGAAATTACAGTTTCGACGAATGTAATCTATTCAAGCTCCTCGCTGGCTGCGTAAGCTTTTTAGAGAGCTTGTAAGCGCCCAAAGTAATGGTTACGTAATAATTAGCTCAAACATGGTAGTCGTATTATCAAGCATGAAATTAGCGTGGAATCCTCTTCGACGAACAGACTCGAGAATCGCTCGAAAATAAATTTAAACGAAAATGCGTCTAACGTATGCAACTCTCGCGACGCGCATCTCAATTTTCACTACGATCGAACAAATCCTCGGTAGCGCGCATCATTTTTCAAAACTCGTGATCAGCGATGGACGACGAGGGATAAAAAGTTCAAAGAAAATCACGTTCCGGAATTTTCTGTAATAATAAACCGACGCGATTAAACGCGACGAAAGCTTCGCGGTGTCGACAATTCGATTTTCCTTATCTCGTTGGACATATCGGCACGACGAAACGAGAGATGGCGAAGAAGAGTGGCTTTAGTAGGCCGTAAAAGGGTCATTGTTAACAAAAAAAAAAAAAAAAGAAGAAAAAAAGGAAAGCCTCACCCCAAAAGCAAACCACGGCGGGCTCGGTTGAAAAGCGAGACAGGAACCAAGGTTGCCAATATGCACTTTCTAGAGGAGCTATGTATTATATACATACATCTATGTATATACTTGTGTACGTGTTTGTGTAGAGAGAGAGAGAGATATATATATATATACATATATGTACAAAAGAGAGATAGAGAAAGAAAGAGAATCAGACGTATAAATACAAAACGTATGTATCTACGCCAAATAGGAAGAAAAAGAAAATCAAAGAGTTCATCGTCATAATTCCGATCTACGTCGCATGCAGAGTCATCTTCATTTCTTTCTTGCATTTGCGTTCCAATACATTGGTTTGATTGATTATGCTTCGGTTGCGCGTACACACCAAAAGACACACGCACGCATACGGAACACGCACGAACACACGTGTAATCAACGTGCACCTGTACCGCTACTGCTCGTGCCGCAGATCGAGGAACCCCCCATTTGTTTTGGCAATTTTATTTTATTATTATATCTCCTTTTAGAGATTAATTTGGCAATTAAAAAGATATTTGCGAAAGAGTCGAATTCGACGTTCGTCGAATTTACGAGCGTTCATTCTGTCGCTGACAGCGACATCGACGAACGATCGTTCGTATACTCGTTCCATCAGGGATAAAAATTAAAAAAAAAAAAGAGAGATACATATACATATATCGTGTTTCAAATTTTTTCAACGTCGGACTTAACGCGCAAGTTGCGTTTCATCTTTTCCGATTGAAATATTTTGCTAGCGTTGTGCCTTACTTTTCGTTACTGTGCGGAAGAATAGTCAAGCATACGGTCATACGTTAGTGGAAAACAAACAAAAAAAAAAGAGAGAAATTGTTAAATTTTGCGTCGAACATGCACTGCGACTTACCTGCACGTTTCGTACGTTCGTAAATTCAAATCTTGATAATTTGATCACGATTCACTTTCCCACGGATTCGTTGGGTGATACGATTAAGAGATGCGGAGTGGATGTTTGTTGGAACGAAAGTTGGCAACGGGATAATCAAATATGCGGTATCGCGAAAGAAAAATAGAGTCGATTAATGAAAACTGCGAGAATCAGCCTGATCGTGAATGTATTCTCGAAATTATAGCGTAATGGAAGAAAGAAACGCGAGTTCGTGTCAACCAAGGTAACAGAGAACGAAGTTTTGTTCGGGTACCAAAGAGATTCCCATCGTCGTGAGACGGAAATAAATGTCGTTTGTCGCCCGAAATTTAATTTAGCGATCGTCGAAATCCAGAATTATTGAGAATCTCGCGAGGCAGAAATTTTCATCTCCGACGTATCTATCCTCTTTCGACGTCTCGTATATCCCAGGATGCGGAATTTCCGTTCTCGTGGGTCGATTTTATTTTGGCCCGCGAGAAAAACGAAATTTTCCGGTCACCGAATCATTTCTGTTACGGATATAATCGGGACAGGTTTCTGACGTTGGAAAAAAATCAACATATCCGTGCACTTGGAACGCTGCGAACAATTCATTTGCGTAGATTTCTTATATCTGGAGGAAACCAAAAATTCTGAACACAGCGATTGTCGAAGGTTATTAATAAACTCAAATATTTCTAATTTTTGGACAGCTCAATCTTTCCATCACAGCCAGGGTTATTAATCAGCTCAAATTTTTCTTCTCTCAAAATCTCTGATGACAACGAATATTACACATTATTAATGAACTCAAAGATTTCTAACGTTCGAAGGAGACTAGATTCTCCGGTTCCCGCGAATCTACTTTTCTTTCTCGTAGTTCAAAGGTAACCGAGATTTTTCGCGTCGGGGCCTATCCGATCGTTCCGTCGCATCGTTCGTCGACGACGAGACGACGTTGACGGCAAATCGAGTATGAGCGAGGATCGAAGGGAGATAAATTGGAAAGTGGGTAAGCTAGAGCGTCGAACGAAATTAGAGATCCTTTTTTGGCGGTGCCAGCCGGATTTATTGATCCGAAGGCGTCGTCCATAGGAACGATGGTGGGGTTTTCCAGGAATGGAGCAAAGGTTCAAGGGATGCAGCGCCTCAGGTGCATCGATCTGGCAGCAGGTGTTACGCTACCTCTTTTATCCGAATGCTACCCCAGGTAGAACATAATCGTGCCTCGAATTACTTTCTTCGTATTATCGTTTTTCGCGCCACGATATCGTTCCCGCCGCGCCGCGCCGCGCCGCTGCCGCGGCAATATTTTTACATCTCGCGTCGAAGGATTGCCGTTTTATCGAAGTCCCTTATCATATTACCATTTAAACGTTCCCCCGCATTTCTTTTCTCGTTTGAATCAAACGCGTCCGTGGACGTTTAAACGGCAATTTTGATTGCAAAAACGTCCGTGGACGTTTAAAGGGTAATGTGCCTTTATTGATGTATTAAAAATAAGAAAAGGCTCCTCGAGTCTCTCGGATTAATCGCGACGCGACGCGGGGTTAAAGAAATTGTTTTCAATATATTACCGGTTTCGAATAAACTGCTGCTTCGATGGCTACTATCGATCTTTAATTTGGTTATTGCGAGGGAGATACTATTAAACGATTTTTTGAAATTTCAACATGGATATCATAATTGTTTCCCGACGTCGTATCACGTTTTGCAATTGGATGAAATTTCGAGAATCTTCCACCTGGGACAATCATCGGATAAAAGTCTGCTTGGTATCCGATGATCGATTCGATGACAGTAAAAATAAATATCTGTTGTCGAGTGCGTGTATAAGCGACACCAAACGTTTTTGTGGGCCAACGTGACTGCCGTGTACGGTGCATTGCGATAATAGTACATAAGCGTGTCACTTAAGGATGCAAGAAAAAATCGTAAAAAGAATCGACAACGAAGAGGAGGTGGCGACATTTTTCGACGTTTGCTTCCTCGTCTTTGATCGAGTTCGCTTCGCGAATCGCGATTGGATCACCGGTTCTCGCGATAGCGTTACCGATACGCTGAGGTTGAGACGATGACTCTTGTCGCGGTAAAGTCTTGTCTTCGTTTCAATTAATTAACGGCCATTTGCATTGCTATTATATATAATTAAAGGGCAGCTTAACGCTTTCGCGATCGATTATGCGTTTCCACGCTACGCGTATATATTTATATATATATATTCAGGAATGTCTAAAAGAACACTTTGATGAAAAATTGATTATTGGCTCTCTATTAAAACAAACCGAGAAAGCGTTAAATAACCTCGCATATCAAAAATTCCCATCGTGAAATTTGGTTAAGTGATCGATAAGCGGTACTTGCTAAAGGACAAGTTTAAAATCGAATTAGCGCGAATGGCCGTAAATCGATGATATTAATGGAAATTATGCGGCACGATCGATCGAGAATCCCGAGTGTTGGAGGAAGAATGCGAGTGGTCAGGGCCGTACCTCTTTAACCCCCTCCCACCACTTCTTTTCGATTCGCACGAAATTCGTTGGAATATCACGGATGGTACGTTGGTACTTTCTGGACTCACCTCGCCAGCTTACTTTGATCGGACACGTGATTGTCTGGTTCTTAATGAGGTACGCATTCAGCGACGTCAGGCTTGGACTTTTTCGCAAGGTACCCTCGTCGTTCTTCCACACGTACGTAATCGCCGTTTGTTCGTACGATACTGAGGAAAACGTGATAATTAGAGGGTGTTGGATAATTGACGAAAAAGTAGGTATATTGAAATTCCCGTAAATTTTCAGGGACGACGATAATCGAGTGAAGGGTTCTTGATTATTATAGCCACGGAACGTTACGAATGTAATCGCGTTAATTGGTTAAGGATGGTGTAAGTAGCTTGAAAGACATGTTTACTTACTGCTCTCAATGGCGAATGAACACAGTGGGTCGTCGAAGGGGAAGATATTGAGTCTACCCTGGCAGGATAGGATCAGGTGACGCCTGAAAACTCAGAAAAGGTAACAAACTTTCAATACCGATTCTACTAATACGACCTGGGTAAGTACCACTATCCTTACGAAAAAAAAGAGAGAAATGCGAAGGTTGCTCTGAGAGACGGTAAATCAACTTGTCGAGCCAAAATTACTGTTCTTCAAAGAAATTTGAATCACTTAATCGAATAATATCGCTACATCATTCACGGCAGTTCGAAACATTTTAAATATCCTACGATCCTGTCGGATAGTCGGATTTTCTAGATTAACAAATTTACAGCTTTTGATTTATACCAATGCGCGTAAACTCGCGGGTCAAATATTTTATCTAACTAAATGCATAGTAAGTAATTTGTCAAATTTCACTATGAAAATAATTTCAAAGATATCCGTAAGATCGAGAGGTAGAAACGAGCGTAACAAAAATAATTCTTCGACAGCTTCGAGGTGATCGATCTGCAACGGCACGATCGTCACAGAAAATGGAATGCAATCGGTAATGTTTAATCGGCGAATCGTTGAAATAAATACCGCATAAGATAGTTGACGGTGCCGTTGCGGTATATCCGTAGGGCAAAGTGCACGGGTATGAGCGGATCCTTAAAGTCCCCGTGCATTATGAAATACGTGTCGGGCAACCAAATGTTGTCGTAATGATGAATCGCATTCAAGAACTCGTATCGCGATCGGTTGCTGTAACGTAGCCGCGGATCGTACCACTGTTGTTGCAGCAAGAACTCCACCTCGTATTTCTGTTGACAAAGAGAACCATGGCGGACGTTATCAAACGGCAATGAAGATGATTCGAGACGTTCGAGAAACATGATTTAGCTGGCCGAAATGATTTGTACGGTCTTGTCGATTCTCGATTATAAATTTGAAGTATATCTCGTACATCTCGAATCAAATCAGATATTCGTATTTGACAATTAACGCAAAGTTTTACCGCCATATCTTTTCGTTTAACTAGCGCGATTTACGTATATAGTAATAAGAGCGCGTTAATTACCAGACTGGACTCGTCTGGAGAAGCCAAACTTAGCAACAGCACGCTCACGTTCACGGTCAAGGTTCCTGAAACACAGCGACCGATTGAAATTTGTGGGCTCCGCCGCGTGCATCCGTTGGATCGCTCGCGAGAAGGGCACGCCGATATCAACCGAAGTTCTATCCGTTGAGAATTGCAAGGGCAAAACGGAAATTAGCGGTGGTCCCTATAATACGATACTCTCTCAACCGATACTAAGCAGCTCTAAATATTAAGAGCGTCGCTGATCGATACTATTTCCACCGATCGGGTGGATAGTCTGACATTAGCAACGAAGCTTGCCGGAAATAGTCTCTCGTGTATTCGTAATACGCGACATTTAATTATCGAGGTTGATCCGGTCGTGCCCCGGTCGTCGGGCGACGTATCGATCGGCGGGTCCTCGTCGATCTCGACGTATCGAGATTCAAACCTGGCCCCCGAGGTTAAAGTTAATTTGTCTTATTAGAACGAAACGCCTTTTTCCTTTCACACTACGTTTTGCGCAAGCCGATGCCGTTACTGCGACGAAGCTTTCTCAGAGCCATGCTGTGCACATGCCGCGACTAATTCTCGTGTACGTTATATTAGTGTCAAGCTCGAGGACGTGTAGTTGGGACTCGGCACCGTCGCGGGGAATTAGCGTGCTCGATGGTAGACGCGAGTGGGTGCTCCAATTGCAAACCACCGGACCTCCGACTTGTCCTCGTGAATATTTCAAGTGCCGTCTTTGCTACAATATGTACGTCGTTTTGGGTTCTCTGGCTGGATGGACATTTTCGTGGAGGCGAAGTCGTTCGCTCCGCGTAACGTTCCCGATTCTAGTGGAGAAATTTCCTCGTAGAGTACAAGCGCGAGAAACCCAGAAAGGTGTATCGGTAGATTTTCGTAGCGATCGTTATTAATTATTATTAATTATCCATATCCACAAATCGAAATTTTCTAACTCGGAATAATGAACGTACAAGGAACTTCCGGGGAAGTGAGAGGCTGTTTTTAGTCGGTAAAAATCCGACACTACCCCGTTGTCGGTCCTGAACCGGAGTGGTGCGGTTCCGGAACTTGGCCTCTACGTGGGTCCGGGTCCGCGACTATTCCTACTCCAGGTGCAGGGCCGATAATCGGGTGTCTTTTGAAGATTTTCACCTCCTCCGTCCCAGAAAAAAAATGCCCCTTTGAAAGGCTTTCATTTCATTTCATTTCACCCAAAGTGCGTTATTTTATAATAACGTGGTTGTCGTACAGTATCAATTCTTCGAAATTCGCGGATGAACGTTGGAAAGAGATCGTTAGATCTGATTGTCAGTTATTTATTCTTTGAGTATCGGTGTCAACGAGTCCCAACTAACGTTATAATTGTCAATGCATTCAGCTACACAAAGATACGAGAAATAAGTGATCTACGTCGGAAAATAGAGAGTGGGGTGGAAGGTGGGACAGGGATGGAGAGTGATCTCTTTTTCTTTTTTCTTCTTCTTCTTCTATAAAAATCGTGCCGATGATCGAGGAGTCCTACTTCCCGGATCGATTGACAATACCATTGCTACAGAAATAATCGATCATCGCTTCGATGGATGAATCATTTTAACCCTTTGCTGCCACGCGGCCAAGTAATCGCGACATCGTACTTTACCGCAGAGACACGTGTACATAAATTTTATTTATTAATTTAAATGTACACGCGTGGAGAAAAAAATATTTAACGTGTATAACGCATGGGCTGTATTGTTTTGAATTAAACGCGGCGCGCCACTGTTGACTTTTCATTCTGATGCCGCGAATTATCAACTTCAATATGCACTGGGTTTCATTTAAACAGCTAGAAAATTACGGAAGTTGCGTTCTTCTTCTTCCTCTACTTTTAACGTGGGGCGAGCAACTGAAATATCATTTGCTAAATAAAAATTCCCACGTCCCTGATTTTAAACTCGCTTTAATTAAAAAAGTTGCGCTTTAAAGCTAAACGTTCGCGGAATCATGAAAAAAAATTCAGTAACGCAGTCTGACGGGTAATAAAAGTAAAAGAAGTACCAACCGAATATCGATTCGCTCGTGACGTCATTCGAGACGTCAGTTTCTCTTTAAAAACAAAAAAAATCGCAACTTTCACAATTTTCCAGATGCCGTAACGCACCTACGTACGATTCGTACGAAGTTAAATCTTCTCAACGTACGAAATAGATATCAACGATAACGTCCACGTTCTAATTCGAAACGCGTGTCAAATAAAAAATAAAAAAATTTGGTCCGCCCGAAACCACATTTCCACATTTCCAAACGATCCCAAAGAATCGAAAATGCTTTTGACCACGATGGGTTAACGGATCCATTTCGATCCCTCGACCGACCCACGTTTCTTTACCATTACCTCAGCGTGAAACTTATCGTCGGATACCAAGTTGGAGAAAACGATCTTGTTATCGGCACGAAAAGCACGCGCTACCGATCTACTCGGCGCGAAGGAAAGAAATCGATGCGCGTTATCGAGCCACAAACACGCCACCGCGCCGTCGGTTTTCGATAAGGGTCGCTATGTTATTATGTCGGTAAATATGTATTAATCGGTCGATGCATCAAGCACGAACGTGGGTGCTACCTCGACAGGAATGTAGATCCAACGATCGGCCAGCCACCATTCCCTTTTCCCTCTCTTTTTTCCCCTCTTTTTTTTTCTCTTTCTTCTCGTTTTATCCCCGAGTCCCGTTAACGTCAGCGCGCATAATTCTCCGCGTCGCGTACGACGACGAGTACAAGGCCGATTAAACTAATTAGCGTCCAGTAGATATTCACTTGCGGGCGAATATTTCATGATTTAAGTACTCGAACCCTTGGGAAACTGTTCGGCGCACCATCGAACATTTATTCCGAATTCCCGTGGGGGTGTTTAACTATCGATATTTCGACCGATTAGCGTTCGATTACTTAACCGTGCTTGCGAGCTACTAAAATTTTCATTCTACGAAATTTAATAATAATAATAATAATAATAATAATAATAGAGACGACGTTTGAAACATTAACGCTGATTCTTGATTTAGCGTTAGTATCGCTAAATGTACATTGTACGAGCATTATTAATAATAATAATGGAGCTGGGATTTTGAACGTTCCTGCGATTTTCGATTTTACGTTACTAACGCGACGATACATTACCGTCAATCTTCGTGACCCGGCATCTGTATCAAGAGAAATTGTATCGTTCATGGAAGTGTACTACGAACGCCGCGGCGTTGAGAAACGGATTTTGAATCGATGGTAAAGTAAACTCGTTTATGGCCGTTTTACTTACAATACCGATCTTTCATCGTCCCGGATAAAGTATCGTTCCAGAATAGGATAATGTTCTTCGTTCTGCCTCGAATTTTCGCGATGAGGGCGAATCTCCGCGCATGGAATATATTTACGTCGAGGCGCGCGCGTTCCGATCAAGTTTGCAAATTTTCTTTCCCCGTCACGGATCTTTACGGCATCGCGTTTTTACGACGCTGAGACGATACGCGGGAATTATCGACGAAGGGGAAGGTCGTTCGATTGGCGCGTTGTACGAGCGTCGTAATTGTTGCGAGTACCTCCAGGTAATTTGCATTTCGAGAGTAACCGGGTTACGTTGGAATTCTCTTCCCGCCGATAACGATATCGATTGTCGTGAGCTTAGGCAAGGAAGGGTCCCCGTTGTCACGACTAGACGTACGGCGTCGCGAGTCACGGTTTGCACGAGCACGAGTTAGATCCGCGTGTATCGCGTTTTGTTTTTGTGCGTCCGTCCGCATCGAACACCACGCATAATTATTCTCGTACGTCGTTCTTATCGTGTCCATTCGAATAAAAAGGAAATCGTGTACGTTCCCTTTCGCGTCGATTGCGACGAAAAATTTGAAAAATAGTTTCAGAAATCGGTCGACCTAGAGAAACCCAAACCCTCGTGCATAAAATCGACGGACGATTCGATCATGATTAGATCCATATAATTCGGAACACTTTCCGCGAACCATCAACGCCAGTTTATCGAGCGCATGTCACTTCTACCGAGCTCGATCAAGATCCTCGTGAACGAGAGAAAAAAAAAAAAGAAGAAAAATATAGAACGGCACGATCGACGCGACATTCACATTTATCCGCAATCATTTCGACACGCAACTCTCCCTTCGATATTTCTCTACCCTACCTTCGCTCACTAATCGAGAATATTAGTAAAAATAACCAAAATGCTTCATTCCATGCTCCTCTACCAAACCGTGTAATTGTCTCTAACAAAATGATCTATCCTCGTGAACGTCATCGACGTACTGTCTCTAAAGTGATGAAAGGAAATTGAAAGACAAACGACATACGGTAGAACGTCGATTATCGGTACGTCGGTTACCCGAATCTCCGAGTGTCTACGTTCCCGATTATCCGAAACGGAAGAACCTGTACGAGTATCAAAATTAATATAAGACGGTATGGGTTTTAATTATTGTCGAACAAATCGATTTCATTTGATCGAGCGGTATCATCGAAAACAAGGACAAAGTGAATAATATCGCGCTTCCCAGAAATGGCGAACAATTGTATTATTCTCTCCAAGATCGATCATTCGAGTAATCGATTATCCGAAATAATTGTCTCCTAGAGTGGGTCCACCAGGGAATGACCGATCAAGGTTACAGAGGGACATCAATTTATTTCTCAGCGAGGGAAACGAATGTGACGATGTACGAAGGGTCCATATAAAAAAAGATACTGTTTTGAAAAATTTAATAACGATCAAAATTACCAATCATGAGAATCGTTAACGAGCGACCACGCGTGCCCGGCGACCTATATTCGTGAGAAATTATTTTATACACCGATTCAGAGATAATCGATGTTTATATGTACAAGAACCACTTTCGATCTACGTATAGCAAAACATACCCTCTTTCTTATCGATATTTTGCATTTGGTGGTCGATTTCACCGATCACCGGTCACTCGTCGGCGCGCCCACCCTAATTAACCCCTTAACCTACGATTACCGTAATCAACAACGAGATCGGTCACGCGTCGTGCCATTTAAATAGCTGTTCCGCCGTATACTCCAATGTGTGCTAATCGCGGTAGTTTTTCTAATACCATCGGTACGTATCGGTACATAATTCAACGACTATCAACCGCTATCCTGTCCCGTAGATATTTCTCACCATATCTGACCGGATATTCTTACCGCGACTCTCCCTCGATATCGCAGGACAAAGGGTTAATCGGGACAATCGACGTTCTACCGTGACGCTGCAACAGCTGATTACGAATCATCGATGAGAGTCACAATGATGGCAAAAGTGATAAAAGTCGTGGGAAACTGAATGGATCGTGTCGAGCAGCAGGGCCGTATGAGAACCGTGGATGGTAAATCTTAATTATTTCTCTAGACGAGGTTACGAGAGAAGTAAAAACAGAAGGACGGACCGCGAAGGTGGGTGCGAAGGTGTTGGTGCGACGTGTAGTGGTTATTGTTCTGGTTCTTGTTCTGGTACTGGTTCTTGGGGTCGTTAGAGGAGGTCGACGACCGGTTCGACAGGCCGGTGGTGTCACCAGGCCATCGCAATCCGCAGCAGAAATCCGCATCTGTAACACCCAACAACCCTTGCCCACGTTTCGTCCTTTTCTTTCTTTCCCTCTCTCTCCCCCCTCCCTCTCTCTTTCTCTATCTCTCTCTCTCTCTAATTTTTCTATCCACGTGTACGCGATTCTAATCATGATTACGTCTCCAATCGGTTTCGACCGCACGTGACTCTAGTTAATTATCCCGTGTGTATACATATAACGTGATCTTTGTCATGGTTAACGAGGTGTTAACGAGCGATCGGTAATTCGCGTACACGATTCGATTCGTCGCGTCGTGGCGTGTCGTATCTCCTAGGATTTTGAATATTCCTATTCAACGAATTTACGCGTTCTTGTATTTCGTCGCGATGAGTATGACAAGAGGAGAGAAGGGATAGTAAATATTCGATAGAGTCTCGGTACGTGTAGATATCTGTGATTCCCAGCAGCCCTTGCCCACGTCTCATTCGATTTGTTTCTCTTGCTCCACGTTTCTCTGCGACTCGTTAACGAGTCCCTCGATAACAGAGTCACAACGCGTCGAACTCCATTCCTACCTTCGAATTCGAATTCCAACGGAATAGAATAGAATCTTGCTTTATCGAACGAAGAGGGGTTGGATATATAGATATTCTTTTTATTTTCCTTTTTCTTCGTCAGAAGCTATTATGCTGCGTTCCAGCGTTGAAACGGATCGATCGACGGGAACGACGCCTCGTTTGTTAGACAAATATTTTCGACGTCGATTTCGTCGAACAAACACGCGCTCTCGCCCTACCCCCGATTTTCTCGCAAACGAAAAAGGGGCGGCGCCGATAAATTTCCAATTAACGCGCCGACCGTTGCCCAAGACAGTTTTAGGGCCTCGCCGCGGAAATTGTCGTGGAAAGAAACGTCGTCGCGTGTCGCGAAGCCATAATCGAGGAAGCTCTCTTCGACCAACGAAATATCGTTCGATTGACACAATTACGTGGGATTATAGGATACGTAACTTACGATTACGAGCATCGCGGGGGAAAGCTAATGGGGAGAAACGACTAAACCGTTGACGCGCTTTTTTCTTCGTTTCAACATTTCTCTCTCACTCGCGAGGATACACATTTTTCTTTGGATTCCACGGCCGAACGAACGACGCGACGCGACGCCACCGCTCGAAGGCTCGACGATCGCGGAGAGATGCATTCTTTTCGTTTTCTATAGTAGTCTTTGAAAGTAGGCGTCATCCTTCCGGCGTAGCACTTTACGCGACGCGTTTCAAAATCGTTTCGACCTCGGTTTGTCGATTCGCTACATCGAAACGTTTTTTTTCGCATCCCCGAGCGTGATTTTGCATTATTTTGGAAAATAATCAAACTCGTTCGACCGCTGGGTTTTTATTAATTCTTCTTTTTATACGTTCAATTAGCTACGAGCGGTAAAAAGTATTTTGATGAAAAATATCGAAAGGTTTCGACGTGGAGATCGATTCGCGTTACAGGCATATCGAAATGACGAAATAATAAAATTTGTTTGCCCTCGACGAGGGACCGTTGTACGTGTCACTTCCCCGCGCGTGTCAACCCTCCGAGTCTATTGGAATTATTTTCGACGTCCTCGTTACGGCTGTTTGCGTGTTTGAAATATGCCATTTGGCACGGTACGGTCAACATTTTGGACGCCACGATTCGATCCCTGCATTTGTAAATATTTTGGCACGCCTCCTTCCCGTTCTACGTCCAATTAAATAAATATCTGCCTCTGACCTTTTTTTAATCGTTTCGCGCTTGATCGTTTATACATTCCAACTTGAACAAATCCGCGCGCATTGAAAAAAGATTAATCATCGAGATACTCGATAAACTGTTTCGGCAAGATCTCCGTTGCAAAATAACGTAAGAATTACGTATCTGAAAACGTGCGGCAAATTTCAGTTCGTCCAATTTCATATTTCATTTTCACCTATAACACACAATTTTTCCTCGTCGCGGTAAAGAAAAACATGAAAATCGTTCCATCTTTCCTATCGCGCTATCGTGATAACGTCATCTTTACGGATACAAGATGTAAAAAAAAAAAATATTCAACGAATTCCTGGTACGTTTAGCAAAATATACGCGAAGGGGTTATTTAACCGGTCAATTTTTCATTTACGACTCGGCGCGAGTTCTCTCTCGGTATTTCTTTTTTTACTCGCGAGGAATCGCGCATAAAAAAAGAAAAGGCTCCCGCGGCGCAGCTGGCAGCAGGGTCGTTACGATAAAAGCGAAAGAGAGAAGAAACGAACTACGGTTCGGCCACTCACATAATTCTACTAGGTCGAAGCCCGGGGTGTTAATTGGATTTTAATGCAGATGAGACGAGCGTCGGTTGATTCATTATACGCCGCCGAGAACTCGCTAGCGAGAGCCGCGAGGAGAGAGAGCGCTTTTCCTCTTCGTGTCGTGGAATAAGTCGCAGGTTTAATGACCTACCCGCGTACTTTCCCGAGGGTTTGTTTTCGCTTCGTCTCGAAAATCTTGTTCGTTACCGTCAACACATTGAGACTCCGATGCGCAAACATTCGCGTCTGCGCGGCATTCGGATCGTGAAGAAAATTCGAGTTTACGTTGAAAACATCGACAGGAGAAAAATGTGAGAATCCTCGATTCGTAGCTGTTTTAAATATTCATTAGACTCCCGATTGACTTTTGTTTCGCAGAAATAATCATCGAGCGACGATAAAATTGGTAATTTACCCCTCTGCGGGAATTAAACAAATTTACTCGTAATTTAAATCACCCTGACAATAGATACCGCGCGCGGCGGTATTCATTCGTTTCCGATCAATTTTATTATAATTCCACGAACTACTACCACTTTTCGTCGAGAAGAGTTTCAAGTACGGACACGAACGAACGATTCGAAGCGACGATTTGCCTCGCGATTTATTTGCACCAATTCCATCCGGTTCGTCCCACTTACCTCGAGCAAAAAAACCGAATCGAATATAAAAATATTTTCACGAACCGCTTCCGGGTAACTGTGGAGAGCGAACCGGCAGAATTCTTGTGTTTCCCCACGAAAAATCGAAAGTCGAGCATTCGAAGCGGACTCGGCGCCGGATAAAAATTCAAGTTAGACAAAAGTAAATCGATAGACTCTCGAGGCACGAGTTTTGAACCCCGGGGGGTTAGGGGGGGGGGCGGATCGAGCACCGCTGCGGTACCGTCGTTACTTCTGATTACGCGCGAGGCCATTGTTTATCGTCCTGATGGACCCCGCGAAACGAGCACTTCGAGAGAGTCGCGTCGGAACTTAAACGCAATGTTCAGCGAACAAAAGAGATTCTCGTCGAGCGCTGGCCACATTTTCACGGATAAACGTAAATTTGGGCGAAATTTATCTCGACGGCGAACAATGGGGTTCGAAGCGTGCACCCTTCGGGTTACCCTTCCGATTCCGAGTGTTTTATCGGACGAGCGCGAGTCGCCGTTAATTTTTAAATTACCAACGACGTCTATGCAACACTACAGAGATACATTTAAATATATAGACACATTTATATTTATTTCTTGACGTAGAAAGAAATATTGCGCGCACAAATACGTTGCACTCCGCGAGGCCGAACGAACGGTAAAATGTAATTTGCCGTACGTTTTGTATTTTATACGAAACCTTTTTGCACACAGCTAACTTTGCTTTTGTTAATTTCTTTGCGCAAAAAGATATTGTACGATATACAAAATATACTCAAACTAAAATACCGCTCCACGAGCGAGGCGAGCGCGCGAAACGCGACAAGTGGTTCGTGCAACATTTTTTTCCCTCGAATCAATAAATAAATAGTTACCTCGAACGGCGCTTTCCGATCGACTCACCCCGTGTACACGTATAATTAATGCGAGCGAATTTCTCCCTGCACTTTAATTGCGAGTAAGCCGACCGGCCCTTAAACGACCATACCAGTGGCATACCGAAACATTGAATATCGGGCCAGGATTGATCTAAAGATAGAATGTAATTAATGAATTATACGTACGGTAAATATATACAATGTTCGCTTGCATCCTATATCTCTACGTTACCTCGCCCGGCAGTTCATCGTAATAGAAAGCAAGCGAGCGAAAGCTCAGTGCAGTCAACAATCTTTCAAAATCCAACGGTGTGGTCCTTACCTGACGCATTTCATTAAATTTAAAAAAAAATACATAACAAAGCAGAATTACCCCTGAATCAATACTCGGGGCTCCCTCGAAATCCTGTCCTCGAATTAACCAGAGCGAAGAGGAGGAATCGAACTCGTAGGGCGACGACAGGCAAAAAAAAAAATACAAAAGAACAATATTCAATTCAGTTCCGTGAACAAATTTTCATCCCGGCGATTCTCCCTCTCGGCTGACTCGCCGAACAAAAAAGAGACAAAAAAAAAGAAAGGTTCGAGAACTCTGATAAATTCTGAGCGCATGGTGCCGAAAAGGGTGAACGGTGCTCGAAACGGAAAACGAGGCGGATCGCGAAGCTACTAATTAGCTCCGAATCAGCCTTTCTACGCGCGATAGCTGCAAATCTACTGGCTTGGCCCTTTATCTCGATAACGGCAAAGATACTCCGAGACCGCGAGATAGAGTTCGATAGAAGCTTTTCCTCTGCGAAGCTCATTCAAGCTCAAGGGGGGGGGGAATTCCTTTAAAGAATATAAGCCGCGTGGCCGAGTTCGAGGAAACCGCCTGACATTGCTTTCCTTCGGTAACATCGCCCCGTTGGACCGGAAGTAACCGTACCCTCCCCGCAGGGGGGAGGGGTTTCAACTAGAACGAACCAAGGTCCCTCTCCTCATTCCGCTCTTTCTCCCTTCCACTCTCTCTCTCTCTAACTCTCTGCCTCTTCCATTTCTCTCGAGCTACACCATTCCCGCGCAATACTTTCCAATCGCTTTATTCCGCTTCGCGTTACTCGAGCGTGCTTTTTGGAGCTTCCATCGCGCCGGCGATTATTGAAAATAATTGGAAAAGCGTTTCTAGATCCATCTTTACTGCCTGGAGTTCTAATTGCATTTGAAAAATCGATCTTCCGTCTTCGTTGTATAATTTCCGATCGCTCGGTCATCGTTATTCCACGTTATCTCGATACAATTAAACGTCAGATTCAAAAGGAGCGTCGATCAAGGCGTTAATGCTTTATTCACGAAATGAAGTCTTTCAGTAAAATGCCCATGCGTTGTTGCGTCGGAGCGCAAACCTTTCCAATCGCCATCTCGTTGTTTCGATATTTTTTTTCTCCTTCATCGGATATAGTTGTTCGAGGTATCAGTGGCGTTTCAAAGGCGGGAAAAAAACCGCGGCTAGATCGAAGCATTCGCGTTTATTGTGCTCGTTTATCGCGCAAGAGCGTTACGATCGAGGGAATTGGACGCGAAGCGGCTGTTTACTGACGTCGACGCGCCTCGTCTTCGCGAAACGGAGAAGCGGGGTACGCGTGTCGGTTGATTTTTTCATCGACGATTAATAGCTGTACGCTAACGGTGAGTGAATTTACATTCGAATAAATCTGGGTCAGGTGGCATGGATTCGTTTACCGAATATCCCTGTAGCGTCGCGATACGCGCGAACGTGCAGACGTCGTTTGGCTTTTTCGTTCGGAGAGATCGATTTGTGTACGAAATATTCGCGAGAGATAATTGCCCGTTAATTAGGAACCTAGCCGGCAGCGAATTGGAATGAGCCCGGAAACGCGTGGCTGACTAGATCGACCGATTAATGAGCGCACTTCGTAGTTTCGGCAATTCGTGCTTTTGGGAGTTGAATAATCGTTTCGGTGCTGGCCAAAAGGTTAACAAACGTTTTATCTCGTTAATAGTGCCACGTTATTTAGATTTTTGAATATATCTAATCAATTTTTAAGATCATTTTAGATTCCTCGATCGATTTAAAAAATCGTAACACTCTCTCAATTTTTGAATTATCTTGCCACGACAAAGCGGAAAAAAGTCCAAGGTTTCTTCTGTTATAAAACAAAATGGGTAACGATATATACTGGCAATGATGTGCAATGCCGAGCCCGTTCAAAATTGAACGTCTAGAAGTAGGCTATACTCGACATCAAAGGGGTTAAAAAAAAAAACACACGGACAGCGGGGATCGATCATTTTCATTTTTGAGCGCCTTACTAACGAGCTACGTTGACTCTGGTCTAACGAACTATGGCTGGAGTACTTATCATTGGTCATCGCTGTCTTCCCAATCAAGGCGACAATTAAAATTCGTTAACGAGTAGCCCGCCTCGAGGAGGTATTTCTGAAATAACGAGACGCCTGAAGCGCGTCGGAAAGTACGAGGGTTGAACTTCAGCCCCGTGGAAACGCTAATTCTAATCAAGCTTTACCATACAGCTATCTAGAAAAAAAAAAAAAAAAAATCTCGTCTCCCTAATCTATCGACCGGTCCTTCCGTTATATCCGCTCTTTTCTTTTTTTTTTTGTTTTCGCCTTTACTCTCGATACGTCTGCCTCGATTAACAAAACACTCCGCCGTGCGCGCTCCACACGGCTGAGAGATTTTCGATTTCGAGTAGAATCCTCGTCTAGCCCTAGGAGTCGGGAGTTTATTACTTGGTGGAATTGGATTCCCCCGGTGAATGCCACTGGAATAAACAGTCGTCCGCAGTGATAGAGGTCTGGCAATGGTCAGACGGCTCACCCGATTCGGCCAGCTAGTCGCCCCCGCTACGAATGGAGCTGATTTTCATTTTTCTCTCTCTCTCTCTCTCTCTCGTTCCACGACTCCCTAATTTCTCTTTCTCTCACACAGGCGCGCGCGTTTCGATATATCTCACCCACTCTGTATCTACGCCAATTTCGCCCGTATCGTCCATCGTCCTCTCTATCCTCATTCCTTCCTATTCTTTCCATTCACTCACATTCCTCCTCCCGCCCACCCTCCCTCTCTCTCTCTTTACTTTTTCTCCCTCTCGTTCATCCCTTTCGTCATCTATTTTTTCTCTATACGTCACCCCCTTTTCTGATTTTCAAATCCTTACTCATACATATTCAAGCCCCCCCCCCCCCTCTCTCTCTCCAAGCATTCACTATTTCCACTGTCATTCGTCTCCTTTCTCTCTCGCCCCCATCCGCCGTTTAACGTGATCAGGTCGATTTCTATATAAGAGTACCCTTTCGACGAGGGGTGAGCAGTGAGCTGTGGTTGTGTGGTGCTGTGTGGTGGTGGTGGTGGTGGTGGTGGTAGTGGTGGTGGTAGCGGTGGTGCCGGTGATGTTCGAGGTGCTCTGGATGGTCGGGGTCATTGGGTACGAGGTCAGGGGTGTAGTCGTCTTGACGGGTGTGGGGCGGGGGCCTCAGTGTACCTTGGACCGGGGGCAGAAGCCGCTTGTCGTAACGCGTCGACTGCAGCAAGTTGTCCAGGATCTCCTTGTCCGACTTGCCCTCCTCGAAGCTGCAACACAACGCACTGTAGCTATCCCCCGGAAACGACGCACGGATCATCTTCTTTTTTTTTTTGCGGCTTCCCGCCATTTGGCCCTTCGCACCCGAGCCTTGCTCCCCTTCCCCCTCCCGGATTTTAACACGGTGGAACCTCGTAAATCCTCCCGACGCCTCGAAGGTCGATGGAAACCGGCTGTTCACGCTTCAAACTTTCCTTTGCTTTTTCTTTTTCGTTTTTTTTTTTTTTTGTTAACCCTAGGACTACTTCTGGAGTCAGTACGGACCCCAAAAATTATTATCTTTTTTTTGTAACCCTGTAACTCTGGTGTTTTCTGCCGTTAAATATATTTTCAAATACATTGTATTGTGGTTTGGATACTTGCTTGAGGAAAATTTTCCACCTTCCCCGTACGGCGGTATTTGACCGTTGTAGAGACGCATTTTAAATGTGCTTAGAAAATTGAAACCATCGTGTGATCCCCACGGACCCCAGAAGTGTCGCGCGTTACAGAAGTGGTTCTAGGGTTAATCTGGTTCTCGACTCTTTCGCGATCGATCGTCGTCAAAGGTAAAAATATCGCGATTGGTATAGATCGATGAAAAATCTTCATCCGAAACTTCCGGAATCGTATCTCGTACGGATCAATCGTGAAATTTAATTGAAACGCAGCGACGCGATATTGATCCCGGTATTTGAAATTTTCTCGAGGCTCGAACGATCCGCGTTCGTGGAATTTTCGCCGTGCCACGGACGGATAGTACCGGCGACGCAGACGGTACTGCTAATCTTCAGCCATTAATTACTCCTTGCGGTAACCTGGCATCCCTTCTCGAAATTCATCGCGCGGTCAAGTAACCGAGAACAATGCTAGCGTGATCCTCGATTAAAGCGGAGCGGAATGGGGCTTCGATCGCGAATCCACCATCGACGGGTTGCGTTCGACGAAATATTAACGTGCCGGCCATTAGATATTATCCGTTAGATTGTACGCGCGCTACACTCCATTCATGGACAGCCGTAAAATCCACGTACTTCCGGCCGATTTAATTACCGATAAGACGAGATCGAACATCGAGCAAACTGAAAATATCGACGTGGTTACCGTTACTCGAACATCGCTTTGTCCATGAGCGATTCCAACCACGGTGGGTTAGACTACGATAAAAACGATTCCACGCTCCAACGATCGTTCGATTTAATTAATTTAACGACTCGTTTAATTTTTTGCCGTTCGACCTTGGAGACTCTCGGGACGAATTACCGCAGGTCTCGCTTTCGGGACATACCAGAGGCGACGCGCGCGCACGGAACATTCGTTTCCGGTATATCGAGAAAGAAAAGAAACGAGCTACGCACTGTCTGGAGAAAGTAAACAGCACTCTAAAACGCACTATCGTGAAACAGCTTCTATGTTCGAGCGCCGCTTAATTATTCTGTAAATCGCTAATTTAACGTCTGTTGCTCCGATCGTGGCTAGATCACGATCACTATATTTTCGAACTTGTCTACTTACGCTAAACGAGTGTACGATGCAATTAAACGTGCGGGACGACGGGCGCGCGAACGACGATAATTAGTTGATAATCCGAGCCCAATTCTACCCTGCTTTGACAATTATGTAAATCATCGCGAATTATACGATGGCCGTACTCTACCGCATTTTCAGGGGCGTACCTTGTATCGTGGTTCTAACGGATCAATTAAAAATATCGCAAGATTTTTTTATCAGTTGTAATGTTTTATTGAAAATTCAATATCTAGAAATCCAAGGACGTCGATTCACCTATACGGCCGAAAATATGTTAATAAATTAATTGTCAAACGCGTTAGAATAATTATTAAATTGCCAACAGCATTCGCGAGGAATGCGGTTACATTCCGTCGGGATGGGCATTATTGCATTATTAAAGCGACCCTCCTAGCTCCAATTAATTCCCGCGGTGTATCAGTTTCGCTATGCTACCGAATAATAGCTACGATAACCCGGACGCAGGGTAAGGTAAAACAACTTTATCAAAACTTATTTACGCGTACCAACGGCGACGATGGCGATCAAATAAATTAACGCCTTCTCCGCGACCGTCGTCCCGATTAATAACGAGACAAGTTTGCGCAATGGTAAAATGTAGAACAAGTACAAGAGCTTTCGAATGTAAAAGAAAAGCGACATTTGCAGCAACGGAGAGATCGTTACTTTGTATTGAAGCCAATTTCCTTCGATTCTTGATCTTCGCTCGTTCGATACAGGCGTTTCGCAATTTCACGTCGCTACAATGTCGTTCTCTTTATTTCTTTCTCCCTCCTTTCTCTCCCTCATTCTCTCCCTCTAATTCTCTCGATCCTATCACAAGCAAAAAACTGTAAATATTCTACGCTAGTATCACGATCTCAGCTTCTCGATCCATAATTTTCGTTATCGTCCCTCGATACGCGAATGGCAATGTAAAAGATGGACGGTCGGAAGAAAACCGTCGCAGTTTCGATCGAAACGACAAATGAAAGATGAAATCGCGCGGTTTCCTAAGTTCGGATAGAAATTTGCTGGCAAAGGGTCGCAAAGTACGCGAATCGTTGTATCAAGAAGGTGAGAGTAGCTTCGCGTGGGAAGCTCCGCGATCGTTCCTATTCGATAATACGTACATGTCCTCGGCACGCACGAGGGTGACAAGAGTGAGGGCAAGTGTGAGGATACAGAGGATGGTGAAGATGAGGGAGCTTGCGAGGGAGGTGAGAGACAGCGAGAGGACGGACGAGAGGCGGCCGCCACCACCCGCACACCGCCCTAGCGCCACCCAACCCATTCTATGTCATCTGAAACAGAAAACACAATTTATCTCGTTAGTATTCTTCTCCTTGGCGTTTCTTCTTCGTCTTCTGTTCCTTTTCTTTTTTTTTTTTTTTTTAGAACGAGAGACGTGCACCGCCTCTGGGACTGGGAATTACCATCTTAGACTGAAACCGACGATTTTTATTTTGCTCAATTAAGATTTTAAATTGTTGATTTTTTCGTACGATGCGGAGAATTTTCAACTTCAAACTGCAATTTCTTCGATCGGTGTATCTAAAGAATCGTCGAAGTTATAATTTTTTAAAGATGTTTTTTGGTTTCGGAAAACACTGAGGTTATTTGATTCGATCAATGTTCAACGGAGATTTTTTTTTACCACTCGTAATATTTTAACCACGATTTATATAATAGCCACGTATTGATTTAAAGCTCTGCAGATGTTTTAAGTTAAAATCTCGCAAAAACTGCTGATGCCTCAATTTGTTACCAGGTTTTTTGTATCCTGCCGCGGAAAATGTGATACATCTTCGAAGGCAGAACGTATACGTACGTATACCGTATCAAAACCTGCAGGCTGAGCGCAACGCTAATGGCGGTAGACAACTCGATTTTCCGTCCACGGGAGCGACGGGTACGATCAATATTTATCGCGCGGAAGAGAGTTTCCCCCAAAACGGCGTTTTACGCCCGAGAAGATCGATAAAGGTGCTCGAAAACATCTGTCGGTGGTACAGGACAGGTATCTACTTTAACTCGCTATCGACTGTATTAAAGACGGAGGAAGGTGGCCCGAACGGCGTTCAAAGACCGCCGAATACACTTTTGATCCACGACCTTTTACTCGATTCATACGTCGTATCTAGCCGGCACGTTAAACGCCCAGATGCTCTCCAAGGAGACCGACAAAGAGGAACGAGGATCGGAATAAAGGAACCAGGGTTTCAAAGGTTCGCGTTACCTTCTACCTCCGGATACCGGTCCCCACAGTGTCTCTTACGCCATTTCCGTTTCCCCGTGATCCGACTATAATGACAAAGTAACGCGATCTGACTATAATTAATGTCTTCTTTGTATCGCTCGCTCCTCGGAAAATGACCCGATTCGCTTTCCCCGGGAGCTAATTTCTCCCTCGTTATCGCGAGAAGAAAAATTCACGGTTACTTCAAATTTTGATATTAATAGGAAAATCATAGAATATTAATTTCCCTGTTCTCCTCAGCATTCTCGAGTGTCTAACCTTCTCGCGCGTTATCCGCTAAAAGATATATTCGCGATCATTCCAAAGATCGAAATTAATTTAGAAAAATCATGGATATCGAGTTTTTTTCGTTCGTAACGGCGGAGCGACGAGAGAAACAAATTTCTCTGGACGAACGCTTATCGTACTAGTTTGCGAGGATTAAGTAGCGAACGAGCAGGATTAAAGTAAGGCCACGCGCGATAAGTTGGAGCGAGGATCTTAGCGTGTTCCGTGGAACATTAAAATTCTCATCTCAATCTTGGCTCGAGCGCAAACTTACCCGCGTTGAGTCTCGTGTATCTTGATATCGCGCCAATGCAGCTGGACTGCCGCAAAAGCGTAGTTAAACAATTGTCTTTTTTTTTTTTTTCAATTTTTTCCCCAAGACATCTGGGACCACCTTTGCTTCGTCGCGTTGCAACTTTTTCGAAGAGGCCACATTTTTTCCGACAGATTTCAGCGACAAATTTCAACTTCGCTAAGGTTTTGCGAGTTATTAGAAAAGTTTCGCCCCGACGCGTCTCCTCGACGAAAAGTTTGCGATTGCTTTTAAACGTCCGTTTATTCCATCGCGTTACGGCGGATGATAGATTAACGAATGAGTTATTCGATGCCGGAACGACGCGAATTTCAATTTGTTTAAGTTTAAACGCGCTGAACCTCGGTCAGAATCGCGTCGTCCTTAATTCATGTCAATCTCATTAATAAGATAACCAGCGTAATGGGATTCTGACCATCAGGAGAGAAAAAAAAAGGGACTAGCCTTTTCTCGCTTCGGACCGACAATCGGTGTCTTCCACCTCTGCGGCTTCTAATCCAATATGCTTAAGTCCGTGTAAAGAATCAACGTTTAGACGCGAGCGTGTCGAAGCGGGTGTTTACTTCACGGTTCATTTTGCAAAGCCACAGAGTACCGACGGCGATGCGCTTCCAGGCCGATCACTGTGACCGATTACGTTGTTAATTCTACGCGCGCTCGCAATTCTTCTTTTCGCGAGTTCCTCGCGGAGAGTAGAAAAAGACGCGCACAAAAATTCTGAAAAATACTTCTGTTCACTACCTACATTTGTATAGAATTTTTTTTTATTCTTACGACACTAATATTCGGCTCGTCCATGCTCAGTATCGTTCTTGGGCACCTATGGTTCCGCTGGAAAGGAAAACCGAAAGGGACAGAATTAAATCGAACGCGCACTTTGCACCAAAACCATAATTAATTACAATTACATAATTATTTAATTACATAATTAAATACAAAATATAAGCTGTAACAACTTCCGTGAAGATCCATTGTGCAGAATGGTTATGAAAAAAAATATTAATCCTCTTACCACTTCAGCTAAATCGCCGACGAGAACAAATATTAATACAACGAGCAAATTCTCCAGACACGTGTTTTTAATATTCTCGTTCACCTAGAATTTTACCCGCGGTTTAAGATTTGCACGAGTAAAATCGTTAATCGCGAGGCGTTGTTCAAAAGGAGTAATAATTATGCAGAGTAATTTTCATCGGGAATTATCGTACTTGAACATTTCTCGAGGCGCGGCAAAAGCGCAAAGAATTATGCAAATTCGGTGGCCCGAGAGACCCGAGAAACCCGGGGATAGTTCCCTGTTCACCCCCTCTACGGTCGTTCATTCGTATTCCATTTCTAGCTCGAAGACGATAACAGTAGGAACTAATTTCTACCGCGTACGGATACTCGAGACCGTTGCAGGCCTTTGAGTAGAATGCGCCGCGATTGCGCTCGAGAGTTACTGCATATAAAGGGGGGTTGGGATTAAACTGTTATCCGATGCAGCTGCAACCGAGTGGATCGCGCAATTGTTAAATTTTCGAACGGCATTAATTAGCTCATTCGCCGAGGTGCGCTACAGAAGATATTTCTCGATTGGAAAATTAAGAGGAGCTGGCTGAGATACCGGGTGTACCGCTTGATAATCGTGATTCGAAAATCAATATTTTCGAGTGGCGAAAAGCCGTCAGTGGAATAAAATCTTATTCCCTTTCGCCACGGTTCTCGCGTCGATAAGAAAAATATGAAAATGTAGAAAAAGTAAATTGTAACTCGTAAATTGTAAATTGTAATGAGAAAAATATGAAAATGTACGAAAAGGAAATTGTAACTCGTTACCTCTACTGCCATTGTACGAGAATAGATTGGTGGAGATTATTAAAGTGTGGAATTTAAGTATTCTAATGTATCCAACATTTTTAAGATAACAGCGAAGAGAATTATTTATTTTGACCGTTGCTTGTTTCCCCAATGTCGAAAATAGGAGATAAATTTCACTAATCCCATTCCAAGTAATTTGACTGAAACAACATTCTTCTCGGTATTTCCTTTTCAAGCATAAATCATTGTGTTTCTTTTTCAAAGCCCCGTATTACCTGTCACCGCGTTTTCCTACTTCACAGTGGATCAAGCCACTCGGCAAATTAGCAGTCAGACATAAATTGCAACCTCGGGTGCCGACGAGCGAGACGGCGACGCGACGCGACGCGACGCGTGGGAACGAATTAATGCGCTATGGCTTTCGAAGGAGCTTCTTCAAGGTCGCTCGCTTACCCCTCGGCTCATTCCCTCGCGTAGACACGATCGGCCTCTTGAAGCCGGCCCGAGGCACCAGTTCCAGAAGTGCCACGTGTTTACCGTCGCCTGCACTTCAAGGAGCTTAAATTGCGGCAACTAGCTTTACGCAATGCGGATCGGGGATTCAACCAGTTGCTCGTGTCCCCCCGTTGATCAACGGGACTAGTTTCTCTTTTCATCGAACGTCGACTCCGCCTCTCGCACGGATCACAGCTGGGAGAATAGGATCAAATATCAACGTTCCTACAATTTCTACGATCTCCCTCCCTCTCTCTCTCTCTCTCTCTCTCTCTCTCTCTCTCTCTCTCTGAAAACGAAACGTCATCTTCGTGCAAAAGCTCGTTGTTACGGTATGGTCTCGCGGAAAATGCGGTCTTTAATTACGATATCGCGGGAAACGAGAGAAAAGCGGCGGAAAAGTCGAGCGTGAAGAAACGAAGACCGCGTAAGAATATGGAAACGGGACTCGAGGAAGGGAATTCATTTGTTCTCGATTTCGACGTCCCGAGAGTATAAAAGTCTTTTGATTCGTCGTAGCGCGGAGGTTCGGCCAGAAAGGGGAAAATATATACCAACGACGAATGCTAACTAAACTAAACAAAGCGCGAACCGGAGGTAGGAAAAGCGAGCGTCCCGACCATCGCGATAGCGGTCATTTGAAATTAGAGCAAACAGTTACCTCTGAAAAAAGAACTGACTCTCTCCACGCGGCCGAATTCACTGGAAAATCACTGCGGTGGTAATGAGAGAGAGAGGAAATAAAGTATTCGTGAAAAGCAATATTTTAACGCGATAAGGGTAGTAAGCGTAGATAACGCAATTTCGGCAACTTTTCCAATTTTCATTTGTACGCTGGGTCGTCGCTTTCTCTCAAAACGACAAGCGATACTCTGAAGAAAAAAGAAATTGGACGACCTCTTTAAAAATTAATCGACGCGAAAATCTGGTTCCTCGAAACATAGGTTTACGTTAGCCAATCTCCGAAACACCGAATTTTCCCGATATCCGTAACAAATCGGATATCGAATAGCTTCACGATCGGGGGAATCGAAATTTTCAATTGGACGCATTATTCCGAGAAATCGAGTTAATCCTCGTCTGGGTAGTCGTGGCTTAGCGGGGGGCAAATCCGTACTAGAAAAGCCTCGTAATAATCAGGTTTCCCGGTGTAGCGATCCACTTAAGAGCGAAGCGGTTGCTCCTTCCACCGAGCTGCAATAGTATTCTTTGCTCCGTCTCCGTAACAACACAGCTCGCTAATCAGTTTCCACGCTACCAACGCTCCATTTCCCGCGATAGAGTACCATACCTCTCGGCCTAGCGGGTTTATTTCGCGGTCGTCGATCGATGCCCTTAAGTCAACGTAGGCCGATCCACTCGTCCATTTATATCGACGCTAATGTCAAATCGGCGAAACGACTCTCTCCGACAGACTCGCAAACCAGATGCTTCTCGAAATAGTCCGATCGCTGGCGCCGACAGGTAGATCGGCAATTAAACTCCGAAAAGTACAGCGATCCGCGACAGGTTGCGGAGAGGGTGCGGATAGGGGTCAGAGGGGGGGTATGAAACGGTACTCGAAAATCACCAGGGAAACCCCTCCCCCGCTCGATGCTTTGACTGACCCTGTCGCTAACGCGGTTACCTCGCGGATAACGGAACGAACTGTGGCTCGGTATCGGAAACGGACGATCCCGCGATACGTATCGATTTTTGATCTTGATCTTAATCCTGTTTGCTACCAAAGATTGAAGTCGAGCGAGGATTGCCGGATGCCCGTGTTAATCGTGTTATCGATTAGGTCTTAATCGAATATCCAATCGATTCGAGGTACGAGTCCCGCGTCAAGATCGAATCCCTAAACAACGATGAAGAGGACGAAGGTGTCCTGACAACGATGTCGTGGGCAGTGGCAGTGGTAGAGCCAAGGGGGCAGGTAGGTAGGTAGGAGTAAACGCTACCAACCGTACAGCTGATGTTCGGTTCGATCAATACGGGGCGTTGCGGCACGAAACGCTATAGAGTACGTCACGTGGCTTAGCCCGTCCCATTCTGGAGTCCGCGACTCTTTTTGCACGGCTACACACACACACACTCTCTCTCTCTCTCTCTCTCTCTCTCTGACTCTGTGTCTGCGGGATACCTTTCCTAGCCTAACACTCTCCTAGCCACCGAAACCTCTCTCTCTCTCTCTCTCTCTCCCCTCTCTCTCCATCGCGCGAAAACAATGCCGATCCATCCTTTTCCCAATCCCCCCGCTCCAACGCTCGGCTGTCCGCGGGAAACGACAAAGGAACTCGATTAACTCGAGCTTTTCGTCGCGAGCTTGACCGACCGTCGGGCCCTTTGTAGCATTATGTTTTCGGAAATAATGGCATCCGATATCGTTGCGATAAAACCGCATCGTTTCGAGTGGCAACCTTTTGTTTCCCTAGTTACCTTCCGTACACTCTGCGATTATCTGCCCCGGAATTGGATTTGCCCGGATCTCTCCTATCCGTTCAATTTAGCGATCTTCGCGCTAGATTATTTTATCGACTTTGTTTGAAGTTTACCCCTTTTTCACTCTCCTACCTCGCCTCCCTTTCATCTCCGCGACGAAGTTATACCGTGGCTAGATTCCGACGAAATCGAACGGATACTCGATATTCGACGTTTTATAGATTCAACCCGTTCGATGGGGTTCGCTCTTTTTCTTTTTTTACCATTTTCTGATTTCGTTTATCCCGGATATGAAAAATATGTATCTTTTGCGCGACGTACCGTCCACCAAAGGTAATGTATCGCAATTGTTTATTTAGGCGATGCACACGCGGCACGTATATTCCGTACAACTGCTGTCGCAAAGATAAACGTGTCGTAGATCAATTAGATTGCACGGGGATACGCTGCAAAAATTTAAATTTATCTGCACGTAAACCTCGGTTTTATTTAGATTTCTATTCGCTCTCCGCGATACCGATGAAAATCGATGCAACAACCTTCACGGTTGCAGTCGATTCCCCGGCGAAACTATCGGACGAAAGACGGTCCACGGGAAATTAAGGGGAGTGGGTACGTAATGCGCCAGACACGGAGACGCCATCGGTAACAAATAACACTGCGCGCAGAGCGTACCGCGATCTGGGAGAGACATGTAATGTTTTGAATAACTCAATTTCCATTCGGAGCTTCCATTCAATTTCCGTAATTAGAGACGGTGAGGAAGGGTGGGGGGGGGAGGAGGGGGAGGGAGAGGAAAGAAGCTCGTTACGTCGAGTGCAACGATGAGAAAATATCTCCCTTTGAAGCATTAAGACCGGTGCCTCGAAAATACTGCATTTTTCATTGGCCCGATGCGTTTCGGTCAATTTACTTTGATCGAAAGTCCCTGGAAAACTTTCGCCGCACTTTTATCGTCGCGCGGGAAATTTTATTCGGGATTCAATCGAACGAGAGTAAAGTCGAAGTAGACGCGAGCTACTAAATTGATTTCACACAGCACGCCATTCCGGGGAAGCTTACCTACACCTACCATAGACGCGGCAAAGAGTTCTTCGTACGGGCAAAAATTTATTTCACGTGTTTCTGGAATTTCTAAAGCCTCTGGTATCTCCTTTTTTTAGTGGCAACTTTACGCTACAGGTTTCGCACGTCACCTCGTCGAGGATAAATTTGACGAAGAACAACCGGCGCGTTTGTCGTTTTCTATCTACGGCCCTGCTTCGTAAAATCGTGTTTGATAATGCCGCGTAGACGATCGGATTTCCCTTTATCTGGACCGAAACGGAATATTCTCGGATTTTCCGCTACAACGGATTTTCATAATGCCCCCGCACTTCCGAACCTCGGGAAACACGTCTTTGCGGCAAACTTACCGATGGATTCCGTCGAAGCGAACTTTCCCCGATCCGTCTTAAACACGGAATTCCGCTAATCCCGAGAAAGTCGATAACATCACGCAAAGGTGAAGGCGCTGAATTAACTAGCTGGGTTAAGGACAAGATTTTAACCCACGAAAGCGGGTCGACGATAATTTCTTTGCCAACCATTCGACCGAGTTTGGAATTCCGCTGCATTTTAAACGCGATCGGTGGACTTCGTTTCGAAAGAATGCAACCGTTAATCCTCTCGGCATCGAATCAAATCTATATTTCTATCTTCGATCGCGCTTGAAAAACAAATGTTGTCGTCGATCCTCGGAGTTTCGCGCGAACTCTATTTTCCTATCACCATCTCCGTTAAAAAAAATACTATTGTTTATCGTTTCGATACGGAGTGAAATATATTTTTTTTCACCATTAAATTCATTTTTTTAAATATTCTTGTTAATCTATGGGGTAGCGAATATAATCGTATTTTTTTACCTCCACTTTTTAAATTTTGAATTCCACAACGCGCTCCGAACGCGAGAGACAAGATATTTTTCAGAAGATATAATTAAATTTCGAGCTGCGAATCGTTCGAACGATCTTACGAAATTTAAAATAGCACGTGTCACTTCCAAAGCCGCGTTCGATTTGACGCGCCTGTAAAACACAGAGAACGTCGAATTTCTATGCAGCGCGGCAATCCCGTCGAAGGATCTTGTTAGTTGACTTCGCGGGTTACCCGAGCTGCGATCTGGATGCAACTTGTTTTATTAACTTTCGGAACTTATCGGGGCGGAAGTTGCTAAGTTTCCGGTAGAGAGATGGAGAGGAGAGTGGTCGGAGGGTATCCCGTTATATTCTACGATGCATGGATGTTAAAGCGCACCATTTTCGACGATCTTCTCAGATACGTCTCGAGAACTGAAATGAAGAAACGCGAATTTCATTATCAATGATTTTATCGCGCTCTTGATAAATAAATTTACGAAATAATAACAAGACAAATGCAAATTTGCATTATTTCCACTTGGTATTATTTGTCTCATATTTCTTGCTCGATTATTTCACATTACGTTACCTCGGAATTGCCCGACGACGCTGATACTCGTCGAAACGACTCGGCGTCACGTTCGCGTTCGCGAAAGAAAAGAAGATGCGGCGGAAAAGAAATAGCGTGAAACAGGAGGGAAAAGCTTCCAACTATTCCGGTCCGTCTCTCGTCGTCGCAGTACAGTCGCTTAATTCATCAAATAAATAAATAAACTAACTCGGCTCGGCTAGTCGAATAACTAATCGACAACGGTGCTCTAGTCGCGTTGACTCCGATTCTCCTTAACCCTCCGCCTCGCAACCAAAATTTCGTATTCCGAGGGAAAAAGATTCGCGGAACTTCGCGTTCCCACGCGATAACTGACGTAGAAACTTTCATAAGTTTTGCTCGCAAGTATATGCATTGCGGGAACTAAGTTCACCAGAAAACAATAGTAAGATTGGCAAGAAACTTGGCGTTTCCGTTATTTACATAAATTCACAATTGCAAATTGAAGCGTAAAAAAAAAATATAAAATTGCACAAAAGTTATATAAAAATCAAAGTTTGAAAAATGTTCGATATAACAAAACATTCTCCGCGGCTCGTAATAAATAGCTCCTCGGTTCAAATTCGGAATTATACAAAATGATAAAAAAAAGTGTCCAATATATACAAAGTTTGCCCAAGACTCGTAACGCATTCTTAATCGTCGAAACGATCAGCAGCCGCGACGATAGAGATCTCGTAGATCCGAGAACTTGACCGAGACCAATCGCGGACCTTATCGACTCGGGTCCACCGTATTGCCGAGGAAACTTGACCGCCGAGTTTCGAGAGGAAAGTAGTGGAAATGAGGGGGGTGAGGGGGGCAGAGGGAGGGGGTGGGGGGTAGGTGGAAGCCTTCAGGAGTTGGTTAATCACGGAGTGGCACGAGTCACGACGTTGAAACGGTTCGAGGGAATCACGCGAACCCGAAGGGGGTGAAACGGAGAAAGGAATAAGTTAGGGACAAGGTTGCCGCGACGAGGGTGCGGTAAAATCAAGGGAGAAACGTACGGCGAACCGTGTCACTGGGACAAATTGAAACCATCGGGGGTGGACGTTGCCGTTTCACCTCGTTGCCACCTGGAAGACTTCGCGTCTGATCCTGAGCGTTCTTTTTCTTTCCGCTTCTTACGATTCGCGAACGGCACGATGCTAATGAAATTATCGCGAAATCGTTAATGTTCCCTTTAAGGCGAGCTCGACGTAATTGATCTCCGGGAAACGGGAAGACGCCGAGAGCTTTTGGTAAACTCTCAAAATTGCAACATATTTATTTTTCCTTTATAAAGATGGTTCTAAGACCTAAAGACCTGAACAAAAAATTTTTTAAATTCCACATTTAATTAACTCTTAAATGCATGGCGTTGCTATTTAACAACATAAAAAATTTATTAGTTTGGAACACGTTACTCCTTGAAAATCCATGCATCTAAACGTTGTCTACGAGTTACAACGCATCGTGCTGGGTCAAAGTAATCGAAATTAAAGGGTATCAAAGGGATAGAGATTAAAGAGATTCAAAAGAAGAAAACATTTGTGCGTTTCGAAAAAGGAAACAACGCCGAGGTACGAGTTCATTCTGTATTTTACGATAGGTTAATAATGTGGGTGAAGGTACGGGTGGGGGGGTTACTCCCCTCGCTCGACGAACTTCAAAGCAGACAAGCGGGACCCTCCCTCGTACGAAACAACTTAATTTTCATAGCTCATCGCCCCATCAAAGAACACCTGGAAGGTATAAGGTTCTCTTACTTCGCTCGTGAAAATAGAACTTTTACTCCATCGCTTCGCGAACTTTACTCCGTCCCCTCGACGCGACCATTTTGTGTCTCATAAATAAATCTTTCGCTATTGAAAGTTCAGCGCACAAAACTGTTAGCCGTGTGCGGAAATTGAAAGATTATTATACAATTTCCGATTGTCGATAAATGATTATTTTTAAATCCATACGTGGATGGAAATTACGAGCCGCATCGGCGATTCGACACATGGCCGCCTTTTTGTCGATTAGCTGTGCAACGTTATCGGTGAATTTTTTCCTAACTCTGCGATTCTTTAGCTTCGAAATATACTCGGTCGCATTATCGAGTCTCGAGAATTGTGGAAGCAACGATTTTTTAAAGATAAGCGTATCTCTCGAATCTCAATGCCATCCGACTCGATCGATATTCGATGTTAATTCTTTGGTAATAACGTAAAAACCGTGGCACTACTGCCACGTTGATTTTTTGTTCACCGCGGACTAAAGACAATTTGCGAGAGGATCCGCGTCGATCGGATTCCGCTAATCCGCAAATTAATTCTCAGCGCGATCGATCGTGCGATTCCCCGCAAGAACGAGGCTCGTCAAAGGAGTCTGGGATTTGTCTCGGTCTTCTTTCCGCGACGAAGCCGTATATTCGCGGAACAGCGGGAAGATTAATGAACTTGGGAAGGAAAAGTTCGAAGTGGTCTACGAGAAAATCTCGGCGAGGACCGAAAACCAATCAGACTGAATATTTCAGGTCACGTATCTTACGGAACGCGTGGCACGATTCTTACTACGTGGAGGCGTACAATTTTTTTCTTCCCCGTCTCGCTTTTCGCTTCGATTTTTCATTCCGCCGTGGATGGAGTTGCAAATGGCTGCAGTTGCGATCACGTTTCTAGCGGGGTGGGGGGCGGAGGAGGGAGAAATTTAAATTTCAAATGAAACAAAAGTGCGGACGGAATACTTTAATACGCTGGCCCGTCATCGTTATTCGAAGAAAAAATCGATGAGACGCAAGGTTTGAAAAAAAACTTGGGAATATTTCCTGCTTTCTTAGAGAAAACATCCGTCGAAATTAAATGTCAGCTAGAAGATAGAAACTTCGCGACAGACGATATTAATACGTTGGAATAAAATAGAATACCTTAACGTGAGATATGTGGCTGGTCGCAATGGACGAGGCAGGTTGTTGCTGTTCGTTGTGTAGGTTTTTTTTTCCTTCAGCTTTCGCGGACTCTCATCTTCCCTCTTCGCCGCTTCTCATCTGCTTTCGCGAGCAGAAGGCCCCTTCAGTGCCTCATTCCGCTTTCAGCATCCGCAAGTGGTAACCGCCATCTGAAAAAAAAGAAATACACCGTGCATGAGTTCCGGGTGGTGCGCTCATCGCTACCGTGAACGTCGATACGGGTACACGAGCACGAATTAACGTGTCGCGGAGCAACGCGATTCCAAACGGAATGCCTCTTAATCGCGAAGCAATTAAGGGAATGGACGGGCCCTTTGGTCGGTGTATTTTGCTCTCGAAAAGTTCTAGGATAGACATGGAGCTTCCCGAAGGGCGGAACGCTCGAATTAAAATTTATTAATTAGTTTCGGTTAATTTGATTCCGAACGGACGCATCGGAAAAAAAAACAAGAAATCCCGATCGTCGATTAATCAAGATCGAATTAGAATAGAAACGCTTAGCTTTGGCTCGTTCCAGTTGGGCGAGGATAAATTTTTAATCGAATAGAAAGGTCTTAAACTACATATTCCACAAATTGAAATTATTTCAACGTCGAATGAACCTCGGCCCGAGCGAGTCACCGAAATCAGAATTTATCGATTAATGTCGTACAACTCGACTCAAATCCCGCGCTTCTCGAAAATTTGAAATGATCCGCCGGCTGCAAGGGAATCTCGATCACGGCCAATTAATCTGGATCTCCTCCTGTCGCGCCGTACTTCCCGTTCGAGGTTCGCTCATTTTGGTTTTGCAAACAAGCTTACTACCAAAGCGAAGAGCGATAGAAACGGTGAACACGCTCGATTACATGGAGATACGAAGGAGATTCGAGTGAGGGGGTTTTCCGCGGCGAGGTGTTCGACGCCTCGTAACACCCGTCGCGTCAGTAAGAACACAAGCGTCGGAGGGGGGCGAATGAATCGGTTTCGTGGCATCGCGCGACGACGAGTCGCGCCAGCTCTCTCGCGGAATTGCTGCTAACCGACCGTCAGGGTGTTGCCAGGAACGTAACGACGTACGACCTTGGCCTCGTGGCCCGATTCGTGCATACTTTACAACGAGAGCCGCGTTCGCCACCCGGCTCTCTCTCTCTCGTGGTCTTCGTAACGAAAGGAATACGCGGAATTGCACGTTTGTTCCGTCGCGTCGCGTCGGGTAGCGTCGTTTGGATTCGAAGGGGCGGCGCCTCGTCGGAGAGTCCCTGCTCTCTTCACCGAGAACCACGACGATAGAAGCTTCTTATATATATTTTTCTCTTTTTGTAACTGTCGTTGGGTTTTAAGGATTATGGGTCACGCTCGCTTGGTTGTTCGGTAGAATAAGGGGCGTTGGTGTTGAAAAGATTAGCCCCTCGACGAATTGGTTACTTGAAATAGCTGAAGGAGATATTCTTTATGAAACGACGCGTAATGGTAATTTTGTTTTCAGGAAGTAAATGATAATTTGTTAATCGGATGGAATCGGATAGAAAATCGTGCAATTGCTTTTTTGCGATCGAGACACGTTAGAAATGATGAATCGATAAGAAAACCGCAACGGTCATATGCTCGTCGCGGGGAAAGAAGGAATTACGCCCGGAGATCCGGCGTAAAGCTCTCTTCCCACCAAAGATCCGACACCCCCTCTCGATCGTGTTTTACACCGAACACGCGTGTTATTCCACGAACGTATTTCGAAACGTCGGGTGTTTCGACGTCTGACACATTGAAATAAAAAGAATAAGAGAAACATCCCTCGAGGCTCGATGGATTTTCCCCACCACGAATACGTCGCCGATTCCTATCGAATTTTCCAGGGGAATTTTATGGACGTAATAGAAACGTAGGCTTCCGGAAATACGAGGGGTGTTAAACGGCGAGTTTCTTTGTCGAAAAATGTATGGTTCCGGACAAACCGTTAATCCGTTCGGGTAAACGTATTTCTCTCGTTTAATAGACTTGTAATACATACGTGACTGCACGTTCGGAAGTTGTGGGTGGCATGCCGCGATACAAGATTGGACTTGGTAAGCGTGTTAATCTCGATTTATGGTCTCGACGGTGCTGTAAAATAAAAAATAATTTATATCGTGTTAACGTTTCGACTTTGAACGGTGAGCTGGGGTGGGCGAGTTGTCCGAACTTTAACGCGCAACTACGACGATACGAATCTTTCGTTAAAATTAAAACTAATAAATCCACACACGTGTCACGTAATCTTCGAGATGTTAATGCGCGAGTCCGACGTACCATCTCGTTTCTCAAAATTATCATTGCAATTCCATACGTAATTTTTCTTGTCCGTAGAACTTCTCACGATCGACTTCGAGATACGAGCGGTCGAATAAAAATAAATTGGTAAATTATCAAAGTTACGATCTCCTTTGTGCACCGGGTATCATGTTTTTTTATCTTTTGTATCCATGACTGTGTCAAGGGTATTTTCATCCTCCGAGTAAATTTCATGGGAAACTGCACAGCGGAATTTGGTGTAGGCATAAAAATAGAATGGCTCGATAAACCGAACCTAGGACAACAAAAAATCGGGGGCTTCGAGGCCCGAGGAGCAATTTGTCGCCGAATTTACATCCTCGTATCCCATTCGCTGCCGAAACGCCGACCGTTTGTCGGGACGTCCCTGTAAATTCGAAAACTCCACTTCCGACGATGCTTTATTTTTCAACCTAGAGCTTTATCGTTGTAATCTAAAGCTCGTGACAGTCGAGCGCAGTTAACGTGCATTTTCCACCACTGCCAGTGGAATTCTGTTTCCACCGAATCCCAACGAAATAATCGAGAAAATTGATCGTTTATCCAAACTCAATTTACGGACAATTCGCGATTTCCATCGAAAACGTGAACATAATGATCATTTATCATTTATTTATGCCTCGATCGTTTAAAAACCTAACGTACCCGGCCGTCGATAGCGATCGTTTTTGCTCTCAAACTGATTTTCAAGCCGTTTTAAACCCCGCTACGCGAAGCTCTCACGCTCGAGGTAGTAACCGGAGTATGTTAATATTAAACGATGAACAACAGAGTCACGAAACACAGTGGCCCATTAATGGAGGACTGACGTGTTCGCGTAGGAAACGTCGCGTGTACCGCCACTATATACATTCATATGGCAAAAGGAGTCAGTTCCAAGAGTGATCTATGGATCCACGAAGTGCGCTTACCACCGGTCGTTCGATACGCTTCGAGATATTAACGCAACGACAACCGTACGCGTCATAATCGATCTTTACCCAGCACAAAAACATGTTTCTTGAGCCATCGATGAATCGAAGAATTTTCCTCAAATTTCTCCAACCACGCGATCTATGCTCGCATCAAAACTCCGACGTAATGCACGCACCATTAAACGAACGTAAAATGGGGTTGACGTGTCCGGTCACAAACCATCCGACGAGTTTCCCGAAACGAACAAGTTTCAGCGAAAGTTACGTATAGTTCCAGGAAAATTTATAACACCGACGGTCGCGAGCGATTTTCTTATGTCCCGTCGCTTCTAAATTATCACCTGCGATCGCGGATACTTGGAATACGCTCCTACGATCTCGTTTCTCGAGCCGGCCATGTTTGTTTTCCCTGAAAATCAAAACACCGTTCGTCCTTCCGCTTCCCTCTTCCGTCTACGCGACAAAATCAATTATACACGCGAGTCCTTTCGCGGTTATAAATTATTAACGAGGATCGATGCGCGCGGCGTCCGTGCGTCTGCCACGGGAAAAAAATAATAAACGAGTCGGAGAGCTGGAGAGAGAGAGAGGGAGAGAATCGAGAGAGGCCAACAAATCCGTGCCAGGACACATCCATACATTAACGTTTCACGAGGGACGTTGGTGTGTAGATTTACGACGGATATTCGAAGCTGTCACGGCGAATGATACTTCTGGCCCGGGATCGATGAAATTATGCGGTCGGAAGGCGAAACGTCGACCAGCGACGTCCGACGGCAACGGCGTTATCGATCGAGTGTATGCTATTTTTGCGTAGCCGTCCCGTTTTCACCTAACACCGAGAGAACAATGCGAAACGAAAGCCTAAAAAACCCCCGCTCCGCATCTCGCGGTTTCTTCGCGATCGCCTTTCACGAACGAATCCGCTCCTAATTTATTTTCACCTGGAATGCGACCGACGCTCTCCCTCGCGGAGATCGTATCGTTCAAGGATACCGATGAAATTATGCGCTATCGATCACATATCCGAAGCGGACTTCGCGTAACGTCGCGAACCTTTTTTGCGGACGTGCGGTTAGGATGATGATTTCTACGCGTCCTCGTTACCAACGTGTCGTTCTACTCGAGAAGTAGGAGAGGTCCCGTATACGAATTCAATTAGGAATTGATATTCCGAAACGGATGGAGTGTTTTGTAAATATTTAACGCGGAAGATAGTCGTTGGTGTGGCATTAGAAATCTAACGACGATCTCTTTGATAGTACGAAGAATAATTCCAGATTGCGTGGAAAGTTTTAAAAATATTTCGGACGATCGAGGAAACATTTCCAACTAATTTATCTGCCAATGTATTTGACGTTAGAGATTTCCCGACGATTTGTTTGATATCTGAGAAAAAAGAAACTTAAACTAAAAAAAGAAAAAAAGAAACGTAAACTATTCTTAAGACACGGATTTCTTGGCGCCACGAAAATAAAATAAGAAACGCACGTTCGCCCGTTAGAGTAACATTGTTAATGCGATTACATTCTTTATCGAGCATGAAAAATACGGTAATCCCGAGCAGTCGGTCGGCGAGTGGTAAGATTAACAGGTTTCACCTTTCGCGTGGCACTCGCTATATTCGCACTAGGCTAAAGCTAGAATATTCCCCGCTCATTGGGTCATTGTTTCACTCGCAAACTTCCCCACCCCCCGTGCAGTATCGTAATAGTTTGCATTAAGTCCGGATGAAAAGTTTTTATCGATTCCGAGCTAACGTCAATCGGGGTTCTTAAACAAACGCTACTCTACTCGGGCTTAACGTTTTATTCGCGGGTGTGCGAAATTTCGGACCACCGCTTTTAACCCCGTGGCATATAAATACAATGTACTTCGGTGGGGTTGAAAAATACAAGGATGGTTACGAAAATATATAAAAACTTTGAGAATATGTGTTTATCGAACGAAACGTGTTAGAACTTTGGTTAACGAATCAACGTAAATAGTAAATAACAAAGTTCTTTTTCAATGTAAGACATCTTCACAAATGTTCGATGTGACCTCCTTGAGACACTCCAAACCCGATAGTCTAGTTCGCCAGGCAGCTCGTGACAGCGCTCTTTATCACTGACCTCGGACGAAGCTCTGATCTTACACCCTAAGATTTTTTTCTACGAGGGTACGTTAAAGATAACGCTTTTTCGTTCATCTCTGTCAGCTAACATTGAGAAATTAAGAACGCGAATGAGCACACAGTACGGAACAAATTATACTATCGGCTAGATACCGTTCGAGTGTCTCAGGGAGGTCACATTGACAATTTCTGAAGGCGTCCCTTCCACTGAAAAAGCAAAAACTTGGAATGTCTCGGAGACGTCAAAGTTTGCAATAACGTGCGAAACAAATGACGCCATCCATACGTCATTGTATGCCAAGATGTTAGAACAATTTGATTTTCAAAATTTCCCTAAATTTGTAAATATATTATTAATTTATGAATGTTAGAACCAGGGATGGCAAAACAAGACGGACCGGGAACGAGAATACTGACCGATCAATCAATGTAGACGATCCGTGATACCGATCGAACGATTAATCGGCGGCACGCGGTTTCGAATAAATTTTCCCGGCCGTTGGGAAAAATTTCTGACGTTTCGTCGAATAACGCGTGCGGCCTCGCATTTCGACCGCAACGCGCTAGGTGCCCCACGAACGTTGGCGCGTCTGATTTATCGTTGATTCTCCCGGCTACGCGTCACAGCGCCGCGCCGCGCCGGTAGAATGATTCTAGAATCGTGCGTGCGAAATGGAAAAACGCTCGAAGCGCGTGCGACGGCCCGCGCGTCACGGGATTTCCTGGATCTACAACGTGAAAATAAACTAGTACAGCTGCACGCGGTATGCGAGCATTAGCGCGAATTAAGTGGCACGCATCGATGCGACAGTTTCGTACCTTGGCACCGTTTCCCCTTGACGATTGTGCGCAAAAGTCGACACGCGCGCGCGCGCGCTCTAGCACACATACGGAGAGAGAGAGAGAGAGAGAGAGAGAGGGTGGGAGAGACCAACGCGTAGGTAGAGGCAAGACGTAACCGTGTAAACTCGAGTGCCTTCAAGTGCACTAAACCTGAAGCATATAACGCGACTTCTCTTTGGGAGCGCGACGAGTTTCCGCGTACCGGTCGGGGGGAAGGAGCTAGAACGGAAGTGAAGAGAAAGAAACGGAAGCGGAAATTAAATCTCGAATTTCGCTCGTAGGGCGACGCGGGTGGGGAAAATATTCGAAGCGATTATTTTTGGCGCCTTTAGGGGGGTGGGCGTCGCGGAAAACGAAAACAATCGACGAGCTAATTTCGGCTAGATTCTCGTTGTGGGAAATATTTATCGGTCGTTTCCGAGCGTAATTGGAGAAAGCCTAGAACGAACGATGAACGCTCGGTCGTTTTATAGACGATCGATAATCAAGTACAAGTAAAGTCTCTTTCGAACTTAACCCAGATCCGAATAAAAGGGTTTATTAATTCACTCGCTACCGAGGAATGTCGCGGTACATACGTATATCGTTGAAACGGAACCTGTCGATAATAGAAAAGTGAGGAAAAGTCTCGAAATAAGAAATCTTTCGGCGATTTCGAATCAAAGATTCTACGACGAAAGAGCGTTTGAATTATGATAACGAATACGCGTGGTCGATAGTAGTCTTTTGTGATAACAAAAATTTCGCGTCTTTACATCGAAAATGCCAACTCTCTGATCGCGTCGCCTCTCCGTCAACGGAGCGATACGCGATTCAGCCTCGTACGCTTTGTAATCCGTACAGGCGCTTTCAAACTACAATCGTAAAGGACACGCGACGCACCGGAAATGATATTTCGCTATACCATTCGTATTTTCGTCACGTTTGTCCGGACGGTCCGTGCGAGCGTTAGAAATTCTTCGACGTTTCGCCCGGAATCGCGCATAACGTGTACGCGCAGAGTACAGTTATTTACGTCGATAAAAGAAAGGAAGGAAATAATTTGCCGCAGGCCTTGAGATGCAACGATTAGAATATCTCGGAATCGTATGAAATGCGGAGGAACACGCGCGGAAAAGATTTAATAATTCCACTTCCGCGGAGAATTTCATTCCTATCCCGGGGCTTTGTTAACGATATTATTTTCTCTTTACGCTCGAAAAGATCCGTCGCTTCGCCCTCCGACGATGGAAATCCCATTTATTTTTTTTTATGTCGTGGGAATAACGATCTCAAAATAAGCTCGCTCATCTTTTACGAGCAATCTCCGGATCAACGTACTTAACAATTTAAATGAGAACCGAGATCCGCGTAAAAGGAACGAGGAAGCAATTTCCCCCTGGATATTAATTAATTCCCTTTATTTCCCGCATCGATTTTCCAAGATGTCCGAAGGGAACGAGGGCTGGAACGATGCAACTGCGAGGCACGAGACTCGGAAAATGGAATCGTGGAGATTTTCGTACGGCCGACGTTTGTTTTTACGGTTTATTTCATTTCCTCTCGCCTTCTTCTTCTTCGTTCTCGTCTCGTATCCGAAAAGAGTATTAAGGATGAAAGTAATCTTTACGCGTTCTCTAACGTTATCCGTAAGGTGAGCCACGCGTATACGGGAGAGAATGCAACGCGTTTAGCGACGCTATCGATTGCCAACTGTTCGACTTGTTTCTATTGACTGCGATATGCTCGACTCACCTCGATTTACCTTCGAACTAGAAACTTTCTCCAACTTTCCCGTCGAACGCTCTATACTATCTATATTCGCGTTAGATTGCTCTGCGGCATATCTTATCGTAATCGTCTCCGATCAAAAATGTTTAAAAAATGCATCGGCCAGACGATTAGTGGGTAACGTCGAGTGCCCCCAACTATAATCTTGGCTCGTGATGCGATAATGAACAATCGATCATTAAGGTTAGACTGGACGTTAAAGTGGAAATTGGATTTTAAGAATTCCATTGTTTTCAATTCTGTACTTTGATACGGGAATTAAATTCATTATCCCTTCCGACGTTCGGTTATTTAATTGAAACATATAAATTCCCGGAATAAGAAAAATTCAGATAAACGCTGCTGAATCAGTTCAGCGATATAATTTACGTTTTAAATATCGTATTCTGTACATATATAGATCTAGCAAGACACGTAACGCGATAAAGTCATTTAAAAAAAAATGCTGAAAATAAGATCGCTCCAGAATCTTAATAAAAAAGAAGCGAAGAACCGCCTCGCGGGTTTCTCAATTCTTCGTCATACTAAATTTTACAACGTCAATTACGACGTGAATGCATCACTTTGAGCGTAGAATATTCATCCACGCGGCAATACTTCCCTGCGGTGGTGCAAGTTTATTTTGCCTTGTGTGCGCAGGGAGATGTAAATATCGGGTGTTACGGGATATCTCATTGAAAATACATGCCGTCCTTCGAATGTACAACAAGAATATACGCGCGCGATATTACCGTAATAACTCTATAATGACGCAAGTGTCTTGCCTCGGCACGACATTACGGCCGAAGGTTAAAATCGAATTAAGCCAGCGTTCGCGCATAATGGGAACCAACGATTCTACGGAAGATTGACCTGACGTATTTTCAAACCATCGACGTATGTCGTTTTCTGGCTTTGCTGCTGGGAGATCGAGCGCGCCGAATATCCCACGGGAAATTTGTTCCGCGCCGAGTATTTAAATCCGCGTCAAGAATGTTGTTTCACGTTTCACCATCCAGATACACGGATTTTCTTTCGCGATTTCGCGGAAGTTTGAAATAGCGGCCTTGCGATTTTTTTAGCACTTGAAATTTGAAAGATTCGCGGTATTTGAGAAAAAAGAAGGATCGTAATTTTTGTTATCATAGAGTTGTCTTAACGAAACAATGTCAATTCTCAGGTTGGAATCGAGTGTATTTATTTATATGTCCCCGAGTTAACCAGCGTCTCCCGTGTTTTAAGCCCAAGACGCTTGAGATTACGGGACCTCATCATCTCAGATGTCCGATCAATCGCGGTGCGTTAAAATAAATTAAAAGATTAGCGAATTCTTTAATCTGGCCGACGGGTGACTCCATCAATTTTTCGCGCCACGAAATCCGGTCTACGTACATCTGTACGCCGATAACGATGATCGATAATCACGGCCGGATCGGATCCACAGATTAACGAGAAAAACTGCGTAGGCGTTGTTTTCGTCATCGTCGATCAATATTGACGTTGCAAACGATTTCTCAATGAAGACGAACAAGCTTAATCGTCGCGCGCGTTAATCTTCTCGAGCGAAGAGTGGGAGAAAAATGGACGGGAGATCGAGTGAATCGTAAAACAGAATGATCCTCCAAAAATGCAGTTTAAAACCGAGAGTTTAATGAGTTCGCCGCTACGTGTCACACGCCAGCTGACACGAGCAATTATACCGTCCGCTTAACAAAAAGTCAGAATATTCTTATCTCAGAGAATACAATGAGATACAAAGAACGATCAACGATAAATCATAGGGTTCGACGGTATAAAAATTACGAAAAACTGCCATTTTTGAGATCGCATATCTCGTGATTCGCTGGACCAATTTTGATCAAATCCTACTCAAATTACTCATCTCGGCGCGGACTTTCCGATGGCTATTACACTTTTTTTTAATTAATTGTTTAATACAGTTTGACCACCTCGAAAACCCCTGTTCGTTCTTTCCGGAAAAGATACAAGGTCTAGTCTCGCCTACTTGTACTTGGCGCGAGACAAGACCTTGTCACTCGATAAAGGAATTACCTCGCGCGAATATATCCCCGTGTCCGGCCGCGAGACACACCGCACACACGCGTTACCACTAGAGAATTCGATCTAAGCCTCGGGGATCCCTCTCCGCGTTACTCGCGCAAATAGAATTCAGTGTCAGGCGACACTTTCCCATCGATTTATTTTTAAACGTTTGCCGTTTGTTAAAGAGCGTACGACGGCGGTAGTATGGTCGTAAAAGTATCAGCTCGGTCAATTTATATACCTACATATTTGTTTTTAATTAAAGGAGAATTTAGTAGCGACGATATATAGGGGGTGGGGGGGAGGGGATCTTCTTGTTAGAGACCGGACCGGCACTCGAACGCTTTGTTATTTATGGTCCATTGGGACTCCACGTCGTAGTTAAGGCTCGTTCTTCCGCGTATATTTTATCGAGAAAAGCTTCCATCCCTGACGAGTGCCCACTTGACTCTATGAGCCGATATTGCAACCGATCGACATCGAGCCCCGCGGATATTCTCGGGCCACGAGTACCTGCCTCGAACAACCGACAATGCCTTTCACGCTTAGTCCTCGATGCATCTTACGTGTATATATGTACGTATACCCGTGTCGACCAATGTGTTGTCGTTCGGGTGATAAATATTTTGTTTATGGCGAAACGGAGATTGTAGCATCGACGAGTCGATTGGTCGAGTGTTGGAATGATCGGACGGCAGTGGTGGTTGGAATTCATGAAAAGCTGAGAGAAATCTGGTTTATGAATTCTAAGTACCTATAGGATGAAATCATCTTATGGATTGGTATTCTCATATTTTTATATTTTCTATTTGGCTTGGCGTATATTTTATTTATATCGTTTTAACTAGATATATTATATTCAGATTTCCTTATCGTTGATATTATTATTACGATAATGTCTTTATTTAACCTTCCTTGGTGTATTACCATTTCTTTCCGTTTTATCTCTTCTCGTATTTTCTGAAAATTAAATATTTACGTAACCAGATATCTCTCAAAGTCGAACGAATCAATAGCGACATTATTAGCGCACCGTGTCCTACCCCGGTGAGTTAGTTTAACAAAACATCTCGGTTAAATTTTCTAAATCGTATTAACGTACAGCTGGCGGTAATAGAGAATTAAAACACGCTTTCGGTGGGAGAATTCTACGATTGAAAATAATTAAAATGATATAAACTCGTAGGACCCGAAGTGACAGTAGTGTCACCCGGCGTCAGCCAGACGAATTTTCATCTCGGCACGTTTTCTCGCGCGATACCAACGTTGATTTTACCAAACCCTTATCACGATGGCTCGACAGGAAATGATATTCCGTAACCTGTTTCATTTATCTCCTGGCCCGCGAATCGAGTTCCCGATTATTAACATCCACCAAGTATCCGAATTCGATTTACACGCGACTCAATTGTAATTTAAATGTACCCTGGAATTAACCCCAATTCAATTCGCAGATACAATAACCGTCGTCTGGTACGCGACGGCTTCCCGACGAATTTAATATAAATAGTTGCCGAGAAACGCGAGCCACCGGAAGTAGCGAGGATATCGTGAGGATTAAATTTGATTTAAAATTCGTGTATTACTGGCTCGCGTACATACACATACATGGAAGCGAGCATACAAACGCGGAATGATACAACTTCAGTTGAATGGAAGGAAACGGGGTTAATAACCCACTCGAAAAACCCTTGGTCTCCTGTTTTACCCAAGTTTCCTTTAAAAAAAAAAAAAACGGCCGGTTGGCTAAAAGCAGCCGACGCGGGCGCGAGACGAGAAGAACGAGATCGTTCCATTATCCTCATAATTGTTGTACGTTGTTCCATGTCCTCTTTATTTTACGACATGAACCGTATTTGTTCAAAGTAGGCTAATTATGCGCGATGCCTTTTCCTGAACACGGAAGAGCATCGCGCAGGAAAAGAGCAAATTTTTTCTTCGTGTTAAATACCACGTGATTTTTTACCGAAAATATTCGCGGATGGTAATATATGATAAATTAATTCTCAGCAATGGCCGTGAAATCACGAGAATCCAGGAAGCCGCGCGTTGATCTTTCAATTAGTTTCAAAGTTACCGTATTTAAATAGACAGAAGTGTAAGGTACAGATAACAAAGATTAAGATACCCCGACAGCGTTTTATCAATTTCTTCGCGATAAGGAACACAATTTTAAATTAATCAAAACCCAGGAGACGTTCACGCGCGAACTGAGAAAGAAGTCCCGAAGGAACATTAGCATCCGCTTCCGTAAATCGATGCATCGATTCGTACGAAAGCGCCGCGACGGGTCGAAAGAGGTAAAGTTCGAGTGATTCGAAACATTAAAAAAAAAAAATTAAAAACCCCCGGGAAATGCCGCGAAACGAATCGACGTTCGGCAATTGCGAATGAAATCGTCGTACGAAAGCTTTTATCGAAAGTTGCCATTCCGAGTAACTTCAATGTAGAAAATTTTCACCAAAGACAATCGACTCGTCCCTTTCAGTCTCATCCCCTTTCTCGCCGATCGTCTCGAGTGTATCTTTGTAACAACGTTCGATCCACGTTCCACCCGCGACAACACGCTTTGCAAATATATTTCGCAACCTATCTTTAGACGCCAGTCGATCTCGACTAGAAGATTGAATCGCGACGATTAAAATTACGTCCATCTCAGAGTATTTTAATTTTTATTTCAATTATGTCCGTCGCGCGTAGAACTGAATCTACTGCCAGCTACACCGCGCGGAATAAGACTGCATTAGCCAGACACACTGCGTTCAACGAACGGACACAATACGTTTTATCCCGCACAATTGCACCGCTCGGGGAAAATGGAATCGGTGCGAGGCGGCATTTCTCTACTTCCAACCATTTCGCTCTCTCTTTTTTTTTCTTCCTTTTCAATCCCCACCCCCCGCCCCCATCGCGATCCACCGGCGTTGAAAGCCGTAGCGTCACGCGAACGATCCGTCGCTCCGCGAGAAACAAAAGTCGTGGCTCGCTCACAACCCGTTTCGAATAATGCATCGAAACACGAGTGACAATTGCGATCTCTCGCGAATAAAAACGGATAACAGCGACGCGAATTGGCGAGTGCGTCGGCCCGTCGAACGTACGAGACAAACAAAAATTAGGTGATCCCGGCAAAACAAGTACGAGAAGCGCGCGTCGTACGATTTATCGCGAGATCCGATAAGGCCCCACTGACATTGACTTATCGCTAAATATCCGAGATATCCGAAATTAATTGAGAGACGCCATTCGCTCGTTTCGCGATCGCTATCGCGGTAATGCTCGTCTGCACGATTCATTACGATAAACAGGCTCCCTAAAGCGGGGAAATCGGGGGGGATTCGTCGACGCTAATAAATCAATATCGTCGTCGAGCTTTGTTCTCGGAATTTGAATGCAGACGATTCGGAACGTCGACGATAATGATTGCAATACTTCCTATTCGCGTCCCCTTCGATGCAGCGTGCAATCTAATCTGCTTTTTTTTTATCTTCAACTTCCGCGTCAGGTTAGTTACGAATGATCGTTGATACGTGCGTATATCGTTGCTGATTCTTTTTTCTGATTTCACAAATCTTTACCTCGACAATGCATCGGGCTGCATTGGGATAACACGAAAATTGCCGGGGATACGATTTTTTTGTTTGTAATAACCGAAGTTAATTATACGTTATTAACCAAAAGTTGAAACGAACATGATTTATTAACGTTCAATGAAAACCTCAACCGGTAGTTACGTCTATAGCTGAATTAATCGATTAGTGCGAAAGAGGAAAGCGAAACGTTTCGCTGCTCGTATCTAAAATAGTTGATTCATATTTTTTAATTCATGGTACAGAAATTCCACGTCATACGCGTATCCTGCCGGGTATAAACGCATGTAAATATCACGAATTTGCATCTCAAAGACGGTACGAGATGAAATTTCCATAATCTACGGTCCGAAATAAAAGTCGAGCTAGCGACGAATTCCGTTTCTCTCTCTCCTCTCCTCCCTCTTCCTCTTTCCTGATCTCTTTGAAAATGTAGGCTTTAATTTAAATGGACATTCCGTATGGCCCTAAAATTTCGTTGTTGTTCGTACGATTCGAGCGTTCTCGGCATTAATTCGAACTGGAATGCAATTAATGCTAATTACTAATTGCTATCCGCCTGGTACCAATGTACGTGGCGCAGCAACTGACCCGCAGTCGCAATTATAATTCCCGAGAGCGTCCGGCTCTCGTAGGGCGTCGTTGATCGATGCCACGATCGGCGGTTGTCGAAGCAACGAAATGCACCGCCGACGACGATAAGACCGAGAGGCTAAAGAGACAAAGAGGTTCGGGCGCCGAATCACGGTAAACGTTGATTTCGTCTCTACGCTTCTCGTCGCACGCGTCAACCAACAACGCGTCGCGTTCTTTTCTCAACCACACCGGTCACGTTCCTTTCATCCCCTCCCTTTTCTTTTCTTCTTCTCTCCCGCCGACCAACGCTCAACCCACGCGAGGGATACAATTTGCAATTATTATAAATGCTCCGAATGCATATTAAAGCGCCGGCCTTGACCCCGCGTACGGTATTTTCGTGATCTAGCCGGCTGTCCTTCGCGCATACCCGAAATAACTCGACAACACACAGACACGCGGCGTCAATCCCAATAAGAGTTGGCACGGTAACACGTGCCGGCATCGGTAATTAGCTGAAATAATAGGAACGACGCGTGCATCGAAATTTTAAGTATGCAGCCTCGGGGCGAAGGGTTCGAAAAGGCAACCCCCCCCCCCCCGCCGCCGCGGTCACGGCGCGGCGCATCCTTCGAACTTTAATTGCGTAAATAAATCATGAGAACGAGGAAACTCGAGTCGTGAGAATTCGAGGGACGCGAGTAATTTAATGATTCCGGGGTGGATGGGTATGCAGGTGAGAATTAATTGACCATGAAACTGACTGGTCTGGGAATAATCTGAACCCGTTCGCTCGAGTGTTCGAGGTTGACAATTAAACGAAAGACGCGTATCTCGATTTTCGTTACCTCGCCAGAAATCAACGAGTCCGCGTTAAAACGAATGATCTCGGTTCCTCGTTAAAGAAAATCAAAGCTACGACCGAGAGCTCGCGCGTCGCGTCGCGTCGCGTACACCGTTGGGGTGTGCGTTAACGCGAATCTTTAATTTCCCCTCGCTGCGTTACAAATGGTGCAACGAAGCACCGTGTCGTTCGTTGCACGTTGCAGAGAAAGCTTTTCTCGACACACATTCTTTTCCCGAAATGCGCGCAACTTAATACTCCCGGGCCAATGGGGAAAGGCTAAAAGCAATGGCGAATGGGGTCGGTCAGTCCTCAATCCCGTTATACGAGGTAACGTGCGCCACCCACCCACCACCCCCCCCCCCTTTTTCCCACCTCCGCCCCACCCCTTTCCCGGCGCTATGACGTCACGGGGTAGACAGAGGATCGCTCCCCGCGACCTCCTATACTCTTCGCTTCCGTGTCGGGTCAAACGAGGTCGCGTAATAATATCGTATTCGGACTCTACGGCGATACGCCGGCGTTCGCCGGAAAATCTATGGAAATGCTCTTTCTCGTCGTTGACGATATCCGCGAGATTCGTCGTTTTGAATGTTTCCCGTTCGACGAAATCGCGAGTAACGAGTGAGTGAGTTCGTCAATCTCGATCTGACAGGTTATATAGCGCTTTTATCGTCTCGTTCGATATTTATCCCCCACCTCGAACGGATAATAGCGTAAATCGACGATAAGCTTTACCGAGAAGGAAAATGTCGAGACGATTAATCGTCGAGAAAGAAATTGAAGTTCAAAGCGATGAGAGTGAAAAAAAAGATGCAAAAGGGGGTTGTGACTCGTAACGAGAGATTTCTTTGACGTTTGCCGGAAAAGCGAGCGAGCAAACGAGGCTTAGGAGTCACGAAGATGAAAGTGGATAATGGCACGGGAGGGGAGTAACGAGGAATTCCGTAACACTGTTTTATCGACGAAACTGGGATTCGAATGGCACTCGGCGATAATGACTGGGTAATAAGACTGAATACGATTCTCGCGCGCGCGTTTCCATCGGAATCCTCTTTCGTTCGAGTGAAATTTCACGCTTTCCATTTTCTCCGTTCCTTTTATTCCTTTTCCCTTCGCTCCCTTTCCTCGATCGGGCAGGTTCGACGAGCGGAAGCGTTAACGGTGCTCTCTCTGTCTTCGATAGCCCCCGGAAACGCGAGCGGCGAGACTCGTCATTGGCCGAGTTTTGACAGCTTCGGATAAAACTTTACACACCCGGTCGATGGAAAAGTGGAAATTCGCGCGCTTGACATCGTTTCGCGGTGAGCGATTGTTAAACAAATACCCGCGCGAGTCGGTCGCGCTTGAAAACCGGACGTTTAAATAATATGTAAACTCGTTTCAAAACCGACGCCAAGTTTTATCGTTGTTCTCGGGGAGAATTTTGTTCCCCACCGCGGCCGCGAACGGTATTTCGCGCGAATTCCATTCGCCTCTCGATTGTTTCTCTCGCGAGGTTCATTATTCGTTCGCGTTTACCCGTCCGTTTGGCACGGAGCGATAAAATCGAGCGGATTGTAAATTTTCGTTGCCGAGGATCGTACGTGTCGCGTAAATAATTATAACCGGGCCGTCGGAATAAAATTAAAAGTCATATTTGCTTTCGGCGGGTTGCGTAACGCTTTGGAGATCGAGCGAATTAAACACCGCTTCGCCGAACGAGTTTGTATTTGAAAATTTACGATAATACGTGCTTCGGAAACAAAAAATAAAACACGGGTAGCGGTGGTTATTCTTTCAGATTTGCTCGAATAAATAGTAAATATCGCGCTGCTAACAAATGTACGAATTTCGTAAATCCACGGGTAGCACTTGTCACGAGAATAATTGCAACATTGTGGAAATAAACAAAAATTGCTTACGGCGACTCGCGTAATTCTTTGAGAATCAACGAATTAAATACCACGCCACTAATTAAAACGTGATCCACTTTTGCCAGCAGTAACGACTTTCCGAGTCGCCGGGGGAAAGCTTTCTTGTTAATTACACTTTATGTTTACAGTTAAAACGGGAATGCTGCTCCAACCTGAACGCTCGAAGGCGTTTTTTCAATTGAATTACACGCGAAAAGGAATCCAACGACTCGCCGTCTCGAATAATTCACAAAGTATCCCGGTAGCTTCGACTCGTCAAGGAATTTAATATTTTCAGATTGTATTCCAAAGTGTCCCAAGAACGATCAAAACTTTCATTTAATCTTGTATCGAATTTTACACAATTTTCCAATACCCCCATTCTATTTCGCGTTTTACGAACACTTTCGACGACGACCGTTTCCTCGAAATAGAACGAATCGTCTTTCCGTCTAGCTAAATATTTACCATTTTACCGAGAATCTCGCGTAACTCGCGTAAACGCGATGCACGTAGACGCGCGTTGGCAAGGAAAAATGAATGCGCCCTCGGGAATGCGGACCGACCCCCTAACCGTTCTTCGATCATCCCCCCGGTAATTGCGACTGTCCGCATTGATTACGATTAATCGATCACTAACCTACCCCGACGATTTACATCGATCTGTCGACGTTGTAATTGCATTTCCAACGCAAGCAAATTTTGATCCCAAAAACCGGGGATCAGACGTTCTGTACCACGAGGGGGGTTAAAACGTAACGCGTCGACGCGACGATTCCTTAGCGAAATTCAAATCGTTACAAAGTTACGTTATTTCAATGATATTCGAGAAATTTTCGTTGCCCGTGCGACGATTCGAGAATTCTAGAGGGAAGATCGAAGCGAACGGGATCATCTAAATTGTTTCGCTCGGCCAGCGATACACAAGTGACGAGTGTTTTAATTAAGAATTATAGAACTGACATGGCCAGAGCGGCGCGGCAGTTTATGAAATTCCAGATTGAAAAGGTCGAACTTGCAAAATAGAGTCGGGAAACTGGTATTCCGGTATAATTTGATCACGTATGATCCGCCGATTCGCGTTTTCTCAAACCTACGACCACTTTTCTCTTTTCTGGAGGAAAATTTTCGGAGCGACGACGCGGATATCGACGAATCGTGAACTCGCTTCCCAATGGAACTGTAGGTGGAAAAGGTCAGTTCTGTGTCCGCCGACGACACGAAACTTCCACGGACATCCGCGTAAATAAACAAAGGCTCCACTCGTTGATCTCGGTCCATTTCTCGGGAGGAAAAATGGACGAAGGACCTCGCTCGCGAGAAGGGTAATAAAAAGAAACTTTATCGAGGAGAAAAAACAAATTATCGTTCCTCGTTCAAATCGAATAGTTCAAACATCGCGCTCATAATACCTATTCTCGACATAAATTCATCTTTTATGATTTATTTCGACCAAACGTTAAACCTACACGCGTAGCGTACCTTGATTACGAGACGAAGGATCCGCATTATCATTACGAATCGAACGAGTCGAATCTTTACGATGGCAATTTCTAAATTGACTAGAATCTCGACTAATGAACACGTTTGAAAGCAGAGTCACCGCTTTGACGTCGTGGTCGTTAGTTTAATGCCCGAGTTAGGGAGACCACGTAATTTCGCATTGTCCACTCGATAACACGCGACGATGCTAGCGAATGTACTACAACCCGACAATTTCCAAGTGTGGAGGGTAGCGAAGATCGGAAACCTCCTCGCGTGTCGACGCATTCGCGTTCTCGCTGTTCTACCAACGATTTTTCTCGACCCATTCTACTTTCGGTAAGTAGCGCAAGTACGACATCCAACTAAAATGCTGGTCCGAAATTTGTATTGCTACCAATACGTTTGGAGCTTCTTAGTGCTGCGTCGTGCCTGATTGTGAGAAAGAAATTACAGGAAAGAAAAAGAGAAAAAGAGAGAAAGAGAGAAAGAGAGAAAGAGAGAAAGAGAGAAAGAGAGAAAAAGAATTGTTCTACCAACAGTAGTACAAATTTCGGACCAGCATTTCAGTTGGATATTGTACAACTAACGGAACGATAAGCCCCGACGGGTGAAAAATGCGTTTCGAAGCTAAAACTTGGCGGAATCGTGGAAAAAGTTAACGGCAATATACTATGGCTAATATCAGGAGTAAAATAGTGCGGGTGAAATGGCGAGCTTGCTATCTAAATTCGCTCAAACGTTCGCATCCTATCGTGATCCGATATTAAAGATAAAATTGCAAGAAGGAGAGGTGCTCGGTGGACGAACGTTCGGAAAAAATATTTCGGGGTTACCGTACCTTCGATCGCTCCCGACAACCTATTTTTAGACCCCTGTTCTCCCGTGTCCTGTTGTGCGACAGCTACTACACCTCACCCCTTAATCAGTGAAAAGGAAAATCGAGCCAAGGGGTGGAGCGACGAAATAATAACACACGTGTCCTCGTCGAAATATTATTCTAATCAAATTCCATCGGGGCCCCTCCTCGAAGCCTCTACCGGCTACTTTATAATCGCGTGTGCGTTATAAGCGAAACGCTAAAGCACGCGTACCAAAATACGAAACGATCCCCGACCTGTTAATAACGAGGAATAATAAATTAACTCAACCGCTACCAGTTTCAACAATTATTCCAATCCCGCGGTATTATAATCTTTATAATTAGCCCGCGGAACTTTACGCAAATTCATGTTTTAATAGCGGATCGGTAGAGAAATGAGACCGGAATGGAAATTGGTTTCGTTATCGGTGTTTGCGAATATATCTGCGTCCGTAAGGAAAAATACCGTGGGTCACGGTTTCGACAAAATTGAGTTCGCGCGGTAATCGAACCGTAGAATGCAGTCTTTACATATTTACTGAACAAAGTAGACGAAAATAAATTTTATACGTCGAATCGAACAATGAAGTTTAAACTTTAAACGACGATATGTATCTCGAGAATGAAAATACGTGACGCGCGGTGATTTTCCTCGCAAGCATGATCAATTGAAAATCAGTACGCAGGGAATACGCGTTTTGCATAGAGGTATAAAACATCCGCGGTCGAACTTTAATAAAATTACCCCTCAGAGTTCCGGTGACATCGTCCCGAGTTAGGTGGACCAATTGTTCTTATTGTCAGTTATTCCTGCACGTGCTACGGGAAACGTCCGGCGCAACGTCGTTCCCCCGAATATTTGGCGAGGTTCCAATAACGGAAGGTTATACCCCGCGACTTGTTACGGCAGTGCAGCCCTTGGCCCAACTCCCTAACCCCCGAAAACTCGCGCCACGTAGAGACCTATGTTTCTATACGTGCCCAAGGAAAAGTCCAAACCCGGAAGAGAGGCAGATAGATAGATAATAAGTTTATTGTTTATCATTAAACAAAATATGCGGTATTAAACTTATTTCAGGTATAGTTATTAATATAGTTTGGAATTGCTTTCGGAAAATTATCATCGAAAGAGATAGTGGTAATGAGTAATAAGTAGAGAGGAAGGGGGAGGGAAAGAAAGAGGGTCAACACGGTTTATCTCATAGCGAAGGAAAAGGAAAAAGAGGGAGAGGGGGGGGGGGAGACGAGGTCGGAAGCGTCGAGTAAACTGGGTTACTCGAGGACGATTCCCGCGGGACCCACCCCCGTACGTCTGGTCGCCGATATTTCCTGGAGGGGTGGCGGTTAACTCGCCGACAGGACGGAGCCATTTTCCTTGTTGTCCTACTGATCGTTAATGCCCGGCCACCGAGGAAGAAACTTTCCCGCTTCGAATTGTTGCTTCGTAGTTTTATTCGCGATGCTTCCCAGGTCGCGAAGGACCCTTCCAACGGTGAGGCGCGCGTCGATTTCAATTCTTCGTTCGACGACGTTAAACGCGTGAATAATAAACGACTACCCTGAGGATGGGTGCCGAGGGAATCGTAATTTCGTCCGCGGTGATCGATTCTATCGAAGATCGATCGCCCCCGTCTATATCGCGCGCGAAATGTATTGCGCGGGACAGCGAGGGCGCCGAGATTCGAGCGTCGAGTAAAGTTTCGACGATAATCGTGCGAATGCCTCGGTGCCAAGAAGTGGTCAGTCGAGAAGACGATTCGTCTTCCTAATGATCGTAATAAAAATGATACGACGAGTATGGCATCGAGATCCATGACTATTGACTTTCCTCGCGTTTCGCCCGCTCGACCGTGCAGTTTGCTTTATTTTTATCAATGTGGGTCAGTAACGACGATAAAAAAGTTGGCATGCAGGAACGACCTTTAAAGTTGCACGAGCCAATCGTGACTCCCATCACCCTCGGGGGATCTTAAACTTCGCGAAGATTAAAGCAAAAAAGGTGGGGAATCGGGAATGGAGTATCTTAAATTCTTATGGCACTTACGAGAGATATCGTCTCTCGTAAGTCTCTGTTTGTCTCTTCGGTGCATTTTAATAAACCATCCCGGAATGTGTTTTAATTCGCATCCAAAAGAATAGTTAACACGTTCGAGTCTGCTGCCGTCGATCACCGTTCGATCGCCGGTGTACCGATAGTACGAGTACCGAATCTGATGCTGTACTGGTTAAGTACAGCATATCGTCGCGTCGTGCGTATCAAGGGACAAGGTCTTACGTATCTCGGGTCAAGTACTGTACGGAAATGAGAAGAAGGCACTCGGTGACACGACTGGGGTTTCCCGCTCCCTCCGCCTATCCCCACCACCGACGTTCTTTTGACATATGTATGTAGTAACAGGATCAAGAGACAAGGTCTTGTCTCGGGCCAAGTGCAAGTACGCGAGAACTAGACCTTGTATTATTTTTTCACTTCCACCATATAACCTCTCCGATATACTTAAAAGTGGAAAAGTGAATTAAATATAAATAATATAAATAATTGGGCATTATTTATAATGCCCGTAACACAGTTACGGGCAATGTAATAAACAACACGACCCTGGCTCGAATATCCCTTTGGGCACTTTTTAAAAATGCCCGGGCATTATAAATAATGCCCAATTATTTACATTGCCCGTAACAGAGGAATTATTTTGTAAGATTAAAATACAACGTCGTCGCGATCAAAGTTAAGACTCCCTTCGTCATGGACGTCACCCATCAACCGATACCGTTGTTCGCTCATTGTCAAAACTCAAAACGACAAAATCCACGATAGAAGGGGCGCGACGGTCACCGGACGGTGCCGGGTCACGGAGAACGGCGACGAGACGGAAAACCTGACGATCGTCTCGAAATCCTCCTGCGGCGAGGCTCTCCAATTGGCCAGGGACTTGACCGAGGAGCAGATCAGCGCTGCGGTTCCCGGGGGAGGAAAGGACGCCTGTGCGGATGACTCCGGATAGCTCACCGCTCACCGTTCTCGGTCGTCTCGCGGCTATCCCTTTCGTATGGAAAGGGATGCGCCAGATCCAGAAAACCGGGTGTTTACACCGAGGCGAGGTCGCCGCGTTCAGAGATTGGGTCGCTTCTAAGATTAAATCTCGCGAGCGTGGTCTGCTTTGCCTAGCATTAGTAGGTGTCCGTGTTAATCGTCGACATGAGTGGAAAAATAATACTGTCGGCAAACGTCAAATCGAATGTAGATCGAAATCCTGATCACGATTTTCAACGGGAATTCTGATTTATTGAAAAGACACGAGGGTTTAGGTGTCGGATACCTGTACTTAGTCCGAGACAAAGGCTTGTCTCTTGATCGCCGATCTAGACGTCTTCGAGATAAAATCGATTATAGATCTAGACTTCGTGTCAATGGTAATGAGCGATGCAAACAAAGTTCTTCGTTTCTATTAATTTATTATTATAATCGGAGATACTCGTAGAGTGTGATTAGCCGAGAACATGGTCGTAACGGGAATAATAAAGATTCGTTACGAGTATATTGTTTACGTTTCACTTTACGCGTCATCCGACCGAACAAAGCAACGATAGAATTAAGAATGAAATCGCATTATGTTTTGCGAGCAAAATCGGCTAGTAGTCGGGGTACACAGATAAAATTAAAATTGGTCAGTTAATCGAACGAAAATCTGTGATAACGATGCCCTCGGTCAGTGTACGATAATGATCGCCGTAAATCAGGATTAACGCGCTGCACGGCCGAGATACTAATGTATGTACGCGTATCGCAGGGCCGATAATTCGTACAACGTTGTCTACTAGTGGTTAACTATGAAGGTGTTGAAAATAAATATGAAATACTGTTTCGAGGGGTTGCATAAACAAGAAATAGGACAAATTTTGTTCGATTTCAACTCGCATCGACTAACGTCGTTCCGAAGAAGATGACTTTTCATCGCGCGATGCAATTTCTCCCCGGTTATCGAATAAACGCTAAACAGAAAGAAGAAACGGGGGGTCTTCTATCCGTTCGAGTTTGCGATCATTTTTGGAAAATATGATCCATCTGTCGCGTAACAGGTTCGAGGAACAAAGACTCTTGATTTCTGGGAAAACCGAGTCAAGGTGCTCCGATTGACTTTCCGGACATTCCAATTGTCACGGTAGCGATTTGTGCGGTGATCGAAAGCCTGTAATCTCCCGACGTTTCGGAGCTCGTCATCCTTATCGTTACGCCGACGGGCGTGCATTATGATTCGCTTTAATCCCTACGCGGCGTCGTAATGCGCGTTGATTCGGGATTTTGTATAAATACCTCGCGAAATTGTGGAAGAAGGCAGAACGACAAGACAGCAAAGCAAAGCAACATGTTCACACAACTGACATTCCTCGCCCTGGTGGCACTGGCGGCTGGTAAGATAATTTAACAAATTTTATAAGATTCTCTAGTTGGATCGAAACATCCTCAATAATTAAAATAGTTCGTTCTCTCATTTTAGTATTAAATCAAATATTTTAATTTTACAAATTCGGCGAGTAGTCCTTTATCCTTTTCAAATTATATTTTACTTCTACGGGTTAACTTCTCCGGTGTTCTTAAAAGTAAAAGTATAAAACTGAATTTAAAATCAACCGTTTCAATACAATTATCTATTTTCATTTTACGAATGAAAAGAGTTTCGTGGCATTAAAACGCCTGCTTTTAAATTCACTTTTGCCGCGCTGAAATACATTAGACGGATTATTTCCTCAGATTAAAATATAATTGCAAACCATGGAAGAGCATTCGCAGAATTCCGTCTACTTTCCACTTAAAAGCAGACTTAATTATATCAGAAAACTTATTTCGTTGCTCCCGCTCTTCGCTTGGCGAACTACCCGTTCGAACGTTAACCCTCTCCTCAGCCCCATTAACAACATTATTTCTTGCGCTTTACCATCACCTCGAAAATATTCCTCGGAAAATGCCCTCTCCCATCTTCACCCGAAACATCCATGTTTTTCGCTCCCCTATCACCAAAGTCACTCGAAACTTGATTAATTCCACGCGCCGCGGCTTTTCACGGAAGTTGCGAGATTAAAACGAGAGAGTTTATAATGTCCCCCGGTAATTAGCGGATTCAAATTTCCGTCGCGGTCCCCGAGAGAGAGAGAGAGAGAGAGAGAGGGAGAAACAACGGGCAAGAGAGAATCGAAGAGAATACCGCGATTCTCTGGAGTACGAAGCATTGATACGTCAAACTACAATGGAGCCTCTCTATTAAAATCAGCCCCCGGGGCTACACATTACCCCTCGCGACAGACAGCCTTTCACCCCGACGCGAAACCACGAATAAACCCTCGATCTCGTTCATTTCTAACCAGCTGAGCGCGAAAATCGAATTACCAAAAAAAAAAAAAAAAAGAAAAGAACGCGAGTTAAATTCGACCGTGCGATTGCCCCCTTTCCGATTCTTTTGATCGATTCAAACGTACTATTCAACTATTTCGATCTCCCTGTTAAGTGAAATTATACCGCAAATTCGGGTACGCCTCGACGGCTGTCGAATGACGAGCGATGCTCGTGCATGTCGCGTTACACCCTTACGATTCAAAGAAGAAGTAAGTATACTAAAGACGATCGTTGTTCTCAATTACAGCAAGCCCGTTGACGAAACCCGCGAGGATGAACCCCCTCTCCCCTACCGGTCAGATCATAGGAGGCGTGGAAACCACCATCCAGGAGGTACCCCACCAGGTCTCACTCCAGGTATCCGGCTTCCAATTCTGCGGCGGTAGCATCATCTCCAAGGACTGGGTACTGACCGCCGGTCATTGCATGAGCTATCCGGCAAACATGATAACCATCCGCGCCGGCACAGCTACCAAATCCGTCGGCGGTAGCCTCCACGAGGTAGCCGAGACTCACACCCACGAGAACTACAGGACCAACGTTTACGGCGTACCCGTCAACGACGTCGCCGTGATGCTGGTCAAGACACCGTTCCTCTTCGACGTCACGCGTCAGCCAATACCGTTGTTCGTGCAGAACGAGGTTGCCCAGGAGGGAATCGGCGCAACGATCACCGGATGGGGCGCCGTCAGGGAGGGCGGCAGCACGACGGAAGTACTGATGACCGTCGACGTACCGATCGTCTCGAAATCCGAGTGCAGCGTAGCTTACCAATCGTACGGAGGATTGCCCGAGGGACAGATATGCGCGGCCATTCCCGAGGGAGGAAAGGACGCCTGTCAGGGTGACTCCGGTGGTCCGCTCACCATCGGCGGTCGTCTCGCGGGTATCGTTTCGTGGGGATACGGATGCGCGAGGGCCGGATATCCGGGTGTTCACACCGAGGTTGCCGCATTCTCCGACTGGATCGTTTCTAAGACCGGATTGTAAATTGATCGCGACGAGGCCTACCCGTATTACCCTGGATTCGTTATTTCGACGGCAAGCTTTCTTAAGACCTAGATTAATGTAATCGTTTATTGGATTAATAAAACTTTTAATGCAACCGAATATGTTTATGCGAATTTGATTTTTCCTTTATTTATGTTAATGCGAGATAACGAGCTTTGACTTGGAGGTGAATGAAGGGAGGGTGCAATCGTGGGTAGAGATTTAGGAACGAGACTGTAGCGCGTTGTCGAGCTTAAAGGTTGTGCAATTATATTTAAATAATCAGTAATGTACCTTGGCTGAGAGAAAAGAATTATAAATTGCATAAATCTGTGGCTCACGCGATGCACCGAACGGAGTTCAATGTTGAAAGCTCGTGGGATAATTCCTTGTTAAAAATAATCATAACATCCACAATTTTTTACATAGTTTAGTGCAACAAAATTCTTTTTGAAGTCAATGATTCAACATATTATAAAAAAAAAAACTATAACGTGACGCGATTAATTCCATCCTACAAGAAATCCTACGGGAAATATTCCTAAACTTTTATCTACGAGCGTTGGTTTTTGTTCAATCATTTATAGGGAATAGAGGTATTAACGCCACGTTTTTCACGCTATTTCCCTTTTCCCAGGATTGTTTTCATCGCGACCAGAACTTTCGCGCGTATCTCCTTATCCGCCGAGCATAGCCGTAATTTCAAATTATATGAATTTTTATCCCATTTTTCACGGGAGTGTAAGCCAGGACAGGGCGTTCTTTCCCATTAAAAACTTTTGCACGGTAGAAGCGACGATAAATGATAATGGTCGCGCGCGATGAAGCGTACCGTACAATCTCGCGCCGAACGAAACTCCCCCTTTCCTCGCGAAATCTCGGGAAAATTGGCGTTTCGTTGGCGAACGAATTTCCCGATCGAACGATCCCCAATTTCCTTCGTGCGGCCGCAAAATCCCGTATTTTGACAAAAATTCCCAACCCACGGGGATAGAAGGGATCCACCAGAGAAAGAGCGAATAAGAATTTTTGCCGCTACTCTGCGATTATTCTTCGTAGTACCTCCGGGAGAGTAACACAGAATTTTATAATTACGCGAGAAACAAAAATTGCCGAAATAATGTACGACGAAGGTCTTGTAAACGCTGATACGTTAAATAGAAATGTGACCGATATTCTGGAAATAATTACCGCTCAACAGATTCGGTGAAATAAATATAATTCATCGTTTTATCGAGCAGAGTTAATGTTAAATCGATCGTGCTACGCGCGCTGAGATTTATAATCTTGGTCCATTAAAAAATATTTAATTTCTTCGTTCACGTATCGTGTGCGCCCTATTCGATTAAAGTCAAAACGCATTTTCCCTCTTCGAGACACGTAAGTTCTTGATTCGATTACGGTTAATGCGCTAGCCCCGGTTCTCTGCCTGCAGAAACTACGTCAAAGTGCGCTTTTAATTAACTAATTGCGTCATGTAACCTCCGGGTAGCGCGACGAAACACGTCGACTGCATCGGCATTCCGGGGAAACTTACGATTGTCCGATGGCCGTTAAAAAAAAGAGAGACTTCCTTCGTTTTGTTTCCTTTACTTACTCTCGCTGCGCGAAAGTCAGCTCGAAATTAAATGTCGACGGTGAATGGCACACAATTTTCGAGATGCTACGAGGGTCGGACAATTAGCAGACTGTTTAACGTTTGGTAACGATGTCGAAAAGTTTTGCCAAAATTATAGCTCTCGCGGCTGCCAAGTACTAGTTTGGTTAATACCCGTGTTAATACCAGGTGCCATAGGTAGAAGTACTGGTAGAAGCATACTTTTTAAATATGCTCGACTTATTGTCAGTGTATTACTATAAGTAAGAGGAAATAAAACGTGGAAAACAAAGGTGTAATACGAATAGCATATTCTTATCGATGTATAATCGAGACAATTTTTTAATTTTACCACGAGATTAATACTGTATATAAAAATATACTTGATAATACGTTTCGTAAATATTGCACGGTATTCACTGTTATAGTACAGTACTTCTTTCGAGCATCAAAACGCAACGTAACGAAACATTTCGTAGCATCGTACTTCTTCCGACCATAAATATTAGCACGCGAAAAATGCCAAAATCTCCGGCACGGCAAACACTGTATCAGCGTGCGCGAGCATAATGAGCGAGACCCACTTTTATGTGGGTTAAAGATCCGACCATCGAGCTTTATGGCAATATTCATCGCGAACGAGGGAATCCTTGCCAAAGACGATTCTCCCACACCCCCCGTCACTCGTCAACTTCCCCTCCGCGTCCCCCGTCGAACGTCGGGACACCGACGCAACCATTAAACAAATCGTCACCGGGCCACGGGCTCCCTCCCGGTATTTGCGGTATCGCCGACGAATCACGCCAATTAAAATGGTAGATGGTCGGGGAGACCGTTGCGAAACTGGCTTCCTTTGACCGAAACTACGGTTTTGGAGGCCCTCGCGCTATAATTGTCAGTTATCGAGGAGAGAAGAGAGAGAGAGAGAGGGAGAGAGAAACCATTCATTGTTAACAAAGTTTGATCGGACACGATGCGACGATTGACCCGATCCGAGTCACAAAAGCTCGTTCGGCCCGTTACCGGCGCGACGCGGCGCGTCGCGGCGTTTAAAGCAACCGACGCTCACTCTTCTATTTTTTTGTTTTAACCCTCCCTCCGGCGCTCTCTTGTTTTCCCTCAAAGACAGCCCGAAACCATCTGCCAAAGGCGGTCAAAGGCCACCGGGTTTCGCGATTGGCCCGATTCTCTCTCTCTCTCTCTACTCGTATGCACCCAAGTGCATCGCTCGCCGTCGCAGCGGCGCACTGCCGATGCACGCACCGTCGAGTATTGGAATTCGGCCAGGAAGGACCGTCCAAACGTTACCGGATCTTACCATCGGAAATCGGAGGGGAATTTGGAGTGGTGCGCGAGACGAGCCACTTTACGTGACGTAGTCGAGAGAAACCGGAAGAATTTTTTATGAGAAGGGGCACACGCTGTCTTCCGTGGATCGATTTTTCATTCGACCGTGCATTAAACGCGGGCGAAAAGTTTCTTAATCTTTGGTCTTAACTTTTTGACGAGGTATCGCAAAGAATTTACGACGTTTTGAGTTGTTTTAACTTTTTAACAAACCTGGGGAGGAGAAGTTTTGCAACGCGTTACCTTATCCGTGACTCGCGCATCACTCGATTGAAAGGAATTAAAATTTTAATCGCTCGATATCCCAATTCGTTTAACATATTATTGCGTTTCTATTTAGTGTTGTATATTTTACGCGTGATTGAAGTACTTTAATATTTTGAGAGATCGGTAGAATGTCGCAAATTGTTGAGTAGATATTACAATCGTAACAATACATTCGCATCGTTAATATTTTGATTTTTAAATACAATTTACGTAAAAAAAAGGAACCAATCCCACACTCGTCCTAAAAATGAGCCAACCGATGGATCTATCGAACCGTCCTCCGTCGCTCGTTTCGAGGATCGATCGAACAAAGTTCGACGAACGGTAGAGCGCGAGAATCGTGTACAGAAGACGAGAACGCTGCCATACGAGTACAAACAAGGGGCCAGTCGATGTATTATTTTTAGAATCGTCTAGTTGGTCAGCGGGGAATTAACGATCGACGGCGGGCAAAGGAGGACGATCGATTCGATCGAGGCCAATCACGATTACCCTCTCGTGCGCCAAGGAAACGGATCCGTTCACCTTGAACGTCAAATCCTTCGGCCCTTTGTCGACGAGAAGCGGGAAAACGGGCTAAAGGATTTACGCTCTCGCATCCTCGACCACCCTCTCTCTCGATATCGATGGGAGAGACGCGTGTCGTCACTCTATGTCGGAATTTTGCACCCTGCCGTTTATTTAATTTTTTTTTTTTTTTTTTTACATCGAAGGACCGTGCGTTTTGACGTCACGCGACGTAAGACGCGATCTCGAACGGGGTGATATTTATTTTTTTCAAGGCTCGAGCTGGGAGATGAGAATTATAGCGGTGTACTATAGCGGGTAATGGAAATGATAAGAATTCAGGTAAACCATAATTTTTACATTGCGATAAGTGACTACGTTTAGAATCGTGGTATCTCAATTTTTTTAATTTCTGTCCACGTACAACCACCGCTACGATTCTCGGTACTTCTAATTATATTTGGAATGACTTAAACTGAAATATCGTACCCCTGCGTTGTACGATGAGTGTTTTGTTCGGTAATCGACAATTCTGATTTAAAAAAAACAATGCAGGTATTTTCATTGTTCAACTTAACTGGAGCAAGATTGGGAACCGTTTCGTAGCGTTCAACGAAGGAGATTGATTCAATTACGTATCACAGGTGAGAAAATTAATCGTACCCCATACTCGTAAACGATCTTGTCGATTAATCGAATCCCGTGAAATGATCTATTCAACGGCCTAATTAACCGTTACTCGGATATAACCTAATCCAACTTAAGTTTAGTAAACCACAGCACAGCTTCATCCTCTATCGCGGCATAATTGATTTACACGCGCACTACCTCCGATCGATATTTATAGAAGGCTCTCAATATTTATAAACCTATTAACCCGTTATTTATAAAACTGGCGCGGGAGAGCTTGACATTTCAAAGAAAAAGCGTAGCCTCTGGCGACCTAACGAGCGCGATTTAAAAAAGAAGAGACGCGTCCCAGCGATCCGCGTAAATCCTAGGAAAATTCCCCGGTGTCCTTTCGAAGAATTTCCCTTGTCACACGGCGAGGGAAAAAAAATTTTAATCGACGCGCGAAAAAGTTAATTCCTCGCGTCCCTCCCGCGGTCATGCGAACGAGATAAAGACCGACACGGTTTAAAAAAAAAATAAAGGAAGGGTGTATCGATCGAAATGTTTGCGCAAACACGTTCGGTCGAGCACGTAAGCTGCTTTATTCTATCGTTACAATTGCAACGCAAAAGCGATGCGCGTAGGGGATGAAAAATAATCTTACGTTACAAACGAGAACAGGTTTATTTCATATGAACAGATTTATTGCGTTAAACTAAAGCTGACGCGCGCACGTCCGATGGGTCTTACTTTATCCGACCATCTCCGTTCGTCGTTGCAAGGTACTCGCAAAAATATCTCTGCCAGGCGTATTTATTTTGCGCGAACAATGCCGAGAAGTCGTGTTTCAGTTTATTTCGCGACTATTTCGTCGCGTGTTGTTTTATACGATTAAACAATATCGAAGAATATACAGGAAAACTATTCCGCGGTTTTGTACCAATTCAATTTCTATCATAGACTCAACATTTTTCCATTTGTTATTCTTCAATTTCATTGAAATTATTCTTAATTTAAATTAGATTAAGAGCACACTGACAAAACAAGTCATACTTTTTGCGTTTATTCAATTTTTTGAATTTTTCTGCCTAAAAAGGATAAGAGAAATCTCAATCGAGAGAACGATAAAAAATGTCCATTTTTTACCTCTACCTTGTTCTTTTCTCCAAGTTAATTTGAAAAGTTTTTCCCGATTTTCACGTATCAATATTAATATTCTTCGTAGGTATAACATTGTACATATACGGTAAATTCCTTTTTTTTCCTGGAGGGCCAAAATTATATTTTGCGCGGGCACCGAACACTCGTACTTCCGTCACTGCACCGAGACGCAATAGATTCGGAAAAACACCGATGCGCGATAGAACGTTTTCACGTTTTCCGCGGCGTTCGACCCTTACGCGCATATCACGGAAGAAGAAAATGACGCGCGCGCAGGTGTGTCTGTAATCTGTAATCTGTACGCTACGCGCTGGTTAAAGTAACATAACTGTAGAGCCTCTGTTCGAACGATGTTTTGCGGCTCTTCGATGGAAGCTCGTTTACGTTTAGCCTCCGCCCGGGGTTTTTTTTTGTTTTAACCGGAATCGTGGGAACGCGAGGCAGGGCAGGCGGCGGGGGTGGAACCGTAGAGCGGCAGGAGCGCTGGCGGTCACTGCGAGCATGTGAACTTTTGACCTCTGCATTAACGCACGCGTGCCACCCCCGAAGAACAACGAGCCTCGCTTCCTCGAGACGTTTCTACAACGTTAAATGCCCGAGGAAGTCGATTGAGACGAGTGGTAAGGTGATTTACGAGGTCTACTCTCTGTTCGCGCAAATCGTAGATATCTCGTAAATTGACAGTTATTTTTAATGCGCTTTATTGCAATTTCAAAATGCAGGTCCACGGAATCATTTTAAAAATCAACAGCGAGGTACTGTGGGTAATGAAAAAGAAACATCCGCCGATAGTCACGAGTGGTGGTGATTTGCGAGGTTTACTTCGCTTCAAAAAATCGTAGCTCGCATAAACTTTTACATTTTGAATCTAAAAATTCAAGGAATTTATTTAAAAAATCGATGTTGAAGTACCAACGAGAATATTGAAAAAAAATCACCGTTAATTCTAAGAGCACAGCACGATGATTTGAGAGTATAACGCTTTAAAAAAAATCGTAACTTTCGTGGTTCTTTAAATATTTGACCGCGACAATATGCCTTTTAAGGACGCGGATCCACGGATTCGCCGGTGCATCGAGAATCCAGCACAACTCTAGTTCGAGATGCGCAGGCAACAATTCGCGCACGAACAGTTTCTAAAGTTCCGTTCATTTAATTGTTATTTAACCAGACGTCGCTAATCGCTGTAGCGGTGGCAACAATTGCGCGTCTTCCCGCTACGCGGGCTTTTGATTTTGCACACTCCAGTCGTGCCGAAATGTAATTGCTCCGTCGGAAAGTACGATTCTAATTCACGCGTGCTGGCGTTTCGTTTCTATGAACCGCGGGGAGCGCCTCTCGTGTAGTAATTACTCCACGAAAAAAAAAACCGCGAAACGTAGCGAAGTCTAGTTAATGCTCCCTTTTTCATTTCGAAAGCGACGCAGAATTGAAAGTGCGGGACACGAGATTCCTGACAAACACTCGCAACGATAATCCCTCCCAAAAAAAACACACGCGCCTCCGCGAAGCGACGTAACGGAAATATTGAAATTTATGTCTCACGAATTAATTTTTTTTTTTCGCGCGTTTCGTCGAAGTCGCGCTAATTGCTTCGCGAATTTAACAAAGTCCCCTTTGTCCCGCGAAAGTATAATGGAGCAAAGTTTGCGGCGTAGAGTCGGCTCACCGATTCTGATCCAAAACCTGCTCGCGATTAATTCAACGTGTACCTCGCGTAATCGTACTACCATTGAATTTGTCAACGATTACCAGCGGAAAGTAATTCGAAACTCCTTGAAACAATAATGAAAATAATTCGAGTGAACCTCCACAGTTTGAATTCCAAGTAAATCAAGAGAAATTAAAATGTAATTGGAGTACTATCGTGCGAAGCAGCATTGCAATGAACGTACCCGCTTCGTTTATTACGTTTCACGGTATAATGTACCAAATTGTACGCTTTAACGATGACGTTGAAAACGACGATGACGAGAGCCACCATAGAGGCAAAAGCATTCGCACAAATATAGGAAAAATATTTAACGTGACCCGATTTAATTAAGGTTTCATTTTATATCGCGCGACGCTCGTTTTCTAAACGAATCCTAACAAAAGTCAACGTGGCGTTACAGTGTATAATTAAAATATTATATATCCGAGAAATCCCGGCCATTGAAATTTTCAAAAGTTAATTGATCCGCGGGTGCGTCGAGTACTTTTTTTTATTTTCTTTTTATATAAACGAGCGTGTGTGTACATTGTTTTTAATTAACTCACGGGGAGAAATATTCAAAGTATTTCGTTGTAAAAAGGCACTCGCGCATTCTATTAAAGATACGCTTACAAATAAATGGCACGATCATCGATATGTCGTAAATAAATTCGAGCATCGAATTGATAAATTTCCTAGGAACCCGCTGTATCGTCATTTTCACGTTTTATCGTTAACCGCGGCAAAGGGCGTGTGTCCATGACGTCGAAACACGCGTAACGCGGATAAAATCGGCAATGCGTATATGCATAAATGAATATGCATGTCGGCGAGAAAATCAACGATTCCGATGGAAGCTTCATCTTTGAAAATTTAATTAAACGCATATATGTGCTTAATATCTGAGAAACTGAACCTTCGCGTACTTTCCTTCCGCGCATCGTCGAGAATCGTAAGTACACGGAGGTTCAATATTTGTTTTGGAAAATTGTAATTATAAATGCGTACGCGCGAACCGTAAATACACCGTCGGCGGGTATTTATTCCGTTAATTGTTTTTGCGCTTTATTAACGTCCCCCTCCGGTGCCGCAAAAGACGTCCCTTCTTTTTTCTAATCGCCTTTACCCCACAAAGGTCAGAGAAACGTTCCGCGGTGAAATTAATCCGAGGCGATGTCGGTGGAGTGTCGATGTCGCGCGGTGTATCGAGATATTAATAAATTGCGTGGAAAAAAGAAAAGGAGAGAAAATAGCCGCCGATGAGAAGAAAAGCAGGTCGTTCGATCGACTTTCCGCTACCCCCGTTTTTCATCTAACCCACGACGAAAATACAATTAGATCTCTTTCGTTACGATTAAACTGTAAACGCTGGCGCAAAATTATACCCGAGTTTGTTTTATTAAAACTCAATTACTTTACTCGAGGAGATCGAAACTCATCGACGTCGGAACGTTCGAATTTAATTTAACCCGATGGGACTGACTTCGAACGGAGTAATTCTCATGGTGGTGAAAATTAAATGAAGATTAATAATTCGATACGGTAGCGATGAGACACATCGAAAGAAAGTGAAATATCGCTTATCCAACCGCGAAGAGTCCGCAGGGTAAAATTAACTATCGCAATCACGAAATCGAGGTTGAACGAAATAAGCCTCTAGAGTTACAGTTTATAAAACATTTATAGCTCGTTTGCGTCGTTAGAGTTCTCTATCCTTTCAACGTCGATCGATTCGAGTTTTAAAAAAAAAGAGCCAAGTCGTATCGCTGGGACCCTTCAAAATATAGACAATATTTATCGAACTTTGCGACAGCTTCGATGAATTCGAGTAAAAAACAAGAACCCGAAGTGTTATAGTTGGAACCCGTAAAAAAAATGATGAAATATTTTTCGACAATTTCAACGGGATCGATCGATTCGGGTAAAATGAAACCGTGTCGCATCGTTGGCACTATTGAACGAACGGAGAACATTTTTTCGATCGTTTCGACGTTAACTAGAATTCAAGTGGCGAATTCAAATCCTTGGAGGTGTAAAGAAGAATTTTTTTGGCGAGTCTGTCCGCGATCTTCTCTGAGTCCGTTAGGGGGATGATTATATCGCGTCACGCGCGAGTCGAATCGGTATAAGGGTTGCAACCTTGCCAAAGGACACACTTGCTCCACATTCCAGGGTAACGAATGCGGGGGGGGGGAAGAACTCTGTAACGTATACGTGACGCGATTTTTCGCCTGAATTTACAGCGCGACCTTTCCCGGCGTTTTAATTCGTACGATTCGAGTCCCAGTGTCAAAACGATGAGCATTTCTACGAAACAAAAATAACGAAGCCCGTCGTTAGCGTGTCGAGGGGTGGGGGATGAACAAAAAAAAAAGCTCGTTTCTCAATTTTATGGTAATCTCATCGTTGATACGTAATTTCGCATGCGCATAAAGATCGCGGGGAATTCGTTTGGCCTTGAGAGACATCAAAAGGAATTCGGCTATTAATTTGGCAATTTAAAAGATAGGCGTGCATCCTCGCCGTTTCGCGAGAGAGGTCTTTTAAACGAAACTATAACCTCGATCGCGTTGCTCCCAATTGAACGAGTATTTTGTTCATTTTTTGCGAGTAATAATACAGGGTGAGATATATGACTCGATACGCTTAAATAATTCACGATCCGTTTGTTCACTCGATAAATAATTCAAACAAAAATTGAATGGCACACGAAGCGAGGGAGGAGAAGCAGCAGATTCGCGCAATGTATGTCGTGTTCGATAGAATCTAGCTTTAGCTAAATATTTGTTTAACCGAGCAAATACTTGGGCAGTTATTAGAGATCGTCGAGTTGGAATTCTGATCCCCCCGGTTTGCTTTGCGTTATTAAACTCTGTTCTTGGATCACCTAGTACATCGTCGATATTGCGCTATCCGAGCATCAAACTCGTACAAGTGCTCAAAGTTTGCTCGACCGAAGCTTTATTCTTGGCACCAAATACGATTACCCAGCTATTACAAAATAACAATCGTCGAAACATTTCAACGAGGAACACACAAATGGATCTCGCTATCGAGAGCGAGCGGTGTTTCGCAAATGGCAACCGAGTAAAACGAGACTGCCCTGATCGTCGAAACGAACGAAACTCGTGCACGCGATCGATCCCTCTCAAAGGGAAGCTTCCAACCGAAATTTGTCTCGTATATCAAAAATCGCGTCGGCTAATCGAAGCTAAATCGCTTGGCAACTGTACGCGAACTGAATTTCAGTACCTGGGCCGCACCGATCTCTGATTCGCCCCGTAACGCGTTCGCAACGAAACGAACAAATTCGCACATTCGTGCATCTTCGAAAGTAAGCGGGAGGCAAACGTTTGAGCGAAACTCGGGGAAAAATATTATTAAGAAAATCCCCCCATTGTCGAGTGATGAACGTAGGTCTATGGAAATCTGGATTTCTGAGATTTCAGAGTTTCCGCCGAGCCGACTATATTCCAGAATGAGAATTCGCGCTGTAGGTCAGGAAACGGCCTTATCGCGCCACGGGTCCCGGATACGAACAAATATCTTTCGATGCGTTTCAAATATCTGCGTACGCGCTAAGGATCTTGTTCGACTCACGCTCGCTTACCCTTCTATTTTAAAAGAAAACGTTAAACAACGATTTGTCCGGGAATCGGGCCTCGAGGATGATCGGAACTCTCGCCGCGCACGAAATTCAATTCCACCCTCGAGTGCATCGAAATTTGAACAAACGTACCCCCGAACGCCCGTTTCTGACGCGTGATAATAAAAGTACCGTTTTCACGCATCCGAGGGTTAATAAACACACGCTCGCTCGCACACGTACGCTACTCCGACCGCCCATCGGTCTGGCAGGTAGGGGAGCGAGAGAGAGAGAGAGAGAAAGAGAGAGAGCCTCCTCCCGAGCATAAATTCCAAAGCTCGCGGTTATGTCACACGCAAATGTATCTGGCAAAGGATCAAAAGACTCACCGAGGCGATGGTCCGCGATGATCTCCCCTCCCGCGATACCTCGTAGCTCGCAAAAACGAAAGAAAAAGTGGAATTTCCGCCTCTCCTTTCCGGGATAGTCCGGCGGCCCCTTACTCCTAGTTGCACCAGAGCACTCCTGGAGGATTACCGGCGCAGGGAGAGGAGAGATAGATAGATAGATAGTTAGATAGATAGAAAGAGAGAGAGAGAGAGAGAGAGGGACGAGGGAGGAGAGAAGAGGAGAGGAGAGAAAAGTGGAGAGGAGAGAAGAGAAGAGAAGAGAAGAGAGGAGAGACAGTACACACGTAGACGAACGTACACGGACTTACACGGAAATAATCGAGTGAGAGGTACGGGAGGTAGATGCGCGCCCGTGCGCGCCAAGTTTCAGACTGAGGGTTGTTTCGGCGCGGCTCTACAGCACCGCCACTCTCCGAGCGATCGGTTCACTAGAGACCAGGGACCACCAGGGTCTCGACTCCCGGCTATTGTTTCGCAAAGCGATTGGCTCGTTTTCGTGCTTTTTAAAGCTCACCTCCAAAGCGCTGCGGGTAACACGCGGGACTTGTTCGACCGTCGGGGGGTCGTTACTCTTGTATCGCGCCTTGGACCGAACGCGACTGGGACGAGACCTTTCCCCCGAATCCGTCCAATTTTGGGGGAGGAATTGGGCTGGCCAAACGGCAACGGTAAACGCCGAGAGACGTGTACGCGGGAGGGAGTAGGAGGTGAATCAAATTAGTCGGAGTGAACTAGCGAGAATGTGTAACGTGCTTTTTTTTTTTATAACAGAGCGCGATAGAGTGTATTACGAATGGGTGGAAGTTTTCTTTGCTTTTGATTTTCGGTAGAACGCGGGGAATGTGGCGTGTTTATATTTAATCGAAATCCGAATTATTTTATATCAACAAGCTTTTATATCAACGGAACGGTACGTATACAAAAATGCGTGGACTAAAGCCAGAATATCCCAATCGTCGTTAAAATGCGATTTTTATTATATATAATACATATATCAGTCCTACGATCGGCGATCGACGATCGAATTTTGAATGAAACTACTCCAGAACGGAAAGCTGTCGTAAAAAGCATTTTACAATAATTAAGACGTTATCAGCGTTATTCTGAAACCGTTGACGAAAAATTGGTGCAATTTGGCGAGCACTACGTTTCGCTTCCGTTTCAACCATCGTTATCTCCCTTTTTCCCCTCAACTTAGTTTCCCTCGCCAGCGATACCACAGTCGGGGGGAAACATAATTATATAAATTTTTTAATAATTCCCGGATAAGTCTCGCTTAAGTATTTTCCGAGTGCCCCATCTTTCGATAAGACGCGAGGACAAAACGTACCGTCGCGATGTAATGCGTCCAGTCTACTTTCGGATAACGGTAGCTGTTCGCGATAAACAAAAGAGAGAGAAGCATTGTCGTCAGTATGCGAATTTTTCGCGAAACTTTGATAGTTTCAGTGATACGTAAGTATCGTAGCAATTTAATTAACTCATCAAAATAAGCACCCCTGTATCGTTACCGTTTACATCGATCTACATATAACAGTCGGTAAACAAGTATTCTCCGTATTGTTTAATCGATTCAATCGCGGATCAATGTTCTCGATTACGGAGCATTAGTATTTACCGAATACGAATAAACCTATTTTTTACACGAGTAATAGTGTCCAAGGTAATAACGCGCGTGGATTCTTTTCCATCGGAATCGGTGCAGAGAATCGTCGGTGGTGCGGATGTAGACGTCCAAGAAGTTCCTTACGTGGCGAGTAACGATCGTTGTAATCGTTTTATCCGTATTCTCTCCTCTGCCCTTGATTATTGTTTAACGATCCAACGATTATTTATCACAGTTGTCGATGATGCTAAACGGTAATTACGCGTGTGGAGCTGGCATCCTCGATAAGAATTGGGCAGTAACGGCCGCTCATTGCGTCTCCGCGTAAGTTGCATTCTCGATCCCGGAATAATAACGTTAAATTCGTCGTTGTTAGGATCTTTATCTTACAGAGCTGGAAGTAATCCTCTCGAGGCGATAACCGTCAAGAGTGGATCCAGCTTTCACGACCGTGGGGGAGTAGTTCACAAAACGATAAATTTCCATATCCACGAGAAGTATAACAGCGCGATTTCCGATTACGACATCGCGCTGTTGAAGGTCGATCCACCATTTAAATTCAACAACTGTACGAGACCAGCGAAATTACCGGGCAAGTCGGACGTCAACACCGACTGGGGTATCGCCACTGGTTGGGGTTATTTTCTGGTAATGTCACTCGTTAAATAGCTCGTAGAGACGAACGATTCTGATTTCACGTACAGGTTTACCGTTCGTGCGAACAAATTTTCAAAAATGGAAACTATATTGAAAATTTGACCGGTGGTGCGCAAAAGTTACTATGTTTTTCTGGCTTTTCAGCGATACGGAAACCTTAAATATCACTCGTCCAAAATCAAATTGTACGTTCAATAATTTTAGTGATATCTTAATGCGACAGAGTGCATTTTAAAGCTAGAACCTCGTAGAATTGCAAAAAAAAGAAAACAATAATTTCCCACGGCCAATTTGAGTGTACAGCCAGGTTTTCGCGTCGCGACCAAAAATGTCCATCTACGAATACATGAAACATTTCGTAGCTTTTGTCTTCGAGGGTGTATATTTTTTAACCATACGTTTTATGAAATTTTACTTTAACACTTAGCCCTTCGATCCCGTCCTGTCGGATAAAATCCAGTACGTCGCCTTGCCTAAAGTAAAAAGAAGCGAGTGCGAGAAAGAATACAAAGGAAGATACACGATTACACCGCGGCAAGTTTGTTACGGATTCCGTCAGGGTGGAAGAGACTCGTGCAAGGTAGGCATCTAAATAAAAGATTATTACTCCAAACATGTAAATTATTCTCAAACTATTTGTTTCCCGATTCATGATCGTATCTGCTTTGCTAATAGGGTGACTCCGGTGGAACGTTGGTAAATAAAGAGGGGACGATAATCGGCATCACTTCCTGGGGAGACGGTTGCGCTCAAGCATACTCACCCGGTGTCTACACCGACGTCGTTCTGCTCCAAGACTGGGTGAGAAATAAAATCAAGGATTAGAGTCAACGATCCCGTGATCTTCTTATGAAAAGAGGGATGAACGAAATGTTAATTGTAACCAAATACCAAATAAAGACCGATGAAATCTTCTGGATGCTATAATTATTAAAATAATACAGCATAAAACATTTGCGATAAGATATTAATTTTATATTAATTCGTACATCGTGCGCGGGAGCGTCAATCAATTCGGTATGAACACTTCAACGGTTCTTCCATCTTCCGAAACGATGAATCTTGAGTTCTTGTATTTCAAGACGTTCTCTTTCCTCTTCAAGTTCCAAATTTCGTATCCTGCTCTGTAGAATGATGGCAAACGATCGAAACCACCTTCGTCCGCCAGCGAATCATTGTATTCCCATTGCTTCATCGACAGCTTGTGCGCGTGCCTCTTCTTCGTCGATTTTAGTTTCGAATCGTCCAGCATAACGAGTTTCGAGGGCAGACTGATATTCTTTTTCAAAAGTGCCATAAAATACTGCACCTGAAAGATTCACGATGTGCGGGGATTGTAAACATGTATAATTTATAATCAGTAATTCCAAGTCTGGATTTTGCCAGTATTGGTTTCGATACTGGTACAGAGAACATCTATACCTTTGTATAAACGACATACTAGTAAATGAATTTTCTTAAACCGAGTTTCGACAAGTAACGCGATAATTAAATAAATTACTTACTTGCATATGGAACATGGGGAACGGAATGACAATCGTGGGCACCCCGACTATAGACATAGTAGGGTGCTCGATATTAACTAAATGTTTAAACAGAGGAGTCACGTAATTCTCATCGACGCGAATTCCGCAACTTTCGTCCAAAAAGGGGAAGCTGAATCGGTAACCGGTGCAAAAAAGAAACACGTCCACCGTAACGGGAGTTCCATCGTTGAGTATGACGTTCCGCCCTTCGACCCTTTCCACGCCTACCACTTCGATCATGTTCGACGGCAAACTACCACCCAACCTAAGCATAGAAAGTCCTGGGAGGGTGACAAATTTAAAGAAGTTACGATTTGCGCAATGGCAGTGAACGAAGTCAACCAATACTGGTAAAACGTGAGCTGATAATATCGATAAGTATAATCACCGATACGTATCGTTAGGTATATTTCAATGACTCAATTTAGTCGGGTAAATTATATTTGTATGTTGAAATCAAAGTTCTCGGCTCGTTAATTGTCGAATCTCCGATTTCAGCAGACGTATACATTTTATTTGACGCACGACGTTTGATTGCTATTGGCGAAATGGGCCGTTGTTAGCGTACCTCTCGTTGTGGTGGCTCAAATAAACTCGGATCGCGTGTTTAGTTAAATCGATCCCAATGTCGATGCCGGAAGAAGCAGCTCCTAGAATTAGGACGGTTTTGCCGGAAAAATCCTCCGGTTTTCTATAGGAATGACTGTGCAACGTCGTCCCTGGGAAGCTCTCGATACCAGGTATCGCGGGTACGTAAGGATCGAAGTAATGTCTGAAAGATTTTCAAGAAGATGATATAAAATCGTTAGGATCATATTTGTGCGCTCGTTTGAATTTTGAAAATTTATCGATTGCAGTTTTCGGAAAATATTATATCAAACTGCGCAATATTCTCCGACGATTAAAATGTTACGAGTAACCACTAGTAATAATTAATTTATGAGTTAATGAACTATTAATAAATGATAGTATATTACACATACGCATGTATACATGTATGGAAATATTGTGTTATATAAAACAGGCGTATACTATATTGTTAAATCGACGCACCCATTGCAAATCATTATGGCATCGAAAACGAGTTCATGCGTTTCGTTTGTTTTTACGTTCTTCGTACGGACGAGCCACGTTTCCTTCCCCTCGATCGATGTTTCCAGTCGGACGCATTCTACTTTCGTGTTAAACTGCAAAATTGCATGGAGAGTCATACGACAAATTCCGTTATACGTTAACGAGACAATTTTCCTTGTTTTTCACCTGAACGTGCTTGAGAACATCGAAGTGGTCGGCGTAATTTTGCAAATACGTTCGAACTTCTTGATGAGGCGGGCAACAGGGTTGTTCGGCGTTCATTATCATGTAATCCGGAAAATTCATGAGTTTCCCCGGTAAATTGGTTCTGCGATGAAAACTCGGGCTATACTACCATTTTTTTTTCAAATTTAATTACTCTCAATCAAATGATTTTTCTAATTTATCTTTATGTCGACTGAAAAAACGCCGATTTACAAATAACTAATTAGATTTAATTAACCCAAAAGTTTGTTCTGGCCTCTAGCAAGCATATTATATATTATATATGAACAAATTATTCTACAAATTCTCTCGCCTAATTGATTAACAATACAATACATAATCGGCAATCGGAAGGTCAAACCTCAGATCCCGGTACATGCTTGAGTGAATCGGCAGGCCATTTTTATCGTGTCCAGTGTCTTCGTTGTAAACCCAAGTACCTCCAACGTCGTTAGTTTGCTCGTAAACTCGAAGTTGAAAATTTGAATCGCGCCCCAAATGCCTCGCCGCGCATAAGCCTGCTGCGCCAGCGCCCACCACGCATACCTTCATTTTCTCCGTTAGTTCGGCCATCTATGTTCTTCTCCCGAAGTTCGCTGGTTCGCACTTCAGGGAAAGAAATTGCGACTTATTTAGAGATCAAATGTTTCAATGGATAATTAAGAACACCGCGCGCAAACTGAACTTTCCAACGACACTGTCAGTAAGTCAAATTTCAGTTTATCACCGTACAGTTGCGTGACGCGTAGAATAAGTGCAATCGTTTAACGTCGGTGCAAACTCGTCGAACGATTCGCGGCTCGAATCAAACTTGCTCGCAACCGATAAACGTGTCGGTCTCTCACCTCTCGGAAGAGAAGACTCGGAGTTCATAAATTGTTCGGAACTAGTTCAAGGTTCGATCGCTCAGCTGCGAATCGATTCTGAATTGTTTTATTTAAAATGTTTAATAATAATATTGAGTCGAGGGTGGCTAGAGTAGAAAATTTCAGATAAATTACTCGACTAATTATTTTCGAAATATACGCACATATACTCTGACATCTAAACGAATCAATTATTTTTAACGAAATTTTTAACGTGATTTTAAAGTTCAGTAGTATCAAGATTTATGGTCAGGCATCTTAATCAACTGCGTGGCACGTTTGAACGCACAAGACTTTATATATGGAGGTTCTTGAGAAAAAAACAGAGAAATAGGAAACCGCAATTCCGTCACTGAAAATGTTTACGACAATTTCGCCTGAATATTTGTGGTTTGATAATAGAATCGCTGATAACGTTTCCTATCTTGGCGACAACCAGACAATCGACAACTATTGCATCGAATAACATCAAATGCGCGCGAGAATTTCAAGTTCAGTTGAAACATGGAATATTCCGAAGCGTCGGTTGCAAAGAATAAATTATTCCGACAATAGAATTAAAATATTTATTGTATTTTTTCTTAATAACATATTTACTATGTAAGTAATCGTAACATTAGTCTTACGTTCTATATTAATAATCGTCTTGAATTTAGTTATACCTAGTACTGAGCAATTAATTGTAAAAGTCTATGATACAGCGGGATATATTTCTATGCAAATATTTCTCAGTCGATCGAGAGTTATCGCGTAAAAAAAAAACAGAAACATCCCCTTTTCTTTCTATTTTTCCCGTCGACCCTTCATTCGTTAGAATTGCAAAAAATACAATTCACCGCGAATTCCGCACACACCACAGAGAATTAAGTTTCGAAAGTTTTCTTACCACTTACCGCCGAAATTATATGTACAAACAATTCCTCCTTTTCTTTTTTCAAACGATCGGATCTAATTTCATTCGATAACCCCCACCCCAAAAAAAAGATTCTACAAATCGTTTGCCATGCCCATGTCGTCGAAATGGCAAGGAAAACGGTTAGAACAATACCCCGTAAAAAATTAAAATAAAACTGTTATTAGAAAGTCCCGCCTTGGCGTGTTGCTTTTAAATTGTTCTAGAATCTAGATACACAGTGAGAAATCTTCAAATGACACGTTGAAAATATTCACTTTGTCCAGTCGTAACAAAATAAAAGCGTTCTACAAGCTCCCGGGCAATGTTCTTTCCTGTTCGCATAAATATTGTTTTTCTGCTTGACGCGTAACGATTATGTACAAAACGACCTCGTCGACTCCAGGCACGCACGGACTCTTAATTAATACTTTTTTTAAGTTTGAAATTTGCCGTTAGGAAATATTTATCGTGCAATGAATTTTGTAAACGTAATTTTTCGCAAACATGCAAAGTAAATCCAATGTCGTGAATTGGATGAGCACTTTTGTTTTAACTACCTCGGAAGTTCCTTTAGGGCGCTATGCAATTGTCAATTTCATTATACGTTATGTTTTTAAATATTTTGTAGAGTTAACGGATGTGCCAGTAGCCGCGTAAACCCATCCGCCTGATGAGTCTGGAAAAGAATAGAATTATAAAACAAATCGTATCCTTTTCTCGTCTCGGGGATCGCTACAAAAATCGGTTAACAATAGACAACTTAACACTTAACGCATAATATATAAAATAGACTTGATCTTGGACAGTAAACAGCAAAACCGGTCGAATACGCAATTTAAAGTACAAAGAGAAAAATGCATCGTGGAGTCGCAAACGAGAATTCACTTTCTTTCTCACGCGTACAATCTTAAAGTTACGTAGACGGATCGTGAATTTTCTGACACGAAGAAGAAAACGCGACGGAATGGAATGGAATTATTTTCAGGGTCCATATGATTTCGAATAAATACTGTAACAAATCGATAATCCTGGAACGATTGGAATCTAGGTATCGCACTATTGTCTGGGCCCTTATAAAAATAATACAAAAAGAAGGACAATGGACACGCATCGTTTTAATGTTGGAGTTCAAGTGCGATTATGTATTCCTCACAGTGCTAACAACAGTTCTCGCTTTCGATTTCTGCCAGAAGAAAAGAGACCATGTCTCCATTGTTTTCCAAGTTATCAATACTATCTGTGTTATACCAGGCACACAACTGTTTTAATGCCATTCTCTTTTCGACTGCATCGCATAGCTTCTATATTCCACTTATGGGACTCGACGGCAATAATGTTATCATCGATTAACGTTTATGGATCAAAATGATAAATCTCGTCCTGCAGTTTCTCCTCTCTTTCTCATTCTCAGTCTATTTGTCCTCCGCAGTATGTATGTACATAAGCATGCGCGTATATGTCGAGTATACGATTTTTTCTATCGAACATATCGACCAATCAAATTCGTGCAGCGTGTACGAAAAGCGATAAAGAAGCATTACAAAGAAAAACACGACAATTTCACATAAGATTGTATAAATACTTTTACGTGTAATAATTGAGAATGGAAGAAAAAAAAAGAAATATTCTACATAGAAAGAGAAAAAGAGAAATACGTAATTCTAACGCTGACTATTTGAACGAACCGACTTTAATTATTTCGATGCACCGATTCGTCGACAAGTTTCTTTCTCTGAGCATATATGTATGTATATATTACATAACTCCACGCTCTAGTAGTTATATAAATATTTGTCAGTACAAAACGCGCTCTGTTGATTCACTAAAATCGTGAAATCATGCATCTACAAAAATTTGACAAAAGCGTCTCCCGTTTTTCTTCGGACCTCCTTCCTTTCCTTTTCCTTTTAGTTCGCGCTTATAGCGCACACGTGGCTAATTACCTAGGATTTACGATCTATTAGAATCCCATAAAAATTTGAACAATTGAATTTTCTCACTATCACTGCCCCTTACACCGAGTTAATTCTACTTCACATAGTTTTATCCATTCATTCTATGGAACGCGTTAATTAACCGTGCACCGAGTTACGAACACGATTGTTAAAAACTTTATACTCTCGTTCCTAGACGTCTAAATACAGTGACGTCTAAGTCACAAGAATTCGAGAATGGGCTGTATTCAAATTTGAAACCGTACCGCGCCAAACAATCGCTCGATTGGTGATCGAATTCTCGAAATCCTAGCAACGTTCTCAGAAATGTGATATATATTTATATATGTATATACGCTTTGGCAAGTGTCTTCTTTTTTTTTTGTTTAGCTCGACTACGATCTTCGTATCTTACAGCGATACTTATACATACTTTCCCTCGTCGGTATGAACTCAAGCGAAAATTGAACGAAAGAAATAAACATTAAAGTCACCTCTTCAAGTTTCCCTCGAGTTTTCCCTAAAGCAGTCGTGGGACTATTCTTTCACCGATATGCCGCACTCTGTGAAAACAATCTGACGACAAAAAGGAGTAAAAAACAAAGAATTGTTTTCTAAGAGTCGTCATAACGCCGTACGTACACCAAGCCGTAGAATATATAAAATATCGGTCAATTCGTCTGGTTCTGTATGTACAAAGTCTTATCCGAGTGATAATTATAATAATAAGCACGCTATCGGACGAACCAACGTAAACGGACGAAAGTATAAAAAGAAAGTTAATGTACAATATTGATTTAAAAAAAAAAAAAAAAGAAAAGGAGTGAAAGAGGGAGAGAGTAATATTTTATACAAACATCTCTTTACATCTACGACTCACATTAGCCACACATGCTCGTTTCGAATGCGTATTAAACAGATTCTTTAAAACGCCGTCCGGCTGCGCAGCCGACGCGACGAGCAATCATACATGGTATATATATTTGGTGTAAACCTTTGATTCGTAGTATTGAACGCTTATTTACTAAAAAATATACGCGCATCTCGATAGAATATTACCACCGACAAAAAATTCAACGTTCCGTCATTCGAGACCGGAACGCGATTACGGCGGTAAATCGATTAAGAAGTTAGATTCGATTTCGACGTACCATATAAACCCGTTATCGTTAGGACTCGCATTACGGCCATCGATATTCCTTACCGGCTAAGTTTCCCGGCGCGGGAAAACTCTTTTCACGAATGCCCGGCACGCGACGATGGAATACGATAAGCATGGTAGAGAACTATACCCGAAACGACCTCAAAATATACTCTCTTTTCGCGTGTGTGCATTGCTTACGTATAAAATCGCTAGCCATCCTATAAACACACGATATAATACCACATACGTATATCTGTACTCGACCAAAAGGTCAATCATCGTTGATACGATTGCCTATTTGCTCTGCTATGCGTATATAGAAGAACGTGCAAAAAAGATCTGCTTAAAATATAGAGTTACGTGTACGGACCAACGGACGACTTGCAAGATCTTGTCACGGAAGTTCCTCGGAACAATAAATCGGGCGGATTATGTGGATTGTACCGGGTATATTGTTCGTCTCTCGACAGGATCGTAAGAAATTAATTGTATTTGTATGGAACAATTCGTACTCGACATACAAAATATACTTTAAGCGAACGGTCGAAGAGGAATCACTCAGGAACATCAAATTGACTCGCAAAAATCGTTTTCCCTCACTTCTTCGTCCCCTTTCTATCGGTAAATGGAAGATCGATAAGTAGAGCTGAGGTCTTTCACCTTATACTTTTAAAATATCTCTGGCAAAAACAGCGTCGTCCCGACTGCCATTGGAATCACACGTTATTACATTGAAAGCAATTATGTATCTTGCCTGGTAATCCCGATCTGTACATTGGCAAGGCAGCTTAGTACACCTGCCAAAATTCTATCTTCGAAGATCCGAAAATCATTATTCAGAAAGTCTGAAATCTTTGCTATTGACCGGCTTGTCTCGCTGGAAGCTTCGCTTTCCCCGTTACCTCGATATCTTCTATCCGATCGATGAGTAACGAAAACCGACGGCCCGTTAAAACAAGCGTGCATTTCCGTCTGCCCGATAAATCCTCAGAAGTGAACGATTCGTGGAAGATCCAGGTTAACCATGAGATTATCAGTTAACCTTCGCTCACGGAGGATAGTGAGCTGCGGGTCGAACCAGCGGTATGATGGGTCAGATCGGGTAAATCCGCTGGCAAGCAGAGCGGTATCGCGCTCGGCCCGTAAATCGCTTCCTGCTCCTCCAGCTGGAGAGCAAACTGCTCTTCGAGTCTCTGTAATACGAAAGATTTGATGTCAACGTATCAATCTAAAATGGGGCGTTACGATATGTGGTAGCGCGAAATGGAATCCGCAAAACCCACTACTATTGACTTTTGGTAATCCTGACAGCTATAACTTTCACAATTTCTAATTTGCCGAGGGGAGTAAAAATACCATGCGAAGGAAAGCGAGTGTCAGGATTTCATTTCGCGTCACTATTTATAAAATATAGACATTATACGGGCTGAAAAATTTAACTTTGCCCTGTCTAACGAGGGAGGCAGAATATACTTATATTTAGTTAATCGATTAATTAATATACACGACGGGAAGATCGCGTAAAAACGTTGTAACGGATTTCAGAGAATTGTTCTCTGCTTTCCGCTATTTATTGGCATCGACAGAACTTTTGTTGACTGACCTTATTCAGTATACCTAGCACACCGCACCGATATCCACTCGTGGAATCTCTTTATAAACTGACTGAGTTGTCCGCTAAAGGTTCTTGCGGGGGGGGGTGGAGTGTGTGTGTGTAATGTAAGGAGAACAATATATATCATCTAAAACGTACACACTAGAGACACCCCGTGTGAGATAAACCTTGGACGTTTAAGCGCTTTTACCAACACATTTCAATACTTTCATTTCAACGAGTACAACACATAACCCACAATAACCACCGATTTACCCTGTTATGATTCATTTTCTTTTATGTCGTTTAAGTTACGAGAATAACGGCGAATGATTAACCGGGGAGGGGCACAGGATACACGTAAAGTCCCGTAAAGTGTCGTTTACAAAACTTAAGCTTAATAATTAACCCTTCGAGGATCAATTTATTTCTGCCGCTTATAGGGGCCTTACGTGTACCCTGTATTTAACGAAAAACCTGCAAAATGATGAAAGGCCCATGATGTTTCTCGTTTCAAACGTTTACGGGCCATTGATTTTGTTATGCAATGAGACACCCGATTTCTAAGAATTACGTAAAAACGTGCCGTTTCCCGGATATTTTACCGGATGTAAAGATTCACCTTGTTATAAATTAATCGATCTTCTACTATATTAACTGTACATGTTATTCAAATATCAGGGAGCCCACAAAGTTGATGTTTTTTCCGGGATTTAGTTGTGTAAAAATATATTATATCATGATTGGTGTATATATAGATATATTAATACGTATATCATATATATATATGTATATACGCACAGAGCATTCAGTAATACTTGCACTATTACTAAACGTCCCAAGCAACAGTGAGTAAAGCGGACGTGTTACACTTCAATGCTAAAAACATAATACAAATAAGAAGAGCTTCGAAATAAAAACTAACGAAAGCTTCCACAGGAAAAGGAACATTGTCATTATTTCAACGGCATGAGAAGAGACTCGATAAGGAGAGTTATGAAGAACAATAAGAAAAAGAAAATGAAGTATTTCGTTGAAAACAAATTAATCCGCAAACGAAATTTCGAACGAATCGCGCAACGATAGAACAAAAATGACTTCCTTCAAATCCGAACGTATTTTTCCGAAACAAATAAATATATCCGCATTCGCGTGGTCGTACGAATGATTCTAAATTATTTTCTGATCAACGAATCAACTCGAAATTCTCCAGAGTTATTGAAAGTTTCATTTCGAAGCTTCTCCAAACGAATGTAGGCACATTGAACATATTTCAGAGGGTTACTATCTACGAGGTGAGGAAGATGGCACTAAGTCTGGTTTGGAATGACTTCGCGAAAGCGTGACATTCACAGAACTGGTATCTGAGCCACCAACTCTTAGCGACGCCCTTGGTATGGTGAACGGGGACGGGAGTGCGAGAGGGGAGCGCGGTAGGCGAGGAGACTTTCTCCAGGTTTCGAAATGAAAAATGTTAGAATAGTCTAAGGAAGGAAAAGAGAGACCACTAAGAACCGAAGGAAGGCAGTCTCGGTAGCGAGCCTCCAATGCTTCCTTTTCAGTCGTCAGCTCAGCTTCTATCTTCTATAACAAGTACATCAAGACTTATTTCAGTATAGCTTGTACTCTTTGGCGCCCCGGAGTTTTGGTAGTCCGATTTGCGATAGACGGGAATTCCTTACAAATAGATTCTTCTAGTGCGCGCGATGGCAATAGTTCGCAGTGTTCGATCTGACTGGATTAAAAGTTTAGATAGACATTTGAGAGAGTGAAGCGGGATCAAGTTTAAGGAGAGAACTGAACGCGCAAAAAGAAATTAATGTTGCAATAAAAGAAAGTTGAGACAGTAGAGGCACATTGATGGCAGATCATTATTTGTGATTTATACGCGTGGATTTTCATTTACCTGCTTTCGAGGTTTGAGTTGCGCCTTCCACTCGCGCAGCTCCTTGCCATAAGCCTCCTCCTGTTCCTTCAACTTGAGCGTCTCGTGCTCCATCAGCATCTTCCTCTTTTCGTTCTGCAGTTGCTCCAGTTCCTTGATAGTGGCGTCGCTCTGTGCCCTCACCTCCTCCAACTGTCGCGAATGCTTCAATTCGAATCTCTGTTGCTCCGCCCTGTACCTCTTCTTTTCGTTCTCCTGAAACTTCTTCAATTTGTCTCTCTCGGCGTCGGGATCTGGCGCGATAACCGACGACATCGAAATCCTCATGGATTCCCTGAACATCATTTCGCGCGCCTTCATCTCGTTGCGAATTCTCTTGGGCAAATTCCTCCGCTCGACCGTCTGCCGTTTCACCAGTTCTTCCTCCTTCCTCTGATTCATTCTCTTCATTTGTTCCAGCTCCTTCTCGTGACGTATGAGCATTTGGTGCCTCTGCAGGAAGAAAATGTCTTTGAGCTGTCGCTTCAATAATTGCTGTCTCTCGTGTATATGACGCTCCTCTTGCTCCCAGATCGCTGCTTCGCGGGCTCTCATGAGTTGCTGCTTCTGCTGCAAGAATTGCCTCTCCATCAGAGCGATCTTCTCACGATGACTATCCGACAGTCTTCTCAACGACATTTCGTGACTCTCGTTCAGTTTATCTAAAAAGTGTTTCTCTCGCTCCTCGTGTTCCGCCTCTAATTTCTCTTTGCGTATCTTGAACGCGCTCTTCCGCTTGTCCTTCGGCATCAGATCCACTTCCTGTTTGAGTAATCTCAACTCCTGCTTCAGACCTTCCCGGAACTGCTTCAGTTCCCTCTCCTGCTCGCTTCGTATCTTCTTCGAGGCAAGCCTGAGATCGGCCTCCTGCTGGGCTTCCGCACGCTCGATCTGTTGCCTCTGTTGTCGCGCGAGAGTCTCCAAATCCGCCTCCGCGTTACGCTCCAAAAGCTGTCTCTCCTGCTCGAAACGCTTCTCCTGCTGGTCCTTGTTAAAGTGAGCCTTCTGCGAAAGATCCTGGTACTGCTTCTGCTCCATCTTCTGCAGCATCTTCAGCTCCCTTAATTCTTGCTTGCGGAATATCTGATCGTCGTACACTTTACCATTCTCATCGTCGCCGTAGATCACCTTCGACGTTGTTGTAGTCACTATTACCCCATCGATTTCGAACTTTCTCGTACGCTTTCTCGTCTTCTTCTTCAGATTCATCATCTGTATATCCTCCTTCGTCCTCGTAGGTCTCGGCACATCGCGATTATAGTCCGGTTTTCGTCGCAAAACCACTTCCTCCTCCACCTCCGTAGCTTGAACTACTTGATTCAAATGATTCTCCTTGTTCGATTCTCTGCTGTCTTGACTTATGGTCGTAGAGATGGATTCAGCATCGGAACGATCTATGCTCTTGCTTGGCGTGTGCGATCTCGTCGAGCCAGACTCGCTCTGTGATCTCGATCCCTCGAAGCTATCCGGAGAGACACGTTTCTCCTTGTTGTAAACTTTGCCAGCTTCCTTCTGCTTTATCGTCTTCGCTTGTCTGTCCTCGATACCCCTAACGGAAGTCCTGTCATTCTTTATCATACCGTTCATCTTTTTCGAATTCTTCTCGGCAACGTCGTCGGCGTCCGTTGACTCTACCACCGTGCCCGTCACTATCATTTTATTACTGATATCATCCCCGCTGTCGCTCTTCGTGCTCGACCTCTCGATCATGCTGCATTCGCTGTGCGAAGAAGAAGTCCTTACAGCCTCGTGTTTATTAAGTACCGAGGAATCCTTCACTTGCTCCCGGTCGTCGCCAACCGTAACGACGGAGACGTGACTAGTATCCTGTAATTCGTCTATGATCGGACTCACGATCAGTACCTCGGATTCGTCCAATTTCTTGCCCACCCTCTTGGAGACGTCAGTAAGGATTATCGGTTGTTCTTGAGGAGTATACTCCAAGCTGTCTAGACTAGGGAACCCATCGTCATCGGTCGAACTCTCGTTCACTTGGGTCTTGTTCAATTCGTTCGCCACGATGACGACTTCCGACGTCGGGGATGGACGACAGGGTAGGGGTGTCGGCGATACAGCGTCCACTAGTACCGGGGGATGTGTCGTCACTACTGTTACTTGACTTATATTACTTGCCAGACTGTTTGATAAATCTGGACTATCGGCTGTGATCCGGACGGTTGATGTATTTGGACGTATTTCTTGGTCGGATTGAGGTTTACCTGGAAACGAAGAACCTTTATTAACTCCCAGATGATAGTTAACTCTCGAGTGCCGAAGAGGACCCTTGAGATCTTACCGGTTATGACGACAACATTGTCGCCGCTACTACCCCTTCTCGATGTGCTTCTACTTCGAATAGGCGTCGACGTAATCACCGACACATTGACCGACGAGCCCTTCCTTTCGTTATGCGGACTCTCGTTCACCGCGTTCTCATCCTTCGACTCTTTCTTCAGCCATTTTCTCTTATCGTCTTTACCATCATAATCATCCGAAACATTCTCCAAAGAATCGTGCCTCGATGATCCCTCGCTATGACTCTTACCCGCAGTTTCCATTTTACCCGCATTATAATTTGTTTTAATGTTCTCCGTGGAGCTAGCTTTCACAGAAATTTTCTCTGATAGAATCGCAGTTTGCGCTTCGCGCACTCGGGTTAACGTGTTCATAGAGGGGTCTTTCGCTCTCATATCCGTGTCCATGGAAAATCGTTTCTCCAATACTGCATTTAATTTATCTTCGACGGATTTTCGTTTCTCCTGCAAGCTCTTGTAATTCTCCTCGAGCGAAGATTTCCGCTCGAACATGCGTTGCTCGTCGACCGATGCTTTCTTCTCGACTCTAGCAAGGGAGATCGATAGTTTGTAAGACGTCATAATTAGAGGTAAAATACTTGAAATCATTGACAAACAAATAGCTACGCGATCTATTATCAATAATTACCTGCTTTTCTCTTCCAAGGAAGATTGTTTGCTGAATATTGGCTTCGTCCAATCCTCGGACGTATCCGGTTTAACCGGGGCAGACTTTCGTTTCTCTTCCAAGCTCAATTGCTTCTTCGAGGATACACTCGTCTTAGTATCCAGTGATTTTTGTCTAATTTCCACTTTTTTTGCATTTTCTGGAACACCCTTTCCCCTCTCGTTGCTGACTGTCGTCGTGACTCTTTCCAGGCTACCAATTACGTTCTGCTTCTCCGAAGACGGAACGTCCATTTGCTTTTCTCCCTTATCCGCCGTCTCTTGAGCACGAATCAGCGTATTTTTGTCCCGTTGCTTTTCGTCGGCACACTTAAGTCGATCCGATACCTCCATGGCACTTTGTTTATCGGCAGTCTTTAAATTGTTTTCTTTATCTTCGCACTTGCTATCTTGCCGCATGGGCGGCGGAGGGGGAGCAGGACCTTTCTCCCTAGATATTCTACGCTCGTTCGTGTCGCTCGTACCTGGAGGTTTAGGTGCCTAAAAAAATAATTCATGTGTCGTTAGAACTTCCAGATTAAATGTTACATATTTAAAATACATACTTGTTTCTTCTCAGCGGAAGTAGGTATGTTCTCTCTTGATTCTGCTTTACGTAATTTCTTATTCCTGTCCTCCTTTTCGCCGTCCCTGTTGATCTCTCGTTTATGACTCTCCTCTTTTTTCGCGGACACGGGTGATGCGACAAGATTTTCTTTATCGGAGACTGAAATCAATCGAATTTGGAATTTCTTTTCCTTTTTCCATCGAAACCTTGACATTGGTTGTAAATAATTATACTTACTCTTAACATCGGCATCACTGCGCATAGATGCAGAGTCATCTCCGAGTTGATCCAGCTCCAGAGGAAGTTGAGATGTGCGTTGCTCCTGAAATGTTTGTTTGTATTTTACCTTTATTAGCACAGTGCAAGTCGATTCTGATTCTATCATTACTATAAAAACAAATGTTTACTAACTACCCTGAGGTCCGACTTAAAATGAGATTTATATCGGGCTCAAATTTCATGAAAAAAAGAAAACTACTTCTTACACGATATATCGTATGGCAGATCAAGACATTATTTTAACCAGTGAAATTGCGATCACAATTTACTGATCTGGCTTTCGGTTTAATGGATTAATCATGTATATATATTTGGTACATGTATACCAAAATATGTAATATGGAATGTAAATGATTCCATGCTTATGAAAACGCCGATGATAACCCTTGGAAATAGCTTATGCATTGCTGCCAAAAACTTTGGAATAACAAGTTATAATATCATACGTAAAAGATACGGGTTTGTAGTCGATCAGACGGCACTTATTGCATAAGCTACTGACCTGACAAGCGCAGGGATGATGGGGCTGGCGAGGCCCAGGAGAGCCGCATGCACAGCCAAAATTATCCAAATTACAACAACATATTAATTAGAATATAATGGTTGAAGTGTATATAGAAAAACAATTTAACTGAAAATTTTAGCAAGTTCTTACGATTACGATATGGAATGATTTTGTACAACAAGATGGTAATATGTTTGAAACAAGATATAACTACTCATTCCTTTTCTGCATAAAATTAATGCGAATGGTTTGATCTTGCAAATGCGAATTTAAGCAAAATTTAACATCAATCGTCGCATGCACGGACGTTTAATTAATTTCACTTTTGATTTAATTCAGCATGCGCACACTCACAAAGTGGAATCACTCAAAAAGACGGAACTGTTGATGTATGAAATTGTTTTATCGCAAGCATCTCCACTTTGCCAAGTGTTCAAAAATTTGTTGCGCAAACTAGGAACCAATATGGGCGAAGAATCCCGTTTGAACTTTGACTTGAACGTAAATAATAATTAACAAAACTGCACTATTTATTTACGTGTTTCGTTCAAAAGCAGCTTACCAATTCGCTGATACTGTTCTCTGTGTTTTTTCGCCTTTTTGGCCTTCTATCACAGTGAAAGCGTGTAACAACGTATGTACATGTTAATTCAGCGATTAAAGCATTGTACATCCCTATAATTTCGAAGAAAAATCCCTAATCTGCTATCGCATCGATGGAATTTGCTTTTCTCTTATCAACGAACAATGAGTCAATGCGAAATGTTAACTTTTCTGTCCATTCAATTCAAGTCCATCGACGTATCACGTCACTAACGGTAACTTGACTCCCCGGTTCGTGAATCATGCGACGAGTTAGATACGTCGAAGCTTAGATCACTTTGTTGTATTCATTAATTAACACGAATCACTTTACACTAATACTCTTTCACTATTCTCTATTGCAATAATAATGCGTAGTTTTCGCAATGCCGTTTGAAAATGAAACGTGAAATCCAACTCACCTCAGCCTCTTCGTCGACCAGTTCCTCTTCAACCACATCAGCTTTGTACTCCAACAGCAGATCTCTGATCGGCTTCGAATCCAAATTTCGATTTATAAATGGATGCTTTAACAACTCTTCGGCCGTTGGTCGGGCCGTTGGGTCTTTGATAAGTGCCTTGGAAATAAAATCGTTGAAATCTTTACTCCACTTTCCAGGTTGATCGAGCTTTGGTGGATCGCTCTTCTGTATCTTAAGTAAAACGCGGACCGGCAACATTTCGTGGTTTGGTGGATCCATTTGTGCGAACTCTATCATAGTAATGCCCAGTGACCATATATCGACCTAGAAATAATACAAATTAATATCCTTATTCGACGAGTAACAAGATAATGTTCAATACAACCGTGCTGAACTCACTTTAAAATCATAAGGATTATCTCGGAACGTTTCGCACAGAACGACTTCCGGCGCCATCCAGTACGGCGTACCGATAAATGTATCGTGTTTTTGTAAAGTATGCTTGTTTTTCGCCGACACCCCAAAATCGGCTACAAATTATGGCGATTCATTATGCACCTCTTGATTTATAAAACGCTAGGACGTAATTTGCGGAATTGAAAGGTTACCTATTTTTACTCCACCAGTCATCGTTAATAAGACATTTCCTGCCTTCAAATCCCTGTGGATAACTTTAGATCTGTGTAAAAAAGCGAGACCCCTGGTCATATGTTGGCATACATAAGCTATCTGGGGCTCCGTTAATGCTTTCTCCAATTCAACCATTATTGAATCAACAGCTCCACCATCGCAGTATTCTATTAACATCTGTGGAATACACACAATAATAGAATCATAAATATGTGTGTGTATGTCAACATTTGTGGCAAATAAATGTCCTCGTATAGCGTACCCATAGTTTCCCTTCAATAAAATACGCTTCGTGTAGTTCCACGACGTTGGGATGTTTGCATTCCGATAAAATATCTATTTCGATCATGAAATCACTAAGATCGTCCTCCCCTTCTAGCGCACACATTTTGGCTGCTGCAAGCTGGTGGGTTTGCCTGTGTTGTGCCTGGAATTGAATGACAGCGTTTGACGGATTAGTTAAAAAAAATAAACAAATAAATAATTTTAATCGTGTATTAAGTCTTTTCTTTTGAATGCATCAATAATTACCTTGTAAACTTTTCCAAATGCTCCGTCCCCAAGTTCCCCGATCATCTCCCAGAATTCCTCTGGGTTACAATCCATCTTAATGTTATTATACAATTTCTTCTTTTTCGCATCGTTACCACCGAAGTGGAACGCTTTCTTTAGATTCGATAAGAACGACATTTTTGCAACAATTATTCGATATATCTACACGCGCACATGCACACACACACAAACCACACCTTTATTACATTATGGTTCAAGACGCGTAATAGTATTTATCGTACTACTATCGACGAATATATATTTTAATACTGCATCAGAATGTGAATGTCATGTAGAGCTTGAAAAATTCATTGTTTCGTGAAACAACAACAAGATGCATGTACAAAACCGTGTTCTTTCTTCTTGATTACGGTTTTCCCACATTCCACATTATTTCAATGTATTTCCTACAATAATGGAAACGTTTTAACGGATAAATCTCATTTAAATCCCCGTTAGGCACCAGGGGATTGTAATGAATCTCTCCCGCATCTTGACAACTTATAATCAACGTTTTGTCGAATTATAGTTGTACTTTGTTCAAATTGCTGGCGATACGCAGAACGAGAGCAAAACCCATTATTGTTGATTTATATGCTGTTCTCACAATAGGCACCACTCCAGAGCTGCAAAGAGAAAAATTGAAAACTTGTATAAGCCTTCTTCCATATTAAACAGTTTATTTAGATAATTCTTGATAGTCTATCATAAAAATAGGGTGGAAAGCAAATATCTTGAGCGCAAGGAATATTTTCCCATTGTTTTCGCTCAATATGTAAAATCAATGTTTGTGCTATTGGATAGAAGTACCTACTTTCTTTTAGAATAGTGACCCTAATGGTATACAAATTCCATTGATAGAGAAAACTGGGACACAACTAACAGAACAACATTCCAACTGGAGAGACCTTTAGCTTTACGTATTTCAGCTAAGCGCTCAATGAAAATACATTGTACAAATGTTTTATGAGAGTCACTTTGCATAACGTTTGACCCGAATACAAAATTCCATCAGAAATTTCACATGCATTTACAATTGCTGTGGCAAAAGTTAACTCCAAACTCATTCTGGCGCAATTGCCGATATGGAAAGCATAGATAACACAGATTTTAAATCGGTATCAAAGATTAAAAAATAATCACTTGTTAAACCAAGATTGGTGTTACGCGTGTGGTAAAGCATTGTAAAACGTATAGATGTAGATAAGGTAGGTTAGGTAGAAAATAGATATCGGGCTGATAAGTACAATAAGAAATGATGTCAGTAAACAAGAAATCTATGGGCTGCAAATCAAAAGAATCAAAGTTTAAGGTAGTCCTTTGAAGAGTATCTAATTACCCTGCGTCCGAGTTTAAAAGAGCATTACCCGTGCGATACAGCTGTATGGCGTGACACATAAAAAAAACCCTGCGTATTTGGGGTGGACAGAAACTAACATTTAATTGTACAGATTATATTTCGTATAAACATAAAATGGCACTGATTTCTACAAACCAATACAGCAATGCGAAATCACGATAAGTACAGAGATTAAACATATTTTCGCGTTTCGTCATTGAAACTGCGTAAAATTACAACGAACCTCGTATCCGGAGAAACTATTCCAAATAACCGCGTCGTTCTTTGCTAAATCAAAAATTCCGAGAGGCTATGTTTTCGGGCAATTTTCCTCCGTTCGCGTAAATCATCTCCGCGACAAAGATGACTCGAAGCGAAAGACCTGGTGATATCGACCGAGTGATATGGGTAGGAGATCACAAAATTTAACTCTATCCGGGAAACTCGTGGGAGACGAGGGGAAAGGGGAAAGAGAGAGAGAGGGGGGGAGGGCGAGAGAATCGCTTGGACAGGTGCCGATGCACCGCGGTCACGGGGTTGACACAATTTTGACAAGTAGCTTACGGTCACATCTGTCCGCCATCGTTTTGTAAATACACTTTCCCCGTGAACCAAGGTGCGTTCCACGCAAAACTCACGGTTGACCGAACCAAGCAGGAACGAACGGAGATGACGCTCGGGATGGGCAGATTGCAGCCCAAGGAAATGCTCTCGCGCGTTCGCGCACACGTAAAACGCATTAATGAAACTTGGCCACGGAAAACGTCGTCGCGTTGTCGCGGATCTGGCAAAGCCGATATCGCATGTTTTTCTCTCCCTCTCCCTCTCTCTCTCTCTCTCTCTGTCGCTCCTGGCTCCCGAGGCGTGATAGATCGTAAAAATGAGACACGAATGATCGACGAGACAAACGTTAGCCCGAGTTGATTGTTAATGAGTCGATACTCGAGCGAGGAAGTTCCGCTCGCTCGTTTTCACGAACGGGGGGATATCGTCGTTTGAATGCAAAAAATCGCGTAGACACATCTCTCCTCTGCTCACCTTCTCTTTAATGATTCCACCGCCGTCGAATCAGGCACAGTCCCGTTTTTCTCGCTCTCACGAACTATCGACGTATCCACCGTGAACTTGTCTCATTCGCACGACACCACGTATTGCACGATGTCCACGACAAAATCCAGGGTTCGCGCGAGTATGATGCCTGGCAGGAACGTCGAAAGTATCGTGGAATCAGCGAACTAGACGGAGCCGTACGTACACCGCCATTTTCAGTAGCACACGCACATCACACAACGTAACCCTCACCACGCCTGGAAGTGACGTAACCAATCGGCAAGTGTGCCTCTATTCTGCAAGAGGCCCTCTAACATATGAATGTATCCCCCGATGAGATACACCGCCTCCTCGTTCCTCCTACGAAACGGCGATTAATTAACGATGCTGTTGCTATTAGGAAAATAAACGCTGTCCGCGAAACGATGAGTATTCAAAGCGTTTTAAGAACACGCGACGGATAAGCGAGCTTGACGTTGAGTGGCAAAGTGTGCCGGAAAGTCATTTGAAAATTTGGGCAACGACGTTAGCTCGATTAAACGAGATTTACCTATTTCTTTTTTCCAATTTTATTACTTTTTTGAATTGAAAGACTAGGGCAGTTACCTTTGAGCGACGTTGAATAAGTACAAATGGAACAGAGACACATAGAATTGCATTGATGCGTAAATACACGCATACGAAAGCATTTATATCATTCATCTATAGGCATTAGATGTTGTAATCGGGCTTAAATTTGTTAAACGATTTAATGATAACGTCGAGATACGTTGCTGTTTTTCTCTCATTCTCGCGCGTAGAGAGAATTAAGGACTCGTTGATCTTTATTGAATTACAAGAAATCGATTTCACGACACGCTGTTTTATGAAAGAAACCTTACAAAAGAATAATCTCGTTAGATACATAGTACCAGGAAAACAAGTTCGTGTATTTTCATAACATGGGAATCATCCTGATCTACATGTCGCTCTTATTTTTATAGAATGTTACCGCGTTTTGAGGTTCCGTTAATCGATTGCAAAATCATTTTCTCTACGTTACAAATAGTTATCTACCAAAGATGCTCTAAAATTTTAACACAGTTATTCCTTGGCAATGAATCGTTGACACGCGAAGAAGGCACGAAAAGCGTAGGATAAAAATAGAGAACTGAAAATTGCACCAACGCTAAAATAGGATGGGAAACGTTTTGTTTCAATTGCACACAGTGCCGTATCTGCTCGAGCAAAATACGGGCACACGAGCCACGATAACGCGAGATGATCACACGGAGCGTATTCCAGATGAAAATTTAATATCAATATAACGATAATTCCGTTGATAATGGTGATAATAATAATGTGTAATTAAATCAGTGTGACGGTGAACGTTTTTCTCGTGTCAGGGCTGCCAATGCTTTCTGCTAATTATTTCTCTTCGCAGGTAATGCTGGGTAGTGCGCAGCACAGTAGTGTAGTATTGAGAAATTTGTACTGTATCTTCGGTGCCATAACAACACAGGTAATTTGCATTTAAAATTAAATAAAGTAGTTTACGAGAATTAAAGCAAATTGCGATGATAACCGATGAGATAACAGCGACAAAATCGGTTAGTTCGTTCATTGGGAGTGACCTCTATTACTTAAGCAAGATCTGTCGACAAATTTGGAGGTTATCTTGCCGTCAAATATTTTACAGAAAACCCTTACTCCGTATAGAATAGATGCGTCTGTATGTTAATGTAATAGGAAAATGGCTGGAAAAGAACGGGGTATATTCGGAACAGTTTTTAAACACTTCCTCGCATCGCTAAAACCAAATTTCGGGAAAAGGAAATTAATCGGCGAGGACTTCTATGGTACAAAGTACTTCGAAGAACCACTTCCGAGTTATTCGTCTCGTAAAAGGCCTGGTAGATATTTCGTCCCGGTGAATAAGGACGATCACACCCAAGAGATGCCCGCAGAGTGGGAATCATGGCTAAGATATCGCAGAACCGATCCCCCAACGAAAGAGGAAATAGAAGCGAATTATAAGTTGGCTCTAACTAAGAAAGAAAAAGCGGCTGAAATTGAAAGCGCACACGCCAAACCGGAACAACTTAGCGATTTGTCGAACGCAAAACGTGGAATGGAAAGTTTTCCGACTTACGAGGAATACAAAGAGAAGGGCAGTGGTCATAAGGTAAATGATAGATACTGAAATAAATGTAGAAACACAAATTGCTAAGTTCGGTTCCCCGTTGATTAAGATATAATTTGATGCGAGTAAGTGCAGTGTACTGATCTAGTTTAAATAAAGGATATATCTAGTAAATATATACAAACTTTATTGTAACATGTTACACCTGCATTACGATATAATTTATGTATGTATCGTTTGTGTGAAGTGTAGTCTACGTGTAAAACAATTCTTAATACGCTATATCTCTATACATATACATGTAGGTAATGGTGTTTTGCGTATCATCAATCGCTCCTTTTTCTGTACGAGTAATTACATTTAATTTCGAATTATCATCGAAAAAAACATTCGCCAATACTCCCAGTAATTGCATCGATTAAAACTCGAGTGGTTCGTTCGGCAAGCCTAACCGAAGGTTTTCTTAAATCGTCTATTTGCTTCGATAGAGTCTCGAATTTGATTTAAAATGTCGCTGCGCTAATGAAAAATTTTAATCGATCTACTCTTTTTCTAATCTCGAGCGAGCACAACGTCCTGCTATTAAAACGAAACTAATTCTGGGTTTATTAGTAGGACGACACTGTCATCGTAGGAGTTTGTGATAAATAGTGCCCCGGTATACCAAGGTACAAGAGATATATCAGTCAACGGCGGATATAGTAATTCTTTTCTGCGAAAGAAGTTCACGGAATTAGACGCGCGCAGCGTGCGGCAAAGATATTCCGATCAACCTGAGAAATCGCTGTTATCGAACAAAGCCTGATCGTAGAGCTCACCCTTCACCAGGCGTCCGCCAAAGTAACGACCGTTTAACGAATCTCTTGCGCGTTCTGCTTCTGTAAATATTTAATAACCACGTGTTCGTTGATATTGTAAATCATAAATACAGACAGAAAGGAAGATCGATACTCACCGCTCATCTGGGAAAATTCGACGAAAATCTTGACAATAACTTCGGCATCTTCGTCATCCTCGGATTGTCGTTCGTTGTAAATAATCACTCTTTCTACGACGCCGAATTTCGAGCACTCATCTTGGATTTCTTCCTGTAAACTTTCGTCCACGTCCTCCGGTGCCACCATGTTTCTCAGAATGACAACACGGGACTCGACTTTACGCATAAGCTTCTGCATAACAAGGTGACGCGCGCTCTGTCCTTTAATCGACATGTTCTCTTGCTGTTGCAAAGTTTGGGGTTCAGTCTCCTCTAACAATTTCTTCTGCAACTCTTCCTGTTGCTTTTGATGAGCTGCTTGCTCTTGCGCCCTTCTCATTATATCCGAGTTGGTCGTAGTCGTAACCGGCATCTGGGAAAGATCGTTAGTTCGTTCGTATTGAACAAAGAATTCACAGGGGGGAAACTTAGAAATTTCGCGAGAGAACTTACAACCGGGTTGCCCACTATTGTAGGTGCAACGACTGCTGGAGGTGGTATGACGACTGGTTGCCCAGGTATCGGTTGAATGATCGCAGGAGGACGAGTTAACGCTTGCGGTATGGCGATCCCGGGTGGTGGTATAACTGGTGCCACTGTTGCTATAGTAGGGGGTGCCATCATTGCCGCGGGTGCGATCGTCGGCCGTACCAATCCAGGCAATGCTGCTAACAGTGAGATAAAGCGAATATGAGAATGAACGGATTTAAAACGTCGGAGTAAACGAGACCAGACGTATTTTACCTTGATTTAAAATCGGTGGAGCGGTTGCTCCGAGTTTGGTTAAACCAAGAGCAACAGCGTTGCTGGCTACTGCGTCCATCGCCTGAATTTTTGCGGTTGCCGCGGCAGCTGCAACCGCTGCTGCCGTTGGCATCATGCTGGTTCCGCTCGGTGGACCCATTAATGCGTTCGGCGGTGTGATGGCTCTGCCTACTCTTAAATACTGACCACCCAGGTCGAACAGATTCATCGACGCGATGGCCTCTAACGCGGCTTGCATCGTTTCGTATTCGATAAAACCATAACCTTTGTGCCGATGGGGCGAGCTTCCTTGAGCTAATTTGCAGTAGGTAATGGGGCCGAATGCTTCGAACACGGACTTAATATCGTCTTCGGTTAGGTCTTGATGTATCGACGCTATGTATATACGATTATAATGTTTACTCTCTTCGGTAATTTCATCGATTACGGACTGGGCTTGCGGCATGTTCGACGGTCGCCCCACGACCTAGAGAAAATACCGAAAGCTTAGGAAGACCGTACATACAAACTACGATACCCGCTGTTTCATTTAACATTATACGTTGTTAAGATAATTCTAGAATAAGCCATTAGCTCAAACAATTAAGGCATAGTACTTAGCGTTAGATAAAAAAAAAAATTATAATTTCCTTGATATAATTATTGAAGCAGGGAAGGGTGGGAAGCGAGTGAATTGTTCGTACTGAGAGAAATTCGCGCGCACCGGTGATGCCAGTGAGTTTGATCAATTTCACGACATTTCCGAATTTATTTAATCAAAAGCAAATTTACAATCTGCCGTTAAACTCGCCACTCGAATCTTTGGTGTGTAAAATCGGGGAAAGAAATTAAGTGAAATCAACGAAAGAATTGCAGAGTTTTTGACCGAATTGCATTCAATGCGTGATGCATTTCGACCAAAAAAAAAAATAGTTGTAATATTTGATAAACCAAATAAAAATTTGCCGACCTCCGGCGGGATGATAGGATTGCTCGGGGACAGGAAATTCGTTATATAGGTACGTCCCGCTACCTTGATGTTACGTCCACCAATCATGACACCATTCATCTGCTCCAAAGCAAGTTGAGCTGCTTCAGGTATCTCGTACTCCACGAATGCAAACCCCTTGTGCTTCTGGGTAACGGGATCCCAAGACATGTTGATAGATTTAATTGGACCAAAGGGCAAGAAGGCTTGCCTGATTGTGTCCTCTTTCAACTCAAAACTGATACTGCCCACATATACCCTGTCATATGAAAATTGTATTTAAGTTTAGTCACATCCGTTTTTTTATGCGCTCCAAAGGAACTTTCTTTCTTTTACTCGCTACTGTCGTGGACATACTCGCGATTGTACCTTAACAAGAATTTACGAAAAGAAGACTGAAGCTCGTAAAGGTAATGAAAAAAAAAACAGGCCGGGGCCATAAATCCTTTGAAATATCTTTGTAAAATGGTTAAAAGTTTGACTTTTCTTGTTCCGAATCTTCAGCAAAAAACTTGTAACATATTACGTGCACTGTTTACTTACTCGTTTGGTATTAGCCTTACATCTATTTTACAAGAGTGGAATTTTTTGACCTCTCAGCGACCAGATTATTCTAACAGTTCTCAATAAGCACGAGGCAGAAGTGAACATAAGTCTTTTTTATCGAATGATAACTGCCATCGATCGCTAACGAAATTCGGAGGACTAAGGCAAAGAACAAACAAACCTGCACATGAGGGCGAGAGCCTGCTGTCTCTGCACCTGATTCCGTTGACTAGCCATTTGCTGTAACACAAAGGACCATAGGCCTTCTATTGATATCCCTCCCCCTTACATACGCCATGTCTCGTTCATCACAAAAAACCCCCACAAGCTCTTTTACCATTCCATCTTCTTTGCTCAACTATTCCTCTTTAGCATGAAAGCTTAGAAAAACGTTACGAACTCAAATCGAAGCAAGAAAACGATTTTCTCAGAAATGATTCTTCACCTAAACCCATCGCATCGGTGATCTGCGATTCACGTAAACACGAAGGTATCGGATGTAACGAGGGATAATGTTCGGCCAACGATGGATAATAGTTTCTAACAACTACGTAAAGAACCGATATTTTTGGATCGTAACGGGCATAAGTATCGAAGAATGTTTCTCGACGCGATTGAACATTTCTGGGTGAAAAAGGCCTTGCGACCGGAAATCAAGAGAATAGTCAAGCGTGGAAATACATATCGATTGTATTTTTTCTCGATTCGTGTCCGTAGAATTATACACGAAAACTTGTCCTCCATCGCGTTGATACAGCTCTGCTCCCGCCGACTACAATTTATCACGAGATATCTAACCTTCTTTTATGGTAGCAACTCAGGGAAACGTTAAGGAGTTTGTTCGACCGTAGGGCGGATTCATAATGATTCTGTCTTGACTTGGTTGACACTAACCTGCACATTAGCAATAAAACTTGCTGCCGCAGGACCAACTTATTCTTCTGCAGGGAGAAAAAATCAACCGATCAGATTTTGATTCCAGTGTTCGTTTCTGATTTCTTTATAATTGTCACTTTACTCGCATGTTTAATGAACACGGGTAAAAAAGGGGTACGCGGTAATCTATCGTTTTTTCGCGAATGAATTTCACGTTACTCGGCGGGGCGAGCTAAATTACACGTGCCATCCAATTTGTAAATTGTAGAATCACACATAAAATCGCTTTCTTTTGGTATTATTGGCAAAGAGCTAAATAGAGGAAATTACATTTAAGTATTCATTTTAATACTTGGTAATTTACGAACATACGAAAGAGATAACCCCGTAATTTGAACAGAAATCTATAGAACTGCAGATTCAATTCATTCTACGTTCATGATGCAAAGATTCTTGAATTGAGAGCAAATTTGTAGTTTAACCGAGGCATAACTACTTAACATAGAGAAAAATGTATGGCAAATGCTAGATCCATGAACGCACAATGAAAGAAGGAATGCGTGCTGGGCGAGTAAAGTCCATTAGCAACACATTCGAGACTTGCCTGCTGCTGATGGGCCAGTGTTTGCTTCATTAGGACCATTTTGATGCTCTGTTCCATGGCATACTTCTTCGCTCTGTTCACAGTGTCCTGTTGTTCGGATGTAATTTTTGGGAGTCCCGCACCTAGAATTCCTGGCAATGTAAGATATTTAGCTCCGGGTCCTGAAACAAAATTACAAATCTGCATAAGAGATCTTATTTCATAGGATAGAAGAAGTCATGTTTAGAAAAATATATATGTCAGATCTTATCAGCAACAGGTCCACAAAATTTGTCGTCAACTCACAATATAGCTTTAATTGAAGTGACTAAAGAAACATTGTCACTAGTTGTATTGATACATCATGCTCTGAGGATGCATTGTAATACTTTAGTGTGTAATTGCAATTAATATCGATAATGTACATACCCCCGACAACTTGTCCGATTTGATTAATGTCATATATAGGGCCTGGCAAGAACTCTGTTGCATTTCCTACGAAGAAATACAGTATTAGATAAATTCGAATCACCATGTGGCTTAGTACTTCCACCATCACAAAATATGCAAAGGTTCAAAATGATCTCATTATTTTGCGTTTGACTTTTTTTCTTATGTTTGTGACGATAGAGGTACCACGTCGTCGATATTACACATAGAAAATAAATAGTCTTATGGGGAAAACGTTACTTCGATTCGACGAGCTGCATTACTTTTGGTAATGCATGACTCGCAAAAGGTGAAGTAGCAAAAATTTAGAATACACGCGTTCATCCGATACGATATTGTAAGTTACAGATACTTTTTAATATTTTCTCTAAACATTTATCACGGGATTTCGAGAAAACTTTCGCGGAATTTGAGTATCACAAGAAACAGATGAAATGGCTTAAAAAGAGGTGATAAAAGTAACGATGTCGTGCGGCAGTTCCCACAGTACAACCTTCCTCCAAACTGTAAGTTTAAAGAAATTAAAACAGTCAAAGAACACGCAGTAATACACTCTTGTAGTACTACAATGTTTATACAAAATATATATGTATAGCACTTAATGAATAGATTTTATGTATATATACTTTTATATATATATACACACATGAAGAAAGGAGAATCAGAATTTCCCTTCTTTGCCTGCATGCCACCAATAGAAGCAAGATTTGCTTCGTATTTTGAAGAAGAAATAACAACGATTATAACAATCATGGGAAATCAATGCGAGAATTTAGAAAAGCATAAAATATGATCCGACGAATGGAACTGTTTAACGTCTTTCGTTAGAGCATAGTTAACATTTTGCACTATAAGCCCCAAAAAAAGAAAAAGGTCAGACTACCGATAATTAGTTTAGGTTTTTCGTACGATCATAACCAATTTGGTCTGCTAGTCTCTGAAACAGAAATCAGAACACGTTGAAACGTTCCGTCAAGATTTCTCCGTTCTTTCTTTCTTTTTTTTCTCTTTCTCTCTCTCTCTCTCTTTTATAACTTTTGCAGTTTCACGAATTAAGACTGTTAGCTTTTTTCGATCATTCGATTAACGGCTAACCGTGTTCTGGGCTGAGCAATGATGGTTGTGCGCAAACTATCCAAGATTGAGGCGACGCACAAATCTGTAAGCACAAAGCAAAGGAGAATACTCTCAGTGCATTTTCTGCGCCATTTTCTTACAGTTTGCCTTTTCCAACCTACCACACGTATTAGTCCTAACACTTTCTATGCAGCAATGGCGATCCTAATCGATAAAACACTCGAAAACGAAAGATTGTTACACGACGAATCTCGCGGCAGTTTTAAAAAAATACTCTGTACCGATAGTACAAATAAATGTGGGATATTGATTAAACACTTCTTTTTTCGTATTGCCCGTCCACCTGCGATAATTTTGTCATTGCTTACAATTGGCGTGTCCTCTTGGGTAGAAATTCTTACCTGTCTTTTAATTGATATGAATGCAAACTGATGCGGATCGTATAAGGAAAGTATATATCGCCATTGCTTCTCCTATTTATAAGCCTCTTCGTGTACATTATACAATCCAAATCTGGATGGTAACCGAGAAAGTGTGTAAATTTTGTTAAAAAAAAAAAAAAAAAAAAAACAATGGACTGTGTAAATATTTGTACCAATATAGTTATACTAACAAGACAAATTTATATAGACATATTAGAATGTCTGACACGTGAAATGAGGCTTGTAAATAGGATGAAAAAGGTACTACCCTAAAATGCTGACCTATCTAAAATACGCATCGTATTTGGTACTCGACAATAGATGCTGTGTCAGTGGGAGTTTGTAAAACTCTGATTTGTTCTGTTCAACGAATGTAGCGTTCTCTTTCTTTGTTTGGCGCACGCTCATGATCACAGCTCAGTCGTAGGCCACAGATTCTGTACTGTCTCTCCGCTGTAACATCTCAGAACAGAAGGACAACCATACATTAGTTTTATTTAGGGCCAACGATCGCCTATCACCCTAGCCTACCAAAATATATTCTGAAACTGCGTTAGACCACTCGACAGTTATAGTACAGTTTTGCCAGCGTTTTAAGAGCGTTTTAAAAGCTAGCACCTGATTCTCCTAAGTAAATAATATATGTTTCTCTGCGTCATTTCCCTTGCTTAAAAATATATTACGCTTGCTGTTGCTTCTGCGTTCACCATCTTTTCCAGTTGTACGCTTTAGCGTACGATCTGTTAGCGATTATGGGCATACGGCTATCTGGCTGCATTAGCAATGTACCTTCGACTCTGGACTTCTTGATCGGTGGCTCCACATTGTTCTGTGATGTTGGTGACTGGAAATCCAAATGCATATACTTTTTCATTCAGGCTATTCCAAGTGCAAGTGCAAATCAAAATCGTCAACTACAAACTTGTAATTGGTTAGTTCTTAAATAAATTTAACCTAAACTCTCTGTCACAAAAGCATCACTTAATTTAACGATCATATGTATCTGTTCAATGTTCAATAATCGGAGCTCTTGTGCGAATATTCTAGATGAAAGTAAAGTAAATTTGCGATGAGTTTTGAAGCGTACGAGGAGAAATCAATAATGTGTATCAATTCTAACGTGGATAAAAGGTCCGCATAAACGCAATTCTTTGATACGTATCGTATATTCGTTAAACGCAATGAGATTGTTTTAAACATGGTATAAAACTTTTTCGTGTTCCCGATGAATATAGAATAGATGAACAGTAGAATTGTGAAAAATATTACAGGCGTTTTACAACCGCCATCATGGTCAGAGTCGTTTCTCATTACCGCTAATTCTATTAACGTTTTTTGCATTAAAATTTGATAAAATATGAACTCACCAAGGCCATCGTTCCGTTCATTATCCCCTGTGATCCGGCGGAATATGACAAGTTCCCTAATTTGCACTGAATTAAACAAGTTTCACCCGACTCGCGACAAGTAACTTACATCCGAAGCTTACTGTTGCGGAAGTGCTACAAGAAGTGTACAGCAGTCACGTTACTTAAGTAGTACGATGTGCGGGGAACACAAGTAAACTTAACCCACATAATATATTATTAAATTACAATAAAGACACGACGAATTTTTATTCGCTTCGCGATGTATCTTTCTACATTTGTGTAGACTTCCCACTTCTTTTTTTATTCTTCGGTGGAGTTCCTCTGAGTTCTCTTACCAACTGTAATTTGACTACCACGGTACACTTATGACAACCGAAAAACATGTGTTCGTGGGTTAGAATTTGAAATAGCTCGCACATATTTTTTCAATCCCGTTGAATAAACTAAATCGACATGGAGTCCAATGATTTCCAGATCAGAGTAATCGACAGCGAGAAGGTAAACTGAAATTTTCATAACTACTATACAGTCTAAGCATTCTAAGTACATACATAAACTTATTCCCGATCATAAGACGCATTAAATGATTATCCGGGTAATCGTTGTTTCTGTTGATTTGTAAACTTAATAATTCCATAAGTACAGTTAAATAAATAAATTAATCGTAGGGAAAAGGTCTCTTTGCTGTTCGTGCGTTCAAAGAAGGCGATACGATATTAGAGGAGAAGCCGATACTTTGTTGCCAGTTTTCATGGAATGCCGACTACGGATATTTAGCTTGCGACAATTGTTTAAGACCGTTAGAAACCGCGGAGGAGAATGTAAGAAGACTCACTGGTAATCCTGCAATTCTTTTGCCACACGCAGAATGTTGCGAAACGAGGAAGGATTTGATTACGGAATGTCCAGAATGTGGTACAAAATATTGTAGTATCGAGTGCCAGAACGATGCTTATCAAAGGTAAACCCAATGTTATAGGGGTCGTGCAAAGTTTTGAAGAAAAAATGATTTTGTTTTTTTTTTTGTCGTACCATAGATACCACTGTACGTTGTGCTTGAGATCAAGAGAAAAATTTGAATCTCATCCTCTTGTTCAGTTAAACGAAACATGGAAACAAATGCAATATCCACCAGAGTCAGCAACTGTTATGCTATTGGCCAGAATGGTAGCTCTTGTTAATAATGCGAGTAATAAAGCAGAAGTCCTTTCTACATTCTCGCAATTCTGTAATCGTACTGTCAACGATACTCAGGAAATTGTACATAATTTATTAGGAGAAAAATTTATTGGCCAAATAGATGTACTCAGACAAACAATGCAAAAGGCTTTAAATACAGAGTACACGGCGGATGTATGTTACATGAAATTAGTTTAAGGCAGTTTGAATAGTAGATATTTTATTAAAAAAATTTTATTTTCAGTGGTTTACGCCTAATGGTTTTAGGAGTTTGTTAGCTCTGGTAGGAACAAATGGTCAAGGGATTGGAACAAGTTCGTACAGTAGTTGGGTCAAAAACGTGTTTGCCTTAGAATTGCCAGAAGATGAAAGAAGTCAAGTTGCAAAATTAATAGATCGAATCTACGACGAAATGGAAGAACGTATGGTTTTCGTTAAATTATGAATTGCAGCAATAAACCCTGCTCTTGCCTGTTTGACTATTTACTTCTCTTTCGCTATTTTGCAGTTGTCGGTTCGTTCCTGAATAACGAAGGTTCTGGGTTGTATATCCTTCAATCGGCAATCAATCACAGTTGTACACCAAATGCTATAGTTGAATTTCCATACTCGAACAGTGTACTAGTATTAAAGACTCTGCGCAATGTTCAACCAGGAGAGGAAATATGTATAAGCTATCTTGACGAATGTGCACTCGAGAGAAGTAGACATTCTCGACAAAAAGCTTTGAGCTCATTGTATCTGTTCATTTGCAGTTGCGAAAAGTGTGTGTCGCAAGCTGATGACCCAGACATAACGTCTGATGACGAAGAAGAGGATGACGATATGTCAAGTTGAAAGCGTATGTCAATCTAACTGTTTCGTACGCAATGTATATTTGATGCTTTGGATTTTATGATCAGTCATGTATCTATTTCCAGTCATACCAAACAATTTATATACATTTATCTATTGTTAAACTAACGATGTAGCACCACTGATTTATTATATCTGCTGCTAACAAAGCATGAAAAATTATGTATGTAATTGTTACATATAAAAATGCTTTATTATAATTAAATTGTGTTACAATATAAAAAACTAAATTACACAAAAGTCATATCTAATTATTCCCCTGATTTGATCACGATCACGCAATATACAGAGTGCGGACTTAGAATATGTATCCCAGATCACTAAAAAAAAGCAAGGATGATGTTTGTAACTGTTTAGTGCAAACATAGGTTTAAATTAAACTCATCAAAATGTGTATCTGTTAGAGTAATGTGATGTTTGCATTCTCTGAAAGTTGAGATTTGCTTAATTAAGTAGTACCCCGCTCTGTATACACAAGTCATTCAGTCATCTACATATATACATATATAAAGCATCGATTTGAAAGTACCATAATATTCGTTCATGTTTGTATACATACACATACAGTCAGGTGGTCCTTGTGTATAGAAGAAAAAAAACATTAATATTCTCGATGCAGGACCTCCTCTATTTTTTTTATTACCATATGAAAGTAATTTGTGTCCAAGATACTCGGAATTGCTGGTTCCATTTTTATTGTGAAAAAGAAGCTTAAATGAATTTCAAAAAACGAAATACATTCTATTTTCCTATAAGCTACAGTTGATAATATATCCAATATCTATTATCCAACAATAAATCAATATAAATACATGTGTAACATAAAAACAATCGATCTCTGTAAGTTAAGAAATTAAATTACGAATCCTCCTTTATTTGAAACATTTTATCGTATCTTCAACCTTCAACTTTCTCTTTGTTTGTTAAATAAATTAAATGCATTTTGCATTTGATCATTTTTCTTCGAAGGCAAGGATGTCACAGTAAGTTATATTATTCACATTGGAATTCAGATGCTAATGAAAAAAATAGGGATGCGTCAAATAGTTTGAAGTTAGGTGCCATCTTTTCAAAGTTTTTAAATCAGAAGTAACTAAATTTATATGGTAATGTTAGATTAGCTTTACATCCAGACTAGTCATTACGAACTGTTGTCTACTTATTAATTAACAAAATCAACGTCAGCCAAAAATTATATTAATATATACATCTCATAATGGTCCTGCTCATAAATTGAATTGCACAAATACACAAACTAGCGATTAGGCTACAAGTCAGACATAAACATAGCTTTCCTATAATTTAATATACTGTCATCTTCAAGCACAAGCTCTGCCTGTATCAATAAATATAAATGAATTTTATTCTCTTAATATTCGAATCATCAGTCATTGCGAAGGTTAATCTCATTTTTCCCTAGTACTGTAAGATTAGATATGTAATTAGGTATAGGTGGAACCAGTATACGTCGTTCTATTAAATTCGTCAAGTGCGCAGCTATATTACGACTACGAAATTCCCAACTGAAACATATATATATGGAATTTGTAATTTATTTGTATTAAATGAAAAATTCTGCAAGTTACTCACGTCATGTGTACTTTTTCATCCGGTAACATTGACGCCATAACTTCATTATCCCAAGGTTGATCAGGTCCATTTATTACAACTAATTCTAGAGTTGGTGTATCTTTGCCAAAACATTTTTCAGCAAATTTTCTTCTCTGTTTTTGTTGCGTAAAATCTATGCCAGTATTACTGAGACAAAATGAAAATAAAATTTATTTAATATCTAATTAGAAACAGAGTATCTTAGATTCGTCAGCGTAAATAATGATTGCATATTACTTGAAAGTAGGTGGAGCGTCTTCGTATTCTGGAGGACCTTCGATATTCTCAGAATTCAAGGCGCCTTGCTTTTTATTCCAGCATAACGTACTCAACGATATCAGATCCCTACCCATTAATTTAAGTTTCTTGCACTTCCCGTAACCCATGGTGGTTGTTATTGCGTCAACAAAGTCACTTCCAACATCCTTTTTAGAACAAAAGAAATACTTTTGGCCCAAGAACAGAGCAAAGAAGACTCCCAAAGTACGCACATCTTTTTTCTGTCTTTTCTCTTTCTTGAGATGTACGTAGGTGATTCCACTATGCACATGCATCTTAACATTCATGTTCATGTTAACCGATTCGAAATATTGTATAATATTGTCCTCAATTTCCTGTTTTGCAAGATGCTGTACCTTAGTGGTTGGGTTTATGAACTTGTATCCATGCCATACTTTCTTTCTGTTATGGTGACCCACATCTGAAGAAAATTATTTGAACACTTTAATTCTGTAAATTAAAAAAGGAAAGTTACAGGGACGGCTTGTGAGCTTACCAATTACTTCCAGTTCAAGCAACCGGTCCTTTAATTCTCTTGACGTTATTCGTGCATCCTATTAACGTAATTTGATAGATATAGTAATCGACAACTCGTGTAAATATTAATTCATAGAAGGAGACTTACGATTATCGCTTTCTTAATAAATTTGCACGCGTTGGTCGTCGTGAAAGTGGTGTGATTCTTTACTAAATTCGTTTTTACTGTGACCCACGATATTTCCGGAAAAATGGGTAAAACTGCATTCTCCAGTTCGTCGAATTTAAATCTTTTAATAACTCTAATTATGTCATCGAGTATAACGGACAACGGTGTTGCTAAAACGTTTAAAAATTACATTTCAACAAATGGAACGTATCGCTTATAACCTCTTTCAGTTTACTTAAGACGCACGAATGAATATTGTCACATTTATGACACACTAACCGACTGGCATTATGATTGATAAACCGTGACTAACTTGATCGTCGACAGTAATTCATTGCACTGCAAGAAACATTCGCGAAAAATGATTTCTGAATGATTTTCAAAGGAATTGGTAATCACAACATATAATGGGCGTGCTGGCAGACAGTTATGAGTGGCCCCGAGCAAGCACGAGATACCGTCGGTACCCGTTCCCGCCAAAATTACTGCCATATATTTACCGGTCTTACGCCAATAAAAGGTATCGAGGGAACAAAATTAATTTATGTTAAACACATAAAAGATAGGAGGAAAGAAGAATTCAATCCCACATATTTTATCAGGAACTATTGTATCTTTATTTCACCTGCAATAAAAATTGATATATTTCGATCCTCGGTCATCCTTACAAGCCGATAGCGCTGAAGTGTAGCATGTTTTTGGTAAACTCCCAAAGTGTAATAAACAAATAAAGTACATACTTCTATTTCGCATGTATATTTTCCAAGGCTATCAATGTCCATTGTTCTATAGAAGCGACGTATACTCACGTATACTTTTATAGATATCAGGTATACTCAGGTATACTTTCAGGTATTTACCAATAATACATTTACATTTACAACCGGGCCATAAGAATTGATCCTTTGCATTCTGTACGGGTTATTTACCATTCGTAAAACTCAAAAGCAGCCCGAATAATATAAATTTGACGAAGACCGTTTGTCGGTTATTCGAAGCCAAGAATTGTAAATTCCATAAAGGATTATACCAAGATTGAAAAAATGCTTAATTTGTATTTTAACTCTTCGTCTGTCTTTTTTTGCGATATTCGTATTCCAACTTTTCTACCACGTTTGAATTCATCGTATATCCACGTAGGGATGCATGTTGCATATGCGGATATTTGGCCGATCTTTTTGTTGATACATAACAATACAATGCAATTCGGTAGAAAGCAGTAGAAAGGGAAGGGAATAGAAAGAGGGTAGGAAATAATCTCACGTAATTCGGGCCCACAACACCAGGTGTCACGATCGGCGGATTTCGACCAATCGGTGTGCGGCTTCCTTCCGATCGTTATAAACAACGTTAGTTTGTTTAACGATCCCGTTCAATTGTATGATGTTAATGCGTAGCACCGAGGAGAAAAAAATTCAGCGTTATTTCCGACGCGAAAGAAATAACAAAATTCTATGGGAGCAACGATCTCGAGGGCCATCCAACGTTGGTTACGGAAAACACCGAGAAGAGCCGAGATCAGAAAGTTGCGATTGGACGAAGAGAGGTCACATGAGGAGGTACGCTCACAGGCATTGGTCGATTCAGGTTAGTGGGGGTCTTGGCGATCCTTTAGATAGGCTCACGTCGTTACAAAGGCAAAAGACAGTGTCAGAGAAGGATTGTATTTAGGAGTGCGGAACTTGAACGAGTTCGATCACAGTATCCGGTTTCGACGAGTGTTATGTGAGTTGGCGAGTCCGGGAGTTAGTATTCGACGAAGTTAAAAGTGTGGCAGCTCGAAAAAATAAAGCAAATATTGACGGGCGCTTTGACCAACCGGGGAATCGGTTTGTAACCTTTTTTTTTCGACGTCACAAAGAACAGTTGTCGGGAACAGTGCGTGCATCAACGATCCCGTACGTGACCAAATTTTGACGAAAGTTTCGATTTTGCGTTTCCATTGTGAGAAAGTACGTGCACGCGGTGACGACGCGCAGGCGTTAGATTCGCGAAGGTATATAACAACAAACGTATCCCACGGTTGATATTGATATTTTGAGATCGCGACAAAGATCCGCGGTGGAGCGAAAACAAACAACTCCCGTCCGCCATCTTGTGTCTCTCCAGCTGCGTCGCAGAGGAAGTGGGAGAGAGAGAAACTCGGGTAACGACGCGTGTGATTTTTGAGTCTCGCGAGAGAGAGAAAGAGGAAGAGAGAGAAGTAGAGTGTAAAAAGCAGAGGTGACCAACGGTCACCGAATGTGGTCAAATTCTCGGGAGACGCGATTAGGGAGGACTGCGAGAGAGCTCGAAACTAACGAAACGAGGTAGCATTTCGCTAACAGGAGGAGGAGGTTCCCGGTGGTACCCCACCAACTTTATTCCTCCGCGTTCCCCCTACCCTTTTGCCCTGGATACAGAGATTATTGCGCAGTTAGAAAAATCACTGGAGACAGATCGCCGAAAGCGTTTGATTTCATCATCGAGGCGAGACCCGGGAATACGACACGGTAAGTGTATTTATCGACGCTTCGTGACCAAAAAATTTTCTCATCGGTTCCCTATGCGATGTTAGCGCGAAGCCGATCCCACGGCCGCACAGTGGTCAAACGGAACACAAGGAAGTTGTTGACCCGCTCGATTTTTAACGCCGATACATTAATTTGCGTTACGTAGTTGTATCGCACGCAACGTAAATATGACCGAGAATTAATTTCCCGATCGGGGGGCTGGCGATTGCGTGTTTCTGTCGCGCGTAAAGTCCACCACCTCGTTGGATTACAGTTTTTTTTGCCCGTAAAATGAAGCCTTCGATTATCGCGACGTGGCACGAGAGAGATTTAATCACTTATCCCGAATTATCGTCGCGAGTCAAATCCGCGTTATCGTTATCAACGCGAATTAACCCCAATGCTTTGAATTTCCGTATACACGCTATTCCAGTCGGGCGTCCCCGATTCGATTCGATTCGATTCGATTCGAGGATGCACGTAAAATCCGAGATTATTTGGACGATTATCCGTGTTGCAGACGGATCGGTTGACTTAGCGAGCGATACGTATAAACGGCTCGAAAGTGAGATAAAAAACTCGACGAGCCATGACGAACTCGGCGCCTAAGTTGAACAACAAAGTGGAGCGGCAAGGCTCGCCGAACGTCGGCGTCGAGCGGCACCATCATCGCTCGAGTTCGATGAAATCGACGACATTTTTCCACAACGGCGGTCGTCACGGCCGGAACTCCACGACCGGCAAGCTGAGCTGCAGTCCACACTGTTCGTCGAAGAGTACAAGGAACTCGCCGCTGCGGTACGATTTCAGTCCGCGCGGCAGTCCCACGAACAGCTTTTACGCGGGTGCGAAATTTTCCGAGCCTCCGTCGCCCGCGAGCCTTCCGAAACCGCCGAGCCATTGGACGAAGAGACTGATGACCAGCTGTCAGCAGTCTGACAGGATGTACGATATCTCGAAGCATCTTAAGATGGTACTAAACGTCCAAGCCTGATACCCAAAGACCACCGCAGGCCGCGCAAAACGGTCGCCAGCTCCTAAAACATAGAGGCCAGGTACGATAAATATATCTCCATCGTCCCCTCGTTCTCTTGGATTAAGGAGAGGGATTTTCTTTTCACCTCCGCAATATCAAGCTGCTCGTTCAAACGGAAACATACAAAAGAAGTACAGAGATTGAGGAGAGAGGGAGAGAGAGGTGTGCACGAGAGATAACTGCGCGATAAAACAATCTAAAAAGTAAACGATGAGAAGAGAAAGGAGTACGGGACTAAATACAGGGCACCCAGCGTCTTGGATTTTCACGGCAAAAAAGAATGCCGGAGTGCAAATCATGATTTGTTCTTTGAGCAAGACTTGTACGGAGCATAGAAACTGTAAGGATTATTATGTTTATGTACCCCCACGAAGAAGAACCTAAGGACGCGGGTGCGTCTGACCGCGATACCGTCATTTCGAGTATATGATAAAAACGTGTAACGATTCTATTACGCGCCGTCTACGGAGATGTAAACGTATGTATTTTAGATTATTATATGTATGATTAACTTGCAGAGACACGTACACGACACATAACACACGTTACACAAAACACGCAGATAAGTATTATCCATTTGACGAAAAAAATGGTACGAAGACACAGGCGAAGCTGCGTTACGCCATTTATTTTTGTTTTTCAATTATCTCTTTTTTTTTTCCTTTTTTTTCTTTTTTAGAAACGATGCGCTTCAGTGGTCCTTTTTCCAACGGTCAAAATTATTACGGCATCTTTCGCGCTACGACATTAGCGCGTTTTTTATTCTTTACTATAACGTCCGGAATTCTTTCCAAAGCAAATCGTAAGAAATTTTGTACACGTCCTTCTCACAGAGTATTACGCATTAACATTTGCTTTTCTCTTTATATTTTGAGAGTACCTTTATTCGCCATACTTGAAAAAAGAAAACATTAATCTCAAACCCCAATATGGTTTATGCTCGCACGCTGCTGTTTAGCAGATAAAAGCTGAATATCGATTTCAGTGTGTCGTTCCGATTAATTACAATACGATCTCGTTGATCATTGATATATCTCTTTATCGATCCGTTTCGTGGATTCCGAGATTTTTATACGATGCCCGCGCGTTCGCTCAATTTGTTTTCCCCCGACGCAGAATTGGCGTACCACTGCAAGGCTATTCCGAGTAAAAAGTTTTTGGTTTCTATTTGTCAATTTGGTTTCTTTTTTTTTGTTGTTGTTGAAGGTATTATCATTTTTCTCGCAGCTCTGCAACCACTCTTGCAAAGTGATACATAAAATGTAAGAATACGAGTTTCCAATGTGTACGAGGATAGAGGGAGGTTCGTTCATTGGGGATTCGATTAATCTATTGACGAAAGGATGGGGCAGGGGTTGGGGGGGGGGGAGAGTGAATGAGAGACCGCGTGTGCATGAGTGAGTGAGATAAATAATTGACGGAACGAATGGATAGAGAATATGATCTGGCGAATGTATCGATGTTTCGAGTGGTAATTCAGTTGTTCCAAGATTGAGCAATATTCGTGCTACAAGTACGATATTTTTGTCGACAATTTTCGACGTGTGAGAAATTTACAAATGATTTCCCACGCGACGTAAGTGGGGAGATGTAATGAGGGTTTCTTGATCCGAAGTACAAAGTAACTATTAGGCTCTCTTATTTATCTTACGAATTTGCCTGCTCATTGGACAGCATATCGATTATTATTACTTCGATCACTATGCGTTAGGATATCGTAAATGTCTACAAATTTAAGTGCTAATATAAATTTCGATGTTTAGTTTAAACGTAAATATAATATTGGATCAAACGTTTCGTGGGCCAGTTCCAGGCGGATGTGTCACGATTTTTCCGGATCGAACAAATCCTGGCAGATTTAAAAAAAAGCATTACGCGTTGTAACGATTTCCGCGTGTGTTGATGAAATATGTGATAGTAAACGGGAAGATTTTCGTTACGCCGTGACGAGTAATGCGCGTATCTTGATATTACGTTAAAATGACAGTGACAGGTTTTAATTTCTGTGCCTATATATATATATATATTTTTTCTTTTTTTTTTTAATCCGATGCGGAAACAGATTTAAACACTTAGACCGACCAAATTTCTTGAAGTGGTAATTTTAACTAATATTATGTTTCTTTTTACTTCTGGAAAAGAATTATTTTCTAAAAAAAATCACGTGACATGTATGGGGGCTCAATCCTTTCGTTGACTCTAATTTTTTTTTCCCCTTTTCTTTTTCTTATGGGTTAGTATTTGGGTGAAATGGAAGGTAAGATTGGTGGCGAGTGTAAGCAAGATCTCAAATGAGTGAATCTATGTTGCATGAATGTGTTAGATGAGTGTGTGAAAGAGATAACGCAGAAAGGTAGAAAAGGTATCAAAACGTGCAATTTCGAACTTTCAATTACTTTCCCTGTGTCTGTAGTTCGGTAAGGTGAAATTTTTAATGGTATCTATAGCATCTGACAGCCATAGCCGTCGTTACTAACGGTCGATCGAGGTTCCGATGTAAAATTTGAGGGAATATCCCATTCGCTCCAACCGGTTCTCGTCAAACGTGGAATCTCTCGCTCGATTCCCTTTTTTTTCTCTCTTCCAATGTAGCTCTCGGTGCCGCGCAGTTGCCCGAATATAAAAAAAAAAAAAGAAAAGAAAAGAGAAAATCTCCGGAAGAGAAACCGGCTGACGCATTCGTTCCTCTCACTTTCGCAATTGAAATTGTCACAAACATTCTGGAATATTTTCAAAACTCCTACGGAACTGATTTAAACATCGCGAAACTATTTCCGTTTCCTGTATGAATGTATCAACATTTCGTTATTTCCAAGAATCGTTTCTCGATAACACACAAATTACATTGCAAAGATTATTTTTGTTTCGTCGTTTGTATTTGTTTTTCATCCCACTAAAAGAATAACGGTGTTGCTATGCCACGCGATTCTTTACGCCGAGATTAAATGATGTTTCGATAACAGTATATTTAACATTGATGAGAGCCGGTAAACTAAAAATTTGCATAATCGCGCGCGCAGGGGTGACACCAATTATCCATGGATCTTAGGAAGAAACACGTTGGGGGAATAAGTTTCTGCTTTCGACGGGACAGGAAACGTCGTAATTGTAGACGTGAAAACGAAAGCTGGGTAGCAGCGTATCGACGCAAAATGTTAATTTTTGTTTTTCAATCGTAGCGTAACAAATTTCGTCTTTCATTATGTAAATACGCTAAAGTCATCCGCGTGTCGTCTCCGCCCGAGGCATTTCTTAAAATAAAAATTGTTCGACGTTTCGTCGTTCGGGACAGGCATCAAAACGATCCATTTTCCAATGGTATTAATTTCGACATTTGCCCAGTGATCCCTTTGCCTTTCTTCTTCTTTTTGTTTAGATTTCAAACGTGTGAGCTTTCGATTTGCCCGCACGCTAATTGTAAATAGAGTATCAGGATCGCGGGAAGTAAAATTTTCATGTTGTTTGTCAAACAATTATTCACGGGGCTCAAAGAAAACGAATTAAAACACTGCCGTCCTGTGAGAATGGAACGAACAGAAACTAATTAATCATACGGAGGAGTATCCGCACAAGCGGGCATGAATCTGCTCACATTATACGAGACCGTGTAAATAATAGATGCGACGGAAGAATGTAATCTTGAATCGGTACATGTAAATGTCCTGTAAAATTAGTGTACATATAATGAGCCGGACGTATTAGAACGGGCGTACATATGTATATTATGTATATGTACATACGCGAGGAACACGTAAGAACTCGGGTGCAATTGCGTTTGGTGTCGTTCCGTTCCGATCGAGAGCACGTAAACTAAGATCCAGGATCTTTTCGGTCCTGCAATACATTTTGCTAGAGTCTCGTGGAGGGAGAGCAAAAAAAAAAGTCAGTATTTGCAAAAGCGGAGAATAAAAAACAGGTCGAATGCTGCCAGGCTCGATTTGAATGAATATTCAGATTCAGAGGCGAATGGAAACGAGGAGCACTCTCTGGATAAGTGAAATGATAATCGTGCGTGGAAAAAATTGATGCTCGAAGGCGGGAGGGGGGTGGGGGGGGGGGGTGACACGAATTACAAAGTGAATAATCAATCGATCGATAATATTACATAAAGATGATAAGAAATTAGCTGTGATGATGACCCTATAGGTACTACTAATTTTTAATTGGTAACTGATCAACGTATATATATATACACACACATATATATTATATGTATATGATAAATGATTAAGGCGGGGGGTTAAATTAAGGACGTGCAAGACACGACGATACAAGATCATTTCTTTCGAGATAAACGTTAACGCGATAACTCTGATACGTGGCCGTTCAAAGATGAAAAAAAAAAAATGATATCGGAGATCTTTTCTCCGTCTTAATGCCGGGAGTTATCTTCCCTGATCTTCAAAGTGTTACTATTAATTATCATAAACATATTAGTGATTAGCGGTACGCGCGATCGTGGAACGCGAATGCTCGAAAGCGTGATTCAAGAAAGCTCTTGCAATCTTTTCCACGAAACGAACAAACATAATAGAGAAAACAAACAAACTTGAAACCGGGAGAATGTTAAAAATACTTTCGAGTACGTCCATCCAGTGTCGTAATCCACTTTCGTGACTTTAAGACGAAAAGAAAAATAATAGCTGATAGTCTTAATTGTAAGAGCCGGCGAGGATTTGGGTCGTCCTCGAGCGATGCGATCGAGATTAATCGAATATTACCTTCATCGCGATTTCCGGCCACGTGATACTTCTTCTTCGTTCACGCTCCGCGAGTGTCTTCTATGGAAGGATCGAATTTAAGGGCACCGGAAACGCTAACGAAGGTTCTCGCGGTTTCTCTTTCCTTTGAAGTCGAAGGTGGCGAGAACGATTTAAAAAAGAAACAAAAGAAAGAAATGTTTTTAAAAGACGACACCGGGGGCGACCTGCACTCGTCCGGCATTTATTGTGATATTGTAACGTACAAAATCGTTTGTCGCGGGTCACACGGAGTAAGATCGAGAAATAATCGAATGGGACAAATGTGAGAATTCTCGCGAAGGCTCTCACGGGTGCGTCACGGTTCGATTTCGAGTGGAAAGGAACTTCCAAAATTCAATTATTCTCGCTCATCGTAGATCCCAATCGTTTTCGCAATAATTCCTTGAAATAAAACAAAAATTGACCGCTGCATTTCGCTATTTTGCTTACGCACCGTGACGCATTCGTCGACGAACATTTGCGCGTACGCGTGCAATGTGATTTACGTGTACGCGTACGGTAGCTCCCACATCGATTGGAAAATTTATCTTCTTCGTACCTTTCGAACGTATTACTTTTGCCAGTCTCTTCTGAAGGATAGTCGTTCTGGTATTTAATTGCGCGAGATCGAAGTATAGCGTAAAGAGATGGAATTCGAAGGAAACTCGTGAATTTGAATCTTCGTCCTTCGTTTCTTCTTCCCGATTGCAACGGGATTTCTTCGTTTTGCAATTGCATTTGGATTCGCAACTGTGTTTAGAGCACTCGTTCCTATGTGTTTTTTTTTCTCACATCAGAATTATCGAGCAAAGGGGATAGAAAAGACGGATTTGCCGCTGTTTTAATAGGTTCTAACGTAACGCTGAAAGAAAAACGCTTTTATGGATTCTTCCGATCGAAACCTGCTTTCCTTTTCTTCGGGTGAAAATCACGAACCGAATTGGTAGTAAATTTGCGCGCGGATGATGACACTTTCGTAGCTGAAAGCTCCCTTTTTTCTTCTTTTAAAATAGGTTTTAAATAGATTTACCAGAGTGTACTTTTTTTAAACGAAAGGAACTGTTTACGTAGTTTTAGGTAGGTGACACCGGGAGTACAGTCTCTTGATATGTTATTTTTGGATTCGCGATTATTCTATAAAACATTATATCTTTGCATGATTTACCGTAAGTTTAAACATAATTAATTTGGGTGTATCTTTTTACAGCATGCTAATATTATTTTTTAACAAAATTTCATTAAGTCGTTACGTATTCTCGATCATTTCGATATTTTAATGATCCCTCATTCTTGTGTTTTCGGCAAGCTAACGTACATACGATCAAGAAATCACAAACTTTGCATATCCTTACCACTCTCACTTGACATGGGAAGAATGCCGGTGATAAACAATTTTCGAGTACACGAGCAACAAGGGAGCAAAGCTCGTCGAGAAAGAAAAAGAACCAACATCTTCGAACGACGGTCGAACAAAACGCGTCGTGCCTCGAACTTCTTTCCAAAAAAAAAGCGATTTTCGGAGAAAAAACTTCGAGGCCCGAACGACGATACGTTATTTCTTCTTCAAAAGAAAAAGCCTGTGTAGAAAGAAAACGAACAGCTCATCGATTTCGTACAAAGCACTGATTACATACAGGGACACAAAACACAGCCACACGAAACACTATGTCGATTAATTAATTAAGCCTTAAATTTAGGATTAAGTTGAACGGTCTGAGAGACAGGCGAGAAAAGGAGAAAAGGAGAGACAGAAAGAAAAGAGAGAGAGAGGGGGGGGGGGGAGAGAGAGAGAAAAGAAAGAGCTCTGTCGTTGAAAGCGCCCATTGTTTATCGATTACCAATGAAATTACCATTTTTTTAATCGATGACGCCGATCGTTCCTTCGATTCGGCCAATTTTCTCCTTTTTTTCTTTCTTTCGGATTCGCCATTTTTCGCGTCCTCGGGATGCAATTTCTCGTCGTGCCTTGGTTTATTTTCCCCTGTATCGGTATTGTTGTTCGAGACGATTCGTGGTTTTAATTGTCCCAAATTCGAGGCACGCGTTTTCGATCTCAATTGTTACGTAATCGTTTGTTTTATTCTGTTTTTCTACTCGTTTTTAATTCGACACCGAGACGAGGCGTCGTGTCATTCGATCGCGCGAGTTCCCTCGGCACTTTCGGCCAAAACGCTACGTGAGAACACGCCTTGTTTTCCTCGATGTCGCCTCGCATTCGAATGTAACTCCATTTAAATGCGACGCGACGATCCGTTTCGTTGAAAGAAAGCAAAAGCGTGTGGCGTACGCAACTGCGTGATTATGTGTGATGAAGAAAAAAGAAATCGATCGATTTAAAAAAATAGACATTTTTCGCGGAGTTGCATCATCGTTGGAGAACACGAATATTTACTTTCGGCGGCGGGAAGAAGTTTTCTTATTCAATTGTTCATTTTTTAAAAAATTCACGCATCCTAGACAATATGTTCTTTTTTTATTTCTCTTCCAGCTGCCGATGTGAAAGTTCGATGTATGCCGTGCGTCAGCGTGATACGCGATACATAAATTACATATATATGTATATACGTATATTATGTATTTACTAATCTGTGTTTGGTTTTTATTCCGCTACATCATTATCGCTGAAAAAAAAGAGGAAGGAATTAATTTCGTTCCGAACGATTGCACAAAAATTCTTACGCGTTAATGCGTCCGTCCTGACGCGCGGCAAGTGAAAACGGAGTAAACTGGAAACGGACTGGCCCGTTGCTGCGGCACGAAAACGCACTGACTATTTTAGCGAATCGAGATTCGACCATGTACCTTGATTATATACCTTTGCGCGTGTTTCCAGAAAGTATGCGTGAGTCGGTTGAATAGAAAAGCGAAGCGACAAAAATGGAAAGAGCAAAAGAGTACGAGAGATTGCGCGCGCGTGTGCTGTATGCGTGTGTGCGAGCGTGTGCCAAAAAGCGTGTGATTTCGATCGAGCGAGCGAGAGAGCTAAATATATATACATACATATTATATATTATACATGGGAGAGAGAGAGATAGAGAGAGCTTCCTGCTCGAAAAAAACGGACGCGTTTTGCCCCCGCGCAACACGTAAAATCGTCGTCTCTATCGTTCGAAATCATCAGCGATTCTATTGGTTTTGGGTGAAGAAAAATAATTCGGAAAAACGCGTCCGTTTCGATTCTCGATTTCTCGCACGTGCGAAGCGGTCACGAGCGCCGTTACAATTACGTCCAACAAAAAAAAAAAAAAAAAGATGAGACGAACGATGTAAAAGAGATGGAAATCTTGAAAAGAGCGATATTGCGCGCTGCCGATCGCGCGTGCGTGACAATAATTTTTTCCTACTTATAATCGTCGCGTGCGAATTAAGTTTTAGTTTCGTTCATTTTTTCCACGATTTCATTTCGAGGCTGAACAGCGGGGAGTAACGTTTGCGCGCTGAAAAAAAAATTGTACAAACAAACGAGCAAAAAGGCAACGGCGGTGGCACGCGATCACAAAAGAAAGTTCGTCCGAAAGTTTTATTCGCCATCACCGGTAATTGTAACACGCCAGGAAAAATTTCGCGATTTTACCGATAGCAGCCACTAGTTGATCGAATCGTCAGTTATACAAACATTACGCGCTGCCAGACGTCCGTTCCGTTTAATTGGCCAGTAAACGGGGAAGAGAGGGGAATGGGATTATGATTGGAAAAGAAAAATCGCGGACCTCGAAAGGTCCCCGCGAAATACGGAAAGCTTTTTTGTACGCGCACGCAGATGTTTCTCCCTCGCGTCGAGCGTGTCCTACAAAACCAAGAACCACACGTGGCATTTCTTCTATATCTTATATTTTTTGTTTTTGTTTTTTGTAAGCTTACATTTTACACCGAGCATCGCTGTACAGAGAGCATTGTTCCGCGAAACTCTGGTCTGCTTTAATCGAACGACGATAGAAGTTTAAACGAGAGGGAGAGAGAGAGAGAAAGAGCGAGATGGAAGAAGGAGAAGGAGACTCGCGGAGGGTGCGTTGAAGGCACTACTTTTGTAAAAGGCCTTATACTCGAGGAACTACAGGATCACTATTCGCAATACTTCGTCCACGTCTGTCGACGATCTAAATACTTTCGAGCCAGCTTTTTACGTTTTACCTTCACACCGGGGAAAAGAAAATACAATTCCGTGGAACGGTCGATGTACCGCGACCGACACACGGCAATAGGGCACACGAATTTTATTAAAAAGTGAGGAAGATCGACCGTGGTCGTTGATCTCGTGTACATATGCTTTCGAGCAAGAGGATACAAAATATCCACCTGTTGTTCTCGTGAGTATAATGCCTTGACGAGTCTAATAAGGTTATACAAAAACACAAAAACAGAATGTCAGAACTTTTGTTCTGTCATCCCAACGAAATAGAGGCGGCGAGTTTATCGTTTAGGGAGTAAAAATCGTTAGACGTTAAGGATATCGAGTCGCGATCTCTGTGATGATGATTAATTCATGAAAGATAACAATGATTATGATTACGATGATTGGAATTTGTGTGTGTGTGTGTGAGAGAGAGAGAGAGAGAGAGAGAGAGAGAGAGAGGATGATAAGTGAATTCCCCTCCGTGTCTAATTTGATAACTCCGTCGCGGACACGATGCAATTTGCTGTCGAGTTTTAGGGTAAAAGACCTAAGGATAGAGTTAAAAATCTATATCTATATATTATATATATATTATACGTAAAGAAGACAAGAAGTACGTTTAAGGATCGACTCGAGTGCATACATAAATGTGTATTATATATCGTATTAAGAGGGTGCCCGTTTACCGCGAGATATACCGGGAGGATCGCTTGATAATAATACTGATAACAATAACACTTGTACATAAATCGAGGAAGAGAAGTAATCGTGCGAGCCGTGGTTAGCACGCGAAAAGAGAATATTTTGTTACGCAAAGGGGAGAACTTTATGGGCGCTGCGTGTTTTCACATCGAGAACCTACGTTCCGTTGGGTTTATCCTGATCTTACGAATCCGGAGTCTTCGAGTTACGTTGCCGAGGAGAGAGGGCGAGAGAGAGAGAGAGAGAGAATGAGAGAAAGAAGAGAGAAGAAGAAGAAGGTGAGAATCCAGTGAATCTCCAGTCTGGAGTTTCCACGAGAATTTTTCGCCGAGAGACGAGGAAGGGTGGCGAGAGAAGAGGATGCGATGCACCGTCGTTACGCGCACCAACCGAGGTATTGTTTAATCAATCCAAAGATTATCGGAGCACCTTGGTCATTGTCAATGCTTCAATATTGAACCATCAGCAACGAAATGTCGGTTTAAATCGATCCACGATCAATTTCCGTATCGTTCGTGCCGAACGAGTATTGACTGGGAATATCGCAAATTTCGTATATAACAATTGTGAACCATGGAAGAAAATTAGATTTTGAATTCCAGACTTCCCGATCCATCATTTGTCCTGTCAAAATGGAAGACCAAGGTGGGCGAGAGAGAACGGAGAGAGGATAACGGGAAGGACCAACGTTTGCGCGATCGACGACAAAAGGGACACCGATTGGCCACCTTTCGACGCGCATCCCGTTGTTTTCTTTTGCGAAACAATTGTCTCGCGTTTGCGCGTCCGACGGGAAGAGAGAAGAGTGTTCGGTCAAAGACGGCGAGAAAAGGATCTTCGAGTAGTTCCTGGTTCGAGAGAAGAAGGCGAAGCTATGAATTTCTTCGAGGACATCAAAAAACTTTGAAATGAAAAGCTGTTGATCGATGATTTCGTGTAAATAGCAATAAACGTTCTCGGGGTTCCGATGTGCCTGTTGGAGAATGATCCCTGAGATCCTCCGGAGATTCAACGAAGAACGATGGGAAACACAGCGAGCAGTGTCCTGGTAACGATGACAAAAAAAATGGAGATCCAAGTCGTACCTAACGCGTAATCGTTTATATCGTAATTTTGGTATCGTTATTCCGTGTACACGCATTTACCGAAAACGTGAGTGCGCCGCAGGACTTGGAGATGAAAAACAAAAGATTATGATATGATATTGGGCACAGAGACTGGAGACGGAAAGATGATAAGAAAAAGATCGGCGTGGATAGAGAAAGAATATACTGGGCAAGGAGAAGATATGTCTTTCGAGATCGTCGATTTTTTTTTACAACGAGAGCGGATCCGAAAAAGGCTGGGGCAGCAAACATATATAAAAAATGCTGCTCGTACCGAAAACTCCTCGCGAAAATCGGGGCAGACACAGGATCCGGGGCAAAGTTGGAGCAAATGAGAGGATTTCTACAGAAAAAAAAACTATCAGAAAATGTCTTTTTGAGAACAAAAGGCGCCCAAAAAAATCAATGTATAAAATCTGTCCGAGTGCGAATGAGCGTGCAAAAGAGACACCGAGTGAATGTATACGAAAAAATGGAAGATGAAGGAATAAGCTTGAAGGATGCTACAGGAAGATGATATCGAGAAGAAGATAAGAATCGTCCAGAAACGTTGCTGTGCAATACTTACCGGAGGGATTGTCAACCGCTTCCGGTGAAGAGAGCAAGCGTGTGTGAGAGAGAGAGAGAGAGTAAACCTTGAAAAATGGTTTCGGGAGAAATATTGAGGATACTCCTTCGTCCAGAAACGAGAGGAGTCTGTGCGTGTGTGTCTGCGAAGTCTTTTCCAGAAAGTGGTGAGAAGGAGAAAAATCTCCAGCGCCCAACAGACTTTTGAAAGTCATTGAAAACAAAATTTCAGTACGGCACAATTATACATGTACATATTTACATAGACGAACAGGAGTGCGGAAAGCAGCAGTCGAAGTCTCATCGGGTTCATTGATATTCAAAAATGCGCGGTTATGTGAGTCACGTGTACAGAATTCAATGAACACTGGACGCACGTATCCATGTATCACCGTTACATCACGTTAATGATAGAAGTAAAAAAAGTGAGGATTTTCGAGTGAACGAAATTGGAAGAGACGAAAGGAGGCACGAGAAAACGGAAACGGAGAAATGAAAAGGAAGAGCGGATTGGCGGTTCGCCTGAAGGTTTTCAATTAAGGTGTACGACCGTCCACGATAAAAGAAAAATACCGCATTGAAGTTTCTCCACGTTTACCTCAGCGCGAATTGTTGGTGCCAGTTTTGTTGGACGAAGTGAAAGAAGAGTTTGAGCGACAAGGGAAAATTTGCAATGTTTTCTGGCGCCGTAGATGTTCCTTCTATTTTCAACCCCCCCTCCCCCCAACCTATATCCCCTCCTCCTCAATCCTTTACCTTTTTAATTTCTTCGCCACCGATCAAAAATAGCGAGAAAATCCAGCTGTCGAGGCAGCATATCCTTCTCAGCATTTCTTGAATAATCCACCGTTGATTTTGTTCCTTGCTATATACCTTGTTACACCAACGAATATCCCATCCACATTTCCCCTCACTATCCCTTTTTTCTTTAGGGCCCTTCTCAGGGCCCGCAAATGTCTGAGGACGAAGTAACGTCTTCTTGGTTCAAACACGAAAAGTAAAAGCACTGTTGTGCTGAAATCTGTCCTTTCGGAACAATACTGTAACTCTCTTTCTCAGGAAAAAATGTGCAGAATCGTCCCGGGCAGACTTTGGAAGAAGAGGAACAGCGCTTTAAAAGAACGTTGCGAATCTGTTCTTTTCAAAGGAAACTTCAAAATCTGTCCTTCTCAGGACAAAACCTGCAGACCGTCCGGGGCAGAGTTCTGGGACAAAGCGGAGGAACAGCGCTTTACAAGAAGAACGCTGCAAACCTGTCCTTTTCAGGGCAAAATGAAACCTGTCCTTTTCAGGACAAAATAAAAACCTGCCCTTCTCAGGGCAAACTTAAAACGTAGGCCTTGGCATTGTCAATGCCAGGTGGGAGAAAATTTAAAAACTGTCCTTTTCAGGACAACGTCTCGTCGTACCTGAAGCGGCCAAATAAAAGCGTCTGTGTTATTACAATCCTTTCCTAAATTAATCCTATCCGTGGTGAATCATACTTTGGATATTCCGTTAGCAGCAATTTGGGTACGTAATACTTCGTTAATCCAAGAACGCTAATCTTATCTTGACACGCTTTTTAAACCATTCGTCGAACCTGCAACTATAAAATGTACTATAAATATGTTAAAATTACTGTGATTCGTTTTTTTAATTATATTTATTCAATAACCAAATATAAAAATACGTGCTAAAAATAATCAGTATAAAAGCATCACTGTTCGTCGAATCGACGAATGGTTAGCGTTCTAGAGTTAATTTTTAATTGCACAATATTACATTAATATTCATTCATTATCGCGGTTACTGTATTCTTGTTTTAATTCGTCACAGACGACGGGTTTGCTTTTGATAGGAAAATGCGCAGTATCTGTGATGTGCGGAAAAGAAGGTACGTGTAAACACGTAGCAAAGTTATCAAGGTCATCAGATGAGAGCAGCCATGGAATGCTCAGGAAGTCTGTTCAGTTCAAGTATGCCACATTCCAATAGAAAAACAACTCTGTTTTTATCGTTATTTCCTGACGCGTTCTCTAGGTTTCGTATCACATCGGAACTATTATTTTCAGTATTTAATAGTATATTATAAAGCACTTTAATTGCTGATAATTATATGACATTCCAGATCAAGAATCTACGGTGATTCATTGGTGTAATGACCATGGTCATTAATTTTGAGACAATCGGAAGTTCGAATGAGAGCAGAAACTGAAATAACGAAATTAATAGGATCATGATTGAACGGTACCTGTCTCGGATTGTAAGTAATCACGATTCCCGAAATCTGATGAATTGCTTAATTCCCGTTATCTAAGTTTTACGTTTCACCTATAAGTAGAATATGACGCAAAAGTGTGAATGAACGATTAAAAAGTTAATGCGTCACTCTGACAGAACTTCTCGAAAGTTCTTACAAACGTGACTGTGATGTTTGTAATTAATTCTGGGCTTTTCTTTTTCAGTATATCCGAGTATTCGCAACTTGTATACTCATTTGCGATAGATTTTGCCTTTAAAAATTCTACGGTATTTTTATGGTATACCACACGTTCTGTTTTTCACCACAGTTTCGTTTAGTGGGTCATGCTCAACCGGTCCTCTACCAAGCTTTCACTTGGTATCGATTTATTAGATAAGCGTGACTTGTAAAGAGTACGTCGTGTACAAAGTACTCAAATTGCTCCAAGTTTGTTGCAGTAGTAAGCTAAAATGTACATGTATCGACGACTGAGTTACACATTTCTAGGAATTATTATTAAAATACTAATTATATAAATCGCTCTTTGGCTGATTTCCCATTTCGCGGAGGGCTACGACTTCTTGTTTTCGCAATACTTTGTATCATCTTGTTTTTGGGCTAATTTTAGCACTATTCGTTCTATTTATTGAAAACTTGGAACCGGAAAGTCATTGTAAACACCGTCTGCAAACACCGTGGTATGCAAAATTAGTATATTTCCGAATAAATACAGACTTTATTATCGTAAGGTACACAATTATCATGTACGAAAAGAAATAAAATCCAAGGTCTAGTTCTCGGGCGCTTGGCCCCAGGCAAGACATTGCCCGTCGATTATACATGGAGAGTGATTGATTATATTCAATGTGATGGATTTAGAATAATTGTCGTGGAATTTTCCATATTTCTACATTTCCTTCCGTATCACCTATAGCTACCATGTACCTAAAAAATGATTAAAATTCAAGTGAGAATAAAATTCCGTTAATTCTGCATTACCGGAACTCACCTTTTGTAATGCACGCATAAAACACTGGTGTTTTCCCTATTATCTGTTTCGAACGACACGTTAGTTATCTCATTACCACTGCTAATGTTATACAATCTGATTTTCGAACCGGCGCCGTAAGACGCGAATACCGCGTCTTCATTTCCAACCATCCACGTTAATCCCACAACTGTGTTCTCAACCGAAATCGATCGCAGACACGCGTGCTGGACATACCAAATATGTTGTATATTTGTGAAAATAAAAAAGGCAACTGTTATAACGTGAATAGGATTTGGCGTTTCTCGTTGCTGTATGTACCACCTCTTCTCCCTTTTTCCACGTTCTACGAAATGATTAGTCCTCGTCTCCCTCTTTCTTCACTGCAAAACATCATTCAGTTCATGCAAGTCGGCTGACTTGCTGTCCACGCGTAACGATTTGTCTGTCAAATCTGCCATGATCACGCAAGGCTGACGACAAGACAGTACGGGTAGACCGGACTTTAGACACGGAGTTCAAGAACAAGAAACACCAGATCCTAATTACAAAACCCAAAGTACGCATTTGTACTCCACGTAAGACAATCGACACGTACCTGTTCGAAATCGTATATACGTATTTCTTTATCTGTGCCGGCAGTGATAAAGAAACTGCGAATAGGGGAGCATTTAATACAAGTGACGCTACCTTGATGTTTTTCATACTCGTCTGTTACGGGATCCATGAGTGTGTCGTCTCCTATGATCAACAATGAATAGTCAGTTTCAGAGCTAACCATGTCGAATGAACATTTTCATCATTTGCATGTATACCTTCGATAGGAGCAATGCGATCCGATCTACATTTGTATAACCCCCCGCACAAAGTCCCTACGAGGAAATATACAGAGTCTTTGCAGGAAAAATCAAAGGTTGTAACGCATAATCCAGATTCAACGGCACGCTCGCGAGTTCCACTCGCGCTACGCGGCCGCGAGCTTTCCGCCGGATTGTGTTCTTTGGCTATTTTGAAACTTTGAGACAGAACATGTATTTAGCCGAGGATATTTTCAGCGGACCGTAAGTATTTTGCCAAGAATAATTACCGTCTGTACGGACGGACTGTCGTAAAATTAGCCAGCAATTTGTGAATCAAAATGTATCCGTCTTTGCTGGAGCTTATTAACAACGAGACATCGTTCACTGTTTTTGTTTTCCAGAGTATTTGGGAGATTGAATCACCGTGAGTACAAACCGTTAATGGTGTGACAGAAACGTCGTCTCTCAAGTTCCAAACGCACACGTCACCTTTGTACGAAAACAATTTTTAAGGTAACATTTCCCAAAAATGATATCCTGCTCATTTGTGCGCTTAATTTTATGAAATCACCATTAAACAATCCTGCTGCTATAATGGACGGTTCTGTTGGGTGATAAGACAATGTTGTGATACACGCGTTCGTTTCCAATGTCTTATTTGGAACATCTGTGAAACTGTCTTCCTTTGTGCGACCGTACAGCTGTATTTTAGAAAGGTGATCGCACCATGTTTCGTGGTAAGCAATACCATGCGACACCGCTAACGTTCCACCTCCTGTACTCCAAGATATATCGCTAACTTTTACCTGAATGTTTTTAATTAAGGGCATTTAATTAATGAATAGGCTTGAGGGATCTGTCAGCGCAGAAACAGAGATATACCTGCAAGTCAGATTCGTCTCTAGTACTCATTTTTTGTAACAGCTGTGGACTTTCGAGCGAATCTTCGTTGGTCTTTGGATCGTAGTCGTCAAACGCATTGGTACCGTACGATTCGTCTAAAGCTTCCAACACGCTCGGAGTGACCCTCTTTAAAAAATTGGCTAACTCGTCGTAGTTTACCTGTGGTTTCTTTTTCTCTTTATTCGTAGTCTGAGTCTGTTGAAAAGTATTCCTCATATTTTTCGATTCAAATTTACACATAAATAATGCGAAAGATATAACAATGCAAACATACCTCCGCACTTCTTGTTTCGATCGCTTGTGCAACATTTTCGTGGTAAACAATCTCTGTTGTCTGAACATTAGCAGATTTTTCCGACCTGAAAGATATTAAAAATTCAAAAAATAACAATGATTTTCGTGAACAATAAGAGTTTATTTGAATATTTCAATACTTACTTTGTTACCGACAACTGCGAGGTGAAACTCACAGCATTTTGCGAATAGTCCGTGAACATTATGAAACAACACAGGTAGGTTCCTTTTCGCTGAATTTCTTTAGCGTCCTCAAGACGCGGAGAATTATTACCACTTTGGGTAAGGCACAACTTTATTTTACGTTAAGAAATGGATTAATACTTTAGGCGTTGTTTAGCCGGACGCAGTTTTACCGTCAAGCTTATGTATGTACAGTAAATGACAGATGCGTGTATCGAAATATGCAATCAGCTGATAGTCACTGCCCTGCCACCTATATGCAGTCATACTTATTAAAGCCACGAGCGAGTCATACACGTGTTAAAATATAAATATTTTCTATTTAATCAAGGTTTGACCACATCTGCGTGTTTTGGAGGTAGTCGAGTTTCATGTGTCCCTCGAGTAATTACCAGTAAAATTACGTGATCATTACTTGAATTGGATCAGCTTAAATTACTCGAGGAATGTGCTCGTGAAGTTTGGACGATTGAAGTTTGTCCGTTTTAAAAATTATCATAGCCCGAGTACTTGAGAATACCGATTAGTATATGCCAGAACACGCCCTGATCGTTTTTGGAATCATTCGCAGTATCCTGCGTCAACGTATGTACGGAGAAGATATTCCGTACGCCCTGTCCTTAAATCGTAAATAACGACACGAACGAAATTCCATATAACGTATGCCGTAAGGGTCCCCGCTAAATAAATTTGAAATCTATACAATCGTGAAACGCGTCGCGATAAACGAAAGGTAGGAAAGAAGAAGTATGATAGCATTTAAATTCTGTGCGCGATTTAGTTAATCGAGAAGAGAATAATCATGATCGCGCCCATGCAAGTGAATTCCGCGAGTTGAACATTAAAGTGTAATACATTTCAATTGGAATGAATTGCGCGCGCACGGTTCATGGCGACGGAATCGTGTGCTAGGTTGTCGTATTAGAAAATTCTGTCCCGTTTCGTCGTGAAACTCTCGTCGCCATTAAATCGCCGGACTAATTCCCGTTGCATTACGTGTTCGACGAGGGGGCCGAGACAGTTTTCGACGGAATTGTTTTACCAAGCCATCAAGACGAAGCTCAAAATGCCACTGGTGAGTTCGTCCACCTCTCGCTGTCTTCTCCTGTCCCATTTGTTCACATTAACACCGTACTCCATTCGACTTGGAAAAAAATCTTCTGTTTACAAATTCGGAGAATTACACGTCATCGTGTTTGTTTATTCGTTTTCGTGTTTTCTCGTCACACGGGCAACGTATAATTTAGATTTTTGGCCACATGGTATTTTGGGTGCGGTTTTGTGGTTAGACGTCTCAGACTGAATTGAATGCAATAGAAGGTGGAGTTCCATTTCGAAGAAGGATAAGCATTGCTATGCTGAAAGGAGGTTCCTTCCTAAGTGGCCCTTCGATTTTATTTTCCAGGGCAATCACGCTGCCCTTACACCCTTGGAGGACATGTCCGCCGGACGGGGCCAAGCAGGTGGAGGGCCGCCACCGAACTGTCAGAAAGTTTTTATACAGCGTGATTACAGCGAAGGCACTATGGTTAAGTTCCAGACACAGTTTCCCTCGGAACTGGAGAATAGGGTACGTAACGCTACCTTAGTTTTGTTTACGTTATGTCTATACAATGTAGACAACGTGGAAGCGCTTGTCTTTATGCTTTTCGCTCGTCGTTTAAATGGGAAGCGGCGGTCTTGTCCCTGTATGTAATTTCTCGCCCGTCGATATTATACGTTTCTTTGCCGTGGTTTTCCCTTCGTTCGTTATTGGGTTTTTTTATCGCGGAATGCTCGAGGACTTAAGGGAACGCGATGCAGCTAAGTAGGTTCTATTTTTTTTGCGCAACTAACCAGCAGCATTAACCGTCGCTTCGTATCCAGTTTATTGGAACTTCTGTTTGCAATATTATCTCCCAATTTAGCTGGATAGGCAGTCGTTCGAGTGTACGATCAATCAGTTGAACAACTACTTCGCGGAAGCAGAACGAGCAAGTTGTTCGACGTACTGCGAAGGCTGCCTGGCTTGCCTCACCGGTTATCTAATTTATATATGCACCGAAACTCATTACGAGAAGTGCTTACGAAAGGTGGCGAAGTTTGTCTGCGAACAGAACGACAGGGTCTACAAGCCACGCGGGCTGCTCTTAACGGATCCAACGATGCGCGGTCTTAGGCTAATAGAAATCTCAATATTGGACAGACCCGCGTCGTGACTGCATAATAGCCGATCCAGGGAGTTCTTCATGTGACCCGCGCACTTCTGCAACATTGCCAGAGTCGCAGACGTACATGCGCCGATGAGTGTCTCTGGACATAATTACATTATGCTCCAACCCGTTTCATTTAGCTGCGCAAGGTGAATTTTGCAGCGACCTACGAACGACGAGGCGCCATACTTTCAATTTATTCCTGTCTAAACATACATGCAACATTCTTAACGTATTTGCTCAGTTACATTTTGCATTACTATACTTTCCAAGTGCACACAGACTTGAAAAGAATTTCCCGGACGGTTATGCAGGTTGCAATTTTGGGAACCCGATCTCAAAAACACTTTCCCAGGGTTCGTTTCAACGGAACGGAAGAGGCACCGTTCGTTTGCATGTATGTTTCGATTGATCGAAAATCCTCTCTTCGGTATCCGAGCGTTGAAGAAGATTACCAAAGCGTGGATACTTAACAAGCACACGGCATTCTATAACTTCAATTTTATATGCGTACAGAAACATACGAAAGTACACGAGACGGATGCGGAATGGAACGAGGTAACTGTTTGCGCGATATGCGGACGAGAACGCTATTTGCCGCGGACAGATACGTCCTTTCCATCGGCGTGAACTGGGATCTTTTTACCATTCATTCGAGACTTTATTGTCATCTGCATTTAAATAACGATACACGAATGAAATCCCCGTCCACGCTATTTAAACGAAAAAGTGATACGGGCTGGGATTCGATTCGGTATAAAATATCGAGTACTGAAAGCTCGGTTTTGGCATTATGATTTCTAATGCTTCGCAAATCTACGTGAATTCGGAACTTTAGTTTCTTCCGCGACGTATCTTCCATGATGCTTGTGTTCGCGATAAAGCATAAATAAATTTCCTTCGCTTTTAAATACACACGGGCCAGGGATTCACTTGCCGTAAAATAAAAAAAAGTAAACAAACACCTCTCTCTATCTCTGTCTCCGCACGCGAAACAGAATTCGATCGAAATTTAAGTGGCACAAAAAATCTTTTGCGCTAAGAAATCCATGGATTGGCTAAGAGACAAATTTGTACAAAAGGAGATGACGTAGAAATACATTTCAAAAATGGATTAATTATGTAACATTGTGATCAAGGATAAACTGCAAATGCCCGTCGACGCGTCCACGTTACGCTGCTAAGATTCTTATTCTGCGCGCGATATTTTTTTATTTTATATTTTTCTACATTGTCCAGAAGTTTCAGGATCCACTCGCGCGACTCTGATAACGAGATCTCGACGCATCCGTTACCAGGACGTCTTCGACAGAATCAATTTCGATTTGATTTACTTTTAAGCAACGATGATCTCAAACCATGAGCGATGACGCTTCTGATCGATTCTGTTCTTTTTTTTTACCGGCGATTGCTGTGCTTTGAGCAACAGAAAAATCAATTAACCCCTCGGTACTCCGCATGGAAAATTGTAACACAAAGAGCTCGCTGGTGTCACACAATTACCATCGGAATTCCCGATAATTTATAATGGTAAATTGTTTTTTTATACGATCATACTTTCCATTGTAACCCTCATCGCATGATCTTCGGGAATTTAATGCATTTATTGTTTGAAACGGTAAAAATCAAAATGCTGTAAGTCGGTGATTCAAGATAAAGAGTATTTCATTATGATTTCTCGGTCTTTCTGTCGCAAGATTATAAATCTATAACATGATCTTACACTACTCTGATTCTTATCAGCTCGATCATTGATACAGTCAAGTTTCCATTATCCGATTGCAAAAATTGTTTAGATTGCTGATTGTTCGTGCATTTAACCAAAAAGTATTTATGTTCGAAAGTTTCTGAATTTCTAGAGCATCCAGGCACCGCAGAAATTTGTCTCGCTCGAAATTGAGGATAATTTGAAGATCACAGTGTTTGCACGCGCATAATCGGGACTGGACTGTACGTATCCTGATAATATAAATATATGTATATTCGTACGGCGTGCAGAATGATGTATTCTGCATCTTAACGGTGCAATGTACTTCGACTAAGGTCGACGCGACCCCATCGGAGTACTGAAGGGTTAACAAAAAAATATATATATATATATACACACACGTTACATGTATGAGTACATGTATCGAGGAAGAGAATCGCATCTATTTAACCGTTAAGTGTCAGGTATACTTACCTTTCGCGTGGTATGTCACAAAGAGAGAACGATTAATTTTGATACGACACTGTGGTAGACAACTCGGTTCGTCTGGTCCTTGGTCACAATGAGTAATGGAGACGGTGCGACGTAATTATGCGACAAGGATTAAAGAATCTTGCCAAACAGCCGCGCCACTGCCTTGACGGACGACTTCGTAATGCTGAGACTATTCGAATAATATAACATTTAAAATGTTTCGCGAATCCCCAAATGCTCCGAAAAAATTTCGAGAATTCGCATATTCTTACTCGAGTACGAAAGTATCCTTATATTTGCAATATTTGAATAATACGATCGTTGGTGACTTATTTAAATATTGCATTTGAGAGTATCCGTGCGACGAGGTTTACGAACCTAAGATATCGTGGAAGAACTGGATTCTTCGATCACGTTACGAGTATTTGACAGCCACGTGTATCTGGACACTCGAGGATTGGTCTTCGAACAGTTTGGGTATTTGAGAGCAGGATCTTTCGAATCCTATTCGAAACGTTGAAAGAAAATAGTCTCAGTCTTACTTTTCGGTATTGGGCGAGAAAACTGAATGAAATGGAAGAGGAAAAGCATTAAAAAAAAAAGTTAAGCACACAGAAGGGATCGAACGAAGGACTAAACGAAGATGAATCTACTGTCTTGCCCTCGGGAATGCTTTCGCCCTTAAATTCTTATCCGCGTCGCATTAATTACGCCTGCTAATGGTCGATTGTATGCAACGAATAATTGCATAATGTTGTAAATAGCGAATTAATCATCGACATACGGAGTATCAATGAATGAACCGTTTGTTATACTTAATTTAATTGTAGGACCAAAATGTTTGACGATTCGTTAACTGTAAAGGACACCATCGTTCGAGTGTAATTTCTAAATGTTTTAATAATAAAAACTGGACGACAGTCGGTGGATAAGTACTTCCAGGACTGACGAAACAACCATCATTGTTTATTTATTCGCAGTTGATTTGGTTCGCGGGGAATCGGCGATCTAAGGGAAGGACCGATGATTTTGAAAGACGACGTTGGTTTGGCTCACACTTCGAGAGACATTTGAGCACATTCAGATTTTATTTAATCGTGTGCAGGAATTTTTGACAGGCATATGCGTATTCCTAGTTTTATCAAAAAAAACTAGAAACCAGTCTCACTCGTGTTTCTCTTTTTAATTCTCTGGTTCGCTTTTAAAAACACTGCGCTTCGCGATCTATGACGATGATTCTGTGTCTGTAAATATTTGTGGCTTACTCGGCTTTCCTTCGTTCGCGTGTCTCGGAGGAATATATCTTTCTTAAACTCATATGGTCATCCAAGATAAAAACAAGAAAGTAGTCGATACTTCGATGGGGAGTTTAACGCTCGTCTCGAGGGTGGGATAATTTTGATTCAACAAACGCTTCGTTACAACTTCAAGCATTATTTTCTATCAAATTTCAGCTCATCGCGTACTTTTCGAGCAAATATTCTCGGTTACTTTAACACAGTTTTACGGATATTTCGCCAAAGTGCAAACTCTTGTTCGCTTAAAAGAGAAAAGATGTTTCTTTTTTTCGGAAATATATTTTAAAGTCTTGCTTCGGAGCATTCCTCGACTCATGCAAAATTTTTTACGAGCAAGGAACATTTTTTTTAGTATAAAACGTAGAAGGGGTCACGCGTGCCCTACCCTTGACAATCTTCAAATTTTTTTTTAGGCACGACCGTGCAAGTTCTCACCGAATCGAAATTCAATAAACTCCGCGCAAGTTGCGAAAGAGATCTGTGTTTTTTTTCATGCGATTCGAATAATGTGAAAATAGAGAATAATAATCGAATAATCGAATCAACGCGAGAGATTCGCGTACGCGTGGAAAACTGTTAATGCAAAATAATCGGCGAATCCGCATCCTGGACCTCCTTATCGCGAATCCAGTTTTTCTTGACGAGCGTACAGTAAGGTCGCTAATTCAATTGAAAGCATTAATTAGCCGCGGTCCATCGGACAGTCAAACGATGCCGCGCTAACGAGCACGCCTAATTGCACTGGTTTCGGTACATGCTTCATGCGTTTTTATAATTCTAGGTAAAATATACTCGGAACTTAAGTGGACCTGATCCTCCTAATATACAAAAACGCCCATCGCTAATTGCGCTTGATTAAATCGTAGTTTACAGGTATGCCTCGCGTGACGTGGTTATTATTCTAATTCTAATTTCCATGTGATTGTACGACGAAGAGCCATTTTAAGAGAGGCTCGATAAAAGAGATTGATGTCAACCGTGATATTAAAAAAAAAAAAATAAAATAATGTAGCGCATAAAAAGGGCGTGAGTGAGGATAGACGCGTTTTGAATTATTCATTAATTCTTTAAATATCGTTTAACCCAGAAGAATATTTCCACTAATTTATTCGGAGAACCATTGGAAAAAAGTAAATCCTTTGTTCCTCCACTTTTTAACCGGGTCGTCGAAGGTATCGTGATCAATTCAATTATTCTCATCTAATTTTGTAATTTCCAGGAAAAAACTTGTTACAGTGATATCACGTTAAGCGAGGATTACCTGTACCCCGTTAAAACGGCTTAATCGTCGGCTCGCAAGCTCACCTTTATCCTCCGGATTTATCCTACGATATCGAGATATATTACAAAAAGATTGTCAAAATCGAATTCATATCCTCGCCGTTTCCGTCCGACTAACGTATTCACCGTTGCTCTACGATCTCTAAGGTGCGATCGTTCACCCTTTCTAGCTACCTAGCCATTGACTAAACGCATCGATTAAAGAATATTCCTCGCATTCTTCTCGGTAAACCTATATCGACACAGCGATTATGGCTCTTTGTCTGACAGGAATTTTTCACCTTCGCGCAATAATAGCCATGCCGCACCTCCTGTCTCCCAGTCTATTCCCACCTTATTTTATACAGATTACGAACCTCACGAGCTTTCTTTATTTCCCTCGAATCTCGAAATTTTCGAGGGAAGATCAACGACGATCGATCCCGATCGAGATCGATCGTGTCACGGGGAATTTCTATTTAAAAATCGAGTTTATCTCGCAATGCAATCAGTCGCATCCAGCGTGCGTACTGCATTTAATTGCAGGCACTTTAGGAACTCGCGACTGTGCCTTTTTTTTTCAAGAACGCATCGGAGGACACTCCGCGTCTTTCGCGCAGTGTTTCTCCCCTTTTCTTCGGAAACGCGGTAGCGTCGACTTCTTTTTTTTTTACATTACGTGTAAAGTACAAACGTTATCCTCTCTTCCGTGATTTTCGGTAAAAAAATTTAGGGATGATCCGTGGGGCGGTGGGTCGTTAAAAAAAAAAGAAAAAAAAAAGGAATCCGAAGCTTGACGGCTCTAGTCATCCGTCGCGTCGTCGAGCGACGTTCGGTCGACCATTTCTAGTGACCCGTCGTCCGTCATTTCCCAAGATCTCGCGATCGCGCGTCACTCGGGTATGCTGTCGAGATTAGTCGACGTCAGTCGTCATATCAGAAGACATAGCTTGTTGCGACTCTTCCTGTCCGGTATCAGAGCCTTCGTCTTGGCGGTGTCCTCTGGCGCGCTTCTCGCGTAGAGGGACCTACTGATGCGATGCCTGACTCCCTTACTCAATGTTCGGCCCCCTTTCCTCAAGGAAGCGAACCTACCGAGATTGGATTTCTCCTGGCCCTCCTTCTTCTCCGGATGGGCGCAATTCAATGTCGTCACCGTGAACTCGATGTCCTTGGGCTCGTAAGAGACAAACTCTTCCACCGGCTCGTCGATGGTGTCGCGATCGATCCACGTGAGACCCATCTCGACCTTCTCGGCAAGATCCTGCCAGTGTTTCCTGTTCTCCATGGTGCCCTCGTAGAGGGGCATGATCCAGGGAAAGGTGTCCGAGAGTACCTTGTAGAGGGGCATGCATATCACGTCGATGAAGCCTACTTGCATCTGCGGCAACTCGTCCTTCCTCTCGCGATCCATCATCGCGACCGGTTGTTGGTTCAATTGGAGACGCTCGAGGTCACCTTGATCGAAGAACTCGTCGGCAACGAGCTTCGCGACGCGATGCTGCACGTCCCAGGGTTTCGCTATCGCGCTCACGTCGCAGGCCGTCATCATCATGCCGCAGAGCACTGAAAGCGGAGGGGATTATCGTTTTAATCTGTTGAAGCTGAAATCTTTTACTGGGCAATCGCTCTTCCGACTTTCGACCCACCGAAACCCTGATCGTTATCGGTGAATTATTATTATTGTAACTTCAAGTCGTTACGGCTTTGTTATTTTAATTTTGTCGGATCGAGAAGAAAGTATTTTCGGTTGTGACGCATAAAGAGCGTTGTAATTAACCGGAATTACTTTCTTGCCGACCCAATAAGGAGAGTCCGAAGCGAGTGATAATGTTGATCTGGTAATGTCCAGTGATCGTTATGCTTTAAGAATCGAGCTTCTTAAATGATAAAAGCGTTGGATGCGAGATCCGATAGTCCGATTCACCGAATAACTTTCGAGACAAAACGATCCAGGAAATTGAAAACGTCGTCGACTCACGTTCCTTCTTCTCCTCGCTCTGCCAATCGAACTCGCCGTCGTCGATCAGCTCCATGAAACGACTCCTCTTCTTGAAATACATCGCCAGATCGGTGGAGAGGATCGCGCTCTCCACGACCCTCATGACCCTCCTGTAATCCTCCATCGATAGGCTCTGAAAGATGTTGTTGCTGTCGGAATTGAGGATCATGACGCACTGATCGAAATGATGATGCTCCATCGTGCTGGTCGAGTACAGTATCGCCAACGGCGATTCGGTTTTCATCTGAAAAGCGTTGTTGGTTCCCCGATGATCGAGATCGTGGCACAAGCAAGCGACGAGTAAACCCAAGATCTCCAGATCGGTCATGAATTGCTCCATCTTCCCCGTCTTCAGCATCGCGAACATCGTCTGTGCGACGTTCAACGCGTGCCTCCAGTTGTGATACTTGACTGGCCTGTAGTCAGAAAATAAAGTTTCGTCTTGTCTCTTGAATTTTTATAGACATACCGGTACTTGTACTTGGCCCCTGTATTTGCATTTTTGTTGCTTTTTTTATTTTTCTATTTATTTTTCGATGAAACGAGTCTCTTGTAACCAGATTGGGCGACACACGCGACAGTGAAATATCCTTACCTGTAATTCTTCTTCACGCTGAGGACCCATCTGCAGAGGACCTCGTACGGCACGTGAAACTTCTGGATCAAATTGCACTGCTTGAACATCCTGATGGTGGCCCTGCAGGTGTCCTCGTCGGTGAGATCGAAGTCGATGAAGGTGAAGCTGTAGAGATTGAACGTCTCCGCGGATGGTATCGGCTCGGTGGTGAGTTTAATCGTGTCGTCGCTACTGGCTGTCGCGTGATAACTGAGACACTCGAGAGCGACCTTCTGCTTCGCCATCAATTTGCACGCTGACTCGTACATCTGTGTATTGTGAATCCCGAGACCGCAGAAAATAGCGAAGGCCTCGAAGATCGAGACGTCGGAGTCCGTGAAGGACGTGCCGATGTCCTGCGACACGAGATAGAAGATATTATTGACCGTTTCGCGTAAGACCATTCCAGGGTTGTGAAATTTTTTTGGTAAATTTGCACCCAATCACCGTCATTCGGTTTCCCCCACCTTCTTTCCCTCCCTAGGTAAGCAATAATGACATTCGCGGTAATCATGGAGAGCCCAATAATTTTTACTGATCCTTATCTGGAAGAAATCTTTGGAACACTTATGCTTCGGAAGAATTTAAATGCCATTAAGGAGCGCACAGGCAAGACAAATTTCAATTGTAAGAATGAAAATTTTAGGACGCTGTCATAATCTAGGGTTTAAGTAGTGGAATCGCAAGAACCTTGTTGATTAGTTGAGCGACTCCAATCACGGTTCTCTGACCGTTCACTATCGGCATGCAGAGAATACTTTTGATGGATTCGCTGCCAGTCTGGACGTCCTTCTTCAACCACGTGGCCACGTCGCCGATGTTGAGTATCTGACCGGTAGCCGCGACGTACTTGGCGATTTGACCCAGAGGACTCGACAGATCATTGGTGTTCGGTCGATAAACCCTCGCCTCCTGGGTCCCGTTGTCCATCTCGAAGATCAACGTAAATTTGCTGCTCTCGTTCGCCTGAGGATTTCAAGCAGCGACGCGTCTTTGACGATACAACCTCGAGATCAACATCCCGACGCAACTATTCGACTCTTTCGCTACGTTTACGAAGATGGTCTCGAAGCTTACGCGAAGCACGACAATGGCGGGGCGAGTGAACGTAGCGAGATGATTAAAAGATGCGACAAACCAAAAGACCAAGTATTCTTCCTCAATTATTCTTTAATCGAGCTAGACGAATTTTACTCACGTGCTGATGCAAAACGTCCTCCATCTCGATGTTGTTGCTCTGAGCCGGCCAGGAAAGAGAAAAAGATCATCAAGATTTATGAATTCGAGCAACACTTGCCGGTGTCACTCACCTCTCTCCTCGACAATGGCTTTCTGCTCTCTTGGATCGATTTGCTAGGTCGCTCGACGATCTTTTCGAGGTGACCCTGAAACGAAACGTGGTAATCTCTCATCGCGCTCCACCTTCCACGTCCGTGCCCCCTCGAACGGACGCGATCGATCGATCGCTCGTCTGGCCCGTTTGGGAGTCGTTCGCACCCGTCGCGATCAATGCCGCCACGTTAATCGGCGATCTCGAAACAGCGGATAAGGATCGATCATTGATTCGGGGGCAAAGGAACTTACCGCCTCGCCGCAATCCAGGTCCAAAAGATAAACGGCGCATCTCTCGCACTTGAGCAACTCTTTGGCCTCGGTCATGATCTTCGTGACGAGACACTCGAGATTGTTTTGCTCCTCGAATATGTTCCTCGCCAGATTCAAGAGGATCTGATTCCTCCTGTACTCCTGTACCGAGAGCTCGAAGAGCTGGGCATTCTGTATACCGATGCCGCAGAAAGTCAGGTATCTGGGATCGATTTTTGAAGAATTAAACGATGACGAGTGGTGACGACGAACTCAGGGGCGTGACTCCTCACTGACCTTTTGAACACTTCGACGTCCCTGCCGGTGAACTCGTTGCTGCCGTTCGTCTTGTTGATGATCTGCGCGACGCCTATCACGTCGCCCTCGTAATTGCAAATCGGCATCGACAGGATCAAGGTCGTTTTATATCCTGTCCGCATGTCGATCGTACTGTTGAACCTTGGATCCTTGACGGCACGATTAAGGCATAATGTAACATCGGTAATTCTGCACATTAGGTTCTTAACGCTATCTCTACCACGGTTTTGTGGATACGTATTTCGACCAAAACGTATTTTACATCCAGAAAGAGATTGGAGGCGAAAGATAGGGAACAAATCTAGATCATGCACATCTCCGAATCTCCCGATGTCCAAACTATTTCTAAAGCAAGCAAACACATGTCATTCCTCGTGAAATAATTTTCAATAGAATAGAAATTCCATAATTATTTCGTGATCAGCGACCCGAAATACACTTGACGGAGTAAACAAAAGTTTGGAGATCCGAAGATCCAGAGATGCGCATGATCTAGATTTAAGCCAAAGATACCGCGTAATTAATATCACGATCAGTGTAGGAAAAGTTAAAAATTTCATTGGGGGACGAACGATTGAACCGACTAGAAAAATCTATTTTCCGAAACCTTATAAGCGTCCTTGATGTTGATGGTCTCCTTGGTCTGCGCCACGTAACCGGCTATACCAACACCGAAGGGGATCTTGATCTCCTCGTTCTTGGCACGCTGAACGGCTTCCTCGAGCTCGGTGTCCTGCGTCACGTCGAACAACTTTGCGACCAGGTACCTGTCCTCCAAAGGACCCTTCGCCAGGAACAGGCTACCGCGATCGGCGTGAGTGAGCAGACCCACGTTCACCAGGATCTTGTGGCAGAGAACGTTGATGTCCAGCTCGTTCGCCACGTCTCTGATCAGTTCCATGAAGAGATCACTCTCGTCGAGCCTGTTCAGCTCCTCCCTTCGTCCCATCAGCGACGCGTAGACCCTTGATCAACGAGAGTTAGCAAATCCATTTCTACCCCGATCTTATTAGGTCTTCGTCGCCGCTCGCCAGGTGAGCGTTAATCTCGCTACTTCTCACCTGCTCGGACTTCTGCTGCGCTTAGCCGGCGAGCTAGACGCCAGCCAGGTCTGGAATAGATCCGACGTGACGCTGTTGCGTTTACTTCGGGTCAGGAGGCTCTCCTCTTGGTGAGAATTAGGGGTAGGTGACTTGCTTTGAGGGTAATTCAATTCTTGCAATCGTTGACGGAGCTCCAAACTTCCGTTCTCTCGGAGCCATGCTTCGACGGCTTCGGGGTGCTCTTCCAGGTATCTTTTGTCATTCGGGAACGAATGGAATTAGTAATTTGATGGAGTAACGGAAACTCCGATTAGTTATATCACGATGCCTGGGATCTCGTTCGAAGATTTGAACGAAGTCAATTTAAAAACGCTGACAGGATTAGTTTAGATGGGATATTGTTCAGCGCTGTTTCCGTGTATTTATATGCGTATCTCTACTCATAAAAGATAAAACTTATAAATCATTGAAAGAATCAAAAAGGTCTAGCGACATGAGAATTGGCCAGAATTATCGAGGATCGTGTACTCCCATATCTTTCCTTAACCATTCAATACAATTTCAAGGATAAAAATCAAGGATACAAGTCAAGGATACAAGTACAATTTCTAAATGTATGTACGCGTACATGGACGAATAAAAAAATTTGCGGCAATCGCGAGATTTACCTTCCAACTCGATCCATCGTGAGGCCGTCGTCCTCGTCGTACTCGTGTATCGTGTCCTGTTGACACGTGATCCTTTTGCTCCTGCAGAGCCTCGCGATGTCGCTCTCCTTAACTTCAGTCTTCGTGATTGTACTTAAAGATATTTTTGATTCTTCTCGCGAGGACACTTCGTTCTCCTCGTCGTCCTTCTCGTCAGGATCAAGAGTCTCGGATTCTTCGGGATTCGGGGTGCACACCAGCTGACACTCGCTCCTCTCCGGTATCTTCGGGGACATGGGCTTCGTGGAGATCTTCATCGTCTCGAAGCCCTCTAGGTTGTTGTTGTGATTCACCTGCGAAATTCGCGATACAGAAAAGGGGAAGGAGGCTATGACGGAATGCACGAAAGAAATAAAGTAAAAAAAACTAATTTACGGAATATCGAGTGCCAGAGAAAGGATGCGACGAACGTACGAAATAAGAAAAAGAACGTACGAGATGCGCAAAAGAAGAAGAAGAAGAAGAAGAAGAATACGCAAATTTATTGAAAGGAAGAAAAAGAACGTGCGAGAGACACGCGAAAGGAGTATGACTGTACGCCTTGATTTGTTTTTAATACACAATTTCTTTTATTACCAACGGTATTTGGCTGTACAATAGGATTCGGAGTGCCGTACTTTTCTGACACCCTCCCACCAAAAAATACACACACAGTCCTTACGAAAGCAACGGAACGACATAGGCAAAGTTTTTGCCTAAAAAAATTATTCGCATCGGCGGAATATCGTTCGGAGAGTATGCATCCGATCCTCTTTACTCTTTCTCTTTCTCTTTCTTTTTCTACGCGATATACCTCCGATTCCGCTGCCTCGGGCAACTCTTCGTCCACTTCGTCCTCGGCCTCCATATCACCTTAAGTCTGAATTAATTATCATCGAGGACAATGTTAGGAACGCTCGAGTCCTTCTCAGAGTGCTCGACAATGAATCTTCACATTCTACGACGGGCACTCGACTTCTCAAAGCGCAAGTACTTTCTCGGCTGTACGAGTTTCAGGAATCTCGACCTGAAACGAGTATTTCGTTTGGAATGAGATCGAGCTTAACGAATCGTTCGTTTAAACGAGCACGTGGCATTATTATTTTCAGCGATACCGAGAGCACGTCATTTACCTACCTACGAATGAAATCAAGTTCGGCGAAGGTACCGCGGATTGTGATTCGTTAATAATCGAATAGTAAATAATAAATCTCTACGGTTTTGATATTCAATGAAATAAACGTGAGATCAGAAATAAACCGGCGAACGAGTTCGACAACCGTCTGAGTTTTAATAAAAGTAGCGAACGTTTATCCTATAAGGAAATTCTTGGAATCCGTTATTTTACCAGAAGAAAGAGAGATGGAAAATAATCCTCAAAACGAGGGAGAGCAAAAATCGATAATCGATCGGGTCTCGGTAATTCTTCGCAAACAGTCGATATCGAAGTAAAATTGAAAACGCTGAGTGCTCGTAGTACTGCTTAACGGATCGGAATAATGGCGAGGAATATTTTCCTCGATCCCGGTAGATTTATAATTCTGAAATTTCCATCTTTCTTTCCTCGCGACTCGCGGCGGCAGGGAAGCGACCTCATGAATTTCATATATCATGGATGCGACTTGTGTAACTCGCATACATGGTCTTCACCCCCTTACCCTACCGCCTTCCAATCCTCCCCCTGCCCTCGCAGCTTACCCCGAGTTCCCTTCCACCGCCTCTTTCCCCACCCCCCAACAACCCCCCCCCCCCCCCCTCCTCGCAGGATCGAAGGCAACGACACACATGGGAAATTCGCGTCTAATCACTGAATTATGAAATTACGGGATTTAATATTCAAGGGTCTCGCGCGTCCTCTCTAATTCGCAAAACTGGAATAACGAGTTTCCGGCAGAGTTGTTTGTTAATTCGCGGTCTACCGTGAACCCGATGCCCCATTATAACGCTGTGGCGTTAATCGTCGTTACTAATTACGCGATTTTACGCGACGATTTAACCGCTTAACCGTCGGCTCGTAAAACGGTAAGGAACCTTTTATCGCTCGCGGACATTACCTGGCAGAGTTTGACAGCATCGACGACGTTCAGCCGCATGCTCTCGTGAAGGGAGATTAATTGAAAAATGAGTAATTCGTCAAGGATCACTTTTCGCGGGTACGGAGATACTCTCGCGATCTTAATAATTCCTGTGAGCGGAAATGGATCTTCCCTCGATCGCGATCCTCGTGGACGGGCGCGACGTTCCTTGAGTAACAAAAAATAAAGGGAAGAAAAAAAAGAAGAAGAAGAATGAGCGTGGCTCTATCCACGGGCAAAAATCAACGCACGAAATACTGGGAAACGATCACCTCAGCGGAGCTTTCAAAAATATCGTTCCACTGCTGTCGAGGGACCAATTTCCGCGAAACAGTATTTTTCGTTTCGTTCGATGGAGTCTACGTGTCATTTGCGACCCAATCACCATCGATCCTCTCGCTGACAAATTTGTCCTCGCTTTCAATCAATATTTCAAACTTTTAAAGAATCGCTCGCTCGCTCGCTCGCTCGGTCGCGCGACTGCACTCGAAACACTTTGATAGTCTTTTTTACGTTTTTCCTCTCCTCCGTTCTCGCGTCCTTTTTAAGTGCGCAACGTGCGTTTGCTGCATCCCTGGATCTGCAATCGACCGTAAGCTAATTCCTTTGCTCGCCCTCGGCCAACGAGGCATCGACGCGATCCTTATAATAACTTTGAATTAAACTCGCGAAAGAATCACGCCGAGATAGTTTGTGCGGTGCCGATGGAGCACTCCCTTGAAAAATAGATTCTCACCCGGAAAAATCTCACGGTGGATCGTTCGGCTCGTTACCGGACGCACCAGTCACCGAACGATCCGACGTTTGCGTTCGGTTTCGCGTTCGACCGTACGCCGGGCGTTTCAAACTTCATCGTTGATTCCGGCAGAAACGATTTTAATTCACTCTCGCAGGATTGATGTCGTTCTTATATCCCGAATCACGTCCCTGCCGCTCTTCAACGATTTTTCACGTCCCCTCTCTCTCTCACTTTCCATCGCGATCGTTTTATCTTTGCGTAGGAGAGCGTCGTCGCTCGGTTCGACGCTAGGGAGCCTCAAATCAATCGGAAATCAGGCTTGAACGGTCCCGACGAACCTTTCCCCGCTTCTATCCATCTTCCATTATAATAATCGAGCTGATTCCACGGCCTCTGAATCGAACTTAAAGGTGGCTTCGGCGAATCGTACGCTCTCCTACCGATCTTCATGATCCTCGCCGAATCACGAGCAACCGAATACCCTTTCCCGACGCGATTCACTTTGAGTTCAATTTCTCCCACGACGCGAACGTTTCGCTGGAAACGAAAAAGAAGAAAAGGAACGAAAAGGGAAGACAACCGTGAAGACGTGGCACGTAAACACTCGTGGAGTCTCTTCGCTCGTCGTCTCCGGTATTATCCCTTCGTCAGCGACTTCGCCAACGAGTCGCTGATCATTCATACACTTATCCCTAATTACGATACACCTCGGATCGTCTCGTCTCGTCGCTCGTCGCCGAGCGAATCCTCATCGTTGACCGTTACCGCTAATCTCCATCACCGATCATCCCGCTTCTCGTGTCCCCCCCCCCCGCTCTCATTAGCCCTCTCTACCACCTGAGAGGGTTCGCCGACGATAACCTGCCCGATCGTCGATCACCGTGATTTTCGCGCCGATCTAGGATTCAGCGTCGTTCACCGCTGTGTACATAAGCGTCGTAACTCGGTCGCCAGTTCTCCCTGAACTTGAAGAGTATCGCCGTCCGGTGGCACATGTCGACGCGGTTTTGTGCGTGCGAGATGCGTCGGGACGCCGCGAGTAGCCGCGGAGAGTAGAGAGAGGCTCGAGGAGTCACCTGGGCCGTTCGAAAGCTCCGAGCTTACTGAAGCCAGGCCACCCGACGGGTGTTCATGAAACACGGACTGTTCGGCTGGCTACGCGCGAGCTTTTTCCCTCCCCCCATCCTCCCCGTCGGTGTGGGTGGGTTTGCGCGTGAGAGAGAGTGAGAGAGAGCGTCGTCTCTTTCCCCGCGCAACGGGATCCGCCGTCAGCGTACGTACGTACGCGCGATCTCTTCCCGCACACAATAATACGAGGAGGGAAGCTCCTCGTTGCGCGCGTGCTTCTTGGTTTCCACGTATTAAAGCGTATCGCCTAAACGCGCATCGTCTTACCCCCGTCCCGTCGGTGTGAGTAAAACTCGACACGCGTTTCGTTGCGCGTCTGCGTGCTCGTCCTCTCTCCCTCTCTCAGACCTCCCCCCTCCACCCCCTCACCCACCCACCGCGGCTGAAAAACGACTCTCTGTCCCCCTTCAGGTATACGTACGTGTGCGCGCTCACCAACACGATTTCATCGCCTAACGTGCTTGCGCTTTTCGAAGCATCGGGGCTCGGCTAGTCTCGCGCAAGCTTCTCAGCTTTCCCGTGTCTTCCCATCGCGTCTATCCGTGTGCGCGTTTCTCCGACACGCGTCACACGCACGCACGCACACACACACACACAAGAGCGCCCGCCCGCGCGCACGCTCTCGCACGTGCACGCGTACGAGCGGAACGCGAAGCGGGCGGCCAGGTTACGCGCGAGCTTTCCACGGTGGTTCTCTCTCCTGGTATTCTCCACGTCGTGGTATACGTGTGTGCGGGCGCGCGCGCTCTCGCGTGCCCCAAGCTCACGGATATAATCAGACGTAGAGGTGCCGCGGTGTTAGTCGGTTTGCCCGTGTCGGAGATGGCTGGAAGATCGATAGCAGCGGAGAACGGGTCCCGGACGCAGCATCCCTCGTGTCTGCTCGCGCGATTTTCGGCCGAAATTTTCCGAGAGCCCCGTCGATATCAGATACCCGCCGTCGTTCCCTTAATTTCTCCTCCGATACCGTTATTAATGAGACACCCCGACGGCTGACTCGATATACGTATGTCCTGGGAAATTGTACTTGACTGCACCGGGCGCATTTGGCGACAGCGATGATTTATTAAAAATAGACAAGTATCGACGGACGGTCGTTTATTAATATCTCGTAATTATTTCTAGAATATTTATTTAGAAAGGAAGTTCGGAAGGGATGCTCGGTAATTACGTACCTTGGATCCTCTTCTTCTCTCTCCCTCTCTCTTCGTTTTTTTTAGTACTACGCGCGCGGTCGTATTTAGCGTGGAAAAAAAAATAGGAAGTTCGAGTGACGTCCGTTTCTTTGTTAACGTTAATGTAACGTCGGAGATTGTACGTAACATTAGACGCAGCGTATCGGGTGCCAGTTAATTTGAGAATACGAGCTTTCTTATAAATAACGCGTTTTGGTTATTTATACGCGACGTAAGGCCAGTTAAGTTCGTAATGTTAAATAAATAACTCTGTCGGCCGCTCGTATCGGTAAAAAGAGAAAAAGATTTCAGACGAAAGTCGAGTGGTGTCCGGTTAGACGTGGCAGTAAAAAAAGAGATAAGTAATCGAGGCGTTTGACGTCTTTTCTTGGATGCCATTCAATTTTTGTGCGATATACCTTTTTCGTCGAGTAAATAACGTTCAACGTTTGGCGTAACGGGAGAGTTGATAACTTATTAACCGGAGAATCGTTCATTACGACCAGAATAATACTCCGTCATTAGAGCGGTAATCAATGTCTTTATCGGTCGTTTAAGCACGTCGGGTTCGGTGCCTCGGGGCAAAGCGCGCGCATTGCGAAAATTTTGCCAAAAAAATCTATTCCCTCAAAAAAAGAATTCTATAACCCGGATAATTTTCCGGGACGCGGTGTGTCCCTTTCGTTTCAGCCTCTTCGTATCGAATTCCACGAGGTAGGAATTACATAGCGAGAGGTGGCCGAAGTATCAACGTCGATCAACTCTACTCCGCTATCACTCCTGATCCCATCCCATTTATCTTCGCCCTAACAAATAACGTGAAAAAGAACGAACGAAGGAGGAAGAAGAAGAAGAAGCGTATCCACGCCGGCATTTACCGGCGAGGCCGAAACAACGGAAAAAAACCATCCAGCGCGAATCAATACCACGAATTAGACACGAGGATTAACGTCGAACGTTTCGCGGGGTGTGATTTCCAATTACGCGATCTCGAGGGACCAACGATCCCGATAACGATCTCACGGATAAGGTACGCGCCGGTGCATCCTGCAAAACCGAATGCTCCTTCCCTTCAGTTTTTCGCGATCGTGGATCAAGTTTTTCGGTTTTCTCATTCTTCCCTATTTAATTGACATTGTTCCAATCGACGCTCCACGTATACACCTATTCCTAGCGTGACCAGTCAAATGACTGGTGTTTAAAACAAACTTATATTGATTAATAAAGAGCGAAGATGATTATCAATTTGGTAGTGAAAAAATGTAGTTTTTTTTTAATTGAGAAACAGATAAAGTATATCTTAACATTTAACTGGATAATATTTAAACGGTCGTATTTACGATGGAAATTTACGGTTTCCCTTTCAGCAAAGGGTGTGCGCTCCATACCTCGTATGTTAGAATATCCAAGATAGTTGGATAGATTACTTACCTAGTATAAAGTCCTTACGTATCAATATTATCCCCTATAATCCATCGTCGATTAACCATTATTTTCGTTAACGATAACAACGGTATCGATCGTTATCGTCATTATCGCCGAGGGTCAACGAAAAGTTTGTCGTTCGATCAGAGATATCCTTGGGCTCTACATAAAGAAACGAGCGTACATAAAGAAAAATATTGCAGCCTCGAATCTCGTCTCGACGACTCAACTTTTCATCCCCTTCGCGTCAACCGCGATCGGTGACAGAGGGACGTGGGGGTGGGGGGTTGTACACCCCTCGGTTTCGCGATACGAGGAATTCTCGTGGATTCTGCGTGTGGCAGACGCCGCCACATCAGGGACGGTGGGCGTGGGGGTGGGGGTGTGGGTGGGGGGTACGAAACTACCATAAAACACGTGTAACGTGTCCACGTAGGTGGACAATTTGTCAGGGTCACCGATATCCTGGAGTATCGTCTGGATTCCTGCCAGCCGAGGGTTGGAGAACGAAGCCACCGGGCGGGAATGAAAAAAAAGAAAAGGGGGGGAAAAAGGAAAAGGAAAAAAGAAAATTCAGATCGCACGCAATATCGAGCTTAAAAGGGGGTTGCGTAGGTCGAACCGAAGGGGGTGGGTGGGGACTCGGAGGGATGTAAATATTTGAGGAGCAAAGCACGCCCGTTATTTGTACGGTACCCTTAGATGGTTTTCGTTTGAAGGATCTCGTAACTTCGTTTATCTGCGAATAAATTCGGTCATCGGCGAGGGGGGAGGGGGGGGGAATGAATGATGTCTGCGAGATCGAATCGTTTTTACAAGGGAAAACGCCGAACGGACTGCCGTTCGGGTACAGGGTGTATAAGGGGGAAATTTTCTGGTTTTTCGAGGTTCGCGTACGTTCCTGATTTAAGTGATTTTGAGCAATAATGAATCGGAATGACGGGAACTCGATTCGATTACATTGTTTGTTATCGTTTGCCAGTAGGTCGAGGATGTTTGCGCAAAGTGCGCGTTAGCTGTATTGATTTCGAATTGATTTCTCGAGGATGCGTGCGCCGAGTACGCTTTCAAGTAATTCGTTAAAGATAGATGGAAATTAATTAAACGAAAAGTTGGTGTAAAGAATTCTTCAGATTCGACGAGTCCTTCTCGAAACGCCCGATAGACGCGCTATCTTAATTAACCTGATCTATATGGGTAATAAGGTTCAGGATCCTAATCTGGAAGCTGGAGGTTTCGGTATCGAGGTCAGTTTTTCCGCTTCCAGTTTATATTTCTATTTTACGAGCGGTAGCAACGGATCCATTCGTCCTTTACGATCGCGAATAGATTCTTGTAAATTTACAACGTGGAAGGATACGTCTCCGTTAATCGCGATCCGCGTTATCTTTATCGATCGAGATCGTTCGCCGTGTTCGCGACGCGACCGTGCACGAGATCCCCTTCAATTTTTATCGTACCGCTTACCCGATTACGTTACCGACCATGGATTTAGATGTAAAACGTGCTCCCGGAATCCCCGGGGGTGCCGTTCATTCCCGTGGCAGCGAAACGTACGTTCTAAACGAAAAATTTCACGGCTGGTGGGAAGAGTGTAGTCGCGAAAGGGAGCATCCGTGGGGTTGAAATCGCTCGTTAAAGCGAAGGGGGTGAAGAAGAAGGCTCGAATGGAAAAGAAAAATGGGGCCTTCGGAGGGAGGGGTTGAGTGGGTTCTGGATAAGTGGCATGGCGCACTAAACTTCTAATCGAAGCACGGAATTCTTCTCCTGATTTTTATCCGTCTCGCTACTCCGTTCGATTTCGTCGCGCGGCACGTGAAAATGGATCGATTCAAAGTTATTACGATTCGTACTGGCGAGAGCGAGCTTTCTCAGCTTTTCCTCCATCATCCCCCGAAATCGCAGCGTTTTACCTTTCTTACTGTGCGCGTACGCCTCTATTCCAGTGATGAATTCCCAGGTGAGCCGTTCCGACGTAGGCGTAGAATGAAAAGGTATCGAAAATTGATACACGAGGGAGACACAAATTGAATGCAGAAATGTCACATAATTTACGCTCAGTTTCATTATCCGGCGAATAAATTTATCCGAGAGGAAATTAATCGGATCCAGTTCTCTCTTTATTAAACGATAATTCGTTATATTCCGTCGAGTAAGATAATTAATTTATCGTCGTAAACGAACTTTAACGATTCGATCGCGATAAGTTCGATACGACGATTCCACGGTACCGCGCCGATTGGTTAAAAATAGGATAATACGGATGATTGATACGCGTTTATTAATTTCCGATCATTTTACTCGAAAATTGTGCTCAAATTTAACCGGGATGGAAGATTAATAGCATCGCGTCCCGTTCAATTAGCTTTGAACGATTATATTTCGTCGAGTGTCGTCGTTTATCGTTATAAACAAAGACACGCTCGTTAACGATCCAAAGTCAATAAATTTGCCCGACGATCCTGGTATACGTACATACATCGTTCGATTAAAACAAAGACGATACGGTTAATAGAGTCATGTAAAAATCTCCTCGGGGCTCTTTTTCTAAATAAAATTATAAGTGAAAAAAATGACTAGAACCGTCTAAAGGGATTAAAATCTGCCGGAGGACTACACGGCAGGATTTCCCGATGATAAAAAAAAAAAAGAACTTGACGGGTGACAACGAAAGAAAATGAAACCATTATTTCTCACTTTGAATAATCCTCCCTGACGGGGTTGAAACAAAATATATTCTCAATAAAAATAATGCATTCGTTAAATATGGGTCGACCTTTTTTCGTCGGCGAAGAAACAATTAGTAACGAGATGTTAATAAATTCGGTACGACGATTCGTCCAGAGTTTTAAACGAGACTCGGCAAACCTTATTTCGCGGAATCGTCGCGATATTAGATCCTTTTACTTCACCTTCGTTGACTTTGTTCTTGTTTCACGGTTCTTTGAGCCCCACCACCGCTGTGAACATCGAAACGCGGTTTTACGCGCCAACCCCCCCCCCCCCCCCTTCCCCCGAGGGCAGTTTTAACGTGCTTTATTCGAAGCGAGATTAGACTCGTCCAAAGCATCGATTTTCTATTTATGGAGTATAATTTAACCAACGTTATTACGGGATTACCTGCAACGTTAACGCCATCCACGGGGAAAGATTTAATATTCTTGAGATCGAGTTGCCAGCTCGCAAGCTTCTGTTCAACTCTCGAACCTTCCGCTTTATCGTCGGGGTAAATTAGACGTGCTCGGAGATTACGTTGGAAATTATTTTGCAAAGTGGGAACGGTGGATCTACGTAAATTTAATATTTCAATATTCACGATCCAACTATCTCGCTCGGATGGGGAAAACGTTGCGTTAATTAATGGACACCGGTGAAATTATTTGCGCTGTTACGTCCATCCGAGAAATTTGCAGAAATTTAAATTACGTTTACGATATACTCAAACCGATGGAGAAAAATTTAATAATTTAAAAAAATGTTTTGTTCGTTCGTTAGAACGGGATGAAAATGAGACTCTGAGCTCTCTCGATGTTATATAATAATATACTCGCTTCGTTAGTCGTTAACGAGTATCGGATAAAAAATCTCGAAAAGTGTTGCCTCCCGTTTGAATTGTTTTTCCCTCGCAAAATTAACTTTTTGTTTGTTAAAAAATAAAAAACAGAAAATTATCGAGGGTCTATTCCCTTCGAAATTGATGCGCAAAATTATTAATTAATTTCGCGGAACATCGGTTTCCCTCGCCAGCGTGACCTTTTTCCCACGTCTTTTGTGTTCTCACGCGATGCGTGGACAACGTTACACTTTGCTTCGATCGTGGGGCGATTAGTGTAACGGCTATGGTAACCTGCTGTTTCGGCAAACCAACACCGGGGTGTGGGGGGGGGGTGTAGGAGGGGGGAGATGGGGGGGCACGATCCACCCTCGCTTTAACAACAGGCACATTTCCTGCTTTGTTTACCAACCCTCTCGTCACCCTGTGTCGCTAGGATAGCTGTTGCGACATACGACAGAATATTTACTGTTACATTAACGTCTATACACGTGTATATATTTCTCATTATCGCAAAACGATTAAATAATTGCGTTTTGGTAACGTAACGTTTGTCCGGAAGGAATATTATATTATACTTATATTTTTCTCATTTATTGATCGCCCCAAAAGTTCAGCCATTTTTGTTCTTTTCGACTCTTCTCTGGAATAAAATCAATTTCGAAGCGTAAAATGATATAACTTTATATCGTGCGCAACGAATACATATTATTAATCGAATCGCAAAGAAAAACGTCATGACTTTTGGGGCAACAAATAAACGTATTAATGTATTATCAAATATTGATATTTATTCGAGCGTAGAATCCATTTATACAACAGTTAAAATGAAGTCCCAAAAAGCGCGCGGAATAAATCAAATAAAACGTCAAACGCGAATCGTATTTATTGATTCGGCGAAATGTCATTGAGAACGGTTAAACGCAAAGGATGGATTTTTAAAAGCAAATGTTATTATGTACGACGAAAATATAAACGAGTGTCCGGTACTGCGTTACTTCAAATTTCAAATACATTTCCATGTGAGAATACGATTACCATGAAAGTTTAAACGGATGTTCGGTATCGAGAGCCTTTAAATTTAAATATATTACATTTTCGCGATATAAAAATAAAAGCGCGTGTAACGGAGTTACCTTCGTTCCTCCCGGATCTGTTTCCGCCGAAAGCATCGTTTTCGTGCATTCTAATCCAAAGAGTTTCTTCGATGCCACAGTTTCGAAATAGTCCTACCATCGTGCTTCGGTTTCCCCACAGTTCGGGTAACTTCTACGAGGGAATACCGGCGTATCCTGTACAACAGCCCCGGGACGTTACTTAGTAATTTGGGAGATGGTAATTCACTTCGTTATAACTTGCGACGTCGAGTTACTCTCTATAGTAAAGTTAAGTGAGAGTACAATGATGTCGCTAATGCTATTTCTAAACGTTCCCAGATTAGATACGAGAGACGGAATACCCGCGGAAATTGAGAACGTAAAGGTGGGTAAAAAATTAATTTTCTTCTCGTGGAGTGGTTTGCGCGTTGAAAAAAAATTTCCTCCGTCTTACTCTTGCCCCTGAGTCGATCAGTTTGAATAGATATTATTGAGTGGATCTCGAGACAGAATTATAGACGAAAAATAAAGTGTTTTTAACGACGTATTTTAATTATTGTCCCTTTAAAGATCTTCGTCGGAATCTTGAAATTTTTCGTATTTCGCTATTGATTTTTGGAAGGTATCGTAATCTCTCTTCTCGTCCTCCACTGTTAATAATTTTCTTCTTTCCAGGGCGAGGTATATTAGCAATGGACAGTAACCGACGTTTATTAGACCAACGACTCGCATGACCCATTGAAATCCGATCGCTTTTACCATCTCGCTGCCTATGATGGGCCCTTGAAACAAAAAGTACAAACGAGTCATAATTTAATTTTTCAATCGATTAAAGTATCGTTTAAAGCCATGATCTCTGGAAAATAAAGAATCTATTTTCTATTTTGAATATAAATCTAAATTATTAACATAATTGTATTGAACATAAATTTAAATGAAACAACTAACACAAACTTAATCGTCCTATCGTTATGGTATTTGCGATAAAAAAAATCCAAAATAATTATTCGAGATGAAAAACTTTACCCAAAGAGTAGGCCAAGCTGACCGCCACTTGTTGAATCGAATAAACGGGTCCATAATTGCCATTTCGGTCCACCATGCTGGCTAACAATGGCACCAGAGCAGCGTCGGCAATTCCAATCCCGAGTCCCATCCCCAAATGGGGAAACGCCAATTGCGACATCGTGCTAGCGGACGGAATTAAAATCGCGCAGACGCCAACCATCAGCATGGCTAAAACCGCGACCTTGCTGCGACCGTAACGATAAGCCGTCACCCCGAAGAAATTGGTACCGACCAGATATCCAATGCTGTCTGGAATGAAAACCGTTCCCAGCTGCCATTTCTGCGAATTCCAGTTATTTTGCAGTTATTCGCGTTGTCGTCGGTTCCAGGTAAAATCGAAATTCAATCGTTGACGTACCTTGGGCTTGATGTGGCTCCTCAGCCAGATTGGCAGGCATGGCTCAAGAATTGCCATCGGCGAGGTCGAGCACCATATGGCTCCAAAAATGATGAGAATGTAGGGGTCCGATAGCAGATGAGTCCAAGAAGTTTCGTGCTTACTTGGCTGTCGTCAAATTCAAGTCTTCGTTAGATTCGATCGTAGAAAATGGAGAGATTCAAACGTGTCGAAAGGTACGTGATTAAAAAGATCACCTGAATTTCCGTCCGAATGTCCAACGTTAATAGTTGTAGGCCTGGAAATAATCTCCGATAAAAATATCGAGCCTATCGTTATTATTTTCGACTCTACGCAAACGTTTAAATCAGTTTAAAAAATTCCATTATCAATGGGGGACTAACCGTTATAAGTCAAGACGCGAATAAAAACAGGTAGGTACGTAGGTACCTACCATGTCCTCATCAAGGATCGTAAGCGAACGAAGAAGCGCGGAAAGGTTACGAGGATGCGCGACGTTAATAAAATAAATCGTAAAGAACGGAAGAGTAATACTCAAATATTCAAACCGGAAGTACCGTTCTCCCGTCGGGTATCGCAAATAAATACAAAAAACGTACATATGGCGACGAGGATGAAGAAAGACACCAACAAGAAGGGTGCCATTTTCCCGTCGAGATCGTAAAGCACCGAACCGATCGGGTATCCGACGAGGACACCGAGCGCGATGCTACCAAGAACGAAGCCCATGATCTTCGATCTTTTATCCTCCTCGGGATACTGTGACGCCACCAAGGACATCCCGGAAACTCCTATGCACGCCGAAGATATTCCCTGGATGCTCCGTGCCAGAAAAAGCACTTCGTAAGTTTGCCCGAAAGCGAACACTGCAACGATTTATGCGCTTAAAGGGAATCCCTTCGTCCCTTTGGCCAATCGAAGACCCTTTGTACTCGAGACGTCGCGACGTTCGCGTCAGACACATTTGTCAATGTCCCTCGGTCCTTCCGACGATTATCTTTTGCGTGCTAAAACTGGCGGGATTTTTCTTGCGATCCTCCCCACCCTCTTTTTTCCTCTTCTCTTTTTTCCTGTCAAGTCTCCTCGAAGCGGTTAACTCAGTTTCGCGTTATTTATTCAATTCATTTACTCTCGTACGATTCTCTGCGGCTCAATGAAAAAAATGCGACGCGTCAAGTACAAAGGGTGAAGATCGAATTTAAAAGAAAAACGCTCACGCAACGCTGCTAATAAGAGACTTATGTTTCCAAGGAACAAAGGCCGTGTGTATCCAAAGGTTCCGGTGAAAGTGCCCACAGCAGGATTTAATATTAATTGCACCAACGCTTTCGAGCTTAATAATAATCCGACTCTGCCGTTCTCGTCTTCCACGTTGCTCGTGGTTGAATTTCCATCGAGAGTGTAGAGATAATCAGGAATGATCGGTACTGAAAAGGTATACGTACAATATTTTTCCCGACGTTCTCTCTCTCGATCCCCAAACGATCGACGATCGTTATTATTCGTTCGTTGAAAATCGTAGAAAGTTTATTTACCAACTACCGTCAGCAGAACGTTGTCCAGGAAGAGGCTGAAATAAACCACCGCGACGATAATGCCGCGCGAATTTCTCACGTTTTCGAAACTCATTATTGATCCACGATCGTGAAAACCAACTCGCGAGAAGCTTCGATTTGATTTGTCCGTCGAAACCGAGCGCTCGTTGAATTACGTCAAGGTTTCGTGCGCGTACTTTTTGTCGCCGTTAATTTTGATTTTTCCCATATCGACGATACTTCCGCGTCGATATCTCCTCTCGCGCGGGGATCGAATTAACGCGAACGATTCGAGAGATTTGGACGAAATTTCTCTGCCGATACTATAATACAGGATTCTAAACGTGACTGGAATGCGAACCAGGTACGATCGAGCTTTTATAGCGTATCGAGGCTCTGGGTCCTTGCGCAGAAGGTTTTTCAGGACGCGAGTCGAGCGAGTCGAGCGAGCGACCCGCACTTTCACGTACCGATGCGCTTTTCGATTTGTCTTCTTTATGGTTGCTTATCGAGGACCGCCAGCCATCGTGTTTTCATGATCTTTCGCGGGGGGCCTCATGGTCTGGAAGTAAATCGATTTTCATCGCGAAGATGCAGGATTAAAGGGCGGAGAAAAAGGACAATGGACGTTTTCTACTTCTTTTTATATCGAAATTCATGCGCTTCAGCTACGACGGACGAATATTTCGAATCGAACGTTTCGTGGGTTTGATGATTTTTTTTTTACGATAGTGAATTTTTAATCCGTGTCCGAGGATAACTTGGTAAGGTGGAAATTAAACTCAAAAGATCCATTTTTATAACTTCTTAATAATTAGTGGATAGTTGGCATGATCGCGTAGGTCGATAGTTATGCCAATTGAATTTTAGATCATTCTTTAATCGGTCCTTCAAAGATATTGACCAAACCGTAGAATTCGGAAGAAACATTGAACCATTTTGTCATACTTCCTAATGTTCAGAAAGTAACAAAAACTGACTAATCAAGTCTTTCATTTTTTGGGGTTTAATTACCGGTAACTTTGACATTTTTATTTCATCGATGATTCTTGAATAAAGTTTATCAAAATCTTTGTGAATCCAAAGGTATTCCCGGAGAGAGAACTCGCGACGTATTTCGAATCAATCCAGTAGTACCTTACCATCGCGTCGATTCGACGATTTTCTCGTAAGAATATTTAAGTGGGGGTCGGACTTTCTTGAACCGTTACCCATACGGCACTGTCATCGATATTCCCCCGCGGCGCCGCCCTCCAACCTGGCATACACCTGCGTCTCGATTGCAAAATTACGCTCGACCGTAATGCAATTTCGGGAACACGCGAAATCGATTTTATACTCGCGAACCTGCTCGCGTGTCCTTTGTACGCGAACGAGGATCTCCTCGTCGACGTTGCTTCGTTTCGTACTTCTCCCGTTAATTATCCTCATACCCCGGCAACGGAAATTCTGATTTCCCCGCGACGCGACGTATAAAATCGTACGAATGTACAAATATTGCAAAATTCATATATATCCATACGCGATTCCTCTCAACTCAAACTATTTATTTCATCGTCAGCAGAATTGAATGCCCGGTGCGTATTATTGCGAACACTGGGATGAATCAATAATTTTCCACAAAGCTCGAAATTATAACTATAAACGCGACCACTGTAATGATTTAAAATTCACCCGAATGACTATAAAGTAAACGCCGTGATAAATTATGATTCGCAAAAAAATGAACCGTACGCCGACTATAATATAAACGCCGCTAAATCAAAGTTCCACAGCATGGAACAACATAGGCGACTATACCGTGTGAACACCGATAAACTTAAAGGTCTCCAGCGCGAACGATACAATGACAACATAGTGAACTCTGCGTTAACTGCAATGATAAAATTCACTGTAATGAACGATACAACCACTGCAAATGCGTACGCTGACAATGAGACGTATTCGAAGGTACAACGACTGTAACGTGAACAGCGGGGATGAATTAAAAGTAGCCGTAACGAGCGGTACGACGCGACGGCTGTAACGCGAATCGCTGGCGTTGAATTTGAAATCCGTCAGAATCGCGTTATCCTCGTTACATCGTCGTCCTCGTCCTCCTCGCGGATCGTTGCCTCCGTTTGACCCATCCTCGGACTGGCGCATCGCGACGGATAGATTTCGTCGTGTGGCCTTCGGCTCGGCGACGATCCGCCCTCAACGTACACGTCGGTTTCTATGCAATCCTTTTCCTCGAGGGTCACCCTCTTCTTCCGGTAGCATCTCGGCCGGGCATAAGCCGAATTGACGTTGCTCCTTTCCGCGGGACTGAGCCTGGACTGCAACATGTACTCTCCTCAATTTCTCAAAGGACGAGGGGTTAATCCGCGTACAACATTTCATGCTACGCTCTAGTCCCACCTTGTTTGAAATAATCACCGATCGCGAGCAAGATCTGTGCGAAGAACGCGAGGATACTATTTTGTCATTCAAGTAAATGGTTAGATCAATCTATCCATTCGCTTTTGTCGTTAGATATTTTTCAACAAATCTAGACGATTAGTTTCGAAATTCGTTGAAGACAGTTTCGCTATTGAATTTTTCACGGACTTAATAAATTGCCAACTTCGTCGGAATTCATTTTTGCATCGAGCTTCGCGATAATTCGCATACAGATCGTTTGCTTCGGTATACGTGCGATAATCGTATTATTACGTACACCACGTTCGGGTCTATCATGATTTAAGCTATTTCAAAAATATATCGAGAGACGGGGGAAAAAAGTAATTGAAAAAACTCTCACGTCCGCATCCTCGACGCAGACTCGCGGTACCGTATAAGAGTTATTAACTTCTCGCATCTCCGAATGGAATCCGTAATTATTGTATCCGGGATTCCTCCGTGAATCGGGACTCATGCAGCGGCTCAGGTACTTCTGATTCGGACTCGAGCTACCGTAATAATTCGGATACGTCGACGCGACTTGAAGATTCGTCATGCTCCCACCGCCGGCAGGATGCACGTAATCGTAAAACGGACGAGTCTGAGCAAAAACGTACGATCGTTAACCACTTACCCGATCCGTCCCCTTTGAAAGGTGTGCACCTACATTGCATCGCAAAGATAAAGCGATGCCTGGTAGGTATATTATATATTTAATGAATATATTATAATACTTTGCGTATATTATAAGTAGACTGCGGATGTTTATGCAAAGTGCATTATTTTGTGTCTTATTTTATGCACTTAATGAATGATTTGATGCATCATTTTATTTTATCTTATACATACAATGCCTATATTGATCGCATTTGTTTCCCAAATCCGTTTAAAGTCAGTATAAAAATAATACATTTTGCATAAACATCCGCAGTCCAATTATAACGGTTCCATGTTCACTCTTTAAAAATATTATCACAAAATTCACGAATATATTAGGTTACCGAGTAAGTTCCCACCATTCTTTGCGATCAGAAGGCAAAATAGAGAGGTAAAAGAGACTAATAAAAAAACGGCGGGAACTTTACATAACCAAGCCAATATTTTGATTTTCACTCAAATTTCAGTCTAATCGGCCAATGGTAAATACTTTTCCGCACGACGAGTATACTAGTCAGAAACAGCTGACCGGTTAAGAAGGATCGATGCTTCTAACCTGCCTCGCGATCGTACTGATCCTTGGATCGGATCCTAGATCCGTCGGCTCGAATCTTTGCCCGAACTCCTTGCCTCTGGCCAAGCGCGTCGTCATGTAGTACGTCCTTGGAATTAATATGCCGATAAGGATCAAGTACGCCGTAGCGATGATACCGAAGCACACGACGATGTCACGGGACTCCGGTTCCACCAGGATGAAACAAGTCAGCCAGATTGCCCAGGTCATTAGTATACCGATGGAGGTCCCGAAGAAACACTTCCCCTCGCGATAATTCCGTTGAATTTGAGCGATGAAGAAGCACACCACGAAGAACATCGTCAATAGGAATATGTCGTATCCTAGGATTAAGTGACCCGACGGAGATAGGTGGATTTTGCGTTCGCGAAACGACAACACGTTTATACGTATTCTCGTTTCGAACAAACGTTGTATCTATATATCTCCTCGATTAGAAATTGCTGGTATTTATTTTTATCCGCGCAGGTAACTTGCGAATGATTATATTAAAAAATTAAGGTCGAGTTCTTTATATCGAAAACTCTGTTAAGTTTTCCTTGTGTCTAATCGATTAATATTATCGTCACCTGGCACGTTTTTACGACTAGAAGTTTTAATGACGTTTTATCGGTGAGGAGTGCAGACGAATTGAAAGAAAAAAAGAAAAAATGGTGATTTTGAAAATAGGACGATCGGTGACATTGTACAGGGGTACGACGCGACTCATCGACTCACCTAGTAACGCGATGAATGTGAGACTCCTGACGACGACCGCGGAGTCAGAAGTGCTGAGTACAAAGTACATGGTCGACATGGCAATTTGTACGCCTGACATGAAGAACACCATGAGCCCTTGAAGGTATCCGTTGATGTGCGCGGTAAAAACGCCGCCCTTCGAGAATACCAAGAAAAATGCCCTCGACAGCATCACCGAGAAAATCATACCGAAAGCGAGGGTCGTGACGAAAATCTTCCGTGAGTTGAGGGCCTCGCTACCGACGTACCTGTCGTTCATGCAGAACGGTAGGACGGTCTGCAAAGTGAAAACATTCGCCAGTATCAAGACGATCGTTAGACTCGGATTCCCATCGAGTACGTCCTCGACGAAGAAGCGGTAGATGATGAAGACGGCAATCACGCCGCAGGCAAACGTGCCGCATACCACCACCGTCAAGAAAATTGGTATCCAGTTGCCCGCCTTTAATAAACCCCTGTCGAGCATATCTGTGCCGAAGAATGGGTAGACGTTAGTCGGAATAGTGTACCTACCTCTAACCGAGTACAGTCGACTCTCGATTCTTTCGAGATATCAATTTCTCTCCTCGTTCGCTTTCTTATTCGCGAAGCTTTTAGATCTTTCGAGTCCGAATCTCGTAACGTTTAAGGTTCGGAACGTAGCGTACCTCCTTTTGAAATTCGAATTTCTCAATGATTCGAATTGAAATCAAAGTCTGAAGTTACCCAATTTTTGGAGTTGAAATGTCAACACTTTTCAAGCTAAAAGTTCTCAACTACCGAAATCGAAATGTCCTATCCTTCGGAGTTGAATATTCGGTATGCACAACCTCTCCGAACCGAAACTTGTCCATTTCTCAATTAATTCGAAACATCTCCATTTCACGATTATTCTCGACCACCTGGCAGCCATAATTCGCAAACTAAAAAACTTTCCCCGCGGAATAATAATCGAGAGCCGACTGTACATCATTGCACTTAAATTCTCTTTATCTTTCCCTCAAGATAATCTTTTCAGCCGGTAATTGCGACGAGCGTCAGACATCACGTATCAAAGGAAACGATTTATTTCTAATTGCATAAGATTCGAGGCCTAATCAGAGTAATAAGCCGACGAGATCCATAGGAATTTCAAACCTTTGATTACAACTCGCGAGCGATAGTCCGTCTTGAAGTTGGCGCAACTCTCGCAATTTTTCGCGTACTTCTTGACGCACAATTTCGGCATCCTCGGCACCCTTATCTCCGGGACGACGCGAAACTTGGTGGCCTCGACCTTGTAGATCGCCATGTCGATCAGCTCGTGCTGACTCTTCATGGCAACGATGTACTTCAACGAGTGTGATTTCGGCAGTATTCGTAGCGCGTTGTAGACGTCGGAATTCTTCATCTCCTGTCGCAAGTTTGGATTGAATCGGGGCATCACGCATGTCAATCCGCGAGGACAGTTTCGTTTTTGAAGATCCTGAAGGACCTGCGCCAACTCGACGACGGCCTTCCCGATACCGAGGAGATAAGGCGACTGGATCACAGAGTTGCTGGTAGTTTCGAGAAAATTGTCCGGGGACGAGGAGCCCCGCAGTATGTCGTATTTGAAGGGCTCCGTTCTCACGACGTACGATCCTGGCGGTACTAGATCTAAACAAAATATTTATTCGTCCATCATTTTTCTGGATCGCAAATATTTGCATAATGAAGACAGAGTCCTCGAGTCTTCGAGTTGCAGCATCGATAAGAGCAATGGTATCTCTGAATTATGACGAAATAAAAAACAATAAATAATTGCAGAGTGCGTTTTAAAACTGTCGCCAAGAACTTTTTCCATTTAATTGGAATAATTTAAAAACTTCCCTCACCACTCCATCGTCCCTACGTTTCGATCGCGTTATTATCGTTATCATTAATTATAACTATAAACCTCCCTCGTCGTGTCTTCGTTAAAAAATATTTATACCAAAATAGTCTGCGGTAAGAACATGTACATAGTAGGTACTTCTCTCCTCGCGGCACTAAATGGAATTTCGATAAAAAATACTGGATGGAAAAGCACGATATCTCACCATCGACGTTCGATCTATCGAGAGGCAGGACGATCCACGTTTTCCTCGGTCCTTGCAACTTTTCCCCCTTCTCGATCCACTGCCGGATGTCGCTTCTCTCCCCGATAACGGCAATCACCGCTTCCGTATTGTTCTCGTCCAGTTCCGTGAAATCCCCGTAGCTCTTCACGCAAATCCCAACCTCCTTCGCGGAGTCGAGAAAATAGTTTAGCGCGAATTCCGAGTCTACCAGGACCAGGTCGATGGACTCGAATCTGGTGCTCGAGTAGTGCACCATTATGTTTATCAAGGGCCTCGTTAGGTTTTGCTCTCTGTACGTGCTGATCGGTAGGACGCTGTAATTGCGAAGGGGCTCCACGATTGGTTCGTATGGCTGCGGTAGCAGGACTCCCAATTCGTAATGTTCCGCGCAGTCGGAATCTACCGCGGCTTGAAGAGCTTGCTTGTACACCGTCATCTCGTCGTGGCAGGTGTCGAAGACCTTTAAACCTGATGAGGAGAGCAATTTCACGTAACGACTCTCGCGGCGTAAATATGCGAAAAGAATTGCAACGTACGTAAGCTGGGGTTAATCGAAGGAATTGTTCGACTACGCGGATGTATCGAGTCAAAAATATTTCATTACGATTCTTGGCGTTTATGTCGAAAGATTTAAGAAACTTAACGCCCCACTTGAACGCCACTCTAATTTAGAGTGGGTGTTGAGAACCGAATTACATTCCCATTAAATAAAAGTAATATGTATACGAAAGAATCGTATAGATCGTTAGCGCTTGATTGAAGTTTACTACTCACCTAGAGAAAGTCCAGGCACGTACTCGTACTTATTTAACGTGTGTATCACGTAGAGCGCGGTAGAAATTTGTTGAAGACCTTTGGTAGACGTAATATTGCAATAGGCTCCATAGTTGGTGTCCACGAATACTGATATAAGGTAATACAAAATTTTATACAATCGTGCAAAATAATTGAACTGTTCGGCCCGAAGCGACGCGACGCGACGATTTGAACTTTGAACGACTACTTTAGCAGATATATCAATTATAATATAAATTCTAACGAATAACAAATAATTCCAATTCTAATTTCAATAATAAATGATTCCGGTATGCATGTTACTAACAATAAGTAATCTCATTACGATCGCACAATCTTGATTACCGGTAATAACGGCGTCCCCGGCGATCTCGAAGACGGTGCGATTTTTCGCGCACATAATTTGCTCCTCCGCGGAGAACGCTAATCGTACGAGATTGAAGAGCAGCATAATCTTAACCAACGCCATCGTCCTCGAAGCGCGTGGGACAACGATAGATCGAAATATTCCTTCCACGATTAGGAGAGCATAGCGAGACGAGTGTCGCGGAAGAGCGAGCAAAGCCGAGAAAGAGAATACGTTTCCGACATTCCCCTGTTTAATCGATATCCATTTAGGGGAGAGCGAAAACCTAATTTGCAACCCCTCGAAACCCTTCTTACTTTATTCCAGAGACGGCAAATGCCATTATCGAGGGATTGAAATATTTCACTGTATCCCTCTCGTCGCGAAAACTCATTCGTAACTCTGATTATCTTCGCGATCGCATTTCCATCGTGCAGCAGTCTCTACTTCCAGCGCCCTGTTCCTCGATCGTCGACGGAAGAGAAAGAAATATTCGATCGAGGATCGATCGTCGCTCGAGATCTGCGCGATTAACCCGGAGACGACGTCAGTTATCGCGACGATTATCCCACGCCAAGGCGTTATCTTCTCTCCGGTGGATTAATTTCGCTCGGATCCATTCAAATCGCGTGATAAGCGCCACTCGAAGGGTAACAATTGCCATCGAACACGCTCTCGCTCTTTCTCTCAGTGTTTACGATTATCCTCCCACGTGGAATGGCCGGCATTTCAGGTTAATAACAGTTTACGCTTTCCGGTTAACGAAGAATCGAGGCTCGTGGAGCTCGAGTACGTTTTCCATTCGCGTCGCCCGACGATGTTCTTTAATAACGTCTTTTCTCCCGCTCGACGATCAATCGCGCGCGAATGAGAATCTTTCTGCTATCAACGTAACTCGTTTTCCCGCACTTCCCATTCAGATAAACCATTATTGATTTGTTTTCTTATCAAAACTCAACAGTGCGCTCCAGTCCCTCGCGAGGAATTAATCGACGAATCGTTTCCGCTTTCTACCTCCGTTCTTTTCTTCTTCCTTTTGTTTTCAATATCGTTCCATTCTGGAATTTCAGTATCGACGAAACATGAAAGATCTCCGCGAGTATATATTTTGTTTATCGTGTCACTGTTGGCGATACGACAACCATATTATTTTACTACCACGAAGTACGCCACCCCCGTCAGAGTTGGAAAGGAATTTTCAAACTGCCGACCAACGAATCATCTCAGCCTCCGTTCGTAAGATACATTCCGGTTCCGCGATTTCACTCCCGTCCAACTGGTAGAGTCAAGCGTCATTTTCCACGATGAAAACACATCCGTCCGAAGTTCGATGGGGGTTTCAATGTAACTGAACGACGACGGTGCGTTTTTGGCAGCGCCTCGATAAAACTTTCATGACTGCGCCGAAGGGAGCAGCTGGCGCACTGCACACGGCAGTGACCACCACGGAAGCCATACTTCTAGCTCTCCCCCTTTTAAACGTATTATACGTTCAGTCACGTTGAATTCTGCAGCCATTTAAGGTGCACATGCGATTTAATTGACAGCCGGGGTCTTTTCTTAATGCCGAAAGAAGTGGGTGAAGCAGGGAGTCCGGCGATACGCCCGCCGATCATCGAAGGTGACAGTCGCCGTGCGATTCTTTGTCGCGCGAAGCGACAATCGCTGGATCGTTGATCTTAATTTGTTTTGCGTATTTTAACACTAGTTCTACCAATTCGAAGGTGTCAGAAGCCACATTTTAGACATTTTTTAACTAAAATTATTATCTGAGCTGAGATTATTATTATTATATGAGCCTCGTTTACAGATTAGTTTAATCATTTCCCTTCAATTAAATTCTTGGCGTTTCCTGTAGTGGTTGTTAAATGAGTTGTGTGGTATACACAAATTATTGTTATTATCGCGCGGTTTTATTCCGCTTAGTTTCAAACGTTTGTCCGGATCAAACGTTTCACCCGCTACTGCAGATCAGATTTCAACGAAATTTAGCTGGTGCACGTGCTTCAGATGGCAATACGGTGTTTTATTAAATTTGAAAGAATTTTGGACGACTCGAACAGAGACGCGAATGTTTGTAAAAAGAAACATCGACGAACCAACGCGACGCGACGACTACTGCTGTTACGAATTATCAGTACCTGTATCTTAATATCGATGAGCCTCGTTTACAAATTAAATTATTCTCGTAATTTATCCGAATTTATTACAACGTATTTAACAGATACGCAGGTGATTTAATTTACAATCCGGGGTCTTAACGTGCGAAGAAACAAGTGAATTTGATTGAGAAACATTAATTTAATGCATGGATCCTTAAAACGGTAGAAAAGCCTATGACTTGATTGACAATCGAGGTCTCCTCCCATTGTCAGTCTAGATAGAAAAAAAAAGTGGTGAACGGTTAGCAGAATCGGCGAGTCGAGCACGACGATAATTATGGGATTAGAAGTAATCGTAATCGAAGGTGACGCAGGGCGCGGAGGGCGCAAGGTTTCTTATCTAATAGGAAACCGACCTACTTTAACTTTTCCGTGTTCCGCGTTGTAAATCAATTTGACCAATAACGCGTAAACGTAACCGTGGCATTTCTATCATCTACGGAGTTGAAAACAGAGTAATAAATATTTTTTAAGTGCACCTTCACGATCTTCTCCTCGTTTAGATTGCGCCCGATAAATAAACCTCTTCTATCTTATTTTCTTCTCCAGGGATGTTCTCTCGTACTATTAATACGACGTACTGCCCTGGTAACGTCTATTTAAACTTCCTGATATCTTTTTTTTTCCATCTCGCGACATTTTATTTTCTACGATCGTTAAAGGGAAAATAAAGACATCGGCCATTAAAGTGGCAGCCAGTGTAATGAAATATAATATTTTCAATTAACGTTCGTAAGCAATACTTTCGGCCTAATATTATTTTTTACACACACACGAGAAAGATGCGTACATGAATTTATTACCACGAAAATAATCTTAGAAATGATTTTACTGCTCGGTTAAAAACCTTTGTTCTATAACAATCTTCAAAATCTCTGTTCGCGAGATATTAATGTAGTTAAGCAGACGTCTGTTTCGTTAGCGTCCCGTTTCTATTCCTATTTCAAACGATATTTTATAAACGTAGAAATTATTTCTCAAATATTATACGAAATAATTTGATTCTCTGTTTTTGAAAAGTTTGTCGGTGAAATATTTTAAGAAATAGTCGCAGGTACGAGTGAAAGTATCGGTAAGGATCAGCCAGCTATCCATAGCGGAGCGTGCGCCAACGCAGCTTCGTTACGAACAATATTCGATTCACCTTACACGTCCTATAGTGGAACTATCTAGTCTAGCGATCGCATCGGAGATTTCAAATTAAAATTCTAGAGCCATCTACGATAGTTGTCGCGGAGGGGTTGGAGGGAGGGCCGGGACTCGTATAAATTCGGTCCTAGACTCCAAAACTTGAGATTCCGTGGTAGGGTAACATGAAACGCGAAGAGGTCGTCGAGTGGCTTCGATCTGTCCTGCTGGTTGCGCACGAAAGGCGCCGATCCGGAGCACCTTGAAGCCGCTGCCTGGAGGGACGAGCGAATTTTAGTTTCCACCAATCCCTCTTACCTGTCCCAGGTGTGCCCGTGGCCCGGCGTCTCAAATTTAGAAAGCGAAAGTCGTGACGTGGTACGCGGATGCCAGGAACGAGATGGAGCATCGGCCGAGAACAATTCTGGGGCTTTTTTTTTTTTTTTTTTTAATTAAGACCGTCTCGAGGCCGAACGTGCCGTTTATTTATTAATCCTGGACAGTCCATTCATCGTCGGAACGTGCGTCGATTTAGGGAAACTTGGATCGCTCGGAACGCGTGTTATCCAAAATGGAAGAGTAGAAATATAGATAACCGAAATTTGGATAAGAGAGTTTTGTTAGATCGCGCGGTGATCAAGGACGAATCAGTTAATCGTAAGGGATACGTTTTATTTGCTCCATTGCTCGAGCTTTGTTAATCGTGGCAGCTTCTAATGGAAGGAAGTCAAATGATTTAAAGGCTGACAACGACGTAATTCTCTTTCTCATTTCTCGCCGTTTCCCTTCTCATTTTCACAATTCGATGGATCATTATCGTAACAACGTGTGTCTCGTGTCAAGGCCGTCCCATGACGCAACTGTGCACCGTTGCAAAAGTTTCCGTGTAAAGCAAACGACAAATCGCCGCGTTATTATCGAACGACATTTCGCCCACTTTGAACTCGGGATTCACCGCAACCTGGAAAACGTAAATATCGTTTCATTACACGCTTTATGCAATCGTGCATCGATTGTTCGTGTTCCTCGATTAGCTTTTATAGATTACGGGGCCGAAGTTACATGTTTGCTCGTTGCGTTTAAATAGCTTTTCTTCGACGTCGTAAGATTACGCTCGTTATTAAATCGATCGTAGTAAAGTGTTCTTAAAGTAAACGCTCGCGATAAATATAATTGCGAATCGCTCGTGTGAAAAATATCGGTCATGGAGTGAATATATTTTTAACAATTTTCTTATCAACTATTTTCCTTTTCATTGCAGGTATATTGCTCGTTATCGTACGCTCGAGTACTAAGCATCGAGTCGAACTGTTTTAAATTTAAAACAATTTATCCGTCTTTGAATTCCCAAAAATTTCGTACAACGCAACGTGGGTAATGTAGATCTCGGACGATCAATTTCGAAGTTGTAAATGAATATTTCAATCTCGTTTCCCCGAGTCTTCGATCGATTTCACGAATCGTTAGTTATATATGAAATGTTTAGGGTGATACCTTGAAAACGTATTGTCCCGGCTCCAGCTCCGATATATCTACCCACTGACAATCGATATTGTGCTTGTATATGTCGCTGCAGTTAACGGAGATGCCTTGGTCGCCGTAATTGGCACATTTGTATCTGAAATCATACGTTCGGTGTCTTAATTGGTTCGGCAATTATCCGCGTCGTACGCTTCTCCGCGCACGCTTCGTAAAATAAATTCTGACGATTTATTAAAATCGTCGAACCTCGGCTCGATTCCCGGCATACACTGATTGTCTTCGAGGCAGAAGGACGCTTTGTGACCCTCGGCGAGCTTCTTGCCGTTCGTGTCGAAGACGTCGAACGTGGCGAACACCTCCATGGAATGGTAATGCCTGTTCGAACGATCGTGTCGTTTAATTAGAATATTCGTTAGTTCAAATAATTCTTAATAATTTCATTAATTTTATCTCCGCGAATGTTTTGGGCACGGAGTCTGTGTATCGGTTAGAAATCATTTCACTCGCCGCGCCGCGCGCCGGTTGAATTTATTTATCTCAAATTTTCAACGGTGGTTAACAATTCTCCGTTTGTTAAAGAGATTCCATTGTTTCGAATATATCTGTTGTCAATTTGATTTTTTTCTCCAGATTCGAGGGTCTGCCTGCCAGTTAAAACTTTCTCCTCGAATCAATTTATTTGTTTTACTGATTTACAGCACTATTGTTTCGAAAATGTTTGCCGTTAATTTTTTTTTCACCCTAGTCACCGGAGTTTCTCCACTACTTACTTTTCCGGCGCGCACGTTTCCTTACAACGAATTTCCAATAAAAGTAGAATTTTTTTGTTTCGTAAGCGTTAATTTTATTTCGTATCGGATATACGAGACTCGGTCCATCAATTTCAATTTTATCCCCCGCCTGGATTTATTCGTAACAAATTTTCAATATAACTAAATTCAACAGTCTTTTTGAGAACTCTCTCAAAAAACAGATTTTGTTAATGTCATTTTACATCCGTGACGCGCGAGTCAATTTTATCTCTCCCGCAGATTTATTCATCCCAAATTCCCAATACAACTGAAATCAGCAGACTTTTTAAAAACCCTCTCAAAAACACATTTCGTTAATTTCATTTTATTTCCGTTGACACGCGAGTCAATTTAATCTCCCGCGTAGATTTATTTATCAACAATTTCCAATACAGCCTGGAACGTGGGCCTTTTAAAAAAAAAATTCCCATCCTCTCCAGACAATCTTTTGTTAATTCCATTTCCTACCGAAGGCACGCGAGAGAGAGATCCTGTCTATCAAAATCGCGTATGACGTACGCGCGTACATCCGTGTTGATAGCGAACCCACAGGTTTTCGCGTGGCAAGTTTATTTCACCCGTCGCACCGTCTGCCGTGGCGGTCGTGTATATTTTCCCCCCGCGGCTCTGCTTTTCTTTTTTTTTTCTTTTTTTTTCCAAAAACCCGATTCATCAATTTACGCCCGGGTGACAATGCGCGCGGTCGCAGAATCGACGCTGGGAATTCCGATAAGCAATCGAACACAGTTTTATCGGCAATGTTTCCGTCGTCGCGTCGCGTCACCGCTCATCACTCACATGTGACACATGTGCCATTCCCAGAGATGCTTCGGTACAGAGGGTCGGAAGTCCGCGGTACCGGCGTTCAGGATCCTCGCCGTGAATCGGAGTAATCGCCTCGTCTCCAAATGCCAATTCTCCGTCTCTTTTTGAATTTTATACGCCTGCGACGAGACGCAATTCTCCTCCATCGCGCATTGCAGCCAATACAGCTGTCTGTCCTCCAAATGAGCGGTTCTCATCAATTCGATGTGATCGAACACCAAGTCGGCCATTTCGCGGAGGCAAACGACGCTCGCCACGTTCTCGGCGATACCTGTGCGAACGGAATAAATGGAAATTATCGATTCTATAAATTTTGGGTAGGACGAAATTATAGTATTTCACTATAATGAATACATACCTAACGAACAAACACACCACCGTGATAAACAGAAACGTGCGCAAAAAAAAGAAATCAGCGACTGTTCAGCTATTTTTCGTCAAGCCGTGTATTGAATGTTTATCATACAAAATTATTTAAAAAAAACCACTCATCGAATGAAACGATCGAGTTTCATAGTGGTGAAACGACGGATAATCGTAACAATAAATATCTGGGTTATTTTTTCATACGGGTTTGTTATTGCTAAAATTGTGAATTTCAGCGTGAGAGATTTGTGTCGTTCGCAGGACTGAAGACGATCGTCGTGTTACCTGGACAATCTATGACCTTGTCGTGAAGGCACTCGACCAAATTCTTCTCGTCTCCGCGACACTGTATTCCGCTGATAGCCATCGGTATCCTCTGGCCGCCGAAGAAGTTGGTTTGTATGGCGTCGGAGGCATAACCGAGACCCAATTGCCGGCAAACCACCGCTGCCTCGAAGAGAGACCAACCGTCGCCGCAAACGACGCCCCAATCTGAAATAAAATTACTTTATTGCACCTCGTTATGCCTCCCCCCCCCCCCCCGCACATGCACACACACCCTTTCTGCTTTCCGTGATACGTTCCAATTTACCTTACAATTAGTCCAGGCTTTAGACGAGCCTCGTTCTCATGGTTTAAAGTAATCGGGGATTAAAGAAGTAGGTTGAAGTACGTTTTGATTGGATTTAAAGCTTGCTAGATCAAGGCCTTCGATCCTTTTGTCAATGAGATACGCGAGGCAGTGATGACGTTCGTTTTTAAGAAAAATTGTAGTGTTCGTAATTTTTGAGTTACGCCGTTGCGTCACTTTACAGCCGAAGGTTTGTACGATTGTAGAAATAATTGGTAACGATGCGTAGATGAAAATACGTAATTGCATTGGCGTAGAAATTAAAGCTGAGAAAATAGGTATTGGTCACTCATGGTCAACGTTAAGAGGGTCGCTTCACCGATAAAATCGTATCTACTAGAGTTTTGTAGGTATTCCGTCGGGACGAGGTACGTTTTATAGCCGAAGGTTTATACGATTGTAGAACAAATCAGTGACGTTGCATCGATGAGGACACGTAATTGCGTTACCGTAGACATTCAAGAGGAGAAAATAGGTCGTTCGTAGTCAATGTTAAGAGGGTTCGTTTCGCGAAAAAAATCATATCTCTTAGAATTTTAGAGTTATTTGATCGAAACCAGCTTTATTTTCTAGCCGACGGTTTACGCAATTATTAAAAAAAAAAATCAGTGGCAATAGTTCAATGGAAATACGAAGTGGTATTATTGCAAGAACGAAAGAACCTCGAAAAGGATTATTACAGAACAAAAAATCGTAGGTCCCATTTTTACTCTATCGCCACATTATGCATTCTACGGCTAACGGGTCGAAGAATCGGAGAAAAAAAAATCGACGATAATCAAACGTCGAAAGTGTTAGATTACCGGAATTTCCCAACTTCACTTCCACCCTGCCTTCGGTGTGCACGCGACCCCCCGCCAATCTTATCGCCGCCCCCTGCTGATGGATATCCTTGATCCTCGATTTCTGCGGTTTCTTCCCAACTTCCTTCCCCGGGGACTTTCTCTCCTCCTCGTGAGCGCAAATTACCCCGGCTGCCTCGCTACTCTCGCAATCGGAAGCGGCCCATCCGTCGAATCGGCACTTGGAGAGCTCCGCCTCCGATCCGTCGCAGTAAACGTTGTCCATCCAGAATTTTCCTAGAAATTTTTACGATTTTCACTCCGTCCTCCCTCCCTTAACCACCCGACGAGCGGAAGAGGAACGCGACGAAAGGATCGAGCGGGCGTACAGGAGCGAAATGAGTTTCGATTAAAGTTCCCGGAATAATCTCTCTATTCTCGTTCGCGATGGTACATACGCACATACATACGTATGTACGCGTCCGTCTCATAGCTGGCAGGGAGGAAGTATTGACTGGACGAAGAATAGACAATATTATCTCACTTCTGGCTTGACCGAAGTGACCGTTCGTCGTCGGTTTAATTGCACCGTCGAAGCCTAATTGCCTGCAAACCACATTGGCCTCCAAGTAATCCCATTCGTCGTCGCATATACTGCCCCATTTCCCGTCGTGAAGTATTTCCACGTTTCCTGTACACCAATCGCATTTATGATCTTACAGCTTTTCCGGTGCCCTTAACCTGTCGTAAAATTAATAGTAACGCGCCGCGAGAATCCATCGAGGGGAATTTTACGCCTCGCGCAAAACCATCGGCAGCTAGATACGTGCATATCGGGTTAGAGGTAACGAGATTTTAATTAATTACTATAACGATAATTGCGCGTACGGGAATAGCTGAAAGTGAAATTTAACGCTGCTTTACGTATATCGTGCATCGACGATAATTGATATCACCGATATATGTATGGTTCGGCGTAAAATTTACTTCGTTGCGCAATGCGATGCGTAACGAAGCTATTTACAAAGTTATTTACGATCAATATCGTGCCGCGCGATCATTTTTGGTTACTTTAAAAAACGTATAGCCGCGCGAAACAAGTTTTTGCAATTTAGGGGCAATTTTAATATAGGACTCGATTAAAATATCTATACGAAATGACAATGACCGCGATAAAAAAATGATAGACGCAAGGTGCGCCTTATCCCGTTTCACAGTCCAATTGGCGATCACTGTGCTATCTCGTGTTCCGCGGTATTGTGCCTACGTGACGTTTACTATGCTGACACATAGTCGTTGACATAAATCATCCGCGAGTTGACCCCTTTTTAATCGTCATTGCACAACTTACGCACAGAACGTCCGATAAAGCAACGTTTGTGTCACACGGGCCGCGTTTTTTCCGCGAAAAAGTTATAGTTCGCCGACGGATCGCGGAAAGTGATCACACCGCGGGCCGAGCGTCGATGAAAATTGATCGATCACTTCGAATTTCCCGCTTCCCTTTGCGCAGGAAACGGCGATCGGGAAGCCGCGAAATTTGAATGGTTTTTTTGTCTTTTTTTTATTTAAGCAACGTGTTCACTCACCCTCGTGACTACCATTCTCGCCACCCACTAGCTTCAACGCTCCTTCCTGCTTTTTTAATTTCCGGATATCCTTTTTCAACTTTTTCACTAATCGAGCCTTCCTGTCGCGATTTTTGTCCAAGGTGACGTTATCGCCGTGACAGACATCGATCACCATCAGTATCGTTATAAAGCCAAACGCAATTTCTCGTCGATTTATTCCGAATCTCATTTTGCATTCGACGTTTCTGTTGACGGTGTTGCTTTACAACATTAATTTTTTATTAAAGATTCTTATTTACTGCCGTAAATATATTCTTCGATATATCCGCGTTAACCAGCCTCATGTCCAGTACTTTGTTATCCCTACGAAAAAAAAACAATTAATCGAAAGTCAAGGAACGGGCTAATCGTTGATCCCCTTTTCTTTACGATCATCGTTCCTCTCGATCCACGATGGATCGATAGCAACGGGCACGCATTAAAATCACGCACGTGTATTTCGTTTACCGTTCCACGGACTACTGATGCGTGCAACGTCGATCACGCAATGTAATATCTTTGCTCCGGTTGTAAGGCAAGCATCGCGATCTCGTGCGTAACGCACCGACGATATACATACGTAATGTACACTACATGTAAAGTTGGAGCAGCGCACATGGCAGATCGCTTTTTCTACGCCCCAAGTTCCCTTCCTACCGTTTCTTCTCTCATTTCGATTTCAACGATGCCGTGAGAAAAATTTATCCGCACGATTAATAATTTCACTCGTGAAAATCAAAGTGGCCTCTAATTTAAGACACAGGTGTTCTTCCGATTCGAATAATCAGGAAACTCTGCATTTTCCGTCGCAACGATAGTATCTCGACGAGCTTATTGTAAAACGTTGAACCTTCCACTCTCACCTCGACTAAACGAAATTTTAAACGTCCTCGTTAACACCTCTCTGCCTAGTCTCAACGAGTTCCAACACTTCCAACTACCTCCAAACTTTCTACTTATAATTCAGTAACACCTCGTACTCCGCGAGTCGAGGAAGAGTCCTCGGGAAAGCTTTTACCGAGATTTTTCGAATTCCACCGATACCTTGTCTCGAAACCGGGCGCGCTCCACTATCCTTTAAAGCGACGGTTTATTCTTCTCGCGCATTTCATTATCGCGTACCCGCGGCGTATCGTCGAAGTGCATCTCAAAGTGCATCCCCCCGGAGTTGCCCGGAGTGCAGTCTCGTGGAAGCGCGGGGAAGCGCCCCTCGCGTATACACCGGCACCCTCTCGTTCTTTCCGTCTTTCCTTTCGTTTTTTTTTTTTTTTTTAACACCGTCCAACGAATACGACACGAGCTCGAGTGTCGTCACTCTCCGGACCGAACGAGAGGCAATTCGATCTCGAGAGAAAGAGATCCGGAGCTTAGAAAGCCTCTGCGGCTAGCCGGCTTCGTGATTCTCGTTATTCGATATACCGGGCTGGTATCGCTCGCCATTGCACAATCATTGGACCGATCGTTTATACGTTCCCCGAAAAATACGGGAAACGATACCGTCACGCGGTAATCCAACTTTTGTTGCCATTTTATTCGCGCGCTCAACGGTGAACGTATTTCGTCGCACGAAAGGTGGCGGCTTGACCAAAGATAATAGTTATTTATTTCACTATTTAGCGCTAGGGATTAATGACATCGGATTAGTTCAACGATGCACCTGTTATTTTATATATAATATTCTAAAATTCCAATATTCACAGGTTTGAGCGAACGGGAAATGGTAATTTCTAGATGATTTATATTATTTCTCAATTTTGTAGATGATACTGGTATTATATCAGGTCGTCGAGTATGGAATTTAGTAGTAAGTAGTAATATTATTATTATTATTTTTCTAGCAATTCCATACTTGACAACCCGATAGTGGGTCAGTTAAAAATTTACATGTATCAATAATGATTGCCGCAGACAGTTCTCAATATCAATTATATTTTTCGTTACAGAGATTTGTTTTAACAAATGGAGTGGAATGTCGTGCGATCGGTTTAATCGAATTTGATTTTCTGAGAGTGACAAAACGCAGATCTGTTTTTAATGCGTAAGTTACCCTCTGGAATCTCGTTACGCCTGGCTTTTTCATCACTCTCGACTTGATCATGACCTCACCGTCATCGACTCGACGAGGACGTGGCAAAAAATCGTCTAATTCAAGTAACAGGCTGCTTTTGACACGGTTCGTTTCATGGCGTAACCGCAGCGAACACGACCAAGCAATTATCGTGAGCTATTAGTGAAAACGGCCCACGGCTAAATTCTTGACATACTTTTCGTATGAGCCATGTCGCTAAGGGGGTGGAGGGATGAAGAGGATCATTATTCCCCCAACTATTCGGTACTTTGTCAATTTTCACCGAAACTTAACGAATTACCAATTGTGCTAATCTGTGCCGACTTTTCTGCATTCGTACTTCACGATCCTTCATAATCACGAACTGCAATGTAGTACAATATTTATGCGTCACGCGTTAATATTCAAATATGACGCAGAACGTATAATATAAAAAGTTACATCTTAAACCTTTTTAAAATTCCTGGACGAAAATCGAGAGAACGGAATATCTTAAATTTTAATCTCCTTGATTAAATGCTCCCGAGCGAACAAAAAAATGCATTCGTGGCGAAAGTTTCCCGCCATGGAGATCCACGAGAATTTTTTTATCGTCCCGTCGATAAATTATAAAGACCCACGAAGCGAGGGTGGAACGCGTTCGTTTCCATCGTCGAGCAAAAGTGGGGCAGTTTTGTTGTTTTTTTTTTTCCTCTTCCCGCTGACAATGTACATCCATAAATCGTGTGCGTATAATGTGCGTCGGCTGTATCGCGAATATACGGGCCCAGGTGAATTACAGTTTGCGATTCCTTCTAACCGCAACCGCAAGCATTAAAGGCATACATGATTGATACCTCGGTCCTATCGTCGTACACATCCTGTCTTACAATTAGATTAATTCCATTTGTTGGTTGCACGTGGTAATCTTAGAACGAAGCGCGTAAAGAAAGTACATTAGACGCCGTTTAAATTTATGGCGACTATTATTCGTTCCTATCGCGCCGAATAAATAGACTTTTTATCGCGCGAGCAGTAGCGCCACCGTAAATCACAATGATTCGCAACCCTTTCATAAAACCGCGTTACCGACGTTCGTCGCTCAAACGAAACATCGATACGCGGATCCTAGTCCTATTTCTCGTTCAATTAAAATAATTTCATCAAATTTGAGAGATCTTCCAGATTTATTAATAATACTCGATTGGAAGTATGTCACGCAATTTTTTGTTTTGTTTCCTTTCAATATAAATTAACGATTAAACACTGCCATTTGTTCCGAAAGTACAATACTCAAAGAAAGTTAGCGAGATATCCCTTTCCGTCGAATCTATTACAATAACAACGACGGACAGCGACGAAATTCGAATTGACCGCGTTTTCGAAAAAATCCAACATGTCCGCCGCGGGGAACATTGCAACCCTCGGTCGGTAAACGAAGGACGTACACCTAGCGACCTCCACCACGCCCAATCGGCATCGTCCGCGCGTCTATCCCCCTCTCGCTCCCACTCATCACCGTCGGAGGCGTCGCGTCGTCCTCGACGCGTCCCGTCGCTGAGTCCCCTCCACCTAACCTCTTCATCCGTGGCGATGCATCGCGGCGGCGGCGGCGGCGGCGGCGACGGCGGCAGCGGCAGCGGCAGCGGCGGCGACTCGCTCGCCACGGAGCATGCCAGTCAGTCGGTTTTTATCCATCGAAGGGGACGGTGCGTGCTGCTGCGGGTCTTTCGCACGAGTGGCAGGCGGGTTTATACGCGATCGGGACAGTGCCGTGATATACCCCCGTCCCTGGGCTGCGCGTTCTCGTGCGAGTAATAAAGGGACATCCGCGAGCCACCCGCGATCTAACCGGCTCGTGCGAAGGCGTGACGCGCGGGTGTGTCGTCGGCTCCGCAGCAGCGGGGGGGAGGAGCGGCGAAAGGAGGTGTGTGTGTGTGTGTGTGTTGTGTGCGCGCGTGTAAAATTTCCTCGTGGGTCTCCGCGAGAAAGGGTACACGAAGCCCACCGCCGGAGCAGCGGTGCAGCGGTCGGCCATTGCGCTTTCTTCTGGTATCGCCGTCACGACCGCGCGGCGCTCTGCCATCGGGTGCGTGTGTTGTATTATACGTATACCGGGTGTACCCGAAGGGCCCCCCCACCATCCCGGTGTCCATCGGGGGGGCACCACCCTCCCGCGTATCCGCCCCTGCGTTGAAACCTACTCCATCGTAGAAAGCATCGTAAGATCGTTTACGCCCGTCTCGTGTTTCAAGTGACGACGACGACGACTGTCGAGGAACGACTCGTGCCCGTGACGTGCGGAAGGATACGAGTTTGTGCTCCGTCGGTAACGGTGGCACGATATTTCGTACACTTTCTTTTTACGCTTATTTTCGTTCCGTCGTTCGCGACGAACGTACGGCGGAGAATTGTTTCTCGCCGGCGTTGTATTGGGTGGTTCCGAAAGCACCGTCGACTCGTGCATTTCAGTTTTCGCTGGAACGAGATGCATGTTTTTCTCATTTGTTCAGAGTGAATTTGAGGGTTCCCAGATTAGGGGTGACCGGATTACAAAATTGAGAAAATCTGGTTACTCGTCTCATTCAACTTTCCGAAGTATGGAAGAGTTGAATGAAACGAGTAATCAAATAAATTCAGCTTTGTAAGTCGATTTGTTTTGTCAGCTTTGGATGGTGTGTTTTCAATTAGCGAATTACGGGAAAGGCGGTTGATGAATTTTTCAAGCACCTGCGCCTGATCGGCGGGTCAAAGTGGTCGAGCGCGATGATAATTACTTGCCGCACAATCAAATATTATGTATATGTATGTATATACATACCTATCGCTTAAAAATATCGCGGAAAAACTCAATTCGAACAACCCCAACGGAACAAATGGAAAAAAAATCTCCACGATTTGAAATCCATCGAACGTCGTTGATAACCTGCTCGACGTTCGAGAGCTCACGATCGATAACCACCCACGATCGACCGCTTTTCGATCACGAGCAATTTTAGGCGGGCTTCGCCCAGTCTCCCCGCGAATCTTATTATTTAAAGATCCCCCAAGTTCATGGCCGAGCAGGTGCGACAAACGTACTACACGCACCACCTCTACGGGCGACGTTCACTCTCCCGTCTACCGCGTGTCTGACTTTCATTTTATCTCGCGCGAAACATTAACGAACTGCTACGCGGATTATGAAAACAAAAGGGAGAGAGAAACACCGAGACAGACTCTCTTATACCGCGTATAATAAAACCCGAAGACCCCGAATGAATATCATCCCGAGAGTCGTCGTCGCCGCGAATACAAGTGTTTCCAGTCTGCGGCTGAACAAAGAATTCTTTTTTCCCCCCTTTCTCGTACCAACGGACGCGCGACGTATACAGGCGCGACGCCGTACGCGCGCTTCTTTTCCACGCTTTCCTCCCGATTGACTTTTTTAATTCAACGCACAAATACGCGCGTACGTGAGCTGTTTTATTGCGCGACGGTCGGAGGGGCAGATGTCACCAGGTGGTGGGCGTCTCTCTCGCGACGCTTTTCGATTCGCGGGCAAAAGTTCTCGCACTTTCCCATTCAATGAACTCGCCCGCGCTCGCATCAGTATTCATTGTCTCTCATTCAACCCTCCCTTTCATTCGAAAGATAGGGGGGGAGAGAGAGAGACTTTCGCGTCCGCTCGTTATAACGCGTTCTCGCTACGCACCGGAGTTTTCGGCATCCGTTCCCTCTCCTCCCCTCATCCTTCCCCCTCCCCTTCTGGGATGTACACCGTTAGCGTGAAAATTCGGCCTTTGTTCGGGTGGAAAAGGGAAATAAAAAGAAGCAACGGTTTCAGGGTCGACGAACGAGGTATTCTCGAGGACTCAGGTATACGCGAACATTCCCGGTACGATCGTCGGGAATGCGTCTGGGAAGGTGTTCGAGGCATAATTCAGACATTCGTCCGACGTGAATTAACGTAATTGGTTGTTACGTTTAAAAGACAGGTGTATACATAATAAATGATTTGCACCGTAATCGCGATGATTTGCATTGTGACTCTCGCGGTGCAAGAGCGGCGCGCATTTGCATGATTCTCTTCGTTTTCATAATGAACTTAATAAGGACGCGTATGGACGAGCAGTATTGCGAGAGTAATTTTCATTTCTCGCAGACGAAACTCGCGTTACATAGCTGTCAAGTTTGTATATTCGTGTGTTAACCTGTACCGCTTTTATTATTTGCGTTGCTGTTATTACAACGTCCTTGAAGTTACGTTTTGCTCGTTCTAATTATAGTGGCGTGTAATATTGTTATGTATTCATTATTCAAGATTCATTTACTTCCCAATTTTCATTATACGTGACTACAGAGTCTGACAACAATGTTGACAAGATCTTGTGCCATTTTGTGCAAATTGGACGAGTAATGTTACGTTGTACATTTTTAAATACGTTGTTAAGCTAAATTTGTCCAGCTTCTTGTTGAAATGTCTTGCATCGAAGTATTTAACCGATTTCTTGGATCAAAGTAGGGTCAAACGTCAGATTACGCGTTAAGAACATGCTACGTCAAAAGCAATTATAATTTTTAATCGAACCAGGCTAAAGAAAACAGTGGTAACTGTGCTGATTCTCTAATTATACTCCACGATCTAAACTTAATTTAGCTTTTGAAATGAAAAATATCTGACTATGGATCAATATTTTTATCCGGTAGTAAGCATTCAGATTTGTTGGTCGTACCGGAATACTTTTTAAGTACTTTCTCGTTTCTTGAGATTAATCCTGTTCCACGTAAATCTCAGACTTTAATTAAGTTTCTTTCTAGGGCTTTACGTAAGTCCCAACGTTAAAAGAATAATTATTTTCTTGCGTCTTATACGTCCCGACATTTTAACGATATTTGAAGAAATTCTGCCTTAACTTTGCTTTGGCCAAGAAAATTCGAACGATGCAATCGTGCGATTTATTTGATATTAATTATCAATAATTTCCATGCCGAGACGCGCAGCTTTTCCAAATATCCAAAAAACTCGATTGAACGGGTTCGATGGTACGGTGACTAGTAATTTCGCCACACTTTTGACAACGTATAACGATGCACACGAGTACCTCGAATACGAGTACCATACGTAGCGGGGGTTTCATTTACATCTGAAAGGGATTTTTTTTTCGCGCAAGTAGTACGAGAATCCGCAACGCGTACTTTGTTGCGCACGTGCCGACGGAACTTTTGTCATTGCTTTTTCTCGGCCGCTGATCGTTCCTGTCTGCCGAATAGCTATTCACACGGGCATGGTGAAATTATCTTTCTTTCTTTCTTTTTTTTTTTTCTTTCTTCCGTCTTCCCTCTATCTCCTTCGTTCACCCTCTCCCCTATCTATTTTCATTTCTCCGTACACCTGGGGTTATTTGTACACTTTCGCATTCCAATTTATTATTCCGGATTAAATTCTAACGTTCCACGATAAGCTTCCAGTAATTCAACGTTCGGATGATATTACTTAAATCTAAAAACATCTGCGTACTTGAATTATTCCAGTAACACGAGGTATTGACAAAATACATCGAGGTATATGGCGTCGCGTAATTTAATTCGCATGATTTGTAAATACCTACGTATAAAGTTAAAGTCGACTCGTATCCTCCGTCTCATGTTTCTTTCAATTTTCTGCTTGCTCCCTGCCTCCATTTCCTTCCTTTCTCTACCCCGTTTTCTTATTCCGCGTTATTTCCCCCCCGTCGTTTCTCTTTCCATCATCTTCCCTTTCTCTTTCCTAGTTTCCCTCGCGCTCCCAGGTGTCGACGATTCCGTCCGTTACGTATGAAACGCATTACAGACCGACACGTCGCGGATGCTTTTAACGGATATCAGAGTTCCCGGGTATAACACGGCACCGCGATTGATCGATTATTGGCAGTTTCTATTTCCGGACGTAATCCCGCCGCAAAGAACCGGGCGACAGAAAACAAATATCTCCGCCTCCCTCGCTTCGGTTCTGATAGATTTCGCTTTTACCGCAGATTTCTGCCTCGACAGGTCGATCGTTTCGAAAGGGGTGGAAAGGGAGGGAGAGGGAGAGAGACAAAAGACGCGGGATCAAACGTTATTGTTTCGCGAATAATCGTTTCGGGTGGAGGAATAAAAACGTTAATACTTCGAGTCGCGTTTGGTCGTAATCCTCGCGCTTTCCGTATGCCATTTGAAATCCCGACAGCAACTCTTTTCCTCGTTCGAATAAATATAACAACGAGTTTGTCGCGAATGATTAATACCGGCAAACCTCGCGGCATGATACGGCTGTAATATAATTTACATAAAAAAGCAGTACGCACGGGAAAAACTCGGATAAATTCGTAGATGAATGCAAGATGAGTAGGTACTTGGGAATTCCGGCCGGCTCCGTGGTAGTAGAATTCGCAAGATTTTAGTACGACCGAAGAAAAACACAAATAATTTTACGTCGAGAGAGAGAGAGAGAGAGAGAGAGAGAGAGAGAGAGAAGATTCTTCTCCTTGGCGAAAGAGGTATTCTCATTCTCGTTGAAATTAAATGAAATACGGATAAACCGAGTTCGACGTGAAAATCGAGGTACTTCGTGTCCTCGCTTCGTGCAGGTTGATCGCTATTTTATTTCTCTTGCCTTATCTGTCTTCAATTTTCGATGAAGTCAAGATAAATACGTACAAGCTTCGTCGCGAGAAAATACAATCTCGTCGATTTCTCGAGACAAAACTTTTTACTCTTCGCTCTCTCACGGATCTCTTGGACGATAAAATCATTGTCGCAAAATTAGGCAATCTCTCGCACCGTCGCGAACCGACGAGTATTAAAGGTGGCGCGTAATTAATTTAACGATCAATTATTTCATCGCGTCTTTTTAGGAACCGTAAAATTAACTCGCACCGGCTCCACAGAGGCTTACGCGTCAACGTGCGCCCACCTGTAATCGCCACGTACCATCGACGTACGGTTAAAAATACCCTGTACGTAGTTCGTAATTCGTATTCATCTAGCAATAATATCTGCCGTCGTGAGGCGCCTTAATATCCCGCCAATAACGATTCTTATCACGCGTATGGCAACGGTGACCGAGGAAACAAGCAACTATCGCCATTTCCTTCGCGGTGACGTATTTTTTTTTTTTCTTTCCTCGTCGTTATCATTCCCGTCCGCCGTCGTCCGACTTCCTCTATATTCTCCCCGCGAGAACGGTAAAAAACGAAACGCGACGCTATGAAACTGAAAGAAGCGAGATTAAATAATCCATAAAAAAAAAAAAAAAATGGGAAAAGCACGGAAGAGTTAAAACCCTTAACGATCATCCCTCCGCACGTCGCTTCTTCGCGAGATCCACCGTATACATATATATCTTTTTTTAATTCTCTCGCCACCCGTTACTTAATTTCGGAACCGTGTCAGGCTACCCATTCGTTATCCGTTCGCAGTTTAATAGGATTTACCGGGCGAAACGCAGTAAGCCGTAAGATCCACTTTGATGGGAATCCATCTAGTTTGAATCTAATTCCAACGGGAGTCCATTCGACGAGAATATATATTCCGTAGCGGGTAGAATCGAAGGCTGCGCGCGTCGTGTCTGTGTTGCCGCGCGTCGTCCTGTGTGTATACACCCGGCCGCCGGTACACACGCGGAGAAGTATAGAGAGAGACTGGTGCTCCGTCGCGTCGATGGGGGATTCAGAGGTGCAGAAAAAGTTATTAGATTACCGCTGGGTATTACGTCGACGATGCGGTTAGTCGCATCGTTATCTTTATCCCCGTATTGCACCTGCCGCGCGTAGATACTGTTCACGCACATGTGCCGTCTGCTGCTCCGCATGCGGAATTTCGCTGGAAGGAGAAACGAGCGCGTGTTTCCACCTTCGCGGCCAGTTGTTAGCGGGAAATGGGGCTTTCAAAGAATTCTCTTTCGATCCTAGGGAAATCGTACGATGGTGGGGCGTAAACGATCAGAGATATCATCGAGCCTACCCCCAAGAGACACTGGCGTGGCTGACGATTTCTTTTTCGGTAATTTCGAATTTCGATTGCGAGGGCGTCGCGTCGGGAGAATCGCGGATGGACGAGCGTTCACGCAGATTTTTCTTTCTTCTTTTCGAGTTTAATTAAAATTGCTGCTCTTTTGTTCAATACTGGGCTAGAGTAATACGTAATACGATTTGTAGAAGCGTACAGAGGTAACGCAGAGACATGGCGAAAATCCAATAATAGCTCCGCGTTTGAGCTACGAGAAAATATTCGTTTAATTCATTTCACGTTTCTTTGCGCGCACCGGTATCATTATTTATTAATCCGCCAGAGACGCATGTATCGCGAAGCCTCGCGATCACATGACATTGTTTCCCGCGTCGTCGTCCTCCTAAAACAGTACCCTCGCCGCGGCGTCCCATCCTTTCCGTCGCACATCCGACATAATTGAAAGAAAGAAACACAATGCAGCCCGCGCAATCCGAGTTCCAACGTTGCCCACGCCATTGTCGATGCCCAAAAAAACTCCTCCCCAGAACTAATAACACGTCCAATCTAAAAATCTCGCTTCAGAACGCACGCATCGGGGATAGGTGGAAGGAAGAGTTCGTTAAACGCTTCGCGTACCACGGCGCGGCGCGTTGCGCACGAACGAAAGGAGAGAGCAGCAGCGATTTCCGCGCGGAAGGAAGGAAGGAAGGAAGGAAGGCGAATCGAGACGAATTCAAAAATCTCCTCATAAAACCGATCTCGCGCAGACGCAACGAGACGGAACGGCCCCGAAGATCGGTTCTCGTCAACGTCTAAGGACGCGCACGGTAGCCCGATTTCATTTCCATCGACGCGGAATTAGTCGAGAGCCCGAGGCCACCTTCCAAATTCATCGAGAATCTCGAGCTCTCTCTCTGTCTCTCCCGCTTGCGAAGAGGTTTCTCGGGTATAACGCGAATGCACCGTCAGGCGCAAAAACGTTCGTCGTTCAGGATCGTCGCGACGATCGACGAGGAAGAGGATCTCGTTGTGGATGCGCGAGCACATCTCCCGTGGCGTCGTTAACGGCCGGAGTGAAAGGCGCATTATACGCGAACGAGCGCGCGCGCGTAAGTGTCCCGTACGTGAATACCCAGGAGTACACGTGGCATTTTTACGATGGCGCACTGATGCAGCTTGGATCTCTCCCGTAACGATCATTGGAGGCGATCGTTAGTGCCGAGGTCTCCTCGCGCTGTCCACCGATCACGACATCGGGTAAGGTAGCACCGACGAGGACACACACTCCAGGGCCCCGAAGCGAAGTGCTCGAGGTCGACACCTACACCGTCCGCGCGCGAGATTCACTTCTCGTTTAGTTTCCTAGCCAACGCGTAAATGCGTCCTGGCCGAGAGACTCGTCGATCGTCGGTTCTATTCGTCGGGGGACATCCGGAGTATAATCACTCGGTCGAGAGAAGATCGCGGACTCTTAACGTCCGCGCGAGAGCTTCACGCTACGAGGAGGAGTACTCGAGCGACTTTGCGAACGATCGGATAAGCACCAGCTCGGGATCGACGAGACGGTAAAGGCGACGAATCAGATCGGTATATCGCGGAAGACGCTTACGGGTACGAGTAGCGTGTTTTCCCCGTGTCAGGCTTCCTTGACCCTGGAACCGGGAGACCTGTCTCTCGCAATCGCTACGAGGAAAGTGAAAAGTCACCGAGACACGCGCGTCGAGTTTCTCGGTTACGCGTGAAGGGGCGTCGGGCATCGGGTATCGGGAATTCTTGGCTCTGCGTCGTCGACGTGGTTCGACGGCTCTATCCCGAGTCCCGTCAACCGTAGCAGATACACCTTTGAGGGAGAGACTCGACGGCATCCCCTTCGTCCGCGATCATCGTCCAAACCTTGCGGACTCTTATCCTGTCGGAGATTTTCCTCGGCCCACTTCCGGGTTATCTTCGGTCCTCGCCGAAGGGGGACTGATCCGGCCCTCGTGGTGCTTTGGGGCCGCAGATGGGAGCTGGTCTGCCACAGCCCGACAGGGTGGTCAACCCCGGCAAACGACAACAGCCTCACGGACCTCTTCTGCGCGTACTCTTCGCTCGTCCAACCGCACGTAGTCGGCCGCGAGGCTTCTACCTCCCCATTCGGCCGCGTAAACTCGATCAAGCTGGAATTGATGGAGTTGGAGAACATCGTGGCAAACACTGTGTACCTCAAAGCGAGAGAAGGTAAGGCAACGGAGGGGAGATTACACCTTTAAACCTTTGATGGTTTGACGAGGGCACCGACGCGACGGCGACGGGTATGTTCGGGTAGTTGATACGCGTCACAGAGGGGAGACACGATCAACTTCAGGGATGGTTTAGAGTGTTAATGCTATTCCTACCACCACCGGTGGTGGAATGACCGATTTTTAATTTCCACTACAATTTTCTACGTACAACGTTGTTGTTAACCTTCCGTTAGTAACAGGAGTGATGAGTAACCCCACCCGAAAATGTTTTTTCCGTCATCATCGAAAGGAGGGGTGTATCTTCAGTTTCTCAGTCTTCACTTGTATCTAAAAATAGTTTAATAAAAATAAGAACGTTGAAATAATAATAATAGATAGAAGAATTGGCGTTAGAATTGTGTTACCAACGGAAGGTTACAATATACCTGCGTTATCTGTTCTTAAATAAAAAAAATACATTTTGTCACCATCAATTCAATATAGGTGTACACAAAGTGTCGGTAGGAATAGTGTTAAATACTTAGAGTGTCTCTTAATAATAAATGCCGAAGGAAGTACACGAGAGCACACGATACTCGTTAGTAGACGTTTGAGAAATATTCGAGTAGTCGTTGCCCTAGGTCGAACGGACGTACATATCTCTTTAGATTCTAAAGAAGCTTCTAGAGTACCGAAGCTCTTTTGACGAGCACTAACCTACCTTCGCGACGAGTGGACACCTGTGCCACTCGAACGGCTCCTACTTTTCTACCGGCATCGCCCGCCTTAGCCCTCTCCCTTTTCCATTTGGAAATTTCTACTGCCCCGACGAAGATGTAACATTCTTTGCACGGGGGTCTCGCGTAATACGGTTGCGCGTTAATTTTCTTACACAATTGTTGTATTCGGTTGTAACGTGATACTTTTCTGTCCGATCTTTCGTTCCGTTCGACGAATCACAATTTTTTTTTTTCATCGTAGATTAGAAACGCGGGGTTCGCGTTACGCAATTCTAGCGTGTTACGTTACTAGAAAGTTCCGTGCTTTCGGCGTTCGATGTTCGGGATTTCTTTGAAAATTGAATTCTCAAAGTTTGGCGACGATCTCGCCAAGGATTCCAGAGGGAGGTAATCGACCAGCAACGTTGACAAAAATTTCTTTAATCCTATCGCTCGATTTCCGGATCTTCGCAAAGCCGAAAGAGAAGAGTAACCAAGCTTTTTCAACTTCGCGAGTTAGTGATATATCTCTGCTGCTTCGTATCTTCCGCGAGAGGAACGGGTATAGCGAACGTGTCAACGGCCCGAGAAATTCTATTTGTCGCAGAAGTGACACTGACGGACTGACGCGCAAATTGCATTGCACCTTCTAACGTGTCCCGTAATGACGATTAATCTCGTATTACGCGTACAACGGGTTCGCGTAGGAAACTCTGATACTTTCCACGGTTCGTATGCAAATCGCTTAATGAGAATGCGCGTTGTGGCAGAACACGTCTTCCATGTAGGTAATTGTTGCTTTACCGTAATTACGAAGTGCCCTCTCCCAATTATGTATCGACTCGGTACAAGATTTAACGTACGTATTTCGGTATTCAAAATTTCCCCTCCGCGAGTATGCAATATTAAAAATTATTGTTACGCTTAAATTACAGCGTCTCGCGGTTCTACAATATAAAAAATATCCTCCTGCCGTGTGGGATCGTATTAACAGAAAGGAATATGCGTGACATAAAAAAAGAACGCGACAGAACTCGTAACCCTCGATAATCAACGACTTCGCTCCTCCTTCTCGTAATATCCTCCATTTCGGTTACCAGACCCCTACCCAGCGATAAATAATTAAATAACTCACAGGAGGTACCACTCGTAACGACATATATATTCCTTCCATCTCTCGATTGCGCTCGATAAAGCGCAAACGATGTCCGACGAGAGGAGGGCCCATTCGTAACAATACGTTTCTTTCTTCCTCTCCGTTGCGCGCGATAAAGCCGAGATCCCCGGTCGCGTAGATCGACGCGCGTCGTACGCGTTGCGCGACACTTTAATCGCAGATTCATTTCGCCTCCGGGCTAGAGACCGTCGCGTCGCGTCGACGTAGAAAGATAAACTTTCCTTTACCTAAAGCGGTGCGCGCCACCGCTATATTACCGTCGGGAATGCTAATTACGCTAACTTCTAATACGCGGGACGAACTGATTAAGGAAGTTGCGCCGCTGAAATTTTCAGCGCAATCCGCCGTAAACCCCCTCTTCCCCCGCGTTGTGCCATTAAAACTTTTTCCCCGGTCGAGAGGAAGAGGGGAATGCGTTGCGCGATGAGAAATCGCGCGGGTTTGGATGCGTGTCTCCCGGCGCGGCGAGGATGGTGAAGCGTCACGACGCTTCGCGTTAAAGCATCGTCGCGCGATATGTATACCGTGACTCGTTCCACGAGCCTAATTGATATATGTATTGGATGGTAAGATTGAAATATCGCGACTTTTACTCCCGCGCCTGAAAGCTTCGTCGGTTAATTATTCGTTGGTCTATGGGCATTTTTTTTACCTTCTTACGCGACGTTTATCAGCGCTGCTTAGGTAATAACGTTATTTTTTTTTTATTCAAGTTTATTTTACGGTGGTTCTTATTATTATTTTTTTTTTTGAGATTACGCGTTTGGGGATAATCTCGCTTCTTTCGAGGGTCGAGTTGATGGTAGTCAGTTTTATGGTTTTCAGTGGAATTTAACGTTCCACCGATCCTACGAGCGAAAAATATTTTGCGTTAAATCCCGCGACTCGCGTCAAATCCATACATCGATGATTACTCTTTTAATCAAGGATTATTTTCTGCCATTTCTCAGGATTTAAATAAAGCGACTACTTTCGATGAAATGCGAACAAAGTTTCGATCCGAAGCGCGGAACACCGCACGTTTGGTCTTGACGAAAGAATTTTTCCCGCGCAATAATGTCATTCGAATCGCAATCGCTGCGTCGGGATATGAATTCTAAAGCTTCCCAGTCAATTTCGCTCCGAAAATGGGCGTGCCGCGTCGTTAGCGGATAGAAGAGGGCGATAGGAAAAAACAAATTTTAATTAGCATATTGCGGTCTACATCCTGTCGAAGAGTGCAAGCGCCTGTTGCGTGGCTAGGAAAAGTAGGTAAATGGGTTCGCGTGATGTACCCAGCGACGTCGATGAGCTTGTAATCACATTGCCTCGGTAAACTTTATAAACATAGGAGGAGAGCGAGCGTTAATGCGGCGGCTGTAAATTATGTAAGAACCGCGAAGCTATTGAAATAACGAGTTAATTACACGACTCGCGTAAGGTTACCATTCGCGTCATAATTATAAACACGAACCTGAAATTACCGCAATTCCCGCTCGCTTTAAATAAACGCTTCTATTTATATATGTTATATACCATTTTTATTCTACCGTGCGTCTAGATTCTCTCAAATTTTAAATTGAATTCAATTAAAATTTATACGGACCAATATTTATATTCGGTGCTTGGAAGCGAATTCGGAGGGTTTTTTTCTTTTTTTTTTTTCATTTTCTCGACAAATTTAAACTCGTACGAAAATTTATTCCCATGGTAGAGAAATGTTGAAAAGCTTTCGCAGTTATTGTCGCTCGTTTGTATAATTTACGAATGTTTGCAATATTAATAACGGTTCACCCATTTACCGATGTCACTCTCGGGATAATTCTATTAATCACCCGAAATTCGTTAAATCAATCGCAATCGTCCGAAATTCATCTAATCATCGTCCGATCGTACCATTACAAAATTTATCGTCATATTTCGATAACGGCAAACGAACGATTCGAGAGACACTTTGCCTCTCGCATTACCGTTCGTTTAATGATCTACAAACGCGCTCGAGTTGAAACTCTTACGCCATTGGCAGCGATGCCGTAATATGTTTATGATGCTTTAAAGATGAATGAACCGTGCACCTTGCGTCCTTGTGCAATTATTTTACAGCGCGCTCTTCTCCCTCTTCCTCGACTCTCGCGGTGGACTGCTAGTCTTCGCTGCTTCCATTAAAAAAAAAAAGTCCGAAAAAATAACCGTCCAGACACCTTCGTTTCACGCACGACTTATCGAGTTAGAAACAAGTACTGAAATTTTTACCGTCGATCCGCCGTAGGTGAACGGACGGTCAAACTTTGCCCAACGAAGTTTTTCCGACAATTGATTTTCATCCCGCTTCCCTCCCCGGAGCGCTATTGGCGGCTGCATCGAAAATATCGACGCCTTTTTCATTTCGTTCGGGAGAAGTCAATTACGCAATCGGGGGGAGGGGAGGGGGGAGCGGGAGCTATTATTTTTCAGGAATGCCGTCGCATTTGTTTTTAACTAACGTTAATTGACTCGCGATATATTTTACGGGTGAGCGGCGCGTCCGCTTCAAAGAACGGTGTATCGCAACGGTATTGTTAACGATATTGATTTATTTTTACTCGGCGCGAGCTCGCGCGTTCCAGACTGATAATTATGAGTTATGTAAAAACACCGAGTTTCCGGGTAAGAGTTATTCAGGCCGCGATGCGTTAATTGATACTCCGGCCGCGTCGCGGAATTGATAATTATATTCCCGGCGGTTTTTTTTATCTCGATTCACCCACGTTTCTGTATTTACTCTTGGTAAAAAAAATTCGCGTGTACAATCTTCGTCAGTCTGGTGTCTCTTTAAATTATCCAGCGTTTCGTATTCAATTTTGTGAATGAACAGCATCATCGCTGCTCGTATTCTTTTTTTTCGACTGCAATTTTAATCTCAATACGTCGTATACGTCGATTCCGTTATTGATCGAATCGTTCATTTGACATTATCGTAATACGATGATAAATTTTGCAATGATACGATCGAGCGATTATTGGATAAACTCGGATCATCGTATGCAGTTAATTTAACGAATCACGGATGAATAATAGAATCAGATAAAGTGACATCGGTAAATAACACATACGTAAATACGCGCGTGCGTCATTCGATTAAATAATTGAACTACCTTTTTAATAAAAAAAGCGTCCCTCGGTGCTTCTGTTTTTGTTACAATAACTTTCGACCGAATCGAACCCCGTTTCGCTTTTCACCCAATTAATCCACTCGTACGACCGTTACTCAAACGATCGAATCTCTTTAAATCTTCATTCGTTGGAATAAAATTTACGAAAAATTTGCGAAAAAAATCATCGCCGCTCCGTACGCGTGTTCTCTCGCCTCAACTCCGCCGAAATTCGATAAATCTCGGTTACACGCTATCGGACGTATCGAGCGTCGACTTATCGCTGCGAATAATACATATGTATTTCGTTTCCCGAACGCACGAGGCTGGAACCGCCGTATCTCTGGGTAGCACGATGCAATTTGCACGCATCGGGGCGTCGCGTCGTCCGCTCCCTCTTTTTCTCTCCATCAGACTGGAAGAAGATGAAGCCCCCCCGACCCTCGACTTCCGTTCTCGGAGATCAAACGACCGGCTGCGCGCATCGCGGAAATATAATCAGTTGTCCGTGGAGGCGAAAAAGCCAGGAGAGGATCGAACGGCGCGAAATTCACGTGACACCCGTGTCCGTCGTCCCTACACGTCGCGCGTCGGTGTCCCGCGACCTTATCGTGTCCCGCTACTCCTCGCCTTTTTCGCCCGACGATCGATGACGGAGGCGTTTCGCCGTACGTTCCCCACGCAATCTTCGTTCGATGGGGGGGGGGAGGGAGGGAAAAAAAAGAAAGAAAGAATCTGACGCAGGGAGAAATCAAGTTTCGACGTCGAACGATCCTTCGCATTCGACGCGCGTCCCTTCAATTTATCGTATTATTCGATTGCGCGGTAAACGTTTGGGCGATAACTTTTTGCTACCACGCGGTTCTCATTGAATTATTAACCCCTCCAAGCCGTTTATTTCATTCTATTTTGGTAACGTGCTCTCCGCCTGGTCGATTTCAAATATTCTCAAATATTTTAGGATTACCTATATGTTTTTTAGTTTTACATCGGTTACACTTTAAGTAAGTGACGCGTTACTCTTGCGTATTACTACGCTGATTCGTAAAATCGTGTCAAAACGTACCGATAGAAAGAGAGAATGACCCTTTCTCTCCGCGTTGATTCGTTAGTTTAACGTCCGTCACCGCTCGTGGAGAATCGCTCACTCCGCGCACTTTAAACTTTTATCCCCATCGCGCACCGTGAAACTCGGGAAACTAATAATTACGGACTTACAAATGGAATCCCGCCACTTTACCTGCGGTTAGTCGAACTCGGAAACTATTTCAACTACCCCGTCGCGTATTGATTATCCTCAAAACTGTTTGCAACGGTGCACACCTAACTCGGCGGAGCCGAAACTATCGATTGGGAAAAAAAAGTTGCATTACGAGTCGCGTTATCTCGAAAATGCGTTCGCCCGATTCCACCTGTCCGCCTGAAATTTATTTCACTTGAAATTATCGACGCTAAACGTTTTTAATATTCCGACGTATTAATGTGTTTTTAAGGAATTCGCTTCCTTATTGATCCATCGAATTTCATTTAAGGTATTCCGTTTCTTTTATTTACCTTTCAGAATGCTTTAATATCGTCGATAATATCAATATTATCGTCGGTATTATTAAGAACTGTTTGCTCGACTACCGCGAGAAGCTGTTATACGTGCCGCTGCCATCTTGGATTAAAAATATCATTATGCAAACTGTGATTAGTTTGCATAGTACCGTTACACGTTAACGAATGCATACGCCGGGGCCAAGTAATTAAACGAGGATGGAGGCACTCGCATCCACCGTCGGTTCTTTGTAAGAGATAATGAAACAACTCTGTTTCATCTTTCGAATTATCTTTGTGCCCTTAAACTCGCGGTAGACTCGGTAATAAGAATTTGTTATCCATCGTTTTTGTTCTCTCGCACCGGGGCATCCTAATTGCTATTTTAATGCCTGTCCTTTGCAGATAAAACAAATGGCTCGGGTAGGCTGTCTTCAAGAGTCATTGAAACTCAATTTCGCCGCAATAATTTTCCCCGCTCTCTCGGCCTCGTTTCACCGGCTCCCACGAGGACCCAAATGTACTTTTTATGATATCGATAAATCATCGTCCCTCCTCTCGTTAAGTTACAATTTTCAAACTCGACGACAGTTACAGTTTTAGTAAATTCTATTCTCGCCCGAAACAGTGCCAAGAATTCGTTGCAAGAAAAATAATTTTCCCTGGAAAACGTATTAGAAAATTTCGTGGGGTTTATATCAAAATTTACTGCTATCAGATTCAACTTTTCAGTTAATAAGATATCGGTGAGTCCTTTAAATTTTTCGATATTAATAATTCCAAACGATAATCTTTTCCCCGTGTTTCCGAGAGAAAAATTTTCAGTCAATTTATCTCCACGATTTCTCAAGGAAAATAAAGTTTTCGGTCGATTCAACTTCCGTGCTTACGGAGTAAAAATTTATCTCGAAGGCACGCCAGTCGCGGAAATATATTGCTCCCGAAATGTCAAAAATTCTTTAACAAAAGAAGAATGTTATGTTATTTTTAATTACATTTAAGTCAACGCACACGATTTTCGCTGTTTAAACAATGAAAATCTCAAACGGACCACTCGACGGGTACTCCATTTCTACGTCATCCACTCTTCATCGAATTACTCGACGTTCAACGGTAAACCAAAATTGTTAACAACGAAATTTAAGCGTCGCCCTTTCGTTGCGCAATTACCGCATACCGCTCGTTTATACAGCGCGAACGTTGAAGCGGCGCCGCTAGTAGAGTTTTAATTAGCCTCACTCGTCGTTGCCGGTAGAAAATTGTATAATTGAAGCTTTTTCGATTGGTAGAATTACCGTTCCAACGATTTTCCATCGTATCCTGTAATTAAAGTTTCGACTTGCGCAGCCGGATTATCGCGCTCTCCCCTTTGTCTCCCGATACCCCAACTCCCGTTACACGAAAATCCAATAATTTCAGATTGTTGAATTTAATTTTTATTTTCACGATCCATAGGCGGTGGTGACAGCAACAAGGGAAAAAGTAAGAAATGGCGGAAGATACTTCAGTTCCCACACATTTCCCAGTGCATCGGCCTAAAAGATAAGTTGGGTGAGTCAACGAATCTTCGAAACGGTTTCTACATTTTTTCATTATTCTCGATAAACGTTAATCCTGATCGGGAAGAAATATTTGCTCGATACGTTAACACCGGGTATATATTCAAATCGTTCCTACTTATGAAATATTTTTCCCCTGATATTGATTTCCCCGATAGCTAATTACTAATTTCTGTGACTCTAAGCAAATGTATTTAAGGAGAAGCTCTGTTGTCAGACGCATCGGCATCTATTCTTTCCCGTAGGGTTAAATGTCGTCCGATTACCGTGGCTGCATCTGTTAAAGAGACGATCGGCGAGCCCTCGATGCTATTTAATCCTTCTATTCTAATCTCTCGGTGCGACGCGACGATAAGGACGGTACGATAACGAGATGAAGACGATAAGAAGGACGGGTAAGGAGGCAGCGCGTGTCTCGCGTAATCACGGTCGCGGCAGACACCAATTAAAATATCAAACGACGCTCGATCGGCGAGTCACAGCTGATCCGCTGTGACTTTTCGACCTCGTTCCTTCTTTATCTGTCCGTACGGCCACGGGTGACAATTCTTGCGAAGTTTGTTTTTATTTTCGAAGGCGACCGACGGACGCTCGTTTTCAAAAGTGGGACGCGATATCTCCCCGCGTCGCGTCGGATAAAGTGCGCTTCTTTCGCTAAAGGTTTTCCCCCCTCATGAACCTCGAGTTTAATCAACGTATGACTCCCGCGCGCTGACCTCGGTTTGGATTATTGAATCTCGGCGCGAACATCGCGTTGGAGGACGGGCGAAGGAAAAAAAGGATGGGCGAAAGCGACGAAAGACAATACCCGTTGCGTGTCGGCCGTTGGAGACCGACGTTAATTGTATGAATTGAGGCGGTCGAGGCGAGAGAATGTTCGAGGCGTCAATTCTGGGAAAATTTTCTTTACGATTGTGTTTCGAAATGAAGTTTAAGTTCGATCGTATTTAGAATTAAATAACGAAGAAATTGGAAATGCCGTTGAACAGGGTCGAGTGAGACGTACGCCCGAATACGATTCGGTCAGCTTTCATTGGATAATTACAAATTTAATTGATCCGTGTGTTATTCGAATCTGAACGCGAGAATGTTGTATTGTACCGTATCGCATCGTAATATCGAGGAAAATTTCCGAAACCCTGACACTTCGTTTAAAATGTTACTATTTCCATTTTCATTGGTATTCCGAGTCTTTCTCCGCTATTTCCATTTCTATCGATCCATTCCAGCGTTCTTTGTACACGAGATGGCTTTATCGGAATCTTATTCGGCCACGCGTGCACAGATCCGATAGATAATTTCGCGCAAACAATTGCGGCTCGAGAGAGAGAGAGAGATTAAAAGAGAAGGGTGTGTCGCTTATCGTCCCTACATCGATCACCCTAAATCCCCCGAGAAACGTAATCAGAATGAAAATCAAAGTGGATGGTGGTCTTCAGACATCAGGTACGGCTATGTCGTGGACCAGCAGCCGATCGGACGACTGCTCTTCAGGCAATTCTGCCAGGACAAGAAGCCAGCCTACCATCGTTACAATCTCTTTCTGGACGCGATCGAGAAGTATGAGATCGAGATGGACGAGAATCGCACCGATCTGGCCAAGGACCTGTTCGAGCTGTACCTGAAGAGAGAGGGCTCGGAGGTCGTCGACATCCTGAACGACTCCCTGATCGCTCAGGCCGAGGAACGACTCACCACCGGTGGGAAGGAGCTCTTCGTCGAGATCTCGCAGACCGTCAAGAACTTCCTGGCCGGGGAGCCTTTTTCAGCTTTCCTCACCACCTTCTATTTCTACAGGTAATATCTCGCGCGAATCTTGCTACGACATCTGAAAATTCCCGATCGATTGAGTCGAATCGCGTTAACATTGATTTATTCCGGATCTCTGGTACTGTTTAAAATACTACACGATGACTCGCGAGTTAAAGACAGATGATACTACGAACGTGATCTTCATAGATTTATGTATATTGCTCTCTTCAGGTACCTCCAGTGGAAATGGCTGGAAGCGCAGCCGGTGACGTACAAGACCTTCCGCATGTACAGGGTCCTCGGGAAAGGTGGTTTCGGGGAGGTGTGCGCCTGCCAGGTGCGTGCCACGGGAAAGATGTACGCATGCAAGAAGTTGGAGAAGAAGCGAATCAAGAAGCGCAAGGGTGAGGCGATGGTGCTGATCGAGAAGAACATCCTTCAGAAGATTAATTCCAAGTTCGTCGTCTCGCTGGCGTACGCTTACGAGACCAAAGACGCCCTCTGTCTCGTCCTCACGATCATGAACGGCGGGGACTTGAAGTTTCACATCTACAACATGGGCGGGGAGCCGGGATTCGATATAAATCGCGCGAGGTTCTACGCCGCTGAGGTGGTATGCGGTCTCGAGCATCTTCATCTTCAGGGTATCGTGTACAGGGACTGCAAGCCGGAGAACATTCTCCTCGACGATCACGGACACGTAAGGATCTCCGATCTTGGTCTTGCCGTGGAGATCAAGGAGGGGGACATGGTGAGGGGGAGGGTGGGTACGGTCGGATACATGGCGCCGGAAGTGATCGACAACGAGGAATACACCTTCTCGCCGGATTGGTTCAGCTTCGGTTGCCTCCTGTACGAGATGATAGAGGGCCAGGCACCGTTTCGCGCCAGGAAGGAGAAGGTGAAGCGCGAGGAGGTTGACAAGAGGGTGAAGCAAGATCAGGAGAGGTATTCGACGAAATTCACCGAGGAGGCCAAGAGTCTATGTCAGCAGCTGCTGAAGAAGAGTCCGAAGAACAGGTTGGGATGCAAGTGCGGCAGGCGGGGCGCCAAGGAGGTCAAACTTCACAATTTCTTTCACTGCTTGAACTGGAAGAGGGTCGAGGCCGGTATGTGGGAACCGCCGTTTGTGCCGGATGTGAGTAGGTGTCGTTCAGATTGATTCTCTTTTGTCGGTATCGCTCCTTTTCCTCTCTTTTATTTTTCTCTTCCTCCCTCCTCTCCCTACCACTCCGGAGGAAACTTTGTCGAGTCAAACCATTCGGTTTGTACGACCACCACCCGGTGGCGCGGAACTTCTTTTTTTTTTTGGTCAGCTTCTCAAGATGACACGACTACCTCTCTTGTTTCTCTTTACTTGGAATATTAAATGTTGTTTACAGCCTCACGCGGTGTACGCTAAGGACGTTCTAGACATCGAACAGTTCTCCACGGTGAAAGGTGTCAATTTGGATGCCACGGACGATACTTTCTACAGTAAATTCAACACCGGTAGCGTGTCAATCCCCTGGCAATACGAGGTGAGTCTATAGCGTCGTTCTTCCCGGCCTTTCTTTTCTTCGTCCGAAAATTTGCGTCTCGCTGCGAGCGCGAGCTGACCAATTCTCTCTCCGTTTCGATATCGGCGTTTTATATTGAGCCAAAGAGCGCGTGGGGAGGTTCTTGAAATCGTTCTATGTCGAAACGGCAGAAGGTCGTGCTTCTCGGACCCGCCTCTTAGATCAAGAAATATGGGTTCTTCGGAGTGTTCTCGTACGTCAGAGCGAGGCAAGATTCGCTCGTTATCACTGCTTTTATTTGTGCGCTGAGCCGATTCGTAGCTTGGGTTAGCCGCGAGGATCCATCTCGGTTATATTCGGTGGTGCGTTCCACAATGACCGCGATTCGAATTCCTCGTAACGCAACGTCCTCCCTTTGTTTCAGATGATAGAGACTGAGTGTTTTAAGGAACTGAACGTATTAGGTCCTAACAACACGCCTACGCCGGATCTGCAGGTGAATCATCCTCCGCCGAATAACGAGAATCGAGGCTGTTTCCCATTTCGTAGACAGGTAAGACCAAAGTCCTCCTCGTTCTCTTTTGTCTCCTCCTTCGATTCGCTTCAAATATCGAGGATCATTTCGCTCGATACGAACTGAATCTTTCGCCTCGACACCAAAGAACGCTCCACGCCTTGCTTTCAGAAGAAACAGAGCGCCCGCACAAGACAGATACCGCTATCGGAGTGCCATTTGCTAGAATTGTCTCAGAGCCAGAACTCGGAGATGCCAGCCAGCTGATCCAAAATGAACGCAGGTAGTCTGAATCAACCGGCGTCGTCGTCCTTTCGACGTCGTCGCTGTGGACGACGGCGAAGGGCGCTGAGATGCTGCCCGAAGCTGCTCTAAACAGAGGCCCGTCCGTACGTTCTTTTGACGTCGGTTTCTAACGCAACTTTCCGTTGCGTTCTCGTCCATGCACGACTCGAGGAACGGCTGCGATCTTTAAGTAACCGGCCGCACTGTGTCGGAGGGGGCGTTTGTCGAGTACGTTTTCTCAGGTTTCTCGAAGCGTAAACGCGCACGTCTTTCGTCAACTCACACGGGTGGGGTGCGCGTAAGAGCGTCCGATGGTCGCTGGGTGGTACGGTAAGTTCAATCGTAGTTTTGCAATCGAGATAGAATTGTTCTTCGATGCGCGTAGACTCGTCGGAAGGGAAAATACGTTTTAGCGCGTGGAACGTTCGTGCGGATGCCTCCGACGTAGCGAGAGATCCTTTAGATCACTTTACTCGAATAAACAGGAATCCTATGTGCGAGGAGAACGCGAAAGAAAAAAGGGAATCCTGCTTACACGTTGGCACGCGTGTACGCCTCGCATCCATGACGCGCGTAATTATATATTCTACTCTAACGCGTGTGTACGCTGGTAATTACGGTCGCGGTAGAGTACGGACCGCGTCAATGTGTAATTTTGTAATTTTGTTTGCGCCGGTACAACGGAGAAATGCGTTTACACGTCGATACGTGTATAAGGAACGTGTGTGTGCAGTTAATGCGGTCGGTGCATAATGCGCGCACAAACACGTCGTGCGAGACGTATAAAATGCGATACCGCTAGTGGGAATTATTGGGAAGAAATCCTCGTTTACGGCACCCATTGCGCGATGAACGCTTTTGCGATGCGAAAGGGGGCATTTTAGCCAGAATGGCCTGTGCAATACTATTTATCGCGTGGCATCCCGTCGTTCTCTTTATCGTAAAACCATTTCGAGGCGGATGAATTAAACATGGAAACGGAAGCACCGCGCGAAACCTCGGTTACGCCGATCAATCTTGCTTTTCGAATTCTGGACCAAGTTTGGCTGGTTTTAAGGTTTGTTGCGAACGAAATTATGGATGTTTACGGGAAATGATTCCGGCGAGTCGAAAACATTTGGGCGAAAATTTTCCTTTTATCGATGCGCGCACAGTTGGCCGTTCTCCAGTACGGGAGTTTGTGCCAAGTACCTTTAAGATTCGATAAAAGTTCTCGACGCGCCTTTTCGGCGCATAAATAATGTCCAGTCTCTTCTCCGGTCGTGCCTCTCGAGAACGAGAGCCGACGACGTTCTATCGGCTTCTGCCTTGTTTTCGTGAGTTTCTTCTTAACAAGCGACAGGAGGTCCGAACGGAATAGAATGCATTTAGCGTAGCGAGTCTGCGTTTTGATAACTTTTACTTTTTGACGATTATTTACAAATCTGTTGCGACGGACATTGTGTACAAAATACTCCCCCCCTCCTACTGGGAATGTTTTTTAAAACGTGGAGAAACCCGTCCTAAGATACGCACAATCGGCGGCGACTCTTTCTTTTTCTCTCTCTCTCTCTCTGTCTCTCTCTCTCGAGTGGATTCGGTTTAGTCACGGAATAAAAAGAAAATGCTTTTTGATCACGCGTAACCGCGGACAAATATTTACGGGGCACAGACGTATTTTAAAAATGTCAGTAACAAAAAAAAGGCGCATGCAGGACGATGCGTATGTACAACGGCCACGCACTCGAAAATACATTTACACGTACAGCCGAGAGAGATGTGGATGCTCGCAACGAGAAATGGTTGGTTTTTTTTTCAAAACTGAGGAAGAAGGAAAATTCGAAGCGATAATACGTAAACGAGAATACGAGGCTGATTGCAAAGCCGGAAAATAATAAACTCGTTTGCCACTAATGAATTATTGTAATCTGAAATAGGTACGATTGCATGGTTTCATTTGTCAGTCTTTAATTCTCGTTCACTTTTTTAAGGATTGTATTATACGTGTCATTCGCGAGGTGGATCATGATATCGCGGGTGGACTGTCACGTAAAGATGAGATTGAAACTTAAAAATGTACGCTCAATTTCGTGTTTAAGCTGCTTCGAATTTTACGAGCGATTCACACTGAGTTCCTAGAAGAGAAAAATTAACTCCAGAAGATTTCGCGATTTCGACGGATCTCTTTGCGTTGCAATTAATATCGTGCAATTTTATTATCAGTATAATTCTTTAATTTCTATTTTTTAACGTTTATTCGACAGTCCGTCCGCCGGTAATATTTATGTAACGTTGCATATTTAAGATAAACGTTGTATATGTCGAAGTAAGCGATAACGATCTAGTAATTTAAACGTATTGTTAATTAACAATCCACGAATATACGAATAACGGCGCGACCTCTCCTACCGATAGATCACGATCTACCTATCGCTCGTCACGATTTAACCGATAAAACATGTTTTAAGCAGGATAACGATCGTACGAACAAATCCGTCGATATTAAAGTAACGAACGAATTACATGGATTTTTATTGGTTAAACCGCGAATTCTCAATCGCTCACGGTACGGCGCGTCATTCGTACAAATTGCGAATAGAATTTTCATGGTTCGAACACGTCGAGGCGACTTCCAGCAGCAGATCGATTTCGAGAAATGTATGAAAAGGTCTCATTGGAAGCCCGTGAGACAAACGTCGAAAGGAAAATCTCACTTTAACGCTCTTAACTTATGAAACTCTCTATAATCGGGTCTATATCGATCCAGTCGTTTCTCGAATCGACGAGACGGATCGAAACTATCAACGTAATTTTTGCATTATTCTGTAGATCGTAAGATAGCGTAACATAATCACCGAAGCAAGAATATTGTAACGAGGACCGCGATACGATCCATAGATCGCGGCGAATCTCGATCGGCGATCCTCTTTTCACGTAATCACACTCCGGCAGAGTGAGCCCTAAGCTGACTTTTTCAGATTTCTGAAAGGAAGAATCTCCCGGTACTTTCAACTGTGATTTTTTTTTTTTTTTCAAATATTCTCCGACCATTAATTTATTAATTTCTCGCCGAATATTGGGCAACGAATCGTATAATAAAAGAAAAGAGGAACCCGTTGAATTGCGTGTAACGAGGAAAGACGACGATGCCCGCACATGTCTTTTGCTCAAAGAAAAAAAGAAAGGAAGGAAACTCGTCTCTAACGACGTTTCCGTGAGTATCTCGAGCTCAGAATGGACAAAATTTTCTTGGAATCTCATTCACCGTGTTTTAGGACCGACTTACCAATCGAATGAATTATCCGTTAGAGTTCAATGAAAATTACTCATTTTACCTTTCGTAATATTCGAATCCCATCCGCCAGTTTCTTTCTTACCTTACATTACGAATTAATTAGTTGTACTCGCTGGCTCGCAATCTCTCCCTTTGTCGAGTATCTTACGTCAATTACGTTCTCACGATGCAAATTTTTTACTACGGAATTTTACGATTCAATCTAACAGGTACGAATGGGAAACGATGGCGCGATATACATAATACTTAAAAATCATTCCACACCTTTTCGTGCAAGTGTCCGTTTTAATTGTGTTTTCCTTCTCTCGGAGACCTAAGTGCAATGTTGATTAAGAGCGCGCGAGTTGTGCACGCACGACTACGCGCACGGTAAGTCATTAAGTATTTACGAGTAGCCGGATTGCATTGGAATAATAGCTTAAAACATAAATCTTCATCGTGAATTCTTATATCGAGTCTGGAGAGGACGTTCTCGTCCTCGTAATTTTGGAATTAAATCACCGTGGCGTTATTCCCTTGCAATTCTTCGGCTCGTCGAGTGTAGGAAGATCCTTATCAAGCATCGCGATTAATTTTAGCGATAAGCGTTCTCGTTCGTTTTCCCCCGAAGAGAAGCCTTGATGATCATTCGTGTCAAAGCGTAAGGAAGCTCTGTAAGCACGTGAAAGTTCTCCGAATTGTACATAGAACAATTAATAGTAACGACATTAACGACAATTAATAAACGCGGCGTAAGAGGAAGCGAAATAGATTAGGCGTAGACGCGTCTTATATATAGGGAATATACATATAAAAAAACAAAACGAATACACACGATCGGTAGGAGTAGTCTCGTTATTGAAAATCTTCTCACGTGACTACCATAATACCGAGGCGAGATTATCATTGTATTTATATCATAATACTTCTTCCACTCTTACTTTTACCTATCACCTGCTGCCACGTGCAAATTTTAAGGAAAAGACTATCGTTAAGTAAACCAGGTCGATGTAGATATACATATACTAATTACCATAAGATCGTCCTGCGGAGTAAGCGGAGTCGGGTTAGATAATACTTGTCGTGAATAGTGTTACTGAAAAATTGATGTTTCCATGTTCGCGGTGATAAGATTGCACGAATTCTAACTAAATTTCATTTGCCTGTTTTGCGTACTGTATTCTTTATCCGTACATTTCTACTAGCCGAATAATATGGATATTAGCGACATTAAACAACGCTCCAATATTTCAAATTCTATTCGACGAATATTCCCAGCAATGATGCAGATTCGAATAATACTAATAATACCTAATAATGCTATTATTAACAGTCTAAAATTGTGAGACTATATCAACCGTGATCATTGAACGGAAAGATAGAAACAATCAGTGATATTTTTCACCGCAAGTAATATTTCCACTCAGGTTTGCGTGTACCCTCGTTGGATCGAGGCCAGTCTAATAGTTAAAAACAATTATGTGTCGTACGAAGCGCGAATTAATCGCCGATCTTTCATATGATTTTAGCGCACGCTCGAGCGCGGAGAGCGACTATAATTTCGATCTTCCTCTCTTCAGAGAGCCTAAATACTATTATTAACCGAATCGATACTTCGAATCAAAGCGCCTAATAATTATTCGAATCTCGAGTAGCTCAGAACGGCACTACGGCACGTGTAAGCATTCGTTCTCGTAATTAACTAATTAATTAGATCGAATCTTTCTTTTTTTCAATAGCTTCTGATACTCGCTCCTAAATTATTTTAAAAGCCTACGCTATATTTAATGATTATTTTATCGTTAGACTCGTTTGGAAAAGTTTGTGCGAAACGATCACCAGTGTTCGATCGGAGACACACGTTATCAGGATCGATCGATCGATAGGATAATCGATCTTAGTTATCGAACAAGGAACGCGCTGGAAGTGCTTCATTAAGCGAATCCAACCGCACGATCCGATTTGCGAAAGCCTAAGGAAATGTTACCAAGCTCGTTGTTAATTTCCCTCTACTAATTTCTCACCGTTTTTCTTTTTCTCCCGAAGCAATTCGGCGAGCGTATTTAAATCTCAGTTCTTCATTTTTATTCCGGATCAACGACCTGAAACGAAACGCACAGATACAGCGGAGACTCCGTGTTCCGTATTTTAGAAAGATGATTTTCCCTGGTTAAGTAATACTCGTGAAAGCGAACAGACGTGTCGTTCTCGAAAATTTTGTTTCGAGCTGGTCTTTTATACAATATGTTCGTTTTTTTTGCCTCGACGGTTCCCCGAGAGTAACGGGGAAATCGAGCAAGAGAAATAGAAAAAAGAAAAAGAATACAAGATTTTGTTCCTGATGCGCCGACAAAGCCAAATGAAACTTCTTTTTTTGTAATCTCTGTATGTTGTACAACTGCTGTGGACAAAGTTATAAATATTATAAATATATTATATGTATTATATATACTGTGTATAAGTTATAAATACGTGGGTGTAATGTATTTATAACTTATATGTTTATACATGCAAATATAAACGCGTATGTAACCATAAATCTTGTCGTTCTTCGCGTCGATGATGAATTTAAAAACAAATTCCAAGAAAAAGTGTATTTCTTTTTTTTTACCGGATTCTCAATTATCCGAGAAACGATTTTTCTTTTCATTTCTATATTCGAATGATTTAATAATCGAACGTTGAATGACGCTCATCTATTCAAAATATAGAATAATTTCAACATTTTAAATAATATATACCTACATATGCCACAAAGACGTGTCCCGTATATATGATTTATTTATCGGGACAACGTTTATTAGTTTTGCGTCAGACTTTCGGAAAGACTTAATTAAAACTCGACGTTTTGGTTTGGAGTCAGATTTTTAGCCACACTCAAAATGATGTTTCTTTCATATTCGCAACAAGCTGATTTACTTGACAGATATTTTACAAGATGAAGGGAATTGCGGAAGTAACACACAACATTTATACAATATAATATATTGTCACAGTTCGCTCCTCTCGGTAGACCTCTCGTTTCTCTTTCTCTCACTTGTTCAGATCCTAAGCTACTATTTCGTCTCCTCGTTGTTTCCCTTAATCGTTAATAGCGCGTTCCGCGAGTTCGCGCCATTGTTAATTACGTACGCGCGTACGTAAACTCAGTTGCGACATTTTCACGTGGAATTTTAAGATTTGCGCGCCGAGCACGACAAACAAAAATCTATATTGTTTTTTCATTCGAATTACCTTCGCGGTCAACGTCAAAATTCTAGAGGGACAAACGCTACGTCGTTATATTATTATTATATGTACAATATAAAAATAATACAACTATACTTTAATAATTTATCGGCTTAAAATTCCACGTAAAGATTCACGTGAAAATGATGCAACCGCGATCCACAATGGAAAATAAAATATTGTAACATCGGTATTGTTTCCTGTTTTACACACATTTTGCATTGTCCTTCGATGGCGTTGTTTTTTCTTCCTCTTTTCAAGAACCGTTTCGAGTACACGCTGGTTTCGCTAGCCGGAACAAAAATAACTACGTAATACAAAAAAAGTGCACTCGGATTCCGATGAACATTTTCTCTCTTCCTTCTTGTTTTTTTAAATCTTACTTATTCTCGACTAATTAATTATTAGATGCCTTATTGTCACGCGTGTCAGGATGTCTATCGATGACTCTCTTCCCAAGAAATCGGAAGAAACGTATCGTTATTGATATAAATATGTCGTTTCCTGGATTCTAATGATTTAAAACTATCTATCTTTTATCTCATTGTCAGTCAGGGCCCACGAGTGCCTCTCTACGCTTATTATTATTTTTTCGTTCAAATGCATCTATCTATCGTTTCAGTCGTTCGTGGAGATTTCTATTAAATAAAATTAAGGTGCGTTACGTTAACGTAAATCTTGCGTGCATCGCTACGCTTATATACGTAGAAATCAGTGTTGTCGGTGTCGGCAATCGTTTAGTCTCGTGTCCTCGTGCGTTTCGTATTTTATTAAATGATAATTTAAGATAGGATGAAATATATGGAATTATATGAATCGACGGCTCGATAGACATCCCGAAGAGTGTTGATGTGAGCTTCGTGATTTTCGAAAAATGTCCTGTAAAAAACATAGCTAACGGTGAGTGACAAAAACTATATTTAGATATACATAATCGAAAGCATCAGCGATACGTCCCTCCGAATATTTAAAAAAAATCGTAGGTATGTTCGTATCATTGGAATGTATAATTTACTTAGCTTCTTAGAGTATACGCACGATCTACAATTTCAATTGTAAACGTTCTCGAAAATCTTCGTCCTCCCGTGCGGCACCGCGCTCATGACGATTAGCTCTGAAATTAATCGTCATGCGACGATCGAACGATCAGACTTCGCGGACATTGTTGACAGAACGAATTTTTATTTGGACGAATCGCCGAGGTTCTCCCTCAGGGTGTATCCGTAAGAACTAAAATCAATTTGGAAGTCTACGCAGGGGCGCGAAAGGACGTTCCTTCGATTAGGTGAGATCCAGTTTTTTCAAAAACACCCCGTAGAAACTACTTGGTCCTAGGAAAATTTAACTACAGATATGTGGAACGGTGACATTCTTTTCTTTTTTTTTCGAGGATGGTCGTCGATCGGCTTTTCGCGAGGATCGAGGGTCCAAATTTTGCTACGTTCCTTTTCCCACGGAAAAGCTAATTAAACAATTACAAAGTGGCTCAATTATCGAAATGAAATGACATCCGTAATCGATGATTCGCAAACGTTGGTATGCGCGTACGTGTGTTTGTATAGGCGTGTGCTAACAGTAAATAAAATCACAGTGGACAAAGGAGGAGAGAGATAAAACGCAGAGACTCTGATTCGCGAAGCGTGCAGTACCCAGTTTAGATGTTTCGATTAATTGTAAAGCGAATTGTCATTTTATCACGACAATCTTATGAGCTGCGTGGCGAAGGTGAGACCCGATTCATTTCCGTGATGTCAAGATTATTTTCCCAGAACATTGATGTAGACTGGAAACTCGTATTTTGCAATTTTGTACTCTCATGGAATCTCGAAAAATATTCACGGTATCGCGAAGGAAGATTCGAGTCTCTCTCGTGTCTAGCCAACGGATATTTTTCTTCGACCTAAAATCTAATTATCCTTCAAAACGTAAGATTAACAATTCTGTTTCTTTACGGGAACTATATTCTTGCGAACTATATTCCGTATAAAAGCAACGATCGAAACGAGGGGTACTAAAGTCGACTAAATTATCCTAGACAAACTTTCGTTTTCTTTTTTTTTTACTCGAAGGCGGCGTGGTATAAAAAATCTAAAACCTGAATGTAATTCAATATTAAATATTTAAGATTCGTAAAAAAGTATTCCTTACCCTCGCAAGTTTGCCCTTAAGATCCGTCACTTCCATAGGCGTACATACACGATCACGCAAAGCACGCGTCGAAATCCACGTCTCGATAGAATCTGTATTCTTCCTTTTGTTTCATTTCTTTCTATCGATTTGTTCTTTGCAGCGCATATTCCAACGATTACGTTTTAGGTGGATTAAAATTGTACACCGATTCGCGACTTCCAATCGTAAATTTTGTACAGCTCGTAATTCGGGGATATTCTCCGTAACACGCTCCGTCGATTTGCGGCTCAATATTTGTGGCAGTAAAATGCAAATTTATTATGCTACTACGTTGGCGTTCGAATGCCAGCGTGTATAACGGGTGGCGTTTTCTCACCCTCCGTTTCTCGGTCTCTTCGTTCTGCGCGGAAGTACAGCGGGGAAATGCTCGTATCTCGTGATAATCACGACGTTAAATACAATGAGAGCGCGGAACGATTTGCGCGAGGATGAAGAGGAATCGTTGTCACGTTGCGATTGACGCACGTGTCGTTTATTGTCGCGGAAGCGATCGAAAACGAAGAGTCGGTAAATAAGTTCGAAACGAAGGGTCGAATCGCGATTACGCGAGACGGATAATGCGCGTGGAATGAAAACGATTAATACCATTTGGGAATGTGTTCGCCAGTACTGTGGCGAGAATCAGATCTCTTTCACACTGACCAACGTCGGATAAACTATGCCTCGTTTATCCCATCGGAGAGAAATGTTTCAACGTTCGTATCAAGGTGCAATTTGAAGCGGTGAAGAGGCAGGGGAGCGAGTCAAATTTGGAACAAACTGCGTTTACTCTCGACACTATTCGTGAAAGATTGTTAAAATCAATGGAGATGAAAATAAATTCAGAACTGATTTCAGACTATTTTCTGACCATCTCCCTCGATTTTAATTATCTTTCGCAGACTTTTGCGAGTAAACGAATTGCCTCCCAACTTCGTCTCGCTTCTCTGAATTTTCATAAATTAAAATTCAGATTTGATTTCGATCCATTTCCGCGCAAGTTTCATCGATCGTTGAAATATCTCGCTCCAAAAAAGAGAAAGCGTTACGGAACTACCAGGGTTCGTGTGGAAGAGACCTTAGTTACGTTAACCCGTCAATTGCGCGAAGAAAAAATATCGGACCGGCCGGGCATTGCTTTTTACTCGCAGGCAATTATGTTTTGTTTTTGTTTTTTTTTTCTGTTTCAAAATATCACTCTGTAATGTTCCCGATACTCCGTGCGATCTCGTATTGTTTCGCTGAACGTCGGAATAATTTTTCTCCGCGCAACGAAATGAAATCAAGGTCAGCCTAGTTTCGTGATAACATCACCGCGAAGATGTCGATGTCAGCCTCGCGTCGAGGTGGACATCCGGTGGGAGGTAACGAGCGGATAGTTTTCATCTTTCGAGCAATTTTACTTTACTCTCGCGAATTATAACGGCGCGGCGCAGGCGTCCTGTTTCAATATGGCTGTCTCTTGCCACAGGACGCCTTTCCTTCGCTCGGGGGATACTTTCGACATTTAATATTCGAGTCTTTCGGGCGTGTTCGCGCTCGGATCACAAATCTCTTATTTACATTCCATCTTTGACGAGGCTCCGATAGATAGATAATCGGAGCGCCGTGTTGCTAAACGCAATTTTTAGCCGAACGTATGCGAAGCGAAGCGCCTGTCCTCCGAGGATACCGTAAGATTCATCGTTTTCGGCCCCTCGTTACCTCAAAACCGGAAGTCACTTCCCTGACGGAAACTGAAGATTGATCCTGACTGCGGTTAAACCTGAGCGGGTTTCGACTTGCCGACGACCAGCATTATCTTCTGCAGGAACTTCGTGACGCTTACTGCAACAGAATAATTCGTTCGTCAGTCATACGTTCGTGAAAAACATCCCGATTAAAAGTGCGTCGAGATTTCGTTAGTTCGTTAATTAATTAATATGATAATTAGAAGGTTTACAGGTGCATCGTGTGACGGCATTGTACGGTTCAGTGTGCGTGGTGCCGGTTTCGTGAGGTCGGCATGCAAAATTAAAATTTAACGATGTTTCGGCAAACTCAAGTGTAAAAATACGATAGAAACTTTCGTTCGTAGAAGTAGTTTATGTCGATTAAAATCGTATCGATGGTGAACGAAGAATTCTTTACGCGGTGACACGATATAAATAATAAAATCAGCACGAAGCGATTTCGATGAAATTAATGGCACATGAAGTTACAAATATATTTCTTTTTGTTAAATATTGATAGCACAAAGATTGGTATAATGTTAAAATTAATTAAACATCCGCCTAAAGAACATAGGTATTCATTAGAAATATAAATAAGGACGATATTATCAATTATTTAAAAAGATTCTACAGCCAAGATATATTCTTTCCAGTGCCCACTAATATATAACGATGTTATTAATATAATGTTTGATCGAATTAATTATTAATACCGTGACAGATTTAATTAGAGAAACGTAATAAACATGCACGACGGTCAAAACGAGTCTGTACTTTTCTCAAAAGGAACTTTTTTGCAAAGATTTCGAGAACATGCACGATGATCGAAAATACAAGTTTCGACGATGATCAATAACGGAAACACGATGAATGCTAAACATGCGTGACATGACAAGAGTAAAATTATGTTAGAGTGTATTTTGAACCTTAGTCTTTGGTCCGACGACTACCATCAGCTTCTGCAAAGTTTTGGTAACGGCGCCTGCGGGAATAAATCGGTTAAACAGAAACGAGAATAAGAAACTATACCTCGAAAAATCATTTTCAAACAAAATTGCATCGTTAAATGGAAAAAAAGGAAAAAAACTGCAACCGGTCAGAACAGAATTCGGAGAAACGAATACCAAAATTATTATCATTATATCAACCCGCTCGGAACATTTCCAAAAATCTTAATTATTCTTTCCTCGAATTCAACATGGAAGATCTTCCGGACGAGAAAACAAGTTTGTCTTAGAAAAAAAAACAAGATTTTAATTCGGTGACAGTTGTCTCGTACAGAATCGAAGAAGACGATATTTAAAAACGGTTACCTACAAGGTTGAAATAGTGGAAAATATTGTTAACGAGATTGTTAATAATTATCCCTGACTTACCGACGCCTCTCTGGAAGAATTTCGGCTTGTTTTTCGGGTGAATGAATATGAAGTACACGGGCACCGACGAGAAGATCATTAGACAACCGTATCCTGAAGAAAGTTAAAATATTGTTAACGGGACGGATGTACTCGGGACAATCGTATCGGGCGATCGTTTAAGTTCAAACACGAGGAAGGATGTTTTACCTGTTTCCGCGGGACTAGCGTACATCGGTACGATCGTGACAAAGAGAGTAGCGATGATGTACACCACTGGAAAGGCGAGATTCACTTTGATAGGCCTGGGTAAATTTGGTTGAGCCCATCTCAGCCACGGTAGGCACAATACGGAGACCCCTATGCTCAACTGCGAACAATAATCCAATTTTTGTTATACATTCATCTCAGACCGGTTAAAGGGAAGTCACTTTTACGCTTCGTTGGAAAGAAGTTATATCTTTAGGGATTTAAAAAAAAATTATTTCTTTGACTTAAAACTTGCCGAAAAATTGATCTATGTTCCGAACTTATTTCTCTATCTCCTTTTTACTCAATTTTTGCTACATTTTCTTACTCAATTATTTTTCGGTAACGGATTTAAATACTCAAAATACGAAATCACTTTCCATCCTGCCACGTCTCCTGTAAGAATCTCATTTAAATATGTATATGATTTTCCCGAAACGTTCACGACATACCAATTAATTATCTACCAATCTATTAGACTAATTAATTAATTATCTTTAACATTAATTGAACAGATATGAACAAGACGATTCGATTACTGCAAATGGAATCGCCAATTAGTCATTAATTAACGATTCCCGATAAATTCGTATTGGATTTCTTATTCTTCGCGAAATTCCAGTAACCGATGCGGAGGGTCTTTTTGTAAGATACAATTCCGACAGGGATTTCACCTCGTAGTCTCCTCTCCAAATTTTTTCCCGGGAAGTTCTCCGTTACCGACGCGACGGCACGATTACTTTTCAATTTTGTTGCAAACAGCCGTTAACGCGGAAACAATCGTCGCAAGGGACGAAATTGTTTACGCGCCTTGGTTTAATTCAAGGTAAGCACGCATGAGCAGGAGCTTGAGTCGGACAATAGTGTCAATTACACCCGAGCGGTATGAGCCAATTAGAAAATTACTACTCGTCCGGTCAGTCTAATAATTCGTGTCAGGTACATAACATACCCCGCGGGTCGGCTGGAATGTTCTCCCACTCGTACGAGCGTAACGTCCGAATGCATTTTTCTTGGAATACGAGCAAGAAGAACTAACGCAACATTACTTTCCTCGATTCCCCCCGCGGCGGTGCCTTCGTTGTTATGTACTTCGATAAAAGAACGAATGACGAAATCTCATTCGCGTGTTGCGCTACGCGTTTACACGACGAAAGTCATTCCGAACTGATTACGACTTACTAATTACTAATCGCTACTTGGTTTTTGCGCGTGCCTCGTTACCCCCTCGGTACTGTGCGATTATGATAATTGAGGGAACAAAGACGTATTGGGAGTTAATTAAACGTAACGTCGAATTTCTTTTTGTTACCAATTTATCGGGGGATCGTTAATTAAATACTAATTGGCGATTCCATTTCCAGTAACCGGATCGCGTTGCAAATATCTTTTCAATTAATATGAAAGATAATTAATTACTACATCGTGGACGTTCGGGGAAGATCGTATTTTTACGCGGGACGCTTAAAGGAGAGGTAGGCGGCACAGAAATTTATTTTAACGTATAAAACAAAGATTGCCCGACGGAGAATTGTTCGTTATTTACCGTCCGCGAAAGCCGTGTACTCGCGTAAACATCGATAACATATTAATTACAAATTCTACGACGGGAGTCCTTTTGACGAATTAATTAAATGGTCTCTGAAATAGTTTAGCCTCGAAGGGTAAATAAAGTGCGATTCAATTTGGTTTGTTCTGTACGTACCCAAGTGGCAAAGCCGACGTAGTTGATCAGAGCAAAGATGTCGGAAGAGCAGAGATAAACCATGGACAGGAGGGCCTGAAATAAATTGAAGATCAAGCTTCCAATTATCGTTGAAAATTGTCACTTCCTTCGATTTCGATCGGACGCGATAAGTACACAGTGTCACGACTATCGTAACCAATTGCGTACCATCGACAAGACCGACCGTTCCTCGTGTTCACGAGGGTCGAAGCAATCAGTGCGAAAAATCGTGCAAACCGTCGCAGCAATTTTCGATCATTATCGACATTATCGATAACAATTGCGTCTTCGACCAAGTCCGCGTGTCGATTAAGCGAGAGCGTCGAAGCGGTCGAGTATCGTTCCTCGATGCATTCGAGTGGGGAATGAGTTCTATCGCGCGCGGAAGCTTCGGAAGTTCAACTTTGAAAGCGTATTGTCACAATATTGCTGAACGCGATTAAGACATTTGTTTACTCGAAAGTAAATTTTTAAAATCAATAGCACCATTATTCCCTATTATAAACTGTGTTTTTTTTTTGGAATATCGACAAATACCTTACAATCGACCGATCAACGCGGTTCAAATATTTGTGAAAAATGCAATTTGGGTGTAGCGACACCGCGACGTCGTCGTTTCTCACGATTACGGAGGAGGAAGAAGAAGATTGAGAATATTCGGCGTACCATACACAGCACAGCGGGGGTTGGGGTGAGCCTCGAAGTTTGGATCATCGTCAATATTTCCGGCATCTGACCCTCGCAGGCACCGGCGTAAAAGAGCCTCGAGGACGTCAGAAGAATGCCATTTACAGCGCCGAACGTCGAAAGGGCAACGAAAACTGGTATCGTCCATGCCATCATGCCGAATAAACGATTGGCGAATGTCTACGACATAAATATAATCGATTAAGAATCGGATCCACAATATTAAAACCTATTCGAACTGTTCGCACCGTTTCTCAAATATCCAAGTATATTGCATAAAAACTCTTATCTGTCAACTTCTATGAACTGTATTTTTTAACTGACATTAAGAATCTTTATTTCGGTTACTAAGAATATTATAATATAGATTATCTATATTCTAAAACAATGTTATTAATAATAATATAGTATATAGATTATCTATAGTATAGAATAGAAGTCTAAGAATATTATTCTCGTACACACAAACGGAGTGGATCGAGAAACACATCTTCTTCCTATCATATTAGTATTTATTCCATCATCGTAATTAACTTACCACCGCGACAGCCTCGCTACCCAAGACCTCGACGGGACTCAGCGTCGTATAAAACGCCATGTTCGTAAAGACGTAGACGATAGTGACGAGGGCGCACGAAATTCCAATGGCCCTTGGCAAGTTTCTACGAGCGAGAGAAGAGAGAAAAAAAGGATTGATAAAATTGATAGTGAAAGCGCGTACGTAAGTACACACGCCGTTCTGTCCTTTCTATTCCATGCCAAAGAGAGATCAAATCTCGGATATCAATTGAGGCGATCTTAAATGGGACTCGACCAACGGCTCCCATTGTCGGTGAAAAAGCTTTGACCTTGGGAAACTTAGGACATTACGAGCCCTCGTTTTATCCAGCGTGGAAGTCAATAAAAGCAGGCCTCGACTCTTCCAGCCCTCTCCGCCGCTTAATTAATATCCGTAAGACCGGCTGTTGCAATCACTGTTAATCGTTGCGCCAGATTCTGTCATCGGGGCAAAAGCCTCGCGAGTCGCAGCACAATTGTTGGTGTTTATGAATTCTTATTGAAAATTGATAGGTCGAGAAGGATAAAGTAATTTTTCCAGGAATTCAAATGTAAAGTGGATTATTAATCGGCGTGAACGATTAATGTTGTTCTTCGAGGGGAACTGTACTTGTAATTATATCTCGCGATTATCTTGTCTTTCTCGGTAACACGGTTTATAAATATTGAAGTAGCGGCGCGAATTTAAAGCGGAAGTAAATTGAATCGATCTTCGAGGGAATTATAAATTTCTTCGCGCGATCGTGGATAGTCGGCGGAATTAAAGTACTTTGCGAGCCGTCTGATCCACTCACCTGACCGGGTCCTTCAATTCCTCGATTATGAAATTCAAGTAGTTCCAGCCATTGTAAGCGAACAGTCCCGAATAAAAGCTGAGCGCTATCGACGTCACTTCTGTCTTGGTGTTCTCGAACGTGAAGTATTCCGTGTGTCCTGCGAAACGCAACGAAAAGTAACGCGCTCAGCGAATTATTGTCATACGTATGCCAATGGCGATGAAACCATTAACGGGGGACTTCGAGTTGTCCCGTTTTAATAACGAATCGTTGCGTAAAGCGCCGTTTAAAAATTCGGCTGACGAGAAGCGAGCGTCGGGACACGTGTTTCGAAGGTGAACGATGGAAATCAGGCGAGTTCTCACGATGCGGCTCGAGTAAGAAACCATTCAGAGAATTGAATGGCCCAATTTAAGCGATTCCTTGCACGCACACCGCGCGCGCGCACCGTCGAGTCGTACACGTATTTAACCCACCTTTTTGATTGGGCAAATTGTCTCGTCCGGCAAGTGAAAAGACGCCTAACTGTCTTTTACTATTTTAAGGGCGGCGTGGGTGGTTGGGGAAATTAACGCGAGCTTCCTCGTACCTCGTCGGAGAGAAATCAGTATCGAGGCAAGCCGAACGTCTCTCGCTAACCGAAAGTGGTTTTTAACCACGAAATTCAATTTACCGACCGACCTTGAATGTATCTCGAACGAGAAGTTCATCGCGCCGAGAGCAGTAATATAATCCAGGCGTTATCGCTTCGTTGATGAAGTTACGCGATTCGAAAATTTGAGTTATTGAGATATTAACGGGTATACATATAGAAACCGCAAAAGCTAGTGTAATAGTATAATATTATTTCGTTGTTTCGATATAGAATTTTTTTAATTGCTCGGCAGCATAGTAGAAATATAGCAACGGATGTGATATAAATGATGTGTAATCGTGACCCGTTTCGCAAAGGTAAAATGCTATTCGTAACAAGAATTATTTTCTCGCGAATCGTGGTCGCTAATAACCGAAAGGTTGATGCAACCTTAGATAAACAAAAAAGAACAGCGCTCTTTTCGCATCGCGATAAAACATTGATTTATGGCGACACGGATATCTGAATACCACGAATGATCGAAGGTAAAAGTATAGTTTCTAAGGCCACGCGCGTTCGTTTGAGAGTTTTGCGCGTAATAACGACTCTCTCGGAAAGAAACGAGCTTGAAAAAAAATCGCTACCACGATCGAAGTGATCTGCGCGGCTTAAAAAAAAACCTGCATACCACCTCTAATCTTTTTTTAAACAAGATCGTGCAAATGCTCGGCGATGAAATTTTTTACAGCTCGACCGAAATAATTTCAATGCTCCAGATATCGTATTAGTTTCTCCCGAACCGACGATCTACGAAACTATTTCGTTCCGCTGTTTCTTGCTCCGACGCTACACGGCGAGAACGTTCGATCGAAAATCACGAACATACGTCGCTTTCACGACTAACATCGATGTCCTATTAAACGATTCGGCCAAATCGATCCTACACAATAGATAGATCGCGTACCAAGGAGAAAGCTGATCGGATACAAGATTCGTTACTTTTTTTTTTCTTTTCATCGTACGTCGGGTACCGCGAGTAATATTGGGCAACGTTACGGGTAGGAGGAGTAACGCGGTAACGCGAGAAAGGGGAAACGCGATGCGATAATAATTTCTTTTAATCGTCCAATTGTTTTAACATTGTTCGTGAGTCGATCTCGGACCTCGCGCGTTGTCGGAGTCGTTGAACTTACCAGTGAAGAATTGATAAGCTCCGGCGCAGATAATGATGAAAAGCGCGAGAAGCTTGGCGTAAGTGAAAATATCCTGGACTCTCGTCGCCCATTTCACGTCCCAGCAGTTGATGAATGCCAGAACACCTTGACAGAAAAATGATTTCCTTGAAATGGGCGCGCTCGTCGACGAAAGAATTGTCAGGAGCATTTCGTCGCGCGGGAGATGAAAAGCTTCGATCGTTAAAACTCCAGCTTTCGGGATCGTAGTTCTAGAATTAATTAATTTCATTCGACAAAAGTTACATCAACAGATTCTTAGATTAGCACTATTTCTACCGAATGCGTCAGAGTCAAAAGACACGTTTTTGGCATTTTCATTTAAAATTATTACCATCAGAGTTTAGTCGGTTTTCCTCAATTCGATTTTTGACAGTTCCTATAATGATTGTTAAATTAATTTAAACGGTATCTTTTCCTCCAATCTCTTTCGGAGTCGCAAATACGGTTTGGTCGAAGTAGTTATACGCACAGCCGCGGTAGAACTAGTTGAATGACATTCTGTTTATATTTGTTTCGAAGAATCACACTTCGGGATCTGCGCGCCCTGTATAAAGGAGGAAAGAATACAATGTCCGTCGACACGATCGTGATTTATAAGACCGTCGACGGGTATTAAACTATTCATCCATTATCGTACTCTTTCTCGCGTAAAGCGATTACGTTAGCGGGAACTAACGTTCCGTCTTACGGAACCGGTTGTACCCGGTAGCCTACAGTTTCAGACTGACTGGCACCAGTCCAACCAACCATAACTGCAGCAGAGGGTAGAAGCGAATCGTGGATGGTTATCGACCTGTTCGGCCTCTGACGAGAAAACGGGTGGTAAAGGTAAATCCTCGAGAGTCATCGCCCATCGCGATAATCTCTACGCTGTTTTATGCACAGAACGTTCGTAGACTCGCTCGAAATTTATTCCCAATATACCGGGTGTTACAAAATTATCGGGGATCAAGATACCGATAATCTAGAATCTTGAAAAATTGCCGAAATTGAGGTGGCAGTAATGAGAATAGTCGAGGATACCCGGTAAAAGTTCCAGAATGGGAGACGAGGTCTCCGACTACCCGGTACACATCGTGATCGATTTAAATTTAAATACTTTCTACGGGGTGACAGAAACATCTCGGTCAAAGAGCATGAGAGTCTTCCACGTCTCTCTCCCTCTCGGCCCGTAAGACAATCTAATTTCCTACTCCAAAAACCTACTCCAAAAAGCAACCCGACAAATTCGATCTTAACGACCGGAGCTCTCTCGGAGCGCGTAAAAACACGCCCCGAAAATGGGCATCCGCGTCAACGTTCCCACGGTGCTCGAACAAAATTTCCTACAGGACGTGCGAGGGGGTTCGATGCACCCGAGGGAAGCGCGCGCGTTCGCGCGAATACAACGTTGAGAGAAAAGAATTCCACCTCGCGGATGCGTCGTAAGATGCATTGGTCGGAGAAGCACTCTCATTGTCAGCGGATCGTCCTTCGGTCGGATTCGTTTGCCCGACGTCGAAGAAAAGTAAGAAATGCCGTCTGACGCAACATCTCGAGAAATATCGCGAGACTCTTTCGCTTCCCTCCCCTCCCCTCCTTCGCCGAATCCCTCCGATCCCTTTTAACGTCTCTCCTTCTCTCTCGGACTCGCGTCCTTTTCAGTCCCGTGTCTCGCATCCCCCGCCGGGTGTCCCCTTCGACGAATTATACCGTCGTGGTAGCCAGTTGACACGTTATTAGATTACATTTGATCACAATGGGGCGTGATTGTTGGCCACAGTCTTTTGACTCGACGACCGAGCTACTCGGGTCTCCTCGACGCCAGTCCGATCGGATTGTCTAATTCCACCGTCGGCTGATCATCATCGCCGTCTCTACTTGTGGTCGATGCCAACGCGCCGCAATATCCTGAATAATTCCGATGACGGGTTTGCAATTTTTCACGCGTTCAGCCACGTTCAGACCAGCTGGCCCCCCCCCCCCCCCCCCCCCACCGGACCGATGGGTTACAATTTAGCTACAATACATCTCCAGCAAGGTTGCTCACCGGTGGACACGAAGTTATGCGCTTCAAGATCGCGTGTTCATCGGTGATCATAGTTTAAGAGTTTAACAGTTTAACTTATCGTTGGTAGGAACATTCGACCTGCGTTCGACGTGTATACTCGTCATTGCTTGACTTTAATTCTGTACCCAGTGAGAGATTTTTAATAGCATATTACGCAGTTAATTGATTAAGTAAAATCGAATTATGGCTGAATTAAATTAAGCCATAGAAATAATTTAGAATTAAGTTCTTCTACGCTATTAAAAGAAGACACCGATCCGAGTAGAGATATTGTATGTTACAGTGCCGGGGCTAAAAGTGTAAAGCGAACTATAACCATAACCTGTTGGCCACGATTATCATTCGAAAGGGCTACGCGTGCCAGAGTGTTTCGAACAGGAGCGACAATGTTGCCCGTAAATACTAGTCGATAAAGGGTGATTGCCGAGTTTAACTCGAATTAATATATTAATTTGACGAACAGTTTATTTATCACTGGTTTAGAATTTAGGTACGAGATTAAAAGGGATGGTTGATTAAGCTCTCTCGCAGCGGGTTATATTTACTTTCCCATCGACACGGGGGAGTGTTATGGTTTAATTGGAACTCATATTTTAATTTGACGGACAGTTTATTTATTGCTGCTTAGGCGGAAAATGAAGAGGGGAAACTACTTTCCGGTTGAAGCAGGTTATATCTTTTTACCCGTCCACGAGAGCGTGCTCCAATTTATCCTGAATTAACAGCTCGCTCTAATTTTTCCTTTATTCGATACGAGACTTCAAAGAATAAGAGAGTCACGAGTCAGGAGTTACCGGTGAGTCTCAGTCAGACGAGACAAATCACTGGTACAGAATCTTCAAGAACTGCGTATTACGAACTAGGACGCGAAACGTAATTGCGTTCTCTCGGAAGAGTTTTCCTTACGTCCGCTCGAGTTACTGGGATTCGAGACGGAGTTTCATTTCCTTTACCACGCGGGAAACACAGCTACCGTTCCCAGAACGATTTATCGGAAATTAAACGGAACGCTCGGTTCCGCGGAATCACGGTCCCGTCGGAAGCAGGGAAATCCTTTTATCGCTTACGCTCGCAATTCTGTTTCATTGTTACGTCAATGACGCGTCAGACGTGTTTTCGCCCCTCTCTTTCGATTACCGTCCGTTCGACCGATCAGTTTGGAGTAAAGTAAAGAAAAAAAAAAAAAAATACATAATGGAGGGATCACGTCGTCCGATAGGATTAAGTGGCTGATAGCAATGTTGTTTATTTTATGTTACAACAAGAGAGACGCGGGGGAATGATTAATTAGCGACCGCGTTGCGTCTGGAAGATTTATAATTACGTTTCCTCGCAATGTTCTATTACGGCGACAAGTAATACAAACATCGCGATATCGGAGACTATACATAATTATGCGAGTCTGCAAAGGTTATTCGCATTGTTATATAAACACGACAAACAAATGTTCAAATCGTTCGATGCGGAATGTAAATCAAACATTGCAATTTGTGCTGGAACAATTGTTCATCGTGGTCGCCACGATATTGCTGATTTTTTGAATGATTATAGAACGCCTCAGCTATAAATTGAATTTTTTTCGCGTTACGTTTACCACAAAATTGTACAGGCAACGATTTTTTTTGGTGAACCGCCCGTCTTTTGCGCTTACGATCGCACGGTATATCGAAATCTTCAATAGCTAAATTGCATTCGATGAATTCGCAAAAGAGTTTTACATATTTAAATTTTTGCGTAATCTAGCTCGTCGCGAATGATATAAAATTACGCGAAACATTCCTCCGTGCGCGAGGTTCACGGCAGCGAGTGCGGTGCGTGCACTTGCAGTTCCGTAAAACGATCCTCGCACGAGGGTTTCTTGCCGATACCAAAGCGGAAGTAGGTTCCCAAGGCGGCCACAGGAACTCGATATTATCTGTGGTTTTGCTCGCGGAATGAACTCACCAAAAAGTGGAGTTTACGCTCGCGTCGCGGAATGACGTCAATTAATATCCCCGGAATGTCCCGACGTTGCGAATTTATCGTGAAGCGCGCGATCGTTCGATGAAATATCGCGGATCAATTGACGTTATTAAAGATAGAAACTCGATTTCTCCGACGTTCCGATTATTCGACGTTTTAATATCGATTCGCGTAGAGGTGTTTGACAAACAATTTTCCTAATTAGGTATATAAAAAAATAATTGCGCATATCTACCAGAGATCTCCTGCCAAACCTCCTCCAATCGAGCGTGCTAATTTTTTTGTCCGTCATACTCAATTATCCGGACACACCGCTATAAATGTCTAGCGCGTTTCAGGGAAGTAATTACCGCATGACTAACGTTCACTTTCTCGCAAAAAATTCATAAATCGCGAACAGATTCTTTTCCCCGTTTAAACGTAAGTCTCGTGACGTAATTCAATCGCCATTATATTCGATTGGTAAACGATTGGGATACTTCTTGCAACGCACGCGACGACGTGACATTATTTCCGGCAGAGTCAGGATTTTCAAATCGCGAGAATAATTTCCGCGACAATGGTGGTCGAGGCGAGACGAAGGGAATAGGAAAAAGAATTAGGTTTCGTTCCGTTGGAAGTTTAAAACGTGGGTCGTCGAAGGTAACGAGGCAATCACCGATCCGAATGCTCAACACTTTGTTGTCCTTACTGATAAAACCAGTCGTCATATATTCATGCAATTCACGCGCATAATTTGCAAACATTGTTGCATTGCGTTTCGATTTGCTGCAGCGCACGTTTCTCGGCTATTAAAGAGCAAACGATAATTCCAAGGCCATCCAACGGCATTACGAATGCTCTTTTTAACTACCTGTGCGCTGGGCTCTCTTATTAGGGATGATACCTTGCCGAGGAACTCTACTTTGGAATTCTTGGCACGATATTAAATAACATCCAGTAAATTCTTTTGAATTTAAAGCGTACCCAGAATTCGTTGGAAACTTCATTAAAATTTAAGATGGTTTTCCGCGATGCGTCTCCATTATTACGAGTAATCGTTCGACATGAAAAGGGGGGAAATCCAAGGCTGCGCTATTTGCTGGGATTACAAATTGTTCCACCTAACGAGACGCGGTATTAACTTTGAAAGCTCCTCGAAGGACGTTACATCAGCCCGCATTTCCCTCGTGACAAAGGAGCGAGGAGACTTGGCGTTTTCTAGGAAAAGAACGAGAAGAAGTGGCCAGAAACGAAGGGAAGAACGATCTCGGGTACCATTAGAATATTACCAATCCTTCGTTCGTATTTCCCTGTAGACCCAACGGATCTTCTTTCTATTTTTCCAAGATCCTCGAGTGAGTTACATATTTTAGAAAATCTTATCCGGTAATTTTGGATCGAATAATTGTGAGGTTACGACGCGACGCGAGGATAACGTCAAATGGGGATTTATTAACTGTATTAAATCAATTTTATCCGTTCCTTTGAGAATATTAAGTAATTAATGGTGGAAGTAATACAACGCAATTGAACTAAACGAGAATAGAATCACGAATAGCGGGACAACGATCTTCCGACTGGAAGGTGCGGGCAACGAGTTCTCGGAACTGTTTGAAAATCCAACGAGCTACTCGGAAGCCCGAATTCCGGGGGTCCTCTGTTAGAATGCCGTGCACCGTGGGACACTTAAATCACAGAAATGAATTTCAATTGATTCAAAGGCCTAACTACCGTGAGAAAAACTCGATTTTTTTACAAAGCCACGTTAATCACGATCATCGATCTCCGTGATCGTACGAATTGGAAAATCGTATTATCCACGCGTACTTTCACTCGTAACGCGCGTTCACGCGACTGTATTTTGCATTCGCGTTATCGCAAGGCTGGGTTTATCGGGTTCTCCAAAATTATTATACTTTCAAAACTAACGCGAAACTGTTCGAGTGGCCGATAATTAAAATACACTGCGCGCGACCTTTATAGTTGAGAACGATGTCCCTCCTGAGAGAATGGAATAACGTTGTATTCGCGAGGAAAATCGAATGCAACGAGAAAATGTTTCGTATCCGACGAGAAAAATCTACCACCGGCAAAGAAATACGAGTTGTATGGTAAAATTCTTCCTATTCGCCGAGAAATTCATGAAAGGCTTTCCGCCCTACGAAGAAGGTCGAATAAAACGGGAAAATTCGTCTTTTCCGCCAAGAAATTTGCGTTGGACGGGAAAATTCGTCTGATCCACAAATAAAGTCGAGTTGTACGGAAAAATTCTTCTCGCCCGTCAAGACAATCTTGTAGGATTGGAAAATTCCCGTCCACAAGGTCGGATTGTACGAGAAAATTCTTCCCTTCTACAAATCAAATCTAATGTAATCGAATGGGGAAATTCTCTTCCACGAAGTCGAATTGGACGGGAAAATTCTCTCCACTCGCAAAGAAAGTCAGTCCAGTAAAACAGCCAAGTTCTTCTTATCCGTCAACAAAAATGCTTTCGATGGGAAATCTATAAAACGAAAAGATCGTCACTCACATATGCAGCAAGCGGCGAGTATCCTAGCTGCGTCGTCCGGCGGCGTGCAGTCTGGAAACACCGGCTTCAGGACATAAACGCTGAAGGTCAAGGCCACGATTGCCTGACTGCAAGGTCGCACTATCATGCACTCGACCCAGAGCCTGATGAACGCCATGAAAGGACCGAAGGTCTCCATGATGTACGCATAATCGGCGCCCGACTTTCTGATCATGCATCCAAGCTCGGCGTAACAGTACGCGCCTACCTGTTGGATCGAGGATAAAGGTGTGACAAATTTGGGGAAAAAAAATCGCGCAAATTGAACCGAACTTCGATCGAATAATGGACTGGTTGACTTTTGCCATAAATAAAAAGAGTAGATACCTCGATTGCTAACGATAAGAATCCCTTGCTAATTTATTTTCGGTCAGGATTTTGCGTTTATGTTTAAGTCGAATAACCAAGCATTTCTCTTTTATTTGCGAGAACAAATTGATATTAAAATAATTAGGAATACTTGAAAATTGTTATTTTCTCAACAGTTATAAATTTATTGTCGACGCGAAGCGAATCTTAAACTTTAAATCAAATTCCTAATGCGTTAGTAATGATAATCCTGCTATCCACGTTATCCGAGCTACATTTATTTATTTATCTAATAAACGGAAGAAAGACGTACCATGGAGAATATTCCGGAAGCAGCCCACACCAGCAGACTCGCGTTCACGCTTCCGGTGAACTTCAGTACTCCGGTGGGACTAACGAATATGCCAGAACCAATAATGGAACCGACGATCACGGTGACACCGTTGAGCAGGGACATTTTTGCTTCGAGTTTGATCTCGTCGGTGGGTTTATCCCCGGTAGGAACCGGGTCGTACGGACCCTTCTCGCCATCCTTGATGCTCCCCGACTTCGACATGTTCCCTGGAACAAAATTGGATCAATCGTAACAATCGGAAACAAATTGAAACTCATGATGATCCTAATGACAACGAAACGGAGGATAAAGTCGTTTGCGCGCAATCTCTTATTATTTATTTCAAATTCAAGGTGAGATCGATTATGGGGTTAATAGTTTTTTTATTCGGCGGTAGGAACGTTGCATCGCGCTGTTTCTATCCACGACAGTATCGTTTATTATTGAAATAAACATAAATTTAATCGTTCAGTCGCGATAAACGATCGGCAGATACTACAAATGATTAAATATATATGTACACTCCATTACATTTGGTCGATAATTTTATCAATTCTTTCATTATTTAAATAATCCACCACCTTCTTTTCTTATAGGATAATTCTGTTTTATTAAAACTTTATGTAGGTTCCGATCACATTATCTTTCGCGATTCCGATTGAATTGAGCAAAATTAGGATTACGCGAAAAATTCGTGAGAGCGATCTTTATCGCGATTCCGGTAACTCCGAGTGGGATTTTACAATTTAAATAAACGCGCAACAACTTTCCCTCGCGAGAAGAACTCGGAGAAAAAGTTCCGTGCTCTCGTAATTTCATTTCCATTTCCACCAGATCCTTCCCAGCGTTCCAATTGCCTCTATAAAACCGAAGTGATATCCAGAGCGGAGAAAGGTCGTTCTTATCACGGTTCCCATAGATCAGAGTATCCTGGGAAATTTCCTTCAAGGAGTTTCCATCGTTCACGTTGAATAATGCATTCGTTACGCTCGCGCGCGAAACAAACCGACGAGTTCTCGGCGAGCTCGTTGAATCAACGACTTTTACTTTGTAACCAAGGGGGTCAATTTATCTTATGGCTGGCCGGTTGAAGAGTGTACCGGTAAAGTCCGAGCGTAATGTATGTATACGCCAGACGAAAAATAAATGGCAGATAGGAAATTGTGCTAACGGCCTCCATGAATATCAGGGAATATCGGCAACTTATTGAGAATCGTCCGCGACGACGATTTATTTTCCCAACAATTTCCTTTTGAAAAGATTCGCATCGATTCGTCGATGCTGGACCAAAACGAAGAACCCTCTCTCTCTCTCTCGCTGGGGTAAATAAATAAGATTCGGAAGATTTTTAGTTAACGCGACACCACGGACATTTCATTTCACGTTTGCGCGTATCTCCATTCACGAGACTCGTCGCTCGATTTATTTCTTTTAACGACCATATATCGTCGACTCATCGAACGGCATGATCCCCGTAGAAACAATTGTCAAAAGAAACCGACCATCTCTCTGGTAGAATGGAGATTCGTCGAAATTCTCATTAACGCGCATTCTCACGTACCTCCTCTTCAAATCACGTGACTTATTTGTCAATCACCACCATGGATCCATCGAAAACGATGATCGGAGGCAACGGGGGAACGCACACATCGAATCGTCGCGTCGTCGATCTTGTCGAACTATCGCATTATCGTACGATTCCATAGTCACTCCTTCCACGAGAAGTTGAAATCGACCAATGGTGTTCAGGATACTCGATACACACCTCCCTGTCACCGGGCGAACTTGCCCGAAGGTGATAAACCTGTTCCTAATCACCTCGCCACCTTTACACGATTTGCCAGATTCCAGAAATTCTCTAATCGCTTAACCTCGACGACTCGTTTCCTTTTTACCACGAAAACACGCGTCCGCCCGATGAAAGGGGGGGTTTCAAGCTTCTTTCTCCTTTTTCTTTTCCCTCCCGTTGTCGCGTGTTCGTCACTGGCCGATGCAATAGACACGTTTTTGCGTACCGATTTGCAGCGCGAAGCGATTAAAGTAGAAAACGTTACCGACATATTTTTCAGAATTTTTCGTATCCTATATAGATTTCACCGCGTCGATCGTATTACTCGTTAACCGTACCAGCGATACGAACATTACGACTGGTAATGGTAGACCGCGTTTTTGCGAACGGTATGCGATCCGCGTCATAAATATGTTTTCTTCACTGGATCGCTATAAATATTTCACTTTAATTCACTCTCCGACAATGCGCTTTTTGCCGCGTCAGTTATTGCCCGCGTTTGAGAAGTAACCGCGAACGATCTTTTACGCGAGGAGCACAAAAGAAGAATTTATACGAATCCCGTTGCGTAAACGGTAAACGAACCTTCGAGGTATCGTCGGAGTGCCGAAAAACTTAATTAATGTCGCGAATCATCTTGAATGACGATTATCAGAGATCTCGTGTATCGTCTCCGTACAATTAAAAGAAATCCGATTAAACCCGCGAGACACGACAATTAATTAAACCGTGCTCGAGTTTTTGAACTGAAAATAAATACGGATAAGCGAATACGTCAGTAAAAACACGCGAGATAATTACCCTTCTCCTCGTAACGTAAATCTCGCGCTCATTATCTTCGATTAGAGGAAACTCTGGAATGCATGCTAAAAATAATTCCCGAAAGTGTCGGGCAGAAATCGAAATTGGCGTAGATAAGCTATACGGCGCGAAATTAATGATTTCTTGCGTCACTGTCGCCGAACAAAACTTATTTACATTCATCTCAATACCGACTCTCGTTCGTTTGCATCTTCACGAAAAATTTTTCAAAACGATTCTACCGTGTACGATCCTTCGTTGCACTGGCAAAAGGCCCGAAACGAAGGATGTCCGTTACTGTCAAATCTTATCGCACGATAGACTGAGAAACGAGTAAAGACGCACCGAAGATCGTACCACTTCGCGTATTACGTTTGAACGTGACGGAACCGCACATGTGCTACGCGAGATTTTGACGTTTTTCGATTAAAAACCCTTACAACCGTGGGAAATTGATTCGAGATCGGGAGACAAGGTCTTGCCTCGGTTCAAGTAGGTTCCATACTATCACACATTTCTCCGAGTTTCATTTATATCTATTTATTAAGAGCAATATTTACAAAGTCTGCCGTCGCGCACGTTTGGGTAACGAAATGAAATTGCCCCGGGGCTACTAAATTCACATCGAATCTAATATCACCTACCGAATGTACCGTACAGGTATTGGATTTGCATCCTGGATTTTCTTTAAGTCCTTAAATCGGTCGAGGAAAGCCTCTCCCCTGCGTCCCTTTATTGCGTTCGTGGAATCAACGCGATCTTCTCTGCCGTCGGGGCCGTGAAAATTCGATGGACCGACGCACTCCGATGTTTATGTATTATATTCGCGAGAGTGGTGTCTCGCGAGTAGAAAAATCATTCGCGCGGGTCGAAACGGGAGCCACGGTGGCAGGATAAACGTGAGACGTCGGAACGAATAAAAGAAGACGAGACGAGCGAAAGATTAAGAGGCACTTCGTGAGCGGTATTAACGTCGCCACGGGCAAGCAGGAAACGATAGTTTCAGTCTCGCTACTTGTTTTCACCGGGTATCGCGGGGAAAAAAAATCGAGCGATTAAAAAAGTTACAGTAACCGCGAGCGTAGCTCCGTTGTGTATGAAATTAAATAAAGGGAACCGAGGTATCCGCGAACAAAGGAAACTCGGATAAACGTGCGCTGCTAAAAGTATTTTATTCAAGATTTTTGCGGTAAGTTTTTGTGAATATCCTCCCGAACGTTTTTCAATAAATTGCGACAAAGGATTTCCAATGTTTTTTAGAGAAACGTAGATCCGAAAAGTGTAGATGAAAATTTGCGATAATCTCGATACGAATATGTGTATAAATAAAAATTGACGAGTTTTGCGATACTGAAAACAAATAACGGTCCTCGTTTTTTTTTGCGACACGTTGATTATCCAAATTAATTTTCATATCCACGGTTTAGGTTAATGATTTTTGGTATCTGGCCAGAACGAGTCGAATTTTGTCGCGTAACGAAACACTGTACTCGTTAAATCACTGTGTTTCGGAAAATCGTCGTTTGATCGATCGCGCGCGTGGAATCTCAATAAACTGCGTTCGCGCCTCTAACGCACGTGCGTAAGTATACACGCGTACAATCACACGGTGCAGTGTTTCGTCTCGGCCGTGTTACGATACGATATCAAATTTCGTGTATCTTGCGTCAAAGGGAAGACGATTTCATTCCGTAGACATCCGAAGCGGAAAATAATGCGACAAATAATTTCAAGGACAAGATAATCGTGTTTCCGCTACACAAAACCGAATCCTAAAATTAGTCCGGTGAATAATCGAGCTTGTCGCTTATCACTCGTGAAAATTTGCGAATTTAAAAAAGTGTGTGCATTATTTGTATCGCGATACAATACTTTCAATATACAATACTTACAATACAAAAAGAATGTTCAATTTAAAAACAGAAGGAATATTATTTCTATCAAAATGATTGAATCGTTGATCAAAATTTTTGTGCATCTACGGTATTACTTCTCGATATTCTCAAATCGACTGTCTGGTTATAATTTGATGAATTTTCGAAAGAGGAGATTGTTAGAAATATGATTATAATTATAATTATTTTTATGGATATCATTTAATCGTCGATCCAAATCTTCGCGTACGATATTTCTTCTCGATATTCGTAAAATTCGCGACCTGGTTACGGGCTGTTGGATTTCAAAAAGGGATTGTTGCACGTACGATTATAATACTATGCACCGAAATATTGACCAATGGGGATCTACGCGATAATTTTCCCCACCGGGTCTCGACATATGGAAATCTGGGCACAACCCCCCTTGATTCAGACTCCTAATGCGACAGTCTAGCACTCGTATTGCTTCAGCTTGCTACGAACCAAACCTCACGCGTACGCTGCAAAATCCCATGTACGTATACGCTCGTCCGTGTTACGCGCCACAATTTCTTTCATCGCCTCTCGCATACACACGCGCATATCGTGAGCGTTGGTACAATGCGACCAGAGGCCTTGTTCGTGGACCCCACGAGTTGGGAACCCTTTTTTAAACCAACGGTTCCAAACGCTGCTTTCGTTTAAGAATCCTCGGTCGAATTTAACCGAAATACTTTACAGCCACGCCATATATTTTGGATTCCAAATTAATTTCAACTTTCAAATTTCAACCGATGAAAAGGAATTGATACGCCGAACGCATTTAATTAAGCGACTTTTCAACTTTGTTCTCCCGATACGTTAATACGTATTTTTGATGCCCCAATTTGCTTGGTTTCCGTTTTAAAAATAATAGGATCGATATTAATAAATATTCACAAATTCGTTTGCGACTCAAATATCTTTCATTAGTCCCACAGTTTACGGATATTAAATATTAATGCATCGATAGGTCGACGAGTAACTTCAATTTTTAGTTTACGAATATCCTTCAATTTCTCTACTGTGCCCCCATCATCGCATTTCACGAATAATCCTTCAATTTGTTTCCTTTCAATTTTATTTTACTAGACTCTTGTCGAGAGCCGAAATGAAACATTTTTAAACCCCGCTTTCCAACACCGCATTCCGTGGAAAATACTGCGGTTTATTAAAAAATCTGATCTTAAAAATTTCACCGAGTGCAATTTTAAAACTGCCGTACCCTCGCGCACGTGCGATTTGGTGGGACAATGATGGTGCGCCCCGAAACTTTCGTGGGATATTACATCAGTTTTTATTGATCTTGGAACCGACAACGACGCCCACCCTTCAGAGTATGATACAACCCGTACTTAGGGTACTCGCGAAAAGAGCAAAGATATAACTAAAATCGATCCCCCCCCCTCCCTCCACCCACGTTCAACGAGGGTTAACGGAGATTTGGTCGTATAAAGTTCCACCCCTTACTTCGTCGTCGTAGAAAATTAAAAGACAATTTCCGCGAGCAAATGCATTCTACCAATATTTACGCGTTCTCCTAATGTTTGCTGTATTAGCAGTTTTTAACGTAACTGCATAGATCCTACCCCGCGGTATAACTAAACGCCAGGAGGCAGGACACGTTATCGATCGGTTTGCAGGAAAGACACGAGGGGTTGGCGGCGAAGGGTGTCTTTGTAACCGTAGAATGATAAATCGTTCCATCAATCGGCGTTGCTTAACGCTAAATTTGGGAGTGCGTCGTAGAATTGGCGTTTAACATATTTTCACTTGCGTCGCGAAAGCAAGGACCGACGGTGGTACCTACGGTTTATTTAGATAGAAAAGTAAATGTAAGGGAGGTTGATACAGAAGTAGATGTAAATATTCTCGACTATTTCGTGACTTTCGTCGCGAGCACGATATAATAATCGGTTTATAACGATAATTGATATTCTTTGATGACACGCGCGACATTCGCTCATCTTTAATTTTAATCATATTACGTACCTAATCATTATATTTACGTTAAATGATTCTACACTATTATTAAATTAATACGGTTAACTACTAATTTCGCTTACCACTTTATAGATTTAAACAATGTTCTTTGATAAATCCTCGGCGATTACGCGATGATCAGTGCGTAACTTCTAATGCAATTAAAATGCGTGCGTAAAAAAATGCCAATTAAACGCATCGGTTTTTTCGAGCAACCCCTGACGCGTGCATTATTAAAAAAATCTATTCATCGTTATGCGCATCATTTTTTTATGCTCGCGATGGAAGAAAAAAAATTTGCGTTCCGCTTTAATTGCAATTTATCCATGATAATCCCTCGTCGCGATGGAAAACCGGACGTACTTAAGAACCGTATTCGCACGCTCTGCCAGTCGATGGAGAAAAGGGCAGTTTCCACCAACGAGAGTGCAGCGGCATGGCGGCCAAGAAAATCAATAGGCCACGTGGGTCGCCGACCGGGTTTTCCGAACCCAGTTTTCATCGTACAATTCGCGCTTATGCCTCGGATATCGCGATTCGGCGTCGGGGAATTTCTTAGCGTCGAGAAAAAGAATTTATGCAATGCCAAGAATCGGATTTTTGATCGAAGGGTTGAGTTTTCGCACGATGTTGAGCGTAACGCGAGTCGATTTGAAAATTATCCCTCTGATGCATGATGTATGAGCGACGCTGCTATACCTTATGAGATATCAAAATTCATCTTTCATCCAGTTCGATGTTTTACAAATGAATAAAACCAAAATCGTTCGTAATTTAAATTTGGTTTAATCTGAAAAAAGTAACTGACTTTACCCAACGTTGAATTCACTGGAGGGTTAACAAAAGTGACCAAAGTTTTCTTTATGTATCACGGGAATCGAGCACTGCCCGTTAATTTTTAACATTTTACTCGACGCAAATATATGTATACGCCGATCAATGTTTTGTCCCGTCGTCAGATTTTCCCGCCAAAATGCATGAACGTGTTCACAGAATAAAATAGCCGTGAGTTAAAAAATTGTAATTGACGGCAGCACGGAGAATCAATTATTCAGCTGGCACTCGGATCCCCCCCGTTATTCCGATAATTTCATACAATTACGATGTTACCTTATCGATCAACGTCACGCTCAATCGCGCGAAATCATCGTCGCTCTTCTCCACAAACTTCCCGAACCTCGTTTCGCGTATCAAAAATCGCCATCCACGCGGAACACTCCAACCCCCTGTAGGCGGCCATACTGCACCCGCGGTACGGTTCGATTCATCAGCAAACCTCGTGTTTCCTTCGATCAACGAAACATCCCCAAAAATCTCACGACCCTCCACTCGCGTGACGATACGTCAAATCGATTGACAAAATCATCGTCAAACTTTTCCCGACTTTTCATTCAATATCTCAGCTAAATCCTCGAATCGCTCTCCAATCGTCTCGTGTCTCTCGCGACGCGGAGACTTACGGCGTAAGAAAGAAAAAAAAGAAAAGACACCTATCGAGCAATTTACTCACTGGTCGAATATTCCCTTCGATGCTCTCCCTCGGAAGATCTCGAAATCCCAAAAAAGGTAACTGATCACTCCGCGATACGAAAAAAAAAAATCAGAAAGAAAAGACTCTGTTGTCGTCGTCGTCGTCGTCGGGGAACGAGAAGTCACTCCCAGATCACAGTCATCGTGCGTCTACAGGCGTTTTTGATCTGTCTTCTCTTATCCCGCACTCGCGACGAGTTTAAGGGTGTCCCTTTCTTCGCCACGAGGACGAGAGGGTGGATACGCACGATTAAACCACGAGGACGAGAGCTACGTTAGTCGGCGAGACGCGCTGCACGGTGGTCGAGCTCTGAATGACCGTCGACGGCAGCCTGTTCCGTGGGCTTCGCGTTATAACGTACGCTGTACGGCAGCGAAGAACCGGCGCATGTCGTCTGCTACGTATACACGCACGTAACGTTCCTACGTACGTACCTACGACGCGTGTACACGTATTTGCTGTATATTAAAGCGGCTTGTATACAAGCGAGCGTGTATAAACCGCGCAATGCCACCCTAGGCTGTATCGACCGGTCTATCGGTTGTTCCTTTCTAACAATTATTATTGAGTCGAACGGTGCCGATATTGATTCGATATCGGAACGGTTGTTAGTTTATTCGCGGTATTGGTGAATATTTGAGAAAATTATAGCGGACTGGTTAATCGACCTTTGGTATTGAAAAAATTATTATTGCTTCTAACGGCGTCGATGTTGGTTCGATATCGGAACGATTGTTAGTTTATCCGCGGTACTGGTGGATATTTGAGAAAATTATAACAGACTGGTTAATCGACTTTTAGTTTTGAGAGAATTATTATTGATTCTAATGGTGCAGGATATGTTTGTTCGATATTAGGAGCTATTGATTAGGAGCTATTAATGTACGTTCTGGAGCTGTTGCACATTTGGTTGGTGGAAAAGAAGATTTCTGTAAAAATGATGATAATCGACTCGCTAATCAATTAGTAATCAAGCATTTGGACGTTTGTTAACTTAACATCCCAGGCATTGCATATCGTAGAAAACAATTGAATATTTCCAACGATAGTCGCACAAGTGCATACGAAATGCCCCATAATATCCCAGACGGTATCGACCAGTCTATCGGGCGTCTGTCTCTAATAACTTCTCCATAATTGAATTCTCGTTTTATTTAATAATATTCCGCATTATTATTTACACCGAGGTATTATGTAAAAAAAACATCGATGTTGATCTCATCACATACCTTGCATCAATCTGTCACGTTATCTTCGATATTATGTAATTAATAATTCACGATATTACCAAATACCCGAGGAAGTCGTCGTGATAAAGTCTACGTGTTTCGAAAATACGACAAAACTCGATAATAAATTCACCGTTTTACATAATTCTGTGGAAATTTATCTACCTTCGTTCGCCTTGCCTGTATCTTTTTTCGGGACTGCGCTGACTATTGCAATACTTAGTTAGTTATATGTTACGGCAACTTGCGAACTGATTTTATTCCCATCCCAACCACGCAATTTGGAAGAAGTTTAACACATTGGTACGAATTATATTAACGCAATCCGGAATATCGATGCCTTCAACTTTCTTAGAAACGGCACGATGCTCGACGCCATTAAAAGAACGGTACGTGCTTCTCCAGAATTTTTCCCACTTTCGGATCTTTTACGTGATTCCGTTCTCCTTTCAATTCCGAAGATTGTGGGCGAGACGACTCGTTATGAGTTTCGTCAGGTTAAAGTCAATTTTTATTGTCGCCTACCTACTGTTTGATAAATACCACAATCAGTTTCCGTGATAGTTCCAATTAACGTTAAGCGTAGGCAAGATTTAATCATTAATCCAATCAACGGTTGTCGTATACTTCAACAAAAATAGGATCGAAAACACCACCCCCCTTTATTGTCGTCGCGAAGAAATGTATTATTTTATCGTCGGCGATCATCTCGCGCAACGATTCGAGCGATATCGAATATTCGCCGAGCAACAATTTGTTCTTCATGCCGAAACATATCTACTGAGAATTAAAAATGGATGTTGCTCCGAAAAAAATTAAATATATTTATTCTCTCCTTTTCCACGACGTTTCTCTGGGACGGTACGAGACAAGAAATAAATAAAGATAGATTAAAAAATTGTTTAACATTCGTGCCAATCGCGCGTGAGTAGAACGAGTTCACAAAAGATTCTGCACCTGGAACTTGCCCAAGGACTTTCGAAAACTAGACAAAGGAGGAGAGCAACGCGGAATAAAAGGGGGCAAGACGCACCACCAAAAAAAAAACGAGAAATATTTTTCGTCCCTCGTCAAGTCCTTTCTCGTACCAGGTGCGCGCCCCTTTTGTCAAGGCGTCGCGATGCTCTAGCGGAGGAACGTGAATCGCTCCCGACGCGTGACGAAAAGATGGTTTCAAATTTTGCTCGTCGAATTTGTTGCCTCGATATCAAAATTGTTAACTTTTTACCGATGAAGAATAAACTATAGCGCCGGCAAATGTCATAATTGCGATTTAACTTGTAAATTAATCATTTCGCGCGCAACGCGAATCGTACAAATATTTCACCGCGGAGAACGACACGTTAGATATGGAAATGCATCGCCACGCGTATTATTTACATTACGTTGCAAAAAAAAAACACCTGATAACAAGTATTATCATTGTCCGCGGACATGGGTAAGCGGAACGTATTATTTATCTTCGGGTTTGTTACATTATACGGTGAAAGTGTAACGCGTATTTGCATTCCGCTAGGCGCGGTGTATTAACGTTAAACAAATTCACGAGAACCGAACAAGGACAAATTTCATGACAGTATAAGTTTTCCTTTTTCGTATGTACCTACCTACCGTCACGTAATGAAAATCTATGAAGCGGGAAGAACGAATTCGAAAATACGGGAAGAACTCGAACGGGTCGAATATCGAAATTCGATCGTTTTATCGAAAGTAAGTAAGGTACTTCGAGTTCGTCGATAAAGATGCGCGCGATAAAATTCCGCGTGGGTTGCACATCGGGGAATTTAAAAAATTCATCCAGGACATACGTCGCTTCGCAGAATGTCCTTCGGTGACGTCACGGAATCAATACTGCAACCGGAGACTGTGCCCACCTACGTCACGGATGACACCAAGTTTCTCGTTGCGGGGGATGAATCGAAGATCCCTGGAAACGGGGGTACCGTGTCATCGAGGACTGTGGTCGGTATACATACAACTAAAAGCGCTTCTAACGAAGTTTGCGGATTCTCGATCCGCCTTGGATTCAAAGGATAGATTTGATTACCGTGAAGAAGTAAATGGTACTTTTTCTCGTCTCGCTAATAATATCCTTTGCAATTTTCCATTCATGAACAAAGATGATAGGACAGGGGAACTGTATTGAATGACGAATGGCATTATTAGTATGCGTTGATCAAATGAAACTAATCTTGAGGTAATTGTTATAATCAATTGGAATTATTGAGTATTAATTGATCCTCGTCATCATTATTAGTACTATTGACCGAGTCGTAAATGTAATTAATGAATCGATATCGATCCGATATCCGATCAATATGGCTGTTGGAGAAAATAAATGCCGCATTTCTTTCTTTACTCCCAATATTCCCCGTAATTTCGTATCTATGATAAAACAATTTTCGGCACTGTAGCTGTACAGCATGCCCCCAGAAATTAGGAAAGGTTATATTGACATTCTCCTGCCTCGCCACCATTTGTCGTATCAATTTCCGTGAAATATATGTATATCTTGTATACCTTAATCAACAAACCAGTTTTTTTCTAAAACCACGGTAAGGTATTATTATTGATAATGCGTTTCGCGAGTCGAACATACTCGCAAACCGACTGGCCTCTATGCCGATCGGAAAGCAGACAAACGTTCTCGCAATTCCCTTTTTCCCCGGCACGATAATTTTCCAATTTACAGTAAAGATTGCGCTCGCAAACTGGCAATTATGTCGTTGTCATTATTACATCGCTCCACCGATTCGTGATTATCTGAATGCAAACGTGAACACGTGACAACCTTCACCATCGCCCAGTGCCGGATGAAATCGTTAGCAAATACGCGAAGGGTGCATCCCCCTTTAGATGTACTTCACAAAAGTCTTCTCTGTTTCGCGGAATAACGGCAACATTGACTAACCGCATCAGCCGGAGAGATGGCAGCATATTGCATTTTAAACAACGTCTTACACCTGATCTATTCGATTCGCAGAGCAAAGTATTTTTCGATTTCAACTTACGTGACTGCGCAATAGCGTGTTATCCTTGGCACGCTATTGTTAATTTCATTACGATTAGGTGGATCATCATCTTTAGAAGGCATCCCGTCGCACAGGAATAACTTAAAAATGATGGGAGCTATAATCTTTTTGTCTGGTGCTTTTAAATTTGGCGCTTTCGAACATCCACAATATTGAAAATGTTATTCGAATTAACGCTCAAGGTATTTGGCACATAAAATTCCCCTAGAAGACAAATTAAATTCAAATCTTTGATAAAGACTGTATTTGTTTAGAAATTTTTTATTCAATTAGGGTTCTTACCGATAAGTATAGAATTCTCCGTTATCGGTCGTCCAAGGTTTTGGTGCCATCTTCGGTGCATCGTCGCAACATTGTACAACTTCCCTACCTTACCGACTGCGTTTATATGGAGCATGCACGTGCAATATGAACGTAACCTCGCACTATGTCGAATTAGCATTGACGTGAGAAGGAACAAGCAAAGAAATTGCAAGAGGAGAAATAATAGAACCCAATTTGGATCAGCGGCAAGCATTCCAAAAATAACGCAATGGGTAAATTGGGGCCCCGTTTAAATAGTAGGAAAAATGCGAAGCGCTGGGCAAAAGGACAAAGTTCCAGCTCGAATCCAGAGACTCAAAAACATCGTAGAAATGCGGGATGGATGTTTTTCAAAGAATCCGGGGGTATGTTTTAGTAATACTTAATAAACAACGAGTTATACTGATTATCAGTAATATATGTTAATGGGTATCAAACTGTAAACAACAACGTTAAACTTAATAAATATTATCTTCACAAAGAATCATTTTCTTGAATGTTTATGCATATAATTCTCGTTCCCTTTTCTCACCGATTCATTTCACGCAGAAAAACCTGGTTTAACGAAGGAAGATTTACAAAAACACGACATTATTCAGGGTATTCAACCACAATTCGAAAAACTTGACATAGACGAAGATCAGGATGATAATCGTACCGAGAGTACAGTTAATACCACCGATACTTTTGCTAGTAATTATAGCAATTGTTCGAATATATCTTTTAACAGGTGAGCGCTCTCTTTCCACAAGGTGAATTAATTACTATTTAAAATTGTTACCAGTTTCTTAATATTAACGGTAACTTAATGTTGCAGATTTTTAAATCACTTCCAGTCGAATTCGTTGTTACATAAAGAAATGCTCGCCGTTTTGTCGGCAGTCACGGAAGTTATCAAACAGAACAATGGAGTTGAATCTTCCACAGAGTATTTTGCGGCGTTGGTGCGTATTAGAAACATAGGATGTTTCTATTTATGAAATAATAAAATGTTCCTGATAATTCATGGTTGCAATTTGTAGATGAGCACATTAGAAGCAATTGAATCGGACACTTCTATTGCTGCTACACTTTCGTTACTGGGAATGGGATTGAAGACTGTACCAAAGAATGTTTTGAACGTACAATTTAGCGCCGCGAGCAAAATCTTCCTTCAGATACTCTCAACACATGCAGCTTCGGAAGATTTTCTCATTTTACGCCACGTAAGCAAAAACTTGGACTTTTCACATTTAATATTAAAAGTTGACGCGTAGCAAGTTACTAAGAACACCAAATATGCCCCTCAGTGCATTCACTGCCTCTCTTTACTGCTTCGTGTGCAAGAAGCGGCAATGTGGACAGAGCCATATACTATGCAAGTATTTGATGCAGTTTTATCATTCGTTACACATGGTAAACCCAAAGTGCGAAAATCTGCGCAACACGGAATATGTGCTATATTGAAAGGTATAGTTTTGTTTGAATCAACGTAATCCGGTACAAGGTGAAAAATTGATGAATTCAACGTTGTACGTCTAATGTATATTTTAGGAAGCGAAATCATGAAAAGCGCCGATCCACCAGTATACCATCCAGCTGCACCACAAATCGCAAAACATTGTATAGCACAGTTACAAATAAGTTCTGAACCTGGAGGAATTACTACCGTTCTTCATATCCTGACTCTACTGAAAGATATTACACATTTGTTACCAAAGACGCATGTGAAGGTACGTTTGAAGAAGACTGAACTTTGATTTCTGTGAAACACACGATTCATATATTCGGCTTATTTACTCAGACAATTTGCGAAGGACTTTTGAAAATAATGGGACTGAAAAACGTCCTGGTAACATCCTGTTGTCTGCAAACGTTCCATGGTCTATTCGTCTCCAGACCTTCCGAAGCTATTTTGCCAGGTCAAAGGAATGCGCAGATAATCACTGCCCTTTACGACTATCAGCCTCCTGCCACTGATACGCAGCCAACGCTTGCATGGTTGACAGTAATGCAGGAAGCACATTTAAATCTGGCACAGTGAGTTGACGTGACATTGTCAATGTGTACATTTTATAGTATCGAAAAACCTCATCGCGCTTTTCTTTTCAGGATATCCTTGAATATGTGCGCGGCAATTTTACCAAGAATGTTAGATAAATGTACCGAATTATGGCTCTCGGATAGATCCGAAGTTATAGCCGGCACGTCGCATACAATAAAAATTTTCTTGCAGGATTGTGTCGGTTTAATGTGCGAGGACGAAGAGAAAATAAATATGTAAGCATAGGATCATTATTCGTGTGCCATTCGTATTTTATGAGAGATAATGTTTATCGTTGGTTTTGTAGGTACAACGTTCCGCTGGATCAGATAATTAGCATGTTGCACAAATCACTGAGTTATCAGTACCTCGAAGCCTGGTACCATATTCTTCATTTAATAGCTCTACTCTTCCAAGTAATACAACATTACCATTATTTCCCATCCCCAGTTAACTTCGTCTCTCTAAACGAATCTCTCTTTATCTTTCACAGGTGACCGGAAAATCAAAAAATCCAAAATTGATCGACATTTTAAAAACATTAGCAGAGTTACGAGACTCGTATAATTTTGCGTCGAAAAGTGACGCGGAATACGCGATTGGGGCTGCTATAAAAAGTATGGGCCCGCAAAAAGTGATAGACGTAATTCCACTGACGGTAAAGTGATTCAAAGTTCTACAAGTTCGTATTCTAATCTAAAACAGTTTGATACGAACATATATATTTCACAGGTATCAGATAATGCGATCAATTTTCAAAGGGGTTGGTTGTTGCCATTGCTAAAAGACTGCATAACGACAGGCACGCTTTCATTCTTTATCGACACACTGCTACCATTGGCATTACTATCCGAGTAAGAATTCTTTGATAGCAAATTCGATAAAAGTTGCACATTTCTCTACGAAGTATGTTGTTTGCAGGAAAAAATCTGCTGAACCCGTAGGAGGTAAAACGTACGAATTTTTGACTGTTCAAATATGGTCAATCTTACCGAGTATATGTCACAATGCTACTGATGTTAAAGATAATTTCAAAGTACGTATCTTAGACGGGTATTACTGTAAACACTTAAAATTATTTATCTTAATATAAATACTATTTAGAATCTTGCCAAACTCTTGGGAATGACTATGAGTGGAAAGAAACATTTAAGGCTGTCAGTCATGTCCGCTTTACGAAAGTTAGTCACGAATGCAGTTGAGAGTGATAACAAAGAAGACGTAACGGTACTTGCCAAATATGCAAAGAATTATTTACCGCTTCTTTTGAACATTTATACAACTAAAGCAAGTGGAACAGATGAGCAAGGACAACGTCTTGCCGCGTTCGATACAATTAAGGTTATTATAATGTCGATAACAAGTTTTGTAACGTCGTTCCGACTGTAACATTATTTTAACTGTTGTCTTAAATTGTTCTTGTAGGTGTATCTCGCAATTACGAGCAAGGAATTAGTAAATGAATTGTTCGATCGTGCGTATGCCAAGTTGAACGAACCGAATACCGACGAATTCTATAAAGAAAGTGTTCACGACATAATAAGGCTATTAATCGAGTATTCAAACACCGAAAGGTTGAAAATGATCTATGATACTTGTGTACCATGCATGAAGGAAAGTTCGAAAATGAAAGAACAGAAAAAGGCATATAGGTAAGTCTTTCCTACAAATCTGGTTGCATGTGAGTCGCCGAAAATTAAATCAGCGTAACTTACTAATTTAGGATGAAAGCATATTTTATTAGGAATCTTCGTTTTCCTGTCATAATATTCAAAAAACGTTCAACTCCTCTACAAATCATAAACTTTAGTTACACCACTTTGATTCTCATCGGCTCATAAACCATTTAAAAAATCAAGAATTTTTCGTAATTGAATATTATCCTAGATTTTTGGAAGACCTTTGTGGCAGTGACAAATCCGTATGCAAAACTTTTGTAGAAGAACACAGAGACGAATTGGAAAAATTATTTATCGAGTCAGCAACCGAAGTGGCGAAACCAAGTAGAGGAGTAAGTATGAGTACTTGAAGAGAAAAGTGTAACAGTTTAAATGAAACTCAATGTACGAAAGCATGTATAACTCTTGGTAGGCTCGTTTAAGATGCTTGATTCACTTACTCAAATCCCACCCGCAATTGGAAAAATCTGAATTCTTGGAAGCGATCGTTCCTGAAGCGGTGGTGTATTTGAAGGATTTAAATACGAGATGTCGTTCGTCCGCGTACGAGCTTTTGAACACCATTGCCGAAAGATTCTTAGATAGTCCTGAAAATCTTAAAAGCTATATCGACATGTTAACGATCGGATTGTGCGGGACCCAAAAATATTGCAGCACATCTTTACTGGCACTCGCGTCCGTTACTTATCATTACAACGGTGAGCAGAAATATTTCGATTATTTTAAGTAATGGGAATGATTATACTAATGGTTATTTAAACAGGTTCTCTAGGAATAGAAACTGTCAAAGAAATACTCAGCCATGCGTGTACGATGTTATCAAATCCTGCAAGAGAAATTGCGGAGTCTGCACTGTCATATATCAAAGTGTACCTTAGCGTGATGCCGTCCCCTATCGTTGGATCAACTTTACCAAAACTAGTAAGTACAAGTATAATGAAAAACGAACATTGCCGAACTAATTGTAATCTTGTTTGGTGATAATGAATTTAATACATCTTAGGTACAAGCGTTGTGCGGAATGACCGAAGACTGTCAGCGGCATTTTAGGCAAAAAGTGCGTGATTTGTTTACGAAATTAATAAGAAAATATGGTATGGACGTCGTGTCAACTATGATACCATCGTCAAACACGATGCTACATAAGAGATTGAAGAACATTCATAAGGTGGAGGAAACGAAGAAAAAAAATAGAGAACAAAAGAAATCGAAACAGCTGCAGAACGAGGGCGACGAGGAATTCAGTGCAAAGAGAAGACCGAGGAGGTGACTGTTCATTTAAATGTTATAATTAGCATGTAAAATTTCAATACTGACGATGCTCTTATGAACGTGTAGCATAGAGGAGATACTGGCGGATAGCGAGGAAGAGTTCGATGGTACAGAGAATAACGAGTCAAAGAAAAATAAAAAGCGCACATCGCGGAAGGAAGCTTGGATCCAAGAGAACGAAGGGGATATCGTTGATTTGATCGATCCCGCGGCTGCTCGAAATATCTCAAGTTAGTGCTTATACTCCTTAAAAATCAACTCTTAGCGAAATGTATGTTCCATCATAAAAATTGAATATTATAGCAACGCAACCTGGAATTTTGAACTCGAGGATCGCAGGCAAAAATTCCAAAGATCACGGCTTCAAAACTGCACCCGATGGTCGTCTTATTATCAAAGAGGGTAATAACGAGAAAGACGAGGAAATGGACACCACCACCATTCCGAAGAAAAAGAAGAAAAAGCTATTACTTCATAGCGATTCGGAAGACGACTATGGTAAGTCGGCAATATACAGTAATGCACGATAACAGTAATGCGACTACGATAATGTTGATATTTTTTTTCAGAAGACGATAATGATGATGCACACTCTATAGCGACAGAAATATTAACAGGCAATAAACGTAAACGGAACGAGAATGCAGACAATATGAGTGTAAGAAGTGCAACGACATCAAAATATCAAGGTGATTGTGCGAAATTATATATGTCAAATTTTAATAAAATAGTAACGAATCATATTTTTACTGGAACAATTACTTGTTAGCCGGAGGATCGGGAATTCATCGACCACTAAAGAAAAGCAAGGTGGACCAAACACCTGGAGCAGAATACAGGGCTCATAAAGCTAGTGGAGACATTAAGAAGAAGGGCAAACCAGACCCATACGCATACTTACCTCTAACAAGATCTTCCTTAAATAAAAGGTAGGAAGTTTAATTGAAAACTTGGTAAATCTTAAATCTACGGTATGCTAATGAAACAATATTTCCAGAAAAAAGAAGAAGAATGTGGGAAAATTTCAAAACATCATTAAAGGTGCGAAAAAAGGTGCGCAGGCAGGAGCGAAAAGTAAAAGGAAAAATTAAGAACACTCTTGCAATTGGTAACAACAATAAATTGCAATTTAACCAAATGAAACGGGCATACGAATGCGTATAAGGAACTAATTTACAGAAACTGCCATCGTTTTCATTACAAATCAATGATACGCAAAATGTATAGAAAATTATAAAACTTGAGAAACTATATATCTAGCCATTATTGAATCGTTTAATTTGTACATCAGATTCAGTTAGCATACGTTAGATGGCATTGGGGAGCCACAATTAATTGTATTGCGATACATGCCTTTAATGATATACACATCTATATGATCATCTATCTATCTATATATATATATATATCACTACCTCCCTCCAATACTTCCCAACGATAATGAAAATCAGGATTTACATTTTCATTTGCGAGTAATGTGATTTATTACATAGTTCAATGGATCAAACTATTTATGATCCTTAAAGTAGCAGTTATGAAATAACTTACAGGTAACTGTATTAAAATAGTGGCCAGTCCTTCTTCACCTTTAAAAGAAAGAATCATTTTCCAGCTATTACCAATCCTATCTAACAATTAAAAAAGCAATCTAGATATACGAGAAGAATTTGTATAATTTTAACTCACTTTTCTACAGCATTAACTCTTTTTAGGTAGCATACTTTCTAGATCTCCAGCTTCGCTCATCTCTTTCACTATGTCCAATCCTCCGACAAGATCACCATTTAAATATAATTGCGGATACGTTGGCCAGTTACTATATTTCTTGAGTCCCTCTCTGACGTCATTATCTTGTAGAATATCAAATGTCTGATAATCCGTATTATAAGAATCTAACAATGAGACTATTGTTCTGGAAAATCCGCAACGTGGATTGGCAGGGTTTCCCTTCATGAATAGCACGCAAGGTGCTTGATTTACCAATTTTTTCAATCTAGATTCAATACTTTCTTTTGGCTTGGGTATTTCAATTGTGTTTGATTCTTTAGAGTGTCTCTTAATTTTCTCCGACAAAACAGAGGGATTCGCTCCGTCTACCCTGTCAATTATAGAATCGTTTCGTGCTAGGATAATGGTTGGTACCGCGGATATACCAGCTTTCAAAGAGACTTCTGGTACTTTTTCAGCTTCGATCTTGGCGAATTTAACATCTTTATGCTCTGCCAATTTGCTCATTTCTTCGAGCACGTCGTTTATTTGGGAACACTGATCCGCCCATGGTGCATAAAAATGAATAACTGAAAGGTCCTTCAACCTAACACGATAAACAAAGAGGCCACTGAAGATCACGAGTTTTCATATCAACTATATGTGTATCAGTGTCATTTAATCGCGAAATAGGGTCAATAAAAATTCATGGCTTTTGAACCGGAAGGAATGTCCGACCCTAGCGAACGTTGAATCGCATACATATCCCGAGCTCAACGTTCAAAGATTTGCCGGATACAGGAATCGCTAATAACTCCTTAATTACAATATGTGGAACATATTTGGAAACTTCAAAACTACATACAAAATAGGATTTATGATAACGCGTTACATAAAAAAAAAGTTTCACGTTAATACAGGTTATGTATTGCCGAGTGAGACATTTAAGAAATGTCGTGATGGATTCTGTATAATTTAGAATAACTCACTTAATATAATTTTCGTATTCGTGCTGGTTGCTCAGATTGGTGACAGTCATTCTGTCACGTTTTTCTGGATATTACTCAACTCTCAAGCACGCGACACTTGCGAAGAACAAAGACTGAAGTTGACTGAAGTACGCTGAAACTAGCTGAAACAGCTGAAATCAGCTGAGATGGATCAACCTGACCAAACCGGCACAATAACGTGTGTGCGGTAGGGTGACAAACTGTAATACTATCGCACTATCGATAGTCTTTTAATATCGACAGTGTGAACGATAATCCAGATGGCGTGGGTCAACATAAAAAGTCTCACAAAATTGCGTACGCAGATGAACAGTTGATGCAAGTTGATGCAAACTGATGGCGTCGCCCATTTTCTTCGTAGCGGGAAATTTAAATCAACTATCGCGGGTATGTTTGTTTATTGTATTGTTTGTTACATACTCATTTATGAATACAATCGCAGCCATTCGCCCGATAATATTTATGTATAGAGAACAAAAATATTATCGGCCCAGGTCTCACCACGTCGAGGTTGCTGCTATCGAGACCCGAAGGGGGATAGACGCACCAGACGCACGTCGATCTCCCTTTTACAATGGTTTCTAATTAATAAATCAACCAAACTTATCAAGGCTTATATGTTAAGCAAATGGGAAAAACGTGACGCGAAGATATACTCGGCAAAATTATTAAGCGAGTGAAACATAAGAGAGGGCAGACAGATCACACCGACAGGCGAACGTAATTGTGTCGTAAACATTTTCGACAAGCATTTTCGAGAGAATCGTACAATTTATGTCATGTACCATACGAATTCTTTATCTTGCCTGATAAGGCTATCTACTACTTGCATGTAACAATGCATAACGAAGCATGACAAACATTTGCAGGCTTTTAATAAAGTTTCTTACATTACGAGTGAGGTTGAGGCAGGTTGGGGGAATCGAGTGAAGTGTACAGATTGATTTGCAAGATGGTAGAAGTGGCAGCGAATTTAAAAATCGTTCGCGATAAGATTATCGCAGCATCTGCGAAAAGAGCATCGGTAAGTCATTGATTTTTTACACAAATCAATCGAGAGAATTGTGCGACGAGATGTTGCTATTAAACTTAACCTGTCATCAACGGTGGCACTCGAAAATTAATAATTACAATTTTCGTATCCTACTTTTGCCTGAAAAGGCTTTGGAACGCATTTCTTAATTTACATAAATGTTGATATATTCTTTGCAATAATTGTCCAATGCTTCGCGAAGTGATGGAGATAAAAATAAGGTGCTCATGATTTATTTTTATTTCGTTCAGGAATATCGTTATTTCGAACCACGTTTGGTAGCGGTTAGTAAATTAAAACCTCCAGAATTGATCATAGAAACTTACCAAGCTGGCCAAAAACATTTTGGTGAAAATTATGTGAACGAGCTTCTGGACAAGGGAAATAATCCAGAAATTTTGGAGAAGTGTAAAGAGATACAGTGGCATTTCATTGGTCACTTGCAGCGAAATAAAGTGAACAAGGTTTTGAGCGTTCCAAATTTGTACTTGATAGAGACCGTGGATAACGAAAAACTTGCAACTGCTATCGATAACGCATGGCCCAAATTTAGGAAGAATAACGACCTAAAGTTGAGAGTCATGGTACAAGTGAATACCAGTCAAGAAAAAGGTACGCAAAATATTCATCAAAGTTTTCTTATATCTGAACGTAACGTCGTGACGAACTTTGTATATTTTCAGAAAAAAATGGCTGTGAAATAACGCAAGTCTCTTCGCTGGTGAAACACATCGTCGACAGTTGTAAGAACTTGGAATTTGCGGGAGTTATGACTATAGGCATGTTTGGATACGACGTAGCCAATGGCCCGAATCCTGATTTTCTTTGTTTAAAAAAGTGTAGGGAGGAGGTATCTAAAGACTTGGATATCGAATGGAACAAAATCGAATTGTCGATGGGGATGTCCACTGATTACGAGCATGCGGTAATTTTCTTGTTCGTTACGTTTTTGATATACACCCAACTTTTTTTATACGAAATTGAAGTTACACGGTTTAAAAAAGACTTTCTTTTTTTACAAAGTTGATTACATATTCGCATGGTAGTAATGTAGTAATTACTGGGGAATGCCACTACTCTTTTTTGTAACACGAATTTCTGAGGAACATATCTATCGTATAAAAAAAGAGTTGCGTGTATAGCATGGGCAAAGTATTACGTTAAGACTTATGTAATTTTACTTTATCCAGGTTGAGCTTGGAAGTACAAATGTCCGTGTAGGTAGCGCAATTTTTGGAGAGAGACCAAAGAAAACTACTTAAGATGATTTACGTTTGATACTAACCCATACAAACATTGATAAATATGTACAAAGATAGCGACAAGTAGTGCTTCTAAATGTACTCGCAGACATCCGGTTGTTTAAGATTTTTTAACGTTATTTTTTACAATTACATAATGCTGTTATCTATGTTTAGTAGAAAAAATACCCTGACGCATTTTTCTGATGAAAGAATGCATGAATTTGAAGAATACACAGCATTGTCATTATTGACATTGTATTTGTTTCATTAAGTTTTCTATATCTGTTGTTACTATTGTCACGATGCCACATAATAAAAGAGTATATTTTCATAGTGTCTAGCCTTTATTTGCGACTATCTTAAATTGAAACCGTACTGGGACGATGTTACAAACAATAAAACAAACGTTTTATCGTTACTACTAATCATTATTATTAAAAATTATAAATGTGGTATTTTATACCATATTGCTACAAGGTCCTACATACATTCATACATTTACAGTTGCTAAATTAAAAGCTATAATTACTTGTGTCCTTGTGCATTTTCTATTTCTTTCTGATATCGTCTAGTCTTTTCAACATTACGAAATCCACAAATATTATTGCTGAATTTCAAGTGATCTATCATTGACGTCCCTTCATTTACGTAAACTGGGGCTTCTTCCAAAGCACAGTCGGTTTCCTTGCCCGTAAATTTGTCTCCGAAGCATCTTATGTCGCGTTTCAGACTAAAAAAGAAATAGTAGGTATGTAAATACATACTTGTGAGGTTTTCTCATAGAATACCTTTCTTCCGGTATCATCCCGACCCCTCTCATGTCCCATGTGCTCAATGCTTTTAAAAATACGTCCCCAGAGTCCAGAGTACTAACTTTATATCTAGAAAAAGAGACACGATACGTAGCGCGAAATAATCCTTCGTCTTAATAATATATAACGTTAATCTTCTGTATTACCCAAACAAAGCGACAAATGCGTCGAAATCGACCGGATCTGTCGTCTCCTGCAACATCTTCTTCATATTTTCTTCGGGGAAATCTGGGTTTCCCAAGGACGCGAATGTATATTTCAAATCTTGCAGATCAATTATACCATCGTGATTAAAGTCGAAGAGCGAAAAAGCCTGAAGGAGACGCACAGTTATTAGAAACATTGTGATACGTTAGGATCTGAGTAGTATCGATATGTGTGAAGACCTCTCTTAGTTGCATGAGGTTTTCAAGATCCATTGGTTTTATCTCGTCTTTGTCTTTTTTCTTGCTTCCTCTGTTGTCTTCGATTTTGCTCGGTTTTCTATCCGTTTTTATATTTTCCGTAGACGGTTCCGCTGCGGTATTATCAGGTATAGATTCCACTTCAGGTGTTGGCGCTTCGATTGGATGTTCTTCGATATTAGTTGGTCCTTCACTGTTCTTACTTTCAGCTTGTTCTTGTACCGCTGCTTCTTCGACGTTCTCTTTTTCCACCGCTGGTTCCTCTATGTCCTCCTTCGCCTTCCCTTCCGTAGCTTTTACAGTCTTCTTTTTCTTCTAAAGAAAATAGCAATCGCGAGAATAATTTGAAGAAACGTGTAAGAATGTAAGAGAATGTTCCGCACTTAAGTAATTCTGTGTACCGTTTTCTTGTCTTTCGATCCGTCTTCTTTTGACGACATGTTTCACGCGATGATAATTCTAAAACTGAATTTCTGGAATGAGATGAAATCGGAATTACCGAGTGAATTGAATTATAAATTATTGAACAATTCAAGAGATTCAACTTATAAATGAACTAAACTTTAATTTATCAAGTAATCGAGGGTCAACGCGAAAATGAAATTGACGATAGAAATTAAAATTCAAGAGACTCAAATTTAAATATAAGTATCAAATATACTAAACAAGATTGCAATTTCAATTTCATTACACTTATCCACAATGACCCTTCGCTTCCCGCGATTTGAGCAAAATTATATAATTAACTTCACGTCCGTATCGCAGATGATTCGATACGACTCCAATTTGCGTAACTACTATCCAGGATTCCTCGATGCACCGACGTTTTATAGATTTCTAAACTGATCTCCCCTCCATCCCTACCTGGGCCCATCTCCAGCGAGATCAGTTAGCCTGTTGCCACATTCATTTACCCGGGGGTTCAACGCAATGGAATTCGATAACCGTAACCCTCCTCGAGAGGACTTCGAGGCGGCAATCCTCTCTCCGGTTTCGATCGATTTCTTCCGCTTATCGGCCCAAGGGAAAGTAAAGCATTATATCGAGAAAGGATAAAGATCCGAAAGTTGGTAATTAATTTAATTAATCCAAACCCGACGCAGAGTTAGTAGCCAACGTGAACTGCGTCATTTGGCAAGTGCCTCGTCGTGGTTTCCGGTTTTCCACCTGTCTTTATGGCAACTTCGATGTGTCACATCATTTTACCGAACGGTGGGGCTGACCCATTCCATCCATAGCCACTACGAGGAATACATCGCTCGGCATCCTCTACTTTGCCCGACCACAGTCACTTTGGTTGTCTTTATCTACTTCGATTGTATTCCTTCGCTCCGAGTTGCCTTGTTCACCTTCGACATCGGTGAGTCACGTTAAGAGACAATTGTAGCATTTTTAACGAATTTATTTATGTAAAGGGATGAACGTTGCGAGTTCATCGTTTAGAAAGTAGGTTTGTTTTTTTGGTAGTTTGTATTGGTAGTTCGTTGCCTACGAGTGTTTTTTTTTTAAGTGATCATTATTAAGATGTTGAAAAGTTCGCGTCGAAACGAACGATCGATGGTCGCTGAACGTATATTCGATTATTTTCACGCGAGACTATAATGCGAGAAAAAGTGACGTTTAAATTCAAAGACGAAACGCGCCGGGACGTGTAGCAGCGCGATGTCCTCGGATTCGAAGCGCAATTTCGTGCTCGAGTTGTAGTGAAATTATCTTCAGTCGCTCTAGATTATTATCTTGAACTGTTCGGTTGGTAATAATTATAATGCGATTAAAAGAAAAATTGTGTATTCATTTTTTGTCCACGTACAGTAACTCTCGAGTGCTTTGCGAAAAATTGCAAAAATTAAATGTAGGGAGGAAAATGTAGAGCCCTATAATCATCGAGAGATATTATTAGGAAACGCGAGAGGGATGTTATCCAAAGTAAATTCCGTCGGTAATTAAGCGATATTGCGAAAATCGTTTTTCGACGAACGTATATTTGATTTCGGTGATCCATGGGAAAACGCACTTGCTTTTCGTACACACAGACTTTCAACGATCTTGATAATTACATTATTTCTCTGTCCTATATTAAATAATTATTTTTCATGAAATCATCGGCATTCTATGATCAAATTACAAGTAGAATTATTCAAACTATAGAAATGAATTGAAATTCTAATATTATCAATTGCATACTGATTCAGAAATGTTAAATAAACGTAAACGCGTTTTTACTTCACTTAAAAGATCATTTATTCGAACACACACGGTGAAACCGTACGTTCGTTTTCATACGCGTATAGTAAACTTTTCAAATTGGTATAAATATTCTTGGTAACATGTTTCGGCTGGTTTCACTCTTCCATGATAAAGTAGATGATGCGTGGTACACGTGACAGCCGGTGTACGCATTAATTATCCAGGCGTAGTTAAATTTAGTTGACTGTCATCGTCGTTTATTTTGGTGGAGCGCCAATTGCAGAACGAGGAGGCGTGTCAAAATGCAGTATAAGCAGCCCGGTATCAGTACCGTCGCGGGATAAAAATGAAAACGTGCAATTCCGCGATGTGGGTTAGTTAATTTTAGAAACGTGCCGCCGCGGCCGGAGAACCGAATTTTGCAGGACTCGCATTTGTTTTATATTCCCCCTCTCATTTTCGTTTCGCTTGAACATGAATCGCGCGCACCCGTTCGTAACGTTTTTAAATTTCAAACTGGTCAACGGACCGAGTTTTGATATCGATTAAATAAATTGTGGATCGGTAACAAAAAGAAAACATGAAAAATAGCACTGCAGGAATTTTCAATTCGATTTTACGATATTCAGGATCCATTGAGAGAACAATTTAAGAATTGCATAACTGTTATCCAAAACAGCGCATTCCACCAGAATTCCAGAGTTTTTTATATAATCTCTTCGAGCGCAGTGCGTTTTGCATGAATGCGTGCGATTTTATTATCAGAAATACCTACTCGTTACGAACGAATCCGTTCTTTTCGCCCCTGAAATCATCGTACGCGTATAACGCAAAACTGGAGGTTTGTCCGTTATAGAAGTAAAGTAAAGCGATAACATAGTTTTCTTGAGTGTATTTGAAATACTTTAATTACCACAAAAATCAGGTCTCTGTAAATCCACAGGAGAAACAAAGAGCAAGAACAACGAGAGAAACAATCGGTTCGCCTCGCACGATACAACGAACGTAATCGTGCGAGCAGATCGAAATCGGAGCCGTGATCGTTGGAGGTTTGTTTTCATTCTTCTCTTTTCTTTTTTTTTTTAAATACTTTTATTATATGAACGATAATATGATGATTCGAAGCCTCGTTATATCGGCAGATCCGCTGTTTCTACCTCCAAGTGGCATCACCGCGATATCTTCTCGCGTTCATCGACGGACCCGGCGTGTTATTGTCGCGTCGCGAGTTTACGGCCGAGCCCCTCGAGACGAAACCAACAACAACAAAAAAACAAAAAAAAACCACCCCTGTCATCGAAGAACAAAGGATAAGGGAATGATCGTGCCGTGTCCCCGGCGTTTAACGTTCCCGTTGGAAGCGGACCGGGCGAGCCTGACGCTAATACGAGACTTCGCTTTCAATGAACAGAGGTTTAATGTTTTCTTTCTTTTTTTTTTTTCACGGTGAGGACGGCCCGGGGATCTATTCCTCCTCCTCCTCGCCGGTGCCGGTGAGCATGGCGATGAGGCTGGGGGTGTCGATGAAACCCTTGTCGTCGATGTACATATGATCGTAAGCGTCGTCGACTTCCTTCGGGGTGAATTTGTCGCCGTAGGTCATCAGGGCGTGCCTCAGTCTGCGAAAGAGAACGTAGATTTCCACGATTTTGCAAAATTTACTGTTCGTCGTTGACGCTAGGTTTACGGGACCCGTGAATCTGTCGGATTTCAAATTTTCAAATGAAATATCCCAAGAACGATAGCATTGATTTGAATCATTTTGCATCGTAAATTGATTCAGACTTAAATTGAATAAATCGATTCTGTAATGAAAATGCGTATTCTCGTTTACCCGTCAATTTGACGGGTGCTCGTAGAAACGCCCGTAAACCTAGCGTTAAGCGAGTCCCGAGGATGACGCGCGATTTCGTAAGATCTATATCCAAGAATTCCGAGCAGACATTTAGTTCGTGCCGTAGCGAGTGCGATTCGGAGACTTTGATATCGGAGCGACTTAATTATGATATTGATTATCGTAGCGCGTTTAATTAGTGTCTCGGGGCGCTCTGTCATCCTCTCGACTCCTGGGGGATCATCCTGGCTCACCTTTCACCGTCGATCTTGCCGTTCACGTCGAAGGTGTTGAAGGCAGCGAGTACGGTGTCATCGTCATCCGAGCCTGAAATCGCGGTACTGATTAATCTCGGGTCGATCGTCGGTTTGGAAGTTTTGAATTACGCTCGATAACGATCCTCGGCCGACGAGCGAGCAAAACTTGAATTTCGCCAAATTTGATATTCATTCGTTGGTTCTCCTTACGACGCATTTAAACGCGAGCGTTGGAAGATTCTTTCTCAGTTTCATTGAATGTGACGATAGGTAAAAAAACTAGCGCGACCAGTACCTGATCCCGACATGCGAGTAGCGAAAAGGTTTAGCAATTGGGTGAAGTTGATGGGTGCGGGCGCTTCGTTCAACATCTCGTCGATTTCTTTGTCGGTGGCGAGACGACCAACGGAGTCGAAGGTAGCGCGAAGATCGTTCTTGCCGATGATGCCATCTTTGTCCGCATCCATAAGCTGGAAAGCCTGGGGATCGAATGGAAATTAAATAGATCGATTAATTACGTAACGAAACTGCGAACGATGTACCCACTCGGATGCGCGATAAAGTTCGACAGTTTTTAATCGTCCTAACGGAAATATACATTTTAGTCTGCTCACCAGAAATCTCCTCGTTTTTACTCGCGATCGTGTCATTGTACGCGTTACAAAGTTGTAATCGATTTCAATTATAAAGGTTCACACGGAATATATATTTTTCCATCTTCCGTATCGTCATACCTCTTTGAATTCGGCGACCTGCTTCTGACTGAACATGGAGAAAACACTGGAGCCAGATCGCTTCGCCTTGCGGCTACCACGGCTGCTCGCCCTGGTGGATCCAGATTCCTTCGGGGTGCCAGTCGGGGTTGGTGGTTTTTCTTCTGCCGGTGCTGGTTCTGGTTCCGGCGGAGGAGCCGCCGCCTCCTCCTTCTTCTTGGTCTTCTTCTTCTTCTCTTTATCCGCCTAAAATTCGTTAACCCAACCGTGGATCAAACTCGAATTTCCGTTTTCGGGTTTTTAATTCAATTCGAATTTACGAATTGTTTCGCTGTCTTTCTAGAATATCGCATCTCGAAGATTTTCTTTAACATTATTGTACGCTATTGCAAAGAGCTTCGTGCGTTCGAATAATTTTCAGAAATGTTTCACGGATGACGCGTGTCATTATATCAACTCGCGTGTCTGTCACCTTGCATGGAAAAACGAAATCTTTTTTTCTTTCAAACTTGCATTCGGTATCCAATCATAAAGAAACGTTGTACACTCTCGTAGTTTAATAATACTTCGATTCAAAGTCTTTAGATATCAAAGATTATTTAATATGCCACGTCAACGCGAACCAATCGGATAAAAACTCGAAGAAAAATCTGTATCGCGACAAATTTAGATTTGCAAATTACTCATGGATAAACTATACGAACCATGTTCAATCACGGAGACGTTCAAACAAAATCTCTCGACGCGGCGCGGCGGTAGGCTAAGTGGAAGAGGTGTCGATCGAATAATTATCAGACACGCAATGACGGCCCGGCCCCGCGACGACGATTATCTCATGTTTGTCCGGCGCTATGCTTAACCGTGGGGAGGGTTGGTTCGAGTATCGTCGAGGAAAATTCGGAAGGCGTCGTCGCTCGGTAATACTAAGAATAGAATCATCCTATCGCCCATGGTGCCGCCGACAAGGAGCCAAGACGTATATAGACCGTCCGTACCGACGCCGCGCGGCCTCTCGAGTTACCATTGTTACGTAATTCACGTATTTTTGTAATCGATACAACGAGAGTCGCGCAAGTGGTTCAGCTTCGCGTCTGATTCTACTTAGCTAATAGTTTACGCGCCTCTCCCACCCCCTCACCCTCTCACTCTCTATCCAGTGGAACGATCCGTTCTTAATCCGACAAGTAGACGCAAGATACGCGCAAAGTAGCGTATGTCCGATGAAACGAGTCTAGAAGAGTAAAAAAGAGATCCTGCTTCTTTTATTATATATCGCTACCGTGTATCGACACTTCCCTTTTTCTTTTTAAACATCGCGATACCGCGTTACCGTTTCCACTCAGCGAAACGGTCCTCTCTCGATCAGACGCGCGCCTGTTCGAAGAAAACGAGTCAAAGTACAGTACTCGGTGCACGATATTTTTCTCCCGTACATCACGACTTTCTCCGACTTTGAATTTGAATCCCGAAGGCTCGGTAATCCCGTCAGAACTAACGTCTCCGGGTTGAACGACTCAACGCCCGGCGAATTACGAAGTAGAAACTTTTGTAACGAACTCTCGACGTGCCATCGAAATCTACTCGCGTCAAAGGTTACACAAAGTTCCGCGAGGACCAACAAACGGCACCCTCTTACGAAATGGCTGACAGCCAAAAAGCCTAACGAAGACCACTGTTGCACTCCATTAACACAATCCGCGATGTTCCCGGCGATCGGTCGGCACCCTCGCGAATCTCCTCACTTGGCATACGGTTCGCGACACACTTTTTTCGCGTAATCCATTTTTTTCACCATTATACTCGCTCGCGATCATCCCTTCGCCACTATCCCATTAAATCACAGATTAGACCCCGACATTCCTCTCTTTCTCGCTCTCTCTCTCACTCTCTCTCTCTCTCTATCTCTCGATTCTCCTCGCAAGGTAACGTTCTTCTAGGAAGAAGACATATTCCCCGATCAGCGAATATCTCTCTCTCTCTCTCTCTCTCTCTCTCTCTCTCTCTCCGTTTCTCCCGAGGCTAAAGCGACGTCGAACGATGCCGGGCGACGGCACCTACTTACCATGTCTACAGTAGATTTGTTAGAGGATGGTGCGAGATGGTCACAACGAACCAACTGTCCGAGTCATAGAGGTGAACTTGTCTAAGTAACTTTCGTGGCTCTCCCCCACCACGGTGGCTGTTGGCCGAGCAGGGGTGCCCTGCCCGGGTATCAACGCCAACGCCTATCTGACCATATTTAGTGCGAGCGGCCTCAAAATAGCGACCCTTTCGACGTTTCGACTAAAACAGTTTGCCGGGGACTACGTCTGACGGCGGTGCGCCCCCGACGAACGGGGCTCCGACGTCCTCTCTCTCTCTCTCTCTCTCTCTCTACTCAGCGGCCGGGAGAGCTTTGCTTTCGCGGAACGAAAATATAAGTCAAGGGTATAACCTGGAGACGAGGGACGATAACGACGCGCTATCTTGGTAACGGGACGAACGCTATCGTCGGTCGTGTAACGTCGAGGCGGGAAGGGGGTTGGTTTTATTCGACCCGTCGGGGGGTACCAACGATGCTTTGCCCGTTGTCAACGTATCAACGTCGGTTCGTCTTCCTCTTCCTCTCGTAACGCATCGGAAAGCTCGCGCGCTTGGGTTACGTGATTACGTGCGCGATTACGGTTCTTTCGCGGAATGAAAGGATACTCGAGGGGGGTGTAGGGGACGACCAAAGTGGGGGTGAGATTTGTGTGGCGCGGTTGGATAGTTGACATTTAGTTTAGTGTAGTTTTGTCGAATGATCGAAGCATCGAGGTGTTCGATGAGCGAGAGTATATAGGTGTAATGAGCTAATATGGGATGGCTGGCTCATGGGAGTGCACGATCCTCCGGGGATAATGCGAGATTTTCTACCGCTGAATCATTGTACTTGGCGTGGGTTTCCGGTTTGTGCTCCGATATCCGAAGCACGTGGCTACCGAAAATAACTGTCCGACATCTGAGAGCAGCGACACACGTTCGTGTATTTCGCGACGTATCGCCGGAATTGTCAGTCAATTTTTATTCGTCGGTGCTTCTCGCCCGTTAATTCGAATTCTTGTCATTGAGAGTACTCGCGGTACGTATATTCTTTTCATTTGGACCGAGTTACATCGACGAGGACGAGTTTGGTACAGGTTATGGGTAATTGAGAAATTTTTCGATGCCAGATCGTTGCGCTCGTTTCGTTGAATGTCCGAAGCATCGTACGCGGCTACCGTAGCAAGCGGTTCCGTGTCTGGTGGTTTATACGAGGTTTCCTCTTTTTCGGTTGGCCTCTCCCGAGAGTCAAATTTCTTCTCCGATTCAGCTGTTTTCGTAAACACATGGTTCGCGTCGACGAGCTCTTCGTAATGTTCATGGGGCTGAGAAGAAATTATGGTCGTTAAGTTGGTACAGTTTTAATCCCTTCGATTAATTTGTTTTATATTAATTAAAACAAACTCTTTGCGTGTATTGTCATTTAGAATCGAGATCCATTGATTAATTCTGTTTATTATATTAAATATATATTTCATGTTCCAAAGACCTTTAATAATATTATGTGTGCGTAGACTTCATTATGAAAATAGAAATATCATCGAACGATTGTCGAACCTAATTAATTGCGCGAGCGTAATCAAGAGGAATGAAGACACGTTACATATTTTATATTAATATCCGTCTCTGATATGACAACGGGACGATATAGAAACAAAAATACGCGAAGGAACGGTAAACCGATACCGAGGGAAAAAACCGACCACTATTTCCGTCGTTTCTATATCGAGCAACTCTCCTACGCGAGAAAGATAGTATTTACCTGTTGCCTAAGAAAGTATTCCTGGCGCATTCCGATATGATTCTCAATAATACGCAATTGAGTTACGACAGAATTGATCGCGAGGCCGTTGTCAAAGAACCCGTTCGATTGTCGGAATGAGTTTAATTCGACATAATTATCCGACATGAGACTGGGGTTACTTACTTCTCGCCCCGACTCGACTTAATCTTGGAATCCGATTTAGAACCTTCGCGGGGCTGAGTAGGCCTCGTTTCCACGTCACGAGATCTCAAGGACCTGTTTCGAAGAGTTGGTTGGTGCGGGAATGAATGATTTTAGTAGTAGTAATAAGGGACTGTTACATTGGTTGACAAGTTCGTAGCTTTTCCGCTTTGAGCGGAGAAACTTGAAATTAAAGGTAAGTTGAGGTTTAATGATTTACAATTAAGACGGAGGCAAGTCGATCGAGTTATTATGTCAACGCTGTTATTATTATTTGTGGACCGGTTTCTTTATAAGATACTAAAGGTAAATTCAAAACGATTTTTAATTATTAACCATCCTCGTTCGACGAATAAAGATATCGACGAATTAGTCGCATCGCGATTGATAAAAATTTCTCTCATATTCTGAATGGATAATTTGTTTAAAAGAATAAAGAGAATTGGAAAGAATTTGAATACATGTTTCAATGACCACTTATCCTAAAGTTAATCAGGACGACTTAACTATAAATATTTCGAACGAAGATACGAAGAACGTACTTCCTCAAGATCTCAGTTATCTCCGAATTCTTTATCGTTAACGACCCGATGGAATCGTCCTCCTCCCCGGAACAAGATTCAGAACTCACGGAAGAACAATCGGATTTCGTTGGACTTAAAGTGGCGTGTCGTAACGGTGGCATCCGAGCAGCATCTTCTTGCATTTTGGCCCACCATGCCCAACCATCCATGGTTTCAGATGGTCCCCTTCAAAGAACGTCATCGTTTCTTTTTTCGCCGGTCTTTTCTCTTATTTTTATTATTATTTCCGTTGACCCCGTTGCACCATCCGTGAAAACCGCTCGCGAGATATTCGTGGCATCTTACGAGGCGTAATCAATCTCTCCGATTAACGCATTAAAGTCTCGATTATTATAGATCTTTATCTTGAATATTATTTGACAAGAGATACGCCGATGATATTAAACAAATCATCTTATATTCCTCGTGGCGTTTAATGGGTTAAATAAGAATAACTGGATCGATCGTTTGTTAAATAGTGAGATTTATTCGATTCGACGAAAATGGGACGCGACGAAAGTTATTAATAATTTGAGATTTCTGCTCAATCAAACGAGTTAACAGAATACTAAAATTTGATTTGCGGTTCCGGGACCCGATTTGCATACGATCGACGGAGGCCATTTGAAATGGAAAATAAACTTGGTGGTCAGACACGCGATCCAGATAAAGAGTAGATATGAAAAATAGACGAGAAAATACACGTCTCTGTGATCCTGCAACTGAGTCTGCGATAACTGCCGAGGGGATGCATCGTTGGTATCTTTGTGACTGTTAAAAAAAAAAAGATATACGCGTGGTTTAATATTCAAATGTATTTTATCGCGCCTTTAATAACTTCTTACCGTGCAGGATGTGCCGCTGCTGCGAGGAGACTGAAATTTAATTTCAAAAACCATTTAATTTTGTAATTAGAATATAAGCGTTAATCTAAACTCGATTAAATGTATTGCATATGTTTAATACGAATTATATAATATAAACTTCGTTAATTTCGATACCAATTTAATACGAAATATAATGCAAATATTAATAGGTACAAACCGCGTTCGATTTAATATAAATTTAGAATCGTTGGTCTTGGAAAGATCATGGAAGAATCAAAGAGTTACGATTGGACGTGGAAGTCCGTGATTCAGTGGATTAGGAATTTCGAGAATTTCCACGATTCGCTTACGTTTCCGGCTCACGACGGTCGTAAGTGATCTTTGCCAAGTAGTCGCTGTCCAAAACGCGCTTCGTTCGTACGTCTCTGTACGCTCTGAATTAATATAAGAAAATAATTTCATTAACGATGAGTCGCGAGGACAATACAAACCAATTTATCTCACTTGCAATTACTGCAACTGCATTTGCATCCCTCGCCCTTGCTCTTGCGCGTGCATCCTTCGAACTTTCGTCTCCTTCGTCGTAAACGTTTCATTATCATGGATTTTCGATAACGTCTGTTAATCGAGAAATTATTCTCGTTAATGAGCTCGATCGAAACAAAACTTTATAGCGGCAGCAAAATATATTCTAAATTACTCATATAGAGAATACGTAGGTTTCGTTTATAATTATTTACACTATGCTCCCTAAGCAGTTAGTAATAAAACAGGCGGTGCATCTCGAGAATTTGGGCAAAAAATTAAGAGAGAGCGCTGCCTTTGTAACGTCCACGATGCTTCTAAACTGCAATTGCTTCCAAACCATCCTTCCTTTTTTCTAATACAACTATCAATTTATTTATCCGGATTAAGGTTAGCCGTGTGGCTTACAGAATTTGTGACAGACGCAATATTCTAGGTTGACGTTCGTCGTACAATCGTCAATTTTTATCTTTTCATTAAACTCGACACCGGGTTTATTTATATTTTCATTGAACTATTTATTAACGAGAGACACTATCAAAAATTTTGTTACACGTGAAAGATCTTAAAAAAAAAACTCACAATTAATTCGACTTTGATGGCGTCTTCGGGAAAAATTACATTCACGAAACGGATGAACAATGTTTTGTCAAAAGTGTTATACAAATTCGCAAAAAATAATTTGATTACAGGAGTAGTACTAGCAAATTTCTCAAAATAAGCGAACAATGTTTTACCGTCGATCGTTTAAAAATTCTGAGAAACAATTTCACGATTAACACTTTGCCGGTGGAATCGTCTTACGAGTAAACAATTAACTTTCATGAAAATATCAAATCAATCGTTATGGCCACGCATAGAATTTTCTAATGACATGCTACAATTTGTCTGCCGGTGATACACGATCGGGGCCCCACTTTCCTCCACCCAAAGGTCATCGTTCTCCTCCTCGCGGGACTCCCACCATGCTGGCCCAAAGAAATAAGAAAGTACGAGGCGTTACCTTGGCCAGTCTTCGTTGTAAGTCGGCGGTTTTGATACGGGTATGGACTGCGACATGGCCTGAGTTTTCAAGACGAAATTATTCTCGAAGCGATGCTGTGAACAACGTCTCGCGATAACAATGAATACAATGTGGTGGCTCCTTTTATTGGCTTACGGTGAGTGGTAGTGAAAGGTGATACGATTCTTCGAAAGGTGGATACGGAAACGCGAGATTTGTCATCGGGAATTAGAGCGACGGAAACTGACATCGACGTTCTCCGATTTAGAGCGATTCGTTATAAATTTACTTGAATGACTAAGAATAGGATCCATCGTTCGGAACGAAATAAAAAATATTGAACGGCGCGTAATTTAAAAGTGGGATGAATTAGATCCGCTTTATCAATTCAAATCGGATGGATTAAATAGCGAGCGAAAAATCGTGATATTGAAATAAAAAGTTTAAGCTGGTGTGAATCAGCAGGTCGTGAATTAAATTCCAATTTTAATCCCTAAATTCGAACAAATCGCTTTTGAGATTAAAATATACTTAAAGGATACTTAAATAAAAGCTCCGAATCGTTCCATTTATAACTCGTGACTTAATCGCGACTATCTCGATAACGACTGCTGGCGAAAGTAAATTCAACGATCGACATATGTATACGATGAAATATTTCAACGATCTCTTCAATAATCGTAACGTCCGATTTAATGATTCATCCATCGCTCGTCGCACTACTTGGAAAATATACATTATTATAATAATCAACGCGGTTGGATATATCGAACTCTAATCACGTTTCTACGCAGTGGCTACCGGAAATGCGCTTCGTCTCGCGGCGTACATCTCCTCCGGAGGTCTCCACGGCGAGATTCGTTTCGAAAAAGCCACCGAGTCTTCGGTGAGAATTCGATTTTCACTCCAGGCGACCCTTCAATATCCGGACCAACAATGGCTGTGGTCGGTCACTAAATTTCCCGTTGATTACACGATACTCGATGGTAGATGCGAGGCAAAGCACACCGGGGAAAGGTATATCTCGTCTCTTGTATTTTATTTTGTACACGTACAACGACTTTCGCTCTCGAGCACTCTACCAATTCCCAATTAAATATCGTGATTTGTCCTTTGCACCTCGCAGCGTCATCGATCTAACGGAACTGGTCGGTCCCCTTGAAATGCCGGGAAACGAAACTGGGTCGGTTGAAATTCCAAATTTAACTTTAACAGGGGACACTGGTTTATGGGGTAAAGGATTGGTGTTGAGGGACACGTATTCGCCGCGGACGATTTGCGCCTCGATTACGGTAATGATAAGTATTAATGGCTTCGTAAAACGTTAATCGATTTAGAAATTAATTAATTACTTGATCGATCACCGGAGTGCGAATCTATACGAGTTGTTGAGCCGAAACGTCTTTCTAGGTACTCGAAAAAAATACAGAAAAATTCGCAGAGGCTCGTTTCTACGGACCCATCGCCGGAACAATTTGGTTCCGATGGTTAGGTGGACAAGCCGGCGACGACACCACCGACACGATCATTCATGCCAATTTGCATCACGTTAATAAACAAAAGCTGCAATCGGTCGATTACACGGAACACCACTGGAAAATCTATGTGACGGATATCTTTGATATTGGGAAAGGTAATCGTGCATAAAAATCAGTTACATATTCAATACATAATATAATAATTGTAAAACGATTTTAATACACGCGATACCAACACGCCGCACAGAATATTTCATTCCGATAACAGCCGTTTAATTAATGGAAATCGACGTGTACACGCTTTTGATTCAGACAAATCAAACTGCAACGTACTCCAAACCGTTTTCGATCCCGACGACGCCGGCGCTGGAAAGTCCATCGGCGACGTCGACGCGCGCCTGGGAAAAATAAAAGTCGCCACGAATACCGAGAACAAGAACAAAGCCTCTTACAGGGATCCAGAATTGTCGCTCCTGCCCGCCGATCTTCTTGGCCCGCATCGTCTTTTGTATTTGGTCATCTTTCATCCGACGCACGACGATTCCTTCTTAGCCTGTGCCAAGATCAATCACCGCAAGCCGATCTTCGCCAAGTAATGATTTAACGAACGCTCTTTCCGCGATCCTATTTCTTCTTCCTCCATTTCATAGATATCGCGAACGAGAGTGGTAGCTACCTCGGTATACGTTAATTGTTCGGAGTAACTCGACGGAGATATCGTATTTTCAAATCGTCGTTATATTTTCTTCCGGGTTAATTGGACGTCCGCCAGCGTTAGCGAGGTGCAGGCGTGCGTTTGCGCCAGACGGAAGAATGCACCAGCGAACGTCTCTCGGAAAATGGTTACGCAATCCTTTTCTAGGAGCGACTTACAAAGCGACTTCTCGAAGCGACGAATCCTTCGAAGCGCACGCCAATCGTTTATCACGAGTTTCTCAAAACTTTCCAGGACTCTGATAAACTCGCAGGGTATCAAAGGCGAGGTGACGATGTCGCAAGAAACTCCGTTCGATCCTACCTGGGTTAATATCACCGTCACGCCGGTCAATGATCTGGAAACGAGATTGCGTTACGCCACCAAGGTGGCTTCTTACAGGATCCACGAGTTGCCGCCGGAACCGGCGAAGACAGCGGGGAGAACCGCGGAGCCGTGTCAAACGACGAAGAAAATGTTTAATCCGTTGAACGTCGATGAGAATAACGTGCCACCGGCAGGTGACTGACGTTATCTTTAGCCAGGGATTGGAAGCGAAACGGAACGAAATTAAAAGAATTGAAATAATAGTACGAAACCGGAATGTAACTAAACGAAAACACCTGAGTGTAAGGTCCGTAACTAAAGTTGTGGTCCAGTTTCGTTACGTTTCTCACTTGGATGGATTTGTTTCGTTTCGTTTGTCATCCCCGTTACCGATATAATGAACTTTTCTTTATTCGTCGGGTCTATCGTTTATTATATTATTAAACGTTTCTATTTATTGACTTTATTGCAATTTGACGATTTGTTTGTTTCGCGTGAATCAGGTTTCGGAACGCAAGATCAATACGCTATCGGCGATCTATCTGGAAAGCTTCAAGGTCGCAAAGAAGGATCTTATCATAACGATATTTTACCCGGAAGTGCTAAGCTCGCTGGAATATATTGGGACACCTACCTTCCGCTATCGGGAGTCAACAGCGTCGTTCATCGATCTCTCGTTCTCCACAAGTAAACTAATTCATCGTAGCTACTCTCGTCGAACCTCTCGTACAATATTGTATAGCTTCATACGCTTTTGTTATCAGATACAACGAAACCGATAACAAAGGAATTATACCGTGGGTGTGCGGTACTTTAAATCTTCAGTTGCCGCACAATGCGGGACAAATGCCAATGTTTACCGCGCAAATAGTGTACAGGTACCCCATCGTTGGCAGAATAATTCTCCGTCAGCCGAGGAACGATCCGGAAATGGACACCACGATTATAATCGAAAATTTAGTCCACGCGGACGGTAGCGCGTTAAATAACTCGGCGTCGCACAGGTATAAATCGTAGACCCTTCCCCTCGAATGGTACGAAAGTATCTTTAAAGAAACGAAACCAGCGGAACGTAATTTATCGTTAATTATTATAATTCCAGGTGGATGATTCACGATAATCCACCGGGGAAAGATTATTACAATTGGACCGCTCGATGTCTGAGCGCTGGTGGAACTTACAACCCCCATAAAGTACCGAATAATATCACGTGTCGAATATTTGTTAGGATTGTTACGCTTTTTTACTAATGATTATTAATAATTGTCAGGTGGAATGGGATCCGGATAAGCCGGGGATTTGTTCCACGTCCGAAATCACTTTATGCCGGTTGGGTGATCTAACGAGACACGGGACCTTGGAAATCGCTGGTAGAAAAATCTACGGATCGCTGTTATCGCGAAGACTTTTTACCGACACGATGACACCTTTATCGGGGCCTCACAGCGTGTTAGGGAAAAGTTTGGTGATATACGACGATCATGGGCCAGTGGCGAGAGGCGAAAGATTGGCTTGCTCGATGTAAGTTTGGAAATTTAATATTATTGATCAGTACCGCATTATATTAATTGGTATTACTAAAGTAATATTCAAGTTATTCCGAGCATCGGTAGTTTTTAAATAATAAAAAAATCATTCAGTATCGGTGGAGTGTATCGTCGGAAAGCCGTAGCAAAAGATTGGTTCGGAAATGGAGTGGAAGTTCCTCTGCGAGGAAAACTGGAGTTCATACAGCAAACGGAGTACGACGTCACGGATGTGGAAGTGAATCTTGATGGCCTTGGGGGAAAAATGAACGGCTACCACGTTCACATGGTAATGTAAAATTTGTGTCAGGGATCCGAACTGAAATCCAAGAGTATATACACTATGAATCCCGATAATATTTCGAAGACCTCAAACGTATATTTTGTTTTATTGATTTGCACTCCTCTCGATCATAACGAATTTATGTTCATACCATCCTCAGACTCCTGTAGAGCCAGATTTGGAATTTCCCTGCGAGGGTACTACCCTGTACGGACATTGGAATCCTTTAGGCGTCAATCCAAACACCGTACCGCCTCCGATCGAAGGTACGGTGGACCAATACGAGATGGGCGATCTTAGCGGAAAATTCGGTACTCTAGAAAACAGGAAAAAGTACGCGTCGAATTATAACGACACGATGCTGCCGTTATTCGGGCCGCGAAGTATACTTGGTCGCAGCATAGTGATTCACAAGAAGGAAAAGAATTTGAGGTAATTCCCACGGGTAGACGCGCTCCTCGAAAATTCGTGTTATAGAACTGTGTCAAAAAGAGTTGGGCGTATATGTATATATATATGTTACGGGCAACATAAATAATTGAGCATTATTTATAATGCCCGTACATGTGTTACGGGCAATGTAAACAATAACACGATCCTAACTTGAATATCCTGTGGGCACTTTTTAAATTGCCCGGGCATTATTAATAATGCTCAATTATTTACATTGCCCGTAACATATACATGAGAAAATTATTCGATCGACGCCAAGATTTGAATCGTGAAATATTGTTCGTTTACTCTCAGGTGGGCGTGTTCGACGATCGAACGGGGTTATTCGCCCTCCGAAGCGAGCGAACTTCGAGCTATCGCTTCCTTCCATCATCCCCAAGGTTTCGCGTACGGTTACATGAGAATGGTAATATAACTGTTACGAACGTTGAAATCCATCGATAAGTTTCCATCCATCGATTTCATCGAACGTTGAAATCCATATCGATTTATCACCGATCAATGATTACAGACACAACTCGTCTACAGAGACGGTAGCCAGAGCGAGACGATAATCGAAGTTAAATTACGGCATCCCGGGAAAAACGATCGCAACATTGTGAGTAATATGTTAGACGAGCTTTTTTTTTTTTTTTCAAGAAGCTTCGTTTCTGTGTTGGAATGGAAAACGAGAATGCCGATGATTATCTCGCGTTTGTTACTTCATCGTGTATTCGCTCGTAGACGAGAAACCATAATTGGGCGATATTCGTCAATCCGGTCGGAGTGGACGCGGCTGTAAAAGTGAAAGACACTCGATGCGTTGCCGGTGGATACGTCTGGAACCCTTACTTCACCCAACTGGCTGATCCCTTAAACGTAATATCATTTAATTTAGTGGGAAAGTGCGATTCTAACGATTTTGGATTCCTTGGATTTTAATATTTTAATTTTTCTGTAAGCGAGTGATTTATTGTTTCACAGGGCGATCTTTACAGACAAGAGTGCGGACCCGATTTACCTCTGCGATGTCACGTGGGTGACGTTTCCGCTCGATTAGGTCCCATCGATGTCGGATTGGAGAGGCAAGTCTTTACGGATCAGAATTTCCCTCTGCAAGGAGCGGTATCCGCGATGGGAAAGTCTATCGTGATCTTCGATAGAGAGTTTGGTGGTAATCGATTCGCTTGCGCCAACATCGAGCCTGATCACGATATCGTTAAATATGCAAATATAAGGAAGCCACCTCGTTTCGTGGTGTAAGTATATTCACGCGGATATGTAATATTGATTTTTTTATTATTATTTTCTGTAAATAATTAACTGTTTCCATTTTCTCCCGCCGCGTCAGCGCCCAATTTTTAGAGGACGTTAGGAAAGTGATGGGTATACCCGAATGGATGTTATCCATAGACACGAGAAAAACGAAGATCTTACACAACGGCGCGTGCATACAATTTTTGATGCATTTCAAGGGTAACCGATAGTCTATGTCAATTCTTTTTAACTTTCCTCGAGCGTTCAGATTTGTATTTATCGATTTTATACTTAGGTCCAATCACCAACAAACTGGAGCAGGATTTCAGTAAACTTATATCCACTGGTAGATTGGATGCTCCCAGTTTGTACATTCCTGGATATATTAATCCGAAACGAAAATCAACTTTAGGACATCGTCAATGTGGAAGCAGAGATCCAAGCGATAAAAGTATTTATTTGCACGATATAAAAAAATTACCGAATAATAATTTATTTCTACGGTGCGAAGACAAATAATTATATTGCTTTCAGAATCCAATAGTTTCTTTCTGAGTGGATCTCCGCGTTCGACCTCCAAATTTCTACTGATTGTCGCTGTACTGGCAATAAGTGGAATAACTTAAAGTGTAACAAATTAAACGGTGTTTAATAAATTGTAAATATGTTCAACGAAAACACGACTTATTTTATGATTAACCATCATTAAAAGAATCCCAATATCTTAAACGTTTATTTTGTAAATAAAGTCCATTACGATCATTGTTATTATTATGATCGTGGTAATAATAATAAATACTCCTCATAGGTGAGAAATCAATAGACATCTTTCGTTCTTCTTACGTGAATTTATAATATGTAGTAAAATTGCAAAGACACTATTATAGTCACTAAGCAATCTTCTTTTCATTTTTTTTTCTTTATATAATGTAGGAAGAAAGAAGTATTCCTGCCGCATAAGTAGCAACGAGAGTTTACCTCGACTTTTGCGCATTTCTCATGGAATATCACGTAATTAAGAACATTTGATCGCATGCAGGAATCCTTTTATCGTGAGTATCGGATAAAATTTAAATAGCTAACACAGTTCATTCTTAAAAAGGCACAAGTTTCTTCCCCTTTTATTCCGTGGCGAAAAATTTTCAACCCTCCAGTTTGCACGTCGAGGTTGTTTTATCATACATCAGTGCTCCCCAATCCTCAACCACTTCGTACACGTAATACATTTAATCTTGTCAACGATACTCGATGAATCCGCGGAAAATGTGCCGATGCAGGCGTCTTTGTAAATTTCAAACACGAATCAAACTAAATTTCTTACGCGAAGATCAACTTTCGTTACTGTAAAGATTGTTTATAGAATCTACGATAGAAAAAAAGTTTGAATTCGAATAGTTTTTACTGGTCATAGATTGGAAAACGCTGCTTAAATACTTAACGTACACACCGCGACTTTGATCACATAACTTAATTATGACTAGAATCGTAGAATCAAAGTGTAAATCTGTACTTTCACGGGTATGTTTCATGAGTTTTTACGGGAGGGTTGGTAAAAATTATAACGTTACGCGTTAGAGATAAAACGTTGAAACATGAGATTAGACCGGAAGTAGGCGACTTAATCGTACGTACAGCCGTGTCACGGTATCTATCTAAATTTCGTATCGCTTAATATAAAAAGAACTTAAGATAAACGAAACGAATGCTTCGACAGCAACACGATAATCTACAAAATATACAAAATATGAGTTCACAGGTATTGTTTATTGTCAATAGACACTAGACTACGAAAAATAAATCGCGAGTGTTATATCTGGCCCGCGAGCATTTGGCAAGAGCGGCTGTAAAGTCGCGATACTTTGTTTTCCCATTGTTAAAATAAAACAGCTTTTTTTACACTTACGTCATCGGTTGTATATCGTCCGCCGTGATATCCAATTTTGTTAATTTTACTTTCGCGGACGATGCGTCGAGTCCGAAGAAATTAATTTCAACGTGATTCAACCAAAGAACTAAACGAAGATGTTCGCGCAAAACTTTTGGTAACTCGTTCTTCACGGCCAAACGACGATATCTTCATTGAAAATCGTGTAAATAAATCATGAATTATTTAAAAAACGAATGAACATAAAATCCGCATCGTGGCTCGATACGGATAGAAAGAAAGGTACTCCAAGTACATCTCCGAAGTGGAAGATTTGCATCGCGCGAATCGTACAACCGCTCGTTAATATCAGCGTCTTAATATTATGCAAATTTCAGCGATAAAACGACCGCGCGCGTTAGCAAAGTTGTGCACCTTAAGTTTCGCCCCAAAAGCGCCCCGAGAGTGATTTCATATCGAATATGAAAATTTTCATGCGTGCGTACATGGCAATGAAGGTGTACCCAGCATCGAATTCAAACGCGCGAGCTTACAGTAACGTTTACACGATAATTACAAAATATAGTACTTTTACGTACCAGCGTTACCATATATGGTCATCAATATTCTTCTTCAAGTTTCGCGAAAACAAACGCACGAGTAGTACGTCGATTGTCCTTTTGGAGAAGTAACTAGATCTCCAATTCTTCGACGATTAATCACACCGTTAACGTAATCGACGTTCTACCGTATTTCGGATCACAATCGACGAATTCATTGATCGAAATCATTCAAGGAATCTTCGAATTCACCACCGAGCACACCCTTTCGATTAAGCTGAGCGGACGATTATTTTTAAGGCGGAAACGCACCTGTTCCTTACGTTCTTATTGTGCGAGAATCGTTATGACACGACGCGAAAAAGGTTTAACAAAGGTGTCCCTACAAATCGATGTCCTCTTGCTTCGCTTTAGGAGCGACTTTCTCCATGCTTTTGGATTCCTTCATGGTCAGGTGAACATCCGCCACTTCGACCATCGGCGGGACCGCGGGATTCACCGAACCGTCTTCCTCGGCTACTTCGAAGCCGATCGTAGCTCCGATTTTCTGGCTCGCCTGCTTGAACGAGTCTGACAGCATCACCTGGCGGGCAAACGTTTTAGGGGGGGGGTCTCTGAAATAAACTATTCGATCGTCAATCGACGATAGATTTGATTTCGTACCTGCACAACGTTGATGCACATCGAAGTGAGGGCCAACCCGAACACCAGGTATATTATCGAACACATCATGTATATGGGATGCTAAATCAATCAATCAATCCGTTAGTTTCCGTCCGCCATTCTGTCGACGGACGTTTTAATTACGCTAATCAAATACGTGCAACAGTGCTGAGTGAATTTTATGGACAAAGCACGTACAAAATAGTGTTATACGGTGATGTATTGTTGAGGAAGTTTTGGTTTTCGAAGCTTACCATCTGAACGCCACCGTGAAAGAAGGAAGCACAAAAAACTAGTTAATCTGACATCCAAGAAAGCCGAAAACGAATTTAATTGGAAACAAGAGCACCTCGAGTGGGGGTCCAAAGCAAACGCTAATTGCAAATCAAATTAAACGTGTACCAACTATCACCGTTATCTAGCTTCGCAATTCAAGATTTCTAAATTTCTAAGGGGTTGAACTCTTGCAAGATTCTCTACCGTGACGAATAAGATTGATAATAAAAACCTTGAAATAAAGAAGACTGACAATAGAGACCCAGACTGCGATGAATAAGACTGATAATAAAAAATCGCGTCACTCCCCTTGAACATAATTCCACGTTAAATCGTAAGGAATCGTCACCTGTGGCACGTAATCGCCGAAACCGATAGTGCTCATCGAGATGAAGACGAAGTAGAAACTCTCGAAGAATCCCCAGTCCTCCCACAGGTAGTAAAGCGTGGCACCTACGAATATGTAAACGAGGAGAATAAAGATGGCGACCGAGATCGGTAGATTGAATTCGTCGTCGATCGCGAAGGCCGATATCGCCGGTGTTCCCGGTGTGTCGGGAACGTTTCCGTCCAAATTGAGAACAGCCTGAGATTGCTGAGCCTGCCTCTGCATCTCCTCGATGTCTTCCGGATTGATTTGCGAGGGTCGCCGAAACGTCGCAAAATCGTAAACCAGTTGTACACCTTTCATGACCTCCTAACAATGCAAATTGAAAGCTAGAATCCTCGGAAGTACGGATCACAATCAGACTATTAAAAACGATGAAATACATTCTTCATTTATAAGTGATTAAAGATAATAAAAAGTTATTTTATATGATGCGATTGTAATGGAGTTGATGGTTGGTTTGATAAAACTTTTAAAAGAAAATGTTATACAATTTGAATTTTAACGGATCGACGATCAATGAAAATTTACGTCGAATTTGAAATCATACCGGATTCGAATCTTTAATCAAAGCAATAAGCCTATGGAGATTGTTTCACCTGAACTGGCCCGGTTCGGCGAACTTTGCGACAGCTTCCGGTATAATACAGCCTTCTCACGAATGCCCAGAGGAACTTTATACCACGCGTAAACAATTTTCCAAAGTCAGCCAGTATTATCAGAAACATTGGAATTCCGAAGATAGCGTACACTATCGTAATCGCTCTTCCGGTTGTTGTACTGGGCGAAATATGTCCGTACCCTGAAACAAAGTTATTTGTAATTAACGTAATTTTCGCAAACGTTTTTTTCCTTAATTTTCCTAAAATCGTATCGCACGTGATTCTTGCGCGAGGTGAAATCTATTATGTTTCTATCGGATGAAAATAAATTGAGGAGTACTAAGTATAAAACGGCAGTGGATCTAACTTTAGCGCGTTTCAGTAGTAGAATTTGGCGGTTGTTTGCTCGTAAAACAGTCGCGCCCTATTCTGTCTTATGAAAGGACGTTACCGTTGCCACCGCATCCACCGATCAATCAAAATTGATTAGAGTTGACATCGCGTATATACGCGAAATTGGATACGTAGCATTAAAAAAAAAACTAACGTTGACCCTCCCCGTTGTTCGTAATATTAACCGAGATAATTAATTTATTCTACTCCGTATTTAATTAGAGAGATTTTACTTTTCTCCCACATAGGTACCCATTACGAATTTTAGCGAGTTCGTTAAAGCTTAGCAAGCTTTAATATACCGGACACTACACTGGCAAAATTTATTTCCAAAGTATTTAAGTATACTTCAACTTTTTAATCCGATAATCTTGTGAGCTTAGAAAGTTCGTACAACTGCGAGTTAATATGCATTTTAAATTAAGCGCGAGGCAAATGCAGTGATTTGTTTCGACTCATGTTTCTGCACTATTTAGAATTTTTCGCAAATCTCCGCACAGTAAACCCACGACGCGTGCGCGCTTACTCTAAACATCAACGCGTTCTGTATCAAGACCGAACTATATACGAATAGCCGGGAAATCAATACGGAACTCGCAAAACGTTTTACAACGATCATGATGTACGATCACCTTGGCCCCCTGCCCAGACAAGCGTATCCTTTGTCATGTCCCTACGTATCAATCGTTCTTCCGCGAATTACAGACGTGAAAGAGATACCACGATAGAGGGAACGCGATTGGTAAACACGAATAGGAACTTCTTGTTTTTGAACTTGCGCGGATAACATCGGGGGGTGTCCGATAATACGTTTGGATTTCAGGAAAATAATATGAAACGTAAGGAACCCTGTGCGCAATGATCAAGTCAATGCAATTAGGCGAATATGAATTGTCGACGATAATAAATTGTTTACGCGAAATCAAAATCGTCTACGTGAAATTTTAATTTCTCCGAATTGAAGTATTTCGAATGATACGCGACGCGCGTAATTTAAAACGACTCACGCGAAACGTTATCATAATTATCTATGCAGAAGGTAATTATTCCACGTGAAATTGAAGTAGTTCGATTACACTTCCTACTCGAGTATGTCCCCTCGTCATCCACCGTGAGCCGCACGATTCAAACCTTCGTTGCTCCTCTCTCAACTTTTATTTCCATCGAAGCCATTCTCACCGATCGTCGTGATGACGGTGATACAATACACAACGGCGTTCAAGAACGTCCAGCTCCTTTGGCCGCTGTACGAGTGAACGCCAGCCTCGTGGGCGGTGTGCAATTGTTCCTCGAACTCCATCAGCTTTCTGCGCGCCATGCTCTTCCAGTCGTCCTCCCTCAAATTGTGACTGTAATTCCACAGGCTGTCCAGGAAGTCCCTCTTCACCCTCTTCACCCCGCATTTGTAGAAAGTCTCGAAGGCACCCTCGGTGAACCTGAAGACGAAAGCACCGAGGCCGCAGTAAATGATCACGAGTATCAGTTCAGCGACGCAGCGATTTCTGAGTCTCCTCATGATCATGGTCTCTCGGGGATTTTGAGCGACGAAAGCTTTAAGCTCCGCCACGACGTCCTTGAGAGCCCTGAAGAAATCCAAGAGCGTCACCTTCTCCGGAAGTTCCTGCTTCGACTCTTCTGTCTTCCTAATCTCCCTCTTCGGGGTTTCTGGCCTCGCTTGGACTTTCTCTTCGGCCGGTTCTCGCTCTTCCTTCTTCCCTCGGAAGAATGGTAACCAGGAGAACCAGGATCCCTTCTTCTTCACCTCGGGCTCTCTCTTCGATTCTTCCACAGACCTCGCGATCTCTTCTTGTTCGCTCGCCGTGAGATTAAGACTGAAATTTCTTCTTCTAAGAACCGACTCTTGCTGAGCGTCCTCGAAAACGTCCCGCGTATCGGGCTCCAAGATACTGCGTTCCCTCTTCAAGTACTCCCTCTGAGCTTTCGCGAAATCTTGAATGAGGCTCTCGTTGCTCAACGGTATTATTTGTTTCTTCACGTCAGTCAACGATCTCTTCATGATCGGCTGCTCATCCGCCGACTGTCGCGGGAACGTTTCGCTTCTCTTCATCTTCGGATCGTCGTCGGTCTCTTCGGTTTGGCTGTGCCTGCCGGTGTGCCCCGTCTCCGTCTTCTGCACAGGCGGACTCTCGGTTTCGTCCTCCGATTTCCGTTTAGAGTGCCGCTTCTCCCTAGGTGGCTTCTCGCCGGCGTCCTTCCTGGGGACGTCGGACTCGCCGCTGCTCTTCTTCGCGCTCGACTTCTTCGTTCTCAATCTAACCCCTTCCGGTGACTTCGTTCTCCTCGCGTCCCTCTTCTCGTCCATGTCACTGGAATCCATCGATCGGCTGTGCCTCTCCAATCTCTCCTTCGATCTCTTCTTCATCCGTTTCTCCGCTCTCTTCGCCTCAGTACCCTTAACTGCCTCCCTCTCTCGGGACTTCTCCTTGACGGCAACCTCCGCCTTCGACACGTCCTTCCCGACACTTCCCTCCGTCGCTTTGCTCTCCACTTCCTTTCTTATCGCTCTCATCGCGGCGCTCTCCTCTTCGGCGTCGCCGTCGCGCGCTCGGGAATTCGAAGTAACGACCTCATCGCGAACCGGCTTCTTGACCGCGTCCTCCAGAGTCTCCTCTCGCTTCTTGATCCTCGGCGTCTCTTCTAATACCTTCGCCACCTCGACGTCGCGCACCTGTTCCTCCCGCTTTGTCCGATTCTCCGTATCCTGCTGCTCGGCGTCGTCTGCCATCTTCTCCATTCTCGCCCGCCTCGCGTCCTCCTCGTCTTCCGAGCTCTCCACTAGCTGATTCCTCGATGACGGCTCAGGCGTCTTCTCCCGCCTCTTGGCCGCAGCTTTCCGACGCCTGTGCACCGTGTAACTGTCCTCCATCCTGCCCCGGGGCGAACCGTGTACCGCAGAGGTCACCGCGCTGATCAGCTGGACACCGTACACGTACGACACAATGCGACAAACAACGGACGAACAACGGACGAACGGCGAGAAACTCTGCTGGGCCGCTTTGTTCCGTCTTTCGTGGCCCCCGGTGCAGGGAGAACACGCGAGACAGAAATAAAACGGAGGCTGCTCCCACCACCACCACCACCACCACCACCGCGAACGTTTTCGCCGCTACCAACGAAACCGGATGATGATTTTGCCGCAGCGGGTATCGAACGAAGGCGCCACGGCGAATCGCGCGCGCAACCGACGGTGCTACCGACGCTTTGGCGTCGCGATGCCCGTCCTGCAGCTACCGCAACCCGTTCAACGGCCTGGCATTCGGCGCTGGTACACCGGCGACCCGACACGCCACGCGACACGAATCGCAGTGCCGGTCGCGTCGTCGGGGGATGAAGACGCGTCGGAAAGTTTCTCCTATGTTCTTTTCAGCGTTTCCACCTTTCGAGACGATCCTCGCAAGTTTGAACTGATTTCTGGATCGCGGTAGGGAGGACTGTTCGAATGCTTGCTCGTTTTTTCCAGTTGGTCTTTGTTCTTGCGTTTCGGATATTTATTAACTGAGGTTCGTGTCGGGATTGTTATCTTTGAGTCGTGGTAGGTTGCTTCTAAGAGAGCTCCTTTGACGAGCGTTAATATTTGTATGTTCTCTGTTCGACTTGTAGAGGATAGAAATTGAATTGCAAACTATCTGGCACGAAATAACAAATAAAACTGCCGGGACAGGTTCCTGATGTCTCTGTCGGGTGTTTCGATAAACACTCTAAACGGCAAGAAACCGTTACTTCGCTTTTTAACATTGTCACGAAATTTGACTGATGGCGTTCCCCATCGAATTGCGTAATCGATTGAACTTTGAACTTTCTTTGTCCTCGTCCGAGACTTTCCCGTTTGCGTCTGTAATTGCTTTCCCTCTGAGTCGATGCTATCCGACACTCCTTTGTGACAAATGAAATATTGTGTTTCCTCTCCCGTTCCATCCCCTTTGATTTCGCAATCTCTTTTGAATATCACTTCAACTTCCATTTTCGCGTAAACAGCGTACGTCGACGTCCCCCCTCCCCGCCGGTATTTCTTTCCTCCCCCCGACGCCTCTGACGCTCGTTCGAACGACAATTTTCCGAACCCGTTGATCCTTGTTTTTCAGCTTCACCGACGCCACGCGCTATAATTTATATTAACGAGGTCTAACGATGGGCATTTATAAAAAGTTCCTCTCTGAGCGCTCGAAAACTCTCTCGTACTTTTTCTTCGTCGGAATAATACGAGCCCCTCCCCTCGCGAACGATTCGCGCGGTGCGCTTCGTTGGACCGCCAACTTCTTCCTTCCAATTATTCTTCTTTATCGTCGTCCCTTGCACGGCGCGCAAGGGACGAAGATGTAGTCGGTACCAAATGTTGCAGCTTTCCCGTTGAATGCATCAGCGTGGAATTCCCATCAGCATTCGCTTCGTTGCCATTTGTATTTCTGGAGCGAAAGAACGATCCCTCGCAGGTTGCTCCATGGCACGTAAGATCCAAGAAATGTCCCTGGGATCCTGTTATCTCATTTTTCGATTTCATTTCATTTTATTTGTCCAACCTACGTCACCTTGCGATTTAAGCTTGAAATTTAACTTTGCGATTCGATCAATACATTTTCGTCCACGCGCGTCTCCCTTTCCACTCCTTCGATCCGTCGATCAACCCCGATTCACCTGCGCAAATCGCGACGATCTAGCGAAGGAAAACGTGGCGTTTAATCACAGTGCCGATGGATTGATTTAACGTTTCGCTGACTGTACTTTACCCATCTAATCTCTCTCTCGTTTGCCGCTATGCGAAAACTGTTGTTTTAGCGTCACCGCGAGTTTATTTTTCTTTCTTCGTGTTTTAGGCTATCGATTACCGTGGAAGAAGGGTATCCTCGCGAGAAGGGAGGAATTAAAATTTCAACGGAAGTCATTCCTCGATATACCGTAAATATTTATAGATCAGATATTTTCGTGTCAGCCTTTAGAACACGATGATCGGTCGTAAATTGTTCGATATATTAATAATTTCCCTGGCAGTTCAACGCCGAAATCCCCTGCTCCCTCGTTATTTTGAATATTTACGTACGTTCCGATATTAAGCGTAAATACGAACAAACGACAAAATAGCCACGATGGTCGGAGGGTCATCCTCTCGGGGGGGAAAAAAAAGCATAAGAGACGAAGAAGAGTGTCTTGAAATAGTAATGCGTAGACGGTGTTGACGGCCCCGAAATTCCAGCAAAGACGGGCTTAAGTCGATTCCAAGAGATGCGAAAATAAAGAAGATGGTAAGCGGCTACATCTTTTTTTTTTTGGAAAGCTACCAAAACGCGACGCATACGGCCGACTAACGATTCCCGGGAATAAAATGACAATCGCACCGGTTTCGTCGGACACGGAATTAAATTTATTCCGTGACTAATTAGACCGGCGTTTCGTGCACCGATGAATAGCCAGGCCGCCACGCGCCGTTCAAATTTTCGGCTTGATAGAACGTCCTTTATTTCCAAGAACAATTCTTTGATTCGGCGCACTGTTAGTTAGATTTTTTCATTCTAATAATCGCGAATTACTTTCTTGTATTATATCTTTCTCTATTTATTATTTCTCATATTAATACGATTAGTAATTTTGATTTTCTTTACTCGCTGGGTTCGACGGTAAAATAAAATAATACATACGTATTCCATTTACTGCTTTCAACCTACTTCATAATTGTTTTTCATCCCCGTCGAAGATATATGTATGGCCTTCGTTGATATATCAAAAGAATAAAATTAATATCACATTCGAAATAATAACGGATACAGCGTAATTGCATTCGGAAACGACACTCCGACGCGTCGTAAAACATATTTGCGTGTAATATTCACAATTCCAGCTCCAAAAATGCTCGATTGCCAAGTAGAACCATGTTCCTTCTCTTCGGGGTAATAAAGTATAACGCGTTACTTATACACGGATGAAATTGGCTGATGAAACATCGCGGGCAGTTTGTACTCATCGAGAGAAAATTTGTCGGTACCTAATCCCTTCCTGGGCCATCGTGCCATCGGTGAAGGCACATCCACGCGCACATATACATTGTATACGTGTATATTGTTCTCGGTATCTGTCCCCTTTTGCGAGGCGAACGCGAAGATACGTACCTACACCGTGCCGGACGTAATATAAAGTTTCGTTGTTCAAATTTCGCGAGTTGCATTTCCCAAATGATTGGAATACCCGCCGGTGTAGAATCCTCGACGGTATTGAAACTCAGAATAAAACGAAACTTTGTCGAAGCGTGACGTGACAGATACACAGCTATTAACCCGACAGAGGAGAGGGTTTTGGCAGATCGGTAGATTATTTATAATTTAACGCGATGAATAGCAGGCGTTCGTTTTATTACGAAATTAATAACAGTGACGTTAATTCAGATACCATCTGAATATTCTTGCCCATCAAACTCACTTAATTTGTAATAATGAATATATCGAGCAGAACGCGAGTAATTTTATGTTTAAAATACAATCTGAGTTTCGTGCAATTTTTTCTCATTTATAGCGATAAATATACTCGATGGAGTAACAATTTTCCAGCAGCTTCCAGATCTAAAGTATCGAACGATAATGAAATGATACGTAACGAATAAACTATTACTTCGCGTCTCTCTCTTTTATAAACAATGCCACTCCTCTGCCGCGTAACGCTCGAACGGGGGAAAATGCAGATTGAAAGTTTCGCCGAACGATCAGAATTTCAGAAAACGGGGTCCTTCCTGTCTTTCCACAATCATCCTCTCTCGACTTCTTTTTTCGTTACGCAATGTCTGCCACTCGAAATAGTATGCGTGGGCACATTCTGTCGACGCGCGAAGCACATATGCACGGGCATCTATATTTTCATGGGCAAGCAGCAATGACTCGGCATTCCTAGACGACTCGTGTCACATGAATTTCTACGCGTACAACTCGATCGCAATTTCGTATTCGCGTTTCGCAGCGTTCCTCTTGTATCGAAGGGGGGCGGAAAAGGGAGGGCGCGAGGCGAGTTATTTACGAGAACCGGCGTAATATTCCTGCACGCTTTTTATCGTGTTTATGGAAAACCCCTATCAATGGAGAGACGGGGTTGCATTCGATAAATTCGAGTAATATATTCAGTAGTGCCGATAATTTCAATTTACGTCGGGTACTTTCCCCGTGCAGATATTTTCTATTCCCGGTGTATTTCATGTACGGGGTGTACGTAACGGATCTTTCCAGATTCGTTTGTACAGTAATAAGAATTTACCTCTGCCTCGCAAAAGTTCCCGGCAGATTTGATCCAAAGGAGATGTTCAAAGTTGTCTCGACCAATGGTGTTTGGATTGAATACTCGCCGCTTCCGTATTCCAGAAATAAACTTTAAGATATCCTCCATCTCAGTTCACCTATATCATAGTTCAAAGTTGTCTAATAAATTCCCTACGATCAATCGCATTTGTTGAGAGACTTTGCGTACAACCTGTAATTATTTACACCGTTCCAGAGTCAAATACGCAGCACTAGTGACGAATATCGATTTTCGCTCCGCTCATATTTTAAATGCACCATTCGCAATTTATTCGAGTTCAAGAACTAGATAATTCGCCGTCGAAAATTTTACCCCGCGCCCCGTCCAGGTTCGAGAAACTCCAAGATTTATTACCCCCGAGTAAATCAGTTTAGCCACTTCGGTAACGAGCAGACCGTCACGACGCGTTAAGATTTATTCCGCATTGTCGCTACCGCAAAAGGAGGAGATATTTAGAAATAAAGCAGCCGATAGTCCGCTGACGTGTCTTAACGGTACGAGTTATGTGGGTCACGATTGATACATCAACGAAGAGAAGAGAATTGTGGGGAAATCAAGGAAACCTGTCTTCTCAATTTCCACTGTTTTCAAAGCTCGCAATCCAAACGGTCGGCGAGTCCTTCCATTACCCAGGAATATCACTGCAAACGCATCTACATATTCGTTGACGGTTACCGTCAAACGAATTACCGACGTTCCCTTGCAATTTCGACCTTCGTTCCCCGTCATTCTCCCTCGCAAATTCATTTTCCGCGGTCAAATTTGTCTGGAAATCCTTCGTGTTCCAGGCAACTCCGGTCGCCGCTGCAGGATTCCGAGTCGGAAAATAGACTCGTCCCGCAACTCTTTTTCGTCAGGGTTTAATCGATAACGCGCGTTGGAATACTTATTACCAGCGAATCTCCACGAGAAAGTGGATGGCGAGCGGAGATGATGGCACCGTTGAGAGCAGATGAAATAGAATATTACGTTATATTCGCATATTCGAGTAGCCGTTTTCCAGCGAACTAACTTTGAAACCAGGTCGAGTGAGCGATCCTTTGAAAAGTGGCCGAGTGCGCGTGCACCGGTCAATCCCGGTGACTACCGGCAGATTTCCAACAAGATTTCTCTTTTTTTTCTTTTTCTTTCTTTATTTCGCGGCTTCTTCGGTCCCCGTGCTGTCATCCTCCAAAAATACACGCTACCCGTGCAATCCTACGTGAATCGGGTTTGGAACGCGGGTAGAAGTTTCCGCAAAAATACTTGAGAGGGATCGAACGGCATGTAAATGAGACAGAGAAATGACAGGCATGTGAAGTGACCGTGACAACGATAATAAATGAACGGGACGGAGATGTTTGCGCGTTTGAATCTCGGATAATCGAGTCAGTTTCGCGAAGGTTATCGCGAGCCGATTACAAGAATTTCGGGATTACCCGGAGGACCGCTCTCGATAACGAACGCCGAAACGTTTCTCTGTCCCTTTCCTTTTTCTTTTCTTTTTTTTGGTCCGCGGGTGTCGATTAGCGGCTCCGAAGACATTGGAGAGGAAACAAACGTAATACCGCGAAAGCTGCGGATAAATAAATCAAAGGATCTTTCGCTGATTTACGGCCGTCGTAAAGCGAGCTCTGAAACACTTTCGCGTTATTTTGCCAGAAGCGCGTTACTCCCCGTGCCTCGTAATTTAATGACGAGGAGACGTCGATCGCGTCACTCGGCCTCGATGACGTCAGATTTTACTCGCCGAAATGCGTATCGATATCGATGCGCAACGGTCCCGTTAACGCGTGGACAGGAATTGTTTTCTGAAAATATTTCGCGTTTACCGCTGAGGATCAAAGTGACGGGGGGGTGGAAGCGTTACTCACCGATAGTGGTATAAATGGTACCGCAGTAGAAAACGGCGTTCCAAAATGTCCACACCTTATGACCGCGATCCGTTACGCCGCGCTTATAGTACTCGTACAGGTGTTGCTCGTATTTCATCAATTCGCTCCTAGCCCGTCCGTCCCAAAGGTCCGAATCCGAAGCCAACACGTCGTCGTTCCACAGCTCCCGTATTATTGTCAGTGTCTCGTTTCTATGGCAATGAACGGACATTCGTTAACGGTACGCGCGAAACGTTAGCCATGCTTTTCGTTATTGGATTTTACGGCGGCACTTTCAGCGGCAATTGTAATCGAAAACGGAGCAAACTATTCCGGAAAACGTTCGTCGTTCCATTGCATTCGTTTTAACAGATAACTAGAGTTCGATAATAAAATGACATTGTACAATCGATGTTGAAGTACTTTTCGAGTATATTATCGGGAGGAAAATTGTTGAAACGTCTGAATGGAATAATTGATAATTAATTAACGATTCTTTTTTACCTTCCCCGATCACTTATTGTACTTTTTTTTGTTACTTTTATTGGACTTGCATTCAAATTGCTGTTCATTAGACAGGGTGTATCTCGCGTGTCGATTTGTCTCTGGTGCGCTGAAACTCCTCGAACTTCCTAAATTATTGACAGAAGGGTGAGGGAATCGTTGGCGGGGGGACCTTGTGAGAAAACCTTGCTTCTTTCTAGTAGACGCAAGTAAATCGCGTTTACACCGCGCGCCCCCTTTCCTCTTCAGGACTAAGTTTTCGACAATCTTGATTCTCAAGAAAGTAAATACTTTCTAGCAGCCCCTGTTAAGAGCCCTATTGCCGCCATTGTCGTACCATAAAGGCGAGGTAACAATATGCTCCTACAATCGCGTCCCTCTCTAATGTTTCTAAAAACTTAACGAGCCAATCCAAAACCTTTCACGATATTTCCACGGTTTAAACTTACCACCGTAATTTTACGTTCGATACAAAGATATTCAATTCTCGAAAAATATTTCCAGTTCCTATCGAACGGGAAGCGTTGTCGAAATTGGAGAGATTTTGAAATATAATAAAATCAAAGATGCAATAATTAACGGAATCAAATTAGGTAACGCAGTGCTACTTCGCCGGCACGATTATTTCATAACTTAAGGGATGAATTAATAAACGCGTTTTCACTTAACGATACGGCGTATTACTAGAAATCTGGATTTTCTGTGAAATTTATACAACTTTCGTAAAATGAAAAGTATTGTCATCCTCATTATCCGCGGTATCATTCTCTCTTATTATTCCACCGTGGTCCAATTAAAAGACCACACCGGTGATTTTAATTTCACCGTTCGTGAAAAGGATGTCCGCAATTATCGTGGCAAGCGTCGACACTGGCTGTTGTATGGTATCAACATATGGTACGAACATATGGACCATGACACCCGCGCACAGCGTTTCTTATTATCGGATCGGTCACGCCATTGTTTCCTAAGGATAAGCGTGCTCGCAACTGTTGGTGCAATAATCGGAGCACCTGACCTTCGCCGTAAGGTCAATCGATCTGGCGCACAAAAATTGCGGAAAAGTCGTATCAGTCCGAAACAGGTGAAATTGTTTCCGAAGACACGACGGTATTAAAGCGAACCGCGAGATCAATTCTAGCTTTTATAGCGTCAAGCACATTTTATTCGTTTAAAGTAACTCAACCGTGGGAATGTTAGGAACATAAATTGAATTGATAGATTTGCGATCGCGTGAATTGTTCGTTAGCGACATTTTTCCTGGTGGCGTGTAAAATTGAAAGGACAATTATATCGAGTACAGCGCTGGATGTAAAATTGGATACTTTGCAGAGCATTTGCATGTTACAAAGTGTCCCGAGTCATCAGATTAGAATGGAGGCTGATTAACGATCAGACCTTAAACGTTCGTTACGTGGAAATGCGTGATACTTTATTAAAAGCACTATATGGGACAAGTGAAGCTCGTATTTATTCCTTTCATGCGCGAGGCTTACGAGCAGTTAAACAAAATGATTGTTATTGTTAAATATAGTGATACTTTGAGACCTTTTGATTTGAAATTTTATTGTGGAATTTGTGTAAGCCGTGGTGTATTGAAATGACTATTAGTTTATTAACGATTTTTCCCTAAGCCGCGTTCATTTTAACTCCCGCTCGATTGCCCCACATTTTCCTGGTGCAGTCGTCGATTTGCCATTTCACGATGCAACCGATACAATGTTTTATACGCCACGCGCTTTTACTCCTTCTTTCCATGTTTCATGCCCATTCGCCTTGGACCGGAGGTCAAATATTTCAATGCGCCAGACCGTTAAATGTGTCTCGTTTCTTTTACCGATGAAGAGATATACTATAATAATCCAGCTTAAGGTAAAATAGAATTGTAGATGTAAATAATCCACGCGAAAAACCTCTCACGCTTACAGATGAAAGATAAAAAAATGTCACCGAGCGAAAACTTGCGCATTTTCTCGATACGATAGTTATAACGCAAACTATTATAACGTCAATTGATTCTGATTGGAGTGCCCCCAAGAAATTGATTGACTTAACTCGAATTGCTCCGATTCGTTGATCAAAGAATACCAGTGCTTTCAAAATTTTTTAGATATGTTAATATGACAAACAAAGTTTCAAAATTGCTGCTTGGTACGATTAGATAATTAAGTCACGACCTATTCGTTTTCGTGCTTCGCGTATAAAAAAAGAAACCAAAGATAACACGTGCGCGTGCAGTTATCGCCACAGATAATACGCAATCGCTAATCTATCGAAATTAATAATACTAAAAGGGTTCAGTATCCCCTGGTACACACCTCTCCCTCCGAATGTTGAAATGAAGAATGTCTTCGTGCGTCCCTTCTACCGTCACAAAAATCATGGCACCACCGATACTGTACACAAGCACGATGACAAATAAGAAAATGTGCGTGAACCATCGTTTGCTCCACGAACTGACCTGCACAGAAATTCTTACTTAGAACAATGTACCAACGTAAACGTAACACGCGCCACGAATGTTGCTTTATTCCTGAAAGGACCTTTTCGTAGAGCCAGAAGGCGCTCTTCTCGCCGACGCTCAGTCCGGACTTCGTCAGATCCTTGATACCCCTGAACTGGGTGAAAACGAACTGGCTGGCCTTGTTCGAGTATATCACTTGCGGCTGACCGGACACGGGAGTCATGGGCATCGGTGTCTGACCATATGGGGTTGGCATGTATCCCACCACACCCGGTTGCCCCGGGTAGTATTGTCCTGGTAAAGGGAGTTGAATTTTCGGCCTCGCGGGCATTTTTCGGATACCCGGTGAGTTCGACATTTTAAACGCGAAGCGATTGCTTTGTTGTAGAAATAATGAGATCGAAGATCCTCCCGCCCCGGTGGATCTCGACGAACTCCACGAAGATATGTTGATTACTGCCGACGATTCGTTCCGTTCACGCACATAATACGACGATGACTTGAAAAATGTTTCTTTGTGTCCCGTACGGCATATCAGTTTGTCACACTCGATCACTCTTGCGCCACTTTCATTTTTTTTTAATTTACACACAGACTTCTTTATCGCGTTGACCTGATATGAAATTAGATTTCATTAACTATGCTTTTGGTTTTTGCAACATTGTTACCGGTGGTTAAGGGGATTGAACAGCAAACATTGCGTTACGTTATAATCGATGCTTGATTTTTCGATGTTAGAACCGGGTGTTTAAATTAAACGAGTGCACAAATGAGTAAATAAACAACGATAACGTTGGCAGCTTTTCGCACAAATGCCACGGGAAATTGATCGCGGGAATCGGGACTCCTGGCAATCAGTCACGTTGTACAAATTTACAACGTCTCGTATTCCGGAACGTTCGGTATCCCCCTCGAACGCTACTTAATTTATCATTTCGGGATACGTCGGGTACACCAGATGCGCGGGATATCAAAAAGCGCGGCGTTAAATCAAATCCCGGCTCCCATGTACCAATACGAATATCAAAAGAAGAATCTGCGGACCGCCCACTGGATATCTTACTCGGATAAAAGTCGGTAGTCACATTAATCGCGCAACGTTCGAGGTCCGTGTCTTATAAAATACGATCGAAGTCACGGAATATCTACCCATAATTCGCGTGAAATCGTATTAAATATCTTGAAATTCACTGCGGTCTGGCGCGTATTTAAAAAAAGAAACAGCACCGGGGGAAGCTAGGAGGGTTGTTTTTCTTCGGCGCGAGGAGAAGTATAAAAAGCGATGCGAGAGATACCGAAGGATTTCATTAATCGGAAATAAGAAGAAACACGTGTCGCGGGAGGCATCGAGAGGCGATCGCAGTCATTGATCTTGACCGTGCACCGCCGATTCCCTCGTTGATCCCGAACTTGTCTTTTCGCTATCTTCTGATTCTAAAGTCGCGTCTAAAATTGTTCGGGTGACATACCGCGTTCCGTTGACCCCGGATGCATCTTACGGTAATAAATAGATCGACAGTCGCCTAACGCCTCGACGAATTTAGATAGCAGAAATGCAAATATTTCGAGTGTACTTGCGCTCCCCTAACGCGCCTCGAATGCGCTCTCTATCGGATAAGACCGAGCTGTATTTGAGGGAACGCAACGAAATAACGCAACGTGTTCCAAAGAGAAACGCAGACTGGCCAGAGGTTTGAAAGAATTTAACGATTAAACAAATTCTGCGGATCCCGTGGCGTTGCAACAGATGCTTCGGATCTAACGAGAAACTCTCTTGCAAGTATGAACGATTAAATATAGGAGCGATCGCTTCGAAGTTTGTTGTCGATAATACCGATCAAACGAAAGCTCTTTCACGGAATTACTTTTTCCTGGGAATCGCGAACAGTAATTTGTTAGTTCGATTACAAACGAGGGACAAAGACGTTTTGTTTTCGTATTTAACGACGCAAAGCGACGCTTTATCTCGAGTACCTCTCTCGTTGCTCTCCCACCTGGGAATTTTTGAGATCGATGGCTCGTTCGCCAAAGCACAGCTTTCACGAAGTAACTGCCTCGCGATACAAACTCGTGCTCCCTCCGTTAAGAACGGTTAATTATATTTATTCGGTCTCTCTTTTCATCCGCGAATCAAACCGGGATATCGATATCCCGTAATCGTGAAGACTTCTTCATATTTCGTTTTATCGCGCAAAACTGTTAAGTCTGCGAGTTTAAGTCTCTCCAGAATCTTCATGTATCTCAGTAGTTTTTAACGAGGCTATCGGTATCCTTGATCGATTGGATTTAATCGATCTCGCGTATCTTAGCTCCTGTTCATCGTTCGAACGACATATGGCACGATAAAAAACTATCCACGATAGGTTCTCCTTTATTATTTTGTTCTTATCTTTAAACTTTCTTCTTTATTCGCTCGCAGGGATCCTTTCCGCGAAAATAATCCTTCCTTCTCGCCCGGAGATCTACCAGATGCCGAGCACGTTCTCTTCGTTCGTTTCTCGATGATCGAAGGAACAGGGAGATTCGTTTGTCATTTGATTCCGATGAGAAGCACGATCGCGTGATTCGTGACCACCCCTATCTTCCTCCGCATCATTTGGAGCAAGGGCACCGCTTCCTTTAGTCAGAATAATTGGCCAAAGTCCTCGCCGCGGAGGATTAAAACGAAGTTACGGGATAGCCAAGAGGGTAGTCGATAATCCGCGGCACCACCACAATCGACATCACATTATTCGAGATATCTGAACTCGAGTCTATTCTGCGGATCCTTCCGAGCCAATACTTTGAACGGTACTTCGAAGTTATTTCATCGCGTGTAATTGCGTTATTTTTTTATAACCCCCTCAACCTTTTGCAGATTTGTTTCTTGTGAATACTTCTTTCCCGCTGTTCTCAGACGAGCCGAAAAATCGGCGTGAATCTGTATTGATATTCACTGAACGTGTGCACTACGCTTCTCGGAGTAATTATCTCTATTTGTGTCAAGAAAAGAGGTCTTCGAGCTGGTATCGTGTGTGACTGTCGGGAACCTCTGGCGGCGGCGTCGCGACGCCAACTGACTGAGCATAGACTGGTGCCCGGCGTCGAATAGTTTTGAAACGGGCGCTACGATTTCCAGGGCCGTACAGGTAGTTCAAAAATTGTTCGACCAACATTTCCACGATCTATTGTGCGCCCAAGCGCGATTCTGGAAAGAAAATATCAAAATGGGAAATTTTCATTTGTAATAATGATTTACTGTTGAGAATAATGATAATCAATCACGTATATTACGACGGTAATTGTAAAAGTAGTGTGTCGCATGTTTTTAATTATTGTTGCAGAATACGTTTCATCAATTTTTTTTTATTTTCCATACCAGTTTAAATTTTGTTTAATATTTTTCACTTACTTTGCCGAAAATTATTGTATGTTGACAAATTGCGAACTGGGTCGCGTATATTGATTACAGGGGTCTACGTTACGCAAATGTCAACTAAATAGTTGAGAACGCGGTGAATACAATAATTGCAAATATGGAAAGAATTTATATTCTGATAAAATATTTGTACGTAAATTCCTTCGATTGGTAGAAATGCATTGATGAAAATGATTGCAATTCTTCACTCTATTAATTATATTCCTGAATGGCATTTGCTTATTAACAAATAAAATCCAAAGTGGTCTCATTTTTCTCGAACCACCCTTAATCGCTTAAGGAAACAAAGCAACGAGCCAAAGAATATCATCGTTCAGATCGAAGTTATTTGTGAAACTTGCAAGTAATAACTGAATCACTCTTTCGTCTAGCTTCTCGCGACTAATGTTTCCCGTTTTATAGGCGCCGGTCTAAACGCAGACGACACACAAATTTCGCAATAACAGTGTCCTGCGACACTGTTAATAGACGTCCACAACGCACCGTCCCACGCGAATTCATATATTCGTAGAAATGACTGACGGAGGATCGTCGCGAAACCCTTGCCAACTAAAGCGGTTCTTGCAGCAACGCACCAGATGCTATCGATTCCAAAAGAATCTAATAACGACGCATACGACGGATATTCATTGGAATTTCAGGGGACGGGGGCGCTAATGCTTTTCACGTTTCACACCGATTAAATGAAAGGGGGATCATGAAAATGCAGCGGGCAATCGCGTCTCCGATAAAAATTAAAAATAGTATATTGCGCTCGGTGCGGGGGAGGGGGCGACTTACCGCCCCTTATTACTCCCCCCTCTATTTCGGCCTATGTAACGGGGCGACGTTCCCGCGTTCGATGATCGAGTGGAATCGAATAATACCATTCGTAAAAAATGCTGAATCCCCGCGTACATTTGTCGGCAAACACTGCTCCGTAGTTTCATTCGAAGCTTTCACGGAACCCCGCGGACTACATCGGCGGTATTGTACCCTGCGAATGAAAGAGTTATTTTTTAGATAGCGCGGGGCTCTTTTTGATGAAAACAAGCACGCCGTAGGCAAAGGACAAGTGCACTAGATATACCTATTCTTAGCGTGGGAGCAAAAAACTCACGTCGACGAAGCAGCTATTTTGAGTAAGCTGTTTTTTTTTTGTTTTTAAGAAATTTAGAGTGTACCCGCCTGTGCTTTATGTCGACTACTTCCCATATTTTCAAGTTTCTTGGTAAACAGAGTGATTCTTTCGCAAACTGTCCTGTTTTTAGAAAAAAAAAACATTATCTTGAGACTAAGAGTAAACTTTTAACAATTGGTTTTATTTTTATGTTACAACGAAGAGAGTTAAATTTAAACCGGCTCAATTCGTTCGCTACCATCAGTAATTATTCGTTCCGACTGAGTGACACGGGCACCAGCGACTGGATGGGCCCGGAAAAAGAACAGCGTCCACTGACGAGACACGTGGTAGCGAAGTTAGCCGTTAAATTTTCTAATCAATGTCATTTAAATATGGCTAATTTCACTAGAGCCAGATACGTGTTAAAAACCCCCTCAACCTTAATTGGCAATTAAGAATATTGCAAATAGCCTATACGTTCGTGTAATATCGTTTAAAAACTATGTAATAACGATTGTTTATTATCGTATACTAGCAAATGTTGAAATTGTAAGCCACCATTGTACCGAATAAACTATTTGATCAGCAAAGTTGACCGTCTAAGTTCGCCGAGAAATTCGGGCAAATTTTGAGTGAAAAGAGTGAAGGAGTATCTTGAGGGTTAACCCTTTGATACTTCGTTAAAAATCGTCGAATAAATATTTGCTATTGGTAGGCTGCCACGAACGTTTTGAGAAATAAAAAACGACAGCCAATGAATAACGAACAATTCGTTTAAGTTATCTATCGGTAATAGAGTGGGGATAATTACACTCGGTAATGAGAAAAATTCGCGGTAAACGAATAGCAAAAATAAAATGGCCCGCTGCCAAATGCACGTTCACTGATATTTCTGAAAGGCTTTTTCGTAAACCTTCGTTATATCCACTTCCACGCACGACTGGCATAACAGGCAGTTATGAACAGGAATTATGGCTCTTGCTTCAATTTAATAGCAATTCAACCACCACCGCTCCCCTTTCTAATAAACGAGACGTTAAAAGCGAGAAATTAAGATTTCAAATAGCCGTGTCAGCCTAGAAAATTCATGGGTGGCGCCATCTTGCGGCCGACGGTCGAAACTCATAAAATTGTATATCCTAAAGCTGAGTTTCCACGACAATTGCGAGATCCGTCCAAACATAGATTGTCGAAAAATGAAATTTTCCCAAGTACATCCAATTGGCAGATCTGATAAAAGAAATATTCGTAAAAAATAAATGATTTAAGAACCTTTCTTATCATTCCGACGCTCGATGGAATTATTTTCATGAAATACATTTCAAAGTAAGAAACGATCCAAACGAGCAGTCTCTTCGATAAACAAAACGATCGAAAATGCTATCGAGTCCACCCGCGAGAGACTGGATTACCTTAATAAAATGATTCTCTTCTAACGGCAAAAACGTTTAAATAATCATTTCCGAAAGTTTCATGGCGAGAGGAGTATAAGGGACCAATGGGAATCGGCGTCAGTGGGTAGAGGGCCAATGGATGGTGGCGATATAACGGGTCGTAGCGTCTCCGGAGCGTCACCGGGAGCTGACCTTGGCGGCGCTTGGCTGCATTCACGGAAGGCGCCCGAAAACGCTTCGGAAAAAGGCATCGGGGGGCAGCGCGCGTTCGTGTCGCCCATTGTTATCCTCCGTCGCGTGTAATGGCTACCGCAGAGTTTGTTGACGGTGTTCGGTCTGCTTCCTCGTGCATCGGCCTATCCTGAGCCACGTTACGCGGCGACGTGGCCCAACCCCGACTTGAAGAAACTCCGTTCGTGGAGCACTCCGCCAAGGTACCGCCAATTTTATGCGAGGACCGCGCGAGGGACCGCGCTTCGTGCACCAGTCGCCGCAGCCGCCACCGCGCTTGGACGACATGATATGCGCGGGCCAACGCTGCCCGTTGACAAGCGTGTGACTCCGAGACGATTTTCGCGGCGTCCACGAGGAGCGGGAACGAAACGGAGTGGTGATTTACGCGAGTTTTAGCGGGATCTAAGGTACCGCGGTGGTACGGCGGTACGAGGAATCGATCGCCATTGATTTTCTCCCGCGACGACCACGGCCCAACCGACACACGAGGAATACTCGCTTACGGATGTTGCATTGGAACGAACGCACCAGGGAGCGATTTCTATCGGGGTATCGCGAGCGTCGGGATTAGTGTGACCAGCTGCGCGGCAATATCCCGCGCCGCAGTCATGGCAACTAGAGGATCGTCCGCTTGGCAGCCAGACATGTAACCCGCGGCGCCCGTGTAGACTATCACATGTGAGTAGGGTATATCTCGCGGTTACTCTCTCGATACTTGTTGTTTGTTGATGTTCGTTGTTGTCTCTCGTTACCCGGTTCTCGTCTTCCGTTTCTCGCATATGTACCGCCTTTTTCACTTCCGTTCACTTTCTCTACGTACTCTATCGCCTATGTCTCTGTGTTACTTTTCGTCGAGGACCTTCCTGCTGTGTTGCCCGCGCTGAAGTCGTTTCCTTCCTACCTTGGCGTGGCTTTGATCAGGGGGGGGCAAATATGTATACGAATATCTTGATTCCGCTTCTTAACGAACGCCTATTGATTGTGCAGGGTCAAAGGCGACACATCAATGGCCCTAGAATCAAATGGCAACAACGTGGTGTGGTTGAACACGACCCGTCCTGATCAAATACAGCAGGTATGCGCCGCGTATACCGCAACGACATAAAGGGAGAACGACGCTTTCCCTTCGGTTGGCGCTCGTTCTCCCTTTCCCTCGACGCTTTACGTGTAAAAGATGTATATCTTTACGCGTCGTATGTCAGTGGCAAAATGTCACCGATCGTGTTGTAGTTGTTTTCGATAGCTAGTACGCGGGCGTAACGATGCCTAACGTTCGTTTCTTTTCAACAGAGCCAGCCAATCGAGCAGCCACTGAAGTGTTCCATGTTTACTCAAACCGAGCAAACTAATAGTTTTACTCAGACGGAGCAGAGCAATTCGAGCTACGGGGATCAGAGACAGGTTGTTAAATATTAAAGTATTGTCAGAGATGGGTTTCTACGTACGGCAGAAAATAATAAAGTAATGGATTATAAACAAATAACATATGTATTTACCTGTCTCTGTACGAAATGGAAATTTTAAATCGTTACGGAGGAACGGAGTGTCATTTAGTGCCTGTTTCTAGCAGCAGGCAGCAATGTTTGACCCTCAACAAATACAGCAGCAGCAGGCTGCGCAGGGTCAGCAATCGCAACAACAGCAGTCGCAACAGATGTATGTTACGACGGACAAAAAGGAGGACAAGTCCCAGCAACAGTCGGCAACAACGGAGTTCCCTTTCTACTACAATGTCAACATGCTTCAGAAGGTTCAGACAAATGCGGTGAGCACAATCGGTGCGATCACTACCGACGACAAGGGTTGTTACCGTTTCGATGTGCAACCTGTCGGTTATAACACATTACTGAATCAGATGAGCATTGCGGCTGCAACCAATGCTGCGACCTTCAAGTGCGACATTTGCGGTTTGGTCTTCGGGCATATGAGCTTGCTGAATCATCACAAACGGATTCATAACACAACGCCCAGTAATCTCCAGCAGCAGCCGCAACAAGTTGTCGTACAGACACCGACGACAGTCACTGTTGCAACTACGCCTGAAAGACCGTACACTTGTGATGTGTGCGGCGCGTGCTTTGCACTGCCAGGAGAATTGAAGAGTCACAAGACAAATATGCATCAGAAACCAAAGGTGCAAATATGCGAAGATTGCGGTAGCGAAGACCCTTGCGAACATCATCCTACTAAAATTAAAAAGAGTACGTTTCACTGATTCACATTTCCACAACCGGTTTGTATCTTACAAGACGGTGCATCATTTATTTTTGCGAGAATGCCAAGGTGCAATAGAATTTAACTATAATTGTTTGCGTAGCTATCAAACCTGGTCATCATCCTGTCAAACGGAGGGGTGTAACCAGTGTCACTAAGTGTCACAAATGTAACGGCACAGGGATCATTTTCATCGGTAAGTACAAATCATCATTCTCATGCCTCATGTAAATTGAAGAAAAGTGTTTAACGAACGAGTCGAGCAATTTTAAATTCTCTTCCTCGAAAAATTGTTGTCGGTATGGTACATTAAGCGTTAACAGTAGTCAATTTGTCAAAAGCAAAAAAAAAATAAAAAAACATTTTTCTTCTTGAATCATGGTCACCTTTCCTCCATATTTCTATCATTTCATTGCTGTCATGATCGTACATCGGGTGGTGTATGGTAGGTAAACACGACGAAAAACTAGATTCTGGAATCAGTTCCCTCGCAAAGTGTGGCGGCTGCAAGGCAACAGGCCGCATCATCATAGGAAGTAAGTCGGAAAAATTACAGCCAAGCAAAATATGGGATCTATATTTCGTAATTAGTCCATCTAAGTTACGTATCATCGACTTTGGATGATGACAGTTCATTCATCGCGTGAATTCATTAAAGCCGATCTAAGTGTACCAATATAAAAGAACATTAGTAGAACTTTATTATTACGCGTAAAATTTGTCTTTATCGGCAACGAGTTCGTACGTTCGTTTGTTAAATTTATTCAACTGTACACCTTGAAAAGAACTAAAAGAAACGTTCAACAGGAGTTATTTGGTACAATGAGCTCTTTACTAAGTATTAACAGTTTTTTGTTTGCATGCATTTGTTGTAGATAGAAGAAATTTGATGAGCATTTTCATTTGTATTCTTACAATGTTGTGTCAATTTTAAATTGGTTGTGATTATTCTGTTTTGTTTTTCGTAGAACTGTCGACATCTAAATTTAAGAATCATTGCACGGAATGAAATCTCCCCTAAGGGACAGTTTTATAAATTTGATCCATTGATATTTCGTATCGTCCATACACAGAGGCTATTAAAAATTTCTGTTTACTACTTTGTTCCTTTGTTTCACGATACAGGCCATAAGAGGTCATTTTAATATTTCTAACATAGCTCGATTCATTCACGTAACCACACAAAAGATATCATAATCAATACGTCCAACACTATACCTGGTTTCTCGATTTGCACTAACAACTTTGGTAACCTGCATGTTGAAATTTTTACATAATACATTTGCATTTGGTCACACAAACTAATTTCGTTGCGATAGAATTGTTCGTTAGTGAAACACGTGGAAATCCTCTTTTGTGCCTGTGTTGAAAAAGAAAGAACGTTTAAAGAGACAAAACTAAGAAAAATAAACCATACACAATCCAGTGTCTCGCATTATCCGAAGCATATTTCACGAGTCAACTTGGAGAGCATATATTTTTGTAGAACTGGCCCTTTGAGGAAAACTAACATTTTTGTTGCATTTCAAATTACAGGCGGCAAGCAAAACAGTCAGAACCAGGCGGAGAAACCGTTTCATTGTAATGTATGCGATGGAACATTCTCTCGATATTCGTCACTCTGGTCCCACAAGAGACTGCATTCTGGAGACAAGCCGTTTAAGTGTGAAGTTTGTGGTTTGGCTTTTGCAAAAGGTAAGTACACCGAAAACTTACAGAATTCACCGAAACAACGGAAAATGTGAACTTAATAATTAACAAAGACAATTGCGTGCTCACAGTCTTCGCTTTTTCCTTTCTGTAGCTGCCTATCTGAAAAATCATGGTCGAGTACATACTGGTGAAAAACCATTCAAATGCAGTGTCTGTGGCATGCAGTTTTCGCAGAGTCCGCATTTAAAGAACCATGAAAGAATTCATTCGGGTGAACGACCCTATCAGTGTGAAGTGTGTGAAAAAACATTTGCCAGACATTCGACCCTGTGGAATCACAGAAGAATCCATACCGGTGAAAAACCCTACAGATGTAATATATGTGGTTCGGCCTTTAATCAAGCTACGCATTTGAAAAATCACGCGAAGGTTCATACCGGTGAAAAACCACACAGGTAACGTATTAGTTTTCTTAAAATATATTTTCTGCTCGTTTCAAAGTATTATCAACAATGTCAACAACGCCGTTACGGCGACAAAATGATCCGTCCAGCATGATCAGCTAATTAAATTCGTTCTCCTCGATTACCCACGTCTCCGTGTCTAACAAGACAATACCGTTTTCTTCTCAGATGTGATATATGCGAAATCGGATTTTCCGACCGTTTCGCATTGAAACGTCATCGTGCAATTCACGAAAAGTACGGGCAAACCGCGCGGAATCAGAACGCGAACAATCCGAGTAACGCACAGCAACCCAACGCGAGTAGTCAGCAGCAACAACAACAGCAGCAGCAGCAACCCCAGCAAACACAGCAAGGTCAACAGGTTGTTGTGGTGAACGCCACAACTCCTGTTACCGTGAGCCAAGGGCAAGGTCAAGCTGTAATGCTCGAAGAAGTCTACAAGTGTCAGGTGGCCTTTCCAGAGCCTAAATGATTCAGCTAGAGAATACCTTTCAGGAGCTGGTAAAGGGGGTTAACTTTTTAACCTTTTTAAATAATTATTAAAACACTGAGAATGCGAAGCGCGCGTACGGATGTATAATGTAAAGAATGTGGACTACGTTCGGAGGAAGAGGGAAGTTTTTCCAGAGTGACTGGCTAGGGGTAGCGCACTCACGTGCTTCCGCGCGGGTTCGGATTCTGCGAGGGAATGGTTCTTTTGGTGACTGTCGGTTTATCTCGAGTAAAATTCAAGAAAGTTTTATCAATGGACTCTGCGACTTTTAGCGCGAGTGAATAATTTCGTGAAATCGTGACTCGGAAGAGTGCGGCTCGTAAAAAATCGAAAGACGGACAAAATCTCCACGGCCAGCTTATCCATCCAAGTCTCGCTTGCGGATAAGGTGAAGGCGATATTAAAAATGAAAATCAACTTTATATTTTCACACTTTCGAGATACAAGATGGATTACTTGGAAATGCGTTGCCATCGAATTGAACAACAATCTCGTTCGCGTCTATTCTAATAGTATTTCGAATTCATTTACAAACTGAACCTGATACCTAGCTTCTGTTTACTATTGTATAATATGAACGTGGGTCGTGTCTATTTGGCGAAATTAATGAAATTGTCGGGGTATTATCGGGATTTCGTGACTCATTGAACAGCAGGCGTGTGCGGTAGCTTAAAGAAAATCTCCGACTAGGCAGGAAGCGCATGAAAATTTGGACATTTTTAACATTAAAAGAAATCATTGACACTTGCTAACAACGTATCGAGTGCTTCTCAGTGAGTCTGAAATACATACGATGATATTCCAAGAGACTATATTTATTAAGAACGCCCGAACCCTCGGCCCTTCTTGATCATTTATAGAAAAACTGACAAGAAACGAACGTATATCGGTTTTATGTTGTCACAATCATCTCGTTTTCTCATTAATCGAAGCCAATAACTGAACGAGAGGTAGAACGGTGACCGATCGGCCAGGAGTATCGTTACGCGCGTCTTTAGATATATTGAACGGAAGTCGTGGTACGGAACGATATCGCGATTTGAGCGAGCCCTCTTCCGTCCAGTCATTCGGGATCAGAATAAATTGCGTTTATTGCAATTGACAACGACCACGATAATGACAGAAGGAGTAAATGCCACACGGGGAAGATTTATATCTCACTGGAGCTGCAATAATAATAGTGAATATCGACGGGCAGACTAATCTGTTTTATAATTTTAAGACCGCGAACTATATGAATATCAGTTACTAAATAGTTGCTAGTTTATAACGGCAGATAGCTGACTAGATTATCTATACATATATACATTAATTTTTATATCCCCACTTGTTACGGGCGATGGCACACTGTCGCTACTCTTAGATATCGTCAATCAGAAATCTATTCGGTTTGTAACAATAACAGTATCGGCGGGCCCACAGCTCCGACTGGTCGGTAATTTGTGGTATCGGCGATGGTCGGGATGCACGTTTATGCCATTTTCAAATAACAAAAAAAAAACGAACAAAACATTACTGTTCCTCGGATTACCTCCATTGGCTATGTCACTTTCTTTCACTATATAAGTCTCTTCATCCACGCCGTCGAATATCTCTCTGATCGCTTCGGGCAGAATATACTGTCGCTCTCTCGTTCGTAAGACTGCCAGGGAATCGCGATTTTCGCGTTGATTCGCTGAAAGTTTTACGGCGAAAGCCGCATTATACGAGACGAACGGGTAATAAGATCACTTTGCGCCCGTTCGCCCGCGTATCGGATCGCCAAATGTTTTTGTATGAAAAATGAAACCACTGTTACAATAAATTACCCTAAACGGGGGACAGATAATGGCTCAGTGGTGTCCCACATCATTATTTTCTTTTTTACATACAGAGTATAACTTAATCGTAATCGCGAAGTATTATCAGTAATGCCATCAACGCCATTACGATCACAAAGTGATCAGCTCAGCATGATCAGTTAATTAAATAAATTCTGAGGATCTTTCAAGGAGAGTCTGGGATTGGGGATTTCTTTGTTTTACCGCTATAACTTGTAAAATAAAGATATACTATTACGTTTAATTTACTTTTATGTGGTCATAATACCTGCTACAGTATTTTGGATTAGATTAGAAACTTCTCTCAATGTTCTCTAATTTCATGTCGTTCGTTTTTCAAGCGCCGGGGTTCGAGCCCTTATCAAATGTTGAGCACCCGAAGGAAGAAAAGAAAAATATTAATTTTCGTTTTCACGATTAAGTTGCAATAGTTGGGATTCCGGGATTCGTTGCACTCAATTCATTTCTTAGGGAGTACAAAAACGTTTCCACGAATGTATTGTGTTCGTCGGTGGAATTACGAATACTTGGGATGCCTCGATTTTACGTTAACGACGTATTTGCAATTCAACCACTTTAGTTTTATGTCTGGGAATAGCGGAATAATAAAAAAACAAAGGAATGAACGTAGTGGGCACTTGGTAGGTCAGGGTGTCTGAAACACGATTTTTCTCTTATTTCGCTTAAAAGTACTTTCTAAAGGATACAGCTTGTAAATATTACTAATTGTACGATATTTCCCAAAATCGAAAAGGAGGGCTCTAATTATTTTTTTATGAGATGACTAACTTTCGTTTAACGAAGCGGACGAAAACATGCGCGACTAATGAAATAATGCAGTTTAATTAATAATTCCGAAACTCTTAAGAGGTTCTCCGGGAAATCGTGTTTCCTCGTTGATGGCTCAGTTTTTTGTACCGCTGTTCAGCGAAACACGAAGCTGTACAATAATTCGATCGCAATTCACTCTTTCAACCGCTAAAGATGAAACTGTTTTCAGCGAGATCAATGAGACTTTTGTATCTAAAACCTCGGAGCCCTTTTTTTCGAGAATAAAAAAAATCTTTTATATATTGTACCTACGTTAAAAGACCTGCCGTAACGGAAGGTCGATGAGGATTGTAAGAGTCGCGTTAAAAAAAAGTCAAGTGTACGAATGTAAGTACGAAGTACTAGGTAAATAAGTAATTTTAGACATAGCGCCGTACAAATTGCCGAAGGAGGCGCGGAGCTGATTGAATTAGAGCCAATGTTTATTTGTCATCAACGAGAATTTTAAAATTTAGCAATTGGAAGATTACCCATGAATCGTACAAAAAGCCTCCGGTTCATTGTCAAAAGGATTGATTTGTAATTATCTATTTTTAAGGGATGTTCAATTAATTGCGGTCGATGATTGATTAACTAGAACAATTGTATGAAAAGAATTAGTATCGTCGTAGTGGCTGCGTGGCTCCTTGCAATTTGGACAAGCTGTTAGATAATATTTTGCAAACTAAATGAATTTGGAGCTTCCACTTTAATCAAAATGTCTGGAAGCGTCTTCCTGAGCCTCACGGGAATATGTCCTGACCTACCCGTTTCTCGAAACTTCGATTGTACATATAAGCTCATAAACGTGATCATGAAGATATAGTAGTTTGTTCTCTTGCGTATAATTCGAATCACCAACAAAGAAACTACCTTACTTCGAAATTTATAAAAGATTGCGGACGCCTCAATTATTTCCGATCATGAAGGGTCGAGGTGTTTCAGTAATTAAATTCTTTAATTTGAAACGATCTTCGATGCGTTGAGAACTTATTTCGGACGGATTTCTTCTACTTGAGAATCTACCGAGAATTATTGGAGTCCTTAAAACTATTTCGACCCTTTAATAAATCATTTATAGAACTGACAAATTTTAATCGTTCGCTCATGCTGCTCTGATAATTACATTTGTTCTCGATACGTGTTTTTTTCGGAACGATTCAGTTCAAAATCAGAATAATAAACGGTTTGAACGGGTCCTTTTGCGAAAATACACAAACAAATATTCTATTATTCTCTGTTCGCAAATATATACGGCATACAAATTATATTTGAAAAAAAATGTGACAAACGGATTTGCTGGAAAACTGGAATCATTCGCATTCGAAATTTGAGTCGCGCTTCAAACGTATCGCGAATCCAGATTAGAATTTATGGAACACTGTCACGCGGACGTATCGAGGCAAATATACGTAAACTTTGTATAAGTATTGTGTAAGTCTTTAAAGTGTACAGACTTTCGTCCGTGCTCGATGAAAAATTTTGTACAAACATTTCCTCGTATCCGCGACACACGGGAGCGTTACGTTCGAAATAAAGGAAGGATGGGGGGGGGGGGGGGGGTAAAAAGAAATTTGCATTTTGATAAAGATGATAATCGTCTAGCCAAAATATAAGAAAATCTGGTACACTGTTACGGGACACCGAATATTTAGAAACTTATTCGTAAAAAATAAAGGGAGGGGTGAGAGACCATGAATAGAACTTAGGGATAGAGGGCAATTTTATGAAATTTCATAATTAAACGTGAGAGGGTTGGGGAAGGTATGGGGTGGGGGGGTTGAATAATATGCAGTCCTATCGCGATATATAGATTAATTTTTACATGACACACGTTGTATGGGCAATAATGCTGATCGTACGAATTTTTGATAATAAAACACGTTCCTATTAAATTATCTGTTCATTGTCATATTGTGTAAGTCTTAAACGACGAGCGATTTAGAAAGACGATATCTCCGAATAGGCGTATTAGAAGAATCATTTCTTTCTTACGAGTGTGACGTAAAGAAAGAGTCGTATGGCCTCTTTGTAAAATAATAAGAAGAAAACAAATCACCATCCTATTAATGCGAAAAAAAATAAGAAGGAGAGGAAGACAAAACGAAATCCACGTAATTTTTCTATCACGATGAAAAAAAAAATGAAACAAAGAATAATTGGGTGAACGCGAATGCGACGCGAGACTGTATATTTAATGTAATTTATTTTCAGGGTATCTATCGAAATATTTTTTCATTTGCCATTGTAAAGAAGGAAAGAACAAAAAAGAGAAAGAGAGAGACACGAATCTTTTGAAATCTACGCACTTTGTATAAGGTACTCTAGGAATGTAAAGTTATACATAAAAACGAAAAGATGTAAGATGAAAATTATCTGTTATTGTCGTCCTTTGACGATGGATCACGACGATCGGTATTCTCCCCGTTAATTCTCGCGAGATTACCGAAATCGTTGTTCTACGAAGAATGTAAAGAATAACGATACCTCGGGATTCTCATCGTTTCATCTTTCCTTTTTTATTAGCCGCCGATGAGAATGCCGAAGCACGTTATTACAAAGTTAAATTAAATAGTTAAATTACTTTTACGATTGTAAACTGCGATCGTAACGAAGCGGGAAACGTGTTTACGCGATACGCTCTTTTTATTTCATTTTTTTTAGAGTTTCAGTTCCATTCTTCCGTTTCTCTTTGACCTCGAGTTTCGTGGGATTTTTAATTCGCGAGGGTGGGGGGACTGATAACTTTTTTTTAAGCCTTTAACGAACAACGCCGGATGAGCGTGAGATGATCGGCCAAAGGATTTATTTACAAAAAGAAAAAGAAATAAAATCGGAGCTAAAGCAAACGTAATTACGATCGGTGGTGAGGCTGCCGAGGGTAAACTTATGCGTGTATACACCGTTTTATATGAAGGAACAGTCGTAACAAAAAAAAAGAAGATTGTCACTTTAGATTAGTCTGCTGTCAATATAACTAGAATTATAATTTTGAATGTACCATGTATCATATTGATTATTGCCTAGATAAGGAAACGTACCGATTAAAAACTAGCGCACGATTATATCAGACATTAGGTATAATAATAAATGATGTCCGCGGGACATTTTCATTTTTGAAGACTCACGTGAACTTTATTTATTGGATTATGCGTATACGAGAAACGGGGAAACAAAGGAAAGTTTGTTGAACGAAGTGATACTCGTTGATCGATTGCGAAGTGCTGTTGTATAAATCGTTTCCCTTTCGAAAAGTTTCTTTTTAATATTAAACGTTGATTTCTTTCATCGATCGCACATTTTTCTGATTTTTATGGAAATCGATTCTCGGTATCTAAAATCATTTTTCCTACTTGACTTTTTTTTTAATAATCACCTCTTCGCAGTTCGTATTGTACTAGAAGAATTTCCTTGAAAATGGGAAAAATGTTATTTTCCAGGAACAGAAATTTCGTTGGAGTACTTTAAAAGCATTCTCACAATTTCACTCGAGTATTTCTTCCAGGTGCTAAAGGACAGAGGCGTGGATAAATTAAAAATTCCCGGGGATTTGGTACGCGCACACTCGGAACGCTCAAGAAACGGCGTGGCAGCAGCTGACGCTCAAGTAAGTGAACGCAGTCACACCCCGTGCCACAAACAGGAGAATCAACATGGCGCCGTAGAGAACGTTAATTTCGTGTTTAGTTCCCGAGTACGAAATCACCTTGGATTTCCAGGATTTCCGAAGCGTTATTAACTACCGCCGTCGGATGGAAATGTTCTCGAAGATGTCGCGGGATTACGGATAAAAATAACACGGGGAATCTCGCAGTGAAGGTACGTGAATTAAAAGGGCACCATGATTCGCAGTAAGGTGTATTTTGGAAAATTCAGGTCGGCGAAATTTTGAAAAGTGACAGCACAGACGACACGAGAGGCGATCGTCGATAATTTCATCTTTTCGATTCGACAGATTGGTCGATTATCATTCTTCGACAACGAATCGTGATTGTTTATAACGTATTGGCGATACTTGCTTCGTCCGGTGAATAGTCTTTGCAACGATAATACGTTGTATAATTATGGGAATTACTTTTATTTAACTGGGTCTAAAGTGTCGTATGATAATAATCTTTCTCGGCCGAGTCGAAATCGTCGAAGCATCCGCGTGGAGTAAATGCTGTTTGTTTATCAATCGACAAACGGTAATGAGCTATCAACGTCGAGGATACTCGTCAAAGTGACTTAAATACTGTCGTGCGTACTCGCCGTTGTATTAAGGAAAAGAGTACTTTGCATAAAGCTGTTGTCGAAATCAAAATCTCGGTATCTACGCTCGAGAGGACATTTGTTTACCAATTGTTTCGTAAGCCTTCCACGATTTCATGCTTTTGGACAAAACGAAATATATCAGATGTCCCTTTTACTATTCGTCACGTCGTATCGTTGCATGCATAATTATTTCTCTCGTTGCATATACTATATTCGGCTCGAGAAACGAAACACTCAATGTAAATCGTGAAATAAAAACTGAATTTACGGTATATCGTATTTTACCGTAACCTATCTTGTACATCTAACAGCTATGTACACGTCGTTTTGCATATCCGATAATAAATGTCTTCCTAGCGACGAAAGGGTCATTGCGCGAACGGATAAACAACGTTCTGACTGTGATCTAACGGGTGTACCTGATGAACGGTACGGTTACGTGAACTATTCTTGTATAAACGACAGCCGAGACGCAATGTTGCGAAGTAGACGATCTCCATGAACGAAAGAAAGCTAAAACCCATAAAAAGTCCCAATAAACCGCCGGTACTCGCTGGAAAAGAGAAACAATAATCGTATTTATCTGTGAACAAAAAATTATGTCGATATGTTAAATATTCTTTAATAAAGTCGACGAATTTGATTCGAATATACAAAAGTACTCACACAGGAACTCGGTAAATCCGAACAGCTCGTTCTTCACGAATTTTGTGAATTGCGATTCGACGAAGTACAGGTGTACAACAGCCATGTTCTCACTGTCGAAATAATAAAAAGAAATGAATAATTAATATATCATGGGTTCAAATTTAACTAACGACTCGCGTAAAATAGTCTCTCTATCATTAATGGTTTTATTACGTGAAATATTTCTTGTTATTTTTTATGTATTGTTCGGCGATCACGAATGTAGGCGACAGTTTGCTCTGCGAAATCTCCACGTTATAGTTGATTTCGAAGCATCCCGGCCAGCAGTTGCAACTCGGTCTGAGAATACAAATAAGATCGGAAGCATGAAACTCGGATCCCAATTGGATTTTCCCCCTCGATCCCTTGGCCGCGGGTAAAAAAAATTACTCACGTTTCCGACACATTTAACGTCGTTATGCCGATGTCGTCACCGTAAAGTTTTACTTCCATCGCCCGGCGGGCATTCGTCGCGCATAGATCGTCTTTTTTCTCGCAAATCTTCGTATTCGACGATTCTGTCAAATACAACACTGACGTGAAATCGGATTTTTATTTTGGCTTCGGTATTTGAAACTCACAATTAGTTGTAAATAGTAAGCATCATTAGAATAAATATAATCTATCTATCTGCTTAATACAGTATCACTCTGAATAATTACTATTATAATTACCATTACTACCTGCAACAATTGAGTAAATAAAAAAATCAGATTGCAAAACGAAGTGAAACTATTTATGAGAAGAAATTACAAAATAAATAGAAGCAATTACTCGGCATGTAATACTGCACACAATGGCAAATCTTCTGAGTAAAATTCGCCGCGCACTCCAAAACGCAGTTCCTCTGGGTGTAAGTCCTGTAATACCGCAACTTCCTCTCCGTCGTAAAAAAGCACTTCCTCTTCGTCTGGGGAACGGATATTATAGATGGATTAGAGGTGGATATCCGGGGTGACACTATCACTCTGGTTTCCTCTCCAGGTGTTACGGCGAAAGCGAAATCGGCGATTCTGGGAGTCTCCACGGGATTGTGGAGCAACATCTGTTGGAAAATGACATGATCGGGCTACCCTTTCAACGCGAACTCGAATAGGTACTAACGCGTTCGCCATTGCAATTTTTGGTCTCGATCTCGGCAATCGTGATCGTTGTCGAGAGATCGTCAGCCGAGAGACCGGAGAGAAATTTAAAAACTCAGAATACTCGCAGAGTACGAACTTTAAATCCAAGACTGGCGGTGGACGAGCAATAATATTCTTCGATATTCGCGTCGAGCACCAAAGTCAAGCCGTAATAAAGTCCGGCGCCGGACGGCCGCCAGGGTATAGAATCGGCGGCGACATTTTTGTCGTATCCAGTTTCGGGGTTCCAGTCGATACTACTGAATGGAAAGGTGATATTGAGATCCGCCCAGTCGCGTCTGAAAGTAATTTTCAAACGTAAACAACATCGTACGACTATGTTTCCTTAATTATCGCATGGAAATGATTTCTGTTAACGCGATGGTACTCGCGTGACAAACTTCTCATATTTGCTTTCTTTTCTATATATATCTAGGTACATCCGTTCGAACGACCGTGTAACAAGCTTACGGATTGTAAAATAAGTGATTCCTGTGCACGGAATTGAAATTGCAACAGATTCCCTCGTCGGTCATAGTAGGATTAAAGATCTTCTCGCAATCGGTATCGTTTCCGTGCCACTGACAGTAGTACAACATATCCGTGCATGGTTGTGACACCTGCCGAAAGTCAGGACACAATAATAATAGAGGGTCAGAAATGCTTGACGGGATCACCGATCGAATGAGGCGATGAATCATAATGAATTTGTTTGGGTTGAAAATTTGGTGGAACTAACGAGCTATAGCGGTATTGATCCGCAGCGGGGTAAGACACGCTATAATAAAGAAATACAATAATTGGGCGATAGAAATTACTTGAACACCACGCGCAAATTATTCAATGCATTAGACGGGAGGATGTAACTTATGTAACGCAAATGCAGTTCGTGGAAGTCTCATCGATAAAGGTCACGATTAAATAAGAAATACAATGCGAGTTCTTCGGTTATTCCAGTACAACCATCTCTTGGGATCAATAGATAATACGACGACCGAAGTGATGAAACTGGACGATAAACGTTACGTTACGTTACTTTACTTACTTACATTAATCATAAAACGTAGCATGTTTTTCCAAGTTATCACGTTTTGTTCAAGTTCAAAGTCCACCGAGCTGTTCTCAAAGTCACATCTATCCTCCAATAAAAGTTTCTCGAGCACATCGTCCCTGGTATTATTCATCGAATTTTTACATATAAGAATCGAATTTACAAATTCTCAGGTATATACCGAAGTACTCGTTAATAAAACTTCGCTTACCCTGCGTTAATTCGGACGGCTTCGCTGCGCTTGACGTTATTCATGTTACAAATAGTAACCGAGGGAAACGGGAACTCGTTTAGGGAAACCGATTCGGGGCTCAGAGAAATGATAATCGGCGCGGAAACCCACTTCTCGTACAAGAACCAAATGTAATACGTTGCCGTCAGTACGGCAACCGTAAACGATATTACCCAGAAGACTCTTCGAGAAAAATACGCGAATAATAGGTATTTACAGGACGATTATAAATATTTAACCCACTAAAGCCCCCTGTCATTCATTCGAGTAAATTAATATACATACATATGTATATCAGTGAAGTTCGATATTTTATTGACAAATTCGCCTTCACTAGATTCTGATTTTTGAGTTAACTCTGTGCTCTTAAATAAAATATTTAATGGGTTAAATAAATATTGCTTAAATCAATCTTGGCAGGTGTGAAAAATGATTACCTCTCGACTATAGTTAAATCTCTGTCGCCGACATACCGCAGACCATGAAGGGTACTGTTCGTGCAATATTGCTGCACCGTTGTACCGAGCTCTGAATTTTTGTAGCACGTTCGAAGTTGACTTTTACACGAGCTACATTCACAAACTATGTAAATCGATGTTCTACGCATATTTCGGAAACGCCATTAAGAGAATTACCTTTCATCCGTATCTTCGTTGAGATCTGAATGTTGCGTCGGAGCACCTTCCCTTTTGATCTCCAAATTTTTATTACCTCTCGATCGCAACGTGGATTCCCTCGAACGAAACATGCTCTGAGAAAAAAGTTATGAAATATACAGGTATAGTCGTTTCGCTTCAAGTGACTCTGGGCAACAAAAATTGTATTAGAATAAAATTTAATTTCCAAAATATCTTTTTTCAGTAATGGAGAAGAGAAATTGTATCACCTTAAATGACGCTGCTCGCACAGTGAAATTCTGATCCCGCGAGACGTATCCTTCCAATCGTTGAGACGATTTGTATGGATTTTGAAAATGGAGCGTGTTGATAGAATGAGGTAGACAAGGATCGTGATTCTTCAAGTAGTTTAGCGTCGCTTTATCGGTATTCTTGTAGTACCTTCCGATCGGCAAAATTAATTCCTGTCTCCCCTCGTGTTCATTATTCATCGAGTATTGTTGGTCGTACAGATGCACAGGCATCTCGTTGACATCGAGAATCTTTAAATTATCCAACTTTTTCATTTGACAAAAGTTCTTCCTCCCGATATCTTCCTTCACGGATCACTTCTTCTTCGGTGTATAGTTCCACAAGAAAATTTCTCACGGGAATCCAATACACTCGCGGTGGCTGGAAAACAAGATTGAAAACTGTATTCGCAACTCCGAAGGTTTCCTCCAGGATAGGAAAGCATACCTCTACGGAGTCAGCCTTTCCGAGATGGTCCTTTCGTTGTGTCAGAAAATATTTTCCAGCAATTACGGTAACTCGGAAGAGTGTCAGCCCTCTTTGTTTGTCGAAGGAAAGATGCTCGTAGCCCGACGGCCGTCCCGTTAAAACCACCAATGTCAAACAATTCCTGTCACTTTAGTGGGGGCTGGTGATAGCATGGACACCCTTTTAACTTGAGCGTGGTAACACGTACTATTGCTCCTGGCGAGTATGCGTGTGCACCTCTGTAGAAGATGGTACAGATAAATGGAAATTATTGTTTTAATGTTTTTTTTTCCCCTGGAGGAGATCGCTCATAGTCGTAATCAGCGGATACATGTGACATAAACATGATCCGCAGAAAGTAGGTTTCCTGTCAATCTGTCAATTTATTTCCCCTATTTTTGTTAGACCGTAGCCCCTTTTTAATATCTTTGGAAAGGATGAAATTTTGTTTTTTTTTAGGGACGCAACGCTTCACTTCTTTCGTGGAACTCGTGCAAAAGTTTCCGGGTAATAGCGTCAAAGGAGAATACTAGTAGAGAACTTATGAATACAATTTTCGAAAGATCATTGGCATTCCTATAACACCGATTGTATACTCTTCGTTCTATAAATTGAAAGTTTTCCCGGATCCGCATCGTTCGGTGAATTACTTTTCTTTCTGTCTATGATAAAAAATAGATCATAGTGTCTTCGACTCTGGTTTTTTTGTTGCACAATTACGAATTTTCAATTAAAGTCTGCGGGGAGGATGGATGTAATTGCACAAATTAACTCAACACCTCGTGATTGTATAAAGTCGTGAGAGACCACGGTTGCGAATGATTATCGGAAGATAAGGGGAGAAATTATAAGGCTGTCAGGGGTGGTTGCGTAGGCAATGACAATTACAGTTACACGAGGGCAGATGTAAATGTTACCTTTGTTCATTCTTATCCAGTAGAAATGTTTCGTGATCGCGGCTAATGGGTCTCTTCAACATAATTACATGACAAACATCCACGTGTTTCTTATCGATACTGATGCGAGCGGCACCCGGGCACCCGACGCGCGTTGATCGTTTTCAAGTCTGAAAAGTTCTCCGTCAAAGAGATATCTGATCGTTATTCAAACTTACCGCATACCTAATTTTGTTCGCTTCACCTTCGAACGGAACAAAAACATGTGCACCGAGTAGAGAATAATATAAGATGAAAACAATTTTAAAGTGTTTCAATAACAGCAACTCACAAAATCGCAACTTACAAAAAATATCATACAAACGTGTAATAAAGTAACATTGTATGTGGCAGCAAGCTGTCGTCGTTATTACGTCCTAACGACGGACTACGAGCGATGACGATGATTGTACACGGCAAACAAAAACAGTTTTTAAACGCTCACACGATTCTATCTAATTAATCATACACGTGCACGTGCGCTGGAACTACTCTGTTTCTAAGAATGCGTCGTTTAATAATTGCGACCCACGCGGATGACGTAATTCGGATAAACAATAAATTGTTATAACAAATTGTACATTAATGTAGGCTGCAATGACATTTTTATGTTTTTGCAACAGACAATGTCGAGGAGAACGAGAAAGCGGAAGTTGGAAGGGGAGGAACGGCCAATAATTGACTCGGAGCAGGAAAGTGTTTTTCCTGACGAAGTAAAGAATGAAATGGAATCCATGTGGGAGGTACATCGCATTTCTCAAGTCGCGCTAATGTCAGTTCTATAATCATCGTACTAATATTATAACACGATGAATTACATTTTCAGATCCCACAGATTTTCCATTTTCTCCATTTAGCGAGAGAGGCTTTGAACATACCTCACTTATCTATGTACGAAATGGAACGAATGCTGTTAATCCCAAGGGCATCGAAGCAATTGGCGAATATCATGACGTCTTTACTAAGGTAGAATAATACCTTTCAATTAGAAGGAACAAAACATAGTTGCAATCGGATAGACGTGGCAAATTGATGGGTGTCACGATTTATTTATTGCAGTTCTCCGGTGACCAAAGCGAAGTTAAGAAAAATACCACCGATGCCCTATGAATTTTGGACCAATATTTTAGCACACAAAATGAAAAGCTGGTTCAAAATATACGAGGGAAAGCACAGGGACGCTGTGAAAGTAAGTTTTTCGCTGATTTAACTTGATTTCATTTAAAATGTGTTGAGAAATCTTTTCCTAGGCCATTCCCAATTATTGCATACCTGCATCGCGGTGATCAATAATTTTTAGGTTCTAGAAACGATCGGCGTTGAACCAGATTTTTGGAATATCTTTCCTGACGCGCCTCTTGTCAACGGCAAAGATTTCGAAGAGCTGAGTTTTAAGCAAAGGGTCTGGCTCCTTAAAACAGTCTGTGATACGGTTATGGTAAAAAGAAACTATTTCCATTGATCTGTAAATAATTGTTAAGCATCGTCTTTATTGAATGGCATTTTCAGCACACTAGGAAAACGGTGCAAGAAGAAATGGCTAAGCAACCATGGGAGGATCAGTTTGAAACGGTCTTGGGAACCGATCGTCATGGAGCGAGATACATTTATTTCCCGCAGTTCGTTAAAAGCGATCTCCGAGTATATAGACACTGCCTGGACAACAAAATTCTGTCGACAGTGAAGGTATAACCCCTGTCCCGGTATTAGTTTGCCAATTTTTCATTTTTTAAGATTCTATTGTATTTCTACTTTTGTGTAATTTTTTTGTAGCCTATCAAACCAAAGTTGCAGACCAATCTGGAAAGTAAAGCAAAGTCGGAAGATAAAGTAGTTAGAAGGAAAGGTAGAAAGAAAAAAAGAAATCGGTGGTGCAATGGTATGACCACGAGATCGAGAAGGAGCGTAACGAAGTGCGCGGAGAAGCAACTGAACGACTGTAAATGCAGCAGTGACAGCGCGACGGGCTCTCTAACGAACGAAGACACGAACTTTAGTAGTACGAGCACGTGTAGTAATAATAACAATCACATTAATTTAGACACCGTGAGCGCGAAACGATCGAGAAGTTTGTCGAAAACTTCGGAAATAAGTACAGCGTCGGACGAAACACTGTGTAAAACTACAAGATCGAGCGGTTACGATACTAACAGCTCGACCGGCAAACCTTCTGGCAAAAAGTCGACGCAAAAAATGTTCAAAGGATTCTCGAATAATAGTAATAGTAATTGTGACATAGATATCATTACCGGAATATTAAATGGCTTGAAATCGAAGAACGGCGAGGAAAAGACAGCGGACGAGTCTGACATATCTTTAGTAAATACTTCCCAGGGAAATTTAGATTCAAATTCGACACGACAATATACAGATACGACGCGTGTAGCTGTAGACGAGCCTGTAGACAGATCCGTTGATAATTTATCCAATAGCTCGAAGACGGACGACGAGAAACTCAATGAAATTATCGGCGCCGAAGGTTCGAATAGTTTTCATCCTGATAAGAAGGTCCTTCGAATATCAACCGCGTCGAAATCCGACGACGAAAAATTAAGCGAAACGAGAGCGACTGATAGGAACAGTAACCAATGCTGTCCAGTGTCGACGGATCAGAAAATGGATAAAAGGAAGCAAAGCGCCATGCCAAACGGACGTCTTGCTTGCGAAAACAAGGCGAATCGATTAATCTCCGATGAAAAGGAAACGACGGGATCGGTGAAAGGTGAATCGGGAGGAAGTACAGATATTAATAATGCGGAGTCTAGCGATGAAGTAGATTTATCTTTGAGCGAATTGAGGCGATTACTCCAAAGAGAAGCCATGGACGATCTTTCGTATGACGAGGAAAGTGAATTAGGATACAATCTACGAAAAACGAAGGACGAGAAAATCGAGAAAACGGAGAACTGGAAGCAGGACGCGAATGATTTTAACGAAATGCTTTTACAGCTGAGTGTGTCGAATTTTCAGCTCGTAGCTGATAGTGTGGAATCGTTGAGAAATCTTATTTCTAGCTTCCCATCAAACTCTGATGCTGCAAAAACCAATTGTAATAACGAGGTGTGTTTTAATTTTTCAATTTTATATATACAACAATTCTTGTCTAAAGAGATACGCATGTATACGCATATGATTATTCAAACATGTTTAGAAGGAGCCGGTATCCTTGTGCGAAGTGAAGCTCGTCAAGAGAATGAGAGAACTACTGTCGTCCTTGGAAAAGTTCGAGCCGAAGTTGCGGGAAGCGACGAAGAAGGCGAGGGTAAAACTGCAGAAGGAATGGGCCAATTTCAAAGAAGGGTATGATCGTATTCCATTCCCGTATATAACGATCATTTGGACGATCATTTATTTATCATGAAATCATTCGTTCCGTCCATGCACAGTTTAACCTGGGATTCTTAACAATCAATTAAAACATGCATCCCAGATTAGCAGTTCATCCTACCTGAAACCTCTTAAGATTGCTACAATCCATCTAATGATCAATAAAGTGGAACTCGTCCACGTCCTTTCAGTATTAATATCTTTGTCGAGCGTGTATGGCAGACAAGCTGCTGTGTGTTGTAGCAGTGTGGAGGATCAGGACTCATCTGGTGAGGGTGGTCTCGGCTCTAATTGGTGGATTCTTGGATCGCAGGGCTGTCCACTGCCAACTCCCGGTGATGCAACGTTACAAACGTTATCGCAGCCTGCCTTATCCCCAGCTGGCACCAACAATGTCTCCGGCAAAAGTGAAGAGCGTCAAGAAGAACGTGTTAGACGCTCCAAGCAAAACAAACGTGTCGGTGAAGAACAGAGGGAATGCCAGAGCGAAAGCACAAAGAGTAAAGCACGAGGAAGAAACGAGACCAAAGAGAACGGGCAGAGTCAAGGAAGTACAGGAACAGGTGAAGAAGCGAAAGCCGAGACGCAGGAAGAAGGTAAAGAATTAGAGCTCAATTTCGATTCGCTAAGCATTAGAAATAAAAACATTTTTCGTGTTAATCGTGAGAAAAATATTATTAAAGCAAACCACCAAGAGACTCGAAGAGTGTTGCGAGCACGCGGTGTCTCCTCGTACACAGAGCAATTGTATTCAGACGATGAGATCGAGGAGGACGAGCTGGAAGAATGGACCGACGTTGAGGCAGTCTACGCGGCTCCCAGCACACAGGCCGGTCCATCCACTCCAAACGCTTCTTCGAAAAGCCGACACTCCGACGATTGGTCAGACGAGGAGGAGGACTCAGACAAAGATTGGATTCTACCGGGCTCTCGCAAAAGGAAAAATAAACGTCCGTGTAAGTATATCCAAATATACGACCGAATAGTCCTGACAGTAATAATATGACAATAACAGCACAAACAATGTTCAACTGTAGTTTTAATATTTCGTGCTTGATCCTTTCTATCCCAGCTATCAATCGAAGATTAAAGTCGTTCCAACATAAGCTGCAAAGTATCAACGGATTGCATGACGCCGTGGAGTCCGGAACGCCTAGTCCGTCGAATGTTAAAAGTGAAAAGGATAAACCGAGAATTAAAGAAACCAAAGTAATCCCAGTAAAGGGCCGAAGCAATTCTGGGTCACCTGCTGTCAATATCACGGAAAACCGGGGAAACGTGGTCGAAGATGATCTTAAGCGATCCATGCCTACCGCGGAGACGTGTTTTAACGTGGACAGCGTTCATTCTGAACTGGACATCAAGGACGAGGGTCCGATCTACGATACGATGCCGAATCAGTTCGACAATACTTACGCCACGAATTTACATTCGAATTACGTGATGGTGAAGACCGAACACAATCCTATGAACTATTACGTGATGCAGCCAAATCCCACGACCATCGTACCGCAGAATGCGATTATGCAAAGCGGCCCAGTAGTCTCCGGTATCATGCCGCCGATACAACAAGGCTATTACATGCAAGGAGGGCCAAATTATATCATTCATAATCCCCCGCCGAGCTTCGTCTCCCCCCAACAGTCGTTTCAGGCGCAAGGTCCGCAAATGACGACACCGCAACAGATTATCGCTCATCCCGGTTATATGCCATACATGGTTGACGCGACGCAAGTTCAGCCAGGATACATGACGGCACAAATGACCACCGGACAAGTCGTGTCTCAGGGCATGCGACCAAATCCTTCGCCATCGATTCATCCCCCTCTCGGTCCGATGAGACCACCGCAGAATCGTTATCCCTATCCGCGACAGAACTTTCCCCATCCGAACGGCGCCGTTATAAGAAGCAGCATGCCTATAAGGGGCAACTTTCCACGGGTCAGCGGCAATGCCAAACCGACGAAGAATGTACCGCAGCAACGGATGCCTCAGCCGAAAATACCTATACAGAAACCGAAGAAACCGAACGTACCTGCAGAAAACACTGGTCAGAAAACTACTTCTCTGATCGTTCTCAGCGATAGCGACGACGAGATCGAAATGATCATCACGGAGAAGAGTGGTTCGGAGACGGACGCCGAGAGATCGAAATCTACGCCACGGAAAAACGTCGTTAATGTACAATCAAAGCAGAACCCGACGATTACACCCGAAGTCCCAACACCTACGCCGAAGAGCGTAATTCCTCCTCAGATTATACAGCGTATGAGCCAGGGCGGTATCTCTATAACGCCGGTTAGACCCGTGGCACCAGTACAGAATACGAATACACAATTAGTGGTGGTAGTTAACGAGACTGGGAGTCATTATGCCTTATCGTTACCGAACGGTAGCAAACTCATTCTCACTCCGGAACAGGTAGCGCAAATACGAGCGTCCAACGGCGGGAAGCTTATCTTGTAAATTTGGCACTTCAACCTAACGGTGCCCCGCGAAAAGTGGCAAATGATTTTTGGTGATATTTCATTGAAACTGTTGACGGTAATAGTTCTCTTATTCAATCATCGCACTTTGATCTCTTCCTCGATTACAATATAATTTCGAAAGTTACACGCCTGTAAGTAAATTACAGAAATGCGGATATGTCTTTTAAGGTGTACGATAAGTAATTTTCTACGAGAAAATTGTATTCCAAGCACATCGCACTTGTATTATTATAGTGATGATCGAATAACGTAGTCTGTAGTCGAACTTACTTTTGTTTAAAAATTTGACTAATTTATAGTCTCGATCGTAACATGGCGGATAATAAGATTCGTTCTATAGGCTAGTTGTGAATATACGCGCAGTGTAGATCGTTGTAAATATGACCGAAGTTAGTTTATTGTTAATTTGTTGCTTTAGCATTACAGTCGTGTGTACGTACCTATTTCGTTGGCATTGCCGTACGCCAGTTGTTTGGCTCTACTTTAAGTATAAAACGCTTTCCCAATGTTATCTTTAACAATTTCAATAGTTTTGGGATAGCTAGAACGAGACATGGGGACCCTGTGATGTCTATGGGAGTTTCAATATATTTTTGTTGTATCGAAGCAATATTGCTAGTTGTGTACAAACAAAAAAATACCAAGATGTTTAGAGTTGAAATTCTATTAATGATAGACTAGAACAATGCTCATATATATTATAATTTACGGAAATGTTACATTTTGTTTGAAATTGTATTTTTGTTTTCTTTCAGTCAAAACGAACCTTAGAACTTACGAAGTAAATAGAGATTAAGTTGCTTTTTAATCCAGCTTCGAATAACATCGGAAATAAAAGTATTATGTAGAAAGCATTTTCTGGCCAGGTGATAGCGTGTAAGTGAATTTTTACAAATAAAATATTTATAAGCTGATACGCTAGATGTATCTCGATAGAGTAGCGAAATTGTATATTAAAATTCTATCGATTGATTTCGGTATCTGATAGTTACCGCCAAGTCACGTAATTTTTATACTTGAACGTTGTTGAGCTCTTCGTAAATTCCATTACACGAAACATTGGCTATTTTGTGCTACAAAATCACCCGAAATTCGACAAGTTTTTAATTGTCGGTAGATACCGAAAATTGTATAATATTGAATCTATTGAAAAGTTTTCAATGGCCAGAAGGGTACGACGTGTACGGTACTTGAAATTAAATTGTTCAGCATGTTGTATAAATTCAATATTTAGGCTTGTCGATGATTTTATTCTCGAATTCATTGAGAAGCGTCAGCAACTCTATAATATAACACACACGCCCTTTTACAATTAGATTATTCCAGCGTAATGGTTTTAAACATTTTATACGTGCTGCTAATTGTACGAAAAATAAATCCAACAAAGCATTTCCTAATAAATTCTTATATATCGAAGGCACTACCACAACGTCTTTATTTGCGTATATATTACTTTTTCTTTTTACAAGATATTTCATATGTTACAAATATACAATATTACAAAAAATGTTTCACTTCAGCATACCTTCGTACGCTTTACAGCGAATAGGAACGTTAAATGTTTCGATAATGTAATGGGCAATAGAGGGCAATATGCGTCGTGATCGGGGTTAAAGCTTTTAAAGAGAGTTTACTCTTTTGTTTTCTTTCTATTGCCAATTAAGAGAAGATAATGTGCTATCGTGAGATCGGCAAAGACTTCTAAATTATTAGCAAGTCACAGGAACTCAATCGGAAATTTCTCTATGCGTTATTTACAGCTCAGGATTTTTAAGATGTTGCTAACGCGAAATGTAAATTACGACTGAACCGTCTCAAGCATTTAGAACGTTGGAGAATTATAAAACTTCAAAATGTAATGTTATTCATTAATTGCAATCGTAAAGTTAGAATTTCGCAATCTGTAATTTAACACTTTTTTTACTTCAATTTAATTTAGTTAATAGATCTTCACGGCGAGACGAGACCTACTAATTTAAGTGTTAATAGTATTAACTTTTTCAATGAATCGTTACTTTAAACTTGATTCGTTTTCTTGTACGCTTCGTGGTCGAAAGCTATAAACTTCGACAACCGCGATCCGTTAAATGGTGCCTCGCTTCCTGGTGGATGTAATCTCATCTAAAAACAAAAGCACACGTGTTAGCCATAAGTAGAGAAAAGATGTGACAGACTGAAAACAATCGAATCGTTGATCATTATCAAACTTTTATTCAAAACAATACTACCTACCGCACTCTGTAGATCATTGATGTAGTCTTCTAGATCACAAATTCGTAATTGGAATAATAATGCAATAGATATTTTTGATTATGAAATTACGAAAATTACACTTTATTTATAAGGAAAAACGTGAAGGCATGTTTTTCGTTGTACATTTATTTTCATCTTTTAGCCCCTCGAATAATGTTTGTTATAATTTATTAGACTTTTCAAGCACGTACAAGTGTAAATATTTGTGCGAATAACTTTTTGCTGCAACTTACAATTCGCAAAATACAAGCATAAACCGTTTCAAAAAGAAACATATGCTTTCATGGAATTTGTCAAAAGAGAAACAAGTGTCGCGATTTAATGAATACCAGAAAGTTAGTATGTAAATGGATAACTGGAATATTTGCAATTGCATAATATCGAATAACTGGCTCCGCGTTTCAAAGCAGCTCACAAAGCCATACGGATTAATAATCAACATGCCCAACTCCATCGCTGTTAGTTTTATTAATATTGTTACAAAAAAAGTTCAAATACGCCCGCGAAGCGCAATAACTAGAGAGCACCGGTATCGTCTAATACTTTTCGTACTGATATTTTGATTTGTATGCACATCAACGGTAAATACAAATTTTATCGTAAACAAGATACTAGAAATTCGGTCATCCAAAATTTAAACTGCATTATAATCTAAAAAAAAAAAGACCATTAGACTAACATCATAATGCGAACGGTTACAAAATTATGGAATTTCACTTAAATGATAAATAACTGATTCTAGAAGCAGCAGTCCATCGAAATACCCATCGATAACTACCAATCGCCTACTTTGACCGTACAAGTTAAAAAATTTTGTTTTAATTATCGAGCATCGAGCACGCAAGCTTGAGCATTAGTGAGGAATTCGATTTAATCGCGCATTTGCAAATTGCACACGCGGTTCGGCCGTGCAGCGTGACTCTCATCTATTTCTCTGCGAAGTCGTCTGCGGCTTTCTCATCCCCTTCCGCGTTTCTGAATCGCTTCTGCAAGAAAAAAAAACCGACACCAATCCGTTACACGTGAATGAAAAGGATGGGGTTACGATGAACGGGTGATGGGTGCGCATTCTTTACGGTAAACAATATTTTCGCACATTGTCGGGGCCCAATTAATAGGCCGTCCACAAATTTATATCTTCCCGTCGTTAACGGAAGAGTGATCCTTAATCGTAAACCACGAATCGTGGGCAACTTTTTGATCGGACCTCGTATTCCCCTAAGTTAACGCCGAGACGCGGCTCAAGCCAAAAACGCTTCCTTCTACGAGATATCATTGCTGGATTTCATTTCTTTGCCCGAGGAGCTCCATTTCCACGCGCATTACATCATACCTTATATAGCGTTCGCGTAAACGCATAACGCTTGCAATCGAAAACTTTCGTAACACCGAGTCTCGTGTCTTGTCCCGCGATACGAAATTTTATTATTTCAACGGGACCTCGGGTCTTCGCCAATGACTCACCATAATTCTGTACTTCTCTTTACAGGCGTACTCGGTCTCGTCCACGTCGTTGTAGCAATCGCTTTTGTAATCCGGGGGTATCGGCTTGCCTTCGAATTGGCAGAGCCTGGACAACGGTTTGGCATTAACGATCATTTTCTCGAACCCTGTCGGTTTTTGCTGTGGACAATAGAACACGTCCGGCGTGTTTTTGTCGAAGACGATGCTCTTTCGCATTATATCGCCTGCTTCCACAGTTACGAGAAGTACCTGGCGGGGAGAAAATAAACATGTAATTAGATGCAACCGTAGCGAGATGCTACGAAGAATTTGATCGAGAGACTACAAAGTTATGAAAAAAAAATGTATGACTTTTAAAGAGTTTCACTTTCGAACGGCTACGAGTCGTTACAGCCATTCGTACGATTCAAGTAGAAATATCGCAATACACAATTATCCTCTTGTAAAACGAACAAAACTCCGTTCTGTAATAGATATACATATATCAACGGTAACTAGTTAACATGATCCACAGATCATTAACGTCACTTTCCATTTGTGAAAGGATCGAGGATCGATATTGATCCGTTACAATTTTATGCGTTTTACGCAAGAGGATAAAGTGCAACGCTTGTCTGTTCCTTCCGCGTTAAAATTCTGCTTCGCGGTGTCGGTAAAAGTGAAGCTAGACCGAAAAGTAGGTCCGATGAATTTGGAGATTATCGGGAGATACCGTTCGATCATTCTAATTCTCGGGAGGAATACGATTTCTCTTCGGAATATCTTTAACGACTGCCGTTAATTCGCCGTCTAAATTATAATACAGGTGCGCAGATCTCTTCCGGGTGCAGGAAACGCCGGTAGTAAAAGAACGTGCAAAAGAGCGTGCGATTTCGCTCATTAAACGAATGACTTACGGCGAGCGTGGCGATGCTGCAGACCTCTGTGACTCCTGCAGAAGAAGAATACAGTAAAATTATTCTTGTACATAAATATACGGAGCAGAAAGAAAACGGTGACAATGGACAAACTGTCGTACTGCGAGTCGGACCTTACGCAAGGCATCTCGTGAATAAACTCTATGATTAAGTAAACGCAAACCGCGAAGACTGGGCTGTCGGGAAAAGTAGTCATTGCCGGTCGTGTACTTGAGAAAGAGTTCAGTTCCTTTTTTGAATGATCCATTTCTATTAAAACTTCTCGTCCGTCCAATTTCTTTCTGAATAATACAGGGCTTAACAAATTAGACCTCTGATTTTCAACGCGTGCGGGGGTGGTAGAATAACAAGACTTTATTTCTATTCTATTAGACAATGAATCTGGTATCGACCCTAAGCCGCGCTCAAGCGCGAATTCTGCAAGGACGACGAGGTGGACACGGTTCCGCGTGGTGCGTTTTGCTCGCGAGTCTACACCCGTTTCAACGAACTAAAAATAAGAATTTTTGAGTAAATATATTTTGATATTCTACTCTTTCGCCGAACAACGCGACGTCTACAGTTTTTTTTTTTTAATTTTGCAAAAAGTTCGATTTGCGCGTAACAATTTTTCCACGTTTATGTGACACATTATTATTATAAAATCTTAGCGCGGTTTTATGTTTTATGAAATTTGTTTAAATTTTTTAAGTCGCGATGAAAATTGTGTAATGATCTACGAACGGATGGATAATATGGGTACAACTTGATTTACACGTCTCTTTTCGTTTATCAGGATATTTTAATTTTTTTTTCTAGGTCAATACCGCAGCCGAGGTCTAAAGGCGTTACGAAAGTTTCACTGATTCGACATTAGACCGAAACACGTGTATCGAGTAAATTTTACATCCTTTTATTTTTAGGCATATTATAAGTTAATTATATAAATTATATAAATTGTTGCTCGCTAACGACATCGCGAATTCTTTAGCGAAAGTTAAATGGCTTAGTACGCAGTAATGCACGAAAAGAAAGATTAGGAGATCCATTTGAACGTGACATTTGATTCTCGGCATTTGTCGGTGGCATTTAAAGTGTCAATAGTTCGTGCATCGTGACCAGCAATAAAAGCAAGCGCAACATCGGCACAGGTTCGTTGTTCAATTAACTATAATGGTATCAGATGCTTATGTGACATGTCACTTAGAATAAATTAATAAATTCCCGAATTTTGTAAATCTAGGTTTATTAATTTCTAATTTCTAATGCGTATATTCAAATTTGGAAATCAAAGAATCAAGATTTTAGCAGATCCAGAATTTTTTAATTATTCTAAATAAATATATTTAATTGAATAAGGAACCAGTAACTGAACACTTCTATTTAGGATCGCCATCAACTATACGATTACTATAATAAAGTGAGTGCTAGCTAATGATTATTCATAGTCATTGAATATTAATTATTCCATACTAGGATCTATCAAGAAAAAAAATATTTATGTGAAATACACGTTGTTCGGATGGCAAGTGACGTTACGCTGATGCCTCATGCCGCATACCTAAACGCAGACGCAAGGTATTGTTGCGTGGGTATCTTCTTTTATTCGACGCTTTCGTACCCGAAAAGAGGGTCAATATGTTTACATTTCCAGTTCCCGATTGCACTGTATCCGCTTTTATCCTCGCTCGTTTGTCAAATAGGTGAGTCAGCGTGAAAAAAAAACTTACCCATGCTGGTGAATGAGTGTCGCACGGGCAAGAACACCTGTTGATCCTCGCGAGACGGCGTTTCTTCGTCGACTGTCTGTGACTGTCTGCGACTCTCTGCAACCGAGATTGCACCGGATCCGCGCTCCCCGGAGACCCTGAAACTCGGCGAGTGCCGTTAGATCGTATAGGACGTATCAAAAGTGTTGAGCAATAACTGAGTTCGTAGATGGCTCGCAATATGCTATCGCAAAAATCAACGGAACGAAATAAAAAACATAATTAATCGGAAGCTGCGAGATATATCTGCAAATGTTGAATTATATTACCCTTCAAGCAGATCTCGGCGGATTATTTGCACAGAAGGTACAGTAATGTTTGAAGCGTGATTGAAATATTTGATGAAAATCGTTCCGTTGGGATTCACATTCCCTCAGATTTGCTTATTAATTTTCGGTAAATCAAAGATAAAAAGGTGGGTGTTACGTGGGTGCGAGACCTCGCCCCTCCCATATTAAGGCATGATAGTGTCATCAATGCTCTTGCGCGTGGTAGGATAGTTTCAAGGATCGTCTGCTTCGTAGATATACGTAGATGCAAAAAAAAAAATTTAGGTTACTCTTAAATATTTTATTTCGGTATAGCGCGCATTGTTTATGCACTTAAAAATATACACGCGTATTATACAATACTATTTGACAAAAATAATTAAGTGTTTTATACAGCTTTGATATAAACATTTAACCATGTCTAGGAATTACATGAAGAAACTGCACCAAATACTTAGTCATCACTGAATCAGGATCACCATAAATCTTGTAATTAAATATTCCAAGCCTGAAAGAAAGTATTGAATTCAATTGTATGTTGTTCGGAGAAATAAAAAATGTACGACAACTTGTTTATTCATTATCGTACCAGCTCGTCCAAATCAATGTCAGATGTATCCAAAGATAAGACTGGTTCCATAGGAGAATCGGGGTCGACATCCATTTGTAAATCGGTATCAATTGATTTTTCAGGTTTGTCAATAGATTTCTCGGTTTTAGAGTCGTTGTTATCCTGATCATTATCCGCCTGTTTGAAATCCTCTTCAATGCTAAAGAGAACAAATCATGTTTGTTCGTTTCAACGACTATTCAGACTGTAATAATAACTACATCAAGTTTTTGATCTTTGTTAATTAAAAATTCTTACTTTTGTTTCTTTTTTGGTTTTATGTACTTCAGATCGAACAATCTCGCGATTCTTTCAAGGTGAGGTTTACTTTTTTCTCGTATCGCTGGAACTTCGAATACTGCTTTTAAACCCTCATCGAAAGGCGGTAACGGTTCATCCGGATGAAGCGCACGGAATGACAAAGTGTCCCATTTGTGTTGTTGCGTAATGTCCGGTACGGACCCTGGTAAAAAAGATTGACTATCGTCCAATGTGGAAGTGCCTCTGTTTATAAACGCGTAATTAAATTGTAGTTAAAGAACGTTTATCTGAGACACGTAGAAATATGGTACTGACTCTGCATCGGTTAACATCAGAGAATCTAAGAGGCAATCGACAGCATTCACTTGTTCATCCAGTAATTGTTTCACGACTGATTTAAGGGGCCTACTTTCTATTATTCTTCTATCTTCTGCATACGGCAGTACAACTTCTACCAGGCACTGCATAATGACATCATGGTCAAATTAATACAGAAATATTCATTCAAACAGGAATTAAACTATGAAAAATTGATATACGATACCCATGGCTCATCTGGAAGGTCGATACATGGGAATAATGCGACCATTCTAGGCGTGTTATTATTATTGTAAATTTTTCGCACAATGGCAACCAAGTTCTTTTTCTCCATTGCTTGCACGAAACTGTAAAACCGCTTGGCTGCAACCTAAAGGATCGATATATAAATTATTTACCGATTTTTATATCAGGAGAAAGCAAAAAATCATACCGAATTTGAAGGTACAACGAGGCGTGTGGTACTGTCGCACCAATATTCTAGACCAATCAGGTCTCGTTTCGCAAAACTGTGGATTGTGTAGCACTTTGGACCACTATAATATTTCATGTGTTCTTCAAGGTTTTCTGTAGATACGACAATACAGTATTACATACGATGATACATAATTAATAATTGACAAATTAAAGTAGCGCAGATGTATAAAATCTGAGACCTACGTACTATCGACTGGAATAAAGATATTTCCATACTTGTAGCCTTTTTCAATCTCGTCTGCACCGTAGGCAGATTTCTGCCTGTCCAAATGTTCTGTCACAAATTTGACTCTATTATCATCTTTACATTCTTTCCACGCCGGAAGTTTGTTGGATTCCCTTGTCTAATAGAAAGAATAGCTCACGTAAATAGGAACATGCTTATACGTCTGTTAATCTAATTTAACCATTCTCACTTTAATATACGTGGCAATTGGTATTTTTATCCTGTGTAGTTCCAAATAACAATACCATGGACATGGTTTAGGTTCTTCTTTCTTGTAGAATCTCAAATCTGACAGGGCACTATCGAATGTTTCATGCTGTCCATCGATCTAAGCAACAGTAATCAAAGACAAAGATATTAAAAAATAAGTGGACAATTTTTTTAATATTCATTATCCAATTATGGTTTACCTTCTGATGAAGATTTTTAAGAAAGGCTTCGCTGGGTCTAAGCGAGTCCTCAGACCTTCCGTCTAAAGACTGTTCCCCTCTGCAGAGAAGTGACAACTAAATAAAATTATATGTGAAACAGAGAAAATAAGAAAAAATAATATACAATACATTGTAAGCAGCTGGACTTGTGCCTTCTTAAACATGTTTACAATATCACCTATTTCAAACTGAGATATGATATCATCTTCCTCATTAAAGTCGGATAATAAAACCATCTTCCTTACAGTATTATCGATGCTGAAATGAAAAATAATTAAAAAGTTATAGAAAGAAGTATCTGTCGTATATCGTTTATATTGCTCTGAATCGTACACGTTCGTCTTCATATATTTGAGTGCAACGAAAACTGCTTCAACCCAATTGGTACAAAAATCTGTGCCCTTCAAGTGCACAATTTTCTCTACCACGTCCCAAGTTGGGATTTGGAGGTCTGTAAATTCTTCTACATGATCTATATGCTCAGAGTTCTTTGTAACAGAGGAGCCCATAAGAATTATCCCAATTTCATCCTTTGGTCGCAAAAAGATCTAAAAATACAGACAAATGCACAGCTAAAAAGAAGACTATATTAAATATTGCTTTATACCTTCTTCTCAGTTATCCTTTGAGCAATACGCTTCGATTTCTCCAGTAAAGAATCATTTCTCGTACCAGGACGAGTAACCCCAATGTTAATTAACAATACCAAAGTCTCCTACAAATATTAATAGAATTTTATCTATACATAGTAGGGAACAGGTAAAATTAACATTATGATGCACTTTTGAATAAAAACCAACACAGTATTCCAAAGTGCACACAAGAAGTTGAATGTAAGAATGGAACTGCCAAGCAAGCAAGTAAATGCAAATTCAAATATATTAAAATGTATATTAATATAATTACACTTTTACCTTTTGGTTTTTGGGAGGCATAATGCGATATAGTTAGTTTCAATGTATATAAATATATCAAAAGTCACCGGAACGCAATAATGAAATGCGAATTCAATTGTGGCTTATTGTGGCAATCGTGGTTCTTTCAGTTCGAAGTCCGTGCAGACGATTTAATTCAAACGTTCTTGCTAAAAATTCGAAAATGCTTTAAATTCGAAATCGACAAATTAAGATCCTCGGACAACAGAAAATTCAGAGACAAATATGATTGTTAAACAGAATCCTTTCAAATATCATTAAATTTTATTTCTACCGTTCGAATTGCAAAATTGAGGGATAGCAAAAGTTAATAAAATGCACGCCAGATTGAAAATACATTCAAGAACCCTCTTTGATTCGGAGGATTAGCTGTTCTTTAATTCGGGGGATTAGCACAATTCTTTGATAATACTCTAGACAAAAATAGATGTTTCCGATAAAAGTTGCTAATTATTTTGTCAACACCAAACAAAAGGCGTAATCTACCGCGAATATCTTACATTTAAATCCTGAAAAAAAGAAATGAACTCTAAATAAAAATATAACGACAATACCACTACGTTGCTTATGTGAAAACTGAAGCAATGAAATTTTTGACGTACGTCGCTATCGTGCTTGTAATCTACATGTTTTACAAGGATCAGCAGAGAAAGAAATTCCGCAGTTCTTAACCTAACCGAAGCTTAAAACCGTTACCTAGCTCCCTGCACTTCGCGAGTAATAAAAGTTAGCAAAAAGGCGCGGACTACAGATGTGTAACTGCCGCGCCACTAATCGGAATTATAATGAAAATATTTAAAGCATTCGATTGAAGTTGTGTACAATTTCTCTATGTCCTCGAGATTTCTGTGGTCAATCTCATCAAGAAGAGGAGGACAATTGTTTCGTAGCTACCTGTTTTAGTATAGAGTTACTACACCAAATTCTCGGAGTCATTTAGGTTAATTCTGTTAGGTAAGACATTAACCTTTTGACATCTTCGGTTCGTTTTTTCGTAAATTTAGTTTTATGGTAGCATGAATTTACAGGTAACGATAAGGTATAAAGTGCCAGTTCCTAGAATATAGATAAGATGGATTTGGACGCGCACAATTCGTCCTTAAAGTTAACAGACGAAGATGATGCTCTTCTTAACGAAGCAATTTGTATGAGCACAAACGAATTAGCAAAAATAGTGCATTCTGATAAGGAAGCTGCGAAAATGCAAGCTTTTTTAAATATGGAATCTGCCAATCGTAAAGAGTATAACGACAAGGAACAAAATGAAGTAAAAGACACAGGCTGTAATTTAACTGCAGAGAATAATCCTAACAATTGCGAAAATATGCCAAAAAATATATATCGCATAGAGTACGAGGATAATGTAAAAAATAAGCCAGAAAACTCGTGCAGTGTGCGCAAAAGGCCTCGAGAAGGCAATGTTGATAACGAAGATTCAAAAATCTGCCGTACGAGACATCACAGTGAATCAAGTTCCACCACAAACTCCTCAGATAATGGTAAAAAACGTCTGGAATATGAAACGGATTCTGCTGTGTTAGCACGTAGACAAAAAGAAATAGATTATGGGAAAAATACTATTGGATACGATAGATACATCCAGGCTGTGCCTAAGTGAGTAACAAATTATATATTGTTTCCAAAAATGAAATCTGTATTTCATTGCGCCAGTCACTTCATAAGTAAAACCAGAGCATTAAGTCTACTATTTATTATTACATAGCTATTTAATTTCGTGTATTCTCTCAGGGATAAGAGAACAAGAGAGCATCCTAGAACACCGCCAAAATATATTAAGTACAGTAGAAGAGGATGGGATGGTATGGTGAAATTGTGGAGGAAACAACTCCACCAATGGGATCCTCCTCAAGAGAATGGCAATACTGATTAAAATAATGTTACAGTTACAAGTTTATTTTTGTTGCCTAACTACGTCATCCTATGTTGCAATGTAAATCGCAGTGTCATGTTTTTTATACTTGTATAAATTTTGGTTAACGTAGTGGGCTTAAATTAAGCGTAGTACAAACTTCGAAACGCTCTTGCGTATAAATATTTATGAACATTAAGAATTATTTTCAACGTCATCAACATTCGATATCGTGTATCATTTTGCGGATGTATTATATAACATTCATTAATAGTACTAAGGTTTTTTTACCAAAAAAAAACTGAATCGTGTTAATGTACGAATACATTTCAGAATAATATGCAAAATTTGTTATTATTGTACATTTTCGTTTACTAATGTGCAATAGCTCTCGTGCTATTGCTAAAGAACCATGGTAAAGTTCATGACTATTCGCCTAATTATGACCACCCTTTTACTTTAGAAAACAATTCTACTTCATTATTAGGTCTTAATGCTTTTAATATTGTGTCGAGCTTTTGATTGGTTTTTTGCTCTATTTCATCTAACCTGTTCATCAGTCTTGTCTCCATATCGTGGAATTTATTATCAATATAGGTTGTAATATCCACAGTGTGGGACACGCTACTTTCATTGTTAGAGTTTGCAGTATCTTTTTCGTTATTTGTCTTGATATTTTCGCGTTTTGATGAGTTCAATACATTCTTGTACCGCGGCAGAGTATTATTAGCAGCTTCTGTTTCCCCACGATTAAAACTAAATTTGGTCAAGAGGTTCTTAATTATATCAGGATTAAAGATATCCTCGGCAATATCTTTAGGCTCGTCGACAGGTTCGGTTAAGAACAATTTTATACCGTATATCCACATCACTGAATTGCTGCACTTCGTTTGCGTAAACTAAAAAGAATGTCCAAGACTAATGAAATGGTATTATCATTTTTAAAAGTTTTAATTTAATATTATTTGTATACCTTAATACTAGCTTCCGTAGAAGATGGGGTAATCGTTGTTTCGGCAAAATAGACCGAGTTGCCTTCGCATTCCTCTTGAAATTCAGCAAATATTGTTTTGTCGTATTCGCCAAATTGTTTGAAGAACTCTAATGTGTAGGCTTCTGAAACAACGGCGATACGCGATATCCTCTGACGATTGGTTACTCTGATCTCTAACATACATGGTTCGTTATCACATTCTGTGGGTTGCAATGATAGACACGTGTCTAAAGAAAACACATCATCTATATTGATTCTGTAAAGAAAAATCAATATTATTGTCTTGAAATAAGTTCTCGTGTAAAAATATTAACAAACGTTATATCGGAATGGAAAATATTAATGCAATTCAGATATACGTTCAATACTTCTCAGAATTTTTCGACGCTGATCCTGTGGTAAAACCTTCGAAAAATTGTTTACTGTTGGTGATCTGCCAATTGCATGCGATTTGTAAGAAATCCTTCGAGGAAGGTAAACTTGGAGAGTTGTCAACTTCCTGATCAGTCAGCACCTCCATAATATAATGACTGAAAGTGAACACTGATCTTTTCCAATATTTTGGTCCGTCAAAACGAGAATAATCAAGTTTTCAGCGCTTTCTCGCGAACAGGCGGTATATAAGAAATATATAACGATAAATCCTGTAACGCTTCCTGGGCCGACCACTTTGCTATTGATCGCGAATAAAAACTTTTTATCGGTGCATTGTACGCACTATCGGTGATAAAAAGTTAATCAAACATCACATACAACACTATTTAAAAAAAAGATGAAAAAAAGTTCTTTCAATCCCTTGTCAATTGTATGGAGGTTATATTTTCTATATACAATTTCGCGGTGGCGCGAAATCTTGCACGCTCGAAAAATGAAAAATTATCAACACAAAACAAGAAGTTTCCTGAAAAGCTTTTCAACCAAAATATTGTCACTTCATCGCCAATGTTTCTCAAGGTGTGTCTAAACTTGTAACAGCGATGAGGACAATAAGTGACAAACGATCTTTGTTAGAGATCTTAAATAAAGTTCTCGCGCCTTCTGAAGCTTGGGCACGTAGTGGGGATTCGCGAATCATCGAGCAGTCGTGGAAAACTGCCGAGCATAGTCCTTCGGTGGCAAATCGTGTTTTCTCTTCGTGTTTTAGTATCTCTCACCGAAAAAACATGTCGAAGTATAGGATTGTAATGGTACGCCATGGGGAGAGCGAATGGAATCAATTAAATCTTTTTTGCGGATGGTACGATGCCAATTTATCTGAAAAGGGTGAGTTTAATTCTGTACGTTGGATATCGGGTTATCTCCAAGGGCAAAAGGTCGCGGTGGTTGAAATCTAACGAGATGTCAGGCTCTCCTATTTCAAGGTTTCTTATATGCGCGATATATTAAAGAGTATTTCGACAGAAATTACCGTATATACATATACGTAAAACGGTATACAATTATACACAAAGATAGTAACGTTGTCGTGGTCGTATAGTCTAATTTCACTGAGTAAGTGTAACGTAATTTAACGAAGAACATAGAAACCCAACAACAATTATTGGTTAATCGACATATACTTGACAGATCACTTAGTATGTTTAATGCGTGACTTTGAATTAACAATTGTTTATAATTGCAGGAAAGAGCGAAGCTCTATCAGCGGGTAAAGCTCTGAAGAATGTTGGATACACATTTGACATTGCTCATACTTCTGTCTTGACCAGAGCTCAGGAGACCCTGAAATCAATTCTAAAAGAAATTGGTCAAGAGAACATTCCTATCGCCAAAACTTGGCGCCTGAATGAGCGTCACTACGGAGGTCTCACTGGTATGAATAAAGCTGAAACAGCTGCCAAGTATGGCGAGGAACAAGTACAGATTTGGAGAAGATCGTTCGATGTACCTCCTCCACCTATGGAATCAGATCACAAGTACTATGATACAATAGTCAAGGATGCGAGATACGCGGAAGGACCCAAGCCTGAAGAGTTTCCCAAGTTTGAGTCGCTTAAGTTAACAATCGAGAGGACGTTACCTTATTGGAATGATACTATAATCCCACAACTGAAGGAAGGAAAGAAAATCATCATTGCCGCTCATGGAAACAGCTTACGTGGAATAGTTAAACACTTAGATCGTACGCTTTTTATTCAATAAAATAAAAGACATTAAGATGTACTGTATCAACTAATGATGATTCTTTGTTCTCAGAGCTGACAAACGAACAGATTATGGGTTTGAATCTACCCACTGGTATTCCGTTTGTCTATGAACTAGATGAGAATTTTAAACCTGTCGTTTCCATGAAATTCTTGGGTGACGAAGAAACTGTAAAGGCTGCGATAGCTGCGGTTGCCGCGCAAGGAAAAGCTAAGTAAAATATGCAGAAAGAGTTTATTGTAAGCCAAGTTGTAAGAACTTTATCATTACATATAAATGTGAAAAATATTGACCAGTTTCTAGTTTTATCATTGTTACAAGGCAGTATTCGCCCTATGGAATATGTGTATAACTCAACGTACAAGCATTGAAATATAGTCGTTATTTTTCAGTTAAGATACAAGTTCTATATTGTATATTTATTCAGAAATATATTTATTGGCAACTACCATGAAGTATTATAACAAAAAAGCAGCACAATACAAAGATACAAATATAAAATTTGTTATTTAGTTCTACGATGTACACACATTATATTTAATCCAACATTATCCATCAACTTAGGTTTTACTAAATTAACAAAACCATTAATTGACCTAAGTAAAAGTTTCAAATAAGTATAAAATTGAGTGAAAAATGAGAATTGATAGCCAATTTCGAACGAGGGAAATGAACAAAACTTTTCTTTTCCTTTAAATTTTTGATAATAATTGACGGGTGGGGATTGGGATATTGTCTGTCCATCCAAAGTGGTACATGCATGTTTATACACATGCATACTGGTTTGAGATTTCAAGCAGCATCGAAAACATAGTAAGAACGACGACCGCGACATCTGTAATAATTGGTAAGTTTTTTTCATGCTGTTGTGATTCAGAAACTTTGCCTGTCATTCTCTATCTCTGAGATAACAACGGTAGAACATTGATGGAACAGTTATTCGTCAATCTGATGCACGACACGGTCGTTTGGAACTTCGCACGCGTTTCAAAGTCTCTAATCGGTGATTAATTGCCAATATAAAAACGATGTTGGAACGTTATAACCTAACGATCAAAATTTTCCAATAATTTTGAAAGTTCGATATCAATCAGGAATGAATCGTGTCGATTTGAAAGTTGTCTTACTCGGTAATGCTGCCGTGGGTAAAACGAGCCTTGTGGAGCGTTTCGTGAATGAGAGGTTCAACGAGAGCCTTTCTTACCAAAACGTAAGTTGATTTAACACTAAAATTGTAGATATAGTTTAAAAAGTTGTTTTCCTACGGTGGACATTCATATTACCAATTTAAATTTGTGCTCTTTTCCTGGTGTACTACAATGACAAAGCTACATGACGTATCAATGAATAATATCACGAAATCACGTTTTACAAGGAAAATATTATCAAAGATTTTTTTTTTTTTATTGATACTTTGAATGACCAGTCGATATTGCAAATTAATATTAAGCTCTTATAGACAGGATCAGATTACAGAGAATCAGCACTTTTAGATTTTTCTATATCAATCGTGATTAAACGAAAGGTTATACTAATTTAGGCCGTCTTGTTTCTCTTAGTCCGTGGCATGGAAGGAATATTCTAAAATAAACTTATTAAGATTTGTGCTGAGAATCGTCTAGAAGATGCATCACAAAACAAATTAACCCAGTTCCACTTTCCTCAGACTATAGGCGCTGCGTTTGCAGCTAAGCAAATACAGATCGATGGAAAAAAGCTTGTCATGGGAATATGGGACACTGCGGGCAGTGAAAAGTGAGTAAATGGTCCTGTGGTCAATTGTGCTTACACAGAGCATTTAGAATCATCTTATCGAACGTAGAAGACAATAAGGGGGAAATCGATGAGGTGGTTTAAATAATTCTAAATTGGAGTTTACATTAGGATTATCAGATTGTAGAAAACACGTTAGTCAGTTTTTTTGTTATCGATGCACTTTCACAGGTACGATGCAATGACTAGAATATATTACCGTGGTGCAAAAGCTGCAATAGTGTGCTACGACATTTCAAAACCAAATACATTTCAAAGAGCAAAGTTTTGGGTCAGAGAGCTCAGGGATATCGAAGAAGGGTGTAAAGTGTATATTTGTGCTACAAAAAAGGATATTCTGGACCACAATACAGTTCCACCTACCAACATAAATGCGATGGAAACATATGCCGTGGGAATTCAGGCCAAGTTCTTCATAACATCTAGTAAGACCGGGGAAAATGTTGGTAAGAAAATATATCTGATTTCGCATTAATCTTATCAAGTTTGATGTTGTCTTTATTTACCTGTTTTTATAGCGGAACTGTTTAACGACATTGTGCAAGATTTTATGTCCAATCCGAACAATGTACAACAAGTAGAAGAAACAATTGACTTAAGTAACAAGTCCAAAGGAACGTTTTGTTGTTACTGAGATAGTGAAATCAGTATTCGACTGGTCACAATTCCTTTTTCTTTCATTTGAGAACTTACTTTAAGTAAGTAAAGATTACAAATGCAAAACAATTTACCATACGCTATGCCTTAATGTATTATTACACATACTTGTAAAATTAGATTCCATGCTTAAAAGCTATTTTCAAATATACATATTTTACATTTTTCTTAATACTGTCTTGTATGGTGTAGGCCTGATAAACACCGATAGTAACTTTTCGTATAAACAATTGTGCGGATGTGGCCGATTATGGTGCAATATGGTCTGAAAATATACTCTTCGAAACGTGATGCTCATCTACTTAAGCTGAAAGATGATGTTGTTTATTATACGTTATGGTATGTCCTATTGCCATGTATTAATGAAATTGTGATACATAAATGTTATTTTAATTTGTTTCACACATGTGCCTTCATTTTGTTATACAATAATTTATATCTATAAATTATGATCCCATTAAACAGTTGAAGTAGATAATAACTATATTTATAATCGTTAACGAAGGACCAATGTGCATGTACTAGGAGCTAAAACTATGGATGTAATTACCTTGTATTATGAATCCCTACTAATAAGTGCTTTGGTGTAAGAATACGACGGAATAGAATTGTTCGCGTACCGTAACAAGTTTGTTAGAACATTTGTTTGTAATATTTATCTTAAATCCCTGTGCTGGTACTCTGATAAAACGAGATACACGTGTTTCGTGATTGTTCGTAAACACCGAAGAATATGAATCCACCAACGGTGAAACCACCCACTCTAGGGATAAAACCCGCGAAAAGCCTGAAAATAATAATCCGAATTAAAATTCATGAAACATATGTATACATACATGTATATCCTGAGAAATATAAATTTGTCACAATCGCAAATACCCTCTAAAGCCGCACCCTCGGTAAACTTCCTTTAACATCGTGAATATCTTCACTTCCTCCTTATCCGCCGATGTATTTGATAGCATTATTCTCGTTTTCGCAACGTCCAGCGGTGTCGTAATAGCCGCGGATATAGCCACTGCAAACAACCGACGCTTATTTTGATATGCTGTTATCACTCATGAAAATACTTTCTATCGTGTTCGAACGTGATAATTCCATAAAGTGCATGTTTTTCGTACCCGACGCCGATCCACAGGCGGCACTTTCTAAAGGTGTGCATTCACGTTGTACGTATGTTTCCCAGCGAAGTTTGAAATGTTCCCAGAGCGGCATTTGAATCACACCGAATGGCAAATCCCGTAGAACGGTACTCCCGTATCCGCGGTACAAAGTTCTCAATGCTAATCTATGTGTATCACACAAAAGCGCTTGCCTCCTTTGTTTGACTACTTCTACTGGTACTCTAATGAGACAAGCTACCTGTTGATGGTACTTCACAGTTTTTATTTGTTTCATATCAATTCGTCCGAAACGTGCGGGATCACGATTAGCTGATTAATATATTCACCGCGCTATTAAATCGCAAATGACCATTTTATTGAGATTTAATTGTAGCAATGATAAATGGTATCGAAATCGATCTGCAACGATGACCTTAAAAGATTCCCGAGTACTCCATAAATTTAGAAGAATTTCCCAACAAATATTTCGCAATAATTGACTCGCGTGAAATAAGGAAACTTTTACCACTTCACCCGAAGATGCGGCACCCATGTGTATCAACAAATGGTACTGTTGAGGTAAGTGCGGTTGCAAAGATTCTTTTATCCCATTGTACGTAATGAAGAATACGGCCGCTGCAAAGAAAGTTTATTTTACGTGTCCACCGACAAAAGTGAAATATTGTTAACCCTTTGCGCTCGACGACTTTTTTGACCGGGCGAGCCGGCACCTCCAGAGAGTTATTGCGCGCATATCAGACATATTTTTTACAACAACTTTGAAATGATTTTATACTCAAACAAATGTATGAAAATAATATATTGTAATATTATATGTATTTCTGTATCTTATAAAACAAAATCTTTTAAGTATTGCGCTCCGTAATTGTTTTTTTCTTCTGTATGGTATCATACGGAACATTCCCCGACTTGCATTTCGTTTGCTTTATCGCCAGATCTTTCGTATATGTATATAAGTAATTCCGGCGTTCAACAACGAAAAATCAATATCATCTTCAATTGAAGTGATCTGATCACCATCCGTGTTTATAGGGTTCAAAATCTTGAAAAGAAATGTTTCCCTTGTCTTGTCGCTCAAGTTCGGACTAACACCAATGGTGCAATCCTATCCACGATCGCAGACTAATTTGAGATAAGAATATTTTATAGCGATTCTATCATTGCATCATTATATACCTACTAACGATAAGTAAGTACATAAAGAGCAAAGGAATGTATCTATGAACTGATACTGCTCATATATTTCACGTAAGCAGAAATTGTCGCCGCATAAAACGCCGTGGTGCCTCTCGAGTGCAAAGGGTTAATCTAATTAACGGAAACATTTTTTATTCGATAGCTACCCGATGGCGCAGATCCGATCATTACAGGTAATAAGCCTTGATACACCCGTTTAAATCCGCCCGATTTCGTGAAACCATGCTGGCTTTGTAAGCGTGTCTTTAGAGTGTCCAAGGGATAGAATGTCACGTCGCAAACGATTCCTGCGAGGGCACCTGACTGATAATAATATTAAATTATTTTCTACAAAAATATGATATTTCATCACTCTCTACCGTTTTTCGTAATAGCGTAAAATTGAGGGGTGAGGTTAGCTTTGCGCGTTCTAAATGTTAAGTGATAGTTACAACAGATTAAAAAATGTAACAGTTTTTTTGTTCGATATTTTGAGAAGACAAACAGTGAGTTTCACTGATATATCCGTTTAGCTAAAAAAATATACTGGATCTGATTATCAATGAGAATCGCTATGTATATATTTTTTTCTTTATTCGTCGTAGCACGATGCAGGGTGATTATAAAAATTGCGAAACATAGTTTATATTTACGCTGCACTTATTATTATTATTATTCACTCATATTGATCTTGTAATTACCGGACAAGCGCGGAACTCCTTTAATGTATAAATTGTGCTTTTTTTCGCACAGGAAGTCGGGGTGTTTTTTTTAATACAATTCAATCGTAATATCCGGTATGTAAATGTTATATCCAAATAGCGGATATTAGATTTTACTAAGTTGCGCGATACATTTTCTACACGTGACTTAGTACCTTGTGTAAATAATGACTCGTTTGTATTAAACCGGTTGTTACCAGAAAATCGTTTCTTAGATATAGTTTTCATTGCTCTGTTGTACAATACGTTTCTTTTATTTTTTGAAACATGAAGTACAATTCATACGATTAAATAATACTTGAGGTCACGTTAAATCGAAACTTCGGATTTTATGTAATTCGATCCAACGAGTATCTTAGCTGGTTCATCTCATACATGGATTAGAATATTCAAAGGCACAGTGAAAACTAATTCTCTTGTCCACTTACCGAATCGCGTTGATATTCGTAGATTCGTAGGTTACACCGATAATTTTACGCTGTTTTAAATTATTCCATAGGTGATCAATTGACATTGCCACGTTTACTTTCTTTACTTTCGTGTATGCTGCACGTAAAGCAATTAACATTTGTGACTAACAGTTAATGACTGTCAGTCACTTAATAATTTCTAACTAACCGCGATAATGCCATAATACTTACGATAAGCGACGTAAAGAAGACATTCTTCGCAGATGCAGTGTCCGGAGACTTGATGTCCTCGTGAAACATTGTTGGCGTTGTTCCTTCAGAACATCAATATTACCGCGTAAAGGTGTTATGATTGGAAGAATCTTAACGGAATAAATTAAAACTATCATTGAGCCAAAAAATTAAAAATCGTTTTCAACCAAGAAACACAGGCACGTCATAGTGTCAAAACCATGTCATGTTCCTAAACACTAGGCAAAGTTATCGCTAAAAATCGTTCGTTGAAAGGTTTATCGCGTATTCTGATATTTATCACAATAATTCTTGGAGAAACGTTGATGTACAACTAACGAGCACGTGTTATTATATAATTGTTTCACTTCATAAGTCGACCGGCGTTTGCTTCGCTGGTTACCCCTGCTCTGCCTCTTTTGCAGTCTGCTAAAGGTACCTAACCTAAACCGAAAAAGATACCCGAATGGTGGCGGCAAGTGTCGATTGCCCGGGAGCAGGGAGTGTCCCGATCGCGCACATAAATGAACAACACAAGCGGTAATGCAAATCAGGCACACGGTTCTTTGATCGTTCAATTTTTAATTCGGTAAAACTATCGTGTGTTAACCGAGTACAGAAAAGTACAGGAGTATATCTGCTTCGGAAACAAGTTATGTATGTACGTACATTTACACACCTTGTTACGTCAGAGTTCCAATCGGGTGAAGTAGTATATTTTTTCATATTGCACCAGCATATTTTCAATTGGTGTTCTCGTAAGAAAAAAATATTTGAATTTCAAATTAATTGATCACAGAACGTTATGTCCAATCCGGAACGTGTCCGATGGGAATTGTGTCCAATCCGGAATACCGCTTGTGCCCAATGACTATCCCACCACCGAAACCACGTGACGAGTTTAGCGTTTCCTATCCAATCGCCGCGCATTATCCAAGGCTTCAGCAGTGAAGATCGTAGTATGATAAACTATCGATAGTTTCAGATAGTCTTGAGCATGTCTTAACTTGTTGTGACCATTGGCCGGTGTTTGACTATCAATCATGGCATTTATCGTGATATTGTGGTTATGATTTATATATGTTGTATTCTTTCATAATATTTCATCCATAAATGCAGCAATTTTTTTATTTTTATACGTTAATTTTTATATTCGGCAATGCCGGACCACAATAGCTTACACAGTACTTAGAATAAATTGCGCGAGGTGTGTTGCATTATAATATTTACGTTTTATACAAACAAAACATCAATGTTATCTATTTAAATGTATGCTTCATAAACATGAAAAATTTCATTCTTGTAGTAAAGAGTTATAGTCACTTGCAATTGTCATAATAATCATTATAATAGTCATCAGTTTAACATCACGATATACATATTACTTTTTGTTGTTAAAGAATTGTATTGTTGTAGTATTGTATGTATATAGTGTCCACAATAAATATGCATTCATTAAAATAAATTATATCCTAATTTGTAATTCTCAGTAAAACGTGCAATGGGTTGATGCACGACTTGGACAAATAAAAGCCTAATAACGGAAGATGATGTTAGACCAACGTGAACTCGTTACAAACGAAATACTCCTTCGCATTTTAAAAACCAATAACCCTATTGCTTGTAAGATATGTAAAAAACTGGTACGTTTAAAGATATAAAAACTGTTGATTACGGGTATCCATAATAATGTTATAATTGCTAGCACAGATGCATTGATATCATTCATTTCTATAAATAATCCTAGAATATCAATTTTTGTACATATAATCACAATTGCATAGCAGGTAAGTCATTTCATACTGGATATTGTTCTAGAATCATAATGTGAAGAATGTTACCACGTTATCCGAAAATGAGTTCCGTGAAATGTGGGAACACATTAAAGTCACGTTGACAGAAGTTCAGGAACTATATAAGAAACCACAGAAGAAAAAGTGTAAACACTCAAAAGTAAGTGCGTTCATAAATAAAAATTTTACTTTGTTACATTTATTTTCTCAATTATATATGTGATATATTTCCATTATTATTTCAGGAATGTGCGTTGACATTAAAGTTAGTACGCACGGTAACAGCGATAGGGCTCCAAACAATTTTACAAAGAATACTTGTACCGGATGTCATGTTAGAAAGTGTAACAATACTGCATTGTCTTATGTTATCCGATATAAAAGACGACCAGGTTTATATCTTCTTATTATATCATTGCACTCATTATTTTTCTCAGTCAATGATAATTTCCAGGCAAACTAAAATTACAGGTAAAAGATGAAATATCATATTTCTTTGAAAAATGGTGGAAATTAGATATAGCATGGAAAGAAAATCTAATAGAAAATGCACTAAAATACCTCATCAGGTCCTGCGAATCCTCATTGGTAATTATAATGTACGAATGAGAAGGATACTGTTTAGTGGAGACTTTCATTTGTTTTGCTTTTAGCAACACGTGGAACGCTTATATGATTTGAAATCTGCTATTGTGTTATTAAAGCATACAGAAGATCTACAGGAACTGTTCCAATTAGTACAAAGGAATACCGTAATGTCTGTCAAAGAAGGTCAATTGTTAATATTACATTTATTTACGTTTGGAGAACAATACGTACTGGTAAAAATCGTCATGGAATATACTAATATTTAATAACTGTCGTACAAACATATTAATATGCAATTTCTCCAGGGTGTTCACAAGAATATCAAAGTTGTGCTACAAACTCCTGAATGTGGTTTCATCGCAGAATATGCAGACCTATATGCTGGAGCATGGTTAAATGCAACAGGGAAATTAAAAACTATTATTGAACAACATTGTTTGCGGGATATTATATTTCATTGTTTTCGTGCGTATAGAGATTCCAAAGGTAGGGGAAATCTTGGCGAAAATCTCCTCGGGCTTCTTACCGCTCTTCAAAACAATAAAAACCGGACCGTGAGAAAAATGATTTGCAACCAGTGTAAATCTTTGCTTTGGGAACATTTAAAGGTATTTATGAAAAAAAGGTGCCTCAGGGATTTGGTAAGTTATGACACACATCATTTTGCAGGCTCCTGGTTCCTACATCAGATGTAACGCTGCAGAAATACTCTTCATCGTTAATCCCATACAGTACACACGTTCCATTAAAACTAAAAGTCGTATTCCTCAAAAGTATTACTGTGCCATGGCTGATCTTTTAAAAGATCCGAATTACCAAGTTTGCAGTATAACTATGAACGTAAGTCTATTCGTGCATATTAAAATATATTTACCACGTATACTAAGAGTATGCCAAAATGCTAAAATACAGATCTAATATTTGTAGGGTGTGTTTGACATCATGAAAAATCATTGGAATATTATACCAAATGACATAATTCATGAATGGTTGAAGATTCTATTAAAACTCTCGAGCAATTCGAGAAATTTAGAAATAAGAAAAGGCGTATTTGTTGGTTTAAAGCAAGTAATAAATAATAAGGAGTCTCATGCTATATTTAAAGAGTTTCTACCCAATTTTGCAAATAGTATTTACGACGTAAACATTGCTGTTGTAACAAAGCTAATTGAGCTTGTTTGGCATGCACAGAAGCATGCAAAAATTCCCTTCTGGGAAGTCATTCCAATAGCGTACATTCATGATCGCCTTGTGGTAAGTATTGATCTTTCCATGTACGAAACTGTACACACAAATGAGTAGAAACACAATTTCAAATTATACATATGTATATGAAAAGTTCTATACAAATTTTTTCAGACCACACAAGATACCAATTTATTATATCAATTAATAAAACTTGTATGGACGCATATATATTCAAATGATATGGAGGTCTCTGATATAGGTCGACAAGTAGCGTACATTGGGAAAAATAATATAAACGCAGTTAGAAAGTTTTCTTTCCATTCCAAATCCGTTATAAATTGGAGCATGTCTTTAAAACTTATTAAAGCTATTTTGTCAGTGATACAAAAAGAAGTGGAATGTTCGTCTGGAGTAAAAGCATCGCAACGAAGATGCTATAAAAGAGCTAAGATGACTAATAAAGAAAACCAACAGGATAATGGTAAAAATATACATAATAGTATTCTTCTTCATATTGTAGAACCATACGCTAACAGTCAACAATTACTTTAGTAACAGCTACAGGATATTTGGAAAATGACAATTTGGATGAATCACAAAATCTCCATGTACTGATAGAAGTTGTTGCTTTGTTATTAGCAACGAATGCGGAAAGTGTGAACTATGAGAAGCTTAACGATGAAGAAACAAACGTGTTGCAGGCAATCGCAAAATCACTACCAGAGTTCTTAAAATATTTTAAGGTGCCTGTGAGATCAGAGATAGATTAGATGTATACAAAAGAAATTGAACACTACCATTATTTTGAAATAATTTATGATTGTTTCACTTTAACAGAACACTCCAGTAAATGAATCAGTCATTTTTCTATATTCGATATTTCCTTCAAGATTTTTCTCTGATGAAGTTGCCACCATAGAAACGTTAGTAACGGATTTGTATAATCCCGAAGTTACTGACGACGTACTCCTCACAGTTTTATATGTTCTTATGAAATGGGAGAAAGGAGAAACAATTTTAATTGCATTAACAAAAATATTTTCGGAATCTATGAGTATAAATACTCAAAACACACAAGTATGTACCTTATACGGCAAATGAACTTATGATACCTGCAAGATAATTTGATGACATGAACTAGGAAAATATTTTTTTTCAGGACAACTCTAATAATGTAAATATTCTTGAAGTTCGAGAAAAAGATTTAGAACTAAGTCTACGAATATTGAAGCATTTGTTGCACGTGGAATATCGGTCTGTTTTAATGAATAAATATCATCAAGGTTTATTGAAATTTTGGAGAACGTTGCATTTATTGCGAAGGCTCATTGAACAAAAATTGGGCGACCAACTCGCCTTCAGTTGTTTACCGTCTGAAGAATTAATTATAGACTTCTTTAACGTATACGTATCAACCGCAGCTTTACTACCTAGTACGGATACGTTTGACGTGTCGGAACATTTTTCCGAAATTATAACGTGGGTCCAAAGGTGTGTAAATCATGCGGTATACGATACTACGATTTCTCGTTTTCCCAAAATTTCCCATAAATTAGTATTAAATACTAAATACCATTAACATTTGCAGGGCAATAGTACCACACGTACCAGACACAAATGTTGTAGATAATAATGAAACTGCTATACGTATTATAAAAGACACTTTCGATATAGCAAACCAGCTGTTAAAACAACATAAAGGTTCCCCGAAGTTATGTTGTGATATAGTACTTTTATATTCTAGCTGCATGTCCCGATCAGGCGGCATAGTGTTCATGAATAATGTTTTCGATGCAATGATAGTTTTACTAGACTTTAGTAAATTTGCATATGAAAACGGTGAAGTAAATCTGTTAAGTATTGTCATACCAAACTTTTTCTGTGCTACAATGACCACTTTAACTAGACATGCCGAAGAGATTATAATTAAGTATACGGATGTAAGTATACCTGAAATTATTAAGGAACGTAAAGGCCTGAGAACTCAGTTATTTACTTCCTTTGTTTATCGTTGCAGAGTTTGCAAACGTTGACAGCATTAACGCAAAAGTATTCGTCCGTGATCGAGAATACTTGTAATAGTCGCGAAATGTACTTGTCGTATATAACTGTTATGCTCAACGCTGCTGTGAGCAGTATAAGTACAGAAATGACTAAAGTGCTTCGAAACGCATCGATTACCGCGGAGCATATATTACTTGGGAAATATCCTCTCTTAGCGGAAAAAATTTTAAAAATCAGTCTACGCACAAAGAAATGTCAAGAATTCAGTGTCCAAGTATTAACGAAGACAATAACAAGCTACGCCCAAGTATGTGCTATTATGAAATATATAATAACCACTATTTTGTTGAAAATACCGAAAGAAATTAATGTTATGTTACAGATCGACATGCTTTCTGCGTTGCTGATAACATACAGAATGTTGAAGTCAGGAAATAAAATACCTGTTAACAGTCTGAAAAATGTAACGTTAGCAGCAAAATTACACAACCAAGGTCAATCTTTCAATACTCCGTACGATAGGTATAATATCTACCATTAGAAGTCATGACATGCTACTTTGGTAATAAAATTAAACTTGCTACAGACTAACAATTATCTTACTTTTTTAGGAGCACAGATTATGCAATGAACATAGTTATACAAGCAATATTGCAACAATAGCGCCCTAAAAGTGTGTGAAAAGTCAAAGTAAATCCACCGTTGTGCTTCCACACACAAATAAGTATCATGTAATTAATGCTATAGAAACTTATATTTTTACATGAAAGAAAATATTTTTGTATAAGAAAGAGAAAATATGTATATCGGTCTTTTTTTCGCACAACATTGTCGTGTAATGTTGATCGAGTACGAACTGCTGCAATAACGGAATGTACATTCTGTCTACCGTAACTGTTGTAGCGAATAAGAAAAAAAGTGATCTCATTTGGTTGTGTATAGAAAAACATAAAATTAATATATGCGGATTGTCAGTCACAATTACCAACAATATATATTTGATAAGAATTCATTCCACTCTCACTGATCTTTACAAATCACTGACGTCAACCAGAGGATGTGATATTTCGCATCTGCCTCACAGCAGCTACAACACGAGCACTGCAACCAGAACTGCCACTTTGGTAATCTTCCGGTGGCAATCTCAGTAAAAGGGACATGTGTTGTAAGTTCTCCGACAGAGAAAGCCCAAGGTCTTCTAATACATTTCCGAGATAATCTATAACATATGTATTATAGGCATCTTCCAGAAAACATGTATTCAAGGCAAATAGTACACAAAGTTTACTGCTAACTCAGTCCGCGATAATCTACTAACGCACCAATGTCTGTAGCAAGTTGTTTACATGCAACAGAGTTTAGTTGGCAGATTCCTAATGTTTGATCCTGGAACATTTGACACGCTCCCTTGGCGATGATATCCAATAATATCCCGGTAAATCCAGATTCCGTTGAGCCTTGAGCGTATTGTGGGTCTGCTGCTTTTAACGCTTGGGTAAGGCTGGGATTATCGCGAAGTAAGAATGGTTCCAAATGTTGTGGCAACGTCATTAAGTATTGTCCAACTTGAGTAATATACTCCTGGGGCGCGAAACTATAATCAGGTAAATCTGCACTCAAATGCGTCACTTTATTAGGTTCCATCGACCAAGCAGGTGCTTTCTGGATCAGCAATAATTGAGTGAAAATCGGGGCAAAAATCACTTCGTATGTTGCATGGTGTAAATCCGAACAGAGCTTGTGAATAGATTTTATTATCGAGTCTAAAATCGTATTTTCTTCTACGAAAAGAAAAGTTTTCGGTAGTACATGTGTATTGTCTTGCTCAAATAGTGATGTGGATTCTTAAACAATACCTTTTTGGAAAGATGCAACTAAATTTTCCAGTTCTGTATAGCCTGATGTGTTCAAGAGCAATTTCTTATATTGAGTGAACACAGTGCCCATTGTACTTTGCAATTTGTTATTAGCCTCAGTTATATCGATCACCAGAGACTTTTCAAATTGCTGAACTTGTCCTAGAAGATCGCCTAAACCAAGTAAAATGTATTCCATAAGTCTCGCTGTAAATCTACAAGAAAAGTTTGGCACAAAAATATTAAATACCTATAGTTTGCATTAATGTCAGACACATTTGGAACAAATTCCAATCTTCGTGTTTCACTTTTCTTCGTTCCAAATGTCGTACGGCTACGTTGTATTTCTCAAGATATTTGTTGAAGTAATTCTGCCAGAAAGAAAAATGCTTGATTACAGAAAAACCATAGGCAACAAATATTCCTCTATTATATCAATAAGGAATAAAATAACAACATAACTAACATACATTTAAAGACTTTAATAAACCGGGATATCCACAACCATCCGTAAAGAGTTTACATCGTTTATTGGCCTCATTTGCATATCCCATTACTCTGGAAATACTAAGTGAGAGAGTATTGATCGTATCGCTCAGATCATCCTGAGCGCCATCCATAAACTGAAGTTGGTGCTCGAGTTGTGCTGTTTCGTAAACATTGTATTTCATGACATACGGTACATATGGGGCATATATCGCTTGCGCCAATGACAACAATTTTGGATTTTGCAATTTTCCATGAGATAGCGCTTCGATGGCACCATTCAGATTAACAGCAAAGTGCCTCGTAATTTGTTTAAGCTCAAGTAGTAAAGACAATTGCATGGCATTTGAATGCTGCTTTAAAATCGCTTCTATGCATTCTGGAATACTGGGGTCCAAACTTCTCAAAAGGTCTGCGTATACTTCTATCAGGATATCGATCGAAGTGTTCGGAAAAACTTGGTTGCACCATTTCACCTTTAATAAAAAAGTAATATCTTTTTTACTGACCCTAAGACTAATCCTTTGAGAAGCTAACAGAAGTTTTGGAGATTAATAACAATACCTGATCATGCCAACTAGATAACAACTTATCGTAGTACGCGTGTAACCAGTACGTAACGTTTTCGTCCTGTGCCAATTCAATCGTTCGTCGCCATTCTTGTCCTAACGACACTTTCAAGCAGTTATGGTAATATTTAAGAAGTTGTGGCAAACGTTCCATTTTACTGAAAATGTCCACATAAATTTTGGATTGTTCTAAACATTATATAATACAAAGATTAGATTGAGGATCTATAAAACAGTAAAATATGTTATGTAACTCGTTAATACGCTTTACCCAAATTGGCTGCAGTAAATGCGTGGACCAATCTTGGGCTGGCCATTGCTTCAAGGCGATTTTTTAAACCTTCCAATTGCATCTTTTTATCCTCGTAATCAACTACATTCACGAGCATTGCCAATGATTTTTGCATACTAAACAATTTGTTTGCAATAGCTTCTATGTCTCCAGACTCAAACACCTGTAATAATATTGTTCAAATAAAAATTCGTTTGGCTCAGAGGGATTTAAACAAAATTTTCTCTATTTGACTATGCAACATACCTCCTCTACGTCATTGGCTAATACGGTCCAATTGTCTGCTTCGTGCAAACCTTGCTTGGCTGTTTGTAAATCTGTTTTTATTCGATCTATCCTTTCTAAGGTTGCCATCGATAAAGCCGTACCCTTTTCAACCTATTTGATAAATTTTTGTCAAATAAAATTATGTTTGGCAAAGATACTTAATCGTATTTTAAGCGACCAAGAAGAATGAAACCTGAGCTATCTCTTGTTTGACGGCACCCATCTTTTCCTTCAGCGCTAAAGCTTCTTGTTGTAAAAGCTGAGTGTCTCGTAAAACCCGTGGTAAACTCGAAAGAACGGACTGACTGGTTTCCTCCAAGGCACCGTTGACTTGTTGCACATAGAGTTGCAATTTCATTACCAAAGACGAAACAAAAGCCTAATAAACCCCGTAATTTAATTAATAACTTATTCATGGAAACATAAGTCTCCTATTTGGTGCAATGGCTACTAATGAAGTCCATTGCATTAATGCAACAATTTTCGAGTAAAGCAGTGTTCGAAGTGTAATCACGAATAAATGATACGTTTCTTTCAACTTTGCAGTGTTTCATTGTGACCTCCTTTACAAAAATCGATACCCAACGTGCATCACGTCATGAACTTTGAAAAAAACACTCCTAAACCGTTTCTCTCGGAAAATAGGGCGTAGCGATGATTTCGCATCGCTATCATTATTTTCGTCCGAAACGACCGCTCGGCAGACATTCGAACCGCGATTTATTGTTCAACGGTAAAGTGCCTTCACCTAGGACACGATAAAAAAAGTTATCTTTTAAAAAGACGCACGGTGTCATTGACCGCTGTACGATGGAAGCTGTCTGCGTTTAGTGGCCGACTATATATAAGTGCGACTGAAATTCAAAAACTGTGCGATGGAGGAGAGAGAAATCGAGATCGTAACGATTAAGTACAACTTACATCCTTGTTCTCTTGTGCCTCCGCGGTCTTGAACGTCTTGTTGATCCATTCTTTGACGTCGAAGTTGTCTTCGGAAAATGCGGACACATCCTGAAAACGTCGTTTGAAGGTTAGGAGCGTCACTCGACACCTTTCACTCCGTCGATTTTCGCAATTTCACAATTAAAGCGTTAAAGCGTCGTCAGGATTTTTCGCGCACACGCGACCGTGTAATCATTTGGAACAGACGTCCTTCCGGTATCTCTGGTGCTCGTTGGTTACACGCAACGACGTTGGAGGTTAAAACGAAATATTTGGCATCTCTGATGTTGCTTACCATAGCGGAACTTCGGAATTACGACGAGCTCACGTTAATTTCCCGTCGAAAAAATGGGGCGAGTAGGATAAATCCAAGCGTTGGCAGCGATATGCGCGCGACAATCAGGTCAGAATTTATTTTCTTTGCGTTCTATTACTTTTTTTTTGCTTTATTGCTCCGCGTAGCGCAGAAGTGCCTCTATCCGGGGGCTACTTTGCTGCACTTTGCGTCACATCGTAACGACGGACCACGAAGGACGTTAATATCGTAGACCGGATTTACCGTAGATCGAGTATTTCGAGAGCGTTTTCCTCGCGTTTTCTCTGACTGTCATGTAATTATATACATTTCTTCGGGCACTTCGAGAGAAAAAAGCAGTGTTTCGAAAAACATCGTCCGAACTGTAGCGTTCGTTGGATCGATTGTGCAGCGACGTCGGTGCAACATTTATTGCCTGGGGAAAACGGGTACGCGCCTCTAAGGTTACGAGAAACTTCATTTATTTATTCGAGAAGATATACGCGAGAATTGTTTAAACGAGATTTAATCGAGTAGTAGGTTGCGTGTGCGGGCGCCTATAATGAGAAACGTTTCGGAGATCGTAAGGGGGAGAAGAAAGAGAAAAGAAAGAATTAAAACGAGTGCTGTCCTCTTCTTTTTTTTTTTTTGACGATGCTTGTGATAAGACGACTTCTGTATCTCGGATTCCAGACACCCGTGGCCGTTTACCCGTCGAAGAGGCCCTCTCCACCCTCTCACGAACGTCACCTCTGTTTTGTCGTAACGCGAGCCACGTTCTCGCTATTCGGTGCGGACTGCTTACCAAGAGGTGGCAAATCGAAGGGGAAAAGGGAGAGGAAATGGAGAACAGAATATTATCGGCCGCTTCCGGGCCCTTTGTTGATCGCCACGCCTCTGAGTCTGCGTTTGCGCGTTACGGTTTGCGCAACAGTTGGAACTTGGAATTTTACCCCGAAATTGCCTTACCCACGAGCAAAATAACGAGGAGCGGGGTAGCTGGATGGAACCACGACCTGTACTTTGCCCTTTTCTTTATCAAAGAGTGAACAACCACGATTCCTGTCGATGCGTTGCGCGGAATTTTGCATACGTGTATTGTACAATAATTCAGTGGTATTTTTATTGTACGATAGTATTCGAGGACGTGATCGATCGAAGCTCCGCTCGAAAGCCGATTGAAGGATAATAACGGAGCAATCCAGTATCGATCACACGATTCACCAAAAACGTTTTTTTCGTGCACCCACAGTTTGGTCTGTGGATTATGCATAGAGGTCACGTATTTTTTTTTGTGTTCCTTGATGCAATCAAAGGATTATTTATTCGCGTAAAGTCGGACTTTACCATAGATGTCTATCAAGCTCAATCAGTGAAACATTAGAAACGTATGTATTTAATCACGTCCATAAAGTGCGCTGATCACAAGTCCAATTTTGTAATCTTGCCGCGCATACAAATGCGTGGCGCTGATAAATTGTCCTTCAATTCGATCAAGCTTAGAATGTCCGCAGTCCGAACTCTTAATGGACCTGCAAAACTGTGAAATTAATTCTCTTCTGTACGAACGTTTCAGAATTAGAAAATCGACAATCGGATGACAGATGGTATTTCGAAGTGTAAAAATCGGACGCAAAAGTCTTATCTTCGATTCGCAATCGGCGACGGTCTTTCGTTCTTTTTCTTTTCAGTAAATTACAAAATTACTCATCGGCAATTCGTTACTCCGACGAGAGCTTCGATATTCGTAATCTAAGTGTCGGTTCGATAATTTCGCCGCTGCACGCGACTGTTATTTACAAACAAAACACACGTCTTGCGGTGCCCGATGCCCATATCAGTCCAAACCAGTTAACGGCCGTTGCTCAAAAGTATTTCTTGCAAAGTGGCAAAATTATGGCATCGTCACCCCAGTACGCACAGACCATTGTACCCGGCCTCAGGACGACAATAAGATACGGGGACCCGTAGAAAGGGCAGGAGGTATCGTCGACCTTGAGACCGCATACCAGCCAATCCCCGGCCTTTATTTCCAAACAGGGGGCGTGGGATTGGCTGAATGTTCTCCACGCGATACCAACCACTTCCGAGTGCTTCCGGTCGGGACCGCAGACCGATTCCCCAGAAGGCACAGGAAGGAACCTGGTGAGTTCAGAGACCAGGTAACGCCGACTTCCCCCTATTCTTCCTTTTTCGACTCTCGCAAAGCACTGTTCTCCCTGCACACTCCAGGCCATCAATAATCATCTCAGAATCGCAAGTGGATGCCAATGCGCGATAACGAGCCGGCCAACGAAATTCGCACAATTGCTTCTACCACACTCGTCGTACGAAACCGTACCGCGCCTCTCGCTCTGTCTCTCTCTCTCTCTCTCTCTCCCTACCTCTCTATCTCTCCCGGGATATAATTCGGCTCCGTTCATTGTCCCGTCGGGACGCAGAATCAGTTTGGTTGGCTCCGGATTACGCATTGTCCGACTCAGCGCTAAATAACGTAATCTTAACGGTGGCTGTGTAGCACAGGGAATCGATTCCTCATTGGCAGAAACGCGGTGTGGCTTGTCGTGCGTGAACGCGCGGCAAGATTCCACCGCGAGCATTGGCCTTTTGAGAAACGACATTCGTTCCCGTGACACACAGTCCATTTTCAAAATGAAACCATTGGGTGTCAGTACTTGGTATTCGCATCTCTACAGGCTGTGACACACGTTACATTGGACCAGCCGATCTTCCATTCTGGTTTCTAAAGCACATTACGCTTCCGACTCTCTAGCTTTCCTCCGCCTCACGAATACGTTCGATAAAAGAAAAAAAGAAACCCTCAGACAATTACTCATAATGTTCAGGGGCGAGTATTTGTGTGCCTAGGGTAAAGGACTCCCTGTGCACGAATTTCGTTTACGGCACTCCCCGCGGAATGATATCCTACAAAACGCTCTGTGTTTAGCTGTAAACGAATTTTAATACTAAAGATTTTTATCTATGTATACTCTGTGTGTGTGTGTGTGTGTCGCGCGTGCACCCATCTTACATGGTGGCGTTGCATTCTAATTCGCTCCAACTAACGATCAATCAAACATCCGCCCCGATTGTTTTCGTTTAATCGGCCGTACCCGAAGCCACCGTGAAACGCTAAGTCACCGCAACGTTTCCACGGATCAAAAACTATCTCCTCGTTCCATGGAACCATTCGGGGAACAATGAAGGAACCCACGGATCGTGCGGGAGAGCGGTCGAATATGTAACCCCATTTAATTCCGTGGCTCGCGGAAACTTTCGAAAGACAATCAATGGCTTCGTCTGGCACTTTACAAAGTAAACGCTCCGAGGACGTTGGCGGATGAAATTAATGATCTCCCTTCAATCTCGTTTGATTACAGGCCTCTTCTCTGGAATCTATGGCGCCTCTGCTTTACCTATACTTTCCACCTACAGTTCGTTTGTACGTCGCACTCTCTTTTTTTTTCCCCCTTTTTTTTCCTTACGGTTCTATCCCTCCGGAGCTTCCTAAGGCAATTTCCGCGCTAGAGTGAGAGGAAAGTAACGAGCTCTCTCATCTGATGTATGGAATAATGAAAAATGGCTTCGCTCGCTATTTTTTTTCTCTCATCGGGGCGCGCTAACACGATCGGCCGTTCCAAGGCGACGGATCTTTAATCTCTTGCACGACGCGACCGTCGAGTCAAAATAATATCTTTTGCACGAGAGGCCGGTAAGCGTGTCTCGAAAGCTCGAATATAAGAAGAAAATATTCAGGATCGAGCTATCGATGCGCGCACTCCTGCCCGAGGGAAGGGGGTGGACCGATAAGTGTTTCCACCTTAGATGTCTTCGAAATTCCAGGAGACGGAAAAGATTTTGTCCAAGGGCGAATTTTCGCCAATATTTTTTAAATGACACTGCACAGGGTGAGGCGTTTAAATAGGAACGCACGCGTATCTCCGTTACTAAAGTGTTTATGAAAAAATTGTTTCAAGAATATAATGGCGGAACAAAGTTTCCTGGTAATTCTTTTCCTGTTGAAATTTTATTACACCGCCATGAGTAACGGGGATACCCTGGTATTTCCCCTTAAACATCTTGTATAAAGTATATTGCAATATATAATATATTCAAAAAATGAAACCTAGCTTTCAAATACCGATTCACATAAAACAGGAAAGGTGTTAATAGATACCGGTCCACCCTGTATATTACACCGCAATCCAGAGTACGTCTCGAGGTACGATATCAAAAGAGTGCTACCAAGATTCGTTTATTTTAATTAAGCGGCAAAATCCAAATTACACGGTCGAGGGCAATACAGTGGCTTAATGTCAGCGATACGTCTAATGACGCTCCTCGCGTCTGTGTAAATCCCATCCGCTAACGTATGCGAGGATGAAATTATTCGAGCGGCAACGGCAGAGACTGTACACCGAGTCCGCATCACGCTTCTGAGAAAATAAACTCTCCCGCGCTTCCTCGGTATCCATGGAGCATCATGCAACTACGCTTCCTTCGTGAATTTTATTCCTTGAAGATCGTTGATTCGCATAGCCGTTCTGTTTCCCTGTAGAAAACTTTAAGGGGCGCGATAGAGAGTGAGAGAGAGAAAGGAAGGAAGGAAGAAAGAAAGAAAGAAAGAGCGAGGGGGGGAGGGAGCCTGTCGACTGTGCGATTCGCATTGCGGGAAGGGAGAGGGGAAAGAGAGAAAAAAGAAAAGAGAGTAGACGACGAAAAAAGGTAAAAAGGAACGAGGCGAACGGGATATCGAATTTTTTTGCGGCCCCTCCTCGCTTGCGCCTATATTGATTTTTAGAAATTCCTCGCGAGACGGCCGAACGAACGAACGAACGAGCGAGTAAAACGGACCGGCGAAGGAAAGAAACAAAGCGGGCGGAAGAATCGCGCGGGTTGGCCGAGAGGCGAGCGCGGGGCGTAGGACGTGGCTTCGCGAAAGCTCGGAAAGTATTCGATACGAAACGAGGACGTATTAATTGCGAGAGGTACATCAATTTAAGCGCGTCGCATCTCGACTGCCTCGCGACAATGTCTTTTTGTACCCTCGTCTCGATAAATAATGCTTTCGACGGCACGATACCCTTGACATTCGCAACGATAATAAGAGCCGAGGCGTTGGCGTCGCGAATTTCAAATCGGACCCCGTTCGAAAATACAACCGCGAGGGTTTCCTAACGTTCGCGACGTTTGTTCTAATAACGGGAAAGTTCCCACCCGCGTTAGGCACTCGCGTTAACGCGAGAGAGACGGCCCTGCGCGTATAGACGAAAACAATCGAAGGTAGTCGAAGCCGTCCGAGGACAGTGGAAAATAGTGGGACGATTTCCCCTCTCTCGCTTCCGTACGCCCCTCGGATTCCCCCACCGACGCTCACGATCCCCACTCCCAAGCCTCGTGTCGCTCGGTGGCTCGTCTCCTCTCTCTCTCTCTCTCTGGCGCACGCGGTTCGCTCAGTTGCTTCCTCCTCCCTCTCTGTCGCGCTCGCCGTACTCCTTCCTCTCTCTCTCCTTCCCGCCGTCTTTGTCCGTCTCACTCTCTCTTTCTTGCTCGTTCAGCTCGTTCTTAACGTCAAACCACTTAGGACCGCGGACCTCGGCAGTCAGTCGATCTTTCCTAGCAGCAGCATTCCGGCATTTTCCACCTGATCGCGCGCGGGCAGTCCGGCAAACGCCATTTTGTTCGTCACGCCGTCGTCACGTCAACCTCGTTACCGAGGGGACATTGAAAACCTCGTGTGTAAAAACGTTTTTATGTGCCGCGCACCCTTTCACGCCCCGTAACAACCTGCGTTCACCCGAAAACAACAAACGCACGGGCGACGCACTTTTACTGACTCTACACGCGCGCGCGCGGTTGTTTTGTGCGACGCGTACGGTGCCGGTAACGGAGAAGAGAAGTTTAACTTTGGAACGCTTCATCGGCGCGAGGAGGGGCGACCGTGAGCGGAAAAGGACGCGCCGGGTGTTGTTTTTCCGTTTACGAGGACCCGCACGGAACGGAGTGCGTGACCCCGCGTGTGTGCTCTTCTGCTGCACGTTTTCTCTCTTCTTCCTTTTTTTCGTCCCCACACCACACACCCTCCCCACCACCCCCCCAACCCCTCCACCACCCCCTTTCACCCACGTTTTACCGGAGCGAGGACGCAAGGAGATAACACACTGGAGCGTGAGTACGTACGCAAACCTTTTTCATTCTAGCACGTATCTCCGCTGTCTTCCCGTCTATCGCACGCTCGGACGTTAGATCTTGTTTTTTTTCTGCCTGCATGGCATCGTCTGCCATGTTAGACCGGCGTCTCTTTCTCTTTCTCCCTCCCTTGGCTCCCACCATCCCTCGGTCTCACTCCCCCCCACCCCCCGCTCTCTCTCTCTCTCACATGCACACACACACTCGCTCTCTCTGTCTCTCTTGGAGGCTCCCTGCTTTCCCCTCCCTTTACCTCTGAGCCCTTCCATTTCGCTTTGCTAAACCACGCTCCTCCCCACCCTTCGTTTTGCGTTTCTCTCTCTGTCTCTCTTTTTCTTTCTCTCTCATTCCTCGTCACGGCAGTAGCGTCGACACGAATTTTCCGATCGCGAATTTCGACGATGACGAACGATGACGACGATGACCGTGAGAAACGACGAGGACGCCGCCTGTCAAGTGATACTCTGTCGGTTTCATTGACGCGCCCCGTGCGTTTGGATTCTATATGCGTAAATTTGTGTGTGTGTGTTTTCCTCGCTCGATGTGGTGCTACGGAGCTATGAGTCGTAGGGGGGAAGTGAGGGATTCCGAGAGTGGGAGAAAGAGACAGACGCGGGGAGAGATAAAACGAGAAACACGCTGGTAGAAAATGATACGGGTCAAAACTAAACGTTTGCGGGCCCCGCGATTCTACGCGAATGCGCACGGATGGTTTCTTCTACGTTTCTGTTTCCTTTCGGAATGACGCTTTTCGAGGAAGACGTGCGTGTCGAGGGGGGTTACAAACATAACCTTAAAGGTCCGCTGTACGGATATGGATATGGTCCGCTTACGCGGAAATTGCTGGCGTAGATACGATGCTCGATGCCTTAATATCAAATGGTGTATACGTGTATGCGTCCGGTATCTCTCGCGATAGCAAAATAGTGTAATTTATCAAAGTAGCTAAATCTTGTATTCCGTGCGTCGTAACCGAAGAAAACAAGAATGAAACTCCGACGTCAGGTTTTTCTCGGTTTAGTATTTCGTGCGGTGTGTACACGTGCTCGAAAAAGACGTATATATACATGTACGTTCGATTGCCGCGAGTCTCCGCGTTAGAATTGCGAAATATTTCGAGCCCGAAATGGTTTTGAAGTGACTCATCGTTACGAATCAGATTAACGAAGAAGTTTTTCCACGAATTCACTCCGCCACGCAGTAACCGAGAGTGATAGTTAATTCAATACTTATCAATATGCGGAAATTTTCAGTTCTCAGAAAACGCGAACGAGTTTTGTGGTTTTTGCATACGCGACGCAGACATTGTGGGTAATTCTTAATACCGATAAGGATACCGATTTCTTTCGTGCGTGTTTCCTGTTTCGATTTTCATTTCTCTTCTTTTTTTTTTTTACTACCATTCAGAACTCTGAAAATACGATTGTACACATATTTCTTACGAAACGTGATACAGAGAATGAAATGTTTTTCGTACCAAAGAACCGACGGGTACACTTATCTGGGAATATCGTGACGCGTAATCGGCGCTGGGGAAAAAAAGAGGTTTCCTTACTCTTCCGAGTATTTTGTTCTTCATTAATTTCTTTTTTGTCGGTCACCCGTATCTCGTCGGATTAACGTTCGACGCAGCTACGGAAACGCAATTTCTTGTCGCGCTTGACGTATTCGCGTTATTGTTAACGAAATGTTACAAGGCGTTATTGTTAGGCGCATTTTCAACGTGACGCTGTTCTTTTTTATCCGAATTGCGTTATTACCTCGTACCTTGCGTCAGTGGACCGCGTTGACGGGTGCGTCATCGTAAATTATTAAACTCTTCGAAAAAGAGCAACTACTTGACGTCATTGCATTGACCACCTGCCTTCTACGCAATTTTCTCTGACACGTGGAACGTCGTGTCGGTAGTGGTAATTTATACATCGTCGGGAGACGGTCGACGGGTTTTTCCAAAAATAAAATACGACACGGCCGATCGACTTGCGACACATTGGAAAACTACTGTTCGATTACGCACGAGTCGAATAAATTATCGAACCCTAGAACCCATCGGAAAAAAGGAACGCGGTTCGTTTCCGTCCATTCTCAGCGCTTCAATACTTTTTTCTCTCTCTCTCTCTCTCTCTCCCCCCCCTTTCTCTCAATGGCACAACACTTAGTAGATCGCAAACATCGGTCGACGTTTCGAAAAATAAGGAAACGCGACGAATACCGGGAGCCTTTCCAAACGTTTCCAGCATCGCTTTCGCGATTATTCGTGGCTAAAAAAACTCGTCAATTACGTAATCCGCGTCGCGAAGAACCAAACTGAAAATTTTCCAAGCGAGAATTATAAATCGTTAGGCATCGTTTCGTCGGCTCCATCGTGTTCCCCAAATCCGCGCGTATCGGTGGCCCGAGTTGGAATAAAATATTGAATGCTCCCGACGCGTGATTTCATCGTGTCCGAGCTTTATGCGGGCGTGAGTTTAGTAAACTCGGTTTTACGGTGCAGTTGATACCTCGTTACGCGCGCTTGTCCGAGATCAGGGCCGCACGCGAGGAACTCGCGGACCCTCGGTCTCGAAAAGATTGCGTTTTGAAACTGACGGAACAACTTTACCAAGTTTTTGTTTTCTTTCCTCGAAGTCATCGCGTCGCTGGATGTCTCTTTTTTCTCGGTTGTAAAGAATTCCTGAGATTTTGTCGTAGAATCAATCGAATTCTTGAACTCCCGATCGGTCATTCGTTGAGATGATTATTGGTGTTATTATCTAGCACATTTTACGAAATTCATGTTAACAGCCCTTGTCCCGTTGGGTTACCTTTCATCCTCGCTATGTACCTTATGCTTACCACTTAAGATTCAAACTCTTTAAGACATAGTAGAAGTATCGCGCTCCTCGTAGTACATATTTTAGATAAGCCTTTTATAGATATTTTGTATTGCCACGAATATGACAATGGCCGTTACTGCCCTCGTCATAACGGTCCAAAAAGGGAACACCTAACTTTCAGGAAGCGTACAGGTACGCTTGAAAACTCTGCTCTTCAACTCTCCCTCCACGAATTGTACGTCACCACACCCAAGCTTTTCACCCACCCCCCTTCACCCCTCGGCAAGACATTTTTCTAAATATAGGTGCTACATCAAAATTGTATTAATTCGCCAATCAGCGCAGCGATTCACCTTAACCCCTACTGAACTGAAGATCGGATCTTTCCTTTTTTCAATTTTGTAATCGCTCACGGCACAACAATTGACGTTAATTATTTAACAACATTTTTGTAAAAGTCCCCTTATCACCCGTCACCACCGTCTCTCTAACTTCATCGATCCTCGTACCAATTTTCATTCGTACAAAAATTTTCAAAAAAATGTTTATAAAGAATCAGCCGATCATTTCCTGTGCGAAGAAAGCATAATACAGGAGTAAAAGAAAAAACCATTCGACGAGGCAGTGCCGATAAATAGGTAAAATAAGAAGCATAGACCACGTGCACAGGGATCACGTAGTGGGATCACAGGCAAAACGCCTTCGATCGCACGATTACCAAAGCGATGATGTCTGAGCGTCCGCGCACACATACGCGCACGCAATACACGCAACCATGCGGATCCGAAGCATGCTGGCTTATTATGCCTATCCTCTCTCTCTCTCTTTCTCATTCACTCACTCACTCACTCATTCACTCGCTCACTCACTCCCCCGTCACGGTGCGAACGACCTCGGCGTGCATACGACGCGTAGAAAAGACAGAGTAACGATGACGTCGATAATGATAACCCTATGAAAATCCGAAGGGCGTTATCTAGCTGCTGAAAACTACAACTTAACACCGGGGGCCGTCCACGTCGTTCCCTCTTGCCCGATCGCTCGACCGACACGCGATCGGAATATAAAATCATTTCGAGCTTATTTCCTGCGAATAACAAATTGCGTATTTATCGGAGGGGGCCCCTCGAATACCAGCGGAACGACCACGAATACCAGTACGAGTGCAGTTCCTATACAGGCAATCGGAGTGGGGATAGAAGTCAATATCGAAGATAACCGTGCGAACGTCTTGACTCGGGCCAATTCAATGTTTTTCTGTGCCTGAAAAAAATGTACTGCTCTCCGCTGTACTCGTTTCTTATTTCTCGTTCTGTTTTTTCTCTCTCCCTCTCTCTCTCTCGGTTTTCTACTGGCGTATTTCGGTAACGTCGGGATAGCGACCCGCGACGAACGGTAACGGCCACGCCGATACACATTTATACATACATATTGTTGTCCGCTATTAACGCCCGCTCCATTGTTGCAAACGCTCTCGACTACACACGCTTAGCACGTGTGAGATAATTTAGCTCTATCGTTTCTGTTATCGTTTTTGTTCGTTGAGTAGCCACGGCTCATCGCGACGGGCTTCGTTGGGATGTAAATATTAAGCGAAACGCGACGCCCGCGCCTGCGCTCTGGATCGCGGACAGCCGACGCGAATTTTCTGATTTTTGATTCGCAATTTGTTTTCGCTGGTTTGACCTATACGGAAATGATACCGCGTCTTTTCGTCAATATTTATTTTCGCCTCGCGCTCCGCGAGTGTTTCTTTCCTTCTTCTCCCCAATTTCTGTGTTTCGCGGACGCTCGTATATGTACGTCCTTTGGCTATTTTTCTTTTCTTTTCTTTTTGTTTTTCTTTTTTTTCATCAAAGTTCTAACGCGTTGTCAGTCGTTACGCGAGAATGATTTATATCGTCGTCGTTACCAGCATCTTTTACGTGGCAAAATACCAATACATCCTCGGGAATGTTTATCAGCTTTGGTGTCGGTGATGAGGCCTTTTTTTGTTTTGCAGTTACGCGTACGGAAGTATTATTCCCGAACGGAATTACGGTCGAATGTTGTTAGAAACACGATACACAAAAGCCTGGAATAGAATTAATAGTTTTCGAAATACTCTTTGGCGGTGTAGATCACACGGGAGAATAGAGTAAATGGGAAAGACATAAACCATTTAAAGCCGGTCCCTGTGACCCTTTGCACCTCTCTTTCTCTCCTCCCTCCTTCTCTCGCTCTCCCTCCCTACCTCGCTCTCCATTCAAACCCTGTTGCTCTTTGCCCTTTAAATCGCCGAGACTTTCGTGAAATTTAAACTAAATTTGTAGAGACTTTTATTCGACCATTCATTCCGACTATTAATTTGAAAATTTGCGTTACGCGTCAAATTTTATTCCCATTAATGGCGTATTTAAAATAAGTGTACGAAAAAACAGCTGAATAGGTATCGACGTTTTGGATTATATTTAAATATTTTTACGTCGCTGTCAAATCAAAAATGTTAATGTTGTTTTTCGTTTTACGAGGTGACGAATAGTAGGACTAAAAGATAAGCTCGACCGGAATGAATTATCTGATTCGACTCCCAAGTATGTTTAAGTAAAATTAATTTCTGTCACGTTTTACATACATTTTCTGGGACTTTGCATAGTAATCGTTACGAAAAGTATTAACGTTTTCGAAAAGCGCAAAGACACGATAAGCAAGTTAAAAAAAAATAAGCTGATAAATAAGTAAAGTATAAGACACTATTTGACACAAAGTTTGTACGACAAACAATTGTAGCTGTCCGCGAGATCTAGGTTATCGAGGGTTAAGAACACCCCCGGGGTATTGATGATTCGAGAACGAACTAACTCAACTTCCGTAAAGGCGTGTTAAAAAAGAAATAGAAGAAGAATAACTTTATATCACCTTCGATTAAGGACACGGGCCTTTAATGGGTTAAAGACCGATGGTTTTACGGCCCGACGTTGTAGCCGCGGACGACGGACACTTTAGATGAAAGGCCGTAAAACGCGCGAGATGATGAAATTGAGCGAAGTAGATCGAATTTCAAAACACACAGCCACTGTCTATCCGTGGCTTTCTCTCCCTCACGGTATCTGGACAAAAACTTAAAATTCCGCGGCAGCCGGGATACGCCGCGGGCGAAATTGCCGGTATGATTAATGCCGATGAAGGCAAAACTAACGTTCGCCATTCAGCTCGCCGTTACCCACCTATGGAAAAGTCGATAGGTGACAAAAAATAGGCATGGAGCGGAATCGAGAGAAATTCCGTAAGCTACCGACCCACTGTTCCCTCGTCGATTTATTTGTGTGAAAGTTACACCGGCACGATTTCGAACGATCTCCCCCCCACCCCTGCCGTCTTCCCTTTTTTATTATTGTTATTTTTCAATCGTCGACAGCGTTCGCGAAGGAGCGTAGAATGATTTGCAATATAGAATCGCGGAATTTTCCCCCCGACGGGTTCGGAAATTTCCTGAAAAATGTTCCTTCCTTACGCGGAACGTGACTTTTGAATAATCACACTTTTGTTTCACGTTTTTTTGGTAATTAATTTACCTTCTTTCGTCCAGTCCGGCGTTACGAGTATACGCGGAAATGAATGATGGTTGGGGGGGGGGGGGGGGGGATTGGAATATCCGGTTTTGTATTAAATCGTTAGATATTTTACATACCGCTACGCGGAAGGTTTTGCACACACGTTCGCGCCACGCCGCTTACAATTAAACTTTCGCACGTTGTAATTTTTAGTGATTCACACTGACGCGCTTGTTTTTCCTAAAAACAGACTCGCGAATAAGGCGAACAATTATCCTGACCGGTTTAAAAGAACCGTAGAGGCAATTAAACGATGATAATACCACCGCGCGTCGCCGTGAAGCGAGATGTTTGAAATGTTTACTCTCGTCGAAGCGTGGCTAATCTACGCGAGGGAAAAGAACTCTCCTTGCTGTTGCACGACGTCGAGGATGCTGAGGCGGAGAGAAATCTTTTACATTTTCACACGTTACATCCGATCCAGGATGCGAGCATCCATGTATACACGTTTTCTAGCGCTGAACCGAATCGACCTCGTTTCTTTCGTTATTTTTTTTTATGCGTGTTTCATCGTTATACACTCCTGGACAAAAGTTCGAAAACATCTCGTTCAACCCCGATATTTTTGTTTTCGAGTTTCAACTCGTAACGCGTTTCGGCGTAGTCGCGACGTATTACCGTCGCTTTTTTTTACGTTTCTCCGTACTTTAAGCTTCAAATTGCACTTCCTTGCATTCGGATATTTAACAAAATTGTGGAGGTAAAAATGATTTTTTTAGCGACCGAATCTTAAGGGAGTCGGGTAGTATTAGAAAAATCGTAACTTCCTTCGTCTCGGAGTTGCGTTCCAACCAGAGCAAGTGGGCTTCGAGATGCCGAGGATTCATGGAATCGGATGAGAAATAAAAGGAATACGGCAAGAGTATATTCGTTTACGCGATCCCTCTCTCTTTCATTCGCGCGCGTATACGACAAACCGCTACCACGGTGTATAATCTCTGCTACTTTCTGCAACTGCACCGACACTATTACAATAACGATAAACCACTTCCGTTCCCTAAATATTATTCCGTTATTCTTTCTGCCGTGAACTTAAACGATTCTGGGCCGCACAAACATTATAATGAAATTGCGGCCGGAAATTTGACTTTGGTGTACGGCCGGCAGCTAATTCTCACGGTGTGTATTTTAACTTGTTATAACGAAAATATTTGCCGTCGGTGTTTGGAGTAGTTGGCGAGTGCGGGGGCTTACATCTCCGACGCCTAGGCGTTTAACGTTTTAATTAAAAAGTTAAAAGGCGTCGAATTCCCACCGAGAACTTCTGCTCGATAATACCGAATAGTATTATACCGGTAACGCGTTGAACGGTCGAGCAAACGATTCGAAGAACGCGTAAGCAGTTTTTCCACGGCGACCCGAGTTCCCTTTGATAGAAAGGCCACGCAGTTTCTTTCATATCTTTTCTTTTTTTGTAATCCCCCCCAGTTTTTTTTTCTCGGCTGCGCGTTACAAGACCGCGGAAACCTCGTTGATTATTTCAAGCTCGGTCCTTACGTATTTTAACTAACACAACGGAATAGAGACTTAGCCGGAAGCTCGGCAATTCCACGCCGTGGCGCGAAGAGGAGAAGGGCACTTTGGAACATAAAGCTCACTTCAGAAAAAGAATAATCGCTCTATCTTCCTCACGGTGGGCCATAAAACGCAAGAGAAGTTTTGTTACTTATTTTACACGTACTCGTACTTTTCCAGAGAATCAAGCAAAGAATTCCTTTCGACCTTCTTCCTCCTTCGCGATTCTATGGCCGAGGAAAAGCCACTTCCACCGAGCTGCGAGGCTCCTCTCGTCGGAAATAAGTAAACCATTCTACCGTCGGGTATGCCGGATCGTAAAATAAAAAAGAAATCTATCGTTAGCTATTCGTGCGCGTATTCGTTGTTGCGTTCATCAAAGCGAGAACCTCGAAGTGGCTCCCACGGCGAAGAGATCTCGAAATTTTCCTATCGACGGAGAAATAAATTCCCCTACGCAACCCCCACCACCACCCTCTTACGCCGCGGAAGTAAAGGTTTCGCTCCGCCCCCTCCCACCACGCAGGTGGATCGTTGTAAAATAAAAAAAGCATCCTCGTTAGTTATTTTACCTTTGCCACTTTCCTCTTTCTCTCTCTCTATCGAAGCAACGCAACGCCATCGAAGAAACGCTCTTGTATCTCGCGATATCGTATCGAAAGTAAAAGACACTCACCTCGCGTGGAAGGAGTCCCTTTTTACGACTGAGGAGAAGGATACTATCTCTCCCTCTTCTTCGCCACGGCGATACGTCGTAAAACGAGGGGGGGATAGAAAAAAAAAAACTTCTCATTGATGATTGTGTAAGTAGCTACGTGTCCTAGCCGGGTAGAAGACGCGAAGAAGAAAATTCCCTCCGCGAGAGGAACCCCCCGTCGCAATTTTCCAACCTCCCTCCTCTCCCGGCACCCGGCGGAAGAAGTATACTTTCGAGCGCGAAGCTCCCTTCGGAAAAAGAGTAACGATCTCTTGCCCCTTCCACGGGGTGCATCGTAAAACGAAAAGAAGTCTTCCCCAACCCCTCGACGTGCTAGGGGGGGGGGAGGTTGGTTGGTAGGGGCGGGGGTACTTCGTGTCGAACTTAGGAAGGGGTTGGGAGGGGATTATCGATCTCGAAGAAACCTTTTTCCGATTCACCCGTTCGTTCTCATAGGCTCGTCGAAATTGACTCGATTCGTTTAACCCACTCGAATCCAGGGGTCTAATCGTAAGTCGTCAAAATCCCGCAGAAATCGGTATCTCGTTTTTCTAGGTACGTCGAGTCACAACGGTTTGACGGTCGTGGATCACTCGTTCCCTTTGCCTTCGACTCGGGAGAAATAGGAATTTGAATTTTCATAACGCTCGCCACATAGGTTTCGCTTTTTGATAATCTTATCGAATCGACTGCTTTTTCAGTAACGACTACGTAATAATCATTTCTTTGCGCGACGCGCTGGAATCGTCATCGGTTTGCAAACGTGTCGGCGAACGGGCCAGAGCTCTCCTATCCGCGAATCGTCGCGATGCTCGTTTTGAACGTTCGACGACATAATTGCGAACAAATCGACAATAACAAAACGTCGACGAATTTCCTGTACGGGAGTACTCATTTTCAGCGTTACGCGCTCGGAGCGCGTTGCAGATCCAACGCGCGTTTAAGAGGGTAAGTTTATGCGTCGTCGCTCTCGAGTGTTAAATTTTTCTTAACGTCCGAGATTACTTTTTCCTTTTTCTTTTGTGCGTAAAGTACCGTTGATAATGAGAAAGATCTTTAACGGTTATTGTACCGAGATGGATACCGCGGGGATATTAAGGAACTGCGTTCATTACAAGGTGGAACTGATCCCCGGTATAATATACATCTTCCTCGGTAGCTTGAAATTCTTCCTCCCGGATAACTCTTCGCCTTAAAGCGCCTTATTATTATTATTATTATTGTTATTATTTTTCTCGCGGAGCTCGGTAAAAAGTAATCGGTATAAAAATACCCCAACGTTGGTCCGTTTAATATAAAGCGCAGGAAAGTTGGCTAAGTTTTTGATGCTAAGAAATTCTGGATAATTCTCAGATCATAAGAATGTTTTCCAAGAATTCTCGGAGAAATTTATTGTGGATAAGGTTCGCGTAAAATGCGAAGCTCGTGTCTTTTCCGCGGCGCGATGCTCGTTTATATTAGTTCTCAGATCTTTATCAACGCTTTTTTAGAGATTCTTGGTTATAGTTGCGTTATTCGAGAGGCTTTTCCGCGAATTGCAACAAATTCTCCGGGTGTCGATAATATTTGTATACCCGCGGAATCTTTTCGAATCGTACACACACGGATTATCCGCGAAAACCTCGCGCGTCCCTCCCAACGGAATTAATTTACACCGAACGCACGGCCGTCACTCGTATACCTATTCCCGAAGCACCTGTCGATTTCGAGTCAGTTTTCAAAAAATTCGTCGAATCGGGGGATTCAATTTACCGGCGTATAATCGCCACGTCCGTATCAATTCTAACTCGCGATAAAAGTCATGGTACGTCACGTTTATGCCGATACGATATACAACCGTGGACAAAAGTTCGAATCGACGTTTCGAATTAAGCGCGATGTATTATCATTAATTTTACGCCGTGTTTGTAAATTTTTCACCCTAAAACGCGTTTAGTTTAATCACGTCGACGCAAAACCTATGGACGTTAGAATTTTCTAAAGTGAAACGGGCCCCTGGAATCCCGTTATCTAAGAAAAATCGTGACTTCCTCATTGTTATAGTTTTTTCAACTCGAAAAATTGCATTTTGTAGCCCAAGATTTGGAGAACCTTGAAAGAAGCAACGATAGCGTATTGTACCAAATAAAATAAATATCACTCTTATAGATAGAGATAGTCCATCCCGACGAACGTCACCATAACTCAAGAGACCTACCCCTCTAAAAAAAATCCAATCATCTATAAATTTCGAGGTACCTTAACGCGACGAAGTGCGTTCCAAAGACGAAGTATCGTAAAATCATAAGAAAAAAAAAAATCGACCCAAATATTCCGCAGTTAATTCGAGGATGCGCGGTGGGTGCGCGTCTCGCGTTTCGAACTTTTGTCCACGAGTGTATATCGTTTCGACGAGAGGCTGCGTGTGATCGGCACTGAAAAGTATACATCCTGTAAGCGGTTTTAATTAAGGTACACGATGCCGTTCGATGGATATACATATATACACATATCTCGCCGGTATCGGCTGTATCGAACTGTTACGCTGAAATATTCAGGAACCCGCGCGCTTTTTTGGCGATCCTCGGGTTCTCTCCCTTTTCCAGGGCGTCCGTCGAAAAATCAATTTGCTCGTTCGCGTGACGTCAGTGTATCGAACGGCCAGGGAATCGGAATACGTAATTTATCGACGCCGTTGAAAGTTTGACGAGCGACGATATAAATTTACCCCGACCGACGAAAGAAAACGCGATGGATTTTTAGGCCGGCGGGAAACCGGGACGCGAGAAGGGTATTTTCGGCGGGAGTGATTCCTTCCCCCTCCACCCCCCCCCCCTATCCTTATAGGCGCGGATTTTTGTTTCTTAAACGACATTGACAGTAGCGGAGAGTTTTGCCGGGGCAATCTTCTCTCCACCCCCCCCCCCCCCCCCCCATCCGCCCCTTTGGCCCCCGTCTCCACCTCCGCGTCGTTCCCGGTGTTCGAGGCAGCCGCGAATTGGCTCGCTAAAAGCAAAACTTTTCCCATTTAACCGACGCTACCTCTCTCATCGCCTCGCAAGAGAAACGGAATGCCCCCTAAGATTTATATAAAAGCAAAGCAGGAGCGGCAAGCTCGTCTTTGAGTCTGATTTTTCGAGATAATAACTTCTCCTTTTTCGCGCGATCTTCGCGAATTGTTTCGGTGAAAACGGGGGTAGGGAGGGTGGGGAGGCGGTGGAGCCCGTACATTTTTTTTCAGCTGATATTTCCTCATAATAGAGGTACAGGAATACGGGTGAGAGTAAATGACGACGAAGGGTAGAGGGGTCTTAAATTTTCGTATTCCAGACGGCTGATATCGGATAGGTAACATTTTTTTGTTTGTCTTTCACGAGCGTGCTTTTCAACGAGCCGTCTCAGCGTTATAAAGTACGTTTATTACAATATCGGGATACATTATCGAAAGTAACGTCTGCCGGGCGGTGACAAAAGCGTATTTAAAAGAAACCCCCCACGCCCCGTTGGACGTAACGACGCGGCAACGTGTCCCGCGGCTGAAAAGAAAGAGCGAAGCGAAAATTTACACCTTTTCACGGATGCCGGCTTTTATGTCTCCGGGCATAAAAGGAAAATCAAGCGGGCGCGCGGTGGGGTTGGGAGATCGCGTGAAAGTAGCATTTCCAATTAGACGTATGCAGAAACGATAATTACTCCCGGGTTCCTTGGTTTCCGTTTCCCATCGCCGCGATTCGACGGGCGAATCGACAAAAATTTCGAAGACGACCGAGAGGTAGCGGTCCATTATCCGTGGTAGCCGTCCTGCTCCGGGGAAACATTTTAATGAAATAAAATAATCTCCCACCTCTCCCTTCCTCTCACTCACACACGCTTGCACGCTAGGCAGAGGGAGTGAGACGGAGATAGACGTCGGTCGACGCTTGATATTAAAACGGCAAGGGAAGAGGAGTAAGGAGATCTCCGTGAAATAACTTTCATTACAGAATCAAGTACTGAGAAACTTGGTAATCCCAAGTAAACAGAGGGTTAAGGGTCGAGAGAGACAGAGAGCGAATACGCAAGTGTTTGTGCGTACGGGTGGAAAAAGCCAAGGGGGTGCGGAGATAGAGGGCGGGGGGAGAGAGAGAGAGAGAGAGAGAGAGGCGAACAGACGCGGAAGGGTAGGTGCGCGCGCGAGGGCGGAAGAGAACAAGTGAAACGGCGAGAGAGAAAGAGAGAGAGAGATAGAGGGGGTTGGGAGGGGGGAAGGAAGCAGAGCGGCGGAGAGAGAGATGGACAGGGGGTGGGAGTTGCATAGGCTTCGATGGCTAAGGGACGTATACAAAAGTATGATAAAGGGGTTGGGGGAGGGGGAGTGGCGGTGGTTCGCGGAAGGGGTGTTCTCGGTGACTCGCTGGAGGAGCCGGTGGTGGTAATACCGGCGATGGAGGTGGCGGCGGCGTCGATGGTGGTGGTGCTGGTGGTGGTGGTGGTAGGAGGATGGTGTGGAGGTGGAGGTGGAGAAAAGGGATTGTTTGAGAGCATCGACGACCAGACGGGGCCACTTGCCTCCGCTCGACACCCTCTTACGCGCCTACCCACCCCACCCCACCCCACCCCCCTCCCTCGCTCCGCTGACGTCACAGGCCAGTACACACTTTTAAACGAATAATGCAAATTGATTTTGCGATTGTCGTTCGGCTTGACGCACCGATACGCTGCTTTGCTTTTCTTCCGCGGCGCCTCTGGACGCGCGACGCGACGTTCGATGGCCGACGAAACGATGTTTCTCGAAATTGACGTGCCTCGTCCTGGGAAATCGTTGTTAACCCCCTTCTCCTCCTCCTCCACACCCCCCACGATTTTGTCGACAGGGGGGGGGGGGGTGGTAAACTCCATATTGAATTTGCAAATGTCGATCGTCGGAGGGGCTGGGAGGGTGAGGTTTTTTTGTAAATTCCTGAGAGTCTTTGATCCGTCGTTACAAGCGTTTATTTTTCGGTATGAAAATTAATCACCGACGAGGGAACCTTCCAATTTTGCTACATCCCGATATCGAGAAAATTTTGCGGAGTTCGTACGCGTAGCGAATAATAGCTACTCGATATCAGTTGGCCGTTCACCTGTTTTCAAAAAAATTATGAACTCGCGAGGGTTGCAAAAAGAGAATACCGTAGGCAGTTTGGCGGCTTGTTTCAGTTTTGAGCGTGCAATTTTCGATGTTTCGCGTTCCCGCTCGTTTGGAAGTTTCGCTAACGATTTTGCAAAAATTTTATAGTACACCTGGGGGGGCTACGTAGATCTGGAAAGCTCCGCGTATTCGTATTATTAACGAACCGGATCGTTCATACGCAAACAAATGTGGCGTTATGTACGGTATATATTTTTGAAGTTCAAAAAACGAACCATTATCGCGCTCTTTTTCTTTCCTCGTCATAATATAAATTCGGCATGATACATGGCTCTATCCCGTTGCGGTTTATAATACCGCTACGCGGTGCGGGAGCGCATCAATATTAATCCCGACATAACGCAAAAATAATGACGCATCAACACAATTTTTTAGAGCGAATTTCCGTTTCTTTTTCTCTTCTTTTTTTTTCCATCGCGTTTTCACGCACGCACACCGCGCGCCGCCGGTTGCGTGCGAAGGCACAGGTCCGCAAATGCATCAGAACCAATCGAAGGTCACCGGCGTCCCGCGCATAAAGAATTTCCTGAAAAACAGGAAATTCAGTGTTTCTTGCGAGATAATTAAAAGAGGACGCGACGCTGCTTAAAAATAAACCAATTGGACACGCTTTTCCTGCCTTCGGGGCAATAAAACAGTACCTTTAAACAATATTGTTATCACGGATGTTGTATAAAACACGACGAATCGAAATTGGCATGGACGAGCGTGTAACTAACAATAAGTCGAGCACCTCGCTTCGCTAATAGGATAATTAGCGATACGGTAATAAAAATTGCATTTTTTACGTAAACAATGGTCCGGCAGTTACAATCGCCCGGTTACATTCGATAGCCAACGGAAAGGCGTTTTTCTCTTTTAATTTTCTCCCGCCTCTAGTTCGTTTTTTCTTCAATGGGCCGGGTCGGTCGTACCAGCGCGATTAATGATACAAACTGTGGCTTTGTTAAGTGCGTGACGTTAAAAGCGTTCATTATGGCCGGGGCTAATTAATTGATCGCGGAAAGTCGGTCTTGATCGGCGGTATTATATTTCCACAAATAGCCGTACCGAAAATTTATCGCTCGCCACGGCCAGGCGATTTCGCGAAACAGTCGCTCCCCGATTAACGGGGGTGGGGGGCGACTTTGTCGTTAATCAAAAGACCGAAATGAAACGATACTAGTTGGAGTTTATGAAAAAATTTGCGAGCGCTCGGCGAAGGTATTTTGTTCGGCCTAAATAAGAATTTTCTGTAGGCTGATAACGATTGCATTATCGGGAGAAGAAGAGAGAGAGAGAGAGACGGAGCTCGGATTACAACGTTAAAAAGTCGTCCCTGGAAGTTACACGTGAAACGATCTTTCCGTCCAGCCTTACGCCAGTACACGCAATTCATATATAATCGTGACACCAATGACGCAATTAAGGTTTGAGTCTAAACGTTACATGAAACTCTCGGGACTCTCGAGTTCGATGAAAATGTATCGTATTATAATTACACGTATCTCTTATTTCTCCCGTTTAAATATCTATTTCGCCATTTCGAGGACGCGAAGGGGGGCACCGGAATATGGACTCGATCGCCGTCGCGTCGGAGAGAACGGCCGGGGTGGGGGAAGGGTGGACGGCGAGCGAAGACAGGGAAGGGGACGAAGCGGGGACTTCGGAATTTTAAGTACGCAATAATTTAATCCTTCGTCTTTCCTTTATTCCCGGCGCGACAGAGTAGAAAGGTTAAATAGATTAATTGCTTACGTCGCATCGATCGAGTATGACAGGGTTGCCCCCGCCCGCCCCCACTCCCCCTCCCCGTTATTCCTTTTTTTTCCTGCGCCTGGAAATTGCTATCGCTTTGAGAATTAAACCTGGACTCGGTTCACTCGCTGCGAACGGAACAAAGAGAGTGGGAGAGAAAGGCAGAGGAGAATGGAGGGAACGGGGGAGAGGTAGAGGGGCGGGGGGGGGGCGAAGGAGGAGAGACCCATAACGATGATGCTCGTTATTCGAAAAAGAAAGAAAGAAAATATATATCGCTGCCGAGGACTGTGATGAACGAGAAAGCAGAAGGCCGCTGATACCGTTTTTTCGCTTTAATAAATCCCCCTTCTGCGCTTTTTTTTTTTACTTTACTGAAATTTTATTCCCGATGGCTCTTCAGCGGGGCGCGCCGTTTCTTTCTCGAGAGCCATCCACGGGTCGCGTTACAGTGGGTAAGGAAAAGAGAGGGCCTTCCCGTCTGCCTTCTAATCAAAATTCCTTTCCGTAATGCGATAAGATATGTACTGCGCCGTTCGGTAACGTATCCTACCCGTCGAGACGAGAAACTTCTTTGGTGCGTGACGCGTCATCCCATCGGGAGCTTCGAAAACTGCGTTTAGTAATTTTTTCTTCTTTGTCACGTGTCCGCGCGTGGTACCGTCTCCCGGGTGTATGGGGGGAGGGGGGAATTGTGTAATTCCCGACGAAACTCCTTCGAACGTTTTAATAATAAAATAGCCCCCCCTCCTTCCCCCTTCCGAATCGATAGCGTTGAGGGAGGGGGGGGGGGGGTTACTCGACGACGTAGTTTCGTTTTCTATACTCTCCCTGCAGGGCTTCGGACTTTGAGTTTACCTACGGTAGGGAGGAAGAGGGAAGAGGAGGGAGAGAGACAGAACGAAGTGGTTTGTTGCGATCAACCGCTACGTCGAAACATAATACGCCGTTGAACGGATACCTCGAGGAGCTTCCTTTCCTCACTTCCGCTCCAAAGTCGGATAAATCGTAAGATCCCTGAATGCAACGTGAATATCTTAGTTTTGTAACGACGTAATTAATCATTGAAATTTAGTTCGTTGGAAATTATCTAGGCGGGAATCAAAATGATTTCCATTGTATTTTCGTTCGCGAATATTTTCAAATGTTCCCGACACCGTGTGCGCTGTTTAAACGGATTAAGTTTCTTTCCCGAAGGCATGTGTAAGATGTTTCTTTCCAAACGCGAATAACGCTGGCACGTGTAAAATTACGACCCGACACGAGACTTACACGTTGCGATGCATAACCTTTCGGTTACGCTTCGCGTAATACTAAACTCCCAAGTTTCTCGAGACCTCCATCCGCCTAGTCTTCACGATTAATCGCAACCGCCAATCCACCTATTGATGATTAACGACATCGGCAATTAGTCGATCGCATTCCCCCTCTCGGTCCCCTAAATTACTTGCGCGCTCCTTATCATTTCCAATCGCTACGTTCGGTAATTCGGCAATTACGATGGGGGCCACCGCGGAATTTCGCCTCGTCCACGCTCCATTGCAGTCCTCTCGAAACGAAGGATCGATCCGCTCGCGTCTCTCGGTCCGCTCTCCCCCTTGAAAAAAGGAGAGGCAGAAGAATCGAAGCGCAAAAAAGAAGATGAAAAAACGAAAAAGAACGAGGGAGAGAAAGAGGGAAAGAGAGAGAGGGCGGGGGCAGGGGGAGGGGTGGCGAGAATGGGGAAGAGAGAGCAAGCGAGAAAGGCGGTGCTCCTTCGAGCCAGCGCAAGATGGATTTCCGCGAAGTTCGAGCGGGCCTTAACTCGCGAAAAATGTCAAAGCGAGTAGAAGAATAGGCGGCTTCGGGTACGTGGGGGGGGGGGTGGAATGGTGTCGGGAGAGGGACGGGGGGTGGACCGAAGAGGGTGACCGAGGTGGGCGAGGGAAAGGGGGTGGCAAGACGACGAAGCGTCGTAGTCGCGCGTTCTCTACGTGTGTCCTCCGTCGTCCGCGTGTTCCCGCGTATACGTGTGTATTCCACGTACTTAAGATCCAAAAGCGTAGGGGGGAAGCAGCTCGCGGGGGGGGGGGAGGGGTGACAGGCGGACCGTCGGCGGGCGAGGGGCCGACGGGGGACACGAGTGGAATTGCATGACGGAAAGAGGGTAGGGGGGCGGGAGGGGTGTGTTACTACCGTCGTCGTCGCAGGGTGGGGATGATTGTCAAAACAGGGCTGCAAGACGCTACGAAAAATGTTCGTATTTATGGCACTATTTCCGCCGCTTCGAGCCCCCAAACCCCCTTTCCAGCCCACCCCGCGTCACCCCCATTGCCGCCGCGCCTCTCGGCTCTGCCTTGTCTCGCCTCCTCCTCGCGGATCCCCCACCCTACCCTCCTTCCCGCGGACCCTCTTCCCTCCCCCTCCCCCCATTCTTTTTTACTTCCTCCCTTCTCGTCGTTTTCCAGAGTGCGCCGCGGCGGCCGTTCTTACTTTTCTTGCTTTTCTCCTCTTCTCTCCTCTCTTGGCGGGACACCCCACCATCGCGTCTTCCCTCGTCTCGTCCTCCCCACTCCTTGCCACGTTCGTGTCCCACCACTCCACCCGACTCACTCAGGCCGATCCTCCCCACCAGGAGAGAGGAGAGCCGGCTCTCCTCCGCCGCGCGGCACCCCCCACCATCGGCATACCCACCGGACTCTCCGGCGGGAGTTCCCCCACCCCCGGGGGCGCCACTTTAATGTTACATTAATAAAAAGCAACAATCAATATCTTCCCCGTAAAAAATTTTAATCTATAACAGAGAGAATTCTGCCCCTCCTCTCGCGTCTCCTACCGCCGACCTCTCACTCGGTCTCCCTCGCGTGTTCTCTCGCCCGTTCGCTCTCTCTCTCTCGCTCTCCGCCTGGCCTCCCGCCCTCTTGAGGAAAGCGCCGCTACGAATCGTGCTGAGGCCTCAGTATCGTGTCTAGGCTCTACGGGTACCCCGTTCCCGGAGAGTCCGTCGACGCGCAACGTGTGTTGTTGTCATTTCACTTTTCACGCCCTCGAGTGCTACGCGAGGAGGTGGTGCGCCCTTTGCCGTACCGTTACACGTGCCCTTTTTCTCGCGCCCTTACGCTGCTCCCTCTAGTTACACCGTTCGCCTATCCCTGTGTTTCTCTTTTTCTCGTCGCTCGGAAGTTAGATAGTCTCTTTGTTTTTTGCCCCCCCTCCCCCCAACGTCTCTTTCTCTCTCTCTCTCTCTCTCCCTCTTTCACTGTCTACCCGTCTCGCGCACACATAGACACGAATTCTCTTTCTCTCCCTTTCGTTCTGGGCTCTTTTTCTTTCTCTCATCTCTCTCGCATACAATTTCAACCACCCACATACAGCCGCATGCATTCATAGGGGAACAGTTGTGCGTGCGTGAATACGTATAACATACGGAAGTCGAAAATGTGACGAGAAGGGGGGGGGGGGGGATACACACGCCCGCGTGTGCGTATACGTGCGTGCGTGTTGGGAAAACGTGTTTCCAGGCTCTCCTTTCAACGATCTCACGTACTCGGGTGCGACCGTGTCGAGAGGAAATACGCAACGGGGTCGGGGGAATGAATAGCGGGCATTGTTAGTATCGTTTCGTGTATCGGACTTTGTGGATTTTGTATCGATAGCGGAGCGAAATTCCCGTCGATTTAAACGAACGCGTGGGTGTTTAACCTCTCTCTGCCGTCGTCGGGTATAAATCGAAGCGCGTCATAATTTACTTATCGTGTTACTCGCGATTCGCAATTCAATTTCCTTCGAAATTATTAATCAGAGATAATAAAAATCGTGCACCGCGATAATTATTCGTTACCCCGTTCCCCGTCGTCGGCCTCGTCGTATCGCTTCGACGCAAACCTCTCGGACGGAGTTTTCACGTAGCGTAGAGTACGCGTATACCGATAACGATACAACCGATCGCGAGTACAAAGAAATAGCCACGTCTCGCGAGTAAAGTACGATCGCGACCCGAGATGCAAATGCCGCGGTTCCTTTAATTGATCGTACAGCATCGGGGAATCCACGATCGAGGGAGAGGAGAGCGAGGAGAGTGAGAGTCGTGCTACGCCGATTTTACGTCCGTGTACCACGGGTGAGGGCACGAGCTCTCGACCTGCGTTTCTTCTTCCCGGACAAAAGGGTATAGGAGCGATAGAGCGAGAGGGAGAAGGAGGGTGGGAGGGAGAGGGAGAGAGAGAGAGAGAGAAAGAAAGAAAGAGCATCGCGAGCGAGAAAGAGAGGGAGACAGAGACTGTGCGCGATCGAGTGTGTGCGCCAAGGGGAAGGGAGAAACACACAGCGTTTCTCGCGCATCTCCTGCGCGCGACGAAGGCAACGGAGCTTCTTCGGGCCTCGAGAGACTATAGTCGACTATTTTAACTTGTACTATGTTTTGTACGTAGCGTATCTTGGAGCTGACTCGACGGAAAGCCGCGTATTGTTATCTTTCTCTTTTATGCGCTTTCACCGTGAGATTCATTGACACTGTTGAAAATCGCTCTTGACACTGTTAAGTGGCTTTGTGCCCCGACGAAAGTATCGGGAGTGTTCCCGGACACGGATCGTGTACACGAATGTTGCCCTTTGATCTACAGAGATAATCGATTATTCCTCGACGTGGGGATCGGAGTGACGTTACGCGAATGATACTCGCGAATGTGAGTACGAGATAGGTTCTTTCTCGCGCGCGCGGCGCTCACTTCCGTTCGAACTTCCGAAGTTCGCGACACCCCCGGTGCGCCGACGAGGTACGGGCGTAGTTCGAGTTAATCCGCGTGACGCATAGACGCGCAGGAAGGAGTTTAATTATCGACTTTAAAAAAATTCGAGACGACCGTCGGCGTTGCCGACCATCGTTGCTGAAGTGTTGTTAATCGAAAAGCGGAATCGGACAGCAAGCAGGCTTCGAAGGAATAATGTACGTAACAATATTATTCATTAACGTTTCCATACCTGCGCCAATAATGTATTGTTTAAGCTTTTTGAGAACAAGCAATCTAGGATCGATGGTATTCGAGAGAGTAATTCCACGAGACGCGTCGCAAATCACGCCGATCGGTGAGAATAATTAAGCTAATCAATGCCATTCGATTCCGACTCCAACGGGAATCGTTGACAATATCAGGGACACATTGGGTCAATGAAAAGAAACGCGAACTCTACCGGATGACATTGCGTTGGGATCTCTCGCCCCTGGCCGTGCCACGCGTAGGTCAGGTTAGAAACCTGTGCGAACGTTTCCGCGACGCATGTGTTCTGCCGTGTATGCCGTGAGTGAGAGTGAGAGAGGATGGGAGACGGAGGAAAGGAGAGAGAGAAAGAGTGAGAGAGGGAACACACACGGCAAGCGAGCACGAGAAACTGCGACGTTCACGAGCACGAGCGTAAGCGAGACGGATGTAAACCTTGGGAAGGGCAGGGGTGAGGTAGCAAGGAGCGGCTGGGGGGGGGTGAGAGGAGAGAGAAGGAAGAGGAAGCAGCGAGAGTGAGAAGGCGAGCGAGCGAACGAGATAGAGAGAGAGAGAGAGAGGAGAGAGCACGCGGCATGGTCGTAGCGTGGTAGCATTCGGGTTCGTACGGGTGACTGAATGGAATGAGTCGTCTGTGGCCGAGCGGGGAAGGGTGAGGTTCGGGCCAATGGAGTTGGGAGTTTCGTCAGGGACGTAACGGGAGGGGGGGGGGGGGAACGCCGGAGGGGCGAGGAAGAGACTGACGGACTTACACACGTGCGTTTGGAACCTACGCTACGCGTACGCTCGTTGCGTTCACGCAGAACTGCACGAGAGACTGAGGCGGAGGAGCGACGCGTCATACTTGGCCCGTGCACGCACGCATACTCACACGCACGTGCGCGGAATACGGTATGCGCGCCGCTTCCACCAGCTATGTTTATACGTGTATATGCATACGCGCGTGGAAAACCAGCTGTGCGAATCGATCGGTTCGAGGTTTCGATTTTTCTCCTCTCGAACGATGATAGGGACAGATAGGCTGGCACGTGACGCGGGGTTGTTGATTCGAGAGATAGGGGAGAGGGGAAGGGAGGGGCAGGGTATTTCACGATGCGAGGGAGAACGCGAATAGGAGAGGAAATCGAGGAAAGCTCGACGGTAAGAAATTTTTCGAAATTTCATCGTATCGAACATGTATGTTTCGTCGCGTAGAAAAGACGAGTCTTCTGTCTCATCCACGACGTGAAATTCATTTACTTTAATGAATTTCACGCCGGAATTTTTTTAGTACGAATTTTCCTGGTTTATCGGGGCGCGTTATTTTTATTCGCGATGTTTTATTCGTGCCGATCGCGCGCACATTGTTACGAATTTTCGCAAATCACAGTACTTTGAATGCAAATATATTATCTCTTTATTAGTTACGCGTTGTTTACGATAATGTCGCAACTCCGCTGAAACGTCAGGCGGATAATTTTACGTTCTGCGCGAAATATCGTTTGAACGCAAGGTTTTCCACGAGAAAAAGTCGTCGGAAAAGGTGATCCCCCTCCCACCCCCCCGTGTCACTCGACGCGCGTAGCTTCTCGGTGATTCAAATTTCTCGGATAATCATCTCGCGGTACCCGAGGTTTTTTTTTTCTTATTGTCCGCTTACGAAGATCGTACAATGTCTGTTATTCCGCTCGTTTGAACGTCAGCCTACTCGAAGAAACGTACGATTATTATATCGTATGTTCCGCGGTTCGGAGTTTTACGATCGGTTGACGGGGAACACGATGATTACGGCGAGGTAGCGACGGATAAAGAAGCAACGTTTACCGAGCATGACTATACGCACGCTAGCAATGCATGGGAACAAGTCGAAGAATTATTGATGCGCGGCAAAACTGTATCGCAACTTTCTACCAAATGTATTACCCGCTCAATTAAAACTTTTGCCCTCCTAGCGAAAGAAAATGCTGACATTTGAGTCTCGTTCCGAGCGAACTTACAAAGAAGAGCTATACGTTTATAAAAATGGATTAATCGAATGAACGGCGAAACTACGAACGTATTCGCCAGATCGATATAAACAGAACGCGCGCACAGTCCAGCAGCGTGCAAACTTTCCGGGGAAAAAGAATCGGCGGGGCGGGAAATTTTTCCGAGGATTTTACGAGCAACGAATACTTCGTTCCCGATCAACGTTAACGCGAGAATTAAAATTGCGCAATACCGTTCGAGTAGCAGTTATGCGTGGCATTACCGGAGCGTCATTTATTCCCATCGCGGTAATGATTATTCTCGTTCTCGTTAAACGGAATCGGTTTCTCGAGATAAAGTCTTGCGAAGAGACGCACACGCGGGTCATCCAACCATGCAAAAAGGGCGAGGCTCCGATCTTCGACGACCCAAAGGAATGCTCCGCGAGAATCGAGAACTTGAATCTGCCCCGTCTCGAAAACCTGTTGCATTTTAACGGCGCGGCCGATTCTTTGGAAATCCAGGCCGTCTTCGCTCGCGAGGAAAAATATTTGCAACGGGGAAAAACTTTTTATAGTCGACGATGGTGGCATCGTTGACGTAGGTCGGTATATTTTTAAACCGTAAGCGCGTTCTTTAAATCTCAATATCCCGTGCACGGTTACTAATAATATATTAATTTGTCGAGCGCACGCTCTCGCGAGAGACAGTCGTATTTTTTTCGAGATAAAGGCAAGTTATTCTCTTTTTCTCTCTTCTCCCGTTCCTTCTCTTCTTTTTTTTTCACTCGCGTAGCATTCACCGCACGCGCTCGTCGATTTGCTTTCCCGTACTTCCCGATAGTCTTGCCTTCGCTCCGAGCTTATTTCGTTCTCGAATAGGCCGTCGCAGCGGAAAAGTTTTGTCGCGCGACAGGTAGGGGAAGGATCGTTGCATGGCAGAAACGCATAAGACACGAAGGAATCAGAGAATCGATCGATCGCAGAGTTCATCCACTGACTATAGTCGCCTACCACACCGCGGCATGCTTACACAGATGGTTGACACAAATAATATACCGATGATATATGGCGCAACTTCCCCTCCGGTGTTCCGTGATACGTAAAATATTAAACACGATTCGAGCTGTGGCTATTCCTTTGTAACTCTGTAACGGCCACCCTCGGAACGTGTTTCAACGTTTCCTATTGCGCTGAATTTTTTTTTCCCCGGATCGAATTTTCCCTGAAACCCGTGTAATCACCGTTAACGCTCGTCCAGGAATTTTCGGATGTCCGCGCGATCCGGCGCGAGTAATTTGCGAGCATAATTAAAGGCCACGTCCCGCGTAATCGCGCAATTACAACGCGAAATGTGCCGTCGGACCGCTCTTAACTTTGCTCTCTCGTATTTATAATGTGTCAATAGCGTATCGCGTTACTTCCGGTTGTTAACACCGATCAATAGCGTAGGCACTTTATTTTCACAAGGAGGTATGTATCTCCCGCGACGTACTCGCCTCGTCGAGGCATTGAACCGCTGTTAAACCCTTCGACTCGATCTTAACGCTTCGATGGTCGTTGTTTTGGATTCGCATCGGGTCGGGGTTGGCTTCCCATCTCTGCGTTTGCCATTTCACGAATAGCATCGCAACGTTGACGTTAGACGAGATCGAATTGAAAAGCTCTCGCGCGGATAGGAAAGCGATTAGCTCGAATAGAAAATCCAAACTTCTTCGCGCTACGTACTACGCGTATATGTGTCGGTCGTTGGTTGAAACCGACGATTGAATGATGAAGAGCCCAACGTGAAAGAGCGTCGATACGACACACGTTAAGGTTTACGTGACGATACAGTAATCCTGAAGTAACGGCACCCACTCCCTTCCGTCTCTCTCTCTCTATCTCGAATACTATGCGCCGCTGTAACTATCTTACACTACGAAAGGATATCAACCAACAGACACCGATCGAGCGCCGCTTCGAACGAAATCGCCATCGACTCGCGGCTCAGTCGCGAACTCTAAAGTGCGCTTCCGCTCTTGATTCTCCCGCCATTAGGAGAAGCGGAGCGCCATATACCCAGACCTGCTCGAAGTTCGCAGCTACGGAATGCCCGGCTCGGCGGATCGTTCCACCGGAAGTTCCCGCACTCTTTCCCGCTCGAGCTTTGAACTCGCGCCGGTACGATGGGAACGCGCGGGGCCGGGTAGGGCGAGGAGGGAGGCCTGCAGTTGCTTGATCGGTGGCCGGGGGCCGGGGGGGGGGGAGGGAAGAGTTTACGAACGAGGGAGGGAGAGGTGGAGTATGTGGCTCGTTCCTCGGTACGTGATACTCGCGAGATTCTGAAAAGGACAACCGTGTGCTCGTGTCTCGGCGAAAGTCCCAGCCTAACCCAGGCGGCGAGAGACGAGGCACCAACCTTCGTCGACGTCCGCCGTCGGTGTCACCGGTGACGGTGGCAGTGGCGGTGGCGGCGAGGAACCGAAGGACGTGGCCCAGTCTATTGCAGTTGGCGAATGTACGGAAGAGGAGTAACCTTCCGGCCCTGCGGAACTGGTATTCTTATAATACTGGGCCATTTATATTTGGCCTAGGCCAGGTCTTTTCTTCCCTAAAAGCGCGGGGGGTGACTTTCCACCTCACTGAAATCGTAATGAACGTCCGCGTTAGGGGGATAAATAGAGACGGCTGTTTCCGAGTACGGATCTCCTCTCGGCTGCACGGTTTTAGACGTCTTATTTGTTCGCATCCAGCTCGCGCGTGTGACGTGGCAGTTTCGTTCGCGCGCGGGGGAAACGTTAATTCCAGGTTGTCTCTCTTTGGCGTGGCTCTTCATCGACAGTCCTACGGTTCGTCGGACGAATATTTGCGAATCGTCTCTTTGTTGGAACGAGATAACGAAAGGGGAGTTGGGAGGAATTTTTTCTGGATGCTTGTCGATTTTACGTTTCACCGACGACGTACGCGCGTACGTGTACGAAAATGATATAATCGTGTATCCATGCACGGATACGTAACCCGTTGACGGGGCGAGGAGAGAGAGAGGGAGAGAGAGAGAGAGTCGACGTTTGCGCTCGTTTCAAACCATAACACTGAAATCACAGATTTGTCTTTTGTTCCGAACACGAGTTCGCTACGATCTCGTGCCGGCGTTCGGTGGGATAATATTATCCCCCTTTGCGAAGAAACGCGGGTAGCGTAGTACAGTTGGAGCGTTTGTGAAACTTCGCGGAAATCCCAGAAGTCGCGAAGCACGTACTTCCGTGAAATTCGAGGAAGCGTAAGGAGGCGGTAACCGTCGCTTCGTTACGGGGAAGCCCAGATGCTCTCGACGCCGCTGATAATTTCTAAAAGGTCGGCATCACCGACGAACTATACGTTACGTATACGGGCGGGACGGGACGGGACGGGCGTTCCTGTGCCGTCGATCGGCGAACGTTAACTCGTTGTAAATTTCAACGCGCGATACGACGCGACGTCTTGGTGTCACGAGACCGAACTATTTCGTGGCAGTAACCCTGCCGTAAGGAATACGGATATGCGCGTGGTTGCGTGAGCGGCATAAGTAATCAGCTGATTACAGTGACGGTGACGGGCCACTTAGAGCATCGTCGGGCAAACCGGCGAGCACGTGAGTGGAAGAGAGATAGAGGGGGAGAGAAAAAACAACACGGGCACACACGGGTACCCCTCTCGTGACTTTCCACTCCATCATACTCTCGAGACTCCCTTCGCGAAGTATGGTGATACATCCATGGTGGTAGAAAGGTGCGGGCACATCCATCCCGTGGTTCGTACATGGAGCAAAACACCATAGGAGAGACGGGACAACGAAGAGTTAGAACGACAATGGGCGAGTAGAAGGAGGTTGGAAAGAGGATAGAGGATATAGAGGTGATGGTGTGGTAGTGGTGGCGCGGCCAACGGTGGAGGATGGGAGATTTTACAAAAAGCCAGGCAGAGCGGCCCCTTTCGTCGAGCGGGCGAGGGGTGTTGGCGGGGGTGGATGAGGAGGTGGAGGAGGATGAGGATGAGGAGGAGGAGGAGGAGGAGGAGGGGGGGTAGTAAGCGGGGGTTATGGGGGGGGAGGGCGGACGACCTCGACGATGATACGACAAAAAATCAGATGCACGGCCATTGGCTGTTCTCAATTCGAATTATTGGCTTCCCCGGTCGCCGTTCGTCAGAGCCTCCCCGACCTTCTCGATACTCTTTCTCTCTCTCCCTCCTCCCCCCCCCGCCCACCCCTCTCTTCTTCCCTCCGGTTCTCTCTTCCTCCCGTCTCTCCTACCACTTTCCCGCCGCCGTTGCCACTGCCGCCGACGCCGCCGCCGCCGCCGCCACAGCCATCTCCTCCGCCGAGCCTCCACCTCCTATCCCCCTTCGGGAATGGGCGCCGGCGAGAAGGGCCGAAAAAACTTCGAAAAAAAAAATCCAATTTCGTTGCCATGGTGACCGGCGTGCGTTGACTTTGATAAAGATCCCCCGAACGAGCCACCTCCGCTACCCCACCTCCTCTTTCTCCTCCGTCTCTTGCTCCATCCTCTTTATCCTCCTCTTCCTCCACCTCCTACTCCTCCACCTCCTCCTCCTCCTCCTCCTCCGTCTCCTCCATGGCTCGTACCCGTCGGACTACGACGCCGTCGCTTTCGCAGTTTCTCCGATTGTATGTACGCACGTCTCCTCTCCGCGTGTATATGTATGCGCCCGGCATGCGCGTGTGTACTCGTGTACACCCGCGAAGTCAGCGGCAGCCAGCTAGGAGGGTATTGTGTGTGTTGCGCCCGCGAGGGGGGAGCATCGGCGGATTCGTCGCGAGTTGTGTGTGTCGCGAATAGGAGGGGGTGGCGCGGGGGTGGACGAGAGAGAGAGAGAGAGAGAGAGAGAGAGAGCACAGAGGCCAGCGGCGGCGCGGTTTTGGTTGACCCATATCAAAGGGGGGAGGTGCCTCTCGATGTTCCGCCGGGCGGGCTCGGTGAGTGGTTTGTTTGTTGCGTTGCATCGGGTATTGGGAAAAAATTTTATTTACACGATAGAAAAATGTTACTGTCGGGAAGAAGACGTACCTTCGACTCCCCGTCGAACCCGCCTCGTTTAATCCGCCCGCCCCGTTGCCCCCCCCCCCCCCCCCTCCCTCCGCTTCCGGGATAAATGGTACGCGATAAACGGGTGGATCTATCGCGAAGAAAAATATCGTTGCACCTCGCGTCGGCCCGGGTGGGGAACATGGCGTGGCATTGGTAGAAATTGAAAGGGAGTTTCTGGCCGTACAGAAATGACAATCGATAGTTTAGAACTAGATTAGCGGCCCCTGGTGTGAAGTCGATGTAATTCTTGCCTTGGGGTTAGTGGAAAGACACCTCGTTCGGGTCCAGTTACGTTCGCTTTTTCTGTACTTTATATATTTTTCCTCGAATAAGCGATCTTTTGTTTCTTTTTTCTTTTCTTTTTTTACTGACAATGTTTAGATCTTTAACGTAGGTCAATTCACAAAGGATCCATGCACTGCAGTGTTATTAATTTTTTCGGACGGTTCATTATCCATTCCGACAAGGTCTCCGCTCATAATCAACTATTTGCGATCGCGCGATCTTAACGCGACACGCGATATGGGGAAAAAAAAGTACGACACAAAGACAGATGGAAATTAAAAAAGAGTTTCTGGTTATGTCACTTGTCGACGAGGAGCGATTACCGAGAGTACAACTGGATGAACGATACGTTTGCTCTAATCCGCCCTTGCGCGTGCAGCGGTAGACGGGGGTGGTGGTGGTGCGGGGGGGGGGTAGTACGTATCACCGGTCCCCTGGGTATGTATTCTTGTAGTCGTAGGAGTACATTCGTGTACGTGTGCACGACCGCGCGAATATCTCTCCCCTCTACGTGGGTCTGATTTTTATTTCGAAAAACTTTTTTAATAAAAAAGTTGCCCGCGCCACCCCATGCCACGGCGGCGGGCTCGGTTATACGGCCAGGTGTATCCTATATACACATTATATATATGTATATATATATATATATATATATATATGTAAACACACGCGCACGCACGCATACACACACACAGACCTAGGCGTATATTTGCGCGCGCGTGTGTGAATGAAAAGAGAGAGGGAGAACCTGGGAAAAGCAACCAACCTACCGGACCTCGCATTAAAAGTTTTACGGGGCTCACGATATTTCATAACTTCCCTGTATTTCGAAAAACGTGCAGCCGACCAGTCGGATCCAGACATCCTCCGAGATCCGTGTGTGCAAGCTCCGGCGTGCGAGCGCGCGCGCGCGCGCGCTCTCTCGCTTCCTGCGTTCCTCTCGAAAACCTGTGCACGCGTGTGCCCACGGTGTGTCATGAGCAAATATGTACGTTGGTACTCACGCGCGAATAGACAACCCCGTCGATGTTGGCATCGGTTCTCCTAGTAGCGTTCCGCGTCCAACGTACTTCGGCCTCTTTGCCTCCAACTTTCTCTTTTTTCCCCTGTCCCTTCTTTTTCGCGATCTTCTCGCTTCTCTCCTCTTCGCCCTTTGTTCCTCCGTCTCGCTCCGACCTCAGTCTTAACTCTCGTTCGTTTTCCCTCTCCTTCGCACCGCCGCGCCGCGCCGCCCGGTTTCTTGTTCTTTCATTACGTTCGGAAAGAGGATCTATAGTTAAAATAACCGCAGACACGTGGAGGGAGGTACTTTGTTCGAGTATAGGGCATAACGTTAATATTGTACGACTCGAATACCAAAGTACCTCAAAGTTCATTATAAAGCGTTATTATAAAATCTTGGTACAGAAATATTTTGGCCTCGTTCGCGATATCGGAATCTTATCCTGAAATTTTCTTACATGCTCGGGTGATGAATTTACGATTTTATATACTCCGTGTCTGTTTTTAATCTACGGTTACTTTGCTACGTATAAAATTATCTCCATATCCACTGTACCTCTTAATCTATTTTTATCAAAATCATTAAAGAATCGAGACTAAAGACAGAGAGAACTCATCGACGCTGACTTTCGCCTCCGTTAAAACGTTTTGAAGAAAGATTCCAGCGAGACGGATCAATCAGAATCCCTTTCGAATTTCGTGTTTACTCGAGAGTCCTGTACGCCTCCCTCGTATCTGGTTCTCCTTTTCGTCCTTTCTCAGCGTAAATCGCAGGACCCGCTCGCAGTTACTCCGGATCGGATGCGACAGTTTGTAGCCGATACTCCGCACGTTTCTACTTTAAATGTGTCTCGCTGGAGTACAGTCCCTGTCACGATTCCCTAGCGTTCTAAGCTCGAAGGAGTAGAACGGCGCGGCAGCGTTATCGTGTCTGCGGCGACGTTACGTCGAGCGCGGTGACAGCTGCATACGACTAACCTCGTATTCTCATCAGTCCGTGTTAAGATGCTCTTAACATTGATGATGCTCGTGTTCGCGAGCTACTACCGGTCATTCGCATTCGCGTACCCGGAAAATAAATTGCCGGGCGAATCTTGATACTGTCGGCTGCGCTCGGAGTGCCGCGAACGACGCTCGCGTCGAATTTCTCCTCGTTTAACTCTATTGCACCACTTTACGTTTGATTAGAAAAAATTTATTACTAACGGCGACCTTTTTTTTTTTGGCCCCGCCTTTTTCGTACTTTCTTCTTTCGTACGACGTACGCGCGTACACTTTTTTGGGGGGTTTTGGATATCGTTGAGCACAATTCTGGGAAAATTTAACGCTAAAATAAACATCTCTACTGCACGACTTTAGGTTTGATTAGAAAAAATGTACTACTAACGACGACCTTTTTTTCGGTCACGCCGTTTTCGTACTTTTTTCTCACGTACGACGTAGGTACGTACACGAGTTTGAGTATCGTTGAGTACGATTCTGGGAATGTTAAGTCTCAAAAATGCGCTTTGACGAGTCTGATCCTCTTAACGTTTACCTTTCGGACGTACCTCGTTTCATTAAAATATCCGAAGAAATATCGAAATTATCGAAAAATTGTTGAGAGCTATTCAAATGATCGACAAGCGCACGCATTCTCTGGCGATACTTTCAATCGCTCGTCACAGACGATGCTTCTATCGTTTCTTAATTCTTTCTCGCCCCTCTACCCCCACCTTCTCTCCCCGTTTACTTTCCATTTCTAACTCGTGGATTCTCCTGGTTCGAAGAAAGACGACGAAGGACCTGCTACCCCCTGTTTCTCTCTCCCTCTCTCCCCCCACCTTTTCCCCTCTCCGTTCCTCCTTTTCGTCCAGGAGACTTCAATTCGAGCTCGTTCGGTCGGATTCCCCTCGCAACTTTTCTACACAGTCTCGGGCCCCGTTCACCGGGTATCCAGGCGGGAACGCCACCGACCTCGCAGTTTTACCTCAACTCCCTCCTCCTCCTCCTCCTCCTCCTCCCTCTTACGTATTTCTTTTCCGGCTGGCAGAGTCAACCCTCTCGATTTCGATGCAACCTACCTGCGCGCTCCGTCTTTCGATTTCTTTTCTCTCCCCGTTTCGTGAATGCCATACGGACGAAATCATGGCCGTTCTCACGGAGGGGATACGGGGAATCGACACCCTTCGCTTTATCGTCCATTGTCTAATCGATGAAAGAGAAAATTAAAAATTGTAATTCGTACAAATATTTTCTTTCCTCCCAAAGAATAGAAAAATCGTGGTGGGTACGGGGCGGTCGGGGGGTTGAAGCCCCCTGCGGTTACTTTTCAAGCATTATCTCCCCCACCCTCCCCTACCCGTTAGAAATTCCTGAGAATGCCACTGGATGGAATTATGGCAGCGAGAGAGTCCACGGGATTATAACTACGGCTCCTCTTCGTGGTATGGGAAAAATCCTCTCGTCCGAAGAAACTGGATTTTGTTTCGAGCCTTCGCGGCGCGAGGACTGCGGCCGCCAACCATCTTTTTGATCGCGGAGTCAATTACGCGAATTACGGCCGGCTTTCGATTAGGCGAGGCTTTTGTTCTGGACTTAAAGAGACGGGCTAATTTGAGGAGACAGCGAAGTCGAGGCAATTCGCCGCGAAGGTCTGAGAAATTCTGACCAATTTCGCGGTACTTCTGGAATTTTCTACTCAAGTTTTTCTGGAAATTAAAGTAAATACGGATAAGCTTTGCGTCGCGACGAGGACAAAGCTTTTTCTCCCCGGTTGACACCAAGCCCTACTACGTTTATTTCAATTTCCGTATCTGCGGAAAGGATTCTGGTATCGTGGAATTGGTTTTGTTATTGTTTAAAAAGAAATACGAAACGTCGTGTTTTGATCAGGCTTCGAAAACACGAGAAACGGAGCGAAACAAAAAATACGAGGATTTGTATCTTGATAATTTTTTTTTTTAATATTCCAAATGTATTTTGCGTTCGTTTAACTCCATTTAACGCGGAAGACTCGAACGCTACGACCGAACGTCGTCGCACATGTCGCACCTACGTTGGATTCTGATCTGAACGCTAATAACGAACGAAGCGTGTTTTGTCCTCAGCGTTACGAGGTTCGACCACGCTTATTTTTAGAGCTCCGTGTAATAAATTATAACCCGTAATCGCGAGGAAACTTAAAAAGTGTCGGTCACGAAGGGAAATGCTCGGCAAAACCTTGTAACGGCGGGGCAGATTTGTTTCTTTTATTTGCATATTAGAGGCTAATGGAAGTTCTTCTCCTTACGCGAGCGTGTGAGTAACGGTAACGTTGTATCGCATCCGTTATCGTTACGGGGGGGCTTTATCGATTCGACGCCCGCGTTTCCGCGTAACTCTCGGTTCCCGTGAATTTCGTTAACTTATTGTTAGCGCGTTTACCGATGTGTCCTTAGATACCGGTAAAGCTTCAATTTGCTTCACACTCTAGATCCATAATCACGATTATGAAAAATCGTAATCGCGGACGCGCGTAACGCGTAATTACTCTGATACACGTAATTACGTCTGTCCAGGACGTTAACTCGTTGTATCTTCCTATCGAGAAATCTCACTTGTCAGGCGTTTTAGTTTCACCACCCCATCCTTTCTTTTATCCGTCTTTTAACCCGTCTTTTAACCCGTCTTTTAGTCGTGGAATACGAAACTTTGTTCTTCGTCCTCGCGGTTAATAGAACATAAAATACCGTTGTACCGATATTAGTTAAAAAAATTGGGAGCGAGTAGAAAAACATTGTTGGTAGAAAGCTGTAAAGTATTTATAATAGTTTTATAAATAACGTTAAACTAATCTTCGATCGATGCCATTCCATTTATTTTGCTGCGCATCCAGCCAGTAATTTAAAAGTACATTAAGGGCTTTTATATTAAGGTAGAATTTTCGAAACGAATACTTTCCATTTACCGTATATTAATACAGATTTTCCAAAGGTAACGCGCAAATGTAATTACATTTGGAAAGTACTGTTGAAAAGTTCCCAAACACGATATTAAAATATTTCAGATTTAACTTTGCGCGTTCTTTCCAATCGCGTTGGCCCCAAAAAATTAGTTACGTTCTTTTACGGTATTACAAACGGGCAAATAAAAAGTCGCGTGTTTACTTCGTCGTGACGCCGGTCAACTTTGCAGTAGAACGTCAAAAATTGTCTTTAAATACGTTTTTCATGAAATCGCGATGTTTCAGTTTATTTAATCCCGAGCGCGTCTCATCGTTGATAAAAACCTTTTGAAAAAAATCAAGCTCCTCCGCGTGTTGCGGATAGCCGACGTAAATGTGTTTTTACACCAGCCACGTTTTATGCATATTCCACTCTTCGTTAATGAGTTTGAAAACTACTTTACGCGTATGGCTGAGCCTCGTCGTATCTCTGTTAACCGGTGTATAATACGTACCGTTTGTAATTTATAACCGTACGGAAAAATTTCGTTACGTTCTTACGCTAAACTGATCGCAAACACAGTATTTTTCTGCGGCCAATTTCATCGTTAATAGACAGCTTGTACCGAGTTTTCAGTTACATACTAATATCTTTTTTCCGTTTCAACCGTGTTCAACGAAATATTGTATTCGATAGAATAGATTTTCCAAGTATCTATTGATTATGTCAAATACGATATTACACTTCGCGGAACTGTCTATCAAGATCACAATCAGAAATCCTCGCAACATTTTTTACTCGCTCCTTGTACACCCGTTACAATATTTCGACAAAAAAAAAAAAATGGTCCGGAGAACGTTAGACTCGCTTCTTGGTGGGTCGAGCGAGGGCAATGGTGCAGAAGAGGCACGGTAGCCGTTGACGATACGACACGATACGATACGATACGTCAGGTTAGGACAGGTCATGTCGCGGCGGCACGCTCTCGAGGATTCATGCCTCTTTTGGGCGAGTTATACCGCCGCGCAGTTTTCAAGTAGAACTCGTTCGCGCCGTCCTGGCAGCCGTTAAACGAGTGCTTCGCGAGAGTCAACGAAGCTCGAATTCCTCCTCGAAAGTCGGAGAAGAGAATCGCGGACAAAGAGAGAAAGAGACGAGACGTCTCTCCTCTCCTCCCCACCCCTCTCCCCTCTCCTCGCTCCCTCGCCCTTTGCTTTGTCCGTTTCTCGCTTTTTTACTCCCTCTCCCTTCGTTATTTCCTCCGAAAAGGAGAAAAGCGAGCGAGCGAGAGGACCGGACGCACATACGCGTACGAGGGGCAAGGTAAAGGGTAGCGAAGGTGGGGGGTGGGGGGGGGCGGGGAGGGGATGTGTAGGAATTCGTAAAAAGGGAGGAATGCGACGGGCGCCCGTACGTCATTCTGTCCGCGATGTGGCGAAGAACGATATTCTCCTCTCTCCTCTCCTGGTGGGCTCCGACGGGCACCCAGGGGCACACCGGCAAGGATCGTAGAATTCGCCGAAGCGCTTTTGATCTTGCGCGAAAACTGCGGGAATGCACGCGAACGCCGGCTAAAGAATTAGAGGAGCGAGAGAGAAGGAGAGAGAAATGAGGGCGAGTAAGCGGGTCGCGTTCGATTCTCTCGACGCCCGAGAGACGTCTTCGAGATGCGTCCGGATTATGATCGCGGTCGGTTGGAAATCCTCAGAAATCTCGCTGCCCGAAGTAAAGTCTATAAGATCGTTGACGCCTTACGTGGTTACGTTCAATAGTACGAGCTTTGCATAAAGTTAAACCCGCTGCGTTGAAACAGATTCGTTTTATCGATTTAAAAAATAAATTATTCCCTTCATTGGGAATGCGGTTATTTTCTAACGCTTTGCAATAAGTTACAGATGCCATTTTCAAAGTAGAAACGTTTCTCCTAGACGCTGATCAAATTGCGTAATTATCGAATCTCATTAAAAATACGTTTAAACTTAATACGCTCCACGTAAAATTGAAAACAAGTTTCTAACTCGCAGTCAAATTGTATAATTATTGAGCAAAGAGCCGGAAATTATACGTTCGGACGTGTGCATTAGTCACGGTCACAGACGTCCGGCTAATAAGAAAAAAAAAGAAAAATAGAAAAAGAATTCGTTAAATGCCAATCTCTGGTTTATCGCGTGGGGCGTTTAAGGTTTTTTCGATGGGAAAAAAAAGGTCGACGAGCGTGGAGCGCGAATCGAGAGGCCAGGCACGGGAAGTGAAAGGATGCGTTTGGTACCAAACGGCGCGCTTCGTGGCTGAACGCAAAACAATTAATAATGCGAAATAACCAACCACGCGTAATTAGTGATCTTTAATTTTCCGATCCGAGAAGCCCGCCAAACAGATTTCTCGGGACCCCGTCGTCGCGTCGACGAATCTCCACGCGGATGAACGGCACATAAGTTTGATATAAATCCTGACGCGACGATACCTTCGAATCGCGTCGAAACTTGATTTACCGCGATCTCGGCGAAAATATCTTACACGGAGATACAAGGACGTACGAATATTTTTTAAACTCGCGGTACGTCCCACGAGTTTCAATTTATCAGACGTATCGGTCCGCCGGGCGTTTTACGACACCCAGTAGTAAACCCCCCCGAAACGCCAAAAGTGTCGAGTATCGCTGCTGCTGCTGCTGTTGCCCGGCACGAATCCTCCGACCCCGAACGAATCAATCAAATCCGAATTGATCCCCGAATCATCGAAACCGGTGTTTGTATTCCGTCGGATAAAGTTTTCGAGTAGCAGAGGTTCGAAAGTACGGTAGGAGGCGGAGATGGATAAGGTGGGTGTAGAGATCTAAACGCGTTGGGATAGAGTGCATTAAACACCCGTTTCGCGTTGGAAAGCGTCGGCGAACGGGACAAGGAGGGTTAATACCCTTACATCGTATCGTTACCGCGATGTAACGCAAGGAAGGAACGAGCGGTCGTTTACGTCGTCGCCGCCGCCGACGTTGGTATACGTAGGTATAGGTACTTACGTGTTGTGCGGAGGCGCTCGGCAAATGACAGAGGCGGGTGGGTGAAAGAGAGAGAGAGAGAGGGAAGGCCGGAAGATGTATGCGCGCGTATGTATGCGAAACTGGGAGACAGAGAGAGAGTGAGAGAGAGAGAGAGAGGGGGAAGGAGAGGGTGAAGTTGGTCGGCGGCGAGAGAAGCCGTGGAGAAGCGAGAAAGGGGACAGGGGAGGAAGGGTGAATCATGGTGGGGTATTCTCTCTCTCTCCCTTTCTCCCACCTCCTCTAGGGAGGGTGGAGTGGGCGCAGGGTGTCTCTTTTGAGCCGCTGAACTTTGCCAAGTTCGAAACCGTCCGAGGCCGTGGCGACTCACCCTCTGACGTGAATTCGGCTTCCACCCTCCTTCTTCCAATCCCCCCCTTCCCCACCGTTCGCTCCTCGAGCCTATCTCTTTTTCTTTCCGTCTCGCTCTCCCTCCCTGTTTTCCTCCGCCCCCCCCCTCTCTCTGTCTCTCTCTCGGTCTGTTCTCTGTTTTCTCTCTTCCTCGTCCTCCCTCTTCGTATCGTCTCTCTCCCCCCCTCTCCCTCTTGTCTCTCGCTTTCTCTTCCTCGTTCCCTACCCCTACCTGCGTTTCAGCGTACCCTCTCAGCCGTCGTGGTATTATGGAAATTTTGAACCAATTCGAAAATCAATAGTCCCTGCCAGGAAGCCTCGAGGCGGCCTACGTTGCAGCGACGCTCCTCTTCCCCAGAAATGTATTCGGCATCGCGATGTTTTTAAATTCGCCGCCGACACACGCGTAAGATTTGCGATCCCACGGAGGAGAGACCCCACCATTTTGGTACCCCCGAGAAGATCGGAGAACCGTCATCCCGTCGACGAGCAGGATCCCAGAAACGTAAGAGAATCTCATCTATCCCGAGCTAGTAATCTCCGTCCAATCATAACGAGTGCATACAATTGAAGTTAGCGGGAAAGAAAAGCTAGAGAGAGAAAGAAAGAGGGTGGGGGTAGATATAGAGAAGCGGAGAGAAAAAAAAAAGAGGATAATAATAATAATAAAGCAGCACGGTAAAAGGCGGATCGTTGGTACGAGTCAAAATCTTGGCAACGTTGGAGGCTTTTTCATTTGATGTGCATCGGATTCCGGGACGCTCAGAATCGCTTCGGTTCCCATGAGCCTCCGCGGCAATCCGAGAGTAAAGGGATAGAGAAGGAGCGTGGAGGGGCGTCGTCTCCACCGCCCTCGGTGGGGAGAGCTTTTTTCGTTTTACAAACTGGTTCAATTTTTTCTCAAAAAGCGGGTGAACACCGCGGAAACCGGTTGTGTCTACGCCGGCTACGGACGACCGCGGCGCGCGAGGGAGGAGAAGGAGGATGGCGGGCGGGCGGGCGGGAGGGGGGTTGGGGGTCAGGGGGACGGAGGCGTCGGAGGGGAAATGGTCTTCTCTTCGGGAGTCCCAGGTTCGTGTAGAGCACGCTACGTAGCCCCGTTCAACGCCGTATCCTTGCTCTTAATCGAAGGAATTGATTCCCATTGTGCTCGTGGAACACGTCTCGCGTACCCGAAAGTGTCGAATTGTCTTGTCCTTGGAGAAACTCGTATTTCGACTCGGTCTCTCTCTCTTTCTCTCTCTCTCTCTCTCTCTCTCTCTCTCTCTCGGGTGGCGGCGTTGAATATTTCGCGCGAGTCCAAGTTTTAATTGAGCACAGACGTTCGGGAGCTTTGTGGTTGAAGAACCGAGAGCAGCCCGTAAGATAACAGAAAAAGGACGCGTTTCGTTATACAGGGTGTCCCTGTTGATCGCTAAACGCTGCTCGCGATATATTTCGTTCTAGATGAAAAGTATCGGCGAACGAACAAATCGTAGCGGTAAACGAACGAGTTAAATCTTTTTTATTTTCAATGCAATAAGAAGCGTAGCCCGTGGCATATTATGCTAATGGAATGGCAGTTGAATTATTTTACTGAATTGATCAAACGACAATCACCGCGCGCGATTCGTAATTATCCCAGTTTGATTTCATGCCGGATCCCTCCATTTCCGTTCCCTCCAACAAATACGAAATACCTCGTAAAAGATTAACGATCGTTCGAGAATATATCTATGATATTCCAAAGATTCGCGCGATTCCTTGACATTACCGCGTACCGACTGTCTTTTTTCTAAAAGGCGTCGCGTTGAATTGCCCTTTCGAATTTCCAGGCGCACCGGAGTCGCTCCACGGTAAATCACAATGCACGGTGCGACAATAAAAATGATAGCCGAATATTCTTTGCGACACCTGACATCATTATAATAATAGTGGCAAAGCTTTAAGACGATTTGGAAAAGGCTTTTGTGCATGACACACTTTTCCCTTTCGCGAAACCTACTCTGGAGAAGCCAACGCGAAGTAGGTTTCCATTAGCAACGACGTATTATTATTTACCGGGCACGCTCTGAGAATCCAGAAGTCTCTTTTCAGTACCGTAAGCCTCGCGTCACGGGCCTGCGGATGTCTATGAGGACCTCATCCCAGTGAAGATTTCATCGTTACGAGTCCTAGTTCGTACACAATGACGCCATTCTTTTTAAAGGCTGTGTTTTTCGTAATTAATATTATTTCCCGAGGAAGCGGAATTTTGTTTTTTTTTTTTCTCGATCGAGGATGTAGAGCGGAAAACGACGATAACGTTGTTTGCGCAAAACGACCTTTGATCCTAGGATCGATTAATTGCTTCACGAATTTATTATTTGCGTAGATTAATTCCTCGGTTAACTCTATATTTTTGGATGATCTTTTCAGTATCAATTCTGGTCTTATCGCGGGGGATTGATCTATTTTAATATCATTATTAAAAGTATCCCAAATAATAAGACAGAGTTTTTATTGTAGTAATGGCTAGTCGCTGAGGTGTATTGCGAAGCGATAGAGAGTTAACGTAACACAAATTTAATTCCGTGATCTTGAAAACGGAAACGAAGTGGTTTTAGTGTTATAAAGGATAAATTTTCCAAATTCGTTCTTTCGAGTCAAACGCTTTTCGTCATTTATTCTTTGATTAATTTATTCCGTGATTAATTCACTCGTCGATCCGATCGATCTCACGCGATTCAGCTCACTTTCCGATTAAGCGCCGATGATCGAACCACCCGTTTAACCGCGTTCCCCTAATTTTAGCATTGACATTCAGAAACATTTCCGTACCCCCGCGGTATAAAATCGAAAGGGCGGCTGTCTCCTTCGCGACTAGAAATAATCGTTGCAATTTTAGAAATCCAGGGCAGGAAGGAAAGTTAGATCACCGCGTTCCATCGATTATTCATCCGAGCCGAATACGTTTCGTCACGATATTGAAAAATTCACGTTTAAGGGGTCGTAGTCGGTGGTCCCCTTGCCCTTTACTGCGACGGGGTATGATCGAATGTCGCCTCTTCGGTTCCACGCGGGAAATTGGCGAGGCTATCGGAAAAATCAATTTGGCAACGATTTGGCGCTCTACCTGAGGGATAGTTGGTCATTGGCCAGGAAACCGGAAGTAGCCGGCGTTTCCTGCGGGGAAGAAATTTACCGGCCCGCCGAAACGAACGTGGCGTGTATGAGCGTACGGTACGGACGATGTTATCGTTGGAACAACGTCAAAAACGGCACCGGTGTTTTCTCCGGTCATTAGCGATTAAGAGGGCCCCCCCGGTCGTCGTGTCAGTGATCACGATTTTTATTAATCGTTTGTCGACCAGTTTCGAGATAACCGGAAGTAGACGGCTCACCGAAAAAGGAATTCGCCGAATCACCGAAACGGGCGAGCATATACCTATGTACCTATATCTATACGATTGGAGCGTACCATCTCTCGAGAGAACGTTAAAAACAGCACCGACGGTTTTTTCGGTCATTACCGATTAGGGTCTCAGAGCCGCAACGTCGTCCATTACAGTTTTTTTTCTTTTTTGCATTAGTTATGCGTCTTTTGAGAAAGCAGGAAATAGTCGGGGTAGGACGCGTCACCGAGAAGAAATGTATCGGATAGCCGAAAAGAACGTGGCGTTACGCGCACCGTATCCGTACGTTCGTTAGCGACGTTAAAAACGGCGCCGATGGTTTCTTCGGTAATCAGCGATTAGGGTCCCCAGCCGCCATGTCATCGATTAACAGTTTTTATTAATTGCACATGTTTTAAGAACTCCGCCACGTCAGCCAGGAATGGTAATGACGCGCGCATCGTTAGAGCGACGATAAAAAACGGCAGTAAACTGTCTTTCGCTTTTCCTTATCGCAACCGGGTTTTTTTCTTTTTTGTTGCTCTCCCCTCTCACGGTTCCTCTTTTCGACGCGCTTCCTGTTTTCAGTTCGAAACCGAAACGACAGTACGCGAAAGTAATTTTACCTCCGGTCTAAACCGACGCCCGGGCTCGCGGATGAAATATGTGAACGCGCGTACATATTTTTTTTTTTCTTCTTTTGAGCAAACGCGCGTTTGATAGCGCGATAAGAGTATTTGATACCGTTAACCGGGGGGGATCTCGTGCGATGGAAAATAAGCGGAAGTAATCTTGCCTGGAGGACCTCGAGAGGTATTTAATAGAAAAACGTTTCGTTGGGACGCGATTACTCGAGTAAATTAAAAATGCAATTTTTGCTTTTATATTTTCTACCTCCGCAGCTCCATTGATCCTTCCCTGCATTTACATTTCGTTCGAGACCCCTTTACACTCGCCCATAATATTTCGTGCGTTTAATTCCAAAAATTTGAGTAAAACGCGGATGACTCGAAAAACTTGGCTGCGTTTCAAGATCAAACACCGGAGAATAACAAATTCTTCGAATAGAAAGCGATTTAGCACGGCGCGTACAACATTTCATGGCTATACTTTAATTTGGGGCACCACGGGAAAAAAGAAAAATTCAAACGACAGCGAAAATTCGTTAAAAACGAAAACGACGGCTATCTGGTCGCCCGAGCGTGACCATTAATTTTGAATAATGAAAGAAACGCGTCGAGTACACGTTACGCTGAAAAAAATTGGATGAATCTCGACGAATCTCGACGACAGACGAGAGCGTTACGAAATTTTCTCGCGCTCGACATCAATTCTATTCGTCATCGCGCGTTATCGAGAAGTGCATCGTGCGACTCGCGGAGATCGGCGATGACCTAGAAGAAGTCCCACTTGGGGGCCGTTTCGCCGTGCTTCTGGATTCTTCCTCCTCTCGCCTCGTCTATCGCGCGCGCGCGCGCTCGAGAGAGAACCTCTCCTTATCCGGAATTCTCATTTTGACGCTCGCAATCGGCCGTTAGAAGTCCTCTCTCTCTCTCTCTCTCTCTCTCTCTCTCTCTCTCTCTCACCGCGGACGACCGAAACTCGCTGCTCCCGAGCGGCAATAATACATTCGTCGCCTTATCACCCGAGCGACGCTGACTACCGACAAATTATGCCCCGACGGCCAACCAACTTTCGCCGTTGCATTTCTTTCCTCCGTTCTCTCTCTCTCTCTCTCTCTCTCTCTCTCTCTCTCTCTCTCTCACCCCCTTCCATCCTCCATCCGCATTTTACGCGACCGCGGGGGCAAACGAGCGAGAAAATTTCCAAGGACGCGTGTGCGTGCGCGCGCGCGCTCTCGCGTGGCTGGCATTTTTCAGAAAAACTATGTCGCCTCCGAGTTGCGAGCGAAGTTCCATTCTAAAGGTTATCAACGCAGTTACGTGTCTCCCCGTTTGGTAGAAGGGGAGGGGGGAGGGGCGGAGGGGACGATAAGGCCTACTTGTAAAATTCCGATCCTTTCAAAAATATTTTCAAAGCTTATCGGCCGTTCGCCACAAAGTCTTCCTCTACGTTTGCCCCGGCCGCTTGGATTGCAACTTTAGCGTTCGCGTGACATTACGCATCGACGCGCGAGCGCGTTGCGTATGTCCCGTCTCTTTCTCTCATCGGTTTTTATCGAACCCGGACTCTTTTTTTCTTTTTCTTTTTCCTCGGGCTAGCAGTTTACGTGACGCACGTTGCAAACGTACCTCTGACCCCTCTCGCGCGATACCTTTTTATTCGCCGCGAAAGGAAGTCACTCGAAATTGACTATCCGGATGCTACACTGACGCGTTTCTTCGCTACATCGTCTCCTCGCGTCCCGTTAATTAACAGTTACCTGAGAATCCGCGAACGCGCCGCCGCGCTACGATTATTCTAGCGGGCCTCGTACCCGGGTATACTCCGATTCGAATTTCCCAGCCCCGGCGTGCGCGAAATTTCTCCCGTAGAAAGTATCGAAGAAACGAAAAAAAAAGAAAAAGGGAACGAGCGTTAGGCTCATCAGGAATTCTTTTCTCGCGTCGTTAGAAATTCTAACGGTGGAACGGAAACGCCGTGAGCTTGCATTTCTAACCTCTCGAGCGTAGATTTGCCGGAATTCGACACGAAAAGTTCACTTTGGATTTGCGAGACTTGAGTTTCGATTTTGGATGATCGGTCTTTTCTCTTATACCTACGTGCTCACAGTGGTACGGAACGTTTTATTATGCGCGCGAGACCGAGAGATTACGTGGCTTTTTATTAAAGGTGGTGTGCCCATGATTATGAAAGTTATCTAACAATAAGTAAAAAAAAAATAAAAAAGAATGAGTTTATCAGCTATTTTAAGTCGCACTTTTTAAAATCAAATAATACGCTTAAAAAAGACATGAAAGAAATATAACAAATCACTTTCATAACCATGAAGACATTACTAAAAATTACTAGATAATATTTTTTGCGATCGTTCGAACACAGCGGTTCTTAATATAAATTTATAGCTTCCAACTAATAATTCTCAACGTCAATAACATCGCTGCTAATTTATTTCAGAAATAGAAATTATAATTATAAATGGTATATATACAGTAGAGTCTCGGTAATTCGACCTTCGACATGTCCGACTTTTTCCATAACCCGACGTAGTCGGCTCGTAATCTCATCGGAAAAACTCTAACGAGGACGTTGTTATACTTTACTTTATACACACATATATTTATTTCTATATAAATAAATGTGTATCTATATAAAATAAAAATTTTCGAATCAGACTAGCCTAAATACAAAATCTACCGCTTCACTTTGGACTCCATTTTCCTATCTCGATAAAGAGAATGAAATTCAACCGAACGATCAACGAGCGTTCTGGAAAATCGCAGGCAGGATGAGTCGTAAACTGACACAATCTCGATATTTAATAAATATCGACCATCGCAACAATTGCGATACGCGAGAAGGAACGGAATAGAGAGAAACAGAGGGAGGAAGAGCGAGCGAGGGTGAGCGGGGCGGGGGGGAGGAAGGGTGGGAGGGAGGGTGGGGGGCGGCGAGGGTTCCGGGGGAGGAGGAGTTAATAAAAAGGCATAAAAAGGCCCGCGCAACGTCTGGCTACGTTCCTGCGGAGCGCGCAGTGCCGTACCAGACGAAGGGGGCTGTTGTCCTCCACCACTCGCGCGCGGTGGGGGATGGTGGTTGGCGAAGGCCGGTCCCGGGGTGGGGAGGCCGCGCGGTCGGCCTAAGAAGGGGCTGCAAGGGGGAGGAAAAAGCCAAAAGGAGGAGGGATACATCCAACGGAGGAAAAGGAGGCAAGGCGGCCGTGTGTGTGTCTGTGTGTGTGTGTGTGTGTGTGTGTGTGTGTGGTTGTAGCGTCGGGCGGCGGTGTTGGCGATGTAGCGGTGCGGCGGGTTGCCGGCGAGGGGGTGGGTGGGCGACCGGGGGGAGGGCCAGAAGAGACACACGGCGGTTCTCTGGCATTTGTAGCATTGTAGGTCGTTGCGTTTTATAACGTGACTCCTTAATTTCCGCGACGGGCGTCCCGCGTGCGCTGGCGCGCTGTCTCCGCGAGAATCATCTCTCCGTGCGCTTTTGTCCGCTCTTGTCGTCGACGTCGTCGACGTCGTCGTCGTCGTCGTTACCGTTACCGCCGTACCTCGTCGCGATCTTCGTTAACCAAACGACGAAAGAAGCGTCCGAGGGGGACGCGAACTCGTTTACCCTTCATGGATCAGCGGGACGTTACCTCGCGAACGTCCTGCGTTCCCCGTGGCTCGTGACCGCGGGTTTGTGTCGGGGCGCAACGTGGCAAACGCGTGCGGGATATCGCACGCACGGTACACGCGGGTAATCGCGTGTTGCGTGTCGTTCCAGTTAACCGTGTTACGTGTGTCAAGTTCGTTCTCGTCGTGCCTGCCTTCGCGTCGTTCGTTTCTCTCGGTACATGTGTCGGTTGTTGCGGTTCGCTTTACCGTTCGGCGCATCCTCTCGGAGGTGTTTCCCCGTGAGTAGACGTTGATGTTTCTTCCCCCCCCCCCCCCTTGGGACTTTTGTATTTTCGTGAGAAACGTAACGGTGCTTCGTTAAGGTGATGATGAGTTTGTGCTACGACTGTTTCGGAAAATTGATACTTTGACTTTGTCGATACTGTGGACGCTCGCGATACTCGAGGTGACACTTTTTTTTATATTCATAATACCAATTTCCATAATTATGCGTTTGAAGTCAGCAATTGATGTCGGTAAAAATTTCAAAACGCGTAGAGGAAATTGTACCACGTTCGTTGCGCTAAAAAGTAGCGTTAATAAAAATCTTCGGTAAATTCGGTAACGATACAAAACATACCCTTCGACTCTACGATGCAATCTTTTCAAAAAATTTCTTCGAATCGAAGACACGTACTCAGGAACTTTGAGTCGCAACAACGAATTATCAATCGTTATTAATGTTAGCCAAACCGAATCTTCATTATTTCTGCACGATCATTTCTATTTTATTATTCCTCCGTCATACAAATCCGTAGATTTATCCGGGAGTGATAATTTCCATTGTTTCCTCTACTTCCGCGCCCGTGCGAATACCATCGTCGCGTTACGGTTTTTCTTCCATAAAAACGTGACCGGGAGACATCCTCTCGGCTTCCTGCCTCTTCGCTTTTAGGGAAGTATCGTTTTCCCGCTCGTTGTCTCGGGTTTTTGGAAAACGAAAGATACGGGGGTACAGAGAGAGAGAGAGAGAGAGAGAGAGAGAGAGAGAGAGAGAGAGAAGAGAGAGTGAGTGGGAGGGGGTGGGGGGAGAAGTTTGCGGCGCACAGGTAACCCGAAGCGTACTGCGAGCGTGTCATCTCGGCGTACGTGACCGGGATGTTACACGATTGTTTTATTTTCCGAAAGCGCCGCGGGCCAGTGTTTTACCCCCCCCGGTATCGTGTTTGCCCTTTGATAGGTTTCTCGTATTTTCGGTAACAATGGACACCACGAGGTAGTTACGATACGTGGATAACCGGTGGCCGGTGTTACGGGGTGTCCTTCGCGTACGTGACTGGGAAGCGTCGGTTCGTTTCTTTTTTTTTTGTTTTTCTCTCCTCGCTCTTTCTATATATACATATATATATATATTTTGTCTTTTTCCGGGGATCGCTGAGCGAGGAGCGGCGCGTTTGTTTGCGTCTACGCTTAACGCGATTAAGAGTTGGATAATTTAGTACGTACGAAACGATTGTATGGCGCGTTACAACGCGTACAATTGGCAAGTGCAAAAATGAGTCTGCGTCCGCGCATAATTATACTCTTCTTTGATCTTTGCGTCGAGCGCGGCTCCGTTGCCACGCGACACAATGGAGATAAAAAAAACGCTGTTCCGTGTTATGATATACCTCCTACGCTTTCTTTCGGTAAAGAGGGCGCGTAGTTTGTAAAAATTTAAGTCGCGTCTCCGTTGCTTCTTTTTTTTTCTTTTGCCTCTCGCGAGATCAGCTACGAACGGGTTCGGGGGTGGGGGGTAATAAAAAAATTCTTCGCTTCCGTTGCAATTTTTGTTACGCGATAAAGATTCGCGAGCTCGCCGCGTTAAGTCGTTTCCCGGGGGGTTTTTTTCCCGACGAGAAATATTGCGTATGATAAAGCAAAAAGCTGACCTCTTTGAGAATTTATCTTACGTCTTTTTTTTTTTCCCCTCCTCGAAAGTTTACGAGTGCGTCGGACGGAGAAATTTCGTTTCTATGTAACCGGTAATTTCGAGAATTTACTTTCCCGGCGAAATTCCTTTTTTCCTTTTTTTTTCGTTCGCTCGAAAGTTTACGTAGGAGTGGAAAAAAGGTGGGTTTAAAAAAAACCGCCGCGCGTTATATTCGAATACTTTGATCGGGCGCAAAAAGTCTTAAATGCGAATGCGCACGAGTGCGTTTTTTAAACGATAAACGGGCAGCTGAGGACATTCACCGTTTTTCAGCGGGTTTCCCCCTACCTCGCTTAAATACCGAGGCAGATCGAAATTAGAGAAAGTAATATCCCGATTTCAAATTTATCGCATCGTTGATCGACAAGAATTAGCGTCCTGCCCCTCAATGTCGGGGAAATAATTCCAAACGCAAAATACGGAAATGCGCCTCGTAAATCGTTATATTGAAAATCTCTAAATAACAGAGCAAAAAAAAAAATCTTGCAAATTCAAAACCCATCGATGCGCATAAAATTGATACGATTGAAATTCCTGATTTCCGCGTTTCTATTTGAAAAATGTCCACGTCCGGCAAAGCATCGTCTTCGCGATCAAAATTATAAACGCTCTTCAACGACTGTCATTATCGATCGATCTTCAATTCTAATATCCGTGTTTCGGTTCGAAAAGTTGGACGTTTCGAAAACCGTATTTGGTTTTGAAGATCGAATGAATTTCCACTGCAACGACTTTGCTGTTTCTCTTCGAAAAGAATGACTTTCGACCGTGCTCTCCTCTTCCAATTATTTTCTCTTTTCCACGAAAAAGTTCCGTAGAGGCGATGCAACGCGTGCCACGTGCGTGCACGAGGAAAAACGGTGAATACGCCCCCCTCGTGTGCGAGAGAGAGAGAATGCGAGAGAGGGAGAGGCGCCCTCCACCGCTGTGTGCAGTGAAGTTTATCTTCGACCGCGCGCGATAAAGCCACTATCGTGGTTCTCTCGCTGCGTGGCTGTGTGTCGCCTTCGATGAAAAAGCGAGAAGAGAAAGCGAAAAAAAAAAAAGAAGTGAGTGAGAACCGGGAGGGGCAAAAAAATCCCTACGAAGCTCAATTCCGAGCGTAATTTAATCTCGAGATTTTCGCGAAATTATCCTCTCTTTGTCCCTTTCAGCCCTTTACGATCTCCCATCGCGCTGAGCGATCTTCTTCACCTGTACGACTCCTTCTCTTTTCTTTATCAAAGAAACCACTTTAATCCGAAGCTCTTCAAAATTATTCCCTCTTCTCTCTCCTCGTCCTCCCCTTCCCCTCTCCCAGTCGCGCCGTCTTCCTCTCTCTCTCTCTCTTTCTCCCTCTCTCTCTGTGTGTTCTGTGAATAATTAGCGTCTTTCCTGTCCGTAAACAATTTCCTCCGTCGAGAATTAGGATCCTTTTACGTATCGAGCTGGCTTCGCTCGACTAAACTAACGAAATCGGTTTACGAGATCGGAATCACGGCCGACGAAGCGCGTGACGCGCGGTTCGTTTTTTCCTATTTTCGGCAAACATCCGAGGCCCCTTGAAAAAGGACTAACCTTAGCGCGATGCATTCGTAGTCTCTCACGTGCATCCTTCGTCCTCTCGTGAAAACGCCTCGCCTTATCGTTTTACGTGTACGGACGCGAGTAACCGCGTGTACACACTTACCGGAAGATACGTTGAGAGAGGGAAGCGGCTTCGAAAGATTTTTTCTAATTGTTCGCAAGAGTTAGTTTTTTCAGCGGGACGCCAAAGAAATTGTTTAATAATCTCGATTGGATGCGTAGGAAATAAGTTTTCCCTGCGATGCAATTATATTTACCCGATTACCTTATTACCCTTTTATGTCTCGTTAGTTTCTTATGTCTCTTATTACCTCGGATTACTTTGTACTCGAGTACCACAAACATTTTCTTGAATTCTAATTATTATTATCCGTTCAAACAGAATATATAATTCCGCGAAGATATGCAAGATTTGCTAAATAAATCAACCTCTCCGCGTACAATACGTCTTTGCTATGCTTTCGTACCAGACGACTTTCCACGTAAAAAGGTATACCTTTTTTTCTGCATGTACCACGCATCTTTTTTTTTTACTACAAACTCGTCCGTCGTCGTGGTACGTTTAATCTCGCGCGACCTTCTCGTATAGCCACCGAGTTCGAGGGGAAAGACTCGAAAAAAAAAGAAAAAGTATTTTTATCCGAAGTTCGTTAGATATCTTGGAATCGTGCGTTCGACGGTCACTGGCAGTTTCCGTGGATTCCTTTTATCAAAAATGTAATTGCTCCGCGGCAAAGTTATTCGAATCATTCGTAGTTATCCCGTAGTTAATTGCAGCCCGCCAAGTTTTCGTGGCCTCCCTCTTTTCCCCGAACCGATATCCGAAGTTTCAACTTCGAACAACTGTCCCTGGCTCGGGGCTATTTGAACGTACAAAACTTATTTTCAATCGTCGGTCACAAAGCTCGGACAACCTCTTTCCTTTCTCTTTCTCTCTCTCTCTCTCTCTCTCTCTCTCTCTCTCTCTCTCTCTCTCTCTCTCTCTTTCACAAATTCGGATGTACCTTTACCCGTCGTTTCAAGTTAATTACACCGATACGCTTGATCCATTATTTCAGTTTTCGTAGCTTCCACTTTTTCAAGATCGCACTTTCCGAGTTTCGACTGGCGAAAGAGAGTTGTTGCGCAAAGTTACTCGAAGCGATCCCCACCAGCTGTACATTTAAATCTCACTTACAGTTCCCGCTGCACTCTTTTCAAAACTTTGTGCTCTTTCACCTTCTTTTCTTTTTTTTTTGTGTGTGTGTACGCGTACACGTATATAACGTTACTCCGAATCGCGTATTAAAGTTCGCCCGTGATTCTCGTGGCTTTCTTTTCTGAAAAACCGGCTGCCAAAGTGGGAACTTCAAACGGCCGCCGTTATCTATCCGTTATCTACGGTCTCTCGGTTGCATTTATATCTTTCCGCTTTTCTTTTTCAAAGACGGGAATGGCGCCATTGAAATGCAAACCCGATCTGTTCTCATTGCTGGAATTTACTGGCCGCAATTATTAATCCGGTCGATAAGTCGGCAATGTTTTCGTTTCGAGTGGATATCTTTCTCAAAAGATATTCTTTGGGATTATGAGACGGTAAGTATCGAACGAAGGATGATCGTATAAATGGTCAGATATTTTTTTGTCTCGCAATGCGGTCGTTCCATAGAATTTTTATTTCATACCACGGGGTTTTCGTTGATTTTTTAAAACGCGCATTTCGTAAGCGAAACGGCCGATCGATCGAACCAAAATATCATCGCGTTCCGTTTCTCCGACCAGTATCTTTTTTTTTTTCGAGACCAGACGAGAAAGTGATAATCGGAGAATCGTTTTGATCGCGAAGCCAAAATTTCGTACGTTGTAACACGCAATTCGCGAGTATTCCGAGGCGTCGGTGAATTCTTCGAGTCGCGCGATTTACCGAATCTTTTTTTTTTCTCTCGAATAACCCGGCCGACCGAAACATTCATTGCCGCGTGGAGAATTAAGCGCGCGCGCGCGAAGTGGTTTCGTCGAGGCGTTACTGTTATAATTCACGTAATCGAAACTTTTGCATTCACGGCGAGCGTGAAGTCGTAAAAATAGGCGAACCATAGACGCACGGTTATTGGCAGGCTCGCGTGCGTATAAATTTCACCGTACGATCGTCTAGTCCATCCCGATCGGAACTATTCGCAAAACCGTTCCCCGGATCGAGGCGTAATCGTTATTTAATATCCTTCGCGATATATCCGTATCGCCAACAAATTTTGTTAAAGAATTTAGGCGTTTGGTCCTCACGGTTAATCGACTCGAGCCCCGTCGGGTATCGAATTAATTTCACCCCCCATCCACCGTCGAACCGATTTAAGAAATTAATGGTAACCAAAAATACTGGCGACGTTGGGTCTGACTTAAAAATATGTCCACTCGAGCGGTACGATTGAACTCTCGATATCCCCTCAAAAGAACGAAAGAAATTAAGCATTCCCGTCGCGCGTCACTCGATACACCCACCGTACTCTCGAGTCTCGCAATTAATTAGCCAAATTATTTACGATACATCCCACGAAACGCCGTACATACCGCACCAATCGCAACGTATCAAAGAAAAAGACAAGAAAAAAAAAAAAAGAAAAAGGAACGAAACGATCCTCATCCACGCGTCGATCGCGATGACCCACGTGGACGACGAGCTGTAAAGAACGACAAATATATCTGAGGTCAGATCTCTCCCGCCTCATCCACGTCGACGGAGGGTTAACCCGATTTCCCAATTTGATCCGGATTTTCGAAAGGTCACCCGCGTGCCTCTCCTTCCGCTCGTTCTCCCGCCTCCCCGGGGCGATGCTGCACCGCGTCGTCGTCGTCGTAGTCGTCCTCGTCGTCGTCGTCGTCGTCTCTCTCGGCACCGAGAAGAAGCCGAGGCATTTTCTCAACGGCGAAAGGTACTCTAATCCGATCCGTAAACACAATAGAAAGTACCCGGAGAATCTAGGATACCGAACGAGTCTTGCCTCTGCTCCTCACCTGTATACGCGCGTACATACGTACGTACGTTATTTCTACGTATTCGCAACCGAGAGACCTGAATAACGAGGATCCGCGAGTATCGCGCTACCCTCCACGTACCAAACAAAAGTCTCTGTACATCCGGTTACCTCGCGGATGGAGAACGATGACCTTTCAAAGCCGCGCTTACGTTCGAGTCATTTTGATCGGCGTAGCCTTCAGTTCGAACGTATTCGTTCAGTCCAATATGCCCCACCGGTGGGTCACCCTTTAGCTACTTCACTGGGTCAGCTTGCTCACCGGTGGACACGCGATTGATTCGAGTCAAATTTAAGTACGGTAAACGATTTTTTCGGTTCGTCAAAGAAATATTAGGCGTAGCGGGCTGGTTTGTTATTCGACTGACTTTGAACGAAGTTTTTGTAAAACATAGAAAGAGCCACACTTTCTCGGAGAGACATTACGTTTTTCACTGAACGTGTTTACGAAGATTTCCGTTCGCGAGCGGGAAAACTGAGTATCGGGCGATTCGTGGCGATCGATGCGAACGCATCGAGCTTCTTCGACGTTTCGTTCTCGCGCGGAAACATTCGACAATGCCGAGAGGATACGCCGCGGCGCGCGACGAAAATCCTTTGATCGGCCGACGAGCCAGGGATAACGTTCTTGAATATTCAAAGCGTGCGCGACGTCGTACGCGCGTCGAGGATTTTTAAGCGGATCGCACGAGACGGCTCTCGAAAATTCTTCGCGCGTGCAAAGCTTCGACGAAGATTTCTGTTCGTCGACGATGATCGGCGGCCCCCCCCCCCCCCCCCCGAGTCTTTCGCGTTGACCGAGGTCGATCTTACTTCTGCCGTGCTTCCTTCGGTACGAGAGATCGATTCGCGTCGATAAGCGCGAATAGAAATCTTCGCGATCGATCCTCGAGTGTCGACATTAACGCACCGCGCCGATACGTCTTGGGAGAGGACAGCACGACAGGCGGGAGGTTAAGATAAAGAGAAAGAGATACGAAAGAATGGGTAATAATAATTTCGCGCGAATCTCGCGGCGGCGACGGAGATTTCGGTATTGTAACCAGAACCGCCGCGTTTCCCGATACGCGGAAACTATCGATTCCCACGATCTTCCCCGGGGTCGAGTCTCATAGAAAACTCGTCGTGGGAGGGGGGGGGGGGGGGAGGAAATTTTCACCGCAGTCGAGCGTGGCGGAATCCAAACTCCCCGGGATATTGCTCTTAGATATTGCTTTTTATCCAGCCCGTATAAGAGACACGCCCGGTATCGCTCGGATTAACGGAGAGCGAAAAAGTAAGCAGGCGTTCCAACCCGGGCGTGTCTCCCGATGCGCGTCCCTCGATCGAGAATAATTAATGTTATACATATTAATATCGAATTAATCGATCGATTATGCATACTAATTTATACTGGCCAACTCGGCGCGCGCTTCCTCGGGCCGTCGTTTTGACGTTTAAATACGGTGACTCGGATCGCGCGTCGTTGACTGCATCGGACGACGGGACCGATCGAGATTAATGACCGTGTTATCGATAATCGCTAAATTTGTTTTAAACGAAACTCGGTAATCCGACAACCAACGAGTTTCCGCGCGTCAAGTTTTCCCGTCGGATTTATGGATTCTTCGGGGTTCGCTGATGTACGTACGTCACGTAATGTACGTGTACCTAACGTGTGTACCGGGCTAGCACGAAAATTCCTATGGCTCCAGCGAGCTCCGCGTTTTCCAATGGCAAGTTTTATTAATGAACGTTCGCGGTGAACAGAGATGCGCGAAATCAAGTTTCCGATTCGTCTTAATGCAACTTCATTACCGGGCAACCGGGCGAACGATGAAAGTTTTAACGCTACAATATCGCGACGACAGCAACTTGTCGATATCTCGACTTTCACAATTTTTCGAAGTCACTTTCCACGGTTACGCCGATAGAGACGCTGGTTTATGGTAATCGTTTCCGGATAATGCAATGAAAACACCGTGATTTTTTATCCGCAAAACCACCTATACAGCGTATGATTTGTCCACGAATCTCCAAGATTAAAAAACGATTTGTATTTAATCAACCAATTTTCTGACGAGATCGGTCATTTTCGGGTAAATTTGTTCGTTAAATACTTGTCAGTGCACGGTTGATTGTTCTTCGTTTGATCGTTAATGAACGGTTATACGGTAACTCACGGAACGCGAGCCATCTCATCGCTTCGATCCTCCCGATCCTTGGGTATCCTTTTTGTATCTTGCCCGACATTTTGGAAACGTCGACACGCACCGTGGGCTCGCGTCGACCTTGCGATTCGATCGCGAGTCCTCTTCGACGTCTTGACCACCGTGGAGAACTCGTGAGTCATGATCGAAGGTCGATCCGTACTTTAAACCGGATCGAGACTTTCGAAATCAGATTTCAAAGGATTTTCGATGACTCGAAAAATTGAGGAGATCTTTGGTGGGGAGGAAAGATGGATAAATTCGTCGTGCGAAAGAGGCTGAGATTTTTTTTACAAAATTTGTTTAAGAATAGAAACGGGAGCGTCTGCACGTTGGGAAAAAAATGAATTTAATGTTACTATATGTATATTAATTTTTTCTCCTAACCCTGATTATCCATTTATCTTTATTCTGATGTTTTTGAAAAAAATTCTCGCACGAGCTGCCGGAAACTTTAAACGTCACGAATGTAGCCGAGTGTCCTCGATCTTTAAAACGCACGAAGATATTTCAATTTCATTAAATTCTACGTCCTTCGGATCGTATTTCGTATTTGTATAAAAAAAAAAAGCGTCGGTATCGAGATAATAAATTGGGTACTTCGCGCTTTATAACATCCCGCGCATACCTTCCCTTCCCTTTGTTCGTCGCAAAGACGAGAGAGCTAAATATTAAATTTTAATATTTAATTCCGCCCACTTCTGCGCGAAAGAAAGACGCCGGCGTTCTACCGTTTGAAAAGAAAAGATAGATTGCAGTAACCGTTCCGATGTAACGAGATGACACTCGATGGTTGGCAATATCGTGGCAAACTTCACCGCGCATCTTCTCTCCTCCCTCGCACCTCGCAAAAACGAGAACACGAGTCGCGAATAGCGTTAAGTACGATCGATAACGAGCCTACGGACAGAAGTCATCGATTTAATAGTAATTACCGCTCCTCCTCGTCGTCGTCGTCGAGCGGTGTCCGTTCGAAGAACGGACGATCGTTGACACGATAGGAAACAACCCATTCGTTTGCGTTACGTTCCCCGCCGACAGAAGAGTAGAATTTCTTACTTCCTCTTCCCGCCGTCTATACTTACCGTCCGCCAGGAGTCATAGACGACTAAGCGGTCGTGGTAAACTGCACCGTAAAAGCAGCACTCGGCTAATTCCGCGAACAATTCCGATGGAAACGTTGTAAATTAACTGCGCATCGACGTTTCTATCAGCGAGCCGTCGAATCGAGAGATCGTAGCGCGAGCGCGGAGATGGTAGCGTAATATAGTTGTACCGACCCGTCGCGTCGTACGGTTAAAACTACACGTACAATTATCGGAGCTGTCGTTGCGTGGTAGAATCCAGAAATAGTATTATCCGAAGTACCGTGTAATAGAATTTTCAAGTAGAATTAGCCGGATACAGTTGTGGAACGGAATTTCGAAGTGGAATCCTCGAAACGGCTCGGTACACGGTAGAGAATATCGTGGTAGAATTACACGAACTTCACTTGTCGTTGTACCGCAGTAGAATCGTGTAAACTGTTCGACATTTTCGGATAATCGATCCAAGAAAGATAATGCCGTCGCCGTTAAACTCGTCGAGGCACACGATTTTCAAGGGAATAAAAACCCAAGTTGCGGAGAATTAATTAATAACGAAATGAAGAACTTTAATTAAGATATTAAACTGTACGATCGAGGATTATGAGTAATTTCAACTTTTCGTAGGTGGGCTAAGATATATCCCACCGTGCATCGAAAAGCTAAGCAAAAGGTGGGAAGAGTTTTTAACCCACCTAACGACAAACTGTTTAAACGTTGACGCTCCCTGTCCGAACGCAACGAATAATCCATCGTTCGATTAATCGCCGTTCGGATAATCGGGACGCCACCGTATCGCCGTAAGAACGCGAAGAAACCCATCCGATGCATTATTCCTAACTGCTTTTCGATGCCACGACCGGAACCCGTTAATCACGGAACAACTGTTATTTGTGTTTCAGGGAAAGCTCGTGAGACGCATCGACGGGATTTTGCAGTCGAATCGGTATCCACGCACGGAGTGATCTATGCGTGAATCTCTCGAGCACCTTCAAGGTCGGGACGTAGAAGGTAGTTCAGGTCGGCGACCGAAGGGCCACGGGTCGTTTTGACTTCGCGAACGAGCTCGGAAACTGATCCCCCCGGCATCGAGGGCACAACGCGACGCCTGTAAGAATCCAACGGTGACACGCCTTATCGGGGAAATAGACGCGTGAGAAATTGGGATCGTTTGGAGGGGGGAGGGTTTTAAGATCGTTGGAATTTTCAATGGCAATTGTACGTTGCGCCGGCGGTAGGATAATGGAGTTAAAATATAATTGATCGCCAGGATTGTGGGAATGAACACGGTGGAACGTGGAACGCATTGCCGCGCGGCCGGGCTGAATTGAGTTGCAAACGTTCGGTTTGATTTATTATATCTGCACCGTGAATAGGTCTGCGGCAGGAGTACATAATGTACTTCCGCACAATGAACCATATAAAGTAATTACGGATCGTTTCCTATCAAGATGTTTTTTTCTATTTTTTTATTACGCGAAAAGTAGGCTCTAATTACTTCGCGTTTGTACATTGTACTCCTTATCACCGTTACCGTGCGCGCACCGTGAGAAACCCCTTTTTTTCTCCTGTCACGCGTCTTTTTCACTTCCATCGAATTTACTTCGATATCACTCCGACTCGCAAAATTCGATAAAATTTGAGGAATCTCTGAAATCTTCGTATCGCCGACCCTTCGTAGCTTTTCTTCGTTATCGCATTAATCCACAAAAATGTGGATGCTCGTTATTCTTCCGGCGATTGTCTAGTGCCGTGAGAAAGACCTTTTTTCTTTATCGCGTCATCCGCTGGAAATCTTAATTAAACCTAATTAATTCCATCAAAACAATCCCAGCTCGCAGAGTTCGTAACATCGACGAATTTCCGAACCTTGCCCGCGCCCACCCTTCCAATTTCCATGATATGCCATCGACTCTCCGAAAATGGTAACCCGCCGGAAAAACCATTTTCTTTTTTTATTACACGCCTGTCCCGCTCGTAAACGTAACGTAATTAATTCCGTTAACATAATCCCAGCTTGGGAGCTCGTGGCACGGACAAACCTTCGTCCCCTATTCGTGCACCACCCTTACGTGCTTCCGGTGGCACGAGGCTCGGACAAAAATTCGGTAACGCATCGCGTGAAACGTTTTTCCAGCATGCGCATTTTCCTCTCGCAATTCTAAACAACTAATTCCTGACAGAAAATTTGTACGGCTCGACGTGTTTACGAAAATCCTTTTTCTACACACCCCGAAGAATTTTCCGATAACGTTAATCATCTACGAAATACAGTAACGCGCAACCGGAAACGCTTTCTATTACACGCATTTGATTAACAAATCCTATTGAAATAATTCCAGTTGACAAATCGGTAGGATATTCGACGCGTTCGCGAAAAATCCCCCACCTAACGCGCCAAACGAGAGCAATTTCCCGATGGCGCGAACCGCCCCAGAAATCTTGGGTTGTGCACACCTCGGTCGTTCCGGCCCGGCGATTGTCCGGTAACGGCGTTGCCCGGTGTCACGGACGCGAGGCTCACTCCCACCCGAGTGTCTGTCACTTGCCCTCCTGACACGACCCTGATGTTCCAGACTAGGTGGGGGGAGGAGGAAGGCGACGAGAGAGTACGGTGAACCACAGCAACGGAGGCAGGCGGTGAGGAGTTCGTGGCGGTGCCAAGCCCGCGCATGCTTCAGCAACGAGGCGGTTCAGCAACGACACCTCCCGCGACGTCATCGTCCAACATGTTCCCCCAACAGTATTGCCTGAGATGGAAGTACCATCACAGCAACTTGCAGACCATGTTCTCGCAGCTGCTGGAACGCCAGGCATACTGCGACGTCACCCTCGCCTGCGAGGGAAAGACGCTCAGAGCGCACAAGGTAAACGAAACAACGCACTCTATAATCGCCGTGTCTCGGTGTCGGGAAGTCAAATTTTGACGGTAGCGAAACACGCGATCGACGAGGGGAGGGGGGAGGGGTGCGGAGGGGAGAGGGGACGGAGGAGAGGGGAGCACGATACGTTTGCGACGACAGAATATTTTTCAGATATTATTTATGGGAAATGGCGCGGAACGTAAGCGGGATTTATGTCGGGAATGAGATCGAAGATTCTTCGTTACGGAGAAACTCTGCGTCGGGAGAAGGACCCGAGGTTCTTCGTTCGAGGAACGCAAACTTTATTTGTATTCGTTACCGATTGTTTAAAAATTCCTGGAAATATAGCGGTCACCGCGAGTTGTTTCAAGTTTTCATTCGTTCGGAAATCTTTGTCTAGATTCTAAAGATTCTAGATAGAATTTGCCAGAATTGTTTGGATCACCGTTCGGTGATTCTTTCAAACAGGTACATCGACGTCGACTCGATTGCCATTTAACGAGAATGAAAATGTTGCGGCGAAAGATTCAAAACGTTACCGAGGATATATAATGCGTTGAATGTAACTCGGCGAATCGTTACCCGCGTTTTGGTTTCCCGGACGAAGCACCGTGTAAGTTGGATTTCGTTAAATTACCGGGAAAAATGTCGCGTGCTTTTCGCATCGTTCCTCGATGTATTTCCAAAGGGGAAGCGAGTCAGTCGACTAAACTCGCGAGTTTTAAGCGATACGATTTTCCGTTTTAAAGCGAGAGATCATCGCTGGCTTTTCTTGCGCGACGCGCGCGAATTACCCGTTGAATGTAATCGGAATAAACATTTTTGCAAACGCGACTACGCGCTGAAAACATTTTACGTATTTATAAAGGCGGAAAAACCGTGGAGAGTAGCGGCGGTTTAGCTTCGCGTCCAGTTAGCGCCGCAACTTTCTTTCAACGAGCGCGACGATCGCGATCTTGATCATTTTCACCGCAAAAATACCACCGTGGGAGGAGCTCTTTATCCCCAACGTCAATTTTATTCTATTCCCGTCTAGCGGAGAAATTTTAACTTCCGAACGATGCGCGGCACGATAAAAATAAAAGAAACGCGCAACGCGGAAACGCCTCCAATTAATATTTTCTTCGTTACATTCGTATTTCGCTTAAATGCGATCGACGACTACGCGTCGCGCATAAACGCGAAAATATAACTTTTCCGCGACATCCCCCTCGGGGAGTAAAACTGTTCGCCTTTTAAAAATCGTTAGTCCGCGAACGCAGACATTTCTTCATAATTAAACTCCAGTCGCTTAAAAAAAAAAAGAAAAAAAAGAAAAGAGAGCGAGAGGGGAAGGGTGAAAAAAATCTGCGAACGGACGATAGACGACGGAGGCAATCTCGTCCAGTTTCCATTGACTGGTACGATGCCCCGTTATTTTTTTGCTCGTACACGTGTCTCCCGATCACTCTTCCCGATCCATTCTCCTCTTCCTCTCCTCCTCCCCGGCCCCCACTCTCTCGCCCTCTCTCTCTCTCTCTTCTCTATACGTTTTTCCGCGTACGTTCCGACCTCGTCCTTCCTATAGCGTCGGGCGGAGAATTTCCCCGATTCGTCTTACCGCGAGTTCCGAGAGAGACAGCCGGAAAGGGGGAGGGATGAAGCGATAGAGGCGAGAGAGAGAGAGAGAGAGAGGATCTCTAGGATGAAGAGAGAAAGGGAGGACGGCCACCCCGCCGCCTGCCCCGGGGAACATAAAACTTAACAAACGATCAATTTTCTGTTCTTTGTTTCTTACCGGGGTGGAACTACGGTATTTCGCCACTCTCTTTTTCCACCCACCCTCCCCCCTCCCACCATCGCCCGTCAACCCCATACCATCTTTTGTTTCTTCCCCTCCACCTTTCGCTAGCCCGCTCCAACCTTTCGCCCCAACCCCTCCCCCTCCCCCCCCGCTCGTTCCCTCACTTTCTCTCGCGGAACTCTGCCTTCTTCTTCCCTTCCGCAGCGATTCCTCTTTCTCCCTTCCCCACCGCTTCCTCTTCCACTCTTCCTCTCCTCGTATCTTCGTCTGGCCTATGCGTCGAAACGAGCCGCGCAGAAGAGGAGAGAGGCACTCTATCAAAGTAGAGTACGTTTGGCTTGGTTTATTTTTTACTTTGGGAGGGGTCCAAATTGTAAAATCAATACTTCCTCCTAAATTTAGAATGCCGCCACCGCCGACGCCGACACAACGCGCGGGCCTTTTCGTTTCTTTCTACAACAACCCACCCCCCCCCTCCACCCCTATCCCCCTCCGCCTCCACCCAAGGCCCCCCTCCTCCGCGTCTCCCCCCTGCGCCAGCCCTCTCGACAGCCCTCTTTCCGTTTTTCCGTCTCTTCGCTCGCTTTGCCTTTGCCTTCGCCTCGCTCCTCGTCTAGCGTCTTCCTCCTTTTCGCGCGTACGTCGCCCACCCGACCCTCTTCCTCTCTTTTTTTTTTCCAACGGTTCGCAACAACGCGCACGAGCCTCGGGGGGAAGGTGGGGAAGGGGGGGGGTAGAGGGTGAGAGAGGCGTTGGTGGGGAGGCAGAAAGGTACGACGAGAGAGGGTGATCACCCGAGGATGTTATCGCGCCCGAAAAACAAAAGGGGGCGCTCTGTCCTCGTGTAAAACAGAAAGGAACAGAAGTTCGTTTCGCCGAGGTGGCAGCGACGAGTAAAGCCGAAAAAGAGAGGGGCTGGGAGCCGACGAGGGAGAACGTAGGGGCGGTGAATTTCGGACAGCTGCCGCGTAGACTACTGCCACCTGTATCCAGGTGCTCGATCGTACAGGATATGATCGTAGATCGAGGATAAAGGAAAAACGTCAAACTTGAAATCTTTCTGTGCGCTTTATCTTTTTTTGTTTCCGAAACTTGCGTCAAAGTTCGATTTTGAAGTGACCGTTGGTCACTTCGCTCGTTTGTCCGTTCCAAGTATCGTGAGATTAATAGCGTGTCGATAGCGATACTAATTAGCGCGATGTACGGTATGCAAATGCGGAATATCGTTTGGGATTTTGATTAAGAATTTTTCATTCTCGGCGTCACTCGGACTCGAGGATATCAGCAAATTGTTCGAAATTCAATCAAGTATGATTATAAACGCGCGTCGTAATATTATCGATGGAACTTCTTTTGCGACGTAAATGTTTTACTTCCTTCATTACGATTACGTTCGATTCGTCTCTTGATTTCATTATTTTTCCATTTACCTTACGATTCGTTATGAAATAATAAAATCGTGACGAGATATACGATATTTGATTAAGATCAAACGTCCCAGTAACGAGAGAATTCTAGATATTTGTGCTGTAAAAGATGTCTCGTTATTAAAAACAAAATCTCACTGATATTGTTTCACGAAATAAAATATTTCAACGTGCCCGTCTCCGCCTCGCGAAATACGTTGCCACGGCTGTCCGCGCGTTTAATATTATTTAAAATTATTACGGAGGCCTGACGCAAATGCGATGATTTAAAACTATAATGTCGAACGAACGTCGAAAATAAATTAATGAACGCGCACCTTGAGAAATTTGCCGAGGCGCTCAGAAGAAAGAGTAAAACGCGAAAACCACAGAGACCGGTCGCTGGGCTACGCGTATTAGTCCTATGTTAATAAACATTTCGAGATATTAATAATGCAGCGACGGAACGTTTTAAGTATCGCTGCAAGAAATATTCGAGAGACTCGTTCGTACTTGACTACTCCGCCGTAATAATCGAATAGGTCGACGACCCGATGAGAACGAAGTATCATTTAACTTATGCTCGAACGTTATGCGCTATTTAAAACACTTTTACCCCGGCCTCTCTTGATTCTCTTTGCTATCCGTCTCGCTCTTGATTTTGCGATAGTTTCATTCACTCTCGTACTACCTTCTCCTCCACGTCCTCCCCCCCCCCCCCCCCCCTCAACTCACTCCAACCATTTTCCCGCGGTTTAACGACAGATCGATAGGTAGGAGGGTATACTTCCGTGTTGACACGAGAACCTATCCGGAACCCATTTCTTCATTTATTCACGAATTAACTATCGTGCCATGAATAATGTATCGTTTCGCAGCGCGGTTTGAAAATATTTCTATCGTAACGCCGATCGGGGATTTTTAATTATTCACCGTTCCCAACCGAGGGAATACTTTTCCGAAAGTAACATCGGTAGAACGCGTTAATCTGATCTCGGATCAGAGAAGGAGGGAAAGAAATGAAGGAAAGAATAAGAAAATTGTAGCCGGGAGGACAGAAATACGCGTCGCCAAGATGAATTTCTCGCGTGTTTTATTTTCGATCCGTTTATCCGATACGAAACACGCGTATCTGTCTGTCGAAGGTGGAAAAAGTACGATAAAAGAGGGAATTTCTCCAACCGGTATCCGATTATTCCGATTTAAGAGGGGAATATTTAACGGTACGAGTATTTCGAATTAATTGCAGAAAGAAAAAAAAAGGAGAGAGAGAGAGGGAGTATTTACGAGCGACGGAACTCGTCGTAAATTAGCGATCGCGACAAGCTCGATTAATCGTCGGACACAACTGGATTGCTTCGCGTTAAGCTTCTTAATTCTTTCGACGGAGACTGCGTAATACGCTCGGGAGGGGGAAAGGGGGAGACCCTTTCCGTTTCTTAAAATAGACCTTTCTTTTTCTCTCTTTTATGGAAGAGAGAGAGAGAGAGAGAGAGCTCGCGATACGTGAAACGGATGTTTTCTGGGTCGCGAATGTACCAAAGACGTAGAAAAAATGTAAATTATCAATTGGACTATGCAACGCATCGCTTTTCCGATGACTAATGCCCCAGTAATCTCGAGTTTGCTGGAATAAACGCGATAACGAGCCCCCCGGGCCGGGTTCTCTTTTCCGTCGCACTCGAAAACCCCGAGTTCCAATTGGCCGTCGCTAAGAGAGCAGATGTCTCTCTCACAAACGGACATCGTTCAGCGGAAGGAGGAACAACGCTACCTCGCGATACCTGACGAAACGCGGCGAATGGTTTCCCCCCTTTTTCGTTTTTCCTCGAACTTTCGTACATCGAATCGAGCCGCCGATACGGTATAGTTACTCAAGGGCGACCGCTGGCCAACGCTAACCGTGGTGGTGACCTATTTTTTCGAAAGCATATTTCAACTATAGGCGCCAAACTATATACCATCCGCGCTAGGTGTTCTCCTTCCCCCGAGGTTGAATTTATTTTTCATTCGCGTTTAAACAATCGCCGCGCGCGAATTCGACTCGAATCGGCGAACCCTCGCGAGTTCTCGCGCACCGAAACCACGTTGGGGCTATTTGACATGCAAATTTTAATCGCGAAAGTAGCCAGGCCATTTAATCGTTCGCGCTGGATGTACTAATTGCCGATAGGGAATTAATGATACGATCGGAGGCATCGCGGTGATACGATTCTAGAGAACCGAAGGAATTGTTCTTGAACGTTAGTATAAAATTATAGTATCGCGTGGTTTGGATGTGGCGTAGAATTTTTTTTTCCAGCCAAACGTAGCGACCGTTCCGCCCAGTTACAGATCGAATCACTCGTTGAGAGCTAATTTTCGAATATAAATTATTCCAACACCGTGCGGGAGTTAATCGTCGATTGAAAATTAACGATACAACGTCGAGGTGTGTGCCAACGAAATTCGGTCGAAATAAATCGTGGCGCGAGTCCGGTGTATTAGAAATTGAGCCATTCCCGCGAGACTAATTTTCGAGTATAAATCTTTTGTGTACGACGCTCGGACGCGTAAAAAAAAAAAGAAAAAGAAAATGTTAGTTCCGGTGAATCGGGACAGCCGTTTCTCGGATACGAAGTGAGTCATTCCCGGCAACGACTAAACTTTCGAGTAACGTTATTTTTCGATCCGTCACTGTGTAAACCGGCAATCGGGGTCAGTTTATCGATCAAGGTACGCGCGACACTCGGGGGGGAAAAAAGTAAAGAAAACGACAGTGAGATTCCACGCGCTCGGCACCGTAACGATATATCCACGCGTTCTCAAGTTCTCGAGAGATGCACACGAGGTATTACACACTCTGTACCGCCTCGCGGGTAATTATATGCCTCGTAGAAGGGTTGCCAGGTGCTAAGGTCATTAAACCCGGACATCCTGCGTTCTAAAAAAACGTGACATGCCGCTTCCTAACTGTATAAATAATAACACACCTTTATTCCGTACTGACGTGGGGTCTCGGGGCTCGCTATAACCGGGGAAAATTTAGATTACGACCGGTATTCCGAAAAATCTATACGCCTCTATACCGTCCGTGGGAAGTGTACGGCTTGTAACCAATCGCGAGTGCCACCGACTTGGAATTACCATGAGTTTCCTCTGCCGCGAAACAAAATATCGCGATAGATCTTAGCGGGATTAGTCGATTTTACCATCGCGTCGAAATTATACATTCGACGAGCTCTCTCTCTCCGATCGATGGACTTTGATTAATCCTTTCCTTATCGTTTGCCCAACGTAAGACCGCCACGTTCATTTTCCGACAAAACTAGAGAGTATAATCATCGGCGAGAAGTTAAAACCTTTAAAATCGTTTACCGATTGGCAATTGCCTCCTCGAACCCACGAGCCCTGCCAAGATTCTTCCTCAGAGATCTAACGTCGTAATTCGATCCACGCTTCAATTTTAAATTCGAACTCGTAATTTCTGTTATTCCCCGAGACAGATTCTAATCTGATTTACCTCTCGTTTAATCACACCCCGCAACGCACTTCCAACGCCATCGACGAAAGAATGGGTGTTCTCGAGGACGGTAGGAGAACTCGAGCGACGTATGCGCGGGTGTGAATAAAAGTAACGATAACGAAACAAAAGTGTGGGAAACGCTGAAATAGCAGAGCGTACGGTATAAACATTCCAATGCCATAACGCTATAGCGCGAGAGTTATTCTTTTCCCGCTCGCGTTTCGATGCACAGGCAGGCCCCCCCTAACAATAGTTTGCGATTGACCCGGTATTGCGATGTATGGAAAACACGTTGCGCGCAAATAACGCGACGCCCCAATACGGTTATACCCATTTGTTTAAAAGCTGCCCGAGCATTTGAACCATCGAGCGTTGTTAACTTTAAATATAAAACACTCCCGCGAACCTGACACCGCTAAAAAAAAATCTCTCGCGTCGAATAACAAAGCGTATGCCCTCCCGACGATCGACGCCCCTAAAGGTACGCGTTGCGGTCGCGCGGTCGACGTCGGCCTCGACGTCGCGTCGACGACTGCGACCCGTCGTACCAGCGAAAACGTACCTTGAAACTAAAAGCGACGAGCGTGTAATCTTTTCTCGTCATGTTTTTTTTTTGTTTTCGAAGCTAGAAAATATGGCCGAAAATGCGCGTTTGAATTTTAGCACCGAACACGGATGAACGATAGAGTGCTCGCACGTGTTAATGGGATTTTACGAGCGACGCGTGGCGAAGGAAAAACCGTTTCGCGAAATTAACACTCGCCGATGCGAGTGAACTCGTAAAAAAGTATAATCGATATTTTCGTACGAGCGTAAGTACTTTTCTCCTCTCTCCTTTTCTCTCCCCCCTGCGCGCTGTGTGCTTCTTCCTTCCTCTCCCCCTCCCCTCCTCCCTCTCTCACTCTCTCTCTCTCCCTCTTGTTCTCTCACCCCCTACGGGCCAGGTCCCCCTGCCCCTCGTATACGGGGCTTCTACTCCACACTGAGTCACGCTCTAACCCCCCCCCCCCCCCCTCCTCTCCACCCCGAAACACACGCACACAAGGTTGCACCACCGACAGCGGCGTAGAAGATTAATTTGTTTTACTCCTATCTCGGGGCTTAATATTTTTCATTAGGTTCCGTCTCGCCCGTTTTCGCGTGCTCTTTCCACTTGCCCCCCCCCCAACCCCGTTCTATCGACGTACATTTACGTTGTTAAGGCAGCCGCGCGACGCGCGAGGCGTCCCGACGCCTTCGACCTTCCCTCGCGAAGTTTCAAATCCGCAAGAATCTTGCGGATGCGACATCCAAACTGTTTCCGATCGTTGGTAACGAAATTTATGGGAAATTTGCAATTTGCTTCGAGATCGTGCCGGATGACGCGATGCACGACGAACACAGTTGATCTTAGCGGGTGAACATTATTACGGTACGACGGGGAACGGTTTGCGCACGTATCTCGAAAAAGTTCATATTTTCGAGTCGCGATTCGTAACACGGATTTGTATCGATAAACGTAACGCAGCGTTTCCTAGTTTCTCGTTAAAGTCGAGGCAAATTAATCGAGCGATAGACCGTCAAGTTAATTTTCGCTTTAAGGTAAAACCACTAACGAGGGTGATAAACTAATAGTAGTTTCGATATCACGATTTCGTGCCGGCTATACCGTGAATTTCATTTTAGACGCTGAACGTGTAAAAATAACGCGTTTACGGCGAGCTTTGCGACATTTTCAAAACACGCACGATGAAATAATATAAATAATAAGTGCCGAAAGAAAACCGAAAATTTCGCAAGTCCCTCGGTCGGAATAAATAACCAAAGTTTCCAAAGCAACGCGAGACTTTTATCGATCGTCGAAACGCAACATTCTTCCCGCAACGACTCAGCTCTATATTTTGATCTGAAAAACATTCCACTGGCGTCCCGTCTCGAATATACATACGTATATTCCTAATATAGAGCGCGGTAAACAAACTTATCTGCTTCACTTTCCTGCGAACTTGTTCTTCAATCCGGGAGAGAGTAAGTGAGTGAGTGTTTCAGAGAGAGGGAGAGAGAAGAGAGAGAGAGAGAGAGAGAGAGAGAGGCCGACACGCAGACGTCCTTCGCGTTATTGAAATTTTCCAAAAACTTTCGAAATCCAATTCCTACTGCATCGCAACAACACGCGTAATCAACCATCGCGCGTTCCGGCACGCATTCGACGCTCGATCACGACAAGTCACTTACGTTTTCTCGGTTGTTAACTCGCTCGAGCGTGACGATCGCAAATCAATGAAATCTCCATACTTTGATAGAAAACCTCTCGACCCCTCCCCCTTTACTACGCTCCACTTTGTAGATAAGAGAGTTCCTTACGCCACTGCAATTGCGCCGGCATGCAAAACGGAGGCGCGCGCGCGCGCCTGTGTGTTCACGCACCGAGAAAGATGCGTGCACGTACACGCGGGCCACAGGCGTATGCAACAATTGCGTTAATCCTCTGTCCTTCTCGATTCCGGTTTCCTCTTTCTCTCTTTCTTTCTCCCCTCCCGGCCACTCTTCGATCTTTCGTCTCTTTCCTCCTCGTCACCCTCTTTTCTCTTTTTCTTTTTTATCTCTCCCTTACCTTTCTCCTCTCTGCCTCTCTCTTTCTCTCTCTGCCCCCTTCCTTCCATCAGTCTCTATGGTCCCTCTATCTGTCTCTCCCATTCTTCTCCCGCCTATCGCATTGTCGAGCGCGTGAGTCGACAAAGCGTAGGATAGAGTGAGAGAAGAGGCGAGGGACAGACGTGGAAAGAGAGACAGAGAGAGAGAGAGAGAGAGAGAGAGAGAGAGAGAGAGAGAGAGAGAGAGAGAGCGAAAGAAGGGGGAAGTTCGAGATGGAAATTCGAAAATTTCAGACTTCGTCTTGTCACGGCCCTGGCTTTCTTCATGGTCGGTCGCTTTCTCAGAAATTATTTTTTTTTTTTAAGCTGTCAGTTACGGTCTCCCTCCCACAATGCGCTGCCGGCAACGGGCTCTGTATTACGGCGCGGGCGAAACCCTGAATTGGTTGGGTGTAGTGGTGCGCGACCGGGAAGATGATTGTACTGTTTGCAGATACTATAATGACGTTGGAAGAGTACGGTCACTTGGAGCGGGCGCGTTTCTATCGTTCGGCGCGTAAAATCCCACCTTCCCTCTTTCTTTCCTAAACATTGAAATTGCTAAATGTCTTCGTTGGGAAGGAAATGATTTTGACACCTCGCGTACCGACTCGATCCTCGCCGTTTAACCGTCGCCCGGCGCGACGCGGGTTCATGGAACTAATTCCGCGTTCTGCCTTCTTCGAGCAAAGCTTAGAATCTTTCGCGCGTGCATCGTAAAGCGGACTATTCGGCGAATTCGAAACACCGATTAAGTGAAAATTGCACAAAAGTATATTTTCTAACGCATCCGGCGGCAATCGTTAATCGTAAATTCTTACATCCGCGAAACTTGACTCTTTCGGTATGTATTTTATTAAATACATAGAACTACAGTTCGGTATTTGTCCGCGAGATTGGAATATCCGAATGATCGCGTAAATCACAATTGATCGTTTACGTGTTCGTTCGATCACCGCTGTGCCGTAAATTTGAGATATCGAGTCCGTTTCCGTTAATTTTAGTATCCCCTTTCTTTCGCGTCGAATGTGGTACGATGAACTCTGAGAGATACCGCCAGCTTCTGAAATGGAAATCGTGCGTATACATTATTTATGGAATTACGTAAGAGGATTTTTTTTTGTGTCGATTCGCACTCCCGAGTACGAGAACCCGAGATATCTTCTTTTCTCGCATCCTTTTTGCATGCGTAAGTTACACTAACTTCAAAAAGTTTTCGAAAACCACTTTAACGATCGATTCTTAACGTATCCCAAACAGCTCGCGACGCCGGCGTGCGATTTTAACGAATAATTTCCATTCGGAATGAATCCTCCGGAGATCGATACAAATTTTTTCACGGCAATCTCATTATCTCCATCGTCTCCTCGATCGTCCCCATAGTCCGGCAAAAGATCTCGCACTCCGATAAATCACGCGCAAGCTTGTTAACATTTTTTTTTTTTCATACCGTTAACGTAACGAAATGCGATATTACGCGTATCGCGTTAAAAAAAGAAAAAAAGATGAATCAACGAACCGCGATCCTTCGCGAAGTCTAATTTAATTTTCTCCCATCGTACTGGATCTTTTCAGAGGCTCTCCGTGAACCAGATAATATTTCTTTTTTTCTTCCCTCACTCCAATTTCCATCATTAACGTTACGCAACGCTATAACGTTATACGCGTTACGATTCTTATTTAGAAATCTCGCGATCGAATGAGCCGCTCGCGGAATACCAAACTTCGTATTTCCCTGCGAATATAGTCGATCCCTTTCAAGGGCGACCCTTCGGTCTATAACCATCGGGCGCATCACTTTTACTCTCTTTTTGCCCACCTCCGACGATTCGTGACGGCAGCGGCGGCGGTGGCGGTGGCGGTGGCGGCGAGGAATTCCTTCTTCCTCTTCGCCTCTGTCACCCTCGTTCACCAGAAATGGGAAACGCCTAAACTATCGATCGAATTACGTAACTTCGGGCGAAGGAGAGGCCAGTAATCTCGTTTTTCTAACGAACTTCGCGCAGCGAGCAAATGTCCCTCACGTCGAGGCTAAACGTTGTAAAAGCGATGGATCGCGTCGAGACGGTGGATCAAAAATGGGCACCTCGTCGCTCTCTCCTCGTCTACGAGTACTTTGCGATCACTGATATTTTCTTCTCTTTCCCCACCGAGTTTACCCGAATCGCCGAGACTCTCGTCCCCTCGAAACTCGACGGGACGGGTTAACTCGTAATTTGCGAATGCCTCTGTCACGAATACGACGCCTTAAATCGTCGTACGTCAATACAAAATCACGCGTACGGAAAGTTCTTTTGATCGAGGAAAATACCGCGCGAGGGAAAAATGCGAACCGGAAAATTCTGGTTTTAATGAAACTTCGCGGTAACGTTGCGTTACGTAAACCACCATTTTTATTTTCCATCCAGAAATTCGCTATCCGAGGGTGAAATCACTCCTCGAAGTTAGCGAAATTTTTTTAAAAAGTTACTACCCTTTCCTTGCGCAGTCCGATAGGTCCTCCCCGACGTGATGCAATTTTTATCTAAAAAGTTTCTTCCTATACTTCACGGTTGGCTAGTTATATCGAAAACAATGAAAATTCAGCGAACTTTGCAGGGTGGTTTCGGCCCTTTATAGTGAATTTTCACCGAAAAAATTTGTTCTTTACATACCCGAAACGATGCGCGCCGCATTCCCACGAAGTTTCATTAAAAACAGAATTTTCGCGTAGGGAGTCTTCCCTTGCCAGTCGAAAGGTTAACAAGTATTTTAATCAACATTTCGCTCTCGGGTAATTGGCAATTTGCAACAAGTCGAAGTTTCCGTTCCGACGCGATACGCGCGCTCGGGCATATTTGTTGATAACCTAATACACCGATCATTAATTTGTTAATGTGTCATTAGACTGTAAATTCGGGGTTGATTGTCTTGACACGGCGATAGGCGCCTCGTTATCGCGAGTGATTAATGTAAGCGAGGGTTTAAAAATTGCTTCGCGAGAACGATGTTATTAAACGAACTACGAGATTTCGATCAACACGAGCTACGAACTTCATTTTCCACGTGCTTACGTTGCCACGTAAAAGAGTAGAAAATGTTACGGTTACGCTTTCTCAGCTGTTAACCGAGAATAATACAGATTACACGGCGAAATAGCCTTTGCCTGCAAATTCATTTTTTTTTTCTTGCTCGCTCCCCGTTCTGTAACGGCAACGGGTAAGTCGTCGTTACAAACATTCTGATTCCATTCTTTCCTTCCCACCGGGTACTCTCGGTTACAAACGATAACAACGCATTCCGCATACATTGACACGGGTTACAATTATGACTCACGATTATCACCAGAATCGTTGTCGTAAATTAAATCGTTGAAACGCGACAACATCGCATAGCCACGGCTGTATCATACTTCATTTTCACCTCGATCATCCACCCGAGTTCTCTGGAAAATTAACACGCTCAAGTACTACGTAGCTGCACATCCTGTACCTAAGCGGGGAAGCTAGGTACCACCCTTTGTACTTCGCGGCATCGCGTAGGGTTCGAGAGGCGCGTTGAATCGCGTCGAGTCACCTACCAATTATCAACTGTCCGCGTCGGACGGTTTACAAAATGATTTTTTTTTTTTTATCGCATTTATCTGCAGCCACGTAACTTTAATTCCCGATAAACATCGCAAACGTTCGATTACGGCTCTCCTACCGTCGACTCGTAAAAAACGATTACCATCGACCAGCAAATTCTTCGCTCGAAATCCAGCGAATTCACCCTCGTCGCGTCCTCTCCCCCCCCCCTCCCCCCGAGAGATTTGTCGAGACGCAAATGTAATCCCGCCAAAACGACCGTATCGATCTAAACTCTAATTACTCGCGACATCTTCGCCGGGGCTTCTCGACAGCGAAACGATATCTCGCCCATTACGTACGCCATGTTTCCGCGGCACCGAAACGGCCGAACGCATACATACCAATAATAAATATCCATAACGTGCCATTAACAACGGGCGAAACGTCAGCTATCATTCCATACTCCTTTACTGCCGCGAACGAAACCACCCCTCCTCCCCACCTCCTCCTCCTCCTCCTCCTCCTTCTCCCCCGCCCCCATCCCCGTCGTCATCTCTCTCTCCCTCGACCCCACCCCCACCCCCCGTGTACTTGTAGGTACAATCGATTGCGTCTACCAAGCTTTTACGCCGGGGGAGAAAAAGAGGGAATCGACAAATTCGACGGAGAGAGCGCGCACCACCCAACCCCATCCCCATCCCCCCCCGCGCCTCGCCCCACCCCTCCCCACCTCTCGTCGTCTCCGAGGAAGGGTCGCTCACCACTGGTCCGTCCATTTATATTTTTTTTTTATTCCCCGGCGAAAGACGAAGCACCGTTATGCACGATAAAAAGTTTAATGTCAGAAGACGTCGTAGGCGAGATGGGGGGGTGGGGGGGGGGGCGGGTAGGGGGAGAGGGAGATCGCTAGGGTGGGCAGAGCGGTGCCAGGGGGTAGGCGCCGCGGGTACGAGGGGGGTGGGGGGGGTGGGGGTGTGGGAGGGTAGTCGGGCCGAGTAAAGGGGGCGGAGGGTGAAAGTGCCCGGGGATCGTAATGACTCGATATGAAACCCGGGCAGTGCAATTTCTTTCTTCTTCTGCCCTTTCCTTCCTCCCCCGCGTCTCGACGTCTTCCTCTTTTTTCATCGCAGTATTTCCCCATAAAAGCGCCCCGGCATAATAAAAAGCGTTATATAGCTGGCACTGAAAAGTAACGCGTCTCTCTTGCGCTCTCTTTCTCTCTCGTTCCCTCCCCCGCACCCCACCGCTAGTATATACGTGTACACGCGCACGTACGCACGCAGCCACGCACACACACAGACACACACAGACACACACATACCGACGCCGGCAGCGTAAGGTCTTTTACGGCCTTATTTGCGGAGACGTAAAAATCGCGAAAATCAATACGGAACTTCTAACATTAAATATTCAGGCTATTGACTGGGCGGGGCCGAGCCAGACACTCTTTCGTACCTGAAAGAGTTCCTCAACCTCCTCCGCGCGAAACCCCCCGCGTATCTAGTCGGGGTGCGGACGACCCGCGAATTCTTTCCGCTCGCGAAAAGACTCTACAGAATGATTTTCTTTTTTTTTCTATGCCCCCCACCCCCCCAACGGTTCGTGGATAGTTTAACGCGGGGATGGGGGTGGGGGGCAAAAGCATGAATCACAGGTGAGTCCTCCCACGAACGGGATGACGATGCTCGAACCAGCGACGAAATTACTATGAATCGAGAGAGCCGAACTTAGCCCACCGTGGGAAAATAAATCTCTTCGTATTCCCGTCGAACGGAAGAAATGACGAGTGACGTTCGTTCGTTCGGTACCGTGCATCCGCTAATACCTATTTATTTCCTTCCGTTTCGGTGCTATTTCGCTAATTTCGGGATAACGCGATTATCGCGGGCAGGGGCAGAGGGGAGGAGGAGGAGGATGAGGAGGTGGAGAAGAAAAAAAAAAAATTAAAACAGGTGGAAGAGTCGCGTAATTAATCCAAACCGGTGGAAAACTGACAATAAACGTGTCGATGGAAAACGACACGGCGGTAAATAAAATTACGATCGACGAAAATATCAAACTCGATACCCCGCCGCCGTTAATTATGTAGGCGTATAAAGCCGAGCATGGCGTTTCCGCGTCGCTTTTGACAGATCGGCGAAAATGCAACGGCGATGAAATGAGACGGATAACGAGGGGGAGAAAGAGAGAGAGAGAGAGGAGTATGAACACTGTCTCGATCTCTCTCTCTCTCTCTCTCCATTGACTTTCATGACAGATCCCCGCTCGGTAAGAAACTCCGAGCGTGAAAGCCGCTATACATATTTGATCGCCTCACCACATGGAAGCGTCTCGCTTAAGGACTCGATGATCCTCGTCGGTCTATTATCGGTGTATCGGGATAATCTGGACAGTGACAGTCGCATACGTGTTTAGCGAGAAACGTTTCGTCGCGTTCTCGTCCGCGGGAGCGACGTACCAATTACGCTCGTAATTAATTACGAACCGCCGTTGCTGTTTCACAGTCCGTCGTTAGAACTTTCATGGATTAATGTCGCATCCACGTCGTCCCCTAATTTTCCTCGCGTCCCTTCGACCATGATATTTGTCGAGGGATACCGATTAATACTTTACGCCGAGCGATCGTGTTTCTGCCTAACGGTTGATTTGTAACTCCTGCGAGCGTTGTAATTCGAACGTTTGACTGACGTTTGCCCTTTTTCTTTCTCTCGTCCCGTTCACGCAGGTCGTCCTGTCGGCGTGCAGCACGTACTTTGACACAATTCTGTCCCAGTACGAGGAAAAGGATCCAATTGTCATCATGCGCGACGTCAAGTTCTCGGACATCAAAGTCCTGGTCGAGTTCATGTACAAGGGAGAGATCAACATCGATCACGTGAGTAGCAAAAGGATTCTTTCTTCCGGTGAACACTGACTCGCGAGAAGATATCGAAGTATTGTCCGCGTATAATTCTAATCAAGATACGTATTTAACGGGTTGTCATCGTACGACGAATAAATTGAACGAACCCCTCGATCAAATTTAGATGTCTACGAAAAATTCCTCGTGACGTGGGGGCACATCGTCGTTGAACTTTTACGACGCGTTTCCGTAACGCGTTTCGCGATACGCGATTCGAAACGAAATTTTAATCGCCAAGTTGTCGGAAGGAATTAATGACCTTCGAATTAATATATGTATTTCGTGCTGCACGTTTGCCGTAACTGTGCGAAGTTTCTCGGGTTTTATAGTTCGCGCACCAACACCACCGTATTACCGCGCGTTGCGCGCTACCCGAATATGAGAACGCACACCGAAACGTTCTTCGTTCAAAAAAATTAGTTTGCGGAAAATTTGTTGCGCGAACTAGGATATACCGAGAAAAGTACTTTTGTGCGCGGTTAATCCGCTATAATTCGCATTGTTTGTCGCTGCCGAAAAAAAAAAGATGGAAATTACCGTGCGTTAGCGGATAACAAATTGCGGCATAAATTTAGAAATTAATTTTAGCTTAAACATTTTTATTATACGGCGCGAAACTTCGAGCGGCAATCGAGACAAAAGTTATTTCATATTTAACGCGAGGTTATTGAACAACGATTATTTGGAACGTATCGCTTGCTGGGAGGGAAGTACGAGCGAGAAATCTTACGATAAACTTAACTCGAAACAAAATAGTATTCTCGTAAATTATAATAATATTATAATAATATAGCGATCGATCCGATTAGAAGATTTTTATGTCGCGTAGCTGTTTTCCTCGAGGATTTCTTTTCGATCGTAAGTTTTTCTTTCTCCGTCTAATTTTAATATTTCGTTTGCTATTATAAAACTGAGTTCGGGAGAACTCGAGGATTCCAAGCTTCGTTAAAAAAATTTTTGTCTCGCCACGAGAATCTTGAAATAAAAAAAAATTCTTTACGAATTTCCTAAGCTCTCTTTTCGCTCTACCTGGTTCTCGCGAATAAAAAAAATATTCCAAGCTAGAAAACTGATTTTGCACCGAGGAATTTTTACCTTGGCACTCTCCTTACGCTTTTAGTAAATTTCCTAGTAAAGCTAAGTACGATTAATTCTCCTACAAAGCCCCGGAAATAAAGAAAATGAAGCAAATTATTAAAATTGATTCGAGGAGCGGTTAAAACAGAAAAAAAAGGTCAGCCATCCTGCGTCATGAATTTACTATCACGCGCACGCTTGGAAAAGAAGCTAAAACGAAAATTTCGAACGAACGTAACTACCCGGAACATTAAATCACACTGATTTACGGAGGGTTAACTCTTAAAATTCCAGCGACAATGTTTATTCGGCTTCAAGGTACACCGTTACTCGGTTGTTCTTAATTTAAAACCCGCCACGACCGTGACAATTACAATTTTCCAATTTTACCTTTTTTACCTGCACCGTCTCGTACAAAGACATTACGTTCGTTTAAAGGAAATTAAGCGAGGGCAAGAGAGTGAGAGAAGAAGAGGGAGTGGTAGCGGGAGAGGGAGAGAGAGAAAGAGAGAGAGAGAAAGAGAGCGCGCAACGAGGAAAAAAACTAGACGCGTCACGTTAACCGAATTCCGTGGATAAATGGGAAAAACTTTTTAATGTTACAATTACGTAGCAGAGAATAAACATTTTTCAATCTGAATTTCAATGAGTAATTTTAACTCGTATTCATTTACATCGTAATGCGCGCACAGCGCATCGTATCAAGCTCTCTCGCATTTCGGTACAATGAAATTACATTTAAAACTGTACCCAGTGTACAAAGAATTTCACGTGGAAGAGACGGACTCGAGAAACGAGAGAAGTGGCGGGGAAAGATTCGTCGTTACGCCGAGCTTTCGTCTCGGGATTTTTCTTCTCCCCCCACCCCCCTACCTGCCCCCTCGACCCATCCCCCTCTCTCCCCCCCCCCCCCCCCCACCTCCCTCCCCCACCACCGAGATTGAAGTGGCGAAATTAAAACTGATTAAAGAAATAAAGGTTGAAGAACGTACTCTCGTCTCTTTTGAAACTCGATAGACTTATTTACATCGTGGACATTATAAGAGTGCTTCCATTTCGTAGAAAACCGTCGTTGTGGGGAGATAAAAAAAAAAAGAAAAGAAGAAAATAGTTAAGTAGAGGCACCCGGGACCTCGTTTATTAACAATCTGAAATACCCGTGTACCTCGTGCTACGAATCTTTGTGGAGTTCAAAGCGCCCCGAGTTGGCCTACACGTTCGTTCCTACCCTTTTATCCGCGACGTCGTTCGCGAAGATGCAATTTATTTCGCTGCCCGAAGTAATAATTCTTCCACCGTTTGTGAAGGGAAACATCAAATGTAAGAGAAGTTATAATTAATATCGGCGATCGAGCCGGGACGCGGAATCGATAATGAGCCACGCGTACTCAATTAACGATCGTTGGAAAACAGTGTAACGTTTATGTCAATTACCCGGCGAACTCGAGGAGCAACGAGGCAGCGCGGCGCGGCGTGGCGTCATACTTGTCTCGCGGAAAAGTTTAATTACCATGATCGAATAATCCGCTTCTCAAATACTAACGTGCGCGCCGTCGTGATTTTAATTTAAAAAACGCTCGCTCTTTTGTCGGAGTGACGAGACAGATCGATTAACGTTGCATTGCCCTTTTTTTTTATCACTGCCTTTTTATTTTTTGTTTTGTTCGTTGAATAAAGATACAATCTCCGAGAACTTTGTTACGGAAGAAATATCTATACTGTGTTCAAGGGTTGCACGGGTTTATCGCGATGGAGAAAAAAAATACTTCGGACTGCTAATTAAAGGAGGTTAACGATTTTTCGAAATATCATTTGCGCTTTCCGTTGCAAATATATCGCAATTAACGTTACATCGAACTGGTCGATATTTACGCCAACGACCACAATGTTCGGTGGCCTGTTAAAAACCTCGTCGAGTTTATTTTTCATCTACCGCCTGTTCCTTTATGCGCGCAATTTTGATATTTCGACGCGGGAGAAATCGGACTCTCCAGAATTTTGTAATCGATTTAATCCCCGACGCCAAAGAGAGCACTTGAACGAAGCAAAAACCACCTCCCGATCAGCATCGCGTTCGAGAATCACGAGAATTTCGAGGGCACCGAATCGGAAAGCGCGATGGTAGGAGAGGATGATCCTGAGAACGGATTCTTACCGATTTCTAAGTCGTGATGAGCCACGTCGTTCCATGAGCTTTCTCTCTCCGCCACGTTTTGCCCGCGCGCATCCGGCGAAAAATCCGGCCGCAGGTGAAAATGTTTATATTCAATTCAATTCGATCATTCCGAGCTTTACCTCGATCGGATTTGCGTCACGCGGGGCACGTCGCCGTTTTTTCTCTCTCCTCTTTCTCTCTCCCTCTCTCTCTCTCTCTCTCTCTCTCCCTCTCTCTCTCTCTCTCTCTTTCCCTTGCCAGGCAAGAAACGAAAGCGGCCATTTCTGAAATACATTATTCCCGCACGCCGGCCGGAGACGCTGACCCACATAAGCATTTTTCCAATTCCGTCCGCGGCCGATAGAAAGCCGCCGTTTGTAGAAAGTTCCCATATTATTTAGCATTCAGTCGCGCCGGCGAGCGGCATTATTGCGGTGAAAATTAGCAAATAATAATTGGACCTATTCGGCTTCTAATACGCGGACGCGTTATTGTTCGTCGATATCCCGATTCCCCCCCCCCCCCTCTCTCTCTCTCTCTCTCTTTGTCTCTTCCCATCGACGAGCACGTCGACGTTGCCCCCCGGAATTACCATTCGCTTCGTCGAATCCGGAAAATTCGAAAGATTCCTCGCGCTTCCGTCCCTCGGCGAGTTTGCCTCGCAAATTAAAGACCTCGTCCGAGGATTAATGGTATTACTAATTTTTTCTCTTCTCGCGCGAAATCGTTCCTCGTTTTTTTCCCCCCTCCCCCTCTCGCGGAGGAATAATTAGATTCGCCGCGAAACTGGGTGCTCGAAAAACTTCTGACTCTCTCTCTCTCTCTATCAGGTTTTATCTATGGGATCTGCGTTTTTATCATCGAAGAGATCTTGTTTAAAACAAAAATGCATTAAACGTCCGGGTAGACGCCGATAGAAGAGCGCATATTGTCTATCATTTTCTTCGTATAGCAACCTCGACCGTTGTTACCGAAATATAAATATGTTATAAATTTATGTTTGATTCGATTCGATTCTATCTTCTCCGTCTGTCGCGCTGGATCGCGGCCTCCGCACTCGGTGGGGGGGGGGGGGAGGGGGGGACGAGAGTTCGCGGATATTCGTGGCTCTATAGAAAATAATGAGACGAAAATAAATATAAGAAACTCGTGCCAAAAACGCGGAAGTGACGCATCCATCTCTCGCCATTTATACTTCTTCCATCGAACTTTGGAGCAATATCGAAGTCCCTGGGGTTAAAAATACAGATATACCGTGTGCGGCAGCGTTCTCTAACTTTTGTCAGAAGTTGTTGAGCCTCCTCCGTTAATATTAACTGAAAATGAAGAAACCACTGGTTACTTAGTTCGATTAGTTTCCACATTCGATGCGCGATAAAAGTAACTTACGTAAAAATATCTTCTCCGCGGCGCGAGTTCGAGATTCCGGCGAGAATTAATTTTACGATTCGATATTAGGAATCCCACGGATTCTTATATTATTATTTTTCTTCGAGTATTTGCTCGTTCGCCGAGTCGGATATTTCCAATATCGAACCCGGGTCGCCGTACGACCGTGGAAAACTTTTAAACATATAAATAGTTTTAAAAAACTGCGGAAGGTACGATGCTTTTACGTTAAAAATGTACATAAAATATAACCAGATACGAATATACGGAAATAAATCGTCGGGGCTTTGTGTTCTCGAATGTCGCATACGTTGCTTTAGGTATCGATTCGCTCGGTATAACGTTAATTGCAATATATTTGCAGCGCGAGCTATTAACCGTACTTTCCCAAATCGTTAACCTTTTGATTAACAGCCCCGCGTATTTTTCTCCACCGCGATGTTTCCCTACTCCGTTTTTTTTTTGTTGCCATTTTTAATAGGTTAAAAAAATTGTTTTGTCAAACCTACCGCGTCCCATAAATACGCGAACGCGTCTCACGGTGAATAAAACCAAAAAAAAAAAAACGGATCGTCGCGTTAAATAAACACCGAAAATGGTCGAATCAAGATGTACGAGGGTGAGAGCTCAAACCAAAGCCACTGGCCACTCGTACGGGATCCATTTACAACTGAAATACTGTCCCGTGCAACAACAAAATCTCTCGTCACAAATAACAAAGTCGAAGCAAAAACCGCGCGCGCAAAGAGACGCGAACCCTTCGAAGGTCCCCTCGAGGATTTTCACGTTTATCAACAGAGTTCTCCTGGCGAATGATTAAAACGCGTGTCTTTTCAGACAAGATTGTCGTCGCTGCTGAAGACCGCCGAGGATCTACACATCAAGGGCCTCGCCGAGGTGAGCTGGCGTAGCGACTCGACGCAAAACGACCTGAGCAACAGTGGTCACAGTCCCGGCGCTGCGACGCCGGGCGTCGAGACAGTCCTCAGGGAAGGAGACGCCGACGAGACGCCACCCCCGAAGCAGAGGCGCAGAGGACGCCCGCCTCTGGACGATCCACCCTCGGCACACGATGTCTTCACCCCCAAAATCACCTGCATCACCGGAAACGTAAGTATGATTAAATTGTATTTTTATAATCGCGCGAGCGAAGCGTTTCTATCTTTTATACAACGTATAGCGCGTATATGTGTTGCTTTAAAACCTTTGTCACGCGCGTTCCAGAATATTGGAATATTTATCGAATAGACTGGGTCTTTTCGAAAATGTACAGTGGCGCGTGTCGTTTTACGTCGCCGCGAAAGTGCTCGTTTGCCTGTAAACACGTAAAATCGTGCGAATAAACATCGAGCACGTAAACCACGTTTCGCTCGCGTTTAAACATTAATGTTAATTGTCCATTAAATTTAGGACCTTCGGTTTCTTATTGATAGAAATGTTCGTGTTAATGGCGTTCGTCCGTCGTTGGTTAATAATTCTATAATTTTGTATTCTGTAATTATTTCCTGAAAACTTTTCGTTTTCCCAGGACGAGATGATGAGCGAGGGAGGGGACCACGAGAGCTGGGACGACGAGATGATGATGAACGAGAATAATGAAACGCCACTGCCGGTGGTAAGACTCATTTACGGATACATCTCCGTTTTTTCCAAACGAATACGAGTTCGACTCGCGCTGAATAATTTCGCGCCTCGTGTCTGACAGTCTGTTTTGCATTTTTCAGCTATCCTATATGTCCAAGGACGACAGTATATCCGATCAGGAAAAGAAAGGTACGTAATTAGCCGCGAATGAAATACAAAATTACTAATCTAACTCTTCGATGCTTTTCACGACTAATCTAGTATACGTATAAATTGAGATCACAGACGGAAACTGGATTGTTTCTGTGCAACAGCAAATTCTCCCGGTGAACAAAAAAAGTACGCGGAAAGAAAGAAAAATGAAATAAGGTAAACAGAGAGAAAAGAAACGGTGAAAAAAAAAGAAAAGAAACAGCATCCTTTCGATTTAATCCTCGATTCCGTCTGTGATCCGAATGACTAAATTTTACAAAACTAATAATCGCGATACAAGCAACTTTCTCTCTCCCCATAGTTTTGTCACTTAATGGGTATTGTATGTTCGATAGGCGGCAAGAACCTAACGTCGTTTGATTTTGCTGTAGCGCCCACCACTCCTTCAAATTCCAATGCCACGAACCCATCGATCCCCGAGCAATTCCGAGACGTCGTGAAAATGAACGATTACCTGACGACGGGGCGCCGCCAGGAGTTCTGGGAGGAGCCGTTTACGCGACGCGTTATGGATGCCATTAAGAGCAAAGAACTGGAAATGAAGACTGCCGCCGAGATACTTGGCGTGTCCTACGGAACCCTCTATGGCAGATATCGCGACAGTTATGGTTGCCTTAAACACCCGTATAGGTAATGGAAGAAACTTGCTACTATCCACGACGATTCCTTCCGATTACCATTGTCGCGGTACGGAATTCTTCGAGCTTTACGAATCATTTTTCACGATTACGCGTTCCAAGCGTAATTCGCATCGTCGTTATTTGCATTATAAATCGCTGGAAATCTCGACGCAGTACAAACATACAAATACGGATATAGGCGACGAAACAAAGGAGCGTGTGCTCGAGAATAAACTTTATACGTCGTTGGGTGAAATCGAGCATTAACCCGCTTTCTTCGTGTTCATTTTCACCGGGTGTTAATTGCCCGGTCGTTTTGAGACGCGGCGAGTAGGATATACCGAGGCTCTTCTTTCCTCGTAAAGTTCGCTAGGAACTAGCAAATATATCGAGCGAAGTAACTAATTTGGTCCACACTAATAAACGGTGCACTCGGTTAGACGAGTGTTGAGAAGGATGGAAAGAAATTGAAAAGCAAACCTTGTTCGTCTCATTCGCAGAGTAAGGGACTTTTGGTCCGAGCCGGGACCAGCCGAAGTACTGGCGAAATTACGAAGAAAGGAGATCACGTTGTTCCGTGCAGCCGAGTTCCTCAATGTGACCGTCCATACGCTGGCGACCTATCTGTCGACGCTTCAGGGTCCGGACAGAATCTCCCTCGCCGGTGACCTGAGCGTGGCGTCGGCCGCGGCCGCCCTCGACGGTAACAACGAGACACCGGAGAACAACGAGTCCGTCAACGACATTCTACAGAAGATCAACGCGAACGCCTCGACGACCGCGTCGCCGACGACGTCGACGCCGATAAAGAGAGAGGGCGGCGGTTACATGGAGGTGCCGATGACGGTGCCGAAAGCGGCGACCTCGGTCTTGGAGAACAATCCTGACATCACGATCGTCAAGACCGAGAATATGCCGCGCAAACGGGAATACGCAAAGGTCTCCAATACCGAGAACAATAACGCGAAGCTGATGAGCGGGGGTGCGGTCAGCGAGGTGACACAGCAGCAGCAGCAACAGCAGCAACAACAAAAGATCACCGATCCGCTGTCGTTAAACAACGACAACAGCAAACCCTAACTATTCAGGCCTTACCTTACACCGGCGAATCCCCGAGCACCGAGCGCCAGCTTCAGATCTGAGCTGTGCCCGCGCAGATTCTATTCCAACGTGTTTACTCGCTTTCTTACGAATTTTCATTTGAAGTAGGAGGGACGCGTCCACGTTTTTGTCGTCGTATGTCGTCGCGTTGGCGTCGTCGTCATCGTGTCACTCGTCATCGCCGCTGCCGTCGCTGCCTTCTCGAATTCGTTGACACTCCGCGCACGCCAGCCCCCCCCCCCCAAACGCCAGCAGAGTAGCTTTAGACAATCTCGCGTACGATCGTCGGAGGGCTGGAGTTGCATCGGCGAAATACAGGAAAGAAAAAAAGAGAAAGTAAAAGAAAAAGGTGAGAAAGAGTGTGAGAAGAAAGGGGGGGTGAGAGAGAGATAGAGAGTGAGAAGAGGAAACGTAGATGCGGTTGACTCAGACTGAACGACGCGACAGCGGTAGCCGCCGTCTTTTAGTGTCGCTAAACTGAAGCGTGTGCGGTCCCGTCGTGCCTTTGAGTCCGCAAATCGATCCCTCGAACGATGCAACGCCAGCCCCCCCCCCATATATTTTCCACGTTACGAGCGTCGAAGTAGCGATTCCTTCTTAAACTTAGTACCTAGCGATGTAATTCTTCGTTACTTCAGAAATTGGTTCGCTTTTGTCTACGTCGGTTAGCGCGATCTTGGCCTTCGTGAAAAGGAAAACAAAAAAAAAGAGCGTGTAATAAAGTTCAATCGAAGTTCCTTTTGAATAACGATGTAGGGTGTATCGCAAAAGAATGCCTAGACTATTTTCTGCCGCATGTGTCTGTATGGTAGCACGTAAAGAGCGACAATATATTCACTGTAGACCCATCATTAGTGATCCCGGAGTGACAGTTCTTCAAAAAAATAGAAGTATCTCGTGCGATCATCGTTGATATGCACAGGCGTATTTCAGCTGGTGTCTCCCCATCCGCTTCCGGTGGCGCAATCTTAAATACGCTTATGCAACGGAAGCCTTAATCTTAAAATGTTAGTCGTTTTAAATACATTCTCAATTCGCCGACGAGATTGATTTGTACTATATATCTTTCGAAGCACGTCGCCCCGATGACAAAGTTCGGTTTATCGAATTGCAGAACGCGGATCTCGAAATAGGGTCGTGATTGAAAAGGACGATCTCGCGGGGACCGCGAGGACTCGCCTCGCGCAACGATCCTCCGGCGATCGCTTCTCGTTTATATAGAAACGTTTACGGGATTGTCTGTCTGCGCGTAAAACGGTACAATTCTATTTTCCTTTTCTTCTCTCTTTTATAAACGGTATAGAAGTATTGCACGTAGATATTTTAGAAACGTTATTAGATATATATACGCGAGCTTTTTTTTTTATAGAAATTTTAAGTGGCTTTTATTTAAGCAATAATTGCCGATCGATATCAAAGATGATTTATTTGAAACGATGCATAACGTCCATTGTAAATATCAGTGCAATAGCAAGACCTAAAATTAATATCATTTGTCACAAAGTGTTTAATCACTATTTTAAAAAAAGGAGGAATGCCTGTTTTATGTCGTGCAATCGCGTTTGAATCTTTATTGTAAAGTAAACGTGAGGAAGAAGAAAAAAAAAGAAAGAAAACGAAAGAGGAACGAAGAAGATATCGATGCGACGACTCGCACTATCGACAATGCCTTGTTGGTGTACCCAACTCGCGATTCCGTTTAGTTTACTTTCGTAATAAGCTTTCGGGCGTGGTATCTATACGACGTTAGATACGAAATATAAGAAAGAAAGAAACGAGGCCGCACGTTATAACCGTACTCCATGAGACATTTGACTGGGAAATGAGTATTCCTGTTTGCTGAAGGTAAAACTAATTAAGAACTAATAGTATAGTAGAGGTATTCCCAATGATATTTTTCGATGATATAAGACTTAGTTGCATTGGAAGATTTATGCAGAGGGTACTTGTAAAGTAATCCGAGGAATGTAATTGTATCGCGCAACACAAAGCAGGAAAGTGTCGTTTCCGTTTATAAAGCTTCGACGCGACAAAATGGAAATGAAAGTGGTATTGTGAAGTGTGTATATACAGAAGTGTAGTATTAATAGTACGGGGCGGGTACGTGAAAAAAAAAAGCGCGTTCGTTGCGGGAACGCCGATATGTATACATATATCCCCATCTCTAGAGAAATTCTAAAATCGACTGACTACTAACATAAAAAGAATGAAATTTAATGATAAAATGTCCGTTGCTCCGTGAGCCGCGCGAAAAATAGTTATAAAACGTCAACCGCATGACCGTAGAAGTATTTTGCAGGAAATAATAAAAAAAAAGAAAGAAGATTTATTTGATGGACGAAGTAAAGAATCAGAAAACACTATTTTGCGTTCGATAAACTGATCATTTGCTGTAACGGATAAGAGTGAAAAAAAAAATCTTTTGATTACTTTACGAGTGCTCTAGACCGACCATTTTACCGCATATAAGTATAATTTTATACGATAACTTTGCACCTTTCGATATTTTATTCGTGCTCTTAAATACTGGCAACAAAAATAGATCTGTTCATCCTCGCCATTAATTTAACTTTTCGTCGAATTCATTGTGTCTCATTGAAACCTTGTATTAAGTAAAATAATAACTTTTTTCTTTTCTTTTTTTTTTTTAATAAAATAAGACTAAGACATACCAAATGAGAAATGTAAGGACAAGTTTTGTTAGGTTAGTACTATCGCATATCAAGAAAGCAAAAAATACATGCGCTGAAGCACTCTGTATTGCCTATGCACGTCTCAGTAAATTGTACTGAGGCGCACAAGACCACTTTTACTCTAGCAAGAGTATACGACTAGAAGTATTAATATTTAATATTAATAATCAACGCGGATTGTCCAGAATGGATGGTCATGTTTTTGAGGGATCAGCGTGTCGTCGAGCCACTGAACAAAAACCAAAATAAAATCGCTCTCAAATCACACTTTTATTTCATCCCCCTCTGCGTTTCTTTCGTCGATTATCGCTTTCGATCCTTAGCAAAGCAAATTTTGCGAATTCCTTGTAAGCGAATAGTCCGTAAGAGAGTAGACGAGAGTTCAATCATTCTTTTTTATTTTAGTTTTCGTTTTATCTCGTCACCCACACGCCACCGCCCCCTACATTCTTCTCTTTTTTTTTCTCTCTCTCTTCTTTTATTCGTAACGCCGAACAATGATTTTAACGTCGGATCGCCGCGAGGTTTATGCCAGAGTACAAATTTATCGATTTGCATTATAAAAGAGCTACTTGCCACGGGAATAAACTATCGGGGTTTATGCCAAATCGTACACTCAAAGACTGATGGCCATTCATTTGGAAGTTCTTGTATCGTAATCTCGCATCGGGTGTCCGGTTGTGACGGAAAGAGAAAAGACTTTCACGAGAAAGGCAACAAAAAAAAAAATAAGAAAGGAGAAAGAAAGAAAGAAATGAAAGACGAGAGGAACAAGGCCTCCGGATGCGGGACTACATCGACATTATATGAGAAGACAGGACAAGACTAGCCTATTGGCAAACGATACCACGCTTTACCGCGTGCATCGTACCATGAGACTAAAAAATCGATATCATAATTATGTGTCGTTTGATATAAACGAATAATGAATATAGTATGTATCATCGTTTTATACACAACCTAATTATATCTACGTACACTATGTACATTCCTAGTATACACTCTCTCACTGTCACACACATTGCATTACACGTGCATAAAACGCATGGACCTATTATACATGTATATTTATATATATATTATTATTATATAAGAATAAATATATATAAATGTACATATATACATATAAATATATTTATAATAATTATATAGCTATTCCAAACGGACCACCGCGACATCGACATACGAAGATCATTAAATTAATTAGTAAAGAAAAGAAAAACATAAAAAAGAATGAGAGGGGAAGCGTAACGCGAAAAGATAGGGGACAACCATCCTCGTAACGATACGTGCGTATTAATCATCGGTGATGACAGTGTTAAATTTTGTTGTTGAAAGCGCCGTTGTAAGTGTCTCATGTATAATAACACAATCAAGTCTGTCAATTTCAGTCTAATACGGAAGCTCCGCAAGATATGTATACAAATAATGAAAAAAGAAAATACGCGCATAGGAGGTCTTAGTAAGAAGTTGTTAACACTTGAGCACAATAGAGAGAACAAAGTATATGAGTATAGTTTTACATGAAGGCTTTATCGCCCGTTTAGTTTTATACCTGAGACACGGAAAAAGGCTGAAACGATTAGACGGTAAAAGTTTAAAAAAGCGTCTCTATTTCTCCCCACTCCCCCCTACCCGTACCTTGCCTCTCCTCCCACTGTCTCTCATTCTCTCTCTCTCTCTATCTCCTATCTCCTACCCCCTCCCCCACCCCCTACGTACTCTTTCCACCGTTATACGTAGATGTCGAATTTCTTTCACCGATGGCCAATTATTGCACACACGGGCGCGGCGCGTCAGCGCGTGCCTTACATCTCTCGCCATCTTCCTCGCACATACACTCATTACATCGACACGTGCGAAACCTTCCTTCTTCGGCCCCATTTATATTAAGATTTTCTACCAATTCTCGTCCCGACGTTAGTTACGATATTTCCAGAACGAAGATCGCGACTCCGCGAAGGATCGACGTCGCGCTCTCTACGCGCGTAATATCGCTTCTTATTAGCCAAAGTTAGAATTTTGTGTTTATCGCTAGTTGTTCCATTACTCTGTTTCTCTTTCTCTCTATCTCTTTCTCCGTCTCTCTATGTCTCTTTCTCTCCTTCCCCAATCATCGTCCACCCCACCCTCCCTCTCACCCCCCCGTCACCCATACACGAGACATATACGTTTGACACATTATTATAATTACTATTATTTTTAATTATAATTTCTCTGAAGTATATATTATCTTTAATAATCGTGGTAATTTTTAGACTAGAAGAACAATATATTAGCGGATAGAGATTAAAGTATACATAATAAAATAAAGTATATATATTGATAAAATATTATTGAGATCGTAATTAGAAATTGGGTCGAGTGCATACAATGCTGAAGACGATAATGGTATTTACGTAAGGATAAGGTTCGGGTAGAACGGCATCAAGTAGACTTGATCGACAGTCAAGCTACTCGCAGAGAATATTCATTGATTGAACAAAAGAAGATCAGTAAGTGTAAATGTTTGTAAACAAATTATGAAACATTATTTGTTCAGTGCCTACATATTTACACAGTAACAATAAAGATGAAGATTAGTGAAACCTGGTGGTTCTCAAGTTGATCCCTCCAAAGCTCACGACTCCTATCCTTCCTTTTACTGATAATAAATTTATTTACATTGATACCGTAAGTTTTGTGCTACGCACATATTTAAAAAAATTGTTATAAAAAGATGGCGAGTCGATATGAAATCCACGAATAAAGTAGCAAACATATTTTAGTATTTTAGTATTTTTTTTTTAGTATTTAGTTTAAATAATATCGCGCGTAAATTATTAAAGATAAATTATTAGAGATTATAATTATTATCGCAGTCGCAAAACTGTTTTGATCGAAAAAGATTATTATTACTTTTCAAATATTAGTCTCGTTACTTGGCTGCCGTAGACGTTAAGTTGAAAACAAAAATAGCAATTGAGGTATAACGGAACAATTGTAATTATCGATCCCCTTGGCGAACATTCGTAAAACCAAAGTAACGTTGATTCGACTGAACGTCCACCGTTTCGCAGACAAAGTTGCATGGTCAGTAAACCAGCGGTAAGATCAAAGATATCCGCGCTTTCGCGCGGTAACTCTTCCTTTGAACTCAAGAAAACCACGATAAACCGAAATGACACGAAGAAGAAAGTAGCATTCGTTAACTAATTATTGATACGGAAGGTTCGAACGGCACGTCTACCCAGTTACCTCATTGGTGAAACAGCGCTTGAACCACGAGGCATTTTGAGAGTTCTAATAAATCAGACAATCTTCGGATCTCCCAAAACCCTCAAAATTCGAACGTTTCGAAAGTTTTCGAAGCTACGGAGCTACTTTGGAAGCTTAAACTTCACGATAGTAAAGAGTAAGTTACAAGATCAAAGAGCAAGCAACGGATATCAAAGAATAAGAAATAACGAAAACTTTCAACTTTTTCAAACTTCCGAGACTTTTTCGATTATTAGATTTTTCCGTAATCCCAGGAATATAATTAATACTTTTGAGAACGAAGAAATACGAATCGACGGGTATCGGTGTTCGGGTGAAAAGATTCGCGTCAGAAATTGTGCGATGAAATTTTGTAGTACGGTCACTTTTGTCGAATGGCTCTGCGGGTGCCAAATGCTTACGGTCATCGGGGAAGAGTGCAATTAGGGATTAATAATCCGTTCTATAAATGTAGGACTCCAGGTGTGAAACAGCTGTTTCCTTGAATCGTAGTATCTCGCGTTCCAGGTACTTGCAGATTTACGATGGCACGCATTGAGTGGTTGAACGCGAACACCGATTGAGGTGGAAACACTAGTTGTTGAACACCGAACGGGTATTCGCGAGTCAAAAGTACGATAGGCATTAACTTTAAAAAATGATTGCACACAGAATTCCGTAAAGATGGCTGTTTGTTTATCGTAATTGCACAAAATTGTTAGTTGGAATTGATTATTATTACGTTACAAAAATTATCGTCGTCACTTGGCTACAGTGGACGTTAAGTTTAAAATGAAAGTTAGGTTAGCCAATACTTCGATGCGTACTTCAGTGCAATCAACTTCGCGATATATTGTTTTTGATTCTACACTTCTTCACTCCTACACTTGCACGTATATGTATAATTAATTGCTTCCCGTATACGAAAGGGTCACTCACTTTTCACTTCGTCGAAATATGTTTTTAACAAAGAATGCACAAATGATTAATTAATAATTACGTTTCTCGCAAACATGAATTTTCGTATGTACATCGTACAGTATTCGTAACGAACTACAACCGATCTCGACCGCTTCCCGTGCAAAGAGTCACCCCATTTATTTAACCTATTCGCCGGACAATCGTACTAAATGTGTACGTCGCAGAGGTCACGCGAATTATTTACGAATTACCATCTGGGCAAATGAAAATTTTCGTGTACCGAGCAGCACCCATAATTACCGCCGTAGCGTTTATTACCAGGCCCCGTGCGTGGAGGCTGCATCCCCCACCACCGGGCCCGTTCCTCACGATCGTCGGTCATGGTGACACCAAACATTCAAGCTCAGCTCAGCAGGCTCAGCACTTCGTCAGTCTTATTTCGAAGCTCATCAACGTCGGTACTCTGCTTCCAAACTGCTTTCTGCGATTTTTTCGGTCCCGGTGTCTTTCCAAGAAGGTGTTACTACCGCGTACTTTTCTCGTATTCGCCACTTCTCTCGATCTTGAGAGGGGACGGTCATTCTCGTCGAGCATGATGCACATCTCGATCACGCAGCAACTCCCGATGCCGCAGGTGTCCAACTACCTTTATCCGTTCAACACCAGCTTGGAAGAGGAGATAAAGAGATTGTTTGCGAACTTCACCATCGACATTCAAACGACACCTATGCCGAACGGTAAGTAGATCCTCGATATTATTGTAGTTTCGCGAGAAGGGGACAAGTTCGGGATCGTTCGGTTCGATTTGTTTCTCCCCCATTATCGCGTTTGATCTCGATACACCGGCTCGAAGGGTGTTCAATTATTTCTCTTAATGCACGTAACGTCAATCTCTTGTTTTTCGCCTAAACGCTGTACGTAAACTTCGGCTTCGGTGGTCGGGCTAGAGCGCACCGTGATTCATGGATACTTTTGCGTCGTAAATTGATGGAAGAGTTGCATCGCGTTGTTTGAATACGAATCGAGGCAGGTCAGGCATATTGTGACGTAAAATCGCGAGTGAAAATAAATGTTACTTGTACGGTTCGCGTATGGTTGAAAGGTTATTTTTGTAAACGACTTTAAATCAAAAAACTTGATTTCCGGTTATGATTTAACGGCAATGTTTTAGACTGTAAAGTTTAAAGTTAATAATTTTGTGCTCGACGTAATTCTGTAAGATCGCGCGAGATGTGCCGACTAACAAGGGATTTAGAGGTTAGATCGATAAATTGCGCATATCTTATCCAAATAAATCCGTGAGTGTTTTTTTTTACCGGTGTTAGCGCGAAAATAATCTAGTTTCGAAGTTTTGTGGAAAATGACAAATCATCGGTGTCAGGGGAACGAGACAACTGTATAAACCGTATCGTTTCTTGATAGTTGTACACTGTTATTTGATACAGTAATTATTATTTGCAATTTCGATTATACAGAGCTTTGATTACAAGTTTCACTTCGGTACGCTTCATTCTATTGTATTAGATTCCTATATAGTCGAACTGTATATTTTCCTTCTCGATATATGTATGTACATAAGCTGATTCATCGCGCGTTACCAAAATTTGATTTGATCACTCACCTTTCATAGTTTATAAATAGAACGCGGAAAATTCATGGAATTGCTTACCAAATTTATGTTGGCCGTATTAAATCAGGAACGAAATATCCTTTATTCGTTGATTAGAAAATTTGTCAAATGTACGTTTAAATTAATTTCCTTATTTATTTAATCATCTAGTCACAGCAGTCCCGTTTTTAATTATTTTCTTAAACAAGGATATGTAATTTCTCGTGTATCGTGTTACAAGTGTATTACGGTTTCGTTTGAAGTAATTTTTAACTTGATGAGTTTATCGTTCTGAGAATAATGTTCGTCAAATGTTTCTTTTGCGATTTATCGATTACTTGCCTCGGAATGTAAATAGACGAATCCATGTTCGCGGTAGTTCTCGATTTAAATATTCTTCGTTAATAAAAAATCCGAACTCGTATAGCTCGTTTGTAACTTACAAAGTTGCGCTTGAAAAATATTAGTTTCTTTATATGAACATTCGTGGAGAAATCTACAAAGTCTAACACTTCTAAAACGCATTATTTCTGTTGCTTTCGAATAAATTTTCGTCGATCGTTCCTCGGGGTACCAAGTGTATATTTTCGTGTAAACACTTCACGCCGTTTCAGTGCCGTTCGAAAAATAGGACGAATCTGTTTACAAACCCCGAAATCTGATATCCCGACCGTTATTTTCTTGGGATATTAGGCCCCGTCGCGATCGACGATTGAAAAAAAAAAATGTATAAACGAGAGCCCACGAATACGTCGGCACACCGCTGTATATTTTAAAATCGAAAGACTGCCGCTTCTTTTGAAAGATGATAAATTACACGCGCAGATATTTCAAACTGATACGTTTGACGGAAAAGAGTATTTTGTTTGCCAGAAAAATCAATCAAATCAAAACTGACAGAAATAAATGTTGCAAAAAAGATCGTGTCTCTCGAATAGCTTCTCTTTGTCTTTATCACTCGATCTCTTCTGCAAATATTGCAGTAATAAAAGTAAAACTGTAAAGAAATCTAAATTACATTTTAAACGGTTCGACGATTATTATTAACAGCGATAATTTCGAATGCTATTCCAGTGATTCGATGTAAAAATTGAGTATACATCAATTTTGTTCCCCGTTAGTTGAATTTCAATATAATTTACTTTTTTTACGAATACAATTGTAATTATACATTGTCAAATTATTTGGTAAATAGTATTAGTTAAATTTTGAATTTATCCCGCGTTAACTGACAAAGTATAATTGTATTTAACGGTGATTCTAGTCGAGGATGTGATGGAAGAGTTTCGGCACAATGGACGCGATTTCGAATACTGTCCAGATCTGGACACTGGTGCGGTACCAGAGGTAACGCCACGCCGCAAGAAAAACGGGAAACCCTTGCCGACTGAATGCGTTTTCTGTAGAAACAATGGGGAAGCAGAGGTTTATTATCGCAAACATTTGTTGAAAGACGCCGATGGCCGCACAGTGTGCCCAGTTCTCAGGTAAACGGATATAATTATTGTCAATTTTATAACTTCATTCTCATAACGTTCGATTTGTATTTCACGTAAGAATCGTGAAAGCAAAAACCTGAAAAAAGAACGAAAACGCCTAAAAGAAGTTGCGAAACTAATATCATGGTGTGCCTTCCCACTTTTCTGTTTTTCCTCAAGGGCTTACACGTGCCCAATATGCGGTGCGACGGGTGATGCGGCTCACACCATCAAGTACTGCTCTATGAACCCTAATAGGAGCCCCGGAACCGTGGCCACAGTCAATGCCTTCAAGCTCTTGAGAAATTCAATGGGCAAGCGACGCGTGAAGGAAAATGCGCGTGGCACTCGTCAACGTGTCAACGCCAACGAGCCATGACTTCGGGAACTCTGTTTCTTCGTGCACATCGAGCCAAGGCTAGTAATTTATGTCTTAAAGTACTTGGACCGTTTCGGTATATCCACTGCTGGCAGATAATCGTGTACCGTTTGCATCTATCGAAGTCGACACAAACCAGAGTTCCATGGGAATGAGAATTATTCTTTATAATTCTCGCAGCAGAGTTTACCATTCGTCGTGTTAATTGACCGTTAGTAGTCGCTGATAAAATAGAAAATGCGAAAACGCGCAAGATCTTTTTGCAGTGTCGCCGAAGTAAATTTATTTTGCATTCGGTTGTTCGAAATTTATGTTAGACTCGAATACGATTCACGAGTGTAGAATATACAGTAGCTGCAAGTATATTTCTGTTACAAATTGCCTAAAGAGTATATGAAGCTGCATCCAAAGATTCTCAGTTTTTAATCGTAAAAAGATATTTACGCTGCATAGTGCCATATATCCGCGAAAGTATTATCGTTAGTTGTTTAACGAGAACGTTGCGTTAGTTATGAATATTTCATTATGGTTGTGGAAAAAGTTAATATCGTAGGATCGATAAATATGATGATACGGGCGTTAAAGATTTACGAGCGAGTGAAGAGCAATGCGGCAAGTTTCTTTTGTCGTAGCGCGAGCCAACATTTGAGATACTATTTCTTTTTAAACAAATATCGAACTTCGGTGTTTCGATCGATATTACGTTTGACTATAATACCAGCGTTTAGATGTATCTTAATATTGACAATTTCCTCGGTTCTTACTAACCAGTATTATGCTTCACGTGCGTGCCAATGATTTTGACAATTCAACTACTCGAATTATTTTCGATTTTGAATTGAATTTAGATTTTAGGTTCAAAGAATCGTTTCTACATCTTCCATTCCTTTTTCGGTTAGATTTATTGAAAATTAGATCTCTATATTTACGGACATTGACAACGGTAAAATTTGATTACGGTAGCATAAGCTTCATGAGCGTCTAGCATTTAACTGTAACATATTTTTTCTAACTGGATTTTATAGTAATAAGTACAGGACAAGAGTGAATGCGCGATTTGGAGGAATAACCGCGTTTCGTGATAATGTGTGTAAGACCAATATTTTTTTTTATACAAAATCCGAAAAACAAAGTTTACATACTACTCTTTTGGTACCAGAATGTTTTATTCCAAATCATGAACAGAACTGATCCTTTGCAAATTCTTCAACAATAGAAATCTCCGAAGAAGTACGTTCATAGAAGACACGATTCATAGATTCTTTATCAATTTTCTGCATAAACATATATTTACAGATTTAAGATATAAAATCCGCAATGACAATTCTCCCGAGTATTAATCAGACTTACGTTTACACGTTTCATATTCTTAATTATTCCGCCTGAACTGGCACGCGTTCCATGTACCAGTTGCAGTTACTTTCGGAAATTGCTCTTTCAGGTTCAATTGGCCCTTCCGCCAATAATAATGATCATGAATTTCACGAAGGAAACATATGTATTTGGCAAACGTGTTTGAAATAGTTATTAATTGATCTTATACTAGACGCTTTTTGTGCTATTCCCTTTGCATATTACAAATTTTGCTTTCCCGTTTTCAGCGGTACTACTCTTTATTAACGTAGAATTAGAGTGACGTTTTTTCTGCCTAAGAATACGTAACGTAGTCTCATTTTAATTTATTTATACTCGATGCTGCATCGTCCACGCGATGACGATACAAAGGCTGCGTTTGTATTTGACAAACGTTACTCGGGTATATACGAATACTGCGTCTTTTCTTGAATTTAAATTTCGATATTCTATTTTCTTAAACGGTCGACGAAAGAAAGACCATCGAACGAATACTTATACACGTGCTAAGATCTAAACGGTTTCTTTTAAAAAGTATGTTTTAATTAGTAGAATGAGAATGAGAAGGAAGAAGGAGTATCGTAATGGAAGTTTCATATATTCATGATAACATAAATCTGAGTCCTCGCCTCGTTTTCTCGATTTATTCGTTATAAACAAAGTAAGTCACTTTAATAATGACTTCACGTAGCGATATTTTTGCATATTCGAAAAGTTGATTAATCACGCGATATTAACAAATTTTTGGTACAAATGAAAATAAGCATGGATGAGCGTTATGTCAGAAGGAACACGACTCTTTTTGACGTCGTTATTTATATTTATTTGCATTTTTACTAACGTTTTGGAACGAATTCTAATATCCCGAATTTCATTGCAGTTTCTCAGTATCGCCAACGTAAACGAAATCTTCCTAGATTATTTACATTTTACGAAGGATATAGAGCCGCGGGACGATAATTCTGCGTAACGATAAATTTGGTACGCTCGGCTTTTCTCTGTACCAAAATCTTTTACGTCGCGTCGTTCGATGTATCGTTTTCTTGGAATCGTGAAATTTAAAGTCTTGTCCTGAGTATCTGGCCATGAGTATTTCGAAGGTGATCGTTACAAGGATAACTAAGCGTCATGTTTACTTTTCTTTTGTTCGCAACTTCGACGACTGACGGCTGATCAGTGCTCTTTCAGGCACGGGCTTTTTTTTTCCTCGCGGTTCGACATAACCCCAAAAGGACGTTTGACACGTAATACGTGGTTTACAGAAATACACGGTAAAAGAAGCGGAAGGAATGTCGCGCAAATAACTGTAAACGAGAAAACGAGTGCGCGTACTCATACTTGTTTTTCTTTTTGTCGAAAATACGATCGATATAGTCTCTAAAGTTGTTTACTTTTCGGTTGCCTTAGCATTACAACTAAATATGTATGTACGTACGTAGTTTCTTTCTCTCTATTCCTGGCTCGCGATGTTTTAAGCATTCGCGAGAGCTTTGATAGGATAAAGTTAAGGTTTACTTCAAAAACATTCCGTAGTATATTTAGTAGAACTTAGAGTATTATACCTCCTTTTCGTCGGATTACGTATGTATGTATCTCACGATAACGGGCCCTTGGAATAGTATTTAGTATTAATTGCGAGGTTAGAAGTGGTTCGTTTCGAGATATTTAAAGTTTGATACGGAAAAGTACAATTTACGATCCTTTATGAATCTTCCATAATCGAGAAATACTCTCGATGACGAGAGAACCAACCAATCGATCTTTCGTACGAGAGCGTCAATACTCATTAATCCGTGAAACTTCTCATTATAATCAAACAACCAGGTCTCGATCAGATCAATTTTTCCGCGTGACCTTCAACTCACTCGAGTAATATTCAATATGAGCTGACGAGGAGAGACTGTTTTTCTATTTTGCTCACACTCTGCGCAGTGATACTTCGTGTATGGATTTCACGTATACCGAACGTGCAAATCCGAATCTCGATCGCGATCTTTAACCTATAATTTTTACACAACCGCTCAGGAATGCGAGTATACTTGGAGCGAGGAGTTCTTTTAGTCGACGAAACTAAAAGACTCGCACGTGCTCGACGAATATGTGTACATTAACTAATTATATAACTATAGTTTTTAAGATAGAGATATTACGAATTGTTCCTATATTAATTATTAGTCCTTACTTTAGGTTACGTAAAAGAAAGCTACAACGTTGCTCCGCGAAATAACGTTATACACCTTTATCGTGTTTCGTGGCTTTGAGACTTCCTTACCGGATATTAATCGAGTTTGAAACAATCTTTCTTCAAAACGCACAGCTTTTTACGGTACGATCGATTATCCGGAGTTAATTGGGGGACTTATCTCTTTTGAATAATTGATATTTAAAGAATAAGTTCTTTCGCCATTTTTCCATTGTAATATTTCAAGTTCCACGAACTGTTGTCGATGGAAGATTGATTTATCAGTGATACAATAATTGGATTGTACTATCTGATTATTTTTCAGGCCATGGCTTTTCTCCTTCAAATAATCGATATTTCGATTTGTTCTCTCAGTTAGTCGGCATTCCGCTTTATTTCCTATTAGCAGAAAAATTCCACACGAAGCAAACTCAAACTTTGCGAGTTCGCGAATACTTGGGGAAACAAATCATACTATCGGTTTTAAGCCGTTAAACCTCGCGGAAAAAGAATCCACGCGAGCGCCGTCGATCGAGAACATCCGGTCCGCAAAGTCTCACAGCCACTTTGATACGATAATCGCTATACCGGTTAGTTTTAAGTTTCGATTTACGCTGATAATATTCGTTATACCAGTGGTAAGAGAGAATATATTTGAGAAAGACTGCCGTCGTAATTCACAGCAGCCCCGGCTCTAGCGTTATGCCTATAGCGCGAGATGACGTTACCGTAACACGAAACTACATAGGGTTTACGATTAAGAAAGTAGATAATAACACGGTAAGACCACAGAGCGCACTACCGGCACTCGAAGGCAGCTAATTCCAGTAAGGAACGATCATAACCGTCGTTCGTTTTCACTCCGGTTCCGTTGGCCTAACGAATAAAGTTCGAGCTCGTTTGCATGTTTTACACGAATTGTACAAATGTTCTATCATTTCTTCTGTCCAATAGTCACCTTTAATTGAATGGCGCGCGCGACGATCGAGTCGCGAATGTCTTTCGCTCGTCGAATTGCGCGGCGAGTTTATTTAACAATAATAAACGGGAAAAAAATCGTACAACATTATTCACGGTTGCCATAGTTACTTTAATTACAGCGGCAAGATTTTTTGTTCAGTTTCGAGCTCGCGCCGTCGGCGTTACAGATATTTCTTTTCCTTTGATTTCTGCTCTGTAGATCGGCCGGTTGTTGCTACGAAGGTGTTCTCTCTGTAACGCGTGCGCACGTTCCGTATTGTTATTTTAAGTACACTTGTGCGTACTACCGTCATAATATATACGTATCCCGTTAATTTTTCTTAATTATTATTAATGTTATATATTATTATTATTACTATTATTGGTGTACCATTATACTATTTAAGTGTACGTAGTCTGATGATTTGTATCATGATTATTGATGTTTAAAAAAAATGAATTCTTGCAATTCGAATAATTTGTTCGTTATATCCATTTATCCTTCTCATTTACCGTAGCAAACTAATACCGTCTCGGCGTTATAATACCAAGAAATCATCTTCGTCTTTGTGGTTGGTAAGTTCTAACGCATAGCTTTGCGCTCGATATTAAAATACAAAAATTGTACTTGGCCCAAGACAAGGCCTTGTTTCTTGATTTAATCGTTAACAAATATCTCTGATGAAATATGCGCCTGCCGGCGCTTTTAATTAAGTTCTTCCGATCAATCGTAATCCGTGCAACAGATTAAAAATATATAACGTAGCAAATAACGGGGAGCAATGATAACATCCCAATAAGATTGTCATTTCTCAAGAGTTCTTTTTTTCAACTGTTTCGGATTATTGCGCAACGTTGGCACGCGTATCAAGCTAAAAAAAGAATATCGTGATTTAGAGCGTTTTGCCGCTTTCGTGCTTTGCGCCAGATTAGAAATAAAATCATTAAACATTGCGTGACTAAATATTTCATGGAAATTGTGTTGCGCGATCTTTTACACGTTTGTACGCGTCCTCGCATCCACGTCAGAGGGAAACTGTGTAAGTGTCACAACTACGAGCCCTATATAGTTTAGCGCTTACGTTCAGCGCGCAATGGTCTGCCGACGAACCTTTTATAATACCAGAGTTGCCGTACCGGATGTGGACAAGGTAAAAATGATTTTTTTTGGAATGAATGCAATTCTGTCTCTTATTGTCCTTACATACGACTGTTCTAAACATAGTGTAACGTTACTGTTTATCAAAGATTGAGAGTTATCACTTGCACAAAGCACAGCACGAATACAAGTATTGTTTTTACGTTGAAAAATCCTAAAGCTGAAAAATATTTATTCGTCGGGAACAAAATTTATTCCTTGTTTATGTTTTTAATTTAAACTAGTATTACGTAATTACGCCACTACATTGTAACGCGAATGCATTTCGACTCATTGTGCGAGTGCATCCAGTCGTTACCTAGCTGTTTGTAATATTTGATAGTAATAGCTCAAACATTTTCCTGCCTCTCACTAGGTAAGTGGGTCATTCATTGTATTCTTCGCGAAGGATTGTCGAAATAATCACTACCGCGTGCTTCGTTAATGACAAAGTTAAAAAAAAAAGATAAAATTAGCTTTGCGATATTCACACCTCGCAATCATAATCACGATCGCGTATACTCGACCGATTATTATTAAAATTTCTACTCTCTCGATACGAAACTCATCGCTTCTATTTATTGTCAATTAATTCAACCTAAATGCCGTTGATCTTGCCGACAGGCCACGCGTTAAGAAATTAATTTTTTAAATAACGCGGAGAGAAGGGTATTAATTACTTTCAAGTCTGAGCGTACGTAAACACGCGAGTCGCTCTTATTATTCTACGGCTATCGATAATTGGTCCGGGTTAACAAAAGCAATTAGCCTCGTATCTGAATCTGGATATTCCCCGTGCGTTGGGGAATACTGGCGCGCATCCTGTATACATAAACCTGCGCTCGTGTTAGAAATCGTTCAATAGAAGTCCAGCCGTTGAGCAAGAGACTCGGTGATCATGTCGCGCCTCTTCGCAGTGACGTACGTTGCTTCGATCGCGGTGATTATTTCGCAAACGTTATCGTTAGAAACCTGGTACGCGAATTCAAGGAATGCCAGAAAGCCTGATTCAACGAGAACCGGGAGTATCGTGTCGCCGAACAACAATAGGATCTTGGAGAGACAACTAGTGACGGAATCCCCGTTGTTTTTTTTACATCTCTTGAAATTAAAACATAAATTTCAGAGGATAGAGAAAATTCCGACTACACCGCCGACAGCGGATTGTATCTGCGTACCTTATTATCTCTGTGACATTAATCAAACTATTATAACGGATGGAATGGGAGCGATTGATATTCGGTGAGTTTTTATGAATACTGTAGGGTGGAATAGAAGTGTTGTCGGCGAGTTTTTAAATCGCGGAAATGCCGTCCGAATGAATATAATTCGGGGCGCGAAAGTACGACAAGCGACGGTTTTCATTTTGATCGATGCTCGGCTGGAAATTCGTATCACGAATGGTCTATCCTACTTTCGGTTCGATTAATAATAGCATTTGCAAATTCTTAAAAATTCTCTGTTAGACTGACTCTCGATACGCTTAATTTTTCAACAGATACCGAAGATGTACCGGGGACTTGGAAGTGTGTTGTTATTTACCAACCGTGACAGTATCAATGGCACCTATCGTAACGCCTACCAAACCCACCCCAACTACCCCGACAACACCACCAACTACCAAACCAACCACGCCGACAACACCTCCAACTACGCCAACACCTCCCCCGGTCATCTTTCCGACCGTTCCGGGAACAATTGGTACCACTTGCATCTGCGTGGCTGTATGGCAGTGCGATCCAAGTGGAGTGATCGGTAATTCCGGGGAGGGTGTAATTAACCCTCGGCAACAGTATCCCCTTTGCCCGGCTACCGGTCAGGTTTGCTGCCTATTATCGGCTATCATTCAGGTACCTACGAATCCACCGACCACTGCCCCACCGACCACCGCCCCACCGACCACCCCTACGCCAACAACTCCACCGACAACTCAGCCTACCACCCCTACGCCAACAACTCCACCGACAACTCCGCCGACCACCACCCCCACACCGACAACTCCACCGACGACGATACCACCGCCCAGCCAGACGCAAATTTGTTTCCTGTGCGGCAATACGATCCAATGTATCAGCGGCGTTATAATAACCAGCGGCACCGGCGCCATAGATCCCAGATTGACGACCCATCAAAATCAGCAAATGTGTTCCGTTCTTAATTCTTGCTGCACGGGAGTGAATCAGATCGATGGCACCGTTATCGTCCCTAATGATTACGGGCCGCTCAAGAATCCTGACAGTCCTTACGCCTGTTACTGCGTAAAATCGTGGTTGTGTACCCAGGGAAACGCGATTACCTCGGATACGGTGCCTATCGATCCGCGATTTATCGCGTGTACATCTGCCGATGAGGTATGCTGTCGGCCGGCAGGAATAAACCTTCAGGTGACCAATATGCCAGTGATTCAAGGATCGTATATAGTGAATCCTGGTTCTCCGGCCTCTCAACTTGGCTGCGGCGTGCAAAATAAAACCATGGCGCCAGGTGGGTAAAAAGATTAATCGTTCAGATCTTTATTATAACACTTCGGGTGTGTTTTGTATTTTTAATATTTTACCAAGTCGAAATCTTGAGATAAAGTACGTTTTAGACATAATTAATGAAACCCAGCGTATTCTGTACACGTAATATACGAGACACGCGGATCGCGACGATACATTTTAAAAAATCCGTTCTACGTTTACTCACGCAGCACAGCCATCTCCCGCGGAATCGGGAAAAACTTATTTCGGTGAATTTCCATGGATGGTTGCTCTCTTAACGGTTCTACCGAATGGTCAATACTTGTTTCAATGCGGCGCGTCCATGATTAGCAACAAAGCCGTCCTCACCGCCGCCCATTGTGTCACAAAGTAAGTATATTTCGTAATTAATTTTATCGTGGCACGGCAGACGCGTCCTTGGAAAATCCCACGTTATATAAAAATCCTGTCGTAAAAATAATTCGTCCGGTTAGCACGAGCAATTCTTTGTTACAAAATTGTGTATACTCGATTGTATTAAGTTAGAGTAATTTCGCACAATTAGGATTTTAAATGAACAATCTCTCTTTTTTTTTGGCAGTCGAGAAAATGGTAAATTGGTGGCACGTTTCGGCCAGTGGGACTTAGAAAGTAGCAAACAACCGGCACGCTTTCAGGAAGTGAACGTGATCGGTATAGTTCCTCATCCCTTGTATTATAACGGTGGATTGTTTCACGACATAGCTGTGCTTATCTTGGAAAAACCGGTTACATATGACATAAACATTAGCCCAATTTGCCTCCCCCAGCAAGGGTTGGTCGTGGCCCCTGGTACCAGGTGTTATGGGACAGGATGGGGTCGTAATTCATTTGGTAAGATTTTTATGATCTCCGCTCTTCTTCGTTTCTCTGACTTTCTCTTATTTCTAAGGACTCGCTTATTTCTAGCGAGAGTACACTTCCTTACGACCGTGACTCACCGAATTAGCATCTTTTTGGCAGACACAAAACAGACTGAAAACGCAATAAAAAAAAAGAAATAGAACTAAGGGTAGGGCTACTTTTATGAGACGCGAGGGACATGTGAGACGCGTAAATTTTACTTTAACGCTATGAGCGTGAGGGCGCATTATATTTCTACGTCGTTTCAATTAATTTTTGACGAACCGTAGGTCCCGATGGGAAGTATCAAGCTGAACTTCGTAAGGTGGATCTCCCCGTCGTCGACAGAACCGATTGTCAGACTCGGCTGCGGAGTACGAGGTTAGGACAATATTTTGTCTTACACGGTTCGTTTATGTGCGCCGGAGGGGAGGTAAACAAAGACACTTGCGGCGGCGACGGTGGCGGACCTTTGGCTTGTCCAACGGCCAACGGACAATACACTCAGGTAAGTAATGTAACAATGCGTAGTATTAGAATCGTTAAGTAATTTCCCAAAGCGTAGTAGTGGAAGCCGAATTACCCGATAATTCAACAGAAATGTAAAATGACGAATATAGGAATAACGTTCGAGTAAAATGAAAATAATGAAAATAAAATTGCAAGATTCTAGTTAATCAAAATATTTCGCAATGGACCTATGTATGTATGTATGTGGATAAATAAATTTGACTTTACATCTTTTTTGTATGTCAGGCTGGTATAGTATCCTGGGGCATCGGTTGCGGTACGACGAATATACCTGCGGTGTACACCAGCGTTTCGCAGCACAGACAATGGATAGATCAGCAACTCGCAAATTACGGAGCACAGTGATATTTACGATTAGCATAGCGCGTTGATCGTTCAGAAGTACATAGGTTTCCAGAGTTGGACATTTTTATAATTATGTAATAATTTATTGTATCTAGTCTCTACCGAACTTCATCTTGCGCATCGATACTTCGTATCGAGGTTGGCATTTTCTATTTATTTTGTATCGTAACAACTGTTATTTATTCACCGCAATACAAACAAAGCCCAAGATCAGTTAACGATTTTTTATGGAATGCCTTCACCAGGTCGTAAAAACTAGCATCATTACGCAACCCGCCGCGTCGTTTTGTTTCCCGTTTACCGTCTGTTTATTGTCTTTCGTTTCTCTCGCGGATTCGGATTCGACACAGCGTGTCATCGACGTGGTGACGGCTAGTCCTCGACCCTGCGATATATGTAAGTGGTGACATACGTCCCTCTCTTTTCTCGGGCCACCCTTACAATTAGACACAGGTGGGACAAGATTCGGAAGGCATCCTTGTCCGGTTGGCCGAATTTTGACCGCAAGGTCCCTCTCATTCACTCTTTCGCTCCATCGTGTTTTACGTTTTCAGCTCCTACAGGAATAACTTTTACAGACTTTATTAATTTATAAATGTTGGTTTAATTGGAAACCTCGGGGGATTTGTTTAATTTAGCCAAATAATTGCAGATTGTACGAATACTATAAATATAATGTATAAAAATAAATTATAATTTTCAATCCGTATCATATTATATCATTACGTTATATAAGTTTATAAACGGCCAAAGCCGTACTGGATGGATAAAATGAGCGATAGAGTCGAGACAAGAGAGTGTTGGGACCTCGTTTCAGGAAAAGTTTTCTCATGTTTCCGTCTGATCTATAATTGGACACGGAAAACCGTATACTATATTATTACGGAGAAAAATTGCAAAACTGTCGGTTGGAATTGTATTTCCCCCTTCCCCTCAATTATTTTCGCGATACTTACCACGAGCGCGTAGTGTACGCGATATTCGGCTCTGGAATCAATTCTCTCAATAGCCGTGATCGTCTAGTGGTTAGGACCCTACGTTGTGGCCGTAGTAACCCAGGTTCGAATCCTGGTCACGGCAATGTGTACAGAGTATCGCATTGTCACGGTGAGAGTTTTTTTTTCCTAACTTTCTACGTGTTTATAGGTTTAGGATGAGCAGAGATTAATACTATCACGAGTGTGAAACGAGTTTGTTTATCTTTAAACATGTTTATTTATTCTCGTTTCATCGTTGCTCTAAACTTGCGTGGTTCAACTTTGTAATAGAATTTTGTACAGTTTCCGTCGATCACCCTGGACATTCCATCATTACAATTATTTCTTAGTTGCTATTATCCCGTAGAATATAGAATTATTAACGGGAAACAATATTCGTAAATGTAATCTTAATTAATAAAGTGTACATCACGGGCGAAATTGGTAAAAAAAAATTGCAAAATAAATAGCCACCGTGTAATATCGTGATGAGTATACATATGTATGCATAGTTGGATAATACCTGCTCATCGTTTATACGCGTATTGTAACATCGCGTGCCGTTCGCGACGATGCGCGTCAATACTGATTATCGTGAGATCTGCACGTGTCATTAAGTGACATTATTAATGGATATTAAATGACGACCATTGTTGCCCTACAACAGTGACCTATTCGAATTGTCCGACATGCGTGCGTTATTTTCTTTCTTTTTAACAAAACATCAGCTAAATCATTGCTGCGATAACATCATGGTGCGTACAACGCCTGGTACATCACGATTTTGAATCACTTAATTTGTTTACGCGATCATTGAATGCACGGAGGATGAAGTTTATATTTTTATTTCGATAACTAGCTTTACACTTGCATATTTATGAAAAAACAAACGGGCGAACATTAATCTTCAAGCTTTTAACGTCGGTAGAAATAGTTAACCAAATTGAAATATTGGTAAATAACGCAAAGTAGCAAATATCGTTAGTCGCGACTTATGATAGATTTCATAAAATTTAATTGATATATCGACAAGTCCACGAATACGTTAGCCGTTTCAATGATCATATCTAAGGACATACAGGTAGTTGTTTTTGATTGGTTTTGAAACCTTTTCTAAGAAGGCAGAAATCAGGGGAACGGTCCAACCGTGTTCGACCTTAACATCAAAACCTGGCAAATTCTCAGAATGAGATTCATGCCAGGCACGTTTTAAGAGAACGCCGTAAGCATACAATTCTAATAATATTCGCGCAAACCTTTAAGTCCCATATCTATTATTTATAGTGACGTCTTGATACCCACGAATAAATTTACTAAAATATCGAGCATTTGTACAGACATTTGGAAATTATGGGAAAACGGGTTTACCCGCTTCTTACCATGTTTGGATTCTTTGTACGATACAACGGTCATTGCTTCTTTTAACGAATTACTATCGTTATTCTACAAGGGGCACAGTTCTATGTACGTCACAGTTTCGTGAAGATCTTATCAAAAATATATAAAAATTGTTCTCGCGCGCTAAAATTCCAACGAGGACAAAGAACGACGAAATTGAAATAGAATGGATCACAACAATGAGCCAAACACGAGACCGATTGAACAAAAGTCCTACGAGGTTCACTTGATTCAGTTCGAGGTAGGGAAAAACCTTCGTTAGCGTTATTCGATGTAATTAACTCGATGCTTCCCGGGGCAATTCCGACGTCGTTGAAAAGGGAATCCTGACGCGATTGGCCAAAAATTCTGAGAAATCTGTAACGGGTCGACGCTCGACACGCAGAAGGGAAATACCACCTCTCTCCGATCGAATCACTCACGCTGATTCCTGGCATTCCACGGGGAGCCAACGTACGTACGTACGTACATGCACACATGTGTACATACGTTCGCGGTCGTAAAGGAGAATCACGAACTAAGAAGGTGGGGAGGAGCTGAAATCTCATAAATGCTTGGAGTAGGGGTCCTATATGTACGCTCAGAAGTCGCGACTACGGGGTCCGATTCGCGGCAAACGCGCGACGTCCGTTAAAGTGGAAGCTCGTTGTTACTCGATAGTGCTTTTCTGGAGTTAAATTAACGGTGAGTACACTCGAATGAAGTTCAACACCCCTGTGCGTAACGGCCGGTCATAAATTTCGATTGGGAACAGAAATTTGTCATTGTTATTGTTAGACTATCAGAATTTTTGAAAGAATTTTAACGAAGATAGCGAGTACGAAGCGTCGTGTATTTCTCTCGAACGTTTATGATAAACTTTAAGATTATACGTAGAGCTCAAGGGTATTGAATTCCATAGAGGAAAAATATTTTGCAAGATACGTGTGAGAACGCTTTACTATAAATAGTCCCCTAATAACGTACGCCGCATCTCCGGCATTGATATAAAATAAAATAAGGCAAGCCTCTTCTATAGGAAGCAAGAGTAAGAAATAAATTATGATCTTCGTAATCTTTTAATTCGATACTAAACTCAGTACGATTAATAACGATCACGCCGTTGAACGTGGTAATCAGAGTTTATAAATTTGAATCTACGAAATATATATTTTTTACATTTGTATATCAAATGAATTGGGTGACGATCTTTCCTCGTGACGATTATCCGTAGTAACAGTGGCGTTAGTATTTCCTGCGCGCTTAGTTTATTTATACACACTACAAATTTATCAGTACGGTGGAGTTTCGCAATATCCTACTAGAGCCGGGACTCTAATCGATCGGTTCGTCCAATCGCCTCGGTGTACCGGTTTCGTGATCGCGTCGACCAGTTCTCTCGACAAAGGTCAGTGTCGAGCGGTTTGGGTTTACGAAGGATGTTACAAGACGCGCCACTTATATAACTCACTATCGCGAGAGAAGCGTAGTTTCTTTGAAATCTAAATACTATAAAATTAGTCGTGTAAGCGAGATGCAATTGTACTCGTGGGGCTTTTAGCGTGGACAGTCGAGTGGATCAGATCAGATTAATGAAATTACATTAGCAGATTCTGCTTCGCGTCAGTCTAGCAGAAGAATATTATTTATCGAATAATCGGGGTGATGCGTAATCGTACCGGAAGAACCTTGAGAATGTAACGTGCGTATCACCTGCTCTTTGTAATTTGCTCAAACCGTTTGTCAGCGAAATTCATCGCTCACCGCTTTATGGGTTTGTCGGAGGAAATCGTCTTCCGAGTTTCTGCGGTAAAAAAAAATAAGACTGAAATTGATATGCAATTTGAAGAATTCGCGGTATTTCAGTTATCAACTTGTTCTTTGCACTCGACGAACGTAAACGGATATTGATAATCGGGTCTATAAAAATGGGAAATCTTTACAGAAAAGTATCAAACGGTACCTCAATTTTGAAAAAATGATTTAATATAGACCGCTCATTCATGATTCGTGTAATTCTTCCTAAACGCATATGATTCTCGCTATTCAAAAATTGTAAGTTACTCGTGTTTAAATACATACAATTTTTGTATACCGATAATTCGATTTTGATGGACGCCACTAAACGTTTGATCGAATCTACGATATTCGATTATAAATTTTTTTTACGTGCATTTAGTACCGTCCGGTAATTCTCGGAAATCCCAACCAGGAAAATCGTTTCATCCGTGAATATCACGTTCGTGTTAGTAAAAAATACAATCACGGTTGGTCGGCCTCGCTTATATCCCAGTATCGCAGTTTATAGTTCAAGCTCTCTTTCTCTCTCGTTTCTCTTCATATACACGGTCGTGAAGTATTAACGCGGGTAACGGCATTCTACCCATTAATCGCGAAACGTGGGTCACAAAAACTTTAAGGATACTAATTCCAGGCGACAGTTTACCGTAATCTCTGCACGGTGTGCCATTTAATTGCAAATTTCTGAAATTTCGAAAAGTACTAGTAACTACCCGGAACGTACGCGCGTCTACCCGTCGTAATTGATAAACAAACGAGTCTCCAGGATTACGTAAATATCTATTTTTATTAACCGTTCGGTCTCTACCATGAGAAACACTTTTGTTATGAGCGTGTTAATAATTGCACGATGATTTAAATATTAGATCTGGTATCGCTTTGGAACTTACCGGTTGCGATAGAAAATAAGATTCAAAGTATGATAATTACTCAATCATCAACGTTGACTACGTTAAATCATTCGGGAATTATTGATTAGCATAACATTAGAATTATTATCGTTAATTATACCCGTGAACGAACGTCGAAGGTCAAATCTTTTGATGTCAAGTACTTCTCTCGATACTCGTCGCGCCGGTAAAGTTTGTCGAAAATCTATAGTATCATTCTCGTATTTTAAGATACGGGGAATCCACAATTTACCTGCATCACCTGTACGTCCCGTATACGCGAACATGTGAAGTCATCGTTATTTATATGCTTAAGAAGATCCGTGCGGTATCCTTATCGTTATTTCCCCTCAGTATTTATTTGTAAATATCGTTGCAGGCGCGCAATTCTGCCGAAGCATTAGTGGAATAATCTTCGTGACTATAAGAGCGATGGGAAAAATTGTCTTTTGCGTATTTTTGCCTGGTTATTTTTGTATTCATGACGATTATTTCTTTTGTTTGTTCCGAACTTCTCTCTTACCTAACGATTCGATAAACTTTGGTCTACTTATCTAAAAAGAAAGTCAACATAGAGCGGAAAACAAAAAATGAATTATAACTACATATATCAACGAAGATGGCGTAATAATGAAATATAGTAATTACTTTCAATATTCATATAAGATATATTATAATCAGGAGAACGCGTTATTAATTGAATCGAGGGAGGAAAAACCTCGATTCCAATCGATCGAGGATCAAAAACACGCGAACCTCGTTCCTCTTAACGACTACCATTCGATTCGTCCCTCGTAATCGGAACTCCAAGGATCGTTCTCTCGTTTTTTCCTACAGACAAAGACCTCGCGCGTATTCAAGCATGTGGAGAGTATTAGCACCGCTTGCTTTCGCCGGTTTCTGCCTGGCCTTACCGCAAGGTCCGCAGAGCCCGTCGACGGCCATCAGCGACCAAGACTTGAACTCGCTGATTGCCGAGGTGTTCAACAACCCGGCGCAAAACCAGACGCAGACCACCCAGGGTACCCAGGGGGGTGGTGGAACCTTCCTCGGGACGCAGAATAAACCGACCCCACCACCGGACGATTGCGAATGCGTCCCGTATTATCAGTGTCGGGATGGCAAGATATTGGAGAACGGAATTGGCCTCATCGATATCAGGTCCGATTTTGGCGATAAATCAGGCATTGATGTGCCGGTTGGCTCGGGGTGAGTGTTTTCTCCAAAGAACGAAGTCTCTACGGTCGATGGTTTCGATGGTAATCGATGATCAACCGATGGCACGTGTTGCGAAGCTTGGGAGAATTGATAATTGCAATTACGCTTGGCGGTGCGGTGAGTCGCGGTTGGGCTTGTTCGATCAAATTTTATATTTTCGATTTCGAGTAGCCGAGGAGCGATGTCGAGAGAGAGAAGGTCTTGCCTCGGGCCAAGTACCAATAGGGGAGGACTAGACTTTATATCTTTTCATGAAAGAACTAGAGCGGGGTGTTGGAAATAGTCAAATATGTATGCTATACCTACGATGATTTTTTATATTTTCGATTACTCGAGGAGCGATATATGTATGTATGTATATCGGATGTTTATCGACCGTTGTGTACTGTAGAATTTCGATTATTCGTACTCGTAGCATCCGAACATTGGAAATGAAATTTGCTTTGCGACAGAAACGTTTGCAATTAACTTCGATGACACGTAGTAATGGGAATTTGATATTCGTTCTACCGCTTGCCGTAACACATCGAAGCTGTCGTTTGATCGAAGAATGGACCAATGCGTTTGATTATTCATAAGTAACTCAAATCAATTTGCACGTATTATATTTTAACAACTAATATAACACTACTTATTTTCTGACTCACCTTGAATTGGCTATTGTGTTACAAGTTCGGTCACATTTTTATTTCTGCACACCGCACGAGACTATCTTTGGATAAATCACCCGTAGCTGTTATAAATTATATATCGTAATATAATTTAATTACGCTTACAATTAGATATATTTGGTTTGACAGAACAATCATCCATCACCAGTAATCAGCATCGTACACTTTTCTTGCACAACGTTCGTTTTAGAACCCACAAATATGCACGTATCGTAAACGATTACTACAAGGTATATTAATTAAAACAGTTGAAACAAGAAATAATACAGATTCTCGGGAAACTCAATAAACAATTAGTAAACGCGTGGCACGGAAAATCGCAATGTTGTGTTCGCGTTAGTTTTATCGAGAAGCCCGCGAAATGTTTAATAAAATTCTTTTCCAACTCGAGCTCTTCTTAGCGATTTTTCTACCCAAATGATATCAATCTCGCTAATAGTTGCCAATTTCGCTAATAATGCAAAACTTTTCGAAGCGCGACTTACGCTCGTCAATACGAATTCACCTTAGAAATAAAATATGTAAGAACTGTCTGCCGTGGAGGATGTACCGATCGAGTAAAAAATTTAGGAAGTACATAAGAACGTTGTATAATTATACTCGATACAGAGCTTTGGGCCCGTGCGAAAATTACTTGGACGTATGCTGCAAGAAACCGGACATAACGAAACCGGGTGAAAATATCACGCCGCCCCGTGCCCAGAGACAGGGATGTGGTCAACGACACCCGGACGGTGTTGGCTTCAGAATCACCGGCCAAACCGACAACGAAGCTCAATTTGGCGAATTTCCATGGATGGTGGCTATTTTGAAGCAAGAAGCCATTGGCGACAGTACGGAGAAATTGAATGTTTATCAATGCGGAGGTTCGCTGATACACAGGAGAGCCGTCCTTACCGCCGGTCATTGCATCAATGGGTCAGTAAAACGATGTTCCTTTCGAAACATTAATATCGACGCGATCAATTCGATTAACAAACTTTGCTGGTTCGGGCTAACGCGAACGCGCCAAACTCTCGAATTTATTTTCAATGAAGCCGACAGAATTAGCGTGTCAATTCCAAGGATAACTACGTGTCTCAATTCATTTCAAAGCGCGCGACGTACACGTGTAATAGTATGTACGACGAAAGATTCGACACGTCGGCTTTTATAAATTAAGTTCGTGTTTGCGTTGTTCCGAAACTACAGATAAAACTTTAATCGGGCTCGATGCACGTAAATCTTGACGACGTGAAACAATTTATGTGCGTAAGTACTATCCACGCGCGTATTATTACCACGTTCTTCCGTTTATCTTTCATCCTTAAAAGATAACAAGAAAAGTAAAAGCGATACCGTACGCCGAAATTTTATTTTTCGATTTTATAGAGCAACGGGTTAAATAATATTTTTTTAACGATATCGTTCGAGGATTACCCGCGGCGAACAAAGACTGTCTTCGAAATGAATTTTTAATTCTTATTCTCAAGTTTGTTATTTTCTTTTGAAACAGAAAAAAGGCGAGCGAACTGATGATCCGTGCCGGAGAGTGGGACACGCAAACGGCGAATGAAATTTTCCCGCATCAGGATCGCACCGTTGAAAAAGTGATAGTTCATCCCCAATACCATTCGGGAGCGCTTTACAACGACATTGCTATACTTATTCTGACGGAACCGGTGGAGTACGCCGAAAATGTAGATATCGTCTGCCTGCCAGACCAGAACGTTGTTTTCGACGGATCTCGCTGTTTCGCCAGTGGATGGGGCAAGGATTTGTTCGGTAAATATACCGTCGAGCAATCGAGTAATTTATATATGACGATTATATAAAAAAAAAGTTCGACCGACGTTATACCCTTCTCTTATCTCGCAATTTTTTTCTGTTATCTTGTTATAAAAAGCCTACGATTCTCACGACTTTAATCAAAGCATTGAACTACGCGGAACATTTGTACACGCATAAAACTCGAGCGTGACTTACGACTTATTTGCGCGTTTACGGGTCGGCAAATCCATTACTCGAAACTCTGTGCGACATGTTTCCGCATACATGTACATATCTTTCGTTTCGTAGTCATTCCTATTTCAAAGATGCAATTACGTTTTTCAATTCGTAGAAGAAGATAAATAATTGTTGGCGCGTATATACCGCCACGTTCCCGTTACTACATCCTCAAACGTTATGACGGCAACTTATCTTCAAGCTATCTATTTTTCTTAATACCTTCTATGTATCTTCAAATAATCCTTTATTTGCTTTCATTTAATCAGGGCGATGCTTTCGCTTAATTTATTCCAATCGAAATTCTGATCACGCTCTCGATTAACATCAATTGTTTCAGGTAAAGAGGGCCACTATCAGGTGATCCTGAAGAGAGTAGAACTCCCGATAGTATCACACGACAGTTGTCAGAATAGTTTGCGTACGACGAGACTGGGAAAACACTTCGTTCTCGACAAAAGCTTCATTTGCGCGGGCGGTGAGCCCGGCAAGGACACTTGCAGGGTAGGTACCGCAACAGGTATTTCTTATTACCGGTGGCATTGATTAATCGAACACCGATAAACCCACTGTTCGAAGGAAATCAAAATTCCACTCGTAGACAATTCATTATAATCTCCTGAGGACTGACTTTTTATTTTTTTTTAATTCTATGATTTAGTACATTAAAGGGACACGAAAGAAAAATCTTTTTTCCATTTTCTTGATATGCATAAAAATATTGTAGCATATACCGCGAAGTGCAAAAGGTCCCGGTGCAAGTAAATCGAAAACGGCTTCAATACAAAGGTGTTAAAAATAATATATCTGGGCGTGGAAAGGTGTTAAACGAATTGAATTATCGAAAGGAGTCGAACATATGCGAACTTTGTATCCTTGGATTAGTTCGGATAATCGAGGTTATTATATTGCGCTTGGTACCTGCTAAGGTAAATTCAATTATGGCTTTACTTCCACAGGGTGACGGAGGAAGCCCTCTTGTATGCCCGGTCAAGAACACCCCAGGCACGTACCTGCAAGCCGGAATCGTAGCTTGGGGTATCGGTTGCGGTGAAAATCAAATCCCAGGTGTCTACACTAACGTCGCCAACGCACGGGACTGGATCAACGAACAGATTGCTTATAATAACCTCGACAATACGGTTTACCAGTACACCCCGTAAACACCAAACGTGACCATAAACTGACGTTAATTGGTGATCGACTCGAGGATTGCATTTACAACCTTCTAGAGATTAAGCCGATCGTCGCCATTCATTGTGGAAAGACTGCTCTTACGATGTTAGTGTATTTTTGGTAACAATACATTTCACTTGCTGACAATCGTCGAAAATTTCGTTACTTCATTTAACGGAACCTTGGACTCGTGTAAATAAAGAAATAGAATGATACGAAGTATTAGAAAATTATTTCAGAAAATTATGACTCGTTCCGACGAAAGGTTTTGGGAGCGATCGCCATCATGCGAGTGCGAATCATTTCTTCCTTAATCCCAAATCTGTTCCGCGAAGGATTTACAATGTAGATTCTACATACATACGTGTGTATATAGGTACATTGATTTCTATTATGATACCAATTAGCACGAAACCGTAAGTCGATAAGCGAAGATAGTATAACGATTCCAAGAAGGACGAACACTTGTAAGTCGTACTTACAGGTCGATGTTTCGAATAAAAAAAAATTTTTTAAATGATTCATCTTTGAAAAAATGTTGAGTTTTACGCGTATAAAAATTGTATTCGCAAATCTGTTTCTTTCGCGTAACGCCGTAAAAGTTTCGTAACGAGGTATTACTAATGACTAATGTTCATCAAAAACTCAAATCACGAGCTGCTCGTGCATTTATCTTTCATACACTTATGTATTCTTATTATATCGACCTTCCGTATTCCTCGCTCCCTTGCTACGAGGCCTGCAAAAACCCTTACTTTATTGCGACCGCCATAAATCCTCGTAAAAGCTAATTTCGTAGGGTTGCTCGGATCATCGATTCGAAGCATGAACGTTACGAGTACAATAGGTAAGAGTTTGAAATTAACTTTAGGTTAGAGGGTGACAGTCGTAAAATTCAACTTCGTAGGACCCCGTTCTCGTGGAATCTGGCTAGCGCGTGTCTAACGAGTAAGTATACGCGGTTTATGACGCAGGCAAAGGAATGACTCTTTCCAGACACACTCTGGTAGAAATAAAACGTATTGGTTCTTCGAGCCCTCGACGAGTATTCTAAAGAAACGTATGCGCCGAATGGTTTTCAAAATGCCATTGTTGAAGTACTTGAACGGGAGACTGAACCCGCACGTGCGATGCACATTCGCGTTTACTTTTCACTTTAACGATATACGACGTACGAGTCGGGAAAACGGTACAGCTTTGTGAATTTTAATGACCAAAACTCCATGCCACGGAGTCAATGATTTTTCGACAACGTAAAGTAACCCCTTGTAACAGACGAATTTAAAAACGAGAAATATATGTACATGTATGTAGCAATAAAATATTGTCCGGCTGAGGATGCGAATCGAATTAATAAAATATGAATTATAGGGTAAGCAGCTGACGTATTTATTACTCGCCATTCGTGATTCGGGAATGTTAATCATTTCACTTTTCGCGATGTAGTTCGAAACAAAAGACACTCTCATCTTGTTCGGGGATAAGATAGAATAAGAAATAAATATTTCATTTTCGTCCCGCGTAGGATCGTTTTTGTGGTCGCCGACTTCAATGGCGTATTTTAACCAAACAAACAAACGAGAAAAAAATTTCCAGGAAGGGACAGCTACGCGTGTAGATAACAAACTATTGGTCGGTAAATTATGACCGAGAAAATTTCGAGGATCAAGCCATTACATATACATAGATTAGTGAATTGTCAACCACTAGCATAAACTACCGTCTTTACTGCGAGAAAAAAGGTATTCTCCGTTCGTTTATGTGTATGTGCATACGTACATGCGTACGTAAATTTCGAGTATCCGTTAGTTTACATATATGTACATCTCTTAGATTTAAAAACTTTTTACATCTACGATCAGCGGAAAAATTACGATGCCAGGAACAGATTTTATTCACCTATTACCCAATAATCTCAAAATTATGGACACTGTTTGAAATTCTTAACGAGCGTTACTTCCTTGTCAATTAAAATCACGTGGCACAATAATGATAAACATACGGGGGTTCTGTTTAATAATTTATAATCTCCGATGAAATTCGTCTTTGATCTACCAAATTATCTGTGTATGCGATCGTGACCTTCCCAAGTGCATAGTGACAGCAGTCATCACAAATCACATCTTTATTAGGTCCAACACCAATACCACACGCTACTCGAGGGTTCATTGTTTCGGTTAAAAAAGTCGGCGACCCAGTGAAAATAATCATTCGGGATTATATTCATTCTCTCGCTGGCCGGCAAACGTGAAACGTAGTACATACCTTGAGCAGTATTTCGGAAGCAACGTAGACTTCAAAAAGCACATTAAGTTGTACATTGCGTAGATTCACGTTGCAAAAGTTTTATTATCAATCCGAAAGTAACTTGGCAGTGAAATAAAGTATACTCGGATTGAAGTACATATAGTGAGAGAACGGTGTATTCGGTAATATCGATAATCGAAGCGTTGCTGCGATTCTCGCCCGGGTAGCAGATCTTGAAATTTTTCGCGCCGAAACGTTAAGACTGACTAATATTGAAAGTGCGTAGTATTTTTCCATAAAATTGTAGGAATTGCGAGAGCTACGTCAGGAACGCTTTTTTTGCTCGAAGATACGCACAGTTGGAAATCGTTAGAGGAGATGGGAAACGGTAAAAATTACCGTGACACATCTTCCATTGTTGTCTCGAGCACGTGTTAACGTTCCGAAATACAATTCAAAGTGGACGGTCGTAATTGTTTTTTTTTCGATTTTCGAAGTGGCATCGTAGAGTGGATTTATTGTCGTATTGCTCGAATCAACTGCTTTCAATGAAATTGGTTTATTTTTCGGTTTATTTTAAAAAGTGGGGAACATTGCTAAAACGACAACAGAAATTATCTTATTTTTACGAAGAATTTAAGATTTTCGATTTTTGTCCAGTGCTTTCTTGCGATAGATATACATTTTATTCTTTTAAACGTATTTTCTTTATGTCATTTGGCAGACGTTGTTTTAAACAGTTAAAGGGAATCGTTAAAAATTTTCCTTTAACAAAAACATCATTGCATTATTGAAATACTGATTATAATTTCACGTTTCCAGAAATTGTATTGTCCAGGTCTAAATTCTGAAACTAATTTTTGACTGTGATGGTGGATCGGAGAACAATTATCATTATGAACTTCACTACCAATTCTTACATTCTACAGGACATAGTCGATTAAAATTATATGTAAAGTTTTTAATAAAAACTGACGAACCGCAACCGTATAAGCAGTACAAGAAAAATGGGGAGATACAAAAGATTACGATATATATCCACTTCGACCGAGGATCAAGTGGATCAAAATCTTGCGCCAGGTACAGAATATCGTGCAAAAGCTGGTAAGAACAAAGAAATGTATATGAACGCCGTAGGTCCTAAGTACCTTGTCGCCGTATCGCGTGATGTACTTCCCATCTCGTACGGTCTAACATATTTGTTCTTTATGCATGAAAGCGCAACGAGAAGTTTCGGACAAAGTTCTTACACGAGTAATTCTGTTAGTAACTTAAATAATTTATCACCTGTAGCAATGCCATGGAACCTCCGAAGCAAACAAAACAAGAGAAAGGACAAGAGAAAGCTAAAACAGAATGTAAAAGGGTGTGCCAATGTTTCAGACAATTATAGTTTTAAACGCTATGTATGGTCTATACATTACGGTAAGCAATTTTAATTATTTGTGTTTTTCATGAGTAGAATATTGAACGTATAGTCAGACTTTGGTGAGTCAAAGAGAATTTTATGTAGTTATATTGAGCGTACATTGAATTTTAAGCTACCTAAGACAAAAATTCAGTTACACCAGAAAGTGTTTGACTTTTTATTGAGATTCTTAGAAGGGACATGAAGGAATCAGGGCTTACGAGTTAGAGAGATTCGAGTCATAAATCATTGGATCGTCAATTTTAATGTTGGAAAATATTTTTGTAGATGAAGTACTCAAAGCTGAAGCTTTAAGAAGGGTATTAAGAGTGCATTTGGTGAGATGTGACAATATGATTAAACTTGAGTACAATAAAAATAATTATGTTGCCAAGAGTGACGAGACATCCAGAAAAGTAAGCGATATGTATGAACCGGTACATAACGAACATGCTTATTCTTCTGTGAAAGCTGTGAAACCTCAGGCTCCAACAAATACTATGGCATCCAAACATTCATCAAGTACGGTAACCATATCAATAGATAGTTTTTTCCCAAGTTCAGTACAGGAAAGCACAAAGGCACCAATTTCATTGAAATTGCAAGACTTAAATTCGAGCGTGGTACAAAGGGAACATACTGTCATGAACCCGAGTACAAGCAGTGCTAACTATGAAACTAAGAATAAAGACAATGAAAGTACAATTTCTAAGCATGCGTGGAGTGATGAAACACAGAAATTAAATATTTCTGGATATTCGCCAGCTTTCGGTTCCCACGAGGAGGTTGACCTCTTTGCTATGATTAGCAACAACTGTCAGAAATCAAATCGCGAAAGCACAGAATTAGTAAATACAAACCTCATGGATGATTATATGGATCGTATAGATGATTTGCCGGACATGGAAAGGAAATCCTCGAACATAGAACATACGGCGAAGAAAATGTTACCAATAATTACTAAGGATGACATTTTACCCAAAGGCACTATAAAAATTGAAAGAACGGAAGGGAAAGTATGGATAAAAGTGGATGCAAAACAAAGAATGTTTCATGATGATGTGCCCATGGATGAACATTTGAAGAACTCTACATCGCAACCTTCTAATTTGAATACTGCGGACAATACGGTCGTCTCAAGAAAAGAACAACATCGTTGTTTACCGTGTAGCGGGAATAGCAATTTCAGTTTTGGATGGTACGATACTGAGAATAATAACACAGTATTATGTGTATGTTCTCCTGATGGGACGGAAAATGTATCACAAAATATAGAAAACGATGTTATACAAAACGCAACGGTTCCTGACGAAACATTCGAGAATGTAAAGGGGAAAAGTGTTACTTCTTCTAATTCACCAGACAAAGCTGCATGGTCTCTAGAATCTGTACCTGAACCGTGTTCGGTGTTCGAGTTAACTGTAGATAACTTGGAAAAGTTTACAAACACTGGGGTCACTCATGCTGAGAAAGAAGAAGGATCACGTATCCAATTGGAAGAATACATAAAACTGACCAGTCACGTTGAAAATGTAGAGATAGAAGAAACGACGACCATAGACAAACCTATTGGTAACGGAATAAAGTCTTTAGACAATAATTCGAATGTATTACGAAAGAAGCAAAAATTTCATGAAATAAATGAAGAAATTTTTGGATATACCAGTACTAAAAGAATTAAGCTTGATAATGAATATTTCTCCGAAGATATGGCAAATAGCATGAACAATAAAAGATCACCGAGTAGTCCAAACAATTGCGATTCATCAGTCTTACCCATTACTACTAAGTCGTTAGAAACAGCAGTTGTTCCAGTTAAAGATGTGGAAATAAATCATTGTGTGGAAAAATCTGATACTTTGCCAGAAGATAAAATCATGGAGATTTTAGAAACCGAATCCAGCAACAAAGACAAATTATTTACTGTAGCAGGTCCTGAAATAAAAGTCATACCCGATGAAACTTTTGACGCGAATCAAGGAGATTTACGTGAGATTCAGTGCGCACCTGATACTACGCGTTCGGAAGTATATAAAAATGATTCGAACGAAAACTATCAACCATCGGAAAAATTAGACCGTCGTATTTTGGAAAAGAAGCCGAAACAGAATGATGAGGACGATGATGGCGATAGTATCTCCCTAGCCGCGAGTATGAATTTTTCTGAGTAAGTTACTTTGTACACTTTTATGTTATAGCAGATAATGTCCCTTTTGCTGAAATTTGTTAAACAAGCTCCCGCTTTGTTTTCCATTACTATAATAAGATGAAAAGTGACTGAAGACACCTCGAGCCAATAAAGAGTCTTGTTTAATGAAACAGGTTTATAAAATCGTTTCTAGATGTAAACGAAGTTGGTAGTCATAGGAATGCAAATTTATCATGTATCGCATGTTCTGAGCACTGTAGAGGTATATGATATTATTTTTTTTATTTTTGCAGCTACGGCGATTTTGATGATCCCGTACCAAAAAAATCGCGAAACACATCAGATTCTGACAAGTGTTATATTATGCATGATGATACATTAAAAACCTATATTAATAACACCAAGTCCGAATTTAATCAAATGTATGACTCGAGTATGAGAAAGGAGGAACAACGACGATCAATAAAGAAATCAATACCTATTGCGGTGCAAAGTTCTTCAAGAACTAGAATTATGGCTAATTCTTCTACCACAAAGTCTTCTGCTTTGTTTAACAATGTTACGAGTTTGAGAACAGCTTCGTCACTCGCAAAGAAAACAACGAAACAAATAATTTCGGATAAGAAGACTGTTGTGTCAAATGTTGTAAAAGAAAAACTAGCTAATGATTCAAAGAACACAAGAATCCCCATTACATATTCTACCAAAGTCGTTACTACGAAGTCTACCAGTGCATTAAATAAAGTTGCAATTGCCGTGCCAGATTCCACGCGCACGAATAAAATATCCGCGGGTGATAACAGAATGAACTTCCTTTATGGCATTTGCTTCGATACTTTGAGAGCAAATGCTTGTAGAAGCAGAGGAGGGTATTGCTCTTTTGATCACGATGTATGTATATCTTAAGTCACGCATCTAATTCGTGTAGTTAAAAATTTTAGACACAATCTCTAATCATTATTTTCAGAGCATTTTAATTTGTAACAGAATCATCACGTCTTAGCACATCATTGGAAGTCTACGCTAATGCGTCGTTAACTTTATATACTTATTATAGCTTCTTATTTCATTTTGCAGCTTACGACATTAATTGCGAGAATATGTTCCGAGCAAAAGCAACATGTTGTAGATGTAATACAGCATCTAGTGTCCAAAGAATTCAAATACTTTACACGACTGTTGTGTCCCAAATTTGTGTTGGAAGTGAACAGCACAACTGTATTGCTAACAGTATTTAAATTATTATGCGATGCGAAGTATCTCAATGACGCCATAATTTCTGACATTGTAAAACAATTAATCAAGTTGAATGTACCGTTGAAATTAATCGTGACTGAATTGATATCGCTTGTAAATAACAATAATTGTCTATATCTGGATTATATTTCGAAAGAAATAGAGAAGCATATCAGGACCGGTCAGTATTGGGACACATTAAGGAGCTTGGTGTTGAAGAGAATGCCAAATTTACGAATTGCAAAGCTGATTGTACTGGAGTGTATAAGCCGTGAAAAAGGATCCGCGACAGACTTGCGTAAATTGCGTTTGAAGGCGGAGGACGTAAATAAAAACCTCATATGTAGACTTACCGACGAGCAACGTTGTCAGATAAACCCCCAATTGCTGAGAAAATTTGAGAATTTATTGAAGTTGAAATGTTCGTCGCCGACGAAACCGTCGATTATCGCTTCGCCGGATAGAGAATTTACGAACAATTTTATACAAAAACAGCAGAGTTCTAAAGATAAATTGCTTTCAACTTCAGTCGAGGAGCAACCTTCAAAAAATATCATTCACAAGGCAAATGAGATACGAGGCGACGAGGATTCTGAAAAAGGCCCTTCTTTTGGGCTACGTGCAATAGGTATTATTATTTGTTTCAACCCGTTTTCTTGTACATATCGTTGTGTTCACACCGTCCAATATTTTGTCATTGTACATAGGAATCGTGTTGATGTTTATATTCAGATTATTGTACTCTTTTTATTTTTTTATTTATTTATTTTTTCCTAGATGGCTTAAAGCAACCAAGTTCAGCCCACGGTAAAGCCAAGTTTTGGAAATTTTATCTGATTGTAAAGAGTCTCAAGGAAGGACTGAAGCATAAAGATTACGAGCACGTTATTAGTATCCTTAAAACCGCAAAGGAAGATCAAACGTCGCTTTTCTCTCGCACATGTTATAACATTCTTTGTAAAGAGGTGAAACTGGCTCAACATCATATGAGTCAAATCATTGCCCTTACAGGTAATACATACATCACTTAAAAGTTTGCAATTACTTATAGCCGTTTGTGCCGACTGTGTTTTGTATAGTTTTTACATTAATTGACTTTGCGCGTAACTCTGAAGCATTTTATATTTTCATATTCTTATATAATTGACATAGATGTACAATTATATTCTATGCACACTGGGTATCTTTAGTAAAGTTGTGTTCGGGAGTTCTAAGGATTTTCCCATGAAAGTTTCCAATGAAAATTCTGTACTAACAATAAATAGCAACTAGCTACCAGTCCTGTAGTACAAATGACCGAACTCATTATAGTTCTTAATGTAATCATGGTCTTGTTAGTGAGCGATAGTTATTCGGTTGGCAAGAAAGTAATTTCGATTAAGTACAACGCTCTTTGCGTGTTACGAGCGAAAATACTTTCTTGCGAACCCAATAGTTAGACGTAGTCGATCATTGTAAATATACGACATAACACGAGTTAATGATAATTTATAGCGAAAAATGCTTCAATCTAGATCTAAATTTATGTAAGTTGATCGTCAAGTTTTCGTCAGACGAACACGATACTCTGTATTGATACAAGAGATCGTATGCTTACAAAGAGATTCTATTTTAAGTTTGTATCAAGGTGTAAGCTAATAATCAATAAAGTATTTTAATTAAATAGACGTTTATTAATTTATTTGCAATTACCTAACTGTTCTTCTTTTGGACATTACAGTCCGAAATGGGATGACTGTACTGCGCGATAAAATATTAATTGACGTTGCGATACACATCTTGGCCCGTTTAGCGGATGAGGAGTTTTGGGTACTTGCGTATAAACTACTTAAAGATATCAATGTAATACTGCAAATGGAGATGGTTTCATGTCGGTTTGATGCTGCAGTTATCATACTGTTAGCTCAAATTTACCTAGCTAATCAGCGTCCCGTGAAAGCCTTGAATTTGTTTAGACGTGAGTGTATTACAAATTTTTGCAAACATAAACAACAAATAGCACGTACATAAACTATATTTTCGACTACAAGTAAAATAAACTGTGCCATTGAAAATCAACTTGGAATTAATCGTTCTTGATCGTGCAGTGGTTGATGGCATCCATGTGTAAATAGAAATAGTCGTTGAGTTATAACGCTTTTAAATCGTAATACGTTTTTTCAGAAAGTAAACTTATCTATACCCATCGTAGCAATTGGGCTGTACGAAATACCGCGGATGATGATGAGCCGAGAGCAAAGACGTTAGCCCTTTTGTTGTATTCGCTTTGCGAAGTGTCTCCGGAACATGCCTTCTTTCTTTTCGAATTTTTAGTTACAGATCAAACCAGTAATGCCTATCCCGTGGGTAAGTGCGTGAAGCCAAGAATTGCATCAAACAATTTCATTATGCGTCTTACATAATTTACGAAAGTAGACGAAATATATCGAAGTTCGTTATTTATATTTCCTTTACACTTTCAGATCTTACGCGTTTGGCGAACAAAGTAGTATCAGTAGTTCTGACCGAAGGAGATTCCAATTCGATCATAAGTATTGGAAGACTGATAGGCAAATACGATTTGACGCTCAATACAATTACGTATCGGGCTCTAACTTCAATGTTAGTACACAGTGACCTCGATTTGGCCAAACAATTATATCAAGCAGCCATCGGATTGAACATATATAGCGAACCAAAGGTAGTAGGTGCTTCAGATAATACATGATTTTCTCAAGAACATTTCCTATATGTATTCTCTTCTGTTCAGTTCGAATCCACTGCAACTTATGTTATTATAAAATGTGATTCATCGGAGGAAGAAGTGTATCTTATTATTCTGGATTTGATTCACCGTATTTTATTAAATGTTGGACATTGCTTAGGTCGCCTTAAACCCTTAGTGTTTAAAATATACCTGGTGCAGGAGGCAAGTTACATTCCAGATATTATCATTCATAATGTCTTTTAAGGAACGCAAGAACATGCTCAGAATATTTTACTTCACAAAATTATACGTAAATAAATAAATGCATCCAGAATTCTTGTCACACTTACAATACAGGAATTTATAATCAATATGTAGTAATAATTTCCCACATTATGTTTTATTTTGATTGATTCTGAAATTACAACGGGGGTTAGACCATGGCCTAATTAAATACGACTCGAATGAACGTCTAAACACTTATACTAATTCAATATTCTTGTAATATTTCCAGGTACTCCCACCAGACAGACTGCTTTATTCCGATGAAGGAAGCAATGATTATTATACCGAGTGCATGAAAAGAAGTAAAACTCTCGTGTGCAATATACTATCGAAACGATTCGAGCCACCCATTCGCCTGGTCAGCACAAACAGAGGTAGATTGTGTAAAATAAGCAGCAAAAGCCTTGTAAATTATTTGCAGGCAAGGCACTGTGATTGAACACACTTCATGCACTTTCATTTCACATGTCGTGACATACTTCGCTTTGAATTCCATTTAGATTAACGTAAAACTCTAATTTATTTTTTGATTGTATGACAAACTGCAAATAAAATTTGCATTTACATTATAGTAATCAGATCGGTAAGTAATAAAAAAGAAACTGAATTGATATACATCACGCTTTGTATTCAGTACAATCACAAGAAATTTCACTATTCGTGTAGTGAAAGGATATAGTCTTTTAACATTGTGCAATTGCGAACGAATTTAAACGACCCATTTATATATATGTGTATCTGGTAGTATCTCAACAATAATTAACATACCGTTAAAATTACAAGAACGTATAATTGCAATTATGTATAGGTACACTTCTATATTCCGTTCAGAGATTTTGTCTTTTCCCCTTATCTTTATTTCATGACGTGCCAATATTCCTTACAAGCCATTATAATTTTTAATTGTTACGTTTTATTGTACCATAACAATGGTAGAATCGAAGGATTGAAAATCTGAATTGTTTTAATCTGCACCCATACGAGTTTAGAATGTCATTACAAAAGGTAATGTTAATGTTTGATAAATCATCATTGTATAACCACGGGTAACTGCATTTCAGTTTCCCAAAATCAGCAAAAGTTAATGTTCAGTTTGTACAAGATGTATTTTTCAATAAAGTATTATTTTATGCTTAAAACGAAGCATAACTCCATATTAAATACTATGTACAGAATTAATATACAACATTAGCCCATCTGCTTGCGTAGATTTGCAGTTAATTCTACCAATACTCTTTGAAGCACAGCCATGTACCGATGATTACTTTATCTTAAACTTTTTTAAGTGTACATAATCGTAGACACGTAAATTGACCTACTTTAGTTACACGTTCATAATTTGCTCAAAGCAGTGAAATAGTTCTGTGTTCTATATCGAAGAAAGATTACCACAATTCCTAATCATTTTCTGGCAGAAAAAACACATTCAAACAGATTAATCAAACTCTGGTATATCGTCGAAAGAATATCCTGGAACTTTTTGATACGCCAAAATAACTACTCTCATATGATACGCTCCCGGTATAAACATCAGAGCTCCCAAAATGATGATTGGCCACATACGATCGGAATACTGTACAACAAAGGGACGGTATTAATTATAAAGCTATGCTAAAGTAAAATGGTATTATAGATGCTGCGTTAAAGAATCGAAAGTAATTCTTACCTTTGAATCGATATGTCCACTCACGATTAAGCTACCCATAATGAGCATGATCGTGCCTCCGACGAACAGAAGAGCTGCCAATGTAATTGCTTTCCATGGTATCTTCACGGGTGGATTAACAAACTATGAAAAGTGATTGTTCATCATTACGAGTTTTAACTTATTACAATGTTAGATTCGTCGATACCATTAAGATTGTTAGTTTAACTATGGTAAGATGTTCAGAGAATTATTATTAATAATTCTGTTAACCATTATATTTGGCAATCGTCAAAATACGTAACTATTTGTAAAGGTATTCTTTTTGTAATTGTATGGACGCCTATGTGCCGAGACGTACGGTTAACAAACATTAAGGATATTCAACAATTTATCGGTCAAAAGGCGTAGAATTATTTAAATGGATTCTCACGTAGAATAACTAGGAATATATATTTTTCACCTGAGAATCAACGAAGCCATTATCGGTCTCTGTCAGCTGTGTGTAATCCACGTTGTCAAATTGCCTTTCACTGCCGATTTTCCTCCTGGACATACTCACTTTGTGAATGTAGTCTGGAAATGTAACCAAACATTATCAGTTTATCGAACAACCAATGTTTCATTATTCACGTTCGAACGATTTAACGCTGTGTTCTGCATAAATAAACGCTCGAGTCTCATTGTAAAAGTGAATGTTCCGCGGAGATCCGATTGTTGATTTTCTCGCTAATAACAGTAATTTTCGTGGCAAGTGCACGAATTACTTCAATACTAACGGTTTATGACAGCGTTGGCGTTCGTATTTCATCCGTAACTAACGTTTTTACCCCCTCATTGCAATTGCATGCGAGTAAATGCGTCCTGCGCAGTTAAACTATGTCAATCGTTATCTTCTGCGATCGAACTTCTGATAGCGCTTATTGTCTTAACCTGTCGCACTTGTTATCGATAGTCAAACAAACGCAATGATGAAAACTATTATTTTGGGTTTAAAAATAGCACGTATTTCCGATATTCAATTTTTCAGTTCCATAATGAGAATATCTTATTTTTAAGCTTCTGAGTTTCCGGTGTTCGTAATTACACTTTCCAATTTTATTTCGAATACAATAAGATTCATTCCCGCCAGTCGTGCACGAGCAAGTGCTACGCATTTCCTTTTGAATGTTTGCTTTGAAATCCGTCATTTTATAATTCATAACTTTGACCGATGTTCATGAGAAATATGGTAGTTTACAACACATTGCGTTGCAACAAGAATGAAGATAATGTATTGATTTTAAATACTATAACAATACGTTATTCAGGAGGCTCGATTACTTAACATTTTTTACCGCGAAAACGAAAGTTACAGATCGATTGTTACAAGCGTCGACTGGTAAGTCATTCTTCGCTAAAAATCACGTCAGTAGATATTTGTCACTTTACGTAAGCGTGAATGTTTTTTAGGTTAAAAATGTAGTCTGTCACGAATCTAATTTTCCCATCATTATTCTTCCCCGGCGTTTTTGCGCGCCAAATTACGCATAATGGAGGTTATGTTTTCCCATAGTTGAAAGCTTGGTTTCACCGCTCATGCGCGCTTCACGTCGATGTCCGATCGGTTACGTATGTACCATACGAATTATTTAAGAAACACGTTGCTGATCGTTAACTTATGTGATTAAAAAAGACTGTGACAAATAATGAAATAACTGCGACACATATTTGGCGACGAGATAACAATTAATTCTATCTAACATAATGGCATGTCTTCGTCTCACGGTTAGGTTAATATAATTCGACGTGAATAGTAAATTTTGGACGACCACCCCATGTAGTAAGCTTGCATCGAAAGAATAACGAAATTGGCATAAATCAAAACAACGTGATAATAACAATACCTGTGCCAAACCAACTCGTCCACATATCAGACAACGTTCGAACACCTATGATCCTTGGACAGAGTTTCACTCAACCTTTCGTGCTTCTTTACCCCTTCTTAACAATAGCAACAGAAACAACGTTGTCGTATCAACGGTACTCTCGAGCGTAACTCACAAAATCCTTTTCACTACGCGTTGCTCCCGTACGTCCGTAATTTAACAGTAAAACGGAAAGTCGTTCGAGCTTCCTTCGATATTTTTTCTCGGTCGCTCCCTCGGTGAAGTGTAAAAGAATAACCCAACAACCCTCGAGTCCTGCTGTTCGTTGTATCAGGCCGGATAACGTTGTTCGTATTCGATGGAAAATAACAATCATACGCGTCGCTCGGTCAAATTGCACCCGAGCACGCTTTGTTTCTCTTCTTGGCCAATAATTACTTTTCGCCCTTTTCTTTGCAGGTGCGAGAGATACAATTATTGTCACACACTACCGTGCAAATTCGGATGCGTTGGATTAAACGGTGACGATCCTTGACGATCCGCACTTAACAATCAGGTGGCCGTATTACGTCGAACGTTCTTCCGCGGTTCTTCCGCATAACGATTAACGCACGTGCCGCATCTTGAGCGTATCGTTGGCATATCAAACTTTCACCCTGTGTAGACTAAGTATTCTAGTGATTCCGTTTGTCATTCAGACGGATCGATCTGGGAAAATGAAGAGGCGGTGGAAGCTGTGCTTCCCTGCGTCGTGACGCCGATCGCAGTGCCGTGTGATGGCGTAAGGGCGCAGGGGGTTGCGGTTAAACGTTTCGAACGATCGTGTAACATTCCTTTCGGTTGACAGAACATTACGCACGTGTAATTCTGTTTTGACTTCAAGTATTATACATTCGATCTCGGTGTTTTAGGTAATCACCCGATGCTAAGATCTTTTTGGAAAATTTTATAAAAAGTAAAAGAGTTGTAGATAAATTTTGTATTACTAGAGAGAAGGATCTCTTTCTTCTTATATTATCACATTTCTCGATTTCGGTTTTGCGTGGTATCACAAATTTATAATTTAAAATTTGATTACTTCATATACTTTATAACCATCCTGTTTATGTTCATTTTTCACAGCACGGTGTTTCCGCGAACATTCTACCCGATTGATTCTTACATGTCTCAAAATATTAAATATGTTAATTGCAAACTCTGTCTCCTGCACAGAGTTACCTTGCCTTTCAGGAAATCCGCAATATCGCGGACATGTGTATTCTTTCATCGAGTGAAATTACGTGCACGGAGCGCATCGGCTTTCACACGTTTACCGTGCTGCATCAGTAACTTAGGGTAGAATGCCGCATGGGCTGCAAGGAGGGTCGCGGGTTTGGGGGTAAGAGCGACGTAGAAGGGCGAAGGAACGATGGGAGAGGGCGATAGGCTGTTCTCGATGTAAATTGCGTGCTGGGCGCGGTAAAGAGGAACAGCTTGATAAATATATCTGCGTTTGGGCGATATTTCTGCAAAAATATCGATCTTCGAAATGCGCGTAGGGACAAGCTGATTGTGAGAGGTCCTCCTTACTGCCGGTCCCTTGACCTAGAATTCGACTGCATCCCAGGATCGTTGAGAAATCATCGCGTGTGCGTGGCGTGGAGGGAACTAATACCGGTTAAACGTAACGAACATTTCAACGACACACTACTTCGTGCACAATTAATTCGGTTAACGTTCTCCTTTTATTTTAGCGCTTTTCGTTTAATATTGGTGTCGCGCATTCGAATCACGGCACTGTTTATGCAGTACATCTCAACCCTGAAGTCTTCTCGCGACGCCTTTGAATTTGAAACGAGGATTCTAATTTTCCATCTGCCATTTCAAGCAGGTAACGAGAAATAGATGAAATTCTATTGGAAAAAATATAAACGGCACGCGATCGATGATGAGATATCTTTTTTGTCGCATTTACGCCGAGCGTTATCGAGTACCAGAGGAAGATTGATATTGAATCGCTTTACAATTCAATAATGAGTTATTCGAAGATTTTTCAAAGTGGGTCACAGATTATTTCATGCAAACGGAAAGAAGAGAAAGCAATTTCAAAACGCTGAGATCAAAATTATCCGCGCTATTTTACGGTGCGATAATTTAATAGGTTTCTCTCGTTTTTATGCTTCAGTTAATTAGAAATGCAATACTGTGCGCTAGTACGGGCAGCGTAATTAACTTGATTAATTCAAATAATTAAAAAGCAGCAGACTTGCAAAAACCTGCCAAGAACTAACGAAACAATTAATGCATTTCTATTATATATATCTATACGTACGGCATTAAGTGGAGGAGTTGACGAATGATTATATTCATTCTCCGGCCCCCCAAAATTCGCCTCGGTTCTCCCAGTTTAAATTGGGAAACACTGGCACGTTCGGATTATCTAAAAATTCACCATTTCCGTAGGGGCATGAGAATCTCCAGTCCCAGCACTGCTGCGCCCGGACGCCTGCGCCACGGCCACCACGGCGATGCTCGGTGCATGGAGGACGACGGTGACCTAGGGGCGGCAGTGCGGGTTCAGGGGGCGGCGAGGGCGGGTGCCTCAGTTGGAGAACTACCCCTTGACGACAGCTCGCAACCATTCTCACCCTCGGCTCTATACCTCGCGCGGTGTGCTCTCAGCGCGACAAATTTCTCCGTCGCTCGGAACATCGAGAAATCGATCTCACTCCGCGAGAACCACCGGAGATCCACGCATCGGGGGGTGGTGGTTGGTTGGACGTCGTCGTCGTCTCGATCGTATCGTTTCCCAACATCACCGCATCAGGATCTACCAACCGGGGTTTACCAACCGCACGTACAACCCCCCCGACAGGCCTCGTTTATAGTTCAGGTAAATCGATAGCACATATAATCCGTATCAAGCGTACACACGAGAGTACGAGAGTGTGGTCCTCGCACGTCGCGCGGAAATAATTTCTGAGTGGCGTGGGAAGTAAGTCAGAGAGACAGAGAAAGAGAGCGAGAGAGGGTTGGGGGAGGGAGAGCGCGAGTATGAGTGTGTGCGTGCATGCGTGTGCTTGGGATTCGGCCCTGGTGGATCGTTGTCGGGGCAAAGGGGGATGAAGGGGGAACGAAGAGATCGGGTGGTGCGGCACGCATCCGGCTCGCGGACCGGCAGCAAGATCCGCTTGCAATTCCGTCGGAAAATTCACGTCGATGGAAATGTCCGGGTGAGAGACAGGGAGCGAGAGAGAGAGAGAGGGGGGGGGGGGGGAGAGATATCATGTACGGGTTACAGTGTGTACTACAGCGCTGCTTTTTCGCACGGCAAAGATAGTGGCCGTGTGGAAGTCTAGCTAGTTCCTTGGAAGGGTTGTTTCATGGACGCTCGTGTTTACCGCGACACAAGCGGCATAGCAATCACGTAGTGCTTCCTGTTGTGACGTTAACGCGACACCCGTACGATATTCTTCTCGGGTCGTTAAGTACGAAGATCTGTTGTTTGCCGATGTAAGTAGTCGAAGCACAGTGCGCTGCGGTCTTCGACGATTGCTCGCCTGATACAAGATGTAGTTTAACGATGACGTTAAATATTCGATCATGATCGTATTCGTCAGGTTTGACTCTACCGCGAATCGCTTAATCGCCGATTTCGATGATTTATGGTACTCTCGTTGGATAAAGAAAACGTAGAGCGAATTTATGTTACTTTTAATCTATCCTGATTTGCGTCGATGTTACGCAACAGGCCAAAATCCTTGTCCGCAATTAGCAAGCGTCGCAGTTGGAATTAATTGAAAGTGTACGCGGAACTTCTCTAATATATGTTCATCTATTTTTTGCAGTGTACAGTGACGACTCATACGTTACTACTCTTTTTACACTTCCTATATTTCCTTCCTATGCTGTTTTAAAGATATCTTTCATTTTAACCCATGCTTTATACTCTATACCGTTTGGAGAACCCATGCCCTTTCTGAAATTTTGAGCGCGAAGATGAAAGGATGAAAATTCATGACGCCCATGGTACTTTTTATTTCGTTTCCTGGTATTACATAACAATCGTGCAAGGTGGTTTCACATACAATTTTTCAGTTATTAATGGTTCTTTCATTCGTATATAGTGTATAAAAATTAGTTCTAGTTCAATATTCCGAGGAAGAATCGAGCGTTTGATTATTGTGCTATTGATCAAGTATGTGAATTTATATGTATATTTTTTATTTGTTCATTAGCGTTGCAGTTAGTTTAAATTGCCTTTCAGATCAATGGCAATTCACTGCGGAAATGAAAAAGGTCTCCGAGCGTAACGGAGAATTTTTCTTCGTTTCGTTATCATTAGGATATATCCGCTTCGCAGGAAGCAATTTATTCTTTGATTTAAGGGGAACACCTTTATTTAATTTACTTTGCACTCGTGAATAATCACTCCGTCTCTTTCTTTCATTTTTCAACGATGTCACTGAAAAATTCTGCACTTTTTAAAACTCCTTTAATGAATCTTGCTTATCGCGCTGCGGAACAATGTACGCGCAGTAATAGTTGTCGTCGTGTTTGTTTACAAAGACAAAAGATAATGAAAAATGTCGATCGAGAAAAGGTATATGTAACGTCAACTTTGCTTAAACACTTACCGCGATTGGTGTACACGTGTAAGACACGAGTAGCAAATCGATACACAATAAATAACGCGATTTTATCTTGTTAAGGGTGATTTGAGTACCAAAAAGTTCGAAACCTTAGATAGGCTGGTGTTGATCATTCGACAGAGGTTACTCTGACCCACATTGCCTCAGCCGTCGTATTAAGGAAATACGAAGGTTTCTTTATTTCATTAACTGTATCAGTGTTAATGACTATACTGATCACCGATCGACGCAGTCGAGGCGACTGTAACTTTTGTCATAAATATTATTGGCCATTGTCGTGGGTAGGAAAAATTGCAAACTCATCTCCCAATTCTCTAACTTTAGATTAACGTTTTAAACTCGCGCGTGACATTTGAATTGACATTTTCACAAACAGCGTGTCCCCGTGAACTTAATGTTTTTTAACCAAATGGAGCAAAAATAGCCTTCGGGGAAATTGCCACTTTATCGTTTATTCGTTTTCGGTAACGTGGAATATTTTAAAAAATGAGTGCACGATCATTTAGTTTTTAAATTGAACACCCACGCATCGCTGAAAATGAATATTAAAATAACATTTTTCCCGTATATTTGTCTTTTTTTTCCACAACATATTTTCACGAGGGAAACAGAGGTAAAACTCGAGTACAAAAAATACCATGGCATTGCTACCTCAATTTTACGGAATGATACGATTTTTCATCCTGTTCCTTCTTTCACGTATATTCGCTATAACTACGATTTCCATACAAAATTCACCTCATTAACGTTCCCAAATGCGATGCTTCGCTCGCAAAGTATTCTTTCGTTCCTCCTCGCATAATGATGCGCTTCGCGTAACGCGTGCAAGCCCGAATTAATATTCATTTATCATTACCACCGTGCGCCGCGTCGGTTTCTTTTTCATCGTCGAAGGTCAGAGTGATTAGCACGAACAGAGATTGATACAAGCCTGACCACCGTTCGGGCACGTACAGTTTCGTGCAATAAGTCAAAGTCAGACCTTGGGGGGGAATTAAAGTATAAAAGTACCGGTTGTAGCAATGTGGAAACACTTAAAGTTAGGAAGTACCTGTAATTATGTAATCGTTGGAGCATATGAACATTGCGCTGATATACATCGATAGGCAATGAAAACAAGGGAAATGCTACAGAGGCGTGCCATTAACGATTACGTAGTCCCATCACGGGCTACGTCGCTTTGGAAAAAAATGTAATTTTTTGCGAAATGTAATTATCCGAAAGATTTATTATTATTAATGGAGAATCGTGTTTATCGTAATTCCATAGTCGAAGTCTCGGACGTGTCTTCGCGCGCGAGTTGATACGGAAAAACCTTTCGTACACTCAGAAATATCAGTTTTAACGATATTCGTTATTTTACGCGTCGGATTTACGTTCAGTGTACTTTTACGACCGAGTCGTTATTACGTACCAACGTATCGAGATAACGCGGATACTTAAGAGTTCATTGGGCACTTTAATTCATAATTAATATACTTGACTTGATTCCGACTTCTGTCTACTTAATCTCAAATTGCATCCGTTTCGTTGTTGTTATTTGTAAGTGGATTTCAATGGATTACAAAGACAATTTTTATGAATGATTTTCAGGTTCAATTAATTTCCGTAATAAAATTAAGAAGGAAAGATGCTACCGTCCCTGATGCGATTAATTTAAACTCGATTTGGTGCTCTTATCAATATTGAACATAAAAAACGTCCCACGATCGAGCCCTTTTGTTTCACGTTTAACGATAACGCGAGAAACGAGGGTTCGAAAGTTGATGTCACTCGCAATAATGATCCCTCGGTAATTAGTTTCAGTATGGACTGCCCCGAAGCGATGGAAGGGGGCCTGAACTTTCGTCTCCTCCGCGAAGAGGAATTACCTCAACTCCTGGAAGTCCTCACGGAATATTTACCCGAGTCGCTTAAGGTACGAATAATTTTATAACGTTTGCAAATTTTATATCGATTTATAATTTACGCCCGGCAAGGTTTTACCATTATCAAACTATCGAGCACTTTTGGAGACGGAGATTTTTCAAGTCTCCAAAGAGTTTCGTAATTTATTGATATTTTCATGTGGTTATGCTGCGCAAACAAGATAACTTTTATGGTACATTATTATTTAAATCGTCGAACGCAGCGCTTTCGACCTAACGTCCATTTACTACTCCGTTGACGAGTAATAACGTAGACTCTTATTATTAATCAAATCAAGGATAGTCTATTCAACGGTAACTCGCTATTATAACATTTTTAATGCTTAATGCAATTTCTCATAAAAGAAACCACAGAATTGTCGCCCTTTGGTTACGATCCCTCATGGTCTTCTCACGACCTTAGAATAAGAGAAAATACCGACCATGTTTATTACCTTGAGGCAAAATATGGTGACGTCGCGAAACCGTGAAATTTAATTGAGAATTTCAACACCCCTAAAGAGCAAAGCTTCTATTGTCGACCGCCGCTATACGTCTCCAAAGAAATGTATTCTCGTCTGCTCTTGAGAAGGATACGCGATAACGGGTCACGAATGCCCAGGTAGGGATCGATGGAAAGATTTTTATTTGTTACCGAACGCTTTGAACATTTTATTGTCTCCGTCGTTAAGCGCGTGGCATCCGAAACTTTATAACGTCGCCGACAGGACGAAGTCACCTTTTCGCTAACAATTTCTGTACCCTCCCGAGCCAAGATGGAATTAAGTCAAGCGTACCCGTTTCCACGTGCAACGTGGGAAGATGAATTCGAACCGTTTCCGCATATTGAAAAATACAAGTATTCATTTGAAAGCCATCGATATCTCCGCGCGTACATTCGAGCCTTTATAAATCCCTCAAAAAGGTCAGATTTTCAACGTAACGTATAGCGCGTATCGGGGGATATCCACTTCCTCCGATATCGGGGGTGGTAGCAGAGTAATGGGTGTTTCTGCAAAAAGAGTGAAACACCGAATCTATGTTCTATAAAGCATTTATTTTATTCACTGGAATATTTATAAACGGAAATACTTCATAGAATGCAGATGGTGCATCACTTAAAACAAAACTACACATTATAAGTAATTTATTATTTATCATATACATAGACACGTGATAATAAGTATGCTATTATACAGGTAATTTTCGTTGAACGATAATTTGTCTATAACGTACATACGTACGAGTCGTTTCTGTTGAATCATTTCGTCTATTATTACTATTACTACTGCTGCTGCTTCTCGTTCAATCGATCGATACAGCAGTATCCTTCGACACAATAATTTCCCTCGAAGTGACATTGCGTGATTTAATGGATTGACAATCTTATTCAAGATAGATAACGCAAGAATATATTTCAAATTTCCTTCTGCCGTTTAGCATAGATTTTTGTAACCTGCGTCGTAGAAATCTCAATTCTTATTATATTCTCTGACCTTTCGTAAGGTCTTGCATCTCATCCGGAACGCAGCTGCATTAAAACACGTAGATCTACGTGACGTGGCAACGCGTATTCCATACGACTGCAGTAAACCGCGTAGATCTACGTGTCGCCGTCACACGCGTCCGAGGATACACGGTACGATTAATATCTTAAGGTTAATGTACTCGAAAATGCGACTACAATATTCGCTACTTTCGATTGAACCAGCAATCTGGACGAAAGTACTTACCTACGTTCGATTAAACTCTATGTTCCTTGCAAGTTTCGATGTTCGCTTCGGTAGACGAAGCAGCCTCCCAGAAACTTACCGATGCGCATTCTTTCCAAATTACCTTTCGGCTTTCGTTTCATTCAGGCGTATCCGCGAAAATTTCATTCGTTTCGATCTAAAGAGATTTTATGTTAATTATCTATGTAACTCGCGTAACGATCCAATTGAGAATCGCGATTGAACGCAAAGTTTATTCGATAGTTTGCTGGTTTCAGAACTTTCCGAATGCACTGGAATGTTTGTATAATTAATGTAATACGTCTGGACGTACCGTCATTCGTATCCATCTACGAGAAATACGTTTATTACGTAACGATCGTTCGGAACGTTTCTTAAACCGGCCTCTTGAAACCAGTCTCCGAAAGTTTATCGCATCGGTTGCGCGAAATCGATTTCCTTTCAACTCCTCGCTCTTGTTATGGGATTATCTTTTAGATAAACTGTCATTAGCAGTTCTAGTATTCCTATAACCGCTTTACCGAGCCGTCGAACAATGTTTCGTCCTTTCCACTTGAATCGAGGCAGGACATTTTCGTGAAATTCAGTGAATTCGCGTTAGTACAATTGACGATATTCCGTGGCACGGGGACGCTCGAAATGTCGAACGGTGGAACGGATTTACGAGAGAAAGGAATTACGATTGGTTCGTTTGTTAGCAACTAAATTATTCTTCGATTCTAACGCAGCGTTATCGAAAGAGCGGATCAAAAATGTTGATTCTCGTTCCGCGTGAAAATCGCATTCCGAATTATTAACGATCGGGAGTAAAGATAATCGAGATAAAGGCGATGGTATGGTAAATCGAATAAACAAGTAGCTGACAGTTTAGATATCGTTTCGACGCGCCAGCATCGCTGATCGTGAGAGCAAATCGTTGCGCGGTAAGAGCGATACTGCGGATTGACCTAATTGCGACGTCGGCAACGTTTTACGAGCTCCACTAAATCCACGATCGACATTAGAAACGTCTAAACGTCCATCATGGAAATGCTCGCGAATTTCCGCTCGACATTCGAGACGTCGAACGAACCATGATCGAAATAATTCTTCGATCGCCCGTCTGCGAATTCTCGCGTCCTCGGAGGAGGATCCGTGGCGGATCGTCGCTTTTCCGCAGTCGGGATCTCGAGAAAAACTTGACACAGAAAATGACAAAAGTCTCGAAGCGTTAACGTGGCTCGGGTGGAAACTCATCAGACGTTACGTACCAGCGAGGTATTGAATGAAAAAGGTTGGTTGCTTTTGATTCGCTCCCAAGGTTGTTCCGCGTTTATTTAATTGATGCGCGTGCCCGGAATTTAATTTTCCATTTAATCCCAAGGTTTTTTAATATTAATGCGGATTTATATTTCATTCATCGTTCTACGCGGAATCCTATTCTTAATTTAATTGCGCACTTTTCAGTTTAATACGGATTTTTTTTCCATTCCACGCGAAATTCTATTTTTATGTCAATCTCAGCGAGTTTGATTTAATATGTTTTTTAAGTCACAGAAAATCCTCTTGTCCATTAATATTCGTTGAATCGTTTTTCGCGCTATTATACAAATTGGCATGAAATTGGCTGAATTTGAAGCGTAACGTCCACGTTCAAAATGCACTCAAGACGTTATGTTCTTTATGAGCTCGGGCGCGAGCGAGGAAACAATGCGGCGATTTTTAACGAAAACCTATACATCACGCTTAACAAGGATAGTATAACTGCTCGCCGATGCCAAAGGTCGCTTGCCAAATTTCGATTTGGTGATCTCAGCACGAACCGAGACATTATCGAGAAACTACCCTGCAAGTTCGCAGGCAGTCCTGACTAACAATGAAAATTACATAACGTTTCTATACTCAAATAATTTTAACAAAATCCTCAACCACGAAACGACGTTCAAATAATATTATATCAATTTAAAGTATAAGATTCCATTCGACAGTCTTTTGGTTTTTATTATTATCCGGTAATCTAAATGCGAATAAATCGCGCGATTAAACGAAACAAGTTTTCGGTATGTTCGTTCAGATTATTAAAATTTATGCGACCATTAAAATGGATCTAAATAAACTTTACGTCGCAGAAAAAAATCCTTTATCACGGAAATTGGCAGAATTTCTCACTATCGCGAACTCGACAACGACTCGCTCAATTCAATTCGCCCCGCGATACAGGAATTTCCCCGTAAAGTAAAGGAATTTGTAAATTATAAATTCTCCGTAAACTCTTTAAACTCGAAGCCGTAAATAAATGACGTCGAAACGAAACGTCTCGATTCGTTTCACTCTCTCCTTTCGTTCTCGGTCCACCGACATATCGATCTAAAAGTGCTTTGTTTCCTGGTGGGTGGTGGCCCCGGCAGCGAGCGTTACGACTGGTGGCCACGCCACCTTGATTCTGGTACCGATGTGCAAGGTGTGTCGGAGTCAAGGCCAGGGTCGCCCCGGGATCACACGTTATACCGTTTTCCTATCCGTGAATCGCCGCAGTGCCGATCTCATGACCTCGACGTCAGCGACGAGATTCGGTTTGACGCACCATGTTTCCACCTATGCGACAATCGACGAAATTCCATCATGCGACGTCGGTTCACTTCCACCCGCTTCATCATTCCCAGATAGATAACGCGCATTTCGTCGAGCGAATCGCGTTTAAACCTAGAACGCCAATAACCGTTCCTCGATTTCGCGAACACTGATAAGTTCATACTGATTACTTTTTCGATATTTTTTTTTTTAGAATTTGCTTATTGGATAAATATAATAACGAAAGAAGAGATCAGATTAATACATATGTACAATAAATAGAAGAAATGTCCTTAACCTGTCGTTGGTAACACAATCTTGACATCAAGCCTTATTATTATTATTATTTCAACATTTTTATTTATATTAGACTATTTTTGGATACAAGTGAAAACTGAGAAACTGAAAATGGGAGATAAATTCAGTTACCTAGTGTTAACGCGCAATCAAGAAGATTCATAATTCTTTAACGCTATCGATCGATAATACGACATTCCATCGATCTTCGTTAGTCCAAACGGTCGAGCGTACTTTTAATTAAATTGAAAAAATCAATTGGCAATTAACTCTACGTTACATCCACGGCTGCGAGTGAAAATTGTAATGTCAAAAGTTTCTATCCAACGATTCTACCCGACGCTCGTTACTCGACTCGCGACTACAATTTAATAAAAGAAAGCAAAGGTGTATAAAAAGATCGAACGTAGCAAAAATGGTGCCGAGAGGGAATCTCTCGAGCGCTACCGACGACGCCAGGTTAAATCGATACGGCATCTCGCTAAACTGCAAAATTAAACGAACCTTTCGGAGCAACATATTACGCGAGAAAATTCTCGCCTTTCCCGTTTGGGGGGAAAAAGAAATACATCTCGAAGATACTCACTTCGCTTTACCGCACCTGACAAAAAAAAAAAAAGAGAAAGATTTTCGCGCCACCCGCGCACGATCGAACGTCGCCTCGCGACGTTCGCGAAGAGGAGCAATCGCGAACCTCGTTACCTTGAACGCGCGTTCGGCGGTTAACTCTCGCAAATTGGGCGTCTCGCGAGCGGCTGAGTGTCGTGCCGAGCGTCGTGCGGAGCGTCGCGTCATCGCGAACGATAGTCGGCATGCAAGGACCATCGATTCGCATAACTGACACGACTCGAAAAAGCGATTGCATTACACGTACACGACGTGCGGATTGCACGTATATCTTGCGCGACGCCCCGGACACGACGACCTTGACCCTCGAATGCCTCCTCGCTGGCTGCAGGCGTCGTACCCTCCGCTTTATTCCAGGATAAATGGCGCGGGTGTTATGCACTTGTCGCATAATCATTTCGTGCCTGGTTTCGCATAATAGCTCGCGGCACGAGGTTCCGGCGGCGGTGTTGGCTCTTCCGAATTGCGAGAGGAGTATCGCGCGAAGGGGTGTACGCGACGGGGGGGGGGGGGGGGGCTGTATTACTTCCACTGCATCTAGTACGGATGCGCCGACGTAGAAAAGGATCCCGTGAGATATGTTCTTTAGGGAACGTTCTCAAGATATTTCGTTATACGTGAAATATTTTGATGCTGGGGGGGGGGGGGGGTGGGGGGATGTTAGCGGTAACGGACGAGAGGGATGTTCGAGTATTGTTATTCATTGTTATTCATGGGAGAAATAAATTCTATTGTCGGTCGATGTATATTTTATGCGATACATCATTTATTTTCAAAGCGACGCGGCGCGATTGTTCCGTACTATATTTTTGTTATTTGTAAACGATCGAACGGCGCTTCTCCATCATCGATGGAAACCAACATTTTTATTTTTCAAAAGCAAGCTTCCACCACTTTCGAACTAAGGGGCTGACATTTATTCAACGATTCGTGTCGCTCTAAGCACGCACGAAACTGGAAATTTAATTTGTAGCTTTTTTTTAGAGGGATCGAACATCCCTAATTTGAATTGGGTGCACGGATCGTTGAATAATTGCAATATCACAAACTTGACCACGCTCGTTCCGGAAGCAAATGCGTCAACTCGGAGCGAGATAGGTTTTTACTTTCCTCGCTCGTCTCCCGAAGCGGAGGGCTTTTTTTCCAAAAAAGAAATTTCCATCCTTTTAAAAAAATATGGTGATTTTGGTAAACGGGAGAAGCAAAGAGTGGGGGCCCACTTTATATACAGGGGTATCACGAGCAGCACGTGGTAGTTATTTTAAGACCCGGCGTCTGGAGCGTCGCCCTCGGCTAGATTCCGCTTTATCCTGACGCTTCCTCGTAAATATCTGCCCTTTCATTTCAGACGTTGCCTTTAGTCAACGCGCGTCCTATGCTGAAACCTTTTCCTCCACTTTGATACGCGGTGTACCGAGACCTTATACTTTTCCAATCTTTCTACGAGATGAAAAGATTCCTCGCTGCTTTTCATTCGCTAGCTCACTTTTCCCTACTCAAAGTGTTTACTATGAGGGGGGGTGAATTAGTCGCTACCATCGGAGCGTCGTTGTTTCCAAGATTACGATTTATAGTCTCTCGCGATTCGAGGCGTAAGTACCGAATTGAAAGTTTTAAGGCCGCGTATTTCTGCACGAGTAACGACCAGGCGATTTTTCTCACATTTTTCGAAAGGATTTCAAATTATCGCGTTATAATGTTCGGTATCGCGATGTTATTCGATTACGCGCCATTTTATAGTTAACCGAGTTGTACAGATAATAAACTTTTCGTGGACTCCTCCTTTAGAAATGAACTAGGCACGCGGAGAATAAAATAACGAAGGTCGTAAAAAAAGTACTTTCTCTTTTTTCCTCACCAGCCAGATTAAAAAGAACTGTGGCTTGTATTTTTCTTATCACGGACTCATTGTAATATCGCACACGCGAGAGAAACTTTCGCCGATTAAGTATCGATTCGAACTACAACGCGAACACGGAATGTAATTTAAAACGCGATACAAATTGTTCGGCGTAAGAAACTGGTTGCCCCCCAGGAAAGTTACCGACGTATCGTTGTTTCTTTTTACAGTTTCATCAAACTTTGCTGACCTACATGGAGGACAGAGTGTGGGAATTTCATTTCTACGTAGCTAACGACTGGCCGGAAGCTACGATCTGCTTACACTTTCCGGGAATGACGTTATCCGTAAGTACAAATACGCTCCAGCACACCCTCCCCATCTTTCGATTATTTTCGAACTACGATCGATGTATTGATCTGTATGTAATGTATTGCATGTATCAGAAATGCAATCGCGCTTTTACTGAATATCTTAAGGAAGTGGAACGATTGTGGCTATTTATAGAACGCGTTCTTGAAATAAAAGGTCCAAGTTCAAGTTCATATTGTGCTTAAAAGGGTCGCTCGAGGACGTCTAATTTAAGGTTTTTGGGAATCTTTCGCGGGATAAACATGAACGATCCAAAGTAATTATAAATAATATCCGAGGAATGATGTCGTAATAATACTGACTCCTGTAATTAAGTTGACATAATCAGTTCCCTGGCCATTCGTGTCAATTGAATCGGTTGACAACATTGGTTGAGCTCGACGCAAATGCGAGAGTTAGATTTATCGATGAAAGTTGTGCTTCGTTTCTTTTCCATGGAATTATCCAGCGCTACGATCGCGTTTTTATTATTATAGTTATATTCTTGCGTTCGTTAAACTTTTATGTATTCGAGCTTCGTGAATATTTCAGTAATCGAAGAAACTCTAGAATGGCAGAAAATGACTTCCGAAGCGCGCAATTGATTATTCATTCGTCGTAAGCAAAGTGTTACGTATTTATTTTGTAATTCAGAGTACAATGCAATCGGTACATCGAATGAATATGTCGAATAATTCCGTGAAATTATTATTCCTTATTTTCCGAATGTTATTCGTTTTAACGAGTATACTCTTGTCAGCGTTGCGCTTCATTTTGCGAATATTTCGCGAAGCTGGTATTTGATTTACAAAACAGCATTTTGTATGCATACGCGACGCGCTGAATCTATTGTTAAAACCATCGGTGCAATTTATTTCTGCATTTTTATAAAACGAAGCCTTCCAAACGTTGCGCCGGTTTTCATGGAAAATTAAAATTATGAAATAGCGTATTTTACTGCGTATATTGATCTCTTGGAATAATAGCAACAATAATAATAGTAATGGAGAGAGTTGTTTTTGTATGGCATCGTGTCCTTTGTTGTTCCTCGCATTTTAAATCAACGTCATGATTCAGCCAGTATTCGTAAAAACGAGTTTCATACTTTCAAGACGTGAGCAGCGTACGATTTTGAAATAAAACTTTTGTAAACGTTCTCCGCGAACCGTTGGATCGATCTAGGAAAACGCGCTATATTTCTGTTATAATGAGGAAGTAAAATTTGCTTCGCTTCAAACGTGTCGGTAATTTTTAAATATCTCTGAAAGCTATGCTTGTTCAGAATTACACGTCGCGTCGGTCGTATATCTCTCCGTTAAAACGAGCGACATTTGCCGGAAATTTATTTCCATTTTCGAACTATCCGGTTAAATTGGATTTTCTTGTTTGCGCGCGATAGATTTTCGCATTCCGTTTTCCTGCTTTAAATAATGTTTCGCGAGATAACTTGAAACGCAGCAAAGCTAGCTACCGTCGTAAATTATAATTAAGCGTGCGGATGAATCGATTACAGGGAAAATATATGTACCTATGTGTACTAGTAAAGTTTCTCTTGGCCACGCTCTTGAGCTGGCAATCGGCCAAAGAGAATCTTTTCTTTAATGATAACACAAAATTCATCGCATTCCTCGGAAGTCTATTTGTGATATTAACAGAGTATTTTATTTTCTCAACCTCGCTTCGAGTCGGGGCAACCGCGCCAAAAAAAAATCAATGAAACTCGAATTAGAAACAGTCGGAGAAACTCAAACTAAGCTGAGGGAGATAAGAAGATTAACAACGGAAGGGAAAAATGATAAAACGTAGAAATGTTCACCTAATAGGAGTCTAAGGTGCGACTCGACGACTTCGTTGATTTACGTCGAAGAATCGGCGAGTTAGAGAGAAGCGAGAAACATCCCTCGCGTGCGTACCGTGAGACTCATTTTCTGTTTCCGGACACGTCGTTTATCAGGAAAAGGGTGCAGGAGAGTTGGCCCACATCCTCCCAGTTCTGGCTTTTCGCCAAACTTTTGTCTCGTCCTCAGCTTTGCCAACTCGCTCCACGATTCCCTCTCTCGCTCCATGGAACGTCGTCCCTCTAATCTGCCACGGCGAGATGATTTTACTTACGCTCTTTACTTAATTACCATATCCGCAATCTCGTTAATTCTCCGAGTTTTGACTATCGAGGATTCTCGCGTCGCGTCGTTTCGAAGCCTTTACCAATTTACCGAAGAATTTCGTTGTAGCAAATTTTCCGACGTCTCTGGCGGGAGACGCGTCGATACGTTGCTCTCGAACTTTGGAAAATTGAAAACGCTTTAAGTCGTCCATTATGCGCGAAAACTCGGAGCGCTGACTAAAGCCGCGGCGTGTCAAAGTTCGCTTCGTTTTAATGGAGATATGTAATTGTCGTGCTCGGTTTTTCTTGACTCATTTCCAAAAACTATGTTGACGTTTGCTAATTGGAGTGATTTAATTCCTGGCACGGTTCGTATTTTTCGACGTATCCACTCGAAAATTTCACGGTGAACGCGAGAAGATGAGTATACGCGTTCGATGATATAACTGCTTTATTTTGAAAACATCGCCACGAAAGCTTTCACGTTAATTCTCTTCGTAATAAATACTCTTCAAAGAACGTTAAACTAATTAATGTCACGTATGCGTAATACTTCGATGCAGAAGGCACAAAAGCTTTTGCGAAATGCATACGACGAAATTATTATCGTTATTAATCTTTCGTTAGTAACATGGTTGATGTGTAACCACACTCGAAAATATTTTTTTCTGTGATCATTGAAAGGAGGTATATATCAATTGCTATATATTTTTGTATATATTGGTATATATTTTTTATATAATCGGTATAACTAATTTTATATAATTGGTATATATCACTTGCATACACAAATAGTTGTATAGCAGTTCAATTATCGAAGTAATAAGTAGCTAATGAAAAGAATTTCTGTCAGAATCGTGTTACCAAGGAAAGGTTAAAGAGTGAAAATATTTGACAAATTCAAAGGAAACCAACAACGTATATGTAGAAGTAAAAACGTAGGGAAAGGAAATACAGTTTCACGAAATCCCCGAAGATTCAATAAAATTAATCACTATCCGCTCTTTCCAGCCGCACGGTTTGCTGTACGAGAGCGTGGGTGTCTTTTGTCCGAACGATCGATTGGAGCTGCTGAGGCTCCTGCGGGAGGAGGACGTCCTGATAGATTGGTCGAAGCCCCTCTACATTAATTTCGTGCACTACGACATTGCCGAAGAGTTGACCCGACTTTACGAGGGCACGGGTACCATCGAGAGGGTCGTCGGTGACGTTTGCGCCTGCGAGAACCTGGAGAGCCTCGAGGAGTCCGAGGAGAGCGAGGACGACGGCGACGCCGAGGTTCAGGTGCTGCCGCTGAAGGCCGAACACGCCGAAGGCATTCACGAATTGTATCCGGCGAACGACATGGAGTGTCACGAGGTCTTCCTGAGGTTGATAAGGACCCTGCCGGCTGCCGGTGTCTTTGCCAACGGTACCTTGGCCGCCTGGATGGTTCAGTCTTATTACGGAGCGATGTTCTCTATGCAGACCAAGCCGGAATATCGGAGGAAAGGCTACGGCACGAAGTTGGCAAGGTAGAGAGTCATACGTCATTCCGAGTATTATTTCTTATGTTAATGTGAAACCGTATGTCGCGCTTGGGCCTCGTTTTAATTCATTCGACGACGAGTAACGACGTTACGCTACAAACTGGGGGCGATATTTTGATTTTTCTTTTTTTTTTATGAGAAGCGCGAGTAGTATTGATTTGATGGAATAACGGAATTATAAAGTAGCGAATTCACTATGGTGCTCCGTGCAAAACGGAATGGTACTTTACCGATATGCGTTAAAAGCTAATTCAATTAATGACAGGCTAATCTTGGTTAATTAACACGTCAAACGTACGCTTGTTTTATCGTTGAATCTGACAGTTACTTTGGGAGATACGATGTTATCACTCTGTAAAATTCTTTGAAACGTGCTCGAAAGGACTTTTAAATAATGCTGCGGTGGACCTATTGGTAAAGTGCCAGAACGTCGGTTCTAGTTAGCGGAATTTCGGTAATCTCACATTGAGGACGTTAAAATCGCAGGTACCTGACGAAACAGGTAGCCGAGAAAGGTTACCGGCCATTCGTGGTGATACGGCCCGAGAACGAAGCTAGCCAGAGCCTCTACAAGAAACTGGGCTTCAGTAGGCTGTATCAAACTGTCCGTATGACGTTCATGCCAGCCGCGTGGCAAGATGCCGAAAACGAAGCTAATATCTTGAGGGACAATCTGGAGAACGCCGTGAGACAGTTGACCGTCGGTCAGAGGGTGGTAAATGCCTTTAGGAGCGACGAGATGGCGTCCAACGAGGATCAAACTGTTCAGGATGAGGAGACAATAGCCGAGTCCGACGAGAAGAAAGGAGAGGAAGACAGCGACAGGGAGCAGGTCTTCAGGATACTTAATGAAAATAATTTGGAGAACGCTGCAAGGCGGGTCGCCGTCGGTAGGAGCGTATTGAATGCCTTTAGGCACGACGAGGAGAGTAGGGCGAATGCCGAGGACGGTGGCGTCGAGGAGGACACGATACGAGATCCCTCCAAGGACGAGGCGGAGGAGAAGGAAGAGGACGACAAGAGCGGGAATCCATGGGAGGAGGAGGTTCTGGAACCGATCGAGGAACAGCCCGAGGATAGGATAGAGACGTCCGAGGTCTCCGCCGGCGAGGAGAACCCGGTGGAGACGCCCGGTGACGAGGAAGGGACGGCAGCGGACGGTGACCAGAACGACGGCGGTACGGATGCCGGGAACTCCGAATAATTAAGTCTATTGTTGATTGTTCGATAGACGAAAGGTCCACGATTTGCGTCGAATTATTTGCTCGAAGATGCGCTCTCTTCGTCGAGACGACACCAACGTACTTCTCTATCGATCCACGATTCGCGTGCATCTCGATAGGAGGTTATCTCTCGTAAGAAAGAATTCATCGATCGAATTTTTCGTTTGCGAACGCGAGTTTTCTGGTCCGCGATCAAATCCAATGACCACTGTATACAATTTCAAGGACACACGCAAAGATCCACCCGTGAGTAGACAGATTTTCATGAATTCGAAGGCTCCGTCGATTTTCAGTACCGTTAACGAGTACAAAAGATCTGTCCACCCGAAACTGTTATCAATTCCATTATATTTATATGCCGCGACACACAGAACTCTCTGCCTATCGGGAAAACTGGAAAGAAAGAAAGAGAATTAATCTAATCGCTAGAGAAAAATCATTCTACAGATAATCCTTCTTGCCTTACGAAAGTTTAGCAGTGTCGGGAACACGCATTATTACCGCAGTACTCTTACTTCGTCACTATCAAATAATTAACGTAAAATAATCTAAATAAACGAGGCATAATTTCGTCGATCGATGGATGTATCCTAAAGAGGTGGACTTTCCTGGAAGAGCTTTGCTTCTCGAGCGATAGGCGACGACGTTGAAAGAGAAAAGAAAAAAAAAATATTTTAAGAAAATTTCGACATTACGGCACCGCGTTCGTGCGAGGCTTCAAATTCGCGTACCAGGAGGCACGAATTCTACGTACGGGTTCCTCATATCAGACTCTTTGAAAAATGTCGTGAAAGTCTCAGGTATCAGGTAGATGTATCTTTGGGTTGCCAAGGTTAGATCGCTTCAAAGTCTATCCGCGTGATCGCGCGAGGTCTAGCTGTTGTAATTGATAAATTCGTCATTTCGGACGATGTGTTATAAGTTCTAACGTTACGATTAAACATACTTTTCCCAGTGGGTCACGGGATAAGCATTCGTTCGCCGTAGTTTTTTCTTATGACCGACACGTTTACCGAATTTATCGCTAATTGCTTTGATGTAGATTTGGAACGGACCGATAGCATTGATTGATAAGTGAGCGTCTCGTTTTGGGAAATTGAAGGTTTTGCGTATGAAAAATGTAAAGTAGAGGAAACAGAGTAATAGAAAATTAGTCCGCCGAGTATCGTTAAATGTATTAGCATGAAATGATTCGATCTTGATAACAGAAAACGAAATTTGTGTAAATATGATTGAAATTTAACAATTTATACGTACACTTATTTATATGTACATATGAGTATATTTCTAGTCAACTCGATTTCTCAGGCATTCAAATTTTTAAATGTATGTAAAACTACTTTCCTATTTTGTTTTATATTTAAACTTACGATGAGAAATGACGGCGTACGGATCTTTTTCCGCACTCACTGTATATCTTCGTTATATACCCACGCGAAGAACTAATTATTGTAATTGGGATTATAACGTATGCCCTCGATAAATTATACGCGTGTTTTTTCATTCTATATTTATTCGAACGGATCGTATCGATACGTGCCGGTCAGTACAAATTCGACGTATTTCAAATTTTTGCGTTGCACGAAAAAGATTTAAGCGAACGAACTGGAAATGGATCGTTGATTTCGAGCGACCAGAATGTTTACCAAAAACCGATAGACTTTGAATTAATTGTATCCCAATGACAAATCCTACTCGACATGAAGGAGCGGATAGTGTACCAATTAAATCACCATGACGCAAAACTTGGCGGTTGCGACGACTTAGGGATTTGCGCGGTGAATCAATCTGTGATTATAATTTCCCTGTATAAAGTAGAGTTTTGAAAGAAATTCCGAAGCCTCGTGCGACCTCGACACGCTTTCCTTAATGTAAGTAGAAGTAAATTGCTGTGCCGGTGCGCTCGGGCATAGTAAATTTCAAATTATGGAATAACCGCTTCGTCGGGAAGGTCAACGCGCGCGAGCCCTTTAAACGCTTCAACCGTAAAATTCGCTGACGCAAAATGTACGGATCTGACGTTTCACGGTAAAAAAAAGAAGAAGAAGAAGAGATATCTCGGTAAAATCCTGCGATTGCCGATCAATAAAATTCGCTTACGGCGCAATTGAGGGAAACTCTGCCAACTCGACGATCCTGCTAATTGCGGGGAAGTAACTCACATTTCTACAAAATCAGATATAGATACGCTTTATATCGCGGGAAAGAAGAAATAAAGTTTATCTATTTTTATGTCCACGAGAACTTGAAAGAATTAACTATCACGAGACATCGCCGAGTTTCCCTCGTGTTAACGCGACGAAGGTAAACAATCGAAACCCACGGGACGTTTTCACGAAAGGGAAGAGAGAAAAGAAAGAAAAAAAAATATTCGAAAAAGCCTTGACTTTCCGAGATTATCATTAAAATTAATTGATTCCAAATTAATATCGAATCTTATGGTCCAGTACCTTTAGTGCACCGCCACAGTGATTAGTCTAGCGTGCGAGCTAATGATAATAATATTAATAACGATGATCGTACGGTTAATATTATTATTAGTAACGGATATATACATATATAATATAAATACCGCGCAAAAGGGAGCCCGGACGGTCCAGCTCGGTCTCTGAAGGCCCTCGAGATTTTAGATAGCCACTATTTGTATAATTTTTTCTACATTTCATAGGTGATTTATCAACAATACCGACGGGTACGTGTAAAGGGATAAAAAAAAAAGAAAACAAATAAGAAGAGGGGTCGGATAAGACGGAGTTCGGGGCGGCCGTGTGACTCCTCTAAGGCCCTCGAAATCCCTCCTTTATTTTTGATTTTTGAATGTTTCCGGGGGCCAGCTGTGATATTTTACCCAATCCACTTTGAGTCGGGCCTGTCCAAGTCTGAGCCCGCGGACTCGACGATTCTACCCTCTCCCCGCATGTCTGGGGCCGAGCGAAGAAGATAAAGACACAGCAGAGTAGAATCGAGTATGATCGAGTAGAAAGCTCCGCTTCGCGAGCGTACGTACTTTAATCGCTTGGCGGCTCCGAAGAGGGTAAAAGGGGGTCAAACTTGAACGAGCCCGACTTACGCTCTGGTCGTAGTACCGAATTTAGTCCTAGGCGAAGATCAGTCGTTGTTAAAAGTGAGACGCCGAAACTCCGTGAATTCCATTGATGTCTTGCACACCTCTGGCGTCTTTTATCGTATTAATTAATTGCGTTACGAGAATCGCAGCAATTTCTTCCTCAGCGAGAACGTTTCTAGTTTGTCAACTTTTTTTTTTTTGTTTACACTCTCGGAGGACCAACAGATCGCGCGTTCTAAATAATCTTTTTTTTTAGGAAACTACGTATCGTTAAGTCTCTACGATTTTATTTCATTTCCAGGACAAGGTTCGATTATTCGTCAGCTTCGAAAAAATTACGAATGATTCCCGGCAAACGATCGTCCTCTGAGAGGGAAGATATATTGTATTTTATAGCGTGAATTGTCGCGCACGATTACTTTGGCCGTGCTAAGAAATAAAGCGAAACACTTCGAAATACGACTTGTCACGTACTTCTTCTATATGTTTTTTTTTTATTCGAATTTTGATTTGTCGCCGTAACTTACAAGATGCTTGAGCTAATGAGAGAGAACGGTCACTGAAACGTGCGTGACTTTTTCAAAATCGAACGAGATATCATCGGCATGACGAATTCGCGTCATCGCCGTGATCTCCCCCACCTTTGTAGCAATAATTGTAATCTTACTCGAGTCAAATTTCAGTGTTTATCTCGTATGCTTTCCCAATCACCGTGCACAAGCTCGAATGGAATTCGTGAGTACGATCGAAGGAGGGATGGTCATTACGAGAGATTCAAATTTTGCAATTATACCGACCGTGTCAATTAACCTTCCAATTGTGATAGAACGTTTGTTTCGTCGACTCGTCGTCGTTAATTAACGCTAGAACGCCGCAAATGCGAATTCGTCCACTCAAAAGACGAAACGTCGAACTGTCGTACCGATTTTTCCAATTTCTCGCAAAGATATGGACAAAAGAAATTGATCAGAGCCGTGCTATAGGATAAACAGAGAATCGCGTAATTGGTAATTCGTTCGTTTCTTTAAACACGCGGAACGATCGAGATGATATTATATATTCTATTAACGATATATTAGAATTTATAAAAGAAGCTTGGCTAAGTTCGCGATACCGAGAAAATTCTATGATACTGAAATCTTGCTTCCAAATTATCGAGTAAAAGGAAATATAAATAAATTTTCTGTCACGCGAAGGACAACTGAGTCCTCTTGCGACGCAAAGTTTATCCGCGTCTTTTCCCACAACGTTCTTAAAAAGAAACAAAAGCGTAGACGAAATTTGCGTCGCGCGAAAGAAGAATGTCGCATCTTCCTCGCGACAATAAACTTATCTGTATTAGTCTCCATTCTACAAAAACTTGCGAGAAAGATTCTGGTATCGCTGAATTAGATTAAACCGCAGCTCGAGTCTTTAAATGTCACGAACATAAAATTAGTCGAGTTTCTTCTATGTCTTGTCCAGAAATTAAAATTTCGACAAAAGAAAAGGGGGGGGGGGGGAACCCGCCGTTTTAGCGTTAAAAGAATATCCAATGTGCCATGGTGTGCGCATAAATCGCACAAAAACGAATAATCTCTCGTAATGACCGTGCAATATCTGTCTCCGTTGCACAGGTTTAAGTAGATCATTTTTTTCATTCCAAACTAAACGATAAACGCTTCTGCTTTGTTCCGAAATCCCGAAGCTTTCGTCTTTCAAAATCTCAACTTTTACGCACAAAACACGTTGTAAGTCATTCGCCGTTTCGATTACGCTTGAAGATTCTTGGATTTCATTGAAAATGTTAAAAAAAAAAAGAGAGAAAGAAAAGAAATCGATTTACGACTATCGGCGCGGCGGTTTTGTCGATCAGCGTAAACGCTTCCTCGAACGTCTTCTGCCAACTGTTTAAACTATTGCAACGGAAAGTCAGGGAAAGGAGTGGTCAGAGAGAGAGAGAAAAAAAACAAGAAGAAACATCATACCGAGTCGTTACAAGAGCAACAACGAACTAATTACTACGATTAAATCTATACCAGCCTGCATATAGTCTGCTAACCCTAGCGCTGCGTTAATCAGTGTCTCGCGAATTAGGCCTAAAATCCGTCTGATGACAAAACTAAACACCATTTCTCCTACACTTATTGTAAATATATAATTATAATATCCTTCCTCTTTCCTCCTTGTGCACGTTGCCTTCTGCCGCAACAAAATCTTTATCTGGAACAACACTTAAACCTCAGTCCTGCGACTTAATGAAAGTTACGAAAACGAACAAAAAAAATAAATAAATAAATAAAAGAATTCCGAAAGAAGAATAACGAGATTAATGTCACGGACGCAAAAAATATTGTGAGTCTATTCATTATACAGAGCGACACGACGACGACGATGATGATGGGAAGTGATCACGCGCGAAGAAATGAGGTTATGGAAGGTATAGTTTTGTGTACTCCGCCGGTAGGCGTTGATTTACGTAATTTGTATGTAACGACGACGAGCAAACGCGATTGTGGAGGGACGCAAAAGTCCTGCGAATATTGGAAATTGGAGAAAAGAGCTTTGGGTAATAAATGGAACAAACAAATACGATTTTTCAATTATGGTGTCATTTATTGTGCATTCTTTTTGTGAAATGGTTCGTTCGATAATTCGACGTTTGGAAAATATACTTTGACGCAGGATTTAATTTACGTTAATACATCGCGAGTATCGGATCATTTAAGATGATGATCGATTGCCTATGTCTTTTTTTAACATTAATTTATCTTCTAGTTTGTTCATAGAATAAATTCTATTTGAGCGCAGAGTGGATGCGGCAAAGTTTCGTTAAGTAATATTTGAAGCATTATCAAAATAATTAATGTTTATATCGAGATAGAATTGAATTGGGTTTTTGTAAACTAAGATAATTTAATATTATTTTGCATGTTTGAAGGCATAAGGTTTTTTTACGGTACGGCAATCGGTTTCCATTGGAAGAATTAATTCGATTGACTTTTTTCGCCACGTTTTAAAAGAGAAAGCGGAAGCAGGCGAAACGCGTGTTATTCCTCATCGTATATCTCTGCTTTCACAATACTAAATTACATCGTCATTTTTATTATCTACAAATACAGGTTAGAGAATAACGAAAGAAACAGCATTTTACACACGCATGATTAATATCGTAATTTTTATTTATCTACAAATACAGGTTACGAAGTAAATATTAATCACGCTTGCGTAAAATGCTGTTACGCACTCTATACATATAAAAGCTTAACAGGTAAAAATCTAACTTACTACATTACCAACGTATCGCGTACACAATATTTCCAAACCGAAAAACAACCTCGTGTTTCGCAAAGTCGACGAACCCTTTCGCGTCTTCGCAAACAATCCACCTCGAGCAGCGCTCTCACACTCACAATCCTCAAATTGCACTTTCAATGCCTGAACTTACGGATTTCCCAAATATCGTTCTACCTCTCGCCGCAACTACATCGCCGACGCAGTTGCACGAAATCCACTCGCACCCGAACGCGAACGTATTACCAAACCACCAGGCGTCACAAAGTTGCACGTCAGTCTCGGGTTTTGTAGGTTCGAGTTACGGATCCAGGCACGAACAACCCGCGACCGAAAATCCACTCGCAAAACCGTTCTGGCGAACGGCGTTACGATAAAACTTACTCTCGCAACATGGAGGCACACGTCCACGAAATCGCAACGGAAGACATTGCTCCCGGACACGGCTTACCCAGGCGCAGCAGCTCTGCAACTGTCTGTGCAACCCCGTCTGCAACCGTGTGCAGCAGCGAACGTTCTGTGAGAACGGCGAGAGAGACGACAGGTGACTGGTGGCCGCGCCATGCGCGTTGCTCGCTCGGCCTCGGCGTCGCTCGGTCAATCTCGTCCCTCCTCGTGCGCCATCGGCGCCCAGTGGTGGGGGGAGCAGTGTATCCGTGACGTCACATAATTAGAGTAAATACAAAGTAGTCTTGATGGGACAGCGGCGTGCGCCGCACCGTGAGTCGCTGGTCCGCGCGCGTCAAACCTATATCGCTACGATACACGCACACCGCGTTCACTGTGATAGCAACCGTGGATTATATATCGCGCTATGTGTCGTCAGTGTGTGTGTGCCAAAGGATCATCCTAGATGACTGTGGGAATAGTGAGTGACACCCGCGAAGCAAAGAAATGGATAAGATAGAGGTAAGCGGATAAGAGTTTACTATCGAGAACACCGGAAAAATTGTAACTGAAACGCTAACGTCCGTTCGCTCGATCCCGTGCAACGAATTAATTCCACGCTTCCGAAAAAAACAACAAAAAAAACTGGCATTCCCGTTTTTCTTGTCTCCTCCTCTTACCTTTAACCTCGCGCGCGCTTCCCATCGTCGAATTTGCCCACCGACAACGCGTTTTCTCGCTCGACAAACCGTGATGCAGAAGTGACAGCGTGGTGACGAGTGGGAGGGCGGGGGGGTGGGTGGGAGGAGGAAGGGGAAGCGCGATGTAAGAGGGGGTGAGGGAGAGGGGTGCCCGTTGTTAGACATCTGGCAACGAATGCAATTGTGTGTATCTTCAATGTGCCACACTATTAGACGGACTGATTACTGACCTCCCCACCACCTCCCTCCTGTCCCTCCACCGCGCTGCCACTTCGGCCGTTATCATCGCGTCGTCTTTCTCTGTTTCATTTTCGTTTTTCTCTGTCAAGTTTGTGACTCTGCCTTGATCTCTCTCGCACGTTTCTTGCCCCCTCCATTCGGCCATAGTGTTGTCTCCTTCTCTCTCCCTCCCTCTTCGTATATATATATTTTTTTTTCACTCTTTCCCTCTCGAATACTCGCTCATCGTTTCTCTTTTTCCGTTTACATATCTCTCGCTCTTTCCCACGCGTATTCTCGTCTTCTCTCTCTCTCTCTCCCTTCCTCGCTCTCCCTGCCAGCACATTTCGTGCCTTCCCCCCTCTCTTTCTCTTTCGTGCTCTCTCATTCTCAGTTAGTGAGGTATTTATAGATGTGCCTTAACCCGATTTAACACAGCCACCACGACTCGCATTGTCCTAACAACGATTTAATGAGAAAATGCATCTTCTTTTCGCGTTCTACAATCTCTTTTTTTCTTTTCTCCCTTTCGCGTTTCTCGTGGCTTTCGTTTGTGTGTATCCCGTGGTGAACCGGAATCCGATCTGAAAAAAAGGGATCGCGTAAATACACAACGGGGACAATTCGTGCACATGTTTCTGGGCGAAGGGTGAAAGAGAGAGGAATCGATAAACGCTTTTGTTATTATTACGTTGAAATACTATGGTGTATACCGGGAGGAGGTAAACAGATTGTACCTCTAAAGTAACGTTTCCAAAATGTGTATGCTCGACTGCCGTGAGAAAAATATATTTAGGTGTATTTCGTGGAAAGGATGTACAGTCCGACGAGGAGGTTTTACGACGAGTTGGTATTATCGTCGATTCTCTTTCTTTCTTTTTTTTCTTTTACACTCGCTCTTTGACGATTGTTTATATACATGCATGGTATAGTATGAGGGCGATTAAAAGCGTTCTTTATTTGCTACTCGACACACAGCAACGATTGTTCCACGCACTCGAACAATTCAATTACAATTAGCCTGTCGATTCTTTTCATTCTTATATTTTTTTTTCAACATACTTCCGTGCATCTTTTTTAATCTTTATTTTGTTATCCACGCCCTCTATGCGAGTCTCTTCTGACGGACGAGTCGAAAGTATGCATTCGAGAATTAAATCGATAACGCGGGGGTTGGGGAGGGGGGAGGGGGTCGCGAGTCACGGCTGGTAATTATTGTATCAGAGTTCAAACGGGGAGCGTTGTTTTCGTTATCGCGACCATGACGGACTACATAATACGCGCGTAAAGTTGAGCTACATTGTTGCGCTGCTGCACGAGGACGAAACAAACAAAAAAAAAAAAGGAATAGAGGAGACGGGAAAGCGTCATGGTTGTTTTTCGGTTCGTTGTTGCGTCTCGTGTTTGCGAATTTAAGGATCCTCCTCTACTTTTCTAAATAAAGTATGTCGTTGCCCGACGAAGCGTTTAATGTCTGGAGAAATATTTCTTTCTCGCTGAAACGAGAAAATACAAACTGCAACGAACGCCGCTGCTGGCAGATGTAATAATAATCAGTGCGCCAACGAAAATTTCCCATCCCTCAGCGACCTATGGTCGGGAGCGTCTATGACGCAATAAAATTATGTATTTATACGACGCAAAGCTATTTGGAGTATGATAAGTGAGACACGACGAAGCGATGTTATTCTGCAATTTCGAATTCCTAGTTTGTTTCGCGAGTGATAGAGGCGACGATAAATAACATTGTGAAGGTAGAGTTGAATTAGTTATTTATACGCGGTTCTATTAATAAATTAACTAACTCGGGAACGTTGTAATTTAAGTCCGAAGGTTGAGCGTTTTGTTTAGCTGTTATTTATCAAATTATAAAGCACAATTAAATTAATTATTTATACGTGGATCTATTAATAGATCGACTGACTCAAGAGAGCAGCAATTTAAATTTTGAAGGTTGACCATTGTTTCGTTCGCGTACGATTAAATGATTCGAGAGATCGTTTGATAAATGATTAAAATATATCGTAACGCCGCTGAGCGTAAAAACGTATTAAAATATAAATTTTCGACGAGGTAAATCCGTTTTTACGCTCGGAGGCGATACATGTAATATATTTTACTAATTCCTTAAATAACCTCTTTAATATTTCATCGTGTACAAACAAAATGTACCTACGCGAACCGAGTTATTTAGGGGAGAACTAGTACTTTAGTTAAATCCGAATATCGAACGACGCAAATAATATCGCGAATCGAATTTAAGAATTCGTTTAATGGAATTAACCGAATCATCGTCAGTAGAATAAAACTACATCCTTGTAAACGGCAAAAAGTATCTCTCTCCACTTAACACAATTGAAAAGAGTGTCTCGTGAAATAAATGAAACGCTGGTACGCCTTGACTGTAATTTTTGCCAGACTCACTTTGCATCCTTGACAATAACGCGCGCATCGATTCGTGTTTTCGATGCATTAAAAACGACCGTAATTTCCGTTCGTATCGTCGATTTTCATAAAGCCCTTCAATGAAAAGGGCCATTCGGCGCACTTACGTCATCGGTGTCTCACAGCCGTGATAATATTTACGTTTAAGGAATTCAATATCAAACGTGTATGTCATCTCTAAAGAGATTAAACTCGGATTTTAGTGCGCGAGCTGTAATTCACGTCGTCAATAACTTTGGCCTTTGGAAGGTTGTGTAACAGAACGTTTTGCACGGCAATTATTTTCCCCCGTGATTTATGTAATATAATATTCGCTTTTGAGCGCGCGTGCGTGTTGTCCGTAAATTTTAATCGTCTGTTATTTGCGCACGCGTCAGGTGCAAATGTAGAACGATAAAAATATCGCTTATGTCGATAGATAATTATTTCGCTATTCTGCGCGACCGAATAATCTTTCTCCCCCCACCCCACCCCCTCCGCCTCTCTTTCTCTCCCTCTTCCACTCGTCTCGTTAAATTGTTTTTCCTCGTATCATGGATATTTTCATTTTGCCTTTAGATGCATTTCAAACGATTTATCGCGAAATACTCCCACGTACGTTCTGTACGCAATCCCCCTCGTACCTCGGGTATAATATACCTCGTCTAGAAAACCGTGAATTCCTGCTTGCATTTGTAATTATAATCCGTTCCGAGGCACGACCGTGCGTTCGCGCACACAACTCAATGATACCGGAGGAGGAAAACTATTTGTACTATTCGCACGGATACGTACGCGTCTACGAGCTCGGTCGGGGCACGTACATTTCTTATCTTATTATTTCCAGATATTCTTTTTTTTTCTTTTCTTATCTGTCTATCTATCCGTCCACCCATCCATCTATCTCCCTTTTCCATTAATTTACACGGTAATCGTTTGCGCATACGTACTCTGTCCCGTGTAACAGAGTTGCATGCTACGTGTGTTTACACGACAGTCCTGTATACACTTGCGTGAAATCATTTGGATCGTGTACGCGCGCGCGACACGAACGTCGAAGCGTGCGAGTGTACGAGAGCGAGTGCGCGCGCGCGCGCGAGGCACTCGCGTGTACAGGGCGAATCAAATTCAACGAACCGAGCGGGACAGGTGCTTTGCTGACAATAGTGGTACGAGCCTTTGAAAAATGTACTTGAAATAATGATTGCCATGCTAAGCGTACTTTTAGTCGTAGCACAAAAGTTGCCCGGTGGTACGAAAAGTATATACCACCGTTCCCTCGATTCAACCCCCCCTCCCCACCCTTACTTTGGCAAAGTTTACGTTTATTAGCGCGAAAGGAAATTAACCAAGTGTTTATTAGTATGATGAATTGAATTTATGTTAATTTAATAGCGGAAACGTACAAACACGTTCGTCGAGGTCGTTTATCGATCCACGGGAGCGCGCGGTAGAACCAAATATTTATAATCTGTAAACATTCATCCCCACCGTTCCTATCTCGTGTCTTCGCAAAGGCAAAAATTCAATTCTTTTTTCTTTCGTCACTTTTGGACGTCGATTCTCTTGTTAATATTAACGATGTTAATCTAAATCAGACTTGGGGGATTTGGCGTGGTTCGTTTCTCCCCCTCCCCCCGCGCTCTCTCTGTCTCGCTCCCCACTCCACACCCCCCCCCCCACACTCTTTACGCTCTTTTCTGCTAACGACATTAAAGGAAAGTACCCGCTGCTACCTTAATGGAATTTACTTTTGTAGCTTCGCGGAGCTCACCATACTTTACGGAGTAAATTGCACCGTAAGAGCGGATCTCGAAAAACAAGTGTCGCTCGGCGTCGGCTCGATTTAATACGAATAATAAAACACTTGTTACAACTTGGCGGACCGCGTCGCGAAGTCGGAAATGAAGCACGGAATCTCGCGTCTCCGCCATTGTATTCTTCTTTTATCTGCCGTTGCGAATATTAAAGCGGCGGATACGGCGGTTGTCGAATTCGGATTCGTGGCGAGCGCAACAAAGTTTTTCGCTCTCGTCTCGCAGTTGTGTAAACTTGGCATTTTTTGGGTAATACTCCGTTATTTCGAATCGGATCAAGGTTTACGGCGTAGCGTGCGTTTTACGCGTAAATAAATTTTCAACGGCGCTCGCGACGAATATGTTATAAATAATCACGGATAGATATTATCCTTGAGAGAGGCACAGGGCACAACGTTTTTCTTTTTTTTTTCTCTCCCCACGCAAAACTTGTTCGGTGTTATTTTAATTTCTACGTTAAATCTTGATTAAAAAGAATTCTGTTTTTAATCTTTATACGAGGCTTCTCCTAACCCGAGATTGTCGGAAATTTCCGAGGACTCGCTTAACCAAACGTTAACGTCGTTGCATTAAATTCTCGCTCGTTCGTTTTATATAATTTTCATTTCCATAAGAGTGCGCGCTACGCTGGGAAAAATAATTCGCGGAACGACGTTTAGATTTATTTGAGCACACGCGGTAGGTACTCATCAAAATAAAGAGCCCGTTGATAAGGAGCTTTTATTCGATGGGAGATAACGCGCGTTAACGCGGAGGAACGAGGAAGTGCCGAGAGGCGCAATGATTCGACGATGCGAGCGCAGTTGGAAAATATATTCGGGGCGCAATAATTCAGCCGTCGAAAGTCGCGACGATATAAATTTGTCCCCGTTATTACATCTATGTTTTACGATCGCCCCGCTAAACTTTATATTCCGGGAGAAAGTCGTTTTCAACGTTTCCCCGAGATTTTACATGCCCTCCCCCTCCCCCTTCCTCCCGGAAATCGTGCGAAGTTACAATAATTATGAATAAAATGTGCGCTCCGATCGTTTGGTTTAATTCGGTGCTCCCACGGGGTAGAGGAATTGGAGAGAGGGGGAGGGGGGAGGACCGACGAAGAAACAAAGTTCTCCCGGGATAGCTTCTGCGAGGGACTGTACGTCATGCTAAAATTCTAATCGGCAAAATTAGTCGGGAGGGGGTACAGTCGCGCCAGAAAGTCTGGCTGACCGCGTTTCCAAGTAGGAAAGTTATGAAATCAATTCAACGTAGGATTGGCTTATGTTGCCTGTTATTTCTTTTTCTAGCAATAAATCTCTCGCGGCGATTCGACGAATAAACATCCTCGTCCATTGTAACGTCGAACGATTTTATTTCGCTCGCAGGATTCTTGAATGAATCTTACGGGACATACTTTTGATATTTAACGAACACGCCTTATCGTTTTTATCAATCTCGAGCATTATCCGGCGGCCGGATATTGAATTGTTTATCGCGCGTATCGGTCGTTACAAAACGCTAATTATTGGTATTAAGTGCAACGTAACGAAATACACGAGTGAAAATAATTAAGCTCTCGCAATTAGCGTAATAACGTCGTTAAGCAATAACGTAGGCAAACAGGGGAAATGTAAAATAAAGTGGAGACAAAGTGCACCGACTAGAATAAAGTATACTACTCGGCAACCAGAAACGTTGGAATAATTACGCCGATAACGGCAAGTAAAATCCGTTATCGATAACACTAACGTCCCCTTATCGTTCGTAAGTAACGAAACAAATGTTTGCCGCGAAATATATATTCGCTGGATAACAGGGACGAAATAAAATGGTACTCGAGCCCAGGGCGATCGGAATATTATTCTCGACGAATTTTAACCTCCGCCTCTCTCTCTCTCTCTCTCTCACTCTCTCACTCACTCTCTCTGTCATGCTGCGAATTCACTGTTTTCGCGTTAACGCAAACAAATTAAATACAACCGGATTTACATGTTTCGACCTGCATTTAGTTTTGCGGATGTAGCGCGCAACGCCAACATTTGCGGGTGCAGTTATCATGATTATGGTCGAGCAGCATAACAGGCGGTACTGCAAATTTCGCTGCAACACAATTACCGCAATGGACGAATAACCATGAACCACGTTTGCGCGCGTTACCCGTACACACGCGCGTATGGTACTCTCTACATATGTCGTGGGATTCGCCGATAGATAATTTGATTGGTTACCCTCAAACGATTCCATCGCCCCGGCCGGGATTTTCTTTTCCCAGTCGACGTCGTCGGACATTCCCGAAGACGGCCTGGCCATTCTTATTGACGTTTCCTCGTTGCGATTATTGTTGTTATGATACAGTTGCGTCAATACTATTTGTAGTTCGCCGTTCCACTTTGCGGCCTGCATCGGCTCGATTGCGCGATCCGCCTATACCGAGAAATAAATTTATTTCCTCGAATACCTTATTTCGATTTTTCCACCGACGATTATTTTCCGCTTCCGACGTAGTTCATTTTATTTGGGGAGAAAGCACGATTGGTTTTACGTTGAAACATCCAGCGAGCCGTACGCGTTGCTTTATTTACCGAATAACGCAATTCGCCGTAGTTAGCGCCGCCCCGCATTATCGTTATAATTAATTTGTCCCAACGACGAAATTAATTGATTTCGGAAACTGTCCGGCGAGAAGGGGACACACGGGGAGTTTTCGACTCGTAATTCGATATTCCCGCCGATTCATATTTTATCGCTCGATACAGGCGGGAATGTAGGATTTGTAAGCATTTTCCGTTTCCACGTTTTTCTTTTCTTTTTTTTTCCCTTTTGTTTTGATTTTGTTTTTGTTTTACCGAACTTTTATATTCCGCAGTCGTAATCGCAACGCTCTCTTCGCTCCACGTTTCTCGTTAAATCCCTTTGCGCTTCACTTTTTGTTACTTAACGTTCCGCTTCCTCTTTCCCCCCGATTCGTTTGCCATATACTTTCATTAACGAGTGCATTCATTAATTTTATTATAACGCAAGAAATCCGTTTCGCGCGCTCTGCTTACGCGAGTAATTTGAATATCGTATCGTTACCAGAGATATTAATTTAGGCACGGTCAAACGCGAGTTGAAATGATAAGACAAAAATAATAACGGTCGCGGAGGCAATAATTTATCGTGATTGTCATTATTGTTATTCCACGGGAGGCTTTGGAATCGCGCGCAAAACACGGTCGGTATGGAAATTATTCGTTTGTAATGCGAGTTATGTTACGATTTTAATTTAAATTGTAATTCGTTTTAACGTTGATACGTTTCCGTGATTTCGTAATATTTCCCGACGTTATTGTTTCTTGTCTCTTACTCCCGCTCTCTCTGTCTCTCTCTCTCTCTCTCTCTCTCTCTCTCTCTCTCTCTCTCTCTCTCTCTCTCTCTCTCTCTCTCTCTCTCTCTATCTCTTTATCCGCCTGCACGCAGATCGCAATTTCAATGTAATTTACGTCGTACGGAGATCCCGACTTTTCTCGCCGACTGTACATCCATAGACGAGTACACATAGGCGGTTCACGCGATTACATTGCTTCTCTCTCGGCCGGCTGGAAACGAAAAAGTTCAAAATCGAAAGTCTCTCTCGGCAAAGGAGATATAAAAAGAAGAGCCGGAGAGTGACTGTTTAAGCTTGATTCTTCTTTATCTGTGAGTTACAACCGTGTCCCCTTATCAGCTAGCTCCGCTCAAATGCATTATTGAGTAAACGGCAAATAATATTACAAAATCTAGTGTAATTACGAAGTTGGCGCACGTGACTTATCTCTCCGCGCACAAACTTTGCCCAACAAATGATTGCGCGTAAATAGCGTAATCTAAATTGCACCTTGGAAAAGCATTTCTTACGTGTATTAACGATAGCAACGTAGAATTAATTAACCCACGTCAAATCAATTGAGTTTCCAATAATAATATAAAGAAAATATTTTGGTAAAAAAGTTTGGCTCGATTTTCGGTACTTGAAAAATTCAACTCTAATACATATATAGATAACATTGCCGATACGACTTTATTTGTTTAAATATGCCATTCGTTGAACAAATCCGCGCACGATCGTCCGATTAAACCGAATTCTAATCGCCTAAGACGCCTAATCGCCTAACGCGAAATATCTTCGTTTCGACGTTAAACGGGGTAATTCCGCGTGCGATTTCTTTCTGATATATCTCGCGGTGCACCGTTGGTCCAAAGTTTTTTCTTTTTTTTTTAAACCAGCCTTGACACGTACATTCTTATCGACCTGCTCTCTCCTGTTTTGGTATCGTCGTCCACTCTAAAACGGCCTTAATGAGTCTGGCGACGTTCTCTCTTTCTCCCTTTCGCGCACGGTCTTCACTTTCTCGCGAAATTCACCGGTGAATCTTCCGAGGTACGCGTGTACGTTGTACAGTTATCGGTGCGAAACAGCGGGGGGGATCGAGGAGCGCGGATCGTTGCGTGCCACGCCAATGTGCTCGCGATTCGTGAAAAGCCTCTTCATTTTCCACACGAGCAGTTCCGTCATAACGGGTGTCGCGCTAAATCGAGGAAGTGGATCAACGATCGGCGAAACGATTGCGAGACTTCCTTACTTACCGTATTCCCGCGTAATGCACGGAGAGACGACCGCTTTCCGTTGCGTAAGAGTTTACGATTACAAAAGTTTAGAGCGTAAAACCGATGGTAGGGCGAAGGCGGCGTTTCGATGTAGGTATCTACGCTGCATCCTGTAATTAATTGTTATCTCTCGCGCGCGATAAATTCGTGGGATATATATATATGTATATATATTGTTTCGATATCAAGCAACAACTACGGCTATTCGGTTATCTGTTCGTCTCGACGGTTCTTTTTCCCTCCGAGAGTTTTCCCGAGCGCGATTGTAACGTAAATAAGTTCGAACGCGTTTAATCCGCCTCGAGTTTATTTGTAATCGTTTCCTTCTCAAACATACTTTCTAAACGGAGACGTGGAACATAAAATTAACAGTACGAGTATTTCCTACGAGATACACGTAATCCTAGCTAGAACTTACCAACTACTGTCTGGAACAAAAAAAAAAAAATATTCCTACCGATTGTAAACACGTTGTAATAAAATCCTAAATTCCAGATCTCGTTTCGTCGACAACAAAAACAGTTGTATCGCTCACGAATGCTGTCGCGCGTTCCGCATAATCGATCGTTTTTCGTTTCTACGCGGAATACCTCTCCGAGAAAATTTCAGTTTGCGTGTTTCTCCGACGCACCGACGAGTTTTCGTTCGCGGATTGAAAAAAGATGAACGCCGTAGTGCGCGCGATATCGATTACCCGCTAATCAAAGATCTCGATTAACAAAATTCCTCGTCGTTACTAGTTCGCGGGCGAATAATGGTGTTACCCCCATTGCGCTACCTAGCGATAACGAGAGTACCCTACGTCACCGTTAACACAATGCGCGCGAGCGTACCGAAAATCTTTTACGCGACGATAAATCCGTCAGCGTGCCACATCGATTACGATACGCCGATATGATTCGATATGTTAATACGACGATTTTACGTTTCTCATTGGTAAAGCGCCAAGCTGCCCGTCGAGCTCGACTACACCCAACGGTTGAATATAGTTCACGCTGTTTAGCGTGCATCTCCCTTCATTCTGTCCACCTTTTCGCTCTCTTTACCTCCCCCCTTCTCCCTCTCCTTCCCCCCCTCTCACCCTCGTCCCCTCTTTCTCCCTTTCAGCAGGTTTCAGTCCGGCAGGTAGATACAGGGGGGAATGTAGCGATTGTGTATGCCTGTACATACCTCCGTGTGCGTGCGAGAGGCAAAAAGTAATTGGCAGTAAATTTCCTGGGGCCCGGGCCCCAGTATCCTCGTTGACGCTTCCATGATCCACGATTCTACGTGCCACGGGGTAGAATGAGAGGGAGGAGCGGGAGGGGGAGGGTGTTTCGGTGTTATTATGTATACGGAGGCACACGAATGCACGCATAATTGATATTTTTAGACGTGAGTCAAAATCGACGAGTACAGAGGGAATCGCACCGTTGAGCGTTTTTCATTGTACGACGGGACAGTGTTCGATTATGTAAGCGTAAGTGGAGAGAATGCGTCGTGGCATTCTGATTGTACGGCGTCGACTCGTGATACCGTCATTACGATTCCATTGTAATGTAGGCGCGTGATTCTTAATCGATGGTTTAATTGATATTCGATGAGGGAACAAGGATGGACGCGGGTATTGGTCGATAAGATAATTGGCGTTGGTTTCTTATATTTTGATTGCAGCGTTTGTTTTATTTTTTTTTTATTTTCGTTTCTATTTTATTTTCACATTCCATTGGTGTTGATATCGTGTTTCGCAATTAATTCGATAAATTTGGAGATTCAGATAATTTCGAATGGGATCAAATGCATATCCGATTGACGAGAAAAAATTGAAATGGGTGAAACCACGTAAAAACATATTTTTTCTTTATTCCTATAGCGGTTGTTACATTGCAATCATTATCTTTTTTCACGTTGCATCGCTCCATCGCGTGTGCGCAATTTATCTCGTCATTTGTTTGTAGAAAATATTCGAGGACTGGTTTTTGGTCGGGGACGTGTTAGTGTGAGAAATTTCGGCCACGCTGAGAACCCGATTCGAGAACTGATTCGTCGAGACGGGACGAGTATTTCGATCGAATAACACATAGTCGTGGGTTTTTTTGTTTATATTTTAGCGCCTCGAGTCTCTTCGATGATTTTTCGTTCGTCCGTCTTTATGCAAGCAATCTCGCATGTTTTTGCAATTGTGAATATTTTCGCACCGTTATTCTATTCCGGTTGCATTCGTCCCCCCTTAGAATCGATAATAATATTTGACCGCGGGTAATTTATGTTGGCTGAATAATTCAATAATATCAGGGCCGACAATATCGACTCATAAAACCGTGATAATCAAACGTTTTGCGTGCGGTAACATTTACGGGTCAAGATCTAACGTCGTGTAATTTATTTCGAAATCATATTTACCATTAAGAGGAAATTATTTGTCGAACGACTATCGACCTGTTTTAAATATAGGAACCACAGTGGTTGATAGGCAATCGTGGTATTGATTTCTAAATAATTAAAGCTAATATTTGTCGAATAAACGTTCAATTTATTTCAACTTGATAAATCGAAAATCGTGAACAAAATCGTCAATTATAAATCCTTTGAAATCTTAAGAATTATTCTATTAAATTAAATAATTTCTATATCAATTATTAAACGACGAGTTAAATAATATTTAAGTCAAAAGTAATCTTGCTACGTCCACCGTTCGATTTACATTCGTATTTTCAAACCGAATACAGCCGGATCATTATAATCGGCGTGTATGGAAAATTTATCCGACACGCATCTAAAGTCCCTCGTACGCTGAAAGACTTTTTCTCGCACACACGCGCACACACGTTTGTCCCGAGGCGTTGAGCACGCCGTGAATGCGTAAATAGCGATTTGAAGTTGATTCCTAACCGGGTCAAGCAGAAAATGGTACGACTAACAATAAGTCTCGCTTACGAGCGGACAACAAAGATCCGTCGTCCCTCCCGACACCCCCTCCGCCCTCTCCACCACCCCCGAAACTTCCTGGATCGTCAAGCCCACGTTTACCGTATGGTCATTCGACGAGTATCTAACTGCTTTCTTCGATAAATTTGCCAAGTTTGCCGAGATACGTTCGTATTATTCGCCCTCGGATGAAATATTTCACGGGAGGATTCGAGGGGGGGCTCTTTTAAATGGAAAGAACTCGGAATGCTTTTCCGTCGAGACGTTTTACTTCGCTTCCTTTTTTTTTTTGCACGCGCGCCGCAAGGATGAGAAGAAACGAACGGGAGCTTTGAAACAAGAAGTTTTGTATTTCAAACTTGATTCAAAAGGTTTCTGCTTTTTATCTCGTTGGTATTTCTCTTCAACGGTTTTTCTTCTCATTCTCCTTTTACCTGGAGAGATTAAATAATAACGGAAAGTTATCCTGATATTTTTTGCTAATTATTCTAAGGCCATTAGTTTTAATTTATCGTCGAATTAACTGCTGTACGACGAGTTAATCACTTTTAAATTACACATATTTCCGTGAGATATAGCGTCGCTTTATTTACGTACGTCCTTTTTTTTAAATACTTCGCGCTCCATTCGTTTCGCAGAGATAATTATGTTTATCGACTTGGCTGTCAGTGGATCGATAGTGGTTCGATTGCGAGCGATATGTATCGAACAGTTGGGTTAAATGTGCGTGACTGTGCGGGAGATTGTGTCGGTTTCCCTTTGTTTGTGAACTTTATCAAATTGGTCGGAATACTGTTGGAAATATTCGGTAGATAGACGGTTGCTCGTGAAAATTCGATTTGAAAGGTTCTCTTAAACGCGAGGAACTCCAATGCTTTTCTGTCAAAATGTTTTGCCTCGGTATTGCGAGTAAGCGAGAGACTGCTTTGGAAGAAAAAGTTTTCCGTCGCAATTTCAATGTAAAAGTTCTTTTGCTTTCTATTCAACCGGTTTCTCCATTGCTACAATTTCTTCGTGCTATAAAAAGCGTGTTTGATGCGAATTATCAAATACCGCGAATGGCCGGTAATGACATTTAACGAGAATTTGGAGGTTAACGACGATCGCTGTCGAGAACCGTTCGGGTCTCGACCACGAACATTTAATCGTGCAGAAAATTAACGCTAACTCTCACCGACATCCGCGAAAATATAAATAATCAATCAGTCGAGAATAGATACGAAAATCATAATTTGATTAACCAGTCCTCGCTTCGGGCCTCGTAACAAAATAATTCAAGGATATGTAAGGCACAGTTCCTTGCGATTATCGAATCAATGTTCGAATCGATTCTGTTTGCGGTTTCCAACTTCGAGGCAGGCGCGATTCGAAAATTATCGATCAAGTTTCCTTCATTGGCTAACGTCGCGTCCTTGACGGCAGTGTTCTCTCAAAAAATTGCATTGGACAGGTTCCGAGCGTTCGATAATTTTCGGTAATCTTGGCTCAACGCAGAGTGCAAGAGTTTTGTCGTGGCATTTTCGATGTGCAAGTTCTCTCGACGCGCGTGCGAGTGGCGATCGGTTCGGTTCGGTGGCCGACTGTTTTGTTACCCGATACCTTCGCGAAAGAAGCGGACGAATTTGAAGGGCAGGTGGTGGTACTGCTGACGCAGTTCAGTTCCCTCGTAGCGGTGCGACTATCGGATCAACGGAAACCCGAAGAATCGAACCGTATTAACTGTAATAAGTGAGTAATAACAGTGAATCTGTACACCGAGTATTTCGGGATTTCGTTTCGCGGTTCAAATATGTTTCTTAAAATTTAAAATTTCTTTAAGGTTATTTAATCCAATTGTAAGCCAAAGTTCTGCGTGTTTTACGTAAACGAGCGTTCGCTTCTTGGGAAGTGTATCGAAGATAGGCGATCGATTCTATCGAATTAAAATAACTCGACTATCGTCCATAACCTAACCTCGTATTCCTTGCTGGTATCGCGGAAATGGAAATAACGCTTGTGTGTCGTGGCGAGTAGCGAAACGAGGTTCGTGAAAAATGTTATTGCCAGTAATTTTATACGGTAACCAGATTATTTACGAACCTAACCCCCTCGAGCGTTCGCGTGATCGATGATTATTTACTTGTCCCGTGATATTAGTTTGAGGTTCTGTCACGTATCGAGTGGTACTAAAGTGAGTTGACCTCATTGTTATCGTCGGTCATAATTTACAGCGCTTCGGCGTTGTAAATTTGATTTTTTTTTTACCATTATTTAGATACCACGATATTCCTCGACCGTATTTATATTCCGTACCGCGGCGACTCGATGGTTTATTTCTTTTTTTTTTTTTTTTAATATTTCAATCGTACGCCGGGAATTTGGAGTGCGACTGAAAAAGCAATTTGTATTGTAATTGCGTTTCCAGCTGATGCGCTCGAAATTATTTTAAATATTAATTATCCAAGCGACGTGTATGGGAAGAATGCACATTACAAATACGAAATAGCAGTGAAACGTGTAATTCGTTAATGTCGTGGCTCAAAGTAAAGTCCGTCTAATGGATTTATTTTAAATTAATAGATCCTTTCCCGCGATGAAAATATTTCCGGAAAATATAAATTTATAATGTTACACACCGAAGAGAAATATTAAAGAATTCGTTTATCTTTAAAACGAAGATAAAGTTTTGTCGGTAGTGCGATCGTTATTATTTCAAAACGCGATCTCTTTGGATCCGGTCCAGCTCATTGAAATTTTCATCGTGGAGGTTGTTTCTCCACTCATTAATTTTACGCGAAGTTATTTGCTCGACCTATTTCCGAAAGAAAAGACGTCAAAGAAACAGTTTGGGATACCGCGAACTTTAATGTTTCAAGACCATTAAGATTTAATCATACTTTACGGTCTTGTTCGTCATAAAAATTATATTATCCGACTTCGAAACGACATTGAATCGGAAGAACCGTGTAGGGGGAGGTCTGACGCGTAACACAAAAAAAGTTAGTGTCAACAAGCTTTGCATCGCAAAAAACTTTCCGATTGAATTTTCAAATCTTTTAATTCATGACCAATAAATTTCCAATTCTCTCAGTTCATTTCCAATCAATCCTCAATTCTTGCAATTCGTTTCCAATCAATTTTCAATTCTCACAATATTTTGCAATCAATTTTCAATTCTTTCAATTCATTTCCAATCAATTATCTCTGTTATTACAAATAATTCCCCGATACAACTGTTACTGTAAACGCGAATAAAAATACGCAATCTTGCCGGTTCAAAGGCACGAGATTTAAAACAATCCGCAATCACGACGCACCGTTCCTCGAATCACAATTTATTATTTTTTATCACATTTACCTATCAGAGTCCATTATTGATCAACGGGAGCTGAATTCGCATCTATACCCGCGAGTACGTGTGTATGTAGTTCGTTTTTGATCGCGGGCCTCGATGGTTATCGGGACGCGGGCCAAGTGGGCAAATTCGACGAAAATGTGTAGAGAAGCAATTTTTGCGACGATGGCGCGGTGCTCGTCGGGGGTTCGGGTCACGGGGGAGGGATCGGGGAGCAGCGAAGTAACGGGGTGGCAAACCCGACAGAGAGGTCCGATGTAATTACTGTTGGGAATTGGACAAATGGAAAATGCATTCTATTATTGTGGCAACTTCCTGCGAAGGGGGCAAGTTGACCGACGCAGCGCGCATTTTTTTTTTATGCCTCTCCGTGCTTTCGCGTTTCGAATTTCTATCGGTACACGGAAGTTCGGATACGTTTCTGGATGTCGAATCGGTCGATTTTGGGGAAAACTGACGCAAGGTCAATTACGCGGTCGTCGAGTATCGAGCGTTACCCCAAGTATTTTTAAACGAAACGCGTAATATCGTATCACCGATCGCTCGAACGTCTCATAAACGTTTCGTCAATCGTTTCGCCAAACTTTCGTCGTTACGAAACTAATTACTCGCGGCGCGGCGTTTCCAATTAATCGAACTATAATGAGCGGTTCGATAATCAGTTGAATTCGGGTCACGCGACAAAATGCGCAATTGGTCAAAATAAAAACAAAGACCGTGCAATCCTCGTTTCGGTTAAACCTTACCGTAAACACCGACGCAAAATTTATTACTTCCTCGTTAACTCGTCATCGAAGAGAGGGTGAGAGGAGTTGGAGGAGGAGGAGGAGGAGAAGGAGACGGAGGAGAAGGTAGAAGGTAGAAGGGGGCGAGAGTTTCTAATTAATCGAATAAACAAGGACTATCCTGGGAAATGTCCGAAGAGGCTCTCGGTATCGCCGTAATAACCATTATCGAAATTTTCTTTTCGATTCTCCCCCGTCTCGTAGAAACCGGTTTCTCCGGTACGTTTGTACTAGCGCGCTCGTGTGTACTATCGCTCGATTGTGCCAGAGGTTCGAGATACTCGCTTTATCGAGATACAAGCTTTTTAAATAATACGCTTCCTGATAAACAGCCGCGATTGCTTGCTTGCATACCGTGCTCCCCTGTCGCCGGACACTGCAGGTGGACACCCCAATGATCGATCGCGTGAATCGAGGATCGAGTGTGGCGAAACTTTCAGAGTCTCTCCCCCTTCCCTCCTCTCTATTTCTATCTCGGTGTCTCTCGTAGGAGGCGATGGAATAGTTGGTGACACTAGTTGAAACGATCTCGCAAAATTATGCGAGAACGGGGATTTAATTCTCAAGTGGCTTTGGAACGTTGCGATTTAATAACGGCGATGATCATGATGATGACGACAACGATACCGATTCTAATATCGTTTTGTACCGTTGCATCGAGTTTGAGATCGAGGCTACACGAGCACCGAATTAACGGACGTTACGACGGACGTTACGACGGACGTTACGACGGACGTTGCACCTGAGGCCGTTCCCATTGGTTTTAGGTCCGACTCGACGTTGTTCGAAGCAATTGGTATTTGAGATTCCGTTTCTTAACATTCTCTTTTTTACTTCGAACCGCGCAGTTTTTTCGTTGCGCGGTAAACAACTGGTTGTCGGAATGATATTCACATTTCTGGAAATAAAAAAAAGTTGTTTCTTTTCTTGACGCGCCACTCGGATGATCGTATAATTTATCGTTAGGAATTGAGAATGAGACGTCAAATTTTCTCGTTCGACGATCGAATAATTCAGGCAACAGCGATTATCTAAATATCGTGTAAACAATCTTTGAAATCAAACTAACGATGACTTTGCATTTATAATGCGAGCGATAGGCTTGGATAATCGAACGGATATGCAATTAGCGTTTTATTGGATTAAATTATTCCTCGAAGCGTTCGTATAATCAACGCGCGTCTCGCCGTAGAACGTACCATTCACAATTCCATTACCGAGCGACCGAAAATGTTTTTCTTGACGTTTATAAATCTCGGACTCGAAAGTTCGCGTAATTTCATGCACTGAAATTATAACGAACCGATAAAATAATTAACGCCTACAAATCCGTCGTGGTCGGATTTGTACAAGGCGGATTCGTGAGCCACGGATATTGAATTGTTAATTTTTTCCCGACGACCGTAGCGGCGTTTAACAAAAACAAAGTTAACAGTTAATTCGCCCGGTGCGAGTTTCAAGCTCGTTAAAGAGTAAAATTTATTACACCGTTGTATATATATATATATATTCGAATTTTTCCACCGCAAAATTTGTAATAGTATTTTCAGTGGCACGGGCAATGATTCATTCGCGTTTCTACGTTTGAATTAGTGACGCGAGATGCGTTACAAAACTTTTTGTTTCCTCTGCGTGACGCGTTTAGATAAAATTTATCGTATAACGCGCATTGTACTTCACGCCTGCCAATTTTACAACGGAATTGGCGATGAGACGAACGGCGTGACCGACGCGACGTTACGTGAAATTTATTCGCCTGAATCTTTCTCAACATTATCTTCCACGCGCGATCGATTATTAGTCGAGAACTCGCTCGCGTTTTTAGCGTGAATTCCATCTCCGTTATCGCGTTGAAATTATTAGCGCTCGGCCGAGCAATAATTACTTTAAACCGCTTTTTCGTTTAAACTAATTTCCTGATATTCGCGATCTCTGAAACAGCTTCCGCCTATTAATAACGCGAGAGAAGTTAAGATAAATATTGTTTCGCCGCGATATACGAGATGTAATTTAAATTTGGAAGTAAAATTAAATGAATTTAAATATGAAAAATGTGCATTTCCACGTTTCCATGTTTTTTAATTAAAATCCAGCCGACTCTTAGCTGGTATTACAGGTTCGCCCACGATATTTATTTATTGTGTCGGTTTCGTAACCGCGCGCGACTCGAAGTTTACGAGCGATCGGCTCGCGGTGTATTTCAATTTTACTATCGCCAAATTGCAATTATATTTCACGGATTGCGCAGCCACTCGTCTATTATAAACTTGCAACGTTTTGTTTCCTCGAAAGATCCATCATAAATATATATATGCCAACCTATATCTCCAATTAATTAATTCCCGCGAAATGCTATTACGCTTCGCGCGCGGGAATAATATTGTTAAAATAAATGCGTCGGTGTTACGTCCACTTTATAATATACAAACGCAACGCGGTTAGAAATATGTATAATCGAGCCATATTTCGCCAGAGTTCAGTAACTTAATAATAATTCGAGTGCATGGCAAACACGCTCATTCTCGCGTATCGAATGTACTTATTATACATCCATTTCAGCGATAACGATGATTTATACTTCGCGGAACGTGGAATTAATTATCGCAATTGCAAAGCCCTGCCCGAAACAATTCAGGGGACTAACGAGTTGGTTCGGTCGCTAAAACATTTATTCCCCGCTTTTTGCGCTCAAGCGAGAAGGGGAGAAAGAGACTAAACAAAAAAAAAAGAAAAGGAAAGAAAACAGAATAGAGGCAGAAACTTATAATTTCCATACCATTCGTAATCTTGGCGTTTGTAAAGGGATAAAAAAAAAGGGAGACATAAGTCTGTTCGCTTGGCGCGTACATACGTGTACGAGTGAATCGAGTTACCAGCGATAAGTTATCTCTTCGTATGCTTATGACAGTTGTGATTATCTTCGTGCACGTCCACGCTGACACGTATTAAAAGTAATTGCCCTTTTCCAGGCAGTAAAATATTGAAGCTTATATTGCCCGGTTCGAAGTAAAAAAGAAAGCCACTCCATTCGGCTTGGTATTCGATCGATTATGTTACTCGTACCACGACTTGATATAACGCCCCGTTGCGTTCGCGTTCGACACGCATTTGTGAATGTACTCGCGTAAATGCGCTTCCTTCAACGACGGAGATTCGTTTCGTTGATACACCGGTTGAAAAAAAAAACAATTGCAATGGAAATACTTTGCGCTCAAAAGAGTTTAAGTGTTACTATACTCTTGATACGATATACGCGAATGTAATCATTTTAATTGAGGTAATTATCGAAGAGTCATTTTTTTTTTACGTCGAATGCGAATCATGGTATTTACATATTGTTTTTGTATGCTTACATTATTCCGAAGCCTCGATGTGTTTTTCGTCGACTTTTAGATTCTGGTTAAATAATGCGGTTGCTGTAATTTTTAATTGGGATAAACGTACGAGTAGGATTTTTTGCGCGGAACTCGGAGAAAAAAAAAAGTTAATTTTTTTCAGTCGAACAACAAAGTCTGGTTGGTTAATTGGGATGATCGTCGAGGTAGAGTTTTTTAATGCCTTATTCCGCGAGTAATCTTGATACTTAGAATACCATTGTTGAACTATTGATATTTTCTCGATTCTCGACTGGAAGTATCGATCCGCCCACGATACTCATACATATGTATATGTACGTATTATTTCCGTTTCGTAATCGCCGAGTTTAAGGTGTACGCGCGATTATCTCAGAAGGCGATATCTCGAATCGTACGATCGAGAAATTATTCGAAAGTTTATTTCAGCTTTCGTTGCGAATCGAAGGACTATTATATTTCCCATGGCAAATAATAAATTCGATAATAAGTGCGAATTGTTTGCTTTAAATAATTTTCTCCGCTGTCTCTGGCAAACAACTGGTTAAAATCAGTTTTTATTTGTTATACGAGTAAAATTCAGTGCCGAGATTTATGAATAACGCGTATACCCGGTACGTACGCGTATTTCCATAAATTTTCAACCAAATCACAGCGAGGGCAATAAATATTCGATCGTTGGATTTAGAAATTATTCGGATCTTCGAGTTTAATAATCGCGTACTAATTAGGTACATCGTGTAAATTACGATCGCGATATTAAAGTGATTCCATCGACCTAGAAACTCGGCAGAATTTCAATCTACAAATATTTTCTTTTCATCGCAAACACGAATTTCGTATTTTCGCGATTCTTCGATTCGCTCGAGTTACTGTTCGCGTAACGATTCTATTCGAAATTGCGCTTACGCTTGCAGTGTGGAACGAAATATCTGATTCTGCGGAAACCAACGGACAAATAATTATCCGAACAAATTCGTACACCTGCGCATCCTCCTCCTCCTCGTTATACATAGAATGACCATTTCCCGTAGAGAACTTTTCCAAAAAAAAAATCTCTCGTGTCATTCTCCGTTCGCCGGTCGAATGAAATTATTATTTTTTTTTTCACTCGCGTCCACGCGTTTTCCGAATACCGCGGCTAATTGTAAGCGCATGTCTTATTTGAGAATCGTGATGAAATTCCGCAACGTTTGGTGTACAGTGTACACCGTACGCGTATGCGGTTTGCGTGTATCCGCTATAGCGGGAAATCGTTTCTCGCTTCGCACGGTAAAGCGCGCGTGTACGGAGAAAGGGCGGAGGTCGTGAGTGCGTGTCGTCGATGTTGTTTCCTTTGGTTCGATAGAAAATTAGGTGTCGAACGCTCGTCGTGACTCTGCTTCATCGACACTCTTACCTCATGAATAAAAGATTCGCAGCGTTATCGGAAGAATTAATGCTTTACGAGAGATTCGAGCTATTTGTTAGCTTTTTAGTTCGACGCTCGGGTATATCTCGAAAACTCATCAGTTTTATCATTTGTACGACGCTTTCCAATCCTGTCCAAAACTATCCTTTTTTTAAAATCATTTTACTCTCTTTTTTTTTTGTTGCCCTGACGGAAACATGTTTTTGCGTTTTACGTTGTGTATCCCCTCTGTCTCTCTCCTTTTTTTTCGCGGCAATTAATTCCTCACAATGTTTTGAACGTGTCGCACGATCGTGTGCGTGCGGCAGCCACGGTACATGGTTTTTATTTACCGCCACGATGGGGATGACGTATTTTGGTGAAAGCTTTTTTTTTTTGTTTTCTTGAACCGTATCATTTTTTTTTAACCGTCATTACGACGGGGCGACTCGCGTAGTTGATATCCGTAATTCGCGTTCAGAGATGTGGCAATATTTGGACGATCGACCGTTATTTCGAAAATAAACAATTTATTATATCGCGCGAAACGAATCACGCGCATTGGATTCTTGGAAAGTAATTTTCCGAATTGGAACACATGTCGTTATTTCCATTTGCCTTTTATTATTTAAACTCCATACAGTTTTGGCGAATGCGAATCAATACATTTCGTTTCCCATTTATTGTATCCAGCGGTTATCATTTATCTCGACCTCGGCGAAAATGCTTTCAGCGCCGAAGAATTCGCTCGATTCGAGCCAATAAAATACTTTTCGATTCGCCCTTCTATTTGCAAATCGGAGTGCTTTTTACCGAGCAGTCCTTTCTAAATACAAATAAAGATAGCGAGAGATCGCTGCCAACGGAGAAAGCCGCGTTACGAATTACACTCAATTCTGTTTTTAAACGATTTTTTGTCTCAACAGTAATTGTTAAAAAAAAATGTATTCCCTCTTCCTCTCCAATTCATGTTAAATGAAAATCGCGTAAAAGAAGTTCGTCTAAAAACAAAATTGGGATGTAGGTACACCAAAAGTGCGCCTCGAAAATTCGACTTTAGGTTCGGGTGGCAATTTTTGGAAAATCTTGACGCTTCCGTCGCGTCGTCGCGGCGCGAGCAAACCGAAATCACCTAATCGTCCACTCGCCAGAAATCCCAATTCAGCAATTTACACCAAACTCTCGAATTCCAAGTTTCTCGCACGCACAGGAATGCAAAGCGCATCGCTCCGTACCCTCCCCCGCCTTCTATTGCGATTAATTTCTTCAAACCAACACTCTAAAGTTATTACAAAAGCGCCTCCGGGGATTTGTGATTTCGCGCGACTCCCTTCAAACTGTCAGCCGCCCACTTTTTGAGTGTCAGCTTATTTAACAGACCGTCCCAAGTGTGCCGGGCAACGTGCGCGCACACACAGAGTCGGACGCGCTCAAACATACTCAAACGTACCGAAACACGCTGAAACACAGACAAACGCGCACGGAGACCGGCAGCCCGTCGAGCTCTTCCCCCCCTCCCCCTCCTCTTTTTTTTGTTTCTCTGTGTCGCATCTCAACCCCTTTGCTCGGCGCGCCACTAGCCACCCACGCCACCACCCCCCATCCCCATTCCCATCCACATCCCCGTCCCTTTGCTCTCTCTTTTCACCTACTATCTTTCCTCCGTGTTTTCCCGCTCCTTGCCTCGATGTTTTCGAAGCTGCTGGAAAACCTTTTGCCTTCGGGGGGTTGAAAACTACCGGACTTATCGTTGCGTTGCGTTCCGGGATTTCGAACCGACGTAAAACGCGACTGCTTGTTCGTAATTTATTTGGAAAAATATCAGTGGAAGCGTGAACGTCGAGTCCGCGCGTTTTAATAGCGTTGAAACTGACCGCGTTTTTTCTTTGTATCGTCTCTAATTTGTAAAAGCTTTTCAAGTACCTCGTTGTCGGAGCACTCGGTATCGATTCGGGGATGGATCTTCAAATCCTGGTAAACATAAGTAATTTTAATGTAACGCGAGAACTCGGGCTTCTCTGTTTTTTTAATTAATCCTTATTTGCCGGACTGGAAAACGTTTCCATCTACGGTAAACAGTGGTCAAAATTTGTACTAATGAATCTCAGATTTCCGGAAAAATGTCTGTCCTAAATATTGCTGGAAGCGTTGCAAGAAAATATATTTCTATACCTCGGATATTCTCATAATATAAAACATCGCGCGTATCTTGATTAAATAATATGGCAACTCGTAGCTCGCATCGATGCCACCGGAAATATCGTGAATATTCGCGTTATCAAAAGTTGTAGAGGAATAAATAGAAACGCGATAGCTGTAACGCACATATGTATATGATTTCATATAACGTGCCGATATCAAAGAGACTCTCTATCCCTTCCATCCTGCCCCGATATTGCTCGAATATTACGTCTGTATTATTCATTTGTAACGAGCGCCGATACTCCGCGAAAAATGAATACGATCTTATCCCCGTAACGTGGATACGGATATATTGATCTCGATTCGCGTGTCTGAGAATATTCCTCGGTCTTCCACGCACGGCTTCGTTGTCCCGGCATCGAAGCTCTATCCGCGACGAACAGAGTATATCCGGTCTTACAGGGCTAACCGGATATTAAAAAGTCTGAAATGTACGATGGAGAAAGAAAAAGGTACTTTCGCTCTCGAGCGATAGTTCGTCGCGCGCGCGTTTCCCTATTACGTTGACTCCTTTCGCATTTCGGAAACGAGATGTAAAGAACGGAAGATAAACAAAAGAAATTGCCCGAAAAGATTGTCGGGGCGGCGTTGTCGATTTTTTAACCAACTAACTGTTGGGACCTTCTTGAAAATTGTGTAGGGTACCTAACTTGTGTTGCAAAGGCGAAGCGCGATGACAATCGAATTATATTTAATGAATATATTTTAATAGTTCGTGGCTCGGATTACTAAAGAACAAAATGCAGGAACTACTTCCGTGTTCCCTTTTTAAGAACATCTTCATGAAATTTACAAACTTGGCTAGAATCCTGAGTAAAGTAATTTTACGTCTAATCAGAATGGATTCGATAATAATTAGAATTAAAATTCGACTATCATCGCGATCGTTATCCCGATAGAAAACGTATAGAAATAATTGTCAAGTTTTGACATCGCGAAAGGGTTGAATCGAATTCATCCCCGTGGGCGTTTGCGGGGTTGGCGTAAAACGAAGCCACGATTCGATCGGAGGGTGGCGGGCACGGCGATGACGAGGCGAGAGGAGATTAATCTTTGCATTCGAGCAGAAGAATGAAAAATAACGAACGATTATATAAATAAAGCATCGGGGACGGATGGACGCACTGAAACGTACGAGTGAAATCATCCTCGATTGTGTAATAATGGCTGAGCGATGCCCGCAGGAAGCTGAATTCATGCGATTCGAGTAATCTCCCGGGGCAATTGTCATGTAATTTGAATACAAAGTAATTCCGCGGCACGAGCGTGGGTAATCGGTAATTCTGTGAAACGGTAATTCCAATCTGTAAATAATAATAATAACAATAACAACAACAATAATAATAATAGTAATAATGATGTAACTGATTAATAATCAGGGTAAAATTTGTCTAATGAGCGTTGCGACACACGAATAGTAATAACAGCAACGACGAAAGAGCATTAACATATTTAACAAGACACAGTATCGGTGTTAAATAGGGAGAGAAGTGAACATTTTGCATGGTGGAATAATGTTTCGTAAAATTGTTTTTTTTTTTCTTTAGATATACAGAATAGAGCGTCTACGAGGAAAAAACACCTGGATATTTGTTATTTAGCATAATTTATTCGTTATTATTATAATTTATTCGAATACCCGTAAACAACTGGGGCACTCGAGCGTATCATTTCGGGTAACCCACCCTCTGTAACCATAAAATTTGTTCGCTCCCGTATCATCGGTGAATCATCGGAAATGTAATTATAATTTCAATTTGCAACGTTGCGAATGTGCCAGGAAATGACAAAAGATCGTTGGGGATTACGTAATGTCGAAAATGACCATAAATAAACGGTGCCAATGCATTTAAGTTGCGCGTCACGGAATAACCTACATTCTTCGGAGCGTTCCGCGGTATATATATTTCTTTCGACACGATTTAATAACAACTAAACAGAGAGGCGATCGAAATTTTAATTTCCGCTCTCTCGAGTACTTGAAAAAACTGAAAGGGGCAATGACGGACGTTACAACGTCTGTTAAATTAAAATGATAAATTACTAACTATTCTCCCATCGTTGTGTCGTCGCGTTAAAATTACTCAGGGCGAAATAACGATACCCGTTCCGCGACGGCAGTCAGCAATTTTCCATCGCTAAATGAATAATCGATTCGCGATGTACAGGCTGGAATTTCCGAATAATTATTATCTCCGCGAGCCTCCCAAGGGGCAATCGCGGATCGTTCGCCGAACGAAATCATAAGACTCTCCGTTAAATAAAAGACCGTGGAAACGAATAAGTAATAAACATCGTCTAAATCTGAAGAAGCGCGCGATAGACGAAAGGAGGATCCGGCGAGAGGAAGCAGCCGGGTTTTTTGTCAACGTAGAAAAAACTAACCGATCAGCGGTTAACGCGAAAGAGGGAGGAAAAAAAAGGATTACCGATGATCGTCCGATGCGCGCCGTGCGATCGAATGAAACTAAAAAACCTGACTTTCTTTGGACCACCGGTGGAGAACGAAGGAAGAAGGGCGAGCTAACTAAAAAATACTCGATACGATGTTTAAATAACAAGAACGAGCATCATTGAAGAGGGGAGCGAATAAATTAAAGGCCCGCGTTACAAAATAATCTGGAGATTCTTTGGAGCGTTCAGCGATATATTTCTTGCGTCAAGGATTTAATAATAATACGATGTCGGATCTATAACGCGAACGTGTCGCATCGGTGTTAGTGTGGGTGCGCGCGCGCGCGCGCGCGCCCGTGCGTGCGTTTCGTCGAGGTAGGCGCGCATGCGCGCTCTCGGCTTTATTCTCCCCATCCCGGTGTTCACTGATTGCGGGCGATTGGAAAACACAGAGGCTCTCCGGGAGCACGTTGCGTTATCAATGCAAAACTGCGCGTAGGTGCAGAAACAATATTGCCTAAAGCAACTAATAATTTGTCTATCGATCGGTGAATTTCGTTTCTCGTTTCGAGATTTGATCGATGGATTATTAACCAGTTAGCTGTTGCGATCTCTTTTAAACTTACAATTAGTAGTGTGTACCTAAATTGTGTCGCGAGGATGAACCAATGACGAGCACGTTATATATTTAATCAACGTATTTTAATTCGTAGTTCGTGGCTTGAATTGCTAAACAGAAAATACAAAAACCACTTTCGTGTTGCCCCGCTTAAAAATATCCTTACACAGTTTTGGAATATACTTTAGATTTCACTCAAATTTTAATTGAAATACCAAATGATAATTACTTTTCCGCACGAAGATTATACCGATTATAACACAAAATATTGACATTTCTTCGTGACGAGTGTACCCGTCTAATAACAGCTAACTGGTTAATTAGGAATTTAATGATTGTACCGATACGAGAATTATCGTAGTTCGCAAAAGTTAGGTATCGGATCGAGCGAACGTTAGAAATAATGGCGAGGATGATAATGAAGTAATGGAACAACCGTGTTTTTCTTCGATTTAAAAATCAATCTCTTCATAAAAGTTTTAATTAAATCCGAGATGAATATTCATTTTGATACTTAGAGAAAATGGTACGTACCGATTGGAAATAATTATTCGAAACAACCAGGAGAATTGGTTTCCTACCGGTAAAGAAAATAATTATATTTCACTGGGGGATAAAAATTCAATTTATTCGCTAACATACTTACGATATGTACCTACTTATACTTTTTCTTTCTTCTCGTTATTTGTGAAGTGCGCCACGCCACGGTGCGTTGAAATAATTAACGCTTTCAGATGCGTCGCGTTACAATCGCGTCGCTAAAGTCACGTTTACTTGGATTATCGTTTGTACACTCCACTTCGCGTGCAGATTAAAATTAATTACTACAATGCCCATTGTAAATGTAAAAAGGTGTAGTTGACAGACATGTTTTTGCGATACACTAGCACGATTCGAGCGTATCCGATGTAACCATCGGTACGATTAAAATCGACTAGAAAAGCTCGCTTTTAAAAACTTTTTTAGAATTTCTTTTTGTCGAACGGTCACTCGATACAGGATTTATCGTGCAACCTAATGCGCGTCGTTGCGCCGCAAACAATTTGTTTTGTTTATTCGTCAGCTTTACAGCCTTCCGCATTTTGGATTTCCTTCCGTCGAATATAAACGGTATTTTTTCCGTTACATCGTTGCCTTACGCTTTTAGTTTTCGAGGTTCGCTGGGTATCCCCAAAGCTTTCTGTTATCGCATCAATTCGATATAACGCACGGTCGTACGGCGGTAACTGCTTTTCGTTAATAAATGATCGATCGGAAAGTGGGAATAGTTCAATCAATGCACTTTCCTGAATGTAAATAAATCATTTAGGATCTAACAAATATCTCGCCGACATCAAATGCTTTGTCTGATGTAATACTTTTGCAAAAAATATTTGGTTCGTTCGTTCGATAAATTTTAATAGATTCGCTTTGATCCCTCGTCGAATAAATATCTCACGTACGTTTTTACATCGTTTATCTCGTTTTCTTTTTGCCATCGAAAATTCGCTTGCCGATTTCTGACCATTTCCATGACACTTAATTATTTTTGTTTCCGCGTTCGTTACGTTACCACCAATTCGATTCGACCGTTTATATTTCCAAACCGATCGGGAAAACGAGCAGCAGGAAAATCGGTTTTCTCGACGACACTCAACCGTTCTCTTCCTCACTCGTTTACTCTCTCGCTCGATTCTCATTTAAATAGGGAAATAACGATTATTCTCAAAGTGGGCCCCCGCTAAAGGGGACCCAATTATACAACCGGGGAACCGGTTCCATTTTGGGAGCCATCTTCAAGGTGACTTCTGATCGGAGAGGCCTAGTACGACTTCTGTCGACAGCTCGGAGAAAATCACTGCATTCTCTCCCTCCCTCCCAGCCCTCTTTCTTTCTCTCCTTTGGTCGTCGCTTCCGAATATCCTTTATTGGCTATAAACTTCCGTTGTCTTGTAACGAGAACCTTCCGCCGGAATAATAACGACAGCGAACCCTACGCCGGGTAATATCGGGTCATCTCGTAAGTAATAATCGTTTTCAACGTCGACGGCGTGGAGAGAGAAAAAAAAAACTAATACTTTGGTTGATTTTAGTAATTAGTTTCGACGAATCTCGTCTCCTGGGTAATTTTTTGATACGTTGTTTAGAGTTATTATTAAGGCGATGTTCGTGTCGATGAGAATACGTTTTACTAAAAAAAACTTATCGACGATCTAAATAGACGAGGGTCGTTAATCTTGACTTGAATTAATTATTGTCGTGGAATGTAATTTTTATCGTAGTGCCCCAAATTTTACTTCGTTGGAAATTGAAGAACATCTGGAACCTGAAGCTTTTTTTAAAAAATAAATTAAATATTTAAATTCGTTCGAAGCGGTCATATCGGGTATACGACATATGTATTTAGCTTATATTAACAATTTGATAACGATTTGTAAAACGTGCAATTAATTACCTCTGTCTCATCAGCGAAAATGTAGCCCCGGGGGTAACTGGGTCAACGTTAGTTTCTTTTTTTAAAAGAACAATGTATACCCACGAAGAGCCGATAATGTTAAAATTAATTTACCCGCCTCTATTCGCTGGACGTTAATGATAAGAGCCCCGCAACGAGGTGCGCTAGTCACGCACGCTTAACGAGTTAAATGTTTGCCACCGACACACCGTAAAGAATGTAAAGGAAAAACTGAACGCGCGAGGAAGTTGAGAACGCCAGTGTTGTTTCGTACGGTTGTTTCCCCGGTGGCCGGAACGTCCAAAATGAAATTTCTAACGCGCTCGATACACACGGTAGCGTAACATGTGCAGCACAGGTGTGCGTACTCATTAACGTTAATTTTATCCGTCCAAATACGGCTACGGTAGACATTGTACGACCAATCCTATTACAAAAACAGAATCGATAATGCAGAATTTAATTCGTAGGTTCATGTATTATTAATCATAGAGGAGAGTACCAAGACACACGAGACACGAATTTCTTTTCTTTTTTTTTTTTAAGCAACAGTTTTAACTCGCCACTGTCCAATGCTGTGTAAAACAAAATAAAGTTTTATACGAGAATATTCAATTTCATGCGAAATATTTGCAACTTTTATATAATTTAATAAACCCTCGCTTTTTGGTTCGGAAATATTCATCTTGCATATTTATTTCAACTCAATTTATATATGTATATTCGTTTAACCGTTATTTAAATCTACACGCATTGCGCCGAGTTCAAATAAATATTCAAAATATATGCTTTCGAACAAATAAACGGAGGATAATTGAAGTAAATAAAAACCGCAAATATTACGCGTGGAATTAAATATTATATAATATTTTGCGTCGAGCATTGCGATTATTATTTTGATTACTTCATATTCCAGTAATAGTATAAATCTATAAACTTTCTCATCCTCCCTCCCAATTACTAAGTCACGATTACAGTAATTTATAAAACTTTTGCTCAATTCTCTGAGTCACCGTGACTCTTTCGCGAAGGAACGAAAAAGGTATCTCTTGAAAAACAAGAAAAAGGGAAATAATAATAAACGAGGAATGTCAGTTTGCTTCGTACGGTCGATTTCCGTTGGTCGCGGAACGTTGAAATGAAATCTTTAAATGCCTGCCTGCGAGCGCAGCGCGAGGTGATGCGCTGACGAGTCAAGTGTGTCTATCCGTTGATTCGCATTACACCGGTGCGTGTGCGCGTGTAACATACCTGAGCCGTATTCCACGTGTATGTATCGCGTGTAGAGCCATCCGTACACGGGCCCCTCGCGCGTCGGTGTGCGTCTACTCGTTCCATCGTGTTGACTCACTCCTGCACGCATATTATTTCACCGACTGGCGAGCGCGTGTGCGTGCCGAACGGTTAGGGGGAGGGGAAACACGCACAGGACCCTCCGCATTGACGTGTATGCACGTGGAGCTTTAAGGCTATCTCACAAGGGACACGTTTGTCCGACGCTTTGAATTGGACGGTTAGATTTGTGGGTGTAAAGAAGATTGTAGGAAAGTTCACGTCGGTTATGGGTTATAATATAATTTTGCTTGCATTCGTAACGTAATTCTACGTCATGTAATATAATTGATTTGTTTTTTTTTTTTTACATATTTGTGATATAATTTGCTAGCATTAATAACGTAATTGCACGTAACACAATATAATTTATATTGTCTTTTTGCGTATGTAATTATATGTGGTATAACGTGTCTGTTCAATCGTTCTAAGCAGATGTTTATCCACTTATGTTTTTATCCAAATTTGAAATATTGCGGGATTTTTTAGTTCGTGGCAATTTCATTGTTATTTCCGATCATTAAACTACAATGGTGCTTTATTAATTGTTTCGTCTCGCTGATTTTGTCAAAATAAATATTTTTACCGGTGAAATCATTTTGTTGATTCAATATTCAGCATTGCGCGCAATTTTAATGTAAATGCATATGTATGTCCGTACGAGTCGTGTTGTTGCGTAGCAAGCAAAATATATTACGATTGGTTTTTTTTATTTATTAAAAAAAATCCATCAATCGAAATATTTGTACCAAGTACTTTTAATTATTTTTCACATACGAGCCTGTTACGCGGGGTCGGAGTAAATTGATTTTTCGGCAGCAGAATTATTTTTTGTTTTCCGCTGGAGGTTTGTTCGTAGCTTCGACGTTAAACCAGCTTTTATCGAAAGTACGCTACTTAAAATAATCCTTAGCTTGGAGTCGTACCGGTCGCGATTTAATCCTCGTATTGATTGCCGAAACGGAGTAAATTATTCGAATAACGGTTTCATTATATTTACTTGGGAAAGCCGAGGTTCGTGTAATGGGCCCTTCGGGAACTTTTCGTCGAAGCAACCGTGAATACGACGAACTTTGGGTAAAGGGACCCACGGTCTAAAATTGAGATTTTACACAGCTCTAAAATATGTCTCTAGAAATAGTGGAAGACTAGGAACGAAATAAAATTTTATAAAACTAAATTTGGATCGTTTTTTATCGTAACGTATGCATAAAAAAATATTTCATATATTTTATATAAATATTTTATATTTATAGCCAAAATATGTGCCGCGAGAAATAGCGAAAAGAATCGAAAGGAACCTAGATTTACCATGTTTTACAAATATAACGCTTTTTATCGTATTCGGTCGTTCAAAATTTGTGTTTCGTGGTTTTTCGAAATATTTTTAAAGCCAACTATCTCTGTGTGTTTTGTATGTATATTCTGAATTTAATGCTCTCTCGGAGAAGAGAAATATAGAAAATTTCCATAAAATGTCATCAAAAATATTTTCATTTATTTAATGGAAGCATCCTGGAATTTACAGTTTAATTCTGTCCGAGACGGAAATAATAAACGGTGTTTCAAAGGTCTATATAAAATATTTATATTTTTAATTAATCGCTCTCTGTCCTTGCGATTTCAAAAAATTTACAAATCGACGAGCCGATTTGAGTGAACTGTTTTTCCACTTTTATCCGAGACGAATATGTCTCCTAATTTCGTAAATAATACAAACCTCGGTCTACTCACAAAATTCTTAAAAAAAAAAAAAAAAAAATTTATTCGCGACTCCGCCCTACGAGGAAGCAATTCGCCGAACGTACGAATAACAAATAATCCATAGTCCCGAACGTCGGCTCACCGCAACAATTAATAAACACGGCAAACGAGAAAAAACATTGATTTGCCACCGATGAATCATTCGCGGCTCCGTTCGAAAGGATAGTCGTGGAATAAAGTCGCAAACCGCAAAGAAACGCGTATAATCCTCTTTGATTCATTGCTCGGTCCCTTCAACGAATCCGAGCATCCTCGAGTGTGCATCGTCCCTTAATATCCCGAGGTGAGTCACTTGTTGTGATGGCAGCTTTAAAGTGGTTAGTAAAACTCATTCGGCCGGTAGAAGAGGGGTGACAGAGAGAGCTCGGGGAATGCGTGCACGGAGGAGAGAGAAAGAACGAGAGCTTTGGTGGGAGGGAGAGAGAGGGTCCGGAGTGAGATGGGTTCGGGAGAGAGAACAGTATCATCGAGAAAAGAGACGGATAAGCGGGAATACGGATGCGGTAACAAGGAGGGAAAATGGAAAAGAGAGATCGAGAGAGGGAGACACGGTGTGCCACGGGAGGGCTTGGACAGCTTCGTATATATGCGATTACACGCGGCGAGGGTATACAATGGCAAGAGAGGGGAAAAGAGTGAGAGAGAGAGAGAGCGCGAGAGCGAGAGGGAAGGATGAGGGGCGAGAGGGAGCATTGCCCCATATCCCATCTTTTTTTCGATCCCTCGGGTGCGCACAGCTCGTTTTTCTTTTCCGAGTACTACCCAGGTCTGTTTTGTTTTTTTTTCTATTCGTGACAGTCGAAATGAGTGAATTTATCGTTTTAGAAGCAATAAGTGTCAGTTAGTGTTGCATCGTTGTCGTGGATAAATTGGGAAATTGAAGATCGAAGAATATTTGTTTCTTTTTTATGTCGTTATATTGATATTTCGGCGCTTTCTTTCTATTGAATTATGCGGACTACGTGGGAGGGAAGCGAGGAGGGGAAGAGAAGGGGAATTTAGTTAGCATTTCGTTTGTACGTTCTTGTTAGCCGTGAGCGGTGGAACTTGGTCGGGACGAACGATGCTAATTGCTTAACGGTTCGTTTGTCGTAATTAAATATTAGTGGTAAACCGAAGGTTTCTTTACGGAAATGTCTTTTTTTCCTTTTTTTTTTAACGATGAAAAATAAATTAGTTTCTCGTTTCATCGATACCCGGCGCTAATTATCAATCATTGTCAATCGTTTTCCACATACGTTTCTAAATAATTAAAAGTATAAGTCTCGCGTCGAGACGACGATTACGATGCTACCAACCGCAGGATGAAATATTATTTTTTAAAGCATGTACGAGAGCGTCATTGTCCGTACTTCTTGTAATTAATTGGTAGCTAGAGTACATTTATGTAAAATAAGTATTCCATCGATAGAACTGTCGATACCAAAGAACCAAGTATCCCCGGTACTCTTGCTGACACATATTTCGTCCCATGACTATTAATCAGCTACGCGCGCTCATTTTCAATTATGTATTTAACTTGCCTAGGTATCGATTTGCGTATTAGTTTGATTAATTTGCCACTGGGTCTCTATAATTAATCGCGAGGATCGGTCCAATCATGATTTTCATTATAAATAAGCCGGTACGCGTAAAAGGCAGAGCGGAGGGAATCGATCGATACTTTCGTTTCCGTGGCCGACAGAAACATCTGGTTGATAATGAGCGAAATATAATGTAACGAAGTCCCGGGTAACAGTCGCGCACAATGAGCGAGCATAATTTATACGCGAGGAAGAAAATTTGCAATTTTGCGTTACGAGAACGCGCTACGTATAGTATTCTTCTGCGTGGCCTTAAAATGTTACGCGGTGGATCTTCTCTTTTTCTCTCCTTCTCCCTCCCTCTCTCTCTTCCCCCTCTCTCTTTCTCTCTCCTCTCCTCTCCTCGTTCCTGGCGACCCAGCCTCCGGTCGCGAGAGAAAAACAGGCGACGGCTATTACGTAAAGCTGCGGAAAAAGGGGGGGGGGGAAGGGAGCGAGGAAGAAAAGGGAATCGGGACGATAGAGCATTATTAAGAGAGATAATAATTATCTTGGTCGTGTACACTGTCGGGAAAGAATTACCGCGATTTAATCTGTATTTAATACTTTTTTGAGGATACCACGCGAACGACCGGCGGGGAGCAGGAATTCACAGATACCGCGCTGCCTTGCCTCGGTTCTTCGTGCGATTAGCGTCGTCCTGCTCTTGGAAACCAGTTCCCCGAAGAGCAATTACAGAAATGAGACGATATTCCATTTGTAGTTAGTATTTCTGCCTGGAATAATCATTTTGCCTTTCTTACTATTTCCCTTCTTCTTCGTTATTATTTCTATTTCTATCTCTGACGCAATATCTCTCTAATTTTTTTGATATACGTTTCAATATAATAATGTATACTCGCCGACTCACTGGAATAATAATTTCTCCGTCTGGTATTATCTCGCTTCGTCTCTATTATTATTTCTATTTTTGGTTTTAACAAAATTTCTCGCTAATTTTTTTTTTCGCGTACTCGTCGGCCAGGAGGCGGTACTTTTCTCGCGGAGTAATAATTCTGCCACTCCTCCTCTCTTTAATTATTATTTATGTTTCAGTTTAAAAAAAAAAGAAAAAATGTTCTCATTAACTTTTACGATTTCATTCGCTCGACCCGTTTCAAATATGCACGCTAGTAATCAGTATTTTTTTTTTTTTTTTGACGTAACTCTCGTTCGTTCTCGCAACTCTATTCGCTTCGAATACGCGCTAGCATCCCCGGTCGTATTTAACGATCCGTCGAATGGGGTGGAGGGGGGTACCACCAAAAACGGCCAACAATGAAAAATAAATAATAAAGCGATCGTTATATTTATATTTATATACATAATAAAATCCCTCAACCCCCTCCGACGCGGAGCATCGACAATGCACGCTGAATAATACATGCGCGCCCCCGTCGCTCGTCGATGCCAAAGAGAAAAAATATTTGGCAGGCCCGATACGGAATGTAATTGGAGTGCGCGGTAAATAATAAAAGGTAGACGATGCAATAGGAAAATCTATGCGGAATGGTGTGTCTATGCGGTCAAAAAAAAAAAAAAATGTGAGGTGTGTGGGGGTGGATAGAAGAGAGCACCCTCGGTAGATGCAATTGCGATATCAATGGCAGTGGGGTTTTGCAGGCAATGCAGCTGTGTGGCGGAGAAACGAGATTAACGCTATAAATATCATTGGTGGCCGACCCTGTCGCGGCCAAGCGAGAACTCTTGGCCGCGACTGTACCCTTAAAACATTGGAAATAGTTATGGCAGTGGCGCTCACTCGCCGGCTACCGTTCCACGTTTATTGATTCAATTATGTAACGGGTCTCAATTGATAGCGAGAGCGTGCCTCGCGAATACTCTCTTTCGTTTTTCCAATGATTTTGCATTTTTCTACGCGATTGTCGCTCGATTCGGCATTTTGCTAATGTCTCTCTAATTGCTGGGGTGGCACGTTCGATAAGAAAAAAAATATACTGCCGAGTACCCGTAAAGATCAACAACGTAATCTTTTGAGATCGGAAGGAAATATTTGGTTGGACGGAAAATATACTTTTCCGAGTGCCCCGCCAAAAAGAGCGGATAGCGTCACGTTTAAGGTTAGGTGGATTTTAGTTTGGCGATTAGACTAGATGTGTTCGTAGATTGAAAATTTAAATAACTATCTCATCGAAGCGTATACGCCTAACGAAGCGGGCCGCGCGATTATTTCCCACCGTTCCCCTAACGAGCTCGCATCAGTGGTTTAAAATAAAAATTAGGCTGCTCGATTTTATCGCTCGTAAGCGTTTGTCCTTTGTCGTCGTGTTTTGCTCCGTTAAGTCGATCCGCTCGACGATTATTAAATTTCCCCTCGTCGGAGACCTTTGAGTACGTTGCGAGCCAATGCGCGGATCGTGTATCGCAATTACGAGTATTCTGCGGACGTGCATATTTTGCGCGCGTGTCCGGGGTACGAGGGGGGAGGGGGGGGAGGGAAGGAAAGACGCGAGGATATAAATTTTCGATTCTTTTCGCGTCTCTTTTACCACCAAATCCGTTCAGTTTCGAATCGTTGGTGTAAATAAAGCAAAGGAAGTAATGGACAAGCTCTCGGCAGCAAAGCAGACCTGTACAGTCCGGGTTAAACGAGACACTCGTACGTGTGTGTGCGCGCGCGCGGGCTGGTGGGAGGGAGAGAGAGAGAGATGGAGCAACGTTTTTCTTTTTCAGCCCCATCGCTATTGGATATTCTGAATTACGATGGCAATCTTTTTCATTGCCGTGAAAGCTCGGGACATCGCATTTGCAATTCGATATGCCACTATGTTTGCGTTTGTATCGACTCTTTGCGAGCGTCCCCACCAGAAAAAGTCGAATCGTTTTTCGAGTCGCTCGAAAGAAATTAAAACGATCGATTCGATGCGACGGAGCGAAAACTTTGCGTTTAGCGCGAACCACGTATCGATTGCACCCCGAGAAATTCGGACGACCGTCTTCCGGTGAATTTTCTTCTTTTTTCGTTTGTTTTTTTCTTCCTCACGGTTGGTATTAATTCGATCACGCGACACAAACTCGCTTTAGTTCACGTGCTGGATTATAGAATCGATATTTACCGAGATTAAATTCAAGAGTAATCACGGGCGGGCCGGTGTTAAATATTCCTCGAGGCGAAAAAAATAATTTAACGAGTTCGCGCAGTCGCGTAGCCTGAAAATTGCCGTCAGTTGTTCGAGAAAACAAAATTCCTGACCGTTTAAATTATAATCGATTTATTAATGGAATTTTTATTCGAGATTAAATGGCGAGCTATCGGTAAACATAAAAAATCAAGGTAAAATCAAATTCAAATCAAATAATTTATCACTTTTGATTTATTTATCGCGCTTAGAACGACCGATGAAATCCACTTAAAAGCGCATCCAAAGTACCGTCGTCAAATTTCAATAAAAATGCATAGATTCAATTTGGATCGTCTCCAACTTCAATAAATACAGTTTCCCGTCGACCAAGGCAATTCCACTAATACATAATGCGTTTGTCCGTACGACGTGGTTAAAAACAATGATTACAATAATAACATTTACATTCCCGGGAGCCGAAAATGATTTCGCGTGATTGATCTCTCCGTTGCCCCCCTCTCCCCCCCTACTCACTCTCTCCCTCTCTCTCTCGACCGGCAATGACTTCTCTCTCCCTGTGCATTCGGGAACCCGCGCAGAACCGCATCGTTGCCCTCGCGTGCTTCGTTAATCACGCACGTTGACGGTTGAATCTTGCTTAAAAAGAAAAGGAAAGAGAACATAAAAGACGTGAATGCGAGTCGCTGCCGCGCTCGCCTTGCCGTTCGCAACGGCGAAGCTCATTGGGAATTATGCGGGCGACTGTACGTACTGTGTGTGCACGGTTCGTTTGGCCTTTCGTTTGCGGATTTTTCTTCCTTTCTTTTTTTCTTTTTTTCTCCCTCCCTGTCTCTCTCTCTCTCTCTCTCTACGAGGATAATGAACATTTTTCATGTCGAATAACGAGTGACTTTTGGGGGGTGGGGGAGAGAGAGAGGGAGGGCGCGAGGAGGGGGGTGGAGGACGGTGGAAAAAGGAAGGTGGGAAAGCGAGAGACGGAGAGAGAGAGAGGAACGCGCGTCGGTCATTGGAATGCATATCGTTGTTCGATTATTACGGGGCAATTGAGACGGGAAGCTTCCGAGGAAAATTTAATTATTGTCGATGGAAATCGTTCGCGGTCCAAGGATTATCCTCGCGTGAATTTGCACTGCTAGCAGGACGCATGTTTTTTTGTGTTCGTATTCCGTTCGAAATTGGAAGTTTATGGAATTTATGATTTATCATCGTCGCGTTTAAACCGCGATTAAAGTCTCTGCAGAAATATCTAACGGGAATCAAATCGTTGGATTATCAAGATTGAGACTGTTTATCTTTCCTGTGCTATCAGAGGAGATATTATTAACATCCTTATAAATATAGCGTCGATGGAAATGCTTAGTTGTTGAAATCTGGATTGTCGCTGTAAGTGTGATAACTCGATTAAAAAACGATTGCAATTTTGGTCGAATAATTAATTTTGTCGCGCTAACGCGTTTTAAACTATCGATAGCACACTCGACATCCACTATTCCGCTTCAAATAAGAAAATACGAAATTCATTAAACCCCATGGCTTGAATGAACGTCGGCAAAGTCACTTCTTACTACCGTAACTTGTTATTACTTTTTCAAACTTCTGTATTTACCTACCTTCGTACCTTTTTCTCTCCTCCCCCCCTCTCTCTACTTCGTGTCCTTTCACGGAGACCCGAGCGAAAAGTTTCCCTCATTCGAAATTAGTATTAGCTAAATTACGTTTCGCTCTTCCAGCCGTTTCGAACGATATTCTTAATCTTTATATTTTTCTTCTCGTACCCTCAAGGCCGACACAGAGCGAGAGGTACGAGAGAGAGAGAGAGAGAGAAGAGTATCCCCCGATCCCTCGGAAATCGATTCTAACGTCCGACGATCGTTGTCTTATTGCAGTTACTGGGCGGTGCTTGCTTCAGCCACGGCCCTTACACCTTTTATAAAGCGGTGAGAATAGGTAACGGTCGTGTCCTTCGCCTCGGCAGTTTCTTTTTAACGAAACTCTGGAGCGATGCCGACCTCGTCAGCATCGGCGAGCTTCAGCTGCTGTGGATGGACAGCCGGGGCCCCAATCAACCTCTGGCATCCCTGCGATTATACTTCCTGCCCGAGAATACCCCGGATGGCCGAAGGGACACGCACGGAGAGGTGAGTCCTTTAAATCAGATTTTTCTACCTGGAATAGCTGGAAGTTTCACGCTATCGCGTTGTTTCGAAAGATCCCCCGCCCCGTCGTGGCGTTTAATCTTACACCGGTGTAAAAGAAATGGTGCGGATCGTCTTTCCTCTTTCGTTATTGTTGCTTTTTAATCGCTCTCTTTTCAATTGGCTTCCCCCTTCTCGCTCGCCGTTATGGAAAACTCGTAATATGCTAATCATCGGTGACGTAACTACGTTGATTACCGCCTCGACTGGATGACTGTGTAGATAATGCGACGGAGAGATAGAGAGAGAGAGAAATTTAAATAGAATTAACGCGGCATTATAATAACTCAATTACCGTATTCTGGCGATAATAAGCGCGCGTTATCGCAATGTTTCTCGGGTGCGATAGGAAACGTTAGAGAGACATTCGCGAGGGTGCTGGGTTTGCTGTGTACCGTGAGTCAAATTCACTTTGCGTTATGATAATGCGATATGCTAATAGCTTCCTACTTAACGATCGCTTTCTTTCGCGACGTTGCTGTGGATTCTTGGATTCGTACCGACTTCCGTAACTTCCTGTCTCGTGAATTATTAATAACAATATTATCGATATTGTATTCAGGATCCAGGTTAGAGTTTTGATTTCATTTTACGAGCGTTCTTTGCAAAATATACGTACATGTTGCGCGGAGCCGAGACACCTGACTCGATAACGTTAAATAACAGCGTGAAGCGTTTGCATTTCCTTTTAAAGTTATTCGGTAAAAACGAAGTTTGCAAATACTTTTTTTGTCGTTGAAAAATTCAGAGTGCCCGGAAATAATATTACAGCGCTGAGGTAATTTTTTTCAACGAACGCGTCGGAGAAATATTTATTCGGTAATCGATTTAATCGATTTTATCCGCGAGCTGGTAGATTGGATCGAAGTTATTTGTTTGTTCATTTGCATACATTTTTTTTAATCGCATTGTCACGCGTTCAGCCATTTGGCAATCGTACAAAGAAAATCGTGTGGAAGTAAGGAAACCAAATTATCTAAAATTCCTTACAATAAAATCTTGACTCAAGCACGAAACCCGTAATAAATTCTCAACAGCATTTTATCTACCTGTAAATGAGATGCAGATATTTTCCATTGCAAAGACTAATCTTCGAATTCTAATCAAGTTGTTTTTTTACTAAGTGCATATTCAAGACCCGTTGTATCTTTGCACTCGTAATTCAAGTACATTCGCATTAACGACAAAGCGATTTAACAATAGAGGAATCGGAAGAAGTATTATCGAATGAAAATATAAGTAGGCGCAACCCTATCCGTCGTTCCCTCGCGCAACCTCGACGATCGTTAACGCTACGCAATTAATAAAAGACGCAGACACGGAAGGGAAACGTATTGATATAAGAATAAAGGTTAATCACGCTGAGGTTGTAAAATAGAGAGAGAGAGAGAGAGGGAGAGAGAGCGCCAGATGTAAAAATGGTTTAGGGGCTGAAAGGACACGGTCGACCCCTCGTTGGATGTCAGGGTGGATTTTGGGGTCGGTCCGTACTCTCCACTATCGAGACATTGTCAATTAAGTACACCCCTTCGCTCGTCATTTTCACTGTTTACAGCCCGGTTATTCCGAAAGGGTAGCGTGGTAGATCCCACCGATGGGCTTCGCGTCGCACTCCACATTTCCAAATTTGATTTTAACCCGCCGTTTAACACTTTCGTTATTGGAGAATGTGAAGAAAATCTCGTATCACAGCTCAGTGAAATTTTTCTTAGAATATGATTTCAATTGGCGTTGGGTTTTTTAAACGTTATGTTCAATAATATTGAGAATAAAGAAAATATAATTATCTCGAGACCAAGGATATCCTACGTCTATTTTGTTGTTTTATAGCCCGTTATAACTGTTTTGGCGATAAATTAGTGCAGCACATTGTCATAAGCTGTTAACGTAAACACGTCTCGCATTTACTGCGCCGGGCTAACATACGAGAAATATGACGTCGCATATATGCGACGCTGGGTGCGAACTTGTTAACGTTTTATTTAGCTTCGTATCGATTATTTATTGAAAGAAAAAATGCGGAAACAAATTTGATACATTGAAAGATAATAATGGAATTTAATCCAAGTTCAGTAGGAAGAATTGGTATTGAAAACTTAGAACGACGATACGTGAAAATATGTTTTCCTTGAAATCACAAATGTAACATAGTTGAACAAGATGTTAAATAAATATTTCTTCCCGAACGGTATCCAAACAATTCGGCACGGCGAACGATATTTAAGGAAATATTTCAAACGAAGTATCTCGTTGAAACTATTTACTAAACACGCTTGTCGTATCAAAGAGGAATGCTTCAAATTAAAATCGCTTTTCAACCGATAATTCGGAAACCTATGTTTATATTTGTCTTAAAACGACAAAATATCAATCGATCAAAATATTCTCCGGCGTTCCTTTTAAAGTCGTTAAATGAAACTTCCTTTTTCTTCGACTCGTCAAAGGAATTCGAGCGACGCTGAAACATCGGTGGCGCGTTTCGCAATGTTTTCCCAGTCGAAATAGACTTTCCCCGAAACGAAAAGTAACGAACGTTATTTGCGTTTGCGCCGACGGGGAAGTTCCGTTGAATTTACTAATTAGAAGAGTCGCGTGCAGTCAAAATTGCGTTTAGTTCAACGAATTGTTGGTCTAATTAAATATGCAGGGTGTCGGGAAAGTTGCTTTAACGTGACTTCTTTTAAGCGAATAAATAACTGCCGCGTTAAACATTTTAACGGTAACTTTGCGACAAAAACTCGCTGTTTCGGGTTTGAACGCAACTCGGTCCTTCATGTTTATTTTTCGAAAGACTCGAACATCTCGTTGGAAGAAATTTTGTTAGTTGCACGAATGTTATCACACTTTTATCGTCGAAAGAAAGTATCGGGAAATTTTGCTTGGAAAACTTTACTTTTGCAATCCAATTCATTTTCAATCCGTTCATTAAGGAACCATCGAACGAACTATCGAACGATCGATCGGGTCGTCCCGATAAATGATACAACAAGAATTGTTCACAAAAAAAAGAAGAAAAAACAGGACAACGACGTTTAATAACTCTCGACGGGTTTCGAATATTTTTATCGAAACAAATGGCCCGTTACCGTGCAAAAGGTTATCAACGCTGTTTATTCTTCCGAATCAGAAATACTTTTATACGAGCAAAAAAAAAAAAATTGTCACGGCTCTGTGCGAATAAGAATCTCTTCGTTAGGTCGGATTTTACAGTATCCTTGGTAAACGCTGAAAAGGAGCGAACTCGTGGCAGACAGGAAAGAAAGAGTGACGAGGAGAAGGGTGAGGGGGGAGGGGGCGGAAAGCGACAGAGACGCAAGGGGTTCCTTCTAGGTACTCCTAGTAGGGCGTCGGGACGCTTATCGCCTTCGTCCATTTTCCTCTCCTCCTCCCCCAACCTTTCTTCTCCTTCATCTCCTTCTTTTTCTCTCTCTCTCTCTCACTCTCGCGTTTCTGTTTTCAATATCGTTTATTTGCGCGCGAGTCAAGAAATTGTTCGTAATTGCTGCTTTCTTTTCGAAACTCGGTGTAAGAAAAATAAAATGGGAATCCGAGAGAGCCGAGTTGGATAGAGGTGAAAGAGGAGAATAGGGCTTAGCCAGGGGTGAAGGGCTGCGAGAGGGGGGCGAGAGGAAATGGAGAGAGGGCGAAAGGGTCGCGGGGGGAGGGGTGGGGTGGAACTCGTAATTGCTGCTCTCATCGTCGACCCTTTTGTCCCGCGGCACTAAATCCCTTTGGTAAGGCGATTTTCCATTTGTAATTATTCGGAAATAGCGCCACGGTAGGGTGCAATTGTTTACAAATACAGTGACTCTCGTTAACGTTCAAAGCCCCCCCGAGGCAGATTTTTAAAGCACTGGCCAGCGTTCGAGTATCGATGAGAGTCACTTTCGGCGCTTCAATCGATTTTTTTTTTTTTTTTTTAGTTGACAATGGTATACGAGGAAATTTCGAACAATTCCGTAATTTTGTTTCCGCGGTTCTTGTATCCCCCCCCCCCCCCCCCCCACCCATTCTTTCGCGAGTTATCGCGATTCGGCTATGCCCCGTGTAATTGACGTGATCGATGAACTCGGTCGAATGGAAAGTTCGATTCATCTCCGACTATCGGGACACAATGTTTATCCGACAGCTGCAGGGCGTCCCGTTTTAATTTATTCCGGACCTAGAAAGGGTTCCTATTCGTATTCGTGTGTTATACGATACGTTCGCTTAGTAATGCCATGAATAGGATTAAAAATGGCTTCGACATTGTTAGGCGGAACGGCGTGAATTTTTATAACGATTCGTGCGCCTGACATTTCCATCGATAAATCGACGAATTTCGGTACCGCGATATCGAGCCAGATATTGAAGTAATTGGCGATCGAAGTGGAGATTGTCGGGGTCACGAGCAGGCGTATATTTTCTATTACATTTTCAGAATCTCGTAATTATTACGTTACTGATTCAATTATTATTACGTTACTTTTACAATTTTGCGTGATTAATGTTATTATCATTAAAATGCTGCCGGACTCCGCTCGTACGCGTACCCTATGGTAATGTAATATAATATAATACAGGCATTATATTACAATTATTATTACGTTACTTCTACCATTTTTCGTGATTAATATTATTATTATCATGAAAATCCTGTCGAACTCCAATCGTACCCGTACCTACGGTAGAGTAATATAATATAATGTGAATCTCATTTGTCATTCTCAAAATCAATTGGAATATTTCCGATTTGTTCGGGTGGGCGAATTTCAATAATTCAAATGCAATTTGAGCGGCGTATCGCGGGGTATCGCGCGATTCCGTCGAAACTCCGGGTTCTTCGAAACGATAAATACATACATATATTTCTCAATTACCGCGAATTAAATAAACATAACGATCGATACCTGCATCAGTAACAACGCGAACGGATTAATCTCCGTCCACTCGTACGATACGGGTATCGCGTTTCATGAAACTAACATTTAATGCTAGGAATGCATTATTCATTACGTCATTTCTGCGGACAGTATTAGAACGTAACCTTGTCATGTTTCCTAATGCTGATTCCTACACACTATTACAGAATGTTGCTCTCGCGAGCGACTACTACCGAACCTCCGTAACTCGACTCTATTCTTCCAATTTTCCACGCTTTTCAATATTTAAAAACAAAAAAAGAAAATATATCAATAAAACAAAGAGATTCACATTTTTCGGCAAACACAATTTCCTGGATACGACGTGAATCGAAACAAAAATGCGTGAAACCTATACGTATTAATTCCGACTTGCCGTGTTATATTTTTTAAAAGTTTCGTACCGAGGAAAAAGGAATATTTTGCAAACTGACGTTATTGATTTACGCGCGGTTTGTGTTTTTTTTCTGTCGAACATTGCTTTTTCCTGAAAATTCCAAAGAGCGTGGAACGTTTTCAGAAATGTCGATTAAAGATAGATCGCCATTGAACTTCGCTTCGCGGTTTCAACTGTTTTTCAAATTCGGTATTTCCCCCGAAGAAATCTCGAAATTATGTTCGCCCCAGAAGTTCGAAAGTTATTTCGAACGATATTCCTTTATCCTGAGTTTGGACGCTTTTGTGGCAATAGCGTGCAATAAAACAGCGTGATTGAAAGCATTGTGATTCGATTTAACGGCACCTCGCGTGCGCGCCTTTCATCGATTTAAAATAATAACAAACGAGGCGTGCATTTCCCATTTGCCAAAGTAACCATCGTGCGCCTCTTCGATATTTCTAAACGTCCCTTTAACATCTGGAGCGTGTAAGTAATGACGAACATTGAATTCCCTGCCTCGCAAATGTTATTCGGAAATCGAAAATGGAAAATCTCGAAAGTTCTCGTGCACCCGTGGAAACGTTGGAAATGGTAGAAAAGACGGGGGTGAAATAAAATCTTTAACGTTCGCGGAACTTACGAGTCCCGATCAATATTGAAACCGAAAGCTCAGAACCGGAGTTTATGTACGTAAGTTGTAAAGCCAATTTAAAAGTTGATGCATACATATCCGTATACGTGAAAGGCGTTAATGTCGATAAAAAGAGTAGACATTGCAAATATTTCACGCTATAGAAATAATAAAAATGGAATGTACGGAAAAGGAATATTAAATCGGCCCTATCCGTGTATTAATTTGGTAGTTACAATTCTCGCCTTAATATTTCCACATTCAATCTACTAATAAGAATATATTAATTCAATTTACGTAGATCATATTGTAAATTATAATTCTCGACCTAAATATGAAAAGAGGAAATCTAAAAACTGCCCCGTCCAATGTGATATTTTACGCTCTAACGGTAAAACGATATTTGCGATGCAATCGAGTAGGTAGTTGGAGATTTTGCAATTTCACATTGCTATCGAGAATCGCTTTCAAACGTTTGTCGGCACTCTCTAGATTGTCTAGTTTTTGGATCGTGCGAATAACATTCGGGTTGATTAGAATCGCCTATAAATACGAAATCTAGATTCCAGTTTTTAGGTCAGTCGGACAGACTTGCGCACGGATTTCCATCGTTGATATATCGCGCATTCTAAATGATGGATGCGCCGAAAATTGACGTAACGCGAACGGAGCTTAGACATTGCGATGTAGAAGCAATTGATTTATTCGCGTTTATCCGGTGACATGTACAAAAAATCGACGCGACTGGCTAAATTTTAATGAATTCACCAGCGAGTGTAATGCAAAATGAAAAATAAATTAAGTGTAATGCAACTGTCACTTATAGACATTAGGAGAGAAACGGAAGTACAGTGATAAAAAATTCGGCCTTAATTCCACCTGTTCCTGACGTACTTCTCTTTTATTTTCGGTGGTTATCTAAAAAAAAAAATACACCACCGGTATTTATTTTGTTTCCCCCGGGAGTTTAATTCGTAGCGGGCAACCATAATTCTAACGAGCTTGCGAATAATACTGCGTTATCGCGATCGAGTTTTTTTTTCCACCCGAAAATACCGTCGTAGCGTTTCATAGGAATACGCGATAAACGCGAGGAAAACATTGCATTTTAATCGCGTCGCAAATTTGGTTTTTATTCTCGGTCGTCGGGTAAAAATTGATTTCGCGGATTGGTCGAATCAAACCGGAATATCGATTTAAACAATCGAGGGGATGGAAGTAAATAAATTGCTGTTTACGTCTGCTCCGCTGCGACGGATCGCCCTTTTTTGTTTTTAGAAAATATACACGACCGGAATTCTGTTAAAAAATGTTTGACACTTTGTCTCCGTTGAAAAATTCATTTGCGAGGCGAATCAAGTGGAAATACAAACAATGGACAGACTTAATGGCCGCGAACGGTGCATTTTATTTGCATTTATTTTGCACGGGATTTAGCATTTTCCCGCGTGGAAATTCTGAAACGCGAGACCCGTCTCTAGGAAATATGCATTTGAAGAAATTCAGTGTCGTCGGTCGGAAATTTCATTACATTTACGTCGATAAAGAGTTGGAACGTTATAACGGCTCAGGGTTGAAAGGAATACGGACAAAACTTTGAAAAGTGCACCGAGCACGTTAGCAGTGTTCCTCCTTTATTTCCGATCGAAGATTCTTCTTTCAAAAGTGGCAAATTCAATCGCCGTGTTTCTTTGGAAGAGATCCGTTAAAGAATTTTTCTGTCATTGTTACGAAAACATTTTCCTCCTACTCTTATCGAAGATTTTCCTCTTAATTAAAATCTGAAAGGGAAGTCGTTTGTCTAGCTTTTGTTTCGTCGAGTATTCTTTGTGCTAAAATTGGGGCGTTCAATTGTCTCTCTTGATAATACAACGTGCAATCTCGAGAATAATTTTAAAAAGAGACTTAAGTATTCCTGTGCCGTAAAAAATATCTACTTTAATTTGAAAAACCGCGTACAATGTTAAAAAAAAAAAAAAAAAAACTAGTCCCGTGCTGCACCAAAAATTCATTTCTATAAAAGCAACGGAACGCACGAAGAGTAAACGGGCAAAAAAGAGGCAAGTAGTACTAATATTTATTCGCGTTTACTTTACACGAGTGCTTTTTTAATATCGTCTCTTTATATTGGTATTTCAATTTTGAGTGAGTATCCTTTTAAAGAATCTCCAAAAATAAAGTGCTCACGGTACTAGAAGCAACTCCCATCGCATAAATGAAAAATCGTTTCCTCGAAAACGCTGTAAAACGTTAAACAACAACAAAAAAATGGGAAACGAAGGAGCAATTTTACTCGCTATACGTATAATCGTTGTCGAATTATTCTCTCCGAACGGTTTATATCTGCCGCTATGTTTTTAATCCAACTTAAGTAAAGCAGAATAAGCCAATTAATTATTCGAGCGTGATTACGCGCGGCAGGTAAGTACAGGTAGCTTGCGCGGAATGCGGTCCCCTTTATAAGCGCGCACAAACGAATCGTATCTCGCACGCTTGCACACGTACGCGGAGCGCGCGTGCGCGTAGCGTTTATCAGTCGCAACAACGATTTTACTTTCCTCGTAACGAACAAAAGAAGAATCCGGAGTATGAGCAGAACAAAAAAAAAAAAAGAAATAGATATCGAACAGAGCAGCTCGGTTATCTTGTAATGGTCGAAGGAACGCGCGCAGTGGCCCGGCTTCAACTTCAATTCGCAATTTCAATTTGCCCCTTCGACGCCGCGCGACCCCTACGATCCCTAGACCACCCCCCCGGCCTCTCCGAACCACCCCTCGCCGGCGAGTAAAAATATTTCTTAGCCAACGTTGGAAATTTTAATTAAAATTCTCGTTCTACCGTTTCGCTTTAATTTTCGATAATGCGAGAGACAACGTCTCGTTGTTTCCTTGGCGTATCCGCGTTAGTGAGAATTCTAATAATTTTTTACGTTATCATTATTACTCGTGGCCAACGTAATAATTAATCTTTTTTATTAGCAGGAGCCGTGGCCTTGAATTCTTTGCCGCGATCCGTCGAATGTCCTCTCACTCCCGCCGCCTTGTCTTTGTTTTTCTATTTTACTCGGACGCTAGCGCACACACACACACACACACACCCGTCGCGTTAAAATAATTCGACGTTCTAAATAAAACTCGTGGAATTCGCGTGCACGCGGTTGTTGTTCGACCATCGGAGAACGATGGGGAATCTGCGTACGGGTGAACGTACCCTTAAGCCCGCCGTACAACGAGAATTTGATCCATTAGTCGTCCGCGCTATCAAACTGTTGTTAATTAGAGAAAAAATACGCGTATAATAGAATTCATTGAAATTAGTATCTCGACCGTACAAGCGAGGAACGGATGCTACTTAAATTTTAATTGGATAAATGCCACAGATTCGCGTAATTCATGTCACGGTGTACGTTAATTAAATAATTCGTTGTTAGATATTCGGTAGTTTCACAGGGAGAAGAGAATGAATTTGTACAACGCGGCATTTTAAAATTGTTTTTCTTAAATTTCATCAAACGCTTTTGTTTGTAAAATCGTTAGAGTATAATTTACCAAAATATTTATACTTAGAATTCAATTTTCAAAGAATTGACAATTCCTCGCTAAATTATGTAACCCTTCCTTTCTTTAAAACAATCGTTATTTCGTAATGAGTGCATCGCTGTCCAACTCGATTTCGTGACCGACGTTAGAGGGGGATTATTTATACGCGTTAAAATCGATGCGACGTTCGTAAAGGCGCCTATTGAGAAGCGTGACTTACGTAACGTTACACTAGTACCACCGCCTCGCACAGATATGACTCATAAAACTTGTGGAAGCTACGATCGATTTGTTTGCACGAATTTTATCGTACGAGCTGAAATTTTCGTGCCACGGAGGCCAACGAAACCACCTCGCGACACGTTTCTTTCCGCGCGGTGCTTTAACATTTGCATTTGGGTCTCATTATTACTTCGCCATCGACGCAACGGCGGTCGTTACGCAATACGCATCGTTCTATCGTGCAGCGAAATAATTGGTGAAACGTTCTATTAAATTATTAGCCAACCAATTAATTTTAATGACTCGATCAAACGAACGTATTGCACTTTGTTTGTAATAGGAAATGCAACGGACGGGATGGGGCGGGGATAGGGGGTGTATTAATTTAACGTAATTCAACTCGCATAGCGTTGTTTGAACGATAAACGGGTCAACGGGGGCGATATTTCATGAATTTTTACGACAGCCACGCGCAACAATGGAAAGATAATTAATCTTTATTGAGAACTTGAGACTTGCCGCACGCAATAATAAATATCCAATGAAATCAGTTTCGAAAAAAAACGTGCTGCGCGCTGGTGCGAGCGTTACATCATGAAAATTTGAACGCGCATAAATAAAAAAAAAAAACACTCCATGATTATTATCACCGAGCATTTTATCCGTCAACGTTATAAAAACACGATGATAAATTAAAGTAGAGCGTATTTAAATTCTCTTAGACCTCAGATTATTGACATGGACAATATTAAAAAAAGAAAATAGTTGTGGTTTCTTTTAGGTTATTGCAAATTTAAACCAATGAATTTTTTTCGAACTCGCCAATCGGAGATTACCGCGAAGAGTAAACGTAGTCAATTTATTTTACGTGAAATTTTAAATATACGAAACGATATGCGTCCATCGTTAAGATTAATCGTTATCGTTCTGTAATTATTATTCGCGCGGAAAATGATGTACGTCCAAATTTTCAAATTCGGCTCGCGTCGCGTTTCCCGAATAAGAGATCAATTAAATCGCATCGTCGATGAAAATTATTATATTTGTTAGTACGACGGGGTGCTTTTGTAAATTATCATTACGATCGTCAATTAGATTTTGCACCAGCGCATTTATGCCCGGCGCAAGGAAAGTCCACAAATCATTAACTTATCCTGGAGACAAACGCAATCGTCGGGCGGCAAAAATCTCTGAAACATCAATTCAATCTCACTCGACGTAATCATAACTGCCTCATAAATCATCATCGCGGCATACAAAACTATCCGAGCGGTTCGAATTTAAATAATCCGGAATCATCAATCTACGTCCTCTGACAACGATATCGATCCTCGCCGTTGACATCTGCTCGCTACCAAACGAAAATCTCCAAATTCCACAAAAGACGCTTAGGGTGTGACAAAAAATGTCCGAAAACACAAACTCGAAATTACGAGTATCCGATTTCCGCTTATCACATTATCCTCGACAATCTCAGAACTCCGTTACACCCTATACGGCAACGTCGTTAATCGATCAATACCACGAGAAATCCTCGAAATTTCTACAAAGACGTACAGGGGGTAAAAAAAAGAACAATTGCAGAGTCGTGCGAGTTAAAGAGCGGCATTGCAGTTTTGCGCAGATACGCTCGACAGATTATCCTCGTCGACTTCAGAATTTTGTTACACCCTCTATAATAACATTGGTGCAATCCGGGCACGGTCAACGTTACCGCGAGCAGCTAATTAATTACACCGAACGATACCGCGTGCTAGCGACGCGTCCAAGTAAATTCGTCGAATTGGCCAAATAAAACACAAATGCTGCCCCCCCCCCCCTCTCTCTCTCTGTGTCGCCCTCCCCCCTCTCTCCCTGTCTATTGGCATCTAGCGGGTATTAGGCATTCGAGTGGATTTATGCGAATGCAGTACTCGGCCATGGATACGTCAGGTCGGTGCGCTGCCCACCGTGTTGGTACGTTGTTGTTACTGCAGCGTGGTTCGCATGGTTGACGGGGGTGGTGTGGGATTTTCCGAGGGGTGAGCCGAGAGCGAGGGTGAGCTAGAGAGAGAGAGAGAGGGGGGGGGGTGGGTCACAGAATGGAAGGTATAGCAGAGGGTGCAGAGAGCTACTGTATATGGGTAAAGTGGAGAGAGAGAGCCACGGTGTTATTGGTTTTTGTTGCGCATGCTCACTGCTGGCGCCAATCTGGCGAATTATTAGCCAAGTTTAACCGGCCAGAGGTGAGATAGATTATGACAGGAGTTGGCAATTTAATGGTCTCTTCCTCCCTTCTGTCCCCCCACCCCCATCTCCTTCCCTCGTCTCTCTCTTTGACCCCCTCCCCCAACCCCACTCTGCCTTTCTTTCCCTCGCACTCCGTATTTGGGACAAAAGAAAAATTGTCCAATAAGTAGTCGATCGTACCCGCGAATTCCCTGTCATCGATTTTCTCTCGTCTTTTCTTAGTTTGCGCGGTTTCATTGCTCCCCTTCTTTCGCGTAGAATTTTTGAACCGTGACGCGTTCCCGATGGTAATTAAAACCAAAGATTTACGCCGTACTACGCGAAGAATGTCGAGAGAGTCACGAGGCCGAGGTAATAAAGACGTTATTCTCCAATTTCTAAGATTATATATGTTTCTCTTTAATTGCCGCGCGCAGTTTTGTTCGACGTGACTCTCCGTTCGATCGTTAGGGGTTAACTCCGCGAGTCTCGTCGCGGTTTTTTTCTTTCTTAGGTATGGTCGAGAGGGAGCTGGTATCACCTTATCGTTACTTATCGGGGATGGGTGAAATTTTAAGCAGCCCGCCACGTCACGGGACCGGGACAGTGATAAAAATAGCACCGAAAATGGTTTTAATCTCTCTGATACTCGAATGATTTTCGATCGACTCGCCCGCGCTCCCTCAGATTATGCGGAAATTATTTTGGAACGGCAGCCGAGTTCGACGCACCGTATTTATATATCGGCAAAAGTACGGTGTAAAGGTTATAAATATATTTAAAGCATAATATCCATTCGATCGTACATAAATATAAAGTAAACGCCACAGCGTGCAGCAGAAATGATCGACGATTCGAAAATTACATCTCGCTATAATTTATTTTCAATTCCGAGCACAATTTTTATCCCGTCGAGCGTTATCGCAACAAAGTTAATATCGTAACGAGTAATAAGCAATTTCGAAGTTATCTTGACTCTCTCGAGTGGGCACGCCCACTCGACTCTTTATAAAAATCAGATCCAGTTCGTAACGAAAGGTCTCCGATTCTAAAATTACATTTCGACAAATCCACTTTCCCTCTATCTCGCGTGCCCAATTTTGATTCCTCCGAACGTTACCTCGACGAATGCCGAATCGTAAAAAATAACGGGCGATCCGAGAACTTTCGCGTTCTTTCGTTCGTATAAATATTTGAGAAAAAAAAAAACGGGGGCACGATAAAAACCATTAAAATCACAATTGGGCCGCGACGCGGCCCAAAGTATCGCGTTAAATAATTATGCACAGCCCCTCCGAGAGAAAACCCTCTGGCTTCGGTTTCTCCGCAAAAAGTTGAAACGGGGAGAGGGAGCGGAGGGAAAGAGGAAGGTGAAAGTTTAATCGCAGGGCAAGCGAGAGGAACGCGTATCGAGAGGGCTAGCAAAAAAAAAGGAGGAGAGCGGCAATGATATCGATGACGATGACGATAGTGAACGACGAAGGTATCGGTCCTTCGAGCGACATTAACCTTTAAATTGCTGCAGGTAGTAACCGGACGATCCTGTCCGAAGGTGTACGTCCGCGCTCGCGCGCGCGCGCGCACACCAACCAGAGAATTCTCCATCGTCCGTGTGTCGCGCTCATGCATTTCAGGGGAACGGTATGTGTCGGCACGATACCTGCGGCAGATGCTTAAGGCGCGTTCACACGCCGCCCAAATCGGCGTGTGCGTGTTTACCTGCTCACTATTACGCGTACACGTTGAGATGCGTTCGTGTGTTGGGATTTGTGGGTTGGACAGTGGTTGGTGTGACGCTTTCGTTCTCGGTTTACTTAGGCGAATGCAGAGTGCCTCCTCGCGAACGCTACAATGCGGCTGGAGTAAAAGAGAGAGAGAGAGAGAGAGAGAGGAGTTACTTTCGTCGAGTTGTATCCTAACCCCCCACCCTCTCTCTCTCTTTCTCTCTAATACCCGAATCGGTCTTTACTCGGATACGATGTTTTTTCTTTTCGTTCACGTTTCCTTTTTTTAAATTGCCATTCCGAACGGTCGGTTATTAGCTAATCGAGTGGAGCGGGTCGATTATGCTCCCCGAGCAACGTCGAATTAGGATATCGATGGATCTGTTGTATCTCTCGTTTCTTTTTTCTTTGTTTATTTTAAAGACCGCGAGGAGGGGACGCCTGTATTAGAATTTTGAATCAAAGTTGCAAAGAATTGCAGTATTCTTTTATCTTATCGCGGAATGATCTCGAGTTATGCAACGGCAGTTTATTCGTTCCAAAGTTTTAAAGCGGATTCTCGAATATATTGGAATTAATTTGTCGAATCGAGAACTCGTAGCTGACGTTTATTCGTTTAATTAATATTCATAGAACACAAATTTCCATTAATAGCCTATCAAAGTGATCGAAAGTTCCGTCTAGTACCGGTGCAGTTATATTCTTATCTAATTGAAAATAATCGTTAGCGCGACGATCGGCGGGGATAAATAATTTGAAGAGCAGTACCCCCCCGCCCCTCTCGATTCGCGGAATTTTTATGAAACGAATAAAGAAGAATTAAACCGATTCGCGTTGTTTGGTACAGAGATAATTCATCTTGAAATATCTCTCCCTTTGGTAAAACGATTTTATATTATGTCGAGTCGCCTATTCAGCCCGTTGGCCAACGCCAAGGAGTTACAGCCATCTTTCTTCAAGGCCCTCTTCTTCCTTTATGGCCTCATCCACGTTCATTCGCGTTGCTTTTACATCGCTGTAGCACAGTAATTGAATATTTGACGAGCACGAAAAGAATCCGACATGCTCGAGTCGGAGTTAAAAATATTTTTCCACCTCGACACAGCGGAATCGTGCGTGAATGATCTCGCGAGTGAATACAAAAAAAAACAGAAAGAAACTATGACCAGGCGCGTATGGGACAATAATTATTACGCTAATTTCGTTGGCGCAACGTTGTTTGTTGTAAATTTGAGTTTACGAGCAGCCGTCGATTCGCACCTATCAAATTACCGCCCGGAGTTAAAATTTCGAATTCTGCTCGTGAACAGGTATTCGAAAAAAACAGGAAATATAATAAAGTACGCGTTACAACAAATTTTCGTGTCGGTGAATCTTTGAGTCGTGGAAAAACGTTCGTTTCCATGTCGCGCGCGTTTTTGGATTCTGGTAAAAGGGCGAGAGGTTTTTTAATTAATTTTATCTTCGTTTACATCGGAATCTTGCTCGCGCGCGCGCGCTCCCTTTGGTGCCCTCGACGTTGAACGTAATTTTGTGCGCTACTGTACGTTACGTGTTTAGGCTCTTGGGTGGGATTGGATAATTCTAATACACAGTCGCACACGTTGCTTGTATACTAACCTTTGACCAACTCCACAACTGTGTATGGACTCTCCCTAGCCGAGAATGGAAGGGATTCTCCTCCTCTCGCCTCTCGCCCCCCCCACTTACTCTCTCTCCCTCTCTCTCTCTCTCCCTGTCGTGAAAAGAGGGAGATCGCGCGTATATCTTTGTCTCATTCTCTCCCTAAGCTTCCCCAACCTCCTGCTTCTCGTCTCCTCTCCCTTCTCTATTTCTCCCTCTCGCTCTCTCTCCCTCGTTCTCCGTACTCTTCCATTACTCTCTCCTTTTCTCCATCTTTCTCCATTGATCCTCATCTTTCTCAATTTCTCTCTCGTACCGTCCTTCTTCCACGATCCCTTCCTCTCTTTTCGTTCACCTCTCGTCTCTCTCTCTCTCTCACTCTCTGTCTCATTCCTACCAGCGGCACTCTTCTCGCCAAGGTAATAGCCGAGCACCGCTTCCTCCTTTCGCGTTTCGAGGGAAAAGAGAGAAAAGTCCACGAAGCTACCATTTCTGTGTGCGAGAGCGCGTGTGCGAACGGTAGAGGAGGAACTCGCTGAATGGGGAATTCTTAAATTAAATCGTCAATCTTCGCGTTCCGTCGCGCAGAAGTCGTGCCTTCTCGTCGTTTTAACGAGATGAGGAAAAAATCAACTCACCTTCGCCCCCCCCCCCCCCCCCAACCCTTTATCCGGATACAACGCGTCCACCTCGTTCTCTCACCTTCTCTATTTTCGTAGAATCATCCGACTCGATGATCTCGATAACGCGCATTTTTCTCATCGTTCCTGGTACGCGTTTGCTCTCTCCCATAACACATATACACACGTATACATTCTTTTCGATAATCGTAAAATCGATCGAACGAAACCACGAGCGAAACTAAAATCGGCATCGATTAATGTTGTTCCGTTTCGTTTCGGATTATTATCGGCACATGGTTTTTTTGTCGAGTGCAGCTAACGTAAATCCATCGCACGTATTTAATAAACTTAACGATTCCGAGCGACTATAAATGAAATCTGAAAACGTTGCAATACAATACTCGAACGGAGTTTCGAGCCGGATTCGTATTTGCAGTGTCAGCTTTCAATTCGGAACGGCTCGCGCTGTACTTAACGTGTACTTAACGCTTTATTATTTACACCGCTAACGACGGTTATATTTAGCGTAAACGGCAAACTATTTTTAACGCGCTCTCCCGGTTAATCCTTTGCCGGATCGTACCGAAAAAGAAAAAGAAGAGAAAACGTTCGGGACGGAGAAAAACCAATATTCAAAGCGTTTCTCCGCGCGTACGCGTTGAATATTATTCGGCGGTTCGGTGTTGGAGAATCGAGAGCCAAGTACCGCAACGCGTTTTAAAGTAAAAGTGCAATTCGTTCGGTGGTAAGTTTTTATTTAAAACCTTCCGGACGGGAGGAAGAGTCGGTTATTTTTGCCGTGTGTTTTTAAAAGCGGCATATGTATACTCTCTCTCTCTCTCTCCCTCTCCTTTTACCGCGAAATGATTACTCGCAACGAGACGCGTGGGAGAATCGAAAACAAATTTCGATTTACCGCGGAAAGCCGTGGTATGTACGATGTCTTCGATGCGATTACACTTTGATTAGAAAAGTATATCAAACATCAAATCAATTGGCCAGTACGAGATACAAGGATATTTTAAATAGGTCAAATATTAAATCGACTATTGTGAAAAAAGTGATTTCTAATTATCGAACAGATCAAACGATTTAAAAAAAGAATTTGAGAATTTTTAATTTTTTCATGGCTATTTAATAATAACGTGTTTCATATTGTAATTGGAAAATTTTATATTTTAATCGACCATTAACCCCTCCAATTATTTAAAAGTTCATACTTTGTACGAAAATTTCAATGCAAGTACACACAATCCCATTTCATTCGTATTTGCACAATGTTTGCGGTAATAAATATTTTATAACGTGACAATAATTTCAAAGTAGTACGGTGATAACGATAAAGCATCGAGGAATTATTCGAGTAGCCTTCTTTTAGTGCCTCACCCTGTACATTATTATGTCAGTCGTATCTTATCGGATTTTTTAGTCAGTCGACGATATATACGATGTAAAAATTTCACAAGGATATCTCGCGAGATACAAGAAACGGTGCAAGAAAATCTAATTGCAAATTGTACCTTGAAAATATTTATGTCGCGCGTATCTGATATTTATACAACGACTCCGCCGCGTATTAGTTTAATTCGCAACGATTGTGGCTGCGTAGATATTCGTTAAAAAATTTGTTTAAAGAAAAGGATTTATTCAGCATTTTGTCACAACGGGTTTGTTACGATTATTTCTCATCTTTTTAAAAATAATTACATTCGCGCCTCCTACGGCACCGACAGCTGTCTCGGTATCGAATAAAAATTGCTGCTAAAAAACGAAACTGCGCTTCGCGCATACTTTTTCTTTCTCTTCCACATTATCGAGTACTCGGGTGTATGTTTAGATTTTAACGAGCCCACGTACGCCCCGATAATTGCCGCAATTAGTCAGCCGTAATTTTGATCTCCCTTACTTTAAAGCATTATTCTCGGACGTTACTTTGTGTATTCGGATAATATCGAAGTACACACCGTCGAAATCCAGCCGAGGGGAAAGAAATTGCGATCCGAGCGAACCCGTTTCACGTCGATGTCCCCTCGAATTTACGTTTTATTTAATGAAACGTATAACCGCGCCGTCCGAGAGTCAGTCGGTTTCTTTATTTAGTTTCTTTGTTCGCCAGCTCGCCAGGTTTTCCCGCTAAATCGCTTTTGGCGTACGCCGCGAGATTTTTCAAAAATTGCGCCTGGAATATTTAGTTACAGGGAATTCGATATGCCGGCAGAGAGCGGGGTAATCGAATTCGTATTAATTTATATCCATCCCCCTACCCGTTTCAAATCGAGCTTTCTGCCTCACTTTCTGCGTCGAGCCGATGCGATCGAGCTTACGCAAATGCGAGTTTCGCAAAAGCACGTTCGATCCGTCGCCGTTGCCCGCGCGGCATTCGTTTATTTCGCATTTGTTAATCAATGAGAAATTCGACGAATGTAGCGAAGTTTCGAGTGTCTAATCGATGGTTTTGACACGCCGCGTGGGATCTCGAAGTTCGAATAACATTCTTGAAGAATGCAATTTTGCAACGGATTTATCTTAATTGAAAATATCTCTCGTGTCTTCGCGAATACAATTAAAAAGATAAGTAACCTTTTTTTCACGATTTTAACACGAATTATATATCACGAGACTAAATATAAATTTATTTGCAAATCGGTGTAAATACGTGCGGTTTCCTTTTTGAAATTCTTGCGATGCAAATTTATCGCTAAACGGAGCATAATAAAATCCTAATCGACCCAAACTCGAAATACGAGTAGAAAGTTCATATCGTTATCTGTTTCTTCGAATGTTTCTTGTCTGCCGGAAGTCGGTCGAGTAAATAACTTCGAACAAAACTGGTGCGTGGAGGAACATCCTGTCTTCTGTCTTCCTTTACACGTTACAAACTTCATCCGTCTCTCGAAAAGAAATATATTGGTAAAGTACGTACATATTCTTAAATAACGTTATATCCACTCTTTAAAGAAAAAAAAAAAAACACTTTTTCGCACGGACGTGTTAATTCTTACAAATTCAATTCCGTTGTTTCTTCACACGCCCCGGGGAAATTCGATTTCTTTTTCGCGAAATTCCAACGCCGAGGCATGCGCGAACGCGATTCCCATCGATAAGCGTTCACACGAGAGACCCGAACTATAATGGGAAAGCAAACTGTTATGGAATAACATTTCTGTCAAATATTAAAGCGCAGCGTGGAAGTTATCGATTAATAAACCGCTAAATGTCAGTAACAGCGCGTTCCACTCTGACCGATAATACAGCAGTTCATACGGCAGTATTTTGAAACGCGAAACACTACGGTGCTGGTAATACGCGAAATATGGCATTAGAGGTCCAATGTAATAATGCCTTGTTGCATTATTCAATTACACCGGGGGAGGTTCGGGGGGTGTGGGAAGATCGATAGCTACCTCGAAGTAACAAACGCCTCCTCGAGTCGCATTTTCATCGTTCGCCACGGATGCAATGCTCGATTCCAGGTGGTAGCGGAATTGTAACGTAAAGTAACGAGATAAATACCAATCGCGTGGGTTTTCTTAACGCCGCATTGGTTAAAAGGAAAATAGAAACGAGTAGAAAGATTGATGGTCTCGAAGAGTGTAAGAGAAAAAAAAAATATATATATACATATGTATATGTCTTTATTGAGCGAAAATATCACTTTTGAGCAGTAATAACAAAAGTGCGATTCAACGTCGCACGTAATAACGCTTTATCATATTATTCAATTACACCGATTGGAGAAAAAAAGATCGATGGCTCCCACGAACGTAACGAATGCTTTTTCCACTTGTATTCTCGTCGTTTGCGTTAGATTAAATGTTACTCGGTTATAATGTTAATGGACGGTAATGGAATTATACGGTAATGACACATTTCGTTATTCAGTCGGGGTGGATATTATAATTAAACAAAACTGGGATTTCAGCCGAATTAAAGGGACGGCCGTTATTCGGGATTACTCGAAACTCACGGTAATTGCGTTATTTTGAAACAAATACGCCCACCGCGACGTATTGATATCGCGTCGCGTTTAGTCGGTCGTAACGAAGCAAAAACGAGGGAGAAAGAGATTATTTTTTTTCTTCTTCCACGTCAACGCGTGCATTTTTCCAACAGACTATTTTTCCACGCCGGTGATATTATTTTTATACAAAAATAACGTAAAACGCGCCACGGTGCGCGATTTTTTTCTTTCCTCCATCGCGTTGCGCGTGTCGTTCATAAAAAAAGAGGGAAGAGAGAAAGAAAAATGCAATTCAGAGTCTTGGGTAAATAAAAAAGAGAAACACGTTTGGTGGGTAGTCGGAGACATTATTCTAAACCGGTAATATACGGGAAAGAGGAGGTGTATTAAACTCGACGTCGTAATGACGTACGCTTCGCGGCGGAAAAAACAAAATAACCGTTCGACGTATCGTCCCCCCGCGAAAGCAACAAACAAACGCATTCGTTTCTTCTTTTCCGTCCGTATTTTTATCGTCTCGCGTATAATGGAATATTAGACCCTCGACGGGGAATACAATCGCGGTTTACGCCTATGGGGCTCGCCCTGTCGTCCATTAAAAGTCGTCGGCCCTTGTCTCCCTCCGTGAGGAGCACAAAAACCAGAAAACGTAAAAGGCATGGCACTCGTTCGAAACCAGTTCACGCTCCGGGGGAAGCTCCGCATGCCACGAAGGAAAATAGATTGTTAACGAATACAAAAAAAAGCGAGAGGTTGCGGGGGTGGGGGGAGAGCGGGGGTGAAGGAGTCGTAATAAAATTAGCCCCGATGGCGTAGCAATTAACGGGAATAATTATACCTAAATGCGATTTCGAAATGAGAATATACGAATTTTTTTGCGCGAGAAAATATTCTCGGTTTCCCGAATTGTCGAAGTTTTCAATTATTTTTATTTACGTCTCCACTCTTCTATTTGAAATACAAATTTTTTAAAAATAATCATCGTGATCGAACAAGCTGCGCGTATTTAAACATTTTTTACATCGATGCGGTATTGTCTCGCGTGAGATAGTCTCACGAAATTATATACTCGCGTTGCAATAATTTTATGACTCTCGTGTAATCCTCTTAGTTTTGATAATTTTTGCATGTGCGCGATATGAAAAAAGTAAATTTACCACTGATTCGACCGAGTTAAAATTTGGTTTCTTAATAAAAAAAAAAATCTGGAGCTAGACCAGCGTGTTCTTTTCCTCTGTGCACATATCGAAAGGCTGGGAAGAGGCAGGGGAGTGGGAGGGGGGGAGGGGGTGATCCCAACCTGGATCCCGACGAGTTTTCAATAGAGCATTCTTCTGTTATATTGGTTGTTTTCTTCCTCGCCAAGCCGCGGGATCGATATTATAGTATACATATACACGCTGTGCATTCAACGGATTGGAATATTATCGAGACCTTTACGACGTGTTCCCGTGGGTGCATGGAGAGGTAAATATTTGAGGTTAAGTATCGAGTGAAATTTGGTTTGCGTTCGGTGAGTCGCGTCGTTCGTAATTAACCGCGGAATTAATAATAGTTGCGTTACTTTTCGCGTTGATTTTGACTGTGCGTGCCCTTTTTCTTTTCTCGTTTTGATTTACATTCGTCCGCACGCTCGAGCAAATATTGCCGTTGATAAATATTGTTTACAAATGTTTGCGCCATTCAAAGAGCGCCCTCCGGTTGATTCGACCATTATCGTGGTTCTTTCGTTTTAGGTCTCAGAGATGCTCGTTTGAGATATCTCCGACACGCTATAAAGACTTTAGCTACCGTACCTCATTCGAGTCGATATCGTACGGAAAATGTGAAACGGAATTTCAGAGGGGAAATTCTTGATAGCGCGTCACGCCAGGCCTTTACGCGAGCCCTACGGGCGTGTTTCGGTTGCGAGTGTAAACTCGCCTTTTTATTCTATCGGCGGCGTGCGTGCAACGGGGCTGTGGGTACGCCAGGATTCATTTTTATTGTGCGGCGAGCAAAGAGAGAATAATAATTTTTGTGAATCGCTCGAGACATTTCATAGCAGAATTTACCTCTTAAACCTCTAACAGGCGAATTAAATTTTTTTTAATTGCGCAATAATTATTAGCGTTGTACTGGCGGACTTCCAACAACAAACTGTCAAGAGCAAATGTGCCTATATCGGTGGAAGGTAATGTCAATAACAAAAGGCATGGCTGTCCGTTAGATGCTAAAATATTTTGAATGCAAGCGTAAATGAAATTTAATTTAATCCTGCCTTAAGGCGGGCATGCCCTTTAGAGGGTTAATTATCGATGTTACAACAAACAACTGTCTCGAACCAACTACTTTCCCGATCGGCTGGTACAAATTTTACGTTCCCGTAGATCTTGTGCCTTTGAAGATCTCAAAGTCGCCGGAACTTCTCTTTTTTTTTTTTTTTTCTTTTAAGCGACAATTACAGCGGGAATGCTAGTTTTTGCACAGCTTGTATATTTACGTCAAACGAATCCATCGCGAACCTTTCACGCGCGTTTCAATATTTTCTTTACCCTCGCCGTCCCATTGTCGCGGCGTTTTATTTCGAACCTTTGTCTTCGGCTCGATAAAGGAAAATAAAACAAACGAGGGACGGCCGCGGAGTAAAGGGGGATTCGCGTTACGCGCTTTCAATTTGTGAAAAGGCTTCCTCTCATAATCCACGCGAATTACGTAACGCAATTATTATTTAAATCCATGCAAATGCGTCTGTTTCGTTGGCGGGGGGGGGGGGGGGGGGGGGTGTGGGAAGGTGGAACGCGCGAGGCTTTCCGCGCGATCGCAACGAAAACGTGCGCTTTATCGAAATTCTATTTTCGTTGAGCGTTGCTCTACGCCAATGTGCCCTCCCGGACTACAATTTGACCGGGGGGCGGGCGGGGGGGGGGGGGGGAGGTGAGGAACGCGGTATTTCTAAAGTATCTCCGAGGCCTCATTGACCCACGAAATCGTTCATCTTTTGCGTACCTCGTTCCTCGATTTTCCCCTTTGACACTGGGTGGAACGAAGAGGATGAGACCGATGGGATCGGTCGAAATTTATGCGAATTTAAACTAGCGTAACGGCGGTACGAAACATTTTCACTTAATTTCCTTGAATTCGTACGAGTCTTCGGGCCAATTTGACGGTCGCTTCGTGGCCTTTATTTTTCATATGGGAACAACAAATAATTTTTTAAAGGCTCGAGAGACCCGGGATATCGAATGTTTATACCGTCGTATCTATTGTTTATCGCCGACGGTGGCAATTATTTGTTTCGGTTTTCAGGGGTGACATTATTGTTTCTCATTTTAATCGAATTCGATGGACGGAGTTTTATTGTACTTTAACTGGCGGGGCGAATTTCAATGGAACGTTCGTCGTTGTTACGATTCACTCGAAAGGGGTTCTACTCGAGATGACGCGTTTCTATAATTCCAACGGGATCGATGTTAATTTCGACTAGAAATTTCAATTTCAAACTATCGCGTCCTCGCGTATTAATTTTCTAATGCCCTCCGCCCGTATTAATTCAATTTTAAGTAGTTCGCGTTTTATTCGTCTGCAAAAACCCGCGAAACGTGGAATCTAATAATTTTGATTGGTACTCAACTGTTCGCCTTTTCGTATATTAATTTTTAATCTAATATAAATTCAGCCGCGAGACACACGGTACCGTGGCGCGATGTCAAAAAACAGCGAAATCGACTTACAAATTACTGCCTCTTCTCGGCGCGAGTATCTCGCGCACATGTGCCGTATAATACTATAATGTATGTATCTAATGTAGGTATGTAAACACATATATGTATACATATGTATATCCTATCCGAAGGTGGTTTGGGAGCACGACGCGTTTCCATGGCAACCCATCCCTTCTATCAAATCCCTCTCCCCTTCTCACCATGTTTCTCTCCCTCCTCGTCTCTCTCATTTTCTCTTGGACTCCCTCCCTTCCGCCTCTCTCTCCCTTCAATCCACTCTTTCTCTCCATATTTCTCTTCCTCTTCGTCCCTCTCCTTTTCTCCTCGACTTTCTCCCTCTATCCGTCTCTCTGTCTCTCCGCGTCTCTTTATCTCTCTATGTTTCGCTTTTCCCCCGTTTCTACCTACCTACCTCCCTCCTTCCCTCTCTCTCTTCCCCGCTTCTGTCCCACTCACCGCCATTCGTTCGAGCCACGTGTTCTCTCCTTCTTTCCCTTCCTCTCGCCCCGTTCTCCCCGTCTCCCTTTTCCTTGCTTCCCTCTCTTACCCCTGTTTTCTCCTACTCGCGCTCTCACCCCCGGCCTTTTGCCACGGAAGAAAACTATTCATTGTCAATACTCGAGACCCCCCACTCCCGACCATGAAACCAACTTTTTTTTTCACAGGGGTGAATTCCCACTGCAGCGTATGTAGGTATCCTTTCGCTTTTCTTTTCTTTTTTTTTTTGCGAGGGATGATAATGATTTCAGGGATGATCTTTTACCGGAGGCTCCCGGCCAGAACTTTATTTATGAATCGAGTTTATTATCGCGTCGCGCGTTTATAAACGGCAGTTCGCGATTGGTCCGTAAATTAAATTACATATTTAATTAAAAGCGTAGGGATGAGATAATAGAAATGTATAATAATAATAGTCAAGGGACATGGCCCTGCCTGGGTCCTGGTAGAATAACAAGATTCTAGAAAGAACGATGAAAAAGTTTTTTTTTTTATTAAAACGACACCAGTTACGTTGTCAAAGCGCGTGGTAAAAACTATCGGCAGTGGCAGAAACGGAAAAGAAATGCTTTTTCAAAAATAACAAACGCGAATCGAACATTTTTCCCGATAAATAAATAAATCCCAGTCGGGTTATAAAAGTTACGTTAACGATAAACACGCGTTGGACGATATCGACGACAGGGATTCCTAATATCGATTGGAGGATGACGGTTATCGGTTTAAAAATATTTTCATTCGAGCTTCCCAAGATTCTCGAATCTTCACTCTCGCTATTTGCGACAAGGGGGGGGGGGGGGGGTAGTTTCCAGTCGAGTCGCAAGATTGATTCGCGACGCGTTATCGACACCCCGGTTCTCTGAGAATCGAACGAATCCGAAACAATTACTGGAACGCGGTCGCGGTTAATCGTGATTAATCCTCGCCACAATTCCGTGAGGATACGCTTACACGCTCGTGTCGTAATTTCCTGTCGGACGATGTATCATAAATCGTAACTGTCGCGATTTTCCTAGTTCAGCGTACAGTGCAGTTGAGCAACGATCGTCCCGAAGCGACGTTTAGATTTGATTAGTAGTTCGACTTTATTTCGATCGATTTATTTCCGATGTAAATGCAGGTATTTTTTTTTTTTTTTGGTAGGAAGGAAAGGTGTTAATTGGAGATAGGTCGGAGGCAATGTTGATATTTAATTTGTAGTCGAACGGTGTTCGAAGGAAAGGTTTGTTTTGAATATAAATAGAATTATTTTTTGGGAGGAACGTACGGTGTTAATTAACCGCTGGGCCTGGAACAATATTGATATTTGATTAGCAGTCGAACGTTACTCGAATAAATTCTGTTTCGAATATAAATGGATTATTGTTTTACGTATATTATATATGAACATACGATGGTCGTTATCGCCCCATTTTATTATCATAGTTTTATAATTTTCCGAATGACGTTAAGCGGGGAAAATATTTGGACAAATTTCTAAACGAATCTTCTCCGATTGATTCTTTATCCTACTGGATTCTATTATAATTCGCGTAATATATATTACATTACAACGATCGATTAATTCTAACAACGTGGTAATCATCGTCCGAATAAATTTCTACCCGAATGAAAATTTTATTGCGTTATTCACGAATAGTATGCTCATGAAAATATTTAGCCATTCCAATAAAATTGAGTTTTCATGAATTAATAGGTTGGGCGTTACGTTTACGTTTATCGTTCTCGTTATGTTTCCCGTCGTACGCAAGTTTGCGTGCTCGATTCCATTGTCAATAACGAGCGCCGCACTGTCATTGCGACGACGAATTACGCTGACGATTACGGTCGCTCGCGAGACAGAAGACGGAAGACGGAAGAAAGAGAGACGCGAATAAAGTGGGGAGGACATCTATTAACCTTCCTGGTAATTGCAACGGAGCCATTCCGAATAATATGACGTCGAAGGAATGTGCAGGTGGTAATGTAAACGGAATGGCCAAGTGTGGGAACGAGTGTGACTAAAACTGGCCTCGCTCAAGGGGAACGGATCAAGGATAAATAGCAATTCGAGAAACGAAACAATTACGCTATATTCATAATCACGAATGGCTCCAATTGCACAGTCGTTCGCGAAGATTCTCGCTCAACGGTGGGGGGAATTTCGGAAACGTGAAAATTACGCGTTAAAATTTTGCGTTGAGTTCATTTACGGTCGTCAGTATGATCACTGATCTAACTAATAATAATCTTGTCCCCGTGAATAATCGGATCCAAATGCTAAGTAAATCCGAGGGTTCCCAGAATCAAAATCACGAACTCGCAGAAGCGATCCTCGGAACGGAATCGTACGTAACGACCGAATAATGAACCCAGCTCTCTACCTCCCAAATTACAAAACTTTCGAATCAGGTAGTTAATCGTAGAGATCATTTTAAAGACGAAAGCTCCGTAGTTGTGTGTCCTTACGGTATTACGTATGGACCTCGGCAAATTAATTGCGTGAGTTCGGGTGAGAGAGACTGGAACGAAAGGGGGGGGGAGACAGAGGGAAAGAGAGAGAGAGAGAGAGAGAGAGAGAGAGAGAGAGAGAGAGAGAGAGAGAAATGGTAGAGGGGGACAGGGAGCGGAGACAAAGTACGGTCTCGAATTCCATGTACCCACGTAATTCACGTTAATTGGTATTCAGAGGGGTTACCCGTTGTGTAGTGTGTCTTTTGAAAACAAGCTGGATCTAACCCATCCAGAGGCAACAACCCTTAAACCTGGCTTCTTTCCCTCGGGGAGGACCCGCTACACCCTCCAAGCCTCGACCCACCCCCCCGCCTCCCATTCCTTTTTCTCTATCTCGAAACTGAGAATCTCTCTGTGTGTCGCGACACCGAACGTTTCTTACGTTTATGGCTTTAACGATCGGGATGGGTCCATTTATGATTCCTTCCCCCCCCCCCCCCCCTGGTCTTCCCACCCGAAATTCAGCTTGAGGAATAGAATAATAATCGTGTCGCTTGATTGGATCCAGTCCGGAATTTGCATATTTCGGGGATCGGCTTTATTAAACCGGCAAAGAGGAACTTTCGCGTATTATTGGCAATGTATTATCCGCAAGGCGAAATTTTAATTGACGCGTTCTCGCGGCAAGTATTCGGTTACATTATTTTAATATTGTACAATATTCGATATATGTATATAATTCTTGATACTTCCAAAATTGTACAAATTATGTTATAAGCTGTGGTACATTTATTTTCCACGTTATTGATTATACATATAGTATAGATAGGTACCTATTATATTCAACCACACAGTTTATAATATCACTTGTACAATCTTTGCATCGTTTTCCTATCATCGATTCAAAACAACGTGAAGGTACGATTTAATAAAACACTTAAAATCCGCACGACAAATGTTGAACGTTATCTTTACGTTGCTCTTATCGCGGGACGGGCTAGTAGCTGTAAATTCATAGTCGGAGTTTTAATATCGTCCATTAAATATTGAATTATATTATAGAAGTATACGACGGAAGGAACAGTATTTGCCGTACGACGCTCGTCTCTCGTACTCGAGCAAAGTTTCCTGACGATACTACAATTGCAACGAATAATGGCGTCACGTTCGTATTCGTTGGATAACTAGACGCTATACTCATTGTTGATTTCAACGATATATTTTTTTTTCTAACCTTCCGTCGTCGCGATTACGTTCGTCTGTCACGTTATCCCATACGCAATGAGCTCGTTACACTCGTAACCAGCGACTTTGTCCGTCGAAGTTGTTTTTGTTTATCTCGATTACTTTGTAAGTTAATAGATGGAATGTGAGATCAAACGAGGGGCACGCGAGATAGTAGAAGTAAATTTACAAAGGTTTGACCAAAGATCGAACGATTTTTCTGCTCTCGACATCGAAATTGTAGTCAATTATTATTATTTTTTTTAAATAAATACTCGACCGTTAGTTTTATTGGGATAATAAATCAGACATCGACTTTCGAGATAAAAAATCATGTCGATTTGTGTCGATAAAAAAAATAATTGTCAGTGTTCGTGAGAAGAAGTAAAAAAGGCAAACGAATTTCTTGAACAAAAATAAAATCGAATTAAAGATACGCGAAACAACGAAGGACTGGTCAACGAACAATCTGAAATTTGCGATTCTCCATTCAACGCGAGGATCATAATTTTAAAGTAGACATTCCGGAATAGAGGCGACAGAACAAATCTAGACCCAGAGAGATTGAAATTTGAGTTATCACGGGCTCGCCATCGCGGGGAAACAAAAGGCACGTTATTCGGGAATTTAGCTTGGGGGGACCGAGATCGATAATAATCTCGCGCAACCGTGCACCGTAGTATAAAATGTATCCAACGTTTTCTTCTCCGACCGTAGAGCACGAATCGCAAAAGGAAATACAGCGAATTAAGTTTCCTCCTCGTCCCGATAATTCAATTCTATGTTTTCCGTCTTGTAAGGTCGGTGGAAAGAGTTAACTCGTTCGTGCAAAGACATTTTTCTAAGAAATATATACCGTATCGCGCGTACGGAATTTTTCATACGCTCGATATTACGTGCCGCGAAATTCTAATAATCGTTATCGCGAGCGCTTTAAAAGTTGCACGGTGGGTCGCTCGTCGCGCTGACCGTAGATATTTAATTATGACGAAATCCGGAGGAAGAATTAGAAAGGTATATTTCTGGCTCCCCGGTTCGTAACCCGACGTCGCGTCGCTTTAATCGTATCCCTAGGTTTAAATCGATTTGCTAACCGTTTGTACGATTTATCGCGATGGATTACGTTCCTATCGATTTTCTCTTTGAAGTTCCGGTTGATTGATATCGGATTGGCCGTTTGGAATTAATGCATGCCGTTTCTTAAATAACGAATCGGCGAGTACGGTTTTTCCCCATTGTAGCGCTAACCAATTGGTTCCCTTGAATCGTGATCGTTCCGTGAAATTCGGTTGGAATTAATTTAATTATTTATCAGTAGCCGGTAGGAGGGACGGGAAGAATCGCGCTTGCATTACGTTTCCAGTTTAATTAAACTAATATCGAGTCGCTAGCGCGAAATTAAATTGCGTCATTCGCGTTAAACGTAACCTCGGAAACACGGTGGCTTTGAGAATTTGAAATAGCTGTAATGCGTATCGTCGAACGGATACTTATTCCTCTCGTTGTTCAAATATTTTTCAACAAAATGACTGACTTTGCGAATAAATTATAAGGTAAGTCAGTTTTATGTATCGCGCAGAGTTTGCAAATTCTGCTGACAATTCGAATGCGAATATTGTGCGCCATGCGTAGGACAAAAGATAAAGCTGACGACCTATGCGATCGTAAATTAAAAACGGGTAAAAGCTATAATGTTTTTTGTCATGGATAAACACTCGTTTCGCGAATAAACAGTTTCTTATTGCGACTCACATTTGAAAACCGTCAACAGTCGTTGAACCAGAGCGAACGAGCGCCGATGTACAAAAACTCAACTTACAAATCGGTCGACAGAAGAAAAAAAAAGAGAACGCGCTTCTAACAAAAGCCACCGGTCGCGATTCCAAAAGTTCAAACCAAACGCCATGTAATTACCGAGGAAACTGGTTCGCCGTAATGAGACTGGATTTAAAAAAAAAAGGTAAATAAATCTTATAACAAGTGGGACATCCTTCGAGCGACCGTGCCATAAACTGAGCGAAAGAAAAAGGGAAATAAATCTTAAACCGGAGATATCTGGAAAGGCGTGCAATTTAATTCTTCGTCGAAACGTTGGCGCCACGCGAAAGATACTGATCTTCTTTTACCCTCTGGCGTGTTCGACTTAATTTCGAAAATCGTATCTAATTCTGGCCCTTCCGTCTCTATCTCGTAACCTTCCTCCCATTCCATTCAATTTCTTGCAAATATATTTCGAAATAGCGGATCTTAATTTCGAGAATTATACCCCATTCTCTCCGCCGGGCCACACACTCTCTTCCTTTCCGACTATTCCCTCGCAATTCTCGTTTTCGTAAATTTCCCGTTCTCCTCCTCCCTTTTCTTTCCTCTCCCTGTCGGCCTCTCCTTATTTTCTCGCTATTCTCGGATTCTCACAAACGTGCCATTCGATCGAGCAGGTTTTCGAACTGGGTTTTAATTTTTTAAATCCTCTCTTGGTTCTCTTTCCCCCCACTCTTCATCGTTTCTGTTTTTCCGCAAGCGTGGGTGCTTGTAAATGCGCCATTCGAAAGGGTGGATTTTCTACGGAAGGTGTAATTTTTTAATTCGTACCTAATTTATCTCCCCCCTCCCCTCTCCCTCTTTTTGTACCCTTTCCCGTCGACATATATTGTCACGTACGGGACCTTCGAAAGAATAACTTCTTCACGTAGATCTTAATTTTCAAAGTTATATTGAATTTTCTTTACCCCGCCCCCCCCATCCCCCACTTCACTCTGTGTATTTACCAGGAAGCATAATCCAAAGAGTGAAATATTCCAAAACGTTATTTGTCTACGTCGATTATTTGTCCCGACGGAAAAGCCAACCCGTTTCCCTCTAATTATTCGCTACAGTGGACTGCAAAGAGTGTGTTTCGTGCACCGTAAAGTTACCCCCGAACGAAATATCCGCATCGTTAAAACTATTATTAAGCTCAGCTGGTAAGAATATAATGGAAGCAAAAATCCCTGTACGTGTGCACGCACACAAAGTGCATTGCAGTTGACGTAAAACCGCGCTGGATTTTCCGCGATAAGTTTTCCTCGGACTTCGTTTTGTTTTCAAGAAATATGTTGTACGTTATATATAATCTGGGGAATTTTCGATTCGGACAAACCGGACTAATTTTTCAAAAATTTTTCTCATTATTTTCGCGTAATTGTAACGAGGGAAAACTTATTTTTCAATTTAAATCGAACCATGTTCCAACACGAGAGAATCGGAATTTTGTTAATCGAAATAAATATAGGAGTAAAAATGGTTTTCTAATAAATTTCTCTTTGCTGGCTCGTACGCGGACACGCGACACGGCAAGGTTTTTTCCCTGCGAAAGCAATTACGTTCGCGCGCGAGAAAGGCACAAGTTTTTGTCGACTGTTAAAATTTCGTTGGTAAATATAAATTCGACTTTGTCAATCGCAATAGAGTTATGTTTTAATTGAGCTGGTATGGTTACTCTCCTTCAATTGGACTCCGTTAATTAAATAACGCGTAATTTAGCGAAGCACGATTACACAAAATTTAAAGAGAAAGAAGTGATGAATAGACATTTTTTAAAAAGATTAAGTGTTCTTTATAAAAATTTCTCTTTGTACGTTTGCAAGGGCCGCAACTTGACAATTTTTTTTCGTGCATCCGAGTACGAGAAAAACGTAAAAGATTCTTTTTTGTGATTGGAGTTACGCCGAGGAAAGTAGTTTTCTGTTAATTAATCGTACTTTAATCGACTCGGTTCTTATTTCTTAAAATAAAAAAACGCTGCGTAAAGGAATTACCCGAACCGTTAATAAACTCTAATTGCATTAAATTATAAAAAACAAACGCGCGCGCGGAAAATTAAATTCACAAATTTTGCCGAGCGAAGGAGATGAAATTAAATTTGAAACATACGAGAATTTCACTAATAACGAAAATTCGTTAATGAAAGTCGTTCGAAGTTTAATAATCTCAACGGTGATGTTGGGCGAAGTTGCTAACTCGGCTCCCTCGTAAATCATTACACGCGTCGTAAACATGAAACGTGCATTCGTTAAATAAAATGAGAATCAAGATAAAATACATTAATTCTCTTTAAAAATAAATGTTCCTCGGGCGAGCCAAACGTGAAAAGGAACCACGGGTAACGCGGTTCGAGCTCGACGGAGAAAAAGGTAATAAAAGTGCGACGAACAATGAGAATTTCGTGGAATATACTTCAAAGTTTCGTAGTCGCAATGAAGTTTCTCTTTAATTAAATCCGCCAACTCGGTTTCCGCGAAAATGATTCGAACCAGTCGGAAACACAAATATGACGAGGAGTGGTTGAAAAAATATCGACGTGACTTTGTCTCGAGTCCTCCGTAAAAGGAGATCGAATTTAATCAAAGAGCAATGTCAAAACCTAGGAAAATAGTACGAAACTGTCGCTCGAAAATAACTCCGCAGTTTACTAATCACGATGAACTGGCTCTTTAATTAAGTTGTTAACTCATTTCCTACGAAAATCATTCGATCAGCCAGATAACGTATTACGTTGACAAACACGGCGGCGATTAGTGGGACGTTATACGCCAATGGTGATACAGGCGAGTCTGCAGTCTGTTTAAACCCATTGGCGTAGCCGGCGACTCGTTCCGGGGTGACGCATTTATTACATCGCTCGTAAACGCGCCAACGACGATTTATGATTTACGAGTCAACAAATCGTTTCTGCCTCGAATCGCCTTTCATTTTTTTTTTCCCCCATCGGCTTGATATCGCGATTAATATATTCCTCCCGTAAATCTAACTCTCTCGTCCGGCAGCGTGTTCTAGCTCTGTCCTATATTTAATTTGCGAGACCTCGTTAGCGTCGTTTGCCACAAACTAAATAAGACCACCGAAGCATTCCAAACGTCTTAATCGTAACGGAAACTGAGACGACCGGAGAACGGAAAACCCCTTCAAATGATTTTCAACGGGGAAAATACCCGAGAATCGCGGTTTCTCACGTTACAATTTACTCGAATGCAATTTCGTAGACTGAGAGAGAGAGAGAGAGAGAGAAAAGAAAGAAGTCGTCTTACGTGGCGCAATTTCGAGGAATCGAAGTTTCCACCGCGTCGACGTTGAATTCGTTTTCATTTTTCTCCCAATCCTTTCCCACCCATTCGCTATTTGTTCATGAACGTCGTAAACGTTTTGCAAATACGAAATCGCGAAAAGAATTCTGTTGGACTGGAAGAGTTTAATTTTAAACTTCATCTTTACTACGTTTATTCCCTTGATCTTTTTTTTTCTCACGGAGAAGACCATGAAGAAGTATCGAAACGTGGACGAGCGCAGCGCCACCGGTGCAGCCGCCTATGTGCCGTCCTTGGCAGTTTGCCCCGTAGGAATAATATTGTCCCCGAATACACGGTCACCGTTGGGTCGGCGCTGACAAAACTTTTACGCCGCCATCGGAGAGGGTTTCACAATAATAGGAAAAAAGGTGACCCTCGCTATTCAGGCCCAAAGCGGTTATTTCTCACTATAATTTAATAACGGCTTGTATTTCGATAACGTTATTATTTCGTGCAATTTCATAGGGGGGCGGGGGGGGGGCTCCTTTTTCGACAATTTGCACGCACACGCGAGCACCACGTACGTACGTACGCGGTCTTCGATAAGTATTCCCGAAGAATTGAGAAATAAAGAGGAAATTACGCGTCACGGTGCAACAATGCAACGGAGCGCGATCACGGTAGTTATAAATCGAAGTTCATTATCGACGGTGATAACGATAACCCGGCGCGAAGTCGAAGATACGAAGATCAAACAAGCAAACGTTGTTTATTAATTTAATCGGATCGGTGTAATTCGAATAATACGTTACGCGATACCGGACGTACGGTGGCATTATTAATTTATTTATCGTTTCGCTCGCATTTAGCGGCACTCCTCCTTCTCCTCCTCGTCCTTTGCTTGAATTTCATCAAATCGATTCTACGTACACATCGAGGTACACGAACACGAGGTCGGTTACGATGCTCGTGTGTGCGTGGAGCTTGCACAATGTCGTGAGCTTGGCTACGAGCGTCTTACATTCTACGTGTACGCGTAGCGTATAGCGACGGGTATTCGATGCCCTCCCTCGTGCTTCCCTCCCCCTCTCTCCCTCCTGAATTTTCGATTAAGCCCTTCAAGTTGAAGTTTCCTGTGTTGCTTGAATATTAACGGCACTGGAATGCCACGAAATGAACGTTCCAAAAAAACAAAAGAGCATCGTTCTATGCACATATACCGTTTCCGCGTGCTATCGAGGATCGATCGGATAAATCGCTAATAATCGAAACGAGGAATATTTATTTCGCGGGAAAATCGAGGTAGAGGGTAGCGAAAGGAGGGACCATTTTCAAAATCCGTTTATCGGTTTACGACTCGCGGCCGACGAAACGTTCGCCTGGTCGTTTCCCGGAACGAGGCTCCGATGTTTTGTAAATCTGTACATTTCTTTTTTTTGGGGGAGAGCTATGGAAAAATGAGGATGAGTAATCGCGTCGTACCGCGAGATTTTTTTTTTTTCGTTAGATCCGCGATATTTATCGCTAACCGATCGACATTTAGTCCCGCGCTTCGTTTTGCTTTCTTTCGAGGATTTATTCGATCGTTAAAATAAAGGGGATACGCGAGAGGGTTCGAAATAACTGTCCTTTAAATTATAACAGCCTACAAAAGGAACGAACGATCTCAAGGCCGTAACACTTTTAAGCCTTCGATGGATTTTATACAGATGCGTGCGGAATATTCCATTGTATATTTTATACTACTCGAGTCGCCTTATTCCCATCACTGAGTCATAATGTACACGACAGTGAACGAAAAAAAGAAAAAAAAAATTCAATATACCGAGAGAAAATGTAGTTGCGAAAGAAAGGAGAAAATAGGATCCAAGTTTTGAAATATATTCTCCGCTGGAATAATAAATAGTAGCTGCACGATATTCCTGTAGCGGTGAATAATTTTATGGTAGCACGTTCGCGACGCAGCGGCGTTACTTTAGTACAATAACTGAACTACGATTGAGAACGTGTTTTGTTTTCTTTTTTTGTCTTTAAAAAGATACGTTTTGGTTTATCAAACGTCGTAACCGGTTGAATATATTCGTCGCTTATCTTTGAGCCAGCATTCCGGACGATTGTACGGTAAATTGCTTAAATTATAATCGAATACATGCTAATTAAAACACGATTAATCAAGATACAAGTTCTTGTTTCGGGTCAAGTATTTTTAGTATCGGAAAATATTCTATTCGTTTGGTATGTATTAATTTTTCTCCCAGATCTGAATCGTTATTTAAACTAAACTCGGTATCTTTTACTCGAATTCCACTGGGGTCGATCGCGCGATAGAAAATTGAACGATCTTTATGAACCAATTTGAACCGTCTCGACTTGTCTCACACCTATCGCTATTTAGCGCGGTCTACAGGTGTCGCGTTGTTCCACTCGCAGTCCTCGTTCTCTCACGGATGTTGCGCACACTATCACGCGGAGCCGCGCGGGCGCGCGTAATTACACGTGACAGTGACAAAACGAACGGTGACGCATTCGTGCATGCTAGCGTGCTAGCATATCGCGCTTTATCTTCCCCGTGAATAAAACGAAGAAAGGGACAAAAGCGTATGAACTTAAAGAAGTCGAGAAAGTGGTAGCTTTTGAAGGCAGAGCGATTTACAAACGAGCTCAAGCTCGGCAGAAACTTTCGGACGGGTGAGCGGTACTGTGCGAAGGCTTTGATAACTGGCAGGAAAATCTGGAAAATGTCCAAGAATCGATAAATCGAGTGTAACGAATTGAACGGATTGAAATTGTTTGCAAATTGAAATTATACACCAAAATTGCTTGCTTTTAACGGGAATGTAACATGTTTTGGATATTCTTTTTTTTATACGAACTAATTCCTCATATATACCTTAAATATTGCTTTTAAATTGATACCAATTCTAATTGTGATTGTAATTAATACCGATTCTAATCAATTTATGTAAAAGATTCTAAATTTTTTAATTAATTTTCCATCATTCCAGGGTATAAAAAAGCTAATTAATTAAAAAACTCTGAAGTTAGTTCAATGTTTTCTGACTTCAATTAATTGATGACAATGTTATACACATCCGATTAAACCGTCTTTGATAAATTCGAAAATTTGATAACCGTTATCGACTTTTTATATTCGCATTAATCTGAAAATCGGGAAATTAATTTTCACGATTTCATCTATCCGCGGTGACAGTTAATTTACAAAGAAACCAGTTCGGTAGCGGTTTATTATCCGCAGGAAAATAATTAATTAGCGATGCGCTCTCGTGTCGGCTGTACAGCTGGTGCAATCATTCTTTGGCTGACTCAGCTGCTACGTGGCTGAAAGCGCTGCGAAGAAAAACATCAGCCGTATTAAAAGATAGTAGGGTGGTTGAGGGGGCGGGGGAAGGGGGAGAAAAAAAAGGACACGAAGCAAATGGTTATTGTTCGGCATCAATCTGAAAGAATTTCTGCTTTAATTCTACTGCTTGCCACGCTTGCACGTTTCTATGGCCGGAGGCGGGATTTGAAAAACTTTTCGCAAGCGTCCCTTTCTTTATTTATTTTAGTCCTCAAAGAATCCCGAGCGTTTTCACTAATTTGTCGGGATAATACATATATTTACGATAATGCTAATCGACGGTGTTGCGCAAATGTCATTTTAATTCACCGCTGTACCTCGACGAGTGGACGTTCGTCGATATAAATAATTATGTAAAAATAGAATGGCACAGTGAAGATAACGGATAGCGATCTGATCTTCAAAGGAAGTTACCACTTAACAAGTTCGATTTCACTTAAATGTCAATTTTAATTCAATCGAATCTAATAACGTCAATTTTCTTTTTTTTAATCCGATCTTTTGTGGCGTCCATCCTTCGCCGTTAGACCAGCGTGCGAATCGAATATAATTTTTATTTAAAATTACTTCTCCGCGGGAATATAATTTTAAGTTTGCACGAATACAATAGTTATCATCCACGAAGAATTATAATTTTCGTTTCGCCTCTCAGCGATTCCCAGCAGCGCGGGGCAGCTTGTTACGGGCGCAATTACAATTAATTACAACGTGACATTTACACGCAGATACAATGTACACGCGTACGTACGCGTTAAGAGATAACGCGATTCGAAACGTGCACGATTACAATACAAAATGAAAGCGGTCAACGGTGTGGGGGGACGCGAATCGTTCCATCATCGCGCGCGACTCCCGCGTTTTCATTTTCCTCTTTCTCTCTCTCCCTCTCTCTCTCTCTCTCCCTCTCGCACCGCCGCGCCGCGGTATTTTGCACTCCGTAATATTCAGATAATGTGCATAAAGCATGATACGGTCACGCATACATCACGTTGGATTCCTCGAACGTTGCCAATGGATACACGATCCGCGAGCGGTTTTTAGCTCGCACTGTACGACGTTACTCGCTCGGAGGCTGCGTCGCGGTGCGCGTAAAGTATTTTAACGCGTACACATTCTGTATCCTTTAAAGCGGAAAAGATTAACAAGCGGGAACAGTGGTGAGAGGAGGACGACGAGCGTATTGAAATCGAACAGCGCGCGCGCGCGTATGAACGAGGTGTTTGAAAAAACGCGCCCCGGCACATTAATAATCCCTCGTATCGGGAGCTGCGGGTAACGGAGCACGAATGGAACCGACCGAGAATCGAAGAAATTCCATTATCTTTGCGGGGGTTATCGCGCGATGTCAGCGAATAGTCTATCGTCGTTCATTCATTCGGAGCGTCATTTAATTACCAGAATTCCATTCAGTTTATGCCACGGGCACATTGTTGCGCTTTTGTCGCGGTACGCTTGTGTCGCTGTAATTCCGCGTTTTCCCGTGTGTAAGAGCGAACAACCGTGAGCAAAGGAGGAAGGAAAGAAAGGGGGAAGAGAGAGAGAGAGAGAGAGAGAGAGAGAGAGAGGGACAGAGAGGGAAAGTGGTAGGCAGAGAGGGAGGCAGAGAGAGAGAGAGAGAGAGCAAGAGAGAAATGCCGTGGGATCGGAATTTCACGAGAACATTATTATCATTTGAAATTACGCGAGCGATTCGATTCGGCCGTAATGTAGTCGCATAATTTCCGCGAGGAAATTATGTGCCTCGCGTTATGCGCCTCGCCGGTACGAAGCCCGGTACCTATAAATAATAAAGAGCGGAGGAAATTTATTAAATGAAACGTAATCGGGCGTAACCCGACGTCTCGTCGCGAAGAGACACCGGGTACGTCCTTATCGCTGTTTATATTCCGCGGTCCGATAACGAGCCTCAGATTTAATGAGCGATAGAGCCGAGTCATCTGAATTTACACCTGACTAACGACACGGAATATTCTTACACCATCCGTCGACGATTTCAGGTAGTTTGTACACGGTAACTTCGTAACCCGGCTTTTCGATTTGTCCGCGATATATTATTATATTTTATCCCACCTACGATATTTCGAATAATTTATATTTTACGCGTCGCGGGTATTATAATCCTAGAACGGTACGTACGCCCGGTTACGGTAATTGGCTAACGTGGAATTTACATTTCCCGATATCGTTTGCCATTTATTTATCCGGTATTACGCGTCTCGAAATTTATTCGCAAACGTCACGAGTAATTCTCAAACTCCTGCGGTTTTCTTTTTAATCCTAACGCTTATTACGGTCAGCTTAGACGAATTTAAGAGCGAGGGATCTTACCTCGGTACGAGTAAATCACGAGTGTAAATAAGATGCAAAAATTAAAAAAAAAAAAATCAAATCGACGAGGGTTTCGCGCTCCCGTTTAGCGGACTTTGAAGTTTCGCGCCGAAGGAAATTCGAGATCGACGATTTTCCGTGAAATTAATGAATATTCTCTATCGCGCGTTTTATCCGGCATACGTAATTTCATCTGTACGACGAACGGGGCCCGTGCGCGCGTCGTTGTGCGCGCAGCCTCGAGTGGATACGCATCACGATACCGAAAGTTATTTATAATACGCCGTGTTGGTTCGTGGCCGAGGTTCATCGTCAGACGCGAATTGTATATGATGGAATCGTGTATGATAGCTACCACTCCGGGTACAGTGGTGCGCAAAAGTACGTATCGGCGATTAGACTCGTCCCACGATCCGCCTCGCCATATCTTTTTCTTCGCCTCGTTCCATCGCTGTTATTATTGACGTTGCTAATGTTTCTCGCTGCCATTAACCTATACGTTTCGTCGACGTCCGTCCGTTTTATTACCGCGCACGAACGTTATTATTTCATATCTACTAATCGTACTAACGAGAAGCAATCACGAGATTATTAGTCATGATTTTTCTCTCGAGTGGCCCCGTAATGCGTACAAGTGCAATTGAGAGCAAATCAACTGCATTGGGTCGGGATAGCAAGTGCTTCTAATTTTACTTTCGACAATGTGTACTCTCTGCCGAAGTGGAATAAATTGATGGATTATCTATCGATCGTTCGAATTTAAAACAAATGTCGAAGATACTCGAAAACTGTCGAACAATATTTACGGTGATTGCTATTAATATCCCTGCGTTAGGATCGAATTAAAATAATCGATAGCGTCGGAGTATTAGATGCTCGCGTTAAACAAGCTATCGATGGAACGTTTCATCGTATTTATTTTACTTGATGCAATTATTTACATTTCTGTGCGATAGATTAGCACAGATGTTCCGTGACGCAAACTCGACGATTTAATTATTTGGTCACTTATAATTTTTATTAATCGCGCGATTACATTTTTTCCCCCAATTAATGTAAAACGTAAGTTTTCAAATGAGCGTCGGCGAATTTCCGAAAATACTGTGCAAAAATGTTGACATCGATAAGCACGGTACTTTAATGGATGCCACATTGGTGATATTTCTGAAATCGTTCGCCGTAACGTTATCTCCGAGTTGCTAATTGTATTAACGAGCCACAATGTTGCACGTATCGATCGGATTTACTTTCGTTACGATAGATTAAAGTACAGATGGTTTCTACATATATTTGTGCCGTCGCGTTAGGTATCTGCAATTATTTTTCATCGTTAATATTATTGGCATTATCGGTTGGACTTTACGTGGCTCGCTGATTCACCTACAATTAACTAACGAGTGGAAGAAAACTGTAACGTTAGAAGTTATCGATAGATAATTTGATATAAAAGAATTTACGGATCGCTAAATATAATCGTTAAAAACGTGTGTATTCCCCTCGACGCGAATGTTTACTCGTTAAAATAATATTTAACACGCGGTAGTCGTTGTTTTTTTTTTGAAATTATTTCCAATGCGATTTAAACTATATCCGTGCTCAAATATTTGCCGAAACATTAATTAAAAGGACAGCGGTGCTTTTCGTTGCAAATGGGCGAATTAAACGCGACATGTTTGGTAATTAAAACTTTTATCTCCGTAGACTAATTATGTACCTACGTTCGAGGCAAGTTCAACGCCGAATGGGTAGTTACAACGCGTTTGTGCCGCCATCTGGAATGGGAATTTATAATAAATAAAGGACCGCTCGCGCATCGTTTCTATGTGCGAAGTGTTTCGAATCGTGAGCCAGGAAAATATTCGTGCTAAGTTAGCGCAATTTCGAATAGCGCCACGACAGGGGAAAACCGCGTTTTACGCAATTCTTTATCCACCGCGCGTATGTATATACTTACATACGTTTTATATCTCTACCGCGGAATGTTTTTACATTTCATGATTTTATCCACCGAATATTTTTACGTTTCACGTTTCGTCCACAGCATTATTTTCCCGCTTCATATTTTTTGCACGTAAATTGGAGCACACCTTGTCCCCGTAATTACTCTGTACGAAGGTCTCGTTAATAACTCAATTATTAACGATCCTGGTATTAATTAATTTTTACACTGTTTACGTGACGTAGCCGCAATGGACCGTCGTTAGTTCGCCTTAACTAGTTAGCCGTTGCCACCTCTTTGAGAAGCGTGTACCGAAATTGAAACGCAAAGACGAAGCGACACCGAGTTTATTATATTTAACAAACATATTTCAATAGTTCGTAGCTCGGATTTACTAAATTAAAAATACGGACACCACTTCAGTGTTCCCTCTTTAAAAATGTTTTCACAAAATTTATGAATATATTTTGGTTTTCACAAAAATTTCAATTGAAGTGGTAAATGGTAACCACTGTTCCGCGCGTTGAATATAATCGTCATAGCACAAAATATTGCCATTTCTTCATTACGAGTATAGTCATGAAAAACTGCTAAGTCATTAAGATATTCGATAGATCGTTAAATCGATCGCGTATCGATAACGACGATAAGTGCAATCGACGCTACGAGCCAAACGTCGAGTCGATGTTCAATTTCTATTATACCGAAACGATAGGTGGCAGCGTACGCGTACGCGCGAATGACCCGTTGCACCTTGCAACGAGGTTAAAGGACAGCCAGGTCAAATCGATAATCCGTTTAACCCAAAAAATGTGTGTACATCGCTTTGCGGGGCAATTGTATTCGGAACGATCCCCCCCCGATTGTTTCTCGATCCTCTTTCCGATCTATCGATCCAGCTTTCGGTAACGCGTCTACTGTTATCGAAGATCTACGGGTTTATCTCTTTGGCAATCGACGCGTGCGATGTAGATTCTCGATTTTTATTAATTGAATGCAGTATTTTGATAGAAGTGAAGCGTGGTAGTTATTCCGGCAGTGTATATTTATTTTTTTATTTTTTTATTTTTTGTTGCATCGCCAACACTCGTGACCGAAGCGTAAGTTAATTAGTCCCTCGCGGTCCAACTTTTTTTGTCCTTGCAAAAAAGATAAACTGATAGGATGGTTTAATAATAGTATAAAGTTAAAACTGAGAGAAATATGAAATGTAAATATGAAGATAATTTTTTAGAAACGTCTGAAAAGTTGGGGCGTGGAAGGTAATTTATATTGCCGCTTTTTTTTTAGCTAGTTTCAAATATATTAAATTACATTATTACTTACAGCGTTTTTGTATCTTTTATTATGTAAAAACGGTTTCATAGTTTCGCATTAAAATGAGAATAACGTTTACTCCAAATTCCTGTGCAGTTATTCGCGAATTACATTTACATTTAGCGCGTGAAACGAAGTAATGGGATGCCTGTTTCGAGGTATATTAAATATCGGCAATAATTTAGTATTAAATAAGATCAAACGTTAATCGCGATCGCGAATAAAATTGAATTTTCCGATCATTCGTTGCCTTTGTAACGTGCAACTAATTCGATATCGTTTCAATTGTACGTATCACCTGTAGGGGATGCGAATCGGTATCGAACTAATATAAAATAAATAACTACAAAACTCTCGTTATGAAGCTCGTCGAGAAACCTAAGCTCTCTTTTTTTTTCATCCCAATTATGCTACCTACTCGTTTCGCTATTCAGCGATAAATTCTCTCCTCCCCGAGGGTCGTTAATGCTTTCCAAAATATTATCGAAATTACTACCAACTGGAAATAAAATTTCCGTTCCCTGCGCTCCGAGGGGAATTTCGAAAATTTCTATCCCCCGGAAACAAGATAAAATTTTCCATTAATTTTAACGCGCGCGTACGGTGAAAGCTTCGTAAAACGTACTGCGCGAAAGCTTCGTAAAATATGACCGTCATAATTTTCCGGAAATATTATTTACGTAAAATGTTTAAAAAAAGAAAGAAATAAGGGGGCTAATAGAAACGGCGCAGAGAAAAGGTGCGTTGCCGAAGTATCGTTGAAGGTCGTAAAAATAATCCGAAAAATTGGTACTGCAACGCTACGCGTCGTTAGGTGTTTTATTGCTTCTTTAACGACTTTCCCGGGTGAGCATTAGCGTAGGATCGTTTAGAAATCGCAAATTCGTATCGTCGATGCCGTAGGATGTTCGTCGTCGACTCAACTTCGTGCCTACGCCGCGGCACGTCGAAACGCGTTGATCATAAATTTTGTCCCCTCCTACACGACAAAAATTCGAAATCATTTCGGGTAATCGTTATTCCTGATTTTTTGTACGATTCGTTAAATTTTTAATTTAGAAACTCAGTGACGTTGAATCGCGTTCGTCCGGCGTCAAAATTATGATAATTACGATTCTCTCCGAGTGGAGTAGGTCTCTTAAATCCCAGTCGCTAAGAAAGATTGCAACTCTCATAACTTTGGAATTACCTTTGTTTAATAAAGTGCGTTTTGAAGTCGAATTTGCGCCGAATCGTACTGAAAATCATCAATAATGTTCCATGGAAAATAAAAAATATTCAACTATTTATTACACAATAGACACTCCGTAACTTTTGTCCAGGACACAGGACAAATCATTTCTGTGCGCAAATGATAAAAGCACACAAAAAATGATTTAACATAATCTAATACATTAATCTTTAAAACATTAATAAATGCTCGACATCGTTAATACGATCATCTATTTATTTATCACCGAGCATTTATTGATTTAGCTTCGAGTCACAGTACCAATATTGATATCGATATACGTGTGACTAGTGCAAATTATCCAAAATCGACAGTCAATTTATCGACGGCGACGCATTACGTGCGATTAGGTCAACTCCGTTTGAGCGAAAGACAGGCGAACGTTCCAACTGAAATCGACGATTGAAATCTCACGGACACATTAATCACGCGTATTAACTTAATTAGGCGCCCAGTCAGCTCCTCCGTTTGCGTTCGGCGTTACGTTTCAGCGTACCCGTCGGCAGATCAATAGCGGCCCCCTTAAAATTCTGTAATACATTTTAGCCCCGGCCCTGAGAACCTTTCGTTTGACTAAACTAAGGGCGTGCTTTAACACAAAGCTCTTGTTAATTGCGAGCGCACAGATTTGCGGAGAGGTTAAAAAAAAGAAAGAAATTTAAAATGCAAAGGAGTGTTAAATTTCGTTATTAAATCGGTCGCTGATTGTACGCGGAATGGAATTTCATCAGTTACTTTGATAGGAGTAGTTACGAGCGGTGGTCGTGAGTCGTGATTTACGATGTAAGTACGCCTCGGATTTAAGTAAATCGAAGGGAAATTAGGTACAGGGTTAAATGAATTAACAAATTTTTTTAATTTACCTAACGTAAGATTAGAAAAATTTAAGTAAACCTTGCATTTTGCGAATCAAGATAATATAAGCTAAACTGATACTTTGCAAATTAAGTAAATCGTAGGTAAATATAAATGAGCTTTGCGTAACAAGATTTATACCGATTATACAGGAATATCATTTGTTAAATTGCAAAATGGCAAAGCAACTGTTTTTGCTTCTATCATAAATTAAATTACCAGGTAACATTTATTTTATTTTGAGAATCTCGCAATCCGAAAGCCGTAGTTTTTGATGTCTGAAAAGGTCTGGGTAGGAAAATATATTCCTAGGACCTCTGCTCTTTTATTATGGAAATAGGTCGAGCAAATAACTTTTCATAACATTCGTGGATAGAAAAACAACCCAACTTGCGTTTGTACGAACAATTTGAATGAGTCCCCGTAAAGACAAGATTCGCGATGTGAAATACGCTAGTGTGGTTAAACAACGGTGGAATTATTTAAACAAAAAACAAAAGAGAGAGGAAAAAAGCTTTGCCCAGGCTCCACGTCGGTTTTCGTTAACGACTTATCGGAAATCGATTATTTCCTTTTATCCTTCCTTCCCGAGATTGAACGCGTGCTCGCTGGTATTTTAGTTTAAACGTAATACAGTTTATTTTGAATTCAATTCCAAGAATTTTACAAGCGGGAATTTATTAGAGGGTAGGGTACCTCGTCCCGTTACACGCGAAATATTAAATCAAAATCGGAATTCTTCTTTCTCGGAAATAGGTCGAGCAAATAACTCTGCATAAATCTGATGAATGGAAAGTCACCTAAATCCCAGGAGTCAGATTGTTTCTTTTATGCGAACCAAAAATTCCGCGTTCCTCGTAGAAATAGAATTTCGAGCGAAACGGAGTCGCGTTTGAAAAATCGAACGGGACGCACGTCCGCTTTTAAAAAATGTATTATTTTTCCATTAGTAAGTCGAGCGCCGCGAGAAATGGAATTACGTTGTTACTCTTAATCACCGTTTCAAATATTCACCGTCGCGGTGAGTTTTAACGTTTACGAAGCTTTCGAAAATTCACGGCTCGTCGAAAGTTGGCGAAAAATCTCGCGTCAAAGAGCTACAACGAATTAGTTCAAATTTTTTTCGGGCATTTCGAAAGAGCCGGCGAAATATTTTTTTTTATTTTTCTTTTTTCGTTGGAAAGGCAAAGAATTTTAGTTTGTTAACAAGTTTTGTTCAAACTTTCGATGTTTCGCGTTCCATTAACGCGATTTCCTCTTAATTACAAATGCATCGGCGTAATTAGCAGTGTATCTTAATTAATTTCATTGCACAGTAAACGAAACTTTTCCTGAAAGAGTTATCAGGCTTTTTCATTCGATCAATTAATTCTCCCCTCTACGGTCATAATTGCAATGGTAGAAAAAGAAAGTTGAAAAAAAAAAAAAGAAACAGAAGGGCTTCGAAAACTATTTAATATTAAAACTCACGGGCGAAGTGATATTCTTAAAATTAAATCCGGACTTTGTAATGAGTCGCCTTGAAGTGCTCCGCCCCGGGATCAATATTCCCGGAACGTTTTTATCGCGAAGGTAAAACTACTCCTCGCAATAAAATATTCCCGCGAGATTGGATTCGCGGGGCTTAATTAAATTCGTAGAAACGAGATAGGAAGAAGCTTTTCCCGAAAATCTGATACGCTCGAGAATAGGTGGGGAATTCCATCATACGGTGTAACGCGTCAACAATTTAAAATGAATGCGACGCGGAATGCCCGAAGGTGGATTGCCGCCTCGTAGACCGCGCGACAAAAGGTGCAAATCGTGGTGCAAACAAGACGTGTACCGACGCGACGCGACGTTTCGTAACGAAAACGTGCAACGTCGACGAGAAAACGGGGAGTGCGAGGGAGAACTTGGAAAAGCAGAAGCGAGACGTTGAAAAGTCAAATCGAACGGGAGTAGAATTTTTCACCCGTTTCCGGCAGAATTTTGGAAATCTCGCAGACGTTTTTCCTCTCTCTCTCTCGTATTTGCAAAGGTTTGGGAGCAAAGTTGATACATAATATTACCGATAAACCCGGGAACATTGCGATTTACGAGTGGGTACGACGGGAGATGAAATTAAATATAAATGCGAGAGAACCAACCGCTCGGGAATTCGCGCGAAATGCATAAATCTAGATTATTCTACTCGCTTCATAATTTTAATTATGCTCTTCTCAGCGATGGTTATTCTGTCATATTTCACCGTGTCTCGCATTCTATAGCGTATACAATTTCCCGCACGGTACCCCTCTCGACCCCGCGCGCCCACCGCTTTTGCGTAGATATTAAAGTTTCCCATTTTCCAGGTCGAATCGGGGGGGTAGTGGTAGTCGATGTAATTCGTCGGGGAAAAATGGAACGAAGAATACGTCGCGACGAAAACGTTGCTCTACTATCCGATCTATTTCCGCGGGTCAATCGTTTACGGAATTTGGGAGAGTCGGTAAACGCTGTGTCACGATCGTATCGAAAAATTATTAATCTCTCCTATTATTGGACTCGCATTCGACGATAATGAGCAACTGAAATTGTATCTCGAGCCGCGCGATAGTCGGTGACGTTGAATAGGCTGGTGATGTAGCGCGGGGGTGGCCAGTGGCGTATACGTGTACGGCTTGCCCTAAATCTGGATTTCATGTTACGCGAGAGAGGATCGCCTATATTCGTTCGGAATAATCTCTCCGCAGCGCCGGTCTGTGGTTACTAAATGTCTTAACGTCCGATCTCGCGAACTATGCGGATATTTTAACGACCTTGGCTCTCTTCGTTTCCGCGAACCTGGTTCGTTAAGTATTTTTCCTTCGACGTTAATTCAGCTTCGACGATATAAATCGTACGTGATATCGAGAGACTAGGTATTGTCTCGGGCAAAGTATAAGTACGCGTGAATTAGGTCTTGTTAAAACGCATTAAAAATTAATCTACCGATACAAATTATAATGCGTAACGTTTAATAGAGAGAACGTCGTTCAAGACACGTCGAGTATCCGGAAGCATTGTAAAACTGAAAGCCTAAATAATAAGGCGATACGAGTAATGAAAAGATCGTGATTTATGTAAATCTTGGATGTACCGAGGAAAAATGCATTCGATATATTTGAATTTCAATTTAAATCGATTACGACGGACGAGGTAGCGTGCGAAGTTTCGTTAAAGATTCAAAACTATGGTAAACAATTCATTAGCATCTACGATTTCTCGTGTACGTATTTCTGTTAAATCTATTTTTGGAGTTGGATTAATCGCACGGCTATTCAAATTTTGTTTTCTGTTTTCGAGCACGTTGCATCTTTGGAGGCGAGCCTCGTTCGATAAATCTCGTGCAAAAATTTGATAATATTTTTCGAAATTGACTTCGCGATTATACCATACGTCGTACCTTAATTTAATTAATATTCGTTCTTCTGTACCCACACATTCTCTCAAGTTTGCGTTCCTCTGACGAATGACAGGAGGTATAATCTGTACAAGTTCTTTATAGGATTCTTTCGATATTCTATAAAATGCCACAAATTTAACGTTGTCGGTTTCGTGCAGTTGTCTGGCTGATAGAAAAGGCCCGCAGCGGCGATTATTTTGAATATAAGGATGAATCCAATGATTCCTCCTTTGACTTCTGTCCATCCTCTCCTTTCAACCAACTTCTTAATAATCGCGCGTAGAATCGTTTCGTACACGGACCCTCTATCGCAGGCATCGCGTACATCGCATGTATCGCATAAATTGCATTGCGTGGCAATCGCCTAATGCGCGGAGTGCCTAACGCATTCGGTCCCGCTCCTTCGCCGGTGGCATAATTGCACGGTCACCAGTGGTAGCAATTTAAGTAAAATTAAAACCACCGGCGAACAATTATCCATTCCCTCGTGCAAATACTGCGCACGGTGTGAGCCGGGGCTGGTTTGTCATACAACTCGTTTTCAATTAAATTTTTGTAAAACGTATAGAAAATATTACCGGTCTGCTAAAAGATATCGCACATTATACCGCGCGCTGCTGAACGTGTTAACGTCGATCCCCGTCGATGCCAATACTAATCTGCCAATCTTCTTCTCTGTTTCAGGTATGTTGCATTCGGTATCGCTGGGGCGCAAAACGAGGAACGCGAAACAGGTCTGCAGTTTCTATTACCGGTGCGAAAATAGTTAGGTGAGATTTACGCGAGGCAGTTAATCTTTATGCGCCTGGGCTCATTTAGTTTGTTTCTCGTTGAACTCGTTAATGGAGCCATTTAAATATTCATGGGGGGGGGGGGGGATTTAAATACTTGTAATCGGAAGGACAATTTTCCCAACGACGCCGACGACGACGACGTTGCCTCGTCCGCGTTCGTCGCGGTGGGAACGATCTTGCGCGTAAACGTCGAAATCCGATATCGAAGACGACGCGAACACGTGGAAGTCGGTATAACATTACTTTCCGAGATCCGTGTTACAGTAACACCGGCCGGATCATTGAATTCGCGTTAACGAAGCTCTCGTTACGGACAGGGGGGAAAACGCATTATCCGTCACTCGATACTTGAAAAAAAAAAAAGAAAAAGAAAAAGATACGCTCACCCTCGCCCCCCGGTGCGTAAAATTAGTTTATTTCGAAAATAGTTGCGCGTCGTTACTCGTCTCGCTCGTTGAAGCGAGTACGCGAATTCGAGTAATTAGAAATACAATACGGCGATCGTAATTGCGAGAGATTTATATAATCGCGCCGGCTAACCAACATATAACATGTACGCTCTCGCGAGGTCGGATAAAGGACTCGGTTAGTTGGTTTTATTTATAGCTGTCGCATGGTAACGATAAATCGTAATTCGTCGGTCGATAAAGTTTGATAATGCGAGGAAACGCGTCCGGGAGATAAGTCTAACAATAAGTTTGGACGAAAAAGTATATTTGCCGATCGTAACGCAGCGTCGCCGCGAAATAACAATAATTTTCCATCGAAACGTTATTTCGTCTCGTCCGGAGGGATTGACAATGAGATACGTACCGTCGTGGACGTTCGAGTCAAAGATAAATTTTGTAAATTGATATTCGTTCGACGAGCCGTCGACTCGATGCCTCGAATTTGATTATCGAGATGAAATTTACTCGATTACCATACGATTAGGCGAGCAGGTAAAATAATACGTAAGCTCGAACGCAAGCTAATTTATCGTCGCTGCGGCTAATCAATTTTCGCCCGCGCTAAACGGGAATGTATGCAATAATCGCCGGGCAAGAGGCGAACGCGTGAACTCTTGAACTACATTCTTATCGCCGGCGAACTTTGCAGTGCTCTTACGAATACTTTAACGTAAATAAACCAGCCCAGCGGTGAATAAAGCAATTGATTCTACTCTTTGTGCTCGATATTTGTCGCAACGTCGTACGCGAAAACGGTGCGCGTTACGCATAAGGGGGGGGGGGGGGGGAATTACGATTACGCTGGAAGTGTCGGTGGAAAAAAAAAAGTATTGCGCAACGCTAACAACGTACTTAAAGGTCAACCCGTTGCTCTCCCCGCGGCGATCGTTATCGGGAGTTTTATAATTTAATGACCGGTAATACGATGAACGTCGCGCGACACTTACAAATGTCTTCGCGTCGATAAAAGGGGTGCTACGTAAATCACATATTAATTGAACGCGCCAGCGTATTTGCTCGCGGTTCGTTATTATTTAATGCATCGCGAAGTAACGCGGCGGTGCGGGATGAGTCATAAAATTCTGACTCGATTACGCTCAGCGACGTTCTCTCGACAGTCGTTGATTGTGATTCGAGCGAGTGATAAAGACGAGTTTAATTCTTCGGTACGTAGTAGCCGGGAGCCGGAGCGTTTAGCAATTTAAATTTGCTTGTTTTTGAAAACCACTGATCGGGTGAATTTGATGATCGCGCGCGAGCTATCGGTTACCCCCGGAGACGTAATCGTTTAGTAATCACGATGTAACGGTTAATGATCGCTATCAGTCGAATTAACATTATTTTTCGTAAAGACGAACAGGTCGATCGAGATACGAATTTCGATTGCCGGAGGGAGAGGGCGCGCGTTCAAATTGATCAATATAATTGCGTTAAACGCGCGTCGACCAACAACGCCGAACACTCTCGTTTAATTAAACGTGACAGTATCGACGTTAGGGCAGCGGTGACTGCACCGAAATAGTATTAATAATTCGCGCATAATTATTAGCCCGTCGCGTTTCAGGGACCATTCGTCGTGCGAGGAATTGTGCTCGCAATTACGCGGTTATACAATATTTATGGGTAATTAACAGTCGTAAGACCATGGAATAATTACTGCCCTCCGCTGTTCAAAAGTTTCCTCCGTCGCGTGTAACTTTCACCTTAAACTATTCTCTCCCTCTCTCTCTAGTTCTCTCTCCATCGCGTTGCGCTCGCTCAAAGTTTTATTCCTTAAACTCAATTACCTGACACACCGACGCCCGAATGTTTAATAACCACTCCCCGTCTGTCCTGCAAATTTCATTTCCAACCAGCGACGCGGGGGGATAACGATAATTTGACGGAACGTACAAACAGTTTGAAGTTTCTTTTCATTCCTGAAATCCTAGCCCTACGGTATTATAGAAAAGAGTATATTAAATTCCCAATTATTCTGTTTCTCTTCTCGACGGGGGTTGACGGAGAGTTCATATTTATTATTCTCCTTGGTATATTTTATATGTACATTCGTATACATTTGTAATATTATAATATACGCGAGTCTGCTATTCATCATACTACCGAGGCGTCGCTATTCATCATACTCGAACTATTACGCGCGAAAAACATATAATTTTATTCCACGTCAAAAGGATTGACGAGAACGCGTGGCTCAAAAAATGATTCCGATCACGAAAAACAAAGTAACGTTCGATCGCAAACAACGGGCTGTCGACAACGCGTTCTATCCTACCCATATCGATACTCGATCGACGTCGGGTATACGTATACATATATTTGAATATTCGAAATCCTGTCAACTACAATATTCAAAATTAAAAAAATCTCTGTACTCCGGGTTAAGGGATTATTCCGCGCACGAGAGCCCTCCTTTACGCTCGTCATGGCGGCGGACACCGAATTTCGCGTTATTACAATCTCGTTGTCCCCGGTCGGAAGAAGAATTCAGACGAGCGAGCACGGTGGGTAAGATAAAGTGGAATAAAATAAAATTACGGTGGAAAGGGAGCGTCCTCTTTTCTTTTTTTCTTTTCTTTTTTTTTTTTTATCGTCGCATCGTCGCACTCGGAAAACAACTCTTTGGCTTCTGCGCGTGATTGTACTCTCAAGTGGGTTATGCACGACTACGAATCCGTTTGCGTGTATGTATGTACGAGTAACGGGCAGCGCTCGCCCTCGCTTGTTTTCAGTTTTTATTTCGCGCTCCGTGACGCGTTCAATGACTATCCTGCTGATACTTTGAGAGACTGACGTTCAAAGAACGACGTTGTTTTTGCTGTTGTAAAAAAAAAGAAAAAGAAAAAAAGAAAACGTTCGGACTTCGTTGCTACGAGGTGCTACTCGAACGACGGATCTTTGCGTTTCGCGTTTCGATCGATAATCCTTTGGAGGATTTTGTTTAACTTCTTTTTTAATCTCACGTTGAACGTGAATTTTTTTAATCGCTCAGCTCTTCCGATCTCTGTGAAAGGCGTGCGCACCTACATTGTGTCGCAAAGACGACCCCACGGGGCAAACGGCAAATTGAGTGCAGGCCACCGGTGATCCACTATGGTAGTCAACGTGTTACAAATATCTCTAGACATTGTACGAATGTGTATTGGTTTTCGCTACAATTTTAATTGAAATAGCAAATGGTAACTATTTTTCCGCGCGATCAACGTAATCGCCGCAGCGCTAAATATTGCCATTTAATTTGTGACAAGTGTACTCGTCCAGAATTCATTCTCATTACCGGAAGGTATTCCCTGGGAATAAATATTTTTAAGCGGGTTCTAGTTTATCTTTACTCGGCTGAAGTAAATGAGCTTGTTACTCGCACGGTTCGTAGTAAAAGTTTTACGAACTTCAAATAATATCCGCGTAATACGCGAGTGGGTTCTATCGCGCTTTCGGTACTTTATAAATCTTTAGAGGAAGTTGGTTCGCCGTTTTGGAATTTTTATTATCCCCTCCCCCCCTCCTTTGTTTCTGATTAAAAATTTGTTTATATCGCGCAGCGTAGTTGGCGGAATATTTTTGTTACGCGTTTACCAAACATCGCACGAACGACGAGGCTAAACTTTTGCTCCTAAGAACCCTCGGAACGGTCGATACCTGTATTAAAAAACTTTTACATAATATTGACCAACGGCCGGCCATTGTTTTCAGTCGGTTTATCGGAAAATCCGCTAACAAAACAATCGTTTCTGCACGGGACACCCTTTAGAATTGCTCTTGACAAACGAGCGTTAATTATCAAAGCGGAACGGCCGGGACGGCAAATAAAATGCAGAAATAACGGTTACTCGCACGAATTTCTGTAAAATATACCACTTTAAAACAACAATGAGCTAACGAGTGGGCGAGCTCTTAATCGCAGTCATTAAAAAACGCGGATAATTAATTTAAAACATTTCCGTCAGATCGAACGTGACTCCCCGCGAACGTTACGGGTGGAGGACTTTAAAATTTGATTTGCACGTTTTCCAAAGCCCCGTCGTTTACGAGCGGCTTTATTAAACAAAGGATTAACAAACGTGCATGGGGATAAAATGAGTTGAAATTTTGCGAAAGTATCGGCGCGCCCCGCTCCGGATAAAAGTATTGGGTCGCGGTCGTCTGCGATTTAATTACCGATCGATACGGCAATAAAACGGGAAATTAACTGTCGCGTATAACGAAGAATAGTTCCGCGAACTGTAATTTATAGTCAATTGGATCAAGGTTTTCTACAAATTATTATTATCAAATTACTGCGAATACGAGGAATCACACAAATCGGCATCTCATTCTCCGTGCATATATATTTTGTTATTCCACTCGTGTATTTATAACTATAACGCACGATAAATAATGCTTAAAGATTTCTAAGATATTCCGGAATCGGCGAGGAATTTAATACGTTCGCTAATTTTATTGCAATAAAAAAGAACCGACTTAATTAATGCGATATGTGTATAAACAACGGTCGAGAGAAGTCTCGCGAATATTCCCGAAGATAATTTTTATTGGTTCGATGCAGTGATACGAAATCAAGTTTTAACGTCGATGGAATTGATTTCGGTCTTACCGTGAATTGTTATTATTCATAAATTAGCGGTAGTATCATTGACACCATTAAATATCTTTTGTTTACGTCATTAATCGCTCCCAGGAGAAATCTTAACGGGGATCACTGTACACCTTTGACAATATTCCCAACTCAATTCCCGCCGTTCGTAGATTATTTATCGATGAAACCCTTAACGCTTCGCGATCGAAACAATATCAAATTCGATCCCCGCGACCATCGCGTATCAGCTTTTCGAATACACGCTCGAACAGTAAACACGTTGGAACGCATTTCGCCTCCGATAAGTGGCTAACGCGAGTTCGTAGTCACACGCTTAGGTAGCTCTCGACAGTGACACCGGTATTAGCCTCTCGGCGCAGGTAAATAGATAATCGTAGCTCACCGATTGCGTTAACGATAACGTCCGATTTCTTTCGTTCGTCGGCAAAGCGTTTTGTAACAATTTTGCGCAGGCCCGGGGTAACCGCGGAGAACGCGAGATATCTTGATTTCGGTATGCATAAGTCATGCTCACAACGAACAGCTTTCTTCGGCTGATTCTCGCTAATCCAAAATAACGAGCAAAAACCTGTTTCCCACTGTGGTGGCGATCGACGCGCGTTAAATATTCCTCGCGAGCCGGTGAACGAGCTTTAAAGAAAAAAAAAAGAAGGAACACGTGCACGCTCGTCGACAAATGTTAAGAAACTTTTCACATGGATGAACGTAACGAGTTTAGCGCGCGATACGCGAGCGCACTTTTCGAATTAGCTTTGGCACATTATCGTAGATCTTTTTTTTGACTCCGCAAATATTTGTCCACGAGACGTACATTATTCTTTAAATCTCAGAATACAAAATTGTGAGAACTGACAATTTTGTAGGTTCGTTTACAATTTCTTTTCCTCAAGATAAAAAAAAATTGCATTTCGGCGCGTCACGTCTTAGAAAAGACTCTTAGAAAAAATTAATAATACCGCGGAACACCGTGACAAGAGCGAGAATAATATTCCACGAAACGTTTAACTTTCGTCCACGAGTCATATCTGCGAACGCAAGGAAATTCCCGAACGGATTGAGCGTCACTGCTGAGATCTTATTTCTTTCGTCTTCCCTGTTTTTCCGTCCCCTCGCTCCGCGTCGGGTTCTGTTTTTCCCCGAGTGTCCGCCGTATGGGTTAATTCGCGAACAATTTATAAACGACGAGAACACGGGGATGCGAGCGAGTTTAACTGTCAACAAAAAGAAAATTATAAGAAAAGCAAGGGAAATATTGAATGCCACGGCGCCCGCGCTCCATTTCTTTTATTATCTTCCATCTATTCTGTTCGCCTTGACTCCCTTTTTTGCATTATTCCTCCCCCCCCCCCCCCCTCCCCCTCCTATTCGCGAGCATTGTAACGTATAATGTAATTCAGGAACAATTTGTAAACGAAAGGTAAGGTACGCGCGTACCTAAGTTTAATGCGAAAGAGCCGCGGTTGAATGTAAAACTTCGCTTCCTTTATTCCAGGTCTTTGTTCCCTTTTATTTCATTCCCCATTTCGCGAGTATAACGGGGAAATAAAAATAATGCAGAAAGTAATTCGCATCGGGGGGACGAGGCTGCACGCGCGCTCTGCTTAAATGTTTAAATTCGACGGCAAAGAACCGCGGCGAACGTTTGAGCTGCATTTATTTATTTTCACCCGTTTGTATCAGGGTGTTTCGCGCCGTTTCTTTCGGTGTAGCTTGATTCCGATGAAGAATATTAATATCCACAGGTACGTGGGGGCGTTTGTTACGCGAACGATCGATCCTCGACTGTTCGATCCTCGTTCAAACGATTTAATCGTCGCGAGGTAAACATTGTTTCGCAAATAAATGCAATAATTGTATCTAATACGCTACGATGAGTCGCGCGACATCTGACACGCGGCAAACCGATTAGGTAATAATTTGTTTATACCGCGATTAAAATAACACGTTGTATCGGAAACTGCCGGTGTGTCGCGTGATCGCGTCGTTTAAAAAAAAAAAAAACCCACGAAGGAGCGCAATCGACGAAGATGCGACGAACCCTTTTTCTGCCCTCCTCCCCCCATTGTTCTCGCTCCTTACTTATTTACTATGTGGAATTACGAGAGGGGTGAGAAAAGGCCGGAAGAGTGCTCGAGGAACCTTAGGAAAGTGTGACGGTAAAGGACGAGAGGAAAATGAAACAGGAACGGAAGCGAGAAAACCCCCGTGAAAAGGGGGGTTCGAAAGGGACTGCTAGGTGCAAAGGGACTGCCAAAGAGACAGCGGGGGGAAAGATTCGTGGGGGCGGAAAAAGGGAGAGAGAGAGAGAGGGAGAGAGAGAGAGAGAGAGAGAGAGAGAGAGAGAGAGAGAAACGACCGGGAAAGAAATGAAGCGAGAAAAGAAGAGAGAGGATGGATAAAAAGAAGAGAACGGGGCATTAGATGAAAAAGGGACAAGAGGGTGAAAAAGGGCTAGAGACGAGGACGGGGACATCGGGGTTTATCCGAGTATCCTTCGTTCGTGGTTCATTAACGTTTTTCTTTCTTCCACCGACGTACCTCCCTTTTTTGATCATCGTTTCTTTTACCTTGGCAGATTTGCAACCGTCTTTACGTTCGAGGAATTTACATTCGACCGCGGAGGATATGCGAAACGAATGCCCTGCGTGCACCCTCCCCCGCTTCCCCCTTTTGATTTTGTTTCTTCCTCTCACAATCAATTGTTGTCCCATCGTTAATTTATTTATAGAATTGCTTTCAATATTGATGCGCATTGGGAACGGTTGGTTGCGGCGGATGATATTTTTCAGACGAAATTACAGAGTGGAGAGAAAGGAAATTCGCTCGACGTTGACGAACGATTCTTTTCCATCAGCCATTAATAGCAATTTTCATACTATTATCGACGACAGATATAACTTTCCAAATTTCATGATACCCTCCTATCATTACGCGAGTTCTTACAATAACATAATATTCACGTTACTCGAGTTCGAATAGAGACGAGATTTATTTATACCTGAAACCGAACATGATCTAATTGAATAATTTATTTATTTTTCACTCTCCCAATAAGTCCACGAAGAAACGTTGATTCCCAGCGATAATCGATCTCCTACGCGCGCCAGTGAGCATATACCTATATTAATATATCCACGCATCTGCAAATGGAGTTTTGATAAGAAACTCGAGGAGCATAGTAGCCTTCCTTCCGGGTGGAGCGAATTTTTTTTTATCCCACCTTCTAGCGCCGAGTGTCCACGCACACGACGACAAAATCGTCGAGTTCCCGCGCGTGCACGTCGATAAGTTCGCCAAAGTTACGCGCGAAAGTTAAATCACGCGGAAGAGATATACGCGCGTGCATAGTAGTTGTATCCTATTTTGGCTGGCCGTGCACGCGACGCAATATTTTATCGGGGGCAGCAGCGAACAGCACATTTTATGCGAGTTGCGCGTTACGCGTGCTCCTTGCTCTCGGGCAGGAAGTATCGGAAAAGCTTTATGCTTGTAAATCGTCGCGAGCGACGTCGTATTTACTGACCTAAGCCATACTCCTATCGGCGCTTATCGCTCCTCGTTCTTTCCTGCTTTTTGCCTTTTTCTTCCTCCTCCTTTTTTTTTTCTTTGGTTGTCTTTATTTAATCACGCCCACGGGCAAAGGAACGCGCAGCGCCGACGAAATTATTAATCGTTCGAGGCTTCCGGTTACGACACGGTCGCAATGTGTCGGATCTTTGATTCCCTGCGGATGTATCGGAACGTTTCTAATTTCGCGAATATATGTACTTTCACGGTTGCTCGACAAACTTATTAACGAGAGCTCTGATCTGCTATTTAACCCTGCGAAACGATCCGAAGTAATTGGACTTTATTTGTTCGGTATTAAAATGAACGAAAATTCGAAAACTTTGCGAATCATAAGAACGTCTCGTACTTGTTTTTCTTTTTTCGCACAGTAATCGGGAAACCCACGGCGCCACTGGGAGGAGCAACGTCGGCTACAAAGACAGGCTTTACGCGTATAAGTATTACAATGGTATCGTGTTCGTAGCGCGTTTTATCAGAACGCTATGCAACATTTTTCTTTTATTTCTTCGTTGGCCGCGGACGAAGTTTGCCAAGCCTTTCTGGAATTAACTCCGCCCGCCGCTAGGGGCGCGTACAACGCGCTCGTCGCATTACAAGCTCGTTACGTATACGTACACGCTGAGAGGGAATTAGTATTACCTTGGAATACGTAACCTCTGTTCGCGTGTAAATGCCTGCTTTCAAGTGTTTTTTTTTTTTCCTACTGAATTTTATCGCGCGGTTTAATATCTACGTTACGCGAACGAAAATAAACATTTCTGTAAAAGCATTTTACGTCTAATTCGTAATGGAGCTGGAGCGATTAAACGTTAAACGTATCGTTAACGCGAATTTTTGTACAATTAATTAACTCGTAACTTCGTAATCGTTCCGTATCTTCCGATTTATTGAAATATTTTTGTAATTTATCCTTGACGATCGAACGATCGCGAAGCTTTTTTTTTTTTAATACTTTTTTAATAAAATTTTAATAAGAAAATTAATGAGTCCATTGGATTTTGTAACAACGTCCGAGTTACGAATAAAAATAATGTCGGATTCGCGCGTCGAGTGAAATCGAATCTTGACGTTACGAATTCGCGATAAATTTAATAATACCGGAGTGCACGTGCGAGATAAAATTTTGTGCATCACGATAAGAGCGATAAACACATCGAATTTCATTATTTCCTTGCTGACTACCGGGAAAGGGGGGTAAATCGTTTTGGTGACGGTAGGCCGATTAAAAAAAATCCACGCAAATAAAAATTCAACGAAACAGCGAAATTCTGAATTAACTTGCGCAAAATATTCGCGATTTGGGAACAAGAGGATCTCGTTTCTCTTTTTTTTTAGGAAACTTGAACCAATACCCGCAGACAAAATATTTTGGGTAACTTTTATCGAAGAAAGGTGCGAATAAAAGATCGCGGTTATCGTTGGGTTAACGAGGGAAAAATGACAGAAGCGAATCTAAACTTTGATCGAGCGGCCGACGAGTCGGTCGATCTTCGTTGCGATGGAAGTCGATTAATTAGCGGTAATCAAGACCGGTGGATTTCGTCTCTATCTCTACGTTCGCCTCTCTCTCTCTCTCTCTTACTCACTCACTCTGTCGTTTGTTATCCGCCTGGCTATTTAGTAAACCCGTTTCAAGCGTCACTTTGTCGCTCGCGACATCGTGAATTACGTCGGGCAAGGTACCGAGTGATAACGCGTGAAAAATCTGACGGTTGAAAAATGATTGCTATCGTGGATTTATAGCGTTTGTCATTTTACTTTGAACCCAAAGTAACTCTAATGCGCGTACTTTATTTATTCTTCCCGTATTCGTGTACATACGAACTGCGAAATCGTTTCGCCGTCATTGACGTATCGTCGACGTAAGAATATTCTATCTTTCCAAAGACATTTCGATTTTTATTTATATCTACGGATATAGATTGGAATTCTAAATTAATATATTAGTACTTGAATAATCTACAAAATTATCAAGTTATTTTTCTTCTCATTTCGAGGCGTAAGAAAATTTCTCGTATTCCGTTATTAGAAAATACTCCGTAATTACTCCTTTTGCTCGTCGTAACAACGATCCTTACGCTCCCGCACACGCACGTTTTGCCAAATTAATACACGTTCGCGGACGAGCGCGTGTTCGTGCAATAACGCTCGATAACTATAATCCGGTTGTTCGGTATAACTGTGCGGTCAAAGCAAAGTATTCACGGTATTCCCTGACGTTCGGGATAATTAAAGTACAGCCGTGTACGTTAGATAATTAAGGGTATTGCGTGTCGGCGTGCAATAGAAACGTTAAGCAAATATACGCGCTGTTTAATCTTTTTTCCAACATTCGAGCGCTCGCATCGATAACTAACTTATTAGATTTTATTACGTAATATCGCGTCACGACCTGAGAAATAGTAATCGATCGAAATTCGTTCGTTTGCGTTACAGTTACCACGAAAGTTCTTATCATATCCGTGCTGAATTTTCATCCGTTCGCGGAATTCTCATTAGCGAACGGATGTCATCGAAAGTAGAACGGTACATGTAAGTATTTTCCGTGAAATATTCAGTATAGAAATACTAATAATAACGGAAATAGCAATAACGATCGAAACGTTCGACGGGAATTATTCTTGCAAATGTTGTTGTTAACCTTCGAACCGATCCGTGTCGGTTACATTGGATTATTTTTAACGAATTTGAAAAAATATGTATATATGTGACTGCACGGTATTTCATGTTTTTTTTTTGCAACAGGATGAAAAACTTGATGAATTCTGTATTAAAGTACGCCGTCACCGCGCGGATATTAGTTGTACGACTTTAATAATTGGGTTCGCTCGGTTGGTTTGAAAACATTGAGAGCCGTTGACGATGGAACCAATTTTATTCTCCTTTTACGAAAGCCTCGGTAAAAACAGGTACGTTGTACTTCATAATTGCAAGTGAAGTCGCACGAAAACATGGGATACATTATTAACTTTAGAGCAAGAAACTTCAATGAGAATAATATCATTGTTATTCCGCTTTATCATTCGTAACGATCGTTCGCTTATCGGCACTAAACTATACGTTCTATTTGTTTATCGGCTAAACGGGATTTCAATTTTTACGCGAAAGATCGAGAATGGTGAATTATAATGAATATGATCACAAAAATATTATTCTAAACAATGGGGCGTAGATGTGTAGGGATCGACCCGATCCAGTTAAATCGTAAATCGTAACAAATGGTTATTGAGCGGTGCGGAAAAAAAGTTAATGCTATTCATCGCCGCGCGATATTAATCGTTATTAACGTTTGTAATAAATGATCGTTGCGCGGCATTAAGTGCATCGCGTTCCCGAAACGTTTATTTTATGCGAATGGCAGGAGAATCGTCATCCGATTAGCTCGCGAATGCCATTGTTTTCCCTGAAAATAATACCGCGGGCGGTGTACGTGTATGTTTGCTCGTGTCTATATAAATAATTAGAATCGATGCGCGTCCAGGGCGTTGCATTAATAACAATAATAACGACGCGCGGATCGCGTCGGCGCGGAATTATCCTGCGGCGCTGACTTTTTGCGCATTGTGGAATTAACATTTTTATAATACAGGGAAATCCGCTTATAGTGATCACTAGGGGACCTATAGCTTTTGATAGCAATAACCGGCTGGTAGCATTAACCGGAAGACAAAAGAATGATATTATTAAACACGAATTATTACTAGATAATATAACGTACTAATATTGATCCAAAACTACGTATTTGTAGCACGTGTAATTATCATAATTGATAACAATAGCCAAAGTTCGATTATAATAAGCGTATGATTTTAAGTAATTTTATATGCCGTGGTTTTGAGACCAACCGATTGCGAATATAATAACCAATTGATAACATCCGTGATTATAATATCAGGCTTCCACTGTATTATATTATACATTTTTATAGACGTCAAAAATGGCAATCCGATGGTACGATCATTAACTCTACAAGAACTTTTTGTCTTCTAACCAAACTGACTCATCGTTTATTTCAAACATTACGGGTGATATTTATTACTTTCCACCCGTCAGATCAGACCAATTTTCATTCCGAGAATGGAGATATTAATCACGGAGAACGTAATGGCGTTACCAGACGCTCGGTTTTGAAAAATTACGTAGGTCCATAATTAGCGATTGTTCGCTATCCTGAAATTACCTGGTGCGTATAAAAAACCGACCGTTTCTTTTTACCGAGGATAAAGCGCATCGTTAAAATACAAACAATACAAACGATAAACTGGGTTTGAAACATTTAAAGTTTGCACGCAACCTCGACGTTTAATCCAGTAAAAATAATAATTTATGGAATCACGTTTGAATTCCGCAACATTCAACGTGGAAAACAGGTGCGCGAAGCTACGCGATAGTCGACGCTGCCCTCCGTTCCTTAATCAAAATTAACATTTTTAAAAAAATGCCAAACTCATTCGTCTTTTTTTAACCTGACGAGGGGACCACAATTTATGGGAAAGCGTATATTTTTCAATTATTTCTATACGCGTCGCTTAATGGGTTAATTCTTCGCTGTTTTGGGGTCCGCTTAATTCCCGCAAGTTATTTTCCACTCTCGTTTCTTTTTTGTTTGCTTTTTTTGTTTTTGGAAAATATGCGTGAGTATACCCGCGTGTACCTACGCTCCGTAGAATGTTTCATCCTCCTCATTTCTCTCTCTCTCTCTCTCTCCCTCTTTCTCCTCCCTCTCTCGACATGGATTTATTTCATTGAAAATAACAGATCGCATCCTTCTCTGTCTCCGGTGGCCTCTGTCTCGCTCATAAGCGTCCAGACATCACTCCGCGTTTTGTCCCCTTTATTTGCTCGCTCGTTCAACAATGTGTACCATCTATCTGTACACACATCTCACCGTCCATCCGTCGTATCTACGCTCTAATCTTCGCGTGTCACGAAACACCTCGCGAAAAACGTGTTGTCGATGGCACCTACGGTTGAAATATGTATAATTGACGAGAAACATTCCCGCAAAGTATCCCGCGACTCGTCTTTGTCGATAAGGATCGATAATATTTAGATTTTTACTCGGTTTCTACCTGTCGACGCCTGGAAGATTGCGTCCTGGTTAGAAAAAATACCGTGTGACTTTCTAAGCAGTTCGAACCCTTTCCGCGCGCACTTTTCTCATTTGCTATCAATTATATCTCTACTTGTAAAAATTAGAGTATAGGCAGAATGTTGTTTAAGCTCTGTCAACTCTTCGACTACTTTGAATAGGACTCTATTTTTGTTTGGAATAATTTTTACGAGAACGTCGCCGTCCGTATGAATTATTTATACGTCGTAAAAGATTTGATGCGAGACGACCGAACGGTAAATAATTTCCGAAAGATTCGATAACTTGGCGTTTTCCGCGGTTGGACATTTAAGAGCTCTTAATGAGTACAAATAAAGAGGGGGACCCGTGGGTTTGCTCCCAATCGACGAAGTTTATCTTGATGGACTCGAACATTTTCGAGAGTACGAAATAAGAGGAGGGGGAACGTTCTTGGAGAACTCTAAAAGATGCATCGAGCGTAATGCAAAATTAAGTTTCACTCCGAGAGGAAATGGCTTTGCGAAGTTCTGTTTGCTCGACGTAATTGCGTGGAATGCATTTGAATCACCGGGATATAATTAATACGGATAACACGCGAGAAACCCGAAGAAAATTGTTTCAATGTTCAAAGTTCTTACACGCGTTTCGTTTTCTCCGTTTACTCCCCGCGCAGGTTTTAAATTGAACAAAAGTTGAATCGAATATCTTGCATCGCAAAAAATGATTTCCAAAAATGCAGCAGAATCGACGTCGATTTTCCATTTCCAGTTATTCGAAGCAAAATATTCGATTAAATTTAATGCAATTGTTGCTTTGACGTTAAAAAAAAAGAGATGGAAATATTGTCAGGAACGCAAAAGCCCGCGTTCAAATTACGTCGCGAACAGTTACGGGACAAATATTTTGTCGAGCATTTTGTTTTGCTCCCATTGGAACTTTTTGTACACTAGTTTACGAAAAAATAATTTCCACCTATAAAAGTAACATGAAGGTTGAATCTACAGCAGCTGTTATCCGAATTCAGTTTTTATACATTTTACCTTTGATATATTTTGAATTCTATATCGTATATCTTTCCACCGCGATTAACAAACAAAAAGTCACTCCGATGACAATTGTTATTTCCCACCCCGCTACGTAAATCGAACTGCAACGGTAATTTTAATAAACGCGTCCCTTTCGAAGTGTGCCGTTAATAAAATTTGCGCGCAATCACGTCGAGAGTACGAGATTACGTTAACGAGATTAGACTCGAAAGCACAGTATTTAGGATTTTATTTCCAGCAATTTGCTCGTGGCTATCGTCCGAGCAGGCTGTGTCGATCAGAATCGAATTAGCAACCTCGATAAATCGGATCGTTTACCTATTAGCTTCTCGACGGAAGCCCAGCAAACTTTTCGTGTTCCTGGGTGTTTTACGCCACACTCGTACGTTCATAATACATATTTCATCCGTCGTGGCCCCGAGGAAACGCTAGCCTCGGTGTAACGGTGATTAAAATTTCGCGTAAATGTAAAGCGCACGAAGAAAAAAAGGAATTTTAATTAAATTATTCTCCTTCTTACTTAATTAAAACCGTAACGTACAATTTCGATGGCAAGAACGATGAACTTTGCGACCTACGCGTTTTTTTTTTTTTTTTTTGCCACAAATAAAATCGTTCGTGAAAAAATGCAATTTCCCCTGACATCGGCAAAAGTGTATTAAAAATAACTTTGGCTTACATCGGCAAAATATATATTAAGCGTCGAATAAAATGCCCATTACTCTCGCGCCGAACCCGATAAAACTGTCAACCATACCTCTCGATTAAGAACATAAATCAAAAGCATCGCGGATAATCTATTCGTCGGTCGGGTACCGAGTAGTCTGCGATTATTTTCCCCATGATCGACCGGTAAACGGCGCGTAATTAATCAAACGTTGCGTAATCCCCCGGGAGTTATTAACAATGACTCGGACGTTAATTAAAAGATCCATGCGACCGATGAATCGACATTTACGAATCCTCGCTCTCACCCCGGTTGCTTTCACTTTATACACGATCTTTCCTCCTTCTCTTCCTTTTCCTTTAACGATCCTTTTTCCGCGCTTTGTAGTCCCCTCCCCACCCCCAACCCCAACCCCCCTGTTCATATTTCGGTAATCGTGGTATTCGCCGGTCTTTCGAATCGGATCTCCGGGCGGCAGTGTAAACGAAAAAATTTGACAAGTCGTGACAAATCGGCTGGCGGGGGGGGGAGGGGAGGGGTGCCTCCGCAGTGCGCCGCTGGCGAAAAACGCTCCGCGGCGACGGCGCGCGGCGCCCAACGGTGGGGTGGGTTGGGACTAATATTACGCGTGCGTGACACAACAGTTTTCCCGTCAACGCGGTGTGAGTTTCGGCGAGAGCAATGAAGCCCGCTCCCTCGTACCGCCGGGAAACAATTGACCAACGTAATGGAGTGGACGGGACAAGCTCGCGCGCGCGCGCCCACGAATATGTGTACGAATGAGGTATGTATGTATGAATGCGTGCGGGCATCCAACGAACTGAAATTAAGCCGGTTCAGCAGTGTCGGATTGACAAAAATATGTATAGGTGGTTTTCAGGGGTTGGAGGTAGATGTCACTTCGTTGTTACGGGAGTTCGTTTATTGTTATAGTTTTCCGGGACGCAGAATTAAATAACGTTGGACTCGTTTCGCCGGTAATGGGGAGTTTCCGTTATGGGGGGGGGGGGGGGGGGGGGTTGAAAGGGTATGATGGAAAAATTCGCGATAACGGTTCTCTTGGTTCTGATAAGCGTCTTTTAAATTCTCCAATTTGCAAAAATTATCCATCGCGAAATTTATACAAAAAAGAAACAACAATTTTGATTTTGAAGTATTTTCAAGGAACTTTTCTTCTTTGGTACCAAATAGACATTGCTCCCGCGTGCTTTACAACCACGAGATGACGTTTAACATCGTTCGACCGTCGGATTAATCAACGCACGGGAAAATACGTTAATCCCCGATTAATTTATAATCGTAATCGTGGAACCAGTCTTCGAACGCGACACGGTAGGACGTTAAAGTACGCACGAGATTAACCATAGACGACGCGTTATCGAAATTAGTTTTAACGATTCGTTACGAGCCCGGGGGGTGTGGTAGGGGGTTGCGCGTGCATCCCCCTCCTCCTATCGATTGGTTATTGGAATAATGGCCGGCGGTGCGGGTAATTCGCGTATAGCCGGTGTTGGTAATTCGTGGCTGTCAGTGTTGGTAATTCGGCAGTATCAACGTATATCGGCGCTTCCAGCCAACGATGGGCGCGCGAGAGACCATGATCGCGGCCCGGAAGCGTTGTTTAATGCCGCATAAATTCCGGACGACGGTTTTATGGTCGGCGAAGGTTTCCAGCCGACGGGAGTAGGAAAACTTTTCTCGCAATGCTGCGAAAATTTGCTTCTATTCGGATAACGCGCGAGCGATGACGTTGTTACGAGCGAATACGCGAGAAAAAGTATTCCTATACCCCCATCGTATTCTCTTTTTCCTTTAACCAGTGTTAAGCGCTCTTGGGACGAAACGATAGGAAAACGAAAAAAGTTTTATACGCGTCCTAAACGTCTTTCGGCGTTGAACGATGCGTTCGAGAGGCAAATTCGTTAAATTAGCATTTGAAAATGAAATGCACGTTTACGAGAGAACCTATCAATTTCTCGTAACCCTTACGCGAGGCGAATGATTTTCCTTATTTCCGCCTTCGGCCAGGATCGATCGTTGCGAATAATGGATAGACGCGAAGAAAGATCGCGGCACGAAGGTAGGTACGCGTTATTATCAGCGGGGTTAAATGTAATCGAAATTACGCAAACGGACGATAATTTTTCCGATGGAAAGTACGCAAGTTTTACGCGCCTCCGTGATCGGACAAATATTGGATGTACACTGGATTATTACTTGTTTTATCGGCCGTCCAAACGATTCTCCGTCGGCCGAGTTTGTATTGTAACGACCCGTTGATACATACCTGTACACGCGCGAGGATAGCGAGGCCCCGACGCACGTGCATAGGCGCAACGTGCAAAACCGTCGCGCACGCACACTTTCCCGCGCCGTTCGGCCGCGCGACCATCGCGCGACACACATGTACGCGTATGTCAAATTCAGAGATAGGAACGGCCGATGAATCGCTTTTACGAACGTAACCCCGCCCTTTGTCCGTTCCCTGCGTCCCTCGGTGAATGTGTCATTTACCGAAAATGCAATCGGCGAACAATAATTGATTGGATCAAATAGTTTTGTCGGTGCGGCACAGCCGAGGAATTCGATGGACGCGTATACGGGAGTAAAAAAAAAAAGAAGAAATTGCTCGTCGTATTTTTTTTTTCTCCGCGATGAATTTCTATTGAGATTGCGCTTCAAAAAATATCGTTGGCACCGTGTGACGCGAGTTTTCGCGGGGATCGTTTAAAAAACGTGATCCAACGAGAAACTGAGTGGATAAACGATAAAAGTGGTCAACCAATGTTTATTGAGATTATAATAAATTAGTTTAACGCGTATTTATGGATACCAAATAAAAATTGGACGCGATATTAATGCCTGTCCATTGTCGAATCTCACCCATTAATTGAACTCGCTGCAGGAATGATTTCCAGCGAAACGAAGCGTCTTCGCGATTCCTATAATCAACCGTCGGGATCCCAATTACGCGTAACGCAACTTGGTTAAAAGAGTCCACGGCGAGGTCACAGAATTTCGACAGCGATCGCGGATCGTATGCCGGATACGATTATATTTTGGCAAATTCAAAACCGACGACGCGAGCTGAGAAAAGTACTAACACGCCGTTTGGTGGTATTAAAGCGGGGAATAGCGCGGAGGACAAGAATGTCTTTAATGACAACTGGAAACCTTGTCCCTCGCTGTTCACAGGGACGCCGATAGCATCTTCGATATCCCCCAATGCCGGCGGTTAACCCGATAAACAGGTTTGCGCGCGTCGATGCAGATCGTTAAGGTACCATTGAAATCTATATCTCATTGTTGTCCACCGCGCCGCGTATCCTTCTTTCGATCGTCGCTCGCGGATTCTGAATTCGATCGGGAGCATTATCTGACAATAAAGAAAGCCAATAATCGACCGTATGCGTAACGAATACCTGTTCAAAAAATACGCGGCGAAATTAAAAATATTTCAAAACAAAGACTAAAACGTTAATAATGTAAATTAATGTAGCGTGGAAACATGAGTTTACATTATTAATAGCTTCGTCTCTCTCTCGAAATGTTTTTGATTTCACCCTGATTTTTTGAATAAATACTTGGCAGCATTTTCAAAAGATTTTCCTCGATTTTCTTTGTACGATCGGAGGCAGTCGAATGAAATTAAACATGCGTTTACGCAATGCAATTTGATGGATGGGTTAAACGTTATTGTAATCACGTAACGTACGATTTAATCTCGCGTCGCGCGGAATGTTAGATTTGTATTCTCCGCTTTGTAACTTCGGAGAAAGAAACAATTTTAGATAACACGCTCACGCAACACGACGAATATTTTTGTTAAATATTTTGTCTGTACACGGTATTATATTATATCGCGCATTATGATCTTCAATGTTTCTGAAATATTTCGAGGAGATAGAAATATCCATTCGATATACGTGTAGAATCGTGACGTTCTCTTTAAACTCTCCTACAGAATAGGAGAGCTTTCGCAGAGATAGTGTTTCCGAGACACGAATAAAAACAACGGACCCCTCGTGGCTGACAGATAAACATCTAGCCTCGATCGATCGTTCGTACCGAACGTTATAACGAGCTTGATAATAAATTGAAACCGTTAATTCCTAAATATCAAGGGATCGCGGTGTAATTAACGTAACGAGAGGTATGTTACGGTACACTTGCGTGTAAACGCGCGTAAAAGAATCGTACCTACGTAACTGTACGGTAACCATACGTCGATTATTAACAGTTTCGCGGGTAACGTTCAAGTATCGCGCGTTCCATTAAAATAATTACAATAATTCGCCGGCAATATTGAAAGTTTGAGAGCTTTTTAAACACGATTTGAAATACAGCACCCACGGTCACGCTACTACGCGTAATTACACAGCGCGAGGATAAATCTACGCTTTAATCGCCTACGACTACGTGTCCGCGTAAGACTTAAACGATCGGCAAAGAAATATTCCTATCGGACGTGTTAATTACTCGCATTAGACGTCCCGTCGAAGCCAAGAATTTACCCGTTTAAAATCTGACGCTGCTTGGAAACGAGTCAGACGTACGGCCAAATCTACATACCTATTTGCGAGACCCGCGAAAAACGTTTGAACTACAGACACGAATAAATAAACAACGGTGAGTCACGAATGCGTCTACGCGAGATCAGCGTGACGAGATTACGATCATACAAATTCACTCGCTTCTCGTAAGCGCAACAGTTTTTTTTTTTTTTTTCTTATTCGGTCCAAGGTGTTCGCTCGTTCTAAGAATTCGAGGAAAACCGTTTTCCCGGCGTACCTACGTACGCGTCCTCGAGATATCCTCCGCTAGTATTTTCCTCTGATCTCCTTCTGCGGCGGAACGAAACAAAAGAGAGGAGGACGTAGCTCGTCTCGTTCTTCCCTTTGAACCGATTCCTACGTGCGCGCGAACGACAACGGCGTGCATTTCGTCGTCCAGATTGCACGGTTATATCAGATTAGACGGGAATTCGATTATCGTCCATTCGAAATCTCTAGAAGGAGGGTGCCAGGGAGGGGGGGGGGGTGCATGTTGGGCGGGGGGTGAAAAGGAGAGGCGTACGCTTTGAGGAAAATTGCCCGTGACGTCTCCGCGGCCTAATAAAGTTTCACGTGCCCGCTATTAGTACCGAAATGCAAATAGCGAGCGCGCTTGATTCGCCCTCGCGATAATTATTTGGCATTGTACGCATAATAATGGTGCGCGGGTGCGCACGTATGCTCGCGAGCGCACCGTGTGCCTGACCCGCACACCAAACCTGCGAGCCTACAACCAAGCGCATGATTCATGTGCCAATTATCGTTCACACAGTTAAACGAGTTTCGGTGTTTCTCGTGCTAACACGAGCGGGAGCCGAATTCGTTGCGTTCCGTTTCTCCTCGTTACTCTGTCTTTTCCCCTCTCTCTCTTTCTCTCTCCCTTTTCGATTCAACTCTCTGCTTCCCGCTCTCACCCTTCTGTAGTCTCTCTTCCCGTCCCTTTCGTTGGTCTCACTTTTCTTCTCTCTTATTCTCCCCCTAATTCTTTCCCTCTACCCCTCTCTCTTTCATCCTTCCTCTCCGTCACTCTATCCCGCCTGGCCCCTTCCATCAATCTCATTCCCTCTTCGTTTCTCTTTTCAATCGGATACCTTGCCCTTTCGCTCTCTATTTGTTTCTCTCTCTTATACGCGCGCGCGCGCGCATCCATTCCCCCTGTGTCTTCTCTCGCTCTCTCTCCCTCCCTCTTACCGGTCCTCCGCGTAGTCGAACTCTAGTCGTCTCGCTCCTACACACCGTGACACGAGTACGTTGAGTCGATAGGCGCGTGTGCCGAGTACAATACACTCGCAACAACGGGGTGCATAGGACGAAGGTGCACTCGGCGAACGACTTGCACAAAAAGCTCTGTAAAGGGCGTTGCGTGCGCCGGAATATTGGAATCTTTCCCCATCGATGGTATCTCTCCTTTAAGGTACAGGGACAAAGGGGTCGGACGGGGGGATTGACTTCCCTCAAGAAAATTACTTTGGGATTTCTACCGATACCGTTTCTCGAATTACAGAGATATGGGTTTTATGGCAAACAGATTATTACGAGAGGTCGACAACGTTTTATTATTTCGTCGATAATTGATTTTCGTGTATCACGTGAGTTGTCGCGGGGTTAAGGGATTTCAATACACGTCCGTTTCATTTCACTTTAGTCGAAGTAAATAAACAATTTTTATTTAGTAGCGTTAATCCGTACGATTGGCGCGTCGATGAAAATCACTTTGGAATCTACAGCGATTATCGCATCTTTTAATTTTATCGTTAACGCCGTGAATTTATATTAAAGCTAATCGTTTGTTCATTTTTCTGTTTCAGGTATGTTGATCGTGAAAGCCCGTAATTCAAAAGTTACAATAGTCAGCGCGCGCACGAGCGAGCGGATGAGACTTACACGGGAGCATTGTAAGCGAACAATTTTTCTTTCCCCGTATCTCGCGATTACTTCCAGCTCGATGATTCTATTCTTTTTAATCAAACTCGGCGAGAATGTGTGAAAGTAACGAATCGCGATATTAAAAACCCCAGCTGAACGCGGAAAGCCGGGAATTTGAGAATGTTTCGCGATGACATCGATTTACGCTCAAGAGGTTTCCCCGGGATCGCGGGAAAAAAAAGACGAAATTCGCCAACGTATTCCGGGTCGTTTAACGTCGAGAGTCGATCGATGGGCGGCACGACGGAATTTGAATATCGAGAACTCAAGGTGCGCCGTATCGATAAATTATGGCTCGCCGTGGGTACAAGCTCGATTGATGACCATAGATTTATCGTGACGATAACTTTCATGCTACACCCCCCCCACCCCTGCCCCCTCCTGCACCGCCGTCCCCGCCCCCCACCCCTCCGTTCGCCCCGTGTTCAGAGAGAAAGGGATGGTTCGATCGCTTTATTATGCACTCGTGGAACATGTCGTTCCCGCGTATCAGGAATAATAGACATCGGAGGAGGTCGAGATCGTGATTTTGACGGAACGTAAAATTACATTTCAAACTTAACTCGTTGCGTCCCGGCGGTACGTTATTGTATCGGACGGCGCGGCGTGAATTTTCCCCATTTCCTTTTTTTTATCTTCCTGCCGAGATATTGGAAGTTCAAACATACTACGCGTTAAATGAACCCGTTTTGAAACCTTCGGTGGACACCGCAGTGTATACATATGTGTACTATATACAAATACAGAAAATATTTTGGTTTCTCGCGCGTGGAGGTGAATTTAAATTTATCCGCAAAGTCGGTTATCTTATTCAAGAATAATCAGATTGTAGCAGCGTGGTTCTTATTAGCTTGCAAATAGATCGCTGGAGCGTTGATAATCTTAAAATAGCTCTGGTAAGTTTTTATCAGCTGACCAACGGAGGGTTAATTCAATTATAGCGCCAACCTTTCATTCTCCGTCATCGTAAATTTCCCAAACCGAGTTTATGGTCGGAACAATTGCAACATCATCTTTCGGTATGTTACCATCGGGTCAGAAACAATACGTATCCAAGGAAGGCTTTCAAAAGATTTAAGTCGGGACTAAATGGGTTTAAATGACAGGACAAATAGGAATCCTCGGGCCACGACCCTAAGCTTGCGATCTCAAATGGATTATCCTTAAAAAAAAGGGCCTGTTTTATTCACAGAGTTGAAAAAGATGGGAAAAGGAATTTTTGCTCCATTAAGTCAGCCGCGGTTCAATTCAGTTTTTGCGAATAGATTTTTCCAGTTGTCATTGAACGTTGGACGAAGCGGGGGAGTGGTTTCTCCTCGTTGCTCGCCGTGCCAAAAAGAATCGTCATTATTTCCGTGGAAACGAAAAAAGAAAGAAAGAAAGAAAGAAAAAAAAAATAAACGGAGAATCGTTTGGTTTTTGCGCAAATCGGTGTCGCCGTTGACTCACCGCCGCGGACAATTAAGTTACCCCTCTCGCGTCGTTAACAAATCGTTGCGGAGGAGGCGAAGGGACTTCTGAAAACTTTCGGTTCGAACTCTGTCTCTCGTTGACTTCGCTCTCGCTGTGTCGTTTATTTGCTCTCTCTCGAAATTGTTCTTTCAAGAGAGCGAAGTGCACTGGGAAAAATTTGTCGACGGGCGTATTTAAAATTCTACGTCGCGAGCGCCGTCGACGTGAAAACACTGCTTTGATTTAGCGATTAAGCGTTTTTCGGCGAAATTGAAGTTCAACCTCCGTCAGTTTGAGCGGAAATATTGTCGTTTCGTTTGCGAAGTTGTTTAAAGAGAGAGTAATTAAAATTTATTCGTCGGAACGAGGTGGGAAGGTGTACGGAGGCAAGAGTTTCCATTGCCTGTCTACTTTCTCAACTTTAAAATGCTTTTCGCTCAAAAGCTACGGTTAGTCGCGACATTTTAACGTAAGTCTTTTCGTCGTCCCGCTCGATTCTTTTCGAGACGGGAAGAGCCTTGTACGTACCCGGAATGTCGAGTCTTCAAGAGCGTTTAAATAGGAAGCGTTCAAACTCGAATAACTAGGCAGAGAGTGAAAAAGATATGAAACGAGTATACCGTGATTCGTAGAAAGAAATTAATACGCGCAATATTTAAAGCGTTCTTCGTAAATGCTTGTCTCGTTTTCTGCTTCGACAATGTTCATAGCTGACGCGCGCGGTGCGTACGACAACGTACCCGTGCGAATCTACTTTTCTCCGTTCGCCCTACATTTGCAACGACTGCCAATAAATCGGAACGGTAAGCATTCTCGCGAAAAGTCCCTTTATTAAAAGCAGAAAAGAAACACGGAGTCAGAATTTCAATAAGCTTCGCCAGAAACTATTGCTTGGCGAAAAGCGAAAACAATTCACTTTAAACATTTTTATTTTCTATTTTGGACGCTTTAACGAGCACAATAAAACTGCGCGATTTTACGATAGTTGGACCCGTTATTAAACAAACAGCCATCCGTAGTAAATAATATATCTATCGTCGCGTCATATAGAAATGGGGATTTCAAAGTCGATGATTTATTTCCGCGTGACGTATAGCCGCGATATCGGAAAATCCGTCCCGTCATTGAAAAATGCGTGCCAGAAGCGATTGTTTACGTTTCCATTTACCTTCGTCCAGCTGGCGTGTTCCGCTCTACAGGTAAACCTCTCCCACGAATCACTATTCTACCGACGGAAGATACAAATTACGACGTTCCCCGGGAACTCGGGTATCGCGGTAACGAGAGCGTAGAATTCTCTTTACATCGATCCTCACCGCACGCTTCCTATTTACTCGACTAATTTAATTAATTGCGCCGCTCATTAAAACACCGTTCATCGCCTCATCGAGTTGATATTCTTTTGTTTGACGCCTCTGCGCGCACTTGGCAAGAGTTTTTTCTTCTTTTATTTTCATTATTTTTCTATCTCATCTCCAATGTTGATCCCAGCGGCGATGTTATCGTCGGAATATCGGGCCAAATGTTATTTTAATATCGAAACAATCTTGGCAATCGGGTCAAGTATAAAAATAATCAAATTTATAACGTACTCGGTGTGCGTACGAAAAGAATAAAGTTGTTTGTTAAGAGTTGAATTATAAGTTAGGAAATTTGTATATACGGCGTTCGTTGTAAAAATATAAACAAGCGTTAGAACGATCGCGCGGAATAGAAACTGCGTTTAATTACTTTTTCCGAGAACATTTTTACGCCGGGCGAAATAACGAAACTTTTCTATTCGCGGAATGAGAATCACTGGCTGTGAAACAGCTGCGCCCCTCGCTCGCACACACGTACGCGCGGTGCAAATTTACGGAGGAAGCCACACGATCTTAACGCACGGTCTTAAGCTTCTAATTAAAAGCCACGATGCCTGGCTTTAATTTGGCGTACCTCCATTCACGATTTCTCTCGAGGACCGGTCCTGAAATATCGCTTTACGTATTTTGCAAAATCTAATTCCATAGTTTCGATTCGCGATTTAAAGTCTCGAATTTTCGCCACGGACATTGCTCAAAATCGAGGTCTCCGATTCAATGCGAAAACATTTCGCGAGCAAGCTACTGAATTCTATGAACACGCCCATGAGTCACTTGTATATTAATATATTTAACGGGATATATACGGTGAGAAATAAAAAAAAGTATTACGTACCTTTGAAATGCACATTTCTTGAAATATAATTTAAAGCAGCTACCTTCGCGAGTAGCGCACACTTTAAAAGAGAATCGCATAATTTTAATGGTCGCTACTAGTTTCTAACGCGCATGCTTCACCGTTTGATGTTTATTAATAGATTTCACGACAATTTCATCGCGGTTAGCCGTTTGTTACGTTTGTGGAAAAATCGTTCTCGGTGTGCGACCTCTCGAATATTGAAGTTCCGCCAACTGTATGTTTTTAGATGAAATAACATTGTGAGTGACATTAAATGCCGAGCGGATCGATATCTGCATTACGGTTCTCTCTCTCTCTCTCTTTCCCTCGCCACGAGCAAAGTCGTAAAATAAATCTCCGACGTAAAACGTTATTATTACCGAGTTTCGAAAATAGAAATTACACCCGGTTAGTACACTGGAATCTTTCGCTCTAACGTTATTTCGTCGGAATATTTCTAATTACAACGCCCGGCGCACGGTGGGTCGATACGTTTCATTAAACCGTAAACGCTATTATAATTCATTACGCGTGTACTCGGATTTTGCACGCGTTAAAAATGATAATGGCAGCTAAATTGCAAATCGAATTTATTTTACAGGGACGCGTTAATTTTAGGCGAACGTACTTCAATTCCGCTTGAAAAAGAATTAATGGCCATTGTTCGTTTAATTTTGTTTAATTTACGCTCAACTTGACGTAACGCCGATGGATCGATACATTTAATTAAACCGTAAACCGTATGACAAATCGTCACTCGCATTTTGTCCGCATTGAAAATTACAAATCATTCACGATTTAGCGTTACTTGCAAAAAAAAAAAAATTGGCCGCTGTCCGTTAATCAATTTGTTTTCATCCGACCATTTTGATGAATGAGTTACTCTGCTTGTTGATTGCAAGCAAGATGAAAGTACGTAATTATTTGACTTTATTATTCGGTCTATATAAACTTATAGTTAAGGTTATACTTAAACTTATACTTTAAATGTATTTAAATATTTCTAACTTCGTTTATTAATAGTAAGATACAAGTTCAATTTAATTTTTTTTCAAACACAATTTTTCGGTCAGGAATGAACGAAACGCACGAAGCTCTCGATTAACGTCTTGACGATGGTAATCGTCGTTTCGACGATCCGGTGTGCAGGCAGCTTTACCTCCGAAACATCTGAAATTCCACTTCCCCATTGAGGGGCCCCCGGTCTCTTTTATTATACTCGTTCTTTGTGGCTTTCGAAACGAGCATACAAAGGAACGCACACGCGTGTGGCGTGCAAGAGCGAGCATGTCAAGGGATATTGTAATTTCTGAATATGGGTAATAATTTCCGGAGATCGAACGCGGCCGAGCTGCGATTTTCGTTTCCATCCTTTTTAATTTGTTATTTTTTACCAAAATAAGGAAATTCCCCCGATGATCGTTTCTCGGTCTCCTTTTTCCCTCGGACACCCGGTACGTCGGTGCAACGCCGTGCACGCACACGCTATCAACTAATGCACTCGTGTCTCTGTCCCTCTCTTTCGCTCCCTCTTTCCCTCTCCCTCAACGCCCTCCCCCCCACCCCTCTTATTTAAAGCGAAGGGGGAAAGAGGAGAGACGACACGGGGCATCTGTTTTGTATGTGCACCGTGAATTTGAACACGTGTTTCATTTAAATATTTGTACCTGAAACTCTCGACGTCGCCAATTTACACGAAACGTCGTCCTCAACGTGGAAACGATGGCAATCAACCGTTCGAAATCGATGCAAGACGCTTACGTAAAAATGTGATTTTTCGGCGGTACGCGACGGAAGAACGTTTCAAATATCATTTCGGTGGAAAACGAGACTCTTTTTGTCCAATTCGAACGGTTTGTAACGCGTAAATATTAAATAAAGGTCGCGTGTTTGCTCGCCCGGTTATGTTTGTTTTGCGCGTGGACTTCGATACGCGAGAGTGGATTTAGCAACGTTTACGAGTTTTAAGCGAAGCACGGTATTCTTTGGAAACGGACATCGATGGAGAGAGAGATTTTTAATTTCGGTCGGTGATTCTTTATCGTGATTTAAATATTGTCAGAAAGTACTAACGTAATATCCGTCGTTGATAGAAAAACAATGAAATTATTTCCATACGAAATTAATTATATTCCCACTGCTGTTCGGTATCGTTGATTGCGATCGTATTGCACTTTAATTACGGCGTTTAATTAACAATAGCAACGGTGGTATCGCGTTTGATTAAAATTTTATGGAAAATTCGTCGGTACATATTATTATTTATTACAATTTTTCTTGCACAAAGAACGCGATCACGGTAAGCACGTATTTAGCGGAAGCGGCTTATCGATGCTTTACGAATCGCTGTCGTAAAAATATCGCTATCGTTAAATTGAAATTGCGAAAATTAAATTTTCGTGTAACCGTGAAATACCGTTCGCATTAACGCAAATACTACAGAATTATCATCTACCCGCCTTTGGGTTTATTAAAACATTCGCCTTTTTTTTTAAATTACACGTAATTCGCTGAAAATTCCAGTAATACTTCCGTCGTGATTCGTCGCGAATAAAATTAGAATACGGTAGAAATGTTACCCAGATTTAATTTTCCCAGCGTTATTCGATCGGATCGTGACGCGGTCGTCGGTAACTAATTATTCGCGCTTCTGACATTCTTCAGTCAATAGTTGCGATTCGCTCTGTCAGACAAAATTGCAGTAAAAAAAGATACAAACAATATGGAAGATCGTACCCTCACTCACGATATAATATTCCACGGATATTCGTTTTATTTTCAAATATTAAGGAAATATTTTGGAGACAGACATTTTTCCATTAAAAATAGTTTTAATAAATTACAGGATAATAAATAACATAACCATATATCCGCTTAAGGGATCCGCTTAAATAAATTCCTCTGCCATTATATGTACCCTGGGTTTATGATTAACTTAATTTTTGAATTCCTATCCGTATCAGTGGAATCTGTAAAATTCAATTTTGTCTTATCGACGGACGGTATGTAAAACATTTACAACGAGTATCGATTTGCGTCAGGGCGGAACGATTTACAAAATGTAGTGTCTCGTATTTCACGATATATATATTTATCCTCGGGACGCGGTCCTCAAAAATCACCGTCGTTAAATTGCCTCTCGTTTTTGTCCAGGAATTGTTGCAGGGCGTGGCATTTAGTTTCGTCGAAATTAATTCTGCCCTCTCGCGATGCCTCCAATATTATTCTGCAACTGATAGATAAGAGTGAATTGGAGCCGCGCCAGCTGCCGGTAGTTCTATATTCGTTTCATCAAATAAAATGGGAATGAATGAACGAACGAACGAATGATGAATTTAAAGAGCGCGGTGGTACGGGGGGAGGATGGGGGGGGAGGGGGAGAAAAAAAACGATGACAAATTGCTAAAAAGGAACGCGCTTTTGCCTCTTCGCTGGTTTCGAAACAATTTCCTCCCCGTTGTTCGAGGATCAAACAGAAAATCGTTAATTATTCTTACCGGTGCGAAAGAGAATCCTTTTTGCGGCGAAAATTACGTAAGCTGTTTGTGGTATCGCAAATTGTTTATTTTTCAATCTTCTCAAAAATCAAGGAGAATATCACCGAGAGTCAACGATAACCCACCGTACTCTATCGAACCAAATATGAATGAATAAAAATTGACGTCGAATATTATTTACCGCGCACTCATTATTTTCAATTATTGTTTGCCATTTATCGTCCCGACTAAGCTTGTGCGCCAAACGTCATCCTGTCCGCGCGCCAAGTAATTAAATAAATTAGACTAAAGCGGAACCTCGTAAAAATATTGGAAAATAATTCCGAACAGTGACGTTACTTTTTAATAACCATTCTTCGCTAGGACTCAAATGAAGCGCCCCCCCCCCCCCCCACTCTCTCTCTCTCTCTCCCGTACCGGTGTTTCCGTTAAATTTATCGTCACCGTAGCTTTAAATAATAATCGCCGACCCGCTGTTTTTTTTTCGTCTTTCTCCCCCATCCCTTCGTATCATCTCGCTGCACCCCTCTTATTCGTGCATACCTAAGACTATAAACGAGCGAGTGAGAGAGAGAGAGAGCGAGGGAAAAAAACGATGGACGGAAGGGTGAGCGAGAGAGGGACGTAACGATACGTCGATCGAAGAGTGGAAGCGAGAGGTGGAAAGGAAGACAGAACGAGCGCGGGAAAGTAAGAGAGAGGGCGAGAATAAGAGAGAGAGAAAGGGAATGCTTGAGCGAGCGTATCCGGTCGTTGCCACGTCTAGAGCTCGTTCACTTGTTTTGTCTCTCCCCACTCGCGATCTCCGCGTGTTAGGATGCATTCACACGGAAAGCCACACTAGTCATAAAACCTGCTTTTCAGTTCTTTGCATTTGTTACGGGGGTAATTGGTGTTAAACGTTTACGTACACGAGCGCGCGCGCGTGCGTGTGTGTGGGTAGATTTTTGAGAATGCGAGGAGAGGGGTGGGGTGAAAATCGAAAATATGGGAGGTTTTCGAATTTGGGATTACATTAGCGTCGAAACTATCGAACGGTTAGAGGTCAAGATTTTTAAAAAATTTTACTGGGACGAGAAAACGAACGAGATAGTACGGACGATTATGATAATAATAATAAAATTAATGGGCACTCGAATACGAGATAGTAGGGAAGATTATAGTAATAATAATAAAGGACACGAGATATTAATAGTATCCAATTTTCTTTTTCAAGAATTTCAGAATTTTTTTGGTACATTACAATATCATAGCGAGAGAATGAAATTTTGTTTCAAACTCGTACACGTTTATATTTCAGATTCCGCGTTCCACTCTTATTCGGCGGTAAAGCGAAAAGCGTTTTGAAATAGAAACTTTTCGTTGCCCGATAAATAGTACAGATACAACTTTTCTTCTCCCGACACCTATTTTCCCTCCGGAGGAAGAGAAAATACACTTTTCACGCGACCCGTGTCTTTTAAAATCAAGATCGTTTCGGTTTCGGTACGAATGGAAAGAAAAAGATTTGTCGGCGTACGTGACTGGAATACTCCGAGGCGAGGGTCGAGAAAAGAATTTTTGCCGAATCAATTTCTGTGTGTGTATGTGCGCGTGCGTTGGAAAATGGTCGGTTAGTATTTCGAGGCAACGATACAGATATTAAACGCGCGTCACGGGAGAAAAAAGACGATATTACGCGAGGCGAATCGTTTCCACGGTTCTAATTTCAAACGAAACTAACGTTAATTGGTTTAAACAAATTAATTATACTCTACACGTCTTTCTTCTATTTTAATTCGCTTTCAGTTTATATGACCCGGTACAATGTTTACAAGACATCCTCCGCGTCATAATTCGTACGTGACCTTCTTAATAACAATGGGCAACAAGTTTTACCACCTTGAAACCAATATCGTCCTTGACGGTAACTATAATAATTGGTTCCCGAATAAATTTCAGTCGACGAAGGAAGTAGCGCGTAAGTACTCGTTGAAACGATACCTCGTCGAATTAACGATCTGGTTTTCGATATCGCGTTAACAATTGTGTACGTTCCATCGGTGAAAATATTTTTGACGAACACGCTAAAACGACCGTGCGTAAAGTACCGTAGCAAAATTTCATTACCGTTTACATACTAGGTGCCTCGTGTAACGTTGCCTCGGCCGAGTAATTTTACTATTTTCACCGTGGCCCGGGATTTCCACTTAAATACCTTAGTTTAACGAAACGGTTTAACCGTTGTTCGCGTTTCCTGAAACACGAGCATTCCGCGGAAGAAATGAATTCACGAAATATTATTGGAGCGCGTTGTTGTACTTTAGATATCCGAGGAGATATTAAATTCTCATTGCTGGAAACGTAGGCAAACCATTTGCATGGTGCGTGAACCGCTGATACTTTTGGAACGTAATTCACTTGTTTACATATTAGCATAACGTTATCTCACCGTCGTTGATTGGCTCGTCGTGGGAGCGATCGTTTCTTGGCAATTGATCGTTTTGCATTTTCTTCGTCCATTCGATGATCGAGAATCATTTAACGACCACCAACGCGCCCGCGCAGGCGATCGAAATTCTGCATAAAGAAAATATTAATAAATAACTATAAATAGAAATTATTAAAAAAAATATAAATATAAATAAATAATGATTTTCTTTGAATTCAGAAATAAAGTAAAGTAAAAAGGAGTTTTGAAAAAACTGTAATGATAAAGTACAAACGAGAGAGAAAGGCCCAGAATACGAGTCGCGTGGATGGTTTTTCTTCATCGCAGCGGGTAAAGGGAATTTCGATTAGCGAGATCCTTCGAAGAACTTTGCTCATTGTCGCAGAAACGCAACGGCAATTCGCGAAGAGTTAATTCGCAAACCTGCCATGAGATTAAACCGCGCGATCTCCAACTTTAATCACTCCGCGTGAATCACAGCGCTAATTAACCCGGGAACTACGGGGCCGGTACGAAATGACGAACTCTCGTTACGAAAACACGAGCGTCGACCGAGGCCCGTTACGATTCCCCTGGATTTGCATCAAGCTGCACGTCCATCAACCCGAATTGCATTTTGTCGCCGCATAAATATTTGACTCGCGGCGAGGGCAAAAAGTGTTCGTCCCCCCCACTCGCTCGATCTCTCGGTAAATTCGTGCACTTTGATTACCATTGTCTTACGCGTGACACAGCGTAACAAACTTCTACTCGTTCAACGTGCTTTCCATCGATTCGTTAGACTTATCGATAATTGTTTGCGACTTTCGTTGTTCACGTATTTCGTAGCAAATAATTCTGTTCGATATTTCATACGCGTCAAGCCGGAGGTCTTGTTACGCGATAAAAAATGGCATATTATATTATGTATTAACGGTTAATAAATTAATAACACTCGTCGATTTATTAATAATCCTGCTCGCAAAATGATAATCCATACGTCAAATCGGATCTCTTGTTCCGCGGTAAAAGGCGTATATTATTTATTAACGATTAATAAATTAATAATACCCATCGACTTGCTAATAATACCGATCGAAAATGATTTATCTTTCCAGCGTACTAAATTTGATATTCATCGTAGCCCCTACTTCCTTTTATCGCGACAACGTTCGCGTTCTTTTCTTCGACCCCCGCCGAACGTTCTTTCTTCTCATCCACTCTATGTTTTTTAACTTTTCTTCGCCGCCCCATTCCTCAACTTTTTCGTCCCGATTCGACTGTCTTTCCGCTGTTTTCAATTCCGCTCCTCTCATTCCCTATCCCCCCCCTCCCTCATCGCTGCATCTCCCTCCTTTCCCCTCGGCCCCCGCGAATCGTCAGACTATATCTCATCGGTCTTCCCGTCGCTAGTCGCTATACATACCGACCGCTCGTTTTTTCCAAGTTTCCGAAAGCCTCTCGCGTGCTTTCTCTATTCGTCCTTGAATCCTTTCGCCGATTTCTTTTGACTCTTACGCGACAATTTGTACTTACATACATACACGTATTCTGGGACCATTCTACTCTCATAAAAAAAAAATAATTTTTGAGAAAGAAATACATGTATCCTGGGACCACTCAACCCTAAAAAAGAAAATAATAATTTTTGAGAAAGAAATTTGTGCGCCGCGAGCATGAGACGTCATTTTTCCTGCATTTACCTGTCGATCGTCGTGCGAATATTCGATCCACCGACCGTGGGAGCGCGTTCATGGTTTCCGTTGCTTTGCGCGAGAAAAGTCGATACCAGAAATATTGCAGTGGAATTGTAATTTTGATATTGTGGTTTGCCTGACGTTGAAATGGTAATAGATTGACCAAGTTATCGATATTCCGGTTAATTCCGGCGCGTTCAATTCTTCTACAATTCCATTCGTGGAAATGAAAAATAAATGTATACATAGATTCATATATTTCTGTATACAAAATTCTAAATTTTTATACAAAAATTCTACACTCGTAACCAAGTAATTTGATTATCCAATGTTTTTTTTTTAATTTCAAAATCGTAGGGAACAAATGACCCAATTGTATTATTCGCGACGAGGGAACGTTATTTCTGAGAAAATGTTCGCGCCAAACGTTCACCCCAACGTGGAAACTGTAGTTCGAAAAGGATCGATCGTAGCTGGAGCGATGAACAGACGTACACTCGATTAACCGTCTATTGTTTATCGTAGGGATCGGTACGAAGTAACACGAGTTACCCCCTCGTCCAACAATCGAGCTGCCATCCCACAACTCCACCCCCTACCCCCCCCCCCCGCCCCCTCCCCTCCTTCTTCCACGTATTCGCGCCACGCACATGCGTGTACCCGCCAATCTCGTTTCATCCCCGATGAATGGGGGTGCGCGCATTTGCCCGATAAAACCACCACCGTTCGTAATGCCGCGCGCGGCAGCGTTGTTCCAACTTTGACATTTTTATTCTCGCGACATTCGTCGAGAAAATTGTAAAGTGACCGGGACATTTTGGAAAAAAAAGAGAAAAATGTATGTAGGTACTCGTTAACACGTTCCCTGTCAAGCTGCATATGTCTGTGATTAAACCTGGAAACACGCTATTGTCGCGTCACGTGAGCTCATGCGCTATCACGGTATGTCACGTCAAGGGAAAAAAAAGTTTAGAGTGTGTATTTTGAATGTACCTATTTACATGTATCAGAAGCACGCTAACGTCACTTCACGCGTATCGCAGACAGAGTACACTTATTACAGATACCGTGATAGAGCATGAACTCACGCGACGATAATGTTTTCAGCTTAATCGTCATTACCACTCCACGCGTACCTAAAACACGGTACATTGCATAAGGTTTAATATATCTGCGAAATTTGCCTACTTTTCTTGTTTTGGTACCATGAGTTTAGTATTTGGTATTTTTAAATGCTTAATGAGAGAAAGGTCGTTCGGCGTAAAAATGAGGTTCAGCGTGTACGGCGAACGGTACACGTGACAGGGAACGCGGTAAACAAGATCCCGAGGAAGGTGCATTGTTGCGCGCGGTTGAACTCGATTAACGGACAAACGGGGGCTCCGGTAACGGCGGGCCCGTTGCCGCGACGCTCAAAATTCGACGTCGTTAAATTTGATATTAATATGTACATCAGCCCACCGACTGGATATCGAAGTGTAAATTATTAATCCCGTGTCGCGTGAACTGTTAACGCGTCCCACGGATCTCGCCGGAAATACGTTTTGCGCTTTTGCGGCTGGTAACGCGGCGCGGAGAGTGCGCTCGGCGCGAAGAACGCGAGAATGTTTATCGGAATAATATTGTCTCAGTGGCGAGGAAACTCCGGATTCAATGGCTCGCTGACATAAATTACGGTCGTAACGTTACGCAAACCGATCGATTTCCTCCGTGTTTCGGTAATACAAGCGTACGTTTGTATTTGCACCGCTCGTCAATGATTTTTACTCGTCGTTCGTAAATGAATTTTCGATCGTATTCGCCGTCGAATTACATAAACGATCTCGAGAAGGAGGTTCTACTCGAACGTCGATTTTTAAATTAAATTATATCTTCGAAAGCGAACGATAAATTCTCGATCGCGATAAATTGCAGCCGATCAGGATCATATTTTCACTTGCCGCTCGTGAATTACCCATTTCCAATCGTCACACGTCAATAGTTTTCTCTCGTTCATCGGGTGCCGCGCGAAAGCCGCTTAGTTTGAAAATGAATTTCCACTTTCAGGCGTCGAAGGGTTAACGGCGTATACGTGTCTTTTTGTATACCTGTGATGCGCGCGTATTACCTACAGTGCTGATCGGTTAACCTAACGTTACTCGAGTCCCGAATGGAGAAACCATCGAACTAGCCCACTCGTTTAACGATTAATTAGCGCAATCTCTTTAGATGTTCTCGGTCGAAGAAGGTTAATAACGCGCAATTAGAATTGACCAGTAGAGGATCGCGTTCCTGCCGATCGATCGATCGAAGTACCGGGAGCCGATTAGAATGCTCGTTCGTTCATCGGTACACCTCGTTCCCCCTCTACGTATCGCCCCCCCCCCCCCCTCCCCTCCATGTTCTTTCTCCGTCTCTCACTCTCTCCGCTAGATATCGAAGTACACGTATACCGCGGTCTCACGCAGAAGCGAACGTACACGCACCTACCGAGACCCACGGATGCCCTCTGACCCTACTCGACGTTACTTCGTACATTTCGAATCAAATTAAATCGAGGCGGGGTTCTGGCTAATCCGCTTGCAATCAGATCTTCTATTGTGCGGTCAATGCGCAAAAAAGGAAATGTAAAGCCAACTCTATCCTCGTTTGTTCAGCGAAGCAGGTAATAATAAATTTGTTCGAGTCATTTGGTGGTAGCAATAGCATCGGTGACAGTTTTCTAATTACGTGAAACATCGTTGTACGGATACATCGTAACTGTTAACGATAACGTCGCGGTAACGGAAGGTTTATACGTAAATAGAATGTTTGCTGTTTAATTTGAAATTTTTTAAAATATTAGTTAACACTATTTCTACTACGGTTTTGCGTAGACTTATTTCCACCAAATTTCGACCGATCGACGTATTTTAGATCCAGAAGGAAATTGAAGGAAAACAACGATTATAGTCACCGAGAAATCTGCTCGCTTCGAGATCCCGTCAACGATCGGCACGCAATACGTTTCCCTTTATTTCTTGCAAAAATAAATGCGTTATCGACGTCAAATGATAGACGGTGAGGAGGCTCCAGGGTACGCGTTATTACGTCCCCGCTAAGTCCCGCAAGACTTCGGGGTCCAGTTTCTCCTCGATCGGACGGCAGTATTTCTCATCTTTAACCGATAAAGTAAAGCCGTGATGGATGATCGGAGGCCGTGTGAATCGCGAGCCACGTTACTTTCCACGGCGTTACAATATTTTCCACGTTGCTTTTAATAACGCGACACCGGGTAAAATTGAAGCCCTCGCGGTTATGGCACTTCGAGTTTGACAAGCGCAATTATCGAGTCGAATGACGCGTAGTCACGTAATACCATGACGCGACTATCGCGAGAGAAAATTATAAATATCAATCTGCGATTAAACAAACAGCCTTTTAAGAATAAATAGGTCGACGACGAGACTCCCTCGTTTACAATTTGTTTACACCTTTCTGGAGGGCAAAGTGTAACTATGAGACTGTTGCCAGATACGCCGGTACGAGTTACGCGAATTTTAATTAACGTTTCAATGACACCGCACGCTTCGATTAGGTTTATACGTTTTACAAAGTTTCTTTGGAAGCTTTTTTCTTTTATTAGCACCTACCTACCTGTTTACAGTTGCGCAATTATCCGTGGGGCGACGTTTATCGATAATGCGCGCAAAACTGTTATGTAGTTTTAATGCAAATTCGAATTACAATTGTACTTTGAAATTTGTATTAATCAAGGGTTCGTTGGAATTCAGGGTATAACTTATTCTCACGCTATTGAGGACGCGAAGAATTATAATGCGAAGTGCCTTTCGAGCGTCTACGTTTTAATTGTATTTGGGGTAACTTTAGTACAGACGTCACAGGGAATGAAAGATTAAGGGTGCGAACGAAGTAGGGGAGTAACGATAGAGAGAGGTTAGTATCGAGGGTTAGAGGGTAGTCGGAGGTGGAAGAAGGGGGCTGACTCCGCTCAAACTTCTACTCGATCGAAGGTTTAATCGAATTAATAAGGGCGAACGAAACTTCCGCGAAGAACATATTATCGTAAGAAACGTCTTAAAACTTACTCCCGTTTCATTTTATTTCTTTCGATTCTTTTTTCCCCGCAGAAAACGTTGATTCCACTTCATTCGTAAATTTGTGCAAACGGAAAGCGTAATAACCGAGGAACGCGCGTCGCTGGCCAAAAATGTAGAATTACGCGGAAGGACTTCTAAAAACATGACGTCGCTACAGCGTCGGGCAAAAGTAACAATTCAATTACAGTTTATATCGTTGGCAATGTTTTCAAGGATTTTTCAGCGAGACCGAGATTTCTTGGGGAAAAATAATAAAAACTGGTATCGCGTGCAACGCGGCAAAAAGCGATTTCGCTTTTTATCGAGATAACGATTTTACGTATCGCCTTGATCCTTAAAGTACAACGCTAATTTTGTATCTACTTAGAAAAATGAAATGTACCTAATACCGTTATTCCAAACATTACGGCGTAACGCATTTTTTAAATTATTATTCCCTATAACGAAGTATAAAAACTCATCTAGAGCCGCGTTATTATTTCAAATGGATTAAACTCTGAGAAATTGTTTAAAATAGTTTTGGAGCAATCGTTACAATCGATACAAATTAATAATCGCTGGGTAAAATGTGGTAGAAGTTGCAAGGAAATAAAGCGTCGCGTAGAAAGGATTTCGGAACGAAGTTGAATTAATTTAATCTAAATGACGTTTGTTCGTTTGATCGGAGATAACGAATAATCTTGCCTATTTTAACGTCGCTCGGTGAAATATTACTCTTGACCCAATAAAAACGCTGATACGCGGAATATTCGAACCGCGTAAAGTAAAACGGTGAGGGAACCGTTATCACTGCGAGAGAAAGTAGGTTAGCAATTAACCATTCCTTTACATTTGTAACATAGAATTGATTAAATTTTGCAATGTCCAACTCTCAAGATAAATACACCCGGTAACGGTGCGGGAAAGCGGAGAGAGACAAATCTTGGAATAATTTTCACTCGGACTCGTAGACGCTTTCCGTGTCGCTGAGAAGTTTCAAGCTTTTGATAGGTACTGTACGAGGGTATTTATTCGTTTCCTAGCAAGGTTCGAGAATCGAGCTGAAAGTTTCGAACAATTAAAGTCCTCTTTGACGCGCAGGAGTTACGCAATTACGTTCTCGGGTACTTCACGGCGTTCGATGTATAGAAATAAAACAATGGCGACGCGAAAACAATTGGTTTAGAAGACCGTGTAAAAACCTCTCGACGATTTATCGAGGAAAAAATCTAAAGTCTCGCGATAATTCGAAATCGTGCCGCGACGATAATCGAGGAACCGCGTTAATGATATTTTAATCAACGTACCTCGCGTTTTAAGTGAGACACCGTTGTCAATTAACCTTCGACTCACTTGTATTTCGTATTCCACCGTCACTTATCCAATCCTATTACATTTAAACGGCGTTCTTATACAAATTCTTGGCGAACCGGTTTCTGTCCGAGATATCAGAACTTGGAGAAAACAGTAATTTAGTTCGGAACGCGGTCACGTATATAATGGAATCGAATTCAATCGAACCCCGATCAATTTTATTTGATCTTTAAGCTGGATTCGGCAATATTAGACTCGCGATACTTCGTGAACTTTTAACCTAAATATTAAGGAGAGTACTCGAACGTGGAATATTATAATTTTTCGGGTTTTTTTTTTGTAAAAAATATTTGCTTGTTGGTATCGCAAATTTTCGAGTACCGCGAAATACTTGAAATATGGTCGACATACACGGGTCGTAATAAAAAATAATCGTACGAACACTAACGATGTTTCAGGGGAACTAAGTAATTGCCATTCGTTTAAAGTAAAGGAGGTTTAAAAATATAAAGTCATATAATCGTTATATTCAATGTTAGTGGACTTTATGTTTCGAGTACGTTTCTGTTTTGACTGTCCCAGTAATTTGTTTCTCAACGAAATCAAAAATTGTACCGTCCCGACGATCTCCAAACGATGCTTTTAACGTGAAAAAAAAATGACGAGGTTAAGACACAACATCGCAAAGAGTTTCGAGGAAGAAGTATCAACAGTTCCGTCTTCGGTTAACAAATTTGTTCTTTACTTATTTGCAGTGGAGAGAAGGCTCTTGCCTTCTGCAGAAGTTTCCGGGATAGGTAAATATTTCCTTGCAACTTTTGCTAAGTAAGTAGAATCTCGGTACATTTCGTTGAGGGATTCAATACGAGATTGTATTGAGAGAGAGAGAGAGAGAGAGAGACGCCGTTGAAAGTTTGCGATGTAGGTAAAATGTCTGACAAGACACGCGCAATATTAATATTGCCATCCTCTTAGTAAGTACAATTATCTTTTAATTAACGACACGACACGGGCGAAGAATGTTGTGAATTAAATAACTTTTAAATAGTTCGCGAGGGTAAATCATCAAGTAAATGCAATTTTCACATAACATCTTTCACACAAAATTGTCTTTATTGTTCGATTTGCCCTACTTCGAATTGGGTAAAATATTATAAAAAAAAAAAAAAATCCCTCCACGCACCATTCGAAAATCGCTCATCCAAAATCACCGTACGAAAAGATTAAGATTCCCAATTGAAAAAACCGGGCATCGGTAAAATAGTCCTTTCCAGGGCCAGCCGAAGCCACCACTTATCCTCAGACTTTGCCCGCCACAACGAAACGCGTCTCGAGTACCGAGCATCGTCTCGGATATTCAAATTCGAGCTTCCGACTGATTCGGGACACGTCCGGGACATATGTATCGCGATCCCGAGTCCCGAAACCAAGTCGGCGGGGGGGGGGGGGGGGGGGGGGGGGGAAGCCTCGAGTCCGCGTTTTTTTTTCCGGGAAACCTCACCGTCGTTTCGTGTCACGCGCCATAACCGCGAGGAGAGCACTTCGCGTCGCTCCCCTCTCCTTTCCTGTTTCTCTTTCTTTTTTCTTTTTTTTTGCTCTTGCATCGAGTAACGCAGAAGTAGCTTTTCCTCGCCCTCGTGTAGCCGGGACTTTACGCGCCGCTTATTCATGCTCGTCGCGCGTACGTATGTACGAGCTTTCGCACATTCGCACGACGCCGGCCTGCCCCATTCATACAAGGAAGGAGAGGGATATAAATACGCGCGTTGCGCGCGGACGGTACACATCCACGGGCGCGTAACGACAGTGTAAATTCTCCCCCCCCCCCCCCCCCCCCCCCACCAACCAGTTCACCTTCGGGGAGAGACTTTTATTTATTTATGGAATACATTTCCAGATTGAATTTTGTTCGCGTGCCCGCTCGCCGCGTTTTTTCTCCCTCCCCTCCGCGTTTGTTTGTCCATTTCGGGTTGTACCCATTTTACCATTGCCACTTTTGTCACTTCCGCTTCTGGCTTTTGTTTCTCTCTACCGTTATCGACTTTGCGAATAAAGACGCGCAAACGAGAGTCGTGACGCGGATACCGATTACGGACACGTCGTTCTGTAGAGCGTTCTTTAACCCCCCTTTTTTCCTTGGTTAGGTTAAAACGCGATGCTTTTCCGATGGTAATTCTAGGGCTCCGCGCGATGGGCTCTCTGGTACCGAGATAATTGGAAAATGAAGCTCTCGAATACGCTAACGACCGGGTCTATGACGGGGGAGGACGGCGGTGAGATGCAAAACAGGGTTGTAAATAGGCGAATTTGTTCGGTAGGTTCGAATTAAAGCCGCCCACCGCTTAATCTTTCATTCATGCGACTTCCGTGGGCCCGATAATTTCCTCCCTCGTCGCGTTCTTCGTTTCTCCTTTTTAATCGACTCGCGCGAAAGGAATAAAAAGAAACGGCATGATTAATGTCAATGGAATCGGCGATACACGGGAGGACACGCGATTTCTTAAACTCTCCGAAATTTTCTATTGCATTATTTTTATCGCGAAAAGAGAAGTCGGGTAATGTTTGCCCGTTTATCGACTTTACGCACGCTTATTTACACGACCCATTTTCACGTCAGAAAAGTGAAATTTAATTATACTTTGTACGTCGCGTGGAAAAACAAAAAGGGTAAACGTTAAGTACGCTTTAACGTTCTACTAATCAGGGGCGACCTTGTAGACACGGACGTTCAAGGAACAAGTTTCGCAATTAATCTAATTTGTTTCGCGAAATTTGGTGAAAAGCGCACGAATCTCGTTATTAAATTATCCTCGAGGAACGAGGTTATTTTTCGAATAAGCGCACTCGCGAGATTACTGCGCTTCGCGAAACGCCATTTCGTACGAATGCTACGGCTCTTTAAACCCCGGCTAGTGGCGTTCTGGAAAGTTAAAATTAAACCCAGTCACGAGGGGTCAATAGATACTGTTTAAAATTGTTTTTGAAATTACAGCGGACGATGAATTACGTGTAGAGTCTCGCATAAAAGCGAGAAGCTAGTACGAAAAGCCGCTCGATGTTGTTTTATTTCGTAATTCCTGTTTAATGACGTTTCCACTGTTTCCGGAGCGCGACGTATATTTTGATTAACCGTCGCGTGCGAAAACGCGCGGTCTATTTTCCGTCGGACTTGGGGGCGCAAATTTAATGTAACTTCCTATTCAGCGTCGCGCCAATGCAATTGTTATCCTTCATAGAATATACTCGTGATTTAACGTCGAGGATCTCTCGTTACGCTCCATCTCGACCTCCTACCCACCGATCACGTTTCATTATCAACCGTATTCTCTCACGCGTTTCCCCCGAACGACAGAAATACCTGAATCACGCCCTCGTATTCAAATATTATTACGAACGGGGTTAGAAGTATTTTACAACTGTTGCGATAAAATTCATCTTAACGGGAGCAATTACGCGTTTAACCGCCAAATTCTCCGTTATTTTGATGCCGTGTCCGAGATCCAAAGAGCTGATTAAAAAAGGAATTATCACCGTGAACTGTTACGAGTTGGCAATTTGTAAATAATTACGAGCCAACGCAAAGGGTCCCGATCTACGCGCACGCATTACCTGCCGCACGGCTTAGGTACGCAGAATTAGCCTTGCTATCGTGGATTATAATTTAAGACTCGTACAATAACATCTATTAATAACGTAACGATATTTTTATTATACGCAACGCTGGATACTCGTCCGTTGGCCGAGGGAAAGGGTGGGCGGGGCGCGATTAAACTTTAAAATGCAATTATCCGAAAACAACCGTAACGTTGGTGGTCCGGTTTTACCGTTCAGCGTTGCATAAGATACAACCCTTGAAATTCTATTAGATTAATGCATCAAGCGGCGTTGTGTTATCCGCAACGAAACACACGGGGAAACTACGCGACGAAGGTATCTCCGAGCGGTACGATTTCATCTATTATTCAGTCAAGTATTCCATAAGTACGGAATCAATATTGTACGCGTTTGGATGAAGCGAGGGTACCTCGTTTATTTTGCGAATCGTATCGGGGGAGCAGGTAGAAGCGAATGAAAATTTAACTTGGTATCGATCGGCAGTTAATTACGAATATATTACGAATATAATGGCGCCACGATAGAAATTTATTCGCAGTCACGTTTGTGGGAACCTTGAACGTCGAAATGCTCTCTGTTTAATTGGGAGCGGGGGTAATCAAAAAAATTGGAGGATCTATTAAATATCGGTGGATACAGAGATCCGTAATATTCTACGGTTTCGGTGTTGGTTTAATTTTTAAAGAGGTTTTACCGAGACTCGACGTTTACAGAGAGGGTAACAGAATTACAGAATTGACAGTGATATATTTATGAGATTCTATCGCGTTTTATCTATCTTAATTAAGCCGACAGTATTTTAACGTTGGAGCTTCGCGGCGAATCGTGACGTTCGCGATTCTCGGTTTAATTCGATTATAAAAATCTAGCTGCCGCGTGATCCACCGGTGGTGCATGTGTTTCTTTTATACGATGCCGCGTGTACCGCCCACGGTACACGCGCATACTTGATTTTCTTGTAAAACATCTTTCGACCCGGCGATGAAAGTTTGATTTATTTTTATCCGATGACAGGCAACGCGTTTAAAAACATTTCGGCGAGCCAAGCGTTTTCGGAATCCAAGGAAAAATCGACGGTGACGTATCGCGGCTAATTCGACGAGCTCAGCGGTACGTTCGATGCCACGCCAAGAACGTACACCTGCGCGTAATCCTTCTTAATTTCTCGCAACATTCGAGAATCGATATTTTCGAATAATTCGCGATGCGTATTCGCGGTGGCGCGCTTATTTTCACGGGGGATAAACTCAAGTGGCGGGGAAGCGCGCCGATGAACTCGCGTCCGGGGAGATTCAACGATGTTTCACGCTGGTAATGGACGATGGGTATCGTCGTGGGTAAGTCGGTTCGGAAGGACGCGCAATGGACTATTTTCGTCAGGCCAATCGCCGGCTAAATAATACACAGCGCGCACTCGGGACGGTCGAGCATTTATTTTGAAAGCAGCCTTTGAACCACGATCGAATCTACGCATCTCTCGCGCGACCTTTTCTTTTCTCTCCCTGAGACGAGAAGTTGCGTCCTTTCCTTCTTCTTTAGTCCTTTCGCTTTATTTTGTATTTATCCCCCCCTCCCCCATATGATCGGGGTTATTCAGACTCTCGCCTATTCGAATTCAATTTTTGCGTCTGGGAATTGAGACCGAAGTACGGACAAATTGATTTGCCTTCGCGAGGAAATTTTGTGGGCGTAACGGTAATTATAAAAGGGTATTGCGTCGTAGGAAAACGTTGGATTGACAAAAAGTAAGGTACGTGCTTCGTTCGAATTGAATTCACACGGGTACTTACTATTTTTGACGTGGTTCCAGTTTACGACAAGAGGAAAATCATACTTCAGGCTTTTATTCGGTTTAAACTAGCGTACTTCTGTTTCTGATATTTTTCTTAGAAAGCCGATATTGGGTTACGATCCGAAACATCAATTTTCGCGACACGCGAGAAAGTACGACAGTTTTTCCGAGAGAAGTTTACGGTGAACAAGAGAAAGGACGAAACTTCTGGGCCGTTCGATCTTGCGAAGCTTTCAAGAATTTCAATACCCGCGGGATGGGAAATGGTACAGTCGATACATTTTTGGACATTTTCCAAATAATACGTCTCCGAGCAATACGAATGTTCCCAAAATGATACATCCGAGAGAATACAGAATTTCCCAATGACCAAATACGATTGGCGAACGTACGAATGTCTCCATCGCTTGCTTGCCCACATTTTCCTCGAATTTTCCATGTTCGCTTCGATTGCTCTCCTTCCACCACCGCTCGTGTACGTTTCTATTTCACACTCTCTCTCCCTCCATCTGCCCTTTTGCAGTGGTCCTCTCACCGACAGTGGAACCGTCTATTTTGAGATTTTCGCATCTTGACACAGCCATGGAGAAGGTGGAAAGCGTCGCGGGAAAATAGTCTCTCTCAAATGGATTTCATCGCTATTCTCGCGCCGTCATACGCGACGGAGCAAATTAATCTAATCGCGAATCTTTCTCATCCGCGATATTTTGCAATGGGATTATTTTTCGTAACTCGATTCGTCGTTCATTCGTTGAAATTAAAATTTTATATTCTAAATTTCAACGAAATTAAAAATCTTAATTTTATATTCTAAATTTCAACGAAATTAAAATTCTTAATTTTATATTCAAAATTTCAACGAAATAAAAATTCTTAATTTCATATTTCTCCCAAATTTCAATTTTTTAAGAAATTAAATCTTTCCGTTCACGTAATTCACCGTTAACGCGAATCGTCCGATCGATCGAACGAACGATTAGCTTTAAATTCGGTGTCGTGAAATTTTGCGAAGTTGCCGTCACTCTTTGCTACGTTTCTAATCGTCGCAGTGATACGCGAGCATCGATCGGAATTAAAATTAGACAGTGCCGGCGCGGCGAGGAAATAGCAGCGATCGATGGCTTTTGCTTGTTTGAATTCGATCGGCCAGTTATATTATTTCGTAATTCCGGACGAAACGAGTAGCATGCTAATTTGCCACTGGATGGAGCTCCTTAATAACTCCTCGTTCCGAGATAATTTCTCTTTGAGAGGATACAGGAAAATTATACCTTGAGATTGAACAACTAGGTACACGATGTAGCATCTTCCACGCGGTTCCAACAACCATTTCCGCGAACAGTTTCTATCGATTGAGGTACATCGCGGAAACTTACAGCGCGGTCTGTACCAGTTTTTTATTTTACTCGCTCGGTGGTTGGGTTGGCAAAAAAAAAAAATACAGAGTGTTTCTAAAATGGCGTCGCACAACTTACGGACACATCGCAATCCCTGGGAATGAAAATTAATGCTGTTAAACTGACTCGTTAATTTTGCGACACCATCTTAAAAATCACTTTACGATCGTCGATTGCAAATTCATGTACAAATGAACGAACAATTATCCGCTTTAAGATACCCTTTAATACTCTTTTATTAAACGCAACTCCGGAGTATTTCATTTCTCGCTATCGGACTCGTCAACGGACTAATTGCATAAGATTTCGGTATCGCGTAAATACCGTCCGTTCGTACGACGCTTTAATCCTTAATCAGCGATTCGTATTGGTACGGAGACAATGGAAGATAAGCCAGGACGAACCGGCGAACTTTTACTTCGCGAAGATTAACCCCCGTCGCGCGTCGGCTTCGACGTTTATTTACAATGAAAAAAAACAAAAGAAAGAGATATATATATACCCTCGACTCCGGTTACTAGGAACTTCGGCCGGGGGGCTAACGATGCAATGTGAACTGGCAACGTAATTAAAGTCCCTTTCTCGTCGGCCGAATGTCCTTTTATATGTAAAGCGGAGTCAATTAGAATATCAAACGTGACCTCAAACGGGGACACGCGCTTGCTGTACCTAAAACAGCATGGATATACTCCGCGAAACGTACCCGCCCCCCTCACGCAGAACCATTCCGCAATCGTGACTCCTTTTATAATCATTTTCAAATTCATCCACCGGGCGCGCTCGTTTAAAACGCCGAATTAGAATATATATCCCCGAGAACGGAATGTTTGAGTACTCGTACGACCAATTACGTAGAAACACGATAATTCTGATGAAAATTTAACGATCCTCTTCCGCTTGGCATTTCCTCTTGCTTCGCTTTATTATTCTCCATTCGCGGATTTACTATAGGAACTATTTATTTTTGACATATTTCGAAAATTGATCCGCCCAAAAATAATTACTCCTACAGTAATGTCGGTCGAGCGATAGGTTAATCGATGTTCGAATAATCGGACTTTCAGCCCACTACTAAAAGGAAAAAAAAAAAAAAAAAAAAATTAAAATTCAATTAACAATCAATAAAATAATTGAATTAATAAATTAAAATTAAATTAATCAGTCCTGCTGACGTATTATTCCTTTTAACCGATCGAATATTTCTAATTAATAAACCGTGTCAAACATGCGACCGAATTACCACCGGTGATTCGCGGCTCGTAATGCTAGTCGAACATTCGTTTAATCGATGTTCGAACAATCGACCTTCCAGTCTTTCTCCCGCTTAAAAATAACGCGACTCGAGCCACTCAAAAATAATCACTCTTGCCAGCGTATCTTTTCCTTCCATCGCTCGAGTATTCATAAGTACTCGAAGCCTCGAGTTCGTTGCAACGAGTGTCTCTCGTCCCTCCCCCCCCCCCCTTTCCCCCGGAAAGTAAATTAAGTATTAACGATGCGCTTTGAGGAGTAAACGGGAACATCCGGATAATCGATATAAAAACGATGGGAATCTCGTGAAATCGAACGCACGTATTATCGAGAACCTTGGCGTCGATTCAAAATTCGTAGCGAACGATTGTCGAATCGAGTCCGTTGGGACGAGAAACTCGAATTGCCGTTCCAGAAATCTCACGACGTCATTCCGGTACCGATGAGATACAATAACATTATTCTTGCACGGGAAATTCCGTAACGTTTCCACTGGCTTCCGAAACTCTCGCGATATTATTCTTGCGTCGATGTAACGGACGTCCCGCGCATGTCACGACCCTCTTCCCATTGATATCGCGAAACGTCTCCCGAAGTTATCGATGTTTCGATCGAAACGAACTTCGCGTCTCTAATTTGATTCGTCGCTAATTTTCCCGCTCGTGTAATTTAGAACGTTGTTCAATGCGCTTTTATCGTACCGAGTATGGAATTTCGCGCGAACGAGCGGCTCGCAACGTAAAACGCGAACTCGTGGATTAATATTCCCACGTTATTAGCGATACCCATTGTTTGTAAATCTCCATCATTATTGGGTATACATTATTGATAATTGTACATTATTATTGATACGCGTTATTTATAATTCTGCGCTATTATCAATATACATATATGTATACATTATTATACTAATACGATGCGATAATATTTCCATCGTTATCGCGTGCACGTTATATCATGAATTTTCAACGGCGATGCGTTTTAATGTTAATTGAAATTTGATAATGCATCGTATCGACGCAAAAATGTATCGTTAGATCGGTAACAAACGAAACGTTAATAATCCTTCTCGCTAACCGTTCCCCGTTCTTTCTTTGTTGCAGGTATGATGCATTTTAAATCAGCTAGCGTTCAATGCGAAACAGGTATATACAATCAACGCCTACCGTCGAGTGATTAGGTGAGATTTACGGTGGGAGAGTTGAATCTTTGTACGTAGACTGGGACGCGCTTAGTTTCTTGATAAACTCGTTGATGCGACCATTTAAATATTCATCGATTAATTTAAATACTGTAACGAGAAACCCGATTTCATTAACGCGCTTCTGAAAGTACTCTCCCGATCGCGTGGCAAGTATCATTTTTTTCACCAATCAAAAACTTAATTACCCATCCTCAAGATTCTGCCTAACGACGTTATATCGACACTCTCGGGATTACTATTGAAATTTACCTCTCGATAAAATTGTGAAATATCATTCTCGGCACGAGACCCTTCGAGGATTACTCGGCGGAGAAAAAAAGAAATAACGTTTAACCCCAGCCTGGTTCGCGTTACACCATCGCAGTCGGTTCCCAAATTGACATGACACTCGCGGATGCGAAGCGGCGCGGCGCGGAGGTCTCTATCGGGCCGGAAATAAAGTTAGTTAAACGCGAAAATAAAGTGTCGGTAGCGAGAATTTGCGTTGCTAGACGAGCTGGTTTCCGCGTGTATCGCGTGTTACGAGGATGCGCGTGCACGCGCCTCGTTGCAATTTGCATGCTTTTGCGCGGTGTGCAAAGTTTACAACAACCGCGTACACGTGCCGTTGTCGAAAAGTGTGCTTGTTTTTCTCACGCTCTCCCTTCTCGGCCCGAAGGGATATCCGAGCAGATAAATCGCCGTGATATAACGCGGCTTTGGATTCTTGAATGCTCTCCTCCGCCCGAAATTCCTTTGGCAGCCGGGGAATTTCAAGTGCACGGTATTTAGGAATTTATTCGGCTACGAAAATCGGAATGGCGACTCGACGTTCCCGTCTATTTGTTTAACTGTCGCGTCCCGACGTTCTAGGCGATCCTTCCAGTGACTTCCGTTCTAAAAGGGGATGTCGGAAATGAGATTTTCTATAGTTATTCAACGATCGCGGGCGATGTTTCTCGACGAGTCGTTGTTAATAAATCTGATTATTAAAATACTCGGTATACGGACATGTTTAATTAATACGTGGAATCACTCGATCGATTCGTTCGAATGCAGCGAGTCAGATATTTAATTGCCGTAAACATTCCACTGATATTACCCAATACCCACAAGTTCTGTTTGCGGTGAGAAAAAAAAGATACCTGCAAATATACTGTACATATACTTTTTTTTATTCTAGTCGCTTTACGCCACAACGAGCAAGCAACGGGAAATTGTTCCGACCTTTCAGCAATTAATTATGTTCTCTCCCATTCGGACGCAGTAATGCCCGCCAATTTATATGCCGAATAGAAAATTAACGTAACAATCGCGTTGCAAAAGGTATTTCGAGAGTCTCGAGTCGAATCCACGTTGGTAACGGTCGGGCATTAATTACTCCTATTGTAACTAATAATCTTTCGTTAATCTCGCGTTAATTGGTAGCTGGGCGCGCCCACCGATCTAAAACTCGTTCCAGACAAACCTGATTCCATACGACATAAACGTCGGTGACAGTATGCTGAGAGCTGTTGCGTAATTTTACGTAATTACTCCCTTACCGTTGGGGGTGAGCGAGGGAGAGTTTCCACGATGGTACGCTGGAAGATTAATTTCGGAAATTCCTCGCCCGATTGATTTGTAGTTAAACCGGATAGTTCATTATTTTAGATAGTGATTGACGCAAAGTTTACTCGACAAGGGAGTTAGGATCTTATTATTCGTAATAGTACACCTTGTTTTTAATTCCCGATTAAAAGAAGTTTACGTCTTCGACTTGAAGTTCTTTGATCGCGCATTTGTTTCGACAGTGTTTTTCTTTTTCAATAGAAACGAAGGGACGATCGATCCCGATATTTTTGATACGCGCAATTTGGAATTCTGCATTCGCAGAGGAGACAAGACGAGTCCCAAAAGGAGGAGGTGTGGCTCGGGTTGGAGGGGGAGAGCTCACGGTGGAAAGAAGTTGCAGTAAAATAAATTATGCAAAATACTTTCCTTCGTTGGAATATGAAATCGTGCCGTGGAGTTCCCGTCACACGAGGCGGGGGGATTCACTTTTTCGCCTCGAGTCTGTTTTCAAATAGCTGATCGCCTTTCGCTACACATCGTTCGCGCGCAACGTCGCTCCATCTCTGTTTACCAATAATTCCAAAAACTTCCAAAAGCCTCAAAGTTTATTCTTCGATCGTCTGCATTACCAATTCATTATTCGATTTATCCCTACGTTCAATCAATGCATCGGAATATTCAAATTATTTTATCCTTCAAAAACACAGACGCGAAACTAAATCCTCGTGAAAATTCGCGCGACGCCTTGTACTTTATCGCTCGAAACGTTCTTTTCAATTTCCTACCCACGATCTTATTAAATTTCCATCGCTTTTCTGAAAACGTCTTCGTAACGTCGCGCGCTGCATTGTGCCGACGTGATAAAAAAAAAGAATGTTACTTAAATGCGGGCGCAAGCGAAAAATAAATTGTACGTTAAAAGTGTAACGAGTGAGAGTAAACCGTAGCGCCGGTGGCTCATTTTCGTGATAGTAACGTTCTCGTGTAACACGGACCGATGAGGGAACGGCCAGTCACGGGGAATATAAACGGATTACATGCCTCGAATGCATTTCTTTCAACCCCTCTACCCCCCCTTCCCCGACCCCCACTCGCCTCCGTCCTCTTTCCCCCTGAAACAGAAATACCCCGTCCTTCTCTACAAATACCCGGCCGCGGATTTCTCGGACGATAATTAATGCAAAGCGAGACGCGTGCTTCTAGCGCGTAAGAAACGAACGCGGAGATGACGCACGGCGGTGTCGGGATTAATTTTTAAATTAAATGTCGAACAAGATTTCGGTGATACGTGGTTGAACGGTTTAACGAGGTAACGCTGTACGCGATTCTTTGGGAAGCATAAGCGAATCATGGAAATAGTAATAGTAATTGCAATAATAAATGGAAATAGAAATAGTAATAGCAATAGTTAATTTGTTTGCAATTATGAATGAGCTTTGCGCCGTGAATCGAGTCCAGATCGCACATTGATTTTCATACAAATTTTCCGGAAAATAATGAAACACCGCCGCGCCGTGAAACTGCGTGAAAAGTTTTTCAGCATCGGAAAATTGAATCGAATTTCCTGTCCTGTTATTATATTTTTGTTCGCATTTTGGCGCTCGAGTCTGCTAAATTCGTTTCGAAATAATTTTTCGCCTCACGGTCATAGTTACAAATGAAAATATACTTTCTAGCTCGCGAGAGTTAATTTTCCACCGCTCCGCCGAGCTTTTCCGAGGGAATAACGTTTCGAACCATCGTTCAACACCGAGTTCCCGGGGTTGCGTCGAGGTTGATTGTAGAGCAACGGAAAATAAATGCGACCGGGGGTGAAACAAGAATTCCTATGATACTCCGGAAGCAGATGGTAAGGGCGTATCGATTGCGTCCTTTTACGTAATTCTTTCTTTCCTCGAACGGCTTCCTTCGCGAAAGTCTCTTTCAGATTTTCAAGGTTTCCATTGAGTCAGAGCCGAGCGCGCTCGCGCTTTTTCATCCGATAATCGTGTAATGGCAAACAATCTTTCGCGGTTTATCGGTGGCATCGCGCGAAAGCGAGAACAATTTTCAGATTCGCCTCGAATGGATTTGATCGTCGGTAACGTCGCGACGAATAATTCGTAATGCTCAAGAGTTAGCATAAACCAACGAGTCTTTTCAATTAATCGTCGAATAATAACACTGATTTACCATCGTGCGCAACGATATTTATTTATAACGATTAATGCGCGCGCGCATTAAATAGCTTCCGTAATTTGACATTCGCGCAATACGATTTATTCGTAACTCGTAACCCCCGGTCGTTCGTCGAGATAATTGATACATTCGAAGGCGAAATTAATGTCGCGACAGTCGGTAACGCAACGCCCGAGTATCGACGCGGAAAATCGCTCGTATTTAACGAAACTATATAATCATTTGTGTCCGCCGATCGATAACGCGAGCGCCAATTGATTTATCCCCAACTTTGTCGCCGTCAAATAACTAATAATACCTTTTCGGGGCTGATAGGAGCCGGCGCGCTCTTTTGCTGCGAAGAAAGAAATTGTCCCGGGGAGAGAAATACGCTCTCGAGAGACGTAACGCGGAGAAAATATTGCGGCATATGAAACGGAGACACTTTATCGCTCGCGATATATATCATCCTATTCACTTACTCGCGCGTTGCCTCTCGGAATGATAGTAAAGAGAATATTGTACGGGGGAGGGGGGGGGGGGGGGAAATCTGTACCGTTCGCCCGTCAGATTTCTTTTATTCCGTTCTAAATATAAAGAGCGAGGTGTTTCGGAAATATGCGAGAGTCCACGGATTCGCGTCCCGGTAAACATTTATCGTCGACACACAATGGAGCGCTGCGTTGCGACGACGGTGCGTCGGTTTACGGAAAGAGGTGGTACGTTGAGAATGAGATGAAAGATTAACGGTACGAGGAAAAAGCAGAAATTATTATGGCGTTTCGAAATTGTATCTCTCATCGTCGTTAAGTTGACACAAGATTCGAATCTTGAGCCGCGCTAAAAAAATCGTTCCACGAATTCGATTGTAATTTAAAAATAATGATTACGCTACTCGCAAATATTTAATTCCCGCGCGCTAATCGTTCTAAATAAATATCAGTTTATTATTCGACAGCTAATTTATTTTACATTAACACTGTCAGCGAATTTCAATTCGTAGAGGATTATCGAAAGTAAATCGAAAGTAAACCGATCTGTCCGGTTGCTCTCTCTGGATATAATAAAAATAAATTTACTTCGATGACAATCGAATATCCGCGTTATACATACATCGCATTATTATATCGCATTACGTCGCGAGTACATCGAGTACTGTCAAACAGGTACGACCAATACCTGTTCGCCGTGTCCCACGCCGTCACCCACGCGAAGACCTCCCACGCTATCTCTCTGTCCCGCGTATAACGAAAATCAAATCGTAAAAATGTGACGGAAACAACTATACCCCGGTATATCGCGACGATATTCACCCGTATTAAAAACCGATATTGGAAAACGGAAGCCATATAGAAATAATATATGCAACGCAACCCCTCGGCTCGCATTTGCATTTGTTATTCGAGGTCTCTCGCGTTCCTCCTCCTCTCCGCGCACAAGTGTACGCGTACACGTTGTCACGATTCATCGGAAATTCGCCGTCAATCTGATTACAAATTTCCAACCCAGTATTGAATTCCGCTCGATCCCTGGTGTCATACTTGCGTGACGATGTGTACTAAGCTTTGACCGTTAGCCCGATATACGCACATCTATAGACGCACACCCCCTCGTTCCACCCTCGTACTCCGCGTACCGAAATGTCCCCATTGCGTACACGCGCGCGCGCGCGTTAATGTGTGTGTGCGCGCGCATCGAGCCACGCGCATACACGCGCGGAGTTGCGTACGGTGCGCATCGTTAAGAGAGAGACCTCTCTCTCTCTCTCCCTCTCTCTCCGCTCTCCTATCGTAACGCGCCAACCAACAACCCCTCCTGGTGTTAGTCTCCTCCGCCGCTGCACTCGCTTTTATTTATCACTGTAATTCTCAATAAACTACTCGCTTCCCTTGTCTCTAGCTTACTCGCGAAGTAATAAAGTGAATTTACGGCGATCTATGGCACGTTTAATCGAACGATCCGTTCTACGCATTGTATTCGACGTTGGTGATTTTTTGTTTTGGAGCGAGGGGGAGGAGCGAGATCGTTTGTTAATTAGTTATCGATTGTGCGTGGAATATTATAATGTGTAATAATACCGGAGAATAATTATTCTAAGTATAATAATAATAATTATTCTCTAGTGATTGTCTTTCGTGTGGAATATTTGGCTGATTAATTATTCGATATAATAATATGTATAATATATTATATTATGCATGTAATATTATTGTATTATAATATCGAATACATCGCCATACCGGTTCGACGATTTTAGAATTCTTGATCACCAGCCTCCATTATCAAAGTAATAATATATTCGGAAACGTAGAAATCACGGAATGGTAATAAATTGGAGATTATCGGCGAGCCTCGAGTATGCGAGAAAGATGCTCTAAAATTCCAAATGGTCTGTACTCGGTGCTCGAATATCTCGCGATCGATTACACGTTATTACGAGAGTACCAGCGAAAAGAGATTGGCAAAGAAGGGGGGAGGGGGGGTGGCTCGGAATCTGTATCTGTTTAACCTTCTTAAAGCGGTTCGGGTTCTATTCGACCTCATTTTCCCTCGGCACCGTAACACCTTCTCGTGCATGACCTCGGACAAGCAGGCACGTCCGAGTGAAATCTTCCTTCCTTGAAACCGAGTCTCTTCACTTTCCGCGTTGGATGTCGGTCACGTTTCTTTATAGTTTGCTCGACGATCCACCCCCGTACGATCGATCAATCATATATCGCGGGTAGAGCGTCGATCGTGCGAACTAATTAGCAGCTAATTATTCCGGATAACTGTAATTATTTCGGATAACTGTCGATGGCGATTGAATTGCGGAATCGTTTCTAATGAATTTTCATCGATCGTTGACTGATTCGTTACGCGCGATCGCCGAGCGATGTATTTTCTTAAATTACTAAATCTCTTCCAGAATCAGTCGCACGCGTGCAATTCGTTTCGCCGATACGACGAATCATCGTCGTAATTTATGTACGTTCAATGATTATTATTACAAAACTAACGACGATGATAAAATATCCTGACGCGAGATTCGCCACGCGTCAAATCTCTATACCAATAAATACATCGTTATCTTCGGAACAAATCGCGAGATTAATTATCGCCAGCGATTAAACCCAAACGCGGGAAGAATTTTAATCGATCCTATAATTAGTACGAATGAATGTGGATTTCGCGTCATCCCGGCCAGAATAGAATGAATCACGCTCGGTCACTTTTATATTTACGTTGCCTCGACATCCTTTAATAATTTTTCCTCGTCGCTCGATCGGCCGTTATTATTATTAGAAGAAAAAAAAAATAAGCCATTCTCCCAGCCCCGATTCGTTTCGGTACCGATTCGACGTCTCGGCTAATACACGATTATTTCCGAAACCAATTGCAAGATCGATTTGTATTAACAAAGAAAACAAATACACGCGTAAACGCAAGAGTCATTAAAATCGATTCTATAATTAGCAAACGCGAACGTGAATATTCGGACTAACCTCGGGTCCCCGAAAAGAATGAATCACGCGCGTCGATTTAAATTTATTCCTCCTTTTCTCTCTCTCTCTCTCTCTCTCTCTTGCCCCGACATTCCTTAGACGTTATTCGATTCCAAGATTGTCGTGGAAACGGCCGGGCAACAGAGATGCCCGGTGAGAGCATAATTCACCGCGATCTCTCTCTCTCTCTCTCTCTCGATCCGCCGAACGATAAATATCGATCAGCCCGTCGCGTGCGTCCGTCCCGCGCGAGAGAGAGCGAGTACATTTCGTACTTATCGATTGCCCTTGCATACATAATGCATCTATTCGTCGGAGCGGAGGAGGAAACGATGCGTTGCGAGGGAATCATGAATATCCGAAAGGTTAAGTGGCGAGGACGAATAAATAAATGACTTTGGCACGATCAACGCGCGGAGAGATACAGAGAGAGAGAGAGAGGGAGAGGAATAGAAACGGAATGGTAAGGAATAGGATGGAATCTGCCATTATGGTAGACGGGAACAATACGAGACGCGGGACGAGACGAAATTATAATTGTGCGTTCAACGTGGGTACGACGCGCGAGAGTCCGCGGGTGAAAGGAGCGAGAGATGCGCGGCGAATCCGTGGAACGAAAAATTATGGGAACTAGAATCGTGTGTATCGCGCAATAAAATTATGAGAGGCAGGTAATTTAAATTGCAAATGTTTAAACGTTAACCCGCGAGTCGAGGATTGAATGTACGTATATGCACTCCCCTCCGCCCGAAAATTTATGTATCGCGATGTTAAACCTATTTGCAAATTACTCTTTGCCGATGGTTCGAGCGTAAAAGATTCAAAAGTTACCGACGCGCGGATTGAAAATAGTTTATTAACGTCGGGGGAATAGCGTTCTCGCGCACGCTATTAAACGGAATTTTACTTTGACGATAATGGTTTTGGTGTGTTTCGGTATGTGCCCGGCCTCTAGAAAATTTTACTTTGACGTACGTCGATCTTTCCGGGGGGGGGGGTTATCGCGGAGCAACGTAGGGGAAGAAGAGCAACGCTCCGCGGAGAGTCGAAATTTTCGTTATCGATATCCGATAACGGAACGCTCGTACCGTTATATACACTCTGTACGGTTAACAATAAATTCGTAATAAGCCGCTCGTATCGCGTGCTTTTTCGGAAGGAGAGAAAAATGAAATTCCTCTTCGTTCTTGAGATAACGTTAACGTCGTTAATCGTTTAGAATGTCGCAAACTCTCGCGCTTCGGATATTATTCCATTTGCGAACGATCTTGCGGCATGCCGAGGCTGTTTTTTTAAAAGTTTCGAGAGTCTTTCGAGGGCATTTTCGCGAAAACAAAAAGTTTTGCCCCGCCTCCGCGCGTTGTTTCACTTTGCCACGAGACGCCCCTCCGATATTCGTAATATTTGTCAATATCCGTTGTACGCTTTCCGCCTTAGAATTTTCGGATTTTCAAACATCTAAAATATACGACGCTCCTCCCGGACCCGGAGCGTTGGAAAGACGGCCCCGCAGCGCCGAGGCTCACGGGACATCAGAACTTTGCAAAGTTTCGAAATATATTCGACGTATAACATTTTAAGTGGGCATTGCTACCTTTGTATCGCAGGCTCCTTGTCCATCCGAATCCCATTTTCCATTTCTTTTCGCCGATGTTACTTTCGTCGTGATTAAAATTGGCCGGGAAAACAATTCTGATACCGAATTTAAATAGAAAAAAAGTACATTCCAAAAAGCTGTGAATAATAACAAGTTTTTGATCGAAAAGTAGAGAAGAGAATTTAAAAATTAATAACTTTTTAATCCACGATCCCGGTAGGGTCTCTATTCTAAAAAAATTCTTTTCGCGTAATCGATATTTGCGCTCGGTAATGAGTATCGATAATAATTAAGGACAAGGGACGCATAATTCCATTTTCATCCATTTCAATCGTTTTGGATTAACCGGCCGGTCTCGGTTTCGGCAATTTTCGGATAATGCGACGGTATTACAATTTCGCGGATGAGTTGCAAAGCTAATACGCGTCACGAGATGCGATTCATCGTCATACGGTGGAATGCGATCATTGGGTATTGTCGTCATTACTGCGGCGGACGAGTGCATTAGCGTCGCTTTAACGTAAAATGAGTCGCGGAGAGCCAGCAGATATCGATACGTCGTGTCGGTGCAATCTCCGATAACGTACACATGGCATTTACATTTGGATAAGCAGTTGGATGCACTCGCACGTCAGACGCGAGTCCGTGTGATACGAGTAACCGTTCGTCCCTTGATGCCAGATAACGGAGACTGTTGCCTCGAAACATTCGAAACTTTCTTTACCCGTGGACGAATAGTTTGACGGGGACGATTTATTTAAAGAACAAACTTAATTCGTACGAATAAAACGATTGGCGATAGAATTGAATTGGAGTTCAACAGAAAATTCAACTCCACCAGCTTTTAGAGAACGAGCGTAATTGGAATTATTAGACCGAGATATTTAATGAAACACATATCGCATTTCGCAATGCAGTCTTGCGTAGATGAAAATTTAATTGGAATTCGTAAGTTATTTACGTGTGTATCGCTAATATCGTTTACGTTCCGATAGACGGTACCGCTACTTATCAAAATTATCTGACTACCCCGGGGGAGCGAATAGCATTCGCAAGGCAAAGATAAAAGTTCCTAGAAGGGAAACTACTTTCGCTCCAAATCATTTATAACGAGCAACGAGAACGCTACTTTTCCAGTTATTATTTTAAAGAAGCACCAGATATTCTCGAAAGTAATCACCCTGAATATACATCATTTCGATAACATCGGCAAATGAAAGAAAAAAAAAAAAAGCAATTAACAAATTATTCGTTTGCGTATGCTCAAAATGATATCCGTCTACCGTACACACGCGCGTACCGTGGTTGTTTGCTTATGGATTGCCACACACACATTCAGAAATTCCCTCTATCCGACGATATCTTTGGAAAGCATTTTCATTTCGGAGCCACAAATCCTCCAGAGTGTTTACCTGTGTTGCACAGACATCGTTTTCCGCGCCAAACAACACGGCATTTTTATTCGGATTAAAAGGGGTTGTATTTCCGACAGGAGCTGGTTCGCGAGATACAGTTTAATAACTGTGTTTCCCCCTGTCTCTCGGCGTTATCATTTGATCCAAAAGTTTATCGTAATAATTTATTTAGAAAAAGTTCTCGAATTAAAATACCTCAAGAACTTATCGCGAGACCCTGGTTATAAAACTCTCCCAAATTTAAATCAACGCGGAAACTCGAGTTGAAAAAATTTCCCGTATTAAATTACGAGTTTCCTCCGTTATTATTTAACCCGAGAGGCGGGTCGCTACTCTATAATCTGCTTGGAATCGAGATACGTGGAATTAAAAACGAGAACCGTTCCGTGCGCGGAATCGATGGATCGGGAGGGGTTAAATAAAAAAATCATCCTTGACTCTCCGCGGCGAGTAAGGGGAAAAGAATGATTTTGCGATCGCCGGCCATATTCAACGGCTCGTTGCTGAAATGTAGCAATAACCGAGAGTGGTGGATTTTCATTTACTCGACGGGCGTTACACTTCCGTTCCCGCGCAGTTGCAATTCTTTTGAATAGAAAATGAGCAAAGGGCGGACCGCGCGCGCGCGCGTTATTGTGTTTTATATCATTTTTTAATCGTTACCTCGACGCACTCCGAGCGAGGAATGGAGGAATTAGTTGAGGTCGCTTGAAAGTAACGAGTGCAAATCGTTGATTAATTTACCAAATTAACGACGCTATTCGCGAGGCGCATCGATTACGATAACGAGGGTACGATCGACGTAGTTGCGTTTCAAGATACGTCTGGCATTCGTTTATCGATAACGCGTAAACGTATCGCGAATACGCTCGTCTATTTAATTACTCGACGATGATTAACGAAAAATGGGATTGCGTCTCGTACGATTGATTCCGAGGTGTCTTTAATTAGATAATTATCGATAATTGTAACAGGAGCGATTTTATTTCGCGGTTCAACGTTAATAACGTGCTACGTGTTTTTGTCGGCGAACCGATACGCCTGGAATAACGCGATATCGATGTCGATTCGATGACGAAACGATTACAATTAAATTCCATCGGATCCGTTCGTACTACGGTTCTATCGAGAGTTTCGTTTTGTGCTACTTTACAAAACACTGTATTTTCAAGACTCATGGAAAACATGGCAATTTCACACACTCGTGCATCGAGAGCCCACCTCAAGGTTCACTTTCACCTTTCGATTGCCACATTCTTGTTGCATTGAAAATTTATATCCATTATTACGTATCTCATTGTTTCGCGAGGCGTGTTTCTCGGAAAATAATTCCTCGTGCCGCTAACGACAAGAACGCTGATACAATGTCCTTGCCATAATTCACACTTTTCTTGCTAAACTTTGGAGTCGCGAGCAAAAGATTTATAAATTCTCCGCAGTATCAAGAACGAGCTGAGGGAGTCGGGAAAGTTTGCGAAAACAAACGAGAACCGGTATTCGCTTATCAAGAGTAACATCAATTCTATTAAAATCATTCCATTACTTTACATCGATCTCGTTCAAAATTCTTACTACGCTCGCAATACGATGTTGCATTAAACCAATCGACCCATCGATTTTTATTTAAAACGCGGTACGTAACGTTACGATACCTCGACGATAAAAATAATATTGCGAACCAAAACAAAGTGGATTAAACGAACGCCCAGTGTCTCCACCGCGCTCGAGAAATAAAAACGAACCGTAACCCGCTTACTCTGCATTCCCGACGCACATTTATCGTGCAGCGTGAAAACGTATTTTTTCATGCACCGTTATCTAATCGCGTCGTTGAAAAAAAAAAAAAAAGAAAGAAACAGGTTCTACCAATGCTCCGTAGACGATCGAACAATGAATATCGAAGTGGCCCAACGTTTAAACTCGATTCGATACATTCGACATGATTTAATCCGGATTTAGCCACTGGGAATGCAGCTGGCGAATTATTTGCTTTGCGAACCGCAACGTTCCTCGGGGGTAATTTAACGATTCATTGGGCGCGCTTATATAATGAAAAACAATTGGAATAAAAATGGTGTTCGAGGGAATTGAGAGCCACTGGAGCGAGCAGGTTGACTGTCCTCCCCTCCCACCTCTCCCCACCCCTCTACCCAATGTTGGAGCGAAGCTCGCGTTACACGATGCGGACTATCTTCCGGCCAATCGATACGTATTTAATTAATTAACCCCACCCCGCCCCTCACCGCCCCCCGTTTCCCTCCACGCATCCGGTATTATCGCTTATTGCGTGTTTGACGAAATATATTTGCTCCGTTTCTGCCGTTAACGAGTTACGTTAATAAACTATTCGATGTTAAAATCGTATTAACGGGGCGCCGGGACATTTTTCTTTCAATTCCCGATTTCGAGGCGCGAAGTCGTTCATTTTTGTTTACACTCAAGTTTGAGAACTCGCGGGGATTTACGGATTTATGCAGTGGCAGCGCGGTCGATGTAAAGTATTTTTCCATTTATCAAATTACTTTTAGGGTGGTAAGTTTGCGCGCCCTTCTTTTTTTTTTTCTTTACTCGACGACACGTATTCTTCCTTTTTTTTGCTGTTGTTGTTGTTGTTGCTGCCGCGTCTCGAATCCCGTCTCGTTTATCATACGCTTTTTCAGTCGGCATTGTAACGAGACTCCCGCGAAATACGTAACAATTTTCAACGCTATTAATATTTATAGAGCCGATAAATTCTGACGCGAGAAGCGAAAAGTTTTTAGCCGCGGGACGCGTTGTCGATAAAATATTCGCGGAATATTGTTTACATAACAATACGCGCGGGAGGGGGCGGTGGACGTTAATTATGATATTTCGATAAGCGCGAAGCGAGGGACGGTGATTAAATTTGTCAAAAACTTTGCATTCTCCCCGTATTCGAAGAAAGTAAGGCAAATGCGCGACGTTACGCTCTTAACCCTTTTATTTTAGTGCTGACCGAAGAAGTTGTACGTACCAAAGCGAAAAACACCAAGTCAAGTTGACGTACGGTACTCGAGAAAATTAAGGATATTTGAAATCTCGTAACTTTATAATGGCAAAAAGACTCTAGAACATTCTGCCGAGACTCGTTTCAAAGCGCGAAGCTTCTGCTCTCGCGTACAGCGAGCCATTTTTCCCTACGAATTTCCAATTTATTTTGAGACAGAGTTCTATGGCCGTGCGTAACGGTAAGGCATCGTCGTACTCGCTACGATATACAGGTTGCTCCACAAATAATGATACTCGCGTTAAACGTGTCATAGCTGAGATAACGCCAAGCAGGTTTTTCCTTATCGAAAACGTTGGTTGCGCTTTGGTTAACGAGACATTAACCGAAAACGATAGCCAAATCGGAGGGTCACGTGGTAATCGATGAAGCCAGTCATTGGTTATCGCGCGCCCAATGGCTAGCGCCGCCAGTTATCGCGTCCCTCTCCGATTGGCATCCAATTTTCATTAATATCCCATTAACAAACGCGTTTCGGATATTTTCGATAAGGAAAAACATACTTGCAATTATCCAAGGAATTGCACATTCGACGGGTTAGCATAATTTCTAGGACACCCTGTATATCGTCGTTGGCACTTTCGGCGAGTGTCGCTAACAACGATACATCGTTGCTCGGCACTGCAAGGGTTAAACTGATTACGTGGTACCGCGGAAACTCTCGAGATTTTCGTTATTGAATAGCTTTAACCTCGTATTAGGGGTTGATCGTACGAAAGAGAGTCCTGGGTGTCCATGAAATCGAAGGGTACGTGGGGGAGAGATCGAGGGAGAGAGAGAGAGAGAGAGAGAGAGACACAGAAGTCGCCGGTAAATCTTGCTTACGTTTCTTTTGTTCTCCCTCGCTCGACTTAAAAGCATCCACGCGCCGCTGTTTATTCTCCAAGCTGAAAATCGAGCATTTACGAGTCACTCTCCTAATTGACCCTTATCATTTGGGAACGATACGACGCACCTTGGGTTCTGGAAATCCTACTTCCATGTACGCGTAATGCCCTAATTACGGTAAAACCCGTGCATCATATTTGTTAACGAAACTTCCGATGGTAATTTCCGTGTAATTAGAATAAGCATTTTCGTGCAAAACGCCGTAGGTACGAGATTATACGCGGAACACTTTCGTAAACACCGAGTACCACGGTTACGGGCTTGCACGCACGAGGCCGTTGAAAATTACGCGCATTCGTTTGTGCCGTTTGATAGAAACACGAGTCAGGGGTTGTCATTCGTCGGAGCTGGTTTGGGACGAGAACTTTTCGATCCGTTCCTCGTCTCGTCGGAGTATTCGCCTGACCGATGAGAGGCACTGGCGGAACGAAATCATCTTATTTTATTCGTTAAAATTTAATTTGTCGAGAGTGGCGCGAGAAGACGATTCGTTTTAATTAAATCTACTCCGAGCTTTGCACGGTGAGACGGAAACATTAGGTATTTTAATATCGAACTAAATAACGTTTCGTGTTCGACAAAAATGAATGATAATTAATTTGATAAAATTTCGGCCATTTGTACTTTTAATTGGACCGAAGTTTATAAAGTTGTCGCGTTGTATTAGCGTAATATCAAGATAACTATATTTATTATTTATCAGTATTATCAGCTACACACCGGGCATTGTAGACGAATTATTTTAATAATATCACAAATTAATTCATGGGGTAAGCTATTAATCAATTAATAATCTAATAATCCGACGACGCAAATTGAATTTTCATCGTAATTATTTTAACAAAACTGTGACGTATTCAACCGTAACGACGACCACCCGCATTTGGCCAACCTCATATTTACAATATTCGGAATTAAATAATTACATTTGCCAGTACAATCGCGCACGTTTACCCGGTTCGAACAACGACGGAGAATTATTATAAAAATGATTCTGGTCGTTATAAAGTTAAAAATATCATCGTCCAGCGGCACACGGGAATATTCGCGTAATATTTATCGCTGATAGAAATTCATCGGTAACCCGTAGCATGGGTTTTCTCTCGACGGTAAGAAAAGAAAGAAAAAAAAAAAGCAGTCCGGTGAAAATGGCCGTGTTCCCCTCGATGCACTATCGAAAGAGCAAAACTTCTTCCAGCATACTGGGGATTGTAATATTTATAGTCCGACATTAGGCAGGTATGGGAATCGTTCGTAGTACAGTGGCTCGTAAAAGTTCGAACGAGGTCGTGTGGCTAGTACCAACGTCCTGGAGACCCTTATTCGGGTCGCAACGTGACGCTTCGTAACCCTTCGTGTGTCACTTCACAGTATTTCGTGATTATACATACGTATAGCGGGTGATACGGATATTCGGAGTATTTCCCTTCGTTGGGTTTGAAATTATCGGAAATTTCGAAATCGAATGAAGGAGCGAACGGGAGAGTGGGGAGTTGTGCGAAGTGAAATGTACTTTTTCATTTGTTTCGGTCTTTCAAAATTTTTATCGGATTATCGATTAATCACTGCTCGAGTACTAATCAATGGAGATCGATTCGCTTTACCAGATTTTTAACGTCGATGCATCGAGATCTGCGATTATTTTTACGTTCTATCGATCAATTTAATTTCTATGTATTTCTCGTTCTGTATTTTTATTTTGGCGTTTCGATGGATACGCTGTTTTACGAATTAATATCATTTCCATTTTGTAACATAAAGCGGCGCGATTGTCGATTAAATCCGGTTGTAATATTTCACGACTACGTACAGCTGGAACGAAATGCCATTGAAATTGCTTTCATAAACCTTCGCGTATCCTAATTGAATCAAATTTCAATAAAGACAGAAGAATATTGATTCTGGAAATAATTAACGAGACAATGGAATTCAATTTATCGCGAGGCGCGTGGATTTACATTAAATATATTCTCGAGTTGTTTCAACGACGCCCATTATCTCTTGTTTTTCTCGATCGAGCGATAAAAATACATCAACAAACGATAATAATAAAACAATAATCTCGACGAAGCGCAAAGAGTGACCGATAGATAATTAACATTGTACACGCGCTCGTTAATCGGGTTCGCGTTAGACCTTATAATTTACTTTTTAACCAAACTTGTTACCGCTATATCTAAAATTACTTTCTAACATTTCGAAATTACACACCGTGGATGATGCAAACTCCCGGTAAATTTTCCCTATGGTCGCTGAATTACGGAGCACCGTTTCGCTCCGTTGGATTTGAATAAGCTTTGAATAAATTTCTGATTACTTGAATTAAATTTCAATAAACACGGGCAAACATTGGACTCGGCGATAATTAAAGTTATAACGAAGCTTCGAAACGTCGATTCAACGAACGTGCCTATGTGCATTTATTATCTCACGTTTGTTACCCGCCGCGGCCGTTAATGTTCGCGATGAGTCGCGTCATTGCGCCAGATAATGCGCATTGCCAACGGATTTTCTATGCGAGTTTCGAATCGAATCGAGAGCAGTCGGGTTATTTAATCGCGTTCGCGAACAAATTCTGAAACGAGATCATTACAGCCGCTCAAATGATTTTAATTCGAGTTACGAGCCTGATGGACGCTCGGAATTCAAAAGCGATTCAAAAAGATAACGATGCCAGAATTTACTATTAAATACACGAGGGGGAGGGGGGGGGGGTCTACGTTTGTCAAGTCGCTTCGCAGCAAATGCTTCTTTATTTGCTCGTCGGTAATAAGATAGAAAGCTTCTCTTATTTCGCTGAATACATTTACTGTAATTGTGGAAGCTCGTTAAACTCCGTTTCACGCGAAAGGGTTATTCCGAATGTAATTCAGAAGCGGGTAAAACGTTGAATTTTGTTATTTCATCAGCGCAATTTGTCTCCGGCGAATTATTGTACGATTATCGCGAAGACGTTAAATCGAGCGAACTAAACGTTCGTATTTGTTTATCGTATGTTCGCATTTATTTCATTAAAGTCAAGTGCGCTACGGGCATGTTGATTTTAATTATCCGAGTTAATTAAACTGTACCGAGAGAGAGAGAGGGGGGAGACGGGGAAGAATCAAAAATGTTTTGAAAACCAATGGACTTTGATTTTATCGCTCGACAAGGACGCGCGTAGTTACTCGACGGGTTTTAAGGACAAAACCTTCCGGAGGGTGAAATTTATTTAAATTATACTAGAACCCACTTCAATTTCAAAAGGTAATTTGCATGCTGCTACGATTCTAAAAGTAATAATATAAATCGACGTCCCTCGCGATTCCTATTCTATTTCAGCGAAATAAAATAACGTGGGATAATAAGTATTATTCGTAAAAGTTTAATGCAAAGAGAACTCCTTTCGTTTACGTAGGTATATTTCAGTTCACCGAATAAGACGGTATTATCTTTTGTTGACTCACTCTGCTTTATCTACGAGTACTTTTTTCAAGAAGAAATTACCATCGCAAAAATATTCATCCGACGACCCAGCATCGCTGGCGCTTTTATAACAATTTTATGTAATTTATATCGTCCACAATTATTCTCATCTTTTTGCGGAAATTTTCGAGATGAGTTTTTTTTTCCGCGAAAAGGGGAACTTCGTTTCTCCATCATCGTTAAACGTGTATTTGAAAACGTTTACGATTACAACGACGAATCGTTAATAGGTACTCGGCGTTATAAATAATAACGACGTCGGGTTTTATTATGCCGTACGATTGGCCCTGATTCGACTGTCGTAATCAAAGACAATGTTATCCGCGAGCGAAGCGGTGTGTCAGTTATTAAAACTTTAATCATTTCTATTTCAAAGTACAGGCGGCGCGATAAGCCGGCAGCGCGCTGACTTGTAACGAGAGTACAGCCGATAGGAAAAGTTTTCTCCCGGCCAAACTGGATCGATGCAGTTTCGCCCGTGCTCCGGTTGCTTTACGTAATATTAAAACTATTTCGAGACTGTATTTCGCATAATAATGCACCGTGCCGTAAATAGAATATACAGATGCAATTTCATGCAAGCTTGTTCTTTTCCACGATATTACCATAACTCGGTGCGGTAACGCACCGACGTGGATTAAACGGGGACACGCGATGTCCTTTGAAGAGTGCAATATTAATAACGATACGTACAAAAGTACATTTACGTTATGAATGTTTCTTCCTCGTCGCGGTACAATTTTCCTGAAATTCAATCAGAAATTGAATTAAAGTCCGATCGTATTCGAAATTATATTATCATTGTCATTACGTTACGTTTACGATCGATCGTATCAATGAATATTCAACAATATAAAACGATAAAAAGATTTCGTTCGAGTTCACTCGTTAACGTCGACGATTGCGTTACATTGCGATCGATTGTATCAACGTAGATGTAATAATATAATAAATAATTTTATTCGGTTTCTCCGAGACGTCGTTAATTAAAGCGTTATCTCGTTAAATCGACCGCCCGTGACGAATCTAAACGGGTCAAAAGGATTAAAATGTCAATACGGGGAAACAAAAGACGGCGAAAAACATAAACGGCACAAAATAAGCAAGAATATTACTTGAAAGAACCGTTTCGTTTCAACGGAACAGTACGCGCGTGTAAGAAAAAAGTTAATCTAAACATGAAAAGAGTGTACCCACAATTTATTCAACCTCCCGGCTTACAGCTTTATAGTTGCAAAAACGTATTTCCATCTTTATAATTTCGTTTACGCGTTCAAATTAAAATTCTCGAAATTAAAGACGACGTACAAACCCGCACGCTTTTTAACTATACCCGCGTGCCGTTTGTTCAGCGAAAACTCCTCCGTTATACGATACAGTTTTGTAATTACGCGAATTAACTGGATTCGTAAATAAATTAATTCCTTTGAAGCGTCTCGAATAAAGTACACGATTATAAATTATTAACGGAGTTTCTCGAAGCGTCGCGTATTTTTGCCAAAAGGGAGCGAGGTACGCGATAAGAAAAACTGGTTTCGGAACGAAAAAACTCGCTCGCTCTATGTTTGTTTTAATCGAGCAAGGCCAAATCAACTCAAACAAATAACAATCTATGAAACTAAAAGAAACGTTTGAACGTGATTATTTTTTTTTTTTAGCTCGGTGACGTCACTCTCTTAAAGGCCGCGCGCAGTGCTATTACACTCGCAAACAATCCCCCACCTACAAGTCATTATTAACGCAATTGGAGAAAAATATTATTTAATTGCGCCTTACAAGGAAGTGCTTTTTAAACATATTTTTATAAAATCGAGTACACGCGTTGATAGAAAATTTCGTCCACGCAAAATTGATCTATATTTATTTCCGTGTCACACAGATCTTTTTTAAAATTTTTTTCTTTAAAAAAAAAATGGAAACAAACGAAACAATTTTGGTATCGCGAACCTACTTCAAATTACTAAAAAATAATAATAGCGAAACAATACGATCGATTTGTAAGTGTTTAACGAACCACGGCGCAAAGTTGAACTTGACTCAATTGTCAGCGAGTAAATCAACCGCACTCAAAACGATGCTCGTTTCTTTTAATCCCCGTCGCGCCGTTTATTCGCAAATCCGTGTGCGCAGATTTGCACACCTATGCGCCTCTACCTGCAGCTCATAAATCATACCTATCTAGCCGCGCGACACGGCTAAGCTTCGCCGCGTCGTTACGTTAACGTTAACGACTATCGATCAGAACGCACATAAGTAGTACCGGCGGCTCGGCATCGAACATTACGACGGGCGCCGCGTTGCGTAATCGCTAATTAGTACGTACGCGCGTACGCAATCCTGACACGGATTCCATCCGATCGAAAAAGGCTATTCGATGGGCGCGCGCGAACATATCGGACCGCAGTGACGCTAACGTCGTTAATTAATTTCGACTTAATTGTCTTCGCGTGGAAGGGGCGGGGGGGGGAGAAGGGGGTCGCGTGACCGTGCCCGAGTCGTAGATCGTATCGATTACCGAATTTCCGGGGATAGGTGCGTACGCGCGCCTCTCCCCCCTCCACCGCACCCCACGCACACGCGTACGTACCCTCTCGCCCACCTCCTGCCCCTGACCCTCGTCCCCCTCCCCCCTCCACCGTACTCGGATGCAAAAGGACAAAAATCGTGATGGAAAGAGAGAGAGATCGCGTCGTCAAATCGGACAGACCGAATTTCGTGTCGGGGCGATATTAACGTCTCCCCCCAAACCCGCGCGTCTATCCATCCGTCAACGCTTGCCTGGCCACAATGGGGAACAATACTCGTTAACGGTCCATCGTGATAGACGACTGCTGGTGCGTCTCTCTCGCGTCCTCGCAAAACACACAAAATACCTCACCGCCGAAACAGGCTGAATTCGCGGGAGACGACACGGCGTCAGCGGGATTATTTATGCGGGATTGACCCTGGGATACGCGTACACGCTACCGCTAGCGCGAGTGCCTCGGTGCTTTGAGTACCGAGCCGTATAACGATAATGACATTAATCCCCGCGGCGAGAGAAAAATCCGTGGCTCGATTAAGTACCTGGTGGCCGATGAGAAATCACTTGGCAATCGGTGACAATGAATTTTGAGGTAAAGGGAAGTGGAGGTTCTGTTATTATTTGTATTTGTACACGAAAGGAATCCGTAACGCATCGTTTCCGACGTCACGTCGGATATCGATGGTCAATCGGTCCGTTCGATCGAAAGATTGATTAATATAATATTCCGCAGAGTCAAGAGAAGAAGGGACACGACGAGTTGACACGGCTAAACGTGTTTATTAGCATAATTCGGCGAAGCGAATATCGACGACAAGCTTCGACGTCTCCACGCATAATTGAAATTGATCTGATTAGCGGATTATAATGGGGCGTATAACGAATGCAACGGTCGCTGCCATTAGCAAAGAAGAAGCGCTGAAAATAGCTTTCTTGCGACTGTTGAAAAGTTAATTAGTTCGTAATGACGATAATCGCGATCGTTATCGTAGTTTTTAATCGCTTTCAAGGTATCCACGAGAGATAGCGCCTATTCGTGTAATTTGCGTGAAACTAATGACGCTACGCATTAGGATAACGATAGAAGTTATTCGAAACACACGCCTCTTCCCGTCGGCGCGATCGTTGAGTAAACGCTTTAATTCTGCGAACGTCGAACGGGGGGGGGGGGGGGATAATTTTCCTCGACGAGAGAGCGCGCACATCCATTAGTTTTCTCGCCTCTGAGCGTTTTCATTTCATTCTTCCCCCTTTATCGCGTAATTCCCTCGGAACGCGCCCTCCGTTGACACCGATCGAATAATCAAAGCTTTGTGCTCTTCCCGCTACGATTTCCTGCCGTACAAGGGAACCTCGCACGGACGTGCGTGTGTGTCTGTTCTACTTTTTGGCGTAGACAATGCCGACCGCGGCGAAGAATACTCGCCGGAAGAATCTTTCGAATGAAAGGGAACTTTTTCTTTCTTTTTTTTTTTTTATTGTTAAAATCGCGAAGCACGGCTCGAAGTGGCCATTGTGCGGATGAAATAGTTATAAATGCGGACGGAAGTTTGCCGAAAGCAACGTTGTTCCGCGCTATTAACGAGATAGCGATAAGAAATGACATTCACGGTTGCCACGGAGAATTACACGTTTCGAAAATTTTTCGAACGAATGGGTGTTTTTTTTATTGACCGTCGCGGTAAACACTTATCGCATAGCGGAAGCGAGAAGCGATTATAACCATATTTCAACTGTTTTCAAAAAATTATGTTTGCTCGAAGCGAACCGTCGAGTCGCGCGAAGAATTAAAAATTTAAATATGCGTTTGAAAAAATATGCTTACGCGAACACTCGTTGTACGGTTTAATTAACGACAAAGCTGGATTGGTTTTTAAATAATATGTTGTCGGATCAAAATGCGTTACGCGATTCCATCGATACGCGAGATGCGCGAATGAAAATTTATATTTTCCATTCATCGCGTAATTAATTAACCTGAAACGCGGACAAGGTTCCTTGCACCCGCGTACGCGTGCATATGCATATTACCCGATGCATCGAGAGCGCTTATACATTCCGCTTTGCCCAACACGCGCAAAACACCGGCCAATAAATACCTCTGTGCTCGATGTAAAGGTTTAAATATTACTATGCAAATTTCACGTGTATTTACCTCCGAGCAAAGTAAACAAGTCATTTTCATCGTACATCGATTTCAACGGTAACGAAGGACAGACCGACACGATATTCTCGTCAATACTCGCAAAAATTTCAACTTTCCGCTCTCCCTTTTTTTTTTATTATTATCATTACACAAACTACGCGACGAGCGTTCGAAAACACCCGTGATCGCGTTATACGTATCGATATGGCTCGCAAAATCTACCCGGTGGTTTTGCCATCTTTGACGTCGACAAGAAATCGTTCATTTTTCGTACGTCGTTCCGACGTGTTTTCCCCGTCGCGGTCCTTTTTTGTTTCCCCCCACCGGCTTTATCAGCGCCTCCCGATAGATTTCGATTTGCAAAGATGAGCACGCCTGCGGGAGGACGCCTCGAGGATAGAACGTTTTACGAAATAAAGCGAGCGCGATACGCCGACCATAGCCTTGTTTCGGTAACGGCATAAACTAGAGTTGCCAGCACGGTGGCCGCGACAAAGGCAGAAAATAAGCGACGTTGATTCGCCGTCGAGCGGCGGGCGGCTTTGACGGCAACAGATGTCGAGCGAAACGTGTCGCCGCGCCCTCCGTTGATCAACGTTTTAATTGACTATCGATAAATCAACGATTACCCGTATTCAACTACTTCGTTACGAGTATTATTATTTACGCGCGCAATAGTTACGTATACCCCGCTCGCTATTCAGTGGTAGAAATTAATGCGGTGATACTTACCATTTATGCAAATTACCTCGAGCGTATCTTTCTTTCAATATTCAAGAGGGGAAAACTGGACGACGGGAAAGTATTTATTCCTCGTTCCGGAGAGTTTGTTAATCTCTCGCGACGGATAACACTGAGTCGATCCATTGATCTTATCACAAGAAACATAAACGGATAATTATCGTAATCATAGTTGCCACAGATGTATGGTACAGTGGGACGACGTTATGACGTAACGACGTATTACACCGAATAAATATGTTCGCAAGTACACGATTAATTATTAGAAAGACGTACGAATCTACCGCTAGACGATGCACGCCACGGGTTCACTTAAAATTCATTACTCCTTAATTTCATTCTAATCGTTTAATCTGACGAGCACGTAAATCCGGCCCCGCGCATCGTAAACACACGCCCCCGACGTATCCACTTAATTATGAACCTGTTTCATCTCAATGAGAAGCCCCGGCAAAGTTCCTATCGCTGCGCTGATATGGAAGCCTTTTCCGAAAGAAATAGACCAGGAAACTGAATTAATTAAACGATTTAATTGCACGACTACCGGTGCCTGCCTGTACCCCTCGAGATTCAACGTCATTCCGTGTAATTCAGCGTGTTCCCTTGAATAAGCTTTATGCCCAGTATTCCAGGTTAAATTTCAACCCTCGCGTTTAAATATTCGCGCGGCGGGATGAGCGGCATGAAAATCATTAAATTCAAGGGGAATAATTAAATAAAGGACACTGCGGGAGTCGATGAAGCCCTCGTTTCGCGATGCTCGTCGCGATGCGAATCGAAACAAGTTTTACGGAAGCATGGCGAGAGTAGTGGGTAGGGAGTAGTTCAGAAATCGTGTAACGCTTTCGTAATGGACGTACGTACGTGTGTATGTAACGTAACAGTATGTACATTCTGCGCCATACATATATCTACATACGCGGAACGTACGTCATGTCGGGTACATGGGAGTACATTTTGTTCGTGATTTCCGTTGAGAGTTACTTGGACGATTTCGCGTATTATTGAAATTCCAGTGTAACGTTCGCTTAACGATATGGCGGCGGTGACTAGAATTTACCGCGATATCGGTTGCGTTGATACCTAAAAGGTCCTTCCTGCTCGTTAAGCATCCCTTTGTTTTTGTTTTATTGCCCCGCTTTTTTTACTGCGATCTATGCCGTTAACTGCAAATTAACTGCGAACGCCGAGTTGATTTTGTAAAAATTTCCCAGTAGACCGATCGAATATTTATCCCGATTTATGGTGGAAAATGTATATTTGCGCGTAGAACGGAATTGAAGGTAATTTTAATTGAAATTGTAGAGTATTTTATATCGTCGTTCGAATACGGGCGACGCGGACGTACGGGAAATGTAATTATCCTTCGAGCGCTGATCTAGAGATTATCGGAGGTGGGTGTTATCTGGGAAAAGGTTGAACGAATAAAGACAATTAGATCTTTTTGCGCGTTACGCGAACCGAGACTGTACTTTTTCAAGTTGGTTTTTTAAAAAGTATCCCGCTGCTAACGATGCGGAGAATATATAAAATTCAGTTTACGATTACACCGCTATATCCCACCGGTATCGCTCCTCATTGGTAAAAAGACTGGAATGCATCTCCAGTAGACTTTTCGATATAATGACATACGTAATTATTTTCCATACTTTGGGCGTTCGTTCGTCGATGCTACAAACATTCACACATCCGTAATCGCGTTCCCGTCGCAACCGATCAATATCTAAATATTCGACGAACGATACTGAATATTCACGGAACAATATTATGAATACGAAATCGCGTTTCTATCTGAATCGACGATTCCCCGTACAAACGAGGTTCGATTGATAGAAATGACGCACGAGTTACTCGACTAACAAAATGTGTTCACGGCAAATTGTTTGAGATTGCTGCCAATTAATAGAGCAATTCGCTATAATGGATCTCATCCTGGTAAATAACGCGCGCAAATAATTACGGTGCTCCATTATTTAGCAAATTCGCATTACATCTAATGCATTAATCAACGATGATGGTACAGATCGTTCGGCTCGCGAACCGTAACCATGTAACTCGGTCGTTGGAGCAAATAGCTTTGTTAAACGCGACTACGGTGGAATATCGTGACACCAGCGCATCGCGATAATTAATAATTTCGCTCGTCGGATCGAAAAAGACGTTATTCGCGTTTCTTTAAGCGTGTTCAACCTGCTCCTACGTAAAATAAAGTGCACCGAGTAACTATGCGCTCGGGAAAACTTCTGGACTGTTTATTAATTCATCGCGCTTTCCAATCGCGGATCGAAAGGTTAAACTCGCAATATTTGCATGGAAATAGATAATATTAATTCTCTCGAAAAGAAGAATAACGTCGTTATTTCAATCGCAGGAAAAATCGTTTGTGATTGTAGAGTCGTGATGTTTGGATCGGTGAAAATATTGTAACGCGAATCGCGAAGGAAATGCGTGTATTCGGGTCAGTGACAGTAACGATCGATATAAATTCCGTGTCGCGAATATAACCTATAGTCAAACGTGCCGTTTACGCGTTCGTTCGTATCGTTCGCGACATATCGTTTTTGTTTCCCCCGTAAAGAAACGTACGTTTGCAACGTTTTTTACGGGGGAAACTGCGCGGCGCGCGCGAGATCGTGTCGGGTGATCGATATTGGACGATCGACATCGGCTAGATCCTAATACGAGGATCGATATTCTCATCTTCGCGTCGGGGCCATTGTGTTCCGTCGCGTCGTTCCGATTCCCAGGACTTTTTTTTTTTTCGTTGTTGCTTCTTTTTTTTCTTTCTTTTATTACCGAGAACACCGCAATATTTCTCGTCGAATCCCCGACGTCCACTCGAATCGCGCGCGTATTGCCGAGCTTTCGAAAATAATAAGTACTACTTCGGGGAGAAAGTAATCCGCGACAAGAGTTCTCTGTTCTCTTTTGTACGTCGGTGTCGAAGCCAATGTTATTCCACTCGAGCGAGCTCTTTAACGAGTAATACTCGTTCTGCAGGGAAATAAGTCGGTTTCTTCGTTTCCTGCGAGAAACGCGTTTCCCGATATACCAGCCACCGCGAATTCTATCCCGACGAATAAACTCCTGCGTCGGAGTTTTACACCGAATTATGATCGCTCGACCTCGATACCATCCGCGTATGATTTGTTTGTTTGTTTCTTTTATCTCTCTTCAATGTTTTTTCTTTTTTTTTTCAATATCTCGGGGCCACGTTACGGGCAATAAAACATTAGCGAATGGTGCGGTACGTCGAAGGCTCTTTAGGCCGTCCTTTTCATCGGTGGAAGCTCGCTCGTGGAATCTTTTATGCGGGCGCGTTCCTGTCATCGATCAACGTCGCGAAAGAATAACTTGAAAGCACTTGAAAAATGAGTGCGCGAGGGTCTAGCAGGGATCCACTTTACCGACGACCTCTTTCACTCGCGGGGAAACAGCCGTTGACTGATAATAGGATAGACCTACCAATCAGCTGCGCTTTACATAATACAATAAGGTGCATTCGTAACGCGCGTAATCGCTTTCTACGGGGTGTTAGAAAATTCGGGATTACGCGGCGTATCGGTTAACGACGTGCGCGTCGAAATGTTTACGACTATTTGTTTTCCTTTCGATTCAATGTCGACGCGAGTGCGCGAGTCGAATGTATATCGTCATAATTTAGTGTCCAACGAATCGTAAAACTTGGAGACCTTGCTGGTAGTCATCGTTTCTCCGTTGAACTCCATTTTTTAATTCGTATTTGTTATCCTCGAATTTTGTTTACACCCCGTGATAGCTGGCAATCGAAATTCCACGACGTAGCGAAATTTTGAGTTTACGACTCGTCGAGTCGAATTTACCGCACCGTTCCAAGTTTTAACGATCTTCGTGCAGGTAGTCCGAATTTTCGTAGTTCGATAAATTTATTCGTCGAACGTACGGCATGATTTCGGAAATGAGAGTCGATGTTTTTTTGGAGTGTTTATACCGATCCTACGATCGATCGTAAAAGCCGAAGCTGTAACGTAATGCCGAACAGGAAAATAGAATTTTATTGACTAATTCGTACGAGGTTAGACGACTGAAAATTTTCTACCGAGTCCCTGGCTTCAGTTTTGTTAAAATATTCTCACCGTAAAACTATTTTCCGCCACGTTCTCGTTAAGCTCATCCCCGAGTTTCTTGATTTTTGTATTTAAAAAAAGCACCGCGTTAGCTTTTCATAGCGTTCGGGGCTCGTTTCATTATGAAGAAAGTTCGCGAAGAAATTTTCCGCTCGATTACGATTTCAAATCCCTCTCGCTCCACGATACCAGATGAAATAAGGTTTCTGATAAATATCTCGCCGTGAAAATTCATCCCTTCGTAACAGCTATTAATCCATAATATTAACCTTCCGGAACACTGTTTCTATTTACTTAAAAAAAAGTTTAACAACATTTTCAAATATTATCCCTCGAACACCGTTTCTATCAATATTTATAATTTACCCGAACATATTTACATTACTCAATTTCTTTTCGGTGCATTCTGTACGAAGAAAACATTTTCAAAGCAACAAAAATGCAAATACATGGACCAAGTACAAGTATCAGTATAAAATTCAAATTCTATAAAAATTCAAGAGACAAGGTCTAGTCTCGTGTACTTGTACTTGGCCCAAGACAAGACCCTGTCTCTTGAATTTTTATTTTTATTATTTCACTACTTTCCTATAATTGATTTCAGGAAAAAAAAATTTTTTTTTAAAATGTTTATAAAAAAAAATGCAAATATCGAGTGACTCGGGCGGCCAGATGTTTTATTGCCTATACCGTTGTGTGCTTACGAAAAGGTCGCTATTGTCTGGTGGGGCATTGGTAAATATTATTAACTGCCTTGTCTCTTGATACAAAACAATAGAAGATACGTACGCGGGTCTGTCAATTGGATAAAACTCGAGAAACGATAGAAATCTCTTTGCCACTTTTTGTCAGAATGTTTAAAGCTCCTCCGAGGTTGTCCGTGGCCGGAAACGGAAAAGAGATACGCGCGTGAGTTGAAAAGGGCAAGATGTGTGGGGAGGGATCAAATGTGAAGTTGTTTATAGCTTTTACGTGGCCAGGAGCGCGAGGCGGTACGATTTCACTTTTCGTCCGGGATATTTTGCCTCGGTCGCCGCACGCGTTGTGCACCTGGCAGATTATTAACAAAGGGATTTCGTTGGATTCTCCGTGTACCACCATCTCGGTTTCCGATACGCGTTGCGCGCGTTAACGTTAACACCGCGGCCACGTTTGCCCGCGTTCCCCTTTGTTAGATGAAATCGCGTTAACCACTCTTCGGAGTGCGAGAAAATGTTACATCGTTAAATGTACCGTTGTACGTTGAAGAGGATGGACGCGAGATGGAAAGTGAGGAAGAGAGAGAGAGGATTCTCATCGTTTCGTTGGTACTAGAAGCTCTCCGTTGCGAGCTTAAAAGAATTCCGATGGAGAGATGAGAATTTATTTTTCGGAACGGTTATCTCAAATTCTGGCATCGAGCAAACGGAAATTGGGTATTCTGGGAATCTTTAAATTGGCCTTCCACGAGTTTGACAAATATTGTGCCTTTAAGAATTTTTATACGTCGGAGCAGTTTTGCACGACTCGGGACGTAAAATCTTTTTCGCTATTTCCGCGATAAATATTATTCCAAAAATTTCAGTCGAAAAGGAAAATAAATATTCTTTATCGTCGCGTTACGAGGAAGCAGAAAATTGTATTTTGCGACGTAAAAATAGTCCATAGGTGGTATTTGTTACTTCTACCAGAATTTTTATAACGCCATTCTTCCCTAAAAATTATGTAAAAAAAAACGAGAACAAACGTGGACAAGCTTCCCTTCGCTATGAAAAAGAATTTCTTGTCACGCGTCAATAATATCGCGGTATCTTCCACTCGATTCCCTTCAAAGTAATCGTTTTTCGAACATAAGTCAGATCCGTTAGTACGATAAGCCCCGGCGCAAACCTGGGATCTTCGCGGCTGCTGGCAAACACCGTGATAATAAAAACAAAAAAAGAAAAGAAACAAAAAGCGAAGTAAGAATGTCACGCGTATAAATAATGCATAAAGGGGAAAAATTCTTTCCTCTCGCCGAAGGGAGCGAAGGGAACGGAGAACCACTGCGAGCGAAGCAGTATCACGGGAATAGCTTCCATGCTAAAGTTGCATGACTGCGTTATGTGTGCGGTCTATTATGTTCGAGACTTATAGAATAGCTTTCGGATCGAGGGGCGTAAAGGTTCTATCGCAACAGCGAACCGAGTTTGCGCGAGAATTTCTGTCCCACTGTGTACAGGAGGCGTGTTTACCACACTCGTCACCCGTACCGATCGCACCGGGGGGTTCGTTAATTTCGGTGCTCGTCTCATTAACCGGCTTCTCATTGTTTGACGAGGGGAAAAAAAGAGAGGGTGAGAGAGAGAGAGAGAGAGAGAGAGAGAGAGAACCGAGCTACGAGTTTACGCGGTTTTATAAGTAATATAACTTCACTACTTCAAAGCGAATCAAGGACGTCTACTCCTGTGAGAATAGTCACTAGTTAGAGTTTGGAAACGTGATTACGTTAATTAGCAGCTATAACCCAGTATAATCGGAGGAGCGGGTTTAAGTTGATTAAGCAAAAGATTGTCGTAGATAACTCGAGGTTGTTCGGCTTCGTTAATTTTTCAGAATCGTCGTAGGTAATTGTCTTTCGATTAATATTATCGTTTAAATATTATTTACCGTTTTAGCGAGAATGTCTTTGGAATTTGAACGTATCGTATTTATATGCATTTCAATTCTTCCCCCGATTCGTTTAGGTTGAACGCTATTTTATTATTTCTTTCGCCCGATATGGGCAGGATACTTGTATCACTTCTATTTCGTGATTTAACACCGCGTAGATCTGCTTGATCGAAAAAACGGCGAGGTGTTCTCACGTACGCAACGGAGTTTTCAGTTACCCGTTCGTGTTCTCGGAACCTTTTTTTTAATTGCTTCAAAGATCGAGACAAGGCATCCTGGCGATTATGCCGTTTCCGTTGTTCACAATAGGATAATTATGGCTAACGTAGGTGTACACAAAAAAAAATAAAGCAGCGCAAATCTTAATAAGGACGCGATGCGTTACAAGCAAATGCGCGAAAATTGGGCGCTTAATTAAATTAGACGAATTACGTTAAGATAAATCTCGAACTTGTCAATTTTTACTCGCGAATCGAAAATGTTTTTGATTCGCGCGTAATTGCTAATTGTGTTTTCCACCCGTTATCGCGATATCAATTATCCGCGTCCACTTTTCTATGTAATAATCGTAACTGTGATTATTATATAATAATTTATCTCGCGACAATAATGATCTTCGCTATTCTCACGCGTTCTTCTTTCATTCCTACTTTTTGTAATATCGAATTCCAACGCCGTGCTTGCTTCTACGCGTCGGAAAATTATTGGAAAACTATTCGGGTCGGGGAACTGAATATTATGGAGCACGTAGAATGCATTGATAGCCGTGAAGTGGGCTTAAGATTTACGCGACGTAATATTCCGTCCCTGTGCGACTTCCGCTGATTAAATACGAGATACGGACTTGCTCCACTCTACGAAAGGATTTCGCTCTTTTACGATTGAATTTGTTCCGACTCGCCTGGTCACGATAGAAGTTTGGAATAAAGTACGTCTTTTTCTTGATTTTTTTTTTTATAGGAACCATCGCGCGTCCTAGATTTGTTCGTTTCGCATCGTTGAAAAATTCATGCACGTCGGACGATCCGGTTTTGAAAAGTGAAATTTGACCTATATCGCGTACACGGGCATTTAAAAAAAAAATCATTTGTAAACCGTGGATTCCCGATCTGGTCTGTAAATTAAATATCTTGGAAAATCAATGGTCGATGGATAAAAACAAAACTTTCTTTATATTTTGTTTTAAAATGTTGTGGTAATTTCGAATGTAAGTAACTATCAAGAGACCAGTTAACGTTAAAAAAAACCTCGGCTAATTACGCGAGGCCAAAATCTTCTTCATAAATTTGCAAAGTGAAAACAGATATAAAAGAAAAAGAAAACGAGACGAGCGCGTAAATACAAGATGTATAACTTTTTTTTTTCTTATCGTAGAAAAGGTGGAGATAAAGATTCTTATTTACTTTCAAGAGCTCGGGTAGCGTAAATAATTTCTGTGCAAATATTGAACTTGGACCAAAGTTCTCCCTTTAGAAATAAATTGAAAGATCGGTTTAATTCATTCGACGAAATATGGTGCAGCCGACGCTGGAAAACGTATTTGTAATTCGAATCTCGAGTAACGATCGGTTACTCGTAAATATGCATAAATATCCGTCGTTGCACGTCTCATCGCGAAAAGGGGGAGTTGGGTTTTTTTCCATTCGACCGATGCGCTTTGACGTTTAGACCGACCGTTATCGTAACGTCTATTAAAATACCCTCCATTTCTTCCTGACAAAAAGGAGACAAAGAAAGGAAGAAATGAAATGTAGCTACTACAACGTCCCGATGAAACCTGTTCTCGATGGCCTTACAATGTAGGATCGCAAAGCGAGATGAATTCCACGGTCGGCGAAACTCTGTGCATTTTTATCGGTCGAAGAATGCACGCGTATTATTATGTACATACTTACGCGTGTATAAACGTAAATACCGGTTTTAACACGTACGCGTATAAGTTTTATCCCGCCACGGTTTCCGTTGAAAATACATATTTCAGACCGTCGCGTTGTAGGAATTATTTCTTCGTTCGGTTTCCTTTTTTTTTTTTGTCAATTGATTCTTATAATTTCATTGCCGACGATCGTGCCGAAATTAATTATGCTTCTCCTCGGGGCGACGGTCGTTCGTCGTCGACGGTGTCTCGCGAAAAAAATATGAATTCGAAAATGATTTCCGTGCGTGTCTTAATTTTTTGTATTCCGGAAGTCTTCGCGTACCGGGGACCGTCGGATCCCAGGAGATTCCCTCGACAACGATTTTTTTCCGATCATTGGAAATTAATCTAGCTTTTAGGATGTTACGGGGTGGGGCGAATCAGAGTTACGGGGCACGAATCCAGAAATTGGAATCGTGTGATCGTTCGCTGCACTTGACGAGACATTGACAAGATTAATTATTCGCATACGTAAAATAATATTGCTCCCCTATCAAAGATTGAAACGCGACGATTTAACGTTACCGCGAAACTTCGTAAAACCGTCATCCAACGAATGCAATTTTATTCCCAACTTCGAGCTTTAATAAAGAAAAAAAAAAAACGCTCGTTTCTGTGATTACATACTGCTACCCGCGAGTCTCGTAAATGGAACTCACGTGCTTAAGTCTTGACTTTTAAATAAATCGAAACTGCGGTTACGGGGCAAAACTTTCCCCCGGCCTCCTCCTTCGTTGTACACCGAAAGAACTAATATCGCCCTCGAAACGATCGCTCGTCCGCACGTGATTCTCTTAACGTCGCGATACGGCCGTTGCGACGGACGTAAAAGAATACGATCAATCGGATGCACGAATCATCGTGACCTTGCATACGTACCAACACGCGCGCCAATCGCAGATTCTCACGGACGCGGACGTGGACGCGGACGCGGACGCGCGCGCGTGTACACGCGAGTTTTGCATGCTTCGCGTGCATTGACAACGGTACACGCCGACCGCGCGATTCTCTCTTTAATCCGACCACATTGCGTACAAGGGCCCCTGCCATTTATCGTACCGCTCTCAGGAATTGCAATAATAACGTTCCGCGGCGCGGCGGTCGAGCAATAATCTAACACAATTACGAATCACCGTCGCGAAACTAAATCGCTCGAGTTCCGATAACAAAGGATTTTGACTAATCTAAATTATGTCCGAACGAAACGATGGAAATGATTCTGTTTCGATGTATGTAATTAGTAGACCGCGGATGTTTATGCGAAAATTCATTATTTTGTGCTTTATTTTATGCACTTAATGAATGATTTAATGCATTATTTTATTTTATTTTATACATACAGTATATGTATTGTACGTATATTTCACCCATATTGATCGCATTTGTTTCTCAAATCCGTTTAAAGTCAGTATAAAAATAATACATTTTGCATAAACATCCGCAGTCTAGTAATTAGTTTTAATTGTCCGGCTCTCTAAACAGCCTGTTTCTCGACAATGCAATTTTATCGGGCGACGGTGATCGCGTATCTTTCGCTCGAACGAGAATTAATCGAACGACACAAAGAAAAATATGCGATCGGATCACCGTCGTTGTTTGTTTGATTTTCTTTTTCGTATCGATAATATGTATACGATATTTCCTTGTCGATGTTTTTAGAGCACCATGGAGTAGAAATACGTGTGAATGTACGAGGGAAAATCACCGCAATAGGAATCCGTATTGATTTGTCGGTGCAACCCGTATCCCGAGTGTCCCATATCGGTTTAGGAACTTATCAACCTAAATATTGAATTAGAGAGAATCCCCCTTCTATCTTGCGGGAAACGGGAAGCGTTTATTTGATTATTGATAGAAAGGTTGGAAGCGTACGAAAGATACGCGTCGTTACTGGTATACGTCAAAGGATTGACGTTTTCTTTCGATTATCTCTTGCCATTCGTTTCTCGACACATTTATATATTTCTGTGCGTTGGAAAAGCGACGAAAAATCGTCCCAAACATTCCACTGATTTTTATCCGCTTCGTCGAGAAATAATTACGGTATAAAGGAGACGAGTTTGTGGCATTGATCGCGCTATAATTTTAAAGTAACATATGCAAATTGCTGACTGGCATTAAGCCTCAAAATCAATTCACAATAATTTCAGGGAGCCGAGGACGAGAGGGGGAGAGGAATAATTCGGGAGAATGAACTTTTCGATTCGGGATTTATTTACCCAATCGCGCGACGTGTTTTGTTTGTCCAATGAATTTATCGTTGCGCGAAATTCAATTCGGACATTTCAAGCTTGAAATACAAAGAGCAGAAGTCCATGGAAATGCATTTGATCGATAAACTTGCACCTCTCTCTCTCTCTCTCCCTCCCTTCGTACCCCACCATCCCCGTTCGCTTTGAATAGGAATGGCAATAGCGAATGCATTTGCACCCTCGAAATGCAAAACTTTTTCTTCTCCCCCCCCCCCCCCCGCCTTTGTCTTCGGCTTGTCTCTTCGCTACGAACAAGGCGAACGTTAATGCGCATTTTTGCACGTATACCGTGTACAACACACCTCGAAGAAAATTGAATACTCGATCACCGTAGTTGTTGTTCGTACACTTTAACGCCGCTACAAAAGAGTGCGAGATAAATGTTTATGGAAAACTAAACTCCGCGAGGGGAATAACGTTAATGCTGGATATGTAACGTCACGTTCGCGAGCCATAATAAAACGGTTTTTTTAAATCGATCATTTTTATATTAACCAAGAATTTCGTTGCGTTACATTTGTTTCGCACAATAAAATGGGAGGGTAGTCGCGTTAACTGAAGGAGGATAGTGGCTCGCTCATTTTATTATTATTATTACAAGTAATAGTCGAGACAACGCGATACAATGCTTCTGAAAACGATAGTCGAAAATAATAGAAATTTCTTTATCGCCAGAAGATTAAAGTAACAAACGTTTATATATATTGTCGATGCTTCGAGCATCGTGCTTCATAACTTTTCGTTTCGCAAGCACATCGGAGCCACGATGTACTTAACAGATTCGTGGGAGTGGTAATAATCCGTAGGAATAAACTTACCTTTAAATACACGATATAGCGAGATACGATGTTTCTGGGAACAGATAGAAAATACTCGAAATTTATTTATCGCCGGAAGTTAAGCCAACGAAACGTTTATGTATTGTTTATGTATCGTGAATTATGCTTCGTAACTTCTGATTTCGCAACCACATTGGAGCCAGGATGTATTTAACAGTCGCTAGGAGTTCTAATAATTCCCAGGTATAAACTAAACCTTCGTTTGCATACTTAAAATTAATCGATAAAGTCCTCTTCGCTGCCGGATTAAGGGTAATGGGAGCCCCGCGATTAAATACGCTTCATCGACATACTACGACCGATGAAAATACGTTGTTAACCGCCTTCGTCTGGCGGGAATTTCCAACTAAATATCCATCTTCGACGCGACAATCTTTTGTTTGCAAATCCAGTGACTCTCGCGCAACGCGTTACGTACGTTCAAAGTACTACTCGCAGCAGCGCGTAATCGATCTTACGTAAAATTTTATTAATCGTCGTAAAGTAATCGTCGCGCGGCGTAACGCGCTCACTGACTTTGCTTGCGATTATTGTGCACCCGCGTACTTCCGAGGGGCTAAAAAAAGGCGAAGTCATTACGCGCCAAGTAGGGCGCGACCGGTAGAATGGACGGTTTTAAAAATTGGTTTAAAAAGGACTCTTAATTGCTTCCCATTGACATAGGTCCAGAGGGGGGAGTTACCGATTATTTCCCTTACACATCCCGATGCACCCGGTAATGACGGTACCGTTTTAGTTACGCTTTCACTCCGAAGCCAATTTTCACGTTTCAAAGGAAGAATCCATAAAAAAAACCATACCCGACGTTGTGAGATTAAAGCTCAGACTCGATCCGCTGGAAATATCTTGAATCGGGGCATTAATAAACGTGCAAAGGAAAACACCGTGAACTAGGATGAGAGCTCGCGCGTGTCTACTCGCTCGAAATTGCAAAAGCGAATATTTTTCAAATGAATTACGAAAGTTGCCGGTTTAAAATTCATGACGCGGCTAACGGAGACGCGCTGATTTTTCTCTCGTTCCTTTTTTCTTTTTTTTTTTTACCACCCGGCCCCGAAGTTTCTCATTTGGAAAGGGGATTTTCGGAGAACGCGAGGAACGTCAGATTTAATAGCCGAAGTGTCTCGATACAATTACGGCGTATAAATAAACATCCGACGCTGAACCGAGAGTATCTTTTTCATTTCCGCAGCCCCCTAGTAACTTGGTTCCGTTTGCTTTTACGACCGTGCGTTCTTTAATAGCGAACTACCCTAAGTCCCTTTAATTACCAGATTTCGAACGAGTCGACGTTAAATAAATGTCCTCGCTTTAAAGACTGTTTTCCGGAAAATTTTGTTTCCACGAGACTTCGCGAACTCATTATTCGAAGTTAAAGCAATTTCCTTGTCTTCTTCGCGAGTCTCGTGCAATTAATCGATTTTTCCGTGCACGAGGAGTAACTTGGTACGGGAACTTAGTTCGGTACCGTAGTTTAATATAACTCGTGATTCTATCAATGCGAGAGACAGGGGAAAAGAAAGGATTCGTTATGGCGGGTCGGAGATGAAAAATAGGAACGTAGGAGGAGGTAATGAATTATTGAAACAACGAAGAGGAGTATTTCGGGAAGCATGTTGTGGAAGAGAATTCAATTCGACGGTCTCGCGCGCGAAATGTGGAAAATTGATATTTCCCGGCGACGATGAAAATACAAAAATACAGTTACGCTGATATATAACTTTGCGATAAATCCTGTTAACGTTGCCACGACAATGGATTACGAATGATACCTGGATCGATGCGGTGATAATTATTCGCGGATGGAACGACGAATGCGACTAAAAGAATATTAGTGGGAAAGGTAGATGGATGAAATAATATTGAATCGGCAAAAGAATATAATCGGAATTTTCGGGAAATACGGTAATAAAACAGCGTACGCGCGGGCGAAACTCATTTCGATTCGATCAATGACAGCCCGCCGATCGCGTACAATTTCCCATCGCGTTTGCGCGAAACTACAAATTTCATTTTTACTAAAGCCCTTTCGGTTCCATGGCAGAATGAATCGGCGAAATGTTTCATTTTCCACGGGTTTTCGCGATATTGCAATCAAAACTGAAAAAGGTTACCGTAAAAGTGCCTCCAACGAGGAAAATACAAACAGCAGTTGAAAGGACTCAATAAATGATAGAGGGAATCATAATAATTCTTTTACGAAATGAAAATAACAAAAGACCATTATTATACGATTTCCAAAATCCAGTTATCGTTACGCCAAAAAACCCTTCGATAACGAAAATCCCCCGTTCTTTGCAACTCTGTTATTCGCATCTCAAAAAACCATTTGCGATCGCGTAACTCTTGCCTGAAGGAAAAATACAGAAACGTGAACGGAGAAAGGGGCTTCGAGAGAGAGAGGGAGAGGGGGGGGGAGGGATAGGGATAGAGACAAGTGTACAGACAGATGAAGAGCGAAAGAACAAGAGGTAAAGAGAAAGGGAGAGAAAGAGCAGACGGCTCGATCGATCCAAAAACACCGTGTGTAAACTACCGAGCATAATCAAATTCCTTTTACCTCGAATCCCCGCATGCCGGTTTCAAAGTGGTACTGTTTTCATTCAGCGCCGCTGAATCGAGCAAAAACGCGCGTTTCCCTTGCCTTCCGAAACCGAGGGCCGACTTTTGCCGCGGAGAGAGGTCTTCTCGCATTACACACGCTAATTGCCAGCCACGTTAATTGTGGCCGCTTACTACTAATTTCGAGTTTTCAGAATTTCCCTCGCACTCTTAGGCGCGGCACAAAAGAGCCTTGCCCAAAGTGATTTAAAGGACAATCGGAGGGGAGGAACGAGGACACGGGGAATATTTTTTTTTTATTTGATCTCGATTTTTTTGGGGGCAATTTCTTTTTTTTTTATTCCGCGTCGTTCGTGCTCGGTGCGCCGAGTACGATTTCGGATTGCTCGATTCTTTTTTACAGCCTGTAAATGGATCGAGAGAAGTACATACATACGTGGGGTTTGGGTTCGGACAAAATAATATATTTGTTTGTTTTAATATTTGTGAAACATGCGTACGTTATTACTATATTATCGGGTATATGAAATTCGTGGGAAAGCGACGAGGAGATGAAGCGAGAAAGTATGTTTCGGTCAAATTAATTAGCGCGGAGTTTAGGGTGAGCATTAGCAACGTCGATTCGTCCACGCGTCGATGAAATATAGATCGGAACTTTTGGGTCACCCTATATTTCCTGAAAGCGCGCCATTGCCCCATCTACTACCGCGTGCTCCAGGGTTTAATCTAACAATGATTTATGCTTCGCAGTGGCTCTCATACTTATTGATCGGAGCCCGTCACGGGCGTTAAATTTAATCCTCTCGTTTTCATTCGCATTCTCTCGTATTTTTCGTCGAACGAACATTCTACCTTTCCCGTTCAACAATAAAACTTGCAAATTTATATTTCGTTCTGGAAATGTTTATTTTGCGAACGGTTAATCGATAGACTCGTTTTTAACGTATAGAAAATATTTCCATTCATACTAACCGAATAGCATCGGATTCCTATTTTTTTTTTTACTTACTATAATTCATATATTTTATTTGAAGAAACACATTCGAGATTTCGGAGACGGCAGTTTGCAAATACATATATTGTAAATATATTTATATATAAATATATTTGCGGAATTCTCTGGAGTATGATACAAATAATCTAACCAACGCACAAAAAATATTTTGATCTTCGGTCTGGTAATTGCATACTTTGCGAAACATGAATTGTACTTTAATTACCTCGATTCAACTCGATCGGCGATAAGATTCTCGGCGTGATTCGCGAATCGAATCTTATCTCGCGGTATTCACGACTTATAAAATAATCATTTCCAAACCGACGATAACGCGCAGGATTTCCCCGCAACGACGGATTGAGCGTCGCTAAAGCGACACACGCTACATATTCCATTCTACGATTGTACCCTCCGTATGAATGTATTATGTACGCTCGGTGAATATGTCAACTGCAGCATTGCGGATTTATACGGGGCAACATGATTTTCCTTTCCCATATCTCTCTCTCTCTCTCTCTCTCTCCCTTCTCCCTCTCTGTTTTTATTTATTTATTATCATCTCCCAATTATCCGTTCACACGGTAAATTTGACGTGGCTCGTCGGCGAATGGAAGTGCAATTCAATACGACAGATTCATTGGCGTGCGTTATTTAATTGGAGAAAAACTCTTTCGGCGGCGTGTGTACGCGGGTAAATTTAAAACGAAGCGCAAACCGATGGCAATTAACGGGTGTGCGGGCGAGAACTCTCGAATCACGACTGATAATTTTCTCTGTCGCGGGATCAGGCGAATATCATTAAAATTTGAACGGCGAACGATCCCTCGGTCGTTGCCCACGCAAACAATGCTAACGATATCTACTGGCGGCAGGTGAACGAAAGGAAACATTCCGTGATCTATGCTCCCCCCGCGATTACATTTGCGAATAGAAAAATTACGCGATCGTTCGCTAATGGGCGGATTTAAACGCGACGTAGAACGTTCCAGTGGATCGGATCTCATACTTTCAATTAGCAACCGCTCGTAACGAGAGAGGAATAATAATGATAATTGCAAAACCTGTTATCGCCATTCCTGTTTGCTCGCGGAAAGATTTAATTATTATAATTAAAATTTGTAATTACACATATGTACGAGAAATTCAAATTAACAAATAGCTCTTTGGGAATGGAGAAAAAAAAGATTGTAATCACGATTGTCGCTAGTGATATTTCAATAAGAATATTTATATTAATTTTTAGTAAAATTCATCGCAAAACCTAGATTTCATTAGCAGGAATATGTCTGTACTCGCGCGTCGCTATTTCGAATTTACATTTGCAGATACAAAAATGACACGATCGTTCGCGAACGACAGATTTAAACGCGACGCATCGCGTCGCGGACGGACCTTCGTACCTCGACGTCCGTCATTTGTAATCGTCTCTAAAGGATGGCAGAATTCCACGCTCGCGAATCGCGAGCGACGGAGGATATCTAAACGCGCTAATTCTCGTCCCCGCTGCGTTCGTCTTTCAGCCGGTTCTTTTGTGTACATGCCGTTTATAAAGGATGTTTCTTACCGTCTATTTTAATTTACGTTACAAAAGAGCCACTTAAGGAGTTCAGTGAAAGACGGGAGATAAAGGAGGTGCTGGGGACGAGATGAGATTACCCAGATAGATAGAAAGTTTCGCAGCTACGATAATAATATCGCGAACATACTTAGGGTACACGGGTCGTTTAACGTAACAAATTCCGTGGTAATTAGACACGCGTATTGTGCTCGAGCTCGTTACGGGTACGTCACGAGCGGATGACGTAATATACGACGTCTTCGAATGTTATACCTTAATCAGTTACGAACATTAATTACGATACGTCGGAGTATCGATACAATATGAATCTGGTAAATTGAGTAACGTGTCGGAATACTTTAAGTATGTATTGAGAAAATAAATCTTTGGGTACACGAATCCTCGGATAAATGTACCAAATCAATTACATCAAATTCTGCTAAAGCCCGGATTTCTATCTGAGGGGGGGGGGGGGGTGAAAGCTTTAATGGCGCAGAGCGAGGTTTTTATCTCTCGGGGGACGTGTAACCCTTTACACCGTAAAGTATAACGTACGATTTAGAGCCACCTCTCGACTTACACCGTCGTGCCTTTCATCCCCTCATTTCCGCGCGTTACGTCACGTCATTTCGACGATTCTCCGACGGAAGATAATGGTTACACGTATACTCGGCGGAAAATTCGACAAAGTTTCGTCGGAAATTCTTAATAATAGATTCCTCGCTCACCTATCACCGTCGTATAAACATCCCTCGTCATCGTTTTACCCTTTTCCGTCGATTCTCACCTAACCACCTGCTCTTTCCTAGTCATCCCCATCGGCCGTTATTACTCGTTAACCCCCCCACCACCATCCGAGAGTTTAACTTGATCCATCCACGACGTGCCTTACCGGTGCCGTTTGGTGGCAACTCCAGGGACATTACCGTCCATTATATTTCGCCAGGTCTTTAGTTGTGTCGGTGAATTGATAGATTATCGGTGTGTTTAGGGTGCAGCCGAATCCCCATAGCAACGTCGGAATACATTTCCACTCTGATTCCGTGCATACTGGCCATGTCATGAGTTTAGGGTTGGTTTGTGTATCTGTATCGGCATTGCGCTACCTTCCGCGCATTGTTGCGTTTCTAGGCCCGCGCGTGTATGTGTGTGTGCGCCGCGTGTTATCCTTTAGTCTTGTCGCCTCTCTTGTTTTCTCTCTTACTCTCCCTTCGACGTCGTCTCTTGGGTTTTCCGTCTCTGATTTTCCATCTCTCTTTTTTTTTTTTTTTTTTTAACCGCTCGGACAAGAGGAATTTGTCGAGGCTCGCGCGTAGAATTTCTCGTTTGAACGTACGTTTAATAGACGAGACGAGTTATCGAGTCCCGAAGGTGAGAAACTGGTATTACCTCCCGTTTTCTTTTTATTTAAGTCGGTCGGTTTAAGGGGGACGAATTTACCGACGTGGGCTTTGAAAGTATATTTGTTCGATTCTGCTCGCGACTTTATCGTTGATTTGCTATCGAATGGAAAAATAATATGATAAGAAAGCTCTATTACCCTGAGCGGAATAAATCCTGTTAAATTGAATGGAATACGGCGAATAGATAGAGAGTAAACAGTTTTGATTCGATCATAAATATGTTTCTTCGTGAACGTGGAGTCCGTGGGTCGATACAATTTTGAAAATTTCAATTCCACTGTCTCGCCCCCAGGGTATCTAAACTTCGAGAAGTCAATCTATCGATCCGGGAAAGTAATTCCTCGCGTAGCTTTCTTTCGGAAACATTTGTCCCCCTTCCAGTAACTTAGTACGGTTTTATTACAACAGCTTTTGCAAGTATCCAATTTGCTAGGGGGGGCAAAAAATATGCTCGACGAAATTCAACGTGATACATTCTCGATCTCGAAAATATTTAATAATATTTCCCTCGTTCGTATCGTTTTCGGTTGAAAAAATTGCTCGAATAGCTGGGAGAAAATAAACTCTGCTCCCCCCCCCCCCCCTCCCCCTTCGATAAGAATTCGCGTAGAGCATTTTGCGAAACGCTCAGTAAAAGTTATTTTTTCCCCGCGAACGTATAAGCGGCTTAACTCGAGGGCAATTAATCGAGTTTCTCCGACTCGCACACGTTGCGGACTGAAAATCAATGGGCCGGAAACAACTCGACAGCATTTCTGTTCGATGATGCAATGAACTTCAACGGTCTTTGATTACACTAATATCTTTCGTTCTCTCCGCTCCGCGCTCAATTAGTATGCCTACGTTTACGGCCGGAGCGGTTTAAAAGGATCACGGGGAATTTTTGTTCGTCGACAATCGGTAATCGACGATCGTGTACTCGTCTTTAAAACGAGTATTTGTTCGTCGTTGGTTTTGCGCTGCGCCGTAGTCAGAAAGAGGTACTAATGGATTGTTCATTTAATTAATCTAATCCAGATGCCCTTTACGCCGCATCTGCGTTAAATTCGTTATTCGTTATATCCTGGCAACTCGATTATAATGCTATACAATGTAACGCGATTAAATCCGTTCCATCTGTTTAAAATAATGTTTAACTTTGATCGTCGATATAATTATATAAGTATCTATTTATTTCGCGTCGTTTCGCAGGCGACCGAAGGTTGATTGTTTCTATTAAAAAAACTTTGCGCGCGACAAATGTTAGCGTACTTGGCAACGATAAAAGCTTTTTACGATCGTTCGTAAAAGTTAGCGTCGCTATTTGCTCCCGATTATGATTCGTAAAGCACATTCTATCGTGAATTACGAGCCGCGTCGGTAAATTGGAAATCGAATGATTTTTTGAAAATGTCGATGTACAGAGCTTGAAAAAAATTTCATCGTATTCAATGCTACCCCTTATTCGAACGTAAGGGGCAAAACTGCAAAGGGTAAGAGTGGTGTGGGGTGGCGGGGGGGAGAAACTCGTAGCGAATGAGAAATGTGACCCGCGCGGAATAAGGCAATCTTAAAACGTATCTAATTTATTTTTCTGCTTTACAACTTTAAATGGCATACGCTCGCGACGTGTTTCGCGTTCTACCTCTCCCTACGGTGTTCCCGGAATACGCGGATTTAAATGAAAGCGGCAAAAAATTTTCCAATTACCAACTGTAATGCGATATTGAAAGTAATCACCGTCCAGCGTTACGAACGGAACGACAACGGTGGGTTCGGTAGATTAAATTCGCGAGGATAATCAACGACTAATTAAGAGATCGTTGTTATCGGAAAATATTGTAAAAGTAATAGCGCGGAATTACGAGAGAAAGAGCAGTAATTTTTTAAGAATTCGTTTTGATAAGAAATCTGACAAAGGCGTTTTAAAAATTAATTTTCATACGAGAATAATTGCGAAGAGCCAAAGGTTCTCGGTAATCCAGAAAATCTGTGCTTGCGGTACGCCAACCCCCTGGGGAAACTGCGGCAATAAAAATGGCCGAGGGTGGTGGGGACACGAGAAAAAAAAAATGGTCAAGTGTCGGAAGATTTCTCTTCCCATCCGTCGCGATATCTCGGTTTCTCGTTTTTCGCGTAGTCTCCGCTATTACGAGGGAGGGTTTGTTTTCATCCCCGTGATACCGCGCGGGTACGACAGAGCGAGCGGAGGGGTGAAAGACCTTTGGAGGGAGCGAGAGCACGGCGAGGGGAGGAGCGGGAAATTTTTAATTCGAGCGAGAGAGGAAGAACGCGACGCGGCGGAGGAAGAACGAGACAGTTGCCGCGCGAGACTGCAAAAAAGCGACAACCAGGGAGATGTACGCTGGGGGGGAAGAGCGGTGGGAGCGAACCATAGAGAAGGGGGCGAAATGTGGGAAGAGAAAAGACAGAGAACCGGAGAGAGAGAGAGAGGGGAATCGAGGGAGGACACCGGGGGATGAGACGAGAGCGAGAACAGGAAAGCCGGAGGTAAAGGCAGAAGGGTAGATCGAATAAGTGAGAGAGTAAATACTTGAAACAACGCGAACGAGAGAGTCCAAGTACCGGTAAAAGGTAGACTAAATGAACAAGAGCGCAAATAAGCGAGAAAGGGTGTACCAGATGAAGAGAGAGAGAGAGACAGAGATTAAAAGAGAGAAAATCAGATAAGACGAGGTGGAGAAAGACAGACCGCGAAGGGGAACACGAACGACGGAGATGGAGGACGAAGAATAATCGAGAGAGCAAGATGGCGAAGCAACTAGCGGAAAAGATATAGTAAAAGGGAGCAGCTATTGGTAGAACCTGCGACTGCGGCGTATGAAGAGGGGCGAGAGGCTTTAAAAGATGAAAGTATAAACCCGTGTAACGGTGGATTCCAAAGCCAAATAGCACGTTACACCGGATATACCATAAAGCACTTTCCGAGCTACCCGGGAGAATTCACGATAGATCGCTAGATCGATCGATCAACGAACGATTTTATCCGCCGAGGAAGATCATCGACCAACCTTCACCGAAATCACTGCGCGACGCTTTTAAAACGCCCCCGCGCGTTACGCCTGTCAGACGCTTTTAACCGCGGATAAATGAATTTATTCGTGAAAACCGTGGGGTGCCCTCCAAGTGTGTTTCACCGATTACTCGTTGAATCGCAATTATTCCCGAACCATTCGATTTGGCGCTGATGAATCTTGCAGTTATGTAACCTAATTGTACCGGGAATACCGTTTGGTACCGGGCGATGTTAATTAAATGCAACGGACCGGCAGGGTCATACGAATAAATCGAACGATTACTTTGGATTTACAATCGATACGGCGTTTTGGCCCGATGTTAATTAAACGCTCGGCGTTTTTAATGCGGCCATTGGTCACTTTTCGGAATACGAGTTTCACGCGGATCACGAAACGTGGTTTAAATTTGGCTGGAAAGGAATAACCGGGAAGGGAGTACTAATATAATTTTTTTTTATTCGGAATTTTGAATTTGCGTCGAATCGCTTGAAATACTCGCGAAATAGTAATATAATGCAAAAGTAATTGTAACGGAGCACGAAGAAAAAAACTAGAAGCACTTATACGAGAGAGGATATTTTATCGTGACAAACGAAATTTATTCTGAATGAGAAATACTGATTTTTTTTATACGAGTGCAATTTTTGACTCCATATCGCGATGAATAGAATTTTTTTTCAGATCTAAAACCGAACGCGGAACTCGTCCTTGCAAAAAAACTTGCTTGCAATAAATTCTCTGCCGATGTTTCGCTTGTGAGTCATAACGGACATTACTCAATCGTCGAGTAATACGAAGAAGGCAAATTGCAACAAGGCACGCAGATACGCATGACATATTACCGCGTGTTTACTTTTATTAGCCTATACGGAGGATTACTTATCAACTCATTTATGGCTATTATACCCATTGAGTCATTTTAGCTCAATATCGTGGTCACGTCATGCGCATGTCAGATATAAAAGTAATCTCTAGACGAGTTGGATTAGAACGAAAGTATTCGTGACGCATTGTCAGATTTCCAAATATTTTTTTATTATTTGTCCAATGCGTCATACGAGCGCGAAAACTCAAAACGTTTTAAAAGATCGAGAGTGCTTGTAATATTTTTTCACAGAGTAAATACCTAGAATAATTGACGAGTTATGTAAGTTCAACAAATTAAATGTCTCACCCAATATAATCTAAACGAAAGTTATGCATCGGTTTACACCGCTTTTTCCGTTCATTTATCATACCATTCATATATTCGACAATGACGTAGAAAAAGAAAATGTTGAAGTTTGAAAAATGTCGGTCGTCTTTTCTTGCCTCATTTTTTTTTTACGTCAGTACCGCGTATAAAGATACAGCACCACCTCGCACCGCCTCTCCGATTCTCGCTCGTTCCTTACGCCAAACAGCCGATTCTAAATCGTTCCTTAATACTACTTTATGACGAGTCTAATTCGGCAATTAAATTAAATCCGCCGAATCAGCGGATCCGCGAGTTAAGTCAAACTTGGCGAAAATGACGTCGCCGCCAGCATCAACGGACAATTAAATTATCGTCGAAGCGGAGTAGATAACGATGCACTCGAGGTACAACATAAACCACGAGTTACGTCCGGGTGGATTATGTGTATACATAACGGGTACATAGGTGTTTCAGCTGTATTCGCGGCTAGTATACCTATGTATACCTGTGTACGCACGGAATACAGAATTCACGGAGGTGCGGGAGTTTACCGTGGCGCGTCTCCACGTGACGAACGAAGGTAGCTCGGGGTCGCGGTAAAAGAGGTCCCTACCTTTTCGACAACGACGGAGCCCGCGGGGAATCCGTCGAAAGTCAATCGATTCGATCGATCCCCCGAGAGACCGTGTTTGCTCAACATCAGGCGACGATTAAAGAAAAACGCTGTGCGAGAGGGTTAACGTCGTCAAAGTTCATAGTGGTGCGAGTCCAGTTGGAATTTCTGTGGACACACGCCACTCTGATTCTCAAACTCTGACAGAATCAACAAAATACTTGGAATATTAATGCAAAATGCATTATTTACTGACTTTAAACAGACTTTTTGCAGATTCCCCTGTGTAGTAAATTAGATATTTGGCGCAGCACCACACATGAAATATATTTAATTTTATGATACAATTGTAAACAGCGGATAATCGTAAGGGAAATGAATAATGAGGGTGATAACAAATAAACCGAAAGCAGTATTAAAATTTAAATATAGGATTTGAATGTGTATTCTGGGCCCAGAAAATTTTTGAACCCGGCCCCGCGAAAGGTCACGCCGGCCCTGGGGATACCTCCCTGCGAGGGAGAGGCTAAGAGTCAGGGTAGCATGTGTCGACAAAAATACAAGCTTGCCCTACCCCACTAAGGCTTTAACCCCATCGTATACAAAACTACGAGAATTACAATAATGACAAAACGAATAATTCTTCTGTTCGCAGGACGAGGTGCTGACGATATCGGAGAAGGTGGTGGTCCGTGTCCACGACCTTGTCACGTGGCTGTCACCCACGCTGGAATGGTCGTGCGGACGCGAGATCTCCTATCCATCGACGCCCACGTCATCGCCGGAGAGCAGTCCGCTGAGATACGAGATACCGCAGCCCCAGGTGCTCACGGATCCGGGCATCGATTTCTCGGACGTCGAGAAGCAACAGAAGGAATACGAGAGCAATCTTAATTCCACGAAGAGGCCGGAGTATGGCACTCAAACGAGGGTGGTGGTGCTCTCGTATCCCAGGTACTGTCGATACCGAGCCCTACTGTGCAGGCTCGAGGGTGCCGAACCTTCCTGGCTGTGCTCCTCCATCGCGGCGGCCCTGGGAGGATTCACCGCGATACCGGGCACCAGGGTACTCTTCTGCAGGGACACCTTCGACTATCCCGACCTTGAGACCCACGAGCTCCTCTGCAATCATCTAGGTAAGTCGAGTTTTTTTTTCATTTATGCCAGGAACAGTATAATTTCCCCGGGGCGTCTCGCCAACCGGCGTTTCCTTGCCGATCGAATTTTTTTAATCATTGTCAAATCAATTCGATGGTACACGCGTAGTTGGTCTGACAGGAAATCGATCGGACACAGGGTTGTCTCGATAAAATAGGTAGGGTCTTTATGGGCGCTCGTTAGTAGTACCAACGGAGGCTAGCGGGGTCGGGGGAGGCAGTTTCTACTTTGTCGTTCGTTGAAAAATATTATGGTACAAACATTTTTTAAGGACTATTCCTGTTTTCAAATATTTTAATTAATCTTGAGACTGTACAGTGTACTGCGGTGGTACGCGGTATTTTACGCGGTATTTACATTAATAAATTAAATTAATTTCTACGCGTGAAAGGAAATACGCCTCACGACAATTAATTAACTCGCGTACATCGAGGTGGTAATTAAATTAGACGCAGGAAGTCACGCGGTCGGTATTCTGAACTCATTGTCCGTGAAACTCGGAAATCCAGCGAGTTTATTACCAACGCTTTAAAAAGAAATTGTTTACCCACGGAGTAGCGCGCCTTATCGTGAACGATCGTCAATGGCATCGTTTAGCAGACGACTTAAAAAAAAACAGCGGAGTATATCGCGTCGCGGTGGTGCGAGTCCGAAACAAAGCTCGTTCGCGAACATCGGAACCGTTCACGGTGTCAAATGTAAATGGAATCGTCGATACGGTTGCACGTGGTTCGTGGTCCGTCGCGTTATTCGTTACCCGCCAAAGGAATTTCTCTGAAACGTGGCGACATTGCGAGTCAGTGAAAATAAAGTGACCGTTGGTGATTCGTTTTACCAACTTTGTAACGCCGACCACGAACAAAATGCCGATTTTCATGAAGATCAAGAAAAGAAGGATCGTATACTTCGAGATAATCGGTGAGTGTTTCTGTAATGTCGCGTCGCGATTCGCTGAAACATTGAAATGTGTCGTATTCACGTGTCGAAATTACGGGGAAACCCTTCGCGACGTAGATTAATTTCTCAACCGTTGCTAATTTGTTTGGGAATGGCCACACACCGCGTGCACGTGGCGACGCACGTGGTTAGGCTGAAAGGATCGACGCGTAATCCGACTTCGAAATATTGTTGACACGTATTATTATTCATGACGCGGCGGTGTAATAAATTGACACCTGTGTCTGATTGTATATTTAGCTGCGATACGTATTTCTTTCTAAGTTTATATTTTGTAACGAGAATTGCTTCTCCATGATGGTTTGGTTTAGTGGTGGAGGTTACTTTTCGCAGGGAATGTTGCGTAAATTGTGTGTATTCGATCGATTGTTATTTGCAAAGTACAATTTGTAAATAGACGAAATATTATTGCAGATTGTGCACGTATATTGCTTTGTATTGTCTACACAATTTTCACGATGCATTAACGAAGATTTACAAATACCACGGACGCGTAATGCATTCGCCAGAATTATGATTCACGGGGAAAATTTGGCATGCGTGTGCATATTAAATGCGGGTTTTAATCGTCAGTCTATTTGCGAATATCAAATCAAACAGATCTCACGTAACAGCGAATTTTTTTTTCTAAAAGTATAGCGATCGTATTTCCTGTTTATACATTTGGACGGACACGATCTGCGTGTAATCTTTATATTAATTATATTGCCTGAGATAATGAATCTTCGACACGCTAAATTTATACGTCCTAATATTGGACTCAACGTAATCGTCGATTGTAATGCAAATAATATCAACGACAATGATCGATCGATCCCTTCTACTGATTTTTCAGCACCAAAATTAAAAGGAAGGCCAAGGAGAAAGCGCAAAAAGCGCAGCGCTTCGCCCGGTGAATCTAGCAACGAGAGCGAAGCTTCCGTCGCGTCGACGTCGAAGAGCATCCCATCGAATTCGAGCCTCGTGGTGCAAAGCGTCGGCAGGCCCCCGTCGTCGGGGGTCCGACGAAGCGAACGGAAAACCAGTGCCGAGGAGAAGAAGTTCATCACCGATGTGCAGAGTTTCATGAATTCACGGGGTACGCCCGTCGGAAAGATGCCACTGCTGGGCTACAGGCAGAGTCAGTATCTTTTTTTTTCTCAACGGTTCGTCGATTCGATTTTCTGAGATCGCTCGTAGATCGCACGACGTTTTTGTCAATCTTTTTGAATTAATATGCGAATTAAGTACATACGTAACTTCACGATCGGCACTGCGGAGAGCTAACGTTACAGCAGTGTTTCCTTTTCACGAGTAACAACGTTCGATTGAATTCGTAGCATCGTTTTGCAAGTTCAAGCGTAAGTAACGTGTATTTCTTTTGTTAACAGTCGATCTCTTCCTGTTCTACACGAAAGTGCAATTGCTCGGTGGGTACGATTCCGTTAGCGCCGGTCGTCTCTGGAAGACGATTTACGATGACATCGGTGGTAACACAGGATCCACTAGCGCCGCGACTATTACGCGTCGACATTACGAGAGGTAAGATAGCCCGAAACGCTTTTACGTTACGAGAAACGAAGTAGCTGAGTCCGCGATTCACAATTTCTTAGTATCGCAAAATTAACCGTGTTTCCCCGAAGCTCCCGTTTCGTTCAGAAATGTTTTCCTCGTACGCGAAATCACGTTTAATACTATTCTTACCGACACTTCATGTATTCTTCGTGCAGTCATCTATTATTACCGTGGCCGGTATTTAAAGCAACTTGTATTTCTTAAAATAGAATGACGACAATAGCCAATTTTATTATAAAAAAAAATGCAGTTTCTTTTATTTAGAAATAAGAAATGGTCGTTTGACCGGTGATGAACGGAGAATAGTGTTAAAAAATCGATGATTCAATTATCCATCATCCCAACACCTGTTTTCATTACACTAATTTCTGCAGGTTGCTTCTACCTTACGAGAGGTATCAAAGAGGCGAAGAAACGAAAGTTAGACTGACACATGGGAGGCGTACTAAGATTAGTAGCGTATCCGAAGAAACCGAAGATATTAAACAGGAGACCAACGATTCGTACACGTCAGAGACACCTCCGCCCGTAGACGCGAGTCTCACCACTACAACAACCCCCTTGCAGCCAGTTGTATCAGCAACGGTAAATATAAACATTTATCAGAGTCTTTTAAAACGTAATACCATGATCATCAGAAGCATTGAGAGGCACGTATAATAAAATGTTCGTGGAGAGGGTATCGAATTTAAATGATCTTTCTTTACGCAGCCGTTCCTGTCGGGTGAGAAGCCTAAAGCGGAGACTGGCAAGACATCCTCCTTACGTAGCGTACGAGTCAAGCCGGAACGCTTGAAATCCTTAAATACCATAATCGCCAATAGTACACCACCTCCAAGCCAGCAAACCAGCCAACTGCCAAGCCCACCACCATCTTCTAATACGTCGATATCGACGCCGAGTAGTACACCCTGCACGACACCCACGAATGGTACCGTTAACCAAAGCGTGTTGGAGAGGCAGCTGAACAGCCCTCTGATATCGCAACAAGTACCGCCTTCGTGTTCGCCACCGGGATTACCGGTGAGCACAGTAGCAACGAATGCCTCGGCGGTGGTAACATTAACGCCACCGCCCGAGAAGGACATGAAGGAGATCAAGTTGGATCCGAAGCAAACCACCCTGCTGGCACAGGGCAAAGAGAATATTCCGCTTTTCGGTGAGAAATCGATATTCGCTGAGAAGGCGATAGTGCCTCCCAGGTCGCCCGAAGTGATCGACCTTGAGACGGAGAGTGACACGAGTAGGGACAAGATTATCATTCCCAGCTTCAAGAAACGTAAACTCGAGATACTTCGCGAGGGTGGCCTCGAGGTCACCGCCGTTGACCTGGACACACGACCGAGCGTGATACAAAGCAGTTCGCCGGCACCCGCGACGATGAAGTCCGAGGAAAAACCGGCGATATCTTATCCTCTTCCAGTTACGCCAAATTCCATTCCTAAGTTGATTTCCGTTACCGTGACTCCCGACATAGGACACATGTTGCCATCGCCTCACGAGCAGCAGCATCATCATCATCATCATCAGCAGCAGCAGCATGCTCATCATCAGGCGCGATTGCAACCACCGAGCAAACAACAGCCCGCTCATCACAATAATAACAATACCACGATGAGCAACAATAATATGGTGAACAGTCGCGTGATTAATCTTGGCACGTCCAACAACGCCGCGCTGTTGCAGTTGTACGCGAACGCGAACGTTGTGCCGTCCGCGACGTCGGGAGGAACGCCTCAGTCAAATCATCGTTTCGTACCGCCGACTGTACCTAACGGTAGGTTATTACCGCCCAAGGTGACGCAGTCCAGGTCGATATTCGCGCACAACGAAAAAACGGTTTACGGTAATCCAAAGGACATTCTCATCCCTCCAAAGTATCGTCCGTCGCTGCAGCGTTTGCAGCCGCCGCCGCCACCGCCGCCGCAACAGCAGATCACCGGTAACAACGATCACGGGCACGGTGGTATTCTCGATTTGACGCAGAAATCCAACGAGAAGCAAACGTTCCCTAGACCGAGCCTAGAAATAGTGAGAGTACCTGTAGTGCCGAGGCCTAATCCGTTAAATTTGGAAATGAGGAACTCCGCCGCGGCCAAAGAGAAACCCACGGATTGTTCGAAAAGGAGTACCACCTTCCCCGGTTACCAGAACGTACTCGACAGTCGGACTATCGCTTCGAATAATCTCGAGATCACTCTCGTGAATCCTAAGCAGAAGAACAATCACGCGAGTACTAACCCTTCCCACGTTCGAGTGCCCAGTCCACCCAATAGAAATAGCACAACGTCCGCGCAAAGGAGACAACAGGTCAACGGCAAGTACGCGTCGAGGAGCGAGCCAGTGTCACCGTACACGCCGAGAAAACCGAGTAGTCACCCTGTCATACCTAATGTACCTAACCTCAACCACCTGAACAGTGGGAACTCCTTCCCGAGGATGGCGACGATGCAGCAACAAATGACGATAGACAGAAGAAAAGGCATCGAAGCTGGCAAGGAACAACAACGTAGAATCAGCGAGGGCGACAAGTCTTTGATCGCTCAACAGCATCAGCAACAACAGCACCAACAGCATCAGGAATCGAGACAAACCGAGGCTGGCAGACGGCACAGCGTTCCCAGTATACCTTCGGGATATGTACCCGCGGTACCGCAGAACAATCCAGCCTTCCTTCCGCAGCTGCCAAACACGCCCGGCAAGTTCCTACCGATTTTGGATCCCATGTACTATTCCGCATTCTACAACGGCTTATTCCCGCCGCCGATTCCGCCCACGGCCGCTACGTCGTTCTTACCACCGGAATTCAGCGCGTATTACAAAGAACTACTTGCTTCCTCGCAACCAAGACTGGGGATGGCGGGGCAGCAGCACCACCCTGCTGCTCCAACGTCTAAGTAGAGAAGTGGGATCGTTTCTAGGATCTCTCCGACACATACCGAATGTTGGTTCAACTGGGTATAAAGATGAAGAATCCGTCGGACTTTTCTCACTTCGCAAAATTCATTACAATCGAGAGCGTTCGGAGAGGAGTTCGCTCGTCCGCGTTAGTGACGGACGCGGCACGAGAATCGATCGTAAGCAAATGTGTATTATACCTTTATTTAGTTAATTAATCGTTAACGATTATTGCGTTGAAATCATTCTGGTAGTATCCCGATCGTAAGAGGGGGGGGGTGGAGAAAAGGTCAATCGGCGAAGTTCATGTGATGTGAGAAAGAAACTTTGGAAGTTCGAATCAATATTACAGTGAAATAGTTGTACGTGCATATAAATGCTATGCAATAAATTAGGTGATAATTTTTTATATAACAATAATGCGAAACACTTCGTTGCGAATTGGAACGTGTGTAATGTTTCGGTATTTTGATGTACGAAAGGTTTGTTGTTTTAATTTGATATTCCGAGATGATTATCGATATTAAGGAAAAGAGCGTACTAAAAGCACTGTGATAACGATCAGAAAGAAATATTAAGAACACGTTGGTGAGTTTGCCGCGCGGACGACTTCTTTTATACGAAACGAGGACTTTTCTACATTTTAGTCTTTACGATGTTTACATGGATAAAGCATCGCGTATGAAGATCACAAACGAGTCGAAATAGGTCTTTTTTGTTATCCGAACTATAAAATTCCGATGGAAGTCGAAGGAACGCCTAAGCGTTTTATGGGGGGTACACTTACATACGCGCTCCTGCGCGCACCCATTGCTATTAATCGAAATCGTTCGGACGTCAGATTTTCTCGATTTATCGAGACGTGCGATGTGATAAAATTATATTACGCGAGAGGATCTTCGGCCGACGGATCGTCGGGACATATGTATAATTGTTTATTATATATCGATAAAAAAAACTTACGTAGTAACGATCGCGAGAACCCTATCTACTGTATAAGTTAGACAATTTTCATTGTAACGAGCACACTCGTACAGTCGCGCACACACGCGCGCGCGCAAGCACCCACACACACATAAACACACACAGACAGACACTGATCCGTAGTCAGCTGTAACGATAAATGCACGCAAGCGATGTTATAGCAACGAGATGTACATAATGTATATAATCACGTAATCGTTAAGCTAGATAAATCCTGCATTATCTTTCAACATTACATAAGGAGTTAAATTTAGTAAGTGTGCAGGCTGTCTTACTCGTGTGGCCAACGATAGTCGCATCGCTGTATTTTCACGAGAGTGGGCCGCTGGAAGGGTAGGGGGGGGGGGGAGGGGGCTAAACAAAAGAATATTTTGCAACGATATTTCGTGAGAGATCCCCCGTAATTTGGATGAATACCTTAACGAATACGCTTTCGTTCTCTAAAATAGTCGGCACGGAAGAGAACATACGGACTTTTCTTTTCTTTTCTTTTGAGAACGAGTAACGCATGATCGACTGAGATTCGTAGATCCGATCGCTGCCGATAGTGATCGAACATCGCGGGCCACAATATTACGAAGAAAAAAAACACAAACACTGATGGTATATCCATGTTAAACGTAGACATAATTGATAGAATTTGTTCGTTTTAGGATACTCTGATAAACAAAAAAAAAAATATCAGATAACGTTAAAGCATTCGTAACTCTAAGACGTACAATACAAGAGTAAGGTCTTCACCGGACCATTCCAGCAAATTCAGATTTCTATATCGATGTCTTTCAAGAATAAGTTGTTCATCTTAGGAAGTTTTTTCGCGATAACGAGGGAACGGAAGGAGTTGTTGTAAACGTCGTCAAGATTTATACTTGCAATTCTTGAAGATGTTTTCCCGATGCCGCCCGACGCGTTTAAACGGAATTTTTCATTTCGTTAATTTGAGCATCGTGACGCCGAGAAAAAAAGCGCCTTTTATTTTTGTATTATACGACGCAATTACTATTAAAGTAACAAAGCTGTGAATTTTCCAGTACTCGTTCGAAAGGCGTTGCGTCGCGGAATGTTTTTTTTTTTTTAAACTCGCTTAAATTCTCGTTGAAAGCGTCGGGATTCAGTGGAAACGCACCATAATGTGAAAAAACTACGATCTGTTCGCATCAAAGTCTGATAAATCATATTTGACGGACATTTTTGTTTTTAATGTTTGTGTATAAAGTGAACTACGGGTCCGGTAATGTTGAGGCTCGGTACGATTTCGCGGGGTTCGTTTGAACGGCGACGAATACGTGAAAACTGGATGGCGGTGAAATTTTTTTTATTTTCTCGAAAACAGAGAAGGGCTTGTACGAGAACACGTGCCATAAAACTGCTTAGATAGTGACATTGAGAACCGAACGATAACTGCGGTCGTTTGTCAAGTAGCCCTCCTATCGAGACTAAAAAGTTAGGGAAAACGAAAAAGTTTCAGCAAAGAAGTGCAAAATTCCGTATGGAAGATTCCATGTAACTTCTCTTCTGTTTTGTTACCGTGGTTATTTTAAATCTCGAATTATATAGCGCGCGAGAAGTGAGAGAACGGAGTGAAACGTGAATGTATGAATGGGAGAACGGAGAGCAAATTAGAGAACGATTAATTCAAGGAAAAAAAAAAGAGTATGTTCGTTTTTTTCTTTCTTTTCTTGCGAGGTCTCTTCATTTTGTATACTTGTCAGTGACTTTAGCGTAACCCTCATTTTCCCACTTTAATAATAATTATTATTATTACAATATAAATATTTTTTATTATATGGGCATTTCAGTTCCTAAGTCGAAAATAAAATATCTACTGCGAACGATTTGTTTATAGTTCGATCTTAACCCTCCATACTCGCGCAGGGGTCGATATACTAACCTCGGTGTAAACATTTGAGTGCTACGCGGCCTCTGCACGCGGTACATAAATCAAATCAATTGTTTTTATTCGCAGCGGTGACCCTAGTATTTTTGAAAGTCACTCTGTTGTACCGCGTAGTCGTTTCGTAGGTTAAAACCACTTCGGTATAAATTGAGCTCATTTCTAGCGCGAGTATCCGAGGGTTAAACAAGTGGATTTGATTTTCGTAGTAAATTATGTGGACCGTGACGCGAAATTTTAACAATGACAGTTCCGAGATCGAACAATTTCTACTTTGTTGGAAAAGTGATAAGTTTTCAATGCGGTATAGTGATACGAAAAAGCTGAATCGATATTTTAGATTCGGTACGTACAAACTCGTGTTCGAATGTTGTGACAACGAACGTTTTCAACGCGAAGGACTAGTGCCGTTTCGATGGTAAGTAATATCATTCAAAGCCATGCACGGTAACTCGAGCACTATTCGTTTAAAAATAGATGCTTCTCGGAGATCATACGCGGGCAATGGGAACAAAACGAATTCTATCGGTTTAACGTATCGTCGATGTTTCCTGCAAGCGGTGCTGCAAACTCGGCAAAAAGATCGAAAAAGCAAAGGAAAGAAAGATTCTGGCACGGAATGCATGAGCATATGCCGCGAAATTTAAAATCCCTTTACAGTGGCTATAAACTGATAACCTGTTTAACCAGTTCGGTAATGTTAGGCGCAGGACATTTTACCGCGCAAAATCATTTCTATTCTGTTTTTCCTACTGATTGTTTTTCCTCGGTTGTAACTTGACTTTTACGTCTAGCATGGTACACGTTCCCGGGCAACAAATGTTCGATATGCCATTTGGAAATATTTTTTCTTTATTCAATATGCCATAAACAATTGAGGGGTTAGGGGTGCAAGTACATCAAATATTACCCGCACGTATAACCTACTGCGAATACAATGTATTCAACTGAACGAACTTAAAATTATGCAGGTCTCTTGATACAAATTATTAGAACAGTAATCAGCTTGAGTTGGCTGCCCAATTCGTAAAATTCCAAAGATTTCATACAAGTTACAAATTTCAAAGATCAAATATTCCCTAGAAAAATATGATTCACTTATACGAAAATTTTTTCTCGAGACGGATATATACCAACGCTCGGCATATTTGATCAATCCGTAATAAACAATTTCCGTTACGTTTATAACGAGCCGTGTTACAAATTGTTGTTCATCGTTATCGACGGTCGGTACAAGAATTACAAACGCGGTGGTTCGCGACAAGGTTCAAGATCGGTCTCACGCTGAAATTGGCAGCAACGTTCCAGCATCGCCTGTTTGCAGGTACGCCGAAACGTGTTCGTAGCACACGTATGCGCACACAATCGAACGAGGGGGTGGAATTGTGTTTACCTCTCCATCCCCCGGTGACAATCGACAAACATACTCCGATGCAGTATTGTCGCGCACCGGTGCATGCCAAAACCACCTTTGTGTGCGTTGTGGGTTCGCGCAGACCTGCATTCAGAGTCGAAATTCTCGAAAACTCGCTACCCGTTCCGACGGAATCTCGTGTATTGCGCGTTCTGACTCTCCGCCACGGCGTGTTGTCAATCCAACGACGAATTTCGGTTAGCGAGCATCGTAATTTCTTTGTCGATACTCTCGTCGACCACGTATGCGCATAGAGGGCGCAATCGGAATGTAAATTCATGCGATGCTTTTCACAATCAAATTTTCTACTCTGTCCGCTGGACGGACAATTTGTTTTCGTCCCACGAATTAAATAAGTAAAGAGACCGTTCTTTAATTAATTATCGTGGACGAATAATCGGTATTTTAATGTTCAGGCGAAGTACATTCGGATTAACAAACGGAGGCAAATGGTCTTGAATAAAGAACACGTATGGACGATTTAGTTACAAACATGAAATATATGGTTTACTGTAGTGTAGAATATGTTTTGTAAATTAATAAATATACACTGATCGTGAGATTACAGTAAATGGGGGTACTTCGTTACGATGTATCAATTAAATAGTGCCAGTTTAACATAATTTTTTCCTTTAAGATAAAAAATCAACTTATTGAAATTTCGCGTGACGCCACGGACGTATCGGATCTGCGGTAACACCGGTAAACGTTGTCCGGTCGGTAACAACGAGACTATTTCGACGTTTCCGCAGGTATCGATCGAGCGAGCGAGCAACCGCCAGAGGTTAGAACGACGTGGATAGAGGCGCGTGGTTAGTTTGACGCGCGAATATCGCTGCGGTGACGAGCATGTCATATCTTCGCTTTTCGTGCGAACCAGAGAATGCAGGTATAACCGACGCGAAGCCGTCTTCCGCCCAATTCTCATGAACACTTCACCCACCAGACAATAGTTTACCGTATCGACCTATTCTCCCCTCCCCTCCAGTTGTCGGTCGCCCTCCCTCCCTCCCTTCCCCCCTTTCCGTCCTTCTACCCAACCTGCCCCTCCCCCGCCCCCATTTCGTTCCCATCTACCTCTCCTCGTGCCACCCCGCTCAGCCAACCACGAACTTGTTTCTTCTGGCCTTCCCTTCGTGCCTTTTCGCAGATCCAACTTGTTTCTGTTCTGTGCCGTGAACTCGGAGGCTTCCGACTTCACCTAGGAACAGCTGCGAACGGTTCGCGAAGGGATCGCGTTTCACTTCGAGACCTTTATTTGAATACAAGGTTTTTCATGCAAGCGATTTGATCGTCAAAGTGGAATAACCTCACTTTTTTGTTTTCTTGTCTCGACGCGTAATCGAATTCACTTAGGAATGTTAAGGACTCCCCTAATGCTGGAACTGATATGAAATATTTGATTATAATCGTGGAATCATACGCTCACGTTCGGCCTCGCGAGATTTCGGCGTCGATAATTCGTAACTAATTACTAAGAAGAAAGAAGGTGGTAGTGGTAAAAGTTGTTTTTTCTAAAATTACTTTAGATCGTTATAATTAGGTTTAGCGTGTACTTATATTAAATCCTTATTATAACCGATTCATCCTTGAGATTTAGCTTAATTCAGACGCAACTGATCCGACTATGGCGGTGCCGTGTAAACGGTACCCCGCTGTTAGAATAACTATTTCTAATCCTTTCGGCGGTGAGACTGGAGCGTGCGGTGATAGTAGAACTAACGCAAATACGAAAAGTAAACGGTAGGAGGATAGTTGTCTCCGCTCGTATAGCGTTTCGAATAATCTTGAAAACGTGATAAGGGGCTCATTAAACGAACAGATCATCGTAATTAAATTAATGAAAATTTGGATTTAACATTAGTTTCCAATTACCGCTGTTGTCCCAGTTTTTAGGAAGACTAGCACATTGTTAACGCGGAAGTCCTGGCGTACTCTGATAACAATACGCTTATGTCGTACGCGATGAATGCAGTTTCGGTTATTCAACGATATAATCTGAAATATTATGTCACGTGTGCTATATTTACTTCCCGTTGTATCGTATATCTATTTGGCTTTATATGCGTCTCGTTATCATCACCCGGTTGCTCGTATTATCTCCGTGGCAAGCGTTAAAATTGAGGAAGACCCTGTTTCTTTTTATTTGAACAAATACCCTGAATTTACAACTTTTTTATCTGTGATACTTTACATAGTTATTAACCCCGCGAACGATTCTTCGATCTACGGATGCTGGGTTATAATTAAAAATTAAGCTTCAGGCAAGTTTCGCGTTATTGAAATATTGGGTTGGTAAGAAAGTGTTTTCGGTCGTGCCACGTATAGAGCGTTGTAATTAACCGAAATTACTTTCTTGCCAACCCAATACAATAGGGTACAATTAAAAACTGGATGTTCGAACGATTTAAAACAAAAAATTGGAAACAGTATTTTGCCGATAATTGGGTTTGCTCAACCTCGAGCGCGACTCGCATACCTCGCCAGGCTGAAGCGCGGTTTCCGAAGGTCGAGATTTGTTCCGAAGTTTGTGTGAATGAAACTTATCCTAATATCTCCGAACGGCATGCGGCTTTCTTCGGGGGTAGTTGCTGGCCTGGGGTAGCGCCGGCCAAAAGTGCAGAAAGTCCTCTCGGAGAGGAGAGCGGTGAAGAGGGGTGTCGAGGGTAGTGGGGGTTGGCGGTCGTGACAGAGAGAAAGAGAGAGAGAGAGCGAGAGAGAGAGAGAGAGAAAAAGAGGGCGCGTGCACCCAAGGGCCATCGGTTCCACTCGTCCGGATCGTTTGAGCAGGGTCAGTGGAACGTGCTTGTATACGAACTGTCCGCAACTGTCATTCACCTCGCGGCTGGCCACGCGTTCACGGCAGATATTTCCGCATGGTTCGCGGGGAAAAAAGTTATCGGAATCGGGATGAATCGGAGGGGATCGCACCCGAACAAATTTGTCGCACCGCGAATAGTTTCTTTTTGCCCTGGGAAGGGTGAGCGCGAAGAAAATTCGTTATTCAACTTGTACAGGAACCGGGTTGTTATTGGAGTTGTGGAAGTTGTTGTAGCAACATTATGTTTCCAAGACCCAAAGAAGTATGAATGGTGGGCAAAAAAAAAATGCCGCCAAAAAAGAAATGGCTTGTTATTATATTATATTATTATAAGCTACCGCAAAACGAGCAATGTATGTATTTGTTTACCGCTCAACGGCAAAGAGGATTACCAAAATCTACCAGAGAAAAAAATTATGGTTCGTTATCGCATTTCATTCAATCGTATTACCCGTTGTTACGCAAACAATTGAATATGGACACTGCTTATTTTACAGTAATTATTCTTTAATTCTTACCTTTTATTTCATTACTCGAGTCGTAAGAAAAATGATTTCAACGTTAGCTCGTTCCGCGAACGATCGATGCTTTAGTGTCGAAGAAAAAAAAAAAAAAAGAACGCTCATCGTTCTATTTCATTTCATTATCGTTTCACGATGCTCGCAACAATGGTAAAGGAAGCGTATCCCCGTTTCGCGTGTGAATCTTGTACGTTTTTCGCAAAGTTCCCGGGGATTGCTCGCGGTTAACGTTGAGAACTTTTATAGCTCTAGCGGTTCTTCTCAACATTTTCATGCATACGTATAACCCATATCATAGAGAATTCAGAAACTTTGAAACGTTTTTACACAGTTTTACGACATAATGACGAAGTCACCATTTAACTAGAAAACCTCTATATTTTATCCATAACAAAACCTTAACCCCGTCACCCACCTTTTGTTTCTCCACTCGAACCTCTGACCGCGCGTATCGTAATTCGACTTGACCCGTAATTACCGAGAGAGCATACCTTACGATTAGTTAGCAAACCCGACGAGAGAACTTTTCTTTGTAATTTAATTTTCCACCGATTTTCTTCGATCTTTCGAGTAACAACGCCTTACGTTTATATCGTGTTCCCTTTATTTTGTAACTGATCATCCCGTATCTGTAACCGAGTGCAGGATGCTGATTAAGCGGGAAGTGGATAAGACCGACCACCTGCGGATAGTGCACGCGGCGATCTGCAAACTCAATGGCGACATTGTATAGATGTATCCGCGTAAACTGGGATCCAGTGGGATCCCAGACGGTTTTGATTTGTCAATGCTAGTCTTGTTGTCTCTCTTTCACTTACTGCATTTCTTTTTGATACAAAATTAATTGCAAATAATTTTAAGAACGCGTGCTTGAGAATTTCTGACGTTTCGATGGGACATCGGATTCACTCTTCAGGTAGCACCGTTTATGTTCCAAATAATAAAATGCCACAACTTCATAGGGATCGTATATTATTGACGATATAATCTCGCGCGGTCCAGTGGATCGCTGCGTGAAATTTACGCGATGCCCCACCGAATGTCCGACTTCAGAATCGAACTATTCCCAAGATCAAACGTTGTCAACGATCAAATGACAATTCGACGCGAAGAGGTACGCATCGGCTGTCACCGAAAGCGTCATTTCACCATCTTCGGAATATAAAAGACGGCCATACTGACCCCGGATCGCGGGTTATCGAATCGGTGCCTTCACGCTCCTCGCCGCCGACAGATAGACATCGGGATGCCGTGCGTACTGACACACAGTGTGCGAGCGACGCTCGCATTGACAGTGAGTGAAGCGTCCTCCTGTACTCGCGGTTAGTCTGACATTCGCCGACGTGACGCGACCTTGAAGTATTTACCGTTCGAAAAGTTGGTCGGTAGTCGGTTCGAACCGTAGAGTCTCTCGCATCCGGTCGGCTTCAAAGATCTATCGCGTGTAATCATTCGTGTGGTTTGAGGAAAAATTTCTGCTTCGTCGGATATTATTTTTAAGACTCGGTCGTGACCATTCGTACATATCTCGCGATTTAAGGGTTCGAGGTGGAATTCGACGGGGGACGATGGATTCTAGGGAGGATGGAACCGAATGGGATTTTTCTTACAGGTATACGGAAATTATCGGAATTAATTTTAATTTATGGTTGAATCGTTGGAAATCTTTGATTCTCGTAGAATTGAACTGATATCGAGCGAATCGGGATCGGTTCGCGTTGACTTTGCGCGAAGCGACGACTGAAAGTTGTAAGCTCGTCGCGCGCATCGAATGCATATTAATTTACGGGTTTTCCATTGTGCTTGTTTCGCTATCGTAGGAAATTTGTTCTCGGTATCGGTATCCCCGACGGGTAGGATATTGTTTCCAATGAAAGAGCGTCGTTAGAGCTAATGTAAGAATTCGGCGAGTCGTTGCAAAATCGATCGGTGAGAGGTTCTCACAACGACTTTAGCCGGCCGTCTCGCTTCAGTTGATGATTTTATGACAGTCGATGTCCGCGGGCAACACGAGAGAAAGGTAGCTCGAAGTTCCGAAGAACGTTTCTATACTCTTCAAGATTCACAACGTAATTCAGATAACGGCTAATTAGTAAAGGTACAAAAACTACCGTATACGATGGAACGTCGATAATCTTCTGTCTTCTCTCGACAGAAATCGTTGAGATTAAAAGTGGAGGGAGAAAAATATTTAGAAGCTCTTGAGAATACCTGAAAAACAATTATCTAACAACAATTATCTATTCGCTACCAATTGTCTTTTGGATAATCGATGTTCTATTGGAAGAAACGTTCGAGCATACTCTATGTCATGTATATCCAATTATTACCGCTTTTCGAAGACTCGTTTTGTACAATGATCGAGGATCAATATCGCGCCTCGACCGAATTCGTGTCAAGCCGGCGATAACGATAAATTGTTCGAACGGTAACCTGACTTCATAAAATTTTAGAAAGTACTTTCGTCCGCATAACTTCCGCCACTGTGAGCTAATCTTCTCCATTTTCTGGTACTTCGCGCGCAGTGAGGTAGGTCGGTATAGCCGTCCGTAATGTCGCGTTTCTATTCGAACTACTCGCGAGGGAACAAGGAAACATAACGGAGCGATAGTGACTGTCGTCGAGGCGAACACATGTGTGTACTTTAACGAGTTGTCAAGACGAAGGGTGGGCGTACAGGGCATGGGGGGGGGGGGAGTCCTCTACGCGGAGTGTCACAAGAAATAAAGGATCGTAAAGCGAACACACCTAGCGTGGCGATTGAATGCAAACGAACACAGGTGAACTTTGAATTACTTTTAATTAGTTTAATTGGTTTTCTTTTTTATAAATTCTCAATACATTCCAAAAATGTGCCGTTCCTTTAAAAAAACTTGCCGAGCATAACTGGAAATTTTAGAATTAGAATAACAGACAAAGCGTTTCGATACAAATTTGAAAATTCAGTCAACACAAATCGCTAATTTTAGTTGCAAATTAAAAACCCCCATCGCGCCACTCTTTCGTCTCTCTTTCATCAGAAATATCATAGTACCTCGCATTCAAGGAATTAAGAAGAGAAATATTTTAAAAAATTTCCAAACGCGGCCATTGCGTGGATCGGGCAATTTCAGAATAACTCCTCGACTAGCACGCGTTTAAAGGTTAGCATGCCTCCTGGCGGCGCATCGTCGCCTAATAGAATGACGCGCGGTCCAACCACCGCCGTAGCCTTCCGCGACCCCGTCGACCCCCTCGGTATACGTTCCTGGGATAAACGTAGCGAGTAAGGGGGGTGAAAGAGAAAGAGGAGTAGTAGGTGTAGGTGTAGGAGGAGGAGGAGGTGGAGGAGGAGGAGGAGGAGGAGGAAGAGACGGAGGAAGAAGAGGGTGGGCAGGGCCGGGGGTGAACCCCTTATTGATTTTTAGGGTGACACTGTCAACCGGCGAGTGTTGAGTCCCCCGCGACGGGAGACTTTGAAACGACGAGCGAGGAAAAAAATGTGGCGGCCGAGCCGCGCCATTGCACCGGCGAAAAAGATCCGCCACCGGTGACCTCTCTATCGGCCGCTGCCGATCCTCCGGTAAACGACAGGCGATCTCGTGCTCACGTTCACCGTGGACAGGGACCGGTCGATCCGTGCTACGGGTGAGGTCGCTGGAACATTTTTTTTTTTCCTCGTGTAAAAGTGGCGAGTGTGGTGGCGGCGACGGTGACGGAAAAGAGTAACTGTGGCGAGGCGCAGTCCCGTTGCGGTCGAGGGTTGCAGCTCTTGGGCGCAGGGCCGTACGCATCGGTGGGCGACGCTCCACGTGGGACACGACGGTCCTTCCGTGACTCTCCCGTCTTAAATGTTTTGCCGGAGCGACGGCAAACGGATTACGACGGGGCTTTAGTTCTCGCGAAAAGATCAGCGCGACCGGAACGGAAAATCGAATGGTCGTCTCGGTGGTCGTTTACGGTGCTCGGGTATAATAACATCGGGGAGTTCGTTTTTACTTTTTCGTGCTGAAGGAAAGGTACGAAGGAAAGGTACGCGAGGCATCGTAGAACGCGGATCGTCCATGAATGAGCAGCGAGTGACGCGTGTGTTTTTCGTAATCGTCCATAGCGCTGGCTCTCGGTTCTACAGATTTCCTGGTGACGTACTCCGTAAAGTGTGTTGATTCTTCTCGTTTGATTTCTCGTGCGGATCTCTTCGTACGCGCGTGTTGCTCGATGGAAACGTAAGTTTTGAACGACAGGTTAGTTTTTCGTGCGTCGAGATGCGCGTACGCGGTTAGTTGCTCGATATTCGAGGTGATATTCTTTTGTGCCGTGAGAGAGAGAGGAATCGTAACCTAGATAAGTCGTGAGAATTACGTAAAAACGTACGGCCGTAGGCGATACGTTGCGCGAAACAGAGCCTCGTCGGACACACGGGGGTTTCACGAGAGCAGACGCTAATATTTTTCTCCTCCCCGTGACCGTGTTTTTGACAGATAGCATGTCGCGTTGTTTACAAATCAACTCTATTACGTTGCTGTCTCGTGTACATACAGCTCGCATGCAACAGGCGACACCGCGTTGCCAAAGTCTGCTCTTGATTAATCGATCGGAAATTATAGCGTCGAAGTAATAACTCCCGGTGAGTCGAATTAATTGCCGGGAATCGCGACGATCGGACCGCGGCAACCGGTGCCACGGAACGCGAGGAGTAGTTTTACGTTGCTCACAAAAAAAAAAGAGAAAACAATCGTGTCACAACGTTCGCGGAATTTAAAAAAAAAAAAAAATAGCCAAGTAACAAAATTCGTCCCGGAAATCTTTTCTCACGCCTCACCTCTCGAATTACACGCGCAACGGATATTATCCTCGTAATTAAGCAAAAGGGGTAGTGTGCGCGAGTTAGAATCGATAACACTTCGACACGGGGGTTTAACGTGAACCGTGGAAAAGTAACGTCGCTCGCGTTGCCAGATAAAAGGAACTGCCGCGTGCCTCGCAGCTGAAACTTATTTTTTTTGTGAAATAGCGGTCGAACGTCGAGAGTGAGAGGTTAGAGGAGGAAAAGAGACCCAGCCACGAGCATCGAAGAAAAGATCCTCGGGGCTGCTACGTTGGTGCCTTCGTGGGGTGTGTTTCCCAGTGTGTTTGGGCGGGGTGTCAGAGGCCCTCGTTGCCGCGTCGACTCATGCAACGTGTTTGCTAAAAATGGCAGCTCTCTGCGGTGTCCACGCGTGGAATAACAATTATTGCCTTCGACCGAGGAAGAAATCCAGTTGACACTCGGGCGCGGGGAAAGCGAGAGAGAGAGAGAGAGAGAGAGAGAGGGAGAGAGAGAGACAGAAGTGCGGAGGACCGAACACGTGGTCCGTTGTGAGAGCCAAGCTAGTGCGGTCGAGAATTCCTAGGTGCGTGTGTTTCGCTCGGTACGTCCCTGGCGCACGTGCGTACGTGCATTTCCCGTGGCTCGTCCGCGAAACGGTGCACGTGTGAGTGACAAATCGCGAGTGAAAGTTAAGGGGGTTGGTGGGGGGGAGACTAGTGACTTCTCTCGCCACGACGTAGAAATCGTCGCGATACGTTTCCGTATTTCCGCTTCCGATCATCTGTCAGAAGCGTTCGAGCGATTCATTCCGTAGAGTTTACCACCGCAACGTTTGAATTTCGTTCGCGTTACCCGTCGATTGTTTATTATCGCGAAGTATAAATTCCACTCGCTTAACGGGGGTAGTTCGAAACTTTTACGAATCGCGCTAACAGAGAAATTTCATTACGTCAAAGACGTTCGACTATCGAGATATCAGTTTTGTGCCTCGCGTGAAATATTTGTTTAGCCGACGAATAGGGGGGGGAAGGTCGTTTCGAAAATATTTTCGCAGCACAAGCGGGGTGCTCTGAGCGCAGGTAACGCCATCTCCGCGCTACGTTCCTGGCGCGATGGTCGTCTGTTGACTCTGGTGGTGTTTATTCGCGCTTGCCTCTTCTCTCTCTCTTGCACCGGGTCATTTGTGTTTGGAAGATCGCGAACTTTTTTTGCAATGTGACGCGAGGATGAATGAGGATTAGCGTGATGTCGGACCTGTGCACGCGCCTAACAGTGGGTGCGCGGCCGGTTCTCGACTGGAAAGACAGCGAGACTTTCTGAAAAGTGGCCGAAAATCATCGCGAAAATGCCGGCATCGCGACTGCACGGGTGGCCGTTGTTAACGCTCGATTTGACGCTCCACGACGAGATGCTGTGCAGGGAGATTGGGAATTCGGATTACGGTAGAGGTTCGTGCATTGTGCTACGTGTGCTTTAACTGCCCTTACGGCAGCGGGACTCGCGAATCGCGTTCCAGTGATAGCTTGTTAGGTTAGGTTGCCGGTACATAACCTTCAAGCGCGCCGAGTGGAACGAGGTTGTTCGTCGTTATACGTGAAATTCAGACGGAATACTTTAATGATCTCTGACCGGTTGTGAATAATAGTGTCGTCGCTCGAAATCGTCGTCGTTTTGGTACGTGCTGATTCCTACCTCAGTGGGTGATCGGTGCAATGGAATGAACTGGTTGACCGCAGGACAATGAAGGCCAATGGGACAAACAATGGTGATTTTTATAAGCTTTGTTTGTAAATATAGAGTTTACTTTAACGGACAACGTTGTAGGTTATATTCTTTGGCATGGCGTATGTCTTTTGTGTTATCGTAGAACGTTTACGTAGATTGGATATGTTTGCTGCGTCGTTACCCTTGACAGAGTTTGTAAATCGTAGTAGTACTACGCTTAAATCAACCAACGTTCGTTAACGCGCTTCTAGATAAGAGTTAGGTATTGTGTTTTCTTTTCTAAATGGGAAGCGTAACTCACGTTAGCCACGACTGATATTAAGATTCAATATAAATGTAAGAGGATTCGTGGAACGTCGCATGATTTCTGAATCGTACCCAATTGCACACCATTCTGTTAAAAGCGTTACATTCTGACAACATCAGGATTTATGAACAAGAAAAATTTTCCAACGAATTGATCATTAACCACGACGAGATAGTTTTAACCTTTAGAAAACAAATTTGGGCATGCGGGATTAGTATTCTACTTTATCTGTTATTCGATTTGTACTCGTACACCAAAAAGTAACACGTACATTTCTGCGTATAGTAATAGTCTTATACAAAGCTCTCTTGATTTCAAAATACACACCGAGGGTTTGCATTTTTGTGCTACGCGTGCAAAATTGTTTACGTCGCATCGCCTGATGTAATATTTATCTCTAGTACTTATAAATCAACGCCAACGTCCTTTACATATTCCAGATAACACGCTTCTTCCAAGATTTTACTTCTACCGTAAACAATTGATCCCTCTTCTTACTTTACCTTGTTTCAATCCCTGCTTGTGCAAGTAATTCCAACACGATTAAATTAGTCTTATTGTCATGAACCACACCTGGTAGCTTCACCGATAAACAGAATCTAAGAAAATCTAAAAACCAAATGACATTTCAGGCTGTAGCCGCCTAAACACGCCATTGGCAGCCACCACCACGCTGGAGGATCCGGGTACGCCAGCCTCTTGGAAGGGCCCGCCGCCCGGCTCGGAGGCATCGCCCTTTACACCGAACTCCGTTGGCCAGGGTGGAGGTCCTGGTTCCGGTCCCTACAACAGCACCGGTGGTCCCCCGAGCAATGCGGGCTTCCAAGGTCCGAGTCCGTTTCCTGGTGGCGCCGGCAGTCCAGCCGGTGCACCACCCTATCAGGGACCTCCTCCTGGTTCCGCGACTCCTCAGTACACCGCATCGCCAGCACCCAGTGGTTCCTCGACACCGGGTCCTGGACCACCACCTAATTCATCGGGTTTCCCTCCGCCGCCGAATAATTCCGGCCCTCCTTACAATGGTCCCGGTCCGAGTCCTTTTGGCTCGCCCTCTGGCGGTCCCCCTCAGTTCGTCGGTCGACCTGGATCGTCGGGACCGCCGTTCGTACCTCCGGGAGCGGGCAATCCTCATTTTCCCTCGCACGGGCAGCCCTTCGGTGGACCGCAGTACGGTATGCCACCTGGAAGCCCGTTTGGACCCGGTCATCCGATGGCGGGGCCCATCGGACCTGGTCATCCGGCGATGATGGGACCCGGAGGACCTGTCGACAGGATGGACCAAGGGTGAGTGTTTTGACAATCTTAACGTTAATCGTAGACGCGTGAATCCGGCGAGGGAAGTCGAAATAACTTTCGTTCGATTTGCGAAACAGACAGTTGTCCCCTTACGTTAGATCGAGTAACGAGTAATTCTGTTTTTATTCCATCTTAAAATTGTTTATCGCTTACCTATTGAACATATTTCTTGCGTATCTCAAAATTTACTTTACTCAATGTTCACTGTCATACGCGATACGAGCAATTATGTGCCGATACCGTGATACTACTAGACGATTCTATTTAGCAAATCGAACTGGATCGTTTTTCGACTGCACCCACACCGATCCAGTTTCTCATTGAACATTACGCCGAGGTCTCGGAGACCCTGACAGATTATTCGTGTTACGATCTTGAACCGAAACTACTAAAACGTTCGCGGGACGAAGAGTTCGTACTCCCCTCGAAATCTTCACCCAAACCTATAGCGCCCGGAATTCTCGATCGATTTGTCGACGTCAGCGCGTAAAGTTAAGCTCGCAACGGTATCGAATGTAAAGCATAAAGAGTATGGCAAGTAGGAACGCGTGTCGCCTGCGTTGACATTCCTAGATAACGTGGTCCACAGGTAGCCAGTGTTATTTATTGCTCGTCCTCTCTCCGGTTGGTCCGCATTCTTACCGATAGTACCGTGCTTCGGCGCGGGTGCATTTGTGCTCTTCGGGATCCGTCTCAATCGTTTGCATGGTCGTCGAGACAAATGCTTCTTCGTGCACTCGGATACCGCGTTCTTGAAAGCACTTTACAGGGTGAAACGAACTAAACGCCACGGCACGATGGATCGCGCGGATGGAAGCGCTAAAGATCATTCGGGAATCTCGAGAATGTCCGAAGGTCGTTGACTCTGTTTATGTTCGGTGGAATTATAGTTAGGAGCAAAAGTGACGATGGATAGGTGACGGATATCGAGACGTCTTGGGATTTAATGACAGTTTTTACTTGCGAAGTTTATTCAAGTTTATAGAAACGTTATATTTCTTTGTATATAGTAGAACGGAAAGTTTGTTTTTCCCGGTGTCTGGCGATTATATCCTTGTATCCTTGTATCCCTGAAATAATGTACAACTCGATATTCGGCTGTCGCGTTCGGGAATACGCGGTAGTAAAATCGTACCGCTTCTGTATACTTTTCGTCTACTCTGTCGAGTAAATAAGAGTTGAGAGACACTGCTATAGATAAACACGACTCTATTATATCTGGATCGTTGATGGAGAATCTTTTTGTTGCTCCTTGCCAGAATTTTTTCAAGAGCTACTTACCGATGCGGATTGGTGCCAAACGTCATATAAATACATTCCTGTTAAGTAGCCCTTTTGCAAACCAAGTAACTTCGTTCGCATCTGCAGACGAAACCTGTTCTGCGCTCTGCCAGCCCAAATCTCGATTGGTGTTAAACTTGGCACTCGTGCCAGTGATTCGCCATTCGTGATCTAGATCGCTGATAATTTCGAAAAATCCCTTCCCTTTCGCTGCTTCCTCGTCGCGCCTCGAATCATCGATATCGAGAGAAATGCCGATCAAGCTAAATCAGCGTCTCGACTCTCGATGCACGAATTTTCGTAACAAGAATCGACGCGGCAATTGAATTTGATATTGCCGAATCACGGAAGAAACGGAAGCACAAGTTGCGCGTGTCGTAACCGCGAATTAGAAAATCCTCACTCGCGAAACGATATCTAAAATTATCTACTTGGCAAATATCTCGAAGATCTTTGCATTCCAATACGCGTTAAATAATGCGGTATACATATAAACTCGAACACCGCTGCATTCCGAGAATCCGACGTGTCGTTCCACGAACCGTACGCTCTGCACACGCATAATCTATGCGGGGTTTGACTCGGCAACGCGAGCTGCGTGAACCAGTTTTTCAAATAGTTTAGTAACAGGCGTCACCGAAGCCATGACTCGCGCCCCATTCGGACGTTAGATCGAGCGTGGATCCGCGTTATTCGAATTTTCTCGAACGGGTGCCGCTGGAACTCGAAACGTATTTACAAGAAAGAATAGTGAATGTCCGACGCAACGTCTCTCGGTACTTCAGCTGGTATATCTAAAGTATTCGGGATTTTTCGTCGCGGGTTACACGGTCAGAAGCGTGGCTTATCGAACTGTCTTTCATCGGGAAATATGTGCATGGGTATGCACGAATATGTCGCCCTTACGTTAGCACTCGTTTACCGTTACAAATTACAAGTATAATAAATCACGGTGAATCTCTAAAACCGATCTTATAAACGCGGGAGAACCGCGATATATCGTCGATGGTACAAAACTCTCTAACTCGTATTCCTTTATAATTCTGACGGCGACTGACATCAATTACTTCTTTTTTTTTTTAATTGTCGTTAGTCGAACGTAAAGCGGGCAAAAGAAATATTCGCGTGTTACGGTCCTCCACCAATTATACCGTTGCGCGCTAGGAGTACGAATGTTTAAGTTAATTATTCATGGCGATGGTACGTAAGTGTGTCTTATGTATACCATTCGGCAGAGGTTGATAAAACTTTCAAAACAAAATTCTCCTTTATATTTAAAGTATTTCAGTGGTGGTAGACAGTTTTAATGCATTCCTTACTGCCATCGTAAAACGGCAAGGAATGCTCCGTTATTATATGGAGACATCGTAAGAATATATTGTGAGATGTTTCCGTGATAATAGTTTTTATTCAGATCGTGACGATAAACTTTCAGTCTTCCCTCGTCCGGTAGTAAAACGAAAGATCAAATTTTCCTGTGGACCAATTTTGAATTAATAATCTCGCCACGATCTTATCCATTTAAAATCCAACATTGTAATTCATCGTCATCGACGCGATAAAGTTACGCGTCCTCGAACGAGTTTCATTCGCGAATCATTGTCGTTCGAACGAAAAATTTCGTTAACCTCCGTAGCACGTGGGAATCGCGGGAAGAGCGGTGATATCGTAGCGCGCGCGCCAATCCCTTCTAATACGAATTTTAATTCCTGTCAAACTTTAATTAACCTCCGCTAGCCTCTATAATTTCCTCGACGTTGAATAATTGTCGACCTGTCGCAACTTAGTTCGCGCTTCTTCGCCTCTCCCACCCCTCCCTTTCCCCTCCCCCGGGACTCACGCTCGACCCCGGCAAAGAAGCAACGAAATATACCGGCAAGATAAATTAACGAGAATAAAGCGGACTTCTGTAGCCACCTCCGCCTTTGTTTTTTTTTTTATTTCGTTTCGCTTATTGTTCGCGGAGACGAAAATAAAATAAGGGGTGTCGAGAGCTGTTGGCTGGGATTGTACCGCGCGGAGAGTTGACGCCGTACTTTTGCGGAACGTTGTACGCGACCCACCTCCCCTTTTCTCCCTAAACCCTCCTAGCCACCCCGTGTTACGGAGGGCGGGTGAATCAACGAGTGGAGGGAGAGAGAGGGAGAGAGAGAGATAGAGATAGATAGAAAGCTAGAGCGCGAGGGAGAGAGTCGGGGGGACTGGGGTGGTACGAAGGTTCTCATATTTCCTGTATTTTAATTTTTCACGATATCTAACTGCGCGCCACCGCCGCTGTCTGCAAATTATTTGTCATCTTCCTCTTCCCCGTTCTCCAGTATCCACCATGCTTGGCCGCTTCCATTCTTTCATGATTCTTAGAACGAGACGTGGACGAAGAACCGGGGAACTCGATCGACGCGACGGTGACTGCCGGGATCGATAGTTAGGACGTGTCGAGGATATGTCGAAAATCGAGCTACGGGGTGACATTTTTATTTTTTCCCCGTGTTTCGTTTACTAATTTTGCGACATATCTGGGGTAAAGTCGTTTGATAAGCCGAGGCTGTTTTTAAGAGAATCATTTTCTCCGTCATTTTTATGCGATTTGGTATGAACGAATTATAAATAAAGTAGCTGCACATTTTTCCAGGGGATATTTAGAAACGGCAAAAGCTTTATTATTAATCGCAAGTTATGTTTCTTCGCGCTGCAAAATGTATCATACTAACGGAAGCCGTTGTACCTACTCGATATTCGCATTCAAAAATACTTCCGTGTAATTCACCTAATCGCTTGCGTCAATACTCAAGGAGCCTGATTTAACGCGAAAAACACCTGCTTCGTTTACATACGTTAAAACAATCGTTAAGTACAAAATTACAATACTAATTAACCACCCAAATGCGGAATAACAATAGGGAAGGCGGCGAGTATCTACTCGAAACTTTGTTCCCGCGGAATACAACTAATATTAAACAACCCATCGCGTTTCCATAGTAATTTAAAAAAATCCATAGCCGGTTAGGTAAATAACACAAAACAATCACGCTCTCTCGCGCATTCTTGAATCCACTTTCTCACAAAATTTCATCTCGCGATCCATCAACAGTTCCAAACGAAAACTTCTCCGACACCCCCTACCCCCTCCCTCAAACTCCTAACCCCCCCCCACCCCTAAACAACGAGGAAGGTCACGAGCGCAGCCCCCGTAATCCGGGGGTCGCAGGTGAGCCAAGTTAACAAACGCCCGTAAATTTTTCTCTCGCCGCGGCAAAAGAAGTTCGTTGAGAACCCTTAACTCGAACTCTCCCTTACCCCTTCCATTCGTCCGACCACGGTCGCAGGGGTTGGGTAGTAGGGGCGGGAGGGATGGTGGCGAAGGAGGGTTGGGGAGGGGAGGGGAAGGGGCGGGGGGAGGAGGGGGGGGGGGGGTGCAGAAGGGCTCTAGGTGTGTAGGTAGAAGGGTGAGGCGCAGGACGGGGTGGCGATTCGTCGGTCCGGTCTCGCAGCTAGCTCGCGCGTCGTCCACCGCCGCCACCACCACCGCCGTTTACACTTTCGTGTGTAAAGGGATCTAACGGAACGTCGGGAACCATCCCCGAAGCGTGCGTTTACGTTAACGTTTGTCTCAGGTCGCGGTCGGACCGCGATTCCACCTCCCCTTCCCCCCCCCCCCTGTTACTTACCTGAAAGCGTTTCAGAGAATCCTTGTCGCTTTATAGCGGTGGTCGCTCTTAACGCACCGATCCTCCGCCCTCGCGAGAAGAGAATTTGTTTGCGTCGCGATGAGGGGGGAGGGGCGCGTAATTGATCGGCATTTCATGAACATCCGAGAGTTGTAGATGGACAGGTGGATAGACGAATTTTGTATCTCGGGGGTGGTCGACGGAGTTGAGCGGTGATCGGGGAAACGCGGTTGTAGGTTCGTAACTTTATGGGTGATAATTAATTACGTGACACGAGAATCTTTTCTGTATACATTTTTTTTTGTTGGGAGTCGAAGTAAAGGTAGGGAGTACGAAAGGGACGTGAAATTGTAATTCGTATCGTTCGATGCTATTGTAATGAATTTTGAAATTTTGTTGGGATATCTTGTTAAAATATTGATAAATACGAATGATGTTTGGGTTATGAAAAAAACAAAATTAATCCTCAGGCTTTCACGAGGTATAAAGCTTATCTGTATTTATTGTAATCTCTGCAGGAATTATAGAGGTGGATAGGAAAAAGTACATTTCACGGTTCCGTCGGTGTTCCGCGTCGTTTACGCTTTATCCAGGTACTCGAGAAAACCGATTCGGAAGGCACAGGGAATTCCGAATGAATTCGAGGTGGCAAAATGCTTAGGAAAATTGGGGGAAAATAATAGGAACGACGCCTCGCGCTGGATCGCGTGACACCTTATAACGGTGGATCCCTCACTGTAATGCAACTGCATAGAAAATATGTATAACTTACATTACACTTGGAAATGGCAACGCGGCGCCGTGTATCAGCCACTGTCTGGAGTTGCCTTGAATTTATGGTTAATAATTTTCTCCCGCGACTTGTTTTCCAACTTTGCCCGGTATCCCCTTCTTCCCCACCGTGTATTTCTTTTGAGATTCGTCGTTCGCATTTGGCTTATCCGTCGATCGGATCGGCGTACATGCTCGTTTACGACCGATAATCGAAATCTCTACCTGCGAGAGAGTCCGACGGTACCGAGTGAAATATTTTTTGCAAATTTTCAGATCTTCCCCGTTCGTTGCCGTTAATACCGGGGTGAAAAACGAATCATCGCGATAGGGATAAAACGCGTAGCGGGCGAAAATCGGAAGAAAACGCGACTAGCTTGCGAGAAAATGTTCGAAGGAAATGTAAGAAAATTGTCGGACGCGAATGATCGAGCGCATTAAATCATTGCGGTCCCGTCGTATCGCGTGTAAGTAAATATGTTTTACACTGCGATTAAAGGACTCGAGACACGCTCGGAATATTTATTGGCATTTCAATACGAATGCGCCTTAACAGGTAACGACTCGTTGACCGTAATAAGATAGGGCGATCGATTTATCGTACCGCTCGAAGCTTAATCTTCGCGTAGACGGACAGGGGATTGATAAACACGAGATATTCGGGCACAGCTGGAAAATATGTCAATCTTTTCCGAGGGTCCATGTTCTTCCCGTGCATTATTAGCCGCGATGGCGGTGCACCGAGGAAAGAGATAGTATTGATTTTTACCGATATTTAGCCGTGGAATTATCCCCTCTCTCTCTTTTTCTCTCTCTCCCTCTCTCCGTCTCTTTTTCTTTCTCTCTTTTTCCACCTCTTTCTCTCTTTACAGTTGCTCGCTTCCTTTCCTACCTCCATCCTCCCCTTTCCCGTTCTATCCTCCTCCCCCCTCCCCTCCGTGACTACCCCTCCTACCCCCTAGTTACCTCTCTCTCTCTCAGTCTCTCGCTTTCGACCCCTTCGAGCCACCCTCGACAGGCAGCAGCGGCACCCTTCGCGAATCCTGGAGGAAGCTAGGTGCCGGGAACAGAAAATCTGAATACCTATGACCCGGAAGGACGTTTCTATGCTAAGTACACGTTGAGCAACGATGGGGAAAAAAAAAAGAAGACGAAGCTCGGTTTTGCTGCAGCCACTCCCGCCCTTCATCTAAATATCGGGCCACGTTACAAGAACGTCGATGCGGCTCGTAATTACTTGTGTATCCGTCGAATCGTCGACGAAGGGTGGGTGGTGCGATGGTGTTGAATAGCGATGCCGAGGGTAGCGACGTCTATGGGACAACGTTATCGTCGACCACTGGGATTCTTCTAATTACCGTTGCACGATCGAACCATGGAGCGATGTTTATCGATTATCAAAGTGTCGACGATGTTTCGGGTAATTTTTCAAGAATTCCGTGGACGCTAATCGGATAATTCGTTCGTGAATATATGACAGGATTTGCGGTTGATTCGTGAATGGAAATTCCGACGAGAAAAGGAATTGGCGAAAAGAGCGCCGGAAAGAATAGTTTTTGAAAAAATCACCTGCCGTTCGTTTCAGACTTTCCTGGGGAAGTTCGAGCTTGAAAACTGTAAAAGTTTTAAGCTGCGTATATTCGAGGCTCTAGCGGTTAGGAAAGTTTGAGGGGTCGGAGGGCTCGATCTGGCACTGGATCATTCGCCACGAATCATTCTGCTAGAATTCTTTATTTCCAACAAAAGTTTTTTTTTTTTTTTTTAAAGGATACAAAATCCATGAAAATATTTAAGTCTCGTAAATGAGAAGTATAATTATGTTCTTGGTGTTCGAATTGCGTCCTCTGGTCAGTATCGTTGGCAATTTCCAAAATATAATTTCAGAAATATAAGATTCATTCTCGAAAACTGGTAGTTCGACGAACAAATGGCGTGTCCCGTGTATTGACTAGGCGCGGGAATACTTGTTCTCCCCCCAACCCGCAAAATAGTACCCCAAGGCTTGGCCGGGTTTCAGCTGCGCTGAATTAACAATAAATTATTGGCTCCCTGCATTTTTGGTGCATTATCGCGAGTCAGGAAGCGAGTCTCGACCTTTTGTTTCTTTGTTTTTTTTTTCTTTCTTTCGATACTCCTGGCGACCTCTGCGCGTCCTGGCCAAGAATCGCGCGGTTTTCCTGCCCCGGTTCTTCGTGGATACGGCAGCGACGGAGATGTTCCTTAATCGACGCGAGAGTGTGCGGTGATGGAGAAAGGGAGAGAGAGTGAGAGAGAGCGAGTGGGAGGGGAAAAGAGAAGGAAAGGCGGGGAGAGGAGAGAGAGAAGGGAAGGCAGAAAGAGGGAAAAAGACTGAATGGGGGGAGGGGGAAGGAGCGGTAGGAGGGAGGGAAAAGAGAGAAGGGAAGAGAAAGACAAAGAGGAAGAGGGAGAAAGAATTAGAGAGAGAAAGAGGGACCGGTAGTTGCAGTTGAAATGGGAACCTCTAATTTATAGGGCCAAGATGAGAGAGCCGCTGGAGGGTAATGGGGGAGAGAGAGAGAGAGAGAGAGAAATAGAGGGGGGAGAGCACGAGAGATAGAGAAAGAGAGCGGCTCTTACTAAAATTCAAAAGTTCCTCGCCGAAGTTTACGATGCCGTCTAGCCGGCGCGTCGCAGAGATTCTCTCTGTCTCCAACGTACTCTCTCGTCGATCGCTCCTCTCTCTCCCTCTCCTCCTCTCCTCTCCTCTCCCTCTTATACACGTTCGTTCTGTCCTACGGCGTTCAGTCCTTCCGAACGTATAAACGCCGCGAATTCCAATTTCGGAATGGAGGGTTTGGCGTTCGTCCGTCGTAGGTGTTTCTGCTAATTCTCGTTCGCGAGTGTCTCATGTTTTGCGAGACGTCGCGGAAGTGGATTTTATGGGTTTAGAATTGAAATGTTTATCACTGGATTGTGTTCGGTGAGTCATTATCAAGGAACAATTGTTATTTTTGGGTTTTACTATGAATTTTGTTTCAAAAAGGGTATTAAACTCGTCAAGGTTTGTCAATTTCGATGAAGCGACTATCATTCGAATAACGATTATTAAAAAAAAAAAAAAATTCTGTAGAAATGATTATTTCAGAATATCGTGAAACCACACGATTTAAATCATCAACCGCGCCTACGTGCAACATAAATTATATAAAAATAAACTTAACTTTACTCTCCCGTCATGATCGTTAATTTCAATCAACAGCGGTCGAAAGTGAAAAAAAAATTCTTTAAACGCAGGGAAGCATACCTGAGCCTCGTAATTATTCGAAGGATCATTTGGCATATTATTATTGCGAACTAAACAACGTTCGCCGGTAAGGTAAATCTACGAGGCAACCATTCGTCAGAAAGCGCCGTTACCCGAACCATCGAGGCAATATATTGGACCTCGTAAACTGTTTTATTCGAAAGGGTATGCGGAGTGCCATAACGAGTTTTAACCCGGATAAGAAACGATTGGCACCCTGCAGGCCCCGCGTAACGGTACGCTAACGTTTAAACGTTGGGTATGGTCAGCGACCTGCGTCCACGTGGTTTCCGTGATCGTTACAATGCGCTCGACTCCCAATACTTTATTTGCAAACCGTATACTGGGTTAGATGATATTCTCATCCGAGTCAGAACGTTAAAGGATTTTAGTGCCGGTTAATCCATTAGAATCGGATAGTAATACCTATACATACACGTACAATCATTTGGCTTTATTATCTGGTCGCGGTGAATAATAACGTCAAATGATTGTACATATTACTATTTAATTGATCAAAAAACGGTCGGTTACTAGATCCCTTCATTATATTATCCCATTAGTGCAGAGTTCCTTTTAAGGCAAGGTCATTGTTCGCGACGAGGCTCCATGGCGAGAAGTCAGAGGACCCAGAATTCTTGTGTACGTTCAATTTTCTATATTAAACATATTATTAACCTCCTGTTCTTTTCGTAATTCGGTCCGCGCCCGTGACAGTGTCTCTTTTCGTCCCTTTCTGTCCGAGTAAAATTACCCACAATACTAAATTTTAAGTTAATTAGGAATTTTACACTAAGTACAAACAAAAACTTGTGTGTAACACAAAAAATTGACGGAATTGAATGTTTTGGATATTTTTTTCGTTTTTACCAAGTTGAAATCCATACGAAAATGTATAAAAATTGTATGCAGTTATCATTCGGTCATTTATCGTATTAACCTGTTTCCGTTTCGACGAAAATCATGTCATCGCGTTAACACGGACAGGAAGTAGTTTTTATCGATGAGAATTATTTTTCAATGAGGAGGTTGGACGCATCGAATTCTACGTTGTATCGGATGCTTTGACTCGTTTTTAAATTATAGGGTATTTATCGCAAATTCGTGTCCATTTCGATTCGCGTAATTTGTCACAGTCCGATCGCGATGGCGGATAACAAACATCTAATAAACGCAACGATATTTCATAGACTCGCTCGTTAATGACCAAAGTGACGCCTACCTCGACGATAGAATCTATAAAGTTATATGTAACACGCTTTAAATGTATTCATTTGTCGTTGCATATTCAACGCCGTATTTATGGCTGAGATAATTTATTATCTCCGTTCGAGAAATCGTGCATTCGAGTTGTGCTCATTGGCACGGAGTTACGTGGGGTACGGTCGTCGATCCGACGGGTATAAAGTCGGAACGGAAAAAAAATCATTAATCCACCCGTAGATTCTCGGAATGTCCTTTCACGTTATTAGCACAAAAATGGGCATCTTTATTCTTCGATTGTTTATCGGATCAAAAGTGGTGTCCGCGCGAAAGGCGATACACGGTACGTACGAACGTGTCGTTAACCGGGTATATTTACGGTTCGGCGAATTGAGCGTAACGTGATTATCAGTTACGTCGGCTTGATTCAGGGTAGTCAGCGAGTAGCCCTTTCTACGCCGACTCGTATCGAGTGCCGGTGGAAAACGGCGAAGTCGTTCGTGCGTGAATAATATATTGAGATTCGTGTCTCGGTGTATTAAGCCGTAACGCTAAAGTTGCATTCGCGTAATATTCGAAAATGCGTATGAATATTTAGCGCGGACGTTTATAACCCGCGCGTTCGACGATGATTCCGAACGTTACGTTCTAAAGTTGAAACTTTTATTTTTTTTTTTTTTTTCTTCTACGCGATCTAACGTTTATATTTACCGGCCGTCGTTTAGGATTCTCGATACGTAGACGCGGCGAGTAGTGGGTATTAGGAATGTACACATAAAAGTGGGAAGTTATCTAACGTCGGTGGATGGTTGTTGTTACGGAATTATCGTAGATACGACCGAGGGTAACGTTCGTTCGGATTATAGTTTTTGAAGAGTGTCGTAGAATTAGAAGCGCAACGTGTGGATAAGCTTCTTGCTATCTTGCGTACATCTATGTTTATATAAGCGCAAGTTTTGAAAAGGAAAAAGGATTCTGGTGTCGCGAGAGTAACAAAAATTTCTAAATACCAAAAACGTATCTCCAGCATTTTATTCTTTTTCCCTTAAATTAACAACTTGCAAAACTTTCAAAAGCGCGACGCTCTTTCGATCAATATTTGCAGTGTCCCTTTTACTCTTCCCATAGCTCGCGAATAATTTCTAACTTCTCGTACCACCGTCGATAAATATTTCCACCGCTCCGTAACCCCCCCCCCCCCGAATTATCGAGCAATTCCGAATACACGGACGCGAATCCGCGGCAAAGTTATCTCGTCGAGCAATACGTGGTACGGTAATTTTACGCGAATTGCGGAAGCTCGCACGTTGAGAATCGGACACACGTACGCGCATGATGCGCGACCGGGAAAACAATTAGTTACGTAGCATCACGTACGTATAATAACCGCTGATACGGTTTGCGTCGGTGCCTCTACGCGGTATCGGCCCTCTAACGTCCTGCGCTCCCTTATGCGCCATCGGGGAATGAGTCACTCTCGATTCCTCGCACAATCGCACATCTGGCTCGTACGACGGATTGTCCTCTTGTTTCCTAGGGCACGCGGATGCTGCTGCGCGCCCAGCCAGTTTTCGTTTCAGCCAGAGAATGGAGACACCGAGGCGGTTTAGCCGTTGGGAACAATGTTTCTGAGTATTTTAACCCCTTCGTTACGAGAATCATTGTTCTTTTCCCGCCACTTTGGCGCGCGCGCGCGCGATTTTATTGTCGCACGGCCTTCTACTCGTGACTTTGAGCGATTTTTCTTTTTCGTTTAATTCGTTCACTGCCAGGCAAATTTAGATCGTCTTGCGTTACCCACTTCCGTGAACGTTATTCGAATTATTTTTATTTACGCCACTTCTTACCCACGTTTTACGAACGCATCCTAGCACCGATGAGTAGAATTAACGGTAATTTATCCTACCTGGCAATCAACTTAATTATAACTTCCAAAGTACGAGGAAAGTCCGTAGTTACGTATTTCCATGCTATTGGATTACTTTTCGATGGCCGCCGCCGTGGCACGGAAATCAAAAAATATGAAAGTATCGGCACGACACGCTAAATATTGCGCACCGCATCGCGAGCCGAGTTTCTTTTGTGTACTCTCGCTTTTTTGCCGCTCGCGTCTTAGAAAACGCGTGCTTTTCACTTTAATCGTTTTACCTCCGCGGAGTTTCTCCGTCAAATTAGAAATTTCCCGCGGTATCTCTGCTAATTGGTAACGCGCGATGGTAGCCGGTAGTTTCGCCACCAGAATGTCAGGAACGCGACCTTTCGGCTTCTCGTATCCACCCCCTTCCCCCCCCCCCTCCCCTCATTCTTCCCCGCCGACAAGAATCGCGCAAAGAACGAAAAGTCTGGGAAATTAAAATTGTTGCAAGTGGCTGGCCGTGAACGGCATTCTTTTGCTTAGAAATGTCGTTGCTCCTCGCGATACGCGCTTCAGTTTTGCCGTCAGGAGTTGTTGTCGCGTTGCTTCAGGCCGACGCGGGAATTTCGAAACTTTTCATCTCCCTCGAATTTTTGACGATCGATTTTCCAACCGTTGATCGTAGATTTTGGATTTTCGAACCGGTTCGATTCCTCCCCTCTTGCCTCTAGAAATAATTTTACAATAGAGATGGCTTTATTGCAGTCGAGTTACCTCGTTCGAGGGAAATCGGTTGGGTTAAATATCGTAAACCGTGTACTTGGTATTAGGGTTAATGGATTTTCTACCTGGCACTGGTAAACCGTTTCGTGATTAAAGAAAATAAATCAACCGTGAGTATTTAGTATCCTTTGATTTTCAACGGATTAGTCTAAAAATAACTTTGGACGGAATGTATTTACTCCCAAGAAATTCCAGGAATCATTTCATTGTCCTTCGTTACTCGGTAAAGTCGACGCATCTTTCCGTAAACGCAATTCTTCCCGAATGGTATTCCAACGATCTAATATTCTCGAATCAAGTTTTTCAATCGTCCGATTAAACCCGTTTCTACCTACTCCGGTGCGCCGTCCGTTAAATTCAAATAGTCGACCGTAGCTATTTTCCGGAAAATTGTCTTTCTTTTTTTCGCAATTTCCATCGTACAAGCGGCATCGTCGATTATCTTTGCTTTCGACGCGGCTCTCGTTAAAGAAATTCTTTGACGCGTCGAAACACCCCCGGTAAGGTCGCATTTGTGCTAATTGCACGGGAGGGGTGTCCGAAGGGGATGACCCTCGGGGAAAGTGGCACAGGTGGGGTAAATGGTCATGGCTAACGCGTCAACTTCGTAACGACTACGCTCACGGAAAAGTCCCCGGGAAATCGGGTTAAGAACGATGATAATACTGACGACGAGGAGGGCGAGCATTTTTCCGGAAACGCGCTACGAATCATTCTTTCCTCGCGTCTCGCGGGACTGGGTTTATATAAAAATCAAAATCGCGGTTGTTTGCCATCGGGTGACGTTTCCAAGGTGTCAGCGTTGAAACGCGTTCCTGTTAGGAATATAAATAAGTAATCGAGATACCAGGGGTCATAGGAAAATTATCTAAATTTGGAGAATGCCAAGGGGAAAACTTTTACCGTCCCAACGATAAATACCACTTAACTCTTTGGGGGGTTGGGTGGATTAAAAATTGTCCCACCTTTTAACTCGGCTCTTTGCGCGACCGAAGGTAAATGCGTAAATAAGTGAAAACACAAATTTATACAAGTTAAAACGCATTAGTAAGTTGTTGACACTGTCGTTATTACGATTAGGGAATTCTGTGCAACTGGGAATTTTTTTTCTCTTCAAAACTGTATCCCTCAAAAAGTTAAAGTGTGTGCATATCTCGTGAACCGATCATACACCGTGTCCAGATTGCGTTTTACGCGATAATTATGCGCCAGGTGATTATATTCGCGATTAAGTTTCGTTTTACTCAAAATACCAACGGCCTAGACGATGAACCCAAAGTGGTGGACCATCGTTGCCAGCCGATGCGTTAAACAAGAATAATTAATTTAGAATATCGAGTTATCCCTACGACAAAGTTCCGAATCAGAGACGCGAATCAAAGTGTCGTGAAAAAAAAAAAAGAAAGAAGAAAATTACCCGAGCGACGCGATAGATCTTTCCGTTCCCCGCCACAAAGGGCCGCGTGCCGCGGGAACCACGGGAAGTCATTATTTCGTTCGGCTTTACCCGTTTCCCGCCGGTTTTCCATTTCTTCGGCAATTTCCGGTTCTTTCTCCGCACCCGCGAGCCACTCGATCCTTCTCATCGAAACCAGCGAGCTCTCTTCCCCCCCCCCCCCCCCCCCCCCTTTTCCCTGGACGAATGCGACGTGAGCCATTAGCGCGGGTCACGGCGTTATTAAAGACAATGAAGCAAACTTTATACGAGCGGGGGTACGGGGCCAATTACTTGGCAATTAGTCGAGCGAGCAACAAGTGAGCATCGCCACGGACCTCTCTCTCTCTCTCACTCTCCTCTTCCTCCTTCCCTCTGCCTCTCTCATCTGCCTCTCCTTTCCACCTCCTTTCTCTCCCTTCGTCTTCTCTTCCGGCCACCTTCTCTCCGTCGGTGTCTCTCCCTCCACCCTGGACCTCCGTCACGTTGCCCGAGACACCGTTGGAAACGCACCGAATGGTGTGAGACAGAGGCTAAAGGAGAGGGAGGGAAAGAGAGAGAGAGAGAGAGAGGAAAGGACGGGGGAGAGTCTCTCCTTCGATTGTCGATCGAGGAAACCGATTCTGTCCGTCCCACCGGCGCTGATTTTACTTTGGGCTCGTTAACGCGTCGGTAATTGGACGTGCCGTAGTAATTGTAAGTTACGCGAACGGGTGTTAGTACCTCGATCCTTCGCCAGGACTTTTATGTCTCGTCCTTATTTTATTTTAAACGACACCCGGTAGCACGTTCCTTCCTACGGGTTTTTCTACCGTTCGTTCGGCGATTCGAACTCGTTCGAGATACCGAGAAATTACTCTTTTACCTCCGACTCTCGTTAGAATATATATTTTATTTCTTTTTTTTTTTAGACACGCGATAGCAGATTGACTCTTTGACGGAACTTCGGTGCCGCTTTTATTTTAATTTCTTTTTAACGTCATCGAGAGCGCGGTGAAGGCCCAGCGATGTTTTATTGTTAATATATTCCGGTCAAAGATTCTTTAGATACGTTTCGATGCGACACGACGCGGCATTATCTTTGGCCGATAAAAGCGACGAAATTTTATTCCACGTTCCGTCGTTCTCGCGTCGGTGAATAATAAAGCGCGAATAGAACAAGTACGCGCCTCGTTACGTCTCTTACGAACATTTATTTAAACGCGTTCTCGCGCGTAACGCTGCCAAATAATTGACGCGATACATAATTATTCAGTCGCATAATTAACAATGATAATAACAAATAACGTTAAAAAACATTACGCGATAGAACGAATCGCGCAAATTTGCGTTCAATTAGAAATCATCGCCAACGTAATTAAGAGTCGCGGTCGATGACTTAAATAAAATATCAATTTACCGGTACGCGAAGTACGAATTTACTATAAAGCCTGTGTTAACGAAATTGCGCGAAATGCATCCGACGTTTCGAAACTAAAAACGAGGAGAGAGATACTCAGGATTCGTAAATTTCAAATCCCTCGCAAGCATAAAACTTTGAATTACACCCATTTCAATTTATATCGTGTATTTAAACGAGAATCAATATTTGATTTTATTTTTCCGATCGCTTTTTACTCGTTTTATCATAATTATCGTTTCGCCGAACGAACATTCTATGGGTACGATATAAATTTGCTCGCTTCTGTTGAATACGGTTTATTTTAAATAACAGTGCGCCCTTACATTTGTATACCGCGCTTTATTGTAACCCGATAATCGGAGGACTGGAAGGAGGTAGGTATAAAGTGTTGACCCTATGCTCGTATCTTTCAATCGGTATTTTATAAACAACGAGTAACACCCCTCGGTCAACTCTTTCTATCTTTCAATAGACAATTCATTACTGCTAAGGCAGTGATGCATTTTTGCCATCACGTTAAATAATTCTTTATGAATTAAACCAACAGACTCGTACCCCGCGTCGAATCGTATCACTCGCTCGCGTAATCTAATTCCGCGTCATCTAATCCCCATCGTTAAACACGCATTTCGAGGGCGTCGTAAGGACGCGTAATTCTAATTATAATTTTTACTCGCCTCACATTTACTCCCACGAGGCACTTGGCGAGGTGGCCAAGCGGCTAAGCTCGGTGTACACCTCCCCCCCATGACAACCTCTCTGTGTATTTACACATTTGCGATTTCTGACCCATACCCCGACAGTCGTGTTACGTACACCCTTGAGCATTCAGGTACGTAGATACGAAAGGGGGTAGGGAAACTGGGTACAACGCTCGTACACTCCCTGTCAACAGTTACGTTTTACGTGTTCCTCGGTTTCGTCCGACAACGCGTTTCCTCCCCCCGTCATCTGGGATTTGTTAAAGCGTAAGAATTTTACTTAATTCTATTTACAATTTTTTCATTTTTTTTTACATCTATTCGTATTAATTTAAGGACGCTGTGACAAAGCGTATCAGTCGTGCAGGGACCTGTTAAAAGAATTAGAATTTCAGAAATATTTAATAATTTGATTTAATGGTATCTATTTTTAAGGTTTTTGTTGAAACATTAATTCGAGAAGGAGAGTGTCATAAAATTTGGGCGGCAGCCGAAACGAACGAACGTTGGATGGAAATTAGAATGCTTTATTTTTTTGATACGTTGGTGCATATAGTAATAGGAAGATAAAAATTTAATCCATCGTTCGAGCGTACAGTTGTACAGGGCGATGAAAGTGCTAAACGAAGTATATGAAAAAAGTGACTGCTAGATGGAATAGTTAATTGTACGCGTGAAAGCGGAGGAAGGGATTTTGAAAATGATTAATGTAAATCGTTAATTTCTATCCGTGCCGAGAGTACGAAATATTTCAAATTCCATTTGTAAAGACCGAAAGTATTGATTATCGTTACCCGTCGCTATAGACTATCTTGAAATTCGCCAACGGTAAAATTTCGGATATCGGTCTGGCGTACACGCGTAAGGGAAGGGTCTGATTATTTATTGAAAATTCTTTTTCGAGTCTTATCCGCGTCTTGGATCGATGACCTCGATTCCCCGGTCACGCGGATAGAAATTAATCCAGAATTTTCGTATGAAAAATATCGCGCGACTAAATCATCGTTCGTTACTTTACTCTACAAACGATTTATCGTCGTCATCGTACGTATACTTTCGTTTACATAATTACAACGTCGATTGTATTACGGGTTCAATTACGAAATGATATTTCGAATATTACTTAGTCCACGTTAATCAAGTGCGCGAATAATTGTGCCCTTAATTATGAAAATGGTCTACCATATACTTTCTTTATCAGATGACTTTATTTTAAAGAACGTAACGCAGAATGACTGATAAAGTGATTTTTTTTAAATTCTTGTCTTAGACCTCTTTCATAATCAAGGGCACAATAATCATCGCGCGGTAATGATAATTCGTCGAGATAATTATTTGCCGAGAAGGAAGGGGGGATCTCGCTGTGGACAAAAATTAGCGTTTGACGCGTTATCAGTGATAACCTGCATTTACCAGCCAGCGTAATCGTCCCTCGTCCGCTTATTCCGAGGACTCTTTACTCTCGCCCCCACGAATTCTCCCTTGAGAAATATCCGACACGAATGCTCGACGACTCGAAAAACCCCGCTTCTTTCGCGATACATGAATATTAATGCGTTAGGCTCGCTGTGTCATGCGTTCGCGTGCTTGGTTCTAAATTTAAATGTGTGAGTAACAGCTGCAGGAAAGGGATAGTCTTCGAGGATTTTAGGCTAAATGACGAAGATCGATCCTGAAACGATTAATTTTCTTTTTTAACGGGACGAGGTTGTCAAAGCTTCATAGGTTAACAGGGATCACTTATCGATACCGGTGAAGAAGGTGTCGGTGTCAATTTTTAAGATCCGTTTCGTTGATTGGCAAGTACTTTCGTCCAAATATGTTACTTATTATTCGCTGATGCGATATGCGTAAAGTAGTGTATTTTTAACTAACCTCGAATACTCGAATACACAGTTAATTATACCGAAGAAACGGTATAATCGCTACAATCGCTGTATTTAAAATCTTAAAAAGTCCAATCCGTTTCCAACATTCGTTTGAAAGAATTTAGATACTCTCCGCGAAAGGTAATTCCGAAATAGAAAGGTGAGTTTCTCGTTTCGCGATAAACGTCAATATTCTCCGATTCTCGTTACTCGGATGCAAGAGAAAAATGAATTTAAAGTCCCATCGAGATAATCAACGTATCCGTAAAGGTACGCGAAGCTTAATTATCTACTGGCAATCGGTAATTAAAAAAAAAAAAGAGAAAAAGGAATTCCGACGATATCGTTCGACCGTCCGCGGATGCAAAAGTCTCCGCCGGCTACTTTTGCATCGTCCTGTACCAGCAACCCCCGGGGGTGGTGGTGGGCGGAGGATGGGGCTGCGGCGGGCGTTTTTCAAATAATTACATCGGGCTGCGGTGGTGGTGGGTTGCCATGGCAACCGCAGTGCCTTCAGCATCCTACGACTGAAAGCAACCGGGCAACCATGCGGTGCAACCTGGTTTTCTCTTGGTTCAGACTTCGGAGCGTAGCGTTGCCCGCCGGTGCCGGTTCAAAATGGTACCTCCCGGACCATTTAGGTCCGAGTGAAATGTTAAACGACAAATTGGACAAAGGGAACGAATTACCGAACCGTGGATATGATTCGAATTTATTTTCTGTTCTCCCTCGTCGCGCCACGGGGAAAAGATCTCGAAGGACCTTGACGGTAATCGATCCTTCGTCTCGAGACGTTGACGGATTGGAAAATGATTGGTAGAATTTTGGAAAAACTGGGAGCCGGAAGAAAAAAATCGCGAGGAACGTTTGGGCGATCGTGAAAATTATACGAGGCAGAATTTCAGTTTTTTTGAAAGATAACAAGTTACCTGAAATTTGGTAAAATAATATTATTCGTTATTCGCGAGCGGTAGGAGGTACGCGCGAATTAGTACTCTTGATTTTTGGAAGTTACATTTTTACATCAGACAAAATTTCATTCCATTTCGTTCATCTGTTGTTTTTATTCTGAACATCAGCAGGAGAGGAGAAATAGGAGAAATTTGAGAATAATTATGTAAATTAATACTTCACGAATACTATAAAGTTCGTAAATATAATTTTTGAAAAAGGTCAAATAAGGTACAGCGTGTCGTAGATCCGAAGGATTAACTTTCCTTCGCCATATACGTCAAGATCCGATCTGACATCCAAGTGGAAACATAAATCAGAGCGAGGAATGATTAATAGTAATTCAGATCGGTCTCGATAGAGAGAACTTCTGGTTTATTAAGTACGATCGGACGCGACCTTGACTTCGTACTGAACATCGCTACATTATACTTCTCACTTACGCAATGCACTTGGGAGAATCTTATGGTTGCGCCGAGATCGTAAGTTCCGCGTAGACGCGAATAAAAACGTTTACGACGTTCCGCGATATCAGGATCCAGTTAACTCTCATTTGACATATAATAATCGTAGATTACGACAATAAAAAAGAGACACTTTGATTTCCGCGCGAAAATGTTTTAAAGTTTGGTCGATAGATTTTCCTTTGATGGCCGATTAATTACGAGATATATCATCCCCAGCGGATTTACATTGGTTTTTGTAGATCGAAGAATATTCTTTGGCGGTAGATTAAAAGTCCTTCGCGAACATCTGTAACTTTTGAAGAGCATCGTTCACTTTTTTTTCGGCTCGAACTCGTTCGCGCGCTGCCACACGAATATCCAATTACTTATCTAGCGAATCTGGAAATGGGAGAATGTAATATCTGTTTTCTTGATCGTAGAATCGTGCTTTTTGCGGTGTTTCTTTAATTACGTACCGAGTTCCAGCGGGTCACGGTAGATCTCTTTGCCAATTGTTTCTCGGACAGCGTTTGTGAGATAATCATTATACGTCGGAATTACCCCTTTGGTCGGTTTACAAAGTTACGAAAAATGCGATTAAAGGAACGGAGATAAAAGAGCGAGCAGTAAAAATATTCAAATCACGTGGCGCGTCGAACGGATCCCCGATATACACGAGAATATAACTGTTAGCCGATTATCCTACAGCGAGTTAACGAAGGATTTGCGAAGCATGAAATTTTCTTTGTTTACATCGAAAATTAATGATATACCAATACTTCCTTTTTTACCCACCCCGCGTCCTCCCTCCTTCCTTTTTTACGCGTACTCTTATCTCCAGCCGATTTTCCCAGGCTTTAAAAACGCCCGGTCAGCGATTCGCGAACTCTCGGCACGAGCATTACATCGGGCAAAAATAAATTGAAATCTAACGGCGGCCATTGGCACAAACGGCATCGCGCACGGTAGATTATCCCACCCCCTCCATTTCCGTCGACGACCGAACGCAAAATCAGCGCGACTCTAAGGGGAGGGAAAAGCCAACCCCGACGACGCGGCGCCAGGAAGTCGCGTTGAGACGTCGGGCGGTATCTTCTGACGCGACCTCGACGTTACGAGTCGCGTTCCGTCGTTTTGATGCCTCGTCGAAGTCACCTTTCCCTCCTACCTTTTGGCGGCTCACTCGACCTACTACCGACCTACACATCTGACCTAACGCGTCGCGGGTCAAGCGGTACTCGAGCGAGTGGCGCTCTTTCTCTCTATCTCGTAAAAACCGTGAAGGGAAAGAAAGACGTAGAGGGAGAGAGAGAGAGAGAGAATGAATAAGCGTACGCGTATGAGGGAGAGAGAGAGAGAGAGAGTGAGTGAGTTGGAAAGGGTTGCGAGGGGGAGGGACGAGGAGGCGGTAGGGTTGGAGTGGGGTCAGTTCGTGACCCGACCACCTGTGGAAGCAGAGCCGGTAGCTACTTCTTGTTTGCTGTTTGCGCATACCTACCTACCACTTATACGTACTACGTGTTACGTAGGCGAACCACCGGCCGATGACCGTGGTCAACGGTGGGACCGAAATTACGTTTCTCCTTCGACCGCGGACCCATGACTCGTCCTTGACGCATTCCGTCTTGAGGATGTACGCCGAGGAATGCACAGTCTCCTTACCGTACTCGCGATGGTTAGGAGGGTTGGGGTTTTTTGCGCGATCCTGAAGGCGTTGGGGGGGGGGGGGGCGGTAGGGGTGATTAATCGTTCGATTGATTCGACGTTGATAATAGAAACGTTGAGGCTGCCGATGACACGTGATATAGAAATTTCGACGACTTTGTTCGTTCGATTATCGTTTCTTTATTCGTTTTTTGAAATTCACCGCACTTCTCGTTCGCGACTCGTTAATCGCGTCACCGTGCGTCATTTTGGCAATGTTTATCGCGCGTAGCAAATCGTTCGTTAAAACGAAACAATTTGCCGCGGTATTTAGACATAATTATAAGTTAATGCGCATCGCGACTGTGCGCGATAGTAATTGCATTGGTAACAGCATTTATGGGTCGTTGGCGGATTTCGGATTATCGAGGATTTTTAAAAAACTGCGTTTTGTGGCTTACGATATTAAAAAAAAATTATTCTCGCAATCCTGTATTTTACTCTCACTCGCAAATACGTATTTTTTTTTGCAACCGATCGTTCGTCAATTCACAAGTATTAAAAGTTCCTTTCAATTTATTTATAATCTCGTCCAGAATCGAGTCAATGGATTCTTTCAATGTCATTTCTCGGAATCGATACGGTTCGAGTTAAATTCTCCGCACTCTACTTTCATGATTCGTATAACGCAGAAAACATATCTCATAAAAAATGATCGTACGTAATCTCACGACTGTTCAAAACGCCCTTACGATTTATCGAAAATTTGATCCATAATCGAGTTCATCTAACGGGCCCCACTCACCGTTAACAATCTCGACCGGTATTTCGCGCGGGCGAATTCTTCGCGACGGTGTAAAATCATCTCGTCGTCGGCGTTTTAACACCCGGGCCACCACGCTCACGTGTATCGCCACAGGTATGATATACGCGCCGCTTAATAGTACTACGTCCATTCATGCCGCGAGTCACAGGCAGCTTAGCGCTCTATTAATCACAGATTATTATTCATGCGCCTACACGAGTCTGCGGCGCTTTTAGCGCCGCTGACTTTTGTCGCCCCATTGCCTTTGAGTTCTCTCTCTTCCCCACTTCCCTCTTTCCTCTTCTCTATTCCTTTCTTCCTCTCCTCCTCTCGCTCCCTCTACCGCGCCAACGAGCGCGCTCTCTCTCTCCCTCTTTCTTTGAGCCTCCACCGCAATTCTTTCCGGTTCCTTTTGGTCCCGCTTCATTAACCGGCGCGTGGTGGAAATGGAATCGAGACCCCAGGATCGTTATCGTCCGACGGAGAGAGGGGAGAAGGAGAGAAAAAAACCAAGATTGGCAATAAAGCGGTGGGGACTCGCGTGGATGCGGTTAATTGATTTTCACCGGGAATCTCTGTTTTGCATCATTTTGTTTGGCCAACGAACGCGAAGGCTACTTAGCGGTGGTCTCCGGTGGGATTTTTGTCTCGAGAGGGGCATTTATTTTCGTCACGGCTGTCGATCGCGAGATTTTAGATCGAATTAGAATTTTCTGCTCTTGGGATCTGTGGAAGGCCTTAATTGAATTCTGAAATCTATCGCGCTTCGCGCAGGAACACGTTGTAACCATCGTTACCGCGCGGCTGGAGTAATTTTTCTAGTCGATAGAAATATAACGTGGGCTTAAATCTAAATCATGCACATCTCTGGATCTCCAAACTTTTTTTTGTTTACTCTATCAAGTGTATTTCGGGTCGCTGATCACGAAATAATTATAGAATTTCTATTGTACTGAAAATTATTTCACAAGACGTGCATGAACTAGATTTGCTCCATAACGTGACGCGCGTATTGAAATTGAACCAGAAAAGATGAGGCGGTGCCTCGGATGGAAATTGTTTGTAACGTTTCTAAACTACTCCGTGGGAAGATCGGAACCGCGAAGCGGTCGCGTTCGGGTCCCCCTCGATGTACCGATCGCGAGGTTAGAACTCGGAAATTATTTCCCACATTCCTCGCGGTCGGGCACCGATTCGTTTCTTCGTATTCCGGAGCACGATATTCTAAGAGGACAAACTATTTACCGGCGCGGCGACGTTTTCCCCGGGGGTCCTTTGGTCTCCGCGACCGCGGCGCGAATTAGTCGGAGCCGTCGGAGAATCGATTTCCGCGAAGCCCAATGGTTTCGAGAATCATGGAGATATCTCAATCTCCAGGTGACAATCTGAGTGATTGGTTTTCGCGCGTGAAGCTATTTCAGCACGTTTTGCCGTACCCGTCGGTCCTTAAACGTTTTCGCGCTTACTACGTCCATCCGCGACATTCAATTTCCTTTTAGAGCCCGTCATTCGTTCTCCTCTTTCCCTTTTTTTTTTTTTTCTTTCCATCCTTCCTCCGCCGCGTTGCGCCAGTTTATATCCCCCTTTCTTACGTTTGTATTTAGGACACGATTAATTAGCTCTTCGCGGATGCGTTCTCGTTACCTGTCGCCAGGATGTTTTATTTCCGAACTCGCTCGCACGGTTGGTATTCCGTACACCGTTCGCATCGGAGTTGTCAGCTTTTTGTCGTTCGACTCGAGGACGAATGATTAATTATCGCGCCGAGTTCTCACGAGCCGCGATCTCCGTGGCCGGGCGCGCACTAACAGCGCGCGCGAGCGGGGAAGAATAAAAAAAAAAACGTCATACTCGAGCGCCCAACGTTTTTATCCCCGCGAACCGCTTTATCTTCTCGATATGAAATTTCGAATACCGTGCGCGTTTTTATGGAACAGAACGGGAACTTTCGCCGTTCCTTCGCTTCCGTACCTTTGCCTCGGGTTTCTCGAATCGATATTAATTTCTCCACCGCTTAATTGAAAAGTATGAAACACTTTCGGTGGAATCTAGTTCTCCCTCGAAATTTGATTAAAACCCAGAATGCTTTCGGACGGTTAATATTCTCTTATTAATTAATTTTTATATTTCCGTGGGCCGGGCTGAAACGTGCAGAGAGAGAGAGAGAGAGAGAGAGAGAGAGAGAGAGAGAGCAGCGGGCCTTTGTGCGCGTTGCATTTCTATCCCGAGGGCTCTCGGGGCCATGTTCCTACGTCATTAGTTTGACGGACAGTCGTACGACGGAATATGTGCCCGCCATTCTACATACGCGCGTACGACCAGCGTGTGCCACTCGGTTAATTGACGCTTAATTGGCCGTAATTAAGTTAACTCCGCGAACACGTGGGCGCGCTTCGCGGAGATTGGCCACGCGCGAGTAACGCCGCTCGAGTTATCGGCGAAGTAAAGTCGAAACGCGTATATGGATCGCCGATCCTACGACGTTGGATCCACGATCGATGAGCCGCGAGCTCGTTTACGTTCGCGAGTATTCAGACGGCTCGAGAAGAATCAAGCGGGAATCTACTTTCGGAAGCGACCGATTTGAAATTAGACGAGCGAGACGATTCCGAGTCGGATCGACGAGTGACATGTTATTTAATTTCAAAGTTCGTTGTAAAGGATACTTGGATGATTCCGCGATGCTGGGATCTTTGACCAATTTTTGCACAGATTGAAATAAATGTGGAAGATACATGTATCATGATCGTTAATGGATGGACAATATGGAATTCCCAACTGGTCCTGGGATAGTGGGGTCTATCATAAATCATTTTGATAAATGCAAATAAGCGTAGCTGAGTTTTATATTACGAGGAACGAGAAACCTTCGTCTAGATTTCTCTACGTTTCCTTACTTTTACATAAACTTAGATAAAATTATCTAGTACCCCAGAACTCGTAGGAATTTTTAATTACCCGAAACTTGAGATGAGTCGAGTTTTCCTTACTCACTTTACCGAATTCGTTCATTTGAAAAACAAGATTGCCCTGATATTCTTCTCCGCGTCGCGTCTATTTTCGAATTTTCCCCGCGTGAGTCCCGGAGCGCTATTTTTCCATTTCGCCTCAACCATCCAACGACCAAAAAAAAAAAAAAAGGTGATGTAACGCGATCGATCGTCGGTACCCGGTCCCAACTGACGCGTTTCGTAGGAGGCACGCGAAATTAGTGCGATGCGCTACGCGAATCGAACCGATCGTCGAACCGCTCCGCGATTTCGCATAACACGCGCTCACCATCGATCAAGGATACCGTGGAAGGATAAGCGCGGGGACCTCGGCGAGTCAGGGTCGCATCGGGAAGGTGCCGACCTAACCTTAAGTCCTAGCCAGGTAATTCACCTCCACCTTGAATTCCGGCGTCGCGCGTATATGTAATCACCTGTCGCTGATGGAGACTGACCTTCTGCACACTTTCGCCCGTTGACTTCGCCCGTGAAGCGAATACATTTGCATCTCGTCTCCTTCCAATTCTTCTCTCTCTTTCTCTCTCGCTACCTCCCTCCCTCCCTCCCACTCCCGCTCTGCCTCTCGCTCCTTATTTTTTTTTTTTATTTCGACAAAAGACGGGATATTCGACGACCTTGGAAGCCCGCCGGCTCTCACGGCACATAGCAGCGCGGAATAATCCCTTGTCCTTGCGCGTGCCGAATCCGTTTTTAGATCGAGAATGCCGCCGGCCACCACCTTCTCGCCTATGCCCCCTCGATCTTTTCGATCATTTGAATTCGGCCGCGACCTCGAGTTATCGGGCCACGCAAATCTGCTGCGCGGAACTGGGGCTAGGTACGCGGTGACCGAGGATTCCGATAATGGAGCATTACGCGTCGGGCAATTTTTTCTCGAAACGAAGAGAAGAGTCGATCTTCGTACTGTCATGTCGGTAGGGGCATGAAACTCGTACGATCTTCCAGTGCTTATTGTTGTTTACTTTTTTTTTTTTATAATATAAATCGTTGACAAGGGTTTACGTTTTAACAAACGATGCGCGCTTGCATCGTACGCTTCGAATTCGTTTGATAATGATCAGCGATTTCAATTGATCTCGAACGAAGCGTTACGGTCGTAAGATTTACGAATTATAGAAATAGAACTCTACGCCGTTCCATGAAAACGCAAAGTATTGTCATTTACGATACAGTATTAACGCAAAGCCAACACGCTGGTTCAATTTTCATTTTCCCCGTCCCAATCGAACGGACCCGTCGACTGTTTTCCGCGACCGCCGAGCATGATCTTGTTACTCAATTTATTCGCCCCGCTCGACGCTGGGATACCGTCACGCTCGGAAATATATTTCGAGGCATACATATTTATTAATTCGTACGAATCTAACTATACATATATTCATACCCGGTGCTACGAATCGTAAACTCGGTCCGAATTCTAAAAATAAGAATCCGCGGTAACATCGGGGGGGCCATCGCGGTGCGGGTCCGGTTTTCCTTTCTTTTTTTTTTTGTTCATTCGGGAAATCACGGTTACCTCGTTCGTCTAAGGAGGCTCCGGGCACGACGGCGGTCGCGGAGTTTGAGATCCGTGTCTCTGTGCGAGTATTTAATACAACCGCCGCTCACCGTACCGCCCAGGATACCGACGAGGATTTAATCAGCGTATCTCTCCGTGGTCTAACCTCTGCTTTCAGCCAGTGGCTTCTTACTCCGGCTCCTTTTTGATCCTCGCCCAGCGACGAGAACCCTCTTAGAACGCGTGCATACGTCCTAGGGGAAACTAGGTTAAGTTCGCCGTACCGTGAGATCCCAGGGAATTACGCGATATCAAGAGGTTTTTTTTTCTCTGCCCCCCAGATGTCTCTCTGGAAGTTGATATAATTGAATAGGCGAGGTTGAGAAGAGTAACAGTTGAAAAGCAATATTTCTCGATAACACGAGTATTTAACGTAGAATTGAATTTATAAGGAATTTTTGACAAATTTGTATAGAATTAACCAACAATTTTGTAATATTTTGAACAATTTTGTAAGCTATAGAGAGTACTATTGTCAGCTTTGGTACATACAAATTTCATACTTGTCAACCCAATAATTTAAAATGACAGTGTCGTGAAATTAAGTAGAATCTCTGTCGCAAACTCGGCCGAGTTTACACCGTACACGTAACGAACGCGGAGGATCGTTGTTTCGTTACCTCTTGATACGGAGGATTCGTGGCGCGCAAAAATGATCGATCCCCGCCGATAGCGATCCACGATCGATGCAGTCCAGTGGTGTCGGAATCGAACTCGTAGATCTTGGAAACCACCGAGAGATAGGCGCGCGCGTTTGTACGTAAACGCGGGATATTCTTAAAACGCTACAAGATGTTCGATAAGCGTTACCGCTTGACCCTCCACCCTCTATACGGAACTTTTCTGGTTCCCTCCCCAGTTTCTTTTTTCCTCTCCCCCAGCCTCTCTTTCTCTCTCTCTTTCTCTCCATCCCAAGCAGATTGACGCAATAAATCCCAACGTTTCCCTGGTCGCTCCCACGGGAAGATCTTTTTCGTTTCATCTCGCTCGCTCCCCTCCATGCTCCGCTCTCTTTACGTGCGTGTCTTCTTTCCCTCCCCGCTCTCCCCCTGTCCTTCCGCCCCTCTCCCCGTTTCTCTCCGTTTCCCTCTCTCTCTCTCTCTCCCGGCTCGTCGTAATTGGCAGAAAAGCGGTCGTTTTGTTTTCGGGCCCGCGCCGTCTAGCAGTATAAAAATTCGGCCGGTTTCTCGAGATGTAGATGCGTTCTCGGAAGCGGGTTGGGCCTTGCCGGTGTAGAGCCAGGTGATGGTGGGGGACCTGGGGGGAGGGGGGAGGGGGTTGGCGGGCGGCTGGAACGAGACGAGGAGAGGAGAGGAGAGAGAGTGAGTGAGTGAGTGAGAGAGAGTGCGAAGAGAAGAGGAGAGGAGTTCGCGGAGGACGAACCGATCCTGATGCAAAACCGGGCAAAGTTTTGTCGCGCGGTCGCTTCGCGCTGGCGGCAATAGCATTGTCCGATGGCGCAAAAGTTCACGTCGCCCCCGGCTGAACAACAATTGTCCTTTGTTGCGGCGTGCGTCCTCCTCTCTCTCTCTCTCTCTCTCTCTCTCTCTGATGCCGCTGCTGCTGCTGCCCCTTCGTCTTCTCACCGTGTCGTCCACGGTTTCTCTTTGCCTCTCTCCTTCTTTTTATCTCCCCCTCCCTCTCCACTGTTCTTCCTTCGTCGTCTGCTCGCGCTTATTTGTTTCCACACGCGTTAACGAATTCCGACCTTCGAGATGTAACGCCGTTACGTCGCCCGTTTCTACTTATTTTTCGATTGATCCGCTATTCGGATACGGATGCCGCCCCCCTTCTCGCTCCCATTTTCCCTATCGTCGTCAACTCTCGTCACTCGAATTTGACGTCGCTTTGGTCCCGTCAAATTGGTAGAGCTAAATATTACTGGAGGGTACTTCAGTGAACGAGGAAAATTAATAATTAACTGAACGTTAATAATTCGTTACAAAAACGGCAGGGGAAACGGCTCGTACGGAGTGCAATTCAGCCCTTTTTGCAATTCGAATTATGCCGGGGTAATCGAGGAATCGAGATATTTAATTTTTATATAGCCGGCGTCGACGCGTTTTTGTTATTGAAATTCAAGTATCGATCAAATTAAATGCTCTCGATTGCGTTTGTTCGAGCAGCCACTTAAAATAGTTTCGATGAAAAAGAAAAACAAAAAAGGTTTTCGAAAATGAATGCGTACAATGCATATCACCGTTACACCCACAGACGCATGTAACTCCGACGAACGAAAACGTAACGTGTGTCCGTTTGAGAAGAAATTACGTTGTCGCGACTGTCGTGTAATTATCTAAATGTTCGCTGAAAAGATAAGTTAAATATTAATTTTAATTTTCGACTCGTCTCGCTGCACATCATCTTGATTTACGTAAAGTCGCGCTATTCGCGCGCCTTGTATCTAGAAAGGTATGAAAAACAAACATCGAATCTACATATTTTTTTTCTCTTTTTAGTGTTTTCTGAGCTAACATTATTCCGCGAGGGTAACGGGATTTAAACTATTTTGGTTTTCTTTTTTTAGTCGAGAAGTGTTTACGCAATCTTTCGCTCGAGTGGCACCGCCACTCGAAACCCTCTCGTGCATTAACATACGACTATTCGTAAGTATCGTGAATCGTAAAAAATGAAATTCAAGAGTCTAATTTCGTTCTTGTCGCTCGAAAGCAACGACAGTTGTGCTTTGTCACCGGATAGGTTCGATACGTTTTTTTTTTCACCCACGCGAAGCTTCTCCAAAGGTCCTAATTTATTTGTATCGAATTTTTTTTGGGAAAAGATCGTCGTCTTCTAGGTTCCAGAGTCTCCCGTGGTATTAGAAGTTTTTTTCCCCCCCGAGAATGTTTACCGGCACGGAAAATATGGAAAATATAGAAAATCGTTATAAGAAAGAGGGAAACACATAGAAGTACCTAGTCAGACCCGGTCGGCGGCAATGAATTCGTCCGCCTCGCGCACAAACCCGTCCCGCGCAAGACGGGACAACTATTGTCCCGCGAACGACCCTTCTCCCCGGGTTTTCTGTCGTTTGTGCCGTTTGCGCATTGGTCGTTGCAATATTTTACCCTCTGCCGAGGGGGGCACAGCGACGATGGTAGATTGCACGCTGGGTAGACGACTGCCCCGCCGTGCCGAGCGTCCGGCTCTATTCCACCGTTGGATAAATAAACGAAAAATGAAAATAATTAAAAATGCTTTTTAATATTCTCAAAGGGCCCCCTGTGCCTGCCTTCCTCCTTCGTGTCTTTTGATTGCCCGCGTATACGCGTCTCTCTCGTTTTGTTTCCGCCCGGTAACGGCAGACGAGAACGAGGCACGCCGAAGCGATGAGCGGAGAGGAGAGAGAAAGAGCGCTCCGCGCTCGATTCATAGACAAATCTCAATCTCCTCTGTTCCCGTTTTAATCTTTCTTCGACTCCCTTTTGCTTCCGGTGTCTTCCACCAGCGACGAGCATCGGTCCGAAGAAACGGTGAAACGTATTTACGCTTTGACGGACGAGCCCCCGAAACCCCCTCACCCCCCAGCTTCTTCCTTTTCACCTGGAATTAATCGGGAATGCGCTTCTTCGGCGTTCCACCCTCGCGTATATCCTTGGATTCGCTCTTTTTAATTTCACCAACGTAAATTGGGGGGATAGTTTGCGTACGGGGGTCGAGGAGATGGAGATCGGTGGTAGCAAGGGGGGGGGGGGAGGGGAGGGATCCTTCGGAACTCGGCAGTAGTTCATTTCGATAGCGGTAATCCGGGTATTCAGACGGCGTTGAAAGATCCGAGGGCCGAGGATCCACGGTGGTTCTCTCTTTCTTAATACGCAACGATATCTCTCTTCTTCGTTCCCATAGAGAGGAGTTCGGTCAACCGTATTCATGTGCATATTTTTTTTCTCTCCCTCGACGTATCCCGAGAGAGAAAGAGAGATTGCGCGGAGTGTAGCGCGGGGTGGAGGGGTTGGGGAGGGGGGGTTACCCATCGCGAATTTTTTGTCTCGCTTTTTCACCGATGCTCGGGACCGATTCCACGTCAATAGCATCGCTGCTCGTTAATACCTCGTCGGACAATAATTTCGCCGCGGCTTTTCGCCGTCCTCGTCCTGCACACCGCTACTACCACCAACACCACCACGTCCTCCTCCTCCTCCTCCTCCTCCTCCGCCTCTTCCACCTTCTTCTCCCCCTCCCCCTCTTCCCTCTCAACCCTCTTTCCCCCCGTCGCTCCCTCCTTCTCCGCCACCTTCTCTCCTCCACCGTCTCTTTCTCCTCCCCTCGCTTCCCTTTCCCTTGGCCTCACCCACATCAACGCCAGTGCTCGTACGTACACAACCGACGCTCGAGCGTGTGCGTTATATCACATTATATACGGGCGCGTGTTGGTCCACATATCTATGGCTTATGTATACATGCGTTATTCCTGGTACATATTGTATATAGAGCCGCGCCAGTGTACTCACCTTGGATGTACGCGGTGTTGAAGAAAGTAGACGACCCGTAACTTTTTCCCTCTCCGTGCACCCCACATCACCTTCCCTCCCTCTCCCACCCCCTGGATCCCCCGATCCAGGGTGGGTGGGAGGGATACTCGTGTTTTTGATTAAATTTAATTGCGCGCTTAGAAACGTGGATGATGAGCATAATTTATGATTTTTTTTTTTAATTCGTATCTGCGCTACGCGTAACGCGTACGTATCCCGTATGCCACTTTGCGAGTGCGCGACGTACGTACGTACTCCTTTTCTTTCTCTGATACGCGATATCTTCGCCCCGACGCAAAGAGACAGGAAGAGGGTTTATTTTTTTTCATGGCACGGCGTACGCGAATGTTTTACGGGGGAACAGGGTCGCGGAGGTTGAGTCCGGGAGGGGTGGGTACTTCATTAGCGGAAATATACGTTATTTGTGCAAAATGGAGTTTGTTGATGCACGTTCGGAGAATCTATCGATCGCGCAATTATATTCTCTCTTTCGAAGGTAACTCTCCGGGCACACGGTGTGTGTAGGCGTTGGTACGTAACCCATGGAACACTGGTCGGAGAGAACCCACGACGAATTTTTTTTTCGGGGACACCCTGTTTGTTCCCTCCCCCTCTCTGCCCCCCCCCACTACCTATATAATATGTTTATATATCGTATGTAAGATACTTTTGTACACGGACGCCTAGGCACATAGGCGGTGGAAGGTAAGCGCGTTGGTGTGAGTGGCTCACGTTCACACTGGCGCGGATGCGTTGGCGCGTGTGCGAGAAACACCGTCGGGAGCGTATATAAACGTTGATACTCACACACGTTGAGCGGTGCACTTGTCGTGCAGCGCGACCATCAGTGGTGCTCAACATTCTCGGCCGCCATATTTTATTTCGCGTCGCGAACGTTCGGCAACCGGAATCTTCCTTTCGGCAAGGAATTTATCTAAATACGAGACATCGCGATTGACGTTGCGTTCGGTGATTTTTTTTACGCAATGATGCGCCGCGAGGAGTGCGTTGATATTTAAACAAATTTCTTTGATTCGGTACTTTCAGGCGTAAACGAGACTGGATCGTAGACTTAATACCGATCTTATCCGTGTAATTGCAATCATTATTTTTTTTTAACGATGATTTATGCAACGGGTAAGGCTACCGTGAAAAAAAGGATACACTGAGCGATCCTCGTATGTATTCGCTTAAATGCTCGTCGTGCGATCGTATCGGTCAGTGATTTTTCTTCATCGAAACGCTTATTAATGTTCTTAATAATTTATAACTCCGGACGAAATAGCGAAATTGAATTACCGTCGGGTCGATATTTTGCTTTTCGAATTAGAATTCCCTGCCCAAGTCAAACCGATGACCGATTTCCCGTACCCTGGTGGATTCGTCGGTGCTCGTTTTACTTATAGAAAAATTTAACAGTACGGCTAACATTTGTCGTTCGTCTAGTCCGCGCATGTCCCGACTCGTGTACTCGTGCATAACCTATCGACGTATGTAAACTGGTACTCTTGTTCGAACGACATGTTTATCAGGCGGTTCTCGTACTTGCACGATTTACGAGAAAATATTTATACGTCGGCCTATCGGTATATTTGAATATTCTACCGAGAAATTATGGAGCGAAAAAACGGGCTTTGACTTCAAAAACGGAGGTTACACGGGTTCGTTCCGTGCGTTTACCGCAACAATATTTCCGTAATACTTGTATTTTTTAATCTAACGTGACTCTTTTACGACACGTATTTCGGGGCTCTATTAAAAAAAAATGCATTGTTTACGAGCATCCCTTATCGCGTTCGCGTGAAACGTTAAGCCAGCCACGGCTGAAATTTTCCTTCTACCCCGGGTCGATCGATCCGAATTTTTCATTTTCGAAAAATTTCTTAGCGTTAAACATACCGCTTTATTTTAGCATTGCAATTACTACCCGACGTCGTAAAATATTTATGATCGGATACATAGAGCTGTCATAAATTTCTACCTCGCGTTGAGCTCGCCATACGTAACTTCCACCGCGATAAAATATGACGTAGAGTTCGTCTTGATATCCGTACTATTCCGCGCGGTTAAGTTACGAATCTTTTCGTTTTTCTTTTCTATCGCAACGCCGAGGTACAATATCGCCGAACGTTCGATGCGTTTCGTGCGACTTTTGTTTTTTTTACCAAAGCCACGTTTCTGTGCTAACCTTTTTTTTTTACTTACACTTTTTTGTTGCCGAGCACTGCGGACGATTTCTTTCGTAAAAAAAATCGTAGTTTCAACGATTTATTAACCATTCCTTTCCAACAAAGTTCATTTTAAAGTTGATGATTTCCACGATACAAAAAAATATAGAACAATAATATAATCCGCGATAACGTTTAGCTGCAGCGGAGTAGAAGCTTCGTGACGAACAACGAATTCGGAGCGAAAGATCTTTTCGATACTTTCGAGCTTTACAAATACGTGTTACCCCGGATATACCGTATCAATTTTTTTTCTAACGCATGGGAATCGTTAGCTTTGGGCCGCAGTTTGTTTCGTTCGGATATCGACAAAATTTCGACAACCACGAGTCTTTCTGAAAGGGTCCACCACGGTGGCAAAACCCCCGTCCCTTTTGAAGGGGGGGATCCCTTCGCGCGCTTACGACCCTGCCGTAAACTCGAATCAAGATTTAAGCGATGTATGCTAATACGTGAGTTAGTATGCGCCGCGGTGGCCCCACATTATGAAGATTTTCAATTTTACGCGGCATCACGACGAATAAATATTTACAGCGGCAACGAGCGTGCCGGCGTTACAAGTCCTATCTCGTAGCTGACGGTTTTGCTAATGTCATTAACACCTTCGTGGCACGGGGCCTCGTTAGGCATTTACAGGTGCACGGGTGAGATTATCGATGATTTCCAAGGAACCCCCGCGGCCACGAATGCCGCTCAGCGCAAATTTTCGCGAATCTCTTGTCGCCGACGGTGGGTAAGGGCTTTGACTTTAATGGAAGGTTCATCTCGCGGTTTATTAATACTTATCCCTGGAACGGGTAAATACGATAGCGTTTCTTGTTAATTCGTGTGTTGTTAAAATTTGTCGGTTCGCCTCGGGTCGAAATATTTAAATAAGCTGCGCGAGGTGCGGTTCTTAATCTTGAAGTTTGTTATTTTTTTTATAATAAGTACAACGTAATTTACATAAACTCTGGTTCATTTGAAAGGCTTCGCCGTGGTATCTTCTACGATCGACGATATGAAAATCTCGCGTATCGTATAAATATCATGGAATATCAAAGATAAAAGATGCCATTAACCACATTCGAAATATTTTATCTGTTTGTATTCCGCCGTGTTTACGTGAATTTCATCAAAACTATGGAATACAAGATTCTTAACGCTATAATCGCGAGTGTGTACTGTCCTTTGTCAAGAATTCCGCTAGATACGCTTATCCGTCAGATTATGGTCGATAAAATTTCAAAGAGAACATTCGATGCCGGGAAATCTGACTTTTATATCCATCACCTCGCGAAAGTTGTTCCTATTCGTCTTTTCATCCGTTCGATGTAGTCGCTGACGTGTACTGCTGACACGGCGGATGGTCAAGTCAGCAATTGGCAACGAGCCCAAAAAAATATTTCGTCCCTCGAATCCGGTCTTTGACAACAGCCGAGGCATTCGTTCGGGTCACTATCGCCGCATAAAATATCCAGGCGGCGTCGTTTAATCGTTCGTCCTGACGAGCGTCATTGGAAATCCAAATGAAACAAGAAAATGGACACTCGACGACATTTATAGCGTGTATCGGAAGCGATAGATCGGAAAAATGACCAAAGTTAAAAGGTACGGATATCGTAACATCGTTGGTTAACTAAAATCACTGGTAATTTCCATATCGCGTTAGAAATACGAAACTCGTGCAACGCGAAATGATTTATAATGGTCAATGAATCGTAAAAATCTCGTAAATTCCTGTTCGATGAATCCTACTAGATTTGACCGGTCATATATATTTTTAAATCACTGATAGATTAATTTAGAGTACATTGTTTTATTCGTTCAATTTCAAGATTAATTTGCTTTATATCCACCATCGCCGGGATGTTCAGCAATTTTATACATTTTACACGATTCTATATACCTACTTTCATTTCATCGTACCAAACGCGACGCGTGCATTCCGAAATTAGTGGTCGAACGAATACTGTCTCCGCTCCCTTGCGTACGTGGTATTCTGTGAAAAAAAAAAAGAAACGTCGCGCGTCTCAACGAGTTGCCGGAAGAAGAATTCTCATTCAAACTCGAACAATCTTGATGAGAACGTTTCAGTGGAAATAATACACGTATCTCCGTCTCATCTTCCGCCCCCCTCTTCTCTCGCGTCCTTTTTTCTCGTCGTCATCCTTTTCCCGGGGGACACCGGGAACGGCCAAGGATGGAAAATCTATTCGGTGGGAAAGTCCATTGACTGAGAAACGGTTGCGTTGTAACCCGGTGAATTATAAAACGGCATAAACGTTACGACGACAAAGCTTGCCCGTTGGTTGTTTCGGGAAAGGTGCCCTTCGGAGATCGAGGAACAACGAGGATTCACTCGAGTTCCTTTCTATTTTTCCTTTTCTTTCGTCCGCGATTCAATGGTCAAACGCCACCACGCCTACGCGTTTCGCATAATTTATTCGCGAGTTATGCATAGCGATCTCGACAAATTATTACGCGGCTCTCTCGTTCGTCTCCTCGATACTCTCGAAATAACAATGTTTCATTCTGATCTTGGAGAGTTTATTCCTCATCGGAGATTCCTCGGATACTGTCGATCGGTGACTGGAAGGTTAATTCAAATTTTTTACTATCAAAATATCTATTCAAAGTAGGCGGTAAGTATACTCGCGGCTGGAAAAACGATACGAGTTACGCGTAGATCGAACGATCCAGTGGAAAGGGGATGAGATCGCGAAGATACGAGAAATTAAATCGGGATAACTATCACATAGGTTTTGCGCAATTATCCTTTTTCCGCTCGTCCGTTCAACTATGTTCGTCCTACTCGCTTCCATCGGAGCGTTCCATACACTTTGCAAAATTGACCCACGACGCGCTATACAATTTTCCATCGTGATAAATAACAACTAAGAAATTCCATCTCCACGTTTCTCTCGATCGACGCGCTCTCCGCATGGACGGGCGGGCGCACTTCGCGATTTTCAAGAAACGCGTTAGATACTCGGCAATTGGTACGGTCCCTCAATTAGGGGTTGTGACGTTCTCATTATGGTTACCGCGAAGCATTAACTTCGTTAGTCTTCGCAATTACGTCCGTTGCGGGGTGAAAAGGACACCCACCCCACGTCGCCCCCCTCTCCGCTTCCGGGATGCATCGAAACCCGCCCCATTGCCTATGCAGAGACCCGCGAATGCATTCGACGCGACGTCATTATTAGGTTAAGGCCGTCTCTGGGAAGTGCCAAGGAAATTATGCTTAGCATTTATAATAAACTTGTACGGCTCTTTTGCCTACCCCGTCCGCGCTCGATATAGTATCTGCCGGGGCAGGAAAATTCAATCTGTCGAAGATTTCATTAGGAGCATAATCGAAGAATAGCGCACCGCCCGTAATATCGCGTGATTTTGTTACGTGACGAACCAGAGTTTTCCCCCCTCGTAATAATGCATTTTCTTTTTTTTCTTTCTTCTCTCATTTTTATTATTATTATTTTTTGTTTTTATTACAACGCTTTCATTATTTCTCGATTTCCGCGGAAAACGAGCGTTCGCGATATTCTCCGGCAAATTGATCCCTGGTGCTTTTTTTCCAATTACACTCTTCCGGGATAAATCGAAAAAAAAAGTTGACGAGAGTCCGTTGACTCGTGCATTTTAAAAATCTTTTTCAGAAATTTGTGTAGAAATCGAAGGTAGACGCGGAGAAGTTTGTACCGTAATCGCTTTGCGTCTATAATAATTATCTTCCTTTCGATCGAAATCGTTGGAAAAGATGCTTCGCGTAATAAAATTGATGGGTATTTTTTAGTATCTCAAATCCAACCGAACCCTCTCGATCTCTTTCCGTTGTTTCGAGAATGTAGACAGTAGGAACAAAAAAAAAAAGAAAAGAAGAAAGAAAAGATCGTCGATTCCCGTGAAAACGATTCCGCGCAGCGCGTCTCGGTGAACTGACAAGTTTCTCACTTATCGTTATACATTTTGTATTACAACCGGTTTTAATTAAGGAATGAGGCACGATAATTGGCTTCCGTGATGTGCGCGTGATGAATGGAATGTTTTTATCCTGGACGAAAGGACGCTTTAAGGAGCGAGCATAAATACCATCGTAAGTGCTTTGATCCGAACGGTCTTGCCCACAACGCGGACCTCTCTTTCTACGAAGCTAGTGGCCTGTTGCATGCCACTGCACACGCACACACACACGGACGCAGAGAGACACGCACACGTACACGTATGTAAGCGTACACGTAGTCGTACACGTCGTCCCTCGGGCTATGCACCGGGCGTGTTTCTTGGGCCGCTCCTGCTGCTCGCCGTGATCGATTTAAGCCCCGTTCACACTCCTCGGCTTTGCGCCCGCCTGGTAGACATCGACAAAGTACTTTCAACGAGCCGCGTACTTTTGCTCTTGCTTTCGCGCTATCGGTCTTTACGACGGTCGCTCGTTGATTAATCGCTCGCTCGTTTCAGATATCCGATTCAATCGCGAAACATAAGAGCGCCGAGACTCAAGGATTTAGCGCGAATTACGATGATTAATCATAATCGGAGAAATTAGAAGTCCGATCTTTGGGAATCTTTGGGAAAATTAAAGAATTAATATTTCACGCGCTTCGCGTTACGCGAAGGGCGCAAGATTCGACTTTTTTCTTCATCACAAACTTCCCGATATTTATCTCTATTTTCTCCTAAATTTCACCTCCGAACCCGGTTGGCGATAGAAATTTTATCAGACCTTGAAAATAAATCCTCACGATCCTCCGTCCTGCCATAAAGCACGATGATCTCTCGGCTATCGGAAAACACGAATTATTCCCGGTGCCGGGACTCGCGCGTAGAGACGCGAGCTATCGATAAAAGTGAAAAACAAAGGTTCTCGCGAGAGCGTCGATCGAGAGGGCCTCGCGATACACGATCGTCGGTATAGATCACCGCGATCTTGCGCGAAGCTCGCTCTAACCCAACCTAAGCTTTCGCGCTTCCCCGTCTAGAATATCCACCGGTGTGCACCTAGTGACGCGGTAACGCGACAAAACGGAACAAGCAGATCCCCGGCTACGTCGCTCGACCGAGTGGCGCGCGAGCCAACCGGAGAGAGAGAGAGAGAGAGAGAGAGAGAGAGAGAGAGAGAGAGAGAGAGAGAGAGAGAGAGAGAGAAGACCCTGTACAGCGAGTTTCATTGACGGCCGTTCGGTGTTCTACCTTATACCTGTGCGTCTCGTTCTCCTCGGCTTATTATCGTCCCCAAGTTGGATTGAAAATATGCATTCGAGCGAGTAACGAATAATTTATCCTCCGAGTCTGGGTGGTTACTCTTGTCAAGCTTTTCCGTCTGTATTTGGACGGGGCATCTTAAAGGTCGAGTCTCGCGATGTTTGCGCGTTGTCACGAACTATCCATGGAGGAGTTTAAATACAAAAGTTTAAGTTTAATGTCACGTACCGTGAAATATCACGGCGATAGAGGCGTTAACGCGAGTGTAATAAAATTAGCCCGACGGGGAGTTGATTCGTTATCGTTTGACCGAGCGGCACTTGGATCCGTAAGACTCCGCTGGGAATGAGTTTTTGATTGAATTTTTTCTTTAACGACACGTTTAGGATTGCGAATCTTCGTTTCCGCGTGACTTACATGTCGGATGGTGTGGTTAATAGAAAGCAAGTAAATTATACCAAACTATAGTTACCCGTAATTCGAGTAATCGTGATTTTTCTATGAAATTGTCATCGTTTGACGATCGCGAATCGTGAGTCACCGCGAATATGATTCCCTAGCGCGTCGATGAGTTACGGATTCATACGTTGCCGCGTGACGAAAAGAAATGTCTCCGATAGGGCGGAGATACGACGAGGAAACGATGGAATTTGATATTAATATCGAAATTAAGATATTACGATCGAGGTACCCGCGGTGTCCTTAATAACAAAATCTCAACGGCGTCGCCGACGTCCCTATCAAATTTCTTGCTCCTCCGCGACCGCGGAGGAGCACTCGCGGGCGACTCGATCAATCTCAATTACGAGCAAAACTCAAAAACTCGGTTCCCTCGGTTCATTCGCCGTGCCCAATGAGCAGAATTTCAGATTCGACAGAATTAAACGTCGTCTTATTCTAAATATAGCAGTTCCACCAACGACACGTACTATACGATAGTTTCACGGCGTCATCTCTACCTCGCCGCGTCTCTCTCTCTCTCTCCCTTTCTCTCTCTCCCTCTACCTCCCCCCTCCCTCCCTCCCTCCCTCCCTCTCTCTCACCAAGTCGCGTCTGCGGACGAGGTGGAATCATGGGGTGGTTGAGAGACCTCGTGGGAGAGAGAGAGGGTACGGGGAGAAGGGCGCAGCTCGAGGGGAGGTGGAGGACAATACTATCCCCGCTGACTCAGTTTATGGCTGATCATTCGACCCTGGCTCTCTCTCTCATTCCATCCGAGCTTCTCCCTCTCTCCTTCCCCTCCCCTCCCCTTCACCCCGCTGCCTCTCCCCGTACATACGTACACACGCGTATATACATTCGTACGCGCGCAAGTTTCGCACGCACACGACGGTCGCGCGTCCGTACAGAGGCTCGCGTGTGTTCGGAAATATGTAGATATACACCCCGTGTGCACATAACGCGCATGTAAGCCACTCCATGTATCGCCGTAGGAACGTACACACGGAGAACGGTACGCGTACATATGTACCGGCACGGTATGCTCATAGTGCGCATATGCAGCCAGGGGCTGGGTGAGACGGGCGGGAGAGGGGGGGGGGGGATATGAGGGGGCTGAGTGTGCGCGCGTACGTGAACACCACCGACACGTAGAAACCCCTCCCGTCCCCCCCAACCGCGCGCGCGCGCCTGTGCAGTGTACACGTGCTCCCGCGTGCTCGCGCAGAAAAGTGTGCATGCGCTTCTTCGCGCTCGTGTCCGCTTGTATGCGAGAGATATGCATTTAGTATGGGGCGTTCCATATCAAATCGGCAGCGCGTCTCCCTTTTGTTGGGACGATGGTTTCTCCTGTAATCCGCTCGTTAAGTTCTTTATATGAAATGGATATAGAAGTACCCTGGAGCGGTGGCTCATTCGCGTATAATCATTTGCGAATAAATTAAGGAGGTGAGTTGAGCCGCGGGCGACGACGGTTAAAATCGCTTTCATCGTGTCGCGTTTAGAACACCGTGGACGATTAGCGAGTTACCCGTGCAGTGACTTACTTAATGGGGAAGGGGGGGGGGGTTGCGGCGTCTAGATCGCATCGGGGGTGGAACACCCCCGTCGTAGATCATCGTAGAGCCTCGATGTCGTTTAATCGAACGGCTTTAGATACCGTGACGCAAAGTCGAGGATTCGCGACATTTGACTCTCGCGATACGAGGAAGAATGAAATTCTCGTAGTCGTTGTCCTCTCTCGGAAGAACTGGATTGTTTTCTAGTATCTTTATTAGGGGTACTCTGCGTGGCGCGATGGGAGAAGATAGGGTCTTCCCTTTACCTCGATCTCGGAGCGTGCAGATATCTTTCGTTATACTCTGATATTTCGTTGGTAGACGATCCGTATCCCGTATGGACGATCATCCTGAGTTCGTTCGTCGTCGTATCTCGCTCGTGTACTCCCGTTACCGACTCGCCGTTTCCTCCTCGCCGCATCTTCAATTTGAAACGATCGAGATCCATCAACGGAAACCCGCAAAAATTATTTTCTTACCTCAGCCTTGCTACCGTTAAAAAAAAAAAACAGAGAAAATAATTGTTCTTTTTCAATTCCACTTCATTTTGATCTTAAATACTCCACCCCAACGCGTAGGTACGCGAAAAACAAGAAAAAACTCTACGTCGTCATTAACATCGCGTTTCTATACTCTCGACCGAACCTTTTACAATCGATGGTTTGGATTCGACAATTCTCGTTCCTCGGGATCTCGTCGATCGATCTATCTCGCAAAAATTAGCCACTTTCTCGCGCACCTAATCGAAGCTCTATTTGCTCGAGCCACTCGTGTAACGATTAGTTCCACGCGCGGGGGCCGCTTAACGCGGCGAGAAAGTTTTGAAAGGGATGAAAAGTGTTAGCCGGGGCGGTCTCGGTCAAAGTGTCCCTCCTTTCTCGCCACGTGGACCAATTCTCAAACCAGGTTCGCTCCGGGCGACTTCCTTTCATCCACCTTCTTTCCGTGTGCTCAGCCGCGAGCCGGTGTCAAAATATTCCATTGGATTAGGCAACAAACCCCCCGTTCGCGGCGATCCGCTATCGAATTATATCCGTGGCGGATACACGGGACCCCATCGTTCTACCCGGGCCACTGTTTCTCCACTCCTCCTCCCCCCCCCCCTGCTCCACTACCACCACCTTTCTTTGCAACGGCTTCGGCGTTTGCCGGCTACCGTGGCGCTTCGCGAGAGAAGCGCTTCGTTATGGTCGAGCGCTCACGATCCGGCGCTAATCCGCTTGGTCGTTGAGGCGACACGGGGATCCGTCAAAGCGAACGCGTCGGCTACCTTTTCCAAGATCCCTCTTTATCTCTATCTTTCTCCCTTTTTTATTCCCCCCCCCCCCCACCCCACCACCCCGTCGCCCAGTCGTCACACACTTTTTGCTTCCCGTTTAACCTTTTTTTGTTCCAAACGCCAACTCTTTGTATCGCGGACGAAGTGCGACGGTTACGTGCGGAAATTTGGTTATATTTAGTAGTTAGGTCGTTCGCGGGTGAAACGTAACGTTAAGCGATTTAACGTAACGCGTGTAACCGAGCGATTTGGAAGTGGAAAACATGACTGATTCGAAACCTCTATCGATGCGAACGTTTGACCCATTCTATTTCGTAGAGGTACCAGAAAGAATGTACCGGGACCGCTCTCTTGTCTCGTTAATATCTCGTCAGCGTTGTACGCTCGTTAGAGATCGCTAAAAAGGAATTCTTGAAGTAGAACTTTTTCCAAGTAGGACGACCAAACCTTCCGTAGGAGAGCGCCGCTTTTGAAAACAAGCGGGACTGTTTGTTTTAGAAATTCCAGAATTTCGTGTTTAATACTCGACTCGATTGGATAATACGGAAATCGTGACGAAACGTTTGGTGTCGATAGTTCATGGATACTCGTCTATGTATACTTAACGTCACTTTCGGATCAATATTATTCTATTATACATCATTAGATCGCCTAACTGGGTTAAAGTGTCCGTGCGTCAGTCACTTTACGCACAATGTTATTATCCAATCGGTACTAGTTGTCGGGCCAGTACCATCGGAGAGTATCGGCAGGCAGAAACGTATCGACGCCGCATTAGCCATAAATTTTCAATCATGGTCGCCGCGAACATGCCCCGGGGGGACACAACCTCGCGTCGAGTCACTTTCTTCGCCCCCGAAAGTCATCGCGCCGACCTATTTCGTTCACCCATTCTAACCGATACGTCAACGTACGTGTTCGTCTCCTCGCGTATTCCGTCGCCCGGCAGTGCCCTTCCAAGGGCGGCAGTAAAAAAAAAAAAAAGAAAAGCACATTGGCCCAAGTAGGGGCCGGTGGTCGCGCGAGATCTTCTCCCTGGCCCTTAATCGTGGGCCCCAAAGGACTCTTCCTCCTTGCATACAGCCCCGAGGATTAAACGCGGATACCCCTGGGTGGAAGATACGCGAAATTCCCAACCTCACCCCAGCCCGTTGCCGTTACTTTGCGCCCTACCATCGCCCCCCATCCTCCTCCTCCTCTTCCTCCTCCTCCTCCCTCTTCCACAGCCCTCTTTTTCTCCCTTTTTCCTCCACCTCCGCCCTCTCCCCATTTTTTTTTCTCTCCCGGCCCTCTCCGCTCTCACCCTCTCCTTGGTCTTGCATTTTTTGCCTTCTACAACTACGTACAACGAGGAGTGGAGAGAGAGAGAGAGAGAGGAGAGGAGAGGAGCAGACAATTTCATCGCGTTCGTCTCGTCAGCTCGCCTCCGCCGTGGCGAAGAGTTGCCACGGGCAACCCTCCGCGACTACTGGAGAATTATTGTCCGCGAAAAGGGGATGGCGTGGGATGGGTCTCCCTCCACCCCCCTCCCCTCGCCACCCTTCTCTCTCTCTCTCCCTCTGTTACTCTCGCTCCCTCCCTCATCCTCCTCTTCCTCTTCCTCTACATCTACCTCCTCCTCCTCCTCCCCCTTTTCTCTTTCCCTCTCGGTAACAGGGGATGAGTGGGCTGCGGGAGAGAGAGAGAGAGAGGAGTTGGGGTGGGTTCAGGCCGGCGGAGTCGTGCGCACCCTGTGCCAGGAGCACCACATCGGGGAAAAATTCAATCCCCCGGTTAAAGGGGATGACGCGCTCTTCAGGGCCGTGTAGTCGAGGCGGTAATTTTCACGAGAGGCGCACTCCCTGCGCCCTCTCCCCTCTCTCTCTCTCTCTCTCCCTCCTTTCTCTTCCTTTCTTGTCTTCTCTATCCTCTCGATCCTCCACCCCTCTTTTCTCTTTCCCTTCCGCGCTCTCCCTCTCTCCCTCCCTTTGTGTTTCTCTCTACCCACACCCGACTCGCGTTTCTGCATGCGTTCCCATTGCCACTGACGTAGGAAGAAATGAATGAGCATTGGTGTCGTGGGACTTCGGTGCTCTCCTCGAGGATGATGAACAAGTACTCGCCGGATTCCTCGTTTTCTTTTTCCTTCCTTTTTTTTCGGAAACTGACGCGATTGTTTGGCCAAGTCTTTACGGGCTAATTTTATGCTACAGATCCCGCGATATGATGGAGTTACGCGGAACAAGCGGCGCGATAGTTAGCGTGGCTAATTTCGTTACGTCGGCGAAATTCGCGGCGGATGCCGATTTTTGGGAAGTTTGTTGAACCGGTGGTACGATTGGAGCGGTAATTTGCTGATCTTCTCTCGCTTTCGGTTGCGAGCGTATACACTTCGTACTTACTTCGCGCGAGCGGTCTACTTTAATAGCTGATCTCGTCGACGCCGGGGATCAATCGACCAAATTCGAGTACAAAGATTCTTCTTTTTTTACTCCTAAAGATTATTACTTCGGATAACGTTATTCTTCTCAGAGCTTTCTTTTGTATTCATTTTCTATCGAATCTCCCGCACGCTTTTCTCTCAATAAATATATAACCGCAGTTTTATTTCACCGGATAAAATAATCTTGCGACTTATTCCTGACGTAAATTCCATTTATATCCATCTTCGATTCTGTAACCAAATTTTATTTTAAAAAACCATTAGAATCGCGAAGTTCGTTGTACCGCGGACTTAACCCAGTTCCCAGTCGGTGTTCCGAACCGTATTCCAATCGCGTGTCCGAAGTGTCAAAATTCGTAGAAATCGAAACAGTCCTGGGAGAACGTTCGGTCCCCCGTCGTTGTCGTTGTTAATGTTTAATCACGATCCTCCCCCCCCCCCCCCCCCCCCACACCTCGACTATCAAAGTAGATCCAGCCGGGATTCCAAGGGGCAGCCCTCTTACGACGGTAAAACGAACGAGCGAGCGAGTTTACGACGCTCTCGGTTTCAGGGTCGGACACTGACGAGCACCTGGGGTAAATCCAGAGGGTGGTTTAAGGGGGTTAATTTCCACCGTCGCTTAATTCACGCGCTTGTCCCGCTGACATCGTTCCGGGGGCGTTGTTTCGACGCTTCCGCGCGTCCGCCTCGCCAGAATCTTGTTTCTCTCCTCGCTTTTCGGGGATACACCTTATATTCGAGCGTATCAACGCATCGACGGACTCGGGAGTTTATAAAACTTTTATTGGGGAGAGAGAGAGAGAGAGGGGTCAATGAAAAGTTTATTTCGAGCGCGTTGTCCCTTAGTTTCCGAACGATCCTGCTTCCCTTATAAGTTTGTCAGGGGAGTCAGAAAAAATATAAAGCGTTAGTCTTAAAACGGCTGGCTCGTTTACGAGCTTCCGCAACGAACTCTTGGGGATTTCTTTTTCGCTGTCGCGGCGCGATGACGCGCATCGACATACCGCTCGTATCTTATCGACGAATTAGTAACGCGTTCGCGAGTATGCGTTGCATTGTCATCTCGCGCGATTCGTCTTTCCTCTCCCGTGCAACTTGCCATGGTAATGTTGATTCGAGGAAACGCGTTGAATCTGAATGGCGATTATTCTGATTTCATCGAACACATTGATTCCTGGTAAAACTTGTTTGGAATCATCTGTGTCGAAGTGGCAGTGTTTAGATAGTTATTCTACCGATTTCAGTTATGCGTGTCTCGGGAAATGTACACCTGGGTTTGGCATACCCCGCGAGATATTTTTATCGAACATTGAAAAATCAATTTGAAAACAGGTGATTTTAGTTTCTTTATTAGCATTGAATTAAGATGCCGGTACGTATGAAAATTATATTTATTCGTGCAGTTTTTGATTTTCAATTATTATTTTCATATGCAAGTTTTTTCTCTCTTTGAGCGCAAGATCTTGAGTGGCCGTGTCACGCACTTTCTCTCCGCCCTTCTTGCGTCCTTGTCTCCTCGTTTAGGCCATTCGAGACTGATTACACGCCATGCGCGTAATGCATTTCCTAGCGACAGGGACCAGTTACGCACCATGCGTGCGATAATCGCTAACGAATAAAACATTTTCGCTCCCGTGGATGCCTGGTATTAGTCGATGCACATATACATATATCAGTATTATAATAAATATTTTCCACGTTCTATTTGGAGTTACGATAACGAGATGGTGTCACCCAGATTCCAGACGCACGATCGTAAGATCGATACTCCTTCCGTATTATTTTTCGATCAGAATTCTCATAACGACGGATTTCGATTGATTCTCTCTCTCTCTCTCTCTCGATCACGACCAGTATTCGCTGTATTCTTCGGCTTTTTTTCCAGGAAGGTACGCATTCCCTAACTGGAACGCCATTGACGAGCTCCCAATTCCTCCGATGCCGACGGCGGCTGAGCTTTACAGGGAATTCGGCATGTGGCACGGAAACCGATCTGCGTTCCCCCCTCCCCTCGCCGATGCACGTACATACGTGCACCGGGGTAAACTTATGCCCACGCACGTGTAAACTCGCGCGTTGCCATCGATCTATCGATCTATTTGCGTTCCCGAGACTTCCTCTCCCAGCCGTTAGGCCGCGGCGCAGTTGCCGCGGGAAGCGTTTCCAGGAAACGTTAGCGGGAGAGAGGAGGTACGTCGGAGAAGCGAATCAATGGAATTCGTTGAATTTCCGCAAAGTCGGATACTTTGGCATTAAGTTTTTTTTTTTTCTCGCGTAGTACCGGCAAACAAATTATGCCACCTGAAATTTTCTTACGTCGGAGCGCTATTACGGTATTAAAAAAAAAAAAAAAAGAAAGGTGCAGAAAATAATTTACTCTTTTGAATTTCACGTCGCTCCGCGGTCCTAAATACTCTCTCGCGACGCGTTACGCGAAAATACCCGCGGCGTCGTTTACATCGCGTTTCTAACGCTCGTGTGGCTGTCGAACCTTTTACGTCGACGCTACATTACGTTCCGCGCAATATCGCGGGGTAGCGCACGGCCCGGACAAAAAAAACTCATTCGATCCCCATGAATGTAATACTAGAGAAAAAAAAAATTTGCGGCAAGATTCGCCCCTGAGCGCGCGTCGTGTGACGCGTTACACACCCGCGTCGCGAAACTTTTTATTTCCGTTCTATTTTAGTTCCGGTCATTTCCCGGTCCCCCATAGATAGCCAATCTCGCGTACACGAGTTTGCATATTAATTGTGTTGTTACACTAACAAGTGTTGACGCGTACCATTAACGGGCGGGCCCAGGGTCGTCGATGGTGATGCAACGTTCTACGAGCGACGCATTCCCGTGGAAAGAAGGGTAACGGGGGGAAGGGAGGAGAGGAACGACGAGGAGAGGAGAGAAATGGTGGACGTTAAGAAATAAGCTGAAATAAAAAAAAAAAATAAAAAAGGAAGCAAGAAGAAAAGAGGCCAAGAGCTGTACCGCTCGAAACGCAGGCCTGCCACTTTTCTCTCGTTTCTTTCCTCGCCTTCTTCTTCCACCTCTCTCTCCCTCCCGTCCTCCTCTTCGAATTCTTTTTCCTCCCTTTCCTTCTCCTCCACTTCTTTATCACCCGTTTCTCCGTTCCTTCCTCGGCTGCTCAAAAGCCAAGACTCACCCCACGGCCTCTCTAGCTCGTCGGAACCCTCTCCTCTCGACGTTTCACCCCCCTTCCCCCCCCACCGTTGTCGTTCCTTTCCCCTCCAACCTTCTCCCCATACCCACGAATCCACCCACCCTCCTCCCTCTCTCGCGCTGCGTTTCTCCGCGCGTCCATTGGCGCCCAACAAGCGCACCCGCTTAAAAGATACGCGACAAGCTTATCGACACGGTAAACAAGAACACTTTACTGCGACAATATTGGCCGAATGTAAAACCAGTTTGAAAGGTGAAATAAAAAAGAGAAAAAAAAGATTGAAAAAAGAAAAGAGGGAATAAAAGATCCTCCGGAGGAGAGTCCCTCGAAGCATCGCCTATGCCTCTTCCTCTCCTCGCAAAAAGGTCTTGACGTAGAAAAGAAGAGGCGTTTCTACGGCCACGAACCGAGCGAGACGTATGAAAACTGGTTTAGAAGTTGTACGTTCGAAAGAGAGACGCGTGTTCCCTCTTCTTCTTCTTCTTCTTCTTCTTCGAGTGATTCAGTAGGAATTTGTCTTGTTGGGATTTGTTTGAGTACCGCGTCTCGTGAAATAGTTCCAGTTCTGAGCACGATCCTAATACCGAACGATGATTGCGACATTACTCGGTAAGAAAACAAAAAAAAAAGAATAGTGGTTTCGACGGAAACCCGTTTTGTCTATGGTTGCCAGTTTCGTATTTTTTTCGAGATCAGGTAAATTCGACGGCGCGCAACCGGCAGCGTAGGAACAACGTCCGAGGAGACAATTCTGTTTGGTATTAAAAAAATGTTTTTTGTGACGGTTCGACCGATCGAGAGACGGCGATACATCGGATAGCGTTTGATCGCGTATAGCGAATCTTTGCGTGGAACCCTATATCGGTATTCGATACTTCCTCGTTAGCCGACTGCGTGAAATACATCGGTCCTCGTCCCAGGGCTTACGTGAGATGCGAGCGGTTAATTAATCCATCGTGTTTCCGACGATAGGTTTTGACGCGTGGGAGGCTTTTCCGTAAACAGATTCTTATCCTCGTTATTCTAAAATCAGCTGGAAAGTCTTATCGCGAGTTTAATCGACTACCGTCTATCAAGGTATTTGTAACTCTGCTCGCTTCAAGAATATTCTAAAGTTTCTAAATTTACAATCGAGTCCGAGCGTTCCGAGTTGCGCGTAACATGAAATTTCCCACGATACGCCCCCCCCCTCTCTCTCCCACCCCTTGCTCTCTCTCTCTGTCAGAAATTCAAGATTCCAGCTCGTACGCATCCCGGCGCACAAACTATGCTTCCGGGGATCTCAAAATACCTCCGCCGCCGGTGTATTAGCCAAGTTGGAGATTTCCAATCTTGCGTCATTTCTGATTAGCAGCCCGGCGACGAGTAAAATTTCCAAACCCTCCCCCGACCGCGAAGGATCGATCGTCGTCGTTGCGCGCGAAGAAAATCCTCTCGCGGAGATCATCGTCCTGGTAACGTCTCTCCTCGGATCTCCCGTGGCGTTAGGGATATACGTGGGGGAGAGTAAACGGGAGAGAACGAGAGAGTGGCGAACGTGGGGCACGGTGGAATAGAGGAGATAGAGCGAGAGAGAGAGAGAGAATGGTTCGTGCGTCGTTGCGGGTTAAGGGGAGGGGGGGGGGGGGGGTTGGGTTACAGAGGAGGAGAGACACGTTAAGTTTGGGGAAAAAAGTGCAGCGCCTCGAAAGAAAGGTCGCGCGAGGAGAGACTCGTCGGGATTCTCTCTCCTGAAGGAGAGGATCATCGCCCCAGTTACGTCCTTCTTCCAGTAACCTTGCATCCTCCTTCTTCTTCTCCTCCGCCCTCCTCCTTTTACCTCTTCCTCCCGTATCGTTCCATAGCCACTATCTCTCCTCCTGTTCCTTTTTCACTGATCGCGTTGCGCTCTCTCGCCGCGAGCCACGTGAGAGGGAGAGAGAGACAGATTGCGGAGGGGGAGCGAGAGGAAGAGCGAGAGAGAGAGAGAGAGAGAGAGCTACTCGAGAGAGGCCCGAGAGTGCGCATCTGGGGGCCCGTGGCCGTAGGCAAAAATTGTACCGACCTGAAAAAAGGACCTGCAGCGTAGCCGGGGAGGAGGTGGCGGGAATAAAAGTGAGCGGACGAAAAAAAAAAGAGAGAAGAGAAAGATCGAGAGATGCGAAGCAGAAAAAGCGGATAGGAAGAACGAATGGGTGAGAGCGAGAGGAACGGGCGGGAGGGGGAGGAACGGGAGGGGCAGGAGGATACCAGAAGAGAGGCGAATGCTAGAGAGACACACGCTGCAAACAATGGCAGCGCGTGCACGGTGGCTCTTTCTCTCTCTATCCCCCCCTCCGTCTCCTCGTTTCGCTTCCTCCCTCGCGTACGCGTATACTATGCTCTCTGTCCGTCTACCTTTCTCTTCGTCTCTTTTCCCGTCTCTCTCTCTCTCCCTTTCATGCGCGCACACATACAATCTATTTCTATTCCCCCCCCCCCCCCGCTCCCTCTCTCTCTCTTCGCTCCGATCTCTTTCTCTCCGTCATTCCATCTCCGTCCCACGCGTCACAGTTATACCTACAGCCGTAGACGTACCAGCAGCCCGATACGAGAGAGCAAAGGAGAGGGAGCAACGCGCGGCGTGGAACAGAGACGAGGAAACAAGAGCGAGAGGGAGGGAGACGATGAGAGAAACAGAGTGAGACGGTGGAAGAGAGAGAGAGAGAGAGAGAGAGGAGAACGGAGCAAGACAACGACAAGAGAGAGGAAGGGCGGAACAGGTTCCAGGCAAAGGTGGGTGGGGTTGCCGGAGGGCACGGGGATCGGAGAGCTGGAACCGAAGGGGGAAGCGAAAGAGAGAGGGGGAGAACGTACGAGCGAGCGAGCGAGCGAGAGAGATGAGGTTTCACGTCGGTCGAGGGAGGGCGGGGCGGAGGGAGGGGGGTTGGAAGGGTGGGGTGCGAGAGGGGGATGGGAGAACTGGAATCCTGAGTAGCAACGGCGTAGCCGCGAACCAACGAACCTGGGCTCCAACCTTAAAGCGATGGATCACTCCTGGTAGGCGCTGACCAGGCAATATCCGTGCCTCGTGGCCTACACCATGGCCTACCGAACATTCTCTCCCTCTCTCTCTCTCTCTCTCTCTATCCGGAGAACACGTTTTCCCGGGTAATTCGAAAATAAAGTGGAAAGAAAGACAGTTTGGTAGGCGTCCCGGAGGATCTTGTACGTAGCGAGAGAGAGGGAGAGAGAGAGAGAGAGAGTGAGAGGCGGGGGCGGGGGAGAGTGGTCCTCGGAGAGCTGGATTTATCCACGCTTTGCATAGCCACGGTGGGAGTATCGACGTTTCTCTCCTACGTGGATAACTTTTCGTAAAGTAATCGCGGGGTGTCTCGAAATAATTGGCCGATGGAGGATGACCCTGAAGACGACGATGCTCTCGCGGTGTCGCGAGAGACGCCGTCTCGAAGAGTATCTTCCCTTCTTTTCTTTCTTTTTTGTTTTACGGGCTTTTGTTCGACCGTACGTACGCGTCAAAGGTTTATTGGGATCGTAAAGAGGTTTCGTTGAAAGGTGGTCGAAGGTTTGGGTAATCACGCTCCCGTTTTTCTCCTACTGGATCGAGTGTCGATGGTCGGGAGTAGGACACGAGTCTCGTAGTTCTTACGACGTGAAATTGAGGCGTGGAATCAATCTCGCGTGTATGTACGATTTTTGTCGAAATTTCTAGTATCGTCGGGTCACTTGGAATCTACCGACACGACTATGTATGTATGTATATATATTTTTTATGGACATCGATACTCGAATTGTTTCGCGATCGCGGGTTACCGTACCTGTGTACACAAATGACCGTTTCCCGAACAGAGTAGTTGAAATAATCCCGCGAAACTTGCCGATTGTGTTTCTCGAAACTTCTCCCAAGTTTCTGCCACTGTTCGCCGAAGGGGAGTGCGAGGGGGTTAAAGAGTGAGATAGATAGATAGAGAGAGAGAGAGAGAGAGAGAGAGAGAGAGAGAGAGAGACAGAAGGAGAGATCGAGAGAGAGAGAGAGAAAGAGAGACACCTCGGAGCAGGCGGGAACGTTTTCCTCGATCAATCGATCGAAACGCTGCAAGTTCGATTGAGTCGAGTAAATTCCTTTCTTGCGCGACGGTACGTCGGATAAATAGAGATCCGCGGAGGATGGTGCTCCGCGAGAAGAAGGGGAAACCTGTTTGCTAATCTGCAACTAACAACAAACGGTGCGCGTCTGAAGTTCCACGAGCTCTTGGATTCCATAATCGACCGGACGGAGGGGGAGGATCAGCGAGAGAGAGAGAGAGGGGGGGGATAAATCGATTTTTCGATAGTTTCGAGAAACTCACCGCCCTCAACTCCTTTATCGTATCCACGCGAGCTTAAAATTTATCTGGCCGAATTATTCGTCCGGTATACCCTAGTTACCTCACTCTCTCTCTCAGTATCCAATCGCGAATAGCTCGCGCGAGCAAGTACGTACCAAGTATTCCAATAACCGTGTACACATCGGTCCAGACCGATCCTTGGGGGTGTGGGGGCGTGGGGGGGGGGGGGCAGGGCGACGGTCAGAAATTTCACCGATCGTCCGTGAAAAGCATCGCGCGAGAATCGTAATCCACCCAAAACGAACCTGTCTCCAACGTTCAACTCGAGCAACGATATCGTTCGCTCGTTCGTTGGCCCATTATCGTTGGGCGTTGAACAAATGAATGTATTGTTACAGAATCGAGAGGACCGACGGAGTTAGGTACCGTCAAGTTGAGAAAAGCAATTTAAGTTACCGCGGAGTGGATCGAATTACAAATGTTTCCGCGGCGTTAATTATTTTTCCGCGTTGACGTGCATTTACTCGTGCGCGCAGCGCGCTCCGGTCCACGAGTCTGATTACACGGAACAAACGATCGTCGGATCGTTACTAATTATTCTAATAATCCAACGATTCTAATGGATCGCGCGTCGACGGGCGGTGACCGTTTCGATGCGATTTACGATAGAATTCCCGGCTATCGAATTAAACCGCTGTGAATTGTCCCAAAATGAATCTTTTATCATCGGCGGTTTGTTAAGTAAAACTTTAATACACGATAAAGCCCGTTGATCCGATTAACGCGTAATTGACTAAGTTTCGATACCGTGGGTTTCGTACCGTGAACCAACAGTAACTTTAAGACCCATCAAAATTCTACGCATAAAGTCCTCTCGACGTTGGTGCCGTTACAATCTCGTACATTAAAATCGCGTAAACCCCCGAACGTAGAATCCCGGTCGACTTCATCGATCATCGAATTTCTTTTAATTAGTCAATTTCAGGATCATCGTCGATCGTTGTTACGATATTCTTGCCAATGGAACAACACGGATATAAATATCCATCCAACGTAGCGTATATAAGAAATATTCATCGACAGTTTCATCACTTTTTGCTCCTAAACATCGCGATAATAACCGATCGGTACAAAGATACACGTACAAAAAACAAGAACAGCTGCGAAGTGAGAAATCCAAAAAAACCACGACATTACACCCGCGTGACTCTTAAACGAAGAATAAAAATATCAATCCATCTTTTCCCGGGTTTTCCTTCCCTAAATGTCACGATAATCGCCTATCGTTGTAATCGTATTCCCACGGAAATGCAACGGGGAAGATCGAATGTATGTAAAAAAAAATTAAGCGTCACGTTCTAACGGCGTGAGTCCAAAGTAAAAAATACAGATAACCATCCACGATTTCGCCGGTTCTCACCCCAAAAATTCAGCGATATCCATCGCGATCGTCGTGACGATGTTTGCGGAAGACAAAAATGAAACGTGAAACGTCGAAAGAGAACCACGCGATAGAGTAACGCGATTCCCTAATAGCGCGATACTCGCGGCAGATTAGACGGGCGCTAACGGCGTGGCCAGAGCGGTGCATTAGTTACGAAGATGATAACAAACGGCGTTATCGGTTAATACACGGTCACGCGGATATAACGAAGCGGCCGTGTATCGTAAGAGGCGACACGTACTCGCGGGATACACGCGAGACAGCGTAATATGCCGTGGTTATAGTAAAAAGCATATCGTCGTCCGGTAATTAATGTTACCGTGGCTCGTGCCGCTCATTGAAATGCTAATACTTAGCGCGCATTATTTATGCGTGATTTACAGATCAACGGTAAGCGTGCGACGGTTGCAGCGTTGCGCTATTAAACGTTTTCCATCGTACGGGACTAGTTTCTTTAGTTTATATTATATGCGCGAGCAGTAATAATATAAGTGAGTAGGTTAACTCTGTGTGTAGTAAGACTCTGCGAAGATCGACCTATATTCGTCGATTAGTTTGCACGTATAATCTTTTCGGAGTTCAATTGGACCGAATTACACGGAGGGGTATAATTAATGATTCATGAGTAGTCAAAGTTTCACGTGTAGCTTATTTGCGCAGTAATGAGTCTTTTAACCTCTTCGGGGACGTATGATTAAAGTGAGAAAAGAATATTTCATTTTTTAGCCACTTCAAGTTTCTTCTTTTAATCGTTGAGTGATTCTGCGGTGAATAGTCTTCAGTTAGATTTTAATCTCTCTACATGGTTTCGTTTATTTTCTTCATCGAATATAATTTTAATTTACCATAGACTGAACGTACGCGTATGTGATAGACAAAGGCTTCATAGTTAATTTCTCATCAGCTGGTAGAATTGGAAAAATCAAATTCGAAGACATTTAAAACACCGACCAGTCCCCTTCGTCCCCTTCGTCCCCTTTTAATACATTCCTCAAAGAAACTCGAAGTGGTGCTCCTCCATCGGGATGAATATCGTCCCCGAGGACCCCTTTCATTCCTGACAACCCTACAGCTCACAACTAAGTTAGCGCCTAATAGCAAACCACCGAAGCCCAGCCTCGGTGCGCGAAGGCCCGCGATTACTTTCGAATTCAAGCAATTGCTCTATCAACTCGAATTTCTCGATAAGCAGCAACTCCGTAAATATATCGCTCGATCCAATCCAACGGAACGCCCGATGTTCCTTTAATTTGTTATACGATTACCCTGTTCGGTTAATTTGCGTTTCGAGGGTGAATTCAAGAAAAAAAAGAGTTCAGGTTTGCTTGTCTGTCCATTTCGTAAATTTCGTTTGATTTCGCATCCAGCCTCGATAGAATATATACTCTTAATCTCCCAAAATCACTTAATTACTTTCACCCCCGAGGGCAGTAACTCCTTTGCATTCGAAACGTCATCCCTCCAACCCCCAAATATCTAAGACACTCGATACCCACCTCCGGACATTGGTGCGTCCACTTCTCTCTCCACCTCTCTCCTTCTCGGATTCGTTCACGATCGGTGGCATTGCAAAACGGTCCCCCGAGGGACACGCTGTCCTTGTACGTTTGTAACGGCCCAAGTCTCGTGGGGGAAAACACGCGATCGGAATGCGGAGGAAAAAGAGTTTTCGGCGCGCAACGTACTGGTCACACGCGTACGTACGACCATCGGTCGCGTCCATCCATCCATCCATCCATCCTGGTACCACCCACCTCACCTTGGCCGACGCGGTACCCTTCGTCTCACCCTCAACCCGTCGGCCACCCCTTTCGGGGTCGGTGGTGCGGCAAATCAGTCGTTCTTACGGCGAACACGATGGTCGACGACGTTGAAAGCGGCGGTGGTTGTTAAAGAGGAGGGTCGTAGGGAAAGAGGGACCGAGGGGGGGTGGGTGGGTGGGTGGTCGAAGAAGAGGAAGAGGAGGAGGCGGGGGGGGGTGGTAGTGGCCATGGTGGTGGCGAAGGTGGTGGGTACGTGAGAGAGAGAGGGAGGGGGGTGGGTTCGGGAGAGAGGGTGGTTTGATCGTATGGTACCACGATGTATTTAATCTGCAGGCCGCTATATGGTCTTGGTTATTCATGGTGGTCGGGTGATGGGGTTCTGGCGGGGGAGGGGAGGGGGCATGGTGTACCGCCACGAAGGGTGGGTGGTGTGGGGTGGGGGCGAGATATTGATCAAAACCTACCGTGGCACCAACCCCTGCTCCCCTCCTTCCATCCGACCACCCCACGGCCACCCTTCTACATCCTCTCCTCTCTCTCTCTCTCTCCCTCTCCCTCTATGTATTTCTCTTTCTCTCGCTCTCTCGCTCCCTACCCTCCTTCCCTTCCTCGTTCCCCATCCCCCACCCCTTCCCCCTTCTCGCTCTATCTATCTATCCGTCTGTCTCCCTCTCTCGCTCTCTGCACTCGGCCGAGCACAGGCAGTGGTTCTCAATGTCGTGCGTCTTGTTAGGCGAGACTTTCGGTCGCTGCGAAACGAATCGTTAGTATAATCTCGCTTTAGGACGAAGCGGCCCGTGTAACCTTTTGTACGGGGGGGTGATTTATTTTAACCCTGCCATGTCAGACTCCGTGAGCTCTCTCCCGTTGGATTGATCGCGAGCTCTCTCTTTTTTTTTTAACGTTTGGCGCGAGAGCTCGCGGTGATATGGTCGATGCTCGGGATCGATTAGACTACGCGCGAAAGTAGCCGTAAAATCGAGGATTAATTATTTCCGTGTAATAAAGTAATAAATAACAACCCCCGTTGCGCCATGGTTTTTGGCGCACGACGGTGATACACTTATTTTTCGTTTCAACCTTTCGACTGCCCGCGGTATCGCGTGGATTTAACGATGATTCTCGTCGTTACGAAATAATTAGTAAACCGGCATGCGAATGATTAAACCCGTGAAACGTGTCGCAACGACGGAATTCCGCAACGTTATCCGTTCCTTTTCAATTATTTGGATTTGTTTTAAGGGCGGATAATGACATCGTTAATTTACGATTAAGGCAGTCAGACATCGTTTTTAGACCCGCGGTATTAGCATATGAGAATCCGTGAACTGCGTTTACCGTAGTTAGCCCCCGTGTAGCGCGCCGAGGTGCTCATTTAATTTTCATAAACGTAACTTTGAAAATGTCGACTTCCGCGAGGCAACTTTTGTCCCCGTAACGTGAAAATTTATAGAGACCGGTAAAGATTTCTGTTAGAGTACAAAATCCTACCCTATCTTTAATACATTTTCTTCGAACGATGACGTACTCTTAATTCTACGGAACCCTTACCTCTCTCACAGCTAATTACTAATTTTAAACAACGTTTCGCCGTGTACCACCGCTCGCACCTCGTATAAAAAAAAAAGAGTACCTTCGTCCACCCCGTTCGTAATAATAACGAAATAATGTCCAGCTCGTCACAGATTTAATTGCAACATACGACGCAACGGACCTACGCGTTATGAAAAAAATCTCCAGTGCTTTTACATACGAAACCATTATCAATAATGGTGCATATATTTTTTTTTTTTATCGTCCCCATACCCGAGTTGTCCGTATTAAACATCCATTAGTCGGAACGCGTACGTCCGAAGCGATTCCTTTTTACGCGTTTCGCGGCAAAATTTGATTCCTCGCAGTTCTATCGCGTCTAATTTTTTCTTTTTTCTTTTTCGGCACGCGATACCATAAACTCCGACGCACTTGCGCGCGTTATCCGTGTGGTTGCCAAGGGCTAGGGTATGGGTTCTCTATGACGTCTTTGTTGTACGGCCTGCGGTCACCTACGCTTCGATTCATCGGCTCACACTTACGCGCGCGCGTTTGTGCGCGATCGGACGGGCGTCTCGTTCGAAGGGCTCGTTCCCGCACTCCCACGCTCCAAGGGTGGAGGCATCCCTATGATCCAGTTGCGCGAGCTTTGTCTCTCCACCCTTGATAACTGATAACGGACAACTTTTCGCGCGATAACGCGGAACTAGAAAACTGCCTTTCATTCTGTTCCCGTCGTTGTAATAAAATCTGCGACGAGAGGGACGCTATTTTATTTGGATTACAGATGCGCGACAAAGGCGTGTCGCACAGCGTTCGCGTTTACGCGCGTGTGTAATTAAATCTACAACGTGGGTGGGGACGCCATTTTATTTCTATTACGAGTGGCGGGCCGAAGACAGTGTTTTTTTTTTCTTTTTTCATGTAACGCGTTTGAAATTAATAAATTACTTATCGAAAAGGGCAAGAACATTGTGCCATGGCTAGTCACCCGAAACAAAACTTTCGCGAATTTTATTAATTTCGTTGGCGCGTTAAAAAATTATTTTGCGAAAGATCCTCGATGTCACGTAATTAGTCGTATCGTGTCACTAACCGAGTTTAAAAGCGTAACGATGATTTCCGTGCGAGTTATTCCCATCATTACCACGGTTATCTCTCTCGGCTGCTTTTCACCCTATTTTTTCTAACCGATCCCCATTCGAAGCATCGAAATTCACCGAACAAATCTCAACTCCCCGGCAGTGCTAACAACACAGAATGCCTCTGTGTATTACGAAACGAGCCTATATACGTATTGCGTATCATCCGCGCGGCCTATACCCGGATATCCGAGTGGATTTACCGGTGCAGTGTGTAGGGCTTTTTCCCCGACCGTGGAATGATTTTTAAGGGCGAGGCAAAAAACGCAGAGAGAGAAAGAGGGAGAGTCAGAGAGAAGCAGATGAGAAGCAGAAGGATATAGGCGAGCTTTATCGCGATATTCCACGAATGTTCTGATTTTAACCCCCGGAACGTGAATGCCTGGGAAAAGTCGCGCGAATAAACAGTGAAGCCCTCGTTAATGAAATACGCTCGTAACGATTAACTTTATTCGTGGATTATCGGGAAGGAGATACGTTTTCTTGGTACGACGGCTATGGTTAATTGGCCATAGCGCGTTGATGTTATTTTTTTTTACCTCTCTGAAAACCTTGCGCGTTCAAAATGCACTCGGTCGCGTCAGAATAAGTAAATAATCATGGAAGTTAAAAATTGTCGAAGTCGAGTTAGTAGTTCGAGCGAGCGTATAGCGTTCGACTCGGCGGACATGCAGGCTCGATTTTTTTTTATTAGCAGGGTTGATGATTTTTGATTTATACCGTGGACGTTCACGCGCTATCTTTTTTTAAATTAAACTAACTGAATAGATGCAAACTTAAGACTAAACGTGTCAAGCCTAGTCAAATAACCCATTTATGTTACGTTCTATTATATTTATGCCCTATTTATGATACATATAGAAATGAAAATATATGGTTGGTTATTTTATTATTATTTAGAAGACACGTTGTATATTATTGTTTACATTAACGTTCACATTTCGTAAAAACAACATTTATTTTATAACCTATCATTTTACGGGTAGTTGCTAACACATGTTTCAAAAACCTCCCAAATACCATAAATGTTTATGATAGGTATTTAACGACCACGAGGCTCCAGTGTTTTTTTTTTTTTCTTCAAATTACCATTTACTCGATTCCATTCCAATGAGGCAGCTCATTTTTTCTTCACACTCCGTGGTGTTCGATCCAGTCCCCGCCGGGCCCCCAGAAAAGTGAGGTATCAATTAGCTACGAATCTCATGCACCGCAAGCGTAACGGACCCCTCCCCCCACTTTTGCCCCGGGGCGACAGAACCCGTCGGTGGAAGTTATCTTTGTCACCTGTCCCCCCCCTCCCCACGATTGATCGCGATACCTGCCTCGACGGTCGGTCATGTTAATAGCCGGGAATGTTAATTACAATTCAGGTCGGCGCGTGCCTGATTTCGCGGTTCGAGGACCGCGCGATTCCGGAGTGCTTTCGTGAATGCCCCGGGGCCAACGTGGGTATAAGGGCCACGCGTGACCTCGCATCCCCCCGGGAATAAAGGGCGTAATCGCTACCCCGAATCTGCAAGAGAGGACAATTTTCTTTGCTCCTCTTACTCTACGTTGTCCCTGGCTCGCCGCGGTGACGCTCCCGCTCCCGCTCCACGAGGGAGAATATTCGAGATTTTTCGGGGGGAAAATCGAAATTAATGTGCGCCCGCGTAATCCTTTCCCGAATTTCGGCTTTCGCGGGGATTCGAGTGCACGTGTGTTTGAGTGTCGGGGATTCGACTTGTAAGTCGAAAAAAAAGTCACTTAATCCGAGTCGAGATAAAATTAGTGAAATTCGGATAGATCCGAAGTACCTATGTGGAATTACTTTGTTTTTTATTCACAAATTCTGGTACGCTCGATATAGAAATTGAATGGAAACTTTCTAAGGATACATTTTCAGCTCGAAACATAATTTTCAAAGATTATTTTTTAATGGCTTTGTTATACTTCGACGGTAAGGAATGCCTTGGGATTTAATGTAGATCACTTCGAGTTATTCTGTAGTGCGCGTAGCAACATTTCCCGTTGCCCCGAGTCGCTTACTTTTAGGGGAAAGCCAAGACGCGTATGTAATCCTATCTCGAGACTTTCTACGCTTTTATGCGAGCGCAGTTAATTGAATTTAATACACCGGTTCGCGTTACGATATAATGCGATGCGGAGGCGAGCGATTTTACTAGATTACACGCGATGGTATCCGATCGAACGAAGCGAAATTATTTTGATACGATCCTGCCCGGGAAACGCTTCTCGAGAGCGCGTAGGTATGTTTGTTCGCGAGCAAAAAAAAAAAAAAAGGAGCGCGAGCATTTTTGAAAGTTAACATCCTACGCGGAATGTAGAATATAGAATGGGTACGATGCGACCGGTGCAATCAGTGGTTGATCGTTGATACGGAGAATTTAATACCCACGCGTTTCGTGGAATTTATTTTCTTCGACCGAGGCGTCGTCGTCGTTTCTCCTGAAATTCGTGCGATACCGGTGACGGAAAATATTGAAATATTTATTATCCTCGTCGTCGTTAAGAATTTATCTTCTCGAAGTAAATATTGTTTTCTCCTAACTCGAGCGACGCGCAGGGCGATAAAACAAATGATCCGGTATTTATTATATTTAAATCTCTAACGACTTCCGTTCGTCTCGGTAAATATCGTTTGCTTCGAGACTCGCGTAACTTAACGAGGATTATTAAGGATTCCAAATATATAACGTTCAACGTCGCGGAACAATTAAAAATAGTTAAAATGTACTCTTCGTTCTGTCGCGCTTCGCTAAACGCGAAGAGGCGAGCGAACGAGATTCGGCTTTAATTCGTTCCAACTGCTATTTTATAAAACGGGTAAACAGAATAATTCACGGTTGATTAATTTGATCCGGAATAACGGGAGCGGCAGATTTGTCGTAGAATCAGGATGATTCTTGCAACTTGGGTTAGATGAGCGTGTAGATAGCGCGATTCTCCTCGAGGCGCCACTTATGGTGGCCGATGGTCAGACGCTAATAAATTTACGTGGTAAGTGCCGTGAAATCTTTCGATGTGATCCGTGCCAACGACCTCCGCTCTCACCGCTTTTCTTTTAACATCTCTGACACTTTTGCGTCTGAATTTGATTCGATCGCATGCTGAATTCGCGCGGTATTATTTGTTTCGATCGAGCAATTCGAAACGAAGTTATCGGACAACATTATAAATATTCAAACTTATCTATGATTCGTAGGAAAACTGCCCTTTTAATACCGCATTGAAAATTGATTACTTTTTTTTCAAGTGCCTGAGAGTTTAGTCTTTTTTCAAATTAAACATATTCTCCGTGAAAAGTATAAGTAAATCGCGCCAAAAGATTGAAATTCGTTGGTGAACTATTCGCTACGCAATCCCTCAAGAATAAAGTCCAAAAGTATGAGGCGTGACGGCAAACAATAAATTAAATCATTTAATTCTCACTTAAAAATTCCGTCCCTGATTCCGGTACTAATAGTTACTCGCGCCTATCGGAAAAGCCTGTTCTTTTCGTTAATCCGAACGAAGCACCGCGTTAAAAGTTGACGACTCGCGACGGGGAGAAACATTCCATGTTCGCGGCGAGTCCAAGAAACTGAGAATCGCAAATCAAACTCCTCGGAAGAACTTTAATGACGTCACACGCATTGCGCAAAACTATCCCGCAAGAGTCATAAGATAAGCGGTTTTACGGCACGTACCATAAACATTTTACAACGCCCAGGTAACAGATTAATCTGAACGATCACGTCGGAGTAATGGCGATCGCTGATACTAGAAGAATTCCACGATGAAATCTAACCAACCCGAGGAACGATAATAATCGCCAAGTATTCGTAGCGTCGGAATATAAAAGTCGATCTTTTCCGCTTAGAACAGCGGTTCTTGATCCCCTTGGTATATCATAGCTTTACCGTACGCTCCGACTTATCGAGAATATTTTGATCAAATACCGCGGTAATTCGTTCGAACCACTAAAAAAAAAAACTACATCGGTACTCGTTTGATAATCGTAGAATTTACAGTTTTTCAATATAATATAATTATGTATATTACAAATTATTATTACTAGTCTGCGGATGTTTATGCATAATGCATTATTTTGTGCTTTATTTTATGCGCTTAATGAATTCATTAATTCATTATTTTATTTTATTCTGTACGTACAATATATTATACTTATATTTCACGCATATTGATCGCATTTTTGTTTACAAAGTCCGTTTAAAGTCAGTAGAAAAATAATGCATTTTGCATAAACATCAGCAGTCTAATTATTACAAATATTTCCGATGTACCTGACCCGAGACAAGGCCTCGTCTCTTGATATTCGAGATTTACAGGATCGAGGTGACGTCGCATTTTGTACATCCGGGGAATGACAATTTTTAATAACTCTTCTTAACTCGCGCTCGAGAAGTTTTTTCTTCGAGTAAGAAATATTTACGGCTAGGCACAGTGGCTCCCGAAAAAAATTCTTAATGGAAAAAAGATCCTCGGGCCAAGGAAAGTTGAAGAACCGCTGCTCTAGAAACATTAACCGAAGAACATCCCTCGCAGGGATTCGATGGCCCCCCACCCCCCACCCCCCGCGCTAATCTTCGGATCGTTTGCTCCGAGGCATTCGGCAGCTTCGGAATACGCGTGATTCTCTCGGTGTGTGCCATTTTCAGAGTTATCGGCCTGAAATTCTTGACGCGGTGCGTGGCGATCGGTTTTTACCTGGTCGGCAACGACTCTCCACGGTTGGCGAACAACAACGGGGTAGAAAGTCCTCGGTACTTATTCGCGAGCGAATTGCGCTTTACCTCGGGCTCGTATACCCGGTGGTCGCGCCGTAAATAAGATTCGTGACGGGACGCGTATCTATTAGTTTTGCGATTTCCCTGGGACGAGAGGAGAGAGAGAGAGAGAGAGAGGGAGGGAGATGGAAAAAAAGGACACGAGGAAACACGCGAGATCGAAGATTGCTCGGCGCAAAGTTTCTCTTTTGCTTTTCGCTCCACTTTTGGCGCGACGAGAGATCATTTCGCGGTAAGTTTGAAAGTGGCTGCGAGTTACCATTTTTCTTTTTTTTTTTCATTTCGCGAAGCACCGAGGCATCCGTACGACGATATCTCTCGTGGGATTTAGATGTCTAATTTTTCGACGTTTTTAATCGTACATTATTGAAAATCGTTTAATTCCCGAGTTGTTTAATGCGAGACGTTTGTATACTCGTAGTAATGAAAATCGCCTGGTAATAGTAATAACGTTGAGTGGATATTAATTAAACGGGGGAAACGAGGTTAACGGAGTCGACTCTCGTTTGACGGAAAAAAATATAGAGGTAAATTACGAGACTGGCTGAAGTTTTTGATACTTCGGAATTCTGATTACTCTCGCGATATCAGAGTCTCCCGTTACAAATTGTTCGCGGAGGTAAAAATAAATATGTATACGAGCATTTTCCGTAGATATACGTAAAGAAAAAAGATATTTCTTTAGAAAAATCTACTCATCGGTAAATCTACGGTTAAAGTGCACGGAGATTGATACGCGTGGTACGTGGATATAATGCGAGAAGAAACGCGGGACACCCCGGGGGGGGGGGGGGGGGGGGTGGTGAAAAAAAAGTGAAGCGTTTGCTCGAAATATCCACGATGAAAAATTCCTCACCTGTATTCTCGCTGAGTGGTCTTCGCCAACCCTATCTTTTAATGATCTCCGACGTCAGAGTACTTCGAAGTATCGTCTCGAGATGCATTCGCTCCGACGCTAACGTCGCTGCGACGTTTTAATTATTTTGATTTTTACGTTCAACGCGATTCCTCGGTACGCCGGGGGTATCTCTCGATTCTTCGCGTTCCCGCTCGAAATTCTCTGTTGCGGGAAAATGCAGTAATTCGCTAATTCTCAAGCGCGTCCGAGGGACATTATTTTATTTTGAATACGACATAAATTTGCTACATTCTTTATTCTTCAAAGGCAAGTTTTGTACATAGTTTTTGGGGACGACAGAAATGTTCGGCTGGTCCTTGTTCGGCTCATCTTGATCACCTATGTCACCTGTGTCCGGCTGGAAAGGAAAACGATAGAAATTATTTTTATTCCACCCGCTCTATCGTTCCGACCATTCCCCCTACCCAATTACGAAGGGGCGAGGTAACAACGGTGCGAGGTAACCGAGAAATTCCACCCCTTTCCCCTCGTTCCTAAGAATTCCCGAAACCTCTCGTCCAATCGTCAGCTTTGTCGGCAGATTGAAACGTAACCTCTCACCCGGCCACGTCGATGGTTCTTAATTACATCGGTCAGTGCCTTTACGTGTCAACCTGACGAAAATAAAACCCCATCCCGGCCGACGGAAGCCGAGTTCGCAACTCGCACGCTTTTCGTGCCGAGACAACAAATAAAAAAGAAGACGCAACTACTCGCAAGTGAGGGAGCGCACTCGATAAAAATAAAAAAAAAAAGTATCTCGTTTCTCGTCGAGTGACTCTCGACGTACCTAAATTCTTCGATTATCCCTGTCCGGATATACCCTTTGATGTATCCCCCTTGATTATTTCGGCCGCGGTGCCGACGCGGCTTTTAATTACTTTGATTTTTAGCACACTCAGTTTTACACTTTGTGATTCGAGAAAGCATCCTCCCCTCGCCTCCTGTGTCCTTTCTCTCCCTCTCTCTCTCTATCTCTCTTTCTCTCGTCAGTTGCTTCTCTCACGGGGTAGCGCGCCTACTAAACTGAAATCTTTTAGGGCACGCAACGTCAGAGATTCTTTTGAAGTATCGACTCGGGGGACACCGGCTACCCCCGGCGGTGTCGCTGCGGGTTTTAATTACGCGCCAATTAATTAACACGGTTCCTGCTTTTTTCCTTCCTTCTCTTCCCCCACCCCCTCCTCTCTCTCTCTCTCTCTCTCCCTCCCTTTTTTTTTATTATTTACCCACCTACCGAGCACTCGGACGTAGCCACGCGGAGCCATTAGAGCCTCTAATGCAACCGCGGCACGACGCCACCCTCTACCTTGGCGGGTGGCAGCGTTATCTCGTTAAGAAATTAACCGCGAATTAACGCTGTTTTACCGCATAATTAGATGACCCCCAAAGATTACGGGCATCCGACTTGACTCCGACGATAACGCGACGTTTCCATCGTTCCCCTTGGCGGAAACGTTGGTCCGACGAACTTCGTTTTCACTTGTTTTCATTTAACCCCCGAATCCCTAGACTTTTCAGAGCTGGGACGTGTATACGTTTTACTCGAGTAGAATTCGTACTTATCCTTCGGATGAAACGTAAATCAGATTTGTCGTTGACAATGGGTAGATCGAACGTTGAGAATATTGAACCCGTTGTTGGGACATTCGCGCGTGGTTTTGATTTAATTAATTATACTTTAATTTCATTGCCTGGAGGGAAGTCTGGTTAATTTTGAGATACCAACGAGTTCAGCGTAATTTCTGATAGAATATTTTTACAAAAATGCCGCGCAAACGTAAAATGTTTTCCAGCGATGACATCTTTCCCCGGAAGGCCAAAAAACTTTTCCGCGAGATCTAATTTTCGAATGCAGAGGTCAAAAAAGCTGGTTGGATCGAGGGGAGGAAATGTTTTTCGTTAATACGGGTTGCGCAATGATTTGCGCGGTGTCCGAGCCCAAGGGCGTGAAACAGTTGTCAGGTGGAAACAAAGCGGTCCGAGATTACGCGATACCGATGGTATCCAATCAGGTTGTACACAAGACGGTCCCGCGTACACGTACGTTAACGTGGGTCCGATCAATTATCTCATTAGACTCATTAATTGGGGGCCTGTAAGGCCGAGTGGGGCACGGAAGGAGAGTGAAGGAGAGAAAGAGAGAGAGAGATAGCGAAAAGGGAGGGAAAAAGGGGTGGGGGAGATCCATCTCGACGAGTAACCAGAGCGTGCTCTCAATACCGGCTAAGAAACGTAAGTGGATGAGATAGTCGTTGCAAAAGGAAGGCGCGGAGCTAACTTTCTGTTTGCATTCGATCGTATCGAGTTATATAAATTAATTAAAGGAACGGGAATCGGAGAGGGTAAAAAAAAAAAAGGAAGAATGAGCCGCGGAAGTGGCCGGTGAATGCTTCAGTGGGAAATGAGTTAAGCGTGTGAATCGTTAAGTCATTCGTAATTAGCGGGATTCACCGAGTACACCTGTTTCGACGAATATTCGGTAAATAAAAGCGAGAGAAGCGCGGCTCGTTGCCGATCATTTAAGATCGCGAATATATGTACAATAAGTTAATCTTTCTCTGTCTTTAATTTATCTCGAGGAAACAATAAACGAACTCAGTTTCACTGTAAACACAAGTTTATTTATTATTTACAATTATGTACAAAGTTTAGTTTGACCTACTGTAAACACAGGAAATGACATTAAGAGCTATTATTCCACAAAGATTTATGCGCGAGAATGACAATTTATTCTGGTAATCCTAATCAATTAGATTTTCACACGCACACGTGGTTTTGCTCTCTTTTCCCTACTCTTATCACCTGTGTCTGTCTACCTACAGACACGCGCGCTACATATCTAATTCCAAATGAGTTTTAAAATGAACACGATTTACATAGCTTCCATCGTATTTCTTTTACATACGAGGTGCGCAATTTTAAATTGAACTTTCGAAATTTCCCGCGTATCCCCGTGTAACGAACAACGGGGGTTGGTTGTCGATTCGGAAGAATTCGCCAGCGCGGAAACTATTCCCTATACCAACTCATGACTAACTTACGATCAGGGTAACGCCGTTCGTACGTTACACCCGTGACGTATAATCGTTGGGACAAAATTCGGTCGCCTAACGGCCCACTTTACTTCCCGCTGACAATTTGCTTAAGAGCAAGTCGGTGCGCGCTAGCGTGTCGACTGATCGTTTAATCGAGGGCACGGTATTAACGTGTAGTTTCAAAGTCGGCGAGAATACGATGGTCAGGCAGGCACGGGGCAGGATGTGTACAAAGAAGCAATTTCGAATCTGTAATGAGATCGCCTTCGACGGCAACCATGAATTCGAACTTTGGTCGAATTCTCCGAGGGTCTCCACTCTCTCAACGTTGTAGCGTGTACGACGATGTCACCCGAGGAGTTAGTAGATAGTTGCGGGTTAGATTGAGGGCGATTGGGTAACCGCTAAGTATATCGAGCTTAGAGTACTTCAGAAACCTTCGGTACAAGGGCACGATGCTTGTTTGCTCGGTGTACGGTGCGCCACGGGGGCGTTTGCAGATCTACAGGTGACTCTGGGCTCCGCTCTCTCTCTCTCTCTCTCTCTCTCTCTCTCTCTCTCTCTCTCTCTCTCTCTCTCTCCCGGGGATGGATCGCGGGGGTTTGGGACGGGGGATCTTTCTTCTTGTCAATCGGCTGGTATAAATTTTTGCGTCGTCTTTACGAGCGTCGCGTAACGAGCGTCGCTCGAGCGCCTTTTTGTTTCAACCATCGCCCACTCTCGCGAAATTAAAACGGCCCGCTCCGAGTATTCTCTTTATTCTCCGTAAGGTAGAAATCGAGAAACGTATAAAAGTTACTTGACGTTATTATCTGGTCGTTTGAAAATTGCTTCGAATTCATTACGAGAGGGGGGGGGGGTAACGGTTAATAAAAAAAAAGACCGTTTAAGCTTAACGTATAAATAATTACTTTGCTTTTGACAATTGCTTCGAACGACCAGATACTAACGATAAATCGAATTGTGAAGAATTCTTTGAAAAATCGAACGATCAAACGATCGAATTACGCGCGTGTAACGACGACGTTGACTCGCGACGAGAGCGAGTCTCTCGGGACGTTACGCGTTTTCGAATAAAATTTCCATTCGCCTAAACGTGCGCGGTGTAGTCGAGAAGAGGCTTTTACGGGACGGGCCACCGTGTCCCATTGTGAAAGTGGCTTTAAGCGACGCGTGACAAATCCCGCGGAGCACGCGTAATACGCATGTCGAATATATATGAACCACTCTTAAAGGGCTCGTATCCACGCCTCCAGTGTTCCGGTACAAGATTACTTATCGGCCGCGACAGGATACTCTACTTTAAAGAAGCCACTCTCTCTTTCCCTCTCCCTCGTCGTCACTCGCGACCCTTCCCTACCACGGTCGCGCTCTCGATACGTCGAAGACGTTGTGTCTCGTCGACGATTATCGGTGTAACGACGAGCTTTTTTCCTCAGCTTGTTCCTCACCTTCCTTCGACACGGGGATTACGATCGAAGGATCGTTCGACGAACACGGTCATTAACACGGGGGCACGTTCGGCTGGAGTCGAGGTATTTGCGACAGGGTTGAAAGAAAAAAAAAAAAAAAACTACGCGGGGTTAATACGAATTGTATTTGGAAATTGAAAAGTCGATTTGAAAGATTGATGGAAAATCTAGTTTGCAACTTGGATTTGAACAATGTACCTCGTAAAACTCGAAAGTAAGTGAATGCGAGAACTACACCTTGTAGAAATTTTATTGTATCTTCTCAGAAAAGAACGTTCTTATTTTACATAAATATTTTCAAATATTATTGTATCGTACAACGAACTATAATTCTGAAACTGAATTTTCTTACAAAGTGGTACAACAAGCCCAGAGATCTTCGCTAAGAATTTCCCGCGGTACTCGCGTACACTGCTATCCTAAAGGACCGTTCAAAATTTTCCCGCCGATATCGGCCAATGCCGTAACGTCGTCGCACCGGGCCCCGCGGTGTACATCATCGAGAGGTGCGCACGGTTAGCTCGGTATCTCTCTACCTGTATACACAAGCGTGTACGTCGGTTGCTCGGGGTCTCTCGGAGTGAGTTCTCAGCCTCCTCAACGTTTCTCTCCCTCTCGCCTTCTGTGGCTACCACCGCGTCACCGTCTCTCTCTGTCTCTCTCTCTCTCTCTCTCCTTCCTCGCGCGCGATACCTCGGTCCCCCTTTTCCGTTCTCCGTTTCTCCACGGTGGAAACGAGCGAGTTCGAACCGAGGCGGGTCGAGGGACCCTCTCTCGGACGAGGGAGAAGAAGGAACGAACGGTGAGTAAATGCTCTCCTCTTCTCTCCTCGCCTCACCTCCTCCTCTCCGCCTCACCCCCTCTCCTTCTCCCCGTCTCTCGCTCTCTCGTTCTTCCTCTCCCCCCCGGTGCCCACCTCTCGGTCTTCCTTTCTTTCTGTCTTTTCTTCTTTCTTTTTTTTTCCGTTTCGCTCCTCTCTCTCTCTCCCTCCCTCCCTCCCTCGCCCCTCGACGGAGGTCAACGTACAGGCGCACGGCGTGACCGAAATCACACACACGCTCCTTCGCGAACCCGCTCGACTGTGACTCGCTTCGTCTTTATTTGGCCTCTAATTGTTCCTTCTCTCGCGACGCCCGTTGGTCTACTCGCCTACCCCGACCCCTCGATATCCTTCGCCCCGATGACGAAGTTTCGAGGAGCCGATCCGTGAGGATCTCCCCCCACCCCCCACCCGGCACGCTTGTCTCCGGATTCCGGCCGCGATTACGATCTATCGCGGACAGAGAATTGCCGGAAGAAGTTGGGTCACTCGAAGCTCAATTTCTTCGTTCCTGATAATTGTTTACATCGTGAGCGGGAGTAATATCAGCTCGCCGTGCCAATTGTTCTGTATCGATGTTTTAATAATTCCTTCGTACGAACGATACGCGGAGAATTATTCATTAATACGAAACTGAAACGTGACTTCTGAAACGTAGAAGTATATTTCCATAATCAAGGCTGAGAAAATTGCTTAAATCGACAGAAAATGTTTCCTCCGCTTCCATTCCATCCAACCATCGACGTATGCCTGTTCTACGGGTTACGAGCATTTAAAAGTGGGTCGTTGTTCTTTGCAATATTTTGCTGATTAAAAGAAGAGTGGATTCTACAGCCCCTTACTCTACGATCAGTCGTAGAATAAAAAAAAAATCCTCCCTCCAGAATTTTAACTCGTTTTCACGCTCGATAACGAAACAGGTGCCTACCGTGCGAAAATCAGTGCATCCGAAGAAAATCCTCCAGGCAATTTGTCGTCATTTCTCCCACGGGAAAAGACTCCCTCTCCCTCTCTCTCTCTCTCTCTCCTTGGAGTGGTAGTTTCCGATCGGTGCAATAACTTCGGTCGTCGGCTTCGCCGAGTCGAAGGTGGGTCCATTACCGTCCGTCGGACAATGCCGTTGGCTCCTTTAGATCAGGTTGGGGCCTGAAGCATGCTTACCTGTCCGAACACGCGGCACACGGGCCAAGAGGGGGTGTGGAGGGTCGTGGCCGGCGGCAACGGCGGACGGGGAGGGGGGAGGGGGGGGGAGAGAGCTTCGGGTGTCGCAGAGACCAGATTAATGGTCCCAGGGAATTCTTGGTAGTCTATCCCAGGACCGGACCCGCCCGGTGCCCCTTCCACGGCCCGAGCACCGATGCCAGAAGGTCGTACGTGACGCGTAGTCCAGAAAACACCACCCACGTATAGAAAATTTCATTGGAACCCCTCCTGTCGAGCGGTGACGGGACGTAGGGGGGAGGGGGAGGAGGGGGGGTGCTATCTCGGAGGGTGCCTAAAGTAACGGGGCGGAGCGTGGTAGTTTCGGTCTTGTTTGGAATCCTTCGAGTTACGAGGGAGAATGATATTTATTTGTCGACATAAATCCGCGGTCTTTTTCTTTTAATTGTTGGGAAATTAGGGGATGGATTATGGGAGCGTGGGAGAGACCGTTGTATCGAGATTCTCTCCTGTGAGAATGTTTTGACGAAGCGACGCGGAGGATATGGGAATTGGGTTGGTTTGATTGAATATCGATTAATCCTATCGAGATTGATACGTGGATATTAAATTAATGTTCGGTGATAATGCGGTTGTTTGATTTCTTTTTTTTTTTAATTGATATTAAACGCTAACATAGTCATTAACTAGAAAAATTAAATGACATATCTCAATTGCCTCAGTTTTCGGTTAATTTGATCTGCTTAATTTGTTTCGAAAGACTAAATGGTTGACGTACGGATAAAGTTTTCACCGTTCAGGATTTATTCTCGAAGACACGCGGTAAGTATCTCGGGGCGTAATCGAAATATTTCATTTCTGTCACAACGTTGCAACGTTACCTGCATTACGCACCGCTAAAGACAAGGTGTTCCGGTAAAGTGATTCCGTGAGAGCGGAGGGGGAGAGGGAAAAAGTTTGTTATTTTCCGTTAAACGACGCGGGGTACCTGGAATTTCCACCGCTTTGTAAGCGGTCGACTTGCGGCCTCTTGGCACTCGAACAATGATACCTCTTGTCTCAAACTCTACCTGCGTGGCGAGTACCGAGTTACCTGAGTTTCTATCCCACTCCAGGACTTAAGGTCGCGGTTAGGACCTCGTTATTAGCTTTGTACCGTTTCCGACCTGTTCCGCCACGCTTGACAATCTGGAGTAGGCCATATTTTTCTTACCGAGAAAAATCGAATTCCGGGAATCGTCGAACTCCGATCGAGGAACAAAGGGACGCACTCTTCGCTTTTGAAAATCGTTGAAGAATATTGGGAAAATATTTCCACGTTGTATTTTCTTTTTCTTATGATTGTTTCGGACTGGAGGATAGACGGACGTTAAAGACAATTCCCGAATTGTTTGTAGAAATTAAAATCTATACGGATAAAATTCTTTTCGTTGAAAGACGAAATTCTGTCTGCTTCCTCGTGGTAGAAATATTGCCTGAATTTATTTCGATTTGTACAAACGTTTTTAGAAAAGATCTACGATGGAATTGGACGAAATTTTCGTGCTACCACGAAATTGGCCGAATCTTCTTCGTTTACCGTGAGAAGAACCGCCGATCGCGAGGCGAAACGTTTAAAATGTAATTTTTTTTTTTTAGATATTTGACAATTTTCACGGTGAACTCTAGCAGTTCTCACCAATTCTCATTTTTCTTCATCCGGTTAATCTGCTATCTACCGCGTAGCGATTCGCGGGAGCGTACGATATTTCCTTACCGAACGAAAGTATGGGAAACGGCGGAGAGGCGATAGCGCGTCGATTACTTTTTAATCCTAAATTACTTTTTGCGGTAATCCAGTTATTAAGTCGCCGCAGTCTTTTTGAAAGTAGTTTTACGTAAAAATGAGATATAAGAGCTCGTGGATCTTGCGGCTAAAGTTGTTAGATTTTAGATCCTCGATTCTTGAACACTGGAACGATCTTAAATAACAGTAAGTTTAAACTTTGTCACTTTTCTTCACTTTTCGTGTTAACAAATTACATGAAAAATTCGTTTTTGTTTTTATTTTTTCGCAGCATCAATTTCTATGCTTCGTGTTTGCAAATACTTATGGGATAAATAAATAAGCGAATAGACACAAGGTATCGATAATTAGGTCCTAACTGCGCGCAGAAATTTTGTTTCTTGTACAGAGATAGGCGTGCTCGTTTGACAATAATTATTAAGTATTTCATGGAATATTCCATGGAATATTCCATCGTTACGTTAATTATCGTGTAACGTTTCGTATTATCTGCGAAGTCATCGATTTTGTTCAACGTAACCATAGTTTCGTGTCGTACCTTTACGTAATCGAATCGCTGAACGTAAATAATACTAAGCTCACAGTCCTTGCTGGATCTTACGAACACGCCTAGTACGTGTATTCTCCGTACAACTATGAAACTTTCCCTGTACCACTTGCGCGCGAGTGGAGCAAAGAAACCGACGTTGTAGTTCGCTACGGAAACCAATCCGTGCTCGGGAGAAAATGATTTTCCGGTTTGCAGACGAGGCTACCTGCCGCGATGATGAAAATCTAAGATTCCAGTACTCATCGCTTCATAGAAACGATAGCAAACGATCCGTACGTTCTACACAAATTTTTGCTTTAGTAAGCGTTACGGCTAGTTTAATTTTCTTAATCAGGATGTAAATAATTTCGCGGGAAATTAATAAAAATTAGTAGACGTAGCGATCAATTTCGAAGAAAATTGGCGTGAACTTAGGTTTTGAAATATAAACGCATCGTCGTCGAATTAAATCTTTACATTTTGTATTTACATAAACTCCCGAAGGGTTCCGATCGATGGTCACGGAATTCCGTGTGGATTCGTAAATTCCGTGGCGCGCTTTTTTAAACCCGTTTCAACCGCTTTCCGCGCACGTCTGGTGTCAAGGCCGAAGGACCATTTTTCTTCATCACCCCCCCGTACAAATGCGTTCAACTTGACCCCGATTACGATAAATCGGATTTCTGGGCTTCCGCAGTGCCGCTGGATACCCGTCGTGGAATCAATCCTCGGGAGGTGTTTGTACTACGAGCGATTCGAATCGCACGGAAAGTGAAACTTCGGCTTTCCCGTGGACTTTGACGAAGATACGGTTTCCTCCTAGTCGACCGATAATTTACCAAATAGAATCGGACGCCGGCGCGACGCTACCGATTCTGTTACACGATTTGCCGCCGGCACCGAGTTCCGGTTTCGAAATACGATCGTTGCGATTCGCTTTGGTTTCCATGCGCGCGAACGGATGTTTTACATCTTCAAATTTATCGATTTGAACTGGGAATCGGCGCGCGGAAAAGTGCGGTAATCGCATATATATCGCAAATTTATCGCAAATAAATCGCACGTTCAATTTCTTCCGTGTACCTGAACTCTTCGCTCGGGGTATTCGTTACCCTCGACCTTTACATCGTCGTAGATAGGCTCCGGATGTTTACGCGAAATGCATTATATTGCAAAATCTGTTTAAAATCAGTAAAAATAATTTTCATTTGGCATAAACATCCGGAGTCCAGTTATAGAGAATTTTAACTTTAGTTTAATAAAAATCAATTGTCCAACCACCGTCGCGTACCTCGGAATCGTTTAACGTCCACATTTTCCACCCGCCTCCCAGCGTTACGCTCTCAACGTATACGCGAAACGTCAAAAACCATCCCCGAGCGGAAGATGAAAAACGTAAAATCAGAATAACCGATAAAAAGGGGTTGAAGGGTATATGGAAGGGGTGGCACGTAAGGTTCGGTTCTACGTCCGTTGCGTGGACGCCGGGCGTCGTGCGCTCACGTGGCTCCCCACCCTTCCATACTTTTGCGGGCATCGTGCGTGAGCCTTCCACTATTCCCCCCCTCCTTCTCCTCTCCTCTCCACCACTCCCCCCTCCCCTCCCCCCTCTTTCCGTCCCTTTCGCCAGGAGAGTTCGCTCTTCGCGTTCTCCTCCCCCTCCCCGCTGACCCGCAGCCTCGCGTGGCTACCCCCACCCCTCGATGCTCTAGCCCCCTCTCGCTCTCTCTGTCTCTCACTCACACTCTCTCTCTCTCTCTCTCTGTCTGTACCGTGGCGTCCTCGACGTACGGCGACCGCAGCGCCGCCACGCCTGCCGCTCCGCAGTAACGCGACCGCTTTCGTCGAGTGCAGTGGTGGTCTCTAGTGATACCCGTGACGCTCGGCGTTTTCCGTGACATGCAACGAGAGGAACGCGCGCGCATTCGCCGTGTTTTCTAGTGGTTTTATTCATCGCAAAGTGAGAGAGAGAGAGAGGGAGGGAGAGAGAATACCCGTCCTTGTTCGTAATCTAGTGTATATACAGTGTTGACGAGTAACTAGTTCGACGAGTAGCGAGATACTCCATAGTTTGATTTAGCTAGAGTCTCCTTCGAGAGGGACTCTCGGCGTTCGGTACGAGGGGATAAAATCCTCTCCAAGTATCGAGATATATAGAGTATAGAGAGGTTTATTTCTGTTTTCTTTTTTTTTGTACGTTTCGTTCAAAATCGGAGCTTAGTCGTTCAGGGTGTGCGTCGATCATCGGCCCAAAGGTTTTGCCGCAATCTCACGATCAGTGAAACCTTGCGGATCGTCGAGGGGGGTGGCGGGGGAGAGACAGAGAGAGAGATAGAGTTGGAACACCGCTAAGGGTTAATCGGAGAATGCCGAAGCGTGACCAGGCGATCGAGAAACGGCGTCGCAACGCCGGCCTGGTCTTCGGGTCGCCCAGTGGCGACTGAGGCAACGTACGGGATGCGAAAGATCCCGCGGGAGTTGTCGGCGAGCGTTGCCAGGAGGAGGTGGAGGAGAAGAAGGGCGGCAGGTTATGCGAGGATGGGCGGGAGACGAGGAGCGCTGGTCCGCGACGTAGGTGCGCACCGCGACGCCGACGACGTGACGGCCACGTGCCCCCGCGGATACATCGGTGGCCGTTGGCATTAAACTAGCGTGGAAAAGAAGCGCGGAAGAGACGCGAAACGTTAGATAGACGGTCAACTATTTACGCGAGACTCGCGACTACTCGGTGTCGCGCGTGTACACAGCCAGTTTCGACGTATATACGCGTCACGAACCAAGGGTAGAGGAGAGAGAGAGAGAGAGAGAGTGTGCGTATTCGTTGGATAACGAAGTTCAGTGTTTTTATTATTTTGGTGCTCGAGGGATCGGAGAGAGTGTACTTGGTTTTTTCCCCCTCCGTTGTCCTCTCGGGATATCATCGAATGGTTTTATCGACGACTGTGCAATCGACGCGACACGGGGATCTTTTTTCTTTTTTCCGTAGAAATTCGATCGAAGCTTAACGTGGAGCGTGAGTGATCGTGTTTTACTCTTTCCTCGTCACGGTGAACTTTTGGGATTCGACGTTGCTCGGGTGCGAACAGGTGGTGCGCGCGACTGTTTCGTAGGTTATTGTCGTGGGGGGATTAGAAGTAGTCCTACCTTCAAGGTCATCCTTTCGACCAAGCGTGTGTACTGCGCGCGTGTGTGTGTGGTCCTTGAGGTGAAAAAGGGGGCGGAACGCGGTGTCCGTTTAACGAGACTCTCACCGCGGAATGTTTGTAAGCGGTGTTTTGCGCGAGGGATGCAATTTCGAGTGGCGAGAGTTTCGAAGCGTTACGCCGATACGTGGTGCGTGTCGTCCATTCCGTCCGACGTGCACGTGGTTGCTCAAATTTACGTTTGGAAGGTACGTCGCGAAGTGCGGTGATTGATTGCCTAAGAAGAACGATTCTAATTCCAGTAATTCGTCGGTTCGGAGGAAGGAATTCGACGCGGTACCGTGTTCCTTGACGTACGATATAGTTGCGTAAAAAGATCAGTCTGTTCAGGGTGGATTGAATATCAATATTAATTTATAAACGAAATTTCCTGAGAGCTCGAATCGATGTAGGAATAGCATCGAAAAACCCCTGTGCAGAGAAAAGGAAAACAAATCATCGAAGGAAATTTGTTGACGATCTTCGGGGAGCAACGAAGAAAGAGACAGAGAGAAAGAAGAGAGAGTACCGCGAGTCTTCGCGCATAGAGATTCGCAAGCTGATTTTTTCCCTAGCCCAAAGCCCCGCCGGGATTTCGAGGAGAGGGTGAAGGGCGTCGTGGAGGGGGGAGTAATGCCGGTAAGGGTGGCACAGCGCCCCCCAGGTGGAATACCACTCCACGCCGGCGTGCCGGTAGCGCAAAGCAGCGTAACCGCCCCCGGTCCGTCGGGCCGGTGCCTCGGGGGCCCGGCAGCGCCCCCCGCCGGCTCGCCACCGCTGCCGCCGTCCCTGCAATCCCTTGGCGGCGGTGTCAGCAACAACGCCACCAATAACGTCGCCAGCAACAACAACAACAACGGCAACAATCACAATCACAACGGGAATCCCTTGTCTCTCAGCAGCAGCGGTAACATAATCTCCCACAACCACAACAACAACAGCGGCAACACCGGCGTCAACAGCAACAACAACAACAACATCAACAACAACATCAACAACACCGGCTTAGGACTCAGCACGGCGAGCGGCGCCACGAATCCCTTGCAGGCTATGGCGTCGGCGGCGGCCTCGCTGACGCAGCTCAACAACATGGCGAATGGCCCGCTGCCGCCGCTCGCTGGCACCGGACCTACCGGACCGCCTAGCCTGCCGCCGCCTCAACCGGCAACGACGCCTACCCACGGCGGACCGCCGACGCCTCACGGCGGTGTCACCGGCGGCGGTCCCCATCTTAACGGGGCATCACCCAGTCCCCATCCGATGCCACCACACGGTATGATGAGCGGTTCGCCTCACGCTCCCCACCCTCACATGGGGGGTGGCGGACCGTCGCCGCATCCCCATCATCCCGGTCCCCACATGGTTGGCTCGCCCCACCATCCAGGACCCCATCCGATGGGTCCCGGTGGCGGTATGATGGGACCGGCCGGTATGCAGCCCCAAGGGGCACCCGGTATGTGCGGTCCGGGCCCTACCGGACCGATGGGACCACATACTCATCCTCAGGGACCCGGTGTACCAGGACAGCCTCACATGCACAACGATCCGTTCTACTGCTCCCCCTTTGGATCCCACTACTTCAGGTAAAAATGTCCTCGAATTTTTGCTCGTACGCGCGAGGTATCTGTCATTCGGATGTTTTCTCTCTCTCACTCTTTAATCTTCTCTTTCCGCTTCTTCCTTTTTTTTTTTTTAAACTTGTTTAGGTAATAAATCGAGTATCGTCGCGCGGAGTTTGGAATGAAGTGGTAGCGCGAGCGTGATGGATGGATTCACGGCGCTTATAGGTCGTTGGCCGAGATTGATTGGTTTCGGGGGTCGTTTTATCGGGTCTCGATTTAATTTCGGGCTTCTCCCGACGATCATGAAGCCGGAACTTGTTTTCTCCGGTTTCTCTGTCCGAGGAACACTACTACTACCGACCCGGGTGGCACGATTTATCCCGTAGTGCCCCGACGATTAATAGAGATACGTCGGGTGTCCGTCCAAAGGGCGTAAGACGTGTGCGTCAAAAAAATGGCCCTTTCCGTAGCTCCCGAATAACGTTACTCTCGTTCTAACCCGCGGAAGCGTAAAACTATTCCCGACGAAGTCCGGAGTTTTGTATTCACGGTTATGCAAAGAACGAACGATTGCACCTGACGTTACGAGTTCGTAAAAGTTGATCTTTCGTAAAAAGTCATTTTCGCGGAATCGCGAGTGCGATGTTTTCGGCGAACCGCGACACGTACGCCATGGTTTCTTAAGATCACTGGCGGAACTCGATTCGACGCTAAGATCCTCGCCGATCGATGGAGGATAAATGCTTTGTAGCCGCGGTAGCCGTAACGATGCCGGCGTAACGCGAGAGAGAGTTGCGCCAGAAGAAATTTGCATGTTTGGTGGTTGCACGTGTGAAACAAAGAACGCGCGCTGTTACGCGCGTCCGCGCTATCTCACGTTCGATATCGCGCCGCCCGGTGCTCTCTTATCGTTGTTCAAACCTCGAATACGTTGGCACTTTCGCGTTCCAAAAATAATTTTATGAAATACGCCAGAAGAGAGTTGATCTTAACCGAGGGATCGTTGGATCGGTCGTAACGATTAACCATCGCGCGAGTGAACGCACGCACACGCGTCGCTGGGAGAAACTTTGCGGCTTAAATGTAGATCGTGCGCATCTCTGGATCTTCGGGTCTCTAGACTTTTATTTTTACTCTATCAAGTGTATCGCTGATCACAAAATAATTATAGAATTTATATTCTACTGAAAATTAATTCACAAGGAATCACGTGTGTTTGCTTGCTTTAGAAATAGTCTGGAGATCCGGAGATATGCGTGATCTAGATTTCTTCCAACTTTGCGACGCAAAGTATCGTTTCATCCTGCTCTTCGCTCGAGCAAACTGTAACGCGCAGTGGAACGAAACATTGCGCGAAACGCAACGTGTGTTCGGTTCGACTGGTTAAGACGCTCGACGGCACCTCTTGTTCAGAAATTATTTTTCACCCGTGCCGTTAGATGCGACGGTAAATCCCACTTTGTTACTGCCTACGAGGTAGAATTCACGCCAGTAGTTTTTAAATTCAGTAACTCGTTCCGATCGTCGAGCGTTGATTTGACGTAACATCGATTGCCCTGGTAACGAACGGCTGCGTTGACTCGCGCGATATCGCACCGATCGCAACCCACGCGTTCGATTTTCCACGATCGAAAGATCAATCTTCATTTCTACCAATGTCGTCGATCTATCAAAACGTCGAAAGTCCGATTTTCGGTCCTCGGCGCTTCGACAAACTTCTCTCTGCTCTCGTCGGTCGAACAGTCGATTTTCAGACAAGTCCATCCGAACTCGACGGTTCTAATATCGAGTTTGAAATTACAAAAATCACACGAATAATTATAACATTGTATAATAATACTTAATTGAAACATTCACGATCATTACGCATCGTTCGATTAATCCAACCGATACGCAGACAAATTCCAAAGTCGATCACCGGAAGCGAAAATTTTTATTTCATTCACGATTCACACGGTACAAAACTAGTCTTTTTTTTTACTAGAAGATACATCACGCGCCCATTGTAACCACTCTCGAATGGGTTAAATCCGCTACCGCGAGCAAACTCTCGACGTCGCGTCGTTACGAATCGAAGCCCGAACCCTGACCATTCGAAACGTACCTCCTGACGCGCGTTTCGGGTATCGCCTGTACCGCCTGGCCAGCCCTAGACGATTGTTTTACGGCTCGATACTTCGTTCCGTGCCAATCGTCCGGTAGTCTCTCTCGCCGCGCCGGTACGTTCTCTCGGGCGTAGTAACAGTATACCCGGAGAATCCGTTATCATAGCTCGACCAGGATCTTCCTGGTGACCGTTGGCGCGCTCGAACGTGTCTCGAAACCGTGGCCAGGAGCAAATAGGCACCGATCAACGCCGAAATGCCGGTTAATCTGATCTTGAGAATAACCGTTCGCCGGCTACCGAAGTCAGGGGGTCCCTCTCCTCTCTCGCCTCCTCTTTCCCTCCGTCTCGGCGTGCCTTGTCGAGGCTCGTTCTTATGTACGCCCCTGTCGGCTCGGTGTCCACTTTGAAACTCGATACACCCGACTGTGACTCGCTGAACGAATATTACCCTCGATTTTTAGTAAATCGCGCAAAGTTTCCGTGACGGTGCCTACCGTTCTCCTGGTATACGTAGAGTGTATTCGTGGTGTCTGTAAATTAGAGCGTAGGGCATTTTTGTATCTTCCCGCGCTAGTGAAATCGATAATTGAATCGATGAGTGGAACAAACGTTGGATGTGACTATATTGGCAAAGTTTTTTTTTTTGGTGGAAAACGTAAAGGTTTTGAAAAAAAAAAATAATTTTCTCAAAATAGTCGCCTCCAACGTTGTTCTAGCTATGAATTCAATTGATAACCGGAATTGAACCGATACGTTCTTTGGAATACAGAAAGAATATCAGGTGGATCGATAATTTCAACAGAATTTTATTAAAAAAGATTCCAGTGTCGCAGAGTTTCTCAACGACCGCGAACCTTACATAGTTTTCACCTGTACGAACCGCCCATGAAGAATCGATTGTTAATTCGAAACCTACGAAACCGACGAACGTACCGCTAATAATCGATCGTGTACGAACTAATTAACGATCGGCAAAGAGAGGAACAAGCGCGTCCGTGTTCGCGAGTCAGGTGCTTCGAAAGTCCTTCTTCACCTATCTTCGGTTCAGGTGCCCCGCAGGTGGGAGGTGCCTCCGGTGCAGGTGTACGCGTACGTACGTACGTACGTACGTATGTCCATCCGCGAAACTCGACTTCCTTCTTCGTCGGACGTATCCGTCAAGAAAACGAGAGAGAGAGAGAGAGAGAGAGACAGCCACGTCGCGTATACGGAGGGGTTGGGAAAAAGAGAGTAGCCAGCCGATAGCCCGGGTGGGTAGGTGCGCGGTGACGATTATCCGGTTCTTCTTCTTCTTCGACCTTCCATGTATCCGGTCTGGACGTCTCTATCGGCTCGACGTCATCTCTCTGCTCGTTGGCCCTGTCTGGTAATCGCGCCGGGCTCATTAGCATAAGCGTTCCACGCTGCTACATTCGCACGAATGACCGAGCTACTTTGCCCCGCGACGATGCGCTTTCTTTCTTTCTTTCGTTCGGTAGAGCCACGTCGGTTTCCGTTGGATTGGAAAATTTGAACGCTATGCCGATTCGTCGGGTAAGAATATTCTACTCACTTTATCCGAGTCAATTGGATTTAGCTAATCGGCTCTCTGTCTCTCTCTCTCGCTCGTTTAACACGACAGCAATGGCAGTATAATATGCTATGTCTTTCTGCAAACATGTGCCTTTTTTCCATGCTTCGCAAACACTTCAGTCGAAATTAGTTGTACGACAAATCAGCCTTGTGGATCACGCGTAGTATTTGTTCGATGGGCCGGTGAATCGTTTGCGGTACTTAAATTTTACTCAAACCGTGAGCACCGGTGAACTCGCGGTCTTGAAGTTCGTAACTGCGTGTCCACCGGTGAGCAAGTTTGCCGGTGAAGTAATATTTTTATATTTTTACATCGATCTCTCGATTCTACGCAGGACGGGGAGGAAACACAAGTTGCCATCGCTGGGTACTCGCATTGCCATGAATAAATGAGAGAATTTTGATTCGCGGAGTACTCGAATTTTTACGTTGCTCCGTTTTTAGGGTAGAGTGTGTGGATTATTGTTAGAGTGCCAGAGTTTGTTTGAGTTACGAAATTAACGTCATCGAAGTTACGTGGAAAAAAAAAAAAAGAATTGCTTGGTGCTCTCAAAAATGGAAAAACCGTATAGACGCACTTAACATCGAAACGGAAAGTTTAACGCGCTTGTTACGATACGCGATTAAAACTTACCGCTTCGAAGTTTCGTTTGGGCGAGAATTGAATTTGCCAGAATGGAATTTGACGGAAGGTTCGACTGCGAAATTTGAATAAAATTCGTCGAGCGATTTTGCAATTGTAATGGATAAACTTACAGAGGAGCGAACGATGCAATAATTCTCGTATCATTGTGAAATAACACGGTGTTACGTAATTACCGTAATACCGTACAGAAAGTAGAGTAAGATAATGGATGCTCGGCTAAGTTCGGGACACTCCTATATCCCTGTTAATTCCATAATATTGGAATCGTTCCCGAACCCCTTAAAAAAAATGAATATCAACGCGATAAGTCTTACATCTATAAAAAAAAAGTACAACATTCCTATTTCTCGTAACGCGAAGCTTATCTACGCTTATTCCGACTCCAACAAAATTTATAAATCGTATAAAGTGGCTTTTCGCCACCACGAGTGAGGTACAGAATTTTGTTTTCTCGCTGTATAATGCTTATCTGCATTTATTTCTTTCGTAGAAAGACTCGGGACAAACATTCCGGCATCAAATCGACGCAAATTCGCCAGTGTCGAGTATTCGAGCGAGTCTCGCCTAATATTATTTTGGATTCTACGAATAAAATTGTGTGTGTTTCGCGAGCAAGTATCTAGCGGGACAGAGAGAGAGAGAGAGAGAGAGAGAGAGAGAGAGAGAGAGAGAGAGAGAGAGAGAGGGAGAGAGGGAGTGAACCAAGAGAGGCGGTAAGACGAGTGTTTCGAGCATGATCGGAAGTACGAACGCCGCCGGTGGCCTTATCTTATCGCTGCCTCTTGGTAGGATAAGAAGGACCTTGATCGCTCCGCGACAAACCGAATCGGCACCTTGGCGCGTTTGCGAGGCCCTCCGAGCGTTGCAAATTTCCGCGGCTTGTTTTTGCGCACGCGCGATACGCGCAGAAAAGTTGCCGACGTGATCGAATAAATCGACAAAATTCAACCCCGCGAGTATCTCTGTCGTCAAAGTGAAACGTAGATAACGAAGAATTAAACATTCAAATTAAGCTAACGTTCGTGTCGAGAATACTGATCGCGCTGTCGTAAAACTTTTTGCCTCTGTACGCGATTAGCGAAATATTAATTCATCGACGTTTCGTCGAATTAATATCTGTAAATCGATATCGCGTTATCCGCGTCAAAATTTGTAACTCGATCTTGATAGTAGTTACTTATTATTAAGTAATTTATTATTTAAATCGATCTAAGGTGGGCACAATCGATACGCGATTCGATGTTAGTTGTCCACGATTATGAAACTGGTCTAACAATAACTCATATTATTCTTTCTATTTCTTTTTATCACATTATTCGATGTTAAAGGATGTGACGCGAAATGACTGACGGACCACTTTTATAATCATCGGACATGTCAGTCACGAATCAACGGATCGCTAAATAAAGACGCGGGAAAGTAATATATTTCTGACTTTCCTCAATCTTCCCACTTGACGAAATAGAATACGCGATACGATAAGAGAAACGATTAAACTGGAATTCAGTGCGCGATACACGATAATCCCGCCAACGGCCGTCTCTCGAATCAAAGAAAATCGTCAATTACAGAACAATAAATCGGCAACCGACTAAAAACGACGAGGGAGTGAAATCCATCGGCATCCAATATTTTCCTTACCGCGTATATATTCCTTCGGCGAGCCTGGAACGGTAAATTCTTGGTCTCGACACACGGCTGAGCAGGGCGTTCCCCGTGTATATCTCGTCGGGCGGGCAGCGTCGCGGTTCAAGTAAATCGGTAGTACGAATCGGCCGTGGATGACGAAGGGGGGAAAAACGTAGAAAGAGGAAAGGCTCGTTCTGCCGACGAGGCACGCGAGGAGATACTAGCCCCGGTGTGCATAAAGGCCCCGGTGCTCAGGGAGCGTATCAGGCCGTATCGTCGCTCGGTTCCAGTTTCACGTGAAACTCTTCACGAGCAAACCCCGGGGCAGGTTCAAGGCGAGCTTCGCGCGCACCTTCGCTCGACGCCGGGATACGTGTGTACACACGTGTGCTTCGCGTGCGTACACGGGGAGCGTGGATGGAAATGCGAACGAGCAACTTTGCTCGCTATTCCTTTATTTCGCGTGGGATCGATTTTTCCTGCCGCCCTAGCGCTGGAAACCTGCCGTTTCTATCGCATCTTTGGGAGAGTTAGGCGGTACGAGCTACTATCGAAGGGGTTCGTTCGATAGCTGATCGATAGTCGATTTTCTAGACCAGTGTTTCTTAAACTGTGTTCCGCGGAGGGCTGGGGTTCCGTGGAGGTCACTCAAGGGTTCCGCGAAACTTAAGTGATTCTTTTCAAAATATTCAAGAAAGTTTTATTATATTTATACAATACGATTAGAAAATCATCACTTGATTATATTTGATCGATATCGAAGAGAATATGAAATCTTTACTAACATGACATCTGATTCATAGTTGCAAGAAAAATTTAAGTTAATGCCATTAGTGGAATTTTGATGCAGTTCAAAAGATCAGTATCCTCAATTGTCACAAAAGCTCCTGTTCTAGACAACGATCAATGTCGCATTTTAACCTTCTCATACACCACGTATAATACTTGCGTAGATGCTTGCTAACAATTTTCAGTAGCGTTTAAATCGATCGATGTCGATAACGATCTCGACGACGGATCAAATTTCTTTTAACCATTAAAGCAGTAGATTATTGCGCGACGACTAATCTCGCGTGGTCCCTAATTCGAAGAATTAACCCTACCATCGTTACGAATGTAAATATTGTATCTACGAGTACCTTTCGATCCTCGCGCTCCGTTAACCAACACCTACTTTCTTTGCCATATAATTAATCATTCACGCCGTAACGTTTTCTGTTTGTCTCTTCTAATTACTTCCGAGTGTACGAGCCGGGCGAACTGCTTTAGCGAGCAAATAAACCTAATCCCTCTCGGCCCAGGTATGAGCTTTTCGAGTGTTTAGCTTTGGACGCATTTACGCCCCGTTACGAATATTAAAGAGAACGTAGGGGTGTGAATGGGGATGGCCAGGGAGAGGGGAGGTGGGGTGTAAGGAGTCGACAATGGTTACGAAGAGGATAAGACCGGACCTCCCTGAGTCACGGTTTACCTAGAAACGTCTCGATGCAGGTGTCATCGGGGACAGGTGTAATTTGACAAATGTCGCGGCGATCGTTAAGTTTTTCTCTTAACGAGGAGCCAGTGCCGAGCGGTCTACCTGTCACTTCGGAATTAAGCGGAATTAAGGGTTTCGAACGAATACCGGACCTCCCGCGACGGGAATTAGTGGTTTGGAAGTGCGTTCTCGGTGGATACGCGTTTTGTCTTCATTCTTTGGCCACGATTTCACTTACAATTAGATTTAACAATAGTGTGTTTAGAATGTTTTAATCTCAAGAGACCAGGCCTTGTCTCGGGCCAAGTACAAGTGCGCGAGAATTAGAATCTGTATCTTTTAAGGAAACTTCGATTATCTGCGGAAAGAGATCTAAAATTTGAATCCTTAATTAAGAACAGGTTGAAACAATTGGAAAACTATAAAAACGATCGCTTTCGATATTAATAATAAAAAAGGTTTAATTTATACCATACATATAATTAGTAGCAGCATGGTGCGTTAGAAAAAATATATCGATCGTTAAGTGGGGGGTATTTAAGCCGGGATTGCAAAATTTTAGATTTGGCGATTATTATCGCGATACGTCCGGTAACTCGATTTATTCATTTCGGCAGCGTTGATATTCGGTCGATATATAGGTACACCCCCTCAAATTGGGTACGATTTTGAAATCCGCTAAATTACATCATGCGTTTGTAAATTATATTTTCCGCGTTGTTGGACGGGCGCATTCTAAAAAATAAATACCGCCCGATTTCAATTTTATACGAATTTGCGAAGTTTTGCTTGCACTCGCGCGCCGTTGCGCCACGTTGGAAATCCGTATTTTGTACACACATCGGAAAACAACCGGATTGCATATTTTTGCGTATCTACCGGGGCTACAAGTACGGCGGAACGATATTCAATTTGCGAATATTTACCGACGATACGTAATGCATCGTTTTCTCGAACATTTTATATTTTAATTCCGTTCGTTCGCGTCGCCGACGTGGAGCCGTTCGCGAAATAGTTTTCGCGAAAGCGATATTCGTCCGTTGACTTTGAGGCGAATAATCGATCGTATACCAACAAATATTTCATCAATGGTGAAATCAGGGGTCCTAATAAAAAAATTAAAGACAAAGGTAATACAATTATTAATTTAAATTAATGATACTACCGCAACAGTTTTATCTTTACCTTGAATATTTTGGTTAGAACTACCGATTTCGGCACGATTTAAAAAAATTTGAATACCTGGAATTATAAACTGTACAAAAATCAAGAAGAGTACATTCTCATGATGTTATCGACGAAAGAAACCGCGCGTTTACATCTCAAGATTATCGTACGTGCGAATTCGTGCGTCGAGTGATAACGATCTCGTAGCCGGATAACCGATCGGCGTTATCGCGCCTCGTCGAGAATCTAACGGAGATTCGAAGATAATTGTTTCGATTCTCTCTCTGTTCTCCCATTTGCCTCTCTGTCCTGTTCGCGAGCATTATCGTATTACCGATTCGCGTACAATCCGGAATTGTTCTCGATAGGAGGATACTCGGAAGCGAGTAACGTTACGACGTTACGCGTCGAAGGTTTCGGATACCGGTGATTGGGAACTCACCGATGAATTCGCTGTTCCGAAGGAAGTTATTTTTAAAAAATAACTAGCGATAGAATCTGTGGTCACGATAGGATAGAATCTTCCATCTTCCTCGGGAAATAAATCGCTAATGTTTATGAAAAAAGAAGATCTCGTCTCGTGCCAAGGAATCTTTTAGGAATTGTGATATGAAATAAAGTAGTACACGCTTCAATTTAAACTTTATTTTTCAAACTTTATCAACGCTCTGAAAGCACGTCTCGACAATCGATTCCGATAGTTGGTACAAACATCTAAATTTTTGAAACCGGTACGGGCACCTGGAATTCCTTGCTTCCTCAGCGCTTAATTACCCGAGTTTCCGGTAGCACGAAATAATTCGCAACGCGTCATGAATTTCGAGAGAAATATAATTTGATTTCCTCTTTAGCCTCGCGCGTTACGATAACTCCTTACGAAACCCTCCTCCCCCTTCGGCCAATCGCGAATCCCCGTTAATTAGCACGCACAAATCAATTCTCGTCAGAACTTTCACATCGGCAGATTTTCTTTTCGCGATTCCACCTAGTCGCTAATCAACGACGCGCACGCGATTTTCCGGATTCCAATCGCCCCTCTCCTTTCCCACCGCTTCCTTCGCGATACTCGGAACCGACGCGAGATCCGTACGCTCGCAAACAAACACGCATACGAATGCGAGCGAGCGAGCGAGCGCGCGCATCAGGATCGTCAAGTTTTATGGGTCAGATCGCCTCGAGAGGTTCCCCGACTACGCCCACTCGAAGAAGATCCTCTCGGTGAATCGCTGCCACGACGTGTTTACACGTAGGCTGTGTATTTCTCTGGGCACGGCGGGTCCGTTGGAAACGTCCTTTATCCGCCAACGATTCTGAGATGCTTTCGAGTTGTCGAGAGAGCTTGACGGATTTCTCCTCATCCTCGATGATCCGGCCGCACCACGCGTGTGGGGCTTCGTACAGCTCGAGGATATCGAGGATGGACCCACGAAGACGAGTGCTCGTCGCGGTGTGCCACTCGTGCGGTTTTCGTTTTTTCTTCTCCTTCCTCTTCTTCTTCTTCTTTTCTTTTTTTGGCACGAGGGAGCACGCGTTGAAACAAATAACTGATCCGGAGGCTGAGTGGAGCGGAGGTTTCTCGGCGCGCCTATATCTCGGTGGAACGATTTATTCTATTTGAAAAATAAGAGATCGAGGTAGGGAAACACTCAGGGAGAAAGGTGTGGACAAATCGACGTTGAAAATTACCGGGGGTATAGGTAGAATCTTCGGTTCATTTTTTGATAAGAAAAATTGTTTTTAAAATTTGTAGTAGGTAGAATAGGAGGATAGGAGAATCTTGGGATTTTCTCGTGACATAGAATTTGTGTGTACATACCTGTAACTTCTGGAAAGGTTATCGAAGGATTCGTCAGTTATTTTTACAAAGATTATCGAAGACATATATCTTTAAAACAGATCCTTGGTACCGTGAAACTGTTATCTCGATTTCCGTTTAAGCGGCAAATCTTGAAATCAAAGAATTTACCCGCAAGTGGCAAACTTGCGGAATTCTTTCTTTTTTTTTTCATTTCATCAGCGAATCTTCTTTACTCGTCAGAGTTTTACGAGCATAGCACGCGTTCAGCGACGATCGGCGAGTATTGTAATTTCGTTTCGCGGCAAGAAGAGTCGTTTTCCTTGTAGTTAGACCGACTTTGCAATTAAATGATATTGCATTTGAAATAGTTACGGCGACGATATTGCGTTTGATATCGAACGATGAATCAGCCATTTATCGCAAAATCTCCGTAGTACTAACGATAGTTTATTACGCGACACATTGTAAATTTAATACCCCTCGTATTGGCAGTTTAAATATTACCCCGGAAAATATTGCCATTTTGGTAAACTGCGCGTATTCCTCGGAATTGTATCCGAACCGCTTTATCGCCGCTTTTCATTTCTATCGTTGATACATTTTTTTTCATTCGCACAACTTCGATGCACTACATTTTACGCTAGATTAAGTGAAACAAGATTCGCGCAATTCGAATATTACTCTATAACCCACCGTTTCGGATCATCGATCAATTCTCCATCGAGGAACGTCGCGGATTTTACGCATAAATTAAATAACGCGCGTTGCCGTGACTACGATCGCCGTTGAACGTATTCGACAGATCGATTTTCGTCTTGTTAACGTACCGCACAAAAGTTATACAAACGTTTCTAAATCCCTCGTCTAAACGCGAGTCATCGCGGTGATCCTTAACTGCGAGAGGGTCGAAGCCCGCCGTTGTTTCCGCCTGGATTCGAACGTTCAACTTTTATCAGGGACGTCTATTTCAGCCCGGCGCTTCGTATCCGTTCTAGAAAACTACGTACCTACGACGATATGATCCTAGAGCTTGGTGCTCGCGGACTCCCGCACCGCGGCGACGACGACGCCGGGGGGTGTCGTTGCACGGAAATAATAGTCGATCGACAAATCAAACGCCTAAGCTATAAATAATGAAATTAGCGCTGCCTGTCCAAATGCAGCACGTGACCTCGCGAATCTCGCCAAGTGTCTGTATATTCCGTAGAGAGCCGTGGGTTCAACCGACCTACCTGCGGCGCGCACACTCTCTCGCGGGTCAGTGGTTCTCAAGGCCCCCTCTACCCGCTTGGCGATTCGTGACAGTTCCGCGCGATGAGAACGTCAATGGGGATACGCGGCTTTGGTTTTTGAGTCGAGTGGAGAAACTGGGAAGGGAGAGACGACGATGGCAGTTGTGAGACGCGTCACGCTGACGTACGTTGCAGCGGCGTTAGCGACGTAGACGCGCGATTGGTTTTGGAAAATTTACCGGACGATTTTAACTCTTCAGTGAGTTAAAGATATTTTCTTTCCCCTCGATTCAGAAGTATCTCAGGTTCTTCCGTATTCGACGTTACGAAGCGTCGCGGCCCTCGCGGAGAGTCCTTAGATTCCGAAATCGCCATACCGACGTCTAGCGGGACGGAATGCCTAGCCTAGGCATCGATTCGCGTTCCGTAGTTTTACCACATTGCGATTCTTACATCACCGCGGTTGCATAATGCCCTCGCATCGTCGGCGTGACTCTGTGTGTGCAGCGGCATACGCGCATTAAAATGTCGTGTGTCCGCTATCTAGATCTGCTCGCTCAGATCGAACGGAACGAACGATGCCTTTGGCATCTCCCGCACTGTCCCGCCCCCACCCCACCCCCCCGCGTCTTCTCCTCGTTACTTTTCGCGAGTCCTACGATATCCCCCTTTCGCGCTCAGCATACTCTCGCGGGCGCGCGTCTTTCGGCCTCGGTAAACCTTGCCACCACCGCCGCCGCCCCCTACGGCTCATTAATTCGCGGATGAAGAATCGAAAGCGGGATGAGAACCGCGAGTGATTTGCCAGTGAAGCGGTTCGTTCGCGTTGGAGTTGGCTCGGCCGGGTATCTCCTCTCTTTCTCGCGCCCTCTGCTCGTCTCTATCCGTTCCTGCTTCTCCTCCTCCTCCTCCTCCACCTCCTTCTCCACCTCCTCTTCCTCTTCTGCCTCGCGCTCCGCACCGCGGCTTTCTCCGTGGTCCGTGTTCTCAAGGCCGCCTCCTCGAAACCTCCTCTCCTCCTCCCTCGTACCGTCTCGCGTCTTTTTCTCCTCCTCCACCACCTCCAACTTTGCTTCTTCCTCTTCCACACGCCTCGGATATCTCCCCCCTTCCGCCCCCCCCCCCCCTCGCCGCGACCATCTCACCTCAGCTCGTACCTCCTCTTCCTTCGGCGATGCCGTGACGCTCTCAGTCTTTTTCTCCGATCTTTGCGTCCCTCTCTCTCTCTCGCGGCTTCTGTGAGAGACTTAGCGCGGCCACGCACGACGCGAGTCCAAGTTTCGAGCGGGTCGCGCGGGAGACCCCGAACGAGTACGATCGAGGTTAGAGTTTAGAGAAGTATCGCCGGGGATACGATAGAGCTGGCAAGAAGAAATTGCGGGCACCTTGCGACGCGGAAAATGTCGCTCGACCAGTTCCGCGACGTTGGTAGGTCTCTCTTCGGGGTACGGTATCTGGTAGCAGGTACGATCGTGAATCCATTAAAAACAGAAGTTTCGTTCCCTTTTCATCGCCCGTTTCTCTCCTTTATCTGGGAGAACAACGCGGATCGATTCTGCCCGACTACGTCGATACTCTTTTCTGGAAACGCATTATTGGTCCTTCGACGATTACGAAGATCACCGCAGCTTTGTTTCGTTTGGACGGTATTTTTGAAAATAGTTCACTCTCCAACATTCGAGCGGTTAAACCGTTTAAGCGTTAGAATCAATTAGTTCGCGCGACGACCGGACAACACCTGTACGTATAATAGATTTCAAATCACGGGAGAGAAGCGTCTCCGAGTCCCAGAGACTTTCGATTATGCGCGTTTTTGTGCGTTGAGATTAAAAATGCGTACAACACTAACGTGAAGTTCCTCTGTGGACACCGACAGCGAGCGAGCGAACGAGCGAGGGAGAGAGACGGGAGAGTATGCGTGTGTTCCTCCGCTTTATTCCCCGACGTTTTTTTTTCGAAAGACGAATCCCGCTCACCTTGAAAGGTACGTCGCGTGGCTCGTCGTCGAGCAGTTCTCGAATAAGCCCTTCGAGGCGCAGGGAACTTCGAAAAGTCATCGCTTCTTTCAGACAATTTTTTTTTTTTCTCCCCGCGGATAACTTTCCCGAGGATCTTTTCCGTTTTCCTTTTCCTTTTCCTTCCACCGACAGAAAGTGCGCGAAGAATCGCTCGTGCAAATTTTTATTTTAATTAACGCGAGAGCGAGAGGATGATATTACGTAAAGTCAAGATCAATAGCGTGGATGTTTGATTTCACGCTGATAGGAAAGCATATTTTCGGAATGGTGTTTGAATTCGAGATTTTCGAACAAATTTGTTCGGGTCAAATATCGAACCAACGCGTATTAATTGTACTCTTAATCTGTTCGACGCAGCGAGATGGCCCTCGTGACGTTTCGCGTCGCGTGTATACTTACTTCTTTTTATTCGTTTAGCTTTGTTCGGTAAGAAATCGGCAGGCGGTTAGTCAGAGTGATTTGAGTCAATTTCATGGTCCTCAGAAAAATCTAACGTTTCTTGTACGACAAAATTACCTACTCGACGCTTCTTGAATTTTCGCAGGATCCGAATATCGTTGAAACAAAAATTAAATCGCTACATGCGCTCGTTAGCCAACGTTAATAATTCATTTTCGAGATTCAAGCTACCGGAAGGAAATTTATGCTTTGTGCGTTTATTAACGCTACCATCCGCAAACACTTTATCGTTATTCCGCATTGCCTCTGCAGCGTTACGATCGAGCTCGAATTCGCGTAACGAAATCTAACGCGAACGAAACGCTAAAAGGTTAAAGTTATGGCGCGCGGTCACATTTTCCTGCACCATTGCATCGGAGAATGAGCGAAATTTTCTCGATTCGGAATCGACCCGTCCGAATTTTCCCTGTTTTATTTCGATCCGTTATTCTCTTTAAACCGATTCAAACGTCAAAAGTAAGCGTACGGGCAAGGAGATTTGTATTCGAGATCAAATCAGGGTTTTTATTCGCGTACTAAACGGCGTCTGTAAGAGATTTCATAACGTAGACAGGATAGTTCGTGAGCGATAACCGAGCGAAGCGACAAAATGGATACTTTGGATACAATGCGCATATGCGAAAATCGGCAACGCCGAAAAATGCCTTCGCACACCCGCCACGCAAACACGTTCTCTTTTTCATCGATAACCGTTCTCGACGAAACCGAAGACACAACAGTTTCGTACGTCGAAATCAAGGCAGCGATACCACGAAACATTCTTACAAGTCCATTACGGCAGTACCAACTATTCCAAGTTTCAACGCTCCTCTGGTAGTCGATCCCGTCGATTTTTTTATCATAAAAACCCCAATCGCGCGGAAAACTCCAACCTTTCTCCCGACGCGGTAAATTCACGATTCCCGATTACCATCGGCCCTTAAATACCAGGAAGGATTCTTCGCTACATCCGAGTCAACTTGAAAAACGTCCCGCATCTCCCCCTCCCACCCGAGTCTCTCTCTCTCTCGCTCGCTCGCGAACATAACTTCCATTATATTATTCCACGTGCTCCACCCCAAGGGGTCCAACTCCCGGTCGTAACGCCACGTCGTTTGCCCCTTAATCCGGATTTATTCCTTTCCTTTTATCCTTGGAATTATCACGCGAGGTAGACACCAACACCCGTAACCCAGTCACGGCTGAGATGAGACCTCCCACCAATCCGCGAGAAGGAGAGAGAGAGAGAGAGAGAGTCATCCTTCGCATTTCCGCGACGCGTTTTGTCTCGGTCTGTACGAAGTTATTCGCGTGTAGGACGACCTGGACCATTTTGGAAACCAGTTCCAGGAGATGGAACCTCCGTGTCCGCGGAGGAGAGGGAACCCGATAGAGAAAGAGAGAGAGAGAGAGAGAGAGAGAGAGAGAGAGAGAGAGAGGAGAGTATAGAGTGGCCGCGACGCTCGTTCGTCGTTCGAGTCTCTCTCGCCGCGCGATCGCCTACCCGAGGATTAATCCTTCCAACGTGCTCGGGGTCACGGCGGAGCAACTTAGGGTAGCCCTACATCTTCATTCCGCGTCTCGTGATCTCCTTTTTGTTTTGTTTTTTTGCCTTTTTCTTTTTTCCTTCTCTTTCGTACGCGATAATGGGCATCCCCGGGCATCCCCGGTGAAAGCTGCGATGAATCGAGCTGCCTCGGAGATCTCAGCGCCCAGAGTCCTCGGATATATATTGGTTTTTGAATCGAGATCGTTGAAGATCGTGTGCTTACCGTTTTATTAATGCCCGCTCCCCCACTCTCCAACGGGATCGCGTAGTCTCGTGGATGAATGAATTATGGGACACGGATCGGCTCTTAATGTTACACTCGCGTTTAGTCTGTTACGGGGGAAGAGAGGAGGGACTCTCGACGATTGTTGGCATTGCTTGGTCGCCGGGGATTATGAAATTCGGACGGGTTCTGGCCTATACGTCGGTAGGAAGATCGATAGTGTTCGCGAGGTAAATTAATCTCGTTTGGTAATGGACGCGGAGACGTTTTTCTTGCGTTGAATAGTTTTTATTCGATTAATGCCCCTCCTCTTATCTCCGCTGGCTTTCGGTTGACAGGTTTTTGTCAGCGTGTTTACCGGCGCCAGTCGTATCGATGAAATATCGAGGGCAGAGCTCGGGTATTTCTTTCGTGGAACCGATATCGTCGGTAATGCGGATGTTGAGAGAGGAGACGCGGAGGAACGATTTAATGCGTTTGACGTACGGGAGATAAGCGCATCTGCGATCATTAGGGATAAAAGAAACTCTACGAGGTTTCGAAGCGGTGTATCTTCGTCTCGCTATCCTCGTTCGATCCCGGGACGTTATATTTATTCGGCAGAAAAAAAAGAAGTTAGCGACGATGCGTCGGTTAACAAATTATATCCAGCTCGAGAAAAAATTCCGAGTATCGGACCATGATATTAGAATCCAAGTAGGTATAATATCGGAACAAATCTAGATCATGCACATCTCCGGATCTCCAAATCATTTCTAAAGCAAGCAAACACACGTGATTCCTTGTGAAATAATTTTCAGTAGAGTAGAAATTCTATAATTATTTCGTGATCGGTGACCCGAAGTACACTTGACAGAGTAAAAAAAAGTTTGGATATCCGAAGATCCAGAGATGTGCATGATCTAGATTTAAGCCATAATATCGAACTAGAAGAGCAGAATTAATCAACACGAGCCACATCCACCGAACAAATCTCTCCCCATAAAACTTCGAGGCTCCCTCCCCGCGTCGCTCGTTCTCACACTTCATTTTCCACGGTTAAACTTCATTTTCCCCGCGTCATCGTCGATACTGAAAATCCCCCTCCGCCTCCACCCCCGCCCCCCACCGGATACCATATGTCGAGTACCAAGGCATAACGATTTCCACGATTCCACGTAAAATTACCGCTGCCTCCGTGATCCTTCGCCTCCGAGAGAGAGGAAAAACACGGAAGGGATTCGCCGTATTGTCCGTAACCAGGCGGCAGGCAGGAATCGGCCTCGCGTCGCGCTCGGTGCATCCCGGCTATGGATTCCCACGGGACGCGTTACAACCTTACCTCGCGGAGTACACCGCTCCGGTACACCCCTCGACTCTGAACGTCCGCGAACGAACGCACGCGCACACACACACACACACACACACACACACACACACACACACACACACAGACACGGGATCGCGCTAGCGAAGACTAGTCACGGGAAAGCCACGCGGCGGAGCAGGGACCAACACACGCGTCGTACACGAAGGATTGAACCTCCTCTCCCGCGGGTTCCCACGTGTTTCCGACCGCAAGCCGCAGTTATAACGGCGCAGTCGCGACTCGTCGACGAAGGACGCGGAGTTCAGCAGCACCGGGGCGGCGGGTAGCATCACCATCGGCACTAACCCACCGACGCCATTCGCCACTGGCATTCGCTGGCATTCGCCTGGCATTAGCGGCCAGCCAGCGCCGGTTGCAGTTGACGAGTTCGTCGGCCTGGGTAGAGACCACCGACGTTACCTCTCCGCCGGCTCTGGTGGTGCCGATGCCTGACTAGAGTTCTCGAGAGCCACGTGGGACACACCGTGACTCGTCCTCGAGGTCGGGGAGGTGAAGGCTCGATACGCGTCGATCTTTCACGTTCACTTCTACCTCGTCTCTCTCTCTCTCCCTCGATCTGTTTCTCTGTCTGTTCGTTGGTTGGATTTCACTCGGTCGAGCCTCTTCGTTTCCGATACGAATCGCCTGGTATTCTCTTCGTCAAGCCAGTTCTCTTTCGGTAGGAGCGGTTTTAGGAGCGTTTTAGAGATCCTTTGCCTTATACGTAGAGCGCTAATAAGTCCGTTCGATACCCAGTCCAACGGTTCTCTTATTTTCGAGCGACCGCTGTAGCTTTCCTATCTTCTGAGTAGCTAATATTTTGAACGCTTAAACTCAAAATTCTCCTGATTCACCCCCTGACGCATCCTCGCTGATTCACGCATTTCCAATGTCCAGAACCGTCGTCCTTTGACCGGAACTACTTTCCTGCTACTTCTCCTTCATCCCTTCCATTTCTCTAATCTGAAAGCCTAGTTTTCCTAATTTGTACAGATCCTTTCGTTCCTCAGAATTACTCCGAATTACTACGTGCGAGTCAGAGTCTTCAGGACGTCTTCAAATGATTAATTATATTGGCTATTGGTAGATTTTAAATGAGAATTGAGTTCGCGTCATTTATTTAACAAAGTTATAAGTTTTATTAACATCGAAGTATTCTACTTTCAACCAACAAGTCATACTTGACTTAGAAACGTAACTGGTCGACGGAACGCGAGAACGTTGGAGCAATTCGTATAACTTCGGTGATGGTCGGCGCGATATCTAGCGAATTTGCGTTCGGAATTCCTTGTTCGCTCTCGATCTAGGACTCGAACTCCGTGGACCTTTTTTTTTTCTTTCCCCCCCGCCGACACCGCGTTCCTCGTTTCTGCACGCCATTCCCTCTTTTCGCGATCTTTCTCCTCGCGGCGCGGTAGGAATGAGTCACCCTGCACAGATGAGCGGGTTCGCATGTACACCGCGTGCCGGGCAAGGTCGCGTTTTTACGCCGCCTTCTTCGACAATGAGAGAACGTCGTCGGCTCGTGCTGCAACGCTTTTGTAAGAAGCGTTGCGCGGCTACGTTGTTTGATACCCAGTGATTTCGTCGTAAAATGACGTAATGGAAATTAAATCGCACACCGTCCTGCGCTCTCGTCGTTGGAGAATAATATTCTCTTCGACGCCTAGCATTGATAATCAACGATTGATTAGGCTTATCTTCGGAGGGTCCGGTTACTTAGTTATTTTCTAAATCTCGTGGAAGTAACCATAGCTGGCCGGAGAATCGTCCAACTACCCGGAACGCTCGCCGTAATTACTCGTTTCTTCTAATAGGCCTGTAAACTCGAATCTCGGAACTCGTCTCGGCCGATGTAGCTCGAATATCGGTCGACGAGTTCTCTTCTTTTTTTTTTTTTTTTACTTTTCTCTCTTTCTTTCTTTTCGCGGCAGCGATTTCTCCTCCTTTCGCGGCCATCATCCTCGCGCGAAAGATAACCGATTCGCGGGCTTGCCGTTCCGAGAAAAGTGGAGCGACCGAGAGGATATATATATATTTTTTTTTCTTCTACGTCGCGTTACGCGTTCGCCGGAGCGACGCGTCGTCGCCCACGCGTACGACGGGTTATCGGATTTATTGTGTTTCGTACGCCTAGCTACGAAATAGGTAATGAGAGTAATTGGATAGGAGCGGTCACAGGCTTCTCGGTACCCCGACGAGGGACCAAGAATGGCGCGAGAGACACGCGGGTAACCCAGTTCCGTATTTGGCTTCGCGCGTACCACGCGCTTATTCGCGATTTTCCGCACGTTTTCTAGCTCCGCCGATCTTCGGCTCGGTCAGGCTAAACGCGAATGACAGGTTACAAACTGGTTGGCGACTTCATCGGTCAACCACTTAGCTTGGCATTTCACCCGAATCGCTATCAATTAAGAAAAATCATTTTAATTAGCGGGAACGCGAGTTTCGTTGGTTACTTTTTTTTTATTTTCTTTTGTATACGCGTACGAGAGCGGAGAAACCGCTCGATATTGAAAATATCAAGAGACAAGGTCTTGAGCCAAGTATAATTTGATATTTACGTTGAGTAAGAGTAAGCGATTTTAACTGACGAATTAATGGAATGCTTGGGAGAAATTACACCGGGCTAACGGGAGGTTGATGAAAACGATTAAAAACAAGGCGGTTGTAGGAATCTTAATAGGAAGAAGGACGAATCGGCGTGTAACGAAGTATCTGGCGGCGATTAGATCCCGATACCAGTTGCAGCATCGAGCTATCTCGGTGATTTCAATTATCTTTGAAACTTCTCTCGATAACGCGATATTCCTTCCGTTTTTCGACTTACTCATTATCTTCGACCGCAAAGCAACCGGAAGCGCGATGACGGTGCGCGCGACGTTGTTTGTCCGAAGTCGTAAAGGGACGTTGATAACCGCGCTGATTACGTTCGGGCTATATAAATTAATAACTCGTAATATGGGTCGCCGGTTGTTTCGCTAAACTTCGTAAAACACTGTATTTCGTTCACCGTTCTCATCTTCCCCTATTGTTCGTTCGAAAATTTTAAAACGTCCCTCCACTTTAGGTTATCCGACTAGGCGCGGCCAAACTGTTTTTTTCCAAACTGTTTTTTTTACTCTATCAAGTGTATTTCGGGTCGCTGATCACAAAATAATTATAGAACTTCTATTCCACTGAAAATTATTTCACAAGAAACCACACGTGTTTGCTCGCTTTAGAAATAGTTTGAAGATCCGGAGATTCGGAGATGTGCATGATGTAGATTTGTTCCGTAAAAAAGAACAAAGTAAACGCGTGACAGTCGCGAGTACGCGCGTAAATCCCTCCATTCGAGCGTTCGACTGACAATGAATTTGTAGAGGGACGTTAGGGGCGGGGGGCGGGGGGGGGGGGTCGACCTGTTGCACTTTTTATCCGGCAAAAGGACACGCGATTCGCCTTAAGATATCGTCACCGACAGGTTGTCGCGCTAGAGGAGGACGGTGGCATGTACACAACGGCCCCAAAGCCTTCGGTGAAAGTTTCGCGTTGCGTCTACGCCCTTAATCCGACACTCGCTTCTGTGTACGGAGAGAAGTTCTCGGTGTCGACGAAACTTGCGCGTAGTTTCGCGCCAAGTTGCACCGCACTGCCAGGGCCGTAGATTAAGCCGCGCAAGGGGGGCGGAGGATGAGGGCCCGCTCTACGGAGGCTAGAGCCTAGTTATGCTTCCGCGCCTGTACCCAGCGTCTTCGCGCGTATCGATGCGTTCCACGTTTTACGGAGGCCGTAGATGTTTGTTTATCGTCATTTATTTGCCATACGGTCCTATTTAATTATTGCTGTTTACCCGGTCTATCCGCTGTTTGTGGTAAATAAGATATTTTAATCTACCAAAAATCTTTTAAATAGAAGTCTCTGTCGAGACACCCCCGTCTATGAAGAAAAAATTAGAATTATAATTAAAATTATAGCGCAAAAAAATTAAAGGTAGCTGTACGTAAGCTTTACGTCAAGAGAAAGATGCAAGATTCTATTCTTCTTCTTCATATTTATTTTTATTCCCACGAAATAACATTTCGTGTCGCGAAACTTGCTCGCTGCGATTTCGAAATCTCGCAACGGTACCGCAAATATTATTTTCCAAGCTGGAGTGAATTATTTCGACGTAGAATTATTTTAGTTTGGTTTAATCTACCCGGATATGCGCACGAAGCTCTAGTATCCTTCCCATTCTATTCTATTTTAATTTATTACTCCTCCGTATCGCTCGCTCCACTCTGAAAAGGAATTTTATTTCAAATACGAGCGACCCGCGAAAGTATCTCGCGCGGTATCCCTCGCAAATTCGCAATGAATATTCGCCTTCCTAATTTAAACTTACAATTACTATCATTACGCCATCCATTGCGATGTTTATTAATAACCTTAACAAGTTCCTTACTGCATTCGTTTATTTGCGTCGCTATAAAAAAAAAAAAAAAATATCACTCCCGTTGTTATCGCGGAAGAGCAACAACCAGGCGAAAATAAATCTGCCGAGGGATCGACCGCAGAAATCGGCTGGCTCTTACAGAATTCCCGAGTATAATTAGTCGTAGCACGCACAGACGGACGTCGGTGCAGGCGAGTGAGAGACGCGTGCGTGCACGCGGGGCGCGTACTATGCGACTTCGTGCGAGAGAACCTCACGCACGAGGGACGCCAAGTGACATAACCTTTTGTCAGCCGATTAACCCGGGGCGGCACGACAGGGGCACCACCGCTGTCACGGCTCAGTACACACCTGGCCACCCAACTTGCGACGAGAACGTCCGCGAAAATCTTCTTCCTCGGTGGCGCGTTTCTCTTGTTCATCGAGTATGCGAATCGCGCTCGTATCGATTCTCTCGCGTTTATATGTACTTACGTGTACGTTGTTGGTTATACGAATCGGCGATATCGCGTTCAGTGCGATTTGTCCTTGAAAGCGAGAGCAATGAGTAAACTCGTCGATTGGTGACAGAATTAAGCTTTGTCCGATCGGCTGTCCTAAAGTCACTGCGGTACTTTACGCAAGTACTTTTTTGAGCACAAGTCATTAATCAAATAATCACAGGAATCTTGAAAATTCAAGTTCAAAAGACAAGTAAAGAATCAATTTCGTCGTTTGTTATTTCATTATTATTATTCTTTATTCGTTGTTAATCGCGCACACGCCCTTCGCGTCTTCTCCGCTCATTCCTTATAGTTCTGAAAAGTATCTGTAACTGGGACGCTGTCGTTAATTAGGTTTCTTACGGTCCAAAGAATGTAAAATCTGTATCTTTATTATTTAAGTATTAAATCACTCGTTACGCTATTCCAAGGAGGCCGGTAATTTCGCCACGAAACAACACTGCGCTCAAGGGGTTAATGAACTATGGGATTGGACAACTACTCGCGATTTACTCTAATTAATCCCGCTCGCAACGTCACCGAATTAACTCCACGGTCGTACGCGAGAATCATCGCCATAGATTCCAACGACAAAAAAAAAAAAATTGCTCGTTCGCGACCGGGTACTCTTTGCGAATCGAGAAATACCGTGGAATATCCAGCGCGACACGCGCGAGAGCGTCGATTTTTGTTTTAATATGTCCTGCGGTACGCGACGCACGGTAAGCGAGTTTAAATTAGCAATAAAAAAAAAAATTTCCAACATCGTCCCCGGCGTGCAGCCGGGGTCGAGTTTAAAAGTCAGCATCGATCACGCGTCGGTCCTCCCGAGAAATGGAGAAACAACGGTCGCCATCGGTCCGACGTCGATCAATTTTTATCGTCGACACTCGTGTCAATATCGCCGCTTACAGGTGAAAAATAATGCTGGGGGCGCGGATTGGGAGGGGGTGGGAAAAAAAGAATTGCAGTTTCAATCACGGTTCTATCGCGCGATCGAATGCGTTGGCCGCGTTGCATACATACGTCGGGAGCGGGACTGGCGACCGGGGAACGAATCGCTCCCGAATCGAATTCAAATTACATCCTCTCTGCCCACCCCTCCGCGGAGGCTCTTTTGCGGTCGCGGGACACCACCCTATGGCGGCACGATTACACGGTATGGCCCGTTAACGGGGTGGTTCCGTCTGCCCCCTCCCTTCCCCCCCCCCCAAAAATGGTCCGTCGACCGCGCTCAAAACATAAATGACAAGTATAAACAAGAGGTATACGTATAGCTAAACGGGTCGGAGGCATTGGATTTGATAATGCCCTGCAAATGACACATTAAGATTAATCAGGTCAAATTAAAGGTAATAACATCCTCGTTTCCCGCCGGTCCGTACTTTTCGCCCGGACAATGGACGAATTTTCGATTACGATGACGGTAATGCGCGATAACGATGTTATATGGTCGGGGCTCGATTGGTCTTACGCTCCGTCGACGATAACACTCGCGTACGGTTCGTTTTCACGGGAGCGTCGGGACGCTGCGTCGAAGACGTTGCACGATCGAACGGGATGTTCGATGGTTCTAATAATTTTAATTGATAATTATCCCTCGATCCGTTGCGAGGATTCCGGATGACAGATCGATCGTTTCAAAGGCGTTAACCCTCGTCGCTCGTTACATCGTAACCGTTAATTCTATCCAATCGTCAACCTTAATCCTACTGTCAACAACCGAGTACCCACCACATTATTTTCACGATTTATTTATATATCATTGAATTTCCGTTTAAACGTTAACGATATAGATGTTTGTAAATCTGTCCAAATTATGTTCGTTTTATTTATCGCAGTATATTATTGTACTCTACTTTTACGATCTTGTATAAAATTAAAATGGGTACTCTGTTATTGACAGTAGGGTTAACGTTCCCTTCCACCAAAAACATTTCCCATCTTCCCTCCTTCGCAGTAAAACCCCAAAACATCATCGAGCTCGAGTACAAACTCGCGCGACTCCCGACACCCGTTTCCCCTCCCTCCGATTCGAAATTAATCAAGCCACAGAGCTGTCCATCTCCCCCCCTTCTCTCTCTCTTTTTTTACCCTTCATTTCTTTTTTTCATCGCGGAAGCTCTTTTGCGGTCACGGGACACCCCGGGGTACCAGAGAGAGGTAACGCGGTGCCGGCCCGTTAACGAGTAGTTACGCCCCGTCCCTCTGCGGCCCCGGGTTTTCTCTCTACACACCGACGGACGGGTACGTTGGTATGGCGTTCCGTATAGGAGGTTTACCTATATTTAGACCGATAAAAATACCATCGCGCCTCCCGCATGACGGCCTCCTGGCCCGCCACTCCCGATTTAAACTTATACCGACTCGTCGGTACGAACTTACGAACACGTCCAACTATCCTCGAACGCGCGCGCGGTGCCGTTTGGCCCGTGCCGTTTTCTCTCGGCGATCGTAAATCCGCGGAAACAAATCGTTTCCCACCTCCTCCCCCCACCCCTACGCCAATCCCCCCCCCCCCTCGGTTAGAGACGAAAAGGGCTGAGAAAAGGAGGCCCTCGCGGAATAATCGCGCGAAGCGATCTCAAAGCGAATTCGTAGGGACACGGGGTTATCTTTGACGCGTTAACTCCTCGCGAACGTTTCATCCCGTTCGTTATAGGCAGCGACGGCATTGAACGTTATTTACGAGAGGCATTGTTTTTGCGCTCGAGTTTCACTTTCGGGATGTGGTGGTTTCTTGGGGTATCGTTCGTAGGAAGTTTATCGTCGTCAGCGACAAAGCGACGTTTGAGGTTTGCGTCGCGGCGATCGATAACGGCCTTTGAGTGGACGATCCGTTTGTTTTTTTTCTTTCTTTTTTTCTTTTGGACGATACGTCGTCTTTGTGGCATTTTCGTGGGGGTCTCCGTGGGACGATAGCGTCGATTATGGTTGGATGGAGGTTCCGCCGAAATTATTCTTGGAACTCGCGGTTTGTATCGCATTCTTTGCGCGACGCGGTCCCCTTTTGCTGCTATTAACTCGAAGGATTTGAATATTTTCGAGTGGCTTTGGGTGCGCGAGATTCGGTGACGATGTCCGTTAGAAGCGTTCGCTAAAGGGAGTTTTGTTAAGGATTTTTTTTTAATTACTGCACTTATATTTAGGGTTGTTTGTTAATCATTGGACTTATGTTTAGGGTTCGTTCATTCATTATCGGACTTACATGCAGGGTTTATTATTAATAATCGGACTTATATTTAGGCTTTATCGATTAATTATCGGGCTTATGTTTAGAGTTTATTTATTAACTATCGGACTTACGCGTAGGGTTTGTTTATCAATCATCAGACTTCTATTTAGGGTTTATTTATCTTTTGTCAGATTTATGTTTATGGTTCACATTTTTTTTCTTTTCTCGCGTAATAATTACAAGCAACAGGGTATAGTGAAATTCTCAGACAGTTTGGGCCCGCGAGGCAACGCGCTAAACGCGTTTTTCACGATTCGAATTTATACCAACGCCGTCTCCGAATTCACCGAGTCATCTTCTTGGCTCGGCTCTCGACGACCGTAAATCCAGAAAACAAATCGGTGTCTCCGCGACAAAAGACTCCAAAGAGAAGCCGGCGGAAAGCCCGTCCCGGAGACTGATTCCACTTAATTGGATCGGCGCGAAAGACTAATCCATCCTAGTCCAAATTAGGAATACCGATGATCGTAAACTTTACCGTATGTTCGTATTATTTAAAACGAATTCGCGTTTTTAACTGTACGCAACGTACAGTTAATTCCAACGTTTGATTTATAATTGCGCGATGTGCCAATTAATTTTTTAGCTTTATCGATACGATCGCGCGATTGAAGATTCTTCCTTTTTTTTCAAATTCGGCACAATTATATAACGAATTTACGGTAAATATCGTACTTAGAGTAATATTTGTGGTTTTATCGCTTGATTGCTGGGTGTGTCTGGAGGCCATGCTTCTAAATGCATGCAATTATAAAGTAGTTTGCGCCGACTCGTGCACGGCGTCGACTCGTAACACTGTAATTGGTAAGTTTTAAAGTAAACATAACTCACGGAAGACTTTTTTTATTTTTTTTACTCTAATTAAAAACAATGCCATCGCGCGTTATAATTATACAGGTTGAGCTAATAATAATTGCTACCCGACGTTAATTTGTTATTTCTTGGTATTCCGAGAAAATGTTTCGTATAAAATTTTGATCATCGATGTCTAAAATCATTGTTATTCGGGTTAAAGAATTTTTTTCAACGCGTTTATCTCTTCGTATCGCGTACCGTCACTGACGATTTGTTACGCAACGGCAATGATAATCGTGACGATAATTACGTCGAGCGTTTTGTCAGTATTTTTCGCTAGAAACCGGACGCCGAGTGATTCCTCTTTACACTGGGAGCTTTTAAACAACGACGGTCTTTATTCCGATGTCATTATCAATTAAGATTACGTTTCCATGGAACGAATCGAAGAGCTTAATTCAGTCGCGTCTCGACGTCGCGTCAAAAGTTTTACTCGTTCGTCATTCTAACATTTATATTCAACCGATATCATACGTCCGTCGTTTAAGATCATTTATCTAATAAATTAAATAATTGCCAATAGCTACATCTATAAAATATATTCATAAAACTAACACGTAACAACGAAATTTGAATCATGTAACTCGCGAAATAATATCACCCGATACAAATGTCCCAAACGTTGCTTTCTTACGTGGTCAAATTTTCCTCTCGTTACGCGAATCTCGAGTACATTACCGACGGGAACAGCTAATTACATTTCTCAATCATCGGTACAATATTTCAACGCTTCCACGTGTCTCCCCCCTCAGACCCGAGACACGCCAAAGGTTTCCAGAAACCTCTGAAAATTCTCACGACAAATCCGTCTCTAACGATCCACTAATTCGTTAACTCTCTGTCGAAAGCGTTAAACGTATCGCGCATACAGTTTACCGTCCGGCAAACCACGTGGCTAAACGCGTAAGACATCGTCGTCGAATCGTCAAAGTTCCACCGCCGCCGCGCCAGTTTCCCCTGTCAAAACCGTCGACTCTCGTCAAACGTCAGCAACGACGGTGCTCCCTAACGAACCCGTCTCTCTCTCTCCTTCCCTTTCCCCCTTCTTTCTTCCGCAATTTTTGTCTCCCTCGCCACGCGTTCACGCGCCGCCGAAATCCCGCGTCTACCGAGGCCCAGGTTGCTTGCTGCCGAAGTTGTACAACTGGACGCTCTCCAATCGCGTTTCGCGATTACACGCGACTTCGTCCTCGGTGGTCTATGGTTGCGCAATGATAACGATGACAAATACTCTAGCGACAACAACAGTGAGATAATGACGTCGTTGACGAGCGATGTTTTCTGTTTCTTTTTTTTTTCTCTGTTCTTTTCTTTCTTCCCTTCTCGCGAGGCACGCGGAATACCAATAGGCCTCCGGTCACGCTCTCGCGAATCTAGCTCGCGAGGGAATTTGCATTAAATCGGTCAAAGACAATCCTCGTTGTGGAGGAAAAAAAAAAAAGAAAAATACCTGTTACGCCCGCTCGAAAATTGTATTGTCGCGAGGTGATGTCATCCGTACGTGCGCGATAACGAGCGGGTTCCGCCTTGCGATTGAGTAACTCTTCGAGGTGTATCGCGTTGTAACTCTGTGCGGAGTTCGAACGGATTTTTCGTCGATATCGCGCGCGGGATAGGTTTATCGACGAGTTTCTTCGATTCTGCAATTAGAATCTTTTTTTTTTCTTCTTCTTCGACGATCTTCGCGTAAATAGAAATATAAGTGTCGGAAGCTCGGCGTCAGGAGAGCGACGGTACGAGGCTCTCTCTGTCCTCGCTTCGTTTGATAGCGATAATATTTTTTAATGCAGAGGAAACATTGATAACTTGGCGATAAACATAAATAAGCCGAGTGTCGTAAAAGAGTACCGCGAGTCCGTTCTCACGCGAAATGAAACGTGTCTACGTTTTGGCGCGTTTCTATATCTTTTGCAAAACATCGATCTATCGTGATATTATTCAAGTTTTATTTCGAGTATCGAATTAGCACCGCGATCCAGCAAAGATCGATATCGATCAACGACAATTAGGATGTACTAATCGTCCCACATAACTTTGCTTGACATTTCGCTGAATATCACGCGGATCGGCAGTGTTTCGATGTACCCAGGATATTGAGAGAGAAAAAAATGGTGGCAGGTACAGCGGATTAACGGTTACGTAATTAGTCGAGGTTGAGTTAGGTGTTGCTCATTGACGGAGGTGAAGGTATCTAAACGAGTTACTCTCCCGACATACGCGATCCTCGTTCCCGATATTTGCTACGGTCCATACCAACTCTGCTCAAACTTTTCAAACCAAATGTTCGCTCGGAAAATTTGTGTCTCGTTGACCGTTTAAGGATTCTATACGAGCTTACGATATTTTTGTACACATCGCCGGGTAGCAATAATCTCCGTAGAACCCACCGATCGACGTATAAAATTTCGCGACACGTGCCATTTTCCACCGATGGAAATGAGCGTGCAGTAGGCGACACTATGAACATTTTGCGTCACGCTCGCGACAAATATGTCGTTCCGGCAAACACGATCGTTTTGCACGACAAGTGTATTTAACCGTTTTTCGTAAATCACGATCGCTTCTTGCGAAGTTAAGAATTAAACGCTCTCGAGCGCGAGGTTAATTTTACTCGCGTTAGGTACTCGCTACTATTAACGTAACCCGTCCGATCATAGAAATTTCGTCGACTACGTTTAACCGTTGGACAGGTCGGTGGAGAGTAGGCCGTCTAATTTGGAACGCGTATTCTCAACGAGAGCGATACGCGCGCACGTTGATGTTTCGTACGACGTTTCGAGTAGGTACGCGCGCATTCATTCCGTTTTATTCCTGACGCATTGTTATGCTCGCGATAAATTCTGCCGGGCTCTTTTTTTTTTTTCTCCCCACCCAAATTGCATTGTTCGGTTTCGCGGGTACGCTTTGGATACGCTCGTCGCGTAACGCGCGAAATAAATATACCCTCGTATTTAACGGGAGGAAAGCGAAGGCAGATAAATCAGCTCTCGGTAGCTACTGGAAACGCGGTTAAAGCATCCAACGGCATAAATATCGGGTTATCCGTCTTGATACTGTTTTTGTTTTTTTTCTCACTCTTTTTTATTAGGCCTGTTAAAAGGGAGGATCGTTGTAAAGTTTAGAGAAATTCATTATGTTCTGTTGTTTGTTATTTGGTAGAGATGTCGCGACGAATGATACACATTAGAAACGCTGATACTTTAGAGATAGCGGTGGATTAAAATATTTTTGAACATCGCTTTGTATCACCGACGAAATCATTAAACGCATAAAGTTACGCGATTCGCATCTGTAATGAAATTACGAGGGAAAAGAAAACACTGTTGCTCCGCTATTTGAGAGCGAAGCAACGATAAGAACGATAAATATGCTCCGTTAGCAGCGATTAAAGTATTCGTTATACGTATGGGAATATAATTATTAATTAATTTACTTAGTCCAGATATTAAGCGACCGCGGTCATTTAATCCGACTGATACGATCAAAGAATATCGTGGAATATTCATGAGGGAATTAGAGTCACCGGAATCGATGGCTCTCGTATATTTCTCGAGTTCGGTATCGCGTACCGCGGAGATGCGTAGATGCACTCCGGGGTTCGATGCATAAATTTACGGCTGCTGCTGCGTATCGGTGACTCGGTGCGTGCGCGCAGGATCGCCACGGATTGCGTCAACGATTGACCGACACCGTGCAACGTTTCGTTGAGTTTTGCGAATTGCGTTTGGCAATCCAAAGCGCGCGACGCGTCGCCCCGGTGCATCCTGGGACACACGAGGAAGCTCACGGACGTTTGCACGTGTGGCGGGAGCTCGATCGAGCTTTCTGATTTCTCGAAACTGTTTCGCGCAATTTTTATAATTTTTTTTTATTCTCGTCGATTCCTCGTCGTCCACCGGATTTATCTTTATTCTCCGCGAGAGAATGGAAAATTTGAGGCTTAAACTGTAGAGGGAATAATGAGAGTCGGAGTTACGAGCGGATTCGCAGCTCCGAGAAAGTTTGGAAACTACCGATTAGAAGAAAATTCTTACTTCCGGTTAAAAAGTAGGACTCCGTGGGAGATACTCTCGTCGCGAGAGAGCCCCGGCCAGCGAGTAAGAAAATTGTTGGAAATATTCTTTTAAAGAATCTCCCTTTGAATTTTAATATCCGCGGACGGATTGGCGGTCCGCGGAGAGATATTATCCATCTTATTTGAAATCGGTAACGAGACGTTATCGATTGTTTCTCAACGCGCTTAACGGCAGCGTATTGCAGAACGACGGAAGTGCGTTTATCGTCGCTATACGAAATTCAATTCTCATACTTATAATTATGATTTATAATTACTAGACTGCGAGTGTTTATGCAGAATGCATTATTTTGTGCCTTGTTTTATTTACACTTAATGGATGATATAATGCATTATTCTATTGTATCTTATACATACAATATATTATACGCACATTTCACGCACATTGATCGCATTTCTTTCCCAAATCCGTTTAAAGTCAGTATAAAAACAACGCATTTTGCATAAACATCCGCAAGTCTAATAATTACGCATAAATACGCATCTTTGAAACTGTGACAGAAAAGCCGGCAAACTTAATATTACCCTGCTCGATAATTGCGTGTGGATACCGCTGTACCGAACGACGCAGTAGCCGAGCAGAATCTTTTGTCAGATAAACTGTGAACCGGGTTGCATACACGCACAATTGTGCGTACGCGTCGCGACCCGCGATTTTCTGACCGACGATTGACGCAAACGAATCGATCGACGTCCCCGCGAATGCCGTTTTCCGAAGTAATCGTTTTCGGACAACCCGTATCGCGGTACGCGACAAGGATGTACATTACGCCGTGTACGTCGATAATCGTGCACTTAAAGTCTGGCACGTGCGCGAACGTCATCGTTCGCGATAAAAACGTTGCTCGAAACTTTGCGTGTTTTTCATCCTCTTACCTGCCTCGCCCTCGACTCTCCGAGCTAACTTCGTTCGTTTTTTTTTTTTTTTTGTTGAACGTTTTTCGGGTCGTCCACTCTCTCGTATCGTTATCGGAGTATACCACTGAATTCTCTTGATCCAATTCATCCACTTACGATATCTCGGGACTATATCTTACACATTCCACGATTTTAAATACACTTCGGAATTGTTTGAAAGTGATCCGAGTGGTTTCGATTAGTTTCTCGTATCGCCATTGCTCATCTTAAGCATACTCGCGTTATTTATTTCTTATAAATCTCAGACAGTGTAGGAGAGACTCTATTCCTTAAGTGGACGTTCCCCTCGGTGGTACGCTTTAAGAATAGTTAACGCGCTTAGATCTCATTACGTATTCAGCACCACGGTCGCTTTATTGACATAATTTAATAACGCGTAATTTCATAAATTCGTACGGCGAGGCTACCAACTATTCTTAAGAGGTGAAAACAATATTCAAAACATTCCCTCGCAGAATAAGTTACAAACTTAGTCGCTCGCGATCGAAATCCATCTCCTGGAACTCCTTGGACCTCCCGATCCGAACTTCCGTCCCTTCATCCGCTAATCTCGCATCTCTAAGGACGCTGCCCTCGGAGTATCCGCGAATTTCAATTTATTTCCGCCGTCGCGGAAAAGGCGAACGGCGTCCGGAGGGGTGGTGGTGGTGGGTGGGAGGGTTGGGAGGAAAAGTTATGATTTAGCGGGGAATAATCGTCGGGCGGTCGAGCGGGTCTAAAAATAATCCCTATGCCGGTTTGTGCGTTTTGATCTACTCGAACGGTATGCGCGCGCTGCCCGAGGCGCGTATGCGCGTGTACGATGCCAAGATAGGCCTCCCGCTCGGCTCGTCTCTCTTTCTCGCCTCTGTCCGACTCTCCCTCTCTCTCTCTCTTTCTTGCTCTCACTCCTCCTCCTCCTCCCACCCACCCTCTTTTGTGCGCGGAGAGTACAAGCTGACTATGATAAATGCTTGGAAATTTTACAGCGGCCGCGATAAGTGACCGTTGTACTCTCGCGCGAGATCGTCTAAGATCGTAAGAAATACTTTCACATTCTCGGACGTCAGGAGCGTCCGCTCAATTAAGCCTCTCCCGGTGTCCCCCCCCTTCGAGCGCGTTTCCCGCGCGCGGAAAGTTCCCGCTGGAACACGGGGATAAAGGACGCGAGTGAATGTTCGAGGAAGATGTCGGATCTACGATTTTACTTTCCTGAAACTCATATCTTAGTTTGGAATAATGATTACGCTCCCGTCGCGTTTTCGTTCATTCTAGGATTTATTCTTCAATTCGACCGTGCGCGCGCGTTCGTACCACGTCCGCTCGAAAAAAAAAATCGCGGTCTTGAGTTCTTTCGCGATAGAATTTCTATCAGCCGGCCAACAAGATTATCGAGAGAGAGAGACGCCAAGGTGCCGTCGGTGATATGCACCTGCTATACGCGTGTTCTCTCGTGGATGGCACGCGCCTCTTGTCGCGACGTCGAGACGCTCCTCGCTGTTCGCCGTTCTCATGTTCCACGTCGGTGTCGGATGAAACGACGCTCCGGTTCGTCTTATCGTTACCAGATCGCGTCCGAATTAATTACGAGGAGACACGTCTTAATTATTCGGTGCGAAAACAGAATCCGCGGTGACGCGCCACTCGCTCCGTCGAGTGACTGACACCACTGTCGGCGTGAGTACATTTGTTTTTTTTTTTTGGTCTTTTTTAAGGAAAATTCACGAAAGTAATTTTTGCGATCAGAGAACCTCGTTGCCACTGAAATGCCAGCCATTCCTATCGCCCCACCGCTCTACGAGTTTACGCTTACAAATTAAGACACGCTCGTTCGTTCGTTTTACGAGCGCGAGACTCTTCTCCCGGTCGGTCGTGTACGCACGTGCGTCTCTCGCTTTTCGCGAGCGCTTAGCGACTACGCTTGAACGCATTAATTTTCCCCCGCGCGAAACATTATCCTCGCGCGTGTATTTGTCTCTCGTAACGACATGCGACTTCTCAGCGTGCGATTTTACGAGCTTCATGCCAAAATCCTCGATGGCAATAATAATGAGTGTGGTCGAGGTGGTACGCGTGGCGAGAGAGAGAGAGAGAGAGAGAGAGAGAGAGAGAGAGAGAGAACGAGAGAGCCACGTGGCGCGCGAGAAGAGGATGAGAGAGGAGAAGGAGAGTGGAACCACGTGGTAAGCGAAAGAGGAGAGAGTAGAAAGAAACGGAGAGGAGAGAGGGCCACGTGGTACGGAACGCGGATATCTTAACGCCATGCGCCACCGTGGAGAGGAGGAGGAGGAGGAGGGTCTCCGTCTTGGCTTCCACCAGGTGGTGGAGCCTCCCGGGTGAGACGACACCTCGTCTCACCTTAACGGATCGCGCTTCTTCACGCTTGTCATGCCTCGCTACGGCGTGCCTACCCGCGGATAATGTAAAGTAGGGATCCCCCGATGATCCTACGTTTTTCGTGACTCCCTTGCAAAACGTGTTTTACCGCCGCGTCGCGGCACGACGCGGCGCTGCGCGGTTCCCATTACGCGTTTACCGTTTTGTACGCCGGGACGGACGATTCGCGGGCGTTGCGCGCGTAAAGGCACGATTTTTACACCCTTTCCCTGCGATGAAAGAGAGAGAATTGTGAAGAGAGGGAGAGAGAGAAGCGGTTCGAGGGTAACGAGAGAGACACGCGTGTCACGATTCGGTGTTTCGTTTCGAGAGACGCAAGTTCGTTGGTTTCCGCGAGTATTGTACCAAAGTGACTATGAATAAATCACCAAAGAACCTCGTTTATGTCTGCACGCGCAACACCACGCAGTAATTGACTTTTTCAAAATATATACCGGACAAAGATATCCCGTTCTGACGATACAAAAACGAATTTCTAATTCGTTTCTACGAATCCGCGTAAGTCGTGAACTCTCACTGTATTCACATCGATTCCACGACGAATACACCTACTCTCACCAGCATGAGAATTATCCAATGCACTTATAAAGTGCCAGGCGTTCAAACGAGAACGCTTGAACTCCAGAGATTCTTTTTCACCCGCCTTTGACGTACCAGCGCCTAACGCATCTTTTTCCCCCCAAAAGACGCGTCCAGTCCTCGAAATACCGTCCACAAAAAATCCTGAACAACCCTAAACACCGACGCGAGTACCCGAGAATCTTCCGTCTCGCCGGTAGAGAGGAAAACGTGTGTGTGTTTCCTGGCCGACGAAGACGTTAGAGGTCTTCCCCTCGGCACCGTTCTCCCCCCGACGTCCACCCCCGAAATTTCCGGCAGGCGATTGATAGAGACATCGGCGGCGATGGTGGGCCACGCGGGACAAAATGTTGGTTTCTAAAATTGACCCGGGCGTGTTTACACGCATCGACGGAGGCTTTTCGGGGCTAGCGTCGGTGATAGGCGTCGTGGGCAGGAAAGGACGAGGAAGAGGTCTACGGTTCCATAGAGCGCTGGAAGTTGCTCGGAAAACCTCGGTTAGGGGAAAGAGAGAGGGAGAGAGCGAGAGGGAGAGATATAGTCGGGTCTTGGCTAATTCCGTCTTCGCACGTGCGTTCAACGCCAACGGCAAGTCTTCTGCTTACGCAATGTAGGCGACGCGCGCTCGCGCGCGAACCCGAAATTCATGCATTGTGCCTTGAATGTGTTCTCGCTAGAAGCCATGGCTCTCTCTCTCTCTCTCTCTCTCTCTCTCTCTCTCTTTTCTCGACACAACGATGTCGACATTTCGAATCCCGTCGCTCCTCAACGCATCATCGGCCTCCGCGAACGTGAACGGCTCGAGACTTCTTGACGGTTGTCCGATTTTATTTTCGTTCGTCCGCGTGACGTCGTTTCGCGGATGGTTAGAACGGAGATAAAAATCAATCGTGATTCTTTTTTTTTTTCTTACCGCGGTCCGTGTTCCGAGGAAATTGCATTAGCGTCTCTCGATCATCAATTTATTCTTACTCACTTTGGTATAATTAATTCGTAGACTGCGTACAATATATTTGGAGAATACCTGAGAATTTCTTAAAACGTCATAGATCATTAAATCGATATTTCTACTTATCGTTGCCACTTTTGAAGCTTTCGTTAGATTTACCCCGAGATGTTAATTTCCGCGGAAGTAGTAATCCACCTTTTCCCCGGCGCGATTAAAAGATCTTGCCCGCGGTTAGTTTTTTTTTTCTCCCTGCGCTCGCGATCTCGTCGACGAGGCGGGAACGTCGTTAATTTTACATCGTCTCCGCGCGACGGAGGGTTAAGCCATACGTAATAAGCGCGCGTAAATGGTGTCGAGGGGGAAAATAGAAAGAGAGACGAGTTAATGACATTGATTTCGCCCCTTCGCGGAACGATCTTTCGCGCGTTGAGTTAAAAACGTGTTTCGTTAACATACTTTTTAGCGCGATTCAAAAATTGGTGCGCTCGTTCGTACGTTAGGGGCATGCCTCGTTCATTTTGATCGTTAAACGAGAGCCAAGCGCTACGTATGTAACGCATGGAAAAGTGCACTAGCGTAAACACAGCTTAACGCAATGAAAAATTGCATCAACCAAAGCTTCCATGAATCAACGGTGTTTTCACGCGAGAGAGATACTCGGGGATTCTAGAAATTACAATTACTCACGAACGACACGACTTTCTCCCCGAAAACATCCCCCGAACTCTCGAATTACGAATTACCGAAGTTTCGATGCCGCGCGACAATGGATTCGGTGCGCGCCAACGCCGTCGGAAGTTTTTACGCACCCCGCGGAATTGGCGCGAGAAATGAGAAAACGCGAGGGAGAGAGAGAGAGAGAGAGAGAGAGCGGAAGGGAGAGGGCGATAGCGGCAAAAGACAAGGAGAGCCACGGGAAAGGATAGAGAGAGTAGCGGGACGGCGGAGAAAGGGAGTTCGGAGGACCGCGCGGCATCGCGGGAAAGGGCGAGATCGGTAGGGACGTCGGGAAGAGAGACGGATAAAGCGGTGGGTTAGAAAAGGGAGAGATGGAGGTAGAACGTAGGTACACTAGGAGAGAGGAAGTACAGGAGATGGAAGCAGAAGGGTGGGTAGGGATCGCGCAAGAACGAAGTTATGGAAGCGCCTCCGGGGGTGCGCTGCTCGAGAATGGAGGGATGTTGGTGGAGGGAAGTGCTTCCTTTCTCATAATGCATGAAACGAAGCTCGTGCCTTCAGCGTTGCATTGTCGGTATCCTCGCGTAACGACATCCTTCGTCCTCGAATCATCGTTCCTGACGCGGTTTACCCTCGAATAGGGCGAAGTAACGGCAGGAAGCCTTGTCGGGATGCAAATTACGTGGGGAGGGGTGAGAGGGTGGATTTTTTTGTTGTTGTAATCTATACGTATCGCTTATCTCTGGTTCGTAATTGGCCTCGGGATAATCGAAGGTGAATTTTCTTTTACTTTTTCAAACGTTTCGGGTGCCCTTTATAGTTGTCATCCAAATATTATAATATATATAATTTTTCGAATCGGATAATGTACATTAAATTCATAAATTACATTATCCTATTAAACGTCGTATGCACAGTCAAATCAGAGTTTGAAAAAAATCGAGTCGGTAGGATCGAATCTCTAAATAATATCGCCGTTTGCAAAGTAGAAAAATAAACAAATCGTCGAAACCAATAAAACGTGTGTGCGCATCGTTATGCCCACAAAAATAAATATCCGAACATATGTATCGACTCGTCGCATCGTTTCGCTCGCGACGGAACCCTCGATGAAAACGAAGTATACGTCGAATCGCGGTCCGCGGTGCGTCGCGACGCGTCTGAGGTGCGTGCAACGTGGCTCGCGCCGCCGCCGCCGCCGCCGCTCAGCTTTGCATTTCAGCGACGCGGACCCGAGGCCTTGCCCTGTTTAAGGCAATTAATGACTCAATCGGGATCAGGCTGATTGAGCCTTTATAAGGGTCTCTGGGGTACGCGTGGCCGGACTTCGCAATGCGCAGAATGCACTTGCCTGCCCGCATTTATTAACGCGATGGCGTGAACCCAATTAAGGACGAGCCAACCGAGGAAGAACCGAGGATTCCTCCGTCGCGTGTTACCGCCGTTCCGCGGCGATACCGGCGGTGCCGATTTTTCGCCACGGATCGGCGTTTAAAAGTCACGAACGCCCTTTGGTGCGCCGAAAATATACCTGCATTCGGTGCCAGCCTTCGAGCGTTCTTCGCGCGGATTGGTCCGACGGAAGGGGTGTTTGGTCTGTTTGACCCTTTAACCCTTTTTAGCGCTGTTCGATCTCGGTTGACCACCGGTAGACACGCAGTTGTGCACTTGGAGAGCACACGTTCCCCAGTGATCGTAGTTTAAGTGAAATGTAAATACGGTAAGCGGTCCTCCGGTCCGTCGAGCAAATATTAGACGTTGGGAGTCGAGGGCTGTTTTGTCATACTAACTAATTTCGAATTAAGTTTTTTTTTGCGTAGCGTACAAAAAGGCACTGGTCAGCTGATAGATATTGCACGTTATACTGTGAAGCTGAACGCCGTTAATGGAGTTTAAAAATATCTCGTGTCGCGCGACGACGTTATTTGTTTACCCTCGATACGAGTGATTTAAAAGGTGATCGGATTTGTTGGTTCGTTTTTTTATATTCCCACATTCCGCGGTTGCGGTTTGAAATCTTGCCGTCCGGTGCGGTAAATAATCGGCGTGCTCGTATGGCGTAGCGATTCTATTCCCCGATTCGAATCGTTACTATATTTTTATTATCGATACGATAATGAAAATTATGATTCCGAACAATACGATCCAAGAGGAGGATCGGCCTCTATTTCGATCCGATTCATAGATCACGCTGTACTAGCGGTAAAAAGTCAAAACTTCATTATCCGTGGGTTGTACCGTGTATAGTATATCTTCTCGAGTGTCCCTTCCCTTCTTACAACGCTCCACTCGTCCCGCATCGGTTTTTGCATTACCTCTCTCGCAATTGTAAAATGTTTTTCTGCCACTCGAGCATGTAACCCTACTCTCAACGCGCTCTAGCGTGCATCGGTTAATTTTAATGCACCTCGGTGATCCGCGGTGATTCTCTTCTCGAACCGCGTAAGAAGTCACGGAAACCCGACAGCTGGTGGCATCGAACGTGTTCCGCATTCGGTACCAGCCTTCCCGTTCTTCGTGTCAAATTACTTAATGAGGGGGACGGGAGTACAACGGTGTTCTATTTAGGTTGCATCGGTGTATACGGTTAACGAGGTAGTTCCATGAAAATATACGGCAACGGGTTTGCCGCGTATACGTTCGAAAACGCGCGCGCACGTTTAAACGCGAGTTTTCCTCGTACGGACAATCGTGTGTCTATTCGTTTGAAACAAAAATCAAACTATCGTCGCACAGAGACCCGTTGTACATATTTGTATCCGCCGTTTGTATCCTTCGTTTATAGAATAGTTTGAAAACTAAGCCCCTGTTTCGATGCGTAACATTATTTTATCCTTTTTTTTTCCCCATCAGATTACATATAGTGACTTTCGCGAAATGTACGCCGTAGCGATTGTGTACGCGATGCCACCACGTTTTGAGCCAGGTATCGAAATTTGTTGCTACGCCGTGTTATCTGGCGTTAATAAATTCGATAGAACGTTTGCCGTATCGGTCGCGGCGTATCGCAGCGATAATGATATTAATAAATTTAGGATACCGATTGTCCGTTTTAAATTAATGATAAATCAATTACATTCCGAGCGGGTTTCGATATTCACCGACGATCCAGATAGCGGTGTTTTAACGCCGTAAACGTTCTAACTAAAATTCTCTATGTATATTTTCAATATTCCTTCCACGCGTTACCGCGCAGTTAACGTCAATACGGACGTACAATCGAATCGTAACGCGATCGCGATACCGAGAAGATTACAGGTAACCCGATTGACAACCAAATCGGTTTCCCAACTGTACAGGACCGAAAGGAAATCCCTGCCAATAACAGATCTAACCTGCGACACATTTAACCCTCTAAAGGGCATGCCCGTCTTAAGGCAGGGTTAAATTAAATTTCATTTACGCTTGCATTCAAAATACTTTAGCATCTAACATGCAGCCATGTCTTTTGTTATTGACATTACCTTCCACCGATATACGCGCATTTGCTCCTGATCAGTTTGTCGTGGAAAGTCCGCCAGTACAAGGCTAATAATTATAGCGCAATTAAAAAAAAAAATTAATTCGCCTGTTAGAGGCTTAACTTCTCCCTTAAGGTTCAAGAACCAACGTTTTCGCTCGTCGCTCGCCGATGAATATCTCGAGTGAGACGAAAATCATTTTTCAACCCATCAAGACTGTCACAGCCTGTGTCTTTGGCCGAAGTGCGAGAGAAAAAAAAAAGTAACGGCGCGTTGCTTTTCGAGACCCGTCATACGTTACGCGACACAACACCGTCTTCTCTCGAACTCGTACCAAAACTTTACGCGACAGTGGTAACGATGCAACAACATCGTCCGCGCGAGCAGCAGTCTTGCGCGTGGTCAGAGACAAGTGACGTTAATGTGCAATAAATTAGCAGCCTCCCACGCGGCTTATGAGGCGCGCGCGCGTTTCACGGCTCGCGTCAGGATACGCTCTCTCGTGCACGTCGGGGGAACGTCTTAGTTTTATGGAAGAAAAAAAACAAAAATCGCGCGAGATTATCGTACTCCGCGCGTCAGGTCGACGCACCTTTTATTAGTACTCCCCGCGCGTTTCAAAGTCGAGTGTTTTTATTCCTTTCTTTCCTTTTCCACGTATTTGACGGATCGTTGATTTCGGTGATTACGATTGCATTCGAGATTTTAGAAATTCGTTTTAAGATCTTTGCTAGAATTGAGTGATTTAAAAGATGCTTCTATTATTTCATTTGTTATTCGAGATTCTGGGAATTTTCTTACGGTTAATACAGTTTTATTCAGTATTGAAAATGAGATATTGTAATCGTATTGCGTAGTATCGCAGTTACGGCAGTTTTTTTGATTATTCAAATTTTGTACGATCGTTACGATCTTAAAATGTCTTACTGTACAAAATAATTAATTACTATTGAACACCGTATTGCAGAACATTCGTAACCCTGAATTACGTATGATTGCATTTCACAAATACGTTTCCATCCTGTTCGCATAATTCCCCCAATAATTTATCCACGATACACTTATCGCGTCACGCTGTCAATTATCCGTTTCTCCGGTTGGAGAAACGTTTTCACGAAACTCTCATCGATCTCTCTCAAAACGCGTTCCTCGACCCAAAAGGAAACTCGGGAATATCGCATCGGACGCGCGTAATTCTCGCGAATCGATCGGCGGGGTTGATTGGATCCCCCTGTATCACGAGGGGACGCCGAATAAACGGCGAAGGAGATGAGGTGGGGTGGCGGCGGTGGCGGTGGCGGCGATCCGCTACGAGGAGGGGTTGGTTTCGGATTTGCCTCGTAAACCGGTATAAGCGTTCTAGCTCCGTGGACAACGATGGGCCGTGACACTACGGATTTATCGCGCCGTCATTTCCGTGTAAACAGACCTAGCGCGAGAGCAATAATAATGGCGTTTCCACTGTAACGACGATGTCGCGGTTTCCCGACGGAACGTCTTCCCGGAGACACCTTACGTTAGATCTCTGACCTGCTTCCTGACGCTCGATTTTCAAATTGAGATTCTAGATTTTTCGAAAGACATTATCCCTCCGGGGACAGAGGACACGTTGGATTCTCTTCTCGTTCGACCGTTTCATAAATTTTCAGAAACATCCTCGCGGGGAAACTATCGCCGCGATTTTCATCGTAAAATTGCGAAATATTCGAAACGCGTCTTCTGGCAGAAATTTGTTAAATCGTTAATATTCTACGTTGCTTACACGCGAAATGTGTTTACAGGCAATTAATACTAGGTTTACGGGACCCGTCAATTTGACGGATTTCAAATTTTGAAATGAAGTATCCCAAAACCCATAGCATTAATTTGAACCACTTTGCATCGTAAATTGATTCAGACTTAAATTAAATATATCGATTCTGTAAAGAAAATGCGTATTTTCGTTTATCCGTCAATTTGACGGGTGCTCGTAGAAATGCACGTAGAAACGACCGTAAAGCTAGTGTTAACACGCCACGCGTGTACGATATTTGACTACATATTATATCGACGTTAAGCGAGCCTTCGTAGACGTTGAGATGGACAACGATCTTTTAATTGGCCCCCAACGTACGCGTCGATAAGCGCGATATAGGTGTCGCTGAATCTCTCGGTTGTATAATTATTAAAGTCTAGTGCGCCGCGGCGATACGACGACCTACTTTTTTCCGCTTTGATCTGTTTGTTTTTGCCGCGCAGCCGTCTGGTTCGATTCGCTGTGTCATTGGACGAGGTGAAGTTGGGGTATTTGTCGTGTACGCGAATTTCAACGGATGGAGGTAGAAACTGGAGGAAACGATCGAATCGACGATAGGCTTGTTCCGCGATACCAACGATCCGTTCCAGAAATTTTCGTAGAAACGATGCTGACTCGTTGTTTCTAATATTTCGATAGCGCGTTATCGGATCTTATCTGATGCGCTATGAAAATATTTAATTAATCGCTAAATATACAAAAGGTATCGCGATACGCACGTATTTCGTGTGCCACTTGAATTTTAATGTACGACGCGTGACTACGCGTGATTTGATTTGAAAAGCGTAATCGTTTTGCTCTCGCGAAATGAAGTACTCGAGTCAGGAATCGAGAGAAAAAGAGAGACGCGAGCAGGGTGGAAAAGGTGGAGACTGCCGAAGCGGGGGGTAGATGACGCGAAAGGGGGTAAACGATCGACGCTGGACTCGAGAGATCTTTTCTTTTTTTTTTTTTCATGCTCGGTACGAACCAAACCGGTTCCTCGACTTCGCGCAACATCTCCGAGCTCGGTAATCCCACGGCAATTTGGCTGGAACAGATGTGTCACCATTTTGTAACGTTCCGATGTTGCGACGCGTTTAGAGAATAATCGTTACAGGTAGTAACAGTAGAGTTGCGTGTCGTGGAGCTAAAGGAAGCACGTGATATGCGCTTTCTGACGAGGCCAAAAAGGTGCGTTGGAAAAGAAATTTTGTACATCGGAAGATATACGAGCTATAAAGGAATTTGTTTATCGTAAAGCGTGCCACGATATCTGATAATTGCACCGATTATCTACGTTATGTCCCAATAATATTCGTACGTTGAAACTCAATTTTGGACATAGGAAGGTACATGAGAATATTTTTAATTATTCGACTCGACTGTTCAAAGGAATTTGTTTATCGTACAGCGTGCTGCGATATTTGATAATCACGCGATTATACGTGACTCTGAATAACATTCGTATTCGCGTTTAAATCCTTTCGAAGCGTACAAATTTTATAAATTCTCGTGTACAAAGAATATTGTAAAATAAATTCTCGATGAAACACGAGCGAGAGACTTTGACACTTCACTGCCAAGTTTATAAATCCACGACGCGGATCGATCTTTTCGTTATCATTTCGCTCGAATTATCGGGTTCGAGGCGTGTCTTTTGGACTCTCCGTTTACCAGGATGCGCGTACCGCTAATTGATATCTCCAATCGATAGGTTCAGAGGTCAGGCAAGGCAAAACATCAGGCAAGATCGACCGAGAAGTAACATTCTTTTCTCGCTCGTCGCATCGTACAAACGGTCGACGCAATTTCTTAAGTCTGCGCAGGGAAGAACCCGATTAATAATTGTCGTCCTCTCTTCCCGATACTTTTGCCGCGATCGCAATTTGTGCGAAGAATTTCACTCGACGATTTGTAACGAGCCATACGTCGCCCGGGATCGCATTCTAAGCTCGTGTTGGGAAGAAGCGACCGTACCGAGAGCAACGGCTAACGATAAACAATCTCTCGCAAAACGTCGTGGAACAAACGCCCTTTATACCTCGTTATGCGAGTTCATTCTTAAGATCGTGTATTTCGCGGTGAAAGCACACCGACTCCGTTGCTAATACAAAGCAACTTCGCAAACCGTTCCCTTCGTTTCGAATCGATGGCGAAATGGGAATCTTTTCTTTCTATCCTTGACGGCGTTTCGTCTGGCTTCGTGGATTTCGTCATAGTGAGTGGCGAAACACCGCGTACCAACGTATCGATACGCTCCGCGCGAAATTATGTTCGTTGGGATCGTGAATTGCTCTTTTTTCTTTTTTTCTTACGCCAACACTTCTCAATTAATAAATAACGTTTCTCACGCTCGCAAAAATTGTCCGTTAATCGTCTCTCGAGTTAAAACAAAATTATCCGTCAAAATAATGTGGTATAGTGTGGTATGCATCGCGCTGCGTCTAGGTGCCACGAAATAAATTCATAGTAGATTCATAGTAGAAACGAACGCCGTTGATCGAACACGATTAAGCAGCCATTATTATATTGTAATCCATATACAATTCATGGTCTTGAAATAAATCCTACTATAAATCCTAATAAATCCTTTTTTTGTAGATCCAAATAGACGTTGAAAAAAAGAATGAAATTAAATTCGACGTATCCATAATTCGTCCGACGGATGATAAATCGAATTTAACGACGATCGTTACGTTTCCGTCGGCCTGACGCGTGGCATTAGCTAAACGGCGAGATAGAACGCCGTCCAGTGACGCAACGGGACTCTTTTCTTTCCCTAATGGCGCCGAACGGTGCCCGGTGCTCGCGATTTCGACACAGAGAGGCGCACACCGTTCACTTTTCCAGCAATGGCCACTGCCCGAGTTTAAAGTGAACCGACGTGGTACGGTGATTATTGGTCTTTTATGGCCGGCACACATCGCGAGCCAGCGCGGTTTTCTCCGGTTCACCGGCGAGCTGAATCAGAGGTTCCCGCAGACAATTTTGCAGCGGCGAACCAGGCGTAAAGGTCTTCCGCAACGATATTCTTTTTTTTTTTTTTTAAACCTTAACAGAGAGGGGGATGACTTACGAGAGGGAACGTATAACGATTTGGTATTAACGAAACGATTGACTGGGTAGATTATCGAGGAATAATACGATTGAAAGTAATTAAAACAGGATTGAGTCGTTGGTACCTACAAATTATATTTTCCTGGTTAAACATTATAAACTACCGAAAAACAAATTTACAGTACCGAAACAGAATAAAATACGCAGATTTTCGCAGATACATTACCTCTTATAGCGTGTATCGTTTTAGGTAGACTTGCCGTGGTAATGGCACTTAGTCGAATGCAGTTCATCAGGGAACGTGTTAACCAAATCTCTTGTCGTAGACGCTGGTAGTACAATTTCTTCTTCCGATTCACGAACCTCGGATGAAACGCGGGATAATCGAATCACCGCGTAATCTCGGCTAGCTTAAAAAAAAAAGAAAGAAAGAAAAGGGAATGCCATAGTCTCTTTGAACGTTTTGATCGCACAGTGACGAGTTGTCCATCGATCGATTACACGTGTCAACTTCGTCCCCGTATATTGGCAATCAGGGGCGTAGTCGGATCTCGTTTCGAAGGGGTTCGCGGGAAGGGGTGCCAAGAAAATATGCCGGAAGGATCGCGCGCCGGCGGAAACGGGGTCCAGGTGAATTACCTCCTGGATGGGGGGTGGAGGGGGAGGGGGGGGGGAAGGAAAAAGGACGATATCGCCGATAAAGTAGCGTCGCGGGCAGCGATAAATCGTCGGGGCGGCGGCGCGATTACTGCTGCGCCAGCGATGAAAGTCCTTGGCCGTGTGTAAGGGACTTCACGGGTGGAATCGCTGACTCGGCTGTTATTTCATTCTGGGCATTCGAGGAACGAGTTTCGGCGTGTAATCAAGTTGAGTACGAATTTCTTTCGGGAAATGCGAGCGGAAAAAGTATTTCGGCACGATCTCTTAACGGTTAGGGAAATTCGATTCGCGGTTGACATCCACGGGGGGGGGGGGGGCTTAGCCCTTGCAGTTTTTCTCGTCCGAGATTCAGTAATTTCAGTTTTCGTTTGTTCTCAGGGAGAAAGGATCTAAAGAGAGTTCGCGATACTAGGAATATTTTTTTTTATTATTCTGCTAAAGACGAAAACGATGCTTACGTACGTTTACGGAATATTCTGTGGATAGACATTTCATGGGAAGATTTGCATCGAAACGAGGAGAATTGCTTTCAGGGTTCGAACAATTAATTTGTTAATTAAGTCCAGGCTTTGGATACGCGTAATTTCATCACGCGGACGTTCGACAATAATTTCCCAAAGAGCGCCGTGAAAATAATTGTGTCTGTGTACGTCGCGATAGTATTTTTAGAATCTCCTCCCGACAGTGTCAATCGTACGAGTTATCTCGTCAAAATTCGCCACCATTAGTCAGTGTTTCACGAACGCGCCCAGTACTTTATCTATGTACACAAAGGAATGTCTTTAAATACTCCAGCCGGCATCTCGATAAGTATCTTACACCGAGAAAGATTAAAGAAGTCAATTACCGTCGAAAGTATCCCGACGCCTCTCTCCGTTTGTTCTATCGTTCAATGAAATTTCACTTTCAATTATCGACTAGATTACCCGTTTCCCGCGAAGGATCGATAAATAGCTGTGTATGTACTTATCCCTTATCGTGCTCAGGTGCTACGTAAACCTGGCACCTCCCTGATAAAGTCGCGTTACACCCTTCTCGAATCTCTATCTCCGTCTCCTTCCCCTCCCCCTTTCTTTTTTTTTTACGAGCGCGTACTTTATCTTTCGCACCGGTAAAATTATTGCACCGACTATACTAAATGTTTGTTAAGCGGAACGTTGCGTCCGTCGCGAAATTATTGACCCGTACTGGATTATGCCACGTACCGCCCGAAGCTCGTAGCAATAATTGCAAACACGGTTACTCTAGCTTACCTTTCGCCATTATTATCCTTGTGACATGCAGATTGCATATTACACGCGGCGCATCACTTTGAGGCTCATAATGCGCTATGTATGCACCTGCTAACACCTGTTCGCAAAGCATCGCGTGCACCACAACGAGAGAGTGACTTAACGTTTTCTCTAAATCACCGACAAAGCGACCCTCTCGCCCGCCTCTCGATGCACTTTTCTTTATATCGTCGCGTAGCTCGCGCGCGTATGCTAATTTCGCGCGTAACGAGACAACGAGGAGGACTCTTAATTCTCGAGCGCTTTTAAGAATTGCCTTTTTAACGTTAGAACGCGTCGGGACTCGATGGCGAGCGGAACGTGCAATTCGGAAAATCCCACGTACCCGAATTATCTTTGATCATCGAACGCATAGATTTAACGTTGCTTTTAATTGAACATAATCTAGATCATGCACATCTCTGAATCTCCGGATCTACGAACTATTTCTAAAGTAAGGAAACACATGTGATTCCTTGCGAAATAATTTTCAGTAGAATAGAAATTCTATAATTACTTGGTAATCACCGACCCCATATACACTTGATAGAGTAAAAAAAAATTTTGGTGATCCGAAGATTCAGAGATGTGTCTGATCTAGATTTAAGCCCTTTCAATTATATCTGGTCTTACGCGCGTTTTCAAATTTCTTTCTCGGTAGAATCTTTTCCTCCACATTCTTCGCGCAGCGGTTCTTATTCCGTTTCTGATTTCTTCTCAAACGAGTCCAATTCGTAAGGCACCGACGTCACTCATACTTACTTACCATTTTTCATTCGCAACTTCTTAATAACTCCACGGTGCAACCGTTCGGTGCAATTATTAATAAACAATAATGAAGAATAATCCACACGTTTGCCACGTGCATTCAACTCCGTTTTCTCGCTCATAATCCGTATAAATTACGTCTCGTAATTGATGCTAAGCGTCGGAGTACACGGGTCATTATTTAACTTAATTGCCATATTATTTCAAATTAATTCGCACGCACCTAAACGTGGCACACGCCTCTCCTAACGTCCTTTCTTTTTCGCATCGCGCAAGAAACGCGCCACCCTCGTACGCGTTCGCGTCTTCGAGCTGGGTAAAAGCAACGAGCCAATAAATCCTTAAGTAACTATCTTTCTTCCGTTTTTATGGGCGACTCTTCTTGCCCCCTCTCTCTCTCTCGCGGCACCGCGGACAACGCGCGTTTTCTCAAAACAAAGATCGTAAAAGACGTTGCGACGCTTAATCGTACACTCTCGTCAACCCTTTCGGTGACCCGACCGGTTACTTTTATCTTTAATAAAGAAACTAATTACCTAAGGAAAGATTGCAAAGCCAAACTAATGAGCGCGCGAGTTCCGTTGTCTCGTTGATTATTAAATACACGTAATTATTCTAGCGATTAATGTTTTGTAGAAAAATCTATTGCGATCGATTACGATCCACGATCGTATCGATAAAACTTGCTATCCAACGAGCGATCGTGTATCTAACGATGTTTTTGTCATAAACTCGTACGGCGAAACTTATCCCCGTCGAAGTGGCTCCAATTCTATAACTGTGAATAGTTCGTTAGATATCGCTGAGGGGCTTCTAATGCTTTACGCGGAAAAGCTTAAAGGCTAACATTTTTTTTTTTATCTAGTTCGTAATGATTCTAATTTCACAGTCTGTTAAATATCGATAAAAGTGGCGATCGCGCGTGCCTTTAAAATTTTTCGCTGCAAAGCATCGAGGTAAAATTGCGATCTAGTTTCAAATGATTCCAATTTCACACTCCGCTAGATATCGATGAAGCTTTTAGTTCGGCCTATTGAGAAAATGGCGGGACAATGGTATTATTAAATAATACGTTATAAATCAGATAGAGAGTTGCCGTGCTCGAAATTATTGATCTCCAAAATCTGTTTTCGGCTAACTTCATTTTTCGACGAGGTCAATGACGTTTCGCGAGGATACATTGTACACGTATATCTACTTGGCCCGCTTAATAATATAGCGGAATATAGTCGGTGTGCAATTAACTGGATCGGCAACGTAATTATCATGGCAATGGGGACCAATCACGGGATATCATTCCGCGCGCTATTACATCGGGTTTAAATCCCGCGTAAAACCCTTAAGGCTTCGGGGGACGCTTCCTTTTGATCGTTAATTAGGGCCCGTAAATAAATTCGTAATAATTGGCAGAGAAGGGCAATTTTCTTTTTCGTTTTATTGTCATTTTTCACCGTGACGTTGATCCCTCTATACTTCCGACTGGATCTCGAGTTGCATCTCTGCACTCGCGCTCGTACGAATTTCGAATTTGTTTGCTACGAATGTAGCTCGTATTATCCATCGGAGAGCGACGTGTCATAAACTTCTTACATCACTATGTAAATTGTAAATCATCCGGCCGTCGTTTTCATTATAAAATTTAAATTGGCCAGCGCAAATACCCCGAAGGCGAGCATAAACGTTGCTGCGAGGCGATAATAATAGGAATTTGTCTAGAAAATAAAAGGCGATATTGAACGTAGAGGCGGGTATCGATTTTTATTTTTAAAATATCGTTTCATTGGTTACTAGTATCCAATTGATTATCATCTGCCCAGCAGAAGTAAAAATAGCATCGCGGTGAAACCTCTCGAATTTTCAGGTAAAAAAAAAAGGTCCGACAGATACTCGCCAATAATCAAATCGGCGATAGAGAACGAAAAAATACAAAAAAATGCCATCGAACCTACTGCATTCTCCTCTCTTCGTTAATCTTATTTTGTTGCATCGTAGCTGTGCGTAACAATATATTTCATGTTTTTTTTTTCAATAATTTTCTCTTTCGCTTCGAAAGAACAACTCTCTCTCTCTCTCTCTCGCCCAAAATGGTATTTTCAAACTCGAGCAAAAACCGCGAACAATTTCCAACCAACAATGAAAACTCCATTTTCGTTCGGAACAAAAACCCTTTCTGTAAATTCAGTTTCGGCTTTGAGTCCCGGCGAACTCAACAACGCGGACTTAATGAAAAAAACAAACAAAAAAAAACCAGGACCCAGTTAATGTTAAGGGGTCAACGCGACTCGTGTTTCCGAAACAAAAAGCCCTGACGGACAAGCACGTTGAATTATTACGCGAGTATGTAACGGCGCGAACCGTGATGACGCCGATAATAATCTCATCGTAATACAATTAGAGAAAACGTACTCGGGCAGGAAAAAGGGCTCGAAAAATCCTGATCTAGGTAGCAAAGCCTACACGTGTGCCGCGCCGTGCGTTTCACGCTCTCTCTCTCCCCCCCACTCGCTCTCTCAATCCTCTCACACACATCCATATCCACCCTTCTCGCACAGTCTCTACACATACCAGCCCTGCTAATACGAGTACGGATACAAACACACCCGCGAGTGAGCGCGCGCGCTTATATTCGGTACCAACACACGTCGCACACACACGCTCGTCTCTACGTGCCCTTCTTCTATATATAGTCTTCGAAGAGGGCGGGAGGGAGGGAGGGTGGGGGGGTTAGCATGACTCCCTGGCATTGATCGCAGTGCCACCCCATGAGCAACCCCTAATAACACCCTCTTCCTCCCTCCACGGGTGTAGACTCTCTCTCTCTCTCTCCCTCCCTCCCTCCCTTCCCTCGGCTTCCACCCTCTCTCCGGCCTGAACTGCGCCCTTTGCTAACCCAATCTGAGACCCCTGCAGGCGACGGCTCTCAACCCGAGGTTCTTCTCGTTCCCTTCATCCCGGCACCTCCTCTCCTACTCTCTTCTCCGGCCAGCTGGTCGGTCAGCTGATTCCTGCCGGGGCGTCGCAGCGGCGTAGCGTCGGGACGCCCATTAGCCGCGCTAACTAAACCCATTAACTCCAACGGCTTAATAACGGGCCGAAACGTCGGCCGACCGCGCGGACCTGTTCGCAAATCCCGCGGATTCCGCGACGATATCGCCGTGACTGCGTAACCGAGGGGTGGAGGATAACCACCCCCACCGTTTGTTCGCACGCGGGGACTCGCGGAACACGCGTCAGGGAATATGCCCTGAGCTTCTCGGAAGGTTCAGGGATTTTGGAAACATAGTGAGATTGATCGGTGGGTTTTTCGATTTTCATCTGTCTGCCCGGTTGGATCGTGAGGCGAGCAACGCCCACGTGGGATTTAATCGCGGAGGAAGATTGGGAAGTAAGCGTCGAGAAGAAATTGTAATTAGTAGACTGAGAATGTTTATGCATAATGCAGTATTCTTATTACTGACTTTAAACGGATTTTGCGACAGAAATGCGATAAGTATTCGTGAAGTGTACGTACAATACATTATATTGCGCGTATAGTATATTATTATAAGTATGATATATTATTATCGCCTGTCAGCTCGTTAAAAATAATGTGTTTTGCATAAACATCCGTAGTCTAGTAATTAGGTAATCAAGTCGATCGACTGTTTCGAATATTTTCATGCTTCGAATTCCACGTCAAGCGATCCGAGCTCACTTCCTCTCGTTTCCGTCTCCAATTTTCGTAAGAGAATAAAATCTCTCATCTCATCGATTAAAATGATTCTTATTACAAGACACTCGCGCATATTTGTATAGAAAAAAAAAAAGAAGATAAAAAATCCTGCCCCGAACGGGTCGGAAGCACGCGACTCGAGGCGCCTCGCGGATATTACCTCTGGAACACACGGGTGCCACGTGCATGCGTAAAACTTTTTCATTCAACGGATTAGTTCCGTATCGGGGGAATGATCTGTCACGATCCATGACTGCGGCGAGAGAGTGAGAGAGAGAGAGAGGAGGGAAAAAAAGAATTCCGGAGAGCGCGCGCGACCTGGCTAGTGCCGTGCGACGAATTAATTAATTCGATCGTGTGGCACGTCTTGAATGAGAACTGGTGCGCGCTGCTCCATGCGAGAGCCGGCGCCCGCTGGGGTTATTGCACGGAGGCTACGACGTACGTGCCTCACGTAAAATTACGTTGTCGGGCTAAATTAGCGCATTTCGATTCTGTTTTACGCGAGGCGTTCGATTTGTCAACGAGATTCCGCTCCCCGCCTCCCGTTGGCTGTGCTTTCGGAGCCGGAGTCCGAGCGCGCGCGCGCGGGCCTCGTGAAATCGTTTATGTATATGTGTGTACGTACGTACGTACGTTGCAACGGACGTTACGCGTCTGCCCGGCACCCGGGTCCCATTCATTTATGCGTCGTGTCGTAATACACGTTGCGACGGGTGGATCCCAATGCTCGCGCGGCTTTACGTTTGTCGGCGAGTCTATTCGATTTTGGTACCTCGACGAGATCTTGTATTAGCGGTGATTGTTTCGCGGGAAAGAGGGTTTCGATTAATTTCACCGCGAAGTGGATGATTCGCATTGGGAACTTTGAGGGAGCGTGATCGATCGTAGGAGTAATTCGGATAATTGTTGGCTTACCGATAGGTTTCGTTGTGTGACTTTAATAATGGTTTTAATGAATCTCGTAGAGAGAAGAGTGATCGTTTTAATGGAAATCTCTCTATTGGAATTAAAAATATCGCAGAAAATTCAGCGACTCCGTGGTTCGAGCCCCCGACACGTTACCAATAATATCACACCTATTATTACTCGACCACTTACCTATTTATAATTAAACCTTGTTCCACGCAATATATTAATAAATTCACGGTCGATACGTTCATTCATATTTTAAATCGCGATAAAGCTCTTAATTGCGCACATGGAAACGATCAGATAAAAAGTATCGTTGACCTCAAAATAATTTTTCACCGCGATACGTTTAACGCTTGACCCGAGGAAAAACGCGATGCATCGAGGTAATTTTCTCGTCCGAACGAGAATCGAAACCCAAGCGGGATGAGAAATTTGTCTACGCGACCCCCGTTTGAACCGTGCACAACAGTAGGTTACCCTTGCAACCCCTTAAGCCCGACCCTCCCCTGGTAAATTCACCCCACGACGCGTGTTGTTACGCACACGCGCGCGCGCAAAGCCTCGCTCGCGTCGGTGACGCGTCGTCGTTGGGATCCCACGGCGTCGATTCTCCGGAGACTGGAAAGGCCAAGTTCTTTTCCACCGCGATCGATCTTGGAGCGACGCATTCTCTCGTGTACCGCGCGGAGCAAGAAAATCTTGCCGAATTAGTCGACGTCGCATTGATACCTTGCGCGCGTAGAGGGACGTTGATTTAGTTTCTCTTTCAAGACGGCGGCGGCGTCGAATCTCGATGATAGCGAGCGATTGTCCGGACGAATTAAAGCCGGGGACAGGCATTACCGTACCATGTCCGATTCGTGTGACGGTCGGATCGTTGGCTGCAGCAGAAATTGTACGTTTAGCGTTAGAATTGATACGGTGATGCGTGAACCATTGCATTTAAGAGGCATTGCGCAAATTTTTTTGACGAGTAACGACCAACACTCGACCGACACACGAATCGTCTGTAATGTGTCGTAGTAGCGAAAACGTATGTACCTTTACGAAAATAGGCGCGCGTCGCTCGAAATTAAATAACGATATTAATATTTCCATGCCAGGGCATAGCGAAGCTGTGCCCGTTTTGACAAATATTAAATGACGCCGATAATGGTCGGCTGCATCCCTAATCACCCGCCGTTAAATCATCGATGACCCGATAACCCGAACAAAAGTAACGCGAACGAATCTTAATCGCGAAATCGCGTACAAATTGTAATCCCCTTCGGAAAATGATATTCCGCGAATGCTCCATTACGAGCCTCTCTCGGTCGCGCACGACGGAGAGACTAATTCTTGGCAATTGGATTTGCCCTGTAATGTGTTGTTAATACGGAGAATTGATTCGTGGCATCAAAATATTAATATTCAACCGAGTGTGCCGACAGTCCCGCGACGATCGGGCCACGCTATTTCCCCCGCGTTATTGTTATTGATTTTAATAACGCTGTCGACGGCCTATTATCGGTATTAAATACGCGGAAACGCAACGCGGATCCGCGGAGGAACGATATCGATATGGCGAGCCAATAAAAATAATTCGTTGGCCTGATTTAGTTTTACCTCGCAAACTCGCCACGCGGCCAGGGAGTTTCGGCGGAGTACCGAAACTTTAGTTTTTAAAGTACAATGCCAGTCGATAAACAGAATGGATGTTTCCGCGAGTAAAAGGTATCTTACCACCGGGCGGTTTCGGCCCGATACGAGTACTATTCTACGAAACTGTTATCGGTTTTAATGGAGTACTCCTCCGTTAATTCCTGATAGTCCTCTCTCCCGTTCACGACGTAATTTGCATAAAATTAATTTTCGCCCAACTTCCTTTTAAAAAAGTTCCTTCTTTAACGAGAATGATATTCTCCGCGAAATTTGTCAGGATATTAAGTACCGATCTGCATACGGGGGGCGGTATAAAACGTTTGTCCGGAGCGCAATTCATTAATTATCGCTGATCGTTGGTTCGAGAACAACGTGTACGCGAACTCGTAAAGTTTCTCGATTCTCGAATCGAACGTTCGTTTGTCATAGACTTCCGGGAGTAAACTAGTTATTACCAACCGATTATATTCTCAATTAAGTTAAATACTCGTGCTACTGTCAGGACGTACTATGTAATTACACCGAGTGATTATAATGTGTTAACACTCGCGGTACACTTGCGCCGTTAGCATTATCGACGACTGATCCTCCGCGATCAAGATTTGAAAAATATCAGCCAAGGCGATTCGACCGCTGTTTCTGTTTTCGAATAAAATAAGAATAAGCACCGGAGAAGATACTCGACGGCCGACAAGTTCTGGCAAAGTTGAGACAGTTACGTGGTACCCCGACATAACATAGAGAGCGTTTGTACGCGAGGGTGATCGATATCAGTCGATTCGTGACCCTCGAAACGCGCTCTTATCGCTGGCATAGTGCAACGGTCTCTCCTTTGTATAATCAACTCTCATATTCAATTAGAACTTCGCGACCGATACCCAGTGGTGGCTCCGTATATTCCGTAATAGCGGTGTGCATATTTTCTCCTCGAGCTTTGCTCGCACGGAAACTTTTCCCGCTCGCGCTCAAGTTCCTGGCCCTCAAGTTTAATTACGATTACGATATGCTAGCTCGTGAGAGAAATTCCGAAGGATTCGTCGAGCCTAGGACTGCGGATGGTCGTTCGTAATTATTCGACGGTCAATGATTCCTCGTGCCTTCGCGATTACTAGCGTTTACTCGTATGAACGTACTTAGTAATTATAAAGAACGTGCGGTTAGGGTGGAGGGGGGGTTGCGGGAAACGCGGTTAAATTAGTCGATCGGACGATATTGAAACTTTGTCGAGAGCCGTTTATAGAAGTGAAAATAATAAACGCGCAACGACGAGGACGAACATTACCGTTCGTCTTCTTCCAACGCGAGTCTCGTCGACGTTCGTCGAGATATAATACAGACATCGTATCACGTAATATTAATATCCGTTGGAATCGAAATAAACGAGTATTCGTGGAGTCAGACCGTTTTCCCTCGGCAAATCCGGAGTGTTTCAATTTTCCGCGGTGGCACAGAGAAAATCCGTGAACGACATTCGAATAAACATCCGCGGACCTAATCTCCTCCCTCGCTTTACATTCCACGGAGGGAAAAAAAGTAATTCCTGTCAAGATTCCAATGACCTCTTTTTCGCGCGCTGCTTAATAAGAATAATTGTGCAGCCCTTGCAATTTGCCTCCCCCCCCCGTCTCCCTCCTCCCTCTCCCGTAACTATGCATTATTACTTTTCCCCCCTCCCTACCTCCTCATCTACTCTCAGCGCGCAAAAGAGCCTGTCGCGTAATTTACGTGGGATTCCTCGAGGCGATGCAATCGTGGCGCATTTTAACCCAACGCTGCGCTGAGATACGTCTTATCGTTGGGTCGCATCGCCGCGAATCGTATCGTGTAAATTACACGGCAGAAACGTAACGCGACGAATCGGGCACGCTGGACGAACTTTGTATGCGACCGTGAAAGATACACGATAAAACTTAGGTTGCGCAGCCTTCGTTGACTCTCTTGTTCTTTTTCTTTTTCTTTTGCACCCCTCTCTCTTAGTCGCGAAATGGCGCGCAGTTTATTTATCGCGGGTACAAAGTAACCGGAACGTAATTGAAGCCCCCTTAGCGTCGTTATCGACGGTATTTTCACGTATTCGGTGATAACGGGAACTCGTATAAATTTGTCACTTTTAAAAATTACAAATAATTTCGCGATAGTAGAGTCGTTCGGGAAATCGAGAATAGACTTTGGATACATTTTTGCGTTCGAACGAGTTTCCTCGCTCGATGATACTTTACAGATTTAAACGTTAAGTGCAAACCTTTTCTGGGAGAAATTATTCCGATTCTCGATTCGTAATCTTATTGTCGTAATTTCGCGATAACTCGATCTTCCCGGTGCCTTTGTTCCGGTTTCTCGAATCGATCCGATTTCGAAACTGTACCCGTCGATTCCATTCGCGTTTGGTATGTTTTGCGGTTAGTAACGGCGAATCGACGAACAATCTCTCGTGTATATCGCGGTCGCTTTACGAAAATTCTCGTCGAGCGTGCTCGACCGATCCCGATCGACTTGGCGATCACTATATGCGCGCGTATATGCATGCGACACGCGACTCACACCAAGAGTACACACTGTACACAGCACACCTAACATGACCGATCGGTCTGATCTGACAGATCGTTGCCTGTCCCCAGGAGGCATACTCCGTACTTTGGCCAACCGGACTACAGGCTCTACGAGTTGAACAAGAGGTTACAGCAACGCACCGAGGTGAGTACACTCTTTAAATCTACATTCTTCTCTTATCCAACGATTTCCTGTTTGTAATTTGTCGATCGATAATGCTCGAGAACGTGGGGACGGTTCGCAAATTTCTTCGACTGTATTAATTCGTCGGATAATTCTTAATTTATTACCGCTCCGCAATTGGGAATTTTATACCGCGATAATACGAAGTCCGTTCGAATGTTGTGTCTGAGCGTCTTATCGCGCGACTTTGCGTAATTCGTTGTTAATAATTTGAAGGAAAAGACGATTTGTGGATCTTTTTGTTTGGTATTAATTCAGCCGATGACCTGACAGTTATTTACTCGTTCGTCGAGACGATTTCGGAGCAACGGGCGAGATTGAGGATCCTTCGTTTTGAAAATATTTCTATATTTCTAACTTATACCCGAGAAGTATCGGCCATACCGATCTTTGGAGTGAAATATATCCCTGTATTAGGCTCCAGCGGTTTACGCGAAAGTTAATAGAACTGCAACGCGAGCAACAGGTACAACAGGATCGCGATAAAAAAGGTCCTTTTACGGTTAAAAGAATTCTACTTAAATTTACTAGAGCGGAAGTCATCGATCGCTCTACCGGAACCTAAAGATATCCGCAACGGCACAAAGTTATAATTAAATCGGATCTGTTTCTTGAGTCTAAGTACGTTTGCTAATAGCCCGACGCGGCGAGACGCCCGGCCAACTTATCGCGATAATCGGGGATTAAAGTGAAATAATTGTTGTCAAAAAAATCGTTTGGGAGCGGAAATCGTCACCTCCGATGACGCCATACGCTTGATCCCGCGCATCGTGAAATTATCTGGCCCATATACCGCTCGCAGATAAACTCGCCTTTTCTCCGAGATTCCCGATAATGGCGATAAGATATCATCCCCGGGAACGGATTATTGTTCGCGCATATGTCGGTTCCGCTCGCTCACTATCGAGTTTTCGGGTCGATTTCAGACGCGCGGGATTAATAGAATCTTTATGGGTGAGCGGGAATTTTATGTCGACGTCGGTGAAACGAGAGTTTTGAGGTATCGACGTCTCGCGGACGAGGTAAATCGTAGATTACGCGGACGTCTAAAGTTAACATTCTCGCAACAACTTTGTCCACACATGCGTAGGTACATACATTTATTACACGTTGTATTTGACATTGCAATGAGCAATTTATGATAAACTTAAGTACACAAACGTGGACTATGTTCACTTTGATACTCGTTTCAAGTACAGATACGGTAGACTCCCGTGTAACGCGATTTTGAGATATAGCGACTACAATTGTCATAAATAAACGCAGGGGTTAAATATAAACGCGGTATCTTAGGTAATATGTGTTACGCGAAAAAATTCTAACGTGTTAACCGCGTTAGTACGAGACAATCTTCTTTTTTACTGTATTAGAATAATAGTGAAAATACTTCGTACGTGAGAGTACTTGGTCGATCATTTTTTTTTAGCGCGTAAACACATTCTTTCTCTCGGACTAAGATTTCATTTGGCAACAATTATATGTTGTTAATCGATATCTCTCCGAAGACATATATCGAAACGCAGATGCTCGGTTTATCGTACGGACGTTCGAATTGTTCTGAAATTTGTATGTTTGGCCGGAAAGCGCTCGCTGGTACAACGTCCCCGCGGGTCGTCCCTTTATATTTGAACGGTCCTAAAATTATTGACGGACGTCGGATGTTTTGTACTCGTTAATCACCAGGGGGATTAATATTTGCCGACTAGAAACCACGCAAAATCGTCCTATTACCCGAAACAAGTTGATTATTACAGATAGCATAGAATTGTGTTACACGGGTATAAATTAACGATAATGATGTTGCGCTAACCGGATGTTGACTAAATACCGACTAAATGTATGTGACACACATTACCAATCAAGGCTTTGAATTGCAAGTTGCCATTTCACGGTACGTAGTTTCTTGAATTATTTATTATTCCGGCAATCTGGTTACACAGTGGTACACGATTTGCGGCGTTTCAATCGCGTAACGTTGTCTCAATGCCATCGCTCCGTCGTTCAGCCGCGTTTACGTTTCCGGGGATACGCGAAAATTTCTTTCCCGCCACGGCCAAACGGTACTTGGCACGATTTGCGTATTATTCAGTTAGCTGTTGCGATCTCTTTGAATAGTATTTATATAAATTGTGTCGCAAAGACGAAGCGACCAGGAGCATATATTTAATGAACATATTTCAATAGTTCGCGGTACGGATTACTGAAGAAAAAAAATAGACACCACTTTCGTGTTCGCTATTTAATAAATATCCCCAGAAAATTTACGAATACGTTTTCACTAAAATTTCAATTTAGCTAGGAAATGGTAACTACTATTCCGCACGACGAGTATACTCGTCTTGACACCTCGCGATTTCATCACGACGAGTATACTAGTCGAAAAACAGCTAACTGGTTGAGATCCAGACGAGTATCTTTTCTCCATAATTTGCTCTTTTCTTTTTATTCCTACGTCGGATTACGATCGCCGGATCAGTCTTCCTCGTTCATATTTCACCAAGAGCGATCAATGCGCCATTAGGATGGAGCAATGCGAGGATAAAAAAAGGAGAGAGAGCTCGGGGTTAATGTGTCTTAATGAGCCTCCGATACCTAAGCACCGCGATCATTAATCTTCGAGGGACCAGATGGACAACTGGTCTTCGCCTCCGAGATCTCGATATATTACTTCGATCTGTACGATACATACTTATTACGCAACAAAGATGATGCTGCTTGTAATTACGCGGCAAGAGCGATAAGAATCCGCGTGCTAATTATATGGATTAAGGAGAAAATTTTTCGCTGTCCCTGTCAAACGTTAATTGAGACCAACGCGCGATTGCTAGAAATCTATTTTCAGTGAACGAAGGAAGGAAAGAAAAAAAAAACAAAAAAAAAAGAATAACGATGATCGACGGTACACACCGGTTATCTAACCGCGCTAGATATGTACTTCCTACAATCGAAGCGATATGTAAACGCGTCGCGGGATGTCAAACGTAACTTATCATTTATAATAACGCAAGGAAGAGGCGGAATTGTTTAAAGCGTAAAATTTGTCGAACGATCACGCGTTTCGCTTCGCGTCGTATATTTCCGCGATTGTTTAACGTCGCGGCGCACAGAGAAAATAAACGCGTCTATCGCGATTCTCGTAGCCCGTTACTTATAATCTCGTTGTTGGGATTGAAATATTCTCAACGTCAATTTTTGAAGATCACGACGGGATTTACGAGGTTCGGAACTTCCGCGAAAGTTCTTGCAACCAATTTCCTAATATTCGCGAGATAATTTATCGATCCTGAGATCGAAAAACTTGTGCGAATTGACGAATCGTTAAGTAAGATCGATCGTCGTTCGCGTAGAAGGAATGATCGTTCTTGGGAATATTTCCGATATGGAGAGAAAAAATTTTAGAGATCGAAATACCTTTTACGGTTTTAACAAGAACTTTGTTGTCGTTATTTATGGTCAGATTTTTTTGTCTAGAAGTAGATGCACTTTACTGAACAGCGAAATACGGTACGCTAAAAACAAATATAAGCGAATTATACGTTTCCGCGCATTACCGACGAATCGATGACGTCATAAACTTTCCACCGTCACCCGCGCACAAAAACCAATATTCTATAAATCTCGTAAATGGCTATAATAAATATGTTTTAAATATCAGTATTCGCGTAACGGCAGATGTATCGCGTGGCACTGATGCATCGAACTGCATTTACGAATACGCGTTGAATGCACCCCCCCACCGAAATGCATATACCGGTTGCCTCGAAATCCGTCACAAAAAATCAGTACCTGAAATCGCCACTGACGAACATTAACGTTTTAATGCACCGTGCCGAAATATTTGAATATTTTCCTACGAGTGTCAGTTTTATATAAAGAAGTAGTTATTCGGTATTTATAGCCAATGACTCGATATACCTGGATATCGAAACTTCCGATGCGTCAGAAAGATTATAAATTGAAAATTAAAATGGGTGATCGGAATTAATTTTACGGCGTTCGGCAAGATATCATTGGTCTCGGAATCTTTCGTGGGGTCCGTTGGACCCCCAGTGCGCGACGGGTAGCGCGTCCCAAGAAAAAATGTTTAAAAATAATTTAAATTCCAAACGCGTTCCAAAAGCGATATCAATGTTCCAAATAACAAATCGATAAGTGATATAACGATACTTCGAGTGGAATAAAAAAATATTCATAATCGTATCGCAATCGCGAATCGTTGAATTATAAATTACAGAATGCTAATTAACCGATAGTCGCGCCAAGCCGAGACGAAAGAACGGCGCGAGATCTGAAAATTTGTTTCGTCGCGACAAATATTTCGACGGCGCAGAATCGGCGTTTCCATAAATTCTCGAAACGAGTCTAATAAATTTCCCCCTAAATATCCGCGCCACGAATAGGTTACGCATGCAACGATGCGTTGACCTGTATTTACGAATGCAACGAGTGCGTGTGCCGACGCGTACGCGCTTAAACGCATCGATGTGAAGTCGACTTCGCTAACGAGCCATGGAGTAGAAGGCAACCATCCAAATTTCGGTTCTACGGGCCCTGTCGAATCGCGGCAGCTCGGTTTAGCTTCATTTCCATTTTTCTTTCTCTTCCTTTTTCGCCTCTCCCCCTTCCACGTTCCTTCTTCTTTTTTTTTCCTCCTCTTCATTCCAGCTTCAGCCTTTTTTCCCCGCTGGCATCACCACACGCTTTCCTTTGTTGCTCGCAGCAAAACGTAGCGTCATCGCGACGAATTTTTATCGCTGTGATACTCGTTGTAATTTTCTTCGACTCTCGTTATCGAGAATTAACCGTGTATCGCTTTAGAGAGTAGGGGAGCGCTCTATAAAACGATTTTACATTAAAAGCTATATCCGGGGATCATTCTCGCGTTTGCGCTCAACCACGTTCGTCGCTCGATACGCACAATGGAATTCTAAAGAATTATTCCTCCACGCGTTGTATCGCCGATGACGAATAAAAGAAATGTCTCTCCGTCATCTCCTCGTTCCTTCGTGGAATTAAATTTTCCACTGGGGAACCTCAACCCTCCCACCGAACAACGTATCCTTCGTTCACTTTCTTTTCTTTATTTCTCCCTTCGCTATCCTCGGCCTCTCTGTTTGTTTTAAATCCAGCTCCGTTCCCTCTCTCTCTCGTGTTCTCTCCCCCCCCCCAGTCTCTCACCCCCGCTCCCTACACCCTCTCCCTCCCTCCCCTCCCCCTCAACCCCGTCTCCGTTGCTCACTCTCGGTCACTCATTCGCGAAGTCTAGCAAACGACGTGGCGTGTCCCTGGGTCATAAATCATCTTTTCTCGCGCTATCGTCAGATCTCGAGCGTTGTCAGCATGCGTGTGCACGGTTCACCGCTGTTTCTTCTTTGACTTCCGTCAGGCCCGTACAAACACGGGGGTGGTACCCCGTCGCGGGCACTTAACCCGACTAGAAATGTTTCGTTCGTTACTGCTAATTATGCATTTGTTAATCGGACGCGAGATACGGGGAACGAGGGTTCTGATTTGTGATTGTAAAAGCGCGCGAGAGCGATTTAGATCGGCGACCGATGAAACGTAGCATTTTATTCGCGTTTCTGTTCAACGCGGTCATTGTTTTTGTACTAACGAGTTGGCGTAATTAGTAGGTGGATTATCGAGATGAAATTTTTATAGTTCCTCGAAAAATACCGAGAAGGGAGAAATGCACGTGGGGTTAAACAGTCAAAATTTTATTTCCGACGATCGAACATTTATTTTGCTCCTATTACCGAGCAATAAATGCAACGTTATGTATGACAAATATTACGCAATTAATTTAGTAATTCAAACAAATAATTCGCCGATTTAATTATCTCATTCTCGTCCTACATGTACAAATAAAAATTCAAAATCAAGGGCGATCAACCCGTGTGAATATTTCCACCGTGCCACAGTTCAAAATTTCCACCGGAAGAAAGTGGACACCGATCTCGTGTACTTCCTCTCCCGAAAGGCAATCCTAAGCAAATTTTTCGGCTCGCATTAGCCTTGGTCGCCCATGGAGGAGAAATTAATTTGCGGCGGCAAGAGTAAGAGGATTATTAACGATCCGTAGAATACTATAACCAGTGGCAGATCTTTACGTTGTGGTCGTGAGAGGGTTGGTGGTGGGGGAGGCGGGGAAGGGGGTGGCAGAGAACGTAACGCGTACGTTACCGCGAAGTTTGGCGTAATTTTGCCTACGTCCGGGAGTTCTACCTTCTACCATCGTCGTGAAGACGCGAGAGGCAGGGTTTGCACGGTAGAAGAAGGAACGGTAACCTAGTCGGGCTGCGAGCGAAATAGAACAAAACGAAGGAAACGACGTCGGGCGTCGAGGAAGAAACGCCGGGGACCGAGAGCAGAAATCGCTCTAAGAGAACACGCGCCGGCACGATTATTCGTTTCTGACATCCAGATTTTTTTTAACGAACCACACGTTCTCGAGAATCACGGGGAAATTACGTAGCAAGGGACTGCAGACGTGGAATTTCTTTTTCAAATGATTTTACGGATGATTAAATGTTAAATGATTTTAAACACCGTCGCGCGTATTTGTCGCGACGTTCTTTGACGATTAATTAAACTACGATGTTGCGCATACGCACTCGCGGATGAAGGTACAAATAATAAAGGTAAAGATTTCTTTTGCGATTATATTTTGTGAAAATTGATGCGAAATGGAAGTTTTTTTTTAATTAAGGTGACTCAAGAGTCGTGAATTATTTTTAAGCAATTAAAATTCGAGGGACTTATTTCGGTTTTAAAAATTGGAAAGTTTTTTCATTTTTGAGTTATAGCGATGAAATGAAGTATAGTTTTAAGCGGGCGTTGCAGAGAATTATATAAAAATAATCATTAATGGTACGTGTTGTTTGATTTCAAAACCGCGACCATCTATTCTTTGTACGACTGTTTTACGTTTGATAATATACTGTACCAGCGATAATGTAATCGGCGTGACTCAAAATTACCGTGTTTTCGCGAACTCCGGCGTAATAACGTCGCGTACTTTCCGGGAAGGAAGTCCAGGATCGTCGGAAGTAGCGAAAAGAAGATTAAAATCGCTGTAAAAAAACTTTGAAAGTTCTCGTCGCGCGTACATCATTGCGGAATCAAGAAATATCCGTTCTCGATTTACGAGAGTAATTCGCTCGTGCGATAGTTCTCGATTTTCGTTCGCACACGACGTAGCGTGTAGGGACAAAAAAGAAATGCCCCCCCATCTCACCCCACCCCACCCTTGGGGGCGGTGGCAAAAAGATGCGTAACAAGACGTATCGGCTAAAGAACAACGGGAGAGAGTAGAGTTCAGGTGCGCGCCTCGACGTTTCTATGTTGCAAAGAGAAAAGGATATCGAGCATTTTATATTTCGGAACGTGACGAAGCTCTGCTCGAAAGAAATGGCATGCAGGTTTCAGTTCGATGAAGCGGAACGCGCGCAATATTTCTTTTGTATCTCCGAGATTAGAGCACCGGCGCATTCGGCGACCTTAGCGAAAAAATGAACAGCGCCAATGTGCGAGTAGTCGACGTTTACGGAATTGACCAATTTTGCCAGTTATTACTCCTGCTGTCTAGGTTTCTTAACCAATTCCTGTCTAACGGGTTAATTATTCCCGACTCCGACGGATCGGTAATCAATTAGAATTCTCAACATTGTTCGGAATTTTACGATCCTGAAAGATTTTTATCTCTGCCCCGGCATATCGGGTAACTACTCGCTCTCGAGCGCACGAAATTCTTGTTTACCGTTTATACGTTTGTTTTTTATATCCGTTAATTGCAAAGAAATTAATATTTACGGGTTATTGCCGCGATCTTTGCGAGTTTATTATCGTTTGCTCGAGTTCTTCGAGTTGATCGTTACTTAGATATTCTAGCGTGACGCGTGGCAGCCCGTCATTTTTTTTTTCTTTTTAGCCCGATATTTCATCGAATAATGCTAAACGTTAACGGTACGTACGATAAATTAAAAAAAAAAAACAAAAAACTTCCCGCAGGTATCCAATTGCAGCGAGGTGCATCGCGTATCGCGAAATAGCAATTTTTGTCGGTACTCGTAATTGCCGTTTCATTTACCTCGTTTTCATTGTAACAATATGTTCCCGGATTCCATTCCGAAAAGAATATCGCATCGAACGGGGATCGGTTTGAAATGTATCACGCTCGAAAGTCAAACGGCAACGTTTCCCCCCTTTTTTTTTATTCCAATCGTATTTACTTAGCCCTTAAACAACTGGAACTCATCCGACGGATCCGTTTTAAATATCAATTTATCGCGAAACTTTATTTGCGCCGAATAATCAAGAATGATCAATGCGTATTTTCGCATTGTCTTTCCGATCTCAAAACGCGACGCTCGTTGTACGGGGTAACGAACGATTTTGTTACATTTTATTTTCCGTTATTTACACAAACGACCGCGACGCGTTGAAAAATGTTTTTTTGGGGAAATAAAAAATGTGATGGTCCTCGATTTTCCTTCGTAGTATATTCGTTACAAAAAGATCAATAAATTATGTAATTGCCAATGAGTCTCTTTTCAACGAAACTTTAAAAGTACAAAAATATGGTTCTATTGAATTGCCTCTCCTGTGACTATTATCGACTTTACGACTGCCGACGGAGCGAAACGCTACAAATTTATCAACGGCCTAGTTCAGCGCAAAGAGATCGCAATAGTTTTAAACAAACGACAACGCTGCGCCTACCGAAGAAATTTTAAGACTTCCGGGGAATCCGTAGCGAGCGTGGAAAAGTGAAAAACGAAAAAAAAAACCCGATGGCGGTGAACAAAATAATTATGCCAAGGGAGGGTTACGGATAGAGAACACCGTACAATCCCGATTCTCTCCGTCCCGGAGAAACCAGCGAAACCAAATTGATCTCCAAATGTACTGTTTCGGATGGGCGGAACGTAAGCTCGAAAGAAGCTTACGGGGTACAATCGGATAGAACGTAGCGTCGGGACTGGCGGAACGCAGGTTGCAGTCGCGAGCGACGATTTGAATTAGAATTAATGCGTGGCAAGGTGAGACGACGCGGCAGTTAGAACGGACGGCGCGAATTAATCGTAATAGGAATACGCGACGAATTTAGAAATCGAATCGAGATTCGATCGAAAGATCCCGAGAGGAAGATTGGTGTGTTGGGGATGGATCGAATAGCGTCGTTGGACGAGAGTGGGGAATCGTAGCAGGGATTTAATTGGTAATCATTGAAATTTTAATTAGCGATATATCGGTAATGAATAATTTAGCGAAAAGTCCATTAAATTCGTGCTACCAGAATTTGGTATAAAACTTTGGGTATAACTGCGAATGTTATTGGTAATAAATAAATTACTGGAAAGTCTCTATTAATTTCGTGAGTTATCTGGAGTCGTTTTATAGAATTTTTGATAGAAACGTAAGTTTTACGACGAAGCGGTGGAGAGCTGTACAGACAGTATTGAAAATAGAGTTTTTCTCTATTTTTGAGATCTGTCAGGTTTAACCGTACCTATGGCGATCGCGATAAAATCATGGTTCGAGTATGCGACAGAAGGACGATTGTATTTTACAATATGGGTACGATTCCCGTGTGTCGGTCATCCGCTAAATTACTCTCGAATAGAACGGAAGTCTGTATTATTATAGGAATATCAAGGTTCGACGCGTATATTACGATGGAAATATGTAATAACGAAGCTCGCGGCGCGTCGGGAAATATTAAGAACTTATTAAATAACGTTTGAAACGTCAGGTAAAAATACTCTGTAAGGCGAAAGAAACTTTACGTTGGAAAAAGATAAAACGTAAAGTAATAAAATACATGATATAACAAAGCAGTGCGGGTAAATATTAATTTTAACACTACAACTATCGACAGTTAGGCTATATCGATTTCTGCCAGACCAGTCGAAATGGCTGGTTATTTATAAAATACATTGTAGAAGAAAAAAAAAACCATTCTTATTTATAAAACTTTTATGCCATTGGAAAATGTATCAATAATTAACATGCTTATACTACTTAGAAATACACCATTTTTCATGCTCAAAAATGCTAAATCGAAATGAAAATTTGAGAATCAATCGAAATGACTGGTTTGACAGTTCCAGTGTTAATAAATTCCATCGCGTTCGAGTTTCACCCGGTAGACGAAGCCCCGATCGAACGAGGTTCACGATGGAACGCGATAGAAAATGGCACGGGTCGATTATTAATAAATTTAGAGCGTTTCGTAGTAGCGCGACGTCAGATTAAAATGGACTTCCGACGCGTCCACCTCGAAACGGAAAGATTCGACGTGGCTTTACTTTCGAACCTAGCCCCTCAAACTTCGTATTAGATCGAGAACGCGTAACAATGAGACCGATGGGAGCTTAATGGAGGCACGTGGAATGGAAGTTCCAGAGCATACCGTGCCGTCCGAAAAGAAAAGATTCTAGTGCCTCTCCGCTCGTTGGAACCAAACGGAACTTCTACATGCTTTCTCTTCTCGATACTTTCTCGGACCCGGCTTCTCAGCGTCGACCACGCTCTACCTTTCTCGCCGAACTATATTCAAGCATTAGGCTCCTTTTTTTTTTTTATTATCGCCCATCGTGTTCGTTGCTTCGTTCCACCTGCTATCGCCCTTCAGTTATAATCAATTGTGCGATTGATTATGAAATTGGTCTCAGTCATATTTTTCTTTCTGTTTTTTTTTTTTTTTATTTGTCGCATTATTCGATTTTAAAGAATGTGACGCGAAATAACTGATGAACTGATTAAAAAAAATTCGTTTATTTGGACCACTTTCATTATCATGGACGCAATTAATTTCGCGTGCAGAGAAATTCTGGAAATTACTGAGGGAGAAATAGAGTGAGAGGGGGGGAGATGATCAGAAATTAAAATTCGACTGACGTTAAACCGCTCGCAAGTTTGGCGAATTAAACGATTTTCAACCGAAAGCAAATGTTGTCGGAAATGAAATGTTTATGCGAAAGATATGGCCCATACGAAATAAATTCGTTTTCAAAGTAAGTGGAATGGTATTCGACGGGGTATAACGAGGTAAATTTTTTCAATTTAAAAAATATGCCTTCGGCGTACGATTAAATAGCGTTTATTTTCGTTAGTTTGAACGGTAGTAAAAAATGAATTGGGGGTAAAGGAGAGAGAGAGAGAGAGGTACGTTTAAACGGGAGCCTCGAACTTATTTGCAATTGCGCCCCGCTCATTGTACCGGAGAAAAGCATTCGTTTCCATTGGCTTACTTTGACGAATATGAAACACCACCCCCACCGCTCTGACGTAGGACGCGATGCTTTTTCATTGTGACAGATGACATCTCATTTACCTTGGCGTGTTTTCATACACGGAAGTCGTCCCACTTCTCCATATTTCTATCATTCTTACGAAACAATCATATTTCCTCGGGATAACGCTATCCCTCGAGCGTCATTCCCCGATAGGAGGAAAGGAACCCCTCGCTCGCTCTCGATTAATAATACCGACGAGTTCTTTTATACGTTAACCTCGAAATTTGATCGGGAAAGTGTTGCGGATATGCCGTTCAATAAATTGCAGGAACACGACGAGCGGGATTGCGGGAATTAACGAGTGTCTAAGAGTCTCGACGCGACGATGATTATTATTTCATTGCCGGAGACGAAACGCGAGTGTTAACGAGTGTTTTGCCCGTAATCGTTACGAGACTCGCGAAACGGTAATCTTTCGTGACGCGACCAAATTCTTCTCTCCACCCACCCCCCGCCTCCCGCTCTCCGCGTTTCGTAGTATGAAAATTCAATGAAAGTTAATGACAACGCGTAATTAAAAACTCGAGAGAACTTTCGCATCTCGCTACTATCAACGCGTGGTACAGCGATACGCGGATTCGGCGACAAGCGTCGTAGGTAAAAATATAACGTAAAGACGTCATTGCCATAAAGTATTACTCACTCGACTCCGTCGAACGATAGCGTACTAAAGTTTTTCTCTCTTTTTTTGTTTCTCGATATCCTTTAGTCCGTCGTACATTCGCAACATCGCGTTAACGTACTTCGCGACGCGGTGGAGCGCGCATAAAATTTTTCGCGAAACCCAAGTATCCATCGAAACTCCGAATTTTGAAAACAAGCTCGCAATATTTCTATGGCAACTGAAATATCACGAATACCAGTATTCATCGCGAAAAATCTATATTACATGGACGTAGAATCTCTCCGCTTTCGCGCGGGCACCCATCGTCCTATCTGGACGTAGGTAACTTATAATACAGTCGAAATTACGCGAAGCGTCGATATTAAAGCGCAAACGAAAAAAAAAAAACGTCGCGCTGCGCCCCGGACGGACAAGCGCGCGAAAGGTGTGGCGGCGATATTTGCCAAAAAATTTAATCACTGTTATCAAACACCCTCCCCTCCCGTGGCCTTCGATATTATCCATCGCGCGCTCCAGCGATATTTCCGCGCGACTCTCCATCCCACGAGATAAAAAAAACGAAGAAGAAGAAAACGAACGTACGAGGCACGTTATTCCGTCGTTGTCCCGCATTTTCGAATCCTCCCAACGATCTCATTTTTCCGTCTCTCGAGATCGCCGGTAAGGTGTAAGTTAAAGGGCGGTCCCCGATGTTTACGTTAAACTTTCGCAGCGTACGCCCTTGCACGCGTATAGGATAAGTGGTGGTGGGGGAGGGGGGAGGCAAAAAAAAGGCGGAAAGTATCGTCGGGAAAAATCGAGCGTCGCGAAGGACGTGGGGTAGGGAGAGAGACAGAGAGAGAGAGAGAGAGAGAGAGAGAGAGAGAGAGAGAGAGGAGCAGCGGGCGAGGGTAAGAAAGTAAAGGAGAGAGAGAGAGGGAGGCGAAAACAAATGGAACGGTAGTAGGAACGGAAGAACGCAGAAGTTGAGGGGAAGGTTGAGAACCGTCGTGGGAGCCTGGGTAATAAAATGAGGGCCCCTGCTCTCCCCCGGGGGTGGGGCCCCCTCGATAACCCATATTGTACCCCCCATCCCCTGGTCCTCCTCCTCCCCCCCCAGTTTCGCCCCTCGCGCCGCCGCCCCTGGCCGTATATACTCCGATCGGCCGGAAGAGTTTTGTCCCGGGCCGACTGCCCAGAGAGAAATCTCTCGGACGCTATCTCCTCGCCTTAAACGATCGCGAAATTTCTCAAAAATGATGGCCATATACGCGCGAATTTTCTCGATTTTCTGATCCACGTCCCGTCGATCTACCTCGAGGCTTTCCGATCGAAAACGATTTTCGTAGGAAAATCAAGAGGTGGAGCGCGCCGACAATACTTTCGCGCCGGCGTATATACACGATCATATACCACCCCTAGTCTCCCCACACCCCCCTAACAACAGTAGGGTGGTACAGTCCCGGCGAAAAGCCGACGGCAACCCTGCCTCTCCACGTACAGCCGGCACAAAGAGCGACGCCCTGGGAGGCGAAAAATGGAAGAGAAAAAAAGAAATGAAGGGGAGAGCGAGGGAGAGAGTACGAGAAACGGAAAGGAACGATACTGGGGATAGACAGAGAAGGAGAGGAAAAAAAGGAGAAAAGCGGAGTGAGGGTGGGAGTGAGGGAGAGAGAGAGAGAGAGAGAGAGAAATTATTGCCGGTGAATCGTTTCTAGGACGAGACGAGGTACGACTCGGATAATACAAAGTGGGGTGTTCCTCTTTTTAAAAAATTCTTTAAAAATCGATGCTACCTACTGGAAAGTGAGAAAGAGAGTCACGGAGGAACAAAATGAAAGAGCGAGAGGGAAGGGAGGTGTGTGAGGGTAACTGAAAAAAAGAGAATCTCTCTCTCTCTCTCTCTCTCTCGATGATAGGAAGTTTCGAAAGAGAAAAAGAGAGGCTCCAGCGAGAAGGCGGAATCGATGGAAAGAAATTTATTCGTCGCGAATGGCAGGTCTAAAATAGGGTGTCGACGCCGGTGACGACGACGACGACGCCGCCGGTCTTCAGGATGTACCTGGGTAACACTGGAATTATACCGGATTCTTTCTCGTCCTCCCGGAATGCAGGAATCGGACTGGAATTCGGGAGAGTCGATGCCGGTGCTGATGCTGCTTGCTGCTGGACATTTTTTTCTCTCTCCCCTCTCTCCCTCTCTCTCTCTCTCTCTCCTCTCCCCCCGACGAAACGTTCGTTCGTTCGTTCGTTCGTTTCTGCCCCGGCGGTGGTGGTGTGCCGGTGCCCCCGGTTATTACGGTGCAACGACGGCCCGGATTTTTGCTTTTTTCTGTCGGGGACTACTTCGGCCTCGACAAATTGAATTTAACTCCGGCTAATACGCCCGGCTCGAAAAAGCATATTTCGTCGCTTTGTCGAGGGAAAAGCATCGCGGAAATCAGCGATGATTCGTGCTTTCGGTCTCGTCTCCGCGATGCCGATTTTTCTCTCTCTCTCTCTCTATCGCTCCCTCCGGATCTCTGCGTGCCGCGTTGCCGCACCACCGAGATCGAATTTCTTGCATGGTATCGCGAACTCGATAGCGGCCCGGGCTTTCCTAAACGTCGCTCATTTTCACGTGTACGCGCTATTGATTAAACAAACGAACGCCACGATAGAAAGAAAATATTTGCTAAAAACCGAGCGTAGCTACTCCCCGAGATGAATATTATTTAGCAATGCCACGTCGCTCGCCTCGTCGCGGGTAACGGGCGATACGGGGGGGTGGGGAATTCGAGCAAGGAAAACGCACGGGAAACGCAAAAACCGGCTGTATCAGCCATATTTCCATAGGACGCGCGCGGATAATTAGCGACGCATTCGGATTTTAATATTCGATTTTACAACGGTCGACGATAACGGTCGGCACGAAACTGTAATATTCCATTATATTTAATGCGCGCTCGTACGAATTGAATTATTCTTTAAGCGTACACGTCCCAAAACCAAAAATTTACGACCGTACACATTTATAACTAACGCGGATCGAATTCCGATTTCGGGAAGGGAAAAAAAAGAAAAATATCGCGGAATGTAATTAATAACGAACCGACTGTAACCTAGCGTTTCTCGTCGCGATCATTTTCACGACAACCGTATTCGGCGATTTCGGCCGAAACGGAAAGAAAATGGAATTGAATTTCCGTCCGGGCTATTCAACGATCCCGTTTCGATCCGTCTCAGAAATCGCGGTAAAGGAAAAATTAGTCTCTATCCGTCTTTAAAATTTTGCTGATAATCGATATCTTTCTTTTAATCCTTCAAATTTCTTTCGTTTGTCAACCGATTGGACACTGGATACTTTTTTTTTTATTCGATCTGTTCGATACCACTTGCGAGTGTCTGGAATAAAGCAACGGGCCGGCAGTCTTTTACTTTTCCTCGAACATCTTTTTAGTCTTCGATAATCCGCTCATTAATTTTAACGATTCCTTAACATTAATACAGCTTCGATCGTAGAAAGGGCGGGAAAGCGGAAGAACCAAACTTCTTTTATAAAATTAACAACGCGCGTGGGTTTTACCCTCCGCGATAACTCCCCCGATACATTTTCCTCGTCGAGTTCGGTGGAGATATTACACGACTTTGAATTTTCTGGCAACGTAACTCGCCGTGTTAGAATTTTTTTTCCTCTCTCGCGATTTCGTTGTAAGCGGATTCGACTGCTCTCTCGATTACATCTGTACGTCAGGTATCCAAATTTTGTTCTCATCTAGTCACGACTACCGATAATCATCGTTGCAAAATTTCTAAAAATTTGTGGGTCCATTGTTCGTTTATCTATCCGAGTTTTTGAGTATCCGAACATTTCTATACCCGAGAGATGTCAAATACCTTTTTTTTTATGTCATGCATCGGTGTAATTTATTCCCCACCTCGAAGTTGTTTCGAGATCCTACCAATCATTACGTACAAATAATGTTCTTGAACTCATAATCGCGGACGCGGTCATCCCACTCGAGAGTCTTCGAAATTGATTGTACGCGTTACTAATTCTCTTATCATCCGTGACTTATATTTCCTCTCTCTTCGAAACAGTCGTCCTCGCGGGTGCAGTGGTCCCACTCGCAGGTTCGTTTTCCTTTAGTTTAATCGGGGCGTTACTCAACATCTACCGTTCGTCCTCCGCATCATCTTTCGACCTCGTATCTTCTCTCGTTCGATCGCGCTGATCTCGCGTCGGTTTCGACGTGAGCGTTCCCTCTCCTCTCCTCCCCTCTCTCTCTCTCTCTCGACCGTATATACAAACACGCGCACAGACACACACACTCCCTCTCTCTCTCTCTCCTTGATTTTAGCTCGGTATGGAGCTGCACGCCTGCCAGAAATATCAATTTGCGCGGGAGTGGCAACAGTTTGCTTGATTTGGCACGGCACGGCTTACGTCCGAAATAAATCTTCGGCGACTGCACGGAGCCGCGCCGGGGTGTTGTGCTCCCTGAAAACCGATTGTCTGCCCGGATTTGACACGAGTAACGCGACCATTTTACTCTTGTACACCATACTTCACTCTCCCCCCGAAAAGACTGGCGTCTTATTTATATTGTTGGCGAAATTAACAAGTTGGCGGCGGACGTATCGTAGCGAGAAGTTCTTGCACGCTCGAGACTCGAGATCTTGGACACGAACTCGCGTGCCCGAGCGAAAACGAAAATATGCAATTTTCGAGTCGATTGTTAGTTAAACAATCCGTGTTTTTCGTTGTTCCAATATTTGTATACGCGAGAGATTCCAAATATCTTTTTTTTTTGTATTTGTATTGCGTTTTTCGCAGTGCACGAACTGTTTCGATTTTTTTGTTCTTTTCGCGATGGATTCAGCGTTTTAATCGTTGCTCCGTTTATCTATTTCGCGATTCATTAGCTGGCCTCTATTGTTGTTCATACTTTGTAGCATATTTAAAAGATACAAGGTATTAATACGGGATATTATTCTTGCTTAAACGGTGATTAAATGTTAAGTACTTTTAAAAATCATGACAATTCCGCAGGATGGAACGAACAATTTTATTTCGAATAACCGGCAGGAATGATCAAATTGCATAATACTCGAAAGTACGCAGCTTCAAATTGAAGCCTCGCGTTTGTTTTCGTACCGGTGCCATTATTCTGAGGGAAACAAACTTTTTCTCCAAACTCAGAAAACGTACGGCACGAATTTCGAGTTAGCTCTTTTACCCCGTAGCTGCTCTGCAATTCTGTACAATAATGATAATCCTCTCGTCAGCCTCGTAACTACGAAAAACGCTCGTCTCGTTGAGCAACGATAATTACAATAATGATATATTTATTCGATACTACGAACTTTTAAAACTTCACAATTTTTACAATCTTTATCGATCGCCTTGTTACTCGCTTCTTAAAACATTTATTCGTTACGTTCGCGCGATTACGAAATCGATACAACGACTCGCACAATATTGATACTCGCCTCGCGCGACAATTTGACCAGCGCGTCTCCATGATGATCAACGATTTGAAAAGCGTTTTACAAAAAGCATCGTTGTCATATTCCCCCCGTCGCATCGAAAAAAAATGTGCAGAACGCACCGTCGATTCGCTGCAAATAGAATCTACGCGTTATTGGAGGGCCGTAACGCTATTACAACGTTGCCTCGTATCTCTCCGTCGGGACGCGTACGCGAAAAACTCAGTCGTGCGCAAAATTTTAGAATCTCTCGAAACGTTCTCAAAGCCCGCGAGTGCGGCGTTTAAAGCGAACGGGGAAAAAAAAGAGCTAGAGGAACGCGCGCGTCTATTTCGCAACAAATTTAATATCGGCACAAAGGGTGAAACGTTCTTGCATATTACGTATGTTTACGCTGTATTGACAAAAGCATTCTTGGAGAGAGAGAGAGAGAGAGAGAGAGAGAGAGAGAGAGAGAGAGGGGGAAAAAAAAGCCAGGGCTCTCTGGCGGTGTAAAGAATTGCGAAACAGTTTTGTGTTTCCCTCGCGTGATAATTTTCTGGAGACATTTACCGGCAGAACAGAAGAGCGGTTCGTACATTACAGGTTCCGCGGTAAAACGAAGTGCTTCTTTTGTAAAGGCGTGTACAAATTTACCGTTACGCCTCGCTGGAATACCTTTATGTCGCGCAAAACCCTAAATCAGAATTACCAAAGATGCGTGACACGTGTGCGCGTTACTCTGCTCCGAACGCGGATTTCATTTTTACATCCCGTAAATAGAGTGCTTTTTTTTATTTTGCATTATCGTGATTACAACGGCGGCGTATTTTGGGGAAACAAAGTAAGAATATTGTGCGTTTAAGAATTGAACTGACGACGAATTTTCTAGCCAATTTCGTTGCACGCTCCGTTTGTAATTATTGCTACGAGAAATTGGATAAAACGAATACTCAACGGCGGGTATTGTTTGTGATGAAATGATTTTTAAAAAAGTTAACTGATTTCGCGTACGTTGGCGCTACGCTGAAGATAATTAAAAGTATATAACGATTAATGTTAAACGTTGAAGTAAATAAAACTCGAGTTACCGCGAATACACATTGAATGAACGCGCGTTTGAATACTTTACGCATAATTACAAATGATTGGCCCGAGTAATTACTCCTAAGTCGGCTGCTCCGTTTCATTTGCCGAACAAATATAACAACAGTGCCAAACTTGGAACATTCCAGATTGGAATCTACTCGTCCGGTAAACGTTGCGATGATCCAAGTCCATCGCAGAACGAACCAAGAGTACTTTTCATTCCGTGGTTTCCCAGGAAAATGCGAAACGCGTTTATCCTCCGCTGCGTAACAAAAATTTTCACGTTATCTCGCGAGGGTTTCGATAACCAATTTTCCTACGTCAAACCCACGTTCGTATTTCAATCTTTCCGCGTTGCGTCACCAATCCCCGAACAATCGCGATTCTTAAAATCGTTCGCCGAACGACGCGCAACATTTCTACGTATTCGGGAATCAATTAATCGCAGTTACGAATTAATTTTTTTCTCCCACGTTACGCGAACTCTAGGAACTTTCCTTTTCCCGCGCGTACTCGCTCGCTTTACGCTCGAAAAGGGCAATATCGGGATCGATAATTGTCTCGGGCGCGACACGCGCATTGTGCAATAATAAAGAACTATGACCTTGCGCATCGAACGTTTCAAGGCGGACAAAGTGCTAAATCGAAGCACGTTCGCGCAAGCGCGATTGCGATATAACGGGGAGTCATTACCATTAGCGAGTAGTCATCGCTAAAGTGTCAAAGGTAGTAGGGATCGTAATGTCGGAAGGACGCGCTCGACGCTTCGATTGCCACGAAACAGTTTCTTCTTCTCTCTCTCTCTCTCTCCCTCTCTCTCCTTCTCTTGATAAAAGTTCGCCTCTCGCGATTGGAAGGGGCGATGCAATTGTCAACGCAGTTAGAGAATCGGTCGCGCGGCAATGGAGAATCGGAAATTTACTACCGATTAATTGTATATCGTGCGAGCGACAGTGAAAATAAGAGGCTAAATTCGTAACTGTTTACTCGTAATCGTAGCAGTTAAAGCGGACCGTTTAATCGATCGCACCAAATAATTAATTACTTTTGTTTCTTTTCCTCCCGTTACGACTGCGCAATTCTACGTAGTTTCTTTCTCTCTCGTTTTTTTTTTTTTAATTTCTGACTAACGTACGCCATTGTCAACGAATTTACCGAATCGTCGTTCGATAACGAAAAGTGTGTTAATATTAATTATCCGCGGTAAGATTAGGAAACGAATGGTCGGGGAATATTTGTTTCCTTTAACGTAATCCCTTTGCGATCTTGAATTCAACGATGCATCGTTCTCTCTTCCGTTATCCGCGGCGCGCCGAAAGAATTATTTCCACGGCGAATTAAAATTCCTGTTATTTAAGGCCAGGCGAGAGTAATTCGATTTACCGTTTAGCGATTCTCTAAACGACATTGCAGCCCCGTAGAGTTTATTCCCAAGATTCTCCAGCGTACAATTAAACGCAGCGAGTTAAACGTGACGCGCCTAATTTATTTATAAACGCAGAACTGTCAAAAATCGCTCATCCTCGTCGCGTCGCGACGGTTCGCGAATAAACGTCTCGAGCGTCTTAAAATCACGAGCCAATTATTAAAACACGGTCAACGTCAAACCTGTAAATCCAAATACCGGTATTTGCGTATCAATTAGAATTAAGCGTCCGCTCTCAGTCACCCAGATCAAATAATTGCTCTTCCCTCTTTTCCGTTACTACCCCCTCGACACGCGGAAACAGGGTGCTTCCCGGAATAAAATCCCACCCCCTCCCTCTCTCTCCCTCTCCCATCCGTTGGAACAACTAATATCAAGATATCGGTACCCCGGGAAACGACACCACCGCGCGAAAGAAGCGCCCCGGTGCCGACGACAGCGGCTTTCGGCGTGAGAACAAGAAAAGCCACGCGCGGGAAAATAGTAATAAGAGGGGCAAGCCTGAGGGCGGTGGGGGGGGGGGGAGTAGGGAGGGTGGGTGGCAACGGGAAGAGGGTAGGTTGGGGTAGCGAAGGGGGGGGGGGCGAGGAGGCTGGATGCATAATTGAATGAAAGCGCGGTGAACAGAGCCAAGGGGTAGTTCCTGCGACTGGGAGGGGGCGGAATGCTATAATTTCAAGCCAGACAGTCATGCGTTATTCAGCGCCGAGTACAGGGCCTCTCCTCTGCCTTCGTCTCGTCCTTTGCTCGACCCTCTCCCTGGTCCTCTTCATTCTCCTCCTTTTCACTCTGACCCACCCCCTACGTATCGCCCGGGCTCGCATACATACACACACTCAAGCGTCCGCGTGTAGGAACGTGTTCCACGGAGGGGGGGTGGGCTCTAACGTAAACGGGATCCACGAGATCACGCAAATTATTTGGATCTTTAATAATCGATCGTCCTCGACGTCGGTTCCCTCGTTCACCTTTTAACGTGGGACGGAACCGTGGGATTTCGGGAGTTTGAACGGAGGAAGAGGGACGGCCCACGCGCGTTGTCTTGGATTAATCATGATACGCGAGTGCGGAGGATGAAAACTGGGGGGACGTCGAAAACAAACGAATTAACTTGGTACTAGTTTCTCATGTAATTACAAACGATACGTTCGACGAGAAGCGTGCTTATCGTTGATTGTGCCCAGGATTATGAAAGTCATATTCTTTTTTCTTAAAAAGAATATTTTCTTCCTTCTTTCCTTTTATCATATTTTTTGTCTATTTATTTTTACGTTACGACGAGCATTTGTAACGCGGTATGTTTACAATGAAACGCAAAGATATTTACACGTTATTGGAACGATACGAGCATCCGCAATATCGGCCATTATTCGAGATAATTGCACTATTGCTTTGCCCCGAGTCACCGGCACCGTAATATAGTTTGTACCGGGCATATTACGCGTAATTTACATGCGCGTTACAACTTTCTCGCAAACGCGGTAACACTTGTTACAACGTTTTGTTATGTAGACTCTGCATAATCTTCTTGTAGTAACGAGTTATAACGTGTAGCGCGCGCTCGGGACGGTAGGTTACGAGTAAACGCGTAAGGTGCGCGTTATACGCGTGTCCCGTGGAATACGTTACGCGTTTGTTGCGTAATAATACCGACGTTCGCGCCCCGTGATATTATGGTGAATTTCGAAAACTTTTGAGACACTCTCGTACGACGAGGTTTGCCGAAATCTCATAGTATCAAAGACTTCGATAAGCGGGGGTGGTTGTTTAAATTCGCGTGATTTTATTTTGGGAAGAATGCAAGTTTCGAATAGAAGGAAATTTCGAAATTGATTTGAAATGTTTCTTCTGATTTTTGTTTCCAGGAAAGTGACAACCTTTGGTGGGATGCATTCGCGACTGAATTCTTCGAGGACGACGCGACATTAACCCTCACGTTTTGCTTGGAGGATGGACCGAAAAGATACAGTGAGTATCTTTATTTTGTAATGCACGATGCTTCGATAACGTCGAGATTCGGTCGATCGATTAAAACAATACCGAGATCTCGCTCGAACGAAGCTGCAGAAATTATTATCGCATTATCGTACGAATCGATAAAAAAAACTGTTACATTAATAAACGGGTTACGATTCGCTCCGATCGTCAAACGGAAACCACGATGGCTCCGAGTCGTTGCATCCGGTGTGTTGAGTAAACGTAAACGTTCCCTACGATCACGGCGAATGGGCTACAAGAAGATTTGAGTTCCGTTCCATTCGGACGATCTCACGTGCCGGCGGTAGAATGATTTTTTCGTCAACGACACCGCGCTCATTCTTCACGGTCCATTGTTCCCCGGCACTTTAGCCGTCGGTGTGTTGCGGCAATTCGGTATGTTCTAAATAATTACATGCCACCGCGGAGCAATTTTGCAGTCGGTGGATTTTAATGCTTTCCTCTCCGTACCCGCGCCGAATGTACGGTAACAACGTGATTACATGTCACGTCGCGTCGTCGTGGGGCTACAAATGACAGTTTAGCGATGCGCATTAGCGATGCAATATAAGACGCGCCGAAGGAGAGAGAGAGAGAGAGCAGAGCAGAGCAGAGCGCACTCGGTTCTCGAAGGGGAGAGTTTTGAAATCGTGAAAAATGTCGAGCAATTAAACGACTACTCGATAAAATATCGTTAAGAGGAAATATAAGTGCTCCTTTTATCAAGTAAAATATTAAATATCGGTTTCTCGAATATTTATCGTTGCTGTTTGTGGATAATGACTAGACTGCGGTTGTTAATGCAAAATGCATTAATTTTATACTGACTTTAAACGGATTTTCTGAAAAACTGCGATCAATATGCGTGAAATATACGTATAATATATTGTATGTAAAAGTTAAAATAAAATAATTGCATAAATAGTTCATTAAATGCATAATATAAGACGCAAAATAATGCATTTTGCATAAACATCCGCAGTCTAATAATGACTATCCAACCGTACCATAAATCTGTCTTTCTTTCTTTTTTTTTTATTGGGGATCTAGGTGAACGCATTTTCATTTGTATCCTCATTCCAATGGCAGTCAGGTACACGTCTAATCGTCGTTCTATTTCTAATTACAGCGATAGGCAGGACATTAATACCTAGGTACTTCCGCTCAATATTCGAGGGCGGAGTGACGGAACTTTACTACAATATGAAACACCCAAAGGAGTCGTTTCACAATACCAGTATAACCCTTGACTGTGATCACTGCGTTATGGTCACGCATCACGGGAAACCGATGTTCACGAAGGTAAGGATAACCGTTCTTGAGATAATTCTGACCGCGATAAACAATTGAGGGAATGGGATCGTTTACCTTTTTTCACCTTCGGGCATTGGGGCTTCCACGAATTCGTAACTACGTATACACATTGTTACTATTGTTCTCGATCGGTACTGTAATAAAAGTTGAATCAGCGTTTCCCAAAATGACGGTTGTATTTGTCCCTCCCTTCAGGTGTGCACGGAGGGTAGACTAATATTGGAATTCACCTTCGACGACCTCATGAGGATAAAGTCGTGGCACATGTCGGTGAGGACGCACAAGGAGCTGGTGCCGAGATCAGTCGTCGGCATGCAGCAGGACCCGACGATGCTCGAGCAGCTCAGCAAGAACATCACCAGGCAGGGCATCACGAATTCCACCCTGAATTACCTCAGGGTACGTATTGCATTGCGTTAAGGCGAATCGTTCGCGAAAGTGAAGCATACTCCGATAACCTTCGCGTTAAATTTTGTGTAGATTGGAAAAAAAACGAAAACAATCTTCTATATTTCTCGCGAGTAGTGGTTTACGCGCGTATTTTCAATTTCTACGGAAATTTTGTTAACTATCGCGCGGACACGGTTACATTTTACATCGCGAACTAAACCGTGTTTCCTCCGGTAGACCGAGTATATCCGGGTTGCGATCCACCGTCTTTGCGCGCTCGAAAACGCTTTCACTCGCGCCCGTGTTGTTCCGTTGGCCGTTGAAACGATTGTTGTGTAGTTACACGACAACAATTCTCGTAGGAAAATACGTGGATCGAACGGACGGAGTGCTTAAATGTTAATTTCGAGACATGTCGGAAACCGTGCCGGTGAATAGTAATTTACGGAAAAGGATTGCACTCTTGAATCATGGTGGTTCCCCGTACGTATCGCCTCTAACGCGAGTATTTTTGACGTTAATGGCAACGATTAATATTCCGAATAATTCTCTAGTCGAACGACGACGTCCAAACATAGATCGAACGCGTGTGTCGGTAAATATTTATTGCAAACATAACTGTATGGAGCTTGAGCGATATAAGTTTACGCCGCGAGAGTGATCAAAATCGCGAGGAACGGTTGCACGATTTTATAATTTTCACGTTATTGCATTATATTCCGAAATTAAGGTAAATTAAAGGGATATGTCGACGTTAATATTAATATTAATTAAAATCACGTTAAAGCTCGGCAAAATCTCTGACACAGGCACCTATGCAATCTCACGCTATTGATTATTTTAATTTTCATAATTATAATGTAAAAGCTAAAGGGAAATTATGCGCCTACGATAATAATGTAAAATGGATTTTAGTCTTATTATGGTAAACATAAACTAAATTTAATTCGCTTTGAACGTTACCGTCCTGTGTTACGTATCGCGCGAACACATTTTGGGAAGTTTATTTTCAACTCGTATACGACTTTGTACGCGATAGTTTTTCCCGTTAGACGCGTACATAGGTTTTGTATCAACGTCGCGTTTGATTCGTGTACTGCCGGGAGATTTTTATTCCTGTCTCATTCCCATATCTGTCAAGCCCGTTCTTGTCAATTACTGTACACCTACTCAACCGATTAATTGGTAGTCAATCGAGTTTGCTCAATTTATCGTTTATAACTGTACACATAAATTAATTCTCTTTTGACATTCCCACTCTAGAAGTTGAAATAGAATCGATCGTTATACTGGCGAAAAATATCAAACAACGCGGAACGCCCAATTTAATGCAGGACCGTTTCCTTTTTTTTTTGCAGTTATGCGTGATCCTGGAGCCCATGCAGGAGCTAATGTCGAGGCACAAGGCGTACGCGTTGTCACCGCGGGACTGCCTGAAGACGACCTTGTTCCAGAAATGGCAGAGGATGGTTGCCCCGCCGGGTAAGAGAGGTAGACGAACAGTTGCTTTACATGAGAAGCACCAGCCAGTGGAGCCAAACGGCCGACCAGTCTACCGCAGGATTCGTTTTTTGATCGCGGAACGACGGAAACTTGTCGTCGACTTATTGTCGCGCCACGAATCTCGGTTCCAGCAGTTTTTTACGACCCACATTAGAACCCGTCTTTTTTATTGGCGGATGAATCTTCCTTTCGCATCTCTGATCCCCGCGCGACGAAAAACCGAAAGTGATCGAGCGATCGAAAGTGAATTTCTTTTTACGCTCGCGCGACGGGGGCTTTTAATTATCTTTCATCGAACTCCGGGAAAAGGACTTCGATCATTCCGTTCCGTGATTCTCGTAAGCGTGCAAATTTGTCAAATTGATTTTGCCACGCGGTCCTGCTTTCGTTATCGTTGTGCGTCGCTTAGCGGATGGGATTAAAAACAAAATTTCCAGTAACAAAAACGTTTAACTTTTCAAAAGCTTGGCGGTTCCGTTCAATCACGGGGTTTTCAAGTTTGACGAGCGATCGTGATTACGGATAACGGATAGCGCCGCGCCGTGATTCTTTCCTCGATCGGAGTTTAGCATTGCGTGCGTCTTTGGCGGCCGAAGTGTTCCTTCTTGGCTGGCTTTATCGGTCGCTTTTATCGTGCGTATGCGTGCACCGCGTTTCCTGTCTTTGCCTTTGCGATTATAGCTTTACCTGCAGACCGTATTCCGACCCTCTCCCCTCTTCAAGGTCGACGAAACCGTGGAACCGAGCGTGCGCGACATCGGATAACGTCTATGCAATGCGTGTTTCTCTGTAAAGATCCTACGTGAGTGCAGATTATAAGTAGCTTATAATGGAGAAAGAGAAATAGAGACGTGAACGTATCTATCTATTTGTCTGTCTACCGATGCATGCATGCTTGTGTGTGTCAGAGACCTTTGATATGGAGAAAGGTCCACAGCTGGGTAGCGGTCTTAAGTTTCTTAGTGCGCTGCTACATGGCCTAAAAGTCGTTAGCGACGCATTCGCGGCGCGTGCTCATTCCGGCTACGTTCTTCCAGAGTCCCAGAGGCCGGCGAGTAAAAGAAGAAAGCGAAAGGGCAGCACGCCGGGACCGGGAAACAATGCACCGCCGGCACCGAGTAAAAAAAGATCGCCGGGGCCTAATTTTTCTCTGGCGTCACAGGTGAGAGAGAGAGAGAGAGAGAGAGAGAGAGAGAGAGAGAGAGAGAGAGAGAGAGAGAGAGAGAGAGAGAGCGAGCGATGCTACAGTTTTTCACACCCTCGTTGCCTCGCGTTAATCGTGCCCACGAGAGCTTCACCGAAACTCGTGCTCTATTCTTGTATGTTTTTGTTTTTTGCGAGACTGCGAATAAGATTTCTAGGAAGCGCGTTAACAATGACATAGTAGCGTTCGATCCGCGTGAACAGATTCTACGTGGATTTCCAATGTTTCTCAATTCCCGACAAAGATCGCCGGTAACGAGTCTGTTGATCTCGATATTAGAAGTTAAATAATTCTTTTTTCCTCGCAAACCCTGTTCTTGTCGAATTATCAATGTCTGTACGATTTTTTACTCTCCGAAAACATCAGATCGCGAATTTCTTTTCTACGTTGAAAATTCCGTAATTATTAATTCGAGAGATCGTTATATTCTGTACGAATGAAAACGCAAGGTCTTATTAAAGATAACCATCGACGCGCAAAAGTTAGGTATATAGTTGTTTTGAAATTTCCGGATGTATCCCCTAACACCTCTGTGATTTCACTCCGATTTAGGACGTAATGGTCGTGGGTGAGCCATCTCTGATGGGTGGTGAATTCGGTGATGAAGACGAACGGTTAATCACAAGGTTGGAGAACACGCAGTACGATGCTGCGAATAGTCTGGATCCTCATAGCCACGATACGTCGGGTGGACCACCGCCGCACCCTCACCAATTCCATTCGGAACCGACACCAGGGAACTCTTGGCCGCCAGATCGCGGTCCTGGTCCGCCACAAGGAGGTCCCGGTAGTCAGGTAATTTCAATTGATTAAATATTCACTAAAAAAAAACGTACATACCTATCATTATTCTGACTGCAACGGATGTTGTTTCTGCAGAGACCTCGTCTTTCTTAAAATAATAAGTTCGGCGCGGCAACTTTGATTAATCGGTCCGTGCAACGATACGCGAATGAGTTTTTCCTGTATTTTGATTTCAAGAAGGGAGAAAAAAACATGACGGTAAACTCCTTCCGGCCGTGAAATAAAAAGTAGATTGATTTTCGTTGCTCGCTCTACAGAAACGACAATCCTGCTATAAAAATATCTTTCGAGTTAAGTGCGATCGGTGCGATCATCACATTTTTTGTTTTCTATTTTCAGCGCCACAAATAACAGACAAATCTTTCTATTTTTTTTCTCCACTCAGCGCGTAGCAATAAATAAAAATTGAAACTCGTTCCTGCGGCCTACATAAGGACTACCAAGGATTAATCTAGTACACCACATATTCCAGGGAGTCCAGGGTGGTCAGGGTGGCGCGGCCGCGGGTGTACAGGGAACGCAGGACGCCAGTCAGCAGCAGCAAGACAAGAAGAGCCCCGCGGTGAGCCAGTGAGGCCAGGAGTCCCCGCGCCCCCCCACCAGGGGGCGACGGGGGCGCAGGCCCAAGAACGTGGCTCCCTAGCGGGGCGAGAACCCCAGCCTACCCAGCGCCTACTTGGCCTCGTCGGGCAACTCGGCCAGCAGGCTGTCGCACGTTGGCGTGCTACCGTTGGCCTGTCATCAACCGGGTCTGCCGAGCCATCATCCGGAGCAGCACGCACAGCTGGGCCACGCCGCAGCGGCGGCTGCCGCAGCAGCATCCATGGGGATGGAATCCTCGGAGCTGGTAGCGGTGGCACACTATCAAGCGCAACAGCTTCAGCGACAATTGTTGGCCGAGCAGTCGGGTCCGGGCACGATGCTGCCACCGTCTGCTCAGCCTACTGGTGGAGGCTTGACGCAGCCGCTACAGCAGGGACAGCAAGCTCAACCCCAGGGCCAGGATCCGCTGCAAAGCCTGGTGCAGCAGTTGCTATGCCTGCAGCAGATCGAGTATTATCTCGCTCAACGCGGTCACAAGTGATCGTCTCTCTCGTTATTATATGGGCTGAGCCAACGAAAGCCCCAGGAGACACGATGACGATGGCGACGATGATGATGTGGGCCTGGGAAGGCGAAAGGGTGAAATGCGGGGAACTCGATACGAGAAAAGAGAGGTGTGCACCGGTGCGCGTGGTCGCGTTTATTTAAGAGGAGACGAGATCCTTCTCGACACGATTGATGACCTCCGTCGCGATGTGACCAAGCGTGTTAACGCTGCCGAGGTTGATGATGGACCGCACACGTTTCCGTTTGACTTTTTGAAACGTCTCTTAAGTGAAATCCTCGAATGGAATATGGGAGGCGCGCCGCGCGGTGTCTCCGAGTTCTTCGCCCTTCGGAAGAACGACGGAGAGAACGCGATCTGGAGAAGGAGAACGGGAATATGGTGCTCGAAGTGCGCTAGGTTGCCGGTGGATCGATATGGAACGCGCTCCGGGACACCGTGTCAGGATCGACGACCTCGAAAACGCCTGACGTCGAGAGAGTTTAGCGTGTGATAAAACATTATGTCAAATGAAAAGTATATAAAATAGAGGGATGAGTGACTGGCGGTGAAACGCTTCGGGGGAAAGATTGAACGAAAATTTAAAAAAAAAACACACAAAAACGGTACGCCACGCGCGACAGAGACGATCATTCGCTCTGGTGCGAGCTGTGAATGAATCTCTATCCGTCAACAGTATTGATATAATTAATAGAGTAAATGAATATAAAATATTGTAAGAGGTATATCGTAAGTACGTATTGTGCAAGCGTATGCGAGAGATGTAGGAAGAGAGTGCGGTGTGATCAAATAGAGGAGGATGAGAGAACGCGGGTGTGTAAAAGAGTGTGGATCATCTTCGACTCAGATTTTTAAGCGCGGAGCCCGATCGAACGCCAACGCACAGGCCCTGATTGCCCCGTGGGCTCTTTGTAGAATTTTATCCTTTTTAATTCTTACTATTGTTATTTAACGAAACCACGAAGGAGTGAGAGTATTTTGCACGTCTAGCACAAGGGAGAGAAAGAGAGTGAGAGAGAGAGAGAGAGAGAAAGAGAGAGAGAGGCCCTATGCTCTAAACGTCCAACCGGTGTGTTTGGAATCTAACGCGAACGTTCGAGTTTTTTAGATTGAAACAGCGAATTCTATCGACAGTGAGGACATTTTATCGAAGGAATCATTTTATTACCCCCGTAACGCCTGAGAACAATGTATGTCACTTCTTATCGTGATATCGGTACGGCATGAAAAAAAAGACACAGCGCGTACCAACGTCTGATTATTGCGTGACTTTTATCGAATGCAGTTTCGCGAGTCGTAAATTTTATTTTTCGCGGCGTGCGCACACGTTTTTTATGCCACGTTTGCAGTCATACGGGAAACCTTGCATAATGACGGAATACTGCTCGCTTCACGATCCGCGTGGTGATCTAATAATTGAGGTTCGCGCTACACACACATATTTAAAAACACACGACACACGATTGTGCACGCTACAAATCATTATAGCATAAAGTTCCTCGCGCGTTACGTTTATACATGATATATGTTCCTCATTATTTGTTTATACGTCGTATTTGTTCCTATTTTTGTATTAATCTTCGTGATTCGTTGTGTTCTTTTTCTTCGCTACTAAGCTCGAGCCGAGCGTAAACGGGGCATTATATCGATGATTTAAAAGCTTTAGCACGAAACATCATTGCTTTAGACGAACTTCTTTAAAATCATCGATGACCAACGTGTCTTTAATGCGACCTTCGAATCTGGAACACACGCCTTTTCCACTTCCCCTCGCTCGTACAGCGAGGAGGAGGCTGGGTAAGCTTCTTTGAGTTTCTTAATCGATCATTTTCGAACGCGATGAAAGTGATTCGAGATTCGAAGTTTCACGCATGTAACAATCGTTGCTCATAGTACGCTAAACTTAATTGTAAGGAAGGAACATCGCTCTAGTTATACCGTGACTCGTATACATTACACGTACACGTATATTTATTAGCTTTCTTCTCGACTAGTGTCACTACGCACGCGCGACGTTGGTACGAGCTTTGCTATGATCCCTGTCGAATTGAACCTCCACCCTCGTAACCGTTTGAAATACTTTGCACCCTCGTCCGATTGAGGTTTCCGAACTGTTTGCGATTCGCTTTTACAACCCTGGATCGATTCCTCTCGAAGATTTAAGTATCGAGCGAAATTTGTAAATTTACCCTACCACGGTTAGTCTCGTGTTCACTCTTCTAGTCTGATTGAGGATAACTCTAATATCAAACGAAGCACAATGGAGAGGTCCGCGTTAACCAAAACTTTCTTGTCGTTCAATTTCCACGACGTTTAAAGCAAGTCCGAGGAATCGATCCAGGGTGGGTTCGAAAGGGTGAATCGCATCGGAGCATCTTCACCACTCGCCGCACACTATTCGTCATTTGTATGAAATCGATCTGATCATAGAAACGACTATGCACCAGCCGCAAAAGAGTTTCACTTCGGTCTGAACGGCGCTGCACCGTTAAAGCTCGAAACCAAAATTACCTTCCGCCCACGAATCTTACTTGTAGCTTCAAAACAGCATATCGAACGACGCGATGTCCATCGAATCGAATAAGAACAATTTAACGCATTCACTGCCGCTTCTGATTTTAAGACCCACCAGATTAGCGAAACGATTATACGAGAACATCGTTAGAAAACGAAACATCCATACCGCGTTGGTGCGCTCGGCAATAAATGCGTTAGAAAGAAAGCACACTCGGTGGAGGGCCTATCGAATGTATCGTCTTTTGCTGGTTACATTCTGGAGAGAATGGTTAAGCGGGGGAGGGGAGGGAAGGGGGGGGGGCACAAACGTCGGCGTTTCATCACGTCCATGAACTCTGCGCTTTCGGGTGGCTGCACTTCGGATGCACGATTTCACCGGATTCACTGCGCGCGCCGGTGAAGGATAGAACTTAAAAAAAATATGTACAAAGTCATCGTATACACGCATCATGCACAAAGACACACTGTTACACGTACACGAGGAGGCATCGTCCATAAAGTTTCTTTTTACCATTTTTTTTCGTTCTCTTTCCCTTTCCACGTGGAAACGAAGGAACGCAGGATGATCGTTTTAGGTAGGATCTAAAAAGAAAAGATTACTCTACTCGGCATCTTCACGCACCTCCCATTCTGTCGACAACGCGGCACCATTGCATGCGTGAAACTTGCGAGAAAAGTTATCGTTTATCTTTTGCACGGTCGGCTTCTGATCGAGACAAAAGAATCGGGTGCGCTCCTGTATATACATATACCATATAATTATATATATGTGTATATATTATATATATATATATACGTAGTACACGGCGAAAGAGAGAGTCAGAGACAGACACCGAGCGAGTACACGCACACGATGAAATCGCGTGATCTTATTGTAATGAGAACAAAATAAATGAAGAACGGGAGATGACGGAGCAAATGCGTAGAGGGGCGAAAGACAGGCGTGGATATGGCGCGGCGCATACCCACATCGACACACTCAGAGTTTTACACTTACAGCAAATCACTGAATTAGTTAGGTAAGCCACGCGTGAAGCCAGTACAGTCCCACAGCGTGACACAGTGTGCGAATAAAAAGGAGGTAGGAAAAGGGTATTTCGTAAAAAGTATGCCTGTGCGATAGCGTGCAAGGGAGAGAGATGGCCCGGAGAAATGTATCGAGAAAGTATGCGGGAGTGAGAGAGAGAGAGGAGAGCGGAGAGAAAGGGAGTGAATGAGTGGGTGGGAGAGAAAGAGAGCAAGAATAAATGCAAATGATTATTTCGACACAAGCATGCGGTGGGTTTTAGGATAAATGATCTATTGACAAATGTTGTATATTATTACGAATTATAATGACACTATTATAATTAATTAATTAATTAATTATTATACCCTAATAATGTGAATTGAATTTAAACGACAAAAAAATACACGAGATGATAAGTAATAGGAAGAAAAATTTTAATTGTTAGCGAAGCACACACGGAGCCGGGGGATAACGACAGCCTAGGTCGAAGCTCTGTTTGCGGGCCGATCAGATCAGCCTCGCGATAAAATCGGAATAAAGTCGAAATGATTGCGAAACAAAAAACCAACCATACCAGCGGAGGCGAATCTTTTAGGACTTGAATCTTTGTCGGCGGAAAGTGCATCGACCGATTTCAACGACGTTTCTTTTGTACCGTGTATCTACGACCTTCGCGCGTGTATATAGTGAAGAGAGAATGCGGATCATTCGTTTTATTGTCATTCTTAATCCGTCAATTTTTCCGAGGAATGTAACGGCACTATATGTATTTTTACTATTAATTAATATTGGCTGTTACTATTGACAGATGTACCACTCGATTTGTAATGAACTTTCGAACCAATTTGTCAACCCATACGATATGATTCTTGTTTTATCGCGAAATTTACGAATAAATTGTTCTTAATTTATTCATCCATGTTTTGACTCATTTCATCAAGTTTTCTTTGGTTTTTACGGATGAATTATAAAATGACGGTTGACGATGATAGTCAATAAAAATATTCCGATCCTAATAACAGTATAATTGTGGTGGGTTACCCCAAGAAACTATCAAGAAGTATCTTTTCAACTCCGAATAAATTGTAATCTGTAATTAAAAATGTGTCAGAGAAAATTTGGAAAATGGCTTCTCGGTAAATTAGTACAATAGAACAAAATTGTTCGAATCGTGAGCGATGCACTTCGAACTCGCGCAAAATAGCCAAGATGTGGCGAGATAAAAATGAATAATTTCAATTTTCTTATTTCTCGACAGTACCTTACGTTCCATATGTGATCGGATAAAATTGAGATCCACGAGCCTATTTGCACGAACGATTAAGAAATCCTCGCCACCTCGTGGTCTTACATCTTCCGGGTGGTTGGAAAATCATACAAACTAGTTTTTAAAAGTTATGTAAAAAGAGGGAGGACGCGGCGAGGTGATTAACGACAATTAACAGTTACTGAGCTCAGTGAAAGTATCGATCATAGAGGTGACAGTTAAGCGAAAGAGATCTCGCGCTAATCTGCAAGGAAGCAAGCGGCATTCTTCTGGTTCAACTTTTGTTCACGTAATTTTATACAACTGTACATTCAATTTTATTTTATTTGGGGAAAGGCGAAAAATGGGGGATCTGTAAAGTAGTTATTAAAAATTAATGCATACTATTATGAATTGTTTGTGCCTCGCTACATGGAATCCACACGTTACTTATAATTCTCGATTATTTACCTTCGAGAGCAGAGAAAAGAAATCACTCTTCCATTAAGAAATCGTGCATTTCCGCGATTACACGCTATCAGAACTGTGTTTTCAGTCGCAATAATTGTGTCTTACTTCGGTCCTGAGTCAGAAAGGTCTCAAGTAGATTTTGGCTCAGGGATAAGAGGAAAGTATCATACTCAAAACCGTTACTTGCGGCCTTTGGACTGAGTAGCCGAATCGCATTAAAAAAATCCTTGGTTCCACCTCTGCTCGAAACTCGAGCTGAGGATCAGTAACGGAGAGAAGAGCGAGGTAAAGATAAGCCGTGATCCTGATCGATTAGTGTCCAGCCTCCGAACTCGACACTCTCGAATCGCGATAATTGTTGATAAATGATAACAAAAAAGATAACGAAAATTATGGAGGCGGCTTATCGTCGTTCCAAGTTCAGAGGACCAAAGACCCCCTCTTGCTTTCGCCCCTTTTCACCCTGAACTATCGAGTTGACCTTCTCTGTCCTTGTTCCTTCCACATCCGTGCGGCACGTCCGTCTCGATCACCGATTCATTGATCAGTTCTGTCGGATGTGTTGTATATAATCGATTTCGTCTCCCACGAGGGATTTGAGGGCGATGAAGCGTGCTTTAACCCCTTGCGTCTTGCTTGTAAATGATTTTACTCTGAATTTTGTTTCCGCGGCTTATTTTTCATAGATCTAATTGTTTACGAGGTACATAGTTATATGAAATTATATGAGTAAGTATATGGTTATAAATACGCTCGTGAAACATCTGTACGATAGATACGACTGATAAATTATAATTAATTACCGACAGATTTTATAAAATTATGGTGGATCGTTCGAAATACAGTATACAATTCTACTCCGAATCATTTTCACGAGATACTTCTCGTTTGTAAATTTTCAAAACCTATTGTCAGAAGGTTAAAATTGTTTCGTGAACTGGGTGTTCCAAAAGTCCATTGTAACAATTCTGCTAATCCAATTAACGGTGTCAGTCGTACAAATCCCAATGCGGTGTTAATAAATCATCTCGTGATACAAACGAGCTAATAAACAGCGCATTTAGATAAGTGGCACTTCACTACCGAGCATAGAATTAATCAGGACTCGAGGGGTTAACAATGCATAACGACGAATATATGCAAGGTGACGACGAGAGAGAACGAAAGTGGAGTGCACAGAACGTGTACATAAGTGTGTGACATCCGCGCGCATACACCGGATTATGCGTCGATGAGCCGTTTGTTCTTCTGTAAATATCGTCCTCTGAATTTGGCACTAATCCGTGCCTGTGTGGTCGGTGTGAAAGAGACGTGATTTCTTGATCAACGCGTCGGTCAATCGCTAATACTGGACCAGTTTTCAGCGACGAATGTGCACCGATTATAGTGTATAAAAAAATATTAGCGAATTAGGGATGATTTAATGCGATCAAGGATATTACACTTACCCTCTTAGTGGACATGGGCCACCTCGGTATATTATATTAATATACATTCAAAGTTGGCCCATCGCCATGACCAATGAAGTAATAAAAAAAATTGTCATCTAATTACATTTTTACGCACTCCAAATTTTTATCCTCGTCATTTGTATCATAGCAACATGTGTTTAAAGAAAAATCCACATTATATGTATGTAATCAAAATTGTAACTGACAAAACGTTAATAAAAAAACGATATTCGAAATAACGCTTTTTGTCATTTTATCCCAGAGTCCTTGTCCCCTTCCCTTTCTTTATTAGTTATTTCTTGGCACGCAAAGAATTTCTCGGCGCGTTCAGAAATGTTTTTGATATCCCAACAATTCGATTTTGTAACAGGGAACATGATACCGAAGGAGGTATTCGGATTTCGTGCCACCTCTTCGCACATTATGTTCTCCTGTTACAAATCTAAATTTTCGCAAAATCCGGGAATTTTAAAAATCCGATTTTGTATCAGGAGAACATGATACCGAAGGAGGTATTCGGATTTCGTGCCACCTCTTCGCATATTATGTTCTCCTGATACAAATCTAAATTTTCGCAAAATCCGGGAATTTTAAAAATCCGATTTTGTATCAGGAGAACATGATGCGGAAGGAGGTATTCGGATTTCGTGCCACCTCTTCGCATATTATGTTCTCCTGATACAAATCTAAATTTTCGCAAAATCCGGGAATTTTAAAAATCCGATTTTGTATCCGGAGAACATGATGCGGAAGGAGGTATTCGGATTTCGTGCCACCTCTTTGCATATTATGTTCTCCTGATACAAATCTAAATTTTCGCAAAATCCGGGAATTTTAAAAATCCGATTTTGTATCAGAACATGATGCGGAAGGAGGTATTCGGATTTCGTGCCACCTCTTCGCATATTATGTTCTCCTGATACAAATCCAAATTTTCGCAAGATTTCTGGAATTCTAAAAAATTCTAAAAAATTCTTCGTGCCACCTCTTCGCATATTATGTTCTCCTGATACTTCGCAAAATTTTCTGACTGCGAAACTTTTAGTTTGGAATGGGATAAGAATATGGGTACAAAATATAATAACGCTGTATTATTCGAAATAAAGGTTCTTTATTGTCATATTCGTGTTAATACATTTTATACATACATTTGTTACTTCTAATTCCAATCGAATTATTTTACAAAATTATTTCAATTTCCATTAAAACTTAAAATTAATAAAAAGTACTTTAAACAATATCTTAAATAATACTTTACTTTATAATAATAATAATGATAATAATAATAATAATAATAATAAATATAATAATAATAATACTTTAAATAATACCTTAAATAATATTAATTCTATTTTCGATAGAACTTAAAGTTAAAAAAAAATACTTGAGAAATTTCGTATCATACTGAATAAATAGTTGATTATAGTTACCTTGTGTCTCGAAGATTCATATTGGAGCACTACCGCCTGGTTGCACACGGTAATTTCGTGTGTATAATTTCTATTGTTAATTATTTAATATATTGCAAAGAGGAATCTATAAAATTACGATCCCTTCTATATTTTTCTTCGTAGTATAATAATAATATAATAATAGACAACAATAAAAATAAGTATTTCGTTATCCCGAATGGATTTCACTCTTTTTACTTTCCTATATTCAAGAAAATTGATGGAATCAAACCGGTTTATATAAATTATAAATTACGACTAGCGAGTAATAACTACGCGGATAATGAAAAGAAAAGAAAATGTAGAATGAGGAAAGTTGTTCTACTTACCATGTAAATATACGTCTATTTCTTTCCAACGATAATGATTCGCAATGAACATCGTATATGTATAAAAGTGAACAGAGAAAAAAACGTAAAAACGATGCATCGAATTATTCTTAACAAACTCATTTTATTAAAGTACTAAAAGGGGTGGAAACGAACAAAAATCGAAAAATTACACATAAATACGAAGTTGTAAGAGTAGAATAATAGTACGAAATATCGCGCTAGTGCGCCATTTGGTTCGACGTATTTCCAGAGGCACTATAAATATATACACGTACACATATTTCGTGTTCTGTTTGGACGGGACAACGGAAGGGTTTTAAGGATTTCGTGGATTGGGTTGCATTTGCAGCTGCGTTCTTTCGAAACTCCTGTCGCTGATCTATAAATTGATGGATCAAAAGTAATTCATCGGCAAGCGCTATTTTTATAGAGTTAAATTTGAGTACAGCCAACTACCGCTACAAAATCACCGTTATCGATTTACTACTGGTTATTTCGGTGTGACCATCGTCCATCCGTCGGGCAATTCTCCAATTTCATTTCCCAAAGAACACTGCGGTTTAAATTTAATTTACGATATTACGTAATTATTGTTCGTTATCGTTTCGAAAGAATACAGCACGCCTAAAATCGGTGAAATAATTCCTTAGCTGCTGCTAGCACGATTGAAAGGATCAGACAAAGTCAGGAGAGCGTGATTCCATGAAAGAATTGATCTATTTTATAGCATTTCAAATTCAAGAAAAAAAGAAAAGGTGACTCTTATAATTAATAACAAACACGTCGTCAGATTACGAAGGAGGTTCACACATTCGACTCTCGCGTTCGTACGCGAGACTTCGTTCTTCGTCGCTACTTTTTTTTTCTCGTGTATCGTCTGCCTCTCTTTCTCTCGCTCCTGTCCATTCTCTCTTTCTCTCATCCCCTTATCATTTCCATTATTCACATTCGAAAGATCTCTCCATCCACGATTCTCATCTACGCCCTCGTCATCCTCATCCTTCCCTTTCTTCCGTGTCTATCGGTGTCCCAAAAAGTTTACGCGATTACGAATTCCTCTGGCCTCTCATTTCCTCGCGATCCCTTTTAATAAAGGAGCCTGAAAGCCCTGACCACGAACTCGTTACATTTTGGTTTCTTTGTTAGAGATGAAATCACGGTCTTGCGACTGGAGATAACCCTTTCTTTCTCCCAAAGTAGAACACGGACAGAAATATCGAGCAGATCGACAGACAGGCAGGCAAGCAGACAATTTTTTTTTTCTCCGGATTATATCATCCAATAGCCGCGTGGCTTTTCCTTTGACTCTCACTTACGCTTTCTCTCGCTTTACGTACAAATCAGAATACCGTCCCCTTTCGATTTACCTTCATCATCCCTGACACACGCACACACATCGCATCACACGCAACATAGGACACACACACACAGACTCGTCAGTTATACGCGCACCCTTACAGCACTCGAGCCGTTTTTATTATTATTTTGTTTCTAGTACGTCGATGTAACTGTCGTTATTTTTTCGCTCTCCTTTTTCTCCTTTGAACACTTGTTTGTTTTTTTTAACAGGGGAGCTTGGGCGCCAGACTTCCCACTCTTTCCGCTAAGGATTATTATACAAAATAATTAGAAAAATGTACAAAAATTCATAAAAATAGTAATAGTTACACAGTACAAATTACTTTTGGGTAATTATAATAGTGTGATCGAGAAACGAGCATGAAAAAGTACAGTCTCCTACTAATATATCATTTCGCTTGTGATTTTTTTTTCGATTTTTTAAAATATTTTTCTCTGACTTTTTAATAATCGTCCCAACGAGACAGGTCGTCACCACCTCGGTCACGGAAAATACGCTTCGCGCGATAACTCAGGCGCGACATAATAATTCAATTTGTGTAATTACTAAGATCGTCGCTCGCGTACGTATATACAGTGCATGTACTGATAATTACGTGCACCTGATCTTTGTCTCCTGTGCTCCGTTTCTCTTTCCCGAGTTTCGTCCTAAATCTATGTAGATTTATCGATACATACACATATGTATATGTACGCGCGAGTTAGCAAAGTGTTCGTTCTGCTGCATTCTCGTCATCGTCAACGCGAATAATTGAGAGGGGGAAGTTTCCGCTATCATCGATATAATAATTAATATCGTACGAGATACGATTCAAAGTGTCTTAATTATAAAAATTTTACGTTGACCTTAATCTCTTTTAATCGGTCACAACGCGTATTGGGAATAATATGATGAAAAGTAATCGTCGTATATTGATTCTTGAATTTTTAAGCGAAATATCAAATGCAAAATTAACTCTCGTTAAGTGTCAGATACAAATTTCAGCCAATCAATGCCACGTGCAATTATATTGATATTAATGTCCTAGAGAATTGCGAATGTCGCCCGTACAAAAAACGGTGTCAACTGATCTCTAATTAGCGGCTTCGAGGTGAGCTTAAATTTAATTAATTCACCCTTCGCAATGACAGTTTTTCAGCGATGCGAATGAGGATGCGAGTGCAGCAGATTCGAATACTTCTTTTTATTTCCACGTGGCACTGCACGCGTCCCGGCCCCTCTCGCTAAGCAGAATCTTAAATTTAATTAATGCCACAATATATAGCCACCGCACGCATAATTTGCGACGTGGACGTAAAACGAGGTCATGACCTTTATTCACTAATGCCAAAGAACACGGCGAACGAGCTGAAAATCCGACAAAACTGACTTTCAATGCGACACTGCTAAACCGACATGATTCGTTCGATAAAAATTGTGATGAGTCGCTAACGCTAGATTACTTTACGATATACTGGAAGAGCATAAAAATCGCGTTACAATCAAAACTCTATGTTTATCAACGAAGCTATACGTTTCTCGTAAATTGAGAAAATAGTTAACTGGGCTTAAAAAATTCTGTCGATCGCTTATCTTGAATATATAAAATGAGATATTATTATCGCTTAAGTTTAATTATCGCATGGTCTGGTGATTTGAGAGGCAAATCTCGCGAAAACCGAGAATCATCGCTCGTTTTCCTGGTTCCCTTTATTTCTCGTCCTTCCCGAAATCCGTCTCGCGCGACGAGTATCTTCCTTTTTATCTTTAAGCGATCTGAATGGATGTCTTCCGATTTGCGTTATCGACCTCGCAAAAGCTAATAGAAATAGAAAGAAAGAAGAAGATCGCGCGAGACGAAGATTCGCTGGCTCTAATATTTTTCGAACACTGGTATCTGACTTTTAGTGGATGAACGATCAAGTACGAAGTAATTTTAACTACCACGTAAGTTCATTAATCGGTAGATCACAATAGAGAGTCGACTAAACCTCGATAAATTGAAATTAATTACTCGATAGAAATACGCGATACTCGTATACGAATCGGACTTCCTCGCGTACTCGAATACTAAACATTCTCACACGAGTCCCGATGCAATTAAAATTATTTCGACAGAAGGTTTCTTGCGAAGCTTTGAGTCGCGCAACAAACGAAAGTTTTAACTCTTCCCTTACGCTATATCTCGATCACTCGTATAATCGGGGACGTATGTCGATATTTATCGATTGCTCGATTATCCAACGTTACTAGCGCTAGCTCACGCGTTCCCCCAATTTTTCACTCCTCGTCGCGATATCGTCGTCGCCGTAAAGTTAACGATTACGCTTAAGGAAACGCAATTAAACGTACATACCGGGGCGCTCGTGATACGCGAACTTTCTGTTCTTTCCGTTTTGACAAGTTCCATCGTCTCTCTCTCTCTCACTCCTGCTTTTCCTTTCGCTCTCGCTCTCTCTTTCTTGTTCTCCCTTTCACACTCACCCACTCCATTTATCTCAGACAATTGTTCCTCAACCAATCGCATGCACACAAACGTCGCATCGTGCTCTCGTCGTTCGCACGCGACACGGCTAAATATATTTATAACAATATTCTGCGACCAAAAAATAAACTCTATTATGTGTTATCCGTTAATTAAGCTACGATTATCGATCGTTTACTGCTACGATTACGTTTTCCTTTTTATCAATTACAAAGGTATATTTTCGCCGACCTCGAAAAAGATATTGCGTGGTTTGCGTTGGCCTGGTGCGGTGGCTCACGTAGGATATTATTATACATATTTTCCTTTTTTCCTCGTCCTTTCGTCCTGGTTTTCCTTCTTTCTTTGTGTGGACGAGACGCGAACGACCGTTTTTATCAGAGGATCGGAAGAAGGGAGGACACGTGCCGCGAAACTGGATTCTCTGTGACGATATTTTGCTACGCGTGTCCCATTTTCGCGTCGATATTCACAAATTTATTATTGCCTGCCGTGGTCGTTATAACAGACAATCTACGCGTCGATATTGTCATTACTTAAAACAATGCTGCAATTATAAACGAGTCAGGTGCGTGTTAGCGGTAGAGCACGAAACATCTGGTATTTTCAAAGGCTCTACTCTTTGCTCGATTCATCAATTTCGGCCCGACAATTAAATATCTCATCGCAAGTTAAGGGGTATTAAAACTGAACGAACGTTATTCGAAGAGTTTGCGCCTCCCGGGACGCGCGTTGCGTAACGTTGCAAAATAGTCCGCGCAGTTTCACTGCACGCGCATATCAATTCTTCGTTTATGCGTGACCGGGCGCAGAAGCACGTTAGTTTACGCGCACACTCTCATCGCTCCTCCATTCTTCCAAGGTTTTAAATTATCTTGGCTTTCGCGGAGCCGATCACAGAGTAAACCCGAAAGTACCGTGGTTCGTTCGATCGAAAGAAATACGCAACGGACACACGATTTTCTAATTTTCAATCATATAGAACAGATCCTGCCTCCCTCTCTCTCACTCTCTCTCTCTCTCTCTCTCTCTCTCTCTCTCTCTCTCGGCCTGACACACGCACAGAAGGAAACTCACGTAGCTCTTTCATCGCACAGGAAATGACAAAGGGTATGGGCGTTGCTCGTTTGTTTACCATTTTCTCATTTCGTATTGCTAGCCGACGGTCGTTACGATTAAAAAACGCATTAAACCGTGCCCCGTTTCGATGAAAGTCGCCCCGCGCGCACGCCGCGCCGTTCCACTTTCCGAACGGAGTTCGGAAACCGATTGCTTTTTCGGAACTTTCAACGTCGAAGAGAATTTTCCGTTACTCTCGTTCATAAACGCCAATTTCTTCCTTCCGGATTCGATTAAATTCTCATCCCACGCGCGATACCTCTATCTCCTCGACGTTTAAATTCATCGTTCGACGACAGATTAGAATTCCAAAACACATCCGTCCTATTTTTATTTTATTTCCATTTTGCGCCCGTTAAATGTTTATTAAGAAAAACTCGAAGCCGCATTAAAAAATCACAGCTGATCCATCGAAAGGTCGAGCGTCGTAGAAAATACAAAAGTTTGATTGTGCTTGCTTTGAAATTCCACTCTCTCGTTTTTTTTTTTCTTTTTCGTTGCCGCGTCAACGTCGATTTTTCGGAGACGCTTCCGAGGAATCGCGGCACGACTCAAAAATTCGTAATACATTTGCATTGATGAGCTTTGCTTGAATCGCTTAAAATATGGTACAACCAGATAGTTCTAGAGCACAAAACGTTTACAGAGATACGAGTGAACGCCAAGATATTATTACGAGTTTCGTCGTTGTACTCGTTCTTACCAGTTCGATTTACTCCGTATGTCTTTCATATACTTATTTTTTTTTTTTCATTTTCTTTTGTTACAACAATTCTTATAAACGCGATCGATAATAAGGTTCCTAGTAGCATCACTCGAACGCGCGTGTTCGCGAGCGAACGCACGGTTTATTTAATTAATACAAATCGCACGACGTTTGTTCTCCTTCGGTTTACAAAATAAGGGGATAGATTTCGAGACTCCTATAAGTAGATAATACTGCGCTACAGGTTCATAGAAACGAACCTGCGGTTTACGAAGCTGCGTTACGAAGGTTTGACAGCGTTTTATAAGTACGCGAAAATCGTAGGGGTAGAGTAATTTGTCCTTCGCATCGGGGGAAGATTCTTTTCGGTCGATGGAAAAAATCTCTTCGCCTAAGGTTTCGAAAGTTCTCGATATTTACGAAAAAACGGTCGGACGTCGATCGTTAGCGTTAAGTTGAAAAAGTTTAAAGCGCAATGTAGTAAAATAATATTGTTATAAAAATAAATTTAATCGATTTAACTTAATTGTATAGTTTACAATAATATCGTAGAAAAGGATATTATTACCTCGGAGTTACGAATTAACATTACTACATCCAAATGTATCGGTAACGTAAACTCTATCGTCCCTCTTTCACGGTTATCGCCCAGTTTTACAGTTATCTATTTCTCGTTTCAATCTACGATTACCAATGGCGGAACGAGACTATTCGATTTCCACGTTAGGTGCAATTGCGATACCGCACGACCATGTTTATATTTACTTCAGGTTTTCGTACTTCGTTCCTTCGATCCAGCGAGATTAGTCCGCGGTGTCTTTATTTAGAGTAAGATCCAGAAATTATTTTATTTCAATAGACGCTTCAACATATGTATTACTGAAATTCATCAACCATTTAAGAACCTGTTAGTTACGCTTTTCCGTTTTTTCGTAATTCCCTTAATATCGGTGTTCGAAGGCAAGTTTTTCAGGTCGAAGCGAAAACTTCGTCGGTCTAAAGTTAAAAGCCTCATCAAAGTTCGTCGACTTCCCGAAGTCGGACAAAAAACAAGAAAATCAATATTCGAAATATTTATTATAGTTCTGTCTCTTTCATCTGAACGACACATCGTACGCTTTACCAATTTTCACAGAACTCGTGGCAAATTTTATTTTGGTGCACTTTCATTCCCTATGTCTTTCCTAAATCCTCTTTCATAACTTTCGCTCATTTTCTATCACTTTCGTACGCACACGCACACATTCGTGCGGAGACATTCTCTCTCTCTCTCTCTCTCTGGGTGTCCATCTTTGATCTACGCATCGAAATCTCTGTAAATATATGGAACATCAACGCACTACTAACACCTTAAGTCGAATGACGTATTTTAGAAAAAGGTAAAAAATCACCATCCTAGACTATCGTATCCTCGCTCCGATCCTCTGATCCTCCCGTTCATCATTTCTCGAGTTATCCTTATTTTTGTTATTTTTCTCATTTCTACCTGTTAATCCCGCTTTAAGGGCAATTCGCGCCTCCCCAAAACCCGACGATACTGAGGCCCGTCGTTAAATCGGAAAATCATCTCGGTCCTCGGAACGTCTATCTAGGCGTATAAAAAAATAGTCCAACGTACAAAAACAGGCGGTTACCGTCGTCCCTCTCCCTCGTCGTACGTTCGAAGTTTACCTGGATTCTAGGCTACCGTCATCGCGGTGCGTTTGGGTTTTAAGGAGCGTGAAGATTCGTATGCGATTTAACTTGCGGAAACCGCGAATTCAGAAGTATCGTGGTATCTTATTGTTAGAAACATTAGCGCGACAGCTGAAAAGATCTAATTCGAGTTAAGCGTATCGAGCGACAGAGAAACGTTTTGATTTAATGACATATCAAGCGTTAAAGGGAGATCCTGAAAAACGCTATTCGAAGATGTAGAGTTTCGAAAAAGACTCGAGCACAGCGAGTTAATCTACGTCTCAGCACATACAATCTATCTTAAAGTTAATTAATCCGAACCTCTCTTACGGATGTTCGCGCGAGTGGCTTAAAGTCGCGATAAGAAGAACTTTAGATCGATACCACGGTATTGGAGGCGTTGCGAAATTTTTCGAAGAAACACAACTAAGCGTGGAAGAATATTGTGTCGCGAGGAGAAAGAATCCCATCTCTCTCGTACGACATAAATTCCTACTTACGTTCGATCTCTACAAAAACTTTTTGGAAAAGGTTCGTTTCAGGCCGTATCAAAATTTCCGCCGAGTATCCTCTCTACAACTCGAATTCCAACACTAAAATCCAAATATTCCTCGAGATCCGCCTTTTCTTTTTTTAAACGGACACGCTAACGTTTCGTAACGACGATCCCCCGCGATCGAGTAACGCCCCACGCAAAATCTTATTCGCGATGAGTTCGCAAAGGTGCGGAAAACAGTGCCCGGCATTGCAAAGTTTCGTATGCTACGATCCAGGAGCACGCGACGCACGTAAATTGTGCTTCGACGCGTACACGAGAATTCCCAAACGCACTTTTGATTAGAACGACAAAAGCCGAACGCTTCGTTCCTCGTTCGTCGAGGTTCCCTTCGCGCCGTACCGAGAACAGACGCGCAACCACGCGTGCGCGATAGATCGGCGCACGCGCCGGCAGGCGAAGTCGAGTCGAATCGAGTCGAGTCGAAGTCGAACCTGTCCGAGCGTCCGGTCTCTCATCCGTGTACTACTTTTTCTTTTTATTCTTTCTCCCTCTCTCTCTCTTTCTCTCTCCTCCTCTCTCTTTCTCGAAAAACCGAAAATTCACGCTCGGGAATTAAAGAACGAGCGATCCGTCCATCGATCGATTTAACCCCCGGGGATCGATCCAACGATCGACATCTACCGGCCGTAGAAAAATTCGCTACTCTCATCGTAAACCCGCGCGTCAAGTGTTCGCGTGTACAAAAAGTTTTCTCTCTCTTTTCTAAGCATAGAGTACACATTAAACGCCTATATAAAGAGATTATTTAGAAAAAAGAACGGTACAAAAAGGACTGGTAGGAGCAAATTGGCTAGCAACGACTCGCCGCGTTCGCGCGGTCGCTCTTTTTTTTATCGATTAAATATCCTATTAATATCGAACGCTACACTAGCTACTAAGAATAATTAATAAATCCCTTCTTCTCTCTGTTATCGTTCTCTCTCTCTCTCTCTCTCGCTCTCTTTCTCTCTCTGCCTTTCACTCGCATTCTTTATTCTTTCCCTCTTACTCGCTCTCTCGCTCCCTTTCTCTCTATCTCGTGCTCTTGTTTTCGTTCAATTTCTCTTGCTTGACGACATACGCTTCTCAGTTACAAAATTCTCAGACACCCCCCCGAAATTGTACACATTGCAACAAAGAGAAAGTTGTAGTCTCGCTTTTGTCCATGCTACGAACGTCTACGCCTTGCCTGTGTGTTAATATCTTCTTTTTTTTTTTGTATCTACCATATACGCGCGTGTGTTTCCCTTGGCATCGTAATGCGAGTGTTTTCTTTTTTCTAACGCTCGTCGTGATCTCTGCTCCTTTGTTTACTTGTATACAGGTGACGTACATATGCAAACTTTATATACTATTTAATATACGTTTAATGTATTCGCGTGTGGGTGTACGTAAAAAATTACGGATACAGTAAAACATGACTATTACGGTAACTAGAAAAACGTACGTAATAATAGTCGTTGAAGGATATATCGAAATCTTCTCAACTCTCTTTCTCATCGTTCGCTTTACTCGCCGTTCCTCGAAAGCCAACTCTTATTTTACCTTCGCTTTTCGTTATCATCGTCGTTCGTCGAACTTGTAGGAACCAAGGAGGGGGGGGGGGGGGAGGAAGGTGGATGTACTAAAAGTGAAAAAAAGAAATTCAACCTTTGTAATCCATGCGTGGTTGCATTTAACTCGGGTAAGAAAAAAAAAATTATTAACAAACAGAGAAATATAAAATAAAGGATATCGGCTCGAAATTCCCTACGTCTGAATATATAATAATTGCAAGTACGCGAAGGTACTTGTTCTCTCTCGACTACGGGCGCGAAGCGTTCTTACTTGTTACCAAAAAAGAAAAAAATAGTATACAAACGAGTTTAAAAATTACAATTAGGAAGTAACGGTATTACATACTATGCGATATAATGCAAAGAGAATTAAATTACAGGTGGACGTAGAAATAATATACAAAACAAAAAGGTTTCCCCGAATCGTTAATATTATCTAAATTAGTAGGACGTCTCGATGCGTTAATACGTATCCACGTTATCAACAAAAAAAACTTTCAGGACTCGAGATACTAACGAAGTCTTTTTTTTTTTTTAGAAATTGAAAATACAAGGATTCTCTGTGTCTTTCGATTCTTCAACAACTTCCACACGAGTTTCGTGAGTCGGGGGGATTGACTAGTAAATATTCTTGCCTTCGTTTTTGCTCTTTTTTTTCTTTTGCATTTTGCTACGAAAATCTCTGTCGATACTCAAGGCGCGACGTCAACGATTTATTTACAAAAACATTACGAAGATTTATTGCAATACTCGAGTAGCTTTTTGATCGTCCGTTCTTGTTCTTGCCTGCATTGAAAATATGAGGAGCGTGCGTTATTATTTATTAAAAATAGAAATGCAATGTAAGAGAGAATGAAATCGCGCCTTGCGCCGGACAGACACCACCGCGTTCGTCGTGTTTGCTTTTTCATTTTCACCCAGAGGTGGGCGGGATCGCTATTATTGGTATAAAAAAATAAAGATGATCGTTAAACAAGCCTCGGGGCATTGCTTTAATAAAAAAATTATATCCTCGTGTAAGAAACCTCTCGCAGTTTGGTAACTTCAAGTTAGGACTTAAGTTGCACTTGTAAGTTTTCTCTAATTGCATATAGTTTATATTACAAAATCATAGAAATTTGCATTCACAATTATTATACGCTAGGACAAAAAGGGTATGTCTTAAGTAATAATATTAGTAACAAGAGGGTCCTACGATAACTTACGATTACACGGCGAAATTTTTTTATACAATAAAAACAAACGTCGACATACAAATATACATAAAAAAGGTACGTAGAAATCCCGAAACGACATTTGTTTAAAAAACCCAGTTACTTTCATCGTACAATTTCCTCTTTCTTTTTGCCCTTTCCTCGTTCGATCTAATAGACACGTTTACCGGTCTCGTAAAAAATGTTTGCAAAACAAAAGCAGTCAGACTTTTCTATTGCTACATAAAAAACGTATGCACTGTGCCCGCCTCTGGGATGCACTTAGCTCCGTATTTCTCTACTCCCTGCGCTCTCTCGCACCTCTCTCTCTCTCTCTCTCCCTCCCTCTCCTATTTTCTTTTGCGTGTAAAGTTTATTTTTCCGTTCCTGGGCTCTCGTTTAAAAAAATAAAAAAATATCTTCTCTTTTCCTCTTTTCACGCAACGCGCCAACTTTCGGCATTGCGTTTTCCCTCACTCTCTCCCACTCTGTCTCTCGCTATCTTTCTCTCCCTCCCTCGCATACTCCCTTTCTCTCTCGTCTGTTAAGAACATTGCACGGCTCCCAGCTGCATCTTATACTGTCTTATAGCCTTATCACGTTTTACGCCCTAAGTGTTCTCCGTAACATATACATATACATATATTAAGTTTACCGCTTTACCACATTTACATTTAATTTATTTATACTATTTCTAGACGCGCGGCCAGTACCGCGGGCGCAGTGGATTGACCCCGATCGATGTACTATGTAATTAATACATTCGTTAATTATAATTCGAAGAGAAAAAAAAGAACAACAAAATACACGGTATTTGCCCCGTGAAGGCGCTCCGATAAAGTCTACGGATGAAAAACTCTCGATTAGGAAATTAGCGGAATCGTTTATATTCGGCGAATAAAAGCAAATATTCGCGCACCATATTTTTCTCCCACAAACGAAACCTCGCTGGAATCATATTAAATTAGATTGATAAATTTTCCAAATATCCTTTTCTTTATATGGAACGGATCGAAGATTGTTTGTGGCGAAAAATTGTGGTGTTCGAATAATGTTTTTGTATTCACGGTGTGTGAGCGTAGCACAGGTAAAGTAGGATCGTTAAAAAGAACTGCTTTTTCTAACCGCAAAGTGAAGGGATTTCGCGATGACTGAGAGATTCGAATCTTATCCGATTTCCTTCGAGTTTATCGTGCGAATCGAGGATTTTGTTTTTTGTTTGTTTTTTTGTTGTTTTGGAACGGACGATTCGCGCGGTTCGCGTCGAACAACGAATTCTCGAACGTTTTTTATGAACCTCCCGAAAAGATGATTATTTATCGCCATGTAAACAAACGTTACGAGCCTGCGAGCAAATTACAAAAATTCCTCCGTTTTCTTTCTCTTTCTCGTGCCGCGCGCTCACCGCAATCGCGGTCTCTTTCCGCCACTCTTTTTTTTCTTTCCCTCGCTTGCAGCGTGTCGGTGTTTTCCGTACGCGTGGCACGCGCGCGCGCGCGTATCCACGCGTACATCGGTGTATGTGTGTAAGTATCTCGACTGTTTCTTTGGTACATGGAGATATACATATGCATATATCTATAATAATAGAACGACGCTATAATAATCATAATCGTAAAAATAGTAATAGTGATAATAATAATCGCAATGATAACGGCGTTAATATTAATTGCGTTAGAATATTATTAACTAATAGTAATAGTAATCGTCGTAGGTGACAATACAGAAACTCGCAAAACGGAGGAAAGAAAGACGGACACGCTCGCTCGTCTTTGGGATCGATAAAAGGGAAAGCAAGATATTGAAAAGAAGAAGAAGAAGAAGAAGAAGAAGAAAAGAACAAGAGAGAGAACGAAAATTGACGCTTTGCGATGCTCCCTTGTCTCGAAGGAAAGCATCCGAGCGACGCGTTTCTCGAGATCGATCCTCGTCGTTTGCTGGTTGCCGAAAGGATCGCGGTGAGTGAACGAGGATGAGCGCGTGTGTGTATATTATCAATAAAAATTTACAAAAATTCATTTGAGCCGGCTCGATCGCGGCGATTAATCGCCCGTTGCCCGTACACTTCAATTTTTCAGCCGGCAAACGACGATACTTGCGTCGAGAAAGCGACGCGTGAACGACTTAAGTAAAGAGGCGAAGAGAAGAAACGAAAGGAAAACACGGAGAACGGAGAAAACGGAAGAATACCTAAAACGAAGCACGAACGTCGACGAAAGTAGAATCTTGTCCCTTAATGAACGCTACGAATTACATCTACTATAATGCGAAATATAAGAATAATAGCCTTTATTTAAAAAAATAAAAATCAATCGAACAATGCGCGAAAAACGGTACATCGGAGGGTGAGCAGGAGGGTGTGATTAGGGTTATTATTTTTCGAGTAGGAGCCAACACGTACGTACGCACACGTCTCGCATCGAGTCCCATATCCTCGATATTTTTTCTCTTTCTCTTTCTCTTTCTCTCTTTCGCTCACTCACTGCCACTTTCTCCCTCTCCCCTCCCCCCTCCCTTTCTCACTCTCTCAACAAAATCGTCTTTTCTCACGTTTGCTACCTCTACTCCCTCTTCTCTATTCCCGTTCACTCTTTAAATTTTCTCCTCGGGGTTTTCTTTGCAAAGCGAGCTTTTAAGGAGGCAAAAAAACACGCCTCGGGGGAGGTGACTCGCGAGGGATCGACGTTCGCAAAGTTCTATCGAGATGTATAATATCGAGATGTATAATATACGTATATGTAATGCACCAATTGTAAGGGTACGAATAATCGACGATGACTTCGGTATCAATGACTTCGGTAATGTTGATTCAAGTGTTCGTTATTGTTTCGCGAGGATTACTCGTCAACGGGAAAAAATAATTGCGATTACGAGCCGTGGAGTAATCGGTATCGTTAAATGATCTATATCTCGTTACTGATAATAATAACGACCGTTATTATGCGACTGCCGAGCCGTGATTTCTACCGGATGCCGTGACGACCGCACGACGCTAGATATATCACGGTTTGCCTATTTTGTTGCACGGTATGTATACATATATATTGCACGACGTCAACATTTATTCGACGGCACGTCCCGCACACACGATCGGTGTACCGCGCGTGATAACCGCGACCGCAAGCGGGTCATTGTCACATCGGGTGTGCATTAACCGCCGGTGGTCGTCGAATCGATCGTATCGAATTCGAAGAGATGCGTTTCGTTCCGCACTTTCGGCGTGTCACGCGCGGCCTTCCGCGTGATCGAAACTGCAAGCCTTTACAATTCTACAATTATAGGGTTTGGCAATTGGAGTAATTATTACCGTTATACGCGCGGAAAATTCGGATTCCAGTTAATTGCACGACAATGGAATTAAAATAAAAATTTGCGTAGAAACGAGGTTAAGTGTGAACGTGCTTTATGTCGGAACGAAGATTCTTTGGTCTCGTTTATGAGATAAAGCTTGTCTACATTTAATTTCATTCGTACGCAAATTTTTGATAAAAATTCTAATACGACTTCATCCGCTTTCCGGATCAAAATCTGAGATCGTTGACGAATAGTATTGCAATCATTATAATAAAATTTGGCGTCTCGTTAACGATCAACGGCATCCGATGAAAATTATCCAACGCGGATCTTCGTACGCGTATCCTTTTCTCACTTTACGCGCGGCTTGACGCGAGAACGCTCTCGACTCGATCCCTCGCGATTTAAAATCTACGCACGCACACTTTACGCACTTCTCTCACAGCATACCGAATCCTGAATTCTTACATTTCCCTAATCTCGTTTAAGACTTTCTCTCTCCCTATCCTTTCTCACTCAAGCTCTCTCTCTCTCTCGCAACGCACCTACTCGCATGCACACTACACACGCAGCATCTCTCTCACGCATCTTCTCTGAACTAAGATATTTAGACAAGAATATAACAGCGGTATAAAAAACTTTTCAACACTGAAAAATACAAATCTATCGTAAATGACTACCATTGTTACTCGTTCCCCCCACATTTTTATCTTTTTTTTGTTTCATTACACCTTTCCTTAATTACACACATGCATTACACGAACGACAGTACCGTGCACGATATACGTATATACCATACGCGTAGTACGTGCGTTATATACGTATACGCGTTCGTCGCAATACCGCCAGGCCAATATTGCGTTTTTCACCGCTTTGAAATCGTCCACCGATTCGCGAGTGTTGCTCTATTTGCGTCGAGACGCTCGCGATTAATCCTTTTTTGCCACGCGAATCGCCACGGCGGTTCCGATTTATCGTTTCTTCGATCGACCGGTGATCTTACTTTCCCGACGTTCCTGATTTTACTGTCGTCTCGCGCAATCAGCATCCAATTTCCAATTACATCCGTTTTTTTTTTCAAGTCTGTCAGAATATATTAGATATTTTAATCGTTATTATCAATTATATATTAGTACTTTATATATAATATATATCTATATAATTGTCATTATATTATATATTATGCTTTATCACACATATTACAAAGGAGGTGAAGAATCACACCTAACATATTATTTATTATTTTGTTGTTACTTTTGTTACTGGCGACTTCAAAACGATAACTTCGCTGCAGATGTAGTCGTTTATCATCGTTTTTTTTTTTCATTCTTTGCGCGCCACGTTTACAGAGATGTTTTTATCGTGTGTATGTACGTGTATCTATGGGTTTACGGGTGTGAGTGTAGCACGTTGCGCAGTAGAACTGCGACAGCGTTACACTTTGCTCTCTCTCGCGATTTCTTATTTTTTTTTTCCATTCCAATAAATGACATACGCCAGATTTCGCGTATCTACGACAAGAATTAACTATTAAAAAACATCAGTGATACGAGAGACCATGAATTTTGACAACTCGACAACACTCTACTTTCAAATCTAATGAAAACATTTAAGGTAAACGAATGAAAATACGAATTCTACTAATTTCGCACCGATCTGTGCCTCGCAACGGAACCATTAACTATTCACATTCTTCAAATCACTCGTAAATTTCATAAAAAGTCTATAATTAATGCACACTCTTATCTCCCACGAAATTAATCGAACAAAGTGCCACTGCGATACGTTCCAAAAAAAAAAAAATCGCCGTCCGTCCCGGCAAACACGGGAACGGACAAAAACTAATTTGTTTACCGATCAACAGCCCACGAAATTCTTTAATATCGTCGTCGTAGAGCCGCGGGGAATTTCGAAATTTCCCGAAACGCCTGATGCACCGTCTTCCGCCTAATCTCGCGTCACACCCTCCCCAAGTCGCAGGAATAACTATGCGCGCCTCTGTACGCGTGGATACGTTTACGTTTACAATGCATTACGTGCCACGCACAAAAGAGGTACGCGCAACACGCCGAGAGTATTTCGCGTCGACCACGAAGAATTCGATACAGACGCGTGAATTGAACATTTAGCTAGACACCCATATCCAAGGAGACACGAGCATAATCCCAGCATGGAGAACACACGCATACATATATCTGCCTTGTGTAGTACATTTAGCGTGTACGAACCTGCTACCGCGCATAGTCGAAATTCTTGGACCGTAAGAGTTCTAACGCGGTTGCCGTGTAATTGCGTGTGTACGTGTGTGTATGTGTGTGGGTAAGTTTGATCGTGTTCGTCAAACGCGCGCGTATACGCGTGAACGTGTACGATTTATTTATACGTGTGCGCGAGTGTGCCGATAGCTAGATCCGGAGGACGGCCCCCCGCGATCCGTGTGGCAGAGCACCGCGCTCGTTTCTTTTTGTTTTAAACATTAGAAAAATTTGTCTAGAAAAATCTCGGTCTCGGTCCTCGTCCAAGTACTCGGCTCGCTCAAGTATTGGAACAATACTACTCTCTATATAATATATATTTATATATATATATATATAATATGTATATCAATATATATATTTTTAATTATCAATTGATTTAGGTAAATTGGTACCTAGTTAAGTTTCGCTACAATTATATCGATCGATTAGTGGGGAGAGCATGTACGTGTACGAATGAGAATGTGTCTGTGTCCGCGCGTGTGTGTAACGTATGCCTGTATCTTCTTCAGGTTTTTGTTCTCGGTGTGTAAGTGTATCGTGTACATGTACGAGCATGTGGCAGCGCGCGAAATGCGCTTCAGACGCATACTCCGTGCTCGTATGTGGGATGCAAATTTTCGCCTAATATATGAATCGCGTTAACACGCTCGTACACAGCGCCGGTACACGCGGGTGGCTATCGATTACCTCAAAGTTGCTGTTTTTTAATAACTCAGTACTCGAAAAGCAATCTACCGACGAAACTCATGTTTTAGTGAAAAACTTGATAACTATTTGTCTCGAATTATTATTTTAGAATTATTGTAGTATTACGCGGAATATGTCATAAGAAAGAAAAATATACATCTTCCTCGCGACATAAACCTTGTCAGTATTGAAATTTCAAGGAAAATTTGCGTACTCCAAGTTGAAAAAGTAGACCTTGACGTCGAACAAAATCCACCCGGTGTACTGAGCCTGTACGCACCTGCCCGCGTCATATACATACGCATACACGTGCGTGTATGCGTATTAATAAATTTATCCGCAAAGTATTGGCGTCCCTAAGAGAGAAAGAGGGTCCGCTCCCCCGTCTCTCTCTCTCTCTCTTGAGGGGCACGCGGCGCGGAATTTTTAATTTATTTATTTACTCCTCTGTATCCCTCCCTTTCTCTCTCTCACTCTCTCTTTCTCTCTCTCACGTGCCACACGGATTCGTTCCTTCACTCTTTATCCACAAGAGAACACGGTGCCTCGCGTTTTAAAATTGCACTAACTAATTCTCGTCCCTCACTTTCCATACTCTTCTCATCCATCCCTTTCTCTCACTCTCTCGCTCACTCTCTTCTCCCACCCGTTCTCTCTCAACCCCTTCCCTCTAGAGTTTCCCCTAAAAGATTCCTCCGTTACGTCACTCGTTGAAAGTTTTCGACGAAAACCTGCAAACGTGTCGAGTGCGCGTGAAAGGGTGTAATCGTTATTCAGAATATTATCGGAGCAACGGATAGAAAAATTCAATATGTTCGTTCTATCAACTGGTATATACATAATATACATAATACGTGGCGTACGTATATTATGTATACAATCATATTTAGTACTCGCTTTTAGACCCCGTTGGACGCGAGCGTCGTCATTTTCAAAAACCCACCGGAAACGACAGACAAACTCGGCCAGTTTCTCTTTCCGGGACGCCTACCGCTTTCCTTATTCGTCCATTCTCCTCCATTTCTCGATGGTGAGTTTTAATTTCTATTACCGTCATATCTCTTCGACGATCGCGAGGTGTCTTTTTACCGTCCCTCCCTTTCTCTCTCTCATTCTCGAATACCTTCTATCTCTGCCAATGCTTAGCCGAGGTTGGGATGGGCGAATACAAAAACAAAAAACGGGGCCTCTGCTCCGGTGATCGTACCACGTTCAATCGCTAAGACTTATCGTTATCGTTAATTAGCTTATTATTCATTATTATTAGACTACGCGGATTCCGTCCCCGTTTAAACGGCTCGCGAACTCTGCCGAACGCACGAATTCGCGTCAACGTCGGGGACGGAGGGTCGTCGTTAACGCGGCTCCCTCTTCGCCTCGCTCCAACTTCTCTCCCCTACCCCCTATTTCTATCTACCCCTTTCGCTCTTCCTACCTCCTTTCTCTCCCACCTCGCTCACTATTTCTCTCTCGCTTTCCTCTACATTCGACTCTAACTCGCGCTTTCTCACATTTACATACCTCGTGCGGTGCCTAGACGCCACCTAATCTACGGCGACAAGTATATACAAAAAAGAGTACCAAAAAAATAAATATATATGTATATATATATAGATGTGGAGATTACTTTTTGTTTGTCCATTACTCCTTATCAGCGTAACGCAACGTATCAAGATGATTCGCGATCGCCTGCTTACTGATTCGTACAGGTGTTGCTAGGGGAGTGCCAAGTTTTGTGTAGCTAGACGCGTTCGTTTTGTTTGCATTTCGTATCTGTGTGTGTGTGTGTGTTTGTGTGCGGATGTCGCTTGGATGTGTGTACACGCGGGAGTGTTTAAGAGACTCGTCGCGCGAGGTTAAACTACGAGCTTACGGTTGACGGCTGATGCTGCTGCTACGTATAGAAATAGAAACGTCCATCTATTAAGCGGAACACACAACGTTGCATACTGATCCTGCGCGTGGCGCTTCGTTGCTCGAATTTTTTCGCGTAATCGGCCATTATCTTTTGTGAAATTCGTCGCTCGTGGGTACGGCAAAGCTTTTCGCGCAAAAATAAAGTCTAGAACTTGTGTTTTGTTTTTATAGAACCACGGGAAATAAAAACCTTAACCGTAGTAAATTCTCTTTGAGCAATGATTATAAACTTTATCGGCAGATGTCCGTTAGTGAATTAGAAAATAGAAAAAAAATTTTATAGATATTCTGAGAGAAACGAAATATCACAATATTCGTAAATGAAACAACGGTAAGCGAGGTGCATCCTCTCAATACAAATATTTATTATTTCAAAGCAGCAGCAAAATGTATCTTCCAATTAATGGAAAAAAAAAAATTAAAGAGCTATTCGAAAAATTACACTTTACCGTCGTCGCCAAATTAAAGCCGCCGCAATCTAACATTACGCGCGAAATTACGAAAAGGCTTGTACGCGACTCCTCGCTAAGAAGCGCCAAACCGGGAATTACCATCGGTCGTACCCCTCTATTTCTCCCTTTTTAAGAATAGAACCTGTAATAACGTGTCTCGGTCGAGATGAGATTTCATTTGAACTACGTCGATTGCATCATTGCGTTTGATTATATACACCGAGCGAAAAAAATTCGTTAGGATTAAGAAACGTGCACGCTTCGACCACCAATGAACGCGGGGTCAAGTTTGGTATACGAGGGGATTCGGTATGTACAAGAGTGATCCAAACGATCTTATTATGAATCTAGTTACTTCGGCGCGAAAAGAACTTGTCTCTTTTCCTTCTTGTTTTTTTTTGCCCATTAATTCCCCGCACACGCGTCTTTCCCAATCATTTGTCGGACGTATGAAGAGTAAATATCTAACGGTCAGGATCGCGGTCGACCCTAAGGAAAATCGTCGCCATTTCTTCGTTTCGTACTTCCGCGACTCGCGTGATCGCATACCACCATTTTTGCTATCCGTTTTCCCCCCCATGAAGGCTAGGCTACAAAAAGTTGCTCGCACTGGTGTAAAGTATTGGCAGAGAATCCGGTATGGCTAGGCAGACCCGGGCAACCGACGTACGTTCCTATTCCAGAGCATACACGGTTCAGAGCAAAACGAATTCAACTATCGACTTTTACGTTTTGTTTACCCTCCGTCGTCTTATCTCCCATTCCCTAGACTCTCTGTGACCTCTCTCTCTCTTTCTCTTTCTTTCTCTCCATCTCGCATTCTCATTCTCTCACTCTCGCTCGCTCTTTCTTTCTTTCCCTCCATCACTCTCTCTTTCTCTCTCTCTCTATGCCTTTCTTTCTCTCTTCTCTTTTTGCTACGCCTCTCACTCGAATAAGTTAATTAGTAAAAAATCATTTTTTTTTTCTTCCAAGTGTTCTCCCTACGAGCGCGAGTCGCGTTGTCCACGCGAGAAACGCATATATATAATGCACCTATGTAACATATTTAATAAGTCCTTAAGAGCTAAAGACTGTGTGATACAGAGAATTACCTAATACACAGCGGTTTGAAGCGTGGATTTTTTCATTATCGATTAACATTCAATTGCGAACGGTTCGCCTCCCCGCTTCGTCTCTATCTATCACTCTCTTCCGTGTTTCTACCAGCGCTCTTCAACTCGGCGACGACCGTTCTTCGATCTCGTCGGTATCTCTCTCTCCCTCTCTCTCTCTCTCTCACTCTCTCTTTCACTTCCTATCGATCTTAAATCCCCGCAAACTGTTTCGCGTCGAATCGTCAGGTACTCGCTATTTTATTACCGTCGCGCGATCATCCTCGCTATTCGTTTTCGTATATTCTCGCGACCGGAGCGCGACACCTTTCAACCGTTTCTCCCCGCCACTTTTCTCATCCGTGGGAGAATGCAAGCTTCCCCGTACACGTTCGACGTACGAGAGAAATCCTGGATCCTTCCACGATCGTCTTAAGAAAAACTAAGCCGATCGACGATAAAATGTGAAGATTCTAACTACGCGTTTATATCTAGATCTTCTCTCGGTACGGTTAAGCCCCCCGTTTCTCTCCTTCCCCTAGCGACGATTCGGATGGCGGGGGGGAATTCGATCGCTGTGGATCGCTCGCGCAAAAGAGAGACAATCGCGGGGGGCAGAATAGAAAATTATTTCTTTTTTGCCAGCTTCCCCGAGGAAGCGCGCCTTCGTTTCTCCCCTAGATCGCTCGGACGAAACGAAGGCGCGATCAGCGAAGAACGAGAGCCATACAACGGCCAGTCCGGGTGTGAGAGCACACGCACTCCGATCGTTCGTTCGAATCGACGAGAAGCCTTCTCTAACCTTCGCCCGGGGAGCGTCGTCACGCGCGCGTCCGCGTGCGCGAGAAATGACAGCCGAGCGAACAGGGAAGGAGAAGAACAACCGCGGATCCTCGGCACTTGGCAGTCGAACTCGGAAGAGGCGATCCGTGAACGTGGACGGCGACAGAGGGAGGAGACTCTCTCGCGTGACCCACCGCGGATCGGAAACTCGGATTCAAGGGCTCTCGGAATCGCGATCACGTGTAGCGAACATTCGTAATATTCGGTAACTAAGATATACTCGATCTCGGACAGAACTAGTGCATTTACAGCGACAGATAGATTATACGTATGAACTATTTGATATACTGAGAATCCGTTTTTGTCTACGTTTTCTCTTCTGTCCTGTCTCGGCGGGTATTCGTCTTCCCACGACGTCCGACTCGGCGTTCGTCCGAATATTTCATTCTCCGCTCCCTTCTACTCTCTCTCTCTCCCTTTTCTCTCCTCCGTCGTTCCTCTCATTCCCCCGAACGTACCGTCGGCGAAGATCTTCCTCTCGTTACGCGGCCCCGACGAGCCGACAGACGGAATAATCCTCGATATACACTCGCCGCCGCATTCTCCAACGGCACGTACCTCCTCCGCCGCGAACGCCCCGCGAGGTCGGAGATCGGAGGTCGGAGTGATGCCGAGAGGGGCATCGGCTGGCAGACAGTCAGCGGGTGGTGGTTTCTTCGTCGAGTAACCGGTACAAGTTGAAGTAGCAGTGGAGTAGGAGTAATTTGTAGTAGAATAGTAGTTGGTGGTAGTAGTGATAGTAGTAGTAGTAATAGTAGTAGTAGTAGTAATAATAGTGGTAGTAGTAGAGTAGTGGTAGTACTGACGATCGAGTGGTAGTAGTGGTAATAGTGGTTTTGAGGCTGTGTGTTCTTGTAGGTAAGTAAGTAAGTAATAAGGGGGGGGCGGACTGTCGGGCGGGCCGAGGGGGCGGGGGGTGGTAGGGGGTTTGGGGTGGGGGGGCTGGTGATGGTTGTTTTCGGTGGTGTGGGGGAGGAGGGGGTGGAGGGTGGGTTGGGGTTGGGGGTGGTGGCTGGGTCTCGTAGGAGAGGGGTGTTCGTAGAAGTGGTAGTTAATTAGCTAGGGTTGCGAGATAATTAGGGACAACGCAGCTGGGGTTAACACCAGCGGAAAGGCACGGCTCGAGGCCGATCCGCACCCTCCTTCACCAGTGGCTTGTGGAACTCCCGACCTGGCCGAGAGTGAATCGTTGCCCAGCAATGCTCGCAATAGTACTGCAACAGAACAAACGCTTCCGTGAGACGACGAATTCGCGCAAACGCGACAGTTTCGTGTTATTTTCACCGTATGGACGAGTTTCGTTGATTGTATCGCGCCTGAAACGAGTGTCTCTTGAAAATTGTTTTTTTTTTTGTTTTGCATTCGGAGATGTTTCAACGTTTAAAGAGTTGGGCTCCTTTTACTTAATAATTTAACGGTTTAAGCGAATTTCAGGGCCGTTAATTTGGCAATCCTGTTATAACGGGATGTACCTGTAGGCAGGTAACGTTGGCGCAGAAGAACGGCGCGAATTTGCCACCGCAGCGTTGTCCCTGACATTCGTCACACATCTGATCGTCCAAAACGTATGGTTTCACTTCAACCTAGACGAACAAATTGGAAATATATTTAGCGTCAATCATCGATCACACATATTCAATGTCAGCTCGTCCTTTACAAAACTCACAACTTTAAGTTAATATACTTGCCCGGAACGAGTCAGTAAAATCATAACTTAAATCGCTCCGGTCAATCGACGTCGAGAAAATGAAAATGTGCTAAAAGAGGACACCTACTCTTTTGTCTATATCGCCATGCTGCAGCTGAACGAATCTAGCCGAGATTGCGGCTATGTAGCTTTGCTGATTACTGAAAGCGACTCGACCGGCGCCTTTCGGGTACTTGAGCTCGGGATCGGTGTCGATACCGGCATAGCAGACGCCGCCGTAAAGCCGATCCATGATCATCGCGAGTTCCACGGCTTTCAAAGGCCGTGGAACACCGCCTACGAAGACGGTCTTTCGCGGATCCAACGGCATCGAGGCGTCCAGGACGAAGTCAGCGTCGCTCAGTCGCCACGGTCGGATTTGCACTGGCTTGTCCTTGATCGTCGGCGAGCTGACGCAGAGGTACAGCTTGTCCTCGTCCTGGATGCAAGCGTCGATCAGCTGTTGCACCGAACCCTCGTCCTGAAACGAATGGAATTGCTCCTTTGATGCGTTGGGAAAAGGAAGAGGCGCGAAAAATGTTATTTACATCTTGCGAATATTTTTTTTTTTTTATGCTACACCGTACGGAGGCAATCGATTAATTTGTTAATCATTGCGAGAACTCGGATCGGCGTTAGATAGTTGCCATGTACATTAATGCAGAATTAAAGTTCTGTGCGATTGAATATTTATGGATTGTTATATTCCGTTTATACGTTCTTTTGTAGATAATCTGCTGGTTGAATTCGAGAGATTAGTAAATGAATCCTGAATTAACACGTTCCGGTTGCGAGTGCGTTATACATAACATTTTCGAATAACTCATTGCAACAAATTGCGATGAACTTCCTGATAAGATTGGGAATTTATGTTGTACCGAAGACTCCGTGAATCCGTAAGTCCGCAAATAAAATCAAGGAAAAACACAAATTTGCGAATTACCTGGAAAAGCAGGAAAGCGTATCCTTTTGGTGGAAAGTATGATTTGCTCTCCGCTTTGTGGGGCCAATCAACGACCAGTGGCCCAAAACGACGGAAACTGGCTGTGATTTCATCTGAAATATAACATTTCAAAATATACAATTTTCCAAAAGAGGCGGAAATATCAGAACCGACGTGCAAGTTTACGACGCGTTAAATTGGAATATTTGCAATCCATAAGCGTGAGTAGTTAGAAAAAGTGCAACGTAAACGTCGTAAATTTCCTGACACCACACTTAGCTCGTTAAATCGTGATTAACAACGAGCACGGATATTTCGCGCTAACGAAATTCATTATAACAGAGTTACCGAATTCCGGGAAAATAAGTTCGCTGCCGATCGTTAACACCAATTAGGTACAATACACATTTCTGTCCGCCGTAAATTGGTATTTAGCACGTATCGCGAAACAAAATTTCTAAAAAAAAAAGAAAAGAGAACAAATATTTAAGTCCATTACCCGTATGGAACCACCGTGTACATCGAATTCAGTATTCATACTCATACTTCCACAGCCGCTACATTTCTAAAACGATCAACTTTCTCGCGTATTTCATGAATGCATGAAATATGTGTATCTTATTTATGCGTTTCTCCGACGCGACTCTACCGAACACCAATTTTCCTAGCTTTTCTCATGCATAAAAGAATTTTTCTCCCTCCCTGCTTTCGGAAATTGTTTTTCCCATAATATTTCGACGGGACAGCATTGGTGGCGTAACGAGCATTAATACAAACACGATGAATAAAAAAGATTTGCTAAAAGATTCGCAGAACGTCGATGAAAAATATTCATGCCGGTTAACTTCTTCCCCCGAGCATCGCGACGCCGTTTAAGGGTATGAAAAAAAAAAAATCAGGATAAAAGGTAAATCGTACCCTCGTCGATGTCAGGTGGCAATCCGCCGACGAAGACTTTCCTGGAGAAGCGTTCTCCGGTCTCGCTACCCTGACTGTGAGGACTGCTCCGACTCGGCGACGAAAGCGGCGCTGCCTGAGAGCCACTTATGCCACCGCCGACGCCGACGCCGACGCCGACATTAACACCGACGCTGACTCCGACGCCGTCCAACTGGTTTGATGCATTGGGATCCTCCAGCAAGGTTCCAGTTTGCTCCTCGAGACTCGGGAAGAACGGGGATTTGCCTGGAAAATACAAATTTTGAAAAAATTAAAACATTACTCGTGTGCAACCTTTTACGTACGAGTTTTTGGAAAAGTGGAATAGTCGATGAGCTTTTTATAAGGTAATTTTTTTTTAACTCTAACTAAAGAGAATGACGCCAGTAAAATTGTTTTAATTTTACTCAATTTCCCTGCATTAATTATCGTTGATAATACTTTTAGAATTACCTTTCAGAGCAAAGGTGGGAGAATTAATATTATTGTACCTAGATTTACTTGGCAAGTTATCCCATTCGTTATCGAAAATATTTTTTTCCCCTAGGAAAACGAGAAACAATTTTACGTTTATTTTCCGATTGCTCCTACAATAATTAAAGCTCGCTTTCTAGTAATTACCGTAAACGGCTCGCACTATTAATAATTTATATACTTTCGAAACTAACCAAATGTTTCTTAAGATATACGCTTTCCTAGGAAAACACTGCATCTTTAATCGTACTTCAAACAAATAATTTATATGTTCCGTTTTACTTTGGAGTTACCTGAGACGTCTCCCATTTCGAAGCCGACGGATAATGGAAAATAAAATTATTGTAACGTTTAACGGTGACGTTTCGATGTTGCAAGAATTGGGAGACAATAATCGGTACGATAATATTTTTTGCAAAGGTATTTTTCGCATTCCTCGCGAGACTGGAAACTGACGTTACGTCATTCCATTGCGAACCACGCGAAAGCGTAATACTTTTTATATGATGTCAGCGCATTTTTCACTCCAAAAACGGTGATCAGCGAGATTCCTCCTACGATACATCACCGTGCATCGCAAATGTGTATACGATGTTCCGTTAACGTAAGTCACGTGACTATTATTTCCATTAAAGTATTTGTAGAAAGCTATAAAAATCGCGCGCATAGGTAAGTACGTGATTTTGTAATTTTCCTCTCATAATTTGCAATACCGTTAATTATTATTTACAAAGAATGCATTCCGAGGTAGAAACTTTACTAAAAAGACTATCCAACTCGAATTCCACGGAATAGATAACAAATCAATAAAGCGCACGGACACGTCTATTCGTGCAAAACAAATGGACGACACTGGTTACGTTCCGTTTGAGTTTATTGCAAATCGCAAATATAATCGAGGATATTTTTCCAGAGACCTTTATTACCGCGAATTAATTTTGGAATATACGAATTAAATCGCGATTCAGATAATCCGGCGTAATTTCAACTCAATATCGTGCTAATAACTCAAACAGTAGAATAAATGTACATACATACATACATGCATCCTCTCGACTAGTGTAAAGACAAAAATGTATAACGCGACTCGCGAATCTAAGGAGCAATTAAAATCGCGAACTTTCGCTTTGGTTGCGCAAAAACGAAAAATTGCCCAATCCCCGAATCTCTCGTTTTACGATTGTACGCGGCCCGTCGACTAACAACGGACACGACGAATTTGCAAATTCAACGGGCAAACAGAAATCCTGTCGGAGCGCGAATTGACAGCGACAGATTCTCGCGAAATCCCGTAGTAGTAAACCAGGGGATGGAAAAATGAAGACTCACTGTAACTTCTCCTACTGGGGAATCTCGATCTTCTGATCATCGTCGCCATTTGCGATGAATTCTGCGAAGTCTTTTCTGTTCCGAAAAAAAAATGTCGAGAAAGCACGGTTATCGTGAATGCCAACGTGACTCCTTGTTTCTCGCTGTCGTTAAGGGAAAACAAAACGGACAAACAACCGAGCGGAAGTTGGCCGCCGCTCTTGCGAGACAGCCGAGTATGACCACCTCGTCGTTCATTTTTTCCCCTCCCCCTTCTCCCCTCCCTCACGCCCTTTCACGCGACGCACACACACTACCCGCGTACGTAGGCCTACGCGAAACGCGACACCGCATCGAAATATTCGTGTTGGACGGCTATTTGTCGTACATTGCTACCTGTATAATTTGAGCCAATTAAAGCGAAGGCGTAATCGCATTATCGAGGTGTCGGGGGATTACATGATTTAAAACGATAATTGGTAGAAGTTGAAGATTTATATGTAAAGGGTAAGACGTTTACAGTAAGTTACTCGCATAAAATTAAAACTGCGTTTTAGGAAGGAAAAAATTGTATGTTTTGAGTAAAATTTCTTTGCTAACGAGGGAGACGCATTGCGGTATTCGTGACATTTTCCAAGTGTACAGCGTCACGACGAAAAACTTTTCTCTATCTCCGAAAATATGAAAATTATTCGAAAGAACCGATTTACTCTGCCACACCCTGCACGGGTAAATAATTATATCAAGTTACAATCGACTTCCAACTACTTTCGTACGAAATTATCGATTTGCGAATTGTTCGGACGTTCAAACGAGGAAACGATCGTGTTGAAAAATTTCAAAATTTCTAAAAAAAGCTTCCGCGCGGTTTAGAAACTTTTCGCGAATTTCGATCGTTACGGTCGAGGTACATTGGGCATCGTATCGCATAAATACTCGTAACCGACGTTTCAGAGCGTTAAAACGTGCGATTACAATCCGACGACCCAAATGAGAAAATAATATTTAGACCATGACAACTGGGTCGGAAGCAAAGGTGCCACAGTTGCGGTTTTAAAATTGAGGGTCGTCGAGCCTCGAATAAGCGAGATTGAAAACGCGAAATATGCATCGGCGGATACGCGAGAGCGCGGGATATTAAAATTTAAACAATATCGAGGAGGCTGTCAGAAATGCGGAGTGGATACATTCAAATTTCAGCTTCGTTTCTATTTTAATTTTACCCGACGCGCGCTACGTTGAGATAAAAAAAATTGTACATCCCGGTCGCCGGGTTCCTCGCTACGGTACCCTCTCTATTATCTATTTTCGAAAATAATTTCTCCCGGGATAGATTCTAGAATTCGCGAGAACTTTTAATTCCAGACGAACTGCGCGATCGAACGTCCGGTGAAATTAAATCGGCGACGGAATTTTTCTCTGAACTACTCGATGGCGTAGAAGAAGATCGAAGGAGCGAGTTAAGTTAAAAGTAGGTGGTTTGTTCGATGAAGTTTGAAACTCGTTATGGGATGAAGCCGGTACTTTGGAAATAACTAACTCATATAGCTCGTGTTTTCTTAATACAGTGGAAGCCGCTTATTGCGATGACTATGGAACCTGCAACTTTTGATAACAATAACCGGTTGATAATATTAAATAGAAGTTAAAAAAACATATTATCGAACACAAGTCATTACAAAATAATACAACCTACTCACATTGAATCTAAAATTACATACTTGCGGTATGGATAATTATCAGAATTGATAACAATAGCCGAAGTTTGATCACAATAAGCGGTTTATTTGAAGTAATTTCATATCATGTGATTTCGGGGCCAATCAATTGCGATAACAATAACCACCTGACAACGTTATCCATGATTATAATATCCGGTTTCCACTGTATAACGATTACGTGTTATTCCATGACATTCGTGTCCTAATCGAAACGTCGCGTCGCGTCGGGAGGAATTAAATATATAAATCGTTATTGAATTCGCCACTAACGGAACTATGTATTACGGATCTTGACACAATTCCAACCCAAGAAAGTAAAGAAAACAGTTTCGCGGAACTTCGGAAATAAGAACAGGGTGCTCGCAGTAACTTCTTCTCACGACAAAGTTTGCCAAACTGTTATTAGAGCGAAAGGAGGTCGTACAAATGGAAAATTATACCAACGTTTAGCGTCGTCGAATTTCGCATTAAAGCGCAAACGTATCGACGGCAACGATACGCTTGATACTCACAAATGGTAATTTAATATTTGACAAGCCTTTCGCGTACGTATTTTGAACTCTGACCGTAAAGTTTTGCGTGGTTATATAAATTATAAATAAAGGGGATACACGATTAAAATTGAGCTCCAAAGGAAAGAGAATATTTAGTACAGACGCGAATTATGTTTTGTCAGGGGGTTTATTGGAATTCCATTAGATCGTATACCCTTTATTTACGTTCAATTGTTTGCCTATATACCGATTAGAGTGGTACATGAACGCTGGGACTAGAAACGCTGTAATTCCAGTTTCAATGAATTTTCACGAATTAATACCGGACAGCAGTACGAAATTAATTAAAGACTGACGCCGAACGTTGGAAACAATTGCGAGATGATATACATCCTCCTCGGAATAGTACAAATCATCCTACAGAATATAAATTTCACTCGTGCAACGACATCACGAATTTGTCGATAAAACAAACCGCGAAGTTGAAAGGAAACTAATGGTTTTCTAAATCAGCGATTAAGTCAAATGCAAAATAATCCGCAGAAACTCGATTAAGTTTGAAATCATTCTTACTACAAACCTTACCGATATTTAAGTTTCAAATTCCTCTCGTAGAAAAAGACCAAATATCAATCCCGTCCAAATTTTTCCGCAACGACTTCAGTGCCACCGAGTCACCAAATAAACACAAAAAAAGAAAGAAAAAACAAGAAAAATTGTACAAATCCCACTTTAAAAATCCTTGCATAGAAATGCGCCACCCCGGTAAACGATTCCCGTGATACCGTCACGCGTTCGCGGAGACATCCTCCACCACCCCTCGGATACACGGAGGGGTGGCTCGTCGAAATTCCGGTCTAACCCCCTCCCCCTAGTCCCTCTCTACCCCGAAATTTCTAGCTAATTCCTCGATCGAGCGACCTGCCGTTTAATGCGCGTACCAGCTGCGCCGTCATATCGACGGTGATGGCGCGGCGCTCCTTTTATTTTTGCAAATTCGCGTGGCAAGAATCACTTCCGTCCCCTCGCGCAATAAGGCGAAGAGGGGGGAGGGGGGAGGGGAGGGCGGAGTACGGAGGGTGGATGGGAAGCGGAGATGGTGGGAATGGAAATGGAATAAGCTATGTAGACGGGAAACCCGCGAGGACCGGGAACGATGATGACGCGCATTCAATCTGATTGTCACGGCAAGGGGAAGGAAGACCCGCCGAGGGGGATCGGGGCATTTATGTCGTTCGCTGTCTCTTGCCGTGAAATGGATTCGGAACGTACAGGGTGTTTCAGGAGTAATATACCAAAACACCGGGGATCCGCGTAATCGCGAATAAAAGTCGGGAATAGTCTCGCGTCATTGTCGGGTCATTGTCGAGTTCGAATTTTTTTTTTTAAGACTCCGCTGAGTTTAAATTTTAATTGCACAATTTTAAAACTCGTGGAAATTATAATTTTCTTAAATCAGAGTAGATGAACTCGGTTTGAGGTGTTACCTGCGATTTAATTTTCACTTCGTTGCTAATTTTTTCATTTCCATTACGAATTTTCTGTAACGAATGATAAAGTAAGCAAAGTAACGAACTTCTATTGGAACACCCTGTACATCCTCAGCGAGAGATTAAAATCCGCGGACCGATCATCGACGGATTCGCCACCTTCGAGGATTTCGAGTATTTCCTGTCGAGCGTTTCGGGGGGGAGGGGTGGTGGGTTTGAAATCGAGCCAATGAATCGAGGCTGATTTTTGAAGAGGTTACTATTATCGGGTGGAATTCACTCGCGCGCAAATGAACGCTTTTCACGAATCTCACTCGGGCGTTTGACGAGTGTTTGCCGATCACCGGTTGTCGAAGATTTTTGCCCGTTTATCCGATCTGTTTGTACGTCATTTATCGAGAGATGGGAACGAATACAAAAGAAAGAAAGAAAACTAGCCACGATAAGCGGTGAAAAGTTCGAATCCTCGCACCGCTGTTCGGCGGTATTCGAAACGTAATTGCGAGGATGAAATTTTCTGCTCTTCAGCCTCCGTCGACGTTAATGAATCGCGCGGGACGCGTTGCGCGCGCTCTTTCAGGAATATTAAATAAAAATTGTTGCCGTACGGAGTGTGACGGACAAGTACGGACGCGCCGTGTAAACCGCAGAAATTGAAATTCAAAAGTTAAAACGAGCTTCAACGTCAGACATATTTCACTCTCGCACGGGCACGTTCTAATTCTTCTTTTGGACTTGGTTATATAAGTTTACAGCCATAAATACATCGGACACGCGTGAATCTAAAAACGACCTCGGAGCTCGGGAGAGGCAATTGTTAGATGAGCCGCGCGCAAGCTGGACGAGATTGGAAATCGGAAAATACATTTCACCCGGCGCGTGCATCGGAGAAAATTGTACTTTAGATCTTCCCAAAATATTTCTTTTCCCACCACGACTGTTTAACATTATCACTACTAATCACTAAGTTACGAGCACTCGAGAATAATCGATTCGATTAACCGATAATTTATGTTACATCTTTAACTTCGACCGAATCGATACAACCATCGCATTTTTCATCGACGCGACGCGACGTAAGAATTTTCTGGAAGCCAGCCTCCATCGATTCGAATAGCTCCCCGCTAATCCATTATTTTTTCAAGACGTAACCCCCTCTTAATTCAATTTCTCTGACAGAACCACTTACCACCTTCGCCCGCGCAACCACCTATATCCTTCGATTTTACCTCCTGGCGGTTGCAGTATCGATTACTCGAGCCGGGTCCTCCTCAGCCTCGAGCGGTTCCCGGCACTCTCACGATTTCCCATCAATCACTGGGCGCAAGTAACTTTTGCCGGGTTCTCGATTGTCAGGAACGAAGACGCGCATCATCCGCGCGATTGCCAAGACGTTACGCTCACTGCCGTAATATGAAATATTTTTACGCTTCGAACGAGTCCATCGCGAGAACTAATCATCGTCGAGAGTTAATCGCGGCACTTTCTTATAAAAACAAAACTACGCCTCAAAACGGTCCTCGAACCGAAGCGAACGTGGAAACTAAAATCAGCCTGTCGCCATTTCGCGATTACCGAACACGATTTTCCATAGCTATTCGAACGCGAAGAACGTTCTCGTGTTCGTCCTTTCGCCCGAAGAGGTTTTCGAAACGAAAACTCGACCCGGCAGATTTGCAAATTTGGGTAGGACGACGCGATAGGGAATTTTCGTAAACAAACAAGTTATCGTGGAGGACGATGCGAACAAATAATTTTCGAGTTTTATGACGGTATTGGCGAGGCTTACATTAGTAAATAATGGCGGTCCCTTACGATTTATGGTTCGGGTAGAAACATTTGGAATTATTTCAAAGATACTACCGTTGTACGGGTTGTATATCCGTCGTACTTTCTCATACTAGCGGATCGATAATAAAACACGAAATATACGAGCAGGATGAGTTATTTAATATCGCGCTATCTACCTGCCGTTCGGCTTTTATTTGACGCACCAAAGAATTCAATGAAATGGTATTCACGAATAAAAAAAAAATATCTAACCGTGTCAGGTGTATTATCTATATTTTTTACGACCGTAAATAAGCTCGAGGGAAGAGTATGTCCGAATACCAAATTCTAAGTAACTTCTCGGCTTATTATCTTTTTTTTATAAAAAAAAAACAAAAGATTTTACCGCGAACAAAATCTTTGTAATTAAAACGTTTAAATACAAAACGTTTAAATACAAATAATACAAAACGCTCGATGGAAATCGCCAGAAGTATCATTTACCTTCGCAATGAGAAACGCATCGAAATTACACGGAGTCCCGGAACGCTCGTTACACCGAGACACCTGTCCGTAACGGAGCACGTTCGCGAGTGTAATTAGGCTCGAATGAAGCAGTAGATTAACAACGGCGAACCCTCATTAGTTTGCACTTCGAAGTGAGTGGACGTCGATGAGCGAGACTGTACTTGGATCGCGTTTATTTATAGGGTGAAGTAGGGTAATATCGGTCAGGATGTAATATAGGTCACGTCAATACTTGCCGAGCGGTAAACGAAGTTAAGGATATTATATTCTCCACTCGCGATTCTATCGCGTTTCTCGATTTATTCCGGGCAGAGTGATTCTCAATTTTGCACGATGACGCGCGACTACCGAATATCTTTCGATTTTCATCGAAATGAGAAATCAATGAAACGTGTTTCGCGAGACCGGATTATTCGGTACGGAGTATCAAAATCTGGATATTGGCAAGATGAAAGGTCAAATCTATCGCAAGATTATTTATTCGGCGCGGAATACGATCAGGATTTGATCAGAGTCAAAAATTAATCTAATCGAATGACAAAAAGGATTACTCGTTCCGAGCGAAGTATCGAGGTATAAGAAAGATTAATAACGGTCCCCCGGGAATCCCATTTTGAAAACCGCTTTTCCAGAATCCATTATTTTTTCATAGAAGTTGGAATACCGGTCGATTCGTCGAAATAGAACGACGGGAGCAATAATTAATTAGAAGGCTAACGAAACGCGACTACGGGGCAACCAATTCTCGTAGTTAACGGACAAGCTTACAAACCGTTTCTAATCGATGCCCCTGCGGTCGTAGGTCCGTGGGTTTTTGTATCGCGTATTACGCCCGTGTCCCGTGTTAACTCGTTTTTGCATCTTGGGTGATTTAATGCGCCGATGCCAATTATCGTCGTTCGTTACGTACGAGGTATCGAGTATCGAGTAACATTATGCGGACCGTTTTTTCTAAAAGTCTTTCTAATGCGACTTTTAGATAACATTACAGTCGTTCGCGTTCATACGTTGGATTTTATTAGTTTTCAATTTTGTTAACTTCGAGATAAGAGCGAAAGGTTAGTAAATATTTGTTACCTATACTTGGAAAACTAATAAGTATATAAACTAAGAAACTGCGATAGAATACTTTTTTTCACGTTCACCTCTTTCGTCGAGAGATATAGCGACAATTGCGATCAGCCAGGATATTTATTAATAAAACACCGAAGCGTTCCGAGATTACTACACAATTTTTTTTTCTTCAAACATAACCACCAATTGACCTACATACATTCTCTCGACGAATCGACGGCTATTAATGCAAAAAAAAATCGCAAAAACGCGTAGAACAAAAAAAACCGGAGAAGGTGATTACTCCACGTGCCACAACAAAGTTCAGACTTTCGACACGCGCGTTTCCAATGCCCGGCGGATACAAAAGTCAAACGCGTCGAAAACTGTTTACGATTCGTTTCGAGTGGAATCTAAGAAAAAAAGCGCTACCAGTGACGGGGAAAACTGTAATCCGCCAGTCGGAGAATCAAAGTGGGTGGAGCCCGTCGTCGTCGACGAGGAGGAGCGTGACGGGCACCGTTTGTCGTATCGATTGGATAACGTTTCGGGCCTTGGGCCTCGATTTTCTCATTAATCATTCGGGTAAGTCCGACAGGAGTTTTGGTCGTACGAGGGTGAAGGACTACCGTTTTGCCCGATTTACTCTACGAGGGAATCCTGCCAGGATATCACGCAAATTGCGAGGAAAGAAGGAAGGGCCTCGCGTTTTCATCTAAAATCCTAGTCCCCTGTGTCTTATGGTATTAGGACTGACGCAATTAATTCGACACGGCTGACCGACCAACGAATCGAGAATGATAGTCGTCGGTATCTCTCTCGCGTGCATTGTATTTCCGAACACGGTACAATCGCCGAATCTTATAATAAGAAGTCCGCAGCAGACGAAGCCAACCCTTAAGACGCGAGGATTATTCGTAATACGACCCCTTGCACTCAAAAAAACCCTACAACCTTTTATAAATTAAGAAACCCACTCCCCCGTTTCCCGTATACTACCCCCCGGTGTCTACTCTCTCTTCCACTCTTTCTTCCCTCTCCCCCACCTCTCCCACATTTCCACGTTTCTTTCAATTTATTTCATTCTCTTTCTCCTTTCTATAGCCACCCCCACCCCTCCTTCCCAACCACCTTCTTCCATTCTTCAATCCTTATCCATCATTTCTCTCTCTCTCTCTCTCTCTCTCTCTCTCTCTCTCTCTCTCCCTGTCTTCCTCTCACCTTTGCCACTTTTAGCTTCGTCCCCTTCTTCCTCGGTCTCCCCACCCTCCTGCCAACCAAGCAGCGCACACGCGCATCGTAGTCGCGTGTACGTGTAACGAGGAAGAGGTTAGAGGTTGGCAGGGACGAGAGACCACGAAGCTCTGCTCAAGACTCTAATCCCGGTACCTTCACCCTACCCCCCCCCCTCCTTCTCGCCCCCTTCCGCGCCCAACCACCCTCGTCCACGTATCGATTTAACGTGCACCGAGTGCAGCTCCGTGCTCGTGTACGCGTACCGTCGAGTTCACGGGAGACTGGCCTCGAACTATTTCTTGGTTTCGCGACAATACCCTGATGGATTGGTCGACAGTTGCCAAGAGAATCAGGGGCATATTCTGATTACGAGATTGAAGCACGTGTGGGGAAAAACTGCGATTTCCCTGCCGACGCATTTTACTCGTCGCTCGTTTCGTTTCTTCTTTTCTTTTTCCTCCCTCTCGTAACGAGCTATCCATCGTTTTGAAACGACATTCGAACGGTGGTTAATATAATATTACCCGCTGGGAATTTTTCTAGTTTCGAAACGATAATTTAATCCGCGGCGTTAACCAAAAATTAATAATAACGGTATGGAAGAGTGCAATGAGAATTATATTCTCGTTCGACGAGCAACGATATATCGCGCGAACGGGACGTTTAAAAAAAAAAATCGTGTACTTGGTTGAACGATGCGCGACATCGGTTAGGGGAACCTAACTGTGCTGTTTTTTTTCCGCAAAGCTGTTCCATGTAATTTGTCAAATAATTAGTACGTTTAAACGGCGCGCAATTCTGATCGTACAAAGCGGCGCAATTTGTAACGTACGTTAGGGGGAGAAAAAAAAAAAGAATGTAGAGATCCTTTTACGTCGCGGCACGCTTCTGAATCGCGAAAGTGATCTTAGGACGAGAGACGGGGCAATAATTCCCGAAGACAATTGTTATTGCACCGTTTCCGGCATAAACGCGCGTACATACCGATCTAAAGATACTCGACCGGGGCATCGTTTTCTTCCGACTAATTACGCGTCGCTTCGTTACTGCGCGCATTAATTAACATAGGAATGTATCATTCTTCGAACTTAACGCGCGCGCACTTCTTTTGTTAGCCAAACACGGAGATGCAACCGGATACGGCGTAATAAGAGACAATGGAGCTTCGCAGACAATAAATCCAAGAGTTTTAAGAATCTTAAACCTATCTTCGGTCCGACAGGTCTCGTTCGTTCGAACGATCTTTCCGGGCGATATCCGAAGTCGCGTCTGCTCAGTTTTCCCTCGTAATCTGGTTAGATTAATTCGTAAACAAATATTCACGGTTCGGAAAATCGTTTTTACATCTATTGGATCAAATATTCGATCAAATCTAAATCATGCACATCTCCGAATCTCCGGATCTCCAAACTATTTTTAAAGCAAGCAAACATATGTGATTCTTTCTGAAATAATTTTCAGTAGAATAGAAATTCTATAATTATTTCCTGACCAGCGACCCGAAATACACTTGACAGAGTAAAAAACAAAAGTTTGGAGATCTAAAGATCCAGAGATGTGCATGATGTAGATTTAAGCCGAAATATTCAGGCGTTTGCACGCCCGGCGACCGTGCCTTAAATTTCAATGGGAACTCAAATTTGGTCTTGTTTTTTTTTCCCCCTCGACATTCAACCTCGTTCGCGCTATCGTTCCTCTCCGTTCCGAAAAGGGTCGCGTCGATGTTTCCGTGCGACGAAACCAAGTATGAAACAGACCGTATCAGAGATCCCATTTTCGTTGACTGCGCTCTCCCGATTTTCCGATACATATATTTGGAATTGGGTCGTTACGGTGTATTTGGCTAATCTCCCTCGCGACGCGACCCTCTGACTTCGATACGAGAAAGGGGGTGAGGGGAGAGGGGGGGGGGGGGTTGGTTCTCACGCAATCGGTTTAGCCCCGCGTGCCAATACCAATAACGATAACGTCTTTCTAATAGATCCAAGTAACGGGCCGTAATGCCATTCGCGTATAATCGCGTGAAATCCTAATCGAACGTTCAGCCTTTTCTGAATGACGCGTAACGTTTTATCAGAATCGAACTATACCGTATCGATACGAGAATACCCCTGGGACAAACGTTTTGTCCCGTACTCATAAAAAAAAGAAAAAAAAACAACCAACTCCCCCCGAGCGTCGCTCAATTTCCCCTCGCAAGAAGCGTCACGCTAGACTCTAATTTCCATTTTAGTTTCTACCAGCAAACCCCGTTCACCGTAATTATGCGAAGAAAGTGTGTTAAAAGAATCCGCCGTCCCTCGAGTATCTCGATCTCACCCGACAAAAGCCCGACGCTACGGCGAACCGATAGCGAGGACAAAAGCTCGCGCTATCCCGCCGCGCCGCCGCCGGCTCCACCTTTCCACGCTAAAAAAAAAACAAAAAAAAAAGTGCCCACTCGAAGCGGTTTCGGTGTTACATAAAAAGACACCGTTCTCACCCCTTCCCCCAAACGTTACACTCGGACCATTCTCCTTTCTTTCACTTTCCTTACCGTCGCGCACTCGACCGGCGCGCGCGCGCGCGCGATTCTATTACGCTGTCAGGGGGGTGAAGTTCGGAAGGTTTCGAGAGGGCGGGAGAAAAAGGGGTGGAAAAAAATAGAGGAGAATCGAGGGGGGTGCGGTGGGGGGGGGGGGGGGGGACGGGGGGCGCCGATGAGTCGAGGATACGGGACAACGAGTTGCAGCTTGCAGCCCGATACTTTCGATCCATATACTTACGTAGCAAACCCCCGCTTCGTATCACGAAGCGGGGGAAGCACCTCGAGGCTTAACCACGATTCGGCAGGTTAACGTTGGGGCTGCTAGCAACCCCTAACAATCGGTTAAGGCGGATAAGTTGGTGCATGCGTGATCGCGATACGCGGGAATAAACTTGAGACACGAAATGTAAGGGTTCCAACGGCACCTTAGGGTGGGTGCAGCAACGCTAGACGCGGAATAATCTGCGCGGATAATCGCGCCTTTATTGCCATGGGGGTGGCGTCCGCGGCGGGCACGTTTCGTATTTCGGGGGGGAAGGAGAGAGAGGAGACTCGCCCACACGGCTCGAAATTATTTAACACCTTCGCCGGGGATGAGTCACGAGCGGCGGCCCCCCGCTCGCCTATCGCGATTACGGCCCTGGATCGTTAGCGATAAACGGGATATCGAGAATCCGGATATTCGAGTATCTTCGCGAGGCGTTTGACGACAGGATTGTACGGGCAACTTTCTTAATTTCACTCGAATCGCGTGTCGTTTGATCGCGTCGATGGTTGGACGGTCAGAGATAAGTTCATTGTTCGTTGTCGAGAGATGAGATTTTTTTATTCAGTCCCGTGAATCGTAGGTAAATGATAAAGATTCGTAATTCGTACTCGTCGATTAACGCGCAAGTGCACGTTTTCGAAATAAAGTGAAACATTCTCGACGGGTCGCAGAACGTTATCTCGCGCGATAAAGAACGCAACGGCCTGTTCAAAGAGAAGAATATATCGGGTACGAAGGAAAGATACTTGTGGTTGGAAAAGTTTCGAGCGGTTTATCCTCAGGGGAAGATCTAAAAAAAACATACTTCGAGATCTTATCTCAAAGAAATATCTCAACTTTTCCTTAACCGCCCGCTCGATTATCCACCTTCCGTCAATATTATTATTTAATTAGGAGCCGATGTAGAATGTCGGGGGGGAAGAGCGAGCATTTTTCCGAAGGAATTATAAGCGGGCCCTGATGCTCGGACGTAATGGAAGATTACTTCCAACCCGAGAGCGTAAGAACGGTCTCGGGTAAGATGGCGAAGAAAGCGAATATACCGTCATCCTCTCTTACCGCGTTGCTCTTCTCGTCGCGCGGAATTACGCTTGGAAAAGAAGTCTCCTTAAGGACGACTGGTTGTTGTGAAAACAGAGAAGTCTCTTTGCGCGTGCGCGCGCGCGCGCTCGTTTTATAAGCGGAATTTATTGAGTTACGTATCCTTAATGGAAGATTCTCGGCGTTTTAAAAGGTATTCAATGGTAACCCGTGCGGCCGATACGCTTATCCGCGCGCATCACTCTAATGGATTCGAATTTATACAAAACGGGTAGGGACCATTAATTCCTAAAACGCTTTCGCCTCGGAATTATCGATAATCGATCGTACGCGAGGACGGCAATATTTGCGCAAACGATCCGTGGCGTAGCTGGATCCACGGAAACGTACCGTGCAATCGCAAAACGAAAAAAAAAAAGCAGCCAGTACTCGTGACCCCGATGGAAAAGAGCGGTCGTCGTTATATGGTGTTTCGAGAGGTGTATCGACCTATCGAATGAGATCTTTGAACGATTAATCGAAACCCGTTGAAACGTGAAAGTACAGAAGCTCTAAGCGTTGCGCGCGCGTCGCTGCTAACGGATAAGAGACGAAGATTATTTCTTAAGAAATCGTACGAAGCGAGAACGCAATGAGGGATTTCCACTACTGTCGAGTCGAGTGTAATCTTCGTTACCCGACGCGTCGATAGAACGCGCGTTCTGCCCAGACGCTCCTTCGATCGTGGAACCGCGTCGTAGAAAAAAAAGAATTAAGTCTAATGGGTTCGTGGTAGTAAAAAAAAAAAAAAAAGAAAGATTCCGCAGTACTTCCGCAGCGAACGGTGTCTTTTCGCGAACATCGTCGAACAGCGATGCGTCTACGCTATCGTGACTTCGTTGCCTCTCTATCGATCCAAACGCGAGTTACGTTTGAAACTACACGGGTCAAAGAGTAAAGCTATTTCCAGGGTAACGTCGACTCGAGAATACGCGTGGAGCGAAGCTATCGTTAGGATATCGTTGTTTATCGTCGCACCCGCGAAATTGAACGGATGGATCTTTAAGGAAACAAATTTCACGAAATTACGCGAAACGTTTTATTCGTCCTCTGTCGTCGATAATTTCTTAATTACAACGCGCTTGTCACTCGAATATCGTGAATTAACCAAGTAATTGAATACTTTTGTAATCCACGGTATAGAAAACTTCTTTACCACGTTGTGCTCGAGGACAGCTTTTTAATAATAAAAAAAAAAAAAAAAAATGACGTCGTCCCTATAATTCTCTCGTTCGCTCGACGTCTCGACGTTGTGATAAAAACGAATAATAATAATAATAACTCGCGATCGCGGGCAAGGGAAGAACAAGGAAAAAAGAAATTACAACGGTACCGCGACTCTCCCGCCGACAAAAACGATCGAGACAAAAAAAAAAGAGGTACGCCTCGGTACTCTCGTACCGGGCTTTTTCCACGAATCACCACCGCAAGGATTTGTCGCGCGTACCTTTACCGGATTGATCGTGACTCCGCTAAGGGACACGGGGGTGGTTTACGTTCCCTTTGCACCGTTCGCTCTCCCCCCCCCCCCCTGGTGCCGAAGCACCGCCGCCTCATCGGGTCCCGCCGAAAAAAAAGGAGTTAAAAAAGGGGAGAGGGAGAGAAAGAGGAAGAGAAAAAGAGCGTCGAGACCCGTGGCCGTCTATACGAGGCGCAGAAATGATGCCGACGAAAGGCGATGTTTTCATTTCAGCGCCCAGCGACAGTTATGGAACATCCCTCTAACACGCAGCAGCGCCAGCAGAGCGGTAGGAGTTGCACGGATCAATATTACAGGTAGAGAGCCCTGCCACCCCTGTACGCCACCCCTTCCCCGGGTGCGCCACCCTTCGTCACCCCCCCCCCTCCCTCCCTCCCTCCGGGTCCCACAGACACGGAGCGCGGATGCCTTAACTACGAGGCGTGCACGATTTCGGGTGGCGCGTGTGTGGGTCATTCCAGCTGAAATCGACGAGATCCGCAAACGAGAGTACCGTTCGAGTTTTTCGGGGGAAATTCGGTGAAATTAGCGGACACGATCGTTAGCGGGGGATCGTGGTACGTTGGGAAGTTTCGAACGCTTCGGGGGTTGCGCGAGGGATAATTTGGCGAACTCCGCGACACTTGAATTCGGAGTAATCTCGCGAGAGTAGTCTCTCGCAAGAAATTTTTGGATAAAATTAAACTTAACGCTCGCAATTTATTTCGTACTCCTATAGAACTTTCTTTCTTTTAAGATTAAAAGATTCTAATATTCGGTATCGAGGGAACGTGGTGTTTTTGTTATCAAACTTTATGACGAAAACTCTCGTCTCTTCGGTCACGGAGAGTTCTTTTTCTGTTTGTTTCGAGTATGTCAAAGGTCGCTCCGTTTGTCGTGAAATTTATCTTCCCTCTTTTCGTTGGATTCCCGGCGACCGTGTATCCCGTAGATAACTAGATCACGGAGCGTGCCTAAACGATCCACCAACACCGGAAACTTCGTTCCGTCCGAGATCCACCTATTTTTCCTCGAGTTATAGTAAACAATTTCACCGACCCATCGGGCAAGAACAAACATTTTCATTCTACAATGATTCGTAACCCCTGACGACCGTGTCGCGCGTCGACGGAGCAACGTCGGGGCATAAATTTTCCACTCGGCGTATAGACTCTTTCCACGAACTGTACGTTCGGATAAAGTCGAGCAGGTAGCTGATACGGGCTGTTGGCCGATACGTGGGTGTATCGCGAGAACTGGCTGATAGTATTATGCGCGGGTTCTATAGGGGCCTGTGTACACGTCACTGGCACGTGCTACCATTCGTCGTATGTACCGCGCGAGTAAAAAGTACTCGAGTTCATGGAGACGTTGGCGTCGGTTATGTTGTTGCGGGTGCGTAAGGTGCCTCGAAATGGAGGACATTAAAGCGAAACGAATTTCGCGGGGGCAAGGTAATTGAGAATTCAGGTGGTACGCAGAGCGGCATAGCGACGCGTTATGACCAATGTTAATATTTTTCAGGTGCGACGATGCGCGTCGTGGAAAATAAATGGCAGGTGCGGCTCGTCGAAATCGTTTGTAGATTGGAACGCGATGCCGGTATTCCTCGCGCTTCTCGATCGATGTATCGACTCTCGTAAATCGATGAATCGCGCTAGCGCTCGAAAGCGTGGGCGCGCTACGTATTGTTGGATATCTCGCGATACGGAGGGCAAAGTTTTGTTCCGCGGGAATTTTAATGCGGTTCGAGTACCTCGAGAACCATCGTTCGTTCTTTCTCGAAAAGATACAAGGTCTAGTTCTCGCGTACTTGTATTTGGCTTGAAACGAGGCTTTGTAAAATCGCATTCGACGAAAAACGAATTACCCTGAAAAGCCATTTCTCGTTGACCAACGTTCACGTTCGAAAGGAGAAATTAATGAGTTGCGCGAAACCGAGAACGAGTCGCGAAACAAATTTGATAAGCCTCAAAGCCGTATCGAGACACTCGAGAATTCACACTTTTTTTTTTTGCCGATAACTCGGCGGCGAATAAGTATAACAGGGTATTAAAATCTCTCAAGCCTTTCTTTCTCGCACGCTCATCAATTACCATTAGCGGGATAAGTATTAATTAAGAGAGGCATTAGTTCGTTAAAGTACCGCGTTAAAAATACATTTACGATAAACCATATTCTCCTCGTTATTCCGACAGACGTGTAAGGTACACGTTGTACTAAATTGAAGATGCCCGTATCGGCGGGATAACACGAACTAATACTAGACGAACCGTGCAACTACATTAACTGTACATACAATGCACAGGTATTACGCGGATAATGCGATTACGCAATTACGTTGAATAATTACTCCGATATTATACATAGACGGATATTTCTGCCGCTCGACTCGACGCGGAACATCGCGCGATGGTAAATAATAGAAAGGCTCGATACGGAAGATTTGAGAAGGAAATAAAATTTCAGGGGAAACCCCGGGCGAGCAGCAGTCTCGCGAAAATCGTAAAGTTTTACGATGGCGAAACCTTTCTTTTTTTTTTTTTCGTCGCGACTCTTGCCAGGAGGTCACGGACCAATAACGCGTTTTATGCGGCGAAGTAAATAATTTCGAACTGGAACAATGGAACGATCGAGTCTCCTCGGACTTTACGTATATTTTTATAACTTCGAACCACGGTAGGCGGGGCGTGTGCTTTCGATACAGATGTCGCGATACAATACGAGCACTCGTAAAATTGTAAGAGTGTATAAACGTGGACCTTTTTGTTATTCGTGGTCTCATTAAAAATGTATGAAGTCGAGTTATCTTCCCCGCGAGACTCGCGCGTTCCACGGGACACGTGGCGCGATATTCGCGTTCTCGATAATTATACGAATATTTCTATAATTTCCTAACCGCGTCTTGCGAGCCAATTTAAACCGGGCCACGGCGATGAAGGAATGGTGGGGAAAATAGTGGTGGCTAAGAGGAAATAGCGGAAAGCACACGTCAACGTCGCGCGATCCACGCGAGAACGATTAATGGATCTCGCGTAAAGTAAGCGAAGGGGTGCGAAAGAGATAATGATAGAGAAGAAGGGAGGGCGAGAAGGAGAAGAAGAAGAAGAAGAGGAGGAGGAGGAGGGAGGAGGAAGAGGAAGGTGAACCGAGAGGGTGAAATAAATCGCCATGGCGCACACACGTTATTCGGGAAGCGATTCGAGCATTTCAACCGAGCTGGATATCGCTCGTGGGAGGTGGTCCCATCATTTAATTCTTTCTTATCTCCCGGAGGAAGGGAGGGTAGAAAAAAGAGACACCGAAAGAAAGGGGAGGGGGGAATACGGAAAAATATGTGGGGAGGCGATATCTTTCCTGAGTCGTAAGATATTCGTGTCATACCGACGTTACAAAACTCCCCCGCGTATATTAGGGACGGTCGTAAGTAATGTCTTCTTCTTTTTTTTTTTAATACAGTCGTCCCTCTTGCCGCACGACCCACCGTTGCGCGATTTTTGGAATAAATTTCGGTAACGTTCTCGCTATAGACCGAGGTATACCGTCCAAGTTTCGGGAATTCGTATAAACTTATGAATATCTTGAAATAAACGAAATAAATAAGCGCCTGTTCGAAATAGAGAATAAGTAATTTGAGCGGGACGTTTAAAATTGGAAAACTGTTAATGGATTCGAAAAAGATCGTTAATACGTTTCAAATGTAGGTACACACGATCGAGTCGTATCCGCTACTCGTGTTAAAAAAAAAGAGCTCTGCTTTTTTTTTACGCAAAGCGTGTAACGTAGATCAGAGAGGAAAGAGAGTTGAACGCGGAGCTGAGAGTAGGGAAAAAAAGGAAGGACAGAGAATAAGGTGGACATATTGCGTGGGGAGGTACGGGGTTGCTTGTCCGAAGGAAAAAAAGACGTGGAAGGGGATGACGAGGGATAATATTGGAGTGCGTGCACGAGCGAGGGTAGGGGGCCGAGAAGCGGAGGAAAAAAAAAAGAGGGTAAGTTTGACCGACTCCGCCGAAATATAATGCCCGAGAGTGAGCGCACCCTGGGAGCATCGAGAGACCGTGGGTTCGTGTTTCTCGTCTCAGCGGTTCCCAAAAATGTTCACGATCGTCTAACGCCACTGCGCGGCGTCTCTCGGGGGAAGCCGCGAACTTGCGATCAAAAGCGCGAGTTTGATCCACATAAAATAATAAATGGTGGCAATTAATCGTTTAAACTATTTAATTGTCGAATAGTTGAAACTTTTTATTTTAAAGCATCCTCTAATTAACAATTATTTTCTAATCCTGTTAACTGACGACATTCCATTCATTTTTTTACAACTGTAAAATTTGAAGCACTTTCAAAACAATTTCTAGTCACACGCAGACCGGAGCGTGGCGTTCGACGCGTTAAGTAACGGAATTGCCACTCGGGTACAAGTCAAAAAATACCGAAAAATTGAACGCGATATCGCTCCCTCGATTCCTAAGTTATCTATCGACGGATCCCCAACTGTCCGTGTAAGGACCCCAAATAGGGTCCACGGACCCCACTTTGGGAACCGCTGTCACGCGCGTACCTTATCCGCCCATCCGCGTATAGCTCCTGTGCGCGCGCGTAAATACGCGAAGAGCGTGTAAAAGGAAACGCGTGCGGGAGTGTACGGAGAGGTGAATGCCCTTTTCCAGCCACCCCCTCCGGCCCCACCCCCCAATGGTTCCCCCCTTACGAGCGTCGTGTGTTTTCCTAGCGTCCCGACGCCCATGCATCGCGGCATCGCGTCCCCCTCCCACCCCCTCCCCCTCTCCTTCTCTCTCACTTTCCTACCTCGTTTTCTCTTTCCTCCCTTCTCCCTTCCTTTCCTGCCACTTCCCTCTACCCCCGGTGAGCGCGTTTTCGCCGACGCTGCCTTACCCACGTGGATCACGCGATCTGCTCACACGACGCGTGTTCGGCACGAGGTTATGCATCGTACGTACGTTACGTATGTAGGTACGTACCGTACCGTGCGTCGTTAGCCTGTCGTAAGGCAGCGGCGAAAAGAGTGCACGGAAAGCTGATAAAGCATCGAGCGGGCGTGTCGTGGCTCGTGCACGGGAAGTGGTAAAAAATCTCGAGGAGATCTCGAGTACGGGGTAAGGAAGGGAGAGAGAGAGGGGGGCGGGGGGGGTTCGTACAATCGAATCGCGGGCCGCGTGGAATTTCTGCTGATACGAGAAATAGCGTCGCGATGGTTTTAGATTGGCCCTCGGAGAAGTAGCGGGTTTGTTAGCGTGAATAGCGATTGATTTTGATATCTCGATGCGAGGAGTTTCGTGATTCGAAGGGTTCGAGGATCTCGAAGGCGTGGGAGTGATATCTAGGGTATCCTGAATAAAAATGGAGTATTTAAAAAGAATTCCTTTTATAATACAAAAATCTACCAGCGCTCCGCTCGCGACGAATTTGCACGAGAATAAACCCTTAGAGCCTCGCGACATTACGAACGATCGATCTTGACTCAATTACGCACCGGCAACGCATTAAACGGAGATAAAAGGCAACCCCCCGATGAATCAACTGGAAGTATTTCGGTGTAATACCATTCGGAAGGTACGGCCGGAATACGCAGTTCTGAGTTGTCTCGACACTCGGCACACGCTTTCACCCCCCCCCCTCCTCCCCCCACCCCAATTGGCAAGGCGGGCAAAGCGATATAACAGTTTCCTCCCTTTCACTCTCGCCGAGTTTCACCCTATTCTTGCTCATCCCCTAGCGATAAACCTGTCGGCCCGCAAATTCATTATTTTAACTTGACCTAGGCGTAGTTTCTAGTACGCGTACATACATATACATATGTATACTCTCGCTACTTTCTTTACGTTCGTAGGGATTCGACGCGATGCGTTTCGGAAGTTCGCCCGTGACCCGGGAAACGCTTCCGGGAAAGCCCGAATATAATTATGACTCACAATTATTAAAATACACAATTAGGAAAATTAAACCGTTTACACTTGACGCGTATCCATGAAGCTAGCGTTAAAGTTACAAATACTCGAATATCGTATAGGTACTCCGAATGTGAGTTTGAAGGGAGAAAAAAAAGAATCATCGCGCTTTATTTGGACCGATACGGTATACAATTTTCCCGCTTGTCCGTCTCAAATTTTAATCGCATACCCAGCCGCGACCTATCGAGCGTTACGAGAATAAAAAAATTTCCGTGACGTGAACCACCCTCGACGCCCCCCCCCCCCCCCCCCCCCCGACGCAGTCCGTGGACACCGGCTCGCTTTTGGGGGAGTGAGAATGGACAGCTGGTCACGCGACTTTTTACGAGTCGTATGCAAATGCGTTTCGCGTTTGCCCCGATAAACGCACCGCCCCCTCCCCCTCCCCCCACTCGTCCACCGACGTTGCCACGCACGATTTTCCATTTTGATACGAGCGTCATAAATTTCGAAACGTCACGCGTCTCGCTCGGTACGAGAGCGTGCGTGAATCTAGCCATGCGGGAGTGCAACGGTACGAGACACTTCCCAGTTTTGTCACGGATATGCGGGACACGCACACCAAAGCGTTCAGCCGGACAGGTTTAAAAGAGGAAAAGAAAAAAGAAATGGCATGTCGCATTAACGTTTCCGCTTTTTTGCTTAATTCCACGCGAGGCGCGATGTTCCGGCTGTTAAACCAATTATGACACGACTATTATACGAATATTATTCCTCCGAGGGTCGGATCGTTGTATCAGGGACACGTATGTCGGTCTCCGTGATTTTAAAACCTGCGAACAACGTATTTGCACCGTCACGATCGCACGATAACGCGCGTGGACAAAATTTTACCGCGTTTTAAAATTTAAAAATTGTTAAGACGTACCACGTTTTACGGTGCGTTAAAAAATTTTGCAACAAGTAGACACCATTCGTTTCGGACTTAGTTAGTTCATTTCATGTGTAATTATCGCGTGATTACAACTAGCTACCGTGATTGGCATTAGCTCGTTCTCACCATCAATGGACTTGTTATTATCTTTGTCAATCTTTTATCGATGTAACAATATAATCTTGGAAAGCCTTTGACGGTCGAATTAATCGAATGGGCGGTGGAAAAAAAAAATGCCTCTCACCCGTCGAATCGCGAGTTACAGCCAACGGGCAAATCGAGGAGCAAAAGCGCGGAATGAAAGCACAGAAGCGCGCGCCCGGCATCTAATCCAATTTGAAGAGTAAAGGGGAAAAATCCGGTTACGTCGGAAGAGGAGGGTTTATCGTAATAATCGTCCATTGTTGAGGGAATATAATGAATGTTGTCTCATGGACGTTGCCGGCCATTCTTCTCTCATGACATTCTTCCTGTCCTACGGGGTCCCTTGAATTCTCTCTGCGCAACGATTTCGTCGCTACTCCTTATTCCGCCGACCGATTTAATTTTAGATAAGGGTTAAGGGATTGACTTCTCGACGACTCGTTCTCCGTCTCCGTTCCGAAAGATCCAGCCGCCGAGGCGGCATCCGTCCCCGGGCCGTCGAAGCTTCGTTTCACGAATCGCGAGGAATTCGCAAATTGCTCGCGGCAACTAGACGAGTAACGAGGGATAATTCCCTCAAAAACTTCCCCCCCCCCCCCACCGGTTTATATTTTGCGGCATTTCCACGAATTAATCTCCTTAAGCCGGATCGAGACGAAGGACGTCGACTGAATTATCGTCGAAGTTGATTCGCGGAAGTTTATAACGAAACGCGGTGTTTACTCCGAAATATTTATTTTGGAGTGGAACTCTTTTGAAGGATCTTTTTTAATATGGCGCGCGCGTCACACACCGTGGAAGGTAAATATGATAGAATACCTCTAAAAAAAATACTGTTTTATCAAGTACGAAAAATATCTGGATTTGATTGTATATTCGTACCAATATTTGTATCGTTCCTGCATGTTGTACACCTAAGGTGGAAAGATACTAGGAATTTATTAACAACGACAAAAAACATTGAGTAAAAGCGATTTCAGAGGAAAGTTAATAATGGCAAATCATTTTTTTCCGCTTATTAACCGAACAAAAATTGAGTCGCCTTGCTTTAATTAATAAACGTAGTACGAATTATGAAAAACGTAATGGAAACTTAAGTCGATCATCGCGCGTCAATTTCCATCTGCCGTACGCAATTAAAACTGCTAGTACGAGTCTCATCGACTTGTTTACCGTTGTCGAAGTTTATACGACTTTACTTCGCCGGTTTATATCGGCGTCAGCTGTCGACCATGAATCGTGATTAATAACGAAATAGTAACCTGGCGACACGTGTTCCTTATTTAGTCCTCCCCAACTTCGTAATGGTTTTACGATTTACGATTCCATCGAATGCCGCGTAGCGGAACACGCGGCTAGCACGTGTAACGATGATTTTCCTCGTTTTCCTGTCGGTGAAAATTTTATTTTCGTACGCTTCCGTTTTGGGTAGCGTAACGGAAGCCGACGCAAATGTTTAATTAGTCGAAAACGAAGGTACCACTAGCGGAAAGCAAACGTCCAGCGAGATAAAGCCGAGGGTTGAAGTTAAGTTTCATGTATAATTAATGGGAGAATAATTTAAAAAAAAAAAGAACAGATCTCCAAGAACCCTTTAGGAAAACTTTCCTAAATGTTTTCCTGGGGTAAAGGAACTTTCGGTTGAACGCAATTAAGATGTACTTCCAGGGTCTACAGTTCCGTAGAGCGAACATTTGTACGAGTTAAGTACAGAAATTAGTTTTACATATTTCCATGGTCACGGTAATGAATTTTTTCTCATCTCCTGGAACTATTATCACGGTTAACGATGGTTAATAAAATTTTAATTACCGCAGGGCCGTTCAGCCCACGATTGTTAATTAATTTTCCGCGCGTTCTTTTTTCAAGTTACGCACTCGTTTTAGCAAATTTTTGCGCGAACGATAACGATTCTCTCTGTCGCCTCGATGCGTACGTTGCTGGAAATATTTATCGAAACGAACGTGACAGATTTGATCTTTTATCCCCCTCGGCAAGTATGATTTAAATACGCAAATTCGTGTTCGCGCGTGGATTGAAATACGAGGATTAAAAATGACGAAAGTTTGGATATCGCTTGGAAGAGTTGAAATGATTTTGTAAAATGTACATCCGACTACTGTGGTCGTTAGGGGCGGTACCTTTATGGTAAAATCTCTACGGGAACTCGTTTCCGGTTTACAAGTGCCGTTCCAATGAATCCTTAGAAAAAGAGCGAGAAACTACTTTTCCCAACGCGCGAATGTAAACGAACGAATAACTCCCTCGACGACCAACGAAAAGAATCGAATTTGTAGAATGTAGCCGGGGCGAGGGTTGCTGGCTCCAAAAAAAAAAAAAAGGGAGGAAGGAAAAAATAGAGCGAACCGAGAAAACCAGAGAGGGCGAGAGTTTCTTTATAACGAATCGCGAGCGATATTTTTTCTGAACATAAAGTTACCGATGGAAGAAATTTTTCTGGCGAAAGTACTGTAAGTCAACTGCGACCTCATTGAATTTTTTTATAAATATCGCGTAAATATTACTTAGTTAGTCGTAAAAATATGCAAAAGATGAGAAAGCCGTGTCAATTCGAACGTCTCGCGTAATATAATGCGATTAACACGTATGTCACTGCAAAGGAATGATTTATCGATAAATACCAATTACAATTCGCATCATCGACGTTCCGAAACGGCGCGCGCAACTGCTCTCTACTCTCGTTCTTCATCTCTCAATTTCCGGCGTAAATCTCTCGGTCTGTTGCGCCGCAAAAAAATTCGTGAGTACTGGAAGCGAAAACAGTAACGGTATTCCCGACTTCCCGGAAGCTACTTTGAAGAAATATAGGAAAAGCTGCATCGCTCGTATTTCCCGACCTTTCTTTGCTTCTCGGCACGCCTGGAGAGTAGTCGGGAAAGAATTGAGAGAAAAGGGAGAAATACGCGGCGAAGAGAAACGACCGGGAAGAAGTATGGAGGAGAAGCGAGAAAAACAATAAGAACTTACGAAAGTGAATAACGACGGAATTAAAGAAGCGAAAGAAGGGTGGGGGGTGGCGGAAAGGGGGTGGCAATAAAGATCGGAAGGGAATAAAAGCCGTCACGCGCGAGTACTGACTCACTTCCTCTTCGACGTTAACGAGACAAACGTCTACGTTCGATTAATTAAATGATTTATACGATCGACCGGCAGGTGTAGACCGGAAGCGGTGGGCAAAAACGATAGAGTAAGTCGTATCGAGCGTTCGGTGGAGTGAATTGCAACTACGCGCGAACGACGACTTTCTTCTCGAGCGCGTGTCAAGTGCGCTCGAGGAAAAAGAAACGTGTTTTCTTCTACGAATATCTGTGATCTCATCATAAATTTCCACCGATCATTTTTATACGAAAGAGCGGAAGAAAAGGTGGAAGGGGTACGTCGCCAACGACGAGTAGGGGGGCGATAAGTCGCCTCTGGTTGGCGACCAGTGAGATAAACATATGCGATCGATTAATTAGACGACACGTGTCGTCTATTACGGGCAAAGGCCGACGGCGTCCCCACGCACGCGAATCACCTAGGGTGCCGCCAGTCTTCCGTGAAATCCGTATTCCTGGACAGTCTCGCATTAGTTAATGTTCGCTCGTATTTCGCGTACACGGGGTGGAGTACCTCTTGACATTTTTACCTGGATTATTTCTGAAACTATCCGTTGCTGGAGAGCGTCGCGTTGATCAAGCTAGCCTCGGTGTTATACAAAATGGATGATGACATGCATCAAACTGTGTTCGAGGTAACAAGATTTTTAGCAACGAATCAGTTTTCGTTTAATAAGTAAAGAACAATTCGAGCGGCGCGACGTAACGTTTATATACATATACATATATGTTACGGGCAATATAAATAATTGGGTATTATAACAATGTAAATAACAGCACGATCCTGGCTTGAATATCTTTTTGGGCACTTTTTAAATTTCCCGGGCATTATAAATAACGCCCAATTATTTACATTGCCCGTAACACATATATCCTAATACCAGGAGCAGGGTCATCGTTCCACTTTAAGACGTTCGAACGATCACCGCTGCTCAAAAAGCTGCAACTATTCGCAAAGTTTCAAAGACGGCGATAAACGCATCCGACGATAGCGAGCAACTTTTCGCCGGCGTAACTTTGGCCGTAACAACGGCAGTTTGAAAAAATATTTCGTTGCAGGGTACGTTAGGTGACTCGTCTCGCGAGTATTATACGGTTCCTCGCGATACCGCAAATGGACCGGTACACCGGGACCCTCGCGTACGACGAGCCGGAAACGCGAGACGATCGAGTGCACTCTCTCGTGTGCATTTTATGCTCTTCCTACGTTGCATCGTCGGCAACTGCTAACCGTCGGCGAGACGGAAAACGTTTCCGCGAGAAACCCCCCTGTTCCGCCCCCAATCGATAGGCGTGCCATTTCGAGAATTGCACGACATTCGAAAAAATGGCATGCGATTCGGACGATCGGCGAGGGGGTAGTCTCATCGGCGAAACGTTTCCGGCGACTCGTGGAAATTGCGAATGAGCGCCGATGGTCTAGAGATTACGTGGGTGGGATTGTTTTTATCGTTCCGGAGCATTTCGCTCCGTTTCACGGTGAAACGTGTCGCCTCGTTGCAAGAGAATTTTAAGCGCAACGACACTTTTGAACGCTCATACGGATTACCTTCGACGTTACGGAATATTATGTTAATCGGGTTTTCGCAATCGTAGCACAGATGCAGTCGATTATCTGCAACGAGACTCCGGCGGAGGTACGCGATGTATAATTCGCGGAGATGCAACCGCCGGCAAATATTTCCATTTCCATTCTCTACTTTCTAACCTGAGACGCGAAAAACCTTCGTTACCTTTTAGATTTTAATAGCGTTACGAATGGAATGCTTCGAACGCGAAGCGCTCCGCCATCTTTTCCCTCTTTGTCTCTGGAAAATTTATACGTACCGTACAATACCGATTCGCGTTATGAATTAAGTCATTGCGCGGAGCTCAAATTGATTTACTCGAACCCCGTAAAAGCGTACGCGCCTCGCGTAATTTAATACATATAAGTGTGCATCGACGGCGAGGTATGATTCGATTAAAATGTTTTGCGGCGCAATTTGCAGGTTAACGAACTAACGACGCGACGCGCTGAACCCCTTCAGACGTTGCGGCGTTCGAGTGTGGATTTCCGCGGCAAGGAAAAAAAAAAAGAAAAGAAGACGGGAGGAGCGATTAAACGAGAGGATATTAGAACCCATCCATTCTATTTCACGAACTCGACGGAACAGCCCGCGCGTTCCGGTTAGAATCGAAGTAGCGTTAATTACTGCACGGTAGGACGATCAATTAAGCCCGGGGTGAAGATCGAAATACCTCGATGGCACGGTACATACAGCGAGGGCAAAAAGTAACCCACGCGCTCGAGAAACGATTGTTACGCGTAAATAATAACGTCGTCGATCGTTTATCGATTATTATTCATTTTTGTGGTTGACCGAGCCAGGCTTTTTTTTATACCATATCAATTCGAATGATTTCACTAACGTGATCGTCGTTCTATTCGCATCGCGCACGGTTGCCAATTACTTTATTGCAAGAAAGTATAGGATACGAGGTACAATGATACGTGTACGTATATTTCTTTTAAACTGAAACGAGTGACGCGGAATACTTTCTGCATTCACTGTACGCAGGGAGCACGATATATCTCGAAATCGAGACGCATCGTTTCCACGGCGAGCCGATAGCGATAATGGTAATCGGGGGAAAGCAGCAATTAAAATACGTCACCAGAGGCAACGCGACAGTATCGCCACTTTTTCTGGCGGACTTGCTACTCTCTGCCCTCCCCCCCTCTCTCTCTCTAACCCGCCCCCACCTCTCCATCGCCCACAGCCTGTCACCAAATACCGGGCCGCGACCATAACCGTGGTGGGAAGCCCTCTCCCTTTTCGTTTACGAGCGTCGAGCAGAAATTATAAAAATTCATAATTATGGGCTTATTAACGACTTAGAAAATTCTGTGAATTAACGAGCGCGCGTCTCAAGAGCCACCGCCGCGTCTACGACAACCCTCTCCTCTGCACCCTTCTCGTTTCACCGACCTCGACGAGAGGTTGCCTCTCCATCCTCGTCGCGTCTCTCTCCATCTCTCTCTCTCTCTCTCTCCTATTCGTCCCTTGAGCTACGACCTAACCGCGACGCGTGAGATAGAGTGCACGAGAGAGATAGGGGAGAGGGGAGAGAGAGAGAGAGAGAGACAGGGACACGTCAGCTGTGAAATTACTCGAACCACGGATACGCGGTAACGTTGAAAAATAGATAGGAATATACGCGTTCGTGTACCAGGAGATCCATTTGATGGAAATTTTTCGAATTCTCTCCGAATCCTCGATAGAATAATTCGATACCAAAATGAATGACACGAACTCCCAGTCGATTACTCCCGATTTCGCGAGTGTCGCACACTTTTAACACGTTACTCCCTAAAACGGACGTTGTTAAATAAATATAATTTACAGTTACCTAAGAATATATTATAAGCACTTGGAAAGAGACCGCGACGAGGGTATCTCTGATCGGTACAAGAGATTCCGGGTACCACGGGAAACACCACTTAACGCGCGACGACGTTTTATAATTTAAATCCACTAATGCCCGCACCCCAAAGGTATTCATAAATTTACATAAGCGCCCGGAGATCGGGTCGAGGGTCGCCTTTCTTTATTTACACCTAATTTCATTCATTAGCCCCCAAAGTATTGCCTCCTCGCTCCCTCCGAGTTTCTTCTCCGGCACCGTTACATCTTTTACGCGTTAGCGTCATCCCCCTTCATTGGCATCGCGACTCCCTTTTTTTTTTTTTATTTTTTACCCCGACATCCCCTTCGAGAGACTCCGTGAAAACGGACGATGCTTACTGGTGCAAGAAATTAAAAATTCGCATGATCAAAGAATCTCGCTCGAGCGCTTCGTCCCTCGTACAATACTGTTTTATTTAGTCCGCCCTTTCAGTTTCGCCCCCCCCCCTGGTCTCCCCCAGGCATTACTTGATAATTGATCTGGTTCGTTTACAGACGGACGGGGGGAAACCGGGCGTTTTAAGGGAAAACGTGGAAATGGTTTTAGCATTATCCAGGTTTTATATCGCGTCGCGAGTTCCTTGGATGTTCACGAAGAAGAGGAGTGAACCCGTCGGGAACGTTTACATCGAATATCAAAATCATCTTTCGAAAAGTAGTTTATAAATAAATAATCTCGAATTAGAATCGCGTAATTCGACAGCGAGAACCTTCCAGGGGCGAAGAAAATATTTCTCGCTTTCACTACGATCAAGCGACTCTGAAATCATTTTTAACGAGAAACGTTCGATCGACCGACGAATTAAATTCCCTATTACCCGAGTAAAGTAAAACGACAAATGAAGATCAATTTTCGCGATTTTCTCTCTACCTGACAATCGTCGTTACGATCTACGAAATGTTTGAATCTAATCGACTGACGGGAATTTTGCCGCCCGCTGCTCGATATCGCGAGACAAACGTCCGTAGACCAGAGCATCCGGATGTCCATCGATCGTAGTTACGGGAGTCAAATGACTTCTCGTTCGATTCCAGCGTAATAAAGAAAGGGAATTCGCAACGCGATGCACTCCTGACCTTTCAAAAGTCTTGTGCAAGCGAAACTATGGGGCGTCCCGCGTTTGCTTCTGCGAGGCTGCCGCACATCGAATCCGATCGAACAAAGAGGGAGGGCCGAGTACCCGGGGGTAGGGGGAACGCGACATTTCAGCGAAAGTGGGCTTTAAGAACAAACGCATTCCAGATTCGTTCTTTAACCCTCCCCCGGCTGGTTGCACTCGCGTGAAAATCCTCGAAACGCGACGAGGAGAAGTAGAAAGTGAAGCGGTCGCCCGGCGGAACACGCATCGCTACCCGGATGTTCGGACATGGACACTCGCGATGTCTCGCGCGTGGACATCCGCGAAAATCAAATTTACTCCGAAACGTGACCCGCATTTCGTGCTTTCTTTCGAGAGCTGAGCTCCAGACGCTCTTAAATGTCACTCATTCCGTGCTGACGATGAGATCCCCTTTGCAACAGAGTCGAGAAAGTTTGAGAATTTTTTGTGGCAATGTTTTGAACAACGTAATAGAAAACTAATTTAAAGGAACGAATATCTCGACGCATCCTTCGTCTCGCCAAATGTCAAAAATTCGCTATAACTCCCGGAGCCGTCGTATATTTTCCGCAGTAAAAAAAAAGCGAATCACCGAGCCGCCTTTTTATACGCGTTGGCCTTCAACTTTCTCCACCCCTTTTTTAGATCTTACTCCCGCAATAGCGAACGCGTTCCCACTTCTCTTTTTCGCCTCTACGTCGAATGCGAAAGTGGTCGGTGCTCTTGATACGAGACGCGCCCCGTAATGCGTTAAGGCAGGTCTCGAAAACAGGTCTCCCTCCCTCTCTCTCTCTCTCTCTCTCTCTCTCTCTCTCTCTCTCTTCCAACCTCTCTTTCTCTTTCACCTTTCCCCGTTTCGCGATACACTTTAAGCTGAATCCGAATGCCCCGATACGCGCGAAACGAACTACTAATTGCTCTCGGGACGCGCGAACTACTTTTTCAATGCGATACCGAGAAACGAGAGACTGAAAAATGCCACCCGCCACCTTGCGCCTCGGTTATTTAAAGATGATCGAATTAACGTCGCGCGCGTCGCTCGAGTACAGCAATTAGTCCACGCCGCTATTAAATATTACGAAATATATCGGCGCGTCGTCGTACGCATGCGAGATACGACGAAGTTTCATCGATAAGCTCACGTATATCGAGTAACGTCATTGCGACAGCTAAACGGGAGCTTTAACATTTTTATCATAACCATAAGTATCGACGATCGAAATCTTCGTAACTTTCGGAATCTGATATCCACGTCTCTTTCCCAATCGTTCCCGGTAACTCGTGATTCAATTTCCATCGCTTCTGGCAAACAAACAAAAAACACACACACGCGCGCACAAAAAGAACGGCGATGTACAAAGCGCGTACCCTTTCGCGCGTATCACTTTTCGATTTGAAGGCGTATTTCTAAGATGTCATCACCGCTTTGATCGGGAGTATCGTGTACTCGCAGCGTGCAAACAGCTCCAACCGGTGTACCGTTACCCCGCGTATCACATTCGAACCGATCGAATTACGAGAATGGAGTCTCGCTTACCATCCTTCGATATTAGATCGAACGATACGAGGAACGGCGAGAGGACGCGAGTAAGTAAGCAGAGACGCGGAGACAAGTGAGAAGTGAGAGGGGGGTGTGGGAGAGAGAGAGAGGGGGTGGGACACGTGGCCGACGTGATTACTCAACTCCCTTCCCATAGTATACTCCTTCGAATTATTTCAACCCTTCCGGTCACGAAACGCAATACTCCCAATTTCTATCGTAGAGTCGCCAACTTTATGTCACTTAAGACTATTCTGAATTAAGAGAAAACTTTATTTACTGGGAAATGAACCCTTTAGGGCCGAAAACTGTCTCGAAAAAAAAGCTATCTCGAAAACCCCCGTCCGCTCTTTCCTGAAAGGATACAAGGTTTAGTTATATTTCGCGTACTTGCACTTGGCCCAAGACAAGATTCTCGTCTCGTAATCTAATATATTCCCTTCGCGCGTTCCATAATTATTTAATAATCATTTTACGCGTGCCATTCGTACGTATGATACGGGGGACGTTTAATTAAAGAATGACAGTGCAATTTCGAGAAAAGCTTCTTCTCTCCGATCAACTTGCGCGAAGATGCCAACGGTTTATCGACGTGCCGCGAGGTAACGATCGGGGCGGACAGTATTAGCGCGCAACGCGGTTACGCGCTCGTTTCCATTCGTAACGGGACGATTTCTACGACGGGAATCCCCGTAAAGTTGATTTACGCAAGCGTTATCAAGGTTCCCCGTAAAAGCGGAAGGGGTGGGGGGCCCGCATTTTAAGGCTAACGACGAAAAGACAGCAAACAATTGAGAAAGAGAGCACCAACGGGCAGGCGTTGCGCGCGTATCTGTTTTTCGCGCGTGCATGTGCAAACGGAGTCGCGTTACGGGCAGATGCCACTTAGGCCCTATTCTCATGTACGGTAAAAGTAGTTCACGATGCATGCCGCGTCACGTGATCCCGCGACACGAATAGGACGCGAGGTAATTACCTTTAATTGCAACCGCGGTGTGATAAACTTCAGGCGTAATAATCGTTGATTTTAATTGGCCAAAGGATCGCTTTTACCGTCCTTGGGGAAGCGGGTTAATCGCGACTATTCTGGCGGACGGGCGGGGGGAGAAAGAAAGAGAGAGAGAGAGAGAGAGAGAGAGAGAGAGAGAGAGAGAAGGAAAGAAAGAAAGAGAGGGGGGGCGGAGTTCATGACAATAATTGAATGCCTTCCCGCGATGTCATTTGTCGGCTTTCCAAGGAACTCTCTTTCCGTTTATGCTTCGATACTGACAATCGGTAGGTATTTCTTTTTTTAAGTCTCCTCCCACGGAGAGTGAAACTTTACCCAACGGAGGTTAACGCGCCTCGCGCTATGTATACATATTTTACCGCGTAACGGAAGACGCGGGTTTTAGTCGAAGGGCACGGTGTGTCCGATTCGAATGGGTGATTAAAAATATTTCTCGAAAACTATACCGATGACAGTAAAAAAGTAACAGTGAATCACCGGATGTGAGGAGTTAACGCGCTTGATTAAAAGTACGGTTAAAATAAAAAAATGTCATTCCTTCGGGACTTTGAGGTAAATGCATCGGCAAGATCTCTTGCGAACATCGAGAAACGTGGAATTATCGTAATCCAATGAAACGGGTAAATATAAGCGTCGAGTTCGCGCATTTCGTGAAACGGAGTTAACAAACCTCGTACACGTGAGTCGAATGTTCTCAAAATTCACTCGCTAATCGAGTTACCCCCGGGCTAACTTGGGAGCGCTAGCCGATTCGTCGGTCAACCGACTACCATCGCATTCTCCAGTTCTAACGAGTAAGCACACTTATCCTGCAAATAAAGAACATCGGCAGAGCGAAACTTTGCCAAGGATGCGAGGAATGTGGGACAAGGAAAACTTTGCGCCTTGGCTCCGATGTGTTTTATAGCGATACCTGCCCCGATCCGATCGAAATTACTAATTGCTAGGCGTCGGGAGCGCCTCATAATCGAAACGGAAAGTTCAACGAAATCGGAGGCCAGTACTGACAAAGCTCGACACCTCGACGGAGAAGCAAGATCGTAAATCTTTCACCGTGGAAACAATTCGAATTCTCCAAAGAATTCATACCACCCCTAACCTTCCGTTAGTCGCGTGTATTTTCAGGGCACCGAGAGTCCCGCGCACCTCACAGGTGCTTTTGCAATTTTTCTGTCCGTGTATCAATTATCGGAACGAATTTAGATCATGCGCATCACCGAATCTCCAAACTATTTCTAAAGAAAGCAAACACATGTGATTCCTTGTGAAATAATTTTCAGTAGAATAGAAATTCTATTATTATATCGTGATCAGCGAACCGAAATACACTTGATAGAGTAAAAAAAAAATGTTCAGATCTGAAGATCCAGAATTATACATGATCTAGATTTAAGTCCAATTATCAATGTTTCGTCGATCGAGGAAGATCAAAAAGTAACTAGGAACGATGTTTTTATTGTATCGAACAAATCGCACGCGTGCAATAATTAAAAGAAAAAGGACAAGTTTGTAATAGCCAATTTAACGTTTAACGCTACGGACCTCGCAGAAACATGCGGCGAACGGAAGGAGGTTAACGATTATCGAACAAATAAGCGAACGTTTGAAGAACCCATTCCTTTTAAGAACTCATTTATCCGAGTTCCTTCACGATTTCTCGCTACCGTGGAATCGAGTTAGCAAAGTAGAATCCCTGACGACTAGATCGGACAGATTCCGAGCTCTGGACGCAATAGGAAGAAGCCACCGTACGAACGAAACTTCCGAAGCAATTAGGTTCCTCGATGGATTATCCGCTTCGCGAAATAACGGGCGACGCCCGTTCCTTTTACCGGTAGCAAGGAAGTACCCGCCGCTCTCGCTTTACGGCTCGTCTTTAACCTCGCTAATCAAACCGATGGAATACTGTAATTTCGTCTCCACGGTTGGGTCCCGTCGTTCCGCTGGAAATAATGAAGTGTTACTCGCGCTTCGCCGATAGTTCCGTCAATCTTCCGCGGTATCCCGATACAACGTCGCTCCCTCGCGATCGACGAACGCCCACGGATATCGAAACGGGGGGGAGGGGGGGAGAAGGAAAAACAAAATCATACCACTCGACCACGCTAACCGCGAGCGTAACGACGTTTTGTTCCGCGCTGGTAATAACGAATCGTCGGTCTATAAACCGTCGGCGAAGAACCAACGAGATCCACGGGGTTATTAAAATTCAGCGAGCATGATTTAAAGCAAACTTTCTCTTCGTCGCGGAGAGAGAGAATCGAAATCCGACGAACACCCTAAACGATCTCCCACGCGACGAAGAGGACGCGACGGCTCGTAAACGTACGCCCATGCGTCTACGCGCGTTGTCGATGTAGATAATGTTGGTTTTTATTCAACGAGGTTAGGAGTATACAAAAGTCAATGGATTATATTTTACTTTGGAACGATTGCGTGGACCGAACTTCGTTTCCTACGTTCGTGGCCCGGCAAACGATAGATAAGTCCGTCCTTTCGGAATACTAATGCGTGCCACAAATATGTAGTTTTGGATAAATATGAGTGGGTTGTACTATTATGTCATAATTTGTGTTGGATAATATGACTTTTTTGTTACCCTCTGCTTAACACTAGAACTACCGACGATTAATGTAGACCTATTTCTACAATTTTTTACTACCCGTTTTACCAACTTTTATATAGTTCAAAACTATGTACTGAAAATGATACATGTTTAAGCTACTTAAAAGTAAATATCGGATTACATACTTACAAATGATAGCTTTGAGTAGCCTCAAAAAAAAAATTGTCAAACCAGTTAAAATAACTGATCTGGTAGTTCTAGCGTTAATATTATCAGCCGGTTATTGTTATCAAAAGTTACTGGTCTCAAGCGCTATACTTGGAGTTTTTCCCGCGACGTAATATCTCGCGAATTAAATACGGCATCGAGCAAAGACGATACAAAAAGATTCCTCGCTTACTTTCGTGGTCCAAGAACCAATAGACAAGTCCGTCCATTCGGAATACACGTTTCGAGCGGCGATTAAACTAACAATAAGTAACGGAGCGAAGAACCACCGCCGTCCCTCGTTATAAATATTGAACGGCATCCGGATTTATGGCGGACAGGATATGCCGGGCGGTTAGAGTTACGCACGGGACACCGAAAATCCTGGGAGGAAGAGTTAGCCTCACCCGAAACGACCGGAGGCCCTTTGCCCCCGAAGGAGGCCGGCTAATTAATGTATTGTTTCACTAGCCGCGGTCCGGGGCGGGAATCTGCATCCACTGAATATGCAATGCGGTCCCGCCTTGACCTCTCTCCCGCGTCCCGCCGTCCCGCGCGTCCATGTATATCGGTTTTCCCGAACGACGACGAAAAAGGGCGGCCCTTGCGGGAATACGGGAGAACGACGTCCGTGGAACGAGATTAACTGGGATTTCGGACCTCCGGACAATCTTAAGCCGAGATCGACGATTTCCACGAGGCTAACGCCAATTGTGAGCGTATTCCGTGCGTCGCGTCGCTCGTTGGACGTAAATTCACGCGAGCTATGTATGTATATGCATACGGGAGCGAACGATTTCTTGGACGAACGAGAAGCGTAATTTTCTCTTTGAAACATTAAAGTTGCACTCGGTGATTTATGGATCAATAATTCAGATTTCCTCGTTTACATAAACATTGCACAATTCGAGCATAATATTCACGCTATTTTGACACCGACGCGACGGTCGTTTAAATCTTGAAAAGGTTAACCGAGATATCGATGAGTCCGGGAGAACCTCGAGGAAAGATAAACGAGGTGCCTAAAATCACCTAGGAGTCGTATAAATAACAATTAAGAACAAATCCCGCGATCGTATATCTCTCTTCGCGAGAGACGAATGAAGTATGCGATCGGTCTTTAGAATAATTACCATAACCGCGGGATTTGGGGAGAGAGAGGAATATAACCCAACGATGGGAGATCATCCCTAGCGATCGCAGAACTCGATCGTTATCGATGGAAATCACTCTGATCGATCGCTCGAGAGTGTAAACCGCGGCACCGGGTCGAAACTTATCCTCGTCGCCGTTAACAACGATTCGACGAGAAAAGTCCTGTCTAGGTCTCTTCTTTTTTTCTTTGCGCGGGAACGAGATTGCGTAAGAACGCGGAGCGAATGGCGTAACGATAATTTACATCGTCTACTCCGCAAACCGGCGAAGTAGCGATGCGAGAGAGAACGAGAGGTTTTTTTTTTTTGGAGCTAACGCGTCTCGCGGCCCGTACGCGCGAACATGATTTTAACAGTGGCATAATACGATTTACAGGTTTGCGGGTTGGGAGCAAAGGTCAAAGGCTTCGCGCCGGTATCGTTAGCGAGCACACGCTACCTCGTTCGCGCCAGTTACACTTGCCGGGGCAACCGATGAACATTCCGTACGGTGCTCGGCGTCGGTAAGTACTTATTTCGTAAGTGCGCTCTTCTTCGGGATTGGCCAACCGGTGAATTACGGAAGATCTCGAACACACGTATCCCGGTATACGATACTTTGCATGAAGGCGAGCGCGCTCCTCGTGGAAACTTTCGCCCCCGATCGACAACATTTGCGTTTCCGTCGGGGTTGAACGGGGGTTACGGTGAGATGTACGAGCGGACCACGCCTCGCGGGAACTTTCGGCACCGATTATTTCTTGGCAATCGCTGCGAGAGCGCCATTTTATTCGTTGGAATGTAGGGAAGAAAGTTCTTTTTCTCATCGCGGATAGAATTGATCGAAGACGATTCTCGCGTAAGCGATTTTATTCGATGGAAACTCGTTGCGTTTCGATTGCGAGTAATAAACGGTTCGAAGCGATCGGATGAGAATAATTTTCAGCCGATTCGAAGCCATGGGAAACGCGAGCGAGGAACGGAAGGATCCGAGAGACATGGTGGTATCCAGTAATCGGAATCGCGTCGGGGTCACCTGGACACCGGGGCTCGCGCGGTCGTACGGGGTTAATCGTGAGCTCTGCGTATTACGAAACGCACACGGGCCCCCGGGGATTTCACGCTGTAAGATTCCATGTACGCGATCGTCGTCCGTCGTCGCATCGGCGAGGAGGACTTCGTGCATGTCTGTCACGCGTGCGATTCCGTGCATGCTCACGTAATTTCAGGCTACGCTCGTTCCCCGTGCAAGCCAACGAGCAAAACCGGTAGAAAATGCCCGTCGAATGCTTTCTGGCCCCCAGAAGAGGACCACGATGAGCGGCCGACGACCAGCGTTCCGTCTCTTTGTGCGACGCGACGAGGAACGCCGTGATTTAAATCCGTACCGTGGATTTAAAAGGGATTTTAAAAATTCGTTGCCACGCGAGTGGCCGCGTCCCGCGAATGTCTCTCGACCACGCGTGTATTTTGTATTTTTAAACCTCGTCGGCCGGTAAACGCGTAGCGGTGCGCGCAAACGTTCGCCGTCGATCTTTACTTAAACTATTGTTTATCCCTTTCACGCGTTAAATGTATCTAACGATCGTCGAAATATCGAATTCCCCGTCGTGGGTGAGTGATCGAGTAGAGAATTAATTACGTTGGTACTGTACGCGCGTACGTAAATACTGTGGAAGCCGGGGAATATTATAATCACGGATAATGTTGTCAGTCGGTTATTGTTATCGCAATCGGTTGATGACGAAAACCTCGTCAACTTCGGCTATTATTAATTCTGATAATTATGCGTGCCACATATATGTAGCTTTGGATAAATACGAGTAGGTTGTACTATTTTGTCATAATCTTTGTTGGATAATATGATTTTTTTTGTTATCCTCTGCTTAATATTATCAGTCATTTATTGTTATCAAAAGTTACAGGTCTCACGGTGATCGCAATAAGCGGCTTCCACGGTAGGTACGCGCGTAAGTGCAATACTTGTAGTTTTTCCCTGCGACGTAATATCTCGCGATTTAAATACGACATCGAGCAAAGGCGATGGAAAAAGAAACGCGGTCGATAAGTGGCACTGGGTCAAATCTCTTTTTTTCGTGAAACCGGAACATCCTAATTCTAACGATAAGTCGAGTTACTCGAGGCTGATTTCCCCGACGGCCGAAAGAACGCATTGCCGTTAATAATTGCGCAAAGGAATTTACGAAGAGTATATAAAATTTTCGCCAACTAATTCGTGATCCTTGTGCGTACGCTCGCGTGACACGCACATCTCGTGTCCTTGGTGCGTGTTTTTGCCCCCTGAACGGTACTCTGGACTGTCAACCGTATTTCTTGTCTCAATTCCCTTGCAGCTTTAATGCACACGGACGTGAATACACTGTGCAATGGTTACGTACCGTGATGGAATCAAACATGAGTTTAATACCGATACGTACGTCACCTGTGCACGACGACCGCTCACCGAGGTTTCGATACGCGGTATATCTGATTTCACGCATATTGATTCCTACTATTTCTAGTAGCGCGAAATGTTGCATAAATCCTTATTTCGCGTTATAACTGTATTCAAGGATTTTTTTTTTTTTCTCCGATAAACGAAAGTTAGTTATTATGGAAATATTCAGAACGAAATATCTTTCGAGTGGTTTATATCTTATATATTCGGTTATTTTGTTTCCGTTAATATTCGATATTCCGTGTCGGCTGACAAAATTATTTAAACGAATCTTAAACACAGATTTGGTCTCGATCCAAATTTTTGGTATCGCGAGTCAATCCCCTTCCTCGACTTTAATCGTAATTAGAAAGGAATACATAAATTCTTAAGAAAACCTTGCGATGTACAAACGCTGTTTTTTCCTCGGCGCGTATCTCGAGACCTACCGCGATGTCCTTCGCGAAACATTGCAGAGATTTCAAGATCCTCGAGCTCCTTTCGCTGCGTCTCAGCGGTTTCAGAATTACAGAGCAGCCTCGACCTTCGACTTTATAGAAATCGAGAATGCAGAACGATGGCAAATTGCCGACATATCGGTGATTCTCGAGCCGAAATAATGCAAACCGATGGGAGAAAGTTTTGCTACGAAATTAACCGGTTTCGGTTGACGAGAAAGCAGAAGCAGCATTGTGCTGTCACGAAATTGATGATCTTTCGATTAACGAAAACCGAGGACGTATAATTTTAACCTCGATCTCGATCGTCGGATCTAACTGGATCGCGTTGCTCCTGACAATGGTATTCTTTCTCCCGCTGAACCGTTGATTCGTTTGTAATTAATCGTCAAATTTTCCGCAAGCCGAGAACTAACTGCCATTTCGTGCGTCGGCATAAGTTTCATTAAATTAATTAAATAAACAACTCGATTTAATTGCAGATGTCTCGTTAAATCGAGTTTCTAATAATGAGAATCTCTGGTGCCATCAGCGCGCGATGTAATATTATATTTGCAGGAAAAAGAGAAGAACTTTCGAGATAATTAATGAAGATCGTGGAGGGGAAAAAATGTTGCTCCCTGTGACCGATGCGATTTGCAATTGCGATAAATCCTTGATTATCAGTTTATCCAAATGAGACATTAGTTGCGAATTACGAAGTGGATTATTTATTACGATTATAAGTTCCGCTTTCTCACGTTGCTATATACGGTGTACCCGGGTTGCGTTAATTATTTCATTACATTTAATTAAAACAAATTTCTCTTCCTCCAGATTTCCAAACACCTTATTACGTTTCTCGAATCTGCAAGCTTCTTCATTATGTATGTATATCTCAACGTTATCGTCTTACCGAATAATAGAACTTTAAAAAAAAAAAATTGTGCACGAAGAACTAACAGTCCTGACACGTTAACGATTAGAATACAAGCAAATTTGAAGCGGTTTGATAATTGCTTTGGTGTAAAAATGAAAATATATATTGATCACAAATTATTACAAAATAATAGAATCCACTTATATTTATCCAAAACTACATACTCGTAGTACGCGTAATTATCAAAAATCGATAACAATAGCCGAAGTTTGATTATAATAAGCAGATTATTTTAAGTAATTTCACGTGATGTGGTTTTGGGACAAACCGATCGTGTTAACGATAACCAATTGTTAACATTATCCGTGATTATAATACCCAGTTTCCACTGTAATTACCAAATGTCCCGCCGACCCAAACGAAACGAACGTGACTTTATCGCAAAGATCAAACGAAGTAAAATCGAATTCCGCGATTCGGATGAATCGCGACTGTCGCGAGGATCAAGCCGAAACGAAAACGAGACTGCGAGCCCGTAAGTAAAATACAGGTTGCAACCCGGTCCTTTTCGACTGATTACGATGAAGAAAGAGGAAGCGAACGTTGCGGAGGAGGTCCACGTTTCCCCCCGATTGCCGTCGCTGAGGCATACCTCTCCTACACGAGCGTTGCGTAACGATAAATTTTAATTGAAGGTAGCGCGCCCTCCTCTCTTTCCACGATCTTCCACCGTTAAACGTAACCGTGAAAGATAAACCGTAGGAAGAGCGAACGAGAGGAAGGAAGAATTAACAACCAGTTTTCACTCACCGTGTAACTGAGCGAGGGACTGCAGCGTGCTGGCATTGCAGTTTATGAATCCTGAAACAGAAAGGCGACGGTTCGATTAAAATTAAGTTACGTTTAGAACAACCTCTTCAACTTTTTACGAGAAACGAAATCCCTCGCGTACATTCTATCTTAAATTATGACATTTTCCATCGATTTCGCATTCGCCGTTTTTTTTACGATTCACTTTATAAATGTAAAGCTCGAGAATTATCGGCGTCGACAAGAATCTTTTTCTTTTTTCTTTCCTCGGTATAATTAATTCGATAATATATGTATATTCTTGGGAATACGAACTGTCACGTATATCGCGTAAATTGGAAGTAAAGTAAAAGCATCCACTTTCCGTTGCCGTGCTGTTATTTATGTACGAATTCCTTGCTTTCATTTGTAATTAGCGGTTCGTTCTGTACCGTTATACTCGTTATTTATGCAACGCGTCCCTCGTAATTTGCAAAATGTAACAGTTAAATAATTTTAACGAGTAGCATCCGAAAGCGAATCAGGCGAACTGAATTTTGTTTAAAAAAAAAAAAAAGAAAAAGTGAAGCGCGTACGGTACAGTTTTAACGAAACGCGTCAATCTTCCTCGTAGAAGATGTCACCCGTCATAAATTTGCGTCAAGAAATCCTAGAAATGAGCTTGTGTCATATGCGCGATGAGGCCGATAATAATACTAATGACACAGGTAGAATATAATTATGCACCGGAGAAAAACTTGCTATAACACGCCTACCAACTCGAAACAGAGAAGTAGAATGGTAAATAAGATCTAAAGGATCGACAGGTGTGCCCGTCATTAGATCATCGGAAAATGCTGTACTTAAAATATTGCGTTGCGGTACTGTAGAATGTTAAGAAAAAAAGCTGGAAGGAAACGATCAAATTTGATAGGTCGAGTGGGACGCGTTTTTCTCGGAACACAGCAAAATTGAACGGCCGTTTTTTTTTGTTCCTTGCGAAAGACACGGTAGTCGTTTGGGTGGTCATTTGTTACTCCAATCCGACTTAACGCGACTCCGATAATGAGTGCGAGAAAACTGATTAATTACTCTCCCGCGTGTACGCGCTTACACGGGTATCCGCGTGCGGTAATATAAAACCCGCGTGTGAGGTTACGCCTGACGGTACGTATCGCGAGGCTGCGAGAGAAAAAAAAAATGAAGGAAAAAAAGAAGAACCGCTCGCGTGCGGTTCTCGGGGATCACGTTGCGCAGTGTCGTAAGTATCCGCGCTAAGCCCTGGTGCCGGACATTCGGGTCAAACGGAGTTTCAAATGCAGGTCGAATTCTATGTTTTATTTCGTGTATCGTGATACCGGCTACTGTGCCGGTTTCTAATCTTGAAAGGGGGTCCCTCGTCATAAAAAAAACACACACGCAGAACCTAAACATGACAAATTACAACGATCACGGAATATTCTATTATGTCGCGATAGAATAATTAACGAGGGAAATATGATAATTGAATTACGAATAAAATATACGGAAATATATCAAATCAAGGGTATACCACGTGATTGAATTTTTATGTATTTAACAATGTAAAAGGTAAACACGGTATTCATTCTACATCGAGTGAATCGTGTCGCGCGTCGAAATTATAACTGGAAAGCACGAACGGAGAATCGAATCGCGTTATAAAATTCTCATCCACAAGCATATCACGGTTACCCGAGCCGCCTCATACGCGTATAAATATCCCCGACACGTGCACGTAGATTTAACGCTGCTACCCGTGACTCGAACATTCCCATGGCACGAACTAACCTCTGAACTTAAGACTCGTCTAACCACCGAGCGATCTACGCTGGTGCATGTACCAATATACGTTAATATACCAATAAAAGCATTGACATTTAGGACTACTAAAACGCGTGCCTCCGTCGGTGCTCGTCGCGGTACGTCGATACCTATTTACTGCCTGCCCTTACGCTTTTTCTTCTAATAACAAACATTAATGCTGTTAGAATATACAATCTAGATTCAAGTGTGGCGCATTATAATAACTAGAGTAGTGCGTGCGGGTCAAGAGGTGAGAAAGGTACCTTTATCAGTTTTCCATTCACACTCATTCCTTTTTCTATTAGTCGAAGAGTAACAAGAAAAATCTAGAGAGTAAAAAGTAAAATACCCAATTTTGTTAATAACTAGTTATAAGTGAGAAAAATATTTTTATTAAAGCGAAAGACTTAGTTACTAAATTTTATTTAATAAATCTTTGTTTCTGTTAACGGATTGTATAGGTGAATTAAAAGTAACACCCAACAAATACAAAAAAATATCTCGTCGTACCGTTTCGAGAACGAAGCGAGAACGCGAAGAGACGCGTCAGCCAGATTGACCTTCGTCGTGGAAAAGTCTAATTAGCGAACGTTCCCGGTGACGATCCCCGTCGAATTTAAATCGGGAGAACGCTCGCATGGTCGACGAGATCAATTATCGGCGGGGTGTGGTGGGTGCGTAACGCGTATAGTGCGTGGGAATAGATCGATTGAATTAATTACTGGAATCGTTGAGCGGGGTAGGTATGTACGGAGGAGGGGGGGAAATTGAATTGAACAAGCGGATTCGAGAAAACGCGAATCGCGCGGGACGAGTAACTTATTGCATTGTTCTTAATCGGGACGCGACATTGTTCCGGAGAAGTTAATTAGACGAAATGGAACGATGTCAGGAATTTGAGATAATTGTTCCGCGCTTCTGAGTAACGATAATCGGTCGGATCGATTTGATTGAATAACTCGTATATTTATTTGTTTAATCCAGATTCACTTTTTTGTACGAACGCGTGCCCGCGCGGGGAAACGATTTTAGTTTTTAATTCCATTTGCTTTAATAAATTGAGGAGCGTTACTTTACGTGGAGAAGAATATTTATGGTACCTACTTTACCAGCGCGGTGTACAAAGGTTCTCGTTAAATATAGAAATACCGATTATTATTTTACGTTTAATACCGACATTGGGCGTAACGTTGCAATAGCATGCGAGATATCATCTATTTACGAGCCGCGAATAAAAAATTGATAACTTTACGGCAAACTTTACGAATATCGCGTGTCATCCGCTATGGGTGCGAGTAGTAAAATACAGTTTCCTACGCGGCGTAAGTTCCAAGAGTCACCGATAAACCAGATACCAACCGATAATAAACAACAATAAAATGTGTCCGTTTAACCGCACCCCCGTTTGACGTTTCGCCGCATTTTGATAACACCTCGCGGAAAAGTATCTTTTTCCACGTCTTCCACCCCACGAAGGGACCCGCTGAAAGCACGCTAAATTGCTCGTAAAGGGATAACGTTTAATAAACGTTCATTAATGAAACGCATTATTATCGTGCTCCACTTAATAACTCTGCGCCTCGTACGGCGCTCGTAGACTTTTTGTCGCTCGCAATTAGCGTTCATAAACGAAGAGGCAACGAGTACCGAGGACGCGGTCGAAGAAGAAGAAAAAAATATATTTAATCCGATTTACGCGCAGTGTCATTTAATATTTGCATTCCGTAACAACGCGTACGAAGTAGTCGCGCAATTCCTCAATGCGTCGAAACGCCGGAGGCTCGGGATTACAAACCGGTTGTAAGCTGGAGTAGTTTTTTTTTCTTCCCCCCCTTTTTAAGCCTCGCGTGTCGTTTTTCAATGATCCGGCGAGCCGATTCACTTTCGGAATTAATTTGACTCTTCGTCTCGTAATCCCGACATATTATTAGAGGGGAAAACTGTGGGTCGCGAGAAAGAAACGTTTACGAACGAACGAACGAACGAACAATAGTCACGAAAAGAAATGCAAATACAGTGTGAAGCCGCTTATTGCGATCGCTATAGGATCCGTAACTTTGGATAACAATAAACCGCTGATAGCATTAAGTCGAAGAGACAAAAGAGTTTATTATTGAACATAAATTGTTACAAAATAACACAACCTACTTATATTTATCCTAAAGTACATATTCGTGGCATGTATAATTATCGGAATTGATAACAATAACCAAAGTTTGATTATAATAAGCTGTGGAATTAAAATAATTTAATATGACGTGGTTTCGACACCAACCCCGATCCTGATAACAATAACCGATTGATAATATCATCCGTGATTATAATATCCGGCTTCCACTGCAGTCCTTTTATTCAAAGCGTTAGTATTGTAACGTTCCTCGCGTAATATAAGTTTTACACGTATTCCGCGGTGATTCATCGATTTATTGCGTTAATAAATAATATATGACAACGCTGCCGATCGGTTGAAACGAAATACCCGGAATAACTCTTCGAAGATAATTCTGAAAATATATTCCTCGAGAGCATGGTAAACGCATTTGTCATTAGAAAACACGGCATCGAACGTCACGATACGACGATATCTACCCACGCTACGGATGATTAATTTTTAACGATAGCGCGAATGCACGTGACTCGAAGAAAGCATTGTTCGACTCGCGTATGCGTGCAAGGCCGCGTTACTCCGAAACGCCTAAGCCTTTCAAACCAAAGGCGCCTGTAATTTTTTTTCGATATCGGTGACATTATCGAGCATACCTTTCCCCTCGTTTCCTTATCTTATCGCCATTTACGATCCGAGCAGCCGATACCACGAATCAAACGTTAACACCGATCGTACGTTTAACCGTACGTACCATACGTACCGAATCTTGTCATTTCTCCGCAATTACCTTTCGTCCAAGTTTTACAATTTTCCCACCGTCAGAAAATTCATCCATAACGTACCGTTGTGCGCTTTTCTCTTAGGAAATGCATCTCACGAGAGAGATATATATAAATAGACAGCCTTAAAAGTAATTTTCGATGAAAAACGTTTTAGAATTACGATCCACAATTTACTTTCCAAAGCGAGAACACAAGCCGTGTTCTCGGCGCGTGATTGGACGCTCGCAATTACGTTCTAAACGAGCGATCAATTGTTCCGCAGGGATCCGAAAAATCTCGTTGGCTGACAAGCCGAAACGTCGGCTGTTACTTCGGCGTTAAGGTCTCGCCGGTGTAATACTTGTGCGGGTTGCGTCTCGAATCGTGTATTTATAGGTAACCCCCGTGTGTTCTCCGCCAATCGTGCGCGATTTGCATATAATAAACGCTCGGTCGTGCTAACCGCGAATCGCTCGGCGAACCGTGCCCGTTGCGAGTAATCTCCTGCACCGTTATCGTAATAGCGAAGTCTGGCGCAAAATCATTTTCCGTGCGAGCTTACGTTGCCGGCGAGGAAAGAAGAAATAAAAGGAAATAAGAAAAGAGACCGCCGGCTCCGCGTTGCGCGCACGCACACTTATTTTGCCACGGGGGGAAAATTGCGCGCTCGCGTGCGGAGGCGTAAAGGCGCGTGCAAGCTGCGTTTTCGAATTTTAAGGAAACCGTGAATGCACTTTAACGTATCCACGCGACGATATTATAAGTACCGATCAATTTAACGTAATAACGTTATTTCCGTTTGTCCGCGGTGTAATGCACGACGAGGTAATTGTGCAATAAGTGGAATTCGAAGGTTTAATAAACCTAAACTTAAGATTTTATTTCTCTATGTAATATAATAACTCTGAGATTCGACGTGTGAGTTTCAGTTTTAGGACTTGGAGATGTAAATGGTTCGAGATTCGAGGATATTCTGCTTAGTAGTTTATAATGTTCTCCTGAGATGTAAAATGAATTCTGAAGAAGGAGAGGATCGGTAGGTTTAAAGAAAACTATTATCTATCCAAAAGGATGTGGAAGGCATGACGAGCAAGATGTTTTGGTGGAAAGTAGAAGAGAAGAAGGACTAGGAGTATGGATGTTGGACTCGGTGATAAGGAGGCGCACGCGAGAAAGTGGTGATTCAGGGTCTAAGGGCGTTTCTAGAGATGTACAAAATATTGGCTACACTAGTCTCATGACTAACTTATGATTATAAAAGGAGGATAGCGGGTCGGTACATTACAGCGGTAAGTCCGCGATTCGTGTGCGAATTGAAAGTTACAGGGGCACGCGGAGGGTTGAATTGAAACTCACCATTCGCGATAACGCGAAACGTGAAATAAATATCTCGACGAAGGTTAAAGTGTTCTCGGTGTAAAAGAAGTTAAGTAACGAGATAATTGACGATTTGGAGAACGGAGAGATACGCGGTCGGAGGTTAAGTTAGCCTAACGGCGAGAGAGACTGACTATCAATAGTTTCTCTCGCGTTTGCCACGGTTAACGGTGGGAACCTTCCGATGGAAATTATTATTCGACGTCTCTTACGAATTTCATATTTCACCGGTGGAATATTTCCGTTGCGTGTCAGCCGGACGGTCGAGTAACGAGACAGTCGTGCGTTTAAGAAGAACCGGCGCGGCGGCGTGTCGGCTCGAGGGGTAAACGCGAACTTATCGATCCCCTTTCGATCATTTGCGCACGCTCGATCCTAAATCACTTCGATCGCGGTGTAATTCTCGCCGAGTATTAATAATGATAATGAGATCTGGTCTCGAGCAAAGTAAATGCACCGCGTAAAAACCACTTTTCAATTACCTACCGAAATGTATCAATAGTTGGCCGTGTATCTCGCGCTTGGGATAAAGAATAATAATTAAGACTCGCTTAATCGATTTTGGCGCACCGTCGCGTACACCGTCGTGCTCACGACTTAAACCCGGGTAATCGACGTTTCGAAACGAGTATTCTCGAATCAGGGAGTTTTACTCCAAGATCGAGAAAAGCTTGGGAGAAAGTTTTATTCGAATTTATTGGCGTGTTTCGTTTTTATTACGCGCGCGGATGCGCGGTCACGTGCGCGCCCGAGTGTCTGGAGAGAGAGAAAAAAAAGTCAATGGCGCGGTGGTACCCGTTTAATTTCGATCGGAATGGAATGTCGAGCGCTTTAGCAAAACTGGACGAGAAAGTAAACCTACCACCCGAACTTCGATGGCAATTAAATATTAAACGTTGCGTCGATTCTGGGAAGAAACGGAAATGACTTAATTCCTGAAACGCCACGCGCGCGCGGATGTTAAAAAAAAACAAAAGAAAAGAAATAGTGGTATTTGGATAACGCCAGACGGTACCGTACACTTTAATCCAGAAAATTCCTATAAGTCGGATGGGTTTAAGGAACGAATTAGCATAAAATATCCACTTTCGTTGGCGGGACACCGTAAAAGGCAGAGCGCGGCACGAACGAACGCGCACGTTCGGCAAACGCGCGTTGAACAAACGCGTTGAGCTTAGGCTCGCGTTAATCGGCTCGAATCGAAAGTATTCGGGTATATTCGGCCCACCCGTTGCGTGACACTTCCGCGCGTTTGACTGCCGCACGATAGACACGCTCGATACGTTTCTGACGGCAGGGTCGTCGGAAATGTTCGAAATCGCACGTATTTGATTATTCGTATAATCCTCGTATTTACCGATGCAAATAACTGGTAAATGGACCGTGTCCGAATATCCGGGCGGAACGCGTGTCGATTAGAATGGACACTTATAATTATTTCGCTCGACTGAAATTCAAAACGATCGTAAACTAATATATCGACGTACAACCACTTCTGGCGTTACTTCCGTTCGATGTATTGGATATTAAACCAATGACGTATCATTCCTTAGGATTTAAGTTAGGATAAAGACACGAGAAACACGGAAACGTAGAAAATGAAAAAGAAAAAAGACCATTGAAAGTAATACTGGTCGTAAGAATGCAAACGACTCGAGGCGTAGAATCGGATTTATCTAAAAATCCGATGACCCCCGCGAAACGCTTTACGCGCATCCTACGCGTTTGTTCGTCGTTTCGCTTATCGAACAAAGAATCGCGGAAATGCGTCGACCGACGGGTCTGCGACATTCGAAAGCCACCTTGCCGGAAAACGACAATTTAAAAAATAAAGTTCAAGGAACTGCGGGACGCTTCGGGATTATTGAAGATTAATTTATATGGAAATTTGTCGGGCCGCGCATAAATGAATATTATTAAAAGCGGGAAAACGATCGATCGAAGTTTCACTCTCTTTGAACACATCGAGACGAACATTCTCGTCCCCGCCTCGATACCCGCGGCTACCAGAATGTGTTTACGGGCGAGGCGTTTTCGCCCGTTCGCAGAGTTACACAATTCCCGCGCGGGATGCCACCGAGCCCGCGTCCCGTCGATCGATGTGTTTCTTGGCAACGGACACGGATATCGCCGCGCGTAAACGGTAGGCAGCCATTAGAGGTGGGGGGGGGGGAAAAAAGAAGAAAAAAAGATTAGAAATGCGACAGTAACTTTCTCTCGGACGAGACATTGAAGCGACACGCGCGAAGTCTTGCGATTTAATTCGGACGATTAAATCGGGAACGCCGTGGGTGCGCGAAATAGATCGACTGATCGGTGTGCCTAGATCGCGTTGATCGCGATCTAAGGAGAGTGACGCGTCGACGATTCGTGGATACGATTCGCTTACACGCTTAATGGAATCGTTACGGTTCGCAAACTCGTGCGTGGAAGTTAAGGTTTTCTTGGGCGAGGTAGATCCTTGATGAAAAAAAATTCTAACTCTGGTAATTTCCGAGCTGTCCGAATGTGAATGAGCACGTTTGAAGGTCGAAGGTTGACAGAGTTATGAAAAAAATCAACGACGACGAGCAACGACCAATTCGAAGTACGCAGTCGCGTATTACGCGTCACTTCCTAATTCTCGTTGTATTAAAAAATTTTCTGAAAAATTCTGTTATCGTCTAAATTTTGGATTATCGGGAATCCAGATTTATATTTTCCGACGTACTTTATTAGTACGAGCGAGGGGAAATTATTGACGCGCTAAATCAATTTTACGATCGATTAATGGACGTTCGAACTTGCGTCAGAATGATCGACACGCGTTAGCACCTAAACGATTCTGAGAAGATTACTCGCGATCTAATCGCAAGTCGTTTCATGATTCACGCGTAAAATCGACGTTCTCCGCGAACAAATATCGCGCGTAACCTGCGCGGAATCAAAATCTCATTTACGTCTACGGTCAAGTTGCGCCGCGTGCGTGTGCGTGCGCTTGCTGCGTACCCTCGCGCGTACGTATACCGCGATATTGCAAGCAATCTCCGACAAAGTTGCATCATGCGTTAACCAACTTTCAATTGCGCAAATTAATGCGCGCTACCATCTGCCTAATTATCCGAGATAGTAAAGCAACCACGAAAAAATGACGAGCGACGTGACGAGGGGGTTACGAAACGTACCTACGCGACGAGCAGAAAACAGAATGGGATGTCGGATAATGTAATAAATTGCACGTACACGCATAGACGTATAGACGCGCGCGTATAGATTTTAGTCGTAAGCACACTCGCGTCAGGTTTTTTAATACCGAGATCGCACAATCTCGACAACCGTCTTTAAACAAATCTGCTCGGGTGAATGCAAATACCTGTCCCGGGGTACATAGGATGTAATAAAAATTCTTCGATGATTAACGATCCGCTCTGACCTATCAGAGTTAACAAATTACCCCCCGTTATTAAGATCAATATTTGTTCGTACGATGTTTAACACTGATTCTACCACGATTTTGTGTGTACCTGTTTCGACCGAAACATAACTTATATTCGGAAAGGGATTGCAGGAGAAATATACAACATAATTAATTTAACAACCGTTATAGGAAAAGTGAAACATTTAATTGAGGAGGAACGATTAAACTAACGATAATAATTTTAAGAGAAAATTTCAAAAAAGTGTCTTCCGACACCTTCGCTGGAAAGTAGAAATAGCGCGAGGAAATATTTCGAATACGCAGCCGCGCGAATTATCGATCGGAAAAAACGTGCTCCGGAATAAACTTCGCTGAAACGCCGGGACTCGCGCGAAAAAAAAAAAAAGAAGTCTCGCGTTCCCCGATGTATTTACAGGCGGGTTGGTTCGAATTTATCGGGCACCCAGGAAAAAGTGGAGCTGCTATTCGCGGCGAGACCGCAACGACAAAACAAGCATAACCGTTTCGACGAGTTCCTTGACGTATCGGCAAATTGTCCTCTCCGTTTCTTTAACCGACAGGCTTATTTAAGAAACAAAATACGCGTTTCGAGTCAATGACTCGCTTTTCCTTCCCCGCGAAACCATGACGACTTGACTTTTTGCCAAACGACCCTGCGCGCGCGCGCTCCCCCGTTCGCTTGCCATTTCGATAAAATTTCCAAACGCTTTCTCTCCGGTCCCGCCAGCTGAAAAACATTCGCAATTTATTCCCCGCGTATTCCATTAGACAAGACGTTAACACGCGACGCCGAATGACTTGCGCGCGAGCGTGCCACTCATTGCGCGGGCGCGCGAGCGCGTTTGGCGCGACGCACACGAGGCGATGACGTTTACATTGAAAACAACTTGTTATCGCGGTGGCTGTGCTGAGCGCGGTATTTCAAATGGAAGACAGTTTGCTCGGTACGAGCGACGCGTGATGTTCGCGAGACGTAAATTAGAAAATCAATTTCGGATCTCAAAATGTCCGAAATAATACAAAATCGACTATATCCACCAATTGTCTGAACATTTCCGAATCGAACGAGCAATATTATGCCTCCCGATCACTATCTCCAACGACGTTAAGAATTGAAATATACCCGATCTTTTTAAGAATCGCTAATCGCTATGCACTAAATAAAGAATCAAACGCGCGTCAAAATTCGTAGCACGCGAGTGCAATTGCATAACTTAGCTTCTCTAGCGTTCAATATCTCATCGATATAATGACACCCGCGTATTTTTCAAGTACTCTTAAAAAAAATAAAAGACATTGGCATACGTTCGTGGGAAAGATTCCCGAATTGTTTGTAACGTTGCGAAAATTGAAATATGGTTGAAACGTTATGCGTAACACTGATGGTCCCTCGGCGTCGATCGAGTACGCGAATCGAGCAATCGAATCGAGTCTCGAGTCCGATACGGCAAGGGCAAGGAAGAGGATAATGGTAGCTCGCTTTCCATGGAAGATTTACTGGATCTTCGGCTACCGAGTTAACGAGAACCGACTAATGGCCTCCTAGGATCTCGTCGGCGGATCTTCGGTACTCGGTACCCTCTGCCCCACGTGACTAAGTACCGTGTAAAGCCCGTAACGGCTCCGCGCCGCGAGGTAGATCGCGATCGTGAGACGTTTCGAACGCGGAAGTTCCGCACGATCGGCGAAGAGCGACGCGAGAGAATCGCATTCCGTCCCGACGACGACGACGACTACCGCGCCGCCGATCCTTACGTATTCGCGGCGTTAGGATCGATCGATGGGGATCGATCGATTAGGATCGAGGATGATGCCATACGGTGGTCTACGGGACACCTGACGATGAGATTCGAGGAGAGGATCGAGACGAACGCTCCTCCGGTAACGCGAAACGCCCAATAAATATTTGGCTTAAATCTAGATCATGCACATCTCTGGATCTTCGGATCTCCAAACTTTTGTTTTTACTCTGTCAAGTGTATTTCAGGTCGCTGATCACGAAATAATTATAGAATTTTTATTCTACTGAAAATTATTTCACAAGGAATCACATGTGTTTGCTTGCTTTAGAAATAGTTTGGAGATCCGTAGATTGGGAGATGTGCACGACCTAAATTTGTTCCAAATATATTTTTATAAATACCGTCCTACCAACAATTTCCAGGATAGAGTGGTTCTTGTGACGCATCAAACTAATCAAACGGCAGGGAATGTTGCCGATGATAAACGCCAACCACGTTATCCCTCGAGACATCGTTAATAAACTTTGAAGATGAAAAGAATACCAGACCCAATTGCAAATACGTCACGTGTATCGAAAACTCTTCCGAAAACGGTGACCTAAACGGCAATTACGCCACGCGCGAGAGAACAATCGTCGCGTCGACGACGCGACGCGTCTCTCGCACGAAAGTAAACTCGAATTCGACGAGGGGGCAATTATTCAAATAAGAGAAACGAGGGTCCAACTGTTCTCGTCGCGCCACCGCGATTATTTCTCGTGCGAATTTCATCGAACGCTTTCATTATCGCGACGAGTTTGAGGAGACAGCCTGCGCTCGCCCCCTCCCCCATTTCTCGTTCGCCGTACGCGTACGCGGTTCCGAACGATGACGTCTCGATCCGGTGATTACTCGACCGTTTCGAAAGAACAATGACAGGTTTGACGTCTTCCTCCGGAGAAATCCCGTTCGACTCGTAACGCGCGGCTTTCCGACACGACCCGTCGTCCCGCGCCGTGCCGCGCCGTACCGGTCCGATCCCGAGAACGACGATAACCCCCCGAGGATCATCTCTTCTTTCGATCGTGACGCGCGTTGCAGGACAACGCGGTTTTCTCGTCTGTTCGAGTGTGCGCGCGCGCGCCTTCCACGGGACGCGTTGTCTTCATCGGTATGCGCCATCGAGAGTTGGAAGAGAGTCGAGCAAATACGTATACATCGTTTGCTACCATTTTTCCCTTTTCGCTCTCGTGGGTCGTTGAACGGAGATCCAATTCGGTTAGCGAAATAGGCGTCCACCGTTCTCGCGCGCCATCGTCGAGGGGAATTTTGACGTAAGGAATGATTAAATAGATATTTATCGTATTATGAGCAGAAAATAACACTAGATTGACAAAATGTGTTTGTATGCAATTGTAGCCTTCCTTGTATACATTTTTTGTTGTTTCTATTGAAATATTTTAATCGCACGATTATCGTAGATTTCGGACTAGAAACGGGACTTTATTATAATATCCATCGGTAATATCGTGTGTATTATTTACCCGTCTCTCGTAGTAGATAATTTCCAGGTAGATCGCGGAACGAATCGGAATTTCTGCGGATCGCGAATTCCGTTGAATTGCGCGTTAACTAACTCCATTCCAGGCATTTTTGATTCGCTCGATCATTCGAGAATGTTCCAAGCGAGATACCGAAAATATATGTATATACTCCGAGCGTCGCCCGATCGTACATAGGCAGGTAAATACATAGGTCTACTTTAAACGATCTTCTCTCTGCTCCTCATCTTCCGTTTTACGCTTACGATACAGTCTCTCGAAACCGTGGGAAGTTTACTACGACTCGACGCTACCGGCTTGAATTAAGGTCTTGCGACCTTAACATCACCGACCTCCACAATGGAGAATCGCCGCGCCGCCTTTGCGGAACTCTGTTTTTGGATCTAACGCGGCGAGCGCTTTTACTTCCAACGTGACGCAAGGGTTACTATTACTCGAAAGACATAATTTGAGAAGGTCATGCTCGACGGGAGAATGCACGCGCGATGGGAATGGCACCGTTTTCTCCCCGCAATGTCGTAAGAGCGATCTTCCGGAAGTTTATGAAAATAACGGTCGCGTCGTACTCTTCGTAATTCCGTTGATATTCAAAGCCTTGGAACATCCCGACGTTGTAACGTTGGGTTATTGAGAAATAAAGGGAAGTTTAAGTAAAATTAAATAGGTATTATATTATGCTAAATTATCCTCGAAGTTATTTTTTTTTTTAATCTCAATCTGCTTATGTTAAGTTAACCTGCACGACTGTGTATATATATATTTTTCCTTTTTTTAATATATTCCTTTTCCTTTCCTTATTCCTTTTTTTTTAATATACGTTTTTCGCAAGTGAATAAAATAATATTTCGAATACGTAATAGCAATAAAGAGAGTCGTCGAATCAACCCTCTCGGCGGGGACATTATTTACACCTTAATCTTTCGTCGATAAACATGAATTGTAAATCTCACCGCCTCGGCATCTTTTGCTCCTTCCCGCGCGATACACGGCATACCGTTAACCGGCTGTAATCTCAAATTACCTGTAACACCTCTTTATTACCAAATGCATCAGCGACTCTTTCAAACGAAGCACTCGCGCAATGAGCTTTAATGTTATGCGCGCAATTAATCACCCCGCGCGATCGTATCAGCGACTCGCTAATAGCGAAAAGTACGCTTAGGGTAATCGCAATTGTACCATAATTGCCGTACAAAAAATCTGTTTTCTCGATTCGCGTTGCATCGCCGGCGAAAAAAGAAAAACTTGCGACAAAAGTCCCTAATAAGGAATAGCGATTCGCGTGGCTCGAGCTGTAAAAATGTTATGCCAACCGTAATTAGCGGGGCCAATTAACCGTGAAGAACGCTCTTTAGCGGGATTGCGTAAAAGACACACGGCTGAAACTCAGGATAATTTCGCGATACTCGGGAATCTTTCCTAAAAATCTTTCCACCGACGGAAATAAATGTGAACGAGCCCCGCCTCGAGGGAACAAAATATTTCTCGTCTCTCTCACGGAGCTTCGAAATACTTTTATTCCTGCCAAATGTTTCGAAGAAGATTCTAATATCGCGGAATGAGAGAGGTGTTAGCGTGGGGTGACTTGGTGGTGAACTTTTTGTTTGCGAGAAAGCGAATGATTCAGGGGGTAGGAGAGGTTGCCGCGTGACTAACGTTACGCTCGTTAGTCGAGAGTTATTTTTGGTGACTAAAGTTTGTTTTGACCAACGTAACTCGAAAACATCCTTATCGGGGTGATTGGTCATCCGACGGTACGGGTAATTCGAACCCTTACGCGTTTTCGTACATTTTCACTCCGCGGCGGCGGTTGTTTATACGATCGAGAGAATACAAGAGATTCTTTCGAGATAAAAATACCTGGATGATTCCGCGTTCTATAGTCGAATGTTTTATCGATCTTGGCCCCGCGATTCATTGAAATGCAGTTTCTGTTTCAATTAATCCTCCCGACGAAATGCGTTTCCCCGAGTGGTGCACTTTCCACAGCACGCATCGTGCCTCGGTCCCTGCTTGAATTGCAGATGCGAGTGAAATATAATATCGTGGAATCCTGACATGCATTTTTTTTTTTTCTTCTCCGTCGATTCTGGGTTTTTCTTTTGTCTTTAGCGCGAAAACGTTTCTGCGATGCACTCGAACGTCCCGCGATCCGCGACGACCGAGTCGTACACGTTCTACGATATATTGCATTAACATAAACTTTATCGATCCAAACTGTTGCCAAGGAGAGGATAATCGTGACGGTGGAACGAAAAGATTCCACGGCTTCGAACGGACGCGCAAAATCCCTTTTTCAAATAAATATCGACGAAGAAATAAGATACTATTAATTATTCGAACAAAAATATCTAGTTATTCAGTCGCTCATTCTTAACATTGACTACTTCCAAAACTGTGCAAAAATAATTGAGAAATATCTATACGAAAAATTGATCGCGTCAAAGTCAAAACATGACAAGTGAGGAGGATTACGAGCGGTTAAAGGATACTCGAAGTTTTGTCCACCTGTCTTTCGAAACTCTATCCCCTCATTACCATCGTAAGATCCATGTAAAAATGTATAAATCCCTATTTGCAGATGACTCGAAGAATTGATTACTCGCGAGAGATGCCGTCCGTCACCGGGTTAACGAGCCCCGGGGACCGTGTTCGCCGGCAGAACGCGTATTGGCCATTGTCGTCCCGACGGTAACGGTAAACTTTAAATTGACGTTAAGAGACCGAAACCAATGACGGTTGTGAAATATTACGAGTCCCTGCCGCGCATGCGAAGTCAAACGAAACGACTTCCGAGGATAATCCCCGGAGTCCGCGGCGTCAAGTTTTGATCCGAACTTTAACCCCGGCTCTCGATTTCCAAACATACCGATAAATCCTTCCGTTATAAAGCGCGCGGAATTCGACTGGCAATTAAAAATTTTCTAACGAACGCCTCCGCCGATGAGATCGTTCGATTACTCGAGGCGCAGGCGCGGATAAAAAAACTCAAAGTTAACGAGAATTGTTGGCGAAGAAAGTTAACCTTTTCCTTCGTCACTCCGTTGACATTTAAATACTAACATTTCACCTTATCGCCGGGGGTACAATAAAACTTCTCGACTGCGGTAAAAATGACGCAATTAGCAAGTTTAATTGCTCTCTTCCTACGTCCATTTTTTTTTCTTCTTTCCGCCACTGCAATCCGTATCCCAGAAGACAGGTTTTAATCGGGATAAGCGCGCGGGAAGGACTCCGTTAATCGCGGAAGAAACGTTCCACGAGAGCGAGAGAGAGAGAGAGAGATACTGGACGACGGCGCTAATTAGAAAATGGAAAACGTCCGAGGGGAGTAGCCGTTTAGAATTCGATGTGAGAGAATTGAATCGTTGAGCGCCCGCCCCGTGTACGAGGAAGCAATGAGACTCGAGTTACGATAGCCGAGCGTGATTTTCAATATGGATTAGGCTCTTATACAAATTTCAATTACTCCAATTAAAATGGCGACTCGTGATTCTCAATACGAATCGAGGTTCCGCGAATGAGGCACCGCTTAGAAGGCCGTTGGCTTTACGCCTCGCTACATTATTTTATTGTTCGAGCTCGTCGCTTCTATCGCGTCGAATACAAAGTTCTCCGCAACGAGAGAGTCACTCTCTAAAAGCAAATACGAAAGTGTTTTTCGGGCACAAAAATTCTGTGGATATATCTGTCGCGCGTTACGTAAATTACGCAAATACGTTCGTACGTCGGAAGGCGAGTTGGGTTTTTTTTTTCTAAAGTTAATTTCGCGGCTCGCGAATATCGGTGGAAAAAAAAATTGTAATTCCACGCTGAGCGAAATGTGGGAAAGAAAGTTCGACGGCGATCGCTCGAAAAACGTTTGCGTTAAATAGACCACGTCGATGCACCGTTTAATTCGCCGATCGGTTGGCAAAGCGTCGACGATCGTTAAGAACGGAAACGACGCCGCGACGGATGGACGATCGGGGGGCGGGAATCGAGAGAAAGGAATAGAAAATTCGACTGAACGCACGAACTCCTTTCGACCGAACCTAATCGAGTGAACAATGATTACCAGAGAATTCCTCGTGACGACGTATCCGTCCGATAGCGAACATCGAAACATCCATGAAAGTTCACCGTCCTCGACACGACCGAGAGTCTCGTCGAGTTCAACGGCGAACGTAAGATTCCGAGGAATCAAACGCGGACGAGAAACGGAAGGAACGGCGAAAGGATTGGCAACGCAGAAACGAACCGGCAGCGATAGGACGGGAGGAATTGCAGATCATCCGAGGCTGCTGCCTAGTTCCTCGGCTAGCATCTGTCGTTAGACGCTGCCGCTGCTATTACCGTTCCGAGAAATGCACGGTTTTCAAGCACATGTCGGCCTTCGTTTGTCATCGTGACAGTTTTACGGCGTCGCGTCGGTGAGAATTACCAGGGGCATCTTATGCCGGTGAGAAGCATCCCGGTAATGCGGATTCTAAGCGTTTAGCGATCAGAGCTAGCGCCTCTAATCGAGCTTTCAATGGTAATCAGAAGTTGATCGACGGGACGAGAGAGAGAGAGAGAGAGGTGGAGAGATAAATGCGTTTCTTCGGACAATGATTAAACGATCGCGACGAACCATCTCTTGTTCCTTTACAAATATCGCTTTTGTCGATAATAAAATCACTCGGAGTTACGAAGAACCGCGTAACCCGTTGGTACATCGTAATCCCCCGCTAATACGTCCATCGACCGCAACGTTTACAAAATACCTCGCGGAGAACAAAGCGGTAAAAGTTATTCCGAACATCCGCCATTAATCGTGTTCCACCAGGGGGCAGCGAGCTAAATCGTACGACCGCGAGAACTTTGTCGTATTTGCTCCAGCTCGTTAACTGCAATATTTATACCGTAAATCTGTAAGCGTTAGCGCGGCTGACGCGTTACCGCCAACACTAGTGCGCTCGGACAGAAAATAGCTCCCAGTGTCCCAAAAGAAAAACGAAAAATGGCAAGTACCACAAAACACTCGGAAAGCCACCGCGGCCACGACGACGAAACAAAACGTTTCCCGTCTCCTTTACGTAAGCGGGCGTTCGCCATTATCCGCTCATAATTCGAGATACGGATTAACGCCGAGTCCAAACTTCTTACATAAATTACCATTCTCGTTCTTGCCGGCCACTACGGACCGGATTTATTTAACGGACGCGGTCGCGGATGTGATACCACCTTTCCGAGTGCATTGTACCTGGGGATACAGTGCGTCGGGATATAAACCGTCGCGTCGGTTCTCTCTCCGCCTCTCGACCGAAAACGTTTAGGCTAGAGCTGGATAATAGACTCGCCGAGACGCTCCTTCACCCCTCTCCTGTAAACTAGTTCTAGGTTTACACCTGAAACCGCGGAGTCGTAAGGTGAGGCGCTTCCTGGTGCGCTGAGAGCGTCTACAGCCTCGTACAGGTGTGATTACCGACGCTCGCGCGTCGAGTCGTTCGGGCTCCTGTCAAAGTTGTATAATCGCCGATGTTTCGAGCAACATGGCCGATCGAAGGCCGTCGCGCGCACACACAACGTCTGGTTACGTGGATCGCGTACCCGTGGCACCTTACCTAGTTGCACCGTGCGCATGTAAAGAGAGACACGCGTAGACACACGTCGATGCGAAGGTCTCTCCTTGGAACCTTGTAATAGTTGCATCGAATTGCCGCGTCTTACAGTCACCGACGGAATTCACCTCTGGCGAGAGTAATTAACGTAACCGCGGAATACGACGCTGCTCGTCCGCGTGGTTCGTTTTAAAATTGCCCCCCCCCCCCCAGAGGTCGGGACCTCGCCATTGAAATTATTTGGCCCGCCTTTCGGCCGATATTGGTTTTCGAAATTATCGAGGATATATTATCAACGTTACGGATAAATTAGTCGATCGCGTCGTATCGCTCGACAATTTCAGCTATGTCTTTGTCGCACAGTGCAACTGTACGCGAACGAAATGTTTGCGCGTTATGAATATTTAATTATTTCCCATCCCGAGGCATTAAGGCAAATTAATGGTAATAAATATCGACGTTGGCGTAAAGTTCATAATTGTGATTCTCGGATGCCCCGTGGTCACGCGTTATATCGCGAAATTAAAAAAAAGGAACGAGTTGAAACTTTTGACCCGAAATTGATATTAAATATTGCTATGTATACGATATTGTTTAACGGAACTACATACGTTAGAGATCGTAGAATAAATATTCGTTGCTCCGCGTTATCGACGTGGAATACGACCTCCTGGTATTTCTCACACTGTCCAAAGGAATTTACAGCTGTGAAACTAATTAACGTCCGCGGAAGATTAACAAGACTGCCGAGCAGACGTCGGATATCTTCGACCGAGAAGAAGCGTTGACCTCTCTCCTCCACGAATCGCATTTACGAGAATACGTTCCGGAAGATTTCCTCAGACCTCCCCGCCAAATCGATCGACTTTACGCGCTCGAATATCGCGTTACCCTTAATCTTCGTTAGAATTCCAAAATCTCGAAACGATCCCAAACATCCCTCGGCCCGTGCGTAAATTTAGAGAAACGCGAGCTGGCGTCCCGTGAAAATAAACAAAGCTCGAGACACCGCGAACAACGATCGATACTGGCAGTCCCGAAAAAAAATTCCCCTCGAACGAGAGTGAACGCGAGTATATCGACGAACGACCGAAAATAAAGAGAATCGGATAGATTAGAAAGCGGCCGTACACGCGAGACTCTCCGTCGAGGAGGTTAGGATTTAATAACGCCTCTAATAACCGCGTATCGATTCGTTATACCTGATAATTGATAATTGAGAATTACGCGGCCGGCAATTGCGATCGGGAAATTACAAATAATCGACGGCTGAGATCGTATCTTCCGGATGCACCGACAAATGCACGTTGCATTTTGAAACGAGAGCACGACGTACGAGAGCGGTGCGCGAGCGTGCGCGCTTACCGACAGGCGATCGGATCTACGATCTATTAATGGGAGGTATTACGAGCCACCAGAAATACCGGCGTACGCGCTACCACGGTACATTATTTGTGGGACAAAAATCGTAATCGTAATTGTTTCGTATTAACCGCCCCGAACGTCCCTTGTAATCCGCCGACATGATTTGTAGCGACATTTATTCTCTAATGATAAGTTTAGTCGTAAGTTAGGGCCACACCGCACGTGTCGCGCAATGGTCACAGCACCTTCCACTGAAACTTTAATTTTAAAACTAACGGGAATGAAATATTTAAGAATCGTCAGTGCAAAATGGCTATCGCTGTCGCGGAGAGAGAGGATTCCGAGGAATTCGACAAAGTACAAAATATTTACTATACTTATGACTTAACTTACTATTAGAGAAGTACGAGAATTCAGTTGGTACGTTATATCTGTACCACTTAAACGCGAGTAAAATGTGTTTTCGAGCTGAAGATTCGCGCGGCGATAACATCGGAATGGATAAAAAGGCGTCAATGCCGAGAACGTGTGACTTTACGGTTGAGGAAGCTGAAGATTAGAAAACTGTTTGCGCTCCCTAGGAAGTTTACAACTTCGATACTTTAGATACTCGACCGATGCAAGGAATTGCACTTTACTGCTAAATATTCGGCCCGACGAGCGACGAAAGTACCGATATTTCATTCAACGACGCGAGGGGTTAAATAACTTCGATTACCCAGACCTGAGTCTAAAATTACTCGTAACAGTCTCATGACTTATGGACGAGAATTTAACGTACGCGCGTAAGCAATCTCGGACCGGTGATCCTTCGTCGTCGGCCCCGAGGCGTACCGTGTAATACAATCTGAAATCGTCGTCGATCGGTACGTCAAACGAATCACCGTTTGCCCGGTGAAAGTGTTAGATAACGAACCACCGTTGGGAACGTGGCCCACCGCTGGACTACTTTGTCCTCATATCGCACGAATGGCCGAAAGTGACCTTATTCTCCGCACTCTTTTTCCCGTCTGGCAAAACTCGACGGGAGTTGCCGGAAACGAACGATCCGATCGGAGCCGCTTCTTGGGTTGAGATATACGTATGTACATATATTCTTTTTCTTATTTCTACGTTTGAATCGTTTAAGAGGATCGTGGTAGAGACATCGAAAGTAACCTTATTTTTCTGTCAACGAGTAACAGGGCCTTCTCCGTCGTAGGAAAATAAGTAAAACGTACTGACGATGAATCGTTAATTAATTAGGTGATTTTTAGGTTCCACATATTTATCGTTCGAGTACCATTTTTCGAGTAACGAGTATCGAATCGTGGGAAACTTTAGTCTATCGATTAAAATCGCGTTAGAAATAATATTTGTGGAAACGGAATAGAGTTCTTGTCATATTTGTGACTGACAACTCGTTTAATAATTGTCAAAGATTTCAATATTTCCGGCAAGTTTAGACGAAGAAAGAAAGTTTGTTCTCAAATACCACGTAGTTTCTAATCCGACATATTTCAATCGAGATTCTCGGTACGCGTAATTTATTAAAAGTACCTTAACTCAAGCACGACGATCAATTCGACGGATTCGTGTTAAACGAGATTAATCGAAAGAATACCGGCGCGACTACTTCGGAAGAACTAAAGACACACCCGCTAGAGACTGGTGTATTCAATTAGGTTGGCATCAGTGACATAACGTAGGTAAGCTACGATACGGATGTGCATATTAACCCATTTAGCTCCGTTACATATGGACAATACGCGATACATGTTGTGCACGTTGCAAGCGATTTCAGTCATTGAAACGAATGCGGAAGAAGACACGTAGAACTACCATACCGAATAGATGGAGTCGATTACAAAGGGACGTCGAGCTGCGAATAACCTAATCGGTACGCGCTCGTTGCCCGAGTAATTACGAAACTTGGAATTCAATTTAAAGAAAAGTTTCTGTCGCCACTCCGATAATTATCATCCCCGATAACGATCGCGCTGAATTAGAAACGACGATGGTGACAAGTATATTTGACCTCCCTCGCACCAATAAAGTTTGACGGATATTTTCAGCTTACGCGTCGATACGTAAAATTCCTGTTGCCGGGTGAAAAGACGTGAAAATAAAGTTTAACGCATTTGCAGGGGGAATACCGGTTGTTTCTCAATTTTCTAAACGAGTTTCTTCTCCGCGGGATTCGATAGTTCAGGAATCGCGACGAGGGGAATTGTCGAAGACACGGAAATGGGTTACGAAACTCGTCCCGCGGGAACCAGGCGCGGCAACGACTTTATTAAATATCGCGATAATTACACGGTGAATTCATTAAACGGCTCCCGAACGGAAAATCAGCCGGGAACGTCTTCTCCGCGACGCGACGCGTAAGTGGCTTTTCGTTCGCTTTTATAGCTTCCTTCCGACGCGAACAGAAACTTTCCCGCTGTGGCGCGAAAGAGCAAAGGAAAAGTTGTTAATTTACGACGGAGTAAAGCCGGAGTGTACACAAAGAAAGTTCGGCAATTAATATTGCTTACGGGGAAGGTGAACGGGCGACGCCTCACTCTCGAAACGGAAGCACGGTTATCGCGAACAATCGCCGAAGGGTTACCGATATCCTTAATCCATTAAGTTATTACGAGCTATTACTATTATTACGCTTTTATCGATGGGCGAGACGGACGATGGATCATCGGTACGTCGGAAGAGGGATCGAGAGATCTCGATGATAAGTACCTAATAAAACAAAAAAAAAAAGATAAGAACCATGGTTGTTTTTATTTTTGATCTCGATGACCATGAGATAAAGCATCGCCCTTTCGCTTTTCTTCAAAGTTGGAGAATAATTTTTTTTCGCAGATACCCAACATCCTAATTTCAAAATAACTTTGATAAACGGAGAATCTTCGAGACACGGTCTCGTTTGAATTTAATTTATTATTCGATTGGTATTTCGATACCGCGCGTACATAAATTATCGACTTTATTGTTTCAAGACTCGTCGACGGTCTGTTCGTCCGCCGTGTAATATTCTTCCAGTATTTTTTCGAACAATAGCCGAGACACGCGTGTCCCGTTAACCGCGTAAAGGTTAACCGCGTCATTCTTTTCGTGACGCGACAGGGGAGATAAGAATAATATAAGTCACGCAAAATCCAGAAAGTGGGTTTAAGACTCGATGAGCCATTTTTTACGAGACGCTCAACTCTTCCGCGACGGGGGTAATGTGTCGTTTTTACGTTACAAGATATTCCTTTCTTTTTTGGCTCTACGCTATTTCGAAATCCATCAAATTGAATTCTGCGGATATGATGATAAATTATGTGATTCGCGCGAGTGTAAGAAACTTTTATTCGTTAACCCATTTGGCGAAGACCGCAGATCAATGGATCTAATTGTAAGCTTGTATTAATGAATATTCGAAACACCAATAGAACGTAAGAGTTTAAACTTCACTATTGGCCGCTTATGTAGACCATGACGAAACAGCGAGTAAAAGTGGCTGCCTAAGAAAGTCTTTCTCGAATAGGCGTGGTTGCCAGGCACGCGAGTAATTATGTCGTAAGAATGCAGGTGTGTCCGAAATACTAGTCGATTCGTTTAGCCGCTTTCGATGTATCACCAAATTTACATACGAATGCACGCCAGTCGAATGTGTGCCTCGCAAACAACGCGTACCTGTGCAAACAATGCCTCGTTGCGAGACGTGCGTAAACCGAAACGCTTCGTCGACGGGTTCAAATCCGTAGCGAGACTTTATTTCGAGCGACGCTACGGAAGTATAATAGCGAATAGATATACACAAATGTTTATCCATCTCGTGTCCTTCGAACTTTAATTTTTATTCGTTCGTCCCATTGATCGGTGGTCCATCAAAATTATCTCAGAATTCTTTTCGAAGATCTTCGTATCGAATAAACGACTCGAATAACGTTCTCCGTTACGGTCGTTAAATCCTCGTACATAGCGATACACAACTGTTTATCCATCTTGTATCCTTCGAACTTTAATTTTTATCCGTTCGTCCCCTTGATCGGTGGTCCATCAAAATTATCTCAGAATTCTTTTCGAAGATCTTCATATCGAATAAACGACGCGATTAACGTTCTCCGTATCGGTCGTTAAATCCTCGTAACATTCGATTCATCCCCCCCGAGGAACACTTTATGATGTTAAAACGAGAACGGGGAACCTGGACGAATGGTAATATCGTCGACCCAAGTCGACCGCTTTCCTTCGCCTCGAAACGAAGACGGTACCGATAGGGCGATTTAACAAAGGTCTCTATGCAAAATGACGAAGACGGTTGGCGTGGAGGGAGGGGGGGGGGGGGTGACATTAAACCACCGATTTACGTGACAAAGGCGTCGACAAACACGAGCAACTAGAAAAGGAAACGCGCAAAGGTACTTGACTGTAAAGGTACGTGGAAAGAAAAGATGAGTTCGAGCGGCTAAGAATAGTATCAACGAGCACCTCGAACTCTTTGAGAGGTTAAATCGGCGAAAGAGGAGGAACGAGACGGATGAAGAAGCGAAGGGAGAGAGAGAAAAAGAGAGAGCTGGGGGGGGGAGTAGAGGCGGGAGAGAAAGTGCGTACGAGAAAGAATGAGAAAATGCGGGAGTCGGGAGAGGAAGAAAGAGGCGCCCCGGTAAAGTGGAACACGAAAGTACGCCGTAATCGTTAACGCCTATCGTTATCGCTTTCAATATTTAGGTAAGGCACGGGGGGGGGGGGGGGCACCGGGAACCCGCGATCGAGATACCGATTCGCGATTCAAGATCGTTAACCTCTAAACGCGCTGACAACCCCGGTGTAAAGTTGATTGGAGGCTGCAACTCCTGTCCGAGAGAAACTGTACGATCCCATATTTGTTTAGTCATGTTATTCCACTCGCGTTCGCAATTCCTCGGCCGGTGATCGTAAACTTCGATCAATGGTCATTCTACTCGTCCCACCTTTTTTTTGAGCGACGTGCCGTACGGCGGAGATTGATTATTTTATTCTCAATTCGTTCGTTATCGATCGCGGTAATCATCGTTGCGTCGTTATCAGATACGTGGATGATCATATCTCGGGTAGGGGAGGAACTAAAATTTGACTCGGCCGAGAGACGACAGCTCGGTTAAATTTCAGGATTTTATATAAAATTTATTGGAGACATTTCAATGGAATCGCTACGTTTCCGTCGGGCACGGTTCGACGCAATTAAATTTTCTTCAGCGTCAACGTGGCACCGTTTCGCTGGAACTGGATTCGCGCGAGATGCTCACGCAATCGCTTATGCACCGGCACGAACGTTTAGCGAGGGTGCAAAGTGCATCGATTCGCGCGAGGTGCGCGGAAAATTCGAGCAGACGCATTTGGGTCGCGTTAAAATTACTCGAGTATCCCGCTCGCTTCCGTCAGCGTTCGGAGTTCGGGTTTCGTTTCGAAGCTTTACTTTACTTCTCGGATAAACGCCACTTTTTCTTGCTTCCATCAAAAGGTCGTCGAGCAAACTTCGGGTAAAATCGGAGACGCGCGAAAAATGCACAAAAACACCCACGTTAAATGATCGAGCTGAACGAAAGGTGCTTTTTACCAAATTTACCGAATTTCAGCGATAGAAAGGAAACGAATAATTCTTTTCCTTTCGCGATCGTAATGTCGCGAAGAAAATGTAAATTTATTCGTCGAAAGCGCGCAATGACGAGAGCGCGAGGCACCTATAGCGCGAAACATGTAATTCGTCGCGTGCGTTTTTCTCTCGATCGTGTTATCCAACGGAGAACAATGGCACGCGCCGTTTTAAAGAAACGGTAAAGTATTAAAAGGAATACGATGTTCGCGCGCACTGAAATCATTGGGCATAAATCTGTCGTCCGGCGTTCTAAATTATATGCCCACGATAGACATTCCTGCCGTCATAAACGGATAAAAGCGATAAACAATTTTTAGCCGGCGCGACGCCCGGGGACGCCCGAGCCAGTTCTACCATTAAAAACTTTACGTCTGCGCGGAAGTCTGAGAGCGATAAAAGTATCTCGCCGAGGCGCGGACCACCGTTGTTACCGATTCTACGAGTATCTCTAAAATTGCGAAATAAATAAAAAATACGAAGAGATAAGAGAGGCAAATTGGTTACTGGCTGCGAATAAAACCAGTGGCTCTAGGTTTTTGGCGACGATTATCTGGCTCTACGTCTTGGTACGATTTTACGAGACACCCTGTACATAAATTCGATCGTCCACGATCCAGTCGCGGAAGCTACGATAAATAACGGAACGATCGGAAGTCGGAAATCGTTTCGAAACAATGGATTTCTAAATCGCTCGGTTTCCAAGAACTCGACCAGTCCAGTCCTTCGCGTTTCCTCCGTCGGAAATTCCTTTCGTTAATTCGACGATAATACCGATACTCCGATCTCGTACGACCGGTAAGGACAATTTATCCCCATTGCATAACCGACAATAGAGAGAAAGCGTCGAGGAAGATTCGTCGGATTCGTCTCGTCGATTCGACCGTTTAAGAGGTATCTCAATGCCTTCCCGCCTCGCCGCTTTTACCAGTGAAATACGAGTCTTCTGGATCTTTAGAAAAAAATATTGCAAAGTAGCAACGACAAAGATCGTTCGGCCAACGCCGCGAAGCAGATGTCATTTAACAAGATATTCATTTCCTGAGTTAAAGTTTGCGGATTTAAAATAACAACATTCGCGACAAAGAAAATGATCTTAGCGATCAAAATTATTCTTTTTGCAACTCGCTCTTTATCGCGTCTACGAAATACTTTATTAACACTAACCGTACCGGTTACAAATGACAGGTTTCGAAATAAAGTTTCTGCCAGAAACAATTGTCAATGTATTCTATGGAACGTAGCATAACATAACTTTTAAACAATAATAAAATAAACAAAGGTATATTTTAATTTTTATATGCAGGCACCATAGACAGGACATAAATATAACGAAACATAACATAAACCAGTCATTTGACCGAGCTCGGTACGGTTAGCGTTAAAGCACGCGTTCAATGGTGCGCATTGTTCGCGAGCACGCGTTACGTAATTACGCTCTCTTTCCAGAAATTCAACGTTAACCTCGACGTTGGCAATTTTTATCGCAAAATCTCCAAATATCCGTCATGCCCCCCTCCCCCTTCCCCGGCGACTTTCTTTTCGACACTTCTACGCGCTACGAATATTCTCAGTTACGGACGCACCGTACAACCGCTGAAAGGGGGAGTGAGCGAGAGAGCGAGAGAAAAACATTGCCATCGACGGAGGAGTAAACGTTGCTCGCAGCCGGTTTCGATTCTATTCCCGTCCTTGCGAGGCAACGAGCGAGTTCGAGCATAGCGCGTACGCACGCGCGAGTACGTACCGCAAAGACCATCAAATAAGGCGGTGCGCACATTGCGCCTGGCCTCGACCGAATCGAGCGGAAAGATAAGCGCAGATGCACTTACGCGTTTCTGTGAATCGTTACGGGATTACCGGTAGCTCGGTTACGATAATTTGTTTATCGACAATACGCTCGTACTTTACGACCGTGTTTACTCGTACGCGGTAAGGCTCGGAAGCGATTTCAGGAAACGTCGCGTTCATCGCAGCACTCGATATCCCCTGCAATCACTGCAATTGGTTTGCGTAACAAAGATATTTTGACCGAATACGTCGAATAGGCCTCTGTCGAACTGCTTTACCTTCAGTGGCCGTCGAACAGTGTTTCAAACGGTTCGAGAGATTTAATCGAAGCGAATGAATTGAAATTAAAAAGAGGGGGATGGGTTTATCGTCTCGCGGATTCTAAATAACCCCATCGGGCAGCTTCCAGCGAAGCGGAACGCGATGGCGAGCGACAAAGTGCACTTCACCTTGATTAGAACCAATAACCTTCGTGGATTGCGTGTTCCCGATATCTTGTACGCACCGACGCACAGATTTAAGTGTAATTTAATTTCCTGCGGACTCGGTCTGCATTGTCCAAAACGATTGCGCTTCGGATGAACTCGGTCAACCGGAAGTGTCGTACGAGCGCGAGCTTCGAACCGTTAGCAACCGTAGAATTATCTCGCAACGAGCTTCCCACGTTCCATAGTTTTATTCGCCGAGAACGCGTAGACGCGCGTTTCGCGTAGGGCAAAGTGGGGTGTCGAAGCAATGCGATCGAAGGGGAGAGAGAGGTATTAATAACGGCGAAGGGACGAAAGGAGGAACGTTTCTCGGGGGAAGGGTCAATTTTGACGCCGACCTCGTTCGCACTTTCATTTCTTCGCGTGAGTTCGCAAATTTCGCTGAAAGGGAAACCCCGTTTTTAGCTAGACAGATATTGCGTTCGTCGATCAAAGTGCCCATCGCGGAGGATGATTTAGAAAAATGTACCCTTGCGAGTGTTATACATTTTTTTTAGTGTCACGCGAGAGTATTTTGAAAAATGTCGCGGTACGTTTAAGAAATCATAAAAGAATCCTAAAAGGAAAAGGGTGGTATTTTGGAAAAAAGAATGTCGCGTTACGTTTAAGAAATCATAAAAGAATCCTAAAATGAAAAGGGTGGTATTTTGCAAAAAAAAAAAAAGAAAACCAAACGTAATTTCGCCCAAAGAGCGCGATCGGACCAACGTTCGCCGTCACCCTTAAATCGGCAACTTCCGCCCCTCGCGCGTTCGACGAAATTAATTCGTCGTCCGAAAACGGAAAGAGAACACAAAAGGCAGGAATAAAAGAACTCGACGAGAGCATCGAAAAGTGCTGCTACCCCCTCGAGAGCGATACGGGACGATAGTCGTTCGTCGAGGCCTCCGATCGGCCAATTTTTCCAGCCGAGGGTGATGCGGGTTGTTTCGGGGGTGGGCCAGGGGCTAAATTTAAATGCTTCGGCGCCTCGCGTGTCATTAACGAAATGCATCCGCAGCCGGCCGAGAGAGCGGACGTACGTGGCGCGTACACGTGCGTACGATCAGCTGGCCCGCATACGCAGCTCTCTCAGCCCTCTCTCTACGCACCGATTCCTCGGGCCCGTCTCTCTTCCTGTTTCACGAACCCACGATGTTGTCACTGGCATATCTAACGAGTACACGTGGCCGATGTATCTGACGAGCGTTTCCCAACCAGCGTTATCCGCGTCTCAACCCGCCCCGACACTATGCGCGGCCAACTGTTTTTCATTTTATGTTTCTTTTAATTTTTTGACAATACCGTGCATCGTAAATGCTACTACATGTGATCTAGAGGACGAGACGATGAAATATAATCGAACCATTGAACGAATTTGCCTTAAGCGAAGTTCGATCGTTATTATATGAATTATGCTTTGAGGAACTCTTTCAACCCTCACGTTCTAAAATTAGCGCGAATTAAAAACTCTACGGACTGAGTCGCGAACCTCGCTCATCCACGCTAAAGCTTGGTCTTTTCTAGACTATTAATGAAAATCGTTGAGGAGAGACGATGTTTTAGCTTGGGAGATTTTGCGCGGTTATAGAACTTAATTGTACTCGCGATTAATTACGATTACGGAAGCTAAAAATGTTTGGCGAGATTAAACCCAACGTTGTTTTTGGCAACGCGAACGCAAGGGAGAATAGAATCCACCGCCGAAACTTTCGGTATGCTTTAAAAAGGGTTCAAGGTGTGTTAATAATTCGGAGGGAGGGACTGCACGTAGTTTTATGCCCCGTATCTCGTACGTTAACATTCGTTGCGTATACATGGAACGATGACTGTAAAGTAAGTAGGGTGTGTTGCGTAAGGGCTGTTATAATCTTGCACGCCGAGAAGGCAGGGAAACGCTGAGCCACCGTTTAATTATCTCCCACCGAGGGGGAATCTAATTGTATCTATGAAAACGTAACGTTCGCGAATACCGTACAGTGTACAATTTCCTTTCGTAATTCACCCTAATTTCGTCGTTCGCGCTTTAAATTCCTACTCATCGATATCTCTCCCACAACGATTACTCACCGATTCTCATACTTTCGATGAGAGACTTTTGTACGATCTCCGCTTCACCCGATCCAACCCCCTACCCCCCGACGCGATCATCGTTCCTCCTCCCCATCGTGGATTCGAAACACGATTTCCTGGCGTCGAAGCGGACAATTCGACGTATGGTAACGTCGTCGGTCACGAGTGTCGCCGTCACGAAGAAAAATCGGAAAATTTCGCTACGTCAGAGGAGGGGTCGAGTGTGTGTGTGTGTGTGTGTGTATCCTCGAGAAAAGGAGGCGGGGCACAGCGCAATTCTTCGGTGTCTCTCGTTTCCTCGTTGTACCTGTGTCAATTGCGCGAGGCTTCCGGATATATACGGGCCGTATGAATGCGTTCTCTAGTGAATGGAGTTATTGCAGTCGAGGTGCCCCATTCTCCGGTCGCGTCGCTCGTCTCGTCTGTGCACGATGCGAGAGTAGAAAAGACCACGAGGAGACGACGGAGGGTCAAACAAAACAAAAATAGGGGAGACGGGGAGAGAATTGGGGGTTGGGGGAGGGGGGAAGGGGATGGGGAAAGTCGATGGTGTACGGTGACGCGCATCCACTCGTGCGCGTGAGACGGAAGAAAGGAGGGCCAGAGTGTCCGGATAGTGACGTCACTGGATACCCGTAATTAGTTATTGAAATATTGCCGTGAGGGAGAGAGAGAGAGAGGGGGAGGGGGGAGGGAAGATGCGCGCGAGGATGTTCGACGCGAATTACGTCCGCGTTACGGAACGTTTCGTTGCGCATATTCGCGTAATGTTTTCGTAACCGTGGGACGAAACGAATGGATGTGCCGCGGAATGAGTAAACGAATAAATAGTCGGTCGTTAGAACGACGGGTCTTCCAACGGCGTGTCGTTTTGCATAGAAGAGACCGCTGCCGACCTTTCGATGTTGCGTTAATTTTTTTTTTTATATTCGCATCGAAACGTTAGTCGCCCGTCGAGTAATGAAATGGGAGAGAAATCGGATGAAAGCGAGAGCGCGCTGATATTCACTGCCATCGTCTACTAAATATTATAAAATCTTCGATACCGTACGGCCGTACGAGGGACACAAAGGGCCGCACCTCACGCTCGTCCGATCAAAAACAAGAGCCGCGGAAACGCGATCTCTGTCGAAAGAACCAAACTAGAGCGGAGACCGAGATAACGATCCCGAATGTCGCGATACCCTCTTCTCCACCCCCCCCCCAACCGACCCTTCGATACCCCCCGGCCGGATAATAGAATTTCAACAAAACTCAAGTTCGAGAGTAACGAGATTACCAAGGTTCCTTCCAATCTTCTTAGCTTGAAAGAGAAAGGGACAGCGTAGTAAGAACTGGCCCCCCGCGTAGGAGGGAAGAGAAGAGGGGTAATAGAAACCGTGGTTGTAGAGGACGAGGGGGGGGGAGGAGGGGGATGGAAGAAGAGCGGCGTTATATCTGCCTTTCCTAGAGGGTGGCTGAAACTATGCGATCGATAGTTGAATGCCCTCTAGTTGACATGCGTAGCCCCTACCTGCTCGCCTACAGCCCGGCCGTGATAACTCTTACTTCTTTCCCCCCTCTCTCTCTCTCTCTCTGCAACCCCTCCCTCGGGACGCGCAACCCTGCGATTCCTGCCCCCCCCCCCCCCCCCTCCAACCGTCGCTCGTAGACACGGCTGCTCTTTTCTATCCGAAGTGGTGCAATTAAAGAAAAATAATTCGATAGCGCGCAATATGTGGCGACGCGTTATTATCGATGGCGGGAAGAAATGTCTCGGCGTCGAACGTCAAGCGCGGCGGAAATGGCGCTTGGAAATTTCCGCTAAGTCGGGAGATCTCTCCTCCAACGTTGGGGGGGGGGGGGGGCGCGTCACCTTCGCTTTGCATATTTCAGCGGGAACAGCGCGCGCGTCTTGCATTCCCGCGTCCTCGCGTTCTGGTTCGCGGTGTACACGGTGGCGGAAAAACGAGCGGCGGGAGCGACGGTAGGTACACGAGGGTCGGTAAACGCGGAAGGGAATGGCGATAAGTACGTTAATTTGTAACGGTGTTTTGTCGAAGTCCAGAAAGGACGACATTTGCGGAAGATGTGAAATTCGAAACAGTTACCTCAATTCGTCGATCAACGGGTGAAATAATAATGGAGGTAAATTAAATTCAGAACTTAAATCTTCCGACGATTCGAGCCCGATTAAACGTCCGATACTACTTTATGATTTAATAAATAAATAAATGCACTGAAATTAAACTCATCGATCGTCCGTTCGTACCTGATACTTTAAAGATTCTGTAACTCGAACATCGTCCCTTTTACCTGTTTACCTCTTCCCGACGAAACAATCAAACCGTCAAATCTCATGTTTCATTAAGAAAAGACAAAAGTATGCATATGTGTCGAAATCCGTCGGATGGTTTTTCGCCACCCTGTATAACCGCTCGGGTACTCTAATACCGCCCACGAACCGCAATAACTCGTGAACGTGCGATGCGTTTCGGGTATCGGTGTGCGTGAGTGGTCGATGTCGTTTCGTTGCGTAAAACCCCTGGATTTTTTTTTTGGGTGGGCGAAGAGGAAAGGAGAACGGTCTTGTTTGCGAAAGCGTTAGCGTCATTTTGTAGAATTTTGGGGTGAAATGCTCTCCGCTACGTCGTTCCCTTCTTTTTTTTTTTTCTTCATTCGTTTTTTTCGAGATATGAAATTGTTTGCTCGGGTTCGCCGTTGGGGCGGTGTTGAGCTACGAGGGTGCCTTTATCACGCGAGAACCTTTATTTCGTGGCAACGAAGACAAAGTATGAAAGTTTCTATTTTTTCCAGAAAAAACCACTGTATCTCCTCGTTTCGAGAAATTTCTATTAAATAAGACAATTTTTACGCGAGACTAGTCGACCATAGATGTATTACGTCGGGTTTATAAAAAAAAAATAACTTTATCCCTATCCTCAACGAATGTCGCTCTCCTAAAATGAATTCAAACGGCAACGTAACCACGAGACGGATTAGTTAGAAAAACAAAATGGAAGAACTGGAAATATTGGGTACAAAAAAATCGGTAACCCCCGGCATCCGTCCAAATTGCACCCGATTAGTCGCTTCGGTCGGCGTTAATTTAGAAAAGTGCTCGATAATGCGTCCTTACGTTAATTAACGTCACAGTGGCGGGGTTATAATTACCTCGACATCGCGCGAACCATACGCGAACCCGAGGAAATGGTTTACCAGTGCAAAGTAATAACTGCGCGTGTAAAATTATCGATACGCATGGCACGCGGATGGCGAATAAATGGAGTTTAATTTCGACTCCGAAACGTGTTTACCTGCGCGTTACAAACCCAGTTTACAGGGTTCATTTATACATTTATATTTCCATTCTACGATTATTACGAGTAATTAAATAACAAAGCGATATCAGGCTTTTCTACGGATTCTACAAAGTGTTAACGGACAATCAAACGCAAAAGATCGATACCGCCGCGGTTCAGCGTTTCATCCGAATGGAACACCGTTTTGCGAAATAGTGAAATCACGAAACTGAGCGAAAGATGGTATCTTCCACGTGTGCCCCCAAGAACGTAACCGAGGTCTACGTTCGACGCAACGTTCGCGCGAATCCTTCCCGACCAACGGAAGATACGCTAAACGAGAGTCTCGTGCCGTTTACACGCTAATAAATTAATTGGCGTGATGCGCGAGTCTTATCGGGGAATAAATTGTTTTTATTTTTTTTTTATCAAGCAATGAAACTGTGAAACGATTACGGTTACGAGTGAAATCAGTGGAAGCCATCCTTCGTATCCTCCTTACGGCACGGATCGTTAACGTCGATGTTACGTAAATAATTTGCTCGCACCGTTGTTTTACGGGGAACGTAACCGCGTAACGTTTCAACGCGTGTATCGTGCGATTAAATAATATCCGCGTTAAACGCGATCGCGTGCTCTTTTTTTACGCGCGATACTTTGACGACCGGAAGATGCGCCGGCGTATCGAGCAAATCGGTTATACTTTTTCATTTTACCGCGCGATGCGTTTGCAAAACTAGAATAGCGCCATACGCGTCACGGGGGAATGAAATCGATATCTTATCGAGGCTTCGCGATAACGTCGAGCGACCTCGTCGAAAGTCGCGTTTTTCGCTGTTGCGGCGATAATAACGATTCCGCGATTGAAATTCCTGCCGTGATATCGTACCTACGACTGCAAAAGTATCTAAAATACAATGACGTTAACGAGAAACGTGAAAGATGATAATTGCGATAAAAAATTTGTATCTTCGATTCAGTTCGATATCGCGTGCGAATCGAAGGATATCGTATTAATAATTTTCAATCGATTCTCCCAATCTGGGTAGTTTATTATTCTTAATAGTTTTTTTTTTTTCAAGTTTTTTTTCCATACGCGGTTCCTCCCCGACTATTCATCGCGGTTCCAAAGCTCCAAACGTGAATACCCAAGAATGACGTCTAATCAATCAGGTTTCTGGGAAACGCATAAACGTAATTAAGTTCGATAACGAATCGATCGCCGGGGAACAAAGTTTCGAGGTAACCATCGATAACCGTGAGAAACTGATCGAGTATTAATCCGACGCAGTCTTTTTTACGAAAAATGCCCCGTAATTGAAAGTCCATCGTTCATTTCGAGCAAATTAATGAAATTAAAAAACTTTTCCACGATCCTCCTCTTTCTTTTATTTTCTCCGTACAACCCCCCACCCCGGCGCACTCTCCCCCTTCGCCACCCTTCGCTAACGTAAACGAGGAAATCTGCCTCGTAACTCGGGACGCGTGGGCGAAGGGGGGAAAATCTGATGGCGTGATGAATTTTGCTAGAAAAGACCAGGCATTACTGGATGGCGCGGGGGAGTTTGCATAATGGCGCCAACCATTATACGGATCCAGGGGTCCTTTGTGGTACCGAGCTTATCTCTCGCGAAAGGAGCGTAATTTCTTGATGCTGCTCGATCGATGTTGACATTAACGTCCGGCACATTCTTATCGCCCCGAATTAGAGGGAAGAACGGCGAATGGTAGTGGTGGAAAATGTGAAAGTAGAGTAAAACCTCCCGAGTGCTTTTACGCTGTAAGAAGCACGATAAGAAACGTAATACCCGACTAATTAGATATAAACGACTAATACGGCGTATTTAATTTCAGGCAATTTTTACTCATTTTTATAATGCTCTTGCGCAAGTGGAACTGAAAAGTGATAATCGGAATCGAGGTAACTGTTTAGGAAACAAATCTAGATCATGCACATCTCCGAATCTCCAAACTATTTCTAAAGCAAGCAAACACATGTTATTCCCTGTGAAATAATTTTTAGTAGAATCGAAATTCTATAATTATTTCGTGATCAGCGAGTCGAAATACACTCGACAGAGTAAACAAAAGTTTGGAGATCTGAAGATCCAGAGATGTGCATGATCTAGATTTAAGTCCAGTTTCGCGATCGATGTATCTTCCTCTCAAAATTTGCCGCAACAATGTTGTTCACTGTGAGGCAGTTTCTTTATCAATTAATCCCGTCCACGCATTCCTCTAACATAAGTACGCGCTACGCGGAGAGATTTATTCCAATTGAAAATTATATCTACTTAGCGCTGTTCGTAAGGCTCGCGAATAAATTATGATTCTCTTCGATTGTATACGACCGACGCGCATACTATGTTTTATAAAGTAAAATTATAAATTTGCCGGAGGAAGCTCTTCCCCCGACTGCTCTTAATGCGTAAACGCGCGCCTCAAGGTTAGTATTAATAGTCGTTAAAACGTTAGAGAATTTATACGTTACTGGCGCCAAGTCTCTCGTGCATAATAGCAACGTGCACCGGGTGCACGTATTTCCCTGCATTTTCCTCGTGCATCGCCCATAATCTCGTTTACCGTAAAATTTTCTTTACGATTAACCGGCAGGAACTGGAAACATTTAAAACGGTTCCCGTATAAACGATGGGATACTCTGCCTGCCTAGAAATTTTAAGTGCCCCAAATGGCTCGATATTTAATTAACCTTAATCGCACGCGGGATTAATTAGGACGGAAGCACCGAAAACTTTTAATCCCGACGAAAGCCTATTTGGTACGCAACTTCTAGCGAACGATTGCACGGCGTGTAATTAACGTTTCGATTCCGATGCATCGGGAAATCCGTGAATTATGAATTTGCGTTTATATCGAAATAACGCGTCACGATAAAATTTCCAGCCGAATCGAGGTCAGGTCGAACGCGTTGAGCGCGTATTTTTGGTTCAATTGCAAATAATCTGTGCCCCGGGCGCGGGCACGAGAGGGTTAAGTTTTTCAACGTCGATCGATCGACTCCGACGACGTTGGCGTCGGCCAACACTCTTGGCGTCCCGAAACACACGCGCGAACGGAGACGCGGAAAGACTCGAGGTGTGGTTGTCACCGATCGATATGAGCAACCGTGGCACCAGTAAATTGGGAATAACCGTCTGTCGCCAACGGCTAAAAGATTCGTATCTCGCGAATATATTCGTCGCCGAACTTACCCGAACGAACGATACCTCGTGCAGTATCGAAATTAAATTCAATCGTTCGAGAGTTAGTTGCTCCGGCTCGATTAGTCCGTTTGCGCTGGGTAAACAAAATTTCTTTTTTCCTCAATGCGCGTTTCTACTGGATGCGAACCGACATGCGTACGGGTTGAGACGTTCAAACTTCAAAATCGACTTCTCGAATGACACCTCGCGTTCTTGGATAGGGAGGCAAGTTTCGAACTGACATTGTTTCGTAACAGGAGAGACACGTTTTGTTTCGTTTTGTTATCCTTCGGGCACAGTCGTATTGGAATATATTTTTTTTCATCTTAAAAGTTATCGTCGTTACTGATTTCGAAAAGGAGAAAGCAACAGAAATATGTATATTAAAAAATGTGTATATTAAAATATATATATTATATCATGTATATTAAAATATGTATATTAAAAAATACGAAACGGGTGCCTAGGCAAAAATTCGGCCGGAGTATTTTAAAAGTGTCTACACGCTGTACGAGAAAAACTAGAAATACTGATAAGGTTTGCGTAAGAAGAAAGATACAAGGTTCCACTTATCTGCATTTATTTTTAACTCCAACAAATTTATAAAAGAAATCTAGCATCACGGAATTACTATTACGAACTTGACCGAGTCTCCGAAATACTTTTAATGGAATTCATTCTATTTTGGACTTCTCGCGACGATTTTGCAACAGACTCAACTATCGACGCGACGGAATATTTGTTTCCGAAACCCGCCGTTATTTATCCAAACGAATCACGTCGCTGCCGAACGAATCTCTCGGTTACGTCAGACTTGTTTCAATTCGTCGTTAATGTACTCGAAATTAAGCACTTCCGAGAGACACGATTCTCCTGCGACCCGCCGAAATGTTGCAACGGAATCGCGACTCACACACGCCGCGTGTGTACCGTTTTCGAAAGTCGGTCGAGGCTATTGCGGCAAGGGTTCTGTCGTTAAGAGACAATAAAGAAAAGAAGCTGAGTTTCAATTAACGGACGGGAGCGAGGGAAAAGAAAAAAATTTGTGCGCGAGCTTAGAAAGCACCGAAGGGTCATCGAGGTAACGCAAAAAAATCTTACCCGCTCTCGAAACTCTTTATTCGCGCGGAAGCGATATCGGGTGACGACGAGTAAAATCAACCCGAATAATCCGCATCGAAAGCTGAGCCGGGGAAAAAAAAAGTTGATCACTTGACGCGTGGCGGATATGGGTCGTATTGTTTTTAGAATTCGCGCGATACCGCCGCGCCTGTAAATTGAACGTCGCTTTACCGCGATTCGCGACGATTTGCCTGGACTCGGTTTAGAGTTCTGCTAATAAGTTTTAATCTCCCGGAAGATTGCATTAAATTTCTCGGATGCCCACGAGGCTCATTTTGTAAATTGGCTCGGATCCGTTTACAAGATCGTGTCACATCTACGTTTTAATAGAAATTACCGTCGTATAAAAATTCTTCCTCCTCGCTCTAAACATTAAATATTCTTCTCCGTTTTTCCAATAATCTATCTAATAAAAAGGAACAAATATCACCCGTCAGCAATTACTGTAACAAAGTTAAACAGAACTTGGGAATAAAACTTGACCAGAAATTGCGACAGGCGTAACCAACTGTTCGCGATAACCATTTCAATTGAAATTTCACGCTAATAATAAATTGTATATCCATCCAATAAATGTTAATGTTTTCCTAATAACTTGGTCATTAGCGATACATTAAATCCCCCGGCTTTCTACGTTTCATTAGAAATCCCTGCCCGCGCCTCGTCCATACAATTGCCACTTTCAGTGTCAATTCGATCAACGATAATTGCCAGATAGAAATTTCATCCGGCCGGTAATTGGAATATCGAAATCCACGGTATGTCGTGCATCGCCGGCGCGCGTTCGCTCCCCTCCCCGTGTGCCTTCCGCCACTCGCTTTACGTCCCAATTCCTTCGGGCGAGCATGAATGGCAACAACAATGACATTTTCAATCGTAGCCCCGGCGTTGCGGCGACGCTCCTCGTTGCGCTCGACGAAAGAGAAACATGTCCCATTTCTGTCCATCGAGCAACCAGCGCGAAGGGTAGACGTGGACAAGCGATGCCAGGACACTATCGATTACCGGGACAACATGGCCTCTTCATTCTAACTCCGGTGACCAGTGAGATTCGTCAGGGTTCGCGTTTCTCTTCCACGTTTCTCCCCCTACAACGGCGCAGTTTCACGCTCGCGCCTGCGTCTACGCGTACGATGGAAAATGGAAGACGGAGACAGAGGGGGAGAGAGAGAGAGAGAGAGAGAGGGAGATACGCGTACGAGTGGAAAACCCCGGGAATGACTTTTCGAAATTAAAAAACGCGGATATGAAAGGGATCGATTCGAATGTTCGGCTATAGAAGGGTGAGCTTCTGCCACGATATTGTACGAAGCTAAATTTTATGGGTTCTTCCATTTCTCGCTCGCCGGTTTAATAAAACGGGAGTGTCGTGGGTTTGTTGCGCTTCGAACGCGATATTTCGAGAGATATTTGATTTTTGAAAAAATAGCGAGACCGTTGTCCGGGCTGCGTTTCGGGGGATTCGATGATCGGCGAGTAACGCCGAAAATAGATAGTTTTTCGATTAAACCGGACGGAAATAAACGTCGGAAAGTGTATTAACGTGGAGCGAGAATCCGACGAATTCTCTTGAATGCGGCGATGCACAGGTTTTCCCGCGGCGAGTCTGGTAAACACGTCGAAGATAAGAAAGAGAAGAGAGGTTGATAAGAGAGAAATGTGCGGGCCGACAGTGAGTTCAGCTGAGACGTTAGCGTCGACGATTCACACGAAAACGCGATGGCCCTCGACGCCACCGTATTTGAAATTCGAGAACCGATATCTGCTATTTGAGGAGCTGACTCACAATCGGTAAACACGTTTTTCACAAAATGCATTTAAAGCATCCTCCGCGAGATTCTTTCCAAACCAAAAATATTCATCCCGAGCCACGAGAGCTATATCGTACCAGAAGTCGTACGTTTACGCGGTTCTGGAACATTTCAATAAATCGTCATAATTTTCAATAAATCTTCATAATTTTCCCCAATGACGTGGAGTCACTTTTATATCCGAGGAACTCGTGAAAAACGATGAACGTGGGATAACGAAATTATCGAACCGCACACGCGATAATTATTCATTAGTGCGAGTGGAATTTAAACACCTAACCGCCGTAATTACCCGATTCCCCAAAATTTCGGTATCACCGACCGCTCTAAAAATATCTCCAACGTGAAAGTCCCTCAAAATTCTCCGCGTACCATCCATTCCCTCTCATCGGCTATCGCTCCATTCATCCCGCGCTACACCTAAACAATAGAAGAGAAATATCGCGAGGAGAGTTGTCACTCGTTCGGCAACCCAAAAAAAAAAAAAAAAAAAAAAAAACAGGGAAAACCATCTCTGCCCGCGTACACGCCAACGTTTCATATTAAGGGTTAGTAGGGAGCCGGCGAGAGACCCGTTAAAAAAACAAACCGCCCCCGTGTACCAATCTACTCGCCGAATAGAAATGGGGACGAAAAAAAGGCATCTACTATAAAACGCGGCAACGTGTTACAGGAGCAAACCGACGAGAGCCGATAGGCCGATGGAACGTGGAGGGGTAAGCAACCCGGAACGAAACGCGTTCCAGGGGCCGCCGGAGAGAGAGAGAGAGGGGGAGAGAGAATGAGAGAGAGAAAGAGAGGGAGAGAGGGAGCGATAGGCAAGGCGGGAGGGGGAAAGAAGAGGTTTTCCCGAGGGGGAAGGGGGGGGGGGGTTCGCGGGGCTAGGGGGTAGGGTGCAAAGTTGCGCAGGTCAGGCCAGGTCAAGGCACTCTACACAGAGAGACGAATATACCCTGCCTCGTGGTCCGGGGTGTTCCTCTTTTGCGCTCGCGAGAGCGAACGTGCGCGCGTGCTCGGGAGCAGACGGAACAGGTGCAACGCACCTGACCTACCGGGGAAGAGAGAACCATTTAAAGTTTAAAGGGCCCCCCCTATTTTTTCCGCGAGAATACCGGGGGCCTTTCCGAGCGTCTCGACGCCACAGGGCGTCCGTTAGGCAAGGGTGAAAACCCGTGTACAGGCGCAGGCGTCGTGCTTTCGATTTTCTTCCAGCGAGCACAACCCGAGGGTCGTCGATCGTTCGAGGGTGAGGATGAGAATCTCACCCCCTCCCTCGGCCCTCCTCCCCCTAGCCCTTCCCAACCGACTCCTCCGCCACTGTTCTCTTTTTCGACGATCGAATTTTACGCTTTTCGGGGAAAACCCGCTTTCACGGTATTTGTTCCGGGGATGCAACGTAAACCGAGACGGTTTTTCGGGTCTCCGAAAATTGTTTCGAGATCGGATGAAAGGGTCGTAGGAGAAAGGTGGGATGGGTTTTTGTTTGGAACGCGGTAAATCCGAATTAATATCGTTCGTTTTTGTTGAGTGAGATTGAAGTTCATATTTCCCGGACGCGGTGTATCTCGAGGTTTTGCGATATTCCCAAAGTGGGAATGCGATGCTGTTGGAAACAAACTAGAACTGGTTTAATGTCGCGAAGATATTTAGAGGTTCGTTTGAGCAATGTTTTGGAACTAGAATTTGTTCGGACGTTAAATCAAATTTTAGCATTTCTCGCCAAATGTATTCGCGCGCATTAATGAAGAAAATGTCGCGTATCGGTTAGCCGCGATTAGCTCCCTCGTTTACCCTCGCAACGTACATAGGTGAGAGTGCCGTATCGATGTTCAAATTAGTTCTATAAATAAAGCGCCACTAATAAATATACATCCAATTAAGCGGCTGTTAAGTATCTTATTCGAATCGCTATTCACTTTCTACCAAATTAAGTCCCATTCATATGTAAACAAGTCACTCCTCGGTTGCTTCGTAAATACAAGAGATCCATTCCGATCTACGCGTAAAACGAAGGTCGACAATAACATTCCTTTTTTTCTAAACCTACAAACATCGCGAAATACACGCACGAATACGATCGTATACAAGGCTAAACAAAGAGAACCAAACGTCCGACGAGAGGATACTTAAAAACTGTTTCGACCCGTCAGCTGACATCTCGAACTCTTCGTTTCTCGCTAATCGACGGGACATAATATTTATCCACTCCAGGAAGATCGATTCAATTTTGTTTTTCCATTCAACCTATCGTGTCCTAAACAACAACGTTCGTGGATAATCGTTGGCAAAAATATAGCCACGCGTTTGGCGAAAACTGAGATCTACGCTTCCACGATCCTTGGATAAAACCGTGTTTTCAAAAAAACCTTGTAAAGTTTGAAACGCGATACGAGTATTCCGCTAATCTCGTTGCGCGTTTCGGCATTCAATTCTCGCCGGTTCGCGTTTTATTACCGTAATCGTAATTGCGAAAACGAGTGAAAATAAACGGCACTCGAGGATCTCTCCGTTCGCGGGCACGACGAACCCCGCGACGACCACATCGAAATCAGAATGAATCAAGAGGAAAACGTTTACTCGCCGGCGCAAAAGATACGCGCCAAGAACGAGGCAATTTCCAGCCGCGACAATAATAATCTTCCCTTCCTGGTTTACGGCAGAAACCGCGAAGTCAAACCCCGCCCCACCAGCCGGCCCCCCCGTCACGTGCTCTCTTGTACGATACGACGTCGCCATAGCTGGCGGCGCAATATCGCAATGTCGTCATTACCCGTTTTCCGCGATGCCGCCCGTAGCGGCGGAAGAAAAGAAATACGGAGGCGATCGCGGATCACGTGGCGGTACGGCACGCACGAAACGCACGAAGAACTCGCGTACCCATCGGGCACGGCGAACCGAAAACGGCGAGGACTGGAAGCGGCTCGTTGCGAAATTGCGTCATCGGCCGGCCGGTAGGACGGACGGACGGACGTGGTGAAATTCATGAAAACAGTGTCTCGCGGGAGACAGAGTTAGAGAGAATATAAGATGCGCGCGCGCGCGCTTATGCATAATGTAAGAAAACAAACGTGACACGAAAGGGCACCTTTATTGAAGAACGTCGTGGTCCATGGATAGATGTCGGCGGTCGAAGGTGTCTCAGCCGGTGCAGCACCGTACGCACGAAACATCTTCCCACCAGGCTGCTGATCACTTCTTCCTCTTCTGTACTTCCGGTATACGTCGTCCCACGGAAGCTCGGTGGGCAACAACGCGAGCGACTCGGAAATAACAAGCTCGTCCCGAAAGGTTCCGTGATGTTTTTATAACTTGTCTCCTCGGCGTTCCTATGCTTCGTTTTCTCTTTCTCTCCCTCTCTCTCTCTCTGCCTTACCGCCGTTGTTTTTCCTCCGTCTTCGTCACTCGTGCACTTTGAACCTCACCTCGGTAATCGACCCTCGGTTTTCGATAGCTCCGAAACACCGCGTACAAACGACGATACGAAACGACGGCGACGTATACGACAATTCTACGCGACGGGGCACGATTAGAACATCGGAAGTTCGGAGTTTATGCGCGACACACATGCGGGGAGAGGAACGGCACACACACTCACACGCACACTCGTACGACGCGCGGGCAAAACAGTAGATACGTATCGGCGGGTACCGTTCGTTCGTTCGTCGATGAACCCTAGATAAAGCCTCGTTTCCTATCGAGCCACGACGTACGCGACGACCCCGAACGCGACATTCACGCTCGCGAAATCGTGTATCGGGACGACGCCAAACTCTCTTCTACGGGCCGACAATAACCTCGGCAACGTGCGGTACGATTTTCGCGATCGAACGTAAAACACGCGTACCTCTCGAGCCTCGAGTCTTCCACGAGGTGGTAATCCCCCGTAGTGTGTTAACGCGCACAAGGTAAAACCGCGAGGAGAGGACGAGAGAGAGCGTGCGTCGGCGCTAAGTCGTCGGCGACCGTCCGTCACGGCTGAGAACGCAAAAGGGTTTGTTGCCACCGAGAGAGGTTATGCGCGATACGACCGGAACGAACGCAGGATAGTCGCTGAAAAAAGTGCTTCTCGCCGCTCGGTGCACTAGCCTCCTATATTCGTAATAATGCGATCCTTCCCTCTCGTGCGGTGCTTAACCGGGAGTCGATCGGCGCCCGGTGTGCGTGTGTCTCTCTCTCTCTCTCTCTGACTCTCTCTGTCTCTCTTTCCCCCTCTCTTTTCCTCCTTCCACGAAGCTTCAAAACTCTCCTTTCCCTCGACTTCGGACTGCTGTTTGTTTTTCGATAAAGGCGTGGTTACGATTGCGACCGCGAACACGTCGTGCGATGCGCGCTACTCGAAGCTCGGTGAAGGAATGGCCGCTCCGCGATGGTCCCCGGCCCCCAGGCGTGGGAGGAAGCGGGGCGAGGCGAGTGGAGGGGGGTGGAGGGGGAGCGGGGGGGAAGCCGACCGAGCTATCGCGAACGGTGCACGTATGTACGAACGTCTATCGGTGTACACGTGTGCGCGCTACGAGTCTGTGGAAGGCAGACGACGACGACGACGACGGGGTGGAGGAGCGAGAGAGAAGAGAGCGAGGGAGACGACGGAACCGGCCGAAAGCGTTCGGGCAGATGAAGCGAGAGAGGAGATTAGCGGGCATGTAAGAACGCGTATCCCCGGTAAGCGTGTGTGCGCGTTTGCGAGCCTGTGACGGCCGGTGGACGACGAGGAGCGAGAGAGAAAACGACGAAGCCGACCGAAAGCGCTGTTCGGGCAGATGAAGCGAGAGAGATGGTAGAGTAGACGGAGTTGCGGATGGAGGGGAGAGGGAGAGAGAGAGAGATAGAAAGACAGTCAGGGACAAGCAAACAGCGAGGAAGAACGAGTCGGGGAGAGACAAAGAGACTTCGAGGGAGAAAGAGAGAGTGGAGCCGGGGGGTCGTACCCGAGAGCAGGAGACGTGTGGCAGGAGCGTAAGCCGATTCTTCGTCGCCCCGATCATCGATTTGTTTATAGAGTTTTCAGGGCCGATATTTCGGTCATCGCGGTGGTTTGTTTGGAGTGGATGGAAAATATCTTCCGTTTACGTATCAAGGCGTTATCGATTGCTCCCTTAGGTTTTCCACGAATTTTGGGGAAATAATTCAATTATCGGTAGCGTTGCAGGGTTATCCAAGAAATTTCAGGAATCAATGTGAAGTTAATTGGAATCGGGTACAAGAATAGAGTTAAAAAAAAAATGTAGAAAACTGTCGCTCCAACTGTTTCCCGTCGATAACGAGAACGCGCGTGGGACTCGATACGGCACTGGGTTCGAGTGGTGGTCGGCGTTCGTGGTTGCCATGGGGTTAAGGTGGGGTGCGTGTCAAAGGGGCCGAGGGGAGGAAGCGGTCGGAGATAAAAAAGACAGAAGAGCCTGTTACGCATGTGCGTATTGGGGCGCGAGCGAGAAAGATGCCCTGGGGAGCGAGTAAGTGTGACGGAGCTAAAAATGGGAATTGAGCGTGCATACGTATACGCGCGCGTGTATGCGCCTAAGTGCATTCGTGCGCGTATGTACGCGCACACGTCCGCGCGATCCCCCCGGTGGACGCTCGTTGGCTCGCTCACTGGATCAGCATTGAAACGCGATGACTCAAAAACACGCGTGTGCGGGGCCAACATAATATTAGTAATGCGTACACCTAACTACCTCTGACGCACGGACGCACGGACGCACGGACAAGAACGATAACCTCCGTCGGCGGTCCCCCGATTCCCCGGATTTCGATTCTCCACGCGAATTTAAATGCTCGCCGATTAGGTTGCCCACTATGTATAGTTATCGGTAGCCGATCGTCAATGGGGAAAACGTACGCACGCTCGTCGTCATGCGTGCGACGGACCAGCTGTTCGACCGCATCAAACTTTACGTTTGCCTCCGTAACTCGTTGCGCGTTACGTAATTTTCGGGAATGGCACGATTCACGGTTCAGCCGTTTATTTTGAAAGTCGAAGAGATCCAATTTGAGAGGGGCGAAGAGGAATATTAGAGAGATAACCGATGGTCGAATCGGTTTTATTAGGCAATTGATCGTCACGTTCGTTTGACATTTAGCCGACACAAAGTGCACGGTGAAAAAGTAACCTCGATGGAAAAATTACAGATCTAAAAATAACGCAAAGAGTATTCCACAACGAGGAATATTATTGTATGCCCGAAGTATTACCCGAATCGCCCGAGGACGACATTAACGCGTAAAATTCGCGAACGGTCATCGAATTATTCAGTCGAAACCCTGTTTGACCTCGATCCTGGTATGCAAAATAAAGGACAAGTTATCGAACCGCAATTACCCTACACGATGTTTCTTTAATTCATTCTCCCCGGTGGCCCCAACCGTTACGTCGACTCGCGCAACGCCCCTACGCGCAGAAACTGCAACCGTGTGCACCGGGGGAATAACAAAAATGTTCTAACATTTCGTCAGAGGCGCATGCAATGACGACGCGGAGGAACCTGATAATACGCTCAAGGCTGTCTGCTCGCGAATGTACCGCTTATGTGCGCGGTTTCTACGTACACGTGACACCACGCAATACGCGCAATAATATCCCGCGAATGCGCCAGGTTCTCCAGGTACACGTCAAATTCGCGAAGCTGATACGGGATGTGACGTTGGAATCGCGCGATACCGAAGTCCGTCGACGCTTCGCCGGAGTGGGGATACGATGTAGTCCAAGTTTGCAGTTTTGCTAAATTTCAATTAACTTCGCGATGATCGGAATATTTTCTCAAGCTTCTGGAAGATACGGACGAAGGTGTACTCACCAACGCGTGAGTTTACATACGTCCAGCGGTGGAACGCGACGTCGATGCAAATCAGAAAAACAAATTTTCGACGTATTTCGATCGCATTTCTATTTTCGTTCCTCGCGGTCCAGAACCGGAGTCTTGCCTCGCGATAACACTTTTTCGCCGCGAGTAAGTCGCGGGGAACATTGCGACATAAAAGTTTTATACGCTTCGAACAACGTATCGGTGCGAACGACGCATTTAAAAAGACGCTTATAATACGCTTATTAAAAAGTTGTAGCTATGCAGCGATTTCGATAGAGACTGATTACCCGGAAGACCTACGATACGAGAGTACTTTTTTTTTCTCTGTCCGCCGGTACATCATTTTGCGTGTCGTTCGCGCGATTATAATTATGGCGTACGTTCTACGCCAGTTGATTAGCTCTTACCCCCCGTTTCGCGAAACGTATCGCAAATCAGTTGCAAATTACTTCCGCGTATATTGTGCGTTTAACGCGTCTCGCGTCGTCCCTCCGCCATTGTCACACGAGACGAAGAACTAACGCGCTTATTACCTCACGGTTTCAAGATACTGCCCAGATTTATGACACCCTGACGATCGTTCTGATAAAAGGCTGGGCGCACGGTGTTTCCGTGCCGTCCTTTTATAAAGCCCACACGTCACGCTGTTTGTATACTCGGTATCCGCGATTGACGTCGTAATTCAATTACTTTTCTCCGTTCGTTAAGTACTTCACCACTCTTGTCTAATCAAATACGAAATCAGTGGGTCCCCCGCTTCTTCCGAGGATCCGTTCCTAACGAAGCATTCGGTTGCATACGTACACCCATACGCGCGTAAGCGGCGTGTTTATGGCCACGCGAATGCAATGTCGTAGCCATGGCGTAATATAAAGACCGGCCGGGACACGAGAGTTCTGATTACCTTTGATACACCGCGCTGTACGCAATTACGGGAGGCGACGCGCGTATTTATGACCCCCGCGCCTTCCAACGGAATAATAATTAAACGCACGCGCGCGCGCACCCGACTTCCACTTTGCGATTTGCCAATAACTTTTGCATAAATAGAAAATCTGACCGAAACCCTAAACGGCCGCGAGCGAAATTGAACGCGATGCGTGAATTGGAGATTAAAAGTACAGTCGTGGGTTGGATTTTACTTTAAACCAGAACGCTTCGATTTCGCAAAATGCGAAGGGGCGCCAGGCGGAACCGATTCTTATTTTCTAAATGAAACAAAAACCTGGGGTATACTGTACGTATGCTGGCAAAACTGTAGGTAACGTGTGCATACACATTTATATAATACATCCCCGCAAGGTGTACGTACGCGAACGTTAAGTGAACGAACACCTTTCCGCTTCCATGTAAATCGTTCCGGTGAACCGAATAGTTTGTTCGAACTACGTTGTACTTTTTTTTTTTTTACGCCTCGGACAGCACTCATGCATATCAGAATCGAAACGAAATTTTTAGCATGCCGAGAGGGACAGTGACTTTCTCGGGTACGGTGAGAGTTTTAAGCTCGCGGGAGCATGTCACGATAAAAATTAAATGCAAAGTCGGCTTATCGTGTAAACATTCCATGTTTTTATCACCTCCCCTGTCTTTCCGGGACAGGCGCGAATTAATGTTAGCCTGGATTATCTTGGAAAAAGAACTTTCGAGAGACGGTGGCTTTTTGCCACTGTTTCGCTTTCAATTGAAATAAAAGAAAAAGTATTCGAGGATCGCTGTTCCTCTCCATAAACTCTCAGCATATTTTACGAAACCTGTCGTAGTAATAATGTATTAAATTTCATTTAAATAAATTATTTAAATATAACAAAGCAAACAAAAGCGAACAATTCGCGTCATCGAGGTGGGGCAATTTCACGAGTGAAACAAATATTACCGTTGGTGACTTTTAGTCGAGGAGCGAAGAATCTCAATTGTGAAATTGCGAGGTGGTAAAGCAGACCTCAGGTATCGCCGCGCGATAGAGTTATCACGAACAAACGCTGGAGTCACGCGTTACGCCCATGCATCGGGGGATGCGTGCCATCGTGTATATCCGAGCTAACGTGCACACACGACGCGACGTAAGAACCCCGCTACCGAAAAATATGAATCATTTCTTTGAGCCATTAGCGCATCTGCGTATTCGCAGGGCCGTCCCTTGCGTTGCATTCATTTGTCCAGCGTGTCCCCTCGACGTGTCCGTAATAATTTCGAGAATCCCCGCACGATTGGATCGCGGTGGGTTTCGAGGCAAAGAGGGGCTCCGAAAAGGGCATTCGCCGTCGAAGTGAAAAAAAAAACAAAATTGGAATATTAGGAATAAGCCGAGACACGCGCCGGCATATAAATCGATGCGAATAATTTTACCCTCGCGCGAAAGGTTCTTCCCCCTTTTTCGCAAAACCGAACGATGTTCTTTTTTATCTTCCCCCGACATCGAACGACACGTAACGGATCGATTTGTTTCTAACACCGGAGGTTCGAACTAATAATTTCGATTGGAGTTTATTGGAAGTAGAAATCTCAGGTTCGACCGAGCCCTTCGTAACCCGATTGTACGCGTTTCATATAGAGAGACGAATTTGTATCTAAAGGACGTTTAAATAAATCAAAGGGTAAATCAAAATGTGTATAAATTAAATCTATGTTGCTCTAAAGTATACTCGATCACCTGACAATTATATTACAGGGATTACGCATTGAAAGTAGGTGCCGAATAAAATCAACGCCACCCGAATCAAACGGTAATTGAAAATGTTCAATACGCGAACGCGATTAACGTACATTATCCTTCAACCGAGCGCCAGAGATGCAACGTACCGCATTACGATGACACGCACGCGCGATACTTTTCCTCAAACGCTCGAACGTGAGCGCAAACGGGAGACGTAAAAAATCTCGGTGCGATACGCGGAAGTTAGATAGAGAATCTATCCGTCCCGACGCCTAACGTTCGTAGGATATTCGTGCCTACGGAATCTTTGATTCTTCTTTTTCGTCATTCCAGTAAACATCTCTGCGTGACGAGGTAACCGCGGTCGCGCGTGTGCGACGCGCGTATACACAGCGCTATCTATATGTAACGGGCTCGAGAGGTGTTCCGATACGAAGGATGGTTTAATCAATGTCCAAGGTTAAACGGCACAATTATTAGCGCGCGCTCGTTGCGACACACTCGCCGGTTGCCGCGAGTCCGTGTCAATACGCCGCTGGTGTGTGTTCCGTGACGCACACCCGTTACATAACGACGGAGTGTCAGTCCGACCATGCAAAAGCGACTTACATAGATACCCCGGGCTACCGATGGCTGTTTGCTGCGCCTGTGCGACGGACTACGAGTTTACGTTTCTGCTATGTCACGTTCTGTCCAACCCCCACCCCCCTTTTTTGGCTTCGCGAGGTTCGCGAACCCGCGTCGTTTCAAACGACGAAGCTTCCGAAACTTTTTCGCTTCATGAAAGTACTCGAGTCGAATTTTCAAAACACGATTCCGGGGAAACCGGAGAAATTCGAGAAACTGGAGAGACCAATGTTTATCTAAACGGGAAGCACCCTTTGCGTTCGTACTATTACGACGAGCACAGGCATCGAATGATTCCATTGAATTAGAGATTTTCTTTTTCAACCCCCTACGGTAACCATCCCCATTTTCGTCAGTGGCTACAAATCGATACGACGGACTGTTAGAAACACGATCGCACGAGAAAGATACCTACGTAATGGTAATAGTGTCCGACGGTGGGAGTGACTTAAACATTTCTGCTGAATTAACGAAAAGCCGTGCGTGCGAGAGAATATTAGCCATGGCAAATATTAAATTGTTTTAACGTTCGCACTTAACGCTCGGAGCTGCCGGTGGACACGGGATTCTTAATATTTATTTTGGGTTTCTTAATTACCGGAGTGTACGTTACCTCTTTCGCGTTACGCTTTCTCCGGAATAAAGCGCGTACAGAGGACACGCGCGAAGCGTGACAATGTTTGCCCGCGGACGTTTCGTAACGTGACCTGGTAACGACCCGCCGTGTCGTTGGCCGTGGTTGTTAATGAAAACTCTAAATACGGGCAACGGGCAAACGGAAGGAAAAAAAAAAATCCGTGTAGCAAGCTCTACGCAGTGGAAATTAGTGCGCGCGTAAACGCCGTCGCGCCCGGTAATTGCGTGCAACCGCGGTATCGAGGAATTTTCCGGTGCACCGACCACAAATCGTTTTGCGCGAGTAATCGCGTTATAATCCGACGAACGTAACGTACGACACGATTCCGCCTATTACGATCTACTTCCGATCGAAATAACGATGTCCGAGGATCGATAATTCTCGTAACTACATTCTTAAATAATTCTACCATCGAGTTTGTCGAATTACGCTGTCCAACGCGTCAGCTATATTTTACACCGACCGTTACAGGATTGACGTCAACGAGTCGCGACGACAATACCGAGGGCAGATTTAAAATGCAACAACTCTATACAAAAATATTTATCGTTCGACCCATTAGTGCATACCGATCCTTACAAGGAACGGTAATATTTTAATTTTTGACGCTGTTAGTGATGTTGATCGCGTTGCATAATATTGTTCATTCGCTTCGAAAATGTTCCGGCAACTGGTGTATATGGGACATTTTTTGTTATTGTCGATATTTCAGTGGTAATTAACACTTTGTTGTCGAGCTATTTTTCGCGAAACGGAGAAATAAGAAAATTTGACATTTCTTGAACTTCCCGCACCAATTAATGGACCTCGGTTAATGGCGTCGATCTCAGGTGAGAACGGTCAACGACGACGCATCACCGTCACTGACCTCAGAACCGTCAATGTACGCCGACTGTCGGCGGTACATACCTTCGAGAGGTGTAAGCGTATTCCATTCGACGGTACGCTACGCGACGCGACGGTGCGCTAAAGAGCCGCGGCGAAAGGACGGGCGCGACAAAAGAAGAAAGAAGAAAACAAGCTCGGAGAGGAAAGAAGCGCACGAAACGTACCCGAGGCGAAACGACTGCCCCCTTAGCTAAAATAAGCGGAAGTAAGCAGCGAGCGATTCTAAATTTAGATCCCGGCGTGTGCTCATCCTTCGGCCTCTGCGCTATTACGCTCGTAGCCTTGTCGTTGCCTCCTATCTGCCTCGGCGCGCCACGGCTTTCGTCCGCACGCCTATGCTGCTCCCCGAGAAGACGATTCTGCGGGCCTTAGGCCACGCGCACAACGAACCGGGGATTTTGGGCTGATAAGGGCACGCTCGAAACCCCGATGCTCGATGCGCTCGAAGCGATACGGAGGCTGCGGACCGAGGGTCCCCGCGTCGCGGTCTGCTCCTGGGTACAGTTTCGCAGACCTTAAACCGCGTACACACCGAATTCGGGATTTAAACCATTAGTGCACAGGGATCCTTATAAGGACCGGGGATATTTTTATTTTTAACTGTCTTTTGTAAATAAAGCGTATTAAAAATAAAATTCAATACAGAAATTTTCTTATCTATAATTCTCATCAATATGATATGTAGAAAATACAAAGTATACATCTTTCGTCTATCCAAATCGAACTGCAAGGGAAAAATAACAAAATTCGAAATTTTGTAGCTTCATGCGCTAATGGGTTAACAGATTCGAGATCGATGACCCAGCGCGGAGGTCTTATTATAACTGCGACAAAGCTAACCGGCTACTGGGGATAACTTTGTTAAAGGACGTCGATCTCGAATGTGTTAACGCTGACCGGGGAACGTTTTATAATTTCTACGTTCGATATTCGAATTTATATTTGTAGAACCAGATTGATATTTACTATGATACACTTTCATCACACTGGATATTATATATTCCATATTAAACCGTTTCGGAGACCCTAAAACGCGGAGAAGAACGCTAACTTTCAACATCGATCGGAAGAGCGAACGATTCGCGAACTAAATACGTTCGGTGTGCACGCGGCCTTAAGGTGTACGCGCGAAGACTGACGCGTATGCGTGTGCGCGCACCGGGGTGGATCGGCCCGACCAGCTGACTGCCAAAACAGCTGTAGCGATATGCGTGTGCGATGATGCATTGTGGGCTGCGGGCCATCGGTACCCTGTGTTTTAGTCTTCGGCTGTGATTTAATCTGGTATACTTCGAGGCGTCGATAATGCTACTACCTCGAACTCGTATTACGGGCCGCGCTCCGTCGCTCTGGCGATTTTATTATTTCTCTTTTCTCTTGACATTTTGGCGGGAAGACGAATCGCGAATATTTACGCCGGTCAATATGTGTATATTTTTACGTAAGTGGCAAGAGATTGACGTATCATCGATTTGTCGAAATAGTCGTGAGCGTGAACTTGAAACGGCCGATTATTCGAATGGGTTTTAGAACGACTCGCCTCGTTTGTTATTGTTTTATGCTTTGATTAGCAATGCGCGGTCTATGCGTGGTCTTTTGTTATCCGTTTGCGGTTACGGTGGCAATGTAGTTAAACCGTTACGAAGTTTTATAATGACGCGATTCAATTTGACTGTAACGCACTTTCGCGAAATTAAAAATGTTCTCTAAATTATATAAGACATCATGACACTGAGATAAACGGCACTGGATATTAAAAAAAAAATTATACGCAATTATTGTCAATTTCATTTTTATATTTACCGCCATATTTATTTTCATCTCTATCAAAACTTCGAAGACAGACCTCTGCATCGCCAAGTTAGCCGAAATATCGAGGCGTATCTGTACATACGTGTGTATGCACGTCAGCCTAGTTTTCCCTGTATTAACGAAACTCGAAGAAAATTGAGTTTCCTAGAGATGCCGTAGAGGCGTGGCGTTTGCCTAACGTGTTTGCCCACCATGAGGAGTAAAACGGAGCAACGTTCGCGTATCGCAACGTTCCCTTATCGCTCAGGGAACCGGCATGGTGTACCGATAACCGTAAGGCGTTCTCGCGCAGGAGGCTAAATGAATCCGGCCTATCGCTCCCTCTAACACGGCGCACGAGGCGTAAAACGGGTAAGCTGAGTCAGCCGCGAAACATTATACAATCCCTGAATGCCCCATTGTTAATTGTTACTATGGTGTAAAGTGTAAAGCAACGGGATACGGATCGCGGTGGATTCGAACGATGCCACCTCGGATAAAGCCGGACGTCGCTGGAAAATACGATTTTCTCGATCGTCCCTTGGTAATATGGGAAACTTGATTTATTTCACGCCCACGCGAATGGTTTGCTGTCGATCAACTTTGATCCTCGCTAAGTTTAACGTCGATGATAAGATAGAATTGCAGAACCGTTCGATCGTAGCGACGTAGAAATTTCAACCTTACGAAATTGCATCTAGGCAATCGTACGATAGTCGTTTGTTTGCGAAATAATTACTCGGCGAGTGTAATACGGAGCGAATAATCGTACGATTGTTTTATTATCGCGAGGTAATTATCTTCATAAACGTAACCTGGGGCAATAACGGGTTTAATGGATTACGCGAATCGTGAATTTTTCTAATTTATACGCTCGCTTTTCTTTAGATTGTAGCATCAAAAAATAAAGTCTGTGCAGTTTAATAATCGAATCAGAAAATTTCAGGATTAAAATTCATACTCGCGTTCTACTAATGAACCGTATCTCCTATCCGCGTTGATTTTTCTCCTCTCAAAATTTTCAATTCCAAATCGAAAATGCGTGTTTGCGTTTCGATGCATGCGACGGAAGACCCGGCAGCGTGGAAAGGGGCGGCCAGCGGTTAAACGTGTTTATTGAGGAGAGCAGACATCGAGTGGATAAAAACTACCATTCCGGAAGATAAGGCGAAACACGCCCAAAAACTGATACGGTATGAGTTACGAGGAAAACCACGGCCGTTTAAGCGCGCGCGCGTGTTAGTGTACGCGACCGGAGAGGAACAACGCGGTATTCGCTCGCACGAATATCCGTGCGATTTTAATCCGAACATTCGCGTGCGCGTAGATGCGTCGTGGTTTACGAGTTGCGCGAGTCGATAACGGTTTAATAGGAGTTTCGTAGAACCTTCGCGAAACTGCGACGACACTTTCGGGCAGTTTCATTGTTCGTTGACGGATGGCATCGTGAATAAGAAGGAATACGGTGCTGGAATAGAGACGTGCGACGAGTAAACGAGAAGATGTTCGTCGACGATGGTATTAGACGTTTGTCTCGATTAAATTGAACGAGGGATAACGAGACACGCCGGCGAATAAACGACAGGGGAAAAAGAAAGTTATCCGCCCGTCCCATTTTTCTGGGGTAAGTATAGTTTAAACGAAAAAAAAAAAAAAACAGTGATTTCTTCTTTGCGCGTAATCGTGCCAGGAAAACCGAGTGTGCAAATACTTATTTCACTCGGAAACGTAACAAATTATGCAGTTGTAATAATTCGTATATAAAAGAGTGAAATTATCCGAGTTGTAAAACTTCCGAAATGCCGATCGTTTGCGAATTACAAACATGGAATGTTTATCCGACCAGGTGATAACATCTTCCGCAACTTGACATCTCAAGGTAACATCTTGTGCAATTCAATATTGGTTTGCTCAATGAATTTGGTATTTGGTATTTGGTCTCCGAGTTCATTGAGCGGTTATAATTATACGGTGATATTGATTTAGTACAAATGTCGAGTAGTATAGTTCAGCAGTAATAAAGTATGTCAACCTGAAATGCGTACATTACATTTATGCATCTGTCGCAAATGGAATAATTTTTATCATGTTTGTAAAATCGTTTTGTACATAAAAATTGTATCGATTACGAAGAATAAATAAATTTATGAAATTATTTTGACTCATTTCGATCAAACGAATCCCTTCCCAAGTTAAAAAATTCCTATAACCACATATTTACATAATTTTATTAAGATGACATTAATACCGAGGATCATTGGCAGTCCGGAAACGATGCAATCACTCACATATTAATTGCCACATATTTCTACGTTTAATTATTTACTCGCTTCCACTCGAGTCACGAAGAAAATGACTATTTACAACCTTTTCAAGCAGACCATCTGTCATCGGACCGTAATTACAGTGGTGGAATAAATCAATTTTCCAACCGCACCTGGTGTTCACCGCACATAATCCGAACTAGTAGAAACGCGATGTCCGTAATGAATACGTCAAAGTCGTAAATTCACGCGTGACGGCGCTTTTGCGGATAATATTGTAACACAAAAATTCTAATAACTGGGAACATGAAAAAAAACAGGGCAATGCTTCGTATAATACACAGAGTGGTTCGCTTCGCTAGAACATTACCGAAAAGCGTCTTAAATAAAAATGGCACTATTCCAAAGTAACCGTTCAGCAAGCCAAACGTACTGTTATACATACAGTAGACATTTTTCCCATTCGAAATAATATTCTCGGTCAAAGATCATATTTAAAAAATCACTCTCACCTCGAAATTGTCCATTCCCGACCGTAGATTTAATTCATTGGACGGTATCTTTGGAAAAGTGCTACTTTCATACGAAACGATCTTCAATAAAATCTTGAAGCATAAAGATAATCAAATGGCTCATCCTGCGCGATAAATTAAAGCGTATCGTGCCCGGCTTAAGTGCGCCGGCAAAATGAAACGCGCGTCGTTAAAGGTATACGCGTCATTATCGCGAGCGTGTTTTCGACGATAATTAAATTGCGACGCGATCCGCGGGATGGCGGAACGTGGCAGCATCGCCCACATAATATTTGCAAATGGGTATGAAACACAAATACGATACCTAATACCGCGCCGGTATCCTTGAATTTATGTAACGACCGTTCTTCCATTATTTGTTAGGTTTCTTCGGTCATGCCTATCTCTCTTGGCGAAGGCTGAACGATACAAGACGCGTTGTGCAACGATTTTTAAAGGCTCGCGTTTTCGCTATTACGAACAAACTCAATTCGGCGAACAGGAGCGAACGACGCGCTCGTCGAACGAGCACTTCCGGTTAAGGGGGAAGTACCGGTTGCCGGTAAGAATTAAACAAATCTATTTTGCATTCGTCGAAGGAACGATAAGAGAAAAGAAGCAGGCTGAATTTGGTCCGAGCATCGACGCGTCTCATTATTACACGGTAGTTCGATAATAAGCGAAATGCGCTGATACATCGTGAAAGTTCCTCCGTAACTTTCTTTCGAGAACATCGCGTTAGAATAATTCAGCGTAATGGTTGTTACAATGGACAGGAGAATTTTTGTATAAAGCGAGAGGAAGGAGCGCACTTAATACGACTACTAGGAAATATTTATAATCTTGCAGGAATTACTTCCTCGTGCCGAGTTTCTATGAATGCAGTTCCTGAGAAACGCGAGTTATATCGGTACCCTTTGCGCGGTATAGATCATATGTATGTGGAGAAAAGCGATCTCCCAATTTTCCACTTTCCAACGCTAGTTTATCGGGACGGCTTTACGCGTAAACTAAACGTATCTCTCGAACGAATTATTACCCGAGTACGACCTTATCGCTGGAGAATTTGCTACCCTGGATTAATAACTCAATAAAAAGAGAAGCGCACGACTTTGTTTATAATATATCTCGTTACTCTTATCGGTACCGTAATTCATTGTTAATTAAACTTTAATGATCGACGCTGCCATTACTTCTATACAACATACGTCGTAAACCGTTCGGAAGAAAAATTGTGTTGATCGTACGATAAATAATTATCGTTGCAGCGTATGCCAAAGGAGAGTTACGCGCATCGAGCACGCGCGTGTACTAAAATCCTGCTCCACTTCCGCGCAAGAGGCACGCTAAAAGCAGCGTTAAAAGCGGCGAGAGCTTTGTAGCCGGTCACGACTACCACCGCAAAAATCATTATGTAATCCACGCATCGTAAACACCTTCGGGTTGTCGCTTCCGACAAATCATACGACCTTCGCCGGCATTATCCTCTCTAGCGGGAATCGCTCTAACGAGAATCCTTCCTTTAGCTCCGCCTTGGGTAGAAAAAAAATATCGATACGCTCTATAAGCGAGCGAAGACGAAGGTACGCGTAAACCAGGAGAGCATTCTTTTAAGAAAAAAATAAATAAATATATTGCAGTTCTGCAATCGTATGCATTTAACGCTAGGTTTACGGGCGTTTCTACGAGCACCCGTCAAATTGACCGGTAAACCAAAATACGTATTATGTTTACAGAATCGATTTATTCAATTTAACTCTGAATTAATTTACGATGCAAAATGGTTCATATTAATGCTATGGTTTTTGGGATATTCAATTTCAAAATGTGAAATCCGTCAAATTGACGGGTCCCGTAAACCTAGTGTTAAGGGTCAATAAACGAAACACCGTTTCCTCTGCAAAATCTTCAACGTGGATTAATAATTCAGCAAAATGGAAAATCTCGAGTCCGAGTCGTACGCTCTCGCGAGATAGATCATTCGACGTTAATAAATTACCGTTACGCGACGAGTTTCAAAATGTTGTTTACTCCGTTACGTCACACGGTACGCATATATATTCGTATCGCGGATATTTAATAAAGGACGCGGTTAACGGAGAAAAATGTGTTTACAGAGAAATTTACTCTCGCCCCGTAGCTAGACAAAAAAAAAAAAAAAGAAACGGTGGCTCGCCGCCTAATTTCTCTGGAGACACACAAAACTCGGCTACTAAACCCGAAGGGGTGGCGATTCTTACGGGCAACGCTTGTAACCATGGCTGCGATGGACGCCCTTAAAGTACCACCGGGGAAAGCTGAAAGTAGTGGCAAAGGGGGGGGGGGGGTCAATGCACTCCGTTGGAGGAAGAATCCACCCCCTAGACACGCGCAAATGACGTTGTTGATGGATCAGCTCCACGACGGTGGCGGGGGGCAGAGAGAGAGAGAGAGGGGGGCGCGGGGCGACGGGGGTGGCCAGGGGTGGTGATTGATGAGCTCCGGGCCTACGAAACTACCCCATGGTTCCTGCCCTTAATCGGCCGTCTCTCGCTGACCTCGATATCTTTGAAAATATCCCGACGGTATCTTTTCCACCCACTTTCCACCGACCTCTTCCATTTTCCGTCGTCTTATTGATTTTCCTCGATATTGCTTCTCGTATTTATTCACTCCCGTCGCGGGGGTGGGATGATCCCGGTGGTTTGTTGTTTCTCGCGCTTTCAGCCGTGACCCACTGTAACGCTCGCGGTGTGTACCTACTCGTTAAGCGAGTGAAACTCGAGTCAGCGGGACGAAGAGCGTCGTTTCGAGAAACTGGGGGAGGGGGAAAAAAAAAAAGGACGCGCGAGTAATACGCGGAAACTTTTCACCTCTCGTCAAAGGCGTCGTCGGTTGATTTTATTGCGAGGATGAGCGCTGTATCGTGTTCGAGACGCAAAGTGGGAGTTGCGTAAGTAACGAACGCGCTTCGTAACACAGCCGACGGGTGAGAGACGCGATTCGAGAACGCGGGCATCGTTAATGCCGTTAAAGCAAACGCGGAATAATGGAACTCTCCCCTTGAGAGCGGTGCCAAAGGGGATTTCCGTTTGTGGCAAATTAAACGGCGTATCGCTCCGAATTACAGAAACGTTTACCGGGTCCAAGAAACGCCGAGCTATCGACACGCGGTTCCCTCTCTACCCTTTCTCTATCGCGCAATTTGTAAAACAAACGGGACTAATGTTTCCCGGAAAAATGACGGAAAATAATAGCGTTTACCAGTGGAAGTTCCTTCGAAGAGCGCGACGCGGCCGAGCCGGAGGATCGTTTGGGGGCGCAACTCGTAATTAGCGATCCGCCGGTCGGAAAACTTTTTAACGGCTATTACGATTCAACGGGAGGGCAGTAACGAAACGTAACGCGATAGAGATGTAATAAAACTGTCGACGGGACGGCAGGGGGAGAAACAATGGCGGGGACGAGGGGGGGGGATACTTTTAGAGGTAGGAAAGGAGTCGGAGAATGATCCTCGGTGAAAGGGAGCGAAATACGGAAAGATTGGGAATGAGTGACGGACGGAAAGAGGGGAGGAACGAGCGAGAAAGGGGGGGGGGAATGAGAAAGATAAAGAGACGATGGGAAAGACAATCGGTCGGAGAAGGGAGAAAGATGGATTACCGGCGATGGAAGGAAATACGATTAAAAGCGCCAGGAGCAATTCCAGGTGGTGACAGTGTAAAAAAAAAGGAAGAAGAAGATGTGAAAAAGAGAGAAACACTTGTCCGCGTTCCAAAAGAGCGCGTCTAGGAACAGAATAAATGGGAGAAAGGGGCGCAGGGAAAGGGGCGGGTTCTCTCGATCGCCGCGCTCCAACGGCGAGTAACGAAACGGACGGGGGGGGGGAGGAAAAACAGCGTAACGCCGGAAACGATTTTTGTCGAAGGGCGGAGAAGGTTTAATTGGTCTTTGATTGGATGAAACTGCCCGATACTCGTTCACGCTTCGATAAATGGGAACGCGATCGAAGAAAGGATAAGACCCCCGTAGATGGGACAAAAAAATCCATGAGCGATGGGTATCCGAGTTCCGTACCGTTTCATTGGCACTGCTAACGAAAGAACATAATTACGCGCTTACTTCTAGGCGCAATTATCGTGACAAATTATTAAAGACCACTGTTCTCGTTCGACGACGGTATAGAAGAATTCTTCTCAACTCTAATTGCTAGTTTTTCTTTTTTAATCGTTATGTCAGCTTTGAAAATTTCATGCGTTTAAAATTATTATTATCGAGGCAAGTTCAAGAGCCAAGATGAAATTGAAAGTTCGAACGGCTTGAACTTTGGGAATTAACGAATACGCCCGATAAGTTTAATATTAAAATCAAAGTATTAAGCGAGAACGATGAATCTTGTTTTAACTTGAACCGTGGCATCTCTTAATTGCAATTCGACTCAAGATTTTCGCTCCATGACGTGTTCACGTGTTCAACAACGAGGCATTACGAGTAATCCATTTACAACTCCCCTTCCATCTCCTCCTCCCATTCCATTTTCAAAGTTTGCGTTCCACGCGAGGCTGTACCACCACCGCTTCGAGTTAGGCGCGACTGAAAACAAGGTAAGCCAAAAACGTTGTTTCCAAAAACTCTCTCGGTCGAGGTTACGTCGATGGACGTTCCAGGTTCGCCAAGTTCCGTCCCGTCGTTGTCCGGCTCTTTCCCCGGCATGACTCTTTTACGGCTCCCACGAAACTTGGACGAACTCGAAATTTGATGGAAAAGGCCAGGGGCGGGGGACGAGGAGGACGAAGGGGGGGGGGGCGAGAAGGGCTGAAGCGAGGCGACGAAAAAGTTAGTTGCTGACAGAGATGTGACCGGTCGCTGAGACCCGGCCGCCGGCCGTCGCGATCTACGGGTAAAATTGCAACTTTTCGCTTACGACTCTCGTTATTTCGCTTGTCAACGCGAGTCGTACCGTTCCCTCTCTTTCTTTTTTTTTAAGGTTATTCTGATTTTTATTCGTCCCTGGTACACAGCCATACGCGTGCCACGTTCGTAGCGTTATCGAGCCTCGTTGTCGTTGCTATTGCCCGATAAAAGTCAACGAGTCTCTTTTTTTTTCTTTTTTTTGCGTTCTTCGTCATCAAAATTATTGCGCTTTTTGTTCTGGCTGCCAGCCAACAATATTTTCCGTCATTCCTCCCGACGCGACTGTCAAACGCTTCGCGATATTGAAAAAGTTCCATTTGCCTCGAATTCCCGAGAAAGTATTTATGAGACGGGAATTGTGTTCCCGATGTTCGAGCAGACATTTGTCGTCTGTTTGCTAGTCAAACGAAAATGAAAAGCGAGAAAGCGTTACGTCGCGTCGACGAACCGATCGACGCTAACCGTGGATGTACCGGAAGTGTTCGACAACTTCGTCGAGTGTCACGCCTCTCGACGGAGACACGACGATTAATATTACGCACGCTCGTTCATTAAAAGCTTTATCGTCACTTTCTACGATTGCCGCTATTACTTCGACTACTTCGCGACGTTTACCTAACGACGAATGTAACGCCGTCGATCGTCACTGCGACGAGCGCGGAACGAAACAATTATTCAATCAAAGCAATGGTGAGCGCGATGGGCATGGAACGAGTACATTTGCAACGAATCGCTCGGCGAGTCGAGGAATTTTAGCAAACAATTGTGGTATTAGGCGGCAACGGGTACGTTCGCGTTTTATCGCTCGCCGAGCCACGTGGATAATTTTTGCTGCGGTTTAGCAGGACCGCGGAAAGAAATCTTGCGGTTTCCCGAATGAGTCGAGAAACTCGGGAGAATAAATCGCGGCATGACTTTCCCCCCGGTCATGACTTTGGCCCGCGACGATACCGAGGATAAATTACAAGATTCGATTAATTTAAGTCAAGTTGGATGTAAACGAAATTCTCGGAGCGACGAATTGAGCGGAAGAGAATAATTAACATCGTATCAACGTTGAGTACGGGTTATCGGTGATTATAAAAAAATGCAATGCTATCATTTTTCAACGCGGACGAACCTCGACGAAAAAAATCTTCCCGTCCATCGATCCCGAGCGGACGAGAACGAAGAGAAATTTCTAAACAAAACTCGGACGAACGCAACGATTCAAACGACAAATCTGGCGCGAGAATGAAATGAAAAATTCGTCTTTTCGCAAAACGGATTTGAGACTCAAAACGCGACCTTGATAGCTTTCAAGTGCAAGGCCAAGGAAGAGGGGGTTCCCTCTGCAACCAGGGTGAGTCGGATCTCGAGTGTATGTCGTTCGTTCGTCTGCCTAGCGCTTTCATCCACTCTCGCTCTTTCACCCTTTTACCCTTTTTTTTTTTTTATTCTTTGACGTAAGCCTTTTGTCCCCCAGGATATTTGCGGAGCTTTGTTTTGTCGACGAGCTGCATAGCAGCTTAAATATACGTCGCTAATGGCGCGGGTCTGAGAATACAAAGGGCCGCCTCTGGATGCCGACAAATGTTTATTTATAATTTGACCATGGTCAAGAAAACAACGAACGGATCGGCAGAAGGCGAGGAGAGCGCGCGTACGAGGCGACAGTCCTCGTTTCTTAGCGAGCGCTAACGTTATACTCGTAAAACTCGATCGACGCGTTTACGCGTAAAACCCCGTCGGTTTTTCCGCGATCGTTTCATTATCTAAACAAACGCGCCTCGTTAACGCGCTCGCGGTAAATAATTCCCACGAATTACGAATGCTTCGTTATCCGAACAAATTGCAGTTAATTACGGTGCACCGTATAATTACGCGCGAACGTGGCTCGCGATGCGCTTTTGTTCGATATAACGAATCGCACCTTGGACCGATACCTAATAACGTTCGTCGTTTCATCGCGGAAAATATATTAATCCGAGGGAACTGGTTTTTCTCGATAAGGGGGGGGGGGGGGGGGATAATAAATTTTCGTACGACGGATCTCGGAATGGCGTTCGAGCGATCGAGCGACCAGCGAACGAAGTAATTGCGATCTATAGGCGTGTCGATAAAAAAAAAAAAGAAAAATCTGAAAATCACACGACGTCGGCCGAAATTCGCACGGTACGTACAATGTTGCGGGTCACTGCAATGCGGCTGACGGTGGCAGTTGGTCAATAGGCAAATGGCCAACTCTGTTCAAATCTAAATAAGCCCTTGTGCCATTTTGCACGGTCAGGTTTGAATATATTATTTCTAAAAAGAGCCCTCGGTCTCTCGAATGAACGAGCGGGCGACCGGGAATAAAGTAACGAATGATTTTTAATAAGACTCAGACTATCCGTCGCGGACGGTTCGAGAGATCGTTAACTTTGATGTCGCGATTACTATGCACGATGGAGGAGTGGTACGATCGAATGCCCGTTCGCGATCGAATCGTCTGGAATGATTCTAAAAATAAAATCCCCGTAACGATCCTGCCCGCTGTGGTCCTGACGTTAATTCGGATTAAAGCTCTTTCGGTAGGGCGTCGTAAATCAGGTAGATCTTTTAAATCTACCGCGTCTGCGCGATACCTAATGATCGTGGTTCCTTTCGGTGACACTCTAGAGATGGCAGCATATATCTTTTCTGATACGTGGATCATCTGGAGGGTACGCGTACTCGGTCGGTACTCGGCGAAACGAGTTCAATCCCCAGCGCCCGATGGGATGCAACCGGAGGACAAATTGTCACGAATGCGGGTCAGTTTGCCGGGATGGAACGATCGGGCGTGCATCGATCGGAAAACAATTTCTAACGAAATCATCGCTCGCTAATTGCAATTCAATTGCCGTGCTTTGAACGTATAATACTCCGATACGATTATCGGGTAAATGCATATCTTTGGGCCAGAGACGGTAGTATTTTGGTTCATCGTCGAGTCGTTTACACCGATGATTAATCACTGACAACATAGAATATAAACCACTAATGGATCTAGTTGAATTCGCGTTTAACCGTCGTCCGTTCCTAGCTCCATCGATCACGGCGAAAATTTTGCTCGAAATTCGTCAGTGCGCGAACGGGAAGTCCAACGGGACTAAACGCATGCGCCTGCGATTATATGGAATAGAATTCACGGGGTAATTATACAAAACAGCGTAATAAAGCTTCTGTGATTTCTGCCACTTTAACTCGACTAGTGGAACTTCCGAGATTACACGATGCTCGAATATTATCGTCGCGCGTAACGATTGGCTGACCGTACTCCGAAGTTGACCATCGTCCATTTCACCCGATAGATGTCTCAGATTTGAATGTATCTCTCGCGAGTACCCTTCGTACTTGTCCCGCGATATATAAGAAGCAAACTGAGAAGGTTGATGGAGGGGTCCGATGCATCGATGGTAAATATCCTTTGCGAAGGGAGGACGTCTTCTTCACCAGTTCTCCTCACGGCAACCGCCCACTAACCCGGGTGTGGCGTTTTCTCCCCCGCGAAAGGAAGGAAACACCTTTACGTTAACCTCTGACGAAGAGGGCCTCTCCCCATTCTACCCCCTTGCTGTGCCGGTAACGCGCGGTGAATTTCCGCTAAGGGAAAACTTTGACTTCACCCTGGCAACTTCACACCGACATTAAACATCGACGCGACTTTGACCCTCTTTTTTTTCTTATATCAGTTTTAATTTTAATATCGTCGAGTAGCTCTTTTAAAATTCCGTTTTCTACGTTATCAGGTTACTAAGCTGCCTCGGTGATACTTTCGCTCGATGTTCTTTGAACTGTTTTTTTTAATCTGAGATTCTCAGCGTTACGAATATCGTTGATATTTTTATATTATACGCAACTGCGATTCAAAGTGCAAAAATCGGGCTAAATGCAAAAATAGAATCATTACTGTATCTTTTTACGGTGCTGTATATTTTTTTTGTGATCTAATAAATTTCGTTTGCGAAGGAACGTATAATAATAAGGAATAAAATATCGTCTCTCGTACATAGTCAGAAGGAAAATAAGAAAGAAGCCACGTTTCTTCACCACGTTCAACCAATCCGTTTATTCGTTTGCTTTCCGTAAATTCTATTCTTATTGCTAGTCTAATCGCTCGTTATCACCTCGAATACTCATCGTTCGTACCGCGAGCTGTTATCGGGCATTACCTTCGTATTTCAGATAATTATCTATTATTAACGGTCTCATTATCGCGTGAGTACGCTAAACGATATTTCTACTTGACGAATTCTTTCTTACCACACACTACGGTGCTCTCGTGCGTCGCCTGAGTAAAGAATTCTCGACTATATTCCAGCAAAGATGAGTTTAGGGGGAAAAACTACGCCTCGAGGTTTCTCGGGGAAAAGGCTTTCCGGAGTGGAAGAAAGGATAACGAGAATCGCAGGGGGGGGGGTTTGATACAGGGATCGAGAAGACGGTTACCAGTCGAATCTAATAAAGTGGCCGGGGCCAGCGAGGTTACACCTCGTTCGCGGCGCTCGCCGCGAGTCTTCTCGTATCGACCACGATCGATAGCCGCCCGCATCCACGAATCCTCACATAATCTCGGCCAATATCGTATCTCGGATGGCGCCACCTCGTAACGGGCCTCCCGACGAAACGGGCCGACCCCAATCCGTGATTTTCTCATCGTATCCGGGGGAAGAAAGGCCGAGGGCCGAGTAGTGGGTGAAGTAGGTTAGGCGAAAAGATCGCTTCTTCATCATCCGGGAGTAAGAAAGGACGCCTTCCCTGGGTTCCCGGGCGATCGATAAGCCTCCGCGTCGAAAGGGCGAATAATGGAGCGAAGTTTCGTGGTTGCGGACCATGCGGCCAGAGATTTACGAGGCGGAATTCATAATCGGTTGGGAATCGAATTACGGGAACCGTGGCATCTATCGAGAATCTAAATTCGATTCGGTTGAAAGCGTGTAACGTTCTTTCCTTTTTTTTTTAATATCTGAACAATTTTGTATATTAAATACCCAAGATGCCGGGGAAATATTTATTTGTTATTTCACCGTAGGATTGCACAGAGCGTTTTTAAATATTTCATTAGAGAAGTGTATCGCGAAAATACCTCGAAACAAATATTTCCCATCGATTTCACAGTTTCGTAAATTTCACCGATATCGCTTGGCGTTTAATATATTTAGGTATATATCGTTTCGACTAACGGCATGCCGAAGGACGTTCTATAATTTCATTCTCGAACCAGAGTGAAACTATTCGCGAACGATGATTATAGGTCATTACTTCGTTGGATATTCAAAATATTCGATAGACGGGAAATTTTGAATTCCCTTGTCACGACAGAATTCGCAGAACCTACCGAGTTTCCCGAGCGCGTGGGATGGCGTTAAAAATATCTATATATATTCTACGGAGGTGGTCCCTTATCGTTATTACCGTCTACGCGACTAAATCTTCGCATGAAAATTTCAAAACGCGTCATTTTGGCGCCACAACAAAATTACTCGAACCTCACGCACGCGAAGAATGTACAACGACAACGAACAAAGTCCCTCAAAAGGGAATATGTTACTCGACACCGTACGCACGTAACATTAACCGCTTCTCTCTTTCTTTCAAGGCCGGATCATGACGGGGTACCTTTCGCATTTTACTCGCCTTCGCGCTCTCTCTTTATCCATTCATCTTTTCAATTATATGTATTACGCCTATGTGCCGCGACGAAGGGGGCGAGGGTAACGAGGGCGCCGGCTAAGGGAAGGAGGGGTGGGGGGGGGGTGGAGAAAGTACGATCCAATGAAACCCTAGATGGCTCGAGAGAGCGGTGTTAAAACCACCCTCCGCAAATCCCGCCGGCGTTACTAACCGATTACATGACAGTCGTAGTCACAATATAGGTCAGAGAATGAAATCATAAAGCCCGTGCCGTTCAAGGACGCGAAACGCGCCCCGAGTGTTAATATTCGAGCGAGCGGTATTTAGCGCGAGGGTGAAAATATTCGCAAAATATTCCGAAAAGCATGGCGCTCTCTCGTTGCGTAACTTATATCAGAGTACCCGTTCCTCTTTGCGCGGGGGGGGAGGGGGGAGGGGGTGTGAAAATATCAACTTGCCGACTCGACGGACGACCCTTTTCCGGCACCGGCCCGTTAAACCGGTACGTCGCCGTACGGGAAGGTAATCGGATTTACGTCTCGCGGTTTCGGGCAGAGGCAGATTTTCCGCTTAGCGGGCACGAAATTGCGGTACCTCGCGCGTACAAGGTCGTCGCCGACGAATCTGTACGCGCGCTCCCTCTGAAAAGCGCGAAAGGGAGGCCCCGCAACGTCGACGACGTCGAGGTTACCGCACGGATTTTCCAACGCTTGACCTACTAGTCGCAGTTTTAAAGTGTCATGCTGACACTTGCCAAGATGGCGGGCGTACCAAGTACGCCCACTCAGCGGAGCCTTACAATGCCTCGAGAGAGGTTTTTGTTCTAGAATAAAGACCTGTTCGCGCTACGATGCTATCCTATCTGTACCCCCTCAACCCTATATTCCCCTCCTCTTTTCAGCCGAGGATTTCTTTTCTCTTTCGCGTTGCAGACATTCTGCCTTAAACGCCACGCGATGAATTTTCTTCTATAAAAAGGAGCCTCTACACCCTCGAAGGCTGATCGCGGATAGCGCGGGCATCGGGGAGGGGGGGGGGGGGGGAAGGGGAAACGAGAGAGCACGCGACCACGAACACGAAACGTAACGATGATCGTTGAGAAAAAAAAGAAAGAAAGAGAGAGGAAAAAAAAGAGCGAAATGGATCGAATTAGAAGCCGACTCGTGCCGCGTGTCACGCGACGCGGAGCACGGTCGTAGGGTGACTTACTATTTCTATTCTAGTTCCCGCCATTTTTGTTGGCTTTGCGATATCGCGCTCGATGGAAGTATCGCGAGACTTTGGCGTCTGTTCTTCGGAGAGGAACTAAAAAACGAATTTCCACTTCGTCGCCTCGATAGAGAAACCGTTAACGGAACGAGCAATTCCCGAGGTAAAAACCGATGTAAAAAATAATAAATTAGCGCAGCTACAACTCCGTCCGTTACAAACTTTGGATCACTAACGACGATTATCCCGTAATATCGACAGGAGCGACGCTGTCGCTTTCAGACCCCCTCCCCCACTCCCCCCCTCCCTGCCACTACCAAACCGCGGTATTCGAGGAGAAAGAATATTAACGAAGACATCGAAACCTCATTACCTTGCTGGATTTTAATTGCGGCTAGAAAAGGAAAGGGCGCCACGTCACTCTCTCTACCAGCCGATTTCGATCTCGACTAACGATCCATCCCCGGATTTTACATCCTGCCCTATCGTTCCACGCGGTCCCCTCGTCGACCATCCCTTTTCTACCCCGCAGTCTCTCTTCCTCTCTCTCTCTCTCTCTACCCTACTCCAGGGGCGTGTATCTCTATCGGAAGTTGTCACTATGCCCTATCTTCCCCCCCCCCTCTCCCCGCGTCGGCGAGTTCATCCTGTCTGCCGGATTGTTATCCCTTGCCCTTTCGATCGCCACCGGATTTTAATTGCGAGGCTAAGGGTCTTGCGCCGTGGTAAAAAGAAAAGACCACCACCGCCGCGACAACCACCCCCTCCGACGGTCTTAGCGGTCTTCCTGGTCTTCGGGGGAAACGATAATTACGCGATACAATGAAGTCGCCGGTTCTTGCGGGGAGGTGTCACCTTCCCTTCACCCTCTTCCGCATTCTCTTCGACGTCCACCTCCTCGTCGTTCTCGATCCACCCACCCACCACCCCCTTAGCCTTGCACCTCTGGCACCACTGTCACTCGCCCCCCGCCCCACCCCCCAATCTCTCGCGGGTCGGTAACGAGAATATTGCCGAATAATAACTCCGCCTTAAAAAGGTGGACGCGTCATAATGGACGAAACCATTTCCATTATGACTGACAAACAGAACTGGGATGGGATATAAGCGCGGGAGCGGGGTCTACCAAAACCCGTGCAATAAGGGCTCCGCTCGCTATAACGAGAATCCTTTTATCGTTTTGTTCGTGCGTCACACTTCGCCGGATGGGTATCGGAGATATTAGCGGACAGGAAATTATTTCGGGGGTAGGGGAACGTCGTGCTGTGTGGGGGGGGGGGAGGGGCGGTTACCAGAGACCGTTGTTTCCTATAACGCGATGGATTATTTGGATTTGTCTCTCGATAAGGGCGGTAATTAATTAACTTGCCGAATACGAGCTCCTCGCACGCGACGAGGAGATAATCGTGATTATGACACGCGATAACGTTCGAGAGCTACATGGGTTTTGATTCATCGCTTTCGGGGAATTAAGCGAATTGAATTCTGCGTTGCGAGACTTTGCGCGGCAGATCCGTAGCTGATCGAGAGAGCCGTCGAGGGGGGGTGTTGTTTCGAGAAGTTTGTTTCGATTCCGTGACTACGAGACACGCAGAATCGCGTGGTAAATCAAAATTGAATCTCGACTCCGTCGATTTTCCTAGAAAGCGTCCTTGTACACGATTAAAATATTAGTCTCCGCATTAACCCTGATCCTCCGGCACGATAGAGCGCGAGGGTAATTCGAAATAATAAGAGCGTTAATCGTGATCCTTCGAATCGCACTCGGAACGTGTCCGAAAGAATCCTAGATATCCCCCCGCGCTTGTCCTCACGCAACGAGCCTCGAGGGTGCTCGAGGACAAGTTTCTCGGTGTATTCCCGTGGTCGCGGCCCTATCTGAGAAGGGTCGGCTCCTGAAACGGGCCGTACCACGGGTGCGTTCGTTTGAAGTCTCCGGTTTTGCGAGGAAAAAAGAAAATCCAGCGATTCCCCGCTCTAGCACCGGGACGGCGAGGGAGAAAGAGAGAGAGAGAGAGAGAGAGAGAGAGAGAGAGCTCACCACCCCTAGCTCGGAGGGAGAGATCGAGTCCGTAGTCGTAAGGTTTCGGTGTGGACGAGCACGCTAAAGAAGAAGAGGCCTCGCGATGGCACCCTTGCCCTTGACTGCAGGCGCGAGAATGCTTGTCTGAGGGTTGCGGGCGCTCGCAGACAGGGTGGTTAGACCAGGCAAAAAAGAAAGTGAGAGGAGAAAGGGGGAGACTGGTGAGACGGGTGCCGTCCTCTTCTCGCTCCTTTCTCTTCCTTGTATTCCTCTCTCTCCCTCTCTCTCTCTCTCTCTCTTCTGTTCTTCATCGTGGCAGCGTGAGCCGGACGTGTGACGATACAGTCGCGTAGAATTTGCATGGTGGAGATAGAGCGAGTAGAGTGAGTAGTGGAGTCTCGTCGAGTGGAGGGTGGCGTACGAGGGCTGGTGTACGTTAAGTGGTCGGCTGGTTGGGTGTTCCGTTAGTCTTGGTCGGATAGTTGGCTCACTCGACGCGTACGAAGGCGTCGAATGGCTGGAGGTTGCGGATCATTGATCATTTATGCCTCCCTTCGGTTTTTACAGTCGCATCGTCACGATTATCATCGAGAGAGGAGCGTCGAGCGCGGTGGTTGGACGTTTCTCAAATATATTTACGCCGCTCCAGTTAATCCTGCGCGACTACTCTCGTTCTTACTTTAATCGTTGTTTAATTAAATCGAGAGGATTCTCGCGTATGCTTCTTTAAACGAGACGTTAGCGCTCGAATCGATAGGAACGTCGAACTCAATATCGATAATGACTCTTGTCGAGTACTAAAATGCTAGCAGTCGTTGCATAACTATCCACGATCCTCGTTTCGAGCTTAATAACGCGTCGTAACGACGAGAAGACACGAAAGCGTGCGTAAACGCACCCGCGGAAAGCTACTTCTATTAAATTAAAACACTCTGCCGACCGTGGATCGGAGGTTGCTTCTTATCCGTCCATCAAACTAATATTAATTTCCTGACTGGAAATTACTTCCTGGAATAAATCTATCCCCGTCCCTTCCCCTCGCTATCTTCGTCCAACGCGTACCTATACAAACGCAGGGCCGGGGCGGAGGCTCCGCGGGGGTAGAGTGGCGGTCAGCGCGCGTTGCTTATCGAAGTAGATTTGCGCCTACCGAAGGGCCGTAATGAGGCTTATCGGCGCACCGGGTGACCGGTTCGTGGATTCAATAGCAGTTTGCTCGGGCAGTCGGTCCCCGTTCGGTGTATCGTCGGGCAACGCACGGTTTATGGTATTCAATCGAACGGCCGATCGCCTATACCGATAACCGGGCAGAAGCTTATGACCGATCTGCCAAGAAGATATATGCATATTTTAAGGGTCCATTATGCTGGCCTACTCGCTAAGCGAGTAGGGAAAGCCGATTAAAATGCCCGGCCATTAATCTCACTGGCGTACGATCGAACGAGCGTCCGGTGTAATCGAGGAAGTACGGCGACAAGTTTACTTGACTAACGATAAATAATTCTAGCCGCTTAATTGTCTCGAGGGCCGAAAAATTTGACGTCGAGTTCACGAATACCAGGAGGTAGCGTCGCGGCCTTTTCAAATTTGCCGAATCACTCGTAATTATAATTTTGAAACAAATCTAGATCATGCACATCTTCGAATCTTCGGATCTCCGAATTATTTCTACAGCAAGCAAACACGTGTAATTCCTTGTAAAATATCTTTCGGTAGAATAGAAATTTCATAATTATTTCGTAAAAAAAAAGTTTGGAGATCCGAAGATCCAGAGAAGTGCATGATCTAGATTTAAGCCATAATTTTATTTAACGGCACTTCCCGTCGAGGGTGTGAAGGGCGATGGCTGAGATTCTTTTCAGCGTCGGCGCGACGCAGCGTTTAAATCCAAAAACCATCGAGCGCCGTTGAACGTTAAGCGAAAAATCGTAGGGGTTGTGAGCCCCGGAAGGGGGTGGCGGGCGTGAACGGGAGCGGGGGGGGGGGTTGAAACTGCCATGCGAAACGGCCTTGGCGGGATGCCCCACTGAATTCTTAACGCATTCTCGGCCGTTGTAAGCACCCCCGAACGAGTAAACTCGTATCCGCGAGACGCGAATTCAAGAGATTCTTCGCATTTCCAATTCGGTAGCATTGACACGCCACGCTCGCGACCCCTTATTTCCGGTGGCGCAGCGGGTAGCTTACCTTTGAGATGCTCCGGTGTATCTGCCGCTCCAGCTCGCATAATGTCGCTCAGATAATGTTCCAAGGTCCTCATACTATCCAGCGGTGAATTTCCATTAGCCGTCATACGGTCCTGCAACAAGATTTATGAGAATACTGGTATTACTCCTCGAGAAACATGAATTACGCAATTTGAAGAGTTGTTTGTTTTATTCTTTTCGGAGATAAATTCTAATTTCGCCGCGGTAAATTAGATCGTGGTGGGAAAATGATTTGACCTTCCGTTGGTAACGCAATTCTGACATCGATTCTTCTGACTGTTATTTCAACAGTTTTATTGATATTAAACCATCGTTGGATACGAGTGAAAACTGAGAAACTGAAAGTGGCGAGGATTTCGATCATCGCGTCGAAGGTTATTATGATAAAACGTTGGCGATGGTTATTACTCGGCATTGGTCCGCCACGACACTTTGTTACGATCTTATATCGATATCGTAACGTTGATCGTGTTATACGTGCAACATTCGCGTCGCGAGTAAACTACTCTACTGGAAGAAAATCCTCTTTCCTCCCAGCGCACGAGTATCCTACGAAAAGGGTACGGAAATTCCACGAAAGGCGGTGTAAGTTAAAGGTAAACTTCCTTCCGCCCCTGTCTGCAACGTGTATGTGTACGTAGAGAACTCGAGAGCCTTACGGGCAGGGAATTTAAATTTTTCATCGGCTTCGCCATCGTGCTCGTATCGAAGCGAGCTTTTCCGGTCAAGAAAATACTTTTCAGGATGGAACGAGCAGCCGAACGGAATAGCCATCCCGTTAGCGACGTCGCTCCGAGAGGATCGGCCAGGTGGAGAGAGAACGAGTTCAAATAAAGAGAGAGAGAGAGAGAGAGAGAGAGAGAGGGAGAAGGGGGAAAGAAAGGTACGAGAAGCAGGAAGAAATTGGCAGGGAGGGAATAGCTGGGGGGTGGAAAATAGCAGGAAGAGGGTTGCGGGAGATGAAAGATGAAAGAAATGCCTGTAATAGACCACTCGTAACGGATCGGGAGTGCAAGCTACAAATGCAGGGAAGTGTTCAGGGGTATTCCGCCACCTGTCACGCCCCTAATGCACATCCGGTTCGCGTCTGGTATTTTGACTATCCTCAGACCGATGGGTTTAACGAGGAAAATCTTATCCGTGCTCGAAGTACTGTCTGGACTCGGGTGACGGTGGATCGAATGGAACGTTTTAAAGAAACGATGCGATACCTACGTACGTGTTCTGAGATTATTTTCCTTTGCGATTGGAAACCGGGAAGAAGTATGAATTTTCTATCGTTTCCAACGCGAAATATTTAGCGAACGACAAACCGTGATTGAGAAAAATATCTTGAACCAGGGTCGGTCATTACAGCGAACCCCGAGGGTGGTGGGAGAGCGCTAACTCGATCGCCGTCCCCGTTCCGACGGAATGAAAAATTAAACGTACCGAAACCGAGAAGCAAGCGCAATGGAGAAAAAAAAAAACACCGGGTACCAACGAAAGAACATGGATACGATATAACCGAAAGGGAAAATTTCAAACGTGTCCATCCACGAAACATTCGTATCTCCCTCCCTTCGATCTTCGTCCCCTCCCGTCACGGCGAACACGAACGTTTCTCGTCTGGCGTATACCTACTTTCTCAAACGTCGAACGAGCAATACCGTTTCGGCCCGCTCACAGTCACAAAAATGAGGTTTCGCGTTGTAAATTTCGCGTCGTACTTTCAGTCGTTCTTTCGAGCACCTCTCTCCTCCTTTCGTCGAAAGTACACCGCCCAGCTTTGTACGGCTCGGCGGCTTCCTACGCCCTTTCTAAGGCTTCAGCCAAAAAAAAAGAAAGAGAAAGAAAAAAAAAAAGAAAGGGCACGAGCCACGAACGAATCGGTGGGGTACAACGACCCGGGCGAAAAGGAGAGCAGAGGCTGTTTGGCGGTGACCAATTGAGAAAAACGGCTGGTATAACGGAAAATAACGACGGAGCCCTGGGCTCGCACTAAAAGGGCTGCTCGTCGACGCGTACGAATGCCTATTCCCCGCCTCTCGGACCCCCCGGCCCCTGGTTAACCGATTGTCCGACCATGCGTTATCCTTCGTTACCGCGAGTTGATAAACTTTGCCGAGGACAGGCCGTTTAACGGCGACATATCGGCGCGATATATTTAGGTTAGCGGTGAACGAAAGAAACCGAACGTCGATGGATAACTTCGTAAAACATTTCTACCGTGTTTCCTTTCGAATACGAGAACGCTCTCTCCAAACGTTGATTTCTACTCTATCCCATAAAAATGAATAAATGCTACTAACTGAATCACGGTTATCGAGATTCGAGGAAGATTTACTTCCGACGTTCCGTTCGCTTCGAAAAAAAGTGAATTCGTTCGGGCTTGAAAATAATCCGCTCGAGTTTATCCGAAAAGTATTATCGTCGAAAGGCGCGTGTACGTACGAATCTCCATGTATCCCTCCTGCGAGCATTCCAACTTGCACGAGATCCACGTGACCCATTCTTCGGGGGTGAAATGAAATGACCGTGACACTTATTTGGTCAGCTCGCGAGGACAGGAAAAAGGATACCGGAATACATCGAGAAGGGGGGGGGGGGGTTGGGGAGGGGAGCGACGCGGCGGCGGCAGCAACGGCAGCAGCGGGGGGGTGGGTGGAGAATGGCCTGAAAAGGGAAGAACGGATACTCGCGCTAGAGCCCCGATGTTGGGTAATCTTCCCCATCTTTCTCTCCGGGCGGAGGTGCAAAAGGTAGCCCCACCTCCCCCGTTACTCGCGTCTCCTTCGTACCGCCTGCAACCCCCAGGCATACTCTCTTTCCACCCTCCACCGCGGAACACCGGCTCTCAAACCCCCGCCGTCGGTTCCAACCCACTTCCCCTTCTCGTGCTCTTTCGCGCGCGCGCGCTCGCGCACACCCATACACGCGCGACGAACGGAAGCGTGACTAGCAGAACCGCGCACGCAAACCTCGACCCGGTATGAACGTACAGTTGCCTCTCTGCGCTTGTGCGCGCTCCTCTTTCTGTATGTGTGTGTGTGTGTATGTGCGCGCACGGGGAACCAGAGCAACGATTTCTCTCCCTCGTTGCGTCAGGCTGTTTCTGTCTAGCTGCGGAGCCACGGTGGAAAATCAATATAGGGAAACCAGGAAGCAGCGGCAGGGCGTCGACAGCAACCTCTGTGCAGGCTCCATCACAGTACCACCCCCTACTCCCACCTCCGCTTTACCCTCCCTCTCCTCCCTCTCTCCTCCCCCTACTCCCTCCTCCCTCTCCTCCCTTTTTTCTCGCTCTCGTCCACGCGGACGCGCGCTACCTCTCCCTCTCCCACTCGCTAGGCCGCGCAGAGTCCTTCTCTATCCTTCGATCCATTCCCACATTGTCTCTTTTTTTTTTTCCCTCCCCGTTTCCACGTTTATCCCAGTTCCATCTCTCTTGCCCTCCTATTTCCGTCCCATTTCACTGTTTATCCGCGTCTATTTATTTATCCATTCGCCCATCCATTCGCGTTCATCCCCCTACACGCCCTCTCACCGCTTCCCCGTTCGCCCGCGCTCCCTGATTTCGTGCCCCCCACCCCCTTCCGCCACCTCTACGCGCGATCGTGCTCCGTCACTGTCATCTCATCCCTCTTCGTGCCACGATACACTCCCCCCCCCCTTTCACCCAACCCCCACCTCCGTCAACCGATTCCCGTTTCATAGTTTTTCCGATTTATGATCCTTATTCTTTTGTTCCTCGTTGCTCGACGCCCCGACGCTCATTGGCCGTCAACGATATCGTATAACGTCTTTCGGCAAAGGATCGCCACCGGCGCACCGGGAACGTGACCGTGGCTACCACCGCCAGGCGTCGACGCCGACGCCGATCCACGGTAACCCCCTCGACCAGGCGGCGGCAGCCACCCCCTACCACCCGTAGGAGGTCACTGCGCAAATTTTCCAACGCTTGGTGGGGGGGCGGGAGAACGGAGGGGCCGAAGGGGACCGGGGGAACGAGAACGGAAGACTGGAAATTGGGTGATCCGGAAGGAGAAACGAAGAAAACACCGCAGGCCCGTAACACGTACGTGCCGCGGTGCCTCGTGTCGGCGCAGCCACGAACTTATCTTATCGTGGGAGAAAAAGTTGCGGGGAATTTTTCGTCGGCCAGCTGTCGACGAAGCTCCTCGTCGTTAGTCGATTCGTTCGGAGATCTTCTTTTTCGCGAATTTTGGTTCGTATCCTGACCCGAGGTTGCAATGGCGAGGAGAAATCTCGCAACGGCGAGGAAAATTAAGGACAAAGTTTCCAGAGACTATGGAAATCATCGTGATTCAAGTATAGCGGAAATTTGATTGTAAAATAATATTCGTTGGAATTTTTGTAACACCGTAGAGGATTAATTGTCATCGGTGTCGCATTTGTTTGTCGAAAGCAAGATTGAATATGATTATGTTGAAACTGGACTTCCTTCGGGACATCGATTATCCTCGTTGTATTTCGCACGCGCGAATCTATCTTCTGGGGAAAAATAGTCGCGCACATTAATTTTCGTTACGTAACGTTCCGTTGGTAGAAATGAATACCGTACGTTTCGTGTTTTACGTCCGGCCATAGAGAGGTAATTCTGCAATGGCGCCCCACATTTCTGACACTGATAAACGGTTATCGGTTCTGATATCTGAAATATGGACGACGCTACATTTCTCACTAAGATTACACCTCGTGTCGCGTTTCATTATCTAATCTCGCGTTGTCGATGAGGGATCGGCTAGGAGCGCGTTATTGTAATGACGGTGGCGAATGAAAAATTATCGTTATTAAAAGCGCGTTAGTAAGTATGACCGTGCACAAATTTATCGCCGAGAGATATACAATTTGATTCAGGATTCAGTACTACAGGGGTAAAGGGGTGGGGGGATGGTTGAGAAACGTGTACCCGCAACGGGGTTGGCCCAGTTCTGAAGTTTTCAGCTCGTAAAAACCAACGACACCGTTCGTCCAACGTCGCGCCAACGCGAGCGGTCCATACCGAACTCGGTACACGGGAAGGCACGATCGTTAGAAATATTGCGGGTACGATAAATTCAATTACAACGATCCCGGTTAGACTCGGTTTAATTAATCGAATTACCTACCGCGAGAATCCGGGGAACTATACGCCGAGGATATCCCGGACGACGGTGGAAGTTTGTAGCGGCAGTAGGCTGATTTTATTACTCGCGAATTGCGATTCTTACGGGCCAAGTTACCCGGTCAGATATTTTATGGCCTCGGTGGAAAATGAATTTGCGGCTCTCGATTCACCGATACCCTTCGATGTACACGCGTATTCGCGAAATATACGGAAGAACGCCGAGTCAGAAATTTGAGCCAACTCCATGGTATCGGTCCATTAATTTCTGTCCAACCGTAAATAAGCATAACGCATATAAAGACGCGTATAATGTTTATAACGTGCAGCTCCCGTAACCACGAACTTGCAACGAGAATTCTAATATCACCGAATCGGCCAAAGTTTCTTAATACCGAGAAACTCGTTTGACTTTGGAAAAGTCAGAATCGTTTCGCGAAAACGCTGAAGCTCTCGCGAGCCGAAAGGCGAGCTCGCTCGCGCCAGCGCAGTTTCGATCGTAAAAAGGAAAAAGCCGAAAACAGAAACATTTCGAGGCGTGCGAGAGGTACGAGCGTGGGGTCAAGTAAATCGCTCGTAAAGAGCCAGGAATAAATTTTCGAAATTACATCGAAGCCGGGTTCTAAAAATACATATATTATATATTTGAGCGCGCGAAAGACAAAGTAACGTTTCGAACTAACGGGGCCGAGGAGTCTCGCGACCATCGAAATGGAAGGAAAAGGTGGAGCGTCGGAGGATGGGGGTGCGAAGGAAGGAAAGGGGGGGTGGACAGGGGTGGGTGTGTGTGGGTGGCCGTGGGAGACGCATAAAAGAGAAGGGGGGGCATAAAAGGGGTTGTTAGCGAGAGCATATATATTCAGGTGTGTATCCATCTTCGGGTCCTCCATTTCCGCGCATCCCGTCGCCGCCGCCGCCGCCGTCGCCGTCGCCGTCGTCGTCGACGGTCTAGACGCGAGCGTTCTTGCACTACCACCCCCCTTGTTCTATCCGCGTTTTTGTACTCCTCCCGTGTGCAGTCCCTCCTCCTCCCCTTTCTTTCGCACGAGACGCGACGTGCCAGACGCACGAACCACCGTCACCGACACCTTTCCACCACGCACGCACGCACGCACGCACGCTACACGTATTCGAAGTACATGGGGGCAGAGGCATACGCTCGCGGAAACAGAGGACCCCCCACGACCAAAAGCCTCGTCTGCTTTCCTCGAATACCGGCCTACGTCGCGGTATTCCACGTGGACGACGCGAAAGCGCGGCAAGGTGTGGTTTTTCTCCCTGCCGTCGGAATATCCATTAGGCTCGCAGGCGCGCGAAGAGTAATTATTACGTTGGACGCGATGCCATTCTACCCCCCCGTCATGGGGGAGTCGGAGATACAAGGTGGCGGGGGGGTGGAGGTGAGGAGGGGACGGCGGAGTTAAAGAACAACGCGTAGAACCAAAGGCCGAGCGGAGGAATCGGAAGCGCGATGTTCGTTGCTTCGTGTTTTAGGCGATAACGGTTTAATTGTACAATTAGCTCTCGAATTGATACGGTGATGCGTGAACTATTGCATTTAAAAATCATTGCGCCATTTTTTTAACGAGTGATTTTTAATCTTGCATGGTACGGTAATGTGTGTCTCTGGCTTTAACCGTTTCCGAGAGAACGTGGAAAGATTAGAAAAGAGTAGAAAGATATAGGATCGAAACTTAATCGTAAAATTGCAGGAGGATCGAATAATAGAGGGAAGTAGAGTTCGATTATTTTTTCAGTATAGACACAAAAGGATTTCTACGTTTAATTTAATTCAACGCTTTTCGTTTGCACGGCGGACACTCCCGGAAACGAGGAAACTGTGTATTCCGACGGAAACGCGGGCGCGTATAATTTGCATGGTAAATTACTGCAGAAACTTCTTACGACAGCGCGCATAATGCAGCGCGTCCAAAACTTATTGTGAGACATATAACACGCTCATCTTTCGTGCTGAAAAACAACATTTGTGTACAGGTGTAAATACATTATTTCCATTCAAAGACAAAAGGGTCTGTCTCGAATACATTTTTTAGCGGGTGAAATAAAAATTTCTCTGTCTCTCTCTCTCTCTCTCTCTCTCTCTTCTCCGCGCGAAAGACAAAGCCGCGGTGTAAAATACGGGAAGGGAGCAAAAAGGATTCGCGGAACATTATGTTTTACGTCGGCTAGGTGAAACGATCAGCGAAGCGCGACGCCGTCCAACTTTTGAATGCGCGTAAGGAAATGGTGCCTGTAGTAATTAAACGGTCGATGGTTGCGCTTCACGTTTTCAGAATTAGCGAACGGTCAAAGATATTTTGTTCCGCGAATACATAGAAATTTTCTATCAATAGAAAATAATTCTTAGAGGCGCTGCCCGACGAAGTAGAATAAGACGACGCTTCTCCGAAGATCAGACTTCGATACGTTACGCGTATGGCTCGGATATATTTAACGCAGAATATTGATTAAGCGAGCAATATTAGGTATATGTATTCGCGAAACTTGAGCCCTTTATTGAATTTCATTAACTGAATTATCGTTTCTCGGCTACAGTCGAATCGCGAGTGAAATAATATTTTCTCGCGACGTTTTCTTGTAATTTATTAAATGGAAAAACAAATATGATGTTCCTTGACGTTGACAATGATTTTGACACTTACATCGAACAGATTTATCGAACGAAGATAATTTACTTATGTATATGTTGCGACGCGCTTCATTATCTACCGTGTCTACGATTTAGATGAAAGGACACCGCTCTGTAAGAAAAAAAAACACGTCACCGCGGAGTCTCTCGTCCCAAGGAAATTTATCTTTCGATCTTAACAAACGATAAATATTTACCGTCGTTAGGAGCTTCGAACAACCCTCGTCGAAGACGGCAAAGAGTTACGCGCAAACACGATACGAGCGTTACATCCGTTAAAAACAAATCGGCCTTTCACGGATTACGACTACCCGTCGATCGATTCTCTATTTAGCACAAGCCAACTACCCTGTTTTACACGAACGCGCCGCTTAATTCATTCGGCCTCAACCCCCCCCCCCCCCCCCCTCCGATCGGCGATGTCGATTCCATTCCGCGATGAAAAAAAGAAAGAGAGAAAAAAGAAATCAGAAACAGAGCGAAAAGAGGGAAACGCGAAGCCGATAGTAATGAAGGAGCCACTCGTGGAATAGGACTGGAATTATTTACGAAATTCAATACTCCCACGTCTCGCGAATATAGAACATTTCGCAAGAACGTTCGGACATAGTTTAAATTCGAGTACTCGAATATTCGAACGTACGAACAAGTTTCTTGCGACGAACGTACGAAACATTGGGATCTTGAAATATTCTGCTACGACTGTCCGCCCACGACAAATTTTCTTGAACGATTCCAGCCCCCGATCTCGAACCACCTTCGTCCCCTCCTCCTGAGCATAAGCAATGCCAATTCCATTCTGCGATTTCGACAAAAAAAAATACAAAACCAAGAAAATGAGAAACCGAGGCGACGATAACCACGTAGGCACTCGTGTAATACAGCCGAGTAGCGAGGAATGGGAAGGAATCGGAATGTGGTCAAAATCGACGGTGCTCGACTCGGTTTGCGGGGGTTGGGCTGCGAGAGGGGGTGGTGGGAGGAAAAACTCCACCATGCTACGTGGGTACGGGGGTGTGTGGAGAGGGAGAGAGAGCGCGCGCGGAGGAGAGACCGGAACGGTATAACCTGGATCCCGAGGCGTGTGCGGAAGAAACGATTCCAGTCAGCTAGTGCAAAGTAGGTCACCGTCGTTGCCGACGCCGACGCCGACGTCGTCTTCGTCGTCGTCGTCGTGGTAGTCAGTGGAAGCGGCGAGCTCTCTACTCGAGGGAGGTAGGGAGAGAGGGAGAGAGGGAGAGAGAGAGAGAAAAGGGTGGTGGAGCAAAACGCGCGGAGGGTGGAAACGTTCGAGGGATGCGGAGAGCGATGGCGGCGGAAGGGCGGAGAACGGCGGGGTGGTTTAACAGGGGGCGCCTCTGTCGCTACCCCACCGCGGACAATAGTTCTACTTCCTCGACGGTTAATTGTGGACCAGCCACGTTGGAAATATTTACCGTTCCTATCGTAATATAATTAAGGCAAGAATGTCATTACGTTTATTGAAAGATTACGGGGATCGCGGGAGGGGTTGTCGGGGGTGAGAATGAAAGGAGGCGAGGGGCGGGGGGCCGGGGCCGGGACGCTTTGTCTACCGTGTTTTTTCTTTCTCCGCGCAACTCTCGCTTTTGTGTCCGTCCATTGTTCGTTTTGCTCTTTGAGCTTCTCCCCGAGCAACGTTTGCTCCCGATCGGATGAAAGATCGAGTGACGTGGAGAAAGACACTTCGTCGGACGCCGCGTTCCAATTTCCACGGACTCTCGACGCTTTAAGTTCGAACGGAATTTTAGCGGTACGTTTAATACAATATTCCAGGGGCTAGAGTAATAATGACGATAATGGCCGCTAGTCGAGGAGAAGTACGCGGAACAATGCGAATCGTAAAATTAACGAAAGAGTATTAGTCGCGCTTAAGTTTCGCTTCATTAATAGTTTTCCCCCCGAAGAATTATGTTGCCTTTATTAAAATAGAATGCGATTGCGAACTTCTGTGTTGGCGCGTTAACTGGCGCACACGCAAACCCTCGCTCGCGCGAGCACGCACACAAACACGTACACAAGCGAGCGCGCGCGGGCGGCAACGTTGTGCGTTCGATAGTGGGTGGTTGGTCTCACCCCCCTGTACGGTAGCGGTATTCCTACAGGGCCGCGTATTACGGTTAGCTGCATTTCGTTACATAAGTCACGAGGTTTCGTGACGCAACTAACCGATGTAAGTTCAATTCATTATCGACTTTTCGCGTTACCGAGAATCCTTGTTTCCGAGGTGGTTGCATAGAAATATGGTCGTTCCCGTTAGGCCGCGTCAACCGATAGATCGCGTCGGTATCGTTTAATCTCGTTAAGTATTCGTAGCGGATTCGGAGCGACGCGTGCTTCGCGTTACTTCAGATTCCGCAGCGTCGCGTCGTCGGTTCAAAAATAAAATGTCAGGTCGATTCACGACGCGCGGTTATCCCTGAGCGTACGACGTTTAAATTTATTAAGTAAATTCGAAAATTTCGACTCATCTCGAGACCTAGAATCTCCTTGGAATTTGTAGAGAACTGGAGATATACATATAGAATCTTTCCAAAATATTTGATAGAAATGAAAAAATATAAAATGCTTTTATATCTTTATCAAATATTTTGGAAAAATTCTACTCGCAATACTAAGCAAAGCTATTCGCAAATAATGACTCAACTTCGAGTGTCAGCTTTTCGTATATATTTCCGAAATATCGACGTCCGCAGGACCTTCGACATCGCGGTCACATTTTTCTTTTGCCCCGCGAAAAACAACGCGGCGCGACGTCTTTAAACGCGAGAGCGCCGCGCCGTTCTCAAGGTATTTGCAAACTACCAACATTTACCCACAAAACTGTGTCATACCTTTCGCGCAAACAATTCACGCAGATACCGGCGACGCGAGGTCCCGACTGACACGGCCGAGATAACGAACGAAATTAGATGTCCCGTGACGAGAGATAAGGGCGACGCACGATCTCTGCTCGGCGAGATTAACCGGGGGGTGAGGAAGGATCCGGAGGATCTCTTGGATAACCCGCGAGCGGAAGGGCCGCAGCAGCCCCAGAGCGAAAAATCTATATCGCGCGAAACCGGACTGACCTATAAACCTCGTACCGGGTCACTCCGCACCGGCGCACTCCCCGAATTCAAATACGGAGGGATCTTAAATTGGGTTAACATCCGGACGTTCGGCGTCCCTGGAATTAGTTGAAAAACTTTACTTTCCTTCTTAATTCCCCGCGGATGCGAGATTAACCCTCGGTATGCGGAGCGCAAAAAAAAAAATAATTCTAGCTCGACCCGGGGCTGAAACTTTGAGGTTGCCGCATCGCGTTCGAAATATTACGAGCATCGAGTGGCATCGAGAGACAAGGTCTTGTCTCGGGCCAAGTACAAGTACGCGAGACTAGACCTTGTATCTTTTTCAGGAAAGAACGAACAGGGGTTTTCGAGATGGTCAAACTGTATTAAACAATTGATTTAAAAAAAACCGCAGTAGGAGTAATTTGAGTAAGATTTGATCAAAATTCGTCCAGCGAACCACGAGATATGCGATCTCAAAAATGGCAGTTTGTCGTAAGAAACGTCGTCTTCTCTGTAACGCAGTTAATAATATTTACCAATGCCCCACGAGATAATAGCGACCTTTTCGCTGGTTTGTATTTTCATAGACAAACACGTACTTGTACTTGGCCCATGCATTTGCATTTTGAATGCTATGTCTTCTTTTCTGTTTACAGGAACGATTCCTCGTGGCGAACAATTAGGAAAAATTGGCGAGAACGTTTGGTATTGGAAAATAATCAAGGGAGTAGTTTTCTATGTTCGGGTATATTAAACAAAGTAGTGTGATTATCGCTCGACGGATCAGCGAAAATGTCAGTTTTACTCCAATTTGAGCCCCATTACTTCTGTTGTATAATTAATGGGAAAAATGCAACGATTAAATTCGACCGACGATACGTCCGCGTCGAGGGATTATATTCTTCTGTTTCTTCGTTCAGTGGCTATTTCAAGGATGAATTTACGCCGAACCGCTACGTCGGCACGGAATTAACGCTTCGTTAACACTTTCAAACGCACCGCGACCTACAAAGTTACGATACAGACCGCGATCTCCGGAGGGTTTTTAAAGGATAATAAAAATATCGGAGCAAGTATCGGATTCGATATTAACGTACGCGACGTTACGATGCGCTTAAATTTCTTTTTACGTTAGTGCGATAAATTAGAGCGGGCAAAATGGAATCAATTGTCGAGGAATACCGCGCGATGGAAAATATCACTGTTAAATAGAAAAAAAAGGAAAGAATAACGGAGAAACAATATTTCACTTCTATTGTGCGCTGAATCAATACCGGTTTGTCAATACGGCAAACGCGGATCGTTCGTAACTGTTCCGTAATTAAACCGACGTGTTTTCTCGCGATATTCCTGATTTTTTTGTTTGTCGACGGTAGAGATTTTCACCTGTCGAGATACGAATTTTTGGAATGTGGACAAATGAAATCGGTACATCTGGGAGTAAACATCGACGGCTATCGATATACGAATTACTGAATTTTTTACGGACACGTGCACGCAGGACTGATTATGCAAGTTAACGGGGTCTTATCAAGTTTTTTTCCCCCCCCGTTTGCTTCCTAGCGTATCGGTTACATTTAAATGCCAGATGCCATTTGTATCCGCCTACATTTTTCTATCGCTCGTTGTCGGTAACGACGCGCGACGATGCGAGCGAGCTTCGCGTGGATTAATAATTGTTGCGACCGTTCAGCGTTTTCACCCGGAACGATTAATGTAAAATACATGACACGCGACGACAATTACGAATGCAACTTTAAAAAGTAACGATTTGAGAATTAATATGGATCTATGTGGTTTAAGTCACCAACTAATTTATTATAACTCATTGGAACCTGCGTTATCGTAATACAAATTTTAAATGTGAATGTAACTTTACAGAAATCAACGAAGAAATCAAAATTTTATGTAGACGCCAAGAATCGTTTGATACGTCATTCTTCAACCTTACGTATCGCAATTTATAATTTTTCTACGTCCCTTCCCGAATCTCGTCGATTGAAATCCACATTCTGGAAAAACACAATAAGACAACCGAATAAAAAAAAATAACAATATCCACCAACGAATATTCCAAAAAATCGCGCAACGCGCGCTGCCAACTTTTGTCGACGCGACTCCCGTTTCGTCAGAGCCACGCACCAAAGACTCACGCGTGTTTCGTAACGAAGCAAATACCACGAGCAAGGTGTAACGCAACGTCGATACGAGGTAGAGAGGCCAATAAAAAGTCCTTATCTTTTCGCGTCGCATCATTTTTCGTATTCGCGGTGTCCGCGAAGTGCTATCGTCGCGGTCAACGCTAACGATTGCACGCGCCGCGCGTTCGTTCGTGGCGCGATTGTGTACGCGCGCGTACGTACGGACGAGCGTTGAAAAGTGTGCGTCCCACCCAGGGAATATCGAAATGCGTTCTCCTTGCAGCGTATCGCGTGCACTCTTTTTTTTTTTTTTGTCACGAAACAGTAGAAACGTCGCACGAGTATATACGAAATATATACGTAAGCTCGATCGAATTCTTCGTAAAGCACCGAGGCGACCGATCGTTCTCATTCTCGGGTATTTAATAATCGACGTTAACGATGCGTGCGATCGCGACCGTTTTAAATTCGGATCAATACCGTTGGGCGTGCGAACACACTTTTAACGGGGCAAGTAGGTACCTACAGGCGTATCCGCGGATGTACAGGTGTAATCAGTGCCCATCGGCGATTGGTTTCCTCTGGCCTACTGCACGTGCCCCGATTCGCATTCCCAAGGTGAATGACGAGCGATCAGTTATCGGACTTCGAGCTCTCGAGCATTTCTTCGCTTTGTTGGACGGCTCCTCGGCGTCGTATTGCTCGCGGAGCCCAGTTTCGAATCGCTAGTTTCTATTATTACCGTCGATACGTATGCACCGGTGTAATTGAAAAATGCAGCGCGAAAGGTGAACTCGGGATGAATATCGAAGGGAGCCAGATGCACCTTCGACGATGCTGCTGCTGCTGCTGCTGCTCGAGCATAAATGCACTCGAACGAACGGAGATGCATCGCGGATAGAATTATTGCTTCCGCAGTGAAGCGCATTTCGATCCCCGATATTAATTTGAATATTAGCTCGATTTCATTCGGCGTATGTACGTACGAAGCGTATCTCGTCGCATTGTTACGTAGCGGGTAATGAAACGATTCTGGCTTTATCATTTCTTTCCTTTTTTTACGAGAAAGAGTCTCGAATAAAGATAGAGGAAACGCCGAACTTCCAACGATGCCGAAAATTCCCCGCTTTCGCGTATATCGCGGTACTGATTTTGTACGAGTTATTACTCAGCCTTGGAATTTTTCAGAGAGATACCGCGGTTAATCAGCTTATCGCGCATGCACGTATGTTAATTTCTGTCTTTAAGAAACGGTGCGTCATTTTTTTTTCCTTCGAATACATAGACAATTCAAATGAAGCGTTAGTTTGGAGGCGCGTAACCTCCGATGAAAAATACGCGATAATAGATCAACGCGACGAACGTAACGTAGGGCATCTCGAATCGCGAACTTTATTCGTTACCTTTGCCTCGATTGATACCAAAAGTAAATTGACACGATTATCGATCTATTTTGTAACACGCGTTCGCATGGAATTTTTTTGTAGAGTATCCATATTACTGCCGTACTGGTTCGAAAGTTATATTATCTCCCGTGTGGGTTATCGCATTATTGAGATCAAAATTAACCACTTTCGGGCGCAAGCACGATATTTACAGAAGTAAATGGCGTACTTACGAAGACCGAGTTGCATTGGAACTAATTGTTCGTTCATAACTCACGGTCGATTCGACGTTAAGGTTACTGATATCGATAAACCGACCGAACAGCGCGCGCGGTATTCACCTGCTTCGCGTTTAAACCTTGCCTCTGTGTACACACTACCGATAAAAATGGAAAAAAAATCTACGATGAAAACTCTGAATCATGTTTGAATAATGATGGCCTGAAATACGCGACTATAAACGAGAAACATGATTAAAAATACTTTTTCTAAAAATAGAAATTAAAAATAATATTCTTCACTGCGTTATATAAAAACATCGTATTTGAGAGTATCATTCAATTTGTACCATTATCTCGCTAATAACCGAAACGCGCGGTCACAGGAGTAATTTAATTTAAAGTAACAATGAAACGAGCGGAAGGGGTACCTTTGTCAGTCGTCGAGAAAAATTGTTAATTAGAATACATAGTTCGTGTGCCGTAACGAACGAGGAACTCTCGTGTTAACCGTTGCATTCATTGATAAAAAAGAATGTTGAATAGACCGCGAATAGACCACGAATAGTCTCGTGAATTCTCGACTACGCGATATATGGAAATGTATGGGTAAATTAAATTATGTATTTCCTTGGAAAAAGAATATGTCACTTTCGTGCCTTCGACTCAGGTGCTTTATATAACGTCTTCGCTAGGTACACGGCTGAACTTTGTCTAACGCGAGCCACGAACTGATATCGATAAACAAACAGTGGCTGATAATTCTAAACGTCGCCAAAGAAGGTGAGGAATAAAAACTGATCGGACGGAATATAGTACTATAAATACAAAACCTTTCCGACGGCGCACAGCTTATCTCTTATTTTAAGTAAGTCTTATTATTAGTGCACCGTGAATCATGTATTTATAATAATAACGCGACCAGTCGATCCAAGAAAAGAAGCGGCCACGAATTACGCGAGCGAACCTACCTTCACGAGAGTACTTTCGTAAGTAGACCTCGACTCGGCCGATTATCTAATCTCTCTTATTTTTTCGAACGAAAAAAAAAGAAGAAGAAAGAAAATAATCTACTATCGAGTGGTCGAATAAACGTTTAGGAAGGTGCCGAAGGGTAATAGCCCGCATAACGAAATCCGCCATTTCTCCTCACGGATAGTATGCAGGTCTATTTTTGACAAGTGGTTAAAATAGCTGAGCTTAAACTTCTGCTAGACACTGTTAGAGCTGCCACGTAGGAGAGGAATTAGGTCAGACTTCAGCGACAAAATAAGTATCGGAAAAGCTTTCTTCGCCGCGGATAGAAGCGGGTTAACGTTAGAAAATAAAAACGCACTCGATTATGGACCAATACCGGGCTCGCCGTATCGTTCGATATCGCGAAAGTTATTTATTTAAAGGTACTTCACGGACGTTAGCGAAACCTCGATAATGCATCGCGTCCTCGCTGCGAGCGAAAGTAAATATTGTTAACGTTCCTTTTCCGCTTTCCATATTGATTTCAACGGTTCTCCGCTTGGTACCGTGCATCTATATAATTCATTTTGACGGTACCATAAGTTTCTCGGTGTAACAAAATTGCACGCTCGGAGTTGTTACATTTTTCGCTTCAATGTTAAACGTTAAAAATTTTACGACAGTCTTTCCATGAGTCCCGTGCGAACGTGAAATACGTTGAACGTTGTCGCGCTAGTCGGATAATTATAAAAGTTCTAAACAATAACGCAAGGTATCGAGGTACAAAATTGCATAGAGGGAGAGTCTCGAGTAAAAGGAGTAAATCTGAAACAAAAAGTGCGTGAAAAGGAAAACCCTCCGCGGAGAATATAGCACGGAAAATTTCGTGGTATTTGGACGTAAGCTTCCAACGCCGCGCCAAGTTAAACTGTACGGGGAAATAATGGACAACGGATTGTGTAGGAAACCGCGGAAAAAAAAGATTCCCCGTTGGTACCCGTTGCTTTTGTCGGGGGGGTTTCCCTTAAATTTCGACGGAACAGTGTCCCGTTTAAAAATGACGGTGTCACGTCGTGTAGCTAGTAGCGACTGTTGAAACAGCCGTTGTACCAGCTAAATTTAAATGCAAGTCTCGGAGTAGTTGCATAACCTGGCATGAAGTGCGTGGCACCAACGAAACTGCGGAAGTTAAAGCTACCGGTATACATGTTTTTTTTTTTTTTTTTTGTCACCAGCAGAAGTGCACGATTACCGGTGCAGTTTTATTATAACGTAGCCCTTTCGCGCAAACGATCAACGATCTACGATAAACGTGTCACGCGAGTACAGAGGTCTAGTGGTGGACTCGCGCGTCGACGCGACGCTTCGCAAAAGTAGGGTAAGAAGAAAAGTATATCGCTGCTTCGTTTATACCAAACTCGATTGGAATCGCTGTTGCGCTATTACGTTCGTCCACGTACACAGATATAGTAAGGAATGAAAGATAATAGCCAAACCGACCTGCTGAAACGGCGGTAGCTGCAGAAGATCCCTCTCGTCCGCAGCGGTGACCTCGAAGGTGGGCGCAGGCTGTGGCGGATATATGTTGCCTTTGCCAGGGTACGACGTGCTCCTGCGATATTTCACCGGACTGATGCACGACGGATGAGCAGCAGGGCCGGGATGACCGGGAAACGTGGGACTCGGTTTCCTACCTTGAAGACCGGCGACCGCTGCGACAGCCGCTGCAGCGTGAAGGGACGAGTGCAACGGCGGAAGATTGGGCACCGATCTACCGCGACTCCAGGGTGAAAGCCCTGGGCTGGCGACCGCTGCCGCTTGCGGTCCGGCGCCCCATTGTTGGGGCGCCTGTGGTCCACCCGACCAAGCAGCGTAACCCTTTCCAGGTAGGTAAACACCCGGATGCGAGGTCGGCGGTGGTTGCTGCTGTTGATGCTGCTGTTGCTGTTGTTGCTGCTGCTGCTGCTGTTGCTGCTGTTGTTGCTGTTGCTGTTGCTGCTGCTGTTGCGCGGACGATACCTGGAGGCCGTGTCTGTTGGTCGGGGCACCGGCATTACCGTGTTGTTGAGGAAAATTGTGACTGGCCGTGATGGCGCGACGCGTACCACTCGAGACCGTCGCACCGGTACCGGCGAAGAGACCGGCCGGACCACCAGCAGGAAAATTCTGAAAGGCTGCGATGGATCCGTTGACCGGTAACGCGTGTAGACCGCTGTCGTCCGACGCGGACCACAAGCTCGGCACTCTGCCGGGATCGCTGAAGCCCTGGAGTGCGGACGTGGTGCTACACGTGATGTCCTTGTCGGTCGAGGAGGGCGTCGTTGACGTGATGGCGATACTCTCGACCTCGACAGCGTCTTTCGACTTCTCTTGTCCTGCGACGCTCTCCAGGCCACCGCTGGGCGATAGCGGCGCGGGCTTACCGGTGGCCTGTTTCTCGATCAAGAGGTCGTCCTGCATCGCGGACGTCGTTATGGTTACGGCGGTACCGACGCTGCTGCTACCGACAGACGACTTCGCCGCGGACAAGGTATTCGAGAAGAGACTCGTCGTACCGAAGTCCCCCATAAATCACGGGGGTTTCCGGTAACGGAATATCCTCGTACACTCGTATATCGTAGGATCGTGGTCCCCTCGACTGTAGGCCCCTTTGGAAACTCCGACGATCAGCGCCGATCTCGAAACTTCTGTGTCACGCGTCTGTCTGTTCGCGTGGACAGTAGTAGACGCTCGTCACTTAAAAATTGACCCTCCTGGACGCAGTGGTCGTTCCTGCCGACGCGGACGTCGTCAACGCCGGCCAGAGCTCGCGAGACAACTATCGATCCACGGCGTACGCGTAAAAACACCCACGAATCCCGGAAGCTGAGCAGACTACGCCAATATTTCAAATCTTTTCACTCGGTATCGCTTCCTCTCGTCTCCTCTCTTCTTCCGCGATCTCTCGCTTCGCTAGAGAGACCTCAATCGTTATATTCTCTGCGGCTCGATGCGTATCCTCGACGCACTTTGCTGACGCTCCAACTGATTAAATTACACTAATAACATCGTCGCCCCCGTATGACTCGGTAGCGACTTCTCTCCCGTAGCATCCTCTCCTCGTTATCGAGCTACTGACCACTCGATCGCACTCATCCCCCTTCGCGAGCCTCGCGCTGTCCCGAAAACTTTTCTTTTCTCTCCTACAAGGTCACGCAAAACTCTCTTCTTATCCCTGTTACTCACTTTCCCCTCCCGAACATAATTTTTTTTCCCCTCGACGAACACTGGACCACTTGGAATCCACCCAAATACGCAGCGCGACGCAACCTTCTCGCTACCCACTAGCACGGGCAACGGGGAATACGAACGGGAGATCGCCCCTAACGATCCCTCGACCAGGGTTGATATACACGAGCTCCGCGCGTTACCTCGGAGCCGAGCTAAAAGATCTTTCGTCCTCTCGTGCGGCACCACGAGTAACACTGAACACACAGGCTTCCGATGAAACGGCCACGAGGGCTCTCGCGGGCACCACCGGCTCCTACTATCAAAAGAAGCTACGTGCTGTCGTGTCGACACTCGCTCGACTCGATGGAATTCACGGCGTCGTCGATTCTAATTGTTCCCCGGTAGCGCGTATCGGTTACACGATCGATCACCGATAAGCCGACGAAGCGCGTCGATATGCACACACGGACCACCGTACGGACACTAGATAGATTGCACGACGGGGGAGAGAGAGAGAGAGAGAGACAGGGAGGGAGAGAGAGAATGCGAGAGAGTCGACGGTCAGGGTTAGGAGGACCGATTGATATCGAGTATCGAGGGATGAGCTCTTTCGAAAATCCTACATTCACCTCGACTGCACCGCTACCTTCTTTTCTTCCCTTCGATTCCGTACCTCTTTCCCTCAACGTCCACGAATCGACCACCCCGAGAGGTCTCGCCGTCGACGTTTCGATCTATCGTTGCCTCCTGCTCGCAGGTCGCATATTTTACCTGTCCTCTACTGCTCGCTCCTCGGCACCCGTCGTATGCCTTCTCATGCTACTACAGCCTCAACAGCGCCAGCGTATTCTCCTTCGCGACTGTCCGGAGATTTCCGTCGTTGCCCGCCGAGTTGCGTTCGGCTTCTTTCCTGATATCGGTTACACGTCCGACTGTCCGCCTTTCCTGGCTGCGCTCGACGGAACTCCCGATCGGTAGAGGCCGGGAGAGCGCGATTCGACGACGCGGCTTCGTGGCTCAACGTCGCACGTAATGCGATTCGTGCGTCGTGCCGACTTTTGGAACACTGTGGCCGTGCTGCGGGCCAGACCATACCAGCCGTAGTCTCCGCGTAGCCGTGCGCTCGGCGATCTTCGGCCCAACGCTTCGTCCTCGTCCTCGTCGTCGTCGCCGCCGCCGTCGTCGTCGTCGTCGTCGTCGTCGTCGTCGTCGTAGCCGCCGCTGCTGCGTCGGTGCTGCGTCGCGCGGCGACGTCGGTCACGCACGCGCCTTGACGTCCTAGCCGCCGCCGCCGCCACCGCCGCCGCCGTTGCCTCCGATAACGCGAGAACCACCACCGCTGACCCGATACTCCGCCACTAACCCACCCCCGTACGTACGACCTGTCCTATCACTCACCCCTGGATTGCTTTTACTTCGGTTCCTCCCGTACCACTTGAATTTCTAACTAGTAGTAGCTCGTGGTGCTCTTCGAACATATTTTGTATGCCGAGACCTTGGGGATTCACGTACTCCGAAAAAAATACCGCTATCCCCTCCACAGATATGATGTTCGTCGAAACGATCTATGCGAGAAGTACCGATAGGCTGAAACATTACGCGACGATGAACAACGATGCTTGAACGAACAAAACATCAATTCTTTTTATCTCGATTAATTGTAAGTTTAATAAGACATGGTGGTTATCTCTACGCGTACCATGGAAATGTACGTCAACGTTTTAACTGAAATCTTGTTTCTCAATTCTGTTATCGAACTCGTTAAAATATTCTGTAGGGTGCACGTCAGAAAATTGAAATTTAGCGACACCCGCTTTGGGAAGCAGGTGCGGCAGCTCGATGCAAGCGCTCCGAATCGCATGCCTTCCGGCCGCAGCTCTATTAACTTTCCATTCTTGGTTACGTACCGACGGAGAGGATACTCGTGTTTTTCTTGGCAACGAATCTTTGCGTTATGTCACGCGACGTTGGAATAATTGATTTATAGCGACCAAGAGAACGGCGACAAGCGAGGTGTTTACATTGTTACGTTATTCTTAACGTAAGGGATATTCGTATTTTGGATGAAACTTCGTTTTCCTCTAGTTATAGCGTACTTAGAGCCGTTGCGTAACGAGGGGTAACCCGGTTCGATACGGACGACATCGAAAGTTAATTACTATTTCTAATTACGTTTACGCAAAGATGGCCAGGATTGCATTGTGGGGCTTGAGTAACCGATTTTTCCTAGAAAAGCGAAAAATGTGTTAGATTTATTGCGGTTCGTTCGACACGCTGTTATTAATGTAAATACGAAACATTCGGTTTACGAGATCATTGATAAAAATGTAAATTTGTGTTTGTAAACCTACATTACCGACATAAGAATTATAAGTGGTAGCGCAACGTATTTTGGGACCAAATTGCCAAGAGTGTGTGCATAAGTATTTTCTCTTGAGGCACATCGGTGTACATAGTAAATAAACTAAAATACAGTAAAGCAATCACGAACTCTGTTTAATACCCGATAATAGAATAGACAACAATAGTATACCCTTTGTGCTTACCGTTACTTAGATGATTACGTAAAGGCTTAATGTATTGGGAGACTTTACTAAAAAGAGTTATTTTTTGCAAACGTCTTGAGGTCAGGCAGTTTGCACTGTCGAGTACGTTTAAATATTTCAAATATGATCGAAATATCGATCCGATCGATATAACCTACTTCCGTTATCGCCAATAAAAAAGACCCAAAGGTTCTGGTATTAGAATTTATACGAAGCTGTTTCTACTGGCATCAAATTCGAAGAGAACATAAAAATAGGGAAACAACGTATCGATCGATGCGACACGTTTCACGCTCGCTTCCCAACCTTTATTTCTTCCACAAAGTTCTTCGAATCGATAGACACTGAATTCTAAATCTCGCCGGGTATTCGGTTTCTGCCAGTTCCCGCGTAACTATCGAACCACTGCGATCCCGTCTGGATATATATATATCTGCGCAACCGCCTTCCGTGACGGCAGTCGTCAAGACCAGACAGAAAACTGCAGAACACCACAGCTACATGTTCATGAATCATATACTCTGACGTGCTTTGACGTTTCAAGTGGAAGGAAATAGAAATCAAAATCGTCGCGTTCTTTAACATTTTTAACCCGTCAACATGAACAGGCTTTTCGGGCGTGCGAAAGTCAAAGAACCTCCACCAAGTATCACGGACTGTATCGCCGGGGTAAGAAATACGAAACATTAGAATACGCGAGAGGTTATGTTCCGTTTTGATAACGTTCGTTTCATTGTCATTGAACTTCAAATACTTGTATAACACAAGTAGAGAGAATAAAATAGTTTTCATGGAAAACGAGAAGTTGACATAAATGTCTTCTTCTGATATGCTTGTAAAATATTAATATATCAACGCGATAATCAGTGGACAACGTTGTATAGACTTATATTTAACCTTCGTTGTAGGTCGATAGCCGAGCGGATTCTGCAGAAAAGAAGATAGCGAGATTAGATGCGGAGTTAAAAAAATACAAGGATCAGATGGTTAAGATGAGGGAAGGACCTGCTAAGAATGCGGTGAAGGCCAAAGCTCTACGCGTCCTTAAGCAGCGGAAAATGTATGAATCGCAAGTGGACAATTTGCGTCAGCAAGCGTTCAACATGGAACAAGCAAATTACGCGACGCAAACTCTGAAAGATACTCAGACAACTGTAGTCGCCATGAAAGAAGGTGTCAAACAGATGCAGAAAGAGTTCAAGAATGTTAACATCGATCACATTGAGGTATTTAAATATATGATTGCTGATTTATTGGGCGTTTCTTCGAATTTCATTTTCATATAACGCGTGCCGATTTTATACAGGATCTTCAAGACGACTTAGCAGACATGTTGGAACAAGCGGACGAAGTGCAAGAAGCAATGGGTCGAAGTTACGGTATGCCAGAAATAGATGACGACGAGTTAGCTGCCGAGCTAGAAGCTCTTGGCGATGATCTAGCTATCGACGAAGATGCAAGCTTTTTAGATGATGCCATCAAAGCACCAAGCGCTCCTGACAAAGAACCTGGGGCAAGCTCAGTGAGAAACAAGGTTTGCACGCAATAATATTTCAACTCACATAAATATTGGTGTTTGTGTGAATTACATTTCATTAAATTCAATAAAAAGTAAAAATCATGGGCTAATGTATATATATGTGTTCTTTTCAGGATGGTATTCTAGTCGATGAATTTGGCTTGCCACAGATACCTGCCAGTTAAAATCCCCTGTACGAGATACAGAGATTTAACCGGTATAAGCTAATAATATTTGCAGATATGCCCAAAGACATCTGATCCTTGATGGAGTTTAAAAAGCTTTTTAAATAACACGTGCATGGAGAATATTAAGAGCATTGAAAGTTTTAAAATCTAACGATACAAATATGCGCAAATTGTAACGAGTTAAGAACAAACATAATTCTGTTATTGCCGATAGATTACACTATTTTTATTAAATTACGTTTATGTTGTAAATTTATAGTTGAAACTAATAAATAGGTTAACATTACTTGGAGCTTAATTATACGCTGTTATTAAAAGTTTGTGAAACGTGAACTTACATTTCTCTCCTGCTATGCATGATCAAAGTAACTAGATAATTTGCAATCGGGAAATGTCTATCTGCTTTTGGCATTGCAGTTCTGCGTACTTCGTAGACAAATTCGTAATGACCTCCTTGCTATCAAGAAAATGCGCTTCGTCAAAACCGCGCACCTGCGTGTAATGATGTACGTGCGCCTGTGATATAACGTTAACATATTAAAATTGTATTTATATCTGTAACATCTATACGTGCAATATTCAGGAACAATTAAAATTTCATGCATACGATGCACGCATTACGTAACTTAACTTTACCTTTCTACTGTATAATAATGTAAATTGTTGCGTTATTTTCGTAAATAACGAAGACATGGCAGAAGAATTTAAGAGACATAACAAGGATGCCGTATGACCTGCCGGAGGAACGGAACACAATCCAATTTTCATAGCCTCCTTGCTCCAGGTCGTGAACTTAACTTTATTTTGAAATCTGAGAAGAATGTAAGCATTGTTTCCATTTCTAATGCAATTTAAATACGTTTAAATATAATTGTAATTTAAATGCGTTAAAGAATACTGTATCGTGCGCAAAAACAAATTATACACCTCTCAATGTTTCTCTTTAAATCGCTTATAGAACAATTCCCTCTTGCGATATGCGCGGCGCTTAGTATTGCAGATCCAGGTTGTAATGGGTCTATTTTAATTAATTGATTATTTCGTGACCATACATTAGTGAATAATTCATCCTGCAGCCTGTAACATTTGCAGTCCTGTTTTGTTCTACATGATTTAATGTCATTGATGGATAATACATACTTTGTTCCTTGCACAGTTGAGATCGTTGGTGCAGTTAAAGCTACTGGGCTGACGCTACTAAATATGTAATGTAACTTTGGAAATGCTACAAGATTTGTCGCTATTTCATTCATATCCATGTTTAAACTACCAGGAAATCTGGATCCACTAAAAGGTAGAGCGTTCGTTTAACGTGTTAAGGGACCATCAACTCGTGTCAGGTTCTATTGCCAAACATTAAATACCTTGTTAAATGTAATAGCATATTTACGACGATGCTATTCATATCTTGAAATGGTCTACACGAAACGTTATAGTTCATTTGATCTATATTCTCTTTTCTATTCATTTGAGCATGACATATATCTAAAAGCGCTTTATTTTGTATGGGAAATACACAAGTTGCGTGCTCTATAAGTTCTCGCGTCGCCAATAGTGTATTATAGGGAGCTGTAACGACATCTTGCGTTGTTGTCGGATATACGCATGATACTAATCTGTGAAATTGATAGCAATTCTATTATGCCTACAAGTATTTTTAAGCACTGTAATCAAACGAATGTGTAATATAAAACATAGCGAGCAATACGCGTATAAATATATCAATAAAGATACCTATCTACTCGAGGATAATTTTCAGCTAACAATTTTAAGGTCGCAGTTCCTAATCCAGATCCCGTACCACCCCCGAGCGAATGCATAAGTAAAAAACCATGTAACTGAGAACACTTTTCCACTGTACGTCTGATACTGTCTTCCAACTTATCGTGATACTCTGTACCGTGAGTATAATACCCCACAGCCCTGTAAATTTGATTAACAACCAACTTTTTCCTACTCACGTAAAGATAAAACTTGGTATTATTCATACATAAATTACCAATTATTTGCAGATCCTGGATAATTTGTCACAGAGCAGGTATGATCAAATAATTCGCGTAAAGGACCTCGTTTAAATCTCGATACAACACCATCTTCCATATCTATTAATACTGCCTGGGCAACAAGGAATGATAAAAAAATATTTCATTAAATTATTCGTAATGGATAAATATAAATCGCTTCTATTCTGGTTAAAATAAAAATACGCATATTATACCCTGGCTTTCACTTTTTCTTTACACAAATCTGCCACAGTTTTGAAGCTTAAATCCCGCGTATTTCCAGGTATGTGGAAAAAGCTGTGAAATGCGTCAGACAGATCGCTCATATTTTTAATGTGGTTTCTTTGCGTTTTAAGTAAATTTACACCACCGCTCGTAGTTTGAATGCCGTATTCGTGTAAGGCCAAAGGCCAAAAAGCGGAACCAATCTGGTTTCCACATTGTCCGACTGGAATCCGTATAATTACATGTTTTATGCTGCGAGTATAAACGACACAACATTTTTCATGCATACGATAGAACGAGAGACATAATGGTTGATTATTGAAAGGATGTCCGAAATCTATTTTGGGTTATCTTCGCATATATATCGCGATTTACTTTCCGCAGTTATTTTAAACTCTATGAAAACTTACCCTGTACTGTAATGAACTGACTCATCGTAAATTTGTGAAGTACTAACACTTTCGAAACACAAAAATTTTATGTTAAAAGTTTGTCTTGCCGGGTTAGTTAGATTCGCGCCACTTTTGAGTTGAACAGTTTGAAGTACGAAAAAGAGAGAATTCGATAAATTCCGACATATCGAAAATTTGTATATCTCGAGTTTCGAATTTCAAACTACTCGGCAATACCTTCGTGGTGTTGTGGCTGTGCAGGTACTAGTGTGATAAATGTGATTGATAAGTGTGATAAAATTGAACTGTCACTCATTTTTGTACAAGTGATACAATGGCTCGTAAAATGTTCAAACCATTCAACGTTATGATTTTGTTATTCTGCATCCCATATTTTTGCGCGGGAGCAGTTCCCGATACGTGTAAGTTACTTTAACCTAGAACGGAGCAATCACAAAACCGCCGGTTTCGATTTTATCAGTTAAAACGAGTTTAACAGGAATGAATAATTGTTCATTTTATGTAACATCGTGTGCGCATTTATAATAACAATTAATAAATTTGATACAACATAGGAAACGGTGTTATAACAAGTAGTTTACCCAACAAAATTTAATCGTTGAATTTTTCAGTACATTTTTTGGAACCTGGGGATATCGTCCAGAATGATGTGCACGGATTACGAATATTTTGTCATCGTGCCAACTCAAAATACTTAACAAACATCTGGAAAAGTTTAAGCGTAAGAAACATTCTTTAAAAATTCTGAGTACAATTTAAGGATAGATTTTAAAAATATTGAATGAAAACATTTGCATCCTGTATATTAATTAGCGTTAACAAATTACAGATGCACTTGAGCATAAATTCAGATAGATACGATTTGTTCGATGGCAAAACTCCGCAAGAAGTGATGGAAAAACACAATGATAACCTACGATCGTGGAGCTTCAATTTATTTGGCACAAAAAAAAGTAAAGAGTTAAACATCAATCCATTTGAGGATACCTGTATCGGTGTTTATATGTATCCGTCTACTCAGCACAAATACAGTATGAGAATGTCAGAGACACGTGAGTTGAATATCGATTAAAATAACATATTTATCAATCGTGTTGGTTAACGAAGATAATCGTTTGCATTTATAAACAGGCATAGACGTCTGGAAGTTAACGTTAATGATGCTAGGCATCGTAATATATTGGAATGCGCAGAAGCTAAGCCAAAATCCATTATTTTACTATTTATGTGGTGTTACGCTTGGCGTCACCACTTCCCTCATGATCCTAATATATTTTGCTAGTAAACTGCTGCCAAGGGTAAATAACTATTTCTTTTTTCTATTTATCAACACATGGTACACGTAATTTTTACTCCAATGTTTTTCATCAAAGGGTAAGATCATGTATCTAATGGTTGCTACTGGTTGGACAATGAGTTTTTACCTTGCACAAGCATTGTGGGATAATGCTCAACTGATTGCCCTGCAGTATAGAGAATGGGTGGCATGGTACATATTAGTAACTGCCCTTATCAGTTTTATTATTTGCTACCGTTTTGGTCCAGTTACCAATGCTAGAACCAAAAAAATTATCCAATGGTTTTTACAGGTAAGCATCCTTTTGTTGACATACGTATACACTCTGAATTAATATTACTGATACGTTTATTTGTTTAGATCGCTGGGTTGATCACAATTTACTATAGCAGTCATTTCCACGAAGCATCGTTATCTTGTTCCACTCTCCTCCTTCTCGTTTATAATTTTCCTATTGCGATCATGCAAAGAGGGAGACGATGTTGGTGAGTATAAATTAAGAACAGTAAGGTCAATTTGCATTTTTCTTCCAACACTGCATGGTGTCGCAATGGGTGCTCAATATTAACATACAGTTTTGTGTAAAAAAAAAGCTTATTAATATTATGTTGCAAACTTCTTCCTTTCTGTTTTACGTGCGTATGATTTATAAAACGTTACAAATTTGCCAATTTGGAAACTATAGTACAATACTTTACAGCTTTAATGGCATTAAAGTTATGAAATATACTATTGTAAATCATGTGATATTTATTCGTATTATGTCAGAGCGACCACGTTTTGTACTTATCTGAATAAATTATTGTTGCATTATTTTTTCCCATTTTTTCTTATGTTGTGCAGTTTCTCGTTTTACGTTAAGTACTAGTTGCATGGTAATTTAATACATTAGTGTCATAGCAAAGTACACATCTACTATTGAATTGGGTTTGTATACAATATATTCCAATAACCCAAAAACCGTATATCGGCATCCACGATACGTAATTTATCAATTTTATTTTGGATACCTGCAACTTGATTTAATAGAATAAATTTATTATTTTAACGGGGAGAAACATCATTGGAGGCTGTTTCTGAAAACAATATGCGATTAATATCAGAAATAAACGTTTTCCTGCGACATAATTTGTATTAATTTGTGGTATTACTGTAAAAGCATTCCCAAAAACAATAACACACGCTTCACGCACTTCTTTTATGATCAGGAAAAATATGTTTCCTGAGAGAAGAAAATTATTAACGGATAACGAGTATCGTAATGAAGGCATAAGGGAAACTAACAAAGCGCTGAAGAATCTGCAAGAATATTGCTCTAGCCCCGAATGCAATCCTTGGAAAACAGTTTTAAGACTGAAAGACCCTATAAGGTTGTTACACTTTAAATATAATAAATTAATGTCGATCACAGATTTCTCGTATCGTATACTTTATGGAGCTCAAATTTGTTTCTTTTAGATTTGCCAAGTTCATGGAAGGTGATTCTCATTTATCAGATAATGAATCGCGAGAGCACGATGCAGAAATTACACGAATCGTGGAAGAATATGAATACACAGACGACGATAGTGATTTATGACGAAAGTTTATCTAAGTACATAAGCAATAATTCCTAATCATATAATATGATTAGTTCTACGACAGTACGTTTCGTTTACTGCCAAAAGTACTAAAGATGAGCTATTTATAGAACATTTCGCCATATTCCTGTGTAAATAAAATTACGTTTGAAATTTGTATTTTGATGTGGAGTGTATACTGTGCTAAAAATAAAGTTGATACATTTGTACATTTCTTTCAAAGTTCCATTTTTCAGATATGTACAAGGATATATTGTTAACCGAATGCGAACTCAATCCCTCGCAACGTGACCTTAATGCACCTAATATTTATTTCTAGTTTTCTCCGAGATCGTTTTGTCCGACTCTAATTTTCAAGCTGGTTTTCTAATTCGTTTTGCTGTCGTACTTTGATAATGTTAATCTAATTCGCCGTGTATCGGAAGCACGTAGCGGCAAGTAATTTCAATCGATGAACGGAAAGTGGAGCAACCGCGAACTAGTAATTACCGGGGATCTATGCCGTGACCTCTTAAAATTTGTCATCGTTCCTTGCGATCGTATCCTTATCACGTTCGCGTGACTGCAACTACTGCTTGCATGCATTACATCACGTGGCCCCATTGTTTGCCCCAATTATATTTCTCCGAATACGAATATTTATCTCGGAGGATGGGTTGACAGAAAAAAGAACATTCAATAATAATAAACGCTGGTCTACTCGAGAAATCAGCGAAAAGGCAGAAAAACTGTCTCGGGAATGAAATATTGTAAATATTCTAAAACGATAACAAAATATACAAACTTGTTTTTGCGATAAAGTCATACCTTCCCATACGTCACAAAAGATAGCAAAAACTGTGTCGACGCACTCTGGTCCAAAACAAGAAAGGATTGATTCATGGATTCTCGTAAAATTAAAAATTTCTAATCCACCGCGAAGAGGATTAAATCGTTCTATCAAAATCACTTCTGGCTCATTTCCACGATCCTTCTCTCGATTTAAATGTCGCGATTGTTTTACGTCGCCTACATGACGATGAGGAGTGGAAACAGCTCGAGAGAGAGGGAGAGAATGATTTTTCGCGTGGCGCGGCAACTTTCCATGGCGAGATAAAGGAGAAAAAGCTAACGCTTTGTTGGTGGTGCAGGATGTGGGTCAGTAATCATCGGAGTCCCTCTTCCTTTTCTCTTTCTCACCTCATTTCTCACTCTCTCTCTCCTCTTCTCTTCTCCACTGCCGTGGGTGTATACATATAACCAGAAGGGAGTTTGTTGCACGAGCAGCGACGGTTCGTTTGTTTTCCTTCTGGCTTCCCTCTTTCTTCCCATTTTGGTCTGCACTGGCATCTCGCGAACATAGGAGCCTTGGTTATTACTTCCCAGCCACACGATCCAGCCGTCCTGTAAAATTGGGAACGCATTGTGCACTCACACTTCGAATTCCGGTGCTGCTGGTAGCGTCCGGTTACACGGAGCGCCGCGCCGTTCATTCGGGTAGTTTAAGATCCCGCGACTGACTTTCCGCAGATACTGCTCGTTTCCGCTTGATTGCTAGTTCGAGACGCTCGCCTACTTATCTTTGTTTCTCGCATTAGTCTCTTCAGAAACGATAGATCGAAGTCTCGCTATGCGTATACTTTATTTTCAATATTTTGGTCCATTCAGATTTCTATTGCCGATAACGTTAGTCAATCTGTCAACTTCTGTCCAACGGAACCTTGGAACCTCGACAAGTATTGTCAGCGCAACAAATCTCTTAGTATTCCCACTTGAGATTTACGTCGCACCTTTGCGTTTAATTATTCAACGAGTGACATTCTCGGCGGTTAATTAACGCACGGGATTCCGAGCTCCCCGCGCGTACGCGAGTGTTACGCGTCCCCGACATTCGGCAGATTGTCACCAGCCGGCAAATAGCATCGACAGGTGGTCGTCAATCGGGCACCTTGCAAAAAGCTTCGGGAATCGACACGTATATGCGTGTAGGGCTTCAGTGCATCCACTCGATTGATCATATTGGATTACAAATTGCAACGGCACGCCCACGGATTACGAGTCACGATTGCACGGTGGCCGAGGGGGTAGAGCGAGGGTTTCCTTTACCTCACTCTTACTCATTGCAAGTGATAATTTGCTTTTCTGCGAGACATTGATCGTTTCGATAATGTTGAACGGGACACGCCCTTCGTTCAATTTTACAGTTACTTTTTCACGATTGTCAAGCGCGCTGTAATTACAATATCCCCGGAGGGAAAAAAATACCACCGAGACATTTCGATCTTTGCTAAAGCATCGGCGGTCGACTCGTTTGCGACTAACCGAATTTCTTCAGAACGGTATCATAGATACGTATCTTAGAAGAACGTATCTTGTTTTTTGTACAGTAGCATTGCCGTTCGCGTCCAGGGTTAGATATCCATCGACGGTAGAGCATCTGTTCCTACTTTGCACAGAAAAATTTGACTTTTTATCCTTCTTCTCATACCAGCTGTCTAATGGTAACCCTTCGTTTGCCAAGAAGTCGATTATCGATGTGGATGTAGAAGGTGCTGTTAGACGAGGGATAATTTTGCTTCGGTCCGCATACTAGGCGAAAGTGTTCCATTGTTAATGGACAGCTGCGTTTTGCAGGATTTGGATGCGTGACTGCTCGCAGCGAATGATAGATGCAAAAATTCGTGCGGGTGATTGTAATCTCGGACTCGCGTCCTGAACGTGGGGAGACGCTGAATTCTCGGGCAAAGTGGGTACGACTAGAATTTTGATGAAAGAGCAAAACTCGAGGATATAAGAATACACGGTGTATTTTAAAACTTACTTTACCGGCACTCCTTTCGCGAGCGTGAAATCGAACGCAGTGGAAATTCCACGTCGAATTAATCGACCAAAAGGAGAGTAAATATCGTTGAAAGTTCCATCATGGATGCACTGAACCGTCTCGATCCGAAATCTAATTTCACGTTACTACCCATTCCACGCGAAGTAATAGATCAACGAGATGATTCAAAACTGTACAGTCGAGGAAAAGGTGGAGGAGGAGGAGCGGGTTCAAAGACTGATAATCCGGGGATTCGACCACTCAGAATTTCTCTACATATTATATGAAATTATATGCCAAGTCAAAGACTTTTAAAAGTCTGATTCTTTTAATACTCTCGTCCTCGGGTTTATTTTCCAAGAGTACGTAGGTAAAAAGAATCCAAGTAAAGAGAATAATGGACCTTAATTAAAGCATCTGTCAAACTGTCCTAATCCATTTTGCGTTAAGTGCTTTGTACATGTTGATAAAGGTATGAGTAATTACGACGCGCTTATCCAACCGGATATAATAAAAAAAAAGGGCTCGAAATGTCAGTACGGTTGAATGTTAAATATACGTAAATGGAGAAAATCGGATTAAAAATTTCGCGCCAGTCGTTTCGCGAACCGTAAAGAATTACATACACCATAAATTTAACGAGTTCTTAAACAGGTGTTAATTGACGCGATGCGGGCACATCGTTCGTAGCTTTGTGGAATGTGTAGTGTTACCATTTAAAAATCGTTAAAAAAAAAAACCGAATACATTCAATGTTACTGTACTCGGAGAAGTTGTATAAGATGTTGTGTAAGAGTCCGGCAACATCGAGAGAGGTAAATCGTGCTCGGTCGAGTGTTTCAGTTTCAAGGGAGCCACGTGATCGGCAGGTGGGATTGGTGGCGGTCCAAAGGGCAGAAGCAAGATCAATAAGAAAAAGACTGGTCTTCCGTGATGCATGGTGCACCTGCTCGACGCGAAGAGAGTGGGTTTCGATCCCGTTTGCAATTCGTTCGCCGAAAATCTCGATCCCCTGTAACTGATAACGGCCCTATTTCGTTCGGATTATGGAAAACAATCCAGTTACGGATTAAATCGAGAGGCATTTCATTCTCGGTAGCAGGATTAACTATCGAGAATATAAAATTTAATTTGTACTATTATATCATGAAACAAGATTATTATCAATTGCGCTTGAAAAATAAGTTATAATTTATTCATTTCAATATAAACGATATTCAAAGTTATTTTTGCTCATTGGCAGTTCTACACTGTCACTGGTATACAGTGAGTCCCTGGACTCACGCGATTAATGCGTTCCAGCGTTTCCAACAAAATCTCCAATTTTTATAACAGACGAGAGAGAATGGAAAAGCGACGCGTTTCGATATAAAAATATTTTCTTCCGAGGGAGGATGATTTACAGGGACGAGGGAATAAGAAATGGAAAATTGGCTGACCGGCAGTGTAACGACGTAGGTTTCTGCCCAAGTTTCTTCCTCGCGGTACGTGTTTCAAACAAATTACCGGCGCGGTGCATCCAATTATACGGGCGAGCGCATCCGCAGGCTCAGCCAACCACGTTGCAGACTGGTGCATAACTCTTCCTCTCTAATCTTCCTCCGACGGACGATGGTCCTTCTGACCATAACAAATATTTGTCATTTTCTTCCGTGACTTTTTCCCAAACCGAGATTTTGTACAGTCATCCCCGTAGAGCACGTATAGTTCTTCTCCACGTAATTTATCATAGTCGCCGCAAACATTTTTTTTTTTTATAAATCACATTTGTGCGTATTTCGAATTATTCGCCTCGTATCGTGGTTTATTCGTGATGATTATATGAACTTTCAGCTTTAAAACGCACTGAATTTCATTAAAGGAGCTGAAACATTACGAATGTTACCACTATTTTGATGTGGAGCAGAGCTCTGACGTTATTAAAAAGAAATAGTAAACTCCACAATTTTTAGGCTACTTTGATGCAACGGGGCGCGTTTTAATATTTCTTCAGTTTTATCTGTATACCTAAAATACTACTTCGAGCAAGTACAAAATACTTCCGCCTATTGCGGTTCACCGTTAACGTCGGTGTACTAATACACGGCTGCAAATTCGAGAGTTAATAACTCGTGGCCGAGAAAGCAGGATGCTTTAGTAAAGGAAGCAGCGAATCGAGGATTCGCACGTCCTGCAACAGCTGTTAATTTCGTGGCTCGGATCCTCACGCTCGTTTGCTCGGAATTCCATGACACGGGGTTTCAACCCTTGAAAAGGGGAGGGATTAGGGCGAGGAAACGTGACGGCAGCGTTTCATCCGGTGGTCTCCTTCTTTTTCCTATTTTAAGGAAAACAGAGACGTCGATCGGTGAGAACGATACGATGTGATTCTAGGTTTACGAGTCTCGCGCGGATGTCATCCACGTGAAGAGCAACGTAATTCCTAAAGTGGATTTGTTTTCCGACGCGACGTATCCTTTCGCTAACGAAACTTGTGCGACAACTTGACGCGATAATAAAACGCCGATAATAGCGGAAATTGATTGGAATAATACCTACGTTGAAAGGTAATACGAATCTCTGTTCACAGCGATACCGATACGACGTAAATTACCTAGTCGATCTGGATACTAAGCGACTAGACAGCGCGAATAAGAAATAATCGCCTAGATCAACGAAACGGAAGTAGATTACAATGGCGGACACTTGTATATACGTATAGGCGTATAATGGTAGGGAATCAAAATATCAGACGTCCCAATCACAAAATTACTCAGGAATAGCCAGACGTTCGTTTATGGACACTGAACACCCAAATGGATAATGTATTCCAATCGAATATGCCTCGCGTTCAAACCGAAACGATCCTTCGTCTACGAAAGTGGACGGTGATGACCGCGTCGATTTGCTATTTCAGATTGTTTCTCGACAGATTTACGTCGATTCACTTTCATTAGAATTTACCACTGTAACGTGCGATATTGCCGTGTACCGAGTTAGAAGAATAACTCGCACGAAACTCGCTGAACGATAAATATCGGAAATATCGAGAGAGCCATAAAAAATACCCCAAAATATAATTGAATTTTCCACGTAACCGGATACCCGTAGCAGAGACCTGTCGGATACAAAAGAACTCAATTGTGAGAAATAAGATTTCACGCGACACGGAGTACACCTCACTTAATCGTCCCCCTTTAACTCGGGCTCAGTGAATCTGACTCATTTAAACTCGATTCCGGATGGAATCGATCGGCGCGAATGGGGCTTAAAGGAGGATCTCAGTGTAGACGACCCCCCGAAGAAACGAAGGTTGGGGTCCCCGAGGGGCCCTCTCGAAGGGATCTGAAGGGCCCGGCAGAGGCACCAGCGCGTGCCATCTGCCGACTAGTTCTTCGGGTCCCTGAGGCACAAGAAAATAGCCGGCGGTCTTTTAAATCGAGTACTTTGGCAATCTCGGCCAGCTGCCTAGTCGGTGTCCTTTTTCGGGACGATGACCAGCCGTCCTCCTTTCTCCCTCTACCTTTCCTCCTGCTCACCTATCTTCCTCGAGACTTCATCCTCCTCCTCCCTGCCGGTTCTCCCATTTTCTTGTGCATTCTCTTCGTTGGCTGTTCGAACGATAGATTAAAGAAGCGGGGAGAGGAATGTTGGCAGTTAAGGACAAAGGAGCGCGGGCTACGCACGAGAAACATGATACCGAGCTTGCGTTTCAACGATCTTCGCGTAACCGTAGACGGAAAATTTTCCAACGTCACGCCATCAAACGTGGTTATGGAATATCTCGATCGACGGGAGGAACAATCGAAACCATCGATTAATCGCTGTATCCATCAATTTTCTGCCAAAACTCTGCGCTGGTCCATTGTATTACTTCTCGGGTAGCATCGACCCTCGGTCAAGCTAAAAAATAATATTCCGATTTCAGTGAGTATTAATATCACGATTCTCGGATCAACGGGGCGCATATAACGCGAAATCGCGTAACATTCCCACAAACCCATTTTCCGAGGAAATATCATAAATGTGCAATCCGGCGATATCTTTAGATGGGGTGACTGCCCATCGTGCTACATTATTTACCTTTCTAGCCATTAATGTTTCACCATCCGGTGCAATCGTCGCTCGTCGTGGCCGAAGGGTGGCCGGTAAGGCTCGGTCGGCGCAAAGTACATACACGTCGTCGTTGGGTCCATTAAATCAAACAGGGAGTACTTGGCGCAAAGTCGTCCTTTTTAATGCTATTACCGCACGAGCGTCTCCCACCGATGTCAGAGCGGTGAGTGTGATCTACGGCCGGGATGTATCTAATTGGCATCGGCAAACGCAAACCGAAGCACAGTGAGAGCGGCGCGAGGCGCTCCGTACATTAGAGGGTAATGCCTCTTCCCGAGAATCGGTATACAGGGCCGGTTTATTATTCAGAGGGTGTTCGAGAATCTCATTGAACTCGGAAATTCGAGGGAACTTGGAAAACGAAGGAATTGCGATGGATTCGCTAGTTTGACGCCGTACCCTTCCTCTACATACATACGTATAATTAACAACGTGTCGATCCTCGAACGGTGAACTGAGAAAAATTCTACATCGGCTACGGACCTGTATTCAAAAATACTCGTCCTACCGAAAATATTGTTTTCCCATTATTCGAAGAAAATCGCGAATAAATGAATGTTTGATACGACTCCGGTAGGTATGAGACAATAAATACGCGAATCAAACGTGGAGCCAACCGAAACGCAATTTCAGTTTCACAATATCCTGGGGAAAGCATGTAAAATTCCAAATGTAAAAACCAAGAAATATGGGTATGATAATCGTTATAAATCAAAAATAAAAGTCTCGGTGCTCGCGATGGAACAGACATTTCGCTTTACATAATGCCGAGTAAAAACAGCCCCTCCCTTAGGATCCTGTGCGAGAGCAGTCATACCCAGTCATACCCAACCGCCGTCCTCTTCGACTAAAGTCTGTCAACGTTCTTCCCTTCGCTGTCGATCATGCATACGCGAATGTGTACCCGGCAATATCGGAAGCGGGGAAAAAGAGACTTCGCTCCGTGTCTTCCGTTCGCGAGGCCTTTTGCGGATGTGCCGTGGAAATCGGGCGTTATTTTACGTAACCCGTTGAGGATAAAATAAAAACTCTGAGAGACGGGAGAAATTCTTTCAGAAGAGCCATCCATAAGTACCCGATATTCCAGCGAGCGCATATGTATGTACAGCGCGGCTCAGACGAGTCTGCGGCCCATCCGCTTTCTGAAAAGTAGAGAGCTTTATTTTTCACCGAATCCTTTCCGCGCCGCGTACCACCGGAGAAATATGGAAATTGCTCTTCGGAAATCGTTACTTCGCGAAACTGTGCTAACCGAACCGTCGCGTCGCGTCGCGCCGCGTCGACTTTACGATAACGGTTAAAAATAATTTCGCTACGCCACCGTAATGCGCTTACGATGTTACGCGTCGGTTTTTTTTTCCCCGCGAGGAAGTCTTTTCGTACGACGACGAGCACCGAAGGGTGTTGACATTTTCTCGCCGCAATACTTGTCGAGACGATGGCAATACTGTATTGCTTTGGCAATACGAGCTTAAATCTAGATCATGCACATCTCCGGATCTTCGGATATCCAAACTTTTTGTTACTCCGTCAAGTGCATTTCTGATCACAAAATAATTATAGAATTTCGATTCTACTGAAAATTATTTCACAAGGAATCACACGTGTTTCCTTGCTTTAGAAATAGTTTGGAGATCCGGAGATGTGCATGATCTAGATTTGTTGCGCAATACGTGCTATGTATCTGGAAAGAGAATACTGAAAAAACTTGAGCTTTGTGACAATTTTGCGAGTTCGGTGGTCGACACGCGAGTGTCGCAAACTGCCATGAATATCCGGAAGAAAAGTATCGATCTACATATATTACGATTTCGATTTAAAGTATCGACTGATCAACGACCCCGCTGGCCGAAGAGTTAACCTCATCCGTGCGTGATCAAACGCGAAGAAACGACGTCCAACGAGACGTAACGATAAGTTTTCAGCAGCACCTGCGGCACACTACATATCATCTACCGTTTGTCATGGCGATCTTTCCCTTAATATCCGCTTCCGTCGGACCGACAAGAAAGCGTGAATAAAGATTATCACGCTTTCCCGTGTCCCGCGAGTACCCGTGACCCGGGGAAATTCGATTTATGCAAATCCATACACTCCAGTGTAAGATAATCACGGGCAGAGGTAACGCGGTCGGAGAAGGATGCAATTTGTCATCGTGAGAGAGGGATTCGATCGAGGCGAGATTTGGATCTTCTTCGGGGGCAGACGGTTGCGGTTGGAATTGGTGGGAATGATCGGTGTCGAGCTACCGCGTTTAAGGTCAATACCGTGGAGAGGAGGGAGACAAAACGTGCTCGATGCCGCGAGAAAGAGATGAAACTCGAGGAACTGAGAGAGAGAGAGAAAGAGGTTAGAGGTCACCGATCTGCCCGCGACTCGCAACCGTGGGCCTCTCTCACGATTCTGACCCTCATTACCACACAATTACTTCCCATTCTCCGAGTAATGGCGTTCGGCCGTGATCCTTGGAATTTTCAGAGGTCCTCTGGAATTCCGAGCCAACGAAGCGCGCCCTCCTTTTTCTTTCTCTTTAGGTTCCTCCTCTTCTTCTCTTCTTCCTCGTGGCACGATGGCTCCTTGGTCGTCTACCCGCTCTTCTTGTTTTCTTTACTCCTCCGCGGCCACGACGGGAATAGACCCGACTCCTTTGAAACTTTATCACCGAGATACCTTGCTTTTCTTCCGCGCCGTTATATCGATTTTGCCCAACTTTCTCGTATAGACAGTTTCATTTAACTACTTTGCGCTATTTCTGTTAGGGGATCGCTTGCCGAAGGATTTGGACCTTTAGTTGAAAGAGAGATTCAAAGTTTAATAAAACCGGGTAGGTAGATTTGAGAGTAATCTTGGTGGATCTTGGTAAATCTTGGGAATAGTCGACGGTTTTGCATTTTTTTTTTTTTCAAGGTGTTTGCGTTGCATCGAGGTATTAAGACGTATTTGAAATATTGTTACGAATAGCATTGTCCCCCGGGCGTTCGGCACCACCGACAGGCTGTTGTTGTTGTTGCCGAGTGCTGATATTCGTGTTGTTAAGTTTGTAAGCGATGAATTGTATTCGACCTCTCGATACGTGCGGTCCGTAACATTATCCATCATTTTATTTTGATTATTATCATTATTCCAGAGTTCCATGGGCTAAAAACGTCAACGCGTTCCAGTAAAATGGGAGATTGAAAGACCTGCGAAAACTTCGACACGGCCGCGGCGACATTCAAGAGCCAAACTACACCGGTCGGAAATATTCCCGCACGCGAAAATTCGTTCCGGACATTACAGAGTCCTGCTGGAAGGAAATGGGGATGGCACGGCAAGCCAGGGTAAACACTATTAGAAACAGATACCCTGTGGGGTGAATGGCGTTTTCGGAGGTGATCTAATAACAGACGGACAGCGGAAAGCCTCTCTGGGGGGGTTGGAAAGGGGTGCAATATTTCAAAGAGTTCAATCGATAGTCGATGCGCGAACCCCGATAGACGGGACGTCGTTTGTCCATTTAACAAACCCCTAAAAAATCCTTTTTCCGCTTTTCGATTGACTTCCGTCTGTATTTTCAAATAGCTCCCTACCCGATTTTTAAGATAGGATTTTAAACTCCGCGATGAAATCCCTCGATGATATATTTTTGCGCAAGTTCTTTGTGGATTGTTGTTATACGAATAATTATAATTTGATTTAATTACCAATGGTTGGAATTGATTCCAGTGAATATTCTCGCTGATCGATGTGTTGATAATTTATAACGTGGTATCAGTGTACGAAAAGTCGTTCCTCGAAATGTCATCGGCCTTAAATTGCGACACCGGATGCCGTGACAAAATGATAAATGTATGTATGTCTTACATCCTGTTCCGCGAGTATACAAATTGTCGGACTCGTAATATTCCTCGCAAAATTTCCGCTCTTACTCACTCTTTATCGTTCGGTTTACAGTCGAAGTCCTGCAATAACATCCCAAAGAGAGAGTTATTAAATACAAGTCTTTTGTTTCTTTATTGGTCGTAGACGATATTGTAATTCAGCAGATTTAAATTACAATTTGCTAGATGACTCGTGCACGACTCTTTATTACCGCGTTATCATTGCCTTCGATAGCACCAGTTGATTCAGACATCTGCATAGTAGGAAGTCAGAGATTATTTTTCCTTTCGCTTCAGATGCCTGAAATTCAACGAATTTAAGGTTCACTATCAAAATTACGCTTCCACGGATCGAAGATAAGATCAGAGTTGAGTTTCTACTTCTGGCAGTATTCGTACAGGTCGTGTAATTTATAATTTACACGGAGGGGTAAATATATTGAATTGGAACCAGCCAGTTCTATTAATATTTCAAGTACACTTCGACCTAAAATATACATGTCGGCCCCCCTTAATTCGGCATCTAACGAAGAGACAACCGCACATTTCCAATTGCAAGGCGAGCACGACGTTGCGTGTACCTTATCGAGTTAGGCATTCGATCTGGCTTGTCTCCAGTCTGGTGTTAATGAATGAAATACGTACATGCGCTGCATAGGACATGCTGGTAATTCTGGCTCTGACTCTAGATGCGCTAATACACGCGTGTCTGTTCCTGTCGGAATATATCTGTCCATTAGCTCGTGCGTACACGCGCGAACGTTAAGTCGTGTTTAACGCGCAACGTCAGTGTCTACAGTAAACCAACAAATGCGAGAATGCACTTTATTTTTACATGTCACGTTTAATTCGCAATCGCAACTCGTTCTATGAATTTTTAGAAATAATTAAAGATCGACCGGCGGCGGAATAATTAATTATACAGAGAAACTTGCATGGAATATTCGAGCAAGTCCCTTAATCTCATTACGATCTCTTAACGAGCTATTGTGGGATACCTAACTCTGTATGTAATAATTACGATAATCTAAGTATCGAATTAAAGATATAGTCGTTAGCCTAATTTTACCGTCGATCCATTAACAGTAGACGTTGTCTTAACGATAAATGTCAGTACGATCGAATAGCAGAAAACTGAAGCAACGAGATCGCAGATGGAAAAAGTCTGATTGCGAGGAGCCATTTGTCTACCAACTTCTGCGTACTACTTGTCCTCTTGTCTTATTCCACCCTATTACACCCTGAGTCTCGTATGACAAGTGGCGGTGCTTTGTACCAAGCACTGCAGTACTTTCCTTGTATCTCGTCGCGAAGAGCAACCGAGCGTAATCTCGCTAAAACGCTCGTAATCTACATCCGAAGTCAATGGGTTCGCCTCGGAACGTTGGGGGTGCTTTTCAAAAACCTGTACAACCATAAAACCGCTACGAGAGCTAAACAATCGAGAATCTATTTTTCTCTTATAAGTTGATACGTTTATTTTATTTTTCCCTTTTGCGCTTTTCCTCGTCGTTCGACGGCTACGCTCGTTTTCATCGATAAAAATGAGCGCACCGCACTCGGGTTTTCCAACGAACGGAAGAAAATGCATTTCAATGCACGGAGCGAACAAACCGCCCCTGTTTGGCTCATCATTACGGAACTTCGGAGGTCATATATTAAAAAAGTTTAATAACGCCCCGGGGTCAGGTACGCCGCTAAAGAGCGCGTGTCATTTGTTGGGTGGCGTGTGCGCGTGCTTTCGCAGTTGCGTCCATCAAACGATTATGCTTCTCACGTAATCTCGTAATTTCCAAACGAAATTCATCGTTTTAAATAACTGCTTGTCGATCGTTCAATTTTTATGCCTTAATTTATTTTTGCTACGTATCTCGGAGTTTCACCGAAAGAGCGTCGTAAAGTCAGCAAGATTTTTGCTTACGCCGAAGAAATTCCTGGTAAATGACAAAATAATGGTCGAAACATAAGCGTAATCGATCTATCGTAACGTCGAAACGTGTACAATTTTGCGAAACGTAATGCGATATTTATATAGGCTATAAAAGAAACGAGTTTATTGTCGTTATTCCGCAATTGCAGCTTTTGTTTCCTACTGTGGCATTACAAACATGCTATGTAGAATAAATCCCCCCTCGTATCGCTCAATGAAAGTAAACTCTGTAAAACTAACAAAAGATGCCTGCTGTGGTCGAAGCTAGATGTTTGTGCGCGTTGGGTGTGTGCAGAGCTCTGTGTGTACTCGCGACGCACGCTATTGGAGACAATTGAACATTCTTGCGCAGTCGGGTGGATTACGAACATTCCCGAATCACTTCTGGCGTCATTATTCTTCGAAAGAAATCGAGACAATTTTAATTGTTCAAATGCAATCGGAGATATCAATTAGAGAAAAGCCTTTGTCACGGGAAAATTGTATACAGGGCGTGTAAGTGTTTCTTTTAATCGCTATTTTATTTCTTTCAAATCATTTTTTATTTTATCCTCTCTTTTATCGTACTTCTATGTACTTAGTTACTTCGCGTATAATTAGAATCGGAAGCTTGGAATATATAATTCGTTAATCAAGGTCGGCGACGATGAGCGATCGTTAAACGCGAAGACGAATTAAAACGGGCTTCTTCGACGATAAAAGATACGCGATATTTATACAGCAGAGCATACACGGACAGTTTAATTTAGACTCTCGCCGCTAAACGCGAACAATGGAGATTACCGTGAACGATAATCTTAATCTGGCAAGAAATCCTAAAATAGTAGGATCACGTGACGGATGGATGAGTCTCGTAAAATCGATACTCGAGGTTTTTCACGGGTCACTGGTTCCATAACCCGTTTGGCGCGAGTCCGAACAGCTGCAGGATACATTCACTTTTCATAACTTCCTGCGTCCAGGAAAAGGATATACGTACAATATATGTGCGATCGTTCGTACGAAAAGGATTTCGCCGAACTACTACGCATAAGCTCGCACCGTTCGTTTAACGAACCGGTGAGCGTTACCTTCCCGATAATAGCAGTTTCGTCGATAGCCTCTATCGAAACTTTCCAGGATGCTCGCGGTATCGCTCGCAATAAAACATTTCAATATCCGGCTTATAGAAAATCCAACGATAGTTCGCAAGGGTGACGTGTAAATACGAACGATATCCGGGGAAAGTATCGAACATCAGTTTCTCGTAACGCGTCGAGAAATATGCAACGAAACTTTTCTCAAATCTACCGGTGTATATTGTCAAAATAAATCCATCCAATATTCCGAGCATCTCGCGGCACTCGAATCCACGAACAAAGACTTAGAAATGGGAACAAGAAACTAATTTGACGTTTTCAAAGTTATTTCCTGACGTTTCAGATTCGCGTAAATACATTGTTGTTTATACGCGAAACAAATTACGCGTGTATTATAGCTATACATATATAGGGCTATTAATTGTAGAAAACAAAGTAATCAGGATAACAATTTCGTTCTTACTGTCGCTCTTTGTCCACATTCCACAGCCCGTTCGACTTACGATTAGCGCTCGGTGTGCACATTCGTTTCTCTCGCGTTTATTCCGTCGCTTGCATCGTGCCATCCTCAAGCTTATTTTTACGCCCGCCAATACTTCTGTCCAGGCAAGAATGTGCAACCCTTTTTATAAAAGGGGGAACACGGAGGTTCGTAAAAATACGATTAAAATCCGTAAATCGCGTCGGAGACGCAAGGTCGATGCTCCGCGACATACGTTGGTACCGGCTTAAGAACCACCACCGGGCACTGGGATTCTAAGCAAATTCGATTATGGAGATCCTCTTGTTATCCCTCGAATAAAAAGATAAAGGAAAGGAAAGTCGATAGAATAGTTAAAGTGGTAGGCATGCCGGGGCACGGAACAGAGAACCCCTGGAGCCGGGCCAATGGTGGGAGGCGGGAGTGGGTGTCGGGCCAATGAGATGCGCGATTGCGCGGCGCGGATGCGCGTTAGATTCGACAACTGCTGGGCTCCCTCAGAGCGAGCGTGGACGTTCCCCGTGTCACATCCTTCGTTACTTTTCGCCCGACTCCTCGGTCCTTTCCGCTCGCAACGCGGTCGCGAGAATAATTCAAACGTGTAACCTTTGGGACATTATAGACGTCGCGAGCGCGACGAACGATCGTTTCATTCAGGAAAGTCGCATTCTTCGGTATTGTCTGGTTAAATGTTAAGGAAGAATAGTTGCGCCCGATGGCGAAAGGTTACGGGGGAGAACTTTGACCACTCGGACAAGAAGTGATTAACAGTGAACGCGAGTGGAATGCGTGGGAGTCGGAGTACTCGATAAAAGTGCATCGTTCGGGACCATCGGGAGATAAGTTGGTCAACGTCGTCGAGGACTCGATGCTCGAAGACTCGCCGGGTAAAAAGGATTCTTTTTGCTTCTCTTGGAAAAGGGATCGCGCGTAACACACCTAACGTCATACGCGAAGGACATCGTATCTTACGGCGCGGATTTCGGAGCGTCGCGTCGTGGGTGTAGAAGTGTAAATTCGAGAAGTGTAAACAGCGCGCATGTCGCGTTCATTGTGTACTTTAAAACTGTGTGCGTTAGAATGGGTCGTGAATCGTTCCTCTAAATACGCCGACGATCACCGATGCAAACGTAAAGGCTCTCTTTAAATTTATCGTCAGTGTTAGTTTGCATTAGTTAATTTTGACTTTATGTAAGATAATTTTAAGACCCGAAGGACGCGACGTCGTTCCCTCGTCACGGGGTTCAGGATTTTCCGACAGAGAGGTAAGTTATCTCGTACGGACTGGGCGTTTCGATTTCAGTCGGAATTTCGCGCTTTTCGCGAATCTTTACCAATGGAATCTATACAATTTTTCTTTATACATATGTTAACGGGAGAAGCGTTAAAATTCGTGATATTCGGAAACCCGGAGGAGCATTCATAGATCATTATAAAAATAAACAAACATCGCGCCGCAAAAAAAAGATATAATCTTTGTTTTCTCGCGACGTAAAGATTACGCGTGAACATTTCGTTTTACTTCCGCACAACTGCCAATTTTAATTTCTAAAAATCGCAGGATCAATTCTGTTTGTCCTAAAACGGTACTAACGATAACCTCGAGACGCGTTAAAACATAATATGTATGTATGTACCCATCTACGAAACGATTAACTCTGCTGGCGGACGAGTCCATTGTTCGCGCCATTCGACGTTGCAGAAAAGAATCCTCGTATTCCAAATTCAACCGCGCAAGGGGCAGTCCTGTCACGCGAGTCGCATAATTTTTTCTCGAGAACGCATCGCCACGTTCGCCGATGGTCCTCGAGTGGGGCGTTAAGGAGACATCGACGCGTAATTAAGATCGATGGGCGGAGATTAGATTCTCTCTAAGGTGGCTGGTGTAAAGAGACGACGGTGTCTCCAGATTAGATCTTCTCGAAGATGCATGCACTGAGAGATGACGTTGCGACCCCTACAATGGATCGTTACTCGTGCGTGTACGATGGAGAGTAACATAATATGTAGGTATATGCCTACTCGCATTGTACCGATGCACGAGAAGAATCGTGCAAGGGTGGGAAACCGATCGCGAAGGTGAGAACGCATTGTTATCCCCGTCACGTGAGTTCGCGTTATCGCGTGAACCGGTTAAACCGTGGTTAGCTGCGATAATTTATTGCTGGAATTTATCGGAGGCAGAGTTTTTGCCTCTCGTCCGACGTGACGCCGAGCGATATTCACACTCGCGAATTCGCGTAATACGTACTCACATATTCGTATAGAACGCGCGTATTGTTTTCTTATCTAATTTAATAGCGCGAAGCATTTGGAATAAATACTGTGCCGTATTACCTAGATGTTGTAAAGATTGTCCTACGGGATTGGTACGGTCTGCGTAAGAATATTGTACGTCATAAAATTTCCCATACTTCGTGACGTTTCGAAAACTCGATTGAGATCCCACGGTGCGTAGAACGCGATAGGAATATTTTTTATTTACATTACGACACGTGAATCCACGTGTCGTGACATTACGTTCCCACCCTTGTTCGGTCGTGCGCGTACGAAGAAATAACGCACGCCTCGTATTCCACGGTCGCATAAGTGGAATTATAATGCACCGGTGGGGGGAAAAAGGGCTTCGAGGGGATTGAAAGGGCGCCAGTAGTAGTTTCGAAATCGTACACAACGACAGACGTTGTCCTCTTATCCAGATTTAGACGCGGTGCCATCGAAACTCGCATACACGTGTGTCGAGGCTGTAAACAGCTTAAGGTCGTATATCGAATTTCTCGGGACGAGGCACTTAAGGTGACATTACTGGGAATATACATATTACAGAGAGAGACAGAGAGATAAAGCGTGCGGGAAAATTGGCCTGCTCGTCGGTCGCTGCGAATTATCGAGAAAATAAGTGAGAGCGCGACGATTAATCAGCCGGATCCTTGACGATTTAATTCACCACTCGTCGACTGGCTCTCTCGTGTCTGTAGACCGAATTAGATTAAAGTTGCATCATAAATCCTTTCCCGGGTAAACCGGATTAGTCCGCGGTTACGTATGGAAAAAAAACCGTTCGCCAATGTCACGCGTTGCGTAAGCTCGCGGGGGAGAAAAAAAGAACGTGTGTCGCGTTCGTAAATGGCGAGAGTCTCGAGGCTTCGGAAAGAGGGTTGAGCGCGATAAGGATTTCCAGTGAGCGTGTTTCTCCGCGTCCCGATAAAAAGTGAAACGTCTCCCGGCATATTAACACAGTTCTTTCGAGTAACCTCGTTTCGTTCGCCGATTGATTAATCGCTAACGAATGTACGTATGTACATAAGTACGTACGGTTGACCGGTTCGCAGCCTCGACGGTTTAAACGTACGACGATGCACGCTCATCGGAAGGACCGATAATCATCGTCGCGCTCGTGTCTCCCGCGAAAGTCAGCCTACCGTAAAGTTCCTACGTTCGTTTGTTCATTCATCGTTTTGCCGTGTTGCGTAATAATTGTCGCTGGCACGTGCCACGCGCGTACGTGTATTACCATTGCCGGGCGAAACGCGAGAATATTCGTTCGCGTTTAACCGAGGCAACCGGAAATCACGTTTACACGCGACCACGGAGGGGTTCGTTTATAGCACTAACGATAGTTTGGCGTGATACTTTCTCATAACGCGCTCTCGTAATTTATCTTTTGTCGAGGAAGGGTTTCTTTGATCGCCGATGTGTACCGTTTTTCTTGTCCCGGTGCCCGACGATAATGACGAGTTTTGACGTCGTTTTATATCTCGTTGCCGCGGATGGCAGTTTAATTAGATTGGAATATTACCTCCGCGAAACCCGTGCTTCGCGAACGAAGGGATTAGGTTCGGTTGGCGCTCGATTATGAGAACTCCGATTAAATTCGTTTTACCGTTACTGCGACGTCTAAACAAAATTCAAGGGGGGGAGAATAAAGAATCGAGATAAATTCGCCGAAGACATTCAACAATTCAAATTATATCCTTGGAGGGGGGGGAGAGCTTAATGAAAAACACAATTTATAGTCTCGCGTGTTCCTGTTCCGATATCGAAGGGGTAGGGCAAGTAGTATCGAGTCGGGTAAGGGCGAGACGGTGGCGAGAGTGCCACTGCTTTCCCTCCTCCGAGTAATATTTACCACCCTTGTCCTATCTCGGAGCGTACGGCTATGCAGCTCGTGTGTGTCGAGGAAACACGTGGAGGAGGCTCGTTGATAGGTTACGCCATTACTTACGGAAGGGCCTGCAAGCCCCGGCCTCCTTTCATACCAGGGCTTCCTTTCTTTTTGCACTTTCTTAAAGGCGGAGATGATAAAACGCTTCCTTGTAAGCCGGAAACGGTCGAGCGTCGATAGTAGGAAAAGAAATTTACCGATAATTTTAATTTCGTCCTTTAGAAATTGTCTCGCTCTCGGTACAAGTATAATTTTCAAATTCTAACGAGAGACGTAGCCGGCGGCATTAACATTTTCCTCTTATTCCACCTGAGATTTCTCGCGAGGTGCCCGAAGGCTGAAATAGTTGTTGAGCTTCGGCAAAGTCCAGAGCGGATTCGGGTTCCGTTAATTTCGACCCTGTTTCATAAGCCGGGTTTCTAAATTGCATTCGAGATTCTTCCGAGAATTTCGAGCAACCCAACCATCGCGGGATTGTTAACGTATTAATTTGCCGAGATACCTTCTAGGGTATTTCTTCTGGTTGGACGATCCTTTCTGTTCTTTCGACGAATGATGACGAGAGTAACCGGGTACAGAACAATTGCGCGTACTCAACGAGGTAACTCCGTGACGTTTAGTTGGATTTTATTTCTGGTAGTGTTTAGTCTGAGTTTATTTCCGATCGTTCGATATTTCGATAGCGTCTCCGTTCGTTATTTGAACGCGGAACGCGGCGGCGTAACCGAACGAAGGGAGCGACGATCGTGTAAATTTTTTTCTTTTATCCAGCGTGGCCTATTTCGTAGGGTCGGTAACTCGCTAGTTTGCCAATTTCGTTGGAATCGTTACCCATTTGGCGTTAAGCCATTCGGGAACAACGAATAACCAGTCGACCGTCCTGATTTAAGTCTCACGAGTTGTCGGCAACTTTTTACACTCGATGTAATATTACCGCCCTGCGGTTACTCGCCATTAGTTCTTTCGCTTTGTACGCGCGCGAATGCAATCCGCGAATCGTTGTCGTTAATCTGTTGTAATCATTGAATAGTTGTAGCGCTAGCTACATTAAATATTGAGTTATGATTTCTCTGAGACGGAAATCGATTGAATTATAATTTGAACTTAGCTTCTACCACGTAGAAATATCATGCGATCTCGTTTCAGTTTCACGCGTTTCGCTTAACGTAACACAAATATTTGCTTGATCGATCGGGGGATACGTTGCATCTTCTAATTACAGTGCCATTACTCCGATTATTCGGCGATCCTTTGATAGGAGTAAACCGCCCGAGTCGAAAACGGGAGCGTTTAGTAATATCGGTGCTGCGGTATAATAGACCCTTCTTCGAAGGAAGCTGCTCGTTACTGGTAATTAATCTTATTATGAGCTTCTAGTGCACTGCTAATAAGAGAAGGTCGAGGCTGCGGACGTCAATTAGCTCTCTCGAAATTGAGCATAACAGAATTTTATATGGATCCGACTTTTACCGTTTCTTTCATTACGGACAGCCCAGAAAACTTTGCACTTTTGATTAATAGACCCGCACCCTCTGTACATACTCGGTGTCCGGTTTATTAAACCCAAAGGAGATCGATGGAATTGGAATAGTTTCGAAGAAAGCTGGCTATAGTCCATTACTCTTATTGATCGTGTTTTTTTGTTTATAACGGTGGTACGAGCGGCTTTAATCATTGTGTGGATTGTTTAAAATATATTGATGTGATGAGAAAAGATGGGAATATAAATTGAACGGGATGAAAGTGCTGACTTATTCCTAATAACATACGTTCTAAACTCGATGGTTATCTAATACATGTTTTTTGTTTCCGAATCGAACGAAACAAAATCACTGGATCCTAATGAATGCGATGCTTAACGAATAATTACACCTCCCGTATCGCGATGCGTAGATATATATTTAGGGATATGCTATGGGCAAACTATAAATTTGTGGGTGTAGTTTCGGCGGTTCGGGCTATTATTGCGGTGTCATTCGTCACGCCAGGTGCAGCGCTGCACCTCCGTAAAGCAAAACTACGTGGGCGAACATTGTAACTTATAGCCGTGTAGTTGCGCATCGCCCAGCATCTTGGCTCAAGAAACTTCGGTATAATTTCATATTTGTTTCAAACTTGATACCATAGTATCTGCACCGCCTAAGAATTACTTCCCGCGATATTACCTTCGCACTCTGCACGCAAATTCGCGACAATTTCGTTTGACGACCGTCTTGACGATGAGTTCATCCGAAAAATATAACGGAAACTCTCTTTTACCTCGGAGAGTTATCGAAAGCGATTGCTCCGACGCGTGTTTTAGTAAGCGTATTCAGCGACCTCGAACGTGACACGAAATGAAATTGAATTTACGAACGTTTCGCGTGGGTGAATCCGCGGGTTAGCTTCCGTCTTTTGTTGACACTTATTTTACAGCGGATGTAGGTTACGACCACGTATTCGTTATTGCTATAAATTCATCTTGGCGCCAGTGCTGCTCGAGTTCATTGAGATTCGATTTACGTTTTGAATTGGCTTGGTGGTTCCTTCGTGATTAGATTTCGAAATACACCGCACGATTGACCCGTTTCATTTCTGAACGCTCCGCGGTCGAAGGGTTAAGCGCGTTTTTTTTTTTTTTTTTGTAAGAGCAGAGCAGCGCTGTGATCTATATAATAAACATGTTTCTAATATCAGAAAATTATTCCAGAGACTTCGAGTCCTTGTCCGACTAATCCGTAACGCGTATCACAAACCGCTTAGAATTTACGCGACGCTTCGAGAGTACGCCAGTTTACCTTCCGTCGCGTAACCGAGGAACCGGAGCGGGTGGAATCTAACCGCGAAAGAAGTTAGGCCAAACGAATTATTCCTCTCCGTCTGCCGCAAAGGAGCGAAGAGCAGTCGGATCAATTTCGCGGTAAAACGTCCGAGGAAGGTGAAAAGAGAATTTTTCGTGGCTAAGTGCGCGACCACTCTCTCGAATCTGATATTAAATGGGTCGAGGGTTCTTAAAGAAACAGCGACTTTTACGACGCTTTACATAATTCATTGGATCCGGAGGAAGCGCCGTGTCTCTGAATGCTTCTCATTTCTACGACAATGGATCCCCCGGCTCGTAAAGAGCCCCCGCTTTACTTTCTTCGAGCGAACCTTGGTAAATGCAGTTATCACCGCGCGACGTTTACGACGAGCCTCGCGCGGGTGCGAGAGTTTTTGGCGTCGGATAAGGAATCGAATCGGCTACCGGGGACGACGACGTTATCCTCCGGTGAATTTAAAGATTTAACCGCTCGCCGTTGAATGCTCGTAAAGCGAGACAGCGAAAATTAAAGCGGATGTAAATTCATTTTCTGGTTTACGGGTGGAAATGAAACGTTTCTTAAAACGTATGCCTGACGCTGAACTGTCACTTTACGAAGAGTAAAGTTTCTACCATTTTACAAACGTCTTTCAAAAAACTAGTTCACCTACCCAAAATTGCAAAGCAATTTGGAAATTCCACTCGTACCGATCACGATCCAGTATCACGAGTCAAACTTTCAACCGGTACTGTACTCCGTATTCCCGATCCTAAAAATACAGGGTTTGTTTCTTGGCGATACCGTTCCTTCTCCGTGTGCGCGCGCGTCGTTGCACCTCGACGCCGCGCGCCGTGCTCCGTAGAATCGACGGTTTTTGGTACGGCGAGCGACGATTGCTTTCGTTCAGACTCACGGGGTAGAAGGCGCGCGACAAACACCGGGGGTTTTGTGCACACGTGTGCGCACGGATATGTATCGGGTGTGTACTCGCACCGCATCCCCGATACTTCCACTCGATTGCAACGGTACAGCCATCGCTGCACCCATAATTGCCGCCGCTGGCGTCGTTGTTACCCTCCCCCCCCTGGTTATTGTTTCGCATCTCTCGTATAATTTACTTGGAGCTTTTTAAAATCGTGGGTCACGGAAGTATATGGGCGTGTGGATCTTTCTTCGCGATTTTTTCCTCCCGCCACCGTTGCATCCGAGACAAAAAAAGGATTCGTTTACGAATTATTGAAATATTGATATAACACCTTGGCCGGATCTCTTATCGATCGCTCGATAAATAAATGTCAGTTATCGAAGTGTATAATAAAACTGTGAACGTTAAATATATTATTAAAACGTATTATGTGCATACATATAATAACGATAAGCGACACCAAAGCGTGATAACAAAAGTGTAGCGATGCGCGATTTATCAATTTTATTCGTGATACTTGGATCACGGGATAATATTTGCAATTATCGCGTTGACAAAATATTCTTTCGAACTCGCGCGACGTCCCACTGAAAATGAATATCTCATCCTTCCGGTCTTTCCGCGGAAGCGATCAAACGAAACACATGCCTTCCCCGGAACTGACTGGATATAATGGCTCCTCTGGCCGTACAACGTTGCGCTTTCTTTGAGAGAGAGAACGATTAAAGAGAACTCGCGACCGTGCATTTTCTGCACGCGACGAGGCGTGTCGAGAGAGCCACGGAAAGTGCGACTTCGATGTATTGTCGCAAGGGGTGGCACAGTGCAGTCAGTTGCAAACGCAATAATCACACGCCGTACGGTACGGAGGATGCAGTTATTCGGCGGTGGCACTTGGAGTGCGCAAAATCGTGCAACCTCTCGTGTTGCCGCGGCGCATCGATTTCTGTATCACGCAGATGCGGTAATTTTGCGTACCCTTTTCTTTCGGGGATACAAAACGATGTACGCACTTGCCGACTTTTTCACGGCGGTTAACGCGCTTCGGCTCTGCAAGATGTCGAATTTCGGAACATCGAGCAGATTATTTCCGGAACGCGTGTGTCGCTTGCATCCGGACGGACTTTCCTTTCTTTTTCTTACTACGGTCGTAACGATAATAGCCCTGCCGCTCGTAAAACTTTTGTTTGCACAATTTTAATTTTAGGGCCCCTAGGTATCGTGTTTCTGGGCGTCGTATCGTTCGACCCTTCGGTCGAAATGCTCTCCTCCTCCTCTCCGTCGTGCAGTTTCGGGACACGGTAATTCTGTCGCGTTGACGTTTCTAACGGTATTTCGTTTGTACCCGTCGAGCGAAGGTAATAAATCCTTCTCCTCCTTAGACGAGAGACAAACCTTACCATGGGTTTTATCAAAAAATAAAGTTTTAGAGTTTGATTCGCTGACCTTTTGTTAGAAAAAAAAAAAGAAAGGAGCTGTACCTACCTAATTGGCGGGATTTATGGTGACTCTTTGGGGTGAAATCGGGGAAACGATGTTCCATTGTTATATCACCGATCGCGAGCTGTAAAGCGTGCATCGCGATTCTTGGGGTCGAGGTGCATCCTTGCGTGGTTATTATGCATTCGTTGGACTAGCTACTCAACCTTCGGGAGTTATTTTTGTCGTTTCGTCCACCCTTTTCTTAAACCTGGGCAAAAGAGAGCGAGGGCGAGGGTGAGGGAGAGGGGAGGTGAGAGAAAGGCCGACCGTCCCGGATAAATTTATCGCTCGACGACCCGCTGCCGAGGGCAATTCCGGCGGAGAAAAGCGAGACTTTCGTCGAAAAACGTACGGCCGCATTGTTTCCACCGGGGGGGTTACGAACGTTACCAGCACGATCGAGACAATGGCACCGGTGCATCTCGATCTCTCCAAGTTTCGCGTATCGACTCGAGAAGTATTGCCGTCGTGAAAACGAGACGGGGGGGGGGGGAGGAGGAGAAAAAAAATAATAATAAAACGACCCACGAGAATCACCTACTCTTTTGCCCGTCAGTCGCGACTATCGCGCACGATTTTTCGACGCGTCGCTTTTGCGTTGCACTTTGTTGTCGGTCGGGGGATGATTTATGTCCCTTTAGAACGTAGAAACGACGGTGGGCGCAGCGATGATCGATGACGCCCGTTCGCTTACCTCCGAGCGTCACGCTTATAAAGAGTCTCGACTCCGCTTCTGCTCTTTTCGAGAGATATCGTGGACGCTACTTGAAATTTTTCCGGTGGAATTAACCGTGAGGTGCCCCGTGAGTGCACCGGGGGGGAAACCTTCTCGATGTGTTTTAAAAAAATCTGAAATATGAATTTAAAAGAAGAGTTGCGAAAAAATCTCTTGAAAACTCTTTGTCCCGTGGCCCATGTATATTTTTCCGCGAAACGAAAATTAGTTATTATTTTATTTCACTTTGTCATAATTAATTCTGCAAAAAAAAAACCACTCTCCGATCTCACGTAGTGCAGCGAGAATTTATATTTATCAAAATATAAACTAAAACCTCCTCGGGCTAAATTTAATACAAAATTGACTTTTATAATTCTTGCCCGTAGAAAATATCAGGCAAAGTTATCGTTACATCCGGCATACGTACATTGATCTGATAACATTATTGATTGATCCAGTAATATCGTGCATAATTTCGATAACAGAACAATTCCGAACCCGCATATTCCCCCCCCCCCCCCCCCCCCCCCTCACGGCTGTTTATTAAAGCGTTTTTCCAAAGGAAGCGATCTATCATCCCGACGTCGAGCGCCGGCATTAAGCGGGGGCTTCCCCGTAACTTCGATCCGGCATTGTTTTACTCGATGGCCAGAGCCGTGTAAATGGAAATCGATTCTACTTAAATTTTACGGCAATTAATCGCGGTGAATAGGAGCGTACGCGCAGTGCATTATCCCGGAACCGGGGGAGCGTAGCGGGGGGAATACCGGCGCGTAATTAAAACACAGTAAATTTTGGCGGGCATCGGGCCAAGCGCTCGAACGTTTCGAATGGTCATGCGGCTCTCTCTTTTCATCTCTCTCTCCCTCTCTCTCCCTCCCTCCCTCTTATCGTTGATAATTAATTGCGTGGCAGGACCACCGTGCTCGTACACGCTCGAAATTCGTGGGATTCGATCAACGAATTCGTCACGCGTCTGCCTCTCGTTATTACAAACGTTGCGTTTCTGGACTTTCGAATTAGTTTAACGAGGTTTTTGTTACTCCTCGTGAGCGCGTATTCGCGTCAGCCCCGGTAGCCTCGTTGTTTCGGGGGTATTCGAGTTATTTCACGTTTGACGCGCTACAGTCGTATCGTTACGAGCCACGTTCGCGAATGTAGAATAAATACGTCCGATTTCTATGCGATTTTGTATCGCGATAATTTGTTAGCGTTTACGGCGAAGAACAAAATTCTTCCGTTCGGTACGCACGGTTCGAGAGATAAACGGACGTGGCAAATTTATATTTAATTTCTTTGAAATTGAACACAACGTTGCGGACGATGCGTTTGAAATATTTATTTCCTCGAAAAACCTACCGTTACCGGATTTCAACCGGCGATCGCTCGAATTTAACTTTAATTTATTCCTTAAAACTCCGCGCCGCGAGGGGGTTAATCGAGTGAGCGCGTCGAAGCGCCGCGTTTCCCTCGACCGTCGAAAATATTGCTATTCAAGGTTGGGTTTCAAAATTGTGTTTTGATAATGATTTACAATCGGGCGGGAGTAAATTGGAAAAAGATTGGACGGGTTCGATCGGTGAATTTGCGCATTTGAAGTTGCGAACGTGCTTTCCTGGCCGTCGCGCGGAAAATACCATTACTCGCGAAAATTTCATCGTTTATCGCGTATCGGGGGCGGAATTTACGAAATTATACCAAAATTATATAAACATAGATTCGACTCTTTGGACTCTGCAGTTGCGTTGCGATCGTTACGAATCATTTTTTCGGGGGCACGTCGAGGATAAATCGAATTTTCATTTTGTTTTTGCCGGAATGCGGAAATACGAATAAAATGGAAATCGAATCGTTTTATGGATTTCGCATTGCGGACCGTTTTTTCTCGTTTCGAATTTATATTTACGCGAAGCATTAAAGTCGGTCAGAGATGTATTTCGCGCTCGGAGGTATTTTTTGGCAGATGGTTCTTACCTGCCCACCTGATCTGAAAGTAACGCGACGCATAGGAGGAGCTGCGTATCAAATTGCAACGGACCCGGCATTGCGAGTCGGAGAAACTGTAATACACATAACAAGTACCCTACTTTTCGTCCACGAACATACGTTTCGAATGTAATTAATAAACGAGCCTCCACGAATATTAATCCCGTTTCGCGGGATATCGAACGAATTGAAAAATTCGCTGCGTACCGCTGGCATTCTTTATATTTACTTTTGTATGTAATTATTTTGCGAAATCTATTTCAACGGCGGTATCGATGTTGAAAGCGATGAAAGAGGATTTATTCGTTCTATGTTCCGTCCATTCGAAATTTCCAAGGATCTTCAAATATGTATATTTATATACATGTATTAAATATAATAAATAAACGAGCCTCTACGAATATTTATTCCTCGCCATAGGATACCTAACAAATTCAAAAATTCGCCGCGTGCCACCGATACTCTCTCTATTTCCCTTTATGGCATATTCGATGGAATTTTTCTCAACGGGTACTATCGATGTCTAAAGTGATGAAAGAGGATTACCCGTTCTACGTCGCGTTCATATGGAATTTTCAAGGATTTTCAAATAAAATTTTCCGTCCCTGTTCTCGTCCGCTTCACGGTTGCGAGCGAACGATCGCGCGGAATCGCGAGGAGCGAGGCGCTGCGAATCCAACAGTTGCAACACATTGGCGCGTTTAATGCAAAATTGAGACGAATCCGATTTTCCGCTGTCATGAACCGAAAATCTTTCGAGAGTGGAATAAAGCTCGCGTCCTAGGCTCGGCGCGCGGGCGCCGCATAGAAAATCTCTATGCGGGCGTTACGCTCGTAGGAAAATACATGCGCGCCAGGGAGAACGCGTGGAAGGTGTAGGCGTGTCTGTGTGTAGGTGCGAAGAGAGAGAGAGAGAATGAGAGAGAGAGAGAGGGGACGAAAAGCCGGTCTTCGATGGAACACCTGCTCCACAGGTATGCGATCCTTTCCACTCTTCTTCTCGCCGCGCCGGTTGGTTCTTCGGTTGGGTTTCTCCGTGATATTCTTGCGCTTTGTTATGCTTTTCGACGTTTTCGACGCGTGTGACTTATTTAAAAACTACGTGAAACGCATTTTTTCTCTTATTTTCTCGCCGACGCGTTTTACGCTCTGCCTTCGGCCTGTCAGGTTCGTTACTTTTTTTTTTCCCAACCGAGTTTGTACCCGCTGCTCCGAAACGCACTCGGTATTCGTTAAAATAGCAAATAAAATTTGTGGACGTTACGGCCTTTTATATGTACTGGCAGATTTTTGAGAGACTCGTTAACGCTCCAAAAAATTCTAATGTCTATCCGTTCGCGAGGTATGTACGGTATGTACTTTAATGAAATCAAGTGCGTTTTCTATCTGAAGCGTCGCGGGATCGTGAAAAATCATGAAAAATCATGAAAAATCATGAAAACGAAATATTTCACACGCTTACCAACAAGCGTCTCTTAACTTTTCCCCACGAGCGTACGTCGAGGACACCAAGAACACTGCTTGGAACTTGCTTAATACGCCTCGCGCTGCTTATCGGATCGTATACAAAAACACCGACGACGAACGAATACTTTGGCGAAAATAATTGAATTAACGTTAACATTGGCCGATGGACAAACACTTTTGCGTCCCACTGTACCGGCCTGGTTCATTTGGCTCAAACAAACGCGCGGCATACGCTTAAATCTTTGCCGGCGTATCTAGGGCTTTAAACGTTTTCCGCGGATATAGCAATGCTAAAAGCGCGCCCATTTAAATCGACGCACAATAGGGCAGCTTTACAAGAAACCTGTTTGCTGGTCCGCCACGTCCTGTTCTCCGCTGCCTATACAATCGCTACCCCCCTTCCCCTTCTCGCTGCCTCCCCCGCCCCCCCCCCCTCCCCTCTCACGCTCTCCACCTCCTCCTCTCGTTTTGCTCTTTATGCGAGTGCGACACAATCTCCATGCGTTTCCCGCCTGCATTCGGCATTGTGCATTTCGTCGAATCGTTTACCGAGCTCTCATCCGTCCCAGCCGCGTGTCTCCGTTCGATGCGAGCCTTCATAATTCTTGTTTGCTTTACGCGTCGCCACCCCCGCCGGTGGTTCGAGCAAACGCCCCGCGTACTCGAGCACGAAAGCCTCTTCTGTTTCACTCTCGAGTGCCGACGCCGAGAGTGGAGGGAAAGAGAGCGAGGAGGCTGACTTTTCGATGACGTTTCCCTCTCGTTGATCTTTCGGTATCCTGGAAGTTTGACGGATACCGGAGTGGTATCTCGGAATTGGTGGGGAAACAATTTTTATTCCTCCTCGTGAGACGCGTCGCGCGTTATCGTTATCTCACCGCCGAGCCGGCTAAAGCCGACGCGTCGTATTACAATTTCTGACGGTAATAGAAGTTCAGCGGCGTTAGGCGAATCGTTAACCGGGAGAGCTGATAAACGCGCGTTCCGAATGTAATAGAGCGGGTAAGAGGAAGAGGCGGGATGTATCTTTAATACCTCTGCCCCCGAACCGCGGGGGCTTGGCTTATCTCTCCGAAAAGGATACACGAAACGTGAAATTTAATTTTCATATTTCGCCGATGCACGAGCGGTACCGTGGAATATTTCAAAAAGGCAATCTTCGGAGGTAGGTACGTATTAAATTTCTCGCCGCGTTGCGGCTCTACGAATCGTTGCTTATCGTTTCTCGTGCTGGTGTACTTTAGAGAACGCAATGTCGAATGCTTTGCGCATCCGAGTATTACGTTGTCCGTCGCGAAGCACGGTGGAACGATTATTCGTCGATAACGTCTACGATCGTCTACCGGCGAACGAGGCGAACGACGAAAAGAGAGCCCCCTTCTATCTACTCGAACGGTAGGTTTTTCTTTTACCTTTTTAACCAGCCAGCCATTATTCCGCTCCGAGTGACTTTCACGGGAGAGTTACCCAATGAAACGTTGAAACCACGGGGCAATCACTGTGGAACACCTGCCCGTCAATGCCTGCCCCGGACGTATTTACGTTACCCCCGTCTCTTCCCTCGAAACTGACATCAGCAGCCACGTAAGACGGGAGAGGGGATACGCGCGGAATATTGTAACCAATTAAAAGCGTTATCGAACCGGTATCGGTGTTGTGAATTTAAAACAAAAAATGTGGATATGTATATATGTATACGGGGCAGATGTTTTCGACGGTACTTTTACCTCGTTCGGTCCCATGGGATTAATACGCGCAATAAAGCCGGCACGGTGAATCTCGTTAACGATTTATTTTATAGCAGATTTGCGCGAGAATGACTCGTTTGTGCGAAAACTACCGAAAAAAAGTTACGCAAGAATGGCATCGCTTTTAAACGATCACTCGCAAACCCTTCCAATTATTTGCGAGGTGAAGACACTTTTTTGCCGAACGATCGAATTGCTCCTTGACGCGAAGAAATTTGCGAAGTAAACAAATTATTTGCCAATGCCGTATCGAAAATTTCGAAACAAAATTTTCAAACCTCCTGCCGATAAACGTCCACCTCCGTCACTCATTTTCGCGTTCCCCGTAAATGGCAACAACGCCATTTTCGCGTCGTCTGTATCGCGTGCTCGTAATCTCGTTTCATACTGGTAGTGCTTAAAAAAAAAAAAAAAAAAGCCAGAAGAGGTACACCCGCGCGATATTGTTGACGGGTCTCTAACTGGATGGTCAGCCATCGATACGTCCGTTGCGCGTCTTTTATTTCGCTATAAATGTGCCGCAGTGCGGTATACCGATGATGATAAACGGGTCTGAGGCATCGGTGCATTCTCGGCCATAAAGTTCCCCGATGCCTCGAATGCGCCCCTGTCTGTCGTAAAACCGTTTAACGCGCGCCGCCGTATAACGGAATTTTCTAACGCGGAGGTTGTACCGAGCGCGCTATCGCACGGTTAGGCCAACGTCGCGGATCGATCATTTCGACGTCGACTTTATAATGTTCCCGGACGCGCTCGCCACTTTGCGAACGTCACTGAGGTTAAACCCTTTATATTCTCGCGCGGTGTGCGCGCTGTGTTTATCGCGGCGCTGACTCCCAGTCACCTATCGCGCGCGTATACATTACCGTTCATATGTATCTGCCCATCAATCAATATCGCATTTTCCGTTGATAAAATTGATTTTGCGTCGATTACTTAAATAGCGTATTGTTACTGTACTAACGTCCAACCTATATTCATAACGTTTTTTTTTTTGCGAATTTAAGCAAATATTGAAAATGGTAGATTATGTAACTAAAAATTGTTACCTTTTTATATAGTTGTTTTTGTATTCATCTGTTCTTTAATACAAAGAGCGTTTTGATACAGCGATTATATATAATTTTTATACTGACAAAAATTAAGTTATTTAATATAATATCGGTATATTACTATGTGATTTGAATGTAGAGAGTTAAATCTGCAGATTTGTAACGTTAGCCTTGAAAAGTTTGTAAGCCGAGGATTTTTCGAAGAAGGCGGTAAACATTCCGCTCGTTACGTTTTGTGCGTTCCGGGAAGAGAATGGTAAATGTCTTTCCGTTTGTTTGCATTGCACGGGCTCGAGTATCAAATTTCGGGCGTTAACGTCGGAAGGGCCGCGGTGCGTCGCAACGTCGCGAGAGAACGCGTAAATACGCGAACGCACGTCGGTCGAGCCTCTGGCGCGTTTGGCACGCGGGCCGATATAAATGTCCCCTTAAAAACATTACCGATCGCGTCGTTAATAGCTATCGAATGAAATTTTATCGTCGTATAATCGAGCGGTTAATTAAGGAGCGAAAAACAAATGTCTACCGTGATGGTTTCTCGCGCTCGAGCGGTACGGTAACGATACCCGGGTAATAATGATCCCGATTATTTATGTAATTGACACGTACGCGCGCCCCTTAATCACATTTTACACCGAATATTACAAAATGTTATCGGGGCCATTGTATCGTGCATTTAATTAATGATATGTATAATACCGTTGATAGGATTATATCGTTCGTTGATCGCGCGTACTCGCGCGGACATGCACGTGCAGTTCGGGATTTGTAGTTTCCTAAAAGGTAATTAAACGAAATCCAATTAATACGCGACCATTCCGGACGAGTACTCTGGCCCCCCGAACATTGGAATTTCGAGTATCTATCGCGTCCACCGTGGAATTGCGCTTCCGATAACGCTGCTCGCTTGATTATCATATTCGTGTCACCGGTAGGTTCTTTCCCGTTTTACAACCCCCGATCGTTGACGCCCTCCGAATCATATTTTCCATACCCTGAAACTGCACGCCGTAAACTAAACTTGCCTCTTCTATAAATTAAATTACATCGATACGCGTAAATATGACGAAGAAAATTCTATCTGAAATATCTGGGGACCAATAATCCCGAGTCACCTCTTTTAGCAGGAACCGGAATAACAAATCACTCCGGACAGCGTAAACTACAAAATTTACGGCAGTCACGTACCCACCGAGTTTCTCGGAACGCGCAGGTTTTCATGGCCAATCGGGTATATGCCCGTAGTCGGTTCAACCGACGAGTAACGTTATCTCCATCGTCGCCCCTAGCGTAATATTTATCGGAAATTCAAACCGCAGAACGTACTTATCGTAAAGCACATATTTGATCGCGCGCATAATGTTACCCGCGAAAAACCTTGAAGATTCGACTGTCATCCGATCATAATAACCGCGCACGCGATACATGCATACATACGCCGTGGAGGAAGAAGAGAAGGAGGAGGATATACCATTCGGGGCTCGTCGAAAGGAGACACGCGTAACCTGTAATCCGATATGCAGATTAGCGGTAGCATTTCTAGTTCGTTAGAATGCGCTCAGCGGTAGGTAGCGCGTCGACGACGACGACGACGACGACCAGGTACGCGATCGTTTCGTTTCACCTCGCGTCGTTCCGTCCCGACGACTCGAATTATCGGTTGACGGGTTTTGGACAGGCGCCAGGATATCCTTCTTCTCTTGCCCCTGCCGCGAGCTAGCTAGTGTCATCAGCGGTGATTATAGAATTTATTGACATTCGCTCTCATCCTTTTTGCGCCGCTGTGATTTCCATTTAGTTTCCGCTCAGTTCTTCCGCTCGCGAGTTGTGCACTTCGCTCGGGGAAGAAGCTGGGTTGGAAACGGCTTCGATGTCGGGGGGGTAAAAAGTAGCGCAACGCGATATGGTGTAATCGTCGTATGTACGTCGCTTCCAGTTATCGATTATTCGTTACAAGTGGACCGCGGAAGTTTATGCAAATTCACGTTTTTTTCCGGAAGATCGGTGAAAAGGGGAGATTCGAAGGGACTGTACGATACATCGTAGATCAGTGGCTCCCAAACTGTGGTACGCGTACCACTTGTTTTTTTTGTATATTACACGTTTGTAGTAGATCTAATATTATTTTATATTTCATCTTATATATTGGGTAAATTATTATTTATTGTCATGTGCATACGTGACAATCACGAAAAAGTTTTGTAATATTGTCATTTTTTGTTTAAATAAACAACAGACACTTAAAAAACTTTTATTATTTTGCACTGCCTTATCATTTCCCAGGTATCCAAGAAATTTATCGGATATTTCCACTCATCGATTATCTATCCCGAGCGATTTTTTCCCCTTTGTCCAGAATTCCCACGCAAAGTACCCGCAAATCTTTCAAGTTCCCAGAAAAATTACCGCGCGGTCACCTTTCCTCAACGTCGACGCGGAAACGTTTAAAAGTAAATTCGCAATTGGCGCATCGCGCCCTTGTTTTTGTATCCCGTTCGCTTCGATTCCCGCGAGTGTGTCGTCGATGGGAATAAACGATTTGTAGTAGTTATTGTCTCAAGTGGAAAGTTGTGTTGGCTGCGCGAACAAATCGTATTATCGTGGAAGCCAGCGTATACACGGTGTACGCGTACATACGGGGTCCCCTTTATATCGAGGTTTCAGGTAGAAATATTTAGCGCTGCGCTCAGTGTTATCGATTATCGAGTTTTGAAATCTCCGATGTATGCCAGTCAGCAGCGGGATAAATACCGTACGACGTGATTGCGTGCGAAAGCAATCGTGCCGTGGAATTAATGGTTGCAAATGACGGATACATTCTCTGTAGCGACATCTAAACGCAGCTAAATTGCGTGAATCGCGCAATGTATATAAACCTAATGTTCGGAACGCAGGAAGGAGAAAATGTAACTGTCGTTATCGCGTCGACGTATCCGAAATCCTTTGTGGCGATCGAGATATCAAGATTTGCATATCAACGCGTGAATAAAAGTGAAAACTGATGGTTAGTCGAAATAAAACTAATTGGTTGTAAAGAATTTAAAAATAAATGTCCAAGAGGCTGTTTAAAATAAGGGGAGGGGGCGGATTAATGGTGTTTTAAAGCACGGTACTCGAGTGGTTTCAGCTACGCGTACCATATACGGAATTCCGTTATTATACGTTCGTTAAGCGTCGGCAAGATTTGCATAAAACTCCAATTTGAAATGTTTCTCGCGACACGTTTTCCAGCGCAAGGACTTCATGGTCGTCCCGTACGAAGTACAATGCCGTTGAGCGGCGCGGCGGTTCTTTTCTGTTGTGCCATTGCACGTTTGGCGTGAATCACGAGAGCACCTCGGTGGGCACGTATGTCGTGGCATTGGTTGCACGTGTGTGGTAAACGCGCGTCCCGTCGTGCATTGAAATGCGCAGCCGTAAAATATCTTCGTTATTCGCGTTTGTTTCGAAGATACGCGCAAATATCGCTGCGTTAGGCGCGCTTAAATAATCGTAAAAGGTCGCGAGTGACGTTAAAGAAAAAGAAAATGGTTAACTTTGCCCCGAGTAGAATGACCATTGCTCTGTTTCTGACATGCGGTAATTAACGAAACGTCCTTAACGATTCATTATAGTCCTTCCGCGGGTTTAAGTACGGGCGGAGAAGTTTGGTAAAAATGAACTTCCGTAAAAAATGTCAGAAGAGGAAACTACCACCCTCTGTTTTCTTCTCGTTATTACGACCTTTCCATAATCGCAGTACCTAATATCGTCGACTACGGTTCTACCCTTAAATCCCTCCTCCTTCGCTCTGTTACGACGAACGGTAAAAAAACTTTCGTCCGCTGTAATATTCGAAAACGAGAGTAGGTGCGTTCCAATCTTGCGAGGATCAGTGACGCGTTATACATAGAATTTTTAATCGTTGCACTCGAACCAACTATAATTCTCTTTAACGACGTTGTTTCGTCGCTCGGGGCGAAGTTACATAAATAATCTCGCTATCCGTAGGAGCGTGGTCCCTCTCGGACAGCGTTACACCCGGCCCTACGTGCTCTGCTTTTTTAAAGTGATATTTTTACATTCCAGCGCGAATACCATTTTCGCCGCGCTGTTTTCCCCGAGATCCATTTCAGATTCCCCGTATGGCGATTTCCCGTGTAACTTTGATTTGCGGTTCACGGTCTCCAGACAGCGATATAGTTTCATACCGACGCGCTTCGCTTTGCGCGCCATACCAAACCAGACGTGGACAAACTCGGTTTTCCTGGAGAGTTTTGCATATTTGCACAGGTTCTCCAGTTGCGCGGTGATTGTGTGCCATCTGTTAATGTAAACTTGCGTGTCGAACCGCGCGAGAGTTGCCAACCGCGTCACGCACGTTCGTGGGAAGAAAAATTTTATACGTGTTGTGTACGCGTACCGAAGTAAGGAAAGGAATCGTCACTTTTTCTGTCATTGTACTCGCTCGTAAATGTGTATACGATTAAGTAATCGCCACCATTTTCTCCCATTATACTTACTCTCGAGTATAATTAGAGAAAAACTGACGATTCCTCTCCTTACATCGTACGCGTGTAATACACAAAAATTATTTTACGTTTGTAATTTCCGAGCGAGACAGACGCACGTACGTTCGTGTGCTCAATTTTCGTTTAATCTCTGCCCCCTGACTGGGTAAACGCGATCGTTAAATTTGAAGCGATTCAAATCTGTTCCCCGTGTGTTTCACAGCCTCCGTGCAACTTAAACTCTTTGCGAACGGCTACCGTTAGTTTTCATCGAGTGTACTCGACAGTCGCAACTTCGCGCTATGCCCTGTTCCGTGGGACTGTTCGGGATCTGCTCGCGATTAACCGTGTGCGATTTATTGCCAAACGTCGGGGAAATAGTTTGGAATTTTACGACGGTACCATTCGTGACGAGGATTCTACGATCGGCGGTGATATAATTGATATTGAAATTACGGTATATTCGAGATTGCCCAAAAAAAAATTAATTCCTCTCCGAAGGATTTGTAAATCACGTTCTCCACCTTTTATTTTTCAAACGATAAATAAACCTGATTTTATCCAGTCCCGCGATACTCAGTTTCCTTCGATTTTGATTTAACGAAGGCAATCGACGTCGTTAAAATCAGCAACACCGAACGTAATAATATTGCAATTCTGTCGACTACCACTCGTATCTCGACACTTAATTGATTTGCGGACGACGAAACAATATAAATCGTACGGTTGCTTTGTTCGACAACGATTTCCGTCGGGAAACGATGAAACGTGAGAAACGCACGATCGTACTAATTCCACGGATTATCTTATATCGCTCTCCCGACACGAAATGAATCATCCTAAGCGAGACGAGTCATCGTCCGCTATTGTTCGATATCTCGAGCTTCGATGTGCCCCGTTAAGGACTGCGAATTAATTTTCATCGCCTGGATACAGTTTTTGTGCTCGTCACTTCGGCACGAAACTCTCGTCGAAGGATAAACGTAAAAGCTTCTCTCGCTTCGCGCTTCGTCCATACTCGCAATTTCTTTCAATTATAGAGCAGCGTTTCCGATAATAACAGTAATTCATAAATATCAGCGATAATCGAAGTAGCGACATTTTTATTTCCAGTTACCGCCCATAATTATTATTTGCGCGCCCCCGGTGCAGAACGCGCGCACGCAACTCTTTTACACGCATCAAAATTTCTCCACCACGCTCTCGGGGCCATCGCGCATTCCACGATTTGCACCCAGGCGCGCGTAAGTCACTTTATCCGCGGAGTAATTAAGCCGCGTTCTCGCGAAGCTCATCTCGTGCCAACATCGCGTTTCTCTTGATTCAACGGACGCGGGGAAGATGGTGGAAACCAAAGCGATGCTCGTACCGACCCGAAGTTCCTGGAATTGCGCTCGTACGGTAACGTCGAGAAATAAAGCAAATTTGAAATCAACCTCGGCGAGCCTGGAACCGACACAATTGCATTTTTTCCACGAAACTTTGTACGCGCGTATCGAACGCTGACGTCGTTGAGCGAGCGCGTCAACGTCGGGATTACTATGACAATTGTCCCCGTCCCGTACCTCCGAAACAATACGAACGAACCTGTGCTACGATAACGGACGGGGGATCAAGGACCCCGCCCGTCCCATTAGCGAAAAGTCGAACAACCTGAAAACGAACAGCCTCGTTGTCGCTTCGAAGTTGCTCGGAATTCGCCGATGCCGAGTACGATGAAAGGCTGCCTTTGGGTTCGCGATGCACGACGATCTCGCTGTCGTCGACCGACAGAAGCGTTTCGCGTCGTTATCGTCTTTCTCCTTTGCGGGCGGCGAACGAACGAGAGGAGAAGTAGAGATAGCGTGGTGGAAACGCCGGTGCGGGAGGGAAGGTTGAGGGGGGAACAAAACATGATACCAAAGAGAAAGAGAGAAAGAGAGAGGAAGAGTAAGGAGGGAGGTGTTGGGAAGGTGAGAGGCAAACAGAGGAGAGGAATAGAGAGAATACGATCTCTATTCACGTCCAGCCTCCCAACTTTCCAGACGACAAAAGTTTATGAAATTTCTCGAAAGCTTGGCCTACACCACGGACCACGACGTGACGTTACCGAGAAGAGAGGAGAGGTTTTTGAGCCTGCGCCGGGACGCTGGATTCTCTTAGACGAGAGTACGTCCCATTTCTCGGCAATTTAAAGTACCTCGGTCGCATTGTTTCGCGGTGCACGCGCTGCTCGCTTCGTAATTTTCTTCGACGACAATAAGCGAGCATCTCGCTGCAGTTTGCCTAATTTCACTGCCGCGATACTTTGTTAAATCTAATCGTTCGTAATCGCGCCTGCAAGTTTAAATAGAGCGATTACGGGCCACTACGGACGTCCCTGGAATTCTCTGTAACGATCCGAGAAACGAAAGATTCGGTCGGTTGAAAAACGAGATGCTCGATCTCTTTGTTTCCTTTTTCTTTTACTCTCTCTCTCTCTCTCTTCAAACTGAACGAACGAGTCGTTCTCGTCGCAAGAAGATGCGCGGCGTTTTAGAGTCTACGTCAGTACCCAGACCCGACAGGCCAGATTATATTTTTCTCGTCGCAGACCTCGTCCATACTTATCTCCATCCGTGCGAAAACTTTTGGAAATGATTCTTACGTTAGTACCGGCTTACCAACCGCGTCAGGAACTTTGGCAAGTACTTTACCTAACCCGCGATAGTTCGCGGCGCAAATACAGAATAAAGCTTAATAATACGAACTTAAACAAATGAATAAATTAAATACAATTTGCAGTTGCCATCATTATTAACAAAAACCTGCGAGCAACTTACTCAAACGCACATTAATCAATGTTCTTAATTGATCCTGAGACTTTTCCACGGCTGATGCTGGTCAAACACCGCCATAAACGTTCAAATATCTTACCAAGCAAATTTCGATCTTGACCGCTTTATTTCAGGCCACTGCGAAACTACTCGATCCGTGCCATAACACCATCAGAATGCTTGCACAAACGCGGTGGTCGGTCAAATAGCTTGAACCGTCTACAGAGGCCTCAACAACGCGTCCCGCTCCTTTCCTCGTCCTCCCAGCTCGATTTCCCCGAACAATCGTCTAGCGGGGTGTACGCGTTACGGTTACGTGCCATCGGCCATGTACCCGGACGACGTGGTTGGCCCGAAGCGAGGAGCGCCATTTACTTCTACCGAAATTTGTCCCGCGCACCTAGGAGACCTTCTTCGCGTTCCTCGGTGGCTACCTTCTCGGCTACGCGATCACCGTAACTCGGCTGGTACACGCCCGGGTAACTCGATAGTCTCTCGAGCCTGGCCGCACAGTTTCGAGCGCGTTTCCCCGCCAAACCCCCATTGTTTCTGGGCAGTTTGTCGTAACCCAACACTTATCGCGCATCCCGTGCTATGGCGGTTTTGCTCTGTTGCTAGCGGGACGACCTGTCTCTTTCTCTCTCTCTCTCTCTCTCTCTCTCTCTCTCTCTCTCCATCTCTCGCTCACTCGTCCCTTCGCCTATCATTTTGCGCTACCGCCGAGATACGAGCTAGTTATCCGGTGTTCGGGTAAACCCGTGGGAGATGATGCTCTCTTCGAAGACGCTGTTGCGTTGGTGTGCGCACTCGTGCGTATTAAAGCGATCTTATCTATCGGTTATAAATATGCTTATCGGCCCGTTAACGGTCAAGTCGGTATTAGTTTTCATTTTGTTGTATATTTTTCGTCGGGTCGATATCGTACTTACTATCTTCGAACGCCATCGTTGAATCCTATGGATTTTATGGCGACCCGCTTCGCCGAGTATTTTCTAATCGATAATATCAAAGTTCTTGATTCGCGTCAATTTATTTTCAACGTTTACCCTTCTTCTCTGAACTGTGTACGGAACTGGAACTTTTACTCACAGTTTCGACATAAATCCGCGACGGAATTGGCTCAATTGAACGCGACGGTGAGTTCTCAACTTTTTCTTCCGAGGGACGAGGAGAGGGGTGTGAGAGAATAGGAAAAAAGAGTGGAGGAACAAACGCGTGTTGGCGTTTACCGAGTCAAAATGTGTAGACGAACCTTCAACGCGAAGGGTCGATAGTAGTTAATGCGAAAACTTGCGTGCTGACCCGCAAGGCTATTTCTGACCGGTCGATATAGTGTACCTCGTGTACACCAGGTAAAGAATACCCGGTAGTAGCGCCAAGGGGGAAGGGGGGGGGGGGGGTAGACCACTGACATGAATTATCGTCCTCGACAGAGTTCGACAGAGCCCCGGGGGACAAGCACAAATTACTTTCCCCGTATTTTATTTCGCGAGAGCGATAAATTATATGTTTTACGATCTCCGAAACTTTATCCGTTTTAATTTTGCTTTATTTTTCTCTACGGCTTCCCGAATAGCTCGTTAGCGCGCGTAAAACGCGTACCAACGGGTTTGGAATGTAGTATCAAACTATTCGCGACTGCGTACCCGCTTGCACGTTAATGTAATAATATTGAACTACATCGAGGAAGATTGTAAACGCTTCGGTTCCAGTCGCTAAACCCGCAGCGTTATTTTGATTTCTAATCTACGCCTTCTACCCCTCGATTCGTTAATTTCATTCATGAATTACGGTGTAGATTGTACGTACGCGATATACATAGAAATACATGTGGAGCACAAGAATGTAGCAATACGGAAATTGACAAATGTAGAACGCAGGAATTTAAAAATATCCGTCTAGAGGTGTATACGTAGAATCTAGAAATCTAGAAACACGGTTATAAGTAATATCATGGTGCACTGCCGGTGTAAAGAACATTACCCCTGCGTTTCCAACGTTGGAAAATTCTTCCCAACGTTCGTCCCACCGTACGGTCACTGTCAACGCGCATTCTTCCACTCGTTAAACGCGTATCAGGTTCTCTCCGTTTGCTTCGTTTTGCTCTCTATCTCTATGCATAATTAATAAGCGGAGAGAAGATTATATACTATATACCAGTTCCAGCATTCGGTAGGAAAAACAAAAAACAAAGAAAGAAGAGAAAAACAACGGCGCTCGGTCGCCTCGTGGATGCGTGAACAGAAACGCGTAAACCTCGGCAGCTTCTTAATACCACGAAGCGATACGATGTCATTTATATTCTCGGCGTACGAGGGAGAGAGCCAGTTAATTTGGATGGAATGAAGTTTACAACGTCACTCGGCACAGCTCGTTTCCTGGTGCATCCTCGTAACGGTGCAAGGGGATAGCGAGGAACGTGATCTTTTCAGCTCCTGGGATGTTTGCCGCTGCATCGCAATTAGGATGACGCGGAACTTCTCACAGCCTCGACGCGCCGCTACGCGGCGTTTTATTAACGTTAACTATAAGGAGTAACGCGTCCTTATTACCAACTTCTGCAAACGGAAACTCCTGCGCGATCCCGCTCCTTTGGCAGGGATTTTCATTCTCGTTCCGAAGCGGCCATCGTCGGGGATCTTGCTCCGAGAAGATTGCCACGAATAAATTCCACTTACGCGTTTGCGCCGCTGATTTTGACTTTAGCTGTATTCTCGAGACTCTCGCTCGTTATCGTACGAGTTGGCGCGTCTCGACGCTGGATAAAAAGGACGATCGAACGATATTGTGGAATTTTTTTATTCGACTAGCGTCAGGACATTGGTTCGACGGAGCGTTGGATACCCGTAGAGCGATATAAATCAGCTTTTTTTTCTTTTATTTTATTTCCCATAATACCGGGGAGATCGATTAAAGCTGTGAAGCAAATCGACTTGACTTAACGGATAATAACCGCGCCCAATCGGGGGGTATCGTTCGCGCGGCACGTTTTCTTTCTGTCGTTTTAATCGCGAAGCCGCGTCGTCGCCGCTGCCTTCTATTTATGCAAATCGAAGCGTGCATTTAATGCTCGGTTAATTTGACAAAATTATCGGGTATGCGTCGCGCGCCGTTCACGTGCCGTTCGCGATGAAAACATCCTGCGATCATTTTCTAATTGCGATACGAAGGACGGGGTAATTTTCTCCCCGCTCATTGGACGCCGCTTTAGCATCGGCGTTCCGCCGTGGCATTCGCGTTCCGATCCTATAATAATGCAGGAACTTGACAACGACGCAAGAATCTGGGTCAAGGGGGCCGAGGTAACCTCTGGCCGTTCGCGACGCCATTTCGATCAAAGGAATTAATTTCCCGCAAATTTCACGCCAACTCTCTCCGCCTCTTCCCCCCCCCCCCCTCCCCCCCCATGGTTTCTTGGAACGCTCGATAGCAGAATTTGTAATCCCCCGTCGACGTCCTTGTTTACTTACCCCCTTTACTCGTTTCCCACATTTTCATCCCCCACGACCCGAGCGTTTCGGTGTCAAGTCGATACGACGAAGATCGATTAATGTAGGTGTTCGTAATTTTTCTTTATATCCGAGTCGTTCATTTCGAAAGTGAACTGTCCATTTTAAAAACATTCTTAAAAGTCTTTTTTATGACAGGAAAGTTCAAGTTGTACAGGTTACTACAATACGAAGTAGAAAGACGATCGTTGGTGGAATTATTTAAAACATTCCGCGAGCATCTCGTTCGTTAACGCGCTTTATAAATTTATAGAATCTTATTAACGCGCGTTTCGCTTTTTAAGGCAAGCAAAGACATTTCAAGACACTTTGACGAGGAAAGCGCCCAATCGTTTTAACACGGACGCCACACCAATACACCGATACAGAAATTACGCGAGGTAACGAGGTACAACAAAGTGCTTCGAATTAGTGTCAATTTGAAATGCAAATTAGTTGATTCGATTAAGCCCACTCTCCCCCGCGGAGACATTTTCAGACGCGGAATCGCCATTGGCGAGTGCCGTCGGTCGCCGATATATGTATACCGAGTTAACTTTGTTTTCTCGCTTTTTCGAAATCGGGGAGGGGACATTATGCATTGTACGCGCGGACGAACGTCTATATTGGATTACGTAAACTTTTTCCGACAACGAACGAGCTCGAATTTGAAATATGCACGGGGTACCGTAACCGACCCTCGGGGACTCGGTGGTTGTCCTCCAAAAGAAATGGAGATAAGGAAAAATTGTTCGAACCTGCCGATCGAATTTGGACGATTTTTTATTCCAGTTTTGAATAGTCTGAATTTTTTAAATCGCATATCGCTGTATTCACTGGTATAACATTTAGAACGCGAGGATGATAATAACGGTACCGTTTCGGTGCAAAATTAAAATAATTGTGAGACGTATATTTGTAGCTTCCAAGAAATATTAGAGCTGTGCGCGTTGTCAAACAAACGGTAATTAATTCCGCGATAAATAATAGTACCCACTCGCGCGTCTGCTTTTCATAGATTACGATTTCATCGTTCGGCGCGAAAATCAATCGACACCGAGCGTGTCCAATCGGCGCGACGTGTGTTTCTCGTTTGACGAGATTGCTCGCAAATTTATTCCAAACGGCGATGAATCTTCCATAAGCCTTCATTTTTCACGCGTAGATGCGAACAATGAGAACTATCGAGTTCCTCTCTTCCACTCATTTCTCTCTCCCCCGCGTCGTCGTTTTATCACCGCGGACGCGATTCCGTTTTAATTGAATTTTTTTTTCTCCCTCTCCCCCACCTTCCCCACCTTTTTGTTTTCAATCTCCCCACCCGCGCTCGAGATTAATCGATGGATCATTTGCCAGCACGCCCTTTTGGTCCGTTCCGCTCGGACATCCGGTCGACGCACGTTGACGCATAGCAGTCCGACTGAAATTTTCGTGCAAACAATGCCCGGGATTGCGCAGACACGTTTATACGGGATATTTCGGATTAAGTAAACACACGGGTGTAATTATTGACGCGTACCTTGACGGCACGAATGCTTGTACCGTGTAGCAGGTATAATCTTCTTTGTCTTGCTCAGAAAAATATGCGTGCCACGGTACCGGCTTAAGAGTGGTTTGTTTTTCAATTAGAAATATACCTGTACAGTAATATTGAGGTTGAGCGCTATTAATACATGGACAATATAGAGACTCGATTTCCTTAATATTTCATCGTCGCGATGGACTCTCGGTTACTTTTGGCAAACTCAAAGCATTTGGGACGATATCGGCGAAGCTACCAAGCTCGCGTCGATATCTCGCGCGGAATATGAATCGCAAACATGTAGGTCTTACGTCGCATAATATTTTCTTATTACGATAGATCGCGTGTGCCCGAAGCAACGGAGAACTTCCGACGAAGTTCGCCATTTCAAAGACCGAGGCACAATTTATTCCGCTCGCGGACAGGAGTACGCTTATTGGAATTTCTTGCGTCTAGCGTATCGATATTTTATCAAAATGACGAAAATGGCTTTGCGGGAAATCTATGATCCCCTTATACCGGCTTAGAGCGTCGCGTAGAGCGTCCGCGATGTTGGAAACTTTACTTGAAATATGTTGTCGGAGATTTATCGTCGTGTCTCCTCGAGTTATTTTAATAATATACCTACCAAGTTACGGGTGTGTTCCGTTCGTCGTCGATCCAATATCGGTGAGCTTTAATAACGCTCCTCGTCGAAACTGTAGGTAAATTTGAATATTACAAACTGACGCTTTGTAGAAGGGCAGAGTAGTGCTCCTCCGCGTATTTCCATTTGATTCTCTAATCGCATCAACGTTAGCTTCAAGAACGTCCGAAGCCGTAATTCGTGCAATAATTCATACTCGAGTAAACGGTATCGTTCCCATCAAATTATATCGAGATACGCGAGCGAGATAGCGGTTATTCCACAGAGACCACCCCCGGTTAATTTGCTATCGGTAGAAAATTATCTTTAATCGGGAGAATGGACGGAAAGAGTCGATTATTGCATGCCTAAGTAGAGAAATTTTATTAACATAGACGTTGGTGTAATAGATCGTCGAGTTCGAATTAACGTTACTTTCGGTATTATAGTTTTCGTAATTTCTGATAGCCATAATATAGAACGAACTTTAAAGATCACGTTACGTGGCGCGTTAAGGCGGAAGCACAGAAACTTCAAAACATTCCTCGTCGCGTGGAATATTCCAAAACGACGATCCCCGGAAAATGGCCGTAAATTAATTTATCGCTGTATCCCGTCTGCGGCCTCGAACGTATAACTTTCTCCGCCGAAACTTGGATAGATCGACGCGGCGAAGATAACCGTTCGTAAAACCAATTCATTAGAATCTCCTCCTCGAGCTACCGCGAAACTTGAAATGGGTAGCTCCGCGAATTCGGTGGAAACTTTATCACCCGACGCGCGTACTCGCAGGGCACGTATAATAGAACCTCCCCCCCTCCCCAAGTGCATCGTACGCGGTGTAAGTCAAAACGCGGCTTCTTATTGCCGGGGCACACGTACACGAAGTTAGCCGGAAGTTCGGTGAGAGAATTTCTCCCTCGGAAAGAGATCCGAGCATTACGCTCATGCGTATGTACGCGCGTACGTATGTACGTACTACCCCCTCGAGATTCCTGTTATCCGGAGCATCCCGGAAATTCCTACGACCGACGAATCGATCGATGCAGCCATTGACGAGCATTCGGAAGCAGCCAGCGATCGGTTGCCAGTATCGTCTTTGTGCGCGCGTACGCGTATTCGTACGCGTGCATTGTCATTTGCATAATGCGCTTCGTATTCTGGTTCATCTCATGGCGGCTCGACTCGAGATCATTTCCAGTTAAGGAGAATTAAATCATACTCGAATTATTCATCTGGTCGCGGGGTTCCTGAAGTCTATTTTCAAAATACTTTTCTGTTCCGAGAGACACGATTGTCTTGCAAAATAAAGAAAACTCTCGGTACGTTATTATCCGTATTACAGCGTTGCTTGAACGTAAAACAGAGCGATGTTTGGTAGACTACAAACTCACGGCTTCATTATTGTCTTTAAAGAAAAGTCTCCTCTTGGATTTTTATGTTTTCTATAAACCTTTAAATCGAGCTCCCTCGGGAAATTAACCGGCTTCCCTTTAAGATCGTTTATTTGCCTTATATTCGAACGTAATAATTGTGCTCTTTCGTGCCCATACAATGGCACCTACATTATTAACGAATTCTCTCTGCTTTCTTTTAAACAATCGTTTCCCGGGCATCGGTTACCGGGTATCCGGTGTTTTTATATCGAATTATTGTTCCCCGGATCAAAGTTTTAATTGAAACGACCGTGGCGCTTAACCGCTAATTAATCGATCCATTCGGTCGTTTCCGCCGGTACGCTTAATATCATCCTCGAGGGTCCGCGTAATTACGATAGTTTGAATTACATATTAAAACCAAACGCGGTAGAAATGATCCCGGGAGTCGGAAGACGTTGCGCCACTTTGTTCCCGTAATTAGTTCGGACTGTTTAAATCATGCCGGATGGTCGAGTAGCGTTCGAGGATGGAGAGGTTAATGCCGGGGGTTGAACGAAATAAAACGGCAAACGGGCGGTTTATTGCGAAATTATACGGCAGATCGGGGGGGGGGTTAAATTAAACGAAAATAGAGTTACGTAAGGCAAAATCATACCACTCGAGGAAATAAAGTGAAAACGAAATAACGTTCCCGTTGGTTTATCCGATGAAGGGGAAAATGGGGGGGGGAGGGGAGGGGGTGAGCTAGCGACACAAAAAGGTTATATCGTTGGCTTTTTAATTGGACACGTTTGCGCTCTGTGCTCGTATTTTTCGCGGTTAAATATCTCTTTTCATTTCGTTTGATATCCAATAGCGTTTTATCGGAGGTTGAATAACCTCGAGCATGTACGGACAAATGAGGAAATCCTCGGGGGGCTTACAGCTCCGTCGCAGAAATGGTATTTCGATGAAAAGGGCGGCCACGGTCCAAGGGAATTTCATGTTTTTCCGATTCGTGCACCGCCCGCTGTACATCGATTTTCGTTTTGTTGGGTATCTGGATCACTGGCGATGATAAAAAAAAAAAAACACACACACACAGAAAAAGGAAATACGTCGGCGATTCGGACTCTGGGATTAAAATATTTGACCCCGGCGTTTGTTAGTTCGTCGTCGCGGAGTATTTTTATAACCACGTTTTTAACGCCTCGATTATTTTCGTCGATAATTTCGAAGCGTATCGGATATGTTTGTCTTCGAAAATTCGCGTGACCGAACTGTTTCGAAAATAAATAAATTTTTCCTTATTTTAATTTTAATTTTAATTTACAAATTTTTTTACGCTCGAATAATTCTACAAAAAGCGGAAAGAGTGAGACAGTTTTATAACAGCCTCGAGGTTACTCATTCACCTCCCTAAAATTCATTCCAAAACCCCGTCGGCAAAGACCTAATACAAATATCGACGACGAGCGTACCGCGGTGCAAATGAGTCTTTGAAAATTCACAACAAAACAAAAAACAAAAAAAAAAAGAAAAACGAACCCCGCTAATTAAGTTAACGCTTCAAACGTTGATTTTCTCGGGTTGAAAGGCACCGCCCCCGGGCAACCAAAGTCAGCCGCACAAAGCCCGATCGTACAACGTGTCTTCCCGCCAGGAACGAAAGCATATCCAATCCTCCTCCCCCCACCCCGATTTTCACGGCTGCACCTTGTGCGCGCGTAAACACACCCCCGTCCCCGCCACTGTATTTACTTGCGCGTTTGCACCCGACTTATTCGCAATCCGATACACCCGTATTTAATTACGTTCGAGCTATACGCTACGTGTACGCGCGCGCCCGCTTGTATACCGAGTGACTCATTATTATTGTTTGGCACCGCAAAGTCCAGTCAAAGCATCCGGTGGGAGAGACACACGGTGACCGTTGACTGGCTCCCTCAAAAGGGAATTTACAAACGACGGGGGTTTCGTCGGTGTGAGAAGTTTGGGTTTGAACGCGGGAGAGGGGGGGGGGGAGGGCGTTGGAATTCTGAGGGAAACTTTGAGGCAGCGCCAGCAAGAACCGATGGAACTCTCCTCCCCCTCCCCTCTCTCTCTCTCACTACCTTTGAGCAGAATTATTCGGTACTTCGCGTCCGGGCGTCGATTTCGTTGAGACTCGAAGGCGACGGTAATCGTTCGTGCTATGAATATTTCCGCGAGTTGGACAAGTTTAATTAATAAACCAAGAACGGGGGGCGAATCTTAGGCAACACGGCTAGTCGGACGGAATCGATTCTCCGGGGGGTTCGGGTTTCGATATTTAGTTTCACGGGCCAGCGACATCCTCGGTGAGTGCTTCGGACAGCGGGCCGGAAATTGTGTTGGTTTGACGACTATTCGTTGAGCGTTAAATGGAATGTGTCAGCGTCGACGTATTGAAAAGTATTATTTGTAGTATGGGTACGAACGTTTGGTGCATTCGCGTGGACCGTTTTCGTCCGTTATGTGGAAACTGTTCTTTTTTTTCTTTTTTGCTACTCGCGCTAGCGATAAATAACGTGGTGGGTTTACAAAAAATTGATGGTCCAGCGTTGGGGGTGTCCCTTTGGTATAAAAGCCAATGACGAATTTAAGAAGAACCAAATTGGGAAAAATGGTAACCGGCGAGGAAGGTTTTGACTCTATTCGGTATCATTCAAAGTTGATCGAATTTGGCTCGATGCAGGGTTAACGTAATTTCCGAAATATTCGCCCACCACTCCCCCGATGACGTTCATTTGAATATTTAAACGGTTACGCGCATTTGGATATTTGAATCCGGCACGTTTTAATGGCAGTTTAGTAACGCTGATGGCGGTTACATAACAGTTTATCGACTTTGATCGCCGCGCCGTAGTTTTCGGCATCGGTACGCGTTTATAATCAATGCAGGCGCGCTATCATTTACAAGGTGGTTGTATCGCGATTGGGCATTACTCTCTATTCGGATTTATTGAACGTACCTAGCGCGTTAGCGGGGGCTGTCGTCGTGTACACGGGTACTTGTCGGGTTTACCTAATGAGATTTACCAGCATCCAATTACCTAAAGTGCTTTCCCGATGGTCGCTTGGATTCCTATCCATCAAATGCACTCTCTCACCCTCTTCGTTTTTGATCCGCGCGGGCCGATTTTTGATCTACGACGTATTTAGTAGCGCGAGAATTAATTTACCATTGATACGCGTTGCCTCTCGGTGGACACGCCGACGGGCTTTCCCTTCCGCTAGAGTTTTCCCCGATATTTGGTAATGTAAAATATTCCGCATCAGGGAAACTGAGTTAATTGCTCGTGTAAATATCTAACGGTGTGTTTACGTCTGTACGCAACTTGACGTATATTTTTAATTACAGGTATCGGGGGAAATATTACTCCTGCTCGGCCAAACAGCCTCATCAGTGGTGAGTTATCGAAGTTTTGTATATCGAAGAGCGTATCGATTTGATGCTCGTATTTCTTTTACGTGTACGCTTCGAAACATTGGATACTTTCCGACGGAGTGATTGAAAAAAATCAGAGAATTAAAGAGGCCACGCTTTATACGTCGCACGGATCTTAATTCGCCGATGCCATTGACACAAGAACACTAATCATTCGTCGATTCGAAGAACACTTATACTGATTATTTTTAGCATGTTATTTTTATATTTAGCTGTCGAATAAATGCAATGAAGAAAAAAGAAATCACAGTAATTTGAACAAACTTATATAAATTTGATGCTATAGTTGTCGATTCAACGAATGGTTTAAAGAAGGTGCAAAGGTAAGGTTGGCGTCCCATTGAGGTTAAAAGTGCTTTTATATACAACAACAAATATCTTTGAACGACTATTACGTCGAATCCCATTATCCGCGATTCCGACTTATCCGTCGCGCACGGTTTTCAATTTGCACCCAACGAAAGTAAAAAATGCGAATGGAAGCAAGAATTTCACCGCCGCGAACGCGCGTTCAAAGTAATATTTAAATGAAAGTGTCAGTTACGCGATACGCGTTGCGTGATCAACCGGTTACCAGGCCGATACGATCCCACACGCAACGGTTATCTTAACGCGTGACAATAAAGTGCTCGGGGTTCCCGTAATAATTTTTGCATCCGAACAATGGCGGCGCTGATGGCAGAAACGCGGTAGCGTCGCGCCCTTCGGATATAGGAATTATGCATTTTGGGAACGTTGCACCTGCGCGCCAGGAGGAAGAGTTCGCGATTATGCGTTTTTTCGGCGACCTTTGGAGCCTCCAAATTAATGCTCTTACGGTGCAACCTCGCAGTTAGATCAAAGATAACCGTATCGCACGTTTCGGTACGCAGAGTTCCTATCGGGGGGTGCACGTTCGTTAACGTGCATTACTTTCGGTACGTCATTATTGCGGCTTAGGATTTTAATGGAGAATCGGAGGATCGTTTTTTAACGCCTCTTATCGCTACGCTATTTATCATGAAATTATATCGGTTCGGCGATGACGCGATAATTCAATAGCCGCATTCGTGACACTTAATTAAAAAATAAACGCTTCAATCTGTTCTTTCGTTATCAGTCTGTGCGAGGTTGCATTAGGGCCCAGGAGACATAACGCGAATCTGATTCCAAAAATAAGCCTCTTTCAGTTTTCTTTGCTTTAATTAAATTTGCAACAGCTTTGAATCGACGGATAGTAATCTCGAATTATACCGTTCACTTCGCGATCTTCCAACGATTAAAATGATCGCTGCCAAAATTGATCTTGCACTCGACGTCCGTGGAGGATTACGAAAAAGTCGCGGAAAATATGCAAAGAAAAGTTAGCCAAAGTCGGGTTCGTACCCACGACACTCTTCCCTTTCTCCCGAACAAGCGATAGAAAATTCGCGTCGCGAGAGAATGCAGTCGTTGAAATTCAAAAAATTTCGCAACGCCTTCCTCGCCGTCGCCAATCTCATTCGCCGGATTATAACTGTCTATACGCGCATAGACGACGTCCATAAAATTGCAAATTTCGCGCTCGCCCGCAGACGTTTTCGCGACAGACGATACGACCTCGGGAACGAGAGTCTTGTTTTACGATCGACTTCCTCCCACTCCCCCCCCCGAGAATAGAAAAAGCGGAATTGTTCCACAGTCTGGGCCGTTCCGCGCTAATCCCATTTTCGATTTCATTCCCCGTGAAATAAGATAATAAAAGAGTCGCGACGCAGCGTTTTTGAGCGGCCAGAGCGCGACGATCGGCCACGATGACTTTGATAGGTCACGAAAAGAAACGTAGCCGATGGAAATTCGATCCATCGCGCTCGATCTTTCTTCTCGTCGTTCGATCCGACGAATTGGCCTCTGATCTTGCGTTTCTGCCATCCTACTTATTACCGCGAAAAACTTAACCGAGAAATTGGAATGGAAAATATTTGCACGGATTATCGTAAATCGAAAATATTACGGTCGTGCGCGAACCGTAAAGTTACTTGGGATCGATAAGCGTGGAATTTATATCGACCCAAGTATTCCGATCCGTGCGAGAAATCAGAAATACACGCTACCGTCGATTTAATCTTATCGGTGCGTCGCGCGATCGATAATCTTGTTGATATTATTTTACTACAAGAGCGTGACGTAACGCGAGGTGAAAAAGTTCGGTAGTTTCGGAAATATTTTTTAACCCCGCTGCGAACCCCTCTTCTGTTTTCCTTTATTACCCGACAGTAAGCGAAGATATTCCCAGCAAAAAGCCAGGAAAATGGAAAAGCCTGAAACGCGAGAAAAACTAGGAAGTTTCTCGCGAAAGGTCTGCTTCAACTTACCCCCTCTTTTTTTCATTCCATCGTGCTTTTCTTATCCGGCACTCGCGGCGAAACGAAGTGTTAAAGTCGGAGGTAACGTGCAAGAAGGAGAGAGAATCTCGAGGAACTTCGTTCCCGTCAAAATTGCGGGACTTGTACCCGTTCGTGGCGTTGACGATCCCATGCATCATTCGCGAGAGAAAACCTCCACTTCGGCAACTATAATAATAAAAAAAAAAAGAAAAAAAAACATGAAGGATCAGTATACGAGTAACTATAGGCTATAGGTAAGTACAGGCGCACCATTAAAAGCGCCACACGAACTCGATGTTGTTCGCCAACGCTCGTTCTGGGGCGAAAAAGCTTTTACGTAGCGCGCGTTGCAGGTTTTTTCATGAATTTTTGAATGTCGTTAGGATCGTAATATGTAGCCTCGTTGGAGAAAAATAGAAGTACCTGTTGAAATCTAAATCTATTTATTCAGCGTGAAATATTTCTCTCGTTGGTCGTCGAGATTGTATTGATCTTAAATGATGGAATATTACAAAAAATATGAATATAAACGTCGTAATGAAACTTTGCGTTCATTTAAATGACTGTAGTGAGCTTTAAAACGCTGTTAGAATTAAAAAATAAAAGTAATCGTTTTCGAGATTCTTCCTTCTGATTAACAAACGGTAATATCGATGCAATTATAATATCCCGCCCGCACGATTGGTGGGTTGAAATAAATATCGAGAGATCGTTCATTATGTTTCGGGCTGAATCGAGTTAGTACCGTAAATTAAATACGGGGAGCAGATTGTGACCTTAATGGCCGACGCTCCGTTTTAATTAAATCGACGTGACTCCGCGTAACTTAATAAATTTCTAAACTTTTTAACTCGCAATAACGGGGTACGTCGATGGGAGATAGGTCGTATCATTTTCCTGCATTGATTATAGTAGGTATTTCAGCGTGTACGCATAACATACTGCTTTTAATGTATTACGCTTTAATTTAATATTCCCTTATTTGTGGACGCAAATAAGTACGTTGACTGCGCTATTAATTTTCGCGATGGAACAAAAGTATCTCGCGCGCTTGAATTTATTTCGCGCGTTTCATTTTTTGTAATAAGATTATTCGTTAATTTGAATTTTACGCGTACGTAGGATGTTATAGTTTAGATTATATTTGATTTTTCGCAGCGAAACAATCGCTGTACTGCTCTTGCTCGAATCAACGGACAGATTGAAGATAAAATGCAGGATTTTAGCCGCGGTATCTGCAATGTTTCGTGGTTTTCATAGAACACCATGCTTTTAGCTTAATGCGCGCGCCTCATCGGAGCAGGCTAGACTAGATAAGGATCAATGCGACTCTGGCTTCTTCGTTAATATTCAACGAACCTTTTCAATTACGCTCTGCAAGCATCTCATCTACGAACTTACGAGTGTACGGAAGGTCGCTTCGCCTGTCCCCACGCAGCGTTACTATTTTACCCCAGAAACCCTACGACTCTTACTCTTTAGCGTATTTCATAAATTTCCCAAATTTCTAAACTTTCTAAACTTCTAAACTAAATTTCTAAACTAATTTGTAGCTAGATGGGTTCGTTTGTGAATTTTTTAAGCTTTTTTTTATCTCGTGACAAACGTAAACTAATTAGGTTTACATCGTCCCACTCGTATTTTGAATTGCGTCAAGAATGAGATAAAAAAAAAACAGTATCAATTTTATCGCTATCCGCGAGAAACATTTGCCAAATTTTCGAATAATCGATACGGCGGTCTCGCGCAGAGATGGAAAGTCCTTTCCCGGTTCGCGTACACGGAATTTATTACCGTCGGATCTTGTTGCATTCGCAGCGACGCGTGTCGTATATAAAACGCGTATAAATGGTACCGGTGACACGGGATAACGCGAAAGTGCAAACAGAAAACGTGAAAAATGTTCCGCTACTCCCGGTGTCGCGGGGATACACGTAGGATAGTAGAACGCAGGATAGTCGCGCGTTGTTTACCGTGCCACTTGAATTATAGTGGGATTGCTCGAGTGCCGCGCCGTCGCGATGCGAGAGAAACCGATGCGCCCCTTCGTCTCTCTTTTTTTTCTCTCTCTCTCTCCTTTCTAGTTTTGGGGATACAGGAAACGAGAATTGGTTAGGAAACGCGGCTCAAAGCGTCGGATACAATTCGCGATAGCGTCGAGCTACGCGAATGGTTTCCTCCGCCGCGCGTCTTCAAACTTTGGGTCTCAACGAGATTAAGAGAACGTGTGCTCGTACCATTTTCAAAATCTATTGTATTTGATTCTGTTTTATTATTTTTTTTCATTTTACCTATGTATCTCGTTCGGTTGGTTTTACGCTTATTAAACTGGTCGGTTCGGTTTTTGTCTCTTTACGTTACGATCGCCGGAAGTATTTTTCCAACGGATATTAAACATGCATTTCGCAAAAAAAGTTGTTCCTCTCCAGTTTTTCCGGGTTTTACGATCATCGTCATCCGCCAATGCTCGTTCACACGTACTCGCCGACAGTCGCTTTTCCACCTTTCTCTGTTTTCTCAATGGAGGCGTAAAAACTATTCCCGATACAAGAGTGTCAAAGGGAACCCAGTGGACTTTGGCACTTTGCCGAAGCGAAAGATAAAATGGAAGTGAAAACAGCGAAAGAGGTACGGCAAGAAGTGGCAGAGAGAGAGAGAGAGAGAGGTGGGGAAGAGCTAAAGACAGGATGCGAAAAGCAGACGTGAGGCCAACGCACTGAAGAAAAGATTTAAAAAAAAAAAGGAAACGAGCTAAAGACGATTCAGGGGGTGGGATTTGAATGATGCTGCTAAGAGAAGCGAGGGGTGGGAAGAGAGGGCAAGAAAAATGAATTACGTCAAAAGAGAGGAAGAAAGTTTAGGATGAGATGGGGGGCGGGGTAACCGACGAAGAAGGTAAGATAAAGATATACCAAGGAAAGATAAGAGCTAGATAATAAATGAGAGAGAGAGAGGGAGAGGCAACTTGAACGAGAAGGCGAAAGAGATAAAAAATAATAGCCGAGGTAAGAGAAGGAATTTTTTAAAAAGCGCGTGGCAGGAAAAGCGGAAAAGATAAATCGAGGCAGAACGTGTAATACGAAATAACCGGTTCTAGGGAAGAATCCGATGAATAGATCCGTCTCGCGGTAATTAATTAATCCACCCCCCCCCCCCCCACACCTCCTCATGCTCAACCCGTTCGCGCGGGTGGGCAAACGTTATTTATAAATTGCCCATGAAACGCGAGAAAAATCGATGGTCGCGGCGTATGAATAACGCTCCATTCGAAAAATCTCCTTTCAATCGGTAAATGAAGGTATCGAGTGCCTCCCTGGTCTTGTTGACGGCGGAGCCCTTTTTCAATGGTCCTTTGACGGCTCGTTAAAAAAAAAAAAGGTACAAATGGAATATAACGCTGCCGCGGGTGTTCCGTTCCAGGGAATTCCAATTTATGATTCTTACTCCGATCCGTCCGAAGTATTTCATCCGAAAGTCCGAGTGGAAAATTTAATAATTGGATAAGTCGTTTTAAAGCGCGGACTAACGTAACGTCTCGAATCTCCTGTAGCACAATTTTCACAACAATCGACGATATACTTGACGGAGTTCGTAACAACTGTCGTCGATGATAAATTTACTTGTCGACGCTGGGAAAAATATTGAGTATAAATCCCACTACGAATATTGTGGGTACATACGCTTCTGCCATAAAATGACTCCCCTAAGTTTCCCACTGCTCGAGAATCCGTGATAGTCTCTCTCCCCACGTGTATTCGGTATTTAAATCACGTTAGAAGGTCGTACAACGGCATTTATCTTTAGCACGAATAATAACACGCCGCGCCGTCTTGTTTAACGAGCATTAGGGTGGTCCTGCGAGCAGAGATAACAAACGAAATGTCAACCTTACCCATTTCCACCCTTTCCCCGACGTAACCTCGAACGAAGCGGTAATATCATTCGAAGTTGATATTATCTCTCCTCCGTTACCGTACGGAGGTCGTTGATTGTTGATTGTAAAACTGACGATCGATACGCGTCGATGGTTAAACGTCTTTAACGACTTCCCGTGGACGCGGAGCGTTTATCGTGCATCGGGAACGCGGAAATTATATTTTCAACGACTCACTTCTCACGCGCGTAATTAGGAAATACGATTGCACGAATCAACCGGAGAAATTGATCGCGGTGTAACTTTTTATTGTCTCGGATAATCCGTGTTCTTGGCGATTGACATATTTATCGTAACCTTTTTATTACCGATTTAATTTCGATAATGAGAACAATTAGCGAAACAGTTGTAACAGACTACAAAACTATACAGAGAATGGAATAACGTATCTTACATACTATTATTCGATCACGTATTTCATCAAATTTCTCTTTTTACAATATTCACGGATGACGAATAGCGCCAACGAATTTCAAAAAAGCTCCTGGCCGAGTGCAGGAGCGATCGAACTATCGACATGACATTCCGGTTAGGCGATATAGGTTCCAAGGGCGATGCCGCCCCCCCGACGAAGGGTTGCTTCCCCGGCTGTTTTTCTCCGATGCAGTCGTAATTAAATTCCGTCGATCGAACCAGCTGGGAGCCACGCGTGATTGCACGCACTTTGCCGTCGGGCAGCCAGGAATTTTCTCGTCCTTTCACCGTCCCGGCGGAGGACATTTGCCCCTTTGGGACACCCTTGCCCGTCTCTATAATACAACGCACAGACGCGCCTAGCCTCTTCCGCTGACTTCCATTATGCGGCGATGATTTGATTTTGATTTAATGAAATCGGCCGTTAAGGAAGATTCGGCGACATTTCCCGATACGAAGATCATTAATCGATAACAAATTACGAACGCGGCCAGGCTTTTCAGGAAGCGTGACGCGTATATCGTAATTTTATTTGTTCCCGGGGACACGTAACTGGGGAATTTTTTTTTTTTTTGGGTGACAGTTTTTAATTGTTTCGGTTTACTAACGGCAATTATTTAAGCACGAACGTTACAACGCGAAGCGTCGCGATATCGTGCGTAAACCATTTTCATTGTGTTTCGCGATAAATATTGTTCCATCGAACATCCGGTTCTTAGATCGCTTTCGCGATTATCGTGCCATTAGACATTGTCATTTTAAATCATATTTACGTATACCTCGGTGTTCAATATTTTCTGCTTCAAAACGCGCGAACCACGAAATAGATTAAAACATCCATTGCGCGTCGAAGGTTTTAAACGCGTTTCGTTCTTTTCAAGAACCTCGCTGCTTCGAAATGGAAAACAGCAATTTTTGAAGCCGTTGGCGCTCCGCGGAAAGAATGACTGGTACGAGAAAAAAAAAATTGCGCCGTCGTTGAGCAATTCGTCAAATATCTCGAAACGCGAAACAATGGTTTGAAAGAGCTATTAACGAAAATTAGGAAAGTGCAAGCTTTTGTCGAGCCATTGTTTGATATCAATTCAGTCTTTTGTGGCGCGGAACGAGGTAATGCACGGTCCATTATAATCAGGCATCTGTTTAAATATTTCCTACTTTGTCGCAATTTTCTAGTTTCCTCCTTTTGCATCGCGAGGACGAAACCATCTCTAGGCAATGATTTCAGTTAAACGCATAATTCCTTCGGACCGTTTTAACGCTCCTTAGTCTTTCCGATGTAACGCAAATTTTTCTGCTGGAACGATAAGCTGGAAATAAGAATACGAATAATTCCATGTATGTATCTACCGTCCACAATGATATTAAGTATTAGTAAACTATTATTATTATTACACTCAATTCTGTTAAATCTGCGCACATTGATTGCTTTGTTCGACTATCACAAGTTTTGCGACTTCCCCTTTAAACGCGGACGACGCGAGAGCTAACGTATAATAAAAACAATACGTAATAGGGAGTCGTCGCTACGATTCGCTTTAAAACGCATAACGTTAATACAGGGATGGTTTTAATCGCGTGAAAGCGTGTCACGCGAATTAATAAATTCGATGAGATTCTCGAAGAGCATACGAGAGAGGGCGTTCGTACGCTCGTATGCGCGAATCGGAGAGGTTTCCTCGGTAATCACGAAGGAAGCGTCGGATGCCAGCCGCAGACTAATTGAATTCTTCTCATTATCTCGCACAAAAGATGCTCGGCACCTTCCTACGGGGCCTAGATCTCCTCGTCGGTACGCGCGCATACGGGTGCACAATAGCCCAAGTGCCCGCTTCTCCTCGTCCTGCCGATCCTCATCCTTCTCCCTTCTCTCTCTCCTCCCCCTCTATCCCCTCCCCGAATATCCTTTGTACGCGCATTAAGTTGTACGCCGCGAATAGTTGTTCCACATTTCTTCTCATGCCCTTTCTTCCGCTTCCTTTCTTTTCCCTCGTTCCCCTCTTTCCTTCCTCGATGATCTCGCCGCTCCACGAATTCATACAGGATTACGAACAACGCTTTTTAGAAAACTCTACACCCATTATCTTTTGTTTCTTTTTGTCCTACGTAAGAATTACGAGGGTTGTTTTTTATCGCGACAACTCGAAGTTAGTTACCCGTTCGTTTGTTTTTTATTTATCTTGGTGTCGCGTCTGTCGCGTCTCCTCGAGTCACGATCGATGAAACTGATCGCAAGAATTATAACGAAGCCTCGCGAAACTGTCCCCACGGTATCGCGGAGCAGTTTCGTTTCGCAAGAGGAATCGAGAACGTCGGTTACCTCGTTTATTCTCACTCTCGTAGTTTCACCGTCTACGCGTCGGCTATCGTCGTCCTGGCAGTCGTTGCGCGTCACGCACGATTGGGGCTGCTTTGCTATCTAATAACAGGTTTGTTTTTCGTCGTCATCAAGCCTCGTATTCACGGGCAATCACTGAAGGACGATTCTCTCTCTCGCTCGCTCGCATCTGTTTGTCGAGGAAGTAATTTCTTCCATTCGAATGGTTCTCTTTCATCTTCTCCTTTCCGCGTGGCTCTTCCTCGAGGAGAGTTTTATCTTTCCTCCTTCCAGCCGAGTAGACGAAGACCCGTCCCCGAGGCAGGACCGTGTATTCGCGTTACGGGTAATTGCAAACGGCGCTGCAGTATCACCGACGGGAACCGTCGCGGTGGCGAATTCGCGATAAACAAGCTGTTTCGACGTAGCAGCTGTCCTCCTCGAAGTAACGCACCTTACTTTAAGTGGCCGGTTTTTTTGCGCATCCGTATGTTCGGGTTGTTACGTAATAATTGTCATTTTGTTCCTGAGTACAAGGTGTTTCGTTCTCGGCTAAGTACGAGTACACGAGAAGTATACCTTGTATGATACTTTTTAACATTTTTTGAAAATGTTGGATGGCGGTCAAAGCGTTTATCGTGCCAATTATCCGCTTAACGATTACAACACTACACTACCGACAATTAATGTATACCTATTTCTACCAGATCCGTAGAAATGGATGATTATTTGTACAATGCGTTACGCGAAAAAAAAACCTTCGTTCTTATTTGTTCAATTTTTATATCGTTAAGAACTATACACGTAATGTTATACATATTTCTACTACTTACAAATACACTTCTGTAATATTTAAGAAATGGCAGATTCAATGCCCCTTTAATATATTCTTAAAGACTCCTCCTATCTTCCGAAACATCCCGTATATTTATCGATCGTCGTTCGAGATAGTACCGGGGTAGTCACGCTCGCCGTAATTTCGTTACGCCGTTTCGGCTGTCGGTGCCGGCGATCGCGGATCGATCTCTCGATCGATTTGCGCGTCGAAGTGCGGCGCGAAAACGAAGGGAGGGCAAATTCGATCGAAACGGCTCGGAAAACGATTTTAAGGCGAGGCGGTAATTCGTTGCGCTCGGTAATTATACGATTTCAATCGCGATCCCAAGCATGCGCGTTTGTTCGGAAGGATTATGGCGTCTCGCTGTGTTATCGCGATTACGGGACCGTCGAGCGATACGCAAGATTGTATCGCGTAATCACGGATCAGCGAGCGGAAAGCGTTTTCGGTAAATAGGGCTCCGCTCGCGATCGGTAAGTCTTTCGTCCGGACGAGGGGGAATTTAAAATTTTAATGAGCTCGGGGACTTCCCGGAAATTATGAGAAACCGTAACGTCCGCAATTTTTTGGTCCCTCCAATTAAGCAAATTTTGTCTCGAAGATAAACATTCGCGAAATCAACGAGAAAAGTACCGCTGCTGACAACAAAAATTCGTAGCAAATTTTCGTCCACTCCCGACAAAGTTTAAATTTTACCATTTTTTTTACCCACGGTAACGGGACTGGGTGCGTTTTAACCTTCCGTTAGCAACAGAGCTGATTTTTTTCCACGATCGTCGAAAGGAGCCGTACAGCATTAATTGCATCAATAACTGCTTTTACTTCCTATTTTCAGTTTCGCAGATTTCACTTGTACACGAAAATAGTTTGATACGAATAAAAACGTTAAAATAATGATAAGAGGAATTGGTGTCTGTCATTTACTTCCGATGACTTGTAGTTCTGTTGACGGAACTTTTCGGCGTAGACGCGGTAAACAAAGCTCTGCCCATGGCGAGAAATTCACGGATCTTATTTTACGGTCAAGAGGGGAGTTTCACGTGGCGCGCAGTTAAGGGACGCGCGCTTCAAATTTCCTCCCACGAGGAGAATTTCGTTAGTCACGCCGGACCACGCTCATTAAAACGCCACATGCGTGAGACTTAAAACCGAGACGCGTCGTATTTCATGAAACTGGAGAGTAATGTATACGAACCGGGATTCTACTTGTAAAGGCATTCTTTGGCTGGCAAGATGATCGCTTTCCTGCAGTTTCGCTCTCTAGCTGCCCTTGTTTACTTAGCGGCCCACGGAAGACCATCGAATTTCATGGACAACCGTCTGGAGAAGGCAGACCTTATAAATTATAATTAAATTGTCCCTTATCGTTTTGAGATCTATCCCTGCCATTGATCGAGTACCTTCGTTAGTGCAATGGTTCCTAGCGTCAGATTAGCAGACATTAATATTTTTATATACCTGATATCTAGAATTGTTTCTCCGATAGATTTGAATCGATTATATAAAAATAATTGGCGTTATTATCTGGTAGTAAATAAAATTTAAAATTCGCGAAATGGCAAAATAAACGATTAACAGAAAAGTGCACAAAGTTTTAAATTTTATTTACTACCAGATAATAACGCCAATTATTTTTATACACTTGATTCGAATACTATGAACGGTCGATGATTAAAATCTCCGATAGATGACTGAAATAACAATTTTCAAGCGCCCCGAGTCCAACTCGATTTTCATCGTCGCGCACGAAACGACGAACGATACTTGGTTAACTTCGATAGGCCGTGACGTATCTCGATCCGATTAATCGAACTACCCGCGATAGTTAAATCCGAGCGCGTCTCGGTTTATTACAGTCGTTATCGCTTACCGGAAGCGCGACGAGCTTCAAATTGACGGCCCTTAAAATTCACGCAATTCCGTGTAAAACTCGACGCTATTAATTATAAACGCACGATCGTTATCTAATTGCCGGTCACCCTTTCGTTACGCGAGAGACGTTCAACGAGTGGCACGACGCGGTGCGGTTGCCCGCGTTCCTTCCCCCCCCCGTTGAATTATTCCTTCGAAATTATTTTTTCACCCGGACGGTTTTAACCAAAAACGCGGAGCGGATCCGCCCGACGACGGGGCGTCGGAGGCGAAATCATGGGTCGAGCGTGTACGTACTTGACCGGAAGTGAAGTCTGCTCGAGGAGATAACGATGATAATCGGAATCCGACGAAACGCACTGAATTTTAACGCCCGACGATATCTTGCTCGTCCCGTCGTACGGTCGGCGATTTCCATAAGTGCGACGAGTCCTTAGAGAAAATTGCACGTTGATGCGCATAAATTTGCATCGCGATGCTTGGGAGAGGATCACCGAATTACATTGTTCGCAACCGTCTCTGGTTATTCTTCCTCTCTTGACCGTTTGCTTTCCTCCTGGGTGCGTCAACGAAATTCAAATATTTTTCAATTCATTAATCATAGCACGCGTTGCGTACTAATCGCAAGTGTCTTTTTTCAGCAATTAGTTACTGCCACTCAACCTAAACGTTAGATCCGGTTAATTGTTGAAATATAGATTGTCTATTTCTAAATAACAAAAACTACATTTTCACACTATCTAATTGGCTATTATCTTCGCGAACCGTACGAGCGCTTAGCACTACAGAACGAGAATTTCATCAAATTCACGATCGACGAATACGTTGGAAATCTACGAAACCGATACGTGCCGATAACGCCTTTTCTATCCGCGAAATCGCATAAATTCCACTCGTTCGGGGACCAGTGGCCGTGCGCTTTTAATCATCTCGCCCGAACGATCATCGGGCTCCAATTACGGCGAATGTACGCGTTGGTTACTTCTCAAAGTTTAATTGGCAGATCCGCCGACGTTGCTCTCTTCCACCTCTTTTGCAATATCGAGATCGCCATTCAACGTCGGTCGTAGACGATCCCACGTGATTAGGAACTTCTTGCCGGTTCACCGTGGCTACCACCTGCATCGTTCCGATCTAATTAAATGCACGACATTGACAATCGTCCGATTGCAATCCGGCCCGCCTAATTAGTAGCTCGGGGGACCTTGAATTCCCTTTACTTTCGGGGTTGCGTTTAGCCACGCGAGTTACGCTATTGTTCGCGTCTACTTATAATTTAATTGCGACAAGCTTATTTGATCCTGCAATGCCTGACTGTCACTTTTACAATTATTTCATAGTTACAGCCTCATAGTATCAGCCTTACAGGTTACCAGGATCGTTGCGCCCTCATATTGATTCCCGATCGTGTGATTGGTGTATGTGTTTTGCGCGTACCATTCACACGTTCGGTATGTGCGACGCTCTGTTGTTCTCCTTTCTTTCTACAATAAACCGTTTCGCGCGCGTTCCTTTCTCCCGTGTATTATTAAATTCTTTAAAGCCACATCGCAATAATTCAACATAAGTCTATAACAATTTTAGTTCATTCCCCGATAGTCTTGCTCGCGATTACGTCGCGTCCACGTAATCACCGAAATCCCCGTTTCCCACCGTGATATTTATTCTCTCTCCCGGTACCGCGTTCGCCGTGTGTCCGTTGCTTCGGTCTACCCCTTTAACGAATTTCCGTATAAAAGGTACGAAGGCAGAGAGGGATCGTAAGGGGCGCGCAGAGGGACGGGGAAAGAGGCGGGTGGGTGAGACGAGGGGGCAAATATCGCGTAGCTGCAACCCCGTATCTCACGTTTACCCGCTCATTTACCCTCCGTGCATCCGTTGCAACCCCGTAGAGGTATTTCGCGGTGCCTCGAGACCGAGGCTACCCGAGGCGCGATCGGCGCAGAACCTCGACTCTATGAATTAGCTTTGTTTGCAAGTTAAATGAGGACCCGACTATTTTTACTCACGTGCGTGCGCTCTGCACCGCGGCAACCCCGAAAGGCGTGGGAGCGCGAGGTGAAAGGGGGATGATGGCGGCGCTAGAGGGGGGGGGGGGGGTGGGGTTGGGGGGAGGGTGGCAGTGCCACGGAAAAGGATAGAGTAATTAATGAAGATGGGGCGAGCAATTTCGCCCGTGAGACCACGCGAAAAAACGGTTGAATATTTAAGCAGTTGTATATTTTAAATACCGAACGGGGTGGAGTGGAGGGGATTTTTTTTTTTAACGACCTCGCTTTGATTTCTCGAGTGTCGTTTAATGATTTCCCGTTTATTCGAGGCTCGCACGGGGGATTTTTGCGATCGACTTTCTTCCTTTACTTTTAGCATGCGTTTCCAATTCGCGTTTGTTTATTCCATTCCACGCGCGTCTACGGGAGATATTAGGGCGAGTACAGACGTGAAACGTAAGCGAGTATCGCGCAACGCGAACCACCAATAGACTAATCAGGGTTGTGTCTTCTCATATACCTTGCTAACATATTTGCAACGGAGTTAGAAGGAATTAGAAGTATAAGTTAACGAAGAAAAGCGACGAGGTTTGTTATTATTATTATTATTATCTCTTATTCGAGAGATTCGTTGAATTTTACAGCATACTTCCGTGCTTTGAAAGACCTGAGCATGGATTAAACTGTACAAGGAAGGTGAAAAAAAATGCGAAGGTAGAATTCAAGTATCCGGTGGAAATGAAGCGAAGCTATTTCAGCTTATTCGTGGTGGTTTAAAGAGGGTGTTTAAACTACGCGAGATCTCCCACCGAATTAAGGTTTTAGCCTACGGTCATACGCGCAATGGTAATACCCGTGTTAAACGATTTTCCTGGAATCGGGTTACCTCTCTCTCTCTCTCTCACGCTTCCTCGGTTACGAGAATTTCCAAATATTTGGAAAACTTCCGAGTAAGAGCCACGTCTGGATGTGGCTCCCGGGGGGGATCCGTCGAATCGTAAAATCCGATAGGAATAGTCCGGTTGTCAGCGGAGAGAGCTAAAGGAAGCGGAAATAAAAGACGCGTTTCGGGGGCAAACGGGATTTCAGAGACGTATGGGGCGCGTGGGACGAGCACCGCATACGAATCAACCGAAAACACATTTTCGCGTCAAAATGCCTTTTAAGCGACGAGGCGGAATCGAGAGTAATTTTCATCAGTTTCAACGACCGGTTTCCCGGTTTGATTCACGGGATTTGAACGTACATCGCGGTAAACGATACTCGAGTATCCGTTATAATAGGATCCCGCGATTATTCCTATCGGAATGCGATTTGTTTGTACCCCTCGTATCGTTCGCGAATACGTTTGCTTGGCGTTTTTTAAAATATCGTTACCAAATAACCGGTGAGTAAACGTTTTTAATCGATCGAGCACAGTCCCGTATGATAGTAACGTGGGTATGTTTTTTTTTTTTTTACGCCAGCATCGAAAGTAATTTAAATGTAATTAGACCTTCACGGTGGTCGTCTCGCGAAGCTTTTCAGTGCGAATTTTTCGGACTTTGTTAAACAATAGCACTTTCAGCGGCGTTTAATTTACCGTCCTTGGTAATTGACTGCCAACTGCCCCCGCCTTTTCCTTCGCGCGTAGCTTCGCCAAGAAACACTGGTGGCGCGCAAACCACTAGAGTACTCCTCGTTGTTCCTTTAGCAAAGATGCATTCCGGGCTCGTTCCGAAATTTCGTTAGCAGTTGCCGGTGTTTGCAGTTTCCGCGGCTCCTAATGCAATTTTGCATCTTGGGATTACGTTGCTTTCCGCGCGTTACCTCGCGCCTTGGAACTAATGTTCGTTTCAGCGCCATCGCCCTCCTCTCTCCCTCTGTCTCTTTGTCTCTCTCTCTCTCTCTCCCTTAGTGACAGGGGACAATTTCATTCTGCCCCCGTGACTGCCAAGAATGCCACGAAAGAGGGATGGTAACGCTCAACCGACTGATTCTCGTCGACGAGGACATACGCACATCGGTAAAAAGCACGGTTGCCCAATTGAGATAAAAATGTTTCATCACGATTCTTAGCTTTTCCAAAAATCACTAACACGATAAAACTCTCCGCTTCCTTTATCACTGCTCGCTTTCCACCGCGATCGTTAGCGCAAACGGGACCATTAACACCGTAACAATTTAATAACATAAAATTCGCGAACTTTATCCGCGAAACGCCACTTAACTCGCATACCGGCGAAGCAAACGAATCGCGATTCGAGAACTTAAATGGACAATTTATTTTATCGCGTCCGAACGGACATACCCGTGCTTTGCAAAAATTTGTTTTCCTCCCGAGATCTCTTTCATCCCCCGACTCTCTAGATAAAATTGCCTCGCCCCGTTCACCCACTCCCCCCCCCCCCCCCCCCCCGGTAACTTGGAAAGAAACATCTATCCACGTTTTATCTTCTATCTAGAGTGGCTTCCGCCCCCTCTATTCTCGTGACGAGAAACGATTTCATTCTGCCCTCATAAGGAATGTTGTACCGTGACCGCAGGCAAGGTTAGTTTGACCGAGTGTCTTCTTACACGTGAGCCAGCCGGATAATGTGTTCGGGAAGCATGAAGCGCGCTCGCGAGAGCGCAGAATCTTCGTTTCGCTCGTGCAAGATGCTAATATCATTTGGCCGGGTCTGGGCAGCGTTAAAGCGCGTTTCTATTTATCCCCGTCTAGGTTTGAATTACATTCGCCGGTATTATAATCGGGCTCTCGTGACCAGACGCAATTTTGCTTCAACGACTGCCGACTCTCTGGGGCTCTGGGCTATCGATAATAGGGACGAGAGCGTATTAGATGATAATACGGTTTCGCGTACGGGCGTAGAGTATAGCGGGACGCAAAAGTATTTACCCCCCACCAGTCAGATTAAATCTAATTTATTCGGTGGTATTGTTTATTTAATTTTATTCTACCCGTCGTATGTACGCCTGTATCCTAGACTTAACCTTTGTACTGCTCGTAGAATACATTTTTTTTTTCTTACGCTCTTGTCCTCGAAGGTCACAAACGGCGGGAGGGGAACGATATTAATAACATTACTGCGTACGGGGCGTAAAGTATTATTTTTTAAAGTCAATTAAAAAATGAATTTAAAAAAAAAATCAAGTGCTTTTAACAATTAGGAGAGCGTTATTTTTCTACAGGTGTGCGAATACTTTTGTGACCCACTATACCTTCGCCTAAAAGTATGTTCCCAAGACACGCGCGCTAACTGTCTCGGATCACGATACATTAATTCACGGTATCGTACTTCGTCGGTGTTACGCGTTCAAGTCGTTTCTACGTACGCAAACGGACGTTGGAAACGTAACCTCGTTCACCGTTTTGAATTTAACCTAACCACCGTTGTCGTACTCGCGAGAGTTTAATGGGTCCGGGGAGAGTGCAATCGCAACCCCCCCATTTTCTTTCCCACGCGACGCGAAGGAGCAAAATTCTGTCTCGACGATGGCGAGACGCGAATGAAAAATGAATGTCCACACGGTGTGGAGCGTTTCTAGGAGCACTTTCGGTGCTCGGGAAGCCTTTAATCTTTCTAAATACCGTCTGTTTCCTATTCTGTGCGTTGACAGTGACGTTAAGTCCGCGCTCACGTGACAAGGAACGATATCGTTCTGCTCTCCCGTGACGCGAGAATGTTTACGAAAAAAGAAAAGAAGCGAAGAGAACTCGCTAATCCGACGGGTGCGGGCGTCTGACACGCGAGCGGTTGGACTACTCGGGAGTCCATTTGTTTTTCTAACTCGAACGGAAGTCGATTCCCTCGTAGCGTCGTCTTTTATCACGAGCGTCGCGCCTGACGAACACGTATACGTATACGTGGCAGAAGTTACAGCTGAAAAACAAACCTCGGGGTAAAATAAATTGCTACGTATAATTTCGCGCCGCGTGACGTTAAATTTTCTATTCAAGAGTAATTAAAAGGAGCGGGGTCAAAAAGAATACACAATCCCGCGAAATTATTCGCATTAACCGATCTATTGTACATACGCGGCATCCTTTCAATCGAACGTGGAAATTGCTCGAAACTCTGTAACCACTATTAGCTTTTTTGTTGACTTCCCCATCCGCCGTTCGATGAGCGCGCGTGCGCGCGCGATTCGTTCGCCGATGGGTTTTTCATTTTCAAAGGTCCATCGGAGCACGAGGCGAAACGTCACCCGACGCCCCATTGTTGAAAGTGCATTCTCGCGTGAAACTCGTACACGCGCATCGTAAATATATCTTCGACGGTTTGCGTAGATGGATGCGCGCGCGTTCGTTCGGCGCGCTGTTTACGCAAATCGAACGGTACGCCGTTGTCCGTCGTGCGTTTCCCGTGTACGTGAAAAGTTCGCTCTGCAAATTTCCGGGGGCCTTTAAGTTATCGGTCGGTCGTTCGTGCGAAATTGTCACTGGTTAACGGCCGAGCGCGCATTAATCCGTTAGATCGGACACTTCCGTGACCTATACAGCGATTATAATGTCAAGGCGTGTCGAACGACGTAACGACGTCGCTGTCGTGTTTACGGTGCGTAATTTTCCCAAGGTTTTTAGAGAGGCTTTGCGTTTTCACGCGAGGCTCCGCGAAGCGTGACGCGAAGGAAGAAACGCGGCGAGTCTCTGTACGATTACTTCTCGAGTGGTAATCGCACGAGGAAACGTCGATCGCGTTCTATCGATTCTTATTTTGTTACGCGATCGGGAGGTCGGTGAGTATCGCGTGAGATCTAACGAAAGTGACTTTGAGATTTTTCAACTTACTCCGCCCAGATCGATTAGGATTTACGCGAATTTCGAAAACTCTTTCAATTATGACTTTATTAACGCTAGGTTTACGGGACCCGTCAATTTGACGGATTTCAAATTTTGAAATGAAATATCCCAAAAACCATAGCATTAATTCAAACCATTTTGTATTGTAAATTAATTCAGACTTAAATTAAATAAATCGATTCTGTAATGAAAATGCGTATTCTCGTTTCCCGTCAACTTGACGGGTGCTCGTAGAAATGCTCGTAGACACGCCCGTAAACCTAGTGTAATAAACATTACGAACGAACGTTAGTTCGTAAGTGCGCCTAGCTCGGCTCGTGAAAACGAAAGGGGGCAAACGTTTCCGACTCTCGAATACGGCAAAGCTTAATCCTCGTATCTTTTATCATTCCTTAATTAACGGTTTTGATTACCGCCTACCGCCATTGTCCACGACGCGCGTTCGGATACGAGGAATTGCTTCTCTCCCGAATATCCTCCGCGACCCTCGACGCGGCTTGACACCGACCTTGTTTGGTTTGCTTTCCGACACGGATTACCAGCTACTCATCCACTTTCTCTCTCTTCCTCTCTCCCTCCCCCTCCCTATATTCCTCCTTTACAGTCTAGACTCTCCCACGGCCGAGTCCACGTGGATACGTTGCGACTTTGCAATTCCAGCGGCTCCTACGCGTACCAACGGTTTGAAGCCTTCGCCTCGCCTTTGGCCGCGGAAAAAGGGAGGCAATCACTTTGGGATTTTATCCGGGATTACCATGCGGGGGAGAGAGGGAGACGGAGAGGGAGAGATAGAGTAGAGAGAGGGACAGCGAGAGCGTGGACTCGGTTGTAAAACGAGTGAAAAGGAGAGGAAGAAGAAGAAGAAGGTCCGGAGGTGGTGGGGTGGGGATAAGCAGAGGTGAAATAGTAAAATCTAGCGGAGAGGGGGAAACTCTTCGATTGCATCGGATTAAATGGAGACTTTCGGGGTAAGGCAAACGCCGCCACTCTCCCCCCCCCCCCACCCCCCCCCTCTCTCTCTTCTCGCTCGATCCGTCCTCGAACTTGGTATACATTATCTCCACGGAGATTCCAAGAGTAGCGGGACTTTTACACCCCTGGATTCTCTCGCAGCCAGGATAGAAAAAGATCTCGAGCTCCGGGTATCAACCGCCTCCTCGCGTCTTATCCGGGTTGTCCGATCGATCGGGATTAAAGGTGGAGCCACACCGGCCATCCCTTATGGTACGTTGACCCCGGCCGAGACAACCCTGTCCGAGGTTTCGATGACGCGGTCGTACGGCGACGGTGGTCGGTAAACCTTTCGTCCGGGTACAGAGGGTTATCGGGTGAAATCGGTTTTCGGGATTGATGGCAGAGCCGATGGATCTACGGTGGGCTTTGGATTATTTATGAACGCTTCTCCGATTGGCTGAATCACTTTTCGTGGGGATTAAGGGCGCGGAGGGGAAGAGGGTGTTTAGGTTTTTTTTCTTTCCTTTTTTTATTGATTAATTTTGTCTCGCCGCGCACTCGTTGATAGCCGTTAAAAAAAATGATAGGTTTCATTTAAGGTACAGCGGGCAGGTTAATAAACGCCGCTGGCAAGTTTTCTGCTCCGCGAACGTCGCGTCGGTGCGATGAAAATGAATTTTTGATGAAACACGTCGGATAAAGTTAAGACGTTTCTCCCGATTATTCGAGGAGTCGAATTTTCCCCCAGGAAGTTAGAATTTCGCGAAGCAAAAGGGTGCCACCGATCTGTTAATAATTCGTAACCTTTTCCTTTTCTCGATCCACGTAACTAATTATAAACTCGTCCCGTATGGTTTCGCGCAGAAGAAAGTTTGCGTTAATTACGACTTTTCTTTAATTTTCTTTTCTTTTCTTTTCTTTTCCTTCGCCGTGCCGTGCGCGAAAGTTGGTCGACACTTCCTTTTTTTACAAGTATATACTTTGCGATCGACGGTCGGAAAGTTGCGATTCTTCTCTTATTTTAAAGTAGGGAGACGGTTCTTTAAAAATTCAAAACGAAATTCTGATTTGAGAAATCGAGGATCTCATTTTCGGGGATGTACGACGATCCTCGTTGAAGACGCGTTGAGTGAACGCGCGTTAATCCTCGACAATATGTCTGCTCGCTCGTAAAGTCTAGACGACGACGTTAAGTCAACTTACGGACATAACGGAGAAACGCGAGCATCCGCGACACGGGGTATCTTTGATATTTCTCTAATTAGGCCCTACCCGGGGAACGAAGGGAAGGAAGGGGACACAGTCGCCAAGGTTTTCACGCTCGTTTAATCAAGGCATTCGGACGGAGACGGATCTTGAAGTGCCGAGCTAACGAGACTCCTCGAAACTACCGTGTCGCTCTTTAATTATTTCATTATTGAGTAACTTCAAAGATCCCGTCTTTCGCGAATCGACGTTTCGTCCGATTCCCTTCGTTCGCCGGTACTACAATCGTAATTCGTAGTAGTCGACGTACGATAATGAATATTTTTAAAATTAGGAAAACTGAGAAAAGAGAATAAGGGGCCTCGTTTCTGAAAAATGTTGCCGTTGATTCTATTTGGTACGATTGAATTACGGTATAGGGTAATTTTAATGAAAGTCGAGGCAACGGAACGGAAAACCTCGTTTTTAAGAAAAAAGTTCTATTTTGTACGATTTAATTATGTTAATTGGGGTAATTTTGGTAAAAATTACTAAAACGTGTTTAACGGTTTATACATACAATGAGGATGCAATATGTACAACCAAAATATGTTTCGGATAATCGAGAGACTCCCGTGCGACTGCATCTTTCCGTTTAATAACGACTCGACGAAGTAACGACTCTGTACCTACTTTTATGCGTCGTTCCGCCGCCATCTTGCTCCACGCATGTATGTTTTGTCCGTCCATCCGTTTATTCTTTTCAGAACAGTTTCATTGTTCCGCGCTTTAGCGCCTTTATGAATATTCATTTGAAGCCATGGGGACGAGTTAATTACGCCGGTAAACCCACTTGTATTATCCGTCTGCATAAAGACTTACCAAGTGGAACGCGGGGGCGAGCTTTGTGATGATCGGACGATGATTAGCAACCTCGATGAGACTCGCGTTACTCTTATCAGCGAATATTTTAATCCACGAATATAATACGTGGAGTTTTCGATGATCCGAGTTGGAAATTTAACTTGGCAAGAACGTTATTGAACTTCCAGGCGTATCCAGAGTATAAATAATATATAAGAGTATAAATAAATAATATTGTCAAAGGTTTATTATAAATAATCATGGATATCGATACTCTCTTGTCACGTGAGAAATTTAATTCACGTAGTCACGATATCAAGTTTTGACTCGATCGAAACTTGTCGAATGAAAAATTCAGAAAATCTCCATCTCGAGGGCGGGACGTGTTACTCGACTTCTCGTGTACCCTTGGACGATAAAAAAAATCGTAAAATTCCTCGCAAAAATATCTCGAATCCATTTGAGCGATGCACCGCGACGATTAACCCGTCGGATCGCGAAAATAGCAGCTGCATCGGAGATGCGCGTTTAAAAAACCGCCGACGAGAAGTTACGTCGCCGCGATATTACCGCGGTGAAAACGCGGCTGGATGCTCGCCAAAACACACGAATTTCTTTTAAATTTCTATATACGTATACGTATAATATGGCATATATACATGTACGCATACAGGTATACTCGAGGGAGTCGAGTCCACGCACGCATGAAATCCTGATTGCGCGTTCGCTCGGACGTGAAGGCGGCACCGCGATAATGCGCTTTAATTTTGGAAAATTTAGTGGTCACTTTGTAGATTCAACGGTGCGTGGGTTACGTGCCTCGTCCCCGTAAATACTATATAAGCTTCGGAAACCGCTCGGAATTATCTCGGTTACGGAACTTCGGCGGGGGGGGTAAAACCCTTTGTTCCGAATGCGATATTTCACGCGAGTATCTCTGCGCCCTGCAAAATTTGTTATCGCGTTCAGATTTGGAAAATTTGTTGGCCGAAATTTGTTGTACATCGAGCGTAACGGTTTAGCAGCGAGCCGCGGCGCTAACTGTGTTTTGCTCGATAAACCGGGGGATTCTCGGACTTCGTCAGGGAAATTGGGGAAAGCTTTTGTTACTCGAGAGTTCGAGTTTACAATGCTCGAGGATTTAAGGTTTAATTTTTTTTTGTTATTTTTAATATCGCGCCCTAGGGTAACCGGAGTAATGGAGTACATTTAGCGACGCGATAAATCTACGGAAAATGTTTTATCGCGTTAATACAAAACGGAATTAAAATGCCTCGCAATCCCGGTTCGTGTGATCGCAACCTCCCTTTTTTTTTATTCGTTCCTCGTAAATCCTGATAAAAAATATATTTCTGTAAATACGTGGCGATTTTATTGCGCAAAGGTCGTTCGAACGATGTGGCCGTTAGGAATAAATTTCAGGGGCTTCGCGAAATGTTGAACTTTTTTACGGATACCGGTTGTTGCGTTTTATTATCCACGGGAGGAATTATGTTTCAATTTAATAATTGTCGACGCTAAGGGCGCGAGTCCGCGGCGCGAAGGGTTCGCGCGTATTTCCCTCTCTCGTTGATGCTTCGGGGAAAAAAAAAACAAAAATTATACTAACGTTTCATATTCAAATACGCGAAGCGGTCGATCGTTGAAAATTGCGAATCACGGAAGGGATGCCGTTGCCGGTGGAAAAAAAAAAGTTTTTCCACTTTCATGCAAATCCGGCCTCTGTAATTGTCCGCTGCCTACCGGTGACTGCCTCATCCCCCTGGCAGGGTTGAAACACGACTACCGCTATGGCGGATCTTCCGGTCGTGTTGCCTCGTTTGTCTTCCGGTTCGATCAGCTGTGACGGATAACGAAAGAAAATCTATGGGCGTACCGTGAAAAAAAAACTCACTCGCCGTGTAAACGTAAACGCCGATTTTTTGTTACCGGAAATTAACTTGTCTTTGTCACAATTTAGGGATTTTAAATGTTACATTTCGATTACACGCTCAACGAGGAAAGTATTGTAAAGAGCGCACGAGTACAAGTAAATAGAAATAAAAATTTAAACTACGTTGGTGGTTTTGTTCGAAACGTTCAGAATTTTTCGCGACGTTCGAATGCCTAATTCAAAAGCGAATCGTTTATGAAATATGGCCGTTCGACTCGTGTTTTGCGAACATCGATAGTTTTTAAATTTACGTTCGACGTCGGAATCGCGAGTACGTTTCTCCCTGACAAAATTTTCCCCTCTTATCTCCCGCTCCCTCGACTTCTCGTCCCTTCGCGAATGTTCGAGGGCACGGAGACGAAGGAAGCGATTCGATATTTTGTACGTATTCCCATACCGACTTGGACTTACGAGGGGTGGTTTCGAGTTTCGAAGAGTGGCGGGCTCGGTACGAATGTTTCCTTCACGGAAGATTAACGATTCCTGGGGCTCCCTCCCCGCTCATCTTTTTTTTGTCACGTCTGAGAGCCCTCTCCTTTTGTGTTTCAGAATTCGCGCCCCCGGAGAAGCCAGACACCCGACTGAATCATCGGCAAGTCGACATCTTTTTTTTTTCTTGCCCTCGGATCTACGATTCGAGCGTTATTAATCCATTCGGTACTGTAATTGGGCTTAAATCTAGATCGTGCACATCTCTGGATCTTCGGATCTCCAAACTTTTTTTTAACTCTATCAAGTGTATTTCGGGTCGCTGATCACGAAATAATCCTAGAATTTCTATTTTACTGAAAATTATTTCACAAGGTATCACATGTGTTTGCTCGCTTTAGAAATAGTTTGGAGATCCGGAGGTGTGCATGATCTAGATTTGTTCGTGAAATTGTTTTATCAGCGATTTCCGTATCCGCGAAAACACGGTATATGTCGCACCTTACGAGCAGCACCATTCAAACGTTCGTGAATTTTCCTGCAATTTATTTTTAACGCGCACAAATAAACATTTTGGAATCAATTAATTTGCTAATTACGCGACGGAAATTGATAACGCGGGACGGAAATCGAGGCGCGGCGTATCGAGGGCAATGACTGACAGCTGCGACGATATTTATACCCGGATTGTTTCTTCTTGGCGTTAATTCAATTCGAGTGTGCGCCACACGTGACGCACCGTGACGTATCGCGTATGCAAATGCATCCACGGCGCTCCACGTGCATTCTTCGTCGTACATGGGCGGCACCGATGGTTGGCCGATGCAGATATTATCGCGCTTGCAAATTCCGCGAATTTTTTTTTACGAGACGATATTGCTTGGAATATGGTCGGCAGTTACCGTGAGTGGCGCATCTTGCGAAATTCAGGGGTACAAAGTGCCCCTAATCTAGTGTCTCACGATAACGTGCTACCAGGTGTATCATTGAAAGATATTTTAAGAACATTGACATGATCGTACGAGCGTCGACATCGACTTTTATCTTGGGTTATACTCGGTTAAAATTTGTGCATCGCCGTCTGCGTTCAAAATTGTCGAGCCACGTAGTTAAATATTGAAATTAATTAAAGTACAAAATTTTAAATAAAGAACAGAATTTTTCAAAAATAAACCTCGGCACACTGCTTCGGGCTTTCTCGATTCGTAAATAAAAAAATCTCAGGTATTAAAATTTTACTACGCGCAAAAGCTTCTCGTCTCGAATCGCGGTACGACCGACCCAATTCGACTCGAAGCTTAAAGCACCGGTTGAACAAACCGAGAGCAGATAAATTCTTGTTTGGAGCGTTACGACGCGACGCGTCCTCGAGGACGCGTCGCCTTATCGTTAATCACGCGCAGCGGCGTAAGCGTGCGAGTAATTCGAGGCTCGTTACGCTACTGACGTACACAGCCACCGCGTCGTGTAACCACCGGCGTTGTCGCGAAGCCTCGATGCTCGCGCGTGTTCATCCAGGACGTCCGACGCTCGTCTACGTGACGTCCGGATATCCGACATCCGCGACGCTTCGCTACTAGGCATGGCAGACCCGTGTAAGCCGCGAAATTATTATTGCGAACGCGCCGTTCTGTCTAACGCCTTCGCGCTCCTACCAGCAGACATTATTAATGCCACCGTTGGGCGTCAATGAGAAACTGTTTGTACCTCGTCTTTCGCGGGACGAGGCAAAAGACGGGACTTTGGGGAACAAATCTAGATCATGCACATTTCCGGATCTCCGGTTTGAAATAATTGTGAATTATCCGATTGTGAAATAATTTTCAATAGAATAGAAATTCTATGATTATTTCGCGATCAGCGACTCGAAATACACTTGATGGAGTAAAAAAAAAAGTTTGGAGATCCGAAGATCCAGAGATGTACGTGATCTAGATTTAAGCCGACTTTGGTGACGATCAAAAAGGAATACGGTGGGTCTTCGACTAACGCGAAATCCTTAGATGGAAATCGGAAAACCAATTCCGAACTGTGAAATTCGTTTTTTGATTTACTCAGAGTCACAGACTCAGTTTTTCTAATGTACGCTCTCTTTGTCCGACATAAAATTGGCTTTGCCGTTCGTTCAGCTTTTGTCATTTCCTTTGAGCGTCGGACGTTACGCGAGTAACCGCAGGGTCGTTCGAGTTTGCGGAAAATATCGAGGGTCAAGGGAAATTACGCGATCTTCCGGGTGTACCGGAAATTACCGCCGAATATCCGTCGTACGGTCATATTTGCTTTGCTTCCAAGTTAAAACGCTTCGTTTCGGTCTTTTTCAGGAACGAGGAACGAAATGTTAATACCTTCGCGCGACTGTAAATATTCTACTGTTCTCCAGTTATCGGGATATAAAAAAAGTTAAATTTATACTAAGGATTTACGCGCGTGAAGAGTAATTTCACAGATAAAAATTTCCTTGAAATTTGAAGAATACTCAAAACTAAAGTTTCTCGTGTCGTTATTAAATTCCGATTTAAGTCCCACCGAGACAGCTCCGAAACTCGTTTCAAATAAAAAATTTCTCTATTTAATATACTGGGGTACGGACTGACGAAAACAACATAAGTAATACCTACTCGTCAAAGTAAGTAGCTATAGGTTCAAAGTTGAATCGAGGTAAGTGGCATCAATGGTAAGCTAAAGGAGCGAAAATGAAGGGAGTATCTTGAAAATGTTCACCACCGTGGAGTTTCCGCGAGCTGCATGGCGAGAGCCGTGCAAACTTTATTTTCCCCCGACGAGCGCGGGGCCAACGCGGCGTAACCAAATATAACGGCATAGCCCCCGTGGCGGGATTCGGAAAGCGCGTCAAGTTTCTGCTGAGGCTACGCTAATCCTGTTTGGGCCCCGTTCGACACGTCGGAAACTAAGTTAAGCGAGAGACAGAACAACGCGTAATGCCGCGTACTCGGCCCGCAACACCACGGCGCGCAGCGTCGCCTCGTTCGGGAGCGCGGGATGTAATGCTGATTATCGGATGGAGACACTCTCGAGAAATCGTTCGGTCCAACGATCCCCCCACCCGCTTGGCAAGGTAACTCCTTCAAGCGCGTGTTTGGAAAGTTAGGCGCGAGGGAACGTCGTGGGACGCTGCTGGGTTTCTGAAAATCCTGTTCGAGACGAAGGAATAGTTGCAACGATGCGGGGTATATCGATTAATAATTTCTTATGTTTCCGCGAATCTTGAGTTTCAAAATATGCGTGCGTTTTTAAATGTATATTACAAATTAGGAGTATCTTAAAACTTAAAAAGTATCGCCAGGTATATCATGTTTCTGACAAACCAATTAAAAAATTGCAATTTTAAAGCTATACCATGACAGAATCGTGAAAAGAACTCAACGTTAACACGCGTTCGGGTTCACGTTAAATATGTAAACGTTGAAAAAAAAAAAAAAGATTCACGCGTATAAAGTCCATTCCCACTCCCAAAAAAAAAAACCGATCCCCTTTACCCGCGTATATTTCATTGACATCATATTCCGCGCAAACGTTTCTCCTCGTTATCCTTGGCCAGCATAAAATTACCCGCGCGTCCCATTACACGATTGTGCGTTGCATGTTAAGCGCGGCGGTCAAAGTTGACGCATCTAAGGGCGTTTATCCGGCACGCGGGCCGCAGCCAATATTTGTGGGGGGCAAGCAAAGTTTCCTCGTTCAAAGCTAATATAACGTCCACGGAAATCGATATTCGATAATCACGAAATTCCCGCGGGGTTTTCACGGAGGCTTCTTTTGTTGCCAATCTCGTGCATGCCTGCAGGACATTTACTTGGTGCATGCAGCCAGGAGGAGAGATATATCGCGAGGACGATGAGAAATGCCTCGCCGCGTTTTATTCTCTTTTACGAATTCTGCGGGGAATACGCCGCGTCCTGTGTTTGTTAAGTAGATTTTAATAACGTTAATTGGAATGCACGCGGGGACGATGTATCGTTCTAGTAAAACGGAGGCGCCTCAATTCGTGTCCATCTCGTTTTATCCTCTCGTTGGAAATTGTGTTCGATCGTTCGAGGGAAACGCGGCGATACGTCTATAATTGTTATTTTTGATTTATAATACAGAAATTCGGTTATCAGCGACTTCGCGAGAAGTCGAGCGAGCTAACGCCTCTTTCGGTAAATACTTAAACATTTTCGAAACTCGTTTCAAAGATTTAGCGGATGTTCAAATTTCGCGATTAAAAAGGTGCAAATATTTTCTTCCCTCGTTAACGTTTGCGCGAAAACTTTTGCGGACCCGGACGTTTACGTTCGGGCTGCTCCTTCAGTCGTACCGCGTTGCGCGCGTGCGGTTGCATAATTTTCAAAAGGGCGAAACCTCACCGAGGATGGCGGTTGCGGCTTTAAACCGCGAAACGCGTAACGCCGGTCCAAGTAATTGCGTGACTTATGGCTATAAATGGGCAACCTGTTAAAGAATTCGTGGGATTTCGTTGTACACGGATTCGCAATTAAAGGAGCGCCTACAGTCACGATTGCAAGTCTTTATCTCCCAATTACTTCCGGCGAAAAGAATATCCGTGGTAACTGTACTCTTCGACAATGGAATTAAACGATTCGGTGATGAATTAATAAATTCGTAATTAAACCTGTGGAGAAAAAAATTATTCGTGGGCTAAAATCAACTCAATCTAAAGAAATTTTCTCTTATATCATTTGCGGTCATCTCTTTATTTCGAATTCTGTTTGGTACTCATATTTCACACTCGCCGATAAAATCATTCGACGCGACTACAAAGGCAAACCCTTTCGAACTTTACATTTCTTTTTCCTTCTGAACCTTTAATTCGCTCTGCCCCGCATATGCTCCGTCGACGGTTCATCGGTTAATTCTCGCATAAATCTAATTTTCGAATCGCGGGGGAGCAATACGGTCGCTTAAACGCTTAAAGCCTCGTCCGCGCTTTCAACAATGCCCATCGACGTTTTAATCCCCGCTACCCTCCCCCCCTCGAATTTCCATGGTGCCGTTCCGATAATCCACCCCTTTCGGCAACTGACTGTCTTTCGCGGAAACGGCCCAATGGCACTGGCCAGACTCCCCGGAACCCCCTCGAGGACGCCGCAAAACTAATTGCGTTCGTAAAGGCATTAATATTCCCGGCCGAATTAATCCTCGGAGGAAGGAAGCTTTGGTTTCAGTCGGATTATTAGGGTTACCTGGATTTCTGACGCGGATTGTCGGAGAGCAAAGAGCCTCGTCTAGCGAGGGATTTACGTGTCTCGAACTTGCCGAAGGTACTTCGTTGCGGTGTATCGTGTATTTGCCGATCCGCTTCGCCTAATGTACTTCGCGTCTGTTCTATATTTATCGCGGAGGTAATTGCTCGTAATTTCGCGAGTCGTAGCGTGCAATTGACGTTGGTACAAATAATCTTGGGAGGAGAGGGTGTCAATTAAACGGGTTATTCATTTTTGCTTGGACTTCTGCGAATAGGTTTAGATCAGGGGTCGCCAATTAGTTTCTGCGGGGGTCCGGATGATTTAAAAAAAGAATTTCGGCGGCCAGAAAAGAAAAACTAAATATTAGTTGTCGCGGTTATTGCTGTTATTATAAACAGCGATAAACAATGAATGCCACCGTAATCACCAAATACGTCCTAAAAATAGATGAAATATCAATTACGTGTAGATCGTTATTAAGTTATTCTGGGTACATACAGACAAATAATAAAAAGAAACCTGCATTCCATAAAATATTTTTGGCAGTTCATTTGGACCGCGGGCCGCCTATTGGCGACCCCTGGTTCAGATTTAAGAGGAAACTTTTTAAATCGAAACGACTAAGAAATTGTGTGCGCGACGATTTTTATAGTAAATGAGAAAAATGGTAACTTAAATCATTCTTCGGCCACTTCGGCGGAAATAAATGCGTTTTGAGATTGAAACCTCGCGGGAACGTGAAAACGTTACTGGTAATACGTCGCGAAGCGTATAGCCTCGCGGTGTACGTTCCACGTTAAGCCATGAATAAATTACTCGTAATTCGAGGCACGTGTCAGAGGTGTAAATTAAAGTACGATAAGTGCGCTCCAGTTTATACTGCTGAGCGGCAAAGAAAAAGTCAAAGAGACATCGCGTGACAACCCTTAAGCTCGATTAATACGCTCTCGCGTGCGTAGGAATGCACGGGGAGAGGTCGTGCGTGTGGAAATTACGTAGTCTCACGCCAGGTGAACGCGGTGTGGTATCGATTTTTACTTCCGGTCGGGGCTCTGGTCTCGGCCCGGGTTATCATCCCTTTCCCGAGGATTCTCTAACGGGGGGTGAGTTTTGTATCCACGCAAAAACTTTGACAACCGCGAAGATTAAGGAGAGCCAACGCGAGGAAATGTTTTTTTTTTTTTCGACGAATAACGTTTTATGAATTTTTCATGATTTTCGCGGTAGTTATTCATCGGGAGGATAAATTTTGTGGTAATTTATGTAAAGTTATTAAATTCCCCGTGATAATTGTAATGGCCGCACCGTGGAGAATATAAAAGATTCAAACGATTGTGCGCGTGGCTTTTTTTCGCGCTCGGCTCGAATTTATAATGACGATAAATTTGCTTTACAATCCTATAAACATTGGTTCATAGAAATCATAAATTCCTGGTACATAATTTCGTGCACACGTTCAGAACAATATAGGTAAATTATATTCACTCGAGGTACGTCCGGATTTATCGACGATACTTTTATTTTTCAATATTTATACACTCGTTTAACCAATTGTTTTTTTTTTTGTTATTGAAACACGCGAAGCATCTCGCGTATAACAAACATTTAATCAACAGTTACATCCTAGAGAAACGTAACGAACAAGAGTACGCGTCCGTTCTTCCGCAACGTTAACCATTTATTGGTTTTCGATTATGCATCTCTACCTTCAGCGGCATCTTGAATTAAATCGGTGTCTTACTCCAGCGACGATTCTCAAGTTCGAGAAATTAAATTTTTTTATTCCCAGATTTATCACTCTCGACGTCCCAGCCTCTCGTTACTCCCGATATCCGTTTAATTCGCAAAGAATCGTCGCGAATCGTCGGATCGACGATATCTTAATCTCGGCTTTATCTTATGCTCGACGCCCCCGTCGCGTCGTTCGGAGTACCGGTTCAGCCTTTAAACCTTTTTTTTTACGCAAACGACGTTAAAGGCGAGATCGTCGTCGAAACTTTGGCAGAGTCATTGATTCCTTTTGGCGCATTATCGCTAACTTATTCCAACCATCACATCGGGATCGCTTCTCGTTATCGCTTACGCAAAGCACATATCAGATTTCAGTAGGTTCCGCGACATAAAATTCCTCGATTACGACGTCCCCTTTCAAGGTACGCCCCTCTCTCACCTTTCCTCGGTTGTAGCAGTTAAAGGGGGGTAGTACTACCGTTTTCATATCGGAAATCGATGCACTCGGAGAAACGTTTCGCGCGGACCTCTCTCATTGCAACTCCTTCCTCCCCACACACCTCGCGAGATCGCGCGTATAATCAGGCGCATCTAGGGAATCATTTATCGAGCGAAAAGTGCCGGTTAAAGGGGGGGTTAAAAGTGTAATTACAAAGCGGTTTGTGCGCGCGCGCTATTTGCATAATGCGAGCATTACGCGAAGGCTGCTGGGATTTGGGGGCGTTAAACGCGGCCGAATCGGCGCGATAAACGTTCCGTTATCAACGTTCGAGCACGAAAAACCCACACCTCCGACCCCCTCTCTTCAGATCGCCGTCCACCACCCACCCCTCGCGGCCTCCCAACGGTAATTGATCCGACGAACGAGCCGATAGTCCATCGGGAACCGACTCACCCTGTACCGGCATCGGCGTTTCTATTTAGCGGCGTCGTCTCCCCGGTGAGGTAACTCGGAATCACCTATTCGAATGCAATCCCCCCCCCCCACCACCCCTCCCTCCCAACGCAATTACATTTTCGTGAGTTTCCTTCCTTGCGTTCGATTTATATAGATATTTTCTTTTTTGTAACTCTTGTTGGATGTGTTGTCCACGGAATCGAGTTCGAGTCTTACCACGCGAAGGGTTGCGTTTCTTTTCGTTGGGATTGGATCTAGTTAGGATGACGAAGCTGCGGAAATTGGAGTGGAAAAGAGTTTAGTGGTATAGCGGACGGATGGTAGTTGGATTTTCATAGCAGTTTGAATTCGAATTTGTTTTTAGATTAAATTAGTGACTCTGTGTTATTACGTGACTGTGTAATTACTGTTTTATTGCTAATTATTACTAAGTATTATTACTGTGTTTTGTACGATTACGATCATTATGGCGCTATATTTTGAGAGGTTTTCGAAAACCAATTAGGAACCGAAATCTGCTCTCATGTAATAACACAGAGTCACTAATTTAATTATAAATAACGACCAGATAATAACGCCAATTATTTTTATATATATAATTTAAATATGACGAACGGCCGACGATTAAATTCATGATTTACTATTAGAAAACATTTGTTCATATTTCTGGCTACAAATCACAATTTTTCAAAAACGTATACGATAGCGTCATGGAGCGCTAAAAAAAAATCTTTCGTTCGGATCGCATTCCATCCGTCAGTACATCCGAGTATGGGACGGTTATTACAATCCCGTATCCACCCTCCCTCGTAGACTCTCCCTCACCTACCAACGAGTTCACGACGAACGAATTACGAGTCTAAGGAACTGAACGCGACGGCTCCGTATCACAGCGGGATACCCGATGGGTTAACTTGCCACCCTTCGAATTATTCTGGATGACGGGCCACCCCCTACCCCCGAACGCGACGTAGAGAAATATCCCGATAGGTAATTACTATGTCGGTGTCAGTCGCGTCGCTACGACGAGACTGACGGGGAAAACTGACGTCCTGTGCGTATACACTTGTTAGTCCTGCAGGAGCGGCGTGCGTTCATCGTCGTCCTTTGTCGGTGAGTTTCTGCGACGATAGCGTGATTTGCCCTTTCGCCTAACGCGCAGTGGTTCTCAAATTTTACGTCGATTCGACCCCAATCTTATAGTTCATTTGGGATATTGCTATTAGGAGATTTGATTTATCGGCCGGTCTCTAATTTCTTCGATGTAATTTTTTATTATTGCGGAGAAAGTGAAAATAATGATATCGCATTGCCGAAACTACGAGTTGTTCAAGTTTCCGATTTTCACGCGCATCTCTCACGTTTGTGATTATTTATTATTCTCTCCCGCCCCCCGTTTTTTATTCGCGACTACGCGAATGCAGTACATTCTTATCTTTTACTTATTATACCGGCGAGTACGTAGACTACTCCAACAACGCTCAATGCTTTTGAATCGACGTGTGCACGTGCGTCGCGTCACGAAATGTGCATTACGATCTTCGAAAAGCTTGCCGAGTTCTTTCGTCACGCATTCCGGCGTTGGAAGTGCGAATACTCGTCGATAAAATTTAATCGAGATGTCCATTCGGCGAAGCTAAACGATACGTTCCGTGCAGAGGATTAATTAAAAATTCACAGCTACCGCGAGACAGTTTCGTTTTTGTTTTTTAACGCTAAAGCCTGCGCCCGAGCCTCGAAGCTTTTATGTTACGACGCGTTGTAAAACTCTTTAAGGGTACAATCAACTCGCATACATAATTAACGCCGCTTCAGATTTCTGTGCGATACGACCGAGCGATAGGGTTACAATGAAAAGCCCTTTGGGTCATTGGCCTTATGATCGCTCGGTATCACTAAATCGTGATCACGATGTGCGTGCATCGTAATCTTCGTTTCTCAACGTTCACAATTATTCGCGTTTTAATCACGAATATTTCATTCTTATTACCCTCCAGATATCTTGACGGCAAATTCCGATAAGGCTTTGGGGACCGTAAAAGAATCCCTAAAACTTTCGTTTATAGCACCAAAATGAGGCATTAATTAAGAATTCAGCGCAAGATTATATTACTTTTTTCATATTATTTCTGACATACCGCTTTACCGCGTATCAAACACACGCCACGTACAACGAGTGTATAGACGTAATTAAAATTATGGCGAGCGTTACGAGCGATAACCGAGCCAACCGATGCGTCTCGTTAAATTGGTCATTGGTTTTAATACGCTTCGATCGCGCGACGCGTGATTAATCATTTTTCTACAATAACCGCTGCTTCGAATAGAGATACTCCGGTGTAGCTTGTATCGCACATATTTGTTATCTATCGATATAAACGTCGTCCCGCGTAGACGAGCTATCCGTTAACTCGCCGCTCGCAGGACTGCAGTGCTATAGCAACGACAAATACATCGACATTCGGTGCGTGCATACTTGTTAGACAGGATTCTGCCGGATCATCGCCGTCTTTGTCGGACGAATTCTGGCAAATCGCAATGCCGACGCGATCCACCCCTAGCGCGCAGTGGTTCTCGCGCGAGCACGAATTTTGTTTTGCGATTCGATTAATCGATACTTTCGTCGTATAATCGAGGAGGCAGACGGAACGGAGGATAATAAAACTGGTTCGAGTTAACCCGACGCGAGACATCATTTTCTACTTAAGGTACTCGGGGGTTTGATAATAGGTTTCTCTAGTTTTGGAAATTTGTCCAACTTTCGCGTAGTAAGCGAAGCTAAAGATCGATGGTCGAAATCGAAGTAGCGGCTAGCCGAGACCAGAATATCAAATATTGGGACCGAACGGTTCGAGATCGACAGCGAATGGACAAAATTCGTTATTTTATAACGAAGCTTGGGACAGTATATCGGTCACATTGTCGTTCGCATCTTCCGTTTGACTTCTGGCGGGAAATTCGAATGATTCGAGAACTGAGCTCCGTCAACTCCAAGACCGTGAAATCTCGGCCAAGCGTACAAACAGAAACGCATCGACGGAGTCCAAAAGCTTGTTTCGCAGTGTTGGCTGCTATTTGATCTTGGGACAAGTAGTTTTGTCTCTCCCCCCCCCCCCTCGCTCCACACTCTCTGCCTGTTTCCGTGCAAATTCGGCTGTGAAACAGGGGCTTTGTACATTAGGCTCGTGGCGGTAATTATATCCTGGAGGAGGTGCGCTGACAATATGGCTTTTAGATGCTTGTGTATCGGGCCCACCGTCTAATGGAATGCTTTCTACTCTCGCGAACTGACGTTTAACCCGACGAAACGGATTGGCTTGTCCGCTATCGTCGGCCATTGAAATCGGTTATTGAATTATCCAGCAAACCCGTTACATTAATGACATTGAGATACTCGCCGATTTAGGGGAACGAAATTCGAGTAGTTTCGCGAGGCATCTGGTGTTTATTTTTTTTATAGTAAACGTTTGCGTTAACACGTTTCCTATCATGATCTTGGAAGAAAATCTTCCGTGTTCGCCAGCGTACTCGCGGTTAAAGTAAAATTGGCGAAATCATAGAAACGACTGAGTTCATCCGCGCAATTGGGAAGATTGGCGATACTAGCGATAATAAATCAGTCGACACACCATTGTGTACGGGCGCGTTTCGAGAAGGCGCGTTCCTATCTCAACGGCGATCGAGCGTCGTTCGAGGATTACAAGGATTATGCCCCGAGCCCCGCGAAAGGGGATGATTTGCCACGCACGAGATAAGTGACCGAGCAGTTTTATCGGCATCGCCTTAATCATCCGCGCGCGGCTAGTCATGCTCTTCTTTAGATTCCGCGATTACGATGATGGAGGGGCTATTAGTTTACGCGCGTAACTGCCTCCGTTGGAAGAAAAATGGCCGAACGGATGATAGTTCGGAAAGCGCGAAACGAACGAATCGCCGTTGAATCCCGAACGATTAATAAATCGCTAGCTTTATCGCGATTCCTACGACGATTGTCGGTTTGTCAAGATCCTAATTGCCCGCACTAGAGTTCGACGAGTTCTTTTTCCGCTGGATCTAATCGCGAGATTAACACGTTCGTTACCAGCGTCGCGTATGTGCGACGTCTCGTTTCTTGTACGTGAGCCCGACGCTCGAAATGTGCGATCTGCTTATTTTATCAGAGTGGTGGCCAAACCTTATCACGACAGGAGCCATATTTCGTGTAATTAATACATACGAATGTTTTTAAACCTTAAATGCATGGATGTTCAAGGAATGACTTACAGAAAAAATAAAAAAAGCATCATAAATGCAAATACATGGGCCAAGTAGAAGTACCAGTACGTCTATAAAAATTCAAGAGACAAGGTCTAGTCTCGCGTACTTGTACTTGGCCCGAGACAAGACCTTGTCTCTTCATTCTGAACTAATAAATTTCGTTTGTTTCCAAATGATAGCACTATGCATTTAAGGGTTAATTTATTATTCAATTATTATTTTATACCGCAATTTGATTTGTCTATATTACGCGTTCCCTCGCTTCTTCTCAGCCTTTCCCGAGAGCCACGTTAAACGCCTAGAAGAGGCACGTTAGCTTGCTCGCTTCAATTAGGCCGACATTGGCCTTATCGGTTTATGACAGTGAGAAGATACGAGTTCCGTGGCGGTGCACGGTCGCGTCGCGGATGGATCGACAGATCGAATAGAGCCGAGAGCGAAGGTTCGATCAAGATTTTCTTCTCAAGCTTCGGTTAGCGAACGTGCTAAGAGGTAAATGCCGAGTGACGGACGCGGTTGCTATTATCGTAACGCTCGTGCTCCAAATACGATCTTTTACAGCGCCAATACGCCCAACGGTTATGGTCGCGTCGCCCGCGAGTAGGATGGACTTTCTATACGAGTCGTTATCGTGGTTATTTTACGCTGTCAGGTACGGTATGTCAGCCGGGGCGAATCTTTTTGGCGCTACGCGCGATTTCATGCCACTCGAGTTTCGACGTCGATCACTGTCAGTGTGATTTAATATTCAACCGTCCGACAAATATCGCGCGCAACGTTCGCGACCACGTGGCTACCGCGCGTTCTTCGACGCTCGTTTAAAACGCCGATCGACGTTGGCAATTTTTCTCAAAATTTTCTTTTAAACGGACGTTCCTGTTTCTCCGTGGGAGAAAGTTTTGCCTTGAGAAAGTTTTATTCAAATTTGATCACGAAAATTGATGGATTAAGAGTTATCAATTCAACGCTCACAGCGACGAACGTCGCGTCACGCTTCAAAGAGTTTCTATAACTTTATCTAGCGAACATATGGAACGGCAGATGCGCTCGAAGCAAAACTCGTATAAAATTCGAAAATCAACAGGTTGCGTCGAATCGAAACTCCCAACTTTTCTAATTCTCCGCAAAAAGTAACGAATAATCCTGTATCCTTTCCCAACCCCTTCGATATATCCCCCATCGATCTCCAACTAACGCAAGAGCATCTCTATCTCCGGCTTTAAACAAACCTAACGGTTAACGTACCGGGTGTATCGTTCGTTACGAGAATCATAGATATCTCCGTTCCACTTTGAACGTCTGGCAAATTCCAACTGATCACCGAGTACGATTGCGAAGTATAATACGTAGTTTAGTTTTGAGAGTCACGGAACTGATTTGCTCTGTACGAATTTACTAAAGACTGGTGATTACAACCACTCGGATAGCCCTACCGACACCCTACCGATCCCCACGAACCATAAACGAAGATAGGTAATACCCACCACGTGTACGTACTTCGGTTAAACGACGCGCCGTTGACGTAATCCAGAAAAATGCAATTTCCTCCCGAATGATTTCTCTGGATCCTTTAGTACCGACACCAACCACTCGGGACGTTCGCGATACACGGTGTACACCCCGTACGTCACGCGCTCATTTGCCCGGAAATCGTTCTGGGTTTACAAGAGGATGAACGTCGAAATCCAGGATGGAGATGGTCGGTATCCTGTAGGAGGCGCGGGTGTGGATTCCCAGCGTTTAGCAGTGTGCGCCATCGGGTATTGATTGAATGGGTGGGGTGCGGGGAGGGAGGGTGGATTGGACGGGAGGGGGGGGGGGTAGTAGAGGCTTCGCGGCTGTCGGAAGGGATTGCGGTGAAAGGGGACGAAGGAAGGGTGAGAATGACTACTACTTCGGCCGGTGTCCGTTGACCATTGTCGCCCCCTATCGGAGAATTGTAGGTGGGGGGAGGGGGGCCTGGAGTATCGGGGGGGATGGAGATGGAGATCCTCGAAGATGCGAAACCAATAGTCCCTCGGCCCGCGGATAATTGGGGATCCCCAACTGCATTCTCGAAGATCTATTCGTTCGGTATCGGTCGAGCTTTTCTTCGATCTCTTTTTTTCTTTTCTTTCGTTACCTCTATAAAGATGTCGGGTAGAGTCGGAAGCGTCGATTTCCGGGTAGATTAAAAGTCGAAGGGAATCCTTGGGGGATAAGGTACTGAAGTTTGTTTCCCTTGGATTTAGATTGGTTTGATTGGTTTAGATTGGATTTTTAATATCAAGCTTGTAAATCGAATCGTTTTAGAAAGGGGACCGAATATGCATCGTATGGGTTCGCGCGATAGCGTCGTTCAGATTTTCAATCATTCGCGTAAAAGGGAGTACCATTTTCCCATCCCGAGGAGTTCTTCCATCAGTTTCTTTGAAGCGGAATGTAAATGACCGGTGCGTTGACCGATGTTCGTCCATTACCGTCTCCCTGTACCCCGAGGAATGGAAGACAGCTGTGGACCGTCGGAAACGGAAATGGATTCTAGCATACGTGAAACCTCCACCATTTCTTTCGGGCCCTTTTCCTCGGATTACCGTAAATCAAGGCACAGTCGGAGAAATCCAATTCCGTCGACGTCGTTTTCGAAACTTTTGCCCCTGACAAACCTCTCGTTTCTTTGTTCCTCGATTTTCAGAAATGTCTGTAACCGAGGAAGTTACGTTCATAGGTAATTGAAAGGAGACGCGATTTCTTTTTTTTTTCTTTCCCGTTACCCCTCGTTAGCGCTCCAGCTGCTTTAGGGATATTCTTTAAAATCGCTCGGGTGGAAGAAAAATTCTTCTTGGCGCGTCAATCAGGACATTTCTTGTCTCACGAGATTTAATTATAAGCATTTAATCGTTAAGTATAATAAAAAAGGATCTATCGCTGCACGGAATTTCAAAAACCTGGGCTCTGATTTTTAATATTCGCGTTCCTCGACGGTGGAGCTTCCCATTTCTTTTAATTGAAATTTATACCTTATTCCCGAGGGAATTGGGAATTGAAATAGAGAGGGGAACTAAATCGACATTCCTGTACGAGTTGGCACTCGCGTACATTCAGTGGGAAGCAGTGCCAAGGAGCGATCCTTTTTTTTTTTACTCCTAGCTAAAATATCGAGAATGCTCTCACCCTCGAAACCACCGGCAGAGATCGCGCCGGAGCTAATTTCTTATCACGCGTGAAGCGAGAAACGATAAAAATTGAAGTAAGAATAATTGCCACTCTGCGACCTGAGTCATATTTTTTTTCTATAAGGGAAAGTACGTCCAGATATTCCATGGGTATTATTTCTTAAATTAAATGATACTCTGTATTGTTTATACCTGAACAATTGCAGAGTTCTGTATTAATTGTACAGATATAGACGCATTTCGCGCTTAATCAGCATTATCGCACAGGTCAATATCAATAACCAAGAACAACGTAGAAAACGAATCATCACAATTCTAGCTGATACGCAAAAATATGTGTTATTTGTCTCGCCTATAGAGGCATTGATAACATTCGAAACGGATACTTTACAAATATACGTTCTTAACGCAACAAAGGTTCCTCGCATCCCTCGCTTTATACATGCGTGAATAGCGTATCGATTATTTTAATAGCTCGATAAACAAGAACCCCATCGGCCATAACCAAACAGAATCCCACCTATCCCTCTGTGTTTAAATTCAAAGCGAGTTTCAACTTTCTCCCATTCAACCCACACCCATCGCATCGCGGGGATACAAATTTTTTTTCAACCCAATTCACTCAATCGTGTTTCATTTACCTACTTCGTCGCGCGTCGCAAATCTTTTCAACAAAGTTTCCCTCGCATTTCCCCAAAGTGGGTTATGAATATTAGACAAAACAAAGTTGCGTCGGTCGTCCCGTCGTAGTTTCCCCGGTCCCTCGATACGCGCAATAAAAAGGGGAAACTGTAGATTGCTCTCGAAACGCGCTATACGTAAATTCATTTATTCGTACCGCGTCGTTACGCTTTAACTCTCTCAGGGCAAGGAAATTGGTACTAAAAATTTTGTGGTTATCTCATATACTCGTTTACAGCAGGCATGTCAAACTCGTATGATATTACGAACCACGTGGCCAATTTTGTATTAAGTTGGGGGCCGCATGTTTTCAATGTTCAAAGAATTAATAAAACACGATTTATAGAACGATTATATTATGTATAATATTCTGTATTTATTAGAGTCAATTTCAAGCTCAATGTATTGTATAATATTTAAACATTTTTTTAAAAGTCTCGGCGGGCCGCGTGTTTGACATGCCTGGTTCACAGCTACAAAATTCCTTTCGTACTTCAACCTCTATCCATTAATCACATGAATAAATAAATTTAAAAAAAATGTTATCTAGGCGGTTTAGAATTGGAATCACTGTTCCCGTACGATGTGCCATTAGAAGTAGTTTAATTCTTGAAACTCCGCCGTGATACTAAGTGCCGTCAGGTGGTTCAAATTGTGAAGCACCGGCCCTTGAGAGAATTAAATGCGTAATCCTGCGCGACGAAGAAGCTCGAGCCGGCGCATTACAGCTCGTGCGTTTCAGGTATGCGATGGGAAAAAAAGCGCCCGAGTGCGCCAAGTGGGAATGGGGAAAGGACGTTCCAAATTAACCGTTGACTCGACGGCGAAACAGAAATGTCCGGACTCTCGTAAAACTATGTACGGGTAGGGAGGGTAGATAAGGACGACGGGGGTTCGTTAAATCGCGATTTCCGCGGCATTTCTTGCAACCCCGACGAAGGAAAATGTCATAATAAGCGTCGTCGTGCTTGACAACGCAGAGAGTGCCCGCGATACCCATCCCGTAGCTCGTACGTTTCTTTATTTTTTGGCCCATCGTTGTTGCATCTTTATCGTATTTATATATATATAGAGAGACTAAGGAGCTACCGTTGCTCGTTAATTGAGATCGTAGAGCAAATTCTACTTTAATTGGACGGTCCAACGTCGACACGGTAATACGATTTGCGATCGTTCAAAGCGAAAATAATTGAACTCGAATAAATATCGAACGGATAATATTCAAACGAGTATCTTCGATTTACTAAGATCGTAACGACCTACATTTTTTTTTATCGATTTACAGTCAATTATTTCAAATAAGGTTTGGACAGTGGTATCCGAAGAGCGAATAAAAATGTACGTAACTTCCATCGAGGGAATTGTTATAAAAACATTCTCGTTGCTACTTAATTAACGACACGTGACTCAAACACTGACCAATCGAAGTGTCAGGAGCTGGTGACTTAACGTACAAAGAAATCGGGCCCGACAGATTTGACTTTAATACCATCGGTGGAAGTATTCCGAACAACGTAGCGATACTTAACGCTGGATACTAATTATCAGGATTTAGCCGGCATTTTCGAAAATGGAAGGAGATTCTCGAAGAGCGATGGCACCGCATAGCGGCGGTCAGTTCGCGAAATCAAATTGCGCTCCGGCCCGGCGGTACTTAATCCCCGTACTGAATTACCAAGATGTACGCCTCCGCGTTTATATTCATTAACGTAACCCACGGGCTACCCTTTCCTCGCATGCCAGCGAAGCCGCAAAGTTACGCGAAAAGGGTCGGTAGTTGCTTAATTCTAGAAAATGGCCGTGCATCCACCATACGGAAATCACCAGTCCCAACAGATTCCGCGCGCGTGTCTGGATAGGTACTATCGCGAAATTGCAGAAGGATACGTAATGTAAGTAACGCCTCGTCCGCGAATATAATTTCGGGATTCCTGAGAAAATTTTACCTCGCTACCGTTCGTCCCTTCGATGGAATTTTTGGTTTATTCCATACGCTGGCGAACGCGCGTCAGTTACGTCAACGCGCATCGATATTGATCGGCGTTTAAGTTGATTCTGTTAATTAAATTTCACGCAGATTGTCGACAGTTTATTATCAGTTAGTGGAAATTGCCAACGATCGGCGTTAATTCGGGTTCTATTGGAATTATAATACACTCTAATACGGTCCGGATTTATTCCGATTGTTATTAATTCATATCGAGTCGTTTAATTCGCCGAGATTTATTTATAATTGAAAACGTGTCACTTAGTCGGATGAGAAATTCAAGCGCAAAGATTGAACAATTATCAAGGTAGACCGTGGGTTGAAAAGAATATCTTTAACGCTCAGAGTATCGACAAAAAAAAATTCCATTCCGAACTCCCGATACGAATAAATGCGTTACCGCGGAAAAATATTTTGCAGCGGGAGAATAATCATTTCCCTCGAAGAAAGCGAAACGTGTAATTTCTCATACACGTCAAAAATATCGTAGAGCCACGGGGAGAAAGCTTATTCCCGTGAAATGCTTGCTTCCAGAAACAAGGTTGAACCCAAACTAGGTACATCCACGTTCGTAGCGCAAAATACGTATTTGCCAAATACAACCGGGGCACGCGGACGCGCGAGCACCGCAAACTTTGATTTCCTGGAAGCTCTCCGAACGCCGTTAACTCCTATCTATGACCGCCGAAACCGTAATCCACGGGGATGGTCTTAACGCGATCCCGTGTTCCTCGCGATTAAACAGAAACGCCATGACGGGGCATTCGGCTAGACCGCTCCTCGTACTAATTTTCCGACGGGTGCATATGTAACTCGCACCCCGGTGTTGATAAATCTGCGGTATCTCGAATCGTATGGAGCGTGAGAATACGGATATTAAAGCCCGAGGGACCGATGGTTTCTAAAGTGGAACGGGCAGGGGAATTATAAACGTACGTTGGTATAGCAGAGATAACGAACTCGAGTGTCTTTAAATGTTTTACGAGATTACAAATGTTTATTTAGAGGAGGGTCCATAGAGATGATTCGTGATTTGTTTATTTTATCTCTGGGCTGAGACGAGGCCAGAGCGTGCAATATTTTATATTAATTATTTTAATTTTTGATCCTTTTTAGCCGACAATTAAAACGGTGCAACTTAGATTAGACACAAGACAAACCAGCTTTAATTTCATCCCTGCTGTTATTCGAGATTGATTTCGTATAAAACAGAAGCACGGGGATGCTAAATATAAATTAAACAGCATCAACGAGTCACGCATCGCGCTATAATAATATCGTCCACGCCACTGGCGGCAACGTCGAACGATATCCCGGGAAGGATAAATTTCGATTATCGATACGTCAACGATATTCCTGTCAATTTTATAATCGAGCACACGCCGCGAATGTCAACGAGGTCGAAACAGCCTTGCTCGTTTCTCTCTACGCTCTCTTACCTCGGGCAACGTCCAATTTTCAAAGATCCAATTACAATCGATCTCCCGTGGCTTTCGAGCGAACAACTGCGATCGACTTTTCGCGTTTAGCGACGCCGACTACTCGCGACGGCCCCCCGGACGCGAGAATAATAAAACGCGGCTCTGATCGACCGGAAGTTCATTATAAGGTAAACCCACGCAGGTGCGGAATCGAGCCCAACCCCGACGTCGTAAAGCTCGAATGCATCGCGACGCCTATAACCCTATTCGAGTAACGTTTCGTCCCTCGTAAACGCTACCTTTCTCGCTTAACGGCCAGCTTTAGTTGAGCTTCGTTCACGATTTACGAGATGCATTATAGACCTCTCCCTCTCTCCACTCTCTCTCCCACTCCCGCCAGCCCTCCTCTCTCTCTCTCTCTCTACCTTGTTTCGCTGTTGCATCGGTGCCTAAACGTTCGTCGGGGACGAACGCAACTGTATTCGAATGTTCCGCTCTGGTATTGGAATATCGACGGACGATATTCGTTTCGATACGGTGAATTGCCACCGAGAGATATTCGATTCGTAGAACGTCTACTAACTGAGAATCTACTTGATAAACTTTGCTCCTAAACGGACCTTGCAGTTTTATAAATCACTCGCTGATCAACTGTTTTTCGTCTTCGAATCGAAAACTTTGGCAAATTATTACAATTTGTTCCCACCCTATTATTCCCGAAGCAATCGGGTTTCAATCGAACGGATGAACAATCGATTCGACGATTATCGCGGCAAGAAATTTACGAAACCAACGAGCTCCATTATCCCTCGATGGAATATTTCCACGTCAAAGAAGAAACCATTCGAGGTTTTCATGCGAAATAATAACCAACTGCTGTAATTTTCACTGTAATTTTCCGTTTCGTTTTAAATTTTCATCGAGACGTCGGGAGTACCGCGAGAGTTTTCCGTATACACTATTTCCACAGCGAAACTTTCCCGATGGATTTCACGAGAGAGGAGGGAGGGACCGTGCGAAAATTCTTCGACGTTGCGTTCGGCGTGGCACGAATGATACCGCAGATATTTCGCGTCTTCCACGACGAAGCAGCGCGCGGCTGGGGGGTTGGAATTCGAAAGGGGATGTCAGCGCGTCCCGAATCCGTGGAAACTTTTTTCATTCCTCGCCGATACTAAATCGTAAGTCACGCATTTAAGAAACGCCCACCGGTAGAGAATTCACCGACACCGTCGGTGCTCAAACTTTGCCTCGACTTTACGAACTTTCGCGGAAAGGATACTTTATTCCATTCAAGTGGGTTCTCCTTTAATAATAAATTGAAGATGCTTAACACTATCGCGAGGGTTCTCTCTATCCGATTTATGTGGATCGAACGTCGCTTCGATATACATATTGTCCCTTCTTTCCCTCATCGAGGTATCCGAAAGTAATTTCTACGGCGAGCAAAGTAGATGGAGTAATAATTACGCTGGACGATGATTATAAAATATTTATTCCTAGGTTAAATTTTCCTTCGACGCGTGAGCGAAGTAATTTTCATCAGCCGTGCATAGAGCTACGTTAATCATTGATTTACCTTTGAAATATTAAATATCGCGCGGGAATTGCCTAGTACTCTCGTTACGTTGCGAGCGTCACGAGGGATCGTAATAATACTTTCCGTAATTTATTATCCTCTATTCGGCGCGACGGTTTGTCTCAATTTAGCAGGGTTTCCACTTATTTTTACAACGTCGAGGATAGAGCGCTATCTTTTGAGAGTTATCTATAGCGCGAAGGGGGGAGAGGGCGCATCGTTTTATCATTTTTTGGCTATCAGGGATGAAGTGGGGTTGGAGTCCTTTTTTTTGTGATCACCGATAGCCAGCTTACAAACCTTGGGAGGGATCTTATATCGACGGGGTTACTTTTAGGAAGGTTGTAAAAAAGCAAAGTTTGTACATCTTTTGGGGTATACGCATGCATACGAATACGTAAACGAATTTAGATATACTCGTATCTTTGGGGAAAGTTAGTGTATCATATTTTATCGCTGTAATCGCCGCGCATTTCGTATCAAATGTATCTGCAAGGTTACAGCAGTAACGTAACGCTTTGGGGACGAATTAACGTAACGGATATTACATTGTCCAAGGGGAGTGAGACACCTATAAAACACGTTCGAATATAATTCACGCGGAAACAAACGCCAGCGTCGTATAAATCGAAAATACGAATAAACCGGGCGTAAAATATTGCCCCCGTGAAAGGTGTTCGGTAGATACGAAATAAATCAGAAGAAGCTACCGAGCTTTAGGGCGAGAATAACCGTATCGTTAACGGCCTCGGGCGAAACGTCGGAAAATTTAATAATCGAAGCTCGCGCAAGGTTTTTGTTCAACGTTGTTGTTCCATCGACGAGTATCGCGCAAAGCAGAGTACTTGCGCTTGGCACGAGACAAAACCTTGATTTCACTCTTGATTTCCATCGCGTCGATTAATCAGATTTCTTATACCCGGGGAAGCTATTATTATGCCTAGAAGAGTAATCGTTGGAAACGAGGCACGAGTTTCTTCCTTGGTTTTTCGTCCGTGATAACGGAACGATTACAGTTCAAATAGATTAAATTACAGTGTAGCCCTACTTCCTAAGCACATAGATAAAAGACTGATCACAGTCCAGGTACTCCTGGTTGGAAACATCTCTTTGTACAATCCTTTATCGTTAATATACAGTGACGATAAAAATATATTTAGAATCGTTGGAGAAATGAGTTGAAAATTCCAGAGATTCCTCTCAACGGTTCGGCGGTTAGAGTTAAAACCACCGTCGGAATTGCTGGTAACGGTCGTTAAAAGTTGAAACTAGCATCGAACAAAAGATTTCCTCGTAAGCATGCTAATTTTCTCGCGGATAATTGGCAGCGAGAGAGATTACGTCTCGATTGTACCGGCTCGTTTCGCTCACGAATGTCGAAATAACATCGCGAGCCACGATTACGTTAGCCCAGCGCGCGCCCGGGGCAGTTTCGGGTTCATTGCGGTTCGGGGGATACAGCGGGTTCGAATCGCTGCTTTGGAACGCCGTATTCGAGGGGTGGATTTCGAGGGTGACTCATCGGGTAACCCCGCCCCGAAGAAAGTTTCTTACTTCGGTGAATTTCTTGAGGGACATGAGTCATGGACGCTGATCGGCCGAACGACGCGCGACGTCCCGACGGATTCCGCGGGATGGAATGTTTATCGTAGCGTATGCGTTTTAGTTTCGCTCGTTTTCGTTGTTGTGCCTCTCTCGAAGCGAACGAACAATGAAACACGATTAAACGTGGAATTCTCGTTAATAAAATAGTAACATTCGTCCCTACGTTCTTGGAAGTATTACTGCTCGATAAATAAACATGCCGCGCCAGAAAAACTTTGTCAACCCGCGTTATTTGATCAGATATGCGTTAATAAATGTTTAAAAATACTCAGCGAATGTTAGCCATGATTTTAAACTACTTTTGGAATCCGCGTCATACGATAGAAAACTCGCAAAGATTCTCCTGCCTTATTCACTCGAATCTGCAGTGCCGAAAAATACAAAACTAGATAAAACGCGCGAAAAAGAATTCGTCTCTGCGTTCCGCCCTTCTCGCCAAGTACATATCGGCAAAGTAACCGACGAATCCAACGAGCGCGTCAAAGACGTTTTTCATTTTCCGCACGCGTCGAATATCAAAGCTCTCCGTCATCTCGATTCCAAATGGTCGCGCGTCCCGCGAACAGTCGATAATTCCTCCGGCGGCGCGTTTAATCTGAAATATGATTCCAAACTGGCAACGCACTTTTTGTATTCAATGGCGATAAATTGTAGGAGCCGTACGTGCTCTAGCGCTCGTTCCACCGCACTCGCTGCAACTTATAAGATTCTCGTTTTCCTCTTTTCCTGGGGGGGGGAGGGGGTGCAAAAGCTCGACCCGGTTCTATCGATCGGGAGTGGGGAAAAGCTCGGTGGGAAGCGCCGGAAGGAAACATTCCGGCAGCTGCGTTTCGTGTTGCAATGTTACGGAAGCACGTGCGCGGAATGATTTCGGCCCGTTTGCCGTTTCTTCTTACTTTCCTACTTCTGCTTTTATCTTCTTCTTTTTTTTTAGAATAAAGTGTATGTACCCTCGTATCCCCGTCGCGCGAGGTGGATCGCGGACGGGAGGAGTTACGCTGAATAATAACGAGACACGCGAGGTATTGCAGCCAGCCGATATGCGGGAACGTACGATGCGGGATACCGATGAAGTTCTTGACTTGGTAATATCGTTCGGTGTCGATGCATTTACCCGCGGCGATGCCCGGGGAGATTTTAATTTTGACACGTTGATCGCCTCGTCACCCGCATTCGGGTGACACGAGAGTCTCAGTATCATAGTTTCGGAATATGGATCTTAATAATATTTCAATAATTAGTTAATACAAGTGACGCGTATTATCCACGGATAAATATAAAATCATTCCAATAGACGTGTACGCATTAAAGAAAAAAAATGCATCGAGCGTCGGTGAAAGTGAGAGTAGAAAACCAGATGAATTTCCATTTGAGGTCGTTAACCGCGGTTTCCTGAAATTGTTAACTTCATCGCCGGCGTGCATGCCCGCGAGCAGCCTAAACGAAGACCAGTCCCCGCGTTAAACGCGATGGAAGCATCGCACGGGTTTCGTTAAAACACCGGTTTCGTTGAACCTGTCGAGCCAAAAATACTTTGAACTAATAAACCTCGACCGACCGCGCGGCTCTGGCGGGCCACTTTCGGTTATACGACTATAACGGTGCACGGATAATTATCCCGCGCCTACCTGCCGGGACCGTAGGTGCGAATCGCGCGCGAATGACAGGACGAACACTGTCATCGTTCGCTCTTTTTAATAATAGCGTGTACACCTGTGACGTTATTACGTGGTCGTCGTAAAATGCTTATGTTTTAAAATTGCTTCTACTCGACTCTACATTACGATACGTGAGTGACGTTATTACTAGTGAAAGAGAACCTTGCGTAACTTGGAGGAATAAATTATTTACGACGACTAGATAATGACGCGAAATGATTAAAAATTATTATTGATTGAACACGATCGATTATCAGCATTGATGGTAATGATCGTTCTTTTTACGCGATAGTTTGTTAGCGCCGATAATGGCGATCGGCGAGGGCGTCCGATATCTTACTCTCGGTTAATTTACCGCCACTTGAAATCGCTATGCGAGTAGTGCGCCCATTCCTGAGTGGCCATTACTCGCCCCAAATTGGTTTGCGCTTCTCCGCGGGAAAAGCGAATTGGTTTGCGATCTTTTGGCTCTCGAATTTCTTTGAATCGCGATTCGAGGGAATTCCTCGACACGAACGTGACCCTTCGTCGCCCGCTTTAACGCGTTGAACTCATAAGTGGAATTATTTCGAGGATTATTTTTTATCAAATTTTCTGTTTAACGGTGTATCGTATTAAAACATTTTAATGCAGATAAATTTGATAAAATAATTGGAGTGTCGTTAATTACGTTGCTACGATATTGTTCGAAGGTGATATCGTATCGCTGAAACGTCGTAAATTGTAATAACGTCATTTCCAAAATGGTTGTCGAGCGTAACCGAGTGCGCCACAATGTCACGATGGTCATCCGCAACCACAAGCAGGATAAACGATCTACGGATAAGCGTGTGACCTTGCGCAACGATATTTATCATTGTTTAGCCATTACACGCTTAAAATAATTAAAATAATTCAGTGGCGCTCCGAGCAAGATACGCGAATATGGCGTGCGGCGTTGAACGCGTTAACGGTGAAATTATGAGGGACAAGCAGGAAATCAGGATTTCTGAGACCGCGGAACGGGGAATCCAAACATTTGTGCTTCGCGAAGCGGTATTGCGGTGCAGACGTTTTCGATAGAAAATCAATTTCCGGGCAAAGCTCACCCAGTATCGCGCACGTAACACGGTCCCTGCGGTTTTCATTGTTCCTTTGTTCGTAATGGAACCGATCGATGGGAAAAGTAGAACAGTCGTTCGACCGTTGAAATTTTCCAACTTCGTCTCCGTCGAGTTATTTTCAGTCGTTTTATTACTTTCGTTACCATAAATTACAGGGAATGGAATGATCGATCGCGCGATTCGATAATTAAATATTGGCTCGAGAAATGATATCGCTGCGTCTCGTAACTACGGTTCGAGCGAGATTGTACGTAAAGAAGTGCAATTAAATAATTCATTCTATGTAGATAAAGAATAAATACAAAATCACGACCGACGAATAATGTTTTTTCCTCTCCGATGGCCGATCAATGCAATGTTATACTACTGCTCTCTCGCAAAGTTTCCAGCGTTTAAATGTTCGGATTAGAACCGTCGTATGTATGTGAAAAAAGTACCGAGTACATCGCGCTCATGTTTCTGAAACCTGATACTTTGTACCATTTGGAAACATGTACCAAACGTACACGGAATGTACACAGGTACTTACATACCTACACGTAAAGCGACAAGAGGGCTACTATATCGGGCTACTCAATTTCACTCGATCATACGGAAGTCTTCTCGCGTCTTTCATCCAACTCCAGTGTTCTCGATTCTCCGAGTTCAATTCCATTAGTTTCCAATTCGAAACTCAAGTCTCATTTCTCCGGCCGACTCTATTTCGGATGGCATTTCGGGTGCGACGCGAAGCTCTCGCCCGTTTCGAGCTCGAAATTCTAACCGCGATAATACTGGTAGGCGTGTAACGCGCGAGTCTCTCTCCTTTTATTTTATTCGTTTGTCGGAATACCCCCATTGAATTCGCAAAACGCGAAACGCTTAACAAAGCGCGGTAGTTCGTGAAAGGAGTCACCGACGAATCAGGAGGTGGGGGGTTTACAGTGAAAATCAACGTAAAGATTCTGTCCAAACGAACGGATTGTTTGGCCGCTTCGAAGGTGAGAGAGCGCGCGACTGAAAGCCGCGACAGAAATTCACTGAATTTCCTGCCCCCCCCCCCCCCGGGTTCGTATCCGTTTCGTCGACAGCGATTTAATCCATCGATAGATCCGTGATTACGGAGCCGGGCCGTGCAATTAAAGATCGGCGAAACGAACGATATTATCGCGAGCAACGCGACAGCTGCCTAGTTAATGCCTATTGACGTTGCTCGGGCACATATCGAGAGGAAAAATGAACGTGTCGATCGTGTCCTTCCCGACTGGTATACCCCTACGTACGTTTTCCCGATACGCGATCGCACGGAACGTCAGGCGCGAGAGGTTAAAGAGTCTCTCGACGTCGTTTGTAACGAGTTTTATCGATACACCGAACTCGGGTTTGAAACGAAGTAGCTTCGTTCAAGTTCGGTTTCGAGCGACTCGATGTAACGAATTTTCGCGATTCGCCCAACGAGAATAGAATCGTGGACGTACGAATGTTTCCTTCGCGGAGAGATTTTATTAGTTTTCGCGGAAAATGCATTTGAAACGAAGTAGCTAGCGTGCTATAGTGAAATTGAATCGTACGAAGCAATTGTGCTGTAGCGCGCGCGAAGGGGTTAATTAAATTAGAAAGTATAATAGATATCCGGAGAGGTTAGACGATACGTACAACGCCAACGGTTGAAAAACGGAAGGGAAAAGAAAATGTCAGTGAGACAAACGCCTGCCGTCGCTCGTAGCGAGTATTTTCTTTTGCACGTAAAATCATTCCAGAAGAACGGACAAACGAATTAAGACGTATACTTATTTGTACCGTTCTGGGCAAACGCGGAAGTGGAAACGGTGCAATTTGTCTACGCGCGCTTCGTTTCTTAATTTACCTCTCCTAGAGTGCCGCGAGTAATTTCAGAAGCACCAATTCTCCATTTCTCGATTGTTCCAGAGCCGCTCCCCGCTCGGAAACCAGTTTCTCCCGACGCGAGCTTTTCGCTAAGATTGGTTTTTCTTTGTAAATTCAAATCTGCCCGTACCTGGAAACACCGACAGTTTCGTATTCCGCGAAAATAGAATTCAATTTCGTTTCCGGATGAAAATCTTCGTTTACGCTTAGTTCCAACTGATTCGCGAGTACTCGCGTGGTACGTAGAGATGTTTGCTCGCGCAAACGCGAATGCGCGGTTTGGAATACTATTTGTTTTTATCGGTCTTGTAATACTCCCGTACATCGAATGCGGCATTAGGAGGTCAAAAAATATTATTCGCGTGTTTCAGCTAATTTCTTTTTCAAAATCTGATTAACCCATATTAGGTTAGCGAACAACGATGTATCGTCGTTAGCAACACTCGCGAAATCTGCCAGCGACGTCTCACTATTCACCAGAAAACTCTGTCTCAAACCTAATTGGAAATTCGTAGAGAAAAATTGCTCACCGTAGATCCTTAATTTTGTCAATTTTTGGTTTACAAACATTTTTCGTTTACGTACAACTTCATCGGTCAGCGCTAAAAGGGCCAATAAAATATAAAATCGCTATAAAACATCTGTCGTTCCTTCATTTTTAATAACGACGAATCAATTTATTTCGCACCGTCGAAGCAACGTTACGCAATAAACGGGTCAAAGATACGCACATTCAAAAATGGTTAAACTGGCAACGCTCTTCCCTCGACATTTTCTGCCTCGTAGCATCTGTGCATACCTGCATCCGGTTCGCGGGACAATTCAACGTGTATTCAGGAATACAATTTCCAGAGTGAGCGGTTAGTTGACAATTCCATTACCGGCGCCTCGTACACCTGCGGTTGTCTCTGCCCGCGAAAAGTAGACGGCCCGTTTCGTCTCGATAATAGATCGATGTACAAACTCGTTATTTCATGTACGACTAGTCTAGCGTTGTCCTCGAAGCACGATGGGAGTTGCATTTCAATCGTTGTCGACGAAACGAATGCTCGATGGCAGCGCGCGGTCGACGCAGTCGAAATTAACAATACTTCGATGGCGTCGCGTTTCTCGCGGTACGAGGCCTTACGTACATTTATTTCCATTTGTTGACAATTTTTTCTAAACCATGAAATTAGCCCGCGGTTCCGAGTATACGGAAAGCCGAAAAGTTTTTCATCTTATCGACAAATCTTAGAAACCTACGAGTCTTTTATATTTCCAAGTATAAAAATGTTCTCTCTTCTCAGACTGGTGGTTAAATTCGGAATTGAGAGTTCGCGAAGAAAACTCGCTAATACCCGACCCAGTACGCGTCCGTGGAAAGAAAGGTGTAGAGGGAAAGGGCGAGATCGTCTAAAAGGTTTCGCTTACGCTTAGGCCCGTGGAAAAGCTCCGTCGCGTTCTCGCGTTCTCACGGCGATGGTTTCGACGAGACGAGAGCGAGAGAACAAGATGAAAGTGTATGGGAGAGAGGGAGAGAAAAGAGGAAGAAAAGCGAGTAACCCGGACTTCCTCTCTCTCTCTCTCGAAAGCTCCAGACTCCGGGGCAACGTGACTTAGATGAAAAATTGTCTTACCACCTAGGCTGCTGCCCTCGAATTACCTGGATCGGCGGGAAAGCGGTTTATGAAACGTCTCTGTCGTTTTTCATCGTCGACGTGTCGCAGCTACCAATTTCGAAAATGCCCCTTGCCGCGAAACTTGCGGCTTTCGACGACGCGGTCCCAAGTATTTCAGTTTCGTCGACGTACCCGCTGTAACGAGGTGTTCTTTTTTTTCCTTTTCGTGCGAAGAAAAGCCTTACGGTGGATTAGACTGGTTTTAGATTGGACGAGACTTTACTTGTACGCGGGAAACTTCTTTTTTTGGAAATTATTCTAAATATTTCTAGAAAGTTACGGTTCGATCGAACGATATTACAAATACATACATAAATGCGCCCATGATTACGAAAGTGGTCTAAATGACGATTAGTTTATCAATTATTTTGCGCCAGATTGATCAAAATAACATAACCTGATACAAAAAAAAAAGAAAAAAATATATGATGGACTATTTTCATATAATCAAATTCGTACGTATTGATTTCCCGTTGATTAAAAGTTAAAGCTTGTTATACGTGGAAATGTTTATCTTCAATCGACATATTAATATCTACAAACAAATTTTGTAATTCAACGTTCCACCTGGGGTCGCGCGCAAAGCCCGAAACAAACAAATCTATCTAAACTCGCTTCCCAAAACGATTTTCCATTTTCGTCGAAACTCCCGGTACCTCCGCGTCAAATTTTCGCCCCCTCGTCCATGCCTCGCACGCGTCACCGGCTCGAAAATCATGCTTTCTCGATTTCCCAAATTCTACGCCGGTGGCAATTCGGCGTGAATTTACGCTCGCGCGACCGTCCGTACTATCGCGGTACATATATCGGGCTATTTTTGGTCGCCTAGCACGACCAATCCAAACACCAAGCGAAAATGGAGCGACGTATGGCGTATGGGAATTAACGATGCGCGGGATGTATACATATACGCGCCACCGTGAAACGCAAATAGTGGCGCAAGTTCAACGGCTGAACTACTCGTCGGTGGGGCGAAACTGCGCCCACCGTTAAACTACTCGCGCGAGCGATCCACGTGCGAGCGATGACGCGTGCTAGTTTTGCCTGGACGAAAAAGCTTTCGCACCGCAGCGACGCTACGCGACGCCTCTCCTACTCCTGGATTTTACGGCCTCTCAGAATTTCTTCGCCGTTTCTACCATTCGTTTCGCGACGCGCGTTCTCTTACCAAAGATTTAAGTTTCGCGATATTCGTTTTACGTTACATTTGAAACGCTACGTCGAGTTAAATCGAACGTTCGAGGAGTTTGCGGATTTCTGTGAGTGCAGAATTAGCGACGTTATAATTTTTTCAACGGTGGTTCAGTTAAAATCGCACTCTCTTTATTAATTACCGAAGGATTATTTAATTAGAACGCTTAGTAGCGACGCTATTGTACTATCAGTTACATCTCAATTCTTCTCGGTATATCGGATTAGTTTAAAATTATCGTGAGATATTTCCCCGTGATTTCCGCTGAATTCTGTCTCAACAACTTTCAACCGAATCCACATCAAAATAAACCAAAGCCCAGAAATGAGAAAATTCCGCACGATTTCCGCTGAATTGTATCTCATTAATTTACAACCGAATCAATATCAAAATGAACTAAAGTCCAACGGCACGTAAATTAATTGGCAATCATTCCCGATGCGGGAATAAAGTTTCAATTCGTCGCTCATTATCGATCGCTCGTCAGTTTTTTCCTCCATACAATTCTCGCGAATACCTTCCAGCGTGGAAGCGATCCTTTGCGCCCTGCCTCGCGACGATCTATTCTCGATCCACCGAAATGACCTTAACACCGCTGAACTTGCAAACTCGACGGCGCATCGTCTGAAAAGCGCCAGACCGCGGGGCACGTTTCTTCGTTCGGTAATACCATTACCAGGAATCGAAGTCGGTATTTACACCATTACGCTCTCGCTCGAGTCAGTGCGAAGCCATTTCTCTTTGTCGAGTCTACGTTCATTTTTCCCCGCGTTCTATCGCAAATGGTCTCCGGATTCCCTGCCAACTGGAGAGAATACCGAGGAAAATTTTTTTTTTTAGAGTTCTACCCGAACGTGCTTTTTACAAAACTCTTCCGAGGCGATAGTTATGAAACCTGACTGCTACGTTCTTCAATTTAACAGGGTGCCTGTCACTGTGTACAAATTAAATTTTCTATATATATGTTACGGGCAATATAAATAATTTGGCATTATTTATAATGCCCGGGCACAGTATAACACGCTAACACGATCATGGCTTGAATATCCCTTTGGGCACGTTTTAAATTGCCCATTATAAATCATGCTCAATTATTTACATTGCCCGTAACGTATATACATAAAAGAGGAAATATTCGTGCAATACAAAATCTGATAATCCCGACTAACATAGTCGCAAACTATCTTTCGAAACCTAATCGCCCCACGATCCAAACAAAGCGAGTTCAACTATCCCCGGCAACACGGAACACGTATCCTCCCGATTGGTTCTCAAGAGTACATTTATCGCCGAGCAAAGCCACTTGGAAATTACGCGATCCAGCCTCGAATCCTTTTTAACCGCTTAATCCCGACACAAAACCATACCACTCGGCAAACGAGACCGACCGAGTCGTCAATTGTAATCCGAATCGAATTGAAGAAGCTGAATTCCGCGCTATATCCGCCAGCCCATGCTCATGGGAATTCTGGTAGCTTTTCTTTGTCCAGCTTTTGCCCATTTTCCAGCCACGTTCCACGGAAAACGACTTGGAATCCCTCGCGGGTGGAAAGCAACCCGCTGAGAGGGGAGCAAAGAGAAACAGCGAGGGAAGAGGTGTAGGGGATGAGGGAGAGAGAGAGAGAGAGAGAGAGAGAGAGAGGCAGCAGAAGCCTTGGCAATCCTCCAATAGGATTTTTGAGCGAATCCCCCGCGATCTACGGCTCTTATTCTGGTTTCTCCGCGTCGCGAGTAGGACGCCGCTGGAAACTCGCAGCGTTGAGCGCGAACCTGGTCCACCGTCGGCGTGTTTGTCGATAATCGAGGTGTCGATGTCCGACTCGTATCGCGAGTTAGGCGACCGGTGTGACCCGTTGGCTGGCTGCCAGCTACTCGTCGCTATCGGCTGCCTCCAATGTTGACCGACAAACAAAAGGGGCCATTGTATTGTCCTCGATGAGTGAATGCAGGTCGAGAGAGAGAGAGAGAGAGAAGGTCGCCGGGTGGCGAGGATCGGCCGGATATTGAATTTTGCAAAAGACGCTCGACGATCGGCGACACGGGGACTTTGGGTGCGTTCCCATTGAATAACCCTTATTCCCCGGCGACGCGCCTCCGTGCCAAGGGCAAAATTCGGAGGTCGGTAAGTTTGCGGGGGCGGTTCTTTGGGCATCGAGAGAGGTATGGAGCGGAAAAGGCTGAAATTTGTGTCGAATGTGACGAGATTAGATGGTTGAATTCGTCGAAGGGAGAAGTTATGGGATCGAGAATAGTGTCGTATTTGCTTGGTATTAACCCCCTCAGTTCCCGTGTACATTGCAATGTACATAACCATTTTAATCTTAAAGCCTTTTATCGGAACCATTTTCGATTTATTTTTAGTTATATTTCGAACAACGTTTACATTATAGTTAAAAAAAAAACACATTTTTTTATGTCTCCTAAACGTACTGAATGAGGGGATTTGCAAAAAAATGTTTTCTACGAAAAATAAAAAGTCAGGATAAAGAAGATTAAATTGCATAATTTTGGTATTAGAAGAACGAATGATCGTGGCGTCGAATGTTTTTTTTATTGGGACGCGAAAAGAGTACTTGTTTTGCGAATGCAAGCTCGTGAATCGATTTAATGTACGCGCGATTGTTTCGAACGAGGAATACGAGTCATTAATCATAAAACTGAAGAATCGTTCGTCACGGAGAGGACACGGCGCGTAATTGTACTCCCGTTCAAGGATGGCAGTTCAAATATCGATTGTCGATCTGGCACAATGCGATCCGTGCTCGTATAGCGGGCATGTTCGTCAACAAGCGTTACCGTACATACATACGTTGTACCGAATGCTCCGTTTCACCGTAGCACTCGAGGAAGCGGTCAATCAGGTTACAGTAAACAAACTCGATAGAAGATGTTCGCTGGAAGTAGGATACATGTATACGCGAAATCGGTGAGAGGAAGAGGGAAACGAGAGAGTATTTCGTATATTTTATAGAGGAAACGGATATGACGAATAAGAGAAACTATTGATATATTTTATTTAATTCTATTATATATTCTATATGTATACACGCTATTTAGTTATTGTTCGCACGGTTAACCCTAGAAATAATTAAGTGGCTCCGTCGAAAAAATGTTTATAGAAGCAAAGATAAATACATTTAAGCTTTCTATAGCACGAAAGTGAAAAAAATGTATTTATGATTATTTTCGTTTGTGTAAAAATTATTATCACGCGTACTAGAGTCGATCTTTTAATCATGCTCGTTACGAGATTACCGGCGATACGTACGAACTTTGCTGCATTGAAAATACAAAGTTCGAGAATCTCCCGCACCCGGACCGAATGAAATTCTCGAGCCGGTACTTCCATTTCTCTGCATCCTTTTTATTTTCAAGAATTGATGAATGCCGGTAACTGTCAGTCACATTTTGTATTAACGAAGACGCATGGCGAAAACGGGTACGGAAGACAAATCGGCGGAAACTCGCGTGAAAAATTCCTTCCAGTTCGAGCATTAAAGGTGCTTACTCTCCGTAATGGAGCTTCAGTTCTGAGAACGCAATAAAAAGGAGATAGATCGTGGGTAAGCCTGCGAAGGAACCACAATTACCGTTTTATTAATTGCTTTTCTTCCGGTTACACGATCTTCGAACTTTGTACGTAGTTCCGGTACGAGTATGATTTCTTTTTTTCTCATCGATCTTTAATTCATCGCGAGATCTGCGTTTGAGAATCTGCTCTATCAAAAGTTTATAGATCGTACTATGTTTTTCTAGACAACGCTATCGATTCGATACGAGGTATTCAGTTTCTATGTTCGAGCGTTACTCGGCGTAAATGAGATGTCGAGTTTAAACGACACGTTTTCGTTTTCATTGTTTCAGCGGCGCTTCGGCGAGCTATTAATTTATAATTTTGCTCGGTCGAACGAACAGATTCAAAGGTCATCGCGTTAATTGAATCCCGAGCCACACGGGAATGCCAATAATTGTTCGGCAGTGACTGATTGACGGGAGCATGAAATGGCAATCGTTGGATAGTGACTCGACGCGCAGCCAGTCTGACAACTACGCTCCGCGATGCCATTTTCCGTTAACGTTATCTTCAATTCGGTACAACGGATCCCTGATTTCACCCCTCCCAAATGGAGAGTTACATCGAAACCGCGACGTAATGTTGCTCAAAATAGAACTGAGGGGTTGAGAGAAATCGACGGGCGAAAGGAAAAAAAAGGGGCAGTTTCCGCTGAAATAAAATTTGCAAGATCAACGGTCAAAATTCACCAAATTTCCGTTTATATTCATCCTCTTTTCCGGGACTGTGGAAAAATTTAGTTTCTCTTATTTACAAATAGATAACGTTCCAGGTAGGAAATTCTAGACAAGATTTAAGAAACAATCATTTGCTCGTTCGTGGCAGGAAAATAGCGTTAAATTAAAACTCAAAGGAGAATCTGTTTGGCGTCGACAAAGCATCGTTTGATCATACAGAAAACGAATCGTTCGAGTTTCCTTCAATGGGACAACGATAATTATCGTTGCGCCGTATTAAAAATCCGCTTTCTAATTAAATTAACGCAAGAGCGGAAGGGAAGAATCCCGAGGGAGATTTTACAAGTATATCCCCGCTGAGAGAAGTTGTACTCGTTATGTCGGAGAATCAAGGGAAAATGGCTTCTCTTCGCGGCAATAGACATTGTCCTGATTCATCGGGCAAGAAAGATCCACTCTACTTAACGCCGCGGGGTTCATCGCGACGAAGACGCAAAGCCGCAATTAGAAGCGCATTAGCGCACGCTTCGAGAACCACTCCCACCACGGAACTGAGCCCGCCACCCTGGTTGCCCACTTTGTTGTTACAGGACGAGGATCTTGGTAGGAGCGGCCACGCGGATAATTCGACGGCATGATTATATCCAATTTCTCACCCTCCCTCGCGGAATGACGTTCGATGCGCTGGGAAAGCACGAAGGAAACGAGACGAGGCGGAGTCTGAGGCTTTAATTTCGCCTCGCGGCGAGTTTTCCATTCATTTTCAATCGACCCGCGACAGGGACGAGGCAAAATTGACGAACCGTTGTTACTGGAAATGTTTGCGATCGAGGATAATTGAGAAAGAAACTTTCTGTAAAAAACCATATCGAGAATTCGCCGCAAGACTAGGTACCGTTAATTCTTTTCGTTCATACCAATGGAAGATCATGAAAACTAAACACCGCGAATACGTGAAAAAGATCGATAGCCATCCTCGCTTCAGCTTCGCGAGAAATCGATTTAATGTATCGATTTAGAAAAAGTAAACGCGTCGCACCTTCGTTCGATTACGGATTCATAACTGCAAAGCTTTATTTGCCCCATACCACGAGCATCGACTTCCGATTTCCCAGCCGGCGAGTTTATCTAGAAAACCCTCCCCCCCGTTCGCGTTTAAATCAATTTCGGTGGGATCGATTTACCCCGGCAGGGGGGTGGTGATTCGCGGGGTCGCCGTATCGAGAGATCGTCGGCACGAGCGCGCTATATACGCTTAATAGCGTCTTCTGGCTTTCCGACGCTCGAGAGCGACTACGTAAGTAGCTGTTGAAACGTCGGGGGGCGGGTTCCGGAAGTGGAAATAACGACCGACAACACGGTGTCACGGGGTTGCTTATAGTTGTTGGAAGCGACTAAGCGGTTGGCGCGAGATAAACCACCTTCCCAGATTGCTGCCCAGCGCAAACTAATTAATGGAGAGCCACCCCCCTCGCAAATGGGTGCCGCGTTGCAGTTGCAGCACGAGGTACTCGTCGTTACTCGAGCGTTACTTACGCCGGACGCTGCCTGCGGACCTGGGTCGAAGATTACTTTTCTTGCGGAACGATTCAACTGTCTCGATGCTGGCGCGTCTCGCTCGCTAATTAACGGGGAATTGCTTCTCGCCAGTTGCCGGAAATCGTGCTCGAGAATTCCACGTCTTTGCGGGATACTTTCTTCGACGGAGTTCCCTGGCAAACGGCGTCGTCCCGATCGCATCGTCGTGACGCGCCCGGTGCGTCGCGTGTGTCAATTTTCAATATCGCTCGTTTCACTCTAGATTACGACAGTGCCGTCAAATTGACGATCTCGTGATTCAAATTGAATAGTGCCACCGTTTGTCTCAGCTGTGCTCGTCAATCGTGCAGACTACGTAGAATTACAAACCGTAATTATTCGAAAGATCAATAAAAATATTATTTCTACGAGTTACTCAAAGTTTTCTTCAACAAGTAATAACACAACTCACGGTAAAGTACCGTAATCCAGGGTTAAGAAAAATGGCGCAAATTCCTCGAGCTCGACAGAGACCCCCCCCCACTGTCTTCGGGTGTTCTATATCTCTCGTCCAACGTGACGCGCGTACATCGTCTCACCTCAACGTTCGTGCTGACCAAGCGATTACCTTGGCACGCTCGTAATAACCCACGTCTTTCGAGGAAATTGCGCGTAATCGATAATCGCTCGATGACACGCGCTGCACACCTCGCACGACGACGAGCGCCGCGCCGCCGGTCCGATGGACCAGGTGCGACATGCACGCGCGCACACCTGTCCGGTCACGGCTGTTCTAGACGCAGCGTGAACTTCGCCCTCGGTGGGAAGGAACTTCGGCGATCGATGCGCCCGCTGCAGCGGTTAATTAATGTTCTCCGGTATTTGCACCGCGAGACGCGGCGGGATCGATAAATTAACGCCCGTACCGGACCACAATTTACCCCCCCGAAACACGCTCGAGTTGATCGGCAATAAACAGGGGGGGTGGAACGCGTAGGTGTGGGCCAAGGTAATACAGAACGGAAATAAGTTTGAATTCTCACTCAATTATCTTACTCAGCGATGTCCAGGGTTCGGCTTTATTTTTAATCCTCTTGAAAATACGTATCCGGGCATCGATTTCAATCCGGATAATTTTACTCGATTACCGGAGCTAATTGCGTAATAACTTGGCCGATGGAAACGGCATCGTCCTTAACCCTGGGATTACGATGCTTTACCGCGGGTCACGTTATTGCTGAACTTTCCTTAAATTTATTACTCAAAGAGAAGTAACTCGTGCAATTTGGTGAAAGTATGACGAAACTTTCGTTAAATCGAGAGACAAGGTCTTCTCGAGGGCCAAGTACAATTTATTACTCAAAGAAAAGTAAGTCCTCTACTTTGGAGAAGTAATGCTTTTATTGATCTTGCGGAAGAAATCTTTGGAACGTATACGTTAAGCTTTGGACGGGCTACGGTTTAAAAAACAATTTATACGATTAAGGAGTCAAAACAAACTTTAGCCTTATTAAATTTAAATTATGAGATCGCAAATCTCACGACACTGTCGTGATCCAGAGTCAAAAAATGCCATTACACAAATTGATCTCCCTCTACCAATTAAAAATTCCAGCGGACGATAACGGAAAATAGGGGACGGCAAAATCGAATTACAAAGAACCACTTTCCGATAATTCTCCCTAATCTCCCGTGTATACGTCCTCGAAACGTTAATAGCCATTAATCCTCGCGCGAGTGCGTAATCTTTCCCAGTCCCCGAGCAGGAAATTCAAAGACCACCGCGTCGAAAAAAAAGAAAGATCGTATCGACGCGACGCGTAAGTAGTTATATATCCCTGCCGCGTTCACCTTTCGCGCGGAAGCATCGTTAAATTACGGCAAAGCCTTCCGCGAGAGCGGAGAAGCGAAATCCAAAACAAACGATAATATCTCCCCGACAAAGCGAATGCGCGCGCTGCGTACGTGTGTGCGTCGCGCGTCGGTTGCACGCTCTCGCGAGCCTAGGTCGTTGCAAAGGAAAGAAAATACAGCGTCGCGTCGGGGCGAAGGCAACTGCATTATCGGAATCTCCATCGCGCAGAATGGAAGGCACTTTGTACGCCTTCCAGAGCGTTATACGCGCCGAATATTATGTGGAAATATCACCGGCAAAACAATGAATTCCTCCCCCCTCCCTCATTCTCCCTCTCTGTCTCTCTCTATCTCTTTTCTGGCGTCTAGAAACTGCAAAGAGGAATGAAAGGAAAGGAGAGGGAGAAGCGGAGAAATGCATCCGAGGGAATGGATAGGCGTTAGAGTCTAGCTTCGAACCGAACGACTCTCGTGGGCTTTCGAGTTTCGTCTATTCTCGCTCTCGAATCGGCGATGCGAACGTAAAGTAGCGTCGTTTCTTTTTAACGACGTTAGTTCGGTCGTCGGGCAAACGACGTTGATTCGACGTATCAGCGACGCTCGAGCTTCCGCGGGGCGTAGAGAAATTTTTGGGGCAGACACTCGTACGGTGAAACAACGTTGAATATTATACGCGGTGAGGGGAATATTATCGTAGCGCTCGTGTAGGAAATGTAAGGGAATTTTCCGCCTCAGTTTTCGAGAATGTTGCGCTTAATTGGACGCGCGTGAATATCAGTCAGCGCGAGCAGGTATTTAATTCGACGTTCCTCGCCCCGTTGTAGGAACAAACTGCGGAATTGTTCGCTGAAGATGGCCGTGAATTTAATTGTTCCTTCACTTTACGGATGTTTACGGGTAAATCAGAGAAAGGATGTTAAACCTAACTACTTTTACGCGCGAATAGAAAATTCAGAGTTCCTCGCGAAAATACGAACGAGTTGGGGAATTACCTATTCGCTTAAGAGAGTCATGAAATTAATTATTCCTGCCCTCGATAGACGTTTACGAGTAAATCAAATATGCGATACCAAGAGTAGTTTTACTCGCAAATACAACATTCGGGAATTCTTGCCGATGTACAAAGAAACTGTGAAATTATTCGCTCAAAAGGGCCGTGAATTAAATTATTCCCTTGCCACGATAGACAACTAACGAATAAATCAGAGAAACGATACCAAATGCAACTACTTTTGCGCCCGTTACTCGATCTTCCTCGCCGATGTACGAACGAGCCGCGGCATTATTTCGTCAAGACGTTCATGATTTTAATTATTCCTTCCCACGGTAGACGTTTACGCGATAAATCAGAGACGCGACACTCAGCGCAACTAATGTCACGTGCGAATATAAAATTTGGCGAAGAGTCGATTACAATGCGGCACGCGATAAATTAATCCCGCAAAAGTTTCGCGCGTCAACCCTTCCGTCCATGATTTCTCCCGTAACTTCCGGCAACTTTTTCGTAAGTTTATCGCATCTCGTTGTTCCGCGTCCCTCCGCGACTACGTATTCGCAAAACGTAATTACGGCGGTAGACGGACAGCGGGACGGACCGCGGAGGACACTCGACGCGCTTTCCCCGCGCGCGGTCAACATCCGGCGAGACAGGAAGTTCGCTCCGACGAGTCAACCACGAAATTATTCCCTTTGGACAAATGATAATCTCGCGGGCGACCCTACACTTTGAGTGCCCCCCCCGAAATATCGAGATATGCCAGTTTCTCCACGAATCTAATAAAAACTTTGCTCTTCGTTCCAGATCCCTCGCGACGACCACGGCCATCGAGAGTCCGCGGCGGTTCTCCGTTCGGTGAGTGCATCGCTTTGACAGTTTGACAGATTAGGGGTGCTCGGAACACGGAGTACGCTCATGGTCCGAGGTAACGGTACCCGATGGAGTTTCATAACTTTTGCGGAAGGATCGCTTTCCTGTGGGAGAGTCCGACGGAGAGACAGCGATTCGATGAAAAGCGACGCGCGTTAACACCTTCAGCTCCGCCAGTAAAATATGCAACATCTCACTATGTTTTGCAACAATTTAATTCAAGATTAGTTGTATCGAAAGCCAGCTCGGCTCACTATGTTTCTAGTATTCGCTTGAGGGGCCCAGAGAATCGTATTAAGCCGTACTTAAATTTAGAATTGCGTGTCCACCGGTGAACATTCTGTGATCCACCGGTGGAGTACGCAGGGCAGAACGCGTTAAGTCGCAGACACGAGAGAAAGCGTCGGTGCGGGACACTTTTTTTCTTCGTACGTTTTTAGAAAATAATCGAGAACGTTAGGACATCATGAAAGTGTCATCGAAAGTGCTCGGAAATTATCGAAGAATTATCCAAGCCGTCGGGAGATAATCGTATAATAAAATCAACGAAGAGACTGGTTTAAATTGCTGGGGAATTACGAAAGTTATCGAGTAGATCGTAGGATCATTATTTAAATTACTAGGAAATCGCTGGAAAATTATGGCGTGTGGAATATTCTTTTACCTCGCATTACCGAGTTGGCAAATGAAAGTATACGTAAACCGGTATCCAGCGAGAAACGCAACACCTTTTGTACCGCGTTTTTCAGCGACGAGCGAAAGTAATTCCCTGATTCGATTCACTTTATCAAAGACTCGGAGAAACAATATTCCGGCCCGTTTCTCGTTTTATGGATTCCCAATTCGATTTTCCAAATTGGCGAGAGAAACAAGCGTCGAGAGTCCACCACCCCCCCATCGGGAAGGGATCTCGACAAAAGTTTTAATCTACTTCTCGATGGAGGTAGTGGCGCGTCGATCTTCCTTCTCTTTATCTTTTTTCATTTCCTCTCTTCCATCTCTTCGCCCTAATACACCTGTCTCGCTCGATACGGCGTCGTTAGATTCCGCGAGTGTTTCTCGCTCGGTGGCGTGTATTCGATTAATTTCGAGACGACGTCTCGTTCGTTTCTCTCTCAAATGAAAATTTCCCTCTGACCCCCTCCCCCCCCCTGCCCGCCAAATCGTTTCACCCTCCACGATTCGTTTTTCAGGAAACGTATTCTTCTAGGGGACGTCGTCGGACGTTTCTGCGAATGACAAAGGTTAGCGGGCACGGTTTCGCTATTACATCCCGTCCTTCGCCGTCCACTTAAACGCTTAAAAATCGTATTCCCCATCTTTAAGAAGTTTAACGACTCTCTTTGTTACGCGGATAGAGTCTGCCGTGCTTTTCTCCAAAAGCTTTTTACCTATCTGGCCGGGGACTTCAATATCATCGCGAATTATGCGTCCCTCGCGTAGTTTGCGTCTACGTTCCCTTCGTGAGCTCGTCGAGGATTCAGTTGTTTGCAGTTCTACGTACAATTCTACAAAAGTTCCAACGTCACTTCTAGCATCCTTATTTCAACGAACCGTCAAAGTTACCAAATCTCCTAGCCGAGTTTCAATCGACCCGAACGGTACAAAGTTTAAATAATAATTACCAAACCGCGAATAATACGATTGACCGCGATTCCCCGGGGGGTAGCTAACGTTACGTTGAACTAAGCGCGAACGTTTCGCCGTACACAAAGTTCTCGGTACTTCGTAAGTACGGCACGTTCGGTTTCCCCGAACCCCACGCCTCTCGTCTCGGCAAGCCGTTTAACGAGCCTAATAAGCGGCGGCCTTCCCAGCGATCGATCGGCCGAAAGACGCGACGTCGATCGTCTCGTTGCCAAAATCGCGCGGAGGGCCGGATCGCGTCCCTTCGAAGGGCCGCGGAGACGCGCCCCTCGCGAACACAGAGCCGAAACATCCACGAACTTCTAATTCCGTCAGAATCCGTTTTATTTGTCCCTCTCTCGTGTCCCTACGTTCGTGTCCTTCACTCCCGCCCGAGGAATAAGGGCGCGGTTCAGGAATAAGGACCCTTTTCCCGCGTAGAGCCAGATGGTCCCTTCGGCGCGCCGGATGGTCCCTTCGATTCTCCATTACGCGCCCCGGCTATTCGTCTACGCGATTTGCTTCGATGGACCTTTCCTTCGGGGGTCCAGGGATTCTACTCCTCGGCTTCACTTATCTCCTTCGAGGGGATTTTCTTTTTAGCGACGCGCTATCCGTTACGCGAATCTCCCGCGATAAATTATTTAGGAGAGACGACGTTGGGAATTTATCGCTCGCGTTTTTGGGTTCACTTTTGGATACGCAGGGGCTCCGAGGGCGGGTTACGTTTTTCCTTCGGTGGATCTTTTTATGGAAAGCGGGCGACTGTTTCGTTTTGTTTCGAGATATTTGCCAGTTGGAGGAATTGAAGATTTGTTGAAGCGTGCCAGCATTTTCTTCAATTTAAATATCTTCCTCTCGTTAAAGCAGCGACAATGAAATTGTTTGTAGCGATACATCGGGCCACTCTCTTTCCTTTGGTATTCTGACGGCTATGCAACAGGGCTCTCCTCGAAACGACGGAAAACCTTTCCGAAGACCCTTTCAAGCAGAACCTGATTTTTAAGCCTTTCAAATTCTCGAAAAGAAGCCCCACTCGAGCGAGCGTCGTCGGTTTGAAAACTGCCTTTCTCCTTGTACCAACACTGCACTTTGGTCTCCCGTTGCGAGCGAGACGGCGATTTTTCATCGCGAAGCTGGGAAAGGAGTTCAAAGGCTCAGGAGAAAGGGCCGAAATTCGTCCTTAAAGGTAGTTTGAAAACTGCGGGCGAGCACGTAACGGGGAAAGGGCCCTTCCGCGCGGTTCTTGCCAACTTACAAAGGTACAATTACGCGTGCCTTCCCGCGTATAAATCCGCGCGTGCCAAAAATATGCTTACAACCCTCTACGGAGCGTTTCATTTTCTACGATCCGCGGTTGCGTACGAGGCCAGACGTTTCTAACGAGAAATAATTCTGAAAACGAGCAGTCTCGTACCGTTCCCTCGACATCGATCGGCATTCGTTTGAATTATTTTTTTTTTCCACCCTCAAAAATGAGGCTTCGGATTTATCAGGAACGAGGGAGTTATTTTGCACCGCCGGTGGCTCCTCATCAAATATGTAGTTCGTAGAAAAAATTGCCACGTAGTTTAGAATAAGAATTAGCAAAATTGAAGCTGTTGATTAAAACTTGATGTTACTTAATTTCAAATCAATAATTACAAATGTATTATTAATACAATATGATTTATAATGTATAACTAAATACAAATTATTAAGTGGTAATTTTGATTTGCAACGAAGCCGCCCGATGACGAGAAACACGAAAAGCAACGTCAACGCGTTAAAGATCACGCCAAATGTTAAAGCTCCTAGAATCGTTAGTTTCGTAAAGCGATTGTAATTAAGCTGGATATCAGCGATCTCGGGGACAAAGGTTTCGTAACAAAATTGACGAGCATCGTGATTTCGTTGAGCTCGAGAGCAGTCGGGTCGCGGGACGTAGAACTTTTCCGAAGGACCTCGCGAATCCCTCGAGTGAGGAAAAACGAGGGAGGCCGCTTTTTTTTTTGTCACAGCGGGGGTGGCAATATGACGGAAGCGAATGTTTCGAGTGCCGCCGTCGCCTTTAGTCTTTCGTACGATGTAATAAGACAGCGCCAAGGAGGATTATTGGATCACGGGGACTTTTCTTCTTTTCTCCCCGTCGCGACGGAATGACGCGTTAACGCGTCGATCGCAGCGTCACCCGCGTTTGGGTGACCCGCGCGACACTTTAATAACCTTAATATTAATATTAACACTTTACTTAAAAACATAATGTCGACTGCTTCGTGTTCCTTTCCTTTTTTCCCTCACCCTCGGTAAGTGATTGAACTAAAATGACACTTATATTTGAAAGGGTGAGTAGTATAGTTCTAGTTCGCTAAGCGTTGGCGGGAAAAAGCCGATTAATAGACTACCGTTCGGTAGGCGTTGGCGACAAAAAGCCGATTAATAGGCTACCGGTCGGTAAAGCGTTAATATTAATAAAATCGATACTCCGTAATTACGACACTCGTGCTCGCGTGTCACCCAAATGTGGGTGACGTGGCGATCAACGCGTTAAAACGTTTCGCTCGCGGAAGAATATTTCACGATTTTTGGGCGATTTGATGGGACGACGCGAACTTCAATGTTATTTGTAATAAACTCGGTTGATATCGACAATGTTACCTAGATCGTTATCGACAAAGCGTCAGATTTCAATGAAACGTACGAAGCCCCGACCAACAACAATTGCCGTCCGGAGTAACCAAACGTTATCCACGATCCTTTGCACCGTGACGCGGAACAAAATCAATTTGAACCCAGGCAACCCAAATCGAGACCGCGTTGTTTGATATCTTCAAACGGGAAGAGAGAAACCTATCTCGGGTTTATTTGAATTTAAAACATCTGCTCGTGACACACGCTTCCCTATGTTTTTCTTTCCGAGGCCGCCGGAAGTATTGTGAGAACTCGCGCGTGCGAAGGGCATAATGTGGGCGCGTGTGAAATTCGTGGCCCTTCGCGAGATTGCTCTCAGTCCCCATGGAAACCACGGGAAAGTTGTCGCGAGGATAACGAAAAAACCCTTCCCCGTCGAGGATTTGCGATACATCGTAATAATAATTAATCGTTTGCTTCTAGTTAGTATTATTCGGTAACGTAAATAATATCTAACGTTCTCTCCCTGAGTTTCTTACGACACGCGACCGAGCGAATTACAGTTCGTCACGTTCGATTTTCTTGAGATTAGGGCAGACATCCGACCCCTAATGCGATACCTAAGTAAAGTATAATACATTACTTTCCTGGCAATAAAAGGGGAATTCGGATGCGACGGAACGGGGACTCGCAATGCTGATTAGAAACGTGACGGTAATGACATTTCAGAAACGTTATATATAAGGTAGACACAAATTGTGTTAATTGTCTTTGGTAGGGGATAGTCGGAAACACGCGTTCGGCGTCGTTAAAGCGCGAATCTATTATATTCTATTATAGAACTATTATATTTATTATAACATCGTGAAAGGAATTCAGTAATCGATTGTTGTAATATTAGGTATAAAAAGAGAGTATTGGCGTGAATGTCTGGTCGTGCGATAAAAGATACTAAAATATGAAATTCAAAAGATATATTCGATAAATTTAGTGTGACATTGTAGAACGTGTTTTTATCTTTTGAATATCATATTTTAGTATCTTTTATCCCACGACCAGACATTTACGCAAATACTCTCTTTTTTATACCTAATATTTATTATAAACGAGTCGTCGACCTTTTGCTCTTTGTTGTTTCACCAAAATGTACAATCAAGCAATCCCGCCGGGACTAGTTTTCGACGAAACAAGGCGCATTATAAACTTTCGAAGAGCATCGAGGGAGGAGAATTTCCGTCTCCCGTGCATCGAGAAGGAACGAAATGTTTCTTCTCCCTTACCGATCGATTTTCTTGAGATTAGGGGAGTTCCCGGGTAGCACCCTATGTGCATTTATTTTTATGGCGTTGGGTGGAGCATCGTCCGCCGCAACAGTATATTCCGACGCGTAAAACACCATCCGCGACCAAGATGGATCGTCGTCGGATGATAGTCTGGTCAGAATCTTTGGAATCGTAACGACTCCACGGTATCTTTTTTTTTTCTCTCGGCGTTAAAGAAATAAATAACGAATACGCCGTCGGATTATTCAAATATACCGGGGGTAAACGACGAACTGGGCGCTACGTACTTTTCCGATAAAGCGATGTAATGTTATTAAGCGCCTGTAAATATTTGACGCTCAAAGGGAAATATAATATTGGACGTTTATCGACGATGCAGTTGTTCCCGCGATTACCATAATTCGCGTGACAAACGTTTACGCGTCAATGGACGCGGAAAAGTAGCGAACGAGACAAACGAATTCGAGTGAACGTTCCCGGAGTGCGCGACACAGAATTAAAAGAAACGAAAAAAATTGCGATCGTAATTAAGAGCCTGGATTATTCAACTGGAACGAAGTCTCTCTTTTGACGTAACGCCGATCAAAATTCCAAATTAATTAATCCTATGCTCGCCCGATGGTTATTCAAATCCGTGTATATCGCGTAATCGGAATTCCATTGTATTTTTAAAATGAAATCTGCCACTCGCTCCTGGGTATATCCGCGTGAAACAACCCGCGATCCACCGGAAGTATATATATTTTCTTGAAACGCGCGCAAACTGCGCGCTTGCCCGTTCGATTGCTTCTAATCGAGTCTTCGTTCGACATTTTCACAAAACTTCGGCCCGCGGCTCTTTTCACCTACTTTTTATTTTATTTAGGCGCTATAAGGATTAAAAACCGAGGATTAAATATTTCGAGCACTGACGAGGTGCAGGATTGGCGCAGAAATTCATCGTTAGACATTCGATTCGGTTTGGACGTTATAGCCGAACATTCAAATCGGGGAAAGAATCGAGGACATTACGCGCGGGATAGATCTTTCATACGTATACTTTGCACGTGTGCCCCCGGGTACGAGTCCCCCGCTAGGGTGCAGGAATGGCCAATGACTTTATTGCTAGCCATTTGGTCCGCGGAACACGGGGAAATGGACACTAGCCCCGCGAGGACGGAATATATTCCCGATCGTTGCCGAGCGTTCGATTTATTATATGGCGGCAATAACTTCTTCGCGGATACGCCGAATGGGGAAATCCGTTGTCGGGATGGAATTTGGGTTATAGGTTGTAACGATCGTACGAGAGTACTACTTGGCACGTACGAATAGGGTTTACAGGTTCGGCGGACTGGTACGTAAAATCGTTGGAGAGCGTATATTTTTGTTCTTAATCCTTATATTGCCGAGTAATGACCTATCGTCCGTTAACAACACTCGAGTAAAGTGTCAATGACAATATATGGTTGCCCGTGTGAAGACGCCTGACTATTCGCTTCGCGAGAACTCTGTCTGAAAATAAATTGAACATCGTAGAGAAAAATGGCTCGCGTTAGACGAAAGTAGAAGTTTCGCAATTTTAAAAGGACCCTAGACAGAATACTCTAAAACGTTTGATCCCATACAGTAACAAGACTGAAAAAATCCGTAATCTTGTCGAACAGCGGTCAACTTGACGCGGTATCTTTCGCTCGGATAAAATTTCTTCGGCCGGCATTCAAAATCTTCGCATCTTAAAACTGATCTCCTTATTACAATCGAATTCATCCTTCCCCTCGTGCCGACGGAAGTACAGACGTCTGAAAAAGAGCCGTCTCCTTTTCATTATCTCGCGGGCCGCGAGAAAGGTCGGCACTTACGTTTGAAACAAAAAGCAGACAGGTTCTCCATAACGAGGGGAGAGAGGAAACGAGTTTAGGGTGAGATAGGGCATGGGGAGTTAAGCCTCCAACCTCCGTCAGGGCGGACGTTGAAATTAAATAGTCTCGCAATTAATCTCGCATTTATGAGGTTGTTGCGGGACCGTCGGGGGGACCATACGCGCCGGATGACGGGACATCGAGATGTCACGCGCAGAAAGGGTGAAAGGGGGATAGAAATTTCATTGGGTGCGTTCGAAAGACGTATACTCGGGGGATACATCTTTCTTTTATCCGGTCGGTATAGGAATTCGACGTGTACGTTATAAATAACTCGTCTGACTCGCGTCTGTCTACTACTACTGCTACTACTAAAGTCTATCTACTAAAGTAGCGGTATTGTCGGTCCTCCCGCTTGACAAGGCTTATGAAAAAAAACTGAACATGTTCAGTCCCGCGTGCTCCACCGATAGATCACCTTTTAACTACTTTACCGGACATAGTGGATCTGTTTCTTATAGAAATAATTCTGAATTAATTTTGCAAAGCATAGAAAAAAAAGCACTCGCTCCCAAAGCGATTTTCCATATCCCACTGCCGAGGCTGAACGCGTTAAGATCCTTTCCCCGAGTTATCTCGCGGTGGTAACAAATTTAACGGTTCGTTACCTGCGCCCGATTTGGGTCTCTCTACATATTTCTTTCCCAACCACGTCGCGAATCCCAGCTATCAGGATTGTTCCACGATGCTACTGGACTGGGGGATGTTCCGTAGCCATGGTGACAAGCTGACTCATGGGGCAGAACGTTGACGCCGGAAAAAGAGAGAGAGACAGAGAGAGGGAGAGTCCATTGCCGGCAGGACGACGGTGGATGGAAAATCCTTGGAAGGAATTCCTGCTCCTCCTCGAAGCGCATTGTTCTGGTCCGAGGGGCGCTCGTCAGTGATTGGTACGATGACCTTTAGCGAGAGATTGCCCTGTTGCCCGTAAGAATTGCACGGCGTTGCGAACGGGACCTCTATTGTCCTTGCTAAAGGATGCTTTGAATCGTATAACGCGTATCTGTCTATATGAATTATGTATTCGGATTCTGGAGAGCATTTTCCTGGGCTGCATTATTCACGTGGAATTATTATCGCGATGCGTGCCCAACGCCAGACGACGAGAGCGAAAGAAATTTCGTCGGGATCGTCTAACGTTGGGAGGAGAATGGATCATAGCTCGCGGTAAGTGGAAATTCCGCGATACAAGAATGCCAAAAATTAAGTAGAAGCCAAAGTATTGAACGAGCTACTCGTTGACAAACGAAGAATCCGTTCGAAGCCGGTACAATATCGATTGCTTCGATTTTTATAATCGCATCTCGATTAAACAATATTTATTCGACTTCGAATCCACTTATTCGAGAGGTCCTTCGATCATAACCTGATCCTCCTCCCGATTTAGGTAAAATTGTTCCATCGATAAAACTCATGATACGAGAACTTTTTACGATACCTCGATTAATCCAGTAATTTAGGGATTAGCTTCGGATTAAAAAAAATAATAATAATAATCAACGCGTCTCCGCGGAAACGTGGAAAGCCAGACTATTTGTCGCGACGGATCAATTACCTAGGAGTGCGTCCCGAAAATCGAATTTCACCGTCGTCCCCGGGCGCTACCGGAAGACAATACATCGAGCAAGAAAGACGAGGACCGTACGAACGCTCGGGCGAATAATACCTCTGCACCGAAACCTTTGTCGAATCTTCTCCGTACGCATTATGTGAGATGAAATCGAAGACGAATTCGAGAAGCATCTCTCGAGTGCTTTCCCGCTGTTCCAGGCCTTTGTCTCGAGCGGCATTCGAGGACGCGGCCCAAACGAAACGAAATCCGAACGCGAGTACGCGCCGGAGAGGATGTCTCCTCGCGAAAATGCTTTCTATTGTCCGCTATCGTTAACCCGACGAAAGTCTGGCTCGTGTCTCCGAGATTAGTCAACGAGCCCCGCGGGAATGTGCCGGTAACGGAGGTCCCGGACGGAGCCGCCGCCGCGTCGACGTGTTCGAGTCCCGCGCTTTAAACATCGACGGTATTTTTTTTCTCTCGCCTTAACGCCCTAACGAAGACAAACTACTCTCTTCTCATCGGGCGCACCTCGTTCGCGGTTCAACGTCACGCGAGCCGAGAATATTTTAGGCGAGATAGTCGTAAGGAACGAAAAGTAATTCGATCAGCGCGATATATTATTAATGACAGCCAGTGATAAGAAAAGATTACAATGATTAAAAGAAGAGTTATCCTGAAATCGGAAGACTCAAATGTTTTGCCTCGCCACGCGCTTTAATAGAGCCACGCACTTTCCGCGTATATTTTTCGCTAACTTTCGCCTTCGAGATTAACTCGTGAAATTATTTTGATTATTCTCGTCGAAGAACATTCCAGGAATAAATGGAATCGTAATATCGTGAGATTGGAATCCCAATACCACCCTTCCCGAATGTCTTGGGGGGAGGGTGGGAGGGCAAGTAGGTCAGCTACCACGGGATTATCTGCCGTCGCGATAGAAATGATTGTGCTCTAGGAAAACAGAGTCTCGCGACGCGACATCAAACGCGAAATGGCGGGTTTTCATCTCTTTTCGTTCGGGTCAGTTTCTCGGTACCAGTAGTCGATTCTCCCGTGGTCTCCGCGGTACCGTTTCCTTCCTCCGAATCCTCTCGCAAAGTAAGGCCAGGCAATATCTCGGGTTGGAGAAGGAACTCCCTACTCGAGTAATCATCTCGGGAAAGCAGCTTCTTTTTACCGCGAAGCCAAAGAACCTGCCAAGCTCTCGGGGAGGAGAGAGAGAGAGAGAGAGAGAGAGAGAGTAAAAAAGGAGCGTTGGTTTGCCCGTGGATCGGAAGTCAAAGGGAGCTACGTGACTATCGTCTTTTCTAGGGCCATAGGTAAATGGAGGGACAGGTACTTCAATTTCGCGTTATTAATCGCGAAGTAGAAAGCGTTTCACGGTTTTGTCTTGACCCTTTTGGCACGACTTTATTCGCGTTTGAAAAAAATTAACCCTTGGTCGATACCGTTGAATTTAATACATAACTTTATGTACGTAGTTAATCGCGCTTCAATGGTTCGGTTCTCAAAAATTTGTAATGTTTATAAAAAGGGACGAATGAGAAAATCTCGAGCAGATCCACGGACGGATACGCAAATCCCGGTAAGATCGCTTTGGGGAAGAATTATTCGCGCACCTCCCTCCGTCTGCCGAACATCCCTCAGACCTAGGAAGCCGGCTGGCAACTCCGGCATTTAATCCCGGTGCGTTTGTCACGCGTGTCACGCACTTTGCGGACCCAGCAGCACGCCCAGCCAATTCCCTCTCGAAATGTTGAAGATCCTCGAGCTAGCAAGAGAGAGAGAGAGAGAGAGGGGGGGGGTGGGGGTAGGAGGAGGGGCAACCCTTGCATCGTGCTTTTCGTATCAACCCCCCCACCCCCACCCCCCACCTCAAACCTACTTCCTCCACCCTATTCTGACACTGCCATCATAGCAGCTTATCTGTCGGGGTGACGGAGCGTGACGAAGAGACGAGGAGCATCGCGAAGGGGTGGATAAGCATTTAACCCTTGACGGTCCAAGTTCAACCCGAGAGATCTGTAATTTTGCGGAAACGGGCCACGCGACTGAGCTTCGTCTACTTCCTTCCGAGTGCTTTCCGCCGGAGTCTTCTGTTCTTCGAGTTCGACGTTGGGAGATCGCGGGGGGTTGAGGATCGGAACGAAATGTCCGACGTGCGATTCACTGGCCAGGTCGAATCGAAAGGATCGATATATAGAAAGTGTAGTTCGATAAACGTTTATCTTACGAGGTTTACAAATTAGAGATTTCCCTTTCGAACGTTTCGAGCACGCCATTTGTTCTATTAAAAATATAAAAACAAACCCTTGCATTTTGTATTTCCTCGCTTTAAACTTTCACACGAGTAGCGCGCGCGATCAATCATAATTTAAAGTCCCTTTGAAAACTGCAATTACCCCTGCGAGTACTGCACGAGGCTGCTATTTAAAGGGGACTCGGTCGTTTCCACGGGAACGTGCGGTAGTTGCAAAATGCAACGTCGTTGGACAGAATGTCGTCCGCCTTCGTCGGGACAAATAGATCGGTGTTTTACGTGTCGGCTCGAAGTAGAGTTTACCAGCTCGATTTTTCTGCTCGGTCTCCACGCCCCCAAATCGATTCTGTCGCGAGTAGGGGGGGGGGGGGAGAGGGGAGAATGACGTCGCGTCACGACCCCCGGGAGACGCGTTTCCCGCGTAAAGTGTTTCGAAACTTTGATCGATTTTACATCAAAGTCGCGAAAATCACCTCTGATGGTCGGTGATTTGTCCGCGTTCTTGAATCATTAGTCGCCAATGAACTTCGCAGGAATGTTTCGATAGTTCCAACGCTTTGACCTCGTTTCTTCCACCGAACGTGCAATTACGTCGATGGACATGGGATACTAAAAAGTCAACGCTCCGGTCACGTTCGTCCTCTACGCTCCATTTTTATTTTACTCCACTTCGTATCATCGAACGCGCGTGTTACCCCGCTAGTCGATATTAACGTAGTTGATCGATTTCCAGAGTAAACGCGTGGATCGCATCGATAACGATTTACTTCGACGCGAGCGCGAATTTTATTATTTATCGCGAATCCCCTCGGTTGCGAGAAGGAACCGTTTCTTTCGTTCGAGGAATAAGAGAAAACATTTTTCCAAGCGAGAGATCTCCGGTTGCTTGAAAATTCAGTGGAAGGGCGAGCTCGTTCCCGATAATACCAGAAACCCTTGGAAGCCCTTACAGCCATCGAACGAATGCGGAATATTATTAAGATTTTACAATCAATTAAGAAAACTGCTCGTGGGGGGTTTGGGAAAACGATAGGAGAACGTAAGAAAAGGGAAGGGAGAGAGGGCGGAGAATCCGCTGGTAATGACTCCGTCGGTGGGAAGCTGTTTGTGGGTTAGGTAGCTTTTATCGCCGGCTCTCTCCACTCGCTTTTTCGTCCTTTTTCATTATTCTTCCTTTCTCGCGGTAAACCGCTTCCTCGACGCTCGACGCAGCGGCTTAATGGAACAGATCGATGCTACCGACTACCGACGATTAGGCAGCCAGTCCCGCTGCGCCGTCAGGTTTTACTCGAATCCCTTTTCCTAAGGTCTATCTTTTTTCGGTTTTTCTGGGACGTACTCGCGAAACTCATAACCAGCGCGATTTTTCGCTCGACAAGAGAATAATACTTGCCATTTTATTTGCGTTTCGGCAATGTCGTTTACCGTTTCCCGCGGACAGAATAAAATACTCGCTTTGTTGCTGAAAATGCGCGCACAGTCTCCGGGAGCACGGGAAACGCCGCGGAAACTGTTACAAACGGGGTGATACGCCGGTGAGCTTTGTACGTAGCTTTCGCGAAGCGCAGCACTTTTTTTCGAATCTAGCTTTGTGCCGTTCGTTGTCACTGTTCGAGTTTTGAGACAACCTGCGGAAATCTCTGCAATGTACGAAGCTTTGGTAGGTCGGTGATACTGGATTGGGAGGGGAATGCAACTCTGTACGTACAGATTTCAAATCCGCGCACTCAAAAGTACGATATTTCGGAACATTACCTTTCAAGTCTCTACGGATCGAAGTTGCTTTATTATCGATTTTTATCTATGACTCGGGTTTAGCTCTTTGCCGAACGGTCCCGATGTATCGTGCCGGGAAAATGGGACAAATTTCATGGAGATTGCAAAAGTGTAACCGAAAATAGAAGTACTAAACTCGTATAACGTCTGAATATTTAGAATTAAATATCGAGTACTTAAAAACATTTTAATCGTATTGGACAAACTGAATTTAAGTAAAATCGAACTACTTAAAATTAAATATCAACTATTTGAAAACATTTGATTTGCGTGGGACAAATTAAATTGCCAGCCCTCGCGCAAATACTCGATTACCCGAACTGAACCCGCGCAAATGACCTTTTATGACAAACTCGGAAACCTGACCTATCCCCTACCTATCCGACTACATCCTCCAGCATCGATAAGTAATAATATACAGCTCGATGGAACACACATCGGATATCGTTGATGTCAGATCTCGTCTACGTTCTCATCGTCCCCCGGGAACGCCGGGCCTCGTCGGAGGTAAAAGATCGACGTCGAATATCGGAGGCTTTCGCCTTATCACCTTAATGCGATTCGACCGGCGCGGCGTTACGCGTATTTCGAGGTGCCTTTCTCGTCAACTTGCAAACGTAATTTCTCACGAAATGCACTCACCGCGATCGAAGACTGCTTGGACCGTCATTCGCAGGCCCACCCTCGTGAAATTACGTCGCCCCTCCCTTCCTCCTCGCGAAGAGAACGTTCTCCCGTCGAATGTCAATGCGGAAGATGAGTCACCGGATCGGGTCGTTCCTTGGCGTTGATTGTTCTCCCCCGGTCGCATTGTTTTCCGGGAGTAGGAATTTGTATCGCGGATAATTGGAGCTTATAGCGGAATTATACTCGAATCGGAATTTAAAAGAAAATCGTATTCTACGGGGCGGATATTGTTCGAGTTATCTGCCACGGAGATTTGGTTTTGGATTATCAGTAATTAAATTATCTTTGCCAACAAATTTCAAGTAAACGATAATTTCAATTGTTTATCTCATAAATGATTCCCACGTACGTTTCAGGTTTTTTTACAACACTAATTTTTACCGTAAGTAACTTTCAACGGGATTAACGATAAAAAATATTAGTTGATTCTGGTTAAGAAAATTCCATACAAAATAGCTAATAAATTAACTTTCACGCAGACATAGATTCTCGTGGTGCATTAAAGCTTCGCTAATATTTCCCTATATTCCACTATGACGACGTACATCAAACGTCGTAGCAAATTGTTATTCCTGAGAGCGAAACTTTGAGAAGACTGTCCAAATATTTTACTCCGCGACCGAGCTGCGAGAAAATTTTTAACGATCCTTTTTTTTTCTAACGAGGGTCTCCGAGGGAATAGTGGTTAAAAATTCCCGTGGCACAGACAGAGGATGGGCGTTGAAGTGAACTTGACCGGGCTCATCCCGTCGGGAGATCTCTCTTCAAATGCTCGTTCAGGAGGAAAAAGAGAGCGGCGGGGAGGAGAGAAGGGGAAAGGGAGAGAGAGAGAGAGAGAGAGAGAGAGAGTCGAGACACCGAAGGGTAAGAACTACGAAAACAGCTGGTCTCGAGTATGCTCCTCCAATGTCATGGAGACTTTAACTCTTTGAGCTGTGAGTCGTTCTTAAACGTCTTTAACGCTTTTTGCCTTTGTATCTCTCGCGGGCAACAACAATTCTCTTGCCTCAACAATGGACCAGCAAACTCACGGGTTAAAATATTCTTCAAGCATTCCTATTCGAACCCTTCAGGTTTTTTTGCATCGTTAAGAAATATATCTATACCATTTAGAAATATACTTTCTCCTACTTGCAAATGGTAAATCTGAATAAAAATTTTAAACCCCTCAAAATCACCGATTCGGTAGTTCTATTTTTAATCACCAATTCGCCACGCTTTTTCGAAACTCCAAAAAGAACACTAAGCTCGCGATACTAACAAAAACCCGGCTCATTCCGCGATACCGATAACCGTAGTAACAAAAAATTCTCATCTTATCCAAAGATCGCAAACGGTCGCTCGTTCCTCGAAACCCGATCCCGACACGCCAGGGAAGATAAAGGCTCTCGGGGGTCGAAGAGTCGAGCGTCGTTGGTTCGATCTTCGCGCGATTCGCCGACGGGAACGCGGAGGAGATGCAAATCGCACGCCGAGAGCATCGCGAATCGTCCAACCTTGATCCTCCTGACCCTTCGCGCGGTAGAGCGACTCCCTCTCTCGCACACGGGAGAAGAAGGCAAACGGGCGAGCGAAATGGCCACGGTGGTCGTGCCAAAACCGCGAGGTCAAATACCTATTAACCCCTTTCTGTGTCGGTAGGAGGAGAGCGGGGCACGGACGTGCGCGCGTCAAATCGTCGGGCATTAGCGGCTCTGACACGCCGCCAATTTCAGGTGATAACGACCCTAATAAAACTAATAAAACTGTAATCGCGCCGCCAGCCTTTGCATATCCCCCCATAATATTCGATAGAATATTATGTATATCGGCTTAACCCCCTCGGGATGAGTAATTTTATTAGCCCTCGTCGAACATGAGTGAGAATTTTGGCCGACGTCGGTATAAAGGGATCCGCTATCGTTACATCTCTCCGTCACGCGTTTCGTTGGATACTCGCGTAGCTATTCGAATGCGAGGAGTGGAACGAGTATCGATAGAAAAAATGTTAAAACTGTCGCGGACTTTAGCGAGGAATATTCGAAGGGGGGTTAAAAGTTAGGTTTGTGCGTCGAAGTGGTGTCAGTTAAGTTTGTGTTTTTTATTGACACGCCACTCTGATTCTAAGACTCTCGGAGGGATCCCTGTAAAATATTGACGATTCTCTCAGAGTTTGAGAATCAGAGTGGCGTGTAGCAATAAAAATACAAATTTGACTTACACCACGCCGGCTCTAACCCCCCTCGTTTTTAGGAGCCGCATAAATTTCCTCCGAGTTATCGCCGAACTTCGGCACTTTCAGTTTCTTCTTTCGTTTCCCTTCGTTCCGCGTCCCCATTGTTTGGAAATTCTCCGGATTATTAAGTTTCGCGAAATTTCGGCGCGCGAAATTCTAGTTAACGAGGGACGGAGAGAGAGAGAGAGAGAGAGAGAGAGTTGTTTTTGTCGTCACAACGTGCTCGAGTTGTTTTATTTATCGTCGTCGTTTCCCCTCTCGCTCCTTTTGCCATCTATCGCGCTTCGTTAATGGACGTTAACGCGGTCTATCGTTTTCTAAAGTAAACACATCGATCACCGAGACCGTGGAAAGCGCCATGCCGAGCAACGAGACCGCGGCCAAGGTGTTCTATTCCCGACGAGCGGACGATATATGTTTTTCTTGGTATAATAATTATCGGGGGGGGCACGGACGACCTTGAGAGGGTAACGAATATCGATCCTGCGAGAGCCCGCTCGACTGTCGTGAGAATGGTTTAACCAGCCAAGCGATACGCGGATTAGAATTTAATCGTTTTTTCGCGGAACCTCGTTGTCGCGGTATTTCTAGACATTTGTGTTTTAAAACATAGTTCTTGCAGACTTGGCAGTAATATTCCACCATCACGCAATGACGTTATTTCGGGCAATTATTACCTATAAGTGCACCAATTTTCGCACGTTCTCGAACGGTTCAAATAATTGAATAAATTGATGCAAACTAGCACCGAGCAACTTAGGATATCATTATCCGACGATACTTTTGCTTAAAACTACTCTTAACGCCGCTTACGATCGAGGTACTCGCGGTTTCTCGGAAGACACTTAAAGAATCTCCCCTCTGGGTCCGCGAAGAACGTTTCATTAACTTGACTACGGGCTGCGCGCAGTCTGCGCGATCGTATTAAAAAATCCTTCTTGGTTTCATTTTTTTTGTTTCATTCCTTTAGGTACGAAAGACGCATTGTTCGTAATGATGTTTGCGCAACCCTTGCGAGGGTATTTCTGAGATAATTAACGTCGGTACCTTCCTTCTTTAACGAGAGGGGGGGGGGGGGGTCGTCGCGCGTCATTATCTTTACGCGGGCAAAAGGACGTCCGGGATTTTTTAATTAACAGAAAGGTCTGCTGGCCATCTTTCACGGAGTTTTATTGGCGCCGCGGGCCGAAACGACAGAGGTAGCGATGGTAAAATTAATGTTACGAGACGGAAAGACAGTTATGAAACAAACCGCTAATGGGTTGCGGATAGGGCGGCACCTCCATTATCGAAACTAATAGGGGAGGCCGCTTTGTGACTCACGGGTTTATTCTCACGAGGAACCGTTGTTAGAGGGAATCGATTAACATTAGCGTAAATTGTTCGGCCGACTATTAAATATTAGGGTTGCAAATAGAAAACGATTCGAAAGCGATTACAATTTTTCAATCTTTCTTTGACGAATATCAATTTAGATGATGGTTAAGTCGAGAACACGTGGGACTATGAAACTTAAACAAAAATCCTCTCACCATTGACGAAACGTAGGCAAATTTTAAATAAATTACTGAGGTATCGTACAGTCGCGTACCGGTTAATAATTTCGCATAACAGCTGAACGTTAATAACGCGTAAAATTGTCGTACGCCTCCCACAGGTTCGTTTCTCCCTCTCAGCTTATCTTTAGGCTCCATCGATCTTGAAAATTGATAAGCGACGAGAAAATACGAAGATTCGAATCGTCGTTCCACCCTCGAAAGAATCGATTCGAATTTCGCGAGGTTAACGTCTCGACGAGGATATATTTCCATCCCCTACGCGGGTCCCGTATTTACGCTTGCACCCGATTCTATGTAAAAAGATTATTCGAGCCCCCGATTGGCTGTTTTTTTTTTTCTTCTCTCCCGGAGTCTCCGTTACGCGGGCCATCGAGGGGTTACCTACCCCCTTTTCCGGGGTAACGACGGCGGTGCGTAAATACATCTCGAGCGAGGCACGTATTCAAGGGCGGAGTAAATTTTGTATATCCTTAAAATTGCTTCAGGGCCGTGCAGAGGTGCGCCACTCGGTGGCGTAATTGAAAAGACCCTCTCGATTGTCATCAGCCCCCGAAGTGCTCGAATGTGCAGAAACGACGTCGCGTTGGGAGAACCAGATTCTACCGATCGGATCGATAAAATTACTCCCTCGAGTGGTGATCCTTGACCCGTGAACTCAAACTGCTAAAATTTTAATTAGAAATTCAGTACCGTGCGCCTTCAGGCCTGTTTCTCGTGCCCCCCCCCCCCCCCCCTTTTTTCTGCCTGACGCGAGCACGTCGTCGGCAAGGGTCAATTAACCCTTTCCCGATGTACCGCTTCCTACTTTTCCCCTCTACTAGACTCCTCATATATTGTTGTTACACGATCGAACCCTTGGTATAACGCGTGAAAGAGTTGGCGAATTTGGAAAAAAAAGAAGAAGTTTACTTCAAAACATTTTTTTTTCTTTGTACTTACGACAAAATTTGTTTTCGTTCGAACGCGTGTTCGAAAACTTCTCGACATGACGCGATTCGTAATGGAGTTTAAAGTTAGAAAGAATCGCAGTGTCGGGGATATAGGCGGGAGCGGAAGGTGATTTATTTCTCGTAAATCAGGGTCATCCGTCAGCTTGGACGGTCTGGCTTCCCAACACTGTTTAAAATGTCGCCGATAAGACAAATGGAGCTATACGTCACGTAAGAAAAACATTCGACGAGCAGTTCTTTCGTGCCCGTAAAGAGATCGCTGTTCGTCACGATTTAGGGAAAGTTTAACCCTTCCCGATGATCGAGGGTGCATCGGGATCAAGGGAAAACAAATTCGTCTGTTAAACGGTTAAAATAGTTTCTCGAGCGCCTTTACGAAATATGATTCCGTCCTCGTTAAAATCATCGTTAATTCCATAACCGTGAAGTCAGTCAGCAACAAAACGACGCCACTCGCTGTACATGCATGCAGGTCGACGCGATTTCTCCGACGTGTTAAAATCCTGACGCGCCATATTAGACTCTAAAGAGACCCGGCCGATCCGCGAATCTCAATGGATTTTCGGAAGGCGTATTTTCATGGAAGGGAAGAGAGCGTGCGCGCGCTGCAGGGCATGTTTCTCTTCGCGCTTAAAAGGGAGATTACATAATGGCACGAGCGAAGACTCCTCCGGCGAATTTCAAAGGCGGTGGCGATTATGAATTTAAGACGATAAAGGTTACCGCGTGAATCAAAAGGGCATGGTTATTCAACGGTTGTTCATTCATTCGTTTCCGCGTTAAAACATCATTCGCCCATCCGCGTGCGCGGTAGCGCTGAAACTGAGTGGGAGAAAATCTAGATTCGCGAACCACTCGTTTTCTTTCGTGAAATTATTTAATTAGACACCTCGTTTTCGTAGGAACTTCGTTGTGTTTATTATACATCACGCTCGTTCCGATGCGAGAAAAGTAACTGTGACACGGAAATTTGAGACAAGGTTATGGTCGAGCGATCGTAAACTCATTTCAACTAGAACGCCGTTCGAACGAAAGACGCAAAAAGCCAAACGTACCTGGCACGAAGAAGTTCTTTTCGTTCGCTGCATTGTTTTTTCTGGACGTCCTCGCGTTCACCTTGTCGAATGCTCAAGATTTCTCGGATCACTGCACTACAAACACAGCCCAACGGTTTTGTTCTCCTCGTTCACTCTTTTTTTGCATCCGCAAACGTAGGTTATCTTGCATCGCGCGAGAGCGCGGTCGATCGATATCCGATACTCGTCGGAAGTCGTAATAGATCGATATCCTTCGTCCACGCGTCGACTCTTCGATCGTTCGCGACAGTAGCGCGGAATCGCATAACAACCTCTGAGAAGTATTTCACGCGTTAATTGTGCTGAAAGAATCGGCAATCTTGCGACGTTCGTCATTCGCGGAGATTTATTCGCGTCAACAAACAGTTTAAAGCGATTTACTATACGCATAGAATGAAATCGTCGGACGTTTACCGTTCCCGAGAAATCGTAATCTAAATTCATCGTCTTTGGGTCGCGTCGACTCCACAGTCACTCAAGATTCTTTTCTACAAGACTCAAGTTTCTTTCTGTAATATGCACAAAAAAACGCCTATCCTCGCATTAATCCCGAACGTTAAGCCGAACCGATTAATTCCATCTACGCGGCACCGAAGCGACCGATTCGAAGCTCTCAAACGCTCAAATGCTTTTTCATCTCGACTCGAGGTTCTCTCGACGATCGGTCCAATTAACGCGAGTCCGTCACGTGTCGCCGGGCCGATGTGTATTGTTGTCCGGAAAAGGGGCAACAGTTAACTTCTACGAGAGGGGTTCGAAAGGGCTTTGAGAGAGGAACGACTGAGGGCGGTGTGGCCGTAAGGGCACTAGAATTATCACGCTACGCTAGCCCTCCTCTGTTCCGACCCTTTTGTACACCTCGCGCCTGCGATTGTCAGCCGCGCACACATTTTCGCGCTCGATCATTCTCGTTGGCTGTATGCACGCGTCTGTACACGCGCTATGAACGGGGTGGGCATCGGGACGCCTGCAAATGGATGCGATAAGTAACTATTTCTTCGGAAACAATGGTACGGCCCTCTCGTTGCACCGGTGGCCCTTTTCCTGCCCATTCTTTTTCATCTCGCGTATGTACGGCGATGGGAGATCCTTTCGGGAACTGTCGTTTCCAATGCTTCGTCTTGTTTCGGACTTTTTTGTTTTATAGTTTTTTTTTTTTTACGTGAGAATGCAAGTACACCCTTACTTGCGTGTACCCTTGATACAAAGTTGACCGTAAAGCGAAAAGTGCCATAATTAAAAAAGGTACGGGTGTAATATTTTCGAGGGGAGAATTTTGATTTCAAGGCGTAGAAAAGTTTTGTTCGTCAGGTTTTAGGTAACTTAGTCTTACAAGGCTCGCGTTGAGTTTCGATCTCGCGTTTGCGCCGCAAATCGTTTCGTTTGTTTAATGCAAATACGCCGAGTGATCGCCGAGTACATTAATGGAGTCGCGCAGGATAAAAATAATTAAATTATACGACGGATAATTTGTATTATCGCACGCGCGCGGTGGTTGTTTCACGCTAAACAGAATATTCGATACGGGGGTAACGATTCTAAAATATACGAATTTAATAACCGACGCGGATAATTAAATCGAATAATTATCATTTAATTAATACACGATCGGGGCGCGCATCCCTTAACTAATTTAAATTACATTTCCGCAATTTTCACTCATTTATCCTTTTCGTATTTACAAATATCTTAACGCATAACTATTTGCAAGCCCACCTGATATTTCGTTTGTGTCGCACAGAGTTCCAATAGTCTCGGTCGATAAATACGTGTATTCGTTCTCGTTACGTGGGGAACGTAGGCATTTATACCTATACGCATCGCTATAGTCGTGAATTATAACCTCGGGGTTATCAACGGTGGGATCATCGCGTCAAGAACGTTTTGTTCGAGACGAACAAACACTTGTACTTACGTCTACGAATTCTACCTTGGCAAGAAGCACGTTAATAATTACGGGTATCGTTAATCATCCGTTCAAAACGCGGTGAATATTATTACATTCCGACTCGCTCTTTCATCGTTACGAGACGTTTATCGAACGAACCATATATCAAACGTTAATGAATTACGAATATTCTATATGCGATTCTGAAAAAAATTCTAAACATACGATATTGCGTAATGGCCGAGTAATAATCGTCGCGACAAAGATATGGTAATCGTCTGCCTTAATGAAAAATTCCAATTGGGACACCGAGCGTCGGATAATCCATTTTGCCTTGTCCACGGACGCGAGCGATTAGCTCCCTTATTATTCAAATCGTAAATACCCGCACCGCGGGATCCCGTGGAAAAGAAACCTTTAAATTAAGTCCGATTTATATTCCGAGTTACGGCGGCAAACAATCCCAAAATCTTCCAACCGCTGTCACCCATTCCCGAAGAGAATACCGAATCAGCAGTCCCAACGTTCGAGCGTCGAGAAAGAGGAGCTTTAAGCTGCTCTTCCGCAACTTGAGGAAATCTCTCGAAAGCAGTCTCTCTTTCCCAAGCGGCTCTCTTAAATCGCGGTCTGAGAATTCGGCGTAAGAAAGAGAACCAACCTGCACAGCCGCGCCCGCATGGAGGGAGGGTGAGACGGACCAAGGAAACGGGGGATGATTTCAGGAAAAGAGCGAGGGAAACCGGAAGCGCGGGGAGGGTGATGAAATAAGGGATAGAAATAATATTTCAGGGTGAAGAGCGAGAAAAGTGAAAAGGAAAACGAACGGTGTATTATGGACACGGTGAGGTAGTAAAGAGACAAACCTGATTGGAAAGGGATAGCTATAAACATATTGTACAATGTGAAATGGAGGGGCGTGAGGAGAAAGGGTGGGCGGGGGGTGGTAAGCGAGAAAGATGGAGAAATATAGAAAAGCGTTGAAGCTGCAAGCTCGGCGAAACGAGGGAGCAGAAAACTCAGCCAGGATTTCCCGAGAGCTTTCGCTTTCCAACTTTCTCTCTCTCTCTCTTTTCTCCCTTCCCCCACTTCCCGTTCTCTCCCCCTTTCTCTTCTCTTCCCGGTCTCTCTCGCTGCCGAGCCAACGGTGGGATTTCGGAATATCCTTCCTGCCATAATTCATCCTAGCCATAAGCGGCGCGATATTAAAGTCGCCCGCGAATTAATCATGATTTTTGTTTTCCCCGCCGTGCCAACGGCGGTCTAGCGGACTGACACTCGTTGCGCCCAGAGAATCGCGAGATGAATGGGTCCACCCGGTCTTTGTTCGATTTTCGATCTCGTTCCTCCGCGTCCGCGTTTCGTTGCGCGCGGGGATATTTGCGTGTGCCCCGCGTGACGAGCTGCCGCAGTGCCGATTAATTAAAATCAACCGTGCGAGATTGGCGCGAATCTAATCAATTTTTTAAATAGACCGACCCAGATATCGATTATTGAAACAGAGACTACCGAGTTGCGTGGGCGGGATTTATGAATTCGAACCTGACATTTACGGGACGCTAAGACGAAAGAATAATTGATATTGTTTCGCGTTGATGAAACGAGGAAAATCTATTTGTATCGGTCACACCTCCGCGCCCTAAGAATGCCAACGCCAATGTCACGGGCGATAAATCAACCGTTCGCGCAATCATTTTATTACACCGGTAATTTATATTTCTATTTTCCCTCGCTTTGATCGTTCGGCCACTCACTGACGGTTAATTAGCCCCGGCCGGCTAGATACGTAAAGGTGTGATTTATCGCGTTGCGGATAATTACCTTCGTGTTAGAATCTACAGCTCGTGATTTCCCCGCGGAACGTGCTCTCGATTTAAAAAAAAAAAAAAAATGTACGCGCGATTCCCTTCCGGGTTCATAAACCTTCGCCGCATGGAACCCGAGGAAAAGCGCATTCCGAGCGTTTTCCGTTCCTATTGGAGTTGCGTGCACTTCGTTTTAGCTTTTTTCCCCTCTTTTCGTCCATTATTAAAACTTTTAATAATGGAGAAAATTGACGAATCTCGACTCGAACGGTGGAAGAACAAAAAAAAATAAATAAAAGTCCGCGGTCAGAACATTCGGCCTCCGTATAGCCGCGAGGGATTAAAGCGTTAGGAATACTTAAAGCCAGCAAGTTTACGCGCAAATAAACAGTTTTTCCTTTCTCGTCGAACACCAGGGGCGGAAAAGCTCGGGTGGCCCCGCGGAAGCCACGCGATACGAAACGTTAATCAGACTAATGGCAGGGTGTTATCTTTCTCTCCGCGCCGACCACCTTCCCGTTAAATGAAAGGAGAAATACGACTCCGGTCATGGACAGAGTGAGTCGTTAAATCAGCCATGTTGAACATCCGGTCCCCCCCCTTTAAGTGGGGAGCCAGAGAGAAAAGTCCAGTTTTCTTCGCGAAGGGTAAAGTGCGCGAATGAAATCCATGGTCGTAGCGATGTTTGATGACGCTCGGGCGATTAAAGCTTAATCGAGGTGGATCATTGATAAGCCTGCTATTGTATCGATAAGTAGTAATTATATCGCGCGGAAACCTGGACTTAAATCTAGATCGTGCACATCTCTGGATCTCTAAACTTTTTTTTTACTCTATCAAGTGTCTTTCGGGTCGCTGATCACGAAACAGTTATATAATTTCTATACTACTGAAAATTATTTCACAAGGAATCACGTGTATTTTGCTGGTTTTAGAAATATTTTGGGGATCCGGATATTCGGAGATTCGCACGATCTAGACTTGTTCCGAAAACTGTGCTACGCGGGGAAAATGGAAATAATCGAGAGAGAAAAAGAAAAATCAGAAGGTTTCCGATGATTTGCCGCTAGTTTCCGCGCAACCTCCCGCCGACGATGCCTCTAACGTCTAATTAACCGAGCTTGTTCAAGCACGCTCGAGCTCGTTGCCCGAGGCCTGTGTAAGCTTCAAATTTTCGTTGATCAAGCAAGTATACGCCGGCGTGAATCACGCAACCACTTACCGAAATCCCTGTTCTTCCTTCATGACAAGCAAACGAAATCGGTAAACGTTGCGGAACGTCGGCGCCCTGCGCCTAGGTCTGATTAATGCCGCGGTCGAACCACTGTTTACTCGTTCGGCGTGTGCTACTGGCGAGACGGAATAAGATTCTGAAATATGAAAACGTTCGAGTATCGGTGAAGGGGGGGTCTCGTGAGTGATTAGCGAGGAATGAATAACAGCTTTATTTTGAAGTAGGTACGCAACGAAATAGATTAAGATTAAAATATGAAAACATGGAGTATCGGTGGTGCGAGTCTCGTAATCGATTAGCGAGCAACGCCGAGTAGTCGGATTTATTTTCGAGTAGGCAACCAAGCGGAATAAGATACTAAAATACGAAAACATCCGATAATCGTTGGAACGAGATTCGAGCGATTATCGAGGGTTGGAGATAAATATTATTTTCAATTACACGCGTCACTGTTTTCCGTATATCGTACGGCACAGAGAATTATAACTCACGTTTTCTCGTTACAGACGCTGTCAGTGCCAAAGATGGTAGAGCTTCGAATCAACTACTCTGAACAGGCCCACTCGAAACTTTAGACACCCGAGGACACACCGGAAATCTGGTAAGTGAATTCGAAAGTTCGAAAACTGTAAGAGCGGCAATTATCGCACGGCACGGTGAGCGATTAGCGAAATGTTTGTAGTGGCAAAGCTCTTATCGCGAAACTTGCGTGCGACGGGAGAACGAGAATTTCGAAGCGCGATAAATTGAAATTCGATATTGAATTATTCGCGCAAGATTATTTATGTTTATTGCTAATGGCAAATAAAAGTTAATAAACGGGATTAATATATAGAAGGAATAACGAGAAGAAGATATCGCGAAAACTCAAGAGTTTCGAGTAATTTCGCGGTGGTATTTTACATAGAACTTTGCGTTTAATTGGGGGAGTAAGGAGTGGATTCAAGTGCGCGCGTATAACTTCTGAAAAATTTACTCGGTCGTTGATATTTAATTTGAGAAGAACCGGGAGGATGGGAAAAAAAAAGAGGCGCGAATCTCCGTCCACCCGAATTAAAGAAATGTAAAAACTTTTCCGCGAATGTTTGCATTCCTCCCGTCGACTTTACGTCGAGGTTATTGTTAGCGACTTTAAGCTACTTATAAAACTAAACTCGCGATCTTCCTTCGCCTATTTCTCTCATCTCCCGCTACTTTGTATTGGCTTAACTTCGGACGTTCGTAAAGATTTTGAAAATGCGGTGAAATGTTAAAAGCGCAAAGTTTCTGAGGCGTGAAAGCTGATTTCACAGTGCTTTCATCGTATGTATAATATAGTTGAAAGTAAAAGGCTAGGGATAATGGAGCCCACCACTGAATATTTAACGATTAGGGAAGAAAATCACTATTAAAACAGAGCTCGGTGGTTGACTCTCGGAAGAAAGATGTTCCGCTGTCTCGCGCGTTAATAACTATTCTTAACTCTTTCCTCATGACCAGGTGGAACGCGGCGGGTCTTGTTTAATTTTCCTCCCTAAAACTTTTCTCCATAAAAGTTGCATCGAATATATTGCCCTCCGATGAGACTGCAAAAACTATGAGCGAAACGTTAGATTATGTAACGTAATGCAACTTTGGTAACTTCTTTTGATACGGAATTGATACGGTCGATTACTAGCTTGATTCATTAATACTCTTAGATGACGAAGCAAAGATTCAATCGTTCTTTAACGCGTTCGTTGACACATGGAGGATCAGCCCGATAATCGAATCTCGATCTACTCGACAATTTATTTTCTCGTTGAACGTACTTTCAATTGCACCGCCCACTTTACTCGCGATCAGCGAAATAGAGTCGCTCTAAGAAACAGACGTTTCGCGCTAAATTATGCGCGGAGAGACATAAATTCTCAGATCGTGAACGAGAAACACCTCGGGGCCACGGATTCAGTCACGCACGTGCGTTTTCGCACGCACCGCACTTCCTTCTTTAAATTTTATCGCCGAACGAATCCAGCAAAAACGATCATAAAACTTCGGGCTTTACAACCCCCCTCCCTCCGTCTTCGCGGAATCAAGCGGCACACGAGGGGTTGAAGTACCGGCCAGACTCGGAAGGGCAAAGCGGCACGCGGGTAGGGGGTGCTCATTTTGCGAGAGCCGTAAATTCGAAACTAGGGGCGTGCGCGGTTTAATTGCTCGTGTATGGTAAACTGAACTTAACTTGATCTATTCAGCTAGAATGAGGGGTAGCGGCGTTTCGTTTTTCATGGATTTTCATTTGACGAGGAAACAAATGGGCATTTAAAGTATATATACGTCGACGTGGAATAAAATTGAATTCCAACTTCGAGGAAGTTTCGTTGCCCCCGTACCCCTTCGTACGGTTTATCGATTTTCCGGAAAACGCCTACGAAAGAATTGTAGAATACGGAAATTAATGTACAGATATTATTCCTTGTTTGTATCTACTCGTTCACTCATTCGTTCTGAAAGGCTAACCGACAAAGTTTCGATAATCATTTTTCGCTTTATGTGACGTTTCAAAGCAAAGACCGAAACTTCCCTGCGAGATACAGAATCTGCGGTAACGTGGAATATAGTTCAATGAAATATTGTTCCCGCGATCACGGTAGTCCACTGATCGATGTAAACTCACTGATAATTCAAGCCAAGTTCGTTCCCGAGTTGATTTACACTTCGCTTCTAAACCACTCAGGTATGAAACTTGACGATCTCGCGAGGGAAGCTGAAAAGTGGAAGCGCATAATAATATCCGCGCAATGTTCAAAGATAAAGACCGAGGAGGGTCGCTACCGAAGGAATGAGTGAAGCTTGCAAAGAAAGAGAGAGAGAGAGAGGGAGAGAGAGAGTGATGGCAAGGGGGGACAGTAAGAGGGAGAGCACGGAGAGAGCGTAGCTGCTAATATTTTAGCATAACCGGTGCCTCGAGCCCTCTCTCCAACCTCCTCCGACGTGGCCGAGGAATAGAAAGGAGAAAAAAAAAACGGGGGAACGTAAATGTAAAATATCCCCGGGTTTTCCTCGAAGCTACGAAATAGGGAATGAAGAGAGGAAGGAGGAGCAGGAGGAAAATAAGAGCGAGAGAGCCGCCGAGTCTCCCGAGAGGCTCAATGGCGCGGGAGAGATAAACCGTCGAAATGCATCGGGAACTCCGGGACAACGGTTCTTGTTTAACTGCGCGAGCTGCTGCAAAGGACTTGAATTCCTAGCGAAATAAAGCGGTATGATAATTGCGCTCACAGCGGGATGCGAGAATTGAAACGAAGCGGAAAGCCGATCGGATCGGCTTCGAACGGCCAATTAACCGAGGGTACAGACGACCGAGTCTCGTTTTCCTACCACGAAAGATCGCAGCTTACGTACGCTGGGAGTAAAAAAAAAAAGAAGAAACAAAATCGAGAATCCTTAATCGTCGCGAGGCGTGACCACGCGTTGAATAAAATAACATCTGGTACCACGGTATACGACGCGGGGGAATATTGCTCTTGGGAAAATCTCCATCCATTATGTAGAAGGAAGCTTGGCGGTGATTTAAAAAGACTCTTGCAATTTCTTTTCTAGGACAAGATGTCGATGACCGGGAGCTTAATGGGCTACGAGAACAACAACGAGGTGAACCAGGCCAAGTGTAAGAAGCCGCTGAAGCCACTTCCGGTGGTGTCTAGCATTAACTCCAGCGGAGTCACCACGACGAGTAAAACGAGGAAGCCGCGGAGATCGGCGAAAAGGAACTCTTGCGTGCGTGGCCACGTGAATAGCCTATGGTCCGTCTGGTACGGTATCCTAGCGGTCGCTTTTCAAGCTTACATCGGCCTGAGATACGCCAAACGATTTGCCGGTGAGTTCTGTTTCCCTTTCTTTTCTTTTTTCCAATGCGCTTTAGGTAAAAAAAAAAGGTAGTCGCGTAGCGTAATTTTTCTCTGTCACAATTTTTCACCGAGATACCAGTAAATTATAAACGTGGGGGAAATTTGGTTTTTTGTCCAACCTCGTGACAGGCGAGTTTCTAAAAAAAATTAAGATATAGATGTACGGATTAATAATAGAGGCATATTACGAAAATAAAGATTGCAGTATTAACGATCACTCGGAATTCGCGGAACATTCTATTCCCTCTTCGCACATCACCTTTAAGTAATCGTTCCCCTGCGGATGACGCGTTTAAAGTTAAACAAAAATCGCTCTCTTTTCAAATCTCTGTCCCTTAATCGGGTGACTTTCGCGGAAAGATTCGCTAGTACGTTTTTCGTTTTCCACCCGCCTCTCCTCCTTTCGCGGGATCCGCGAACATAATTGAAAGCAGTCCGCTCTAAATTAACCGAACGCGTTCTTTGTCACCGTAGCCTCTGTATCGGAGGCAGGTCGTCGGGTAGACGGAAAGAAGTTCGGGTAAAAAAAAAAATTTGGTCCTCTTTATCCGTCCGTCGTCCTCCTCTCTTAAGAATTGACTTAATCTGAGCCCGCGGCACGTAGTTCGCTCCGATGGGATTAAAAGAAAAGGTGGAAAGGCTCCCAGAAGGGAAAGTTTGTAGACCGATTAAAACGGGAACCGGCAAGGATTAAGGCGCTATTAACAGCCGGGTTAACATTCCCGATAAGTGGATAAGCGAATTGCTTTGCTTTTATCGACTTTGAGTTTGCGTCGCGTTCGAGGGAGAACGACGCGACGCGACGCTACGCGAACGTTGAGACTGGTGTAAGGACGGTGAGAACGAGACAATGGAATGGTGATACACGGAGATCGAAAAAGTGTAGGGCGTTACGGGAGTAAATGAGATTTGAAAAGAAGATGGCGTGAAAGGGTGGCGTGGCGGAGAATGATAATTCCTTTGTTCGCTTTCCCGAGTTGTTGGTGCGTTTGGGTGAAAAGGGGAAAGAAACTGTGACCTAATTAACGGTTCGCTGTATCGCGGAATTTTTTTGTTTTAACCGCGAGGTGCGTTTGAAAACTCTTTTTGCACGGTGGTAGGATAATTGAATGTTCGTAAAAAAAACCTTCGTCTCGGCTGTAGAACTGAAAACCGAAAATTGATTAGTTTAAAATAAGACTGAGTACTCTGTCGAGTTACACGTACGCCATACTTATTGGAAGGGGTGGAGACGTAACGCGAATATATATCCTCGAGCGGGACGAATTAGCGAGCACATAACTCAACGTTAAAATGTTTTTGTCTGTGTTTTTCCATAGCATACCTGTCGTTGCCTTGGCCCGCGGACGCGCCACCGCCGAAGGTTGAATTATACGCCTGTCTGGTGTTAGCTGGCACTGGGGTAGTCCTACTTCCGGTTTTACTTGGCGCTGCCTTCCTAAAACTTGGGAATTTGGCCAACGATGGAATAAAACTCGGCCGTCACCTGAGCGCCTGTTCGCGTGATCCACCAACACTACTCACCAACAATCCTGATAACAGTAAGGATCCTGGATAACGGCAGACCCCGTTTTCCCTAAACGCGGAGAATAATCTCGATATAAATCGCGGTTCGCCATATTCGTTGAACCGATTCTATTGTTTACCACTCGAATAAACTTCTCGCGTTAACGCTATTCCTACCACGACCACGTTCAAATGAACGCCTCTTAAATTTCGTCTAGATTTTTTTACATACAACGTTATTACACCGTCGCTTAACTTCGATGTTAACGGATTCAATATTAAAATATACGTTATCTATTTCGAAATAAAAGAAACTACATTTTTTGGCTATCAAATTGACTATTATATTTATTCCATGTTAAGAGATATAAGTCGTTTTAAAGACTAGCCATTTGAGCCGTCACGGTAGCAATAGTATTAAAAAGAAATCAGTCCTTAGCGTGTTTTATTAAAATGTCGAAACGACGTAGACGAACGATTCTCGAATCAAACCAAGAACGTCCAAACTACCGGGAGAAACGAAATAATCCTATTTACCTTTCGAGAACTGTTTAATCTGTTAATCACCACCCCCCCCTCGATCCGGCGCGCAACCCCCGACTTATCCGTACAAAGAGTACGTAGGTAGTACGAGGGGCTGATTTTTCCCGACGATTTTCAGGTCTGGCAAATAATTTATGGAGACACGGCGGTCCTACGGCGGCCTTCGTTCACCTTTGCACCGCCATGTGCTTTCTCCTGCCCTCGCTGCTCATGGAGGCGAGGCTAATACACGCTGGATTTTTGCCAAAAGGTAATAAAGACCACCCTTGTACCAGCTACTTTTACGTCGGGAAACGAGCTTAATGCAACTCCGGGTACCGTAGCTTTGCACCCAACGACGCGGCTCAAGACTTTAAAATTGCCACTGGCGAGCCACCGGGTGAGCCGGCAACTTTTCGAGATATCGCGAAACTTTCGAGGCCCTGTCCCGCGACGATATCGTTTGGCAGGAGTCGAGAGTGATAACGTCGAAATATGTTGTAATATTTCTGACGATGTACTCCCGGGTGCGTTAAACTTCAAACTTCTTGACGCGTCTACAGTTTTACTTCATTCTTTATGGCGACTTAATAGCACCTCGATTCAGGATCTTTCCGTATCGTCGATTCAGTTTGAAAGATTTTTTTATTAGCGCGGAGCAGCGTTTGCCGTATAATTAATTTAATATTTTACGCTCAAAGAATTATTGATTCGTTATATACGTTCTATGAATTATTCGCAAGGTTATTGCCCTTCGTCGAAAAGGACGAAGATCTTTTACGTAAATTTTCGATACTTGACAATTTTGTTCACCGCGGTGCGCCCAGCTAGCAATCGGCAGGTAGTCGGAATGGTAAAAAAAGGAAAAAAAAACTAGAAGAGAGAATGAAAAACGAGCGGAAAAAAAATGGGTCCACCGCAACCATTTTTCCTACGCTCTCGATTCTCGAATGCGCCCTTGTTCCCGCGAACAATGAACTCGAAGGCGTGCTTGTTTCAGAATCAGAAAGAGCTGTTTCCATTGTTTCGTGATATACTTCGTGCGCAAATTACCGAGCGTCAGTATTTCTACGGGTACAGGAGCGATAGACGCTTTTCGGGAACTTAAACCAAAAACTTACTAGTAACGTAATTCTTTTCTCGAAAGCTCGTATTCGCGCGAGTTTTCGAGAGAGTACTACGGGAGGAGAAACGTTGCCCGATGTCCTTAATTAATTTTAGATATCATTTACGCGCACGGTTCGATTAATTGAAATCGTTAGGCGACGATTTACGGTAAGTCACTCGTACCATCGAAAGTATCGAGCAAAATCCATAAATATGCACCGCGACAAACTTTAATAATGAATATTTCAACGGTAGGTACATCAAAGTTAATTACGACGAACTTCGCCCTTGAGACACGGGAGAGGGATGTATAAATATGCACCAGGATATAAACTTTAATAAAGCATGTTCCGGCAAATCCCCCGGAAATAAATTTAATCCTCGAAAATTGTCAGCTGTCACCTGTACAGCGTGCTGGCCATCCGCATCTGCCGTGTAGCCCGTTCTCAAATGCAAAATGAGATTTAAACTAGGAAAATTGTTAACTTGATTAGGAATAGGCAACGTTCCCTCCGCCCCCACGCGTTCCGACCGATCGTACCACGGGACAGGAAATGGATTTTCCTGTTTGCAAACCTGATAAGCCGCGATTTACGGAGAAATTTCCCCGATGCATAAAGCGTGAAATTTAATAAGCGATTGCAATTACGGTCGCGCAGCGTATCGCTTCCGGCGAATCTGGAAATTTCTGGCCTCGGTGCTCCGTGTCGTACTATCCGCGGTGGAAATAAATAGTCGAATTTCAAAGGTTTCTAGCGTTAGTATCAAAGTAGAAAGAGAATCCTTACATTAAGCTCCGTAGTCTTTCTTGCGAACGACACCGTGTCACGAGTGTATTAAACTTGGCTTTCGTGCAGGTAGTATTTATGCGATAAACGAACAACTGAGGTTGGGGAAATTTATATCGCTTTACGATCGAGCCGATGAATATCAAAGCGGTATACGCGTGTCATCCGTTTAAGGTAAAAATATTATATGGTTCTTGCTTTTCACGTTACACGATCCGGAGGGCAATAGATTTCCCTACGAAACCCAAAATAGACATACGCCCCCCTGATTTCCATCCGTTCGACGAATGTCGAGCGGTATACTCGGAAATACAATTCAAAGATATAAACAAATGCAATGACCGCAAATGTTACGATTTTAATGATCGCGGTGTATTCGACAATTTACGTTTACTCGTGATAGACCGGAATAATAATTCTCCCGGTATCTTCGAACCTTCCAGTTAGAACTTGTTTACGCATACACGCGTGGGGAAACTTTTACGACCATCTCGACGTTTCCGCAGTATCTGTCCAAATGATATACGATTAGATGGTATTGGGGGAAATCTGAAGTAAACGGAGCAGCTTGCGCGAAGGGGTGGTGTGTGTTGGGTACCTTCGTCGTCGTACCGCGATAAGACGGCGTACTATTTTATCGTGAATCACGTGACTGCGAAGCGCACGTGCTTCCATTGCGAGACGCAAATCGATACACGGGTAAACGTAAATTCTACGGTCCTGGAAAGCGAGCGCAACCGAACGGTGCAAATATTTTTACCTCCCGTTATCGGTACCGGCGGCCTGTGCAGCGGAGTGGCACAGCCCGACTAATAAAAGTATTTGCGCGCCACGATTTTTGCGAATGACTTCAAACAAAACGGGGAAAACATTTATTTTCAACGAAGTTATTTACAGGAATACACAGACGCGCAAATATTTATTTTACTCGGTACAACTTCGGATCCCCGATACACGCGTCCCGTCACATTTTATCGATAAAGGTAATCATTTTGATTATTATTTATGTCAGCGACGCTATTACTCGCGCGTTTAAAATTGCAGTTGAACTTTAATAAATTTATCGATTTGCAGTCGACGAATATTAAGAATTATAGACGCGACGGGAAACGCAATTGTGTTTTTGCATTTCGCGCGTTATATGAATCAAATTTTGCGTTATCGGAATGGAACAATGGCCCGTCGAGCGCGGTAGCGTTCAAGAATATCGACTTTTGATAGCATAACAATTTACATCAGCGGTATGCAGATAGACGACCGCATTTCCGGCTTTATCGATGTAACGCCGATGCGTCGCGCATGCACGGAGAAATGCGCAATAATTGCCGAGGCTGTCATGCTCGCAAATATAATTCGTAGGCGCATTAAGCTCGCACGTAATTGCATTAACATCGAACGCGATGCGACCATGAGTATAAATAACAGTGCATTTGCGACGATCATTCTCGGGATGGAAACATCGTTGCCGGTTTTCCGGGACGGATGGTTTTCATTGTTGTTTTGTTCTTTGCGTTCAAACAAAATGCATTGGTCGATGCATTTAATTACCAGATTTAATGTAAATTAACATCGCGTGGAAGAGAGTCCCGTGGAACGATCAAACGTGGATCACTCGGAATCTTGTTTTAAAAAAAAGTTCAACGATTAAAAATTCCGTGCCATTTCCCAGAACGTTTACAAAATTTTAATCGAAACCGAAATAAATGTCCTGCGAAATAAAGCTTGTGCGCGTTTATTTTTAAATGTACAAAATTTACACAAATTTCTTTTATTACGGTATTTTCAACTATAATAAACGTGTCCAAAGTTTCTCCACGTCCGCTTGTTCAAAGTCGACGAGCGAATATTTTTTTCTACATTTTCTCTGCCTCGCCATTCGCTGGTCACACGTGTTTCTTCCTTTGGAAGCGTCGAAAGGACATTGGAGCGTGTTCCCGGACAGTTCTCTCAGTATCCTTAATCTTTACGATATTAGATCGTTGCCGGATATTACTTTAACGACTGTCCCTGCAATCACGAAAAATCACTTTCCCCTATACGAGCACGCGGGATACGCGTTAAAGGGTAGCAGAATCTCGCGTTAAAAGGTGGAGGATTTTCAGTTAGAACGATGGTCGGGGGTTGGCTGACTTTTTTATTGCGGATTCCCAAAAGAGGCTTTAAGGGCACTTTATGTCCTATCGAGAGAGTCAGTCGTATACGTTCGATAAAATACGTATACGGCCGAAATACAGTTTATCCTTCTGGAATCGAGATTACGTTCTCAAATATCCGGTATATCCCGCGTATATGTATTTCAATTCGGGAAGAAAAGATTTTCATTTCAAGCACGAATGCGTTTATCGGGTGGTTCGATTAAAAATTTACCGGGAAAGGAAATTCTTCATCAAAGTCCGAGTAGGTTTATTGTGCGAGATTATTAGGGAATTCTTTGCGGGAATGTATTGTACGTGTATTTTCAACTTCTCGGTGCGTCGGTGAGTGTTTCGTACAAAGGAAAATATTTCTTTAACGAGACGTCGCGAGGAAATAAGTTTTGGACAAACGTGAAACCGCTCCGAGAAATATAAAACGACTAAGAAGTTTAATGGGAGGACTCGACTAGCGAAAAATCATGAAAAAAAAAAAGAAACAAGAATATATTTGACTGAAAATAAAAATCTTCGGTCGTATAAAGTTATAAAATCATCGTGGAAGAGAAACTATTAGCAAAAAAAATGTCTCTTGCATTCCACAGGGTCGTTCTCGCGCTACACGGTGCATTCGTGATTCGTGCATTATGGCGTACGCACATTTTATTGCGACACTCTTTTAGAATTCGTGACGTTTATGTTGGTCCCACAAAAAAAATACGCTCTTCTAAAATTCTTGCCATTTTCCGGATTTACGTTACGCCGCCCCATAACGCGTCAATAGTGCTGTTATATCGCGCGCGGGGAAACAGTAAACGCACCAGTTACATTGAACCGACCGGGATTTCAATGTGTTTCAAAGCTGACAGTAACTCGATTGGGTTTCAAAAGCATTGGAAAGCACGCCTTAATGCATCGGGCATGCATTTTTCATACACCCCCGTGCGGTAGAATCACGTTTTCGCTCCTGTTTGCTCTGAATTGGATTAAAATGTCCTGGAAAACTGCTTTTCAATTTTTATAAAAATCATCCGTACATTTGTACGTCTATATATATATCTGACACGGTACATTGGTTTTATAAATACAAATATTCCACCTGTACAGAGGGAAACACAAAACTATGTAAACGTAACGCGGTGGAAACAGTTTCTATAAATACGTTTACGATACTCGATCCTGTTTTAATGTTGAGACTTCGTCACAGGGAGTATATCGTTCTCTAAGTACCGGAAGAAAATTCAATTTTCATAAAACGTACCGAGGACGAATACTGATGCTTCTTATTTATCGCGATACTTGAAATTATAGTTTCTCGATTATCGATGCCCTAGTTAGTCCAACTCCGCAAATATATTGGGTCATTTGCCACGTGACAAATTCATGAACTGACCGAAGCTGAACAGCCATTTCTCTTGTTTCGATACTGTATTTCGAGGCGCGTAAAATTGGAAGAGATACTTATCATGATTTGATACCGGACCCTCAAGGGTGGATCAGCCCTCGTCGTTCATCCGTAAGTAACCATGGCATCTTCAATCGGATACGGACAAAAAAAAAATGTCTACCCCATATTCATTACCGTTATTGGCTTCGGGAGATATCGAGGAATCGAATAAATCCAGTTCCTCCCTTTTATTTTAACGACCTTGCAGAAACAAAAGTGAATGCGCGCAGTGTCTTATTATTTACAAAGCAAAGAAACTAACGACGATATCGAGGACGTTTAGTTAGATTCAAGATCCGTATTATCCGTTTTATTCGAGCGGAATTGAAATAAGAATGTCTCTCGTTGTTTCGGAGTATGAAAAATATATTTTATTGTACATTACGCGCTCCACCCGTTCGTAAGTTTGCACAAACATTCGCGGTCTAGTAATAATTGACACGCGTCGAACTATTCAAACATTGCTCGCGTGTGTTAATATGTACTCGCGTATACGCACTCGCGCGTCAATGAATTTGTAATTACGATATTTGAATATGACGTTCGAGGCCCGACCGAAAAGCTTCCGTCCCTCCATAGCTCCGGAAACGAGCGTGATCAAAACTTGGACTATCGCAGTTTGTGTGCCAGTTTAATACCAGCATTATAACGCGGTCGTGTTTATGTTTATGAGAGTTTCGAGCGAGGCGCGCATAGCGACTCGACGAACTCAATTTGTGACACTCTCCGGCTGCACTGGATATTATGCACTCGGCGAAAGTAGGATGCATTAATGAAAAACTGCGCTACTCGCGCTATGTATGTGCAATATCCCTCGAAAATGTTTGTCGAAAATCTTTACGACCACAATTACTTATAATATAAATATAATTATAAATTAGAAGCTTATTTCAAGTTCCGAAGAAACAAGTAAGAATACAATCGCAGCCATTCGCCCGGTAATATTTATGTACAGAGGAAACAAAAATATTATCGGCCCAGGTCTCACCACGTCGAGGTTGCTGCTACTGGAGACCCAAAGGGAGATAGGCGCACCAGGCGCGAGTTGATCTCCCTTTTACAATGGTTTCTTATTAATAAATCAACTAAACTTATCGACGCTCATATGTTAAACGAGTGAGAAAAACGTGACGCGAAGTTGCTCAGCAGAATTATTAACAAGTGTTAATATTAAAACTACTGATAAAAGAGAGCAAGAAGAGGAAAAGTCTAAAATTGTGAGAATCTAAATTCTCTGCTTAGCGCTTAGCGTTCGAAATATATACTAGTAGATACTTATAATTAATACTCGAGCGGTAAACAGACAAATCGGACAAGGAGGCATAAAGAGATAAAGAGCGACAATTCAAGATTGTTACAAAGAACTAAAATTGAAAGAATCGAAATCGTCTATTTACCTCCAAGTAATTCAAATGTAAAACGTAATTGTGGTCGTAAACACTTTCGACAAGCATTTTCGAGGGATATTGTACTTTCGCCAGAAAGTAGTCGAAGCTCGAGTATTCGTATCTGAATTTTTAACATTCGATTGCGTCGTCTTTTTTTTTCCCGACTTGTCGGGAGACGAGGATGTCGGAGACATGTGGAGCGCGGCAAAATTGAACTAAAGGAAATACCTTTTCTTTACATACTTTCGTGTACGCTTCGCGTATTCCTACCGTTTACCCGTTTGCCGGTAATAACCGTATAATCGTCCGTTCATAATAAATTTAGGCAAAACGGTTCTCACGGAGATACGAGCCTAACATTAATTTCCCAGCGACGAACTAGCCGAGGCGATACCGGAAGTGAATTTAGAGAGTGGCGGGAGGGATCGGAGCGATGTAAGGGAAGTCTAACCAAAGTGTTTGGCAAACTCGGTGATACGGTTTGGGTAATTAGAAATTTCCCCAAAGCGATTCAACTTCGTCTTACCGAGGGAAGAAGCTACGTTTGCTCTCTCTCTCTCTCCCTCTCTCCCCCTCGTACGTCTACGACTGTATTTGGCGCTGGCAGAAGTCGCAAACTTACGCGGCAAAAGCTTCCGCGAACTTGTTGGGATAAACAAGCGGGCAAATAGGAACGGACGAGAGCGAAGTTCGCGACCGTGGCAATGAATGTGAGCAAAATAGGGTCGCGTGTTCAAACTGTCTGGCAGCCGGGTACATGGAACGTTACGCGAAATCGATTAACTTTATTCGACGATAGAAAATGTTAGTTATCAACGCGGTGGTAGGTACCAGCTGCGGGGGTACCGAGGGAATACTTGAAATCTTGTCGATCCATAAAAATGATCAAGGGACGAGGTCTTGTCTCCGGCCAAGTATAAATTTCAGATGGAAAAGTTTGAAAGACACAAGGTCCGAATATTCTCGAAAATCTGCGTTTGATGGTAAATTTTAAACGCATACCGTAACGATTAAAATGGATAATCCGAGACATTTAAGAATAGGATACTAGGAAAATAAATTTTAAAAAATAGAAACTACTATAATTTAATTTTACTCACCTAGAATACACGCGCGTATCTGACGTACAATGCAGGCGCGCATGCATAATAAGCAAAACGTAATTGCATCGTGTGCAGCAATCAACGAGCGGATCGTAAGACACGATCGGTCTGTAGTCGGTTATCTGACATTTTAATCGGGAATTTTCAAAGTTTCCTCGAGACGACGGGACGTTACGGTGCAACGTTTTTATCGTCCAGAATCGATGCTTTTTATTTTTAACCCCGGTGTTCAGGTCCACGCCTCCAATTACTGGTATACACACTGTTGCTCGATAAGATCATGGTTCCCCCCGGTAAAATGACAGCGCCTTACCTCGGTAATTAATTCAATCGTGATCGCGCGCCATGAATCATTCCCCGTCTGTTCACTGTCCGCAACACTCGAAAGATAAGTTGCGATTCGGTAGGATACAAAACGAACGCGTGGCTCGCGATTAATCTGAAATTACATACAAACGATTACTACGAGCGCGACTTAAATTACTACGCGTTTATACCGGCTGCGGTGATCTTGAGATGAGATTCGTGACGTGCGAATCACACGAATATTTTTCCCACGTCATTCGAAAAAGGTACAGTTCGAACCGAACGATTGATATTGCAAATACAAGTTACTGGGAGAATACGTTTGACAGGTTTGAAGACATTTAACATTTAACGGTAGAACTACCGGACTAATCAATTTGACTGGTTTGAAGTTATTGTTGAAGGCTACTCAGGTTCACCATCTTTAAGTATACGAACAAAATTTATTTTTTAAATTGCGTGAATATGTATAATTTTAAGATATACTTTTGAACTATATAAAGATCGGTGAAATTGATAAAAAAAAAAAATTGTAGATATAGGTATACATTAATCGTCGGTCGTTCCAGCGTTAACAATAAAAATCGTAATATCGATTTTAACGTTTTGGTAGTTAGCGTTCGTATAATTCGTAGACAGCAGTGCTCTCTCCTGGTAGCGCTCTGTGACAGACGGAACGATAGTGATCTTTCATTTCGGTTAATCCCTCATAAATTGCAATATGGAGCCCCTTTCGGCGTCAGTCTCCAGGAATCTCGCCTCGTCTAAACGTTCCCCACCCACCGCCTCCTAACGAGAGTTATGCAAATTTCGCGTTCCATTAGGATAAATATGCCGGAGCGAGATCGCCGCGAATAATAAGATCTCCGTGTGGAACGAGAAGTTCCTCCGACGATGGAGCCCTCTCGTAAAAAAAAAAAAAAAAACTTTCGCGACTACCGTCGCGAGCGCGCGGAGAGCGTATTGCCGTTGGTTTCAATTTTCATTAGCGGCGTAATAAATTCCTGGATGGCGCCCGGACCCGATGCGACGCGGAAAACAGACTTTCCGCAACAATGAAACTGGCATTTCGTTTTTCCCTCTCCTCCCTCCCGTCGCGACTCTCCTCGTAAATATCGTCCTTCGGGTGTTTTTCAGCAGAGAGAGGGTCCTAAGTCACGACTTCCTTCTTTCTATTTTTCCTGTTTTCGTCGAAGACCATCGCGTGGAGTTATAATTTTTTCTATTATGACCGCGAGAGAGACACGCGATTCTCTTACCGCGCGGAATATTCCTGGTTTTTCACGGTACTTAGATTTTATGTTGATTCGTACTCGAGACGGGAGACGTTACGAATTCTACTCTCTGTTGCCCGTTGGTCAGCGATATCGTTCGTTGACGCGAAATAATATTTTTTTTAAAATGTTTACGCTCCACGCATGCCAAGGGAGCTGCAAGACGTTGCAGCCAACTTTCCCGTTACATCGTTCCTCCCGTAGATATTATTTTACGTCGTTTGGTTAAAAGTTGAGCAGCTACGCGGCTGAGTCAATATCCGTCGCATTTCGCTGAGACGCATCTCGACGCGCTAGTGCTGCCCATTTCGAAGAGTAGCATCGACGTTTATTTCTCTTACAGACTTCGAGCACCGTAGTTCCCTTTCGCCACAGTTCTCGTCGTTCTTTTGACATTTCCCGGAGATACAGAAACACGTCGACATGGCAATATCGCCGAGAATGTTGTCCCATTTCTATCGAAGCGGGAGAATCATAGAAACTCGCAGTTCCATCGTACGTAAGAGCTTACGGAGATAGAGTCACGAGCTTCGAACGCTCGACAGCGACGAAAGAGAAAATATATAGGAATTTAGGGAAGAATATTGTTGGCCGTGATCGAGCCGTTTTTGAAATGACCAGATTACGTTAGCAATTTCTATCTAGAAACTCAGTTTGATAAATTAAACCAGCCCGATATTTGGAATCGTTGTTATTAACGTTTCACCTCTGACAAGCAAACTACGCGTGATACGGCTCGCGATAATAATTTCATAAAATATTCGTAGTACAGGTTTTCATTCCTAGTTTACCGTGTCACCTGAATATATAAAGTCTGTTTACTCCCGAAGAACAGAAGCGATGCGCGGAGAGCGCACCGCGAATACAAATCATAATATTTGCCATCGGCGAATAAACATTTTGACTAATAATATGTTGGATTCCGCGAACGTACCACTCCCCGAGGAAATATTCTCGTGAGTATTTTGACATGGGAGAGAATAAATTTCTCCTCGACGGGAATAAGAAAGGACTCGGTGTAACTTAACGTTTGCGATGTTCTTATGTTCGAGGGATTGTTGAAAGTTTATGAATTTTAAAAGGAATTTCATAAATATTATTTAAACGCGATAGAGCTCGAATAAATTTTTTTTAATCCCTTTAAATATTTCCAGAAATGTTGTCTTCGATAATAATTACATTGCTCGAGTACAACGAGAAATATATTAATAAAAACATGAACGCGTTGCTAGAAGGAAGAAAAATGATTTTGAAATACACGAAACGGATGGTCGAGAGCTAATCCCGCGGAAGTGAGCGAAAAAAATCGAAACGAACGGTTACCACTCGACTCCGACGACAGTAGTAGAGATCAACGTTATCCCGTACCAGCGGAGCACCACTGTCCAGGAGTCAGAACGTTGAAGTGCCCCCGAGCGCGACACGAAATTGCTCTCACTCATGCGAGGTACTCCGAAAGCGGGACAAGTACTGCTTCAAGCTGCTATACTTAGAGTACTGCGCGCATTATAAGGTTGCACTTTCGAGTGTTTTAAAAAAAAAAAAAAAATGAAAGATTTACTGGCGAGCTTCGGGCCGCGTTGCGTTTAGGCAAGCAAAGCCCTAATTCGGTCGCGATGACGTTTCGCGGGAATTCCGAGGCGTCGAGCGTTCGCAAATCATTTTCAGGTTCGAGATGGGTTTAGTTGAGAATTTTGCGCCTCGTTAAAAGTTTCTCGTTAAAGCGACGTTTAAAGTCGGTTTGGAAATACTCCCCGTAATATCGTCGCCTACCCGACGCGCTCCGTCGATCGTAAAAATGATTCGGAAAATTGATAAAATTGCCGTGCACTCTCGGCGCGTTGTAGCAGAATTTGCTTTCGTTCGTACATTCTTTTTCGAATAATTGCGACTTTTAATCGAAGGGCTATAATTGGAATTTACACGGTATCGAGATTAAGGAACAATAGGAATACGGTCGGATCGTTTATTTCAGTTCATACGCTAAACCCGATATACGATTCGATCTTGATTCGAGAGCACGATCTTTCTATACGAAAAACATTTCCACGGATTTGAATCTATTTCCTTCGTAGTTCGACGTCAACCACCCGAATCGTCGCTTTCCCCGTGCACGCCATCGGAACTTTTGTTAACATCGAAACAAACGAGCATAAGCAAACACCGAACTGATACGAAAAATCTCGGACTCCGGCGGCGGGGCGATAACGACGCTGAGTTTTCCACTTTAACGAACATTCGAACAAAGGAACGCGAAAAGATAGGGAGGGAAAAAACGAGGAAAGAGTGAAACAACAGCCGCGAGCGGACTTTGCGTTTCAGTTTCACGCGATACGGATCGAAACGAGGGTACTTCTGTTGCCGTGCCGTAAACATACTTTTGGTGTCGTGTTTTCAGCTTCACCGGGTATAACGTTTCACCCGTATATACTCGACGGACGCGAGGAGTACGCGCGAAAAAACAAAAGAGCTTTACGACTTTAATAGGCCGGTGGCGCGCAACACATATTGTCGCCGCGATAGAGTTACGCGAGGAACTTGGCGATCCGTGGCTCTCGGGGACGCTTTTGATTAAACGCTCGAACGAAAGAAGAAAACGAATTGCCTGGCCACGTCCAATTCCTTCCTTAATATCCGACGAAACGTAATATCCCTCGCCCAGGTACTTTACCTGAATATTACCAACGTATTTATCGTGGTTCCGTCGCGGTATAATTATGAGCTACGCTGCCTTCGCCTTCGGAATCAAAAAAAAAAAAAAAATGAAAAGAAAACTGAGAATAGTTTATCGTTCACCCTCTGTTTTTACAGAAATTACTATCCTCCGTTTCATCGAACTTTCTCTTCCTCTCGTTCTCAAATTTCTCCCATGAATTTCCCGCCACAATTCGTAAACGTAATTAGAAGAATGGTAGGTAGGGAAAAAGGTTTAATTGGGGGAACCCTTTAATTAGTCAACACTCTCTCTCTCTCTCTCGCGCTCTCTCCGCGTTTCTAGAAATTGTATACCCAGCGGAGACTTAAAGAGAGAGGTACGCTTCGCTCCTGTATACCTGAAATATGTAGATGTAATTACCCGATAAACCTTTGAGTATTTTCTCCCCGCGTCTCAGTCTTAACGCCACCTTAAAACTTCGGCACGAGTAATAAGGGGTTAGAACTAGAGCGACGTAACTTCCGTCGAAATTCAACCTCCTGTCACGTGACAGCGAAAGGGCATATTTTAGTCGAAAGGGTGCTTATTTTAGCAGCTGCACCGACGGTGGCTCCGGATAAAGCCGGCGTTCCGACGCGGCGTACGGGGGTTGCCGAAGGCGGAAATATTATACCGGGGAGAGGTTAGCGAAAGTAGCGCCAAGATCACGTCCATTATCCGAAGTGGGTGCAAAAGAAAATATTTGCCTTCCATTCTAATTTCTCAAACGACTCACCACCCGTCCCCGCCCCCCCCCCCGGGACGCGCGCGTAATGAATGTCGGAAGACGGCGAGCGTTTGGCGAAAATGTTTTCTCTGTCTCGTTAAAGGCGGCGCGAGGATTTTTCAAAGGCGGAAAAGCCATGGGAGAAGAAATTACGTCGTGAACGTCCATCGCTCGCGAGTTTCATAGAAACATCGCGGGAAAGGAAACGAAAGTTCAAACGCTCCCTTTAATTAAGGACACGTTAATTTGATTTTCTGACCAGTTAGCGTGACCCTTGGGCAAGGGGACGGCGTTGGAAATTAATTGTAATCTCTCTCGTTAGAATTATATTTCCGGTATTTTGTCCCTGGGGGGCCTTTTTCGAGCGTGCCTCCCTCTTTAAGAAGTGTGAATTTTCATTATCGTGATTACGCGAACCTTCGATCTCGAGACGCTCTTGACCCAGTTTAAATAATCGGGCAAAAAAGAATAGTGCTAACAATAAATTAGAAACATATATTTACATAAGTTAGGAGGGATTCACCACTCTACAATAAATCTTTCGACGCGTTTAACTCGGAATAAAATCGAAGCCAATTCTTGTCGAAAATATTCGCATACCTTGGAGAGAGAATTTCTTTGATCCTCGTCAAGAGTGACGATTTCTAATCTCGCAGACGGATCTAATTTTCCGCCTCGACGTCGGTACGTCGAACTGATTGATTCGAGCGAAACTCAGGAGAGCGAGGAAGAGGGCTTTCTCGAACATAAAATCGCACAGGGTCTTCGAAGTTCGCTCATTATACCTGTTGCTAATGGAAGATCACGCGCTAATGATCCGACTCCTCGAAACTTTAAAGGAGCGTGAGATTCGAAATCCTTGTCTCTCGTTTCCCTCCTTGCGATTGAACGGTATTATTCCGACATCGTTGGAAAATCATCGCGCGCCCGAATTGAACGCGCAGAAATATATCGGAGAAAATCGGTGTGCGCGCAGCAAAAAGCCTAGCGCGATTCGTCGTTTGAAAATTGCGCGAAACGCAAATAATAATAACCCAGATCGTTAAAAATATGTATCCATGCTTCGATCTTCGACAAACGTTTTAACGTTTGCATTCTTTAGCATCGTTGCAAAACAAGGATCCACGTTGTTTCCCCGTCGACGATCTCATTTAATTACTCGCCATACAATAAATACGCCGTATACACGTTAATATTTAAACCTTCAAAGGCTTCTCGTCGCATCGAGGCACTTTCCTGAAGTACACTTATTATCATATCGTTTCCCGTCTGTAAAATCTTACAGCGAAGAGGCACCTCGACGTTTCTTTCCAAGCTCTCAGGGTTTTATTAAATATTTCATCCTCTCTTTGTTCGGATGAAAAACGAGGCAAGCGGATCGATTTAATGAAAGAGAATAGCGATCGGAAATCCATAGACGTCGTCGCGGAATCGAACGTCGAGCGCATCGTGGATACCGATAATTCTTAAAAATTTGAATGCGACGTAATCACAAAATATTACGGCGAGCAACGTCGACGAGAAAATATAAATATCGGTCTAACAATGAGAAAAATCAAATAAACTATCGTTCAACCTGCTATATTTCGTTTTAACCTTCGTACATTCCCTTTTAAATATTTTTCATCCGAGTTCGTCGTTTTAAAGTTCCTCGTCGAAGACGTTAAGTGTGTTTTCATCCCCCCGTTGTGTCGTAAAGTACCGAGCCAAATGTACGTGTCTATTATTTTAGGTTACCTTGCTTTCCAACGAATGTCTCGTGTCGATCGATGACTTTGGGGTAAAAGAGTTTTCCTCGCCGGTAATCTTATTTACATTCCTTAAAGTCCCCCAAATAGTCGTAAACGTAAGTAAACACAAAGTTGGGTAGTTTCGAGCACTCGTACGTATGGACCGTTTGCGTTTCGGAGTAAAGAGAATCGTCGAGTGACTGCCACGAGTATTTTCCTCGACGGTCATAAATATTTAAGCGTCCCCGTCAGCCGGCCGTTTCCTCTTAAATCTATGGATGAAATATCGCGCGACGTGAAAACTTTTTAAATCGCCCACGACCCGTGGTAGTAGAGTTCGATGATTATATATCCCGCGTAAATAAAAAGAATTTCTTGACAATGACTACCCATCTTCGCCAGTCCGAGAAAACGTCTGCCTTCAATTGTAGCACAATTTTCCATATTTCATTTAACACACGTTCTCGACGAAGGTTGAAAATAATTTACAAATCGCGCCACGAGCGTTTTCACCAGATTCAATAGTTTTAAACGTTACTCGTTACAGGGATAATTATTATGTCGCGTCGACCGTGTAATTTTACGCGAATCGTGTATGCTTTTGACAAATAATTTTTAAATACTCTACCGTCATTACAGAAGTAATTATTATTCAACGGTTCCAACGTAAATCGATTGTTTTACCACCGAAAATAATTATTATGCCATTTGGACCGCGTAATTGTACAACTGCGTATACTTTTGAAAAACAATTTCGAAATGCCGCTCGAGCCTGGAATGAATTTGATCAATTTCTTTCCAACGTTATTATAAAAATCATTATCATTCAATCGTTTCAACCCAAATTTCATTGTTTCATCTCATAAAAATTCCCACGTGTCGTCCAATATCAGTTTCCCTAACGGTCCACCTTATCCCGTCGTAAAAAATAATGGTTAGCGATCGCGGGAAGAAGGTATTGTTTTAGATTCAAACTGCATTATTGGATAGAGAGTTTTGTTCGCGGCGGTATAAGGGGATGTTCGCGGGGGGATGTAGCAGGGCAACTTCGTCCTGACTACGTCCTGGCTCGCGTATTGATCGGCCAGGTGTGTGCATACAGTTTGCTGCAGGATTTCCCGTTTCGTAGAATCCTTCCACCTTAAACGGCTCAACCTCGTTTGATGCCCAGGGAAACCTCGCGGCGATTTCCATCTCCTTACCCTCGCCGTTCTGATATAATTTCGCGATACCATCCGCCCAGCCGGTAAACCGTCATCCAGAATCCTTTTTCCTTGGAAGCTTTGTGTTTCTCCGATGTCGCGAGTCTTTTCGCGACTCTCATAAACCTCCCTCGTATCGCGGAGGGGGTCTTGCGGCATACCCAGGCATTCGCCTCGATCGGCCTCTTCTCTATTTTTCATGGATCAAAGAATTTATTAAACATTCCTACCCATTTCTTTCGTATTTTGTAATTTGACACGTCGGGACTTTGAAATTCTTCAGACTCTCACGAATTTGTATCTGGAATAAATGAAACGCCTGAGACGCGTTGAACGATAATTTCTTTATTAAAAAATTAAAACGTCTGTCTAGAAAGAACGAGTAACGAATACAACGAGATACAATGAGAAATCTTTTAAGGTGACATATAGGGAGAGAGTATCGATGGTTGTCTAGAATAACTATTTATTTGTCAATTTTCAGAAAAAAACCTTCAGCGTACAATATATCGCGGTGTCAGAAACATTGTATCCTTTGTACATCTCGAATCTTCCCGCCCGTCGTGTTACCCGAGATAAATAAATAAAAAGTAATCTCGGATTGCACTCGCTCGCACCCCGCAGCTTCGGGAAAACATCGGAGAGAGCTCTTACCGTAAAACAGATTCCTCTCTCGAGCAAAAACGAGCCATTGCAATAAACAACCGCCGACCATTCCGTATAACTTCGTTACCACGAACAAAAGGATACATCGGCGATGTAAAAACCACATTTGTTTCGTCCCTGGTGCACTCGACTGTCGCGATAGATCGAGGCAAAGGAGGAAAGAAAGAAAGAAAGCAACATTTGCAGGGACTCGACGAGACGCTTTCTTCCTTTATGTGTCTCCCTGCCCTTACCTCGTCGTACCTTTGCTTCTTCCTTTACCCGCTGATTCTGTTTGCGTTGCGCCACCCCCCCCCCCCCCTCCCACCGCCCCCTCCGCCCCCCTGCCTTTCTCTACCCGCGAGGGTTGATTGCAGCCTTGTCGCGCGGCGAGTGCATTCCGAGCACGGAGGCTTTAATTCAATTAAGGTGTAATGGATAAATGGAATTCCTTATACCTCTCGAGTCGATCGTAATCGATAAGAACAGGCGGTTCCGCGGTGTTTCGTACCGGCTTTTATGGAATTTGTGTCAATTTCTCGCGAGCTCCGCGTAATGCCCTTTGCAGTTTGCACGAACGAAACAACGGTTGTTTGCCGGGGAAATTCAGAAACCAGTGGCGAAGTTACGATATTTCAACGACGGACTCTCGCGATTAATATTCTTCGATAATTTTACCAATACTCGCGCGAGTACTTGTTGAATGTAATTCGCAGGCTTCTATTTCGTATTTTAACAGGATTTATGGGTCATTTTATTTCATAAACTACAGAGAACCTCCGCTAAATTCGGAAATAAAAATTTTGGTCCCGGGACAACCGGAAATAGGAATTTCGCGCCTTTCACTCGACCGTGTTCCATTTAATTAAATTACAAGCATCACGAAAATCAGCGGAGGTACACTCGAAACTTTAATCGAACGATTCAAATTTCCGGAATTTTCCGGTCGTTTCACTCCATCATACGCTTTCCGCTCGCGGTAAAACTTTTTTTTCTCCCTGCCAACAATTTAAGCGCATCGCCGCCAGTCAACCCTCGCGACGAGATCTTTACAAAAATCCACGGTCCTTTGTTTATACCCAGTCCCTATTTTTCAATTCTTCCACCTCTCCCCTCCCGCGTTTCCTTGGCCGCTGATTCTGTTTGCGGTGCACTGTCCCTCGCGAGGGTTGATTGCAGCTCGACGGTACCCAGGTTACTCCATTCTAGGCACGGCAAACTTAATCGAATTAATCCCTAATTAGTTTACATAAAATTACGTTGGCCAACTCTCTCTCTCCCACCCCCATGTCACCCCCCCCCCTCCCTCTGGACTTCCACCCTCTCTTTTAACCCCTGGCGGGTGCCAGGCATCTGGATCGACCTGGTCGGTTGTATCTGCGGCCTGTACCTGATAAGCGGCCCGTGATACCGTGCAAAGCCGATCATCGAGCATAGCCTCTCGGAATCTCGTTACCGGTGATTCGATTCACCGGGTCGCTATGATCGGGGAAAGTGGCGGTGGTGCGAAAGTCGAAAATTGCGGAACCCTCGACGGAGATTTAGGGTCGAAGGGTAATGGTTACGCCGGGGATAACGCTCCAAAGCCGTTTCGGATATAATATCGAACGTTGAACGATACTCTCGATTTTCATTTTGAAATTATCGCATCGCTTTGTTACGCGTCTTTTGCTCTTAAAAATGGCAGTATACGTACCTCGCGGCACGAATTTTCATTGATTTTAGATTATACGTTTGAGGGGCCATTTCACGAGCCCACAAATTCGTACAGTCATCGATTCAGTTCGACGACATCCAACGATCGCTGTATTGTAAAAGGATAAACATCGGACGAGAATTATCGTTGTGACCTCGATTCGGCGCGGACGTTTTCATCTCTCGATACGCGTTCCCGTATTCATGAATTTGAATGTGCAGAGAGTATTACGTGGACGATTTCTCTATTATCCGCGTTACTTGTAAAGCTATCATACAATCGTGTAACGTAACGATTAATATTTCGCTAATTTCCATCATCCATGTATTAATATCGATACAACGTTTCGACGAAGGATTAACATCTACATGTATATCCGATCTCTGTACGTCACCGACTCTTCTCATTTCGTTCCCAGATTATTGTACAACAATAATTTCCAATTTCACGTATAGCCTCGCACTTTATCGGTTATCCGATCAGTAATTAACCGACCAACGAAATTACAGAACGTACACGTTTGAAGACCTTAAACGTCGTAAAATATAATTGCAAAGTTTCAGTCTCGATCGTCCCTAATTAATTTCTCTCCTATTTCGCGTTCCAATTGGACTCGCGTAGCGAGAGAATTTATGTGGCTCTCACGCAAAATGCGAACACGCGCGTATGCCATTTCGCCGCGAGAATCGAGTGGTTGGTTATGCAAGAAGCGACGGTACTCCTTTTGTCTTTCGTTGGGAGAATGCATCGGGTGCGATAGCGTCGGCACAAAGGTCATTGTCATGACCCGTTGAGAGAGAAAGAGAGGAGAGAGAAGGGAGAGGGCGGGGAAACAACGAAGGGTAGGCGTGATGGGAGGTCAGGGGTTGCAGCAACCTAGGCGGGGTAGCAACCCTCCTACAACGTTAGACTGCACCGTATTCATGAACTTGAACGTGACTGTGGCAGCTCGCTCGGTTCCGTCTGGTTTGCATCAAGTTCAACCGTAAACGCACGAACGGGCAGAAATTTCGCTGGAAAGCTTTGGCAAGAGGGGAAATATTTTAACTGCGTTTTTGATGTTAATCATAAATTAGAACTCCTCGTAACTTTGTAATGTTCGTAGCAGGTTTTTTTTTTTTAACGCGGGGAGGGGTCGGTGAGACGACTGCGCGTCCGTATGTTTCCCGTGTCAACGTTTGTTGGGTAAAATTAATAACGCGAGTTATTAAATTATCTTGTAAAAAGTAACTTCTATGTGTACGAATGTTAATTATAATTGCGTGTGCCAGAGAAATGAGATTTTTCCTCCAAGTGGAATGTACCAGCGACGGTCGGACAGCGTTTCGTTTGCATTCTTCAAATGCGGTTCTTTAATATTGTATATCTCAACGATACGGTATTACGTATTAACCTTAACAGTATAATAGTAATATAACAGTCGAAAGGGTTCGACGTACATTCCCGTTACTCTCCGCGACAAATGTCTACGAATCCGTCTTTCCATTTGGAATTTGTCGAACGCGTCGTTCGGTAGAAGAATGATTTTCACGAGTCCCGGAGCGTCGACGGCGAAATTGGCAGGTCAGGGGCTGTTGCAATCTGCCAGCAAACCAACCCCCCCGGTGAACCCCGGGCTAGCGTTCGTGAACTTGTACGTGACTGTGGTAAATCGATCAGCTTACCTCGCCATGCGATGCTACTCCGAACGAGTAAGCACTCGCATAACGTTCGAATTTGCTTTTCCGACGAAAGGAAAATTGCGAGAAGCCGCGACGCGTTGTATTCGGGACTATACAAGAACACTCTTAAAATTACTGATATAAAGGAATACTTTTTGTTTAGAACAAACGTCCACTCGAGGCAAAAATGCTGCAAACACATTTTTCGACCAAACATATATAATTTTCGTATATTCGTTTGAATTCACCGAGAGATGCTTTTAAACGGTAACACTCGAGTACTCCCGTTATTCGCGGACGCACGGAAAGTCTGGAAAGAAGATTACCACGAGGAAAATTCTTTTTATCACAACATACTTTCTTCTCGAAGAGATATTTCACGCGCGCGTCCCCGAGCAACGAAAATGTTCGCGCCTTCCAGTTTGAACGCTCTACCCCCGGGTATTAACGTATCGTTTAATTTACGATGTTTGCACGCTCCGACGAATTTCCTCCAAAATTGATTTTGCCCCGATGAAAACATAATCAAAGCCACCGTGGGTTATGGTCTCGATCTCGTTACCTTGCAGCGAAGTATATGGGACGTAATAAATACGTAATTAACGGTAACGTAACGAGCGCCGACACTGATAATGTCATCGCGGAATCGCGAATCAATGGCGAGCGTCAATGTCCGCATTCCTGGGTTGCAAGGGAGGTATAATTTTCGGTGGCCATTAATCACGATCAATTATTACCCGTTTAAATTCAATCGCGCCCACAATATCGCTCGTAAAATCGTTATCGCGTTTTACGACGCCGAGTCCCGGCGTGGGGGAAAAAAAAATGAATGCCGCCGAATTAACGACCGCGTTTACCCGGAATAACAAACGGACAAATTAAAATTTGCGATGTTCGCCCCTCTCCCCGCCGGCGAATAAAGAGGCGCGTTCGTCGAGAGCGGCATTCGAAGCCAGTTACACGTTGCAGTCGCTTTTGATTATTTCCATTGTAACGCGGAAAATGGTGAAATTATTTTGCGATTCCTCTGGCCATACTTTTGCGCAAACACGGATTATTCGGGGTGAAATTTAATAATGGAATAACGCGTTTTGGCGCTGCGATTGGTAGAGCCGAACGTTGACGCGTTAACCGTGGCGGTCTAAGTGCTCTCCAATCAAATATAATCGTTCTCGTCGAACGGTTAATTTCTTGATTCGCTGAATATCGCTTTATCATACATCCAATGTATTTTATTGTATTTCGAATATAATAATATTGTACAGAACAGTCAACGGATTACGAACGCCCGATTGAGACTGTGAACTTTACCAAAATAGAGAACGAATCGATCAAATTGATTACAAAATCATTAACTCGACAAAGGATCCTGTTTTGGAAAACCTTTGCAAACAACTTTATAACGAAAAACTGACGCGCCTCAGGTCGCAATTATTATTCCACTTCAGCGTTAAATATTAGTACCGAGCAAAGGGGGGCGAAAGTAAGTGACAGGGCAGAGCCACCTTCCTAAGTTCTCAAGTTCATCCGAGAGCGTCCTGAATCTTTTACGAGGCTCAAACAGTCACTCGGAGATACATCCGATCGATATTCTTCCGCGATCGTTCCCCGAAGCCGATTAAATATACAAGTCACGTCGGATTCTGAAAAGAGAAGTCTCTTCCGGTCCAAAGTGTCTTGAATAATTGACTGGGTATCGAAATTATTCCTCGGCGCGGCTAAAGCACAGTTCCCTGATCCATCGTTTCACGATTCACCCCATAACGCATCATTTTATTCAATATATCTGTATTAATCATTCCAGAATCACTACAAACGTTACACGACTAAGTATATTCGTTTGAGCAAAAATACATACAAGACCGTGGAACGAATAAATCCGCTTGAAGTTCTTAAGCAAACAGAAAAATTTTCTTTGACCGAGTACACTCGGCTGAGCGAAAATAGTTTAGTCCCCTGTACCCGAGATAACTCGATTCAGTGCGTTAAGTAGTTAAACGCACGTTTAATCTCTGAGCCCGAGAACGTACGATTTAATAATCCAGAAAATTACAACGCTCGATCTCGATGATATTTCCAAGAATACAAACCGAACCATAACGATAACGCGTCGGAATCGATCGCAATCGTGTTTATCCCTGACCTTCCTCAACGAATCGCGTATATCAAGACCCGGCTCGCGTTAAGTTTCCCTGAAAACCTCCGGCGTATTTTCCTCCAATTAATCTAACCCGGGGCGAGCAGCGGTGCAACTTCAACCAAAAACGGAGGTACGACTGGTGGCCGTGTAATCTGACTTAAGGCTACAGGATTTCCTCATTTTTATTTTCCTTTTTCCTCCCCTCCCATCCCATCGCGGCGTTCCCTTCTAGCGCGATCTATCCCCCGAGTCCGGATTAAAAGTACGGAACCGCGATGCGGGAACAAACGAGGTGGGAGAGGGTTAATCCCTTAGATGTAATTACACCGTATTCCAGGGTAAAAAATATTTTCTCTCCGAAGGGTTTCCCCGGTTAAATTGTCGCGTCTTTACATCCCCGCCGTCTCGTGGGCCGCATTGGCGTACAGTTTCGTTTGTTCGCGCTAACGAGTCGGTAATCGCCGATTTTTTTTTGTATCACTCTCGCCCTCGAATATCCGCTTAAGCGTGCAATTATGCATTGGGGTCCAATTGATGATTCGGCTACATTCCGGACACCACGCAGATTTATACCTTTATAAGGAAACAAACAAAATTCCAATAGTCTTACTGTTAGGCGCGAAAATACAAAATATAAGGTGTAAAAGATGGCGAAACGAAGAATTACGAAAACCAGGAAAGTAAAACTTTCCCGACGTCGATCACCCGTGTGGATCTTCGTTGCCCGTGAACTTGCACCCTCGCATTTTTCTCCTTTTCTCGTCTACACCCATCCCGTTTACGGGTTGCACTCACATTTCCATGCTTCTTGGGGAAAGCCAACCACAATTCATAATAATAATAATCCACCCCTCGACCGTTGAAGTATCGCGAGAAGGATCCTCGAAGGACTTTCGATATTTTCTGAAAACGGGGATCCTTTCGGCCATAGATCTCGAGAGACAGAGCGATCGAGGAGAATTCCTTTGACGCCTCGACCGGGCTTCCTTTTGCGGCACTCCCCAGCTGTGGTTCTTCCGCCTTTCTCTCGAATATCGAGTCTCGAAAGGGCGGAAGCCCGTGGCGAAAATTCCCCCCCCCCCCCTCGTGACTCTTCCCGCTCCCATCGGTTCCAGACGAAAAAGGAGGGACTCGGGCGGAGAGAAGAGAAAAAGGACGAGAGCGGCGATATTTCGGAAAAAAAAACTTTGAAGGGAAGAAAATTGCTGGGAGTATTGATTTATAGGTGGTTGATATTTTTTCTTTTTTTTTAGAGAGAGAGAGAGACAATAAGTTTAGTTTTTTTTTAGTCAATAACACGTACCGATGAATTTCGTAATTCCGAAATCATTGATGAAAATTCGCTCGCGAAATCAACTAAGGTTCAAATAAGCTATGCGTTAGAAGAGGGAACGCAAGATTCATCTTTCCTTAGGTAATCTCTCGCGGGGCGAAGACAGGGAGTACAAATTTTCTTGTCAGCGCCCGGTGCTCAACGTGAATTAATAGGAAACGGCGAATGGCACTTCCCTTTCCTGCCGGCGGAAATACTCGCGCACAAAAGCGACAATGGAATAAGAAGAAGGGCACGGTTGCCGTAAACCGATCTTTGTATCGGGTGTCCGGAGACAATTAACCTTCTTCGAGTATCTTTGTTATCGATCTTGATGGGAAATAATGAATAGATGGATGAATAGGGTTCAAAAATCATACATTCTCCCTCGATGAATAATTCGTGTTATTATTAACTAATTAAAAATGTATGAGTGTCCGAAAGTGGATAGTAAAGTTACGATCTGCGAATATTAAACCGCGAATATTAAATTTCCGATTCAACAAAATTTTTGACAAATGCATTTTAAAAAATTACATTTTTCATAAAGCGAGAATTTTTACGAATGCGTACAGCTCGCGTCGAGCACGTATATCGCCGCGAAGTTGGTGGGGGGAGGGGTTGGAAAAAAAAATGGATAAAAATTTCAGTACCATGGCGATCGCGATAAGCGGGCACGTATATTTCCATTCCGCGATCCACATAAATGTCGGCTGGTAAATTGACTTACCAGATAATGCCGGTTTTTTGTTGCCCAGTCGCGGTAGGACGGGAAGTGCGAATCTTTCATCTTAATTAAAAGTGACGCGCGCATCGCTGATATTTAATAAATTGCCGCCACTTCTGCCTGTTGCGAATTTTCAATGCGTTATATCACGTTCAACGTTGCACGGTCGAGCGAGTTCGCGCGACGAGTCGAATCTACTGTCAATTATGGATATAACAAAGTTGATCAAAATTCTGAAGCGCGTGAAAGGGGCCGAACAGTAAATTGAATAGTAAAATATACTAATTATAATTTCCATTGAAATATATTTACTTTTGTTCGTTGCGAAATTCAAATAGTAAATTCTATTCAGAAAAACATAAATATGGGTACGGAAACTCGTTAAAATCAGCAGACTTTGAGCCATTATCAAAATGGACCCTTTGTTTATAAAAAAAATTCACAAAACATTTTGAATCCAGCGAGAGAAAAAAAAACAAATACAAATCTACGTGAAGTTACGTTAACACCGAAAATGGATTTCATAGATTTGACCACTGACGCTCCCGATTACAAAGTAAAGAAAAGCTTACCCTAAACTTTTGCTCACAATGTCCCACGATACTGCCGCAGGACAGTTATCAGTTTCGAAACACTCGGCAAGACAGTTTCGTCGCGGTTTATTCGATCGAAGAAGCGCGCGATCATCCGGCATTGTCCCCTTGGAAAACTGGCTTTCCTGTAGTTATAAAGCAGCGCACCGCAAAAAGGAAGCTCGTCGAACCGAGCGGTAAAGTGATTCCGCGATAATCAAATTGATCGACGGCTTCTCGCCTCGCGATGACGAGGTCACTTCGATTCGCGGCGTGATTGGATTACGAAGGGAGAAAATGAATACAATTGTCGTTGCCAGGATATCTGCCACGTCGATAAACAATGATGATACGATGGACAAATTATATGTACTTCCGTCAAAGTGGAAAGTATCGCATTAGCGTTCGATTCTAAGTTTAGACGTATACCGCATAATCAGCGAGCAATGACTCGAGTACAGATTATTTAGAGTACGTAATCGGATCCTTTAGTCTCGACACTCGTGTTACTCGTGTCAACCGCCGATGCTCGCAGACGCGTGAAAATATGCCGATTGAACAGCAATAGAAGCGCTATCGGGTTAGAAAGTATCGGACCGTGCGTAGAACCGAGATTAGGCCGATCGATGGTATTTGCCAGTCGGATTATCGGTACAGCGATTACCTTGTGCGATTACCGAGAATCCGGCAAATATACCCTCCGCTCGGCGAAATAACGTTGCGCGCGATGGTACCCTCGTAGCCGGAAATATCGATTCAGCACCTTTTCCCGGATATCAGATTCTTCTTTAAGTTATGAAATTACGAGGTGGATAATGAAGCGGAGGCAAGGTATTTTAATTAGATTTATCCAACGAACGACTCGATCGAAGATGTATTCCTTCGCTTAAAGCCCAACTACGACGGTAACGAATCAATTGATACTTATGAAATGAATATGTTACGGGCAATATAAATAATTGGACATTATTTATAATGTAATAAACAACACGATTCTGGCTTGAATATCTCTCTGGGCACTCTTTAAATTGCCCGGGCATTACAAACAATGCCCAATTATTTACATTGCCCGTAACGAATACACCGCCGCTTCCATCCACCTTATTTCATATCGCTTCATTTCCATCGCGATTAAAGTTCGATATTTCTCTCTCGCAGAAGCGATATGGCGCACGGATCTCGACTGGGTAGTGATCCATCGCGATCGTTTGGTGTTGCTGAGCTTCATGAATCCAAACGTGAATCTCACCACCCTGACAAACTTCATAACGCCGCAACCCTACGTGACCTTACCGCCGAACGAGGAGAGCGACGAAGAGTTGGCCGGAATCACAACCATGACCCCCGGGCTGACAAACATCATCGACGAGACAATGGATCCACGAGTCGACGAGTCCACCACGAAATTCCCCGCCCTCTTCAGAACCATTAGCACCGGATTGCCACCGTCGAGAACGATCTCGACCACCGGCATCGTCACCGGTACGGCCAGCGGCGTAACAACGACGCCCGCCACACTGGAAACTATTACGACGACGCCTAGGACGACGGTGACGAGCACCGTCAGAAGTACCACGGGTAGGTACAGCACTACCGTCAGGAGGCCTACCACCAGGACGATCCTTAGGAATAATAATACGAGGAACAAATCGAGGACGAAGAGTCTGAGCAGGACGTCGACCACCGTTAGACCCACAAGGATTCCAAACGGTGGTAACATGACGGCACAGAGTATGGAGCTGACGATGAACAGTTTGGCCGATTTGGATCATCCGGAGAAATTGAACCTCGAACTTCATACTTGTAAGACTCTCCTTTCTTATTTTGATCTCGTTTAACCTCTAGTAATTCTAGTTCAATTTCTCTCTATTTCCACTTAAATTAGGAATTTTTATTATTTTTTCTATTACGTCCTTGGGAGGAAAATAGAATTCGATTTATTTTTAAGGGAGAGGAATTACGCGATTATCGAGACTGTCTGTCTTCCGAGAATTAATTACTCCGCCTTTGAGATTTTGAGCGGTAATAACGCGCGAGGCTAAATTTGTTACATAATTTTCATTACCGAGTTCATCGCTGTAATAGAAATTTCAGTAGCGACTCGGAATATTAATACTTTGGAATTCATTAATTAACATAAATACCTGATAAACTTTGCAGCCAAATCGAATGGGTCGATTACCCTGGAATACTTAAATTACGCGGCTGCCCTCGGTGTATATTCGGTGACGTATCCCGCGGTTTTCTGGTCGTGCAACAAAGCTCTGGGAACCATATTCAGTCTTCAATTAGTCGTGAACTCTGCACAGAGTTTACTGGCGTACGCTGGGATGTCCGTCCTTTACAAGGCAAGTAACGTTCAACGTTTCGCGTTAATTAAGTTTCGTGTAAAAATTAGTTTCATGCGCTTTTATTAAATTTCGTTTTAATTACTGTTTTTAGATTCAAGTGGTAGGACCTCTGAAGGTGTTGCCGTTTCTTCGTCATCGAACCATCACGACTACTAGCACGATATCCACTATATTCGGAGATTCGTATTTCCTGTTAAATCCCCACGTCACCCTCGTCCTCTTCTGCCTCTCGTCTCTTCTCGTGCTCTGCTCCAGCATGGTGATGTATTTCTACGCTTATGACAGGTAAGTGGTTGAAGTAAACGTTCACCCTTTTATGTACGTTATAATTGTTCGTTCAAAAATACTTACAAGTAAAGTTGAATGATATCCGGGCACTGATATAGCGTAACAATAATTTTTTTTTTTGGCTGCCTCGCCTTTTGTTTTTCCCACCGTTAATTTTGTATTTTTTTAAACGCAACTTTAAATGGTGATTCGTTCTCTACCCGGTTTACTCCAATTTATTCTTTGTATTGTATTAAATGCAATATTGTTTTTCGAACTCTTTCATCCCGCGGTATATATTTGAAGGAGCAGGAAATCCCTGAACGTGATTTAATGCCGTCTTCCGAGTTTGGAACGTGTTCAACTGAGGATCGTCGTTCCCTCGAATGACAATCGTTACAATATCTCGACTTCGCGCCAGCCAAATAATTGTCGCTTAGAAAGACGTACCCCCGGAAGCTTTTGAAATGCTGGAACAAAGCGAAGGCTCGAAACACTCGTGCCCAATTAAATGTTCTATATTACAGCGAGATATATGATTCTATTACGGTCGAAATAACGACGATCCAATATCTCAACGAGAGCGTGTAATATTCGCAAAAATATTAACAATCATTTATCATTATTTGTCTCGGCAATTTATTCCTATTCGGAGTACCAGCGATATCGTTTATAATCCAGACGGAGCGACTAAACATTACTTATACATCGATAAATTCTTTTAAGAGCGAACCAAAGAATCAATTAAGAAAACGTCTCGTTTTTCAATCAGATACGAAACTTCACGGAGGGGTTCACAGAACCCCTCCTGTGTCTAGATAACACTTTTCCTTAATTGCAAAAACATTTTGATAAAGGCTGTGAGAACCGATAATTTTTCCCTCTGGATACCAACTTTCTATTTGACTTGCTAATTGAAGACGCTACTTCCAACCTGGAAAGGTAATCATACCGATCGATATCATCCTTCCCGTTCGTCCGATAACTCTTGACAGTGTTTTCCATTAAGACGCAAGAACGCGAAGCACGCTACGCTGAAACACAAAAGTACCGAACGCGAGCGGAGTTTTGGTACTAAAATAATTCTCGCGTACAATATACTCGCAAAATTCGTTCGTTGAAAAGAGACGCTTCGACAGGATCTTTACCAAAGCTGTACTTTTATCGTCCCAAGTTTCAACCCTAGAGCATTATTTTCATTCGACAGTGCAATTTCAAGAATTCTCAAACATCACTCGAGCAACGAGAAAACACTAATCATAATCCTCGTTTCTATTAAAATCGACAGGTTCGCGGCATTCCTGAACCAAGAACGCGAGCGACGAGTGATTCTATCGAAGGACAGCCGAAACGGAAGTGGCTGGGTCTACTTCACCCATTGCACAGCACTGTGCGTCTTCCTAGCGATCGCGATATGCAGTGCACCGTTGCTCTGCGATTACATCACGGTTTATCGTGGCAGCCTCGATGGCGCCATACTGGCATGCATCTTCGGCACGATTCTCCATCTCTTTGTATGGTCCCTCCTTTGGATCTTCCTCACGATCAAGCAACGCTGGACGTTCAAGTTGAGGGTCACCATCGGACGCGCCACTGTCAGGTCGGCGAGGTCGGTGAAACTCGTGACCGACGTCGATCTACTGTCCGCCAAGGATGACGACGATGGCACCAGTGCGCCTCTCCTCGTGGTTGGTAATGGCAGGACCTACACTATCGCCGACACGTCGCCGAAGAAGGCCATCATGAGCGTGATACAGAAGGCTGCCATGGAGAGAAAGGCAAGATCCCAAGGTAACGACCCTTCTTTTTTCGTAACGGTTAATGTTTTACTCAATATTTGTGAGTATATTTAACACTAAGGGGATCAAAATTACTTGTTTGGCATTTTGGCTTAAATCTAGATGATGCATATCTCTGGATCTTCGGGTCTCCGAACTTTTTGTTACTCTGTCAAGTGTATTTCGGGTCACTGATCACGGAATAATTATAGAATTTCTATTCTAATGACAAATTATTTCACAAGGAATCACGCGTGTTTGCTTGCTTTGGAAATAGTTTGGAGATCCGGAGATGTACATGATCTAGATTTGTTTTGGCATTTCTTATAATCTTCACTCATTTTCGATACATTTTGTTCTCGAAAATTTTCCATGACCTTTTTTAAAATATGCCAATAATTAATTCTGTAAAGCACTTCTTTGTTTTTTGTTTACCTTTTATTGCACCGGGAGATGATGTTCGTCAAACGGTTCGTCAAGCAGTCAAAAGCTCTCTAAATGTCAGAATGGTAGTAGTCACTCGAGGCAATTTATTTCAGTATTCATCTTTTAGACAGAAAAGAGACGCGACCTTTTGCAACGTAAACTTCCAAAAACGATAAGATTTTTGACACATTGGTTTCAGGTGGTAACGGGGACTCCGTCGACGGTGAATCAACGGCGGACGGTGACGAGCAGATCTATTGGCTGAGGCCGAAACTACGACCCTCGCCGACTCAGTCGCCGAGCGACACTAGCGGTGCGCCCACCACCGAAAAGGGTTGGCTGAACAAGAAGTTGAAGCCCAAGGTCACCTTTAACGACCTGCCTAGTACGTCAGGCTCGCGGTAACTACCCTCCTCCCTCCTCTTGGTGTCTTTGTGCAAATCTGTCTGTGCTCGTGCCTCTTGCTTGCCTCTCCTCCGTGAAAATTCATTACAAAACGTTTTCTAACGCTCGTTTAGTCGATATGCGAAAAGAATCGTCATTCCTTCTTTGTTCTTTGTTACGCGGGAAATCGTAAAAAAAAATTTCTGCAATTTTCACGTCACACGGGTGAAATGAATTCCAATGTGATTTTGAATTTAGTTCTTTTGTCGTTTCAGTTTGTAATAAAGCTTGAGTCGAATAATCACTTATGTCGGCCGTACCGTTCGACCTTGTTTAATATATTCGTACTATAATCATCTCGTAAGTATTATAATTTTTTAATTAAGAACGTCTCTTTAACTTTCATGTCTATTTGAACGTGTGTAAGAAGGATCTTTTAACAAGTATTGACACAACAAAAATTTAGTTTCTTTGAACACGTCGTTAACAGGAAGCCTAACTTAAGTTCTGATTAATGTTAAGTGTTATTATTCGTATAGATCGTTGTGTACGTGTGCATATTGTACCTATCTGCTTGGGGTTTTTCCCGCTTCCGCTACTGTTACCCCGTACTTAAATCTTCACCTTTGTTACATGTACCTTATTTAACCACTAAATCCTGTACCATCGTTTGGATCGTTACCCTGAATGTTATTTATAAAACCAGTGTTAGTCGTAAGTTGTTTTTTTTTTATGTAAACATGCGTGCGTATGTCCAATCGTTGAGAGCGTACGCTTAACAGAACGCAGTTTGCTGTTAACTCTTTGGGGTGTTTCAAGGAATTGAGCAAAACATTTGCACCGTTCTTAATATAATTTTGCTTTAAAATATTTTCAACGGTAATAAATATTTAAAATAATAATCCGAGCCTAAATAGCTAATATATATATTAAATATTTAACCGCAAAGGGTTAATGTTGAACGTCATACATATACCTGATTATTGTACGTGATAACACAAACTAGCTTGTACTTAATCGATCTCCCACATTCGTCCTTGTATCTTTCTATTCTGTTAACTTCCTATCGTATAACGTTTATTAAATATACTAAAAACCTGTGAATGTAAAATAAATACCTTCGTTTTATTTTTGTACATTTTTACGATCACCCATATACTCTACGCCAATGCTACGATTTTGTAAATAAATCTATCTTCCAATGTACAAATTTATATTCTAATATTATCTTTAGCTTAGCACGCTCCCAGGTCGAACATAATAATGTATTCGAACTCGTACCACTTTCGAACATTCCACGTTTGAAATCGTTATCTCGCTGATTTGTATCGTAATACAATGTTCGAAGCAACACCGTTCAGGCTGGCCATTAATGTTTACGAATGAACAAATACGTCGGTATTCCAACGCTCGCAGTTTTGAAACTGCCAGGGTTGATATTATTTGTAAACTACAACGATGGAACGTTTTGACCGCATCTCTTTCTTAAAGTATTTATATATATATCTCGTCACATCTTTCACGATCGCTACGTTTATAACAATAGCTTGGCTGTACAACAAATGCACGGTCTTTCAATTTTCGGTCAATCTGAGCTTCCTCTGTGATCGCCGATAACCCGACAGGACACGGCTAACGTTTCGCTGATCTTTTTTTCAGTAATAAGGGAAAAGCCAGACGAGGCACCGCCGACGGCGGACCAGACGACGACGGAGATTACGCCACGTTACGCGAATTACCGTTGATCACGTCTTTGGATCCTGCCGACGATTCGACGTCCGAGGAGAATAAGGTATTTTTGGTGTTTTCGCAGCTTATTTCTTTTCCACTGTTTCTCGCGCGGTGCACTACTTTTCCGGTGAAATGGGACGATGTATTTTTTGAGTTCGTTTTCGGCTGCATGGGTTTCGTCGATCTTTATCTCTGGAAAAAGGTGGAATGAAAATGGTGGATATGTATAGGATGTGATTGCTGTGGGGTAGCAGGTGCGGTTGCACGAAAATGTGTGACAGGTTTTGTCAAATGTGACAACTGTCCGTCGATAAACAAGTACGAGGGATTAAGACATTTGTCAACTTTGACAGAATTTGAAACGGTTCTCTCCGTATTTCGTAATTTTACTTTTAGATATTTTGCATTATATTCACCTTCGCAGAGAAAAAAAAAGTACGCGTAAAGGCTAAGAAAAGAATGTCATAATAATTATAAACGTCAAATCATCCTGTACGTATCTCATTAAATCGATACCCTGCTTCCAATTGAAAAAAAATGAGAATCACTACGATAATAATATTCATACTTTGCACCACTTTGCATCATATTGCAAAAATACTTCACGGTTTTACATATAGCTACATTCGCGCGATGCAGTGGCATTAATATTCCTACGATAATACGACAATAAATCTCTGAAATAGGACAGAGGGGAAATTAACTGCGGGGACGAGACTTATTTTTTCTTTTTAGTTCAGACGTCACATTCGTTATCTTTTTCTGCTTTTAATTTAGAGTTTTGTTTTGCTTTAACAGTGGGGAAGATGGCTGATACCCCGTAGGGGCGGTATACCTAAATTTGGAGACGTAAGACGCACAAAAATATTTCCTCCTTACTGTGCTTCGAAGTAACATTAACATTTTACTAATAATTGCGTGTGTGTCCTCGATAGTGCACTAACGTGTCTATTAACGTATAGAGCGTGCGTATGCATTAGTATAGACGAAGTAGGCAAGAAAATAGACGTGGCAAGGATGAACACATCACAATTGAACGAAAAAAAGAGTTATCACCTCTGTCTTTATTTGATTATCACTACAAGCACATATAAACATAAATATTTTTTCGAACATTTTTCGTTAATCGCTTACAGTAATTTGTAATATCCTTAGGATGTATTGTCCGTCGTGTGTATACGGTACAGAGAACAATATTTATTTATTCCAAGTATTTTAGAATTTAACTTTGAATTGTACATATTAAGAAAATGTATTTAACAAATACGAAAGGTGAAGGATACTATAAAAGATTCGAGCACACTCAGTTTTTATCGACGAACATAATACGAACTTTCGAACATATTTTTCAACTCATTACTTTAGCAGTACCACAATCGCTGACTTGCTGGTGTCCATAGAGCTGTAGTCAGCTATAGCAATGTTGCACGTTTCGTGTAAAACAAACGATACAGTCTACAAAAACACCAGAATAATGATTATCGTGATTACGACTCCGCAACATAAACACTTTGTTCATACATCTCCATAAAAATCATACTCGAACACGCAGGAGTCTCAATTATCCGGATATGAAATTTTCGATTCAAAAGTATAAGACAGAAAGTATAAATTAACCCAATTGGTCATTCTTAGATTTCACGCGTCGTGCAATATACGTAACGTATTCCGTAATATGTAGGTGGTACCACTTAGAATAGATCCTGGAAACCGATGAACCGATTAACCCTATTTCCTTCGGATAATAGTGATTCCGCGACGTACAGAATATGCAAGCCAATTATACCTCAACACCGCAGATCGCGCTCGGAACACACTAATTAATCGTTGCACTAATTTCAACAGCTGCTCGAGTGTGTGAACGACGACCAAGTGACGTACTACGCGAGTGCGAATCGCGATCTTCAACCCTCGGAGGGTGATCCCTCGCCCCTCCTCACACCGGATCCCTTACCCGATCCCGTCTCAGAACCGCTTCCGCTGCCACCTCCGACTCCAACTACTGCACCGACCACCGAAGTTATCACGGCGCCACTAACCACTAACACCCAGGTACTAACAACCTTAACGTACGCCGTTCTAATCCGAGGGGACGAGCAAACTTTTTAGGGGGTTCGCCAAATTAGAAGCTGCCCGCGTTACGTATAATACCGGACCGTAGAAATGAATTTGTAGAAACGAGTTAATCCTTTTACCGTCGGATTTACCGTTCGTGAAGGCCGACGACCCGGTAGTTGGCGATAGCTTGGGGAGGAAAAAACTGTTCTCGCGTTGATTATCGTTCATTTGTTATAACGGGAGTGGTTAAGGGATCGCTGTAAAGTTCGAAGAAAGTTGGGATTAGCGAGTTTAACCCTCGGACGACGGACCTGGTGTCAATTTTGACCCGAAACTAACATTCTCGCTTAGACACCACGCAATGATTTCTTCCACTTTCCGGGAATACTTAGTATTCCTTCCTTCTACTGTACTTTGGCACACTATTCATAGATTGTTTGAACTTTTACCGTTTTCTTAAAGTACATTCTCTTTCTAATCGCATTGAATTAATACCAGCGTAGAAATTACAGTAGCGTTACAAGTAATCGTGTGCAGAAACTAACAACTTAACGTATCATCGCATTTACACGCAAACTAGAGATACCTCTAGTTCCCTCTAGAACCACTCGACACCTTAACCGACAAACACACAATGCAATCGCAGCTTCAAACCGAACACCCGCTGAATGACCTTTCTCAAACCTTCCAGACGAACGGTGGACAAACTCCCCGTTGCTTGCGTCGCGCAGATTCAGGAATGCCCCACGAGGAACTGACGCCACGTTCAGATTCCTCCCACTCGCCGCCATTAGACACGGTAGGTGGCGGAGCGGGTTCCGTGACAGGTCACAGCAACACCAGCAGCAACAGCGAGACTTCGTCGAGCGGTGTGCACAGTAACGCCAGCAATGCCAGCAACGTCAGTCACAGTAGCTCCCAACGACGAGCGACCAGCGTCGACGATCTCACCGGTGAACAGCGCGAAGAGCCCCGCGAACAATGGCGAAGTTGTTCCCTTCAGCGTGGCATTCAACCGCCCACCGCCAACTCCACCTTCTCACCACCGAACAGTCGTCCCGGCACCAGCCAGTCATTCTCGTCGCCTCAGTACGCCAATCACGTGCCCCTCTTCGCCAACGTTAACGGCACCGAGGTCGTAACCGGCGGTTGTCCGGCGGTAATACTCGAGAATCCGAACGAGGCGACCGTCGTGATACGACGCAAGCTCTCGAGGCCGAAATTAGCCGATCCCCTGAATCCCGAGGAGCCTTTCGGACGTTCGACGAACATGAGGATGACCTCGTTCACGGAGAGCAACGACATACGCGTGCATTCGTCGTCGGCTACCCTGCCTCATTATCCTACCCAGCCGGCCGTCACCTATCCTCACTGTTCGACCATGCCCCTGCCTCACGCCTCCCACAGCATGGCGGGCACGAACATGAGCGGATCGACGGGAAGCTGTGGTAGCGTACCGAGGCACACTTACGTACCGCCTCAGATTCACGGTACGGTACCCGCGCACACGACGCTACCGTCTCATCATAACGGCGTCAGGCTTCTTCACGGCGGTCCCAATAATCCCTTCGTCAAGAGGTTCCCGCCCGTACATCTGCACAGCCAACCCTGGGCACTGCCGGGTCATCACACCTTCCCTCAAGTGGCGCAGAACAACAACAACAAGCTGTCGGTGACTGCGCAGATGAGGCAGAGCGATCGGGACTCGGCAAACTTCTCCATGGCCAGCAGCGGTGACTCCGATACGTGCTTGCCGCATTAAGGGAGAGAACCCCGGTGATTCGGTGGAATGGTTTCGAAGAAGCGTCGCTGTGGTTCGATCGAAGAATCACGACGCTTTGCGCTCTTGCCCCGGTTTTTTGCGGCTAGACGTTGTTACCGAGGACTTTTGCCGACGTCTCGCGAGGATGTTTGAAGCAGACCAAAAATGTGTTTGGGGCACGGGTCGCGTCGTGCTCTGTCTATGGTGGTCTTCGGGAACTTCGGAGGAAAGGTTTTCATCATGATTCGAGCAAGGTTTTATATGCGTTAATCGAAACTTTGGTAAGTTTTCTAATGCGAATAGAACGTTAGTTTTTTCCTTTGTGACTGGATTTGGAAATGGGGGAATCGTATCTCGGATAAGATTACATATCATACTTCCTGTGAGACATCGACGACGTGCGGAAGAGACCAGTTCTGATAAGCACGGCCTCTATTTTTTTACAACGGACAATTTTCTATCGCGGCAAGGTTTGATCTGGTTTTCATATCGAACGAGTATTCCAGAATGTCGAGCAAATATATTTATCATGGTACAATGTTTAACGTAATCTGCGCGGAAACATCTCGCGAGTGCTCATGTTTTACTTTTGAGACACGGCTACCGACAGCTTCGAGGCATCAAATGACATCGCGAACATATCACGCGCTTTGCGATTACATTTTTAACTACGATATTTGATAATCTATCTATCCGTAATACCTTAATTCGGCAGTAACGCAACGAGATTCTAACGACACTTCGAATATCAATTACGATCGATCGGTGTTACCAAAGTGACGTTTCGCTCGAGTTCGCGGGAAAACCTTTTCTCGCTTCGAAGTTCCATTCGCTAAATGCGCTATTATAATTTAAAGACTCTTTCCTTTTTACTGTCTTGTCAAGAGAAATAAGTGTTCGACGCAAGACGGTAATACGTGCTACGTGTGATGCTGGAAAAAGAGAGAGGACGGAACGAGATCTAATTATTCCATCGTAGTAAAGAAAGAGAATTAATCGTATCGCTCGAAATAAAAGGTTGAAATAGGATGTATAGAGTGAATTAAGGATAGTCGATTAAGGAATAGCGGAAAGGAATTCGTTCGTTGGTTTTATAACCATTGAGATTCTCTATTGACGAATTAACATACATCTTTCGTTTGTTAAATTATGTTGAACCACTTGTACATTACTAACCGATCGATTTATTTGCGACTCGCGATTATCATGGTTCTATTGCCTTATTTGTCTGGCGGTAAAAGGTAAAGCTTCTCTCGAATCCAAAAAAGTATGCTTGCTGACGAGGAAAGCTTCTCTTTTATCCAATAAAATGTTCGTTCTTACTATTCCCTTTAAACCACGTTTAGTGAACTAAACCGAATTCTTTATTTCGTCACGTCGATATTCTACGAACTGTATATGTTTAAGGATTAAGAATTATGTAGGAGAAAATATTCGAAAGTTCGGATGGTTTGTTACGAAACGATGCTTCGCTCGCGGCGATGCAGTTTCGGGCCTCCAGCGGATCGTCGGACGATTAACTAATTAATTGATGCACTATAAATTGATTGTCGTCTCGCATCCTTCTGTGGCCTGACTGCGAGGCACGACGGCGGCGAACGTTTTCCCGACGTTTCCTCCCGCGGCGAACGCGTCGTATTTTTGCAATGGTCACGGTGTAATTGAAAAATAACCAGGCGTGTTAACGGTGTACATTACACTTGGTGATTTCGATTTGCTCTCGATGATTACTTTGGCTGATAAGTAATTTTCGAGAGCATTACACGGTGTGTATTAATTGTTTGCGAGTGTCCAATCATTATAGTCGGGCACTCCACGTAGTAAGTAATGATCGGATAGTGCGCGCGTTGCTGTCTCGTTTGTCACTTTAATTAAATCGTTCCCCGTTGAATGAATTTGCGTGGCGGGTATCGTGACTCGAAGGTTCAAATGAATTTACAGACGCGTTATTTCGATCGTTATGCCTGTATCCTTTGGCGCTGAAACAATGAAAATTCCTATAAAAACGAAATTTGTCAATCTGCGCGCGGACGATGCAAATAAAGTTTACCGTAATATTCTAAATCGTAGAAACTTAGGAAGAACGAGTGAATGGAACGATCGTTTTACCGTTGGTTGGAACGTTTTCGTTAAAGTGTCGGACGCGGATCCAGCGCGCGCGATTTATTACGAAAGGCTAAGGGAACGATTACTGCCACTTATTGTGAGGATCTATGGATCTCCGTTGTATTTACTTATTTCATCGACTGCCATGTTATTTCGTCCTTTTCGCGGATTTAAGCGTCTAAGACACTCGTTTTAACTCGCATTCGTGCCCAATTGTTACGGCAAACGTGCACTTCTTCGGGTATATTTGCCTTCTTTCGCGACTATATATCACTTTTCGGAGACGCGCGATGGCAACGAAATGAAGAAAAAAAAAAAAAAACTGGTCTCGCGAGGACGCGACATGTTTTACCGGCACGATTCAGCCGATTCCACGTATCGGCGATCGAGATTGGATCGAGATTGGAGTTTGCAATTTCCACACGATATATGAGGCTATTCGCGGGAGAGTCTTGTACAGGCTCTGTTTCATTCTCTATGATGTTGAGAGAGTATTTGAATAATTGAGGGGGTGCGTGGAAGAACGGCGTAATTAGTGAAGAAGGATCAACATTCCGGGACACGCCGTGTGTCTCAATTGAACGTCAACACTGAAATCTAAAGACATCCACTCTTGACTGAAATATAAAATCCACCCTCTTTGAAGTCTGACAAATTTTACTAGAACCGGTGAAAGTGTACTTCGTAGTGAAGCCTTGGAGTTTTTTACGCCCTTCTTCTCAATTCCTCGGTCTTTTGGTGGTCAAAACTGCGTTAGATTTTATTTTAGAAACTGTGCGACGTGTAATAATAATTGCAGGTGTGCGTACAGGGTCGTTGAGATTTTATACAAATTTACGAAATGCAAGTTAGAAAGTATCTCTCAATTAAGATGTTTGGCGGAGTAATTGACTAAACGGCGGTTTAAATTAAAAGTTATTTTATTTAATTGATCGTTAACCGTTTAGCGCGGCGCGCGTCAATGAAAAAATTATTCTGCAGTAAAATATCAACGACGTTGTACGTTCGGACGGCACACGGATGATAATCGAAAACTTGAACGACACACCTGCGCTTTCGTACAAAGCGCGAGAAATGCTTCTTTTGTATTTCGAAAGTCGAACGAAAAAATATTTCCTTACTACCATAACGGAAACGACGATAATAACAGATAATTATTATAAAACGACGGAAGCGCGAAAGAGCGCCACGGTGCGATGCCAGAAATGAATTTTTCAAGACAAAGAAATTCGTCACTTTTCCAACGAAGGTGATAGTATTTTTATGAAGCACTTACATTTACAAGCGACTAAGTACAGTAGCAAAAGTAACGGCACAATGAGTCACACCTAGAATTAAACACGATGCACGCAACTTTTTTGCAACGAAAAAATTGTTTTCCTTTTTTAATTTGGCGTTGTAACCGATTCTGAATGTCCTTTAAATAGTAAATCCTCAAAGTTTTTGAGGTAACGAGAAAATAATGCAACGTCGCGTAAAGCGCAGCACGAGAAAATAACAGATAGCATTATTTTTCAATATCATTCAGTCACATCTGAACAGGTGAAAGCGTGAGGTGGAGCTGGAACAATATGTACAATATAATAGCCTCGTTGGATGCAAGCATTTTCTATGATACTCCGCGGATCGAGATGGGATCAATTTTGCAATTAGTTTGCGTACCTCTGATAACGGACAATGATTATAGAGATGTCTCTGACATAGATTAAAGTAGAATTGGAAAGCAATCGTTGATATTTTTTACGCACTTTGCGCCTATCGAATAGATGGATACGTATAAAAAATGAACTCGAGGTATTTTTAAGCTTGCGAATGTTGTGAAAAATTTGTAGTTCGAGGACGTCTTAACTGTTGGCTTTGAAATTGATGTCTATTGGGATTAATTTTGAACAAAATTCAGCGGATGCGATCATAATACAAGTGCATATCTTTCGGTACGTACGCCAGATGGATCAAATTATTAACGAGGAGTTATTCGTTTCTTGTCACTTATTTGTTTTTAAAAATAATTCAATGCAATTTTCGACAGAAATAAAAAAATCTTATAATTAAATCTTGATCGCCACTCAGTTCGGGGAAAATGACGATAGATTATTTTCTTATTAATTTTTCACAAACGATAGTATAAGAAGAGTGATCGCGAATTGCCCAGATAACCACTGAAAAGCTTGATCGTAACAGCGCAAGAATGAAATAGTCGCGAAATTTTTGTAACTTTTGAATTATACATACATACATCGAACGAGGTAGCGCGAAAAATTAAGCCACAACGTCTGCCAAGCTTTTCAGCAAAAAGAACTTCAAACGTTAGAAAAATCGATTACTTGAAATTGCTAGGAAATAACTACGTGGCACGTGTCACGAGGGAAATTCCAATATTGTAATTTTGATGTCTGGTTATCTAGGTAAATTCTTTTTTTTTTTGCGAGAAATTATGGTAGCTTTTATACCTTCATAACGGTACTGATAGCATGGGAAATAGATTACGCAATTCTTTGGCGGACAAATAAGAAGATTTGAATCTATTCTTGTAGCGTTCAAAAATGTCGAAACAAATACAGTTACAGCTTTGCAGCATCAACGGGAAGTAAATTAATTTAATCAAATCTTTCTCGACTGACGATGGTAACATTGTGGCATTTACGTGGAAAACTGTCATTCGTGGAACGTGGATTATTTCAATAATCTGTGCGACGGGGAACTTGATTCAATACTATTGAAAATCGAATTCGTACGATTACATCGACAAAAACGATCGCCCGAGATCATATGAAACTCGAAGCTGAACACAAATAACAAAGCTTTCACTGTACTTGTATATTTTTCCAGACTTACGTGTGCTAGCCGAACGTGGAACCCTTAGATATATTTGATACGACCAGTCTCGCAAAACTTGATCCCATCTCCCGCAAACCCACTCAGAGAGACGACGGACGCTCGAAAAAGAGGGGGGAGGGGGAGCTTAGCGGCGAACATTGTTTAGCGACCGGAACACGGTAACAAATAATCGACCAATTATTAATTGACGAACGGCAGGTCAAGCGGATCACTTTTTCTACGACTTAGCTAAACGCTTTGCCATGCCGATCGTACATATCATCTTGCAAGGACCACTCGTTCGTTAATGAGTCATTATTAATGATGCGCACCGAGGATATTCAGAGATAGCACGGAACATCGATCAAGGGGATAGAAGAAAATATGTTAATTCGAGACGACGGAGTTTCGATGAAACCTAGCGTGTGACGTGTACGGTGTATCTTTAGACTTCGAGGGGTGTGCCCGTTGATATTTAATTCCGATGATGAACACCCTTCCCGATGTTCTCCGATTTGATTCTCTTTGTACGCTGGTCGGTATGCATAGCGTTCGAGTGTTTTTCAGAATAATCATTTTTTGTGGCGATGTGTCAGGGCTCTGGAATCACCGAGTACGATGGACTACCGAGAATTACCAATTAATTAATTAAACGAATATTGTCGCGGACATTGGAGCTTTTGATCCGGTGAGGGACACACGATTCATACAATTTTCCAAGCGCTATGCATGTCCGCCAGTGTATGTACAAGTACTGGAAAACGAGCGATGCCATTCGGATCAATGGGATTAATTACTTATATCATATAATCTTAAGTATCGTATAACACAGTATAATATAGAGTATTACATAAATTATATTCCGTAACTATTTAATAGTTATATAATCGGCTCTCCCACGTATGCTTACGAACCGCATGAGAAGCAAATAAATCAGCGAGTACGTTTGAAAATTTATATAATAACGCGAAATATTTAAACTAATAAATGTAATACGACAGGTGGGAAAGTGAAGTGAGGAGAAAAGGAGATACGAAGCGGTCTGTGTGCGAGATTGTAAAAAAAATTGAAGCAAGGGAGTCATCATCGGAATATTAATGGCACGACTCTTCTATGGTCGTCGATCGTTGCCGAACGATCGAAAAGAGCGATTAAAATTGATACTGGCATCGATAAATATCAGCTTAAGTTAAGACATTTCCAATGCGAGCTTCTGCGCCCCCAGATCTCATATCGCGCAGTCCCTTTAGGGCTGTTTTACATAAAACCTGTATTCCTTTCAGCTGATCCATCTTCATTTTTTAACCCTCGATATCATTTTACTGGAGCCTCGATATTTCAATGGCACGAGAAGTCGTTGAATTTCCAATCATGCGTATCTCGATTTTATATTCGCAAAAAATTATATTCGGGTATCATTGTCTAAAGTGTGGCGCGAATAATTAGAGCGCACAAGAATGATTAACCATCAGATCTAATTAATCGAGGTGGATCAGTTATCAGCGTTTGAGAAAAATAAAGGGAAAATATCGCGCAGCCCCTAACCCTTGATTCTGTATCAAAATATCGCTATCAGCGCAGATGATTCGGGGTAAAATCATTTTTTCGCGTATCGTTTGAATCCTCGTTGCTCCAAAGTACCCGTAAATTACGCGTTAACAATATCGCCCGTTGTTTTGAAGGATCAAAATTCAAAAACAAGAACAGTGGATTAAACAAGGTTTTGATTCGGATCAACTTCAGTCTGTTCGATGAAAAAAAAACTGTTGCGGGAACTTTCGATAACGAGAGTGCTTTTCAAAAGATGCTTCGCGCATGGGAAAAAGTGCGTTCCTTTAATCTACATCACAAATACCGAATACAAAAAATAATTGTACGAGTACAAAGATAAATCGTTTCTCTGAATAATTTTGAACGGGTAAAAAATTGAAATGAGTACAACGATATAACAGGAATACAATCTAAACGAAAACTTGCGCCCTAAATTAATTTGTCCCGAACGTTATTAATAGAAAGGAACGCACAACCAAAGTTGTAGCTCTCCGGATCAACGGATCCATCGATCCCGCCGCCGCGACGATGCCGAAGGAACATTCTCAATAACGCACATAAAAAAAAAGAAGCTCAGTAGTGAAAAAAAGTAAGCCCTATCTTTTGATAATTGCACCACGAAGGGGCCGAAATCGCGGCGGCCGAATCGCCGTAGTGGAATCACCTTTCATCCGTAGATCGATTATGATTTCTCTTGATTCTCGCCGTTCGGCGATTCCCGAATTGATCGTTCGATCGAGATTTTCCGACGATCGCCCAACGCTTCGAGAAGAAAGAATAGCAATCGAGGCAATGCTGCCTTTCGCAGAAATATTTTTTTACCGTCTAGCGTCAGTCAGCGACCGTATCCTGTTCGTTTTAGATCCGGCTAGAACCTAGACGTAATGACCGTATACAGTCGAAGGGAGGCTCCGAACCGGGGAAAAAAGAAAAACGGTTTTGAGAAAGAGAGGAAATTTATGTCCGTTCGAGTGCGCGTCGTTGATTTCGTTGACCTCGAGTTTGTCACGGGAATATTTTGAAAATATATTTTTTTTTTCTCGCTTGGTCCCGAGAGAGGACTCTGCGGATACATCCGGTATGATTTTTCAGACATTTCATAACCAAAGTAATTTTTTTTTCTTGCGCGAAAGGAGGAACGATGTTCTCCGAGGTGTATATTATTTTAATGGTCCACGCTCGAGCGTCACGACAGCGACGATCGCGCGGAAAATATCGTGCGAGAATGAACCGCGAAGAGAAGATCCCCGAAAGCTACCTCGGCTAACTCTTCGACCGGAAGAGCTTCGGGAAAACCTGGTTTCAGAGTCTTTCCCCTGCGAGTCGCGTCCCTGGGACGTGTGTATAACCGCGAGAGAGTGTTTTTTTTTAATGTGTCGTCCTCGACAAACCCCTTCGAAAGCTGTAAATAATATAAGGACCGAGTCGAAAGTGGGGAATATGAGAGAGAGAGAGAGAGAGAGAGAGAGAGAGAAAGAGAGAGAGAGAGAGAGAGAGAGAGAGAGAGTCTAAAAGCATGAATGATAGAGGGAGAAAGTGTGACGAGTTAAGCGTGTACGAATAATTGTATAAAGACTGATTAGACTAGCCTTGGTATTTATTCAAACTCACATGTTAAATGCTAATCGCTTTGCGCGCTGTCGAATGCTCACGGAGCACGATGCCAAAGGTACTCCCAACGAATTTTCAATTCTTTTCTTTCTTGTTCCTTTCTTTTTGGAGATCTGCTGGCTGATTTAAGCTTGCGTTTCCATCGCGTGGCGATCGTAACACCGGGTGGTATAATTATTACGTGACACGTAATTTTTTACTAGCGTAAAATTCGAGTTGAGTATTTGTTATGAACGATAACGCGAGGGAAACGCAAATGAAATAATAGTTTTGTTAACTATCGTCGTTTACTTATTTATGGTTGGACAGACCAGTGATCGTGTTATGTACCTCACGGTCACAAAAGTTCTACCTACGTACATACATGTGTAATAATTGCGTTTCAAGTATTCTTGAAAGAGATTAATGGTGGAAGCATTGAGAACTGTTCGTATACCTATATTGTATTGGAAGGTAATTCATATCTCTCCGTATAAATAAATATCGCTTAACGCGTTAATTAATTCAGCTACACAGATCTCGTTGCTATTTTCTTGTTTTGTTTTCTTTTATTTGTGCAAAGCCGAATTGAAGTATTCGATTTTTCGAGTCAAATGCGATTCCAGTTGCGGAGGAACTCTTTTTACTGGCCTACAGAATTCTTCGGAATTCTTCATCTTTCGTGGAAGAGTTTATCACGGTGGATGAGTTTCAGTATTTTTTAGAGAGCTTGCGTTAATTATAAGATTGAGTCTGGCTAACCGGTCAAAGGGAAAGGTTTCGAAGGAAATGGAAAAGCGAAGGATAACGAAACGTTGCGACTGGGTGCGTACATGGCCCCCCCATCTACCTACCGTGCCATTTCGATCCGCGCAATTATCTTGTAATTCGTTCTGTTTTTTTGTTTTTTTGTTATTTCACTCTGTTTTTAATTGAAGGCCGGTCGCGATCTCATGCCATCGGGCTCGAAAGCGTACGAACGGAGCAAAGGGAGATGGAAAAATGGTATGCGCGGTTATAACAGCGACATTATTATTGTCGCATCGTATCAATATTACTCAATGCATCGTATAAACCAGTAAACTAGATGTAAACTTTGTATATTCATTTACCAAGAGAATAAAAGTAAATTATTCGATGAGGAGTGAGAGGTATAATAATTGCAGCCCGACTTTGGCGTACAAAATCTTCAGAGATAAAGATTTAAAACAAAAAGACCGCCGTCGAAGCGACAACTAAGTTTTCCCAGCATGCTTAACGTTACCGTCTAATTTTCCAAAATAAAACTTGATTTATTTTGACCATGACTTTTTGTCGCAGGTAAAGTTGGATTATGACAGCGAAGATTTTGATTGAAACTGTTTGCAAAACTGAAGACGTTCTTTGAAGAAACAGCGGAAGCTTAAGAAACTAATTATTGAATTAACTTAAGAAGATATTTATTACACTCTACTATGTCTATACGAATAATTCGGCAAACCCTGATATCTATTTAATGGTCGTCGTTTGTACCCTGATCGGACATTCTATCGCTTCGAGTTCGATTATAAAACGAGCCGGTCTATAAAGAAATTCGTAATTTGAAGAGATTATCCATTTCCTTCTGCGTTACGTTAATACGCATTTTTACCTTTTCGAAGGGAAAGTCGATAATCGTAACGTGAATTAGCACCGCGCAAGGGTTAATAGGTAGCAATAGCTTTATTGTTTAAACATTTCAAATACATCGGAGTACATAACTACGGCTTTTTATCTATCTACTTTTTTTTGGTTTCTTCAGGCTAGACAGGGTAAGTATAATATTAAATCATTCTCTCTCGATATATATATATATAATATATATGTATAGTTATCCTTGCAATGCATGGTGCGCGTGAATTTATACGGTGTATATGTGTACATGTATATGTACCTTAGGCTTTCTGCGCTTCTACGCATGTATATTTAATATAAATACATGTACATATTTTTTATATATATATATTTGTTTATTTATAGTTGTATACCTCTTTACGACATTGGTAGAACAATTATTTACATAACGCTGTAATAAGCTATGACTAGACGTATTGACGCTTTAGGATACTTCTGGAAATTCGTATAACGATGGGAGAAAACGTTAACAGAGGGACCCCCATTGGTTTTTGGAGTAATCAACAGTTTTGTTACACTTTACAGCTAAATTCGAGGCCCGATTTGCGTCACGTAAAGCTAAACTTCCGGCGACTCGTTTTTACGATAAGTAATGGAAATTTGCTCTCGTGAAAAGTTACGTCCTTACTTTCTCGGTTTATTTCGTTCGTTGTAGATATACTTTCTTCGAACTGTGACTTGTTTCCCACAAAGATGGATCAGAACAGAAGTGAGGTGATCGTTCTTATCATACTTAATGATTTTTTATTGGAAATTGATCTCAATATCATTTTACATTTGCTTTTATTTTTGCGATATCGTAGGAAAATCTATAGAATCAATGCAAATTTTTAATAAAGTGAAATCTAATTTGTTGAAAGTTTTACAATATTAATAAAACTATTGCCACCATTGGTAAACGAAACAACTGAATTTTCTTACTATCGGTGCCACTACGGTTCTGAACCATGCAAACAGTCATACGTCTATTGTATGTAAATGCAGTCGATTTTGTTACAGTACTCGTAATTAAATCTACTTCTACGACAATGTCGATCGATGGACCATCTCGTATTGAAACGTCTCGAGCATGAAAGATTGACAATACTAAGTTTGACACTCTACCATTGTCAAATTTCGTTCTACGCGTACGGTATAAAACACTATGTATTTATTATCGTTCAATGAGAATTTGTACCTGAAGTCATAACCTACGCTAAAAACTCAACAAAGCCCACCAAAACAATCATTAATCGTCGCGTAAAACGTATATTTTGTATCAGTGGGGGTGCCCTCTTATCAATCGCAGGTACGTGAACGTATTGACTCGACAAAGACAAGAATAATACTGCGCAGGAAGAAAGGACGTTGATAGAACTTAACTAATTTCGGTAATCAGGCTAAATACATATATATATATATATATGTATATGTATACGCCGCGATATAAAATCTATTCTTATACCAGTCAACAATTAATTAATCGTTTTGCCGATTTGATTTCTATAGAGCGGTGCGTCAGCGCTCTTCCCACCTCGCTTTTCCTTCTCTTTCGTTACGATCGATGATTCTCGATCATTCGAGAATTGGTGAACAAGAATGAGGGAGACGAAGGACGGGTCAACGGACTCGTTGAGAAACACGAAAGACTCCTAAATGGTATATTGACTTCGATTACGGTGGTATTTTTAAGGACACCCTCGAATTGAACGACGTTGCGCATTTTTCTTCGTGACACTAGTAATTAATCGTATGGTCTAAATTGACTCTAATTACGCACCAATCCTCGAATGGGTCGCCACGTTACCGAGGTAAGTACGGTAGAAAGTTAGAAGAGAGATCCTAGGGAACCTGTTTCATTTCGTTGATGCTCGAAGCGAACTATCCTCGAGAGAGGATCTCGAAGTTTACTAGTCGATCTTACCGGTGGATCGAGAGCGTTTTTTCTTTTTGTTTAATTTTATAAGTCGATCTTCGTAAAAATACTTTATAGATTTTCTTCAAAGCCGCGGCTTTTGGGGTCGCAAAAGATTCATTCAAATTTATATCGAATTTTGAAGTTATGGAGAGAGATGTATCCGTCGGGCATCGTTCCCCCTGTATTTTCATTGAAATCTCACCCGATTAAATTTATGTGGGAAAAGTAATAATTACAGAACAATTTCTGGAACGTGTAAATAAATTTTGTATAGATACTCCGATTACCCAGTAGCGTAATAATTAATTATAAGTAATTACTAATTGCTAATTAGTGACTTGGAAAAAAGTGCATTGCTTCTGGACATCACAGCGAACATTTTTCATTGAATTACTAATAGTTTAATCTTTGAACAATCCACTTCTCTTCGAGTTCTCACATCCGAGCGCAATCCGATAATTGAATGCTCCAAGTTTTATCTTCTCCCACTTATCCGTTCACTGTAATTGGATTGATAACACGAGATCGACTTCGAGACTGGTCCGCATAGTGATTAATCATTCTAATCGTCATCACCGATGATCTAAGGCGCCTCTCGATCGGCGCTTCCTAACTATGGGAAGCTGCGCGATGATGCGTTCGAACTTTCGTTGTAATCAATTTTTGAGATCTCTTTCACCTCTCTCCCTCTAGAAATTCACGGGAATTTCTAAATTACACCAACGGTTGCACTTTGCGTTAGGTTCCTTAAATGATACTTGCAAATCTTTAATCAAGAGAAATGTACAAGTTACGCAGTCTTTTCAATTGTGAGAATTTCTTATTCGTCGCGCCGTTCGTTAAGGTTTCGACAATCCTTGCAAAATTTACGGCAAATAATGGATTTTATTTAAACGTTTAAATCACGTAAATGTCGATGCGGTGGAAGTAGTTTTGATAATAATTTTAAAAAAATTGAACGTATCTGACACCTAATCGTGCAATTAAAGCGTGCTTATTGCATAATAATTTTATTGTCTTCAACGATTGCGTAGATCAAATTTACCGCGAAACTTGTGGCGTCAACGCCGCAAATTTTGTTCTCCCTTCGGTTAGCTTCAATGAGAAGAATCACCCTTAACAATTCGATCGATCGAACGCATCACGCTTCGTAGGATTAATAATAAATATCAATATACACTCGCCTAAGGCGCTAACAATAACGAATAAAAGTAGTGAACAAACACGTCGAACGGTCGATAATCGTAAGACCTAAGCTTTCATATCCGTTGTAACGCGTATCTGTATTATAGAGTGATCCATAAATCTTGAAATTGCCAGATTAACCTTACATTCCTGACGAGATTCCAAATAGATTTTATCGTTTGAAAAGAAATCGTTCGTATAAGTACACGTTAAACAAACGATCAAGAGTAAAACGCGTGTTCAATCGATCTACTACCGTTTAAAAAATCTACTTCCAGATTTGTTTATTAAATCGTGCCAAATAATCAACGATTAACCAACGCACCGCTATCATGTTCGCGATTCGTTGATTTCTGATTTTTTGGCATTTGACGAGGAATGCAAATCCTGCGTTGCAATTTCGAGATTCACGGTACACCTCGCGTATATGTATATGTGTATAAACGTGTACGCAATACGCGCGCATACACGCCAAGTTTAATCTAAAGCGCCTGCGCGATCCTTGCGATCCTTTACGGATCGCGTACCCGATTTGCCCGGATGAATCTACAATGTATTTTGCTAACGATAAGCAGCCACGCGTGGTTGTATTATCTACGCACTGCACGGACGTGAAACATACAGGGGCGCAAAATCAACAGTAATCGTTATTACAGAGAAAATCAGGATTAAGTATTCAGATTCTCATGCGGGGAGCAATATTGGTTCTCTTATATTCTGCTTTTGAATCAGATTGTATTTTCTTTATCCACCAAAAGAACTGAGAGAGAGAGAGAACCGTTTAATTTCACCACGGGTAACATTTGTCCACCGCTTTCTATCCTATTCTTTACGTCCCTATGTATTTGTATTTTGTGGAGAAGATAAGTATACAAATTTCGTTACCCGTTGTTCTCTTCTCTTCGAATAAATTTGGAACATGATTCGAAGCTTGAATTTAATCGTTCGTTTTTTTCTTTCGGACCGACGTTAATCTATATCGGATCACGACGATAAAACGTGCGACAAGCTAATTATTCGTTAGGATTCCCCAAGCCTGAAGTGCAACAAATCAATCGCAAATTTTCCGATCGAATCGTTTGATAAGAAACACGAGTTTGCGACCCTGTGCGAGCGAGATCGTCTCCACGATTAATTTCTCCTCGATCCTCTCGACGAAGCGACGATCATCGAAAGATCAAAGGAACCCGGAAGCGGAGGCACGCCGACCACCGTGTGATATTGTTAATTAACTTGATTTTACTAGTTGTGAGCCCGAGTTTGGTCTCAAGGAACGCGCAGTGTAAACGTTGTAGATACTTTCATCGGATAAGGCTGCGTTAATTATTGTCTTTCATATTTTTTTTTCTTTGTTCTCGCGCTCGCTCGCGCTCGTTGGAGATTTAAGCGCATCCCCTTTCAACCCCTTCTACTTCGACTTCCTCGAGAAATTCGCAAGACTTTGTTCTTTCGATCGCTTTGTTACAAACAGTTCCTTGACCCCGACTGTATTGATTATTTGTCGTTTGACCAGAATTTAAAGCAAAAAACTGTAATTGTAAGCTGTGACTGTAACTGTAAAAACAACACTGTAATTTCCCAAGTGAAAATAATAAATGATATTGTATTTGATTTTGTATGTACGTTGTTAATGTTCCTTGATCTGTCCACTTTGTTTAAAGTTCAGCAGGAGTACATTATTTTTGCGTACCAATTTTTCGTGGTATGAAACCAGGAGAATTTATGGCTAACAAAATTTCTAAATTAATTTTATTTACTCGGGCAGAGTTTAATAAGCACGAACGAACTTCAAACTAGTATTTAACAATTACGAGGAACGAGTGCAAAATACTGTTCAAAACCGCATCGGGGAGATAACACGAATAACAAGCAGAAAGATAACAAGATATCTCTTTCGCGATCTTCATTAAGTCTGCTCCTTTCTCTCGGTTTCTCTTTAATTATATTACAATTAACACGGTTTTATCCATCACACTCGCGCTAACGACGGATCTCCTTTGATCTCGCGAATTCTTACGATTCTTGCGAATATTCGATAGGACTAATACGCAGAGCTGGATATTGATTATTCTAAGTAATTAGAAAGTACACCGATTGGTGAGCGTAAAGGGAATTATAAATAGTACGCGAAGAAACGATAAAATTTACAGTAATATTGGCAAAAGAAACGTGTCGTTTTCCAGTAGAAACTCGAGTTTCGACCAGCTCTGCATATTATATGTGTAACATATGCGCGGGTTCGTGTGCGTGGATGTTTTGTAATCATCAACGAGATATTTAGGAAGACGGATAATTACCAAAGTTAATCATGACTTTAACAAGTAAAAATTAACCGTAACACCATCGTATTATATTTTAGCTTCTCCGATAAATCGAATTAAAGCCTAACTGTTCTTTATTCGATTTATGTACGAAAGCAGCATCGATCGTTTACTGCGTTAAAGCATCGCAAATTTTTTCCAACCGAAGAAAATAATATATGCGCGTAATTATACCAACGATTAGTGTTTCGGGCAGAAATATTTCTGAACTAAATTCACATTAAGATCTGATAATAATAATTTAGCAAATTCGAGGGGTTTTCATACTTTCGTAATTATCTCGTCTGTGATGAGACGCTCTTTCGCAAATACACCGAATAAAAAATTACGGCAGTACGAACGGACGGACGAGCGATTAATAACAACGAGCAGCTACGTGGTAATTCGTCGACGAATGCCGAAAAGATCGATTTCGTTGAGACGTGGTTCATTAATCGCGGTATCCGGCTAATTGAGTATGCTAATTGATACAGAAGAACGAGAACAACGATTCTAAGCCGTCGTGCGTCCGTCGTCTCGTAAAACGACTAACAAGTCTTCTTTAAAATACATGATTAGCGTGTTAAACTGCACCTATGTATATATATTTATATAATATCGATGAAAAATATAAAAACTAATCGTCGAAGCTACGGAAAAGTCGACGCATTATTCGGCCTCGATTAATTCGCAATATGGTGGAGCATCTCTTTCACGTTCAATTTTTCTTCTCAACGCATTCCTGCTTTCCGCAAACGCAACTACGCAAATTTAATAGAACGAAGTGTTTCTCCGCATCGAAGACACGTGACTTTTAAAGCAACGTTGCTGTTGAAATGGCTCGAGTGGAAAACAAAGCTATTATCTTGCTTTGCGCGACTTTCATCGATCTCGTTTCAAAAATATAAAAATTATTGTTCGATCGATTTCGTTTGATTTATGTTTTAAAACTCGATGTGAATATAATTGTGACATTCAGTATTACATTTGAAGCGTCAGGATTGTACGATTTGAAATGGACTCTGTGAAGACTCAAATTTAAGATTCGCCGATCAAGGAATTTCAAAATTGAAAAATTCAAGTGGAATGATTCTGACGCGATTGATATTTCATCAACCGTCATTTTCCGCTATAAACTAGCCTCGTATGAAAACATGCCGAACTCGTTTTCAATTTCAAAACTCTTAAATCCAAGTTCACCGGAAATTGTTCCACGAAACAACCCTGACGCGCGGAACTTTGTAAAATCCAACTTCGATGTCTATTCTCGAAACCGGCAATAATTCGCGGAAAGATCCGGTCGTAGCGTACGACCAGCCGTCCCGTCGTCCACCAATGGAGAATCTCGAATAAATTTATCACACGAAATGTATACAACGCGGACGATTAATTGCCGATCATCTCGATCCTCGCCTCGACAGTTCCAAAAGAAAACACGACGAATTGGTTCGATTAATCGGCCCTATACTCTATCGGCCAGAAAACTGCCTACTAAATAACAATTACGCCTTAATAATGATAAATGTATTGTCTCTTTAAGTGGTTCCAAACATGCAAACACGTTAACATCTAGATCTCTCGATCAAACCTCTATACAATTTTCCATCGTGTTTCTTTCTCGACCATGGAAAAGTTATCGCGGAGGAAGGCTCGATTAACGATCGCACAAACGGGGGAGGAGGATAGCGCTACTATTAATGTAAACGCAACAACGGAAGATCCACAAGATCTTTTTCGGGGTAGAGAATAGAAATACGGTCGACCGCAGATCATCGTCGATCCTACTGTACGAATAACGATTAAATTTTCCGTCGATCTTTTGTTATCTCATTAATCCGACTCGCGTGACACACCTAGAATTAACCGACGAGAACTACCATGAGTCTTCTAGCGCGTGGTCCGTTTTTTTTTGTTCAATTCCAGGGCAAAATTGGAATGCAACCTCCCCCCTTCGCGTCCACGGTTAATATTTCCTCCCTCCCGCTTTTCCTCCGGATTCGAGTAGAAAGGAGAAAGGGGAAAGTACGACGCACGTGCGCCATTGCGTAGCTTTTTATAATGATCCTTGATCGTGCTGTGCCCGGTATAATAATACCCATGCGATGGGAGTGCTCTTCACCTGAACAATCGCTCTCACACTTGGACGAAGCGAGGGTCTCGACGGTAACCCGAACTTAGATTAGAAACGGCTAAAGCATTCTGGAGGATTCATTTGACCGAAGACATTGAGCTCGTACATCGAGGCGAAGGCGATGAATATCAAGTACCAGAGCATCAGGACGACGCCGTACCGTCGGTCGAGTTTCCACCCGTTGAAGTGCGTCGCCAGTACTAAAAATACCACCGTCGAGAGGAGCGACAGCGTTGAATACGTCAAACCTATCGACAGAACGATAAAGCGCAGCGGGATTGGTTATTATTACTTTCGCTTTCGTGTGATCGAAGCGGTTGCTCGTGAAAACAAGGTACGGGTGTTACCTCTGCTGGTAACGTTCACGTGGGAACCGGGCTGTATCATGGCTGTTTGTATGAACCATGGAAGACCAAGGCAAACTAAAATATCAAAGACGTTGCTGCCTACAGCATTGCTCACGGCCATGTCACCCTGGCCGTCTTTTATCACCGCAACGGAGGAAAGCGCGTCGGGGACGCTGACACCAGCGGCGACGAAGGTCAGTCCCATAACCGTGTCCGGAATGCCGAGAGTGCTACCTGAATAGTGACAAATGAAATCGGACGTGTGATCATTAATTAATGCTTTTTAATAGTTCATTAATTAGTCTATGAGAAACTTGACGTACCTATAATAGTGATCATCCACACCATAATGTAACTGTAGAAACTAATCCATATCATGGAGATGCAAAAAGTGAACGGATACCAGCTTCGCCATTTTTCTTGCCGACAATCGGGCATTGTCGCGCGACAACAGAAATGAATGGGGTAAACGAGACCCCAGGTGAACAAGTTCCATTGACTACCGTCGGTGGGCCTCTCCAGAGGAGAAGCTGCATTTGGATCGGGCTCTCTTGCTTTGTAATATTCCTGTTGCTTTGGAGGAGGTGGCTGTTGACCGGTTTCTTGAGTACCGTCTACCGAGAGTATTTTTTTTTTGTCGATTAAACGGAAAAGCAAATATACGTAACGATCGATCCACGATCACGTTAATTTTTCATCGAACTTTGTCAAGAATTATTCTTTCAAGGCTTTAAGAAGTGATTGGGACCTACGAATTACCTTCCTGAGTTTTTACTTGGTCCGTGACCGGCGAATTCGGACCAGTGTAGGACAATCGGTCCTCCTGCAAAGACCTGTAACTGACCAGGGCACTTTCTTCCGCTGGTTCGTCGTCCTTGGGCAGGAAGGGGATGTTGTACGATTTTGCCCAGCGCTCCAATCTCGCGTTGAAAGAAAGCGCCACGCAGTACACCACGTACATGATCAGCATGAACAGGGATTCCATCCTGAAACCAGGTATCTCTGTGTTTTCTGCAGCGTTCTCGCGCTTCTTACGAATTATTCAATATCGCGTTGAGTTCGTGAAATTCTTACCACGATATAGATTCATTGTAAATCGTGCCCAGCATCACGAGAATCGAGATGGCATAAAAGAAACAATCCCGGCATAACGGCCACCAGTTCAGCTTTGACACCGTTGTAGTGCAAAGTCCGCAGATCGATATCACGAACATTATATTGAAGACCGCGCTGCCAATGACACCGCTCACCTGCATAGACACGTAATCGCGTTAATTCGAACACATCGATACGTCGATAAATATAAGAAAGTTCAAGGGAATATATTTTTACGCGTGAACGCAATTAACGATAGTTCGATCGAGCGACGAAGCGAGAGACGAGTGGCAGGGGTTTTGCTAGGCCAGTATCGATTTCCATCGTGCTTACTCCAATATCGTCCTTAGCAAAGAAAACGCCGATCACGACGGTCGCCAACTCCGGAGCCGAGGAACCGGCGGCCATAAAAGTCGCTCCCGCGACGTCCGGCGTCAATCTCAGTTCTGTTACGACGAAGAAGAAAATTAATCGATAACTGTCGATTGATTTATGTAAATTGCGAGTGTCAGCAACTTTGGCATGCGCGTCACGTTACGTCCACCGGGGAGAAGTTAATCAATTTTGTGTTATTAAAGTATGCCGGTGCAACGGCAAACGAAAAGATTAATAATATTCGCGGGGAAAGCATTCGTGGAGGATGTTACATTTCGAGTATGAGAATAGTCTAAATCACTCGAAATGTCTATTGGAAAAACGTTCTCACCTTCGCAAATTCTATCCAAACTGGAAACGAAATAGTCGTCGCAAACAATGGCGAGGCCCAGAAACGTGTACACGGCGAGCAGAACGTGCACGATGAGCCCACCGTGTTTCCTAGCTTCCGGTCCCATTAACGGACGTGGGAACTGTTCGATGGCAGGTGGTGAGCAATTCTCTCTTCGTGGTCTCCACGTTGCGCGCTCGTAACCCACCGTTGTCGTCGATGGAACCTAGAATCTCAATGAAAGCGTACTCTTTATATGGAATCACGCGTTACGCGATATCGGGACAATTTTAAACGGGGGCTGTATTCAATTTGTCGAGAGACGTACGCTTCGTCAGTCACCTTATGTCAGAATTATTAAAATAAATTGTACTCGAGTTGGCATCGAGCCGTACCGAAGATCCCTATTTCTGTCATCGTTACGTTTATTCCACTTATCGCGTCCCGTTTGCGCAAACGAAACTCGAGCCACTCCACGCGTTTCAAGCTGTCCGAAACGAACCGGCTTCCTGCCGGAAACGGGACAAGAACCGGAAACTGTGCTCTTAAGAGTTAAAAATAAAAAAAAAAACGAACTCTTCGCTCACCGTTGTGGGTCGCGGAACATTCTTCGCCGAAGGTACCACGATCTCCTTTTTTGGAAGAGGTTCTTTATTCTTCGTCTCCTCTTTCGACTGACCCCGCGACTTGGGTTTTTCTTCCGCCACTTTTTGCGCTTTCGGTACCTCCGCTTTGATCTTCTTCGGCTCCTCGGCTTTGATCTTCTTCGGCTCCTCCTTTGGTGCCTCCTTCGGCGACGGCAGATCTTCGACGGTCAATTCTGCGTCAGTTGTCGACGATTCCACGCCAATATAATCCGTCGACGTTTCCGAGAAATCGGTGGAAGTGGTGTCCAGTGACGTCACGACCTCCGTGGGTATTTTTGCCGACGTGACGTACTGGACCAGAACGTAGACGACGAAGAGGCCGAAACGTAGGGGCCATCTTCTTCGTCTGGTATAACGTATCTGGCTCCTCATCGCTCGTGGCTGAAACCCGTGAATTCGTAAATTATACTTTGCTGGTAAATGATACTTAAATGAACAAGTGTATCGCAAAAGTATTCTTATCGTTGTCTACTGCGAACATAAATACGTAAGCCAAGTTTTCAACAGAATCTATGTTACCCCAGATGTATTACTCTACATTTTTTCTTCTATCGTAAATCTGTGTTACTCGAAGCCGCGTTTGATTGCACAAGGACAGCTCAAAAACTGACCAAGTTACGATTTTTTAAAGCGAGTTACACAAATCTATTTAATCAAATTAAAATACGCAGTATCAAGATCATTCTTGCAATTACTTAAATACATTTCTCGTAATGAATAACAAGTTCATTCTTCTGCCTTTGCATGCACGATATAATTACGTATGATCAAGATATAAACCATAAAAAGAAACGATGTTTGTGTTCGCGTTATGGTTGACTATACATATATGTATGTATAATGACTAGCAAGGTCGCAATGATGCAACCGTCCTCTTTAATGTTCAGCACTACATTCGAACAGGGTTTGCACTGTGCCTTCGAGTCGATCAGTAGCTTTAGACGTGACTGATCTATTGACAAATAGTATCGAAAGTGGATTTCCAAATGCGTCCTTTACGCGCAGTAATCCGGTGGTGTACAATTCGCTTAGTAGATCGGTGAATATGTAATACGAGGAATTTCTGCATGCGACGTGTGACTTTAGGGACCGAGGGTGATATTGTGTTTACAAAATTTGCGTATCAATTTACCGGCTTTAAAATTTACACGACTGTTGTTCGATTGCTTAATAATGATTGTCCTTGACACATTACGTACCACCATTATTGCCAAACAAAACTTCCCCTTGTATCCGGTGAAACTATTGTTATTATTATTAATAGAAGTTTGGTACGAACTGACTTTTTATTATCGTACCATGTGCACACGGGTATTGCGTGATGTTCAACGAGGCATCGCGATGTAATTAACAAGTTAAACATAGAATTCTAATTGGGAACGATACAGATTAAAATGAACAATTTTAAGGCCGTCGTTTAAAACTTAGAAACGAGAAGAAATTCTCTTCTGTATACATCGCGTTAAGCGTACTTGTTATTATTTATCATTTGTACAGCTTAGTAGGTCATTACGCAGGGGCTTGGATTCACAAATTTTACGGTAGTTTCGTAGCAGCAACGGTGAATGTAAAATCCTCGCGAGACCACGATTACGACAATATCCTTTCTTTTACAAGGAGGCTTGCTTACATAGTTTTACCTAGCCAAATGTAAATGAAACATTTCAGATGGATAAAGTATTGAGAAATATTACATTCACGTATTTTCTTTTATCGCGAGCCATTGAGATTCAACGGGTGATAGGTACCACCACTTAAAAGCTTGTTGACCCTAATCAATATCGGGCAAATAACCTTTTTTTCGACATGATCAATACGCGGTGAAGTATTCTCGAGTTGAGGATAAAAGTCGTTCAATATTTTTTTCACAATGCAAAATTTGCGATCGCTTCGCAGAGGCCGGTGGATTATTTAAATACAATTATTTTGAAGTACTTAAACGAATAATTCTTTATCTATCACGGTCGGTAGTTATCGTGAAATAATTATGCTTTCCTTCGTTAGGGAAAATAAGTAGTTTGTTTTGGAGTGGAACGAATGTCTCGTGAAATATTACGGTAGTCCCGAACACAATTAATAAAAGCTATTGTATTTTTCAAGTTTATAATTGGATTAAGTTATAAAAACAACTACCACCGATTTGGGAGAATACATAACTTTTTAAACGATATTTTTAATGAAAATTCACTATCTTAATGACAAATCATCCTTCGCCAAAGCACTGTGAATAAACATTGGTATTATAATCACAAATCTTTCATCGTCGTTATCGAAGAGTTAAGTTCCAACTACAAAATATACCGAAATTTAAAAAAATTGAATAATCTCGATATCGACGAATAGACGAAGACGACGTCGGGCGCCAATGGATTACCTTTAACTTTTACGTAATAAAGATACACGTCGTAATAAAAATTGCGTCAGCCAACCCTCTACGTTCGCTTCGATTTGACCCACATACCCTCGAGCAGCCTCCGAAAATGTCGACGAGATCTTCGCGAGTTTCCACCCTTTGATGCGATACGCGTACCAATAGGGAACGAAATTTCGCGTTCCTGATAATATTATAATACAATTTTCCTCCAACTTTCTGCACGATAATACGGAGCAATATAATTCGGAGGCAGGGCATCGTGCTATGCGCCGATGAAATTTCTCCACGACAATTCTGTTACGTTGATATAACTTTGAGATAGTGGAATTATGACAGGCAAAATTGATGTTATAAATTGTGAATTGATATCAGCTTCGCAGTGCTGGTTTTCGAGCGAATTAATTCGAACCCGGATATTAAAATCCGATGCCTCTTTGAATTCTTGTGTCTTTTTTTTTTTTATGCGGCCATTACACGTTAATCATTGATTCTTTTACAAATCTATGAGCCTTTTCTTTAGCGACGCAATTGGTGAAATTGGATTAAATCAAGAATTGTGGAGATTAGCATTTCTTGACGGGATAAAAAGCTAGAGACTTTTATTCAAAACGTTTGGTTCATATTTACGAAAATCGAGAAGAAAGATGCCTTCCTCGGTCGTATTTGGAAAAATATGCGACTCGCTTTTACCGAGAACGAGAACGAAACATTTCTCCCTCGTTCTTTTCACTCGTCGAATAAAGTATTCTGTTTTCAATTTCGTGATCGTTGGTGGAAAATCGGTTAGATTTTCCTTTATCGCCGAACTCAAATAAAAGAAACTAAACAGATTCTTCGCTCGGAAAAGCTGTACGGTATATAAAACTATTTGCCATGCCTGGATGGAAAATTGCTATTCTTTTTGCAAATATAACGCACGGAAAAATACGTAGACCGAGTTACTAGAATTATTCGTTTGGTATTCAATCGTGAACAAAAAGGTTCCGTGTTCGCTACCAGTTTTATTCATTATTTCATTTTGACATCCGTTTCATTTGGTACACGTGCAAATAATTTTGCATAAAAGAAACAAAACGGATTTGGAACTCGTGTTTTATGTGCTCGTAATTCCATTTACGCCTCGCTAACAAAAAGGTAATAAATTTGTTAGTGTACGTGGACGAACCGCAAACCAGGGTCACGTATTATATGCGCGCGTGTGTGTCGCACGGCTACCGAATCGCGCGTACACACGTATTTGGATTACAATATATTAAAATTACGTAGATGACATTTTCGGGAGCTTTGTGTCTCCGTTTCGCGGAAAATTTTCATTTTACGATTCAAATGAAATATAGAATGGCATCGCGCTTCATCAAAATTCAAAAGCAATATAGAACGACATTGCGCTTAATAATCCACGATACTTTGATTTACAAGTAACTGATGATGGGATTAACGTTTATATCTATATATGTATAATACCTACTACGTCACTATATTTATATACGGAGTGCATTTAGCGATTTTATCATTTTTATTGACGAGCAAACGAACGAGTATATTAATTAATATTGGCGAGCACAGGTTAAATGATCGTGCGAGCCTTTTTCTAATCATAAGAATCTCATTAATAATACCCTCTACATTTAAAAAAATATATTTGATGTTCATTAGATACTTTTAAAAATTATCATCGGTCTCTTAAATTCAGGATGAAAATTTCAAATTGTTATTTCACGGTGTATTACGTAATCCCTGCTACACGTATAGTAAAGAGATTTAAAGCGATTACGCGTTTCGCATACTTTGATTCTTTTGCCCCGAACGACAGGATACGTGCATTCTGACAATTACTAAAATAAAAGTAAAGAAAAAAAATTCTCAATATTACCACTCGCGTTAAACATCCAATTTTCCCTGATTCAATAAAAACATGCTTTCGTGCCCGTACACTAGTGCCAGCAGGGAGTAAAACCAAAGCCGTGTACGTTAACAAAGTTTGCCTCGAGTTTTCCGTGCAGTTACGAACCACGTAATTTTACGTTAGAAGTTCAAGCGTGAAAATAATAAATTTATAAGTCTTCTATTAGCGAAACGAAGTTCCATGCCCCGTACCATCGATGTATGTACATACATCCGTACGTACGTACATACGTACTTATATGTAAGGCTTTACGTCAAACAATATCAGGCTGACCCAATATCGGAAATCTGAGCTTTTTTGTTCACTTTATTCTTAGCGCGGAAGCTCTATTATCAACTTTAAGATAGTACCGTAACTGCAACGTTGCCTCATAGATAAATATAGAGCAGGTTCCTTGATATACTCGCACATTTACATCCGAGTAAATTACAATTCAAAACGAAACGACTAACCCTCGCGTGGAGTCGGATCCGATTCAAACATTTTAATACCAGTTTAAACGAACGAAGAGAAGCTTACCATCATCGCGACAGGGAAGCGATAAAAATTATCCGTAACCCAATCGTCGTTGAAATATTTGATCGAGAGGAGTATTCCAGAAAAACTATAATAACCTGTCGCGTTCAGTCAATCGAATCGCTCCGAGCCTTCTACTCGGGGCAAAACGATCAACGATCTCAAACGGAATATAAAGGAAGGGGAATCCCGCGTCGCTGCTATATGCCAGAAAGGAAAGAGAGAGAGAGAGAGGTAAAAAAAAGGGGAAAAGAAACAGAAAAAAAGAGTCAACGTGCGTGAAAAGTACTGGAAACCGAGTGACAGCAGTGAAAGTGACCCAATTCGACATTTCTGCCGATCGTTAAGCGGCACGATTCCGCGAACCTCGCAGTCCGGCTTACCCCTTTTTCAGAAGCGCTGCACATTATCCACGGGCGTCGATATCCACGAGCCCTTTTTCCTCCCCCGCGCTATACGTGTGTGTGTGTGTATAGCCTCGCGTAACGCGACGCCGACGATATTCGGCACACAAACAACTGTAAACGAGGAGGGTGGCTGATTTGTCACCTTTCGTCTTTGTCGGCACCCCCGACCCGTCCTTCCCCGAGCGCACACGACGATGGTCCCTACCCAGGCGGATCTAACTCGATCACCCGCGATCACCGTCGAACGGACGACACCGTGCGTATCTCTATTTTCGTTAGGAAGCGATGGCGTAGCCTTATCACTCGCGTCGCACTCGAATTATCGATTTGCATAAAATGCTACGAGCCACGGCAGTGCGTTCCCGGCGCGTACCACGCGTAGGTGTAGACCGTCTTCTTGGTTTACGTGGGTGTCGTCGTTGGGTGCTCACTGTACCCTCGAGCTAATACGACGTCCACTGTCGGCGGGGTTAGCTGTCGACGTCACGGCCATCCTCGCTCCGGCATTTGAGAGCTCGAGAGGATTCTGCACCCCCTCGCACCAGACTCACATTGCTTTCTCAGCCCTCTTCTCTCCCTCTTCCTCCGTTTCTTTTCCCCCCCGTCTTCTTGTTCTCGCTCCTCCGCTCTCAGCCACCCCCCGTCCCTCCTCCTCCTCCCGTCGATCCACGAGTCTCCGTTTCTCTCTTTCCCGAACAACTACCGTCCCACCGACGCGTGCTTCCCCCCCAAACGTGTGTACGTGTACCTGAAGAGAGAGAGAGAGAGAGAGCGTTTACGCGTGTATGCGTGACAGGACAACGCGAGCGCGCATACACACTCCTCGATTTAACGATCTCCGTGAGTATAAACCCTTTCGCCGACCGATACAACCAGTTATCGTCCGCTACTCGACTGCGGCCGCCGTTCAGCGAGCTTACGTGCTGCTCGCGAATGAAGCCTCCTCTTAACCCCTCTCTACACCCTCCTACAAGCTCTCCTCGCTCTCTTGCCCTCTTTCTCCCTCTACTCCGTGTCAGCGATATCGCCCTCTCTCGCTCTCCGCATCCCTCTAGTGTTGCCTGTCACGTGGATACGCTTGCGCGGGGCTCGCTAGAGTGTCGCGGTGACTTTATTGGGACAGAACGAGAGGGTCCGACGAGGAGGAGAGAGATACAAAGGAACCAGGGTGGATGGGGGTGGAAATGGAACGGACAGCGAGGCGGGACGAGGATGGAACGGGCACGCTAGCGTGCGCCTTCGCGTTTGTGGCGCGGGGGGGTGGGTGGGAGAGAGCGTGGGGGTGACCGGTGGGGGGAGGGGTACGCCAGAGAGAATGGGAATCGACTCCTACGGAGAAGAACGGGCGAGAAAGGGACGAGAGGGATGTGTGTGTGCGCGCGTACGGAGCGTACTGGACCAGGTGAGAGAAAATGGGAAGTATGCACGTACCAGGGAACGTCATCGGCCCATCCCTGCGACACCCGCGCCCTGCTCTCGTCCACGGTCGTTCATTGCACCTGCGATGCTTTAGAGTTGGCTGTTCATTCGTCTAGATTGCCCTGGACAGAAATAGTATTGACTATAGTCTGTTGAACTTAACAGGTCGTACGATTGTTAGATACGTCTCTACATAGATCCCGTGTACGCGTTCGTACATATACGAGCAGAAATTTGTGGTCGAATTTGCATCTAGATTTGTTTGCTATTACAATCGGCGTACGTTTGTTTTACTGTGTTTTTTCCGTGAGGAAATATGTTCTTGCGCAAAAATGTTGATGGAGATGGAAATCGATATATGGTAACACGACGGATAAACATTAATTAATTCTTCGATTAGTGACGTTATAGAATTAACCGGCGCGGCGTTTTTTAATGTCACAGAATGAGCCGGGATTCGATTATATCGAAAGTAAATATTGCCTAAAGGGTAAATAAAAGGCTGAAGCGCAATTACGTTTACGCGATTCGATTATTTTGAAGTGTAGGATTGTACGGAAGTGGAACGATACAAATGCGGGCGGACAGGACAAAACATTCTCCTCGCATATCTGAACGAGGCTCTATTCAGAATTCAGAATAGTATGGCAGGTCAGGCAGGCAGAATGAGAAGAAAGTAGTTATATGTATATCAGAACGAAATATAGTATATGATATAAAATCCTCAATGAGCACAATTAATGAATCGTTAATCGTATAAACCATGAATGAAAGATTACGTTAAAATGATTTATTTGAAATTCGAATAAGTCGAGATAGATTTTCCTAAATTAATGCTACAATTAAAATAGCAAAATGATACGTGTAATTGATAATTGGAAAAAAAATATTTTGGATTTCGTTTAAATAAAAACGTTTAAACAAACTATGTAAATGTTACGTTTTATTTCGTGTTTTTCACGAAATAAAACGTAACATTCACTCTTTTTTCTATTCCAGCAATTTGGGGATACTACGCGCGAGGTTGTATATTTTCTACACGAAGTTCAATGCTACTATCCAGTCACAATTACTTTGAGGATGCCTAGCCATTGTTCTAGCCACGAATAGTACTATTATCGATTTCATGGTTTATGTCATTGGACATACCTATAGGTGTTCAAATATAGAAGCCATGATTCAAAGGTTTTATACATATTTCTATAACTACACGTGAGAAGATTAACATTTATCTCCTGATTGCCCAAAAGATTATACTGCGAGCACTGTTATACGATATCTGTGAAATGTAGCCGTATCATATAAACACGTTACTGCGGAGCGTTAATTAATTGCATCGATCAGCCTGAATTTGCACTGTTGTACGATTCAAACTATATTCAACATTTTACACGACACAGCTTATCGGATTATGGAATTAAACTTCCATCCATGTACCATTATTAATTTCGTAATATTGGACTGTACTTCAACGCCTTTCGTAATATGCGAGACATTTTTTGTTGAATATTAAGGTTGAAATGTATTTGGAACTTTGCTTCGACTTTATTTCCGTAATCTTTTCTAGAATTTGTTTACAACCTTGGAACAATTGGTATTATAAGATGTTAATAGCAATTTTCACAAGATTTTACTCAAAATGATAGAACTATCTTGTCCTAATAGTCTGATACGGTATGTATCAGGATTGTCGTATAACTCACACATTTCACACAATTCATCGGACAATACGAATTACATTCTTATTTTACAAGGAACAAACAAGCCTACCTCCATATCAATTTTGATAGCACCTTCTGTGCGTTCAATGAACCATAATAAAATTCAAGCCGATCCTGTGGATCCTAGTAGAACGTCCTGTTCGGTGAATCCCCAACGTTTTAGCTTTACAGGTTAGGTTTCAGCCGGTACATACGATCACATCACTGCGGCACGCTCGATAATTATATACCTGTATGTATCCCTTTGCAACTACCTCTTCGATCGCCCAAAAGTGTAATTCACAATTCGATAGCCCAAATAACCTTTGTTGACTGACCCACATCAAATTTTTAATTAAATAAACTATGCAAATGTTACGTTTTGGAACGCCGCGTTGTAGCGGTATGATCTATCGTGATACATGGTATTTATTTCACATTGCTCTGTGATAATAACTAACAAAAATACGTAACAGTTGTTTATCACGTTTGTTGATATTGTGGCCAAACTATCAACAGTTTTCCGTATTGCCAACAGTGTAGTCAGTAGTTCAGAAATCCAAAACACTCACTAGCACATCTACCGACCGTAACGTGAACTCGCTACATCCAATGGTAATTGCGCAATGTTGGTGACCCTGACGAGTTGCCCAGGGTTGTTATAAAGCGTAACTAATTTCAAAAGAACAAAGGCCTCGAGGTAAAAAGAATGTCGCGAGAAACAAATGAGCGTTACGTCGAGAAGACGCGCGATGCTGCGCTGCGCTACGGAACAAAGAAGCACTTGACATCGCGACGTGAAAGACAACGGTCAGTGGAGAAAAACGACGAAAGACGCGGAATCGTGTGTGTGATCGAGCGACGCGACCAGCTTATTAATTATATTGTTAGCGAATAGATTACATTCTTTTTACCTTACGTGATTCTTACGAAATTGGTGGTTCCGGCGGGGTAGAAATACATACAGTGAGTCACAAAAGTCTTTATACAGCTAGTCAATTTTCTTTCAATCACCATGTTGAATGTGAAAATTAAGAGCAAAAATACTGGAAAAAATATATTATGTAGAGAAAACACTCTTGAACAAGAACTATATAAAGTTTGGACAAAAAAACAAAAATAAACACGCTTCTAACAATTGGAAACAAAAAGTAACGAAAAATGAGATCACAAAAGTAAATATACAGCAACATAGTTGCGGGGTTTGACGTAGCTTAACACACTTTTGCCATTGAAATGAGTAACAACAAGGCACAGAGGGCAAACATAAGTCGTTAGGGAACAAGAGCATTACAGTCGTTGTTGCGATTAGTAACGCGAAAGTCATTTTACCGAGGGTTTCTGCGTTTGAAGCTGTGATACAAGTGAAATATACAACATGGGGAAAGAAACGTCCTTTGAGATTAGACAGCTAGTCATTTTTCACAATGCCAAAGGGAAGTCATACACAGATATAGCTAAACTATTAAATATCAAAAGATGCACCGTCGCAGCTATCGTCCAGCGGTTTAAAAACAAAGATCGAATTGAATCTGCACCACGAAGTGGCCGTCCAAAATTAATAACCGACCGTGAAAAAAACCTCATCATACATAAAATAAAAAAAATCCCAAGTTGAGTGCATCGAAACTCAGATCAGAGTATTACCAAGAGACTGGAAAGAAAGTTAGTCCTGAAACTATACGGCGAGTACTACGAAAAGAAAATTATAATGGTAGAATCGCGAGGAAGAAACCATTCATTAACGAACGGAATAGTAAAATTCGGTTAAATTTCGCGAAACAGCACGTGTTCAAGGATGAAAGTTATTGGCGTGATGTTGTACTTTGCGATGAATCCAAGCTCAATCTTTTCGGCTCGGATGGCAAAGTCACAGTATGGAGGAAACCGAATCAAGAATGGCGCGCGGGTGACGTCAAGAGTACAGTAAAACACGGCGGCGGCAATGTTATGGTATGGGGTTGCATTTCGACCGCTGGCGTAGGGGAACTCGTCTTTATTGATGGTACCATGAATGCTGCCCAGTACCTCAACATTTTGAAAACGAATTTGAAAAAAAGTGTCGAGAAAATGGGCATTTCAAATTCGTGGAAGTTTTATCAAGACAACGATCCAAAACATAAAGCGCGTGTTGTACAAGAATGGCTCCTTTACAATTGTCCAAAAGTCATGAAACCACCGGCGCAATCTCCCGACCTGAATCCCATTGAAAATTTATGGGATGAACTAGATAGAAGAATCCGAAAAACTCCGATAAGTTCCAAGGCCGAGCTCCGAACGCTTTTACAAACAGAATGGTCGCAGATTTCACACGAATACATAACAAAAATCATATCGAACATGCCAACTCGTTTACAATGTGTTATTAACAATAAGGGTAACGCCACTAAGTGTTAATAGTGTAAATAAATAGTTTCCTGAAGCTGTATATTTACTTTTGTGATCTCATTTTTCGTTACTTTTTGTTTCCAATTGTTAGAAGCGTGTTTATTTTTGTTTTTTTTGTCCAAACTTTATATAGTTCTTGTTCAAGAGTGTTTTCTCTACATAATATATTTTTTCCAGTATTTTTGCCCTTAATTTTCACATTCAACATGGTGATTGATGGAAAATTGACTAACTGTATAAAGACTTTTGTGACTCACTGTATATACTTTGATAGATCCAGAACAATCTTTTGTGTAACGGGAAGTGACGCGAAGTGCCGCCATTAATTTCTAAACGGTAGTTTTCATGGAAAATATCGCGCGGATTTCGAGAATTCAGCATAAAATCAAGACAGCATCGGTAACAAGCGTTAAAGCCTTGCATACATTTATTTTCGGTATCGGAAGGTGACTGGAATAATCGGGAAAAGCTGTAAGCATTCGTGGCTTCGAATTTCGAGAAAGTTCGGAAGAATTCGTTAGATTATCGTGCGGGGGTTTAGTGTCCTGTAACATTCTTGATTTAAATTACGAAGGATCGAAAGATCTATTAAGTACATTGAATGTGTAATGGATTGATTTATATCAATTCCTTGGTGGACGCCGACGAAGGGGAAGACGAAGATGAAGCAGACTACGAAGAGTGCCGGCACACCAAATACGTTCTGTCACGTCACGTTGCGTTTTCCCTCGAGTCGAAAAAAGAGGAACGCAGTTTTTCAATGCCTCCTTCTCTTCAACACCAGGGAAGACGCGACGTGACGTAACGGAACGTATTTGGTCTGCCGGCTCTCGAACGCGATACAGACAAAACGTGTACCTAAAGAAAAGATGGCGGACAAGATGGCGGGAACGTTGAACAAGACGACGATCGACAACAAGATGGCGAGAAAGACTATCATGAGGCTTAACAACGAGAAACGATAAACGCACGTACTCGACGGCCTGTAAATTTTGGGATGAATTTGCGAGACATCGAAGATTCGTTCCGAGCTTTCGACGGTAGTGGATTCCTATCACGTAGAACGCTGGATGACCGACTTTGGATCAAAGGAGACCGCGGAAAAAGCGAAGGAACGAATCCCGACGTCCGACGTAGGCTGTTTTAATTGCGGTGAGAATGATCATGTATTAAAAGATTTTAAACATAAATCGCTAGGTAGTAAATGCTTTAAATGTCAATCGTTTGGACGTATTGCGACAGTCAAGGCGAGAAAACTTCTTTATCTTTACAAACTTGCGCCAGGAAGTACACTGTTTCGACGCTCTTAAAAAATAATCTGTGTAAGAAAGTCGAAACGAATGGTGTGAGAGAAAATGCATTCCCGAGTAGAATTTTGAGTTAGGCAGATATTAGGTCCGCATTATGCCACCCTAATTTGCCTTATTTGATTGTCTAATTCGGAAAGCCGCGTTAGAGCCGCATCGGGATTTCCCAATGATTCTGAACAAGTTTTTTCTTAACAAAAATGTTGGTCGCGCCCTCATTTTTTAATTATAAACGAAACGCGTAGGCTAATCGTAGCGCTTATCGCGCGCACGTTCGAAACGGGAGCGTGGCTTTGAATCGCGCTCAATCGCAAGAGTGAATAAATAATGTTACGAATAGCGTTACGAATGCATTAGCGTTACTAATGCGTTACGAATGCTTCTAAGCAACTAACTAAGGTTAGATAATTTTGGTCCATTCGTTGCAACCGCTCGTCAAGGTCGTCGTAACGAGCTGCTACTTCAGAGAATCTGGTGTTTACGGCGCTCTGCAAATTCTGGATTGCCGTCAAGACCTGAGACTCAAAACCTTCTCCTTCTCTTCCAATTTGTTGTGATGGACTTTACATCATTGCATCTCCGTGTAATTCCTCCTCGTCAGTTCTAAATTCACTCGTCAAATTCGGAATATTATTCGCGGTACTAGCGAACATCCCACTTCTGACACCATTGTTACGAGTCGTTGCGAGAACGCGACCGTAAAATAGGCATATTTATAAAGTAATGTTTATTGCTAGAATATAGAGAGCACAACCGTTCCTGATCAGAATTCGAATACAACAACTGACATATTTATCATTTGAATCTCGGCGCCCGACAACTAATAACTGCCTATCGACAATGCCGGACGCCAATGGGGCAATGATATTCGTAACACTACCCCCCCTCCCCTTCGTGTACGAATAATTTGTCCACCTTCTTTCCCTCTTTCCGAAATACAGTCCACGTTAGTATCGAACACCCTGACCCGTTAAAACATTTCAGCACAGACATTTTCAATGGTGTTTAAGTCCGAAGGCTTTGCCGGCCAGTCCAGGACTGCCATTCCGGATGGGCCGCGAACCATACTTTCGCGTATGTTCTGTGGACTGCGTTATTGTCCTGAACTAGCCGAAGCACCGACACAGTTTCCGCGGAATATACCGCTCGCACCGTCGGAACACGAACATCCTCCAGTAATCGGATATATTCTGCAGAATTCATGTGCGGTGAAACTTCGACTAGTTCGCCGGGACCAGCAACAGTCATCCATCCCCCCCAGACCGCACGTGAAACACACGTGCACAGCCGAAATTCCCAGTCCTCTCTGGAGCAGAAAACTTTCTCGTTCAGTCATATAGTGGTTATCCATTCAGCGCTGAAGGTTGTCAATTCCTGCAGCGAGAAAGCGACTCGATCCTCTCTGTTTTTGCGTGAGAGGAATCTTTCTTGTGGGACTATAAGAAGAAATATTCGCCCCGTGCAGTCGCCTGCGCACTGTCTCATCAGAAATTGGCAATCCCAGAGCGCCCGTCGCTTCACGGCCACTGCTAAATGGGTTTGCAGTTATATACCGCACGATCTGGTTGTCCTGCTACGGAAAGGTCTTCCTCGGTCGCCCGCTGTTCGCCAGCCGATGGTCAACCAGGGCTGATTCACCTCTCACCAAAAACTTGGAAATCCATCTCCGGACCGTCCTCACCGAACAACCGACGTCATCCGCGATGTCCTGCGGTGGTTTACCGGACGGCCAGTATCCAACGATCATGGATTGTTATGGATGGCCGTCAACACTTGAGAATCGAAAGATTGTCCTTGTCCCATCTGATGTTGCGGGTCTTCCATGATTCGATTTTCAAGTAATCCTTCACCAAATTCACTCGCGAAATTAATGTTATTCGCGCTACTATTGGATATCCCACTTCTGACACCAATGTTACGGACGATACGCGAACGAGACCGCAAAATAGGCATATTTAAGAAATAATGTTTATTGCCAGAATATAAGAAGCACAACCGTTCCTTCTGAGATCTCGAATACAACAACTCATATTTATAATTTGAATTTCGGCGCCCGGCAACTAACAACTGCCTATCGGCAATGCCGGACGCCAACAAGGCAATGAAATACATAGACATTCGTAACAATATTTACAAAGCGTCAAGTATTAATTATGTGATCAAATTAATTGGCGAATTAGACTGATTTTTTGCATTGGTAACTGACAAGGGAACATACCGAAGAGTCCGCGTCCGATTTGAATGAAATTGAAAACTACTTGCGCCCCATCTGAATGTGTACCGCTGGTGGCACTAAAAAACGAATATCACAGATTTCAATCCGACATCCGTTCCCTGGGTCAGGATTACTGAACCCACGGTGGCAGTAAGGCTACTCGATATTGTTTCTTTTCCTGCAACGGCGGAAGGACATACACCCCCTGCTCTCGGCCTGACCGGGAGTATGTTTGTACTCGGATGGCGAGAGGGGGTGGTCAATTCCCGGCGGTTGACGGAATAACCGACCGGAAGGGCGTGACGGGACACGGCCCTTCTATGCCCAGGTTTAATGGGTAGGTGGCGGGGGTGTCTCGGCCGTAAGTAAGTCACCCTGTGGGCAGAATTGTCTGTCCATCTGATAAGTCCGCGATCCTCCTTGGACCATTCGGTGGGACCAGGGGGGTGTAGGGGTGACCGTGTCGAGAGGTGTGTACCGACCGGGATTCTTATGGTTTTCTCATTTATTTGAGAGGATGAAATGGTGGGTTAAGAAAGGGCGTTAAAAGGTGGCTTAAAAAAGATGAATTGCAACTACGAAATACGAGGATAGAAAGCATTTTAAATTATGTCGAATGGACTTGCGCTCCTTTCAAATTATATAAGCTTAACAAGTTTCATTCAAATCGAATGCGGACTCCTCGGTATGTACCCTCGGTACGTGATAGTGGACGTACCTGCGCCACGTATTTCTTACGAGTGAGAAACTTTAGACATGACTGTTTATATCTAAATTCATTGAAGCTTTCTGGAAAAATATCCTGTGAAAGTATGCTTATTTGGTTAGCCATTTCTTGGAAACTTTCATTTTTTCCTAGAACGTAATTGAAGAACTTGTATCTATTTATTTCGACCGAAGGTTCATTATCAAATCGACGTTCCAATTTCGTAAGAAGACGATGAAAATTTAAACGCTCTGACTCTTCAAGAGATTTCTACATGAAACTTTGCCTGGCCAGTTCAGGACATGCCATTCCGGATGAGCCGCGAACAATTGGTTCACGTCGTATGATGCGTGGACTGCGTTATTGTCTTGAACTAGCCGAAGCATCGACCCGTCTTCCGCGGAATATACCACTACAACCGTCGGAACAAGAACTTCCTCTAGCAATCGGATATATTCTGCAGAATTCGTGTGCGGTGAAACTTCGACTAGTTCGCCGGGATCAACAACAGTCACCCAACTCCACATCCCGCACGCGATGCGGCCGCTACGCCCCGCCAGAACGACATATCGTGGATCTAGCCGACAAGCCTCTGAACGCCACACTCGAAATTCCCAGTCCTCCCTGAAGCAGAATAATTTTTCATATTATTCTGATTACATGGAAATCTACATTGAGCCTGCGAATGGCCAAATTTACGAGAATTAAAACATTGTGGCAGGATTGTTTAATCTCTTAATTCATTGGGGCTTTCTGGAAAAATATCCTGTGAAAGTATTGTTACGGACAGTCTGCGAACGAGACCGCAAAATAGGCATTTTTAAGAAATAATGTTCATTGCCAGAATATAAGTAGTAACAACTATTTATAATTTAAATCTCGGCGCCCGACAACTAACAACTGCCTAACGGCAATGCCGGACGCCAAAGACGACAAAGAAATACATAGACATTCATAACAGACATTCGTAACAGTATTGTTACGAATCTTGCGAGAACGTAAGCGTGAATTGGGCATATTTGTAGAAATAACGTTTATTAGTGGAACATTGAGAACACATCCATTTGTAGTCAGAGTTTGAATACAACTATTGACATATTTACAATTTGAATCTCGGCGCCCGACAACTAACAACTGCCTAGCAGCAATTACCTTATAATAATTATTATAATACTGGACTCAGCTCTATTAAATCTATTCACGATGTTCGTTAATTGAGTTTCAGTAGCTGTCAATTTTGATTCAACTTCAATTTCAAAATTGGTCAGTTTCGCCTGGATTGAAGCTGAAGTTTCTTTAAATAATCAAGTCTTGAGATATATTCATTAATAAGGCTGCAATTCCGGAAAGTGTGACCGTTGAAGGTCTCCCGACTACAAGCAAAAGTTCCGACTAGACGCGGTGGTTCTGATTCTATGAGTTCCAGGAGACGAATCCTACTTCTGACACCAATGTTGCGCGAAATGTTGCGCGTGACGCGTCGCAAAGCCATCATTCAAAACGGAAGAGAGAATTAACTATGAACTGATATTTATTTAGACCGAGGCAAAGGCGTGTTCCTAAACCTCAATTTTTACCATTTTCTTCGACACCTCTGTAAACTTCTTCATTTGTTCTCTAAGTTTCTCAATCATATAAGGCACCTATATAAACACTTGTTTCACTAGCTCACAGCAAGAAGGAATGACTTTCGCGACCACATGCGGCGTATCGGCGGCGGGACGACACGAGCGCTATGGCGGCCTCTTTTAAACCTACTCGATAATGCTATGGAATCTAGCTGAACAAGAGGCGGACTACAGACTATAATCTCGGGAACGAGGCTCGAAATATAACCAGGATCGATTGCTGCTGGATCTACACGCAAAGGCAGGTAATATCCCAATTAAACACGAATCCCATGATCTGCTCACAATCCGCTGAATTCTGCTTTGTCTCATTTCGTCTTCCACTTGTAGAATCACTGTGACGCACCATAACTCGCGTAATCAAAATTTTATGCGGTTTGAACTTTTTAGTTTTCCACAATAATTACTAAACTAAAGCAGCAATAACTTTCAATTAATTTGAAAGTATTTGTGGCGGTAAAGGATGTAATCAAACGTGTCTACTTTCGTAGTATTTTCAAAAATCAATCTTTTTCCTCTTTTAATCAATAACTCGTTGTACATTCCGAGAGAATGAAGTAAATTTAGAAAAGTGTGAAGAATTTAGGGAGCGTTGCTTTTAGCTACGACAAATTGCATTCTAAACACAATAATTTTTTAAAACGCTTTTATTGTCATTCCCTACTTTACTGACCTCCGATTAAATACATAATTTCGTTGCCGTTGGTCGGAACATAGCATTTTCATGTCACGATCAATGTTACCGATGCTGTTCACGATGTGAAATTATTTATGATATTCTTCTACTGTAAAATGAATAATCCACAGCAACATATATCGTTAATCGAAACAGTTTATATCGTTCAAACGAGCTTATTTAGTATTTATCCAAGGTTAAGGTTTCCTTGTTCTTCGAATTTCGAGGAGTGGGATAAGATATTTTGAAGTTTGTACGCACATTAGTATGATTTAAGTAACTGTGCCATACGATCACTTACAAAGTATAATAGTTAATATTCGCTTAGTTAAAGGAAAAACTTTAAAGTAAACTTTCACGTTATCTCAAAAAATCTGTAAGCCATTGAAAAGGTGTCATTATTGATCTATACTAATCGACGTTATTAAGTATTCGCAATTTAATTACAATATTATTTTAAATATTTGTTCCATTAAAAATATTTGAAACAGAAGATCAGTGGTATGAACACGGACATGACATCAACACGTTTTTTTCTACCTTACTCGTTTAACGAAACCCCAAGTTTACCCTCGATGTTTGTCTAACATTGCAGACGTAATCAAATCATCCCTTCCAACTAGATATAAATTAATCTAATTTTAGAGCCCAGAGATTCCAATTCGATTCGTAGATCGCCACGTTACTCACATTTAGATGACACATCAACCGCCCTTGATATTAATATTCCGAAACTGAGGTGTCACCCAAATATGGGTGACGTGGCGATAACGCATTAAACAGAGAATCAATAATATATTCCTGGGATTAAAAACGTATCATCGCGAATAGGTCCTTGTTTCTCAACGCTGACAGGGAGCAGGTGTGGAGCGCCCCTAAAACAAAAATCTTTTTAGCTTCGCGAATATAAAATCGTAAATCCGGCACTGTCGGGAGCGGATCGTCATAGAGCGCAAACTCGTGGAGGGCGCGGACGGTCTCGCACAGAAACGAGACACGACGAAACGTAACGAAACGAAACGAAACGGCGTTGCTAAATATAATACACGGAGGCACGCGGTTCTCTCAACGGACGGTGGGACGAGCACGTCGCTCGTCAACATCCGAAAGACATCGGGCATCGTTCTCAGTGGTGTGATCTCGTTATCGTTGCCCTTTCGACGATATTTCCTCGTCGCGCGAAAGCCGGGGACGTGAGCGGAGTGACGGGGAGAGGACGGAAAATCGAAACCGTACCGACGGGGAAAAAGTGGCGTCGCAGTTTCTGCCTCGAAAGAATTCAGTGATTCCCCCCGAGGGCGAAGGTTCATCCAGGGTGAACCCTTCCTGCACGCCTTCCGTCCATGTTCCCTTTGTCACGTGGTAACCGGTCGAATTACAGGTAAGTACACGAGTGTCGCGCGAGTTTATCGTTGATGCTGTAACGTCTGGCATGCCGATTGTTATCGCTGATTATTGGACTGTGCGGTGGACGGGGCATAATGTGCTCGTGACGAAAGTGCATCGTCTTCGATGTGACGTAGAGAGAGAGTGCAATAGAAGATATTCGTACGTCCTAGAGTATTTTTGACGGGTAATCTTGGTTTAGAATGCATCTTAATGATATTTACAGGTATTAATTAACATTTCTTGGGAACGCACAGTGATTGGCATTCGTATTCGGACGGTTCGAAGGGTTTTAGACATCAGCAGTGTCCGAATATCACTGAGAGTCACCGTACATCGAAGTAATTTACTACAGTTTCGCTAATGGGTTATAAAATATACTGTGGGGCGTGAATACCTTTTTTTACAACTGTAGATCCTAGGGCGATCATCTGTTCTGTTTTCGTAAGAATCATCTATAACATATCTGTATAGTTTAAACATATTGTGTCTTCTAAAACGTATCATGGTGCTTTTGCGGTTATGGTGCACATTTTGTAGACTCGCATTTGCAGACTTTTTTCTCGCGTAATCTATCGAGGCGTGACATATTTTCGCGAAGAGTATTTTGATCCCGAGGCACCGAAATGCTACAAAGGCGAAATTTAAAGTTGATTGGTACGTGAGCAGTACTTCAAAGACATTTCGGAAATATTGCAATTTAATTAAATCTACTTTAAAAACGTCACGAATATCTGGGACAATCTGGTATAACAGCTGTTGCAATTTTCTCTGTCGTTGCATCAAAAGCCTTGCAATTATTAGGAACCTAGCTTTCAGTTTTTTAGTTCCTAGTACGATCGAAAATAATTGGCGAAGGGAATTTAGCAATCAAAATTGAGTCGCATTCTGCTCGGCGAGGCGTTGCGCAATTTCACGATTACAACGAATAGGTTTTCTCACGTGCTTCGTTTCTCAATGCCAACTGTATACTCGTAAAAGTCGCTTTACTAGTTTGCGATTGCTTTTGGTGATCGAAATTGGCCGCTCGCGTTTCGTCGAATTTGGTGAAACGTCTGATAGAAGGTATCGTAGCGCTGCATATCTTTAAATACTCGATATATTATATATTAGATATATATTAGTTTCTCTCGCGTAACTGTTAATTTTACCCGCCTAATTGTTTTGTTAAATTACTCGTTGATGCGCAATTTGCGCACGCGTTACGTACGGAGGCGTGTATTTACACTTCTTACACACATATTGCACAATATGTGCTTTTTCGCGTGAGGCTTTAGTGATCGTGAAAGAGCAAAAGTTTAACAGGAACTAATAATTCGTTAAATAAACATTAATAAACATTCAAATTAATGTTAATTTAAAAAAATTAACAAAAAATTATATGTTACATTTTTTCAACCGGAATAATATTCAAATAATAATCTAATATAAGAATAATAATATTTGGTCAGTCTCGTCATTCTTAGCACTAAAGGGATTAGCTAGAAAATCGTAGCGGCGCCATAGCGGTCATAGAATTCGCCGATCAATAATCGTAGTAGCAGTCGGCGTTTCGGTTTGTAAATATCGTTCCTCGGATTGTGTATCGGTGCACCGAAGGTATTATACAACGCACGCGCGCAGTTTATTACTACGCGTGAATTAAATTGTGTCCCTTAAATTAAAACAAAAAAGTTCGCCCGTTGCGGAAATTTAAATCAGGAATAAAGAAATATCAGGTGTTGGCAATTTTTTCGTTTTGAATAATCACGCATCAAATATAAATTAATCCAATAATCGATGTTTTTGTGCGTGGATTAATAAATTTAATAAATAGATGTTTAATTTTATATATTCTGATCGTACGTGAGTAGGATATTGCCGTGTAAGATTTGCCATAAAGGTGAAATTCTAGAGGCGACAAAAACGATTGTGGCAAAAAAGAGTGGAAGATAATAAAGTGCTCTTAGGTCAGATCAGATTCCCTTGAAGAGTGAAAGCGATACGAATCTGTTATGTACGCCACCACGATGAAAGGAGAGATTTGAATTTTTCTACTTAAAAATCGCGGACGCTAATCGATCGCGATAAGAAAAAATATGGTATCGAATCTGATCGGTCGTTCGAAGAATCCTTCCAATCTTTTATTGGTTATTTTTATTTTGATCTTTACCAAGATTAATTTCAATCTTCTAATCTTTTAACATCTTATCGCTCTTTGCTTTCATTTTTTCAATAGCTTAATATTGTTATAAGATTATTAAACCGACGATTAAACGTGTGTTAGAGTGGTTTTACAAGAAATATCGAAAAGCAGATTATTTGTTTAACATTGAAAACACTTAAATTTCAAAGACACGCTACATATGTACTCGAGTAAAATTCGGTTTAATCCAAGGCTGTCCCTTTGACAATTGAAAGATAAACGTTTCGATTTTTCTTATTTGCTCCCCAGATATGAATATCCAGAAGCCTGAGGATCTTTTGTCGGTGGTTCTATCTACCGAACTTCCGTCCTCCTCCAGCTCGCAGCAGCTCTTTATAAATCAGGACCAACAGGTGTGTTCGGATAACATTCCTTTTGTTTTCCGCCCATCTATTCTTCCTTGTACCCTACTTAACAATTTAGTGTCTCCACTATGCTTCTTAAGCGGACCCGTGGTTCTCGTTAAAGATACATTTTTAAAGCCACCGTCGAAAATTACTAGATTGCGGGTGTTTGCACCAATTAATATTTTTATAGGAGATCCATGAAAAAATAGGGTTTAAACAAAAAATTATTTTCCTTCGTTCTCACTTTTAATTTTTTTTTTGGGTAAACTTTCTGTTAACCGACGTTTCCACTAAAATGTATCCGTGTGATTGAACAGGACGAAGAGGCGTCGGATTGTCCACTTTTGACGCCCAGCCCGCCACACACTCAGATAAATAATCCTCTGGAGTCTGGGCCGATCTTCGGCCCGTTGGAAGGGACTCCTTTAGAAACGATTCCGACGCCAACGCTCGAGAATATTAACACGGAGGATGGACTTAATGCGTTCATGAATATAGTTAACAGTTCGAGTAAACCTCTCCACGATGGTAGGTTTCACTCAGTAGTTATGTTTCATGTTATTCCGATTATGCTTGGGAAGAACGTGCCAAGTTTAGTGTTTGTCGGAATTGATTAGTGTCACACTCGGATTCGGAAAAGTGATCCGATTAGGAGGAAAAAAAAGAACCTAACGTCGTGTGCCGATTATATCCACCACTATGTGACTTAAAAATACTACGTGAAATAATTGTTTGTTTTTTATGTCATTATCGGTATTCGAATTTCTTAAGAGACATTGATTTGGCATCGCATTATTCACCGATGTCCTGGTTTGATGATGCAGCAAGTCTGAATAGATGATGCCGAGATAATAGATATTTAAAGTGTACGGCCGTAATTATATACACATTGTATATAATTCAGTCAGTTTGGCTTGTTTAATACCTACTTGTTAAGTGTTACTTCTTCTTTAAAATCTATTTCGAATATTTTGCAATTAAACGAGTTTTAAGTTACATCGAGCTGTAACCTGAACTGGGATATCGAAGCTTATTTTATGATTCTAATTAAGTTCGTCGGTCGTTCAATCGCTGTAATAATATCATTGAACTGAATTGATAGATGTAGTCCATTGGGCTTCACAGTCAATATAACGTCCAACGTTAGCGTTTACACATAAATTAGTTTCGCTTCGTTATTTGGACACGGTGCGATTTTTCACCTGCCCATATCATTTTACGACTCGTAAACTACTCGCGTTGTTGAAGACGCACGTCAACATAACTTATTTCTTCGAACGAGCATGGTTTTGGCACGCTGTTGTTCATTCATTTTATTTTATTCCCACTTTGCAGACTGTAATAAAGTACCCGGGGTGCTTTATCGAATCGCATATAGCATTCGCATATAGCACAATAAGGTAATGCACAATTTAAAATGTGCTCCAATAGATCACATGATTTTAAATTATGCTTTATCTCATTCAACTTGCCTTATAATTATATATCGTTTAATAAATTTCATATGATCAGCCGGAGGTGTAAGGATCTGTTATGTGTTGTTACAACTGAAAAGTAAATTTACGTAAAATTACAACCGACCGACAAACTTGATCGGTTTATCAATACGCATATAGAGTCTCTTGAGTGGCGCTCTCCGCTTAAGAAACTTACATAATCACACGGAGTCGTATACACAAGCGTATAAGACGCGGTCGAGAAAATGCTTTAATAGGATCCAATTTCAATGTAAACCACAATTAATCTTAAGGAAGCTGCGCCGTCGACAGTTGTGTCTCATTGAGTACCCAGACTGGACAATAACGTCCGTTAATAGCTCTGCGTTGGTCGCGTAAGGCACATTGTTCGGTTATTCAACGCGTCGCTAAATTAAATACATTTTTATTACCGTAGAACCGAGTTCGCGCGATCCAATGGTGGAATCTACAACCAGCGGTAGCAGCAGCGACTCGAACGAGCCAGTTTGCGCACAATTGTTAACGCAGTTAAATACAGCGTACCAACATCTCGCACCCGATGCCCAAGCACTCGTAAGTATTTTAAAGAATAAACTTCATTGTCCATCGAGCGTCAGTTTCTGTCGCGTACAACTGACCTCCGAATTAAGAAGAAATACGAAAGTTTACTATTCTTGTCGATTGTCAGTTTATAAATAAATTGCTAGCCGTCTACGATTATTTATAAATCGCGTCTACACTTAACTACAATAAACACATGTCAGTTTTGGCTACGGCCGATAACCCGTTCTACTGTCGATGTAACAATAAATGTGTCAAATTTAATTGCGACTGTTCGATATTATATCTGTTACGCGCGAGTAGACTCCAAGTTTTTGGTTAGACAATTTGACACGTCTCCAAGTCTTTTGAACATTCGCCGGGAATAAACATAAGTTTGAACTGTCTGGAATTATAACTATTATCATTGTTATTTTATTTATAACTAGATATAATCTATTTATGCTTTGTTGTATTACTGTATTATGACCACCTAGGTCAGGCATGGGCAACAGTGCTTCTCCTCCGCTGATTTCGCTATCCCCACTCCCGCCGCGTGCACCGAACGGAGAGAAGGATAGCGCGTTCACTTGTTTAAATCGCTGGTGGGGGTAGCCCGTAGCGGAGAAGTTCGAGCCGCCGTCGGTGCTGTAGCTCAGTGAGCCGATATTCCCCATGCCTGACCTAGGTCAATCCTCTGTTTATTATATTATTTTCTGGTCAAGACAAACACATTCGTTCTATATACATGGCGGGACACTAAACTTGGCAAACTGAACTAACCAGCAAAGCAGTTGTTCTATTAAAAATACTTTAAAAGATTAATGATATTAAGGCGGAGACGTGATGTATCAAGTATTTTTTAAATCCTCGCTCCGAATCGTTTGTCTTTGGTTTCAAAAATTTTGCAACAAATACTTGAAAATTATTTAAGCTTGTCAAGTTAGTTGCCTCAATTTGTAGATGTTTCATTATATTTTACTTTATGTACAATATAATCAATTTTGCCCCCTACAGAAGCATCATCCACGGTTTGCTGTTTTCACTATGTTACCTAATCATAAGTCGAGCAGCTCTATTATCTGGACTGTCGTCTCCTTTGTGATTAACATCTTTACATTGTCGTTAAACGATAGTTCGCAGCTTGTCCCGCGAATTCCGCGCGTGATTTATTTACCTTCGATATTGTATCCCGCCACGTCTCATCCGCTTGGCACATATTGAGAAATACCTTGCCAAAATGTTAGTAACCGTTCCGATAATTTAACGTATTCTTTCACGAGGATCGAGCCTTCAGACGAAATTTTGCGTCGACACCTTATCCAATTTTGTTAACACTATTCGGTAATGCACATTCCTATCAAGTCCATGGTCATTTCTCGTGCTTCGTTTGTGTTTAATGATGCATCACAAATCCTGGCAATATTGCGTTTGTTTCGTCATTGCCGAACACGCGATCTCGCGAACCGACGCGGTCCGGCGTCATCCGCATCGTAGATTCTATGTATTTCTAAATGCAAAACTTGCTGATATTATTACCAGTACGTTCTAGTAATATCCGAAATATGATTACTAGATCGCGAATTTTATTTTAATACGTATTTTTGTCGGAGGGCAGAGAACATCATACAAGAAAAATTTGTATTCGAAATATATTTTTTAGAGGGCTTTAACGAGGAAATGAATTTTTGTTTCCACTTGTTTTCTGCGAGATTCTGTATTTTAATCAAATCAGCTGGTCTGATAATGCATTCGTGGCCCAATTATCTGTCTCCAAATTTGGTTGGAAAATTATTCGTGAATTCCATTGAGAAAAGTTTTTTTTGTTACACGTTGAAGCTTAGGAAATTTTAGAACAGAGGTTTTTGCCAATTAAATGCACGTGCAACCCGCAGACTGGGAAATTTGCGGTCGAACACGACTCGAATGTATATTATTGGATTGCGAATTTATTTGTACATTTAATTGGTCGAAATTTCTGAACCTTCCACGTGCCACGTACAATTTCCAATTCGAAATTTTTCAGCATTCTTACCGTTAAATCTCCATTATCACATTTATAATTACTCATGCGTTTAATCAGAACAGGTTTCTGTTGGCATTAATGTCCGCAACGATGCTCCATTTTGGATAGCGAATCGACGCACATCCAAACTAATTACTCCATAAAATAATTCATCGACAAATCAAGCAGAATCAGTAATCGTGTCATAATCACTGTGTGCTGTTTCCCCGCTCGCTTGGTGGAAGAAAATCATTAGTGTTCCACTTGATTGTTGTGATCGGTGTAAACTAATCCACCGCTTGTCGCTTCCTAACATCACCATGAACTCACACCGTAACTCTTTAGTTTTACAATCAGGAGAACGGTGGAAAGCCACCGCTAGTTGGAATCCAGCTGGTGGTACCGAAGCCCCCCAAGGATTACCGTTTCACGAAATGGAATTGGCCCCTCATACGGAAGACTTGCTTCTGGTCTCTCATGTCGTTGCTGGCTGGATGCACCGCGCTTGTAATTGGCGTTATCGCTACAATGCCGAGGAAGTGAGTAATCGCGTTAATAAATAAATAGAATGCGAATTTTTTGGCAACATTTACATTTTTTTTGTACAATACGCGTAAAGAACGACGAGAATTTATTGCAAAGTGTTCCGGTAAAGGATTATAAAATAAATCATGTATTCCACGAGGAGACTAAATAACAAGCGTACCAGACTATCTGGATTACTTATGATAAAAACAGGATTTTAATCGTAAGAAAATAAGGAGACATGAAAATCGATGAAAGAACGCTTTCCACCGTTTTTTACAGATGCGATCCAAAAGTGGAATGGTGGCAAGGCAGTATCTTTTACGAGATATTTCCAGCTTCCTTTCAAGACACTTCAAAAACCGGTGACGGTATCGGGGATCTTCGTGGTATAACGATGCGCCTGGATTATTTAAAGAAACTTGGTGTTCAGGGCGTCCGTTTGAACTCCATCTTCCCCGCGCCGCACTATCCAGAATATTTCTCCGACATCGAAAATCTGACGGACCTCAACAAACAACTGGGCACATTGGAAGACTTCGGGACCCTCGTACAGGAACTTCATCGCAGAAACATGAGTCTGATCCTCGATTTACCTCTGCATCCTTTTGTAAAGGACTTGCACGACGAGAACATGCTTAATCCGAAGCCAAACAAGACCGACAAGGCAGTGCGAGAGAGAAGGGGTGCAAACGAAGATTTTAATTTAGAGAATATTACCCCCGAGGCACCCTCTCCGACGCTACAAGCTTTGCGACTAGCCTTGTCTTCCATACCTCCGCCTCTGGGCGAATCCAAGCAACAGGCACTGTCGTCGAATCACGTGAATCCCGTCACGGAACACCTCGTCACGGAAGCCATACAAATCTGGCTGGCGAGAGGAGTCGATGGATTTTATTTGAAAGGTCTCGAAAGTTACGTACACGATGAGAATTTCTCGAACATTCTTCGACGCTGGAAATCCATTTTGGGAGATAAGAAGATATTGATTTGTCACATGGATGCTTTGACCGCTGCTAACACGACAGCGGCGAAGAATTCGATCCTGACGAGGATAGATCTTGTCGACGTTACCATTCGTTTGTCAAACGGGACTAAACGGATTAAGTCTCAGTTGGAGAGCATCACGACGAGTTTGTTGTTCAATAAAGCTTCTTATCCTTGGGTACATTGGTCCATTGGTGGAGTAAATTCGAGGAGAGTAGCTTCTACGATTAGCGTGAAGAATGCCAGCATAGCGGTTTCCCTTTTGGGATTAATGCTTCCAGGGACACCGAGTATATTTTACGGAGACGAGGTAGGTGTCGAAATTATAGTTTGATTATTTTGAGAGGCTATTGAATATTCATTCGGTATATAAAGCGGGCTGCACACCAGCAGTTAAAACTGAGCGGTTTTTCCGGGTGAAAAAAACATTTTTTCCAACCTTTCCTGAAAATCTAATTCATGTTTAGATAGGTATCTTGGATTGCGAGTGCGAAGATCACGAAGATCTTGCTCACGTGCACAATCTGGCTCCCATGTATTGGGAGAAAAAAGATGGCTCCGATAAGAAATTTGCATCCACAGGAGTTACGGCGTGGTTACCGGAAGCGGCGAAACCATTAGAAACCAGTTTAATGGGATCTATTGCCGAAATGGCTAAGCTTAGGTCAGAAACGCCACCGATTTATGTGAAAGTGGTTGTGAAGGACAACAAAGCAGTGGCAAACTGTGATATTAGGTGAGAGCCCTGCTTCAAATATTGCTCCAGTTTAATAATATGAAATAAATTACAGCTGAATTATTTCGTAGATACGCGGAAGACGAGATGATTGTCATAGAACGATGGTATCCACGGAGAAACACTTACGTCTTCGTAGCCAATCTGGGCAACGAGACCCAAACGAAGGATTTATCTTTCCTGTATTACGGGGGCCACGTCGTAGTAGGGCCGACGTACAGATTGAACAAAGATGTGTACTTCAAACAGCTGACCATACCTCCGGGAGAAGCGTTCATCATAAAGTTGGACAAGTGAAGACCCCACAAACGTAAAATCAAAATTGACGTAACACTGAGTCTCATGTATTGCCAAGAGCTTAGTACAAACATTCTTTCATCTACTACTTATCCTCGAATTCGTGATACGTTCAACACACCGTTTGCGTTGCGCACGTTGTACAGCAAAAGAATCAACACGAAAGTTCCTATCGACCGTAACTCAAATTCGTAGGAACAGGAAAATAGAGTATCGCTAACAGCGATCGCGCGGAGCACTCTTTACATAGTTTCGTGGCAAGAGAGAACGGATGTTCCACGTAATCGAGAAAAAAAGCTCGAAGCAACTTCAAAGAGAAAAGAAATACTTGAAACGAAAGTTTTAAAGAGTTTTGACTTTGCGCGAGTGAAATGTGCATGGGCAAAACGTACGAAGTTGAACCAATCAAAGATCACAGTGATTAATCAAATTACAATGTTATTGTTGTCTTTAGTCTCGTTAGTCGTTACAAAGAGCTACAACGAACTTTCGCGCATTTCCGCATCCCGAAAGGATAAAGATGAAATTAGTGCTGCGTAGAGACAACGACTTCATGTTTGTCTGTGTTCATTTTGACCTCGGAAGCTGAGTCCAGGATAAAAGAGGTTTCACTGTTTTTGTATATTTTAATCCTTTTGATAATAAAACCGGAAACCCTTGCGGTTCTCTATCGATTATTCTCAATTGTACGATAAATACGATTCTTCGAGTTTAAATTCGTAGTATGAATGTTTCATCTACAAAAGTATATTGAATATTTTTGTAACGTATTTTACTGTGCCGTTGCGTATTGGAACGTACATGCGTAAAGAAAATTGTTCGCAATGTGTCATTCTTACTTCTTTTATAATAATTTTGGTACTAATTAAATAACATTTTACTGAACTGATGCGTGAATTAAATGGTGCTTATATAAAACACTTTTTTTGCATTTTCTTTGGACACTAGTTACATATATATTTTACCCGTGCCTTTTTTAATATCCGACCCGAATACGAATAATTCCTCGTAGCCATTTTTTACTGCTAAATTTCTAAACTATATTTGCGTGATAATTTAATAATCAATAATTTTTTTTATGGAATCTTTGAAGTATATAGATGTTCCTATATCTATTTTCTTGCTTTATCATTTTTCAAGGAAATTCAAGTTTCATAAATAGGATTGGATTTCACTTTGCGATGAATTTGATTGATTTTTGGGTTTCTCGCAAGTACTGCAACGCTACGCTAGTTCATATATAAGAGGGTACGAAGGCCAACGCTTCAAGTGAAGTTCCCTCGGGCAACACCGCGGAGCCACTATCGGAGTCTTTCAGTGACTCATTCGCTCTGAGGAAAGTCCCTGGACCTCTGGCAGAAAGTGCCGTGGCGTAAGCGCTGCTATCCTCCGCCGTCTCTCTCGATACAAGAAAGGAAGCTTCGGCTGATCTTTACGAGTTTGGGCGCGAGAGTATTGGTCAAAGAAAAGTAATGTGGTTTGGAATCAGCGAATCATTGAATTCTCTACTGGCATTTCGCGATGCCGAGAGAAGACAGGATTTGTAATTCAACTCAACAGGGCTCTTTTCGAGGAAACTTCTTTCTTTTGAATTTTTCGAAATAATGATTTTCACCGCCGTTAATTAATTGCAGTCAGAAAAGTTTTTAATACAAATTTATTTACTTCGTTCATTCGTTTTTCTTATAAATCCATTTGTTTTTAGGGTAAATAAACACAAAAGGAGAACAGGTTTTTCTTCTAATATACATACCGGTGAAAAGTATTAAATTTCATACGGACGAAAATGTCTCGTTATATTAAGAATGATAATTATATTGTTACGAGAATCACGATTTTAGGAAAATATACGTTTCATTAAAGTTGATCCGAAGGTGCTCATATTTAACTTGCATCGTCCTTGGGAAAGTACTGAATAAAATGGAAGTGGTAAATTCTGAATTCTAATTTATTCTAATCCAAATATCCAAATTTCAATGAATTAAGCTGTTATCATTTTTACTCACGTTCTTGGCTGCTTCAGAAATAGTATCGGTAACAGAAAGACCAGAATCCTGTACCATAGTATAAAAATAACCCTTCTTTTCCAGCAAAACATACGGATGATCGAATTCCTAAAAATCGAGACGCAAGTAGGAGTGATCAATACGTTCCATTGATCCATAAACATTTTTATTAGTTCTCACCACCGCATATCCCTGACTGATCACTAATACTTTATCGCTATCCATTATAGTGTTCAACCTGTGCGCTATAGTGAATACAGTGGAATCCTTGAATTTCCTTCTGATCGTCCTCTGGATCAAAGAATCAGTCTGAGGATCAACATTGGCAGTCACCTCGTCGAGGACCACGATCTTGTTGCTCCGAACAAGAGCTCGAGCGAGGCTTAACAATTGTCTCTGTCCAACGCTAAAGTTTAACCCGCCCTCGGTCACCATGGTGTTCAAACCGGCGGTCATGGCCAAAATGGTATTCTTCAGCTCTACTTCCTCAAGGGCGTCCCACAGCACCTTGTCGGTGTACTCGTCAAACAGATCCAGATTTTTTCGAAGGCTACCGCCGAACATAATAGGTTGCTGGGGTATAATACTAATTTTCGATCGAAAATCGTGCAACGCGATCGTCTCCGTTGACACGTTATCTATTAGAATATCACCCTCCACGTATGCCAACCGGAAGAGGGCACTGATCAAAGAACTCTTCCCTGCACCGGTTCTCCCAACCACGCCAATCTTCTCCGTAGGCTTCGCTATAAAATTGACGCCCTTCAAGACATGAATTCCTTTTGGTGCGTATCTCAGCTTCACGTTTCTGAACTCCACTTGACCTTGGTTGGGCCAATCCTTTGGCGGTCCTTTGCCCGGTTTGCTCTCGAGGAGGGGCTCCTCTTCGAGGCGCCCATACTCCAACACTCTCTCCACCGAGGTGAACTGATTTTCCATCTCCGCGGTTTGTCTGATACCGAACTGCACCAATCCACTTATCATCATCATTTGCGTGATCACCAGGCCAATGTCGCCTACAACGGCGAGACCTTCGACCGTCATGAACACCGCTATAATCAGTGCTACGTAGATCTGACAGAAAAATTCGATGTAAAGGCTGAAAGCTCGGGATATGGAGGCAAACGTAAACCAACTGGCCGAATGATGATCTTGGTGGCTATCGAATTCCTCCGTCAAGATTTTCTCTGCTTGCAACGCTCGAATGGTCGTCAAGCCTTGTATAGTCGCATCCACGTGATCGATCACCGGGGATCGGGCTGAAAAGCATACTTGTCTAAGCGTTGCAATTCTTTAGAACAGTGGGTTTTTTAACTATTTATATCCACGGATCGAGGGAAGTAAAGCAGAAGTAAAAACAGTTATTTATAACTAGACTGCAAATTTTATGCGAAAGTACATTTTTAAAGTGTAATAGCATTTTATTAGCTTTTAAATCTAAACATGATTGAAAAACTCGTGGAGTATTTAGGAACTACTTACTCGTATCCTCCAAACGCTTAACCGCACGACTACTTGCTGTGTAGACGACTCGGAAGAAATAGAAAACAAGAACAGTAAAAGCCGTCGGTATCAGCAACCATGGATTTACCGTCCCAATTATCGTTATCGCGCCGGTGAAGATCAAACTGATCTTAATAACATCGTATATAATTATTGACAGCTCCTGGTCTATGGCGGCGATGTCTTTGGAGAACCTTTGCACGAAAATAGGTTTTAACATTTTATTTCATTCTCCTCGACCGTAGGAAGAAGCGGTACCCAAATATTTTACACATCTTTATTACGTTAAATAAAGTATCTGTTGCCAAAATATGTAGTTTACTTAGCACTTGGAAACTTTGATCATTTTCTTACGAGGGTGATTCTATAAATTACTTTTAAGACGAAAACAAATATCGAAAAGTGAAAAAACGGGTGTCGAAAAACGAGAATATGCTGTTCCATATCTGGGTGGTACACTTTCGTACCTGCGCCTCGAAAAAAACGACGCTAATACCTGTTCAATATCCGACCCACTGGATTCGTATTATAAAAATACATCCTGGTGCGCGTTACGCCGTGCAACATCTTGTCGTGTAAATTTTTCGAGGTTCGCATGCAAAAGTTGCAATATATAATAATCGTGTAGATGCAGCCCCATATGACAGATCCAATCAGGACGCTGTAAAGACAAATCATTGTGTCTCGCGAAAAGGGTCCGCTCCACCGAAACACCGTCGTGCCATTCTCCATCTCGAACCGCGAAATTGTTTCGACGTCAACCCACCACGCGACCATGTAATCACTGCCGCTTCCCAGCATCTTCGTGATAAGAAACGAAGCCAATAGCAGTACGGTCAGTGAAAGTTTTCCACTGGCGTTCCAATAAGAAAGGAAAACCTTGCCGGAAATTTTTCCTATCGCTTTCTTTTCGGCCGCTTCGTCGGGATCGTATCTAAAGTTTCCTTCTCGTTCTTCGTTATTCATCATCGTGGAGCTTCCCTCGTTTTTAGCGTTCAATCTCACGTCATTTTCGTTGTTATCGATCTTTTTGAAAATCTCCAGGAAATCCAAATCCAGGTCCACGAGTTCCTCGAGGGTCCCTCGAACCTGTACGTTGCCGTTGTTCATCACTACGATCAGATCGGTGGACGTCAAGTATCGCAGTTGATGAATAACCACGATCCGCGTTTTATTTTTCAAAAAGCCGCAGATGCACTCCTCGACGATGCGGCTACCGACGTGATCGTCGACGGACGACAGGGGATCGTCCAGAAGGTAAATCTCGGCGTCTACGTAAAGGGCGCGTGCCAAATTAATTTTTGCCCGTTGACCACCGCTCAGGTTCATTCCCCTCTCCCCGACGATCGTTTCTTCGCCGTGCGGCAACGAGTCTATGTCCGCCTTTAATTGGCACACTCGAATTATCTCGTTGTAACGCGTCTCGTTCATCGGCTGGCCGAAGAGAATGTTTTGCTTAACGGACGACGCGAAGATCCATGCTCGTTGATTCGCGTAACTTATCCTTCCGGAAGTTTCGAGGGTCCCGCCCTTCAGAGGCAATTCCGACAGTATGGCTTGTAGCAAACTGCTCTTTCCCGAGCCGGTTTCACCGACGATCGCTACGAATTCTCCCGATCGCACCGACAGATCTAAATCTCGTATGGCGTACTCCTCGGAACCGTCCCTCTTTGCCGCGACACTCTTCATGTAAACGGGCATCGATCTCTTGGAGGTTTCGTCAACGTGAATCTCTGATTTTGAATTTTCAGGTAGCATCAGGAGCTGCTCGAGACGATTCATGGAAACCACCACTTTGACCAATTCGTAGAGACCTGTGCAGATTGGGCCGTAAGTTACAATTTTTCAATTTTTTATTCGTCGAGTTTGAAAAAATTTATTTTTTTGTATTATTTTTGCCGGTTTCCGATCGTGATAATTTAAATAACAACTACGATTTGCCGGAGGTTATGGCATTAAAAAATCAAAATTGTAGAGTAAGAAGATGTTCAAAAGCGGGTCCAATTTTAATAAGAAAAGGTTGACTAAAAATATAGTTCGACGAAATAATGTCTTACCCTGTGGAAAGTATAGGTTGACTGTATTCCGCAAAATATTGTAGAACGCCGTTACCATAAACACTTTTTCCGCATTAATGTCATGCCCAGTCATGACGTACGTTAGTATAGTAATGAACACGCATAGTCGGGGAACGTACAGATTGAAGGAGTAAGCCAATAATTGGTTCCTCAAAGATTTTTTAATTGCTTTCACCTCTTCCCTGCGAAAGTTTTTATAAACGTTTCAGTGTCGTTGTTCCATGTTTTAAATAATTTTTATTGAATTTCAATAAGAACACCCGAAACTTCCTTACTTTCTCGCTCTCTCGACCAGACGCGAGAACGGAACTTCCCAAACGTACATTTTAAGAATGTCTAAACCGGCGATTAATTGATTCGTCAATCTCAGTCGGTCGTCTGTTCTTTGCAACGTCACAGACGTCACTTGCGATAACTTACGCCCAAAGTAAACTGAGAATGAGAAGAATGGTTGATAAGAACGAGAGGAAGGGTTCGATAAGTGAGACGGAGGAAAAAAGAAAGATAATTTGGAGATCTAAATTCTGCTTTTTCCAAACCGCTTATTATAAATTGCGTCGTCCTTACGTTGAAGAGGTACGAACATCACAAACACGATTATGCCACCTACAGCTGTCCACCCAATTTCACGAATTATAAGATACGCAATTAACAGGGTTTGGAGTGGTGCAATCCATAAGTAATGAATATCAAGAACCGAGTGATCGAGCGTTGTCGCGTCGTTGGTCAAGAAATTAATCATCTGGAAGATCAGTGCTAATTCATGTTCCATAAATCTAGCGTTAAACAATTGAACAGCCTTAAAGAATTCTCACCTGTCCAGCCGAAGTACCGTTTTCTAGAACGGAATACGATAGTCTCAATATCTTCCTGTAGATTAAAGTGCCGCAGGCAACCCTGATTTTCATACCAATATGCGTCAACCGATACGCGCACCAATTTATAAGTAAAGACTGTATTAGAGGTAGGACACAAAAAGTAACAGCACAATAGTATACTTCGCTCGACCATTGTTCCCTATCCATAGAGAAATAATGTAGCATCCTCGCGAGGAGAAAGGGCTGCGCGATTCTAGAGTGGTATTATTTATTAACTTTTCTTAATCAAATCGTTCGAGGTAAATAATTTGAATATCAAGTTTGTCTACCGTAAGCCTAACTCTATTGGAATGTACAGCAATCCAACATTTAGGAATAATTTTCCGAAGCACTTTGAGAGGACTCGATATAGTTTTGGTTTGGCGTCATTCCTCTTGGTGCTACATCGTTTCAATTCATCCTCCCACGATCTTAGGATGCGTTGAGCCAAATGATTGCTTCTGTCCTCGCGAAGTATCGAATAAAGATCAGTTTCTTCTAATTCTTTACGATAGCCCATCCATAAAAGTTTACGAAGCCACCTGTTCGATCGTATGACAATTTTTGCAGTCGAAAAAAATATAGTTTCGCTCTATGGCATAACAGGAATTTTCTTACCAAAATGTAATAACGGAAAATACATTGGCATTCTCTCGTGGATTTTTCACTTCCTTGATCTGATTTCGTTGCATCTCGATTAAAATAAAAATTCTTTTTCTGTTCAAAACATTCCGTTAATATTTCTGATCCACCTTTGTTCTGCTCGAATAGATAACGGAACCTTTCACCAGGTAAAATCAAGTACTAGGTTTATATTCGCACGAATTCAATCATGACACCTGCAGATAGATTCCTACCTCGTGCTTTAAAATTATTGTCAATATTGTTTATTACTGTTTTCTTACCGATCGATAGTCGCTGATTCGCTCAACGGCTGAATAATCACGTTGTTATTTTGACTATAAACAGCTTTGTTTTAGTCCACAGGTTTAATAATTCTTTTGTTAAAGAATCCATTTATGTAGACAACACCACCGACTTTTGCACTATTCTTTAAGTTTGTTGCTTCGACAAGATTATAAAATATTACGAATTTTTTCGGTCGCGCATTGAATTTTTGAGCAATGAACTGAACGATTTAAAGAGAAACCTCATTGAGTGGTTCGGGACAGTCATGGATCCAAGACTTTTACGTTCACTTTTATCGCTTTAATTGGATTCATTACTGCTAACGTATTGGTTTAAAAATGGGACTAGTTTTGCACTTTGTTTCGTACTTTTGCAATCGGAACGTTATCTGTTCATGACGAACTAAATAATGGCAATTTTATCGCTAGTTGTTTAACAGATACGGTCGCGCACGCATCAAGGACAAAACGTTGCGTTCTGTCTAGGTGGATATTCGTAATTTGAAGAAACAATATTTTATTAAATGGCACTGTAACGCGAGTACATCCTTTTTTGAGTCTGTCCATAGCTATAAGATTGAATCGATGGTATCAAGTGTTAAGGCCTCGTGTCGGGTCATTTTCACCCTTCTGGTGATTTTTGGTATTTGTCTTTTCGAATTTGCCAATGTATCACATCTGGTTCGATTTTCTGAGTGTCTTCCTAGTTTTACGTTGTTCCTTCGATTTTCCCATTTCCATGTGTCACGGGGCTATTCTTGGATTTTCTCTGGCTGAGGTTTTAATTGTTACCCAGAAACGATAAAAGTTAAAGCGAAGGAGAAAATATAAATATGCTGATCGGTAATTCGTTTTGGGTTTTGTGATTTCTTTTGCATTACCGTGGGGACGTCATACACAATTACAATCATTTATACAAAATGAATCGTTTAACGCATCATGCATAGCGTAATGTAATTTTGTTGTCGAGTACATCTGCGGACTCATTATTATTTAGATATCGTCAAGAAGAATATGATTCGTCCTTGGGAAAGTACTGAAAAAATGAAAGTGATATATTTAAAATCCTACTTTATTTTCATTTAATTACTCAAATTTCAATCAATGTATTAAGCTGTTATCATTTTTACTCACGTTCTTGGCTGCTTCAGAAATAATATCGGTAACCGGAACACCAGAATCCTGTACCATAGTATAAAAATAACCCTTGTTTTTCAGCAAAATATACGGGTGATCGAATTCCTAAAAATTGAATCTACACACCTACTTGAACATATGAGAGATGGGTAGAAAAATGTCTACAGAATTTGAAACATTATTTAAACAGAAATTTGTGGAGAGTCTCGATAGTCTGGCTCGTTAGATCTTCTAAAACTTTCTACTTATGATTAAGGGTTACTCTACTCGATGTTTCAACCGTACAACGACTTTTACAGAAATCTCACCATCCGGTCTGGATTAGTACTTACCACCGCATAACCCTGATCGATGACCAATACTTTATCGCTATCCATAACAGTGTTCAACCTGTGCGCTATAGTAAAGACAGTGGAATCTTGGAATTTTCTTCTGATCGTCCTCTGGATCAAAAAATCAGTCTGAGTATCAACATTGGCGGTCACCTCGTCGAGGACCACGATCTTGTTGCTCCGAACAAGAGCGCGAGCGAGACTCAACAACTGTCTCTGTCCAACACTAAAATTCGATCCGCCGTCGGCCACCATGGTGTTCAAACCAGCGGTCATGCCCGAGATGGTATTGTTCAGCTCGACTTCTTCGAGGGCGTCCCAGAGTACTTTGTCGGGGTACTCGTCGAACAGATCCAAATTTTTCCGAAGGCTACCGCCGAACAAAATAGGTTGCTGGGGTATAATACCGATCTTCGATCGGAAATCTTGCAACGCGATCGTTCCCGTTGACAAGTTATCTATCAGAATGTCTCCCTCCACGTATGCCAACCGGAAGAGGGCATTGATCAAAGAAGTCTTCCCGGCACCGGTTCTCCCGACCACGCCAATCTTCTCCTTAGGCTTCGCCACAAAAGTGATGCCCTTCAAGACATTGATCCCTTTGGGTCCGTATCTCAGATTCACGTTTCTGAACTCCACTCGACCTTGGTTGGGCCAATCCTTCGGCGGAGCTTTGCCCGGTTTACTCTCGAGATGGGGCTCCTCTTCGAGGCGACCATACTCCAACACCCTCTCCACCGAGGTGAACTGGTTCTCCATCTCCGCGGTTTGCCTGATACCGTACTGCACCAATGCAGTTATCAGCATGATTTGCGTGATCACGAGACCAATGTCGCCGACAACGGCGAGACCGTCGATCGCCATGAAAACCGCTATAAGCAGTGCCACGTAGATCTGACAAAAGAATTCGACGTAGAGGCTGAAAACTCGGGATATGGAGGCAAACGTAAACCAACTGGCCGAATGATGATCTTGGTGGCTATCGAATTCCTTCGTCAAGATTTTCTCTGCCTTCAACGCTCGGATCGTCGTCAGTCCTTGTATAGTCGCACCCACGTGATCGATGACAGGGGATCGAGCTGAAAATTGTACTTTGTCTAATCGTTGCAAGTTTTTAGAACGATAAAGTTTTTAAGGTTCAACAAGTAAGGCGGAAAACCAAGGTAGAAACCATTATTTACAAATAGACTGCAGATTTGATGCAAATGTACATTTGTACAGAAGAAAAAAGAGTGAAGATTGAAGAGGGGCAGAAAATGTGTCAGATGGAACATTTTAGAATGAAAATTCTACGGTTATTTAAATTTATAAATTTCAGAACATTTTTCATAATTAAAAAGCTCGTAGAGTCTTTCAGAACTACTTACTCGTATCCTCCAAACGCTTCACCGCGCGACTACTTGCCGTGTAGACTCTTTGGAAGAAATATAAAATAAGAATCGTGATAACCGTCGGTATCAGTAACCATGGATTTACCGCCCCAATTATCACTATCGCGCTGATGAAGATCAAACTAATTGAAATAACATCGTATAATATATTTGGCAGCTCCTGGTCTATGGTGGCGATGTCTTTGGAGAACCTTAGCACAAAAGTATATCTTAACATTTATTTCATAGTCCTCGACCGCAGGCAAAAAGTTCCCAAATATTTCACACATTTTTCTTACATTAAATAAATTACCTTCAGCCAACTATGGTTTACTTAGCCAATGGAAATTTAAGTAATTTTGCGTACAAGGGTGAATCTGCAACTTACTTACAAAGTGAAAAAGAAATACCGAAAAATGAAGAACAGCTGCCAAAAAATGGGAGCGCGATGGGTTCCATATTTGGGTGGTACTCTTTCCTACCTGCTCATCGACAAACGACGCCAATACCTGTTCAATATCCGTCCCACTGGATTCGTATTAAAAAAGTACATTCTGGTGCGCGTTACACCGCGTAACATTTTGTCGTGCAAATTTTTGGACGCCCGCATGCAAAAGCTGTAATGTACAATCGTCGAGTGCACGCAGAACAATATGAAAATTACAATCAGACCGCTGTAAAGACCAATCACCGCATCGCGGGAGAGTGGACCCTTCCATTGAAACACCCTCGTACCATTCTCCGTCTTGGTCCACGAAATATCTTCGATGTTAACCCACATGGCTACCGAGTAATCGCTGCCGCTTGCCAGCGCATTCATGACAACGAACGAAGCCAATACCATTATTGCCAGTGAAAGTTTTTCACTGGCGTTCCAATAAGCGAGGAAGACAGCGCCAGACACTTTTCCTCTCACTTTCCTTTCAGCTACTTCGTAGGGGTCGTCTTTCAAAACTGCTTCACGTTCCTCGTTATCCATCGTCGTGGAGGTTTCCGCGTTTCTCGCATTGAATCTCCCGTCTTCATCGTTATCAAGATTATTAAAAATCTCCATGAAATCCAAATTCATGTTTCGAAGCTCCTCCAAATTCCCTCGAGCCTGTACGGCACCGTTGTTCATAACGACGATCATATCGGCGGCTCTCAAATATTGCAGCTGATGAGTGACCAAAATCCTTGTTTTATTTCTCAGAAGACCGCAGATGCACTCCTCGACGATGCGAGTACCGGTGTAAGCGTCGACGGACGACAGTGGATCGTCCAGAAGGTAAATCTCGGCGTCGACGTAAAGGGCGCGTGCCAAATTAACTTTTGTCCGTTGACCACCGCTCAAGTTCGTTCCCCTTTCCCCGACGATCGTTTCGTCGCCATGCGGCAACGAGTCTATGTCTGCCTTTAATTGGCAGACTCGAATTATCTCGTTGTAACGGGTCTCGTTCAGCGGCCGACCGAAGAGAATGTTTTGCTTAACCGTCGACCCGAAGATCCATGCACGTTGATTCGCAAAACTTATCTTCCCGTAAGTTTCGAGGGTACCGCTCTCCAGTGGCAATTCCGACAGTATGGCTTGCAGCAAACTGCTTTTACCTGAGCCGGTTTCACCGACGATCGCTACGAATTCTCCCGCACGCACTGACAGATCTAAATCTCGTATCGCGTACTCCTCGGAACCGTTCCTCTTTGCCGCGACATTTTTCATGTAAACGGGCATCGATCTCGTGGAGGATTGATTAACGTGGATCTCTGATTTTGAAATTTCGGGGAGCGTCATGAGCTGTTCGAGACGTCTCATGGATACCAAGACTTTGGCCAATTCGTAAATACCTGTGCACATTGAATCGTTGGTATTTAAAGCTTGACTAGAGGTATATTTTGGCGAAATAATGTCTTACCCTGTGGAAAGTATAGGTTGACCGAATTTCGTAAAATATTGTAGAACGCCGTTACCATGAACACTTTTTCCGCATTAATGTCATTTCCAGTCATGAAGTACGTTAGTATAGTAATGAACACGCAAAGTCGTGGAACGTACAGATTGAAGAGATAACCGAATCCTTGATTCATCCAACTTTTTTTTAATTGGCTCACCTCCCTCCTGCGAAAGTTTTTATCAAACATTTCAGTGTCGTTGTTACATGTTTTAATCATTTTTATTGAATTTCAATAAGATCTCACGAAAGTTCCTTACTGTCTCGCTCTTTCGATCAGACGGGAGTACGGAACATCCCAAACGTACATTTTAAGAATGTCTAAACCGGCGATTAATTGATTAGTTAATCTCAGTCGTTTGTCTGTTTTTCGCAACGTCACGCTCGTCACGCGCGATACCTTATACCCAAAGTATACTGAGAATGAGAAAAATAGTTGATAAGAACAAGAGAGAGTGGACGTGATAAACGGAACGGGGGGAAAGAGACAGGTAATTTGGAAATCCACATTCAATTCCGTTTTAAGCTGTTGTTATTATATATTTTGTCGTCCTTACGTTGAAGGGGTACGACCAGGACAAACACGATTATAGCACCTATAGCTGTCCATCCAATTTCACGAATCATAAGATACGCAATTAACAAGGTTTGAAGTGGTGCGATCCATATGTAATGAATATCAAGAACCGAGTGATCGAGCGTTGTCGCGTCGTTGGTCAAGAAATTAATCATCTGAAAGACCAGCGGGGATACAGTTCACGATAAACGGCACATTCTTTATTTTCCTCTTAAAAATTTCAAATACTCCGAATTGACGAATTCCTTAAATCTAGCGTTAAACGATTGAACAGCCTTGAAGAATTCTCACCTGTCCAGCGGAAGTTCCGTTTTCTATGACGGAATACGATAGTCTCAATATCTTCCTGTAGATTAAAGTGCCGCACGCGACCCTGATTTTCATACCGATGTGCGTCAAACGATACGAGCACCAATTGATAAGTAAAGACTGTATTAGAGGTAGGACACAAAAGGTAACAGCAGAATAGTACACATCGCTCGACCATTGTCCCTTATCCGTAGAGAAATAATGTAGCATCCTCGCGAGGAGAAAGGGCTGCGCGATTCTAGAGCCGTATTATTTATTAACTTTTCTTATCGAATCGTTCGAGGTAAATAATTTGAATATCAAGTTCGTCTACCGTAATCCTAACTCTATTGGAATGTACAGCAATCCAACTTTTAGGAATAATTTTCCGAAGCACTTGCAGAGGACTCGATATAGTTTTGGTTTGGCGTAATTACTGTCCTCGTTACATCGTTTCAATTCGTTCTCCCACGACTTTACCACGAACTGTCCTAAAATATCGCTTCTGTCCTCGGGAAGTATCGAATAAAGATCAGTTTCTTCGATTTCTTTTCGACAGCCCATCCATAAAAGTTTACGAAGCCACCTGTTCGATCGTATGAGAATTTTTGTAATCGGATAAAATATAGTTTTGCTCTATGGCATAACAGGAAATTTATGTTATACTGGTTGATCAAAATTTCCTTCAAGATAATGACCGTTTTGTGTAATTCTTACCAAAATGTAATAATGGAAAACACATTGGCATTCTCTAGTGGACTTTTCACTTTCTTTCTCTGAATCTGATGCATTTCGGCTAAATAAAAAAGTTCTTTTCAGTTAAAAATATTCTGCTAATGTTTCTTATCCGCCATTGTTTTGCTGAAATAAACAACGGAAACGTTGACCAAGTAAAATCAAGTACGAGATTAATCAATTAACAGGTGATTTAAATGATCGAAATTCACTCGACTCGCACTCGTGCGAATTTAATCGCGACACATGCATACACATTCCTACCTCACGCTTGAAGATTCTCGTCAGTTTTTCTTGTTAATTCAATTTTTTTATTACCCTTTTGTTTCATACCGATAACCATTGGTTTTTGCTTTTTCAAGGAAATCCATCCAGGGTGAGCACACCACCTAATTTGTGCACTATTTTTTAAGATTGTTGCTTTGAAAAGATTATAAAATATTGAGAATTTGTTTTTGCACGCACTGAATTTTTGAACGGTTAATGATTTGAAGAGGAACCACCGCCAATGTTTCGGGGCAGTTACGGATCAAACAGAGGTAGGCTTTTGCGTTCACCTGGTTTTACGCACCATCGTTGTAAATTTATTTGTCACTGCTGCTGCTGACGCATTTGTTAAACAAAAGCCCCAGTTAGGCACAATGTTTCCTACTTTTGTAAACGGGGCGTTATCTGTTCATTACGAACTGAGTGAGCCCAACTTATCGCCAACAGTCCGATAAATAATATTACACCTGCACCAAGGGCAATGGTCGACTTTGACACCGCACGTATCAAGAATTTAACTGTTGCTCTAGTTTGAATTGTATGGTTGTAAACGTATTGTTATCCTTTAGGAATTAATAATCACGATAAGTATTAAATTACGCGGGAATAAAACCGTCCCGTTATAGGTAGATAAATAAGCGGAATTTTAAGAAAATATATATTTCATTGAATAACACACAAACTTGAGCAATGTATGCTTTTTTTACATCGCTCCAAAACTGGAAAGTTGAATCAAAGGCACATACATATATATATTTTAGTTGACATTAAAAAAGTAACATCAAATTTTGTTTTTCTTCTGCAGTTTTGCAAAAAATTGTCACAATTCCAATCATTTATACGAAATAAATCGTTTGACGTATCACGCTCTGCGTAATGGAATTTATTGTCGAGTACAGTTGCGGGGCCATTATCATTTAAGTATCAAGAAGAAATTGTATCGCCTTTAGGATAGAACTGAAAAACAAAATTAAAGTGGTAATTCAATCATACAAATTTCAATGAATTAAACTGTCATTATTTTTACTCACGTTCTTCGCTGCTTCGGAAATAATATCCGTCACCGCAACACCCGAATCCAATACCAACTTATAAAAATAACCTTTCTTTTGCAGCAAAACATGCGGATGATCGAATTCCTAAAAATCGAAACGCAAATGAGAGCGATCGATAAATATTCTATCACTGCTATATGCAATTAATGGCAACTATCGGAACGGAAGTCTCAAACCCTATACTTTGAAACATTTAAATCTGTGCAAGAAAATTACGCAGAATTCGAAAAGAATTCACTCGAAGCCTCACCGTCAACCCTTGACTAGTACTCACCACTACGTGTCCTTGATCCATCACCAGTATTTTATCGCTATCTACTATAGTGTTCAACCTGTGCGCTATAGTAAATACAGTGGAATCCTTGAATTTCCTCTTGATCGTCCTCTGGATCAGAGAGTCAGTCAGAGGATCAACATTGGCAGTAACCTCGTCGAGTACCACGATTCTGCTGCTCCTAACGAGAGCTCGAGCGAGACACAACAGCTGTCTCTGTCCAACGCTAAAATTCAATCCGTCCTCGGCCACCATGGTGTTCAGACCAGCTGCCATGTCCGAGATGGTGCTCTTCAGCTCTACTTCCTCGAGGGCGTCCCACAGCACCTTGTCAGGGTACTCGTCGAACGGATCCAAATTTCCCCGAAGGCTACCGCCGAACAAAGTAGGTTGCTGGGGTATAATACCGATCTTCGATCGAAAGTCCTGCAACGCGATCGTCTCCGTCGACACGTTATCTATCAGGATATCACCCTCCACGTACGCCAACCGGAAGAGGGCACTGATCAAGGAAGTCTTCCCGGCACCGGTTCTCCCGACCACGCCAATCTTCTCCGTAGGCTTCGCCACGAAACTGATGCCTTTTAAGACACGGAGCCCTTTGGGCGCGTATCTAAGCTTCACGTTTCTGAACTCCACTCGACCTTGGTCGGGCCAATCCTTCGGCGGACCTTTATCGGGTTTGCTCTCGAGTTGGGGCTCCTCTTCGAGGCGACCATACTCCAAAACTCTTTCCACCGAGGTGAACTGATTCTCTAGCTCCGCGGTTTGTCTCATGCCCCACTCTAGCATTACAGTGATCGACGTGATTTGCGTGATCACCAGGCCAATGTCGCCGACGACAGCGAGATCGTCGAACACCATGAACGCGACTGTGATCAGACCTACGTAGATCTGACAGAAGAATTCGACGAAAAGGCCGAAAGTTCGGGAAATGGAGATAAAGGTGAACCAACTGCCCGAATGAAGATCTTGGTGGCTATCGAATTCCTTCGTCAACAGTTGCTCGGCGTTGAACGCTCGGATCGTCGTCAATCCTTGTATAGTCGCACCCACGTGATCGAATACCGGGGATCGAGCTATCGATAACAGTGGAGTAACGTATTATATGTTGGATTAAATATCAAATATCATAGAATGAAAGTTCTGCAGTTTTTGAAATTATAACTTTTATCATTTTTTTCGTCATTTAAAAACGCTAATTGAATATTCCGGAGACAAAACACGTGGAGTTTTTCGGAATTACTTACTCGTATCCTCTAAACGCTTAACCGCACGGCTGGATGCTATGTAAACGTTGCGGAAGAAATAGAAAAGAAGTACAGTGAAGAAAGTCGGTATAATGAACCACGGATTTACCGTTCCGACTATCACTATCGTGCCGACGAAGATTAAAGCGATTAGAAAAACACTGTACATGAGAAATGGCAGCTCCCTGTCTATGGCGCCGATGTCTTTCGAGAACCTTTGCACAAAAGTGTTTTTTAAACATTTATTTCGTAATCCCTCGGGGATAGGGAGCACTACCCAAATATTTGTACATATTCATTATTTCTGCGTCTAAAAATCTGGAGTCACTGAATATCATACGGTACAAATTTTCCCATACCGAAAAATGAAAAACAGTTGTCAAAAAAAAGCAGAAAATGGTGTTCCATATTTGGATACTCCTCCCTTTCCAATTCATCGACAAACCACATAAAATACCTGTTCAATATCCGACCCACTGGATTCGTATTATAAAAATACATCCTGGTGCGCGTTACGCCGCGAAACATATCGTCGTGCAACTTCTTCGAGGCGCGCATGCAAAAGTTGTAGAACACAACGGTGGCGTAGGTGCAGCAGCATATGAAGCTTGCGGTAAGAGCGCCGTAAAGATAAATCATTCCGTCTCGCGACAAAGGACCGTTCCACCGAAACACCATAGTACCATTCTCCATCGTGGTCCACGAAATCGTCTCGATGTTCACCCATATCGCGATCGAGTAATCGCTGCCGCTTGCCAGCACTTGCGTGAGAACAAACGTGAACAGTACAAAAAACGGGAGAAAAAGATTTCCATTAACTTTCCAATAAGAAAGAAATACACCGCCTGATACTTTTCCCTTCACTCTCTTCTCAGCTGTCTCGTCGGGATCGTACTTTAACATCGCTTCCCGTTCCTCGTTTTTCATCGTCAACGAGATTCTCTCGTTTTTCGCTTTGATACCCACCTCATCTTCGTTCTTATCGACATTCTTACAAATCTCCATGAAATCCAAATTCATATTCCGAAGTTCCTCCAAGTTCCCTCGCGCCTGTATGCCACCGTTGTTCATCACGACGATTAGATCGGCGGATACCAAGTATTGCAGCTGATGCATCACCAAGATTCGTGTTTTATCTTTAAGAAAGCCGCATATGCACTCCTCGACGATGCGACTGCCGATGTGAGGATCGACGGACGACAGGGTATCGTCGAGAAGATAAATGTCGGCGTCGACGTAAAGGGCGCGTGCCAAATTAATTCTCGCGCGTTGACCGCCGCTCAGGTTCATCCCCCTTTCACCGACGATCGTCTCCTCGCCGTGCGGCATCGAGTCTATGTCAGCATTTAATTGGCAGACACGAATGATCTCGTTGTAACGCGCCTCGTTCATCGGCTGACCGAAGAGAATGTTTTGCTTAACGGACGACGCGAAGATCCATGCTCGTTGATTCGCGAAACTTATCTTGCCGGTAGTTTCGAGGGTCCCCGTCTCCAGTGGCAATTCCGACAGTATGGCTTGCAGCAGGCTGCTTTTTCCCGAACCTATTTCACCGATAATGGCCACGAATTCTCCCGATCGTATGGATAGATTCAAATCCCGAATCGCGTACTCCCTGGTATCGTCCCATTTCGCGCTGACGTTTTCCAAGTAAATGGGTATCGATCGCGTGGAGGTTTGATTGTCGTGAGTTTCTGGTTTCGAGATTTCAGGGTACATCAGGAACCGCTCGATACGTTTCATGGAAACCATCGCTTTGGCCAGATACATGAGACCTGTGCACATGGAATCGTGGTATTTTATCCAGTGAAGGTACAGATTATTACGATCTTTTATTTTATCAGCATGGAATTTAATATCGGGAAGGAGCTGTACGATTTATCGGAAGATTTGACATTAAAATATTTGAATTGGAAAATAAGAAAATGTTTAACTGCGAGTCCAACGTTGATTAACGACAAAAGTAATCGAGGGAGATTTATTAATAAAGCTTGCCCAAAAATAAATTTTACCGAAATAATAACTTACCGTGTGGAAAGGAGATGTTCATTGAATTTCGTAAGATATTGTAAAATGCCGTTACCATGAACACTTTCTCCGCATTAATGTCGTTCCCAGTCATGACGTACGTCACTACAGTAATGAACACGCAAAGTCGTGGAACGTACAGATCGAAGGAATAACCGAATTGTTCCCTGATTATTGTTTTTCTTATCGCGTTCACCTCCTCCCTGCGAAAAGTTTTACCAACATTTCAACGACTCCGTTACATACTTCGGTAATTTTTTTATTACATTTTTGTAAGATCTAACGAAAATTCCTTACTGCCTCGCTTTCTCTACCAGACGCGTGTACGGAATTTCCCAAACGTACATTTTGAGAATTTCTACACCGGCGATTAATTGATTAGTTAATCGCAGTCGTTTGTCTATTTTTCGAAACGTCACATGCGTCAATTGTGATACCTTGTGTCCAAAGTATACTGAGAATGACAAGAACAAGAGAGACGGTACGATAAGTGAAACGAAGAATAAAAAAGATAATATGGAAATTTAAATTATATTTTTTAAATGCTTTGCTGTTATATATTTGTTGTCCTTACGTTGAAGAGGTAAGAAGAGGACAAACACGATTATGCCACTAAATGCTGTCCATCCAATTTCGCGCAGTATGAAATACGCGATTAATATGGTTTGAAGTGGACCAATCCACACGTAATGGATATCAAAAAATGCGTAATTGAACGAGTTCGCGTCATTGCTCAATAAATTAATCATCTGAAAGATCAGTGGCGAGGATGAAATAATATTAATATTAACATATCTGTACAAAGTGCTCCGGAACTTTTGGTAAACCGTATAAGATACGATGCTTGGAATCACCCAAGCGGGTTTTCCTTGATCGAAAATGATAGTTGTACCTCGGTTAACAAGATATTGATCGCAAACGATAGCTAATCAGAGGAAGAAGCGTTATTCGGCGGCAACAGTAACTGGCGGCAAGTTAAACCAGCCTTGTCGAAAACCGATAACGGGCGTTTATGGTTTCCGCGTTCTTCTGTGATTGACTATCGATTTCGATTATCACCAGGTTAACTGTACCGCGGTGAAAATTTTCCTTAAGGAAATTTCTACTTCAAATCATTGCAGGCATTGTACGGTAAACGGTCTACTCGTAATTACCTGATATATTAATTTTAATATGCATAAATATATGTAAATATACAATACTATTATTAATATTGATTAGTATTCTATTTAATAATTAATATCATGTATATAATATGACTTGAGATTTTATAATTGAGAGTAAACAAAATAAATATCGATCGTCCAAATGCCATTTTAAACAATTTATGAACAATCTTGACGAATTCTCACCTGTCCAGCAGACGTTTCGTTTTCTAAAACGGAAGACGAGAGCCTCAATATCTTCCTGTAGATCAGAGTGCAGCAGGCGACTCTGATTTTCATTCCAATGTGCGTTATTCGATGCATGCACCAATTCATAAATACACAATCTATTAGAGGTAGGAGACAAAAAGCAGCCCCGTAATAGTATACCTCGTTCGTCCATTGTTCCTTACCCATAGAGAAATAACGTAACAGTCTCCCAAGGAGAAAGGGCTGCGCGATTCTAGAGACGTTTTATTTATTAACTTTTGTAATCGAATCGTTCCCGGATAACAATCTTAATATCAAGTCCATCTACCGTGTGCCAAACTCTAATGGAATGAACACTAGTCCAAGTGTCAGGATTAATTTGCCAAAGCAATTCCAAAAAACTCGATATAATTTCGGTTTGGAGCCATTTTTCTTCTCGTTACATCGCTTCAATTCGTTCTCCCACGATCTTACAATGGAATTTCCTAAACGATCGCTTCTGTCCTCGCGCAGCGGCGAATAAATATCAGTTTCTTCCAATTCCTTCCGATAGCCGATCCAAAAAATTTTACGAATCCACCTGTTCGATCGTTCAACAATTTGTGTAATAATGAAAAAATATAGTTTCGTTCTATGGCGTAATAACAGTTTTAAATTATCGTTTATATTATATGCTTTTGAAATTATAATGTTATTTCGCGTAATGCTTACCAAAATGTAACGATCGAAAATACATTGGCATTCTGTCGTGGATTTTTCACTTCCTTGCTGTGATTTCGAATCATCTCGATTAAAATGAAAATTTCTTTTCGATTTATAATATATTCCGTCACTATTTCTCATTCGCCTTTGCTTTGCTCGAATAAATAACGGAAAGGTTCACCAGATAGAATCAGGTACAAAATTAATAAATTATTAATTGTTAATAAGCACGTATATTTAATTATCTTAATGATGTATTTACTAATTTAATCGCGACGCCTTACACATTCCCACCTCACGCGTTAAAATTTTTGTCAATTTTTTTATTTATGCTACTAATTTTATTTATTTTTTATTATTTTATTATAGATCAGTAGTCGTTGATTTAACAAACGGTTGAATATTTATATCATTATTTCCACGATGAACAATTTCGTTTTAATTCACCGGTATAAAGATTCATTTATAAAAAAATCCAATTACGGTGACCACAACTCCGTGTTTTTGCACTACTCATTATGATCGTTGCTTTGAAAAGATTAAAAAATTTCGAGCATTAGTAGTGCACGCACTGAATTTTGAACGGTAAGTGATTTACGGAGGAACCGTGTCGAATGGTTCGGGACAATCACAGATCAGACAAGCAGGCTTGTTTATTTATCACTGCTGCCGCTGACGGATGGATTCCAAAATAGGTGTGATTTTTTCCAAATTGTTTCCTGCTTTTGCGCAAGATCGATGAAATTTATGAGTCCTCATTGCGTGACACGTTTATAACCGGGACGCCAGCTCTCGCTATCTGTTCACAACAAACGAACTGAGTGAAATTTTATCGCTAACCGTCTGGCAGATAAGGATTGCGCATGCACCAAGGACAATAATCGCCAATTCAAACTGCATATACAATTAATTGAGGTTCATCTATTGCATAAGAACGATGATATACCCGCGAGATAAAAAGAATAACACTGTTCTTTCATAATTGAATTCTATAGTTCTAATTGTACTGTTACTTTTCGTAAATTAATAATCACGTGCCGTTTCCGAATTGAGCAAAGTGCAATAAAAATTTGAGATAAAGCAAATATTCAATTACATATACCTATGCTTATATTACTGCATATTTACGATTTAATAACGCTTATTGGATAATAGTACGTTTATCAATTTATTTTAGTACGTGAAGTTTACTTGATGCTCTTATCTTTGCCCTTTTTCTCACGACCAGATAATAACGCCAAGTAAACTTCACATACAAAATTCAAATTTAATGTAATGTTTGTTGTATTAAATTTAGTGCGACTGTATCTGCAAATTTTGCCACGTCACTTTAGAAACACCCTGTATGTCGAAAAACTTGGAATTGAAATTACAAGCGTTTGATACACCGCACTTTAAGTTTGTTCTCGAGCACTTCGTGATTAATTGATCACGGGACGCGATCCTATTGCGCGAACCTCTGTAATTACATGACTGTTCTTTTTTACAAACCATTGCGTGCAGAAACGAAACTTCGAGTTTTGGCCTTTGGTACCAGAAAAAGGTGACGCGATCGTTTCCCCGCGAGGCATAATGAGGATAATGAATGCGTGAGTCAGAAGTCGTGTATTCTAAACAATGTGAGGCCTGTGCAACAAATTGCTGTCCGAACAATTGTAATCGATCGATGGATAATCAAGGTTAATCGGTAGTACGGACGACTTAAAGAATAATTAAACTTCCAAAGACTTTAATTGTCAGAAACCATTCTCAATTAAAATTTGTCAATGATATTTTATTACGCTTCTCGTACATCATTTTTCTCACTATCGTTGAATAAACGTGTCTCTTATTTCTTATCTCCCCGAGAAACACAATACTCGAGCAACGCTCCAAATCGATGTACTTTAAACACAGTTATAGTTAAACGCAACAGACGGTGCGTTACCCCTAACTCTAGCTTGCCAAATTAAAGTTATTACGGTGGAAACAGCTGAGTCGCAAAAAGCTTTGCCGAACATCAGTCTCGAAGTAAAAGTAATTATTGCCTATAAGTAAATCTTCGTCTGAGCACGATAAAAGAAAAGTTTTAGCTCGCGATAGGAGAGATTAAGATAGAGCGCGCAGATTACGGAGAAAATTGGGGATTTAAATCGTGGACAGTTATGGTTGAGTTTCAAGGCTCCCGGTGGTTATGGCGATCGATGGGGCAGGCAGAGGCTTCTTTAAATCGCCGAAGAATAATTTCGAGTAGTTTTCTCTGAACTTTCCACGGAGCACGAGGAACGATGCAAGTGAGCGTTTCATGTTACAATTTCCAACCGCACGTCGAACAATGAATTCTCGACGAAGGATTTAGGTTTTACTCAGAGACGAGTGTTTTCAATTGTTTAGAAATAGTGATGAAGAACATGACGAATTGATATCACGTTATAAATTTGACATCTGACAAATGTTTCGTTCGACAGAACCGTTGTAAATTAATTTAATTTAATGTAACAATAATCGCGTAAAGAATGGATTATTTTAACCATAATAATAGAATATTTAAATAGATATGAAATAATAAAATGCACGAATGATAGATGCAGGTACGAGATACATGCAACCGTTAGACACTGATCGACGATCTATTTGATCGACAGGGACAACAGGATTTGGATCGCGCGGCTCAAGTTTTGCACTGGAACAAACGATTGATGTCGGCGATAGGGCTCTGGCCCCACAAACGCAACAATCTACGATTCCTCCTAAACTTCGGATACTTAAGCTTCTTCATGATCCTCGAGTACCTCGATCTCTTTCTCTTCGTGAACGACCTCGAGCACATTATCATGAATCTTACCGAGAACATGGCGTTCTCGCAAATTTTCGTGAGAATGTCTATGCTTCGTCTTTACAACAACGAAATCGGAGAGCTGATAACGGAGGCGATGAAGGACTTCGATTCGAAAAATTATCGTACCGTCGAGGAAAGGAAGGCTTTCGTTAGTTACAGTTCCAGATCGAAGACATTCGTCAAGCTACTTATGGCATTCGTCGCGTTAACCGCTTCCTCTTACTATCTCACGCCGATACTCGCTCAATTGGGAAACGGTGAGTATCGTAATTTGTTCGTTGAAATTATTAACGAGTGGGGTAGAGATTTATAGCATTATTATTTTTATGATACATATATGTATTATAATTATGTACGTATAGTGTATAATGTTATAATAAATATAATTTATTATTAAGTTGACATTGTTGCGTGCAAGTGGATTGATTTTTTAGTTCGGAGAATTTTGTTTTGGTGTAGTGATTCGGGAATGTGTTATTAATTCGGTGGCTGATTGTAGATTTAATTGACATTACAGTATGTGTACTATTTACGATAATATATTATATTCTGTTATTTATTGTGTTATATTAATAATTATAATAACCTCTCTCTTCTGAATCCAACAGGTATGCCGGAGATCCAAATAAGCGATAACGAATCTCAAGTTCTTTACATACTACCTTACCGTTTGCACCTGTTCTACGCCGTGGAGGACATGCAGACCTACGTTCTCACTTATGCGATACAGTTCCCTTTCGTTTTCGTCAGCGGTTTCGGGCAGAGTGCGGCCGATTGTATAATGGTCACTCTTGTGTTTCACATTTGTGGACAAATGTCCGCCCTCGCGTTGCGAATTAGCGCTATAGACACGGATCCGTGCAACTGTAGAAAGGAAATGCGAAGCGTTATCAGGACACACGTTAGACTACTACGGTGAGATCGCGATTGGATTGAATTTATTATTCGGCTCAGATTACTCGATGCAAGTAGATTTAAGACGTCACCATTTTAGTTGGTGAAAGTCATTCGTCATTACGAAGCGAAACAGGCTTTGCTTTAATCGATTAGGGAATTTTATTTTACTATTGGGGAATTTAATCTTGCTTCGTTTGTTAGGCTTAAAACATTCAATAAGAATGACGTTTAAATCTATGGATCTAAAAAAAAATGACAATACGATAGATCATAATTATACTTCTGTGATATTTTTCGTAGAATTAAAATTAAATCTTTCAATCTAAAAAAAAAAAGGAAACACGTGAGAGATCATAATTATACTTTTATCTGTAGATCTATCAAACAGATAAATATGACAGATGATAATTATTGTTCAAAGATATTTTTATTGTGAACTACACGATGCGAAATACTTAAGTCTTATAAAGTTTTCCAAAAAGTTTTTTGACGAGCGATTCGTGCCTGGAAGGCGTGACTTTTTTTCAGAATGGGAAAGGTGATCCAAGAAGCGTTCAGTGCGACATTATTGGCTCATTTATTTGGCGCAACTTCTCTCGTGTGCATTCTCGGCTATCAAATTTTAGCGGTGAGTCGCACGTTTTTATTTCATATCTCCTACAATTTTCTTTACTATGTTTTGAATTCAGAATTTTTCTAACGGGGATAAGGCGACTCTCATTTCATTCCTGACGTTCCAGTTTTTGGTTTTACTGATTCTGTATGCTCACTGCACCGTCGGCGAGAGTCTGTTAACGGAGGTAAATCTGCTTTCAAATCTTATCTCAAAAAATGAATAATGCACAATATAAAAAAAAAAATACATTTTCCATGATGGTATAACTTTCGAATCTGCGCCTGCAAGTGAATTTTTCAACAATCCTCTTTAACTATATTTAAGAAATAAAAATTCTTGCAGAGCGCACGAGTTCGTCAAGCATTTTACGATTGCAAATGGTACAAGATGCCGGTTGAGAGTGCCCGCCACGTTATAATTTCAATGGGAAGATCGCAAAAACCCCTTTGTTTAACCGCAGGGAAATTCAGTATGTTTTGCCTCAGTACCCTAACGGACGTAAGTACCTCTTCCCCTCTCACTAAACATTCGTTTCTCAAATTAATTTCTGAATCACTGATTGTCGGGGAGTTAATTATACATAGGTAAAAATAAAAAAAAATGTTTACAAAATGTTTTTATTTACATAATGGACAGAAAGCAAACAAATTTTTCGAAATTATTTTGAATTCATCATCTTAAACAATTCGTGCGACAAATAATTATCATTGTTTCTACAATTTATATTTTCTAGGTATTAAAAACATCGATGGGATACTTGTCAGTGCTGCGCACGTTTTTGTAAGGTGGAATTACGATAAAATTATTAAATTTAATGCGGACGAGTAACAGCGATCACCAATAACGAAACGCTACTTTAAATAACACAACGAGAAAGAATAAAAATTCTAACACAATCAAGCTTTGAATATTTTATTTCCTCATACCTGTTGAATATTCTTTAAACTTTTTTTTAAGAGTGATCATCGTTGGCACACTATCATTGATTTTGTTGCGGTTGTATGTAAATACACGTAGGTATTCAGTTTTAAAATGCACTTTATCGCGATAAAATGTCTGAAAATTTGTTGTTGCTACAATTCTTGTTATCAGCCTATTAATGTCAAAATTATCGTTGTTTGAGTACAACTTCAACGTAATTCAATGATAACGATGCTTCAAATCAGCAAATTTAAAGCAATAACTTAAATACTTATCAAGAAAGTAACATATGTAGCGGAACTAGAAACATATTTGAAAGAAATAATCTTGTGTTGCTTTTAGCCCTATGCGATTACAATTCAAAATATGCGATTCATCAATTAAATTTGTCTTCGTACCATCCACGAATGGAACGATTACTATCTTTAAAATAACTATAAAAATGTTAATTGAATTTTTATTATCTCCTAATTACTCGGACGTTAGTTGTAATCTTATAATCGATATTAAAATCGATCCAATTGCAATTACAGACAGTCAGTTTTATATTGATCTTTGTTGACGACACTTTTTTTCAAAGTATTTTTATTTCCCTTAGGTTATGAGTACGTAGTAACGGGTTTAGTTAGAAAATAGAGACCGAGGAAGGTGTATCCGTCGCTTCCGGAACTGGCTGAGGATTTCGAAAGTTTCCCAAATTCCTCTAAATCAAATTGCGTCCTGACGTTTCTGCCGATTCTCCCAGAATCCTCGTCAAATTCCAAGACATATAATCGCGAGGAGATCAAACGTCTGAACGGATTATCTTTTTTCATTGGAGGCACAGAGCAGATACATCGGGATAAGAATTACGCTGGGAAATGTCCTAAAGTCAAATCTAAAGTCTCGTCCGTACGTTCCAAGAGGTATTTACGAAAAAGATTGACGATATCTGTCAAATTTCTTTCCGACCGGAAATTTATTTGAATCGTCCAATTCCAGTGAATTTAAAAATCCCTTCAAATCCAATTGGAGCTTGACGGAAGCGCGCACAGGTCTTGGGATTTCGAAAAAGAGAGATAAAGTAGCATTCGATTTTCAACGTTCCGACAAACCGGATGAAATTACCGGAGAGTGTACTCGCGCGAATACTTGCAAGTGAGGAAATGCTTTGTCATTTATTAAAATGCTCCTTTCGACATTTTCGAGAAAAGATCATAGTCTCCAGAGTTTTAGAAATTTAGTTTTGTAACAAAGCGCGATTTGAAGCTGAAGGTTCAAAGAACTAAAGAAAGAAAGAACGCTGGAATTACACTTCTATTATATTTATATTCAACTGAAATGATGATCCCGTTAAGCAAATATCAACATTTCGATTTTTCCCAGACTACGCTTAGAGAAGATTATCAAGAAGGCGCCGTCAAAATCTTTACCAAACATCCGCAAAGTCGAAACTGTTTTAGACGTGGATCTACACGATAAGAAACAGAAACAAAATTCTAAACATGAAAAAGAGCAGGGATGCTTAAATACCGAAAAGAAACCATTTAGGCGAAAATATAAAAAAGTTAGACACATTATGATCAAGTTATAAATTTTATTTACTACTTAATTCTTGCTCTCTTGCTTTGCACGAATTGACAGACAACGCAGAATGCGCCAAAAAATATACAAACGGTTCGCACTATCAAAAGGATTCCAGCAACGCATAATTTCGTTTATGAATTTAATCCGTTAGTCAGTTCTACGCCAAATTTGAATGGAACGGTAGCTTCAAAAGGATTGCAAAGTTTTTCATCGTTCGGCGAAGGAGGTGAATAGAAATTTATATTTTTTAAAAAAGTCACATCACATCGTTCCTCTTCGATTAACAATGTTTATATATTTCCAGATTCGTTTTCAAAATCCAAAAGTGCCAAGCAAAAATCTACGAACGCCCAACTTTTACCAAAATTGCAGGCGCGTACTGATTATCCGATTCCGGGAAATACGATAAGCTGCAATCAAAATACCAATCTGCCGATTATAAAAACTCAAGAGTCGGGTGTGGACAGAAGATTAATCAAAGATCGAAGTGGTAAACGTAAGATCCTTGTTGAAACCAATGGAATATTTTAAGTAATGTAAAAGATTCGAAATACCCACGACACTTAAAATGATTGGAACATTTTTGGAAATAGAGTAAAAATATTTCTAGCAAAAGTTTAATAACATCAAATATAATAATAATGAAAGAGTGTGACATGTCTATTACACTTTTAGACAATACTTTAAAATCGCACTTCCAGAAATACTTCAAATAAAATGATGGGAAATAGTATTGATTCCAGGTAAACCCGTCGAGGTAACTGAAATCGATCGTGAAGTAGAAAAAGAAAAATCAGAGTGGCAAACGCTACGTGGAAAAGGCGAGTGGGCACAGAGCAAAAATTCTGGGAAAAATACCCGAACGAGACAATTATACGAAACCTTGGAAAAGGTGACGCGGGAGATCGGGAAGATCCAAAACTCGTATTTGGATCCAAAAGCGAATCGTTACTTGCATCGTGGCGCGACTAGAACATTGGGGAAAATACCTGGAACTTCTTTCGAGGAAGAGGCTGACAGAGTCAAAGATGTGCTTTTTCCCAAAGAAGATATCCGCGATCGACTTAGCAGAAAAGCAATCGGGGAAACGTTGCAGAGTATACCGAGCAACGTTTTGAGAAACGCTTTACTTAGCGAAGCTTCAACGAAAAATGTGAAATTTGATACAGAAAGGAGATCGTTCATTTCTAGTAACCAAACAAGAAACGTAAACAGTGCCGTGAAATCCGAAGATTACTTTTCACCCAATTTTGATGAAGATAAACCAAACTCGAGTGAATTTCGTTCTGCATTCGCAAGTGATCGAAGGAAATCGAAGGAGATCAATGCCAGTATTGAGAAATATCTAGAAAAATATATTACGGACGCTGAGAAAAGTTTCCACGGCGATGGAAGAGAAACAATCAAAGAGGTCGAGCCATCCTCGGACGAGGTGACGGATATCCTGGCGAAGTTCAACATCAATTCCTTCGAGATTCATGACATCTCGGAAGACGATCGTGATACGAACCGCGAGGACGAATACCCGTTTCAAAATCAGAAGACGAGGGGTGTGAGCATAGGAAATGGAACCGAGTCAGCACCTGTAAATGAAATTGAAGATACAGAAATAATTAACGAACTGAGCACCGAAGGTATGTCGTCTAACAATGATACTCAATTAATGCAACGCTGCGATAATATATCTGCTGAAAGTTCGATTCAAGCGAACATGAACTCCGCTTGTGGGCAGAATACATTTATGGAAATAGGAGTGCACGCATTAAATATTGATTTGCCGCGGATGCTGCAGTCGGAATATCTTAAGAAAGATTTGTCTTTAAAGCCCATGTAGATCATTGTTCTCGTCATCTGCAAGTATGTATTAATTAGATTCACTATATTAATATTTCAAACATAAAAACGTACTTGGACGTTGATGAGTCTAAAATAACACAGGCATTTCATGACCGTACCGAATGTGGAGTTTGAAACAAAAAATAAAGGATATTGTCTTTATCATTATGGCGGGGTGGATTAAGACGATTGAAATGTAATATGAGAAAGTTAAAAGTTCTTTTATATATACAGTCTTATGTTTTACAGAATATACATTAATTTCCTATTCGTAAAGTAAGAATTATACATCAGAACGTATCACAAAAAAATTGCCGTTTAATTATCATTCAATGATTTACACATTAAAAGTCACTGTCAGTTAGGCTATGTATATATACATTCATGATTTTGAATTCAACCAATTCCGTTCTGTGCACGAAGCTATGGCACTATTCGTAACGGGCACGCTTCGCTACTTAAAAGATATTCAGGCCAAACAATTAGGCAAACTAGGCAATTGCTCGGGACCCCCATTCGCTAGGGGATCGTAAATCGATTTTAAAATCTATTTCTTGTGTGTGATTACCGGGATCCGGCGTTCTATCTTACTCAGTCCTATTCTGTACTAATAAAAAGCCTCTACGCTTTAGATCTGTAAGGCCCCCAGTCCAGAAGGCGTAGACGTTTTAGCCTTAAACACAAAGTTTTAAAGAAAACGCCAGATCCTGATTGCGATAGCGTAGAGATACTATAGCGGGCAAAAGAAGTATTTTCGCACCTCGGGGTGAGAGAATACTATTTCTACGCGCTGTGGACGTGCTGAGTGAAGTTACCGTTCCGCGATCATAGCTGTTTTCTTAATGAATAGAGTTCGATTTGAGACCTTGCATTAGGGCCCTAATTTCCCTTAATTCGATGCTGAAAACAACTGCGAAACAAATGAAAATGACGAATGCCATTAGAATACACATACCCAGTAACATGATATGTCTTCGACTAGCCGATGTGTGATGTAGAAATGTGCCATGCTAGTATTTTGTAAAATATCCAAGTGACAGTTGAAAGTCGCGTACAACGATCACAATTAAAGGTACATTCTCGCGTTAAGCCCTCGACTACCATCGAATCGCTTCCCCAAATTCGGCGATTGAGACTAACGCGCTCGCTGCCCGATGGAGCATATCACAATACCGGAAGTGCTGAGCTATGACTTTGGTATATTATGGCCCCTGTGAAATTTATCGCCGCAGCTAAGACAAAAACGGGCATCCAACGACCGTGGGACGCAGTCACCAGCTCTGCCGTCAATGGACCGCACAAGATGCCTGGTATAGTCGCCTAAAATGAAGTAACGGCACTGCTTTAGTATTATCCCTACAGAGTAGTACGCGAGTATTGTGATCGAAATTAAAGAAACTTACGATAGTATTCGAAACTGCAAACGTTATCCCCGCGTGATTCGGTGCTATGTCCGCGTGATTACTGAGGTGACCAGCCGAATTACACGCGCAAAGCCCCATGGATATTGAAACGAAACTGTAAAGGTAAATTGCGTTAGGACTTGCACACTATGACTTTCTTGTACCGTTGAGTCAACTTGAGAGGCAATCCCGGCCGCGTACGATTTAACGCTGCGAACGGCTCCTACGGTTGACAAGGTCGCGTATAAAAATAATTTAGTTGTTTTACTTGTAAGGTTAGAGTGATTCTTGTTTTAAAAACCAACGAAATTTGAAGATCAATCTGGTGTTGCTTCTCTCATTGACTTAATTATAGGTACAAGTAAGTGTTATAGTTTCGAATTTCTAATACTAACATTAGTGCAGGAAGTAAATTGTCCACGGCACAGAATGCCAATAAAAAGGCGCCAGGGCCTATTAGGCCTATGTTTGTCATTAATCTTCTCACAGACAAGACCGACCATCTTTTCTGTATAAGATTATCAGCACTGTGTCCAGCAACTGTTAAAGATAAAATACATTCTCGTTAATTACTTGATTTTTTACGTATTAAGTTAAAAAATACATTGCATACGTACCAATACCGACGAGAGAATTCACAATGTATGGAAGTGCGGTCAAGCTAATGCTCTCTTTATTGGCAGATAAATTTCTTGCCAAGTACGTAGGCAACCATTGCATTATTATGTAATTACTCCAGTTCATCGCAAAGTGCGCTATGTACAACGCCCACAAAGGCCAATGAGAAATAAACTCGGTCCAACGCAAACTTCTGTTTTGCGTTACCTTGAAAGGGAATATCAAACTTGGCTCACGACAATTCACGAATTTACGTCCAATGGAAGTTAGGCCAAAATAGTTACCTTAGGTACGAATAATGGAATTTCATCTTGGGAATTTGTTTCGTGATATAATGTCAACCACAAGAGTGTCCACGTGATGCCAATTGTTCCAAATAAATAGAAACCTGTCTGCCATGGTAAGTGCGGACATACCTAAAAATAATTACGAGTAGAGATACTTAAGTAAAAGATAGAATTTCATCAAACCTATGACGTAAAGTTGCAAGGAGTAGGAACTTACAACGGATGCGACTACTTGCCCGACAGAACCTGCTGCTACGAGATATCCAAACGCACGGGATCTCTCCTCTACAGGAACATTGTGAGCGAATAAATGAAAAATGACTGGTAGACCTAGAAACAACGCAGTGTTTGATCTGGTAAACAAACGGTTATCGATTGATTCAATCTTCAGGCATTTTACCTAATCCTTCTCCGAGTCCGAGCACCACTCTACAGATAATGAGTAATGGTATGGACTGTGCCAAGAGCGGAGTTACAACCGTACTAATAGACCACAATAAGACAGCCAACATCAGTACAGTCTTGCATCCAAAACGACTCGCCGTACTCGCACCTATGATCTGTTGCAAACAATTGACTATATTAAAGTAGGAAACGCCTGGGTTAGTTAAACGCAAAGTATTATCCAAAAGTTGTGTTACGCAAACTTTTAGATCGTGGACTTGCGTCAGTTTGCGTTTTATAAAAATGCAAATTTAAACGAGCACTGAAATTTTAATAATGTCTGCGATCTGGATGTTACCTGACTAGTAAAATATCCAAAAGCAAACGCAGAGAGTATCCAGCCTTGCCAATGCAAATTCCACCTGAATTCGTCCGTCATCGGTACGATAGCTATGGGCATTATAACCCGATCCGCTGCGTTTATAAAATTCGCAGCGGAGCACAGTGCCACGATCCGCGAGGTACGCGGAAGCATCCTAAACTTTGGCATATTTGTAGATTTCGGATCAGTCACATTGCACGATCGCTCGAAACTGTACTCTCCTAACCTCAATCGTCACGCTCGTGCGAGAATTTCTTAAAATAACATCGCCCGGAGAATCGTTCCCGTGTTAACGGGGAACATCGCGATCGTTCGCGGAATTACGGCTTATCGAAGCACCGCACCAAAGTTAAGAAAATCACGAGAAACTAATCCGAAAGCTGTTCACACCGTGGCAGACAAATCCTGCGGCGTTTGACGTGTCAGAAACCACGGCACCACACAACGCAGATTTCACATAATTGTTTTTGTGGGATTTACATAGATGGCGCTCCGGCTCCAATGAGATAAAGACGATTTCTGTTGTATTAACACGCTTCGCGACTGTACCGACTGTACCTCCAATACCGACGAAGTCAAAGAAATAGGAAATTTGCGGCAGCCAATGAGACAACTTCCCGCTAAAACGCAGACAAAAACCGTCGCGAGTGGTTGATCGTTATTCCGACGAGGCATGGCTGTGAAAACTTTGATTTTAACAAACAAATAAGAATTATTTGATTAACGATGTTAAACTAGGGCTAGTTAATACTAGATCCTTGAAACTCTGTTGCAACTTTTTATAACACGCATTGAATCCTATGTAATTTTATTTGAGCCTAATTAAATTGTTTTATATTTTATTTCTGAAAAACGCATTCGATTGCCAATTTTTGGCCGCCGTAATTTTTTCTACTGCTAAAAATTTATAACTCAGCAGACGAACTAAATCAAATGAAATTTTCAGTATGAGTATAACTTGACGAACTTTCATGTTTCCGTTCCAGAACGGCGTACAATATTTGAAAATGGAACACTACGAATTTGGTCGGGTTTTCGAATATTCAGGATTTTCTCAAATTCGGTTCAACGCGTCAACTAACGAAATATTTTAATTAATCTCGCACAGCGTTCCGTGGCGATCGGTGCTTTCTCTAAAAAAGTTCGAATAAAATTGAACGCGTTCGAATATTAATGAGAGCCACTGCACCTATTGTCTGTGCCAGAACAAGTCCTCGCTGGTTAGTGTTATTTTTACTGGATCCCTGGAAACGGGAAAAGACACACGTTCTTTATTTTAAGAGAGAACAATTCACTCCTTGGGCGGATTTGCAGAGCTTGTACGTTTCTATATCGTTGATGCCCGCTCCTCCTATCTCTAGGGACAATACGATGCACTCAATTGTTTCACCGGAGATTGTGAAACATGTGAAACTGGCTCGAGGAGAACTTTACGTTGCGCCAGGAGGGGCGAGCGAGGGTGGTCGGATTCCGCAGGCAGATTGGATAAGGGGATGACGTTGAAAGAAATTCCCCCCTTTACCATTTCTTTCTACGAGTGAAATCTATTTGACCGGAGATGACAATCGAGCTTCTTCGCTTTTACATGACTCGACTTGAACGGAATTGCTGTTTTTGCGGCACCGATTTTGTCCATTTTGTTTCGTCGCCCAGGGAACCCGAGAATAGAAAAAGATCAATTCCATTTTCGTTTTCCCCTCGGTGCGGATTCTTTCAACTTTTTCTAACCGCGTTTCGAAGTCAAGTTGGCTGATATTAGCAGTATTGTTTCTCTCTTTGCGGGGAATCGTTTCACCTCAAGGAGATAGGTCTGATTTTTCGAATAAAATTAAAAGGAGAATTATGAATTAATCGTGCGTTTAAAAATAGAACACAGTTAATTCTAAATTATAATTAAGTACCACCCCCGATTAATTAACTCTTATAAAAAATATTACTTTATCCAAATTTTAAACAGGGTCATGTTCCTTTATTTTGTATTTCTCGCAGAACATACGCGGGATGTTGTTCGAGATATTAAATTGTGGCTCATAGAGATTCTAAACAGGTGTAAAAAATCTGCGCGTTACGGTTAATTCCCCGTGTGTCCCAGAAAAATAGGAACATAAACTATACGATGTATATATATATATGTTATAATTTAGGTGTAACCTTTATCTTTTTCCAAAGACAGAGAGCATCGATGACGTCGGGTCATCGGTCCTCTCTCTCTCTCTTTCTTTCTCTCTGCACGTGCTCTATCGACGCTCGACATCGATGCGTCGGGCCCCTTGTCGCGCGCCGAAAGGACAACACTCGCCGCGGTACCAAGAACCGCGAGGAATATAAAAACTATCGTATCTCCAAGCATTGGCGAACCTAAACATCAATGACAGATTTACGGTTCTGGCTCTCGGAACACAATGCCCCATTGGAAACAGCCCATGCCACCCAAAACGTCGAGCGCAACGTGTGCGTCTCCTTCAAAATATAGCTATCGCTAACATACATGTATATAAGTGGATACTTATGTGCTTTCTTTTGCATCTTTCTGCTAGATCAACCTTTCAAGTGCACGCCAACCCTAATCCCCACTTGAGACGCGCCACGGTCATTATAGTTTACTTAAAATTTCAGTCGGTCAATTCTCCACACAAAGGAGCGCAACTTTCCCGATCGGATGCAAGTTCCTCGGTTACGTCGTTGCAGCGAACAAACGATACGAATGAACTCGGAGTCGACAATTAAACTCACCGGCGATCGAACGGGTTCTTGCGACCCGTAACCATCGTCGTATCACTTTATCGCGCTCGCCTCGTTTATTCACGCGCGAGTCATGATCAAAGTAGTTCGTAGCACCTGTAAGCATAAAGAGTCCTCGAGAACTTTCCTAAACCCCCGGCCACCATTGTCCCGGGAATCCTGGCACGGATTTACCGGAAGGGTAAGAAAGACGTGGCAGGCCGCATCCGGAAGTAGCCTCGAGTTCCACCGTTTACGATTCCCCAGGCTGCTTTAAAACAAAGCGGAAGTGGAATAAGAAGTAGCCGTGGGGTCGGGTGCCGTCGTAGCCTGTATTCCGGGTTTCTTCTACGAAGATCCGCGCGGGAAATCGGATGAAAAGTCTAAGTTTTCGCCGTCCGCGGGATGGGATTCGTGAGACTTTTTCACGATCGTTCGCGAGGACTGAAAAGGGCCGCCGATAAGGATAACGATCCCGACGGAAACGTGACGTTAATTGGAAGAGGTGCCCCGCTATCGAGCGATCCGTGCGGCCTCTCAATCTTCTCGAATCTGATGTATATATATATATGTATACAGATGAATCTGACGGTAGGAGGAATCTTTAATTGGTTTCTACGAGACAAGAATAATTTCTCCTCATTTCTCTCGTCGCTTCCCATCTAATTCGATCGACGAGATTAAAATTGATTACTGTCATCCTTTCGATTAAGTAATCGCGATAAGAACGAGGATCGTTAAAGGTTCGGGGGCGAGCGAGTTTCGTTTTTCATTCTTATCGGAAACAATGACCAAAATAATCTACGGAACAGTTAACCCGCGAATACTCTAATGAGCTGAGCGAATGTTAGAATTGAACAGCGTTTATTCTCATCGTGCAGGATATTCGGTGTACTTCCGTTAAATGTTAACCAATGTTATGTTTAGTAATGCTATTTATATTAGTAAAATCAACAATCAAAGATCGTTATTGACGAAAGCGTAGTTTGCAAACGGATCGACGAGTTGTTCCCAAAATTATTGGCCAAAGAAATATTCGACGTTTATCGATGGAAGGGCGTTTGGCAGGGGTGCTGTGATTGGTAGTTAAATCTCTACGTTTGGCAGTCACCGGAAGTTCCGTTGTTTTGTTTTGAGGGAAAAAGAACGGAGCTATTGTCTGTAAAAGTGAAAAATGACCATCATACATAAAAATCCCTAGATTTGCATACGGCCGCCGACGTTTACTATTGATGGGAAATTATTGATTTCCTTTATAGCGGGAGGTTTCCATCATTAAATTGAGCGCGCAATGTAATCGTTATCCTATAAATTGATTTCACTTTCTTAACGATTCTCCATCCTATCAAACAATATTGTTATGTTACATCTCGAGATATTTACGCTTTGCCAAAAACTAGCGAGCGTCCGGTGATTCATGAACGTCAGTGTAGGTGTTTTGGGTCTTTTCACTAACAAACCCCGCTTGTCCCTTCAGCATTTTGATTTCCATAAATCTATTTACATTATCTCGGCTGTATTTAATCCTTCCATCGATTGTGACTTAACGAGGACACCGTCGTATCTCCCGCGGCATCTATACGTCACCGTTAGCCCCGGAATCCTTTCGAGATTCAATAGCTTCTAACGTGGCACAGAGGGATCGATGAGGCGAACATTTTAATTTCGCGAGAATCATATTCACGATGTCGGAAGTACGGGATCGGAACGAGTTCTGGCAAGGTAGAAAGTGGGTGAACGGCGGAACGGCGGTAGAATGGCAGTGCCGTGGAGACTGCAATTCCATTTGTCCCATTTCAAAGTGAAATAGCTTATAATGTCGAAATAAAACGTTCCCGAATCGCCCGGTCGCGGTACTTCACGAGCGCCTAAAGTCACGGCGAGAGGTAGAGGAAGACGATATTCCCCGACCAAAGATGGCTGCAGGATATGGAAATCTCCCAGCCAGGAGTTGTCGATGGCCTTTGGTGCGGTGATTCGATTCGACGTCAGATTCTTGCCTGTGCTTTTGCTTAACAATACGAGCCTCGTTCGTTAGATAAACAAGTATGATAGTCGCGCGGGGAGCAGGGGGGGGATGACGATAATAAGGGCTGCACCCCGGGACTCTGCAGTTCTAAGAGCTTTGCGGGAGTTCCCACGTATACGCGGTAACTTTTATTAACATCCGGCCGCTTTAATTTTAATCAACGTTCTTTAAAATTCGATCGACCTCGCCGGCTATCGTAAGATTTCAATTCAGCTCACAAAATTTCATAGCGATCGGTGGATTCTGTAAAAGATTGCGGTAGAATTTAAAGCATTCGAATATTAAGGAGGATCCCTCTAGGTGTTTTGCAAGTTTCAAAAAGAAATTTACTGCTGCTGGATTAATGTGAGCGTTGGCAACAATCTTTATGTTCGTTACAAAGCCTGAATATATTATGGGGTATTGTAAAAAATATGTAGAGTTTCAGAAAAAGTTTTGTCGGGTGGTCCAAAAATCCATTATGCATCACGGACTCGTGGACAAAAGTCAAGAAATGTTTTACGCTGACGTACATTCTTGATTTAACATGCGCTACATGGTTGCACATTTTCAACTAGCCACGGTATGTTCTTGTTTAATTTCTCTATGACTCTGTACACCTTCAGCTTTAAAATGCACTCCGTTGCATTAAAGCAATTAACTAAGTTAATTATACTCAATTAACGAAGTTGCAATTTTTTGTGGAGAGTAATTCACCTTAATATAGTATTCGACCGATTTTACATCAAGGTCGAGTGTTTTTTTATTTTCCACGGTATTCTGTAGCTGATTTTTTTTTTGTGATGTTGACTTTAATACTCAATTGATCGAATTAAACTAAATAAAATGTTCTGAACATAATTTGTACTCTGATATTTTTAATCGTGTTATTCTTTAGTCACTCGTAACAACTCCAGTATCATTATGTTCTTCTGTAAATGTACTCAGTCTTTGATTTAGATTGCGATTTAGTATAATCCTAAGCAATCCTATTTATCTGGTTGGAATCATTTTGCAGATATTATTTCTGTTCCAACTGGACAATTTGAAAAGTTAGTCGAAATACCTGCACCGAGTCGCATGCTTTCCTGTCAATTTATTGTCATTAATACAATGAAAGTTTCACAGTCGCGGGCGCAAACTGCAAGTTCAATTGTTTCCACTCGCTTGTATGTAAGTACGTATGAGAAACCTGCCAAGTGGTTGAGCTCGCAAAAAGCTGCGGCTGTCTGCATCGTGGGGAAACCGCAATCCAGAAATGTCGTTCCAGAATATCGCCTTTCGCTTAGAACTGACACTCCATTCATTATTTATACTTTATACCATAGTACGCTTATTATTTATACGTATCGAGTCGAAGATTCTAGTACCCCCAAGGAGGAACGTGTCCGTATTTATATAAAATGTTCATTTCAATGTATCTTTGATATATTTGGATTTGAATTCACGTTACCGATGTTCATTTTTAAAGATCAACTCTAATTTTTATACGCATTTCGAGTAACTATGGGAAACTGATTGATTCTCTTTCCGATTTCCACAAATTAATATTTGAGGCGTTTTGAAAATAAGCTACTGTTATCGAGTAATTGGTAACGCAGTTGATTATTTTATCATTATTAGTGATTAATTAAAATTATATAATTACCAGCTCCTCGTTCATTAGTTTCCGACAATTTCGACATTTAATTAACGAAAGAACAAACGAAGCGAACCAACGCGTATATATCGGTCGAAGTTTTCTGAAAAATGTAATCCCCAATCGGCATCGAGTATTCCGCTCTTTCGCGTCTTTTTGCGCTTCAAATCCCTAGATGTGAAATTATGATTTAATTAAGCAGGAAATCTTTCGACGTCTTACCCCGAGCCATCGTCCGACGTCCTTTAACTTAATTAGCACATTTCAATTGCTAATTTCAAATGGGACGACGTCTTCTTATTTTGCAAAATACAGAGGGACTCGTTCGTACGATTGTTCCGCTTTTTAGACGGCCTCTTATCGGGCGCATTTCCAGCATTTATTACATTCGCTGCTCATTTCCATCGTTATCCGGGGAATAAACCGGGCAGTTTAACTTACGGGAATATTCTAATTGAATTCGCGTCGCTGCGGCCAAATTATTTTCTTCCGTGTGTCGAAAAGATTATGGTTCTGGCTGAAAGTGTCAGACGCGTAAAAATAGATATGGACAAATGCCAGAGGAGCGGAATAAAGAACCATAATGAACCATGAAATTTCCCATTCGCGAACAAATTTAATATTCGACAAAGTTCTTGTATATAATTTAGTATTTGATGAACGTGATGTATTCTACCTATACGCATATATCATTACTAAACTTGGAAATTCCTAAATATTTTCATAAAGCACTTTAAAAAATTCAAAAAGGCACTGTATTTTGTTATATTAATATATACATATAATTATTTATCATATTTTATTAAGATATTAATACTCTAATAATAATATATTATTATACTGTGCTATTATATTTTCTAAATTTAGAAATTTCTAAAGCAAAAAACACAGTATAATAATACACCACGCGCAATGCGCATTACAATATTTAATACAAATATTTATTCACGGCAATTTTTACGTTTCTCAGTTTTTTAAAACATTTTCAAATCAATTCGATATAAAATTTCTCGCACGAGCAAAAAGAAAATACCCGTTCACCGAGAGCGTTAAGTCGACAGCCTCGATCTTCGTAAAGAAAGCAAAACTCGAGGGCACTCGATTAGTCCAATGCTTTCCCCGGGACAAGATGCTTTCTCGGGAAACACGAGGGTGGGTTTCGCGTTCCAACATTCGACGCGCAGATCCAACCCCAAAAAAGGAGGGTGTATGAAGTCCGGAATGAAATATCGCCAGCGAATGGCGGCGTTTAAAGGTGTAAGCAAACGAATTTACGAGTCTCCGGTAAATCCCGTGAAAGATAGGTTTACTCTTGTTGGAAAACGCGCGAATTCGACGCTTGCCGACTATGTGGGGAGATCAAACAGTCTGGTGCCATTTTGAAAAATGAGGTGTTTCGCGCGCCTGCCTGTTCGCCATATGCAGGGAGCAATGCGATTTCGTTGATTATTAAAATCTCAAATGGCTTGTTGTTTAATTATTTTGGAGGTTTAGTGTAATGCGCTAATCGCCACGCCATCCACATTTGGATAACACGTGAGTTTCAGTATTATCGTTACGGAATACTTATCCGGTTTGTTCGATAATCAGTATCGTCGCGCCATCTCGCTGCACCGCGCCACGTTATCGATTGCCAACGCCAATAATCTCGCGTCGATCATCGTCGATCGATGAGTTCGACCGCAGCCCCCAGGGGGCGCGCTCCAAGGCGATGTTAGCCAATTAAATTCTTACTTTGGCCCGGGGCCCGTCTTCTCGCGTACACGGCCCTTGGAGAGCAGGGCGATTTTCCTGAATTCCGCCCCTGGTTTTCATCGATTTCCGGTTGGAAACCATCGACCGCCATCGTTGAGTTTAACGTGCAAGTGCGTTACGCAGTTTAGCTAAATTTGAAAATCAGTAGTTGCTCGGTGCTCGGTGTTGTTCGGTTATTGTTGTAAATCACTTTATGTGATCGGAGATTGTGCACAGTCAAAGTCTGATTAACACTATAGAGTGAATTGCGCCGCTGCTTTTCATCGATTTCCGTTGCAAACCATCGGCCGCCATAATTGATTTTAACTTCAAGTGCGTCGCGCAGTTTAGCTAAATTTGAAAATAAGTACATGCTCGATGCTCGGTGTCGTTCAGTTATTGTTGTAAATCACTTTACGTGATCGGGGATTGTGTACACTGAAAGTGTGATTAGGACAATAGAGTGCTTGGAGACAGTTAAGAACATCGACTTCATGCGCGCCCACCCCATTGTTCACGCAGTCAACAGGTATGGTTCCATATTTGTTAACTAAACTTGTAGTATTCATAATATTCCCAGATTCCTCATTTTACGCAAAAATGCGACATGGGGTGCTGAAAATGATTTCCATTGTACGCACAGAATTATTCGTAATACAGAGAAATTATTATAATAATTTAAGCTGTGTTCACATAGGAATTTAATATGATAAAATAAGAAATAAGTAACATCGTGGATCCACTATCACCATCTTTTTTTTTCGAGTCCTGCGATATCGCTATAAATTATGCAGTATAATTTTAGAATCACCCTGTATATGCTTCGCGCAACCAAATCGTTAAATGCGTTACCGAACGACAGGAAAACAAATGTTCGATACAGATTCCGTTGTCATTTGCCGCCCCGTGGAAAGCAAATATCTGCATAAACATCCGCGGTCGGATAATGCAAAAAGTTAAAAGCCAGAAAATTGATAACAAAGGAAAAGCCGTGTACGCGTATAATGGGTTTCGCAAAGAACTAGTTATCACATTCGCGATACCCACGGCTATTTCCTGCTGCGAAATTGTGCCCCGGCGAAAGAATACGGGGAAAACCGGGGAAAAGGCGAGAAACGGAAGAGCGAAGGAAAGGCTAGCGACGGGCATTGATTACTTATCGATTGTTTGCGCGCACGGTTGTACGTTCAATTTAAAATCTTGGTTCCTTATCCTCCCTATCCCGCGGTCGGAACCTAATTTTCTCCACGGTCTATTTCGCCACTCTCATTCAGAAAATAACCAACAGCGGCCATGTAACGTTACGTGGTTTTCAATATTACATGGCGTGAGAAAATTACTCGAAGAAATGCGTTTATGCTGATTCCCGTGGCCACCGATTATTCTATTTTATTTCAATTTTTCTTGTCCCCTCGAATTTTCTTGGTTCGTTTAAGTGGGACGTTTTCGGGGACGAATTATACCAGGAAATGAAGAGAAATTCGATGGTTATATTTTATTTAACTCTATTTCTTTTTAAATGATGAGTTTTCGAGGGGAAAGAGGCAGAGAAAATTCTGTTAACGCTGATATCGTAAAATATCGATATTAATTAAAAAAAATTCGTTTGAATTTTGCTGCTTGATTAACCGCTCGGTTTTTCTTGTCTCTTTGGAAATTAGGTGTTTTCGAGGGAAAGTTATACGTGCAAATGCATTTCCGCTGATTCCGTGAACCAACGATATTTATTTTTCTATTTAATCTCTTTCAAATCTAAGTGTTTTGGGGGGAAATCGGATTGCGATTAGGAACACCGAGAATTATAGTTTCTAGATAGATTTGTCGTACATAAATCATACATTAAACTTTAACCTTTGGATTATCCCAAAATATCGATTACCCGAACTTCGTGACTCCCAGTTAGTTCGGATAATCGCAAAACTAGAATCCTTCGTTTAAACCCATTAAAGATTATTCTCCTTGCCGGGGGATAAGAAAATTATTTACTCAAAATAGTGAACTTTCATTCCTCTTAATAAATATTCAAGTCTCTGTTTTTCTTCTTCTCACTTTCAAAATAAAAAAGTTATATCAGTTTGTACTTTAAGAAATTAATAACATCAGTTCTGTTGCAATATCAGAAAATCTATCCCTTTGCTGCCAATTTTTATTTACGTGTAAAATACGTTTACCGTATTTCTTGTAAAATGTTTTTGTAGACCAGTGTAGATAATTATTATCAAATTAGAGAGCAGGTTGCCGGATCTATCGCGAGAACTTAAAATTATCTTTAAGTACAGGATGTCTCAATTAAAGTTATGGATGATAACGGCGTAGGTATTTTTTGCACGTAAATATACAGGCTGTCTCATAAATGTTGCCACAGCCGCGGGAAATATTCAGATGGCTAATTTTATGTAGGACAACCTGTATATCTACCGAAAGTATTCCTTGAAAGGTCAGTCGTCCATTACGCTTTATTTTAGTCCTCTAGCAAGTATTTTAGCCTCTAATTTTTCTACGTTGCGTCATAAGCGTGAGAAATATCGAGGTGAACGTGAAGTACTCAAAACACTTGACGCTCTTACTTTGTAATTATAACATAATACTTTGAATTCATAATTTTGAGTTTAACGTGAAATTCATAAAATACTTAAAAAATTTTTTTTGGAATTGCCACGACTTGTACTTATAAAATCGGTGTTGAATCTAAGGTTCTTTATAATCCTTAAACCATTTTTGCGGTCGTATTAATTACTTTAATCAGCGATCATGAGTATTAATTGAAAACTCTAGAAGCCAAGGGATACAAGGGCGAGAAAATTGGTTTTGAGAAAATTCAGGTGGAACTTGAGCATCGCCGCAAAATGGAAGAAAATGAGTTTTGTGTTTTTCATTAAAAAAACAGGGGGGACTATTTATACTTCTTCGCAACTAAAAAGGAGGCATTTGTTTTTCGCTTAATTGATTTTTTGGATAATTTGTCACTTACGCCTATCGAAGAACGATTTCGTCAAATGTTCTAAGTGCCAACCAATAAAAAAACCCGTTTTTTTAGCAATTCGTGTTGTCTATACTAACGGTCACAGCCTGGTGTGCGTTCTAAATGCAAAATCGGTTTTTTTTCTACTGCGACCGTTCATAGATAGCGCCTGTTTTATGTGCCACGACCATTGTCCCGCGTTGTGTTTCAAATACCCTTTTTTTCAGTGCGGTTATCATTAACCAGTCAGCGAGGAATGTCGTGTACGTTTTCGAAGAATTTTTATTTTTTCATGTTTGCAGGAGATTTATGTTTTTGACCGTTCGCATCGTTCTTTTGTTTTATTATCCGCAGTAGAGAACAATTTGATAGCATTTGAATTATAATTTTGGTACTTGGAACACTGAGTTTATCATACAGGGCGTCCCACCCAACCAACGTAGACCATCTACTTCTTTTCTCCAGTTATAACGATACGAAAAACACGAGAAAACTATAAATAAATCGCATTAAAAAAATATTCCTCGGTCCGCGAAACTGTTTAAATTATACATTCCACATTTTTCGTATCATCCCAACTAGAGAATATAATTAGGTGGCCTGCTTTAGTTGAGACAACTTGTGTATGGTACTTGAAACAGTTAATCAATGATTATTTTTTAATATATGTAGGACTGTCAATTATAATTATGTGAGCGAACCATCTCTCGTATTGTATACGGCTACGATGCAACATATATTTTCAGACTCTGTCGTCATTAAATATTTTGAGAGCAACGACGTTCTTTCTGTCGCTTGCAAACTTTTCTTTATCGGCGCTCGGAACATCGAATGAAATCACTCTTCGATTACTCTCGCGGTATCAGAAACGATTTCTCATAAATTCTTACAACAGGCACGATTCCTATCGTAAAGTAGAACAGGATACCCTATAAATTTTCGCGAATTCTCATAATCATATTCAATCGTACGTAGACCGCCACTGAATTTCCTATCCTCCTCGACTGCGATATTTGAAAGCTGGGGAGCGTAGCGGGAAACGAATCGACGGGGCGCGCGCGAAATCTTAACTACTTACTGCGAAAAACTTGAGAGACCGATGTTCTAAAAGCCCCCGAATTCCCTCGGAATGCTCGTACGTTCGCCTTCGAGTTTCAGAAACTCGAATGGTTAAACATCGATTAAATGGATAGCTGGTTTCCAGAACGGACGCGGGCGTATCTCGGAGCACGGCGGCAGATTGTACCCGCGGAGAGCGTGGTGAGCAAGTTGCAAGTCTCGTTACATCCGAATCAGAAGTTTCCCCGACTGAGTGAGCTTTGATGATGATTAAGTCGCGTTAATGCCGAATTACGTTGGAATTTGATTTCAAGTGGAATTGACCCCAAAAACCGGCTTTCGCGCCTCGCCGTGGGCGGTCTGTTCTCTCGCCGATAACGCGGGCCACTCAACGTTAATTGCATAAGGAAATGGGGAAGAAATTAGTGTTGATCGTAGCGCGAAAGAAAAGAGAAGCGATAGCCACGGTAGTGAGTATCGAAATTCGAGCGATAGAAGTTCTCGTGGAAACGTATTATGTTTGTTGAAGCTTTGGAAATATTTATACATTTCCTTTGTATCTTCTAACAATTAAAAAAAATAAGCATCTTACTCCAGTCGTTAATTAAAACATGATTGAAGAAATGTTTTTCTAAAGTCGCGCGACGGCATAATCGAAATTCGTATCAAAATCGATAAAGGAGAATCCGCGATTTGTGGAACAATGTTGTCAGATATAGTTTCGAACAATACCGCGGAAACGGTGACTTTGGAAATGTTTTTCGCTCGAATGAGCAATTGAACGTACGAAGGGACATCGTGGCACATAAGTCGAATGTTTGCGAAATGTTTACGAGATCCTCGTGGTACCCTTTCGCGGACCTTTAATTCCGCGCTCGATCCGCATCCATGCGGAGAAACGGGAAAATTTTGGCAGTCAGCGGTAGACATAAAGTGCGTGAGCAAAAACACTTCCGCCGGGGTCATATTTCAACGGGGACTACTTATTCCGCGAGTCGTGTACCATCGTCCTTCCCGGAAGCGCATCCCTGAATTCCGCATCGGACGGAAATTATATGCGGGATTCGCGCCAGAGTCGCGATCCGCGTACGGTTGGAATCGTGCAGTCGAAAGATCCACTATTCCTGCTGCCGAACGGGTTAAGAGGCGAATTAATGCCAGATGTCGCGCGTGGACCGGGTAATTTTGACTTTAGCCAAACAGTTTCGCCAATAACGAGCCATAATCTCAAGTTACGAAAGACCCCTCCGCGACTCTGCTTTGGAAATCGCATAAGTTCTAATGGATCCGCTGATGTTTCGGATGAACAAAACGTGGGAACTGGTTTGGTTTCAGTTTAACGAAGGATGAGGTACTAGGAATAGGAATGACAAAACGTGGTAGCCATCTGCTGTGATCCGTAATAAAGGATGTCGGTTTCCGAAAGATATAAGAGTGACAGTGGCGGTAGGTCAATGCAATTTGGAAATTGCATAACTTCCAATGGGGCAGCCGTTGCTTGGGACGAAGCAAGTGTGGGAAATGGTTTGGCTTCAATTTAACGAAGAGCAGGGTATTAGGAATAAAAATTTAAAATTGTAACAGCATCGTGTTGTGGCACGCGAGTAACAGTGACAGCGACTGTCTGTCAATGTATTTTTCAAATTGCATAACATTGCCTTTTCGTAGTTGATTCTTGAGACGAATAAACTGTGGGAAGTGGTTCGGCTCTGCTTTAACAAAAGACGCACGAGGAATACGATTGAAAAAGTATTACAGCAATTCTTTTGTGATCCGCATTGAGAATATCGGTTTCGGAAGGACTAAGAAAAATGATTAATTGAGTCTCCTAATAAATTATTCCTGTGTCTTTCTTATTGGGATTGCGCAATGGCGCGGCACCACATAAACTTAAAATACGCGGCAGTATCCGAAAAGAATTTATGGCCAGGGCTCGCGTAATTTCTCAGTTTTGCGAAGAGAAAAAAAAAATAAGAGTGACCGTCCCACGGTCACCGCTCGACCTTAATTCAGACCGCTGTCAATAAAGTGGGTGACTTGATAGTTCACAGGGAACTTATACGGTCATTCCGCAGGATAAATGATCCACGATATTGAGTGGACTGCGGCTTTCCATGGCGGGGACCTTCCTCGACTGGCATCCAACATTTGTCTAATATTAAACCGTACTAACATGTTCCGCTCGAAATGAAAGCAGTAAAAAAAGAAGCTTCTGAAAATATGATACTCCACCTCCGTTGTTTCCTATTGGGCAGAAAAATTCACTGCCGGTCGTAGTTGAGAGAGTGAAAACATAATGTATAAATGAATCTGCAGAAGTTACGAAAATTACAATAAATTAGCAAATCTATTATCAACCCCTGATCACAGTAATCATTGTCTAGATAAAAGTGTCAGAGATGAGAGAGTTCTAAGGTATGATTGTATAATTCAAGAAACAATTAAAGTATCTGAATTTAAAAGGAGATGAATAATAATTAAAGTTCTTAAAGAAATTTGGAATCACGTGGTATGATAATTAAATTTTTCCAATAGCAATGTTTGTTATTTCAACAACATCAATGACGCTAAAATTAAACATTTTTAGAAGTATAGTATAGTAGTTCTGAAGGGATATTGGAATTATGGGGCCCTGAGCAGCAATCCAAACACTCGTTGACTGTAATACTTCTACAAGGTTTCGCTTCCCGAACAAAGAATCAAAATTTATAACTGTCGATTGGAATCAATGAAAAATAGTTCTACACGCTCGGTGCTCTTCGATCCCACCTTTTCGAGCCGATACGCCTGAAAAATTCCCTCGCAATTGCAGTCGACGCGTTCACCTGGTGGCCGATTCCTGGGGATTGCACGCGGCGAGAATTATAGGTGGCCCACGGATCGAAACGCAAAGGTTTTCATCTCGGTGGCGGTTGAATCGCCAGCGATTCGGGGAATCTCCTTCGAGATCTGATGCGGTCGAAACATTGTATCGCAGGACCTGTTTACACGGCAAAATCGGGACGGTTCGCGCCGCAGCCAAGGTGTAAGGTGTACCGCAAAACCGCCAACCCAACAACCGCGGGGATACCTTATCTCATCTGGCCACTGTTAAATTATCCAGACCGGAGAACGAGTCTCCTCGTTCCCCGTGTTTCGGACTTACATGCAATGGAGGAGAGCGAATCGAGGGACACGGAAAGTTACGCCGGTGGATAGGAGGTGGTGGAGTTGGACGTGGAGGGGAAGGGAGGGGGAGGGGGGGGGGGGGTATACATGTACACTGATAAGGTCACGATCAACGAGAGAAAGTGAATAAAAAAACGTGATAGTACGAATCGATATAGGAAAGGATTAAAAAGAGCAAAGTTTTCCCGAACTGTCGTGATTTTTAATACAAAATTTATCAGAATTCCGAAGACAAAGTTCAATTACATAATAAAAATGACGACTGTCAGAAGAAGCATTGCAGTTTTCAGTTTATATTTTGCTAAGGCAAAACAGCTGTCGTTTTTTAAATTTGTGTAGTCAAATTTGTACAAATACCTCTAGAATACAGAATATAGGACACCCACTAGATTGGAATCGTACAGGGAATTTGGTGTCTCGCGTTCACCCCTTAAACGTTGCCCGCGCGTTATGAGACGCCCTGTACACCTTCTATTATATTTATTCCTACGGGAATACATCCAGAGAAAGAGAGTCATAGGGAGGAGTATGAAATTGCACCGCTCCAGGTGCCTTCGGAATCTCGATAATGTCAAAGACTCTCGGTGGAGAGGGGGAGGGGGGGGGGTGGAGGCCGGGTAGGTTTGTCGAGGGTGGAAACTCTGTGAAATATCGCCGTGGGCCACGTGCTCAACTTCGCATATATCATTCGCGACTACTTACCAGCCTGGCTCCGCGGATCCCGTAATTCTTCGACCATCTCGAGCTATCCAGAAGGGACGAGAGTTTTCAGTGAGCACGATTCATGAGCGTACTTTTCGATCGAGGGATGCAGGGAAATCCTTTTTCGACAAATGTGCAGTATCCCTGCCCGGGATCCGGTGCGGTGGTTAGGACGCAGGGGTGGTGGGCATTAATAAGGGCTGTGTAGGATGCAGTTTCTTTGTTGGGTTTTGTCAATTTTCGAGGAGACTTTAAGGCCACTCGAAGATTAGGGCATCGATACAAAACTTGAGTTGATTGCAATCCGTATTTTACTGTATCTAAAAAAATGTGGCGGTCTCTTAAAATAATTGGGTCGGGGTGTTACAGACGTATTATCCGCCGTTGCTTAGGCGATATGAGGGTACTTTTTTTTATACCAGGTGGCGAGGGCTATTAATTAATTAGAAAGGAGGTTGATTAATTAATTAGAAAGTCTGATTAGAGCGTAGGCTTCCAAGCTTTTCAGAAAGACAATTTCGTCTCTGATAATCATGAAATAAGGAGGCTTGGGCTGATTGGAACGTTAATAAAGAATATTTTTGAAATATTTGTAGCATACGTCGTTCGCGATTAAAGTTTTAGACCGCGTACGACTTACCTATGGTAAAGGCAAGCTTTATTTATTAATCCCGTACGGAATAATCAAGGTTGATTGATTAAGAAATGCATACGTAAATGGTGCTCGAGAATGAATGTGCAAATTTTTCCAATTCCAAGAATTCTCCTCGGTAGGAGTGAAATTTATGAGAATTCTCCAATTTATAACGTTCTGTACGTGCTGAGAAGAACGTCTTGGAAATAGGTACAAAATGCAGGTAAAAAAATTGGACGAGCTTCGTTCACGTATCGCATTATGAATTTTATACTCAATTTGTTTCGCTCATAGAATTTTGAAAATTAATTAAATATAGGCAAGAGGTTAAAAAAAACTGGGAAGTTAAACATGAATACGCCCCTCCTATATGATATACGAAATAAAATAATTGCAGTTTTGTTATTTTTACTGATAAATTATTCTTTATCATCTATCCGCAGTTAATAAATATTGAAACGGGAATTAAAAGTTTTCCATCTTTCAATATTATTACTATTGGCTCCAGTTGCAGCTCTAAAACGATTAACTTAAAGGATTATAATAATTTGAAGTTTAATGGGTTAACGTGATCGATAAATGCAAAATTTTGTGTTACATCTAAGGAGAATATTTTAGGTAGCAATATTACGTGCCTGTCTCTGTGTAGGGTAATTAATCATCGAGATTTATTAACCCTGTTAACCAGTTGCACAATATTAAATTGAAATACGATGTACGACTTGCGAAGCAAGAGTCGAATGAATATCGATAATTTATATCGAAACGTGCAACGTATTAGTCGTCGCAGACGGTACAGAGTTTTTCTTTCAGTTACACCCCCCACTCAAGGAGGTGTAAATGCGATAAGCTTTAAAAATGATATACCGACCAAAATTATATTCAGGTCGGGCACTAAATAAACAATTACTCGATCATTATTTTGATTTTAGATTTTTAAAAACTGTAATTTATAATAAAATAAAAAGGTAAGAAAAGCTAATATTAATCGTGTAGGAATTTCTAAAGTAGAATGCATAATTACGAGTTATGGAGAATACAAGTAAAATACTGCTTAAGGTGCAAAGGTATCGATTCTGAAAGTCTCATTATATCGCGCAAGTGCTCTTGTACCTTTGCAAAAACGCCTTCTCGTTCTGAAACGCTGATTTCGAACACTAAAGATTATTTAAAAATCATCAAGCCGTCTCTCCTCTCTCTATTGAAATGCTTCTTCATGAATTTAAATATAAGTGCACTCAGGATATTTGATTTATGTTTCCGTCTAAGAAGACAAAATTAGAAGAAGGATTAACGCATCTCACGATCTGAAAAAAGGAAGCCTTTGCGATAAAAATAACGGTTCCTTCATAATGTTTACTCGAGCTCGGAAAACGGTAATAAATATTTTTAAATCATTTTATGAAACATTAAGCATTATAAGAATGTTATTATAATACTGCATTTAATCAAGAGATACATGCCTGTTGTGAAATTTCTCAATTTCCTAAAGTTCCCGTACACACTGCAGAAATTCCTCTCGTTCAAATCCGCGGGCCAATTGTGAACCAGAGAATTTACGCACGAGTAATCGGTACTCTACTCCATTACTTAATAGTTGAAGTAATTTCAAACGATCGAATGAAAAACAAATTCTGTTCCGTCGAAACTACATGGTCAAAAGAAAATAATCCAACAGTGTACGTGGCCGGTATTTTATAAAAAATAAACGAAGAACGGCCGCTAACATTGTTAACAAATAATTGTCTTGTAAATAATTCAACCGCGCGAAACGTTGGTCGAATTCTACCATTGATAAAACAAATGCCGCGCAAGAGCGTTATTTAAATTTTTTCGGTTTTCGTGTACATTCACTTTATGTAACCTGGTTTTCGTTTAACGATATTAAATATGGTTCTGGGGGGGAAAAAAGAAACACGCTCCACCATGATTCCGTTCGTAATTATCTTCTTTTGTTCGCGAAATTAATGGCACCGACTCAGATTTCACGGCAGGAGAAAAGCGCATTATAGATAGCAGTGCGCGGCTTTTCGACAAGATGACAAAGGGGAATTCTCACGTTCGACAAAGTTCGCTGTGTATCGCGGACATGGATATGGGTGTGGTCGCAGCTCCTCTCATTTCCGCCCCCGCATTGTCAGAGTTTCGTACGGCGCTCCAGTTTTTTCGGTAATATACGTGTGTACATGTCACGTTACTTCCGCGAGTTGTGACAAATGAATTCGTTCGAATCGTAACGGGTTTCCTCGGCTCCGTTCCTTTTTTTTTCTTCCACCCTTGTTACGTTTGCGCGAGGCTTGATTTTTATTTTTAAAGGCTGGGGATTAAAACATATTTCAACTTCGCTGGTGATTTATTAAAATGAAAAAAAATGGATCCTCGTTTCAACGTGCTCGACGTTTAGCGTGAAATGAAAGTGCGTGTCGTTTGGTTAATGTTGTCAATTATTAGTTACGATAAAATCATTGAAAATAAAATGTAATAAATATTTGGAAAAAGTATTTCATGAAAAAAATTTTTATGCCTGAATCGGTCGGTCTAATAAAAGTGCTTAATTCTCATACTAGTACAGCAACGTTGTTGATGAATAATTGGACGAATTATTAAGATCATGGCTTGATTAAGTGTTACAAGCTATTTCTTGTAGTTATAATAAAGAACCTTGCGTTGTATTACACCAACACTCCAGTAGCAGTAAATTAGAGCGGAATTAAAAATGAAACTTTTCTTAAAATGGCTGCAGAGGGTACATAGATCGCTAGGTAAGCTGAATTCGACTTCCTATTGACCAACCCGAATAAACTAAAGGAAAAAAAAATTACATTTAAAGAGCATTTCTAGGATGAAGCTGATTCCTCAGAGAGTCTGAAAACGTGATAATTGAATTACTTTCCTCCGCGTTCCTACCATGTTAAATATAAAGTAGACTTATGTACATTAAGTCTTTCCAATTACTTTTGAGACTGCTTGCATTAACATTCGATGAATTAAATTTCTTTAATATTAAAATTACCAAAGAATTGGAATTTGCGTTTATCGACGCGACACGCGGTTAATCCATTAAAGATCAGATTATAACCATTTTTTATGTTTATCACTTTGTAGCTTAAACTTAATTCGATAAGAAAAATGTTAAAAGTCAGACAAGTTCAATTTCCAAATCAATAGGCCTTTTTGAAATAAGCTCATCAATTATTCTCCTTCCACATTAACGCTCGGCGCCCGTCAAATCCGTCGGGGGTTGGAGAACGGTTGTCCCGACGCCCGTGAAAATCCAACCCCCAGGCCGAACTGAGATTATTATTTTAATGGTAGCTTAATTCAGGAGCCGGACAAAGGGGTGGCCCGCCCGAAATCGGCGGGCTATCAGTTATGGGGCGTCGATAGCAGTGGGTCAAATATATATTCGAAATATATCCTCCCTTGTGCCGCCACCCCTTTACGTATATCCAGGAGACCCACGTCCAACCAGTCCATTGTGCGGACATTCGCCCCGTCCGTTATTGCCGACTCACACCCCCACGGCACTTCCACCCCCCCCCCCCCCCCCCCCCGTCGAACCAACCCCCTCGCGCAGCCACTCCCCTCCCACCCCCCGGGCACCCTGTATGTACAGCTCATATACAGGCACGTCATCTACGATTTACTCGAGCACAGATCAGGGGGAGGGAACGTCGCTGTACTCCGGGGCACGATTATATGGGGTGTGTCTAATGCATCGTGCTTGCTTCGCACATGAAGGGTCGCCTCGCGAGAGATTAAACTGTTTGGCCTCCGATACAACTAATTACGGAAATTAGGACGGGTCATTGGATTTTTAACTCCGGACTCTGCGATGTAAATATAGAGAGTGTCGGGATGATTTTTAAACTTGCATTTGGTGTTGGCGGTGTCTCTGAATATTTTTTATTTTTGTGGTACTTTGAATTAACCTGGCAAGTCACGCACCATCCGAACCTGTTACAAAACTAGACTACAGAATTTATAATGGGTTCTAATAATTTAAAAAATCACCGGAGCAAAAAAAAAAACAATGGCGCAACATTATCGAGTTTAGTCTGTAAGTTACTAATTCTATTATGGCTTCTGAATACGAAACGCTAATAACAATTATTTACCTAAATTTGATCAATGCAATTTCGCGTGTACACGTTTTCGTTGTGGACAAGTTAATCCGATCCGGGGGTAGCGATTAGTTTTTAGCGTTGTTTCAATCCAACGCCGATATCGCGAAACGAAGATTTCGCCATTCGCGAATAAAATAACAATTATAAATCGCGCGTTGGCACCCATTAAGGTAATCGCATTATCTTGATATCAACGGCCCGAGTGTGACTCCATTCCCGAATATCGTAGCTCGATTCTCGAAAGCGCGCGAGTCTTTCAATGCGCCGCATGAAATGCTCTCGTTAATGAACGAACGAACACGTACCTCGACTGATATGCGCATTATATGGTACCTAACATTCAAAAGTACGCCACCATTATTGTGCCAAAGTTCATTAATTATTGATATCGAGAAAAAACAATGAACTAGTGTGCGAGATATCCAGAAGTGGTTTCTACAGGGTGGGCAGAAAATCTCGTTCGATCGATCACGTTGGCGAATAAAAATAATTTCCCCGGATCATTATCCGCCGTTCATTTGAAAATATTTGCCGTGTGTATCTCTCATGCACGACGTTCAAATTTATTCTCCGGTCGGAAATGTTCAAGTTTCGAATTCCGGCTTGCCAAAATTAAAGTCTCTCTTTCCATTTTCCTTCAAAAAGTATGCCACGCGAGAACAATGCTGCCACGGTGAATTTTTAGTAATAAACTCCTTTTTTCGTTCGTTTTTTTTTTTTTTTTTTTATCTGAAACGCGCGCATTGGGTTAGCGAACGAAGGTTCCGCTTTCTATGAAGCGGCTAATGAATTAAACCAATACAAACGGAATGGCTGGCAGCGATTGAAACTTTACCCCCGGTGAATATCCATCGGCGCGGCTCCGCGAAACGATGGTTATCGCGGACGATTTCGGTACGGAGGGGTTTTGATAAAGTGAGTAGTGAATTATTGACGTAGAGGAAAGCGGGCAGCGCGGTCGAAGCTCGTTTCGTACGAAAAATTCGTTGATGCAATAAAATGACGGCTTTCGTTTCGCGAGCGCCGAGAGTGAGAAATACGTCGAATGGAATATAGTTTTTGGATAAACGATCCCGATAACATGATTCATTTCTATCGTAAGTTGAGAACAAAATTTGGTTGGAGTGGAACTAGCGGTGAAATGTATTTCTGGTATACCGGAAGTCCGGTCTAACGTAGTGGGATACTTGATTACCTTTAAATACCTGTCGGCTTATTTATTTTCGATCGATGGGAATCGACTTCCGTGTAGACATGAAAAATCTACTTGGCTTACAAAAAGAATATTTTAAAAACGTAACGTCTATTATTCTTCGGTTTGAATGCAACTAAATTTGCGTTAAAGCTGAAGGTTCGTAAAACTGAGTTATTGTACGTTACTGACAAACATCAGAGAAGTTACGTTCTCGATTCATTTTTTAGTTATTTTAGCTGTAATAATATATTGAAATATATTTTGCAAGAACCAGAATAACAGAGGCACGTCTACATTCTTTCAGTTCTTTTAGGTGAAATTTATCTTGAAATATATTTTGTTATGCCACGGTTAGTACGACATGCGCAGGTACGTCATACGCGTTAAACTACATGAAATATTTAACTTTTATCCACTATTACATTTCTAGTATTATTTCGACGTAGAGAGAAAACTCTAAATTAATCTAAATACGTCTTGCCATTTTATTTACCATGTACCTACGGATGAATGACCTTTGATTCTTTTTTTCCACTTAGAAATATTTGGATCCTAATAAATTATACACGCGTACTAGTCAAATACGTTTGACGCAAAGCAATACAAAATGGCGGACCATATTTGAGTTCCAATAACAAAAAGAATTCCACTGCATTTTTCGATCGATACTCCTCTGTGCCGCGACGACCATGAAAGTCTCATACGTCACCGGAACGTTATTTAATGGCCACGATGCGTTTCCGCTCGCCGCATAATTTCCAAACTTACGCCAACCGGATATGGGTACCGTCGATATAGGCGCGAAAAGTTGTGCTCGATCGTGGCCGGAATTTTGGCCGCTGACAAGAAGCTTTCGACGTTTGCGCTTAATGCTTCGGTATCGCAACGAGGCAATGGTTATTGTGTGTAACTTTGGAAATTCACCATTACGGTCGGAAGTTTTGGGAGTTTGTCAGTATTGGAGTTCAATGAGCTGTGTCACCTAATTGCGGTGCACGGCGATCAGATTGCAGAATACTGCGGGGTTTTCGCAATACGGTAAACGTAGGGAAGCGTTTTCGCCAAATTGGTATATTTTCAGATTATCAGATAGAAACTCGCTCCGATACATTTGTCGTCGCGACTCTCCCGGAATCTGATTTGAATAATTTGGGAAAAACAGGCCATTCGCTGTAAATGGAGTAACGCGTCCCGGTGTTACCCTTATGCGGTTTAATTCGCGCTGTATCGTATTTAATGTTACCATTTTGTATTTTCATTATTTTGGAGCTCGAATTTAACGGGAAAAATGTTAAAGGTCGAATTATTTGAAACTGCGATTTCAATGTTTATTAACAACATGGTAAGAAGGGGTAATTTGTCAATAAAATAAACAGTAACAAAACGAGTGGTCTCTTCTCCCGCGATTCCACCGAAATTTTGCGTGACGATAAATTCCCGTAATCTGATTTGAATAATTTCGGAAAAGCAACGCATTGCCACAAAATGGAGTACATTCATTGAATATTATAATTTTGTATTTTAATTATTTCGGAGCTTGAACTTAACGAGGCTGATGTCCGAGTGAATAGTTAAAAACTACGATCTACATATTTATTAACAGCTATCTGACAAGGTGTAATTTGTCAATATGGAGCAAAAGGTTTGGTGTTCTTACTTTGGTTGCATCCAAATTTTGTTTATTATAATTTATTTACAAATGAACTAAGGGAATCGTCCTATACCGCTATCGATTTTTATCAATTTTAACTTCCCATTTTAAAGATGAATCGGGTAAAAACGAAATTCGATGGTAATCGCATACAGACTGGCCTCCTTTACGTACAGTAACGCGGGTTTTGTACTTGTAAAAGCTTCGCAAACTTAGAAACTTGCAAACTTATGCGCATCGCGATGGGAAGCAAGAATTGCGGTTCGTTTCCTGTTAGTATCACATCGAATGCAATGAGGGTTGCCATGTAAATATGCTATGTATCCTGCACGGGAATGAACTGGAGATTGCTCTTATCAACAAGTACAAAGTAAACACGTTTATAGGAAACTTCGAAATCTGCTCTTGTGTGACTACGGCTCATCTCTGTAAATACATTAACGGTCAGGTATTCTCACAGGGACAGTTCATTGCATGGAGAAATATAAGTGGTAGTAAGGCTTGGATTAAAAATCAGAATTTATGATTCTTCTTAATTTTTACTTTTCTGAATAATTTGTTAAAGAAGGACATAACGCGTTCTTGCTCAAATACCCGGCGTATTTTTTTGACAATTGGAATGTTTGTACTCTAAATCCGAATTTTGAATATTCTTATGTGGATTATTTGGATTTCGCATATACCCATTCGTAATTGAAACTCTGGGTTTCGGATATTCTGATCCGAACAAATCCGGATAATCTCAAGCCTAATAGTTGTCTTCATTATATTTTGTTCTAAATATTTATTCGGGATATTTTTTTTTTTGCAAAGTTCTGAAGGATATCGCCATCTTATATCGCGTCCCTGCAAATTTTTGTTCAATATTTAAACTATCCACATCGTTTTTTCATATTGTGTAAACTACACGCTACCAGAAAACGAAAAGAAATCGATTTTTCGATATCGCGAAGATGGCGTCGCCTCTTAAAAACCCCGAGGGGAAGAAAGGTACACACACTTTAAGATACATCCAAAAAGCTTTCGCTTCGAGGTACGACTAAAAATACCGATCGCTTCTTTTTTTTATTTCTTCACTTTATCGAAACGTGACGAATTCCAAAATAAAAAGGAGCTATCTCTCGTCGCGCCAAGGTTCGAAAAACGATTTCCCATTTGGCGCTCGCTAAAGGGCGTTACGCGGACCTCCGCCCTATCTCGGAATCACAAATTGAAGAGGAGCTTGAAGAGGGCACACACCGACGTCCCGGAGCCAGTTTACGGTCCTGAAGAGCTGTAGAAAGTACATAGAATGGGAAGGAAGGATTGAAGGACGAGGGGGGGGGGGAGCGGGGCGGGGGGAGACCAAAGAGAAAAAGACGAATGGGAATCTGAAAGGTGGAGACGGATGCTAGGAGACAAGTTCTCGCTAATTTTAATAACGAAGATTTTCAGGGAGTCATTAACGAATTCCCTGAGTACGTCTTGTTAAGGACTAGAAATAGAGAGTGAGAGGGAGAGGAGAATGAATGTGGCACGAATAGTTCGAGATATATATACATAGTCGACTACTTATGTCGACCGTTTCACTTTAGTCGTAGATTAGGTGCTCCGGGTAGAACGGGAGATACGAGGTTAAGGATCGTTTAAATCGTACGACCATTTTTATGACGTTCCAAATTGGTTAAAGGACTTCAATGTGACTTTGGAGAATTTTCACATTTTTGTTTTATTTTCCACCATGGTTCGCGTTGAAAAATGTAATGGCCTATTTGTCGTAATAATGATGTAACTCAAAGCTTGCTATTTTTGAGGATTTAGATTGGAATAATTTCAAAAGTTATGCCCTTTTATGTGGTGAATACAATATTTTTGAAAAAACGTAGCGAATTGGAGGTATAATAAATTTCCCCGAATCGGAATAAAACACATTTTGTCCGTGTGCATAGGTTTCCAATTGCTTTCCTGGAAAATGTCAATTTTTTAGTGCCTCGTCGTTATAACAAATACGCGATGCGCAACAATTTGAAAAAGCGTAACAAATCAATATTGGTTCAGCCGCGGATGTGGATTTTCAGTACAGCGGACTCCCGATTATTTTATAAAGCGAACGACTTCGTATTTATATTGAAAATTAGTTCTGATAATCTGATAGATATTCGGTCTTCGATTTATCGAGTCGAATTATATCCGGATAATCGGGCTTCTACCATAGTTATGCGATTATCAGTTTCTTTCACGTCATACACGCGAAGGGTTAAGGGTTAAAAGTCAGCGGCAAACCATGGATCGTAAATCAGACGAAACTTTTTACACCGTTAGCCTATTACTTCTCAACCACTCTAGAAAGCCAGCCTCTCCACTCGACGATTAACTCCTTCGAGAATCTTATAATTCTTCGTGAAACTCGAAACTTCGGTAATTTACTCTGCCGATAGATACTCAAGTATGACTCGTAGCCATCGCTGATCGTGGAAGCTGCGTTAAGGAGTTCCACCCATCTTGAAACTTTCGAAAAATCGTCGATTTTTCAGCATTCTATAACAGTTTGAAAATTTGTTGAGGAAAAACGTATCGGATAGTATAAATTAGATTCCACGTGCGAATCTAAGGCTAAAAGAAATCGACGTGTTTAAGAGATACACTTAGTAATAATTCGGTGATAACAAATTACGAATATATTTCTATATACACGGATATATTTCTAGGTATACATAAGTATATTTTCTGTTATACTCAAGTGCTTCGGTAGGTACTTTAAGTGCAAATACTAAACTCGCGTTTACATGAACAATAGCAATGACAATCTAAAGATCACCAAATCAATCCGTGATGCACAATATTGCATCGTATAGTTATCACGGTACTTCGAAATACCCAATTACTCGGGTTGACGGTGTTAAAGAAATGAACAAAAATACCCATCGATCGGCAATGGACAATTTAAACTGCATTTGTGCGATCTATTGTCCACTTTTTGCATCGCGACTATACGTACGAGTCCATGGGTATCTATGTATAACACCCTCTGTTCACTGTCGATGAATGATGTTATTCACGGAATAAAGTCGGCGGACAAAAATGTAAATTCAGAACAATGGAACAAAAGGTGTAAATTATGGGTAAGTCTCTCGATTTCATATCAGTGCGGTACACTGTCCATTTCCAATCCCTTTACCATCTACTACAATACAGTCGTTGAAGCCATACGGTACTACTTTCAATGGGGTAACTTTTTACGTTTCCAGGAAGTTTCGTGCACCGCGCACTTTGTTGCAATCTAATAAAACGCGATAAAGAATTTTTTTCCCCCGGTAATTAAAGCAAGTATATCGTTCTGTGAATTAGACGAAACCGATTTTAGCATTTTCGTTGAATGTAGGGGGAAATTGTCAGCGTCGAACTGCCGGAATTATAATTATAACTTATATCGGAATCCGACATAAATTAATTTTACCGGCGCTTTTCTACTTGTGTCCGACCACCGGGACGCGTTGATTCTACTCGCGCCTTAACGCGACGTCTTGATTTTATGGATAACCACGACGAGTTGATTTTAGTTACGTGTGAACACAACAGGTTGACTCTACTTATGTCTTGCCGCGGTGGGTTGATTCTACTTGCGTCCGACCGCGACGGTTTGATTCTACTTATGTCTTATGGCGGTAAGTTGATTCCACTTGCGTCTGACCACGACGAGTTAATGCTACTTGCGTCTCAACGCAACGTGTTAATTCTACTAAATGTGGTTCTAATTAAACGTAAACTATCCAACTATTTCAATTATTCGAGCACACGAGATCATTCAGCTCGCGGGTATGCAATTTAAAGAGATATTATGTTGACCGAAAACTAAAATATCGAGCCACAACTATTATTCCGCATTGCGCATCGACAGTATTCCGATTATCATCAACGACGGTTTTATTTCCTCTTTTCCGATCATACTGCGATTTATCACACTTCTCCGAAAAAAAACTGGCGCTAATGGTCGAGTGTCGTGAAACTACCCTCGGTTCGTTAGTTGCTGGTCGTTCTGGTGAAAATCTGGTCGTTTATTGCACCCTCTTAGACGCAACGAACCTGAACGGACTGCAATGCACCTCGTGGAGAACTTCCTTTCTTTCTATTAGCCGGCGAAAGTTCTCCGATCCACCCCACCGATAGGGGCGATCTTCTTCGACGCTTTTGCACCCGACGTCTGGCAACCCACTCCCTCCTCATCCCCTTCCGCCCTTCTAGACTCGAAGAAACGAAGCTGTCTCGAAAATCCAAAGGGCAATTAATTGAGTACACTGGAGGGAAATTGCGTAAACGACCGGGAATTATGCAAGGGATTGTGTTCCTTAATCGATGAAACTTCGATGTTGGAATTGCTTAATAATTTATTCTCCGTTTTTGCGTCAAATTAACGCTATGAAATTTGTCGTTCGCTAAGAAATGTTTCGGTTTAACGAGCGAGACTAGTTAAAATTCATGCAAAGTATATCAGGATCTTAATTGATGTTGGAAATATTCATAAGACTGGTCGATGAAAGCAGTGCCAAAGTAGAGTTATGTTTTTGGAATATAGGGTATCAAACTTAGCGTACACGATTAACAATGAATTAAACATAAAGGGTGGCATCGTGGGTGTATGTATATTACTAAATTAGTCACATATCTTTATTTGAACGACTTATGTTACTAAAACAGTTGTTGTTTTTACAATTTTCAAAATTAATTTGAAACGAGATGCAGACTCGAGGAGTCTCGTCTTAAATTAATTAAAAAATCTAGGATTTTCACGTGCATAGTAACTCGTCGAAAATCGGTATTTCTGAAATGCAAAACAAATGCAAATGCGAAACAAAAATGCATCGAAATGCGCATCAAGTTAGAACCTTTCCATCTCAACGTTGCAGGTGAAAGGTAATTCGCGCCACTCGTATTTTCACTCTACACACTTTGAATTGGTTACGCATCCCAGGGAATGAATGAAACACATATTTTTTTAGCCGAATAAAGTATGTGGCGCGTGGAATATTTTGCACTGAATTTCACTCAACGGAATGGAATTCCATTTCTTTCTTTTTTTACTGAATCGATAAAACGGTGATTATATTATAATCGGAAACTGTATTACACGTTCGTTTAACGTCAAACGAAATCCTTATTCCTACGATTGCAAGCCGATTCATCCCAATCGGTAAATTAAATTCTTCGTGTCTATCGGAGTGAAAAACTACCCACCGCGAACCAAGGAGCGCGTCAACTTTGTCATATCCCGCGATTCTGGGTCAGATACTAACGGCACGTTCGTAGAACCAACGAGGAACCGAAGAAGTACCGTCGACGATGACGTTGATTTTTGAATTCACACATGAGAACTGCGAACTGCACGTTAAGTTAAGCGGAAAACACTCGAAGGATCCAAATCAGGGCTTCGAAACGAAATGTAAATATGACACGATTCTACCGAGGATTCGAGGCATGGAATTTGTGGAGGAATTTGAACGCGTACGGAAATCAGAACATCGAAAGATCTTTTATGTCGCTGTGTACGCGCTAGTGTATTCATGACAATTCGATTGCAAAAGTTCTTTGATACTGTTTTTGATTGTGCTGAATATTTAAATGAGTCTCGTACGTGACAAATGATCCTCATGCAGATTGTTACCGTGACCGCATTGTTCTTTGTAAACATTAAAACATTCTTTTTAAATACTCCAATACTTGGGAAAATGAGAAAAACATGAATTTCATATTTTGCATTTCAATATAATCTTAACTTTACCCCGAGAATTACTTTGATACTTTTTCCAATAATATTGATCTAAACTTTTTAAGTATCGACACTTTTTTTTTGCCGCAGTCCGCTTAGGCATGGAAATATTAAAAAACTTTCCCTTAATTTTGAATAGCCATCTCAAAATCAAGAGACAGGGTATCGTACAATTCTCGAAGTCATCAACGTCGGTCATACTTTAATAAGATTACATCTTGTACTTTCTCTGCGATCCAAAGCCAATGACGATCGAGGCGGTACGTTAGGCTGTGCGGGCTTCTTACGGAAGATTTCTCCGATTTTAATGCGCGCCAGAAACAGCCCCCGCGATATATCACTGTCCTCTTACTTAGCATCGCGAGAATGAAAAAGCCACAGAAAAAAGTTGAATGTTTTTGCTCGTGGAATCGCGTTTGAGGATATAAGCCTGAATTACTCTTTGGGAATTACGAGAGCGATTTTTAATAACGAAGCGAAATCGTGGTTTTGCAAACGTGAGGTTTGTTTCGCATGAAATTGTTTACGGTTTTGTATAATAATTGATATCTACCCATGTTTATGAGGTTAACAAAATTCATTAATAAATGCGTAACCCCCAGGGGTATACGTATTCATGTATTTTAACATTTTCTTGTTTGAAATCACGTTATTATTTCAACCAGGTATATACATGTGTAAAGAACATAATAATTTCGTAATAATACAAATGCAAGTAATATATATGCAGTGACTATTCTTTTAATAAATAAAAATAATCAGTTAATGGCACGAGGATTAAAAATTAAAGTAAAGTCGTGCAATAACCGTATAATTTTTGTCTCTCACTCCCATTAACTAATTACATTCGTTTCTATTCAACATAATATTTTTAACAAACTTCGAGAAACGTAAGCGAGAGTCGCGATCAATTTCTTTCGCCGTAGAGTACCCCCCAAACAAAATTTTCTACGCGCCACTTTGAACCACACGTCCCACAACTTTGCCACCCACCCTGTTCCCGACCCTCCACGCTTCAAAGGTTTTTTCAACCCCCCGTGCGAGGTCGGGTTCTTCGGGTTCGATGCACGGGCGCGATGTAAGTAAAATCTACCCTCGCGTCGCGCGATAAAACTCGAATGTCGACGATTCCGCGGGGTGGAACGAAAAAAAAAAAGAAAATAAAAGAAAGCAAACGAAAATACATCCCGGCGAGAGAGATTTTATGGCGCGCGAAATGAGTTATAGTTCGCGGAATTACGCGATGCTATCGATTGGTACGTTCGCGCTTTAATGTCTTCGCTGCCATTACCGTATTGAGTTTTATCGCCCCGGTGCCCACGGTGTTTTCGCGAGTTATGTGCGCGGCAGAAGATGTTCGTCTCAAATACCGGTTGATAGGCTTCGGTATCGCGGGAATAACGCGCGGAATACCTGAGAACGGCGTCGTGACTTTTACGATCGTCCCGGATGAAGTGGTAAAACTGACTGCCGTGTCTTCGTGCTCTCGCCGATTTCGCGACGATAAACCCTTATCGCTGACGGTGACGATAACGCCTGGGTATCGAGGATATTTACACGGCGAATCGTCGTGTCACCGTGTACTTTAAACGTTCCTTTAAACTCACCGCGCGATATCGCTTGGTATATTAGGCAATGCGATCAACGCTCGAACTATCAACCCGGTCAAAGTTTCATTTTAATTGTTCAATTTTGAGTTCGGGAAAAATATATGATCAGAAAAAAATGTTGAAATCCAAATAAGAATATGGAACGATATAAAAATCTAAATGCAAATATAAATATGCGACGGAAATCTAAAAAAATCAGCTCGTGTAATGAACGCTTCACCGTACAATGAAATTTCATTAATCCAGCATTTCGGCTTCCATGGTCCGTCTCGTATAGCGGAGCAGAAAAAATTCTTGATGCGTCTGGGGATAAAAAATGATATTTTCACGCCCGTCTCTTTAATTTTCTGCAATCCTCTCCCCCTCTCTTGTCCTCCTGTCACGGAGTACCTTCACGCATTACTAAGACGAATAGGTCCCTCGCGAGGTCGCGCAATCTCCGCAAAACACACGGAACCATCAGAATCACCGCCAGGTACAACCGCAGTCTCTTCCGTGCTCCTGGGACGAATACTTAATTCTTCGTTATCGTACTTTCGCCCATGATGAATTTCTCCTTGTCAGGCATTACTTTTAATCGACATATACATACAAGTTAGTGGGAGGGAGTACCAAAGATTAAAAGGTTGTTTCAAAACTTTTTAGATTGTTAATTCGAACTCGATTGTTAAATTAATATCAACGATGCGACAGTGTTTCAGAGTTACCACCTAACCTTTAATTCGAATTCGATCGTTAGGCTCAAATAATTTCCGAAGGTGCTCCAGTATCGCGATCGTTATACCTTTGGGAGAAAAGGTATCCTTATCAGCTCGATTATATTTTATTTCGTAATTTAATTCACTACTGCTGGGAGTATCCTTGAGAAAACCGTAATAATGGATACTCAGGATACGGGTGTCGCGAGGAATGATGTACGACTTGGTGATGCTGCAGGAAAAATGATGGAAAACACCAATCCACGGTATATATTAAGATAATACGGTTCTCGTTGACTTAATATCATTTTAATTGAATTTATGCTGGCGCTCGCGTGCTATTAGAACGGGCGTATGCCTACGAGAATAATAACGTACGCGAGGACGCTAGAAAACGTATGCCACTTTTCACACGAGTAATCCCATTTTCGAGAATAGTGACGGACGAGCGTTGGTTTGAAACCAAAGTGCATTTTGAATTGCCGCGAACTATATTCAAGCGGAGCTACATACGTTACATTATTGCGGTACCAAGTGGCGCACGCACGTTTTGAATGTGCCGCAATTTTATTCCTCGCGTCACGTGCAGGTATTCAAACGTGCGATCTATTCTTATCTTGTATTTTATATCGTTACGTACTAGCGAAACGCGAAATAACTTTGTAGTACAGGACAGCGCGAGTGAGTGTTTTAAACCATTGTTCGATCCTGGCCTGCACAGACTAATTCAAATAAGTTGGACAAACTGGATAAAACATTGGACAAAACATTAAGTAGAAGTACACGTTAATTGAAACAAAATATTATCCGTTAAATAAAAGACGAAAGAAATACACTTTCTCCCTCGCGTCGCTATTTACAAAACATTTTCTGCTCTCAACTCTCGTCTAACTAATATAATCCTAAACAAACGCATTCGCTTCTGATTTGCGCCCGCCTAATGAGCTCATTCAGACCTGATATCCGCTGTACGTTATCAGCCCGACATTAACTACCCAGTCTCTTTTCCACCGGCGAAAGGAGTACGAAACGGAATATCCCGGAGCAACAAAAATCCCAGGATTATCCTTTCGTGTCGCATATTAAAGGTACACCCAGGATCAAACATCGTAACATTAAGCCCGGTTTCTCTTTAGCGAAATTACGGTGGTTGGAACAGGAGGTATAGTGGGGAGGGGGGGGGGGTACAGGAGGGGGAGGGGTGGGGTGGATGGAGCAGAAAGGAGGGGAAGGAGAAGGAGGGAGGATGCAGGGAGGTTAATTGCAGCCACCAGCGTTACCAGGAGCCGTTCATAGAGGCAAGTTACGTGACGCGTGGCCCGGAAACACGATGTCTTCATAATCCGGCGTCGCCTCCGGTCGTAAGATACGAAACGTTTGGTCTCGTAGTTGCGGGTACATGCCAACGACGGGAGCCACGTTTTGAATCTCAACTAAGCCCACTCGGGTGCTTTCAACCTTTAGGGCCCATTTGCGGTTTCGAGAAGAACCGAAATGTGTCACGGCGTTACTCTCGATTCACCGGATGCGGGACTGTGCGCGCGGGAGAATTGCGCAGCTGCCGGATGATCGGAGCTGCTGGAATGGATAAGGTCGATTAGGCGAATTAAGGTTTCGGGTTATTGCCGAGATTACTGGTTTTCGTGGAGTTGAGATTTCAATTCTGGTCGATCCGGTAGGTGTTTTCTCGATTGAGGTGTAATCGACTGGTATTATGTTTTGGTTCGGACTAAATACGGAATAATGATCCTCGCGGTGGACCGGCAACAAAATAAACAAGCTTCGCTAAACATGTATTTTTAAAAATAACTTTTTATCCTCGCAGTGGCGTTAAATGTTTCAACAGAGATTTCGTAAAAAATACAACAAAAAAAAATGAATCCTACCAATGAATTAAAAATTATTATGATGAAAATTCTAATAAAGTCCCACAACTGGCCCGTGCAACAACATTATTCTTACAATAACGAACGGTACAGCCATCTCCCCAATTACCGTAACCGCTTCAAGTTATTTACAACAATGGCCCGCGCGTATGATACGTCGGACAGGATATACGTATGATACACTCGCACCTCACGTGGCCCGGAAACGAGCGCCTTCATCATCCTGACAGCGGAGTTACCTAGTAAGGTACGCGATACCGGCGAGATCTTGCGGCCGCGCGACCGCACAGAAACAGTTTCAATGGCAACCTGGATATAATGTACCTCCGCGTGCCTTTCATCGTACATGGGCCGGCAAAGGTGAAGTTCTTTGTTTTCGAAATTTCACGGCAGATCTTCGCCTCGTTACGTTAATTCAGGGCCCTCATTACCGGCACATTAGAAACAATGCAATCGGGATGCGTTTCGCGGAGGAACAAGCTTTTAGAATACTTGGAGCTTCTTTTTTTTTTGCTCTTCCTCGGGAGAGTATAGAAGATGAATAATTTCTTTTTGCACTTCGCGGGCCTGGTTGTTTTCATTTTATACGTATAAGTGTTGGTGGGGGTTTTTTTTTATTCCGTTTTATATCGGCGGTAGGTGAGTGTGTTATTTTAATTTGGAGATGCGAATTGAAGGAGGAATTTATTTCTCTGTGAACTCAGGGCTGAAGTACACGCTGTCGGTGGTTGTGAACGTTGCGTTAAAGATTTTTATAAATTACTCCAGAAACTGAATGCTACGAATGAAATAAAAATTTAAGAACTTTAACATGAATATCCGTCACGTTAATATATTGTAATTCCAGTATTCTATTAATTAAAGACGATGTCAAATGATTCTCTTGAAATAGAAATTATTATTTTTAAATACGTTATCATCGAACAAAGATATTATTGCAGAAATATGAAATCCCCTAAACATATTCGATCCATTATTAAATTTTCAATCAACAGCTTCGCGATAAATATTAAAAATTGCAATTTTATTTATTCCGATTGTCTATATCACCATTGCTCAATTGAATCCATAATTACGAATCGACTGACAAATCTTCTAAATTTATAATTCAATGCATTAAGCAACTTAACGGCAGAATTAACGCCTCGCGTACCCAGTCATCTTTCCGTTACTCCACCGACGCACCCCTTTCTCCCCCCCCCCCCCCCCGAGAGTTTTCTAGATTGAGTATCTTTGAGTGGCGCCGGTATTTCTTCTCCCTCCCCCCTCCTTTTCGCGATGCTTCGCGTGGCGGTGCACAGACGGCGGAAAACGGTTTCCTCAAGACGGCGCCTCGAGTGGCAGTTAAGTAAATGGGATCGATTGTGACAAGGGCGGTTGCTTCGACAATCGTGTCGAACTTTTCAAACCTATTGCTGCCCGAGAGATGAAGTGGCGCCAAGAGAGGGGGTTTTTTTTTCTCCCAACGATATCGGAGTGAACGCGTTCGACCTTCGATCGCGTCGATCCCCTCGACGGAGGAAAAAAGAAAAGCTTCTCATTTGCTTCGGTCACTTTCGTCAACTTCGTCTCGCGCGCGGACGAGGGCTGCAGCTTAGTTTCTTCGGCGAGAATCCAGAATTTCTCGGAGAATTCCTTGCCGCTTCTCGATACGTACTTGGGATGATCGATGAAGCCTGGGACGTGGCAGTTTTGCCGGTTTCTTGGAGCCTGTCCAAGTCGCGTTGATACATATTTATCGAAGTTTCGAGGGTTGCTGTTTTTTTTTTCTCCGTCGAAAGGGATACGGCGGAACCTCGGTTTTCTAACTCCGTTTAACCCTTGGAGAATCGACTCGGTTTATTTTGTATTCGATCTTTGATTCCATCTTGGAAGCCAGATGTAATTATTTATTCACTAGAAAACTAGATTTGTAAATCGGGAATTTTTCATTTGTGTTAGAAAAATCAGCTGTTTAGTGAAAAATGCAGTCAGTTGTAATTGCTATTAAACTAGTTTTAAATTACATGGTAATTGGGAGACTAGATTCCTAGATCGGGAATGATTGAACCGATTTAAAATCTCGGGTCGTATAAAAAACGCATGCAGTTTTTCAGATTCGAAAATTATCCCATTGTTTAAACGTAAACCAATATTCCGTTTTAAAACATTCCCCCATTCATTTTTCGCTTTAAACCATCGATCTCCACTTCAGTTATTGTTTTCACTTTCACTTCAATTATGTATATCGAATAACACGGGGTTTATTAACGTGATATAATTAAAATTAAAAATTGGTACGACGAAACAACCCCTCTCGTTCGATACTAACAACTTCTTTACCACATCAAGCCTCGAATCCCCTGAAAAATTTGTTGTCTTAATTTTTTCATGACATTCTCCCGACCCCCGTAAATTCTTTTTCGAAATTGTTCTCGCAGAAGTTTGACGCCGCCCCCGCTTCTGTATAATGCAAGTAACTCGCTGGGCATTCTTCGCCCAAGAACTTCCGTAACGCGTGAAATAATAAACGTGTATCACGTTCCGTGCCCCGATCGAAGAATCCTTCCATTATCGTTCTTCGATTTGTAAGATATAAATTGCGTATCGAGAATTCCATCGATGCCGTCGGTCATTTAAAGCGACGAGAGAGGAATTCGGCCGATCGGAAAACTCGGGGCTGTCGCGAGTAGCCGCCCAGGGGCCGATCGTAAGTCGTCGCGAATATGGGGGTGGGATGCCGAAACAGTGCGAAGCATATGCGACATTGAGAAATATGGCGCAAAGGTTCGGGCATAAAATATAAGACAACGTCTGTTACCCGGCGATGCTCGTCGAATCGACGCTTTAGCGTCACGTCATAAAATATATTGATACTTCTTATTGCTGGAAAAGGTGAATATCAAGGGAAAATATAAATGTGGAATGGACGAAGGCGAAGTGGTAGAGGAACGAGTGTCACCTGTTCTGAGAAAAAAAAAAAGATGAAACGTCTTGAGACGGGAAATGACATTGATGCCTGTCGCAAAATTGTAAAATATACGATCGGTGAATCATATTCAACTTATATTTTGTTAAGTCGCCGGCGGGCAATTTTATTAAGTACGTATGACTTCTGATTTAATTCCGGATTTAGTTCCTTATTCCTTCGTTTTTTTTTCTTCATACGTAATATACCTATGTATCTGATTTTTTTCTTGAGCTTAAGGCTTGGTACTCAAACAGTTTACAATTGAGGGAGACAAGAGAATGTTGATCTCTATTTTTGACAATATTTTATTTACGATTCTGCCTTTGAAACGTTGGATGAACAACGTTATACCGTAATCTTGAACAAATTTACAACAACCTACCTTAACACTCTTGTTTCGACTCTGTCAATTGAAACCCAATTAATTAGCTTTATATCGGTTATTCCGTGTTCTGCAACTACTCGCACGTTAATTTATCGTCGATTTAACCGATTCCACTGAGATTACGAGGGAAAAATCTTCCGGCATAATGCATACACGAGTATGCAAACGCATACCTGAAACCATGAATAATAAAGCTTCCGGTAATCTAAAATACCAAAAGAGAAGGTACGCGCTTAATTCCAAATGAACCATTATATTGTAACGCATTTAATCTATGCCGTTGCTATCGCGCGGTCATCTCTTGATGCACGCATCCCAGAATTACTTGCGCCCAGATTTATTCCTGATTTACCGTAGCTCGCAGCTGTTATGGCCACAAAAGCCATTGCTAACGACAAAATTAATCGGCGGTGGGGTGAAAATTTAAATCCAAATCTAATTGCAAGTATTAAGTTACAAATATTACGCTTACCGTTAATCGACGGTATTAAACGGTAAAGTATGCGTTGCATTACCCGCAAACGTGGGTTTGTACGTATACATATAATATTTTCGATTAGCAGGGGAGTGAAACGCACCAAGAGAATATTTTATAAACGTTCCAGTTGCTCGCTTCTTCCCTGATATTTGGGAGATGTAGGGGTTGAGGTAGAAATTTCCTGAACATATAGAGATAAAGAATTTAATTAAATTCTTTGGAATATATTTGAGATGCATTTTCATGAAAATTGTTTGCGATGTTTATTCCAAACGCGTGTCAGGGTGAAACTATCTTCTCACTAGTTTTTTCTTTTTCAACCACTTGCTCAATGGGTTCACTCTTAAACCATCTAGTGGAAACAGGATTATAAGATTTATTAATTGATGAAACATAGGATTACGCTGTCTATTAAACTTCTGCGCTACAATCTGATCCAAAGTTACTTTTAATTAAAAATCATGCTACCCGACGTCTATAATTGAAAGATGCAATTCTGGATCTGATATGAAAGCGTTAACGTATCCATTAAATTCCTTCGCTGCAGTTTCCTCCGAAATTACTCCCAGTGAAATTTCATGGTTCGCGAACACGACACTCCAAAGACACAGGTCATTAGATAATTGAACTAATCATAGTCCAAGCCAGTGCCGCGAGAACCGTACCACGCGCGGAAGAGCATGTACACGCAAATCACTCCCTGCGAAAATTTATCTCTGATCTACCGAGATTCCCTTCGATCACGCATACGCGAAGCCACGATGCACAACGTAATGCTACCCTGGTTTACGAGCGTTTCTAGCAGCTTTAACCAACGAATGGCAGACGGGTGCGGTCCCAATTTACGAGCCGCGTACCACAACGAAAGCCAGGAATTCTCATGCAACGATTGTTCGATTAACGATCGGTGAGCATCGAAGAAGAGATACATCCGCGGCAAAGCGTCGTTAAGCTGTTTTCCTGCCAGGTTTGTCAGGTACGGGGAAATCGAAGAACTCGATGGAAGGTGCAAAAAAGAAAAAACTCTGCCCGAACCACGGTTCTTTAGCGCCTCCTTGCGCGATGCATCTCCTTGGCCGGAGGATAATGGTGCTTCTTGTTTACGCGATACTCGTGTAAGCTATCCGTTTGCGCGAAATCGTTCGTTTTGCGGGAAAATTATGGAGGGGATACGTACAGGACGGCACAATTAACGTTATCGTCTGGAACTTCTTTCCAAGCAACTTTGAAACGGATGTAAGCTAATCAAATTTATCTGTTTTATCGTGGGTATATTTACGGGAATACGTATGTTCTTCCAGTGGTTGAAGTATAATGAAAACTAAAAAATATATCGATTGGAATCGAAATATATTTAAGAGTAGCTGTTTAAATTATTTCAATGTTCGTTGCAATAATTGAAGAAGGATTATGCGACTTTGTAATTGGGTATTGTAGAATTTTATAATGTCCATGATATTTTCCCTATATCCACTTTTTTCAGCCGAATTATTTTATTCCTAAACTTATTTTGTTCATTACGTATATTCCACGTCGAGATGTTACTTTAGAAGAATATCGTTTACCAGCGAGGGGTGATAAATTTCTCCGTTTAACCCCTGTGCATTAAACCTATAGTTTTCGATACTTGAGAGTTTTAAACTATTTGCATTACTATTATGATGCCGCGTTGAAGTTGCCTTTTTGAGAAGCTCTGAACCGTGAAGCTCCCCATAGACTCTCGACTTTCGCTCGTGCCTGCATTTATGGTGAAATACTTGGTAACTCAAATGCAGAATAATGTGAAAACACGATAAGCAGAGTTAAGAAATAATTGTAGTTTTATAAACTACGTTCAAAGGGATATTTGGCGAACGTTAAGGTGATTCTTAACGGCCTTTGTGTAACGACGAGGAATCTTCTTGAAAGATATTGTTGAAAGACGATATCGCTTGTAATATTATCTGCAAGACAACGAAGCTGCGAAAGGTGTTTGGTCTGAAGTGGGGTGATTTTTAAGAACCACTTTCTTTGCGGATAAGCCATTAATTGAAATCTTTCTTTTGTACATAAATACCGAAGAATTGCAGTATAATATTGAACACCACATTGTTCTCTTCATTGAACTTGCATTGAAAGAGGCATATCGAAAGAAGATTTTTTTGTCCTGAAACTTTTTACACACATCGAAGCATTTAGTTAATGGCAATCAATAAATCTGCCTATCCTGATGAACACGCATTCGATGCAATATTATCTTAATGTTCCAGTTTTTGATAGCACCGCATACCCGACTTTAACGCTCCCGTACCAACGTCCCGTCGTAAACGTTTGGATAGCCGAATGAGAAATAACAGATAACGTCAGCATTCCAATATTCAAATTGCCAGAGGCGATAACGATTCATTTGTGGTCGGTAACGTTTTCAGTGTAAGCGCGGCTTAATTCGTGCGTGCTCTGCAGGTGTCCGCGCACGACACTGATCTGCATCACATTAAACGTGTACATTTGTACGGTGATTCTCAAATGGTATCGAAAACAGTTACCGTAAATGAAACTCAAGGGAGAAATTCTACCGGGCGGCATGACAAATTTTTGCACCGTTATCGCGCCCGTGATGTAACGTTATTATTTGCATAATAATGTTTTACGCGTTAATACCCTTTCGCGAATTAAATTGTAGGACGGTCAATTATGATGAACAAAGGAATGGGCAGGGATATACGTGTGTTTGGTATTGACGGGATGGTAATTATGATGATTGTAATTTATCGTTCGAATCGTGAGAGATTATTACGTGTATATCATTTGGAGTAAATTTTATAATTGACTTTTATAATACGGGGTACGGTATTATATGTTATAACGTATCTTTAATCTTATTTGTGTAACCTGAAAGTATTAAATAGGATCAAACTTGCTATATTGTGCCATTAAAGATTGGATTATTAGATATTATTTGAACACTTGAAATAAGTTCTCTAATCGCAGATTAACATTTAGTGTTTCTGATTCTCTCTCTTTTTATTTTGTTAAAAAACCGTCCAAAATATATTTGCTACGGTTTTTAATGTCACATTAAATAATCAGAAATATTAGCTCTTACTTATTAAATAAGATATGATAAAAACAATTGTACCTGAGCTTTACCCAGATGATCGAATCACTTATTTAAAATAATAAAATAATCGTCGGTAACGGGGACACTGTTTCGTCTAATATATCTGTCTCACATTTTACTCCGAATTTCCTGAAATTCTCGAAACACCCCCTGCACCACAAGAGGCTCAATATTTCCTTAACGAAGGTTAACAGAAATGCTGTTTCGAGATGCGCAATGAGTTTCACGTATATAGTTGAAAGTCGTAACCGAGACTCCCGTACGAGACATTTCAATCTTGCATAATTCAGCTGAAAGAAAATTACTTGTCCAATTACGACGTGACAAAAGGAATGCCTGTACTCGTGGTATCTTTTGTCACAGAGAGTCTGGCAGCGAATATGACGGTACTGAATAATTAATTGTATGTCGGATGTTAGAAACATCGCCCAATTACAGTAACGAGGGGAGACTTAAAGCTGGGTTCACACTTTTGCTTGAAAGTCTTGCTCGTTCATGCATCCTTAATGTTTACGCGTGTGAGAAGAAAGTGTACAGGTGTGCACGTTCCATGGTAGCACGAAATGTTTTTAAAATACCTGATTTAAAAATTGTACAAACATTCCCGAATCAAATGTACTTTGGTATAAATATTTTTAAAATATTAGATATACGGTATGTTCGGCAATTGATAACTTGGGTTCAGGAAACAGCTATTCTTCATTAAATTGCAACACGACCTTTGTTTATGTATATTTCGTACGGTGTAAATATATCATGATGTTACATTGATATAAAATAATATTATGAGACAAATATTCTTTATGAAATATTTAAAGGGACTTTATACCTCAAATATTTAAAGAGTAAGAACGCGTGCAGTTTCATTAAAGGCAGATAATTAACTCTATACTTCTCACTGTATATTCCACGCTGTTTTTATCCAAAGCTGACGCTGTAAAATTCCCAAAAGAGTTTCTCGGAGGAAGATTTTTATAGGTTGATTTCCATTTATGGAATGCGTGGACTGAACAATTTTACGAAACGGTAAATCGAGTGCTTTGTTATCTCAATTTCGCGTCACCATGGAGATGATAACCCAGATCCCGAAGCTGGCTTGCATACTGAAAAATGAACAAGGTTTATTAGCATTTATAACAAACTAAAACGACGAGCAGGATATTGCGGGCAAACCTTTACTTTTATGAGTAAAAAGTACTACTCTGGTAAATGCTTGCCTCTCCTCAAGTTTGGACAGCACGTAATATCGATAAAGAGGGTGCATGTAATATCTGAGAAAATGCATCCTGTGCACCGGATGCTGCGAAAACTCTTTTTCCCGGTGCAATCGATTCGTAAGTAAATCGATGTCGTTTGTTTGTCAATTTGCATGCGTCCAACCGATAACGAGCTTGTTGGTATCTGTATTGATTTCTGCATTGCAATTGCGACGTACGATTCGTCAATTTTTGATGATAACATTATTTCGTAATGAGATATAAACAAATTGCTTTATCATTAATTGCAACGTATATCGAATGAACCAAAACGTCGATACAATTTTCTCATAATTTATTTCGGATGATTGGTGACGTGGTCATGCATTATTACGTTGTAAATTTCAGTATGCAGTAATTTGCCCATCAAAAGTTCGCGGCGTGCAAGTTATATTTATGATATTTATTCGGAACATACTTTATATCCACTTTTACAGTTCCTGTATCGACAAGTATTTAACTTTTACCACTTTGAATCCTATTTATTATATTTCGTCCTAATTACAGTTTATATATCGAGAAATACTTAACCTTCACAATTTTGAGTGAAGTCAATTGCACTCTTTATTCTTATGTTACGTATAATTTTTATGTTTGTCTATTTAAACTCGTATCACTTGTCCGAGTGACGAGTGGCTACCTGAGTGGCTTCATGAATATTTGATTTTCTTCGCTGTTTATTATACCAGGTACACTCGAACGAAGCATTTCTCCGAAACACGGGTAAAAAATATAATGAATAAAGTTTCGCAATCGTTCTCAGACTTTCGTGTCGCGCGGATTTTTTTACGCGAATGTACTGCCTCAAAAATAAATGCATCGTCCGCGCCTTCTGATCGTTTTTTTTATTTTCGAAATTTCTGTAGTAGTTTTAACTGGAATTTATATAAATAATCCGCGCGTGGGTTTACGCGGCGTAACGCAACAATTAAATGAAGCGGTATAAGACTACTTTATTTCATTCTATAAACATTCCCCCATTTTCCTATGCAACGGCGCACCAATTTTTTTTTCTTTTCCTTACCCACCGCGCATCAGCATTTTAATTTAATTTTAAAAGCACTCGGCCACTCCCGGCAAGCAACTCTTCGAGCTCGAAATTGCTACGGAGAGTAACAGTGAGTTCCGATCGCACACATAGGTACTACACACAGGTACACACAAATGATCTTGCGCTATTTGATACTACAGGGTGGTCCAGTTGATTTGTGCGTCTTTTTGGTTTTCACGAAGTCTGTGCTTGTATTAAAATCACGAATAGTTGTTAATAAAAGTCGAAAGAGGATATATCAAATTTTGATTATTTAGTTCTGTTCTAGAAATAAGTGACAAGCGCTTTTTGATTTTCTGGAACTCCAACGCAGACTAGTGAATATTCAAATCATGAAGTGTTTTTAATAAGGATCAAAAGGAATGTACCAAATTTGTTTTAAATTTATTGTCAGTTCCGTTCGAGAGATGATTAGAAGAATATAATTGGATGGAATATTTTATCGCCACCGACTTTCGTTGTTTACCGGAAATAAATTTTTGCCGGAAAATATTGTTAATATCACTTATCGGATTATATCCCATATATCATTCGCGCGGCCCCATAGTTTCTCGAATGCTTCGATTTTTTAACTATAAATATCACTTTTTTATATCGTTCCTGAGAAAAATTCTGTTTTATGGAGGTGCAGAGTGTTCCGGCAATCCTGTAACGATCCTATATATCTCAGTAAAAAAGACAATTTCCGATCTTAATGCGTGGCAGTGTTTATATTTAAAGGGTGTGCGATAAATATAATGCACGGCAAACATTTAAAAAGATGGAGATTATGTGTAACAGATTAATATATTGAACAAAATATTATAAGCGTAGAAACGTATTAAAATAGAAGATACACGGTCATCAATTAGTGAATACTAATTAAGGTTCGAATCCTCCATTTGTTAAAATCAAAATCAAAATGGAAGAATTTCAATCTGCAAAGTGTGGCCGACATCCAAATAGGTTGATACATTTATCTTCTCTACTGGGTAGAAACGATGTCAACAGTGTCTGACCAACGCTGTCCTCTATCCACTTCAAAGCCAGACAGGCGACGGGCGGCACCACTTATTGCTAACGTTGGATCCGCGGAATAAATGTTTACTTCTAATAACGTTGTTATTTTAAATGAACAGTGAAAATATTTGATCGAAAGAGGAAAGTCGTGGGATTCGAAATAATTGAGTTTGTAAAATAATCAGGCGTAACGGGCATTATACTTTGGAAGATATTTTATTAGATATCTCGACCGAACTTTTTAAACAATATTAACTGAGATTCAGTTTTTCAAGTCTTAATTCACTGTCATTCAAAGGTAAAGTTCATCGCTGGTTTCCCGAGAAGTAGAGTGTCACTGTATTTTTTTTGTAAATATTTGATTATACCAAATACTGTAATTGCGATAATTACTAGCCTGGAATTTTGCGAATAAATGTTTACCTCTACTAACGTTCTTATTCCAAACGAAAGGTAAACAAAATTAGATCGAGGAAGTATGTCACGTGTTTCGAAATAATTAAGTTTGAAAAACAATTAAGTGGGATGGACATTATACTTCGGAAGATGTTCAAAGATATCCTATAACGTTTCAACTTTTCAAACAATATTACCCGTGATTCCCATTTGAAAGTTTTTAATTCACCGTCGTTAAAGCTAAAGCTCAGCTCTGATTTTCGGAAGATTAGACTGCCACCGTGATTTCCGAAAAAGGTTTGATAATACTCTCTCGCGAAACATTTTAACACTACTTATTCCCAACTTTCATTTACTTCTCTGTTCGCGGGCGGAGCAAACTTTCCGCGATTCTTTGCCCGATTGGTTTTCAGGTTTCAGATTGAACTTCACCCTGACTTCACTGTAGTTCCACGGCGGGAATTTGAAGTACCGTGAGCACGGCCGGCGTGCGTATTCGTCAGATGATATTAAACTTTTAGCCGTATATCGCGAACAATTCAAATTCACCACCGTACGTGCACTTTCCTCGGTGCGCTGTTGATTTTTTTCTTTTGCCAAATGGACGAGCAATTCGTGTGTCACGAACGGAGTTCCTTCGCGTTCTTGTGTACGAATACTTTGGCCCACTAATTTATCGCGTTCCATCTTTGCGAACTGCCATAAATTTCGAAAATTTATGTTTTTCCTGTTGCGATGGCGAATACGAGTATCGGGGGCATGGAAGTTGTTGTTCCGTTGTTGGTTACACTTCTGCCGAATCGGATTGTTGGTATTGTTGATATTGTTGAAATTTATATTATTATTATATATTACATACATATAAATCAATAAATATTAATTGTCTTTCAAAATACTTTTATTTTATACTTAAAAAATGGAATCACATACTTTTCACGCACCAGTAAATACAATTCTTCATTCTAAGCTAAAAAGTGTTAGGAATTATTTGCGTGAAAATTCAACACAAATCATTTTGAATTGCAGTCTGACCAAATATTTCGCAATATGAAAAACTTGGTATTTATATTGTAAATTGTAGGACCAGATAATCGAACGGGTATAAATTCTCGATTTATCTCGAAATTCCCCAACGAACGTTGAAACCAAAAGAGAGCAACGAGTTCCATGACATTTTTAATAGTTTGAAAATTGCACTCTCGCACGGCAATCGCGAAAATCAGAACTTCGTTGGAACCAATTGTCAACGGAATCTCTTTGAAAATGCATTCTATCACTGTTTTTATCAAAATCGAACTACATTTTTCAACATACCGGTCCATTTATCGTTTGCATCCAATTCAACAAAAATAATTTCCAATGTCAATGTGGAATAATTTGAATGAAACCTATCACTTATTGCGATAAGAAAAATTTGATATTTACAATATATTGTAAATTATCGGTCTGCATAATTCTTGTTTTATTCCGAAATTCCCGATAATAAACAATATATTAATGTATACCTATATTAATATGTAGAATTTTCACCCGATCGATTGTTCAGACCGACAATTTAAAATATATCGCAAATATCAATTTTTTTTAATACTACGGACGTCGAAGCCCAAAGCGCAACGAGTCTCATGACATTTTTGATATTCTGAGAATTGCACTCTCCCGCACGACAATCGCAGAAATCAAAGAGTGTTCGCGGAACGAATTTCCAAGCCGAAGAATTTCCGGTGTTAAGCGAAAAATGCTGGAAGTTTCTTTTCCCCGTGCCGTTATTTCCCGCAGTAGACTGGTTTCCTATCACCGTTCCATCGGGCGACCACTATAAAGTTCACGACCTTTTCACCATAAAGAAATTGATGAAAGTCCTGGAGGCTTGACCCACCAACTCGTCAAATATCCGTTACCGAACCACTTTTACTTGAGGCCCCGCAGAAATCGTAGCAGTTCGAAACTGCTGGCTACCTTCTTTTTATACTTGTCCGAACGTAAAACGGAAAAGCCGAGGGTCGCGGAGTGTAAGCGACGTGATAAACAATTTGAGATGCAGTGAAACTTTGATAGTCATGCCGAGAAGCGAGGATTTTGTTTTTACTCATCGTTTTTTTCTTTGTGTCTGAATCGCAGAGATTGAAACATTTGGAATTGAACAAATACGAATTCCAGAGATGTCGGTTTTCTTATAATTGTTTTAATGGATTCTGCGATATGTCGGTAAATAATAATTAATTTTAATATTTGGGTAATATTATATCTGCAAAAATTATCTATAATAATTTCTAGCAAAATGTGTTATGTACTTATCGCCTAAGCTTAATTTTTTCATTGAATGATTCTAATGGAATTTATAGTAATATAGCAAATTCAAAAGTAATTGATAAATGAATAATTAGTTGCAAGCAATAGAAATATTCAAAGGTATTGACATTTTTTGAATCGAAAGTTTCTAAACACGCGGGGTGTCAGCGTTTTTCATAACAGGCAGTCAGATCGAAATTTGATAACAAAAAAAAAAGAAAGAAAAAAAATGGAAATAATAAAAACTTCAATAACGGGAGTGGTTTTTGATTTTCGAACTGCTCCCATTCATTTCGATGTTTCAAGAGCGGCATTTTAATGTAAGCAGATTGTAGTAGCGACAGGCGATTTGCAAACGGAAATATTTCGAGTACATTTTCCGAAATTCTACAAACGTAATATTCGTGTGAAGATATAAAAATTGAAACTGAAATAACACGTTATACACGATTTATCCTGTCATATTACCGAAGAGCGTTCAATTAAATAAATACACGCGAAAGAGAGCTTTCGATCCTCGCGGCTGCTTTAAGTTTTGTAATTTTTTCCATAAAAAAATAGAAAAAAAATAAATAAATTGACGGTCGCTGGCAACGTTATTTTGCTCCAAGGGAACGATATTGAACGCCGGTGAAAGATATTGCGAGTACTATGGGGATAGAGGGATTTTTGCCCTCTTTAAATCGCTGCAAAGCTCGAATAAAAAATACATATTTACTGTTTTTGGTTTCACGCAGTCCCCCGTACTTTTTTCTAGGGATTTACGTAGACTCCGGGAAACGTATTTCATACGTCCGCGATAGCTTGCCGAAAAATATCGCGCATCGTTAATTAGCTTGCTCTTTAATCCGTGATAACTGTGGATATAAGTTTGATATTTTGTTAGAACGATGTAGTACACGTAATCAAAAATCAAGCGTGTAATTGGTATTCCACATATTATCATGTCACGTAATTATAAACATTTAACCGGAGTCAGTGATATGTCCTGTAAATGGTTTGAGGATATGGAAAATTGTTGACGCGATGTAAATATTTTGTTGCCGAGCAACTGTTGTAATAACAATTTTATCGTTTATTCGATGGTTTTCGAGGTAGCCCTGTGTTTTTAATTAAAAGGGACACACTGTATGTCTATACGTTATAGTGGCAAAACGTTCTCCCTCGTTTGTTTGACATTTAACGCGCCACTAACTTTCGGAAGTGCCGAAGGATATAACGTCGCCGGTTCTCCGTGGAATGAGAAGGAAAAATGGGTACTTGTTAACACGCTTATTACACGCGTACATACGAGCACGCCGCGTTAAGGCGTGTCGAAGGCCTAAGTAAAATTTTAAAAATCGTCCTACACGGAAAAACGTGGAAAACCTTTTTTTTAAATATACACGGTGGGTTACTGACAATTACCACCTTATACGCCTCCGTAAATGTTGCTGTCATTTTGTTTAACGCACTTTACCTCACCAACAAATTGTTATCACGATAATGTAGCGTGTAACTTACGTCAAACAACCTTCCAGAATATTTAAAGTGCTAATCGTTAATTTTCCACCCTGTATACGGGAAAGCGTTTGAAAATTTTCCTTGTGTTATCGCGTGACATTCGGTCGCGTAACGCGTTACAAATATGTACGTACCTGACCGCGGATAAATATTTCATTGATTTCTCGCGAAGATTTAAATTTCATGGGAATCGAATGCGGGATAATACTATTTAAAATATAATTTAAATTGCAAATGGTCGCGTAATCGCGTAAGTGCATTTCGTATTGGTTTAAAAACCAATACCGGCACGGAAAAAACAAATATACAAGTTTTCGTTCTCTCGTAGAAACAGCGGTGACGATAGTCGGCTATAGCTGACCAATTACTATCGAAGACTCGTGGAGCGGAAAATCACCGGTGCTGTACAACTAATCATTATCGATTTCTGTTTACACTCCACAATGGAAACAAATTGTTATGCTCGTGCCGCGGAATACCAATAAATGTTTCAGCGAAACTTGTCCGTGGCAATGTTGCGTGTATAGATATATTAAAAGGGATTAATAAAATTGATGAAACGTATTTACGTGGAAACACGGTCGGGATTACTATTAATGCCAATAATATCCCCGCGACACGCGGGAAGAACGGAGAGATTGGGAGAATGAGAAACTAGATAAATTGAAATAAACGCGTATTGACAACTACGACGAAAACACATCAAAGTCAGTTATAAGAATAATAATCTTTATAATTGTAATAATAATTGTTCTAAAATCTTTCATCGATTTTCGGTTTACTTATCGAAATATATATATATATATATTACTTTAATTTATTTAGGTTTGGATCTTTTTTCACATTTTTAAATTGAAAAATTTTTTTAACAAATTTTTCTCCTATTTCTACAATTTCGGAGGTATTTGAAGTGCTAATTGTTATTGGTTCGCCCTGTATACGAATAATCGAGTTTCTCAGATCTTTGACAATTTTGAGAGTCGTGCGAAACGACACGCTTCAACATCGAATTCATTCCTTATAATTAGTCGTTTAAGCGGTACAACGCGCTGAGTATCTATGCACAATTATGCGGCGCAAAATGCGTTATTCATTTTTTAAAATCAATGGACGCAGCTTTCGCGGCATGGATTCTCTCCTAATTATTAAGCACGGTGATATAGCGACTGCTTAACGAGGGAGTGTTTATACGCCGATGCGGGTTCGCATCCTATTGGGTCGCGGAGTTTGCAATATTTATTCGTTAATTAATGTCGTGTGTTCGAATTACCTTGGTAACGAAAGGGAATGTAACGCTGTCTCACGTCAGGAATTCCTTTTTTTTTGTTTCTATCATCGGGTATTATGCGTGACAAATGGCAACCGACGACATAACAAATATATAGGATTTGAACGAACTTTTTGTTTAACGAAGATATATTGTTGGCTCGCTAGGTATATTTTTGTTTTAAAGAAATATTTCGGTATGGGAGAAAATGTAGAGAACTGTGTGAAGGATTTGAGATTCGGGAAAGCAAATATCTTTCAATAAATTTTATTCTCAATTTTATGTACATACATCTGATATCTATATATTTAAAATTCTACATTTTTCAATGATAACTAAGAACTCCTCAAATTATCAACGGTATCCATAAAGGGTAGCTGAAAAAATAGACTGGTGAAAGTTCTACTTTGAGAAAAATGACCAACAAAAATGAATGGCAAGAATGTCTTGCGGAAAAAGAGACTTGGAGAAAATAAACCCGGAAAGAATGTTAAGAATTCTTGGTATAATAGACTATTGTATCCCTGGGGCGTATTGTTTTCGGATCTATTTTTTTCCTGGTTTATTATTTCCCAGATTCCCAAAAATATCTAAAAATACAGAACGTTAACAAAAAAAATGAATCACAATAAAATTCCAGATCTCCGATTATTAATCGACCCGTCGTTCCCTCAGCCCCATTACTTTATTTCACTCGCAGCGGCGCTTTAACAGGAAAACAGAGAATCATTCGCGAGGGAAATAAAATTTCCCCGAAATATTAACTAAAGCCACGTTGGAAATTTCGAATTCGATTATAGATCACAGCCCGTTTAATTACGCGGAAATGCCCGTTCCTCGAATCCAGCACTCGCGCGCAGTCGGTTTTGGGGTCGGCGTTAACGCATGTAAATCGTTGGCGGTCGACATGCCGATGTCGATACGACGATAATGAGTGCTATAGCACGGCAACGTGTGTTTCGAGGGAATCGCAGGGGCCGCGCGTTAACACTCGAAAAACATTTTCGTCGAGTGAGCATCCAATTTCGCATTCCTTTGATCCTCATCGATTGACGCGTAAACGCATACGCGGCCGCGCATTTGTTTGTTCTGTATTTTCGACGCAATCGGAGGCGGAATCGAGAAATCTCTTAATGGATGATGGGAAAGTAAATATCGACTAGTCGTCGATATATATCTGACGAGTCGCGGAAAATTCTCGGAGGAGACCATTTTAGGTTTTTCTATATCCGGAATTTTTGAATTTCCATTTTGATAATTTTATACCTTTTTGTAACGATATTGTGATTTATATCAGTGTTTGCAGTTGATATGATTTGCTTGGTGTTAAACAATTCTGATAGAAACTGATAATTGGGTTATTTATTCTTAGAATTAAGGACATTTATTTTTATTTATTCACGTAGCTTCACCGCTTCAGCGTAATTCCAAGTCCTTCAGAAACGAACTTGGCGACCGGAATATTACCCTAAGAATTAATATTCTTCATTGATTAATGTCAAAGTTGATCGATGAAGAGAGAAAATAATTTGTAATAAATAGGTTTACCTTAGTTAGCTACATCATGATAAATGATGTCGCAGAGGAGTAATAATAGCTTGAAATAATATTTTCCCTTCGCTGAAAGTCTTTGTTAACAAATGCAATTAAAATTTTCAGAAAGATTCAATACAAATACAGGAAGCATGGTTATTGGAAAATTCGTGTTCCTGTTTAAATAAGCTGTTCAAACTCGCTACCCTGGCCGAGTGGAATAAATCCCGGTTCCACCGTTACGATTTGAAATCACTTTGTTTTTGACTTTGTGAAATCAGAAAGATTAATTGGAACATTCCGTTCAAAGTGTACCCGAAGTCACTACCATTTCCCATTAATATCGCGTTGATAACGCGAAATTCTTCGTTTCTAAAATGAAGAATAAACATATGTACGCACTTGATGGGGAAATTATGCCCAGAATGATTGGATCATCGTTATTAATAATTAAAATTATTAACACGCTAGGGTCTGAAATATATATTCATGGATAATCCACGTATTAATTTGAACGTTTCTGCATTAAGTTAATTGGCATGAGTTCAACTGACATTATTAACTGTCACGAATAATATGTTTCGCGTGTATATTAAAATTCACTTCCAAGATTATGGTACAATTTACTGACGCGAACGTGTTTCCGCCGAGATTATCATAAACTTCATGCTGGCTTTTCTCGCACGGAGCTGTTTCAGATGGAGTCGTGAAGTTTCGCACAGCTTCGTGCACTTGTCAGTTTAATTAGAACTTCGAGGCCCTCTCTTTAAAAAAATGGTAATGAAATTTGAACGGAAAATAGCGATGATACGTTGGAACACGGGGTGGAAATGAGATATTTGTCGTAACGCGTGTTTTTAATATTCGCAAGAATATCTAAGAGTTTCAAAAAAGTTTAATTAAAAATAGAAATAGACTCGTTAGAAAATATCCTAAGAAAAAGATTCTTAAAAAAAAAGGAAATTCTTAAAACCACTTGTTTACGTTATTCTCAAGGATATCTCAGTTTTTACAAAATTCTTCGCGAGAAAAAAAAATGCCTTAAGAATTCTAATGTCTCCAAGGATTTTGGAAAAAACCTCGAAAAACCCCGTTCGTTCCTTTTTGAAAAGGTACAAGCTCTAGTTCTTGCGCACTACTTGTATTTAACCCGAGACAAGACCTTCTTTCTTGAATCTTAAAATATTGTTTTGAACAAGCATTTCTATTATTCTTGAGAGAATCTAAGTTTTCCTAAAATTCTTAATGAGAAAAAGAAAGTTTAAAAAAAATTTCTTAAGAATTGTAATGCCAGAAAGAATCATAGAATTTTATTTTAAATGTTCTTGGTGACATTAAAATTCTCAAGACTATTTTCTACAATACCTTCCTCTTTTTTTTACCCACGTTATTGGAAATGTTAAAATTCATTGAGTATCAAAATATCAATTGCCTGCCTGACCACGTAATACAAACATAATAAAAACAAAATCTCTACTCACAACAGAATAACAGAAAATGATAGAAATATTTACGCAGAATTATTTCCCTCGCACGCATTAATAATAATAAAATGCTAAATAACGTATTCGGTCCTTTTTTGAAGCGCAAGGAAAACGTAGAAACATATAAAGCGTTCCATTATTGGGTGGTGTGCAATTAATGTGCGGCGACTACGAGAGACGTTTACATACCCCATTTTAAATAAACGAGGAAGGAAAATTTCTATTTCGCGGAAAAGTTATTAACGCGCGCAAATATTTCTTTTACACCCTGTACATTCTTTGGCTAGTATTTTCGAACGTTTCGACGCACGGTTTAATTCGGACTGTCACGCTGCTACCGTATTAACCGCATAAAAATAAATTTGTGTTTAATTAAAAATCGTCGGGGTGTTAACTTGAAAATTTAACACCCGTAATTTTTATGTCCATTCAAACTTTCAAACTGAAATTGGGAGATTGCAATTCTCTTATTCAAAGCTTCGTATTCAATACACATTCGAGAACAGTGAATTGCTTTATTCCCTCCCACGTATTGTGCGGTGAAAATGTCATTCGAAACAGTACTCTTCTAATTAGCGTGACCATATTCACCGGTAGCGGAACCGGAAATGATAAGTTTTCAAGAATACCAGTGACAAGAATGAGCGCTTTAAATAAATTCTACCAATCGTGCATTAAAAAATGTCAAGGAAAGAGAAGTCGTTAAATTAAACCGAATGGTTAAACAGTTGATTATTCTTCTTTGTCGTCACCGTTAATCATCGTACAACGTAAAATTATTTCTTCGACATATAAGTATTTGTCGTTGGGCTTGTTATTGTAATTTTTAATTCCCAGATTTTTCATATCGTTCTTATTGAGTTAAATACAAACCTTGAAAGAAGTATATATTTGTTTTGAGTTTAACGACTCAAAATTATAATTTGAACTCTGACGGTTTTAATCATTCAACTTTTCAACTCTCCGCTCTTTCAACAAATTCAATTCCAACCGTGGATTAGTAACCACCGCGCGCGGGTCGTGGATTGTCAAAAGTTAAATCGATAGTAATTATAATTAATTAATGTTCGGATTCCCGTCGCTCCGCGCCGTACGTGCGATCAACGATCAAACTTTGAAATGGCTGTTGTTCCGAAATGCAGGTCTATCCTTACATCGGCGCGTACTCAAAGCAAATTACGATTTGTTGGAGTAGAAGCGGGAACGAGATGCAAACTGTAATTAGAGGTTGGAGGTGAGCTTCCGTGGCTGTGTAAGAGGATTTCTTAGACAGTATCAGCAATAAGTAGCTACACGCGGTAAATCCTCGAAATCTAATGCGCGCGGAAATATTTGAAATTTCTATTTGTTATATTTGTTCTTGTCGAATATCAGCGTGGCGAGACGAAATTAAATATAATTTTAAAGAAAAATGGTAACATTTGAAAAGGTATTAAGTGCATACATGTTTTACGATTTGAATGTTAGAGTTGTTGGGATGTTTAACAATTGTAATGTTTTGGTAATTATACTAAAAACTTAACTTATATTAATTGTAATTTTAATTATATTCACATTTGTATCAAGTAATTATAATACTTAAATATCTGAACAGCTCTAGCTCTAGCTTTTAAACACGTAATTAAAGAATGTCCTGTAACTAATCACGAGTAAAGTTGCAATCATTATTACGATATTACATTAGTATATGTATTCAATTATATTATATTAAATTTCCAATATTTGATACTCTATAATTCCAATACAATAGTCCAGACTGAACACGGAATATGAAAGATTGATCGTTACAAGGTATCACGCTATTCTTCGCCACGCGTAATCCGGAATCGATTAGCGAACGTCGATTCCTTTTATTTCGTCGGCGGTACATCATAAAAAAAGAATTTTTCGTGGCAACCGATAATACAGAATGGGAGCTAATAGCCAAACTGTTCGAAAGGATTCTAACGTGCTGCGAGTGGAAGTGGCCATATCTCATTCGCGTCTGAAATTGATTTCCCCCTGCCCCGCGTTTGTTCTCGCCGTTTCGCCCTCCCTCCTCGATCCACCTGCATTTCTGTCTCTCTCCCACTTGTGCTCGATAAACCCTATCAGCGACACCTGATGAAAACGGGCTCGTTTCCTAAAATTCGCATTGTTTCCACTATGTTCATACGTGAACTGATGCGTGTGCCTGTATAGTTTTCAAATAATCTGCGCTGCCATAGATCACACGGTATGAATTATTAATACAAAATCGAACTTCTTGCAATTGTTTAATTATTTTAATTTAGTATAATTGCAATTTGAAGTCACAGATTTATGGAATCGTACCAAAAATGAGTAAGAATACATTAATATATTATACATAAGAACTCCAGTCAGAATTTTTTCGAACACTCGAAACTCTCTGGAAAAAAAATTACTTAGCACTTACGTTCCGTCAAATGAACACCCATCGCGAATTTCACCCCCGGTTTCAGCGATCTCGCACTCGTGTTTCACGCGGTACGCATGTACAATCGGTACAATGCAATATCCAATAAGGTCGATCGCTCGCGAGACGAAGAGTATCGAGAAAACACGTACACGCAATATTCCACGGTGCGTGTTGCGCTTCGTATCCGCGCGTACTCGCCTTTTCCCCTTTGCCGGGTGCTCGGGCGATCCAATAGATTCAAAACAATTACCAATATTAGAGTAGATCCGTACAAACGGGCCGGGTTTATCGCAACCCGCCAACTAAGTTATCCATGGACGTTAATTGGTTAAACTTTATCAGGCAGAAAAAGCCGGTGGACCAGCGGTGCCTCCGCCACCGGCCCTTACCACATCTGCACCAACTGTCGTATAACCCGTTGATTTTTTTTTTCGTTCTATTTCCCTCGCACCCCCTTCTGCTCTCACCCCTTCGAGCAACGCGGGTGTGGAAAGCGCCAATTTTGTTGTACCAGCGTCCCTCGTCCAATACCATTTGGCGTTCGGCTATTTATTTTATTTTTACGCCGGCTGGCGTGGACATACTTTCGGTAGCCGTGAAAAAAAAGGGGGTACAAACGAAGCCCGATGCGTCGGGTAAATAGCAAGTACTTTTCGTTACAGAATTTGGCAAATTCCGAACGAACGAGCGGTTCGCGCGGGGGTTGGTCAAAGCTGGAGGAACGTAAAAAAGCTTTTTCGTTACGTTATATTGCGGGATAAGTTGGATTTTGAATCTTTGAATTGGCATTCGACGAACGTAGAACGATCTTTTTTTAAGCACGGAAATGTGTATTGGCATTTTCGCGCGGATGGAAAGTGTATGCATAATATTTGTGTAAAAATTTAGTCAATGTCACTGTTCGATTTGCAATTTTGTCATTTTAAGATTTCGTACCCCACCGAGCTCTTTTCATTATGAAAACACCCCTTCTTCGTTTAAACCCTTCTACAAGAGTGCTCTTAATGTTACGCTACTCGTACACTCGCACGCTTTCAGGAGCATAAAAGAAAATGCATCTGTGTACGCTTTCCTTCCGCGGGAAAATGCCTTAGCACACTCTCATGTTAAAAAGAAAATATTATGCACTCGTCAAATTACTAGTTTAATTATTCACGCGGAAAGAAATAATCGCATTTACCAATTTATTATAAAACGTTTTTGCATTGTTTTTTTATAACACGTTGCAACAGGTCTGTTGGTAGTAAAAGATTGATCGCGGTGGAATCAAATTTTGTTGAATTATTATCATTATCTTTGCGCGTTGTAAAGCTCATAACGAACGAGGATGGAAACGGATTTCATTTGTACATCGTGTTTCAGAATTGTACGATTAACTCTCGTTCTTCTCGAACTCATTTCTCGTGCTTTACAAGTCGTGGTTCTTGGTGAAAGATAAGATAATATTTTTTTTTTCAAATCTGCACCAATTATTCTTTATTAAATTGTTGTTGACAAATATTGAAATTGAATCTCAAGTACTCAGAGTTAAAGCAGTGATATTATATTTATTGTATGATATTATACAATATATCATCGATAGACCCGTGTTATTTTTATCCGATTTTTTATCTTTATTTATTTGATCGTTGTTAACTAGGAGTCTCGGGTTCAGGAATTTCATGAGTGAAACATCACTGAGCTTCTGGGTAATTTGTCAACTGTTTTCGGGAAATTTATTAAGGATTCTCGACGGCAGCTAACGAGCACTCTACACGGATGCGCTTCTGACGTGATTCCACTTGATTAATTTGGCAGTCGCTTCAAGGTAAGAGAAACAGATTTGATCCTTGTTATGATAACAAAATATTTCAATATCACACCGATATTAGGTCGACATTGACATACTATCGTCTATCAACGCGTAAGGTTTAATTAAAATAATGCGATAATTTCATCGATTAACGATTCTAGCGATATTAAAGTTACATTAGCATACTTTATGCAAGCGTACAGAATTTAATTAGTAACCGTTAATTAAATGAATGCAACATTTCGAAAATGTGTGCTATGTTTGACTGGTTGCACAATTATTCCACGTATTTTGAACAACACGGACCCGTTCGGCGATTCTACCATGTTAATTATAACATTAATTACTTCGTTAATTATGCTTTGTTATTTTATTTATAGAAATAATTATACTCGGGTGGAAAAACGTAGTTCGTCGCGATCGACGTGAACTAATTAAAACACAATTTGAAATGAAATTCGTATACTTAAAATAGTAATTAGTATTCGAACAGTGCTAACATGAGTAACTGTATACTTGGAAAACTCATTTTATTTTAAGTGTGAGAATTTAGTTTCACTTGCGTCAGTCGAATACGGTGATCCCCATTAAAATTCAGACATTACCAGTGATAAAATCATTAACCCTGTTCGAATATTAATTTCTGTAACTGCAGTCCTGCGCGACTCATCTTGCTTTACGAGTGTGAATTCAGTTTCAGATCGAGTGATTTAAATAGTGACTCCCATTAATGTTTAGATATTACCAATGTTCAAAGGTCGAATTTATTTACGATACCCGAATTTTTATTTTTATCGCTATATGTACACATGAGAAGTTTTCATTGAAAACTCATACTTTTTAAAACAATTCATTTTTTAACGTGGTTTGACCACCTCGAAAATCTCCGTTTGTTCTTTCCGGAAAAGATCTAGGACAAGGTCTAGTCTCGCATACTTGTACTTGGCCCGAGACAAGACCTTGTCTCTTGATTTTAAGTACAAAAAATATAAATCCCGAAATTTTAAGAAGCATCATAATAATCTAGACATTGGAATCGATGGGGAATATATGAAACCTTGAAGGAGGTTAAAGCTATCCCAGGGTGTACTTAATACGGCACCCTGTACGTATATATTGTAATTACGAAGTACACGTGGACCGCCGATGGTGCAGAGGAGCGATAATTATGGAACGTTTCCGGTACACGGATACTACGGATGCAATAGACGAAAATGATAGTTACATCCTCGATGCGCGAGTTTGTGTCCAATTTACTTTGACGAGCGTCACGCCCGTGATATTCTAATCCCAATTGATATCACGTCACGCAGAATTTGATATAATATGTTAATGGAAAACCAATCGGAGCGTTACAAATCAGTCGCCCAACGAATCATTATTACGTGGCTTTCTATGTCAAAGCACATACCGTGGAACCTTGATTATTATCTACCCGAATTTAACGCACCTCCGATTATATCTGCGCCACGATATTGCGCAATCTATGCGAACAGTTAATGAACACAAGGGAGATGATGAATTTGTATTAGTAGAAGACATTCTCGAAGTAGAACATTCGGTACAACAAAATTCGTTGTTTTGCATATACATACCTATTGAATTACAAGCATTATGAATTTGAGTAACTTATACATAAAAATATACCCTCAAACTACTTTCTCTTCTATAGATAAAAAGTAGAAACCTGATATATAATATGCGCAATATAATACATTATACATATTTCTAACGTATTTTCGTTTATTCGTCAAATTGACGAGTGCTCGAAAAATCTAGTGTTAATTAATTTTAAAATTGAGAAGCTAGTTTCCGTTCACTTTATCACACCTTCCTTTACATTCTCCCTTTCGTCAAATCATCTACCAGGAACTGCGCGACAGAGGAGGTAATCTTCCCGAAAATGTTTAAAACATCGATGTTATTGCACCCCGTGCCACACGCGTCTTACCGAATGAACCGACGGTAAGAGAGAATAAAAGTCAAGGTAATGCATAACTCCACCTCGTATCACGGGAGTAACTCAATCTTGCATTCAAAGGGCGAGATTTGCCTCCCCTTTGCCACCTTTCGCCAGTAGTTTCGGTGCGGTGTTACCGTTAAGCCTCGTAGTAATTTCGCCGGGAGTATTCCGACCTCCTCGGCATCGGAGCACGGTATTAAGGTAATGAGAGTTCTCATACCTGCTCGCGCTTTCGATAGTGCGAGCGCAAATTAAAGTGCAATTTTCCATCCCGATGCAATGATTCGACTCGCGAAATTGGGCAATAAAAACTCTACCCACCCTCCCTTCTTCTTACCCCCTTCCATCCCTTACGCAAAATCCCGCGAAGCGTTATCTCGGTGAGCGAAATTTTCGTTCCGTACAATCTGATGGGAATATCAATTAGAAAGTTTCGTGGATAGTCGATGTATTTCAATTCTTCTGTTCTGGATTTAATCAGCGTGAAAATTCACTTTGGGAAATTTGGTGGAATGCGAGTGGTCGGTGAAATCCTTTTTCTATTTTTCTTTTTCTTTCTTTTTTTTTTTTGGGTCAAGTAAAAACAGTGGGGGATTTGGAGTGAGAATTCTGTTTCCTGATCGTAGGCGTATCGCGAGATGCAAGTTATATCTAACTATAAGTTTGTAATTGTGGAATCATTGTGTACTTTTTTGTTTTTTTTTTCTGATTTTGGAAAGGTCGCTAAAAGGAAATTTTATACGTTGTTTAACGTTGTATAATAAAATAGCTTTCGAGCTTATTTGTTACACGAAACATGGTGCTTTAAAATTATAATTATTTGAAACGTATCAATACCAATTTTTTTAAAGCTGTAACTGGATTTACTTACATGTATATATTTTTCGCTACTATTTGCACAAGAATCTTTCTGCTTCCCTCAACAAAAATCATGCATAAACTTTTGCAACTCAGTCTTTATGACGTTGCAGGCCAGTGTTGCCGATACGTAATTTTGATGAAAGCATAACGTAAATCACATCGAGCATGGAAATAATGCAACACTTCCCATTATTGGCTCGGTTGCCATTTACGACAATTTATCGGGCACAAATTTGCGTACGTTTACGCGCTAACAGGAAATTATTTCCCATTCACGACGAACATTTATTTCCCGCGAAAATGTTAGCTCAGGTGAGAAATGTACGCGCAATGATTACGTATACCGGGGAGACAATTAACTCGGGAATTTTGCCCTATGATCGCTGCGAGGAAAGAATTTCTCGTTCATCGACGAATTGGAAGTTCGAGTTTCCAAAATTCGAATGTTTGCGTGTCGACCTGGAAACTCAGATTTTCCAGATATCGTAAATTCATTAGTTTATTATTACGAATATCATTTATAAGTATTTGTAGTTTAGGTTGAAGGAATGCGGGCCAAATTCAAAATCAAAGAGCAGGGAATTTTATCTTTATCACACAAGGCAATGCAATTTTGTTTAATTTTGTATAATTCCTGTTTTCATTATTTTTATTCAGAAACCATGGTACTAGTCGAGGAATATATACGGTGTCTAGTGTGAAGTTTTGCACGTAAATCTCTCCTAAATTATTCGCTACTAAAAAAATATTTCGAACGAGATGAAATTTTATTACTCGAACCATTTTTTTAAATAACGTATAGTGTGCGAGATAATAGCGTGCAAAACTTCAAACAGGACACCTTCTACATACACGGTATATTCAACAGTTATTACCATTTCAACATTTAATTCAGACTTCAATTATGGTTCTGTCTTTTTTCTCTTTCCCTTACACGATAGACAAAGATAATAATCTCTCGTTTGTCAAACGAGGAGCGACGGGTCGCGAACGATGCGTTCAGCTGCATTTCAGGTGCGCGAGCCTTTAGCAACAATATTCCCACCTACGTCTTTTAGTTTCCGCTATAACAGCGCGCACCGGTCGCGCAGACGTTAGAATGTACTTCGGTCGTGGAAAATATTCCTCGTTCTCCTTTTTCCGCGGTGAAAATGGGAAAGCAAAGAGCGGAGAATATTTTGCAAGGAAGTGTGCAACGGGAGGCAGTTACGATCAAGGAACGAGACAGGCACGTGTCGTTTTACGTAATCGCACGGCACTGGGATTCTCTTTGTGCCAGGCACAAAGCCGCCACTCCCCCTCCCCTTTCGGAGAAAGCTCGACTTTGTATGCACGTCTGCTTGCCGAATGCGTCGTTACGGAACCGGAAACGTTTGTTTGAGGCTCATTGAATTTCCTGCATAGCAAAGGTCTCTGTAGCAAGGGGCAAAAATGGTATCGTTCGATGCTTCGTAAATATTCTTCTGGCTTCTCGCATCTTCAGTTGCCACTGTCCTTCCGTTGTCCAAAATTGCGCGCGCGTAAGTGTGTATCGCGCGGGAAAGTTGGTTGAATATGCTGGCGAAGGGGTTATCGTTCAATTTGATTTTATGAAAATCAATGGATCTGGATACGGGTTTTCAATTGCTTTTGATTCAAGTTTTGTTAATGGGATTTAATGAAATGGAATTGTGATTACACGGACCGTGGAATTTTGTTTAAGTATATCAATACGTGATATCTTTTCGACATTTATTATCAGGTCACCGATTACGCGGACACATATTATTCAGACGCAAGTTATGTTAATTCTGATTATCCAAACGTCGATTATCCAGACTGCGATCAGACGGATACTGATCATTCTGATACCGATTACCCAGTTACAGATTTTCTGGGCTCCGATTAACTGTATACGAAGATCTCCGAACAAAAATTATGGAAATAAATGATTACTCGAACCTCGATTTTATCAGTAATTATAAGAAAATAATTCTGATGCGATGATTCCCAGAAAGGTATGTCATTGAATATGCCATGTAATCCACAAAGCTGCTACTTAATACCGCGCGTATAATTAATAGTGCAAATATAGGGCTTAATACATATACCACTGGAGCCAGAACGTTGACGAACGCGCATGCATATGCATAAACGGGAGGTAATAGTATATATTCTATCCGCATTACACAAACAGCTGCAGCGAGGAAACGTGTCGCGCCAACTCCGTTGTTAAACGTTACCGGTTAAGATCGATAGGCGTTCTCTAATCCATTTGTCAATTCCATCTGCAATAATTAAGTCAACACGGATCTGATATTCTAGAACCAACACCACCCTGATACACCCATCTTATCTAGAAATTACAAGTTTACCATAAAATTATTAATTTGGACACTTTACCATTATTATTATTCAAATTCTGTTTCTTATTTTATTTTCACAAAATTCTTATCTTATCATGCCTTTTATCACTAATGTAATTACTTTGGTAAATATTTATTCCACGCTTCTTGCCGTGGACCCGATCTTTAGCCCGATCGAAACGATTCGACTGTCGATATAAAATAGGAAAAACAACGATGCAAGTTAAATAGCAAATCCACTAGTTTTTCAATGAAGTCCTCCTTCCCCAGTGGTGTTTCGCGATACGGAGAACCTGAATTCCGCGGCGTTAACGATCGATTTGACTAATAGCTCCAATTACAAAAGCCCCCGTGCACTAATCGTCGCTACGTTCTCGATATCTCGCCGATGTCTCGTACTACAAGCTGTATAAAAGAGAGATTCGTCAATGGATCATGGGCCATTGTACGACGCTCTCTTTCATCCTTCTCGAGAACTGGCACGTGACCCAAATCTCAAAATACTTCCTCCCGGTTTTGTTGCGAACCCGTGCAAGCCGTGCTAGGGATGTTCAATGTCTGCCTAGGGACGCGTCTCATCCCCTTCCTCGTCGTCGAAAGCACAACAATGGGCGGGCCACGGAAACGATGTCTGAGGGTCCTCGCGCATAAAAGGAGGACGGTCTCGTTAATGCCTGTTGTTTGAGATATTGGTCGTGCATACATTAAATATGGACGTGCGACAAACGGAATCCGGGAATGGGAATTGAGGCAAACTCGACGGCTCTCGTCGATTCCGAGATAGTTCGTTTTGTTTTAATTATTTGGTATACTCGTCGTCACTTGTCGGGGAACGGAGGCGTGTTGACCTTTTCGTTGATTTACATCAATCCCTCGATTGTAAGTCGGAAAGTAGGAAAATGTAGGGCGTGGTAATTGCATAATTAATACTGGCATTAATAAAATAAGAGGTGTCAATTCTACGTTAAAAAAAAAAAACTCCGAATTAATACTGGTATTAATTATGGAATTGTAAATCATAACACAACTGTTTTCTGCAAAAGTTTTGCCTGATTTTACCAAACGATTGAAAGTTGCGTTAATTATTTATAGACCAATTTTTTTTAAAGAAACTATTTAAATCATTTTATTTTTTTAATATTTGTAACAATCACTCCACTTTAACCATTAATTTATCCAGGCTCTTCGGAGCAATTCGCGCGAGATATTTCGCGGCGCAGATAATTCGTTTTATTCGGACGAAACGTAATTAATCCACGCGAACTTATTAAATAACTTTCATTCATTAAATTTTCTATCGCGTCGCATAAAATATTTGTTTAACCGGTTCGAGTGTATACCTCGGAGAGGTTTTAATGCTTCAATCTAATTGCAAGAACGCGACGCTTTTATCTACATTGCAAGGACCAATCCGGAAGTCGCGATTGCTCAACATTATTCCCCAGGCACGTGGTCCCTGGGTTGTTTCCAGACTTTCGCGAAAACAAGCGAACTCGTTTAATTTTCAGCGGTAAAAAATGTTTGCCGCTTTTTAAGTTTCCACAACTGTCTCCCGGGACACGCATCAATGGATTTTCCACCCGATTTCACTGCGATTATAGTAGATGCTCAGCGTGACAGTATTTTCGCAATCACGTTCGCTGTTGGCCCGGCTCGTTCGGATTTCCATTTCAATGAAAATCATCGATATTGTTATCCGCGCCAGAGAGACGCGCATTTTCAGGATGACACTTATGAAAATGGGATTAAATGTACTCGGTCTGCACATAACATTATTCCGATTGTCGCGAAAGCAACGTTGACACGACAAATAAGTTTTTGTCGCGAAACTTCTACACCACGTACGCTCTGTCGTTATACACTCACCCATCAAAATTATAATCAACGAACTTTCATTTGGCACAACAATTAAAATCTTTTCTCAACATTATCCATTGCTATATCTGCTGGAAAACCACCGAAAAATGGCCCAAATCGAAATATTCACCTTCCTTTGAAGAATGTAAAGAGAGCGCAAAAAAATAGACTACACCTGCAAAGATCATCATTTGCCGGACATTGAACGATGGGAAAGCAGAAAACGTGGAAATTCACGAACGAATTATGCGTTGCCGTGGCAAAATAAAAAGCGGCTCGATAGCATAGCCGATGAAATTACGATGGCCCCCATAACTTTATTACCGGGTGGCGGCAGGGGGGGGGGGGTGGGTGCGGGGGAGGGAGATGAATATGTGCCACGTTCACCCCCTTGTCTCTGAAATCGTCCCTTTTCGGGGCGGCACGTCGAAATGAGCGTCCGAGCCGCGATATACGCGTAGAAGTGCGTACGTATATATTGGCACCGCATAATGGAGTTATTGTAACGAGTGGTCGCTGTGCGCTACGGCGTTATTCGTCGTTATTCGCGGTAAACGCAGTCATCGTAACGCACGGGAATGTCAACGTTGCGCATTAATCGCAGACGAGCGCTAGGCGGCTCTCCATTTTATTGAATTACATTAATCCATTATTATACGCGCTCGACGATTTACGGGCTTAGCCGGTACGTGCATTATTGTAACGCGATACGAGGCTAACCGTGAAACTCCACTGTCGCGATGTTTCCGTACCGACGTCAGCTGATAGCGTTGGGCGGTAACGCCGGCATTTATGCATCGGCGAGAGGAGAGAAAAGGTTTGACCCATTAATGGCCACTGTCGGTTGATCGAGGGTAGTGACAAATTATTGTTTTGAATACAGGGTGTCCCGTAAACTGTGGTAGTCCGTTAAGGGTGTGATAAGTGAGACATTTCATGCTGGTTTTTTCTTATGAAACGTGATATCAATCGGAAATAACGGCTAATCGGAAAAAAGCGTGGCAACTGGTAGCGTCGGTAATTAGTTAGCGGGTAGGCGTTTTATAATTTATTGTCAATTTCGCTAATTTCCGATAGTATTATTATTAATCGAAGTTCGAGTTATTTCGTTAGAAAATTATTCTGTAGTTAAATTCCGTAAACGGGTACTTAAAAGTATAGTTAATTTTTGCTGACTTTCGATGTTGTTATCGTCGGGTTATGTTTTGGACCCAACGTAATCGGAATAAAAATTCAGTGTAATAAGGGAGGAAATGTTTGATCCAATTAACGACCATTGTGTTTGATTGAAGATAATAAAGCCTCCAGGGAAGTTTGATTATTTTGTTGGCAAATTATTGTTTATCAGGTTTCTGTTAATGAACGTCGAAAATTATTATTAAACTTTCTGGCTTTTGCCGTTGTTGTTATTAAATTAAGTTCGAGTTCGGAAATAATTAAAGAAACTCACGATAATTTGGACTTTAATGGGTTAGATACATATTTATGATGTACCTGGAACATCGGGTATTGTTGTATTATTCCGAGTATCGTTCAACATAATTTCACGCGTATTATGCGTGAGCTGGTATATCACATGGACGTAATACAGGTCATTTCATTGGAAAATTCAATCGTAATTGCAAAATAGTATTTATCGCAGTGTCGTAAAACACTGAGATTATTGGTTCCGAATTACCGATTCAAACCATCGATGCTATCGATGTTATTTCTTACGATGTCACTTACATTTTGCAGAAAATAAGAAATTCAGTAAACTGTTCGATTAACTCATGATTAATGCTACTAAAATTAATACCCTTGTACGTAGTTTTTAAAGATTTCATATTTGAAGAATACATATTACGATCTTGCAATATTTTTATATTTCTAAAATGTGTGCATTTTATTTTTTGCGATTTTAGTTAGTATACAAATAAACGTCGGCGTTTAAACAAATGCGTTAACACGTAAACAAATCCGTGGTCGTAGAAAGTTTGGGAATCGATGTAGTATTTAATTTTGGGAACAGTCCATCAATCGATTCGCCTAATGCCACAATTTCGTCGAGTGAATACTCGATACCCTTGCCCATTGTACTCTTGTTCAGCGTACAGAGCGTGCTCTCATTAACCCCGTCACTATTGTTTCCGACTAGACGGAATAGCAACAGCGTTTCATCTATAATTTCACGTATGAAACGCTATTTAAATCTATTTAAGCGGCACAACAAAATACGGACGTGCGTTCCGCCCGCCAATATAAATCGCACTTCGGAACGCATATTTGATTTAGCAAATGCCACGGCGCTGTGGGGCGTGCTTATTTCCCAGCAGATAGTGAATAAATATTAATTATCTCCTATTGGTCGGGCAACGTATGGCACGCTCGCTCGCAGGGCTTTATGAAAATAATGTGCGCCACATTAATTTCCACGTGCCTTGTGTACCCCGCGCGCCATATTGGATTATGCGTGCAATTTCTCATGCAATTGGGCGTTCTCATGTTTCGAATTCCTCCACAATTTCTTTATCGCGAGGCACGCAGCATAAAGCTTTTGCACAAAGCGTTGTAATAAATTATTTTAACAAATGATTTTCAGTTTTGAAACGCACTTTGTTGCATCGAAATAAATAAAAAAAATTGTAGGTGCAATGATTTTTTGTATCGATAACATGGCGCGAAAGCAGAATATTTATTGGATTAATACTATGTCTTTATCGTATGAACAGGCTTTTATCCTTTAGATGATGTAGAATAAGATTAGTCAATTCTCATAGGAACGGTATATTCACGTTGTAACAGGGTGTAGATTAGCTCCTCGGTTATGCTACGATTAATTATGTAACGAACAATATGTACAATGCAGTGTATGCGTATAATTATAATACTCATAGACAATGCGATGATATATGGACAATCGACTGCAGAATTTCAAATTCAAATATTTTATAATCGGCCTTTTCGATTATCAAAGTGCACGGCAAAAAGAAAAACGAAACAACAGGCAGGTGTTCTAAAATTTCTGTCAACCAGACTTGAATTTACTTGAAGCCATTACCAATCTGTCTGGGATTGATTGGCTGTTCTTCGCGAAACTGCCATTTTTCTCGTGTGCCTTCCTCTTTGGCTGTCCTCGATTCCGGGTCACTTTGCTTGTCCCCGGGGGACCAGGTCAGGAAAATGGAATCATTCCAAATCAGATTACGACATGCGCTGGGCATTTAAAGCGGTCTCTATCATTGCTTCTTCCTTTAGCGGGTAGCCAGGGATTTTTCGTCTGTAGGAAAGAACCGCGAAGCAAATGCAATTCGACAGGGGAGACTTTTGTGACTCGATATCGGGGGCGAATTTCCTCTCGAAATTCTAGAACCGTCCCGTCTATCAGGCGGGGTTGAGTTCGGTTCAAGAGCCGTCCTGTGGCAAAGGCTTTAATAACGCTGCGTAAGTATATGCCCCATTGTGAAGAACTCAGTTTTCATCCGACAGCGCATCGTTCTAAAAGACTCGTCGCGGCCACGTTTCCCTCGTTAAGGGCAGACCGGTTGACGTAATTTAACGGTCCGTATAAAGCAATCGTCGCAAGATAACGATTTTCGTGGTGCTCATCTCTGACCTAAAAGAAGGTCGAATTTCTAATGGCAATGAAAATCAATATCAAGATCAAGTCCAAGATCAAGAGCAAAACTAAAATCAAAACCAAAACCAAGATTCTACAACACCTACAATGACTCATAGATTCTCTGAAACTTAATTCAGGAGGGTCCTCATGTTTCCATGAGTCCAACAAGTAATATGCGCAATTATTCCCAGTGCAAAATCTCAAACAGAACACTCCGTGTAATCTCCTACCTTTGATCACACTCATCGTGTCTACACACCTGAGACGAATTATTTCCTAACGTACCTAGCTAATAATCAAAATCTGTGCTCTATCGTTGGCGTGCGATTTCCCTTATGGGCAACGAAAACGAAGCGTGAAGAGAACGTAGTAAAGAAAATAAAAACTCGAGAGGAAGATGAAAGAAATATCACTAGCCACTAGGTTAGTGACTCCAACACAATTTCATTCACACCAAGTCTCGTGGCTATAAGGTATAGATCGCACCGACTACCTAGCTACCCTTTTCTACCTCAGGACGTTCACACTGACGTCGGGCTATCCTGCTTGGAGTGCAATTATACTGCACGCTCTAACGGCGTGCTGCGCTCCTTATTAATAGTTGCACTTGCAAACTGCATGCCACTAGCCCAGCCTGTAGTGCGAGAGGTTAACAATGGCCCTGGGAGTTGCGCCCGGAATGGAAGAGCTCACCAACTGTAACCATTATTTATAATACACTGTTTAAATTAGGGGCGAAGCAATGGCGTAGCTAGAATTTTTCAGACCACCCACGATGTTTTCTTCGGCCCATTTAACCTTAAGACTGAGCGAAATGCAGAAATTGAGAGAGCTACGATTTTTTATTATTGCTGCCGGATTCAGCCTCAGTTTACGATGTTATCGATCGGCATATGTCATTGCCGACTTTTTCCAAAGCTCTGCGCACCCTTAGCTACAAAATTAATTTTTTTTTAATTAGGCTACGTCTAAGATTATGGGTGCTACGATTTTTCACATAGAAATAAAATTATTATTCGTTAAATATATTTATTTTTACTTTTTAACAGAATATTACTATTACAAGTTAAGTTCACTCGTCATTCATGGTTATTCACGAGCAAGCCTTACGAGCAGGCTTATGATAGAACGAAATTCAATACAACAGCGATGCGGCAGCCTGCTAGTAGAAACATGAATTACTTATAAAACGTGATTGAAATTCATTACTCGCGTGTCGACATCGTACACCCGTTCATCGGCGCAGCCAAAAGAGCAGCACGTTAACTATGATCCCTCGCGCTCAATATTATAATTGCACTGTCACTTTGTGATGCTTCGTTTAAGTAATGTTCAATCTCGTACCTGGAGAATCTCTACCCATTCATAATACTACATAATTTACCTCTGCGGCAACCTAATTCATCCTAGCATGCTTACGCATTATAAACCAGCCATAAGACTATACCCACTGGCACGTCCTTGCGTCTCGCAGTAGGTAGCTTCTTATTAATAGTTGTACTTAGAAACTAAGATCTTTTGTAGGTTCCGTGTACTTTGCGAGGGTGTACGGGGGTTAACAATAGGTACCAGATGGAAAGGAGGAAGGAAGTGAGGGACCGTACGATGTTAATGGGGTTAATGAGAGCTTACGTAATACAGTGAGCTATTTGTATCCGATGGTTCGACTGGGATTTATCCCGATACAAACTATGAATACACGGATTGCGTTAATAAATTGCAGTATCGCTTCGTCCTACCTTGAAGCGTCGTTTGTTTCGTCGCTTCTCCAAGATTAGGCGAAATTGATTCGTTTGTTAGCGTCGCGCGGTGAATTCCTCCGACTGATCGTGAAACGTATTTGTCAAAACTTTGCACCCTTGGTTAGTGGATATCGAGAAATTTAATAAAATTGATTCTACTAGATTTATTACAGGATTATCGTGACACTGGTTTGTTCGCTTTGTATGTACACTGTTGGATTAAGATTGTTCTTGAATATGATAGGTGATGAAGTAAATTTTAACTTATTTGTTTTAGTGATAAATTAAATATATTTTTGGGGTATTATTAAGGGTTGAGTTAATGTTACATGATTCTAAGTTTCTATGAAAGGACTCAGGTTCTGAGCTTTGAGGAATTATATTAATGTAAATGATATCTGTTCGTTTAAATATATAGCGGAATATCGCCTTTATTTACTCTTCACGTTTCATCGAACAATTCGGTTAAAATCCGTATTTTCTGCTAGCGCGTCGCGCCGGTTCGCTGGGTTCAAATCAAATTTCAGTTTTGGATTTCGCAATTCTCTTTTTGCTCCTCCAATGCAACGCGATATTTATACTCTTGTCGTAGGATTGTGTTTTTATTATTGCGTTTCCAATGATCTAAATTGAATTTCAGTTCCTCTGGGAGAGAAGTAATCGAGGGTTTGGGGTTATTTGTTTTGGTGAAACGGTTTTGCTCGAATATTTGAAGAAAAGTGACTTTCCAATAGATCAATAACTTTCAAATTCCTCTTTATGATAACGATGTACTTTACAATCCTTCGATAAAAGCAGGAATATTGTGTGTCTTTAAGCCGGAGGGTTCTTTGGGCTTTGGAATACAATCTGTTGCGTGTACTAATGGTAATGCCGTCTGATTGTCTCTTGGAAGCTCTTTCGATTTTCAGTGCGAAAAGAATCTTATCGTTTGGAGTAAGTTTCGATAGAAAAAACTCGCGTCACTTACATTTGATGCCTCGAAAAATACTGTAGTTCTTGTTACGATTATATTAGTATATTCACATTATTAATATTAATATAAATGAATATTGAAATAGCAATCTCAAGTTTTTTTAGCTTTCGATGCTCCTATTTTTCAATTGCAATTTCTGTTTGTATGATTTTAAAAGTATCTAGTTACCAATTAACTATAATTGAACGAACGACTATGATATTTTCTTTGAACAGTAACCCGATTTTCCACTGATTTCCAGGAATTCTAGCACTCTTCCTTTCTTAAGTATAAACACAGTAATACTCCAACTTTTGCTATCCCAGTTTTTAATCAAACTCTACATTTAAACCGTACTCTCTTATTGATATTTTCACTAATTAAAAATCATATATTACTTTGTAAATCACGAATACATATGTAAATATCGTTAATGTAATACTTTTGATCTCCCTCTCTCCCTCTTGCGGATAAATCGCGTTTCGAGTAATTACTCTTTTCGTTAATTAGTGTTCCTGCGATGAAAACTGTACGGTTTTGTTAAACACGAGCGTCCTACGTGTAAATTGCCAACTTTAATTGATAGAATTTCCTGCAAACATAATTTGCGAAATAACTCGAGCGACTGGCCAGTATCGTATATCCGCGGCAGTTCCTGAAGGGAGAAGGCTCTGGCATGCGACAGTTAGGCGAAACTCTCGGAGTTAATTACGCTTTGTAATTGCGAGCGAGCCTTGCCTCTCTTACCGTGCCGGTTTTACCGGGACCTTTCTTCATAAGCTTCGAATCGCGTTACGTCTATGCTAATCTTGTACAAACGTGAGCACACAGTTTCTTGATCTTGTAGTCGTAATTTCTTCGGAAGATAATTCGAATTATTTCAACAAAACGTTATTAGGATCCATTATTCTTTATTATAATAATTAAGCACCGGATTTGTGGATGAGTAGTTGTATTTTAGGCAAAGGAGTTGTGGAAGATTTTTCTGCAAAACTCATCTGCCGTGTAGGATTGGAATTTTTAAAAGGTGTTTCGATTGTTTTTTGATTTATGAAACGACTGCCCCAATTATGTAGTTATTCTCCATTCTTCGTAATGTGATATAATATATTTTTATCTTTATGACCGGAAATATTTAACGGTACAGCTATTTTCTAATTTGATTAAAGCACAGATTTTTTCAAATTTAAGGACGCAACGAAAAAAAACGTCTTTAATATTTGATCCAAACATAAAAACTTGCTAAATCGAAATGTATTAGAGTTAAGCGTTCGCGTATCGAATGATTTTCGAGATTGGTTTTCCGGAAACCAATATACCGCGCAGGAAATTACTCAACAATTTCGGTTTACCTTTTTTCGCGTAAAATAATTCCCTGGCTGGACGCACCATGATTTTCTCTCCACCCTGTACACGCGGCACGCTCGATACGGTTAAATTCTACTCGAGATAATGAGCGAAATGGTTGCGCACCGATAAATTCAACCCGATTAAACAATTTACGTAGGTTGAATCGACCAGCGAACGAACGCGTAAGGATTTCAACTGATAGTAATATATACTGCATACGTGTAATATATTCACTGGTTATATAATACTAATCTAATTATATAACCGTCTTAAAATTTTATATTACTTTGTACAGAAAAGTTTTACCTCGCAGTGTTGTTTCTATTCAATTGCAATTTTCGGATTATATCAACTATACGTTAATCGACTTTATTAATATAATATATTAACATATTATATATTATTTTATCGATTTGGCAAAAAAGAAACGAAATGCCATTCCGTCGATTGAAATTAAGTCTTACCAAATTGTATTCAATTGAGAACACGTGACTCGTTCGTTCACTTACCACTGCATCCGTGAGCTGCTGCAATCCATGCAAGAAATCATGCAGGTATCAACATTCGGTACAATAACCGTAAAATGAGACTGCATTCGAGCATACATTATTGGATTGGGCGATTCGATATATCCCTGGAGCAAGCTGTTTCGGGTTCGACGTGCCAGGTTGGAACTGATTGACGCTCAGGGATATACTCGTCCGACCTGGAGTTAATTACGAAACCTAAGCGAACCGCAAGCTCGCTCTAAGCTGCCTGAACGGAGTCCCCATTATAATTAATTAATTAGTCGTACGAGGTGACTGAACGGATCGACTATGATACACGCCGAGATTCTATTCAATACGAATAGGTTGTGTATTGTTGTTCATGTTTACCAAGGTTCATCCCGTTTAAAGCTGTTGCTTTTGGTTGATGCGAAAGATTAGAAAGAAATTTTCTTTTTCCGAAATTGTTTTGTTGATTTTCTCAAAAATTTTCCAAAATACTTGAATTTTCGGCGAGGTTTGATCCTTCACTTGACCGTTGCCCGAATAAATCGAAATATTACAGCTGTATAATAATAAAGAGAGTTAGAATGTTCGCAATGAAAGTGAAATTGAATTTTTTAATTCTCTTAGTTTTTATGTCCAATCGAAAAACAACTGGTTTAAAGTGAATTAAGGAACGCCAGAAAACAAGGCAACAGGAGGAACAGTGTAGAAGCAAAGAGAATAAAATGAGCAAAGGAGAGAGAAGGTAAGGAGGAAAGAGAATCAGCTTTGGTGTATTTTTATTAACCGAAAGCCTAAGCTATAATAAAGAATGCTATGTGTATACATATCTTCTATCTATATACAATAAATCCATTTTTTCACAACGTCTTCATACACAATTAACATTTGGCAACGTGAAACCGATTATTTCTTTTTCTTGGCAGGAGTCACGCGAGAATCTTTCGCGATTCCGAGGAGGTATCCGAGGATCCTTGAACATAGAGTCTAAGACACACCTATGTAGATCGATCGTTTCGATTCATGTGATTTAATAGAAAAAGACGTCAGCCTTCTAGGGAGGCGTAGTTTTTAATTAGTTAATTTAGTGCTGATCGTTAGTACTATCGATACGAATAAGTGTAATATTGCTTGCGCAGCACTATAGGGATGAGTCGGGTGGATTACACGTCTGTTACGAAAGATCGTTAAGTCGCGATTATTTTTATGCTATTTACAAAAAGAAAAAAGTCTCACGTATTATACATCGACGAACTTGAAAATTATCATTGGAAAGTTTGAACGGTTTTAAAAAATCAGTCTTCGTAGGAGAGATTCAAAGTTACGAGAAAGTCGTTACATCGTTGTTCGGTTTCCGCGCGTGGTCGATGGATCGATTCAGCGAAGGACGTCATTCGTGGTTTGTATAAAATAAAAGTCCACGGAGAATCAGTCGACAAATCTTTCTTGCAGCCGTGTTGAACAATACCGCGTCGCTCGTCTTCATTTAGCTTCCTTTCGCTAAAAGGCTACTCGCTGCGCATCGACAAATCTTCATTTTTTTTTTTTTGGCACATTGTTCGTTTATAGTTCGCTTCAACTTTCGACGACGGATAGTTCGTGCATTTCGTTCGCCTCGTTTACGATATTTCGAGATCGTCGAAACCTTTCGTTTAGTGAGTTTATTAACGGGCGCGTTGACTAATTAATAATGTGTCGTAACACTAATTCGGTGCGTCCTCTGTCAATACCTACGCAAATTAGTTTTGGCACTTGTCTTAATTTAAGTCTCCGCTTGACGAGCGCGTTGATTATATTTGATGGATTTATCCTATTAACATACTTCACTTGTATTATATTATACAACTCCTGACGCGGGACAGAAAATTCGTCAACCTCTCAGTTCAATATCAAATATTGAATTTCTTTTTTCCCAATCTTTTGATTCTAAGTGTTAAATAACTTCGACCAACGCTCCGCGTCCCCCTTCACCTCCACATTGATCGTCGTGAACGAAAAACAGTCCTCGCCGACACATCAGCGGCTCATTCACGAAAGAAGAAGGATCACAAAGATTGTGCTCGCTCCATCGTACGGACTAAAACGAATCGGACGTTGAACATTCCAAGTAGTGAAACCGTGTCACCGGCTACGACCATTCCATTTCCCCATGTTCCGCAGAATTTTCCGCTTGTCCGGATTCCCATCTTGGCAGCCTCTCCCCCGACAGGCAGTTAGCCAAAAATTCCGGTGCAACTAGAAACGTTTTTCATCTCGATGCCACGGTGATCAGCCTCCTTACGAGACTCTTTCGGCTTGTGCTACGAGTTCAGCGGCGTGGTGCCGATGTTGCTGATGAAGCTCGGACAAGCGTTCTCAGCCCTGTCGCCACTCTGCAGGGAGAAGTGTCTGTAGGTCATGTACTCTGGTGGATTCGAGGATAACGGTTGATCCCTCTTCACGGCCGATCTCTGCTTCTTCATCTTCATGTAACCCAGCACGGAGATTAACACGACGAAGACGACGAAACCCATGCAGCTACCGACTATCAGGCCAAGTCTTCTGGTCAGAATGCTGGCCAAACCTCCTCTGTCGCTCATCGTCCCATCCCCCACGATGGAGTCGGGTGCATCCAGGGTTCTGACCTCTGTACATCGACTCGTAGCTGAATTCACCATCACGGGCAGGGACGAGCCTTCGATCACGTCGTCGTGTGAGGCGTTCCATTGCCAGGAACCAATGTCCTCCGGGATCGGCGTACCCCAACTGCCGAGACCGAGGACGCAGATCAGGTACCGCGTGTCCGAGGCTAGTTTTGTCAACTTTACCGATCGTGCTTTTGGGTCGAGTAGTTTCCCCCGTACCTGGAAAATCAATGGAAACGTGCTGTTTTGGGGTTTTCCGCTAGCATTCGTTTCCCGTCAATTTCTTGTTCATTTGGAGAAACCGGGAGTAAGTACTCCTCATTTCCAATGATCAAAAAAGATTTCGCAGACCCAGTGAAATGTCATTAATTAATCTTTAATTGCGATACAGAAGAAACTCGGCTATTCGTACAGTTCACTTTATCTATGATGATTAAGTACTCAGACATTCACAATTTGCACAAATTCATGTAATTCTAACAATGGACGACACATGCAATTCTCGATTTGCTGGACCAAGGTGTCCATTGACGTCGTTCGGATAATTTACTACGAAATCACTAAACAAAATTGACTTACTTCGTCGACGTTATCCAATGCGTGATAAGCGACTTGATAACCATGAAGGCCAGAATGATTTCTGCTCTGCCACGAGACGAGGACGGAGAATGGCTGAATGTCCTGAATCGCGAGCTTCAAGACCAATGGAGCAGAGCAGAAAGCATGAGGATCAAGATCGAGAAAGACCAGACCGCGTAGTTCCGGGGGTTGGTCGCATCTCAGTAGGCCACCCTCGACGTCGCCCACCCCGACGCCGTTTCTTCCACGCCCACCACCCACTCCGCTCACCAGCTTCTGATGATCCCTCAACCACTCCCAGAGTTCTTGCGACTCGCAACCACAATGCAAAGGATTCTCTATAAACATTGACAGTGTTACGTTAAGTAAACTCGTCACCAACGGTGTTGATTCGTGTTTGAGTGAAAGCTCTGTCGGTTGAACTTTAGGATCAACTTCCAACGCGATACGCTTGTGCCCGCCTGACATGATTGACGCACCCTTGGGCCACGTTAAGAACTACTTACGGCACATCCCGTCTGAGCATAGGGGAAACGTACGTTTGGAGCTGTTTATCTTATGTCAAGCTGATACTTCGGTTTGAGATAGGATTAAATAAAATCTCGAATTGATATCGTTACAGAAAATTGATCTCTAGATTTTTGTAAGGCCGTGTCTTTTGAATCATTTAATCTTGAAAATTGGTTTGCACAAGTAATTTCTCATTGCAGTTTATCCACTGTATAATTGGGACCATACTCGAGTTGTTCTGGAGTTTATTAATTGTAGGATAAATATAATTTCGTAAGTCAGGACTCTGTTAAAAATTTTAAGACAAATCCAATTCGAACGACAATGAACTTTGAAATCTTTTACCACAGACTGGAAGGGAATGCCTGGCAGATACTAAATTTCTTTAATGGATTAGTTTACAAATTTTAGAAGAGCAGATGAGAGTGGATGAGGTTGTCTGATTGTTCGAATGTTGAGTATCGATTCGAGGCGACAGTACGTGACCAGCGATATGATTGGATTTCCAGTAGTAGTAACTCTATTTGGATCGATAGCTTTGATATATATACAATTATTCTCTGTCTTTCGCGTTCCTATTGAACAGCAGTTTTATGCGCAAATGAAATATTAATATCGTTTTAGTCAGAACGTATACTCCTATAATTGTTGCCTTTTTTATGTGCATTTTTTTTTTCACGTATTCTGCCCGATACTTTCGTCATACACAAAAGTTCTATGAAATAAATATTAATGCATTTCGCACTCCAGTTTTACCACATATTTTTCGGTGGACAATAATTTTGTTTATTCTCGTACTTCATTTATAATGGAAATTATTGAATTGAATCGAACGAATTTAATTTTGAATTTAGCTACTTCCATGTTACTTTTAAAGAGTACCCGAGTATCATGCCCCTGCAGTCACGTACAAATTTCGTATAACAAAATTGAAATCTGTATCGATTAGGTTACCTTCGGCGCGTAAACTTCGTATCTGCGTCTCGAGAGGTCGAAAGGCGTTCAGCGGCAAGTTTTCCAAGTAATTTTTACTTAGATCGAGTAACCGGAGCTTCTTCAAGGGTCTGAATGCTTCGCTCGAGATCGCATTTATGTAATTACCATACAGATGCAGTTCCACCAAGCTAATTAGATTCTTAAACGTCACCTTGCCAACAATACCGATTTCATTGTGCGAGAGATCCAATATTTGAAGTGACTTGAGATCCTCTGGAAATTCTTCGAGTTCTTTCAGTCGATTATGAGTCAGATTTAGTATTCGCAGATGTTCCATACCCTGCAGTCTCTCCTTGGGTAAAATCTCCAAACTATTCATTCCAAGGTGAAGCGTGAGAAGATTAGGCAAACTTCGAAACGCTCCGGGTGAGACTCTCAAGATGCCATTTTGCCCCAAGAAGAGATGTAATAACGCGGGGAAGGCCTCGAAATCTTGAGATGTGACAATGCTGAGATTGGTTCCGGATATGTGTACTTCTTGGAGGATGGGATACATGGCCTCTGACGGTAGATCGTGGATTCTATTTAGGGGATTCCTCGTGAGATTTAGCCACGCCAGACCGGGAAGGTTTTGTCCTGACAACGCGACCGCCGGTATCTGTCGGAACTTATTCTCGGACAGATCCACTCTGCGCAACATGGAGGAATGGGCGAAAAAGTTAGCCGGCAGTGCGGTCAAATGATTATGACTGAGATCGACGGATATTAGGCGCGAAAGATTGGCCATAGCGAAACCGGACATCGTTTCGATCCGATTATGGCTCAAGTCTAATTCTCTTAGGTACTTCAGACTGGCGAAACTTGCCACGTCCACGTTCACGATCTCGTTGGTGGAGAGCGTTAGAATTTCCAAGTTGAGAGCGCTGGCGAGCGCCGAGTATGGGATGTCCTGGAACCTATTTTGATCGAGCCGAATCTCACGGAGAGACAACAGCCTATCGAAGATACCCGGCGGAAGAGCGCGCAAGTGGTTCCAATTCAGATGTAAACGTGCCAAATTCCGATTGAGCACGAAGATGGTCTCCGGTAATTGGGATACTTGTGCCTCGTCCAAGAAAAGCTCCTGCAAAGATGGCAGCCCGTTAAGGCTGTGCTCGGTAATTTGGCTGAAATTGTTTCCAGATGCGGCGAGTGTACGTAGACCCGAAACGTGAAGGCGAAGCAGAGCGGATGCCGTGAGTAGATTGTTCTCAAGATTCAGATCAAGTAGATTGGTCAGACCTCGAAAGGCACCGTTCTCCACGGTCGTTATGGAGCAATTTTTCAAATTCAACGTTTTAATCGGCAGTCCCTCTTGAAATATCGCGTCGTGCAAGACTGCCAAGTAATTGTTCGCCAGGTCCAGTACCCTCAACTTTTTTAAAGCCGTCAATGCATACGGATCTAATCGTTTGAGACCGTTATCTTGAAGATACAGTTCCTCCAGTTCGTGTAGCTCGGAAAATGTTCTCGCGGTAACGTGATTCAGTTTGTTCATACTCAACTCGAGAAATTTTAGAGCTTGCATCGGTTGGAATGCGCCATCCTCGATCCTCGATATCGAATTGTTCGTCAAGTAAAGGCGCTCGACTAGAAGTAAATCCCTGAACAAAGGTGCTTGCAAGTGCGTGAGCTTGTTGTGGCCGAGCCACATAATTCTAACAGAAGCTTGCCCCCGCAAGGAATCGTTATGCAGCACCGCGAGTCCGTTGCTGTCCAGTTGGATCGACACCAACGAACTTCCACCGGCAGACGATTCCGAGGCAGACAATTGAAAGACATCGCCCAGAACCGTCAGCTGGTTACCCTGCAAATTAACGTGTTGCAGGCTGCTCAAGGTTCTCAGCGCTCCGGTCTCCATATCGGTGATAGCATTATTCTGCAGGTGAAGCTCGAGGAGAGACGGTAAAGGGGAAAACACGCCGCGTTGTACTTCGGTGATGTGATTGTCTTGTAACCTCAATTCTCGTAACTGATGCAATTTTAAGAAAGTGCCCGGTTGCAGATCACGGATCTTATTACCGTCGAGAGAGAGTGACGAAAGATTTTCGCAGTGCTCGAGAAATTTCCGCGGCACCTTCTCGATGTAGTTGTTACTGAGATGCAATTGAGCCAACTGCGTGAGACTGGTGAGACCCTTGCCATCGATTCTTCTGATAGCATTCTGCTGGAGGTACACAACGGCGAGACTGACACTACCGACGAAAGCGTCTCCCGGGATCTCGAGTATGTTGTTCTCCGCCAGATACAGTTCTCTCAGTTCTGGTAACCTCGTGAACACTCCGCCAATGTAATGTATATGATTGTGACTCAACTCGATGGTGCGCAGCCTTTCGTTCCCTTTAAACGTCGCGACGTCGAGAAACACTATCTTATTGTGACTGAGATCAATAGATTCCAAGTCTTTAAGAGATATCAGAGCGTCTTTGTGAATTGTCTCGATCGAATTGTAATACAACGATAAGGTGTGCAGAATGGGACAAGGCCTGAAACAATCTTCGGACAGCTTCTCAAAGTTATTGCTACTCAAGTCTAAAATCAGTAACGAGCTTAATAGGCTGTAACCATCGTCCGGTAATTCTGATATTTCGTTCCAAGCCAGCCTGAGCGACGCCAAGCTCTCTAGTCTTCTCAAAGGTGCCATAGGGAACAATTTTAATTTATTTTCAGCCAGATCCAGATCGCTCAGGCTATCCTCGAGGCCCGCAAATGCATACTCGGAAATCTTCGATATTTGATTGCCTTTCAGTGTCAATTTCATCAGCTTTAAGCCGTAGAAACAGTACGAGGAGAGGTCCTGGATTAAGTTAGCTTCCAAATCTAACGCCGCGAGCTTCCGTAAATCGGCCAATGACTTTTGTGGTACGTGCGGCAAACGACTGGAAATCAGAGCCAACGATTCCAAGCTGTCTTTCAGATTTGCGAATGCACGTTCGCTGATCTCGCGGAGGGAGGAATGTGAGATCTGTAGATGCCTGATTTGCGATCCGGGGGGAAAACAGCCGTCTTTCAATTCCTCGATAGTTTTGTCCAGTTCATAAACGCTTAACGACTGTACCATTGTACCGGCTCCTGCAAACGGTCGTAAAGGGGCACGGCCATTAATTTCATTAAACTGCGATAACATAAACTTTAGATTTGTCAGCAGCGCCACCCTGAATGTCCCGCTGATGTTATATTTCACATTCGTCAAAATTGATTTTTTCCGCGTATGCCCCATTTGAGTATACTGATTATATTACGTCCCTCGCGTTATACGGTCATTTTTTAAGCTTCGCCATCACCACAACTATATCGTTTTACGGACAAGAGAACCTTTAGACTGGCGCATTATTAAACTGACACGTAATTAAAACTTTTCTCTCGCGTGGCGAATACTCATTGCTCCCAGTTTTTATTCCGCGTTACGTTTAGAGAGTCTACCTACCTCCTGCGCTCAGAACTCCTTGAAGGGTGGTCCTAAGAGTCTCTTCCGTGGCGCCAGCGCATTCTAGGAAAAGACCGTCTTCGAAATTGTAACAAGGACAACCTGGTATAGTCTCGGAGGGCGGGCACTCTGCCATCTGTGCAACGGCCCTCGGGTTAACTAAATTGTGTATCAGTAGGACCTGCAGGACCATTCTCCAGACATGCCTTCCTGCAACGCAAGATCGTCCTCTCTGTGGATCTCGCGCCATGGTGTCATCACATTCTTTCCTAAAATTCAGTCTTACTGGCTCCTCGGATCGACCTGAAACAAACAAGTGACCGATACATAAACACGTGTCTTCCTTTCCCGAATAATTATTAATCGATTGAATTTGCTAAAATATTTTCCCTTTTAATCAAGACCCGTGCGATTCAAATACGTTAGCATTCCGAACGCTTCGTCGTTCTTAAATGGATCAAGCGATCTTTATAGACTCTAAACGTGGTCGTATAAGAGGAACGTATTTAATTTCCAAATTACGTCCTCTATATATCTGACACGTTCTGCTACTGCACTTACGTCAGTTTTGAGTTGGACGCACGACGTGATATTGTAATGAAATATGAAACGTAATCCTCATATTTTGTCAATGGAAAACGATGTACGTGAGAGTGGAAAATTCACTGATATTTCCACCTCGCACGAGGTGCCGAGGAGACCCATGACTGCTTACGTGAGGTGGATCGTGGGATCCCAAGTGGCATGTCATTCTCGCTCAGCGTGTGGTGAGAAATCACCTCGTGTACCTCTTCATTCTTCCCTCGTATCTAACATACCCCCCGTGACCTAACTACCTTGTACTTATGTGTATTCAATTGACTCACTTATCCCTCGCTGACATTTTTACTACTGCACCAAGGAAACATTTTTTTCTTCTATCTTTTTTTGGGTGGGAGAAATTGATTATCTCTCCTAATCATTTTGCCGCAATGCTCTTGAGCTCGTTTGCTTTTATTCTTACCGCTTTCGTAGTCATCTGGAGATTGCTTTGAGCGATGCGAAACTATCGAGTTCCGACGGTTCACGATGTTTATTACTTAATGCGCGTATCCGTCAAGCAAACGGCGGCACGATCCGTTGTTAATAATTTTGCAAGGAAACATCCTATCAAGAGGATCAGTTAAATAGTCACCCGCTGCGGCATTGTCGATGATTCTAATGAGCTCCCGTCTGTATGACGTCCGGTTTTGATATACCGGAAATGCACGGTTCAGTCCGCGCGCGTTCCTCCTCGTTTCTTTTTTCTAGCGCAGCACGGTGCGCGCCATTATTATCTTTTTTGCGGCCTGGAGCACTAACGAGTTTATCGATATCACTGTTAACGCTCATTGCATGCCCCCTATTAAAGCCATCTAAAAATGACCGCGCGAACGCTTTATTTCATTTTATCGAGCTAACGGATATAAATAACGGAACGGGATCGATTTAAATTCCGGTGCAGTTATGCGCGGTACGATTTCCATTCTAAAAGAGGGATAAATTGACTACTTTTTTGTGCGTTTATGGAATTGGATGGACTGCGCAATGTTTCGGGGAATATAAAAATAAGTTGAGGGATAGATATTAGCGATTATACGAATTATAAAGATTCAATGGTTTTTTAAAAGTAAAAAGTTAATTTTGAAAAAATATTGACGAGTTACAGGGATGGGTCGTACGTCTATTCTGAATTGTTTCTATTTTTTTGGCAAAACGCAGTCACGAGTACTGACGATTTACGCATTTTGAAGTGCATTCGAGTCACGCATAGGTTTTTACGCAAGTACTTTGCAAAATTCATTTTGCAGACGCAATTACATAACGCTTTCATGTGAAATTCGCGATCAGCGATCCTGAAATTGCTGTTCGCTGATGGCACATTTTTAATATTTAATATCTGTCGGTTAAAATTATCTACACCTCTTTTGCATAATGAGCGAAATTATGGAGGGCAATTAATTTTGTCGTCATACGTAACTTGCCATACATTTCTAATATTTACGAGAAGATATTTATAAAAATAAATATCAAAATCAATTTTTTATAAATCTAAACCCTCTCAGGAATATTCTTGGCCTCGCAAATAACTACCACTTTAAAAAACAGCATAACGTTCAATTAATCCGTCGCACGAATAATTAATCGTTCCGTTAACCGCGGTTCGCGTAATTAATCGTTCCGTTAACCGCGGTTCGCGTAATTAATCGTTCCGTTAATCGGTCTTCGGGTAGTCAAGGTTTCGCTGTACCATAAATACCGACCTTCCGACGTAAGGCATAGCTAGGATACATGGGTTTCCGTGCGAAATACATTCTGAATGGAGTGATTTCCTGCAATAACAATCGCAGAATAATGTATGCGGGTTGCGTAAGCAGTGCCTCGTATCCTCATTCCGGTGCATCTGCTGCACGAGCACCTGGATCGACGATGCACGTTTCGGTGTAGACAGGTATAGCGCTGTTTGTCAAAGAACGTTACCCCGGAATATAAGTAAAACGCATATAATGATCTTTTGTTACTAATAATAACGATAGACGCATCGTAAACTCACTTCCGGAGTACTCCTCGCCCGCATCTCTCCCCACGTAGTATATTACATTTCGCGTAGTTAGGGTGCCTAAGTACTGCACTTAGCGCGCTTAATTCCCTAGTTAGTTCGGTTAGGGCTTTTAATTCCTTTAATTCATTTAGCTGATGCATTTATTCTATCTTCCCGCGCATCTATCTTGATAGTACGCGTACGCGTGTCGTTTGACTACACGTGTCCTTTCCTTTCGTTCAAGTGCAGTCACCGTTGTTGTTAATGAGGTATTAATTCCCGAGCACTTTAAATATTATCGTAACTTTTTAGAGAATGCACCGATCGCTACGGATATTTGTTTGAGCAAATATTTTTCTGGTCGACGAGAAAAAAGTTATGATAAAACTTAGCGTTCGAATATGAATGAGACATCCTGTCAGCAATTATTAAAAGTAAACCGAAATAATAAACAACCGAATAATAAAGTAAACTTTATTATTCAAAGTTGAATTTGAATAATGGTTTTCTTTAGAAATATTTCTAACGGAAATAAATAATCCTATAGCTTTAATCGTTAGCGCTGTCCCTGAAGGTTGACGCTGAACTTCCAGGCCGAAGCATCGGAGATTTTTATTTCCGAGCGAACTGATGAAATAAGGGCTGTACAGTCGGAGCAGTAATTTTTATCGATCAGGACACCCAAGGTTGTACGTTTCTTTCGTATCGATAGATTAAAAATCTACACGGTATTCCCTCGATAAGAAATCAGAGTACGAAATGGATTCGGAGAGATCGAATTCCCTCCATACGTATCGAATGGTACGATCGAAACACGACGAAGGTACAATTTTCACGTTCCATTTTCCGTAACTCTGGTCACCGTGACCAAGTGATCGCTCATATAGCGGACATCTATTAACAAGGACACGTTACTTCCATTCTCAGTGGCCGTAATAACACCGTGAATTCCCGGAGTAACATTTCTACCGGACAGACATTATTTTGTCCGGGATGAAAGTTTTTCGCGCCGGATATAAGTCCTTGAGAAAGGAGTACGATGCCAGGGGCTGTAATCCTATAAAAGTCCTGCAGCGTCGCTCTCTTGCGAAAGGCAACTGCGTTTTTGCGTGTTGAAAATGGCCAACGTAGTGATCCAACTATGTTATACTACTTTCTGTTGTGCTAACCTCGTTCTGCGATCATGAGTTGTACTCGTAAGGGAAAAAGTCAGCGTAGAAGCAGTGCAGCATTTTTTTTTTATATTTTTTTTTTACGACGCAGCTACCGTTACTCTGGCTTTACAAAACCGGTGCCAGATATACGATACATTGCTCTTTCATACGTATGCACAGTCATGGAATTTAAAACTGCCGGTACAATATTTATTCGTAACAACAGGATAAATAATAATAAATCGTGTAACGTCTAGAATTTTGGAATAAGAGGAATAATCGATATCGTTGCGTCTTAGTGTCGTATTCGCGCAATAGCTGAGAGATATTAAATATTTTGATTCGCTGAAATATTTATAACAGAAACATTTACTTAATATTCGCTCGAAACGAAAGATTATTTGATATCGTATTAAAAGCAGTGGCGATGGTCAGTTTTTTGTCAAGCGACGTTTACTCCCCCATTCAAAATACAGAAACGCAAAGAACATAACCTGCAAAACGAAAATTGTAGCTGACAAATATTCGCCCGCAAAAGAGTTTCATTTTCTCAACGATATGGCAGAAAAGCACGAGCCTTTTATTTTCGTACGCGCGGTTATTAAAATCCGTTTATTTCCATTCGACGCGAAGAAATGCCTCGGTGGAGACAGCTTTCTGAAATTCAAATTCCGTTCCCGCCATTTTATAGCCAACCGCGATAAAAGCGGTGAAAAAAAGAAGAAAAAGGAAAAAAAAAAAAAACTTTCGACATTCGGTGGATGCACGAAGCCGTAAAAATGCGGAAGGTAAATCGCGTTCGGTCGAATAGGTCGCGCAAATAGTCACTCGAAACTTCGCGGTTACTTCCCCCTCGTAGGTCTTATCGCGTCGGCTGAAGTAACGCTGTAAATAAATTTTTAGCGCACGCAATATCCCCCGAAATATTTTCCTCCTATCTGGCAAAACGGAAATATTTTGTTTCACCGCCGCGCCACCCTTTTCGTTTCGCGCGCTTCAATGCGATGGGGGATTTTTTGTTTGTTTGGAGTCCTTCAAACTGCTGATTGCACCTGACGCAAGAAATGCGAGATAAAACTATTGTTCAGTACCGTGGTATTGTTTCACAATGTTTTGAGTAGTTTTGTCTGAATAATCTGACGCGTACCGATAAAAAAATCGATGCGTCGAGTTGTTTTGAATTTTCGACATACACGCGTTGTGTCCTAGTTGGCGAAAATGTCGAGTAAATCATTTTTTTGTAGTTGGATTACCGTTCGTTTTCTACATATTTAACGTGAAAAGTGGATTGGGAAATGCCTTGGTGGAAACATTTTTTTGTAATATTTGTGGAACGTTATTTCAGCGCCGAAATACCTTAGTGGAACGGAATATCGAATACATGTTTGTTACATTTTATTTTTCTTAAATAATTGTCAGAGGAGATATTCCGAAAAGAATATTTTTTTCAGAGTATTCGGGAAATATTCTTCTTTTTAAATATTTATTTTGCATTAGAGTTACATTGCTTGTTAAAAATGGATAAATAAATATTTCCGAACGAATATTGTATTCTCGGCTAAAAAGTTTGTTAATAATGTTCCACTGGACTTTGAATAAATTTGGATATCCGCACAGAATTAATGTCGCGTTGGAATAAATAAAAACTAATGCGGCGTGTAGATCGAATTTTTCAATCACGAGAAAAAGAGCAAACACATTAATAGAGATGAGGTACGAACAACGTCATGGGAAAAGAGGAATCTGTAGAATGAAAGAAAAATAAAGCTTTATCGAGAATCGATAAAAGTCAATGCTTTATGATCAGTATCTCGCATCCTCGATTTCGAAATACGATAGCGAAAATTTGTTCCGCCCAAAGTTATGTATCTCGCCATTCGTAACGAGGGTGGAAACAGTAAAATAAAAAAATGAAATTTAAAAAAGGAGTAGCTGAAGGAACAAGAAGAAAGCGCGCTAATCCTTTTAAATCTACCTCCGCTGCCAAAACATTCGCCATTCCGAAAACTCCCTTCGAGATAAATTCCAGTCTATCGACTTTAGAATAGCATTCCGAGCGATTGCGAGTTTTCACAATGCTCGTTTTGATTGAAAATTTTCTCGGAAAGTGCATTGAACGCCCATCCCTGGACGCATAGCCCGTCACGCGTCGAATGCGCGCACACATACCATGAAAACCGTCAGGGGTAAACCGGTGGTAAACCTCTAAGGCGGTCGTGTCGAATGATTTCTGTTTACCAGAGGATGAAGGTTCGACGTACCACGGCTATTTCGAAGCGCAGCGATTAAGGCCGGATTTCACTCGGGATTCAAGAAACGTTTTCAATTTAAACATTAATCTTCGTACGGCTTCGAGCTCACCGTGATACTTGAATCCCCGAGCTATCGTTTCTTAAGTATTTCGATCGAATGACTGGGCAAACTCCGTTCCTACCCCGCCAGCTACCATCCCCCCCCCCCCTTTCTTCTGTCCCTCGACTCGCCCCACCCCTTCGCGGAGGTGGCGGAGTTGCCGCCTAGACGTTCTCCGCATTCCTATCCGGGATTGCCATAAATGCTTCTGCCACGCGGAATCACGTCTCCGCGATGCTACCACCATTAGCAGGGATCGCCGGTATTCGATTCGGCGTCGATTACCGTAGAGTTCTTTTCACCTTGTCACTGGGACGAACGATGATCGAGTAACGCGGTAAGTTTATAGTTGCTGGATGTGGGTATTGTTCAGGGGGGGTTGAAGATTCTTCGTATTAATCCATTAATCTTTTCGGATCTGGACTTTCGCGGAGATTCGGATCGAAAATAATTACACGGGTATGAAAGAAGGAAGGTAGAAGAGTACATTTTCTTTTGTAAGCTATATATGCCTGTAGTTTAAAGGGTTAAAGATATAATTAGGATTTGTTATATTCCATTTTTTGTCAAAGTTTAAGAAACGATAATTTAACACCAGGATTTTGGCTGCAACTACACGATTCCCGAACACTCGTTCGTCTGAAATTACAATAAAAATGGTTTGCATCGCCAAATGTCGCGCAGATAAGTATTGCATCAGATTACAAACTTCCGATGTCCAATTACATAAAATTCTCATAAAGCAATGTTTCCGTAATATCAAATAAATTATGCGGCCCGACGCAATGTGTTTAATGTTTTGCGGTTGAGGGGTTAAGTAGATAAGGCGATTCACCTATCAGACTTGGATTCCAAGTAAAAACACGTATGCCGGCAGAGTGTTCTTAAATTCATATGTACCAGTGACGAAATAAGTACAGTGTAACGGCACAGGAAGAAACGTGCCTTCCGAAGAGCATACATCTTCTGGACCAATAAGAGCCGCCCCTGTATTCCTTTTTCTTTCGTCTTACCAGTTCCGGGGCGCTTCCGACGTGTGCACAGAATAATCGACAACACGATTTCTCGAAAGTCCAAGAACAGTTGGCCAGGACTGCTCACGCTTTCACGATATCTCGTGAGATCTAATGCCCCTGTCAAATGAAACTGGTATCTCTTTCACGGCCATGGCTGAAACATGGCAATGTACTTCATCAAGTATCCCTCGTGGGCTTTTTAACACGATGATACTTCACTTCCGCATGCTAGCTTCGTCGTGTGAGTGAAGTAAAGAAGGGTTCTTAAACTTCAAGCCTTTGTAAAATGTTGACTCCGTTGTATATGCGCCGTTGAAGGCGAAAAAACATTCTTCGAAATTATGGTGTGTTATGTTAATCGTATTTCTAGGAAGCACTGAATTTTGAAATGTATAAAAATATCTGATGGCTGCAGAAACGTCGTTAGAAAGACGCTAGAAAGCACAGAGATTTGAATTTACGAATCGTTGAATGCAGAAATATATTTCCAAAAATTCCATATTATATTTATTATCAAAAAATTGTATATTACAAAATTGAATATATTGTACTAGCAAAATATAATATATTATACATTATACAATTATATTAAATATATAATATATCATATTTTTCAAGTACGGTAATATTCCTACATCTGCACGTGCACTTATGCCAATTAAATTAAATTTTTTTTTAAATATTCTGAACTTCGAACCCTACTTTCTCCATGTTTTATACTTCATATAAAAATCTCGCCCCTCCACACCTGCTGTCACTCGTTATTATCCTTGAAAAAAAAGAAAAAAAAAGAAAAAAAAACTGTGATTTCCAATATTCTAAAGAAATCCGACCGCTTAAATACTTGAAAGATTTTCGCCCCGTGATTTAATTATAAACGGTTTCTGAAATACCTTACGCGAATAATATATATTTTACGTCCGTGTACATCCCCCGCAAGCGGATTTCATCGTCGTGCTCCTTCTGCCTCGTTCGCTTGCAGCAAATGCGGCTTACGATCGTCAGACTTCGATTGCTACTGGCCACTTAGGGGTAGTACGTTAATCCGGATATACGTAGCAAGATGGCTGCATCGTTTACTTAGGACCAGACCCGGAAATTTATTATTTTAAATATAAAGTGAAAAATATAAAACTACGTAGAGAATTATCGATTTCACTTGTATTACTTTACCTCGTATAATAATTTAACCTGAATTGAATTGATGTACATACGGTCCAAAGAAATAATTACAAGGTGACATTTCGTTCGAGTCAATGCCCGAAATAAAATAAACAACATTATTTTTACTTTCGAATTTCAACCGCTCATCCCGGAATCATAAAACTACGTTTCTTTACATTTAACGCGAACGAACGCTTAAATAAGTCACGAGAAACTCGCTTTCACGCAGAGCGTATAAAACGTCGGTGCCTAAAAAGGTCAAACGATCTTTATTAAATTGAAAACGGCGTAAAGGTTCCCGTGACCCCAAAAAATTTCCGCGCACCCGACAGTGCATTTTTTTCACCGCATAGCGGTGCAACATTCCAAAATTTAATGAAAATCCGTAATATCGCGCGCACGATCATCCGAGGAGCAACGGACCGCGTATAATGCGCGCATTTAAGTAAATGTCGTGTTTACGTGCACACGCGAAATTAATAATGGTCCAGGCAATAAAATTAGTCTCGTCAGTCCCGCGTCGTACCTTTGACATTCCTCGCGACCGAGGGTTATTAATTTTCCCACTAGAACCAGCGTCTGGCAAAATTGAGCACAGCCGCGTTCTTTTTTTTTTTTTAATGCCGCGTAACGCTCCTCGTATCGCGATTCTCGTCGTAAACCGCACATAATTTTCAGAATACCCTGCTAACCTAACCTCACCTAGGATCATTCCACGATACGCGGATAAGCGACATCGTTAAATCGTTGCTATTATTCACAGTTATATCTTTCGCGTTACAGCTCGTACCCTGAAGAAGACATTTCGCTAGAGCATATCCGGGATGAAACCTCGAGAAGCTGTTCCGAACTCCGAGCAATAAAAATTCAATTCGGGGAATTTTTACCTGGCTCGGTAGTAGAGGAATCCGTGGTGTAATTAATCGCAAAAGAGGAACGACCTGCTTTAAGTACCTGGCCAGGTACTTCAGTCGAAAGTTAGGCTTCGTTCGGAGAGCACGCATCGCGCGCAGACGCCAAGCAAAATACGCTTGAGTAGAGATTAAATAAGTTTATAGTGAAGTGTCCGAATCGAGTTTCACGACCTGGAAATGTTTCCTGCAGGTATGTTGAAAGTTTGGTTACACCGGTGAAACCGAAATGCAATGTTGATTTATCTCGTTGGAGCGAATGATATTTCTGATATATCTACAGACTTTTATTTTCAAGTAAAAGAAAGGTAAATGTACAACAGATTAGGGTACTCCTTCGTTATAGAAGATAAAATTCACGAATATTTTTTATGCAGAACCCCCCAGTTTTTTTCATTGCCATCTGAAAGTCATTTTAATTCGGAAATCAATCTGCATTGCCAGAACAAGAATTCGAATGAACAACAATGGTAATTAATTCTATAATTACACGCTCGAATGTTACGGAAATTTAGTAGAAGAATAACGAAGTTATAACGAAGGCAATAATGCAATGAGTTATGAATATTAATGATCATTTACATGAAGATTAATACGATATAATAATTACGCCAATATAATTATTCCCTCGAAAAATGTTAAAAATCAATCTCCTATTAAACAGTTATTTACCATTAAATGCGTGGGAATCTAAATGATTGAAAATTTACGAAGAGTTTCAACCGTCCAGCCGTACTCCCAGTTGCTTTCCTCCGACCGGGAGATTTCGACCGTGTATCCTTCTATTCTAAATTCATTTTTACGCGAGAAAGCTCTTCTACATATTCATACGTTCGCGCGACGGGCGAATATGTCGTTTTTCAGTTGGAAAAAAAAAATTATGGATCTTGACGTCTCACCCCCTCCCCCTCGACCCCCGCCCCCATCGTTAAAAGATACGACGGCTATGGTGGAAAACGTGGCCACCGTAGGATACCGGAAGCCATGGGAGCCAAGCAGATTTTTATGACGCTAAAGTTTATGGACAATAAACGTTGATCGCGCGAGATGAAAATCTGGTAACGCGGCGACACAGGTGATTGCATATTCGTTGAGAGACTTTTTTTTCTTCCCTTTTGAATTTCTCACTCTCGCGCATTCATGCGTGATTACTAGAACGACGGATAAATATCTGAGGAATATGCAGAGCGAATGTGAAAAGCGTTGAAAGGTGGTTCACGATGAGAAACTCTTGGAATATTTATCGTCGCTTTAGAAATTTACACCTTGGAAGTGACAGAATCAAAAAATGGAGGAACAATAAAATTATTCCATTCCATTTTCTGCGCGAGAATAAAAGTCCCGTGGGATTCGTGAAAACACAGCCTGTCGGTAGAAAAATGTTTTAAAAGTATACCGGGTCGTCGCGTAATTAATCCTTTCGCAAATATCCGGCCGTTTCTTATATTTATCGAACAAATGTTTCCCTTACGATAAACGAGCGTGTCGTGGATATCGAGGAGAATGGAAACACAGGAGGTTACGGCACCGGTACCGTGGAATGTTCCTTACGGCCTTCCAGCAATTGTCTTTTTACATTCATTTTCCTGGTTAAACCGAATTTCGAGAAAATGGCTGATCTCTCGGGCAAGGATCCCCTTTGCTCACAGAATCCGGCTGCTCGCGGATATTGCTTCTCTGTGCATCGCCTTTTAACCGGTTTACCCTGTCCCTCTAAAAGAGGAAGGCATTGCCGGGCTTGGTAACCTCCGAAGAAGCTTCCAATTTCCGCAACGCCTATCCTCTTTCAAACGTTTTCACTTCGGGGATCTTTCTTGGAAGTGACTCCGAAGAATCTCTGAGACTGGAGGTTTAAGTGAATTCGAGGTGTGCTAGCTTGGATTACCACCTCCCAATTTCACCTTCTTCGTCGGTTAACGGGGACAGGAATTCGTTTTGGTTTCTAAGCTGCAATCATTCCACTCGAGGTTTGGAAGAAAAAATCGGATTACACGTTACAAAGATTACGTGACGTCGGTGTAGTTACAGTGGTCTAGTTTTGTGAATTGTGTGTCAGTGAAATATCCCCATCGATAGTCAGACCATGGCTATTACTGAATCATGCTGTACGAATTAGCAGAGAAGGAAAACGTTCTGCGTGTTTCGACTCGAATACGCCATGTTCGTCTGGAATACCTCCATTTAGGGGACTCGCGACGAGTATAAACGTGAATCGAATATTTGAAGTACGGATGGCAGTTTTCAACGTACTTGACATGCCATGAATTATTTGCCGTTCCTTCCATGTTACTATCTTTTTCTCACGCACCGATTTATACGTGTACGCGAGCTGTAAGTTACGAAAATATTCGAATTGCCTCGAGAATCTCGGAATTTCGCGCACAGAATTTCTTAGAACTTCGGTATAAATCTTACCATGAATGCATTTCCGTTTAATGGATTCTCGATCATCCGAAGCGTGAAGCTTTGACGAATTATCCGTAATTACTTGGAAATTCATAACCTCGCGCTAAATGGCACGCGTATACTTTCGTACTTATTCGCCAGATAAAAAGAAAAACGATTGAACTGTGCTCCGGGAAGATTTCTCAGTCGTATAAATTCGTAACGCTGTCATTCCGTAAAAGGGCTTAAATCTAGATCATGCACATCTCTGGATATTCCGATCTCCAATTTTTTTTTACCGTATCAAGTGTATTTCGGGCCGCTGATCACGAAATAATTATAGAATTTCTATTCTAACGAAAATTATAGTTGGCTTGCTTTAGGAAAAGTTTGGAGATCCGATGATTCGAGTCTCGTACTACCCTCCACCATGTCCGGTACGGCAGACTTCAATAATATCTCGAAGAGAGCGCATCCCACCGGGGATTGAATATTCAATAAGTTCGTTACGGCGCGTCAGATTCGTAGGGACACCCTAATTTCTGAGTAGCGCCAATCGACCCTGACGGAAACAAATGCGAGATATTCCCGTGGAAAGTGGGAGCGGTCGATCAACGAAAGTGGTGTCGTTTCGGGATTGTCGGGGACCGAGGGTTGGAAAGGGGAGGGGGGTGGCGGATGGGCAGGGTTGAAACGACTGGCCTTTCGGATTCCGCGAGTATTGGCACATACGTAACCTCCTTTCGGCCCCGTTCCCGGAAATCGCTGATCTTCGAACGAGCATTCCATCCAACGTCCCTTACCTAACTCGGAGGCTCCTTACGCGGAATAGTTTCACCGTGCTTTCGTGGGATAGCTTTCGAAAATTTACTACCCTCGTCGTACGTGCAGTAACTTACGTTAGGGTCAGGGAGGCAACGCCGGTGGTGGGGTGAAGGGGAGGGCTGGTGGTGGAAACATACTCCATGGTGCGACAATTTAAAGTTTGCCTGATTCCAGAGTTACTCTACGCTCCCATCGTGTCATGTCATCTGGTGATCCTCGAATATATCCCCATTCTCTTTGATCCCATGTCCGATGGAAAATCGTATCGTATGTATAGAATGAGAATCATGGGATCTTTGGTGATTCGACGCACTGAAGATAATGTATGATACTAAAGTTGTTTCGTGCTTACGAAGTACCGAGGTCCTATACAACGCATATTCGTAAGGTTTTATGTTCAGACAGCGGTAGCCAATGCGGTCACTTACAATTAGCTTTAAATAATTTTTATAACATCCTTACACGTGTGAAACTGGGAATTGATAGTTGGAGTGAATGTAGCGGTTCAGTAAGAGTAGACAAAATATTTAAAGCAAGCGAGTTGAAATTAGGAGAGCACGGGTGAGCGTTTAAAAAATTCGATATTCAGGCATGTCGTTTCCCAGAGAATATTAGCCGGATATTAGCCGGAATATTAACCGGATCTTACGTATCTCTGGTTCTTTTCCCACTCTTCTCTACGACGCTGAACTTGCGTTAAAAATAATCTACCTAATAGAATTTTCATCTCACGAGTAGCAAATATTGACATGCATTCTCCCAGTGACAGAAAGCTGTTCATCCAGAGGTTGCTTTGTCTGTATCACGAGCGCTATGTTCGAAGCATCCCCTAACATCCGCGCATAGAAACCCAACTGTTTGATTCTTGTCACGACGTCCGTTGTACAGTTTTATCCGTCCGGCTGCCACGAGGATTCCCACCGGAGGACAAATTCTGATCGATTTCCCGGGAAAACTGTGGGACACGGTGCAATCGATCAAACGATTTGTCGTTGATGTATGCAGGTACCACTCGGTTTTGGCTATGGCATATCGAGCTTTAAAAATCGCTAGGTCCCATGACCGGCGGTACGTCGGTGCGCGGGGTACTCCTAAAACGAGATCCGATCGTGTCTAGCTTCGGGCTTTTGGGCAAAGCGTGCTTACTCGAGCGAAGGAACGGTCGAATGACTATCGGGTTGTGATAAATCCTCAGAAGTTTAAAGGATGCCGTAATGGATTCGGGCTATATATCTTTCTTGGACGGTGGTTGTTCGCCGGTTTCCCGTTGAGGGTGGTGGTTGGGAGCTGGGGGTTGAACGAAAGAGCAAACTGCTGGTGAGACCCGTGGGACGATTTCCTAGCTACAGATATTTCGGGATATACTGCGGATATCAAACAATTTTTGCTGTGTCCTTAGTGTCCCATTAGCGATAGCTTGAACTCTCGTGTTCCGTGTTTGTCCAATTATTTACCCACTGTTTACTTTTTTCCCCCCCGATACCATTTTTTTTTAGTCTATTTCAACTAGACCGAACGGCGATTGATAGCGTCGAACGATGAATGTGAAACAAATACATTTGTTTTTGTTATTTATAATATTCGACAGAATCACTTTTCAAATATTCAACATCAAATAACTTTTTTTTTACAGTAAACCTAGTAGGCCCGAAGCTTGGTGGACTCTGTACGAATCCGTGGTTTTGCGTTTTCCATTCGGGCGTGGAAATATAATAACATTCGAGATTGTAAAACAAACTACGATCGATACGCGCATTTAAATTAAAATGCACAGGTAGCAGCGTTTCGCTGACGCTGGCTGACCAACGTTGACCATACCTACTTTCCAGTAAGATCGATATTCGAACGAACGAACTAACCAATTCATCATTTAGTATAGGTTGTTGATGATGGCGATGATGATCGATGATGATGGTTGACGACGATTCGGTGAGCCATCTAGCGCGACGCAACATGGTCGTTATGACTGTATATACACTTCTGTTAAGAACCTTTGGAGTTTGCAGGTGTCCAGATAACGGACGACCTTTTTTTTTCAGGCGCGCCCGCAAACGCGTTGGAAATTGTGCAACGTTGTACATACAGGGTGATCCATCTAACGTTACCATTCGGTTACATCTTTTTTAATAGAATTTCACAACAAAAAAAAAGCTTCTGGCTGGGTGATGATATTTTTTTGGTAGACACGTATGGGAGCGCGTAACTTCTTTTCATACCTGACCACGTAATCTCGTTTCTTTCATGGTTACCACCGTGACATTAATTTTGTATACAGAATATTCCAAAGTGCAACTTTAGGTGATCATCCGCCCTGCGGCGCGAAAGGAAAATCCCTAGGGTTTCTCGGGCGAGTTACTCATCAATTATCCCATTAACTCGTCGAACAATCGTTTATCATAAACGCGATTTAAGATCGCGCCACTCTTCCCCGGAGCGCGCGTGAACGGCGAAACCCGTTTATTAGAGACGGAATCTAAAGGGTCTATCCGAGTATCCGTACGTCGGGGATGAAGGGCCGGGTTCGTTTCAGAGTCGCTTTTTCTTCGTCTTCTACTTCGTTCCACCTCTACGGGGGGGACAAAGAATCCCCGCGGACGGGTTAAAGTATGGCGTAGTACAAAGAGCCGGAGCAGCTCAGCACTTTCAAAGAAATATCGTCCGGGAGATAGGGTGAGCTGCGGAAGAACCGCTGCTTCGTAAAAGGAGCCGAAGGGAGCAAGCGGAAAGGAAGAAACATCGGTAAAAGGAGATGGGGAGCGCGTGTAGCAATAGTACGATGCGAATAAAAGGGTGGCTGAATATCGATTCAGGTGTGCATCCACGCCTAACCCGTTTTAAGGCGTGTCTTCTTCGTGTGGGTTGCGTGTGGTACCCGAAAGGCTTTGCGCGAAACCCTTTAAGAGGGGGGGTGGGGGCTCTCGCTGCCAGTTTGTTGGAAATTATGAAGTAACATTCAGGATTTCGAAGTTTCAGTTTCGCGTAATATACAATGGAGAGTATTAGACGCGCGATCGAGTTAAAAGTTGGGACAGAAACTATAATTAAGTTTAAATCGTGCTCTATCGTTTGACGTAATTGGTGAACCGATGACCTGAAGTAGATTGGGAATGTGTTAGAAGAGATTGCGAAAGTAATTTTGTAACTTTTTAATTTTTACCCGTGACTAAATAACACAGAATGAATCTGGTTACCTCGTAAAGATGCGAGTCATTGAAATATTTCGCATTTATATTATGATCTTATTTAATTCAATGTTCCGAATCCGTTATATTAGGTGGCTTGGGTTAAAACAAATTTACGGTGCACAACGATAACGCTATTTCACTATAATAATAGCGAGGCAAACACTATAAAAAAAACAACAACTATGAGTTACGTCGAATTATTGCACGAATTATTAAATTTTTCAACTGCGTCCCCGTTACACGGCACAACAGCGAAACCAAGAGGTAAGTGTTCGAAAAAAATACGAAACAAATAATAAAACGATTTCACCGTGAAACCACTGCGAAATAAAAAGTTAAACAGCATGATGCAACGAATGGATAAACTACGGGAACTGGAGGGCAGCGTACGCGCGTACATGCAAAACACTTTAACAGCGTGTGTAAAACTAACCGTATAAATTACTAGTTCTCCTCAAACTTCTCCAAGATTATAATGGACGATGCTTTAAAAGTCCGCTAGTAAAGTTTCGATATAAATTAGAACGCGTTTGCCGTAAACAAAATGGTAACGGCCTCACTTCCTGGAACAATCGGGAGATATTTATTGTGGAGAATACATGGCAGATAATGGCGACGGTAGTGTTTTATTGTATTCCAGTTGAGAATGTAATCTTTACGACGGAGCAAACGATCAAGAAACGCACAGTTCGATCGTTATCGGTAGACTGCTAGATGTTTATGCAAAATGCGTAATTCTATACAGCTTTCGAAGCGTTTTTCTTTGAACGCGTAAAGTATGCTATCCTTTTGTGTTATGCAGGATGTCCTGTAAATAGTGGGATTCCGCGAGAGAGCGCGACACCTGAGATAATTACAAGTAGGTTTCTCCTTATCGAAAATATCGACAGTTCCGTAGTCAACGGGATATCCAATGAAAATCGGGAGCTAATCGGAGAGCGACGCGGTAGATTGGCGCTTTCATCTCTGATTGGCTATCGTTTTCGATTAATATCTCGTTAATTAAAACATCTTATCGATAAGTAAAAACCCACTCGAAATTATCCCAGGCAACGCACCTTTAGTAAACTACCATTATTTATGGAACAGCCTCTATTAGCAATTTGATTATGAGATTCTCAGAAGTATCGGCAATCAAGTTCTCCCTCCGCACACGGTGTCGCAATTTATTGCGATTCTTATCCCGAAATCGGATTTAAACCCTTTGGAGGGATTATTTAAATTCTGGAGTAAATCCCGTATGCGCACAGAAACAAAAGCAGTGCAGATGGACGGCTTTCATAATGAAGTGAATACATTTTCACGGTACTGTGCTTGAGAGTAGCAGTTACTCGGCAAGGTGACAAACGGAATATACAGAATGTTTCTAAAATCCTTCCACAAAATTTTCTGGTTTATCGTGGAGATCAAAAGTACCAACGAGAGCATTAGTAAACGTGAATCCGTAATCTTCTTGTTTCGCGGATATAACAGCTTTCAGTTTTAACGCGAACGGAGCTTGTAATTTGCCGTGGGAAATTATTTCTCGTATCGTGCATAATAATTTTAATCATATTGAATATCTCTTGTAAAGAGTTTTTTGTATTTTCTGTTTTGTACAGATCACGCTGAACGATGTTTGTAATAAAACTGTAATAAAGCCGAGGTATTTCGTACATGGAAAGATTGCAAATTCATGTTTGTTAAGATATTTATTTTATTTTTTAACTTTAGAATGTCCTCGCAGATTGGACTGAAGGGATTACCTTTCCTTATAATGATATAATATCTAAAGGGAGATATGTCAAGTTGGAATTTATATCTATCCACAACTTCACTGAAAATGCATTGTTTTAAAATAACTTTATATTGCTTTCAATACAGAACAGTAACATTAGAATTATCAAGCCGAATACTACGCGACAAAAACTGTAGCTATTATAACGCAAGTCCACGCTGAAGGCTGTGGACGAATTTTATTTTATAGAGATGTTAGAAATCGTATGGTACGCGCGAAATATGGGGTGAAATGTGATGAAAGGAAAACTCGTGCTTGTGACAACCTGGAAATGATCCCCGTAAAAATATCCAAAAAGTAAAGACGTTACGAGCACACGTGAAATATCCCAGGCAAAAAAAAAAATTAAATGGAAGGTGGGTAGCGAAAAAAGCGAAGGAAATTGTTCCTGAGCAAAGAATAGCGTTCGAACACTGCTGTTTAAAATCTGGGATTTTCATATTAAATTGACATAAAATTTAAAACTGTTATCAAACTTCAATGTACGGCGACAATGTCAATTCTGTTTAAAACTTGTTATGAAACTAAAGTATATTTAATTTTGAACAAATACGCTCCAAAAAGTGATTATTTCTACAAGTCAATAAGTGTGACGATTAAAAATAAAAATATTAAAATGCGCATCAACGGACACTCCTCGCGGGTGAGAGTTCGTGAGTTTATTTTACGGTTGTTAATTTTGGTATTATCAACTTCGTCCAATTAGGTTATTCAAGGTTCTCCTCTCACTGTTTATCGAACTTTCACGCATTAATCATTCGCTACGAGTGGCTTTTAAATAATAGCCAGTTGCCCCTCGGTTAACACAGTTGAGCAGTGGAAAAATGTTATTTTAATTAACCGTTTCTCTCATACCAACCCATTCGTTTGGTTTCAGTGCTTTCGCGATAATTCCTGTACGACGCGAACCCGTTCGAATAATGTCGTTATAGGTGCGCTTATGATTCAAAATTCACACGATTTCATTTTCACCGTTTTCTCTACCTGCGACTTTTCTCTTTTTCCATTCGTGAAAGCTTGCAAGCCGTGTACTTTCGCGTCTTCCGGCACCTCCTCACCGTCGAGAACTTCGACTTTATACATCTTCGCTTCCTTTAATTTCTTTTACCTTTGACTTTGCAATGCCCCCACCTTTTCGTTCCCCTTTTGTCGTTTTATCCCGTGGAATTCATGTTTCTACCTTTTAACGTAACCGGTTCAAAAACTCGAGTTCTCGCGGGAGAAGTTTTCTTTGTGCCATTTCAGAAGAGTGACGACATAAGTGACAAAACCTACTGCGTTTTCAAAGTGCTGAAATTAAGTTTCATTAAGTTACGATTTTCTAAAGTGCATTTTTAGTCTCTCGAGTCCGAACTTAACCGATTGATGAACAAATTCCTATCATTTTTTATCTCGGTTATTCCGGAAATTGGATTTAATTAAAATTTTCATTTCAATTTTATAAAATCATAAATTTTGTCTCGTGCCTTCGGTTAACCAATGTAAAATCAATTATTATACTTTTTCATTTTGATTCTTTCGGAGATTGAGTTTAAATTATAGTATGTACTATATTTATTTATACCATCAATTTCAGTGCTGAGATGTCTGCAAAGCTCTCCGAATATTTTGCTTCGGAACGTAATCTTTCAAATTCAAGTAATACCTAACTCAAAAATTGTCAACGTCCATTAGATTTAATTCAATATTTCCACATTGACGCGTCGAATGTCACTCAAAAAGAATTTAGTAGAGAAATGAATTAAATATATTCGATATGGGCGATTTGACAAATTGAATGAACGCGTGTCAAACGCAGGAAACATTTATTGCAATAAATTATAGAGTGGCGTTGAGCGGCGCATAAAATTCGTTAAAATGCATTCCGGAGAACATTGCTCCTGGACAATTACATTCTCCGGTGAAATCTAATTTTTTCTCATCGTTCAATCCTTGTCGAATTTAGTAATGCATCCATCATCCGATGATTCGGTTGGTCGTAGTTATGCAAACATAATTCGAACCGCATGAATTCTGTGAAATACGCTCGTCGTTTTTGATTTAAGCGAGCGAGGATGCGTCGGAAAATCATCATTTTAAATAATTGAATATGGTATCACAATCTATGAGACCGACAATTAACTGTACAAATTTCTCATGTATATTCAATTGTTTTGTATATTTCTGCAACATTATTGGTACGGTGGAATTTGAGTAAGGCGATAAACGAATGGATTTATTTCAAAAATAGATCCGTATTCATTTATCCGAAAAATCGAACGAAGAGTCGGGTAATTTGAACAAGGAAATAATGCAATAATACTTACTCACCTATCATTAAATTGTCCACTTTAATTTCTCCCGTTAAGCGCGAATCTCGCTCGTAACAAATTCCTAAAACAGAGTAAAAAAAACGTGTACTTGGTTGTTTCGTAATAGCTTTTAGTACTGTGCATTTGAAATGAAATGTCTAGTATGATCATTCTGCCTATACTACTTAATAAAACATTACCACGCCATTTACGTTTACATTTGCCACTATAATTTATTGCTGACTAATTTTTAAAGATTCTACGAACATCTCACATGAAAAAACAATTCTTCAAATTGGTGTAACTAAAAAAATTATACGCTGCACGATTTTGAGTTTGATTACACAATAAACAATTCGCATATGTTATTAAACAATATAAAAGTTACAGAATGTGGATAACGGTTAATTTTCTTTATATACTCGTGCAGTTTTATAATAACTTCAATATAAAAATTCACTTCTGGAAGGGAAATGTTCAAGGAATCGTACAAAATTAACGACAATGCATTATGTATCCCAAATGCACCAACACGCGTAATACGGCAGTACGCTTAAACCAAGAACGTTCTTCTACGCGGCATGTTTCTTTTCTCCGCGAGCGTATCTTTCGTTGTTCCCGGAAAACAAAACTCGCGTTCAATTATTAAACCCGTCCACCTTCTCGCAAACTCGGTAGCTTACTCTGTCTTGCGTTAATTTGTGAGAACCGTAGCACTTCCGGAATGTCTTTTCGCGTAATATTCTGTTCCGGGCGTAGCGAGGACGGAATGCCGGGGCCAAGACAAAGCTTTTACCCCCTGGTCCACACATTTTCGGCGCAAGAAACGATTCCTGAGGGTTCGCTACGTGGATTGCGCTACTTTCATTACATTTCTCGTTAACTTATGTCGGGGCAAGCAAAAGCTTCCCCGTCTGTTTTCATCCTCAAGATAACGGGGTGTAGCATGAATAAGAGATGCAATTACCACAAACACTGCTTGCAATAATTTTCCAACCTTTGTACGCGCCGCCTGAAATGCGATTTATTATTCAGGCTGACGTTTAGCAATTTGAATTTCGATAAGAACCTTATTACACGGTCTTGCGACCGTACTGGGACCTGCGAAAGTGTGGCCTTGCATTTTCGGTGCGTTTGATGATAGAGCCGTTGTAATTATTTGGGAGTGTAATTATTCAGATTTGGTGTCCATATTCAAATGACGAGATCGTTCTCCCAAAAGTACAATAATAATAATAATTAGAAATATTGTTACATTAAATGGTACTTAACGTTATGAAAATAAAAATGACGTTCAACAGTGTCAAAATTAAAAATGATTTTCTATCAGAATTAAAATTGGTTTTCAATAGTAGTCGAAGTGAAATTGTTATTTAGGTACGCAAGCACTCGTTTTGCCATGTTTGTTACAACGTTTTTTTTCCGGTCCCTAAGAGAATCGCGGGTGCCGAAATTTCGTTACGATCCTTTCCGTACACCCTGTATCCAACCCCCCCCCCCCCCCCCCCCCCCCCTGAGAATCACACAGCCCACGCTTTTGCTCGTTCATCTCGTTCGGTGTTCAAAGATGATTAGGCGCTCGTTTACAACTCGAACGAACACACCGGCCAAGGGAAAGAGACGGATCGTTAGTAACCACAAAATTTATTCATGAAACTTCTCTTGTTTCAACGTTAATGGTACATTTGCGTCGGATCCTTTGTGGATTTCTCGGTAATGAAAGAAGACAAAATGGAATAAGAATCAGCGACCGGAGCGCGTAACCACTTCAATCTTTCAAAATTATTATACCATCATAAATGTAGGATTTTGTTAAAATAAGATGCATAAAAATATGATATTTGAAATAATTGGAGAAATTATCATAACTTCAGTACAATTAGAAAGTAGAAAGCTATTAATCAGGAATTAAAATTCCCAAAAGAAGAATCGTAAATGCATTATTTATCGTTGCAAGATCATCAGAATCATACAAAACTACAAACACTTTGGATCGTGTACGATGCAAGGGATAACCTGCCGCTCACCCTGCTCCTCCCTTCTCCTTTTCTACCCTCTGTTCTCTTTGGTTTGCTTTAACCTAATGTTAGCGTTCACTCTTTCCTTTTAGCGCGCTAGATTTACGCTCTCTCGTGTAAGTAGATTTTCGTCGAAGCTATGTACTCGAGTTACGTATCAAAGAGCCCGCCGTTACACGGTAATGCCGATGTACAGCGAACAATTTGTGGCTGAAAGTAATAATTGAATGCGGCGTGGCAGATCATTTCCGTTCTGGAAACGATTTTGATTTTGATTTTTATTTTCGAGTCGACTTGCGATACTATACCCGACTGAATTCTTTCTTTCGCCATACCTTTCTTTAGATTTCTTTGTTGACAATTTTTATTAAAAGAATATTGTAGTAAACGAATTTTTTTATGATTAGTTGGTTACAGTTTTACAGAGCTGAATGTTTGAATTGGAGCAAGTTAATATCTTTGATACTAATAAACCGAAGAGAAAAAACTGTTCCCGATAAGACAAATATAGGGACAGAAACAAATACTTTGAAAAGATTTCGCACACATTTATAAGTAACACAGGTACTCGCGCGATTTCATTAAAAACCTCCACCCTGTGTGCGTCAATATCAACAGAAGTGTTTTTTCCTTCATCAGATCACTTCGTTCGAAATTTCAATTTGTAAAAACAATTACGTGAATGAACGTTCATGTTATTGAACCTAGGAAAGAATACGTTAGGTGTATAATTAATAAAAATTACTTGAAGGAAATTCCATACACTCAAAAGTTACGACCGCTACAAAGTGTGGCCTAAACTCAAACCAGAGAAACTCGTTCCAAACTGAAATTTAAGGGTCGAATCTCAAGATCCACCCAACGAGGAACATTATCACGAAACAACCCTTCGAAAATAACAACCCCCCGTCCTGTGAACGTATACCCAGTGTTCCAAAAATTACAACAGCAACAAAGTTTAACGTAAACTCGAACCAGAGAAGCACGTTTCAAACTGAGATTTAAGGGTCGAACCTCGAGATCCACCCAACGGGGAACATTATCGCGAAACAACCCTTCGAAAATAGCAAACCCCATCGTCGAAACTATCAGACATCCCGTAAACGTATAACGGTACATTTCCCAATGTTCCAACAGCACTCCCCAAGTTCCCAGCGTGACGCATCATTTACACCGTTGGCACTAATTTCAGATTGTATTTCAGGCGGGTTAATTCTCCCCGGGTAACTGCAGAATCTGCCGTCTACGTTAACTCGGCGCCGATCCGCGACCATAGATGTGTACCGGCGTTAACGTCGTTATCCCCGAAGAAACTTGTAAATGTAATTTATACGGGTTGCACGTTTCGCGCCTCGCGCTATCCCCTTCGTCGAATTAACTTCTCCGTTTACTCTCGTCGGCTAGGGAGAGGTAGGGGGTGGGGGTGGGGTGGGGTGAGGAGGGGGATGGATGGAAGTGATGCGAGCAAGTGACTGTCAACGCAAAGGCGTTCATGACAGACGGGACTAATCGCTCGGAGAGATATTGTCGCGCGCTTTGCGGTTTACTGCGTTCGCCAATTGGAACCAGCAAATCGCATCGCAGCTATCGCGTTTTCGTTGGGAACCGTGGAAGGGGTAGTGGGATGCGGGTCGAGGGAGAGGGGGGGAGCCGTTGGATTTCTACGGGGTGGGTCACAGCTGTGCGGATCGATGAAAGTCGGGTGCAATTTTCGCGACATCGCGAGGAACTGTAACTTTATGCGGAACGAATTCAGGGATTGAAGGTCTAATTTTGCACACCTACGAGAATGCGGATGCGAAGGAACGATTTGGAATTAATTTTCGCGGGAGAATGGGAAGTTCGCCGGTGGTTTCTGGGAGTTGAATCATCATTCTTCGGATTTTATCTTTTCGTCTTTTCTTTTTTTTCTTTTTTTTTTTACCTCAAAACGCACCGAGGAATCGAAAAGTCCGTTCCTAAGAGTGGGTTTTCGCGTTGAATTTTATTCGACAGCTTGGAAACTGGTTGTACCTCCGGCGCGGCATATTTTTTTTTTTTGCAAACTGTACGCGCGTATTATTTTTAACGATTAATTCGTTGAACTTCGAACGACGATATCTCGAAAGTGAAAATATGTAAATATGAAAATAATGCAAAATTCCTAGGACCAAAAAATGAGGAAATTTTCCTCTCTATCTCGACGCACGTCCCTTACGATAAAGCAACTTCATTCCGTTCAATTTTTTCGTGCTTTCGTAAGTATCTGAACAAAATGTAGGTGTTACCATTTAAATGCTCCACCCTGTATACACGCCGTATCGTTCGCCCCGCGATATGTGCGCGTAAGTGCATATATGGTAGATGCATCGGGATATAGTTCGCGAAATACGTGACCCACGTTCCCGCTGATCCTTCTCAGCGGCAGTCGTGTCAGCATATCGACGGGAAGTGTTCTTTCTCCTCCACTTCCGTGTCTTTCGTGCAGAGCCAGGATGCCTGAGATGCTTTCAATCGTATCCCTTATGTTCAAGCAAATATATGGCGTCATGTTACCGGATGGCTCGTGTCTACACACGTACACGCTCGAACCTTTATTGCCACCTGAGATCCAATCTGTTAAAGGGACGGGAAAGAGATATCTCGCGCTAGGGGAACGTGCACCAACGTTCATCTCGATTTTATTCGTCCTTAAGTACATTTTATTCCTTTATTATTTTTGTTTTAACGTTTTCTAGGCATTTATTCTTACGCAGCACTTCGAAATGAAGTTTCTCCCACGCCAAAAGTCGTGACTCAATGGCGTGGCTTTCAAAAGAATATTTCATTAACATTCTGCTCTAACGCATCACTCGATGTTTCCAATTTGCAAGATGAGTGAACGAATGAACGACGGTGAGATATTACTTTCAGTAAACGAATATTTATAACAATGCATCGAACTGACAAGCGCGCGCGACTATCGGATGAAACACGATCGTCGTTCGAATAACTGGCGAAACATCGAACGAAACGTGATAAATGTTTTTAATAGTTGCATGGGCGTACACGTAGAAAAAAAAAATGTTAGCAACAAGTTTCGGAGTACCGACCGTGTTCGTTCGTTTGTTAATCCTGTAATACTGAAATTCCTCCCGATAGGGAGCACGAAATTTAATTAAATCTGTATAGATCTGCGCAAGCGGTATGTACGGGGCACCGTGTAAATTTTTTTTTCTACAGGGTGATTCACCTAAAGGTACCGCTTATGTAAAATTAAGGTTATATAGCATAATGCAAGAATTAGAGTCACCTCGATAATTGTACTGAAAAAGTAAGTACCGGGGAAAAAAATTATGCATCGTCACGTAGCCTGTGAAACATCTACCCGAAAGTTTCGTGAGAAATATTCCAGGTGCGTCGACCCCCATATAGGGTGTTCTATTTAACTTGGACATCAAAATTATCTCCCTTGTTTTTAGTGATGCCAAGCAACGTTGGCTGAAGCATTTTTTATGTTCAGTTTAAATGGGACGCGTTGGATGGAATGGTACTAACCTAGCGTTACAATCTGGAATGTTTTTCATACTACTTCGAAGACGAAGTTTTTTGCTCTAGGATATTCTTGATGGTCAACGTAAAGCGAACACCCTGTATATAGAGTGGTTCTAATCTAGCCCGACCGTCGGATATATTTTTTATACAACTTTGAAGAGGAAGAATTTTTATACGCCAACGACGTGAGTGTTCGTAACGATCAAATTAAGTGGAACTTGCAGTATTCCCAAATTTCTATCGATATTCAATTCCTGAATTGCACGATCACTCCGAACGGTTCTTCCATCTCGAGCCACGTAACTCACGTACCCCCGTCCCGTCGTTCCCCTATTACGAGAGAATGAAATACACGACGACGTTAAATCCTAACCTTATCGGATCGGCTCCACCTGGTCATCGCTTATGATTCAACGATTTATTTTCAACGGTATCCTCCGGAGGGCGGGACGAGAAGTCGCGAAATGAAAGATGCAGTAGCTTGTTGCCGAGAACGAAATATGTTCGGTTACCTCGGAGCCTACGCCGAGAGAAGTTTCATTACGAGCTAGCCGCGGGATGGGGAATTTTTCCAAGATGGGTGGAGGAGCGAGAGAGAAAAAGTCTCATCGAAAACCTAATACGATGGTAATCAGGGCCCCGAGACTCCTTCGATTCTTCGGTTTACCAGGTCTATCCGCCAAGTAAGGATCCCCCTACCCAACCTTACCCTACCGCGCCAGTTCTCGAGCATTGAAAATTTATTGGACTCACCCCCTAGTACCGCCCACCCCCCTTCGATCGAAGACAGGCCTTTAGATATCTTAATAATCCCTCCCTATTCGTCGCTGAGCTCGAATTCACGATCCTACGAGGTTGACGCGGGAGCACCCTTCGAATTTCTTAATTGTAATCGATGATTTTATTCGGCTAACCGAAGCTTTAACCCTCGTAAAGCCGAACGAACGATATATCGTTGTTAAAGATATTTAATTTTGTCGGGTAGCATCACATTAAATTTGTATCTTAGTATTTTTCGCTGAGGTACAACTTTTTCGGTTGCCACTAAAAAAGTTAAATCTTGTATCGTCGAGGGCATTATCGGTGGAACCTGTTATCGATGTAAGATTTTCCGCTTCTCGAAGCCGATTCAGCTTATTGGAGAGTGACCTTCCCGAGGTAGCAACGCGATGCAAATTATATTTGCATTCGTTAACCCTTTGCGGCGTAATTTCGTTTATGCGTTAGGCGCCATACGGTGCGATTGAATTCGTAGTCTGCACAGCTGTGTCGTATCGGGATCAATTGTTCTACAGGGGGTTCCATTTCAAACTTTCCGCTAGATTATTCGGGAAATTATCGGTACGAAGAGACGAATCTCGATTACGACAGGGAGGGAAATGAAAAACAGCCTAAATAATGTGGTGTTTGTAGCGTTAACTCTTTGAGACTCTGATGTATTTTTTATCGAAATCAATTTTGCCTCCCTTTAGAATCTGGCCAATATTTCATCTAAAAACCTTCCCTCCTAACTGGTTCAATCACTAGAGATATTTAAATACCTCAGCGAATATCGTATCACTGGTGAGATATTAAAAAATCATGTCGTCAGTTCAGAATTCTTTCCGAATAAATAAATAAATAACTAGCTCCAGCAAGTTTCCGCCCGCTAACTAACAAAGGATTAAAACGAACGCCATCTCCGAAAAGGATTAACGCCGAACTTCGGAACGGAATTCGAAAGGGTGGAGTCACTTGCCCCCGTCGAAAACTTGCGTAACTATTTTTATCAATATCCGCGCTTCGAGGTACATTTATCTTTAAATAGTTGCCAGACCTTTCCGTACCTCCCAGTTTTCGCCGGACGAGAATTCCGGAAACCAATACCGCCGGCAAAGATATTTTCCCGGCGATAGGAAAGACCCACTTTTCCCAAGAGTTTGTCAAGTAAAATGCCGTTTCCATTCGGCTCGTCCATTTCCACGTACACGCTTCGCCCCGTCGCGCGCGTACATACGTGCAAGCGTAAACGTTGCCGCAGATTGCGGGTCATTCCATTCTTAACTCCTCCCTCCCTCCCCTCTACCGTTCTGCCCCTCGCACTCCTGTCTATCTACCCCTCAATGTCGTCACCCCCACGTCCCGCTATTCCCCGATATCCCGCCTGGCTCACTGCCCCCGCTCTCTCTCTCTCTCCCTCTCTCTGTAGAGTTTTTTCGCTGCACAATAGAACGTGAAATTCTGTGCTCCGCGCGATATTATCAAGACTTTTCGCATAAAATATCCCGATTCGCCCGTCCGCGAAGAAACGTGGCTGCGCTTTTAAAGTCCGCCCTGCGCGCATCAAGGGTCGGTATCCCTTCCTCGCCTTAACTCGCCCACGGCCAATGAGGGGCACTCGAAAAATATCAAAACTCGAGTTACCATCCGAAATGAGGGGAAGGGCGCGCACGAAAATGCGATCGCATAACTAGTTTCCGCGAGCGTCCGCGGTACATCGAATGCAATGCACCGTGGGAGGACTGACAAACAAGTTCATTCGGAATTCACAACGATTCTCCAGCATTTATGCGGTATCGTGTACCGCAGACGCTTTCGGTGCCGAAACTTTCCGGGAAGATATTTGTCGGCGGTGAGTTTCCGGGGGAATTTCCCGCGGGCTCAAAGTGTATATAACAAACTTGGGAATGTTTGAGTATCGAGATATTTTCTTCGATAGACCTCGAATTCAGTTTGTACGACCTCTTGCGCGGGTCTCCTTAAATTCAGTCGCGCGAATTGGATTTGCGAGTTCGAAGCTTTCGCGCGAGTGATTTTGCCGGAATGCATGAAATTATTTGCCTGCCCGTAGCGATAACTTTATAATCGTATATTTTTATAAACGCATATATTTCGTAGTCGTAATCAATTTCACGCACAGATATTTCATTCCTCGTTAGTGAATATATTTTACTCTGTAATTTACGATACTATTTTCACCCGTGACAGAATTGAGTTGAAAATACATTGCTTTGACCGAACGAAACTGTACGATTGACATTATAATTTTATCGAGGTGCATTGAAAAATCCTAAACAAATTTCGACGATCGCGCGACTGGATTGTTTTTCAATTTAAAATGGCATTTTCAGAATAATTCCAATCAATCCCGTCGACGGCGGCGTAATTGGGACACTTTTACGATATTCCCACTCTTCATGCATTTGAAAGAACGAAAATTACATTATCCCCCTTTTAGTCTACTTTAACTGTGAAGAGGGTGGTCCGCGTTTCGCTTCTGTACATCGTTATCGTGAACGGTAAGCGTCGCGACGCCCTGGGGTCGTCATTACGGCCGAGCAATGCACGATTTCATTACCGACGCCCCGACCTTACGCTCTGCGCCGTGGTATTGCACATTGTATTCCCACCGTTATGTAGGTAGAGTTCCGCATTACGTTGCTTACAGTGTCGGTGAAAAGCCGAGATCTGTATTAACTGCGGAAGCTTCAGGAATGCGGTTATGTACTGGACGGTACGAAATAGTATTACGTTGTAATATCGATGTGATATTCCTGGCGATAACCCTTTTAACTTGTTCCTCTTCCACTTTGGCCCTTTGCCCCTCGTTAGTCGAGTGGGAAAAATTCACTTCGATAATTTAATGTCTAATTATCCACAATTTTGCGTTCTTTTATACTAATACAAGTTGAATTTTTCTTGAATCAATTATTTAAACATTGGAAGGAAGTTCAAATAAAATGTTCTACTTTCGGCCTTTAATCGCTCGTTAGGGAAATGGTAACGATTTACTTTAATTAATTTAATATCTGAATTATCCTCACTGTTGCGTTCTACTTTATACTAATCCAAGGTAGAATTTTTCTTAATTAAAATATTCTACTTTCGTCCTTTGATCTCTCATCAGTTAAGTGATGAGAATTTGCCTGTTAAATATAATGTCTGAATTACTCTAACATCTTTGCATTCTTTTATAAGTTCCAATATAAGTTAGGATTTTTCTGAAATATTATACAATAATTCAACATTAGAGGTAAATTCAAATAAAACGTTCTCTGGGGTGTTTAAAATTTAACTCACCCAAGTGGAACCAATTTTTCTCGTCAATTTTAATCAGAATAAGTTAACTTGTCCTTCAATTTTTACGAACACTTTTTTTGCATCGTCAGAAATTTCGTGGATAATCCGTAGCAAACAATAAAACGTGACATTCCGAATATTCATTATTACTACGAATTAATACTCCAAATTCTAATTACTGAACACTGTCAATTTTTCAATTATTAACTTTCGAACCTCCTAATATTTTCTGTAAAATCGTGACGTCTCGTAAACTAAACACCAGATCAGAAATCGTAAAGAAATCTCGAATCCCTCGAGGAACTATAAATTCGAAAAATATCGATTACACGTTCACAGTAAATTCACATTGCCAGGTATCGCACCAATTTTGCTCTCGAACACCGCGCGCGCTTCGGTACGAAAAAAAAAAACAAAAAAGAAATTACTATCGCACTTACTGTACATTACCCGCCATAAGTATGATTTAGTTTCGCGGAAGTGCAATTATAATCAGTGCCAGTAGAAAATAATATACGCGACGAGGGAGCCGTAAAAATTTGAAACTACCGCGGAGCGCTGGCCAAACAGCAATAAAGTATCGCGATATATACCCGGCCCGTTACAACTTACTGCAATTGCTGACGCCGGCGGAATCGTAATGAGAAACTCCAACGATCGGCGTGACCGGGGTAACAAAGTCTCAACCCCTTTTCTCTCCCCCCCGCCCATCCCTTCCTCGCCCCTCACGAGATGGAGTCGTTCCCCGTTGCAGTTTTGGAGTTACGTATTCGACGAGGCCGTAGCACCCCACGGAGACGCGGCTAAATTGTTCGCGGGCCCCGAAAACAGTGCGCGGAATTCGTACCGTTGTCGGGTGGCATTTTAGGTACGGCGATGTCTAAGAATTTCAAAGGCGCACGCGACAGTCGGGAGAAAGAAAATTCTGAGAATGCATGGCTTTATTAAAGGGACGATACGCTTCTAGATGTTTATTGCCCAGCAAAGGGAAATAGTTTCGCTGCGAGTGAAAGGGAGAGCCGACGTGTCTGAGGATTGACGAAGTTTTGTTTAGAAATGTATGCACTTGGGAGCAGAAGGGAGATTGTGGCGAGTATATTTTTTTATGTTATCATAAGACACCAAATGATTATATGAAAAATGACAGAATGTAATATAGTGGATATAAATTTTAACAGTCATTGAAGACGGTAGTTGATTAATTTTAACAGTTTGAAATTAACACTGCAAAACTGAGAGTAATGCACGAATCTTTTATACCTTTTACATTATCTCGTCACATTTTGATAAATTAATAGCGTTCAAAAAACCCTCAATGCGCGTACGAATATATTTTCTCTATTCGATAGTATTTCACGCCCAGCCAGTTTCGAAAATCTGAAGGGTTTCCATTTATACCACCAGTTACGTTCCGACGTTTGCACCGATCTACACTGCGCACAGGAGTGAGGTTTCAGACCTCTTACAAGCGTTCCTTACGATTCACAGCGACTATTACCGCCGTCTCACTGCGGACATTGTCGCGAGAAAATGTTGAGGCACAATAGAATGTTAGCGATAGCGATAGCAACCCCCGGTATCGTGTATGAAATGTCAGTATAGCCATGGAACGTTGAAAATTGCATGGGACATCTTGCCAGGAGCGTATCGTGCTTATCTACGCTCACTTAAACTGTAGATAATTCTCGAAGGTGCTTGGATAGCATTGCCAAGCATATAGACTTCGATCACGCGTGCAATAGTATCGTGTACGATGGTACGATATCCGATGGTACGTAACGTTAAATTGATTTGGATTTAAGGATGTTCTTTTGTTGGGGTCGACACGATACGTATCGTTCATACGTTATGATACGATATACAGTGATACGAATTTTAATTATATGATATTTTTAATTGGGAATATTTTCATTCAATAATATGATATGCACTGATATGGCATAAATAAGGATCAAACGAGTATTTCTTCATTGATAATACTTATTTAACTATTTGTTTAAAGAATATGGAATAAGTGAAAAGAATACGGTATATTCGTCAACGTACTACATACAATTAATTACTGTATACTTTTATGTAATTACAACACTTATATCGATAACTGACGTGAATTTAATTTTGACTCCAAATAATTGGAATAAGAAACGAGTACTCTTTGGCAAGGTTACCGTTCGATACTCAACATCTCGGTAGATTTTTATTGTACGTAGATCAATTCTGAGGAAACCGAAGAGCATTTGCGAATGGAACAATCGATATACCGTAACGGTGAATTTTCCGAAGCACGTATTTATGATGATTTATAATGTAGGTCGTAGGGGCTTTTGAAAGTTTTCTCTGATATCGCAAGCTGGGATTTGCCACATCACGATAAGATGAAATTTTTCGAATATCCTCCTCTACCGTGCAATGTCTTCTTATTCGAATTTTATAATAATAGGAAAGAAAAAGCTTTCGTGGACCGTAAAATGTGTAGGTTAAGGTAATGTTCAGGGGAGTTTTTGTTCTGTTTCTATAATGCATATCATCCCGAACCACCGCAATAAGAGTAACAGAAAATTTACGGTCTCTGGGTGCAAAGAACCAAGAGCGTTTAAATAAAAACAGTAAGTACGCATAAAAGGATTAAGAAAAAAATTGCATGAAATTATGCTCCGCCATGCGAAATAAAAAGTAATATCTGTGGAAGCACCTACTTACCTATTCGAGTAGAGATTTAAATACCACCGATAAAAAATCGTTTTGCTTATTTTTTGACTGTGCGAAACGCAAAACGTAAAAATTTGTCAAGCGTCAAATGAATAGAAATTTACGAAACTCCGAGATAACCATCGACGAAATTAATAGAAACGAAAAGGAGTAGAGCGCAAAACATTGAAATTGATAACATTGCGCTTTCAAAAACTAAAGATGGTCCTTACTCGACCAAAAATGGTAAATTCCATTCCCCGCGTACGAACGCAGCACAATTTCAACGAAACAGGAGTCGCGTCGTTCCCTTCGTACCATTTCGAAAAAATGTTCCTCGTTCAATGGGCCGACTCGCAATTAGGTATCCGCGCTTTCGCTTTCGTACGCACGAGTGACGCACCAACGACGAGCAGTGAAAATGACACCGGCAGCGGTATTGTTTCCCCAGAGTTGGTAATGATGCCCTCGAGCGGCAAGAAGACGCACCACCGCTACTTCTTCCCACCCATTCCCAGGAATATCCGATGCCCGTAATGAAACCCAGAAAAGAGAGAGACATTAGGCGGATCCGTCTTTCCCACCGTTTCCCTTTCGCGTAATCGGGAACGAGACGTGTATCCCGAAGGAAAAGTATCGCTCCCGTCCCCGTTACGGGAAACGACGGCCGCACGTAAAGATACGTAACCGAAGATCGATAACGAGATACGGTCGGCGCATCTTATCGCAGGAATGACGTTACGAAGCGGGCGAGAACAAATTGGTTTCGTTCGAATTTTGCACACGCATACGTGCCGTCCATATCGTTGCCGTGTACTTCGAGATGAGAAATACTGCGCCGGAGTGAATTGAATTTTCCGCTCGACAGGTTTAGAAGAGTTTAACGGGAACGCGTGACACTGGCCGATATTATATGTTTGTAATTATAGTAATTGTACTTCTTCTTGGAAAATACCGCTGCTCGGTGTTCTTATTGGGATATTTGTTCTTGCGTAATATTTCATCTGGCGGGATGGTTTGCAGCTTTTCGACGCTGTAGACGCTCGTGAACGCGGGAGTTTACGGTGATATTTCTTTCGTTAAGAAATCGTAGCTCTTGGAATCTTTGACGTATTTTAATGAGGCCAGGTGCGCTTTATACGCAAAGATGTGTACCATTTAGAAAAAAATCGGCGGATATATATAATCGATAATACGAAATTTCGTAGCTATAGAAGTTCGAAGAAAATTGGGTCGTTTGATTTGAGAATAACGGGCTAAGAAAATTCAAACTGACTTTCATTTTGACGAAACTGGATTTATCCAAAAATATAGTTAATCATATAACTACTATGCGACGTTTCTTTTCGAATCAATATTATAAAACCAATATATTTTGAATTATTAATTGATTACATTTAATTAAGGATCGAAGCGCTTTAATCGAGGAATTATTTCTTTTCTTCCCGACAATCGAACCGAGGTATCTCCACGACCGACCGCGCGTGCGAGAATAATAAATTGCGTTCGTTGAGCCTGGAAATTAGTTGTTATTTAGAAAATGACAATGACATCCTGTTACTGGACGTCGTACGAGCGTCGGCGTTAAGACCATCGCCGCCGACGAATCGTTGCCACGCCTGTCTACTCAGGCCCGACTGATCGCGAAGCTCATTCGTCGGGCGATAAATTATTTCGAGTGGCCGAATCGATCTCTTCCGCAGCAATTTGTACGAATGGTCATGGAAATTGATGTCAAGGCCAATCGCAGAAGCTCGAGAGTGTCGAGTAAGTTGGAGATGAAACCAACCTGGTCGGAGAAACCATTCGATGGTCCAGTCTAATTTTTCATTGCTGTTGGCCCGTGCACGCTCAATCCTTTTACAATGTTTTATTGTAAACAATTTTGTGCTCGAACCTAATTACGATAGCAATGTCGAAAGTTGGAAAATTGCTCGTTAAAATTTGGATATTTATTAACAGCAATGTTTTATTAATAATTTGTGGCTGAACTTAAGTAAATTAACCGAAGAGTATATGTATATATTATGAAAAACGTAATTCCCGATATATTTCGATCAATTAAAGTTGCATTGTTACCAAACAAAGATTTTCAATGGTTTAAGCAACAAAAAAGTTACTGATCTTGCAAAAGATACAATTTCATCCTAACATTTACACATATTATCAAAAGTAAATGTTACACTTCGAATACGTTATTTATTTGCCATTTACGATACGCGTAATTTACGCGTATTGCGGAATATTTTATTTACCCAATGTCGAAGTTATAATTGTTAATGAAGAGCTAAACCGCAGGAAATTCTTCGTTCGTTAGCCGTGCTCCGCTGGTACTTATATTTACGCATGGGATTACATCGATCGCACGTATTCCAGAATACCTGGCAATGCATAATTGATTCGAGTGGCGCGTAATTAATTAGCAAGCTGATACACGGTATCCCATATACGTCTTTAAATCCTGCATCCAGCATTTTTGCACTTTATGGAATCACTGAAATTATGTATTTGCTTTCTTATATTTTAGTGAAAAATAATCGAATCAAACTTTCATTAGGGTCTGCACTGGAACCAAGTAATATATCTTGTTTTTAATCTACATTGAATTTTCTTCCTTTCTCTATTTTGAAAGAGAGTTTCGGTACTAGATAGTCGACATTTGACATTTTTGTTCGTTTAAATTTTAAATAGAGTCCACATTAAGCCCTAAATGGTATATTCCATCTTCTGTTTTAGTGACACATAATGCGATACTTACAGTGTTAATCTACATTAAATTTTCTTTCATTCTGTAGTTTTAAAACTATCATTCGGGGTTAGATAGTCAAACTGCCGGATCTCTGTTCGCTTAAATTTTAATTAGACTCTGTACTAAGTTCTACATTGAATTTTCCAACCTTCTTTTTGGGAGAAACATAATTTTGGCGTTAAGATGCTAATCTTGGAGCTACATTGAATTTTCTTACATTTTTTAAGATTCACTTTAAACATTATTAGTTTAATCTCATGGATGTCCATTCCCTTCAATTTCTACTACAGTCTACTACATTAAGACGCACGCTGAATTTTCCTTCTTTCTAAAGAAAACTAATTTGACTTTGGGGCTTTGGCATGCCAATCTTAGACCTTTATCGAGACTCCTTTAATTTCTGATCAAGTAATTTAAACGTTAAAAGTTTAATTTTTCAGGTAATATATTCCCTTTGATTTTTACTACAGTCTGCAGTAATTTACTCGATGAGGGAAAATTTATAAAAAATATTCACTGCAGAGCTTAATATAGACTCTAATTAAAATCGAATCGTTGAGTCCAAAATTATATTTCTGCAAAGAACATTAATACACAAAACTAGAACAAAAATTGTAATAGAAAAATACTATTTGCAGAAAAGAATAAATTATACCTGGAGGGTTTTAACTTGGACACCTGCGGTGGAATGTTACCAACGCGAACGCTCGACGACGTTTCCTTACAACCGTTTAGACACGCTCGACTTTAAAGCAATATAATTTTCATATAATCTTGATGCGTATGTGCGGCAGCTCAATGTTGTTTTTCCCCAGCAAATTGGCGACCCTATCTATCCTAACTTCCACCAAAGCACTCAAAATTGTCTGGGCGGCGGCCGAAACGGCCACGGTAGGACATCGTGTGTCGAAACAACCGCGCCAGAACCACTCCTGGAACAACCGCACCGAAACTACCGCACCGAAATAACCACGGCAAAGTGGCTTCGTCGAATCATCCTATTTCCTTGCAGGTGGCATACACACTCCTCGTACACTACCCTCGCCCCCCGCGCAATTTTAATAAAAACACGGCTTTATTATGGAAATGTACCTGAAATTAATGATGCTAATGATGCCCGGACTCTGCGGCGGATTCTTAAAAGGAAATTAGAAAAATAATTACTTGGCTTCGTCCCGAGGGAATGCGACGAATATAAATTCAGGCGGATCTGTTCGCGCGAAGGTTTTTGTGAGTTTTTGTGGAAAAATAAGTCGTGGCTATCGAGTCGGTATTTAAACAAATAAATAAATAATCGTCGGTGTACCATAGACGAGTGTTGGTCACGCGGTTCGAATACAGGGTGTTTCCTTTCAAAAGAATATAGATTTATTTCGTAGAATAAATAATCGTAGCCTCGTCCATTGACATTGAAAGTTGATTTTATTTTATCAGATTGCATTCTGCGATTCAAATTAAATTTTTTGGGACGCCTCCTTTTCTTATTAGGCTACAATCTTCAGAACGCTGTGTACAAAATTTACTGGACTGATGTGGTTGCTAAATTATTTAAAAAATACCTTATCCGGATAATAGTCTTTTCACGAGCAATCGCGATATTACTCTATATCGCGAAAGAGCACGTTCGAATTAATCGATCATTACTCGTTTCGCGCAGCCTTTAAATGGGCGACTAGATGGAAATGTCTACGTTCCTCTTAGCCCGGCAATTGGTCTCCTAAAAAAAAAAGGAATTTAATTCCAGCTCCTGATTAGTATTCCTCTCGTCTCGTGGGAACTACGATCGTCCCAGCCGGATACACCATTCGCCCTCTCCCTTTCTCTCGCTTCCTCCTACGTGTAAGCTTAAAGTTAGAATTCATCCCTTCGCGAAAGGGAGACAGGATGGGATCATCTGCTTTCGTTCTCCTCTCCTGCTACGCGGAAAGTTTCCAAGGTGAAAGAAGGAATCCCAGTTATGTTGATCGAAGAGAATTCCTTCCTTCTTCCCGCCTCCACGTATCGTTCCGCGAATACACTTCTTTAGAAATTTGGACAAGAGCGAGAAACTAGGATAGCAATAATGCTATTCGAGCATGGTACGTGTAACGGCACTCAAAGTAAAATCATTTCTATACAAATTTTTGAATTAGCAAAACGTCCATGAATTTCGGCGATTAAAATCGGTGTGCTACGCGGGTCGTGTTGAAATTGAGAAATTTTTTAACGGAAGAACAAACTTTCGGTTACGCGAACTCCATTTTCTGTCAATTTTCATTACTTTCTTTCCATTTCCTCCATCACAAGAGAAGTGCTCAATATAAAGCTTTTGAAATTAAATAGTAGTGTAACAAAAATTCAGACTACGCGAATGGTCACAAACTAAAGAATTTAATATCGTACGATTGGAACACGGATGTGCAATCTTTTTTTCCGTAAACGTTCTAGTGGGAAGAAAAAAAGAGAACCCGGGAGATGATCTACTTTCCCCTCATCCCACAGCCCCCCCCCCCCCCCTTCAACGCCAAGTAAGTTTCCAAGATGGAGGGGACAAGAAATCCCAAGCCGCGTTGATCGAGGACACTTCGTTCTTCCGCTCGTTTGTTTTTCCGCTCAGCATCGAGAGAAGTCTGAGTTATTACACCGGTCTTCCTCTGGCTGGCGTAGGAACAATACCCCCCGGACGGGTTGGATAGCGAGAACAAAGTGCCACCGTCATCGTACCACCGACTCTCGCATTAATAGGCCAGGCACAGTGACTTATGGAAAGTTTGGCCAAGTTTTACCCGCAATATGCCCCGTTATCCGGCACTTCCATTTGCTCTTACTTTCCCCTAAAACGTGGTGGGCGGCCGAGCAACCCTCGGGGGGAACATTTTAAAACGCGCCAGTCCGGACGAGGGTTTTTTTTCCGGGCTGATCTGATCTCGTTGCGTTCCCATAATGACGATTCGTATGCACGAACATGAACGTGCATTAGTTGCGTGAATATAATTTTGTTCTTTGAATTCTGGAATCCAACTGATTCCATCAGTTGGAATTGCGATCTAGCTTCAAGAGTTTTGGGGAAATAAAAATTCGGACGCGGAGCGTGTTTCCAGGAATATTCCTCCGAGTACGATTGTAACGTTAATGCGCAAGAGTAATCGCGGGGAAAATCGATCTTGTAAATACTTTTTTTTTAAACCCATTTTTCCCTCCCACTGGACACCAACCAACTTGGGCATGATGAAATAGTACTTTGATCCATTTTCATCGTTACTATTATTGTACACGGTAGAATGTATATAGAAATATTGGACGATTCATTTAACTCGACGATCCAGAATATTCTTTTCGACTGTCAGTTTCCAAATAATTTGCGGGACGCGGTAGTTCGAATTAAGAAAAAATCATTAAACCGCAAACTCCCAGCCCGTTAAACCTATAAATCCCACCTCGTTCGTTAACTTAAGATACCCGCACTAATTGAACCACCCTGTACATCTATATCACGGATAAGCTTCGGATTACAAGATCGACACAAGATTCTTCATATTCCCGACGCAAAGCTCGTCAATATCCAGTTTCAGTTCCGCGAAACGTTTGACAAAGATTCTGTATCATGGAGTTATCAGAAATTTCTATCACACGCTTAACCGAGCTTCCTCGTGGACGAAGCACGTTCATCTCCGAGTATACTTTTGATCAACCGACGCTTTATACTTGAATTACACTGCGCGATCGCGTTCGTCGATGGAACTTTAGTAAATGTGAACCGCGGGGGGTTGGGGGGGGGGGAGAAGTGTCTCAGGCTGCACGAGCGTCAAACGAATATCCAGGCGGCCAACGCAGTTCGAGTTTTAACAGAAGTATAAACGCGTACGTGGTACGTATACATTGTACCGTTAAATAATACACGTGCGCGAACGGCAGAAGCTTACGCAGGCGTGTCCGGAGGTACACGGGAGCGCGCGCGTTTCGTATCCCGTTCGAAATGGAAGGGGACAACGGGGGATGCGCGGTTATAAAGGGTCGGAGTAATATTTTAACTCGTGCATTGTACTGACGGAATTGTAAGGGAAATAAATTATCGCGCCCTGGAGACTCCCTGGGCGTCGGCGGCGGCTGTGTTTCTTCGCGGCGGGACATTCCACGCTGACTCTTTCCTTCTTTCTCTTCCGCTTTTCAAAAGAACGATGGAGGAGGGTGGTGGTTGGGGGGAGGGGGCGTCATGGCGAGTAACGAAAGAAGAGGAATGTAGTCGAACGAACGCGTCTCCGGGCTCTGCGGTATTATTCCCCATTGGAATGGATGTGTCGAAATGTTTGGGAGAGTTGAAATATTCTTGGTAAATATTTATTTTTGGTACCCACGAAAGTAGTTTGTTGAACATACTTGTTCACAATTTTTCAGACGCGTATCGATCCTAGGTGGTTCAATCAATTTTTCTTTAGTTAACCTTTTGATATTCGTATTTTTATCATTGTAAATTTTATTTTGTACCGCGGAGATGATTCAATGATAACGTTAAAGGTTGGAAAAATTTTAAGTTCAATTAAATGCAAGAACATTTTAATTTCGATATTTATTAACAGTGGCGTAATAATGCATCATTCGTCAATAAGCAATAATACTGACGAATAGTCTAATTTCCATTAAAATACATTTGAGAAAATAATTTTACAGCGTCATCGGTCCAGAACAGTGGCCTTTGACGGGCTAACTAGCAATTGATTGCTCAAACATTTCCAATTGTGCAACTCCTCTCGTTCAGTTCGATAATAGATTTTCGATAGTAATTTTTTCCCAAATTCGTTACGACCCCCGGTTGATTTTCCTACCAGCGCGCGATATCAGCGAAATATGCAAAAGAATAGAGGAACGGACGGGGTAACGTACACACTGGTGAGGTACTTCTCCTCGAATTTCCAATTCCACGAGTATTCTCCCAGATTATCGGACTGCCACGGCATTTTTCGGGATTCCTGGTAATACCGTGGAATGTGGCGGAAGAGGATTAATTCAGACATTGTAGCCGTATGACGCGTTTGTCACATTTGCGTGGCATTCGTGTCCGTAAACTACGGGCACCTGCGCCATTCAAAGTTGGATAAATAGCACGGAGAGTTTTTATAAATCGTCAGAATTTCCTGGCGCTTTTCAATGCCCATATTTTCCGCTAGGAAGGAGGCATTTGCCAGGAATCTGTGTTGCCAACGGATCGCCGGTTCCTCCCAAATATCGTCCATCGATTCATCGATCGATCGTTGTTTTACTTCTGTACAGAAAAATTCCTTCTTCCTCTCTTCCCGTATCCATGGAAACTGTACCCAACTGCTGAACTCACCGATCCGATTAACTTTGGGGATCCTGCCGAAACGTAGGTCCGATCCTTTCTCTTAAATGCAGGCATCGTTGTTTAAACCCGCGTTTACACGCCGAGACCAGAAACACGAATGAACGCTTTTCCTTTGACGCACCGACAATCGATGGAACAGCTTTGAACCCGATCGTTAATGTTCCTTCCTGCTCCGCAAACTGTCCAGGCTTGGAGGTTCATTCTTGTTATAAATTCTCGCTCGATGTAGTTGCGCCTCGAGGTCATTGGTATGTTTTAACGAGTTTCATTTCAGACTTATGTTCATTAGACTTTCACCCAAAGGCCTGATACTCAACATCCTAAAATTCGAATCCGTAGTCAGCATCGATAAATACGAAACGTACCATGAATTTAATACCCTAGATGACTTTAAATTTTCACTTCCCCTCTCTTAAACGTTCATTTACCATTGGAACCTTTTAAATGCCCCGTATTACAAATTTCTCATAACCCAACAATGACCAGCGAGCATTGGCAATCGGAAGCAACTCGATGAACCAATCGCAACGTAATTTAACGTTGCTTCGAGTTGCGAATCGTTCGGCACACTGTACACGCATACTCTTTCTGCTTTTATTTTATCGTCGTCTCTTATGGATCTCCCTGTACTTCTCCGACAGATTTCCACGGGTATCCCCCGTGTCCATTTCCCTCGCTCCCTTCGTAGCAATAATAATTCAACCTAGCCTATCAAAGCTCCCTTTCATCGCGCATACATCTATCTAGACCACATCGGGACGTATAAGAGTAGCGAATGGTTATGACAGATGATCCAATACTTACCAAAGCCTCCCGCCTTTGAGCAACCGCCCGTAGTGATCCGCAACGAAAACGTAAGCAACTAAGGAGCTAACGTACAATAGCGAGTTGTTGCTACCGCCTCTGAACGGATCCATTAGGGAGGTAACGTATTCATTTCGAGATTCGTCTTGAGGTAAACTATACGGTAATTGGCACTTCTAGGTTAAGTAATGCACACAATAAGCTTGAGACATATTCTGCTCACGTAATTGCAGCTAGAATGTGTACAGGATGTACGTTTAAGGGTGGGACACCAGGAACCATTTCAAACAGGTTTTTCATCGTCGAAAACGGGTGTTTTTTAGTTAACAAATTAGTTAACAAGTTAGGTTATCATCTAAATTGGTACCAGTACACGTCAATAATAGGTAACGCGTGCTTCTATGATTGGCTATCGGTTTACGTTAATATCTTGTTAATTAACAGAAATTGAAGCAACATTTTCTATAAGAAAGTACTTCGTTGAAATTATCTCTGGTATCGTAGCTTGTACGAAATATCAACAATTATGAGACACCGTCTGTTAGCCTACTGCACATAATTGCTTCTTTGAGAAATTAAAGCTTCTAGGAGCATAGCCAGCTAAATATTAGTTGATGTCACTTTAATGGAAATTCCACATTAAACTATGATTAAAAATCAAGACTAATAATACCTGACGCAATAAAGATAATTTTGAGTAATTGGCAAAATCATTCAAATAAATCCCCCAGGCGAGTGATATACAGGACGACCTCCCGGAGAATTAAATCCTTCGGACTAGAATTATTTGCAACGTAATCTCGGAACGGAGCGAACTGCAGTAATTGGCACGCTACAATTAGCGAAACGCGACGAAGAAAACGTAGCAAAATTCCTGGACGAGATCTCATTATTTTGCCGAAGATCTCGTTAATGTCCCTCCGATTAATTCGAACAACGAACATGAGATTTTAATGAAACTAAACGCGCGAAACTTTAATGGAATTTACCAAACAAATTTCGAACGAAAGAATTATTCAACGGCGCCTCGCGCATAGCGAAAGTTTAACCAGTTGGCTAGATGGATAATTAATAGAGCGCTATTCGTGCCTGTTGTTTAAATCTGTTGCTCGCTCCGATTGTTCGCACTTAGGGCAGTTACCTTCTTACGCGAAATGGAGTCTGGAAATCGGCACTCTTGAATTTCTGGGAGAGAACGACGACGAAAGCGCGAGTGCCGGTGGGGTTGGGTGAGGGTTAGCTTTGGGGGGGTGGAGGACGGAGAAACGGGGGTACGTAGAATTAATTAGCGCAGAAAGCGCTGCACCGTTTTTCTCTCGTCTGCCGTCAAAACAGTGAGAGAAGTTTTCCATGGAGTTTTTCATTGTGTAGGGTATTTCATAATTAATAAGCGCCACCAGGGATTTGCGCTTTCTTCCATCTCCCTTTTCCTTCGTCCCTCGTCTGCCTGGTCGGTACATTCTCCTTTGGACGTCGTCGCGCGACGAATAGAAATATATCAAGCATCGAGGGAAAGGAGGCCGGTCATTACTTCTAGCAGTCATTTGTCGGTAATAATTGTTGTTCCTTCTACTCTCCCTCGCTTTGACTATGTCTGGAAAAATAATTGGTACTCGCAACGTACGAGTTATTATGCTCAATCGCGGCGAGACACGATTCATTTTCATTCGTACGCGTGTATTCTACCCGTTCGGTTTCGTTGTTCCTTTCGCCCGACACCGTGGTGCGCGACAGGTGCAGGGCTATAAGCTTCGGTGAGTGTTTTAAAAAAAAGTTATTTTCTTTTAATTTTGTGACCGTTATGCAGGACGCATTAATTGCGAAATAATTCCCCGTTCCGGAAGTAATGGGTCGTTCTATGAAAGGCGAAAACGTTGAATATGGAAAAGGTTACTTTTTATTGCATAGAAAAAGTAATCTTGGAAAGAAAAAACAACATTTTTCAGTTTTATCGGGATACGTAGCGTTTTTTACAATGAGTAATTTAATTTCGTCGAAGGCAGATTTATTTGTCAATTGTTTACAATCCGTGTGAAAAATGTTCTCTCGCATGACTTTGAATTTTGACACTATGATTCATCGACGATTCTCTTTCGGATAATTTCTATTTTGGACAATCACTCTTCGTTACTCGACATTTAAGTAATCGACGTTCCAGTGAATTTCAATTATTTGATCGTTCGTGTATAATCCAAATTTCCAACCTGTTACGATATAATCTCATTTATTAATTATGATCAAATTGCGTATGTTCGTGCAAATTCACATTATCATAGAAGATCGACAAAGAAGTGAGATTTATTCTACATACACGTTATACAGTGGGCGATACTCGAGATAATTCTAAAGCAAACTTTTTAACCAAACACCATTGACAATCGGAGACGCGGTAATCAATAGCGCCGATGATTGGTAGACGCGTCTAAGCGCGCCACACACACCGAAATCTCTCGTCCACAGCTAACTGTCAAATCACCCGTCGACCATCCGCATACTCACGTAAGTTGCAAAACGAGCCGCGCGCGAATTAGAATGTTAACGCATCCCGCGCGAAGCTATTATTTGTCCGTTTAGCTGGTTTCGGCGAAACGTTGGCTGGAAAACGAGTGATACCTCGCGCCACGGCACCGTGGCCCCCTCGTATTTCGCGTATTAAAATAATTCCCTCGTAACTGGCATGTGTGCGCAGTCGAACCCTAGCCCATAAAACAGTATCCCGTCCGATCGTGGACGATAATTTATATCCGGGATAGCGGCAGCTCGACAGAATCGAGAGCCGAAATTTACACAGCCCGCCACGGCCGATCGACAATGGCCCCCCCGTTCGATCCGGTTCCAGGCTACGCTTGTTCGTATTAGAGGACCCGCGCAATCTGATTTCGTGTCTATTGATGGATATTTCTGTCCGTCGCTCCGTTAAAAAAAAAAAAAAAAGGAACTTGTTTCGTACGGCGCTGATTATAGTCGAATAATTCTCAAACGCTGTTGCACGTCCGATGACACCGATAATCAGTGCGGTCGTAAATAACGACTGTTTGGGAGCACGACAAAAAAAGGACAGAGGTAATACATTATTTTTACTTAACCGATCGTTATCGGTGTCATCGAACGCGGGAGTGTAGAGTATTCCGTTGGAGAATTATTCGAATTGTTTGAATTTTAGATTTATAGGTAGGCGCGTACTCGAGAATATTTTAAGTAAATGTCGAATGTGCGGATACAAGGGGAGGAATATTTTCGAATTTGTTATCGCGTACTTGAACTCGGTTTATTATCCGAAAGCATAATAATAATAAAAACTGAGTTTGTACTAAAGAATTTATTGAATGGTACAAATTATTAATACAATACAGCAATATAATATTACATAATAATATTAATAAATATTTAATATTATACAATGCAACGACTTATTTTGCAAATGTATAATGAGTGTAATAGTAATAATAATACTAGCAATTATTAAAGTGATATAATAATACAATGGAATAATGTATAATAAATAATAACACTGGAACATAATAGAACCGATGGATTAGTCGCAATATACTGATTCATATACTCGCGTGCGCTGGACCCTAATCCCTGTGGTTTGTATGGTGCGAACGAGACGAATTATCTGAAGGAAATAGAGGGACGTATACCACGAAGTTATCAATTTGCGGCGTCGCGGCTGAGAGAGAAACTAGGGGAAAGGGAGAGAGAGACAGGGAACATATACCGACAGGCGAACGTACTGATAGCGTTAAAAATTTCGGACCATCATTTCAGTTAGATATTGTACATAATCCACGGTGATATTTCAAACACGCTCGTTTATCAAATTTTTTGGGGGTATGGACTAAAACACATCTTAGCGGCTTCTTGACCAATATTTCTTGTGATTAATGTCTTTTAAGACATTATTCTTTCACACGTTGCGGCGAAAGCACCATTTGTAACGTATGCAGCTATGAGTTGCTTTATTTACTCTCTGCGAGCTTAACTGTAATATCGCAAATTTTCGATAAATCCGGGTATTAATAATTTAATAATGGAATTAATCCATTAAACAATATTAACCCTTATTCGAAAAAATGTTAGCACCACAAACACATTTGCACAGAGTTCAATTAGGTGCTGACATGGTTTAAATGACGAGGGATGAATCTGAGAGTTAACTTCAAGCTCGGAAATAATAGAGACGAAAAATTTCATTAATTTGGGTTTTATTTAATAAGTCGATTAAAGAATTTTAGTTCTGATACATACCAATCGATGAAGAAATATTTCTAATGCAGGTCCATTTGAAATATACGTTTATCCGGTTACGTTCCTCATAATCGATGCTTTGAAAGCTCCGATTAAAGCTGTTCAATAATTTATAAAATAATTACTGTAATGTGACGTTGATTTCAATCCATCTAAATTCTCGGTTTAATATTCGTACCTGAAGCGCGTAGTTTCCGTCAATAATATCCCGTTCGTAGCTCAGGGTAATTCTTTCCCGAACAATGATGCAAAAACCGTTAGAATTAAAACGCGCAAAACTCATTAGCGCGGAATGTTGCACGAGTAGCCCTCGAGTTCCTTCCGATGCAATAACGCGTTCAATGAGCTCGAAGCGATAACATCGATAACGATTTTAAGAGAAGTAAAATAGCGGTAACCTTTTCGAGAGGCTCTGATTTCCTAGACTTTCAATACTGGCTAGAACTGAAAATGCTTCCTCGGAGTTAAAAAGTTAAGTGATCGTAATTCCGCAAATTTGGTAATAGAACTTGAGGTATTAATTATTTACAGTAAGATTACTGAGTTAACGGAGTGTTATTAATACAAACAAATGTTAAATAGGCGAGTTTACTTGTTTCAATTAATCAACAGATTATATATAATCCTCTCCATTTGTAAACGATTTGGATACTATGGACTAGACAAACACCCTCGCCTGATTAAAATATAATTATTCCGCATTATAAATAATGCTAATACTAACCATATAAAAAATGAAAATAATCAGCAGCTTAAATTAATTAATAATTATAATTGAAACTCAGTTTTAATTGTTTACAAATTTCGTCGCCACACCGACAATTAAACCGCTTATTCGACGTATAATGTTGACCGTGCAACAAGCTACGATTTCACCTTTCATAGTATCGTTTCCCAAACGCACATGAGTCACCGTATTCAGTGGATTTAAAAGAGCAAATCCAAAGGAATTCGAACGAATGAGAGAACGCGGTTTTCATTGTATCGCAGTAACGGTACACTCAATGTCGAGTGTGCTTTTGATGACAAGAGCGCGGGGGTAAAAGTTGAAAGAGAAGTGAAATTAAAATCCAATACCCGGTCAAACTCGTTTGATTTTATTTTTTATTTAGCGATTCCATCCTCTGAATTTTTAGGTATGGTCGTGGCATAGTTCAACAAATACTTCGAATAATGAAAATGGAAGCAACGCTTATTTTCTATTTCAAACATCAATCTGAAATGTAAAATTTTTGTGAATTTTCCCAACCACGGAAGCTGATAAAATCGAGACTTCGGACGTGGGTGACTTATGGGCTCAAACTGTTCTTTCGAATACGAAGTTTGGTATCAGGAGAATATATAATAGCTGTAGAGGTGACATAATATGGCGGATTCCTAAAAATTAATAAGAACTTTGTCAGGACGTTAATTTGAATCAGAACTACGTTTAGAAGGAAAACAGGGTTTTTATAAATATATTTTTAGTAATTTAAAAGTATGTTACCTATACTTTAGAAACTGGCCATAATTTTTATGTTTCATACGATTCCCAACATATTGCTTTATTCTCCGTTTTTTGAAGTATTTTATATTTATTATCGTACCATAGCGCATACTAGTCTTAATTAAATTTAACAAAAGTATTTATTAACAACTCTCAAACTATTACACTCCGCTCTGGAATACACCAGTTTATACATTTCAACGTACCGATCCGACCATTTCGAGTTCACACATCGACTCGAACTTTTCACGTTACTTTATTTCATTAAGTACACCATATTTTTGCCACCGGCGCACGGAGAGATCAGCAAAGACAGCAGGAGCTGGCATAAAAGGTGTCTCATCAATTTGAGATCGCTTTGCGAGGCGCTCTTACAAAGAGACGATAGAGTGAAATAACGAGGAGCGACGATCGGTCGACTCGTTAAAAAACGAAAGAAAGAAAGAAAGAAAACGCGATGGAAGAGGCGACCGAGCAGGAAGCACGCGAGCATTAAGTTTTTGTATCGCCGTGGATCGGCGGCAGCCTGAAGCTCGAAAGAAGTACAAAGAACCTCCTCTCTTTCTATCTACGCCACTCCTTTTCCTTGCTCCTCCCTCTCTCTCTCTCTCTCTCTCCCTCTCTCTCTCTCTCTCTTTCTCTCTCTCTTTCTCCTTTCTCTGTCGTGAATGAAGGGCTGTGCTCTCGCGAGGGCATATGTAACGATACGCCGTTAATAGAAGGCGCGATATCTGATGAGAGGGAAACCCGTTAACTACTCTTGCAGCCGGGCGGCTGCGGAAGTACACGGCGAAAGTGGCCAAGATAAGAAATAATTAGCTCCCCGAGACGAGAAGGGACGAAACCCCGCGGGCGAGAGTATTAAAACCATTCATTGGAATTTTTGAGCCCCTTGTAGATCGAGGGAATAGCTAGATTTGAATATTTTTCTCGACTTTTGGTCCGATCGAAAGATAGGATTAAATTAGGTCATAGGTTACGGACAGATCAATTTTATGATAAAACCCCGACAAGCAATATCGTTCTATACATTATCTTATTCTCTGCGGCAATTCTTCATTGACATTATAGTGATTCGGTCAATAAAATAAATTAGTCAACGGTGGATATCATTTATAATCCACAATCAAATTTCTCTGTCGCATTTTGATCTTCGGATTCGGACAAAAAAAATCAGCTAGCAGAAAACTGACTCAAATTCTACCTTCCATAATAAAAGACACACAAATCAATCGCCACACAGCATCTAATTAAAAATACTTATTTACTGACCACAAAGTGGATCCCGTGTCGCGCAAGTAAGCGTGGACCGGAGAGTCAGTGATCCCGTCGTTGACACGCGTATGTGGACAAAGCCCCCGATCCTGATCCGTCTGCACACTGCTCAAACAAAGGGGTTACAAGTACCGACATAGAGCATTGTGCCTCCGTCGGGCGTCGGCAGCCCACAAACGGCACCCACCGGCCGATCGTACGGTGAAGTCAATGGCGAGGGAAAGAGAATCAAGATAACACGAGCGAGGGAAAGAGAGAGAGAGAGAGAGAGAGAGAGAGAGAGAGAGCGAGAGAGAGAGAGAGAGAGATTACTAGCGAGACACTCGGGCGAGTAAATACGAGTAGTAATTACCTCTAGCCCAACTGAGATATCAGGGACACTTATGAAACAAAGTGGTCTCGCATTTAATTCCTTCTGCCGCTGGTTCCTCCTACCCCCTTTGTCTACGGCGAACCGTTGTTTTCTCTTCATCTACTCGCTCATCGGGAAACCACTACATCCACCTCTCACGTACTTATATTATCTCACGGGGGAGAAGCTCTTAGGAAACGTGTATGCGGAATCGCGTTGATGCCAGCGCACAATAAGTTCATTGTCGGGAGCTTGAGGAGAAGGGAGGGGCGGGGATATTTTCGTTTTCCAGTTCCCCCCGTTTTTATGAATCTACGAGAAACACCTGTGCGCGGTGAAGGTTGAGCACCGTCAATGGCAGTAGAGGTTGCAGTGAATAAATATCACTGCCCTGGTCTTTGAAAATACGCAAAGACTTCGAGAGATACATTTGGTAGAGGTCTGATGAAAATAATTCTCGAGGATGAACAATCGAGTGCGTACAATTCTAATTTCAAGTGCTTCATCCTGGAGCGCATTGCAGTGGATGCTGCAACAGTTGTAGGGGTCGAGATTGTGCCCAAATCATTTTTTGTTCAGACTTCAAAAATTTATCCAGATTGTTTTAAATTGTTTACTCACGGTTGAAATACGCACCGTGGACTGCTGAGGAGCGTATGGACGTGAAGTTATTTTCTGGCTGCTATATTGTTGTTAAGCCAAGTTGCATTATATCATAATATGAAATTTAATCAGTTAATGTGGTACTTCAATAATCTATTAACTAATTGGTAATTAATCTCAAGGTACATTAGCAAATTACAGTTTTAGCATTTACAACAGTTAAAATCCCATTCGAGTCCCGCTCAGTAGAGCATCCTACTTCATAACGCTTATTTATCATTCCTCGGTAATGAATTGCTGGTTACATTACATTTTATTCTTCCGCAAAGCGAAGCCTTTGCGTCTTCTAGCCAATACGACTCAACATTTTGACCGAAGGAAACGCGCGACACAGAACCGAGATGAATCTTTCATAGGAAGGCAGGCAGTTTATTTTCCCTCCAAACCGATCGAGTTTTGCAAAAAAACCGCTTCGCGTAACCGTATAAATAACCAAGTCCATTCCCTCGATTTCGCGTGTTCACGACCCACATCGGAATTCGGTCGGCCAATGTAATCGTATAAATAAATTAACCCGTAATTACGTGAATCCAGCGTTACGAGGGTGAGAGGTAAGGAAAGCTATTTTTCAGGACAATATCGATCCGTGGGTTTGTTCCCGTTGCCGAGGGCATTCCAATCCAACTGCAACGTCGCGTGCATTCTTCTTCTCTTATATTCGTCAAGGTGAAACATCAAAAGCATGCTGCGCGGGGAGGGCTAACTAGAGATGTCAGCTGTTAATGACCTTTGCCACGAGTGTGCGACAAAAATCGGACACGACCTCGCCCCGAACCCCTTTCAGCGACTGGCATTCTTAACAACGACCTCTCAGCCCTTTTTCGATAGAGCTTTATTATTATCCTCCTTTTCACGGGACGTAGTCTAACATTTCTTAGACTAGGACACACGGTTCATTTGTGCGCGTCAGTCGGATTGCAAGGCTCTTTTTTTTTTTTATCCCCGTTGGTCTTTGTACTTCCAACTCTGCTTTTTGGTAACTTTTGTTGTTGCATTTTTCAGTCGCTTCGCGTCCATGCGTTAACGAAGGTTCACGGTGCGATATTCGCGAAGAATTGTTGTCGACGCGAATGTAGAAAAATGAGTACACGTGTAGATTAATCCTGTGACACGGAATAGAGTTATAATTGAAATACTATTGTCGGCTAGCGGTTTAACTGTTACGTGCGCGTATTTGAGTATTACCATTAGTTCGTTGGGACGAAGTACCTCAATCTCCTTTTGTTTTCGAGCCTCGTATATCATTGTCGTCATTCTCGTGTTAATCAACGTAGCGTCGCACTGTCGTGTAACTGGAACATCGGACCTCATCAAGAACTCTCTTTTTTTCATTCTGCAGAACAAGAATTTAGTTAAGAGAGTTGATTAGCAAGAACGTTGGAATAAGTCGCGGCATATTCAGCTGTTCCTGCAGAGATCTCAAGAAAGGCTACAACCACTCGTAGACGGAGTTGGAGTTGGCTTTTCATAAAGTTGCCTCGTTATATAAATGTCTGCCTTTCAGTTACCCCCTAGCTACGTCAAGAACCAGGTGTAGATACCGGACATTCTCTAACTCGAACTGTTTTCGTAGCTGTTGAAGAGCAGGGTAGCCGAATTCATGATTAACCAACACGACTTTGCGGAACTGTGTAACTGTTTATTTGATCTGGCGCATACTTTGATGCTCGTTACGCAGTTAAGTTTTTCGGCGCATAAAGGAGACAGTAGAATTTCGATTACGCGGTATAAATGGAGAACAAGGTGTTTCGCAGAAATGGAAAGAGTTAACGAGCTTTTGCGAAAAGGGACCTGCGGGTCGAGAATTTAAGTTTTACCGGGAGAGGGGAAGCACGCGCTAATGAAAATTTCATAAAACGAACTTTAGAACCCTTTTCCGATTAAACTTTACTGTAATAAGACATATAATACCGCTTCGTTATTCAATGAGGAATAATTATCAACATTCAAACTCACTTTGCATGGCTACAATACAGTCGCGATTAATCTGCCAAGTCCAGACATAATTTAGTCCGATAAAGATAGAATTGTTTGTCCTTCCGATTTTTCGGATCAATTAGTACTACTGCTACCAGTATCATTACTACTACTGCTACCTAAGGCTGAAATTTCAATACAATCAGCCTTGGGGGAGTTTGCATCGATTCTTGCGGTTCAGATACTAATTGATAAAAGGAAAATTGATCGCAGAATAGTCGGTACATCGTAGACACATCCTTAACGTTTCAGGAAATACATGGCTAACAATCGCAATCACATCGGTGGGTACTAACTCATCCTGAAGGCTGATGCCTCAGCCTTGAGGGCAGTCAATATCCATCGGCCCGGTATAGATATTAATTGATAAAACGAAAGGTTAGAATCGGTGCGAAAGCCAAAGTGCGTCCACTGGTATTGGATAGGAAGACGGTGGAGTGCAGTGCCCTCCGGCACGTCACCGGGGCTCTGCAGTAGGGCCGGTGCACTCTCGGCGACCGTCGTGTTGTCTCGCCCGAAGAGATATTCATAGAAGAGAGGGCTTCAGGGAACTTACGAGCTATTCGTGGTTTCCCATAAAGCTCGGCAGACGGAAGGGAGATGAGCACCGATGGAGGAAGCTCTCGCTTTATTTTTAACCCGGTTCACGCAAAATGAGAAAGCATTCGTAGGAATGATTTCGGACTGGGTTGCAAGCCTGTTGCTAGAGATTTGCATACCCATAAACCGAATTACCGATAATTTGGGATGCTCGTTGCTAGAAGTTTGGGAAAGTACGATCGTTCGGATTTAGTGGAAAATTTGTTCGTGGACGGAGTAGAATTATCATGGTTTTAACTTATTAAAATGTATGTTATATTACGATCTTCTGATTTAATTATTTTGGAGCTTGAATTTATATCAAAGTTTCATGCTTGGAATAGCAATCATTTTTTATTCGGTACTAAGAACACACGGAATTACTTACGCGAAAATGGCACAAAACGAAATATAATGTACTATAGTTTCCAATAAATGATACTCCCGGGAACGTACCCCATTTCATTAATTGCGACAATTTTCTTAATACCAACTCTGCTCTTACGAAAAGAGAAGACCGCTGCGAACGATGTAACAATTCACAATGAAACTTGAAAGAACAGGTGACTAATTAACTGCAATGTAATCCCACCAAAGCAAGGGAACCTCGATATTCCAAGCAGAAACTTCTCCTTGGGGAGCAGATCCAAAGTTCCGTCAGCCAGATAGCCATACAAGAAAATGCATCGTCTATTTGCACGGTCTACGAGCGCAAGATCTTTAAGCAATTAACTTTTGTGCAACGATGTATAATGGTAATTGCAGTTTCCAACTAACCCACCGTCTTCTTAATACCGGTACCTAACGTATCAATTACCCCCCGAACTTTGAATAATAAATGTCGTGCTAATGAATCCATCCTTCACAACACTTTTTCACCCTTAGACGAGGACGTCCAAAAGTGTTGAGTGAAGGGGACGGACAACCTGGAAGATCGTTACAGTGAATTTCTGCAAATTATTGTAAACGAGAAATATCGTTGTTTAACATTCATCCACCTTTGACTATTCGCACGACGATGACGATATTCACGCTATGATCTCAGTTCTTTACGCAGAACAATTTTTTCGCACGTATATTTATTTATCACCACAAATGACTTATTTCGATCTTAAATCGTGCGCGTTATAAGGACCCAAATTCTACGAGCCTAATCTCGGATCACCCTGGACACAAACCTAACACCACAATTCTCAGCGTTCATAAACCAAAAAGGTCTTTATTTTCTTTTTCAACAACCCTCGGATCAGCCGTCCGTTAGAATAGTTAAAAAGTCCCTCTACAAATTGCCGCGGTGTTTCAATATCTCACCGTCGAGTAAAGTATTTAAGTCACGTACCAAATCCCTTTATCCCCCCGCATCGGGCGGTCCGGGTGCAAGAAAACTGGGGTAATCATCGGGGGTATTTCATTAACTCGATTAGTTAATTGACTTTATCGGTGTACGGCATGCGTCACTAATTGCAGGAAGAATTTCCTTTCCTTTGGCGGCTGTGAGTTACGTCGGGGCGATGGAAGCAAGAAATTCGGCTCTTGGTGTTCTAACCTTTCCCCACCATCGTTTCTGCATCTCCTCTCCCTCTTCCTCTCACGCTTCCCCATTCTCACTCCCCCTTCCTCTTATCCAGCCGGATGATATAAACGGTACTTTACTTTAGTATCTAGTACTTACGAGCACTTAACAGAAGGAATAACACATACATGGGGGGGTGAGGGTGGTGCCTGCCGCTCTCACGTAGTCGCATCAGATATATTATACTCCGGTACACGAAGAATTTAAGCGCTCGCGCGTGTTTCGTGTATTAAAATAGGGGCCTCGAGTAGTTTCTCCATGGTGTTTTATGCGGGGATAAAATCTGACGTAATGCGACATAAAGAGAGTCAATGAACAACCGCCAATCCGAGGGAACGTTGAGAATTAAGTATCAAAACATTTGGACGTTAATTTGTCATCCACTCACATTTCCTGGACGGGTCGTTTACGAAACGCAGGAAAGATGTAAGCGGAAAATGGTCTCAGATTTACGCGAGGGAACAGTAGAATCCCCCTGTATAAATAAATGTCTTGTACTAATTTCCAGTAATATCTGGAGTAATTACTTGATGTTTATGCATGTGTTTTGAAAGGCGATATTAATCTACTATTTTATATCTTTATTTAGTATTTTATTTCATTGTTTATTCAATTTTAATTCAAGTTACGGGCTTCGTTAATCCTGAGTTTGAACTGCCCCGTTTTGTACTATCTACTTCGTTAAATCGAAACAGCCGTAGCTATTCAGTTTTATAATGGAAATGATACCTTAATCTTCAGACCTCCTCGAGCAATAAGCTCGTTAAGTTTTATTATCGCGGAAGAGACAACCCGACGAGATCCTTACGTCGAGATCTCGTTCCAATAAAGCCTGTCGAGACGATTCTAATTTCTAATGCAAATGAGGTAATTTCCAAGTTGACGTGTTTTCTCGCGGAACGCAAGATTGGCCCCGCTTAAGATCTTGGAACATTCGGGAGCTCCGCGTGGTGCTGCTATCCCGGTAAATGGTAATATACGTCGGTACCCTGGAAATCAATTCCAGCAATCTCACTCGCAACCGAATCAGTTTCAAGAATCGAAGAAATCACTTTAAGAGCTGAGATACGAGAGGAAGGGACGGTAATAACCTTCGCGCCGTTTTGTCAGATTCTCGACGAAATACTCGTCGGGGCATTAAATTGGCCGATGCCAACCAGATTGCTCTCGCTACCCTCCAATTCAAATTGCACGATTTTGAAGTTATTGAATTTCTCTGCTCAAAAGTTAACCCGCCCTCGCGAAGATCTCGCGCGATTTCGTAGGGGACCGCGAGGGTTGGACACCCCCAAGGTGCTGGAAGAACCGTGATTCGAGTGATATTGGTATACTTACGTTTCGAGGGTATCCTGGTAATTATTTTTTATTCCGCTTTGGTGGTTAACGCACAGAGGCGTATGAAAATGCCAGTGACCAATAGTTTAACCGCAGAGCTATAATATTCGTTTAACGTTAATTCTAAGTAGATTTGCAGAATCTTTTTTTCAAGTTTGGTCAATTAATATCCAATAATCCACTAATCTTAATAATAATTCACTATTGCAATGGGAATACAAAAAGCTTGATAATTTTAAGTTAAAACATTGTCAAAGGCTGACTAGATCGATTTCAATCCGAATGTATGATTACCTAATAACAACAATGACTGCCAATTTCATTACCACCACGAAATCCTTTATATCATCGACCACAAAAATTCCCGTCAACTATTTACCCGATCGTCGTCCGCATATTCATTGAACCAGCATCGAATTACTAACATTCCGTTAGATATTAAATCGACACTGCGCGAACGATCGAAGAATTCTCTCGAACCACTTGCCAACGCAAAGCGTCCTAAGCGTCGAGTTGCGTGGCGCGGGGAGGGCAAACCTAATCCGCTACTCGAATCATGCCCATCGCTAAATCGGCCGTACAGTCGTCGGAATCATCCTCGCCCTCCGAATCAATTTCCGTCGAAGCCCCATTAACGATCGGGGCTGGGTCGTGGTAGCAGAAAACGGAACTCGACTGGGTCTGCTTTTCCCCCGAGTCCCCGGGTCGACCCCTTCGTGAATTTATTCGCACGAACGCCCGGCACGTCGCCGAGGAATTCCATTAATCGACGCGGAGGCACTTCGAGGCGACAGAGGTACCGCTTTATAAATGGCGGCAACCGTCGCTTAAGCTTGGATTTATACCGGAGCTATGGCAGCCTCGTTGCAAATCCGCCGATTCTCTCTCTCTCTCTCTCATCCACGCTCAGGCATAGAGAGAAAGCGAGAGAGCGGGATAATAGAAACGAGAGGAGCGGGAGAGAGAGAGAGAGACAGAGAAACAGAAATCGAGAAAGAGAGAGGGGAGAGAGAGATTCTGCCTGTCCTTCGCGTGTATCACCCTAGATATTTCACGCGGATTCGGGAAACGCACTATTCGCAAACAAAATAGGTACTTCATTGTTCATTACATCATTTTTTCTCACGGCTACACCGTTATCACCAGGAATTCATTTTTTCAATGCAACTCTGAGAACGAAGTTACACAGAAAAAAGGTGTTCGTGCGATAACTTTCGACGAACCACGCTCCAAGTTTATCTTCTATTTTCATTTTATTTTATTCCTTCGCCAATATTTGCGATATTTTTGTCGGCGTACGTACGCGCGTGTGAACGCCCCGATACGGCCAACGGGATAGATCCTAGTGTGCGTGGTAAATACTCTCGCTCTCTCGGAATCTCACGCTCTCCCACACTGTCTGTCCCTGTCACTCTCACGCTCCGTCTCGTCTCTCCTCCTCCCCTCCCCGACGCACACCGACGCGTCTCCGATTTCCGATCGAAGCCCCTCCACCCGAGCGATGGATCATCGTCGATCGACGATCCTCGACGCGCCGTGCGTATCAACGATCGCTCCGCGGGAGCGTTTCCTCTGAGAGCAAGCATGCGCGTTACAAAAAAAAAAAACGGGGTTGGGTGGGGGGAGGGGGAAACTTGTCGCGCACGCTTGTGCGATCGCCAGACAGCGCCGTCGGGATGTATACTCAAAATCGAATCTCCCGTGGAATAAACGCATTCGCGTGACGAACACCTGGATTTCCCATGATTGCTCGTTAAGGCCACCCCTTATGAAAACACTTTACCTGGGTGACGGAGACCTGCGTGCGATCGCGGAGAGTGCTGGAAATGGTGTTCGAATTTTATCCCCGATATGCGAGGGCACGGTGAGTTTGGTAGGCAGTGCGTGTGTTACGCATGCATACGTGTACGGGCGCGCGGGAAATGGGTTGTGTTGAAATGGATTGCTTTGATTAACGATTTGGCAGGCTTCAAACAGGATTCGATATATCTTGCGATGAGACGAATGCGATCAGGTGCGTTTGATGGAAATATTTGTATTTGAAAGTAAATGCGCAGAACTCGTGTACTGGGTATCACGGATTTCGAAACGATTGTCGGTTATTGTTTTTCGAGGGAAATAGAAAATATCGTTCGAGGGATGTCGTTCTCTTTGCAAATTCGTGACTTCGCGAACTGTTGAAGATGATAAAATTAAGCGAAACAAATATGTATTCAAAAGTTCTTATCGTTAAAGTATTAAAAATATTCAATATTTTCGATATTAAACTGTTACAAGTACTCAAGTATTGCTCATTAATAGCGATATCAAAAAGTTCAAAATATTAAATTTTCCATATTATAAATTACGATACTAAAAAGTGAAAAATGTCCACTAATCGTGATATTAAGGTGTTGGAAATATCCAATATTTCTTATTATTATTCGCTGTATGAAAAAGGTTGCAAATATTCAATTCTTCTTATTATCTCTGGCAACATTGAATTATTTAAACAATCGTCATTACGCAAACAATCTCGCGATGGACGAACAAAACATCGATCGGTGTCCCGTATTCTTATTTCACCCGACGTCACGCGTACACCGTTCGCCCAGACGCCTGAAACTTTTAAAACTATTTCCATACGTCAGAGTATCGTCGCGCTTGCCTCTTTAGCGAAAGACCAAAACGGTCATTCCGGGACTTCCACTTCCGAAGTGGACGATCCCGTCGAAGCGGGATCATTGTTTGCATAACTCGATGCGACGTCACGAACTTTTCTAATAAAACTTACTGTGACGGATCCGTTTCCCCTCCCCCCACCCGTCCATCTCTGCTTTCACGCTCCTCGTCATCGTTACGTTATCTGACGCGATCTGACCGCCCTTGCGCATAATTCAAAACTTCGTCCGGCATTTTCATAAGGAACGTTTAATCACGCTCGAGGATTTACTTAGCGCGATGGAAAGAAACCATGATACATGCACCGGCAATGGACTATAATGGATTTCTCTGCTCTTGAGCCAATTTACACGTTAAGGGTAGTTTGCGCGTGTACACGGTGACCATTATTAATACTCGGCCGCTATGAATTTTGTCAGAACTTTTTACAAAATGCATTTTATAAGCTTTATGTCGTATACGACGTTATAAAAATTCACAAATATAGTCCAGATATTGTATCCGTTTAACTATATTCTCAAAATGACAATCAAACGCGCAATCTGTGTTATTTATAAATCGTTCATGCTTTTCCGAAAGAGAAATATGAAATGTCTCGCTTACGAAATTTGAAAATTTTATTTGATTTTGCTCAATCAATTTTTGATGAATTTCGAGCCCATGGTACAGAATTTTCATTTCTTCTAACATGTCACGAACGTGGAATTGGAACCCTCGTTATTGCGCGCGTATTATTATTATTATTATCCTGACAATAACTTTTATTATCATCCACCCCTTCGTGCATGATAGGAAAAATAAAACCATTAAACCCCAGTTTCAACGCCCAATCCCTTTCACCCTAGGAGAAATAATTTCTATGACAAGGACAAACAAAGCATCCCAGGTTCCACTTTTAAATCTTACGACTACTTTCGTACGCTCGCCGTAATTAATCGATCCGTCGAAGTCCCGCTGGTCGTTACATCGAATTTTTCGATTTACGAGTTACACGAGTCTCCCGTCAAAAGTAATTTGTCGCGTGGCATACCGAGAATGGGTGGCTCCCCAACGGCGAAATTTCGGTTAACTGCGCCAGTCGTCGAAAGTAACGCTGGCGGACAAAACGCCGTAATTAGAGGAGTAATTGCTGGCGTGGAAGGAGGGGGGGGGGAGGGGGGTGGCGGAGAGATGGGAAAGGTGGGCGGGAGGGCGAAGGACAGGAAGAGAGGAGGCGAAATCCGCCACGGTGCCGGGGCAATCATGGTAATTACTCGTGAGCATGTTCATTACAGCGGCGCTGTATCTACAAGAAAGGTGCGCCTAGGTGCGGCTAGATTTCGTCCCGCGTCATTGCATTCTGTATCCTATTTTGCTACGCTCTGGCAGAGGCAAAACGAAGATCGAAAATTTACGAGGATCTCGTGTCGAGGACACGGCGATGGCCGGGGTATTTCTCGCGGGTGACGTTAAGCCGTTGCGACGTAAGAAACAAGGGAAGGGGTGGGAGAGAGAAAGAGAGAGAGTGAGAGAGAAGAAATAATAAACTATGGCCATTCGCGGATATGGGGAAGGACTTTGTACAATTCGTGATACTAAAAAATTTCGTTTAATTCTGCCACGGTTGAGGAGGACATTTTCGTTGGGGGGTGGGGGGGGGGGGGGGGGTAAAATAAATATAAATAAGCTTTAGTCGCGAGGGAAACGCGCGACACTTGTTTCTTCTGGTATAAAATTTACGCATTCCTAGTTTGTGATACTCGGAAACTCCGTTTAATTGCAACCCGGTAGGATCTTCGCAAAAAATGTTCTGGATATTAAAATAAATGCGAATAAAGTTGAGTTGCAAAGAAAATACTAGATCATGCTTTCTAGGAGTATAAAATTTATACACTTCCAGTTCGCGATACTTGTGAATTTTAATGAATTAGTCAATTTTAATTTTTAATAAAAATATTTAATAAAAATATATTCCCAGAAGTAAGAAGAATTTTCCAAGAAACTCGTCTTCATATTTATTTATATTTATTTGACTATTTATTATTAACCACATTTAGTTTTCATTTGAAATACAAATTTTGAATCAGATTCCAATTTCGAGGAATTACCAAAAATTCGTCCTAATTCGAAGCGATAATTGTGCTTTGAATCCGAATGTTTAAAGAATTCCAAAAAAAAAGTACATTCGCGTGAAACGTTTCGTACACATTCCCTTGACTCTGTCTGACTTTTGACAGAACAATCTACTTCGTAAAACGACGTAACACGATTTTCGAATTATCTGAAATTGACTCCGTGTTGCCCATCGGCGTACAGAGATAAAGCCCAGTTTCAAAGTACGAGAATCGAGCATGTAATTTACCTACATATATCGATACTTCAAATAAAGCCCGAGCACAATACATTTCTCGTCCCAAAGTGGCGATAAATATTACCTCTCCGTTTCCGTTTAACTCTATCCTAGAATTTCGAGGAATATTTTATTCGGTACTAGCGAGGAAACAAATATTAAATTCGGTTCTTTAATATTTCCCAGCAAATTGTTCTGTCAAACGCAGCCGCTAATAACGAATCGTGGATTCGGCGCTTCCACCCCTTCCGATTCAAACTTTTCAGGCGAACTTTGAAACTTTCAACTGTTTTTCTCCACGGATAGGAAATTAATTGATCTACGGTGCCAGAGAGAAAAATTGAATCGGTATAATGGCTTTAATATTAGAATAGGAATGTATTAATTTACTCCGGGTTTCCTATTTATGTGGAATTATACAAATGCGCGTTTAGGTATTCGTCCACCTACAGATAATTTCGTTCGCCATGATATTCGCATTGTTATCAAAGATATATGTCCCCGTTAATTCATCTGACAAGTGGTAACACGCATGCCAGTTGCAGTAGGTTTATATAATGCATGTATAAAAATACATGGACGCGTACCTATATACTTCTTCGGTTATAAATTTCAATGTGCTGTCACGCCGTCAGCGAGTATTATCAATAATCCGATATTCTACAAATTACCACAGTGGTAGTTGTTAACAATTTTCTGCAAATTCGAGTAACGTGAATAATTTAGATAATTTAAAGACATTAAGGTACCTTCGAGGCGCGTGATAACGGCATTATTTTATATTTACATTAGTTTTGTATTATTTCAATTTATGATCATATGGTTGTGATAACCGTGAAACAAAAGAATATGATAAATTGAAAGTCAAATTTAATAATATCCCTCTCTTACGTTCCAACCCTTTCACGAAGACATAACCCCCTTTCACTTACCCTCGATTTAACAATTGAAACTCTTATTTTATAATGAACGGTAATTAAAGTTGTCTTGCTCGCGAAACGAATTAATAATGCATATTCATTTTAATTTAATGGGTAATATTTAACTAAGTATTCCATTAACCTTTTAAAACTCAGTGCGCATTATGGTGCACCCATTAATCCTTCTCATTAAATAATCGTATTATAAAAATTGTTATACTACTATCACGCAATATTATTAAAATTCTATAATTGAAACGGTAAAAAGATTGCGACATTTAGAATATTTTATATTGTTCACGGAACATCCATACAATTTCTTTCTTTCTCGTAATTCTATTCTACCATTATCGTCCGCATCATTCGAAAGGCACCACCTTTTATTACCGGTTTATTACCATTTATTGAAACGCGGATGCATCGTAATGCACCTCTGACCTGGAACATCAAAGGTATCGAATATTAATAAAACCCACCTGCCGAGACGTAGAAACCGTCGACGTTAAAACTATCCATGATAACGAGACGAAGTTCTAATAGTTTATCAAATTGCATCGCGAAACATGATTGCGAGTACTTGCGCACGCTATTACGTGCAACAGTATCGTCGGGTGGAAGTGAAACCGCTGACGAAGCGAGTGCACGCACCGAAGGGTGCAAACTCGTAAAATCCAACCCCGTGGAACCGAGAACGGATCCTTGCGCGCGCGCGCGTACGTGTACCTGTCCACATCGACGCACCGATGCCACGCGAACACTGACGCGGAGTTACTTCGCGGGGACAAAGGTCTCTGGGGGAAAAAAAATCCATCTCTTCGGGATGAACGAGCCGAGGTCAGCCAAAGCTTACGGCCTCCGGAGTTAGCTCAACGCTGGCAGCTTTCCAAAGCTTCTGCGGCCAATCGACCTGGCCGATAGTCTGCAAAACACACGGCGTCCTAGCGATATGTCCTTCCGGTGAAATAGGAATGGAAAAAAGAAAGCGGCTCGTGAAAATTTCACTTCGGACGATTAATCGGCGACGAAGGAAACGTCGGATTACGATCTGAGATACTGGCGACTTAGCGCGAGTTTCCTGGATCGTTGATACTCGAGTGAAAGCATTTTTCATTGGCAGGGAATAGTCAACATTTTAATAGAACCGTTTTTGTGAAAAAAAAAAAACGGTTCGTCCTTGAAGATATTTTTTGTCAGGATTTCGAGAAAACTCTTAAAGATACTGGTCTCAATTAAAAGTATTTTTCGAGTGAAGAGGAATTAAAAGAATTTAATCCACGAAGAATAATCAAAATTTTATTAAGAATATTGTAACTGGAGGTATTGTTCTTTGGGATTTCACGAAAACTGTGGAATCCGTATCTACTCTTCCCTGATACGGAATTCGTTTCAATTCCATTTTTCTCCATGTTAAACTTGTTATAACATTATTTTAAATTTTAAAAGACCAATTTCGTTAAACAAATTGTCTTTTGAGAAGGGAGAATAGTCAGTACTGTACGGGTGCTGCTATAGAGTTAATCCCAAGTTTTGTTCCCTTTGGTGAATATACGTTTTCTTTGAACTAGTCATTAGGACTTTAATGAGTAGTTCTGTACATGCGGATTCCTGATGGGTAATGGTTACTCGTCCCGCCAGAGCTTTAATATAATAGTAATTCTGAAACGCATATATGTGTACGTCACGGATACACATTGTGGAATATTATATTTAAATTACTCAACGGTATATACTATATATAAGGAATAATTCAGTAGAACCAGAATTTAGAATTATATTGCCATGAGGCAGAAATCGCTTTTCAAATGTATAGAATATATATGCGGTTCAGAGTTACGATTATATTATACATATATATATATACACATAATTGTGGAAAGTCATTTCTGCCTCTGGACAAGACAATATAATTCTGCATTCTGGTTCTACCGAGTTATTCCTTCACCGTGAATTTGAGAAAACGACAGGAAATTGCCTTTTCATTTTTGCCCGATCTTTTTCGAGTCTCCCAGTCTTCCTCTATTGTTCCGTATTTCTCCGTCCGCAATTATGAAAGATGAAGCATTTCAAAAAGTCAGAATCTAAAGACCACGTTTTATCGTTGACGCTTTTTACCATTCTGTGGACTTTCAGCTTCAAAACGCACTCAAGCGCAGTTTAAATAACTCAACAGTCGCACGTATTACGATCTTTTCCAACAATCGAGATTGCGGACATCCACTTCTCTTTAAAGAAATCGCAACTCTCGTAATATTTGAACTACATTAATGCAGTTAACTGCGTCGTCAAGTTGATAGTCCACAGAATCATTGAAAAATCAACACCGTCGTATCCCCGCATGTGCAAAACGAGTTCGATACTACGAATAAACGTTACTCTATACGAAACGTCTCTTAACTTTTATATACGAGTGGATATGCATTCAAATAAAAATATCAAGACATCCACAATTTTTTAAACACATCATCTCAACTTTCCCATAGCAGAGAATTATTCAAAAATCCAAGTTCCACGGGAGCCTCGCGTTCATCATTGTCATCGTAGACATCTGCTTTTCGCTAACACGAGGCAGTAAATAAAAAGCGAATGGGAAGGAAAGAAGGATCGAAGGGAAGTAGAGAGGAAAGGCAAAAGGAACACCTCGAGGACGGTTGTGATCCATCAAAATCAAAAAAGCGCTACCACAAACACCGAGGCCCGTTTATTCTCCCTCTTTCTCTCTCTCGTACCTCTTCGCAGGTACTTCGTTATTTTTCGAGTTGCCTCTGACGTCCATGCCTTGCCTTTTCCTCTCCGTCGCCTGAACTCGTTTCGTTAGCTTTCGTATGAATTGTCGCAGGAGTTGGGGTAGGAGGGGAGGTGGAAAAAAAGACGGAAAGGACCGTCGAGCAAACAGATGGAGGGATAGAGGGATAATGAAAGTGGAAAAAGGACGACGCGAGGAGGAAAGTCTGAGTCCTCTGCGTTTGAGTAAAGTGGTCCAAAAAGTCCGAGTGCATTCTGTTTATGCACTTCTGTTTATGCACTTGCACGTCGAGAGCATGGGTAAGAGAATTCGCTTACGTACGAAAGGAACGATAACAGAAAATACTGCCGCTAATACGAATATTGTGTTCGTGTTACGTAGCCACTGGAATTACGTGCTTCTGGATTAGACCTAACGTGCGTCGACATTATCGTGGAATAGCCAATAACAATATCATCGAATTGACGAAGAAAATAAATGTAAAAATTCATTAACACTTTGGAATAAAAAGGATAGCATTAAAAGGCAGAAGCTATTAAACCGATTAAAAATGAATAATCGAAAAAGAAATTACAAGTTTCAAAATTATGAGAAACGAATTTTGAACGTTCCAATAGACGCGATCCTCAAAAACTGTATTTACACGCAAAAGAGTTTCGAGGTTAAGCTTTTGAAATAAACTAATTTTACATTGTTTCATCGATGGTTCGTAAACTTTTATGGCATACCTTTTTACCCTAAGTGCGAACAAACTACCGCGGCGCCATTATCGCGCGTAATCGCTTTGCAATCGCAATTGGTCGTCAGAGTTAAGCGATTACGAACGGTAACAATGCAAATATAAATTTCGTCAGCTATTATAAGTTCACTTAACGGTACATTATGTTGAGGTAGCATTAGCGTTGTTCTACAAGTGATTACTAACAGGCCCATATGGGTTGGCACTACAAACCCCTACGATATAAACTAGTTTCGAAAGTTTAAATTGTTCTACGTATGCCCCGATAAAGACAATAAATCTCGTATAAAGCGCTCACGGACGTAAATAAAAGCAGCATCATATTGAAACGTCGTACGAAGACAAAGTAACGCTCTCACGAAATAAAGCGCCCTTAACAGTTTTTACCGAAAGTGCCTAGAAAAAATTTTTGGTAGGTGTACGCGAGTTATACGTGTCCTGCGGTATGTACAAAAAACAATACAAATACAATATAAATGGTGTTAGTGAGTTACGTGCGCGATACCTGAGATAATGCCCATACACTTCTTGCAAACACAACGTCGGTTTTTTAATTTAAAAAAACGTTGACAGCCCCAATGTCTAACCTGATCGTATTTTAGTATTAAAATTCAATTTACTAAGAACAATATCTCGGTAATAAATAAACTTTGAAAGTTTTTACACGCATACCAACAGTAATTGACAGAATAATCGAAAAGAACCCCCCGTTAAACCGAACCCCTTTTTATTTAAACAATTCATGCGTCGTACGCTGGCTGCGATATCGGGGAAAACTAGCACTCAAAGGGACGTAGTTTCGAGTCTCGATTAGCAAGAGCCATTATGATGGCATAGGTGATGCGAGGGAGGAAGCCGTGGAACGCGGAAAGAGGAACCGCTGGAAGGAAGAAGAAAGGGGAAACGCGTGGACCGGTGAAAATCAGTTTAAGCGGAGAGAACGTGAGACTCCCGGCACGAAGGGCGAAGAGAGGAGAGAATAATGGATGGTAGGCCCGTAGTGTCACGCGCAGCATGCCGAAACCGCGCCGTCCACACTCCCGGCCGTGTTAATCAAACGGCGTATGAGGTAACCTGCTGGAAAGGCAGTCACACCGGCGTAGAGGGGCTGCGGGGGGAAACCAGAGCCGTAAGGGTGCGTCTACACGGGATGCTTCGTTTAACCCGCGTGCCGCTTTTTATTTTTTATTTCGCAAAAGAGCAAGATCCAAGCTCCAAAATAATTGACCTAAAAACTGTTACCAATCACGGCTTCAATTAATTTTAATACCGCGACAGCGATCATTCGTAATCACGTCGAATTCCTTTCAACTCTTTTTCACCCGCAATATTTCCATTCCCCTGAAAGACGATTGTTCGGGATCAATGATACTCTTGCAAGACCAGTTTGAAAGCGTACCCCGTAATCCCTTTTGTCATTTGCCCGAACAAAACGCCTTTTGTCGTTCAAGCAACAATTTCCCTGCGGTAGCCATAATCAAAGCGCCGGCCGTCGTACGCGTATACGCGTACGCGCGTATTTACACGGAATCGCAACGGAAACCGTTCACCTATGCGAGCATTGTTCGGCCAATGGCAAGCCTAGAGATCGCCACCGAGTCCCGTAACTCGGTGGGGTTCGATCATCCGTAATCCTCGATCACCGTTCCGCGGCCGCCCCTCAAATTCGAGACTCGATTATCACACGCGAGATATTATGCTAGACCCGCACTGACAGCTTCCCGTCGACACTCGATCAAACCGCGAAGCGGATTGATGGAGTTCTCAATGCACGACCGCCACCCCGTCGAGTTCTCCTGATATCGCCGCGCAATATGGCACGCGGTTAAAGATTCGCTTCCACGCGGATTATTGAATCTGTGGCCAGAGACGTTGATGGGTGTTGCGGTTGGAATGAGACCGACCGCGGTAGGCGACGCGTTGTACAAGGTGTTTCGGGAAAACGCGGAGGGTGAGTTGGAAGAGCGATTGTTTGTGCCGAGCGAGGAAGCAAATTTGATCCGATGGAAATTCGAATCGATCAGGAGAGATTTCGGAAGCTACAAAACTTTTATCATTAATATTCTTGAGAACAAATCTAGATCATCCACATCTCTTAACTTATTTACATTAAAGAAAGAAATGCGTTACTTCTTTCGACTCAATCGCAATCGTACCAACATCGTGCAAAATATCTTTTCGACTTTGTTCAGTTGTAGCGCGACGAAATTAAATCTAACGCGATCGAGTCTGATTTAAAGCAGCAATATCTTCTCCCATCTAAACGCAATCGTTTCCAAAGACGCGGAGGGACATTGAAATTTTGTAATAGGAGAATGATGAACGGAAGAACGACGCAATAAATCTGCGAATCGTCAAAGGATCGTCCGTTTACTTTCCCCTTTTATCTGCTGCAGAACCTGCTTTCTTACGGACAGATTAAGATAAGCGTTATTTATGTCCTGGGTATACCGCGGAAAAATCCTTCAGACAAAAGCCCAGGATAAGCGGCAAAACACGTTTATAGTTCAGACAAACATATTTCGAAGTCGAAACAGGGAATATTCTAGCAGTGACGCGTAAACCTCTCATAAAGGGAATAAATTATCATATCCCCGACTTCGTGGCGGATCTTGGATTTACCGGAAGATTCAAAAACGTGCCACGAGTTTTGTATATCCCTCATCTTGTTATACAGGGTGTGGCACTTCATAGTCGCTCGGTGAAGCTTCTCAAAAGTCGATCAAAATGATACAACTTTTGGAGCTCCCTGTATAGAATTAACCCTCTCGGATCTAGAAATTCCAATGCGTCAACATTGCGAGAATGTCTAACAACTCGGTGCTCGGTACTTTCGGAATAAGTATTCTGTTACAAGTGTAATCCATTTTTTAAAGATTTTGACAAAAACAACAACGCGCTACACGACACCACTGGACCCGGAAAAGATTAATTCCACAATTTTCGAACTGAATATTCCAACAACAAAAGAATTATTCTTTAACGTGTAACGTCCATCTGTATGCAATTAATCCTCTCATAATCAGAAATTCCAATGTGTCGCCGTTGCGATAAATTGTAACTACTCGGTGCTCGGTATTTCTCGAATAAATATTCTATGATAAGTACATATAATCAATTTTCCAATCATTTGTATACGGTGCACTCTATTTTTCAACAAATATCCTGCGATAAGTATGATCTATTTTCCGAAGATTTTAACAAAAACCAGAATGCACTACACTGTACACTGGATGGCGAAAAGATTAATTTTACAATTTTTTAATTTATTATTCTAACAACACGAGCATTATTCTTTGGTGTAACGTTCATCCGTTACACATGCGCGATTATTAATCATGCATCTGCGTCGAGTATTTAATATCAACGTTGAATATCTACCAAACAGAACCAAAGGGAACGGCGCGCAAAATATCGCGAGTCAAATACCTGCTTTTCATAATTGAAATATCCACCGGTGTAATTTTCGCGCGCATATGTAGCCCGGGATTACGCACTCGGATAAATAAAATTTGTTAATACCGCACTGGCGACGCGCGCAATCCGTATCCACCAGATATTTGTCCGGAATGCATTAACAACGATATTACTTTGCATTCGTAATTCACGTTCGGTCTATTTAAAAGGAAATCCCAACGCTCTCCCGCGTCGATTGATTTCGCCCACTTCCGGTACCCGCATAAACGCGTTTAACGCGAAGGTATACGCACACCTGGGACGCACGACGGAGATCGATGGTACACGCTTCATTAACGCAGTCCGCCGTACGATCGATAATTACAGAACTAATTATCAGGACGAAAACGAAACGTCGAAACGAGCAAACACGCCACCGCTTTGTATTAACGGAACAATAACCGAGGACGATTCCCAGCGAGACCGCTGGTTTCGTCGGAGAAATTGCTCGAGTTCCCCAGGTAAAATACTAAAATGGTATCTCGTACCTTCGTAGACGTAGATAAAGCTGAGGGGGGTGGGGCGGGGGGGATGGGAGGGTGTACGATTACTTACTTTCTTTAAAGAAGTAAGAGGGAAGTTTTTTCTTCCCCCCTCAACTCCCCAACCCCTCGAGAGTCTAATTTCGAAATATCATTTTATTCCACTTTTTCCGCGCTTTCGCGTCGCGGGGTCGGAGATGTAGATACCTCTGAGGGGTACCTATTGCTTTTTCTATTATGCGCGTTTTGCAGTGCTTCTCGTTTTGTCAGAACTGCAGCTTTATATTCACCTTCGTGAAAATTAATGGCTGATAGTACCTCAAGTATTCTCCCGTATCGCGCTACCGTTAGTAATTATCCAACGTAACCCCGCGTAACGTTTCTAATTAATTACGCCGAGTATTTTCGCAAACATGAATATATTCCTCCCGACGTTTCCAAGAATATTTTATTCGAAATGCAAAAAGGAGAAAGGAAAGAAAATCTGCCGTCCACCGGCGAGGGGGATGGTTCAGGGACGGCAAGTACGCTCGCGCCTCTCGGGGAAACGTTACCAAAGGTACGCATGAGTTAATTCTCAAAATGAAAAGCTCCCGTAAATGTAATGAATAGTTTGACGAAGTCCTTTCTTTTTCAGGACAAGCGCCCCGGATGTTGGCTAGCGCAACCGTGCTAATCTATGTTATAATACTGATAACGGACTTCTAACGAGAATGAGGTATCATCGATATCATCGTTCGATAGAAGTCGTTTCACTGCGAACGCAATATTTTTTTACCTAGACCTATTCACCGTGTAAAATACCGAAACGTAGTTTTATGCCCGGAATTATGCTTATTTCGTGGATTCGTTTAAAATTCGTTTAAAAATTTTTCACCTTCCACAATTGAGAAGAAATGAACAGTCGGCTCGGATAATAACCCGCACCGATGATTTCTGCAAGCTCTCTACGAACAACCATACGTTTCTCAGCGTATAAACCAGTCGACGTGTTCTCGAGGCTAATTTGTTACACGACTGCTCAGCACCACCCAGTACTTAATCGAACTGACGACCGAGACAGCTGTCGCGAATTAATTTGCCTTGCAGGTGTCAGGAGCAGGCTCGCAACTCCGTTGTCGTTTCAATTCGGCCGATCGGAATTGTTCGCTTGAATGATTCCTCCGGTTTTTTATTAAAGATTTACTTTCGCTTTTGTAGCGGTTAAATTTTCTCGCGAGAGACTCGGGACACGTTAAGATTTTGTTGGAATTATTTAAAAATGCTACTGTATTGTTATTGTATTAATATCAGCCACTGATAAGTATCGAGCAGTTGACACTCACGTAATGGAACGCACAATTGTTTAAGTATACGTCGTTTTAATACAATCGGAATTTATTTACTCCCTCCCTTACGCTCGTATGTAGGATTTCGCGAACCCAATTGTAGAGAATGATTTTACAGGGTCGAAGTAGTATAGGACGTCTGGCTGAATTTTATAATAGCGTACAATAGTTTGACAAGATCCCTGTTTGATCTGTACAGTAGTACAGGACACTGGCCCGACGTATATAGCGGTATAAGACGTCTGATTAAAGTATACAGAGGAAGAGGATGTCCAGCTGAACTATATAATAGCGTAAGATGCTATAATATAGGATATCCGTCTGGACTGTACAGTAGTGTAGGACGTCTGGCTGAACTAATCAGCGGAATAGGACACTTCGCTGAACTATTCAGTGGTATAGGACGTCCGGTCGCGTTACATGACTTCGAGTTAATATCCATCAATTTAACAAAGAAAATGAATAAATTTTCGGTTTACCAACGGTTGGAATTTAAACAAAATTGCAACAATCGACGTTCAATTATGCTTTTGCGTTACGCGGGGATGCTGACATCTTCGTACGACTTTTAAGTCTTCCTCGCTCGCGAAGAAAACGAACGAAAAAAAAATCTTGGCTCTTCGTATATGACAGAAACGCGAGGAACGGCATACAAACTTGCACTTCCTATTGTTATCTTCCAATACGTTCGATATAACGTTATAAGAGCTACGTATAAATTACGTGGTTGGGGCGCATCGAAATGGCATACGTCTTGTGTCGCAAAGTTTAGCTGGCTACGTACCAAGAACGTCATTTACCGAGCACATATATATATAGGGTGTCCCATGCGAGTGTTGTTAGAAAACTTCAGAGCTTTCCTTTGCATTCACAAAAAATTGCCGGGGACAAAAGTTCCACCGTTACGTGGCGTGTGTAGCTGGCATGAATCGAAACTTTCTCGTCTGTATGTTCCGGGAGCATATCAAACTTTGTTATTTACTTATGTATAATATATATCTTTAAATAGCATTACGATTATCACTCGCACTCGCGTAATCGCGCACACGGAAGAACGATTTACCATCTCATTCGACTTTTTCCCCCGGGGTGGGATCAAATGACGCGAATGATGTAGGTACGCACCCTACTGCCCCTAAACAAAGCAACAACTAGTAAGGTGGAAAATCAGAGCGCGATTGGCTCTTTGAAATTTTTTCAGTCGCTTCCACCTTGACACGCCACCCCCGATTACACTCGACCCACGCAAAATTGAGTCAGTCGAGGTAATTGGAACACGGTTGATAACTTCCTCGCTCACTTTATACTCGCGGAATAGGATGCGCGATTCAACGAGCGTACGTAGCTCGAGAATTTATTTAGCCAGAATGCGAGTACGTTAACTAATACCATTTTCTTTTAATTACATTTATGCCCCTGTGCACAGGTTCGAATAATCGTTTAATATTCAGACTAATGAGTATCGAGCAGTTGGTACTGGCATAATGGGTCATACGATTATTCAGGTATACGACGTTTTAATATATTTTGGATTTATTTGGTCAGACCGTGGGAATGCTTTTAATGATATACCAATTCCTGCTAATTAAATCCGAATACCAATACTTAAGTATCAAGCAGCTGCTTCTCCTATAATAAGGTGCACGATTCCCCAACCACGCGTCCTTTCAATACACCCAAAATTGACTTCGTCGAATCGTGGGAGCGTTAACCAACATGAATTCCTGTTACTACGGCTACACCCGTAAATATGCGTTCCGATAATCGTTTAACACTGGAACTACCGACGATTAATGTTATACGCGTTATATCTATTTCTATAATTTTTTTTTACCAATTACACCAACTTTTATATAGTTCAAAAGTAATACGCTTAAAATCATCCATATTCACACGACTAAAAAAATAAATTTTCATCGACATACTTACAAATGGTAAATTTGAGTAGCCTTAAACAAAAATGTCGAACCAGTCAAAATGACTGGTCCGGTAGTTAATATCTAATTACACCAAACTATCAATAATCGCTCTCGCTCGCCCAAACTGACGTCGAAACAATCGCCAATAAAGGGACAACGTAACTCACCCACATCCAGAGACTCGTCCTCCGCCACCGACACATCGAATTGGGCCCCTGGCGACGCGCGACGGTGCATGACTATGCGCGTACAGCCCACCCACGTACACGCGCTCTTTCCGACCTTAATCCTCCCTCGCACTTGGACACTTTGCTAAGTCACTGGCACACAACTACACCGGGGCGAGCTACTACCTCCGGCCACGTAACCCGACGAGCCATCGTTGTTTCCTCTATGTACGATTCCCCCATTCGATCGGTACGATCGCTCCTCGCCGCGACGATCGACCGCGCGTCTACCGTCCGATCAAACGATTCCGCCCGTCGTTCGAGATAATTCGCCGGGATCCGGGGGGTGTCCCTTTCGAGGCCGTGCGGGGTGGAGACGACGAACGATCCCCGATCGATTCGACGAGCCAGTTGGACGACGCGACGTCAGTTCTCTCGATGCCACTCGAGCCAGAAACACTCGAGGAGAAAATGTCAACCGTCGTCGTTCGTTTCTCTTCAGTCCGCGGGACACTCCACGTGCTCCCGTTCCTGGTACTCTTCCACGTCGCTCCTCCTCGAGATTAAACCTTGCCGCGTTCTCGCGGGCCCGATTGTCATCGTATGCGCCTCGTGCTACGACGATACAGTCGATAGAGTTGCCGATACCCGTACGATTCTCACGGTAAATCGATCGATAAGCTCTCTCCTCGGTATTCTCTACGCGTACCCTCCCCTCCCTCTCTCTCTCTCTCTCTCTCCGTCCCTTGTTCTCTCGGGTATCCTTACCTGTTCTCGGACGACGATTTGGACCTCAAGCTTGCCTATCGTTTCGATTTCCGATGCACTGCCACGCAGGGCTGACGATCGTTTTGTATTTTGGGCGACACTTGGGAGTATTTGACCCCGATGTTCTCAAGTGGAATGTGACTTTAACCCAATATAGTTCGGGTTATTATAATGTTCCACGTTGAAGCTTGAACTTGACTCAAGAATGATAATGTCAAAAGTTGAAAAAGAGGAATTGAAACTTCAATATTCTATAAATTTAATCCATTGGTGTTCAGATTATTGTAATTTTTGATACTTAATCTACAAATGGCACGAAGTTCGTTAAAAATTTGTACGTCCGAGCATGTCGCGATACAATTTGCTGTAATCGCGTGATTGGACCCTCCCGCGCGATAATGCGATGATTAAAAACAAAAGAAGCCAGCCCCCCCCCCCCTGTACGCGAGAACTCGTTAAAACTTGTGTTAATAATTAATTTTCCTCGCGCGCATGACGTCATTTCGCCTTTACGCGCCGGGGGGTGGGGGGGGGGGAGGTGAAAAAAAAGTATCGAAGCGCTAAACGAGCAGCCCCGCGCACTATTTCATTAATCGCCAGCCGCAAATTGCGTTTCCTTCTCGATCGATATACGTACGCGTACACCCACGTACGTATCGAGCTTTCAGTCGGCTACGCGCTACATGATTACGACTCATCGAGCTTCTATCGCCAAAATAAAAAAAAGGGAACATTCAATTTAACCGTACCATTGACAGTCGCGCGTTCGAATAAAAGTCGAGGCTCCGAGCGATAAACCAAGTATACACAGAAACGAAAGTAAAACAAAAAAAAAACACACACACACACACACAGATGGTGGCGGCGAAAAGGGAAGGTTTCGCTTGGTTAAACCGTTAATTCGCGAACCGTGCGTTACAACCACTTCTCCGTACCCGGTAACACCTGAATTTTCGGGAACGGTAAACGAGTACCGTGTACGCCGTTAATTGCCGCCGGCCGCTAATTGAAGTTTCGTATACGTATACCCGTCGCGCGCGGTCTATCCGGAATAACCCGGCGGAAACTTTTCAGATCGAAATTCAAACGTCTACGGGAAACCGCGCGCATCGAAAACGGAAATGGTCAGCGGCATCGTGACGCTCGTTGATGGCCAACAACGATTCCCGTGGGCGAGAGTGAGTATCGACGTTGTACTTCGTTACGCGATTGTCCCGCCCTGTAAACTCCCGCATTTACATCGACTCGTGGATTATACGCGTGCGGGGGGTGGGGGAGGGGGGCCAGGTACGTATGGCGATACCGATGAAACGCAGGAAACTCGTCAGTGGGCTCTTTGCGCGATATACGAGGCGATTGCACGGGTGCTACACAATTGCGAGTGCAGCTTGTCCGGCTTCGCCAGTCAGCGTTTCGTGTTATTACAGCGTCGTCGTGTTCGTGCGCGTAAGGCGGCTTTTCCACATTGACGCGCGGGACTCGTTTTCATGAAAGTTTATCGTCGGCTAAGTGCGTTTGTAAGAAGATTATCGCGGATAAGTGTGCGGTACTCTGTGTGTTCCTCGGCGGCGTTAACGAGTTAAAGTGGAAGTTATTATAATTTTTTTTTGTGTTTTTCTTTCTACCCGTCGCTCTCGGCGATTTGCGTTAACTCGAAAGTGACAATTCAAACGGTAAGAATGGAATGTCCGAAACTGAAAACGGAAATAACGATTGGAATGAGGAATATTGTAATATTGGAACAATAAGTTTAAAATCGAATAATAGAATTATTATTAGTATTGGATTATTAATAGTATTGTTACTAAAATGCGGGGTAATGAATATTGAAACAATAACTAGCAAAACAAAGGATAGAGTCATTAGTATTATCAGAATGTTAATACTATTGTCATTAATTATTTACATTCGGTAAATTACCCATAGGTATGGAATAACTAAACTTCCTTGCAGATACATTGAAAAAATGATTTTATGTTGCGTTTAATCGGGTGCGGTGGCTTTTAATGGGTTAAAGCGTATTTAATCAGTTACGCGCAGTGAGTTGCATCAACGCGTGAGATGCGTTCGGGACGAGTACAATGATGAGGCGTGAGATAGTTGAGAAACAGTGGGTGCCAAACCATCAAGGCCAATACCCGCGAAGTACAAACAACGCATTTCTCTCATTCTCAAAAAAAAGTGCATGCTTAAGTTTTCAAGTCAAAAACACGTTGTCCTCGTTTTCAAATGGATTAAAAAAAAAGTGCTTGAATCTAAATCATGCACATCTCTGGATCTTCGGATCTCCAAACTTTTTTTTACTCTATCAAGTGTATTTCGGATCGCTGATCACGAATTAATTATAGAATTTCTATTCTACTGAAAATCATTTCACAAGGAATCACAGGTGTTTGCTTGCTTTATAAATAGTTTGAAAATCCGAAGATTCGGAGATGTGCATGATCTAGATTTGTTCCAAAAAAAAAAGTATTCCTCGGTCATGAACGCAGAAAGCACGGACGAGCAAACGAGACGATTCCGGGCAATGTGTGAAGCGAGCTTAAATCACGTTCAGCGTAAACGCGCGGGAATCAATTGTCTGAACACGATTGTCCGATACTGCTGTATCCGCGACGTAATCGGATTTCAAGCTGGTGCGGCCACCGCTCCTCCCCCGTCGAAGACGGTCCCCGCGTTTTCCGGTCATGTCCGACGACGCGTATTCTACGTTCGACGATCAACGAAGCGATGGAAACTATAAAACCACGCTCGAGAGGGTCGGTTGCATACTTCCCCGTCGTTTTACGACTTCATTAAGGCGCCGTTAGGAGGTGGATACTGCCGGGGCGAACAAAGTGAGTACTTGCGCGACGGCTTCGCGATAAACCGCGTCGATTTATGAATACCGCGAGAGCTTTAATGGTCGTTACTAATAATTTCTCGCGGATAAGATAGCGCGTATCTGGCGCGCAAAGTGTATCCCGGTTGAATGCACGAAATTCGGTCGGGGGGCAGGATAATGGCCGGCGGATAGCCTTGATGGAATTTTAATTCCTGTCTTCGGTCGTTTGCTCGAGTTACGAAAGGGAGATAGAGAAAACGAGAGAGAGAGAGAGAGAGAGAGAGTAGAATATTTATAGTATTCTAGGGAAAGATTCTCTGAGGACAAATTAAGTATTTACCAAAGTATACGAAACATTAATATAGCTTCATTAAAATAAAATATATAAACAACAGGTACGCGTTTCGGTGTGAATTAAAAACTGGAAATATATTTCGAAAAATTATTGAACTTAGAAAATGATACCTTGCGCGCTACATGAACCATAATAACAAAGAATATGCATCGTGTGCTATGAGAAATATAAAATTGACCATACGCGAGGTTCAAAATACTTGACAAATGCCAATAACATGTTATACCATTTAGCGTTAATTGTCACTTGGGAGGCGGACCGATACTTGTTACCCAAAGCTACTTGTGCTACGAAACATTGTGATACAATTTGACAGCGAAGGCGCGTACAAGAGAGAGAGAGATAGAGACCAAGGGGAGGGTGATTTCGACAGCTAAGATCGTCGACTCGGCTTTTCGGGGCTGGCTCGAGAAAAGCATTAGCGATACACCATTGTGTGTAGTGTTACGCGAGTCCGGGACGCTTAGCGGGGGCCATGACGACGCATATATTATTAAAAATACCAAGGAAAGATGCACTCTGGACGCGCATTCAAAATTCAGTTCCGGGGCTTGAATGCTGATAGCGTAATATCCCAGCGTCCCCGTAAATCCCTATCCCCTGACGTTGGTTCGAGTTTAGCCACGTTTTCGCGCGGAATCGCACCGACCGAGAAATGTAAGCGAAGATTGTTATCCGGCGCGATGCGTTTGGAATGCAAATAATGCATATAAATATTTATGTTTCTTCGGGACGCGATGTTGACGAAAGCTTGGTCGTAATGAGGGTCGACGCGACTGTTGACGTTGTTTTGGACCGAGTGCTGTCGTAAAATATTGATGTTCACCCTGATAGAACCGTCCTTCGTCTCGCCAGGAATGGGTACTACCCACCCTCCCCACCCCCCTAACCACCACTCGTTTTAAAGTATGGTGGCTTGCCCCATAAACGACGCGAACGGTTAGCGGAAAGTAAATGCGGAAAATTATTCTGATTGATCGAAGTGCGTATCGCAACGATCGCGCGTTATAAATCGCCGACCGAAATTCGCGTTCGAGGTACATCGGTTTTCCCTTCCTCTTTTTTTTTACTTTTTTTTTTTTTAACGATCCACGCGCGACGTTACCTACGTCATACTCATTGCCATATGCTATGCAAATAATCCCTATACATATTTATATGCCAACCGGGCATACCGCGGTGATAAAATCACCATCAACGATCGGGACCAAAATCCACGATGGAACGGTTTGTATTTTACCCGGCGATTCTTCCGGCGATTTGCAAAAAGCAACGGGCAGCGGTAACCGACGTAATTATCCATCAACGTTGCGAGCTTCGAAAATTCAAAAATTTACGTCCAAATTCCCCGTTATACGTGGTCACGCACGGTTAGGGACCTAGCCGCGATGCCGATCGCGAGTACGCGAAATTGCACGCGCGACGTACGTTTCTTATCGCGGTTGATTGGTATACAGTGACCGGCATCGAGTCCGCCGGATATCGATCCGATCGCAAACTTTACCAATTAATGGTCGCCACGGTCAAAAGCAAACAGAGATACGCGTTTGCGCGATTGCATTCATCCGCGTAACATACCGGAACCTCTACTCTTCCCCCCTCGGTGTGATACTCGCTCATAGTTTGCGATTCAAGGACTTTGGATGAATCAACGAACTTGTCCCGGAGCTTTCAACTTTCATTGAGCTTGCGCGTCGTATCGGTGATTGGTACTCGACGATGTTAGCCGCTGCAAAATACATTAACCAATGCCGATTCACGTGTACTCGGAGCAATACGTCGGGTTATTCGTCCCGAACAATTGAGATCGATCTTACGTCGTGTTTCTTCGAATCGGATATCAAAGCTATTGTGTCACGACCAACCGAAACACGTGTACGCTAAATTTTCGAAATACATTGCTAACCGGTCCAACCAATTTACAAGTATTCGGTGTAATGTGTTAGGTTATATTCGACAATTGAATGTGATCCGATGTCGTGTCTACCCAAGTACATCAATGGTGACCAACTTTTGAATAACCTGCGCAATGCTGATCTTTGGAATTAACAAAAGCTTTTAACTTTGATCTGAGCAATGATAGGTGAACACTAAATGGAAACCGAGCAAGTCAGGAGTATTTAGTTCAATATGTTAGGTTATTCAATCTCAACAATTGAGACTGATCTAATGTCACGTCTATCCAAGTCGAGTATCTCAACGGTAACCAAGTTTTCAACTCGATCGAATGTTTAACCTCTAACGGCAAAAGCGTGCCCTTCGCGCTATACAAAGTTTTTAACAATGTTCCAACCAATCGGGTGCAATACGTTAAATCATGCCACCCTGAAGAATTGGGCGTGATCTTATGTCCTTTGAAAATCGGATATCGCAACGTTAACAAACTTTTAATCTCAAACGAAAACTTATCGTCTATAGCAAAACTGTTTCTCTCAAAGTACCCAAGTTTTTAACTTTCAATTTATCGCAATTACGCTAACCACTTCATGTGCGTTCAGAGCGATATGTTAGGTTACTCGTTCCCGAGGATTGAAAACCAAATTTTGAATCGTAACAAACTTTTGAGCTCAAACGAAAATTTATCGTCTACGATTAAATTGTTTCTCTCGAATTATCTAAAGTTTTTAACTTTCTCTCTACCGCCCGAGGGGTGCATACTAAATTTTACGAATTCGTTGCAATTTCAAATTACACCCGCCAATTCAAGTGTACCCAGAGAAATACGTTGATTATTTGTCCTAGGCAATTCAAAGTGTCGCTGCCCTTTGAAAACCGTATATTGCAATAGTAAACAAGTTTCGAGCACAACCGAAAATTTATCGTCTCTGCGACAGAATTGTTTCCCTCAACATCCCTATTTATCGTTGTGAGTTAGTAAATAAATTATCCAACGTTTTCCCTTTGAATCGTCCAATCGAGGGAATGCCTCCTAGATTTTATGATTTTCCTTCCCCCCCTCTCCCCCCTGCCACCGGAAGTTGTACCACGCAGCAATAATTAATCTCTTTATAAACCAATTTCCAAACATCGATATACCAATTTGCGTGCCAACAATTCAAAGCGCCCTTAATCGTTCACCGTCACTACACCAATTAGCCCGCCTGCTCTCCGAATCTCTATTCACCCTATCAGCGATCTCTTCGCACGCTCCAACGCCGACCGGTCGAAAGCCATTGTAAACTCTACGAAACAACAAACAACAACGTCGAAAATCTCCCACTCGACGAGAGGCCACCTCCCCATCGCGTCTTTCGCGTTCACGTTGTTTGGGCCTCTTCTACTCGCGCCAGTGAAAAGAGTCATCGGGATTCAACCGAGGGGAACCCCACTCTGACTGCCACCAACGTGATAGCGCTCCGCGTTTACAAAACCCGAGCGACGAGTGCTCTCTCCCGTCTACGAATACCACCGAGATAACATAGGAACTCACTCTGCGATTAATCGTCGCGATAAGGCGGGAGGTAATCCCGCGTTAATTCCCGCGTACACGCCTTGGCACCGATTAAATTCCAACGAGTCCCCGGGAGCGGCGAAACACACGCGGGTCACCACGCACAGAGAACGAATCTAACGCGGAACGACGCGCACGCACTTTCCGGGCATTTATTTCCGTCGACGGAAACGTGACACCCGGCGAACAGTTACGGAGCTGCGTACCCGTCTCTCTCGTCGAAGAGTCACTGGCGGACTGCGAGCTTGTGCAGCGCGGAGATGTGGGAGCGGTGGATGCGAGCGACGGTGGGAGCGCGAGGGGCCGAGGGGGGCCTCGGCGGACTGGTGAGAGAAAGAGAGATAGAGTGGGCGGGTTGGGAAGGAGGGAGAGAGGACGATTGGAAGCTGGGGGAAGCGGAGGACGGGGAGGAGAAAGGGAGAGATGGAACGGGTGAAACAGTGAGACCGAGAATGGGGGAGGGGGTGAGAGAAAGAGAGAGAGTGAGAGAGAGAGAAAGGAAGAGAATTCCAGTCAGCCAAAGAGGGAGATACAGGGGGGAGCGAGATTGAGGGAGAGAGCTTGAGAAGGGGTGGGGGACGTGGAAAGTGACAAAGAAATGTGATACACAAACCGAATGGGATAGACGAGGAAGGGCGTAGAGATAACGAAAGGGGAGAAAGAGAAGGAGGGGGATAGAGAGAGCCGGAGAGTCTTCGCATCTCGTTTTTATACACGCAGCCTCTCTCTCTCTCTCTCTCTCTCTGTCTCTCTTTCCCCCCCGTTTTCCTGCCTTTTTACTTTTCCACGTTTGCCATGTCCTCTTCTTCGGGGTTCCCCGTTGTCCCCGCGTCGCCCACTTTCTCTGGTTCTATTCTTCGATTCTCCCTCTCCTCCCTCTCACCACTTTTCGCACTCCCTCCTGATTCCTATTCGCGCACGCGTTCGCTCCCTCTTATCCGGTCACCTTTTAATGCGTTCCCCGTTCCTTTCCACATTTCTTTCCGGTTTTGCGTTCCTTCGCGCACACGCTCAACGCGACCACGGTTAGCCGTTTGTACGTGAACCTACCCGATTCTACTTTCCGCGATATCTTTCACTGCGGGCCCTGGATCTTTTGATTACTCGCACAAAACGAAGCGGACATAATGGTCGCTGGGACTGGGATCGCTGATAATAGAAATTTCAACCGACCGCGTGTAGTCGCGCGGACAATGTGACGGAAATACTCGAGGATGATGTCAAAAAAAAAGAAAATGTTGGGTTTACTTAATCTTGAGGTGAAATCGCAAAAAGCGTTGCCAAGAATGTTTCGCTCGTTCGATGTTTAAGAATAAATATCGACTGCCATTCCCTGATTTTTTTTTACTTTATAAAGAAGTTTTGCCTGTTGGTTTTGAGTATCGAATGTGTACCCGAAAGTACGGAAATACGTGAAAAAAAGAGATGGTTTAACTGTCCGTGAAACATGCTCTGCAACATATACGGTGGAGGTAGAATGAACGAATTCTTTTTTTTGACAACCTCGATGTCGTCTTCCTTTTTTTAGCTGAATCGCTTTTCACCTATTTCTCGATTTTTTAAAATTCTGCTCCCCTACATGCGTCAGAGTCTTATTGGGAAAAAATCTGGTCTTATCGTTCAACTGCGAATGTTTGTCCAAATCGGCATTTTCCGAGAAGTATAGAAATATTCGTAATTTATCGTATAAATGTCTGATGCGGATTATTTTAACAAATAATGAGTAACCCTAATTTACAGGTTTCGCATATGAATATAAAAACGATTAAACAAATAAAAAAATTTTATTCGGAAAATTCTACTTGAATCAAATATAGAATATTTTGGATGCTTAAACTCGTGTAACCTGAAAACAAATGTCGATATATTTTGTCCAGACCTATCGTTTAAGAAAAAAATATTCCAAAGGAATTGTGACCCTTTTATTACAGGTCAAAATTGCATTGAATATATCAATCTCCGATGGGGCTTCAAAAACTAATTCTTTCTTTTTCTGATTTTCTTCATTTTATTTATGAGCACCAATCATGACTCCAAATGATTATAGTATACTATTATTAATCTTAAAAAACACGTGTGCACAAACGGCCACGATTTGCTTCTTACGCGTATCGATTGATCCCAATTTTATATACCGCGCGGAAAGGAAAACCTAATCATGATTTAATATGGACGACGCATCGTCTGCTTCGTCGAGGAAAAGCGGGAAGGGTGGTTACGCTGTCTTATCATGTTTCTCAAACACGACAGTAACCGCGATACTACTACGGAAATTTTATGATCGCGGCTAAGCGTGTTTTAAACCGATGGCAAGCTAACAAGAAGTTCGCAACCGCGACGTACGCACGTTGGAGTCTGCGTCGATACCTGATATTTTACGAAACTTTCAAAGCCGATGTAATCTCCGGAGCCCCTCTTCTTGAGCTGCAGTTCGCCCTGCAAATTGTCTGCCTCCGAAATAGTTTGTCGTGATACTTGAAAACGAATTTTCAGGCCACGCTTGAGCCCCGTTTCGCAGTCGAGCTTCCTCCACCATAATTGGATGGAAAAATCAATTGTTCTTAAGTCAACCTTTTTGGAGACGCTGGCCCTTTACGCTAAATGTTTATCATGAATTTTACTTTATCACCTCCAGATCTGATGATCAGTTTAAGGGACACGTTATTCTTACGAATAATATGGTACTGGTTCTCAAAATAATTGGTTATGTTCAGTAAATAAAATTTTAATTATTCGTGTAGTTAATTAACAATATATAAACTTTGTCCTGAAAGGACAAAAGTGTGGAAAAAAATGGTTTCCCATAAGGGACATACATGAGTCCGAAAACGTTAAAATGCAACTCCGTAACAAATAAAAAATGCAGTTGAACGAATGCGATACTCGATCGAAGATCGAAAGATATATAAAAAGTTATCGCTGCAGTCAATTGCAATCGATGAAAGGTGGAAAACTATTATTTACATCCTTCATTCAATAACGATGACCATTAATTGATTTAAATTCGTTGCACAAAATTGATTAAAAACACACTGGAAAATATGAAAGCTGAAAAAAAAAATACTCCGGGTACTCCCCTGATCAATTGTAATCGATGGAGGGTTGAAAACTATTGTTTACACCCTTCAATCAACAACGATGACCATTCATTTATTTAGGTGCACCAGAAAAAAAGTATTAAAAATATGCTGAAAAATATGAAAGCTAAAAAAGACACTACAGGCACTTCTCTGACCCATTGCATTTGATGGAGGGTTGAAAACTGTTGTTTATACCCTTCAATCAACAACGATGAGCATTCATTGATTTAGATGCACCAGAAAAACATGTATAGAAAAATACATATACTGGAAAATATAAAAGCTAAAAAGGCATCCCCCAAATCAACCACAGTTCACAAATTGTTTATAATCATTGATCAACAGCAATGATAATTAACCGTTCCAGATGCATTAAAATATTAATAAAACAACATATGAAAGCTGAGAAAAGATACTCCAAGGATCGTTGAGATCAATCTCCTTCGACGGGAGGGTTAATAATAATTTTCTTACAGTCATCGATCACCAACACAGACCTACGAACGATCGGAATGCATCGAAAAAATATTCAGGCGTTAATAAGAAAATCCTTTTTGGACCAAATATCACTCGTAACCTTAAACTACGGGAATTTTCTCTCGGGGATCCCGAACCCGACTCAATACCCAGGAAATACCCCACAATGGGTCGATTGAGGTGGAAGCTTTTAGGAAGTACTGCAAGGCAGACACATTCTGACGTATGATATATATATATATATACATATATATATAGGTTTTCTTCGCACGTCGCTCATGTAGAAACGCACACTCGAAACTTTCAAAGACAAGAACCCCAGTGAACCGCAAGCTTCGAATTTTCCGGCGAAGCACGGGCCGACTGAAAAGCCTGACTGAGATTAGGTCGGTTGGCAATTTCCGCGCAGTCTTTCAATGCGCGGGCGTCTTTGACACCGAACGTAAGATTAAATTTTCAAGGTTTAAAATCTAAAAGAGATTTCGTCATGGCACGGGTGAAATTTCGGGGTGAACCGCGACTGTACGGATTTTCAAAGGTTCGCCACGTAAATTACATATTCCGCGCTTGATCCCCGACGATGGCAATCACGAGACACGGGGGGGATGAGTAGAACGAAAATTTGTTTAACCCTGATTAACCCTTGAGGAGAAAACTCGATACATTTTCCATCTAACCTTCCATTTTTTTTTTTAGTCCACTTTGTAGTTTTAGTCGTTACATCTTAATCGTACTTTGTTTTATGATTATTTACCAACGGACAGAGGCACGACAAATTGTTTATTTACGTTCAACGACTTAACGAGTGGGTGTAAAATATTCTCAAGTTCGCTTTGCAATACCATTTGAGTGTAGATCTGTGAACCTTCAATTTCTAAAATCACAGTTTTGAAGTGAGACAGGCAAAAGATTACCAGCGGTACGATTCCGCGAATCTGAGCGGACTTATCGAATTATCGTTTCAGGTGTACGTTACCATCGATTTATAAAGGACACCGGGTACTTTGTTACGGATTTTCTTTGTATCGAGCCGGAGTTTCCATTACGTTCCTCCTTTCTTTTGCAGATAGTTGGATTAGATACGAAAGAATCGTTCTCCGGACACTTCCCTCTCTCCGTTATGTACTGCCTGCTCGCGAGCCATAAGTTTAATAATCGAACGTTCCAACAAGCTTTCGAATTCCGTAGCGTGCGTCACGGAGAACTTGAACGCGCGCTCGCGATATCGTGCGGATATTGCAAGGATATACGCCATCAATTCTACGAGTTGACGCCTAAACAATATTCAAATTCTACCGTGTTGTAGTATATCCTAAGCTGGCGTTGCTTGGAAATAGAGTGAGCCGTATAAATTTACGCTTCTGCTTCTGCCGTTGGCGGACGATCCGTTTGAAATTGGCCGAATTGTAGATGACGCGCGAAAGCATATATTCTTGTTATTGGTCTACGGTTGCCGTGGCCGTAAAGCACAATTTTTGACCATTTTTTGTCCTAACCGTAACCAAACAGGGGAATAAAGTCACTGTAACTCGCGAAGTTAGATTTTTGGTACGTTTGTCCTAAGTATAACGTATTTTTTTTAAGCAAATAGCGTGATAGAAGACTTAGGCTTAAAATCACATGTAATGGCAGCGGTATTAACTTAAAAATGTAGTAGCAGATCCCACGTGGATTACCAGAATTAACACGGATACCGGTGACTAAAATATAAAATTAATGACTCGTTCTAAATGCAATACTCCTGAATTCTATTCCTTACATTATAAGTATCGTTGCTTTCGGTGCATTCTGAAGTTGTCCTAGGTGGAATTATTATTTGCCATTTGTTCCTGCAGCTGTGCAATACAGCATACGCGACCTTATTAAATAATTAAATTTACTACAATCATTTTATATCTCCGAGAGATACGTCTCATGTACAACAAAAAAATCAAGCCCAGTTCAAAAAGTAGAACAACTCATCTACAAATAAATCCAAAAATTTGCATACAACCGATAACGAGTAACATGGACTACCGTTTGCGCAACGTTCGTGTAAAAATTTTTTGCGAATATACGTGACTGCCAAAAGTGGTGAATATCAAAATCGTTCACCCCTATTCTCTCAAACTGTCCACCGTACGTAACCACGACGATACAACGACACCCGACGATTCGTCCGACGATTATGCACCTGTCCCTCCCGCTGATCCGTCGATACAATAATGTCACGTTCACCTTTCCGCGTTTTCTCGGCTGGATACCCGACGGCCGGACAAAAAGTAACGCGTCGGTCCTCCACTCGGCCGGAAGTACCCGGGCATCGAGTGAAATACGATTGCATGCTGATGAATGTGCGGCGGACAGGAAAGAAGGATGAACGGTAGAACGAGAAAGCCAGTGACGAAAAGGGGTGGGTCGAACGTCGGTCGGGGGGTGTGCGTGCAAACCCGTGGCGAGGCGTAAACGACGAAAGCGGAGAATATTGGAAAAAACTGTGGAAGAGAGAGGGTAAAAGTACGTGGTGTTCGTGAGGGAGAGAGGGGGGAGGGCAAGAGAACACAATTTCATTAAAACAACAATGTCTGATCTAATCCCCGTTGCCAGGCGTATCGTTTCGCAAAATTTTGACACCAATTGATACATACTGTATTTTGATTAATTCTTTTGGTCGATTTGTAAATTCAGTTTGATTATTATCCATATTCTCATTTCATGTATCATATTTTATTCATTTATCTTATTTTCTAATATACTACGGTATTGGGAAATCTGGATTCCAAAATCAAAGCTCGCTAAGAAGATGAGGTCAGTTAAAACACATGCGAAGTGTGCGTGAACAGACAGGAAATGAAAATATCAGAATAAAAATACAATTGGATAAATAAAGCAGGGCAGAGAGTAAATACTTCAACGAAATGGACGATAGAATTTTCCTAGGTACGTGGGCGCCGATGAGAAGGGGAGACAGGTGAGCGGTAGGACGAGGGGAAAAAAAGAAGAATAGGAAGAGGAGGAGAGAGAGAAAAGGAGGGGAGGGTCATCTAAATGAATATTCCAGCAGTTGCATATTTTCCCTTTCTCGCGTTGTTTAACCGGATATCACAGCTGGTTCTAGTTGTTATTTACGCGGAGCGATGAATAACAATGAAGGGGAGAGCATAACTGTACGCAACTATAAATCCAAAAAGCACCGTGACAATTCTCTACGTCTACGTCGACGGGGCGAGAAACGTTGCCGTGCGCCGGTCTCGCCGATAGCGTCGGGCGGGGTGCATTAAAAACGAGCGAAAACGAAACGACGGAGAAGCGAACGGCAGATAGTGGCTGGCCATCCGTGCGATCGTTTTCTACGTCCATTTCGGGTCCTACTCCCTCTCGTATTCGCGCGCATTTTCACATGAACGATCGGCGCGTATGTAGATCGTATTGTTTCGAGACGGACAGCTCTCTTTCTCCCTCCCTTTCTCTCGCCCGGGATTCCCTGATTTTCTTTTTCCGCGCCTGTTAAATTGAACTGTACGGGGCAAACAAAAGGAGCGCGATAAGCAGTCGCACGGAAACGCGATTCCTGGTTTGGCTTTGACGAGTGGAAGCGCGCATGCGCGGGTGCGCGCTTCTGTGCGCTGCGAGCTACAAGTTTTCGGAATCGCTTTCGACGATCGGAGAATCTTTCGTAATGAAACCTTGATGGTCGTGGAAAAATGTAGGATAGAATGCTTTTTGAGTCTAGTTTAGAATGTAAGTTGGGATTCATTTGTTTTTATTCGAGATAAAATCTAGGAATTCAAGAATTGAGCTTACGATCGAGTTTCGAATTTGACGATGAGTTAAATTTAGAATCATGTTTAGGGCCTGGTTAAGAGTTAAGTGGAGGATTATGTTTTGGATTTGTTGAAGGGGTAAGTTTAAGATCAAGTTTACGATTTGACGAAGGATTAAATTGAGGATCGAGCTTAGGATTTGGTACGGAAGTAAATTGAGGATCAAGTTTCAGATTTGATTAAGAATTACATTCGCGATATAGCTTACAATTTCATTAAGAATTAAACGAGGATATAATACACGATTCAAATATTTAAATTTATCATTGAGTTTAAAGTAATCGGAATTCGTTTAATTACAAGCACGACCAGTGGGATTCAGGTGTAGCCATACATACCGGCGGAGTTTGAGATTCGCTTTCACCTGCGACTCTTGATTGTTAAATTATTTCGGTGATAGGCGACCCTGTACCATGTAGCATTTATCAGTCGGATTCAACGAGCGAGGTTCGCGCGCAATTATTCAGTTCCCAACTACCAAAATATCGATTCGAAATTTACGTCACGGGGGACGATTTAACCCTTCAACGTTGAATGAGGATAATTCGCGACATACAGTTGTCCGCAGGAGTATAATTCCGTTCTGGGCTTGACCGCGGCAAATTGAATTTAGCATTTAAAACAAGCCTCTCGGCTAAATCCCGTATACGTATATTTGGAAACAGGAAAAAATTGTTTTCAAGTAAAAGCTGTTCGCCAACGAGAAACAACTTCCGCCACTTTTAATATTTTTGTTCTGGTACAGCAACACTGACTCATTTCATTTCCACTTTTAAAAATGTGAAAGCAATTCGGCTCAGCCCGTTTTAAGTGCCTCACTTTGTATATTCTGGTTTTGTTACGGATTCCCTATAATTTTATTATCGCGCGTACCGAGCCTTAAACTTAAATACATAAATCTTAAATTGCATCGAAAACTAGTTCCTCGACTCGAATAATTGGATTCTGAACTTAGCCCTAAACTGAAATAATTGAGTTCTAAATTGAATCTCCGAATGAAATCGAACCCTACCGAAACCTACATCGAAATAATCGAATTCGAAAGTAAACCCTAAATTTCATACTAAATTAAATTCAGCGATGAATCCTAAATTTAGACGAATGAATTCTAAATTAGATTCTACGCTAGATCTAAAAAATGCAATTAAATCTGTAACTCTGTAAATCTTTTTATGTAGCGCGTATAGTCGATTTAAACGATCCACGCGATTGGTGGGTGAAATAGAAAATCATGCCGATACATTTCAGCACACGCACCAGTCACCTGGGAAAACAATGTATTGTTTCGTCTTGTTTGCACCGTATCGATATTCATATCGAGAAGGCTCGCGTATGCATCTCCCGGCCGTGGATACCAGAACTCCTGGAATACTTTCGCAGGCCACTTTACGGATGAATTTCGACTGCGATATCCCGCAACTGACCATGTTCCGTTGTGGATGAAGCGCAAACAAGCGGGCAACTCCATCGAATATCGATGCAACATTGTTTCACGCCGTGCGAAACCTCGTGGGAACGCCACTGTATGACAATATTTTGCAATTCATACACGTGCGTGTACACGTTCTACGAGCAATCCAATTTCAGTACAAAAACAAAATATACATATTTGGAATAGACATAAAAGTCAGAGGAGGAAATGTTTGCCAGTCTATTCAAAATGCTGCGCGCAAATGTGCGAAGGTATTCAATTCTCCGCAAATCCTGCTTTTGGAATATTATCGACCGACGGTTTTACGAAAAGAGGGTCGCAATGCAGCTTTACGTTCAAAATATTTCAATGAATATATTCTTGACCGCAAATTTGGACGTTATCTATGACCACGCGTGATAGATCTGATTTTACGCGTTTCCTGATTAGAAAATAGGCTCAGCGTAATTTCTTTGCCGTGCGTTCTAAAATTTAATAATATACCCTCAAAATGAGTAAAAAATGTGTAAATTTCAGAAAATAAAAATCGTGCTGTTACACTTTTATCCCGAGACGCGAAATACCGTGATAGGACGGGAGAGCTCACGTGACGCGACGATTGTGTATTTCCAGGTTAATTGTTCCTGGCGCACGTAGAAGCTCCTTTCGTCGACTTACAAGCATCCAGTTCATCGTTTCGATGCAAGGAGATTCGGTGGGCTCTTCATTTCCGTTTTCGAAGGTACTTCTCCGCTTCGCGTACACACTGGGAGACCGAATAATAAGCAACGGAACACGGAAAGCCCCTGCCGTAATATTACGTCGGATCGCGCGGTAGATAGTCCTCGTCTGGCAAGTTCCTTTGCTTAGCCGGGGTCGTCTCGCCGGAGGGCGGCTTATCGTGCCCAACTACAGCCGCTGTTCGAAATTTCCTCGAACGCCTACGACTCCGTGTGCCCACATTTGCGAAGGCAAGTAAGTTTCCGAATGTGCAGGCACAAAGCTCAAGCTCCGCTCATTCGCCGAGTCGAATTGTGTACGAGAAAGAGCTGCTATTGCCACACCATCGAACTGTCTCGTTAATCCCTCGAATTTAGGAATCGTGGTGGTAATAAAATGAGCTTGCGAAACTTCTTGAAACGCTTACCGCTGGGCGCGCTGAAATTTGCGAAATTGAGACAGTCTTTGCATTTACGAGCGTAAAACTCGTACTTGTTCATTCTGAAAGTTGAATTGGAATTGAGTGATAATGCAATGAGGTTTAGAAGTTTCCTATAACACTACCGACCGCACGTACTCAAATCTGCAAACGTAAGAAAAAAGTTTTGGATTTATTAGGCTTACTTTCAAAATGTGATAGCGATTGAGAAAGAGCTGCTATTACTATTCCTTGGATCTACTTCGGTATCCCTCCGATTCAAGATTTCGGCGCTAATAAAACAAGAAAGTTTCTCGCGTGCCTACATGACTTTTGCCTACGAACATTTGCGAAATCAAGGAAGTTTTTGGATGTACGGGCACAAAGTTCATGTTCGTTTGTTCTCGAAGTCGAATTGCGGTTGGGAAAACACTGCTACGACTCCATGAGTTTATTTTACTAACTCTCTGAATGTTTGAATTGAGCGTTAATGAAATATGCGCCCACGTTATTGTTTTTTTGTAAACGGAAACTTGTAAACTTTAATTACGTTTACTAAATTCCAAAACAAAAATGCTAAAAGAGAATAATTGATAAAGGTACGCAATTAACAATTCTTTCTACTCAGTTGCGCACACCTTCTATAAGTTAAGGCGGAGGCGAACCTGCGGTCTTGCGAGTTGAAACTGTGTCAAAACTTTCGTTCCAAAGTACCCAAAACAATTTTTTATTTATAGGTTTCTTAGTCCGTAATGAAACCGCTTATCCTCTAACACCTTGTGACAACGAGAACTCGTTAAAATGGTGTAGTTTACTTTCAACCTTTCTTCGCCTTTATCAAACTTCTGCAATTAGGAACAAAAAACGAGCTTGAAAGCAAAACAATTTTCTCATAATGCAAGCAATCGTTGATTGTTATTCGACCTTCTTTGTTTCCCCTCGCGTGGATCGATTGCAAGAAGGAAAATACCAATGTTGGGGAAATTCTATTTTAATGCAATTAAAAACTTTTATTCAATTCTTAAGGTATTGCGAAAGTATAATAATTTTCTACATCTATTATTTCAACTTCGCCGCGAATAGTGCCTTGTCTCAAGAAACTGACACGCGAATACGCAAAGAAACGTGCAACATTTCCATTCGATTTGCTCCGCTGGCCAAGCGATTTCTCAACCTCCGGTTCCTACCGTTAAGGTGAACTTCCATTACGCGGAGTCTAACCTCGAGGGTAACTTCCCTGAAACATGGATACAAACAACATTGCAATCGGGGCCTAATCTACGTAGAGGAAACATAAAGCCAACCAGCGCACCCAATTTCGGCATACCAGCCATACCTTAGAGGATCACCCGGAAATCTGTTACCCGAAAGAGTAGGATATTATCGCTTCCACGCGACGAATAAAACTAATATAATGGAGATTACCGGAAGTTTCCATTTGGCAGTTTCAACATTGTTGGCCGTGAGTATTATGTTTTCAATCGTGCTTCTACTACTTTTCTAATTCCCGTGCTATCCGAGGAATTTTCGCGAGTCGAATGGTGTTATAGTGTTAATTCATGCAATATTTCATATTTCAAACACATGATACTCAAATCCGAATGATTCGTATAATTCTGAATACATAGATACCCATATGTAAATTATTAGAATAGATCTAAACACTTCGGTAGTTGAATTCAAATAATTCGTGTAATTCTGAATACACGGATATACGGGGCACGAAATCCGCGAATCGTCTTTAAACTAATTAAAGCGTCTCGGACAAACAGAATGTTTCGATTAGGAGGCAATTTCAGAAGCTCGTAATACTATAAAGCTAAAGCGTCTCTGTAAACATTCACTAAACTAAACTCATGCGCTGGCTTGCGTACGGAGGACTGGTAAACACTGTACGCGTAGCGCTTAAAAGGTCCGTGTCCGCTCGTTAGCGTGTACAATTATCTGTCACGTGCAAATATTACGAAACTTATAAAATAATAACACCGAGAAAATTACAATGCTATTACGAAGCGATGAATTTTCTATAACGTCACCAATATTGCGTCGATAATATGCGCATATTAATAACACGTTCACGCGTGGCACACGTTAAAATTATACTGCGAAACTTCGAATAGAATTGTATTTGTACGGCTTGAAAAAAAGTAACAATGGTTCGGTAAATTAAATAACGCGTGATTATTAAAATAGCTCTTTCAATGCACTTTTCAAAGGTTTTAATTGTCAATTAAATTCCACTGATTTGCGTAACATTGCGAGCGGTACTAATTCGTTCGAACAAATGATTACGAAATGTAACAATTTTTTAGTATGACAATAACTGGTGGGATACAAATATGCAAATTTGGGTGCTCGTACGGGCGAAGGAGATACTAACAAACAAATTATAACAAAATTTGTTGGGCTCTAGAAACATGCAATGTTGTCTAAAACCTATAATTAATTTATTCTAATTATCAATTATTGTTAATTCCGATTCCCAGAATCGACAAGAGGCAGCAATAGATATTTAATGCCCTCCCTTTTCAACCCCTCACGCGCGAATGTGCGACAATCACGCCGTTTTAGTTGGTCACGGTGGTGTAGTGTTACGTCCACAAACAATGCATCCGATGGGCGTTACACGCTCAGGGTTAAACGTACTCGCATAATGTTCCATTGTGAAAATAAGTTAATTTATACTACATTGTTGCTGCGCGCTCCATGCGTTTTTGACGTTTCTCATTCTACCTCCGATAGGAACAAATCAAATTATCCAGTTCAGATTAATTCGTTGGGTTTTCGAAATGTGCATCCAGAAATATTTTCGAATAATCTAATTGCATGTATTGAAATAATATATTCGCAAGACTTCCCAAACAATAATTAGAGAATAATATCCAAGAAGGTTAGTATGCTTCCTACTTAATTTGGATTTTGACTCAACACAAACAGATTAAAAATTGGAGGAACTATTAATATAGACACTGTAATTAAACTATTGACGTCAACCGTGATAGTAGTATTGTATTTTGGATTGAAACCTTTTATAATAAAATGAAGTCAACTCGGAATTAAATTTCACGGAATATTTATTAAGCGTTACGAGGTTTGTTGTGAACATTACTACCAGCGATAAACATTTGATGCATCGGACTGTCTGTACAATATGCAGTCGTAGCTGTGTTACTGTTTGCTGTGATACTACTAATTACAGTTCTGCAAGCAAGGCTTATGTCAGCAGTGAACAATTGTCCGTATTATGTTAATAAACGTGTATAAACAATGTCACTGGAGGAGATTTAGTGAAACGTAATGTATTAAATCCGTAATTTATATCATCCAAAATTACCGGAGGATACTACTGTCAGCTAATAAATTCGTATTTAAAAAAAAAAAATTATTGGCAACAATTACATTGGTTTCAATTGGTAACAATTATATTAATGATATTTATAACCGCAGAGTAAAAAGCCTGTAGCAGTAGGAGTCATAAAACTTAATTATCGAAGAACAAGGACAAATGTGTAAATGTAAAACTGAAAGCTCGTTTACTACGACCCCTTTTGCCACTTGGGTTCTAAAATAATCCTGTAGATCCTGTAACACCATTTTAGAAACACCCTGTATAAGAAGCTCCGTTACCTTAATTCGCGTAACGAGCCTGTTCTCAGTTTTTATGCAAATCGAAGGGCAATTACACTTACGTAAAACGTGTCGGAAGCTTTTTAAGCCATGAAACCAGATTGCTATCGTTATCTACGTTCTTGACCCTTCCCAGCCACATTCCGTTCGCAAACACCCGCTACCTAACTGCCTATGATCACTAATTAACTTTGATTGCCGACTCTATGGCCTCCTACCGCGAAGAGAACCGAGATACACTCGAATAAAGCTACGGAAGATGTACAGAATTTTTAAGCCGGTTGCCCCAGTACCGAGAGCGACCTCAAGATTTTAACATTTATGTCAGACTAACTTTATGCAGAAACAGTTGGTCGTGCACCTTTGACCCCGGGGTGTTTCGTAAACTGCTCGACGAGCTCCACAATTATCCGTAAGATTCCTCAAATTTGGACTCTTAATTCTTTCACCACTTCTGGTTAAAAAATCGTATGATTAGCGTTTGTGCATTATTGGAAGTTAATTATTACGAAGCATAATCTGACTGTACATGTTTATGCAAATTTACATTTGTATAGAAGATCGATAAAGAAATGAGATTTTGCATTCCACTGTGTTTCTATACAGTTCGAATATTCACTAGGGACTATCGACTTCGGAAAGCGATCAAGAACAGAAGGAGAGACTTCGTAGAAACTGAAGGGAATCATAATATACATATATACGCGTTTGCCGTTACCAAACAGGAAACTCTGGATTACCGACAGCACAGACAATCGCGATCCGGTTAATCGAGGTCCTACCCCACAACACGCGTGAACTAGAAACCTAGTCCCCCACCATGAGATTCGACGCTGATACACACTTGTTTTAAAAGCTGTTCTCAAGAATTATAACGCATTGTTGTTTTTTAAAAATTGCAAATTGGGGTGGTGTACCATTTGATACGCAATCTGATCAAACTCAGCGATCACTTATAAAATACTACTCTTCCACTTTCCGTGTACACCTAAAATCAGTTTCCCAAACGCTCTCAATTCCGCCGCAACGTTGCCCGGCTGGGCAAGAGCCCCCGTCATATCGACGGAAGCAGGGAGAAACGTACAAATCGCTTCGATTCGGTTCTACCCAGCAGGAAGCCTCGGCGATGCCTGGTACGTTTCAGGACAACGCTCTACGCTTCGTCCATCCGCTTTTCATCCGCTCATGCGTACCCTTATGTGGACTCCGGACAAACGGTTGCTTTGTAAACCCGAATTTCACTCCGTACAGCCGTCGGTTGACATGGTTCCGGTGGCTTCTGCCATGGTTACGCGTTTCCGTTTAGCACGTCGATTGAGCATGCGAGAATCAACGCGTGTTGTTATATCCGACATCGGGGTTTGCGATTTTCGTAGTGTAGTTAAGGTTAAAATGAATAATCATGCTGTGCTATTTCCATGGAAGTCAACATGATCTGACGTGGCATTAGGATTCTATTCCTCCGCAGGTCGTTGCTAATTGGGGAGACTAAACGGTTCGTTTGGTTGTTACCAACACCTTATTTGTTAGTTAATCATAATTAAACTGTAATTCACGTGTTCCGGTATGTTCTTATTTTTCTTATAGAGGATTGGTAAAGAAGGTTTTTCGAGATATATTTTAAATTATTATATTATATTAAATGATGTGCTCACAAACTCAGTTCAAAATTAAATAAGTAACATGAAATTTTTGCTTTGCATTAACATCAGCAGTCTAATAACAACGTTTTCACAAAATGTTACGGTGTTTTTCGATATTGTTTAATTACCTTTAGTCTCACAATCAAGAGACAAGGTCTTGCCTCGGGCCAAGTAAGAGTACGCGAGACTAGACCTTGTATCTTTTCAGGAAAGAACGAACAAGGGTTTTCGTTTATTTTCTACGTAATTATATTATAATTAATATTTACAATTAACCAATTAAGACCCACTGTCCGTGATCGAAAACAATATCAAATTTATAGAATACCATTTTTAAACTTACCGTCAAGTGCGTGCACTAATTGCAGCACTAACGTTTAACCCACTATGCAAATTCGCAACCAGCTTCAGTTCCTCTCGAAAATGATGAAAACTGAGGGGAAAATTTCAAAGCAGAAATCACGTTATTCTAAACGCGGGTAACGAGAAAATAATGAAAACTGGTGACACTTGTGACACGATAATTCCAAGCTCATTCGTCGTTTTTTTCCACCCTGCGTACTGGTTTATAATGAAGGTTTAGTGGTCCACGTGAGTGCAATGGTAGCGCGGTGGGTACTCCCTGCATTCGTCACAAAAGAATTTATTATTCTTCCGCGTTTTCGTTATTTACGAGCCTGTCCGCAAATAAAGCTACGGAATCCTGATCTACGTCACGATGCACTCGCGGAAGGATTTTCTATCCGATCGCCAATGCGTGATGTCATTTAATCATTCTCCTGAGATGAAACCATTCGACCCGGTCTTCTTTGTTAGGTAGACCATGCGTGACTGTGCACGTTTACCTACACTGCCCTGAAATTGATTGAAATTATACATCAATAAGGTAGAATAATTACCGCGAGGCATTCACCATCGAAAGGTCCAAATTTCAATGGTCTCCGAATCTCCTGTTTCTACGGTACTTGTACTAGTGGTAAGTGGGACGCATATATTTCATTTGTGATTCCAATCGTGATGGAATTTTTGGCTATTTTTATGTTACATGTATAGATGTCAGTGGTTCGTTAGTTTTTAAATTTGTTGATTAAGCTCTACAATTTTTATACAAAACGAAAACAGATAAAATAGTAATTTTTTTTAATAACAATGATAACGTAACAATAGTGTATTATTATGGGTTGTTTTATAATTGAAATCACGATGTTGGAGTAGCCCAAATTATTATACCAACTTGGTAAACATGATCAACTTTGTGAGATAAAATATTAATAAAATGCGACCACTCTCTAACGCTGTGAATAATAAAAGTTTCGTCTCAAACGTCACGTTACGCAATTCAGAAGCGCGGAAGGATCACTGATCTTTTAGTTGCCCACTTTCATCGCTATCGTGCGTCTACCGCTTTTCTTCATGGCCTTTTCGAGGACGATCGATCGTTCGCTTGATTGTGCCGTAAAATTTCCGTACTCGTCAGAGTTGCGCGCAACGAGATAGCCGCGAATAAGAGGAGGAAAGTCGAACGAGAAAAGGGGTTACGCGCTATCAGATTTTTGGTAACATAAAAAACTTGTCGATTCCAGCTTTCCATATATGGCTGGTAAAAGATGAAAAAAACAAGGTCAATTTTCCCATTTTATCCTTATCGAATTTTTTGACAGCGCTCTCGTGTCTTGTTTATTACCGTTCTGCGGTACAAATGTTCCTTTTCACGCTTGTTGCTCAGTTTGCTATTTCGAAAAGCATGAAATAGTAAAAAGAAAAAAAGAGTATGGTGTACCATCAACACAATATCGCGTAACATAACGCATTGAGATCCTCTTAATACTCTACAGATCCAGTCCATAACAATTGTCATCTAAGATACAATTATTTATTTATTTTATAAGAAATATGGTACCGATATATAACAAAATCCAATATATAACAAACATTGCTTTAACGGACAATACCCTTTATATAAAATATGCTACTATTGACTCTCTGCTACCATTAATTATATACAATCAATTATAATTATACATTACGATTAATAGTAGCTGTAATTCATACCACAACACTAATAATTAGAATACCAACGAACGTATTACAACCCACAGCATTGCACCCTAACGCAATCCCATTAAATGAAAAGACTTCTAAGGATTAAGCGCATCAACGATTTGAAATTGATGAAACGTTTCGCCGTTTACGAACGCACAGACTTATTACGCGAAAGTAACGTCGTAGAATCGAGCAGGTTGACTTTACTCAGCTCCCTTCGTAATAACTCTTTTGGCGGGCACAATTAGTGGTTAGCCCCCGACCACCTCGTATGCTGAACACGTCTGCAAATGCTTCATAAAGCGCTGGAGCTTTCTGACCTTCTGTCTCACACTTTCTCCCTCTCCCCCCCCCCTACTTCCTCCTTTCATACTCACTCATTTATCCGCTGATTTACACACCGCGCGAACCCTGTGTGTCTCGTTCCGAGTTCTCGCTGAATTACCTACATACTCGTACAAGATTCTCTCCGTTCTCCTTCGACTTGCTCGCTTACTTCCATCTTCGCATAAATACTCTCACATTTTCAACTAATCTCACTCGCTCTCTGTTCTCCATCTTTGAGTAATTTATTTACTCACGCGCACTTAGAACGCGTTTTCCTTTCATCTCCCTCGAGTCGACTTTCTCGCGTACACTTATTTATCTCCCATCTCTCTTTCTTTCTCGCGCGCATAAATTTATTTTTTCTCCCACGGTCTCTTAACGCCCCCCCCCCCCCCCCCTTCACCTCATGAGGGAAACTCGAGAGCCAAGTGTAACGGCAGCACCGCACCCCTCCGACGCAGCCCGTCGCTCCGGAAGCGAATGGGGGATGAGAGGACGACGGCGGGACAGAGAACGGTTGCCGAGGAGCGTCGGAATTAGTGGAGAAGGAACGTAGGTAGACCGGCACGGTTTGCCAGTTAGCTGCCACTAATGCGGACACGCTAACTTGCCGCGCCGACCGGTTCAAAGGTGACGCGCGGTGAAACTTGGTAATAACGAGGGAATAATTACGCGAGTGCGCGTCAAGATTTTATGCCGTCGCTCGCGACGTTGCGTTCCGTGCCGTTTGTTACTCATTTTTGCATTCGTCGCGATTCGGGACACTGGCTTCTCTTTTCCCTCTCTTGCTCTCTCTTCATTTCTTGGTGGCTGTTACAAGGATTCTCACTTTTGCGTCTCGCAGGATCGCTCGGCCCTGAAACCTCGGAGTGTCTCCCGTGGACCAAGAGGCAAGGTCTTGTCTCGAGTCAAGTACAAGTACGCGAGACTAGAGCTTGTATCTTTACTTATTTTCGAGGGGTGGAATGCCCGCTGCGGATACGTTTGTCGAGCGGTAAAGTTTGAGGGTGGAAATGTAATTTGAGACGTTTACTCGCGCGTCATTTTCGGTAAGGGAATGTTAAAATGAAGTGAGAGGATAAATTATTTCTGTGTGCCCTTCGCGTCGTATTAATGTACAGTATGTCAGTCGAGTATTCGTATTATCGTGCACCGCGAATTGCAATTTGTATCAGTCAGGATTAATATTGATGCGTTGGTATTCAAATGTCCCTCGTTATCTTTAACGGAATATAATTTAATAAAAGTGGAGAATAAGTAATTATGACCTCGCGTGTAATGATTATTTTTCAGCCTAATAATTACACGTATATTTATTAATAACAGTTCAAAGCGTCGTCCAAACTGGAACATCAATTATAGGTATGAATGTATAGTGAGTTTAATAATTTTAGACATCTTTTTTATTTTTAAATCAAGTTAATCAGAAACCAACAACATGATCTACTATACTTGAAATACACTTAAGTCAAGTCCCTAGGAATAAACTTTTGAAAAAACGTTTAAAGTAATTTCCGGGAGTTCGAGTGGTGGTAGGTCGTGGGATTCGAATCGAATATGATATCAAAATGTCCGGAAAATAATGAATGAGGCAAGCGCGGGGTTGGAAACTGTGTATTTGTGTTCGGTAGTTTCGTGTTTCAATTATAATCTTTTTAGTTTCCTTTCCAAATTTCAGACATCACCCTATTACCATTAATTGCTCGAATTATGAGCTTTCACTTAAATCGGCGTTCCGATTATAATAAATTAAATTTGATGTACGAATTTCGGAGCAATTAATCATCGCGGGGCATCCAATTAAATCGTTCTTAGTTCTGGCAAGTCTGAAACCAACGCGTTGACATGTTCTGATTGATATTGAGTTTTACTTCGTACTTTGAGAGATAAAGTTGGATTGAGCGATGCATGGCATTCGCAGAAACTTTTAATATTGATGTATCAAGACCGTTTAATTAATTTTCCTTTGTATTGCTCCGCCGTTTGGTATCCCGAAACATATACGTTATTTGAACAAATTTCGTGTGGAAGGTATTATAATAAATTGAGAAATTAAAATGAATATGAAATATATTAAAAAAATTATTTGCAATTTGTTGCAAAATTCGTTGAAATTTTGGAAGATACCCCAACTAAAATTTTTGCGATATTCCCAGTTTCGGGTATTTCGCAAAAGGCAGATAACATGGTGGGTCTTGCACCTGGCCTCTAATTCACATTTTAGTCTAATTCACCTTTGCGATGCATTAAACGCGAGGTCGCGCATGAATTACAATCACTTAGGACGATGAGAGGGTGTGGCACTTAATAATAATTACAGTGAAAGTTACGACGAGAGGCCGAGGTTCAGTACCCTAAATAAGAGGAAAAAGAAGGGAGCTACTTTCTGTCTTCTTCTCCATTTTTCTAATACTCTCTCGGTCGTTCCATTTAACCTCGATTTTCCATTTTATAAATTGCCCAAATAATAAATTCCAGGCAAAACGAACTTCGACGTGTCGAATCAACGCCCAATTCTCGATCCAGCTCTCGATGGTTTTTCTCCACCGGTTCATAATCACTTGTACCGGTCATCACATTTTTTGTATGTAGTACTTACAAACACGAGTAGTATGAACCGGCTTACCACCGGACCTATTTCCCGTCCAATGTCTGTCCTACGTCGGCCCATATCACTTATCCTCGCCGTTGTTGTCCACTGCATAATCGAGCTCAAGTAGTACGGAGCAGCTGATCACAGTACATAGTTCCATTTCGACGTCTGCCTTGCATCAGCTGATTCCACTTGTTATCGTCAATACGGAAGGCAATAAAGACGGACGCGAGTAATATGACCCGCCTGACCAGCAAACCCATTTACCATCCGACAGCTGCCCTGCGGTAGACCATACCACTTACGTTCGAAACTTACTTTCTTTTGTACGAAAGAGCGCGAGTAGTGTGAGCCGGTTGATCACCGGTCTCATTTCCATTTCGATGTCTGCCTTCCACCGACTGATTTCACTCGTGTCCGTCTGGTTATCAGACCCATTTCCCTTCCTTCTGCCAGACCCGCTCTGGCCCATACCACTTACGTGTCACTATTATTAAATTTCTGTTATGTAAGTTAGGATCGTGTACGTACGTAGCATGTCACATAACGTAGATTACACTCCATTCGGTTACGGTACCACTTTGGACCCTTACGCGGGGCCATTACTCGAACAAACGCAACCGCCGAACGGAAGTTTGGAAAAAAAGCAGAACAGATTTCTATCGCCCTCGAGGAGGATGAAAGAAAAACTGCGGACAAATGTTATCGAAGGTTCCTAGATACGCGAGAGCCTCGCGTTTGCCCTCCTATTTACGAGGGCCGATTTGGCAGGACAACTTGGAAACGCAAGGCGGCGGGCTACTTGCGAATTTCCAAAGTTCCGTGTTAGTTTATGAGCAATCTGGGGGTGGGAGACGAGGGAATCGAACGATCGTCCAAAATCGAGCAACGTTTAAGTTTCGCGCACGTAGGTGTCGAACGGTGCTCCGAACAGGTGCACGTTGCTTCACCAGAAATATTTCCACGAATTTATGCTTTCCTCCAGTGGTATTTTCGCGCCTGGATGGTTTCCCTTCTTATCTAGGCTCTGACAAAAATCGGTAAAGCAGGAAAACTCGGCGTTCGCAAGGTGGAAGATATTGGCTCGTTTCCATGCCAAAGATGAGAGGCTGCCGCTATTTTTGCGGCAGGGTATCGCGCACACGATGCGTGTGCACCATTGCGAGAAAAAAAAACTCACTCGTGTTTGGGGTAACAAAAATATTGCGCGTATTCGTGGCAGGCAAAGCGATAACGTTATTGTAGAAATATTGCTATACAAGGTGTTCGAATGGATTTGGAGCATTCTAGTTGAACATTTAATTAAAGCTCATAACCAAATGTCCTTTATTTAAAACGATGTGAAATTATTTCTCATCCTTCTAGCGCGATGGGATACCACGTGCCGGAAAATACTTCCATACGGCGGACGTTGAATTCAAACGAAACTCAACGCGAAACGCACGTGGCGTAATCCCCGGAGAAACCATTCGCGCTCGCAAATCACTTAAGCAGACATATTAATTGCTGCATTACCCAGAACGAACAGATCTTTAAAGCATTCGTTGAAACTTTTATCATCCGCGCATTACAAAGTGGATTACGATCATGGAATTATGTCGAAACAGCTGAAACGTGCCACATGGAGACGCTGACGTTATTACAGGTGATGGAATTTATCGCCTTTTCATTGTCGATATTTTCCACCAACCAGTGCAGTTCAATGAACCTGTTTGATTAACGTTCGCGACAAAAATGTCAGAGATTTGAAATTGCAGAGATGTATTATACGGACGACTGAAAAAGATACGATAGAATTTTGATTATTATTAATTACAAAAGTAGTCAAATCAACGATGAGGAACGACACGTTGTTTATTTTTATTATTCACCAAGGATAAATTTAGTAACTGTATTATGGGCTTCGTTAATGAATTCTTTTATATATAAATCACATTGCACAAACTACTTAAAAATCCAATAATTAATAAATTGCTAAGCATCGAAATGAAATGGTCTCATTGGACGTTTAAAAACGTATTTAACAAGATACTTTCTTGTTCACAGTATAAAGACGATACTGAATTAACAAACGGTGGAAAAAAAATTTTCTGCGAAAGTACATTATTTCTAGTCTTCGTCAGCCTTGTAATTAACTAACTGTACGATAAACTATCATTAGAGCTTCCAATTTCCAAAGTAAACTGCGCATCGACTTCAATTACCTCAATAAAGGATCTCAATTAAATTCCGCATCCCCGTGCTCAATTGGAACGATAAGTCGTTATTGTTAATTCGCGTGACTGACTTTTTAAGGTACTTAATGCACAACAACAGCGCGTGAACTCACTTTTATCTTTATCCATCCAAAAGGGAGATATTCCCTTTGAGTGCTGAAGTTTATTATTATCGGCCGCTTATCAGACACAAAGTTCGTTAACGGAAAACTGGTAAAAGTCGCGTAAGGTAACGGGAAGAGAGTAAACTCAAAAGGGTCGTTTAGCCTGCAAGTTCTTTGCAAACCTCTCTTTTAGATCATGCTCGGAGGAATACTTTGCGAAACTCCAGTTTCTATAACTTGTCACACTTTACCTTTTAACGCTAAATCTCCCGTCCCGCAAGTTGCTGACATTCTCTGGCCCATTTTTTTTTTTTTCTTATTTCTTGCGTGATTTTTCGTCGTCCGGTTTCGAGCATCTGGAGGTCGGGAAGTTAAAGTGCATAACTCGGGAGAGCGGTGCGTTTTTATGGTACCGCGACGCGATGTCTGAAGGTTGCGCAATTCCCAGTTTGCGTCGTTAATGAGCGATAAAAAGAGAGGTAAAAATATTCGCGTGATACGCCGTGAGATAAATAAAATTGTTATAAAGTCCGAGAGCTCTGGCGCACCGCGCGCGTTCCTCGTTATTCGTGCGTTTATTTAAGGAAACGTTACGCGTAATATGGTTAAACAAACATAAAATATGCGTAACAATTGTGAGTATTAAAGGAGAGGTAGTCTGTTGCGGGTCAGGAACGGACAGAAATGTTGTGAAATTAAATAGAATTCTAATTAAATCGTAATCATCGTACTCTTTCGTTTTGATTATTATGGAGCAAGAAATAAAAAAACAGAGTTCAAAATAAGAAAATTCCAAAGACCAAACAAATGGATACCAGTAATGTAACAAGGCCTATTTCCCATTAAAAAATTCTAACTTGATAGTATCATTAGAATTTTATTTAAACTTTCCCACCATATTTTTACACTTGTTATACTTTATGCCTGAAACAATACGAAGGCGCCAAATGCTTTTTTCTCCGGGGATTAAATCGACTAGGTACGACTCTGTCAGCGATCACGCATGCTCCCATTGATCACCTGGATAATTGGTATATATCTCCACTTGCGCTAATTTTAAAATTCCGTTACTATCGGGCTCCAGTGTATTAACTATATTTTTACAAACAACCTTTGAATCTAATACTCTCGCGATATGGAAACGAAGTTTCCTTGGTAGGCTTTGAGCTCCGTTTCAAACTCATGGTTGCCTTCCAGCAAACTTCAATTTTCCTACCATTACCGCGATAATCGTCCTTTTGTTGGTCGCAGTTACGGGAATCGGATGGCTGCTCTATCTCGCCCCACGATGGAAAGAAGAAAAGATAGTGTCGCCGCCAGCCGGTCGGCCGAGCGAAATGAACTTTATCGCACAGCTGGGATCTCCATTGGAAAACGTGCGCCGCCAGGGCGAGAAAACTTCTACTCCCCCACCGCGTCGTCCCCTCGGCTAGCGTCGCGACGCTTCAGCGGAGACGTCGACGTTGCGAATGAGATTCCCAGTGTCCAGCTGCACGGGGTCATACGCGGTATGGAAATATTGACTTACTTACGTTACGTAGTAGTCGCATGATGCATGGTAATTGTAAACTAAGTGCTTTGTTACGTTGGGACTTCAAGGTATGTCATTACTCAAAGTGAGTATTAATTGAGTGATTATTGTTATGGTTAATGTTCAGTCAAAGTCAGTGGTTTATTTACGATGGAGTATAAATATTGAGTCTTGAGGCGTTTGGGGTTCTAATCATTGTAAATTTTAAGTTGTAACTGATTTAAGTATGTCCATTTTTTTTTTTTTTTTTTTTTCCCCCGAGGAGGTGGGGAAATCTTCAAATGACACTCAGTTGCCGGACGCGCACCTTGAGCGGAAATAGGCCGGGGCCCGGACCCCCGAAGGGGCCAAGTCCCAGACCCGCTCCGCTCAGGTTCGCGACCAGCAACGGGATAGTGTCGGATTCTTACCGACTAAAACTCCACCCCCTCATACTCCGGCTTGATCCGCCCCTGGGAAGGAGGTTTGACCTCATTTCTTCAAAGGGGGCCGGTTGTAAGTATGCCAACATGGTCTAGTATTGAATGTAACCAATATAATTTAGTAACACAATTTGCTACTGGTCCCTCATGACCCAGCAGCCAGCATGGGTCCCCCATGGCACGTTAGCCGATATTGCTCAGTAGCCAACATGGTCGGGTACACAGCGTGCCTCAAAAGTCAACGGGGCTCAGTAGTAAACATGTCCTAACAGTCAGCGTGAGCTCAGCGGTCTAGTATTTAATACGATCTCGGATCGTAGTCTTTAAAGATCTACTGCCGGGAATTAAGGGACCATAATACGCGGCACCCTGTACGTATTAAGTCACGCGCAGTATGAAACGTCACACGGATGATGCACAAAGAAGATGAAGAAACTTTGAGCTGCGTACTTCTTTCCAATGGAGCCGCGAATCGAATCTGAGAGATAACTATCGGAGAAACGTTCGCTCGTAGATTTTTATGGCGGATCCTTTGCGCAAAGTTGAAAAGTTTTACCGGGGCGAAAATAGATTTTCATTCGAGGGAGGAAAAACAGTGCACGCCAAGGAAGACTGCTTTTGAGATCTTCTCGATGATGAACTGCGTGTGCCTTCTTGGCACTATTGCGTCCCGACCCTTTCTCTAAAAAATTATCAAAGTTCGAGGATTCAATTATCGTTGCTGTGTCTGGATTTGCAGCAAACAGGTCGGTGCAATGACATTTTTTTATTCCATTCGATGGTATTCCGTTCATGTTGAGATAGTTGTTGCCATCAACCAGATTCTGTCCAAATTATGGATAATTTCAACTCTGCTGGACTTACAACACGATGAGTATGCGAATTATTTTAATTATCGGGCTTTCAAAATCATTCAATTCCGTGGCCCTCCCCGCGCATAAATGATTGTCTGGTTGTGACTGATGAATCCCTTCCTCCGTGATGAAACTGACGAGAATGAAGCCGTAAGTCAAGTGTCTCGTGTCAGGATGACGGATCGTCCGATTTTTCGATCTGAGTCGAACGGTATCTCGATGGGTTGTCGTCGATTTTAACCAAATCCGCAAATGGGCTGAATATGAAAAATTGATCGCGAATTTTCGCTCTCTATCAATTCACGGGGCGTAAGGTTGTTCCGAAACTACTAATATCTTTGAAAAATGATGTAAAACCTGAACAGGAGAATAATTATTGCACGTTGGAGTGTGCTCGTACAAATCTTTTAAATTTCTTTATCCCGAAAGAATTTTTATAAATGATCGCAATTGTAGCATCGTGCAGTAGAGTTTTAAAAACACTAACGATGCAATATCTGGATAAATAAAATAATTCTGTGTTCGACTAATTACATTTTTGGAAAATAAAATTAATCAATCAACCAGTTATTCGACCCAAACTTATACGTTCAAATTTAAGTAACTTCAATAAAAATAGTAATTATATATTGTTTCCAGGAATATTTAAATAATACTTGAATCTTTAACCCACAATCGATTGTTCAATTTTTAACATTCGTATATATACTGATTCGAAGATCCACATATTCTAGTATAAAATCTAAATGCTATCTTCAGCCCAATATTGTAAAATAACAAAGATTTACGATATTTGTAACCCCCCCACACTCTCGAATCGCGTGCAAAAGTTTCATCGATCCGAATACTTGAAAGACGATTCCCTTGAGAGCCAAAACTGGAGTAAGCATTCCATTAATAAGTAAATTACACAATCGTACAAGCGTCTGAAGGCACATGGCTTACCCCCTACAACTTCGAACAAACTTTACCCTTATTTCCAAAGGGATGAATTTGCATTTGAATCTACGACTCTTATGACGAGAGCTGTTTCGTCGGATCATATCGTCGATTTGCATCCGTAAATAATTTATAACCCACCACTCGAACCCCATCATCGACTACTTTCGCCAGAGTTTTACATCGGTACGGAATGCAAAAGGGAGAAATAAACTTTCACTACTTTAACCGCCGATCAGCATAATATTGCCAACACGAGGATCGAGTGGCTCTTTTCATTACTTTTCCCGCTTTCAATAACTTCAGAGTTAAACGGTGTGATACGGAAACGTTTTCTGTATTCACAATTTCTTCTTACTTTTTCACGTTTCATCCCTGTTCACGCGATACAGCTTAAATAGATATTCAACGGCATGCAAATAAATTATTACAGCGCCACAAAGCTTAACTTAAATAATTTGGCATGATTTGGAGAAATAAAGACGAGACAAAATTGAACTATTTCTCGCTAGAAAAAAATTAAAGGAAATGAATAGAACGCCGTAACACATTCTCGCTACGTACCGGTTGATTAAAAAGTCACTTACCCCCGCCGAGACAAAAAATTGCAGAATTAACATTATTGACATAATTTATAAATCCCCATCAAAGCGCCTCGCGAAAAGCTACGACAAGGAAGAGATACTCATCCCCTAAAAAACTCTCCAATCCCCGAACTCCCAAATACTCCGGTTTAAGCGCGAAATTTTCGAAACCATCGAAAGTCGCCTCAAGGCGAGTGTACGCCGCCAATTTATATGTAAATTCCCGAATCTCCGTTTCTCGTTCACTCGCAAACATCGCGATTACGCAATTAAAGAGAGCCGTCTGGGCGAATTATGCTACCTCCCGTGGCCAAAGAAAGAATAAACGCCGCGCGTCGGGGTGGGACAAAGAGATAAAAGGCCGCACCCCCGAAGTGGGGAAGGGGGTGGGGGGAGGGGGGTTGAAATTTACGCTAGATTCGAGATAGAAAACGGAGACCGGTATAAGTCACCTCTATAAAGGGTAAACGAGACGGCTCTAGCGCGTCGGAGCCGTTGCTATTACTTCCACCCTCTGGATTTCAGTCGTACCGTACTTTTGGAAGTAAACGCTTTAGTCATACCTCTTCGTCCTCCCCTCCTCCCGCTTCTTTTTCCCCACCCCTCCCCCTCCCCCACCACCCCCGACCCACCCCTACGAGGCGTCTCTTCCAAGAGTTCACTAGAGCTATCAGTCGCGGTGACGTGCAGCACGACCGGACAGAGCGAAACGAGGAAGGGGTGGGAAAGAAGGGAGAAAGGTCGGCAGGGGGAAGAGGGGTGAAAGGTGGATAATGCTAGTAAAGGAAGAATACGACGGGTGCCGCTTCTCTTTCTTGGAAACTTTCGACCAGAAGTAGTCGGTCGGCGGTTTTTGCCCCCCCCCCCCCCCCCCCTCGGGAGAGCCGAGGATGCGCCCCCCTCACCCCCTCAACCCTCGTTCTCGTACCACCTCTCTCCCTCTCACCTCCTTCGCGTCGCCGTTGCTTTACCCTCGTACCCGACCGACGTCCCGGTACCCCCTTGCGAATCCGTTCTCGCTCGGTTACGCGAAAATTCGGCGCTGTTCCAGTTAACAATCGCGATTAAGAAACCTTCGTACCGAGCGCCGCACGAACTACGAACATTAGCGGGGAAATTAACGCCCGTTGTGTTCGTCCCCGTTGTTTTCGACGAGGCTGGAGGAGAGGGGGACGGGAAGATTTTACGGGGAAGAGAGATAGATAGCGCAAGGGTAGGCGAGGGGGGAGATCATCTTTCCGCGAGTAATAAACGAACTATGCTCCAACGCTTCCCGATTCTCGATCGGACGATGGCGGATCCATTCCGAATCAACGAGACGTAAAACGCTGCGGTTTAAGATCGTTAGCGAGACTGACGCGACGCTCGGCAGAATAAACTTTTACTTTTCGCTGAAATAGTTTTGGTTCTTTGAACTGGATTCTTTTGTGTCTCGTTTTCGAACGAAGGTCGTTGAAATTTTGAGATATGAATTCTGAGGTTGAAGGAAAATTTATTTGCGTTGGTTTTTGGTAAACTCCAGTTGCAGGAAGAAGGAAATTTAATGTTATTATATTTTTAATGAAGGGTTTCTTATTTTTGGTTGGTAAAGTAAAATTTGGTTGGTAAATAGTAGAATTTTAATTTTAAGTATAAAGATTAATTGCAAGGTTCAAACGTAAGACAAGAATTTATAATAATTTGGTCTTTGACCAAGCAATTAATTAAAAGACTGACACTCGTAAAGTAGATTACTAATATCGGCATTCATAATTTTCTCTATAAATCGAGCGGTGAGCGCTTCAATTATAAGAAAATATATTAGCTTCTTTTTTCATTTCAATGGACGTCAAAGGAAAGGAATAACAATCATAGCTTGTTTGATACGTAAATAAGCCAGCGTTCGCTTGCACCGAGTAGAGGTAAATTAAGGAGAATGAGTTGTTATAAAAGATTCATTTCCGGTTGCGGTGAAATCCCTGGTATACAGGCAGCTGTGAATCGGGTTTCTGATTATCCAAACAGTTTCTAGATTGAATTCTCGGTTATTGGAACACTCTGTAATCGTTTGAGATATTATTCACGGTGTTCTTAACAAATTGATATTGCGTTAAAAGTGATTATCTATGTCAAGCTTTAACGCTATCCACTACCTGTAAGTAGTTCCTGCGAGTTAAACGTCGGAGCTTTGGTAACTATCAAAAAATATAATTTTCTGCATCGTCCATATTAATCCATTATTATTCGAATCACTATGAATATTTCCCTTCGGTAATAATTTTAAAAGTTAGAAGTTCACAAATTTTTATATTTATCAAGAATAGAGGAACAAAAGATAGTTTATGAACAAAATAGCCCATTGACGTTCGAATTATAATTGGATTGTTTAATCGTTCCGGCGCACGAATTCAATTCAGCGATAACAATACTAAATCTGAACAAAGCTTAGGCTCCAATGCCACTTGTGACCAACAATTAAATGAAAATATAATTTATCAACAATATAATCGAGCTCCAGGAAAAATATATTTAAAGATAATATTTTAATACCGCCGAGAATCAAAACCGCCTATCTTTAATGTACTTTAAAGCACAGCGCGTATACGTCTCTCGGAATGGAAGCGTGCCACCAAGAGATAAACAAAACAGCGGGAAACCAAAATTCTCGAAAACTCCCATTTTCCTGCCCAATTAAGCATGACGCATAGCCTGAATAGAAATTCTTGGCGTTCCCGATTTCGGGTAAAAGAGAGAAAGAGGAGCGCGCACGCGGGTAAGTCACGGTTCGCCGGGAATCCCCGTGACTGGGACATTTCTCGAAATGAAGAGTAGCCGGTTGTTTTTATCGTTCTTTCGTAGGACGAATGCACTCTCGAATATACAATGCGCCCACGCTTAACTGCTACTTTCGCGCAATTCTACTTCGCGGGAGTAACGGAAGCGCAAAATGGATCCCCCGCCGTTTGTGATTCTCGTTGATATAAACCGAACGAGGAAGATAAAATTTCAACTGCTTCCCTGACAACGCTCTCCATTTTACCGAGTGTCGGTTATTTACCTGGAATTAACGGTACGTCTTCCGTGAAACTTCTGCGATATTTTGAACGCAAATTATTACTGTAAATTGAATGGAGATTTTAATGATTATTTTAATAATGCAACTGATTATAAATTCTCTTTGGATTAAAAAAGAAATCTTAAAAATCATATTTCAAACAAGTTCTCAGATGTGTTAAAATATTTCCAGTACAAATTGAGCGTAATCATCAATATTTCAAGATAAATGTTCATTATATTCATTTATGAAATACTTCATTGTTTTATAAGGCCTTTGAATCTGATTCAACGAATTGATTGAATCATTAAATAATTAAGACAAAGAAAACAATACTTCACGATGCGTGATTAAAGATTACGATAAAATATTTTTCCGTCTCAGAAGCATTATATAAATTAAGTTAAGATCCAGAAAGTGCCCGAGGTAGGGTGAACCAAGATGGAACGCCATTCCGTTGCCACTTTATCAATTCCAAATCTCCGAAAGCTATATTCTACAAATTTAACTCACCCCATGGGAACGCGCCGCAAAATGCCAGGAAGGAAAAAAAAGCTATGAAATAATGTTCCGGTATTCCCACATTTCATATTCATGGCCGACAAAAACAAGTACATTCATCCCTCGATTTACATGGTAGATAGGTCGCGCAAAACCGTCGTGCAAATCAAAACGACGTAAATCAAGACCAACATTTGCATAGAGAATGGGGTGGATATGTTTAAACAAATTCTTTATCGATACCACTGAATCGAGCAAGTAACAGTTATCTAAGATGCTGGAGCATATTGAACGCGGTAGAATTAAAACTTGCGATCTCAATATATATAATTAATTGACTCAGGATAATTTCTCTATACAATAATCAAACTCAACGGAACAATTCCATTAAAAGCCGCACTAAACGCGATGTACGTGTCCAAAGAGAAAAAAGTATTAATACTTTGGAGATAAGAAAAAAAAAAATGAGATACAAAGAATCTCATCTTCGACTTATCGTCGCGCCATTCGACTCCACCGGCGACATTATCGCGCCAAGGAACGTCCAAACCGGAAGTCTCTTTCAAAAAAATGTTAAAGGACCCCCGACAATATCCAGTGCGGCAGTTTTTGATAAACGTTTTTATGCTCTTTATTGTTTCCTCTCCCCCACAGCGTGTCGCCTGTCCTCGCGTTTTTATCCGAAAAATGAAACTGCGCAAAGCTGCAGCATTGTATCCGCGATGCACAAAGAGTGTTCACTGAACGAAGCAGCAGAGGAGCGTGGAGACGAAGATGGGGGGGAATAAAAACACGAAGAAGAAGAGGGAGAAAAAGAAGCATGAAACGAAGAAAGGGAAAGGAAGTGGAAACTGAAAGGTGCCTCTGGCAGTGTGTGAGCAGAGATAGGAGAGGAGGAGGGCGCGGAGAGGGTGAGGGAGGAGGGGAACGGTTGGGAACGAAAGGGGAGGGAGAAGGGGGGAAGAAATCGCATATTCAATCGCGGATGAAAAGAATGTCTTTTGTCAGCAGGCCCGCTGCGCAACTCCAGTAGTAGATTCGCATTCCGTTTGAATAACGACCGCTTCTGTTTCCATATTTTCTCTCCCGCTTCAGTCGCACGTACCCATCGACCCTCTCCCTCCTTCTTCCCTCGTCTTTACCCCTTTCCCCGTCCTCGCGTCTGCCTATTCTCTTTTCTCCGCCTTCCCCCCCCCCCCCTCTCCTCCCTCGCCCTCACCCCCACACCACCCGCCCTGTGCCTAAACTGTGCCGTCCATCGAGATCCACTAACATGGAATTTATTTCATTCCCCTTTCTCGCATTCCAAAGGATACTCGCGTTACGCGAGGTATTCGCGCGCATTTATCAGTTGAAAAGATTTCGCAATTTTTCCTTTCGATACTTCTCGAAATACCCCTTGGTCACCGAGCATGGTTTGCGAGGGTAATTCATTTCCAGTATGGTTTGTTAAGTTTCGCCGGGATTCGATTTATCGTAATTTTTATTCGGATCGTTCCGATGCTCGAACTGAATTTTTTAATGACGGCGGAATGGAATTTCAATATTATTTATTGGTTACATCTGTCAACGGAATAATTGATTCCGGTTAAAAAAATTTGAATATTTATCAATAATGATCCGGCAAAGGATTTCCACCGATAAAATAACCAGTTTGCTGATTAATATAATGTAAAAATATATTTCAAGAGAGAATAACGAAAAATACTTTCATATTTATACACTTAAATGTAAAATGTTCAATTTATAAAAAAAAAATACAATTTAATTTAGTAGAATTTTGGAAAATGATATAATCTTAAATTTCAAACATTCATAGTTTATTCATAGCATTCGAGTATTGGTGATATTAAATTACTCGACAAGCCTCAAGCCCAATTGCAGCTGACACATTTTGATTCGATCGCACAATGCATTATCAATTACAATATCAAAATTGATTACATTGGGGTACAGAGATCCAGAAACGATGTAATAATTAACCTAAAACGACACTGGCATAATAAAGCAATGCCACTTCACGGGCAGAATCGTTAGGCTTTTCGCGTAATTGGGTAACTGAATATTTGCTAGCCGAAAATTCATTAGCCTTCCATCGTGCTCGTAACTTCTTGAAATATTAATAATCGGGGAGCTCGGGTAATTGGAGTTAACCCGTTGAAGGGTCACTGGGTTGCATTGTAGACATATAAAATTAATTTAAGCGAAGTTAAGTTAATTTACTGAAGAATTCTTTCTTAATTTAATGCTAATAAACATTGAAATTGTGTTTTTTAATTGTACGCTGTTCATAAACGGTAACGTACATTTTCGTGGATTAGCATTATCTTTTATACTAATTCAATATTTAAGCTAGAATACGATTAATTATTGTTCTGCATTCTATTTATAAATTATCCCCAATTCGGTTATTTCAAACTTACATTAAAATTGAAATTTTCAATTAACTTACTTTCAACAGTGCTATTGTTCATTTAAAACTGAACTCCAAAATGCTTAAAACATAATTGATACAAACGCTCTTATGTTAAGGCTATAAAATTAAAATTCCAATAAGAATAGTAAAAGTGAAATTCAATACTGAAATTCAAGACGTGCGTAATTTTTTTCCTCGGTACGATACGTTCCACGGCGAGACATACTATCATTTCACAAACCAATGGATGTTCGTTCGCTAGTTAAATGCGTACATGCCGATGCATCCTGACCTACTATAGTCAATGCGAAACGCCAATTAAATTCGCCTGCGATTATTCTCCGAGCATTTGTCGAAACGAATTTACGTTAGCTTATTATAATGTTAATTCGTAGAGTCCACGAATATACGCGCTCGTTCGTGGTAATAAATTTTCCTGCATTCTGTCACGCCTTTGTGTCTGCCGGGCTAAATTGAATTTCGTGTGCGTCGTTTATACCTCGTGGTTGAGCTCTAATTGCCTTCGCCTAGAGGCGCAGTTTTGCGCGTAATAAAAAAAAAGAGCCGGGGACCGTTGTCGAGCGTCAAAAAATTTACTTTCCCCCACTTTGTTCCACAGTTTCCCCTTCAATTTCGTGCAACTTATTCGCTTCGTCGTCGTCTATTATTGATTTCTACTCGTTCAGACCCCGCGTGCAATGGAGCGCATTAATTCTATTTTGCAAAAAAATGTTTTACATGGTTTATATTATTCGCAGGATATTTACGGTGATTCTCATTCGGACACAGCGAATATTTATATTCGTTCGAAGTGTCCGAATATTAATGAGAGTCACTGTGCGTATGTTCCGTACTGTCAGTGTTCCAAATAATTCGAGTAAAAATTGAATTTCTGATGAAAAATATAAAAACCGTAAAATTGATATTCCACTACGAATGACAAAATGGATATTCCTGCAAGAATTATGACATTGAAATTCTAATTAGAATTTAAAAACTGAAGCTTCCATAAAAATTCTAAAACCAACATTTCAATAATAATTATAAAACTGAAATTCTACTGAGAATGATGAAATTAAAATTCTAATAAGAATTATAAAACTGAAATTTGAATAAGAACTGTGAAATAGAAACTCCAATAAGAACTGTTAAACTGAAATCCAAATAACAATTAATAGACCGAAACTGTTATAATAATTACGATTGATTGAAATGCTGATACGAACGATTGTCTGCGTTCGAGAAGGTTAAACTACTGCCGAAATGCTGGTAGAGTTGATGCGCTCGAACAGCGTTAACATATACACGTGTTTTATTTAACCCGGGTTCACGCTTTCACGGAAAAGTTTTGCATTCATTATCTGCACGTGATGTTGAAGGACATCCAATCCGGTCTTTCACAATTTGTCTGCCTTATTTGCCTCGAGTGCTAAGCTTCGCAATTGCGCCTCGCGCAATGTTAACAACCTCCTTCGCCATTTTCACCTCTAATTTAATTCCAGAACATAAAAGTAAGTGGAGTATCCCGTTCTAACTTATATCAACGATAATACAAAGCGTGTCGAACGGAGCGTACAGTTTGTCCAACATTTGTTTAAAAACGAAACGGGATCCCCTGCGATCGTTGTCATCGAAATTTGATATTCGGCCGTTGCTCGTTTCCCCGCGTTATTCAAAACTCGAGATGAAGCGTAGCTCGCGATAGACGAGCTTTTACGAGTCGATAATCACAGAGAAATATTAATCCTCGGTAGTTTTCCTCCGTTCAGCGTGCATCCAAATACGGAGCAAGCAACGTACAATGGAAAAAGGTCGTACATTTCATGCACATCGATCCGATAATGGCACTCGAAATGTGCCGCTGTCAAACACGAGTCGAGTTCTGTCGAGCAACGGTGCCAAAACATGGCACGTGGACCCTAAATTTCCCTGTACCCCCGAAACCTAACGTTACGCACGGGCGTAATAACGTCCGTCGCAGCATCTCGCGGAGTGGTAGGTTACGAAGCCGGATAATTGTACCGAACGCGAGAGTCTTATAATTAATTCAACATGCACGCCAGCTGATCGATTCGCGATTAATTTAGGGCAATCGAGCACAATTGAATCGAGCTCTGTTCCGCCAGCGATAATCCATCCGCGCTATTCACCGTGCATCATCTCGCTGGGTAACAAGGAATTGCGGTTTATATCCGTGGAAACTCACCCCCCCCCCCCCACCCTCACCCCCGAGCTTTCGTATACTATATTCACGGGAAGCTTTTCCCTCGTTGTATTGCAACCGAAGAAGTTTAATTGCTTCGATAAGCCCGCCTGAATCGACAGTTTTGAAGGAATTCGAGGGAAGCGCTGGGTTTTCTTCGAACCGAAGAAAAAAAGGAGCCTGTATTTCCGATAATTACGGTGGAGCGGATACCGCGAGAGAATATTCTGCGCTTTCAAAGCGAACGGGGTTGGAGGAGGATGTACAAAAAAAAAAAAATTGACGAAATCGCGATTCTTTCGAGCGAAATGGGTTTCCTGGAGCATGGGTCTTTGGAGCAGGTATCAGTCATTTGAAACTGTATCGGCTGAGCTATTTTGATCACTTATTTGGTTTTAAATAATTCGACGAGTCGAGCGTGGATCGCAATTTAAAGTTGCAACCCGTGGCGTTACCATAGAATTTTGGAGTTAAACATACACCGCGGAATTAGAATTAATTAAAGGTGTCGAGTGATAGCAACGGTGAAACGAAGGAATCGCTGACAAACCGCGAATGAATTCTCTTCCGAGGATCCTACGGATACCACCTCCCCGTGGTCGGCTAGGAGAAACGAAAACGGAGGGAGCCTTCAATTTTCCCGCGGGATTTATGACGGCCGTTCGAGAAAATTGGACACGAACCCCGGAATCTATAATCTACGATAGAAAAATGGATGCGCCGAAGATAATAATCTACAGTGGACTTTATGTTCCCTATCAATAACGCCGACTGAGTGGCACGGAAATTTATTCATCCCCGAGGTAATAGAAAAATCTAGGCGTTTCATTGACTCCCGAGATATCAGCTGTAATCAGTTCCCCCAGGTTCGATCTGAACTCTCTCTCTCTCTTTCATGACGCGGGCTCGTCGGAGGTTCCCCATCGGCCCGTGTTTAATCAGAGCGGCGAGAAGGTTGCATTTTTGCGGTGCTTCTTCCACTTTGGGGTAACTAAATATTTCGCAAGAAATATTAACTTTCCAAAGTATGCCGAGCCGCCGCCGAGAAACGTTCAAATTGAGTTTAATATGACCACGTATTACCTCGAGTGGCGAGTTTCAGAAATTAACTAGCAGCTGCTAAAGGAATTACAACGAAAACCGGGAGAAAACTTGCGCATCGTGAAAATTTACGAGAAACTGTACCTGAAAAATCTCAACTTTTCAGCTAATAAGTAAATTCTTCTAATATTTTATCGTTAAAGTTTTACCGAGACACCGGGTTGAGGTTAGACTTTGCTTCTTTTTGTTTAGACATTGGTTTTTGTTTAATCAATGTTGTCACACCGAGCAATACTCCGCAATATTTATTGGCACGCGATAATTAAGACCTTTTTGTATTAAACTTTATTCAAATAATTTTAAAATCAGACCATCAAATATTGGAACAATTGGATATCTATAATTTAAAATAATTTCTTGCTTTGATCTGGCAATATTCATATTTTTGTACGACGTGGCAAAGAATTATTACCAAAATAGAGCACATTGATACACTTTTTCCGCTAACATAAATATTATCTCGTTTCGATTAAGAAAATTTAATTGAAGCTCTTCCATGATGATTAATTTCAATATTAAAAATTAATTACCCTGAAAGCTTGAAATTTTTCTGCAAATTCTCAATGAAAGCGTAAAGAGAAGTTAATATTAACGCGTATCAACCGATATTTTATACCGAAATATGCATAAATTCGCTGGATCCATTTTAATTCAATTAAATCCGTTTGATCTCTCCCCCTAATTGCTTCATCGGCTTTTAACGAGACTATTTTGCTAAAATCATTGAACATTGCTAGTTAGCATTGATTTCACTCGTCTCCGTCATTTTTACGTACTTTCTTCGCTCATTGTTCATTCTTCACCATTTTTACATCCAATTCGAGGGCACTTTACCCAGCTGATCGTTTAATCGGCCACTTCGGTCAATGAATTCACGTTCGCGTATAAGTATAATATTATAAAACGTAACGCACGCCTTTCCGTTAGATACCCACGCGATCATTGCATCGCCAACTGGCGCAACAAGCCAATCAGCGTTAATATCAAAACAGGGACGGGACAATAATTAACAGTGTCCCCCCCCTCCCGCGCTCTTGGAGGACAACCACTCGAATTCGAAACGAGCGATATTCGGCGGGTCTCCTTCGTCGGCGCGGACGAGAATTAATAATCGCGGAACAGATAATACGAGAATCGTGAGTGGGACAAGATTCTGCCGTGTCTGTCTTCGACATAACTACGTAGCCCGAAGCACACTTTAGACTTCAGACCTACCCATAGTTCGGGTTCCACTTGGCGAGAGTCCTCCTCCGCGATCTCAATATCGAGACGTGCTTCGGTTGGCATTTCGATCCGGAAACGAGAATTCCCCCGCACTCTTGGCTTTCGATTCGCCGACGAATCGACGAGAAAAGAAATCCCTCGCAGACTTCGTTTTTCCTGCCACAATTTTATCCCCGACTCTCCTACCAATGAAAGCCGATCCTCTCCGGCGACCTCGTTAACCTCGCGAAACGAACGACTCTCCTTACGCTTTTCGCGACGTGATAACGCCTTTATCTCGCCCGGTTATTGCGCCGATAAAAACTGTCCGGACGAAGGAGAGCGCGAAGAGAGGTTCGGATTCGTCGCGGGGCTAGTTGTTTAGGTGAGAGTGAGTGCTTCGTTACGGGAACCATTGTCATTGTTCCCTTTCAGGGGGGCAAAGCGCTCATTAACGGCGTCCACGGCGTCGTGAATCCCGTTCGCGAGTTCCGTGGTGGTGGTCTCGTCGAATCGACGGGACCCGAAGGCATCGGTGACGATGGCTAGTTACTGTCAACCTATGCCGACAGTTTGATCTTGGTACTGCCGTCTGGGGGATTTGTAAAGAGGAACGCGTTCGTACGCGATGTCCCTAGTAGTCTACGAACCCCCGTTTCCCCCCCATAAAGTTCCTATAAACTCTCGGGACCGCCGGAAATTGTCTCGGCGATGAGAAAGAAATCGTAGCTTCCGCAATTTCTGTTATCGAACGTTTAAGCGGAGTTTAAATGCTGGGGATTTATGGTGGACATTCGTACTTTTGCGATGGGTGAAGTAATATTGTAATTTTAATCGAGATAACGGAAAGACTTGCTTTACTATTTTATGGACTGTATTCTAGTTTCATGATAAGTGAAAAAATCTCGAAGCGCTGAGTCTGGAATCTTGAGGACACGTCTGACCATTACTATCTATATTCTACTTTTATATGTCAAAAATATCGTAACGACGAATTATTAAAATAATCAGGAAAAGCTATCTTGACTTTCCGACCACCATCACCTCTAGTCTACTTTTATAAAAAATAGTATTTTTTTGAACAAGTTGGATGTAAAGTAGTTGCAAATAATTAGCCCAAGTCAGTAATACGATCGCGACAACAGATTTATCTGTCCCACCATTATCGGGAACACTTTGCTCTTACCATAATTAAAATGAACAATATAATTCTATCCGCTTGAAATATTCTACGGCCTACGGGGTCACATTTTTTCCTGCACGGATTATCATCATCATTCTCACTTCACGGTCTCGCAGGAAATATTCATACATCGGCCGCGATAAACTTTCCTCCGGTGCAAACTCATATTTTCCTCGAATGCGGTTATATTGCCATGTACTACAGGAGTTTCAGGACTCCGGGAAAACAACCTACGGTACTTTCCTTGTTTCAATCTGCATCGTTAATCAGATTATACCGCGGTAATACGACTGTTTTCCCCGCGAGCGTAAAGAATTTCAAGTGCCGGTAGAGCGCCTTGGAACATTAAACTCGTGCCGTTTGTTTGTCGTTCATGCGTGAAAGTTTCAACGTAAAAAAAAAAGAGAGAGAGAGAGAAAGAACGAGAGGAGCGCGGGTATACCGCGTGGAATCATAGTGAGTTTTATCGTCGCATTTCCGGTGCCGCGAGCTAAAATAGTCACCGAATATAGGTGTAGCAACAAGTGAACACGGCACGCGGTGGCGTTAGCGAGGGTGTGCAGTTTGTTGATAAAATGTTGCAACAAAATTGAAGCGCGCGCAAGAATTCGATTGCGCGCGATTTAGTATATCGCGTGGATTGGAAAACTTTGTATTGCCTTTCGGGTTGACAGTGACATCCGGAGTTGAATGTTTATTACATAGCGCGTAATAACTGTATACAGCATGTACTACATATAAAATGTATAGGGGTTGTATACCGCGTGATAATTTTTGCCCCAACCAATTTCGAAAGAGGAACCTAACGAAGACATTAACGTCGTTCTACAAAGAAACTGATCGAGGACTCGCTAAATTTTCGCGTCAAGAGGCTGAAGAGAATGAAACGCGGTGGGAGGAGAGAGTACCCTTTCTTTCGATGATTTCTTTTCCCGTTACTTCCATTCGTCTTTACCACCACCCCCCCGGGGCTTCGTTCACTCGCTTCTCCTAGAGTTCGCGTTTTTTCTCCATCTCCCTCCCCACGGTACATCTCTACCTTCGAAAATATTCGCCGTGAGAACTTTCCTGCCTTCCGCTCCCTCATTTGTTCACGTCGGATACCGAAGTGGCGTTTGGATAATTTCTTGTGCCGTAATCCCACCCCGGAATTCTCTGAGCCCCATTTCTTCCTTTGTATCTCCCTAATATCCGTCCAGTGCGAGATATATTATTTCGGACCTCGACGATCACCGATGCCGCTAAAGAGCCGCAAAATGGCTGCGCGGATAATTAAATGCGAGGGGAATGGGGTTGAGTCGATGCTCGAGACTGATGAACCGTTGACGTCGTAACTGTCATACGTCGCAAACGGCAAGGCTGGCTTTTATTAATCGTAGAAGGAACTTTACGAATTTTTATAACGGCCCCATTTCACAAATTTTTATTGGATATTAATAAATTATGAATATCGCGTTAGTATCCCTTGCGTTGAATAATCGTATCTACGGAATTATGTTAAGTACTGTGTAGAAACGTAAAAAGAGTATTTTATACGTACCGCTTTTAATCAAACGTCGAACAATTTACAAATTGTTAAAACCGTAACATTTAATAACCCATGACAAGATCAACATACGATTAAAAGATATACACAATGTAAATAGAATTGAGGTGCTAGCGTTACGGTTCGATACAACTCAAAAGAAAACGAAAAGGTTTAACAAACACGTCCGGAAATTCACTATAGCGAAAATCGAATTTATTCGAACGAATACGTAAATTCAAATTCGTTAGAATTTTATTTATAGATTACACATTCAGTTTTGTCTCGTTGAGTTCGTTAAAGAAACATAGAAACTCGCATCCGAATGACCGTCGATCATTTAGAGCGCGTGCTATGAAAACTGCCCACGCAATGAATATAAAACACTGTATACTCTGAAACCCAGTAAAGTTTCCACCTCTACTTCGCGCACACCCTGTACAGCGATTTTAAGTTAAACGAGCAGTCTACTTTACAACGGTGGCTTTAATGTGTCTGTAATACGTCCGAGTCCCGCCGGCTAATTTATCACCTATCGCTTATCCCCGTTGAGCCAATTCAACGTGCCGTCAATTGCGAAACAATTGACGCACATTTAAGTAATCGGTGGGTGCGATCGATTAGAAATATATCGCAGAAAAATTCAGTTTTAATCATTCGTTTACCGAGTTTTCGATTTGATGTACTTTTTTCTTTCACACACGTATACGTATAATTCCGAACGTTCAATAACCACATACTGAAATTAATACTACTCGATAGCAAAAAATGATTGCATTCTCATGATGAAACATTTTTTTGAATAAATAAACCTTTGGGAGATAACTGGGGGGTAAAGCTTCAAACGGAACACCCTGCATACACGTTTATAACGTTTGTACGTACGTTTCCGAACGTTCGGTAACCACATATTGAAATTAATTTCAGTCGATAAGAAAAAAATGGTCTGAATCGATATAGTTAAAATTGTTAACGAGATACTTTAAATTAACAACCGATTACGTACCCAATTCGCTCGATATTATTTCCATATAATTATTATTACGTGTAATGTATATAGAATCATTATCTCCATATATGAATTATTTTATGAATTAAAAATTCAAGCAAAATCATGCGCTGCCATTTAAGGGTGTAACGTATAACCGCGCTGTTTCAATAATTAAACATTAAAACAAAACGCGCATCAGATTGCGCAGCACTCTTTAAAGCACATTAGATTGCGCATCACGCTTTTGTTGATAAAAAAATTTCATTAAAGTCCTGCACTGATATTTGTGCCCCATTACATTACGGGACACTACCTACTTTGATAATTAAAAATTCGGACAAAAGCCGCGTTACGGTTTCAGACACGCAACATTCCACGACAGTAATTTATTAAATGACTGTTTAGGAAAAAAAAAGAAAATATCGCGCTGCCGTTTGCGGCGCGCTCCTCAAGCGCGACAGTACTTAATAAATGAAACAGTTCAAAGAAAAAACCCCGCGCTACCGTTTGAGGCAACGTTAAATTGCGCGACACTAATTTATTAATTAAAAATTTAATCAAAATCCCGCCGTAGCTACTCCAACTGCCGAAAGACAACTTAACATCAAATTTACTGCCAAGTTTCACATTTAATTTCAAAACTTCGAGGTACGTTAATTGAAACGAGATAAGCAAAAAGAATACGAGATAAGAAAATTCATCGTAATGAGAAACATGAATTATAAATTTTAAAATATGAGTCATAACAGACGGTTCGCCCAAAATCAACGGATGTATTTTATGATGCTTCGAAAACAACTTCGTCCTCTAGTTGGAGAGGACGAGGGGCCCACGGATTATTCCCATAATTAATTGAAATGATTTCGAAACTAAAGTGTTTTCCGAAAGCACTGTTTCTTGTTTGAACTGAATACTAAAAGGAATGCGTGGAATTCAATCTGCCACGAATTCTGATTACACGACAAATTACAAAATGAAGTGTGCAAAAATCAAATAACCGTGAGCTCCGATTGCGAATTTAATTACGAATTGATTACGCGTTAAATGAACAAAAATCCAATATTTGAAAGCAATTCATTAATCGCGATTGTGTATTAAATTACCGAAAAACAAAGAGCTCAATCTACTGTGGAGTTAGCAATTAAAATGTGTAAAACTCGACCACCGTAAATTGCGATTGCGAATTTAATTTATCAGGGAAAACGTATGGAAATCAATCTATTATGAATTCCAAAAATCCAGCATTTGAAAGCAATTAATTAATCAGGACTGCGCATTAAATTAACGAAAAACACTGCACGGTTATCTCGATTCATTACGGAACGCTATATAGCATTAAATTACCGAAAAGCATTGTACGAAAGTAAATCGATTATTAATCGCGACTACTCGCTTAATCATTAATCGAGATTCGGGTAAAATATAAGATTGCGTATAGCCTTTAACACATTGGCTTTAGAGAATTCCAATGTTTCGCGTCAATCTTTACCGGCACGTTAACTGAGTTTGCGAATGAAGCTTTAGGAGGAGATATCGATAAATGTAAATGTAAATGTAAGTGTGAAGTAGTAAGTACGATCGAACAGTTTATTAGCAATATTCGACGTTAATTAAACAAATGGAAATGGGCATTAACGATTATTGGAGTGGTCCCAGCAATTTTTGAGAGGTTATGAAAAACTGTTTTAACGATAACTTCGCAGCGCCGATTAACGGAAAGAGCAATTATACGAGATATCGATTATCTGAAAGAGGAACTCGTTTATCGTATATACCGCAGCGTCAAAAATAATAGGATAAAACGTTTTATCCTGCTGTTATTCTCTTTTCGACGAACAAATTGAAATATGCATTAGTGATTGTTGGAGGGGATTCAACAATTTTATAAATATTCAAAACGATTTTGGCAGTGCGCGATTCGTTGCGGTAAAAAAATTTGAAAGAATTTACTCGAGTAACGCGAAAATTTATTTTTGCCAGTGTTTGTTTTTAAAATAATCAACAATTAAATCTTTGGGGAGATATACCATAGTTCCTTCCCGTTTTCGTTGTTTATTTTAAACGTTAAACCGAAAATTCACTTTGATTAATATCAGTAAATTTAAGCAAGCGCAAATTTCATCCTGATCGGTCCATTCTGCAAAAAGTTATGAAAAAATCCTATGAGCCGCGGTACGTAGAATAATTCCTGTTTTCAGGTTTCCAAGCAAAAATTAAGTTTGATATTACTTCGATCAACACCAAGAATCGCGAATGGTCGCCACTCCCCATTGTTACAGCGTCCGCGCATTCGCGAAGGAATTATCATTGAAACTCGCTGATGCGAGGGCAGAAAGGAAACATTTTGTATCGGATTTCGGTATTATGCAATTGAATATTCATAATCCCCGGTGCAGTTTGACACAGCAATAGTAATTGTAATCGTAGTAATAATTTCGCCGGAATACCACACCGGCAACTCTAAAGTTTTAATTGGAACTTGTCATACCCGAAACTATACGGTCCTACGGAGTGCATGGACAACATTCGAGGGTTTACGAGCAGCCGACCAAGCGAAGAACAATAAAGAGGGTTTGTGGAACACGTATGCGCTATTTCGTGATGAATTGTCCGCCATTAGTGTCGAAGTGTGCGAGAAACTGTATTTGTTTCTTCGTGTAACGTGGAGGCGAGTACACGGATAAGTGTGTTTTGAGTAGTGAAAAGTGTGGCATGAAAAGTATTCTTAGAAGTGCGAGAAGTATAGTGTCAGTCACCGGTGACTGACACGGTCCGAAGTGTAGTGCGTTTCCGTTCACGTATTAATTTCGTGTACAGAACGCGTGAAACTGTTTACGGGGAAAAGTTTTCGCGTGGGAAAGATAACGGAAATTAAAATGATTCCGTGGAGACCATAAAGTAATGGAATAATGAATAACGTAACATTTTTGACCCCAACATAAAAATTAAATTTCACACTTATAAGACTACGTGTAATTGTTTATCACGTGAAACATGAAATTATGAAAAAAAGCAAAGATGGGATATAAATTATGGTTGCTATTATTTATACTATATCGCGGTCTAAGTACAATTGCGGTTCACTTTGCATGTATCGTGAGAACCCTCTCATAAAAACTTCCGCATGGGACGCTCATAAAGCAATGCCACGTTTGTAGTAAAAAAACGCTATAAACCAAATGTATATTCTAATTTTATCTTGCTTTTTTTTCAACTTGACCATCTCCTTTGTTCAAACACTCTTGCCACCACATTACGCGTTTTTTTTAAATATCCCGCGAACTGTTTTTGAAAAACATTTTATCACCGCTTGGAATAAATCATATGATGTAATTGTTTTTGATAATAATGCAAAGTAAACTTAATTTCTTTTTCATCATACATTATCAAATAATACAATTTCGTTGCATATTATTAAACATTACGTACGCATTGACAAAGGTAATATATTTTTGTTTGAGTATACGAATAAAGGTGAAATAAAAAGGCAAAACGTTAATGCTGTTATGTTTTTAATAAAAATCGTTACATGTCGTCGCAATCAATATTTAATATCCTTGTTAAATATAACGTACAAATCTTAACCAACAGTGGCGCACAATTTTTATGAAACGCAACGTTCACTTTCACATCGCTTTTCCTACCAAGAACCGCATTTTTGCTACCGCAACTGATACTTCTTTGAATTTCACTCAGTGGAAATTTTTCATCTGATTAAAAACATTCAAAGAGAATGGCTAACCGTCCCGAGGATGTAATAATGCCGTTACCTACAAATGACTAGTTGTGTCCTCCTCGAGGACCTCGTTTTACCAAAGGAAACGGGATACTTTTATTCGCCGTCTTTTCTTTGTGCATTATTTTGCGCAGAGATCGGCTAACGGACTTTTGTGCAAAGAATACCGTTCTGATTATCCGTCTTATCTAACTTGACTTTAGAAAATGAAACCGTCGTGGGCCGCCATCACCGACGGAATTATAAAAAGAATTATAACATTTTCTTCCACGCTAACGAGCCAAACAAGAAAGAAATATCTTTTTCCCCCCAGTGAAAAGTAAAGTCCGCCTCTTTTGTCAAATAATATCTTTCATGCTTTTTACCTTTTACCTCTTCTCGTTTAAGGAACGGCATGGTTTAAAAGTTTAAACGACGTGTAACGATGCTTCCTTCATTTTCTATCGTTGGACATGGATACTAACGAGTCTGCGTAAATAAATAATCGACGGCAAAGGATTGCAAGGATTTTTAATTTTACTAGGTGTCTCATGAATGTTGTAGTTCCTTTTAAGGGCTAGTGCCTGGAATAATTTCAAGTACGCTTTTCCTTACCGGCAATGATTCGTTTGAGCTTCGTTAACGAGACGTTAATGAAAAATCTAGTTCTAATTATCCCAGATATCACTCATCAAAGGGAATTAAAATGTTTTTGTGTCCTCCTATAAGATCCTATAAAATCAGCCAATCAAAGAAGGGCATTGGTTATCATATAGATGATCAGGTGACGCCGTCAACTACCGAGTCCCTCTCCGATTGGCTCCTGATTTTAGTTGACACCTCGTCAACAATCGCGGCGCTTGGGATATTTTCGATAAGGAGAAACTTTCTGATCACAGATTTATATCAGTGGAGATTATTATAAACTTTCAATCCAATTAATTTCGAGAAACTAAAAAACAAATGTTTAAATTTCTGCCCAACTCCCACATCTTCCCTGATCTACTACAAAAACTTGAATTTTCATAACTATTCCCCCTCCACCCACGACAATCCCCTACCAAAACTCCCACGAATTTCAACATCCCAAGTACACGAAACCCCGTTCCACGAGAGTCCATCACGCGGAGGCCGCAATCAAATTCATGGCCGACATTTGCTTGGAGACTGCAGAACACGGAAAATGCATGCAGATTGGCCCCGTGATTCGATAATCCTCCGGAGGACTAAAATATTTTGAAAACCGAATTCCCCCGATAGCGTCGGGAACCCCGCGTCGTGTCCCGATTGATTTCCACTCGAGGAGGTGGACTCAGACCCTCCGCGCGTGTTTGTGCGCGTGGCCACGTTAACCGGAGCCAGACTAATTAAACTGCCTTTCGGCGTTACGATCGATTTCAATCACGCTCTCCTTATTTGGCTCTCCCTCCTCGCCGCCCTAAGCATTTAGCCTCGCCATTGCCGCATTTTTCTGGGCTGTTGGGTACCCGTAATTGACTAGACATCTGTCGCTTAGCGTTTGTCTTAGCTCCTTCCGTACATATTGTCCTCCTCTCGTCCGCTGTCTCCTTTTACTCCTCCGTCTCCCTCCTCTTGCACTCTTATACCCACCCTCTCTCTCTCTCTCTCTCTGTGGCTCTCCGGAGCGTACCTCATTAATTTGCCTACCGGTGTCAAAAGTCACCGCGACGCGCCACCGACGGTGTTAAATTAATCCCGGCAGGAGTCATTTCGCCGCTCCCTCCCCTCTTTTCCCGCTCCCGTGCTAATGGCTCACCACCACCACGTAACGCGGCCATAAATTAATCCTGGCCAGTCGTTACGTTGCCTTCGAATGGTACATCGCTGTATAGAGACACGGGGCCATAAATGGGGGGAGGGAAGCACCGTGACGCACGCACTTTCCTAACCGCGTAACCTCCCGACTCTTTGACGCTTGAAAATCGCTGAGCAAAAGACGGGAGAGGGTGGGCGGGATCGTTCCGCTCGCGTTACGAATCAAGATTCGATTAGGCGGATTACGGTGATATGTCGCGGGATCAACTTTAAATCGGTATCTCTCTCTCTCCCCACTTTTCCGTACGGTTTTGTTGCCTGTTTGTAGATCGTTGCGTCATGGCGCGTGAAGTTGAATATATCGAGGGGGGTTGATTTTCATTAGAGCTTGACACTGGAGTGTCTGGCGGGTTATTTTTGTTGGTTTTATTCGAGTTGAGTTGGCGGAGGTAACCGTTTGTTGGTCCGAGGCTGGTTTTGCAATTTTTCTGGTAGTATTCGCGAATCGGTAAAAATAAAAGTTCGTAGTAATATGAACTGTGAGGGTTTAAAGTTTAAAGGAAGTAAAGTTCAAAATTATTGTTTCCTTGGTAGGTTGTACTTTATGAGATTCTTATTGTTTAATATTGAAATTGGGTGTAATTGATTACTATTACTCGTCGGTATTATTATTTTATAGGTTCTTAAGTACTTGACGATTACGAGTGACGATTTAACGCAATCAGGTTAGTGGCATGCTTAACAATAATTGCAGGAAATACGGAGGCACACAAATTAATTAAAATTTCCCCATTTGAAGTGTTCATATCCAGGCACAAGGTACGCCGAAAATCGGAAACCGACAAGAGCAACCTCAGAGGTCTTTCAATTACGCCACCAATACATTCTCAAACTCGAACATTAGATAGGGATGCTTGAAATTGGACAAGATTTAAATCCAATTTCGATAGTTTCCTTTGAATGCAGGTGCATCACGGTTGAACCATTCGTATCGAGCGTAATCGACGAAACAAGTCGGTTTGCGTTGGGCATTCCAACGATCCTGGCTGCCGCGAAGCGTGAAATAAATATTTCCTCGTTAAGACGGTTACCGCGTCGCGGCATTTTTGGGTAATTTTTGGGAAAATCTAGATTAATATCAGTGTGGATATCTCGCGCGAAGGTTTCCTCATCCGCGTGATTCGGGAAGCTTTCAATTTATCACGAGTCGTGTGTTTCGAGTGAAATAGGAATTACGATCCCCGTATTTTCCGCTGACAAATTAAATAAAAAGCTCAAACGGAATAATATACGTTACAAATTGCAATAATATCGCTGCAAAGCGCAAAGTTAAACGAAAAACAGTTATTATGCAAACGGTTACATTTTATACGCGAGATTTATTCACACTTAAAACGAATTATCGTTACGATGTTTTAATAACAATCCTTTTTTACAGTACAAAGATTTCATACGATACACCGGGGCAACAACGTAAACAAATCATTCGTTTCCGATGTTTCTATTTCCTCGTCGCTTTTATCTTGCGTACACACAATGCGTACAGTGCGTACGAATCGTAGAATAAATTGTTTACAATCACAGGTAACGCGCGCTGGAAAACTGTGTGAGCCATCGAAGCGGGTCATTCGTGTTTCCGGCAAACGATGAGTTATTTCCGGATACAAATTGATACGGAAAATAAGAGACGACGGAATTGCCCTGCGAAACGTTTTTTCGAGCGGCAGAAACATTGTTTACGTTCGTCGAAGCGCTGTGCATTATGTCGAAAAACAACGACAAACGCGCGTTAAACGTTCCTATTCGCGTTTGCGAAATTCGTGGGCGATAAGAGCGTCGGATATTTGAAATTTTGTGTTTACATTTTTGCGGTTCGTGAAGTCGAAACGTTTTTCGCGGCCGAGTTTTATCGAGATGAACGTAAACAGTGTTCCGGCTTTTTCCATGCATTTTAATTCGGTTTTTACGATTTATAACTTACATGTCAGCGGCATTGGGACTTTACATTTGGCAGGGTAAATGTACGAATCCACGTGCGAGGAAAGAATTATCGAACGACAACATGGTAAATTACAGTGACACTCTTATTAAACTTTGGATATTTATAATTTTATTACAATTTTTCACAGATCACTATGTAATTTCGTCCGGGCTTGATTAAAATATTTTAGCTCGTTAAATAACCGAATATTAATATTAATATTGGATTAATAATAATATTAACACGTTGATCGTGAAATTCCTTCCCGCAGTTACAGAATATTAATTTTATTCAAATAAAATATTCAACATTTTATTAAAATTAAATTCAAGCTTATTTTTTTATGAGAATGAGGATCAAATATAACTTCTGAAGTTTGCACGTTATGCTAGCAAGAAACAACGTATTAATTTGATAGAAAAAAACCTGAAGCCTGCGGATATTAACACTATTGCAAGATTATCGATGTGGCGCGTGTCATCCACTCACAGTTGACACGGCGTCGAACGTCGCAACATATCAAACCTACGATCTACCTATCTAAAAACAATGCAGACAAAAACGTGCGATACACGTCATTCTCCTAGCGAGCGTAATTCTCGTTTTATCAACGAACATCGGTACCCCACCGTCGAAAGAACAAAACCCGAGGAACGATGTTTCCCGCGAAAGACTTCCTTCGGAATTCGCGATTCACAATTGTATGAAAACGAGCGGGAGCGCTACCCATTCGAGAACAATGGCTTCCCGGTAAATGGAACGATTAAGTCGCTGGATACCCTGACGTGGTATTATCTGCTGTTTGCCGTTACGACGTGGAGGGATAAAAAAAGAAGAGAGAGAGAGAGAGAGAGAGAGAAGAAGGGGGAGGCAAGGCGCTCGTGAAAAAGTTTCGGAGGTAAAACAAACACGAACCGCAACCCACGCGCACGGCAAACAATTTCGAGGGAAGGTCGGCGGGCCGTTTGCATTACGGCTCAATCCCCTTGAATCCGTGGGGTAAGAAGTTCAGCGATATCTCGAAACTCGAGGGAAATATGCTTATCCCCGGGAAATAGTGATCGAGAGATGCTAAAGCGAAATAGGGCCGATCGTCTCGTTTCCCCTCGTTTTATCCTCTCTTTCTCTCTCTCCATCCGTGCTATCTCTCTCCCTCTCACGCTCACCAGTCTCTCTCTCTCTCTCTCTCTCTCTCTCTCTCTCTCTCTCTGCCGCTCTCTCACCCTTTCTCGACCCACGTCGAAAATCGAGTCGTTCAAACTTCTTATACGTCTCGCGGCCGAACGGCCGTAAATGTCGAAGCTCCTAATCAATTTCGCCCACGGAAGGATAAAGCTTTTCGCTCGTTGCCCCCCCCCCCCTCCCCTCTCCTCCCACGCTTACCGTACACGCCTAAACGGAGCCGAGCTTTTCCCTGGCTTTCGGTAAATTGCTTATCGACTCAGCGTCTTTTTTCGTGGTACCCGCGAACCGGCGAAACAAAGCCGATAAATTTCCGCGGCCACTCGACTCTTCGCGATATATCCGCGTTCGACAAACAGGATTGCTCGTGATTATATCGGGGGTATGATTTACACTACGGCCTTCCGTTATCAGGAACGTCTGTTGAGTGTACTCTGCATTATCGCGCTCCTCCGGGAAGCCCTTTTTTGATCAAGTCGATGCATCGCGACGCGAAAGTTTCGAATGCACGAATCACTTTGCCACATTCGATATTTTTATCGACGCTCAAATTTACGAAGCGTAATCGCTATTGTTGCGCCGTAAGGAGAGATACATTGGTATAACAATATTTACTTTTTTTTTATATCAATTGTTTACACCACAAGTTACGTTTTTTATGTTTTCTCTTTTTCATTACATCCATTAGACCGATCATTGCCAGAGCGTCATCTATCGAAGCCATCTCGTTTGACTCTCCCGCCAATACGCGCAGAACTCTGTCATTCCGAGTGGACAGTTAAATCGCTCATTTTGAACCGAAGGTGTGTATACTTGACCGTAGGACGATTTATCGTCACAGATAAAACTGTGCGATCAATGCACTCGCAATCAGTTTTCACCGAAGGTGCGTTAGTCCGCTCAACAGTCCGCTTCAGGATTGAATTTCATTAACATCGCACCGGGCCAGACGTTCGATGGTTTATCGCGTCGTTAAATGCGAATCGAGCAGCCTCGCGCGCACTCCGGCGACTGTGGCGCGGATCGCGCACCAAAGCGAATATCCATACGCACGTAAGAGCGTCAGACCAGTCTGGGGGGAAGATGGAAGGCGTAGATGGGATGCGAGTAAGGAAGATAAAAGGGTAAGCGAGAGGGGAGCCCAGGAATGGCTGGATGCCAATTCCATCAGATATTAGCATGGAAATGGAGTGTGATTTGTGGCTCCGTTGGCCGTGCCGCGGACGCGTATTTTCGCCTCGTACGGCGGAGGAAAAACGTTGAAGTGTGCCGCGTCGTTCCATCTCTCTTTGGCACACCTACCGTTCGCCAGTAACAAAGTTACGCCGAAGTCTGGGACGGGGCGGAGGGGGGGGGACGAAAGAGGGGGCAGCGCCGATGATGCCGCGCGTTTCTACTGCTGCCGACCCCGACAAACACGTCAACGATGTATACCGTGGGGATTAACTTGGAAATTTACGAGTCCTCTTCACGGGGCATCGTATATCGATTCAACGAAACATTGACCGGCCACCGGGATCGTTGAATATGAGAGACATTTCGATTATTGGGTTGCATTGTAAGATCTGTAACGGTGTAGGGTCACGATAGAGCTGGAAACACGCTATTCGTCGCGTCACGCGCGGTAGTGTAGCTATAACGTTGGCATATTTAAACCGTGGTGACGAGATGAATAAAAAATAGAGCGATCAACTCGGCGAATTTTCATCGGTTAGTTCAAGAGTTACGAAAAGATTCGGTTGTGCGTGTATTATTAAATGCTCGTCCATTACCTTTCGTGTGTTACCTTTCAGAAATAAAGAAGGTTCAGTCGCGCGTGAAGTTCATGAAGTGACGTGAGACGCGTGACACGACTGCAGCGTCGTTCTGATACATTTAAATACATTCAAAATTCACTTTCTACACTTTTCTCACGTGACGCGAGATACAGCGATAACACTTGAGCTCGCGTGACGCGATGATAGGGTGTCTCCAGCTTAATGGTGTTGTCCGATGATGGAAGAGTTATTTCATCGACGTTGATCTTGGGACGTTCGAGAGACCGAAGGTAAACGGTAATAATACTAATCGGAAGTGACGAATAGACCCAATGCCTTTCCGCTCTGTTCGCCGTTTGCCGGGAATTGGTAACGAAAACACGCGCCACACGGTACTAATTTCCGAGTATTCGCAAGAACAACTTCGACATCCGAAGAGCGCGGCGCGTGTAAAACGGATGAGGTAGACAACTCAAAGCTTGCCGCTTCCAAAGCTTCCGAAGTATCTCCTAAGCATAACGTCGATGTGGTCGTACAACTCCTCAAGGCTCACTAAAGCTCACTGTCTTTGAAGCGTCGAAGTATCCGCTGCTCATAGTTCGAACACGACCGGGGAACTTCTCGGTGCTTTTCATCTCGAAAGCTCCCGAAGGATCCGCCCGTAGCGTTGATGCCACTCTTAAAGTCTTAGGCCTGTATCGCGCGGATGACTGTTGAACCCACACTGCTGTTGTTTCCGAGGAACGGAACAATTTACTTTTCCTTCACCATCGCGGCGAACGACGATAGTTGGATGGAAAGGATTTGAAATTCTTCGTTCGAGGCGCAGGGACAATCGAGGATGGTCGACGTAAGAGATCGAAGAATAATATTGTTCGACTGTAGCGGGGAATGCGGCGAGTGATATATTAAACATTCCGTTTATAAATGTAGACTAAATTGATACTAACGCGATTCGATTTCCTTCGTCCCGCCACGTTACGAATACATTGGGAGTTATGACGTACATACGTGCGGTTTAGCGACGCGATGCCAAGGAATCGTTACACATACGTTGACAATATATTGGCCACTATTACGGCCGCACATTGCGCTACACAAACTTGAGAATACTCGTTCAATATCGCTGGAACGGTACCGCGCCAGTTGGAAATTATTGCGACGAAATTCAAAATGATTCCTGTGCTCCTGTATTCCCAAATCGAAATTTCCCAATCATTCGCTGCCGCGTCGCGCGTGTAGAGCCGAATCGTGGGGGATGAACGATGGCAATAATGGAACGCGAGGAAAACAGAACGAGGAACCGGAAGCGGAAGGTAAACCGCGGTAGCGGAAAATGGTGCAAGTTAAGAGAAAAATGAAGGAACGGCCGGAGTGTGTCGAAGGAAACGTGAACGAGGCGTTGTGCGACGCGAGGCGCAAGAAACGGAACTGGGCGAAGGGAAAAGGAACAAAGTAACACGTAACGGGAAGGAGAGAGAGCCGTGTCGCCGCAAAAGACGCGAAGGAAAGCGATCAGTATGAATCCTGTATCGCCGGGAAGACCTACTACGAAGTCTCGTCATGTTCAGCATGGAAGCGAGGAAGACGGTGGAAAAGGAAGGGCGGCATACCAACGAGACCCGGCAGTAAAGACCTTTTCACGCGATCGACTATCGCGCGGCAGACCGTCGCGCAGTAGTTGGACGAAGAAGCTACGCGAAGGATACGTAAAATCAGTCGCTCGGTGTTTTCAAATTGGAGATAGGTTCACGAAGATCCTTGCCCAACTGCTATACCGATTACTTGATTACTCGCTCCTACTTCTTCGGACGTACCATGCGTTGATCGTCACTCGTGACAATCGTGTTTGGGCACTGACCAGCTGTCCCGCGATAGTCTATCGCGTGAAAAGGCCCTAAAACGTCCCGCGGACGAACGGTAAACCCGTCCCGCGTCCTGAAGAAGGTTGACAGGCGGTGCGCGAGGATGGTGGGGAGAGGGGCCGACTGTTAGTCGCCCCCGCGAACTGTTAATATTAAAACCCCTTATGTGTCCTCTGTGCGCGCGCTATGCTCCGCTGGCAGCATGGATTTGCATAATAAAAGAAGAGTACGCGGCACGACAAAGGGACAGCAAATCCTATATAGGCCCAGGTCGGTCTGGTATCTGGAAGCCACGCCTTTGATAAACGCTCTGGTAGCATGCTGAAACAATTGGGATCGGAAGCTCCGGGATATTCTTGTTTCGATGTAGTCGCCTTACATGATCGATGGTGTTACCCGGTGAACCACGCCGTGGAAACTTTGGGGAATTTAATGAAAGTATGGGGAAGGTTGGTGGTATGGCCATGTACCGTCTGGTCTGGTCTGGGCCTTTGTGCGAAGCCGTTGTGCGTTAATTGACGTCACCAAATAACTCTTTAATTGGATCATACTTGTAATATCTACTTGGGCTAAAGTATACACTGGTTAGGATTTTCCGATTAATTAGTTGTTGAGACCCTTCTATCTCGCCCAACAAATCGTTTGTCAGGCGTTAACATAATTTTCTGTAATCCACGTAAGTTCAGACCTGGGTCTCACTTTAATCGAAAAGTCAATTGACATTAATTTTGATCAGGGTCAACGCTCGAGTTACAGAAAATTATGTTCGCGCATGACAAATGATTTGGCGAACGAAACCTGATGAATTCTCGCTCTCTTCCGATCGTACATTCAAACGTATAAATAGGTTTCGCTTCGAATGGAACGCATAATTTATCAAACAGCACCTGGGGGAAAGTAATTTGAAAAGTTTTTTTTCCTCGAATTATCCTGCTTCTTCTATAATCAATGCGAGTAAAGGTACGCGTATTTTCATTGTAAAAAGTAGAATAATGCGATGGAAAGAATAATAAGAGAAATCTGTAATCCCCGCGTATAATCCTCCTCCGTGCGCACAATTTTATTATTCAGCTGTTCACTTATGCCCTTTTTGCGACAAATACAACGCGATACGAATATTCAGTAGCAGAGGAATTTAAGATATGTATACTCGTTTACCGTAATCTGGATATCCGATTCGCTTTTCGAATATTTCATTCGTTTTCAAGGATTATATTCGAATATCCGAATACTCTGATAAAACGAAAATCCAGATAGAATTTGCAGCTTTTCTCGGCGAGAACTACGGTACGGTGGGGGATTTTATTTTATCGGAAATGTGAAAGTAACAGAGATTGTGGAAAAACGGCTGGATGAAAGATACGAGTCGACGTTACACTATTTGTGATTACACGACAGTTTAAGTTATAACGTATTTAATTTAATCGTAGTTAGGAAAGGCTTTCGTAATATAACGAATTTTAGCCATATCACGTTAATGTATTGCCTCGTACGCAAGGATACATTTTCGTAATCGGCGAGATTTCCTATTATTAACAAAATTACACTTGATAGTTAATCACGCTTGGTTCGAATGGCACAAAAGGGGAAGAGACAGGACAAAGACGTCAGGTGTTGCGTTTCAAATTAACGCGTTGATCGCTACGCCACTCAGCTGTGGGTGAGGCTTTAATAACCGTAATATTAATAAAATCAATATGCCGCAACTATGGTAAACGTGTCACTTAACTATGGGTGACACGATGACCAGCACCTCAAAATGAAGACTCTGAACGACCTAAAAGATATTCGAGTTATATTCCGATTATGGTAACCAAGCTATTTGATTATTCATAATCGAATATTCGCAGCGAGAATTTTCCGATTTCTACAGTTCACCTCAGGTGCTTCGTTGGGTACACTCGTGTACATAAGGAAACAGAGTTTGTCAGCCTATGGACCGCGTTAAATTTTCACTGGGTTGCGAAATGATGAAAGTGTTATAATGTACAGGGAGTCTTGTCTACTGCGTTTTAAAAAATTGTACTTTATAAACATTTCGTTAGCGGTACCATTACAGACAAATATGTTGCGTCGTACTATTTAGAATAGTCGAATCAATCACATTTGACGAATCAGATCACACGCAAAGGGAGACGGCGTAGATTACACGGAAAAGGAAACTAAATCCTTTACATCTAATTTGCATGCCACGTAACGCACCGGCACGTGCGCCAGGTGTATTTCTGATGAAATTGAGGCGAACGATGGGAGGCCGCTCTCACCCGCGCCAGCCTACAGCAGCTGCGGGAATATAAATTCCATGGAGAAGCTTGGAAGATCACGTGCGTATGCGCGTACGTACGTATGTATATATGTATGTTAAATGTGAAAAGTCTATCTGCTCTATCCAATCCAGTTCCACGGGAGAGTGTCCTGGACAGGGGTGGGGGTCGGTGACTTAAGGGATTACACGCCGGCGGATTACAACGGCATGCAAATAATTCAAAGCGGCGAATAATAAATTTAGACGGTACACGTGAATCTTGTGCGCCAGCCGAAGCGACCCAGAAATACGTGGAGAAGGAAAGAAAACCGACCGTTGGCCACACAGTAATCTGTTGGCAAGTATCTCCTGGAAGGTTTAATCGCCGAGTACCATTTCCTTAATTAATTCTTATTAAGATAAGAAGGAGGATAATTCTTATTAAGAATCCTGGGATTCTTAACGTGGATAATTCGTATTCACGTTATTACTTAAACCCGCGTGGAATCGTCAGTGATTAGTCCACTGAATCAGTGGTTAGTGGTTACCCGGAAAAATATTTCGCGTAAGAATATTAAAATAGGAATGAGGATAATTCTTATTAACAATCCTAAGATTCTTAACGTGGATAATTCGTATTCACATTATTACTTAAACCCACGTGGAATCGTCAGCGATTAGTCCACTAAATCAGTGGTTAGTGGTTAGTAGGTAAAATATTTCGCGTAACGCTACGCTAGGAATAAAAAATGTTATTCGTAATTCTATTTTGCGTATTAATTTTTAAATCGAATACAGTAAAAACAAAATTATACGTATTGTTTTTTAAATTTACACGCAAACTTTTCGATCAGAAGTTAGTAGAAAGATCAATCATTGAACATTTGGCCCTCGTTAGTATTTCATCTATGTCATCGATATTTAAATCAACTTACAATTGTTAATTGTAATTTTACACAGTTTATTATCATAGTTTTAAAAGTTTAAAAGTTTCAATTTCTCCATGAAAGAGTTTATAATAACTTGCTAAAAATGTCCTCTATTTTCTACCGTTTTTCCCCATTTAATACACGCCTAACTCACACCTCCAAACGCCCTGTTTTCGAAACCCATCCCTTTACATTTTTCGTTTCGCAAACGCGTGAACGATTATTCGGTAAATTCGCAGAGAAAAATTGTAGCGGGTAACGTCGATCCCCTGCGCTTCTCTAACGCGATATTTGATTCGACGTACATATGAAACCTACGGGACGCTTTAGCTTCTACCTTTGAGAGTTTACTGGATCAACGTTTAATTGTTATACGGTACTGTACGTGCTTTGTAGCAATCCTATGGTACAATTAACGTTCCGCGTTCTCCGGGGAAGCTTTTCCTGTCTCCGTTCCCTTTTTTTTCTATTTCTAAATGCCATATGCACATTCATACTGATATTCCCCCGTCGTTTGTTAGCCATCGAGCGACGTTGTATCTGTTATTAACCCTCCGCGTTACCGACTTGTTCAAAGGTGCGTTCACGTGTCGCGGAACAATTACGGTCACAAAGGTCTGAACATTCGAAATTAGTTTAGGTGTGTTTCGGAGATTCACCGTCTGCTACAAAACGCATTATAAAGTAACAGTAACGAAAGTATAAAGCGCGTTCGAGAAAATAATGAGACCCGACTTTTTATGTTGATTGGCCCGAGATAAACTGTTAAAGCTTTGCACATTAATATTATTATTATCTTTGTAGAATATCTGAAACTCAACGCGGGGTATAATTCTTCATTGTGTTATAGTTTAACGTTTCTCGAGATTTTATTTTTTACGTTTTAGAGGCGAACATCGTTAGAATGTAAATTTCAAAATTCGCTAATATGCTTTGGGAGTTTGAAGCTTGAATATACCAGTTCGTAAATTTCCAATAATGATATGGATATATAAACGAGTGTATAAAGTGTTCTCAGAAAATAAACGGCACTTCAATTTTTATGCAAATTCGTTGCAATTTTGCAAATTCTACATATTTGTATTATTATATTTTTAATCCGAAGTTTGAATTCTATTATTATTTAACGTATCCGGCGTTTTATTTTTCACGCTTTCGAAGCGGGCGTTGCTGGTATGCAAATTCAAAAATACCCAAATGCGTTTCTGAAGTTTGAATCATGACTACCGTAGCTCGGAAGTTCATGGAGACGATGCGAAACTGCTCTTTTCAACTCTCTCCCTCTCTCTCTCTCTCTCTTTTCCTTAACATGGGACCATTATAGACTCTCAAGTATTCGCAAAACTGCTTATTCGATACTTCTTGCCGCTCACCACCCTTCCAGGGCTCATACTTAAACTACCGACAACTGCTTCGAACACTTATAATTACTTTCCCTCAATTAATATCCCCCAGGAATTAGTTAAACAACTCGCAAACAATCTATCTACAGGCATATCCCCTTCATCGGATATGTTCCCCGGATGCTTTACCGTAACACCCCTTTCTCTTGCATTCCGAAGATTATCAACCCCATTGCTCGTATCGTTGATTCCTCGGAATATCTCCGCGGTAAACTTTCGTAAAATCGATAAAACCTTTGATATAAAGTAAAATAAAACAGACACGTGTATGTACAAAAGGTTTGAAGTTGTTTTGCCAGGAATTATTGAATTAGATATTTCTCTAAGTTTGTTTTGGCACGAGAAATTGTTGACTGCATTCTTCATCTAAGTACGTTGGAAAAATCAGTGTTGAGCCGGCCGAAGAACTCCAAATTTCTTTCTATTCCGGAAATACTTGGCTGTATTTGTTGGCGCGCGTTGAAACATTTCCGCACGCACCTCGTTGAAGCTTGTTTTCGTTTTCTCTTTAATAATTTTTCATACTATCGATTTGAGAATTTTTTAGCAAAGTTTTTTTTACGCTTTTTTAGCAAAGCGTATCAATTTATTCGAATGTATTTGAACGCTGGGTGATGCTTATTGGTTTACGCATCGAATAAAATCAAGTTCCGGCAATTTAACCCATAATGGAATTATAATTCTGTGCATAATTTGGAAAACGGCGCACCGCGAATTATCTTCATTTGCAGTTAAGGGGTTAATGTCATACAAATTAATGAATTCAGCTATTATTATATTATTTATCGGAATTTTCCGCACAATCCAGGGGTGAAACATATAATTGAAGTTGGGTAATTCCAGGAAACTTTTGTAATTTCCCAAATTAACCGAAACATTGCATAGTAAAATGCATGATACGCGTGAGGAGTGGCACTTGAAATTAAATTCTGAAACATCTATCTCATTTTGGAACGTGCGAAGAGTACGTTTATAAATTATCATAAAGAATACAAACCGAAGTTGTCAGAGTCGATCATGACATTTTAAAAATATATAGATCGATTGGACAATGGAATTCTACATTAAAATTAAAAAATATAATATTAGAACTACCAACAATTAATGTCCTATTTCTATATGATCTGTCGAAATTACTGGTTGTAATTTTACCGCAGTTTTTTTAACATATCCAAATGCCAAATTTTGCATCGAGATAAAATAGCGATATTAAGGAGCTCCATTTATCCGGACACCTATTATCCGAACATCTGATTTATTTAAACCCCTATTATCCGATGATCCAGCGAACAAATTTTTACGCTTCACGCTCGAACGAGTTCTTAATAATAGAATCGCATAATCGATGCGCAACGTTCGATATTCCGGAGGAAATTATGTTTAGAGTCATTCGGATAGCCGGGATCCTATTACAATACAAACAATTCCCTGTATCAATCATCCGAAAGGAAAATGCATGGCTCGACCATGAATTCGCAAAATCTCGAGGTCGGTGTGATAAAATTCCACGAAACCACACCCGTCGCGTATAATTCTTGCAAACGTAAGACCAGATAAAACGTCGGAACGAGCGGGGCTCGCAATTTTAACTTTTATTCCGAAGAATCACGTACGGAAATACGTGCGCTGAAATTATACACCGCGAAACTGGGCCGGGCGTCTCGATAGAAATATATCATAGAAAAAAAGGAAGAGGAAAGAGAGAAGGGGGTGGAGGAGGAGGAGGAGGCGGTGGTGGAAGAAGAAGAAGAAGAAGAAAATGCATACTTAGTCCATACATAACCGCGCAATAGCGAGATTCAGTCGAGCTTTAAATTACAAAGTTAACTGATATACGGAGCACGAATGTTGGCTTCTTCTCCGCGTTAATATCCAATTATCGCTAGTCGCGGCTTCTAGCCGGTTGAACTTCTTGGTTCCGGTTCGGCTGGCGGAAGACACTTTGCAGAAACTTGGTCGATATACGGAAACCACGAGTGCGTGAGTTTTCGTTGTACGACGGTGGTGGTATGGCCGAACCGCGAGCGGTTTGGGTTCCTAATGCGGCCGGCGCCACGAAGGCTCCGTTAATTCAAAATTAATACTACGAATCCGCGCTTTCCAGGCTTCAATTTGTAATGGAAACTTTCGCGCGAAAACTTTGCGCGCTTATCAACGAAGATACCGTCTCGCGGCCCGCGGGGGAGTAAGCGAAAACAGAATTATTCAGAAAATTTTTGTGCCCCGGAGTTCGCCGCTGGGTTAATTGTATTTTAGCCGCGTTCTTTGGATATCGAAGGCAATTTTTCTTTTTAAGTTGCGGTTTATATCAATAATTGAAATTAGTAATCGACCTATTACGATGACCAGATAATATCGTCAAATGATTACATATTATTGATATTTTAAGTAATTAGAATAGGGACACGAAATTTTCAACATTCTTCTCGCTATATTAATTTTAATTATTCGAATTTGAAGAATACAAAAAATATCCCCTCTCTCACGAAACTGTAATTTTTAATTTCTTTTACCACCGTTACCAGGGTATCAAATTTCAGCTCCAAAATAATCTATGTAAAAATGAGAATAATTTGAATATTTATATCGATTTCTCCATGAAAGAGTCGGAAATAATTTACTTAAAATCGCCCTCCATTTCTCTACTATTTTTTCCCTGTTTTAACACTAATTCGCACCTCCAAACTCGCAGTTTTCAGAACACATCCATCCACGTTTTTTCGACAAACGCGTAAAAACGATTACTCGGTAAATTCGCGGAGAAAAATTGCTGCGTGTAACGCTCGATCCTACGCGCTGCTCTAACGCGATATTTGATTCGGCATACATATTTACATACATGTAAAACCAACAGGACGCTTTAGCTTGTACTTTTCATAGTTTGCCGGACGGATGTTTAATTGTTACGCGACATAATAATTATAATATTAAACAGTAATCCCGGACGTCGTTTTTAACGTCATTACCCGCGCCGCTATAAAATCCCAGAAACTATTACGTACCAAAAATAAATCTTTCTGCACGAAATATTTCTTACCCTCCTCCCGTTCCGTGTGTACGCAACATTAGAGTTTCACGTCAATTGCCTCCTCAAACGTCGTTTACGTCCACGCTCGAGCGTCGAAGCGCGCACGCGAAATCAATAGAAAATAACGTGCATACGTTTATTGGAACGTTTCGACGCATCGCGGCCAAACTCCTTCTGGCAACTCGCGGAAAAGCGCTTTCTTCTATCGCGATCGTATAAAAGCGGCGCGGCGGCGGTGCCTCTCCGACGGAATCAAGAAATACTTAAGGGTGAGTTATTTGATCAGAAATAACTGTATTTGTACAACGTCATGAGAAAACAGGCGGGGTACGTACAGGTCCCGCGATGCTTTCAATTACGCCTTCGACATGAACCGAAGAAAAACAGGAAACCGTGGAATCGGAGATACAACGCCCAGGTATACATATACATAGTACGTATGTATGTATGTATATATATATATATATATATATATATATATATATATATATATATATATATATATATATATATATATATATATATATATCGGCGGGACATCCAATGGTTTGGTTCCTCTTCGTTTCCAAACGGGACGACTTCCCAGGAGGACTCTGGGTAAATGTAAGGACGCCTTGAGCGCTATCCAGGAAGAGAGTCGACTCTTATCCGTAGAAACAATTCTATCACGGGAATGGCACGTCCTACATACAGGGTAGATAAAAATCTATTGGCTTTCGTCCCCGCTCTACATTCGCCCGTTGGCTTTCACCGCTAGTCACCAGCTGGAACGAGAGTTCTCGACTCTTTTAATATTTCCCCTCTTTTCCTTTGTTACGTTTGTCGCCCATTCGATGCTCCTTTCCGTCGTTGAATTCCGGGAGCCCAGGCGTTCTCGCTTGGATCTCTCGTTAACGCGTTGTTCGCCGCGTTACGTATGTTTGGCTGACACGCGAGATTCAGGCACTGTTCACGTTCGTTCCGGAATATATTTGTTTTGTTAACTTTAATGTTGGTGTTGGTACCGTGTTACGCTGGTCGGTCAAAAGTGAGTAACAATATTTTAGCATCACGTTACACGTTACAAGCATCATGTTTTTGTTAGCATAATCTTCAAAAATCGAAGTAAAAGGAACAAGTTGAAACTTTTGTTATATCCACATTCGCGTCGTTCCGAATTTAATCCGCAACGATCAGGATAAACGTAACAACATTGAAACGCCCATCACGGTATCTTTCCTATCTCCTCAAACGTAATCTTAAAAGATAAGAATAAACGAAACACCCGATAACTCGAGACAAAAGTTTAGATATAAAATCCAAAAATAAAGCGGCAGCGCATAACGCCAGGAGGAAAAGTTTACACGATGCAAAATCTACGAAAACAGTGGGGAGAAAAAATCGACCCCTTGCGCATAATTTTTGTCGCCGCGCACCGACTTTTATATCTTCGGTGCTCCTTGCGCATTTACGCCGTGCTCCGGCTAAAATAGGAAGTACTCGCACGGTGCGCACCATTGGTCGCCGCGATATACGAAAGACAAAGTTACGACTAGCTTCGTAGGAGCGGCAGTCGAGCTAGAATTTTCCGAGAGCAATGCCGGGCCAGTCCTTGCGCGCCGTTCTCCATTGTTTATCGCGCCCCGGATGCATTGTTTGTTTAAAAAAAGTTGCTCGCAATGAATCAGGCCTCTGTCGGGCGACCATTGTACCCTCGCGGTTCTTCCGCGTTTGCATGGAACACGATGTGTTCCTCTGCCGAGAGTAAGAATAATACACCCGTTATATGGCGTAAATATTAATAACACGGGGAATAAAGGATGTAACGTTATTATCCGCAATGTCTGTCGTTTATGGCGGGAAATCCGTCTTCACGAATCCAAGTGTCGAGGGCCTTCCGCGAGTGTTACCATTTTTTTCCGTCTATGTTTTCTTTAACCCGCGAATATTTGTTACACCGATCTTGACGTAAGAAATGTTTTACGCTCGATTTACGCGTTTTTACGCGCGCGGAAATTTTGTAAGTTACAACGATTTCGCGAAGAATTGCTTGGGAACTTCGGAAATTCTTTTAATTATCCAATAATTCGTGTCCTAATGTTTTCATTTTCCAACGGGTCTCATTGCCATGACCGAATTAATTTCAACTTTCAGAATAATCAAACTGAATATCATGAATAATCGAAACTTCAACGGATTAACGTGTTACTCTTTCAACTTACAATGAAAAGGAATTATCTATATTATAAAATGGAATAATCGCGGCGGCCAACCTCTCGTACGTCCGTTTCAATTCACATCAAATTGAATTTCATCGAACAGAAAATTCCCCACATTGTTTCAGACAAAAGAAACAAAGCACCGTCTGGCATCACGTAACAACTCGCAACACATTATGAACAGAATGCACGGAATTGTTCCGTCCTCGATGATAAATCATGGATTTGGTTTGTCGCCTCCAGACGACGCGCGATGCAATAGAGGGGGTTAATTTGTATTCCGGAAGTTCCGGTGTCCCACGGTAGCACGTACCGCTCTCCGGTAGCGTGTAACTCATGCGTCCACCTTCGACGAAATCTCTCGCGCTTCGAGAGAACTTTTTTTCTCCCCTTTCTTCTTCCCCTATTTTCACGCCATCCTTTCTCTTCAATTCCCCCACCTCGCGGGCCCCCTCTCCTCTCTCTTCTCACTGTTTTCACGCCGTCCTTTCTCTCACCCCTCCGCCCCCCTTCCCCTTTTCACCCGTTACCAAGGGTACGCGGCAGGAGTATTCAGGACGGAAAATTAATCGTTTTCGAGGTACGGACGGGCCGTAAAATCGAAAAGTCGTTCCACCCCCGGTATTAGCCCCGACTTGACGTATTATTATGGAATTGCCGTCACGTGCCCGCCGATGGACGATCGAAAACGCATCAGGAGACTTCTCCTTGTCTCAAAGTTAAGTCACTCCGACGACTTGGTAACAGCCTCCTTGATCGGGTCTAATCCTAAAGAGTTTCCAATATCTGATAGTCCAAGGTACCGCGACCCCTCTCCCCTAATCGGGATGGTCGGCTTACTCCCCTCCCCCCCTTCCCCCCCCCCTACCCCCCCCCCAAGCCTTGTCCTCCCTGCTTTTCTCTTTTCCGACGCGTTTATCCAAGGAATAGCGAGGATCTTCTTTTCGTGACCGTTCCGCGCTTCCGTTCGTGAAAATGTATTCCGCGCAATTGGGCGGAAATCGTCGTTAAAAGGTATCGATTGATCGAAGGAAATATATTTGAGTTATCCGTTTGTACGAATTGCTCGATCATAAATGTATTACGTGGAGGGACGAAGGGGGGAGGGAGGACGTCGATCGATCAGTGTGCTATGGACTTACCTCTTCCGACAGTTTAAATTATACGCGGATTAACCCAGATTCGATTGGAGATTGAGTTTACTTTAACGGGAGGATTTCTTTATTTTTTTTTTTTCCCCTCTTTGGACGAGGTATTCTTTTTTGTATTTTTCGGGTGTGACGCGTGGGGACGTGGTAACGCGTGGCGTTGGTAATTGGTTTAAGTAAATTGGGTAGCTATATGACCATGGTCTAATATATCACATTTAATTTGGTGTAATTCTTGATTCTACGCCTGGCTCTCGTGGTGCAGAGTTTTCCATTGAGATTCACGTTACGTACCTTTTTAGAACTAAGGTTACTAATTTGATTAACTAAAGTGAGTAATTCAAATTGGTGTAATTTTTGTACCTATAGTTGTCTCCCATGATACGGGATAATTAGAGTAACTAGTAATTTAACGAGACTGACTAATCCGATTTGGTGTAATTTTTGTATCCACACCTATCATTCGTGGTACGGGGATTTCAGCAAAATTCCAAGTTACGCGCTACGTTGCAGACTTTAACTAATTTACGTTTAGCGTAATTAACGTTGGAAGGAAAAACTGTACGATAGGTACAACGGCTAGCTATTTATCCGCGAGATACGTAACGAATGTTTTGGTCCATATCGTGTAAAATGTTTGTACAAACGAACACGAGTTCAAGCACGCTTCCCGGGATTAAAATGATTTAACACAAGCGTGAATCTCGACAAACGGCATTTAAAAAAAAAAGGGATGTAACAAAACCGTACAGTGATATTTCCCATTATTTTATTCGAGTACTTTTGTAATTTATCCCATACACAAATTTATCGGTATCTTTCCCTACTTTACTCCAACAGTTTTGGAATCTATCAGGCGCAACTCGTTAACAACGTTTGGAAATTCTAAAAATAACGTCGACATTTTTCCACCGGGGATGGCTTGCCCTTTAAACATTCAAAAAGACATGCAACGCGTATAAGCTGAGATTGCGAAGTTGAATCCACGTTTTTAAATTCATAAACGTATTCGCCTCGCCTCGCAAATGACAGAAACACGAACATCCGAAACGGCCAACGAGCGACTCAGCGAATCGAAAAGGAGCGTTGATAATCTAACCGTCGGTTCTTTTGTTCAATCCGTATTCCCTTCTTACATTTTTTAACATTTATCGACGATCGCGCTTGATTTGTGAGCCTACCGGCAAGCTCGACATTTCGGCCGAATGTTTTTCCCGTGGGACGACCGGAGCGAAATTGGGCTTTCTGTCTGGGTGGGAAAGTGAGTTATACACACACAGAGCTGACAACCCCGTCGATTCGGGTCAACGGAGAAAGAGAGAGAGAGAGAGAATGGGAGGCATAGAGAGGGAAAAAGAAAGTAACTACGAAACTTCTTATCTTCGCGAGGGCGAAATAAACACTCGAAATGTTTAACTCACTTTCGACGTTTATTTCTCTTTACAATCGACCCATCAGCTTATCCATTGGTCGTGACATTTTTGCTCCCGGTTATTCCGATATTGCGAATCAAGCGTCGAAAGAATTATATTATATATCGAGTAGTTTTTATACTTCTATTGCCGATCGATCATCAGCTTATTGTTGGTTCTGGCATTCTTCTTCCTTCTAACCCCGGCATCGCGAAGCGGTGGCTAAAAGCGTTTTAATGCACGGGTTGATTTGTTTGATCGTAACATTATAAATATGACTTTGTAACTTATGCTCCGTAGAAGAATGGACCATTTAATCTATAAACACGTTTGGTTAAAGCTTCCGTTTCTCTTAATCTGGCACGATTGATCTAATCTGTTCGGAACACCCCATACCAAACTCGACAAACCCATTGCATCAGTTTTCAGATAAACAAAGATCCAAAGAAATACCTAAAAAGCTCGTTGGCCGCAAAAAAAATGAAGTTGGAAAAAGCAAACGGAGCAAAAATATTCTGCGGAAAAAAACAGTTCTGGGGAAAATAATTCAGGAAAAAATAATTCAGGATTAAAAACACATGATCCTGGGTCTGTTTTTTTCGCAGGCGATTTCCGTGGGCTGTATCTGTTCGAAATCTATTATTTCCAACGTTCCGTGAAATTCCCTGTGCTTTGTATATTTTTTTATAATCCGCACCGTCACCGGTAAGAACCGTACGTTGGATGCCATGCTGATTTCACCTGATTTCCCCGACGGGTCACGATAAATTTGTTGTTCCGCATCATATATTATTATGAAATTTTATTCACATTACTGAAGTCGAACCGCATAATGTCGTTTATGCAACCAAAGCAACTATATAAAAAATTTCCGGAAAAGTCGGAGCAGGGCGGCGTGTCTGTAAAATATGTTACGATAAAAAATTGTTGAAACTAGATAGAAATACAAAAAGTTATTAACATACCGCGATAACTGTACCGATTTACAGTCTCTCCATCAAATCGCCTTTACTAATACTGCCATCGTTTGCCGCTAAACAGAGATAAAGACATTGGTTCCGTTTTTACAGCATCGGTCCAGGAACTTTTTAAACACACAGCGTGTACCGCCTTATTGTTAGCGAAAATAAATCTAGAGACGGTAGTAACGGTGCGGTCGCAGGAACATAAGACAGAGCCGTGTCCTGTTGCACGATCATGCGGATCGAGGCCACGGCGAAATGCACGCGGAGCGTCTCGTTTTAACCGGGGATAATATTTGAATTTTAATGCCACCCACGGCGCCACCCGCGTCGGAGAGGTCCTTGGTCCTTCCTTCGCGAGCGATTGCGAGAGGAGGAGAGCATGCGAGTACCGTGCGAGAGCGAGAGAGACGGAAGGAGCCGCGGCGAGGGGGGTAGAAGAGCGATCGGGGTGAGTTTGATGCATTTATTCATGTTCGTATTTATGGTCCGCCGTGGTAGCGGGCGGACGAAGGGGGACTTCGGCCAGCGACCACTGCGTCGTTGTGATGTGCCTGAAGTGGGTCTCGTCCGGCTTTATGATACTGAAATTCGGTGGGAATAAATTGTCGGGGCGGCAGAAGTGGTCAGCGTAACGTCGCGTCGCTCTTATTGTTCGCGGTACGGTGGCGCGGTGCGTCGGTTAAACTTCTGTATTTTTAGGAACCCCTTTGTTTTAGATTTTTGATATCCGCTTCGCGATTTTTCATTCTACCAAATTTCGTACAATGTGCGTGACAGCAAAGCAGAAGTTTGAATAAAGATGTTATTTGTTGGGCTTTTATATTATTCCTCGGATCAGAGTTTGTACCGGTAACCGAAGAATTGTACAAATTTGATCTTTGCATTTGCGAATTATAATTGACGCCAACATGAGTGAATGGGATTAATAAAAAAATAGAAGCAGATTTAAGAAAAGGAGGTTAATGTATTAATCTATGAATGGAAGATCCAGATGCAGCGAGGTTGATTAAAAAACATTGCTCCTCGGTTTACAACAAAGAACGTACTTCGACGGAGGGAATTCATTAAAAGCCAGAACCTCGCGAACCCCGTGACCGTAACGCGCGTTCCACGCCACGGTGGAGCCCCGAGCATAAAATCTCGATTTCGATTATACAAGGTGTCAGTGCCTCGTCCTTCTACGATCGCCTCTTTAAATTTATGTTCCTCGATACTCAGACCCTCGCTTCGAGTCTGGTCTGGTTAGTACCTGGCTGTATCTCCTGCGAGGTATTCCCCGTAGGATGAACCCTCGTCATACGAGACCCAATATATCCGAAAGTTCGAATCTCCGGGCACGGTACGTAGCCAGGAAGACGTGACACGTTGTACAGGGAAACTCGATGTGACGAGTCGCGTTTCCATGAAACGGATTTTAAGATTGCTGCATATATCCATAGATATGGAAGGCAGATCGTACTTTACCGGTGAGCGGCGGGGTATTAGTTCGGGTACGCTTGAAATAGACGAACGTCCGCCATGTTCGGGGGAAAATTCTAATTTCGCCTGGGACGAATCTTCGCCGAAACATTCTTGCAGGTGTGAGGATAAATATTAAGGTAGAAGGGAGAATAAATACGAGCGCGAGAAGTGAAAATAAACGGGAATATGGAGATGGAAATAAATGTGAACGTGTAGATATTAAAATAAATAGAATATAGAAATGAAAATAATTGAGGTTGTAAGTATTAAATGAAATATGAATATAGAAATGATAATAATTGGTCATCGACGCTTAAAGTGGTAATAACATATTAAATACATATTATAATAAATATAAACGTGAATATAGAAATTAAGCTATTCAGGGAAACTGATACACGCGCGTACGTTACCGAGTCTCTTTTAAATTAAAATTATTCCCAGTGGAAAAAAAATATAAAACGGCGAAGAAAGATTCAAATCTGGCGGAGAACTATTCGCTACGGTGTCTCTCGACGAGAAACACAAAAGACTTGACGCGTAGCTGCAAGGAAAAATTAAATTATTTTTCTTCTCGCTTTAAAAATGAATTCTCGAAAAGGTTAAATAAAATCTTAAAATCTGAATAGCAGACGAATTCAATAATCAAGAAAAAACACCTTCTTTGTTATATAAAAACAAATGATTTTTTTCAAATACGATAGCGTTCGGAAAAACTGTCTAGTATGGAAATTGGTCCAACCAGTCTTCAGACGCGCGATCTCAAGAATGATGATTTTTATTCAAACATAAATATATAATTCAGAATAATTTCAGCGTTTTCCTCTTACCGTACGACTAGCACGTTATAAGTAGATAAGTCAGATTCAATCTGTTTTACGGTGCAGTATTTATTTCCCGAGACTAAACTCATTTCAGTGCTTCCGAAGTTTCCATCGAGCAATCCTTTGTGAGCTGCGCGTTTCCATGCGAGGAACTCTTATAAAACCATTTATGCAAATCGAACATTGAACACCGTGACAAGCAAGATTCCCCAGACCGTGCGCGCGTTGCCTTTAATAAATTTCTCCTTTACACCGTTTCCACTGAAAGAATTGAATAATAACCCGTTTGCCGTACCAGGACCAGCAAATAGAAAAAAGATTGTATTAATTTTTCTTCGTACGCAGAAGTGGTTCCGCGGTAACCGAGTGCGCGAGTATCTTTTGGATTCGACGATGCGATCAAACGTTTCCAACCGCATTAAATATACAGGTTGATTCACGCAACCTGCATACCCCGAACAACTTTGAAAAAGTGAGTGGTATCATACAATTTTTGATCGAACAGTCGCACTTATCGTACATCTATTCCCGTTTACACGTTCTACCCTGTATTATTTCACCCGAACCGTTAAGACTCCCAATTAGAATAGAATTTAATTCATTTTGATTACAGCGTTGCACCAGTACCCGGCTCATAATTATCACAACAAGCGATCAGCCTAAACTCGTTCCGAACGAGCCTCTACAAAGGAATACGCTCGGAACGACGAAAGCAGCTATTAAGTAACGCGAGGCGAATAACAGATTCCCGAGACGACGATAGTTTGTCAAGTTAGATTTATATTTCACCTAGTACGGACCTGGAAACCGGGGACTGTATTATCGAGTTTCCTCGAAAAGATATCTCGTTATAATTTGATATAAGGTACGAGATTCCCGATTCTCCCATTTCAAAGGAGAGAAACTAATGGAGAGGAGAAGCGATGGAAAGTGCTCGAGATGGTTCGGCGAAGATGAGACTCCGAACAAACCAGGGGACCGAGTGAAAACTTTTCGAACGCCAGTTGATAGGGCAAACTTCCTCGACCCTTCCGTCGCCCTCGTTCCGATAATTAAGTTAGAAAAATGTGGTCCGACGTCGCCCAACTCGCATGAAACTCCACCCCCTCACCCACCCCCTTCCCCCCCCCTCCCCCACCTATCTCTACCCTAACTTGACCGTTAGTCCTCCCTCCAACCCGCCGTTCGCTCGCGCGTTACCTTTATGCTCCTCATCAAGTACCCTAACTTCTTTCGCTTTAAAACTTAAAGTTACCTCGAGTGACCCGTACACTTCGTTCACCTTTCTGCGACTTCTTCGCGAAAGTTCCCCTCATTTCTTAACATTTCGGCTCGGCTTCGTTCCTTCGTCACGGTGTCTTCTTTGACAGTCTCTCCCTCTCCATTTCCGTTTCTTTCTTTGGTTTTGAGTGGCTCGCGCTAGTACCGCCGGTGGTTAGGTGGTAACCAACTTGTCCTTCGAGTTTCGAGATTGTTAAATTCCCTGAAAATGGAGAGAATCTATTTTGTTTGTGGAATTTTGTCGTTCGCTCGTTGTTTTATTTCTTCTGATCTGTCCCCAAGCCGAAGGGTCTTTAGGAGAAAATTACAGTTACTAGAGCCGCTCTATGCAACAGTGGTCAGATTTACGCAACGAAGCGAGATTTATTAATTTCCTTAGATCGCTGACTAAAGGCGAGCCGACGCGATAGCCGCTGAACGATAAATCGAGCGTCAGCAAAATAGGACGCATGAAATGAAATCACTGAAAATGGTCAACGTCATTGCGACTCGATGACATAAATAATGCTTGACATTTTCCCGTTGCCGCTTCTCCTTTTTTTTCCCCTCCGTTACTTTCTCCTCGCCTTCCCGAGACTTTACTCCAACGGGATTCAACGGGGACACGTAATGTGACTTGTTTCTTCTGTCAGCCAACTCCCAGACGTGAATCCAGGTTTCCATAAGGGGCGGAATGCGATAGGCGACAAACGACCGGCAGTGTCATTCGGTGATTAATCGTTGATAGGCGTGCGTTTACGTTGCGGTGAAATCGCGCAAAAAAAAAACCTAGCGGTAAATCGTTCTTTGATTGTTGCTTCTCCGCGGGTAAGGAATTCGTGTAATTCCATTTACAGAGCTGGTCTGGTGGAATGCTCGAGCGTTGGTTTCGTATGGAGTACACGAAAGAAGGTTGCGAACGCGTAACGCTTTGGTCGCCGCGTCACCAATGTTTTGTTGACGCTCATGGCACGTTATTAACCGTAATATTGGTTATTAATACTAATTAATTGAGTGTTAATATTAATAAAAGTCCATGAGAGTTTCGATACCATAGTTACGCAATGTGAATAAAATTAATAAGATATTAATAGAATTAATATCCCATAATTAATATGGTACTGAAACTCGCGCGTAATTTTATTAATATTAATATTAGGGTTATTTACGCGTCACCCAGATGCGGGTGACGTGGTGTTTAATGGGTTAAAAAGTCAATGATATCCCTGGGAAGCTACGTTATTTTATATCCAGTTTAAAAGGGAGGTAAATGTTTGTAATAACGAACGATTTTTAGTTTATTTTAGAACTCACGTATTTGATGTATTTTTGCCCGGGCAGGAATCTGGATGTTTTTACATTTGCTCGGGAATATAAACGCTGCATCAATATACTTGTGGAAAAAAATTTTTTCAATTTGCCTTTCCTATAAGATAACATGTGTTTCTGATTGGAAACGCTACCCAGTTTGTTTATATCGTATGAGAGAGACCAGACAGATTTAGAAGGTCCGAAAATATCCTCAATTTAGAAAAAAAAGTCAATTCAAAATTATTATTATTACCAATAATCGTAATATATACATTCATCGATCGTTGATACGGTAATTATTTATACTTGGCATATTATATCGGCCGACGAATAAAGTCCACTGTTATAATTACGTACAGCGAGAAATGTATATTAATCGTATGTAAATTGATATTAATCAAAATAATTTTAAATTCAATTAAAAACAAAATTGAAGATACTCTTAGATTTTTTAAATCTTCTTTATTAATATATATTTATATGCCAAGTATATTAGTTAACGATTAATATTCCTTACGAGCGTATCAAACAATTTTCGCATCGCATCCCTTTTCGAGAATTTGAAAGCGTTTACTGGGCGTCACCACTGCCTCTGCAATTTTTCAATTTCACGAAGGGGAGGGTGTTGTCCCTCTATCATCGCACGACGGAGGACGTGAAATTTTGTAGCTACTGCTGCTGTTGAAGTAATTGGATATCGTAATCTCGTTATACTTGGCTAGCTAGAAGGGTCGTATAAAATGTCGAGGTGAGTTCCTAAACGAGATTAGCCTGTAGATCAGTGCGGATGAAGTCGGCGTTCCACGCTAACCACGGTAATGCTAAAACCAATAAATTTTGTTGCAATAATTAAAAGAAACTTTTGTCGGAATTCTATGCGCGAGGGTAGCTTCCATGTTTCCTGAAAAATGGCCACGAGAAATGTTGGACGCTTGCAAAATTTCGAAACTTTTGTTGAAAACAGTTCTTTGGAAATGTAACGGGAACTCGGTAGATTTTATGGTTTTTTTTTGGTTGGGATATATCAACGCGTTGACTGTCACGTCACTCGATTTGGAGCGACGCTTCTGTCACATTAATAATCTCGATTTTATTAAAGTTTAAATTCTTATAATCGTTTACTTTGGTTATTTTGAAGTTCCGGTTTAATAATGGCCATGTCAAAAGACAGAATATTAGCAACTGGATTTCCAGTTTGTAATACAGCAAACGTGTAATAAGGAAAAGGGATATTTCGATATTACGCGAACGTATGATACTTTGCCTTTGTGCACCCCAGCGTAGCGCGCGTATTCGTTTTCCATCGCATTTCATTTTCCGTCTGTAAAGTATTTTATTTCAAAGAAGTTTTATTGCACTGTCTGATATCTCATGTCAGCCCGAGAAACGTATATTCAAGAATATGAATTTTACAAGCGGCACATTTACAATTTACTTTGATCATTCGGTAAATTTTCAAAGTACATTAGTTATCGTTGATACGTTGTTACGTCTATTCATGGTTGTCCGTATTCGCTGGTCCATCGACCGATCGTCAAAATGAAAAGTCGATTCTCGTTCATAGCTATTAAAAAAAAAGAGCGGAATATTCGATCACGGGTCTCCGTAATAAAAAAGGAACACCTCCCTTTCGCCCAGTTATTTAAGAAACGTGGAACGTTCGATCACACTTTATCGTGCTATCGAGAGAAAAAAAGACAATTTCCACCTCGCGCAGTTATTCGCGAAACGTGTAAAACGTTCGATCAAACTTTTCTGCATCTACCTGTATATCGTGTCACCAAAAAAAAATGAAAATTTCCCTTTCACGCGAAGTTATTCCCGAAGAGTGGAATGTCTGATCACACTCTTCTCTATCCACTTATTTAAAAAGGAAAGTTTTCGACACGCGGAGACATATTCCCCGAAAAAAAAGGGATCTTCGATCACACTTTTCTTTATCTACTCGCCTGAAGTACGAGCGAAAAATAAAAGGGAAACTTCTTTCCTTTTTCGAACTTCTTCTAGAGAAAAAAAAAGAAAATATACGGGGTGTGCGAAAATACTTTTAACCCTCCGCCGTACGTATATACGTTACCCTACTAACACGAATAATGGTGGTATCACGGTACGACCCGCGACCCACCATCGCAGAAAGTCTGACGAGACTCGGAGGAAGTCACGGGGGTGAGTTCCACCCCCCCGAACTCCGTAAGGTAACAGCAGTGTTACGGCCGACAAGCCGCATGAGAATTCCTGCTTCGCTCGTCGGTATTCCCTTGCATCTACCACGACCTGTCCCTCCCAGCTTTTTCCACCCCCCTCCCGTCGTGCCTCCTTTCTTCTCGCGTCCCATCTTTCTTCCTCCGTTTGATCCTGTTCCTCGAGTAGGTCGGACATAACCTGAGACGAACCCGACCGATGCTTCATCCTCGGAGCTAACGTTCCGACAGGGATTACACGGCGGTTCATCCCCCTCCCAGGTATCCTGCGGGACAAGATATTCCCAAAGAGATGTCCGCGCGAATGGTGCTACGTGTACGTGTGACGTGTATATACGCGCATGGGGTGTCTTCTTTAATATACTGATCCGCAGTAATTATTCTGGCAAACGATATGCATGGAGTGTCCTGTTTATTATTTTTGTATAATTATTGCTTATTAATTAATTGGTTAAGGTTAGTTAAGATCACTGTCCGTAAGAAACGGTCAGTAAGAAAGTAAAAAAAAAAAATTCTAAAAAGTGTAATTACGAATTACAAGGTTCAGTTCCTAGTTGTTTCTTCTGATCACTGGCCGCGATGAACCTCGAGTAATTATAATTAACAACCTGCGGACTTGATGCGCATTCTGACAAAGGGCATAAAAAGAAGTGAGACTGAAACAGAAATTTTGTATAGTCGGTATACCATTCTAAAGATATAAATTAAATAGACGAGGTATGTTTACTTTGTGCCAGGTACAAACACGCATTCGCATAAACTCCGACGTCCGATAATTACTACCAAGCGCGTAGTAAAAATGTTACAATTTATACCCCTCGTTTCACTCGCCCCTTGGTACTGACACAATTTTCATGTTTTTGCTCCGTTTTCAGAAACAAACGTTAAACAGCACACCCAGTATGTACATATAACCCGTACATACACATATATATCTACGAAACCACCAACGATGAGATTCGGACAACGGTGGATTAATTGCGAAACCTTCGTGCTCTTGTACGTTATATATCCAGGGAGCTATCGTGGCGGAGGCGAGAGAAGGCCTATCCAGCAGAACGAAATTGGACTGACAGAAATGGAATTGTATCTGGCGCTAGCGGGGATAGCCGGATAATGGCGGGCACTCGGTCTCCGACTGCTGCCTTGATAGGACTACGATGACAGAAGCAAAGCGTTCGATCGATGGACCGATGGGGGTAGGGAAAGAGCGCGAGGGGAACACCCTGAAATTTTCTACGTTCGCACCGAAGAAGGGTGGTTAAAGCGCGAAGGGAAAGGTGGAGAGTTCCTGTTTCTGCACTCGGTCGCAGAGATCGGTGTACAGAAAAAGATATATCGGCAAAATAAAAAGGTATGTATTCAAAATTGCTAGGTCGAAATTTGTAGTCAGAACGAAGAGGTCATTTTTGTAAATGGAAAAAAAAAACTATCCTTGTGTACATAGGAAAATATACATATATATTTTAGGTGGATCGAACGAAATTTTAAGTGAGTACGTGGATATTGTTCCTGTATCGATTTTTCTAAACGTATATATCAGTTTTCAGAGACAAAATATGTAGGTCAAACGAAATTTTAGATCAATATCTATACATGTTTCCGTTACACCGATTTTCCTAAATAGCCGTATCTATTTCCAAAACTCAATATTGCGGAAGGAATGTGGAGGTTCCATATAAATATATTATTTCATTCCCTTTTATATATACTCCATTCTTGACGATCTATTTTTACTATCTTACCACATGTATAATAAAACATTGCGTGTTTCCGCTATATTCGTATCGAAACAGTCAGACACTCAAAATATATTCAGCTACGCGAAACGTTAAATTAACTACACGGGATTTTACTTGTGCCCTTTCTCGCGTGTACTTTAAGACTTTGGCAATCGATAAAATCGAAGCCCGTGCTCTCTTGGATGGAATCCTGAAAGCGACACACGTCCGACTGGAGAGGCCACAGGGAAAGGGGCTCCTTGACCACCTCCACTTTTCTTGTGCATTTTCACCAGCTGACAACCGTTTTCCGGTTCTCTCCTGGGAGATACACCGTGGCCCCGGTTCTCGTTAAACGTGCACCCTGCATTCGTGGTGGTGTCTGGAAGTGTAGGGAAGAGTGATGGATGGACGAGGAACAACCAATAAGAAGAATACGTGTCGAGTATGCTCGGGGACGTTAAAAACTATTTTAACAAAATAAGGAAACGTATCGACGCGATACGCGTATGTCGACCATGGATATATAAATTTTATGTGGATTTTATAGGGGTAAGTATTTTTTACTGTGCGCGGGGAGTATCTACCTCATTTTGTACGAACACGCTCTAAATGTATTCGGATTGTGTTTTTAAAAATGTTAATAGAAATTTCTGTCTCGGTCCCTGTTTCCTACCTTCCATATGAAGGTAAGGTTCTTAAATAATCTTCCATATGAGAAGTAAGAAAATTCTGTCCAAAGTCCACGACACATCTTTGGAATGTCATAAAAAAAGAAAGAAACTAAAATCTCCAACGTGAGTCTCGAAAAATTAATAGAAGGAATATCAAGATTTAAAGGTACAGATGGGAGGAAAATTTTTAATCGTTACTTTTTACATAGCAATAACATTTTTTTCTGACTGTTCTTTAATATAAGGAACATTTTTAGACACTAATCATAAGACTCATTAGAAGTCTGTTAGATATCACCCCTTATATTCACTTTTTACGAGTCAGAAAATACTTATGGACGGTAGTGTATATCTGCATAAAGTCCGCAGTCTAATTATTTGAAAGGGTGGTTCGCGAAACGAGCGTAAAAAATGTGGAAACGTTTTTAGCGGGTGTAACCGGGGTGTTGTGAAAATATGTCGCTCTCATGGAGAAAGAATTATGGAAAGCAGCAATCCGAGGTGGGAAGATAAGCAATATATTTCGCCGCTTTCGGCAAGAATAATCAGCTGTCGGCTCGCGAGAAGAAAGAAATCCCTAGATGTAGCGGGTGCCGTTATCGGTAGGGAGTAAAAAAGATTAATGAATCGTATATATATTAATGCCAACGGTGTTTAATCGCGTCTTATATAATTAAAAGGATTTTATCATTATTATTTCATCGGTACAATTCAGTCTCGGTTATCCGTGTGGAAAGATAATGCAGGCTCGATGTAATGACGTAATTAATAATACGATAATCTAAATCTGAAATAACAGATGTGGCGATTGATCTTTTAAGATTCTGAAATAATAATATTGAAGTGTAACGTTGCAACGTGGAAGTTTAATATTTACACCTCCAAATAAATGTACATTGAAAACGTTCGAGACAAATCACGAAAATTTAGAAGCATGCTCCAATCGCAACTCGAAAAACACAGTTCATTTTATAGTTTAAACGTTTGAAAGTTTAATATTTACTGGAGAGATGAGAAACTTTTCGGCCAAAAATTAATTGCATTAAAGACCGTCTATCCAACATCTCGAATATCCTCGATATCTCCCATAAATCAGTTGAGATGAATCGAGAAGAATGAAAGCAATCGTACGGTAGCCGAAGCGGTAATCCTGCGAAGTAAGAGAAAACTGGGTTACATACAAAGCTAGAAAACTTGGAGAACAAGTTTTTAATCCAATCACTTCAAGATTGTATACTTCCAGTGCCCGCGCTACTAACTCGGTAGATACCGATTGTCCTGTTTTAATAAATCTTGTGTCGCCAGATGATTTAATTTCCGAATACATCCTCCGCATTAGGAGATAGAACGAAGCTAGCTATACTGGTTGTTCGATATATCTCGTGCGGAATTTATTACTCTGGTTCACTGAGTACGATTATAGGTATTACGATAGTTATTTGTCGCGCAAAAACGAGGGATGTAGCGCATAGATTTATATTCACTTTTTCAACGAATGTAATTTCAGGAACATCAGGTGGGGATGCATCGTTTCTTTTAAACGATAACGAAGTTTATTTCACTTCGAACGGATGCTCGCTCACGAATGACGCGTGACGTCGAGCTCGTCGGCTCGATGAAAAAAGAAACAAACCCTTATCGCAGTATTTCTCGGTAAGTTGGCTTTGTTCGAGACTGCGTAGCGACGAATCGACGTCTCGAGTGATGGTATGCTAACGTATATTTCTAAAATAGCTAGAGAACTAGCGAAGGAAGACTATGGATAGGATAAATAAAACTACCAAAAGGAGACACCGCTCTAGACCGGAATAAAGGAGGCAGCACTGTCTGAAAAATCTTGTACAAGCTATTTCTAAACAAATAATGACGGGGAAGAAAATTTTCTCGACGAAATCGGACGACGAGAGCAGAAAACTCCGTCCCACCACAAACTTCATATCACGAGACTCAAACATGAGCCAACAACTCCGGGGAAATGTCATCGAAGTCGTGGCGCGCATCGAGTCTAAACGCTTCCTTCGAAACTCAGCTCGAACATTTCGATTCAGATATTTAACAGGGTCGATCACGCGTTAATGCGGAATTGAAGATAAGTTCCGATCTTACATCGCTCTCCGTCCAAAATCCCGTGTGCACGGCCGATTAAGCTTAAGGATATTCTCGGTGTACCCGAGCGATTTCAGCAATCCTTGACCCATAAATCTCGCGTACCTTGGCGGATTAAGTAGGTTGCTTTATCGCCGTCCGGCGTGAGATCTCGGTGCTGGGACCACGCCGATTCGGGATTAGTCCCGCGCATTAAATCACGAATGCGCGTATTGGGTCGCGTGCCTCGGATCCTCGATTCTACCAAGATTTCGGAAGAACACTTCGTCGAGAGAGTCTTTCGGGGCGAAAGTTTCCATTCGATCGCGCTTAAGATCGTTTTAGGGCCGTGAACCACGGTTTCTCAAGGATCGTGCTCTTCGCTTTGCCAGTGGAATTGGCGCAGATTAAATGGATATTTAGGTATTATTGAATTTGTTCATTATTTTTTAGGCTTTTATAGAGAGTTTCTTGAGGGTCGTACTCTTTGCTTTACTAGTAGGATTAGAATAATTCAAATGAAGATGTACATACATGTATTATTAAATTTTATAATTGTTCTGGAACCTTTTGGAATCCGTGGACCACTGCATATCACGGATGGTGTTTTTCTCATTGCTAGGGAAGCTAGAACATTTCAGAATTATTGAATTTGATATATGTCGAACTATCAATTCCTAGTATTAAAAGTACACGAAAAGTAAAGCATTAGTAGAATAGATTCTGAGAGGAGAATTCACGCATCTTCATACTCTGTGCCTGTAGATGTTCGCCTTATCTACTTCGCGTTGAATGAGCATTGAACGGGAAGTGCGCTGAATGCCAGATAACGAATGGGGGAGCGTAATGTTACTCAAGTTTCACAAATTTCTAGTCAGCATTTCTAATATCCAATCGCTTTAATAAAAAATGATTCATCGGTGGTTCGTTGAAGCAGACGAACTGTAATTTTCTGCGTTTTAAAGTACTTAGCTGTGATAAAAAAAAAGATAATACACACATACAGAGTATGTGGTTTAAATGAAAATACCAAATGATTTTCGTTATACATGAATCTATGAAAAATTGACTATCAGGAAATTTTCTATCCCATATTGACATCATACCTATTTATTCAATTTCCCTCGTTCAATGTTATATTTTATTGCTGATGAATTTTCTTATATTATGATAAGTAACGAAGATATTCACGTGTCTCCATTTCCAAAAGATGGAATTCGAAAAAATAAATAGTCTGATTCTAGCGCTATTTTTCGGAACCACATACTTTTATCAATCCATTATTCAGTATGTTCCGCGTAAATCCATTATTAAAATAGTACAACTATACCGCACGATAGAACTTTCGAAAATAGTCTAATGCGCCTCATGTTTTTCTTTTGTTGCAGTTCTCCCGTACGAAAATTTGGTCGACGATGCGGAACAAAGTGGTAACGCAATTCGCATTAAGATTTCTCCGGGAGCGAAGGTAGGCGCTTATCGAGAATTTCGGCGGTGCTCGGCACACCGTGACACGTCGGTGCTCGATATAATGGAGTCTCGAGAAACCAGTAATTACGAGGGAATAGAGGCCGAGAAACGATTTACGACCAATGGCTTCTTCCGTGGGAATACGAAAAGGGGGATGTTGTACTTCCGCTGGTCAGGACGCAAGTTCCCGCGCGGGAACAGTTTGATCGATCTTGCGGTGGGTTTTAAAGGCACATTCGAGGACTTTAATTGGAGTCCCCGCCACAACTATTTCAATGAAAGTCACGGCAGCCATCGCTCTGAGCGACGCCGTTTGTTGCAAGGTTAGGAATTATTATCGAGTCGTAATATTGTTTATCATTGATAGCTTTAAAAATGAATGTTCGTACTGAATTTTAACGTTTCATATATATTGGGTGTAACTTTTGTTGAATGTGATTCGCTACTCTGGCAAATTTTTTTATTCCTTCCTCAAACAGTTTTTATCATTTTAAACTGAAAATGAAAGGAACGACGTGTTTGAGAATCATTGCCGCTCAAGGACTAGAATAAATTGTGCGAGCTGTTATTTTAACTTAATTTTATTTGCTTCTTATCTATTAATTTGTATAATTTAACTTTTGCCAATTTATAATAATACTTTTAAAAAAACCTGGCGTTTAAATAAGATACAAAATTATACAAATGGTGGGTACATTATTCTCGCACACCTACTATAAATAATAACTTCCATCCAAATAACGCCGAGATCTGCGTCGACATAATTAAAAAAAAGAAAGAAAAAAAAAGAAGTACGAACCCCGTCTGCATAATCCCCCATTCTTTACAATATTTCTGATCGCACAATTTTCCCGTTATATTCTCAGAGTTAATCTCCCCGCGAGCGTTCTCTCGCCCGCATCGTCGTTGCGACGTGTAACACGGTTTTCCTCTAGTAACTGGAAAAGCGAATTCGACGCTCGGCAAACTGGCTGTGGATACGACGATAAAAGGAAGGAGAAGAAAAATTGATGCCACCTCGGGTGTACGACGAACAACACGAGGGTAAAGAGCGAAAAGAGAAAAAGGGACGTGGGGGTTCGGGAGCCAAAAGGAAGAATGGTCGGAACGAAGGGCGGTGGTGGAGGGGCGGAGGGTGTAGGGGTGGCGAGGTGGTGGCGGTGGTGGTGGAAACAGAGAAAAGCGGATAAGCGCATCGCCGGAGCCGGGAACCAATAACTTCGCGTACCGAGCAAATGGGCTTGCATAGGTATATGTACCAAGGTACCCGGGGATACACCCGTGCCCGTCGAGTCCGGGGCTCGAATTTTGAAATTTACGGCCGTCACGCGTGAGATCGAGTTTTGATGGACTATGAAATCGCGATTTGGCCGGTTCGACGGGTTCGATACGAATTCGATTCGGGGCTTTCAAGGTCGGCGCGGTTGGCGGATACCGTTTCACGCTTCGCGATTTTATTTCCACTATAATTTGTCGTGTGATTATGCGTTTCATTGTTTAATTGGGGTAATTAATCATTTGTAATGGGTAGGATGATAATTTGCATTAGGCGGGGATTTGTTTAATTGGAGGGATTAACAATTTGTAATGGATTTGAGCCTGGTTAACGGGAGGAATTAGCGTTTTTCAATTTTTTAATAATGATTATTATACATTTCTGGTATTGGTTTGAACTTCGTTCTTTGATGTTACATCTCCAATAATTGGAGAAATTCATAATTTGTAATTGGTAGGAATGTGTTTGATTGGAAGAGCTAACGTTTTTTAATTATTGCAATTGACCATTTCTTGTATTTATTCGAACTTCGTCCTGTACTGTTAAATCTATAAACATGCCAGATTTATCTACCAAAAGACCAACTATTTCTCTCCAGGTAAGTCGTTGTCTCGCGAAGTTTTTCATATGCTTACAATTAACGGATGTACGGGGATTCATTTAATCGCTCCACCCTGTTTATCTACAAAACCGTCTGCATTCTTAAAACTTCATTTTCTTTTTCGACGATCCTGCACTCCACCAGGCGTCACAGGTAGAGCCAGGATGAATGCACGAATCAGGTGTGCCCCGGGGACATCTCAAAGATTGAACGAACGATTGACGATAGCGCATATAGTTGTGCCGATGAAAATGAAAAATCAAGCCGCGGAAAACGCGCGAAAAGCATGCATCGCGAATGCCTGCTGTTTCCCCCCGTTCAATAGCGGCATTTGGGTGAGCGGGCGACACTAGAAGCGGAAAAAAAAACGAAAAGTCGCCGACTGACGTCGCATTCCCGTTGCAACGATCCTCCCCCCACCGTAGCCAACATAGCTTGGTCCGGTGGAAAACCCACCCATCGCCACCGAAAACCCTCGTTCGTTGCTGATTGCTCCGGTGCGACCCATATTTCGGCATCGACATTTTGACGCGATGCGTTCCAACCGGTAGAATAACGCGCGGGGTCTGTGGAGGGAGCTTTAGATTATTTCTCTCCTACTTACACGCACGAACGGCTCGTTTACGCAAACCACCGGAAATTTGGCCCCCTTTCGGTCGACGGGAAATGAAGTAAACTCGTAGAACTGACTTTCCCGGGTCAAGTATATTTTTCGTACAGTGATTTTCGTTTATTTCTGAACGCGAGAAATTGTTATCCCACGCTTATAATGTTTGAAATAACGTTGTTATCCCTACCAGATCCCCTACCTGGGGCTGAAACGTTAATTAATAAATAAAATAAATGATAACAGCAAATTGTTCAGTGCTGTCTCATCAGAGTTGAAGTAAAATAAATGGGTAATTATTATTTCATTACATTTCTCCACCTTTTGTTTTATAGAGTTTATCGATTTGGCAAGTGACCGGCTCAATTATCCGAGCTTTCCCGTCCTTAACCACATGCCGCCGTTCACGAGACACCCTGCATACAGGAAGCGAAGGTTCAGTTTTCGTCAGTCCTCATTTACTCTCGCCGATAGGCATTTCTCGTTCTGACCGCAGGCTGCATTCGCGTTTCAGAACTGATCCCAGAGGCTAACAGGAATCAGAGACTCATATCGCTAACAATAAGAAGTATGTAATTCTGCTCACCTACGGCATTCGGAGTCCCACCAGCACACGGTGAACCTAATTCCTCGAATACCTTTGGCACAATAAATCATGTGGCCCGAACGTACGTGAGGTGTTTCGTCCCGACTTCTATCTGTGCCACGTTCTTCGGACCGCACCTCGCTCAGTAAGTCACTTCATTTTACCGAACGCGGAATGTACGCTGAATAACGCAGACTATACGCATTATAAAGCGTATGGGTTCAGTTTCCGTAATCGATGTTCCTTTTACGCTGTGACGTGCAGGGTGTGCGTAAAAGTTCTATCGAGCAACGATCGATCGTTGGCGATTATTAAACAGCTGATAATTATGATGTAGGGAAAACAAAATGAAGCGTATTGTTACGGAGTATGGATTTTATTAATATTAAATTAGAGGTATTAAGGTGTCTTGCTAATGTGGGTGGCATGGCGATCAACGCGTTAAAGTATGTTCTATCTTATTAATTTCGTATGATCGGTCATAGTTCAGAGTTTTTTTTTTTATGTACACCCCCGTATTTTAACTGTATTAGAATTCGAGCGATATCGATATTATATTGCAAATATTTAAAACAGCGCAAATTGTAATATTTGGTACGTTTGCTGAGTTTAATATTATCAAACTGTCTCATGCACGAGCATATCCCCCTGCCATTTTCATTAATTTTATGATTCGTATGATTTCACTTCAATTTATCGCCGGCGTTTTGTTTAATTTGCTTTTTCTCCAGTTCCGCCGAGCTTTAAAGGGTGAAATATCCGATCTAAACATTCGTAGTAATTTCACTTCTGAAAGTATTAATGAAAAGAAAGTTTGCGCAACAACGATTGCTATTGGCGTAACGATCGGCGTGGATTAAATTATTTACAATATACGTACGGAAACTCGACATTTTAATGTCAAAGCTTTGATAGATTTAATGACAATGGGACTGGAGGGCGAGTAAAGGTAAGCAAAAATAAGAACAAAGTGACCCCTTCGGGTTTAAAAGAGAATTCGGGATAAAGTGAAACGATAGCTCAAAAGCAATTAATGCGGTTGAGGTGACTCGCTCAAAAGAAACACGAATGACGAAATTACTGTGCCGTTGTAAGGATAGGGTTAGCCAATCGTTGAAACATTCTACCCTCCCCTACCGATTCTTCCCTTTTAATCCCGGTTCATGGCTGTACCACTCTTGCTTCCCCCCACTTTTTCTCGTATCTGTGAGAAAATTATACTTTGGTCAGCAAATCCGAACACATTCTTTTTATTGGTACTGTTCTATATTTATTTCCATATTTATTTACACGCATGTGAAATCGATTAAGGCTGAGAGTAGAGAGTAAAGTATTATTCTTTAACACGATGAGCGCCACGTCACTCATATTTAAGTGTCACACGAGTTTTCATACTATAGTTACAGAATATTAATTCAACTAGTATTAATATTAACGCTATTAACGTGTCACGGATGTCACCCTAATGTGGGTGTCGTGGCGTTCAAGGTGTTAATTACGTACCTGTGTATTAACTTTACGCGTCAACTTTTTCAAGCAATCCCGACGACAATAAATCGAACGAAATTTTGGCGATTTTGAAACTACGGGAAGCGTGTCGACGCGGGGAGAAGAATAGGATCAAAATCGAGGCATTAGCCGTTTCGTTCTAACCGACTGCTCGAATCTAGTTCACTGAATCAGCCGCGGGAGGACAGAAATGAAAGACAGCGAGCAAACCTTTCCGAGTATAGAGTGTCCTCGACTAATTTAAGCCTTCCCTGCCGTGTTCTCTCTATCCATTCATTTTAAACTCAAAGCACACGCGTCGCTGTTACCGTGATTTTAATTAAAATCGTATCGCGATGAAAATGAATCACAACTAAGTCCCGGTGAAAAATTTTCTATGAGAACCCCCCTCGTGAAAAGAAATTGAGGAAAATGTGAAAAGTAGGACGGAGTCATCGAGCTGCGCCGCTTTTTTAACCGGCCCTTTCTTCGATGAATAGCTATTTCGTGTGTTACTGTTGTATCATGATCGTGGCATAAAGGACTATGATAAATTATATTCCGATGCTACGCGATTACTGCTTCGGAGGAGCGTCATTCAACAGGGCTGCGCTGGTTTCGCGGACCTTGGAAAATGAACGGAAAGAAAAGATGAATTTCTTTTTATAAATTCAGGTGTACTTAAAATTACGGTTGATGGAATATATTTATTACTTTATTAACGAAGGAGTAACGGAGCTACGAAGTTACGCGTGCCTGGATGAAATTATTCGCAGTATATTTGGTCTGCGCAATTATTATATAACTACAAGCGATGAGTCAAAGAAATGGACCGCACATATGCAATACAATGATTACAGTCTGAATGGGTATTCAAAATTCGTTATCTTTATACTGTATATATGGATTTTATGGACATACATATAATAGGCCGTGTATTCAAAACGTTGCAGGACTGATGCTGTAAAAACGGAACCAATGGCGCTGTCTGTGCGCTACGTCTCGCAAAGTTTTCACATTCTATCGGCTCTCTCGATTCCTGTGGTTCGCGCGGAGGAGACCTCGCGGGCCGTTTATCGAAACTAAACGTCGCGACGAGAGAAATAAAAAAGAGCGCGGGGCTAAAGGCACAAAGATGTTTTCGCATCTTTACGCGAAGGCAAAAGCGTGCGAATGTGAACGCGGGACTACCGCGTCAATGAATTATACCCGATGCTTTGGGATTGTAAAAGCTGAAGCAATCTCAGCTAGGAACTCACTGGTAGCTGGCTCAATAATGAAGAGAGAAGGGGTTGAAAGCGTGGTGCAAGCAGGGTGATGGAATTCAAACCAGACATTAGACTTTCGCAGTGCGGGTACCATTATGTTCATAGGTGCTGTCCTTATTGGGAACGTTTAAGCGAGGTAAATAACTCCTGTACATAGCGAGTGGAAGCATGAGTTACTTGATTGCGTGTAACTTTGCCTCGAGATCTGTTTGAGTAATGAGAAACGAAAGAAGGGACAAAGACGTTTGGACGAACTCGTGCGGATAGGTAAACATCAATTTTGAGACCAAATTAAACGAAGTACGTAGCTGCGTGTCGCGGTACAAGTTATTCATTGATTTGCATTCCTTTTTATTTAAAACCGTTAAATATCCACCTGCGATTCGTTGACACCCTGTATTAGGTTTAAAACTCCAAAACTATAATTATCCGGACCTTAATGGGTCAGTGCCAAACGCTAATACGGAGGGTTTCGAACCCATCCCCCCCGTGCGAAATCTATGGAAACTGCCTTACCGGAGATAAAGTGCCTCGCGCGGACCAATTCGAAATAAATCGGATCCCGGCGAATGCAACGAAAGCAACGAAACGAGAGGCGATGGGGCTCGTAAGCACAACATCGTTATTACATATATTAGAATCTACGACCACTAATCACCCGAGATATCGGAAAGGCCGGCGGTGTTGATCAGATTGCAGAATGCAGCCAGGTAGATAGTTAGGTGGGCCAGGACAGGGCAGATGCGCACCGTTGCGGAATTTATGATTCGTAAGTGCATAACTCTGCCATTAGCCATGAAATAGTTTCCGCCTATCTGCTCTGTACCATGCGCAACGCGACCCGAACGGATGCGTCCGGCGAGCCGACCGGTTTGGATATACCGTCCTCTCGTATTTCCATCCGGTTCACTTATCGGCATTGGCATTATTCGAATTATTAGCCACCCTATATTACCCCGTGGAATCGCTGAGGCGCCATTGTACTCGCTTGTATTTAGGTTCGTTCGCTCGTTTCTCTTCTTTTTTTTTTTCGTGCCCCGCTCGGGTCGGATTCTAGATCCTACACCACTCGCCACTTTTCGACCTTTGTCTTCCCCGCGCGTTGGTTATTATACCGCTGTGCGTTGTTCCGTTGTTTATTATCGGTTTATAGATCTCGCGGCACGTGACAATAGCACGGGTCGCCGAAATGCGTAGGCGGCGGCGGGCTTTCGCTGGGTTTGCTCCGGCTGAATTTATGGCGCGGCTGTGGCGTACGATGTTGGTAATTGGGTGTGGATCGGAGTTATTAAAGTACGCACGCTTGTAAGCAGGATATGAGTATGGACGAGAGTATCTTGGGGGGTTTTTGCTCGAGTTTGTAGATTCGTATCTTTTGATTGGTATTTCGATAATCCGTGGCTGGCTAATTGAGGTTTGAATAACGAGGTTTTGTTTAGATTCGATGTCTGGATAATTTATGTCCAAACAATCAAATCTTTTTTGTATAATTCAGGTCCAGAAATTCTGGATTTTGTACGATCAGGATCGAAATACTTAAGATCCAAATAATCAGTTTGCGAATGAATACACAAACGAAAATACACAAAAGAATTTCAAAAAAATCATTGGTCCCTTAAAACGTAGCTACCAATCTAAGAAAAACATAAAACAGTGGCTCCACGGATCCCTCGGGTAAATTACGAAGGGAGGGTTAAAACTTACCCTCGCTCTATCTAATCTTTCACTCCCAGTGAAACGGCAGCCGATGAGGCAAATGATAACGCACGACGATAACACGACGATCCGCGATGTTGGGAGTGAAGGGTGAGCGACGGGGCAGGGGGGGGGAGGTAAGTCGACGGAAACGGCAGTGAATGTACCGTGAAATCGTGATGGAGGAATAGCAATAAGTCTTCCAAAGCGGTTTAAAGCCGCTAGCAGTTCGCCTCTACCCGCTAACGCCTCGAAAAAGTCGAGTACGTTGGAGATCACGTGTGTCGGTATAGAGGAGGGAGGGTGGCGGAGGGTTTCATTTTTTCTCTCGCTCTCTCTTTCTCTCTCTACCCCACCCTCCCGCTCCTCGCCCCCCTCTCACGGTACCCTGACCTCTTTCGTTCTTTTTACAGCACCGTTGCAACCCTTCCACTCGGCGACGATCAACGATCGTTTTTTTCCGGGAGGCTGGGCGGTCCGCGGGGGGTGAGGCTTCCGCGTGGAGGACCGTAGCGAATCCGAATGGCTAAAGTGAGATTCGGATACAAGCGCGGACGTAGTGAAATTGGAAAAGCTCGACAAATTCACCGTAGCAAAAAGCATACGTGAGTCGCCATTCTTTTGCTACGTATTCCCGTGCAACACTCGTATCCAACGGGGGGTGAAGCGAGAGAATCAGAGGGTGGACGGCGATGTTGGGGCCGACGGGGGAGGAGGAGGTGGGACAGAGAGAGAGAGGGAGAGAGAGGACCGGCGAGAGGGAGGGAGACAAGTTTTGGCTATTACACATGGAGTATCGAAAATCCTGGTCACGTAAAGCATCTCACGGCTGGGAAGGGCAATCATAAATCTCGGTGGGGGATCGCGCGAGTTTGCTACTGACGAGGCTTTTCTTCATCTTTTTCATTGGTAAATTCGCTTATTTTACGTGTATTCGACGCCGACGTCGAAATTTCTCATTTATCTTTTTGAAAGAAGAAAGAGGCGGCGCGTAGGAAGGGAATGTTACTCGGAAGTCTTGAGTATTAATGAATTATTGTCGTGGGTAGATGATGTTGTGAATAATTGAATCAATCGAATCGAGTAGCTTCGGCTGACTGTTCTTCTCGATTAAGCAAACGTTCGCGTTTTTAGATTTTCATTTATTTGTCGAAATACTAATTTCTAATTATGCTTTCTTGAATCCGTTGCCGCTGCTAAACGGTAATATTAATATTCCTATTTGGACTCGAAATTTGGTGTGTCTCTAATCTCATCAGATTCGTTGCAATTTCTTAGCACGCTTTGTAAGCAGTATTTTTGTCCTCGCAAGGAATCCAGGTACGTATAATTTTTTTTTCGCCGTGATATTTTCATTAATGTTCGGTTTGCCTACGAAAGCACATAGCGCATGGCACTTAAAACGCGATATGAATATGAAATGAAATACGGTATGATTAAAAATACGTGCTCTAAAAAGCTTCCAGATTATCAAGCTATCTTTTTTGAAAGCTCGTACGGATATTTGATGGACTAATCCAAATTGGAACTTCAAAGCACTAATATGTGTTAATACCCTTCCCGCACTGCGAGATTTTTTCAATCTTGTGGTTATAATTATGTAGAAATTGATAAAGAGAAAGAGGACTTGATTAAACATTCATTTATTTATTGCTGGACACAAGTCTCGGAAAACGCGTGATCACCTTAAAGCTGAAGCTGCCCAAAATCAAGAAGAAAATCATTACTAATATATCATGACTGGCACGAGAGTAAATCGTGTCCAAATTTGAAGGGTTCTTTTCCGCTAAGTGATCGCGATCTGTTTATGGTCAGACAGTGTGTGTCTACCTCCCTCGCGGCAAACATTCGATCGGTGTATTACGTTACGATTAGCGACTCCGTTTGCTTTGAAGTATCACTAACTGTGCTATTTTTTAATTTTCTTAATTGCCAGATGACAGTTTATTAATAATTATACCGGTACATCGATTATCCAAAGAAATTCTCTTTCTACGGTAATGATACACCAATTATTACAGATAATACCAATGCGTTAACATTGACGAGAAGTTTTTTTCCTCCCGAAATATACGCGTTCCTTTCCGAGCTTAAGTTCTAAGACAACAACAACCGACAACAAGAAACGATAAAATTTTCACAAAAATGATACGAAATAAAATAGACGCGGTGGGAGAGGGAAAAAGTGCGTGGGTGTAAGAAAGAGGGAGCGAGAAAGTGAGAATGCGAAACTATTGGCCAATGTGACGTCTGGCTCAATCTGTCGGTTCGTTTACCGACGTCCGACAAGCGGGATTTCAACCCCTGTCCTCCCCGAGGGTGGCGAATTGTTTTTCTTCGTTACGTCGCGGCTTCTGACAGGGCGACGTCGGGACACTTCGGCAAATAAACGGATTGGGCTCTGAAAGGAAGCACTGCTGCCCTTCACGATCTTCAATCTAATACAGGGGATATCGGAAAATCCAGTAGAAAATTCGCGCGAATTTTTGCGAATGTCGTGACGGACGTTTAATACGATCCCTGGGATATATCGAGTCGATTATCGTAGCCAGAATTCGGATGTATTTTGTACATTTTCGAACGTTGCATTTAGCTCGTACGTTCTCTGATTTTTAAAATGGACCAGTTTCGGAGAGGCGGTTGGTACTAGAAAAATTTGGACGTACAGGTTTCACCATTTAACTCGTGCATTTTAAACATTGCAATGAATTCGTATTTCTTAAAAAAAGAACTGGTGAGTATATATAATACACTCATAGTTTTACGAATGTTACAAAAAGCTGAAATTGGACAGAAATATTTAAAATGTTTCAATCGATCGCAACACCCTGTACACCGTGTGAAATTGGCATAAATAATGAAACAATTACAATTAACTTATAAAACAATGTGTACACTGCGAATGGAACGATCAAAGCACACCAGAAAAGAATCACGGTTATTACAACGCCATTGAAGTTACTTTTTATTCGCAATCTCAATTTTAAAGGCAGATTATAATTTCATTGACAAGCATAGCACGAACTGAACGACGCCAGCACTGCTGGTGTCGCGAGCAGAAGCCGTGCGAAAGGTCAGCATAAACATTTACATAATCTCTCTTTCCCATTCTGGCCCCGAGAACAACGATCCCAAGTTGGCGAACGAAAATTGGTAATTGGAGCGAGACGATGGCAGTTTTAGGATGTCTGTTTATCGAGCAAGAAAATCAAATATCCGTACCAGATCATACGTATTAATTCGTAGTCGATTCGGGTCAAGTACAGTAGCAGATGGGAATTTGTTCTAAGTGGGCTTGCCCCCCTCGAATGCAAATATCCCACGGTACCCACCGAATTGCTCGATAATTTACCGTAATTCTGGCAATTACTTAGGCAGACCATTATAAGGACAATGGACAAACTCTCAAATTAAACCACGCCATTCGTTGATTTTGATAGCGAGGAACAATGAGTGCCGTGCACCTCTACACCTATTTTCAAGGGATTCGTTGTAAAAATTTCTGCTGCTCACCGTGTCACGTTCTGTGCGATGAATACTCTCCGCGTGGAGTACCTGTGTTTGAATGGGTACAGATACGGTAGACGCTGAATTTCCTGAATCACTTTTAAGGAGAGCAAGCAAGTTTTCTAAACGCAGATTATCGGCAAGATTAATTATAACGTCCACGTCGACACCTTAAGGTAATTACTGTATCTTGCTTCTTCTGCTTGGCAGGATAATGTAACTCCTTGAATGTATTGTTCTTTTTGAGGGAGTATCGGTAACTGGAGTTTTTATATTAAGATGAAAGATAATGGACAACGTGATCTGAAATATTTTTTGGCACTGCACAAGATCTACGTATCCAATATTTCAAACACTCACTGAAAATGGACCCGAATCGTTTCCAGCTTGCGAGAACATATTTAATTTCAACAAAAATTCACCCTCTTTTTCGTGCCCCTGGGTTCTCTTTGAAATCGATTCTTTGTTTTTTTTTGTTACCTCCCACGAATTGGATATCGCGTAAAAACAACGCGATGCAGAATCCCATGGATCGATCACGATCTTTTGATCGGTGAAGTACGAGATTATTTCTCAATAACCGCAACGGCGGAAATGATTGATGTTGCGAAGAAATTTATGAAATTCCAGAGCATCGCGATGGACGTTCTTTCTTGAAAAGGTGCTGCTTTCGATTTTTGCGTCAAATGCTCGCTCCCTTTGATCTCGTTTATATTCATGCGAGAAATACGTGATAGCTGTCAGTGTTCGACGATTGTTTGGTATCTATAACAAGCTTCCATACACCTGAGACTGCCGTCTAAACGGAAATTAATCGCTTGGGGATCGATAACGTAGGTATACAGCCAGTCGGTTTAGCGAACACACTAATCCGATCGAGCAATCTCTGCGATCTCTCCTTCCACGAGCCGACCAATTGCACACCTACCTGTTCGACCCCTTGCTACCCACGGACATCCGTTAATCAGTGCCTAATTAAGTGCGTCAGCAAAGTCCACTGGTTCACACTAGATAGAACCTGTTCTTCGACGTCGGTGCGAATCGACGTTATGATAATGGACTTTGCGATCGATGTCTTTAGAAATCGTACGATGCGAAGGATCGGATGTTGGGCGTTTGTCGAATTTTTTTTATTCGCGGGCAACGACGTTGCGACAAAGCTGTGCGTCTGTCTTATGAATAGAAAATTTATATGTAGGCAATGAAGAAATTGTGACACTCAGAATTTTTTAGTTATTTTATTTTTGCGACGTGCATTTTGTTGCTGAAGGAATACAGGATTACATAACAAGATCAACACGGGCATATTTTAGCGGATACTTTGGTTAGTTCGCCAACAGAATTGATTTGTAGGATCTTGATCGAATTAATAAATCGTGGTTTCGACAATTTTTGAGATATTTTAGTTTTGAGAAATGCATTTTGATGATAAGACTTAATAACATCTCGAAAAAAATCGTGAATATTATTCAATAGCTGATATCGATAGAAATCGCGCGCGAATCGGAACCATGTTGTTCCGTTCAGTGATAGAGGAACGTGTATGGTCAGACGATGTTTCCCGAGTCCGTATACAGTTGCCGCTACTGTGTCTCGCTGTCAGACACTCAGTTCGCGTTAAAACAGAGATTCTTAACTTTTTCAGTGTTCTGCATCCCCTGGAATATACAAAATACTTCTCACACCCCTTTGAAAATCGGGTTTCTATTGCTTTATTTAAAAATTTACATCTATTGCAAGATAATTTATTGATTGAGAAGTAAACACATGCAATTTGGATATTATTCAGTCAGATGGCGGTGTCCATAGAAAATTTGAAAAATTCTAACAATTCTCATTGTTTGAGTCGAGATTGAAAATACGCTTTGAGATGGCGCTGCGATCGGGGGGCCATATGGACCCGCCATGATATGGCGGGAAAAGAGGGAAAACGTAATGGCGCGCGAGTGCAAACGGAAGTGGCGAGAGCTTTTAGTATCTCAAATAGTTTTTAATAAATTCAATTTTGTTTAAGTGCCGATCAATGCAGTTATAATTATCGTGAAGGATGTCCAGACGCTTGTAATTGATCAAAACACTTGTCCTTTAAACCGGATGTGGGAGAAGCACTGTAATACGAATACGATCATGCGTAAAGTGCGCAATTATATTTTGGCGGCAGCGATGCGGAAAAGGATTTTAAGCATAATTGAACGAGATTCATGCCTACTACGACGCGGGAAGAAGTTAAGAAGGACAAAGGTAAGATTTTATATTTTACTTACTACGTTCTTTTCTACGACGCAACGGCTCTCTCTCGCACCCATTACTGTCTCCTTTTTTACGACGCAACCTATTATGACCGGCCCTTTCTAGAACGTAACGGTTTTTTTTCTCGCATTTTGACGAGCCATCCTCGTCCTGTACCAAAAAAGTTGGATCATTTCCTCGCAGTTTGACGAGCCGTTCTCGTTCTGTACCAAAAAAAGTTTGGTTTCCTCCTCGCACTTTGACGAGCCATCCTCGTTCCTGTAACAAAGAAGTTTGCTCTGCTCCTCACACTTTGACGAGCCATCACTGTCTGACCCTGCGACTTACGACCTCTCGCTCATATTGACAAGCCTTCGCTGGCTACCCGTAAAACTGATCCCTCGGTCATACCTGACGACTTTTGCTATTTGACCCTACGACTGATCTCTTGCCCCTATGTGAGAGTACCATCGTCATTGGCATTACATGCGACTCGTGGGAAACACGCCGACCCCCAGTCGTTTTCCATGGAACTTTAATTGCCTTTGTCAACGAAGTACAGAACAATGGATCTTGCTATCATATTCTAGGATATTCAATTAGTAAGGGTACATTAGCGGTTTTATGCTATGCACACCTGGTTAACTCACGATAGAATAACTCACAACACAGTAGTACCTTACGCTTTGTCGCTACGTGGTTATCATCAGTGAACGTTACGCTTCGTTATGGGTAATAGATTAAGAATACATTTTTCTGCCTTTTGTTAATTTGTTTGACAAGACACCAGGAAATGATTCTAAGAGTATAGTGTTACCTAGTCGAATTAAAAAGGTGGAACATTTATGGAGTAAATTTAATGCGATAAAAAAATGAATAGAAGCCATTGATGATTTAGCTAAACAATTAGAGGAACGTCAAGGATTTGAAGGTTCGTACCATGCTGATATAACTAGGGCTATAACTCAACGATACCTACAAACGTGATTCAGATGGCAGTTTTATTGTTCAATTATCACTAAAGCTTCCTATTACAGATTTGGACACTTTAGAGGAGGCAGCTAGAAAAACTTGTTATTCTTCAATTATTATAATCGTCAAATTAACAGTTCATCAAATGCCATGGGAGAATTTTGATTATTCGAAAACGTTCTCTTTCAACTAATTACAATTTTTCGAATTATTGCCTTTCCGTCAATTGACGATAATCCAAGTTCGAGATACACTTTAAATGCCATTTGACGAAATCCCGGGATGAAAGGCACGAAGCAACAAGGTGTTTGCAATTCATTTCACGCCGATTTAATGACTGACGCGTGGTATTCAGGGGAAGAGAATCGGAAAGAGCCAAAGAAAATGAGGAAATCCCACGTTGAAAGGGGAAGAACGTCCACGTGGACTCCAATTTATTTCTTGTCCCTAGCCCATGCTCCGACTAGTACTTTGGTTTAATTCGATTACACCGTGGAATTTCCGGAGCGATTAATCTACCGAGCGGAATCGAGGATTTCGTGAAGTTCCCCGGCTGTGACTCCACTTATGCGACAGTTTACGTACGAACGACTGGAATGTCCCGTTTCAATCGCATCCTAGCGATACGCATCGGTTCTGCAGAAACGCAGACAGTTCGCAGGAATTACGAGCATCGTTAAGCCCGGTTTACACGCACTGGGCGTGGATGTGGTACGTCGATGTCTCTTATTGCGTGGCAACTGTCCGTTCGAGGCGAACGGTCGTATCATTTCGCGATGAGGTATTAGGATGGATGAACTTCGAGTCCAGTCTGTGAGTATGACAGGTGGTGGTGACAGTTATGCTTGCACGTCGTTCTAGGCACAAAAAATATTCTTAATCCTTTTTACACTGCTGTTACTTGAATATTCATATTTTTATACACGTATTTGAATAGGGATCGGTTATAAATGATGGTTGGGATAATATTTCCACTTTCAGACCTTTGGCACCAACATTTTTAAATTGTTCTTTGTTAGACTGTCGCTATTAGGGTTTCCACAGAGAACAAGGAATATTAAGAAATAAGCAAATGCCGGGTTAATAAAAAAAATCGGTCTCCGTGTGCAAATTTGCATCTTCCCAGCTTTGTAAACAAATAAGCATTGATCCGCCAGCGATTTCCGAGGTGTCTTTCGTAGAGCAGCATTTGCTTGATATGTAGTTCAAATTTATAGTGAATCGCACAATTAGTTTTCGAGAAATCGTGCCAACGTGATATTCTAAAGACTATAAGACTATTCAAAAATGCAAACGAAATATTTTCAATTTTTTGGAGCATGCAAACCAGACTGACTTGACAAATGGAATAATGGGCTAGGATATTTTTAGAGAATTTACATATTGATTTTAAGAAACTGAAATCATTAGAAATGACTAATAACGATATTCTATCCTAAAACTATGAATTGAAGGACAGTATTTAAAATCAGGAACTTGTCAGTTACTATTAAAACGTTGCGGGTGTTGGTCAGCTTTAGCCTGCGGTACATGGTGAGTACGAGACTCCCACCCCCCACTTCACCCTTTCAGCCCCACCTCAAACCCCCTACGATCTCACGAACCCAAACACGTGGGAAATCCATCTCTCCTCTCGCCTCTAATTTCGGTACCTTGCGCTCCCTCTTTCTCGCGTCGCTCTTCCACTTCGCACCAGGAAACCAATTATAAGTGTCCCGGAAGTTAGAACGAACTGTAGAAGTTGTGTAGGAAATTGCGAGGTGCGACTACACCTCCGTCTAACCGACCATCTCCTTCCTACTGGAAACCGGAAGCAGAAAGACTGATGCGCGTACAACCTGGATGCATACGTGAAAGGTTCCACTAACTCAGACACTTTTGGCTGAACGGTGCAATTTTCAAACCACTAGCACACCCAGTAACCACGTAGCCTATGGCAATTACTTTACAAAGGTTTGCAAGTTTATAAACTTGAAAATTCGGTTGTGAACCTTTTTGGACGGCAACGCGTGTGGCACGGAAGAAAACAATCTGCTAATGTTAATAGTTCTTAACGCAATTTCTACGGAAGGTTTCAAAAGACACCTTTTCAAAATTTTCGTTTAAAATTATTATCATTAGTGGATTCCGGATGTTTATTCAAAATCCATTATTTTTATACTGACTTTATACGTATTTTTTTTAAACAAATGCGATAAGTATGCAGGAAGTATGCGTATAATATATTATTATCGTTAGCTTATTTTATAGTTAGCTTGTTAAAATTAATGCATTTTCATTTTCATTTTATAATGCATAATCATTAGTTTGGAGATTTTACATAAAACCGTGATAGAAATAATATTAAATTATCAAATATCTGGCAAAATTTGAACCGGAGCATTGAAATGGGCATGTTATCTTGAGTCTCCAGTTGCAGCAAGCTCCGCCCAATCTTTCATCTCACACAAGGAATTCCAAATTATGAAAAATTCTAACGAAATGCATATAATTTCAATAGAACCAGTTTAGTAAATCCTGGTTGTTCTCTGCAAATTGAATTTTTGTATTAATTAAAAAAAGAAAAAAATGTATCAGCTTCACGGATAAATTCAAAATATCGTTAATGATCCAATATTAAATTAGCTTTCTCTTGAGCCCTCACGTTGCCAAACACGACGCTGGTAAAAAACAAAAAATTCGCCGAATTCAACGGGCGGGATTGACATCGGATAGTGTTGTGCACGTTAATTCGGAGAATTTTTAAAACGAAGCGTGGCGCGGTTGGAACCGCCGGTTTACGCAAGCGAAAAGGAACCGTAGATGTTTGTTATACACTACGCGTGTACATGCATGCATAAAGCATGTACAGTGGAATGTACAAAATGTCTACGGAAGGGTAAACAAATGAAAAAAAAAAGAAAAAAAAATGGAAAGATACGAGCGCCCCGACGTACGATGTATTCAAGTAAAATTCAGGACACGGCATAACAGATCGCAGGGGAACGGAACGGTAATTCATAAGCTGTCGTTTCTCCAAAAGAGCGATATATACACTCATTCTCATGCGAAATTCTAGCACACTCGCCGATGCTTCCGCGCGAGACAAACGTAATTTATAAGCTGTCGCCGACAGAAATCACTTTGCTATCAGCAGATTACGTTCGGACGAAACAGGATGTTTCGGTGAGAATTTCGCGGGAGACACGCCTCTAGCTCGGTTCGTTTCCACTCGTTCCCCCCTCCCCCCCCCTGTTTTCCTCGACGCGTCCTGCCGTGCGAAAAGCAGGACGATCGATCCTGCCTTCGTTAAAAGTCTCTCATCGTCGAGACATAAATCTGGGGTCGAATGTTTCAGCTTACCAAGACTCGATACATCGAAATTTACGCTCCGACTCGGATGAGTTAGCTCAGCGTCGCGTTATCGATGTTATCGCTGTCCGTCCCTGCGCGCAGGGGAAGGGGAACGTGATGGGAACGTTGTTCGTGACTGATCCCGTCAATAAACCCATTTCTTCTTTCTACACCGAGGCTGAGCTTCACGCTGGAAATATCGAGAATGAAAAAATAGAGAACATCGGGAGTTGTGATCTTGATAATCCCGGGAAAGCATCGATCGTTAAATTTAAGTGGGACCAGATGAAAATTACAGTCTGGATTTTTAAATTTTCCTGCAACTGCCGAGGTTCTACCGCGTTACTCTTATATCACGTTCCGTTTGTTTGTTATCTGGGATTGGCTGCATCTTTCATGCAGTGTTCGTTCAAGAGGAAGTAGGTAAGGGCAGCACGGACAGACATATAGTACAGATATCTACAAACCCTGTGGCCAACATCAATTGCACTGAGGATTTAGTTATTTATTCACTTTATCATTCAACAGGAATTAGAATCGGTGACCACGTACAGACACGGATTACGAAGGGGCGAATATTGGTACATAGACTCTTAAACAAACCTCAGAAAGTTATAATTTTGGTTGTAATCTAGAAAAGTGGATTTCCGGACGAAAATATCAGAACTTCATGGTTGATGAGGAGATCAGTTGCCTGATTGAGATAACACTTTGTACAGATCGTTTCTTTGTTGCTTAAAACAAGATAAGGGGTCTGGGAGCTATACTTTTAAAATGTTGAAAAATACGGGCTACCCTAGTGGCCATCCACAGACACAGAGTGAGAGATCCTAGGTTCTATGCTCGCGGATGAACCCCCAATCGAACAAGTAAACGATAGCTCGATTGTCCGCTCTGATTGAATGTTCTTTCCCCGGTCTTCATTTCTCGAGACTCCCAAGTACGTAGTCGGGTGCGCGTGAACCGAATAATAAGTACACTCGCATTATCCCTGCTTAGTCACTGAACTGAAACTTTGGTAGACAAAGTGCAGACGCGAATTACATTGTGTACCTGCTTCGTTGCCGAGAACTTTCTAAAACCCCGGAGCATGTTCTTAAAAGACAGCTTCGAAGGCGATGCGGGATTAAGCAGCTTTGATACTACACAAGCATGTAATCTCATTCAAGAAATTATTAAGGCTACGTAATCCCCTGGCTTCTGTGTGACGAGTCAAATGCACGTCATTTGGATTAATTTAAGTGAAAGGGAACGGCTGAGAGGCAAGGGATTTTGTTTAGCACTTACGCGAAGTCCTGAAGAATGGATGAATCAGGGGTGTCTTTGAGGGCTGTTCGGGTAATTGGGATCTTAACCGGCTGTTAGGATATCGATCGATTCGATTAAGATAAATGTTTATTGTACGTAGAAATTATAAAAATTCAGAAATATTTTCTGGCGCGCGAAAGATTCGTAGGACTAGAATATTTGCAATTAAAAAATCGAGTCGTCGTTGTGTGATATTGATAAAAAAATTATTCAGGTGCTAGCGTCGGCAATTGAAATCTTTGAAGCTTAATGTACAGTGATCGGCGATGATTGCCGATCGGAAACAGCTTTGTAAACCAACCCCTGTACTTCAATGGGACTGTAAACCAATCCCAAGGTAGCGTTGCGTTTCTTCCAATCGCTTCCCATGGCAAATCGTTCCTGGCTACTGTACCACAAATATATCGGAAACATTCTCTCTACCCCGACAACAGGCGCTCTAACTCTTTCACGCTTTTTTTTTTATTTCCTTTTAGAACGCGGCCACAAGCCGCACAGCGTCGAATATGCAAATCTCGTGTACCGCGCATGTAGGGGGCGAAAGATTTCGATCAAAATACAGCAAACCCTACCACATCCGCGAAATGCAAGGGCAGAGTGGTGAATTGCTTCAGTTATCAGTGGTTTGCAGCGCTGGCAGGGTGCGGGATATTGGAAGAGGGTCTGATGGCCGACGCATTAATTAATTACCTACCGATTACCTAGGCTACTGACGGTCAACACCCTATTTTCGCGACGTGGCGTCCTCCGCGTGCGGTGTAATATTATTCCCCCCTTCGGCCCCCCCCACCCCCCCCTCTAATCCACCCGCGATTACGAGGTTCGTTTCGCATAATTTGTGCATTTTACACGATCTATCCTATTTGCGTACTCTGACACGATCGTGAAAGACTTTTCTGAACAGGAGCCACCCAATCAATATGGCTGATCCTGTCGTCAAGTATCGGCTAAAGTGAGTAAAGTGACTCGCCTAGTTATATCAGGCTTATCCAAGTTCGACTCATGGGTTTCTAGTATCTTATAGAGCTTATAGAACTCCCTTCTTAGGGAGTTGTACACTTATAGGGCGTTATTGGAAGGTTGTAGTTCTCGTAGGGTATTACACCTTCCATAGGGAGTTGTACACTTGCAAAAAGTTCTTCCTATTGCCGGTAGTTGTATCCCTCATCGAGGCTTGTATCTCGAGCGGATGTAACCCTCAAAGGGGGTTGTATCTCTGGCAGATAGTTGTACCATTAACCCTTCATTGCATAAGGAGCATATCTGCTACAAGAGTTATAATATCTTACTATCAAGAGAGACCTTAAAAACCAGTCACAGGACAATTATGTTATTACAGAATATCGACATTCATATGAAACGTTGGTGGAATTACCTTAGTCCATTTAACCACGATAAACGAGTAAAGTCAGACTAGACGTAGTGGAACAATACTCGAGAGAGACGAAAGGACAGTGCACCTGCCACACTGGACCCAATCACGAATAATCCCGATTTATAATGAACCTGTACCTTCAGCTTCACTCCCGAGGAACACTTTTTCCGCGGGTCTGAAACTAATCGCTCGTCCCTGTTATTCCGCCGTGTCGGGTTTCTCGACGGCTCTTGAATGACGCGGTTACTGCCCCGGAAACTTTAGAAATGGCAAGAATGGCGAGCCACTTCCGTGGAATCCGCGAAAGCGAAACCGGAGAAACGTGCAAGCCGGCGGCGTCTGCGGAGCGAAGACGGCCGAAACTTTTCGATCTCGGCAGAGCTTTGTTGTGTAATTCATTAAAAGTCCTCAACTCGTTCGCGGATGGCGTGGTAGCGGCGGGTGGGGGGGAAGGGGTGGTAGTGGTGGTGGTGGTGGTGGTGAGGGACGGAAGCGGTATACTGGAGGTCGGGACTGAAATGATAAGTTTGCCGGGAAAGCTTTATCGAATCGCTAATTAGCGTAATTGTTCCCGCTCGTTGGGCTGTACTAAAATGGAGAAGGAACAGTAAAACAAATTTGCGCTCTTGAAATTATCACGCACTCGGCACACTGACGGGATTCTATGGCTGCTATCAAATCGTAATCAATTTAGTTCTGTTCAATTATATCCTTTTTGCCAACCTACGTTAACTGTTTCACTGATACGGACGTACTTCTACAATGAAGCTCTTCATCGCGGTGTAAAATTACCCTTGCATTCTTCTTCAATGATTTTTATTTAATTTGTGAATAAGGATTTTAATACATGAAGAATAAACAAAGCAGGAGGATGAATCGATAGCGCTCTTCTAACGCTTATAATTTTTTCTATCCGGGTGGAACTTTGGGAGTTCTATGGAGATGATGTCAAACGTTTGTCAGGAATCTAAATTGGAATCAAAATCACCCTGATACTCTGAACCTTTAATGTGCTGTTCCCTACAAATTGTTAATTGACGTAATATAAAATTTATAAAGTTTCATCCGCATAAAAAAAGTGTAATTTTCAGAGACGAACGTTATTAACTCACCCTCGCATTTTATTAATTAATCCTTTCGATTTTTCGATGTCTTTCATTGGTAACTACAATTCGAAACGTCGAACGGTTGACGGAGATTTAAACTGGCGCGTATACGTTCCACCTTTTATTTTTTAAATCCCACGACGGTAATTGCCGTCGCGGCGGTAGATCGAGTGGTACAATGTGATTTACAATACTCGTGGGAGTTCGTCGTCGTATCTTTACGAAGTAACGCGTGGAGAAACGATCCCTTCTTAAAGCGTAACACGAGTCCACGTGTTCAAGTTAACGTTCATTTCCTAAGGAGCGTGTAATGGACCAAACATAAATCATAATTCTTTATTCCAGGAATTCTTTACTGTTTCACTGTTTTCGGACTTGTAAAGGGATTATCATAAATCTAGAAACATTTAAAAAACGTGTAGATATTTAATTGTTAAAGAAATAAATGAATGTTTCGTTATCAGAGTTGACTGGAAGGCAATAAAAGGAATTGATAATGAAGTATTTATCTATATTCGGAATATTAAAACCTTAACGATGTAGAATTAAAATTTCTCCGTTTAAGAACTTTTGAAAAACTTCACTAAATTACAGAACTGTTTAAACTTACATTTTTTAATTCCCCGACAGATATAAAAATGTTTCATTATTAAAATTAACAAGGACGCGGACCTTTTGATAAAGTAGTTCGGTAATTAAATACTTGTTTGTACTCCTGAAAATTAAAAATTGCTATTGTTGTTTGTTGTATTGGACCACCCTTTCACCGCAGTATTAAAGTTACATTATCTAAACATTTCTAACGTACGTCAACTACGTCATTTGAAAAGTGGATTTATGCGTAAGCTGCTTCCTAAATTTAATTAACATAGTTTGTCAGAATTATTAAGCAACGAAACTTTTATATAAAACATTTTCGCATCGTGAGCAGCTTTTAAATTATCTCAAGGAATAAATGTAGTGACAGATTTCCCTTCGGGGGATCGTTTCACCCTTTAAAAGCATTTACTAGCTTCATTGAAATCAGCCGGGTTTCCCTCGCCAGAATACAGTTTTTCCAAAAATACAGTTTACAAAATTTAATCCTCACGAACTTCCACTCATCAGAATTATGAAGTGAAACAACTTTTCCCTTGGAAAATTTGTTTCGGCCACTTTACGTACTCGTTAGAAATTTTAATATAATATAAAGAACGATAACAGACAAACAACATTTCCATCCCTTATTTAGACCATCTTCTTTCACAGTTGACGGCACAATTGCAATTGCGACAACCTCCTATTAAAATTCCAACCCCTTGACAATCGCGTCACGTACAGAACTTAGAACTCTAAAATTCGTTTTCGCGCGATTCCCTCGTCAAGACGGACCGCTCCAATTTTTCCACCCACGTCAGCGCCCAGATCAGAATCTCATTATAATAGCATATTTACCAAGCGCATGGCGCTAATCATTCCCAATTAACCCCGTCGTTTTGAGACGGCGGACTGCCGGCGAGCATCCCGTAACACCCCCATTGTGTGCGTTTAATTAAGCACAGCTGTTTTGACACCGGAACAGATAGTTTCTGTGGGCCGCCATTCGACGGCAGTTGATTTAACTGAAACATCTGCCGCGCGTGCTCTATAACCGTTCGGAGAGCGCGTTCCCCGTCGAGTCGGTCGTCGTGTGATTTAAAGTGCGCGCCAATGCAGAAATTGAATTTCAAAAATTCTTCCGAATCCGCCGCGCGTAATTTACGTCCGCCGTTTGCTCCTCTTGGCTACCGTCGCTAAGTCTAAGCCTCGTCCCGAGGAAACTGAACTAATTAATGCTAAACGTGATTCATGCGTCTCATAATGTCCCGCGAAAGTTTTCAGCCGGGAAAAACATTGCGGGATTACGGTTGGGCAAAAGAGACGCTAATTTAAATGAACTACTGTAGTACGTACGGGGGAAGAGCGGGTGCGTTACTTTCTCTTCGTTTTTTCGAAATTAATCACCGCTTTAATTCGACCGCTACAAACTTCAACCTATGCATATTAATGCGCCCATTGTGGCCGCGTTAATCTGCACAGATTTTGGGAAGTAGGGCGGACGGAATTTAATGTTTCATTTCACACTCATTGTCACTGGTCGGGGAGGGGGGGGGGGGGGGGGGGGGGGCAATTCGCGAGAATGCATTTTCCAGCATTGCTGTTCAGAATATCCTTAGTTTCCTCGAAAGCTGGAACGTGGTCAGCAAAGTTGCCATAAATAACAAATAAATAATTACCTAGTTGAAAGTCACGTTTTACTGAAAAATACAAGGCAACTTGTGTTAGCGACAATGTCTGTAATAATAGCATGCTGCATTCTGTACGAAATATTCAGTTCTGAAAGTTAATATGATATATTGATAATAGTAGGTGTACATTTTTCGTTAATCACGCACGTCTGAAAGGCTCTTAGGGACAAAGGTGCACAGGACAAATATTTCTCAAGGTAGTTTATTGTTCCAAAAGTTTATTCAAACGTTTAAAAACAATGGGGATTCTTGTTAAAGATCATATTTGCAATAGTATAAATACTAAGTATTTACCAACTTACTATTATTAACATACAGAGTGTGCTATTTGGACTGTTGGTTATTCAAAACAATATTTAGTACAGTCACAAATCCCATGTAAAATCTGTTTGAAACACGTTTCTCTAAAACCAAGATAATCCCGTTTAAAACAAAATAACTAGAAATAACGTGTACCTCGATACAATAAAATCGAGCCGTCGGAATTTAACGTTTCGCGTCGCGCTAAACATCGGTGAATGGGGGACATTACTTTCAGTTTCAAGCATATCTGGTTGGAATAATGTTCGCAGTATACACCGTGGCCCCGAATACATTCCTCGGGCTTGATTCAAATTAGGTAGACGAGGTGTTTCCTTTCTCCTGCGCGGGGGTCTCTCAGAAATCCCGGTGTATAAGTAAATTTAAGGGTGGCGCGGCTCCACGGAGAAAGGGAGAGGAGGTCTTTCGATGCCTCCGGTGAATGAGCGAGACGGCGGGTCGTCTTAAATCTTCAAAAAGCTCCTTTTAAGTTGTCCCCTCCACTTTCTAACCGGGTATCCGAGTGGCCGTCTGAAGCGCCGTCTGATTAAAAGTCTCGCGGCAAATTAAATACAGAAGTTCCCACCTCCGCTCTCGTCCGACTTCCTCGCTCGGGTCACGGGAGCACCAGACATATTGAATCAAAATCCGAAAGGGGATCCCAGGTGGTGCGGCCATTTATATGAAAGAAACCAGCGGCGGATTAAGTCGCGTGAAAACTTTACTGTAATTCGCTCCTCGTTTGCGCGCGTGATTCTGCCTAGTTACTTTCTTCTTTTTTTTTTTTTTAAACCCATCATCTCGACCATATCGATCTTCTAAATTACTGCCATTTCAAAACTATCCGATCGATCGTGGTGAACAAATTGTGCAACGTACTTTGGACTTTTAAGAATGAGTTTTTGAAATAATATACGCGAAAGATTAAATAACAGCGGGGAGAACAAAATTTGCGAAGATAAGAAAATTGTAATTATCAAATGTAAATTAATTCATCGAACGAATTCTTCGGACTGCAAACTCGAGTCGACCGTACGTTCGATACAATTCCTTTCGAATGAAATCGAAGTGCAAGATAACAATGACGGGTTATCAAGTTTGAATCAGAAACGTGGAGAAATTTACTCAAAAAGAAAAGAAGTTCAAAGCTTCTCTAACCAACGAAAAATAAATATTCTTTAATGTAAGCTGTTCCGAAAACTCGAAACGTATTTCACCGAAATCCGCGGTCGGAGCGAACGATTGACGTCGACTCAAAAACTGTCGCGTAATTGCCGAGTAAAATCGCAGGAATCTGCGCCGAAGATATGCCTCACGGTTGGAGCGCCTCTCCAATTTAACGTTTCGTAATTAGCTTTCGCGGTAGCATTATAGCGGGCGTACGCGTTGGAATAAGCAAGCGTGCGTCGCGACGCCCGATCGTCCCGCTTTCCTGTTGCACCTCTCTTAATGCAGAGGAATTTCATTCGACGTAGGGAAAGCAATGCGCGCAGCCATCGCTCGGTATTTCAACGAAGCATTCGAGCATTCCAACGGGGGAAAGCAACTTGGCATCTTCGTGCTTTCTCTTTTATGCTTTTCGGGCTCTTTTCCGTCGTCGTAACCGGTTGACGTGAGTGGTGTGGTTGAGCGAGTTCCGTTTTTTCTACTCCACGACCACAGAAATGTTCTCGCGGAATAGAGAGGGAACGTTTGGGCGATGTGAATAATAGTTAGTGTATAACGATAGCTGGACGGAAGAGCCACTTGATTTTTGTAAATTTAATTATTTACGTGAAACTTAATAAATTCGGGTAGAAAACAAACAAATTTGTAATTACGCAAATGATAAAGTTAGGCTTCTTTTCGTTTAGTTAAAGTTCATAACTTTTAACGTACCTAGACTTACTTCAATCGAAATGATATTTATATTAATTCATCCTCCTAAGAAAGATTGAATCATTTAATATGATTACTGAAATAAACTTAAATCAGTATTTAATCGCGGTGAAAGAAACTCAAGTTCGAAGCAACTTTTAACGACAATTGAATTTTGAATCGCATAAACGGAAATTGGTCTACAACTTTTGAAATAGGTCAATCTAATCCTACTTAACTTTCCGATATTTCGATTAACGCGATGTTTCAATATTCGAGCGAATCCCATTTCTAAAGTTCTCTGTCGACTGTTTACAGGCTCCCCTTTACTTCAGCATTAATTATAGCGATCTCCTTGAGCCGAGACCGGAAGCTCTCACGTCCTCGGTATCTTAGAGACGTGCTGTGTTCCTCGTTTTGCTCCCCCTCGCTCATTCCCTCTCTCTCTCTTTCTCTCTCTCTCTCTCTCTCTCTCTCACCCTTGCCTGCTCACTTTCATCCCTCCTCTTACCCTTCGCTCGACGCGATTCAAGATCCCATGTAATCCGTGGCCGTAAATCGGAATTAAACTTAACGCTACTTCCGGCGATCGACCTTTGGCCGATGAACAAGTACCGGGTCGCTTTGTGATCGTCCTTCCGGTTGAGCACTTTTAGGAGAGATCTCGTATTTCCATTTAGAGACACTAGCAGTCGAACGGTACGAGACCTCTTTTTTTATGTAGCGCAGGGTATAATGAAGAATGCACTCAGGCTAAAGTTTGCTAATGGAGAAGGCGCATCAGTGTAGGCTATTCGTGTGCAAGAGACGTTTCCTAAATGTTTCTTGGTCTTTCGGAAAATTTTTGCGCAGTCATTCAACGAGCTTCTAACCTGACATGGCCTATAACAGATTTTTAGTTAGCAGTTCTTGTAAGAAGTTAAATCGTTTTAAAGCATTTTTACGTTTATGTTAATTACGAAAATATTTTGTCCATTATGACTTTGAGAAATATCGATTGCGGATCGATCAAATTAGTAAGGTTAATCAAAAGTACTTTCCCGTGCAAAAAGGAAAATCATGATGACGTTTATTGAGGGGGAAAACAAGCTTTTTTATAATACGAAAGGGGAGTTCAAAGCACGGGTATAAGGGGAGCTCGATATAGGGTAGAAGCTCGTTGTTTTTTTTTTGTTGATTGCAAAAACAAGAGTTAACAGCAAAATGTGGTGCAATCAAGCGGGTTGAACTTGTCAAACATGACGAGCAATATTATCATACCGCGCTGTTATAAGCCGTTGTATATATTTTTCCTAATTAAGAAACGATCACAGTTTTTTGTTTTGCTGGCTTTCTCTTCGACGCTCCGAACGACGTGGTAATACTGATTCGAGAAAATGTTTGAGTGGACGCGTTGAAAGTGAGACTAAAATATATATCTACAGGACGATACAAAAGTACGTTGAATCGAAATAATGAGAAGATTGCTAAATTGGGGTCTCAAATTACTTTTTGAATGATATCAATCCCACTGTTTCCATTCATTATTTGCGGATATTTTTGTGGATAACCACGGTTATCTTCCGACACCATGGAAACTGCATAGAAAATAATTTTCGTACCGTTACAACTGCAGGAAATTTTTAATTGGCTCTCACGTATATCTGGATACACGTTCAATAAAAAAGATAAATTTTAAAAATGCTCTACCAACGAAAGAAGTTTTTGTTGGAGTCCCGCTTCCACAACTAACCATTATAAGAATATCAATTTGCATAAACATCGAAGCATCGAAACTTCCCGAGACGTATTGTCTTCGGAAGTAATCCGGCAACAAACTTTTGAATCATCCTGTACTCTGGTTTTCCCGTTACACCCGCGGCGCAAGAAGGGATCAAAGAATTTCATATCGCATTTTCCTCGTCGAAGAGACATAAATACCAGCCGAAGATAGACGTAGCTCGTTCGTTTCTCGGACGCGTGTCCTTTTGTTTCCATTTACTAACAAACGCCATTCTTTTCGACATCTATCAGTTACTTCCCCCTTGCCAGTTCCTTTGTACGTACGGTCAATCGAAATATCAGCGTAACATCGGTTACCAACCGTCTTTTGTCAACTCCGTTAAACGAATCCTCCACCCGCCCCCAACCCCCAAACAACACCACCTACCATTGGCTAGTTTCCTTCAATGATCGGAAGTAAGACCGCGCTCTCCCTAGTTTTCTGAACCACTGAGTCTTAGACGAGCGTGATAGAATATAAAAGCAAAACGTATCTCGATCTCTAGCTCTCTCCTAGATTAAATGTCGTACCCTCCCCTTTATCGGCACGCCTATCCCTCCCCTTCAGGGATCCTACTTACCACCCCTTTTATCCCCTCCCGCCCCTCCCCTCTCATCTGCCTCGTGTACCGTGGACATTGCGCCCCGTCGTCTTCGTCTCTTACATTTTTTTCCTCTCTTTCTTAACCCCCCACCCCTCTCACTCCCCCCCCCCTTCCTCTTCGTACATCCCTTTACTCTTCCAACCGACGCGTCTACGACGCCGCGCATCCGTTTCAAACCTCCGCGCTCAGCTTTTTAAGGGTTCAATTATCCGTGGATTCCACTCTCCTCATCGTTGTCGTCGTTCTCGTCGTCGTCGACGCTCGTCAGGTGGATGCACCGTCAGGCGAGACGGGGGTTGGAGTCTGGGGCCAGGGGGTTGGGCGGTGAGGATGGAAAAAAAATTGTCGTGCTACCCTTTTCGCGCGGCGCCTCTTGAGACAAGCTCCTGACAAGGAGATGCGTTCTCACGAAAATTGGGACCTATCGTTGCAGGAAATTACGAGGAAAGCGTGGGCGCTGATTAAATTTGTTTCGCGTACTAAGAGTTAACGACGTACCCTTATTAATGTCGAGGGTAACTTTCTAACCCCCGTGCCCACATTTTTTTTTATTTTTTTTTTTTCTCTTCATAGGTGGATTGCTGCGACGCTTTGCGTGGGCACAGTCGGCGGAACGTAAAGCTCGGGGAGTTTCTTTTTAAACGCACGATTCTACGGCACGTTGCTCTTTCTTTCCGTCTACCGAAGAGTACGTCGATGCGAGCGTGTTTAATTTGTTTTGCCTTCGCCTGTGTGCCGCGCATTTGGTTCTTTGAAGTTTGATCTTCTTGTTTCTCTTGATAATTTATTCGTTATCATGCTAACCCAGTGAAGCGATAGTGGTCCCTCTAGGTCAGACCTCTTATGCTAAGAGATCCTAATTTCCCCTTCTGGAAATTATCTTACCGTTTACGATTAGCAGATACAGCGAATAATTAATTAATTTATTACGCGTTTGGAAATGTTTATCTCACGAGAGATAATGTACATGATGATCTACCCCATCTTCTTTATTCTTTCACGTAAATTCGAATTAAACTTCTCGGTTGGAGATTATATACTTTCCAGAAGTTTCATCACGGTGTACGAATTTTTTTTTCTCTGTATCCGCTTTCTCGGGGAGATACCAGAGCGATCTTCACTTTTAATTACTGTATCCCAAGTGGTGACGTTAAATGAGCCACCCTCTATAGTCTCCCGTCGCGACTGCGACTTGGAAATTCCAGAAACTTATATTTACTTTGCACAGCGATCGAGATATATGTCCCGGATTTAGCGTAACACGAACGCATCGGGAAGAGCGATCGCGGTAATAATAGTGATCCTTAATATCGTGTCTGAAAGCTCTCTTCCAAAGTGTCCTTCGTTAACGTCGGAGCCGGGTTGTAATTAATATTATATACGCTCCAGTTGTGCATAACGTCTTCCTCGAAGTAAAAAAAAAAAAAAAAGAAAAAGAAAGAAAGAAGTGGAAGAAAACAAGATTCGCAGTACCGGTTCGGGGAGTGCGAAAGGGAGTCGGAAACGTGGAACGTGGAAAGACGAGGTGGGCAAGGCGACGGTGAAAAATGCGCTGCATCCCAGATTCGCCTTGAGTTCTGGACGAGGAAATTTTCTCCGCGAAAACTTTAATTACTTCCTAGGGATTCATTATTCCATGCTAATAGACACGTGTTCCGTTCCTCTTTTTTAATTTTTAAAGTTCCACGTCATGAATATTGAACGTCACGTACCAACTTTATGTGCGAATACGTTATTTCCGTCGACAGTGATTTACAATCTCGGTTCGGGGTTGGAACTCGTACGTGTAACCAGCATAGATAAACTGGTCCTCGAGAAATTACCCGTGAGGTAGCGCGGAATACCGATTTTAAGGAACAAACTAGTAATCGTTCCCTCCCATCGCGTTCCTCGAAGTAAAGCGTCTGCGGAATAGGAACGCCATCTTGTCACGCTGGGTAGAAAAGATAAAGTTTCGTATTCTCAACCCGATGTGATATAAATTGGAATAATTAAGTGACATATTAATTCTAAAGCACGCAAGTGATTAACATGCATCGCGTTTGGAACGTAGCAGACTCTCTGTTCTGATATTAATATTCATGTATTATATTATGGTCATTAAAATGATAAATCGTCCACATAATTACACAATAGGCCAATTTATTAGTTAAACGCAATAAGTATTCGCCAGTGTGATTTATGGTAAGCGATAACGTAGTTCTTCGAGGGAGAAGTTAAGGACAATATTATTTTTTTTTAATGGGATTTGAGGAATTCTTATTACAACAGATCTGGCCGAGACTGGTTATTACACTCGTTACTAGCAAATTGCTACAGTGAATTAATCCTGTCGGACAATTTTCACGAAATTCACGTTATTAATATCCGCATATCTGTCCATATTTATACTTCCCGCATAAAATTTAAGCTTATCTTTCTTTCAAAAGTCCATTTCACTTTTCCGCAGTATTTCCATCGAATTTCAAATAGATTTAAACACGGATGGGCGAAATATTTTATGTCGCGAATGAAAATCCTTTGCGCAAAAAAGTTTGATGGTGAATATTACCGCGAACTGACAATACCATCATGGTTTACGGCGTAAAATTAAAACAATTACGCGGTGTCTACGTGCAAATCAATTTCGACCAGCGGTAAAGCAACAAAAACGATTCGCCGAAAGTTAGATCGTTATTCAAACCGATAGGTAAATCATTATTTAACCGGGCATCCTCAGGCTAGGATTAAACGTAGCTTGAATTACGCTCGTGATTCTACGTGGATATTTCGTGTCTTACGGTCAGTTCTTATCGGCGTTCAAATGACGTTTCCGCGCGAACGTTACCCCCGCGTTAACGATCGAACTATCCAGAAGAAACGGAATCCGGAGATAAACCGGAGAATTGGAGTTCAGCGTTAAGATCGATACGAAGGGGAGGAGATTTCAATAAAAATGGAAAAGGCATGAATACATTGGAAAGTAATTAAATAAAAGCAGTTTAACCGGGTTTTATTCGGAGCTGAGATAATAATAGAAATATCATTCTTCGCGGGGATCGCGAAGTTTTAGTAGGAAACTATTGCACGTTTATTTCAAAAGCGGTTATGAAATAATGTTTCTGTACGCGTGCGCTTAAAAGGTGAAAAATTGCTTTCAGGGAATGTATTAAAGTTCGGTAAGTTCGGTAACTTATGCGCAAAGTTTTGAGATAAACTGAAAATGAGAGAACCGATGAGCATGTTGACGTGGAAAATGTTTTGAAATACTTCGTAAACATATCGGAAATTTATCCCGATACCCTCTAGGTTAATTAATTCATTCAAAATATTATATTTAGGGTAATCCATTAAGGTCGCTGTCGTTAATAGAACAAAACAATAATTTGTTTTTAAATGTATATTAATTCTCTTTCCTTTAATAATTCTCAAAACAAATAATGAAAGTTATTTACAAAATATACAAAAACACAAAATCATAATAATTTGGATTCCGATCCATTACTTTTTTGTGTTTTAGATTACTATTCCATTGCGATCCTTTACGATTGTCCGAAAATCCTCGATTACCGGGTTGAAGTTATCGTTTCAACTCGCTGAAACATGCAAAGGTATTCGTTCCATTTGTTCAATGTCTTTGACTCTTGATTTCTCTACGACGGAGGAAAAACGGGGTGGTTTGGTGGGGGTGGGGTGGGGTCGAGGGAGGGGAGGAGCACTGCACCGCGTACAATGCGTTTATTAATTTCTGACCGTTCGTCTGTGAAGTATTGTACGCTCCGCATTTGCATACTTCGATAATCCGTTATTCACCGAAGTGTGGAGTTATAGAGGCAGAGGCGTTACCCAGGACTAGTACATCGCATACCGCAGCACCGATCGATCGATTTTCAATTAGCTTCAATTAGACCACCGTGCCCACCGGAAATTTCAGATAGTGAGATTCCGCGTGATGTTCATCTCATCGGCGTATCTAATGCATGGTCGAGGCCGCGTGGTTAAAAAAAATTTAAGAATTCCGTTCCCTTATCCGGGCATCGACTCCGAGCGATAATTGGCTAATCACTTTGCCACCGTTTGCACAATCCGCGTTGAACCCAACTCGTTTGATTTTGTTAGAATTTATTCTGAGTGTTTCGAAGCTTGAATGTAGCTGGCCGATAATTTTAAGGGCGCTGTATTAAAAAATTGCCAATGCGATATTTATTAACAATAACGTATTAAATGTAGTAGTAGAAATATGAATGAAAAGTCATTGATAACAAAGTAATTAGACTTCGAATTTTAAGGTGGAGCAATTAAACGGGAACGGGCAAATCTTTCTGTTATCTATAAGTATATGAGAAACTCTTTGTGGTAAAAAATAATGTTGAGAAAAATGATTTTACTATTGTACTATTCGCATGTAAATAATCCACCAAGTGTATAGAAATAATTTTTTAGCGACCTCAAAACCGACGTTGTTTGAATTGCGTGATAAGGGCGGTGAAATCAATTTTGGTTCTCACGTATCGTTCCGAGTAACGTATTTCTCTGGAATATTTATTTCAATCGTGATGATGAATATATGGTTGGACGCGAACGTTTTGTTTTAGTATCAGATTTAAGGGGAAATGATGAATAGTATACGTAGCCATTGAAGCGATGTTATACGAACAGAACCGTCCGCTTTGTTGATTTTTGTGTATCGTGTCTTTCCCAGAATAAAACATCACTTTTTGCGATATCCACGGATGAAAAGTGCGAGGTGGCCATGGAAGCAAATGCGAAAAATCTATTCACGTCTCAGCGACTCGTACGTCGAGATCGATTTTAACGATTGTCGCTGCCCGTTTCGAGTTAATACACTCCCGACAAAAAATTGGTTTTACGTTTAAAGAACTATTAAGGCAATTATTTTACTACGTCACAGTTATGTCTAGTCACAATTAAACACGAGCGATAGAAAGCTGCTAATTACATTTATTAACACATTCATATTAATATTCAATCCGCATTCCCATTTTTTCAATCTCAGGGATCTGCGACCGTGATTTGTCAACTTATCCCTGCAGCATCGTAGCTCAAACGATCGAGTTCTTTGATTGCTCAAAATTCGGAATAAAGCGTAGCTTCGTAAAAAAAAATTAACAACGTTCAAAACGTAGAATCTTTCTTATTTACGACTTCCAGTTTAGTCTTGAGATACCATAGCTCAAAAGACCGAGTCTCCTCATCGTTCAAAATTTGGAACAAAGCACAGTCTCAAAAAACGATAAATCCCCCACATCCCCAAGCGGTGGAACGTCCGCTTAATCGACGCTTAACCGCGCGACGATTTTCAACATGTTTCCGCGGTATCGTGGCTCAAACGACCAAGTTCCTTGATTGCTCAAAATTTGACGGTCTGAGCAATCAACATTAGATTGAAAGGACTATGGATTCTGGTGGTAGGGCGGGAGATGCCCGAGCAGGCTAGTAGTTATTCCTAGTTCGATGGAGGGTCGGACGAAGTGGCGCACTGACTGCAGTTTAGATAATAGCAGGCCAAGTTCATTAGCATGGTCTGGTCTGGAGGGTCCTATCAATGTTCTCTCGAAAGCCTCTCTACCTCCCGCTAGCTTATACGTGGGTCCCTTACTATCTCAAGCAATAACGACCTACTTGTCATCGAATACCATTACCGCTTTTAGAACCTCGTACTTTTACATCCAGTTATTGGAATACTATGGCCCGATATGATAAATCATCTATTAATATCAATCTCTTCGTTTACATATCCTCGGCGCAATGGCAATCGTAAATGAGCATTCTATAATGAGGCAGCAAAGACTTGGAAAGTTACTTATTATTCGCTCATTTTTATAGTTGAACTTGTACTCGAGCCATATATTTGTATTTTTAATCCTTTCTGTTCGTCTGCTCTTTAAATTGCGTACTTCTAGGGAACTACAAACGTATTTACCACGAAATATTCAGAGTACTTACGAGAGTCCAGCTTCTTAAAATATGCTGTTCTTGAGTTTTGGGATGCTTATTTGGATCATGGTTTCTGCTTTAATCGCTTTGGTTATGAATCAATTTCGAGAATATGAAGAAAATTGCTCATACCTTCTATCCGAGAGCTTGGAAACTTATAATTAAGATTTATTGAAATGTTCGTGTAATATTTAAAGTGTCATATCTGAAGATTGAAATTTAAACGCATTACTCGCAGGTGCGTTGCGAATATCCTCCCACCTGCTCGGCATGGTTGCAAACCTATTTTACGGGCAAAAATCTATTTTATTCTTTGATACCTTGATTCCCTCTCTCATTGTACATTTTTAAAATCCCGACGTTTCGATTTAGCTCCGGATATACCATATATGTTATTCTTTGATCATGAATAATAGAACGCCAGGCGAATATATGAAATCGTGGATAAACAAATCATACGTTAAACATATTTTTCAATCTCGGGTATATGCGATCACGGTTCGTATTATTGTGAGCTCTTGGAACAATGGAATAAAAGCTAACAATTGAATCGTGGAAAGAGAACGGTGCAAATCGAAATTCAATTAATATTAAATAACGAGAACTTAATGTCAAATGTGCAGTTTCAAGCATCTTCCAAACAATCACGTGTTTCCGGCCAATCAACGGCACCAACGCTACACACATTTTCAAACTGTTACATAAAAGTCTCGAAACGATACTCCTGTACTTGCACAGTTTTCTTGTTCCAACCGATGCAATTTGTAACTCGGACGGCTTGAAATTTCTGAGCGAACATTTCGAACACGTACGTGACTATGAAAGTATCCTCGCGATACTCTAAAATGCTGCATTTTTCGTAGCTTAAACATACTTTATCCACCAATCCGAATATTCATGAGACAACATAAAAATGCGCGTATGCGGACGCTCATCTTTTACTACCCTGCCATTGGCAAAAGTCCATCAACGGTCTCTAAAAGCTCCATTAAATGCCCACGAATGATCCGCGGAAGCTTCATTGGATGCTTCATTGGTAGAGTGTTCATTTAAGGTACGTAAAAGCTTCTGTCAATGTGTATCGGTTGTCCGAAGAAACTGCGTCGAGCGTCGTTCTTGAGCGTCCTCTTAAACGAGTGCGAGAGCGGCTAACGAATGTGCATAAACTTTTCTATTAGGTTTACATTTACCTCGGAGAATCCGGAGAGCGAAAGAAATTACGTTCAAGGGAGAAATAATTTACTCGCGGAGTTCTAAATCATTTTTTATGATATCCTCTTGGAGGTAATATCGCTGGTTGCAATCAAAATGATTCGTAGCGTCTCCCCGAAAGCATCGTGTTCGAGATACTCGTTTGCTGAAAAAGTTTGCGCGTTCTCCGACACTTTTTAGGAAGGAGCGCTTTATGCGGCACGTATAAACGGACGAGCCGTGAGATATTTTAATTAGGAATTGTTGGATTATAGTTTTTTTTTTTTTTATTATTTTGGTGGCACCTAATGAAATTAAGTATCTACTAAAAAAATGTGCGATTTCTTTAGGTACTCAATATTTCGCATAGAAGGTTAATAACAAGTAATTATGAAGTGTGGTTAAAATTTAATTTTAATGTTCCTACTCTTCTGGAGACTCGTATTAATGGACATATGTTAATTTTAGAGCGAGCGATTACATTTTTACGTATCATATCATTTATTTAAATTTATTACGTTCTTCGCGGATAGTTGGGGAATTGGTCTGGAGAAAACGTTTGGAAATAACTATGGACACGGTGCATTTTGCATAAACATCCGCAGTCTAATAACTAGTATCGCGCAGGATGGACGGAATTGTTATTCAGAGCGTTTCACGCTTCGTGTTTCCAACGTTAAGAGCACCTTCCGCGGATATGATTAATTAACAGCAAAGCTACCGATCCATTAAGTTCACGGGATTATGACGTACATGTACTCATATGATATTGATTATCGTCTTGCTGGTATTCACATAACCATAGCGCATTACCGTTGTAACGTCAAGAGACCCGTTGTACTTACGTACAGTCGTGAAGATTATATTCCCAAGGTTCATATTTTAAGAGAACGAATTAACGATTTGCCCAATTTATGATCAATTTACATCAACTAAATCAAACGTAAATATGATAACCAAATGATAGTTGTAATTAGATTGTTGTTTGTTTATACTCGCAGAATTCAACTGCGTTGCAACGTAAACAATAACAAGAATAGATTCAAATAATTTAATACTCGATCAAATTATAACTAAATAATGTATATAAAAAACACAATACTTTCCAAGAAACGAGTTTACTCAACCTTATCGATTTTCACGATAAACTATCGGCGAATTACAGGCGGCCTTTAAAACGCACTTTTCATCACACGCTTCGCAGCGTTACGCGTGTCGACAAACGTGATATGCGTTCGGCCGTTTGTCGGAGTTTTCCACTTATCGCATCGCGTTCCACCAGACTCCCGAGGGACAGTAGTTTGGGTGGGGAAAGGGCGGGGTGGGGTGAGGGGGTTATAACGGGGGTAGCTGCTTACCCGTACGTTCCCTCTAACACCCCCTCCCCCAACCTCCCCATCTGAGAATTCCCTGATAGGATGCGGGCTTTGATCTACCGGCATCGATATCACGCGCCGCGGAACGCCGCTCGACTTCCGTTTCGCTGCACTTTTCGGACAGATGAGGCGTGAGAGAGAGGTGGGAAGGGGCGACGAGTGTGGGGGGCGGGGTAGGGGGGGGGGTGGAGAGAAGGAAATAAACGACCGAGGAGTGTAGAGGCAGGGAAACCGCGCGGAGTTTGAATCTTGGGAGGAGGCTTCTTGAACGTGTATCTGAGCCGGTGCAAAGGGAAATTGAACTAACCAACAGCCACCGTCCTATTATTCGACTTGCGATTTGAAGCTTCGACAAAGTGTAATGGGTGTACAGTACAATGGATTTAAATATCCGAATATGGGAATTATTAAAATTATGAGGATCGAACGTATCCGGATACTCCGAATATCGTTTCTCAATAATCTCGTCAATCATTGTTTCAGCTTGATAAGGGAAATCGTGCAGTTGTTTAAAAAATAACAAAAACGAATATGCGTTGAAAACACTGGAGTTTAAACGCAGACCACGATTTAATATGTTTCCATTCGGACCTACGAAATTTGATTTGTCTCGACATTTTTTCCTAACACAGGGGATCCAGTTAAAATATGAAACTCTTGATAACTTCATCCTGTGGCTGTTTCAAAAATCTATTTAAAAAAAACTGGTTTCCGACGATAGGCGACGGGTCGTTATAATAATTCTCCACGTTATTCTTCCGCGTTGACGAACGATTTACTTTTAATTCAAATAGCGGGCGCCATTAGCTCGTTTCACTTAAAAGTTTTCAACGGCCGACAAATAGAATGCGTCCTCGGTGTCGTACATTTAACCAGCACCGTTTCGCCGGCGTTGCCGTTGGCTTAGCGAGTTATCTTGTCCCCCCCCCCCCCCCCTTTACCGAAGAAGTTGAAAGTTAATTTTTTTTTTTTTTCAATTTAAACCACCGCTCGTGCCTCGCGTCGATGCCAAGTTGAATCCGGCCCGGTCGGATCAAAGTGATACCGGCTCGCGGGGAAACTCCACTGAGCGAGCATCTCGTTTAAAGTTTTCCATAAACGCCGGAAATCTTCGGCGCCTCGTCGAAAAACTTCTCTTCCGGAAGCATGGGTCGAAACGGTATGCATAACTCCGAACCAGAATGATAGGCGAGGCCTCGATGAAGTTTCGATTAGATTAACTGCCGTCGTTACGCTCGGTTAAACGACGCACCTCGGGAAACGGAACTTGGTCCGATAAAACGTCTCATTAGTAAATTCGTCTTAACGCGATAAGAAAGGAACTTGGATTAACGGGAGTTTGGTTGTAAAAGAAGATCTCTTAGCGAGCCCAACCATTTATGGGATACTTTGGAACGTTTTTCAACACGTACGATAGCGATAAACATTGGGTAAAAGAGGTACCTCTGGATTTGCTTTCACTTGTTCATAATTCAGTGGGAAAAAAAAAATCTGTTTCAACGTTTCAACATTTACTAATGCCTGGTGCCCGTAATAGAGCAAAGTTAAAAGTAGAACGTTCGTTACGAAATAAAAACTCGTGGGTAAATGTGATGTTAAAAGTACAAATTAAAACTCCACTTGCACTGACAAACTCGCACTTTTTTCCTGCGTTACGCGACCCTTGAAACGATTACTCTTGCAACTCATGCAAATATACGTTTGAATCGTTACTATAACTTTATGAACTGTAAGAGCGTCACCGATAATCCTAAATTTCTCATCCCAATGTTCTGCTCTATTTTAAAATGAAAAAGCGCATGCACCGAAAACTCTCCATCCCATTTTAGCAGCAGTAGCCATTCTCAAATCTTCCTTGTTATCAAAAAGAAATTCTTAACTACACCGGATTCACCTCAACGCCACGAAGTACTTAATTGCGCATATTCTATCGTATCCGGGAAGTTTCGAAATTGCCGATCTCCCATATCCAAGTAATCCGGCGGTAATTCGAGGACAGTATCTATTCATCAACCTGCGGTTCGACATCAGTTTCAGCAGGTGCCTATAACTCTTCAAACTTCGCCGCGAAGTTGGCCGAATGTACCGAGTCACGGCGTAGATAACAGGAAAAGACCCGGATAGGAGAAAGTTCGAAATTAATCGGCGTTCATTCGGCTACGGGAAATCCTGCGTGTCCCGTGCCGCCAAGCAACACGGGAAACATCTACGCCGGTAATACTCGCCGAGATGTAGATATGGCTTAACGAAGTATTAAGAGCAGAGTATTATGCGTAAGCCGGGTATATGCACGACGGCGCATACAGATGCGATGCAAATTAGCGTTTAGTATAAGCCCCGCTAACCTTGCTAGCAATGCTCCTTGGCCTTTCTCCACCGATCTTCGTCTACATCTTTCGCAACGGCTACAGCCGCTAAGCCACTGGCGGGACACCCATGCAATCGTGGCGCTTAGGTTTCAATGATAAAATCTGAATTCTACGAGGTGGACGAGATACTTTGGATATGGGGGATCGGCAATTTTGAAACTTGTCTGGTACGATAGAATACGCGCGATTAAGTAGTTTCAATGCGTTGAGTTGTATTTGAAGTAGTCGACGTAAATATCGCAACTCGACGACAGAACTGATGACAATTCAAAATGGCGTTTCTCGAGTACGACATAACAGGGATCGTAGAAACGATTGTTAAATTGCTTATCAGGTTCTTCGAAGATGTACATTCTTTTAGTTGCGCTTCTCTCGTCGTATTTGCTGTAGAAACGATATAACTCAAAGATCATTGTTTCCGAGGTGTTTACAAAAAATAGTGGGTGTTTGTAATTCCTCTTACTGCTAGAACGACATAAGCGAGCTTCTAAAACTCGTTGTGGGAGAGTAGCTGTAACAAGACAAATAGGAGTTGTTTCTGTTGTACTATGAGGGTTGAGATTCGTTAGAAAAGTTTATGAGAAGGACGTTGACCGAAGGGTACATTATTGATCCGATTCGTTATCGTTGAATCGTAACTAGAAATTAAGTGAAGCTTTGTTCTAAAGCTCACTATATTACTAATATTCCAAGGCTGCTAATATCTTACATTCGTTTGCTCCAGAGACTTGTGAAGTTCTGAATCTTCATACAACAAAAAATAATCAAAGACAAACTTTTCAATTAATGCTCGATGCCAGTTAACTCATAGTGGAGGAGAATTAATGTTAATGCAGTCCTATTAATGGCGTAGTTATCATATGAATACGTGTCACGAGTACTAGGTCAGACCCGATTCCTGGCCTACGCTACTGTGTAATACCACGTCATACTGTTGTACAGAGATTACTAGAATGGGATTGCATTTGCGTAACACAGACGCATGTCTGAAAGCACCGGACTCGGCACTTCTGTAATAGGATTCTAGTATAAAGGAGATCGTGATAATGGGAGCATGCTTTACATTGATAATTGGGAATTCCTGGTACGAAAGGATTCAGAAAGTACGGAGAAAAGATTGCGAACCCATTGGGATAAGATCACGTAGGAAAATCGGTTTAACGTTAGGAAGAATGTCAACATTGGTGAAGTTTTTTAACCGGTTTACCAACGTCGACTAATACGAACGGTTTGTTCTCTTTAGATTGGTAATTTTATTAATTGCCATTTTACAGTTTATAATGTCGAATACACAATTGTTGACCTGAATTTACGCCAAGTAGTATTAAGTGACAAACCAGTTTGTCTTAAACTCTGGTGGGCAGTTGTTTATTACAATTATTAATTTTAAGTATTGAAGTATTGTTGCAATATTACTCTGTCGATCGGAATCAATTATATCTCCATCTCAATTGTATTACGCGTAAGAATATTAATTAAAATACAACGTGTTCACCGACGCAACGTAAACTAGATTAAAGCTGTGTACAATAAGAATGAAAGCAAAGGGGGCGAAATACTTCTATTCTGGTTCCGGATTACAGGAGTACCGTGGAAGAATTTTAGTAGAAGATTGTCTGATCTTTGACCCAACCATGTCCGGATAGCACAGTCCTCGTTCGGCGAGGTGAATATAATACAATTTGTTTAGCTCAGGCACGTGCATTGCCGAGGTTCGCGTTACAAATGAGGCAATTCCATTGGTGCATACCAAGCCATTTCCCCTAGTACTTCCATCTCTTCCAAGCACGCATGCTCTGTATAAAAAGGAGGACAATTGAGATTGAAAGAATTTGTATGTGAATAAAATGGATAAAGGTATCGTTAGAAGCTTCTTTATTAAAAATTTATCCTGAAACTCTATGTTGGAAAACGTTTTAGCACATTAGAGAGACTAATATTGATATTACATCAAGGCTTCCTCACTTTCCATTGGTTCTTCTTGGCGATTGGTTAACGACTGTCGATTAGCGTATCACGGAGACGGATCACTGGGAATTAAGACAGCCATAACGTGTCCTTGCGTTCCTGTCGTCTAAGTATCCTTTCCTTCTACTTTAACAATAGTTATAATTTATACAATCACCACTCGCGTGTACGTAGCTATGCACACGCCCACCGATCCAACGGTCAATTTCACATTGGCAAAGTCCCACACAGCGGCGAGTAATTGCGGAAGAACGTAGTTCGATCTTTATATTAGCGCATACTCCTGTGCGCCGCGCGAAATTACAGAGCCCGCGCAAACAAGTTGGGCTGATAGAAGATGGAGAGAGGCTGGTTCGCTTTGATGTCTCTTGCCTTTGACTTATTTTCTTAGCCCCTAGCCAAGACGAATCGACTTTCGAGACTATTTCGAAGTTGGGGGTTGGCGGGGGAAGTAGTTGGGGAGGGGCAAAGATCAGACGAGCAGTGGCGTGCTGCAACATATTCGACTGGGGGAAAAAGGGTTCGAGCGTAACGAAGAAAAGGGTAGGAGCGTTTCTCCTCACCATTCCGCAGACTTCATTCCGATCACTTTGGTCAGGAAACGCGTTTGCCAAGGATAAGGGGGGACCCAGAGATTGCGGGTACCTTTACCGGAATTGGCACCTGGGCGAATTAGATTTGGAAGTATCTGCTATTCCTGTCACGAGTGGTCCGGGCTTTCTCTTTTTGAAGTACACATTTTCGCAAGAGTGACATCATAGCTGTCGCTCTTTTGCTGCAGTTCGGGCTGTTGGGATTATGCGTGACAGTGAAATAAAGAGGACAATGTATTGGGGTATAACTTGAAGGAGCATCAAATTTTATAAGACACTTTTGACATTGTATTAAATTAAATATGGACGAGGTCCCACGTGTACGAGCAACTAAACGCGTACACGTGACTTATTTCTGTAGAATCGTAGTTGTATAAATAGTATAATGATGCGCGTGCAACTTGATGGACCCAGAAGAAAGGTGATGGACCATGTTCAACTAGCCCGTTTGTTTCTGACACCTTCCATTGGACATTGCTACACACCGAGGAAGTTACTTTGACACCGCTGAGGGGTAACTTTGTAAACAGCGTACGCGAGAGTCCCGCGATGCTGCACTTAGGGTGCTCCGTGGAGTTATGGCGGTGAAGGGGTTTGATGTCCATTGAGGGAAGAGAGCGGGCCAAGAAGAGGAAGAGGATCGCCGTTGGAGTTGAGCAAGGTAATGGATGGCTCATAACCGAGTTACTTACGTACCGCAACATGTACGTCTTGTACAACCACTACAAATTGTCCCATCTCTTCCAATCTGTATCGTTATACATTGAGGCTGTTGGAATAGTAGCAAAAATCTATATTAACTCCTGTGCGAATTAAAGGCTTTTGCAAAGTATTAGGGTGAAATTGGGCGTGTAAGAGAACTCTTGTTTGCATCTACAATTAATTTAAAACTATGCTTTTTGATTGGAATAGCAGGAAAGAACCTGACCTGCAATTCAATTAAAGCCATGTTTTTGGCCACGATTCGTATTTATTCTCAGACCCTGACTCAATTAAAGCTGTCCTTGAATGCTGTATTTTGTAAATATAACCGAGAAAGTAGGAAAGATGCAGACACTGACCTAGAATTAATTTAAAGCTGCGTTTGAGGGCCGTACTTAAGCATGACCAAAAAGTAAAAGCGACCCAGACCTAGGTTCAAAATGCATTTAAAGGTACATTTTTAGCTCTACATTTGAACGTATACACTTCTGAACATAATTGTGAAAGTGGAGCTGGTAAAGCAAACTATCTCCTCCGTAATTGAATTGGTGACTGGAACAACGTTGGATGTTACAAATTCTAAATTTTACAGGAGAGACAAATGAATGGGAACCCAATTAAAGTGACGTAGTTGTCAAGGAAATCTCACATCCAAAGTTGTTCCAGTCATCAATTCAATTGTTCTTTCCGTTAATCGATATTTTCATCGATATTTGCATAAAAAAGTGTAAAACTCATGGTCGTTATTCGAGAAATTTTAATTGCGAGTTTCTAATTATTTCAACAGGTTTATCCTTCTCCCTAAGTACACTTACATAGCAGCAAGAGATAGTAGAAACTATTAGAGTGCCATTAAAGACACAATGACGCATACACCTAGGGGACATAAGACAATTCGACACTTCCGTGGGTCCCATAGATTTCTGCGAACATTACGAGCGAAACTGTCGCGAAGTTTTTCAGTGAACCGAGCAAAGAATAGTAATGCTTCAATATTTCTCCGTAATGCTTCGAGCGTAGCCACTTTGCCTTTTTACCTCTTTACGTAGCTTTAATTTCTGATTGGCATGCGACGCGGGTGAGACCACTTCTCTCTGGGCTGATATTCGACGATCGAATGAAATTTTTCCCATCGGAGACGCTTACCGTTGAAAATTTACACCGCCCTCGATCATCGGCTAATTTCATTTCATTCGACGGAATTGTCAGAATTAAGTTTCACTCGGATGTGTTTTGAACCTCTTAACAGCACCTCGAAGCTAATTTCACTCTAATTACATTTCGAATACGTTCCCGGATTATGAAGCCTGTGAAAAATGTTATTTCTGCCGGTGCTCGGTAAACTTCCTGTACGCGAACGTGTACGACGTACCAGAATAAGGAGAGATTTTGATAAAAATGTGCAATGTAAATATCGTTATTGCCCCCCCCCCCCCCCCCCTGAAACACCCTTCGGCGTAAGAAACTATTACTTTCCTGGAAATTTCAACTTCCGTCTATCTATATTTTTTTTGTTTGTTAATCCACCCTCTGTACCGCACGCGTAAAATACTACCTTGAAACTCAATAGTAATCGTACCATTCTATTATCGCTTATCGAAGACAAGTTGTTACATTTTCCGAACACACTTCTCGTTGGTCGATATAAAATTTTTAGTTTCTCCTTATTCTAAAGAAAAGAATTCTACTTCCTTCTCATCGCGAGTAAAGGCACGGTGCCAGAAACGATTTGAAAAAAAAAAAAAAATCATTGGTGAACGGTGTTTCCGAGCAGAATCGAGGCATTGGAGTCGAGCAGATATCTAACGATTTCATAAAAATCATAAGCCACGATCTGTCGTCATAAAAATCCTCGTCAATTTACTTTGCATTATCGTGAACTCCATTGGACGATTCATCGAAGCGTAATGCGATTCCACCCCGGTATTTCACTGCGATGTAATACTGGAAACGGAAGATTGCAAAGGGAATGTACTTTTTTACTGTTGTCTAACTTTACTTATATTTCCCGAATGGAATATTTGCGGCAGCAACGCACACTCATATCGAATTCCTCTACATCCACGCTTTCTAACAATGTCCATTGACGTGACTGAAATAAATAATAATGCGCGATATGACATAACAGCCTCGAGCCACAGTAGCGACGTCAACAAACATTGAACTCCTCTACTCCCACGCTTACCAACGACATATCGTACAACCCAATACTTACGCCTAAACTCAAATACCACAGCTAACCCGTTCTTCCGATTACAAAATGACACTTCCACAATTGGCAATTTCACTTTCTTCGAAAAATAAATGGTTACGTCAGTGCATAGATTAGGTTCGTCCAATTCGTCGCGGGCATCGCGAATATTATCTTCCCACAATTTGTCAGGCTATTAACGCGTACTAGATATACAGCGGGAAGGATAAAAAAAACCCTTTTCATGGATATTTACGAGGTCCACCACTTTTCTACCTCGTAAAGCGGAAATCGGTTTCAGGGACGGTGGAGGGAGCTGAAAAACGTCTTGCTCGGTGAATGCAATTAGGGGTTCTAACCCCTGCCACCCCCCCCTCACCGCGAGAGGGTAAAAGAAAACGATCGTTCCATTGAAATATTCTTCGCGTGGAAGTCGCGGGCATCGCGCTAGCTGCTAGTTCTCCGCCAGATTCATTGCGCCTTTTTCGTGGCGGGGGGGTAGTTACTGTAAATAAATGCTGATAGTTACGCGGGTCCACCCTTTCGGAATGGGGTTCTCGAGGAAAGAATGGCGATGCAAAGTGACTTACGCCGAATGAGAATCCGTGGGGAGAAACGTTTATAATCTTTCGCGGATCTTAATGAGGCAACCCGTCGCGTAATCTTGACGCCTCTCGCTCCGTATGACGAAGAGCAATGGGGGAAGGAAATGGAAGACGGAATGGCGGAAAGGGGTGAGGGGGATGGCGGAGGGTTGCTGGAAAGGGGGAGCGGAGGAGAAAGGCTATTTCTCGGACGACGGAGCAAGGGCTTTTATCCCGCTAATTTTATGCAGACGGAACATGCTCTACCTTCGATTCGACACGAGTCTGGGGGAAGGGTCGCGTAGGGCGAACGGGGTGAAAGCGAGACACACGGGAAATGGCTCTAACCGCTAATCCAATTGGCTTTCGCGAGAATTAAGGCTGCTCTTTTCCTACGTCACACAAAGATCCCATTTGGCACTTATGTAATTAACGGCGTCTAGGTGCGTCCACGATAATTAAATGTCGCGAGAAGTTGACGCGACGTATACGCGGGTAATAATATTCGAATCCCGATCGGGGCAGGAATCGTTTTTTTATATTTTTGTCCCAGTGATATTTAGAAAGAGAGATCTTTCTAAATTTTTTAATCTAGCGCTAAGCACTTGTAGAGTTCTCTCTTGAAGTTTATGCTTTCTTTCAATTCGAGAAAAAAAACTGTGTTACACGGTGGTTCCCGATACATGTATATCGGTAGCAACGACAATATTTTCCATCCGAGTACACAGTAATTAAGATTTCTTTATCATCATATTCGAATGCAAGAATGCCGGGTCTCTGATCCTTTTGTTCGCGCACGCTGTGGAAGAGTGGCGTTATCTCACGGCTGGTAAATTTTCCTGAGTTACAGTCGCGAATTCAGTCGGGCCCTCGTTAATTAGCGACCGAAAGAAGAATCGCCGGGAGCCTCGTAAATCAAGAACAATGGCGAGAAATAACGCGGCCGACGTTTTCTGGCCAACCGGCTGGCTGGCGAGTTCTCGCCGACGAGCGAATATCCTACCCGTAATAATACAAATGATCGTTGAAAAAAAAAAGTTATCTTGATATTACGAGGGGCAAGATATTTTCGTGAAACTGTTCGGACGGTTACAAGGTAGCGGAGAAAACCGAGAGTTCCGTTGAAGTAGTCTCCTTGGACATATTTTTCGAGGATTAATAGTTTTGGATTTTAATATGACGATTTTTGACGTGGAATTAATTATGTGTCATTACATTTGAGTAGAATATGTCGCGTTAAAATAAGTAACATTTGTAACGCGTGAAAGATGGTGAAGTAAAAAGAAAATAATTTACTCATTTAGTTAACTTATTAATTCATTATATTTTATATTTTATTATATTTATTATATACAATTATTAATTTAATTAACAATTATTCTTTCTCTCTCTCTTTTTTAATGCCATTGCGTTAATGACTTATCCGCTAACAGGCTTCAAATAAAAGAAGCGTAATAATCTGGACTTCGTTCGATTAATTTCGGTTATCACTTAATCGAGTTCCATTAAAGTAAAAGGATATCTCTATTCCACTACATAAATAAAGATGACATATTTCACGTATTTCATGCATCTGATTCGTAGTTGAAATTCATATATTCGGAACGTAGTGCATACAAGATTGGGGGATCCGTCTATGGCGTAGAGTTTGAATGCATTTTTACAAATTCAGACTTGGCAGCTCAGAAAATATAGTTTGAGAATGGATAGTTCTATCGGCGTTTCGATCTTCTCGCCTTAACCCGTTAAAGGCCGCTACCTTTAATGGAGCACCGTGTATAAATATATTGTAACTGCAATTCATGCCTTCTTACGTCGTTACTGTTAATTAAATTCAAAGCCAAGCATTTTTTAATACTCCGGCTTCCAGCATTTTCACTCTCTATTTATTTTCAAACCCCAAAGTAATAAAAATAAGGTTATAAAAATATAAACTTTACTGAACGAACGCAGATAAAATATTAAACCTGTCTCGTGAACAGAATAATTAAAAAAAAATATACGTTCACTTATTCCTTTAAAACTCCTTACTTAATATTTTCCAAATTCACCAACGTTTAACATTAATATTCTTAATTTATCACCGAGGTCGGAAAATAAATTTTAAAAATCGCGATAACGCGGACCGTAATCACTCGAAAGAGTAATAAACGACGCCGGTTCTTATTGTAACAGGGTCGTTCGTCATCGGTAGCTAAAAACGTTTTACGACCAAATCTCTTTATCCACTGGGAGCGATGCACGCGTAAGATAAATATTTGTCTCTCGCGACTCTCTCGTACGACGATTCGCAACCGACAAAGGAATCATCGAAACCCTCGTTTCTCCGATATATCGAGAAACATTCTCCGACGTACGTATGTACACATAACTCTCCTCTTTCTCTCCGTCCCTCGTCTTTTCCACTCCCCATTTTCCTCTTCGCGATACGAGCCATCGAGGATACTGAAAACGTTCCGCACGGCAACGCTTTTCGCTCCGGTCCGCCTTAAAGAATTCAATCGCACATGAAAGTACTCATTCGCGTGCTGATACACAAAAGGACAGTCGTGTCGTTTCCGCGGACGTGTGTACGGTAGGCTAGACGAGGAGAGAGTACTTTAATACCCCAGACGCAGACGGTTAACGTGCAGCATTTGATTCACGCTTCCGGAGCACGTAAGCCTCAGCTTTTCGTAGTGAATAACACGGTCCGCCAACCCGAGAGTTCACTGATTCGGATACCAACTAATCCTATGGCTTCTTCTCAAAACGGCGTTACTGTCGGGTAGTAAATAGTTAACTGTCTCCGGAGCATCCTTTCCTAGGATGCCCTGACAGTTACGTTTGGGGTTGACGGGCAAACCGAGGAGATACATTCTTCCAAGTAATTTTTTCGGCTCGCAGGAGGATCGTGGAAATAAGTTTTCGCAGCTTGTTATTTGGTTAACGGGAGGAGTGTAGAGATACTCTTTTGTAGACTTACGTTCGGTTGAAAGTCCGATGCAACTCGTACTTATAAGCGTCAGGCATAATCGTCAAAGAAGCGAAATAGAATTGCATTCCGCGCGGTAAATATGTTTAAGCGACTCGTGGCATCGCGCAATTGTAAAACACATTGCCGGTTATAAGGTACATTTGTTTCTCGACTTGTTTATTTATCGAGTTAACCCACGCTTTACTCTAATTCAGGCTGACATATAAATGTCTTTGGGCCACGCCGAGTTAATTACGTCGTAATTGCGTTTAGTATTATAATAACCCACGGAAATAACCGCGGGACGTTCGCTCGAGTTGAGAAACTATTAAAACACGGTATTACACATTTTGTGCGTTTTGAGATGAACGACTCTACGAGGATTTAATTTTCGCACCATCTCGGTGAAACGTGTAAACGCGTTTTCCCGTTAAAAGAAGTAACGTATATGAAATAATTACTCGCGCAAAATGAATTCCGCGTTGGAAAATAAAATTTAACTCGAGTCATAATCAAAACATTTTTACATACGTAGTTAGGCTTACCATATTCGGATAACAAGAGTTTCTTTCATTTGTTGTGTTAACTACGACCGGTATTGTAATAAAATAGTAAAAAGTAATATTTAAGGAGTTGCGAGGGGCAGAATTGAATAAAATTGTTCTGAACCCTCAATAATCATCCCCGCTATAGTTAGTGCACAATTAACTACGACAACAATTATATTATAAATTGCTATCTTCAGCCTAGACCATTTGAATAAACAATCTGAGTTTAAGTATGTCACCTTCAAATGGACCTTGTAGAATATACAATTATACATACAAATATATAAATATAATTATGTATTCTACAATCGTCCCGAGATAATACTTAAGGATGCGCGAGCGACAACAATGTTTCCATCACCCTCAGTGAAAAATAGAAATTGTTCGCAATCCCTCGAAATCATCCTCGTGTTTAATAATTGGTTTACAATTCTTTAGTTACAGCAACTGCACAGCTGCGCGTCGCATAAATCACCAGCGCGAAATTGTTAAATCTACCACATTCGCGGTAACTCCGACCATTACTTTTTTTCTCCCTCTCCCTCTCTCTCTCCTCTCTCTCTTCGCATACATCATCGCGACGATGACCCGGGTCGAGCGACAAATCAGCGTATCCGGCGACGAGAAATTAACGCGACCATCGCGATCGTTAATCCCAACGGTGCGTCCCTTCCCGTAATCACTGGGAAGAGTCAAGCAAGGGGCCGCTGGGAAACGGTAATTAGCATTACGTCGGTGTGTACCACCAGCGATCCAGGTTTGCGCTTAGGGCGACGGTGCGCGTGCGACCACTCGATTAGACGGCCGGTGCATTATTTGTACCGTTGCGGAAGAAGGGTGAGACCGATACCCGAGCCCGGGGTTCTTGAATCGGTATGGGGTGCAACCGGCTCGTACACAGAGATACACATCGATCCGACCGCAGTTCGATTGCCAAACCGCCGACTGCATTGCAGCGTCCATCGGCCGTTGGTTCCATCTGATCCGTAGTCGCATCGACGCTCGTGCCGGTGGCCCTCGCGCCATGGGAAATTTAATTTCGCGGGTTACGAACGGCGGCGCGAGCGGTATACGTACACGGGGCCACCACTGTCGACTATGATCGTCCCCGTGTTTTTCGATGCGCCCCGAATATTCGTACGAGATACGCGAAAAGTGCGCGTCCGATACCGTGATTTAGGGGAGATACATTGCCCCTCTATTTTTCCATTTTTTGTTTGCCTTTTTTTTTTTCTTTTTTTTGGCGCTCGCCATGAAAAACGTGCTCGATGACGTTGTCAGCGATTGTTAGGCGGTAAGCGGCGGAAATGCTTGTCGTTTTGACGTTTTTTCGTTTGTGTCAGTGATATTCGTAATTTTGTCATTCGCGCGTTTTTTTTTTGTATCTGGTTTGGTAATATAGCGTATGCTAAAGATGAGTTTGTCGAACTTGTTCCGGCAATTTTTTAAAAGGTCAAAATTCTCGACTTTTGCGCAATGCATTGTCTTTCGGTGTTGGTTGGTAGAAATATAATTATGTGTTTAATTTGAGTATGTTTGGAATTAACACGAATTGGTATAGAGAATGGAGAAAAAGAGTTACACGACACAGAACGAGTGAAGGTAAAAGAAAATTAGTTACCATTATAATTACACCGCAAAGTTTGTTTACGCAAGATTTTCATTTAAAATCATATCGCCGTGAACGATGCGTTAAAGTGTATCATCAACGATACGCGTTTATACCTACCAGCTGTAGATGACGGACGAGAGATAGAGGATCGAAGAATGACAAGTAATAATCAACGGTATGATGGATAGCGAGAAAGGATGATGAGAAGCTGCAAAATAAACAGAGCAGAGACGCGAGATTTAATACAATTACTCGAGGACAGTTCACTTGGCAGTGACACGATAAATTAATTTTAAATCATTTTAATCCGAAAATTTAATTTCACCTCGGATCCATCACTAAAATTATTGTCCCGTGAAATTCTTCGTATTTGTACAAGTGACGCACGTATTACTTTATACAATTTAACAAAAGAGAGCACGGAGTGTATATCGAGTTGTTAGGAATTAATCGGAAGTAGCACGCAACGCCCTTTTGCTTCCAACGCGCGTAACAGGGAGCAAAACGCGCGTCGGACATCAAGGGGGTTAAATTTGCAAGACCATGGGGGCTGCTGGTACTTCTGATTCGAGCGATAACACAGATTTTAGAACGAGCTTGCAAACTACCCCTGATAGAGGGCGGCAACGGTACACCCCCGACGATATTCGATGCGACGCCGCTTTTACCTGCGAATACGGTTTTCCTGCTCGACAGGTATGTCGTACTTTTTAGGTACTTCATCTTCAAATGGATCACGCGTTCGATGTGTGTACAGAGGTAGTTATTAGTTGCATGATAATTTTTTTAGAGGAATTTGAGAAGAATGAAAGTTGGGTATGAGGATCTCCAAACCTTGAGATCAATGATCCATGCAATGGCATTAATGATCTATAACTGGAGATTCTAACACGCGTCTTCCCAAACTCCTCCAAAGAATTCGGGTAAAGTTGAAAAAAATATGTGGGAGTAATTAATAAAAATGGTGTATGATCCCAAATTCTAGGGATCTCAATTACCAATCCTACCCAAAACGCGGAACAATTACCATACAATTGAACAAGATTCTCAAAATGTTCAGATTCCAATACCCACCCCTCCCAAACACCTTCAAACAATTGTTATACAATTAGGGCATAGTTAACAAACCCAAAAGTGTGACCAATTCCAATACCGAACATCCATTCCCCTCAGACTCCCATTAGCAAAATATTACAAACTCGAACAAATGTTTTTGAAAAGTATCCGTGTCAAAGTAACCATATTTACCAATGCCATACCATGATTGCCCATTTGAAATGAACCGACCCGTAAACAACAAACGACCCCGCATCCGCTCGACGGGAATTAATATTTATTATCCCTCGAGAAAGTACAACAGATCGGCAAAAAAGAAAGAAACGCAAAGGGAACTGTAGAGCGAAAGGCAATACTGCCAATTTATGCGCCGAAGCAATGAACCATCTCTCGGAGCCTTCGGGGCAGCAGTTTAGTGGCAGAAGAAAGTGGATAATTCAATGAAGCAGGGGGATTAATGTACTATGGAAGAGTTTTACGATCGTGATAGGACGATCTTACGGAGACGATTAAATTATAATAAGCTCTGGTGCTTTTCCAATCCCTTAATTGAATTGCGAGGTTGGCGAACAGTACTGAACCAGGCCGCATTAAAATAACTACCCGCCCGCCCCATGGCGCCTACATAGTTGCTGTCGATAATTATGTTCCGCGGAATATATTACGCAACGCTCGTGTCGGGTTACCCCCACGCAATGGAATTTCTAATTGCTATAGCTAATTCCGACATACGTATTCTTGTCGCGTTTATTCTTAGTCCATCGCAGACTAATTCTCGCCAATACCGTAACGTTACGAAAGATTTTACTATTTAATAATGAATTGTGAACTTTTACGCGGCTTAATAATTTTTTAAGAAATATGATTCGACCGAATATGTGTAATTTTAATTCCGCACTGTAAGCTTTCGACGTGTTTGTTGGTTGTTGATTTTTTGGTTGATAGTAAGTTAATATTATCATTCTGCGTTTTGTGTATGAAGTTAATCATTTATGTTTAAATCGGAAGAAAAATCAAAGTGCGCAGATAGCGTTGTATTGATTCGGCGGAAAGTAAATATTTCTTGAGAAGGTGCAGACAAAAAATTTAAGTCGGTCAGGAAGTATTATTGATTCGAGGGGTTATATGCGTTAGACGGGCCAAAAATTAGGTCAACTTTAACGAGTACTCATTGCGGGTAGAATTATGTTTGATTAAAAATTGAAGTATACGTCTTTTCAGAAATACCATAATTTACGATCCGAACGATGTTCTTAAAACTGAGAATGGATCTAGTTATAAATAAAATATTACTTTTTCGAAAGTTGGAGCGATTCGGAATGAAAAGTGCGATTTTATATCTATAGCACATCTTAATATAGTCTTTCCTTTTATTAAAAAAACGAACTATTGTTATATCAAGCGGAGCTGTAAAATATATAACATCTTTAAATGAAATTTTGGAGAGATATTTGCAAAATATTATTTCACAAAATCCTTATATTTATTTTTTAATCAAACATAATTGTACCGGTAAGAAGTTTTACGTCCGCCAAAAGGTGCCTCGCGTTAAAAATACCTACAAATCACAACACTCCTCGTCATTAATCATTATTACGTAACGCCGCAAACTTCATTTCTCCTTACGTCACGTTATTATCTCTTCTATCTGCCTGTATAAAAATTGAAGAATAAGAAAAACTGATTAGAGACGGCGAGAGAGAAGAAAAGAAAGCAATGCAAGAAGCCCCCGATTATTATATCCGAGGAGACACCCTTTGAGTAACAATATAAAAAAAAAGAATAGAGCGGGAGAGAGTGAGAGAGAGTCGCGATGCTTCCGTGATGAATAATATCATACTGTTTATTAAATTACCCGCGCAAACCCTATTACACTTTTTCAACGTAGCGTGCAGCGTATATACGCTACGTCACGTTCATAGGGTCCTACCTCTTCCCGTTTTATGAGATCCGTGTCGTTCAATTACATCACGACGAAACTTGAGCGTTATTACCGTTAAGGATGCTCGGGAAAATGCTCAAGGTGGAAACGCAAATTATGGGATCTTTCGCTAACGAGATACCCGTCAGGTTTTTCGATCGATAAAAACGTTTCGTTCGTCATGATTATTACATTTCGCCGAGCTGCGATGGGATGGTGGGGTTTAAGGATTTGGGTGGTTGGGGAGGGGGGGGGGAGGTGGGGAGGGGAGCGTCAGTTTCTATGGAAGTTCGATAACTGACGTCAGCGATTCGGTTCCTTATCTCGACGTTGGTTACTTCCAGCTTGACACGTGATACACTGCCCGGGAGTGGATAAGATTGCCCCCGTCAGAGTTCTTGCTCGATTTCTGACAGATTGACTTTTCCGACGGCAAGGATTGCACTTGTGATTTCTTTGGAAAGTGCTGTAGGTGGAACTTCGGACAACAAGGGGAAGCGAAGTCTCGCGAACGCTTGGTTGATAGGAGTGAGGCTACGCTTCGTTATTTATTTGATATGTTTCTTTTTCGTTCCGCGAGAAGGCAATTGGGGTTCTAATGGGGATACCACTTAACGATCATTCGTACGTAAGTATGAATTCAGTTACAGTACTGTAATTGTTCTAGTCGACGGCTTTCGTAAGGGGCGCCGCAAATTGCTTCCTGGCTCGGAAACTTACGAGCCGAATAATTCGATATCTGGTGTGAGAGTAATTCACTTAGCTGATGCAATTAACTTGATCATCCTGTCGGAACAAATGTCCCTACGACAACTGTGAGTGACATTATGATTTCAATTACAGTTATGTAGAATTATTTAATTGCAGTTGGGTGTACTGGTTCAGAGGAATCGTTCGATTTTACGTGACTCGATAGGTGGGATCGATTAATTATTAATTATCAATAATGGATACTATTCCTAGCAAAAATGTCCTTCTTTTGAGGTAGCCTGATATGTTCCTACTTTACATAAGATACTATTTCAATTTCGATTATCAATTTTCAATTTTGCTTGTATAATATTTTTTTCCAAAATGATTGTTGAAAATTAACTCCCATCGCACCATGTATATTTACATTCATGCACAGGGAATCCATTAATTATCCCGGGGTCTAACTATTTATATCGCAGACAGTAAAATGAAATTGAGTGAAATATTACATTGTTTATCAAATCAGATTCTTTACACCGGTACGTCGGTCCCAATTGCATCCGCAATCATATTTACTTAATCGACATTCCTATTTACATCGGTGACTTATAATTTGCATACATCCTGTCAATTCTTAATTCCGAAACTACGACTATGAATACGTAAATCGTCGGGGGGGTTCCGGCGAGCGTTCCCGATTGCCGGTATTTCTGTAAATTGCGCGGCGGTTTGGTAACATGTGAACTGAATAATTAAATACTCGGAAGTGATTCACGCGATTCATTGTACGCATTCATTCTGCCGGTACGATTCGACGCTCTCGAGCGGGATGCGCGCCGGAAACGCAAATACCAGATACCCGGGGGTAGGTTGGCCATCGAAATGTCAATAGCGCTCGCGCGAGATTAAATGTCACGCTGACGCATGGAATAATCGGGGGAATGGCATCTTTCGTGTACACCATCGTTCCCGCCCGCCCCATCCCCAGCCCGTCCTCCGATCGGTACCGCTAAGAATGCCCGAGGAAGAAACGTGACTTATTGCTTCCCGCGCAACATTCCCGGAAAGTAAAGAAAAAAGAGTACCCGTCGTGGATAACTTCGACACGGTGTAAATTGAAGCGTCACCGTCGCGAACAATCCGGCGAAGGCTGGAAACTCTTACACGCGATGCTTTGTTATTTGAAAAATATGCAATTGAGGCGAACTTTGTTGGGTGACGCGGCGTTTATAATTTTAACGACACACCGTATAAATAATGCAATACTACGTAGTGTCGAGTTATTGTGAAGTGGGAATTTAAAATGGTCATAAAACTCGTATTCTAATAACCACTGCGTGGGCAGTAGAATACAACTATTGTTTATGTGGAAAGTGGGTTTTAAGAAATATCACAAAATTTGTATCTTAATGGCCACTGTGTGAGAAGCGCATTGCCATTGCCGCGTCATTATAGAGGGTGTCTTTGAAAAGGTCACAACATTTTTATTTTAATGGCCGCGTTATAGGTAGCGTGATACCACTGTGATATAATTATAGAGGATGTCATTGGAAAGGTCACAAAGTTTTTATTTTAGTGACCACTGTGTAGATAGTACAATATAACCGTTGTTTAAGTACAGAGTGTAGAGCCGCTATGTAGATAATGCAATGACAAAATTGTATAGTTGCACAAAGTGTTCCACTTAACACGAACATTCTAACTATCACAATAAATAGTATTTCTTTTTCCAATATTTTCCTGCACGACATTTCTTTCCGTCGTTAATCGGATTTTTTTTTTTTTAAGTTTTGGGATACTTCTCTCCTAAAGCCTCACTTTTCGAAGTACCTACTTATTGTCTAAAAGTTACGTGACTTGAAAACAGCATTAGAGTTGACCAAAGACTCGGTTATTAACAAAATTTTAAGTATGACGTCAGTCTTCCAGGATCTCGGTGAACTACTTACGAAATAAGTAATGAACGTATATCAAGGTGAACCAGTTTCAAAGTACGCGAATAATGTCAATCCAGCGGTGCCGAGAAAACTTTACGGTATATTAAATTTTTTCGCTATACCTACGAGCAGAGCGACACTGATCAGACAAACACGTCTGTGACGTGGCAGTCTGATACTACTTAACGGTCTGACGTTTAAACCGCTCGGGCTTATCGCTAAATTGAACTTGATTCGGGTATTCAAATATTTGTGATTTGGATCTAGCGAAATATTACTATGAATCTTGTCAGATGTAATAAAATGTAATAAAATGCGTTTTAATCCATGGCTCGGGGTTAACGTTTCTTCGCTTTAAGCAAAATTAAATCCGACTTATCAGCATCGTTCCTTCAGAGTCATTACAATCATGCGATTTCAGGGCGAACCCCGAGGTCAATTGTTCATTGTTTCAACGAACCACCGGTAATCATCGGCATGCAAGCTTGGCAAAAAAATGGTCCGCCGATAAAGAAAGTACATTACGCTATCATATTCGCGGAGGAAAGCTTAACATTGATTTTTCTCGAGGGAAACACTTTTCTCGATATCTAAAGGCACGATCGCAACGATCGATTCCAGCACCGTGTACGAAACTCATGTTTATTTAAAAATCGGAGATTATCATATTCACGGCGAAATGCTCAGTATCGATTTTTCGCGAAAGAGACATTTTTCTTAATATCTACAGCCACGATCGTACGACTTACTTCGTGCCGTGGACGAAAACCAACGAAACCGAAATCCCTCTACCATCGGTACTTACAGCGCTGTCTTATTAAAAAAATATTCATGATCAGACAGAGCGAAACGTCGCGGACACTTTAGTAATGTTACATTTTTACTGCAAAGTTACTACATTTTTATTTCGCAAAATCCTCTTTGGAAGTATGGATAAAACTTTTATTCGGAACGGTCGTGGTATCGATTACGTCCAATACGTTGCGATAACACGCTAGATGAGAATTTACGACTGAGGTCCCATTACGATTGTTCCTGTTAAATCTTGTTAAGGGAACGGTTATACGTGAAATTGATGAAACACTAATTTATTCAGCCAGAATCGACCGCGTAACGAAACCTGCAAACGAATCTCAAAATACTGATCCATTAAGACCGCTGAGAAATAAACGAAGCGACGAATATTTTATTACGTAAGTTTATTGGCATTTAAGAAATCTTTATTATTATTATGTAGTGTCTATATTAAACTGTGAGATGATTGGGACGATATTTCACGATGTTAACGAAGTGTTAAAAAAAAACTAACAGTTGTGCGAGTAACAAAGACGAGTTTATTAAAGTTTCCTAAATTCAGTAATGTTTGGAATTGCTAATTGAAAATTAGTACTACAAAATTTAATACGGCTTTCTATTTTCCACGCGTTAGTTCATAGAATTTCAAATGTTGTCGTAACTTTCGTCATAATGCTCTCGCAAAGCCCGTGTTATTTATAGTATTTTACTATACCACTGTGCACTCCTGTCATTGGGTGGTAAAAAATGTTTTCCCATAGTTCCAAACTAGACAGTTTTAGAGACGAACATGGCGGCCTGTTTCGTCGATACCCGCTGCGCATTTATTTCTCCTAACGGAGTCGTTAAACTTTTTTTTTTGTTTCACGTAATTCCTTGATATAATAAAAATCTAGCCGGTGATTTATTCTCTCGAAAAAAGTACGCGAAGCGTTTATCCGCTTTCGTTTCGACCAAACCTCTCGCAGCAATTGCGTATCGTGCGGCGTGTATTCAACGGAAATCTTTTTATTATATTCCACTTTCGCGGTATTCTTTTTGTCTCGACGGCGTGTCGCGCGGGACCCACGCTTGTATTATCCCGAGATACAAGAAAACAAAAAAAAAAAAAAGAAGGTACAGTGAAGCGAGTGAAAATGATTGGTTTTAATTTTCTTTTCCCATCGGGCGCCCGGTAAGGTTGAGAGTTTTCTCGTTTCCAGCTTACAATAGAAAATCGTACACACTGATTCCTGGTGCGCAGTTGTGTGATTCGAGTACCTTCGTGTCGGGCAATTTGATACTAGTCACGTTCAGAATAAATTCCGGGAGAATGTAAGAAGCTGTAAGTAGAAATGGCTGCACGATTCAGCCGCGCGCGTGTGTACTTAATGATCTTTCGTTCTACTTGGGGCAAGAATATTATAGACATTAACATTGCGGGTAATATCAGCGTTTAATGGTAGCAGTTAAGATTCCTATTCAACGATTAAGGTCGAAATTATAATAACTGTTTCTTTCGATCTTTGGTGTCTGAACTTTAGTGAATAATCAGAATGCTACATTCGCGAAGTTTAAAACTTGTACCTTTTATGCATCGTTTCCTTTATTTTAGTGTTCAGGTTATTCCATTTAACTCGAACTTTTTTTTAATGCCAATCATAGGTTTCAAATGCTTTGTGTTGGACAGGAAGAGGTGGAAATTATTTTTGCGTAATTCAAAAAACCTATGGTATTCATATTTTGAGTACTAGTAATGGTACCCCTTTTATTATTTGTAATTAAGTACAAGTACTCTATTCACTGATTAATTTAAATTATTATTATATACTTCGCCAATGGAACGTACTATACCTTTTCCTCTTTGCAAAATTACATTTTACACAGTGTATATTACATTCCTGTAATATTCACATCACTTCCCGTACCTCTTTCCTCCAATCAGCGTCGAAGTAACTCAAACAATATCCAACGCCGATTAACTACAATACATCAAAAGGCGAATACGCCGCAAGGTTTGATTCCAAAGGGGCGTACCACCCCACTAAACGCAAGAAAGTCTCTTCTTCGAAACTTTTCCACAGAATCCCACCGCTACCGACGCTCCTTCTCTTCTCGTCCGAGGCTCATTCACGGCGTGATACTTTTAAGCCATCGGACCAACCGCCCCCGCCACTCCTCCCTGCCCACCCACTCGCACGCGATGGTTACTGTACGCACCTTTGCCTTCTACGCCTTTCATTAGCGGGTAAAAAGCATCCGTTGCCGACGCCACACCGCTACCTACCCACCGCCGACGCCGCAGAGGATTCTGCAATTACTCTTACATGGTAAGTGCTCGGTGCAATAACGAGTGCTTATCCCATACGCGCGTATAAAGAGAGCTGAGAAAGCAAAGTTCAGAGGAGCTTTGAGCCTGCCGTAACTCGCCTGAAGTCGAAAGGAGAAGTTGCACGACAATTCTTTGCTTTTGACGACGCCGCGGCCGCGTAAAAGGATTTAAACCCGCCCAAGACTTTGAGCAAAGTGTTCTGTCTTGGAAAAAAAAAAGAGAGCGAAAGATATGAGCGGATCGCGAAATTACCGTGAGTGGATTTTTCAGGAGTCTGGGTACCCGCCGTTCGTGCCCCTCGGCGTCCATTCAGCTTTTAGTTTGTTTTTTTTTGGAAGGAGGAGCTAGTTCGTACGACGAAGGAGAAAGCGGAGAAGAATTAAATCGCGCAGCAAAAAAAAAAAAAGAAAAGGACTGCGTAATTTATGCGTTACGCGTGCGGTGGAGTTCACTCCGCGAACTCGACTTTAAGACGTACGCAACGTTATTGCTCTTGGAGCCGAGTTGGTCGTAAAAGAAACGACACGAGGTATGAGAAATTATTTCCTCCGTGAATTATCTTTGTCGCTGGAGCGTCGAGTCGTTAGGGTTGAAATATTTAATGTTTTTTATACGCATATTACGTTCGTTGCGTGTATCATATTTTGGCGTTGTGCTGAAACAAATGAGAACTTAAATTATTGCGAGACAATTTGGAACTTGATTTTTAAAACTGCCGCGAGATATTTCAGAAGTTATTTAGGAACGGTTTTATTTTTTTATTTGCAACCTGTTGCTTCTGATCGATTATGCTAAATTGTCAGATCGCGGCGTCGTTGTAATTATGTTATGTAGGGTCCTCGAAATTCTCGTTAAGAATACTTTGATGATCGTAATGTTTCGTTCCTCGAATTTGAGTAAGTTTTTGTGTACTAAACAACTGAGACCATGCGTCAAGCGTATCTGTCAGGATCTCCTCCAGTAGTATCGAAAAATTTCCATGAAATACTGTTATTTATGTCGTATATTACATACAGATATATACATATTGGCAGTCTCTTATAGAAAGCTTTGTATCACGCACACACGTATGCGTGACGTCTACTAGCAAGTGTGTGAAAGGCCATTTACGCACACGGTCTTCCGAACCGAGCGTGTTTTCCTATTTGCGGTGGTTCAGACTGTTATGAAATATATTCAAAGCGCGATGATACCAACATCACTTTCATACTAGTTTTCTTCAGAGAGTTGCACATTTTTTTTAAATTTAGACATCCTAAGCGAAAGATTAAACATACGTGTGTGGCTTCGTTGGAGTTTCGGTAGACTTCTCTAATTTCAATTATGACCTCGCTCCTTTCGCGCTCAGAAGAAACTTTCGATAGTTCTTTCATCTCAGAGATTTCCATAGCTTTTGAATCCTGGTCTCTTTGTGACCTTCCACCGAGTAGTTTTCCATTACCGCACTCGAAGCTCATCGAGGCGTTGCAATCCGCGTTGCAGTTGAATGCTTAACGCTCAATCTTCGCGCAGCATATTTTAAACTCCGAAGCTTTGAAAATTGCACGGTTACTCCTCTTTTCTGGAAATTTCGAAATGGAGAGCAATTCCGAACAGAGGCGGTCGAATGTAATTTCCAACAGTTCACTTACGATTTTACGAGCCTCGGATAAATAAAACTTGGCATACGGATCCTGGGTTCCCCAACCACGTAACGTAACTTTCACCTCAAATTAATACCACCGGGGAGTGACTTGTTAACTCGCCGAATTTAATTCCGCGCACGAGAACGCTTACTGCATCAGGAAACCGATCATTGTCCGTCCAAAGAGACTCTAACCGTGAATCCCGTGCGGTTTGCGCGGTTCGGCTGTCGAGCCCGAGTCTTCGTCTGGGGAATCGCTGATTTTCTAGGTTACGTTTTCCTTCCCCGAGTGAGGCTTCCACGATATCACGCGGTTTATCTGTAACTACTTGCCAGGAATTGGAGCGCGCGCCGGATACACAAAGTTATCGTTTGCGGATGCGCTAATGGCTCGGTTGAAACAAGTCCCTCACGACGATAACCGATTTCGCTTCGCCGTGCGTTCGGATAATATCTGGCTAAATGATCTCTCAGGATGCGACACTCTGCACGGCTTAAGTAAGTGCTCCGTGTTCTAGGAACTAACGACGAACCTACTCGGCGTGCGTGGAATCATCTTTGGGAATAGGCACGGAAGGCCGTATGTAGGCGTTGGGCCTGCTGATGCATTGGTGTAAGTTAAATGATCCGTTTCGTGATATCTGATGAATTTCGTGTCCTCGCAATCGGATAAAAATACAGATATTGTGACTAGTATCAGGAGCAGGAAAGATCAGTCTTACCTGGTCTGGTCCTAGGAGGGACGCTACATAGGACTAGAACCGAGTCCGCAAGGGACATTGTTTGATTGTCGTGCTGCCAAAAGAGTCATCTGTTATATGGGCTGGTCCCAGTAGGGAATCTGTTCATCATCAATGCCAGACCCAAACGGGGCACCAGTAATCTGGGCTGGTTTTAGGGGAAGATCTATTTAGCACCTGAACTAAATTGGTCAGTTTTGGTCTGATCTGATCCCGAAAAGGACACCCCGTGACACCAGAACTGAACCTGGAAGAGACAGTGTATGAGAAAATACAGACCGGGTTAACGATCCTTCTTTCGGATAATCTCGGTCATGCTGTCTTTAGATTAGTGTCCTCAACGAGTCGAAGTATTCCACGACAAACGAATTACGAAAATATTATAACCTGAAAAAAAAACCAATAAGGCTTTGTACTAAAAACTCCTGGGCTTCTGGCCCCGTAACAACAATTACACCGCACGTAATTTACGATCTCCTGTTGGAACCGTAAGTACCACCGTTACGTTCATTTCACCTAAGTTTTAAAGTCCTTCGTCCAATAATAATTAAGCCACCGACGTATCTACGCTTCAAATGTGGCTATTGGCGTAGCAGCTGCGGCTGCCATTATCGTTTGGATATTACAAGGACTGTGCCAGGATATCTCGTTGTCGCTATACGATCTCCGAACAAACTGGCTAGAATATTTTTTCGGGCGCAAAAGTACGTGCGAGTAGTCGCGTACGTTTAGTACAGTTGCTGAACAATTATACAAGTTCATATACGTTATTATATTTCAGCATTATATAAATACGTTTTGATATGAAAATATAGACATATCGCGATGCTGAAACAAACGTTAACGTCCGAACTGAGTTTTATTCAATTTCGTAGTCATCCAAAATCAAAACTGTCTGCTATGTAACACACTACGTGCCTCAAATTGTCCCCAATTGTCTATTTGAAATGTTAAATAAAACTCAACTTCACCGGAAGCATTTTTAAGGGACTTCGACGTCCATGTTGAGAATCCTCGCAATCTTAAAATAAACGAATGCAGTCGCGGATCCAATTCTGGTCCCTGACAATTACGGATCATTAAGCAACGGATTCATTCGTCGTAGCGATTTAACTTCGCTGTGGTATCTCCTTGAGTGGCAACGCACATCGTGATTTGCATCTGGTGGAAAGTTCTGGAAAGCACTTAACCATCCGCTCTATTTTCGCCTTTGAAGAAGGGGGCCCTTTAATAGACCGCGCAAAGTGCATAATGAAATCTGGAATCGAAGGATCAGTCCTGAAACGTAAAGTTCGGGTGAGAACCGCGCGTAAAAATCCACATACATTGGAAACCCTATCAATATTCGGACACTTCAAACGGATTTGAATATTGGTACTGGCCAGATATTAACAAGAGGCAATGTATAAAACTATAAAAAGATTCCAAATGATACAAGAACGAATGGGAGGTCGGACTGGTCTACGTTCTATTGAAAAAGAATATACAAATACCTGCTTGAGCCAATAATGGCAATACCAAGCACGAGTGGTTGCGTGACCATTGCGTGACACAATGTTTTTCTCCGTGGAGACGACAGCGATTGGTCGATACAACGATCATTAAACCATAAACGAGTTGACAAGTGTCTTCGAGTGATTTACACGAACGGCACGATTATTAATGTCAAGTGTAACTGTTCTTTAGGGTGATATTTCAGAGTATTTTTCCTTTTCAGAAGAATGCTCGATTGTAATCGAAGGGTTGGTAAATATAGGGGGACGACTGGCGAAGAAAAGGAGAGATCGAAGGAAACGAAAGTTGGTAAAGGAACCCCGGACCGCTGTGTCAGTTGTGCTTAACTGGAAACGGGTTTTCGAAAGCTCCACTCGAGACTCAGCGCTTCGAAGCACGGACAATACGTTTCGGAAGAGAGGCTGGAGGTTCTTGTTTGTCTTCTAGTTATCGCGGAGAAAGACGAACGCGAACGTTGACGAACACGTTGTCTAATTAACGAAGTTCCATCTGCTGGAAGCATGGGTGATCGATAAAACAAAGAAAGCGTGTCCGATAACGCAATTTTAATTGTTCGCAAATGATTTTGTGTACTTTGGTAAATGACAGTAATACCCTTGGATGCGCCGCTCATTTTTTTATCCAACGGATCTCTAACGAGGTTCAAAGCGAATCTTTATAATGCGAAGCAATGAAGGTATATCGAGAATGAATAAAATAGTCGATATTAAAAGTGATTGGCGGGAGATAAAAGAAAAGCGCGATTAAGTCACTTCAATTCCTCCAGACAAGGGCGGACAATACTTTAAATGGCAAACGGTGTCGCTTGCATCGAATTACGTAAGTAAAGGGCCGATCTACATTAAAAAGTTGCCGAATTTTCATATGCAAAATATGTAGAGCCAAAGTGTCTGCCGTCGTTTATATTAAAAAAAAATTTGCATATATCGAGACAACGGTGTGTCCTGAGAGGCAATATCGAATCTAAAGTGGCTGAACATCTCTGAAGCAATTCCCGGGTTTAAGCCACGATGCCGAAGCAATGAGAGAACCAAGTGCACAAAGAGACGATGCAAACTCTTTGATGAAATACGTGACGTGCAATCTACCAAAAGTAGCCTTTTGCTAGCCGGTTAGTGTCAGTCTGTGCAATCCAGCGTGATATTGATTCAATTTTCGATTACGGCGTACCTGGGGTTCTAGCATTTTGTATCCCGTTCCTCGTATCCTCTTCGACAATGAGAACAATAGTTCTTTTTAAACGCGCCCTTTGTTTCTGTCGTTTGTTTGACACGACGACGAATATAACTCTACAGTCGTCAATTTTAGGAGTACAGCGAATTTAATTTTATTTTGATAGCGAAGGTAATAATCACGGAGAAAAAATAATTTAATAGATCATCAAAGTAATATCAGAAATGAAAATATATTGACAAGAATTAGAGATGCTGTCCGATCAGAAAAACATTTCGTTCCTTCCGCGGCTTACCTTGATCGTCTTATTCCACTTAAAAACGCAATCACGAAACGGGGCTGTAGTTTTGACGGTTGCAATTATCAACCCTCGTCATGTTCAACATTTTAGTTGCACAAAAGGTCACGGCATGGTACGTCCTTAATAATCTATGGTAATGAAGGGTACAAAATATTGGAGACGATGTACACGTAGGAATACGTTCTCCATATTTAACGTTGCCTCATTCCCATCGCGCAATGTATCGTGAAACTTGGCAACGAAATTCTTATCGCGAACGTTCGCCCGCGAAGTCGAACGCTATGTGTCTGGCATATGGAACACAATGTCTCAAAATGCTCCCGACATCCGCCATCGATTTTGAATTTATGAGTATACATGTATCGCGCAGGAAACAATATCGAATCTTCCGTCAGTGTAAATTTAAGGGTTCCCCTTTTGCATTGCCCCGCCATGGATCATTCTTCCCAGAATGAGACTAGAATCGGCTTAGGCACCTAACGGAACGATATGCTTCTCTTCTTGAATCTCGAAGTATCTGAGAAACTTGAAAACTTTCAAGAAAGAAGACATCGAAAATTGCATTCATCCCTATAAAAAGGAGTAAGAGGATCGCACGATATATAAGCCTTCGTTTAGCATCTGCTTAAACTTCGATTTAACATTCTCGTGAATGAAATTGCATGTGTCATAGGAAAAAAGGGCAATAATAGTATTAATAATAACAACGGAATAGTTGAAAATGTATTTATTTGGATAAAAATACATAGATCTCATTTAGTACAGGAAATGTTTTATTCTCGAGTATAACTCTTTTGGGCGTTGAACAAAAAATGAACGGCGACTTATTTAACAAACATATGCACCTATCAATTGGTGCTGTTAACTCTTGCGGAATCTGGGAACTTTAATCTTCTTCCTTGAAGCCCGTGAGTACAATTCCAACGACTGGTTATTTCAGCGGCATTGAAAAATATTGGCTCGCGATCGTTCAGTTGGAGCATCGGGGGAGGATTTTTATTTTCGGTACCGTCAGCCATCCGCGAACAATGGCACTTCCTTCCTTGTCTTTGCCCCCTCGGTTTCCAGATGAAGGGTTCACCCCGGGATTTATTTCTTCCCTCGTAGACCGCGCGAACAAAAAAAAAGTTGGACGCTCAGATATCCGACGAGTCACGGAACCACAAACTTTGACAGATGCTTTACTCACTTTTGATCTACCTTTGTCTTGTCTTCCTTGGGCTGATCTCGTTCCATTGTCTTTGGATATTACGCAAAAGAATGACGAGCGGACGCTATAAATCCTGTTTCTTGGTTCGCTGAGAATATAAGTACAGAGTTCCGTGATAAATTCTTCTGCACAAATGAATCTGATATTTTTGTTTGATCAAAGGCTGACTATTGAATTTGGAGTAGCCTACTCGTAGTTATTTATTTTTTTATTCTCTAGAACTGCACAAGAAAACCTGAATTTAAAAAATCCTCCTAAAACATAAAGCATTAAGAAATTTTAGAAAACTATAAATAAGAAAAGAAAATCAGTGGGTCATCGGGGTCGACTAGATTTTATTTAAAAAATCATCAGTTCTAGATACAATAAAATAATACATTAGCAATGAAATTATCTGTCTAATAAAAAATGGTGACAAAAAATGTTACAATTGTTGAGTATTGAGCAGGTTATATTCACTATGGCCACTTTTACCGGCTCATCAATTCTTCAAAAGTTTACTCGCAATGGAATTAAATTTTGCTGACTTGACAAACAAATGCAGCGAATTGCTCGTTGTCAATGGGAGTAGCAAAGGGGATAAGGGGTGAAATTAGTTTCCGCTATCCATTTCCCAGTGGGATTTCACGGTGTCGATGAGCTGCTCCCCGTTGAACGTGGGGTACAATTCAATTTTCCACGAACACGTTAGAATCTGGACCACAATACGATAGTGACTTCGATTTCACTCGTAATCTATATGAACCTGGTCAACATTCTAACAAATTAATCCTATCTACGCCTCTCGTAGAAGAATTATCTATAAACAAAAGCAGCGTGAAATCAATATAATTGAGCAGCACATAATCAAATAAAATAGGATTTTAATTCAGACCCTCATGAATTGACTATGAGCTGACTGTAACATTCTTCTTATTGAGTTCAAGCTATTCAAGATAAGATACAGTATTATGGTAATTCAGACTGTGATAAATTTAGTATCAGCTGACAGTGAAGAGAATCACATTTCTTCAGAATTGACGTGTTACTAAATTCAGCTCTTTATAAAGTTCATCGATCAGCCCCCTGAGCTAAAGTAAAAGTAAAGTAATTGTGTTTACCCGTAAAGTTCACCTTGACGTACTTAAAAAGGTATCTTTTCCAGTGAAATCCTTTCGTACCTTAAAGCAGATACGTCGCTTTGAAGTATCCCTCGCAAACTGTACTGTACGAAGTGCGTTTGACATTTACAAAGTAACCAGTAAAATACGCGCATACGTGTATTTATTAATATTTATAACACCCGATTGCCAGTATAATTAACGGTTCTTACATTTTTTAATATTCCAAGTACCTAGCTCGTGTTCTAACTGTCAATAGGCAGGTATCATGAGAATCAACGAAGAGAAAATACCTCCCGCGATGCGAGCTACATAAAAATTCTATGTGACTGCAAATTTCCCCAGGGAATCCTGATAACGTTTTCGGAAGTTTAAAGTCGCGTTGTAACTCCAGCAAAGATTCCACTCATTTTCAGACATCGAATGTACGATTAAGCTGAAAACGATTGTAATGATAATGAACCTTCCTAAAATTTGTAATATTTCTGAATTTATCCCCTACAATGTTTCATTCCTGTTTCGCGCAATAACTAAAACCGACATTTTCAGAATGTTTGTTGACCGAGACAGTAAAATATCCGGAACACCCCGAACGGTTTATTCTGTTAATAGATCGCCGTAAAAAGAAACGAGGAAATAAACATTTTGGGAAACTTGTAAAATTGGATTACGAAATGTGTTAAGCACTCTATTCATCCTCCGCTGTGCTTATATCCGCAATTTAAATAATAGCGGTTCGCGTGAAATTATTCGAGTGTTTTAATCCGATTACCGGGGCCCGTATAAAAGATACTCGATTGTCGATAGGCATCGTAAATAATACAAATTTGGAACGACACAACGTAACCCAGTCGCAATGCGAAACCAGTAAGCCACAAGCTGATCCTCTCGTTAATTACCCCCCTCCTTCATATGTTTTATTTTTTTTCCCCCAACAAATTATTCGCCGTTGTATTTGCAAGTCTGAATTTGTTGAACGCGGAATATTGCTCAACGACACGTACGTCCACGCGCGCTCATGCAGTCAACAAATTTATATCGGCACGATATGAACGATGGTCCGACCAGCTCAACCGCAACTCCATCATAAAAGATATGGCGCGTTCTATATACTTTCAACGATCATTTATAGTCGCGATATCATAAAATGTAACTGCGATAAAATTTCAATATACGACGTTGTTTATTTATATCCAGCGGCCTCCGTTTTACACGATCTTGAAAGCATCGACGAATTTATAGTTCCGACAATAATAATAGTAATCGTTCGACGTGTAAGTGGAATATCGCCTGGTCGGACGGGAAAGTTTTGAATTTTAGATTTTTTCGATGAAACGTCATATTTGTGTTACTAGATGCACGATAGAATTTTTATGTACTATTTGCTAAGTTCTTCTTTTATATGTCCTTGTTAAAAATTGGTATTACAGTATTTTGACTTTTCCCCTTAAAGTGAAAAATTAGTCGACAGGGTAGCAGTGACAAATATCAATACTCCTATTTTGGTGCGAGAGTAATAAATTGTTTGACTATTTTGAGCGCCACACTTTGCGAAACCTTTCAACGTAACGGATATCCTTCCTAATTGAATCACCAGGTGCTACTTCCTCCCCCTTCGACCTTTCCAGAAAATAGAAACAACGAGAACGTTATCAACGAACGGGCAGTCAATTTCTGCTTCACCTTATGAATTCAAATTCTCGATATGCATGAGAGCGGGGTGTGATAATTTGCAGAATTATAGTACTGTCGTAACGAGTAGCTACTGGGAACGCGACACACTGTTTCACGGTATAATGCCTTTCTTTAACTTCCGGATTTCAGGATGTGTGTTATTACGTGACTGCGCGAGAGGGAGGTGAACTTTAACGCCCAACGCACACTGGAAGAATAAAATTGGCTTAAGTGGATGAAAGCAATTTTGATGATTTACTGTAAGTTGGCTTACTGAAAACAGGCTACAGAAGCTTTGCTCTGTAAGCGTTGTTTGGACGTAAGAACTGTGGGACTTATGGCTTTTTTCTCCATGTCTGATATACTTGTTTTAGTACAATCGAAGAAATACATCTTAAATTGGACTCAACTACTTTGGGACTTATGACGCTTTCCTCCACATCTGACGTATATATTTTATCACAACCGAAGGGATATATCTAAATCGGACTGAGCAGATTCTCCTACTCCAGTACGAGTTAAATCTAATTGTAAGTACCTTTCAACTCGTACTACATTTTTCTACACACCCAGCGTTTGTTTTATTATGATCGAAGCGAAATATCTTAAGCTAAACCAACTTTGGTGCTCCAGTCTGCGTTTGGGCCTAAGCTACGCCGGTAGGAAAGGACGCTATAGGTTGTACGAGCAGCAGGCTCGGTCTTCCAGTAATATTTGATGTACGGTACCGTAGCTATACAGTTGCCATATTTCTGCCGACTTTGCGAACCGTTTTAGTTTTCCGTGCTAGTTGGAAGGTTTCCAGTAGGTTGGCACACGGGGAGCCTCCCGCTTCGGCCCCGCGGACTCCAGCGTTAAAATATACTTGCCTCAATATGTGTGAAAACGTACGGCTGGGCCGTATGTTACTGTATACGTACACACCTCGGACGGAAGATGGTGTACACACGTGTACACGAATTCAGAAGGGTGGGGGTGAGCACCCCCTATACATGTTTGTCCACGCGCTGACCCCGTATGTGGGGACGTGCACGGTGACTTCGTGCCAAAAGTTGTCCGTCCTTCTCGCACGTCCCTTTCCTACCTCCCAAAACACTTTTCTCCGTGGTGCTCCATCGACCTTCCCTCCTAGGGGTGACTTATGGCACCTACCCGGTCGCGGGGTAAGCTCATTTAGACACACCGGAACGGCCGAGCACCGAGAAAAATCCGGCGAACTTTCTTAATGTCCTTACACTTTTTTACGAGACTCCTGGATTCTACCAATGATCGATGTTCCGGGGGATTCTTGGAAACGTAGATTTCCGAATCTTTTTCTGGAATGACGGATCGTGTATCATTTACTCCCGGAAAAGTAGAACGTTATCGGTGTACAAGGCTGCCAGCTAATGTCACCGTCTGGGATATTTTCAACAAGAAATAACGGTCACCTTAATAGTTCTACCGGAAGATCAGACAAGCCCGCAAAGCCATACAACCCCAGACCAAGAAATTTCCATGTCAAAGTTAGTCAGAAAAAATATCCCAAGTTGTAAGCCAGGGTGGACCACACTTTATATCCATTTGAATATTATTTATGCGTCTGATAAATGGAAGTAGATTTCCTTGGAGATACTTCTGATTCGTTGGATTAAACTACGGCGATCAAGGAATAATTAATTTCAAAAAATGCACACCACCAAAGTTGAAAACAAAGTATTCATTATTTTATGCTACATGCCGCAGCTCAGAGTGTTCAGTTTAGGCATAAAAGTAATCTTTATAGTAGTTCAATGTTGCGCTCTCTCTCCTCTCTCGTAAAACTTCTCTGTGCGTTTAATTTATGAGGTTTCTTTCAATCCACGCATCAACATCGACTAATCTCTACGTTCGCAACACCTTTACGCTAAACCGCTTACCCTAGATAATCCTGCTGTCATTCTTTTACACGCGTGCAAATTTATTGCCGCCTAATAACATCAAGCCTATCATCGTCGGCTTTCCTCGCGAAGTTACAATCGAGTTTCCTTCGGTTTTCTCGTGTTTCGAAGCAGTTACCGGCAGTTCACTTCCGCAACAGGCTTGCCTAGAGTAATCGTCCTGCGTGGCTCGTTTTTCTCGGCTCAAAGCCATCGATCGAGCGGGTCACTCTTGTCAGGATCGTGCATCGTCGATGAGGACAGCCGTATCAGAAATGCGCCACACACGCAGGGCTGAATTTAGTCTTTTCGGTGCCCGGAGGAAGATTTGGGGGTCAGCATTGGTCCTTAGAAGGTCGGGATTTTTCCATTGAAATTGGAATTCCTTTAACGTAAAACATGACGCGCAAAGTTTCTGAATTTGTTCCTGGCCACTATGACGACCATCACGATCTTGTAAAAGTTAAGAATATTTGGGGGGGGGGGGGGACACGTCCGTTAAAGGAACTTGAAACCTGTGGATATATATTTAAGTATTTCCAATTAGCAGTTTTTAGACACTTTCGTAATTGTACGCGTTCCAGTCTAACGTCATTTGTTTGCTAAATAAAAAAGTTACTGTCTTTTCAAAAATTTTTGGGGTCACGGGGTATGTGCTCCTAAAACACTTCCGTCAAGTCCAGCCCTGAATACACGTCTCGTGACAACGTTCGACTAAACTAACATGGGAACTCGGTCCGATAATTCGTGGGAAATTTATTGAGGAATTAAGCAGCCAGTTAAAAAAAAGCGGTAACATCCATTCGAACATCACTTTGCCAGACGTCGAATCGAATATGTGACGCAGAAAATCTCAAATCAAACTCTTATTTACGTAGGAAGAGCGTGGGTAAACATTTGTCCGTAGAATCAGAAAATACAGGTTATTATTAAAAGGGAGACTACTTCGACAAAGTGAGGAAAGGCAAAAATTTATTTTTGTTATGTATATTATACGAATTAAAGTTTGTCCGGGGTCAAAGTAACTTCCACAGTCCCTTTGATTTACCGACAAGTCCATTTAATTACCACAAGCTCACTTGAAAATTTACATAAGCAGACACAAATATATGCGGTCCCGTCGAGAAAATGCAGCAAATTACGAATAAACGAGGAAAATATTTACAGGGTTGTCTAGAGGATTCATCGTAACGCTATTTTTTAAACACAGCCCTTTAACGTGGGTAGAAAAATTGTACAAAAACAGGTTAATCAACACGATTCGTTTACCCAAGCTTTTTCCAACGAACTTTTATTCACCACGCCTGATACACCTGCAGCGACACGATAAGCGTCGAACTACCGAACGGATTCTAAGAAACGGCAACAGTCGAATTAACGCGGCGGCCCCGCGTCTCATTTCGAACGTACGTTGCAGAAACAGAAACTTGGCTAAAGTCGATTGGTCCGGAGGCAGCGAGATCCCAGGTGGATGCACCCTGCATCTATTATCAAACCAGTACACGTTACTTCGTCCCACTATGGCCACCTAACGTCGATTTCGGCGGCAGTGGAAGCTTCTGCTCTTAAACTTGCAGGGGGCCGGGAGTGGGTGGGGGGGAGTGACCTGGATCTACAAGGAGGCATCCCTGTACGCGGCACGTTCCCGAACGTTTGCAGCCACCCCGCTCCCTCTCCCTTTCTCTCGTGCAAGCAAGCTCCGCCGGCTTCGGCTCTGGAGAATCCCAATTGTCTATCGGAATTTGATAATGGCTCGTCGCCCCCATGTAAAATTCATGAGACGACTCCGGGAGTGTAACGACCAAATATCTCCGCGGCTTACGCGCGCAAAGTTAGGGTTTGCGGTGATCGGCGCGCGGCTTCTTCCGCTTTCCTGATCGTCCCGGAAATCAGGTCAGGGGAAACTCTGTCGTTCCGATACCTTTGAAAGGTATAGGTCGCATTGATTCCTCGAGCGGTCCTGCGGTATTTTGGCGGGAACGAGTGACGGGGGTTCGGGTTATCGTTTCCCTATATCGTCTTCGGGGTGTTGTCAAAGCTCTTGCGGCCGAGTACGGGCCTTCAAAGCGAAGGGCCGTAATAGGCAAACGAAAGCAGTGAGAGACATGACAGGGTTGGATAGATGTCTTCCGGTACAATCGAGCGATCGCATGGGACGCGTTGATCGCGTTGTTCTCTTGATTTAACGTCGTCAGGTCTTTCCAGGTGACATGGGGACTAAGATGTCAAAAGATCGAAGACGTCGCGATACGTATATTTAATGGGAACGTACAGGGTGGAGCAGGAAGTCTCACCCTGAGTCCTACGCGCGGGGGGGGGGGGTCGTATCAAAACTCAGAGCGTCTTGCAATCATCGACGGAAGGGAACTTCAGAAAAACGGAACCACGAAACCGTAAAGGGAAGATATTTCTTCACGTTTCATCACGCCATATCCTTTTATTTCTTTGCTGCTGTTTCCACGCCAATGGGCTCATCGAAGCGATGCGAAGAAATCGTTTCACTCTACGTCGAATGCACTGTGATTAACTGTGTAGATTAAAATATGTACTGTTACTGATAGTGGTAAATTTAAAATAACACGGTTCAATATTTCACATTCGATTCGTATAATTTTGGTGGACTTATGCTTTCGCTTAACGAATCTGTGTAGTAGCACTGTTGCTACTAATAATACATTTATTAGCAATGCCAGTATTAGTATTAGCATTAGTATTACTAGTATACCACTAGTATTACAATACTTTACTACCTGAATAGTAATGCTATTTTTCTGCGCGGTGCATACGAACAAAATTATTGGCACCTCCACGAATCACGTAGCCCAACGCTCTCATTGTTTTCGCGACAATCGAGCATTCTAGCGAGACGCGTCTGTTTTGTACCAAAAGAAAATTGGTTGATCACGCGACGGGTCGAACTAACGCCGGACAAGAGGTTGTCCCTATAAGGAGATCGAAGGATACGGGCAAATTGCGTTCCGGTAGACACGGATCAGTGTGTTAGTAAGGTGGAAATGCGGGAATACCAATGCGGAGGGCAACGAAGATCCAGCAGCCCTTTCGCCGAGACCCTTGCACCGAGCGATGAGGGCGCATTCAAGACACGTAGAAAGACGAAGCAATAGGTGGCTGCCAACGAAACGAGGAATTTGGCCAGTTTGCAAGACGTCTCGTGCCAACACGCGTTCTTCTTCCTTTGTAAGCTATATGCTGGTTCGGTGGTTTTATCCTTTGATCGCTCACCTGTGGATTGCTTCGTGAGATCTCATGGACCATAGGCCAGTCGGGCGGACGATTGAATAAATTACGAGGCGGAGCCGAATACCTGCGCGGCGGGATCTTGTTCGCCGTTTGTACAGACGATCATTGTCTACGGAGCGGAAGGTTTAAATAAAACTCCCTTCCGACCGAACCTGACTGTACCGTGGCCCTTATTGGATCCGAAGATGCGAGAGGAATGTTTCGAAAAAAAGGATTCTAGGGGCTTCATAGGTTCCTCCTTACGTGCATATCTGCTCTACCGAACCCTTCAAATTTTATTAGAAATATTCTTTGGTATCTTTAAATCAAAGGGAGGTATTTAGGTGCATCCGGTATACTAAATCCTTCAGATTTTATTGGAAATATTATCCGTTGCATCTTTCGATCAAAGAGAGATACTGGGGTATAGGGTTTTGAATTATCCATTGTGTAGAAGATTTATGTGCAACCGTGGTTAGCAGATCGACCGCTGTTGCAATGAAAAATGCTTGGATCGTTTCGAAAATGTTCCTCTGCTGGAATATATATTATTGATTAGGTTTGATCGGCAGGTAATTAACTAGTTGTTAGGGACTGAGATAACATTGACCGGCGATCGAGCAAAACTGTTCAAATTCTTCGCATGCATAGTATGGAACTTTCCTGTCGTAACGACCGGGATAACACATCGGCAAAGTCAGAACTTTGTTGTGACATTTGGGTGGATGAACTACCGATGTTACATAATTCATACATGCACGCTCAGCTCAGTGTCCTGTTACTACGTAAACTGTGTCAAAAACTTGCCCGCTCTGTACTGAACGTTTACGGAGAAGACTAGTGATTTGATTAGTGTTTAGTTTAATACTTCATGATCCGCTGTTTAATGGGGGTTAAATTAAGCGGGTGTAATATTCGTCGGATTACAGTGCGTTGAAAATGCGATGAAATATCGTTTTAACTTTGATGGGAATATTAATTTAGAATAGCCAACGTTCCGATGTTGAAGATATTTTACATATTTCTTGATTAACATACTGAATATTTTCTATTTATAACATTTGATAATTTATCATATCAACATGCTACATATTTTTAATTTCTCAATATTACCGCACTAAAAGTATTATATTTGGCAATACGACGTCAGGTAAATTACGTTAATTTTGGCATTATTTTGGGGCTCTGTTCAAACTGCTACCGTTTCCATTTAATTTTTATTATCGCTAAAAAAAGATGAAATGAAAACAGTAAATGAGGACATTTCTTCTCGCTTTACTAAATATTTTCCAAAATCAGCACGTTGGAAGTGGTAGATTTTAAAAAATTAACACATTGAATATTAAAAGTATGCCGATACTAACGCACTAAAAATTTCACATTTTGAATATCAGCAGGCTGGATATATTTTGTATTTTCCACCGTCTACATACTAGATCTTTGCATATTTATCCCTCCCTATCTACGAAAACTTACCCTTGAGTAAAATACTTGACGCAAAGCTCTTTCGCGCGAAAGTGTAAGCACAGCTTTACGCAACGCGCGTAGACGCAAGCAATGCCAGATCAGTTTACCTTACGCCGGAAATCCAGATTTTGTAATACTAATTACCGCGCGTCTCCGATATGTCGCGATACATTTCCCGGGATCGTATCGAATCGACGGGAAATCAATTATTGTACCTTTTATTGGCGTCCGGATAATATATTATCGGTGATCATAAATGGCAGACGAAGTGGCAATTTAAAATCGAGTACATTATCGCCGCTAAAGTGCGTTCGGCCGATACGACACTGGCTGCAATTAATAACGTTACCCAACTTCGTCATTTTTATGCGACAACCGCCCAAATGGAATTCACGATATGAAATTAGCACCTCGTGAAAGCGTCACAGTGCTTTCCGAAGGGGACATTCAAATGGAATTGCACTGCGAGCGCGTCGCGGTTACGTGAAATGCGCCCAAAATATAGAACATTGATTTACGCTTCAGGTGATAAAATAACGGTAACGCATAACCAAGACACGAATTTCCAATTTGCACTTGGATAAATCATCGCGATCAAACCGCATTTAAACGATGTCGTTCGAATTGTAATACGTTCAATAACGACGTTATTGTTAAAGTAATTATGGGAGTCAGATTTACCGGATGTAATCGTTAATTCATAATATCATACTACAGATGACAAGTCGGTTTTATTCCAGCAGGGCTTACGCAACGATCTATCAATAACGCACCAACGGCGTTCTAAACAATAGAACAATTGGTTTATTAATCGATCCGTGTTACGAATTAATTTCAGCTGTTAACTGCGATCGACCGGACAAAGGCTTACGTTTATAGCACTGAATTTTAAAGCTTTGTTCACATTTTCATCTTGCACGATTAATACTTACATCCGCACCGACACAATATTTTTTTTCTATTGTTTAATTTTTGAGACAAAATTATGTTAGGAATTTGAACAAACTTGAATCAATTATTAAGTATCAACCGATATTGCTGGATCAGTCATTTGAACTGGTTTAAAACCATTCAAAATGTGAAAAAAATATATTGCTTACATTTGCTATAATTAATTTTATAAACAACCAATCATTTCGAACCAGCTAATCCCAGTGCAATAAATATAATTTTAATCAGCGCTTAAACCGCGCTTCAATTTTAAATTACTTTAATTGATTCCAACGGTCACGAATGTTTCTGCGCCTGGCAATCACAGCCGCGATCCCAAGATTGCCAACCTGGCACGATACTAACATAATTAATACTCCAACGAGGTGTCATAATTCTGAATACGATAACCAACGAAATTGGCGATCGCGTTATTCACGTTCGAACCCGCGTGTCAGAGCATGACGCTTGATAATGCTGTCAATTATGGGACAGTTCCAGTCTATTGATCACCGACAGTCTTGCACCGACTAAAGCTCGCCGTGTGTTTGCGGACGCTTGCGATCCACGCTTTACAAATTTGCACGCTAATAATTTTACCGTTGTAATTATCAAGCATGCTCGTTACGACGATGGATTACGCTACTCGCCTCGACCAACATCGATGAACGTCTCATGAAATTATCCGTGGTTGTCAGCGCTAACCATCCCGTTATAGTTCATCAGGTTTGGACCTAGTTTTATCCCTATGAATATCATAGGGAATTTTGTATCACGGTATCGCGATCAGGATGCCGGCAATGGCATAATTTTCTATGACGCGTTAAAGCAGGCAGAATTGCTCGGAGGTGTAATCAAAGTTGAGTTTATTTAAATAGGGAATTTATTTAAATTGAATTTAGGTAAATTGAGAAAGTTGATAGCCAAAATTTATTCTCCAATTGAATTCCAAATTGAATTCTGTTTTCCTGGAATAACGCTCGTCATCTCGAGTTCTTAGACCGAATTGGTAGTTTAAATTCAGATCTGGACATTCGGGATCGAAGATATAAATGTGATATCTGTTTACGTTACGTAGAGTAATTTCAAACTTCGCCCTGATTTGCACCTCGCACGATCAACATTTACATCTGCATCGGTCTAACTTTTCCCGTAGATTGGTTAACTTCGCGAGACAAATTTATGTTATGAATTTGAACAAACCTAAATCAACATTTAAGTCTTAACTGAGGCACGCGCTCTCTAGTTAGGTTTACTGAATTTATTATGGCTCCGACGGTTCGACGGTCCTCCTGGCGTCAGTTTAGCGACGCTTCCTTTAATTGCATGAAACAAACATTTTTCACGACAGTCCCATCGCGTCCCTTGCGGTAGACGAAAGTCTTTCAAGGAGACAGTGAACCGATTGTCGCTCTCGCCGTGAACGCGGCGAAAGAGGATCACGATTCTTTCTTTTGAACGTCTACTACGCTGTTCCTGGAATCACCCTCCGAATTGAATTGCAAAGGGCAGCCCCGTGCGAATCCATCGTTGAGCAACCGACACGTATGGTCGTTTCCAGATACCCCCCCACGATTGGTATCGAAAAAATTACGCTCCCTCCTATACCGGTTCGCCCGTAAATGCAATTTCAGATTCTTTATTTTATTATGTTTTCTCCTTGATCCTTTTCCTTCCTATCCCTTTACTCTCCCCTCTCCCCCCCCCCCCCTCCTCCGTCCTTGCCGAGTCCATTACGGAAAATGGTGTGCTGGATTTGATTAGACGTTATACTTATTCCCTTTGGAAATGGTTTTCCCGTGGTAAGTTAAGATCGTCGTCGCTTTACGTGGCGCGAAACTTTCTGCGGGTAACTCGCTGCCGTAATCGATTTGCGAGAATATTCATACGAATATTCGATTCGTGAAATGAATTTTTCAATCTGTCAGTTTTCATTTATTAATATTGGGTGAGATGGATTTATTAATTAATGAGATTTTATTGATTAAAATGGGATAAAATAATGTCATGAGAATTTTAGTAATGAAAATTTGGTAAAATGAATTTACGAGATTTGATTGATAAAAATCGGGGTGCTTATCGCGTGACCCCTCAAGTAATTTATTCATACTTATAGACAGGATAATGAACACATTAATTATGTATTGATTAATTAGACCGGCAAAGGCAATAATAACAAATATGAATACAAAATTGAATATAACTTCAGAATTGAATAATAAATATATTACTAAATTGAATATAACGTCAAAAATAAATAATAAATATGTTACGTATTCATTGTTTAACGACACTCATTGGGTGGGCGATAGTGGAGCTTAATAAATAAATCCTAGTAATACTTCAGTGATTCTTTCCTTAATCGTTTCCAGTGGGCACTCGTTATTGTGTAATTGCATTACCTCGGAACGTGATTTAAGCTGTTACCGATATAATTGTGAATGCACCCTACGTGCATAATTTTAATCCAAATTGACAAAACGTCGCGGTAAATTATAACGCACGAACAAAATGCTAATTGCATTGCAGTCCCGAAGTACCGATGGCGATACATCTTTGTTTAAAATAATGCAACGCACGATTACGAATACGTTCATTTCGGGACCCATGTTTTCCGATAATTACGCTTGGTGAAAACGAACAAAAAAAAATACAGAACGGGTGTAATGGGATTCGATTCTCAACAATTTAACGAAAGTCAATTCAATTACAGCGTCGGTTTGTTTATAGTGGGTGTATTGATTCGAGCTGAGAATAAAAATTCGTTGACCTTCGGCGGTAAAATTGGTTTGGCAGAATTTCATATTTCCATCGTTCGGCGGTTTTAGAAGTGACTCGAGGATTTTAATTTATTACGCTCTTCAATAATTCACACGAAATGCGTTTATTTGGTTTGTAATTACGAAGCGTCGAAGATGCGACGCAGGTGCTACGGAGACTGATGACTCTTCGATACCTTTGGATGGAGTCAATTCCATTATGATAACGAAATTATCGGGATTTATGGAACTTTGATCTGTCTCTGTCGGATTCGTTTCGCCTCATTTCTCAAATATTCAGAATTCGCCAATGGTGGTCCCTAATCAGCTTCGATTGTGAGTCAATTACCAATTCAAGTCGTTAATAAGCACACACTGCGGAAGTTTGCGTAACAAACGCGCACCGTACCCTTAATTAAAATTAACCAAAGAAATTTCATGTCCCACTTACTTACCGATATCCTATAAAAATATTAATTTGCATAAACATCCGTGATATTAGCAAAAACTTTAATTTGCACAATATATGAAAGAGAAGCGGTGAAATACAGGATACACAATTCGACAAGAGTTACGTATTCACGATTACTCTTTCTCATTTTCCATCCCATCGAGAATGTTTTCCTACTTAATCGATATCCAAGTTTCTCGTTCATTCACACGAATGCCTTCCCGACTAACTCAAACTTACATCTACGCAATGTTCGAAAGGGGGAAAAAAAAAAGAATTATATCTTCGCTAGTAATCTTTCGCACTTGTCATCCTATTAAGAAAATTCTCCTATTTAGTGGAAATCCAATTTCGTCGTTTCATTCGCACGAATTTCCTCCAATTTATCTGCAGTAATTTTCTCGAATTTAATTTAATTCCTCCGACATTAAGGTGGATCCCGAAGTAACGAGAGTCATTCAACAATGCCGTCGAAAGCACGGGCTAAACATCCGGCGTGTTTTATCCCGACCAACAATTTAAGATCGATAAATCCTTTAGTCGAAGTCGAAACTTGCGCCTGAGAAGTATCTCGAGGGAAGAGATTTTTACTTGTACTTCCGATACAAATCGCCGCGATAACGGCGGATCGCTTAATCGAACGATAGACGAACGATCTTTGTGCCGACGGGGTTCCATGTACGCGACCCTGTGCCATTTCAGCCATTATCCGTCTTGAGGGTATTTGCCGTCATGCAACACCCGTTTGCGACTGCGCGACCGAACGTTAGAAGGGTAAATTCTGAACATCGAACGCGGTATCTGACCAGCAAGTACACGCAGGTACGCGCAACAATTATGCGATATTAATGGCACGCGTTTACCTCTCTTGTAATCGGCGTCTGCGAGGCTTCGCGATGCTTCTCAGTGGGCGCCTGACGAACCTTTGTTCCTGGCGAGGTTGATTGGTTTTAGGGGCACGTCAATGGATTTCGGTACTGTAGATCGAGTAGTATAGGGATGCGATATCGAAGTCCCGACTGATCACATCCGGTTCCGTACAATGCCTCGTGTGGACGGCGAAGCGAATAATTCAGAGGTGATGGTAAGAGAGAAAAGAATCTGCTGTGGTGTGAGAGATTAAACCGTGAGTGTTGGCGAAGATGGAAGAATGAGTTCGAATAGTAAAACGTAGAGATAATTCGTATAATTACGTATTCGGATAGTACGAATTATTCGTGGTATCATAAATATTTATATTTAACTGAATTGTTCGTACGATTGTAAATATTCGAATGTCAATATCCAAATTATTTGTACGACTAGATGTTGGAATTTCATTAGCTAAATTATTCGAATATATTCGTGTGATTCTAGATAACCTACTTGGATTCCACAATCCGAATTATTTATAGCATTGCAAATATTCCGATTCCATTCCCTGACTAATTCTTATGATTCTGATCATTCGGATTTCACTACCAGAATCGTATTATTTATAATGCAATAAAATAGAATAACAATATGTTCGGATTTCACAGAAGCGGCGTTCTTTAGATTCGAAAGAACCAGGCGTGCCTTTAAACTTCTTTATTGCGACGTATCGTTTGTCACGAACGATAACGTGCGACGGATTCCTCGAAGAAGCGAATGTCCTTTTCTTAGTCACCGTTAGCGTCGTGACTTCAAAAACCCGACCGAGAAATCCGTAGATCTGCCGCTACATGAGACGCGTATTCCTTGGAAAATTTATTTCTCAAAAAAATATTATCCCGATCATTTAATAAATTTTATTGAGAAATTCTTACATTATTTTCCAAACGATTATTCAAATGATACGAATATTAACGAATCTAGGTATTTAAACACTCGATAAAGTTATTTTTCTTCAGCCACTATTCCACTGCAAAGAAACGTGATTTTAATAAACCATTTTCACTTTCTCGTAACATCCATGGATACAAGGCACTTCTACGTACAATAATAATAATAATTTCTGAATAGCAAGAATGAGGGGGCAAGTAGGAAATACGGCAAAGCGATGAACGTAAAAAATTACCTTCAAAGGTGTACACGATGAGAAACTGGGGCGCCGGTATAATTAGCCAGCGGCAGGAAAACTTTCGCCGTAGAAATCTAATCTGGAGTGCGGGGTGACCCGTAGAAACAAAAACTACCAATTTAGACGAAAACCGCTGAAAGGGCAGCTCGGTGTCCTGTTAAAGCAGACGTATCCTCCCGACGTACCGTCCGACTTTCGTTCTTCCTCACCCACTCCCCCCCCCCCCCCTCCCCGTTTCCTTCGGTTTTTCTTTTTTCACGTGCCACGAAAGAAACGGGCACTGGGAGGGGTAGAAAAAAAAAAGAACCGAGTCTCGCGTATTTTACGCGCTTGAAAGAAACGAAAAAACTTGGAGCAACAGCTCGTACGGGGAAATGAGCGTGGAAATAAAGCGGCAAGAGAAAAGCTAAGAGTTCGCTAGGCTCGAGACGTCTCGGAGTTTTCCCATACAGCAATCCACTCCTTTCCGCCTCCGCGCTTCAACGTTCCCTCGATTCCCTGTTATCTCTAGTTTTCTCGTTTCCCGTTCGTTGCAAATTAGCTATGAATATTAAGAATATTAGCAATTATTAATTCGTCGTAAATTAGTTTCCTTTGTGGTATCTCGCTGTGCGAAATGGGTACGGACGAACCTCGCTGATCCGAATAAAAGTTTATTTCCGTAAATCAGGAGTTTTACCGCTTTCGATTAACTGAATGTATTATAGCGAAACGCCGCGATGTTGAATGGATCCGTGGGGGAAGAGGGCCAGGGGAAATTTAAGTATATCGAATAGTAAATAATTTAGTAACATTAATATCCGGTTTCATCCACATCTTTGCTCCGTTGATAGCGATGCATTGGAAATATTAGCATTTTTTTAATTCTGACACAATATCGATCGTAAAAATTAACATAATGTTATATGAATATTGTGATACATTATAATCAAGAGTGTAACTAGAAAGAGAAAAGTAACATAATATCCTATTAATATCTGGTACATTATAATCGAAAGTATAATGAGAAATCAAAGTAGCGCGTATACGCTATCCAAACATTCAGATACGGAATTCTGAAATTGCGCGCTCATCATTGTAATCGATATCTATCGATGTAACCGATAAGTCACGTCTCGTTCGATTCGGCAAAAAATGCAAAATGGATCCCGTTTGTTTGGTTCGGGCATGTGTGCGGCGAGAGTATCGAATTTCGTGCGATAGCGTTCGAAGAGAGAAACGGCAGGTAGCAAGGTCACGGGAGGACCCGTAATATACTGTGGGAACATTCATTGTCTTGTTGTTTGGTTTCAAGAAGCGAGCGAACGTTGGCTGCTCGGCTTCCAGGAACACTCGTTCCCGGACAAATAAACGTTTCCGTTTTAAAGTAAATAATGCCAAACATTAGCGAGCGCGTTGTTGAACAAAAATTCACAGTGTACCTTCAACGTAGTCCGCTCATCCGTTTCGATTTGCACGGTTCGATTTGCATGGTACACGATACTTATAACTGGATTGGAAATATTCAATGAAAATATCTCCCGATATTTCAGTCCCCTACGTGGCAATTAATCGAAAAAAAAAAAAAATCGCCGTTAGGTTAGTTTTGCCGGCCTCCGATCGCAGGGCCTACTTTCCTCCGCGTAGGTAAATAACTCCGTGCCCCAAGATACATCTTGCAAAACACAGTGCTAATTCCGCGGGACTAACGACTCGATTCGGGACCTGTTAATTAAATCTATTTTCATTGCAACGTAAGTTTATCATTCCGCGCCGATCATTCTATTCCACGTTAGTAGAACCAAGGGTAAGTAATTGCTTCGCATAACTGGATTATCGCAATTCCCTTTAGAACGTATCTCGGAATCAGATTGATTTATCATGAACTCGACCAAAATTGCTTCGGATTCCGTCTATTATTAGCAGAGGTTACGTTTACACATTAAAACACCGAGAACGGTTTCTAAAGAAAAAAATCGTTCGATAGTAAAGACGCTCGAACAATTGAAAACCCATTGTATACTTCTTCGCGTAACCTACGAGTCAAGAACGTTCGAAAACTGGTACCCTTCGTTCTCGCTATCGTCCCCGCTTCGCCCCTGGCGATGCTTTCGGATGCGCAACGTCATTGCGCATAGCGAGCTCGTGCCGCGTGGTCGAACTTGAGAGTTAGTCGGTACTTCGGCAACGTATCGCGAGACGTCCTTATTCTAACGCCGTAGTTCTGTGCGCGTTCTCGGTCTCGTTATCTCGTCGAACGTTGCATTACGATAATTGATCGGTTAACTTAGTCGCGCTGGCAGTGATATAGTTTTCCGGCAGTTTCATCGTTCTACCGAATATAAAGTTCGACAGTGTTTACCGGCGTCAGGTTTGCCGAACCGTTAAGTGCGATTTCTGTGTGTGTGTTGTGTGCGACGTTTCACTTGGCCGCCAAAGACATTTCGAGCTTTCGTTAACGCAGCCTTGGAGGGGTCGTAAGTACATACGAATTAACAAGTTTCTAGACATGTCTGAAGTAACGAGTTCGTAATCGCCAGTGACCCTCGTTAAAATTCGTAACCTCGCGAATATTTGAATTCGCTCGAGGCGTTTGAATCTTAACGGCAGTCACCGCGTCTAAGGTTTAACCTCAAAATGTCGTAATTCGTTTATACGAATGGCGTGAGCGTAAATTGCGAACGCTTGTCGAGCTTTGATCGACGATTCTGATCGATCTAACGTTACTCTGTCGAAACTACAATACATACATTCACCGATGCAACGCGAGCTTGTTCCCGGAAGCCCTTCGTCGCGCACTTCTTATCTCGAGAATGAAATATCAATTGAAACTTCGTGCTCGTTACAACGCAACCGATGGGCGGGCGGGGGGGGGGCGAAGAGGGGGGAAGGGGGTTCGTCGGCTGTACGCGAGAGAATTCAATTTATCGTACAAAAGAGTCGAGTAACGAGCCATTCCGAAATGGAATTAAATTGAAACGCAATCCCAGTTCTGGATTCAGCTTAAAAAGGAGTTCCTTGAAGTACCGCCCGCCCTTTCTCTTCTCGATTCTCATCCTCATTTAGCTCGCTCCCTATCCATTCTCACACACTTCGGTGCAAAGAGTAAATCGAGAGCGTGGGTGAGGATGGGGCCGGGAAAGGTTGAAGGGCGGTCGGTGGGGGGGTGTAACTTTTGTCTCAAGAGTCCGCTTCAATTTACCTTGGGCGCCCGTTTCGAAATTCCTCGTTTCGAGGCTGCCTCGGTAAGGAGACCGGCTTTCCGTCGAGGAAAGGCGGAGTTGAAGGATTAGAAGGAGGGTGGGGGTGGAGAGAAGAGAGAGAGAGCTTCGAAGCTTTCGAATTTCGGCCAATTCGTAAGCCGCTGTTCCCGGCATGCCTTTGACACGGTTGCACGGCGTTCTCTATAACTGGTTCTGTTCTGTCTCCTCGCGTTAACCCCTTGGGAACGTACTATAACGTCACCGCCTCCGCACTGCAAATACAGGGTGCGCCAGTAATTATTATCGGCTCGAACGAAGTAGAAATCGGGGGAACAAAAAATTGTCGAAGGAAAATTACACGCTGTATTTCGAAGGATCGTACAACGGTGACGATTTTTTGTTTTAATCGAGAGTTTGATGCGCAAAGTTCTCCTTGATCGTTATAGGGGAAAGGAAGGAAGGTGATGATAGTTACTGGCTCACCCTGTATACAGAAACGTAGGAGGTTTATAGCGTAAAGAAGGCAGAGAGAAAAAGGGGCGGGAGAAAGAGGACTAGGTAGAATGGGAATGAGCGAGAGAGAGAGAGAGAGGGTGGGGGGGAGACAGAGGAATGAGAGGACTCATCGTAATATACCCATTGACTGCTGACAGGAATATTCCATTCTGGCTTCAAATTGCGAAACTTTGAACAGGTTTACATCTCCGTCCCCTTTGCTACTCCCGCGAGATGATCCTATCTTCCTCTTTTTCGCCCACTCGTTCGTTTGAGATCCAAGGTATATATTGTGGGGGTGGGAAGTGATTTTGAAAACGAGCATTCGAGTTAGCGCTGCTCCTCATTTAATTGTATTAATTAATTTTGATTTAACAACGATACGGAAATTGCACAATTGGAAACTTTTGGGACAATATTTCACAGTTGTCTGCTATTAATGTTATGATTTCAATCAGAATTTCTTTAGGATTAGAATTTGTCGGTACTGTTAATTGAAATCTTGAATTTCTCGTCATTTGAAATATTGTAATTTTGTAATTGGAACGTGAACTCATTTAAAATTGTATTTGAAGGGATAAAATGATTGTTATTAATTAACGAATCTGTTATTGTCAGTTGAATCGGTTTTCACGTTTCAAAGGTAACATGGAGAATTGAAAAATTCAACAACTTTAAACGTTTGAAGGCACTTCTGAATCAATAAATTACATGTATTAATTCGAATCTAACATGTGTCAAGTTTTTATCCGGATTCCAATATGTCAGTGGTAAAGTTCTACGAGGTTTGAATTTTTTAATTATCGTCAACCATCTTCAAAAAATCAATTTTATTAATAAGTCCATGATTATCAGGTGGAAATTTTTTTTTACATTTTCAAAGTACCTTTTGGAATAAAATATCTAATATCTAACATCCGCAGGATTTTTAAAAAGTACAATCCATGTTTTTAATACTATTCGAGATCCTAATCTTGAAGTTACCACGAACCCTATTTAAGAAATCGGGTATTAATATCGTTAATTGTTAATGAAAACATAATTATCAGTCGTATCGTTATTACAATTTTCAAAGGAACTTTCCATGTAAAAGAAAAAAAAACGGCAGTAAATGTTTGAGAGCACTTTCTGAATAAACACGCTGTACATATCAATTGAAGTTTAATGCCCGTGGAACTGTCCGCCAGTCAAATTGATTCCGTCGTCGAATATAACGCGATCCCGAGGGCAGATATCTCCGAAATCGATTCTTCTATTTAAAGACTCTAAGGGATGAAATATTAACTGGCGGACCCAACTATTTGACGACTGAAATTGTAATTCAGCGATTGGAACTTCTGCCTTGCAGATGAGGCTACGAGAAAGTAGAGCAGAGAGATCGAGAGGCAAGCGTTTCATTCCTTAGATCGTTCGTTCACGCTTCAATGAATTTTCCTTGTATTAATAGCATCGCGCTTATGAATGGAATCGAAGAGTAACGAGAGGGTACATTATTTATCTGGGTTTTAAAGATTTTTTTATTCGACTCGATAAACGGGAATATCGTTCGTTTCTGGATGGTAATAATACTGCAATTATGTGCGATAATATTTAAAGTTAACATTGATAAATTCTCACGATTATTATTGATACTATTTCTGATAACTGATTCTAATTCTGAATTTTGCATTTAAACATTTTTAACTGTGGATCTCATTCATCGTAGAACAATTTTCATTTTTTCTTTAGATTTCAAAAATGGGGCCTTCCACGAGAATTTTGGTCGTAATTGATAGTTTATTTTTCAACCCACAATCGATACAAATATACGCTTGCGTGTAAGATTCAATACGATGCTTCCAAATAACTCTGTTATTAATTTATTTATATTAATTGTCCTTGCGTCTTCTAAACAGAATAAAAAAAATTAACATCACCGATATTATTCCAGAGTGACTCTTCAATTATGAATCGTGGCATAGTGAATATTACTCGTTAGAAACAAAGCTTGAGAATCTTTTAATTATGTTCGGCATAAGTTTCTTTCAAGGAATGTTTAATTAGGAAGTTCATTACTAAATTATGTAATTAGTGGACCCCGAATCTACTTCTTAAACGAAGCGTTCTGTACCTCAAACTGGATGAGCGCGGCGTCATCATTAAAATACAGATTCGTCTGTAGTCTCTCGTCATTTACAAGCTCTAACGAGGAAAAATTACGGTGGATTTAGGGCGGAATATATAATATCAGGATGGGAATCAAGTATTTTTGTCGGCAGAAAATAAGTTTAGAATCGGTGCAACGTGGAAATTGGATATGCGACGGAGAACTGAAAATCGTTTTAACGAACCCACAGCGTAATTACGAGTCATCGCGATTACGGTTAAAAATGAGAGCGTGGAACCTCGATTATTCGATTACTATTCCCCGATAATTCGAACACCGAGGAAATAATACTTCCGCTTCGCGATAGGAACGATTAGCGAACAAATGATTCGAGCGTTGGTAATGTATGAATGATAGAGTAAAGGCAGCGTACTATTTACGCTCGTTGTTAAGCTTTACACATACGAAAGTAGCCGCAGGTGTAATGCGGGTAATTTTAAAGCTTCTGTGCCGTAGTTTACGTTTCCGTAGGTCAACTGTCTATTTTACTACAAAAACTTTTCTCACTGCGTTGCATTTTTGAGGGTATGCATTTTTCAAAGACCGTAAAACCATTGCGTCGAGAGAGCACCCGAGAATAATTTGTTTGTACAGCATTCCCGAACTTTCACACCGCCAAAAGCCGTTTCTAATTTGTGCCACTGAACCGTAAATATATTTTTTTTGCGCGCGCCCTCCTTTTGGTAGATTGATATTGTCTATCGAGCACCGATTTCAGTTTACAACTCGATAGTTTTCGATTGCTTTCTTTTTTGAAAATTTGGTTGCCCAGCGGGGTTTGGTAAATATTTTTAATACAATGTATATCTCTGGATTTATTTCCCTCGACTGTAATTCGAACTGCGCACGATTTTTGTTTTGCGCACAGATAAAATGTCAAAAATACATTTTGTAAAGTGTTTTAGCTACTAAAACCCATTCGTTGATATATTCCAAATAAAAAATAAACATTTCATCTCCGTCGAGTAAAGCTGATCCGAGAGATAAGTAAAATGTTTACTTTTTTATTTCGAATATACCAATGAATAGATTGGAATACCGAAGCGCTTTACAAAATGTATTTTTAAAATTCATAAAAAGCTAGTGAAACTAGATCTTGGAATACCATTTTACGCTATGGTATATTATCGATTTTATACAAACTGCGGATCCAGCAATAATGTTTAACGTGTACATCACTAAAACCCACGTCAGTGCTCCCATTGACAATTTATAACCAATATTGGAAAATTTGAGCGGTGCCAATGCGAGGTCCGCCTATGGTTTGAAAATGCAAATTGCTACCTTTGCAAGTTCGACGTTTCATTAATGAAACCTTGCGTAGTGTGTGCGCCATATCTGTCTTGCGCGTTTATCCAGAATTCGCAGCTATCTTTTGCACTATGAACACTACGCACACTCTTTTGAATTATGAGTTTTCTACAAATTTTCAGACACATTTTGATGCAATGATCGTGACCTTCCTGTAAGTTTCTTGTATTATATTCTCTTTGTTCGTTGTCTGGAATTAATTGCGGCTTTCGTACAATATTAAATCAACCCGAAGTAAATACCACGTACAGACTTACGAACTCCTGGCTTGGGATCAATTTTAGTCATATTTCTAATCAGTACGAATCAGTTGTTTAATATGATTATTGACAAAATTTATCTTATTTTGACAGTACCACTCGGGATATATTTCAATCTAACATCTGTTGGATTTTTTTTGAGAATCACAATTGCTCCTTGCTGTTGAAACGATACATAATTTTAATCTTGCCGTTATCTTTAATCGTAATTAAAATCTCAGTAGTAATAATAAGTGAAATATTATTGCTGGGTGTTTCATATTACATTTTTATGTATACACATTCGTAATTCTCCTTTAATTGTCGAGAATCGTGGAAAAGAATGTAGAGCTCCAACGCGTTAAGTGAGCACGACGAGTTAAGTCGTCCTTTCAACACGATTACGTCACGATAATACCCAGTTGACAGGATTTACTCCCTCAACGGCGCTGCGTAGCGAATTTTCGTAACATCCCCCGCTCCCTTCAGCGTCGAGGATCCTTTCCACAAAAGGAGTAACAGGCATGAATAGTCGGACGTGGGACGATTGTTGAATGCCAGGTGAAATAAAGGAAGAAATACGTAGTTACATCTTCGATGAGGCGTCTGGGAAATCTCGGTGAATTTCCGGAAATACGTGCGTGCGCTCCTTTATTCTCCCTCATCTCGCACCCTTCTCTCGATTTTACCGTATTTCCTTCTCCTCCTACCCCCCACCCCTTCCCATCGTCCTTTCAGCCTGCAATTCAATTCAAGGCTCACTCGGCACGCTGCATGAATCGTCTGTGAAAAACCGCGAGGCAAGAGGCAACACACTCGACGAGTGACCCCGTACACTAGGAATATCGCGCGGTGGCGCTTGGATTTTCGGTTGGACTGGTGGTTCTCTGGTGCGATACCGTACCGCGGAAATGGGAAAACTTTTAAGGCGCGTCGAAATACAAAGTGCCGTTGTGCTCTACCTGGGATAGCCGTGGAGCTCAGCCTCAGGTGAGCGCGCTTGGATCCAGCCGCCGCGTCGATTGGTAATCCCAACCGAAGCGGCGCGGAACTCTAATGGAATAACGGGATATGTTAAACATATTGCTTTGTACACGGTGCCGTATTTCAATTTTGTGCGATCGATACGCGAAAGTATCGAGTTTATGAGAAATGTTTGAGGCGAGCGTCGCAGTTTTCGTCTGTGCGAATATGAATCACTGTGGTAGTTAATTCTTGGGATACGCGAGGGATATATATATACACATATATGTACCAGTCCTGGAGAAGTAGTTCGTTTTCTAAAAGCGCATATACAGAGTGTTGCATAAATAGTGGTAGTCCGGTAAAGGGATAATTCCAAGTAGGTTTTTCTTTATCGGACATGTGGGTTGCGTTTATAGCTAACGAGATATTCACCAAAAACAAACAGGCAATCGGAGAAGAGCGTGGTAGCCGGCATCGCTGGTGGTTGGTAAACCAGGCTAATAGGTGGTGCCACCAACTACCGTGTCCGTCTCCGATTGGCTCCCGATTTTGCATTGATATCTCGTTAAGTAACCAGGTGACTGCTCGACCCGAAACGCCGATAATTGAATGTGGTTTATTGCGTTGGGTACCTTGGGTCAACGCTTAACAAAAGCAATAAGACAGGGGGGCGCCAATGCGCCGTAGGTTTCGAGAAAACCAATTGTTAAAATTTTCAATGTTTACAAAATTGGTTTTTTCAAAAACCAGGACACGTTAACCGCTCATCTTATGGCTTTAGATGAGGGTTCACCCAAGGTACCACAAACACCCTATATTTTAATTAACTACTCGAAGAATGGCGGGGGGGCAAACGTAAGAGCGTGAACGGTGCAACTGGGTCACCTTGTACGCGCACCTACTTATACTTTTCGCATTAACAAAATCGATTCTCGGAAACTTAGTGACGCCGTCTCCCGGGCGAATATTCATCGCGATACTGTCTACCGTTTTATACTCTCATAATTCGCGACCTTCCAGAACCTTCCAGTGTACGAGGGGCCGATATAGAGCCATGAATCTGCAAACAAGCCCGCGGTTCTTGAAGTAAGTTTTACGCCCGTTCCCCGGGAGCGTTCTCTTTCTTTGAGCTCAAAAAGGTCCGTTAAAAATTTCGATTCAGTCCTCGTAGAACCCAGCGCGCAACGTTGGGAGCGGGAGGCCTCCACCCGCGCCGACGAAAAAGTTTTCGCAGCCGCGAAAGCGCCGGAGCCGCTTCATTACTTTTCAGGTAGCGCGGGAATTCTCCCCCCCCCCATCCACCCACTTCTTTTTCTTTTTTCCTTTCGCGAATACTGCCCAACGCTTGCACGAAGACATTATTGCGCACGCATTTTAATGAACGGACCCCTCGACCCGTGGTCGCTGCAGCTTTCATTAGTTCTGCTTACTCGTACTAGCTTGTGCAACAACCGTAAACGTTAAAACAGGAGTGGAGGGCGAATTCACCTGCGGAGTACGAAAAGGGAATCAAAGGGCTTCTGCTCGAAATCTCGCCCGTCTCTCTCTCGCTCTTTCCACCCACCCTGTCTTGTTCTCTTATTTTCCCTTTTCACTCTCATGTTTACCCCTTGCTGTTCTCATCCCCTCAGTTAGCTTCATCGCGCCCGTTATACCGCGAAGAGATCCTCCCCGGTTCGCTGAAGCCTATAACGCGTGATTTGTTACTCGTGCGAGCTGATACGCCTGGGCGAGCGCCGCCCCGCCTCTCTCTCTCTCTCTCTCTCTCTCTCTCTCTCTCTCTCTCTCTCTTCCCCCTCGTAAGATTTTTTTTGTCCTTTTCGCGCGGGTGGGGTTGACACAAAACGGTCCGTACGGTGCGGTGTTATGTGTCAATTGTCTCCTTTTTTTATGGTACGCGTATCAAGCCATCGGCCTCTCCGAGCGTTTGACTGCGTCAAAGGGGTCGGGAAAACTCGAGAAAGTTGGTGGTAACGTTTGGATCTGGCAGATTCCCGATTATTCGGGTACCCATTATCTGGATACTTGATTACACGGATATCGAGTAATTATCGTACTTCTTAGCGCAGAACACCTGAGATAATAGATATAATAATAAGTTCGGATAATCGAAAGGGGATATGATTATCCCCTTATCGAATCGACTTCTTCCTAGCATTGATTGAATAATAGCGGTGCTACCGAAACGTGATACTTAACATATTTTCCCAAACTTTTGGTAGGAATCAGAGCAAATGTAGGTCACTTTTATATTAGCCAGAGAAACAAGATGATTCCTTTGTGTTGTAATGTAACGCGCTTGCCTGTATATTATTTTGCACTCTGCTCCCGTTCCGAGAAGGATTACAAACACAGTAAAATTTCTAAAGCTCATTCGAGCATTAATATTTTAAAATTAATGCTAAATCCAGAGATTCGTTATGGTTTATAGAAATATTTATACAATCCATTTGACAAAAAAAAATATTAATCGTGATGCCATCGCGATGTCAATTTCAGTACTTCAATACTTTTTCTTCGGCACATACGAGTACACCGTTTGCTCCGTTTTTATTGTAATTTATGATCCTACAGTCAAGCGTTCGCTCCGTTCACTTTTTCAAAAATGTCCCGAGGCGTAAAGTATACGATGGGATATCGTACTGAAGTATTGAAAATCGGAACGTAGAGAGCAACTGCCTCTGTGTCGACTTGGCAAAGGTAAAAGGACCGATTGCTCGCTGGTGAAAGCATATGAAGACTGAAAGAAATTGCATCCCATCGACTAAATATTTGCTTCAGAAAAAGGCGCGTATACGAATGGAGAATGAAAATACATTCGTGAATAATGTAAGATACTTTCCCTGGCACCCGTGATCACGATCGATTTCTTATATCGAGCGTAGTCTGCGAAACATTACCTTAGCAGAATAGGAGGAATCTATGAGACGATTTTCTTTCATGTTTGGGGGGATCTAATTTTACCATATTTTCCATTTTCCCTTGACATCAACGTCTCTAGAAAAGAAACATGCGTACTGCTGGCAATACGGTCTACAGTATTTTTAGATAAGCTAAATATTCTTAGATTATAGTAAACAAGCTGCATATTAAAGTAGTATTTTGATATCGATTTACGTATAGAAGAAGTTTGAAATGCGAGGACCACCTGTGATTATATTTTTGGAAAAACTGATTTCCCAGATTATAGTATTGCAAAATAACTATACTCTAATGTATTTTTCTCTTGACATCGACGTATCTAGAGAAGAAGTACGAGATAGAAACAACGCTGTTCACGTGGTCTGGGGTATTTTTAGTGGAAATAAAATATCTAGATTGTAGTAAAGAAGCAGTACCAGTATGCCCTAGCAAAGTAGTATTCTTGTTTATTAGCGTGCTAGAGAAGTTGGGCGAATTTAACTCTCGTTCCCAGCGAGAACACCTTTATTAACGTAGGTGCTATTATTGTTTCTCGCTAATAGCACGTTACGAGTTCTAACAATGGACATAAAAGAAAACTGCAGGTGAAACGCGTCCATTGGCGTTGGCTTACTCGGAGTTTAGTAAGAACAACCCTTCGGGACCGCGTTCGCTTTTCGATAGTCTTTTTACTTGGACGCACAACTATCGTCACTGGCGAGCACTTAATTGGAATCCTCGTGCAACGAAATAGCACTTTCTCAGCTCCGTCTCGGAAAATCGAGACGGTACAGCTGAACACCTCATTTCGTTCTCGATGCGCCCCGGAGTTCACCTCTTCGAGTGGTTCGCAAGCTGTTTAAAGAGCTTGCCAAGTTCTCGGCGGTTATTCCTCAACGCGCGAACACGGAGGTAGACATCGAGCACGAAGCAAGGAACTGAATGGGACCGCCATGACAAATATGGTTAGGTATCCGGTACTCATTGGCAACGATGCCTTCGACGTTCCACTTACTCGATCAGCGTACAGATTCTGTTGTCTTGTAACAAAGTTTCTGTATTTCTTTTGGGCTTGCGTTACAATAGAGTTTATTGTTACGTGGAGTTGTTGCATCAGAAGTTGCCTCAATGCTGGGTACTCGAAGATGCGACACTAAATGTGACCAGTGGGAGCAAATTTAAGAACATCAATTTTTCGCCGATGGATGCACGTATAATTTGGAAGCATGGATTCAGTTATTAACCTTTAACTGGAAACATGGAGATACAGTGACATAGTTGGTTGGGATGGTACATCATATTTTATATAAATTTATTGCTATTTTCATAGTTCTAATTTTTCATTGCTTCGGTCAACTCCCAGATGTGTAATTCAAAAGTGGAACATGCGAGGAAACGAGATGAATTTACTGAAAAATTAATTTCCTTTCAGAACCACTGGGGGGTGGGGTGGAGCAATATGAAAATCGTTCGAAATTTTATGAGAATGAAGACATAATCCGATTTTTATTTAATAGGATTACCATTCTACTATTACATTTCGAAAAAAAGATCAAAAGCGCGAATGAAGTACTGCAACAACACCGAAAGAGTTTTCATCATTTCATTTTGTAGGATTAACCGAAGTGTTCTTTTACAAATGAACCGCCCCGTATTCACGATTAGAGCGTGGTTCTGTTTGTAAGCGCAGGAGATGACAATGCGATATCAATCGTACTTTCGACGGAAAATAAATGAATTCCCTTTATCCCGATTTCACGAGTCCCCTTTGCTTTGATCACGGAATTTGTCGTTCAAAAACAACAGATAACGCCGTGCGGGAGCAAGTCACGAATAACAATGACACGCGAACCAAAGCGATCGCTCTTTTTACAAAGTCAATTTCTCCGCGGACGCAGAGTTCTTTGGAGCGTCGATCTAACAAAAGCTTTGAATCTCTATTCTCATCAAAGGACTCCGTTCAGCGCGCGTTAACCGTTCGACGTGTCAGGTTGACTATTATTTTCGACTGCACATTTGCGAACAGGAAAAAGAAACGGATTCGTTGCGCGTTCAACGCGTAAGTCGAAGATCCAGTTAAGATGGAGATCCGTCATTCGGTCTCTGATCTTTCCCTTCTCGAATCGAGTTGCCACCCCACGGGCTTCAACGACCCGAGAAAAGGATACGTATATCTACGAAACTTCAAGGGAATATTGTACAGCAGTTGAGATGCTCGTCGATCATCCTCCCCCTTCGTCTTTAGGTCGCCTTGTCCGATCCATCTTTGCAACGCACCCTGCGCCGATGATAGCCCTGTCACGAGTTCCACTTTAAGCCTACGAGGATAGGGATCGAGAACCCTCGTGGGAAAGGAGAACTCACATGTACTACGGATTGACGAACGTCGAACGAGATGTGCAATCGAGTTCTTGATCGAGCGTTGCGCGAGAACGCTTCAAGCTTCGATGACCGTGGCTCGATGATGTCAATATACTTGGACGCCGATCGATGTTCCGGTCGGTGATGCAGTAAACTAATTTAATGTGTCCACGTACTGGAGGCATTCTTTATTATTTAACAAAAGAGAATTTCACGAGTTATGGTTAACGACTAACGGTCAGTCTATAATAGTCAGTGGTCAGTGGTTAGTGATTAACGACCGATCATCGGTAAACCTCATTAGATTTCCAAGTATGATATACTAGATCAACGTGGATGCATCGTGTTTAGAATGCCCGGCAATATCGCATAACCTGGTGGAAATTCTTGTAACGAAAGATATGCATCACCGAGTCTGTCGAGTGTGCACTCCATCGGTCTGAAAGCCGGCGTTGGAGTGAGTAGCTCTTCAGGAAGGCAACCCTCCCGAAGTTTCGTGAGCACGTAGCTGACGTTGGCGACGCGCAATCTCGTCATGAATTCCATTCCCCGATTCTGCGGATTCTTTCCCTGCTTTTGGACACCGCTTTGCCGGGAACAGCGTAAAAAAGAAAAACTACGAGCTCTTGAATGGCCGAAACCAATATAGGAAAACAATAGCAGGATTTACACGTACATATATATATACCTCACCTGGCAGTCCAACTATCTCAACGAGACGAGCAACGTACGGTCTCACCGTGCACCGTAAAACGTTTCGATTACCACTTGGTCGTTCAGAATTTCCAGAGGAATCCATGGAAATTTTTGACCATAAAATGTTTCGATCAAAGGTCGCCGTTGGGAATAGCTGGAAAAGATGTGAAAACTTCAGATCAGAAATTGTTTTTATTACGCTATCATTATCCGGAATTATTCGAGGGAATTTTGGAGTCGAGTGGAAACAAAAAAAAGGTGAAGAGAAGATCGCGGAAAGTCTCGTCGTTGTTTTGATCGATCGCATCCGACACTGTAGAAAGTTTTTTCTTTTCTATGATGGCGGAAGGAAGTTGATTTACTTTGAAGTTAATTTCCTGTAATAAGGGATTATCTAGAACTTGGCTCATGATTTTTATGAAACTTTGCACGTTCACGGAATAGCGAAATATAACAGACTTCTGTTTTTTATCGGCCTGAACGCCACACTGAAGTTTGACGTAAACAAATGTTTCCTGTAAAACTGTTTTATAACGAATAATATTTTAATTTTTGAATGCCGCAATTTAACCGGGTAAAATGAAAAAAAGAGAACATTTACTCACACGATGATTAAACGCATTCGAAGAATGTTCTCGATTAATTTACTCTCGCGAATAAAATGTGATTGCGAAATAAAAGAAATGTTGCACTGCATTGTTTTACCGATGCTTTCATTCGTCCAATGAACAGGAAATTTATTGTTTCTGGACTCGAAATATTTCGTAGGAAACCGGCTGTGGCCAGAGTCTACGCTCTATGTAAATTAAGATCCTATCTTACAAATAGGACCGTATCTTACACAAGCCGTATAACGTAAAGTCAGGCGGGAAGTACGGTGGCGGAAATTGTAACGACAATTTTCATTGTACCTTCGAGGTGATTCGATCTTAGAAACGACTTCAGAGGTACTCCGGTACGAAACTGATACGCTCCTCAGTTCAGGATTCGATCTTATCGACCACTACTGACCATTCAGCGGTGGTAAAATGGGTGGTTGGTCATTTGCGTGGTAAATGGCGCGAGTGTTATTTACGGTTAGTCATTAAGTAGCCGGGCGATAGTGATTACATGAAGGGCTATAGGGCACTGTGCCAACGAGAAATTGAATTATTTCTACAAGGAATCTCATTCATGGCTGTAAAGGCGAGTACAGTGAAAGCAAAAATTTTTCGCGGACCCGAGGAATTACTGCGGCAATGTTTGATTTGAATATATAGAATTCTAATTTGATATACAATATTTTTTAAATAATTTTTAATTTACATAATTTGCAATGATTCACTATGTCGAGCGTAAAATAGAAATTACGATAGTCAGCAAAATAATCAATTGTTTCAGTTATAAACAAAGGAAAACATCGTTGAATATTGATAAATATTTTTTTATTTTTTTGTTTTGATGTATGGTGGCAAGTGTAATTCATGGCCTTGTACCTGCATTGTGATAATGATTAAAATAAATTAAATATTATCACCGAGATAAAACTTTTTACAAACGAATCTAAAATTGATTATATTTTCGTTTAACTTTGTTTAAAAATTAAATTGAAATAATAACTTTTCGAATCACTGAGAGTATGAAAATGAGTGAATTATTGAAAGCATTCCATGTTTAACTAATTACCAGACTACATTCAGAAATCAGTCGCTTTGGAATAAAATTATAACTACGGAATACTTAAAATCAACTTCATCGGAATATTCTTTTTTCATTCGCTATGTCCGCGGAGTTTTTCCCATCGAAGGAATGAACTTCAATAAAATTTCATGTAATATTAATGTTCTGTAGCACATCTTAAAAATAATATATCATGAATTATTACTTCGGAAAGCACAGGAATAAGGTGTACTTTGCCGCTAAATTTAGCGTGAATGCTACGGCTTCATCCACTAACAATTTCCGTCACCTCATTGGTCGCTGTTTCCGCTTACCTGAAAGACAGACTACCGAGCTTGACGATCCAAAATAACGTGCTCGTTCTAAGGACATTGCTTCGGGTAATTTGTAATCAGTATTAACAGTCCCGATAGGATGTCGATTATAAAAAAAACGATAAATATAACTCTCCATTTCTGATGCAATAATCATAATAATGTGTATGAAATGAAAATGAGCCTAATTCTATCGTTCATAATTTTCATCGACTCTTTTGTTCGGAGGTACAATTTTTTAATTCGAAGTATTTTTAAGCAACTTTAAATAAGTGCTTAGAGCATTAACTTGGAAAACTGTCAGTCAAGATACGTTACTATTTATATATACGTTGTTTTACTAAAATTGAAGTAGATCGAAAGTTATGAAGGATACAATTATATAAAATATTTTGGGATTACTCGGGGAGGTTTGATACGTTTCTCAGATACATTAGCAATTCTTTGTTTTATGTTATCATCAGAAACAGTGCCCTGTTATTAGGTAACACATAAATAAAACAGGGGCGCAAAATGTTGCGTTTCAACAGTGAAAATAAATCTTTAACGGTAACGGGACACCGGCTGATAACGATGCACTTGGCACAATAAACCGTGCAACTCGAAAGGCTCGCGTAGATAGAATTCTTTTCTATCGAAACCATACAATTTCAGTCCGAAAGATAAACTCGCATTCCCGTTGACATGCAAGATAACTCAGGTGATATACCCGAACGGGATCGTTGAAGAAAGAACGGGGACACTTGTGGCTGATCCGTGTAATCCACCTCCACGAATAGGCTGGTTTAGCTTGGGTGATAGATCAGTAAGAGGTGTTGGAGCGTGATAGGTTTGGAGTAGTAGTAAAGCTTACAAATCAGCCCTGACAACCCGAGAGCCTGGAACTGGATACAAGGTACGAGTGAAACTTTCGGCTTCTGCCCCGCACACGAACAAAATTCTCCTCCATGCAACTTTGATGCATCGAGTTTGTTTGTTTAACCCATTAAAGACCTCCGTCGCCAGGACGGGAACCGAGGAATGTCGTTTTTCAGAGTAGTTTGCGTTTTATTAGGAGCTTCTCTAATAACGGTTAGATAAATACATTGTTGTCTTTAATAATTACAAGAGTTATTACACTATAATTTGCGTTTCGTTATTAATAATGTTTGCGATTGTGTTGGCGTTATCAAAATTGTGCCGGCGCCAATGTGCGTCTTGAATAAAATTCTTAATGTTAAAAAAAATTTTTTATAGGAATTAGTTGAATTGCAGAATTCAATCTTCTAACTTTTAACATTTTATTATTTAGCGAAGTTATTATTATTTTTACGTTTGGTTGTGTAAAGTAGTCGATATGAGAAATTAATTGTTTAGAATTGAATGAATTAATTAACTGGACTGATGACATTACGGCTTTTTAAGAATTGTTAATGCAATTTCACGATCCATGATACCTGTATATTTCAATGCCTTAAATTTAGATTAGGTACAACAAAGTTTTTCCCGAAGGTTGTTTGTACGTAGAGACATTCGTATGCGTATTACCACACACGTGTACAGTTGAAGAACAGTCTGAACTTTAGAGCGGAACGTCCATTAATTAGTTTATGCGTGGTATCTTATACGGTGGGAGTAAAGTTGAAAATTTATGTGTACACGAAATAGTTTAGAGCGCCACTAATATTCATGGTAATTTTCCTGAAATATTTCGCCGCGTAACAGTCAAAATTTGAAAATTCTTCGGGCCATTATATCCTTCGCTCGACTGCACTTTAACACTCCAGTGAATGAAGTATTTCATGTATAAAGTTATTAATAATTACATCCAATATTTCCAATGCATTGATTAATGCCCTGACAAAGTTTTTTGCACTTTACGCTACACGTGTTATTAAGTCTGATTATAAATTTTAAATTTCACATTGTAAATGCAATTATAAACTGGCTCTAATACTTGTCATTTCTGCAATGGTTGGTTACAGTGAAAATGCGGTTCGATTCATGAGCTGAATTTTAAAACAAACCAATACCTTCTTAACGGTACACACTCATCAATATCGTGAAAATTGAGCAAATACGTAATTTACGCCATATTGAGAATCTCCATAACGCGTTTAACATAACTTTCGGAAACGAGATGCAGCATAAAAATGTATAAACTCGCGTTCCCGAAAGTTTGAACAGCAGAGATTTTGGTTTTTAACCAAATTTCTAACGAACACGATGAATTAACATACTAATTATCTTGTTTTGCAGTACATCACTAGGTTGTGAGGAATGAATAATAGAATCACAGTGTGGCGCATATATATATATATTTTTAAACGATGTTCCATTGTACGTTTCTCTCATTGAAATTCATACACGGAAATTCATTCGTCACCGTTAATTCGCGTGTAAAGGGAAACACATTTTATTTAAGCAGAATTGCAGTTGAAAATCACCGCGAACCGGAGCATCGTTCAACGTTAAATATCGAACCGTAACTAATCCCGACGAGTGGGTCCCGGGAAAAACAGAAATCCCGATTGATTATCGCGCGGACCCGTTATAGTTACAACGCACGGTGAGAAATTATTGGTATAAAATGGGAAAGCTGCGTCGATGATTCGTTTCCTCGACAAGAGCGACAAAGGTGGAGTTGACAAATATTTTCCACGGTAAGCGGTACAGAGAGCCATGACAGTTTTAATGAAACTCAATGACCAACTTCCGGTCCGCCGATTTCGCGGTAAACGTTGAATAAATATTCCGGGGGAACGATGATGATTCTCGCATTGTCGACAAAGGGGCTAAAGCGTAAACGAGATGAGTGGGGAAGAGAGATTCGGAGACAAATATTATAATTCATTCGTCACCGAATATCGGGCGCGACAATGCATTCGCTGATTGCGAGCCTCTCTTGCTAATGAGTCTCACTATATGCGGAAGAAGCAAAGGTGATCCTCGCAGAGGGATCGTTTTAATCATTTGCGAAATATAAGGGAGAATGGGATGAAGCGTTGAGCGAAGGCAAAGTGGGGTTTATCTTGCATTTGCACTGTGCTATAATTATTATTTTATTTTTATTTACTATATGCATTCCCATATTTGACTTGTCGAGGGGTACTATATTTAATTAAAGAGGTTACAAAAATCCTTTTTTAAATACTGCTTTCGTGACTATTATTTTTTTTTATTACACACGAAGCACCGCGTACACGTAATTTGCATCACCTGGTTATCATGAAAATAAAAGTCTAGGTATAATTTGGGACTTTATGACAAACTTCGAAGAAAGAGCGAGGGTCGATACATTACGCCTGCATGACGAAATTTCAAATAAATAACTCGGCGAAACAATTGACAGGAAGGGCGCATAAACGCATCGAATATTACGCGAAACTCACCCCGTTGCAGTTTGGCTTGGACAGTGTACAACGTCGGTAGTTGTCAGATCCAGGGCATTTAATCGCAGGATACGAATATGGTCGTATTGACCGATAAATTATCGATATCGTTCCATTTCATCCCCTGTCTCCGCGTACAAAACCACACTGGCCCCCCCCCCCCAACCCCCCCTCTTCGTCGCGGTAAATCCGTCGTGGACGCGTCATAAAACCCGCGTAAAATTTTTATTCCGCGAAATTTCAGCTCACCAGCTTAAACAAAGCGGAGCTTACTCCGCCACAAAAATCCTGTTCGAAATGATAAGGCAGGACTGGGAGCTTTGGTCCCTCGTGCAGACAAATGCAACGACACACGATATACTGTCCGATTACTTTATGGCCGGAAGATTAAGTTGTGTTTCAGTATTAAATTCCCGGTCCTCTCGGAGTTTCACTTGACGATAATGTTATCAGTTGGATCTAGAGTTATTCTCGGTTATTATCGTTGGACGGACTTGAAACGACTGCGACTTGGACTGGAAAGGATGTCTGGCCATAGAGTGTCGTACACTACTAGGTCATTACCTTCTCGGCGCCGGTGTAATGAAAAGTAAGGCAAGTCGCGAGAGTGGTGATATCAGTGATCGAAATTTATAGTAGGACACGCGGGTTAGCATTTGTTTCTGGGCAAGTATATTTGGAATATTTGCTTTTACCGTGATACGTGATTGTTAAAGTTATTACTGAAATAGTATTATGTTCTTTTCTCGTATTTAGCACTTCAAACGCGTCCAAAGGGCCGTCGGATAAATCGAATTTGGTAAATTCAACGTCAAAATTCAACTTCGTTACACAACTTTGAACGTGAAAGACGTAATGGGAGCAGTGATATAAATAGTTTACCCAAATTAACCCCGGAGATAATTAGCTAGTTTGCTTTGTCTTCTCTGATACGTTAACCGGTAATTAACTGGTTCATGGTTCACGGACTCCCTGTCACTATAAATTCTTTACTCTCGAAACAGAACTGGGAACGCTGATGCGTCCACGTGTACACACATTCGGGCTACGTAGAGATGTATATGTGTATGTGCATATTGGCACCTAACATTTATTTAAGCTCACAGTGCAATTTACGTGTCGGGTATTTGTACTAGAAATTCTGCCGTATCGCACAATTTGTTCCTTAACCGTATTTCGCGAAATGATGCTCACGCGCGAAACGGTACTGTATAACCGAATCGTGCTGTCATTGGATATTAAAATGATAACGCGGGGCTTCGTAATACGATACGTATTCGCCTTATGACACTAATTCCCGTATCGCGACCCCCTTTGTAGCCTAATTGGAAGAAACGAAATTCATGCGAACGCGACGTGTAATGCCTGGTTGCGTCTTTCACAATGTGTCGCCGTGCCTCGTCGTCTATCCCCCTGGAACGTAATACATATTTACGAGCCACTTCCACTACGTGATATGCTTTATGAAATCGTAGGATTCCATAGTGTCAAGTTAAATGTGCTTTAGGGCAGAGAGAAATGATGGCGTGACGCGTGGCTTAAAGCGGCCTTTCGAATCATATCCCTGAACATACATATGGTAGAAAGGATGGTGCATCGTAACCGGGGGCCGTTAAAATGGATTGTGGATATCGTTTGACCAACACCTAGACCAGCGGTTCCCAAAGTTTCTCTGATCACGATATCCGCCATTGATGTCTATGGTAGGGCGAGTGTGGTGCCCAAGCATGTGGGGACCAACGCCTGAATCACGGGTGTAAAAAGTTTTTTTTGGACGATGACACCCAGAATCTTTGTTGGGACATTATGGACCGCCCCAAATTTTGATTTGGAGTTCCCATGAAGACTTGTTTGGATTGATGACATCTCACTCAAAAACTCAAGAGTCCCAAGTACTTCGAAAGGAATCGTAGATCATTGAAACCTGGAGTGTACGCGGACTCTGCTTTGGGAACCGCTGATCTAGACGAACACCTGGTTTACGATGTTGTGCTCAAAACTACCAGTATTGTTTCAATACCGATAGTCCGCTAGTCATGACGCAGCAATTGATTTCCACGTTTCATACGATCCAACATCTGTATCTGACAGTTTTATATTTTACTCTGAATTTGTTGCAGTCAACAAGGCACGTTTGAGATCGAAATAAAGTTTGATATTTCATGGGCATACTTTTTGCAACGTCACGATAGTCTACATGATCAAGCACTGTATGTTTTGCATTCTTTCCAGTGAATCTTTATTATTGTTACTTCGAGTGTTTACGAATTATTGCAGGACGTTGAATAGAGGGTTGATCGCTTTTTTCATTTAGCAGAAAAGTAAATTATATAATTCTATAACGCAACTTCTTACGTTATACTCGTCCGCTTTTAATAAACAATTTGTGGATACTGCGCATGGTTCACTTTAGTAACCAATAAGCGTTTCGATCGAGACATTTTGTTGACTCTTTTAAATCTTGAGGACACTTCAACCTCGAAAGGAGTCCCGGGGGATTTTCTCAGTAAGTGGTGAAATTGCATCATGGAGGTATTAAAGGACCACCCCAACACTCTCCAACCTTAATACACCATCTAAATGCTGATTCTTTCAAAGGTTCATTATTTGTTGTAATTCTACCCTTAAATTATAGTTGAAGGAAAGTTGGATACATCCCAACCCTGCAAGATACCTGTGTTACCGCCTTTGTTCTAGGATTTTCCGTGCCTCCAGCAAAGTGCATGAAAGAAAATACGATCTCCAAACGCGTCCCATTACTTCGTTTCGACGAAACCTTACTCGCTAGGGTTTTGCCCCATCATCTATCAGCAAAATAATTATAGCCAATAGTGTCGTACAAAGCTAATTACATCACACATTTATTTTAATCATGTAATTGCCATTGCGGTATCATTGAAATGTCATTTATAAATCGAGATTAAATGTTTATCTCACAGAAAAACGTAAAATCAAGCCCCTGACCGGAAAGTGAGATAAATTTCCCTCGATTCGCCAGCTCCCAAGGGTGCCATAGAAGTGACAATAATTGCATTTATCGATTACAGAGCAAAAGTAGAGCAACGTTCGTACGTAATTAAAACCAGAATTAATCGAAACGTGACGTATTCCATCGACTGTTCATCATGGCGACGATTTCGTTTATTTGTCACACAATGAAAACGGAATAGTGTCGATGAACGGAGAAGCATAGGTACAGGGCGAAATTAAAAAACATTGTTTTGAATAAAATCATTTTCGAAAATAATTAACGCCTCGTGATATTCCAACTGGGTGTGTAGTTCGAATTCGTACTCTCAGTTTCGTGCAACGCTTGGGCCCCCCTATTTCATTGAAAATCTGACACCAGCAGCGTTTTTGAAACATCCTGTACGAATATAACGAATGCCAGCGGTGTGGTGATAGCACTAAAGGCGGTAAGCTATGCAGCCACCATTATCATCTCCCCCCCGTACCTGCTTCCGCATAATATTAGCTGCACGATTCTTAACGATTTACATTCCACGGTGGTGGTGAGCTGCCGGTGAAATTCTCCAGCCTGACTTGGAAACGAAGTTTAACTTCGAAGAAATGGAAATTAATGTTTTATGAGCGTTATCCTGGCGATATATAAAGTGACAATGAGATATGAATCGTGAAAAATTTCGATAATGTAATTGTCGATTAGGAATACGAATAATCATTTCGCATTATGGTAATACGAATTTATGTTACCTTCCTACGTTCACCTTTCTCTCGAGTCTTTTATCGTGTAGCAAACAATTCACCGTTATCGCCAATGTTTAGCGCGGGACAAAGTCGATAAAGAAATTTGAGGCGCGTAAAGCGCGTATCGATATTAAACAAACGTAATGCAATTCTATTCGGAGACGCTCCACGTCGAATTGTAATGCATATTGTGACGCGCACCTTGGGAAACGTGCACTGCTTTGGAAAGCCACACTTCCCCCAACAATGAAACAAGTAGCTTAAGAGGATGAAAGCTCCATTCCCATTATTGTCGGATAAACTAGCAGCTTCCACCCAGGATAGGATAGTTTCTATTTCTGACAAAACGATAGCATTGTACATCCTTCCGTTTGTCTGCTTATTCCAACGGTTTACTACAGGAAATATCCGCGTGTTATTAAAACAATCGCGCTATTATGGAGAAGATTTGATATAAATCGTTGCGCAAAGTTAATCGGTGTGCTTTAATGCGACCAAAGATGTCGTCGTATAATTAAGCGTTGCAAATTATTTCAAGGAAAAATCAAAATATTCCTAGATATTCGAGAAAAGGTATATATAGCGCTGTGTGACAGGAAGTGATAGATCAGTCGAGGTCAATTTTGACTCCAAGTTACGTCGTCCGACGGTTAAAAGTTTCGAAACTCTCATCAAGACCCGAGGTAAGCGAACATTCCGGTAACTAGAGGCTCTCGTGACACACGAATGGAAAGACGAACCTTCGCCGTGTATAATGACTGTGCAGTCCTCTGCAGGGTTTGTGTCATTTTGCCCGAGCGTGACTCTATTGACGAGTTTTCGTGCAACGACGATTTCCTGGCAACGATTACCATTTCTTACACACAAAGGACGCAAACGCACTCATTCGCCACGATTCCCCGTTGCACGTTCGTTCCGCCTTCTAACCCCCCCCCTGCTTCCACCATCATCGTGCATTCTACGCCAATGACGCGCTGGTGCCGTAGAGACATAGAACCATCGGGAACGTATAAATCAGGAGACATAAAGCTCGTGCAGTCGCGATCGAACGACCCCGTTTCTACAATGGCAGTTCGATCGCCCGACGTAACCGCCCCCCACCTTGCGAAATGTGTGCCTCCGTAATGATTGCGTGTCTGTTTGGCCTGGCGGTAATCACCTCGAGTCTGGCGATTCCCATAAGCGGGTATCCTCGAGTGTCGCAAGAAGGGAATTAGTTTTTCGTCGCCCGTTCGAACGAACTCTCTTATGACCAACGTATGCAACATGGTCGAGGGGGGATCATCATCGTAATTTGTGTCTGGTCTCCTATTAGGTCATACCTGCCAAACTCGTCACGGGCATGTCACTCATACCCGTTATTATTCAGGTACTCTGGACCTGGAGCGTAAGCTGCACAGCTCAGACTACTTTCATTTTCTTGTTGAATCCCCTTGGCCCGTATCACTTAGATCTGGGACCACTGCGCAGAGAAACCCAATACTGGGGAACGTAAGTGATCTAGGGCAAACGGGTCTGGCAGGTACACCGAGGAGGTTCAGCGTGTCGGAAAATGGTCCGTGTCACTTACGTTCGCCATTATTGGATACCTTCGTACCTGAATCGGTGATCACGTCAAGATATTCCTAGCGCGGTTGTCGCGGGACGGAAATCGTTTGTGATTTTTGTGATCCGTCCTGGTTTCAAAGGTTCTGCCAGGAATATAAGAAAAACATCGTGTCCCTCTTTCGAGAGCGAAATGGTTTCAGCATGAATATCTTGAATTTTCGCTGGGTAGCGGAACCTTGGCATAGCGAATTTCCTGGACGTTCGAAGGACCCCAAGGTACTCTTCAGGGCAGGTGCTACGACCGACTAACTTTTCGTCGTACTTCACGTCCTTTTACAGCGAGGAGAAGAGAGAATTAATGAAGCTAATAAAAACTATAAATGTTCGTATCTACGTCTCGCGGAGAGACGCCAACTCTCGTTCCCAAGACCGGGTACGTACAAGCTCAACGAATCATAAATTACTCAGCGAAGCCACACACGCGCGCTTCACCGAGACACCGACCAGCCCGATCCCCCATTTCGTGTTCACGGTCGGCCTTTGGGCGGTGATAAAATAAATCGACCCACAAATCGTGTGTCCTCCCCCCCATAACGTTACGTACAATAACGTTGTAAGAATGCGAATAGCTACATAATGCATGACCCGTTAACGAGTTGCTCCAGGTGACTTCCGTTGTGCCAGGTTTATCGGGCTGCCAGTGACTTTTCTCCGTCCGTCGCCATTGTATACGTGTAGCGCGCACGGTCGGGGGGAGTTGTATTCACGGACACGAAAAACTAAAGCCGAAGTATATATAAGTCGCGCGGAGCGCACTACTTTCGTGGCATCGCGCTGATCGATATGTCGGAGGCCGTGACACTTTACGAGGTATGCGAGTCTCTTTTACGTGGCCGCACGAGAAACGTTTCATGGCTGTCACGGGAAAGCACGGTCGCCAACGAAATGGTTGATTTTAGATATAGAACGACGGGCGTTGCTTTTTTCCTTTTTAAACTGGGAAAAAGGATGGTCGAGATTCGAGCTTTAAGTTGACGTTGGTATTACCTTAACTCTTCGTCGTTTCGAATTGATGCGAGGGACACGAAGGGTGGTTTTTATTTTTGAATTGAATTTTACGTGATATTAACAATATTTACGTCTGAAAAGATTTAAATGCAGGTTGAGATAGGTTTTATCTGGAAGATATTAGTATCTGCTCGATATTTGTATAGCGAAATCATAGGATCGTGGAATTCTGTTTGAAACGGATGAAATAAAATACCCGTTAAAAGAAACAGAGGCGAAAAAATGACGGATAAAAGCTGGAAAAAGGAATATGCGGTCACGTTTCTTCGTTCGACCGTGCCAAATAAATTGTTCGCTGGTGGTCGAATTCCCGCGTAGATTAACAAGATTACCAAAGTCGGTCGATTAAACCTAATTTGGGATAAAATAGGGCCGCGCGCCACGGTAATTTCACGTACACGGCCACGTGAATTTCTAGTGAAATATGTTGCGAAGGGAATACGTTCTTCGTCGCAAAAAGTAATAATATACGTTATGAAAGAAAACGGTATCCAATTTTCTGTTCTCTGGAATCTAATTTTTAAAAACCACGAAAGCATTATTGTTACCAACTTCCTTGACGGTGTACGTCCTTTATTAACGAAGAAGCTAAAATACAAAGGTTTGCGTATAAATAAAAGTATGGTGGCGGTACAAAACATGTTAATTAAATTTAAAGCCCGGACCCCCCGTTTCTCTCCTCCCTCTCCGCCAGAGATGGACCTACGTACTAATTGTTTGGAGGAGGCGTTGGCGTACAAAGGAAGTAGGAGAATGTGGAAACGCAATAAAGCAGGAAAATTATTTTACTAATAGTCCAGGACAGAACAAGTACTTACACCCGAAGAACCACCGTCGCTCGCAATAGCGTTTACTCGCAGTGTCAAAGCCCAACGCACCGACGAGACGGTGCCCCTTTAAGCGGTATGACGAAATCAAGTGACGACATTTACGGCCCCATACGGTAGGTGCAAACTGCTATAAGGCATTCGGACATTTCAGAACCCATTAAATACCTTAAAGAGGTCGTAAACGTGAAACAGTCCTTTCCATCTTCACCGGCAGCCGCGAGTAAGAGGGCCGAGAAACGTTCCGATGCTTTCTTCGGCCCAGGAACGCCCTTTCAGTGGAAGATAAGGTTTTAGGACTGGTTCGGAGTGCCGCCGTGGCATCGACATCGGTGAGATATTTTTCTCGTCTTGCCTGCCAAGAGATATCGGGCAACAATGGGCTACGTTCTTATCTCCTCCTCTCTACGTCGAGTCGGGAATCGACGGTTTGGGGTTCGGGGACATCCCGGTCATGGATCAGCTCGTAAACATCTTCATGCCGATCCTAGATACAGTTTTGCTACTTCCCGGATACACCGTGTGCCACGAACTTATCTTTGATTTCACTTTGTTAGTCGTTAGGTCGGAGTTATCGGGGAGGTGTGGTTTCTCATTCCGAGTTCAACATGGTACAGGAATTAAGGAGAGCCCTCACTAGGTTTCCCAAGTTCTTCCAAATGTCACTTTAAGCTCCTTTTCGCGAAGTAAGGATTTACGGTTACAGCCCGCTCCCTTAGATACCCCGGAATGCTTTGTGTCTGTCTTTTAACTATACAGAGGATGCGAGTATCGTAGCCTCTTCGGGTCTGGCTTTGGTTCTCTGAAGGGTTCTGGGTCTACGAACCGGACCGCTGATCAAGTGCCTTAGCTTTTTGAGTACAAATTTGGTTTCTTTGCGAGCGATTTGGTATCTCTTGCGCATGTGTACTGTAACTTTCATTTTTCGAATGTTTGTAATTCAATCGAATCGCCATTTGCATTAAAAATAGTTACACAACTTAGAATATTCTTGAATACCAGTGTGACATTTGGAGAACATTTAACTTCATTATTCTTGATAACTCGTGTCTAGATAGATTAATTCAAAACAGGACCAGTATAACATTTTTCTTGACAATTATTCTCGAAAGAAAAATAATATTTTATTTCCGGATTACACTCTTAAATTCGTGGTTTGAAATTACAACTGTTTTCACCTTTTTGTTTATATATTCGTACTTCCTCTCTTTTTCAACTAGCGATAACTCTTTTCGAGGATCCAACCTGACGCGTTACTAAAAATCAGGATCAGGATAGCATTTTTATTAGTAGTTATGTCTCCACCCCTGGGAGAAGAATTTTTATTTCAAGATTAAACTCACAAATTCATGGTCCGAAATTGCAGCTGTTCTCGCTATTTCGTTTGCGCTCTCATCTCTCCTTCTGATTTTCACTCGGAACCGAATCAGGAATCGTATATGCTCGTTTTCACGTACACGCCAAATTCGCTGCATACATCGTGTAGTAATTTCACGCGTGCAGCTGGTATTCAACCTATTGCCATGCAACCGAACTCCGTCTGGAAGAAATTCTCACGCGGAGCAATATTTTCGTCAACCGTGAAGCGGTTGAATGTGTGAAGCTTCTTCATTTCCCAAGGAGCTGATAAATTTTTCGACAACGCGAAAGAAACAGTAAATTTGGTTTTGTACTCGCGAGGCATGTTCGATCTCCTTCGCCCACGGTCTTATAGGAACACGATACCGGTTGGTAGCCATGTCGGTCTGGCTACATACAAGTTCCAATTTTAGGGATGAGAGCACTGCAATGCGACACTCCCGTACCACCTTTAACCACTGAAATACACGCACTCGCGAGAAACAAGCGATCGAACACTGCGCCCCGTACTATTGCCATTCTTTCTCGGTAATTAGAAGGCACGATCGTGCCCATATTAACGCGTTAAGCGCCGTGTCGGTCAGCCGTCACTGACAATATAAATTATGCGTAGGCCGCGTCAGTCACCAGTGACCGACTACATTGAGGCCGCATCAGTCACCAGTGGCTGACGATACCTAATTAAAAAAAAAATTATGTTCCAATAAAAAATTAAATCGTCATCCTCTGATTACGAAAAACAGCAATTATACGACATTTTTTAGGAAAACTAATTTTACTCAAATCACTTTCACATCCGCCTTGTGACCACACAAAGCAAAAACAATTGGCAGAAGAGAAAGGATTTTTAAAATCCGAATATCGATTAAAACATTCTTTTACTTTTAACGAAACAACAATTTCGTACTTGCGTCAGACTTCGCATTCTTAATGTAAAGTCGCACAATGAAATGCAATTAGTGATCGTGGAAAACGAATAATGCGGAAGGATATTCTTTTATCTATGTCTGTTCAGTCGAATGGAATACATGCGGCGCACGTTGTATTATTAATTTCTTCCACCGACAAGCTATTTCAAGTAGCTTTACAGATCCACGGTAATTATCTATTCATTAATTATCAGTTCCTAAGGCGCTTTAAATAGCTTCTCGGTAGAACAAATTAATAATGCAACGTTTATCGCATTTAACCGAGCTATGTCTTCACGATACGAACCACGGTGTTGACGGGCTTGTCGGATTGACGTTTACATCGAGTATTTGTTTCCTTTCTCTTTGTTTTCCGTTAAAGTGAAAATGGACACGGTTTCGTTAGTCGAGTGGAAAAAAAATGGAGAATTATATGCGCTTCCGCGTTCATTGTATTGTCTGACAAAGCGAGAGAAAAATGTTTATGACATTAATACTGCTTCGTTGATACTACAATGAACGAAGTTTCCTACATTTCAATGTTGCGCCTCGTATAAATGTATATTTTCACTGCAGTTTTTATCCCTGGCTTTTGCGTGTATCGCGTGAAGCATTTTCGTCGTGAAAAATTTAAAAATAGAGTTCTTTATGTCGTATAAAAATCTCGTTTCGGGCTTAGTTAATTTTTGTTACCATTTGATTTGTCACAGTGTTTTCGTGAAATATCCGAATAAATTCGGTTTGTATCGAGCGAGTTCCGTTGATAGAAACAGTATTACTATTAACGCGTTTCCATTAGGAAGAATTTCAAAAATGGATAGTTCTTCGTATCGTATAAAAATCAATTCGGGTTTAATTATTTGCCGTTTCTGTATGATTTAACAGAGCATACTTTCATGGAATGTGCTCGTAAATTCAATTTTCATCGATAGCGAAAGTATTGCTGTTAACGCGTTTCCATAGAGAGGAATTTTCGTTCTGAAACTAAAAATCAATAGAGTTCATCGTACCGTGTAAAATTTATTGATAGATTTTTCTCACACGAATTTAAAAGGTAAAAGGACTTCTTCTAAAAAAGCTCAGTCTCTCTCTCTCTCTCGCTCTCTCTGGTATACAGAATATACACTTTTTTAAATATACAAATATTATTGATCGCAACTTATAATAAAATATTCTCAACAGAAATTATTTTTCCAGAGGGACAATCAAAATTTGATAGTAATCTTTACCGATCATCATTCGAGCTACGTTAACAATTATAACGGCTGTAAAATGCATTAATTTATCTTCAGTCGATGGACGTCGGTATTACGCCTCGTAATTTTGCAACAACTATTTCAAATTGGATTCCTCTTTTACTCGCTTCGCTATTTTAGCGGCCTATCGATATACGCAAGGAACAATATTAAAATTTTGTTGGAAAAAATTCCAAAAACTTCGCCAGTGTTTATTAAGCGAACGTATTTTCGTGCTGCCTTTGTTATGCTTCGGCAGAATCCATTCCGCGCAATGTTGCACTTCCAGCAGCTGCGCAAACCAGTCGATACGAGTTTAGTCTACGGTTAAATTGCGTCCGGCGAGCGCATATAAATGAGTCGAAAGATTATTCACCTGCGAACCGGATAAACGACTCGTGTCGTTGCCAAATTAATTTTTCCACCATTTTTCGCGTGTTTGTTCTTTCTTCTTTGTCGCTGGAATTTGAACCTCGCTAATTGCACTAATTTTACGCAGGCTTACGTTTTAATTAATAAACTTGGCGTGATTTATGAAATATAAAAAAATTCTATATAATTTCAAAAAAAAATTTATTCTGTCTTTATTCTAATAATTTTCCCGTGACGATGTAGTACGGAAGTATGATTACTCGTGGAATAATATTTCGGAATTTCACCGGTGTCAACTAATATTTTCATGATGAAGATCGAGTATTAATAATTCATCAAATTTGAGCAACATCAATGATCGAACAACATACATGACTATAAAAATGTAATTGATACGTTATCAATTTATTGATACTACTTGTCGGTCAATGGTATTACTTATTTGCCGCGCCATTGAAAATATTTATTCCGGAGATCTTGTTAACTTTCCGTTTACGATGTTCGAAAGTACCAAGAAAGATTAAACTTTCCATTTCCTTTCATTCCCTGGAAGAGCACCATTATCGTCCACGTTTTTAACGCTATAAATTTAATGAAGCATACTTTTTCCCCACTTTAAGCGAGACTTTCTTAAATATTCCACGGCGTGGGACAGTTTTTTCCTATTAAGCAATATATGTCATATAAAAATTTTTTTTCAAACTGCTTGTATTCACTACGTTGTTATGAAGTCAAATTTTTACACTTTCACGAAAATCACTTTTTTTAATGGTCCATCGTTTTTTCCACCATAATTCGAACGTAATTGTTTTACCAATCCGCAATTTTTTACTACGACCGAACTCTGATTATCCGAGAAACTTCATAAACAATTTGCCATGAAAAACCGAGAATTGTGTAATGGTTAAAATTGTTAAATATTCCTATTTCCTACTTCATTGCATTGGTCCTTGGCTCTTTCTTGAAGATCTTTCATGAACAAAATATTCCAAAGCCTCGCTAAAGAGTAACTTATTACACTTTCACGTGTTCCGTAATTTTCAAAAAATCGACATTACTTACGCGTCAAATTCGCATTTCACGCTTATCTGTATAAAATTCAGCGTGAATCTATCAAAACGCGGGCAATAAGAAAGTGAAAAAAGGAAAATTGCATTCGCGACAGCGTTGAACATGTTTCCACGAGTTAAATAAAATTCCACGATTATCGTTCATCCTCGTTAATCGCGTAGCCTCGTTAATGCGCGGAATCGTTCGTTCCTTATTCCGAGTTTTTTCTCCCCCCCCCCCCCCCCCCATTTTCTTCTTAAATGAAATCATTCTCGCTCCGGCCTTCTTGTTTCGCGCTTAATGGAATACGCTTTCTCTCCTCGCTTCGACTAAAACTTGGCTGGGTCGGCAGCATTCTTTATGATTTTTTCCGCCCATTCTGCCGCGCACCACCAGCCCCGAGTTTTTTTTAAATCGAGCCATCCGCGGAAGAAAACAACCTTTTCCCACGCGACGTCGAGCAATTTGTTTGGCATAACAAAGCCACGTGCAGCCTCGACACGTTAATTGTTCGTTCCGCCACCGCTCGTTCGCACTTGATTTATTTGACTTTCGTTCCGCGAATACAGTTGTACGCCCCTCGTGCACGGACGCGTCTCTCTCCCTTTCGCACACTCCCCCAGCCCAGTCGGTCAGAATACAAAACCCTTCCAGATGAGTTCGAACGACTTTAATTTCAATTGAAAACTCGCGCTAATTTAAAATCGTTGGAATAAAACGGCGAATATCGATCCCGCCGTGTCGTTTCCCTCTTATTGGAAACAGGAATACAAGTGATCGCGACGTTCGGCGTAATTTGGAATTAATTGGTCTTGAGGAAATTATTGATAAAACGTCACGACAGATACCGCGATACATTTCGTACGTAACTGTTGACCGGAAGTTTATTATACTTTTTAAGTACCGATACCCGCGAAAATTCTTATAGGTTTACCCCCGGAGGATTGATTTTTGTTACAAAATCTCTCTTTTGTTTTAAACTATTTGACACGCCAAGGTTTGTATCGATGTATAATTCGAGTAAATATAAACTAGTCTCGCGTACTTGCACTTGGCCCGAGACAAGATCTTGTCTCTCGATACCTATCAATTTTTCAATATTATCGTCGTTAGCGTGATTCACGCCCCTTTGGATCGGAATATTTATCGATAATTATTCTATCTCCAATCCTACTGGTTTTCGATTTGAATTAACGGTATACGATGATCTTGCTACTGGTGCGGAACACTTAAACCCCAGGATGTAACGGATGTACGCTCATTGTCGTTCATTTGGTCGCGACCTCGGTTTTGAACTTTGAAGTCCTAATCGCGCGGTTCTCGAGGAACACGAAACTCTGGTGCAAATTCGCGCCAATTACAGAAAGTCTCGGTCAAAAGTTGTTCGCGTCTGTAGATGACCACGAAGCTTGTTCTATTCAGGTTCTCCTTACTCGGGTACACTAACAAATTTCCTGGCTGGATACGTATCCCCATAGAATTGGAGACATTACTAAGCTTCTACTGTTAAGGGAAGAGTTCAACCTCGAAGCTCGAGAACAAAGGAAAAATTGCGTTGTCTTATTTAGATCCTATTTGTTTCGATTTAATGGTACTGCTTTATTCGAATACACTGTTATTTAAAGAAACAAATTTTCTTTCGTATTCTGATGTAACAGGTATTGTGCTTTTTTTAATTATTTTCATATTATGTCGTTAAACGCAAAATCCTTCCTTGTTATAACTGGTATTTGTTATTCCGATACAATATTATAAAAGTGAATGCCCTTTCTTGTTCTGATCTAACACTAGGAAAAGTAATGCCTCTGATTATTTTAATTGCCCTTATTTCGATCCAATATTTTAACTGCGAATGCTTTTTTTTTTATTCTAATCCAACATTACAAAAAGCAATGTTCCTCGCTATATCAATTGTCCTTATCTTAATCCAGTATCATAAAATCGAATGTTCTTCTTTATTACAATTTCCTCGATTCTAATCCGACATTATAAAAGTATTCTTCCTCACTCCGACGGTCCTCACTCCAATCTAACGTTATACCATAAAAGACAATCGCCATCCTTACTCGAACCCCGATAAATTTTTCTTCACGCTTTTCCGCCCACAGAGCCGACCAATTTCTCTCGCGTTTCATTCACAAAGGCAAAATCCGTTTTAAATTACGGTACGTACCGCGAGAACTCTCATTTCCAACGGGGGTAATCGAACAAAGAGCACCTGCGAAACAGTGGCAGCACCAGGATTGATTCTGGTACATACAAATAGTCTGTTCCGCGTCATTTACCTGATTCCATATCCACGCAACATAATGTCGACGTGGCGGTGGGACTACACGCGCATCGGATACCTGTCCACGCTCGAGTTACCACGCAATTTTACCGTGAGTTGAATATCACCATTATTTACTGCCGGGGTAACGCACTTAAAATTGACACGTTATAAATGACTGACGACATCCCACGCATCCCCTCCCGCCCTCCCTCCCCTTCCAGTTCAGTGTATCTGATTACAAATCATTCCTGAATAGCGCCTGATGAGGCTACCGTTCGTACAATCAATTTCGGATTTCCTCGCTTCTTTCATTTTTTTTTTCCTTCTCTTTTCTTGCTTGTCGACAGCACGCGTTTCGTGCTCTTGATCAAGCGTGCGTGTACCGTAATTTTGTTTATTTTTTAAACACCAGTGACTCTTTAATTAGTAAATCGAATTTGTTGGCACGCGATGCATGTTATTATGTAATTGTATCCTCAATAGTTAACTTGGACAATATAATGACGATTTCTTTTATCGCCGGTCATCGGTGACCCACACGGTACCCAACGTGTTAACATTTATTCCCTATCGATGTTCCCGGCAAACGTATAATAGGATGAAACGATTCCACTGGGTCCTAAGGTAATTAATAACAAAACGCTTCGCACGGGCTATTCCCGTTTGATAAATTAATTCAATTTCATTCGGTAAATATTGAAATGTTTGAAACGCGAAATTATAATGAATATTCCGGTTAACTTTGACTTCTTTTATCTTTGATACATTCTTTACCGATGCTGTCTTGACCCTGGCAAGATGCCAGCGGTAACCGAACGCGAACAGGTATTCTGGGGATAATCGTTTTCTTGTTAGAGACACTGTTTTCCACTCCTGCAGTCTATAAAGCGATTAAACGAAACCTCTGTCGCGTCGTAGAAATCGTTGTACTCTTTCTTTCCTTCGATTGATAACGAACGTAATCGGCATATCCATTTCGAGAGACGTTTGAACGGGAAAACGATGCAACACCGACGGTATAGAAAAAAAAATGGTTTTCCACGATTGGTCAACAGGATATTGCAGTACGTCAGTGTCGATATTGGTTTCGGGAGGTTCGTTCATGAAATATGGCGTTTAAAAATAAGCGACGACGGAGTGGTCCATCAAAGTCGAATAGTGATATATTGAAAGCGTAAGTGGACAAATTTTCGCTTATCAATCACAGACTTAACAAGCAAAGTCCGACAGTTCGATTAGAAAGCGGGAGGAGTGTTACTGATGCAAAGTTCAAATCAATATTGTTGATAACCCACATACTGCCGCGAGTTCTTCCATTAATCTCCATTTGTTGGAATTCGATAATTCGATTATCGAAGATCTGATTGAACCCTTGGATTGGCATCTTCCCTAGAATTACAGTGAGTTATACTGTACCGTTGAAATGATTATAGTCCTACCAGCGTGCGACAGTGCCATACTGCATTTTACGACGCTCCGACAATCCGGTACAGCATAAAATATTACCGATTTAAACTGCTCATCACTCAGTTGAGAATACAATGTTTAACGGAGGCTTATACTTCTGTGTATTAAATTATTTCAACAGGATAGCGTGTATCTCTAGTTAATAATTTTCAATATTTTCGATCGCATCGTTACAACCTTGCGAATTTTATATAATATATAAATACCGAGTACAATAAATTTTACGTCGTTGTAACGAATGTGAGGATTTAAAAAATTATCAACACGGAAATATGTATTGCTAAATTTCATCGGCTAAATTCATTTAAATTTATCTTGCGCAAAATTGTAACGTAGAACCTACCGCAAGATTTCGAGATATCATAGAATTCCTGGAAAATCTCGGTTCACGCTTCCCCGGGCACGACGTGAATGCGGCTTAACGGAATAAAACTTATTCCGAATCCGAACGAAGAAATGGGGAAAACAAATGAACGGTAGAAGCCGGCACTGTATCCGAATCAGTTCTGCCAACCTGAATTTTAATTCCTCGGATAGATACAGCGAAATGGAATAGTATAAACGCGTTTCACCGCAAATACGTTCAAGCTTTGCCCGTGGAAAATGAATCGTTATTCCAATCAACTCCGTGACAGTTGATACTCGGTTTCCATTATCGGGAAACTCAAACGGTGGCATAATACATTCCATCCACTCCCTTCCTACGTTGTGCGTGGATACAAGATTAATAATTTTAACTTATGCACACACACGTGACATCTTAGCAATCAGTTTTGTGGAAGAATACCGATGTAATTCGGTAACTAGCCAACTTTACGAGCATTCCCTATTTATTCGTAACAAGCTCCCGGCGAGATATATTAAGCATCAAAACAAGAACGACTTTTTTTTCCCGTGATATTCCTTTCTCGCATTTGTGAATTCTCGTAACGAACCACAAATCGTTACATTCGCATATGACGGTCTCACCCGCAAGAGTTCTGAAGTTCCGCGATTTTGCATAATTCTGTTAAGCAAATGACCAGAATAATAACTCGCTGCAAGGCATATGTGACATTCATGCCGCGCTCGGAGCAAGTGCTGAACGAAATTTAGTTTCGCAGTTTACATGGTGATAGCGGAATAATTATTCGAGCGCGTAGGATGAACGTCTACGTTCGCGTTTAACTTTACTTAGCGTGGTGCCTCGCGATAAGGCTAGTTTATGAATTGTTTATAATCGAGCACGTCATCGGGTGGTAATGCAAAACGATCAGGGGAGGGCTTCCGATTCGGGAGGAAATTACCATAAATTGCGATGCATAGGAATTATTGTCACCTTTGCGGGTTTATTAAATACCGTTGCAACGCGAAGATTAACGAATCCTAATGATATTATCCGGTTTTCCTAATTTTCATTAGGCCTTCTATCTTCCATTGCTCTAAATGAAAAAAAAAATATTGATGTCCTTTGAGGAATTAAGTATGTATATAATTAAGTAAACTGTTAAATTATAATGCAGAACAGTCGGATTCAAAGTGAACGACATAATCACGCGAAATGATGAACGGTCTTCAAACTTTCATGGTATAAAAAAAAAACAAACAACAAATAAATCCTCTTTCTCCGAATGAATAAATCTCGCGCCCGGTCACCTCTGTCAAATAACGCCGCTCCGGCATGACAAACCATCGCGCTATTCGATAATGGCCATGATTATTAAACACTGCCAACTAAATCCAATTTGTCACAAAAACGGCAATCGGTAACATCCAATTTGCCCGCAGGCGTAGATATTTCTGTATTTTAAAATGCATCTTGCTAAATATTTATTGAACCGAAAAACGGGTTGAACGACGAGCGTGTGAGCTAATGAAGCATATTTTTGTCGAAACTCGTTTCTTTTGTAGCTCGGACTGCTTTGCAATACAATATGGGGAAAATGCTATATTGACGAATATTAATTTTCAATTTTGTTTTTAACTAGTCCCGCGCGAGGCGAAAACAAATTTTTGAATTTTCGTTTTATGTTTCGTATTCATAACTAATATTAGTCGCACTCGAATTATTCAAAAACATATTTCTATTTATTAAAGGTTCTTTCGCGAAAGAATATATGGGATATGTTTCGTGTTTCGCATATTAGTATGATTAAAACCAGTCACTTCTGATACGTATATTTTAATTACTAAAAACATAAAATACTTTACTTTCCATGCAAAATGCTGATTCTACTCTAATCGTTAAAATAGATACACTTGCTTACAATTTTGCCAAAAAACATGTCCTATACGGTTCATTTTGACCTGGAATCCTGGTCAATGAAAAATGTTTGTTCATACTATATTATTTATCCAACTGAATGCAAATGAAATAGTAAAACTTCAGGGAAATTTTCAACGACAACGTTTCTGCTAACCCAAAATCGGATATCTCACTTTTTCTACCTTCAACGGTGTCCCTTTCAAAAGACGCTTTGATGCGCTTATAACGATGGTGGTTCCCGGCATCTTAGAAAATCCGCTCGATACGCATCATTCATTCCCCGTAATCTACCGTTGGAAATTTCCAAAGTTCGAAGGAGAGATCCTCGTCATCAGTTCGCGTCGTATTCTAACTTACAACCGCGTTTAATTGCTCGATGCTTCAGACTTCGGTTTTAAGACCGGTCCTTTGCCGAAACTTTCTTCGCTCCGGTGCAATTCTGCTCAAAACGGAAAACGTATCGTTTCCTGTACCGTCTTCCGATAATCCATTTAACGATTTATCCTCTCCTGGCTCGACTTAACCGAGCGTTCGCATTTTAACGAGTAAAAGTTTTTGAGGACTTCGACATCGAGGGATAATTATATTCAGGATCTGTTTCTCGTCTCGCGCATACAATTCTCTGGCTTTGAAAAAAAAAAGAAAAATGCTTGCTCGACAAACAAGTTTCGCTACCTTGCGCCGTACATTCGCCGCTTTTCACCGACCACGGAATACGTAATTTGTGAAAAAGAATTACAATTTTTAATCGTTTCATTACGACGGAGAGCCGATTTGAATATTCAGATTATTTCATTTTTAATACTCAAATCTCTACGCACGAAAACGTTAAAATATCGTATAAAATTTCTGTGGAAAATGTCACTCCAACATAAAACTGAACGCTTAACGCACGCTGGAATAATTAAATAGCAACAAAGTTTCAACAGAAGAGGGCATCGGGCCGGATATAAAAAAATCATGGATTTTCTCCGAACATTTACGTCCTTTACTCACAAACGTTTCGTATTTTCAAATCACGATATTTTATTAACCCGATTGCTAATTCAGGCGGTAAAGTTTCATTTCTAATTCGGTGCAATCCGATTTCAATAAAGCATTAAGCGAATTGTTATACTCGCTTCTCCGCGGACACGAATCGGTTAAGTGTCTCACGAGAACGGTAGTTGGTAATTTAATGAGCGGAATCTTAGCGCGCACCGTTGAAATATGCTGCATTTTAATCTAAAATATAATTAATAAAAGTCCTCTTCTTTTTCTGTCTTCGCTCGTCTCGCTCCTCCCTTGCTGGGGAAATTGTCAGTTTCGGCAAGACAAAGATCTTAAGTCGGCGGATATTAAATTAGACACGGTTATTATCCAAAGGGGTTTAAACTATTATTCAAAGGCCTTTATGCATTAATAACTTAACATTTCCCCTAGACAGAGATCGGTCGAACAATTTCATATTACGAAAGAGTTAGGTCATACGTTCTACCTTCGTACTTTTACGTAGAATCAATAATCACTATTTACACGCACACACGGCGGTCGCTGTACGCAGAGATTTAAATCACAGAATCTGTAAAAATGCAAAAGATCAAACGTCATTCGTAATATTGAACGAATTTACATCGTATCGTTCATTTCGTATATTTTCGTATAATAACCCTTTGAAATCCAAGTATAATACTTCTGGAAAGAACTCTACAATTTCACGAACAATATCCAATATGCCTCGCTATAGAACCTTCAAGTTTCAATTTAAAAAACAAAGGGAAGAAAACAATGGGTAATCAGGATTGTATTAAATACCTGTAAACGGGTAAATTGTGTGCAACGTTGTCGTAAAACATGACGTCCAATACGTCTAGAATCGGAGGCGAAGTTGGGACAAAACAATGTGTCCAACATGCCCGAACATAGTCCCTCAAAGTGTTATAACTTCCCATACAAAAAAAAAAAAAAAAAAAAAAAAAGGTGAGAGGCAAAATGCGCGCGTTGCGAGACCTTTTCTCAAAAACTTACAGGATTTGACAGTTTATTACCCCGTGACGAGAAAATAATTGCGCGCGGTGTTTATCCGAGCACACCTCTGCAAAACGACCCTTGTTTTAACGCCGTTTTCCCATTCAATGAGCAATCCTGATGAGACGCGAACCCCGACCCTTTCAGGAACGCCATACCCTTTCCGTGCATTCCTTCCTGGTTGTTCGCACTTTAACGAGGCGCGCAAGCACTGGGAAGTCCGTGGCGGGGTGCATGTGATGCAGGTATGCGTCAGTGCTTGGCCTACATGTCGAGGTCGGGCCGCTCATTATAGCAACCCCTTGTGTCGCGCTACTGCTGTTGCTGCCATCGCCGCTAGTCTGTCTATATCATTTCAGCGTGCAGAGTACAATGTACACATTTCTAACGCCCAGCTCGTTCCGCGTTTCGTACGTTTGGGTAAATATATATCTATATTAAACGTCCGGGTCTCGCGAAATGCGCGCGTGTGTGAGCGCGCACAAACGGCACACCTAAGTCACCCAGTGTCACTTTGCTGGAATTTCCATCTCGATTTCCTACACGTATCGCCGTTGCGCGCCTTGTCCCTGACACGAGGCGCCATGCATTATACATTTGTGCATTATGCGCGAAGTCCGAAGTAGATTGGAAAGTTGAAAATAGTCTTAGCGCGGTAGCGTTGGTCGCTTCGAGTTCCTGCTTTATAGAAATGGATGTATAGTCCCATTAGTATGCAATTTGGAGGAACCTAATGATGGCGAATAGTAGTGACTCAAATCGACGGATCATAATCGCCCTTAGATTCGCCAGTTGGTGGTTGTTGCTCAACAAGTTGGTCAGCCGAGAGTTACCTGTTAGCACTCGGTCGGCCCATGTCATATGTGTTCTTTAGATCTGAACTATGCGTTTGCAATTGAGACAGATGCCAATTACTGCCGTTGTACGACAGGAATCGTCGGAGCGTGGTCTGTTTATTTGAATGGTAAGTACTGTTCTACCACAATGAAATACAAAGGAACCTAATAAGTGATTCAAGTCGGTGGATTATTCTCCCAATCAATTGTCAGTTGGTAGTTGTTTCCCAACAACCGGGACATCCTAAGGTTACCAGTCAGACCTGGTCGACCACGATCACTTACGTTGTCTAGACCTGGACTATGATTTTCTTGTGGGGACACGGTGAACTTTGTGTCTTTGTACGATAATATTCATCGCTCCGTACATCCTCTTCCCGAATTACAAGCGTTGTACTATCGGAACGCAATACAGAGGAACCGAACAATGGCGAACATAAGTGATATAAGCCAGCTGATCATGATATTACCTGATTGATAGCAAGCGCTTGTTTACCAACAGCATGGACGTACCTAGGCTTACCTGCCAAACCGGGCATGTCTTGATTATTGAGGTTCTCCGAACCTTGTCTGTAATTTACCTGTAGGGATAGGTGCAACTTACTGTCCTTGAAGGGCAATGTCCTTCGCTGCGTGGTCTCTGTTCTCGAATTATAGATCATGTCCTATCGAAATATAGAGTACCCAGATTACGACTTAACTTTGTATAACTCGTACGAACTAGTAAGAATTAGTGGAAGATGTTATATCAAAGCCACAGTACAGACCGATTCGTACCTCCAATCGGGGCCACGTCAGATAAAACCCGGTCACAGAAATACGAACACAGGATGAAAAGTGACAGAATAAATTATCGGCTCCGCGAAGATTCCGTTCGAGTGGTGGCTCTGCGATTCTCTTATTTTCAACCGTTCGGTATAATGCATTTTCGTTGAGCCAGCTTTCCCGAGCAGAGAGAGGCACTTTTTAAATTTCATTTGTAGAGCGTACGTGCTACGAGGTCCCTCGATATTTTTGGTGGAGTGTACCCTGGGATATGAGAAATACCACGGGAAAAATAAGACGTAGAGAGGCGCGGTAGATACTACGGTAGAAAATGCAAGATTAAATGATGCGTGATATTTTATTCATGCCCTTGGAAAAGCGATCAGGGAAATTGGAGATGTCGATCGCGGCTGCGCCAGCCGCGCGACGGTGGGCTGACGTATCGATGAATACGGGGCGAGAGAGCAGTGCGCCGCCAGGCAGAACGTATGAAAATTCAATTCCCGGGAAATGGAAAAAGATGCCGGGCGCTGCATCGGCACGCTTCCGTCTTTCTTCGCATTTCTGCGCGCTTCGCGTATGACATGTACGTAAACATGTACGACGGGTTACGTACGACGTTCTACTACGATACTACCCGGTGGCGCGCCGTCTTGTTTATTCGTCAGATTCCACATCGCCTTCCAGTTGCCAGATTTTCCTACGAGGAAATTTCTTTTTCCATTCCTTGATACATGGGGCGGGCGTACAGTTTTTTGTTTCGCTTGATCTGCACAAATTTTCGTAGCAGCAGCTGCTCAGTAGAGGTGGTACGCGGGATCGATTTCGGTTCGTGGTACGCGCGTGTACCGGAGACACGGTGCACATTGCTAGCCAATAACAGATATGGGGTTTTTTTTTTTACACATATGGCGCCGGGCTTATGGCGTGTTGGTAGATGCATGGGTTTTTGGTGGAAAGTGAATTTATTGTTGGTACATGCACTTCGGCTGACTCTGTTTATTTTTTTATTTTTTTTTTTTTTTCTATGCCGTGAAAAAGGGCCATGCAGATTAAAGTTTGTTGCACGGGTAGGGTTCGTGGAAGCCGATGCAGTGTCGAGATTATCGATAGGTTGGTCGAGTGCCGATTAGCGATACGTTGTGCCTCGTGATCGTGAAATCGAATTTAAACAATAAAAGGGGTCAGCGTACGCGTGAGGATACCTGGTTCGCGATCTGATAGGGAAAAGACGGAAACGAAGCGGCCTTTTCGACGACAATTTTTGTTGGGAATAGTTATGGCACTATGAATTAGGTTTCATGTCGGATGGAATCTCCTTTACGCGCTCTCTGTATGGTCAGAATTTACTTGGCTAATTAACCACGGGGGAAGAGGTCATGCTGCAAGGTCGTGGAACGACGCGCTTACATCTGACCCGGTCGACTCCTATCGCTTAATTTCTTTCGCGTTATCGTAGTGCATCTATTATTGGTATTATTTCAATTTTGGTAAATCACGGGTATTAAGGACAATAGGTTTTGGCAGTGAATATATTTCCTATTTACCAGGCTTGGGGAAATAAATCAATTAACCCAAAAGGATGTGCCATACATTTCGTAGGGCTTTCATTAATCGATAATTTGGATTGGAGATGGCGTGACGCTGGCACCGCCGCCAAATTTAGCACGGACTAATATTTTGTTTGGCACCGTTGATTGCAGGTTTTGTACGGTCCGGAAAGTGGGGTTATTCGATTGCAAAAAGGAATTTCCTTATTGCGATGCTCGTGACACGACTGAAACAATCATTGACGGACATTTCAATTATATCACTGTCGGCCTTTCCTTTGATAAAAAGTCCATGTGCAATTAAAAATTCATTTATTTAAATACCTCGCTTAAGGGGCCATGTCATATACGTTTCTCGGTTTCAAAAAAACGTTTCTTTTTTTTTACATATTTTGAGAGGCGCTTTTTTTGGAAATATTATAACATCGTTCGTAACATCGTTCATCCGATCACTGTAAATAACAAACAAATTTTCTCTGAACACATTTCAGATTTAGCGCGTAGATTGTTTATGCTTCTCGGCCATAATATTAGTCGCAAACAAGTGTCTACCTTTAACGACCATTTTCGCGCTGTACTCGGAGCAAATTTCCGACGCGAAGGGAATGGTTTTTTGCGAACGATTGTAATTTACAAATCAGCTGGAGTCTCCGTTGCATTTTTCGTATCCTCTGTCCACGTTAATACCGGTTGAATTGAGGTTATCGCGTTAGCTCGATTTTACTCGTGCACCGCAGTCGACTTTTCTGGTGGGGGTGGTCGACTCCCAGCTCCATTGACCAAATTGAGTTCATCCTTTTCGAACGTAGGTCCCAAATTGAACGGTGCTCTAATGATTTTACGTTTTCACCTCCCTGGTAGTGTTTATACAATATTTATGGCGGGTACGTGCTTTCCACCGTACCACTCCCTCTCCCCATTACGCAACGCAAGCCCATAAAGCACGTAATTTCGATTGTTTTCCAATCTATATGGGGGGACGTATGTATCGGTGCGAAGTTCGTGGAAGAAAGGCGAAGAGCGAAAATAAAGCGGAAGCAATAAGAGAGTTGGTGAAGGAAGTTCGAGGAAAGTAGCTGGGTAGAGTGGGTTTTCCGCGACGGATGTGATTACGTTCGTGAGATCGTACGACGTGTTTTACGCCTCTCGCTACCTTTTATGTTTAGCCATAAAGAAAAAGTTAAATTTTCGGAAATATTTTTGTTCCTTATGCTGATTGCTATGTCTGTTTTGTGTATTCATTTTAGATTTTATTACGGAATGAATCGTGCCCACCTCACTTGCAATGCGATTGTCATCTGACGTTGCGTGGTCAAATCTATTTGGTACCAGTTCACCATATATTTGTGGTATAAGAAACGCGATCAAGATTATAGGATTTTCTTCGATTTTTATCATCAAAGACAACACACAATTTATACCCGCAGTTAATTTTCGATTATTCATTCTAATCAAGTATTTCTTCTTTAATTGAATGGGGAATGAGCGAAATTGAAGTAACAGTTTCCCGTGATAACTTCCTTTTCTAAATATCACGGCATTCGGAGAAAAAAACGACGAAAGGGGAGAAAGTTCGTAGAGTTGTAGGAAACTCTGGAACCTGGAGGAAGATCTTTATAGCGCGGTTGGAATTAATTCAAATCCGTCTCGTTGTTCGCTGGTACAGGAAGACAGCCATCGGACGTTGGGCGTCTTCAAAGATCTTCTTCCAAAAGAAAGATCTACCCTGACTAAATCTGCATTGTGCGATTCTATTAACGTCAAACAGGAAAAAAAGTTACGCTTAATCCGTCGAAGGGTTGACTTCGCTAAGGCAAATGCAATCAACGAATTTTATTTTGTTTTTGTTTAATCCAATGCCATCGTTGTTTAATTTTCAAGTGATGCGACCTTTATTCGTGTACTTGGAGCGCAAGAAAATATGTAAGGACCAAGATAGCTAACTTGGTAATCTTAAATAATTAAAGAACACGGTTTTTAGGGCATAAATGTTTTACCAGTTATTTGAGTTTATCGAATTCACTGTCTCACCGTGTATAGATCCAGCCATATTTTAGGCTCAGAAGAGAATCTTCAGTGACGTCTGCGACCCAATGACACAATATCTGACACAATGACCAATATCTGATCCAATGATCAACATCTGACCCAACGATCCCGCATCTGATGACCCCGTCATCAACACCAACTGCCGAATTTACCATTTCAAGGCCTAATCCTTCGTCTGGCACGACGAGTAGTCACACGCGTAGCTCTCGTACAACCACTGACACAATCTATAGGAAAAGCCCATAAAACTTACAACATAAGTCGTGTATCTTCGATAACAATCTCATTGTGGAAAACTTATCTAGCCAGGTCTACTCAGACATGCAACCACGTGTGTTCCGGTAACGTCTTTCGTACAAAGGATCCTTCTGCTAGGCGGTTTGGGGACGGTAAACTGCTTCTGAGTTGCGACACGTAAGCCGATCCCGTTTCGAAAAGCGACGTGTGGCAGCCGAGCTTGCGGTAACTTCGAACGTGACTCGTTATCCGCGAAAGCGATTGATGTTGAATGGAAGAACGGAACAGACGCGCATCGCGTATCGCTCGAAACACTATCGAATGGCATCGATGCGCGCTACTTAAAAGCTGTACTTGAAAGTTAAAAGTGCAACCGATAGTCAATACTCTCGTGTGCCAATATACCCGACGAGTGATATAGGTAGTCTGACCACCGCCGTACCGATTTCCCTTCCGGCAGAGCTGTTTTTCCAACAAACTCTTCATCCTAGGTGTCCCTGTCCGACCCACTCGACCCATTTCACTCGCCGACCCCCTCGTTATCGAGTCTCGCTGTATTATTTTTTTTTTTTTGAATGTCGAACCTACGAAGGCCATCGTTTCGTTATCGGACATTTTTTCGTTTTTTTTTTTTCGACAAATTTCTCCACGGTACTCCGACGATACCGGAGGACCCATAAATGGACGAGATAATGCATTCCGTTACATTCAAAGGCTGATTTAACGTTCTAAGATTCTTGGCTGTAATAACGGCTAAGCTTCTTACCGGGTAAAGTCGGGTAAGTTCGTGTGATCGATATAACCGGTACACGGGAGACAGCCACTCGCGCAAATTCCGTGTACGTTTTCACGTAAACTGCTTTGCATTCGATGCACTTGTGTTCGATCGTACACCATCGAGGCGAGCCTGAATATAAATGCTGATAAATCCTGCTATACCTGGGGAAGGTAATGTGCGGCGGGTTTCGGTGTATTCGCGTGTATCGTTGGTATGTACCAACTCTACGACTATTCGAACATCTATATTATTCGACGATCGTATCCGTTATTTCTCGTGCTCGTCAAGAACTATTTAGGTTTTGTACAATTTTCGTAGGCACATCCTCGTTCAAACTGGCCATGTTACTAACCTCGTCGGAGAGGAGTCGCAATAAACCTGAAATTAGTCGGATCGACAACGTTCAAGTGGCATAATCGCTCCGATATTTTAACTTATTTCCCAGTGGTACAGAGATACCTTCCCGCGTAGCGTTAACGGGCACGCGGGAGTGGAGTGGGAGGACGGAGGTGAGAGCCCACCGGGTTCTCCCCCTCGCAGAGTAACAAGGGACACCCAAAGCGTGATTATCCGACCGCGAAATTGTCCTGAAAGCCACTTTCTAAACCCTCTTTCTACCCCCCCTCATTTTACGCGTACACTCTTTCCCGCCATTCTTTTGCCCGCTTGTACCTGTTACTAAACCACCCTCTCGCTATTCGTTGTCGGGACCTCCTCCCCCCTAACACTGTTCTCGTTCTCTCCGTCTCTGCATGGTTGTTCGGTTATACCAACGGAATATAGGGGGGGAAAAAAAACAACTGAGGGAGAAAGTTGGGGTGCTCGAATCGGCGAAAAGAGTGGACGGGGTACGATGCGTGTTATAATGAGGAGAAAGGGTGAATTTAGGATTTGGTGGGAGGAGGAAGAAGGGCCAGAGGGAGATCGCCAACGGATACCAAACGCTCCTACGGAACAGAGTACAAAGCTTCGCAAACAATGCCCGAGTATTTGGACAATTGGCACGATCAAAATGGCGGTGCAACTCATCCGCCCCTCTTCCCACCCTACCTGCCCGGTACTGCGCGTGCAACACGCTTTCGGTTTTATGGGCGCGAGAGTCCGGAAAAGCGATTTTCCAAAAAAGGAATAAAATGAAATGCCGGAGAAACACGGGAAAAGAAAAATTGTTCGTGTATCCAACGAGTGGGGGGGGGGGGGGGGAGAAGGGTGGCGGAGCGCTGACCTCCCTTGTGCAGCTGCCCCGCGTCGACGCGTTATTCTATTTTTTTTTTTTTTACTCCCCGCTTTTTGATGGTCGAAATCTCTGCGTTTCATCTCACGTTGCCTTTCTCTCTCCCTTTCTGTACACGCATACATGTGTGTTTGCACGTGTGTAGGCAGGGTACGTCTCACACTCTGAAAAAAATGCCTGCGACATCGAAATTACGACATTTGCGAACGAGCTTTTGATCATCGCGCTTCGAAGTACCGGGCTCCAATTCAGTTTCAGCGAAGCGGCGGGAATGCGAGCCGAGAGAATTGAATAGTTTGTGTTTAACGGTTGAACCTGGGACCCATTTTACTATCGCTCAAGTCTTGAATTGTGAGTCTCAGTTGAGATTGAATACGGGAAGAATTGAGAGAGGGAATTGAGAGAAACGAATGTCGCGTCATTAAAATAATTCGAAAAACGAGAAAAAAAAAAGAGAAATGAGACATTTTCAGACGGAAATACGTTGGTTGTAATTTTTTTCAATGTGGAATAAGCGTCTTTTAAAATTTCAACTATTTTCCCTTTATTAATTTCGATTTATTGACCCTCCTGGAACAGAATATTAATACGATGTAATATTCATTAATATAATATGCTATTGGTATACGTACCATGAATTTTGCGCCCGCTTTTTGACAGAAAATATCGAATGAAATCCCGTATTTCGTTTCTCCGAGATCTCATTTTAATATTCGTGCAAATTTCCTTCGGGAGGCGGTGGCTACGTTTCCCACCACTCTGGCGACGAAATTTTTTTTATCTCATAATCGCTGCGAAATCGGAAACGTGGAGAAACTGAATGGCAGCCGCATTAATTGCAATGCAAATCATTCTTATTCCACGAAATGTGCAACGATGCGGACAGTGGTGCTCCAATCACGAGAGAGGGAATGAGTTGCAAGTATTCTTCTTATCGCAACGTAGAGATTCTTAGTTGGACACGAATTGCCGACTGAAAATGGGAGGGAACAAAAAATATTAAGATCAATCGCGATTTTGTGGAGTGCCTTTGTTGTTAAACGGAACGAGAGGAGCGATTCTAAGTTTCATAAAACTTATGTAACGGTGGATCTGATATCGCGTCGATTAATTCCAAATATGTGTTCGTGCGAATCCATAAATTCCATTGAATGCGATTAACATCAAATATTAGGGGGCGATGTGCGTATTATTATGCTCACGCACGAGTACGCGGTTCGTGTTTGCATATTTTCGAAAGTCCACGGTGTTTTGCGTTACGGGCGATGGAAACCGTTGAAAATATTCAACGGATCAGAGGATAGTGTACATAAAAATAATCTGGCATTTTGTATTTTATGTTCTCTCGTTCGCTTCGTCTGGTTATACTTTTTATTCAAAGAAAATTATCCGAGACGGTGCTAACGTTCGTATAGTTTTTATCGTAGGATGTTATTGGGCTCTTTGTCACTGTTTTTTTTTTTTTTTTTTGTAGAAAAAGCAGGAATTGCGAAATAATATAGATCGCAAGCTAGGTAGAGTCGTCGTTCGGCAAAAATAATTTCGTTGAAACCCAAGGAATCATAGTGTAGATTTAGGTTTTAAATTCTATTTATTCGATTAAAATAATTTCCAGGACAGACGAGTAATTGCAGTGTAGTTTACCCATAATACTACGATCAATGTAATTTATATTCATCAACCAACCGTCTTAATAACTCACTATCGACGAATATAATGCTTCGGAGTATTCACTTGAATCCTAATACCTAATTGAAAAAAATATGGTACACGACCACCGCGATATATATCCGCGCAATTCCAATTTCCCAAGATGACCGTATCTCTCGAAAAGGCTCCAGAGCGGCACGCAATAATAATGGCGAGTGGATCCAACGCGTATACGCAAGTATATGGCGGGCGCCGATAGAGCACCGAGGGGAAGCATCATCAATCATCCGGACTCCGATGTTCGTATAAGTATACACGGGTCATCGATGCCCCGTGCCACTCTCTACACCCGACAGACGAACGCTATTGGCCCTCTACTCGTTGTACACGAGCTCATCGAGGGTCCCCGGAACGCTCATTTTGATAGACGCTCCTAATCGCTATCGCTCATTATTATGCCCCCGCGTGTAACAAATTTCACGCTCCTTGTTGCTCCCTATCCGTGTCGTGTTTCCTGCCGTCGTGAAAATGTTTCAGAAACGTTCAAGAATTTAAATTTAAAGGGATCTTGGGATTTAGTATGGTCTCTGTAACGCGCGTGTGATAATTTGAGATTACAACTAATTCCTTGTAAATCCTAATTCTATAATTAGCGTTTGATTATATTTTATTATCGCAGCCACACAGTGCGCAGCTATTCATTTCTTCAATGACTATGCACGACTTTTGTGCAAGAGTTTTTTTTTTTTTTAAGGGCATCTGTTTTCGCGCTTGAACTCGCTGTACACTTTTAAATTATGTGCGCTCTTATAATTACGTTAATTACCGCGTTGCTCGGCTTATACGGGACTTTCGAAAAGTGCATCTGGAGGGCGAATAACGAGAAACGCGTGGATATACATGGTACGCGAATACGTATGGGGTTGATGTGCAAAGTGTGTGGAGGAAAGTTAGGGTTTTACTTCGTTTTTACCAGGTTGAGAAAAATAAGTTCCTGCATCGATAATAATATTCTGTTTACTTCTTTTACGATATGCATCGAAATTATTTAACAATTATCGTATATCCTGACTCTATTTTGTTAACTTCTTTCACGATCGAAGTGAATGTTATTCGAGGGCTATAATAGTTTTTTTGTATTACATCTATAAATGAATAACAGTACATCCCGATGATCTATAAGAAGTCATCGGCGATACAGTGCAGTTTTAACGGGAAATTAGAAATTCGTACAAATTTGGCCGCGCTCCGCGCATAGGGGCATTCAGCTTAACCAAGTTGTTATGGATTTCGCTTATTAGCATTATACATCAATTACACTTTACGAGCTTGTTTTAACAATGCGGTTGCGGAAATTGTGTTACGAGTTCCATTGTACTCGTAAGAAGACTTACGGCTCACCTGAATACCCGCAATCCCCAGAACCAACTGTGCATAGTTAAACACGTCGATCTCGATGAATCGCAATACAATGAGGATTGGTACGAAACGTGGATTGCGTATTGTTGCGTCCTTAACAATACGGGTCGAGGAACTGTTAAAATACGTAATCTGGGTTCTCGAAGCTTCTTTTGTCATTGATAAAATTGAATACCATGTAATATTCCTATCCGTGGGGTCACTAGTGACCGGTGGTCCCCAAGATTAGTTGAAACACAAAATGAGAAAGGGCCAACAAGTATAGTTTTCGCGATATGTAACGAATTTTTTTTCAACGCGTTAATACGACTACGAACGTCACTGAAATATAATTAATTATTCCAATTGAAATTTTGTAGAGGGGAACATTTATATGTAATATTTCTACACCCGTGAAAAATTCTGCAACAACGCTCTAACAAAGGAACGTCCACAACCTTGTTTCGGAGACACCCAACTGTTCGGTACATTTCAGAACGACGCGTGGACGAAGTATAATTTGCATTTAACAAAGGGTTTACAATACGCGACAAGTCCTTAGGTATATTTACATAAAACCCACGTTACGCGGAGGAACGAAAAAAGGTTGGAATTAACTTGGCCCACGAATGGGTACGTTTGTTGTGCCAGGTTATCTGTAATCCTAGAAACAGAAGTACCACGCGAGATTTCGCGCTGTAAGAAAAAGTGCGTCAAGAGGCAACGGAGAAGAAACCCGCTCCGCGAGTCCGAAGTTAATCCATACGGATCTGAATTAAGGTTCAGGAGTGTGAATGGAGAAAGGTTAGATAGATAGTTCCGGAGTGAGTCTGGGTTCCAGCGCGAGAGTTAGCTAGTGAGTAAATCCACTACTTTAATCTCCGTGGGGAAACATTTGTTGAGTTCGGCAAATCCAGAATTATTCTCAAGTACTATACCTAACTATTGGACAGACTAAGGAGCAGTGTATCCCTTTTGATGAACGGGACTAATTTTTATAATGGGTGAGACGTAGTGGACATACCGGGTGTACGGGAAAGATGTCTTCGACTATGATTGATCGCAGGAGATTTATTATACAAAGTGCAAGTGAATAGGTGTCTGGATACAAGCGTTGGGTCAGTATTGTAACATCTGTGTAGCACAAGTATTTTCCTTGATCCATTGGATTATACTTCAAGATTCCTAACTCGGTACGTCGGTCCTCTGACAGTTTTGTTATGCATCATCTGTTAATTTCATAAATAATCCCTAATATATTTATACTTTATTAGTACAAATTGTAACGCAATACAGATACAATTATGTTCCTTCATAATCGATAGTTAAATCGACACTTAAATGCGTCGCGAGGATGAAATCCAAAGCGGATCGCAGGGCATCGGTATTTATTGCTACCTTATCGATTATTCTGACACTGACAACTGATCAGGACGAGAATAAAGAAGGATCTTCGGTAACTAAATAATCGAATAAATCGGCTTTCCAAAGGGTACGCGTATTTTCAATTTACCCGTCGATTTGACAGGTTCTCGTAGAAATAGGTATACAAGAAACCTCCGCAAACCTAGCGTTAAAGCTGAAAATCGCCAACTCGGGACGTGCCGCCTAAATCCGTGCAGTGTCGAGTATGGTATTACAGAGCCCCGGGCATAACACGGAAACTTTTCACAAAGGCAGTCGGCACTCGTCAAATCACCACGCTCGACGTTGCAGTTGCGCACGGTTCCATAACCGAAGCTGCCATGTCATAGAGAGATTTCCCGCGGAGAAGCGTCTCGTATTTATGGAGACACTGCAATCATGTGACCAACCAGTGTCGACGATTACTCCAGAAAAGGAAGGTCGGCGAGATTTCTATTTTACCTCGCGGCCATCGAAACTGCGCGAGATTTTCTTCTCGTCCCTCCCCGCCGATGCCACAGTTGTCCTACATTGTAAGAATGAGATTCCTGATTTTGGAGCGTGAATGCTCGGCTGAGGAAACGGCAGCATTTATTGGTCGTTTTAAATTTGCTTCGGATACCGGTTCTTGAAACATTCCACGGCCAGTAAATTGGAATCTATCTGAAATATCGCTCGGAAGAGCGGTATAAATTTACGAACGTAAATGACATGAAACAAGGTAGAGAGGGGGTACCGTAAGGAAAGTAAGTGGAAGCTGAACAGGTAGAAAGAAAGGTGCAGGAGCACCGTGGACAAATTTCAAACAAAAAGCACGGTGGTTCAAAGACCGAGGTAATCTTAGAGGAGACGAGAGACGCGGACACGTAAGATAGAATGCAAGGGAGCGGTAATAAGGAGTGACGGCAAAGACAGACAAGCAGACAGGTACCAAAATTAAAGTATAACGGATATTACGTTCTTTTCGTCGTTGCAGTAGACCTCTTGGACGTAAGTAAATTGAACATCCTTTAGCAGGTTGAAAAAGTCTTATGAGTTCAAATTGAATGATTGTGTTTGGTGAGTTGATCGTTGAGTCACTTGAGCGTGACCAGGGAATTAAGAAAAATGTTTCTTTGAGTGCCAAAAATGCAATAGGGGAGTCGAAGTATCACCTTGGTTACTAATTGGACGAGGTAATCCTAATTCAGAAACGCTGTTTGCCGAGTCACCTGGCATTAATTAAAATCAGATAAACATTTGCTCGGGGTCTGACAAGCGCGCTGGTACCATCATATCGGGAAGCGCTGCTCGTTTGATTCTTAGTAAATAAAAGAAATCTTGCTCGGGGGATGTAAATTTGTAATCAGCAACAGCGGTGTTGCCACGACGGGAGAGGCTTTAGTAAATCCTTTGCCGATAATCAGTGTAATTCCTCCAGTAAATAGAGCCCGGGCAACCTTCGGGCAACGAGGCAACTTGCCAAAGCTTCCCCCAACGACGAGAATCTTTTCGGGGGCAAGGATCTCGTTTACCCTAGTTTATCTCTCGCCCCACGATTGCACTCAGTTGCACCGCCTAACAATTACAGTTGCATCGGAGAAAGAGTTCCGTTCGATCTAGCGAACCTCGGTAAGGTGATACTTCAAACTCTAGTAAAACAGCGTTGCCAAGTGTGTCGTAATAAATAACACTAGTCCTCCACGAGTATTTAGGAATGAGTCTTTTTTGATACTTTTTCAGAATGGAGAACGTGTCTATACTTGATTGCTTATAATAAATATCGAAAAAAAAAACAGAAAGTAATCTAGTGACAATTAATGTAACTGTTAAAAACCGTACGTGTTAAAATTGATCACTCGGATAGAAGACATTCTTAAATGGTGTTGCCAAGTATATTAGAATAACTAACACTAATAATTGAACGCGTAACAATTAACACAACTATAAAAGAAAAAAAGAAGCACACCTAACACTATATCCAGGCAATTCTTGTCCCCCAGCTTTTAAATAAACGAAACTAATAAAACTCACCTCCGTCGTATCTGTTTTTACGATCGATTATTTCTCTCACAGATGCAATGGAATTCTGGTCGAATTATACGTAGAACTCTGAGCTTTGGTTAGAACAGAATTGGGGATGGAAACGAATAGAGTGCTCTTGTAGCCCGATTGCAAAAACTTTAATCGGTTTACCGGACGGGCCGGGCAGAGACCAATGCGAGATAATTGAAATCTACGTGGAAAGCTAGGGCCCTCCGGAGATTGCCATTAATTAGAGCCATAGATCACTCGGCGTGGTTTGTGACAACCGGCCGGCCAGATCCTGGACCCCTCTCTCTCCACGCTAACCTGCTCCCCAGCTCGTCTTTAGCGTGACACTGCTTATGCAACCAGTATCTCGAGCAACGTTGATACTGGCGCTAGTAGCGGCTCCCCACCCGATAGCGTATCTGCCAGGATTGCATAACGTATCCGCGGTATCGTCTGAAATAGATCTTGAATTAGAGTACGTACCAGCTGCGAATCAGCAGTACCTGGACACAAGTACCTGTCGAGCATACTCTCGCGACGCTTTGTGAATGTGCATCGTTATCAACGGCACTTTCAACGAGCTGCGGGGAACACGAACAATGGGTAGATGGAAGGCGGTTCGGTTTGACTGTAGATTTTGAAGAGTGGTATCTACCAGGTGTTGAGTATCATAGTGGTATAATTCAGTTTTTTTTATTTTTGTGATTTTGGTCAACTTATGTTGCTGTGATTATCAGCTTTTTCGTATTGGCTCTGGCTTTTTACGGGGAATCCTTTCAGGGGCTGAAAATCATAGTGGTGTACGCCTAAACTTTGCTTATTAGTGTTCACGTACACTCTATGAGAAACCATCAATCTATCGGAATAATTATAACATTTAACTGACATTTTTATTATTAGTCTTATTAATTGAGACAAATCATTCACAAATTAAACAAATACAAAATTGAGCCACCTCATTGATTCTAAGTTCCTCGTAAGCAAACCCCTCAAAGAGGACAGAACCTCTCCCCGAGGGGATGAGAAACACAGTGATGTAAATCAAGAAAAATAAACTTGAGTTTCCACCTTTATGATCATCAGCCCTTGTAACACAGGTCTTCGTGACTGAGTGACATTTTGTTTGACGAAACTTTGGGTTAGAGTTCGTGAAGACTCTTTATTGAACCACTTAACACTCGAGTTGGAGTGAGGTTGAACGAGGGTCTGCCACGTTTCGGCTCGTGTTGTATTTCTCTTCTTATTTTAAGTAGGTGTAATCCTGAATTCTGTTCCCGAGGGGCTGCTATTTTTGTTTTTAAACAAAATAGAAATAAATATGTACCAGCATATAATATTTGCAAAGTATCACAGGATGCTGGTAATACTTGTATCGGATGACCTACAAAGTATATCCATCGTTATTTTTGACGAGCAGATTGCGGATGTTTATACGAATCGATATTTTTTTTTTATTGAAAATGAGCGACGACCTGGGACTCCAATAGAAATCTGTTTCATTACTATAAAAAAATATAATATTTCCGCCTATTCTACATTTCGAGTTGTACATACCTACATACTTACGTATTATGTAGGAGTTTAAAAAGTTAATTGGAATCGTAATAATTATTTATTAATTGCAAAAATTAATCGATTATGTCGCGAGTTTGATCACAAATTATTATAACGATCGTAATTAACTTCATATATTCTTACATAATACTAATTAATAATTCTTATGGTCATTAATTAGTTATTAATAACTAATCGATCGCGTCACGCATTTTATCATGCATGCGCATTTATACACGTTACTATTTTCAGTACCCCAACCATGAATTCTGCATAAACATCATCAGCGTGACTATAACCCATTCCCGCGAAGTAGGCGGCAATTAAAAATCCCTATTTCAACAAGTTTTTTCCGGCCCCTTCCCTTTCTTATTTGTAACGACCGTCCAGCGCAGAACCATTTATTCGGTCAATTACGGGCACCAGGAAATTCTTAATACGTGGAATTGCGGTAATGGGAATTTGAGTATGGTAAATGGTCGTTAAAGCACATTCATCATTACAACAGCCCCATTCGACATAATACTCCCGGGCTTCCGTAGAAGCTCGATATCGTATGTCTTCCTTCAACCAAAACGGATCCTTCTCACGAATTACCACTACCGGTGGTATCGCACCCGTAGCAAGCAACGGTTATCCGTATCCGGGGGACGTTTCTACAGATTTTCCTATTCATGAATCACTCCACTGACCAATTCTGTATCGTGAATTCAGAGATAGCTTTCTGGGTATAAATCTCTCGTCGAACCATCAATATATACGGTGTCATTCCCAGGAACTGTTCGCGTCCGTCCGGTGGTCGGAAGTAGGGGTGGCTATTAGGAATAAATTTACTGAGTTTTTTTCTTTTTGTTATCCCAAGTGGCAAAATATTACGGTACTTGTAAGAAATATGGCATCGATGATTTTTTTTTAAATATTCCACACCTGTCTCTCAATTTTGAATAGGTTGCTTGGAATATTTTTTTTTTTTTATTCTCATTGAGATGTAATTTCGATTTTGACTACCAGTCTTCAGTTCCATTCGGACGAGGAGTATGTACAAATATTTAAAGTCTGATGGGAGTGTTCTAAATCAATTTTCAATGAAATCTTGATTCTTACTTCATAATAATAATTTTATTTCTGTATTTTCTCAGTTTCTAATGAAACTTTCACCCGTATTTTGTAATGACAATATATCTCTTGCATTAAAAATAAGAATGAGTTGGTGAAATCTGCGATACGAGAATAATCTTTAATGAGGAAAAGAAATAAATTGTATGTTAAAAATAAAGAAAAATACGCGTAAAAATATTGGAACTTAATGCAAGTCGAAGGGAATCGTCGTGCCCGTGAAGATTTGCGGCACAACATATTTATCTGTAAACGTATCAACTCAATGATGCGAGCACATTTTAGCGCGTCCTCGAAAACATGTTACTCCCATCAGGTAAATGCGAGTAACGCGGGATGAAAAATATAAGGGAAAACGAGCAAAAAGCTCTCGGTACGGAACTATATTCAACCGGGACGAAAATTGCTTTATGCTATTTTTCTGTGTCACTCTCCGACGCGTATGGTTACAGGGTGAATCGTAATAAGCTTCCAGAAAAATTTCGCTGGAATTATGCGTTAATGTACTTTTCCATGAAAAGCATCGTTCTCGCGGAGCGTGGAATAATTCCTATACAGAATTCTTTTACAAAAAAAAAAAATTCTAAGCCGCATACCCAGCGAGTTTCGATAACAACTTTTTTTTTTTTAAGATTAATTTCCCTCTACTTGCTGTTTTATTTTATTTAGTAGCGCTCTTAAATACCGTAGTAAATTTTGCTTTGACTCATGCGAGCTAAATGTATTTAGAAAACATAAACCGTGTCTAAAATTCGTTCTAGTTAACACGTTTGTCGCCGCGTCACCTATATTCGGGTGACACGTTAGTTGCATACTACAGTTCCGCAATATTAATGTTATTACTATTAATGGATTCAATGATTCGAAAATTGAAAAAAATATTTCATCTTCTCCACGATGCAGTCTGTTATCTCAACATTCAAGAGAAAATTCTGTAGAAATATATTTCAACAAGGATAAAAGTTACCTACCAATATGTTTCGTGGAAATGCCGTAAAAATTCTCTTGTCCGGTACCTCTCCGTTTTAAGTGATCCTCACGAGTACGGACTCAAAGGGATTGACCAATCGAGCATCCTAAAAGCACCTCGTGCACCCTTTTTCTTCTCAAACTTTTCAATTCGCACTTCTGTTATCCTTCAAGGGATAAATCGACCATTGCTGAAAACTTTAACCACGACTCCCACCTATTCTCAAGTTTTCTCCTTCGGCTTCACATCGCTACGAAACACATTCAGCGAGAACGGTAATCAGATCACCGACACTAATGTCCCAACATTGCGTTATGCTACTTCCAATATGCCAATCACCGAGACGGGAAGGTTGAAATTGGGGATGCGACCGCAACGAGGCTCGGACGAAGGGGGCGAGGAAAACTATTGGCGGGTGTCTCGAGGTAGGGGCTGTCGCCGAGAAAAGCTTTTTTCATTAAAGCACGGAAAAATCTTTTTAAAGGATATAAAAGGCCGACTTCAGAATTCCTTTGGCCGACGCTAGTCTGCGACATTGAAATTGCCGGTGCGGCAGGAACGAGCTCTGCGAGATGCAGAAGTGGGGGCGAGAAGTTAGCGAAGGCAAACCGTACGAAAGAAGGAAACGGAAAGTGAGGATGTTTGGGGGTGGGGGTGGGTTGGGTGTAGGAAGGTGGGGGGAATAGGTAGACAGGAGGTTTCAGTGTTCTGACGAAATTTCGTGTTAATGTCATTCACGGTCGATCGCTAACAACAAAAGGACCTTCTTCGGACTCTACCGCTTTCAGAAAATTCTATAGTAGCTCGTCTTTGTTGAACCGATTCGGTTTTCGTCTCCCGCTCCATTGCACTCTCGGGTTCGCGGTGTAAGGGGATGAAAAACGTATACGGAATAGTGTCATTGAGGATTTATTAAAACTCCTCATTCGCTATTGTGGTGCACCTGGCATTGTTGCGCGTTGTATACGGTTGGTATGTTTGACAGCTTTCGAGAGACGTTGTTTCGTTCAGAATAGAGGTACCGTGAGCTCGAGTTGCGTGTATTTTGTTTTTTTTTTGTTTTTACGGAGGCAAGTGTTTTGGTCGTTTAGCACGTTGAGTGGGGTCTCGTTTGTTTGAGTTTGTATAATATGCAATCTTAGTAGTTTGTAGGTTCTGTGAAGAATGTTTTCTCTTCGGTTAGTTGCTTTTGCTTCGAGCGAAATGAATTTAAGACTTTTTTTTTTTTTTTTTTTTTTTTTTTTAAATTTTATACCGCCCGGTGACTGACCCGACCTCAACGCAGCGTGTCATTGGCGACTGATGTGGCTTGGACATAGTCAGTCACTGGCGATTGACGCAGGCTGAACGTAAAGTATATCATCGGTCGATTTTTCAAACGTATGGAAATGTTGAAAAATGTCGGAAATCGAATTTTGGTATCTCCTTTCAATCCAACATTTTTGTCGGTTGCAAAAACGTAAACTGTTACAAGTTTTTCCTTCTTTTTTCCTTTTTCAAATGGTACGGCGATAATTCAAGCGTGCTTTGAAGGTACGCTTTTGGTGAATCATTTCGCTACGAACGTACTTGAAATGTTTAATTTTCAAGGCGGCGTCATTTTATAATGGTTCGTGGAACAAATGTCGAGTCGCGCCATGACTCTTTTAAAAAATTGGCTTTTGGTTTTAAAAGCCAGCTTTAGCGCGGTTTGATTACATTTTGATAAACCGTCCTTAATTACGTTCATGGTAAACGATGAAATGCAATTTCAATATTCCGACTTTTAACGTTCTATTCGATCAAGCTCGGGCACCAAAATAAAATGGAAAATTGTACAAAATGAGAGCATAATAACACGTAATAATCGGTTAAACGGTGTATCTGTTACATCCTTTAAAAAAAATGTTCTATTTCCATTTAAGTTCGACCGTAACTCGGATAGGAAGCAATGAATTTCAATTACGCTACTAGTCATTTCTTTACATCTACTTCTACGTATTATTTACGTCTAAGTCATTGAATTCCGATACATGTCCTAATTACGCCACATCGGAAAATATTTCTAGAAGCGTTTACGATAAAATGCAAATTTCAACGTATCGTATCGATTAATGTATTTACCACGTGCCCAGCTGAAAGTGTACACGACTGGAGCAAAAATACGGAAGACGAAATTAGGGTTCTTTTCGAACTAAAGATAAAGCTGTCTAGACACCCTGTGTAAGCGCTTATCAAATTATCCTAGTCGCCATTGAACATTTAATTATTAATCAAACCGCGAAAGGATAGCTACGTGGTAGGAATACGAATCGAAGTACTAGTTCGATCGAGACGCTCCAAAATAACTCAAAATTACCGGACGTTCATAGCGCGGATATTATATGTATGTAACAGGAACCTGCACTTACTCTATATTTATTGATGGTATTCAATTTAAAATGATTCTATTGCGTGGCGAATAAAAGGGGAATATAAACCACAGAGGGTGGTACCATAGAAATCGAACCCGCAAATATTTCACATCGAGCCTGAGAGTATGAAAAATTGTTCTCGGCAAAATTTGAAAGATCTCATACCTTTTCTGTTATTATATTTGACGTCTGAAGTTCTTTACATTTGTTGAAAACATTTTCACCTTTCTTCGATCTAAATATGTGAGAACTTTTCTCTTTCTATTGTTACAAAATTCGACATTATTCGTATCCAATATTTGAGTATAACAACGTTGCATCTTTGTAACTCTAATTTGAAGTTACCAGGTTAGAAATTTCAAGAAGATAGGTACTTACCGTTATAAACAAAAATCTAAAGATATACAAATTCTTCTCTTTCAATAGTCAACAAACCGGATACTTATTCACATTCGATATTCAAGCACAACAACTTTGCACTTAACAACTGCAATTAGAAATTTCTACATTCGAAACTTAAGGACGACATCCATCTCGACGATCATTCAACGGCAAACAATTTGATCACCCAACGACTAATTAACCACCCCGTCTAGCCGAAGTCAAATTACATCTCATTACGGAAGCGCGGGAAGCTCGGTCTTAAGAACAATGGAATTCTCGTCCTCTCGGTCATTTTCGTACGTAACAATCCATTCGCAAATATTCCTCTTACACCCGCGTCTCTCGTCCACAAAGAGCTATAACACGCGACGAGCGTAGTTAAAGGGCATCTGGATTTAATTAATAGCGTCGTCTCGGTTCCCGTTCGCTCGATCGCCGATCGACGTAACGACGTAAACTCGCCGAGGCAGAGTGATCGATATGGGCGCAATGCACGCCGACGGAGGGAAGCAGCATAATTCGCAGCTACCGAAGCGTTTCGTTAATATTCGTCCGATCCGTGAAACAATACCGATTCGGGACGTCTGCGAAATCGAAAGGGAGTCGAAGCAAGAGTAGCAGGGGAGTTTGTTACGTCGCGGATTTCTCGCAATCTTGTTTGGACATTCTTGCGACCCGACGACCGATAACTAAATAAGCTACCGTTGAAATTGACGAGTTTGGCTTTCGAATAAAATACTTGATTATAAAACAAGTAAGAAGAAATAGGTATTTCAACTAAGTTATACGTTCCCTGGAGCGAGGGAACGGAGTGGTTCAAAATTGTCGGAACAAATCTAGATCGTGCACATCTCCGGATCACCAAACTATTTCTAAAGCAAGCAAACACATGTGATTCCTTGTGAAATAATTTTCAGTGGAATAGAAATTTTATAATTATTTCGTGATCAGCGACTCGAAATACACTTGATAGAGTAACAAAAAGTTTGGAGATCTGAAGATCCAGAGATGTGCATGATCTAGATTTAAGCCAAATTGTCAATACATGACAAGAAGGCATGCTGCCCTTGCAGTTGCTGCCTCACAGACTCACGGGAGAAAATTGTTTCTTCGCAGTTTGATCGCATTCCTATTGGTTGTAGAAATTAGAACTTTGCAATTGGCTGGTGACTTGTTTATATACCGAATGGATCAAAGGTACCGTCACCTCTCACTGCTTTGGTCATGACCGGACAAAACTGTACCGAAACCGTTTACAATATGTAGTAAACCTACAGAGCTCATTGATCCGAACAGGACGTAAAGCCGGAAATACGTGAAAATAAAAGTACTGAGTCTAATCTTTCCCGCGGACTATGCCTTTGCATCGACTGGCTTTACGAACGTACTTGCGTTGCAACTGTGTTGGTAGGATGCTCAGGAACGTCCCTCAGAAGCGTCCTCGCATACGACGGCCGGCTACTAATCCGCGAGTTGGGTGATCCAATTGGTATCGACCGTGGCTTAATTTAAAACTGTTTCTTTCTCCTCGCTCACGAGCCCAGGGATATTTGCATTTAAGTTCTTGTTTGTTCGAGCGTGACAGGGACGTAGGAAAAAGTTTATAGGAAGTATTTGGTAAACGTCTTAGGTCTGTTCGTTTTGCTTGTTAATTTATTAGAGACCGGATTTCCAAACCTGGTCTTTCATGGGACGAATTGTCGAGGCGAGAGAAAGTCAAATTTGTTTGTTATCGTTAAGAAATTCGGTAGCGAACAGAGTTTCATCGGATTTTATTATTTTTATACGGTTTTCTTTATCTTTCACTGAGAATAATTTTTGTTTGGGAAATATTAAATAACGGCAGTTATTTAGTTGAAAAATGCATAATAAATCATTGCGTCTTTAATGTTTATGATGTACTGTAATTAATAACATCAAAGATCAAAATATCCTTTCGCTAAGTATACTAATTAAATATTTTGATTTTTGCCTCCAGATAGCGCCACACAGATCGTCATGTATATAAATAAAAAAGAAACCTCGCAAAATGGCACTAACGGTATTATTCCCACCGTAACGATAAAAATTCGCTTCTTCGAGGCTTCCGCTACAATACGCATCTGAAATCCAGCCAAATCAAAACGTTTCTGGCAAAAACAGATCGTCTCGTGTCAGCTGACTAACCGGGAACATTAATTACGCTTCCGTTGCACATTCCTTCACTTCAATTATCCGTTTCCACCGGTATCATAAATTTACACAATTCATTGGCAACGCGCGCGTAAACGCGTAATTCGTTGACAACGGAGAAATTCGAGTTAGCGACAGGTCTGCCCGCGTATGGTCCTGGCACGTGTTATCCACACGCGAATACGTATATATGTATGTATGTTTTTTTTTTTTTTTTATTCCTTCGACGGCGGTAGACGGTCAGCGACGCTATCGTCGAGAAATTGAATTGTCCAGATGGAAATTCACGTCCGCGAACCTTACGGACGCGTGTGGTTACGCGCGTACGTACATCGCTCACCCACACGCCAATACGTCAGAAGTTATCGAAGTCCGGCTCGAGCACGATTCGAATCGTAAAGCTTCTGGCGCACCCGCGGTCGGGCGTATTGAAAATGGGATTAGAGGGACGAGGGACGAACGGGGGGAAAGTTTAGCCAGGTTTTTTCCTTTGGTCGGGATCTCCCCTCGTTTTAAGAAAAGGAGCAGCGGAATTTCGCTAGCCGGACGCTCTTTGATTTGAATCCTTGCGCGAGTTTCTTGTTTTTCCCTGGGAACGGGGGACCCCCCAAGTTACCAGCGCGTTCTCGAAAAGTTTGAAAAAGCATTCCCTGATTTTTTTCTTTTCTTTTTATTATAAGTGGAAGCGCCTTCTCTGTAGTTACGTATTTTTGCGGAACTTGGTTTTTTTTTCATTTGCGAATTATGTGCTTCGAGCTTGGACGTTTGGGCGAATTAGGAATCGGGGTGGGACTGGCGTAGAGTACTGGGATCGACTTTGAGTTCGAACATTCATTGTTCGGACGCTCTACTATTCGAATGTTCTGTAACTCCACTCCTCCTTTCTTCGAAAGTTCAAATGCTCCATTGTTATTCTGGCTGCTTATCTTTAAATATTTCCATTTAATTCATCAAAATCACGTTTCCTAGACTAAACTCTGCGATCGTAATCTTGACCAAAGATCAGGACATCTTGTACTTTTGGTTCTTCGCGATGTCGAGCAGGGTGGCAATATTGGGATTGTTAACCCTCTTACCTGAAAATGGTGAAATTATTCAGTTCCAAGAGAAAATTATAATTTAATGGGGTAAAAGCCTTTCGTATTTTATAAAAGCCTATTATTTCTGCCGACATTCCCAGCCCCTCGGAGGATCTCCAACCTTTTGCCGGAGACCTTCTACGAGGGTCTCGGAATAATATTATCGTATACATATATAAACAAAAAATAACTTCACTTACACGCCATGATTTTCCTCCGACCCTCTCGATTATTGGGCGCAATGTACTTTTTGAGGTATTTCTCTCTCCCCGAACTGTACAGGGTTGTCCATCTTCCTGCTAAACACACTTTTCCCGGGTGCCACGGGTTGGTCGAAAGGACAGGTAATATGCCACTGTACACTTTCGTGACGTCTGTCACGCCAACCCGACGTGGACCCACCATTTTCCTGGTTTTGTGACACTTACGTTTCTTTCTACGTCCATGAAACTCGTTTACATTCCATTATACGGTAATTCGGGCTTTTTAAGCTTTTTAATGTCCGCCCTGATGACACTGTTTACAAAAGCCAGCCACCCTCCTTAGATTCTTTTTTCTTTCACCACCCCTTTGTGCCGTATAATTCGCGTTACGACTCTTGGAGATCTATGTCGGCGATATCGGACGAGTGGAGCTTAGAATTAACCTCACCGCTACTAGTTATCCGAGCATGATCGCCGTTTATTAAATAATAAACGTAATGTTAAATGATTTCTTGAAGTTTTGCTACAAACGGTAAGGTTTATGGTAGGCGTCCATACATGGGATTAAGCTGCGTAAAAATTAATTGGCGGCGAGCGGTTTGCTGAGAACGAATAGAATCTCAATATCCATCGTTAGGTCGGTAACATGATCTTTTATCGACACGCAATTTTGATAGTATTGTATTTTAAATAATAATCTAAGCGTATTACATACACTGCGAGGAATATAAAGGAGCGAACCATAATTTCTGTTTCAATCACTCCACTTTATCTCGCAATTTTTTTTATCTGGAGTACTTGAATAACATATTATATTACAACTATGTGTAGATATATTGTTACTGTTATTATTCTCATCGCTGTTATCATTCCTCGTGTTTACCTCGTTAATTGAAACTGATATTTAAACGACAATCCAGTGCTTTCTGCGCACACCAAAGGCCAGCACAAAATTTAAAACAATATAGACGATTCCTTTATTTTAATAAACCAGCATTAATGTCCCCAGTCACACTCAAAGCGGTGACAGATAAGTGTACGCTCCACGTCTTAAGTCGTTACGCGTGGCAGCGCGTGCACGTGCTCGCCGGAGTCTGCGTGCTATTGCGTGTGTGCACGTATCGGGGACTGGTGTGAATGCGAAGCTCGGTAGACCAACCACGCAGCGATGCATCAAGGGTAGTAATTTATGGGGGAGCGATTAACCCCTCCGCGTTCTCCGGCTCTCTCCCCACGAGAGAAGATCTGAAAGTCAGATCTAATAGCTGTCTCCTAATATACAAACGCCAAGAAAATTCTGGCAGCGTGTTCGCGGAAGAAGCTTCTTAACGCTTTCTTGCCAGCCGTGGATTCGCTGTAGATTAGGCTTGCCGTACGTCCCTAGTTTATCCGCGTTCGTGCCGCATTTTTTTTTCGAGCAAATTTCACGCCGGGGGTGAATCCTTTATGAGCGAACCGAATCCACCGACCGAGTGATATCCGGTGTCACGTTTATTTGATATCCGATCGTAACGCGTTAGTTTAATAATATTTAGTTAATTAATAACGTGTAAAACGTATTATAGTAATAGCGATTAATAACTCGTCGCGATAATGGGTTAATAATATATGATAATAGGCGATTAATATTGGTCCAATAATTCATCGTAATGCGGGAATAAATTATTATATTACAATAGTGTAAGATTCATGATGTACGGATCGAACACTATTTTTTTGACCGTTCTCCAGATGAGTGTGTATCATTAATTTCAATATTTTATACTTTTCTTTTGCGTGTTTACCAAGATTAGTTTTAAATTCGATCCATTACGTTCTCGATCGCAGCACAGATATTACGATCGTCATTAACCTCTAAAATGTACAAATATAACGATAACGACAACAGTGCTCACGAACCAACGGCTGAATAATATAGCGAAATAATAATAAGGGTCAATAATATTTGTCATTTGATAAAACACTGTGCTACGTAGATACGAATAGGGAAAGGTTGGTCTACCGAGCTGAGTAGTATAATTCATACGTGTGCAGACGACAAGCAATTTATTATTCCCTGGTTCACCGCGCAAAATCCTACCTGCTGGTGTCAATAACAAGTCGGGTGATATTTTTCACTCTTATTTGAGAAATTCAACGGACTCGACTTTGCGCCGTACGATGCGTTGAATAATTATAAACAACACGACCAAGAAACCTCGAGTCAGGAACGATTAGTTTCCATACTATCCGCGAGTTTTATCAAAATAATAATTCTACCACTAAACGAGGGATTAACCCGAGCACTTTGCGAGACAAAAGTTGTTTTTATTGTTGCGCAAACCCTTGCTTACCGGAACCCGTGTAATAGAAACTTTACCATGAAAGGATCCCTTAATGCCCGCGACGGTTATTCATTTTCATTAAATTTATGTTAATTACGTTACTCCGAACGTGATGTAGATGCGGCTAATTGCTTTGAACACAATCGCATTTTACGTTATTTTTCACATCGGTTTTAATACCGCTAAAACTATTATGTTAGCGTATAAATAAAAGCGAAGTCATTCCGTAAATTTATTTATCTTACCCGCGAGCTTCCCGTTACAGATTTATTTTTCCGAAAAGTGTCAGTGGCTGGGTAGTAAAATATGCTCGTATACTTATGATCGCAATTAATTTGAAATGTCTGTTTAGAAAACGTGGTACGCACTTTGAAATAATTAATACTTTAAAAAAAATTTAATGAAGACCGTATGTAATGAAAATACGCGTACGGCCATTATCATTACTTTAACATGACTTTTTAAAACGTGTGATACTTATAACGTTGAATCCGTAATGCAGGGGATTTAAATACTCTTTTTTTTTTTCGAGAACTGGTTCTGGAGCGGAAACGCTACTTACGGATTTCCGATGGGAAATTTAATTTATTTCATTTATTCGCCCCCGTAGTTTTTATAAGCAGACAAATTTTGTACTTCCAACGTTGATCCTCGATTTTTTTTTTTAAATTTACCCAACTAAGCCTTATTAAATATTCATCCTAACGAATGCTTCACCGGTTATCTGGGAATCGTGTTTGCGTATAGGTACATGCCTCATTTACGACATTTCAGCTTTAAATAAACGGGGAAAATATTTTTACGAAGATAGTTCGCAGCGATGCGAGTGTCTCGCGATCATTAAATATTTGAAATTGAAGGCTGATGTAACTGGCTTCTTTGAAAATGAATTCATGAATCGGGGGATGTATTTTTTATACACACTGAACTTAAAACATTCGCTAATTTTTGCTTTTATAAAAATGAAAATTCGGGGTATATGTTTCTGAAATTCATTCAAATTTAACCTGAGCTCGTAATTCTACAAAGATTATCACGATTACGATACATATACGTTTTGTACGAAATATCTTATATTTAATATCTCATTGACAAAAATAATAAATAATTTATGCCAGTTTCATCGCGACCTTGATAAAGAGCGAGAATATCAAAATGTTAATCCAAATGTGAGTGTCATCAAAACAATTCCAATGTTCGGATAAATTTTAATAACGATTTATTGTCACCGATATTAAATTAATTATAATCTATGACGACGGGTTTAAGAGAAGCATTGATTATTATTACCATCGACCTAAGACAATTAGAGATGAAACAGTTTCTATACACGAGTGCAAATTTCGAAACCATTTCTGCACTCGCGAAACGTTTAACAGCTAATTAATCGCATTTGCGCATTTTCAAAGCTCAGCTGATAGTTTCGGTCGGTCCTTCGAGTGGCATTGTAATTGCAATCAATCAATCGGTGTACCTCCGCGCAATTGCTTCTACGCTTATGCCGTACTTTGGGAGGTTCTCTTTAATTTGCGTAGCCAACGACAATAGAGCACCATGCTTCGCGTTGAACTTCATTGGCGAACGTTTTCGCCTGCACTCCATTTCGCGTAATTATTACTTAGAATTGAAGCACCGTTGAACAGTCGGTGTTTAGTTTCACGAGAGGTGCTCAAATACGAACAGAAATTTCGTAATGAACAATTGTTTAACCCGTTGAAGTTCGAAGTTGTTATCAGTTTTTGGATTATTTTCCGGCACGAACTTGGCCGAGTACCGAACACGTCAAAAGTTAGAAAATGTTGAAATTGCAATTTCCGCGCGTTATTAACGACAACTTCGCGTTGAAGAATTTCTCAACAAAATAACGACGCTTCGCGGAAATATTTAAAACTAATATCTGACCATCCGTTGAATGGAATTTATGCGAGAAACTCGTGGAGTATCTATTTTCTTTAATTTCCAATTAATATTACAATAATTAGCATTAGAAACAAGAGATTGAAATTAACCCACATTTCCTGAAACAGCATTAACACGTCGCTCGTTATATCACCCAAACGCGGGAGACGTGGCGGGATAACGTGTTAAAATCATATTTCCCATGTCAGATTGTACTACAGTTACGGAAGATTAATTTAAATTACCAAAGCGTCGCCCAAATACGGGTGACGCGGCGAGCAACACGTCAAAGCAATGTTTACATCGAAAACATCCATCGCGAAGCCAGCCACGCTGAGTCGAAGTAAAGAAAATAAACTCGGTACTTAAGTCTGCCGCCCAAATACTCGGTAAGCGTGCTCGCGCGAAGAGCCCAGAACTCTAAATCCAAAAGCGCATTCACTTTGAAGACAGAATTCATTTGTAATTCCGGCCGCACGAGAGAGGGAAGCCCTCGTCCCGTCACTGTATTTCGTAAATACTACCGCCAAGATATACACGGTGGGAAAATTACTTGACACACGCAGTCGTGAAGGGGGATATCGGTAGGTTGGATATAATTCTCATCTCTGCGTTTCGTATCCCGCTTCTGTGCATTCATCTTCCATTCAGAATGCACGTTACCCCCCCGGTACTTTCCCGAGGGCCGGGGAGAGGGTATCAAAGGTAGTACGGTACCAAAGCAAACACGTGCGGAACGTGTAGGTAGAGCACACGTATCCTTATCGCCCCGTGAGTCGTGCCACGACATCCGGCAATGTAACCCCTTCCGCAACGGGACCTCTGTACGGACGTTTCCTCGTAAAATTTCGTATCTCTCCGCAGCGACGACAGCAGGCGGGCGCAACCGACGACGTTCACTCGAAAACCGGAGAAATATGAAGGCCGGAGGTGGATATGATGACTGGCACGTACAATGAGACACTTTGCCGAGAGACTAGAACGTTTGGCCTCACCACCCCTCGCCGAATCACTTGGTACGAGGTTTAATGATTATTATTATCGCGCTTGGATAGTTTGCCGTCGGGAGGGGGATGTATCGGAAGAAATAATTGGTTTTTGGGGGTGGTAGGATGGCGTGCGAAGGAAAGCGCGCGAAGCGTTAGAAAAGTCGGTGTAACGAAGTTGAAGGATTTTGCAATGGGAAAGGCTGAAATGTTATGAACGAAGATCGTCTCTGATGGGATAGGGAATATAAGAAGAAATCGGAAGAATGAAGTTGAAGGATTATCGTTGTTCTGCTTGAATACACTGGGGATACTTTGTGCACGAAGCAATACAAAAGTTGTTCAAAGAAATAAGTGAAATGAAGTTTACCAATTATTATGATGTTGCTGACAATTATTTTCTTGACAATTCAAAAGCAAAAGCATTTTCTTTTACGCTTCGTAGCTTTTTTATATTTTCATTTAAATTTGAAGGAAAAGTATCCACGTCTAATATCTGCAATTGGTTGTGTCAGATTCATCGTTAACGTCATATTGGTATGTAATTCGCGTTGCCGCGCGTCGAAACAAAAAGAGAAATATCTCAGAACGAAAAGAACGGGGTGCGAAAAGGATTTTCATGTAATTGTCTTTCTCTACGAGATCGGCCGGATCGGAAAACGGGTACGACGAAGACGACCCAACTAGAGGGAGTGACGCGATGCTAGAAATCGAGTTGGACTTCTTGAGAATGCTGGCCACGAATTTACTCCGACCGCGAGCACATTGGAAAATCAAATTCCGTTGGAAAGTACGGACTCTCTTTTTCGTCCTGACCCGCGGATTTCTGCAGTGGATACTTTTGCAAACGCGAGCGAAAACTTTCGCTCGCCGTAAACGAGTCAGCCAGAGAGTTCCTCAACGCGAGAGATATATATAGGAACACTTGTCGGATCCGCGATGAAAACGAATACGATATTAGTCGCGAAAATTTTGACACTCGCGGGTGTGTTCGTTCCACGGTGAATTTCGTAAGTGAATGTTTCCCCTCTGGAGCAACGGTTTCAGCGGATGTCCACGCAAAAAAAATGGGAAAATCGATATCGTCGCTGGATTCAGGTTCTAAAAAAAGAACTAGAGTACTTTTTTTAGAACCGCCACAATTTCAGAGATAAAGTTCTATTACTTTCATCGGAACTGATCGTAATTTTTGAACATCCGTCATCTCGCGTATCGATCGTTTATCGATTGATTTGGCCACGGTGCACTTCAAAATTTTATTTTCAACAATCCCCGTTCGAATAATCCGACATTTCCGACGATCAGCGCTTCCACTGTATTATACATTGACACTTCGATCGTTTTGTGTATGCATGCCCATAACCATAATCTCTGCATTCACTTACGCGAATGATAACCATTCCAATCAAATATAATTCGAATTGATCATGCTTTTCGATAATCCAGTCCCCAATTCCTCCCCAATTATTATCCGCGAAACCACGTTCTATCATAGTGTTAATTCCCCGCGTACGCGGCGAATATAACTGGCAACTAAATGACGTTGTTAACCCATTATTACTTAAATACCACCGGGGATATTTTACCTCTAATGAGGGTAAACTCGAATTTACCACCAACCTCCAATTATATTCCATTAAACAAAAATCGAGACTTAACAACGTGGTTTTGCATAAGAAGAAACGATTCAAAGCCATCGCGATAATTCAAGAAAGCGAGAAGTTCTTAACAAAGGGTCGAAGATTATTTCCCTCTTGTCCTCCCTTCCATCTCTCATCCGAAATTCGAGAGGGAAATAAAAACTGATGGCAGGACCCAAGGACATCGACGTAGATAAGCGAACGCCTGGATATAGAGACCTCCGAAGTTCTAACGAGGCTCACGAGTGCTTAAGTCCGCCCAAAATTGCACCCCTGTCTCTCATGCATATCCACGAGGAGTCCGAGTACGCGTCAGATGCCAGATGCAAATGCATGCATACTGTGTGTATGCATGTGTACGTATGTTATCGGCGTCCAGATTTCGGTCGTTTACCGATGCCGTCCTGTATATCCGTGGCGCGTAACGCATTATATATGATCCGTCCACCGAGAGCGCGTGAGATTGTTACGCTGACGTATGCGTATACTTGAACCTCGTTATTAGGGATTCACGAAGGCGATCGATTTAGTTCTGATGAGGCGCGAAAAGCCCTCGACGCTGCGTTGAAAACTTTGAGACGTTCCAATGATCGGATATTTTCTTTTTTATCGCAGTGTACAGTGATGATGAGGGTAGTTGTACAGTTGTGCAGTACCGTGTACTGAAAAATGTATGGCTTACCAGTGGTCACTAGTTTTTTAAAATCATTGTTTATGAACATAGTAATTATAAGCACGATTGTGAGACAATAATATGTTATAAAAACGGTTGCACGGTTAAACAATTCTTTGTTATACGCCCCTTGGAAAAAGCTTGAGAGAGAGGTCTATGAATTGTAAGTACTCGCTACTGAGGTTGCAGAAAATCAATATTCGTGATTGTTCGGCGTTCGGAAATATTCCAAGGAGGCCTCACGGCTTTTGGTTTCAAGAAAACTATTATGGTAGGGAAGTTATGGTCAAAGGACGACGGGTTGGACATTGGAAAACAATCGAATCACCGAACACGAGTCAACCGAGATTCAGGAGCTCGGGGTTCAAAATATTTGCTGTTCTACCCTATTTGTAAGGAATGTGCAAATATCTTACAGCGGAGTCACTGTGTCGAAAATAAGATAAGGGTTGTACGAAGTATCCAACATTATTATGTGCTGTAAAACTGAAGCTTTGGACAACAATTTTTTGGATTATTATTAAATTGGACAATCCTATCGAGGCTAAAATTATAATTTGCACTTTTAAAAATTTCGGATCTTTTCAATCTTATGTGTACTGCTAGTTGCATACATGAAACATTTAACGCCACTTAGCGTTCTATATTAACAATAAAACATATTTACCGCAAATCATAATGCATTTATTCGCAAAAGCTGTCAAGAACCGAATATTAAGAAGAAAGTACAATAATTCAAAAACACGAGTAACTTAAAAAAAAAAAAAACTCCCCGAGTACTCTCTCGCCTCAAATTCTCTAAACATAAACGAAGTATGTACGCGATAATGAGAATAGAAGAGTTCAGTGTGCCGGCGCCAGCATGTTTTTGCAAAAGGAATAATGCTATTCAGACACCGCAGTGTCGTTTCTAGTGGCTTTGTCGCCATCCTTTTCGTCGACATTATAATTGCCATCGTCAGGACAGGCTGATATTCATTGCGCTTGTTCGACGTTGCTTAACGTTAGTGTGAGTGCACCCACACGAACATCTCGACGTCTACAGTGAATGGAAAGATATTTCTACACACCAAATATTCTCGATGAACATAATTTTCTATCGTAACCCGCAGAGTGGAGTATTTTAATAGGAACTCCTAACCACCCCCTTTATTTATTTACGAACGAATAACTTCCCAGGACTGGAAGTGATCTTGGGAAATCTTTTTTTTTTCTGAGATATTTAGGCGTTCCAATTTAAATGTTCTACCCTGTGTATTCCCATAACTGAGCGTCGGACGTTTGTCGAAATGTATATTTTTACAGTAACGGTTAGTTTGCCTTGCGATCAGAAGGTCCAAAAAATAAATGCTTAATTTATCGTTAAGACCTGATATCGCGATTTTTTCACGCATAAATATTGTACGGGTATGCCATATTTATCGCGTATACGCGTCCGGTGTCTACGCGTAATTAAACAATGGGAGTGGGAATTGTTGATTTCACACAAATTCACGTTACGTTTATCTGGTGTCGGGAAGGCCTGTCGAGCCGTTCGTTCATGGTTTATAAATAACAATGCACGCGAGAACGTTTGATAACGATCTCAATGTAAGTAGCCAGGTATTTGCCGCTTTGAACTATTTCTCACGGCCTATTCAGGTCGCAGCTTTGAATATCATTCCAAAGAAAACGAATGCGTTGTAGTTGCGCGGTGAAAATACGCCCGAAGGACGATGGATTTTTCCTCCCCCCCTCATTTGATCTTGATCGACGCGACGTCAAACGTCGTTACAATATTACGGGACGATACGTTAGCGTTACGTTCGAAATTAATTTTCACAAACGTTTCATCGGCACGCTAATAGACGCGCGTACACGAACCGTTGATAAATAGTTATCGATCTCTGCGGTCTGTTATTAATGCAGCCTAACGCGCATAATGTTGTAACGCGAACAATGCCATGTTACATGTAACAATGGGATATACAGTGGGCGTAGGTATCGCGTTGAAACAATCGTTAAGCTCATATCACGCGCGTTATAACAACGTTTCGACCACTCTCAATTTGATGTCCCAAAAGTTGTGGGAACTATGGCCATAGTTATGGAATATTGATATTAGGAGGGTTGTCAATGTGTCACGCGTATCAGCCAACTGCGGGTGACGTGGCTACAGATACGTTGAATGATAATTCACTGTTTCGAATTTTTTTGTTTTGGGATACCGTTCGATGCTTTGGGTGAATTTTTTTGTTACTTGAAAGTGTGCGAGGCTGACGAGTCCCCGCGGCTATTTATAGTGTGAGAAATATTAGCATCCCACGAAATTCTAATGGATTTCCGCCTATGGGTAAAGTATAAAAACGCGTGTAAACAGATACAATTATTCACAGTGAACTATCGTTGCGTAAATATGTATTGCATATTGGACCGGTCAAAATGACTGGTTTGGTAGTTCCAGTGTTAATAATCGCCGATACTAGAGGCAAATACTAGCAATAATACAAATATAACAATAACTAGTTATGCTAACATTGACGCGAATACGAGCGTCATCGCAACTACGCAAACATCACATCGAAATAAGCGCTCTCGGTACGGCGCTATTCGATTATCGTCGGCGTGTGATGGTCGTAAAATATTCAATGCAATTAAAAGACACGAAGGTATCGGGGGGTGTAGCATACATTTTTGTTATGCGAATTGTCATGGACCGTACAATTGTAGCGACCATTCCCGCCCCACTATTAGCATGAATATTACATTCCATTCGTCAAAGGGCACCGCGATGTGTGTATGCAAATGTATATGAATGCCATTCGCCCGATCGATACGCAGTTAGAGCAATTTTTCGCGCGGCAATTTTGAGGAGTAACGCCGGAACCATAAATTCCCACCCGCCGGCACGATTTGCAAGCGAGCACGTTTGTTTTTCCCCAAACCCCCGTCGTAGTGATACCGAATCCCCTAGAATCACGTTTGACACCTTTCTACGGCAGATTTCAACGATTTCGATGATCGGCGCGTGACAAATGGCAATTCAAGGGGGGGGGGGGGGGGCGAGGTCCGCGTACACACAACGACGATCCTAGTGGAAACACAATTAATGGGAATCCTTGCGTATTGTATGCGTACAGTGGAGCTCGGAAATGGTGAGCAAGTGGTCGTGGCTGGCGGGCAACGTTCCCCCCCACTCCGGCATCCGTTACCCCCTCCACGCTCGTTGCCGAAGCGCGTCGGTTCGTGTAAACCTTGAATATCGACCTATTGCAAACTTATGTCGCCGTATACATGCTCGAAAAACTTAAAAATAATATCTCATAATATACGGGATATATTCGTTGCAATAATATATTTTTTTTATTTAACATTTATATTGAGTTTATGAACAGGTTTGAGGGCCACCGTACCGAGGTACACCGTATGTCGTAACGTGTTCGAAATTGATTATTCATTTGTATTTGGTGGTACGTTTAATATACAGACCCGTGTGTATATGTATATGTTACGCGGGAAATATAAATAATTGGGCATTATTTATGTAATAAACAATGTAATAAACAACACGATCTGGCTTGAATATCCCTTTGGGCACTTTTTAAATTGCCCGGGCATTATAAATAATGCCCAATTATTTACATTGCCCGTAACATATATATTTTTTTATTTGTTTTTATATATTTATTATACATATAAATCACAAGAGTCTAAAGAATATCAGGATACTTTATCATGCGCCACCTCGTTGGGAGTCGAACGCGGAAGGGGAGAAATGGTCCTAGAGTGGGGGAAACGAGGACCCATCGGAGGCCTGCAACTGTGCGCCACGGCGGAGTTCAGAAAAGGTGGTTAGGATTAAAGTCCGTGGAACTGCAACAGGTACGAAGAGGGGTTAGATTATCGGAGAACTTAAGTCGAGGAGGCAACGAACGCCCGAACGGAGGTGACTCGATGGCTAGGGCTTGCCGCAGGTCCCCCATTTATGAGGTTCGCTGTACCTACGCGCGTCTACACAGAGATACGGCAATCGCGCTCCAAAATATATCGCGGACGAATACGAGAACGCCTGAGCGAAACCAATGCGCCGACGTATCCAGTGATTTACGGGAACGGAATTCGAGGAAAGGAGGATTCCACAGTGTTTGCTGTTTACAGGGTCCTTCTGTTTCAAATCTGCCAATAATGGCGTCGGCAGGTCAAACGCGAAATACCGCGGATTAGAGCTGCCGATCGGCTTGATTTACGTAGAACCGAGCTTCACTGCCCCGTGTTCCATTCCGCCGCGAACTTCAATAGTCACCGACATTTGTTTTCGCTTAATTATAATCGGAGTAGCGGATAGAAGTTCTGATAGGGAATATCGGGAATAGTTCGGTGAGCTTCATGCTCCGCGAATTGTGTGTAAGCAATAGCACCGCCGGAAGAATTATAAACTAGGTGGAGAGCAAACAATAGTTCGTCGGAATTAATAGAAGTTAAGTGAATCTGAGAAGTCAAACTTCTACAATACTTTGTACCTTTAACCAACGCTCGCATAATATTGCTGGCACACTAAGAATGGTACAAGGTTGACCATTGCACCAATATTGTGGAGTAATATACAGTTACAGTATTGTGTCTATGAAAACCCAACATACGTAATATCGATGAACAAGATTTGCCACTATTGAACACAATTTTTGCTATAATAAATAATAGGAAGAATATACTAGGTTTTTTAAATAATAAACAGTTCCGGTATACTTGTCCCGAGACGGAACTTGGTCTGTCGATGCTGTACTACGACAGCTGTTCAATGTTAAATGCCACCTGGGAAAGTACATTTTGAAGCTTTACATTTTAAAGCTTCGGAAGCTTTATGGAAAAAACATCGACATTGATGCGTAATTGCTTTGAGGGAAATATAACTGGATTCGGAAGACAACCCGACGCTGTACCATAAGTTGATTAATTATTAAAGCAGAAAAAATGGGAAATCTTTTCTCTCCGCTTATTTAACAAACATAATGCTGAACGACAGTTACTTATTTGAGCATTTTTCAAACATTTTTCGCGATAAAAGATTTAATACAGTCGCAGCGATAAAAATAGTTCTTGCCCCGCTCTTAAATCTCAAATCCGAAATCCTTTTTTTAAGATTATCGTTTAACGGTAGAACATGCAATCCACGATCGAATAATAATAATAAAAAAAAAGCCGCTACTTTGAAACTGGGTCTGTTTCGGTACATCAAATTCTCGTTACACTTCCATTGACTGCTTCCTTCTATATCTGTACCGTTCCTCGAGCGAACTGGAATTAACGTTATTGAAAAATCCGACGGTGAATTGGAATCACTCGGTGTGGCAAATTATATGAACCATTACGTTGTTTCGGAACGACTCTTTAATTGAACTCGAATGTTCGTAACCGTAAAGAGAATCGAGAGATTTGCATTCGCAGGGAATCGAAGCTTCTGCACCTGAAGATCCCCTGTACGGTCGATTTTCGCAAACTCGCAATATTGTTCCAGGTTTAGTGGACGGGTTTTAATTACACGAAAGTTACATTAGTTCCACTTGCCTGGAGTGCAACCTCGGACTCTCCGATAATTATCAAAGTACAGAACGTTCGTGGGGAAATTACTTTACTTAGTTTGAATCTCATTCATTTTCTCCGAATATACTAGTGGGTTTGCACTCTGGTCTTGAGTCGGCCATGATACTAAAATTTGAGTCGTAATGAATGTATTGTCGATCAAATACGAGCTTTGCACAATCAATCGCAATATAAATGTAACATAAATAATTGAATATATATAAGCAAAATTTAATTACAGAAATTTATATATGATAAATATAAAGTGTGCCGTTATTTAAAAATTTGCTCATATCTTCGATAAGTTATCGTTTAGTACATTAATAAATATCACAATTGAAATTTTTTTGCTATCGACATTGCGAAAATTAAGTTGAAACTATCTGAATTGAAAGAAAACATCAAAACGTCCATTTCCACGAAGTAAATGCATTGTTCGATGATACGCAAAATTACATTTGCGCGTGTCTGTGTCCCTGGCGTGTCTGGTCGACGCACGACGAGCGCTGTACATGTGTATTTGCCTTAACGATCATACGTTAAAATTCGCGGTGTATCCAATTTGGAACTGAAATCATTTTAACTTTCATCGCCCGGGATCTAGCAGTTACATCCGACCGGATTGCATGTGTATATTTTACGATGCACTTCCGAAGGTACAGTCAAAGTATATTTTTAACGGTCAGACACGTTCGTGCTTTTCCACAGTTAATAAATCTGGGTTGGTACGCGGTAATGTCCCGAACCAACACCGATCTATTTTACCGCGCACGATTCTTTCGTTTCCACGAAGCCTGAGAAAGGCGGGAATTGTTTAAAACCGATCTCGCCCTTTCCCACGATTTCTCGAGCTACCTGTATTATCTATCCGATTGTGTTTGATAAGCATAGTTAGGGCGGTGGATTGGCTGATAAGTGGTAAGCAAAGCTCAAACGCAAGATATCCCGGCCCCCTGGTAAGGGCTCAGCAACAGTTACAACCTGTAATCGATACGATCCGTCGTCGAATGCAAAGTAAGGCGTACAGCTTTATACCTGTGGGGAAGCTTTAACCCTCGACGGCTGGATCTGGAGTCGAAATTGACTATTTAACTGAAAGTGGAATAACCCCTACAGGGGTTAATTACCCTAAGCATTTTGTAAAAAATTGAACATCCTTCCCTTGAGGGGTTAATGGCCCTAGCAAATAAAAAAAAAATCATTCGTCGAGGCCCAATCCAAATACCAACCCTTCGCTGTAAAGAACAAGAAATTCTCAAAAGTGAAAATTAATTTTTGAAGAAAATTAAACATCCCTACGTCGAGGAGAAAAATTAGGAAATGGAAAATTTTTTTCCCCATACGTACTATAATCGTATTTATTTATGTGTCACTCGACCAATACATAAAGGAATATAGATTTGAAAATTATTATCGCATTCCATTTATAATCGTGTTGACTTTAATCTCAGAAGGAGAAGCAAAACGATGAATACTAATAATTCTTACTTTAATGGGTCAAACTACCCGGTAACCGATGCACCGAGGATAAAGTTTCAAAGTCGATCAAGCCAGTTGACGGTGTACTCTCTACCCTTAAAAAGCGAAGAACTGCAACCGTTAAGGAAGGGTGGTTTTAACAAGTAGTCTGACTGACGCAAGGCAGACAGGCAAATATCCTTCAAAGTAATACGAACTGCAAGTTCGGTGTAGCTTGTATACCTGCGCGAGACAGGCCGACCCGTATTGTATGACTTCTCATTCCCCGGCATTCGGGTATTTCGTGTTGCGAGTACAACTGATTCAATGGGAAAGCGGTCGGAAAAGTCCTGAATGAGAAAACTCGTTTTCGGTTTCGCGTAATGCGCGCTGGTAACAATTGAATTGCTGATTGTATGAACGGTACGCGCGTCGCGAGACAAGTTTTTGTTGGGACGACAGAAGGATCGTTATTTTCAGTTTTCCTCTCGACTTTGGATATTTTTTTTTTTTTTTTTAATAACATATCCCACTTATCGTGCACCAGATTGTTTTGTTGATAGTTGGCATATTCCCAAGTGCATCGTGCATCGACAATAATCACCATTCAACGGGACTGTAATATTAATCGTTCGCATGCGAAAATATTTTAGTCTGCCTTCTTATACTACCTGCGAGTAGTATTTTCATTATTCCTTTTTTAACTTCTCGTTCTCATCCCGCTCAGTTTAATTCTTTAAAAACCTCATTCGCACTTTCTATACAACGAAGATTAACAACGTCCAGTGATTCGTTGCAAAGAAACGCCAAGGAACAAATAATACCGCAAATAAAAAGAATTTTGTCCGAAAGAAAAAAAAACATTCTCCGTACACCGCTTATACACAATTTTTTAAAACACCAACTTCCGTTCCCCATTATTACGGTATGCACCCTGACGACCCTTATCCCCACCCAAAACGCCGGATCAACAAAATCCCTCTCAAATCCCTCCACCGTCATATTCAACCCTTCCACCAAAAGAAAACCATCATTATATCGAGTAGCCGAGAGTCAACTAAATCACCGTACAATCTCTCTCGTTCCAACTTTCGCGGGAAAAAAAAACATGTTTCGACGAATCGCTCCTCGAAATCGACCGGCAATCCGTACATTCAGATTTCCAATACTCGAAACTGAACAAAAAAGAAAGAAAGAAAAAAAAAGGCATCGAAAGGATTCCATCGCAAGAACAAACACGGAACGGCTCTTCGCTCTACGAACGGCTATGAACCGCTTTAAAAAAAAATGTATCCGATAGAGTCTGGCACATAAGTCCTTCCCCGTATGCAGGGGGGGGGGGAGGGAGTGGATGTTACGGGGGCAGTCGGGGGGGATGGGTGGTAAGGGGGGGGGGGGGATACGTGCTACGTCGAGTGGTAAGCAGCAACAAGAAGGGTTACCCGACTACCTCCCCCCCCCCCCCCCCCCCCCCCCCGACCAGCGAGCGATCCACGCCACCATGCAGTCACAGCCGTCCACCCCGCCAGCCAACCAACCCCATCGGCCAACCACGCAGTAGGGAGAGTCAGCGACGAGTCAGACGGACGAACGAGCGCCAGTCTACCGTGGGCGCACGTCGCGGCACCACGTGTATCGCGGATCGCAAGGATCGCGAGCTCTCCTCGCGCCACGACGATCGTCTCGATCACTTGGAATAGATGTAAACGATTAATCCTGTGTGCCGCGGGGGTAGAGGGTGTTAGGGGGCAGAGGAGGCGGGTGGGTCTTGGACTTTTCCTCCGACCGTGTGTTGTTGTTTCCTACGGCGAGGGCAGTGCTCGAAGGTGAGAGAGAGAGAGAGAAGAGAGAAGAGGGGGTTACTCGATCAGTGTTTGGTGCCAAGTTGGAATAGCAATTGACTCGCGTGGATCGTCGGACGAGAGGGATCGATGAACAACGATCGTTGGAGGTAACACGGCTCGTTCGGAGAAATTGCTTTACGAGTGCTGCCCGACCGTTTCCGCGGACGGGTTTTACTACCGCGACGCTCGCCTTTGTCACGAGACCGTCGAATCGTCGGTCAGTTCGTCACGGCAGGTAAACTGACGTTATTTAACGCGTGTACTGGTCGACGCGACGCGTCCGTCGTTTGCCTACCTGTAAGCTGTGCGAGGTACCGAATGGCCGAGGGGCTTTCGATTTTTTTTTTTTTCGTATCGGATTGAAGGTGCGTTTGCTATAAAGGGGTAGGGGAGGGGCGAAGCGGAGAGTATCTGCCGCCACGTACGGACGTAAATTCCGAATTAGTATCGTTCTGAACGCGCATCGGGTACGACCTTCGCTGTTTTTCAGAAGTTATTTGGAACGAAGTGCGACGTAAACTGAATGTTCTTTCTCGAGTGTGAGGGGTCAGTCGATATTATTTTTCTTTTTTCTCTTCTGACGTGTCCCGAAGTTTGACAGGCGAGTATTCAGTGCGATGAGATTTTGTGTTACGAGTGCGCGTCAGCTTTTTCGTACATGCATGGCACAGAAAAGTGCCTTCTGGTTTCGAGGGACGCGTGGGAATTGTGAGAAATCGGTATCGTCGGTAATATCGTTTCACCACTCGTCGCGATTGAGAAGTGCTTAATGTTTAATTGCGAGAAACGAATTGTTATCGTTTATGAGGGCATCAAGCTTGATGTATCGCTTATCGATTCTCAGCTTCCTCGTTGCACTTCCCACTCCCCACCGAAAGATAAGGAGAGCAAAATACGATAAAGGATTACCTTTCTCACTCGTATCGAGCGCTCGTAACACGCCATGCGTGCTCGTGAAATATTTATAAAATCATTGTAACGCCTGAAGCACGTACTCGTGAAATATTAGTATCATCAATTACAAGAACTTTCTTTTTTTTTTTAACGTTGCGGTGGGACTCCATTATCGACGCTGCGGCGCGGCGTACTCATTTAATTTCTCGCATCGAATACTTCCGCAGTAGTATTAAAAAAGTTCTAACAGCTTCGAGTTGAATTGTTCGTCGACGGGGTATTTAAGTTCCTTTCCGGATGAAATAATTACGTTGCGTGATTAAAGTTTATCAGGAGCAACGGAAGCGGTGAAATATTCAAGCGAAGTTCGTTCCTTCGGCCCATTACTTTTTAACACTGACATACTTTCATGACCGTATTTTTTTTTAACGTACTCACTCTCCCGCGTCCGTTCGATAACGTTTCTCTCTCTCTCTCTCTCTTTTTCTCTCTCTCTCCCTCCCTTTCTCTGTCTCGTTTTCGTATAAACTAATGTCCGTCGAGAAATTGTGAATTTACTCAACGAAATTTTCATAACTTTCTCGCTCCTCGTTAAATGCTCTCGCGTTGAATAATTCCAAACGTTAACGCTATATCTGATACCGTTATTGATGTACACGCGAAAATGCAATTTTGCCGATTCAATCGTTTATCCGTTTCCTTCTCCCTTTTTTTTTGTTCGTTTCGCCTCAGTTTTCTCGGTCGACTGGGCGCGTACCGATTGTTTTATTCGCGATCCGTGAAAAGTGACGCATAAAAATGAAATTAATTGTCGGGCCGCATTACGCGGGTCGTTAGGTTCTTTAATGAAACTGACGATCGTCGTGCGATCGCGCTTATACCGTGCCGATTGTGTTAACGATCTGTTCTTTGCAATTATCGTCGATTGCACTCCGTTCGTAGTCGGGTCGTGGCATATTTTATCGAAGGAAAGTTTTAGGGAAATGCGAACTCCCCCGCGAAACGTTAATATCTGATGTTGCAAATATTTCTATTCGTAATTATAGTTACTTTTGAGAACCCCTCCATATAAAATGCTACAAATATTTTTATTCAAGATTTTAGTTATTTTTTGAAGGATCGTTCCATATAAAATGTAAAATATTTCTATTCGTGGCTATAATTATCCTCCGATATTAAATATTGCAAACATTTCAATTCGCGATTATAATTATTTTCGAGAGATTCCTGAATATCAAAAATTTCAAATATTTTTATTCATGATTATAGTTATTTTTGAAGAGCTCCCTCATAACCGATTCTTTGTTCTCCCTCTTTTTCATCTTCCGATGCGATGAACAGTCAAACAAAAGAACCGTGACTTCTGAACCATTTTCTGGTTTTAAATTACACGTGGAAGTTCGCAATGCCAGGTTTTTTAATTTGAATTTATAACTAAAAAATCACTCGGTTTAAGAAATCGTAACAAAAAGGGCTGTTACTCAACATTATTTACTCACTTCGGTTTCAATATTTTCAAACGAAAAATGGTATTAGAAACTTGGCGCATTGATAAACACCGGTATAAAAATACGGAAAGAATTATCAGTAAACCAGACGCAACGAACCACACGATATTTTTTATTTCGTTTAGATTCTGTACGGAATACACCAAATTGAGTTACATCCACTCGAATAACTCTTGTTCTTGTATTTCAGTTACACGTACTATTTGTTTTTTATTTTCATTTCAAACAATATGTACGAATTTCAAGTTTCCCCGCGAAAAACAGTCCATTTTCCACCGGTACGTTTAGTACTGAAATAACAGAGTCATAACGAGAAGAATCCAAAATTAATGCACAATATTGTAATCGAAAATTGCTTTTTACTATTTGGATAAAACGTTAGAAAAACATGACGTTGGGGGAAGTATTTGACTTTTCACTACGCTGTATTTAACCCCGTTAAAAAATTTGCCGTAAGCCACCCGTGATCGCGTCTAACGTCAGGAGCAGATAATTTTAACGTAGAAAAATAAATTCTTTTTTTTTTATCCAGACAAATTTTTATCTAAAATATTCACCGCACGCACGTGTAACGCGAATTTTCCGTTTCTCTGTGCGATACCGTCTCGACGGGTAGGTTCGCGGTAAATTTCAAATCTGGCGTTGCTCATTTTTCTCTTGGCGTCGCACCAGAGATAAGTGCGTTCCATGCAAATTTTACCGCGAATTATTTCAAACTTGGCGATTGCGTTTTGGATATTAAATATCGCGAACGTTTCCCCACGCGGATGGTTTTAATGAAACAAAAAAAGAAAAGAAGAGTCTGTTAAACGGAGGAGAAGTATGCTCGTCCCGGGCGTAATATTAGCTAGGTACGGCCCTGATCCCTATACAAAAGCGTTTACCCTCCTCGACACTGTTTTCGTTTATCATCCACTCGCGCTTATTTGTATTATAAAAACGAAGGGAACGCTCGAGCGCGTGCCACTCGGTCCGTCGAAATACAACGAAACGGCGAACGACGAGTAAAAACCCCCGAGAACTCGTAGAAAATTTTGGAAAATTAACTTTTTATCTCGCGATACGTTTTCGCGGGGCGTTTCATTGTATGCACAGTAGTACGCTGCGCTGCAATTTTCAGCGCCCCCGAGAGCTTTGGCGCGTCGAAATAAAACAAAAGTAAAGAATGCACGGTAAAAGCTAATACGCGTATATCATGCGCGGTTCCCAACGTATATTTTACGTCGCTCGTTTTTCTTTTCAGGAGATAATGCAACGAGAAGCTAGATATCATTTCCGTTAGTTTTGCCGGTGACTAACATACACGGGGAGCAAAAACCGTGGGCGAATTTATTACGAGAGTTATTGATAAAAAGAAGAAAATGTTTGGCGTTCGGCTTTTTTTTTTTTTTTAGCGCGTGTCGATGAAACGACGTTACGATCGATTAATCGTACGCGTATATCGCCCGCTGTACCGTGCCCGTCGATCTCTCGCCCTTTTAACGATTTCCGCGGAAAGATTTATTTTCTTAGTTTGGAAAATACGGTCGCGATATATTTTCTCCTCGCGACATCTAATCCGACAAGATGAAGAATAAGCAGTACAGCCCGCCTGGTTACGTTCTAAGAATATGTGGGAATGTGAATATTAGCGGAGAAAATATGTATCGACTGTCAATTCCATGTTTACAAGGAGTAATATTTCACGCCGAACAATTTCGATCGTTTCAACACTAGATTTGAAATTTTTGGTTTTTAAATACGATCTCTCGTGAAACAGAGCCCATTTGTCGATTAACCGATGTAGACAGATTTTATTAATAACTTTCACGCTCAATCGAAAGGAGAGGGCAGGTCGTGTAGTAATTTGTCGACCATAATATCTCATTAATTTCTTTTTCGTCAAAATCGCATTGAACGCTGATATCCTCTGTCGAGTCTTCAAAATCAGAAGCAAAACGTTAGGATTGGTAAAATCGTGCGGTATTATTGACATTTTTTTTATTCATATCTTTCCCCTTTTAGAAAGTTTACACTGTTTTTAACGACCGGACAAATGCAAAAAACTTTTTAACAAATCAAATAATGGTAGGACAAAGAAATTAGGATTGCAAATGAACGCGTTTTTTAATAGCAAACAAAAAATACCTCGTTTCCTATTAGGATGACACCGTTTTTATTTATTGCATTATTATCGCAGCGAATCCTCTTGTCAATAAAATTCAGCAATTGCATACCAAGTAATTTCGTTTAGCCGCGTTTCGAAGCAAACTTAGTTCATTTATCGTTGCACGTGCGCATTTAACGTTTACAAGTGCACTCACTGTAACTCCGTTTTATGACGTACCAAATAAAAACTGATGTAAAGTGAAACAGTACCGTATTGGTTCGGACTGTAACCGTGTTACCAGAAGGGAAAATAACTTGGAGTGGTTGTTACGTACCTCGAGACGTTATCTCGACAAATTACTCCGGTCGAAGAAGAAATTATTTCGTGGTTAATTGATAATTGCCATTCGAAAAAAAATGAAATCGATCGGCGTTAGTACGTATCTTTCTGGGGATATTCGGATGCGAATTTAGCGTACCAGGCACGTAGCAAATACGTGACGCAGTGTAGAGGATCGGTTGAACTGTTAGCGAGTGAAGGGTCGTAACTTCGAACCGTACCATCGATTTTAGTTAATTTCGTAATACGCTTAACGCGTTGAAATGCTACATCCAAGGGAATCGAAGTGTGGATAATTAGTATTGAAATAATTAAGGATTGATTCCAATATAGATATAATATTTTCTATTTTAAGGCTAATCGATTCGTATCGCCATGGGGCTTGTTTTATTTCATCGAACCATCTTCGTTATTTCGTTAACGGCAGAAAAGTTATTTATATTCCTCGTTCGAGAAGTTGTGTTTGTGACATTGCAAAATTCAGGTGAACTCAGCTTCGTGTGGGATTAAACGGGATCCCCCCCGAGTCCCGCGGGAATCATGTCTGTGATGAGACATTTTTCACTTAAAACTGCTTCTAAAATCCACTTGGGAGGTTTTCGTATTTCCATCTGGAACATCTCTTACAAATATCTTTAAAAGAAAATTCGCCAACCGTTATCGTAATCGCGTCGATTTCATGCTGTACCCTATTGTACGCGTATCGGTGTATCTGAAAATTTATTTTATTAGTTACTTAATCTCGTGTTACGTGTAAGAGAAATATTATCAGGTTGAATCGTATTAACGATAGTATAACACAAATTATTATGAAGGAGTAAAAAAACATTTCCTTGAATCCGATTACGAATAGATTTATTTGCTTCGTGCTACGCTGAATTTGAAACCGTTACTTTTATCAGAAGCATAGTCAGCAATTTTGTGCATTCAAACCCACAGAATATAACGATGGTTGCAATTTTTATAAAGAACATGTTACACCAGGAAACGGGTCGATACGTACACCGTGCTCCATATTGCTTCGCGCTTAACGGTAAGACCGCAATTAGGGTGCTAAAAAAAATAGGAGAACAATGGAAATCGAGCACCATTGTTAAATTGTTACTTGCATTAATTAACATCTCATTTTCTCAATTCTCACCGATATCTCTGCAACTAAACCGCAACCAACATTTTCAATTAGGAGAAACCTGCTTCGAATTATGTCAGGTATTCATTATTTAACGGACTCCGCCAAACACATCTAACGAAACGACTCGTCCAATATTTTCAACTCACCCGTTACATACACAGCAGCACCACCAACACCTGGCAGACTGCTTACGTCGAAACACATTTTCGACTCGGCCATCGGCGCGAAATCCATAGCAACCATTCCAAACTGCATTTCCAGCATGAACGTTAGCTACCAGAAGAATTCGAAATCGGTAAAATTGCACGTCCATTGTTAGAATCGCGATTGCGGGGCATTTAAAAAGATCGTTGAAACGTAGTGGCCGAGGAAAAATTCCGTGGGACATTTTTTACCGATCGACGGGGAGCTATGCGACGCGGACAGTTATTAAAGGGAGGTAACTAGCCTTCCAGGTAATTTCACCAGCGAGCACAAAAAAGGCTTTGATATTGCCAGTCTCTCTAATTACCTGATTAATTCACTCTTGTAAGGTCTGCTCGTTTCCCATGTTTCGTAATGCGTTTGATAACCAAGTCAATGTAATTACCAGCGCGGAGAGTAGTTTTGAGTAAGGAAATTATTGATTCGGATGGAATTAATTCTCTTACATTGTTACTTTCCGGTAAAAAAAGAAGAAGGAAAATTGGAACGTGAAATACCGAGACATTTTTCGCGTTTATTCTTCGTCCAACGTGGCACTTAATGCGAAGGAAACTTTAGGACTGAAATGCGTATTATAAATCATCGAAAACAGTCCTAAATTCTAATACAAGGACGGACGAAAAATCCGTGCAGCGGTTCGCACTTTAGTCAGCCTGAATTATGCGACTTTTTAGTGTCAGGCAACTTCAATATTTCTACGGAAAGTACCACCCACGCTTTACTCCGTACAAGTTCCGAAATCGTGGAATTGCTTGATTGTAATAAACGCCTCTGTCTCTTGGCATAGCTGTTACGTATTTTACACTTGGAACCGGAACTATCTCCGGTATTAAGATATAGGAGGCAATTTGCACGTTTTCCCTGTAACTGAATGTATGCGGTTTGGTATGGCACCAAAAAGTAGTGCGACTACGTCGAGAGTCAGACGTTTTACTGTCATAGTCATAACATAGGACGCGTGGAATTAAATAATACGAGAGATAATATAGCAAGTCCAATTCAATTGTGGTGCAATTATAAAGACATAACTTCTCGCGTCGCAAAATATATTTTACGTTACCGACCCGTATCTGATTTTAGCCACAGGAACATTAATTAGTCGAGACCGAAGAAATTTATATGCGTAAATGTATTAAATACCGTGACATAATAATAGTTTCAAAGCAACAAATTAATTATTCGTTCAATTACAACTGAGCCGTATTAAAATTCACAGGTCCGGCTATTTATAGAAACTGTGTGACGGTCGCGAAGCTCCATCGTCCATTGTATTCTGCTTTATCGCGTGACATCTAGCTTTAAAAGTCGTCGAACGAAAATTCGTAACATATTCCAGTCACTGGTATCTCGAATCTCTCGTTTTATTCTTCCACCGAGTGACGCTCCCTACACCTGGGGATCGAAACCGCCGGTAATCGATCACAGATTCTTCCTGCGCTGAGCTGACAGTTCAGCAGCGCAATCAATGATCCACTGTTCCAGTTATCTCGTGACCGGGATAGCAAATGTCAGATTGATAGCGAGGCCTTAGAATAGAATTCGCAACGGTAAAAATACGGTGTGTGCTAAAATATTAAATGGAATTGTCGTAAACTTCGTATTAGCGCGTGTCAGCGGGTGTAAATGTGTAAATTGTACTGATAGCGTACCTAGCTATCAGATCACCTTGCGCCGATTTCATTCGAAACAATTAAACTCCGCTCCGTGGAGGGGATAATCAAAAAATTACTATGGACGTATAGTAATAAAACGATTCCCGACATAGCCTGCTAATCGATATGGTCTAAATATCCATTTTTTGAAAAAGCTTTACCCACTGTTTCTCAAGATTAAATAGCCTGCCCCGAATATATTTCCCGGCAATCAGTTTGCAGATTCTATCGTGGAAAAAAGTTTCAAAGGGTATTAATATTCCACATAATATTTGCTATCAGTTTTATGTCGATATATTTCTCATGGAAAACTATTTTCTCTTCGACCACCGTACCTTTCGAAAAAAGATTACATACTTTCTTTTCACCAGTATGTATCAACAGTCGAAGTACTAGAAAATACATCGATTCCTTTTTACAACATATCGAACATGTTTTGAAGGCACTTAGTCTTTTAAAATATAAACCTAGCCTGTAAGTGTTAACTACATACTTTATCTAACAGGTATCGAGATACGCAATTCATATTTGATGCTGCAAAATTGTCAAAGTATAAATTCGGATAACGTTCGCGAACGAATTTTCTACTACATTTCCTACCGGTAAGAACCACTGCGCGGTTCAACAACGTACAGATAAGAATTACACTACTATCCACTTCGTGCTCGTATCGATCCCAACATTACAATTCGAGAACCGGATCAAGTCCATCGCTGCGTAAACCTGAATGCGGTATACGCGGATATGTGCCGCAGTGGCCCTGGAGGTGAAACTCCCACTTTCTTCTTTTTTTTTTTTTTTTATAGACCTCAAGGTCGTTTCCCCGTGTACACCTTTCACAGCGAATTTCAGATGAAGGTACCGCCGCGGAGTAGTTAGAAAGTTAAGCAGATAGGGGTTGCCATTCAGTATATCGCTGGCCTTCCGACCATACACGCTTACGCGTATGAGCGCATATTTCTGTTGGTTTTCATCTTCCGACGGAAGCACTGAATTCTGTAAGCCCGTGCGCCGCTGATACAAATACGGTATCTAGTCGAACTGGTCGGAAAGACCAGCAAACATCAAACGAGCCGGAGTACCACTTCAATTTCTGCTCGAACATGCTCCGCAATTCAGGGGGTAGAGTCGCCGCTTTCTTTCCTTTCATATCCGCTGGGGGGGGGTCTACAGCGTAGAATGTGCACAACGCATACCACCCAATAGCGATTATAGGGATGCGGCTCGAGCGAAATGCTTATTGCATGAGCATCTATTACTCGGAACACTGGATCATTTTCCATTGTGCGAAGTAGCTATAGGTACCTTGGGGGGGAGGAGGGGTAAAAAATTATTCTTCTTTTCTAATGGAGGAACGATAGTCGAGCGTGTATAGTGGTTCACGAGATATACCGATAACAGCGACGATCGCTTATGGTTTGTGGTATCAGGGAATCAGGATTGGAACTATGATGGGACAGCGGGTGTACGAGATCTTGTTTATCGATGGACTCGAGCGAATGATTGCTGATCTTTAGAACCTATTGAGACTACTGATTTGCGCCCCTTTAACTTCACCGTGAGATACAAATTGCAAACACAGCTATCCTATATTTCATGCTTCTAATTGTGGACGCGATTAGAACGCGTCGTTTAGGGGAATGCGAAACCGTGTACACGTCGGCAAACATCAAGGAATCAGGAGTAGACGGACGATGGGCGGCAGATGGGCTCGGGCGAATGATTACCGATCTTGAGAATCTGTTGGGACTACTAATTCGCGTACTCTTTAACTGTGCCATAAGATTCACATTGCAAACAGAGCTATCCTATTTTTAGTGCTTCCAATGTGCACGCGATCAGGTCACGTCGTCTAGGGGAATACAAAACTGTACCACGACGCGCAATTGTTTTTAATCCCAGCGACACGTTATCCGAGTAATTATTAAGACGCCCCTTCTAGAAGAATAAAAAACCGCGTCAACTTGATTTTACTCAATCGCACCGTTGCCGCTGAAGCACTTCGGTGAACGATGAGAAAGAACAATGCGTTAGTTACCAGGGGTGACCTGGCGGTTGCCCCACAAGTTTAAATTCTCGAAGTACGTTTCTGAACACCAGCCGCGAACGCTTCGGTAACGCCAGGTGAACAAGATTAATCGTGACAGTACGTACAGAGTCTCTTTCGTAATTTCAAGTAGGGCCGTTACAATCAATGACTTAACCAACGCGTTTGGAATACGCGATACGGTGCGCGGCATCGCGTTCCAGCCGGAAGTATACCTTTGGGATCGCGTACGGCTCACGGTGTCAAATATTCAGCGCAATCTAAAGTACCCAGAGACTCTGGCCCAACTATACTCGGAACTAATCTAACAAACTGGGTAGGCGGTTGCCTGTTCCCTACGAGCATTTACTTGCATCGTATAAGGGACACTAAAGCAGACTTGGCGAAGGGATGAGGTGGATGGACGCGGGGGGGGGGTGGGGTATCGGAGCTTGTTGAGGGGCGAGAGGGGGTTGAGATCGCACAACGGAGCCGCTGAAAGACGGAGTCTCGGAACGGTTGTAATGATAATAACAACGGCAAACGTTGAGATTGCTTCACTTTCCATTAAATCACGAGCGCTCGAGAGATACCGCTTCGCCTAGATACATGTATCTGTTCTCTATGTAGGGAAGCTTACATATGTACGCGTCAAGAGAAGGCTGGAGTGTGCGCTCACAGTTAACTCGATCCTCTAACTATTGCTATGCAACGTGCTCGATTAACCGCGAACGTTGTTCCGCCCGTGGGAAGGATTCAGGATCGGCTTTAGGAATTTTTGGGATGAATCAATTACGAGCAAGAAGGTTGCGCGCCGATTATATTTGACCTGACGCGCGAGGTTGAAGAGATAGTCGGAATCTTCGCCCTGTAAATAAAATATTTATAGCGACCAATTGGGGAGAAGATTAAATTCTCGGTTAATCCATTTTTGGCTTCTGTATCGAATGGCTTTTACGGGGTTTAATTATAGGTCACGCGCGGTCACAGGGTGACCAAAGGTGTGAGGTTATTCAATGATTCTAAATCGTTTAGTCGAATATTGGTTATCGCAGTATAGTTTGCTGTTGCATCATTTGAATATTCGAGTATTAGGTTAACGGGATACTGAACTATTCGAGTGTAATTTCTGTACTTGGATATTCGTGCATCGAGGTCACCTAAATATTCGAGTATTGGAATATTCAAGTACCCGAAGATTGAAGCGCTCAAGTTTGGGAATATTCGAGTATTATTATTCAAGTATTTGAATGATACTCAAGTATGAAAATATTCGAAAATCCAGATTGCGCTTATATTTATCGTTCTACGTTTGAAAAATCGAGTAATTGAAATTCAATTATTATAATTCTCAATTCCTTGTACTCGGACTTGTTTCTCGGCGTTTTCTCTAACTTCGCATCCGCGAACCTTCCAGTATCAATAGTAATCATTCTGACATTTATGACTCAAACATCGCACAATTACCCGGGTAAGTCACGCCTCTACCTTTGATCTACAACCTCGCTATACGTCTTCTTTCTTTTTTTGCCTTCGCACTTCGGTCGTGACATCTCGCTAACGAAGTGGTCGCGTCTGAGACCATAACACTCTCGCGACACTTTATAATCCGTCTCTACGTATAAAGCGCGATGTTTCTATTTAAGGTACGTAATTAACACCTACCCCCCGTATATCCGTTGTATCGGCAAAACTATAACTCATCGCCGCACTACGTGCAAAACGTTCCCAGGAACGACGGAGCGGCACTCCCATGAAAATTACAAACTTTCGCGGCGCTAATTGTCGGCCCAGATGTTCGTTTTCATTATTTATTTATTCATTCCTCGCGCTTCGTCCGTTGGCACGCGTAGGCCGCGAACGATCCTCCAAGGAATTTTAAAATCTCCGCAATTCCCCGACGAAACTAATTTGATTTCATGTTCACGTACAGTTTCACAGTCACGCTGGACACACAAAACCCCGCTTGGAGCACCGGGGGGAGAAACGATTCGGTCCCATTAAATTTCAATAAAAGTTTGTTAAGCCAACGTTTAATATCAGGCTACGTTTTCATATCTTTGCCGTGCGAAAACTCCCGACGTCGAAAACAACCGAAACCGCCTGGAACTACGAGCGCGCCCCGGTTTTGCCTGTAGTTTTCGCACGTCACCGGAAGTGATTTGTACATTCAAACCGTACGCTCCTTCCGTAAGCGCGCCGTTTAAATTGGAAAGCTTGCTCGCAGCCGTACATATTTCTAGGTTTGATAAAAACGCAAAATTATAATTGTGATTTTTTATTATCGACGTTGTTCTTTAACTTTATTTTGTTATTTCTCGCTGCGCACTTTTGACTATACTTCCGTGAATTTTTGTAGCGGGTGATATTCGTCTGTGCCGCTGACAATGGGAATTTTAAAAATATAGATACGATCAAATCAAATAACATAACTTACGGTTCAGAGCTTTAGAAACTTGTAACTATCAATTTATAATTCTGTTTTTGAAAATAGAAAAGTTAAAACTGTCGATTTAAAGTAAAAATTGTTTTGAAATTATTTCATTAAATTCTTGTATGACTGTTTCGTCATCGCGCAAATTTAATCGACCGCAATATTCATAGTATCTATTTTTGATACTCAAGCAATTCTCAGACTATCCAGATTCAAACAAAAATAAGCAATTCGGAAAATTGATAGCCTATTTAAAAACCTTTTTGTCGAACAAAATTTCGGGAATGGAGGTATCTAATAATAATTCCTTCATCAGTACTTCAATCTATTAATAACATAATCGAAGCGTTTTTTCAAAAATAAAACAACATCTGCCGCGATCAAAGAATTCGCGCCGCCCGTACGAGTGCCCATCAAATCACGTATCTGGGTCAATTTGATTTCTTGAAATCGATCTTCGAGAGGGGGTGTAGCGCTGGAAGCCAAGTATTACCGAACCGACATAATTTCGGCTAAATCTATTTACTCTTATCCGGCGAAACTCTTGCAAATCTATCCGCTCTTCTCCGCGGGGCTCTGTACGTACGAATAACTCCCATTTCCGTGCACTTCCGGTAAGATCGAAGTCTTCGCCGAGTACGGAAACTTTCTTAATTATCGATGAGCCATAAAGGAGGGGGGGGGGGGGGGGTTGCTTTCGGGGGGGCTCTATTTAAAGAGCGGACAATCGGTCTGGCCGTTCGCCATGCGCGTTACAGTCGGCCTCTTTTCTCCCGTTGAGATTAAGGAGACGAAAGGAGTAACTGAAAAAGAAGGTGAGTGGTCGATGGACGGGAAAAAAGGAAAGAGAGGGGGGAGGGGGGGGGGTGAAGTGCGAAGACAAGTAGGGGGGGGGGGTGGGAGGAGGGGGAGGTAAATCTCGCGGCAGTCAGCATCCGTGAGTACGCACGAATGGATCGGTAGGGCGGAACATTATAATGAAATCGGTTTTCGCTTAGCGCGCTTTCAAGCAGCCTTTATTAAATCTGTGATTTCGCCGTTTTCCTTCCTCCTTTATTTTTTTTCATTTTTTTCTTTTTTTTATTATTATTATTCCCAGCCTGCGCCCCATTCTCGACTCCATTCTCGATAGTTCGCAGAGGTGAGAAGAGCTCGGGCCACCTCGGATCTGCCTTTTATTTCTCTCCCACGGCTTTCTTTTCTTTTTTTTGCTCCTCTTGCCTAGCATCTTTGGCGGGATTTACAATGGAGGGTACGTATTATGCGTTCCCCGCTCGTCGATCGATCGTTTTTCACGGTGGATTATCGCCCGAAAATACGAATAAAGCGATTGGTCGATGGATCGTCTTAATTGGAATTTTAACCCTTCCGGGAATTAGAGGAGAGAGAGATATGTTCGACGTTTCACGAAGAATGCTAAAAAAAATTTCGAATTGTTTTTTTTTTTGTTATATTAGAATATTTTTTTATCTAAGAATTTGTTGAGTATCAAATGTAGATACGATTAAATGTTGCGATCGATTAAATTTAAGTGCAGTAAAAATTTTCAAGTTTTTCATCGTCATACGCAGAGAAAAGAATTTAATAAAGAGTCTCTCAACTCAAATTGAAGATTCAGATTAAATTATTCGAATCTTTTGTTCGTCTATTTCGCAGCACGAGAGTTCGATAATAATGTTATTCGGGATAATGAACAATTTTTATTTTAATATTTATCAAGGGGCACCTCAGGAAGAACGGTAAATAAAAAAAGAGAGAACTTGGCTGTCAATATATTCTTTAGAAATTATTTTATATTGTCTTCACTCGAGAATCGTGACTTTCGATAAGTTAAGATAAATTGGATCAACACCATTTTGCATTTTTAACTGGAATATCGGGGAAATGGAAAACGGGGATAGTGAAATATTGGAAAGTGGAAAGATACATTTTAAATTAAAGAAGAGGACACTCGCGGTTATTCGAAAGATAAGCGATGTCTGGAAACGGGTTTTCGATGACGCATTTAAGGAAGGGGAGACACGCGTAAACTTAGATTTTGGAAAATGTGCCACTGGGGCCATAGCAATTCCTCGTACCGCTCTCCGCGGTACCATCGAGCTGTTTGAGCGTACATTTTGCATATTCATGCGATCACCGTAGAAACTGTACCGACTGTGCTGCATATTCTGTAATAGAGGCAGACTCCAACACCAGTGACGATGGAACAATTCAATTTTCTTTCTTTCTCTTGCAGTTTTCTGCCAACCAATCTCTCGCATTCATATTTATAAAAACGTAGTTTACACGTATCTCCAAATGCGATGCTCGATGCGGGGTACTCGAACACGAAACATCGCATTATTCCATACCTATAAATTTCCAATGGAAATTATAACATGTTATTTGATATATCGAAATTATATTTTCCGACATTGATTTAAATCAATTTATAATATTTGGAAGTTGTAAATATTCATTTGAATGAACGTATTAGTGAATGTGTTTAAATCTTTATTTGGGAGAAATATATTTTTATATAGATAAATATCCTTCATGAGACTGCTACTGATTAATATTTTAAAAGGAATTTTGTATTTTCTATCTGTTAAGCTGAACTCACGAGCTCGACTCAAACGTTTTAAGAGATAGGAATTAAAAAATTGCAATTGAATTATGTATTAACAGCAGGCTCATGAACAATATTTATCTATAAATTTATATCTCTCTTATATACAGATTTAAACAATCCTATACCAATTAAGAATTCTAAAAATGTGTCCGTTCAAATGAATATTTAAACTTATAATATTATAAATCAATTCTTCTCAACGTTGAAAAACCCAATACCGATATATCGAATAATCTGTTTTTCTTCCTAAAGATAAATGGACATTTTGATGTATATATCCGTTGTTTATGTATATATTTTTTCGGCATTATGATAACGACGTACGCCCCCCCCCCCCCCCCCCCCCCCAGTAATGCGCGGCATTTACATCTGTTCACGGTTACGTTATGCCGCGCATAATTCATAAATATTTAAAGTTTGGTTCAAAAACATTCAACCCGATTCTTAAACCATCGTTTGCTCGCCCAACGGCGCTTTAAACGGCGCGTAGGTGAACGGAAGACGTTATATCGATCTATGGCAAATATTGAAATTGCGCCGCTTGCATCTGGATGCATAATGCAACGCAACAAATTACGGATCGACGAATTTCCAATACCGCCTTGTCACGCGGCTGTACACACGGGTACAGCATGATGGGAACTAATGATTCGAAAATCCCGCAGGAAAATAATTGAATTGCGCCTTAGTATGCGTTTCGGTTAGGCTGTCGACCGGTTGCATTCTGATTAGATAAAATCAGCTGGTGATACTAATTTTTCATTACGAGCATGTGTACGTATAATATATAGTCTGGTCGAACAAACACATCTTTAGTTTTCTAATATTCTTAAATTCCATAGGCAACAGATCTTTTTATTTTTAATAATAAAAGTCACTCGCAATCACCAAAAGCGCGGCAATTGTTTAATTACAAGGTTTAAACGGTAAGTGAAATATACTCCGGTTAAACAAATGGGATACATATTGATTTTAGGATTTATAAAACTCTGTCCTTGGTGTAGTATTTTTTTAAACAAACAGAGCCATCCACCATCGCCGGAAACAGCTCGTAAATACAAAATTTTTATCACGATCGAGTGTACGAATGTTATTTTTCGAACGGGATTGAAAATACACGGGAGCAAATCGTAGAGACGGATTTTAAGTTCCGAATTCCTGAAACCGTGTACGCTCGGTTGGAAAAATTTGTTCGACAGTCGGCGTCATCGACGATCACCGTCAATATACCTCGGCTCCGCGTACCGTTCTAAGTTTAATTTAAAGTCTCAACGAGGCCACCAAAGGCAAAATGAGCGATGCGGTCCGCTGGCGAAAAGTCGGTCTTCCTATCAACTCCATAAAACACGAGTCCCTCCTGGAAAAGTCTGGGAAAGTAAGGGAGAAGAAGAAGAAGAGTCGGTCGAGGGATTCCGAGCAATGATGCGATCTATCTCGAGACGTCAAAGTTCCTCCCCGACTAATTACTGCACGGATACCCCCAAACCCACGACGGTGGGATAGTAATGCGACAGAGTATCTCCGGGAGCCGAGGACATCCGTCAAATCTCATTTGCGTATTCCTCCAACGCTGTTTTCCCACCGTCGTAGGAGTTTCTTCGTTCCCAGCGGTGTAATAAGAGTCGCTGACGACGTTTAAGCATCGCCGAGTACTGACAATAATAATAACCGACGTCCCCGACCGTAAAATTAGTTTCTGATTGGATTAAAACCGGTTAGCCGAGTTACTCTTTGCGCGTATTTGCTTTTTTTTTTTTTTGTAATCGCGGTTTGAAGATTTGGGGATTGGAGAAAAATAATTGCGTCGGAAACTCTGGTAAAGAATTTTTTTAAGGGGTTGTATTACTCTGGAACTTTTTCCAGAATCCCTGATGAATCTTTTAATAGTTTAGTCGCGGCAGTAAAATTATTTCGAAATTCCGGTCGAATATCTGCTGTCGAGAGATTTTTTATAACCGTATCTTGAACATTTGGGGATTTGAAAAATCTAATTGTGCCAGTACCGTGAAAGGGAATTTTTTAAGAGGTCTTAATTTGAAAATCCCTGACTGACGCCTGAAACTTTTTAAAATTACCAAAGTTAATTAGCGAAGTTATACTGATTTGATATTCAACGAGTGATGTTTTTTTTTTTTTTTTTTTGCAAAATGGATTCACAGGAAAACTCGTACAAATCTTTTTCTGATTTGCTCCATTCCCCAAAAAACCACTCTTTAATCAGAAAGGACTGATGAAATAAATTTTAGTGGCCGATATGAATTTCATACGGAATAACCGGAATGTAAATTTGCATGCGGGAAAACTGTGATGAGTTTTAAGTAAGAAGGCGAATTTATTATACGGAGTCTAGATTTAGTTATTGATGTTGAATTCGTTCTCGGCAAACGCTCTTGAAAGGGGAGAATTTTTGATTGGATTAGTTTCTAAAGTATTTACGTATTGCTGCAGAGATTGATCAAACTTCCATGTGAAATTGCCTTTCTGATGATACGGTATACTTCAGACGATCCATTTCCTCTAAAAGATTAAGATTCTTTTTACGTATTCAATTTTAAGTCACGGTATTTGTATGTATCAAATTTTTTTTTTAATTCACGAACGTGCCTCTTGTCGATTCAAAAACGGATTTGTTGTAATTAATCACAGCGATTAAAAATAAACAATTTAAATATTTGTGCCCATAAAGTTACTCCAAATTTTTGTTTACTACCTCTTATTCGAAATTTCTGATGAATCGTCTGTAAATTCATTGCTAGGTCATTAATAACATTATTTTAAATAAAAACTTGTTGAAAACTCTCACATCGGCAAGACCATTTTTCGGTCATTTTCATATATCGTTAAAAAATCTTTTTAATGCTAACGCAAGTTTCGGAGTAATAAAGTGAATTTCATTGGCCATTATAAAGCACCGTGATTTTCCAATAAATAATATAACGCGATAAGTACGTTAGAAGGTTTTTAGCACTTTATATTCCTTGAAGATTCTAAAATAATGTTCCATTTTCATCCACCGGAATCTTCGTGGCAAAGTTGCTTTTGATTTTTACAGTACTATATCACTTAGTCGCGTATAATTTAGCCAGGATGTTCCTTAAAAGCATCTTCCACGCGTTCACGATACACTTTTACGGCCATCGATATAACCATCGCGCTTACTTTCAGCTGTTCGCTGAACAGCCTGTAAAAGATTTTCCGATGGAATATAATTTTAACGTTTTCCAAGGGGTGAATATTCGAGTTTCTTCCACAAGAAATCGTTCGTTACTTGGCAAGTACGGCGCGAGTGTAACTGTGAATATAAATTTAATATTTTCTAAAGATATGAACATTCGAATTTCTTCTGAAATAGGGGATCAAGAATTTTTAGGACTCCGATGTTTTAGAAATTTAAATTGTAAGTATTTAACAGCGAATTCGGTGTACTATAATTTATAATTCTTCGTTAAAAATTGGAAAGTATTTTCCAATAGTTTCGAATATGCATTTCTTGCTTTTACAAGCATGCAAGGATGGTTAATATGTACCTGCATTCTGTGCAATATTCGGATTTACCTTTTGATAGTCAAATGAGAACGTTTCTGTTGTGAATTCGGATATTTACATACTCATTTTATCCATGTGTTTATTTAAATTAATCAGCCATCACTCTTTATTCGCCATTCAGCAAATTAAGTAACAATTGAAATAGTATTGGAATTTATAATCGAACGTAGTGATATTTCACGTAAAATGTTAAAACCAGATCAGAAGAATGCGTTATTCACAAGAATAATGTTTATTCATTTTTACAATTTCGTTCTCGAATAACATCGTTTCTGTCTCTGTGCACAGACTTATTTCAATTAATTATCTGTCATGCTTTATAAGCAATATTCCAGTCTACTCAAAACAATAAAAATATATAATATTGATAATCGTTTCCCTTTTCATTCTCCAATAAAATAATTACTCTTCTTGCGCTCATATGTATTCCAATTCTTTTAATCAACTAACGTTTCAAATGATACCGAAACTCACAATCCGGCGAAATACTACCTTCCATCAAATATACCCACCAAACCAAGAACGCGTTATTCCCATAAATAATATTCATATTCGTTCTCAACGACTATTTCCCGCCAGGTGATCTCCGGCGCGCCAATAATCTCTAATGAACCGTCATCACCAAAGTCGTTATTAACGCACTAACGAATCGGCTCGGCGTTCAAACTCAATATCCGCATTTCCGACGAATCGTAACGATCCCGGCCCATCGTTACAGTAGCCTCGCAACTCGAATTCGCTTGCCTCCGCCCGCGATCAGGATTTCGTGAGAATGTAACTCGAAACGGCAAATTAATTACGCGCGACATTATCGCGTTTCCACGTTCCAGGGTGGAGAGGTGTAGACAGTTCGGGTGGAGGGGGGTGGGGGAGGTTCGACGAGGGGATTGCACACCCTCTGCTTCTCCCTGAGCCCCATTCGCTCCGCCACCTCAACCCCCACCCCACCCACCCCCTTCCAACTACACCCTGGTACATATTTGATTTATCCGGAAAGTTATCGCCCCGAGGAAGAACTCGGGTAGGTTGAATCGACTGAAAAAGCAGCAAGCTTTTCACAATCTTTGTCTCGCGTTTCTACGGGCGAACGCGTTTCCACCGTGCGTCGGATTTTCGAGCCTTCCATCCCCCCCCCCCCCCACCTTCCACCCCCGACGTCGTTACCACCCCATCTCACCCCACCGGACCCTTGAAAATCATTCCGTTGTTTGCACGAGTCGCTTGAGCTTCGTTAACGAGGACTGAGTGCCTACGTACCCTGGGGCTCGATTCGTTTGCCGGGGATTAATCATAATTCGAAGTTTTCCGCGTCGGATCTTGCAATCCCTGTACTTTTCCAATTTGCACAAACGAATTGCCGGTGGTGGAAATACGGGACGGACGAGCGTCGGTTTTCGCAAGTTTCGACGGTTAAATTGCAATTCGGTCGCGAACGGGCGACGCGTAATGAAATATTCGAGGGGAAATTCGTAGGAAACTGCGTGGGGAAAGTCCTTGCGTAACTGTTGCGAGAGTACGAAATTCGTCGTTAATTAATTACGGGGGGGAGGGGGGAGGGGGGTAGTCGATAACATCGCGAAACGGAAATTCCGATGATTACGATAGCGATATTCGAAAATTTCCCCATCGATAATCAGATTTCCCGCTCGGTGGGAAAACTTTCTGAGTTTCAGTTATGTTCTAGCAGTGGCGTTAGAAATTTTTTATTTTTTTGATCGCGTATTCGTGCGACAATAGAAAATAAATTTCACGGGAAAATTGTACAATGTGCTAATTGGGGATTATATGCCACGATTATGTTCGCGCTGAACAGACAATTTATTATCCAATAAATTTGGAACGTGGCTTAAAAAATATTATGAGTGACTGGGTTTTAAATTTAACTAGGATTTTCGCCCGCCACGCCCTGTTCTCTTTACATCCCCGGTTTTGATCATTTGCATCTACAATAAGACAGTCAAATGTAAAATCTTACTAATATCGAAATAGATAGGTAACTTCGGCTTACGTTTATATTTTATCTATATGATTCGTCACGTGTTTGACGCTTGCCGTTATGTTTTAAAGATCGGCGCAACAATCGTGTGTTGATATTGAGAGTCGATATAATCACAGAAAAAGAAATGTATTGAAAATACAGCGAACGTAAGACGACCATAGTTCTTGTCAACATCCATAAATTGTATAGTTGCGAGCATCCAGAGTTTAATTTTTATGAGCAAGCACAATTTTCTAGTGATCAACTTTACTTCTCGTTCCACTTAAAATTGTAGAGTCGCGTCCAGTGGGGAGGGGCCGCAGGGTAATTGCGTTCCACTAAATAGTCAGTTCCTCGGTTCAAGGAAAATTCCCGCAATTCCGCGCATTTAAAACATAGCCAAATTAATATTTCCCAGGTGCTGTTCCCTGGCACCGATCCAAGTCTGACCGTAACCGCGAAATTTCCAAACTCCGTTTATACGCTTTTATACAATTTTAATAATACCAATGATTACACAAAATGAATAATAATAACGATACATTTTAATCTAACGAATCACGATCGATTGCTTTCAAACGTATTATCGATTCATTAGTGGAAAATGTCGGTCATCCGCTTGAATATCGTGCCCCTAATTAGTTCGTATAATCACGCTGCCTTATCAGTCAAGTGCACAAATTGAAAGGGTATTTGACAATACCGCGTTCTGTTTACGAGGAATGTAATTTCCCCGTGCTCTCGAGCTTTTCCGAAGAGAGAAACAGGAACCCTCCGGTTCTCGATATTCCCCTTATATGATATTCCCATTCGAGATAATAACTCGGTACTGCGCCGGGTAATTTGACCGGGCGAATAATTTCGCAGTTGTTGAAACCAATATGAATTATGAAAGATTGATGTTGAGGCCATTTCTGTGCAACGAGAGCGAGCATTTATTTCGCGTGGATAATGCAACGAACTGTATTATTTGATTATGCGCTTTCGCATTCCGACGAGCGATATGGAATGCATAATTAGAAGTTTAAATTATACACAAGAACCCATAATGCGTTATTCGAAACGATTGGAAACTAGAAAGGTTGATGTTCCGTTATAATGCAGTAATAATCTGTTGTTTAACGAAATATCAGATTTAGCGTAATCGATGAATTTGCTTTTTGGTCTTCGGCCCTTCTAACTGATTACAGTGAATGTGGTGATTCGATACGATCAGCTGAAATTGCACGAAATTACCAAAATCCCCCCGCTAAACGCAATAAACTTAACAAACTAACCACTTTCGCTGGTGATTTTATCAAATTATTAACCAGTCGTAGTAAGGATAGGAATTCGCGAATATTCGGTAGTGCACTGGTTGCAGAAAATATGAGTAATATAGCGATGAATAACGAGAAGTAATATAATGAGATGAAAATTGTCGACAACTTTCGAGATTACCCGTTGTAATTTACAACAACGTCCGACCGCTTCAATATCCAAATACTAAACACATTTTCCATCTCGAATTTTCGAGACATAATGCAATCGATCAAATAGTTAATATCAATTTGCAATCTCATTAATTTACGTATATCTGTTGCTTCATTTCCATTTATCAATCTACGGAATCACGCGTACATAAAACCAGTGGCAATTTGGTAAAAGTTCAAGTAGCAATTTTTTTTTAAGTTAAGTAGCTAGAGATTATGATACATCTCGCCAAACAACGATACCGTGACACCATCTTGGAATGGTGTCCCGCTGCAGAATTTGTTGAGGTCACCTACGTTAACTTTAGTGCGATTTTAAGGTTACGTAAGCCACGTTGAGGACAGACGTGTTAGAATACGTCCCGTTAAATAATCATACCGGGATGCCAACCTAGAATTGTTCCTCGCACAAAGCGCTAACCGAAATTCGCAATAATTAAGGCAATAGTTATAATTAACTAACCGAAACCGCGCCCGTTTCGCATCGTACGCCATTTGATGACAATTGGCACGCTGTAACCAACCGTTCGCTTATGCTTTCAATGAGACTGGTTGGCATATTGAACGAGAGCATGCTCAATACTCGCATGAAACTTACTTGCAAATGCGTTTCGCCGGCGCGCGCGCGCGCGCGTGTGTACGCGTTTGTGTGTTCGTCGACTTAACTGGTTTAACTTCCTTAAGTGGTGTTATATGCCTGTGCGCGCACCACCGGTGTGAAGGGTGTTTCGATTCGGTTGGTCAGATTCAATTCATCAAAACTATGTTACTATACTTCGTGCAACGTGTACCGAGGGGGAAATAGTTCGTCGATTTCGCGAAGGAAATTCCTTCCGTTTTATGAAAATCTGTATTGACAGTATTATATGGGAATTTATACTTCTCTGGCAAATGGAATTTATTGGGTGGTTAACTTTCACGGATTGGATATTCAATATTGTTTAGTGTATTAAATTAACGAGTAGTAACGTATGAGAGGAACCATTCGTAAGATATATTTTATACATTAAATGAATAATGAATCACGTTCGTTTTTCATATTGCATGTAATACACAGTAATATACAGGGCGTTCCATAAAGGACGGTAGTACGTTAAAGTCGCAATACCTGGGACAAGTTCAAGTAGGTTTTTCCTTATACACAATATCCGCTGATTAATATATCGTTAATCATACTGCAATTAACATTTTCCATAAGAAAAAAGCCTGCTTGCGAATCATACGATATGTAGTACTGAAAGAGAAATCAGCAAATAAATCAAATAAATTAACTAACGTTAACAAAAATTCAATTAATAATTTTACAAAATTCATCTAAACTCAACCCATTCTTCCTCGTCTGAAATCGCACAATGGTATTAATGATTTTCATTGCTATGGATAATTTATGTAGTTTAAAATTCTGAATCGTAACGTTACACAGAGGAAAGATAAACGTGAAAATTTCAAAAAACTGTTTTTACTTTCGAAATCAATACTTCTACAAAGTACAATACGCACTACGCCAGCTAAAGAGTAAAAATTCTCGTGCTTCCGCGAGAGATCGAGAAAGCGTTCGTGAGTTTGCAGAATCTAGCGTGCACATAAAAGCAGAAACTTTCCCCCGGCAGCATTGATTGGCAGCGTGTCGGAAAAAATTGTCGACGTCCGAGGAGCTCGCACCCCTCCCCCTCCCTCCCTCCCGATCTCTTTTCTTTTTTGCCACCCCCTTACCTGCTTCCAAGGGAGAGCTGCTACCAAGGGCGCGATTACCATTTTATCGGGTCTGATTTGCGAGCACTTTACACGAACCCTGTTACTGGATGGGGATTGCGAGCGAAGGGGTGCACTTACCAAGCAGCATCGTCGCTCTTTCGAGGATTTTAGTCGGGTACCAGGTGCCACGTATGCGTGCCCTCGGTATACGTGTGCGCGTACGTGCGCACGTTAGGTTAAGTGTGTATAAATTGATGATGGGCAGATATGTGTATGCGGCCCGCTGTGTCGGCTCGTGCGCGTTTGATTCGCGAGTATTGGTGCGTACGTGACAGCCCAGGTAAGAAAACAAAATGACGATTTCGAGTGCGCGGAATTTTTATCGTCAGTAATCTGAGGGGCGTTGAGAAGGATTAGCGTGTACGCGTGTGATCGAACTACAGGGTGTACCATAAATGGTGGTAGTCGTTTGGGCGCGCGAGTGGTTCCCGATTTTCATTGATAGCTCGTTAGCTAAGGCGTTTTAGATATCTTCGATAAGAAATGATCTACTTGAAATTATCTCAGGCATCCAGAATTTAACGGACACTTTCCATATTTGACATTTAGGTGGAACGAGATTCGTGTTGGAAACCCGCAGGTTTTAATATATAAATAAACGAATTTCGAAATGACGGTTCTAGTTCTGTGAAAATCGTTGAAATTAATTAAAAACGAAACATTCTTCGGTATTAATCAAGTTTTGCCGTGACGTTGCTGTTCGATAATTTTCTATTTTTTTTTTTTTTTAATGTGGAATCGATGAGGAATCAATGCGTTCCTAATTGCATCGCCTCTGCTCAACTATACAGCGTGCAGATTGGAATTAAAGCTCGCTGTAACGATGAAATTCACAATTCCGAATCGCAATGCACGTATACAACGCGTTTGCAATTACGTTTCGAATGTTTCGCAGTCCCTTTTTCTGGGAAACCCGAAAATCCATACATAACTAATGGACAATGTGTGCAGAATTCTGGACAGATATTGTTTATTTGCTTTTCCAACAGTCGGAAAATTTACGCTCCACGTTGCAACGTAAACGCCATATTTGTTATCAGCGGGATGATGCGCGTATGATCTCCAGTCGCGATACGTTTTTGCGTCCGCGCAGTTTCGTGTAGGTTAAATAAATAAAAAGGAAACGGAGCTTAATTCGTTGAAACTTCTTTTAATTATTACTCCAACCATTCATTACTTTGAATTAGTACGAAAGATCCGATCCCGTTTAAAAAAAAAAAAAGTTACTCCAAATTCGAAAATAACTTCCAGTCCTCAGTTATAAAAAGATTCGACACACATTGGTGTTCGTTATTTTAACAGAGAAATCTGAACGAGGGTGAAATCGATAATACGCTATTTACCTGAATTAATTGTTTATAAATTACGATGAGCCTCGGGCGTACAGCACTTTGCAATCACGGCATGTTGCTTTTCTGTTATGGTTAATCGAACAAGTATTTCAAAAGAACAGCGTAACGACGCCTTCGGCGCAAGAGTTAACGAATAATTTGTTAATTACAGACACTGAAATCAATTATTGATACACGCACGGTCGCATAATTTTGTCGCGCGGGTTCGTTGATTCTCTTCTAATTAACATCGAATTAATTGGATCTAGAGCGGAGTTATTATTATATTACAATTTTTTTTTCTTTACTGATAATAACAGAAGCGAAATATTCGAAGCGTTTAATAGGCTTCCCATCTTCGTGCAAGTACGTGTATGCTCAGGTGAATTTAATGACACTTAAACATGCCGCTGATCACAGATGACACGTGGAACGCACTTTACGTAAAGTGCGAGTGAAGAATTAGTTACCATAATTCCGCGATATATTTATAAAGTACGACGATGAAACGCGTATTAATGATTCGCGGCATTAAACGCGATTTAATTTTTCTAAACGAAAGGAACTGGTTTCTGGCAAAACTTTCGTCGTCGCGAGTAATTTGTATTCTTATTTTGCATCGATAAATGCTAATAAGTTTGTCCCGTTAATTGAAACGAATATACAAATAATTTGACAAGCGCGAAGCGGAGGTGAAAGAGAATTTCCAACGCAAATAATATTCCGGCGCATTCGATTGGTCAACTCGTAATTGCACGAAACTTGATTATTTCGCGAATTTTCACCCTCGTGTTTCAACAACTATGGAGGTCTCGCTGCATAACACTTTCGAACATTACACTTTTCATTTACAAACAAAATATATATTTTCCAGTGATCGAAGTTCGCGCCAATCAGAAATTATGTTGAAAAAAGGTACGTAACGGTGCACCTTTTTCACGCGCGGCCTAATAGTTACTATAACTTAATAGTTCCGAGACACACCAACACATGTTTCGCGGATTTGATCTCGTCCCATCTCACGGTTAATCGAACGACGACGCCCGCATTAGCGACCGCAAAACTTATCGCGGTTAGGTGCATTATCGCGTAAACAACTTTCGAGGAAGCGGCAAACGAGGTGTAACGCCAAGTAAGTTTCTAACCGGGAAGTTCCAAGATGTACGAGATAAAAAGAACGGGGCGAGACGTTACAAATCTCTTATCGAGAGCCTGTGCCCGTAACGATAGCTCCGAAGTGGGTAAACAGAGACGAATCGGTGAGTTTCAATTTCACAGTACGAAACAATTGTTTGCCCGATGTCTATCTGTCCCGATAACGTGAAATCGCGTGTATGGTTTTGTGTTTGCCACGGCCAAACGTACCGCCGATAATGTACGTGTAAATCAAATTCAATCATAAACAACAATCGTACGGGGCGAAGAAATCTTTCCGTAAACATCGATTTAATTCTATCGTGTAATTTTCACGTACGCGGAAGCACCGAAAGCGCGCGCGTCGCGCCGATTTCGATTATATTGGGCAAATTTCGTATCGTCGGCTCGTTCCGTTTAATTAGAATCGTATCGCAAATCAATCCGCGGATGCCACTGTGTCCGTCGAGACACGAATAAAACACTGAAATGAGATTTAGATTGAAACGACCGGGACGGTTGTTTAAATCGTTATTTCACGTCTCTGCTTTGCGTATCATAAACGCGTCGCTTGTAGCGAAGGAGTTTACGTATCGTGGTGGTACAGAGGATAGTTGGAAAATGGATGGGAAATTTAATTAGGTTATCGATTATAATCGTAGTACGTTCTCTCGGTGCTCCGTTGTTCGCGCGTTAATCCCTTTAGTGTCGACCGAAAAAGTTGTACCTGAGCGAAAGATACCGGAGCCAAGTTGACGTACGCTGCTCGACAAAATTCAAGATCTTTGAAATCTAGTGACTATGACAAAAAGTTTTACAGTATTCCGTCTAGGCTTTTTTTTTAAGCGCGAAGATTCTACTCGCGCCTACCGCTAGCCAATTTTCCCTAAGAATTTTCAATTTATTTTGAGTTCTCTCGCGATGCAAATAGCGTAAGGTGGCATCGCGTACGCAACGATGAAACGAATATTGAAACCCCTCTCTCGTTTCACCTAGGCAAGAGTTTTCTTAATTTCCACATTATGGAAATTTAAATCGTTAAGAAGATAAGAATCAGAATGTCACTCAAATATTCATGGAAACGGAATATAAGAATTTGTTTTAAATTATACTTTCATCCGTTCTACGGATGCCGTAAGTAAAAAAAATTACAAATGCAACGTTTCCCAAACTTCCGTGTTCTCGAGCTTCCCTTAAGCCGATAACAAGAAACCATAAATAAGAACTTACAATTAGATCGGTTACTTATCAACGGGCGAAATTACAGTTACGATAATAATTCCCAGCTGCTGCGATAAATTTCCACTTGAAAATTAATGACTGAGCGGTGGCTCGAGTTGTACAGAGCTGGTAAACAATTATTAGCCCATTATTCCGCGTAGCATTAATTACCCAAGTTAAACCCATGAATTCCCTTGCGTAATTACACCAACGCCACCGGAGGGGGGGAGGACGCACAAAGAGAGGAAGTACAAGAAGGCAAATTAGCCGCGATTTCGAAGACTTTCGTGGTTCGCTGTGCATTAGTTTTCGGCTATCGCGGCCGAAGGGGTTTTTGAAAGACGCGTTTACGTATATCGCTCGTCATCGGCCCCGACGTCTCCGGTTACGCGAAGGTTTCCGGCTTTAAAGGAGGAACGTCTCTCGTGCCGGCCGGAAACTGCCTTCGAATATTGCCGGTAAACAATAAAACGTAATTGCCCCGCAGGAAACGAGGAACGTAATCGCCTGGCAGCGAGTATACCTATTTTTCCTAGTCCCCCGGCGGCACGACTTCGCCTTACCGGCCTGGTCATGCAAGATACGTAATTACCGCGTGTAATTACCAGATAACGGATAGGCGGAGGAGCCACCCTCGTTTTTCTTCGGGCTACGTTATTCGGGAATAAGCAGAGGCTTATTTGGCACGACGGGACCCCGAGGCCGTGCGTGCGTTCGCGAATTAAAAGTAATGCTCGCTAAAAGCGAATTTGAAGCTCGTTACGAGGATATATACGTGGAAATAGGGTTAATACGATCAAAGGAACATTCGACCTGATCCAGGGCCGTGCCACGTCGGTTGACTCGCACGTTAGCCGCCGAGATTGTAATTTAGAGATAATCGGAAAGTTTGTTAACGGGCTGCATCATATTCGCGTTGTATCGTTGGGTACAGTTGGATGGGAATGCATCTCGATTTTCGGGTACCTGACGATGCAGTGGAAGTGATTGTGGTAGGCACTGGAATTTAAGTTGGAGCAGAGGGGAGATTAATAGCCGCGTCACGCGCGTTTGGGTGACGCGTGAGTTTTCGGTAGCATAGTTAAGGAATATTGATTTTATTAACATTAATGTTAGGGCTATTAACGTGGCATGCGTAAACCGAATGTGTGTCACGTGACGATCAGCGCTTTGAAGCACAGATTATTTCGATACCTGATTCTAGATCCGATCAAAAGGATTTTTGCTGTATGTCATAAAGTGGTATGTGACGTTGGTTCGGAGTAGTGGTACTTTAATGGATTTAGTAGCAGTGCTTTGGTATTTAGGCAGAATTTGGATAATGGCTCATAAATGATGTATGATTCGTCGTTTGTGGGGAGTTGAAATTGTAATTGAGTTAAGTAAAAGCATGAAGCTAAACGGTTCTATTTTGATATCACTATTCTGAAATTTATCTGAAATTAATCGTTAAAGTTAACAGTCTCTGGTATTGTGCGGAAGATAAAAATCTGTTGAAATTATTATGAATTGTAATATAGAAGCAATTTTTGTGTTGAAAAATTATAATCATTGATATCATATAAAAATTAAGAATATATTTTTAGCAGAAATCACTAATCTTCAATGATTAAAAATATTATACGGAAATTAAAAATACACATTTGGACTTAATAAAATTGCAGAATTTGATATTATGAAGAACTTGAAAATACACTTTTCACTGAAGATGAATAAAAAGTTAATAATTTTCAATATTACGAAGGTACCGAGGATACGTCTTCCGTAAGAATGACTCGAAATTAATAATCCTCGAGTATCGCGTAAAATCTAAATATGTGAATTTTCCTGGAATATTTCCAGAGCACTAGAGGGTGTTAAGGTAGTTGAACGACCAGTCACTCGTACAGTGTATGCGATGCACACATGCGCTCACCGAGCATATAATCGCGCGTATATCCTCCCCGTCTATAAAAAGAAAATAATGATTTCGAATACCTGGAATCTTTATCGATGGGATCCAGCATAGACGGAAACGATCGCACGTAAGGTTTACACTGAATGCGGATATTATGCGCGAGTTACAGACGTTATTACGATATTACCTGGAATCGTGTCTGCAAATAAGAGGTTTCCATCGATCGTGGCGCATCGAATATTGAAAATGAAATTGTAGTATCGCGTGGAATATTTCAAACCATTCTCGTCTGCAGTACTTTCACTTTGGACGAGGTTAAGGATATCAACGTGTCCGATAATTGTTATAACTATATTATAGTAATACAAATTTTCTTTGCAATATTGTTAATTATTTCTCCGTTGATCTGTATTTTATATTTTTATTCATCCATTTTTCAAATTTGTTTTATTCCGGCACGATTCAAAATGATTTCCAACTATAGTCCGCCTGAAAATTTTCCAACTGACTCCATAGGTCCATATAAATCGCAATTTCCGTCCGACGATAAATCGATCACCATAGATAGTGTCTAATCTTCCCGATGACAGAACATTTTCAACAAGTGCTTAAACGATTTTCTTATCGCATTGAAGTATCATTATGAGGCAGCAAAAATATCAACGAAATATCATTCGAATATGAAAACTCACGCGCGGCAACGGTGGAATGCAAAACGAGAACGGAGAAAATGCGTTGGCGCTCTGGGAAAACGTGCCAAGTCTAAAATTGAAAATTGACCAACCACGTAGCTTAATTCATTTTTCCCCACCGCAAAATTCGTTTAACGAGATGCCCTGTTTTGTACTCCCGCGAATACGTGAAATAGTACATCCCGCAAAACAAATTTTGTCCTCGAGAAAAACGAATTAAGCGGCGCGCACATAGTCGGTCAATTTTCAATTTTAAACTTAGCACGTTTTCCCCCGACGCGTCATCGAATTGCTGCGAGAGAGACCTTTTTTTTTACGACGGGTTCGTACGGTCCCACGATACGTCGACCGGTCATTTCTGTGAATCCATCGGCGATTAACGACCCTTTGCACCACCACCCCACTCCACCCTCGGCCCACCCATGGAGCGGCCTGTACGAAAATCCGATTAGACGATTTAAAATCGATAATGGCCGCGGAGAAGGGGGGGTTGACTCCTGATAGATAGAAGCTTGGACGTAGGAAATTTCGCGTAGGGAAGCTCGTGATGTTGTGGAAGGGTTGAAACGTCGGGGTGGGGGAGGGGGGGGGGGGCGAGCGGATGGACGTGCGAGCCGGTGGCTTGCAATTACCATTCATTACTTTGTTGGGGCCAATTGACATAACTGATTGGTATTCGGCACCCACACCACCCTCAAAGGACCCCGTCGACGGAGTGGGAGCTAATGCAGTTACGTACGTCTGCATCGTGGGATACATACGGCCCTGACGGGGGTTGGCCCTCTGTCACGATCGGATACGTACCCCCCCCCCCCCTCCCCCCCCGCCCACGAGTGCCTTTGCGCTCTTGAATTTCACGGGACACGGTACGACGAGTCACGAAAGGGTCCATCGAGTCGAGGGGATGCTCTATTTATCGGACGAGACTCTTGGAAATGGAAATTGATGTCTAGGGGTTGTATAAAGTTTGGCGGGGTCTTTTATCTGTAAGCGGTGCAAAAGTATGGGTTGTGTATACGGTGGCCCGTAAAGCGTGGCGGTCCGTTAACGACGCGATAGATGGGACAATTCCAAGAAGGTTTTTCCTTATCCAAAATATCATGTGTGTTTTGGTTAAGAGGATGTCAATTAAAATCAGGAGTCAGTCGGAGTGGGACGCGGAAACTGGCGGCGATTACTATTGGTGCGCGTTTAAGGGGTTATACCTAGTCAGGGAATCGAACAAGAAAAAAATAAAAATTTGGGTTCTTTTTAGAAATCGAAAGCATATATCGGTACAGAAGTTTCTGTATTTGGAAGAGTAACATTTAAATCCCAACCTGTAATTTTTTTCGTTTAAAAGTATTTGTCAACAACAAAGTTACAGAATTGTTTATGGAGGCCTCCGTGAAAAGCTGATTTTGCGGTGACCTGGAAACTGGGAATTATTCGTGGTTTTTGTCCCTTTAACAGACTACCATCTTTTGTAGAAGACCATACAGTACCGTGCGCAGCGAAAGACAGGGTAAAATGTAACGCGCATTTATCTTTTTGTAAAACTATTTGTTTCGTTAGTGTTCATGTAATTCAAGTTATTCAGGTAATTCGAGTAACGCAAACAGTACCCGTTCAATTTGATTGATTGATTGATTAGAATTGATTTAAACACGGGTACGGTGAAGTACATGGATCCGATAGGGTTACAAATAGTGTGGGAGTGTTTCGTATCTTTAGAGTAATTCAGTCATTTTGCTATTGAATTTTATTTAAAATTGTACAATTGTGTCAATTCAAAATTTTACAGTAATCCGAGCTTAACCACAATTTAAAACTAATTTTATAGTCTAGTAAAAATCGAGGGATAGTATCATGTAATGCAAATTCAACCCATTCCAAGAATAGACATATATAGAACACAATAATTGTACATAGTACACAAAAATTCAATTTATCAAGACACTTGTATTAAATAGGCAAAGTTAGTGTAGTTGAATAATTCTTCTGCGATCGAGAATACGAATCTACTCACCTGCCGTCGCTAAATATAAAATAAATAGTTGCCTTTACGTTAAAACATTTTTCCGTTATCAAGCAAATCCCTTTGATAATCTCTTATGGAATTGCTAAGGTACAGCTTGCCTAGAAGCAAGTAATCAATTCAACGATAATATCTAATTACTCCAGGGACCTAACTAACCGCTAAAGGAATAAAATCCGAACGTTAAATTTACTGGTTGTAATCAGATGAATTAAAAGTTGGAAGCGTGACTCTTTTAATAGCTTTGATAAAACGAATCGATATCTAAAAAAAGATTTGCTCAGTATTGCTTAGCGGTAACAATAATCGTTGCTATTTATATGCCACTTTGTTAACCTATTTATAACATATTAAATATAATCATTAAACGTCTAAAATCTCAAATTACCCCTAAACGCGTAGTTGAATAAAAGGGTGGGATCAAGTTACCGAAGGTTAAAAAGTTTCACGACTAGTTTCGATTCCACTAAAATCGATTCACGTTTAATGTCATCTATAGCCCATCGTTGGTCATTTATTTTACTATTCAGCGATCGGTAAGCTTCGAAACGCACGCTTTGTTGCGTCAAGATATCTGAAAAATCATGGAATTTAGAATAGCCTGAAGGATCGAACGAATTAATTAAATTACTTCGTTCGATTAATTAGTCAATTTAATTAATTCGTTCGATTCCCGTACCGCGAAACATTCGCTCCGATCCCGTGAAAAGAGATGCGTCACACGATTAACCCGCAGAATGGGTTGTCGTTCAGCCAATAGGAGGGGTTTCGTTCTCAAATGGACCAATAAGAAAGCGATTCTTTGTACGATCGGTCATCGCGTACAGAATCCGCGCGGAGTTCCTGGAAATTACCGAAAGCCATTCGTCTGCTTCCTAGAAATTTTAGGCGGCCATCGCTGTTGCTTCTCGGAACTTTTCGATGGCCATCGCTATCCTTCCTGGAAATTCGTGCGCCGCTATCGCTGTCCTTCCCATAGTCTCTCGGTTGCCCACCGCGTTTGTTTCTTTTCCACACACGGCTGCATATCATCGGTGCGTAAACAGCTGTGCAACTGGTAGTATCCCGAGGAGAAATATGGGTCGAATACCTTCGAGCGTAAACAAACTCGCTTAACCGTGGCGTAGGTCAGTTCCATTGTCTTCCTCGCGTAACGTCGTATCTCGCGAACGGGTGATCCGATCGGCTTGAAGAAAGAAGCATTTTTATTGGCGAAGAGAGGACAAGAGTTTATAAAATAAGGTGATTAAATTTTGTGCTGGTATTGTTATAATTTCTCTCGGATAAGCACAGTTACGAAATCTGTTAAAACGTGAGATTAACGTTGTTTAACTATGTGTTTAAACGTGTTATATTTTCGGTTGCGGATGAATGCTAACTGCGAGATAAAATATGTTCTACAGAACTTTGAAATATGCTTCAGGACAATTTCGCAATGTCTAAACAAAATTTAATAAACGGCTTGAGTGAAGTTTCAAGTACTCAGGGAAAATTCAATGGCCACAACAGTTTATTAATTTCCTTTCACTTAACGAACCGATTTCAGAAAACAATCGTTTAACTCTTGTTTACGCGACAATAACTGGCAATGTCACTGTGCGAATTTTAATTATGTAAATTTGAAGGTACAAGTTAAATCATTCTTTAACTTCGTGGGCCCGTAATTTAAAATTCGTTCGCGCGTACAATCACTATCTCCGCCCAGTTAAAGTCGCGACAATTTAAACAACCGAAAATAAAAGTCAGCTCCCAATAACAATAAAAGACACCTGAATAAGTTACTTTTAATTACCGCGTAAAAGGGCACTCGATGCGTTTGGCAAGCGATCGGAACGAGAAACCGATAAAAATTCTACCCGGGAAACGAATCGCGGCGCATTCTTCCGTAGCAGTTAGCGTATACCCTGCTACTCGAATGGGTTTGAATCACGAGTTATCCCAGAGCGCGTAAACTTTCTCGAATAACAAAAGCTTTCCTCCTCGATTTTTCTCCCTGCCGTGCTTTACCAAGCATCTTTTCTCCTCTCGCTGTAAACGCCGTTCGTACTGGGTTAGACGGTGTGTCCGTGGAATGGAAAGTTAACTGATAAATGGCAGGTAATACTTCACCTCCCCTAAGTTCTTTCCATCGTGGATGGTGTCGGTGTACCTGGGCGCGCGCACCTACGTATGTACATTCGTTGCAACATTTTCGGACCCACTTAGTTCGTCGGACGAGAGAAATTGTAGGGGGTTTCCCTCGAGGGAGAGCGTGGCGGAGATATTTCGTGGCGCCGAAGGCGATTCGCTTTTAATGCACAAAGTGCATCCTACCGAACAGTTTTTGCATTCCCCGTGTCGGCGACGTTGAACGATCGTTTCCTTATGTTAGGGAATTACGCGAATCCTCGGATGGCCATTTATCTGCTCGTGTCATGGAAAGCAGGTGTGATGCACAACGCGGTTGGTGGTTGAGCGCAATCACTTCTATGTTCAGGAACGATTCGTTGATTTCGTATTTTATTTTAGAGCTACGTATACGTTCAAGATACCATGTTCCGAAGACGGGGAAAATCGTCGTTAGGGGTTTTGAGACCATTCGTGGTGAAAAATGTGCTTCGCTGTTCGCGTGATGTAGGAGATCTCTCGATGGTTTATGGAAAACGATTATCTAAAAGGCTTGGAAGGGATGATGATTAAATTGGTTTGATGGAAATCAATGGGAGGGAGGGGGGGTTGTTTTGATCGAGTATGTTAATCAAGGATTAATTTAATACTTCGTTCGAGTAAAGAACGAAACCAACTTTTTCAAATTACGAATGCGTTTAGCAGTTTATAATATCTGTTTGTACATTTGAAATCTGTCCGGAACGATGCTCGGTTGCCACGCACACGCGTAACAATAAAAGAATCCATTGAAAAATCCTTTTACAGTACAAAAACTGAGGGGGGTAGGGAGGGGGTTAGCCGTTCAAAGAGTTCATTCAAATGCGACGAGTTTACCGCCGTTGCACTCCAGTAAAGATACGAACTTTATCCATGACACGAATACCAATTACTTACTGACAGTCGGTTACAACCGTGTGGTACACAGGAGGCCTCGGAGCTCTCGCGTTCGTATTTCGATCGACGGGCGGACTTTTTGAAAAGCTCGCCTAATTCGAGCCGATGTCATTAACGTCTGTGATTCGGCGATAAATTATTCAGGGTAATTGGATTCAGGGCGAGCATAAAATCTACCGGGCAATATCGTCGAACGCTGGCTTGGTCCGGCCATACTCTTTCTCACTCTACAACCTGTCCACCCATACTCCTCCTCCACCTCTCTGTCTCTCCCTCTCTCACACACACACAAACTCACTCATTCTCTCTCTCTCTGTTTCTCTGTCTCTCTCACGCCCTCTCTCCCACACTCTCTCCCTCTTTCCGCCACTCGTACGTGCCGTTATAAAGGAGGGGGACGAGAGAGACTCTCGGGGGGTATTTTATGCCGACACGAAAGCACAGTGTAAATCGGGACCGCCGCAGGGAGCACCGATTGGGTGGGCCAATGTTTACTATTTACCGATATGACGATAGCTTATCGTCCTTCTGTGTGAAAGGCGTAACAATCCCTGGGAATCGTGCGTTCGCACGCCGATCGCGGATTGTCGCAGAGTCTCTCGAATTGCCCGCTCGTGAAACCGGCGTAACGTATATTATGTCGTTTCGATTACCGAATTAACGTTTGTCGATCCGGTAGCGCGGTGAGAATGTTTCTACGTTCGACGCGACGATCATTTTAATCGTTACCAGACGTAACTTTTATTCTCGACATTCGGTATTTAAAATTATTGCTTTTCCTATAATCGACGCTCTACCAAATATTCTTCCGTGGATGAAAATTAATTATTCCGAGGGGTGTGGTGTGCCAGGTAAATTCGCCCCGTGTTCATAATACTCCTGATGCGTCACTGATTATTTGGTTACACCTGCTTGCGCGATTACGTGCGAAATTGGAACGCATTGGAACTTTTGGGTACTTTGAAGGCAACTTGACTATCCCCCGATTTTCGAAATAAGTACTTAAGAAGGACGTACGATTACATCTTAAATTACGCGTTTTGAAACAAGTCGCGGACACGTCGAAGTAGTTAACTCCTCGAAGGTCGTACGATTTACCTCCAAGATGACGTGTCTCCTAGAACTTTCGCTTTCACTTTAATTCTTGTTTGTTCATCCCTGCTCGAAGCAGCTTTTCTCTCTCAGTGTGTGCTAAGCCTTAGATAAATAGAACTCGGTACGCGCTAATGGATTTCGAGAAAAAGAAAGCAAGTAATGTCTTCATTTTTGCCAGTAGAGCTATGGATCGAACATTTTCTTACGTTCCTTTGATCGACACTTTTAACGGATAATTTAAGAATAATCGAATATTATTCATTTTGATATTACTTAAATCGCGCAATGTCGTAACAATAACGTTTGTGTAATTAATATGGAAGATACGCAGACATTTATTTAAATCGTCTCTGTTTATTCTGATTTTTTACTTAAAAATTAGTAGCGAAATTTTTCTCACTGATATGCAAGATAATTTGCATGTATTATTTAAATGTATACCTGACGTTATCAACGAACGATGAATAATTCTTGCTTGTTTTAAATTAATGTTGTAGTTGCATCTGTAGCATCGCATAAACCAGCCTCGATACATCCTCCGTCGCTTCAGGGGACGCTCGATGGCGCGCAATTCTAATCACCTCAACACGTAAAGGTACGTCTAAATACGCAACGCATGTATTAATTTTCCGTCTTTTAATACGCGAAGCCGTCCAAGCGTTCTATCTCTACCTGGTTCCGCGCATGAAGTCCGTAGAAAATGACCCTAAGTTTTTCTAGAGCGCAATATTTGTGTCACACGAGACCAAATGTGTAAGTTGCAAGCGCAGAATGAAAGGGTACTACGGTAATACGGGTGACGTTTATTCTATTTTACCGTCTAATTTTAAAAAATTCCGTGGAATCCACGGAAGCTTAATAAGCAGCGTCTCCATGCGTATCAGAGAATTTTACTTGAAGTTGTGCGTACCCACTGCTCGGACCCTTCCTATCGGCGTTATTTCGTTTATTTATACAAACTACTTTGTCCAACCCCTTCGCACAATCTCTGCTTCTACTAAATTACACGCAACTCGCGCTAACCCCTTGAAGTGATAAAATTAAGAGGCAGAGGAAGAAGAAAAAAAAAAGGAAGGAAACGAAAGTGGATTGTACCGCAGCCTTTGAAAGACCAAGTTCATCTCAGAAATTCACGGCCCACGGGACAAAAAGGAAGGGAAACTGGCGTCAAAAGTAGTGGCAAAGAGAAAGACGGCACAGCCAAGAGAGGTAGATTCCGCGAATTAATTAAGAATCCGTGAGTTACCGTGCGGTAAATAAGACCAAACTCGGCTTTCTGGTTTTTCCAAAATATTGGTCCGTGGTTACTCGAGAGATGGAAAAATGCGCACGGGCGTTGTCCAACGCTCGATTTAACATTTTCAACGCGCAATGTATATTTATAGTATGTTCCTTCTATATCGAGATACTTGCGGCCAATATCAGTTTGGGTCAATATGTTCTAGTACTCAATATGGGGGATGTGTCCTAGTAACCAATATTGCCAATATACCCCCAGACACCGATACGATCTCAAACATTCATTTTTTACAAACTCTCGCTTATCTTGTACGAATTTATATGGTTCGCTCGGAATATATTTTGCCACCGATAAGTTCCCGTTTCGACTCCAACGATTAGTTTCGAGTTTTACGTGCACGAGAAACGTTCGAAGAATTTTGGACCGTAAACCGGACCATGTAACTAGCTACGGGTACCATAGTTACGCGAACAACTCAAGAACAACTTACCGCCGTTTGCACAAATTGAACTTTAAACCTGTCTCGTAGTAACAGTTTTACTCATTCCGTGTCCTTTAATCAGTGCTCATATTCGTGATAGAAATTTTTTATGCGGAACAGGCTTTTGGTTTGTTTCACGCGTTCACTGCCACGCCCATTTGATACGTTTTGCTTCAGGGGCTGCAATAAAATTTCAATTTTTTTAAATTAACAGGGCATATTTTTTTTTTAATTATCTATTATTTTATATTTTACATATATTTTCATACCGTTATTAATTGTAAAAATCAAACAGTTAAAGAAAAGACGCATTTAATTTCACGATGTTCTGTATTCATTTATAGGTACTGCCGAAAATTAAAAATTATTGCTAAAACAAGACAAAAGGTCGCGATCTAAACAATTACTGTCTCCGGTTAGCGTGGCAATCAACGCGTTAAACAAACTTGAATTTTTAAGTTATCGGACAACACGGGCTGCCATTAAATTTCAAGTCACGCCGATGCAAATGACAATTATACGAGTCGCGTATACGCGAAGAATGTTTTGCCGTCCTTACGTTATTTTACCGCGCCGTGCACGAAATGTAACACAGAAATTGAATCTCCGTGTCGTCCATGGCGATCCTCCATAGTCTACCGCGCACACTACCCCCGAAACGTACTATCCTCGGGTACGCCGGGACACGAGTACTACATGCAACGATATACAAACGAAGCCGATGTCATGTGAGTGCATCTTTTCCAAGAGTGTCGTCGACGTCCAGAAGAGAAAGCGAAAGAAAGAGAATGAGGGACAGGGCGATACGTTGAAGAATGTGCACTCAGCGTGATTGGTGTAGCACGCCGGGGTTCATAGTGGCTGTCTGCATGCAAAACTTGAGAATCTTACCCGACCACTCATGCGCGTACGCTTACGAATACACCTGACCATTCTTGCGGAACATCTTGATGCAGCGAACACAAAGCAGGTGTATTGTTAACCATCTTGGATTTTTGTAGGTTTCGTTCGAGTACCGACTAGCACTTTGACGTTTCTTTAATTGAACTGGCGGGGAGCGTTTAATCGCGGACGGACGTTTTTATAAATATTAATTAACCGTGTAGTGGGGCTTTGCAGGAAAATCAGAAATGTAGGGTGACGTCATTTGTTGTCAATTATTCAGTTGGAAATGGGTTAAATGGGAATAATTCAATTGAAAGTAAATGAAACGTCAATTATTGAAATTACATAAAACTAACTGTTACCAACCCATTGCTGGTCCTATACATCACGTACGATTTACACAACTCATGCTTCATACGGTTGAATATCACATGTGATGCACAAAGCGAGCGAATTAAATAGAAAAATTCAGAAGTCTTGAGTATCGCAATAGTATGTACGCGGCCTTTAAGTTATTTTCTTCTTCAGAATTATAGTGCGTATTGGGGGCAATCAATGGGTTATCAATATCAATTAAATTAACCGCATATTCTTGAGTTCAAATTAAATTCACGATTATTCCACTTAAATACGATGAAATCATCAATTATTCTACTTCAATAAGATTAAATTTTGGTTGTCAGAGTGAAATTAAATTGAACGCATGGTGTACTTCCTTGTGCGAAATTATTGAACGGCCGGTGTAAATGAGTTTTGCCACTGTTTCATAAATATATCCAACCTTCATTTTTCTTCCCTATTTGACTTTACTTTATTACTTTTTGGATCGAGACAGCAAATTAACAAAGTTTTGGAAATTCTGTAATGAGATCCGTATAAGGAAACACTTTCCGCAAACTTTTGCAAATTTAAAGTTTCATGATTAATCTGAAAAGCTGACTTCATTGATGTAAAAGTTCGGGCGATAGCCTTATCGCTAAATTCCATAGAATACGTTATAAATTCGAGGATATGGGACATAGGATATACGATTTCCATACATACGCAGAGCGAACGTAAAATTCCGTTTCGCTATTTCAATTCCGTCGCTCTGGATAACGCTAACGCACAAAAGCGCAGTTTCGAGTTATATGATAGTTGGACGATGCTTATCGTAGTCGCTTCACCTTCAATGTTTTTCTAAAATTCATTCTCTATCGTAATTTCTAATCTTACCAATATCCCTGCTGGGGAATATTCAAATGTACTTGCGATTACGTTTTCTCTATTCGATAATAGTATCTGAAATATCAATGCAATTCTTCGGTGTATCTTCCGAACGCATTCAACAAAGAGGTTAGACGGGTAAATTACTAAATTAAAGCATGTGAAATCAATAATATTAAATAATCTTAACGTTTCGGTTCTTGTATTGAACCCTCATCAGAACACCATTAACTAATCGATATTAATGTACGTAGCGAGAAATTAAATATTGAACTTTATATTCCACGAACCATGGTCAAAGGAGCTTATATTTAATCGAAATAATTGAAACCTATTTATGCGAGTTAAGATATATTTCACTTTATCGATAGTCAGTATACAATTTACAAATATCAGTCCATTGGTACAATTTTACAATCGCTCTCCTTCTGCTCGAAACATTTTATTGATTCAACGACCAGAGTGACATAATTACCAGTGGTTATTACAGATTGAAATTTACCGAATTACACGTCTGGTGTAGTGAATACGATCGAAACTGATCCAGGTAGAACGAGGTTGGTCATATTCCTACGGGAACCTGGGAACAGGCCGGAACGCTTGCTAGCAACGTAAGTTATCATTTCCTCGGGAATGTTCAACCAGGTGCTAGCGTCGATGGTGGCCGCATTGTCACTGAAGTTGACCAACAGTACCACAGTGGACTTTCCAAGCCTGCGCACGACGCCCAGGAAGTCGCGATCGAGCAAGGTCACCTCGACGGAACCCTTTTCGATGACGGCCTTCTTCTTCAGAGCCACCAGGCTTTTGAACACTTTGTAATGCGATAGTTCTGCCACCTTCTGCGCAGCCAAGTTCAGAGTCTTGTAATTGCTGTGTACTGGTAACCAAGTGCGGTTACTCGTAGAGAAACCAGCACTCGTGGAATTGTCCCACTGGAAAGGTGTCCTCTCGGGATCTCTGGACTTCAAGTGATACCTGTCGGGACCAGCGTTGCAACCAGCGGGGTCGACGGTTTCTTTGTAGGTGAAAGGCCTGTCCACCATTCCGATCTCATCGCCGTTATAGATAACGGTGATACCAGGCAGGATAGATGCAAACATGTTAATCTGATCTTCTCTGTAGTCACCGAATCTGGTAGCAGCGCGATGATTATCGTGATTTCCTACTACCCAATTTGCCACGTATTCGGAGCCCGGTGGTACGTTGTTCAGCCATCTGTCGGTGAGCCGTTTGAAATCTGCCGCGCTGGACGCGTTCGACAAGTCAGAGATGTACATGAAATTGAACGGTACGTTTGATCCTGAGGTGTAGTACTTCACCGTCGATTGCAGATTCGCGTAGGCCTCGGTAAGGATCATTTTGTAATCCCCCTTGTTCTTTGCGGAATGATCGTCGAGCAGTTTCCTCCACGACTTGAGAACGTCGTAAGTTTCGTTCAGATCTTTCGTGTAAATGTGATCCAAGCTGTCGTAGTCGTCGGCGGGTAAGCCGGGTCTGTTCAAGCGTGGCTCGTCGGGGAAACTTGGATCCTCGAACATGAAATTAATAGCGTCGATACGGAAGCCATCGACGCCACGGTCCATCCAGAAGGTCAGTACCCTCTTCATCTCCTCGTTCAAAGCTGGGCTACGGTAATTAAGGTCTGGCTGACCAGCTACGAATTGATGGAGGTAGTATTGTCCACGCGTCGGATTCCATTCCCAAGCGGATCCTTGAAAAACGCTCAGCCAATTGTTAGGTGGCTGCCTGACACCGTTGACCACCTTAGCATCGCGCCAGACGTAGAACTCGTCGTAGGGCTTGATCTTCTTGACACTCTTCTTGAACCACTCGTGCTCGTGGGAACTATGGTTGGGTACGAAATCTAGGAGTACCTTTAAGCCAAGGGACCTGGCCTTGGCCACGAGTTTGCTGAAGTCCTCCAGGGTGCCGTAATCCTTGTCGATGTCCGTGAAGTTGGCGATATCATAGCCGTAATCCGCTTGAGGGCTAGTGTAAATCGGTGACAGCCAAAGGGCGTCGACGCCGATGTCAGCGATGTGCTCGAGTTTGCTGGTGATGCCGTTCAAGTCGCCAATTCCGTCTCCATTGCTGTCCTTGAAGCTCCTCGGGTAGATCTGGTAGATCAGAGAATTTTTGTACCAGTCCTTGGTCGCTTGTTCGGTAGGGATCCTCGCGCTGAGCGCGGTGGAGATCAGACACGCGATGGCGAGTAATCGAAACATCGTGAAGGAACTACTTCGGTCGGTGGAACGAATACCGCTTTTATATCGATCCAATTGAATTTGAGAGGTAGGAAAAACACTTCAGTGCGATGCAGTTATCGATGTAACGTCACTTAACCTCGACGATGATAGTAATCGGAACACTAATCGGTAATCATAAAATTCCACGATCTCTTTTCATGTACGCTGAAAAAACTGCAAGTGATTGCTACGCGGGATTTCACGATTAATGTTGCGAATCGTTTACTTTAGGTACTTATCTCAGATATTTTATGGGTTTTTCATTATATGCGTAATTTTTCCTCTCGGTGATACCGTTGCAGTATTGGTAAGACTAGAGTGAATGGAAGATGGAATAATTTTATCAAGATTGGAAGTCTCTGTCAGACATAGTATTGATAATCGATAGGAAAATCCGATGACGTCCAAATGCAAGTGCAAGTTGCAATTATCGCAACGCGTTGTAGTAATTTTATTCTTATGTAGATCATTAAATGAAAGCTCCATTTATAGTTTCATATTATCGGTACATCATTCAAATATGCGATTTGTCTTCCCATTTCTACCCGTCGTAGCTAAACAAATAATGGATTATTTATTACGCGGACTGTCATCCATAAGTGCGGGAACATTTGAGAATGAGGGTTTGACACGTCCGAACGGAAATCGCCGATACCTGGATGCTCCATCAGGGCCATGCACCCTGTCACACGTCGCTAATTGTGAAGGAGACACTGGTCAAACGCAGCGTGGCAACGTTGACCCAACCATCCTACGATCCTCGCGTGGCTCCTTGCGACTCTTTTTTGTTTCTTCGGATCAAAAGGAACCTAAAAGGACATCGTTTCGGGACGATTGCGGCAGTTCTAGGCGCTTTGGCGCGACACCTGAACAGCCTTGCGATTGCCGACTTCCGGGGGGACGTACAAAGAATGAAAAAGAACGCTGGCTGCGGTGTACTGATACACGAGGTCATTTTTGAAAAGTATTAAGTAACTGTACATATTTCTTTTTTGACTTTAGTTCGGATACTTACGGGGCAGACCGTGTATTATATTCTTAAAAGCACAGAATACGTGCGTTTAACGAGATTGATAGTGCTATTCACCTAATAAGTTATCGCGGTAGACTATAGATTACAATCTCACGTTTCTGCTCGAGGTGTGATAACGCGAACAGTTCGACGGTAAACATCTCTGAGATACGGAGCTTTGCGTGGGGTATAGACAAAAATTGGAAGTGGTTATCGGAGACATTAATTTATTTCTCATGAAATACAGCAAATTTGGCTACAACTAATAAAATACAACGCAGGACAATTCAAACTGACCGAGAATCAGAATCATTGTACAAGAATGTGTATCATCGATCTTCGTCTGCTCAAAACATTTCATTTATACAACAACCATAGTAACATAATTACGAACGTTCATTGCGAATACGAATTCACCGAATTACACGTTTTGGGTAATGAATACGGTCGATTCGAAACCATCTAGAATGACGTAGGTCATATCAACCTTGAAACCAGGCTCGAGGTTTCTCTCCACACTAGCAACGTAACCTATCATTGTCTCGGGAACGTTCAACCAGGTTGCAGCGTCGACAGTGATAAAATTCTTTGAGAAGTTGACCAACAATACTACAGTGGACGTTCCAAGTCTTCGTACGACGCCCAGACAGTCGCGCGTGACTAAGGTAACCTGGACGGAACCCCGTTCGATGATGGGCTTCTTTTTCAAAGCCGTCAGTCTCTTGAACACTTTATAGTGTGATTTATCTGCTAGCTTCTGCGCTGCCAAGTTCAGAGTCTTGTAATTGCTGTGTACCGGTAACCAAGTGCGGGTACTCGTTGAGAAACCAGCACTCGTGGAATTATCCCACTGGAAAGGTGTTCTCTCGGGATCTCTTGATTTCAGGTGATACCTGTTGGGGCCAGCATTGCAGCCAGCGGGATCCACTGTTTCTTTGTAAGTGAATTCCCTGTCTACCATTCCGATCTCGTCACCGTTATAGATAACAGTGATACCGGGAAGGATAGTTGCAAGCATGTTAAGCTGATCTGTTCTTCTGGGACCGAATCTGGTAGCAGCACGATGATTATCGTGATTTCCAACGACCCAGTTTGCCACGTATTCCGGGCCCGATGGTACGTTGTTCAGCCATCTATCGGTGGCCCGCTTGAAGTCTACCGGCCGGGACGCGTTCTTTAAGTCAGCGATGTACATGAAATTGAACGGGACGTTTGATCCTGAGGTGTAGTACTTCACCGTCGATTGTAGATTCGTGTAGGCCTCTGTAAGGATGATTTTGGTATCCCCATTGTTTTTGGCTGAATGGTCGTCTAACAGTTTCCTCCACGTCCTGAGAACGTCGTAAGTTTCGTTCAGATCTTTCGTGTAAATATGATCCAAGGTTTCGTAGTCGCCGGCGGGCAAGTCAGTTCGGTTCAAGACTGGCTCATCGAGGAATCGTGGATCCTCGAACATGACATTAATGGCGTCGATACGGAAACCATCGACGCCACGGTCCAACCAGAATGTCAGCACCTTCTTCATCTCCTCGTTCAAAGCTGCGCTACGGTAATTAAGGTCTGGCTGACCAGTTGCAAATTGGTGAAGGTAGTATTGTTCACGAGTCGGATTCCATTCCCAAGCAGATCCTTGGAAAGCGCACAGCCAATTGTTAGGTGGATACCTACGACCATTAACTACCTTAGCATCGCGCCAGACGTAGTACTCGTCGTAGGGCTTGATCCTCTCGACACTTTTCTTGAACCACTCGTGCTCGTGTGAACTATGGTTGGGTACGAAATCTAGGAGTACTTTTAATCCAAGTGACTTGGCTTTAGCCATGAGTTTGCTGAAGTCACCTAGGTTGCCGTAATCTGGGTCGATGTCGGTGAAGTTGGCGATGTCATAACCAAAGTCCACTTGGGGGCTGGTGAAAATCGGTGAAAGCCAAAGAACGTCAGCGCCGATATCAGCGATGTGCTCCAGCTTGCTGGTGATGCCGTTCAAGTCGCCAACTCCGTCTCCGTTGCTGTCCTTGAAGCTCCTTGGGTAGATCTGGTAGACCAGGACATTTTTGTACCAGTCCTTACTCGCTTGCTCGGAAGGGATGTTCGCGCAAAGCGCGGAGGAGATCAAACACGCGATTCCTAGTAATCGAAACATCGTGAATGAACTACATCGATCGATGGAACGAATCGCTGTTTTATATCGATCCAATTGCACTTAAGGAAAAGAAACGCCTGAAGGCGATGCTGTTATCGATGTACCGTTACTTAACCTGAACAATGATAAGGCTCAGAACACCAATCGGTGATTCTAACGTTCTTCGATCTGTTTTCACATAGTACGTTGAATAAATTTTTCAATTCTACGTGTAACTGTTCCTCTCGGTGATACCGTTATTATGTTGGTCACACTATCGTAAGTGGAGTTATGTATCAGTTCATCTCGCGAATAGAAGACGAAATAATTTTATCAGGCTTGGAAGGATTTATTAGACATAGCACTGATATCGGCGAAAAAATTCGATGACGTCCAAGTGCAAGTACAGCAGCTCCACACTGAATTATCGGGGCTTATCTTGATTCAAAAAAATCGACCTTTCAAAAAACGTAATAAAAAATAGATTTTTTGAAACTAAGAAACATATAAGACCCCTTGATCTGATAAACCGGCATCATTGATGTAAAAGTTCGGGCGATAGCGTTATCCCTAGATTCCATATGATACGTTATAGAGTCAACGATGTGGGGGGCAGGATATACGATTTCCATACATACGCAGAGCGAACGTAAAATTCCATTTCGCTATTTCAATTTCGTCGCTCTGGGTAACGCTGACTCACAAAAGCGAAGTTTCTAGTTTATAGTTGGACGATGCTTACCGTATTCACTTGCCTCTCGAAGTTTTTCTAAAATTCTTTATCTCGTAATTTCTAATCTTTCCAATATCCCTGCTGTGGAATATTCAACTGTAATCGCGATTACGTCTTCTCTACTGCACAACAGTCTCCGAAAAGTCATTGCAATTCTCTTTTTATGACTTGAGACCCGATACTTACTGGAAAGGCCATGTATTATATTTTGAAAGGTATGGAATTCGGGCGTTTAAAAAGATTGATAGTGTTATTCGCCTATTAAGTTATCGCGGTAATGTATAGATTATAATCTCTCGCTTCTGCTCGAGTAGTGATAAGGCGAACAGTTCCACTGTAAACATCTCCGAAATGCGGAACTCTGCGTGGGATATAGGCCAACATTGGCACTGCTTATCACAGACATTAATTTAGTTCTTTGTTAATATTGGGCTATTACGAGAGAAAGTACAACGCAGGGCAATTCAAGCTGACCGCAATAAGAATTATTATACCAAATGTGGCGGATGCTTTCAATTTCTTTCTACCCATGTTAATAATAAATTTTTAATCGTCTGTTATGTTTAGTATGAATATTAAATTCTAGTATATGCGTATCTTCTGATCGCATTTAACGAAGCGGTTAAACCAGCATGTGAAATCAATAATATTAAATCATCTTAACGTTTTGTTTCGTGTATTAAACCCCCATCAGAATATCTTTCTCTGATCGATTTTGACATATTTAGGCAGATATAAAAGATGGCCCCATCTTCCACGGACTATGGCTAAAGGAGCTTATATTTCATAGAAATAATGAAAACCAATTTATGCGAATTAACATATATTTCACTTTGTCGATCGTCAGTATACAATTTACAAATATCAGTCCATTGGTACAATTTTACAACTGTTCCCCGTCTGCTCAAAACATTTCATTTATACAAAGACCAGAGTAATACATAGTCACGAGTGTTCATTGCGACTGGGAATTTACCAAATTACACGTTTGGCGTAGTGAATACGATCGAAGTAGATCCAGGTACAATCAGGTGAGTCATATCCTCGCGCGAACCAGGGTTGAAATTGGGGCCCACGCTTGTGACGTAATTTATCATTTGCTCGGGAATGTTCAACCAGGTCCTAGCGTCGACAGTGATCAGGTTGTCAGAAAGGTTGACCAACAGTACCACAGTGGACGTTCCAAGTCTGCGCACGACACCTAGAATGTCGGACGTGACTAAGGTAACCTGGACGGAACCCTGTTCAATGATGGGCTTCTTTTTCAGTGCCGCCAGTTTCTTGAATACTTTGTAGTGCGATCTATCTGCCACCTTCTGCGCAGCCAAGTTCAGAGTCTTGTAATTGTTGTGTACCGGTAACCAAGTTTTATTGCTGGTTGAAAATCCAGCACTCGTGGAATTGTCCCACTGGAAGGGTGTCCTCTCGGGATCTCTGGATTTGATGTGATACCTGTTGGGGCCAGCATTGCAACCAGCTGGATCGACGGTTTCTGCGTAGGTGAAAGGCCTGTCCACCATTCCGATCTCGTCACCGTTATAAACAACAGTTACACCGGGAAGGATAGTTGAAAGCATGGTAGTCTGGTCTTCTCTGAAGAGACCGAATCTGGTAGCAGCACGATGATTATCGTGATTTCCTACGACCCAGTTTGCCACGTATTCGGAGCCAGATGGTACGTTGTTCAGCCATCTATCGGTAAATCGCTTGTGGTCTGCCGCGCTAGACGCGTTCCTTAAGTCACCGATGTACATGAAATTGAATGGCACGTTTGATCCTGAAGTGTAGTACTTCACCGTCGATTGCAAATCCGCGTAGGCCTCGGTAAGGATCATTTTGGTATTTCCCTTGTTCTTGGCGGAGTGATCGTCCAACAGTTTCCTCCACTGCTTAAGAACGTCGTAAGTTTCTTTGAGATTTTTCGTATAAATGTGATCCAAGATATCGTAGTCATCGGCGGGTAGGTCAGGTCTGTTCAATTTGGGCTCGTCGAGGAATCGTGTATCCTCGAACATGTGATTAATAGCGTCGATACGGAAACCCTCGACACCACGGTCCAACCAGAAGGACAGTACCTTCTTCATCTCCTCGTTCAATGCTGCGTTGCGGTAATTAAGATCTGGCTGACCAGCTGCAAATTGGTGGAGGTAGTATTGTCCACGGGTCGGATTCCATTCCCAAGCAGATCCCGCGAAAGCGCTCAGCCAATTATTAGGCGGATACCTAACGCCGTTGACCACCTTAGCATCGCGCCAGACATAGTACTCGTCGTAGGGCTTGATCTTCTTGACACTCTTCTTGAACCACTCGTGCTCGTGGGAACTATGGTTGGGTACGAAATCTAGGAGTACCTTTAATCCAAGAGACTTGGCCTTAGCCACGAGTTTGTCGAAGTCCCCCAGGGTGCCGTAATCCGGGTCGATGTCGGTGAAGTTGGCGATGTCATAGCCAAAGTCCACTTGGGGGCTGGTGAAAATCGGTGAAAGCCAAAGGGCGTCGGCACCGATGTCAGCGATATGCTCGAGCTTGCTGGTGATGCCGTTTAAGTCGCCAATGCCGTCTCCGTTGCTGTCCTTGAAGCTCCTCGGGTAGATCTGGTAGACCAGAGCATTTTTGTACCAGTCCTTGCTAGCTTGCTCGGTAGGGATCCTCGCGCTGAGCGCGGAGGAGATCAGGCACGCGATGGCGAGTAATCGAAACATCGTGGAAGAACTGGTTTGACCGCTGGAACGAATCTCGGTTTTATACCAGATTTAATTGAAATTAAGGGGAAGGAAAAACACTTGAAAACGATGCTGTTATCGATGTAACGTCACTTAACCTCGACGGTGATACGGATCGGAACACCACTCGGTGATTACAAAGTTCCTCGATCTGTTTCCACGTACATTGACAAAAATTCAAGTGTTTGCTACGCGGGATTCCACGGCTAATGTCACAAATCGTTTACTTTAGATATTTATCTCGGACATTTGAAGAGTTTTCCATTCTATGTGTAATCTTGCCTTTCGCTGATATCGTTGTTTTGTTGGTCACACTAGCGCGAGAGGGAGTTATCTATCAGTTCCTTTTGCGAATAAAAGATGGAATAATTTTATCAGGCTTGGAAGTGTCTGTTCCACATAGGACTGATATCGATAAAAAAAATCCGTTGATGTCCAAGTGAAAGTACAGCAGCGCGACATTGAATTATCGGGACGCGTTGTAGTAACTTTATTCTTACGGAGTCCATTAAAAAAAATATTGAAAATGTGAATCTGAATTGTTTTGAATGTATGTGAAAACACGTTATAATCACTATGGCAGTAACACTGCTATTAGTATTAGTAATATTAGGCTATAATAATGGTATTACTGTTATCTATATTATATTATACTATGATGGTATTATTAAACACCGACACTGGCATTCATTTCCGGTGCCCCCACCAATTAGAAAAACCATTGCTAATCGATAGCCCCGTATTTATGCGCAAATCGCGTTCACCATGAATAATGAAATTCCGCGGATCGATTTTCTCGTTACGAGTACGTTTAAGGTATTTCTAATCTCCAACGCTGCTCGTTATTGCCAATTTTAGACCCCGCAAAAACATCCCTGATCCCTTAGCTGTTTGCGAATAGTGCTGGAGTTCTCTCAAGCCCCGCAATGGTGGGAAAGGGAGAGGGTTTGTAGCTTTCTTCGAGGGAGTAATGCACTCGTAACCACGGTGCATATAACGTCGGCTCGCGAACGCGATAAGATTTTTCGAGCTTGAGCCACTTGAGAAACGGTAAACACCTAGGCCCGCACCATCTCGCGTGTTCGAGACGTTTATGCGTGTTGGCCTCGTAACTGCTATCGCAGCAATGCCTAATTATACAGGCTGGCACTTCTACCAGACCCATTTCTTACTTTCTTATAGGTGGCGAGGCCAATTTAACCTTCGCACGGGCGTCAAGAGTTTTCATGTAGAATAAATTTGCCATCCGTCACTAGAAAGTGACGGGAAATCCGTGGGACTGGGAGGGGAACGATAAAGAAATTCTTTTCTTTTTTTTTTATGTCGCCCCGTTAATGAGTACTGCATTTCCGGAGTACGTATTGAATTTCAGGTTACCGAGGCGCATCTGAAATTTAAAGAATATAAAGGAACCTGCCACCGATGCGAAGTTATTAAGAATAATAATAAAATTAATAGTAGGGATGAGAAGAATAGATTTTTGGAATAAACAAATATATTTGAAACAGGATATTTAAATTTGAAAACGCGTAGGAGACTGTTATGGCAAAAATATATTTAGGCACCTTGGTTTCCATATTCGTCACATTCTATTGCTCGATTCTTTTTTTTTTTCATGGGATGTGATTTTGACTAGGAATTTTTAGAGAGAATATGATGGATTGAAAAGTCACTCATATCTTTATTCCAAATATTTTATGAATGTGCGTTCACGTTCTTTCGTAGAATATCGGGTAATCAGAATTGCAGGGTTGATCAGCATTATGTTTTTATAAAATTTTCAATCCATTTCTCATGGATGCGGTGAAAAGCTCGCGTGAAAAGCTTTTAAACAAATCACACAAAAAGATATCGCTGCCCATGAACTGCCAATACTCGTCAAATTCGAACGATATCATAGAGGAGAGAGAAAAACAGGGGAGTACCATTTTTCTCGTGCGATTCAGCCACGTTGCGAATAAAGAAAGCGTTTTTCAAATCGTTTACCAAGCTCGCGGATGTGGTTTTTTTTTTTTGCCTGGAATCATTTTATAAAACCGGAATTTCGGTTATCGAACGTTTTTTTTATGAAGAAGTAGGAAATATACACAGCTGAAAAATGGAAAACGATTTGTAGAAAACCACACACGGTATGCTGCATATGTATATATATATTCTTAATCGAACGTAAAAAATTATTTCCAAATAGGTTGCACCCGCTATATTTCCGTTAATACACTACCTTGATTATTTGTGAAAATATTAATATTTTTCTTTGGAAAACACGGCGGATAAGTAAACAAAGTTTTAATGCAACAGACGTTCGAAATCATTGGTGTTAACTGATTCATACTTCCGTTAATTCTCAATATTCTAAACTAAACAACAAAATTTTGTGATTAACAAATAATATTGAAAAGCGATAAAGGTTTGGTAACCAACGGTAAGATCAAAAATATTTTTACTCCTGATACAGGATAAATCATAGGACAAAGAGTGACTTTCAATGTTTTTATTCTTTGCCGTGTTGTTTTATTCACGTACGTCCAACGTACCTGATTTATTACGCACACCGTCGCCCGTTTCCGAAATCCCGTGGATTGCAAATCTTACTCCTGTCATCGTATTAGTATGAATTGGGAAAATCGTGCGCCGAGAATCAATAAAAGTAGAAACAGGTTCAACGTTCTTCGGATTCACATGCGACATTTGCCACACGTGTATATGTACGTGTATCGTACCAACCAGTACGCGCGTATGCAGTTTTCCGTGCACAATTTTTCATCGCTCACACGCGACTCATAAAGATGGTTATGCGTGGCAAAATTAACCTATAATACTTATACTTGACACTTTTAACGAAAAACTATGTATGTATATGTACGATCCGACCGCGGGTATGTACATCGTCCGTAAGAAAGAAAGCAATTACTTTATGTACGTGACTCTGCTGTTTCACAGCGATTTAAACCAGGATACAGGTGCACGTGTCATATTTTATTTAAAAATGTTTTAAAGACGTAATTAATTTAAAACTAAGGCGAGTTTGACATGAATACAAAGAATGAATATATTTGCGGAACACGCGTGTCTTTGTGAAAATTAAATAACTAATTCTAAAAAAATTGAAAAGTCTGTTAGAATTTGAAATAATTCAATAGCAGGTAATAAAAAAGCTATTAAAACTTGCTTGATAACATTTCTGACACCACTTTATTAATGATTTTATTTCACGATTTTTTCCGCCTTAATCTTTGAAATTAATTAATTCGTATAATTTTAAACTTCTAGTACCTCTGACTTTTTTTTTTCTTAAGTGAATTCATTAATTTTAGTTTCAACACAGTCTTCCGAAACGCACAGTATAAATTCAGTCGCGTGCAATGGCAATCGTTTTACCAAAGTGAAAACTGTATAGCGAAACGAGAACAAAGTTTGAACCAAGCACTATTTATGTTCGTCATTTTCTTCTTGGCTTATTGCAAACTTCATTCATTCGTTGTTCGCACCCACACAGTGGACAATTTCACCCGGACGATGAATTATTCATACCGTAAACATTATTTTCCCTGTTGCTATCAGTCTCTCCTTTGGGAGCTTTTGACTTCGGTAAACTTTTCTTCCAGCGTTATTACATCGAGTACGCTAATTCTTAACGACGTTTCAAAAAGTTACCACCTTGTATATAAACGGAGACAAAGGAAGATCCAACGCAGAATGCACACACCTCCCGGTTAACGAAGTTGCGTTCAAAATACTGACGAGATAATAATTTTCCAAAGTTTAGTCACAATTGAGTTATCATAATTATAAATAAGACGTTAACCCCACGATGACTCGGGGAAGTGTGTGTTCGGGGTGCAAGAATAAAAGAACGCATAAATCTTTCGAATGAAATTAACTTTTATTGAACTCAGTTCTATTACGACGAAGTTACATTCCATTAATTCTTCAGTAATTACATTAAAGCTTCAAACTTAACATTATTTTTTACACTTACAATTAAATATATTATTTTCTACGCTCACAACAAACTATATTATTTTCATACGTATCGAATATAAAATAAAATGTCAACGCATAATCGATAGCAATGAGGATAATCGAATCGGTTATTAATTTACATCAGTATATTACCTTACTACTTTTAAATATTAATATTATTTCTACCAAAATGCTTGATAGACTGAAACATTTTAAAACCATTCTCTGCCGCTGCCGCGCCGATTGTTAATTTACTTGTCATATTTAAATATCAATGTTACATCCACCCACACCCGAGGGTTAACCGAAAGATTTTAAAAGCACCCTTTGCCGGTACCGTACATCGTCGGGAGATGAAATTTCCACGCGCAAAGGACTCACCCCCTCCTAATTTCCCCGGCGGTTTTCGGGGGACACTTCGGCGGCTTTAAGTTAATTTTCATAGGTTTCCACGAGGGAGGGATCCGGGAGGCTTTTCACGATGCGCGATCGCTTCGAAAGGGCAACGTAGACAGGGGATTGGCGCGGCCGTTGTAACGAGGCCACGTTATGTCAGGCACCCTCGGCACGATGGGGTAGCCAAACAACCCCCTCACAGTTTACGGCTGTAATTAACTTCCTAGGTTATTAGCCCTCGTTCGCGGTTGTACCCCGCTACTCTAGGACTCTGTCTCACCACTCTTTCCAACGACTTCTCTGCCCTTTGTTTCGTCATTTTCATTCAGCATGTTTGAAACTCTTCTTTTTTTTTTTCGTTAACTTTCGAAATCCACGCTTCGTCGGGGGGGGGGGGGGGGTAACGTGTGAATTCGACGTGAATTCATCGACAATATTTTTTTTTTTAATCAATTAACTATTACCACGGTACGTCGATCGTTCGGTGTAATCAGTGGACTCGTTGGTTGGATTATTTATTTCTTTTGTTATTTGTTTTATTGATAGCGGTTATCTATTTATTGGCAAAACGTGCAATCGTTAGAATTACGAGTGGTTGGCATTCCCCCGTTACGTGGAACGAATCGATTTGTTCTCTCGAACCGCCGGCCTCTTTGATCGAGGAGAGAGGATTTCAGTTTTCATTAAAACATACTTTTTAAGAAGATTGTTTTTTTTTCTTATAAATTGTTGTTTCTTGGATCATTGTTGATACATATTGGAATTTCTGCTTTTTGTTTCGAGTTGTAACATTTTCGGGCGACAATTAAGTGTTCTCGCGTATTAAAAATGAATCCTTGCAATGAGTACAGATAAGTTGAGAATTTTTACGAACGCGGTTGATCAAAGTTTATTTCTGTCCTTCCGATAATTGCAGATTTTCCCGAAAGACATTAATTACATTTCCCTAAGCGAAGGGATACGCCAGCGCAATTTAATGGAGAAAAGTGTTTACGTTCGAGGGAATCGTTACATGCGTTACGGTAAACAGATATACACCTGGTGCTACAAATTAATTAACTTGTGCATGCTTCATTATACGAGTACAAAACATGCACCGGTCCGGGTCAGTCGCGATTAAATTACCAATCGGCATGGATGAGTCGAATCAAACAATAATATTGGAATAACATCGAATTGAACGTGTTCCGCGTTATTGCCTTAGTATAGTCCTCGTGTTCGAAAGTAATTCGTTAACTTAAAAATAAACAGCATCAAAAATTAAATTGAAACACCCTGTCCCAATCCAATTAGTCCCGTAATGCATTTTAGATCAAAGTTGACTCGAGGATTTGATTAGGATGTCCTGATTAATGTTTTAACTAATTTCTATTCAATCGTACTGTCATTATTAATTAAAACAATTTGTCGAACGCCCGGAGATATTGAACCGTTCAAAAAGCTCGTGCGTTTTAAAAACTTAACTTCCTTGCAAACAAAAATATCGAATGGAATGAAAACAGAACAGTTTTCAAGAGCTTTGAAAGGCCAATCAATTTTGTAAATTTAACTTCGTCCGAGTGGAATGAATAAAGCACCCGATCAAAATGTTTGCACGTTTTTTTTAAATTTACCTTCGTCCGAACGGAAACAACAAAGAATTTTCGAAAGCTTTTAAGTTTCAACAATTCTGGCGAATTTAAAGAATAACACGCTCGCGCGTTTTCCAAGAATTTTACATCATCCGAACGAGGATTACACATAACCTACCCACAAAAGAATTTTCAAGAGCTTTTAAATTCCAACAAATTTCGTGAAATTAACTTTGTTCCGCCGAAAAGAGTAAAACCCATCCCGCATTTTCCAAGAATTTTACATCATCCCAAAATGGACCTGATATAAAACGCGGGAGAATTTTCAAAATCGTTTGGACACCGCCGCGCTTTGTAAGCTCAACTCCGTTCCGGTAAAACGGAATATTTAAAATCTGCCATTCTTTCAGCGGGGGGAGTAATGGAAACAACACGATCGGAATAAAATCAACTAAATTCTAAAAAAAAAAAGAGAAAAGCATGGATATCTTTCGAGCAAACCCACGATAGTTCTTATCGATTAGAAGGGGAAGACCCAAGAGTAAGATACGGAAACGTACATCCATCCCGGTATTCAATGAACGAGTAAACATTCTACCGCGGCGAGCCATCTCAACCCCGAAACGAAGGAAAAGTTTCAAAGCCTCGGAAGGATCAGGGGGGCGGCGCGGTCTTTCCACGAATTGAATCGCTCGGTAGCGAGGAGAGAAGTGCGCTTAAATTCGCTGCCTTCTTTTTGTCCCCCGATTTGTCACGGCGAAAAGCGAAAATGCTGGAAGGCGGGGGGGGGGAGGGAGGGTAGGAGGGCGTAGGACGCGGGATGGAACAGGGAGAGAGATCCAAGGGGATAGGATGTTAGAACGAGGTTTGATATTTATGAGCTCCCGTGGAAAAATGGTTCACGGTGCCCCGGGGATCGACGCGTAGGTAGTCGCGTATCCGGCGCAGCTTATCCACGAATGCCGGAGAATGGAAATGCATCGGAATGGCTCCCACGATCACTTTCGCGTTGAAGTAAGGAGACGTCCCGTGGGGGATAAAACGTTGTCACCTCGATCCAGCCATTGACTTACACTCGCGAAATCCTGACGCCGAGATCGAGGGCCGTCGCGACGCGTAGTTGCACTTTCGCCGAGCGAATGGGATAAACCGATAGCGCGAGATGATTTGTCAGAGTGTTATCGGCGGTAGGTCGATCGACGTTTCACGAACGGGTGAGGTGAACGTCGTACATATTTGAGGACAGTTCTAATGCGGGCTCTCTCAAAGTTTCTACTAACGTGGGTGTCTCGCATTTGTTTCGAGGAACTGTTGAGGTTCGATTAAACCTTTTGAATTTTTGGGACACTTGGGTAGAAGATGTTGTGTAGATTCTGAAAACGCTGCACGATGTCTTGAGTCTATTTTTATTAACGGGACACGTCAATTAATAGATATTATTGGAAATAAGGAAGGCGGTTTTGAATTATTAGCACGAATTTGGGTGGGTAATAAAATTAATAGAAAACATATTTAAATATTAATTGATTAATAGGGAACGCAATTTTAATCAACATGAAGCACTTCAAAAAAATGAATAATGTTATGCAATTAAGATATAAAAGATTCATCGGTTATTCGATGATATATATAATCCCACACTTGACACATAAATTAAGAGGATTAATATCTCCGCGATGATTATCCATCGGACTAATATTTATCAAATCTGTTTCCTTTGAACGTGTTCCATTAACCAATAAAATTTATATCTCCAATTTCGAGTCCGAAAAGATTAATAACTTCGGAACGATAATATCAAATAATTTTCACTCGGATTGCGTAAGTTTGGTAAATTGGCCGATTAAACGTCAAAAACGAAAGGTTGGGCGTATGAATGACACGATTGAATAATCAATATTTTTGCCACGGTTTAGTCAACCAACGGCACAAAAGCCCCTTTTAAATTTTAATCGCGCGTAAAGCTCGCGGTACTTCCAATTACTGTCAGACGGAACGACGGACCGTTAACAATATTACAGTTCAATCGGATTAAATAAACAAGATTTATTAAATACACAGGCTTTTACAAATACAGACAACACGGTGAATTCACCTTTCGTCTGCAAAGGAACTCTACCTCACTCGTCACCGTCGTCGACACATCGCCATACTCGAGTAAGCTTACAAGTTTTTCGCAATCCATGGCGCGATGAGAATGCGTCGGTCAAATTGGCCGATAAAAACAATGTGATTTGAAATTCGGCCGATGGACACCCGACGTCGGTGTAATCGATCCTAGGTAACTAAGTAATTGTTCGCGTTTATGTTTTTTATTTTTCCGCAAAACTCGCGTTTTTGTTTAATTATTCATTCGTCTTTTATAGATAGCGCGAGGAAGCAACACCCTGCCTTACAGGGAGTTGATCCCTCGCCTCATCCAGTCCCTTCCGGACCTTTCATCCCCTTCAGGGAAAACGGAACGGCCCTTTCTGGTGTGGGGGACGTCGGGAATAAGTTGGGATTTTGAGACAATCTGGATGGGTCCCCCCCTGGGCCCATTGGCTATAAGCCCCCTCGGGGCCATTTGAATAGACCCTTCAGGGCAAACTAAATGGTACCTTCAGGGCCAGTTCGTGCTCGGTACCGAACTCGGTCGCGAACGGTAACTCAGTAATCGAATAAATCGACTTTTTAAAGTGCACGCATATTTTCGTTTACCCGTCAATTTGACCGGTGCACATAGAATTAAGCACGCAAAAGAAATGTGCGTAAACCTAGTGTCAACGATCTTGTCGGCATCTCAGACATGATTTTAGGTCGAATCCCGAAAATATATCATCGATGCCGAAACGCTTCGAGGATTGTTGCTTACTTTACATCAGCCAACCCTCACGCACGTGACACGGTTCCGCAGGCATGCGTAATTAAAATAATTAGTAGGAATAATCTCGACGTTAATAGCGTGTCGCACTCGCGGGTGGTGGAAACGCGCCAGAAGAGCAAGCGAGCGAACCGAGCTTGGCCATAATTAAAACACACGAAGCGGTGCAACGCTCCGCCACTTTAAACTCCAGCTACGCGCGGAGCCTGCACACGCACTTTTACTCACTCGACGAGCTGCCTAGCAACCGACTTCGCGTGATAACTCTCCCCTTCTTCCTGTTTTTTTTTTCTCTCTCTCTCTCTCTCCTTGCCTTTATTCCATCCCTCGACGTGTCCTCCGAAAAAAAAATGTTCCACCGTCGAGTCGAACTTACCGCTGTCGATATTACTCGAGTGTGTGAAGGGGGTGACTCTTTGTCGGCTACGGCGTTTTGTTTGATCGTGGGGGGAGAAAGCGGATGGCAGTTTTGTGGTTGGAATAGTGATTAGTCGCGATGCGAGGGATTCGAGAAAGGGGGGACGTAATTCGTGATGGAAATTGGTCTGATTCGAGTTTATTAGGTTGAGGATTTTTACGCAAATTATGGGGTTTAGGGAGCTTGGATTACTTGCTATTCTGGTTCCATTTTTGTTATTGATGTTTAGAGGTAGTTACTGGGTCGCGGGTGAGAATGTTTATCTTTTGGAATCGTATGGGAAACTTGATCCAGTAACGTTGAAATTATCCTCGGTATTTATTTTTATCCGTCCGGAGCATTAACTTATTTCATTAATATTGTTACAAAATAAGACGAAAGTGTAGCAACAGTTTTTTAATTTGATTAGAACCCAGCAGGAAATCATCCATTATAATAAAAATAATTATAATTTGTCACGATAACATTATTTTGTTCAGTAGTAGTGTTAGAAGCAAGACAAAGATCGGAAATAAAAGATTTTTTTAAGAACAGGAAATCCCCACTTCTCGGTACAATCACGATACTCGTAAAAATCGAATTATGCGTTCATTATCAAACACACTGATATATAAAAAAAAAATTAATTCATACGCGAGTGTCAGGAGTGCGGAAATTCGAGCGATCGAACTTTCGATAAAGCGCCAGCTTTGATTGCAGGGTAATTCCAACGGAGGATTTCTCGAAAGTCTTCTTCCGTTAAAATTTATCATTCCAAGTAATAAGGCTTATCTGCGCGATACAAGAGTACTAGCTTCCTACCAGTTCGATTATCAGCGTACCGCGAGATAAAAGATAAGGAGAGGCACGGAATTCGAAAGTTTCCGGTAATCGATGGCCAGATTATTTCTTTTATCCATTAATCTGCTGAATGAGGTGTGCACCTGTGACTGCACAAGTTCTCGCACGATAGACACTTTTAACAATTAATGTGTGAAATAAAATTTCTCCTAGCAATAACGACTCAAAACTTCCATTTTTAAGATCCCATATCTCATGATTGGATGAAACAATTTTTATCAAATCGAACTGAAATTATTCATCTCGGTGCGGTATTTCCGAAGACTATTGCACTTTAAAAGAAAATTCATTTTTGAAAACAGTTTTACCACCTCGAACACCGCCGTTCGTCTTTTTTTTCAGAAAAGATGCGAGGTCCAGTTCTCGCGTACTTGGCTCGAGACACAAAACCTTGTTACTCGCAAACCGTGTGCGTCAAAATATTATTAAACCAAGTAGAGGACAACAATGAAGGTTTGAAAGTAATTAAACATTCCCGGGGCTGCCCAGGTATATTGCTAGCAGCGAGTACGAGGATCGGGCTTTCCAGGAATAAGCGCGCAGAGTTGACTTTGACAATTCATTAATTTACTGTAGAAAGGTCAATTTAACCATAGGAGACGTGGATATATATATATATCGTGAAAAATTAATTACCATTTTGCTAATTACATCAATCGTTGAAATGTCTTTGATGTCAGACCGCGATTCAGAGCGACGCTAAATTCGCGCGATATTCCGCTCGTGTATTCACCTTACACGCGGAAAATACATTTAAAGGGAATCATTTCCAACGTTCATGGGCTTAGTTGAATAAAATCTCTACGTTTTTGTTTCATTGTTTACGGCAATACAGGATTATTAGATCGTACCGCGTACAATGTTGTTTTGTCTGTTTAAAACAATAAGAACCAGCGCCCATTGTCAGGTGCACAGTCGACGGTCTGAAATTGAAGGAAAACCTTTTTGTTTAATTAACGGGGTACGTGTTGCGTTGCGCGAGTAAAACTGGGTAATATTCTCTGACGGGACGATACAGTTTCTGCGGGAAAGATCACAGTTTATTCGAAACTATCCCGGCGATAATAAACTTGCGTGTTTCGGTGATATAAAAAAAATAGAAGAGCGTGCTCCAATTTTTTTTTTTTTTTTTGCTTTTACACCACGGGAGTTTTATAAAAGCGAAATTAAAATACTTGCGAACTGATGGCAGACAGTCGTAATTGCGGTTGGAAAATATGCTCTTGATGAGAGCCCGAATTAACGTTGTTTTTTTTTATTCGAATGAAAAATACACAAGAGAAAACAGCACGACCTGCTCCATCACGTTTTCGTTTACGAAATTCATGTTAAAAATAACCTATTGAAAATAACTTTACAAATTGATACGTTCGCGTACTGTTGATTGGAGTCCGTGTGATATAGTTTCAGTAATTGTAAAATTCGGTTGTACGAGAATTGTTGAATGAAATAAATGTTTGATTTTACTGATGAAAGTAAATCAAATAAAGAAACGAGTTTAATTGAATTTAAAAGAGGTTCAACTTAGTACTTGGAAGAAAATATTCGAAATTCCAAATTATTATAATTTCTAATTCGTTCCAATGACTTCGCTCGGCTATTATTTAGAAACTGGTGTTGCGCACCATTTACAAAACGATCTTAAGCTTCCGATTTCGTTCGGCCACGTCGCAAATTGCACCGCATTCGCCCGAAGATGACTCCGCAGTATCGTACATTCCGAACTAGTTAGTATTATAATGGCTGCGGTATGCGCTATGCTTGCCTCATTGCCACAGGTTGCCAGTACCGTGCAACCTGTGATATTAGTTAATTAAGACGAGCGTACGAGTACACTTACGAGCGCAAACAGTTTAACTCTACCGCCGTGTTGCGATTTAATCGGAAAATGAAGCGAAACACGTGCTGCCTAGGGGCTGACAGTGCCGCGAAACGATCCCGACGCTTTCCCGGCGATTACTATTGGTTTTATAATGAAATTATGGCGCGAATCGTCTCGGGGGAGGGGGAACTGTTAAGGGCGGGCAGGGGGTGGTAGGGAGGGTGCATTAACCGCGTACGCCGTGCGTGTAAATCGATACGGCTATTGTAATACAGTTTTATAAAATTAACCAGCAACCTTAACGTTCGCCTCGCCTCTCGAATCAATCAAGAGACAAGGTCTTGTCTCGGGCCAAGTACAAATACGCGAGACTAGACCTTGTATCTTTATATTTGTTTAAGTCAAATCGGCAATTTGTCGGCTGCTCGTAGAAATAGATATACAAGAAATATCCGTATGCCTGGTGTTCATCAGAATCCTCAATACTATTCTAGGAAATCGTTCGTCTCATCGTATCTCTTTTTGTTCATCAGTTTATACATTTCATTATTTTTTTCGGTAGATTAAAAAAAGAATACACCGGCCTGTACGTACACGTGCCTTTCTTACGCTGTCTGAAAAACTCGCGTGTGCATTCCACAGATAAAAATGGACGAAGAATCCTCGTAAGCGTACAGCGCTCGTTCATTTTCCGTTACACAGTGGCGGATAATCAGCGAGGCTTTTTTTCGATTAAACTTTGTCCGGGGAAAGGGGTGGGGAAGGGGGGGGGTGGTTGGTGGGACAGAGGGTGAGAGATACCCTTTTCGCGGTATAACGACAAGAATTCAGATACGCGTAGCGAGTTTTCCATACAATCTCGTTTAACCTGAATGGGGGGCCTCGTGACGTCGAGAAATTAGAACGAGCGTTTCGTGACAACGAAATTGTTAGATTGTCACGAGAGCAACCTAATTTCGGCCTTTTAAAGGCCGACGCCGCTTTGCATAACTAATGCTCGAACGTAGTTATCGTCCGGGGGGGGGGGGGGGACAAATCACGATCGATCTCGCGGCGAGTGAAAGTTTTCGAAGTTCGCGTTTCGTGTTTCCCGCCGGGAAAAAATTACCTCTTAATTAATCGTGAGTTATATTTATAATTATTGGAGAGGAATTTTATTCCAAGGAAAGACCTTCTTGGAATTATTCTAGGTGTCGCCACTTTAACGGACTACCGACAACCGATTTCTGGGACAGCCTATATAATATTTAATAACTTCGTCAAGTCTCGAATCTGGAGAAGTCATTCAAAATGTTTATGTAAACATGTAAACTGACAAAGAGCATTTTATTCTCTATAAAAGTAACGTGTTTTATTTAAAACTCGTTATAACGTTTTGAATATGCAAAATCCGACTAAATTAACTTTTTTTTTGTCTCGAACAAACGTATCGAACCTTGTCTATTCGGGTAGTTCAATAGTAAAACTGTTCAAAACGACCGTTGCTTAATTAAAATCGATTTCAACCGTACAAGCTATTGCTTTTGATCAAAACCAATCCCATCCTATAACAGATTTTCATAATGCAACGCAGGGCGAGGGAATTTTACTAGTAACTAAAAAAAAAAAAATATTTTAATCAACAAATTTTCCGACTATTTTGCGCTGCAAAACGGTGGAAAAAGCAGTGCGAAATATCGTGCACCGAAAGTTCAAATTCGTATTTTGAAATTTCCCTGGCGCGTAGGCGAAACGGTGCGCGGAAAAGTCCGTGTGACAAAAGCAGAAGAAAATAATAACGATGGAATATTTTCCCTTGTTCCTGGTTACGATCTCTAGACAAAAACTTTCCCGGACAATGCAAGCGTTCCGTCAAATGCGCGTGCATACGTAACGTCTCCCGTTTCTTAGCAATCTCTTAAAAGACGCGAGTTCGAAAATAGCATTGTCACGTGGATCGGCATTGTTGCCGAAAATTAAAAATAACAGCGTCACTCGCCGTTTCTCGTTCTTCCGTTCTCCCAGTTCTCGCGAGGCGCGAAGAATATTTTTCATCCGTCAGGAAGAACGTTGGGGGGGGGGGGAGAAAAAAAGCAGGCAGAACAAGGCGAACAGGTTCTCCAAACCGAGACACGACGTTGATATCGCGTTCTGTCTGGTAAAACATATCCAAGCATCTTTCGATTTCAGTACTTTCCTTTCGCTCCCCATTTCCTTCGTTTCCTTTTCGCCCTATACCCCCCCCCCCCAGCTTTCCTAGATTTCTAAAACGCTGCGGTACATCGAAGAATCTAGTTTCCTGCAAATCTCTTTAAAGATAAAAACTTGGAAACTGAATTCGCAGCGCAGCGTGAAACTTCTGTGGGGATCTTCGTTCTTCTTTGCCTTCGCGGCCTCCCCAGTTTTCTTTAACGCGGACCGGTCGCCCGACGTCTCTTTTCTTTTTTTCTTCCTGGGACCTTTGTGGACCTACTTTTGTGAGTCCTTATCACTTGAGGTGTTCTTTTCCCGAGAACAAGTTTGTCCGTGTTCGTGCGTACGTGTACTTACGCGGATGATAGGATGACGTACATACACTGACAAAAGTGTATAACGGTAGTAAGAAGGCTCCTTACAACTTCTGCTGCCGTTGATATTAAATAAATTCTCACGACTCGTACTTTCTCTTTTGCGTGCTTTCTCGTTGAACTTCCCTCGGCGCAATGTTCTTCCAATTTTTCATTTATTAATAAACGCTTTAACTGTTCAGGTTTAATTCATATTAAATACTCTTCTTTAATTATAAATATTCTTCGTTTGATGCAAACACTGTCGACGAATGTTACAATTTCTGGCATCGTTAATATTCAATGAATTTGCACGTCGTGTATCTTATTTTTTGGTGTTGCTGTTATATTTTTCATTCATTTATTTTTTAATAAACATAACTATTCAGTTTTAATTCATATATAAATATCCTTTGATCCCACGAGTGTCGATAGTTGTTAAAAGTTCTGTCATCGTTCATATTAAATCAATTCACGTTTAGTAATTTTGTTTTTGGCGTTCCTGATATTCCTCGATGGAATATTCTTTCAATTTTTAATTTGGTTTAACGCATTCATTTTAACTCGTATTAAAAATTTGTTTGGGGACAGATTATCGACCGATTCACGCTTTATTTTTTTTTAGTCAGTTGTGAAATATTAATAAGCGTTATAACAGTTTCATTTTAAATCACGTTTGTTTCACACGAGGGGCGTCGATGATTACTCGTTTATACAGATAAATAATTAATACCCAAAGCGTTGAAATTCAATTTTATAAAGTACATTGTTTCCAAACGCACTCGTCGATATATCAGAAATAAAATATTCGGCGAATCGATCGTATCGCCGAGAATTATAATTGTGTTCATTTATTTTCTGCGAAATTTAACCGAGGTATTAATTCGTTTTTATGGCTGCCGCGTAAAACTTTTGTCTCTAATGAAAATATTGTTTGGTCGCGCTGTTTGCGTTGTCGGAGTCGGCAGTTCTTATTTGCACGGCGCAATTCCTTGGGTAAACCCGGTACAAGAAAACGAGGATGTACAGTGTAAACTTTTTGTTCATAATGTACACGATGTTTTTCCTGCGGCACGGTGCCGGACCATTAAAGTATTCTGTCGAGCAGATTTGAACATGAGAATAGACAATTGAAATGGCGAGGGGGACAGACGTACATATCCTTTAGAAGTACGAGGATTTATTAAAAGTGAGGATTGAACAAATTTATAGCGTTAAAAGCTTTCGCTACGTTCCCTCGAGCCTGGGTTAATATTTACAGACTTTTTTTTGGCGGACACCTGAAGCAAAAAGGTTGAAACATAAATATTGTATACTTTCCGACCATGTGGAAATTTACGACAAAGTTTAAATTATTATAATTGTTCGCCTCGGTAGCTTTGGCGATTGGACTTAATTTAGGTGCGGTGTCGGGAGAAGGAGAAAGATCCGGAATAATAGGATTTGTTAGTTTTTTCAAAACGTATGGGAAAGGTAATCCATTAAAATCCAGATTATTATAATTTTTAAGTCTGATTATTTTGGGGCTCAGCACTTAACTCAATAGCTGAGTCGGAAGAGGGATAAAGAATTTTTATTTGTTTTCTTTTGGTGCATGTAGGTAACTTAATCCATTGAGATTTTTTTCCGACTGTACTAAGGATTGCACTTGCAATTACGGCATTAGAAGCGAAATGAAGATCAAGAGGTCATAAGATATTTAACCTATGAAAATTTAAATAATAATTCTTGTATCTTTATTCTTTTGAATTAGAACCTGGCTAGTAAAGGATAGTATATGTATATAATAGAACTGATCGATCACGTCGTAAATTTGATCATGCACAACGTGTAATAACAATAATAATAACATTATACTGTTTGCAGTCGATGGCAGTGATGTTTACGATAGATTACACACATTTTAAATTTCATAGAATCGGTAAACAGATTAGGAACCCCCCCACTCATTAATGTTTGAAGCATTTGCAAATTTGCAACCTGGGAAATCCTACTTTCACGCAATTACGCTCGCAACCTGATTTTCCCCGTGACCATGGTAACGGCAACGACATAAATACCGCGGCCCGAATCACAACTTTTTCGCTCTAAATTTATGCAATTCGTCGTCCACGGTGAAATGTACGATCATTAAAAATTCCAGCAGTGTAAGCGGCGGTTAGAAGCGAAAGATTAGTGTGCAGCAACGGCGAACGGTATTTAATATGCAAACTACGGAAACGTAACTATAAAATAAAGTTTATTAATGCGAATCACGCGTCAGCGATGTAGCGATTATCCTACCTGGCGAATCAAATGAACTGTCTTTTTATCTTGTACGTAACGTCAACAGGACGGTGTGCAGGTTAAAGCTTAAACCCCGCGTTTCAAGCAAACTGAGAATTTTTCATGGTAATTTAGTAAAAAACAAATATATATATTTAAAGTAGCTCCATTATTTTTAGTATATATTATTCTCTATTGTAATTTGCTGATTTACTACGTTCTTAAAAGTATTAAAAGTTAAAAGTTAAAACCGTTCAAATCAAAAAATTAACAACAAATTAGGACAGTACACACATACAATACTTTAAGAAACAGTTGTCACAGTTTCTAAAAACTGGGCAACTTTTCATTCCCCGGCTTCTCCAAAATAATAATCCGCCGGTAATCATTTTCGCGCAATGGTTATCTATCTCCGCTCCGCTTCCCCTCCAATCACTTTTTCACGCAACATTAATTGGTCACCAATGGATAACACTGTACTCGCAATTATCCCCATACCCTTTTCCATTTTTCCCTCTTTCATCGCCTATCGATTTGCATCTGTGTAATTATCCGGCGAACGATATCAACGGATTCGGGAGAGCATCGATCGTTGACACTGATTGTTACCGTAAAAAAAAAAAAAAAAAGAAAGAAGGAGGGAGAGAACTGAACGTATTGCCCGGGTTATGACGAAGCGAATGGAGGTTTTCGATAAATCGATCATAGGGTTTTTTTTCGCGTATCCTCGGGCTACGCCACTACATAACGGTCGGCGAGGGGTTGTATACTTGCCTCCCTGGATCGTTGGGACGAGTGTGCGGCATGTGCGAGTGTCACACACCATCGGTATCGCTAATTGCACCAACCATTAAGGATTCTCCAATTTGCACAATAAATGGTCGTTACGACTACCCCGGGGGGGTCCGCGACGTTATTTAAAGCGCCCTACGTCATGGCGGGAACTTCCTCTTTTATCGCAAATTAATTAATCCACCGGTCCGTTCCCATTAAACGCGATGCAGCCTGGGACCACCTCAAAGCGTGTGCCTCTGTCTGTTAATTTTTTTCGCGTACTTCGATTAATTGCTAACGCGTCTGGGGGCGCGGGAAGGGGGGGAGGGAGAGGGGATGCGCGAAGGGCATTAGGAGGGTAACTCGGATCGCGGGGCTGCTTTTTCCATGTTCTTTTTTTTTTGTTTTTAATTTAAAAGGCTCTTCGTTACTCGTTTACGTCTGCGGTTTGCGGGTCTGTTGAAGATGTTTGAATTTATATGGGCGGAGCGATGTTGGTGAAAGCACTGAACTAACATCGTCTCACTTTCGCGAGGGATGCGTTGGTAAAGGTAGGTTTCCGAATAGAAAGCTAAAAGGGATGGAACTTGACGTGGAATGATCTTCATTGTAATCAAGGAATTATTCTCATTTTCCAAAGTTTTAGTTTGTTACAGTTTCTTACGGGGTCTTTTTGAATTTTTAACCCTCTTTTATGTAGATTGAGTGACTAATTTAATTAATGAATTCGTTATCTTCCAATTTTACAATTTTTAAAAAGATGTTTATATTTTTAGAATTACCTCGCGTACACTACAATTTTCGATTACCAAGGTGCCATTTTCACCGCTAAACATAAGTCTGGAAAATCTACTATCTCGTCGTACAAAAAAAAAACTTAAAAAAACTGCTCCAATCATTCGAATAAATAAATGTCCCTTAAGTTTTAAAGCGTCTTTGGGGAACACCCCGAAGGGCGATAAGCAGGGGGGGTTTGAAGTACAGTGACCTTTCCACGAGGGTGGAAAAGTAATGCTCCGAAATGCGGTTCCGATATGCAAACTGCGGTGATTCCGGGGTTGCGAAACAATGGCCTTAAGCTCTGAATTTGGGAACAAGAGGTCATAACCGGAAGCGACACTGGGACTAGAATCTTCTGTAGAATACAGTGTAGGGCTTGTACCATCGCGAGGTGTTAGTTCGTACGGTACCACCGGAGTACATATTCCGAATGTAAAACACGCCTACGCTGCTACTTTTCCCCGGCGAGAGAGGGGGTTTACGGTATTACTTCCGGTTAGCCTTAATAATTGCGAGAGTAAATGGAGAATATTCATTGTGGAATTTCCGATGAAATTGCGCTTTCGTTGCCAGGAATGCGGGAGGGGTGGGGGGGGGGGGGAGGGCACGGTGGAAGATTGTAGTCGAAAATATTGATCGTAAATGCCTTTTTCTTCTGGTACGTAGCATACAAGGAGCTACGGATAAAGCTTCGCGAACTATGTTCTTTCAAAGTACGGTTGGCGCATAAATTTTTATTTGTGTACTCCATTGCGGCATGTACAGGGTGTACCGTGCGAAGCGTTGCTAGTTACTTCCCTTGAAATTATTAAAACAAGAAATCGATATAAAGTGTTGCTGATAAACCATTTTTTTAAAGTACGGTTCAAAGATGGTAGACAAATTTTTATTTCTGCACTCTTAGTTGCTTCTCTCGAAATTATTAAAAAGCAGTGACAGATATTCCGTCTATCTAAGACTTTACTGTGATCTTTGTGGTTGAATCTTCACTTGTTTTTGATGGAATGGTCCACGCGTTTTCTTGTATTAAAAAAAGCGAAGACGTGCCCCCTTTGCTCTCTGGAGAAATCAGCCAATGGTAGGCTACGTATTGTACAGGGTGTTTCACTTAATAGGAACGTCTAAAATATCTTAGCAATGCGTTATTATTTTGCTGTAAATAAATAATCAACAGTGCTTTGTATACGTAACACCCTGTACACGTTGAATCGCGGAATAGAACACATTGTACATCGTTCTTTATGTTCAAATGACACTCCTCGACGACGTGGTATTATTTAACATTACCGCGACATTTTACGTAAACTCGAATATCGACTCGCGACGGGATAATCCTAAAACGATTCCCTTTTCGGAGTACGATTCCATTAAAATCCTGCTCGATCTGAGAACAAGTTCGAACGCAAAAGAAATCCGTCATTTCGAAACTCGTCTTTCTCCCTCCACCACTCGATTCTGTCTCTCCACCTCTCGAGCCCTAGCTTCGCGCAAATTCGTTAATCGCGCAGGATAAAATTCAATTGTCGTAGCCAGTAGAGAACGAGAATGAGTCGTTCCAGTTCCATTCCCGTAGAGTTGTAAAATAGTGATAAACCCCATCTCCGCCATTCATTATTTTACAGCCCCTAGTAGTTCGAAAAAGTATTAGGAGGACGCGGAAGGGTTAGTTATAGAAAGCCATAAACTACTTCGTCGGGGGGTCTACGAGATTGCTCGTTTGGGCAATCAAACTCTAACACGATCGAGCGATAAATTACACGGGGAATTATTTTCGCGCTCGATGCACCGGATGGAATTAACGTCGATCCAGGGTGAGGCGGGAGCGGAAGGAAGCCATGATATCTCGAGGTACTTCCGGCGAGACTATTTGTCCCTGACTGTTCTATCAAGGTTTACGGTGAGACCTGTCGTCGCGGCGTAAAGACTCTTCGAGGGATATACCCGTTAAAGCTCGCAGCCGGATGGATGGATCGTAAAAACCAATCGAATTCGACTGATCCTCTTTTTCCCTCGCGGAGACGAATTACACGAGGATGGAACGTCTTTTATTACCATTAAGGCGGGGGGGGTGATCGTTGCGACTGCGATTGGAGTTATCGGTATTTAAAGGGAAACGTTTATCCGATCGTTGCGTGACACCGTTTATATATAGCTGGTTTTATGGATTGATAAGGCTTTGGTAACATTTCGAGTAATTTTTTGGTTAGAACAGTTTTATTATTTTTTTCTTTTTATTAGTTTTTGTTGGTTTATTAGTTTGAAAGAATTCCTATCATCCCGAAACGAGCTGGGAGAAAGATTATTAGGTTTAACGCGTTGATGGTTACGTCAACCACATTTGCCCGACGCCTGAGTTTTCGGTACCACAGTTACCGAATTCTGATTTTATTAATATTAATATTAGCGCTGTTAACGTGTTACGCGGGTTACCCAGACGTGGGTGAGGTGGCGAATAACGTGTTTATTTCAATACTGGAAACAGTATTCGTAAAGCGCGGCGGAAAAGTTACGTACACCTCGTTGATTCGCGTGGAAGTTCTACTTTAGCCCAGACCGACGCGAGCTTTCGTAAAATGATAAATGGGAAATGCGTGAAGTAGAAACAGACGTCGTTGGCCAGACACTGCTTAAGGGAACGCTGAAAATCCTCGGACGAATGGAAAGTAATAACGCGTGGATGTTGATTAAAAATTGAAACTACAAACGTACCTCTCTATCAATAAATATCTTCTGGAATTTTATTTGAAAACAATTATAACACTGGAATTCTCATTATCTGGACGGTGGCTCTCAAACTCTTTTGTCTGGGGGCAGATTGAAATCATTAAACCAAATTCTTGTCAATGTTATTATTTACTTCTTATAGTTAGTAAAGAATAGTGTTGGCTAAAAAAATATTTCGCTTTTTACATATAAGCAATTCTAAATTTCGCTGCAATTTGCTTACTGCCTCGGTAACCAGTAAACGATTCTTATACCTCGTCCCCGGTCATGCTTCTTACGTATATTTCTATAATTTATTATATCGAAAATAAAACCGACGCGCCTTTCCCCCGATCAGCTTTGATAATAGGAATCCAATCGAACTCCCGAACGGATAACGCTGAATGTCATCGCGGATAATCATAGCGTTTGCAACGGTTTAATTAATAATAAAGGAAGCGTCGCTTCTCTATCCGCGGCCGTCGTCGGTTTCAAACGAAACCCGGTCGGAATTAGCTAATTAATTAATTACCCGACCGCTCCGCAAAAGAATTCTCTCCCTTCGCTCTTTTTCTGACCTCTCGACTTTCGAGTCCACGGCACACGTAAATTATACCACCGCTGCGCGATTCGCATTTAAATTAAAGACAGACGAGGTTGCAGCCTTGCCGTTGCACCGGTGCGTATCTCGACAACGGGAATTCTCCCCCGTGCGAAATATAAGCGGAGTAACGGCGGTCGTGGAAATTTGCATTTTTCCCCTTGACGGGGAAACACGCGGCGCTTGCTAAGTTCACGGGAACTTTTGCGCTAATTCTTGCGCGTATCGACAGCGATAACGCGTTTGGTACGCTCTCAATTGGAGTGGCCTGGCAAATGAAAGCTGTAAAGTAGGAAAAAGTTGGCGGAGAAAATTTGAGAAAGAAACTTTCTCGTAGAAGAGCGATCCGCGAGAACGAAACGATTTAGATAAATTTTCACGGTATACACAGAGTGTACGGGAAAGTAGGATACATTTAGAATTCTCCTTTGAAAGAAATAGTTTAAATCAGATAAGTGTTATGAAGTTATAGATCAGATCAATGAGGGAAATCGAGAAGCTGCAAGAAATAGAATTATTGAGTCGAATTAAAACTTCGATTAAATCCATTCGATGAATAAAATAAAAAATCAAATCTGACCAACGAATAAACTCAAGAGCAGTTTTTCGTAGCTGCAAGTTTCTTGCCGAAGTTTAAAAACTTAGCATACAAAATTTTCTCGTGATTCCCAAGATAAAGATTTTGGAAAATTGTGTTGCGTATATTAAACGTCCTGTACACCAAAGTTAAATTCCTAGGAGAGTTAATAAAAAGCGAGGGCGAACGCTGGAAGCTAAAAGAACCTTAATAAGAACTCTGGGCAGACCGAAAAAATGGCCCTCGACCATTTGAAATTAGAAGCGTTGACTGAATTACGGGCATAGGGGGGAAAACCAATTTCGATATACGAAACTCCAATTCCCAAAGAGGCTAAAATATCGGTGTCCCTGCTTTCGCGTTTCTGCTCCTGACACTTTCTGATAAGAATGGCGAAATACGAGCCCTCCGCCCTTCCGGGTTCAAGTAGTACGGTTAACTATTGATCATTATTGTACGAAAGATAACGACCGGGAATACGGATGTATTCCGTCTATTATTGGGAACAACCATAATTCCCTTACATCGATCCCCTGGAATTATTCATGATTAACGAAAATTACAGTGGCGTTCCTTGTTATCAATGACACTGATACGAGTATAACGGAAGGATAGGTGTCGCCTTTCGCTCACGGTCTCCGTCTCTGGCGTCATTATTGTTTCACGTGTAGCAGCACTCGGGGATAGTAATTAATTAATACCAGGTGTCGCGTTAAGCATGATTCTATCTGTGTTTGAATTAAGCCACGTTACGTTCGCTTCTCGCGCTAGCGCGCGCGCGCGATCCTTGCTTGGATTTTGTAAATATTTTAGCTGTACAAACCTACAAACACGGAGGCGACATTCTTGAGCTGCGCGTCATAATCAAAGTTGTTAGTTAGACTACAATTTTGCGTTCGTACCATCCTTGCTCATTATTATGTTTACGCTCATTTCTCGAGAATGGTCGAAAGTAATGTCAAAGTAACATAAAATTTAATAGTAACATAACACATTCAAAACACATTCCTAAAAGCTACCATAATCGAAATTCAAAGTAGCCAAAGTTTCAACAAGAAATCCAAACTTTCTCTTCAAGATTCAAAAGATCCCAAAAAGTTCTGAGACTTTAAGACCCGGATGGGAAAAGAAATTTAACGCAAGATACCCGTTCGTTGTTTAATCCTTCGTCGCCAGGGAATTATTAAACACTGTAAATTATTGAATACAGAACCAGTCAGGAATAATCGGAAAATTTAACAACCGGCCTAAAGCATATACCTGACGACCTCCAACGCAAACGCGATATCTACCCTCAGGTTTAACCAAGATCACTCTCCGCGTTCCCTCTCGTTACTTCATCCCCCCCCACCCACGCTCATCCCCCGGTACGATATTAACGAAAAAAATGGCCGGACTCGTTGCGAGGATTCGCTTCCATTTCAGATTTAGGTTGCGATAAATGCACGTTGCTCCGACGCTTTCGTACGTCGCTCTAATGCCGCTGGTTGTTTCCTTGACGCTGGTTATCTCCGCGGCAAACGACCACCCTTACCCCCCCCCCCCCCTCCCCGGAGCTTCGCGGAAACTCTTTCAAAAAAAAAAAAAAAAGAAAAAAAAAAAGCCTCGCCGAGGTGGGGTTCTCGAGAGCAACGGGGTGTACCCCAGCGTCGAGGCCCTCACCCTCTCTCCCATTTTGCCCTCTTGACTCCGCATGGAAAAATCCGTGAAACATCCGGCTGCCTCTTTTATATTCGCCCGCCGTAAGCACGAGTCCGGAAAGCGTCCGATTTCCGTCGCGATAACGTGTTTTCATCGAGGCTTTCTCGCTCGGAGACGACGACGACGAGCTTTTCCCACCACCCCTCCCCCCCCCCCCCCCTCCGCTCCCGAATCATCGTCTGCCTTCGTCTCTAAAAGGACTGGGCCGCATCCTCGAGAACCTACCTCGAAAATATGTAGTGCCTAATGAGATTGTTAGCGCACGGCGGAGTGCCTGCCGTTAATCTTAGACAGAAGGGAGGCTCTGAGTGGCTAATGCACTTCTTTCCTTAGGTGTCTGTGGAGGGGAAAAAAAGGTTTATGCGCGGATTGCGGAATTGATGTATATGCGGAACGAGCGTAAAAAAAAAAAAGAGTTCCTCGTCTGGTGTAAATAGTGGTTTAGAGACACCGCGCGATAAATCCCTTTTGGGGTGTTTCAATTCTTGTAATCGGTTACCCTCGGGTTTGTTTGTAACGCAAAACATGGTTTTGAGGGAAAGCGAAGGGTTGTTCCTCTCAAAAGGGATTCATAATTGTATTGAACGTAGGGTTCTACTTCAGTCCTTTTACTTTGTTAGCATCAGAATTTGGTGATTATGTGAAAGAAGATTTTGGATGATAATTGGAGAGTTCTCAGTTGGTTCTTCATTATGCCCGTGACTTTGAGTAGGTATCATTATTGAATTCCTCCCAAAAGGGATCCATGATTGTAGTGTACAAGGTGTTCTGTCTCATTGTCAGCCTTTCTAGTTGGGTAGCTCCAGAATGAACGATGACCCGAAACCCAGAATAGATGAAGGATCCGGATAAAAATCGAGAGGTTTCAACAAGGAGTTCTGCCCATCACTCATCTTGAATAAAAATAGTCATTTAATTCATTTCGAGAGTGGCTACAATCGTAGGTGTCCAAAATCCCTAACTCCGATTGAAAGGGACAATAGTAATCGTCACACACTCTCGTCACCTGCTACTATAAAAAAGTATAAAGTGACCAAGGATACGTCTCTCTGGTGACCCCTCAAATGTCATCTACGAACACTTTTTTCACACCTTTCATTTCCCGGATAACTATCTTGCATTTAACACGCATCCGGAAATAAATGAAATCACTCCTTTGTCCCTCGTCGTACGTCTCTAAGGACGAAGCGGGAAGCGACGCGAACACGAACGCTTATCATTCCCAATAAAAAAGAATCGCATTATATCCCGTTGTACGCTCGTTGGTACGACCATTCGAGATCTCGCGCGTAGTGCGAAACACCGGGATACAATGCCTTTCGCAGCGTTCAACGTCGAGTTATGACTCCCATGGCACAATGCTTTTTTTTCTCTCTCTTTCAAGGGGGAAGAAAAAAAAAAAGGAACGGGATGCAAAAGCGTGGCATGTTGATGCGTCCCATGGTGTAAGCTTTAAGACGTGCGAAACTACTATAAATTTCACGGCGTAAAAGGAGGAACTAATACCCTTGCTGTGCAAACTTCCATCCCCTACCGATCACTGAGGAAAAAGTATACTTTCGACGGGGTGGTTGGGGGATGGGGGGGGGGGGAGGTGGAACACCGTGGAAATGTTCGACGAACGCTACTTGATCTTGGTGATTTTATACAAAAGTCTTAAGTTCTGGTATTATACCGGAGACCGGTAGGAGAAGATCTTCGGCCGCAAAAAAAGACTTCATTACCGTTAATTGGGGGATTCCGGAGCTAATTAGAGGGAAACTGAAACCGCTTGTAATGCTATCAGGGTATTATCCAATAAGAAAAATACTTTTATACCCGTTGGCCTATATTTTGGCTGAAACCTCTTATCCGTTTAAAGCCAGTAACATCCTCTTTTAAAACACATTCGCCTATCCTTTTCTAAATTTAAATAAATCGCTTGAAATATATATTTCTTTCAAATGCGACTATTAGTTTTCAATTTTCTGTGCGTAAAGAAGTTATGAAAATTTTGTAATATCGTTGGCTAAATATCTACAAGTATTTTTAATACCGATTCAATTGAGTTCGCGGAGAATTAAAGTTGTCACGTTTCTCTTCTTGCAAATACTTCTCACTCGATTATCTTTTGTTAACTTATTTTATTCTCCTCTGATTCTACCGAATTGTGTATGTAATATTCATCCAATGATTTATGAAAGGAAGTTAATGGAATGTGGGTACACCTCCGACTCGGTATCTGATTTCGCATTATGCAAAACCCACAGGTTTCTATACTCGCAGAATCAGTGCCAAATACAGATTCCCTCCATCGCAAACTTCATTAAAATTCTCAGAGGCATTAACTATTCCCTCGAGGTACATGTGGAGGTATCCTCATTCAAAGTGTTAAGCAATCTTAGTGAATAGCGGCCAATTTAGAGATCATTATTCAGGTGGGATCGTCGGTTCATTAATGAACTATGAACTCATTTATTTTCCCCATATAAAACAATAATAAAAATATATTAACGAACTGTGTAGATTTATCGACAGCATTGAATCAGACCATTGTCATGGTAATGTTCGTAAACGAGGGGAATGAATCATTAAAGAGAAGGATGGAATTCATTAGTTAATAATCAATTCGTTTATTGGTCCAACGGAGCGGGTACTAAAATATTGACAGACTACATATTTTCAAAACAGTCGTGACTCTTTGTTTCGAGATTAAAATCTGTGTTTTATATTCAACTGCAATGGAACCAGCCACGTTTGTGGTAAGAGTCAGGCAAGGGTGTTCAGATAACATTATCAATTTAAATGTAATTCAATGAAATTTACGGTTTGTTTAAGTATTTATCGATCTCGTGTTTATTTATCTACGAGATTCCATACGTTTTTCAGTTTCATATTAACTACTTTTGACCTTCATTACATCAGTAATACGTTGTACGTCAATACTATCCGACCCAAGACAAAGCGTATCCAACAGGCAGTGACTTCATTCGGATAAAGGGTGTACCCACCGTATTAACTTTTCGAGCAACCGCGTTACGGGAATAACTTTTTGTGTAACTACGCCCTACGTATATACGCATATGATTAAACTGCTCGTACGAGCAAGCTTCGACGTTCTTAGCATATCTACGCCAAGATCGATACGAAGCGTTCAGAGACGTTTGGCTAGTGTATCTCCGGAACGTGTTGAAATTTAATCACCCGAGACTATCGTTAAACCTGGTCGATCTTGGTGTTTGTACGCGAGATTTAAACAAACAGACTCATGAGTTATTTGCCAATCGATACACGAAATCAATAAGTATAGGTTGTGCAAATGATTGTTTATTGGTATCTGGAGATCGTGGGTAGATATGTTAAGATTATGTATTATGTTGTGAGTAAAGGCTGTTATAAAGGTAATTAAATACATCGTCAATTATTCCAACAATATCTTTCACATATAGAGTTCTAATTATTATTATTCCACCTTGTACATCTCACAATTATCCACGTCGATTCAACTAACATTATTCAAAAACATTGTACGCCAAGATTAAAAAGATTCACGTTAATATACTCCACCATATCTTATCAACACGCACTAACGCAAATACCGTACTCGCGCAGTACTCATTCAACTTCAAATACCTTTACTCCAAGCCTTCAACGCGTTCCCGATTATTCTCTTTCAAACTCGAACCCGAAGGATCAGCCGTTGACTTTACGATATCTAAAAATGTTGACCATTTACCTGGTATTCGTTTGGCCGAGGAGAGGAACGTCCAATCGAACGTGAAGGAGTCCCGGGTTAAGAAAAAAAAAAAACGAGCACCCATACTCCAGCGGTACGATGCCGCGTCCCGCGATCCTTCCGTGGCTGGCGTGAAATCCTTGGAAGGACGATCCAATCTGCTTGTAAAAGCAGGAACGCCAAGGAGAGTCCAGCCATCTCTCGTAAATCCGAGACGGACCCGCAATCTCGATGGATTACGTACACTCCAACGCGATTTTACAGTGCAACAGGGAGGCGGGGGAGGGGGTGGGGGGAGAACCCCGTCGAGAGATCCCCGGGAAGACCTCGAAACTTCCTAAGTCCACGGACGTGAATCCTTCCACGGCGTTGTTCGTCCTTCGTTTCTGCCAGTAAATTTCCCATATCCTCTTGCCCCTAACTCCTTCATTCCACGGCCGGCCAGCGGCTGCGGAAATAGCCTTTTCCACTATCGTTCACCCGAGGCACGTGACGCAGCTACAAAGCCAAGGAAATTACAGCTGTGCTTCCGACGAGTCTCGTCGATATGATAATCCGCGCCTGTCGATTGTCTATCTCGGAGTTGTCTTCTCGTCCCCCTCTCGGGATCAAAGAGACTCTTCCTGATTTTCCCACCTCTTTCGACGCGACGCGTTTCTCATTTGATGATTTTCTGTCAATTCTGTAAATATTTAGCTGTAAGAGACATTTTTTTTTTAATTGGTTATACTCGAAGATTGTTGAAGTTACGATTTTTTTTTTAACAACAGAGACTCGACAGACCCAGTCCAATTTATAAAGAATTGTATCTCCAACAAAGTTTGAGATATTTTCATGAGACTGAGTGCATTTTGAAGACGACGGTGCACGGAATTATGAAAAAAAAAAATTAATTAAATACGAGACAATTCGACCGAGAAATAAAATTGAACGTAATTCGAGTTTAGGTGAAACGCCGTCGCTCCCATGACACCACTTCTTATCTCGTACTTCCAGCTTTCTTTGCCAATTCTTTATAATTCGATAATTCCCGTGTTTTCGAGGCAACGGCCATAGTCTACTTAGAGAACTTCGTAATCCAATATCAAAGTTTCGAGGTGGTGTAATAGTAGAAGATCGCCCACGGGAAAAGAAACGGTTTTCTTACGAGGACTCAGACGTCGTTAGAAGACAAGAGGGTTGTTCTGTGTCGGGAAGAAACGTTCATTCGTATCTCGGACTTCTGATTAGATTGGAATACTTTTTTTCCGAAAGGCACTAACCTTCCATTGCAATCTTGTACCCGTCCGTGATTCGATTTTGCATTTCGTGTTTACAGCTCGAAAATTGGCATCGACGGACGAGAAGTTTGGATTTAACGGCAATGCCCAGTGAATGCCGTTTCATAATATTCTGGGGCAGAGTTTGAATGGTGAACCTACATGAATGACCAATATCGACGCACTTGAACGATTGCTCTCGATACACAAATCCCATAATTCCAATATTGAATTGAAGCTATCAATTAGAGAAATTGCTGCACTTTACCGATAGTACTTTCAGAAATGTGCAAAAATTGAACGTGATAACGGTAGTTTGAATACGGGCTTCAACATAATGGAAACGCTTAATTAAGTCTGATCGATGATCATATTTGTACTGTTCGTTTTTTTTTTTTTTTCCGCTCGGCATTGTTCCTCCCGCGTTTCCTTCGACGTAATTATATGCGATTTTATTACGAGTGGTGTTCTGAAAAATTTAAGACAATGGGGGACAGTTTTAAAATCGTGACGAACTTGGAAAAGTTTTTTATCGAATCGCGTAGGAATAATTTTGAGCTTCTCGCGTACAAATGAATTCGCTAACGTGTTAAGCCCGAGTGTAAGTTGTTCATTTAACTTATCTTCGTTTCGCAACACGGCTCAACTCGATTCGTTAACCTGACTTAACGCCTTAACTTAATTTAACAACTGAACTTAAATTGGGTTGGAAACTTGACTCACCAATTCGACCGGATTTAATGAACGAACTTATCGACTCAACTTACCGTAATTGAAAAAATAACGATGGTAAGAAAATAAAATTGCTTCCGTCTGACGTTCCAATCCTCAAAGAGACACGCCGGTGTCTCTTATTATACGCCACTCCTTTCTAACGTCTTTCTTTCCGGTTAAAAAAATTCCTTCTTTGTCTTCGCCCATCCCTTATTAAACCACGGTCCGTCAGATTCCAATGTAACTGCTTCCGACGTCCCAATTTACGAATCGTCGACTTCGCAACGAGACCAGGAAAACCGTAACACCGGCAGAATTAATTAAACAAAAATACATGAAAAAATACAACCGGACAAAAATCGCGGCATTTGGACCATCTCCGCGTCACGAGTTCGTCCGTTCATTCAAGGTTCGCGATACAAAGGGGAGTTACAGTGACTCACTTCCCTTTTGCCGGACGAAAGAATACGTTGGGAAGAATCTACTTCATTATGGCATACGTTTCGTTTTTTTTTTTTGTTTCTTAGCATGAATACGATCTTTTCTCTTCTCTAATGTATTAGAGGAGCTCGCGTATCAGCCTCGGTAGCCTCGGTAAAGATCCTTTGAAGGATCCGCGGTGTGCCTCCTCTGTGCGAGCCGCGAGCCTCGCGGACTGGGAAACGAAAGGAATTTTTTACATAATTCCCCCGTCATCCCTTAGCTTTGCCCCAGTGGCGGAATTTTCGCGGTAAGTTCAGCGCGTATAATACGTGGGTCCGCGGCACGAAGGTATCAAAGGAATTTCTTTCCACACATCAAAGGTTATGTCAACGTACCTCTTGAATTTTCAACACCGCGGCCACCGTTTGAATTCGAAATTTCCGTGCAATTCAGCGGCTACGGGCCTGTTCAATGTACGTACTTAAGAATTTTAATTAGACCACGACGCGCGATGCAGCGGCGAGCGAAATTACTTTAAACCCTTCAGCTCGAAATCATGATTCGCTCTGTCGCCATTTCGCCATCGAATTCGGTTGAATTAAATAGTAATGATGTTTGAAAGATAGGAAATTTTTAATTACAAATTCAATATTTAGCGAGAAGTTAAATATTGAAATATATTATGATCAGCGAGATAATCATACTTTTAGATTTATGTTAAGAATAATTAAAGTATATTTATCAGGTAATTTAAATACATTTAAAGGTGCATTAGAGGTACCCCTGTGACACGTCTCACCGCAAATTCAGTTTTATTTAACATTGTTCTCGGTGTAACAATTGTTTGATAATTCCCAGACCAGTTGGTTATCCGCAGGTGTCATTTGAAATGAAACCAATAGAAATAAATATTCGGTTGAAATGCGCGCGACACATTTAAACCAATAAAGTGGAAGAAAATGAGTTGGAACCCCCCACACGCGCGCGTATCTATAGCGATGCCGTGACTTAATTATATTCTCATTGCACAAATGGGTGTGTTAATGCTTCGCGGGTCGGCCATCATAGAAGGCGCAAATAAAAATGAACTCTGCGTGCATTAACGTTATTAAATTGGCGAGAATGTAAGTGGGACCAAATTCAACGGGCTTCAAAGGGTTGGAACGAGCCTGAAAAAATATTCTCATGTGTCCCGTCTAGACGAAAAATTGAGTAAACATTTTCTTTTACGCGAAATACTGCATAAATAGACCGTGTCGTAAATTTTGAATATATACTTACAAGCTTGAAAAGCAAGTTTTTATCGAATCTCGCAGTGCATCTATAGAAATATTTAAAGTTGTTGTTAATAACTTAATATTGAGAATATACAATACATTCGATAGGTCTCCTAAGTCTCTGCCAGACCAGTAGGGCTCACATCACTTAACGCCTTCAGGATCACGAGACAATATATTTCACGACAAATCCTGCAATAAATATTTCGCCACTTATCATATATGAAAATTATTTAAGGACTCTCAAGACTAATAGGCTGTTTATGTCCCATTAGAATTTTGAAAAAATTACAAAGTCTCTACGAAGCACTCCGATGTCATGATATGAAAAAAATTGATAATCACAACATTTAAAGCACAATAGAAAATCCATCTTGAAAGGTTTAAGCGATATGGATCGTCAGACCTTAGCAAGCTCACCTAATAGCCACATCTGTCCGTCATCGCTTCCATTCGCGACTATAGGGTCCGTCGGAACAGACACGTTCGCAAGATCCCAATACTTGGATTCCAGGACAGAAACTTAGCCCCCGGGTAACCGTTCACCCTCCCTCCCCCCCCCCCCCCTCAGCTTCTCAGCTATTCACCCTTTTATTATTCCACGGTGTGTGTAGGAAAGCTTGCGCGGGGCGTGCCCCGCTATTTGCATTCTCATTACCATTGTCGGTCTTATTTAAATAGGTGAACAACTGCTAGGTACTCGGTACCACCACCGGGTAGCTCGTTAGACCTTCGTGCGCATAGGTGCGTTCGTTCCAGCCGACGGTGTTTGCCCGCGTCCCAAAACTTAGAGGGTTGCGTCGAAAAGAAACGATGGACGGGGGGATGATGAATAGCGGGGAAAAGAGTAACGAAGATACGGGCGAAGGGGAGAGCGGTACGAGAAAGAGTCTGATAGCGAGGAGAGAGCGAGTAAGGGGGGGGGGGGTGTGGGGGTGCCGAGGGGAGTGACCGGGAAGGGGAGATCGAGGAGACAGAGGAAAAGATGATACCCGGTGGATGAAAGCCGCGGTACGGTCGCGTTAACCGAAGGTGAGTCTTTTAAATTCAAACGCGGTACGCTTCATTAGAGGTTGCGGTTCGCTCCGGGCACCGCAACGATTTAATCCGAGCTTGCCACGGCCGTGCGGCACTTGCAGTCGCGCGACGAGAGAGAGAGAGAGCAGCCGCCCCGCCATGCCAACGAAATTGAATTTCGTTGCGGCCGTAATGGACCAAAACGTCTCTGTCGGCGGCTCGGCGCGGCTTGACTTGGCTTGGCTTGGGTGGTCCCCCGGTCGCAACCGGCCTCTCTCGTCCCTGGAAATACCAATTAATGCCGAATCCCCGGCGAATCCGTGGAATCGTACAGAACTCTGCTGAGATTACCGGCTGGTCGCTCCGCGAATACGCTTACAAGCTTTGATCGGCAAGTAATTGAGAACTCTGCGCGGTGCACGGAATCGTAATGGAATGCCAAAGCGGAAATGATGGATACCCAGGGATCGACGGGGAACGAATATCGCCGCTTACGAAAGCCCGAAGGATCGAGAGTAATGCCCTGGCGTTGGGACGTTACAGGGGACTCGATCAAGTATTTCAGCGTTTGGCGTTTGCGTGGCTCTCACGCGGGGTAGGTAACGAGTGTGCGTAACGGTTCGATGTGGTAATCGATATTAACGTTAGAATGACAAACGTGGAATCGCTGGGCGGACCTACACTTCGGCGTGTTCGGTTACACGCGTGTGCGATCCCATTACGTTACGGTTTCCTTTTAACGGGACGAGTGGTCGTGCAAAAATATTAGAGCAGCAGATTTCGCGGATCGCCGTTGTCATCTTCAATGGCGATAAACTGCGACCTGGCCCACCATCGGTATTGATAGACTGCAACCTAAACTATCGTCAGTATTGATACACTTACGCCTGAACCCTTATCAATAGCGATGAACCTGGTGCCATGTCGTTAACGATAGACGCAGGCTTGACTCTTCGTCAACAGTCATGATCAGAGACTTGATCCCTTTACAAACAGATCTGGAGCCAGAACTGTGGTCCAGGAATTGCCATCAAGATGGTACTTTTGTTTTTTCTTGACTGCAGGTCTGGTACCGTTAGTCACTACTCTTATTAATTGACTAATCGTTGTCGGATGAGTGATATAATATGATAGCAAAATGTTATATTAATTCAAACTTTACTGGGTTAAACAAAATCATTCAGCTCCGATTAAGTACCGACGGTCCATTGAAAACTTGAATATTTAATAAGTTCAGCTTCCTCCAAATTAATTTCCTTCTACCGGACCGATACGTGGAACAGCGATCTTGCCGCGGTAGACCCTAGCGCTACGTGCTCTCGTAGATCGGCAGCTCTAGCGATGTGTCGTTTCTGGAATTGGTTCATCATCGTTGAGAGGTAATCGAGAAGTTTGCATGGCACTCGATCCTGAGATACTGAAGTGGCAAAGATGAGCACAGTCTATTGTGGAGAATGTTGCCAGTTCGCGAGGATGGTGAATCGGTGGGTGAAGGGTTCAATTCAAAATCAATGCAAGGTAGGGGCCACTCGGTAAAAGAAAAACTGAAGTAACAGAAACACGATGATCCTGACAGGGCACTCGATGCACTTTATTGCCATCGATCGGGGGCAATCTCGTTTCATTTGGAAATTCTCGAGCATCGACGCTCCCCGAGATATTGTAATATTAACTTTACAAGATATTGCTTGCAGCAAGGAAGTATAAATAAAAAAAAAGAAAAGATGTAAATTAGTTAAATCCGAAACTACGTGGCAATTGAGGTATTAATGATATCGCTGTGTTGTTTTATTGCTAAACGTTATTATGAATTTAAAAGTAGCTCTCGATAATTCTTTTAGTGGCCACGAAACGTGCAGTAATTATTAGATAGAATCAGGTTTCATTCAAAACTGGTTATTAGAAGACGTTCCAGTAATGAGGCCCCTCATTAGTACTGCAATTAGAAACGCAAAGCTCCGCTTGTTTTTTTGTTTTTGAACACTTTGCAAAATTAAGGGGCGTTTTATGCTTACTCTTGGATCGTTTTGAACACGTATGCCATGAAATAAAAACGTAATCTTGTTATTCGTTTGTACAACGTGGATTTTTAATTCGCTTCGCCTCTAATAACGATGGAACGTAATATCCATGATATTCTCGCTAATACAACATAAACATGTTATGCCATCGAATAAAAACATAATCTTGCAATTCGTTTCTACACCGAGGATTTTTAATTCGCTCCGCATCTAGTAACGATATGAAACGTTATTTCCATGAAATTCGCGCAAATGTTACCAGCTCACTTCCGTCATTTATCGAATACACACGGTTCTTGTCCCTCCGACGATGTACGGCCCCGGTAAAAGTTTGCAAACGCGACAAAATTATTTGAGAAACATTTCCAATTATGTATTTATGTTCTACGGATGGCGAATTGAAGAGAGAGACTGAATGCTTTCCAAGGGTACATTTCGACGAATGCTATTTACGAAATATTCACTCAATGACGTACAGAAAAACGCGAGAGTCGTTTTTATATTAAGTTGGAAAGAAAGTAAGGTCACTTGGCGCTGAACGAAATGAATTAGGTTGTTATTCGTTCAACTGCGAATTTCCTTCAGCGTTGGGATATCCCATACAAGGGTGCCCCGAATTTACTTCCACTCCATTACTTCCCACTTTGGCAGTAAAATATTTTATAAAACACGGCTGGAACATTTTTCTATGCGTATTTATTAAAAGTGGGTCGATCAAATTGTTTATTAATAAATAGAGAAACCGGCCGAAGAAAACTAAAGAAATAACGAGCAAACGTGATAATAATGAAGTCGAACGGTTTTAGTACAATTTAAATGGTACCAAAGGAAACTGACATTGGCGTTGAAATTACAATCGTAAAGAAACGAAATTTGTTTTAATCAACCGTGAGACACACGGCTGCTCGCCGATTGGTTGAGGCGAAAACTCTTTTCAGGGAATGCAGACGATAAACGGGCTCATCCCGCTACCAAATAAACCGAGAAAATATTTAATTTTGCCTGTATCTCGACCTCGCGAAGGCAGTTTGGAGATTAAGCGTCTCCCCGGCGCTTAATTAAATGCGCAGAACTGTCTCGCATTGCACCTGTGCTTGCATTCGCAGGAAACCCAACTGTCCTTTATTAAACCTCGCCATATTTTGGTCCACCCCCGCGCGTACGTCCAAGGGGTTGTATTCTGTAAGAGCGACGACAGTCGATGTTTCCCCTCTCTCTTCGTACATTTTACCTGATATGCTGCCTCCTGTACTCTGTGCGAAACAAGGAATGCTATAATTGCATTACTGTGGAGACAGTTGGCCGAGCGTTACGCTGCATTAATCCGATTTGAAAAGATGCGATGAAATTTTCCTGATGCAAGCTTCTGTTATTTCTGATTGATATTGTTTTAATTGATATTCAATTAAATGCATGTAATATCGATTGATATGTAACAACAGTTTTATGATAATCGAAATTGATATTTGTTAAATATATGTATGTACATATTCCTTGACGTTTGTCATTATTGTTGTTCAAGAAACGTTGCATATAATTCTAACGTAAAACAAATACTAGCCCGAAGTTTTGGGTTTATTAGTTTCGGATAATCGATACGTCGGATAATTGCTCGCTCTTCTTTTTGCTCTCCATCGTGGTGCAATTTATCGCGGCAAGGAATTAATTGCACGTTTTGTTATCGGTTTATCTGTTTCATTTGGTAAAGATGAACTCCCTTGTTTCTTAAGTACAATGTAATACACAAACTTGGTAGGATAACGGATCGTCGAGACCCCGGGCAACGTTGTTTCGCGAACAAAGATTTATGTACGGATTATCTCGAGAGTGTAACCATCAGATTTATGTCCGATCAATTCCTTTTAACTCCGCTTCCCTCTTGGGAGTGAATAATTTTCTCACCGTTCTTTCTTTGGTGCGCGAGAAATTAATGGGAAAAGTTTTGAATAAACTTTTCCGAGTTACACGCGATTAAATTCCACAATCGAATCGCGTCGCTGGGAATACATGTTTTTTTTTCTGTGTTGAAAATTTTCTGCTCGGTGCGCTTTAAAAAAAAAAATTGTCGATGATGGAGATCCAACATTTATTGTTGTTCAAAACATCGAAAAACATTTATCCTTCGTCCAAGAATCGTATCCACATTGAGTATTTTAAATTGAATAACGGGGTCTTCTTTTTACATTATTCCGATGGTATTAAAACCAATTCAGTAACAATTGAAAAGATTACTTTTATTCAAAGAATTTGACTAAACTGAATTTATTTCGATATCCGGTTTAGTGTTAAATAAACAAAGGTTACATGGTTCCATTTATATAGCTCAACTTGATCCGGGGTTTTTACAGCGTGGAAAAATTAAATAGCAACGCATAAACATTCCCATTATTTATAAACATACAAAAGTCTCCACGGGATATAAAATATATACTTAAAGAACATTTTTTTTCTATCTTTCCGGTAACCTCTTCGAAATGTTCGAATAGTAACCTGAAAGGTTTTCAATACCTTCGCAAATAACGAAATATATATAACTGTTCCCTCTTACACGCACCACCCGGCATACGATATTTTAACGTTTTCTCATTCGAGACACGAACGCTCATCCGTAACTACCTCTCCCATTATCACGAATCTATCGAAAAAAAATCTATCGTGCAGTTTCTTCGGTTACGAAGCGCGCGCCCCGCCGTGCTCTTCAAGAGCGTCATAAATTGAAACGTAAGCTCGACATTGGGTACGTCTGCGAAAAGTTCCAATTAGAAAGTAAAGAAGGCCGTGGTTGCAGAATATTGATTTTTTCGTTGATACTTCGCTGCAGCGTGCGACCTACCGCCTACGTCATGGTAAGCACGAACCCTAACAAAGTTGTCCCCCACCCCCGATCCAACCCGCACCCCCTCCACTTCTCCGACGCCGTGTAGAACATAACCCGATGGAAACTTCCACCGATGCACCACTTCGTATTCCCGAACACGCCCTTACACGTGACCTTTCCACACATCGGTGGGGGGGGGGGGGGGGGGTGGAAACGCCTAAAATCCTATCCAACGTTTCGCCCCGATCCGGCAATAATTTTTCCGTACGAAACGGGTCACACCGTTGTGTGACAGCATCCAAGCCACGAAGATTTACTTTGGACATTAAATTACGGCCATCCTACTTGATCTTCGGGATCTCTGTCTTTTATGCCAGACGGGTGGTACGCGTGTCTGATAAACGACGTTACCTGGGATTACCCCCATCCCGGATATCGCCCAGCGAGATTTCACGAACGATACGTTCGATTAAGGGGTAATGATTGCAGTGTCGGGGCTAAATGACGATACACGTGTTTTTGTATTTTTCTATCGTAACGTGGTTTTTATATACAGGGTACAATACCTGGGATTATTTTAAGCAGATTTTTCCTTGTCGAAAATGTTGATAACGATTTAGTCGCAGGTATATTAACCGAAAACGACAGCCAATCAGAGAAGAGCGCGACGATAGCATGGATTATTGATAGACGGTTTTAACCAAAAACTGTGATTGACTCCCGATTTACGTTGATATCTCGTTAAGTAAGAGGGTTGAGGTATTTTCGATGAAGAAAAACCTGATTGAAATTATACATGTAATTGTCTCCCGTAGGATTTGTTATTAAAAAAACTGTTTTTTATTTTTTTTAAACTAAGTCCTTTATACAGTTCTGCTTGAAACATTCTTTCCGATTACTAAAAATTCGAGAGACAGTTGTTTGAAAAGTTTCAAATGAGTTATCCTGCGTAATGAAGACGGATATATTTAGCGGAGGACAGATTATTAAATTCACTTTATAATATGATGCATGAGATAATTATGTACAGTACATTGCTACATATATTATTCTTACAAAGTTTTTGACGTATGGAAACCTGCGTTTCATATTTAATGAATAATTGACTACCGTAATGGAATGAAAATCGGTCAAAAGGAATATTTAACTAATTCCAAAACAATGAAAATGGACGATTTTAAAGCAAAAACCATAAAGTTATAAACGTCGGTTTTTAAATTTAATAAAGATAAAATATGAGTAGATATGACTTACAAAAGTGAAATACGGTGGAAATGCAAATAGAGAAATTAATAAAAAATATGGGAAATCGATAATTATATCGTTCAAGTTTCAATGTACAGAAAATCAGGAGTGTAAGAAACTAGCCACGAATATAAAAATATTATAAATATCGTGGTCACTGGTTTGATGCGGAAGATAATGAGAAATGTCTACTCCGGTTTAACAGTGACTGTAAAGAACCCGCGCTTTATTTGAACGTTGCCAACGGCACGCGCGCGTCATAACGAAGCCGGAAACGAGTTAAGGGTTCTTTCCCCCCCGTGTGTGCATGGCGCTTTGGAAAAACTCTTAATGAGTCATTTTACCGACGAGCATGAGTCGCGCGTACAAAACGCGACGCGAATGTGTCCAAAATGTTTCTGAAAATCCCGTCGAAAATACGGAAGGTACTCTAGCACGTAACAAGTTGGTAGAAAATATAGAATGAATTAGAGCACAATGGAATATTTTAAAATTAGAATGTAAATGTACATCTTTAGAATTTTGCGGCATAATAAAATCGAATAAAGAAAAGAAAATAATGTTTTGCGGATACAAAGGAGTAGCGTGGAACAGAGAAAGGAACGCAATATTTAGATATGGAATTTTATTTTTGATAACATCACGTAACAGAGGAAGGAATTAGAAAAAATTGAGATCATAATTGCAATGCATAGAATTTTTATAATACCAGAGAATACAAAATAAAGTACAAAAATTTCAGCTACAAAATCGTAATTTATCGCAATCTTGAAAACGTAATAGAATAAAACATCAACTTTTTGTCCGAAAACGTTAATAATATATTACGCACGACAGACTTCGCGTGCGTTAACTCGTGAAACTTTACTTATCGTCTTATCGCTCATTAACATTTTCCTGGAATATTTCTCGATGTGTTGCAGCGTAACAGTATGCACACGTAAATTCCGAACCCGCAAATCGTCAGAATAAGTAAAGATCTCAATATCGGAGGAAAGTGAAAGCTCTGCTGCGAGCAAAGTATGTTAATATCGTCACGAAACATTAAATTTACATTTGTATCGATAACGCATAATTTATTCCTTTGCGTGCGAACTATGCGCTATTGCGCTTATGTAAAAGTCACTTATCAAGATCCGAACTTTACAATTCGTCGGAATCTCGAGGAATTTATCTTCGTGATTTCGATTCAGATATAACGTATATTATTTCCATTTCCTCTTGAACGTATATTATCTCTTTCTTTTTTTCCCCCCTTACTTTGATGCAGCGAATATATTACGCAGGTAATGTCGGAGGTAAAAAAAAACTGAGCAAGGTATCTGATGTGCCGCAACACGCGAGCGAACACTCTGCGTAGCATTAGAGTATAATGAACTGAGGGTAAAATTCTGAAGTGTTCGTTATTTGTATTAACAAACAAGCGTGAGGTATTATCGTTGAGGAAGATTGTGCTTGGAAGACAAATCGAAGATCAGTCGATAAGCATTCAAGCTGAAATTATTATAATCCTTTACTATAATTGTTTTCCTCAACTTAAAACTTAACTCGAAGCGATTATTTTAAAGTTGTCTTCAAGCTTCAAAATAATCAAGATAGAAGACTACGATGATTTAAATTTTAATCCATTGATTTTTAATTATTGGAATGTTTTCTTTTCAATATTTTGAAGCTTGAACTTAACTCGATAATAACAACGTCGAATGTCTGAAATTTAAATGAACAGAGCTTGGATGCGTTAAAATCATAATCTATACCTAAATCGTGAATTCACTGCGATACAATTAAACGAAACGTTTTGTCCAACTGTTCGCAGAGACCAGGGACAAGTGAAGCCGAGTGGTGTCCCGAGAAACGATGAGCGAATCGGAACGAGCCGAGAACGAAGCGGTGCGATAATAATAATATGTGGACCACGTGGCCACGTACCAGGCGCAAGTGGCGGGACTCGGCCGGATCCTCGTGCAAGGATCACGAGGCTCGGACGAATCGTCGCGTTGACGGATTTCGTTTCATCTATTCCGTGGTACTGGCAGCCTGCATGGCGACGCAGGAGGCGAGGTGCGCCAAGTGTCCGCCACCCGACACGATACCCGGATGTCCCTGCTACAACTTCGAAGACGGCCTCTTCCTCGAATGCGCCGGTGCTACCGAGGAGTCCCTCAGGAGCGCTTTGACCGGCGTGATACACGCTGCTGAAGGAGAAGGTACTTACGTCACCAGTAGTTTCACGTACGTCGTCGGGCAGTTCCACGTACATCGGACGCCGAAAGTTTTTTTAGCCCGATGAACAAGTTTTTTCTTTTTTTCTCTATTGAGTTTGTTGAACGAGTTGGCCTCCTCGCCTTTGACGGTTTTAAGTGGTAATTAGGTTTATATGCTTGCTTTTTGGTTTTTATATATCGTATATCTCATATTTATTTACGTAGTCACGGGTGACTCTCGTTTGGAAATTATATTGTTTTTATGCTTTCTGGGTTTTTGTATAATACTTTGAGGGGTGTTCTATAAATTATAGCTATCCGTTAGACCTGCTATACCTGCGATAATTCCTAACAGATTTTTTCTTGTCGAATATATCGGAAGTTGACGAGGCATTAACGCTAGAACTACCAACAGCTAATGCATACATTTGTTTACTAGACCGGTCAGAATAACTGGATATTTATTAAATAAGTTATACGAGAAAAGAAACCTTTAATCATGTTTCTAACATTTTTATTGGACTACCGCCATTTTTTATATGATACCCTGTATGTATTATAAAAATGACGGTACTTCCTGGTATTTATATTTAAAATGAAATCTTCACTTTTGGAATAAGGTTGCTCTTTATAAAACTTGCAACGTTCTTGAAGAACCTAGTAGAAGTTCCAATTTCTCATACCTGCAGGGGTATTAAAGTGCAAGCCCATGTTTTTCTTTAAAAATACCATGAAAACGTTAAACGCGAGTAAGTAAAGCTCTCATTTCTCATAGAGGACATGCTCGTTAATTCAGTTCATTTTTGCATTGATACAGAGACAGCGATATGCGAGTAAATCTTTTGTTGTAAATGACGTGCAAAAACGTGAAACGTGAGTAATTAAGAGTTTTCACTCGTTATTCCGGACATTCTCATTAATTTGGTCAAACAATGTTGAAGAAAACTGAAAAGGATCAAGGAATACCTCATTATTTATGAGAGCACCCAGTGTTACTTTAATATTGTCACTCTTTGTTGCGTACGCCCGATTTAATAAATGAAACGAAAATATTTCTTCGCGCGAAACTACTTCGGAGAAAAAAAAATAAAGTCAGTGAACTCCGTGACCTTTGGCGTTAGAGGGGAAAAGCACGGTGGAAGGAAATTTTAGCTTGTTGGACACTTTCGGTCCCAGGGTGGTGAAGGAAGGGCTAATTTAAAGGGAACGGGATTTTCGTCGGTTCTCGTGATAAGGTACCTGAGCAAGCTAGATTTGAGCTTATTTAGGATGCCGCTGAAAATGTTTGTGGGTAATTGGATATGTCAAGTAATATGTGTTTTCAATACTACGGAGATTTGCATTTTTATTGAATCGGGCGATAAATTATATCGATTAAACGCTCGTGAAATTGAATTGTACGCGCGTCGAACTATTAACGTTGATTTTTAAATTAGCGGAAGGAGAAGGTATAGACTGAGATATACATTTGTTTAAATCTACCGTAAACATTGAAAAGCTCACGAGGACAAATTCAAAAAAGCTATTACAAAATCGACGATCAACAATTTGGATAAGCGGGGTGGTACACGTTTAATTAGCATTCCGTATAAACAGTACTCCGATAATTGGAATTCCGTTGTGTTTGTAAAAATTGAAAATTCCCAACAGTCTCGCTGTCGATACTCTATCAGCTTCCGCCTTTATTGGACGACTTTTAATTCACTTTTGGTACGCGAAAGGGTCGCCCATGAATACTTTTCGCATTATTAAAAAATTCCCATATATTTGCAACACAAAATGAAGGGAGGGGTTATTTTCTTATTTAAAGGGTATATACATTGCAAGTACAAAATGGAATGCTAGTCACGCACGAATAACACTTGTACGCTTCTCGAGCACGAAAGGAATTTAAGGACTTTGGAATCTGTAGGGAATTTGTACTTACGGAAAACAGTTGGTACTTGAATAGTGTGTTACGATTATCGCTGAAAATCTTTGCACGCACCCCTTTTATTCCCTGTACTTTTGTCTGTACGTGAAAGAAATCTGCAATCAAGACACTTAAATTTTTACAAAAATATGCATTTTTTGAACAAACGCAAACTAGTGCCTGGTTTTTGTTTTAATATACAAATGCCATATGAATTTCATTTAAAACTTCCCTCTAAAACTAATCAGTTAGACGTGGACAAAATCAATTATTTAATTTTGACGAAATCGATACATGAAAAATTTATAAATTAAGTAGACATTAACAAGGTACCGAGTTCCGTTGGCATTCTTTAAAATCGATGTATCACTTTCCAACGCTGTTTCAGGTGCGATAGTTCAGTCGTTGAGTGTTTACGAGCTAGACAGAAAAGTGGAGGAACTTCGATCGGCCGCCTTCCCACCGGGTTCGCAGATCAGGCACTTACAAATATCCCACTCGGCTATACGCGAGATAAGCGAGGATGCCTTCAAGCGGTTAAACAAGAGCCTGGAATCTTTGGCGCTGGTGTCTGGTCGACTTCCTCATGTGCCGCAAAAAGCAATGGCTTCACTGAGCTCCCTGAAAGCCCTGGACCTCGAGGCTAATCTTGTCCACGAGTTGCCCAGCTACAGTTTCTACGGTCTATCTCTAATTAAATTGAATTTGAAAGGCAATCAAATCATAAAAATATCCGAGTACGCGTTCGCCGGTCTCGAGGACACACTCACGGATTTGGATCTCGCTGAAAATAAAATCAGAGTGTTCCCTATGACGTCGTTGAGAAGGCTCGAGCATCTCACGTCCCTCAGACTCGCCTGGAACGAGGTGTCAGAGCTCCCCGGGGACGGCTATTCCAGATTAGATGCTTTGAACTTTCTCGATCTCAGTAGTAACAATTTCAAGAAGATTCCGCTTAACTGTTTTCGCTGCTGTCCGTCCTTGAAGACGTTGTCGCTTTATTACAACGCGGTCGAGTTCGTCGATAAAGACGCTTTCATATCGCTGATCGATCTCGAATCCATTGATCTCAGTCACAATAAAATTGTTTCCCTCGACGTGGCTACGTTTCGCGCCAATCAACGACTCAGATCGATCGATCTCAGTCACAATCATATTCATTATATACGCGGCGTGTTCTCGCGATTACCCGAACTGAAGGAATTATTCCTGGCGGAGAATAATATTTTGGAAATACCGGCGGAGACCTTTGCCGGGAGTATGAGCCTCTCGGTGGTGTATCTGCAACAGAACGCCATAAGGAGGATCGATGCGATGGGTTTGGCGACCCTCGGCCAATTGGCGCAGTTACATTTAAGCGGGAACTACATCGAAAAAGTGCCCCGGGACTTTCTGGAGCATTGCGAGAATCTCTCCACTCTGTCCCTCGATGGGAACAGCATTCGGGAATTGGAAGTCGGTACTTTTGCTAAAGCAAAATTGTTGCGAGAGCTGCGACTACAGGACAATCAAATTACGGAAGTCAAGCGTGGTGTATTCGCGCCGCTGCCGTCACTCTTGGAGCTGCATCTTCAAAATAATGCAATCACGGATATGGAGACCGGTGCTTTGAGATCGTTGCACAGCCTTCAACACGTGAATCTGCAGGGCAATCTATTAGCTGTGCTCGGCGATGTATTCCAGATATCGAACGACCTGGGTCAAAATGGAAACAGCGGCAGTTCACTGGTTTCCATCCAATTAGACAACAATGGTTTGGGTGTTCTCCACAATGACTCTTTAAGAGGTCAGGCTTCCGTCAGAATCATGTGGCTCGGGCACAATAGATTAACTCGTCTACAGGCTCCATTGTTCAGAGACCTGTTGCTAGTAGAGCGATTATACCTTACAAACAATTCCATCTCGCGAATCGAGGACACTGCCTTTCAGCCGATGCAGGCACTGAAGTTCCTCGAACTAAGTATGAATCGACTGAGTCACGTGACCGTGAGAACCTTTTCCGAGCTTCACGAACTCGAGGAACTTTATCTGCAGGACAACGGACTCCGTCGTTTAGATCCATACGCTCTGACCGCTCTTAAAAGACTTCGCGTACTCGATCTGGCTAATAATCATCTGAATATACTTCACGATAAGATCTTTCAAGAGGGTTTACCGATCAGAACGTTAAACTTGAAGAATTGTACGGTGAGCGTGATAGAGAACGGTGCGTTCAGAGGACTGAATAATCTGTACGAATTAAATCTGGAACACAATCACCTCACCGCTACTGCTCTGGATCGGCTAGATATACCCGGGCTAAGAGTACTCAGGATATCCTACAACAATTTTAGTCAGATTATTGGAAATTCGTTGGGCGGTTTACCGTCACTTCAACATCTCGCCATGGATTCGTCTCAGCTCCACAAAATGCCACCGGAGATATTCTTGAAGAATAAAAATCTAGGAAAGCTGTTGCTGAGTAACAATCTTCTTCGCGCGCTACCCAGTGTCCTCTTCCTCGGCCTCGACTCGCTCAAGGAAATAAAACTCGACGGCAATAGATTTCAGGAAATCCCTTATGACGTCTTCGCCAACGCCACCAGCGTCGAGTTTCTCTCATTGGCCAATAATGTGATTTTGAACGTTGATATGTCGCGTTTAAACGGATTGACCAGCCTCCGGGAACTCGATCTCCGCGGTAATTACATCATGACCCTCTCCGGATTCGCGGGGGTGAACTTGTCCCGCTTGATATCCGTCGATCTCAGTCACAATCACCTGACCGCTCTGCCAGCTAATTTCTTCGCTCGCTCGAATTTACTGCGCAAGGTCGAGCTCGCCGCGAATAAGTTTCGCCAAATACCCGCGGTCGCTCTCTCCGCCCAAAATATTCCAAGTTTGGCTTGGCTGAACGTGACGGCTAACCCCTTGATAAGGATACACGAGATCAGCTCGGAAGCAAAGTATCCCGCACTTCAGGAGATACATATATCTGGTACTAACCTGACCATCGTCACCAGTCAGGACTTTGAAGCATTCCCCGCTCTCATGCACCTCTTCATGGGGAATAATATGATTTCCCGAGTATCACCGAGCGCTTTCCGAAGCTTGCCAAACTTGTTGACCTTGGATCTCAGCGTTAACGAGCTTGAGTTATTACCCCAGGAGAGATTGATGGGCCTCGACCACCTTAGATTGCTTAATCTTACACACAATCGTTTGAAAGACCTCGAGGACTTCCCTCCGGATCTGAAGGCTTTGCAAGTATTGGATTTGTCGTATAATCAGATTAGCGGGGTGGGTAAGAGCACGTTTCAACATCTTGAGAATCTGGCGGAGCTTCATCTGTATGGTAACTGGATATCCTCCATCTCGTCGGATGCTTTTAAACCGCTCAAGAAATTGAGAATCTTGGATCTCGGCAGAAATTATTTAGCAAGCTTGCCCTTAAATGCCTTTCGACCTCTCGAGACGCAAATACGAAGTCTCCGTGCCGAAGGTGAGTGCTTATTTTCTTGTATCGGCGATCCCTGAATTAAAAAAAAATCAATAATTTCACTCGATCCGCCTTGCAACGGAATTAATACATTTTAACCGAAACGCTATGATTTACGATAACAATTTAACCAATAATAAATGGCATTAATTCCGCGTAGAAAATCCATTGCATTGCGACTGCGAGTCTCAGGAGTTGTGGGAGTGGCTCCGAGATCACCAGAAATTAGTTGGCGGCGGCGTTGGCCGAAATCGAGGTGGCGGATTGCGAATGAACGACGTGGACAGCGGATTACTAAGATGCGAGCAGCCACCGGAATTACGAGGGTTGGTCTTCTTGGACCTCGATCCGCATGCCTTTTGTTCCGCGCCGCTCGTGCCGAAGCTGGCGATCCAGGACATCCAGCCATTTTCCGTATTGGTGTCTTGGCAGAGCAGAAATCATTCTGGTTTGAGGGGTTACCAGGTTGCATATCACGCTTTGGATAATATTGACGAGGTAACGGAAAATAATGTCTTTAGCAATGGTCCTTAACCCTTTCCCGAATTTCACGCATCACCAACATTTACGCTGCTTATTATTCGACAACCAAACTTCCCGTAAGCTACCACATTATTCCCAAGGAATAGAACATATCGCCGTAACTCCTCTTACGATTCTTTCGGCTAATCTTGTCGTGTCCTTTAAAATCGAGTTCCAGGTTCGTGCCAAGATACTCAAGCCCAACGCCCGTTCCACGAAATTATCGAAATTGTCCCCAAGCACTCGATACTTGATCTGCGTTTCCGGCCTGGGCAACTGGATGGCGCAGAGGGTAGAGGACGACGCGATGGATCAATTCAATTTCTCGACTCACGAGACGCTCGAGTTGTCGCCCGGCACAAAAATGGTGGACTCCTCGACGAGCCGTTGCACCGAGGTAAAGACCCTGGAGACACCGGAAGCCGTAATAAGCAGCGACGGTTCCTCGATGGGCGACGTCGGTAGCGTCAGCAGTTTCCTCACGAGACGTTTAGGCCTAATAGTCGGTTGTTGCATGGGCTTCGTCGTCTTTCTGCTCCTCGTATCCGTCCTCGGTTACCTCAAAGTCAAGAAGCAACGGGAGGCCGTTAAAAGGGAGCAACAACCTATACCGCCCGAATATATCTCCTACAGGCACTTTAGCATACAGAGCGGCGAGGCGGGACACGCGGCAAGGCAGGCCAGTCAGGAGGGCCAGCACGCGAATTTCATCAACAGTATGGGCAACACGACACTGAATGTATGAGACAAGTCGAAAAACTCCCGATTCGTGGAAGTTTCGAGTGTGTGAACGAAGCTCGCGCCATCTTGGTCCCGGGTGAGTTAACGGACTCGAGGAATCTCACGACTCGCGGCAGTTTTTCGTCGAGAGAATCAATGAAATATATAAACCTACGAGCCTGTGTCGAGTGAACAGGGAAGAATTCTCTAGAGGTGCGCGATAACAAAGTATCCGATACAGTGTTGCCGTGTTCGTCGATCGCAGTTACGGTTTCCAATTCCAAAATTGATATCGACTGTGTCGTTTCGGAATAAGACTTTCGCGGTGATCATCGTCAATCGGCTTTCGGAATCCGATCGATGATCGTCAGCGACTCGATTTATCGCAACGAAGAATTTCAGCCAACCCATGTGCTAGTTCATAATCGAACATTTTGTAAGTGATTTTCTACGAGTCTTAACTTTATTCGATATAGCTTTATCTGCGCAGGGGACGCCCATTTGAAATTTCAGATGACAGGAGGATTCCGAGGGGGATTGTGAAATTTGTACAGCAGAAAGTGTGTTCTATTAAACGCGTATCAAGATGAAAAGTAATTACGATGTTGGAGAGGGACTTCGTTATCTGTGACATTACGTGTTTGCTGAACAATAGATTTACGAGTAAACACCGTATCATCGTACGAAGCAGTGTTTCTCAACAGAGGCGCAAACGTCCCCTGGTGGATGTTTCAAAAGTCTGACGCTTTTTCATTTGGTCCAAATAATTTTATTATTGTAACATAGGTAACTTCATTTGTATTTCCTACTTTGCACTAGGAAAATCAATTCGCTAGATTACTCGTATCAAATAGGACGAATTAATGAAATCTGATAATTTGATTGAGACGAAGGGGGGGCGTTGGGTCCAACAAGGTTGAGAATCACTGATATAATGGTTAGGACGGGAATCGTAGTGCAATTTATCCTTTTCAGTTGTGCTACAATTTCCACCCCTCGCCCTGTACATACGGCCTCCGCTTATGGGAGAGAATTGTGGAGCGAGAAGGGCGTATTGTATTTTCTTAATTACTCGGCAAGCGACGCGGTTAATGCCGCCGTAGATCCCGATATTACAGTACAGTGTGCCACTTCAAGTAAGCTCGTCCTTTAATTTCCGATCGGTCCGAGCCGGCCAGATTGGATGCATCCCAAACTTGGCGAGGGTAAGCCGAGAATCGTGTTTTATAATCGATCACCCACGGTACAGTTATACCTTCCAAAGTTGCGCTATCGTCCCTTGAATCGTTTAGAGATCGTAAGCCTACGGTGAGACGTTTATATTGTACATAAGCGAAGAGGAATATACAAAAGACAATTGTTATTGTACGTGCGAAGAGCGAGAAGCACCCGAGATAAATATTAGGTGAATTTCGATGACTCTTAATTAGTGAAAAGTAGTTAAATTAGGAATCGCAGCATCGATTTTGCTTGTCCCAAGGTAGAAACTTAAATTGCCAAAAGAAGTTTCGTCTTGCATCCCACGCGGAAAGAAACGCTGAGTATCTGTTTCCTTTTTTGGTAGAAACGAATGAAACGTATCGTTTCTCGACGGATGTTCAAAAATGATCGATCGCGTACGCAGAGCAGCGAATCACGTGTAATATGATTTTAGCTACACGAATCTGTTCGACTTTCTCTTCTCTTTTTAACGAAATTACAAATTTTCAGACGACGTGATTATTTAGGAAGTATTTACTCGATCATTTTTCGCGCGAAGATTTGAGAGTTAAAGGCCAAGTACTAGTAGCTTACCATCAGATTCCGTGATCCATGGAAATGAACTAGTCGATACCATGGGACTATTACGCTCTTTGGCGCTCCACGGATTAATGCAGATATTATCCGGAACACATTGGAAATTAGATTCCCGAGTAGCGTAATACCCAGCGAATATTACCGAATAATACACCGTAACGGAATCAGGTGGTATCTCGTTATTATTGAAAATGGATCGAAGCTACGAGGCGAAGTTCCGTTTCCAGATAAAAAGTGGGGGAAAACTCAATAATGAGAACCCGTTACAATTCGTATTGAGTTACATCATGGAAGATCTACATATGTATGTATGCGCTGTCACTACACACTGTGTTTTATAACATATGCGTACGTCACTGTAATAAAAATGCAAATTCTTTTCTAAGGAATCCTTTCAAACCTGTTGCCTTTGCAGGTGATCTCACCATAATACCGATGGAAGTTTATTTCGTACGCGCGTTCGAAACAGACAATCTTCTCAAACTGACAAATAGCGATGGCAATGACGTCCTGATCGTTTCAATTTTTCTTCTTCCTGAATTAAACCGGTGATCTCGGTTGGTCTTGTTACATTGATTGCCGAATCTTCAATCGGAAATTGTCTGTTACCTGGAGCAGTGTTTCTCAACCGGAACTAAAACGCTTCTAGTGAACGTGTTGAAACAACTGTTGTATCATTCTGATTTATTTCATTAACATCGGCAATTGTGTTATTATTGGTTATTTATGTAAATATTTTAATTTAATTTTTTTTTACAGCAACGCAAATGTTCTATCAAAACATTCGTATTAAATAGACAAAAGTTAATGCGATAATTTTTAATTACATTAAGATGAAACAATACTAAGTCCAATGAGTTTGAGAATCACTGATCAAGAGGTTTTATAAAACCACACCCAGCACTTTGTACATTGTTTCTGAATACCTACCTGATAAATCTCCAATTCGTTTCGCTGGTTCATAAACAGCACCGAGCTGACTAATTCCGCATTATCCGTTGGCCATACAGAAACCATCGGATCGCAATAATAGAATGTACGAGTACAGAGAGGTGAATTATTCAGAAACGATTGTTCTTTCGCGTCGAACGAGCCGTATTAAGTGGCGCGTTCAACGTGATTGCCAGTTAAAGTTTCATCGATATTGCCTTCCATAAATTCGATACTCGAGCGCAACTATAGGCGGTCAACGTGATCAGATGGGAGCATTAACAACGTTAAAGGTACGTGCAATCAACTTCTGAACTATTTTGGTTCTTTCAATTTCAAATTTTTCAATAATTCGAAATCCATTTCCTTTTGCATGCCCCAATAATATACGACGTTCTAATTGTTTGTTACCGTATCTTCGATCAGAAATTATTATCTGGAGCAGTGTTGCTCAATCCGTGGCCTGCGGAACACTGGTGCTCCGTAAAATACACAATTAAAAATCGTTCTAAAGGCAAATCAATAGAATCTGAAATAATTTTGTATGACATACTACTCGGCAAACGCGAATGACAATCAAACTTTATTTCAAAAAGGTTGGCCACCGCTGCTTTTTAAAACTTGCGTTGTACTGTAAGTGCTCCGCGCAAAACAATGTCAGAGTTTATTGTTCTCCGATTTCAAAAAGATTGAGAACCACGGACCTATAGCAATGTCTCTCATATGTAAACTATTTTAAGCATACTGGTACGAATTTGAAGTTGCAATCCAACTACCGACACATACTATTCAATCGTGATCTATTCTTTTCTTTGGCTGGGGCCCAGAATGTTTCCCTAAAGCGCGTAAGAGCTCCAAAGGATTTCGTAATGAGTCGCATAAATATATCACTATAAATCGTAGCACTCCTCCTGACACAATAAGTAGCTCCCAAATTCCACGCGTATCTGTGATCCAGAATCCTCCAAGATTCCACCCAGCTAAGAGTAATCGGTATCCTTAAAATACGCGGCCGTACGCTCGTTTATTTCGGCCTCTACCCCTTTTGCCCCCTACGGTTTGCTTAAACTCAACCCACCCACCGCCTCCCTCCTCCCCCGTCTCGCATAAATTTCCCAGCGTCTCGACGAAACGCTTCCCGTCTGCTTTATCGTATTTCCTTGCAATTAACCCCTCCTAGGGTACCCACCGTGCCCATCCACACCCCCACGTCCCTTCACGCCCCACCCCCCTCCCCTCCTGGGATCCGCAGATCGCAAAAGGCGTTCTGCATATTTCATTCACTCTTGGCGCGGAGAAAAGACTGCTGCGTCCTGGGCTCTCTTGTTCCGGAATCGCAAGGGCGGTGACCTGTGACCAGGAAATTGAAATTCACCGTTAAGAACGTGCGTGATGGTGATGGTGAGCGGGGGGCGCGAGGTTGACAGTGAATGGGCAAATGGTCTGGGAATCGCGTGGGTTCAATTATCGTGCAATTCCTGTACCCTTACCTGGAAAGGCTGAGACTACTGGGCGATTTTGCACATTGTAATTAACGCGGGCCGCGGTATGGGGGTAATATTTAATGCGGCTAACGATTATGATGGAATCTTTTATTAATCGCAATAAACTTTAAGTTTTTAATTCAACCGCATAATCGCTATTAACGATTGACGATTAATATTAATTGATTGTAATTTATTTGACAGTTTTTTTTTACTTAAATATTTATCTCCCGATGAGCAGAATTTTAATCGTTAATTATTCATTCGATGGACGTTTAAATAACAATTTGTGAACTAATTGTATAATAATATATTATGATTTTAGTTAAATATTAAGTAGTTCGCGATTGGCGTCTACCATCGATAAATCTTTTATTATTAATTTTTGTTTGATCGTGATAATTGATTTTTGCAATTATGCATAAGCCTGAATATCAAAAATTGGGTGAACTACCTATTATGTAGATCTGATAGGCGTGTATTAAGTTTAGTTTCTACGATTCATGAACCTTTCGAGAACGATCGATTCATCTAACAATAAATTGATATATGATGTTTCCGAACACCAGGGATTGCAGTTTAATTGCCAGATTAATTCAGATTGAACGTAGAAGCGTATTTCTCGATAAAAGCATTGATCGTCAATTAACTGAATACTCTGGCGCGGGATATTAATTAACGCTTAATACACGGAGCTCTGTTTACCGAAAGAAATCATAACTCGCGTATTGCACGGCCGTACCGCATAAAAAACAAAAAAAGTACACGAGGTTTTGCGTGTGTAGAGAATGTACGCATTTATTTTTTTCAACTGATAGAGCTGTTCAAGCGCTTCCCGTTTCACTCTTTAATCTACTTTGATGTATGTTTCAACGAACAGTTGCTTCGCTGCAATGCTCTGCTGCAAACGGAACTCATTAATCGCATGCAGGGTTCAAAATTGCGAATCCCTTTGAAAAATATTTTACGAAATCTATGTTCACTCTCGCATGAGCTGATTTATAGGAGACGTATTATCACAAATGGAATAATACTTTAGTTTCTTTTTTACCGAGAGTGTTTGCAGCAAAGTAACTATGCGAGTGAATTAGAAAATAAAGTTCGAGATTCCATTAATCGCGGTTAAAACTTGAATAGGAATAGTTTGAAATCAGGTATGAAATCGATCCTTTGGTCCTAAGGACATTCTAAGTACACTTACTAGTATATTTAAAAAAATGGAGCGGTTCTCATATATCTCAGATTAATTACAATTAACGTAATTACAATTAATTAAATATAATTAATCTTACAAGTTAAAACACTTTTCAAAGAAAGGAGCATTAAATATTCAAAATAATCTACAGAATTATTTTCTCGCACAATTGCGCTTCCTAATATAATTAAAATAAGAAGGAACACTCTACGCATATCGCAGATACTAGTTGCAGCCAATGCAAGAACAAACTCATAAGTAAAAAACGTATTCCAAAGCATGTAAGATCATAGATTAAACACGATCTGCGCGACCGTGTCATTTCCGGCGTTAAAAATTAGTGTCGCGGTTAGGATCGCAAACGGAGTCGATACACCGTATAATACTCGCGTGTTAATGCATGGTGAACGGTTAACAATGAGTATTAATGATGTGCCAAGCTGAGTTACGAGGCTGGCGATACGAGTGCATCGTAATGCTGATGCTAATACACGAGTGGTCGATAGGGAATTACGATGGGTAAACGCTCCGGAGTTGTCTTAACAGAGAGTGATCGATGATCCGCTTTTTGAATTTCATATCTGACCCATCCGACGCTGGTGTTAATTACAAATTAGTTGCATTGTCCAGCGTGTAACGATAACGGCGTCCCGTTATTTATGCGAGTGGATTATTTCGGCATTTATAACGAATTCTGGTAACAGCGAAATACGCGCGTATTTCCGCGTCGAATTAAAACCAACGACGTTAAAGCGATATATCGGATTAGTAATTAGCGGGCAGCGGTAATGAATTTAATATTTTATATTTAGCGCGTGTACGCCGGGGAGTGAGTACACGAAAAAAAAATCTGTCCTAATTATCGCGGACACGGACGTACAAATCTTCGCGGATCACGGACAGTCGGAAGTGTAACTTTGTTAGGCCAACGTAAAGTAGAACTTCCGCTTAAATACTTAAATACTTCGGTACTTAAATACTTAAATTCTTTGGTACTTAAATACTTAAATTCTTAAATAATATATCTGTCGACGTTCGACGATCAGAACGATTACTTTCTTTTTTTCAACCAACTTTTTTAGATTAACCTGAATGACCTATATAATCCAATTCTTACGTTTTTTTTATTATTTCGTACACCACATTTTGTCACTCGAGCTGATACTTTATTAATAAGTAGCTACATTTTTTACTTACTGCCAATCACCGTCGCTTATGAATTTTTTTCATCCCCTTTACGCTTGTACGAAGGCGACACAAGCGCATTTCGAACATCCCCTTGCGGATCATGAAGTGAAATCATTTATTGACTTTCGAACGCTCTTCCCGCCACATATCGAGCACTCGGTCACTCGTCCATTCCCTTTAAAGTTCGTAAATAATTCAGTAAAGACTGATGTCGATGTGACTGTGGAATGGATGGTCCGAGGGGTGGTGGTGGTGGGCATGAGGAGGGGAGTGCGCGAGGTGGGGAGGGGGGGGGGGTGGAGGTTGTATAAGAGAGACTTCGTAAAGGGAATACGACCAGCCAAATAGGATAAGTAAGAGTAGGAACCTCGGTTGGTCTCCGGCCAAATCTACAGGTCTGCTCAACGATCACGCCCAGACCTTATTGCCAGGGAAACGGGAGATTTCCCATTTTCCATGCAACTCGAACCTCGGAGATTTTACCATAACGCCCGAGGACTCCGCATAACATGAGTTATTATTAATGAGTTATCGAGAACTGAGAAAACTGATCGCCGAAGATCTAACAAATACCGGAGTATGGAAATATCGCTACGGTAAAACGAATTTTCTCCGAGATCCGATTATTATTCATTATTGGTCGTATTTTCGAAATGCCCCGACGTGCAACGGAAATGATATAAACGAATAACGAAGCGATTTTAAATATTCGATTTGAAATGTTCGGTCTTTGCACGACTTATTTTTGAGCGGGGCAAATGCCAACATATAAATGACAATCGTAAGCTCTTTATTTTTGCATTTTCATTTTCACGTCAACATATATTCAACTGTATTTTGGGAATTATTCTATTGATCGTTTATTAATTCCGTGGGAAATATAGAACGTAATATGCTAGAAGATAAAATACAGTGTTAATAAAATTTGTGAGCGGGACAAATTCCGAGATACAAGTAACACATTGTATTCTTTATCCCTATATTTTTGTTTTGGTTTCAACAACAAATTGTACTATATTTTAGGAATTATTTATTTGATCGTTCGTAAAAACCTTGGGAGATATAAAGGGCAATACGCTGGAAAATATACTTTTCAAATGACTCCAATTTGAACTCCGACAGTTAACATAGTTATTCACCGTAATTTTCGCACTTGCCCGGGTATTCGTACCTGTCCCTTTTCCGAAATGTTCGCTACGCTTTCGACGGTCCACGCTCCACATTTGTTCAACGCTCGATACAAAGAATGTAAACGAGAAGTGGCAATAGGAAAAAAGTGATTACTTGACTATACATATGCATACGCGGAGCGCGAGAATTCTACAATTTCTACTGGAAGTTATTTCTCCGATAGAAGCCAGCTACGCGAAGCATGGTAGCAACAGCTTCATACCGGTGAAAACAGGAGAGCGAAAAATCGTCATGGGTTTCAGCGCCCACGAGCGTAACCGAACTATAGTCAGCTAGGCAGTGATATTCTTCCAGCGTATGCAATACCACGATTCTATTTGGTTTCGATGAAATCGCTCAAATGTGCTATCAGAAAAAAAGAGAAATAAAATCGGCCATGATTGCCTTTCAGCGAATCGATCAGTGTAAAAAGTTCTTGGAACAAGAGAATCGTGCTAATTGACGTGGATCATACCAGTAATTCTCAATCCCACCTTTTAACGTAATGAAATTATTCAGATTCCACTCTTCTCGTTCGATTCTGTATAAATATTTTTAATTGATTTTACTGGAATATAATATTAAATTATAAACGACCTATTTACATCTTTCACCGACGTGTATGCATACCGTGCGATTATTTCTAGTCTTGCGTATACTCCAATTTTATTCTATTATTGATTATTGAATTATTTTACAAACGCGCGGTTTACGGTGGGTACGAGAATATTATTATTATCGGAATTCGTCGAAAAGCGCGGAAACGGTATTCGAGATTTTCCAGTCCCTACCGTTTAACACTCGAGTGATTATTTTGAAAAACCTGCTCGCTTCGCTCTCGTTCCAGCTGTAGGTAGATTTTATTAACATGCGAAGAAAACGCCGCAGAGATTTTTTTTTATTTCGTTTAATTTCCTCTTGGGAACAGTAGCTCCAGCGATGCGCATAATCAGCGCATTGGCTTCACGCTTCGCTAATATAATAACTAACGAAATATTATCCCGAGGGTGAGATATTTCAATGAAACGTATTTTTTAATACAATATCCTGTATTTCGACGGTATGATACACCCGTGCGGCGAATATTCTGGAATTTTTATTCCTGGAACGATTTAATTATGGCAGAAACCAAGTTATGCGTTTAAATATTTAACTGCGTATCGGAGCAGTTGGTAACTTATACTGGCGATAGTTTTCATAAATCTTTGTCTTTCATATTAATTATGGGACGGACAGGTTTTAATAAATGATTTAAATTGAAAAGATTAAATCGTGTAAATAGTGCTCAAAGGCGATACCGAGAAAGTATTAGCATTTTATATAATGTATTAAATCATTAATCTCCACTGTTCGTAATCAAAGACAATATACAAATATTATGTTATACATATTTATGACGAAGATTGATTATCTTATCTAGAGTTACCTTTATCACGTTCTTGTTAATAAATATTGAATGCGGAATTAACGGGTTTTTGCCTTTTAGAATTGTTTATTTGATTCCTCAGTGTTTAATTAAATGAATACGTCCAAATTATTATTAGGATCTTCCAAACTTCGTACGCTACGAATAAAATAATTCCGTTCTGCATAATACTTACTCGATAACGTGTAAGAATTTATTTTATCTCAATTGCTGATGACCTCAGGGTTAAAAATACAATTAAACATTCATATAAACAAACAAAAATAGTTATTACTATCGTTTTTAATATCTATTTATTACTCCAAAATCTGACTTTTTAAATATTCTAACAACTTTTCCTTAAAAAACAATCATATTTAATTAACCTGAATGTTTACAATGATAATTACAATGAATAATCGCAAAGTTACGTAATTTTTAAAGAATAAAAATAAAAAAAAGCATGTGTCGGGCCATATTGACCAGGCTCCCGATGAAGGTTCCACTCCCGGGCGCGATCCCGCTACTGCTCGCCACGGAGACTTTTGGCTGCTGGGTTTCCCCTCTGGCCCGGTTCGTCCGCTCCTTAGCCAACCTGGTCATCCCGGACTCCTCCAGGATGGCCATGTTGATGGTGAGCTTAGCGCGGACGCCCAGTCAACGTGGCCTCGCACCAAGAGTTGTTCCCGATCTCAGACCCTCCGACATGCTAAGCCTCCGAGTAGCCGGATTACAGAAGTCGCCACACTCCCAGCGAGAGTACAATTTTCAGAACTTGGTGAAACGGGATAGCTTGGCACTCTACAGTTATTCGTATATATGTCAAATCGATTTACTCCGTTAGTATTAGTTTCGTCTATCTGAAAACTCAAGTCTCGCGATGGAATAACATTCCGTTTCACGAAGTTTTGGAAATTGTACTCTCGCTGGGAGTGTGGCGACTTCTGTAATCCGGCTACTCGGAGGCTTAGCATGTCGGAGGGTCTGAGATCGGGAACAACTCTTGGTGCGAGGCCACGTTGACTGGGCGTCCGCGCTAAGCTCACCATCAACATGGGCCATCCTGGAGGAGTCCGGGATGACCAGGTTGGCTAAGGAGCGGACGAACCGGGCCAGAGGGGAAACTCAGCAGCCAAAAGTCTCCGTGGCGAGCAGTAGCGGGATCGCGCCCGGGAGTGGAACCTTCATCGGGAGCCTGGTCAATATGGCCCGACACATGCTTTTTTTTATTTTTTTTATTACCGCTATATAACGTTAATTGCATTTTTCAATGTCTAACGAATACCGGATGCGAATTGTGCTATTTTAGAGTTTGAACATCTATCGACAATGATTTATTAATAAGTTTTAATAATGTTTGATGTTTGGAAATTCGAAACTTCAATGTTAATGTTTATTATTATATTGTATTATCCTGATAATATTTACTTATTGATTTATTTATTTACTGACGGGTAGATAGAACAAAGATTAAAAAATTGCGTATTATCCGTAGAACGCTGGAAAGATGTTTTTTGGATATTACTATTGTATTATTATATAATATTTAGAAGTTATTATAAAAATTAATCAAATGGAACCAGAAAAAATACGATTACATTTTCTTATCATCTGTCCGCTTAATGCTGCTTTACGTTAGAATCGATTAGTTATAAAATAGATAGTGTCGAAGAATAACAGGATAACGGAACAATCCTCGTATTTCTAAAATCGTATTCAGAATGATAAATGCCTATTCTGCAGTCGAGTCAAGAGTTTTAAGCGTGTGTAAGTATCCGTATATCCCTTTAAACCGCTGGCGTTGTATCGCGAAGCGTTGAAATACCCCGTGGGCTCAAAGTGTTAAGTTAAGTCGTTAATTTTCATAAGGTGGCTTTTCAGTTTGTCACCGCCCTGGCTCGTGTTAAACGGCGTGTTGCACTTTCATAGATGCATTCTCCCAGCATGCATACACATTCTAATTTTGCACGATTCAAGGCCAGGATTAACGTTGCACGAGACACACGATCCTCGTGCGATAACACCTTCGATTGCCCGTTGTCTAATTGCGCTAATTGGAATACGCAAAAATCGGAGATGGGTGTAAAATTCAGTATGTAAGAGTAATTACATTTCAACGTCAGAATCAATAATTTGCCGTATCCTGTATTTAATTAGACACAATCAATAGGAAGTAATTTAAATTTAAACGGCCGTCGTCGTCGCACGGATTGCCCAGTCTTTTAATCATTCCATACGATTCGTTAATGATGGTCCGAAGGGGAAAAAATGCATCGCTTCATTTGGGACGGTAATCCGAATCGCTGCGATATTTTCGGTTAAGTCTATGGCCACCGGTGTGGAATTGAAGCGGAAATGGAAAACGGAATGAATGATCGGTTACATTTCGATTATCGCTGCGTAACGTTTGCTGCATTTTTCAATGTTTATCGAATGTCAGATGAGAACCGAATTGCCAACAGCGGAACGGGTATGATTATACTTTGATACTATATTGATCGAAAGTCACGCGTTGTTGGTCATTACAGTTAAAGTGTATTTACGATCGTGTTATACAGAATTATAATCATAATTAGCATCATAAGTAAAACATACAAGTCTCGATTAAACGAACATTTGTAATTATAGTAACGTGACACTGTCGATGTCGTTTAACCTTTCGTCTGACTCAAACCCGCTCCGTATATACTTTAGGACGGAGATACGACTTCCGGAATAGATTATTTCGAACAGAACTGATTATTCGTCTCGGAGCGCGATAGAGGTGAAAATTAAGACTGACATTCGCTAACATCAAGTAATTTTACTTTCCCAAAACTATTCTGGCGAAATTCAATTTGGCCGCATACCCGCCGAGATCGAACGGATCCAGCTACGCCCGGTATCTACTTAAATTCTAGTTGCGCCACCAAACTCGATAAGAATGGGAAAAGCCCTCGAAATCTGGATCTCAGCCGACAAAGTTACCGCGGCTACGAAGACAAATGGACGAACGTGAAGCCGACGAGCGGAGATGAGAATCGGAATCGGGCAGACGTATCGAAATTCAGATTCTCCGAACGTTCTTCGTGACGCGAGCGAAAACTTTCTACCCGCGAGTGCCGCGTATACAGGGTGACGCGATATGTATCGCTCGGTATAATGTCGGACGAGCTCCCCTCTTGCGATCACGCGAATTTTACTATCCGAACGAAAAATTTCGTAATAAACGTTATCGCTGGTATTAAACGAGGACTCGTCGTGGATCGTAATAGAATTCGTGGCAACAGGTTTTTTAAAATGAAAATAAATTTAGTTTGATCGTTATTGAATTTACGTACCGGCGAAGAATGAATTTTTGAAAACCTGGGCTAATTCCATGGGGAATGGCCTTATATACTTTTTGGGAGAGAGTGAAAATAACGTGCCGCTGAAAATAGGTGAATCACTGAAATTGAATTGGATTAATAATTTTGGTATCCATTTCAGACTAGTCGAATTAATTTTCTAACCGTGGCAATTAATTCGTGAAATTCCTTTAATACTCTTATAATTTTACACGTTACTAAATATTCTAACCCCGTCGCTTCAAATTAAAGAAAAATATTTGGAATAACTTTCAGAAAATATTTCCCTACCAAAGCACGTTTGCTAATACATGCAAAATAAAAAGAAGCGCTTCGCTCTTCTCTCGAATCAAATTTTGACTGACAGATGATTAAATGCATTTTTGAAATTTGAAACATGCGACCGTAGGACCCTTAAGAGGATCCCTGGTACCGCAGTGCCCCGTTCCACGACCCACCGTCGTTATTCGTCCCTGAGAGCGCACTGTATATCGTCCCTGCGTCACGTAAATCGCGATGAAACTACGAACAAATATTATTTCTCGAAGTACGTGGGAAACATTCCCCCCGATATCGACTTGGCATGCTCGCAAGTCCCACCCTCGTTTGCGATCGCGACATATATCGTGGATCGCGTGTGTATGTGCCGCCCCGGGCTCGCAATTTACAAACAAAACTCGAAAAGACCTCCGCTGACTTGAACTTGTAAAATCAATTATCTAGACGGGAATCGTAGATAGAACGGACGAAGGTCGGTTTGATGTCTCGTCGAGGAGTTGGAAAAGGGAGAACGAAATTCTCGATACGGTCGATTTGTATTCGTCGAGTTCGAACTTTTTTTTTATATAAAGTATTCCCTCATGTCTTTTTAATGTAAAAAGGGCTTGTTCGTTAATTTATATGATAGAATCTTAAGTTTACGTAAAATTGATCGGGGTAACACTTTTTTATTCTCAAGTGGTGCTTTCGTACGAAATTTAGTGTAATTATTTAACCATATTATTATCAATTCTTGACGTTCGTACTATTGTTAGCTTATGAAAATCCATAAAATGAGAGGAAAGAGGAATAATTTTTGAAAATATGATTAAAATATCAAAGGTACGTTCTATCGATAGATTAAAATCTTCGGATAGTGATCTTTAAAAGACTTTATTTAAAGATCGTTATTTACGTGATTATAACGATACGGTGAGTGCGTTGCGCAATATCATACAATTACGACATTCACCGACTATCGCTTCCCTCCTTTTTATTTTATACAAAGAGTACCGCCAATTAACTCGGCGAAGCGTACAGGTGCCTATATAAAATAGGTGAGAATAATGAATTCTCCCGTTCAAAGGAGGGCATCGTCAGACTGAAATTTATTGCGATCCTAGGGCGCGGAACAATTAACGCTGTAAAATAAAAGTGGATGGCAAAGAAGGGGCTTTCGCAAAGGGGGAAAAATGATCACGGTCGTTCGGCATGGGACGCCTCCGCCGAATAAATTACCCGATCTCTAATTAAGTACGGTCCAAGCGCTCGTTATAGTCGCGCTGTTAATCACCGAGCCCACGTGATGCAACTGAAATTTTTTTTATCGATCGCCGATCGCACGGTCACGTATCTCCCGTTCGCGCGAGATATACGCTCTCGCGGAACGGTTGATCCTCGATACAACGAAATTAAAATTGGGATAACTTGAGGAAAGGAAGGAAGAACGTGCCCGTCGTTCGATCGCGTTGCAACGGATTGCAATTATTTTATCAACGTTTATATAGGGTGGGGCGTTTAAACGAGAACTCCGAAACTCTGTCGTTCTTTTACTTTCGGAGCGATGAGTAGATTTTTCCGAGAGGTGGGCGTCACGATGGAAAAATTATTTTTTCTCCCGGGGGGAATTTTTTTTTTTTATATGTTTACGGGTATTGCAGATATTCGTGCACTCCGATTTAATTGACCCACTCTGTATTTCGAGGATACCACTGCGAGGAGAATTTTTTAATATATTTATCGTGCAAAAATCGTAGGGATAAAGATTTCAAACACTCAGCTAAATTGAAAATACATCGCCCGTTTTCAGAGCAATAATATACATATCAAATTGAACGGTATCCGTTCATCCTCAACGCAAAATATCCGTAATAACAAAATGATTCTCCATTTCTCCATTTATTATTAGAACAAGCATTGTCACTTACGATACCAAAAAAGCGGACGAAATTGGGTCAGTTGAAAACTGTTATTAACGCTGATACACATTTCCAATTTTGTCGCGATAATTTCCTACTGATACTTTCGCGACGGTCCTATATATCTCGATTATCTAAAAAAAAAAAAAACCCCCACGATACGCGGAACAAAATATTCTCCCGCCTCCCTCCCCGGAGGCTAGGAGGAGAAAGAAAATACTCCCACGCGTACACGGGGACACCCGCAAAACGCATTTTCCTATTTTCATCGCGGCTCCCCGCGCTCTCCCCATCCCTGCTCATGGAGGATGTGGGGGGGGGGTGGGGGTGAGAGAAAAAAGTCCCGCAATGACAATGACCAATTTTCCTGTCCCCCGACACGCGAGAGGGGAGAGAGAGAGAGGGGATGGAGTCGCGGTATCTCATTTTGGCTCGCAGCGAGCGAGCGACCCAATTTCGCGACAATGCTCGTCGCCGAAAGAGACAGAAACAAATAAATGGAGAGAAAACCGAGGGCAACATCAACGAACGGCGCGCGAAAGGTGGGACGAATGGGTGGGGGGGGGTGGGGGCGGGGGGTGGGAGAGAACGGGGGTGTACAAAAACCGAGCGGGGAACAGGGAGAGGGGCTCGAAACGAGATGGGAGAGACACGAAACAGGGTTGAATAAGGGGTTGAGGGGGGGGGGGGGGCGAACCGGGGGACGAACCGCGGGGTTTTACGCGCTCGCACGAGTTGCGATTCATGCAGGCCGGGAACTGATATTTCGCGGAAAATGAATCACCCTTTATACAAACGGGCCGACACACAGTGGTAACGGGAGCACAATAGTCAGACAATAGAGAAAGCGGTGGCGGTCGGCGAGTACGCGCCGCTCGGACCGAGGGGTTTCGCAAACCAGGCTGTGACGCGCGGTAGTGAAAAAGGGTCGGGGGTGGTGGCAGGAGGGGGAGGAGGCAGCGTGGAAGGGGGATTCCCGCGGGTTACCACGAGGAAGAAGACGCGTGGGAGAAGGAAGAAAGGACGGTGGCGGGGGGGGGAGGGGGGGAGAGAGAGGTCTACGAAGCGACGGGACAAAGGTGCGCGTTTAAGCGTACGGGACGTCCAGCGCCGCCAAACAACGTCCAAATTAAATTGGCGACGTCCATTAGGGGCACGACTGTCACTCCCCTCCGTACCTGCGGCCTGTTACCGGCCAATTAACGTCTGATTAAGCGTATTATGCAAATCGATCAACGACGGAGTGGAGTGGAGTGAGAGAGGGGGGGGGGGAAGGGAAAGAACACTCGAGTGTCTCCTGGCACGAAGGACTGTCGCGATAGGATTTGACGGTAAACGCGAGGAACGAGGAAGGGTGGCGGTTGGGATAGAAAAAAAAAGGAGAGGGAAGAACGGAAGTAGAAGCCATCACGGTGAAAACTTTTTATCGAGCAGTCTTTCCTCGGATATTAGGAAGCGAGCTAGATGTATTTCAACGTCGCGCTTAGACTCAGTACCGTCCCAGTTTAACGTAGAACGCAATATCGCGAGCCGTTTTACGAGTTTCTCCTCCTTTCTTCCTCTTCATCGTTCCGTACCCTTTCCTTTTCTTACTCGTCTTTTTTCACTTTTACGTCCTACCGCCCCCCCCCCAACCACCCAGGTTTCTATTCTTTGACGGCAATGGGAGCGGTAACTAATAAATTTTTCTTTTTTTTTTCTCTCTCACTTTTCGCGCCGCGTAGCGAAACGAGAAACGTTCTCCTTTCGACAGCCCTTCGAGTGTCTAAGCGTAGAAGCAGCCTATACATATATTCAAATTCGCGTTCCGCGGTGTTCATGAAATTTAAAACCTATCGGAACGGGTATGACAGCTACAGTTCTTTTGAGATTGCTCCTTTGAGGTCTGGTCAATCGTATCCCATTCATCCGACGGACCCTTTTCCCGTTTATCAAGCGTCCTTCGCTGAGCTCTCGTCAAATTTAATAGCTCGCTCCGATATATATACCCCCCGTTCGGCTATGCCGTTCCGGATTAGTTTCACGGAAATGCGAATGTTGAGCGGTTGAAAGGCAAAAAAAAATTTATTTCCCCCGGCAATATGCCTCGAAACGGCGAGGGATAATTATTTCTTAATTATTTAGGTGCGTCGGGGGCACCGTTATGGCGATCGATCGCCGTTTTCCGCTCGTGATTTATGGAACGGCGTAGCGTTATGAATCTGTAACGATTCTATTTGCGTGATCGTTTTTTGGCCCCTCTTATCATATTTAACGTCGTGTTTTTGCATCGCCTCGTTAGCACGACGATGTACAGAGTGGAACATTGAAATGAGAACGCCTGAAGATCGTACGAGAAAGTCCTCGAGATAGAAAATCATCTTGAGGAGAGGTTTTTTTTATATCGTTGCGCGTGCCTCTTAAACTCCGTCATGAGTTTTTTTTATACGCTCATAAATAACGAAGGCGTTTAGCCGTTTTCATTTCAATTCTCCACCCCGTACAATATTAAGGTTTAATGCATTGACTGAAGTTGCTATGACATTTTTTATTTCGTTTATCTTTGATTCCATATTTATTATTCCTATTATTTTAACCGTTACAAAGTTGGATTTCAGTTCCAAATTAATCGAATTAAAGTATTAGAAGAATTTGTGCTTTAATGGATGAAAGGTTTCTTTCCACTAAAGCCCATTTTTTATAATTTATTATTTATTTACGTTATCTTTGCATCGTCTCGTTATTAATATTTTATTTCGATTATCTTCGAAGATAAACTTGAACTTGACGCGATAACAATAATGTGAAGAATTACAATTTTTACACTCATTCAGTTTGTGCACGAATTATCGTTTTACTTTACAAAAAATCTTTATTAACGAACGCAGAAACTGACGCGTAGAATTGATATTGACAACAGTGCCAATAAGAGATAGTTAATGGAGACAATAAATACTTAGCTCTACGTGCTCTTCGATCAAGAGCAGTGACCTTTAATAGACTAACATTCACATTTCCCTGAAAGGTATTTCCCCACCGACCCCCCTGACCATCTCTCAGCCATTATTTTCCACGCACACTCATTAGCAAAGCAGACCATTTTACGTTGTCTCGGAGCTATTATTTCCTTCCCCTACACATTCATTCCATAAGTATCCTCGTGTCTTCATTTTTAATTCTCGTACTTCCTTACCACCTTACTTTATTTTCTATTATCGGTCTAGTATTGAAGCGCAACGATTTAAAAAATCTAAAGCATACATATTGAGCCTTATTGGAAGCGTAAACAGCAAACTTAAAATAAAGAAGAAGACAGCGAAGAAATTTAAGTGGCAACGGTCTTGTGAAACTCTCATCAGTATTAGAAAGATATTCCTGTACCATTATCTCTTTCGTTACTCGTATATCGTTGGTATATTTCCAGTTTCTCGTTCTTAAGAGGATTGCGCCCAGGAGCGTGAGAAAATTCTACACCGTTTGTTCCTTCCATTATCATTATTCTCACGCGTATATTCTTTCTTCACTCGTATATTCCTCGCATACTCTTACTTTCTCTTGTTCTTGAAATACTTCGACTAAATAATACAATAAAATTCTTACACATATATTTATTCTTTACTCGTATATTCTTTCCATATTTCTACATTCTCCTATCCTTAAAAGCGTTCGACCATAAAACATAATAACCTTCTATTTCGCATGATTCTTTCATGGACATTATTCTTCTACTTTTATTTATTCTTTACTCGTATGCACTCTTTTATATACTCTCACCTTCTCTCACGCTTAAAGATCTTTAACCGTAGAACCTAATAAAACTTAATTACAATCCATTTCTCCATCGTCATTATTTTTACAGATATATTTTCCCTTCGCTCATACACTCTCTCTCTATTTTCAGTTTCCCTTGGTCTTAAAAGGATTCGGCTATGGAACGCAATAAAATTCTGTTCCGCTCTATTCTCCCCATCGCCATTATTCCTACACCTTTATGCCGCACTATTCATTCGACCACAACAAACGAACGCACAGAGAGTATCGCAACGCCCAGACTTTCAAACCGGAATGCTGTGCGGAAGGAAATTCAGTAAATGGCTGGCCGATAGAGAATGTTGTACAGATTGTTCCGTTGTGCGTGATCTATGGGCGCACCGTGGCCCGGTTTGCCCCAGAATCTCCTCCAGGTATTGAAGTGCCTGCGACAACTCTCCTGCTCCAAGCGTCGTTCCTCCTGAAACGAGGAGAGGGGCCAACGTGTATAACGTTTCTACGCGCGCTCTATCCGTGCACCTAATGTGTACGTAACTGGATTCGATCGGCGCGACGAATCAATGGGGATAGGAGGAACATTGTGTCGCGCGACGGGACTAAAGCTTAAATTTCATCGAGCGCGTCGACGTGCGCGTTAAAGGGTTACGCGTTGTACGTTTGGAGGCTTCGACACAATTTTCAGGATTTTTATTTCAACGAAATGAAATCACATGCAAATGTTTGAGTTTATAGATTGAGTAAAGTTATATTTCAAGTGTATCTCGAAAATTTTTCGTACAGGGATGTTAAATATTAGCGAATCTATGGCTGATCTACGAAAACGTGTTACAAAAAAGGTTTGGTGTGAACAGTAAAACTCTGCAGGAATACATCTGACATGAGATCAGATATCCAAGAACATTTCATTATTATATGAAAAATAGCTTAATCGTTCGATTTTTGTAAAAGGTTTATTAGAAGCAAAGATCGATTTGAAACATTCAAAGTATATTCCTCAAAATACCTATTTTCAGAAAATGTCATTGTTGAAAATTGTAGAGTAAAATGCGTGCAATCGAACGGGGGTGGGTTTAAAGCGACTAGGGACAAAAAATTCACGTGGATTACGTCCCGTTGTCAGATTAACGTTTTAGATTCTGTCGAAGCCCGGCAACGTCCGTCGCGTTCGCGTGTGCCTGCGTAGTGATATGCCTCAAAAGAGTAAGTTTCTCGGGATAGAGGGAAATGTATTTGCGAACTTTGCAGAAATTGATTTGCTAATCGTACGATGAGAAATATTCTCGTAGAAATTAATATTGGTTTATACTGGGTGTCTAGCGTTAAACACGCCACAAAAAAAATTTTCGAAACTGTCACAGATTTAAAAGGATATTTTTTTCGTATATTTGTCGTAGGTTTACGAAGGAAGAATCGTGTGACGCGGTTGTCTTTTTCTAGGATTTCTTTTAGTACGATTAACTGTTTGGAAGATATTTCGGTAGATCATTTGAAATGAGACACGGCATACGTCGATCCTCTCTAGTAGCAAATACAGCGAAGAGGATTTTAATGCACAAATATATCAGAAATATGAACTATTGAAGCGTCGATTCGTTGACGCGACCGTTTCCTCGAATCTGTGTAACACAATCGTTCTCGATCAGTTGCCACTTACCAATGCGCTTTCCTGCTTCCGTCGCATCTGTTCGGTTAGTTCGGCGATGTATTGGTGGTTTCCGGTCCCTAACGCTCGCAATCTGTTCGAAAAAAATGGGGCTGATGAGCAATCGCGGTTTTCATTTTTTTTTTTATTTGATAGGGACAAAGGTAATACGTATATCGAGGAATAGATTTTTCAATTAAGCTTTGAACAATCTGACTTTGAATATTATTAGTATTGAGTTACGTTCAAATTTCGAAATAATATAATAGAAATAAGAAATTGCAATGATCTGAATTTTAATCTATAAAATGGTTTGCTTCAGTTTTAAATGACTAGAATTAATATATTATAATAATTTGGGCTTTAATGAATAAAAAGTTTCGTTCCACCAAAGACCATATTATTATAATTCATTGTTTTATTTTTAATTATTTTAGAGCCCGAACTTAGCTGAAAAATTCGAGCGAAAGAACAAACGAAAATTGTTTCATCAACGAACCAAGAAAACTTCGCCAAATATATATCAGGAGAAACTAATATAGAAATAACAATATTGAACAAAATAGCAAACCGAACGATTTGCACCGAGGCGAAACTATCTGCACGCGATTTTCCTCCGAAAGCGAGATATTTACGTAGATATCGCCAAATGTTTTATCAAAAAACGCTGAAATTGCAGGCCGTAATTGCCCCGGTATAATCTGAAAACACTGGCAAAACTGCAACGCCGTTGCGCGTGACGCTCTTCGCCCGTGGAATACAAAAGCGGGGGCGTACGTATTCCCGCCTATAAATATTTGAACAATAACTTCTACTACTGCTGGGATTCTAACCGCGATAATAACGGCAATACTCATTACGATATATATTAAAACATACGATAATACTGATGTCGCCTGAACACCGGACGCAATGCGCGTATGATTATCCAACTAGCGCGGGAATCATACGGAGATCGAAAAATACTCCCACCCGAAATCATATAAAACCGTGAAATCGTTACAGCGCGCGTTAACCCGACGTTTCGTTGACCCGAAGCGTCAAAAATATCACGCGTCGCTTTTGACGATACGAAGGAAAAGGAAAAAAAAGGTTGATCACACGCAACGCGGATACCGTTGATGTTCGCGTAATCGATACGATTAAAGAAGTTTAATCAGAATCGTTTAAATTTTGTTGTTCTTCGAAGTAGAAGCATTCTTTATTAAAGTTTTTCTGCTCTATCCGGGGAGCCGTTGTTTAATAAAGTTTCTCAATTCTTTCCGAGCGCGCGCTGCCCTTTATTAAAGTTCCCCTATTCTTTCGAGTGAGCGATTATTTCTCAAAGTTTTTTCTCCTCTTTCGATCTCCAACATTTTCATCTTTTCCCTTCTCTTTCGTTAAAATCACCGACGATCACCCTTGATTAATTGCCACGGTGTTTCAATGGCGTCGAGACGCATTATGAACATCGTACCCACCGTTGCCACCTACCATGCGGCAGGATTCGATTAAACGCTATCAAAATGTCTCATTATACATCAGTCTCCTAATATCGCTGCGCGTAATCGGTATACCGACCGCGTGTCGTGGCACGAACGGTGTTAACCTGTCCTCTGCAAGCGTTAGATAACAATGCCGATAAGAAAGGAAATGGTTATTCAAGAATATAGAAATTTCGAAACGCCAATATTTAATAGAATCCATTTTGTCCTTCGAGACCCGTTAAATCAATGTTTCCATTGTTTTGTACTAAATTAACGCGGAATATAGTGTACAGTGTTTATACTAAATAAATATATTAAAGTTAAATAACACAAAATTCTACTCGCTGTTGGGATTATATTATTACCCATTTGTCACATACAGCGAGTAGAATATTTTGTATTTAATGACATTATAATTATAATATGTCTTTACTAAACAGATACAAATATTATATATATTTCAAATATTTATATTTACGCTTAAAGTATCTTTCATTTCATTTCAATACGTATATAACAATTATACTGAAATTAAATACAAAATATTCTACAAGCTGTACGCTTTGTATCCTGCTAAAAAAATATGTGAATCGTTCATTCACCGGTACGCGTTCATTCATCGTATGCCACTACACGCGTCGCGACGGTCCGTTGCAAAGTCCGTCGGCTAGACACACCTTTAATCCTGGCTTAATTAAACCTCGTTGTTACGTAGGAAAGGAAATTAATCAGGGCGAACAATGAAATATGAAAGGTTCTCGCTCGGCAAAATTGGAACTGTGTTTGTAAAGACCCAGACCCTTTTTGAGTGATAACAGGTGTCGCGTATTCTGACGGGTCAACGTGAGCGAAGAAAACAACGACCTACCGTAATTATACCTGACCATAACCGAAGGTACTCGGTCGCATCGTGCGTCTCGTCCCTTGTCACCCTAATTACCCCCCCCCCCCCCCCTCCCCATTTTTATCCCTTCACATCGGCGAAGGGATCCTGCGGCATCAGTCGGGTAGAAGTAGTCGTCGAGAGTTGACACGTGAGTCGAGTAGTTTGGTGATTAAAATTACATCAAGTTCTACGAGTGGAATTTCGAGGTATCTACGTTCGGATTTACTCTCTCCCGGGGTATGTATTTTAACCGTCTTCCCGATGGTAAACATTCCCGTTCGTTTGGTAAACGAGGAACAGTGTTTTTAATTAAGTTTAAAAGTTCTTGGTAATTAAATTACGATTTTTTTGCTCATGCTACTTATCTGAGTTTGTTAAACGCATCGTAAGAGAATTTTTACACAATTCTCACGCGACTTTATTGTAATAACTGCATCTAGATTGTTATATATACAAAAATACCTTTGTTTCAACTTTTCTTTGCCTTTATTCATTAATTTTATTTCGTTGCAATAATTTCATCCAGAGTTGTATACATACGTTTCGATCGATACTGGTACAGCTACATCGAACGGTGACTCTTACAGCTAGTGATATATCATACTTTTTTTTTAACGATCTAGGATATATAACCAACAAAAAATTGAGCTACCGCCTCACTGCTGCACAAACCCTTCATCCGTCACAGAAACCAGTGGTGGCGAACGAATGCTTTTACCCCTGATGCGTTCAGTGTTCCACGTTAGACCATAACTGGGTCTCGACGGATTTTCGTACATTTCGCGCAAATTCTCGCTTCCCCGACAATCTCCCGCGCTTTATTGCATTCGCCAATCGCGGTGCGCATTTTGTGTCGCCGGAGTGGTGGGGGGAGCAGATAACAGAGGCGTCGTTTGAGGAACTCGCGAAACGGGTGGATGGTCTTAGATGAAACGGAGGGGGGGTTACAAGTAAGGTACTCACGATTCTATCGTACACCCTGGGCGTGTCGCGTCAGTTACAGTATAGCGCGTAGTTTGTGGTTGGGAACAATAACGTCTGCTAGTCAAAAGCGGTACCAGTTCAACGCCACCGGTTAACTCGTACACCTGTACCTCCTCGTTGTAACAGTTTCGCGAGTCCTGTAACGGTTGGATATCCGAGGTGATACCTGAGAAACGACGCGACCGAGAAACGATGAAACGTTAGATTCGGTACCGAGAGAGGGCGGAGGGTAAATAAGGGTTTCCAACGGTTTACCTGGTTTCGCTTTATCATCAAAGAACTTGCTCATATCCACGATGGCCGAAGGATTGATGCCCCTTCTATGTAATCTCTCGATCGTCGAATTATCGGTCCAACCCTGGAAGATAGACAAACAAACGTCGGTCCAAGTCGAGTTATTAAGATTTGAGATAATCGGACGTTCGTTGACGCGGATTTACATCTTTCCATGCGAACTATTGGGAACAAATCTAGATCGCGCACATCTTCGAATCTTCGGGTCTTCAAACTATTTCTGAAGCAAGCAAACACAAGTGATTCCTTGTAAAATATTTTTGAGTAGAATAGAAATTGTATAATTATTTCGTGATCAACGACCCGAAATACATTTGATAGAGTAAAAAAAAAAGTTTGGAGATCCGAAGATCCAGAGATGTGCATGATCTAGATTTAAGCCAACTATTGTTTCAGATGAAATGGATGTGTAAGAGCCCGTTCAGACGATACGGTTTTTTTTCCTTACCGAGACCGCGACAACGTTACTTTTTTATTTGACTTTTGAAACCGACGCAGACGACTGAGAAAATAACCGATTCGGCAAAAAAAAACCGTATTGTCTGAACGAGCTTTAACGCGAAATACTCGTGGTCCGTATGATCCGTTTATTATTCAACAATACGCGTAACTTTAATCAGATGAAATTTTTGCGAACCGGAGACGAAGTGAAATCAAAACATATGTGAGAAATGTTTTATATTTTTCATAACAGAATATTCCGGTCATATTAGCTACCAGACACCCAACTACAGGTATGACAAGCATATTTCAGTTTGACTAAATCCCTCGGACCGGTCTCGTTCGCGTTTCCCCTCGCACGTTACCAACGCACGCACACGCGGAAGATCCTGAAATTCAAACAACTCGGGCAAATTCAAATCACTCGGCGGTCCTTTCAAGAAAAAAATTTATCATTCCGTAATCGGTAGACACTGGGACGGACCAGCCGCGGCTTAACGCTGGCTCGTTCGTTCGTTCGTTCATTCATCAACGTCGTTCTGGTTACCCGGTTAGTTAAAGCAAAGCCGCTCAGTTTATTATGGGAGAAAAACAGAAACCGTTCATAAATCCATCCTCCATAAATCCATGCCCGTAAACAAGTTCATGTGACATAGACACCGCAACGCATAACGGGAAGGATACGTGAGGTATGGAAGGCGTGAGGGAGGCAGAGAGAGATGAAGAGACAGAGTTTGACAAAGGAGGGGGCAGAGAAAGAGAGAGAGAGAGAGAGCGAGGTGGTTAGAGGGGATGAGAGACAGAGAGTCAGGCGGAGAGAGAGGATGGGGCAGAGAAAGAGGGGGGAGGGGGGCTGGATAGAGAGAGAGACAGGTATAGAAAGAGTATAGCGAGAATGAGTTTACGTGCGGGAAAACTTGGCCAAAGTGGAGCGCGCTAATAAATTTCAGTTTAAAGTTTCCAAGGTGCGCGCTTGGGGAGCCGCCCGGAGGATCGTTCAATTAGGTAGTAACGCGGCATGGTTATGTGTTTGCCGTTCGAGGATGCTGCGGCGGTTAATTAAAAATTAAGAGTTTCGCCTCTCCTACGAGATCGTCGATGCGGCAGGAGCCAGGGAGGATGAGAGAGCGAGAGGGGAGGGGGGGGGGGGGGAGGCGGCGGCGGCGGCGGGAAACTAGGCGGGGAGGCGGGAACGTTGGCCTCCGCTCGATTACGAAGGCGCGTCTCCACGGGAAACGGCAGGTACGGGACCCGAAGCCACGTTAATATAAGCGCTAATTTCCACTTCAAACGCCGTTTACCGACGCTCATCGTGCACGATATCCGTTCGTAGAAAAAGGCCAGGAGACTCTCGCGCTGTTTACACGGCTCCCCCGCGCTGATTTCTGTACCGGGACACACCACCCAAACGCGGAAGACGTGTGTGCGGGAAGGATCTCACGTGCCCAGGCCAGACTCTTTCTTTTTCTACGATTTTTATTTCAACGGTGTCGTCCTGCGCTCGTGTCGTTCGCTGGGTCTAACGACCGGCGGTAAGAAAATTGCGGGCGGAGAGAAGAAAAAAAAGAAAAGAAAAAAAAACAGGTACACACGCTTCGACTCCTTTTGCCCCGACTTTGCTAATGAGCAATCGCGGTGAGGGTGTATGGAACGGTTTAGAGGGCGCGTGGAATACCGAGGTGCAAGTGGAAAGGGGGGGGAGGGTGATTATACGTAAAAGAAATTTGTTTAGACACTGACGGGAAATCGAGCTGAAAGATTGATGCTGTAATATAATTTATAGTACCGCGTGAAAATGAAGTAAACGCGCATTCGTATCGAATAACAATTAAATACTCGATCTTAATTAAAACTGTCGGCCTGGTGGTTCTTGGAATTGAGAAAATTTAGTTTATTTTTTTAATCTTAATTGCAACCTGAAAATTACGCGAGTAACTTAATTTTGTATTTGATATATTAAAAGATGCAATACGGTTTATTTGTTTCTTGATCAGAACGATAGAGTCAAACTTCATAAAAGTTTATTTAAAACAGAATTTACCAGTTTCTCTGCTACAAAACTGTTTGTCCTCACTGTTTTATCGTCGAAACGATACGCCTGTATTTGATGATTTTCCTGAGTGGCCAATGACCGTCGATCAACTGGTCACTAAACTCGAATCAGCAAGAATCAATTTCAAACTATGAACCAATGAATGAATTTATTAATACGAAGCTAATAACGTCTCAACTACGAACACCACAATCACAGCCGTATGAAATCCGTGGGATGCGATTTAAAACGTGTCTCTACAAAATGACAAGCAAGGGGATGAATATTTTTTTTAATGCCATCGCTAAGGACGCATTTGTTTTTAATAAGTGCATGTATTTAAAGCGTACCATGGATTCGAGGAACCGCACCCCCAGTAACTTGGGATCCCTCCAAGGAACTCCACCAGGACCAGGACGACCCCAGGGCCAGAACAGCGCCAGCTAAGCACACGGCGTCATAGCATATTAAGCAGTTTCCAAGGCTCGCTTCCGACATTCCCAATTCGTTTGATCCCTCGTACGCGTGCTTATTATCGCGGTGCTTACGATCCCTCGCGCCTTCACGCTGGCCTTATGCGTTTCCACCAAAACGACAAACTGGAGCCATTACGCGGCGACGTACCCTCGTAATTGCTGTGCTTCAGATTTCATGGAAACGCGCGAGCGTGTCTCTTGAACTTTTTTTTTTTTTTAATCTCCTATTCGGACCGCTTGAATTTATCTTCCGTTGCGCGAGCTTTTTGTTTGTTTGTTTTTTTCTTTTTTAATGCGAAAGTTGAAGTGGACAGGTGTCGCGTCGCGTGGGATTTAAAAGAATAGTGAAAAGGTTCGAGAGAAAGTTGTAGGCAAATGTAAAATAAATTTGCGTTAACAGTGGCACTCGTTGCTTAGACGCACAGGTGCGACGGCATTTGTTAAGCTTTATCTTGAAAATTTCCTACGAAATTTTTCCTCCGTCGAGATCTTCCCCTCAGTGCCAAGAGAAATCGACTTTCTGGCAACGGTGGCGATAGAAACGTTTCCAACTCTACGTGATCGGAGAACGATACGTCTAAAGGTTCTACCGGAAACGAGCTGAACAGCCGGCTACCCTGGCTTTCTCCCACTCTATCCAAGTTATTGCCATGGGAAAGATGTTTCACGTTCGATGTACAAGGAAAGTCCATTACGAAATGCCTTCGGTACCACCCCGGTATGACTAGCAGTCGGCAAAATTCGGGTTATCTCGATGGAGTTGAATCGTAACTTCGTCGTTGAATCTATTAATTCGATGTGTCGGTCAGAGATTTCGAAATTGCTCGTTGAGGGGAAAAAAGGATTATCGTGACGTTGCAAAGAGAAAAGCATTCGGCGTACATGCAGTGGATTTTTGTAAATATTCTTGAACGAAAATCCAGGGATTTTACAATAGAAATAACTTCATTCTTATATCGCGAGTAATTACACATTGTATTCAGAAATCTGTTTATTCGCACCGAGAAAATAATAGATGATCGTAATAATAATTAATTAATAACAATAATAATAACCAAACAATTATAGTGCTTCGCGATAAAAATAATTTCATACGTATACAGGGTGTTCCGTAAATTTAGTATTATTATTAATAATACATTTCGGGTTTCTGATTAATCAAATTTGAGCAACACGTCCGCGTAATTATTATTCTTCATTAAACTAAGTAACACAATTGTCAATTTATTTCCCGCGTGCTACTACGACAGAGATTTCGGAATGACATTCAACATCCTTAGAACGCGTTAGAAAAGTTTCGTGTACAAAGCTATCCGCGATACTAATGAAGGCCAACGTCACCGAGGTGACGATGGTATCGCGAGATTTGATCAGCGTCGCGGTAACGATAACTCCTGGCAAAACCCTGCGGCCCTTCCATGGCCTTTATTACAACCGGATCAGCCCACCAACCGCCCTATGACCTTCCGACGTTACCGCCTTTCTCATCCCTCATCGTGGAAACCGGAAGCTTCGCGCGCTGCCTTTGTAATATTAAGCGTAATGGAACCGACTTCCGGCGAAAGATTCTCGATTTCAGATTGGAGAACATCCGAGAAAATGGTACGGGATGAATCGTTACCAAGTCGTAAATCGAATTGGTAGCGTTGCGCTCGTCGTTAGTTAACTTAATTAATAAAACGCGGTTGACCGTTAACCGGACTAATTACGGGACAATTCTTTTAGTAACTTATAATAACTCCATTCGTGTAGATAATTTATCGGACGATCGATCGACGCGAAAATAACTAGGCAGTTTTTTATAATTATAATAGTCGGTAGAATCTCTGTCGATATATCATCTAACTTTTTTTATTTTCAATTATTTATTCGTCTCGAGATATTCTTTTTTCCTTTATGCCTTACACTTTTTATTTGCCTTTAAACAATACTGTGTTACGATATTCTACTGTCTATCAGCAACAAACCTTATCGAACGATTAGCGTTTCTTTAAATTTTAAATAAATACGTTTTTACGCTAGCTTTATGTAGACATCGATAGGAATTGTGTCGAGGCGTACGGGAAGATTTATTGCAACTAGGAAAGGATATAAAAAAAAAAAAAAAGGACTGCCGGGCGAAGTCTATTTTTCCCCGCGTAGTCACACGTTTCAAGCACGGAATAACAAAGCAGCGAAATCCATGTATAGGTCAGGACGCCGGCAGCATACTATCTTTTTAAACTTTGAATTGCAAATTATCTTGGTAACTAGTTTCCGAATCGCCACTGCAGTAGCATCGAGGTCAGAAGCGTTTACGTCACTGAAAACACACACACACACACACACTCCGCCCGTGGCCAAATGTTTGGACAAGTGTTATCGACCAACCACGAATCCTTCTTTATGATAATGATAGTTTTCGTAATTGGAGGATAATAAGGGTTGAAATAGCAGTCCCTTGCGTACCCGAATTTTCCGCGAATCTCGGTACTGCGAGCGAGATCCACTTACGAATACGATTCGTCGCTCATAATGTGTTTGTTTGTCTTGCTATCCTTTATGGATATTGAAAGTATATAATAAAATAAATTTTGAAATAGCATTTTCCTCTTATCACATGTTTCGAGAAATCTTTCAATACAATTTTGAATCTCTATAATATTATACCTTCTGTTGCCATTGCAAGAAATTAATTTATGACGAGAGTACATATAATTTCTGCATTCTATCGTCGTAATCAGAGATTAAAGCCATGTAGGAGTGATGACAAAATATTTAATAATCGTTACCTTCTATCGTAACAAGAAATTCAAATATGTGAAATTGTTTTAGAAGTCGTAAAACAAATGGGTAGGTTTTTTAATATCGCGGTTCAGTAACCTATCCGTAGCGTAAGTGGAACGTTCTCGTATCTAATTGAGCAAACTATTGGACTTTCTTTTTAATTTTACCTTGCTAAAGTCATGACACTTCGAGGGCTCCGGGGGTGGTTCCAGTATCACATTTTTCTTCCTGTGGGTAGCAGCGCAAGGTGCGCCCCCACCTGGTTTACCCCAAGGCGAATAATTCTCCAGAATCTCGCGAAGCTGCAAAACGAATTAAGAGAGTTTTATAAATATGAATTCAACACCTTCCTGTCGCAAAAATATGATGAAACGCCTTCGCGCGGATATCGCGTTTCCAAGTTTACGAAGGACCAAAATATTGCAATGTGGTTCAAGAGTAAATGCGTCCCCGGGAGATTCTACTCATTCGCAAATTTGTAGCGGGACGGATACAATTGAAAAAAAATATACAATGAATTTTTATTTTGAACCTGCGCTTCTCTGTTACATCCATTACACGAAACGCCGTGCCAGGATACGGTTTCCATGAAACTAACTGAACGGGAGTATATTGAGTTACGTCATAATAAAAAATAGCTGAAAGATTAGATTCGCGATAAAAGAAAATTAGAATTATTTCAATATCGCTGGTGAATATTTTATAAGTTGTAATTTGAATAAACGTATATGCGGACAATACTCGTCTGCGCGTAGACCCTATATAAACGCTTATGTTTATTATTATGTGGAAAGCAGGGTCTGGGTAAACCGTTTGCGGTATTGCTAACGTTCAACTGTTCTTAATCCCACGTTGGTCCGCTGCGATAAGTAAATTGATGATTAGAGAGTACACATGGAAATGTTTCTTTTTAATATATGGAAAATCTCTGAAAAGGGTTCAGTCGCATATCAAAGGTTTAGGTATTTCTTTAAATTAAAAAATAACAGTTTGTACGCTCGATCATTGTTAATTAAATTGATAAAATATTTATACAAATTTAGTATTTGACTCTTCCAAGTATACGCGATCTTACCAATCTTTTACCTAGACCCGATGAGTCTTCATTGACAGAATGAATAGAAAATTATACTCGAACGTTACTAGCAAAATAACACAAGACACGAATATCAATAAGACTGAGCTCCGATCGACGATCAACGACGCCAAAAGAAATACCATTATGAGGTAGCTAGTCGCCAAAGAGAGCTGTGACGTAAATGGCTCTCGTGGGCGACCACAATGCCCATTTACGACACATACTTCACGCTGTTCACGGTGCTTTTGACGTTGCAACTCCTCCTTTCGCCGTTTCCACAACGCGGTGCCCTCCTGAACGACTCGACGTTCCCGCTCCTTCCTTGAGTCCTCCTCGACTTCCGGTACGTACGTCGTCTCCGGGATTTCCTGCGCCATTTCTGCGCGCTTGTCTTCCCCTTAATAAAAGGACGAACAAATCACTGGCATCGCTGGTAGCTGGGGCCCCAAGGATGCACCGAGGGAACTTCTGTAAATCAAATGTTTGTCGAGCGTTTAAGGAAATTATTGGTGGGGTACCGTTCAGGCGTATACCGAAAGTTATGTATGTTTAATGGCAAATAATTAATTGCGTGTCAGTAATTGTGTCACTCTTGCGCCAATGTTCAACTGTTCTTAATAGCACGTCAAAGAGTTTTTTTTTTTAGAGAGCCCTAGAATTATCAAAACCATGAGCATTTCTTCAAATGCAAAATTTCATTTCGGGACACATATTCGTACGCCTCTACTATTGTTAATTAAATTGATAAGGATTTATAAATACTTATATTTGCCCTATATACTTTGCCCTATCAGTAAGGAATTTAGAATTACAAAGATAACAAATCTTCGAGAACCATTTGATAAAACCGAAAGCTCGGAAATTCTTTCGATAATCTCGTAAGTAATTGCGTGTCAATTACAATTAATTACTCATAATTTAACCATACTGACAAAGTGGCGACACAATTTCTGGAAACCCAGTTCAATGTTGATCCAGCAATATCACTTGCCATATCATTATCGATCGAATTACAGGACGAGAAGGACAAATAATCGCAAATATTCTGCTAACATGAACATCGAGTGGATGGCATTGAAAATAGCAACGACAGATCGCATGACGAGACCAGTCGGGCGCTCTTATCATCTATTATCGATTTAACAAGATAGATATTATCCTTCCTCAGGAAACGTGACTTTGGATATACACATTCCGTAATGGTCGTGCCGACGATGGGGCATCGATAGCTCGGGACATCTCATTTGCATCGCTTTCCAAAGTACACGAAGATCAATCGACTGGCCTGGAATATCTCTTACCTCCGATACCGCTTGTAACAGTTCAATACCGTCGTTCAGTGTTTTTAAAGACCAAACACATTTATTATTTATCCTCGGCCGTGGAATCGTAGCCGGGGAGAAGGTATCGACACTCGGTTTCTTGGGAATAGTTACGTTTCGCCATTTCTTGCAATTATTATTTTATATCCGTTCCGTTGAATCGTCCCCAGGGACTATGATCGCGTAAGTAAATTGAAAATAGTGTGAAATCAATTTAAATTGAAGTAAATTGAATATAGTGTGAAATCAAAGGTACTAGACAATGATAAATGATGAATATATTTTTTAATAACGCAATTTGAAAGAAATAAGAGCGAACGCGGATGAATACTTTCACACAATATTTAATGGTACCATGTAGGTTGAAAATATGTTGGAATTGGACATACGTATTTTTAAAAAATGATATAACACAGTGCTGAATAGATAAATGTTCTTTTTCTGGTTTTACCCAAATTATGAACAAAGGGAGGTCCAAATTAACTTGCGGAAAATAAAAAGAGTTACACAACGTGCAGGTTTCCTTTGACACAGTTTGTAAAATTCCGGAAATCATATTCATAGAAAATTTTTTTTTGTCTATGCGATAGTGAAGAACCGCCGCTTACGAATTTCTGTTTTTAAAACTCAAATTTTTACAAACTATTATAAATTCATACTATAAATTTTTTATTTTTAAGTAAACCAAATTTTCTCACTTATTTATAATACCAATTATGGTTCAAGCTATACCATAACGATAAAGATAAGGTCCTTTACAATTGAATCACAGAAAATGTTATCATCCGCCTAGTCTCCTCAAACTTCGCTCTCATTGAACACAGAAAAATGCTTTGTCGTCACTCGACGAATTTGTCTCGCAAACCATTCACCCTAATAACGCAAAGTGCTCCTCTTCGGCAGACATCGTGAATCACTTTCGGAGCGACGCAACAGTTCGTAAACGCAATTTGTGGTTTGCGCAAGCGAGTCCGCGCAATTAATCCGCGCGGCTGGACCCAGGTTCAAAGAGACAACGGTGTCGTTCGTAAAATTAGTCGAGGGGGATGGGGGAGGGGGGGAGGTAAGATTTCAGTTTAATACTCACGATCTTCCCTGCGACCGCGAAAACGGAAACGAACTATCCGCTGGAAAACGCGAGGAAAAGTAGTTCGTAAACCGATTACATTCGTGCGAAAACCCTTGCTCACCCGACGTTGGGAACACGCGACTGCCAACCAAACCCCCGTGGATTCGCGGCTACGTCGGAGCCGGTCGAACAACAGTGGTTGCGACGACGTCGGTTCTGTACATACCAGCGCATCGCTTTCACCACATCGCGGTACTATAGTATACCGTGTGCAGCACCGATTATACGCCTTCGCCGTCTAACGCTATGACGTTCGACCTTCGGCTTCCTGACTTGCTATTAAGGCTGTAGGGAAAATTGTGGTACGAAAAAATGTAATTGGAATTACGATGGGATATAGTGAGAAGAATATAAGGCTTAAATCTAGATCATGCGAATCTCTGGATCTTCGGATCTCGAAACTTTTTTTTACTCCATCCAAGTGTATTTCGGGTCGCTGAACACGAAATAATTATAGAATTTATATTCTAATGACAAAATTATTTCACAAGGAATCACGAGTGTTTGCTTGCTTTGGAAATAGTTTGGGATCCGAAGATTCGGAGATGTGCATGATCTAGATTTGTTCCGAATATAATATTGATATAATAAGATGTAACAAGAAAAAGGTATACATTACAAACGCACGATTAGAAGTTGTTTTTAACGGTACTTTATTTTTAACGTTGTCTCGGTACAGATAATAATGAGTATTCCGATATCCAAGGAATTTAATATCGTTTTAACACTCGGTAGTGAATAAATATTAATTGATCGTCTAAAACAATAGTACTAGCTTAACCATACGCTCATGTTATTATAAAGTTCCCGTACCAAAGATAATAAGATATACCAAAGACGTAAACCCACCAAACAGCGTCTGATCTTATTAAGGTATCAGTGAACGGATTTTCGCGTGCTTATCTCTGCGAAGGCTCAACTTCGAGAAGCATCTTTTTAAATTGAAATTGAAGCTTTAAATTGAATTATCTGAAAAATTACAGGGGCTACGATTTTATCTGAAAGTATTAAAATAAAATACAGCCTGACTTCGATGTCATTGTAAACTCAAAGAAATAGATCCCGAGTTTGATTTTATCGTAAACTCAATTCTTTTCTGATGGAGAAATAAAAGAATGGAAGAACAAGTGCTGTCACTCAGTAGTGAAATCCCGAAACATAGCCGCGCCGTCATCGGTCGGCATCATACGAACGTAATAAACGCCAGCAGTGGAAACTGGTAGAAACAATTTTTCCTGCGAATTTCATCATGGCAACACAAGTCGGATAGAGCGCAAATTTCGTTCGCTTGCAGTCTATTTTTCGTAACGTGATACGAGACTTATCGCGATACAACCTCCCTTTCTAACCTCAGAATCGTATCCCATCGTATGTAGCACTAAACAGATGTACCGGACGTGACAGACAGCATAACGGTCTTTAAGGTTAACTGACAGCAGGTCCTTTCACACACCTCGACTTGTTCGACTGTTCGACTGTTAATTGACTGTTCCTTTGACTTTTAACGCAATTCACGGAAGAAAATGCCGGCACCGAATTCGATTAGCGTAGCTGTAATATGTTCTAGTAACATGAATCGGAGCATGGAAGCCCATGCCTTCCTAAGGTAATAAATTGTACGATATAACGCAGACTGAGTGTAAAGTGTGCTACGCGAAGCACGAATTTATTGAAGTTCGATCTGAATCTGAATTCTTACAGCAAAAAAGGATTCAACGTCAAGTCCTTTGGTACTGGCGATAAAGTCAAATTACCTGGCAACGCTCCGGATCGTCCAAATATTTATGACTTTGGAACATCGTACGACCAGATCTACAATGATCTTTTAACGAAGGACAAACAATAGTATCCTGACAGTAATTGATAATTAATCTCGTTCTTTTTGCAGATTCTACGTCGTGTGGTAGAAAATTATTTGTAACTTTCATGCGACAAAGGTTAATATTACAGCTAGAGTTTACGAGTATTCCTTAACAATAAAATTAGCTATACGCAGAATGGATTACTCCACATGTTGGACAGAAACCGTCGGATAAAACCAAAGCCTGAGCGATTCCAATTATCTAAAGACAAATTTGATATCTTGATCACTTGCGAAGAGCGCGTATATGATCAGGTGATCGAGTGTATGGAATCTAGAACCCAAGAAGATAATCAACCCGTACACCTGATTAACATAGACATTCAAGATAATCACGAAGAAGCTACCGTTGGATCATTTCTAATTTGCGAATTAGTCACTGTGGTATTGTTTTTATTACTCTTTCCAGAATATCTAAAGTTATACATTACAGAATACTTGTTCCTCTAATACATGGACACGGTTTAACGTAAAGTGGTACGTAATGCTTGTTACAATTTTCCAGCTGGCAAATAGCGAGGACCTAGATAACGATATAGATGAACTACTGCACGAATTCGAATCGAAGTTTGCAAGAACGATATTGCACACGGTGCTTTTTTACTAACAAGGGCATTATCTACCATATAGATGCCAAGAACCTGGTGTTCGCCGACCTCGACTTGCGTTATAAAGGAAACTAAATTATACATCATGTTAATGTACCGCCACATTGTCTGACTCAGATTATGTGGAGCGAATTCCGATAGTAAGAAACGAGAATTCGATCCGTGCTTCCTATTTAATAAATCATTGATTTCCACGGGATACGCTTCGCAGGACTGCGTTTACATTAATGTAATACAAACTACAGCGAGATATAGAACTGAGATCACTGTGTCTGCACAGTGATCCTCGATGAATAGTATGGAAAATGGGGTAGAGAAATAAAAACAGAGAATATAAATTGAAAAATATTTTAGTTCCACGATATATACACGTGTAAGCGTCGAATTGTTCTTATCTGTGTATCTATTTCATTGTTACGACGTATTCGTGGTGCATAGAAATAATGAGTCTCTGACACGCTTCGTGGATTCGGAGATTTGTATTTTATGAAATACGATCCGCTGTTATATAGCGAAAAGGCCTTCAATTCACTGTCTAAATAATAACAGAACATAGTATCTGCGATTCAGTGTTGATCGAGATGAGCGTATAGCCTTCTGGTTTTCTCCCGTTTCTTCTTATTCGAGTGTTTGTTGATCTTTTTCCATGGTTTCTCGTCGATTAATAAACTTTGTGTGGAACCAAGCACCGATCCTGTATCACTGAAAATTACGACAATTCTACTGATCATCACCGAAAACATTTAACAGATAAACTGCTGGAAACAAATTGAGAATTACTTCTTCGTGTCTTCTATCGGTCAATAAAGGTCTCCAGTGTTGTAAACAATTTTAGACTGTAACCAAATTTAAATCGCGAGTGAAATATCGCTGTATAAAATACTCAACATTGATTGAGGTTTGATCTATTCCACTGAATCGTCCAAAGAAGTGATATCTTAATTGTTCCAAGCAATGTATCAGAATTGCGATCGTTCGTACCTCATAATTGAAACATTGACACACATTCGTATATGAAATTTAATAAATCGCTCCATTACTTATTATGTATCAACGACTATTGTCAATATTATACAAGGACAACTTTATTGAGAAATAAAAATACATTTTAATGTTACGTACTTGGAACTGGAACGAGGCACACCGTACATCTTTCCAACTACACCCCTCACGTGTGCGCCCGAGTTACTCGTTTGGAAAAAAACCCTGTCCAAGTCTTCAGAACTAGTCTTACTCCCTTTGTTTACGCGTACAGTTCTAGGTGGCAAGTGTTTGTTTATAGAAACTACTCGCCGACGCGGTGGGAATGTATGAAATGCTTCCTGTGACATGGTTGGCGGCGCAACGCAATATAACAATTTACCAGTCACGAAATCTTTCAGAATGTATCGCGCTGAACGCGGATTATCCGGCTGTCCGTTCTGTGTCATGAAGCCTCTGTTGTCTGTAATTAAATAAGGCGTCTTAGAAACAATTATGGATTGAAAATTGTGAGTTGCAAACGGTGGAGGTGAGATTGTAAAAACGTACATCCGTATGCATTTAAAATTTCCTCTGCAGTTGGAGGTCGGTCCGGGTCCTCTCCGTCTATTGGCTTAGGAATCATAATGCCATACGTATCTTCGATAATATGCCTAGGAATAAGAGTTCCTAGCAATGTAACAGGTGGAACTTGATCTCGCATTTGATCGATTGGTAATATGCCATTCAAAATCATATCTGCTTTTGTGGAAACGAAGCTTGGCATCACTAATCCGGGACAATCGCAAAGAAGAAGATCCTTATCCAGGAACAGTGTTTGAAAATGCTTTGTTTTACCAGGCGTTGCGGATACAGACACTTTTTTGTCCATTAATAGAGCATTGATAGTAGAACTTTTGCCCACGTTCGGATATCCCACTAAACCAATTGTCGTGACACCTTCCGTGTACGTTGTACCACTGTATACTGTTTTGAAGAGCGATACTAATTCGTCTCTAGTTAATAATTCCGGCGAGTTGACCACTTTTCCACTCACCTCCTCTATATTCTGGTTAGATATTTCTTCAAGGGAATTTTTCAATTTACCCAAATCACAATCTTCTTTGTCTACTTCGATATTGGAATCGCTACAATCTTTATAGTGGTCATTGTCGCCATCGTCCGCACTTTCATATTCGCTTTCCGTTGCAAATTCTGAATTATATAATGACTCGTCGCTTTCATCATTTTCCTCATCGTTTTCATCCTGATCCTGTTTCTCGTCTTCAGAGTTTTCCTCAAGAATCGATTCCTCTGTTCTCTGTTTTTCTGATGCTAACGTAGCGGAAAAGAAAGCCACGCGTACGTTAATATCCGTAAAGTACTTAGCCCATGTCTGCCTCTGCTCCTCCATCAAGAAGTCTGCTTTATTAATGAGTATCATGTTCATCTTTTTTGGGTCAACCTCTGTAACATAACTTTCTAAATCCTCGCAACGGAATAGCAAAGGATTTCTTGCATCGACAATTTGGATAATTACATCGCTACGCTCAACGACCCTCCACAATTGTCTCCAAAATTCCAAATTCTTTTCATAAGGAGTTAATACCAATTCTTCCGTCTCTTGTAAGATAGCTAGAGATCGTCTCCATTCTAGGAACTCTTGTTTCTCCTTATCCTGCAGTTCAGTGGCAGTCGTAGAATTATCCCACTTAGGTCTCCTTGGTATTTTAAGGAGTCCTTTATTCTTTCTTTGCGACTCTAATACTTTTTCTTTCTCATCTTTCGAGAGTAATCCTATATTACTTTTCGGATTGACAAACTTAATATTCAGCTTCTCCGCCTGAAACTCTGTTCCTGCAAGTTCTGCAGTGGCCAGGAACTCTTGGAATGAACTTTCTTCCGTGACGGATTGCAGATTAAGACGACCCCAGTCGTAACCATCGTTAAGTTCTGCCGTATGAAGCTATTAAAAGAATCAACGATACAGCTTAACTACTTAGTATTCAATATAAATCCACCTTCATATGATTGCTCATGCGTAACAGAAAATATGTATTTGATGTTCGAGTAACTAAAGGTGTGAATAATCGGGTGATCGAATAATTCGTATTTTACTGCAATAACGAATTTTGTCGAGGAAGTGTGAACATTACTTACAGTAATAAAAATAAAATAAAGAATTTTTTTATGTGTATTGCATCGCACGTGTAAATGGAGATGACAGTGAGGAAGAGGTTATAAGTAAAGCCATTACCTTACCATGGAGTCGGCATTTCTTTTGATTTTAGAAGAACCAAAACGGTTTCTAATCAGGGCCTTTCCCAAATTGCCACCGGACGACTTTCCTTTTTTACCCATGGTCCTTGCAATGGTAAATTCTACCGAGAGAACATAGTGTGAGGTTAAAAATCAGGAAAACATGCCCCTCAACTACCGGAAGTAACGTGGCTTACGAAACGTCAGGAAACAGATGTTTTCAAACGTCAAATTAATTCCATATAGGTTTCGTAAAATTTATGCGATGAATAATCTGCATTTGTCGTTGAGGAAATCGACTTCGAGTATATCGAGTATATTTATATTTTTCATATCTGAAATAGGTATATCCGATCGAAAGGTGACGATTAATATCTCGAATACGTTCAATAATTAAAATACTATTGATACTTAAAACTACAAATTAAATCATGGGGATGGCACTGTAATTGTACATAACTTTATATCTTATTCCGTTTTATTAATAAGTGATAGGTAAATTGTTCTGGCTCACATTTGTCTGACCAACCAGAACAATTACGAAACGTTCGACATGCTCCACATGCTTTCATTCCATTCCCGCGGGCTCGTCGGTTTTCAAATTGGAACAAAAAGATTCCTTCGCAAGGCAGCTTGTGAACAGTTTGTTTGTTTTTTTTTTTGTTTATTCTCGGAATAATAATTATGTCGACGGCTATATATTATATTACAATTTCTGTGTCTTCCTTACACCTCAGTACACTCGTTACGTTCCGTATGCATGTAATTCTCGAAATGTGCGGGGTTTCGCTTGACCCTCGACGTCGTGTATTTATAAATTTACCACAGATCGTCATTTGCTTCTCCCTTTTAACGGAACTCTCTCACGGAATGAAGTCCTTTCAAATAGAACGTCTACTTTCGTCCTAACGTTGACGGTACGTGACACCCAATCGAAAAGTTCCAGCGATAGTGCAAAAGGGCTCGCAACGTGTCTGATATGGGTCGTTATGTTACAACGCGACGCTTACGAAATTATCACCGTTCTACGTATAAGTATGCATATGATCCTTTAACGACGGCTGTACAACCTACGGATTCGAGGTTGGTTCGTGCAGGACGAATTTCTGAATGCGCAGTCAGACGACAAAGACGCGGCCACGATCCTTTCAGTAATTGTCTCTCCCCCTGGCGCCGCGCTGATCGCCATCGCGTCCTCTACCACGATTACTGTATCCGCTTCTTCCCATGTTATTGTCATTGGGACCCCGATTTATACCACGATTCGGTCCGAGTTTATTTCCAAAATTCCCAAAATTCGAGTTGAAGTTATTCGGCGCATTCTGACCGGGATTTTGACCACGAAAACCTGGCCCGAAGCCGGGTCTGTCGAAGTTTGGCGGACCGGAATTAGGCCCTCGAAAGTTTGGCAACCCTTGAAAACTGTTACTAAACGGTGGTCCTTGATTCAATCCGAAGGGAGGTAACGGACTCAGCCTAAAGTGTTGATTGGGACCGAAGTTACCATTAGGCGGTCTAAAGTTAGGACCGAAGTTACCAGGTAACGGTGGTCCATTCGGTCCGAAACCGGGATGCATATTAGGATGATGCATCATGTGGGGCATTGGTCCATCCATTCCAGGATGCAGTGGTTTGTTCTGCATAGGATGCTGGGGCATGTTTGGATGTGGTACTAAACTAGGTATCGGAGGTGGCATGTTAGGATTGATGTTCTGCATGTTATGATGATTTGACATGTGGGACATACTGTTTCCCATGTGTGGCATGTTGTTGCCCATGCCGTGACCCATACCCATCGGCATGTTGTCCCGTTTATCGAAATTACTACCAGAGAAACCGCCCTCCCCTTTCCTGGGTCCATCGTTCATCATTTTCTCGTCATCCCATCGCGAACCACCGTCCCGATCTCTGTCATCGTAGATGTCATTATCCATAGGTTTCTTCAAGGGGAACCCATGCGATCCCCTGAAGTCTTTTTCGGAATAGTCTCGTCTTACATCGTAATCGGAGTGTTGACCGGGCCTACCGGGTCCGCTGGATATGTTGAATCTCAAGTCTTCGTCGCCACGATTAGCGTTCCTCGCGTTCTCCGCGTGAGAAGATTTCCTGCCATCTTCGTCTTGGCCCGAATGGAAATTGTTCTCGCCCGAATGCTGATTCGATTTTCCTCCCGTGTACCTAAGATCGGTATCACTGGACTGCGAATCCTCCGTGATTGCCCCGCCGAATACTGGCTGATGAATCTTGGACGTTCGATCGCTAGCTCCGCCGTCGCTCCAACCGATGAGTTGATCGAATTTTCGTTTCCCGCCGCGATTTAGAGTCTTGAGCAGTTCGGGATTTTGCGCGAACTTAGAGCTGGGTAAAGGTGGAGGCAATTCGATATCGGGAACTTTGGAATAGTCTATTTCGCCTTCATCCTGCAGGAATTCCTCGGACTCGTCCACGTTATCGGGTGGACCCACGACATCGCGCAATTCTTCTATTTCCCCGGAAAATACTAATTTGTTTATAGCGTCATTTCCTTTAGTGATCGCTTCTGACAATTTCGATCCAGCTGAAACAGTCAGAGTATTGATAAAGTTTTATCGAAGTCGTACTTTGTCGATTCATACGGAGATTTTTGGAAAGTTAAACGTATTCGGTATATTTCTTTAATTCTCACGCGAGAATAAGGTTCTACTTGTGTAATTATACTTAACAACACGATACATACCTTCGACGGGAATCATTTTTCCATACAATATAATGCCATTAGGCGCGACTTCGTTCAGTGGTACTGCTCCCGGCGTAGTTTCAATCAACTGATTCACAAAGGCGTTCAAAGCTTCCACTTGCTCTATGTCTTCCGCTTCCATCTCGTTCCATTGGGCTTGGAAATTTCTCGGTATCGGCTTGCTGTACGGTACTTTTTTGTTAGCGAATTTCTTTCCCTCGTCAACAGCGTGATCCAAATCTAACCCGGGAATTCCACCGCTTTTATCTTCTGGCTCGCCGTCGGCATTGATCCTGTCCTCTGGTCCCATACCGGGGATTACAGCTGCTTCGTCCGCTATGAAAAAAGAATTCAAAGTGTTTAAAAGGATTGGTAAAATAAAAGATAAAAGTCCCTCTCATATCATTTGCATCACTTTTGCATTAATACTATTTCTACCAAAAGTGTCAAGGCATTTTTTTTTAATTTTTGACTCTTATAATGGTTGTTAAATTAATTATGCGGTATCTTTTTTCTCTGATCTCTTTCTGGATCTAAAATACGTTTTAGTCGAAATAGGTGCACACAGAACCGTGATAGAAATAGTGTTAAAAAAAATTAACTAAATTTCTGGGCACATCGTTTACCTATTTCATGATCATCGACACCGGCAGATCCGGCGGGCAAGGTGTTGAGATTGTATTTGTCTCTCATCAAATCACCCGGTCTGTTCCGCGTCCAAAATTTAGAAGTGTGATCGTTGCTACCGGAACAAAGAATGTGTCCTAAGGGATGCCAGGCCAACGTCCAAACTATACTGTCATGAGCTTGTTCTATAGCACCCACTTCTTTGTCAGCACTAAAATTGAGCAGATGAATGTAAAATATAATATATAACGAGAAGCATCAATGATCGAACACAAGGAACGCGTGGAGAGACATACCCGACATGCCAGAAGAGGATTGCTCCATCGCTGCCACCGCTACAGAACAGACCCTCGTGGCTGGGGTGCCAGGCAACGCTAGAGGCTTCCTTCTTATGACCACGAAACGTTTGAACTTCCTGACTTAAGTTCCTGAGGTCGAACAGTTTCAGCAAGTGATCTCGTGAGGCTGTTACCAGCCAATTGCCATTCTCGTTCCACTTGACATCCATAACTGTTGACTTGTGTGCATGTAACGTAGCGAGCGACTGACCACTCTTTGGGTCCCAGAGTTTGACCGGTTGTTGATTATCTTTGCTTCCCGAGATGACTAGACTTTTCTGTGGATGCCAGTGCACGCACTTCACGTCGGCTCCGTGACCTAAAGAAGAACATAGTGAGTATCCGTGCCAAACAAATTTAGGTCCGATATTAAACAGTTAAATATCTGAATACGTACAATATGCTACATTATAATAACAATTACATAAACATCGGAATATTCGTTCCATAAATTTAATGTTTTAAAAAGTATTCAAATGCTGTAGATACCGATCTACACAAAACGTTTATGTAAAAATGGCAATGTAAGTGTGAAATATTAACTGAGATAAGATGCGTAGCAACGTTATGTGCCGAACAGTTATTCCAATGTAACGAGTCATTTTTACTACGATTTGTATATAAAATATATATACCCCTAAGAATTCGTTCCTCGTGACAGCGTAGAAAGTCCCAAATTCTGACAGTTCCATCATCACTGCAAGTTGCCAGCTTATGATCCGTTGGACTGAAACTACCCACCCCAAAATCAAGAGTTATATTCGAACATTACACTGTTATGATTTATAAAACAATTCTTTATTTGCAAATGCTCTTAATTGAAAACCTGTGGTACAAGTATTATAGTGGCTTAGAAATTAAGGCATTCTTTTTGAATAGTACAACAGTCGGTGTAGGTGTAAGTATAAAAATACTAAAGGTTTAAATAATGGCACGACGTATTCTTCGTACAGAGATTAAAAATCCGTTACGCGCTCAGTTTCATTAAGTTTTATTAAAATCATCGTCCTTATACAAGTGCAAAGTGTATTTAGTGGAGAAAAAAGCGAAACGTGTGTAATATTTTGCGAGTCCAATGGAAGGATATCTAAGACACATGACACACCTTACGGACATTATTACAACAAAATTTCAGAGCATTGCGTACTGGAAAATTGAAGTGTGTAATAGTGTACATTTATTACTGATTTGTCAACTTTGTTCATTAATTACTACCGCATGCAACGTTCATGTGTGTACGAAAGAAGCAAATTAGAGAGCATTGCGAAAACTTTGTGCTCTTCTTCGTAGTATCCCGTCTGTGAGACAAGTAATTTATATCAGCTTATCTACACATGCGTTCTTAATTAGATCCTGGATAGTGATGTAAAAGTTAATTTAAAACTGCTCCTAAACCCGTAAAATATTGCGAATATCGAAAATATCGAGAAAATAACTTCTGGGGTCAACTGCAAAGGATCAAACGCACATGAAGCTGTTATTCTATAGTTGCAGATGAACTTCGTTTGTGATTCTTCCTGATAGTTGAAAAAAAAACTCAAGCCGTTCATGCGCGAGAAGCGCATAAAACAGTGCACAAAATTTATAAGTAAGAATTTCTTCCTGGGTGAACTTAAAAATGATGCTAACGTAAAGATTGCATGGTGTCCTATGGAATACGCATATGTTGATTTTGCTATAAAATGCATCTCAAGGAACAGACAGACATCAGTAATAAAAGGAGAATCTATGTGTAAATATTGTAAATAAACAAAAAACCAACTTCGACAGTCATATCTGGCACTCAAACACAAAGTCCATCGCTCGTTAAGCGACGAATCGCTCTCGATATTGATGAAAATTTGAATCTCTCTCTCTCTTTCTCTCTTTGATGCCACATGACCACCGAGTGATATTCCAAGAGTGATATTTTTCAAATTTTAACATTTATTGCACAAAAAAAATGTCCGAAGTGTACATGAATATCATTATATCTCTCTGTTACTCTCTCTCTCTCTCTCTCATCTGCGAAAGGGCACAAGTGACACAGACCAAAGAAAAAAGTACTTTATTATCAGAGCCATGCAATACTGCGATGTCTTTATTCAATTTTATTGAAACTTGGATGATATGAAGGACACAGGATATTTATTTTTATTATCATTCAATGGGAATCTCGACTAGGTATTGCTGTATATGTATTTGTTTCCTTTTTATTTGTTATTCTAAAGTATACATCTTTGCCCAATAGCCTAGCCACATAAACTTCTTAAACCGAGAGTCATAAGGACCTAGCTTCATATTATAACACCTTAGTTTATATCTTTCGGGGCGTGTTTACCTCTATTATTCTAAAATAATAAATTGCGACCGCTGATCATTAATGGACTGCACGGATCGACTTAGGTCCGTAAGACTCTAGGACTACAGATAGTAAATTATATCGACACGTTTCCAATACAGGTGGCAACAAAATTTACACTATTCTTGCGTATCAATCTCTATTTGACGGGCGTCGTCAGGGTTCATAAAAATTCAAGAAGTCTTTAAAAAACTAATGGTATCCAATGCGGTATTCGATATATGTAATGTAACTTCAGGGAATCAATTCGTTTATTTAAGAAAAAACAGCTGTGACCACTACTATGTGCGTAATATCACTCGATATGGTTCAATTTTACTGTATCACATCTTTTTCTGGTATGGGACATGATATATGATATAAATCCTACAGCGGAAGAGCAATTTTAATAAAAGATATAATTGCACTTGGTTTCATTAAGATTCCAAATGTGGCAGAAAATCTTTTCCAGAGATTCTCTAATTTACCGTAACTTACTCGTAATAATATGGATGAAAATACCGAGCATCCATTTCATCACAAGAGTTCTTTGCAACCCATAGACTACAACGCTTCCCAGCTATCTAACGCTACAAAGTCTCAATTACTGCATTTCAAAAACGCTTCAAAAACGTCCTATTAAAAAAAAGTTCAAGATCACCTGTGTACCCATACGAGAACCACTATTGTCATAGCAGAAGTGTCATAAAACCAGAAAAGGAAGAGAATGAGAGTCACGTCCAATGTCCTAACTACAGCAAGGATGGACGGATCATCGACAACAGTGGCGCAAGAGACGTAAGGACTAGTGTGGTGGATGGTATACCTGAGTCCTCTAACCGCTTCTTTGTGCGCCTGAAACATCTTGACGTTGTTCATGTTGCTCTGCCAATACTTGACGTAGCCTGCATGATCCCCTGTTACCATCCAGCTCTCGTTGTGTGACCACACCATTGTTCTCACAGGACTATCGTGTGCCTAAACAATCAATATCAGAACAAACAAATGAACAATGGACATTGACAACTTTTAATTTCTGATATAAATCAAATCAGAGTATACATTTTTCAACGTGAAAAAGTTTTATCTAATGAAACAACCCTTACTCGAACCACCAAAGGAATAAAAATTACTAATAACAAAACCCTTTTCTAGCTTTTACAGATTTCTGACTGCACCATAAATGAATACTCTTTAAGTATTATAACACGCAAACAGATTGTTTAAAAAGCTTTATTATAAGGTACCTGCAGAATAGTTTCAAAATTAAACGTGAGACCATTCCACAATGTAAATTCTCCACTGGATGCACCGGTAACAAGTCGTCTACCCTCAGGAGTCCAAGCCATACAAAAGATCGGACAACGCATTTTGTTCGTCGCTGTTTTCACAAATCTTGTAGTGACTGCGTTTATTGGATTGTCGATATAACTTGGCGGTGGAAGCAAATCAGGATAGTATATCACATCTGGTTGAAGAGCACGTCTATCCCGATAATCTCGTTGCCATACCCGATTCTGTGTGCATAAAACCCATATCTCTTGTAATATTTGTCGCGAACTTGAGAATGGAGTCCAAAAATGTGTGCCACAAAGTGTACCTCCAAGCTCTTTATAATGGCAGAATTGTAATCGACAGTCTTCCGCATAACTGATTTCCGAAGCCTCTTCCCATCAAATTCATCTTGCAAACTGTCTTGCCCGGCAGCAACGACTTTCGGAGCATGATAAGGTCTGAACGGTTTGAAGAAACCACGTGCACCATCTCTGTGATTACTATACCGGTGCTGGTAGGTGCCAGATGTATTTATGGTAGTTAAATTAGGAGGTGGTGCCGATAAATTTGGAGCAGCCGGTGGTGGTACCGACATATTAGGTAGACTTATCGCCGGCGGGGGGTTGGCAAATTGAGTGTTTGCAGACATAATGAAAGTACGTGCTAAATGCTAAAGTAACTTCAGAAGTGGAAAAGAAAAAATGACCTAAATGGGTAATTGGGGGCGAACATAGTTGTTGATCAAAATTGTCCAAAAACACTATGCAGTTGAATCCATTGTTGTACTTAATTCTGAAATAAAATATAAAGCTTATGTTATGCTAGAATTTTGCTTACAAAGATAAGTCAAATTTTCCACTGTTACATTGGCAAAATACATTTCATGAACATCACATATGGCACGATAGAAGCTAGTAAGCTATCTAATAAATCCAAAACCCTCTAGATGTACTGTATTTCCCTCATAATGGTTAAACTCTAATTCCGGAAAAAATGTATTGTTTCTGTGGTATTATTGATATGGATCATTATATTATCCGTTTAAACAGATTCGTAGGAACCTCTTCTAGTTAAATGCGATTCTATGTTATTCTAATACACAGAAAGACAAATACGTTCAACGAAAAGATAGAACATTATTTCACAGTTTCGGTTTGTTCCAGAAAACATAGTTACCCAGATATGTTTCTTCATTTGTAATTACTACCGATTCCGTGTGTTTGAAATTTATTATATTACGAACATTTCGATACATAGTTGATATCCGGAAAGGTAAAGCGCTAGTTAAAGCTGTTTTTATTCAACGTTTGAGACCCCAATCAAGGTTAGGCCATATATTTTCCCTAAACGTTGTTAAACTAATTGATAGCCAATTTATCCAAATTCAGAATTAGAGGAATGTGAAACAAAAAGTGTATTAAAGAACTAATCAAACAACCTGCTGGCTAATCGCTGAACAGTTTTCTTCTATGTTCTCGCACTGTAAAACCCTTAGAATGTACACAACCACTTTTCACCGATTTTACGAGAATGTGATTAAACCGATTGCCGCGAATAAATTAAACTGAGGGAACGATCACTCGGCAAAAATAATAGGGAACCTTCGTATTCTACCTCTAACACGCAAATTCGATTTCAACGGACCAACCGTAAGAAAATTGTATGTCCGTTGTGGACGCCATTACTCTTTTGGGCGATGACATCCGTTTTGTACATCTCCACTTCCGCCGGTGACTTCGATATATTACTATGGGTATTACGATGGTATCTCAATTTTATTGTCACCGATTAATGAAACGATCTTGAAAAATGTGGGTGTGTTTTTCGAAATAAAAACATGAAATAAAACTGTGCTGCTACAGGGATTTTAAATATTTGGTTAACTCCAAGAATATGGAACGAAGTTCTGTAATCTCTCCAAGTACTGTATTCTTGACGAGGCCATACGAAGCCGCGAATTGTGCATCGTTTGAAAATATTAGATTAGCATCCCGGCTTTTTTTTTGCCTAAGATTATTCTAATGGGGAATTGAAACATCGAATAATATTTAGCTCTAAAGCTACTTCGCATTGGCGTATGATTTTGAGGATGATATCTGATGAAAGTTTAAAAGAAATTTAAATCGAACAGAGAACCAAATTCCACTGTTGGCGTATTTTCCACAGGAAATTATGCTTCTTTAGATTGCTTGTTATCGGACCGCATGTTACTTAAAGATTGTGTTGTTAAAATTATGTAATTTATATTATTGGAATAAGTACTTTTAAATACCCACGTTTAATATATATTTACCTTCATCCGACATCGTAATACTATGTCTTACAAAGAGGTTAACGCTCGATAAGTCGAACATAACTCCAAGTTATTGTTGCCACAGAAATCTTACATTTGGGAATTATATTTACGAAATACAAATTATGAACCGGAAATGAGCAGCAATAATTTATGCTTGATAATTAACTTTCTTTATTTTCAATAAGTACATACATATATAGATTAGAATCAATACATGACGATTTACATTTACTTATACTTACATATACAATTCACTGACATACAAAAAATATTTTATTTATGAGAAATTTGAGGCACCAAATGGGCGGTATTACAACTTTCTTACTGACTTCCCAAACCTAATATTAAGTTTGTCATAACATTGATTATTATTGTTGCACGAAAAATTATTCTATTTAAATAAGGATTTACGTAACAAATGTGCAGTCTTTTTTAAGTTCCTATCTTACATTAGTAAATTCAATTAGTAATTAAATAATAAAGGTAGAGTCAGGATCCCAGTGTATGCCGCTGAGTTTGGATTTACCTATGTATCTCCTGTGCGGCGGTGTATTTTCTTGCAATGGTTTTGGTGTTATGCCTTTGTTTCTAGATATTTGTTGCGGCGATTTTGTACTTAACATGTGGCCATTGTTGGAACGATTTCCAAGAGGTGTTCGAATCTGAAAGGAATCTGGTTCAACTAATTGCATAATGTTAACTACTATATTTTCTTCTGTTTTCGAAATGCTTTACGCATTAATACACCCAAGATGACCGAAGCACGAAGTGACACCTTTCTCTTACGACTGTCACGTATTCATTTTTGTGCAAAAAACCAAAAATTATATCTGATGCTCAACTAAAACCAACTGTCGTAGAATAAAGATTAATATACATACCTTCGAAGGATCGCTTCCATTCTTATTATCAATGTTAGACATCTTCTCATCATTTCCAAATATCTTAATATCAGATTTCACAGCCTTTTTCTCTTTTTCAATAATACAAATCTTTTTCTGACTGCTCTTTATTTTTAGCGGTAATCTACCGTTTGCTACGCTATCATCGAATGTTATAATCACATCCTCTTTAGGTATTTGGGCCATTTCTTCTTCGACAATTTGTACATTTTCCGAATCCACGAATTCGCTCTCATCTGGTCCTTCCGAAGACAATGAATCTCTCCATACTCTAATCCTATCACTGTCATTAACCTGTATTGGGTTGCACCGTATAAAGCTTTCATTATGTACATTATCGTGGTTATTTTGTATCGAAGGAATCTTCTTAACATCATTTTCAGTCTCTGGTCTCTTTTCTGTTAACGTAGATATTGTATGGATAGCTAAATCAGCATTTAGACTTAATTTAGGATTTTGGAGAACTGTGATTTCCTCACTGCATTCAGAGACACTTTTTGTCATTGAACTGTGACTAGAGCACAATGACTTGGATTTGTTTAATTTTTCATCGTGATCTGTACTGGCTAAATTGAACATTTCCTCTGCATGTGCTTCCGTATCAGGTAAAACGTGTATTTCTGTAATATTGCATTGTAACAATGTTTCGCAATAGGAAAATCGTGGAAACATATCCGTTTCGTAGCTGCCACGTCTCTGTAAATTCTCTTGAGACCTTGTTCTCAAGACCTCGATAGATTTTGGCCTTAATAATGGAGTCCTCTGAAAATCTGCAGCTGGTGATCTAGGATCAAGGCCCAAAATTTCATATCGAGCTTTATCGGTAGGTGTCAGCAGTTTCAAATGGTTTCGAGTACCACTGACATTTGGTGCAAGATTAATCTGGTTCTTTTCAGTTTCCTAAAACAAATGATTATACCGAAGTATAATGAAACCATGAATATGGCTAATGAAGAATAAGAAACATTGAATAACTTGAGTAAAATGATCTTAGGATTCAATAGTTAATACCAGCAATTGATTAAGCATAAAAATGTAAGAACACCATCCTATAACGTTAAACGTAGGTATGAACAGTCGCTTATGTAACGTTCCAATATATTTCAATCAATCTCTAAACTGTTTTAAAAGCACTAAGATGTAATAGTTGTACCACTACTGATAAATTAAGGAGCTGGACTAAAAAATATGATATGATGTTATACTCATTGTATGTATTACATGAAACTTACTAGACTAAGTGTATGTTTAAATATTTTCTTTTACTATGAGGGTACAATATGAAAATTTTAATTAACTTAAGCAACAGGTACATCACAAGGTTAGCTATAGATATTTTTTGACTGATCTAATGCTAGGCTTACGTACGAGTAATTGTATTACCTCTTGCGAAGTCTATTCTTTCTGCATACTGGAGTATTTTCTATCTCATATCAAATAAAGAATTATCACTTTTAATTATTTACCAAGTCAGGAGTCTGCAGTACTGTGTCTTCTAACGCTTTTAGTCCAGACGCTTTTGGCGTTAAAGCTGGCATTATTTGATCTATATCGGTTTCCAAGTATCGCTTTTTTTGTAAATGCTTTGGATTGACTGGAATCATTCTTCGACTGAACCCAACAGGTGTACAGCTGACCTGTTAATTATGTTCGTACATTCTATTTTTATGTAAATAACTAAGATCGAAAATAATTTTGTTCTATACGCATAAGACAGCAGTAAAGTGAATACAAGCGTTAATTACCTCGATTGGAGTTCTTTGAACACCAATTGTTATAGATCTTGGATCTTCCATTAAGGGTTTTTCAGTTACTGGAGTGTGCATTCCTTCGCGTTCGATAATTGTTTCTTCCGTGAATGCTTGTACTTTCGATTTTTCTGTTTCGTTCCCATCGTTGCGTGATAAAATTTTATGAACGTAATTTCCCATTATTTCCTAGAATTTCTTACGCGAGTACTAATAATTTTCATGAATCAAATGAAACGCGGTTAATCCACGCGAAGGTGATACTCGGTGATACTGCTGTGACATTTAAATTTCCAGTTTGAACGGTTTAAAATGCACCATTAAATATGTAAACGCTGTAGAACAGCTGAAGCAAATTGAAACAAACCTTAAGGTGGACTTAACATCGGTGGATTATGTCGATCCTCAATACTTCGGAGATTTGGCTTTCCGTTCTGTGTAAGTACGTAAATACGCATGAAGTATGTACACTTTTTTTTCGAAGTTTTCAACCAAGTTATCAAAGCAATCGCTTTGATACATGCCTGCACCTCTAGATAACACTAGACACCGACGATTACTCATCGCTGCCGCCATGACTCGTCTCCTGTATGAGCTATTCACTGGACTCCCCACGCTTTGGGCATTTTCGATAACACAAACCCTGCTTGAAATTATCCCATGTAAACCACCTTAACCCTTTGCCGTCTGACAAACTTATAAGCAAATTAAAACGACTGAAAAAATGAAACGCACTACCTTGTAAAGTTTTCTTTCAAATGTAATGCACAACGCGGTGGTTGTGCAAAAATCAAGAGACTGCCAATTTATAGGAGCAGTTCCTTATTTTATTTGGACGTGTTTTAAATATTAAGGAAAAAGACTGTCATATGAACTTCGTTTTCCAAGATCTATGAAATCGTGTCCAAAAATGTCCAATCTTGGAATTCAACGATCCTAAGTAATACGCTTATGAGAATAGATTGAATCTCTGTAGAAAGGTATACAAATAAAACATACCGAAGAAACGAACAAATGAACTGTAATTTGTGTGTTGTGCGTCAACGCACAATTGGGCAATTTTACATTATATTCGTCATGGCGTTGCAGTTGTGAGTATTATAAAGGGCACGTGGGGACATCTTCTTCTAATTATTGTTTCCTGTATCCTTAGATTCCCTAAATTGCAAGAGATTAGGAATTAATGTTATAAAGAACTTCGTAGTAGGAGTCTGCTAGGGTGGGCCCTGCGTGTACTAAATTTGAAGCAAGGTTTACAGTTACTCACATTTACTATTCTTCTCTAATTCTGAATAATAGTCTCTCAGTTGTTTTACGGGCTTTATCGGAGACTGTATTATACAACTTGAATTCCTCCGAATACGTTGTTGAGGTATAAGTGAAGTACTGCTGTCGTCGACATCACTGTGGTAGTCGTTCGTTTTCACGAAGTTTAACTCTGTCGTTTCATAGACATGAGGGAAAATTGTTAATAAGAGTCAAGTCACAATTAGCTTTGGGCAAATTGTCTGTTGTTCAAATGAGCCACAGTTGAGACCAAAAAAGATTTCAATGCTGCGTGGAAACTTCGACATAATTTAGAAACTTTTGACAATTTGCAACTGTATAACAGAGAATTGACTGTACCAAATTTGAATCGTCGTACGTTACAAATAAAACATTATTTTTCTAATGGAAAATTATTAATTACAAACCTGGAGAACGTTCACGTGGCAGTGATCGACTTCTTCTTTTATATTTGCGGCTTTCCTTAGGAGTGAAAACTTTTTCCCTATGTCTGTGACGTGAGGTATTCAAAGGTTGCTGATGTTCATTTTCAATGTCCAGAGGAGGGAAAGAGGAGCAGGAAGAATCAAATGTTTGGCGATCTTCTTCAATGTCCAGAGGAGGGAAAGAGGAGCAGGGAGAACCAAATGTTTGGTGATCTTGTTCAATGTCGACACTAAAATCCGTGAAATCAATATTCGTGGCAGACTGAAAAGAGTTCGTGCTAGCGGATTCCGAATACGAGATTTCTTCATCATCTGAATTCATAGAAATATCATTACTATTTTCGGATTCATGACAACTGCCGTTCTCGGAGGGCAACGAATAGCTAATCCTCGAGTTCGAAGCATGTTCACAACTGGTCTCGTAGACCGTAGATAAATCCGGCAAATACGATATCGCGGAAATTTCATTGTGTATTACTACCCTTCGGAGAAATGGGCCGTTATTATTTATATTGAGATTAAATTTGGATTTAGTGCAAGATGAGCCATTGCTCGAGTAGGATGTATTACACGAATTATCTGTAAAGGTATCTGTTTTCGATTCCACCGTGGTGTCAATGGTGTCTGCAAAATCTTTGTTTACCATGTTCGTACATTGACAGTCTTTATTACTTTCTTCATATTGCGTTCTCCTTTCCTCTACGGTGTCTGCTTTTGATTCCGATGTAGATTCAGCGTGAGTTCCAAGATACTTGTCAATCAACTTTCGTAAAATTTCTTTCAATGGAACGTCTTTATTTACTTCTCTGTCTTGCCTGCTTCTCTCTTCCGCGGCTTTCAAATTTGTCATGGAAGTTGAGTCACTCACGCGCGCACGGCCCAATGAGTAGTTGAAACGTTCAACGTTGGTATTATTATCAATTCTTCTTTCCGGTAATAAAAGAAAACTCGTGTCATTTGTTAAAAAACTTTCTTGAGATTCAAGTGTATCGTAAAATATTTCGTTATCCGAAATAGACAGCAAATCTTCCTTTGCTGACAGAACCATAGCGTTGTTTAAGTCTTCCTCCGAATATGACTTTTCACCTAATTAACGTAACGATTCTTAAAGCAGACATAAATTGATAAATTCGATGTTTTATTTTCCTCGAGGGCTTTAGATAATTTTACTTCTCTGAATTTTGTTTTTACAAACTTAAATGCAATGAAATCGTGATAAGGATGCACAGTGGAAAAAAATAAAGACGTTTTTCTAGAGTAGTTTTGTACGAAAAAGGAAATTTTTTTTTGTAACAACATTATTAAGAAATTCACTATCATTTCCTAAGTTCTTCAAACACATATTAGTAACGATTAAATGTAAGGAATTCATTATACATTCAAATTATACGGTGTGACAGTTTAAACGTCTACGAATATAATTGAAAATAATTGTTTTTACGGATGGAATGCATTGTATTTAAGTATACAATGTTGCGTAAAAAACTAACATAAGTAAAATAGCGCGTTGAGATTTAGTCAGATAACTTTTTACTCACCTCTATCAGTAGACTCCGAAAAATGTTTAGAGATATTCTTCGTGTCCATCTTCGCGATGATTCCTGTGCGTAAATGTGCGGATAACGCAAAAACAGGCAGTACAGCGAACTTGAAGGTGACTTACCCGTACATAATAACAATCCGAAGAGTTACACTTCACTGTCAGAAAGATTTTGAATGTGTGGATCAGCTAACAGAAGCAAACTTAATATTTGATGAAAAATAAAACTTTGGATTTATATTAACGATTTTTCTTAATGTTTCGATAGAATGAGTTTTTATATCTAGATGTGCCAAGATGAAGAGATGCTATTTAATAAAAGGAGATATTTAATTACATCTTCGTCCTTGTTTTAATTTGCAGTTTACATAACTAATGTATAAATAACAAATAAATAAATAAAGAATAATACGAAAATAATCATTATTAACATAATTCATTTATTGTATTATTAACATATGTATTATTAATAATAGTCAATTTTTAATATAGTCGATAAAATACCTTCCAAAATCTTTCCGACTGTCGATAACTATCTTTCATAAGCCACAAATATACGATAACATTATGCTTACTTATTATAATTTATTATAATTTATAAATTATTAGATTTATAAGCATTTGCATATAATGAATGTAATGTTTTTGAACGATTAGAATAATAAATACACTATACAAATGAATTACACTGTGTTACTGTTTACTTTTCTCCCTTCTGTCCTAACCTTTGATTGTACTTTCCAAAAATTCCAAAATTTGGTATTCTAACAGTAGAACATAATATCAAAGGAGGTTTTCGGATTTCGTGCCACCTCTTCGCATATTATGTTCTCCTGGTACAAATCTAAACTTTCGCAAAATCCGGGAATTTTAAAAATCCGATTTTGTATCAGGAGAACATGATACCGAAGGAGGTATTCGGATTTCGTGCCACCTCTTCGCATATTATGTTCTCCTGGTACAAATCTAAATTTTCGCAAAATCCGGGAATTTTAACAATCCGATTTTGTATCAGGAGAACATGATACCGAAGGAGGTATTCGGATTTCGTGCCACCTCTTCGCATATTATGTTCTCCTGGTACAAATCTAAATTTTCGCAAAATCCGGGAATTTTAACAATCCGATTTTGTATCAGGAGAACATGATACCGAAGGAGGTATTCGGATTTCGTGCCACCTCTTCGCATATTATGTTCTCCTGATACAAATCTAAATTTTCGCAAAATCCGGGAATTTTAACAATCCGATTTTGTATCAGGAGAACATGATACCGAAGGAGGTATTCGGATTTCGTGCCACCTCTTCGCATATTATGTTCTCCTGATACAAATCTAAATTTTCGCAAAATCCGGGAATTTTAACAATCCGATTTTGTATCAGAAGAACATGAAACCGAAGGAGGTATTCGGATTTCGTGCCACCTCTTCGCATATTATGTTCTCCTGATACAAATCTAAATTTTCGCAAAATCCGGGAATTTTAACAATCCGATTTTGTATCAGAAGAACATGAAACCGAAGGAGGTATTCGGATTTCGTGCCACCTCTTCGCATAGTATGTTCTCCTGATACAAAATCTCAGTTTTCTGCTAACCTTTATGGTGCAAATGCACAATAATAATAATGACAATAATGATAACAGAAAAGGGATAACAGGAAGAGGGGGAAAGGAGGAAAGTATAGTAAAAACTGTAGTTTTGTACTAAAGAATTTATTGAATAATAGAAATCATTAATACAGTATAATGATACAATACAATACTATAACATACTGTACTATTATATAATATATTATAATATGCTATACAACACTATACTATAATACGAATAATAAGAATACTAATCCTAAAAATGGTAAAAACGACACCCGATGGGCCTGGATGTGTGAGCGAAACGGGTGTCTGAAGCAGTGTGAAGGAATGCGATGGACATATACCGCGAAGTTGCCAACGTATGTACGGCGCGTGCATGAAACAGAAACGTGAGGATAGAAAGAGAGGGCAGAGAAAACACACCAACAGGCGTACGCACTGATAATTTAACGTTGTACGTACGTTTTGAAGCTGTAATTGTTGTCAACCGTTGTGTTTCGCGTGATAGACGCATTGCATGTTTTCCTTGAAAAATATCAGCACGTTTTTTCGTCTACTTAATATCGTATGAACTTGACTCAGTAAGTATAGAATGCATGATGATTCGTAATTATTAGAAATTAGTAACACTACTTTTTATTACGGATGCGTAAGTTACTAACCTAAAAACCGAGTTCAAAACATTAAGGACCGGTTCCATAACGACTATTAAACGTTATTCATTGAATAAATATTTGTTTCTCGTTATTATTGGCCAAAGTTTCGGTTTTAACACACAAAGAGTATACCTATCAAAATTTGTATACATGTACTCTTAAGAAGTTATTACAGACAAAACCCTTTTTGAGAATGTAGACTTCTGACATCTTAAAAGCTTATTGGCATTAAAATTACTTTGGATTTCGTAATCAAACTATTATTTTAATTGAGAAACAAATATCAATTATATCTACACGTAACAATATAACTATGTTCCAGGTATCAGTTAACTAGTCACTGCAACCAATCTAACTAAACATGTTTAACCAGACTGGAGGATTACGAACTGGCACATCATCTACATCAAATCCAATGCAAGATTTTGAAGTTGTATCTCCTCCCGACGATTCCGTCTCTAGTCTTGCATTTAGTCCAGCCTCTATTCAACAAAACTTCTTGGTCGCTGGTTCATGGGATTGCAATGTACGATGTTGGGAAGTCGAACAGTCTGGGAAAACTGTTCCCAAATCAATGCAATCTATGGCGGAACCAGTTCTGGATGTGTGTTGGAGCGATGTAAGTATTTAAAATACTGTTTGAGAATTTCAAAACGGGTTTAAGCAATATGCATTAATATTATTTAAAACATCTTGCATCTCTTTTTCTAAATAAGGACGGTACAAAAGTATTCATGGCATCCTGTGATAAAACGGCAAAGTGTTGGGATCTAGGATCGAACCAGAGCATCCAAGTGGCAGCACACGACGCACCCATATCAACGTGTCATTGGATTAAAGCTAGCACATATTCATGCCTTATGACAGGTTCTTGGGACAAAACGTTAAAGGTTTCCCTCTACACACTCTTCATTCTTATTACCACTTATAACAGTTGCTTTGTACTTATCCTAACGTATTGTTGCATTTAAAAATTCTTAGTTCTGGGATTTACGAAGTCCTAAGCCTGCAATGACCCTGAATTTAATTGAAAGGTGTTACTGTGCCGATGTTGTAAGTATGCTTATATATACTTGTATTTATATTATTATATTGTTGTGTATGTAATTATAATTAAAATATAACATACTGCAAGATAATATCAACTCCCTCTGGTTTCTTTTTTAATTGGTAGATAGACTGTATGGAAATTAGTCAAACTATACAGAAACAATACTCGTTACAATTAATAACATTTTTCAGGATTATCCAATGGCAGTTGTAGGAACAGCAGGACGTGGATTGATAGTTTATCAATTAGAGGGTACCCCTCGGGAGTTCAAATCCGTAGACTTGAGCCTGAAATATCAGTATCGATGTGTTGCAATCTTCAGAGACAAGAAAAAGATTCCTACCGGTTTTGCCATTGGAAGCACGGAGGGCCGTGTAGCAATACATCACTTGAATTTAAGTTCAAAAGAGAATTTCACGTTTAAATGTCACAGAACAAATGGTACACCTAATGGATATCAGGACATTTATGCGGTAAGCTAAAGTTAAAGAGAACGAATAATTATAGTAATACACCCGTCGTAACACTGATTCGTTTGAGTAACAGGTTAATGATATTGCGTTCCACCCGGTGCACGGCACTGTTGCTACCGTTGGAGCAGACGGAACATTTGGATTTTGGGATAAAGATGCACGAACTAAATTGAAGTCGTCGGAACCGATGGAACAACCAATCACTCGTTGTTGCTTTAATCACAACGGTCAAATATTTGCTTATGCGGTATCCTACGATTGGTCCAAGGTAATTATCCATATTAAAGAATGTTGCTCGTTTAATTAATATCAGAAATGCCGCGAATATTTCAGCATTAAATATTGGTAGTTTCGAGTTGTATTAATTAACAATTATTTTGTAATTTTACCACGAATGGTGCTCGAGGTGTTGCAAGGCGAAGAATACAATCAATATTTTAATGTTACAGGGCCACGAATATAATAATCCAGCGAAAAAGAATCAAATATTTCTCAGACCGTGCTATGATGAATTAAAACCTAAAGCTTCACCCTAAGGTTATCCAAGTACCTTCGGATCCGGTTAAATAATTCTAAGATTTTGCGATGCGTGACTGCAAAATACAATTCCTGTAATCTTAATTACAAAACTCATCGTTAGCGTTAGTAAATCACAATTTTTCTATATGTTAGCTATTATAAAGTAACTTTTCATTTACCGAAATATTGAAATAATTGAACTGTACATAGTTTTGATATGAATTAAATTGGTGGATCAATTCCTTTCGCATATTTTATTGTTTATTTACCCGCTTGCGTGACTTCGTTACAAGGGATTATTTATACGGGACCAGTTGCAGGAAGTTATATTTTGAACAATATAATAATGTAATGTACATAATATCATTTTTGCGAGTGTCTTCACTGACAGATGTGCGGATTTCTCTTCTTTATTAGATCATAACGAGAGCGAGAATTGTTTCCTGTTCACATCTACACAGTTTTCGCGATTCTCTTGTTTCTCGAGAAGTTGCAGAACGTGCAAAATATCTTTGAAGCATGGAAAAGACCCGTAACTTCAGAAAATAATTTTTGAGTACAGTAATAAAGAAGTACTTTTTTGTATAACCTACCGTTTTCACATCATGCGCGTAAATGCTTCGTTTTATCATTTAGAGATATTTTTATCACCCGAGACTTACTCTACGTGTCTTCATACTTTTATGAAAGGTACTATGATTAATGCTATGGGAATTGTTTATACATACATTATACGTACACTTATACTGGCGTGAACACAGTACTGTTATTTTTGTTTCGTGGCATTTACAAGTACAAAGCTTATTTCATTTCTAAAATTAGACTCAAGTTAGACAAAGATTTGAAAATAGTATTTCTTTCCTTATGCTCACTTGATGTGCTCTTATATGTCGTTCAAGACAAACGGATGGTGGAAAAACATCTCTGTCAATGATCCAGAGTAACTAATAGTAGTTTCAAACGTGATGATACTGCGTGGGACAAACATTTACGAAGATTGCACCTAACAAGGTTTCGTTACATAATAAAAGAACGCAACTCATTTATAAGAAATACAACATTTAGTTTATTCTGCGAATTCCTAAGCAATAATTCCCTAACGATATCGCGAAAGGAGTCCGATAGACCTATGCTCTTCCGATTTTATATTGTCCCATTCGATGTGTTTACAAAATTAACATCCATTCAACTGTAAACTTTATTACTCTTCAAGGGCAAACAAAAAAAGAGGTGGCGAGGAAAATTCGGAAGGATTTGGACAAGAGAGAGAAAGAATGGGGCTGGGCCGAGGTCGTGGATAGGCTACCGATAGGACAAAGAAAAGGAAAGAAGTTACAAGATTTCCTTTTTAACATCACATTTCTCGAATGATTAATATTAAAACGATATTAATTAATGATCAGTACTATCGATTAAGAATTAGTTTTATAATTATTAATACTAATAGTTTACAACCATACGTTATTTTTTTGCGGGCAGAAGAATAATATCATGAAATCTTTTTCGTATTTAGGCTCGTGTCTATCGGTTTCTCAAGTTTCGGTTTCCCTCGCGGCTCTCTCTCACACACACTCTCTCATTGGCTTTCTCGCACACAACCAAAGGAAGCAAGCAAACACGCACGCAGGATACACAGGACAACACACTCTCGTCGCTATCTTGCCTTTATCGTCCGACAACGATTACGTTTCCCTGGTCGAATTAGATCGCGAGGAGAGCTCTAGCCTCGAACCGCGATTATATTACATTTATTTCAGCCCGCGCTGTTTTCTCTTAACGACGAATTATACCGAATCCTTATCTCTTACCTTAAATTGTAAGACTCTTAACTAAAGTGTCCAGCTAAGTCTTCCTTTCGTCGGGAATTATCGTTAAGCTCTCCATCCCCCTTCAAGATCGTTCAACAAAATAAACTCTAGCGACGAATCATCGGTAATTACATCGTTAATTATACGTATATACATACGCCTTTAGTTTTAATATGTATATAGCGGGGGTAAACATTTATATACTAGATCTTGAGCGAAGATCAGGCGTTCTTTATGATTCTGTTACAAACGTTTCTCAATATCATAATTCCTTAATCCCCATTCCCTTCTCACTCTGCTTCTTCCAGTCTCTCCTTCCTCTTCGCTCTTTTCGAATCTATTTCCATACAAGGACGACGCGAGATTTCTTTCACTTTGCGAAACTTTAGGCAAAGCCGAAGCCCTCGCTACACTCGTGGATCGCTTTCAGTAAGTTTGTACGGAGCTTGTCGTAAGTTTCATACACAGGTAGATCCAATTGATTGAAACTGAAAGTATTCATTGACAATTTTCAACATTACCTGGATTTACGCGAGAAACACAGAAATATTAGAAAATCATAGTCCTAGATTATCTCGAACATATAACACGGTACTAATCGTGTTTTTCTAGGGGTAGAAAACATTAGTATTGGTAAAAGCAAATTTTGATCGTTCAATTAATGAACAATTTCAAGAAAACAGACTTACCATGTATGAGCCGAAGGGAGTCTGTCCGTAGATCTATCTTCACGGTGAATTTGGAACTTTTGCACGCCGTTCATACCTTCCAAAGCTGCAAAGCCTTGTAACGGCACTTTCGAGGTTCCAGTGACGAATTGCAAGAATTTAGCTCTGTCCGCTTGATCGAATCCTCTTAACGCACGCCAGAACCATTGGATCTAGATATTCGCGAGGTCAAGTAATATTCGTTAACACCATACTGTATATGCAACATATAATACAATATTGCACGTATACGTACTTGCAAAGAAGTTGCACTGTATTTGTGATACTCTGTATTCGCTTTGAGATCTTCGATATCTACGTTGGGCAAGCCGCTGATCAACAGCTCGAGTTCCTGTTCGTTAAATATTGAGATAAGTCGCTTCGGGATAATATCGTAAAATCCTTCCAGGAACGCGTTTAATCTGTGAATAGGAGAAAATTTAGATCAAACTTCGCAAACCTAATTTATAGATGCATCTGTCTGGCGAATATTTGTTTAGGTGTCCGTTTGAAAAAAAATCGTCATGTACAATTCCCAGCGTTGAAATTATTTCTGTTACGATCGGATTCACTTACTGTTTACGAATAGCTCCCGTCATCTTCATTTGACAAACAAGCCTGATATATTCCAGTTTCGTTTCTTCCGTGACAACAATGTTGCGTCCATTTGGTATTAAATCTCGCACATCATTTACACCGAATTCGTTTACCTGTTATCAAACGCAAAATTGGAAAGATCGTTTTTTTGATAATGCAATCTAACAAGATGAGACAATGCGACTTTCACTTCAATTTGTTACACTTACCTCTGTAGAAAATGTCAGTTCGTAACCTAACTCAGAGATATTGTGTTCTGTCAGATAAACCAATCCTTTGTAAAAACTGTAATCTTCGCTCTCCATATCTGTATGCTTGACGAGTATTCCTAATATGTGCTTGTAAAAACTACGTGTGAAATAGCACTCCAACAATTTGTTATCGTAGATGGCTTTTGCTGGAAAAGAAATTGATACCGTTATGGGAATGAGAGATACTCTAAATTATGTGCGTATCCGAAATCAACGAACTGTTTACGCGAACAATTGAAACGGACGGGGAAAAACTTACCGATAACACGGCCGACAAACTTGTAGTAACACAAGTGATTGGGATTGCAATGCGACGACGAGTTTATCATGTACGTCACCCTATCGCCAGGACTAACAGTGAAAAGGGCATACATGGGATTAAAAATTTCCCTGGAGATGATGACGTACCACTCTCTCAGCAAACCACCGGCATCTTGACCCTCCTCGCCTAGAATAACAATATTTTATTACTTCCAATCGATCATATACTAAATCCAGGGTATCCCGAAAACTTGATTTTAGTATGATTGTTAAAGCATATTTTTTAAAGAGTGATTTAACGAATAGAATTAAATATGTTACCTTCAAAGACGATATAGAAACGATTCTTCCATTCGTCCGCGTTTCTCCTATGAAGCTCTCGGAACGAGTCCTCGAATACGTGACTTCTGCGAACATGAACTGCCAACTCTTCCCGGCGAATACCTTCGTCCATTCGTTCCAATTCTGTTCGGAAGTACCGTCTTTTTACATCAAAATCGAGGACTCGCGTGTGATCCACTAATACGGAGAACGGACCGTCCGCCAAATGTGTGGTTGTCTGACGAAGAATCTGGTTGAGAACAGTTCTGTGCGTTTCTGCAAAGGAAAGCAGCGTTTAAGCTGAGTTGGACGCCGCAACAAAACAATTACTACAGGGAAGTCAGTTCCGGTGTTGTTCAGATAAGCGGGATTTCGGTATACTCAATTTCATTACAAGAAAATATACAAACAAAATACCAGCAAACTTGAGGAACTTGAGCTGATCCGGTGGTAATGTTTTCTGTGGAGTAGGTGCAATGTCCCAAGAAGTATTAATAGTTGCTTCTGATTGGGAAGTGCCTTCGTTGTCGGAGTATATTGGTGAAACAGGTGCTAGATCAGGAACAACTTCGCGAGTCTCCCCATTCGTATTTAGTTGACGCTCGCGAGATGTACTCGATGATGAGTGGACGAGGAAAAATGCTTCTACTGCAGGCTGCAGAACATATTTACTTTACAGTATACGTTTCAAGTAATAATTTTATAGAATATTCAACACCGTACCTGTAAAACGAGGACGGCATGATGATCGGGGGTATATTCCAGTTCCAGTAAGCAAGCACTAAGAGTTTCCCATAAATTATCTAGAACTAAGCTTTCACTTAACAATGGAAGTGTCGACTTCTCTTCATCTGTAAGAAACATAGAAATATATATTTGTTCATTTATTTCATCCACTCTTAATATATGATATCATGTTCAAGAATGAATACATTTAATACAGATTAATAAGCGTGACGAACCGTTAGATGTGGTAGCTGGTTTTGCATTTTCAGACTGTGACGTATTTGCTTGCGTGGTGTCCATAGGTGTGTCCGCATCGGCATTACCTTCGACTGTTTAAAATGTATTGAATTTAATAAATAATAATGAATAATTATTTTTGACAAATTTGCAGGGTTCATCATTTTGTAATAATATTAAAATGGCACAGTTACGGTGGATTGCAATTAGATTAGTTTCAATTAACGTTTTAAAATTACCCGCTTCTGTTGTCTGTTGTGCATCACCTGTGTCCATAGCTGTATCCGGTTGTTGGTTAGCTATAATAAATTATACCGTTTTAGATACACAATATGTAAATACTGGCTAAGTCCAACATCGTATGTCTAATTTTTATGTACCTGTCTTCTTTGTATTTGCTAAACGCACAGCCTCTCTTATCTGCACGATCACTTTAAGTATTCTCAAGAAGAATGCCTGACTAGAAGTCTTGCTAACAAGGGCAGCCATCGACGGAAGTTGAAGATCACTTCCTGCTTTGACTTTACTTGGCGCGGTGACAACTACATTTTCATTAGTGAACCTGTAGGATTATTAATATTATAATAAAATTACTATACGTACAAATAGAATACATATAAATGAAATAGACTAATTCTTAATTACATAATTCGTGAGTATAATTAATTAACAATTATAACGTCACATTTACCTATCCATGAGGGTTCCTCGGCCACTATTGTTACCACCGCCGGTACTTGTCGAGGGTTGCTCCTCGATGGAATTTCGTCGGCTTAATTCCCGATTCAGAACTTTCAGTTCCATCATTAGGTCGTTTATGTGTTCGCAAACCATATTAGCGAGCTGCATGGCGCCTTCCAAAAGTAGTTTCAAAATCTGCAAGATTGAATTTCAACGATCAGTTTCGATATTATAAGAAATGCAGCGGTATCTCGCTTGGCGCAATAATAATCAAGAAGTACGCACCAATTGTCTAGTAGGATCGGGACAATGTGATAGATTAAGGAGTAATGCGGTTGCATCCTCGAGTCCCTCCTCGGAGCAACTCTTACTAGTAAGCACTTGTACAGCTAATCTGAGGTGCTCTTCGGGCGCTGCGACACTCTGCTCTTTATTCGATTCTGTCTTTTTGTTTTTGTTAGCTTCCTGCCGACGGTACGGATTTACCTCTGTTAAACCGATCGAGATCAGAGACAACAGTCTCAACAGTTTATCCGTCAGCTGACTGCTACGCTTTATCACCGACCAATGAAGCATGGAAATTAATTGGCCGAATGCCGATGCTTCGAAGGTGGTTATACTGTGTTCCGCCTCGTTTCCTAGATTTGAGTTTGAGTAAGTTCTGGCCACTGATTTCCCCTTTTTCGAAGCGCACGAATCGAGCTTGAGCAGCATATCCCAGAAATCGGGGAGATCGCTTTTACCAGGCTTCGATGTAGATTTACTCTTTGCTCCAGCTTCTTCTTTGTTACTAGACTCTTTCTCTTTGTTTTCCTTCTCCTCGGTTTCTTTAGATTTAATTGGCACAAAATAGCCGGGGAAACCCTTTGCCAGCGAAATTAGTAACTCCAATGTGTGCCTGTTCAAGGTACATAGAAAAATAAAAATCAGAATATCTATCGTTGCCGAACGTGTCACGATGATGAGCTTTTCCGTTTTTTAAATGTATAGTGTAACAAGCAAAGATAAAATACAACGGGAAATTATATTTCTTATTTTAAAGATTCATAAACTTGCCTGCAAACTGTAGGTGCAGCTTGCGGGTGAATCGCAATCGCGCTACCTTGCCTGTCTGATTTTTTTCCGCCGTGCCTTATAATGTGAAAAACGTTTGCTCTGCATCCAAGTGCAGCATCGATACTAATATTCAGCCATGATTGCGCATTGTTTCTTTGGTCCAACATTTTCGGAGAACTGAAATTAATTCGCAACATTAAATTTTTAAGCTACGCACAGAACGTTCAATCGTACAGAAACTTGCAACCATAAAAGTTCATTGATCCAAGATTTTACTCATCATTAATTCTAAGACGATACCCAAGAAAAGCTTATTCCTTACCAGTAATTCACGCTGAGCAGTTGATTCTTTTTCTTCAATTTCGCCCCGAGATCCGCGGCTATCTCTTTGTTTTCATCGTTGCTTCTCTCCATAATACTTAGCAAAGCTTTAACTACCCACTCTCTCGTACTACCGTGATAGCAAAGATTCCTGATAACTCTATGCAGCCTTAAAGTGTTAATTTTTGGTTCATCGACAAACAGTAATACCAATAGACAGGCCATCGATTCATGGTCCAGCAATTGTCTGCCTCTGAGGCGCAAACCTGCGCCTTGATGCGCCATTCCCGAATCGCCTCGTGCGTTCCACGAGTTCCACTGTCCCCTCTGTGTAACAGTGTGGATAGCATAGCGTGTACCACCGCCGCTACCTATCAGTTTTCATTTCCAGTTAGTTTTCTGTATGCTTGCAAAACACAACAACGGCTTATACCGTTCTGCTCTTACGACACTTACCTCTACCGGAGTTTCTCAGTATACTGGACAAGGTGGTATTTCCCTGACTAACATGCGTAAGGAACCTTTCCTGCATCAAATGTCTATTTCGGGCTTCCCATTCCCTCCTTAAGTTTTGAGCTTCTTGGGCTAGATCCGGCGGAAGGACGGATATTTGTGATTCTTCCATGTCGGTTAGAATCTATTTGAAAAATGGAGAATTTTATATTCAATGGTGAATTAAATTTAATACAATGGTAAAAAAAATGGTTTTACGTAGATCGATAAAAGGGTATTTGGAGATTCAATAGAGCGATAGAATATAAATTAAATATTTAATATTCACTAACCGCTTGTCTCAGAGACGGCTGTAAGTTTTGGAAGAATGCAGCTGCGTCAACAGGATCTTCTGGATTAGCGGATGCGGCCGCGTGTCGTTGTTGTTCCAATCGTTGCTGTGCGAGAACTTCTTCTTGAATTGCTGGCGGTAACGCTGCTAAAAATTCAGGATTCACTTCGACTGGTCCTGCCAGCTCTTCGACTACAGTCGCTTGTGCTCGTTGTCGGATTCGTTGAAGTCTGATAGTTATTAAAAATGAGTTATTTTTATAATCGCCACTTGTATTATATTCTTCGCGATCGTTTAGTACCTGAGTTGCTCGGCTATAACTTCGTCACGCATATCTTCTGGCAAGGCAGCTAAGAAGGATGGATCCACGCCATCAGGTAATTGTTCTTCCTGAGGCGGTTGTTGTTGCGATTGTTGCTGCGATGGTTGCGTTTGCTGCTGTTGTTCAGTCGTGTCAGACGTATCTGCGCTAATGCTCTCGGACGTTGACGATGTCGGGTCTTGATTTACAACGTTGGCGCTGCACGGAAACGTGTAGATTAATAATTGATTTACTACTCACATCTTATATTTACGTAAATAAAAAATGAAAGATAAAGAACGGTACATACTTTCGTTCAACGCTGGACTGAGTATCATGGGTCAGAAGTCTTCTAATCCAGTCTGACGAGTCACTTTCGCTCGATAAATCTTCACTTGCTCTATGGCTAAAATCGACTACTATCGGTACATTGGATCGACTAGATGCTTCACTAGCGTTTGATGCTTCGATACTGCGATCCGGTTGTCCTGTTAATAAATCAAAGTATGTTTCCTATCACAGGCCCAAATTTCAGAACGAATATACTGAAGAGCAATTACGTACTTAATCTACTCGCATCTGAGGTGCGGGGTCCGAGCACTGAGTCAACAATACTTTCGGCAAGCTCCAACGTTATACTTCGATTAGCTGTCCGCGGATCTCTGGGTTCCAATGGTTGTTCTTCGGGTGGTGGCGGCGGAGGGCGTTCCTCATCTCCCTGTACCGTTACTTCCATCTCGCCCGTTACATCTGAAATTTTGTATGTTAAAACTCTCAGCTTCGCGAAAGGACACCTGAAGTAATGTGCCGAGCCTCACGAAAGAAGTGAATATTACTCGATGAAATATTTTCAACTGTAGTTGGTGAAATTCGACTTTGAGGAATATATAAAATATGAATTGGACAAATATTTTATACCGATTATGTCTTCGTCCGGTGTACGTTCCTGTCTGGTTGTTTCTACAGATGTTTCTATTCCGGTCTCAAGATGATTCGTGTCTTCTCTCTGAGACGTCGACGCGGTAGACCTTTGTTCCTCCACTGGTATCACGGCAGAAGAGTAGGCTAGATCATAGAATGATTTTTCGAAATGATTTTACTTTTCCCCGGACGGACAAAATCGTTTGTGATCGCTTAAATAAAAATGGGCAGTTAACTCACATTCCATGTTGTTCAGTCGATCTTTCTCTTCTTTGCCATCTTTTTCACCTTCTTTCTCTGGACCATGGGCTTTCTTTCTCCTCTCCTTTCGCTCAGCTAATTCGGCATTTCTACGCTTTTCCAGTCCAGGAATTAATTTATGTACGACACCTTTAAGCGTGAAAATAAAGTACATTTGTTAATACGATCTTCTTTAAACTACACAGTTGATGTAAAAGCAATTTTCTAGAAAATCGTTAAAAAGCTATAGCAATAAGTTCAATCTTTTGTAATACTTACCAACACAGCAATCTGGCTGAGAATCACCGTCCAACAATTTACTTTCTTCGATCCACCAATGTAAAGCGGTCGGAATGTTATTCAACGTGGCCGCGAGACTAGGCCCAAAAAGATAGCCGGCTTGATCCTGAAAAACGTTCCTCATACTTATTTTGGAAGGTTAAAATTTGCTGCTTTCGAAATGAAAGATTTAGAAACTCTGAGTTGTTTCGGAGAATCAACTTATAATTTTATGAATTCAATACAAACCACAAAATCTATTTGTTCCTCCTCCTGGTTCGTAAATATTCCAAGACCATTGTCCACTACGACTACACGCGTGTCTCGGAAACTCGAGGCTAACACTTGACTGGTGGACAGTGGAAGTGCCTGGGCAGCTGGCCCTAATAATCTATGATCAAAGAAAATTATTTATTTAATAATAGTTCTTAACTGATTCTAACTGACTACTGATTCTTCCAAAGTTAAACAAAATGAGAATCTTTTCAATTGATCGATAGAAGATAAACGTAATTTTTTTTACATACCTTTGTAATATTATTGGTGGATTTGGATTCCGTGGATTCGATAGCTGAAGATATTGGTATCGCCGTTGGTGGAGTGCTCGTTGAGCCCGTGTACCAGCAGCCTCCAAACCGCTTTGTGGTGCTAGAAGTGGATGAGGACTGATACCTAAGCGGAAGTATTTTAAGATTGGAAATAAAACATAGGTCTATAATTTTTTTAACAAGAACACATAGGAGCATAGTGTACGAACGTCTATGCCGTGGTATGTTAATATATTCATATATGAGTAGATACGTCTATGAGTTCCATGTAACTATTTAATTTTCATATAAACATTTATTTAATTCTACACTTTGAGTATGTAACTGTGGAGTAGTACGACATGAAATTATACAAACACCGTGATTCTCAGACGTCTGTCCAGTTGACAGTTGAGATTAAGTTGACATATTGTTTAAGATTAACTTTCTTTAGTACTACAAATTCACTTATTTAATAACTCGTCGTTTCCTTATTCCATACTAACCGTTACTTTCAGACACGGATGGAGGATCCTCGAAGAGTCCCAGAGGTAAAGAGAAGGTCGTGTTCCATGGAAGACTGGGTCGTGATGTGACTGGAGTTGAAGAATTTACGCTATCTTGATTGTCAATGTTATGTTGAATCATTACAACATTTCCACCGTCGCGCTCTGTGGACGGGAACATCCGGAAGACACCAGCACCCTCTCCAACGTCATCGTAAAATTCTATTCCGTCTTCCTCGTAATTCGACGATCCCTCTTCCTCCTCTTCCTCTTCTTCTTCGTTTTCTTCACCTTTGTAAAATTTCACAAAAAATTTGAATGTCGTGTAACGAGTACTGTAACCGTACCACATGCTTGAGACAAAGCAATTGCTAAATATTGAAAGCGAAACGCAATATTCGTTAATAAATATGCCAGGCTCACCATCGTCTTCTTCCTCTTCTTCTTCATCTTCGTCATCCTGTACTTCATCCTCGTTATCGCCGGAGGAATTACTATCAGACCCCGAGTCGGAGCTCATTAAATCCTCCTGAAATACACATAAATGTCAGGCACGTTTCTTAAGAAAAACGGGAAATATGATATTTTCGGGTGCCTTTATTTAAACAAATATTAGAATACTATAAAGTTCTATGAATTTAACAGGTATCTGAATCGTGTTTCAGTCTGTATTATTTTCTGTACATCTACGTGTTTTTTTGAAAGGCAGACGGTCTTCTATGTTGATAGAGAAGAGAAAAAAGAGATGTTACTCTTACTGTGGTGTCTCGCGTTGGATCGAAATCAGCTTCGCTTTCGCGTATAACGAGGTGCTCGTCATCAATGTCCATTGGCCTATGTGGACGGGAAGATTGTTGTTCCGGCACGGCCGAGCCGTCCCTGGAAAATAATACACTACTTGATTATAAGTACTGCAGCTTAAGAACGCCCATGAAAATAAAAAGAAAATTTTACATTAATTCTACTGAACTGATATGTGTACCCTTAGATTCGGCGGGGGACAATTCCGTCGATATTTGCTAATATATATATTTTCTGTCTTTACATTAATATTTTTCTATATCAATATAGACTTTGACATTTTTTTTCTTTTGCCGCATTAAAGTTAAACTTTCTCGATATCAATAGTTTGCTACTAACATCCCATACCGTCTCTAAGTTAAAAAAAAAAAACTATTATTTGAACCATAATTTTATCGTAATAATTGATAAAGAAATGATTAGTCGTATATTTAAAGAGAAAACAGTTCAGCAACATGCAATTGTAAAGCGACATCAATTTGCATATGGATACCTTTCGAGAAGCTGATCCATGATGTCCTCGAGAGCAGCCTCGTCGCCCTCCTCATGCACTTGGCTCTCCGAGGTCGGTTCAAGGCTCTCCGCCGTTACTGATATGTCGTGTTCCGTGTTTTCCGCATCCTCGTTAGCCTCTTCGCCAACAGCGTGCGTCGCCTCCGACGTCGTAGTCCCCGTTTGCTCCCCAATTGGCTCTTCCTGAACCGTCCTGTTCTTCGGTTTCGCGATTTTATTGTTGACGGCACCCGGCATCGGTTGGTTAATAATCCTGGAAAGGGTCTCGAGCGGCTTCAGGGCAGCATTTATTGTCCCAGCCATGTTCGGGCTCGAAAGATCGAGACTATGCGGAATCTTCGCCAAGTCTGTGATTATTCCCTTTCTTAGCATAATTCTCACGATGTAATTAACGTTGTTGTACTGATGAACTTTTAACGATGCCCTTATTTGACTATGAGAGGTCGGAGGACAGCTGTCGATCATGGTGGAGATTAATCCAATCAAGAGTTGCAGTTGCGCGTGTTTCTCAGAGGTTTCGGGAAGCGTCAGAGTTCTAAGTAATGCTGCCTTCACCTCCGTCACCACGGTCGTCTGTACATCCGAAGAATGATTGCACGAAGCGATTGCAGCTATCAACATTCTCGCCATGCTGCTACATTGCCTGTCGCCGGAGTTCTCTGGCAGCATCGGTAAAAGTTTATCCAAAAGGAAGGCTAGAGCCGTTGTATCCTCGGTCACCATTTCACTTTGTCCAGCTCGATACACATGGTCCGTGATTAAATTCGCGACCGCTCCGTACGATCGGACAGCTTCCGCTAGTATCTTTAAGATAGCGGACTTTGCCAATAAAGGTTTTTTCGCTTCTCCGGGCTCTATTTTGCCGTTGGTACCAATATCCGGGTAGATTTTCAATGGAATTATTTGTGAGACCTGATCGTCATCGTCGAGGGGATCTCCCGTGCCTGTCGCATTATTCCTCTGGCCGTCTCGACGAGTGGAAGAGGAAGTTGTACCTATGGTGGCAGTCGTAGAGTGCGATGCTTTCTTTTCTGGACTGCCGGCAGGTGTTGATGATCCATCATCGGGTACAACCGGAACAGGCTTGATAAGAGCGTTTAATAAATCTCGTACGACGGATATGGAAACTTCTTCTACCATTGGCAATGTTGGGGATTGGTTAAGTAACAAAGCCTTTACGACCAACCTATTATCTAAGTCGTCTCCTGAAACAAAGGTACGCACTCCAGGCAATTGCGTCGAAACAATGTCATAACTACTTAATTTAGAATTCCGTTGCTATAATATCGTAAGAACAAGAACAACTTCGTGTTGCAACGTAACGATAATTATCGGTGCAAACTTAAAATACCATATTAATAAATTAAGACGGCAGTAACTCGACAAACATTTATTCTTGTTATGACTATTATTTATATAATTATTCGAAAATAAGTGCAAGGACAAACATACTCTTTAGTGCATTGATATCGACCCTGAGGATATTTTCACAGACTTCTCGATAAACTTCTGGATTGCGGCAAACTGCACTGCTGATCTGACGTGTCATAAATAGGATTTCTTTATACGCTGGGGGTATATTACTTTGTGTACGTGTACGAATCACCTAAAAAGGGGAAGAACATACATTTAATGCGTGTAAAATATTAATAATCCAAAATAATGAACCGCGCGACGAAAGTGGCCAAATATTCGAAGTGTTGAGCAGAAAACGCACCTTCTCCATAGCAAGTCGAAGAGTACGCGGCTCTTCCAGTGTATGCCGTATCAGTAACGTACTTAGACTTATGCATCCAATGAAACTGCTGGCCTGGGTCATTTCCAGAAGAAGCTTGACACCACCTTCGCGTGCGAAAACTTCTGCATTCTTATAGTCCCGCGTTAGTCGTAGACAAACTATCATTAGAGCGTGCAGGGCATCCCGATCCACTGGTATCGCCAGTAATTTCACGCAGGTGCTGTACATTAAAAAAGTATTTATGATTCAGAAATTCGATCGCCTCTCTGATCCGGATATTCACATTTCTTTTAAATATCGTTGAACCGTTGAACGAAAATACGCCCAAACAATCATTGTACACTCATTCAATTTAGCAGTTGAATTCGTACCGAATAATGCTGGGAGCGATGCTGGGATCCAATCCTTGAACAACTGTATTCCTTTTATCTTCAACTGGACTGTCATCCGTTTCCATGGTAGCATCTGAACCAAATCCGCCGTCTTTGGTACCATTGCTCAATTTGAAGCCCATTGTAATTGGTCTCCTGTTATCACTGTGTTCGTTAACTTGCGTCATACAGGAAAACGTGATGAGATATCGTCGGCTACTGCACACTATTCTTACGCTGGGCTCACCGGCCCAGTATGCATCGTTGATTATTCGATTGTTCATCAGGGAATATAATGTCCACTTTCCTGTGCTTAGGTCAAACCATTTCCACATCCGGGTGGTTACCTGATTTCAAGAAATCAGAAAATTCTAAATCTGAGCACTTTATGCACCTCCTCGAGGGACACAATAAAAGTGATACTATAAAAGACTCTTCGTACCTTGTGCATCAATTGTTTCCTCTTGGTCAGTATTGCCACCTTTTCTAAACGGTCTATAAGCAACAATAATGGCGCCAGCCACTTCGGGGTTTTTATAATAGCTGCCGCGTCCTTATCCTTAGCAATTTTGTTTTTATGAGCCGTTAGGGGACCTTCGCTTAGAACCAGCAAGCGTACAAGCTTGTCCAAGATGGAACATTCTTCTACGATTTGTGCGCAGGGCACGCGCATTTCTTGGAACGTTCCCTGTGTTTAAAAAAAATGTGAAATGTACAAGAAGTGTTATTATTTTATTATCCGTATCAGGGCTGGGCAACAGTGACTCACCACCTCTTCGCCATCGCTTTTACTACTCCCATTACCATTCGTTCGGAGCACGCGCTTCATCTTTGACGCTCGCTGAAAAAATTCATTTCAGCCACTGTTGCCCAGGCCTGACCCGCATAGTCGCATAAATGGTATAAATATTTACCTCGAAGAATAAAGTGTAAAGATATATACGTCCAGCAACTTTATTCGCTTCCTCGCACTCCACTAATCGTGTCGCTGCATTTTCGTCTTGACTTTCGGCGATTTCGATTAGATAATCTACCAAACTTCCAATCTAAAAATGTATCAACGCAGTAGTATTTTTGACACTCAACATTGATCCGTGCTTAGATGCAGCACTACTGGCATCATACGCGTCTTCCCCAGTTAAATAATTAACAAACTCCCAATCGATATTCTCATTCCCTTAAACATACCTCTTTAATAAGCTGCCGCAGCATATTATCGCGCCATTCATCTCCGTTCCTCTTCGTGATGGTAACTAACAAATCGCAGATTCTGTACACTGTATCTGGCATGAGATCCAGCAGGTTTAAACATTGTCCCAGAGCACTGTACGTAAATTCGTCAATGCTTTCCGTGATGGTGGTCTCGCGAGCAGGTTGTTCCTCCGGACCCATCACTTTTCGCGTCTCCGTCTCCCCGAGCGACATCGCTATGGCGTGCATTATCTGATCGTCGTCTACCAACTCTAAATCCATTATGAGACCCTGTCCGCCCGTATCACCTGCGGGCGCGTCCTGGACAAGATAAAATGATTTGACATTCGATAAAAAACATTCCGTATCGCTGAAATATATTTTTGCACAGCTGCCGAGAATGAAGGTCACACTAGTGCGAAAGGACCTAAGTAATTTTTTCCAGGTTTAAAAAATAATTACCAATCTGCGTAATGTAGCTGGATTAGTTAGGAGGTAATCGGTAGCCTGCTCGACTGTTAACGTGTGAAGCAAAGCCTCTACGCAGTGAGCTCTACTGAATCCCATATCCATTAACTGTCTGAGATGTTCCGGATTTACGTCGGCTTCTGGTTCTTCTCTACGATCAGCCACAGCTGTCCCAGTCCTCGCGATACCGCTTGCGGCGGTAGCGCTGCTGCCACTAGCAACTGCTCCTTCGCCAGATTCTTCTTTCTCTGAACGTTCCTGTGTGCAACGTCGTAAATTGACAGACTGATCCTTGCATAGAAATTATTAGAATATACATTCTCAAGAATGTGTAGAAACGTTCAATGTACCTTGATAATTTTTTCACCTCGTAGAATATGGCGCAAAATAGATAGAATGGATTCCGTCATACGAGCACCATAGTTCTTCAAAGGTTTCTTGCCCCACATCAACATAACTGCCTCGAAAGCTTTCTATAAGTAATGAAATTAAATAAATCGTACGTTGTTATTGTTATTATCGTCAGTTAAGTCAAACGTACCTTGTGGATATCGGTGAGATATTTTATAGGATCGAATGTTTCATACACCTTATATATTCCCGTACACTTTGAAGACACCACGTGAGGCGAATCCAAAATAGCCTTGGGATTGACCATCTTCTCCAGAAGCATGAGCCAAGCATCTAAGAATTCTCCTGTGCCGTCAGGCACATCTGGATGCTCTAACCCTTCAGTCAGGGGAAATTGTCTCCCTCCGGATAATGCCCAACGAAAGGTACTAAAATAAAACGTACCTGTTATACTTTTATCGCAAATTAACCAAGTAACCCGATAAATTCTTTAAATTAAAATCCGAAATGTAACCATTAGATAAAAGTTTGCGTTGTATACTAATATTATGCTTACGAGAAGAACGCATTCTGTCCGCCTAATTTGACGAACTTCTGAAGCATCAAGTGATACGGATGCCTCTTTTCATCGAAGAGCATGGGTGACGTGAATCCCACGGAGCATATGAGGAATGTCAGTTTAAATTTGGGTATCGGCGACGGAGGTAACTTGTCCCAAGATAATCCACGAGTTAATAAACAATTCAGAGCAGTTGCCACGCTCCTTGCTGCCTGTGACGGAAGTGCTGGCGTGAGAGGCATTTGTTGCGCTCTTCGCTGTTTGATCGTAGAACCCATGCAAAGCTGTGCAGATTTGAAAAAATAATGTTGCATAACAATACATACGTATTCACGATTTTGGAAAACACAACGATAATATTCAACAAGATGAGTTTACTTTTTAGTTTACTTTTTAGTCACCACGGAGGGTTACTGTATGAACTCTAAATTAATAACTAGTTTGTACCAACGACAACAAAAAATTGTGATCTTATCTGAATTAAGAAACATTCTTCCTCACAAAGAAAGAACTCAAACTGTAATGATATGTCAGAGAAATAAAAAATGCGTTATACCTGTATAATAAGTTTTTTTTGGTTGATCAGTGATTTCAACGTACCTTCACGAGTAAGCCAAACAATTCCGCGAGCGCTCTACCAAGCCTGGAAGAGGCTCCCAATAGTGGCTTAATATATTTGAGCTGGTGGGAACTTGGTGATGCCCTTCCTGTACTAACACTCGGTTTATCATCCACCTATAAAGATAAATGATCCAATATAAATTTGATCATAATTCTATTGCAGGCTTCTTTCACTGCGCAGGGTATTACAGCATTCTCTGTAGAGATGAAAACTTAAATTTTTACTAATATATACGAGTAGAATACTTGGAACATATGTGACACAGAATTCTCATACACCTTCAGAAGTGATTTCAACAAATTTTCCTCTAACGTAGTACAAGTATGCAAAGCGATTTAATTATGAAGTGTAAAGTACAGGCTTGTAAGAACGTTATTAAAACAAAATCATCAATTTTAGGGTGGATTTATAATTGCCAGCCACAGCATTATATTTGGAGGCATAGCTGTGTTTTTCATTTATTTGAAATATCAACTAAATGCAGCTAAACCTTTTCCTTTAAGTATAAGTTTTTACACCGTACTTCGGTGTAAGTATTTTTTTTATGCGTAAAAATATTATGAATTTATTTCGAATCGTCTTGTAAAGTACGAATGAACAGCAGTTATACGTGGCACACTTTTTCATAGATGATTTTTCAACGGTTATATATTCGAAACTAAAAATGGAATATGTTGGATAAAACAATGAAATAATTGACCAAAAATTTCGAATGTGGTTTTTGCAAATTATCCGCAAACGGATATCATGGAATTTACTATTTATTTAGTATTTTTACCTCCATGGGTACAGGCGGTGGATCTGTACTTAATGCTTCCATGGCTGTAGTCATTCCGTTACTTCCCATATCTGAAGATACAGTACTAGACCAGCCGGAAGCTTCGCCGTCGCTCTAATTCAGTAATTTCAGACATTAGATTAATTTGAAAGGTAGAATCTAAGAATTCAATAACATACAACAACGGACCAATCAAATGAACCATTCTGACGATATTACCATTTATATTTGTGCCAAATCATAAACTAGCATGAAAGCAAAGCAGAACCTGTTCTTTTTATGTTCTGAATTGTTTATCCGAACGATACTTCGTTTCGAATAAAGTAAACTAGGAGCTGTGATCATTAATGATTTTGCTCCATGGCTCTATTTGTTACCGTTTCTTTTTTTCGTCAACAACAAGCAGTGATATTTGAAAATAATTAAATCTTTTTAATCTAACACAGTGTTTTCACATAACCAACTCTGTGTTTTCAGAGGGGTACCTGTACTTCATCTTTACAACAACGTGGTTCATTCAGAAAACTTCTTTTTAAGGTGTCAACGATTGTCTATCCTCTATGATTTACTCATTCCACAGTCAAAGCAGTCGTAACGTAAGATAAACAACGTACCTTCAATTCGGGGGGCATTAGTTTATCCATGTCTTCCTTTCCGAAGTCACATCCGGGTGGAATAATATCTTCGCTGGAAAGAGCAAGCAGCAGCGTGCTTTCCCACACGAGGGACATGTATAGCTCCGAAAGACCTTTTAGAACGCTAAGTCCAAGTTCCGAACCCCAATGATTCATCGAGAGGTTCCTAATTTCATTTTGACTAGTGCGGCACACGTGAACGAACATCACAACGTAACCGTGCGCAGCGTTCATAGCGTGAAGTAACGGCGTCGCGGTGTCACTGGTAAAAGCTGTCTCTAGATTCGGCGCGGAAGCGAGTTCGTGCAACAAGACGGACCCTCCTGGCGATTCCATGTGGCTGTGGAGCGGTTTCAGCAAACTCAGAACCTCGTTCAGTTGAGACAGACCAGTTTTAAGGACGAGTGGCTCGTGCGCGAGATTCTGGAATACAAGATAATCATGGAAACTTGCAATTTCACTGATATGCCGATATCGATATTTCAGAAAAGTGATTGTTAGTCTACGCCTCTTACCAAGATGCTCTTGCAAACTGAAGCCACAGCCTGAGCTGCTTGAGCGACTGGATAGTCTACCGGTAGGTTAGGTAATCCCAGGATGGAGAGTAAAGGGACAAGTCCCTTTTGGGCAACGAATTCTCTGCAGTGGTCATCAGTGGAATTGTTACTGAGAATACCATCGACGAACTTCATGACGTTATGGATATATTCGACCAAAGCGATCGGAGTTTTTTCTCTGGGTTGCGGTGGTGGTCCTGGTTGCGCTGGAGATGGCGATGGTTGCTCCTCGCGCTGAGGATGTGAGCTCGTACTAGCTTCCTCCTCGTCTTCTTCTTCTTCGTCGCTGCTACTTCCACCTCCTCCGCCTCCTCTGCTGTTGGAATCACCGACTCCAACTCCGACAGATTGTCCGGACGATTGACGATTACCAGAAATGGAATTGGATGGAGAGTTATCGGATTTACTTGCCGCACGCCAACATATGTACCGTGGGTCGCAGCCCAGAACCCAGAGTTTTTCCAACAGCTGTACAGAAGAGAAAATGACATGAATATAACATTTCTCGACTCGAAAATGTATAGTTGTAATATTATTAATGTTAATATCTTTATGGTAACAATTTATCGTGGTTGCCACATTTAGTAATTAACAATTGAATTTTATCACTTTCCAAAATGATTACTTCTCTTTCAATTGTGAATTGGACTTTCTGTTGTTACATATTTCTACCAATAAATACTTTCCACTCTGAATGTGTTTCTACCTTTATGATCGCAGCAATAGCGTCGACCTTCAAGCTTGGCTGATGCCTCATCAGTTCGTCCATAGCATTGCCAAGGTTCGAAGCTGTATCACCCATGGGATCAGCGCTGCGACGTCGCCGCATTGCTGACAGATAAACCGATGAGAGCAGCACCTTGAAAATGCGTTCGAAGGGGCGCCGTTTTTGGAACGACTCCAGACCGCGTTGATTTAAACACAGTGCACTGAACACATTGGGTAACGATCCTAGAACTTCTCTAGTGGCAGGAATCTGCGAGGGGAACATAATGTAAATATAATTTTATTCGTTAGAGAGTATAACGAAGAAGATGACACAAGCGGAAATACTAACTTCTTTGCTAAGTAGAGCGTGTAGCACGACGTCAGTCAGTCCGTTGTCTTGCAAAGACGAGAGTAACGATGGTTCTTGAAATACGTACACCGTCACGACGTCCGTAGCAAGAAGGAACAGGGAGGGTCCGTAGTACTCTGTATTGCTTATCATGTGTTTCAAGGAAGATGGCAAACTGCCCTCCATAACGTGTCGAATGCTATCGGAGAAAGCTGGATCCTGAATCGTTTTCTTTATAAAATTTAGCATTGACTTTAAAAGCGCGGCGCGCTGCGGCAAACATGTCTTTCCAGTCTTCGCGGCCGAGTAATCAGGCATTTGTTCGGTTTTATCGTCCGTCTTGGAACTCATGTTCTCATCTTCCGAAAATTCCATGGGATTCGATGATTCCTCGCGCTCGTCGAACGGCTCGTTTAACCGTCGTGAAGCTGCGGAATCTTCCTCTCTTTCGAGAGACTTCTCGCGTGAGGTCTGTGGCATGTCCTGGTAAAGTTGTGGTTCTATTTCAAAAGGTTGCTCTTTTCTACAAACGTTCACCTCCATTTCGAGTCGATTAATGAAGCTAACTTGACCGCCGTGACCTTGAAATCCCTGCATGTCTATGTTCGTTATTAAGTCTATTACACGGACCGCTCTCGTTACGAACTGTGAAACAAAGTTTAAACATTTCAATATTTTTCAGGGAATACGTTTGTAAATTCTAATTCCTATTATTTACTTCATCTTGGAATTAAATACATCGAGTAATGCACGAAATATCTTACTGTTATGTGCTCTAGCTCGCTTCCTGGCCAATTTATAACTTTTAGAAGACTCTCCATCATCCCGCAGCTGACGAGAGCTTCGCCGCCTGCTTCATAGCTCCCAAGATGATAAAGAAAACTAAACAAAGCTGTTGCGAGTGGCAGAGGAAAGGGTTGTCCGTCCGCTTGTGGTGAAGTTAAAGTAGTGATACAGGTGCGAACCAATACAGGAAGAAATCCGTGGTACGAACTTGCTCCAGTAACGTCGATTATCATGTTTAATCGTGAACCGGGCTTTCTATAAATTCAATCAACGAACGCGACATAAAAAGCGATGCTTTACACAGAAACACCTTCGGAAATATTTTTCGTTATTATCAATTACTTTAACTTTCATATTACGCTTTGACAATTATTTTTAGAAAAGATCCTACTGTTGAATTAATACTCGCTGGTCAGTTTCATTCAATTTTGTGTCTGAGGTCTGCATTACGTACCAAACGATTTGCACATAAATTATCTTTAGCATATGAAAAAATTGAGTGCTACACTGTGTATGCTGTACTTGTACAAATATATTATTAATTTTGCACTCACTTAGGAAAATGTGGGTTACGATCTAAATGAATAATGCTGGTAAGAGTACGCAGTGCTGCAGCTCGGATTTCAACAAGATGCATATGTGGAAGTTCCAGTAATTCGACCAATTCTTCTAAAAGGCCAGCATGTAAAAGACTGTGTGCATTTTCTTGAAGTGCATTGCTATACACAAGCACAGATAACGCTTGAAGACGCGCCTGAACGCACTGCAATCGTCTTCGATAATCAGAAAAACTGTGCGCCAGTCTTATGTGTGTTAGTAGAGCCATCTAAAAAGACAGGAAATTATGTAACAACTTATCACCAACATGAAAAATAGATTACATCGCGTTCATTTCAAAACGGAATTAATGAAGGTTCTTTAATAACAAAAACTATAGTTACTGAAATGGGAAAATTGAAAAGTTTACCTGTCGATCCTGTGGTACATTGTAGACTTTCAGCAAATCATTCATGATTTGAGCTGGAGTTTTACCCAGTTTGTGGACACCCTCTATATGTATATATGTCACAAGATTTGTCTGTCCTGTTTTCTTTGTACTAGTATTTGGTGTGTTTCCTGATGTATCCGATACGAGGGGATTTTCTGCATAAAATTCAAAATGCAGCGTTGTGGCGCTTGGAGGGAATGGCTGAAGTAGAAACATAAATAAGGTTTTATTAAGCCTGTAAAATTATGAATCACTCGATTTTAAGACCTGAAGTTGATTCTTGAATGTATGTACCTTATCTGGGTATTCTTTGCAACATTCCGCCAAACCAAATCCATTTTCCTTTCCACCCCAGCTCTGGAATAAATAGAAAATTCATGAAACATCAAATATTTAATACTCTACTCAGTTTGAAGGTAACTATCTCAGGTAAGAGCACACTGAACATACTAAATACGCCATTTTCTCAAACAAATATAAAATTCAACAATTTTCGTGTGACGTAAATATCTAAGACTGACACTCACCTCTGCAAGATGATTAAGTCTACTAAGTAGAGTCTGCCTCTTGTCACTGTTGAGACGCGTGATGAAATTACTACGTTTGCTGAACATGTAGAGGAGATTTAGTACACTAAGGACCACATGCATATCGCAACTCGATAGCAGTGTCACCAGATGCTCCATGCTGTTATACAAATGCCGTGAGAACGAGTGTTCAATCAACAACGTCGTGAAGTGTAGAACCCATAGTAGAAGTTCTTTTATCTGCGATAAGCGATAGAATATAATATAGAAATATGATAATTGCTACTCAAAGTTATATTGCTCGCATAAAAGAAGTCATACAGGAATTATATTATAATTAGCGTATCATACTTCTCTGTTTTGAGGGAGATCGCAGGCCAATTCCCATGGGTTATCGGGACTTCTTGCCACAGCTTCCTCTAGAATACTGTCACTAAGATCCAAAACATCGATCCAATGGAACAATTCGCATTTACCAAAAGTCCATGCATCTATTTGTTTCAGCTCCTCTAGTAATTCTGCGTGGGAGCACGAGCGCAGTTTGCTTATGAGCGCTTGGCACTCCGCCGGCTAAAAATTAATTTGTTCCTTAACGCTATTAATTGTTCATGAAAATATCACAAATTTATCTTAGCTAGTCCTCGTAGAACTTATATCGAAACATTCTGATTATTGTTTAAATGGAAGATTCACACTCACCACCTCGGACGTGCACTTTTTCAATTTGCTTCGATCGATCTTCATTTTGGCAGATTAATTTGCTTCCTTGCAAGTTTAAGATCTAAAACAAAACCATTTATTTATATGACACAATATAATGCAACATGCTACACACATATACCCACAGTGATACATTTGTTTTCTCAAAGTTCACCTTTGTCAGTGGAGAAAACAATTATATTTTCTAAGAACCTACTAGGGATGAAAACATATTTTGTTGAGCTTTGTTGAACTTTGTACAAGCATTATGTGTTTATATTCTTCCTTTCCGAAAACTATATGTTTCCGGTGTCTTATTTACAATTCCTACACGTTATTTAAGATTCACGAACAATTGTTATTGTAGAATTTTAGTTCTGTTTTTGTTAATCCTTACTTTTCTCAAAGAGATTTTCTATTTACAGTGCTAGCTCAATATAATATTTAGATGTATCTACACACGTATGGTCTATTTCGTAATTTCTATTCGAAATTGCACCTGCAGTTTTATAAATCCGATGTATGCCTATACGTTGTAATATTCTATGCAAAAGAATTGTAGACCAGGCAGTTAATTTGCAAGGGTAAAAACAGTTTGATATGTTACGCGTCAATACTTGTAAGAAAGCAACTGATGCAATCATAAATACGATTTAGCATAATGTAATCAAAAGCGAATACAAAGGAAAACGACATGATACGTATTATGATCGTTATGACGGGATCCTGCACAAAAATGCACAACCGCGAATACTTCCGCACGATAAGAGAGTAAATAAAAAGAATTTCAATTTTCAAAATCACGAAACATCTGGCACTATTTGACGATTATTTCCGAAATCTATCACAATGAGAATGACCGAGACAGAAAAAGGCCTGAATTGTCGTTAATGTGCACAGTCATCGGTCCCTGCACCCTAACCTAACCCAAACTCATTCGCAGTACTCAAAATAACAACAACCAGGCATCGCGTCTAACGAACCATCACAAACGAAAAACGTAATGTACCTCAAAGGCGACATTTTAAGCCGAACGGAGATTAAAATTTTCAACTAATCGTTACCCGAATAACGATACAAGGGAAAGAGTATGGACCGAGGAGCGGACTCGTGGCGAAACTCACCTTACAGCTGAGCCGACGAGGATTCGCTAGAGTCGTCCTTGTCGTTCTGTCTCTCGACGAGTTGGAGTTGAGAACGATGCGGCATCGCGACCAAAGAAAACGTTCCTTCGGTGGTTCTCACCACCCCTAGATTCGCCCTCGGCTGAATTACAACCTCCGTCGACGAGGCGCCGCTTCAAGGCGAAAAAGAAACGAAATCGACAGATTCGAAGGCGACGTGGGAGGAAGAGAGGGGCTGAGAGGGGGGCGGAGTGGGGGGTGAGAAAGGCAGACCCACGGAAAGAAAGATAGAGAGAGAAGGACACGAGGAACTAGAAGGGATGAAAGAGAGAGAGAGAAAGACAGAGAGAGTCGACCGGTTTCAACGATGGTCTTTCGAACTGGATCAAAACAAAACTTGGCGAGCGCGGACGTACGGTGATCCTGTCTTCTATCGCTTAGCGCCAATCGGACTACCGATCACCGCCATTTTACCGAGGCTTTTCACGAAGGATCGTCCACCTTCTCACTCTCGAGATTCCACCAACGTGCTTCCGGAGAATAAATTTCTCGAACGATATCGCGATGCTTCGCGAACTTCGCGGAACACGGTACACGGTACTGCACGACACGACACACCACCACGTCCAGGAACAATGAAAGAGAGTTTGTTGCGCCTAGTGCTGGCTAAGTGCACCGCACTGGCTGCTCGGTACGCTCACTCATGTAGAGCAACGTAGATGAGACCAATACGACACTGCTTAACCACTGTTAACTACTTCGTCACACTCTTCTATCGAGGATTTTCCGTTCGGAGGATGCACTCTCACTCTTCTGTACGGGATTTAGTTCTATCGCTGCGCAATAAAGGGGTTTATGCGGCTAACGCGTGCCGTCCTTCGGGGATTTTTCCAATTCGTTCGCTTCTGAGAAGGCCTCCGTCAGATAGGATGCGCCGTAACCAGCCGTAACTGTTCTTGATTATTCTTCATTGTGTCCGTTTGTACGTTATGCGTGGATATGTGTCCGAGAGAAACGCTTTCGGAAACTGCCGTTCGTTGTTTGTCGCTCGATGCGAATTGGCTTTAAGCTCAACGTTCAACGTCAGGATTGGCTGAAGGCGGATAAAAGGGTCTACTTTTGGGAGTTCGCGAAACATGACCATAGACCGAATTCGATAACGCTAATTAAATATTCCTTAAACGAACCTTATTTGTTTGTTGAGATCAGGTTTGGGGATAATATTGATCGAACGTCTGATTTTAACCGACAAATAAATGTTTAATTATCATTACCAAGATCGGTCTGAGAAAAGTTGTCCAATAGGAGTTTTCTTTGTTTGCTGATTCTTCGTATAAATCTGAGGGGCAGATTTCGCACAATGACAGTTAAACGTTATCCGTCGAACAAATCTTACTTATCTGTTGAAAATCAGGATCGTTTCTCATTGGTCGAAACTTTTGTTGAATGAACAGTGCTTAATCGCAGTTTCTAAAACCTGTTCCGATTAGATTTCCTGAGAAACGACATAGAATCGGATGAGACAATGATAAGAGGATGCCGAAGACCTAACATTAGGAAATCTCTTTCAAAATTAATAATGTGAATCTTTATTGTTATCATTCACATTTTCGATATTTTACATTTTTCGAAGGATTGCAGAATAATGTCGACGATAGAAATGCTGTCACCTATAACGTAGCGGGATTTCCTGGCACTCATTTGATGTAATCTGCCCGCATTTGTGTGTAGCACGCTATGTATATGCTCTAAATACGAATCGATTTGATTTGCGTATAACGCACCTCTGCTCTCGTATTGCAATATGTGTGGATAATGAATTTCAATTAATCGATTGAAGTACCGCGCGATATTAATTGTACCCCTTATCTTATGATTGCCCGTGAAATGCAATACGGGATCGACACCAATCTCTTTCCAGATTATCGTCAAGTTTATATGAACATTTTGATCTATATTACGATGGTTCGAACAGAAAGTCTGTAAATCTTTGGGAAACTTTTGAACGCTGGAGTGAACATATGTGGACACGAGAACATCAATGCACGGCTTCGTGAGGCAAAATAATGATTCCAAAAAGTGAAGCGGATGTTTCGGGTCGCAAAATATCACCAATTTTTGATTCTCGATCTTCCCTGGACTTTCGACCATCTGTACCTTACCATTTCTGCTTTCGTACTTGTCCCTCTGAACTTCGTTCGATCGTGTCTCTTGATTTTCGACCTTTTTCTTTCGTGGTGAAACCTGATCGTTCGTCCTATTGGCAAGATATTCCGTTTGACTCATTGATTTATATAAAGTATACATGAAAGATCTATGCAACTTTGATTGATCATTGATGGAAAATTTATTAAACTGACAATTATAATACAAGCGGAATAAGATGAAGTTATACTTTAGTGTACTTAAAAAATTATGTGTTGAATGTTTCTGATTTCAGAGTTTCAGAAACAAATGGTTCTATATGGCTTATTTTACTCTGGCTACACCATAATCGTGTCGCCCAATAAATTTCCAGCGATCAATCAGATACCAACAACGAACACCACATATTAAATTGTTAAAGCTTTTACTTCAATCATTATTGATATAGTTTATGCTTAGTACAAGTTTGAAGACGTTCTCACGAATGACTTAAAATACTTTCAAGTTGTAAGTGAAGAATATTACATTTTCGTAAAAGCATTAAAAAAATATTAATTGAAAATACAGATTGTAATATGCATCTATTCAAATTAATTAATTTTTTTATATACTCTACGTTGATGCGAAAGCAGATGGATTGCCATGCGCTCAAACATAGTATCATAACTACTGACGTAAATACCTGAATAATGTTTAGAAAAATATTTACTTGTCTAATCGACAGATAGGATTGTTATAAACCATTTCCATATCCACCTTAGGTCCAACCAAATCTCGTATATTGTTCAATCCGTATTTTATCATCGTTGGCCTGTTAAAAATATAAATAAAATAATAATTGTGTTATATCGAGACTTATCCTCAATTTACATCGTAAATTTGTGATCCAAATTTTAAGAAATTCAGTTTTAGTAAACATTTGTTTCCACGTTCTATTCTGCGGAGAATAATTACCGTACGAAATGGCGTTGAATGAACAAAGCTATAGTTACTACAAACCTTTCCAACGACAATCCCCAGGCAATGACATTAACGTCTTTGGGCAATCCCATAGGCAATAACATCTCTGGTCTAAACATTCCGCTATTGCCAATTTCTATCCATTTCTTCAATCCGTTATGGTAACAGAAAATTTCCATGCTCGGTTCAGTATATGGATTGTAAGCAGGCTTGAACTGGAGCTGCGTTATGCCGAGTTTCTTAAAGAATTCGTACAAAGTCCCTATAAGATCGCCCAATGTAAGATTATAATCAGCGACAACCCCTTCCACTTGGTGAAACTCTGCAAGATGTGTAGCATCTAGCGTTTCATTTCGGAATACTCTGTCGATGCTGAAGTATTTAACTGGCTTGAAATCACCCTGAAATATAATTAAGTACAGTACGATTAAATGTACTCAGGAGTAAACATGTACAGTCTACTAAAAAAATGTGTCTTCAACTTTTGAATTCTGAGAACTTTTCTGTCTATTATGTTTATGATGAAATAGTTACCTGTCGCATAAGTTTGTAGAGCATTCGTGCACTCACGGCAGTTGTATGAGTCCGCAAAAGATTCTTTTGCGCTTCCTCTATTTTCCATTCGTAACGATAGCCCTGAGACCCGTAGCCTCCTTTGGTATGAACCTCTTTCACCTGTTGCAAATAGTCCATAGGAAACTTTGTTGTAAGACGAGGATCTAGAAGAGAGTTTCACCATGTTATTACCTGCACAGCGATTGACAAATTAAACAGCGAATAACAAATAACCAGAAATGAAGAAAGTGTCGTGAGCATCCCGAGCTGGATGTTGCTGTGGCTGGAACAACGCATCAAAATTCCAGAATGAACTTTCCACATAATTGTTCGTTGGCATTTCAGTGAACCTGAAAAAAAAATCTTTATCGTTAATACTGATTCAGATTCAGGCACTTCTGGTTACTTTAGAGTTATTTAAATACTTTAAATTAGGTATCTAATGAGTTCGAATTGTCTAAATGACTATCATTATCTTACCTACCCCATTTCAAGAAAAATTTTTCTAAATTCTGTTCTAACTTTTAAGAGAGGATGTAAATGGCCAGTCTCAATAGCAGATCCAAGTGCAGAAAAATTATACGGCTTGAACTTCTTATCCTTCCAACCGCCATTTACCAATAAATCAGCAGTTAACTCCGTCTCCAGTTTCTCCAACTTTCTTGAAAAGTTCAGACCTTTACCCAATTGTACGCTCTTAACAACTCTGAAAAAAAAAGCAGATTTCACCATTAGTAAAGAAATATATAATCACCTATGTACGTTTCATATAATCAATGGGAACTATTTTTTATTTAAAATATCTTCTAAATGCTTCGGAACATTTTAATTAAAACAACTTACACTTCTTGTAGAAGTTTTCTCTTCTTGTAGTCGCTTTTGAGATTTTCTGGTAGACTGGAAAGGTCTTTTAAATTATTCTGTATAGTGTCCGTGATGGATGGTACTTTCTTCTTTACAATTGGTGCACCACCAGATTTATCTATTTCTATCCATCCTGCAACTAACGCCTTTGAAAATCCAATTTTTGCATGTGGCACTGATTTAATAATTTCGGATTGAACTATTCCCTTGTCGGGAATGGCTTTGTAAACTGCTGCCTCGTGGCTCCCATAATTTATTATATGTTGACCTTCCGACGTAAGTTCCCATTTTTTCTGACTTATCTGTTTTGTTGTGATCAACTGTAAGTAGATATAGATTAATTATTATGTTAACCATACATAAATAGGGAACAATGATATATAAGCCTTGATTACATTAAAAACATATAATTAGATATAATAATATCTATAATAATAATTTTCTAACGACTGTTGTTAATTGTTAATAGAGATTCATGGCCAGGTGAAACATTCCTTCCTTAAAAACTTGCACTCAAGTGGGTTTCCCTTCTTTGGGGTTATCACAACATATAAAATGACTCGGAAATTTTCGACTACACTTATGTTGTTAAAAACTTGTTTAAACAATTATTTCATGCAGCAATAAACAAGAAGTAAGAGTGGACGGTTAATAACTAGTAAGTAACAACAATGGAAGAACAAAGATTATAGCAAAACATCAATTTAACTTACATCGCCAACTGTCTCGAGACTTTTAATAGCCCCGATGATTTTTTGATGATCTTCATTAAAGATCTCTGTTAATTCAAGCGAATTTACTTCTCCCTTTACATCTATATAATCTAAGATTCTCTCCACCAGCTGTTTTGCCATTTCAGACAGTTGTCGCTTTGCAATTTTGCAAACCGGCACCGAACCACGTGGTACAGGTAAAACGAATACTGTTTGCTATGTAATCAGAATTGACAGACTAATTAAACCGGTCAAGCGATCATCTATCGGACGGCTTGATACTCGAGTCGTGTCAAAACAGCATGTCTACAAATTCTGCGATAAATAGAAACATCATGGGTATACAAATTTTTGAACAATTATTCGGGGCAGGAAAAGGTTAAAATTTTTAATCAGGGGTTCCCAACTTGAATGAGAGGGTTGTAAACGGTAACCGTGGATAAAGAGAATGTTTCTTTATAAATATTTAAAAAATATTTATCTGCACACATGTACATGGTAAATTTTCCAATCGTATTGAAGAGCTACGAGGAATGCTAAAAGTAAAAGATCGTAGGGCTGAGCAAACTATAAAGTTTCTGCTGTATAAAATATAAGCATATGCATAGAGCTCTGCTATCCAGATAAAATTTTATGCCTGCGCAGCATCGTGCTGTACTCTGTGCGGGATAGCATGTGTGCATGATGCATTCGTAATGCACTTGCCGTTTTGTGTATCTTCTTTTTCCTATATACTATACGTATGAATATTTGTCATAACATATGTATAAAATAATAATTAAATAATGAATTAACAACATTCAGAAGATATGGCTTTCTAATATTTCTGATAGACAAAATATGGCTCCTGTCACGATAAGGTTTGGCCACTATTGGTATTAAGTTTTGATAGTATCAAGTGCACACAACTTTGTTAGCACGTTGTTTCACAGGGAAATGTTTACGAGCGCAGTAATAATAGATTTTTAATATTTTATTCATGTCAAGAATACAAATTACTTCAGTGGAATAAATCTCGAAGAATGCGTGGCACCAATACCGGGCCTACCGTGCTTTACAGGCTTATAAGTGACAGAGAATTCTGCGAGGTAATGGCCAATCATTTCTGGTTTAATTTCAACCTGGTTGAAAGTTTTGCCATTGTAAACACCAACGATGGAACCGACCATCTCGGGTACAATGATCATGTTTCGCAAATGTGTTTTGACAATTTCTGGTTTCTCATTGGGTGGTGTCTCCTTTTTTGCTTTGCGAAGCTTCTTCACGAGAGCCATAGACTTTCTTTTCAGACCATGAGAGAATCGCCTACGGGCACGAGCATGCATCAAGTCCATGAGCTGCTCACTGAAATAAAAAATATTATAATGGATGATGCAATTGAGAACCAAACAAATGTCTTAGACACCGAAGATGATAAAGATCTTTTGTATTTGCTCTTTACAATGTTGCAGAGAAAAAAGTTTACGTTAAGAACAAAGGTTTAAAGACATTGACTTGATGTTTCAAAAGATTACAGTATTATTTCAGCCATTAGTGTTCGGTTTATAATGAAGCATGTCAGGCAAGAAAAATGACACGACAGGATATAAACATCAAAGCAAATATCTGAAATTCAATTCTTCTCGTCTTAGATGAGAGAAAAAATTCGTAGAAATTTTGTGCTAACGGTTGTTTCCATGAACTTAAATCTGGAGAGAATTAACACCACAGGTAAAAGAAACATCTTGCAAAAGAATTAAGGTTATGTTTCAAACTTTGTAAAAATGCTTACTTTGGCATATCCAGGAGTTGATCGAGATCAACTCCACGGAAGGTGAACTTCCTGAAAGTCCTCTTCTTCTTCTGAGTTTCCTCTGCCTGAAAAATTAACAAAGTAAAATTATAAAGAGGTTATATACAAACGAAGTGCATGTAACTCCCATCGTCGATATTGAGCTTAGAAGTTATAGAAAACTAAGAAGATCTCTAATGTCGTGTTTATAAACGATTTTTATTACAGATGAGAGAGATTTAAATGGATTTTTCATCGATTTTGCAATGCATACCTCTGCCATGTTTTTGGTTGGTAAAATGGACGACCAAAAGAAACGCCGCTAATACGATCTGATGAGAGTCGGTTCGGGCATGAACTAAAAAGTACTAGATTGAGAACAAGAGCTTTCTATTTTTGGACAATTACGGAATAGGAATTCACGATTGATCATTGCAATGTGAGCTAACGGAACGGTAATAATCGAATAACAAGAATCAAACGGCATAAATATCTTACTTTATGCTAAAATCTTTCTAAATTTGTTCAAAGAAGCAATCCGTGATCAATTGCAATTTACTGAGCATGCACAACAAACCTTCAGACGCACAAAGTAAATGTGCGCATGCCCAGTGATATACAACTCTATGGTTACATCAAGTTAAATGTTTGCGGACAATATCGAAGTTCACCATTTTACTTCCCCATAATGTCTAGCACCGGTCTATAGTAGATCTTGTTTTAATTGATCGATCCCTTTCCTAATGTATGGGTCTTTTTGCATAAATCCTTCTACCAAGATCTATAGAGCTGGTCAAATTTGAAACCAGATTTTACGGTGATAGGTCCACGACCCTTTCCACGATCGCTCGCACATCACGAAAACGAGTATGATTGGACCTCTAACTTTAACGTCTATGCATACTCCGTGACTTTGTCGCGCTAAAGTCCACCCTGGGTCAACCCTGTTCCACCCACCACCCCTAGAGTCGCGTGGAGAGGGTAAAGTCGAGCTCGTGGTCTCGAACTTGTTATAACTTGGTGGACCAAAAGTGATAGAGGCAGATAGCCGCGAGTGAACGTGTAGTACGTGCATCTAAGCTCGTGTGCAAAGTAAAAGCCTAGAATAACGCCATTCGCTAATGATGAAGTACATTTTAGTAACCGGTGGTGTGATAAGTGGAGTTGGCAAAGGTGTCATCGCAAGTTCGTTCGGAACTATACTCAAACATTGCGGCATTCATGTGACGTCTATCAAGATAGACCCGTACATAAATATAGATGCTGGCACTTTTTCGCCGTACGAACACGGTAAACGTCGAAAATAAATATTTTCTTCCCTCCCTGACAATCCTTTATTCAACTAACGCGTCACACAAAACATTGAATACATTTTTGGTTTTCAACACCGGCCATGTGGTGTTTGGAGCCATTTTACACGCCGCTGTGTACAATTTTGCGATCACGTGGTTCAATGCGGAACATGTGTTTCCTATAAATGTTTCGCTCGAAATTTAAATTCGAGAAAACATAAGATTGCGGTAACAATGTTTTTTAATCGTTTATTTTTTTACGAAGAAATTCAGAAACGTAGTCAGTAGTAGTGGCAGTTGACTGGACAATGCTCTGTAAAAACGTCTGAACTCAAAATTAAAAAATTCATCAATTATGTTAATTAATTAATTTTCCTCTGGCGCAAAATTTGATTTACGAAATATATTATTTATTTCTTGTCATGTAGAGCGGTAGATATAATCGTCGTATGCCATTGATCTTTTTTCCCATATGCTTTATGTTCGAGAAAAGCGAATCAAGATGATACTGGTTTATTGTCAATTTTTTACTTAGCACATTTTTCCTGAGCATTTCCGTATTATTTGTTCCTAGGTCTTTAAAAAATATTGACACTTTTTTTTAATTTCCCTGACCCTTTTTAGTAGAAATTTCAATTTACCAGACTAATAAGATAGATTTCGTTGATCACTGATAGAAACCAACTTGGACAGATTAATATTATGGAGAAAGAAACTAATTTTACCTACAGTTGTCAGTATAGTGTTTCTTAGAGAGTCGGATGACTAAAACTAAGAATACCTGTTCTTATATCTGTTGATATAAGACACCATTAATTCCACTTAGTGTTCCATTGTTTGCGGACCTATTGTATCCTGTGTTTACATTCTGAGAAAGATGGTGGTGATACGTATACCTTCAATTCAATATTACTCTATTGTATGTTCATGAATATACTTTATGTTATTTAGGGGAAGTGTACGTATTGGATGATGGTGGGGAAGTAGATCTGGATCTAGGAAATTACGAGCGCTTTTTAGATATTACTTTACATAGGGATAATAATATAACGACAGGGAAGATTTATCAACATGTAATCTGCAAGGAAAGGCATGGCGATTATTTAGGGAAAACTGTTCAAGGTATGCGTAATAGGAGTTGTTTGAATGAGATAAAATTGTAAACCTTGGTATGTGAATTATTAAGGATTTGAATTCGATGTAATGATAACATGAGGATTGTAAATTATGAATACTAGTGGTACCGCACATCACTGATGCTATCCAAGAATGGGTAGAGAGAGTTGCAAAGGAATCGGTAACGGACGATGGTAATGATCCAGAGGTAATAACTAGTCTTGCATATATTTATCAAAATTAAATTCGTATTTTGTCAATGTTAAATAAATTCCTCTGGTTAATTGCAGGTTTGTATTGTTGAATTAGGAGGCACTATAGGGGATATCGAGGGAATGCCATTCGTTGAAGCGTTCAGACAGTTTCAATTTAGAGTGAAAAAGGAAAACTTCTGCTGCGCTCATGTTTCTTTAGTGCCCCAGGTACGAAATTCTCTTTGTTTAAATAATACGCCTTTATAGTTATAGATTGTGACCCTGAGTTTGCGCCAAATGCCAAGTTAATTTATTTTTAACCCACAGAATTACCCAACCATCCATTCGTGAAGATTTATCACTGTCTGTAATTTTATGAGTTGTTATAAAAATAAGAGAATTTAATCAAATTGAAGACTGATCATTGATCGATAAAAATTAGTATGTTGACATATTCTTGAGATTTTTGTGATCTAACGTGTTCAAATATTGGGTCTATGTATAAGTTGTTCCTTTTTTTTTTAAACTTAAAGTAAATACATAGGAACTTATGCAATAGACCTAATAGTTTCCAATTCGTCTAGTACAGTTAAAATAATATGCTGACCATTAGTTGGCTTTTTCAGCCACGATCAACAGGGGAGCCAAAAACAAAACCTACTCAGTCGAGTGTAAGAGAATTACGTGGTCTGGGATTGTCGCCCGATTTCATTGTTTGTAGATCCGAAAAACCAATCGGTGACTCGGTGAAAGAAAAAATTTCGAATTTCTGTCATGTCGCTCCAGAACAGGTAGATCTTTTTCTCACAAAATTTTTAGTTGGAAGAGATCCATGACATACAAGAGTTAATATAAATATTATAATTGACTAGGTAATCACTATTCACGATTTATCATCTATATATCGAGTACCTTTGTTAATGGAGTCCCAAGGAGTTATTGAGTTTCTCAATGAGAGATTACAATTACGCATTGAAATGCCACGTCCCCGTTCTTTTATGCGAAAATGGAGAGATTTGGCAGATCGCATTGATCATTTGCGAAAGGAAGTGAACATCGCGCTGGTCGGCAAATATACGAAGCTTGAAGATTCTTATGCTTCGGTTAAGAAAGCATTGCAACATGCAAGCACACAAGCTGGCTACAAACTAAATCTGACAGTAAAGTATCTGCAAAGAATCTTTAAAGTATCCAACTTATACGATAGTTATGTGCTGTAACGGCGTTTCATAATTTCAGTTTATAGAAGCTGATAATTTAGACGTACTTAAAAAGTCTTCAGATCCCGTATTGTACCATGAAGCTTGGCAGCAGCTTTGTAAAAGCAAGTAAGGTTCTTGAAAATGATATGTACTTAAATAATTGTACGTGACTTGACGCTAAACTTTCAATTTCTCGTATCGCGTGCAGTGGTGTCGTAATGCCAGGCGGCTTTGGCAAACGAGGCATACAAGGGATGATAGAAGCGTGCAAATGGTGCAGAACAAATGACAAACCGTTTCTCGGCATCTGCTTGGGGCTACAAGTCGCTGCAATTGAATTTTCTAGGAATGTTCTGTCGAAGGATAACGCGAATAGCACGGAAATCGATCCCTCTACCAATTATCCTGTCGTCATAGATATGCCTGACCACAATCAGGGTCCAATGGGTGGAACCATGAGACTCGGGAAAAGAAACACTCGTTTTACGAAAACTAATTCTGTTATAAGTTAGTGAGAAATTTGTAATAGAATCGATACCATTGACGGATACTTGCATGTTCACTTTTTAATTTATTATTGTCTGTTTGTAGAGCAATTATACGGGAACAAAGATTACGTAGAGGAAAGGCATAGACATAGGTACGAAATTAATCCACAGTATGTCACCGAATTAGAAACAGCTGGACTGAAGTTCGTAGGTAAGTCAAAGGATACGAAATTTATGCCTTGCGTAACCACGTTCTTGCTAGGTGTCTTCTAAAGCAGATGAGCCGATTTCATTAAAGTCTGTGATATTTCCGAGACTATTCGCACAAATCTAATTAATTAAATCTAATAATATTAATGCGATGTGTCTTCTATAAGTTGACATTGCTGAAATTAGTGATCTGGAAAATACATTTCGTACAAACGATCTTCTTATAGTTCATAACTAAAAAAAAGGATTTGTGATTTTTTTAAAGTAGCGAAGTATTGCAGGTCCTGGATTACACTTCAACTTTAACGCTGTACGATTTTGTTATTAGGTCACGACGATGAAAATCTTCGTATGGAAATAGCAGAGTTAGATGGACATAGTTACTATGTTGCCACGCAATTCCACCCCGAATACTTGTCCAGACCATTGAAACCATCACCCCCATTCTTAGGACTGATTTTATCTAGCGTAGGTAAACTAAAACAGTACTTAGCGAGGGGGTGCAGACTTTCACCGTACCAACTTAGCGACAATGAATCAGGTATTAATAATGAGTACTATTACACTATAATTTACTAGATTTCTTAACCGCGAAGTATACAGTCTACGTATTATTTGGAGATATCTATTTTCATTTAGATAGCGAATATCCAGTCGACCCTGTATCAAAACTGAATATAATGAGTGATGCAAGTAGAAGTGGCAGTACCACATCCGGCACTGGCGATTAATTAAATTCTTTCGACTCGTTTCGCTTGAAACTAGAAATTGTCTCGAATTATGGACAAATGTTACCGTATCCCGTGCACAACTTGTATACATTAATTAGCATAATGAAAATGACATACGTAAATAAAATATTTTTTAAGCATGTACTCGATTATATGTACAGTATTAGAGGTATGCTAGTGTTAGTTACTGCAGCATTAAAACTTGCAAATTTTATCCCAATTCTTAAAGCAGTTTTTACAGAATGCCATTTTTGTAAATTGTGAAAAGTACCTTTTAAGATCCCACTAAATATTCCTGGTATAGCGTAAGTGAATGTAAAATTATTCAAGTTTACATGCGAAAAATAATAAATGTAATATTATAGACACCATGATAGCTAAAATAGGGTTAATTGTTTTTTGCCATTATTTTTTTACCATTTGCATAGGCAAGAAACTTCGTTCTGTTAATTATGATTAATAGTTTCACAACTTGATACATGCATATTTCGTACTGTTTAACACTTTGTTCCGTTTGTATTTTATAAAATAAGAATTTTTCTCACTTTTTTTTGAAGCTACGGATCCCAGAAAGCATCTGCTAGAATTATGCCTTGATTTTCAAGGAATCCAAGCAGAATAGAATTATTCGTGTACTATTGTAGTAATTTTCGTTTTTATTTAGCAGTATGCACGTGCTGCTGAATACAGTATATAGAAAATATACATTAATGGTAGACAATAATAAACATTTTCTTCATATAAAAATGATGTATGTACACTGTCACAGTTACATACTTAGCATACAATTGCTAACGCTAGATTAGAGTAATGTTAAGTTACTGTAGTGAGTTTACATTATTACAGTTACAAAGAAATAAAAAATCTGTAATACATAATAAACAAATGAAAACAAAATAAACATAAAAAAAGTAAAATGCACTTTGGACGGTAAGCATTACAACTAATACTGAAAATTGATTAATTAAAAAAAAAGTGTACGAAGAAAATTAAGAGGTACTTTACCTATGCCAGGGACAGCTTTGAATGCTGAAAAATTCAATCGATCTTTTCGTCAACGATTGGAAAGTGTATGAGATAAATTCGTACGTGAGACTTTAGGCACTTCGACCTCATAAATAATGTTAGCAGATCCTTCATTCAGATCTTTCATTACTCCGAGAACGGCACAACTATGATACAAAATATTAAAGAAGTCGATTTCATATACTGACTTTGAAGAAATCAATGGATCGAATAATAGCAATCCAAGTTCGAAAGATGAAAAAAGAATTGTAAAGAACAGATTGAATACTAAGTATACTCTCCGTTCAGGCTAAGAGTATCCTTGTTTTGCGCTTCTCAACTGAATTCGGGGCAGTTCGGGGCGATGCAATAGAATTCAAGTGTAGTGGGAAGATGCGCGGAACGGACGCAAATTTCTTCGATCCAGTGTTACACTCAGTCTGAACGGAGAATACGTGTTTGTCTTGTTGTGATCTCCAATCTCAGTTGTAACTAAAAGCGTAATAAATATTTGATACACTTCACATTATAAGATAACTTTAATTTGCAATTAGCAAAACTAAAAATGGCTTTCTCACTACTCACTAGTTTTAGTAACCCACTAACGATCTATTTTAAATCAGTTGCTGAATTAGAATTTTGAAAAGTCTTAATAATAATCGTTTTCTCGTTATAAAAGTTTTCAATATCATTTCTATATAATATCTATTACCGCCGACAGAGCGGTATTCATTGTCACTTAGAAAAGATTCAGATAATTTAACTAACATAAATAAATTAGTTAATTGGAGTTACTGAAAGAACTCTAGAGTTACGGCCGAAAGAGATGATCTTAAGACACCTGCGAGACGTTCTTCGATAGACTCGCGTCTTCTTAGGTAACAATTAGACTTAAGTCTGGGCGATGAATACCGCCCTACGCGAGTCTGTTTCACTCGGTCTACAAGTCAGATAGGGGGAAACCGGAAGGAACAAAAAAACGAGTCCATCGACTCGCAGTTAGCCATCCTTCCGCAGAGGGCTGGTTACTTCTTGTCCGCCGACGCCGACCCTAAGACCCAAGCCTAAGTGATCAATTTAAAATGCACTTACAAGTATATTCATTCACCCGTAAGTGCATTCCAGTGTCGTTGTAGAGCAGAGCTATCCAAATACTGCTCTCTGAAGCAGAATCGGATTTTCTCACTCTACCTTCCTCTTTCTACAGCGTGGAGTAGCATGGAGTGATTTATGTTCTTACGTTAATAAGATTATACGCAGCGACCATACGCTGTATGATCAAAGATCGCGTGACGAAGTAAGGTTACTGGTGGGAGGTCAAGGCGCGATAGAAATCCCGTCGATAACGCTATTTGGATAGCCCCATTGTAGAGTAATATATCCTTAGATCTAAATGAACCATTCTTTCTTCTTTTGAACTTGATGGCCAGTCGTAGAATGCACGACCGCGGAATCTGGATCTAACGCAATTTCAGCACCCTTATCTTCCTGCGTTAAGTATTCACCTTTATGCCTGGACATATACCTCCCGATAAGTACTGCCATTATTACAAGCGCTACGATAATGATAGCCAACACGCTTCCCAAAATCGCTGTGTCAGTTTCGTTGTACGCGGCTCGAACCTTCTCTTCGTCCACCTGTGGCGGTGGACGCGTCTCAACGATGTCAGGGGGATGAGTTATTGGTTCTACACCACAGAAGTCCTCCGTTAAGGGAGAACCGAGGGAACGAACGTTTTCTGGGCCATCTTCTTGGAATAATAACTTCAGTGGATATATGTCGTCGAATTCGACCCTCGATATGCAACCTGCGTATCCCTCTGTCATGGATTCGTTTTTACCTATATACATGTATTGTATATTATTGAATTGCGCGTCCGCGGACGTTTTGATGTTGAAGTTAAATTCTTTTGGCTCGTAGTTGTCCACTTGCAAGATGAGAGTAGCCCCGGAATTCTTTCTGCCGATGCGAACGTCGTGGTACTGTCCCAATCCGAAATGTTTGTTCGGAAATATAACTTCCTGCCGTTCGAAACCAAAGTCGAAAACGACGCGCAAGTGTCCGCTGTTCGAGACCATGATAGTCATATATTCCCCAGAAATGTTCGAGAATAAACCAAGCAGAAATCCTTTTGGATTCGTAGTTGTAAATCCAACTCTTATCTTTTCCGCGATTGTCGAACGCCAGCTGCCCATGAAGTCGTATTTTATCATTGAACTGGGACGCATGTTGACACCGATTTCTGCAATGTATGTAATTCTTTGAAATGTCTACAATTTATCGAATGTATATTATTCGGCATATCGTGATCTGGTCAGTTTCAATCTAACTGTTCTGTTAAAAATCGGTTTTTCTGAAAAATTTCACCATTCGCGCAAATATTTGTGCCCATAATTATGAAAGTGGTCTGAGTCAAAAACAGAAAAAATTGAGTTTATCAGTTATTTTGCGTGACATTCGTTAAAATCAAATAATGTAATTTTAAAAAAACAAACAAAAATATGACAGATCACTTTTATAGTAATGGGCATATTTATTAAGCACCTGTTTCCAATTTCTCGTTTATTCGTCCGCTAAAATCGAAATTCAGGCAAAGAACAAGAAACTTACCATCTGCACAAATGGGTCCCTTGAATGCAGTCCAACGACAATCGCACGAATATCCATCGTATCTTTCGTGGCACGTGCCGTTATTAAGACACGGATTACTCTCGCATTTACCCATGCAGCCTTCCGTAATACCGTAAAGTCCTTGCCGTGCATAACTTCGCAAGTCTTGAAGCTGGCCATTTAGCAAAAGCGATCTAATGCAGCCTACAAAACCGTCTCTGTAATCAGTCGTAGCACCGACAACGAGCTCCGATGTAAGGTGAACTGCGCGCACCGGTCCTGGGGGTTCTCTCACTTCGTTCTTGAGAGCCCCATCGACGACTATCCTGGCCTCTTTACGATTTCTTTCCACTGACACGGAGTGCCATCGATTATCGGCTAGCCTGTAAGAGGTTTGGACACTCACGGTAAGCGGACCACCTCCTGCCAGATATTGAAAGTGAATTTGGTTTCCACTGTTTATAGAGATCTTAATGTAATCCGTGGGCCCTTTGCTGTGAATTATCACAGCGTTGTCGGTTGTCGTTTTGAACTCAAAGTAAATATCTCCACTGTGTCCGATGTCGAAAGTCGGCAAGTTGATTGTAGCATCAACAATGCGGAATGTTACTACGTTCTTGAATAAATCTACAACGAAATAAATACGTCGCAAAATTTAGCGGGGGAACATTTGTCTAATACTGCTTGATTTTCGAACTTTTCAAAAGAACTGTGATACATGGAAATAATTACTTATGGGCGGTAGCTTAGTTAGCAAAGCATGACGAGCGTTTTTATATAATCTTAAGAAAAAGAAGAAAAAAAACGTTTTCACGTAACTTGGTTTAGTTAATTTACATAAGATTGGCTTAACACAGGCATGGTTAAATGTAATGCGATATCCTAATAAGAAATGGAACTTCCTTTGAAAAATTACCGATGCCTTGGAATGTTAGGGAATATATAAAATCTGTTCAAAGAAACTTTATATACGATACTTGCGACTAGTGTGTTTTGATTCTAAGTTTGATAGCATGTTATTAAAGTTTGTACATTACAGACTCGTCGTTACTTTAAGCGGTTAGCTTACCTGGCCTTACCTTGGTAAGCCACCAAGGTAACTCAGAGCCTTACAAACAATGAAAAACAGATTAAAAAAACTTTTTCAACGCGTGACTTATTTCCGAATAACAGAATATTTGAAAAAAAATCTTACCATCACCCTCGCAAATGAGTGGACCAAGTTCGTAACGGCCCTCTTTCTCATCTAATGGAGTACCGGTGTCACCAAAGCGTAACTGTTTTACAGGAAGGTATTCTTTTTCTGTGATGTCACCGCTATCCTCGAGCTGGCCATCTAAGTCAGCGTCACAATTACACCACTTGGTGGGATCCGCACAATTCCCGAGTATGCCGCACTCGCATTTACGCGAACCCGGTAAAGCACCGCCCCAATAGTCCATTTTCTGATTGTTCCTACTGACCCACCATGAATTCGGTCTAAAATAGTCACCTTGCGCTACTGAAATAACAAGAATTACTTTTAATTCGTGTTATACAGGTTGGTTCACTTTGAAACCATATGTAAAATATCTCTTGAATTTGACGGTACGGAAAGTGTTGCGCCAATAAAGTTTCAAAAGGTTCTTGTATTTAACCTCATGTATCCTGTCATAATTTACCTGGCGAGTTGAACAGTTTGGAATGTTTGCATTCGTAACTAATTCTCTGCCTACAACTTGTGGATCGATTAAGAAGTGCTTCGATCTGATCCATATCAGCATCATAAATAATGTCTTGAACGAAGCTGCCTGGCTCTTGGAATCCATCCACGGGTGTTATGCGTTCATTGTTATGCCGCACGACCGTTCTAACGCGACCATCGGTGAAGAATTCGCAAACCACGGGGAACGGATTCAGAGGACCGCTTCCGTCAACATCAATCTTAATGTCTGCTCTTTGATTGACTGAATTTATGTTTTTATACGCCTCGCATGAGAGTGGATTTAATGCTATCGAGAAAAAAACGATGTGTGAATGCCATAAATCTTGTGCTGTCCAAAATGACGAGAATTTTCTAGAATATGTGCAAATGTAGAAACGTAAGCAAAACCCCACTCTGAAATTTTTTTTGTAATTCTCGGAAGGAGGTGAGTCGCAATTGCTGCAATAACTGATTTTTACTCCCAATTTTAGTTTCATAGTTCTCACTTGTATCCGAAAATAGTTTAATACAGATGAAAATAATAAAAATTGGTGTCACAATTGTGTTACCAACGGAAGGTTAAATACCGAGCATATAACATTACCATGTACAAAAGTGAATTAATTTCGAAGTTGCTCACATGTATGACAGACTGCCCCTGTGTATCCTGTGTTGGCACAATCACAGAAGAATTCATCAGAATTTTGACGGCAGACCCCGGAATGTTTGCACGGATTTGGATTGCAACGGTCCATCATTTGGCATGCGTCGAAAACTACCTCGTTCTTGCAACAGTACTCTTCCTCTTTCCAATCGGTCGGCAGTTTGTAATTGCCATCGATACTAATCATTCTCATGCAACCAACGAAACCGCGGTTGCTTTCCACTCCCGTCACTCCACCGACCAAATATACTGGCCCCGTCGTCATTTCCAGCATGCGTTTCGTTCTCATTGGCGTTCCGTCGACGTTTAAAATAAGACTATTTTTTGCGATAGTTAAAATGATCTGATGCCACCTGCCGTCGTTAAACTTCTCATCAAAATTATCCAGAATCACTTTCGGGCTCCCTTTAGTTTGAATGTCGACCTTCAGTTTACCTTCGTTTAAGAATAGCTGTTTGTGTTCAGAAAAAATTGCTGTAGTTGACGAAAGATGTATTTCCGATCGCTTTTAATTTGTCTTGGATACCAAGAGTGGTGAAAAAAGACACAAAGATAAGACACGATCAACTGCCGTACAGAAGTCAATTTACAAACCTTTACGTAACCCGGGGATGTAAATTGATGATACAAAATAATTCCTTTCTCTTCGTACGTTCGAAACGCGAGGGAGACGTTCATAGAAGATATTCCCTCGTATCCTTTGAGTCTCGCATAAGATCCATGAGTGAGAAATGTAACCGGAATTATGGGTGGTTCAGGGCAGCTATATAAGGTGTTGACTTTGTAATATCTCAAATTCTCGCCCGTCATTTCGGTCTCCCTTAAATCGCGAATGATACTCGTTGCGTTGAGATAAAAATTTTCTATACATCCCGTAAAGTTTTGATTAACCACTAGTCCGTCCTGCTTGTTAGGTACACCTCCTATGTAAAGCTGATAAAAAGTTCGGTAAGTTACTTTACTGTTTCATTATTATAATAGATATTAATACGGTAAGATTCAAGTAATTAAACACACACGTTGTTAACTAATTTAAAAAGATAGGGTTTTTGGAACACGAGCATAGCATATTTTTCTGAATAATGTTTGTACGTAACGTGTTAAAATACTCTCAATTATTCTAAACTTCTTATATTTGTAATTACTTGATTCTAATCGTAAATAAATTTTAATGGAACCTACTGCTCTATTTAAATCCAGTCTATGAAACTCTCCTTTTATCCTTCCTTTAATTAATACTCTATCTACAGAGAACGATATGTTCTTCCTATTTCGTGATATTAGAACGTCGTGCCACATATTGTCGTCCAAAAGGCTTCCGATGGATAAACTGGTCATAATACCGGATCCAAGATCGATATTCAGTAACATTCTATTGTCTCGCAATTGTAAGGCAATGTAATCCCCTTGAGTACCACGGGAGTACATCAGAACACCGTCCGCATTGTTCGTTTTAAATCGAAAGCGTATAAAATGTCTGTCGGTTTCTATTGGTTCCCTGAGTAAGTCTAATCGTATAAGAGACGAGCCGTTAAAGGAAAGCACGTCGGACACTGTGAATAATGAAAGCAATTTATTATGTATCGATTAATACAAATATATTACGTTTTCTAAGGGTGTCTCGTAAAATGCTGTCACTCACCATAATTGCATCCATACAATTCGAGTCTTAAAGATATTCTGTCTCGCCATCGAGTGGGATTTATTCTGATCCACTGCGCGATTATTGGTACTTCAAACTTATTAAGTTTTATAGTATCCCCATCTACGTTACCCTTGAACATCTATTGAGAAAAATATAAAGTGTTCTTACAAATGATAAATGTTACTTTTGGATTGCCTGAATGTTTTGTAGTACTATTGATATACTATATATGTTTAAACCTCATGCATTGTTTTAAGGATTCCATATTTTTATCTAGATTGTTATAAATTCATATTCTTTCATTGTAAGTGATTATGCTTGACTGACGTTATAATTAGGTTTCCTTTAACTAAACAGATGCAACGTTGATGATAGTTTTGTTTTAGTATTAATAAATGTGTGTTAAGCGTTAATATGTAGGTATATAGCATGCCGATAAATAGACATGTTAGTATAGCGAAACAAGTAGTAATAAGCCCAGAAGCAAGAAAGAAATGTCAAACAACTTGAAACTGCTGTAATTTATTGTATCATCCTCACTAAATATTTTAATTTTTAATGTACTGATATTAAAGCATGTTTATATTCAATTTTTATATGGAATATTGCGTTTCTTTAACAACACCTTCACCCTTCAGTAGAAGCGAAGAATACCATATTATTTATAGAATTGACAAAATTATGAAAGAAAGAGTCTGAACAGGATTCTCACTATTTTGTTTATGTTGGTTTTAGAAAGGATCATCGCTTTAAAGCTTGCGTAAGAAATCAACAAGTAATCGAAATTCGTAGATTACTCTTTACACAATAAGTTGCATTTCTTTTTATTATCAATACCTCATCCACACCATCCTGGCTTTCATAACTGGTCCAGGCTTGACCATCGTCAGAGAACTGGACAATATATTCTGTCACGTATTCGTTAGTGTGGGCGCGACCTCGCGTGGCAATACTTCTTATCTCATATCTGTCCCCCAGTTCCACAGTAAGATGTTGATCATAACTGCTAATTTCTGGCGACCACGTAGAATCTCCTGCAAAGCCCAGCCCCATGTCCGTGTGTAAGAGAAAGAGTAGAAGCAAAGCAGGCGAGTGGAAGATAGAAAACTTTGTGAATATAGGAATGATGATAAAGTAATATTAACCATTCTGTATAATCATTTTAATTACTGTGCTTTCTATAGTACGTAGTATTCCTACGTTATTGTCTTAGGCGTGTATGAAACTTAATTACCTTTATGCATAGTACATTAAAAACAACCTATGTTTAAACTTATTCATTCCCTTTGATTCAGAAGCACAGTGCAATTTTTCAGATACAAGCAGGTAGTACCTACCTGTGAACCCTTGCGGCAAGGTGCTACTAATCTATTGATAATGACAACTAGATCATGCTATTTGACAGAATATAGGGGTGCGATGTTAGATACGAGCCATTACCTTATTATAATAGTTCGTGATTGAAGTGCAACATCATGCTTTCATTATGTCGTTATGTGCATATCTTTCCCATTTTAGTCAATCACCTCAATGATTATGTCTACATTCGTGTAGACACAAATTCGAAAATTGAGGAAAGACATGTGGTTTACCTTGACATGACCATCTTCTTCCTTGTAATCGACGTAATCCAGGGCATTGGTACCATAACTAACACCATATTCCATAACATATTCATTCTGGACTGCTCGTCCCTGGGTCGCCACAGCTGTGATGTTCATTACTTGACCCAGGTCGATTATGAGGTACTGACCAAAGTCTGAGCTGCTAGCTGTCCATGCGTTTCCGCCTACGCCACAACATATACGCATGCATGCAACTCAAAGTGAACTTAGGGAAGCAATCGTATATGACAGAATAGAATCGTTGACTGGTTGAAAACTACCATAATCTGTTAGTGACTTCATTATTCGAAAATTGGTTTATGCGTAATTAATTTGGTATTGATTGCGATATGTTGTGGAAGACTGGCCGGTATATTTCTTTGGTTTTCTTTCTCCATTTAAATTTTGTTTGTACTCCAAATTGAAACAATCGTTCCCCAATTCATGCTTTATTTGTAACTTAAATTGATTAAAATACGAATCGAGTACAAACTTCATTTTAGCGGTAAATGTTTCAGAAGATCAACATCTACATAAGAAGTAGCTTGAAAGTGTTATGTGTTATTCCTAAGAGACCCCTTTCCCCAGATAGGAAAGTTAAAAAGTGTGAAATCAACAGGTGTGTGTATTTTGTAGAATATACTTTGAGTGTGCGCCTAGCAAACAAAAACTTATGTAAAAATAACTTTAAACAGAGTTCATTATTATTTTTAATAATGTGTATGATTAATGGGGGATTTAATAATATGCTAGTTAGAAGCACTGATGATATTTAATCAAAATAAATTATAATTTTAGTTAAAAAGTATTAAAAAATTACAAATTATTCCAACTTTCTCTGTGTTTCAACTAGCATCCATTAACACATCCCATTAGGACTCCAGTTGAAGAATTTTATATTGTTTTATATATATTTTGCTTGAATGAAAGTAGGTTAATACCTATTGACAAGATTACATAAATGAAGAATCAGTATGGTCTCTCTGCTAATCAATAAACCAATCTACAAATATTTTAATTACATTAGATGTTTGAGTCGCAATACTGCAACGACATGGTTGTCCAAGTTTGATACAACAATTTAATATTGTGATTCTAAAATTTGCTGTTTCCCAGCATCAAAGATTGTTTACTATTTAGAAAGATTGCACATTTCAAAGAAGGTGAAATAAAGATTATGCATACATTTTTCAGTAATTTATTGTACCCACTGACTAAAACTGTACACGATCGTTCAATCTGCACATCTTCTTTATTATATTTCTATAATATATAACCCATATATTAAAAAATTATTGGCTTGTAACTTGTGCCATGTTTAAGTAAAAGACATATTTTTAATTTAAGGATGTTCCTCTTTTTCAAAGTACTTCTTTGCATATTTGGAATCTTGTGGAAACAGAGATACAGAATTTGCCAAGATTTTATCGATATCTATTATTTCAAACAGAGCACCCTCTGATACGGGCGCTTCCCCATTTTCCTGTAATGCTACAGCTACGCAATGATCTGGATTTAACAATGTTTCCTCAAACAACCAATTCTGTTTTTCTTTATTCATAAATAAAACTGTATCAGTTACTACCGAGTTTTCGAATAAATTTGAGTTTGTTTTAAAATCAATTTTTCGGAGGTCAGTTACTATTCCTATGCCAATAGCTTTAACGTAACTCTCTTTTAATGCCCAATGCCTACAAAACATGGCGATTTGTTCCGTTTCCTTCTTTGAAATTCCTACGATTTCGTTCCACTCGGAAGAGGAAAAGTTTCTATTCATTATACGAAAAAATTCAGACAGTTCCTTGCCTCCTGTATACTCCAATTTCATAACATCTATTCCTAACTTAATGTTTCTTAGTTCGCCTGCTAGTACTGTATAATCACCTTGGTGAGATACATTGAAACTTATATTTGCAGATACGTCTTTTAAAATAGGCTTATTATTGTGATCTCTGCCAAACGTGATTTGATTGTACGGAACATTGGCATATTCGTTAATCAACTTCCTCATCATTAATCTACCTGCAAGAGAAGCCCTGACATCTTTGCGGAATACAAATCTCCCTAATCTTTCCTTCTCCTCTAATTGTACACAGGAAATTGCATGTGCTAAATCTGTTTCACTCGGAGTCCATCCCTTCCAATTGAACGCCCATCGAATACTATGAGACATTCTTACCGGAGTAAACTTTTTCATTAACTTAATTTACAACCGTCCTTATTTCGTCAACACTCCTTATTATATTTCCCCCAAAGTTGTATCTTTCCTCTTTGTAAAAAGATTGCTTTTTAAGTGATCTTGACTTTAAAAAAAACCAGGCTACTCTTTAGCGTCCACCTGCAGCAGATAGACAAGGTATTTATGTTATTTAATAACAGGTTGTTTGCAGGTTTGATATGGAAATTTTCAACAAAAAAATCGTGTTGTTTCAGTCGATACTCCTGTGTTATACTAATTTTCAAGTAAACATGGCCACTTCATTTATTTAAATCAATCTGCTCATATTGATTATTCGTTATATTCTTGTAAAGAATAAAATGCCCTTCTTACTCCAGTTTAGAGAAATGCACAGAATGATTGTACAGTGAGTCAGTGAGTTCAATTTAAAGATTTGAGATTCCTTTAATTACGCGTGGGTGTCTATTATTAGTGCTATGCCCATCGAACTTACTTCCTTGGGTCTTATAAGTCTTATTCATACTCTACTTCAGATACACAGATGTGAATCAATGTGATAAGACTTCCTGCGACTGTTATTCAAGACAGTAAATACAGACAAATAGAAGCGATTTTAATGCAAAATATAGAAGTCAACGTATTTGATCACAATAGATAACAAGCAACAAACTACTAGTAATGAAATGTTTTCATACCTCTATGAGAGAGTAATATAACAATAAACATGATCAAATAAATATCTACTGAAAGGTGCAATATAAAATTCAGTCGAAATTTAAAAAATCAAACTTACCTTTGAGTCTGGCATTGCTCGGACCTCTTTCAGATAACCATGTGGTAGCTGTTATATGAGCTCTGTCCAGGAGAGGCTCGCTGCATTCGTCATCTAATACATAATTAGAAATATTGATAAACAAAGATCACGTAACCCAGTCTTAATAAAATATTCATTGTCAATAAAATTGTTCTAAAAAAAAAGCCTTGCTTTGAAATAACCAGTGTGCTTTATATATAAGCAATAGTGTGTCCAGGTCGTAAATAAAACAATTCTTTTCGATCATTTCCTTTAACGATTACATCACGTAAACAAAATAATTCAATTGAGCAAATGTTAAGGAGGAGAAATGTGCTTTTAGTGTCAAATTAAACTTTACGATCTACTTATTTCGCGAAAAATACATTGATAATGATATCTTCATTAATTCAAGAGATAAGAAGGATTAAGTTACAAGGAAAAGCGGTGCATAGTTCGTTGTCCAAATTAGTTTATAATTCCAGGGTCATTTTATATCATTGGGTTTAAAATCGAACCACGACAAAATTCTCGATTCACCAAATCAGGTTCTCTCGAAAGTTATTCTGATAAATTGGGGTACTACTGGATTTCTAATTTGCTAAAATGACTGGAATTTATTGAATCATCGACAGGTTTGTCATAATATCAACCCCAGCGCGCCATGTTTGTTGAGTGGGCTTGGCCGCATTGAGTCAGCCGCTCATTACTATCACGACATCGAAGCCAGTGATTTTCGAATGATAAGGTAATCAAATCTACTTACATGCATTGGTGAATGAAGAACTGGTTAAGGCGAACGCGAACACAAAACACCTGAGAGCACTCATCGTACCATTGCCCTTTCGAGAGAATTGTGTGCGACACAGTGCACGTATAAGTACGTATAACCAAGCAGGACGCGCCGTTGAAACTGCAACTAAATTCTCGCCAGTTACGTTACTATTGTACGCACACTACGAAGAATAATACTACTCGTTACTTCCGTATAGGCGTATGCTACCTACACGAACGTAGGACGCGTGTGCACTGTGGCGATTCACTGTCACGCAACGATATCTATCGATACTTTCGATACATCGATGTTCACGGTCGACCGCTCGGTTTGAGTCGGCGCGGATATTGGGAGCCATTTGCAATCGGCAGTGAAGCGAGCAATTCGGAGGAAGGGTATTGTTGTGTACTATCTGTTGTGCGTATTTGAGTGCATCTGGTGGCAATAAAATAGCAGTAATTAGTATAAGTGATTTACAATGCTGAGAAGACCAAAAGGCAAGCCCGAAAAAACAGGTACGAGGGGGTCATGGCGAAATATGTCGGGCAAGTGTTTTTATTTACTTTTGACTTTGAAAGTGGGGTTATGAACAAAGGCGCGAAGAAAATTTTGCGTACAAACTATATACCCTGTATTTACTGAATTTGTAGAGTGCGTAGAAGTTCCACGGTTGCGCGATTTGAAATTGGACGATATGTTTTTTTTTGTTAACGAGGAGTTCGTTAACTAGACAAATTTGTAAAATAAAGTACCATTGTAAAATGTTTCTATTTATATTGTTTGAGACTGCGTATTTATTTAATATGGCCACGATGTCTTCTTTCTTTAAATTATTATTAATCAAATAACTGTTATTTTAATAGATAAAAGAATTGTTGAAATTTAGGTTTATTTAACACATTTTCCTTACAAGCTGTTTCATCATATTCTCGTTCATCCAGCTGCTGTCGACTAAATATTCTGTTGACGAATGAAGGGAACACATCTTCTAACTATGCAATAATAATGAGTGATAACATACGATTTATTGTACAATAACAATCAATCGTTTATATACAGACCTACGCTCATACATACGATCTAGCACTGGACGATTCTCTTCTACGTTTGGTCCGCTTCTATATAAAGAGCTGTCTCACTACACGAATTACAAGAATTTCCATTCGATTCAATAAGTGATCAGGTTCCAATCCTACAGGAGCTTCGCACCCTTATTTTATGAACTAATCTACATCGACACTGGTACAAGAGTTTCTCAATGTATTTACAGTATTTACATGTACGAAATATTATACTGTCAAACGTTACACGGTACAATAAACGATCTCTGTTAAATCGAATTGCATTTTGTTTATTATTTTACTTATTAACTCTAAACGGTCACACTGGGATCTGACCCGACCCAAGAAAAGGTGAGGTTCTACTTGAGTTTAGTTTTAAGTAGGGAACCATTACAAACTGAGATGTTTTATTCAACGTTGCATTAGTAATTTGTACGACTATTCAAAAGAATGTTCTTTGATATTACCAAACTCTTGGAACATAGAATTTTGCAAGTTGTGCCAATTAAAGTTGAGGTACTACCGCTAAAATAAAATATTAGACTTTTATGGACCCCAGTATCACCGTTATGTAGGAAATTGTATTAGTCTGATCATATAGGATCGAGTATAGTAAAACCACGCTGCATTCAATGTCTCCACCTGAAATATCCGTTCCAACAACTGCCTTTATCATTAACTTCTAGATGATAGCGTGGAATCGATTATTCTCAAACTCGTCCTGTACAAGATCCAAGATTTGTACGAGGTACAAACTTAAGATAAGCGTAAAGTGGGTTCGATCCACTCCGCTTTGCAGGCACTCTATTAATAAACGAACCCTCTTCATGAAAACTAACTGTCCGGTAACAGTACAGTCAAGTCGGACGTTTGAATCCTCGGTTCCGAGGACGAATCACCAGGAGTGTCCGGGGTATCCGGCACCACTAGAGGCTCCGTCTGGTACCTATCACTCTTTTTACAAGGATTCACTCTCGTCTTGGACGTGCCACAGAGTTTCTCTACCTGCATGCTATTCCTCCACGAGGAACCACTCGTCTGGCCATTGCTATTCGATTGTCTCCGCGACGGAGAGGAACATGCACCGCGATTTCCTAGGAATAAGAGAGAGATACGCTTCCATCCTCTCCGTGTTTCTTCGCCAGGGCCAAAGTGAACTGGCAAGCTGACGGCACCGCTTCTCTCATTTCTCTGTTTCCCTCCCCAAGCATTCTCCTCATCCTCCTTCCCGTCTCCCTCGCCACTTTCGCCAGTGTTTTTGTACAATTGTTCGATCTCGTTTGAATTTCGGTTCGCGCAATGTCGCGGACAAGAAGAGTCCTTGCCAAATAGACGCGACATGCCAACGAGAAAGTTTCCTCCTCGCGAGGATGCGCCCTTCTTCCTGCGAGGTGAAGCGATGCTCTTCATCGTCTCCACGATTCGCCTCTTGATGTTGGAGATACTCATCGAGCTCAGCTTTCGCACGGTCGCTCTGTCCCTCGACGAGTTGCCGGTGCTGCTTGGATGCAGAGACGGTTGCGACGGAGGATCCTCCAATGCCGATTGCATTTTGATGCGATTCGTTCGACGTTTAGTCAGGAGACGCGTCACAATGACCTGAAACAAGGGAAAGAGTGTATGAACAGCATCGGCATCGTCAACGCATTCGTGATTACACGTCAACGTTACTCACCAGAGTTGACAGTAAAACAAGGATTGCAGTTGCAACGATGTACCAGTGATCGATTAACCAACGTTGAAAACTTGCTAAACTAGCGTCCGACAGAAGAAGCCTCCTCAAAGTTGCCAATGGTCCACTGGGGTCCACCTGAAGTTATTCTCGTTCTTTTATATCTCTTTTCAACTATGTTGCAAAAAATTGTGAGCTTTTTTGTGAAACACACGTTCTTTAAAATAGTCTAGTTAAAGTTCAACAATTTCGTCCCAGTAAGTTTTGGATTAAGGAGAAGCAATACCGCTTTAGTAATTTTATAAACGGGCTTTACGTCTGTACTATGTGTGCGAGACAGAGAGACAGAGGAGAACTCCGTAAGAAAAAGTGAGAGAAATATAAATGAAACAACATCTTGCTCCGCATAAGGTCACAAATAAAGATAAAAGTCATAAAATGTCACGACCACTGCGATTTCGACCGGGCAACGTCCAAAATTGGAGAAATGGCTGAAAATTGTGTGACGGCCACCCGATGGGCGGCCATGATGAAATCTCGTCGTGATCGCAAAAGTGGCAGGTTCAAGTTTGCAGTGAAATTGCGTTATTATAGAGTGATTGATCTCTGGATTCAGTCGCGGCAGTGACTTTTTATGACTTTTATCTTTCATTCAAAGCCGGGTAAAAACATTGGGTAGTATTGATTCTCCTTAAAGCTATTTTGTAATTGAATACGTTCTACGAAAACCTCACCTCTCGACATTTTTGAAATACATCGCAGTAACCATTGTAATCGTTGCACGGTGTACCTGGTTTCGATAACATGTCAGGGATGTCATAGGGTGCCGAATTCCACGAGAAGGATGACCTGGAAAATTTAGAATTAGAATAGAGGATTCTAATCCTATTCGCCGCAAAGATATAGAGTAAATTTTTTTTTTTTTAATTCTGACACTGTTCCTAATTTCTGAGTAGTCTGCTTGTACGAGCAGTGGCCAGCAGTGATTACAAATCAAAGGTAACGCAACGTTACGTTGGGATTGCTGTTCGTTGTTTCTGGAGAAATGGGATTGACTTAGGAAATTATTTCTGGTCGAGAATCCTTGCTGGCCACTGTATAGATTTAATAAGAATTTTCGCCTGTATTTTCTTGATGTTAGTACCAGACATTCTATCGAGTGTTACAGCATGGTGTTCAAATATCTTTCCTTAAAACTGTAAAAGATTCTTCTTTGAGGAACTTTACGAGCGTCTTATATGTCGTTGAGAATCGAGAAATGAATTCTCTGGTTCAATAAATTTCAGTCCGTTAACTTTTATCGTCAAACTTTATACATATGTTTTCCAAACTCCACGAATTTATGAGTATTAAACCAGATTACATTCCTTTAACTCGACGTCAAGGGACATTTAACGATCGTTAGTCAAAGTATATAGCCTCGGTTCTAAGAAGGAATTGCACGTTGGTTTCTTTGACATTGACGAAAATTTGTGCGATTATTATGCGAGTATTAAAACGTCTTAAAAATAGTAGGTCACTCGACTAACAAAAATATTTCTTTTATAAACGCAAATGTCTGCGATCAGTCGATGAATTTCCGACGAAAATTTATTTCTCATTGTCCGATAAACGTAGAAAAATCGAATTAACATTTCTGTGGTTCCAATAAATTTTTGAAAAAAAAAAAAGAATGTATTCTCTGCTTCTCGGAAATTCTGCATTAATAAAAGAGAAAACTCTGTACATTCAACACTTTCTCGAGAAATACTTGAGCAGAAACGGTAACGTCGGATCAACCAGCTAGCAGAGAGTTACTCGAATTATCAGCCGAGCGAAATCGCAATTAACGCAAAGTCTAATTTATTTATGGCGCTAACGATCCCCCGGGTTGCATTTTGAGAAACTATTCCCCGGACGGTGGAACGACTGACGCAGACATTCGCGTGAAACCGCGAGCACGGGCGGTCGTCTTCCTCACAGGCACGGTTGATCCTCTCCTGGCAATTTACAACACAGTTCGCAGCTCTTGGTCGGGGGGTCCCCGGGTCCCGCGATGCACTGACAGGATTCCAAGCCATAAGCCAGGCAAATGCTGCCGGTGCATTCCTGGAAGCAATGCAAGAGCCCGATAAAGTGTCAGCCTACACGTAGAAACCTCTAAATACGAGGTAATTTCGGAGGATACGGAAGATAGATAAGCTCGAGGACTTGAACGTTATTCTCTCGCGAATTTGCGACCATCTGGAGTTACATCGGCGTTCCTTCGTGTATTGTTTACTTGATTAATACGAGAGGATCTTATTAATCGTAGTCGGTGTACGAGGATGCGCGTCGCAACGAAACGACACTAATTTTGGAATCGAGGACGAGATGCAGTTGCGAGGCAAAGGGAGCTTCGGTGTAATGTCTTCTTGGAAAAGTTATCGCCGCGGAACTTCGTGAGATACCACGTTCCTCAAACGATGCGCTTTTTATTGTCCCGAGTTACCTTTCGTACCTTGTTACACGATTCTTGCTACTTATACGAAATTTCGTTTAATGAGCCAAAGTTATTAGAATTTCTTATTCAGATTACGCTGGAGTTCGAACTTTGTGAGAACAATGGTTGAAGTGAGAAAATGGAAAATATAATCTTAATGTTCATTATCGATTGTCTCATTGAGAATACTTCAGCACGGAAACTTCGGTAAAAAATATAATTTATGCAGGTTGTCGCGTTTAAAATTTTACACCCGATAATCCATCGAACTAATCGTTGTTCAAAAAATTGTTTCATGCAGGACTGTTTGAAACATTTTTAAAATAACTAACAGCTTGCGAGATAATTGCGTGTAAAACTTAAAGTGGGACACTATGTATATGGATTAATATTTATTAGAAATTACGTTGATAACATTATAAATTGCGCTCCGACGTGCTTGATCAAGATCAGTGGTTTTTTTAATAGGTCGTCAAGATCCAATTAATCTGTTTCAGCGTGAACTGCCATCCCTCCGCGTAAAATCGCGAAGACACTTATCCGAAATTTCACTGCGAACGGGACTCGCGGCGTCACCGTTCCCAAGGCACGGTGGAAGTATTTCGAGTTGGAAGTAGAAACATTCGATTAGAACCAACCGAGCGGAAAACTTGTTTGGGCGCACCACGTGCAACATTTCGAATGGGTATGCATCGTCTAGCAGAAATCGATACTCCCGAAATGGTCGGTTTCTAATCTGCAAGTACAATATCGGAGGACCGGGGGATGGCACGGTGAAAGAGAGGGAGAGAGAGAGAGAGAGGGGGGAAGAGAAAAGGGGACAGATGTATAGTGAGGGAGAGAAAAAGACAGAGTTACGCGCCGTTTGCAATTTGCTTCGGTGTTTCCACGGCTCGGGTGACAATGAGGCGACGCGGACCAGGGTATGGGAATTCTCGACCTTTCCAGATTCCCGCGATTCGAGAATTCTCTATTCACGCGATATCTTGCAATCGGAGGAGCGCGCAATCGTTTTGGCGGACGACGCGATACGTTTGACGATTCAATTTGAAATATTCTTATTCGAATTTGCGATCAAGATACCCTGTAGTTAGTTAAATTTGATTTCTAACGATTCGTACGTCCCGTGTCAATTCCGGGGGCACGGTCTACGATTCATGGGGTTGCTTTTCACAGAAAGATGGTTAACTACTTAACGCTGACAAGTATTAGGGCGAACGTATTAGACGAGCAAAGTTTCGGCATAAGTATCAGTAAGTATTAGCTGCACGTGGCACAAGTCTCTCAAGCTCCGCGCTGAGCTTTCTGCGCGAAACATAAGATTGGCCATAAATTAATAGCGATGGATATTGCACCCGAGCTTTAAACAGAAACGATGAAACGTTTCCCTCTGGCACACTCTCATTTCTATTATCACCGTAACTCACAATCAGATATGCCATACACGGCATTATGGCTCCTGGTACGACCGTAGAAATGGCAAGCAGAGTCCAATGAATAAGTAACTAGCCAAGCGGGGCGGCTCTAACGCCGTGAAACCGTAAATTCGCGCGAGCAGTTTCCCTCCCATCCTCCACCCCCTCCCCCGGTATCGCCAGTAGTGCCAATTTCATAAATGTACCGAATTTCCATTTATGCGGGAGTAAGGGCCGTTAGTGAAAATTGGAATAAGCCGAAGGGTCCATCGGCGGATCGAAAAAATTTCATGAATACGGAGACGATTAAATTGCTACCCGTGAGAAAATTTTAAAAGAACCAGCCTTATCACCGCAGGAAGCGTTATAAAACGCTTCGTACGTGGAGTATTAAAAAAAATGAACTGTACTGTATTATGCATGACTGTGCAAAGGTGTGAAAAAGAAGAACGGCGGCCGGTGCTATTTCCGGACGTGGAAAAGAAGAATTATGGAACGTTATTTCGGACTGTAATCATTTGATTTAAGAGAGCACGGATATGACGCGCTTGGAAATAGTGGTTGAGAAAATACGATTTTTTGGTGGGAAGGATCTTGTAACTTGACGACAATGACATGAACAAATCTAAATATTAAGTACGCGTGATATGCTCTACCACCAAAATTGGTTTCTACAGTCTTCACGCAATCTCTTCTAATTTCAAATAACTCACATGAAATTACACTCTATTCTGAAGAAACTAATGGTTCAATCCAAATAATCAATTTTCACTTTAACTATTACAAAAGTATCACAGAAAGTTTAACTATATCACATTGCGCGGTTAACTTGTTTTTACATTAGTTTATATCATTACTTTCTTCCGGAATATTGCACGCCCATCACTCTTTGATATTGCGTATCGACGAATCGACTAAACACGAATCACGGGGAAATTATTACGGACAAATATTCATCGCGTGTTATCTTTGTATCGCGCGGTGCGCGCACACATTCGCCAGTTTCTCGGCGGGACTTAGTAAAGACATCAAACGATGGGAGTACATAAATATCAACGTGCCACAAGCTTCTCTGATATCTCCGCGATCTGACAGGCAAACAGATTGACCACTTTTCTGAACTTATGTTCGTACATCAGCGACTCGCATGAAAGGGTCTTCGTCGAGATACGCGATGGAACTTCGTCCTGCGATAGAGACGAGGATTTACGAGTAGCGATCGGTAAACTTTACAAAAAAAAAAAAAGAAAGAAAGAAAAAAAAGGAACCGAGTCAATTCTAGAAGGCGTTTAATGAATTGAAAGTAGGGTAGGGGTATACTCACTCCCATGTAGCAGACGAACTCCTCGTTGCAGATGGTCTTGTTAGGTTTGTTGATGGATGGCGGGCATTGTGGTCCACTTCCGTCGCAAAAGCTCGCGTCCCGGCAACCGTTGTCGTCTCTGCATTTGTCGCCGTTGCGTAGGGTGCAACCGGAAGTACAACAAGGTCCCTGAAATGGAAATGGCAAATAGCGTGAGTCGATGGTGGAAAAAGGTTCGAGGTATTAGATTAAAAATGTGTGCTAATTATTGCTCGACTTAGTTTGGAAGACATTTTGTTTTTTAATTTAATAAATATTCAGATTAAGATTTGTATTTCTCGGATGTTAATTTGTAGCGTTGTTTTCGAGTAAAATTTAAGCTCCAAATGAATTATTATGGGCTACCGTTCTTGATAAATATAGTATAAAATTATATTTTTTAAGTCAAGATTCGATACTTATTTTGTTGATAATTATGTATTTTAAATATCGACATTAAAATTTCTAATCCCCATACTTTTGACATTTTATTCAGGCTAAAAAACAATTTAAATTAACAACTTTGATAAACTGGGCTTCAATAAGTTAATAATTATCTGTTTTGCGTACATGTCAGAGACATATTTCAAATTCCCGTATTTCGCGTAAAAAAGAGAACAGTAAGATGAAAAGTGCTGTAATTTAAATTACTACATCAGCTTGAATGGAACTATTTCAGACGGTAATTCCAGTGATAGTAACAGCATCACGAGTGCCTCGCGTGCTTGCACTATTCCATTTTATGAAATCTTGAAAATGGCTGCTCTAAAAGAAACGTAATATGCCCGTTCGGGCGCGGCTTAACATTAATACACGGTTATACACTGCTGGCGATACAGATTTTTGAATAGCGAAGGTACGTAATAATGTGCTCCGAGCACCGAGTTGAATATCAATGTATAGGTACGTCGCATTCGGCTACATTATCCTGATGGGTGTTCCAGAAGTAAGTATGCAGTGGAACGAACGATGGAATATAATAAAAATAACAATGCAACTTTTAAACATCTTTGAACGAAAAGTGAAAGCAATTGTTTCACACGTACTTCGGGATAGTCGATTGAAGTCTGAGCCCACTCTATATAAATACTAGATAGAAAGATATTGTTTCACTATTATTTAAATTAATGTTCATCAGAGTCAGTGCATAATTATTACTCGTGGATGTATGTAGATTAATATTTGTTTCACGGTTTTCGCGCGAATCCCTCGTTGCAAAATGTTCGGCGGGAAAACTTTTTTGATTCGCCGTACACTGAAATTTATTCAAACTAGATTAAAGCAATTAACGAGCCACTAGCTCGCAGTTTCGGAGCGTGATCTGCATTAGAAGCTACGATTATGCGTTATTCCAATTCAGAGGCTCCTTTGACTATGAATTATAGTAACAATTGCACGGTAATATTCTCGCTGATAATGTAGTATACGTTACTAACGACGTTGTAATCATATCGTTAACTGCGGGTGTTTCGATTATACCTTGGAACCGCCACATTAATCAATCGTGTGTGATCGGCATTAGCTGTTTGAACAAATAAATTGAGTACAATCGATCATAGAACTGTCGGCAGTCAACGCGCGGATCGAGTATATTCGATAAGAGAAATTAAGAGAGCAATAATATTATCGACGGAAATGGCAACAGTTGTTGGGCAACTGCAGACACGTATGTACAGTGAACCGTGAAGCGTGTTGCTCGAATGAATTTATCGTTATATTAATTATTTTCCAGAATATCCAGACTGTATACTTTTAATTGATGCCTAACTTTGCAATAGAATCGCGATCTCCTAACGAGACTCCAAAAGTGTTTTCGTGTTTAGAATTACACTTTAAATTCCAAATATTCTTCGTTTTAAAAAAATCAATTGATAACGGAAGGAAGCTTTTTTGGATTTACAACGATACGATTCAATTGTTTTCTAAGTTAGAAAGAGTTCGTGAATTTTGAATCATTACTCCAGTTATTGTCCAATACAATTTATTATTACGATTCTAACTCTCGAATGATTTTCCCTTTGAAAATCAAGTTTGTTTATCCTACATTGTGCGTACGAATTCGCGTTTCGCTGAATATCAATTCTGAAAATCTCTCCCTTCGTTTAGAGGCACTCCGTACACAGAAGCGCGCTTACCAAAGTTTCGCTCCGCAAAAATAGTTGAAATGTTGTGGGGGGAAATTTCAGACTTCATCGAGGCGAATGGCGCAAAGTGTGCCGGCAAACGAAGGTACAAACAAACCGCGATTTCACGCTCGGCAAATGCACGCGACTCGTTATTTATATATATATATATATTTTTTTTTATTTCGTTTGCGTGTGTCTCGAAAGTCTAGCTCTCGACTCTTTGGATGCAAATCGCTTCGGGTAACGACTAATTTTCACCATACAGTCCAAAAAATCTCCCAAGTTTCGAGTTCGCCAACGCGCTTTCAGTATGTCCGGTTGGCAATTTAAAAAATTAACACTCCGAGAGCGATTCGCTTACAGAAAACTCCCGCGGAATTTAAATTGCGTTCTTTGCCACGCTGACTCCAATTTGCCGGAGTAGTTTCGCACGCGCATATAAACGCGTAAAGAGTAAATTAAAATGTTCGTCAGATTTTCCTTCCCGCCGTTAGTAGTGGCTACAGTTTTGAAAATAGTTCCGAGCAAAAACGTGAAATGCATCGAAGATTTATTTTTTTTTTATTTACGAGTTGCGCGTGCAGTTCTAATATTTCTGTGGAAACGATTGTAGATACTCGTAGGTTCAAAAAAAAGCGTTCTACAGAGTGTGTCAGAAAAATGTCGAATACAAAATCCTATTTATTATTTACTCCACCCTTGAAAACGTAAATCCCTTTGTTTACGCGATATTTAGATTTGAAGTTTTAAAATGAACACCCTATATATTCAATTATCATAAATAGACTGCGGATGTTTATGCAAAACGCAGTATTCTCATACCGACTTTAAACTGATTTCGCGACACAAATGCAATAAGTATGCGTGAAGTATACGTACAATACATTATATTGCCCGTATAGTATATTATTATACGTACAATATATTATTATCGCCTGTCAGCTCGTTAAAAATAATGTGTTTTGCATAAACATTCGCAGTCTAATCATAAACATCTCGCGTACGACTGTTGCCTCATCGATGTACCAAGCTGTACGGTTGCAACCTCCTTTAACTGTAACAGAATCACCGTAGGATTCGCTAGAATTCTATCTCTGGATGTCTGCCACGAATATTCCTTCGGAAGGAAGGTGTTACCCGAAAGGTGGACGGATCGATGTCGACGCGCGAAATTATCAAGTTTAATTAAATCGAGAGACGGGGACGCCGGGGTGAGGAACATTGGGGCAAATCGAATGATTTTCGTTTAACGTGCAAGTAAGAGCGATCCGCGGTTTGAATATCTGATAGAAAGATACCCGGGGGACTGGCAGCCGATGTCCGGAAAATAAGGTACCTCGATCTGATACGTTTTCCGGTTGAAGGAATTGGCACGGAGAGCAACGGAAGGAATTCGATGCTGATGCAAGTGGATGTATTCCCGATTTGCGCATACATCGGAAAATAAATAACCCCGATAGAAAAATGCATTCGATGCGCGGCGGTGGATATTACGAGTGTGCACAAAATCTGCATCCGAGTGGATCGAAGTTCAAGATGCTGCATTCATTGCGACCGGCCTTTTACATGAGCTTACGATCTTGGGGGTGGGGAGGAATGTGAAAAGGTATCAGGTGAAGAAAAAAAAAAATTGAGAAGGTTAGGTGAATCGCAGGATAACTTGTTCCGGTTACTTATTATTCTTACTCCGATTGAAAAATTCGTAACTCTCGTAATTTTGGTGGTAATTTAATTTGAAAAATTGCATTGGGAAGCTAAGGGTGTCCTGAATTATGTAAAAAATCAATAAGTAAATGCAACGGCTGAAGAAAAAGAAATTGCCGCTTAATATTGACTTACTCGAATGTTATGGTGTTTCAAGATACCTAGTTTGATTTAATCGTAACTTATGTAATTTTTTAGATATTTTATTGAGACAAAGTGCATTATTAAGCTCAAAGCGTGCTAATTCATTTTAAAAATCAGATAGGGAATATCGTGGCCACTAAAAAAAAATTATCGCTAAATCAAAATTGAATCCAAGAATATAACGTTTAAGTCAAACTTCTCTTTAAAAAATCGTGGCTTCTACAATGTTTTACCAACTTTAACAAGACTGATAACTTGTTCCGGTATGATAGCGTTTTGAAGCCTGAAACACAATGAAACGTGGAAGAAACACGAAAAAAAATCTACGACCACGTATCGTACGCCGAATCAAGAATTAACCTACCATCGCCCAACGCACACGTAAAATCTCCATTCCACATTGCGCACAAGCTCTGACGGACGCGCGCACACACCTTTCCGAGGCCAAGTACGTAATAACGCGAACCGACCACCTCTCTCCCTCTCCTCGTTCAAACCTAAGGCGAGCCTCAATCTCGCTGCCACGACCGAGTCTAAGGGAAACGTAATAACACGGAAGCGAAACGAATCAATTTATCGAATTTCAATACTTCAATAGGAAGAATTTCTTGCACGAAGCGGACGGGTTTGGCGGCGGGTGTGAAGGGGTAGGGGAGGGGGGGCAGCAGCCGGGGGTTGGGGCAGGGTGGCACGACAATGGAAGGAAATCACGAGAGTCCGTCTACGGGGTAATTGCTGGCACGGATACGACGAAATGCCGTGGCTAACGATGCAAAGAATTATTCGGATCGTCCCCTACCGGAATTCGTCGGCTATGCTCGGGGGGACTGGAGAGACTGCTTGAAATATTTGATTACTCTCATAGAAGACGATGAAAATGGTCGCGATGAATGGCAACTTCCTTTTAACTTTCCAAACGCCCCCCGCCGAGAGTTTCAGGAATTGATCGCCAAACACCCCGAGTGGACGTTTAAGTTCATCCTCGTAGCATCTGCTTAAGCGACGCGCATTTTCAATGGCGCGAGCCTTAACGATTTTCGGGTTGGAAATAAAACTGGAGCGAATCGTTTAGTCGAATTCGTGGATAGAGTGTGTCGCCGTGTGTCGAAATAATGCTTTTCGTGAATCTTTTAAGGGTTCGCTTAACCTGGTACGGGTTAATTGAGTTTCAAACGAAGATAGATGTTTGTGATCGAAAGTCGATTGACAAATATAATTATGAAAAATAAAAATGAATAATCTCTATGGAAGTCGCAAATAAAATTTGAAGTGAAAGTGCTTCGCTTAATTTTTATTCTGCGTTAAGTCAACGTAATTTTGTCTTAAGTTCTCAGTGGATTCAGTTTTAATCGAATCGTTTTAACGTTGCGCGACGTTTACGTAATTATAGGAACAGCCCGGCCACTTACGCGCATCGCGTACGCGACATTGAAAAGCACTTATATTTAAATTACATTTTAATCGTTCCACATCCCCCAGTTGATAACTCGATTTCGCTCGCACGAGCACATTAATGAATATGTAATGCGACTATTCAATGGCGAAAAACGATCTTCTCGCCAGGGAATCGCGATCTTTCGACAGAACTGGTAATGCGACTTCACTCGATAAAAAGAAATCTCCAGAGTTCCATTTTCGAATACAGCACGCTTCAAAATGAATACGATTCTTCTTTCTACATTAAGGTGAATTTACCTAAGCTTGTGTCTTTAAGGAATATAATTTGAAACTCGAAGATTTTTCTGAATTTCATTTCTTTACAGTTTCGTTGAATCCGCAATGTTATATTGACTTTCGTTTGCGAACCGTGTATCATTTTGAAATGTTACACAAAATTATTATTATTAATCCATATACCGTTCACATATTAATCGGAACCATTGAAATTATTCCAACATCTCTCATTTCCGACAAAAATAAAACAATTATCCCATACGCGTATAGGAAAAGAACGGTCGTGTATTATTTTGAAACGCCCTATAACCGTGCATATACCTACAGATGTGACTATATACGCGTTCGGAACGTGACACCTATACGTGCTTCATTTCCCTGTAGATCTCCCCCCGAGATTTCAATCCCTTATCCCTAACGCTGTCACGGAAAGAACGCGACACCATGGAGAATATCCTCGAACATCCCCCTTCCCCGTCGACCCTTTAACCACCCCCCTCTCTCCCAAGACTCCGACTTGTTCCTGGAGCCGTCGCGTCGGTCTTTCGCATTATCTCGTGAAACGGCTGTGAGCTTGGCGGCTGTTTACACCGGATGTATAAAGCACCCGAGCTTTTTCGATCCCTCCACCCCCAAGTGAAATGTACACCATCACCACCACAACTATCCCCCTAGCCGAGAGCTTCCGTGCCTGTACCCGCGACCACCCCCCTCTCCCCCCACAGCCTCCTCCCGCGTTGTACTTTTTCTGCCACCCATCGTTCCTCGGTTCTCTAGCTTTTACTCACTTTCTTCCTGCCTCTTTTAACTCTCTTCTCTCCCATTCGTTTCTCGTTCCGCCCTTCATCCCGTTTCACCCCACTCCCATTTTTTTTTGTTTCGTTCTTTTCTTATTTTTCGCATTCTATTCACGCGATCTTTCTCTCTCTCTCTCTGTCTCTCTCTTAGTCGCTCCGTCTCTCGTTTCACATTACTTCTCTTCGCCTCTCTCCCTTGCCCCGTTCTTCATTTGTCTCCCGTTTCATTTACTCTGTTTCTCGCGCTATCTTTCTCTCTTTTGTATTTTATCATTCTCTCCTGCCATATTTCCCCCCGCAATACTTCTTATTCTTCCTTTCGTTATAACTTCAATGCTCCACCCAGAATTTCTTTTTTCTCCTCGTTCAATCTCTCAGCCCCTCCTCGTACCCCTCTCTTCCATTCTCCTTCCTCTTTCTCTCACCATATCATCCTTGTTTATTCACTCTCGTTTGCTTTCCCTTAATTCATTCGACCACTCTCCTGCAATTCTCAACCCTCCACCCTTTTTTTTTCTCCCCACCCTCCCCTCCTTTTCACCCTCGACCCTCGTTACGCCAGACGCCAGTGGAAAATGAAGACGACGATTTTGTACCGCGAAGAACGTTCATTCGTCTACGTCCACGCGTTTCACGGATCCACGTGTTTTGCATCCGGCACTTTTCTCCCGCGATGCACCTAATGCATTGACATCCGCACCCCCGCGCCACCCTCCCCTTACGTCCGTTTCAACCTCCCCCTCCTCCTTCTCCGCCCGCGGGTGTCTTTCTGTTAACGCTTCCATCGTTCTTCTACCGCGGTATCCGTTAACTCGCGAACTCCCACGCTCTTACGTCGCTGTCCCCGTGTATCGCGCACATCCTCCTCCTCACGACCCTCCTCCGAGCTTTCTGTTTTCCAACTCCCCCCCCTCACTTTACCAACCCCTGGCTTCTTTCTTTCCTTCGAGGTCGCACTTTATCAAGAGCGTTAGGCTGTACGCGAGCAACTGGCATGGTTTATCGTTTAACGTCGGCGAGAATGCGACGGCGAACGGATGGCACGCAATCCATTTAGCGAGTTCCTCATTTCGTTAGCGTCCTCGGTTTCCTTCGTTGAGCCGTTCATTTTGATACTTTCGGTGATTAGGGATCGCTAGAAAGCAGTGGCTGATGATGGAATAGAAAAAAAATTTGTATTTCTTTATTGTGAGGAAATTTATCTATGTATTACATCGCGTACTTGTACTTGGCCCGAGACAAGACCTTGTCTCTCGATGCACAGGGTGTTCCATAAATGGAGGCAGACCGTTGATGGTGCGATACCTGAGGTAATTCCAAGCACATTTTTCCTTATCGAAAATATCCGCAGAACCTTAGTTAACGAGATATTAATGGAAATCGGGAGCCAATCGGTGAGGGGCGTAGTAGTTGGCGGCTCCACCTATCAGACTCGACTACGAATCACCGGCGGTACCGGTTATCGCGCTGTTCTCCGAAATCTGCTTGGAATTGTACCAGGTATCGCGCCTTTAACGGTGTTTAGGAATTGATATATTGATATATATTATATCCATGTATACAATTTTAAATCACACCTTGCTTATCAAAAAATAATCGGCAATAGAGTGAAGAAAGTGTACGTTAAAATACCGCGAAACGGTAAATGCAACGGTGTATTTTGATATAACAAAATTTTAACCGAGGCCAGGCGCAATTTAGGCAGCCGACTCGCGTTTTTAAATTGCGCCATACTTGCAACGCGGTAAAATGGGAAACTTAATTGTTTTATAATTACGGTGTGCTGTACTTCTATCGTTACGTATGCAACTGTAAACAATTAAAGAACTGTCAAAGACGCCAGCATAATGCATTTTATGCCACTGTCGTAATTGAAAAATTTGTTTGGAATACTCTTGACGCTGCTGGCGGCGTTTTATGATTTTTTGCGCCAGTTAATATATCCAGTTTTATTTTGGAGTATAATTTTAAGTACACTGAATTTTTAGCGCGGCTTTTTTATTTAATTTTTACTTTACATTGTTGTCGCGTATTATTTTTAAATACGACCACCTCGTTATATTTTTAAACGAACAATATTTGTGGAATCTCATTAAAATTAACATTATTATTTTATAATCCAATTAATTTAACATACGCGCAAAGAATAATTTAATAGCAGAATGAACAATTCACAATAACAATAGGTACGCTCAAAAATATTATTTTACTTTCTTCCCTATCACAAAGTTCCTTTGGATTTAACAAATCCTTGGGGATTTTATTGGTTAAACATTTAAATTCGCAATCTCTAAAACGAACAAACAAACAGCAATAACGATAGCTATATATATAAAAAAAAAAGAAAATTTTGAATTCTCCTCGATCAAACACTGTGGAATTTAGAAAGAGTACACATAATCAATGGTTCGTCGCTTAATTACGACAATTTTCCTGTTTCCAACGTTACTTAGCCACGATAAAAAATCGTTGCGAATTTGGGATTTCCAATTAAAGCTGCTAAAAAAAAAAAGAAATAGAAGAAGATCGAACTCGGGGACGAGGGTTAAAGCACGGTCGAACTTGCGCCGGTGCAAAACATTGGCTGCAGAAGCGGAAAGGAAATACGGGACGGGGGAGAGGGGGGGGGGGGGGAAGAGGAGATATTCTCATCTACTCGGATTATAAAGTAGCAAGATTAATTGTTTTATCTCCCTCCTACTTCCCGTTCGTGGTTCGGCGGAGCTTCCTGGCCGATAGCAACCGCCTCGATTCTGGTTTGATTAATTATTCCCATTTTCCGGGGATACCGCGAGCTGAGAGTACCCCATGGCGACGACTCAACCGGGCAACATTGAAAATTAAATTCACCATCTCCCAGGCGATTTCATGCTTATGCTTCGTAGTTATCATCGTTGACACCGTACGCGAGATCCCTTTGAGTATACGACGTCGTTTCGGGCTAAGTAAACTGACGTGGGTGTACGGAGTGGGAGGTACACATTTATAAGTCTAGATGACCGATTGAATATCGATTGCATTGAAAAGTATTTTGAATAAAGGTGAACGATATCGTGGTGGGTATGTAAATTATTATTTTGCTGCCCCCGTTCGATAGCATTAAATTTTCGTGTAGAAATTTGGTTAACCTGTAAATGCTCTACGGGTTGTTTAAGTTTATTCAGTTTCTTCGAGGCAAGTTAAATATATTTGAATTAGTTTTTATAGTCGTGCATCGATGTCTATATTAATTTATTTAAGAATGTGTAGAAGATCCCTGGTCGAGTCAGGCAGCATTTTACACGTATATTCTACTTGGTTTAAGTAATTTTTAAATAAAGAACAAACGATATACTTCAATCGAATTAAAATCCTGAAACCCATGCTATTTTAAAGAATCTATTCATGCAAGTAGTATATCCCTGTCTGACCCAGCCTGCACCGGAAAGATGCATTCTACTTAAACTAAACCCAGTTATTAATGCAGAACAAGTCAAATTCTTTAACGATTCCAATCGGCGGATATTCCCATAATACTTTGAAATCCTCAGAATTAGCCGAGGTTATTGACGATGAGGTTGAAAATAATATTCCACGAGGTGACACCCGAGTGTCTCTTTCGCTGGCCGCCAGGTCACAGCTGTTCCCACCGTACCTTACTTGCGCCGTCTACTTACTTCGAGTCTCCGAGAGTTCAGGGTAGGGCGAAGAAGAAACGTCAAAGTTCGCCGCGAGAATTACTGCATAAATTATGGTCGGTGCGCGCAAGTGCGGTCTCGATTTCAGGTAGGGCGCCACGTAGGATCGCGTCTACTCGTTATCGGCGGCTCGTCGAGATCGCGTTTAATTATCCAACGCACGCCGCGAGAGTATCGAACTTCCCTCATTTGGGGAACAAATGAACGCCACCGGTTAGATTAACGTGAGCTTAATGCTGCCCGGGTTTGCGCGATGTGCAACGGGGACGAGCCGACGGTCGTATGTTCTCCAACCTATGTAACGCCACGTTTCGCGTTTAATTACGACTTTGGTATATCATTAATAAACATCAATACTACGCGACGCACTCGCGTACGCCGCGTGATTAATTAGCAACCGTTCTATGGAAACTGGGTGGGCTCGGGGAAAGAACGAAAGCGCGGTCTCGACTGGTTTTCGATCTGGTGGAACCGTAAAGATTCGCGCGAACTCTTGTCGCGGATGGATTTAGTTGGAGATTTGAATTTCTCGTACGTTTCGTTACTGTGTATATGAATATTTGAAGATCCGTACATCTACCGAAAATACGCGATATCTTTATTTGGAATTGTAAAGATTTTCGTATAATTAGAAACGTTGATTGATTTTCGAGCGGGAGTTTGAAAGGTGTGCGCCGGAGTAAAGGAAGCGTTTTTGCCGAAACGATATTCGAGGGAGATAAGAGAGATACGAGTGAATTTATCTGATTTGGCGGTTGATATAACCGAAATAATAATACTTTCAATATCCGTGACGGAAATCGATACTGCATACCTACGTTTCATAGGACATTACCCTTTCAAGATATTCAATACGAATTCATAACATATTCAGAATGTAATATGGCTTTCGGAGGGAGAATATGAATTCGAAGAAATACACTGCTTTTCTTAAGAATACGTTCGTCGTAGAAGTGGCATTTGTAATAAAATAACTGAACATTGTCGAAAACATTATTGCAAAAGTGTCGAAGTACCCGTCATGAATCAATCGTGCTAAAATCATGTTCACACAGTATCGTTATCTTTTTCACGTGTCAAAGTCACGTCGTATCTGATTTTTATTTTTTTTTTTTACGCGTTGAAGTCACGGCTCTGCGCAATTTTAATTTCTGCGCGTATCAAAAGTCTGACACGTTGCGTTTTTATTTTCTTTTTGACGTTAAAATTACGTCACAACTGATTTATATATTTTTTTTTTCTCATGGGTTAAAGTTACTTCTCGTAGCAATTATATTTTCCCTCGCGTTAATATAACACGGCTCGTAGTAATTCTATATTTTCCACGCGCTAAAATTACGTCTCATCGCAAATATATTTTTTTCCTCGCGTTAAAATTACGTCTCATCGCAATTATATTTTTTTCCCCCGCGTTCAAATTACGTCGTAAGGTAATTAAAAAAATTTGTCTCGCTTCAAAATTACGTCGCGTTACGCCCTTTCTCGCGCGTTATAATCACCTTCGCCCCTCCTTTAACGAGAAGCTTCAAATCTCGTCGATTTGCCGATAAACGTCGAGCCACGAGAAAGCAGGGCACTATTTTCTTGGCGAACGACAACCTCTCTATGATCAATAACAAAATGGCCAAATACCTGACTAGGGCTGCACACGGCACCATCGGCAAGACGACAAGGTATTTCATGAGGAGCGTGATGGAGCCGTTGGGGGTGGCAACAAGGGTCGTTGCAGTCCTCCTCCCATCCGCAATCGCACTCTTCCCCATCCTCCACCACACCATTCCCGCAAATGGCCGTCTGAGGTTCTGTGAAATCATCGATTTTCAATTTTTAGTCCGATAAAGATCGGTCGTGCGAAGCCCCTTTACGATTAACAAGAATGATTCGTGGAATCGACGGAAATAATGGCATTTTATTAATCACCGTTGAGTTTGTTTAAAGATATTCTAGGATTTTATTATTGAGAATCGCGTGATAGAATAAATAGATATGTATGAGTAAATATATATTTTGACGATTAAATGTAATGTTAGTAACTAACGCAGGGGCTAGTAAAACTGCTAAAAGTTAGAAAATTAGAAATTTCAATTGCAATATTTATCGCGAACGATCTAATAAATCATAATAGAAGGCAGAAAACCTAAAAGTGCGATATTTATTAACAACTATCCGTTGAAGGATAACTTTTTAACGATCAAAGTTCGTTGAAAATATATATACATTGAAAAAATAAGTTTGTATACCCCGTTGTTTTGTGCTCTCGCTCTTTATTTTTCATGGCAAACAGATTTGGATACTATTTTTCACCGTTCGTTTATTCGGTACGCGGAATCTTTGTGTCATTAACAATTAGCGAGCGCCGTCTATTTTGGATTTGCGCGACCGGTTGCTCGTTTGATGATACGCTTGTGCGAACGGTATTCGTAGTCCGAAACGAGTTTTACTCGACCCATGTACAGTCCACGATTAGAATTGCAATTGCGTTGCCATTAGACCGGAATTAATCGATATTCCAAAGCGCCAAACTTCTCGTTTTTTGGAATCGCGAATGTATTAACGCGGCGAAATTGGATTACGAAAATTAGTTTCGTAATACACTCTTCTACCGGGTCGTGCACGAGAGAAAAATTGTTACAGTTGTTATTACTACCACGGTAGGTACTACAATAGTTAACAGTCAAATTCGTAATTTTCTATAAAACTCTTTTATTTCCTCGCGCGGTTCGATTAATTCGTGGGTCTTTTGAAAAAGCCGAGTTCAAAGGAACCGAAACGACATAAAGGTTTATTAAAAATTATTATCTTGACATGGAGGACGCGAGTGAAAAAAAAAATGCTTCGCGAACTTTTCCAATTTTATCTTCCGCTGTGACAGAGGTCGCAATTAAAATTTCTCCAGCGAAACAAGAGTCGAAGTTTCTTTTGAAAGACTTTTTCGTTACACGCTTCTCGTTTCTACGAACTTTTTCTTTTATTCCAAAATCGAAATTCTACCTTGTGCTCTTGTACCTTTTATTATTTCTCCGCCAACTCAAATTACAACGGAAATATAATGTTCTTATATGATAAAAAAAAAACCAGCCCGTAGTTCAATCGACAGAAGGCCGCAAATGAGAATCTCTGCGAGAACGATTTACCTACAACGATTAATAATCGCACGATAGGAAGTGCGTTAACGAATAGCAACAAACAACCGCGATCAGAGGTAACTTCGTCGCAAGACTTATAAATAATTCAGCCCCTAATCGCGTATACAACCAATTGAGATTCCGCTGTTGGCGGCGATAACTTTCGATTCGTAAGTAATTCAGTCGACGACCCTGTTCTGAAGTAATTAAAATGTCGGTGTCCGTTATACTCACCGGCGAAGCAGCCTTTAGTCGAGCGAGCCTTGGTATTTAGAACTGGGTTTATGGAGACCAGGCTGCAGGGACTGAAGCGATTGTTGTTGCGTTTGTCACCGCTCGTAGCTCGGGCGAACATTATGAAATTGCCGTCTTCCCCTCCGGGCGAGCATTCGTCCGGGTCGTGCTGGAGTATTAACAGAAAAGGTGAAATATTGGGTCAGTAGGAAATCGTTGCGATAAAATCTAAGGGGAGCTCGAAACTTTGTAGTGTCTCGATATAAGCAGACCAGGTTGTTAATTAATTAAGGTTTTAAGGAGAATCGTCAGATTGGGATCATGTTAATGGAAAAGATGAAATATTGGTCCAGTTGGAAATGAATGCGACAATACGCAACAGAAATTTTGAACTGACTCAATGTAAGCAGATCGGAGAGTTTAATTAACTAATGGGGATTTCAAGGAAACTCGTAACATGGATTGTCAGACTGAGGTTATATTATTAGAAAAAAAATTAACCATTGGGCCACTTCATCCGTACAAAGAAATAATTATTTGCTGTCAATTATTAATGAACTATTCTGTCACTATTCTTAAAACCATCATAGTTTCTTGAAATGTGGCTTCCTCTCAAACGTGATCATCCTAGATACGAAATCAGATCAGGTCTTATAAAGGTTACCAGGGAAAATTAAATTCACAGTAAACGTTGATTCAGACAAATCGGTTTTTAAGTAGTTTACCCAAGTACGAAGTTTCTTGAACGAATAACGCTGCCCTTGATTGTGAAAAAGCGATTGGGCTAAATTAAGAAGCGAATAGTCAACTTTGAAGCAACATTTAATGGGCTAACTTTTTCTTTTGTTTAATGGATTATTGCAAACTCGTATTTTACTTTCAGCGATCGATCAAGCCTTCTCGGTTATGAAAAATATAAAAAACTGATGGCAAACGCGCCATCAATTATTCGTATTATTATCTTGTCCAAAGAGGTGTATTATATTAATCTAAAATAATACACTACATCCTACACGTCCTTTTTAAAAAAATATTCCCTTTCGATATTACGTGTCCCACCGAGAGTATTTTTTGTCTATTTTCAGTAAGCTACTGTTTTAATTCCATCCGTCACTCTTCAAATTCAACTCTTGTAAGAAACAAAATGAATTTTGTAAAGACATGTAAGCCATATTAGAGTATTTTTAATATAAATTGATATACAAGATAGAAAGATTCACAATTTTGAGACTCGCCGAGTCGCTGCTTTTCGAGTAGTGTCAATTTTTCAAAGGAGAAATTCTCCGGAAGGCAGACGGAGCTGTCGTTTGTAAGGGCAATTGTTTCGGAATAAAGAGCTCGTCAAGGTTACACGAAGTAGTCCTTTCGGGGAAAGCGTTTCGCTATTATATTCCAAATTGAATTTTGTCGTCGGAAAAAACCACCCCCGGCGGTCAGTTCAAATGGCGAACAAAGGGAGAATGAATAGGCGCTCTTCCCTTTTAGAAATAGTGCGCCGGGTTGTTTCTATTTTGGTATACATACATATAAAGGTCAGCACCCAACATGACTTGTTTCAAAGTCAAAATGCTGAGATAAAAGCGTTTATATATACCGGGTGGCGCGAAACCAACCGATGGGAATTTGAAGTTGAACCAGAAAGACAATTTACGAACGCGTTGATTAGAATCGATTTATACCTGCTTCTTGCCACTCTTGCGGTCACGATGAATAATGAATTTTTGCGTTACCCGTATACTTTTAATAGAAAGTCAAAATGTAAAATGAGAATGTACGAGTCACTAAGGTTGAAGTACATTATCAAATTTATCATCGACTCTACCCCCGTCGTGTCAAGCGTATTAAATATTTTACGAAATTTTGAAAATATTTTATTCTCCACTTATCGATTTAAAACTGCATGCACGTGTCTAGGCGGGTCAATTATTCAAATAATTCGACGTTACTTCTCATCAGCTGCATTTAAATATCTAAACTTGACAAAGTTCACCGTTATTAAAGAATCAACGAGCACTTCGGCAATATTTTTTATTCCTTCAGAGTCTTTATTACTATCCAGCACCGTGCATTATTTCTATTCGACGAATACATTATCCGCCCAACGCTCCTCCCCGATCAAAGGGATCTTTTTTCCGCGAGCAACCGCGACATTGAAAATTTTCTCGAGGGCTTTCCAACAGCGCATTTCCATCTCATTTGTATTCGGTATTTGAAGAGGCCCTCGCGAAAGAAGAGCAAAGCGTTTACGGGTGTAGCTCAGGTCGCCACGTAACGTCCTTTCGATAGTAGAATGCCAGACGATTAGTAGGAAAGTTTGCCCTCGGAAGGTGGTTTACGTACACAGTGGGATTCAGGGGGAGGGGGAAGGGGTGTGTGTATGTCTGTGTGCAAACGGATGTTTACCTTCCCTAGTTACACAGGAAAAAGTTTCACGATTAATTGGTTAGGATAGGAACAATGAACTCTCGAGAAATTTACTTATAATGGCCTTGCAATGTACACGTTTATACAACGTGCAGGGGGACTGCTTCGGAGATTGAGTTTAAACATAGTCTCTGTTTCGCTTGGAAGGAATGCTTTTACACGTTTCCACGAGGCGTCGAGACGTGTCATTCTACTTACGGATTTGTCTGTGTATCACGATTCCTCGTTGCTCGTCTGTTTTTAGGGATTCAGTATCGTGGTGAGGAGGGTAGCAGAATTGGATAGTGTTAAGTCAAACGCGATGGAAGATGAGGCGTACGTGTGTTGAGAGGCAGTAATAGAATCGCATCTGTCTTCCGAATTTTTAGATTAATTAAATTTTTAATTTTTAATAATTCTATAGTATGAGGTGTTAAGAATATACTGTTAAAGTTTTAAATCAAAATTTTTTAAATTATCGATGTTAGAAGCATTTAAGGAAGTATACTACCTAGCACCCGAGTCAATGTTTAAAACATTAAACGCGTTTTTTCCGAAACAACATTTTCACGGACGGTTGGCACGATATCTACAAAACGAATTGCCCGATTGACTTCAAATTTGATCAACATATGCAATAGACAACCTTTTATTATTTAAATTATTTATTATTTAAATTAATTGGTTCACGTTGTATGATTTTTGAGAATTAATTGGACTGCAGCGTACACCAACAGAATTGGGCGGTATCTAGTCCGAGACGATGGGAGATCAGATGCATGCGCGTTGAGAAGCAGTAAAAGGATCAGATTTTTTTACCGAATTTTTTAATCGGTTCATCCCCATTGTGTGCCCTTTTTTTTAAGCGATTAATTGGTGTGCATGGTAGAGCAGTGGAATTGGGCAGTAGTTAGTCAGCAATGATGGAAGATCAAGTATGTGCGTCGAGAAGCAGTGAAATCACATCTGCTTTCAGAGTTTTTAAAATGATTGATCCCCATTGTCTGTCTTTTTTCAGCGATTAATTGCCGTGGATGGTAGGGTAGTAGAATCCAATAGTATTCAATCAACCCTGATGGAAGACACATTGTACACCCGCCGAGAGCCAATTATTGAATCGCTCCTGTTTTTTGATTGTTGAAATTGATCGAACGACTTTGCAATATTTTAAATTTAATAATAAAAGTCGAGACATTAAATTCAATAATAACGATGTTAAAAGTCAAGAAATAAAAAATTACGTGTTCAATATTTATCGAGAACAATTAAATGAATTCATCAACGACAGAACGTCATTAAAAACTCATGAAAGAAATACACATATATGTATATCGTTTTCAGTGAACATCAGTGACGTCCCTCAAAATATGTTATCAACCAAAATAATTGTATCTTTTTTTCAAACAAGAACACTGGCTTTGCTACAAACATTCAGCGGGTTTACCAAAAATATACGCCGGAAAAAAAAAATTCTACATCGGCCTCAAAACAAGAGCAATGGCTCGCAATGGTTTCGGAAAATCGAAAACCATTTAATGTGACCGCATACCGACGCGCTATCGTAATTGCACCTCTCAAACAATTTAGGTGTAACGTGTATGCGCTACCAAAATATAGTAAACGCGCAAACCTGATATACTCGTGAACTTACCGGGGATCCGAAGTTGTGACCGATCTCGTGTGCGAGGGTTACGTGAGAAACCGTAGGTGGTACGTGCTTGCCGTAGTTCAGTAGGGTGATTATACCGGTGTTGAGCGATTTCATGCTACCCCTGTAATGCTGCAAGACGAAACAGCGTTAACCTTAAGTGCATGGGACGTTTGAACAAACTGTCTTTACGGAATTAACGCGACACGGGGTATACGGGGGTCGGGCGTTTAAACGCGAACACCCGAGTAGTATTCTCCCGTTAGTCCGTGCGATGCGCGATAAATTTTCTCAGGAAGGACTGACCACGAGGGAGATATCTTTCTGTCACAATTTTTACCACCCGGAACGCTGTATCTTCTTCGCGAACATATTTTTCGTATGTATAATTCATGGCTAACGAAGATATTCGTATATTTACGTGATACGCGAGCGTTGGGAATTGACGAGACGTTTGTCAAAATTTATCGTTGAGCGCGAAACGCGAAAGACAGGTAATTTTAGAAATTATTTGACTAGAGCTAATGTAACGCTATACTTGCAATTACGTTTGCGCGTAATTTTATACGATTACACTAAGATTACTTACCCCGTTTTTCTCGCAAACTCCACCTGCATTCTTCAGATCCCCTGTCCAGGCTAATCCTAGAGTTCCCTTTTCAAAATCTCGGTAGGTGAACATGTAGGAGAGACAGAACGCATCGTAGTCTTCCTCTGGAAGAAATAATTACGCGAACATATTTATTTTCACTTTAAAATCATCACTCTAGTTAATTTATCATTTTTTATTCTTTTAGATTATTTCTATTTCATATCATCGCCGTGATTATTTAATCTCCTATTATTTAATTTAGAGTTATAAAAATATACATAACTCATGATTGTCACGATCACTGGACAAGAGAACGCGCACGAATGCCACTCAACGATTTTCAAAAATTATCACACCTCGTCAACATCGCCGACAAAATTCTGCCAACATGCGCAACGTCTCGAACGGAACTGAAGATCGAGTTTGTGTACAAGTGAAGGTGAATCGCAATGCGGATTACGGTCAACGACAAAGGTATTGTCACTCCGCCTCCAATGCGGATAAAACAAACAATGAGAATGACGGTCATAAATTTACCTGCTCGTGTTGTCCAAAGTGGCACCTTGGCATCGTTATAAAGGGTGGGCCAATAACAATGACCACCTTGAATATTGCTGTTATTTGTAATAATATGAAAAAATGTTTTTTTTTTTACAAAACCTGCAGGGTATGGGGGGGCAACATTTCTTGCGTGGGTGGAGGCGTAGAGGATATCAAGAAATGTTGATACCACAATATGTCACCCCACATACCCTGAAAGTTTCGTATAAAACATTTTTTCATATTATTAGAAATAACAGCAATATTCAAGGTGATCATAGCTATTGGCCCACCCTGTATATACTTATACACATATTTTCACTCAAGGACAGCGAACGAAATTCCAAACCTCTGCACAACTGTGAGAGCTGTTTGTAGCAAATTATTCTCATTAAGGGGCTAAAACTTGCTTACGTGGTTTTGCTCGACGCTAACGAATTACAGTAAATCCGCGGTGAAGATGAGTTACCCCGGACAGTGGTAAGGCCCCGTCATAAGGCAGATTGAAAAAGGGCTCGGGAACCGAGGCGGCACATCGATCGGTGAGGCGCGACAGGCAATTATTAATAAAGTCAGCTACCAACAAACTCGGTTAATCCTAGAATACGAGTGAATAATGCTCCATCTTTTAATTTCTTTCGGCTAAATTAATCTCGGTCCTTCGTCAACCGGGAAGCAAGAAACACAACGCTGTCACTGTCGCCCGGAGCGATTCAGGGAGGGACGTTAATCCACGAAGTTTTAAACGACAGCAGTTAAGTTGTTCCATTAAAATTCGAGCGCGATGTTCCTTTTCGTCCGATTTAATCGCGGGACTGCCACGCGAGTTTGAGAATTGGCTCGGTGATATTTTTACTCGCTTACTAATTACTTTGGGCTCTGTTCGCCCACAATTCGATATCCACGAAGTGCCCTTTTTTTTTTTTTTGGGTCAATTTAATCGTTTCACCTTTGACAGTTGACCTCCACTCGCTGTTCTACGGCTTAAATGTAGATCGTGCGGATCTCTGGATCTTCGGATGTCCGAACTTTTTTTTACTCTATCATGTGTACTTCGGGTCGCTGATCACGAAATAATTATAGAATTTTTATTCTACTGAAAATTATTTCGCAAGGAATCACATGTGTTTGCTTGCTTTAGAAATAGTTTGGAGATCCGGAGACGTGCATGATCTAGATTTGTTCTACTTTTACTCGCGCACGAATTATGTGCCTTAAAGTATCGCTATCAATAAAATATTATTAAAAACAAATATGCCTCAATACAGATCCTTCGTAAAAACTGAACCAGAAACTCGTCGCGTTACAACTGAAATCAAATCCATTTATTTCGTCCACCCTTCCTACCTCCCCCCAAAATTCACTCCCATATCTTCTTATCAATCTTTTAGCGAGCAACCGCGCTAACGTTCTAGCGATAAAAAATCACACGATTACGGGGACACGGGGGAAAAAAAAGGGAGAAAGAGATTTCGCGATGAAAGTTTTGAGGGCCCGACCATGGCTAACTTCTTTCACTGAAATTCAGACATAACTTTCGCGGAATATTCATTTCGTTTATTTACGATGGCTCTTCTTTCGAGCCGCGATAAAACCCTGAAAACCTGAGGGAGAGGAGGGGGGGGGGTGGGGATAGTTGGGACACGAGAGCGCGGCAACCGACCCAGGAGTTTCTTTTTTCCTTCCTTCCTTTTCTCTTTTTTTTTTTTCGTACACTCGACCAGGACATCGATCCCCCGCGGAGGAAAGTTGCGCTCCCCGTAGTTCGCGGGGGTCGGACGAAAAAAAAAAGAAACAGAAGTTTTTCCAGAAATTAAATTACCGGACATTTTTAGGCTTCTGATTTATTATTTGCCGGATAACATCTACGACGTTGTTTGGCCGCGGTTCGTCGCGGTGGGAATTCAAACCCATTCCAAAAACCCTCCCCCTTACCTTCCCGCCCCCTTCCCTACCGCCCCCCCCCTCCTGCCGCGATGGCAGAAACGGCCAGGTAAAATACTGCGAACGACAGTAGGGAAATTAAAAACGAAATTAATTAAAGGTCTGCGAGAGACGGCTATTTGCCTCGGTTGGCCGAAAATAGCACGGAAACACGAGGTTCCCGATTGAATTTAGCAGACTACCCGGGGAAGGATGCGCCCCGATACGGTCCAACGAATGCAATTTCTATCCCGTATGTTAATTTGCCTTCGATTCCTCTTTCTGTCTTTTATTTTTCTTTTTTTTTTTTTACCGATCGTCCGCTCCGCGACGCGCGCCCCTCATCTTCCGGGAAACCTGTTTCCAATAAACGTTCGTTTCGGTGGGGTAGCGCTGCTCCGTTAATAAATTGCCATCGTTCAAAAGGAGCGTTTTTGCGGATGGAGCAATTTTTTAATTTTATAACCGGGAATTTCTGAGTAACTAAATGTAACATTTTTGAACCACGTTATCTCTGCAAACATGTTTTACAGATTATAGAATTATAAACATGATATTTAAAATCGTGTCATCGCTGTAAAGAAGTTTTACAGATTACAAAGTTATATACACGATATTTTTATATCATTTTATCCTTGTAAATATGTGTAACGGAATACAGCTTTAGAAACATGGCATTTTTGAATCATTACTTCAGCAAACACGAATTTCAGACTGATCGACGAATACGTATTATCATCGAATTCGGAAATCAGTTTTACTTGAAGGTGTTGGGGCAATTTTTGAAAATCCTCTCATTAAACTTTGTCCATAAATAGCTATGGGGAAAAGCGCGCCAATAAAGAATCTAATTTTCCTATAATTTTTGTGATTTCCAAAAGACGTCGAACATTCGAGAGAACGATGGAAATCTATTCGCCAGATTAAAGCAAAGTTTGGATTGAAATTACTCGAGCTGATGTTGTCCGCGTACGATCGCATCGCGCGACGCCAGTAACGCTAATTTATGGGACTCGAACAGCATTGATTCAGGGTTCGCCTAAGCCCGAAGTAAAACGGGGTAATAATAATTAATCACGGTCGAGCTGAAACTTTAACTTCCTCCCTTGGAGATTAAATTTAACGCGGTCGCCTGTTTTGCCTCTATCATTGCGCAATTCCCCGCGAATGGAGTTTCGCCCGATGGTAAACCATTGAACGCGAATAGGAAAGTCAGGTGTGAAGGATCCTTTAATTTAAATTGTGCCCCGAGATACTTATCGAGCGCGTTGTCGGGGAGATTTTCGATCAAGATTGTTTTAATCTTTTCGCGGCCCCATTGTTCCTACGGTCCATTGTGCGTCGAGATGGAAGATCGTTAACGTTTTTGAATGTTGTTAAGGTTGTAATTAGGCACTGATTTATCGAGGTTCGAAATTGTTCTGACTTGTCATTTTTATCGTTTTGGAGTTTCAAGAGAATGATAGCGATGTTGAGAGTCAGAGAATTATGTTGTTATCGTCAGAATCAAAGATTAAATTCTTAATTCGACCGAGTGTATAAAGATATATTAATGAGATTTTAATTGGCAATTACTGATCGTATTAAATTTCCATGGAACATTCTTTACGGGCTATTTTGGCGTGTTTACATAAATCATTGGCCTAATTTAAATTGTTGGCCGATACGAGAAGAAAATATCTTAAAGAAAAGTGAATATATATTTGTTTTCTTTCAACTTTAAGTTGTAAACGACTACCCAAAGCTCGCGATTGACATACAAATTGGCTCTTATCTTATTCTTTCGTAAAGAACGTAACGATTCCAATTTGTATTTACATTTAATTGCAATTAGCATCGACCGTACGTACAGTCCCTCGTCGACTCAGCGCGCCGATTCAATGTAAACGAGGGAAAAAAGAATATTGTCTAACGTCGCACCGAAAACGTAATCAAAGAGACCGCTCACCGTCTTTCTTATCCAATAAAAGCCAATTACGAAGAAAAGGAAAGTACAAATTCCCCCGGTATTCCGGGGCGCACAAAACGGATTAATAAAAAAAAAAAAAAAAAGAAAGCGGGAGAATAAAATCCACCCGACGAACGTGCTCGAGCGATCGGCAAACAAAAGTCCCAGCTGATAAATTCAAAGCACAGAAGAGCTTTCCCGATATGATCCGACATTTTCCGCGTAAAAGCCACGGTGGGGAGCGGGTGGAAAGGAGGGAAATAAAGAGAGCGAGGGAGAACGTACGATTAAACTAGAGGAGCACCGGCATATCGGAGTAAAACAAAGGAGCCCGGCGCTTTCTTGCTGTTCCCCGGAGCACCGCATATCTGCTTTCTACCCCTGTAATCCAACCTTTCCTCGTACTTATTAACCGGTGGGGTATTAGGTAACGAAGAACGGTCTCCGCGGGAAATACTACGGAATCACGAGACGGGGGAGCGCCTGCAAAAGCTTCGCGAAAGCTTTGTAATAAACTACCAAGGTGGGGTAAGAGAATATTCCAATAGGCGACGATGCATTTCATTAAAGTCAAGTGCGCGCGCAGTTGCAAGCCACATCGTACACCGGGAAACTCGAATGTTTACTTACTCGCACTTCATCGAGTTAAGCTGTCGGTAATTTAACGCAATCGCTACTGGGACAAGCAATTTAATTAACGACCGAAACGTACGGGAAGACGGGAGGTAAGTTGCGATTTTGCTTTTATTAAAAACCGGGGCGGGGGGGGGGGAGTTGTTCGTCGAGCGTTGGACGGTGGTATCGGTTTTCATAAAGATGATGCAAATGTTTTGATGAGAAATGGGAGAAAATTGTATGTTGAAAATTGTGGATGATATATTTATATATTTTTGTATAGATTTATTTCGTATATATATATTTATTTATTTTTGATATATTTATATATTTTCGAATATATTTTCGTCAACGATAGGGAAGAAGTTGTATGAGGATTGCGGATTATACGTTTTTTTGTGGATATAAATTAAAATATTCTGGTCAACAGTATCATAAATTGTATATTGAAAATTGTGAATGATGTAATCTTCCCCTGAATATAATAAAAGTCGTTTGATCAACAATGGCGAAGTAGTGAGTTGAAAATTATGGAGTATATAAATTTTCGTAGAGATAGTGGAAAGCAGATACGAGTGAATATAAACACATTCCACCGACTATAAGATATAACTGCAGGTAACAAGTTACAGATCGCAGAGCTAAAAAATCTGACCTTTCAAAATCGTATAATTTCTAGCGGTTCGCGAAAGAATTTCAGGATAAACGACACGACCTACGAAAGTCGAACGGCAAGGACCAAACGAACAATGTGCGCGTTGATTCTTTACACAGTTTTCATAAATTCCTGGCCGTTGATCTTGCATGAGTTAGAGACTAGCCGTAATATATCAAGGGTTCAATTTCAATCCAGATCGGATGATCAACGGATTAGAGAATGCGGGTTCTACTTTATGACTCGAGATCCTTAGGGCATTAAGCGATAACTCAACGATGGTCAAATGGATATTGTTACCGGAGCCATATTAGTCTTTGGGAAAAAGTTTCGAGAGAACGGAAAAGGGAGTTAGCGGGAGATCTTTATGGTATTGTTAGGAGGTTGAATGATACGTGCTCGTAGATCGATTTTTAGTGGAAAACGAGAGACGGCGGGGTGGTGGGAAGCTTCGATGAAAAGTGGAAAAGATGAAAATAGTTTACTCACCGGAGAATAGTTCCAAAAATTCTTCCACCCCGTAAGTGCCGGTGAATCTGTACGTCGAGTCGTTAAGCGCATACTCGCCGTGAACTTTCACGCGCTTTATCATAAAGCTGATGTTGTCCGGCTGTCCGTCTTGATTGAAATCTGGAATTTGATTAAATTCGGATTACGTCGAGATTTCGGTCCGGATTGCTGCAAGTTTCTATTTTGATTAATAGGAATGAACAATCTTAGATATACGTTGGAAAACTTGTTTTGTATCATCTTGGATCCAGTCTTTTGATAGATTCAATCACAAATGGAAAATGTTGTAACGTATAAAATAATATAAGTACACGAGCGAGTACCCTGTAAAAATGTAGTTTTCGAGATATAGCGGATAATAGAAAAATAGGAAACTTATGTATACTCAAATAGTATAATGCTTATTTGAAATTTCTTACACGTATTTTTGGTAGTAAATTTTTTAATACACCACAGTATAATTCTATGGATCTGTAAATCAGTTTAAAAAAAAAACTGGTAACATAAAAAAAACAACAACAAAAAACTGACTGCGAGACAGCCAGTGAGAACGAAATCAATACGAAGATATGGACAACGAGAATAGTGAACGCCACGTATACGCGTTTCATCCAACATGTACGTATATCACTCTTCGGTACTTCCGTGTCCACCTCGAGGAAGGAGAAAACGCGAGACTCGATATTCGGCCAAATCGCGTTGAATTTGAGCGCCAGTGGTATGGTATTTAATGATACTGCAACATTCGTAGAATTTGAGGAGAAACCGCTCGTTGGCGCGGCCGATAGCTGATAACGAGAATCACTGAGGCTCGAGACGAGTAATTTTGTGCCGAGTATACACCTGAATGGGTAGAGCGTTGCGTGGTGAAAAGCTTTTAATCAAAAGCCTTCTCCGAGGGAATACCAATCGAAATTGGAAAAACGAGGCACCGACACGCGACTATGATTCGTTTCTGCAAACGGATTTACGTGGAACGTTACTGTTCCCCCGCGACTTTTCGTTACTTATGATAATGCGCGCCGCGCAACTCGTTTCCGGTGAAAGAGCGATTACGGGGGTGCGCTGGGGTTAAAGCAGCAATTTCGAACGGTGGGTAAAACATATTTCTCGAATCGGTTTTTCAACCGATGGCGGGAAAGACTTTTGCAAAAAAAGTATTTCTACCCCAAATGGCTCGTAACGAACGAGGTCAAACATTTGTTTAAATATCGTTGGAATTATTATTTAAATGCGCGGAGCTCGAATGAATACTTCATGTATGAACTTTCGAACGAAAAACAGTGAATAATTCAAATAAACGCGTATTCCGGGCGTATTCGAGGTAGAATATTTATAACTTATTTTGATAGACTTACGTAGAATACATAGCCTCGTTTATGAATAAAATTTAAAGCACTGTAACTGCAAATTTCTGGTTGAGATATCGCCATTTAGATATAACAGTTTTTTGAAAAACTGTTTAACAAAATTGGTATTTAATATTGAATATAGATAGAATATTAAAAACTTATTTCCACGTGCTTACATGAAACAAAAAGTTTCTTTGCTAAATAAATTTGAAACGACCTTAATAACTTTTTTTGAAAGCTACTCGACTGAATTGCTATCTCAAATAACAGAGATACTGCGAAGAATTTTTAATAATCCACCAAAAACAAAAATAATATTTCTCGCGCGTGAGCACCATCCCCAGTGCTTACACCTATACATTCGTACCCCGTGCGTAGTGTGAGTTATTACCGCCGAGTCCATTGTTCTCAACTTTGATCTCGCATTAATCAACTTTGGTTTCCACTGACAGGTTACGAGCATCTGACCCTTTTAGTCCGCGAATGCGACAGAGGCCACTTTAAACTTGTTACGGGCTTTTCAAGACACTAAATAATTCACGCAAAGCACTCGCAAGTGTTAAAGACTGACGCGAAAGCGCGAAATTCAAGGTAGCGGCCATAAAATATTTACACGCCGATGCGTTGTACCGGGCCGTTGATAGTAAAGCGACGCGAATTCGAAATGAGTAATTTCGCAGGGGAGCAATTTTTAAACTCTGCATCGAAACGGTGTTTTAATCAGGATAACGAGTATGCAGAACTTTACTCTTTTTTTTTGTCCCGTGTTACGCGTTCAACGATAATGTATTGGAAAACTGATGCAACGTCGTTTGTTTGCGAGAGCAACTGCTTAACTCGAAAATCATCGTTTTCGAGGTGTTTGCATAAAAATATGGGCGTGTGTTTCTAAAAGATTATACCATCGAGCCAGCTCGACTCATTTGAACAATTTCGCGTCTCTGTTGTTAATTAGTAGTTACTCTGGTGGAGAGATTATCGAGAGAGAAGGTCTTGTATCGGGTCAAGTACAAGTACACGATTCAATTTACAAGAAAAGTTCTGTAACATCTGTTAAGACGAGTATTTTTACAAGGGAGGAATATTTTCTTTGTCGTTACGAGTGTATTTCAAGTCGTAACTCTTTTGATAAAAAAATTCACCCTTCGCTTTCTTGTTAGAATTTGTTTGTAATACGACATCCCTGTGGGGAATGAAAAGGGAATTTTGCGTCAAGGGTGTCATAAATCGTAAAAAGTTGCTTTTGGGGGCTCATGTTTAACACGCGCGCGAATAGTACTTTTATTGTACCAAAAATGGTCTAAAAAACTTCGAAAACTCGTTTTCTCGGGAATCATGATTTTTGAATTATGCGGTTATCCGAAAAATACTCGTTTTTGAATTATTGCAATTTTCTACCAACACAGTGGTACCTGTGCGTGTGTATCGAGCGAAGAGGCGAGCGTGAAAATTCCATTTTGCAAAATGCGAACGCATTTATAGACGGGGTATACTTTACTAACGCGTCCACGGGAAAGCAGGAATTGGCGAATAAGCATTTTGATCCGATTACCCTGCCTCCATTTAATATGCAGCCTTCGTATTGCCCCGCGCTTAACGCTAAAACTGAAATCGTGTAAAATTAAAAAAACATAGCAAAAAGAAAGTGTGAAGTGACCGGTTTATCGATTAGAAAACGCCGATGCGGTACTAATGAAATATTTTTTTGAAATATTAAAATATCTTCTAAATTATAATCGCATGGTCTACGCTTAATTAAATAATTTGCGAATACCGGAATCACGAATGATTACTTCTCAATTCAAAAACGCTTTGCGTGTTCGGTATAATTTATAATTACTTGACAATCGATGCGTTTTTAAGTTGACAATTATCGGTTAATTACGGACTATCTCGAGTTGGCTTCTCGATATCTCGAGCTATTATTTTCCAAATGAATAAGAGAGGCGATACGTTGCGTGACTGTTATCTTGCGTACGGGGCAGAGAAATAAAGTTTCTTTTTTTTTTTTTTCACGTGAGTTCGGAGATAAAGATCGCGAATGTGACGTTGAGTATTGTGCATGCACCGACTATCGCTGGAAGTTTTATACTCGCGAATACGATTGGCTCAATAGCACTATCACGAACATTTCTCAACCTGTAATAAGAACGGTATTTGCGTGTGAACGGCCAACAATGAAAAAGATCAGTTTTTTTTTTATTCCCATAGCTTTAAAGACCACCGTAACGAATTTACGTCCCGCGAGAGTACCTTCACAGTACACCGAATATACTTTAATGGAAGATCACTAATTAAAATATTTACCATACGTTTTAGCGAAAAGAAAATCCTTTTCGTACCTACAGATGCGTAGAATTAATAAGAAAAAGTCATTTTAAAAACTATAATTGCAAAAGCCTTCCGACGTATTTCTGTTTCGCCTCGAGTCGCGAGGAATATTTCTGAAGTGACGGGAAAATATTTATGCGCGTAGAAAGCGAAAAAGCATTCAGCGGCGCTCCGTCAAAGGCGATCGCAAAAAATAATTTCTCACGTTTAGACGCGAAACAAGCGTGTTGGTGGATAAAATATATGCAGCGCTAAAGTACGTGTCCAAACGTAAAATTTCATCGAACAACGAACTCTCTTTGACTCAAAAATTACCTCTCATTACTGCTGTCAAAGCACCTCGTAGCTTTCTTTTTTTTCAGTTCAAGTGTTACATTAAAATCGTTATTACTCACAAAAGAACCCGATAAAACGATACGAGCGTTCGATTTTTAAATCTCGCACCCCAATTCCTCGAATTGGAAATCTTCCAATCAGATTTCTCCGATAAAATCGCACGACTGCGATAAATAAATTCTTGCATCGAATAATACGATTACAAGATAAAACAAAATTCATCGATAAAATCGCACGATTACAATAACCAAAATCTCGTCCATAAAAATGCACGATTATAATCCAAGATAATTTCACTGATAAAATTACACCGTTCCAATACGCGATCGTAAGATACTAAAATAAAAAAAGAACCAAACAACGTTACACATTGCGAGAGACCGAGAGATCACTCTAATTTCAAAAACTCCGGTTAACCCACGGGAAAAAGTATGAACCCGACTTAAAACTTTCTTAAATCACCGAGCCATCGTTCCCTCGTCAAACGGTAGCGTCCGTGGCTATCAGGTAAGCTGGCAGCGAGTTTCACACGAAAGGGGGGTGGGGGTGGGGGGAGGCTTAATGCCGTTTAATCCGAAGACGAAGGGAGATGCGTTCGGCGAGGTATTTCCGCCGGAAGGGCAATTGGTCATCCCGAAAGCTTGCGTGCGGAGATAGTCGATAATCGCGCGACCATCGTCCCGAAAGCTCAACGTGTCCAAACGGGGGGGCAGTATATTCGTTAGCGGGCGGAAACTTTGGGCGGAAAAGCGGCTTTATCCGCGAATCGCACGACGGAAGAGATAGGGAATTCTAAGTAATGCACTGGTACCCCCCCCCCCCCCCGCCTCGTCCGTGTGTACATGGATTCACGGCACGTTAAACACGGCTCAGTCACGAGATACAAATATTTGCCCGTTGTTACGGGCCAGGTGGTGTGGTATTAAGCTCTTCTGTCGTATCAAGAGATACCGTGGGGGTGGCCACGGGGAGACGAGACCTTGCGCGAAGGTCGCCGCACGTACCTTGATAGTCCCGTTGTTACTTAATTGCGGAATACGTTGGACGAATTAAAGGTCTCGGGGGATCTTTCCATCGATCTGATTACTCGTACGATTAAAACGGTTTTGCCAATCGAGGATGTCGGATGAGACGACTAATGGGGAATGTAAGTGACGTGGGTCCATCGAGACTGGGTAAGTACACGTGGGAGGCTCTGGGATTGTCCGGAAACGGTCGGCGGAAGGGAAATGGGGACGACGATGGTCAGCCGGGCGTATCGAGGGACAAGGTCTTGTTTAGGGCCAAGTACAAGTACGCGAGACTAGACCTTGTATATTTTTCGGAATGAACGAACAGGGGTTTTCGAGGTGGTCAAACTGTATTAAACGATTAATTAAAAAAAGGACGCGCCGGGATGAGCGATTTGAGTACGATTCGATCAACATTTTATCTCTATCGTTTAAATTTATAGTTATCAGCGGATAATAGACTTTGGGACACCGGACTAATTTTTCTCCGAGCGTCCAGCGCTCGAATTAATTTTATAGCTTTAAATACAGTTGTATTCTAAATTCGATATTCGACTCACCCGTGTATCTGTAAATGGAGTTGACTCGTTGCACGTGGCGAGTCATCACTTCTATACACGCCTCTTCGGACTTGTAATGTTCGAAGAACGTATGATCGGCTTGCAAATACAACATACAAGTAGTCTTTTTCGGATCCACCGATGTGCGCTTGCGAAGGACTCTCGAGTACCTCTCCCTGTACAACCTGACGGAAGAAAATTAATTTTCATCTTACAGCGCAATTTTCTTCTCGCTACGTTATACGATAAGAAAATAAGAAACTCGACGAATTTTGTAAGAAGTTTAACGAGAATTCCCCCGGGGATCTCGATAAACGAAGAAAATTGAGAAGCCAAAATATTGAAAGACCGAGTTATTTCAATATGAAATTGGAACGCGGATGACGTGGGGGGGTGGTGGACGTTTAATTTTTGACGTCGTCCCCGCCATTATCGACGCTCTCGTGATATCGAACAATTTGAATTTTCTGTGCCGGAAATAAGCGTGCTCTTAAAATGGAGGAGCAAGCATGGCAAGGTAAACACTACCCGAGAATTGACGGGACGATAAGATAAGTAACCATTGCACTTTTCTTCGCCAAGTTTCCCTCTGACTTTTGCCGTGTTCGAATATTTCATCGGTCTGCTCGAGGAAACGAGGTAAACGAGCGGAGAAAGAAATGGTTGAGAGAGGAAAGCTTAAAAATGTTGATCTTGGTTTTATATTAAAGATATGATAAAATTACTATGAGAATGTTTATGGAGATTCAACCGTTAGTTGAAAAATTGTATCGAATTGCATTATATTATAAAACACACAATACAATCTAACATGATATAATATATTGGGCTATATTATATTTTATTAACATTAGTATTACAATACATTGCTGACAGATTTATAGGATTATAAAATAATATTCTGTTAAGGACAAGTTGGAACCCGAGGTGAATCCACGACAATCAAACGATAACTCGTCAAATTTCCTCGCAAACGTAATTCTACAACGTTCACCAGTCGATATTCCGCTTTAGAAAAATTCCAATTTTCTCGGCCGGAAAATATACTACTTTTGAGTCTATCGTACGAACGATATTACGTACTTGTCAAGTAGTTCCAAGTTGTGCGAACTCGCCATGGGGTCCTTCTTCCTGGCGTCCTTGGGATAAAATCCTGGCTTGGCACGGGACTTCCCCTCGTTCAGGTGTTGATAAAGCGGTCGCATTGTGTCCCCGAGATATCCACTCCACGTCCCGTTGGTTCTGCGAGCGAATTTTTCGTCGGTAAGCGTTCGGAAAACTACAACGCTCGAGTGAATCCTTCACGGTCGGACCGATCGGGTCGGATGGACTGGGATAAAAGGAGAGAAATCGGAAAGCGCCCGACGGGGGTGGCGGAGGTCGGAGATAAGGGTGACATATGTCGAATAATATGTAACATCTCGAGGGCCAATTTACTTTTGGCGATCGTTTTTCGCCGCCAGTAACTTTCGAGGACTACTTTTCGAGTCAGCGATGACATTTATTTCGATGCGTCGGGGGGGTTCACTTTTTTTTTTTCCTTTTCGCGCGACGTTACGAACAAATATTTGACACGGGTTACCCCGTTCGTCGGGGAATTGATTAGGAATCGATCGACTCGTTAAGATCGAAATTTATTTATAATGAGTTTTGATTATTTTGGAGCTTGATGTTGCTAGTAATGTGAAGGAAGAATAACCTTTAAAGAATGAAATGAGAGCTAACGAATAACCTTTAAAGAATGAAATGAGAGCTTCGTAATTAAAAAATGTACACCTTTGCGAAAGCCTTGTCATGGGATTTGAGAAAAACCTAAATTTAATTATATTATCTATGTCGAAGAATAGTCACTTTTAATTAATTAAGCCAGGAATTTTTTAATTACGTAATTCGTACTAAGATGCGTCGCGAATTATAAAAATGCATTACCCCATTCATTAACGTCGCGTTATAGGATCCTTAAAAAATGTAGAACAATTAATAAGTAATTGCTGGAATCTTTAAACGGGGATGACAACAAAGTGCGAAACGAAATTGTGGGGACTGGGCGAAATTATCGGACAAGTCGGGGAGGTTTCCGAGATTCCCGCAAATTACTCCTTCCCGCCGTACGCTAAATAATTACCACGCGGAACAGCACGTGAATTGGTACGAAGAATAATTAAGCGTCCATTAAACTCTCCCATATTTTATGTCCAACGGTCGCGTTCCGCTTGTGAAACGTTACGAGCTTTAATCCATCGTAAACAGCCTTGACTGTTTCTGGGGGGGGGGGGGGGGGGATCTATTTGCAAGAGTCGATCGATAATCTCACGCGCGAATAGAACGTAATGCATTCCAGCGCAAAGTATTTATCACGTTCAGCGCTAAACTAATTAGAATATCCTCGAAAGCTCTTTCGCGTGTTTGCTAGTAGCTTAAGTTCAAGAGCTTCCGATCAAGGCGATAAGGGTGGGTTCGCATGCCGAACTATTACGCGGCTCTATAATCGCGAAATTAGAAGGTCATAAAAAGAGGGATTTTCCCCAATCAGATATTTCTATCTCTATTGTTTTTCGAAAATAGTGTAAATATTAATATGCAAATATATTAATAAACTATATAATATAATAAAATATATTAATATACAAATATATTAATATTTTATTTCATTTGCATTATTTATTAGAATAATTTGCCGAATAAGAAAAATAGGAATATCTAACAAACCCAACCTCGCCCGGCGAGGAATCGATCACGTATTTATCGATCAGAATTAAAGTAGATATACATAAATCAATTAAATCGTCAAGCCTCGTTCGCACCGAAGCAACAGCGACTAAGTACTAGTTGACGTTGATTCCAAGTTGATACATGTCGCGCACCTTTTACAACGTACAACAACGACGCGTAACAAAGACTTTGTCGATGTTGCTTCGACGCGGACAAAGCTTTGGGTGGCTTGTAAACGAAGAAACGTGTGATTCGCCGTACGAACCTGAATTCGCTGGACTTGCTTTTCTCTCGCAGAAGTTCACTCGCGCATGGATATTGGTTGTCACGCGGAACGGCTACGTCCACCGAGCGATACGCGATCGTGTGCTGGTGGATGCGACTGCTGCTATTCTTTCTCTCGATATCTTGAAGATCGCATACGCGCGAGCCGTATCTGTTGGCTGGCTCTATGTAAATCTCATCGGAAGCGGTGAGGATGGTGCCATCGAACAGACCCTCTTCCGTCACGATCCCGTGGATCGAGGAATTCTCGTCATCTGGAAGGAACGAGCAACGTTGTGAGATAAAACCCTGTGGACGAGACGTGTGTGAGGGAACGTACCGAATTGTACGTGTGCGCGGAGCAGAGTATTCGAATATGGAAATTGTACCCTCGATAGGTACCAGAACGATATAGTGTTGGGGAAATTTCTAACATCAGCACTTTTTTTTCTTTTTTTATCGGGGATTCTGGACAGATCAGTCTCCAATATAATTTTCAATGTGGATACTACGAAATATTGAAGATTAATTCGGAAGATTTGCTGGAAAGCTGTCCAGAAGCTTTTCATGTAGAATTAAAGTCATATTTAATAAAAGTTGATATTATATGTTATGCAGTTATGTGTGATGTTCCTGAAAGTAAAAACTTTTCTTCCGAAAGTAAAAATTTTGTAATTTTAATACTCAATTCCAACATGTCCCATTTCGTATCTCGATTTTCGTGGCATGTTGCAACGAAATTTTATTTATTTTTTATTTACCAAACCACCTCAGAGTCATAGCACCCAAGAATTAATTTTTTAAAATCCTGCCTTTCCACATATCGCATTTCTTCGATTTGGAACATTGTCGAAATAAGCTCCTCAGCTGGCCGAAAAAAAGAATTCTTCCCCGTTGAACTAGGGGTCTCTTTTGAATGATAATAACCTGGCTGGTGCCAAATAGCTCGTACGTTCCTCACGTCAGGATAGCCATCTTTTTCGTGAATACTGCAACTCCGAATGGCGATCGTAAATCGTGCAATTTATGAGTGCAAGAACTACGTGCGGAGGAATCAGCGTTTATATTGCACTCACTCGATCGAACTTGACTACCGTATATGTGAATTTATATTCGGTAAGTTCGTCGCCATCGTCGCTTTGAAAAGTTCACATACACTCGTTTTGGTTTCGTTCCCTTTTCCGTCCCCTCTTCTCGCACAGTTTATTAGATTTGATCTCGCAATTATCACGGAGCCAGTTGGAAATGACCGCGAGGATATACAAAAGGTTTGCTTTGGATTTGAATAATTTTCAACTGATCCAATATCGTGCCTGGCACAATATAATTACAAAGCTTATTCCCAAAACGTGGCGGCACGATATAATGTAATTGGAAAGATTGTTCCGACAACGGGATAATTCGGTTTTCTTTCGTTCGCCGTAAAACGAAGAAAATCCATATTTCGTAAAGAATTTTTTATAAAACAAAATATTATTTTTTATATGTCGTTATTAATACTTCTTATTAATTGATATCATAATGTTCGATAATTACAATCATTTATAGTTTATTCGTTAACGATTTTGGGTACAGATTTGACGAGTATTTATTTCGGCTGTTATCGAATTCTGGATACTTCTGCAATAAAGTATTTTTGATACTTTCGGAACAGAGTATTAAAGTATGTATATTTTTGTACTTCTGGATCACATACGTGTCCGCATCTGAGATTTGTGTCTTTCGATACCATTGGAGAAGATTCCCCTCGAATTAAACTTTATTTTACGCTCGACGGAGAACGTGTTAATTGCGTGATCTCATTTGTTCATGCTACCGGAGGAAATAGGCAAACTCCGAGTACCTTCTCTCTATCGATATCTTTCGCTGTATTTAACAGCGCGTAATTATGGAGCGCTTGATTACACGTGAAACGGAACGAACCTGGGAAATCAAAGTGTTACGTAAACGTGCTTTTGACGGATCGAGGCATCCCTTAATGCTGCACGATTAACTTCGAAATAATTAACCGGCGCACCGGTTGAACGCTTATCGGTTATTGATGGCATTTATTATTAGCATAAATTTTTAATCCCGACGAACAATACGATAATATATTTAACGAGCTCCAATGTTGCAAATATGCATTACTAAGCAAATTACGGGCAGCGGAGACAACGTGACGAGAATGGCATACGAATTTCTGTCCGCGCGGCAGCGGTTTAATTTAACTTGTAAATTTCCATTACTTCGGATTTGATTTTTCCCTCGCTATTGTTTTCAGATTCTCGTTTTGCGAATGAAAAATATGCAGAGCGGGCGTCTTTTGAAATGAATTAAAGGTTTTGTCAGATTTACTTAAAAATTACTGGGAAACGTAGAGAAATAAAGACGAAACGTAATAAATTACCAATTTTAGGATGCAACCGAAAATTTTGTACGCAGGAATTAAATTCCTAAAATGCTTTCACCGCACGGAATATTTAATGGCGCCTTTTCAATTTCCATACGGCCTCCATTCATCGCTTTCGAATTTATCGAAATCTATTAACATAAATAATTTCCGAGCGAAGTGCTTTTGAAAGGTACGTTTAAAGGATGAATCGAACCTATTTATTTCTATCAGCAGGATTATTTGAAAATCGTTTTAAACAATTTAGAGGGGATTTGATTCATAGACAAATAAGAAAAAGTGTCCTGTTTTATATCGAAAAGATGTGATATCTCGTAGTTGAAAAAAATCAAGAAGCAAATTAGTCAATTTCCGTCAGGCAGAATGTTAATTTTCTCTATGAAAACATTAATAAACAAGACGCGGTTGGTAATCTACGAATAATCCCTGACGAATTAAAATTACCTTCGCGTTTGACCATCGATCAAAGGTAGACGGCTACTTTCGCGAGCCGTCGTGTGCATTCGTTAACGCGAAAATTGTGTAGTTTGGAGCATCGGTAAATCAACGAGCTTTTGATCGTGCCAGTGTAGTAATTGCTGGCAGCTTCTAACTAGATGGGCCATCGTCCAGACTCGTGCGATGGTGTTAGTCCATGGCTTGTTTCATCGGCGCTCATCCTGGCTACGCAGAACTGCGTTTCATTGCCAGCTTGGGATATCGAGGGAAATTGGTATCTCCGGACAATATCGTCTGTCGTTGCGTTAATTTATTTAGTTACCCAAATCCATAACTAGGTAGCCACTCGACGAGTCTTGGAATTTAATTTTAATAATAACATCTGCCTCGTACTTACGATTAGCTAAAAAAAAAATACTTTATGCAGGTTGAATTGGTTTTGTAAATAAAAATCACGTGAAAGAAAATACGTAGAAAAATTAAATTTATAAGAAATGAGATTTGCAGATAGATAGGATCGATAAGAATAATGTTGAATCTTGTCGCGAGGTGATATTGTTTTTTGTAAATGTGTTAAATCGAAATCGTACAGGGGAGAACGAAAAATTGCGACATTTTTTTTTAATCGCCTAGAACCGAAAGAAGGTTAAGCGGACAGTAATCGTAGATTGAAATTAAATCTAATTAAACGCGGGGAAGCACCAAGTTTCTCGAATTTCCTTCTTGTCTTTTAAAGTTCTTTAAATAGATTCAAAGTGGATTAAAAATCTACCTTGACGCAATGAAACATTCAACTCTCATTCGAACGTAATCAAAGAGTTTATTTCCGGATATTTCCGTCCAATAAGTCCAATAAATATGAATTGGAGAAAATGACGAGTTTCTCGTAATTATTTCAAGCGTGCATTCTGACTCTAAATTATCTTATTAATAAATACTGGAATAGCGAGGAAAAATATAAAATAAAATTCCCCGCAATACTAAATAAATGCATACCGAAATCGAAATTTGTATAAGAAATCACTTTAACGTTTCGAACAAAAACTGAGAAACGAATATTAAGTGACTGCGACAGAATTTACTTGAAATTTGCATCTGAAAATTGGAGGTCTTGGATTTAAGTTTGTTTGGTAAACAAGCGTCTCAATTACTTCGATTACTTAAGTACTCCTTTCCATTTCGTAAAGGCGAATCCAACAATCGTCGGTTGTTGCTTCGGGACGAAGATTTAAACTCGAGCAGTGTAAATGCGTTAAAAGCCCTTTTAGAGTGTACGAGAAACTCTGGTAGAACGTAGTGTATCGTTTAATTTCGGAATCCCATGACGGCGGGGGAGAGACCATAATACTATCACCAAACTTATCCATGGTCTTTTCAGAGCGGTTTTTAGTATAAACTTGAGGGAACTGCGAAGAGGAGTAGCAATGGCAAACTCGTGTAATTGTTGAATCTCATTTGAATGGCGAAGTTCGTCCCGCGTTGAAAATTCTATTGCTGGTATGAAGAATGGCTACTACCGAGCACCCCGGACGACTTAGACGAAGATAGTTCCGACTGAATTATTGATATGAACTTGTCTGAACTAACGCGAGAAGAAAGACTGCCATAGTTTGATACAAACGCTAACTCAATATTATTCTCACCGCTCACCTGGGCTTACAAATTCTCCGTACAACGAGTCGCTGCTCGGTTCAAGTTAGGTTGCGTCGAGGCGATGTATTTCTGTTTACGTTGAACGAATGGGTGAAAAGTATGCTAGTATATTTGAATCATCGAAGTACATATTTAACAATTTCAAGATCATCGATATTACGCTCGACTCGAATGTTTTAAATATTCCGCAGGATTTGTATTTTCTCAGAAATTGAGAAGAGCAGTTCGATTAAAAATGAGGAAACTTAATAGGAGAAAGATGAGTGAAATCTTTATCAAATATCACGTCGCTTGGAAGTTGTGAAAAAATATTGGCAGATGAAAACTAGTATAATATATTTTTCCCTCGTGGTGAAAATTTTCCTGCTAATACCTACAGTCCGCGAATAGTTACTTATGTGTATAGTTACACACACCGCGGTACGTAGCTTCCCGCGAATTCCTACAATTCGGTTCAATGGGTGTTTTGCGACCAAAGGCACCGAAGCTGCATACATCGTAAGTTTGCCCATTGTGCCTACCGTTGAATGGAACTTGCGATTCCGCAGTTATTTTCGAAACTTTCGCTGAAAGGAATCGCGTATGCCCCGGTGTTATTTAGCAATGTACATTCGCCGCGGTCAATCGAACGCAACAATGAACGCGTTACAAGGTTGTTACACGGTCACAATTGAGGAATTATAATTCGAACAGTTCTCATTACATTTCATTTTGAACGGAACTGAAATGGTGATATGCAAAATATTTTTGTACCCAGCTATCAGGGTTGGCGGTGAAATTGTGCGGAGAACTTTTTTTTAATTTTTACGAGGGCATGTATTTTTTAACGATCCAAAGATCCTTCGGTACAAAAGTATTAATCTCTAAATATTATTGAATAAATATTGCATATCAACAATATGAATATATTATTGTCATTGTAATATATTATGTTAGATTATATTAATATTACTGATATTTAGTATTCATCCAACAATATTTAAGGAGTATAAATATAAATAATTGTGTTACCTCTCCAAAAAAGTATTCGCACAATTGTATTCCTCAAATATTGTTAGGCAGATATAAATATTCTCAAACAATTTACTTTCATCCCCTGCCAAAGACAAAAATGATCGACAAACGTCTAATTTCAGCGCGGACTAAACCGACCGAACAATTACTAAGAAAATAATTACAAGCTCGTCCGATCATTTACGTCAGAATCATGCCGGACGTGTATTTATAGAACGGGAGAAAGGAGTCGCGCGCGCGTCGCCCAACGTGGTCCCTGTATAAATTTTTCAGGGCATCCCATCCGCGGTCGGATTTTGCGAGCCGCGAGATTTCGAGAAAGTCGATCGCGTTAGTTATCGAGGTGGAAAATAATGTCATGAATAATGGAGGAACGTACCGCGATACGTACTCCGTCGGCACCCAGGCAGTCGCATTGAGGAGCACCGACCGTGCAAAAGGCAGAAGCGAGATATTCGAGGGCGGACAAAGGGAATGCGAAAGTAAACTCTATACAAAGTAACGGCTGTTCGCTAATTCGTAGACATATTCAACGGTTTCGATCCCTTCCAGCCCACAACTTTTTGCCCTTCTCGTGGCTCCCCTTCCTCCCCAGCCCGGCTGCGTGCACGATGGACGCGTAATGGAAAATCAAATTAGCGTTTTCACCCTCGCGGCGAATTCCGGGTATTGCGGGGGACGATGGACGCGGGGAAAGACTTCTCGGGTGGGATTCGTTAATTCGTTTAAGGGCACTGCATTTGTTCCAAGATGTGTAATTATTTTTATAATGTATTATCGATATGTTACGGACAATGTAAATAATTGATGGTTATTTATAATGCCCGGGCAATTTAAAAAGTGCCCAAAGGGATATTCGAGCCAGGATCATGTTGTTTATTACATTGTAAATTATAATTGGCATCATAATGGGCATTATAAATAATACCGAATTATTTATATTGCCCGTAACAGGTATATTAATACACACACATATGTGATACGTAGATATTGGAATATGTTATATATGTATTATATTATTGTTTAACCCTACTGTCAACAACCGGATACCGGATATCCGGGTAGCCATTTTAATTTTATACAAGCTTGTAAAAATCGACTACAATAAATAAAACAAACGTACTTTGGAGAGATTTACAAACATCTATATCGTTCACATTTAAACGGAAATTCAATAATATATAAATAAATTGTGAAAATAATGTGGCGAGTACCCGGGTATCGGGTTCTTCACAGTAGGTTTAAATATATTCATAAAATATGTTTCAATTTCCTCATACATGTATTAATGTGTTACAGGGACATTGGTAAAACGTAACGTTTCGAGACTTTAGGAGAAGTTTTCAAGTTTCGCATATTTGTTTCTTATATTGTCGCAAATTTTATGACCGTACTCGCAAATTACCAACAACTACCCGTGGCTTCGTTCGCTTTCCCAAAACGCTAGAACCTCGGTCCTACCCCGCCCAGTATTTTAAATATAAAATCGAGCTAACCCAGTGGAATTTAATTACAACGATCTGTCGCCCAGTTGACAGGTCAGCGTGCGAACGCGAAAAGCCAATCGTATTTCGACGTGTACGAGTGACAAACGTGTCGATGGAAAGTCGATAACGGACGGTGGGATACTCGCTTACGACGTACAAACGACACGAGCCCCCAATCATTTCTCTCGGGTTAACTATAATCATTTTTTGCCCGTTGTTAGATGAAGTAGCTGTTGGTAACGGCGAACGGCACGATTACGATAATGGTGGAAGAAATTTATTGCTCGTGTTTCAAGAGACAAGGTCACGGGTCAAATTTTTAGTTGCACATTATATTTTCATTTTTATCCAAAGGGAACGAAGGTACGTCGAATAGAAATTTTCATCTTTCCAAAAGAAAAGTCTATTATTCCTCGCTCTACGAAAATAATAATAATTCATATTAAAGATTGCAAACCTGTGTCGGTGGAGAACTCCTCAGTAAAATTTTGTTAGAATTATTGTTCATATGTAATAACTTTCTTTTTTATGGTTACTCGCCACAGAGTCGAGAAACTTCTTTATCCCCCCGCGATGTGTAAAAGAAAAACGGAGACAGAGAACTGCGAACAACGAACGCAACAAAATTTCAGATAAAATTTAATCAAGAAACTTCTTGATCCCTCTCTTTAGAAAAAAAAAGAAACAAAAACAAAAAATGTAAGTCTCGCGCGCTTCGCTCCTACCTACTTTCTCAAATACGTATTAGTTTTTTTTATCTATTTATCCTTGTACCGCTTTTTCCCCTTTTCACAATCAGTTGATCGGCGGATGTAAGACGTTGAATATGTAAAGTGGAAGAGCCCGAAGAGTACCTACGTCGGGAACATAGACGTTTCTATGCGCTTCTGAAAGGATTCTCGCACAGAGAGGGAACGGGAGAGAGTGTGAGGAGGGGTAGGGGGGTGGGGGGGTGGGGGGAGAGACTCGGCAAAAGTCCTTCGAGGTAAATCACTCGCTCGATCGAACCCCTCCAGGTTTATCCATTTCCGAGGCCGCAGACGAAGGAATTCGAAGGTACTCGTGACATCGCTCCCGATCCCGCGCTCTGTTCTTCCTCCTACTCGGCCCCGACGTCGACGTCGATCCCTTTTCGGAATTTATGTCCGGGACGACGATGAAATTTCGAGAAAATTCCGAAGGCGTACGCCCTTTGCCCAAAAGGGACGTGGCTCCTTTCGCAGCCGATCCTGACATGCCCTTTGCCTTTAGTTACACGCCCTACGTCCGTGTACTTGTCCGCCGTGTAAAGGAAAGCTTTTCCCTCGGATGATCCGACGAAAAGTAATTCGCTTATTCCGACGGTGTGTTCGATCGATTCGAGTTGTGCAGGTATATTATGCTTATATGGATCCACTTTTTAATTGGTCAATGTAGGCGGAATATCAAAGAATCTGATTTGTTTTGAATTAACACTAGGTTTACGGTCGTTTCTACGAGCAACCGTCAGATTGACAGGTAAACGAAAATACGCATTTTCTTTACAGAATTCGATTTATTCAATTTAAGTCTGAATTAATTTACGATGCAAAATGGTTCAAATTAATGCTGTGGTTTTAGGGATATATCATTTCAAAATTTGAAATCCGTCAAACTGACGGGTCCCGTAAACCCAGCGTTAAAGAGTGGGTTAAGGTAAGTAGAATATCCCGAACCAGACAGACTCATTCTACTTACATTAATACACTCTTTAACCCATTAAACACACAAAAATCGATAAACGGTTACAAACAAAAGCTGCGTTAAACAACACCAACGGCCGACGTTAATTAGCACCGAAAGCTATAAATCCTTCCGCTCACCGCGCCATATAATATACGAAACAAACAAATACTTTCCTCGACGATGCCATTCCGCATTCTACCCACCCGTCGCTGTGATTTAATAGAAAACACTAAATTGTCACGATGGCGCGTTGAATTCTTCAATGGGCGCGTCAGGAAAAAAAAAAGAAAAGAAAAGAAAGGCCGTAAACGCGAAATATTAGGCGGTACGAGTGAACCTCAAATAACGTACGAACTTTAAATGCAATTTCAGCATGAATGTATATAAGCTCAATTTCGTTGGGTGCATTAGTGCCCTCGACGTGCCAGCGACTCCCAATTATTCAAAACTTAATGCAGACCGTATCCTCTCTCAAAGTCTATATATCTGCCGGAAAGTGGATCTGGCTTGCAAAGTGACAGAGTACGGCCCCGAAGTGGGTACGTTTCAGACAGGCCAGCTTTTCACAATTTCCTTTCCCACGTCTCCATCCCTCTCTCTTTATATCTCTTTCCTCTCCCCCCTCCCCCTCCCCTTCCTCGCCTTCCTATTCTCCCGCTCTGTTTCTTCGTTTCCATTTTTTTCCCCTCGTATTCTCCATTTCTCTCGCACCATCGCTTGTTCCTATACTCTCTCTCTCCTCTTTCTTTACTTTACATCGAAGTACGTAGGGATTTGGGCCCCTTGGCAAATTCGAAAATTTGTAGTTGCTATTTGAATATACAGACTGTTACGTACATCCCGGATTTATGAAACTTGTAACTCATCGTGGTTATGATAAAGCGTAATGAAACAAATTCGAACCGGGATACAGTTTATTGAGTTATGTTCACGGTGTTCGAAAACGTTGGTCATGGGTTAAACGAGCGCTGTATTTCTAATTATTGGAATATCAATGGATCGTTAATACTGAAGACTGTTCCGACAAAAAAAAATTAATCTCGGAATGTACAAGAGAGGGCATGGTTTATTTCTAAAAGTGGGATGCTCTCTTAAAAAAAAAAACAACGAAATGGAATCGGATCTTTCCTTTAACGTTTTCTATATCGGAGCACTTGACGATTTTCGCAATGCAAAAGCATTGTTACGCTACCTCTGTGCCTCTCCCTTTCCTTCCGCATTCTTTCTATTCTGGAACGTAAGCTTTTCTGTTTATCTGCGTAAAAGCTACTTTCTGAAGTATACGCGGGAATCGAGATTTTAGGATTCCACCGAAAGGCTCCGTTGTCTGTCTCTCCTTTTTGCTCCCTTCGTTTCGCTTTTCCCCCCCTTTTCGCGAAGCTAAATCTAAAATTCCATTCCTGTCAAGTATTGGAAATTGAATTCCTCGACGTTTTGAGCCTGACCCTGTTACGGGGAAATAGTTTTTTTTTTTTTTACTAAGATATATCGAGGCGATTAATAATTTTATTTATGCATCTTGCAGTAATAAGTTCAACGGGTTCGTTAATGAATTCTGTTCTTCTTTTTTTTGTCATTTGTATCCATCGTAACATTTTGGGGGTAGTTGCGCGTAGGTCGTGAGAATTACCTGATAAAGTATGCGTAATATCGTTATTCAATGTTCTGGGGGCATTAGCATTAATAATGAAAGGATATTTAATTAACAGTTACTGGGCGTTCCATTAGCAAATACATTATTAATTATCTAATTTGCACTCGCATTAAGTGGATGGATAATGTATTCCCTTTTAATGACAAGAGCTTAAATCTAATAAAAACAAGTTTATTGTTTCGCTCCTTTCGCTGGGTGCAAAACATTTGTTAAGCGGACGTTTAATATTTTAAGTTCGCATTTAATTTGCATAATGGTAGGCTATGATCTTCGTTAAATTTTCATCCCTACAATTTTGTTATTATTTTCTTCGGAATTATTCTGGAAATTATGTTTTTTGTGCAACTCCATGAAACCTACATTTTTTAAAAATTCTGCTGTGTATTGACAGCGGGAACGAAACATGGACTTCAATTTAATGTCATTTGTTACACAATAGAACCAACGATTTCCGATATTGAGAAATAATTTACCCTCAATGAATATTATCCATGTTTCCTTCTAATCATTGACAGATTTCCAATCTTTTTAAACACGTATAGATCCAACATTCTAAAAACGAACTCTTATTCTCAATTTAATTTCTGACTTAAAAAAAACCTACAATATCGTATTCCTCCCATTTCCCCCCACTCGATCGAGATATAATTTACTTTCAATCAATATCATTCCCATAATTGTATAAACCTTGACATATAACGTTCCGCCAACGAACCCTTAAATCCAATTTCCAATTCAACTTCTCTCTCTCCATCTGAAAAAAGGAAAACCTCCGCGACTTTCCTCACCGCCCATTTTTCTCCCCCCCCCCCCCGTCGAAATATCATTCATCCTCCCCCCTCCCGATAATCCACCCCCGACCCTCGTCCGCGTATTAAATAACAAATTTATCGACGGCGCACGGGCGCAACTCGGAAACGTATAGTCCTGTCAAGCAACACCATTCCGTCATACCCCCCCCTCCGCGCCCTCCACCCGCGTGCGTACGCTCCTTCCATCAAAGTAGTATTTATTTTCCATCGGCGCATCGGAGCGGGTTTTGCGGTCCGCCAATACACACGCGGCAACGCCGCTCTTCGCGCAGTGTATTCAATCGGGATTGGTGGTTACGAAAATTAATGCTGATGGCCGGAACGCCTGTTATTCGGAGTCGGTTTAAGTGGTAAAACCTCGCAATCAACGCCCGGTGATTGATGCCCCGGCCCCCCGTTGGGGCTACCCTTTGTGCCGTATCGCGGCACTGTACGTCACTCTTTTACAATAGTTTTCGAGGTATCGACGCGTGGTGCGACGTCACTATACGCGGACACACGACGGCTCTGCCGGTCGTCGGATCATCGCTACGGGAAATATGCTGCGCTCTCTATTTTTCCTCCGCTGGAAGGAACGTCGCGAGCCTGTCACCTTTACGGCACGTCTTCTCGTGATTTTTATTCTTTACGTGGTTTATAATTGGGAGACGATATGTTTGTGTTTTTTGGGTGCGATAAGTATTAACGTTAGAGTTGCCGATGATTAATCTGTAAGGGGTGTCTCGTTTTAATCTTTCCACGCGATTATCTATAATAATATTCATTATTCGAAAAAAAATAATTAAAGAAAATATACTCTATCTGAAGGGGATAATCAATGGTGGATACTGTTTGTTTTTTTTGGCGGAGGCGCTTCCCAGATTTGAAGGTGACTTTTGTTTTTTTCAATGGAATCGTAGTTTTTTATGCTAGACACATAGCTTAGCTCAAGACAAATTCATTGTTGTACATTTGAATTCGAAGCGACTGGTTATTTAGAAAATTTTTTTCTTACTTTGTGTAAGAAAAAAAAATCATATTTAAAAAATTTGTATATCGTTAAGAAATATATGCGTATTTATAAACTTGGGAGAAACCTTTGGAAAATTTCGACTGCGTATAAAAAGACACTATTGTTAATCACATTTGTCGTATAGAATTAATCGAGTTAGATTTGAGGGATAGAGAGATCACAGCGGTGTAAGTTAATTTATTTTATCACACGCGCTACAGTGAGATAATTGTTACTTCAAACTGTACGTCGTATACAGGGCGGATTATTTAACTCCCACTTTAAATACCCGCATGGAGGTTTATGTTTTACAAAACGAGATGAACGAGTTTCTACCCACGAGTGACACTGAAAAGTTGGAAATATTTTTAATTAAACAAATATCGAATGGAACACGTTTGAAACGTTCGGGTTGGGTGAAACGGTCCGCGCATAGAGAAAGATGGCAAACAACGATCCTTTAATTCTAGCCCCATCGGTACATTCTATCTCCCAAAATGTATATCTGAAATAATAGGCTTTCGGCGAGGACGATAATATCTCGCGTGAGAGAAATCACGTTCGAGTTTTGGTTTAAACGGGTCGAGGTATCAATTTCCTTCAACTGTAACTGCAACAAAATCGATCTAGGGAAACGATAAGCGGGGAGGAACCGTCAAATCATGAAATTCCGCAGACGGCTTAATTGCCGGAGTTTCGGATTCTATCAATCAACCCGCTAATTGGGCCAGTCGTTGCCCGGTTATGGCGCTAATTAGTGGTCACAGCATGAGCAAGATGGTACGTTCGAAATTGGACAATATACAGGGTGTCCCGCGTAATTTGCCCCGTGTCTTATAACTGGTGGGAAAATTAATGGGAAGGCCACTCTAACCCACGATTATACGTGACATTCATTTTGATTTTCTACCGGTTATCGTAATAGAACCAAGCTTGATTTACTCAGCCAATCATAACTCAGATATAAGAACGCAAATTTTTGAATTGATCGACACGAAAATTTCACGTTCATTCGAATATTTCGTTAATATTAATATCTTAAGTTTGCTCGAATCTCTGCAAATTGCTACTGTAAAATGTAACGTAACATTGGCAAGGAAACGCTCGGGGAAAATATATTTCCATTATCCGTCCAAACACCATTCTCTCCAGCGGAATAACCATCGAACGGAACATTTCCATTCACTTTATCCTTAATCATTAGCTCGCGCATCGTGCGACCAATAAATATCGTTTACCGTGAATTAAGGAAATAGTATCTTTCACGTTTCTCCGATAATACTTTGCTATAACAGAGGGTGTGGAGGGGGGGGGGGGGGTGGGGGTTACGGTACATTGTATACGAGTAACGCGTGCCGCGATAAGAGCGTGAACGAGAGCATTTTACTGCAGAAATGCTTGCTAATTAGCGTTAAGTTTTATAGATACGATATACAGCGATGATCGTTTGCTTTTTGGTTTAATACTTCACAATAAAATGATATTAAATTACGTTTTATGCATTTCTTTATATGAAACCTATTTTAAAGTAGCGTGCCATTTTTTGGCACGTACAATTTTCGACACTCGCTTCAAACTTTCGTACACTAACGCGCGTAGAATACGTACGTTTGTCACGCCCCGGCAGACGGTCGATGCGAACTCAAATTTTATTCGAAAATCTACGACAGGGGTGGTGGCGCGGGGGGTGGGTCGGACAACGACGGAAACGTCTTAGAAGACGATCGAACGACATAGAAAACGTCTCCTAACGAGATCCCCGAGGAAATCTTGGGAGCGAAATAACGATGTTGTCACCAGCTCGTGTTTCCTTCTTAAATCTAGCTTCGCGTGGTACCCACGCTACCTCTGGAGGACTCATCATATCGAACGACTTCCCGTACTATCGATCCCGACGTTTTTCTCATCGCAGATTGATTCTACCCGGTAATAACGGACCGATATACGAAGTTCTTAAAATCCTCCTGAGTGGCACGGTTTTATCTCGCAATTTACAGTTGTCGGAAACTCTCAAAGTTACTCGGAGCCCGTCTTCATTATTTCTTTTGATCAAGCGCAGTATTTGACATAGAGAGCGAAGCTACTTTTCCGATTGGTTTGATTTTTACAGAAATGGTATTTTCCGTTGTGAGCAGGAAGTTCGTGTTTATTTTAATCATTTTTACGGGCAGAAACTTCATATTTGAATGGGTGTGCTGGAACAACGTTGGATGGTAAAAATTGCAAATTTTTACAGGAGAAGCAATCGAACGGGAACGCGACAAAAGAGAATGTCACATTCAACGTTGTTCCGTTGTAATTTTTTAAAACATTTTTAATAAAAACAGAGGAAAGTTCAATATTATCTACAATTACATTAGAACGTAGAGATATTTTCATGCACTTCTATATTGTAAATTTCGATTTTTTTTTTACCCATTCACATGGTAGATGGCCCCTTAACATCGATGCGAAATATATTTGTCTTTCATGAAATGAAATGTATTCCGTTTAACATTAAAATATCGACACTCGAATCGTACTTGTGATAAGATTCAGGATTTTAGAAAACTAATTAAACAAAATAATTAAATAACATCAATCGCTATCTAAATCACAATTCAAAAGACACTCGCACTCGTTCATTATATAGTAATTTAAACATAAACACGTTGACGTAGAAATATTGAACGCGATTTGACGTGAAATTGATCAGCAACTCCCGTCCGAGTGCCGAGTTAGAAACTGACCTCTCCGATCGAGAGGATAGGGCGGAATGTTACGAAGCTTTTATTCTCGGACACTGCGCGCTTGAAATTCCATCTCGAATGACGAATACCTCTTTCTTGTCGGGTACATTGAAGGAATAGGTACTTTGTGCGTGTACCATGCACGCGAGGGAATCCATTTGAAAAGCAAACTTCATTTGAATGCATTCGGTGGATATAGCTCGTACGTATAGAGAAACGGACGACCGTTATAAAACCATGTCGAGTGTCAGTCAATACGCCTGACAAAGGTTTCCATTTTCCTCGGGGGATTCTCATTGATCGCTAATGCTATCAATTGCTAACCCATTCTGTCAACGACCAGCCTACTTTTCTAATCAGGGAGGTACTATCGGTGGCGCTCTCGTCGGGTGAAAAATTACAACGAGAAACGAATCCGGCGAATGAACGCGTGGAGGTGTAACGTTTCGAAGTTCTACGTTCCTGTATCTGGATTTTTTTTTTTTTTTTTTGTACTGGATGGAGTATTTCGATGGGAATGCTCGAGTGTGTGTGTCTGCTCTTTATGGAGGTACGAATCATTTTTTTTTAGGACAAAAAAGATGTTGGGAAATGTTTGTATATCGTTATGAAAGTTTTTATTTCGTAGAGTTTGTAATACGTTTATTTATGAAGTGATTTAGGTGTGCTCATTTAAATATCCCCGTCCTGTGTATCGGTGTAATTAGTTATTGGTATTAGCATCGAGAGGAAGATTCTTTGATTAAGTTTCTAAATTGGTAGATTGAACGTCGTTACAAAAGATTCTACGTATTTATATATTGCTGCGAGCACCGGAAGAGTTAAGAATTAATTTTCTATCAATATCTAAAATTGATTTAACCCACCGACCGTTATTATAAAACGTTTCGTGAACCGATAACATCGTGGAATAATACATCGAACAAACAATCCTTTCGATTATTAGATAAACGTCACATAATACAAGGGACCAAATTTCAATCGTCTAACACGATGAAATTCAAGAACGATTACAAATTACCGTACTAAGAATCGAAAGTATCTTTTCGCCAAACTATCGATTTATACACAAACTATCCATCGGGCACGAACCGCCATAAATTCTCCGCTCAACGTATCCGCTAACTCGTTAAAAGCTGTACACGGAAAACAGTTGTCCGACACGTACGAAACTGAAACTAATAAGTATCGAGCATCAACGTTGCTCGACATTCGATTCTCCCGGTGGCGTGGAAGGGAAGATCGGGGATAGAAAATGCTATAAAGGGAAAGGGGGGATGAGGGGAGGGGGGGGGAGGGCGATGGAAAAAATCCTGGTAACCCGCCGCACCCGAAGGCTAACTTACTTTCTCCCCATAATACCCTTCCCGGGGAGCCGTAAGTCGCGAACGTGATCCGCGGAAAGGTAGCCCGCCTTCCTACGTGATTCCGAGAACTTTTCGGTCCTCGGCGATCCGCCTTTCGTATGTATTACGTCGCCCGCGATGTAAACTACTTTAATCCGGGACGCGAGCGCCGGCTCATGTGTGGGGCAGGCCCTGCGCCACGGATTTTTCCATGCCCGATGTTCGACACGGTATCGCTACTACGCGATATTTCCCCGTGGGGAAAGCGGGAAAATATTCCGTTAAAACAACAACTCTCGATCCGATCGCCTTCGTAATCCTTGCACGCAACTCCGGAAATTGCTTTTGCCGGTGGACGACGTCGAATATTCGTGCCGGCGATTAGACGGCGGCACGGGGCGTAAACGCAATTTTGATATCATACCTAAATCGTTTCTCTTAAGGACGCAATCCGTTCGCACGAGTGACCATGGTTTATTTTTCATTATAATTTATTCCTGACTACGATTTACGAGGATTATATGGAAAGTGAGGTTACGAAGCGCGTAGCACTCGCAGGGAAACTTTTTCATTTTAAAGTTCTGTCACCGTCTTGTATCGTGAGGTCAGCTGAAACGAACGCACGGTACCGGACGTCAGTGGTATTAAATATGTCTCGTTGCGTTGAAGGTTTAAGATGAGCGTCGTCATTCCATCCCCCCGCCCCCCATGTACGAAGTGCGTGCTGTAATCCGATATCTGAATGCATAAGGTATGAGCCCTACCGAGATTCATCGCGAAATCATTTCAGTTTATAGGGGAGAACGTTATGTCAAGGCAACAAAGTGACAAAGTGGATACGGAATTTAAATTCTGGAAGGACGAAAATTCACGATTGTAAGAGGCGACCGTTGGCGAGCCGTGTCTCTCGCACTTATTTGTTAGCGCACGGATTTTTTTGATACGACGTAGCGATTGTCATGCGCGGAGTCATGTCGCGTTAGGTTCGCGGCGTTCGCGGAGAGGTACCTAATTTCGGGGACAGACAAAGAGACTCTCCCGAAAGCTGTACGTCGTGTCTCGGACTTAAATTGAATAAAATCTATGCAGTTTCATGTTATACGAACGCTGTAAGATTATTAGACATAACCAGCCATCCTACACGATGAAGAAAGACATGGACAGCCGTTCCCGATGACTCGTGAGCTTTTAACAAAGCATCGAAGGTTGGTCAGCATGTCGCGTACAATTGACACGTTGTCTCGACATAACGTTCTTCTCATAAACTGAAACGATCTCGCGACGAATCGCGACGGAGCTCATGCTCTTCGCATTCAGATATCGGATTACAGCGTGCATTTCGCGCTTGGCGGGGACGATGGAATGAAAGCGCTCATTTTAAATCTTCACCGCGACGAGAGTCGAGAAGCGACTAACGTCCGGCATCGTTCGTTCGCTTCGGTTCGCTTCGTGCTACGTGGCAGTGATAAGAGCTTTAAAAAAAAAAAAAAAAGAAGAGGAATTTCACTGCGAGAGCTACGAGCCTTAGTAACCGTGCTTTTCGGATAATCTTCGTATTTCCGACTAGAATTTGCTTTTGACTACGATTCCGTCGGGGTCGTTCAAAGGATTCGCAGGGGTTTGAGCAATTTTTTAAAAATGAACGATTCCTTCGTCTCGTTTACCTTGACGCCGAGTTAAAGTGTAATTTTAAAATATGCGCGAACTTGTTGAATAATTAAAAATGGAGCGCTTCTGTTGAGAAAAAAAACAAACAAAAAAAAACAAGTTGGCTTTGGGTTTCGAGATGGAGCGCTTCACAAAGGAATTGTTGAATTACAACATTTTAAATGTACGATTCTCTGTCGTGCCGAGTCTCTCCGAAAGGGAGTGAGCGTAAGAGTGGGAAAGGTAGACTATTTAGTACGTACACTGAAATAAATCCAATTAGCGCATCGTAAGGTATTAACGAAGGCCTTTAGAAAACCGGAAAACATTACAGAAGCGACTCGGATAATAACAGAATAAAAACGCACGCTTCGTCGGGAATAAAACAAAATAATGAATAAACTGCGGATTTTACGCAAAATATAGAAAACGTAAAAATGTGCTTCGCCATAAAGGGGGTTCTAAATGCTACTGCAAAATATATTTTATCCACATTTTTCATTCGCAACGCTCTCTCGTCGCTGTTAAAGAACGTGCATTCGTCATAAAATTCGCGGGGCCAATGCTAAATAAATCGACATTATTTCATCGCGGCTGATGTAGCCGAAAAAAATTCAACGTGACCGAGAAGATTCGCGCAGGTATTTAAGAAAACGAGAGAGTGGGTGGGTACGGAACGTTATTATGGCCGAGTAACAATCAGCATCATTAAAATGCGCGTGAGCACTGTACGCGGGCGTTGCGAAAATTGAAAAGGTCGCGCCGGAAATGAGGCGGGGACTTGGCTCGCGAGAGAAAGAACGCGAAAAACGGGGGGTGCGGAAACGGGGAGCGCAGTGACTTCTGAAGCATTTTTCCGTGGCAGGACTTTTCAAGCGGCCCTTTGCGTCCCCCGCCCACCATGAATATGCATGCGCATTTCCTCGTGCACATGCGTGAACGTCTACCCTGTGCCCCGACACCGAGAAAGCGTTCCGTGTGCAAACACACAAAAAAAAAAGAAGAAATTATATACTTCTGCCGTTTAGTATCTTTTCTTTTTTTTTACAGTTGGCAGGATACCTTACACCTCCGCTCATCTTCCCCTCTCGCTTCCTCGGCACGAAAGAATTTTCTATACGAAGTATCTTAGCCTTTCTTATTACCTCGCAGTGCCTGACTAATGTAAGATTAATCTACTTTTCGGTACGACCAATTTAGCATACGTACAACTTGTTCGTCTGAGCTTGGTTAGGTGAATCTACTTGTTGGTCCGACTAATGCTGAATGCATCTACTTGTTGGTCTGACCGATGCTGAATGCATCTACTCGTTGGTCTGAGCGATGCACGGCGCATCTACTTTGCGGTCTGACCGTTGCTGGATGATTTACAATGCGGTCTGACCGACGATATAGGACGATCTACTTATAAAAGTCCTCGCTAATTGACGTTCAATGAACTACGCGTTTAATTTCCATGCGATACGACCGAAATATGTAATATCCTAGAAATCTGAACGTTCTATTTATTCCCTCGTAAAGCACATAATTAACTTCTGGTTAAGAACAGAGACGTGAAAGTGTCGATTCGATTTCTCGATACACTCTGTATATCCATATCTTTTTAAGTCTTACCTTGCGTCTAACTCACACTCGTTCGCAACTCTCGCAATAATTAATACGCTACCGTTAATTACATAAAGTTTTCAAATGTAGTACGATTTAGAGGGTAGCGGAAAGAGGTCGAGGGAAAAAGAGGGAAGCTGCGAGGGGGTTGGAGGAGGAGGTGGAGGGTGGGGGGGTGAGTGCAAAGATCGACGGGGGTACGTTGAAAAGTATTTATAATTAAAACCGAGCTTATATAGCCTGTTTGACCGGCGCTAGATCGAAAAAAGTATCCGAGGCGAGGCCGTCCTCCGGTAAACGAGGAAAACGGTAAATGACGGTATAAAGGGAGATGCCTGTACTGGTATAACGATGTTGCAAACTTTCCCTTTAACTCAAGTAAATCAGGCTCACTCCGCCAGGTAGAAACCACAAATTTCTGTGCTTCGAGCCGTGATTAACTTTTCGAGTGACCTACCGGTAGAATTCAAATGGGAGAGAAATTTGTTGGTAAAGGTGGTACACGCAATGCGAGTTGCGCCGGTATTTACGGAACTACAAGTTTTTTCGAAATTAATCACAGGATTATTAATTTCGATCTGATTATTATTTTTTTCGTACCGTTCGTTGGCCTCCTTTTTTGTATTTAATATTATTTTCGACTATCTATGTTATAGTAGACACTTTTTCATCGATGACTCGTCGGAAGAATGCGGATGCGAATCGTTCGTGCCAACTTATTTTTAATAGGTAAGAATATTATTTTCGGTAAATATCTTTTAATATTTCTTAATGGGAATACGGTAGATGGAGGCATCTTGATCCCGTCAGGGCTGATACTAATTTCTCTTCCGTCTATAGAATTCCCATGAGGAATTATTGAAAGATATAGAGTGACAATAATATTCATCTTTATTAAAAATAAGTCGTCACGATCAATTCACATCAGAATCCTTACGACAAAACAGGAAGGAAGACGTCAGTTACCGTGACCCAACATGGTCAGATAATACTATTTTAATAATTGTGGAATTAAATCAACTGTTTGAGACGTTTAAAAATTCGCTTCAGTTTCTTAAATATATTTTATAATATCGAACAGTGGCTAGATTTATTAACCCAGCCATTTATAGAAATAATCATGTCGCAAAAAAAGATTTTGTATACCCATACATATTTGTAAAAACGTTATTTACATTTATACGCAGTACATAATCAAGGGATATCGAAGTTTGTTCTGATCAAAGGCAAATCATTTGTTAATTGCAAATATCACTGTAATTACTATAACTCTTTAAATTATTTTCCATTACTTCCTGTTATTGACTTTCTAAAATCATTTAAAATCCCCCAAAATTCGTAGCCTGGAAATCTATTCACAGTGATGCAATTAATATCATAAATTACAGTATCAATATCCAATAATTACGACAGTAGTACAAACTTAGTTCCGGTCAGTCGACCTGACACGACGGAATCAAATATAATTACGTTTCTTTCGCACCGATATTCTGAAACCACTTACGCGTGGCCAGTCAAATACCCCAACTAACGTGAAACCACGTTACGTTTCGCGAATTGATAAGGGAAAATATAGACTCGCCATAACCTAACCGTCGGTCTAGAATGGGGTTAATCCGCCATTGCCCAGAGGGGTGCAAACGAATCAACGGTGGGATGGCAAAACGAAGAAGAACACTGGTATTAACCTAAAGATACCGAGACCCACCCCTCAACCCCTTTCGCATCCGTTTCTCGCCATGCCGTACCAGCAGGTGTGCGCGCCTACGTGTTTGCACGCGTCGACGTGCACCCCCCCCCACCTATTTATACTACGCCCGCATCCATCGTGTCTCTAAAGATCCTCGGAAGCACGCGTCAGCACGACTCGAAGCAAAGCGGACGGATTGGGGTCGAAAGTCGTGTACTTAGCTTAATTAATAAACCCCGCAACCTCGCACCGCGAACTACCGTCGCCTTTTTTTTTCCTACCCCTCCTTCGTGCCCCCACGCCACCCCTCCGTTTCCGTGCTTTGCACGCTCGATTCTTCGTGAGAACTCCGACGCTTTTGCCGCCGTTACCCCGGGTTCGTTTTCTCCGTCTGAGCGTGCGTTTATTTTACTACTGGTTCGCGCGTTCCTGATGTTATTTAATTATCGAGGACCCATTCGTGCGTTGAGAATGTTAATGGGGTAATGTTATCGGCGGGTTTAGTAGTCGACGAGGGCTCTACGAGAAAGTTGTGTAAAGTGTGAAAGAATCTGAATGTTAATCGAAGAGTGAACTCGACGAGTGTCGATGGTTCGATGAGTTAACGACGATGAGTAAATTAATTGTGCATTTGCGACTCATTAATTCTCCACTGATAATATCTGCAAATATAAAGTTACGATCGACCGTGTTCTTTACAATATTAAACCTTTACTCGTTGGCTTATTTTCTGGTCGTATTTACAAGAATGAAAAGAATACTAAGAAAAAACTATTTTAAAAGTTACATGTTAGCAGGATACATCGACTCAAAACCACAATTTCAATTTTACGTTTTGACTCATATTTGAATCCTCCTCATAAAATTAATTGACCGAGGGCTATCCTAACATATTTAAAGCGAATTAATAACCGATCAAAAGATTCTCTGCTTCCCCCGCAAAGTCCCATCTTTATCGCTCGCTCCCATCTTTCCGTCTATCGTTTAATTCTCCTTTCTTCTCGCACCGTACTGCGATTTATCAAACGTAGTTCGTAGTCATCGCCACTAATCCCCCGATTTCTGTGCACACGCTATCCGCTCGCCTGTCTGCTCGCTCTCATCCTTCTATTCGCAGTTTATGAATCTGTACCATCGACGCATTCAACTGCGATCCATCAAAGATCGTTCATAGTCATCGGCCGCGATCTACATTCTCCTCACCCTTTCATCCGCTCGTTTTCTTCTTTACGCTTCTACCTGCCAATCTATCCGCCCCTCTCGACTCGTCCAGTCGTGATCCATCAAAGATTACTCGTAGTCACGGTATTTTAACGTTCCCGAAAATCGAATATCAAGCGCGGGACGTGTTTCTGCGAATTCTGCAAAGATCCACGAATCGCGAAGCGAGGGGAAAAAGGGCCACGCAGGGGCGGAAGCGCGAAAGGGAAACGGGGGAGTGGGTGAAAAAAAAGAAAAAAAGTGGCGGAGGATAAGCGGAAGGGGAGACACGACTCCGCAATTCTGATTGGTAGATCCGAATCGTGACCATCAAGCTGATGGAAATCTCTGACAGTTCGTGGGTCAGCGTTTCCACGAAACGTACCGCCCGTCTACTCGATGATGTTCGTGGAATTTAATTAATGCGAGTTAAAATTACGTACCATCTCCTCAAAGACCACGGTTCTACGTTGAAAGCAAACGTTAATTATTATTATTATTTAATACATTTTCTGTCAAAAGTTTCGATATCCCGTTGATTAATTTATCCCTTATTAAAGTCTCAAATCTTTATACGTTTAGCCTTTATTAAATTTTGTATTCGTTACGGGGTTTATACTTTATCAAGTATTTCTGGGCGAATATTGAAGTTAGCGTTTTAAATCTTTCTCACTTTTAATCTTGTTAGTATTTAAGCGAATCGGACGTGAACTGATCGTAAAATCAAAAGTTCTGGTAATTAACGGTTTTGCAATAACTTAATAATAATCTTGATAAATTTGCCGGACGGATTGAATTATTATGATTATTAAAGCTTAAATCTTTCTTCCATATTTTGCTACTCTCTTCCATTCTTCGTAGTATTAATACCTATCCCCATCATGATTTCTCGAGACGTTCTCTTTCCTTTTTTTCTCTCCTCGCGCGGTTTTAAAGTCTTCGGATAGTCTCTCGAACCAGTAAAGTTCTCGTTGAAACTTTCAGACTTTCGTCGTGAGTTTCACCCCGGCGAGAGAGACAGGGCGGTGGAAGAAAGAGGGGGGGGGGTTGAGAGAGGAAGAACAAAAAGATCGCGAATCGTGGAAAGAGAGATGGAGAGAGAGAGAGAGAGAGAGGAATGAAGTAAGAATGCCTGCTGCGTCTTTAATGAGCTCCATACACTTTCGTACACGCGTTTCAATCTCGTCTCTTCGATCGCGGTTTTAAAGCAAAAACCGTCCCCTCGCGTTTCCCTTTGGGCGGATTTTCGATATCCGCGGACTTCGTAGCTCGGAAAAATTGAATTTTCGGCAAACGCGAGCCACGGAATTCGATGGGACGAGGAAGGTCAGTTGGTAACCCACGGCGATTCTCTTTATCTTCGATAGGACAATGGAATTCTGACGGAGGGAAAGTTTGATCGAGAGCAGTTACCGTGGAAATCATTTTGAAAAGCCAACGGTTGGAACGGGAATGGGCGTTTACGCGATGAATCGACGATGGTGTTTTTAAGAGATAACCGCGCTATATTTGATAACGGCGAAACTAGAGTCGCGGAGAGAAATGTGAATTTAGATTTCTCATCTTTCCAACGAATCGTTCGGCGAAACGGAGAAGAAAATGTTACGAGCGTTCTAACGAGCAAAGAAAATTCTTTTATATTATAATTAGCATAATTCTCCGTGGAAAGATTTATGGAATGGAGCACGCACAATATTTTTATTATTTATACGAAACTTTTGTTAAACAATTAAAAGAAACAGGTTTTTTGGATCTGGTGGAACGTTGGAAGTTTTTTCACGCGTTTCATTACAGAGAAATAAATACTTTGCGTAAAAAATAATGAACCCCTCTGGCGTAGATGTAAAATGCGATTATACGAATTCATACAGCACTTTCAGGAAGACTGCAAACGTTTCCTGACGCGAATATTTAATGTTTTAGGGATACGAAGTTGATGGACTAGTAGTACATAGGAGTGTGTGGTCAGACCTAACCCGAATCTCGGAGGAAACGACTGTCGGTTATTATAACGATACTCTGACCATTGCCGCTGAAACACTCGTGAGTTTCAAATACATACCACATCATTAAAAAGATTTTATAATAACACAAATTAAAAAAAATTCATTAAACACGTCCAACGCCTATGACAAGATGACAGTACACCATGAGAATCAAATTCATTCGCTTCATACTTAACTCATTTTCTGGAAAATTAATTCTTTACTCCCTCGGCTGTCAGGATCTTAAAATTACATTTAACACCACTTCGAGACGATGCCATCGGCGTCGGATGGATCATCAATTACAGCGTCCCATTTTAATCGACAATTACACGGCACGAGTATGTACAGGAAGTCGTACCCATGCGATGCCTGCCACCGTTGATTCTTCTCGAATCCTCCGGTGTACGGGAGGGGGTGGAAGGGGAGGGGGAGGGAAACCGTGTACGAATTATAATTTCCGGGCACGCGACGGCAAGCCGATCCCACTACGGATTACCAGCAGCGACAGTGTGGTCAGCCGAGCATGCACGTTGAGCCCTTGTCGCGGGGGGGGGGGGGTGGGCTGGAGGGTGGGCGGTGGGTTGATAGGTTCGTACCGTGAATTTTAACGGAAGAGAGGATTTACGTTTCGCCGCTCTCATTCCACCACCCCCTTCCACCCCCCCTCCGCCCTCCTGTCTTCGCCTTTCAACGTTGCGGGATTCTCGCTCGATGGCCAGGGCTTTCATTCCCTCCCTCCCTTCCTACCGCGTCTCACCCTTTCGAGTCATTCCTTCCGCTTTTCATTATCTCTCTTTGCTACCGGCGAATAGAAGAATGTCGATAATTACCTGTCTAACGTGCTCCCGATATTTCTGCTTTATCCTCGATAGAATGCTCGCGCACATTGGTATTAGAGATGAGCTCGGTGAATACAACGACTGCCCTTTCGATTTCTTTCTATTGCGAAACCTTCGAGGGGGATGCGCGTTCGTAATACGTTCGATTGCTATCGATTCGTAATAATAATTTGATCCGCTGATGATGCGACACTTTTTTTTTTTATTTTCCGTTAGCCCTCAAATGGCTGTTATAATATAATAAATTATACTCGATGTTGTGTATAGATGGTTGTGAATTTAAATGGTGACACCTAAATATTTCTATCGTTGACGAACGTATGAAAAATTCCCCAGAGTCAGAAATGTCTGCCATGAAATTTTGTTCATCCCTCTCATTATGCACAGTTAGATTAACTTTTTTTAAATCAATAATTCCAATGCCGAACGATCGAATAAAAATAAAATTGCTATTAGCGGTTTTCGTCGGTTACTTCTAAGAACGTTACTCGACCGATCGTCGGGGAAAAGGAACGAGGAGACGAACATTTTGTCGACACTTCCTCTGTAGAATTTGGAAAAGCTTCAAAAGAGCATAAGTTCGCAAAGCCCGGCAGAATTTCTCATCAAAGTTCACTTTGCCCCGGCACAAAGTCCTACAGGCCGTAAAGGGATTTTGTCCCCTTTGATCACTTCCAGGACATCGAGGTTTATATATATATATATATGTAACAATTAAAATACTAGGTGCAGAGCGTTTTGAACTTCTATTTAAAGTTTACGCGATATTTTCTACACTGAAGTCTCTTGAAGTTTACCGCGACCCTTACAATTTTCCACAATTTTTAATTCCACTTTCTCTTTGGGAACGAAGATTATACATTCTTTTTCATTTGTATTCATAATGTAGATACTAGTCGCGGAGCGTTTTCAACTACTATTTAAAGTCGACACGATATTGTTCTACAATGAAGTCTCGGAAATTTGTCTGCAACTCTCATAATTTTCCTACATTTCTCATCTCGTTTCGCTCTTTGCAAGATTTTATATTTTTATTAATGAATATTGGCAATTAAGACACTACTCGCAGACTTCTACTTAAAACTTCTACTTAGAAGAAACCCAATAGTTTCTCTTAAAATCTTCTGTGACCCATAATTTTTTTCCAATACTCCTCGACTTTCTTTCTTTAAAAACGAACATAACATATTGTAGTACAAATCGAATAAATCATGTATTTTATAAGGTACCGCTCTCAGATACGCGACATTATAATCGACTACGTCCATCTCAAGAAACTTGATCGAAGCAACTACCATCGAGACGTCAACCGCTTGACGTTAAACTAAGACTGCTTACTTTCAAAGCGCTTCCACTTGACCGGCAAAGTATTTCAATTAATTTCTTTAATGTACTTTGCCGTAATTCCATCGTCCGAGAGACAGAACTACGCCGGAAGAACGGGGCATTAACTTTCAGAAGTAGCCAGGGCATTATCTCCGAGGATCCTTCTTATCTTCGATCTTTCTGTCACGTTTCTAAGCTCTTTTCTTTATGAGCCTCTCTCTCTCTCTCTCTCCCTCTCTCTGGCTTCCGGTTCCACTTGATAATATCGAGATACATTGCGAAATTCTGTTCCCAGCGCAACGGCACGGAATCAAGTTCCGCACGGTGGAAAGCCGTAATTTTCAAGTTGTCTCGAAATTTCGTGGTGATGCACGTGAGATGGGACCACAGGCTTCTATATAGGGTGGACCGGTAACTATTATTCAGAGCTGCAGTGCAGTTTACGAGGGGAGAACGTTCGGGAAGCACGTATCGCGTGGATTTTTCTATATACCGCGCTATAATACTAATTTTTAATATATGTTAATCATAAGATGGAACTTTTATTTTTAACCAACAAAAGGGGGAGGTAAAACGACGAAAAAATAATTGGGTCGCTTCGGATTACTTTTTAGACGGCCGATTGTTGGACAAATCTTTTTATAGTGGTGAGGCCCGTATGTTATCTTCTTGTGCAAAATATTTCCTATATCCTCGTTATTTTTGAATTGCCGAGAAAGTTAGTGACATTAACCCCAAGGTATATTTCCAACTCTAACGTCTCCATTTTAATCCCCTGGGATCAGCTGCACCTTCAACCCCCTTTGCGAGCACGTCACGCGTCGCAGTACCGACGTTTCACAAACGAATGTTGGAACAACGAATTGGCCAAATGGCGCATGTACAAAGTTTCTCGTGCCGTGTAAGCCATCGATTGCACGTCAGCGCCGGTCCTTAAGTGCTCCTCGACACGACATGAAAAGAGTGGAGTTCGATGTTACGTCTCGTCCATTGAATTCATCTATCGAATACGGAGGATTTACGCGCGTCAACCCGCCGATTACGGTCTCGCTGAAATTAATTCAACTGATTCGAAATCTTCAATGGCCGAAACGGCCACTGGATAAAGATTCGTGATTTAAGGGATAGACGTCTTCTCAGACGGCGCGCCCTCGTAATTTTTTCCACGAGATTTCATAAACTTCCTTGCTACCGATAGCCCCCGTTACGTAGAATTGAAACAATATTTTTTTTAACGTTATCAATTATTATGTCACGATTAATAAATATCGAACGTTGAAATCGATAAAATACCAATCGTTGTCAACTTAAAAAATGTACGAATCAGTGTTCAGTTGAAATTCTTATGAGAGAGACGTACAAATTGTTTTTTTTTTTGCAATTTATTCTTTCAACGACAATTATTCTGATTGAAACGATTCGCGAGATGCATGAATATTCATTGTTCGTCCCCACCGATCCCTGTCGTTTATCAACGACACCCTTCGCCCAACTTCGATTGGGCCGATTACGGTTTTCCGACCGGAAGGCGCGATAACATCCGAAAGAGCGTTCGAAGCTCGTCGAAAGGGTGAGTTTTAATTTACTCGTTATCTGGCCACAAAGAGGGATGATGGTCATAGAACTGGATTTTTTTTCTCTCTCTCTCCCTCTCTTCGCCTCGATGGTCGTCGAGAAAAACCTCGGGACAGGGTTTTCCGGCGCTGTGGCTACCCTTGAAAAGGGGTCTCTCGCTGAAATAGAACGCGGGAGGAAATGGCGAGGATGGTAAGAAGATGAGGCTAAGTGGGAGGAAAAGTGGTAAAGGCAAGGGACGTGTGTGTGCGAGCGGGAGGAGATAAAGCGAAGCGGAGAGAAAGAAGTAGAATACGGAAAGTAAAGGGCAGACCGAGCGGGAGGGGGGGGGAGAGGGGGGGTGGGGGGTTGAAGGGGTGAAAGAACAATGGAAAAAAGGAAGGAGACGCGTGGAACGAGGGGGGCGGGGTATGGGGGCCTGGGCGGTTGGAGGCAGGGCATTTGAAGTCGGGTAAAAGATTCGCTTTTCTTTCTTCCGGTTCAGAGATTAAGCGTGTTCCCGTTGAAAAGGCTCTTGCTACGCGTTCAGCCCGAGAGACATACGACTCGCACTGCGAATACATAAGTTTCATTCGGTGCGCGTATTACGTTAATACCAACATTGAACCCGCAAATATGATTTGGGAAAAGTCATATTTCGTTCGCACCAAGGTTCTTGTAAAACTAAAAACACGTATACGCGAGGACTGTAAAGATGGCTGTATTCAAATTGTAACGAACGAGCGTCGTTGGAACAATCGAAAAGAAAATATTGACTGCGCGAGAAATAAAAAAAAAATAAAAAAATTTGTTAAGTTGACACTTTACTTTGTTGAATCAACGGGACCTTTTTTTCTCTCGAGCATTTACGGTTCGGTAAATACTTCGGGACAGTACATTAAGTCGAAGTTATTTTGTTAATGGGGGATGAACGAACCTCTGGGAAAAATACACTCGCGAATTATCATCGAGGTACTTAGTTACTCCGGTGTGTAGATTTAGGGGAGCGAAAGGGGGCGATAATGATATTCATGGTACCCCTCTGTAGGGGTCGTAAGGTGAGAGAGGTAGAAGAGGGGTGAAAGGAGAGACAAGAGGAGAAGAGTGAGAAACGAGTGGAGTGATATAAAGGCTCAAAGCGTAAACCGAGGGGGGTGAATTTTCTTTTTTTCCCTGAAAAATAAGAGGCCGCACGCTGAGGGCCAGAAATTTACTCTCCCTCGGGGAGAAACCGTCGGGAGAAAAGGGTCTAGGATACAGGGCTTTGAGAAGAAAAAAGAAAAGAAAAGGAAGAACCGAGAAATAAATTGGTTTGTTACGTAAACAAACTGTCTGTACCCCACGACCATCGCTCCCCCGTCCATCAACCCTCTGCGCGGCTCAAAAATAAATATATTCGCATTAGTTTCGCCCTCCTTTCGTCGTATCTTTCGCGGCACTTTGAATAAGACGGGAAATAAATGCGGGAGTTTCGTGTATTTTACTGCGACGTAGAAGGGAGCAGTGCCGCAACTCGGTATCCTAGCGCCCCGGGTTTGAAACGCGCGTCACTGAAATTAAAAAGCTCGAGGTACTCGAAATCGAATATTAACCGCTCGACCGTGTAGCGCGCACATACGCGTCACGGTTCATTTGGAATGCCATTGGAGCAAAGGGGTTGGCTAGCAAAGTCGTTTCCATTCGCATATTAATGTCTCTGTTAATTTTCGTTTTCACGATATCGCTGCGCCCCATTCTATACGCTCTTGTTACGGCCCTCGATCGGAGAGAAGGGAACGAGGGTGGGAGAAGTGGTAAGAGAGGTGAAAGAAAAAGAAAAGGAATATATTCTTCTTTGGTTCGCACATCGGCTTAGACGGTGCACCCCTCAACGACTTCTCCCGACTTCCTTAACCGGGCTTTCTTTTCTTTTTTTAGTACCGAGGAATATTTGTTTCCCTTATACGCTACCCTTCCGGCGTCTTATTCGTCACCCGTCGAGTTTTCCCCGACATAATGAAATGTTTCCTCCCCTTTGCATTTCCGCTTTCGATATTTTTCGTACGACACTATTCGTCGCGCCCATGCTTTCAAACGGAGTAACGTCTGTCACTCTGAATGAAATTCACCTGGTGCCGATGGGAGGGTTGTATGTTGTATCGCGTCGGTGAGAAAGTAATGTAGTCAGGTGGATGGAATTTAATTGAGAGCTATCAGAATTACTGTTCGAGAAAAGTACTTGAAGAGGGTGAACAAGAAAGATTTAACGCACCGAGTGATGATATATGAAACATTCAATTTTGTAGTGGATAATATGAAGCAGTATCTTCTGTTAAATAATAATTTGAAATAACAATCCTGATACTTTAAAAAAAAATTGCTATACCAATTTAAACGCGTCTGGACACGATTCGAATTTGACAAATTTAACAATTCACGAAAGAGAAGCAAGTGAAATAAATCACGAACATTGTAATTAAACTATGATACGTTTTAATAATGAAATCTAACTGAAAACAAAATTTGATTTAACGCTCTCTAATCTGATAACGAAAAATAAAAAAATACAAGAGAGTCGCGGTAACGAGGGGGGAAAAAACCCAGGGAGATAAACTGCGCTGTAACTTTGAATCTACCTGAATCCGCGATATCGTACAAATGCGAAAACGATAACAGGATTCTACGGCCTCGTTTCTCGCTTAACGGAAGATCCAACAGTCACCGTTACGTATCACGCGCTCACCCTGTTCAACCCCCCTTTTTTCTCTCTCTCTCTCTCTCTCTCTCTCATCTCTCCCTCCTCTCTCGCGCGAACTACACACCACGCGCGCACCTTACACGTTATGGTTCCTGTATCGACTTCTCTTCGAAAACCGGTCAACCCCTGCGAGGATAAGATACGAGCTTGACCGCGGTGTATAGAAACGTCGCGAGGTTACACTTTTACGACGTTGAAAAAAAAGATGGTCTCCGCGGGAACTTAGTATATTTCCGAGGAAGTCTCTATCGACGAAGAGAGGCATGACGCGAGAAATATGGGGGGAGTATCGTAGCGAAATTTGATTTCTGCAGAACGCGAATGGAAACTGAAACTGAATCTGAAAGACGATGTAGCGAATTTGAATTTCACAGGGACATTAGTTTGATCATTTGTTCCATGGCATCTGAATTTATATCCATCGCTTAAAGTCCGAATTGTTATATTTTACTTGAATTATTTTTGTGGCTTCTAAAGTAAATTGATTGTTTAGAATTACTTACGTGGTTCAGAATTTTATATAATAATTGAAAGAACAATTCTAATTAATGCTTCTTCAAAAAATTACAGTGATCATTTTCAGCAATAGCTTTTTCTAAAAATAATTTGAAGAGTACCAAAATTATATAAACAGTTCATCTAAAATGTTGTCATAAATTCTCGATGATTTCTTAACCTCGATTTTGAGCACCACTGTTACAAACGTAACGAATAAAAAAAGGTATTCGGCAGGATCGGCCGAATGTATTACAAAAAGAAACGGGTAAGGATCGTACCGTCGGAATGACGTCATAACCGAGGAATGCAAGTATTTGGCGGTCTCGTTCTCTCCAATGATCTATGGATCCATCGATTATTCGGAAACGGCTCGACGATGCTCGAGAAGGATTCTCCTTAACACGACAGTCAGGGAGAATTTCTGCTTGGTTAACAAAGCGCAAACGAACATCCCGGATGCTGATGAACAGCTCATAAATTTAAATCAGGCCCTCGCGAGAGGTTTTCCTCTTTCCACGATTGTTCTGTTTCTCCATCCCCTTTGCTCGAATCTTCTTCGAATTTGAATAATTACAAAAAATGTTGGCGATGGGAGGGAAGGGGGGAGCTTCCTTTACCGTTCACTGGAAGTACGAGATTTTTTTTTTCGGTTTGCTCGCAGATACTTCGGACGAGGAATACTCGTGGACACTTATTATTCGCGTGCAGAGGTGGTGCTGTACGTTTCACAAATATTGCGAGTCAACTAACCGCAAAGACGACACATCGGTGTCTAGTATCCCAACAAACATACAGGCCACTACTGTTAGAGTATCGTGATTTATATTGTTGGGAGCAAATACATGTGGATACTCGTCATTCGTGTTCAGGAGTCGTGGTGTATGCTTTTCAAATATTCTGTGTCAACAAATTCCAAAAAAAAAAAAAACACGTCGACACATAGTTTGCCAAGCAACATTCGGATGTTCCAACACATATCGCGATGTTTGCAAATACTTGAGACAAATAATACTCGCGGATACTTGCAATTTGTTCCAAGTTATCCAATTACGGAACTGGAGTACCGGTGGCCAGTTTCTCATCAAACTGACCATCACGAACCAATAATGTTTGAATATTGCAATGATACTTATTCCAGTAATGGACCAACCCGTAATTAGTCGGATATCCGGATATTGGTATTACTTCAGTGGTCGATCGTAGTGGTCAAGGGAACAAGTAATTAGTAGAACATTGGCGAGCCACTGGTTTCTCGTGCGGCGATACTCGAGCAAGCCAATTCATTTGTTCGTAGCTAGGAAACTAGGGAGCATCATCTTTCCCCATATCGATAGATATCTCGTTACTTTCCGTGTAACTGCTCTCCACCTGGTACTATATTCTTAAAGCGCTGCGATTCTACTATTTTTCTAGGGAAATATTGAAGCTGAACGCGAGTTTAGAATTATTTTACATAGCCAATGTAGAATTTTGGATATATAAAATAAATCCAATATAGAACTTCGATATACTAAGTAGACTATATCCCCTTTATCGTTTATTTGAAATTACACAATATACGAAACCAACGATCCCCAATTCCACTATTATTAAAAGAAAACATCTTTTCTCGGTAGGGGATTAAAAATATCCTCCCATTTCTCCGCCATGACTCTTCTGGTACCGAGCGTTTCCTTTCTTTCTTATTAATGGCGGTGGCGCTGTATTAATGTCAATCCGAGTTAAAATTTCCCAACCATTCTTCTCGTTCTCCCCCCATGTAATTTTATAAGGTTCGGCGATGAGCGACGCTTATCCACGTTAAACCGAGACCCCCCTTCGAAGGTCTGAAGGACCACCTGGAGAATTTCTCACAGATATAAGGAAATTTATCGCGGGCCGATATTACCGGCACTGGGGTGGCTCGATAAAGGCTGCCACGACATGACGCCCCTTTGCGCCATGGGTTTAAAGTGTTACTACTAGTGCCACGTTATTAACCGTAGTATACCTCTCACCCGTATTACAGGCGAACTCCGACCCCCATCCCCCATCCCCCGCCACCCCCACCCCCACCCCACCTCGTTCTTCATCCCATTGTCGTCGCTCGGCGAACGTATAGTAGTACGTTTACGGCGCACACATGCTCCACATTATTATTTCGGTTACGCGAGATACAAGCTTTTGGAAAGAGTACCAGCCAATTAGCGTTCAGCGCGTAATTCAAGGTGTAATTCGTGAATTGGACGGCGGAGGGACGTATTTAATGTGAAATGCGAACAATTCGCGATGTATTGCTTCTAGAGTAGCGCGTAGGTTTGTAATTTCATTTTAGGTAGAAAGTTTCAGGGACGGATTTACGTCACTTCAGAATTGCTTCCAAGGGGATTTCATTGAATGTGATGCAGACTCGTGTGAATATATAAACTGGTGGTGATTTTTATTCGATTTTTGCCACCGCTGTGTACCGTCACCGAAATTTTTTTTTTTTTTTTGGGGTCGTTATAACTAGACAACGATGGCACTTGTTCTCGAGTGTTAACACTGTATTCACGGCAGCTGTCAATTTAACGGAATTCAGATTTCGGAACGCGTCGCGGACATGATTCGATTTTTGATTCAATCTGATAATCACGAGAATATAGAATGATTTTCGGCAACTAATTAATCAAATAAATCGACCCTTCAAAGAGTACCGATATTTTCGCTTACATGCCAGTTTGACGGGTACTCGCCGAAATAAGTATACGAGAAACGTCTGTGAATCTAGCGTTAATGGTACTGCGGGTGTACCGATTACTACAGCACTGATGACGTGGACACCGATTATCCGCTAACCGGATTGTCCAGCCGTCTATTATCGAGCCACCGATTATCCGGACATTCAACGATCAATTCTTGGACTTTGCGACGGAAACAATAGTCTTCCGAATCATCCGGATAATCGTTGGCCACCCGCGTGTGTTTCCTCGGCCAACCCAGACGGACCGCCAGAATATTTTGTCCCATTCGAACCTTTTACCAGTAACGCGAAATCCACGAATTCACCGTCCCGAGGGTAGGTAACGAAATTTCACTATGAAAAATATGTTCTTTTAACGTGTTACGAATTTTCAACAACTGGGGGCCATAAATCCCATACAGCAGCGGGAAACTAACGGTAGTTTCAGAAGCTTGCACTTCGGCAGAGGAGAGAGCTTTTCTCAAATTCTCGACGATGGAGAAGGAGAAGGGCGAGCGGAAAGCTCGAGGGAGATAAAACGTGGAAAAGGGAGAGAAGGGGGTGGTGTGATGGGGGACCGGGGGGAGAAGGAGGAGGATGAGGAGGAGGAGGGGGGGGGGTAGATTTTTTTCTTCGCCGCTAGTACTCGACCACCGGCAACTAGCCATAACTCAATCGGAGTAGCTCGCCGCGAAAAGCTTCCGAGCGAGATTTTCCTGTCTCGGGAGCGTCCTTGTAACGAGCACCAACTCGCCCCGTATCTCGGGGAATCTACGTTTATCGAATTTTTTTTCCCTGCCACGCGTGAGGTAAACCGACAGACGAATGAATTCGCTCGAAAGATTTCGTGAAATCTCTCATTCGATTCTCGGAGAAATCCTCCGGAGCCGAGTAGAGTTTGGCGCTACTCACGACTTTTCTATTATCGGGATTCGATGGTTTCTCGCAGGTGTTTCGGGATCCGACTATATGTTGTTTAGAACATATTTTGTTGTTAACATTGTTTTGTTGTGAACATATAATGTCGTTCAGAACAGGTTTTGTTCAGAAACGATGGTGATGTCTTATTAATTAAATACGTGTGTCAAATATGGCGTGGAAACTAATGCCTCTTGCACATTTGTTTTTTAAATCACCCACTTACCAACCTTTTGTAAAATTTTATTTTGATTTTAATACCCTGCTCGAAGTACGATTTATTTTTGAATTTTCAGTAAACTCTTATCCGCAATCCAATTACTGATTTTCTGTTTAATCGATGGGGACTAGTTGTAGAAATTTAAGTGAACCATGTTGCGTAGAAGTACCTCGGTATATTTAAATCGTTCGCTTAATCCATCGGACAGTAATATTTCTTCCATAAAATTTTATTCTGCTGGTCAATTTATAAAAATCCAAACTTCTGCATTGAAAATCCCTCGTACTTCAAACGCTTGGCAATTATTTATTTATTTCCCGAGTATCTAATACAACTCGCCTTCAATTTCTTTATGGGCCCATGTCGCACCCGTCGTATAATTAATGAATAAAACTTCAAACTTTAGTACTGCCAATCCCCCATATTTCAAACGCTTCACAGTTATTTATTTATTTCATGAATATCTAACGCGAGTTGTCTTCAATTCCTTTATCGGTACCAAGTCCCTCCCACCGTTTAATTAATTAACAAAAATCCAAACTACGGTATAGCAAATCCTTTATACATATATCAAACCCTCCACAATTATTTATTTATCTCTTAAATATCCGACGCAGAACGCATTTCAATTCCTTCATCCCCCCCTTACACTCTTTTCCCAACGTAATTTAACCACCACCCTGTCGAGCGGACACAATTAGAAAATGTTCGTAGGAGGATGGGCGACAGCCGCGGATCAGTAGAACGGCCTCAGTCGCGGTATCTCGGCCGACTTAGCAAGTAATTTGCAAGATGCGGATCTCGGGAACCTCCGCCTCCCTCCCCCCGCCTTTTTCTTCAGCCTCCGGGCGAAAATAAATTGCATTTGGCCCGAGGTGACCCGAGTAAATGTCAGGAGAGACGCGACGACGAGCAAGGAAGTATTTGTCAAAGACGCCTCCGGCATCCCGGGACCGTCGTACACTTTACTCCCTTGGTATTCGCCCTCATCTTTACTCCTCTCCCCCTCCCCCTACCGTCCCTACCGTCAATCCCGTCCTCTCCACACCCTCCGTTTACATCTTATAGTTTATTTAAATTTCAAACGGTGCGCACCACTCGAAGGACGAGGCAGAATTTCGTCCGATAATCGAAGAGTGCTTCAATACACGATTTTTCGAGCGACGGGAGATTCAGATTTTATTTCGGGTGTTTTTTTTTCTTTCCGACGCGAGATTTCAATCGTGTCAGAACGTGGAGCGAAGAATATTGCTCAGATTTAAACAAATAATAATATTCTGTGACTGATACTTTAGATGTTGGTGTAGATTAATACAAACAATTTCAGAAACAACAGTTGGAGAAAAGGATTGTTTGCTACGGGGAACGTATCTCGATCCGCAAGAGTTAATTAATAGTTACGGTTCAATTATTATCGAACGAACAACGGACACAGTTCAAATACCGAGTAAACAATTCTTGCGGTTCGCGATCAACGGGAAGAATTCTTTTATCTCTTGAGACGAAGCCGACGCGGTTATACTCGTTGGTTATTATTTCAACGGAAATGTATAAAAATGGAATCTGATCTCTGGTACCGTCACGGGATATTCAAATGAGAAAAGCGGTGGCACGAACTTCGTGTTCGGAACTCGAAGGAAGTCTCAAAAAGTTAGCAAAACTTCTTTTGCAACGCGCCACGCATTTTCTCGTGTCGCGTCTCGCAAAATTCACCGTGTTGGGATTCTCAATGTCAACTGTGTTGTATAAATCTCTCGTAAGAATTTTCCAGATATACTTTCCACCGCCAATGGTCCCGCCCGCCCGTTTCGCGGAAGTTGATAGTGCGTTTATTTAACCCCGAGGAAATATTCCAGTCTTGCGTTCAAAGTATAAAGATACCTCGATGAAAGGAAAATTAATTCGTTAATTAGTTCAGTCTTTTTTCATTTAATTAAAATTATTCTCGTTGGAAAAATAAATAAAGGAACAAATCTAGATCATGCACATCTCCGGATCTCCAAACAATTTCTAAAGTAAGCAAACACATGTGATTCCTTGTGAAATATTTTTATGTGGAATAGAAATTCTATAATTATTTCGTGATCAGCGACCCGAAATACATTTGTTAGAGTAAAAAAAAGTTTGGAGATCCGAAGATCCAGAGATGTGCATGATCTAGATTTAAGTCTAAAAAAAATGTGTTAAAAGATTAGTCTTGTGGAAAATTATTCACCAACGATCAAAACAAGACAACTCAAGGCTTCTCGAAAATGAACTGAGGGCGCGGATTGAAAGTAAGTCACATCCAGAAGTAGATACAGACACAGTTGATCAGACGAGATAAAATAATTCTTTGTGTAACATTAACTATTTATTAACGTCTATTTTGGCATACTTGCCTGTCCATGGAACATTACTGTACCATATGGATTAAAGTTAAGTCTGATCCCGAAGTAGACACGGACGTTGATCAGACATATTTTAATAATTTCGCGACTAATATTCGTTAAAAGTGTCATACGTTCAAAAGTGGATGCAGACAATATCGGTCAGACACAATTTCACGTGCCGCGTTCGAGGAGCTTTTCTAAGGACACACTAATTAATCACCCGAGATTGGAGTGCAAAAATGTTTAAGTAACATGTCTATTGTTACCTGCTTGTCCGTATATGGAACATTACCCAATGGCGCGGATTGAAAGTCACATCCAGAAGTAGACACAAACACCGTCGAGCAGACAAATTAAAATAGTTGTACGTGTCACGTTACTATTTATAACATCCGTTCCGATAATCTACTTCTGTACCCATAATAAGTTCATAATAATGAGCGTTCAAATCCTCGCTGAGAGTGCAAATATAATTAGATAAATTAATAGATCATCTAATTGGCGTGTCCCGTATATTCTACTAACCGATAATATATTATATTTCTTAACATTGTAATACCACTATTACAATCCGCTATTACTTGTTTATTTACGTATTTACGTCAGTCACCTCTCCCCATCACCGTAATTTCGTTATCTCAAGAAACACAAAGGCACCGTCATTCAACCCCCTCAGAAACTTGCAGTCACGTACCAACGAAGCTTCGTTATCGTCGCAGTATTTTTGTCGCACGGCAATACCTACTTTCATCGACCATACGTCATTTCATCCCCGAGATACGTCTCGCGCTTCCTCCCGCGCGGAAACTAAAAATAAAAACACGCGCTGGGACGGAACTGCGCGCCTCGCGAGCTACTGCGAAATAAAAGTTGCCGCTGAACGGGCGTTTCATCAAGGAGAAGCGAGAAAATCAGTGTGTCGGCCGGCCGTAACGGTGTGCGCTCGCGTCGTCGGTGCGGGGGGGAGGGGGAGGGGGGATGGGGCCAAACACATCGGGTGACGAGCACGGAGATCAGGAATGTCAGCGGCACGGGTTACGACAAATCGAAGAATCGTCGGAGATTTAGAAAGTTGCGAAATCGACAATACGCTCGGCGACATCCCATTATTCTCTCGGGTCCTCCCGAGAGAGGAACGGCTGGGGCGGTGAAACTCCAAATTGCAGATTGGAAATTCAGCGTAGCGATCACTCCTCCGACGGTAACTTCTTAGAAAGGCGTACCCACCTCCCACCCCCATCCCGCCCTCTCCCCTTTAACAGGGATTCTCACCCTTTATTCGCCTGATAGCGGCAACCACCCTCCGGTATGAGGACCTAAGCCCACCTGCGCTTCCCGCAACCCCATCGCGAATACATACAATCGCAACTTTTCCAATAAATCCTTGTCACCTTGAGTAACTTCCGCAATCGGCATCGAAACCTTCGAGTCCAACCCCCTCCGGTTATTTATCTCCCGCTGCTTTGCCAACTTGACGGACTTTGGGATCTGTTCGTTGATATCCCCGCCCGATTGTACTATTTCCAACGGGGACACGGGGACACGGGTTGATCTTTCCTTTTTTTTTATGTTTTTGTTTTTGTTTTTGTTTCTAAAGATTGCCCGTCGCTGAGATTCGACGGAGCAAGTTTGCTTTTTGTTCGGCGTCTGGTTTTCTAGCGGGGTGTGTACAGCGTTCGCCTCGGTGTCACTATTTCGCAATTTAACAGAGGGCGAACGGGGATTCAATTTTTCAGCGTCGATATTGTTGGAAATTCGCAACGCTGGTCGCAGGCAGATGTTAGGGAAATGAATGCAAGTTGTTTTTCATTTTTCGAAGATACCTATGCGACCCGTTGCTTTCGCTGGAGCGTCGATTTTCTTTTTTCTTTTTTTTTCTCTCTTTTTTGGAGGGTGTATTTTTTTTTTTTTTAGTATCGGAATTTATGATGCAGAGTTCGTATTTGGAACATCTTTCAACTCAATTTTGTCACGTAAGTCAAAAAGTGGGAGTAAAGAGTTTCGGCTGCTCTCTGAATAAATAATGAATCGCTCGACGTATTTCGACGGGGAGTATCTCAACGTGAAAATGTTTTTAAGAAAAACTGGCAAACGCGCGTTTCATATTTCAAATTCTTCTGCGTGCTCGTGGAGGGTCGTGAGAGGTTGTTCCAATGGGGGCGATATTCGTGGAAGCAGAAAGTTTTTTTTTTATCGGAGACAAATAATCATGCTTTTTCCGTCTCCGATACGTTCAGCTTCAATTTTGCGAGTATCGACGCAATCCCACAACTTTTGCAGTTAAGAGTATGCTACGCGGGAAATAACAATAGAATTTATTGGAAAATCCATTCGCGTTGGTTTGAAGTGACACGCCAACACCGATAATAGGGTTTTAAATGATTTATTCGATGCCATGCGCTTCGCGTCGGAGTGGTTATCAGCTAAATCTCACTGGTTCGAAAAGTATAAAGACGTGGGAACAATGTTGAAGTAATCGCCTGAGGACGGATTATACGTTAAACTAATGCACCGTGTACACGTACGCCGTAAATGGCGAATAAATGGATTTCGACAAACATTGTGTGTTTTTTTTTTCAATTTAAACCCATTCATATTTCAAATGGATCCTCGTTGGAAAAATTAATTCCGGTGAATCCTACACGCAATTGGTAGTATGATATTACAGGATCGATACATATTTGTGCGTTCAATGTTTGTCGAATATTTGTTTATAGAGATGTTAACATTTTTAATCGATTTGCGTTCGTACAGAGATTGTAAAATGTAAATTATTTAAACTTCCTGGCACGTTTATTCATGACCTGATTTACTGTTCGGTAAATAATTTTGGAACATCGATCCTAATTAATTAATCGGTTTTAGTTTTCAGTAATTTTCCAATTAGTGACATTTTTTTTTACTTCGGTACTGGAGTGAGAATTGAAATCCGCGATTCCTATGTTCCGCGCGTCTGGTCGTTCCACTTAAAATATGCAAATCGTATCGCGATAAAATATAAAATTGAAATATTAACCGAGCTCGCGGTCACCGGTAAAAGCCGAGGCGTTTAAATGTCTAATTACGCGTATAAAGCTGGTACGTGGTAAATTGTGTCCTGCGCGAACGATTAATGAATTTATTAACGTTTTTCCAACGCAGCAATTTGCTCGACGCCGACGTTCGACGCAACGGAATACTAAAAAGCCAACGCATTCAACGTACACAGCGGAGCCAACGAATGTGGTAGATTTTGCGCGCTTATAACTTTATGGCAATCTGTTAATTTGAAATGCGGTTCGGTGAATTCGATTCGCCATACTCAGCCGATGCGCTTTGTATCAAATATATAAGTGATTTATCGGCGGCATGCTTTTGACCGCAAAATGGAAAAATTACCTTTTTCGTTGACGAATTTATATCACGCGTACTTAACGCGTTCATACTTTTTGCTGCTCTCTCTGATAGTTAAAATGACGATCCTTTTGTATTTTGATGAATTACAGACTGAACAACAAACATTTCAACTAGAGTTAAAATTCTCGTTAAACTACGGTCTTTGACCGAATCTCACTTAAAAAAGCAAATCACTATACGGTAAATGAATCCGCGGCCAGAAATGTATGAAAAAAAAAGTGTCCAGGTTTTTTTATCCTTGTAACTAAAAATATCTTTTTTTTTTAATTTGTTGACCATATATACATTTTCTCGATTCTCAATAAGCTTCTATTTCTACTTTAACTGTCAATTGTTACTTTCAGCCACGCAAGACAGTCGGTAAAAATTTCTGACTCGATATAAAACCGTCCACGTTTTCTGAGTCACACTGTATACCCATGCCACGGACAATCGTGCACACACGAGAATAACGATTTTAGTTTGCGCATTTGATCAAACGCAGCATTTTTAATTCAGCGTGACGTTTCGACGGGTGCAGTTTATTTAACCCGCCGAGTGGTGTTACTGGAATAAATTCGCAGTGGGGGCGAAAAAAAAAAAGAGAGAAGGCGTCGGTAGCCGCTGTTGTGAGGCAACGGCAGGTTGGCATGAGTGCTCAATTAATCAACACGTAATTACTATCATCACGCGAGTTTGATTCTCGGATCTATTTTGACCCACGGCCAATAACGCGGCCGCCACACACACGACGCACGCACGCACACACACACGGGCGTACACAGCGACGAGCCTGTCAGTGATAAATCTATTATCTCATTTTCGCTATGGCAAGGCGAAAATTGTTCTGTTTTGCCGTTGCATCGTGATTCATTATCGCCCATGATCGTTTTTCCCAATCTTCTCGTAATACACTGGAATCTCCCGTTTCGCGTCGCAGCGCGACATTTAAATTGCATCAAACGAAAATCAATGCTAGTTGAGGTTCCGCGAGGTCGAAATACGTAAACGACGAACTTTCCACAAATTATCGATTGGATACGAAAATGTTGTATTAGACATCTGCGGCTTAAAAAAAAATATATACATTGAATACGTTTACTAATTCTATTCATAGATAGACACTTCGACTTTCTGTATAAAATACGTACACCGATAAAATTCACACGTACACGTCGCTCCGCGTAGATCTCAGAAAAAAGGTGTCGACGGGTTTATTTTCCGCGCGAGAAGCTCAATCGATGAAATATTAATAAGTACGCTCGAATACTAAATTTTCAAGAGGACAACAGTTGCGATTCTAAATTCGGTCGCGATAGAAGCCAGCCCGCGCGCGGATATTACGGGAAAAGAAAGATGCCCCCGGTTTTTCCGGGCCGGCGTTAAAAAAAAAAAAAAAAAAAGGAATATTAACAGTGCGCTGAAACCAGCAGCCGTATGTGAGCGTACGTATGCCGCTCACGTAAGTGGATTTTCATGTAAAATATTTCACGAGAACGTCAGTTCGTTCGTGTATTTGAATCACGAGCTACCTCGCGCGTCCGTCCAAGACTCACTCCTGCCATTTTAATTTATACTTGCCTTCCGCCTCTCTCTTTTACTCCCCGTCCGTCTCACTTTACGTCGCTCTTTGAAATCTATCTTTAGTCCTGTCCATCGTCGCTTTTCGGAGAGACAAAATTGAACGATTTAACGAACTTACCTTAAGGGAAGTTCGATCGTTATTATATGAATCACCTCGTCCTCTAGATCGCATGTAGTGGCGTTTATGATGCACGGTATTGTCACAGAATTTAAAGAATCATAAAATGAAAGACAGTTTTCCTTGCGGTAGAAGCAGGACGTATTAAAAATTTGTCTTATTAAGTTTATTAAAAGTATGGATAACATGAGTGTTTCGTCAGATTCTTCACAACAATCCCATGTTTCTTATAGAAAGAAAAGGGAAGTAAAAAAGTACACGGATAAGATCTAAAAAAATTTGCAAATTAGAAAGGAAGGATAGAAAAAATTTTTCCAGGTAATTGTGTTCAGGCGCATCGTTTCGATGCGCCGGAGTTGTTCTTCATTAGATTTTGGCAAATTTATTTCTACTTCCATTCCTTTTGCCTTTTTATTTTCAGGATTAAATTACGCATTTCATACAACCCTAACGCCATCGATCTCTGCACCCCCTATACCGCATTTACGTATTCGTATCTAACGAGGCTATTCGTAAAACACGCGCCCAGGTATAATACAATTATTTACCTCGAAATAACGAGCCTACGCGCTCGCTCTCATTGCTATAATGCACGTGGGGGTTGGTAGGGAACGTTAGGGTATCGATTTCGTTACCAATTTCTTCCACTTTCGCCCGTAGCATTTTTTTCTCTCCCTCCCTCACCCTCCTCTCTATCGCATTCCCGTGCGTACCGGCGCATCTGATTTATCGGCGGCTCAATTATAATCGTAAATCCTCTTCCCGCTCGACGAATCGTTCCCCCGGGTGCCAAATGGAAAAAAACCGTCCCACCCTGCCGCCACCCTCAACCCTCCCCCCGCCCCACCCCCACCCCTCGGCTCCACCCCTTTCCATGACCGACCGAATTGTGCCGAACAAATAAAAGTGTCGGGGGCGCGAATGGTGAAACCGACAGAAGTTTTGGTATACAGATTGCGATTTTGCTGAAATATATCTGTATTTTCGTCCGTTTTTATTACCGTAATTGCGTGAAAAACTGTTTTTTTTTACGCGCGCGCGTTAGCGCTGCCCCGCGATCATCGGGCAATGAAGGAATGGGGAAACGAAATTCATTACGAATCTCCCCCTTGGCGGTGTATCGCCGAATACAGAACATTTCTACTCTATTTCCGGTCCCAGTGTTTCAATTATATTAAGCGTACGTCCGGGAATTATAGTATGTTTTGTATAGATGTGTTCTTACAGTTTTCCTGGGACGTGGGCGATTTAGGCATCTGGTTTGGTTTTTATTTAATTAAATAGCTGTATTGCGAAGGTATGATCGACGATGATTTTTTAGTTCCGGATGGTTATTTACGAGTTAGGTACGTTAGATAGTAATTTTGCTCGTTACCATACATTCGAGAGGAGGCTTTCAATTAGATAAACGAGATATTTGCGTTTAAAAAGGATCAATTTTTTTAAATAAAAATTCTGCGAATCGATAGTTGCGCGAAAACGAGTCAATTTAGAGCCTCTGTTGAACTATGCAAATATAAAGCTCTTTACAGTTTGGTTAAAGGAGCATCAAGAGCACGTAAATTGTTAATTAGTTTACAGGCATCGATAACTTTGGAAACAACTCGTGAAGAGAATAAGATTGCTGCGTATAATTAAAACTTATAACATAGTTACGAATACCGGGATAGTTCGATATTTTACTTACATTCTATAACACCCACGCGAATTTATATATTATACCTCTCGTGCATGTAAAGTGTGCTTTTGTAGCAAGAATGCAGGGAAAATGATTAATCCAAAGGTGAATCAAAATTTAGAAAACATGGCCTCCTACTTCGTTATCACCGATCTTATATACGCTCGAGGATTAAAAAAATTCTATTTCTTTTTAATTACGAAAGCTTCTAGTAGGAAAGTTAAACGTTCGTATACTCCATTAAAGTAGATCAAATGGGGAAAATTATATATTTTTCCAATTACCATAATTTGTTTTTAATTATGGGAGCTCCAACTAGGAAAATTAAACATTCGTATACTTTACAAATGTAGATGAAATGGGTAAAATTTTGTACTTTTTCAATTAGCTCGTTTAAATATTTGATAAGCTTAGCAGCTTAATTGGAATTCCATTACATTTATTTACATGGAATATAATGAACGTGTCCGAATTTATATCCCAGTAACCTTCACCGTATTTAATCGCTCGCCGAATTAAATAACGCGCTGCCCCCTACCTGTCTTAACGATCCGATCGCAATATCGTTCTGCTAATGGGATGTCCTTCGAGCGGATGAAATATTAAACGGTTCTAAGGGAAGCGGAGAAATTCGGGAACAGAAGGGTTAATTGGGATTGGCTGCAGTTGACACGCGGTTCGAGAGAATTGGCATCTTTCACGGTTAATTCGGCGATTTTACATTTTGCGGTCGCGCGTCGATCTGGTCCCGACATCGTATTTTATCGTCGGCGAATTTTATGCTGCAATCAATTCGCGACGCGGTAACGGCTTCATGCCGCACGCGGCTCTGTGTTGCGGTTTTCGCATGTTGAGCGGCCGCGTGAAAACCGTCGTAACCGTCTGGAATCTTAACCGCACGAGATATTAAACGGAAGAACAGTTAACCGGGCGATAAAGATCGCCATCTTTAAATTCTCCTGCTTTAACCTCAGGGATATCCTTAACCGGCTCCCTTAAGGTCAACTCGAGGGGAACGTACAATTTCGACTCATAAGTCAGGTTTAATCGCAAGATTGAATATTTTACGACGGTTAACGAACTAGTAGTAGCGCGTTAATGACAAAGTTCATTAATCGTGGAGGTACCTGAATCAGTCGAACCGTCGGGGTACCTGTAACGTTCGAGATAACTAACAATCGAGATACCTAACACAGTAGGAGATAATTAACGACCGAGGTATCTGAAGTTCATTATCCTCATTATCCTATCACCGTTCCGGCGAAGTTCATTAACCGTCGGGGTACCTGGAACCTTAGGAGTTCAGTGACCGTCGAGGTACTTAAATAGAATATCGTCGAGATATCCAAAGAGATGTCAACGCCCTGAACAAAAAACAGGTACTCCGGAAAACCGCAGAAAAATCTGATACCTAGCAAATTTACAGTCTACGCGCAGAATGACTGGTTATGTCGAATAAACTTATAGCGTTCGTATCACATGAAACTATCTAGATTTATTCACACTCGTCAGAGACTCGAGGTACACCTTTCGAAAGCGTCCCTTTGTCTGTCTTCAAAATTAAGGGCCTTTCCGCCAACGTCGCGAACCTAACGCGATATCACTCCGCGCAATTGCTACGTTGTATAAAAAATCAGTGCGCTAACGATGCGTGCAAGAGACACGAATTATTACATACGGCAGACATTGCAAAAGTGCGTAGAATAATTTAAGAAAATTGCTATCGACGCGTTACGGCGTTACGCGAAATCCTGTGAATTCGTTAAAAGAAACTTGCCAAACACCGAAAGGGTCAAACCCCTTACCCACCGATTAATCCAAAAGAAACCGCACCCGTCTTTTCCCCAGTTCCTCCCCCACTTCTCTCTCTCTCTATCCGACGAAAATGTCATCGGATGGTTTGCCCGCCGGCAATTCCTCCCCGTCCCGAGTAACAGCGGGGGACACATCGTAGAAAAACGTAGGGAGCCGAAACGAGGCGCAAAGGTTGGGCGGATTTAATGGGGTATAAAGGTATAAAAATGATGTCGCTGGTAAGGGAGGAGCGTGAGATACGGTCAGCCACGACGGTATTTCATACTAATGGCCAGATGTTGTCGCCTCTCGTCGACCACTTTGTCTTAAGGCCCGTACACAGGGGCTGTAATCGTGTGACTGTCGCGTTCCGTGAGAGGCGAGGCGGTTGGCGGGAGAGGGGAGGCGAACGAGGGAGGGGGGGGGGGCAGGCACCTAGTTAGGAGGCAAAGATATTTTTCCGTCGCACGAAACGTCTCTCACCTCGCGTTCTTGCACACTTAGATAACTTAATTGCGCTTTACGGCCATTTTTACCTCGTGGAAAAAACAAAAAAATCTCTGCTCGCTTCTATTTTACCGCGACCGTGCTCGTACGCGTTCTCGCGTGATTTATATTGACTGTACCAACGGAATTAGCTTTTAACTTTTATCCGTCGGACATTTAAGTACGCGGGCGTTAAATATCCCGTGATAATACTTTTTCTATTTCAACTGAGGTGCCCGAGCGTAATTTACCGAAACGTTGCGAGTATACAGATTTCTTTTCGTTGATCTCGAAGCACGGGAAAGGTTGATACTTTTATTACTGGTAATTGGGACTTCCTGTCCTTAATCGAAGAGGATGTAAGATTACCTTGCTGAAACGCGTTTGTAATTATTTTTCGCTATTTTGTGTTTGACGAAGCGACTTTTTCTTGTCATTGTATTTTTGTTCACGTATTATTGTACAATCGAAATAAGTACATACGTAACGGAAGGATATTTATCGTAGCTCGAAAGGCGAATAAAAGAGAACCATCCAATATTAGATTCGGGGGACATGAAAATTGTAAGTGACAAATTACAACTGGAAAAGGAGTTCCATTGTTGTTGGTAGCAATTTTCGGGAAGAACGTCGACGTAGCGTTCATTGAAATTGATTTCCCTTCATATGCAGTTCGTCTATATTTTAGTAACTGGCTAATGAGAGATGCAAGACTCTCGGAATAGTTGGTGAATAATTGAGAACGGTACGCGAATAATTTTGTTAAAATCGAACGATATGTTTAAATATGACCTATTTGCCGTCGACATTTAAATGTGTCGTTACCAAGAGTTGTGGAATTACTGAAATGTAAATTTAATATCACGCCAATTTCAACTTGCAAATATTCGTTTCGAGTTACGGGTACATAAATTCGCTTCAAAATATATAACGCAATGGTTAACTTTGGAAAACTTCAAGCGTTCAAAGTTAAATCCTTGCTAGGAAGAAATTTCCTGTTTTTAAATGTCAGGAATAAAACATCGACGCCCATTTGTTATAAATTCAGTAAATTCCTGCAGGTTTTAAAAAATCGTCATTTTCACGATACAAAAATCGTGGAGACACGTTGCCTCCCAAATTACAACAGTGTTAAAAAAATCTAGAAATCTGTACTCAATCCCGATTAAGTAGAACGAGCCGACCAGTCGATGCCGCTCGCAAAATCGTAACTCCCACGATTCCAACAAAAAAAAAAATAAAAAAAAAAAGCGCGATAACTGACGGCCTGTCGTGGACAGGCTCAAACAACAGGTATAACTTGTCCCCGCTCCGCTGGCCCCGTAACTTACGTGAAATATAAATTAAACGTCGCGCGTTTACGGTGCTTAGTTAGCAAGAGAATAATAAATTCTAATGAAAAGCAACCGCGGCCGGGCGGTTACGTTCATATACGGCGACGGGACCCGACCCTTTGAAAAGTTCGTAATTACACTCGCGAGGGTTGCGGCGCCATTTTCGTTATAAACAATCGGCTTGCCACGTGGATTTCGTGTGACGGGCGAGAGCGTTGTCTTTGCGCGGTGTAACGTTTAAGCGGATCATTCTCCACCCCCCCCACCCCCCCGGTGACTTTTCGTCACCCTCGTTCGCAGGGATGCGCAACCGGAAACTTTTTAATTGCATGTTTTTTTAATTGAACGCGGAGTTTGATTCGCCCAACGCCACGTTATGTGTTTCCCTTGGAATTGAGGGGCTTGTTTTCAGGACGCGTTGAATCGGGACTTTAACAAACGTTTATATTATTTTTAATACTACCGTAGGCGGAGTTAATAAATTTCCATCCGCCTTTTACGGAATACCTTATATGTGTGGGGTGGTAAAAATATGAGGACTATGCAATGCCGAGGGCATGCCAAAACTGATAGATGAAAGACGAACATATTTGTCGAGACGTTTTTGTTTTAAATTGTTTGTAGTTTTAAATATATATAACCACCATTTATTCCGAATCTTGAAGCTTTAATCCAGGCATGTGACTTGTTTTGTATTAAGTTGGGTGCAGCATGTTTTCAATGTTCAAAAAATTAATAAAATACGATTTATAGAATGATTATATTATGCATTATGTATTTATTAGACTCAATCTACTGTATAATATTAAAACATTTTTTTTTAATCTCGGCGGGCCGTAACTTTATGTATTGGCGGGCCGCGTGTTTAACATGCCTGCTTTAATCCCACATACAGTTTATAAAACTATATATCCCTAGTTTATAAAATAAAATAAAATATCGCAACGAGACGCCGAATCGCCTGACTGAAAACCCCAACGATCCTTGATTTTTCGCGAGTCACGCACAATCGCGCGCAGAAGGAGGCCGGCGTTAATCGTTCTCGAGCGTTACCCGCACTTAATTCGTCCAATTCACGACGCGGACACCATTAAATCGACCCCGCGATTAATGTTTACCGTCGTAAAAGACGGTTGCCGTTGGCGATGCACCGAAAGTTCACAGGGACGAAAGTTACGGTCGACAGTTTCGCTCCCGTAATATATTTCCGGCGGCCATAAATTTCGAATTAGGCAGTAAATGAATATGAAGCGGCTCGTACGTTTTTATCTGCCACGTGCTTAAGCCCCCCGGTTAAGACCGAGGCCCTATTTCGTTACCCGGAATTAACGGCCACGTTCTCGCCGTATCGGGGATTCGCGCAATCAACGTGGCCCGCGGGCCGTTGAAATAATTAACGCGTCGCGGACCTACGTATTTAATTGAACTGCAATGGAAACGGTGTTTGACGTACGCTCATCGGCACTGCTACCGCATTACATGTTTTAATCGGGCACGCTCGGCATTAAACTTAATCCCTTTTCTACTAATCGATTTGCGCTTCGTTCGCTGCGACTACCCGCTATTTTTTAATATCGTTGGGTGATTAGATTCTGAATATTAATATTCGGAAATTATTTACTCGGATTTGGAGGAGAGTTATAATCGTATAATTTGAATTTTTGGAGCGAGATTTTTGATTTGACGCGTAGAACGATAATACATATTTGGCGATAGAGTTGAATTTGAGATACCTTGATAATCGTTGGAAACAACATTTCGGTATTCAAGTTTCGATTGTCCAGACATCGGATAAACAGTTGTACTTCGTGACAGGGATCATTTGTAACGCGAATATTCGATTCATTGAAATTAAAAATAAACCGGGATTAAACAGATTGATAAAAATCAGTCAGTATTAAATGAGAGATCGTTCTGACACGATAACGAGGCCGGATCGAAGGGATACACTATTCTTCGATTTATTCAATCTTTACACGGAATCGCACGGATAAACGGGGTTCCTGCTCCAAGAGAAAAAAAAAAAAAAAAACACCAAACGGTAACAAGAAAAAAAAAAATTCCAAGAGCATTCTACCCGCCCCGATATCTCGCGTAAAGCTGAAAGTTTCAACTTAATCGAGCGATTTCGCGGAAACGAAATCGATTTCACGGCCAAGCTCGATATTTCTTGCCGGCGCGAAGGAAGAAAGAGAGACGAGCGAAGAATAGTCAGCCGGTAATCGTCGGAGCATTGTGGCAGAAAACTTTTTCACGACCCCTTCCCTCCCCGGGAATCGCGACTTCTTGAAAACGGCCGGGGAGCTTTAAGAGCACGGATGCATAATGCGCCTGAGATTCGGCGAGCCGTGAAATGCTAAGAAGTAATTATCCTGTTACCACCAGCTGTTACATCCTCCTCCTTCGGGGGACGAAGAAATTCGTTTCCCAGTCGACCCGTGCCTCCCGTCCTGACCCTTCGGTTTTCGCTTTTCCCCCTTTTTCTTTCTCTTTTTTTTTCTTGCTCCCCTCCTCTTTAACGGCAATAAAGGACATGGCTTTGAAAAGAATCGCATCGAACTGTCGATTATCCGATTGCATACTCCTCGGTTTTGGGATTTATTCTTCCGTGAAATTGGGAAAGAATTAGGCTCTGTAATTTCCGAAATTAATGAAATTCCTACGTGGAGTAGAAGCTTGTCCAGAGTGGTTTGATAAAAGAGAGAGAGAGAGAGGGAGAGAGAAAAGAGAGACGAAAAGAGAAAAGGGGCTGAGTAGAAGAGGAGGCGGAAAAAGGACTCAGCAAATTGAGAACGAGCAGCATATAGCTTTTTTCTGTATTAAGATCAATATTAGTATATAAAGATAATTGGCGTCATTATCTGGTGGTTAATAAATTATTTTTATACACTAATACTATGAACGGTCGATGATTAAATTCATGATTTATTAAGATCAATATTTACTTATTTTTTCACAATATATACAGAGATCTATATTTTGCATTTTTCGGTTTTTCGCGGAGCAGTGGAATTCGCGGATAATTGAAAATTCCGAATATCGACACCCGCACGAGGATTATCTTTTTTCTACTTTAGATTTCTATTAAAGTCGTTATGAATTGCACGGAACGAGTAGCGGTCATGCCGAATTACTTCGCCGTCCTATTCTCGAGTGGTAGAGCGGAGCAGCGCGAGCTCGTGAAGGAGATAATTAACTTAGGAGGAATTTGACGGTACGGTAGATGCGGCCGTGGAAGACGAGTTCCTGACCCCTCGAAGCGATGAGATTCAAGTCACAAACCTCACGATTATCTGCCCATTAGGGGAGCAAAATTCTGTCTGCCGGGAATAAAAACTTGTTTGCGGACGATAATGGCAGACGCGTAACGTTCGTTCGACCCTTTTTGCGGCGAAGTGCCAAGGTTAGTTATAATTTTATAATATCCATAAAATTCTGAGATCCTTGAACGGTTATCAGATATCGAAGCATTGATAGTTGTTAATATTTCAATATCGGAGCACTCAATTTTTGTAGTATTTAGGTACTGAAATATTAAACAATTCAAAAATGTAAATAATTAGATATTTACAAATAAGAAAGTAATATTTATAATATGTATATAAATCATGGTACAAATATTTATCATAACAAATATTCGATCCGAAATATCACGGAGGAAACCACACATTTTATTTTCCAGAATTGCAACGAAAAACAAAAAGGGACAATCCAGAGAATACACCGTTTTCGTGGATACCGCGTTGCAATTAATTTCGAAACCACGATACTTATAAAAAAAGAAAGACGGACGCGCCGTATAAACGAATCGCAATGAAAACCGCGAAAACGATAAATATCTAACGCAGGTTGAGCGAGCCAAGAATACCTACGCCGAGTAATGAATACCGAAGTTTGAATTTCTGTCGCACGGCGTACGGGTGGCATTTTGTATTCCGGGCGTCAAAATCCAGTGAGTAATTACTAGATTGCGAGGACGTAGGATCAGATTTAGTAAAACACAGCTACGGCGAAATTGCTTTAGAATTTAAAGCGCTGGAAGTCAAGATACGTGATTCATCTAACGCGGGCATGATGAAATCGGAAAGCTGAAGCGTAGAGATGAAGGAGCATGCTACCGAGGTGAAATGCAAGTTGTAATTCACGTGGCGCGGTGGGAAATACACATTAACTTGATCGGAACGTCAGTTTTCGGCATCGTCGCGTCGCCCGTATTTTCGAGCTCGTTTGATAACGTTGCACCGACACCGTGTGTAAGAGACAAGAGAAAATATTAGTCGCTCTCGATAGCAATATTTTTTAACGATACTCCGTTCGTATCTTTTTTAATTCCACTGCCGCTCGTGAATTTCATTATATAGATAGTAAATGACGTTGGTACATATTATTTTTTGTTACGTCCATGTACTTATTATTTTGAACATTTAAACAGTACGTATGTCGCGTTAGATTTCTAATAAACGATGTTCTTATATCCGGAACGTTGGAAGTTGTCTTAATTGCAATTTCCATGAATGTTGCGACGCACCTGTCTTTATAATCGTTTGGTTCTTTGCAATTGTGGCACAATTTAATTATAAACGCTTCTATTTTTGGTAGCAGCAGAATGAAAACCGGGCATGTTTTTGATTAATTTTTTTTTTTTTTTCAAAAGCTTTTATCGATATTTTTATTCTATTGTTCTTGGCAATATGGCTCGCCGATTTCCAGCGGACGTTTTGGCATGATTTTATGAATATTTATATTCGCTTATATGAATTTTGATATATCGACAAACTTCCACAATTTTTGTGGTACCGCGAATTTTAGAAAGTGCGTTTCGTAACCGAGTGTTCGCCGATGCGTATGAAAATTCGTCGATAAAACATGGATGGTAAATTAACTGACAATTAAATGTCACTTTAACCGACCGGTGTACTCGCGCGAAACAAATCGTACCCACTTACGATCTTTAACTACTTTAATCCAACTAAAAGCCATTTTGAAACACCAAGCCAGCAGAATGACAAACAAACAAACGATAAACACGAATCAATTATTTTGTACCAATTTCAACGCAATTCGCCCATTCACGAAAACGTTTAAATTATTCCATCGCAATTAATACATTTTTACATCGACCATTCCGCTCGCCCAACGAGCACTCATTTTTCAATATTTTTCTCCGCAACGAGCTTCGGTTGCGTTACTTTATTCCTACATTTACGTAATCGTATTCCAACGGAAATCAGATTTTCGAAGAAGAGTAAAACGATCGCGATTGCCTGCGAGAGAGTTTCGATATAAGCTGATTTTCTTTTGCTTAAGGAAACGCTTTGAGGAGACCCGGGTGCGTCACTGTGAGCGTAAGGCGTATTGAAATGGCAGGAAGAATAAATTCGTCTCGCAACGAATATTCCCAACCGTCTTGTTCTCTTTGGGTTCCGCGAATTAATTACATCCAGACGTACTTATAGATACACCTAATGAGGAGGCGCAAGAAGCGACGAATGCCAACGAAGGAATTCAACGGTCTTATGTTATTTGAACGTTCATTAACGAAGGAATCAAGTCGAGTAATAACGATTTAACGTCGCGGTAAGAAGTTGACGATGCAGATTGAAAACTGGCGTTTACAGAACATTCGTAAATCTGTTTCAATTCGAGGGATATTATTTATTGGGTGATAAGAAAGAGTTTTAGGAACATTGGAAATACTTTGCTCCAATTGTTTGTTCTCGGATGTTAATATAAATGTTCAGAAAAGATCGGAATGTTTGCCTCCGATTTTTTGCTTCTATCTTTTTTTTGTTTGATCCTTGATTTCTTTTTAAAGGCAACAAATTTTGGAATGTTTATAAAATTACGGGACACGATTCGGTCGAGTGCTATCAAAAGTCACGCGGTAAAGTCCGATCGATAGTAGCAATCGTGTTGCACTTCCTGGTGATTTGTTACCGCGATTCTCGGTATTTATGGTTTGTAGTAGTCTATTTCAATCGGTAACACATAAACACACGTTTCCTCACATTTACGATACAAGCGCTTTCAATGAGAACCGATCGAAATTTACTCTCCTTTCGATAATATGGATTTCCGGTTTTGACAGTAACGCTGCAGGAGCGTCACATTAGTCCGCGTACATCAGCGAAATGCCCCTGCGATTAAAACTGAAATGATCGCTTCGATAAACCCGAATAATCGTGTGAAGTTTACAACGATATCCGAACGTACAGCGGTAGAAATGATAACCTGAAATTGACGAATTTTGACTACGATTTTGTATTAACTCGTTGTTTTAAAAAAATAAATTTAGGTCCATAGATTATCAGTGTTCGTAATTGCATAGATTAAAGAGAAACCCATTCGATAACACCCAGACCCTAAACATAATCATTAGACTGCAGATGTTTATGCAAAATACATTATTTTTAATGAGCTGACAGGCGATAATAATATATTACACGTATAATAATACGGGCAATATAATATATTATACGTACACTTCACCCACGCTCATCGCATTAGCGTCACAAAATCCGTTTAAAGTCAGTATAAGAATAATGCGTTTTGCATAAACATCCACAGTCTAATCGTCATCATTAAATTGCACTTTATCGCACTACTAAATTAAAAAGAACAATGACCAAAAGAAAAGAGAATAACAATTAATTTCTAACCAAATTCACAACATCTCTATCTATCTTTCGACAATAGTATCTATTTATCCAAATAAATTAGACAAAAGCAATCGAACAATCTCCCTCAAGATCCCAATCCTCAATCTTCAACCCTCCCAACGAACGTTCCTCCCCAAAGAAGCGCAACGACAAAGGTTCGCACTTAACGCCGACGAAACGGATAAAGAAGATCCGACTCCCGAGAGACGCGAACGGAGACGGAAAGACGCGCGTCGCGATAATTATGACAAACTTCACGGTGGAGACACCCGGACGCAGCGGACTTGACCTCGAGCTTAAAGGTTCCATCGCGACGGACGTCTCGACGAGTTACGCGCAAAAGCTCGACGCCGAACGAGAGGTGGTACAGGATGATGAGAGCTGTCGGTCGGCGGAGCGTAAAGTATGAAGAAGTAATCACCCCCGGGCACCAGCTGGCAGGACTTACTCGGCTGGAGTCAGGACGAAGGTTATCCGGCTAGAAACGTTTCTAGGAGACATCCCATGTGCCGTGGGCGACGTGGTGGTGGTGGTGGTGGGGGGGGGGGGGGGGGGTGGTTGTCGCGGCGGTCGAGAGGAGTGTTGGAGAGAGAGAGAGAGAGAGGAGGGGGTAGGGTAAGGGTCGTCTACAGTGGGGGAGAAGGGGACGCGGTAGCGGAGGACAGTAAATTCGGTGAAGCATAGATTGCAGCCGTGGGTTTCCTCGGGGTGAGCGGGGTCGAGCTTAATTTCGCGGCCACCTGGAAATCCTTTGGTAGCGTGCCAACTCATTGCTGGATTCATTCATAACGAAAGAGACGTACAACCCTCAAAGGTATTGCCCTTCTCTCTCTTACTCCTTGGTTCTCTCTACCTGAATCTTGTTTTGTCTTACTCTTACTCTCCTCGCCTCTGTTCGATAGCGACTTTCCGCTCTTGTACCAGTTACTATCCCGTTATTCTGTATGCCTTTGTGTCATGATCGTTCAATTAGTGAATAAATGGTTGATTAACTTGGCGGTAGGTTGGAGATTCGCTCGATCCACGGTACACCTGTTCTGTTTTGTATTCTTCTTCTATAAGATTGTGTTTTCTATTATTTTATCTCGTGTTTTGTGCTATCTATGTTCTTCCTAATGCTTTTGAGTAAGAACAGTCAAATTAATAAATAAATTATTAATTAGTAGTTACTTAACATCGCTAATAAGTACACCTGTTCTGTTTTTCATTTTTCGATCTCTTACTATGGTATTATTCTGTATTTTTCTCAGCGTTTGTCTGTATGGGCTTTGTATCGTTGTTAATTCCAAAGTAGACGGTTTTTGTAAGCGTTACGTTCCACCGGAGAAGATATAATACGAATATACACGGAATCGTGGCCTTCTTTCATTGGCCCTTCGCGGTTGCAATTTTGTATCGATTATTTAAGTATTCGTTAATTAATTCGGGGGATGCACGGAGTATCTAAAAAATGTTCAATATATTAGGTACCTAGTGATTTAATTATATATTTCTAAAGAATGTACGTAGAAAAGCGCCTAAAATTAATTTTACAAACCATTTTGGTATCAAAACGATCTCGTTAATGCGTTAAATCAAAAAACGAAGAGAAATTGCAATCCGCTAAATCGTGATTTGATATTATCCCGAAATAGAACCTGGCAGGACATCGTGTTAGTAATTACAGTAATTGATTGAGTTGCTCGATCGATCAAATAAATCTGATAATTAGAGAATATTGGTGAGCCAACTTAGTGGCTCGACTGATCGAATTGAATAACGGATGGAATTCAATTTGTTTGCCAAAACCGTCAACAGAATTCCTCCAATTTCCTGTGAATCTTTTTGCGAATTTACCCACGTAGAATTCGCGAGTAATCTCGGCTACCTTTACAGCGCGAACATTTCTCCAAATAAAATGAACGTTACATAATAATTATTCGGACAATTTTTCCCCCCATTATCCTCGTAACTCTCTATCAACAAATATTTTCAAATAATCGCGTGGTACTCAAATAACTTGAACATAAATTACACCCCCCGCAATATCCACAATCGCCAACTTTTCCCACGTATAAAAATTTACCGAAACACGCGAAACAAAATAATTCGAAATTTAAACCCAACTCGGAACGCGTCGCAATCCCTGCATCGGAATAAACGCGTCTTAATCAAATCCACGTCTAATTAAGTTAAATCCCTTTAAGACACCCAACGGTTCCAATTACACCGCGACATCCAGTTTTCGATACTGAAATCCGTGGCGCCGCGTCGTGACGGGAAATGAGATAGCGCGGGTTTCCTTCGCGCCACGAAGAAGAGCACGGCAATGTAATTAAGTCGCGCCGTTTCTAACAAGGTGTCGCGGAAAAGCGATACCAGCAATTTGCTACTGTTGCCCGTTCTCACTGTGGGTTGTGTGTGTGCGTGGGATGATAGTAGAGGGGGCGGAGGGGTGGAGGTGGGTGGAGGATGGATATTCGATTTGCTCTCAGCAGTCGAGAAAGAGAGAGAGAGAGAGAGAGAGGGAGAGCGGAAGTCGACCCAACCCCGAGACGATGATGGGTCTGGTTTCAACCGCAGCATCCCCTTTTCCCACGAACGTCCGACTTACGAGACTCCTCTCTCGGCCCTCCCCGCGATCCTGTCACTCCTCGCGACAGCCATTTTTCTATTTTTCCACCCCACCCACCCCTCCCGGTTTCACCCTTCGCCCACATCGGCGCAGCGTCAAGAGAAAAGTTCCGAGTCCCCAGGAACCAACCGCGCCGAGTGGAAAGGGATAAGGATAGGCGGGAGGGGTGGGGGGGGTGGTGAGGATGAAGCGGTCGGTAAGGGGGTAGTACGGCAACCGATGAAAACCGTTCGCAGATGGAAATTGCTTTCGACAAACGGCTTGGTAGGGATGTGCACAACGCCGTAGAATTCGGCCGACAAGGAGGTCCGGGGGGGTGGAAAGTCTGCTCTTCCTCGTCCTACCTCCCCCGCCCCTCCCTCGAGTCTTTAGAGAAAATTGCAATTTCTCGCAAGTGACGTTCCTTAACTCCTCCCTACTATTCCTCTCATCAACGTCCTCTCTCTTTTTCACTGTCTCCCTATTCCACTCGCTATCCTCATTCTCCGCCTCTCTGTCTGTTTCGCTCTCTTTCTTCTTCCGTTCGTCCCTCACTTGCTATTTTTATCTGTTTAATACCCTCCCAGCCTCTCTCTCTCCCTCTTACCCTTTCTCCGATTCTCTCCAAGTTTCCACGTTTCCCTCTCTGTCCCTCAATCGCTGACACTCCACGCCCGGTCAAATCCCCGACTTCTGCATCTCTTAGACGATTAAAATCGGTTTCCGGACCGAAGGAAAGACGTTAAGAGTTGAGAGAACGAGGATGGCGAAAGTAGGTAGAGGGAGATTGGTAAGTAGCTGTTTAGCGCAGCGAAAATAGGGGACGTTGCTGTACCGTCGTTGCCATTTGTTCCGGAAGCCGTTTGGATGTATTAGGTTTCAGGGTGATCCTGAGAAATCTGTCGTTCCGATGCTAATTCTCTTTCTCTCTCCCTCCCCCCCTTCTAACGTGTCGAGTGAACGTGGATCCCGAGCAGAGGAACGGTTTTTATTAACAGACAAGGATCGCGCGAATTTAACGCTGCCGGCGCGGCGTTTTGAGATTTGTTTCCTCGTCCCTTGCGTAAATTGAATTTCTGTTTTGTCCTTTTCGAGGTTCGTTATCCGCCAATTTCGCGGGAAGCATTTGCCGTCGGAATGACGGGAATTATGGTACCTCGGGATTACGTCGGAAGCGGGATTATTACAATACACGCGTAGTTTAATTTTCTTCCTTGATTTGTCATTCCTTCATTCCGCTAATCGTTTCGTTTCGTTGGAATACTTTGAAAATTGTCGATAAACAACTATTTTAAAGAACTGTCAAACATTAGAATTATAATTACACGCAGTAATATATAAAAAAAATTTGGTTCGTATAATTACAAATATTAATACATTAATATATTCAATTTATATAAAGTAAGTACACAATTTCTTGGAGTAAGAAACAGTTTACGCAACTCCGAAAGACAGGACAGAACCAAATTCAATTTCGTCGAGTTAACGTAAAAAATACGGGTCATTGAATTTTATTCACCTCGCTCGAGTTCAAAGGTGTGAGACGCGGAAACGTTTTTGCTTTTCAACGTAGCAGGAGTCGTAACGCAAGCTTCCGTGTGCGTGCGCGTATCTACCTATCCTTTGTGACTACAGTCACCTGTACAGCAGTGCAAACACATTGAGGGGGTGGAGGGTGGGGGGGGGGGGGGAGACGGAGAGATGTTGCAAACTACGAAGAGACTTCAAAGTTTCAAATTCTCACTTCGATTTGCTCCTTCGAGACCCCCGTTTCCGTTTTACCGCCAGCGCGGAGATCCGATAACGTACGTTGCCCGGTTTGTTTTCGTTTCGAGAGGAAAATTGAATTTTAAACATTTATATCCTCTCGTCGTTAATTTCCGCGTACGCGCGCGCCTGTACGAGCAGATATAATTTACGTGTATGGATTACGCGGATGAATATTGCGAATTTAACTTATAATTTAATTCCACGTGAAATATGAACGACGAGCTGAAATTCATTGAAGTGGAAAGAAAGTAGCTTCGAAGCGAAATGCAAATTGGATTAATTTTTTTTTCGTAGCGCCGCCTAGTGGATACGTAAAAATGTTCTGGTTTATAAATGCATAAGAATGCAGGGTCGGCTCGCTTAACGTTACCACTTGGAATATTTTCGTATAAAAAAAAAATTTACGGTCACCTCTCCCAATCGAGCGGATAGAGAGAAACGTGAAATGAGCACCGAGCGTTTGCGCGATGAAATAACGAATTTCTCGAAATTGTATTAAAACGTTTTGTTGGGGGTAAAGTTTCATGAACCATGCTAACATATAGTGAAATGTATAAAAATATATTTACACATATATAAAAGAATATACAGCATGTATTTAAAATTCTGCAATTAAAAAATAAATTATAACAATTATGACAAAGTATAACTTCTGTTCAAAATTGATAATGCGCTCAGCAAAGTGGCACAAAACAAAATGTATCGTCCTTTTATTATCAATTAAATCGTCGCCAAACGCTAATCGTAAACTTACCGCGAATGGAGAGCCACGTATCAATCGGGATTTCTCTGGGTACGACTGTGACCGGTAAAAGTAGCGGAGAAAAAGTTTCTTAAAAAATATCCGAGGTTGTCGGCGGGCCACCCTCGCCCTGCCCCCGACGCTACGTCGTAAAAAACGTGGAAATGATATGAGGGCGCATAAAGTACCGCAGTGGTCGAGAGAGCCGGCATATTGGAAACCATCCAATAACCTACTTGGCCTGCTGTATCGTTGGCAGGGCGGTAACGAATATAAAAAGAATGGGGTTGGGGGTAAGGGCCGGACGAGGAGGGAAAGCGCAGAGAGCGAGAGTGAAAGAGAGAGATATAACGAGAGGCGAGGGTTGTCAGACAAATAAGCTCGCGGACTAAACTTAAAATATAAAAAAAGAGAAGAGAGCATTTCAGATTTAACGTTGAAAGGAATTAAAATAATCGAAGATCGACGGAAAGAGCGGGCGAGTGGATAATCGCTCTGGTATAAACTAGATTCGATTAAAAATTGATTTCACTCCGGGAGCTTCTCCAATAAAGACACGACCCAGCTAGTGCGTAATTGCACGGTAAACAGTGGAGTAAAAACCCACGGTAACAACAGCAATATAATGCAACAAAAATACCAGCGCAGCGAGATAAACAATCGGTACATAACGGTCGACAAGAACTCAATAACACCGAGAGCGAGTGGTATCGGTTATAGTGAAACAGCCACTGGAAGGGAAGGGCCCGTCGACGATCAAACGGTCATCCGCGGGACAACGAACCGGCAAATTCGACGTCGCTTTAACGAATTCAACGAAAAAATATGCTAAACGGGAGATACACCCTGTAAAGCAATGTTGTGAGAAACGACGGAAACGCCAAAAAAACGAAACCAGACGAGCGCGGGTTCCGTAAAATAACGAAGAAGCCGAAGAAAAACACGAGTGACGAAAGAGGTTCCCTTTGAACTGGGCCGCGCTTTTGCGGGACTTGCGGTTTAATATACACCGCCTCGCACCGCGTAGAAGCTTTCCGACGTGTGTGCGGGAGGCATCAGTTGATCTCCTTCGACTGCTGTTCACCGTCCGACCCCTCGTAAAGGGTATACGTGTATACGTGTATATATGTTTATATATATATATATATATGTACCGTATGTATATATGTACTATATATATATATATATATATATATATGGCTTAATATCGCGGAGATATTTCGCAACGAGGGTCTGGCCGAGGGCCCGCCGAGACACCGGCGAATCGATTCGTATCTGCATTTTAATTTCGCCCGCCGCCGGGATCCCGGCCAAGGAAGAAAAGGGAATCGACGATCGTATTTCACGTGAACTAACCAGAATTCTTCTTCCTTTTCTCCTTTAGCGGATGAAAGTCCGCGGAGAGCGATTAAAGTGCACTCGGTGGGTTTAACTCCTTTCGTTTGCACTTTTCGTTTATCCGATGGGTAACGGGGGGGAGGGGGGGGGGGGCAGATCTTATGTTTAACCTGAAAATAATTGTTCGTTGCGCTAATGCTTTAAATCGTCTCGCGTGGAATTCGATGGAATTGTTGTGCCTTTTTTTCGAGCGAAGAGATATTTGCAGATTTGGTAGTGAATTATTTAAAGCAGTGCGGAATTATACGATTCGCACGATAGTTTTTTAGATAAATATTATAATGTGAAGATACATCATATATATTATATATCTAATAATATATAATGTATAAGACTTGGGAATATTTTCAGAAAATATAAATCACAAATGTATATTTCTAGAAAGTTTGGTATTTTCAGTATATTTTCAAACAATATACCTTTTTAGATCGACGAGGATGTAAATTGTCCGATAACGGAGAGGGGCAAGATGCAATTGTCAAATTCATCCCTCACGATTTTATCAAGAAATCTAGAAAGCCGATGGCGCACTTACCTTCGAGTGTACCGCTATAAGCATGCAATGGATCGAACGCTATTTGTCGGCCATTGGAACCCTCGAAAACGACGTTCTCGTGAAATAGACTGGTATCCCTCGCAAGCCTCATTTTGAAGACCCTGGAAGGAAAAAAAAAAGATCATAAATGAGATTTGACGTCAATCTATTGAAATAAATTTCAAAAGATCGGTATAAAAATAAAAAGTTCCAACGCAGTGTAGGTAAAACAAATTTACTTTCAGAATAATTGAATCAACGGATCTCCATAAATTTGTTCAACAAAGACTTCGGCCTTTGTTAATTTTTATATAACTAAATAGATTTTAAATACGTTATTTATCGTTTGAACCAATTACGAGGAATGCAACGTATCGGATAATAACGTCCAGGTGTATTTGATACACTTCTATCAACATTCCTAGTAATATCATTCGATATTTAATAACCGTTTAAGGCAATTATTACCAACGCAAATTTGCTATTCGCAGGGTTAATATTAATATCCTGCTCGTGTTTGATTTGATATTTCGTACATTTCTATCAGCACCGCCCTCAATATTATTTAATATTCGGCAACCATTTAAGGCAATTATTGCGAACACGGATTTGGCATTCGCACGGTTCGTTTTAATGTCTCCAACGTATCTCGTCCGTTTCGTTCGATATTTGAAATATTAAAGAACCAACGACTCGGCAAATACTTTAACAATTCCATCACTGAGCGCTTAATAAAAAAAAAATAAAAAAATTCTCTCAATTTTCATTTATCGAAAAGTGAATTTCCGTATCGTGCACTTTCAAGCAATTCCCGATTACATATTCATATCCCGTTTATATATTACATTATACACACATATTATTTACGGTAACATTTTTGAGCTTATACGCAAACTCAAGGATAATCGTTTAGCTAATATTAGCGTCAGCTAATCCACACACCTGTTAAGATAGCCACTCGCGTTAGTACAGTGTCACTCCAGCACTATAATTAGCCGCAGGTCGTTAGACAACCGAGTTAATGTATACATGGGGCAAGGCGTACATAGGTGCGCAGGTGAGGGACCGTAAATTACGGCACACGTCGATGCTCGACGCGCACAGGCCAAACTTTTCTAACACGATGATAGATGACTCGATAACAGACGGCGGATAATTCGAATCGACGACACGACCCTCGGCTTTTTTAATAACTTTCCCCCTTTTAATGGGAATAAATTAGCCCCGATGAATTTAGTTAACCGCGACTCCGATGGACTGAAACCTCGTTTGAAATTCTTAAACTCGAAGTTATAATTACGCGCGGCGGGAGGCAAAAAAAATATTTTGACCTCGTTTTTAATCGGCAAGTCGGTCGGAGAAGCACGTTGCACTTTGCGCGAAATTCAATGAGCTTATATCAACTGGGATTTCGCGTCATTAGAGCCGCTCAGCTTTTGCAGGGGTTTTTTTTAAATTGTGCTTGTAAGTATAACGCGTATCTGCGGTTTTTATTTCAACGAATGGCAAGCGGGAAAACGTTAGCGGGGTTTTAGTAGGTCGTAAGAGTTTACGCGAAAAGTGTGTCGCGCTGGTGTTGATATTAATCGTAAAAGAAGCTATCGCTGGGAAATAATTAGTTTCGCGACTTAGCAGTTTACGAGATATAAGATTCCTTAATAATTAATCGATTCTGTATCATTTCTTTTCTAGTCTACCAAAAGTTATACGAAATAGAAATGTTTATAGATTCTAAAAGTTTCTCCAATTTTTTCAGTAATCTTAATATCCCTCTTCTTTAATCGAAGTATTACATTTGTAGGAATTGTAATGTTTTCCGTAACAACGATTCTTCGAACAATAAGATATACGAAAAAATTATCTTCCAATTAACTGAGATAATCGTTTCGGAGTAATTATCCGAGTAATCAGTTATCAGAAAAAGATTATTCTCTAATTAGTTCGGCCATCGTATCCGCGCAATTGTCCGAAAAAATTATCCCCTAATTAGTTCCGATAATCGTATCCGAGTAATTATTCGAAAAGAACAGTACCCCAATTAATTCCTATAATTGTATCTGGATACTCATCTATTACAGCTGACTATTTGTGTAATCCAAATATAGCACAATTATAATATTTTACATTGAACTTTTCGTTTTAAAGAAGCTACTATAATTTTCAAAATATTTGCGTTTAGTCCAATAGTAAACGACAATTGATTAATTATCAATTATTAATTATTGAATATCACTGATTAATACTGAACTATAATATATTTATTTATAAATTATTAACTATTGAGTATTACATATTAATACTAAACAGTGATTTATTAATTACTGATTATCATCAATCATCCACCAACTATTAACTAGTATCAATCATGAATTAATATTAATCGACTATTACTTTTTACCTATTAAAAATCGACTATCATCTGCAATCGTTAAACATACACTTGCTTTTTTTTTTGTTACCATAAACCACTGACCTCTGGCACTCTCATCTTTTCACTCCCGTGTCGTGCACCCGATCGATAATCCTACCGAAGAGAAACTGATGTTTCCACCTAATTATCGGCGAATCGCACGATAGGCCATCAATCGATGCCGACTTCCTTTCACGAATTCGTAACTTTGTCCGTGCGTGATTGACTTCGATCACTCATCGCCCGGAGAGTCTCCGGTGATGCACGCGATGAATGACGCCGCGATAATGTAACTAACGAGACATTGAAATCCGTGGAATCAACGTACGCAGGATTAATGAACGTTGATGAAGTCCTCGGCGGCGAAACCGCGGATGCTTTTCCGAAAATTAATGTTTATGGGATCCGTGTGTGAGCGCAGCATTGAGCATCGATCAATTGAAATTTCGCGTAATTAAAGCAACCCCGCGTGAATCGTTTAACTGTCGAGTGTAAACCGTTAATTATTGATTATCAAGTATCTAGTATTAATTATCGATAGTAAACTGGGATTTATTAATAATTGGTATTAAGTATCGAGTATTACTTATTAATAGTAAACTTCAATTTATTAATTATTCCTTATCATCCGTGATCCCTCGACTGATAACTATTATTAATAATCGATTAATATTAATCAACATCTGATTATTACCTACTAAAAATCGACTATCGACTGTAATCGCTAAAGTTCATTGTAAGAAATAAACATTCGTCCGGTAATTGAAATTTCTGTATAAATTCGAAGCTTGTGTGAAAATTAAACAATACTTACAAAATTGCAAGGTATATATATATATATATATTCGTATAAATCAGTCAAAGGAAAGCACGAATGCACGTTACAATCGCAAATAAAAGTTTCGAGAGCTCCGGGATTTTATATCAAACTCTATAATGCGATAGAATATGCCGGTAAAAAATTCATTCCATTTCCTGGCTCTTTCTTTCCCCGGGAAATGAGATAAAGCAGTCAATCTGCCTGTTTCCCTTCCCGCATACTTCCATTGAATCCACCGGACCGTATTGTACTTTAAACCCGCAATCATGCTTGCAAATTCTTACAGTTGCATTAGAATTGTTTCGCTCGTCGAAACGGAAATTTAAAACGCGGTTATAATTCTTGTCGATAATTCAATTTTCTCGCTTCTCAGTTGTGCCGGGTCGTTTAAGGTTTCAGTTGTTGCGAATGCTTCTAGCAAACGGACGAAGTTAGTAATCGATCGTACCAATTGAATCGAGAACGGTATGTGAAGTTACTTGGCGTTATTATCTAGTCGCGAGAAAAATAATGGAGAAAAATTCTGAAGGTCACCGAAGTTGCGTCGCATTACGCGATCTAACATTTCCGTCCCGGCTTTTGGAGCCTCGTCGAGGAGTAATGTATTCCATGCAACATTGACTCGCGACAAAGGAGTCAAGGTTCCATTGGAATACCATCAAAAATTTTTATTAAGCGAAAATTGAAACTTACGGGGAGACGAAATTTTAAACGTGGGGAAATCAAATGCAATTGAAGTAGCACATTGATACGTGATACATGTTCAAGGAGGGAAACAGCGTTAGATCGATTGATCGCTCACTACACAGGATATCGTTCGGTAACCAATTAGCAGTGAGGGAGAATTTTGTGGCATGGACTATACAGAGACTAGATGTTAGGAAGAGGGGCCGAAGTTCTTGTGAAGACACTGTGAGTTCGTGCCTGGGCCCGTCGAGTGATTTTAGTGAGAAGGGATTGGTACACCTGCACGTAGAGAAGGTGAGTGAACAAGTTGCGTTGGGACCACACGGGGTCCTTGTACTGCGAATGTTCTTGTAAAAATGTCGGGCTGTAGAATAAAAATTCCTAATACAATACTGTCTCCTACAAAGAATTATTTTTAGAAAAACCGTAATTGGGTTTCAGGCACTGATAGTTGAAAATTTATAGTCAAAGTTGTATTGAACATATTATCCTCCAAAAAGGCTTCAAAAACTGGGAACGAAAAATTAGATTATGTAATACGCCGCAACTTCGGTATATCTGTCATGTTTCCGAACGTTCGGTTATTATTAGATTTTAATGTACGTGCTCGAGGTTTATGGCAGGCAAATTTTTATTAGATATCTCAATGTAGACTATATATCTATGCCGCTGAAAAGAAAACTCAGAGTACTGGAACGCATAAAAATTTATGTATAGCGAAAAGCTGATGAAGAATTTAATGAAGCGATCGCGTTAGGGTCAATAAATTTTTGGTGCGAAACTTACACGTGAATAAAAACAAATGATCGTCACCCCTAGGTTTTCAAACAATTTTTTTTTTCGCGTTAGAAACGACAACTGACGGAACGCGAATTGAACAGGAATTGCTTTAAAACTGCACGATACGAAAATTCATATTCCGATAAATGAAAATTGGGAAAATTGGAATCGAAATTCCCTTGGTCGGACTATTATTTTTTTTACGAAGCTCTCAGTGATACAATTGTTAATGTATTTCCCGCGTCATCGGTCCTTTAAAATTCCAACAAAATTATAGAAACCGAAAATAGACCGTGGGAAATCGGACAGTCGCTGTAGTTCGGGCGTTCGTTGAAAACAAATTATCGATCTCTCGACCTATCGACTTTAAAGCCAGCCGAAAAACAAAAATCGCCCGATGATTCGATTATCAGAAAATCGATTATCGAGAACCCTACCGAACACCTCGGCTTAACAATTTTGAATAAATTTGCATTCACGAGGAAAGTTGTAAAGATGATTTACATACACTGAGTGTATTCCCCGAACTACGTTCAAGGGAGGAAAATTATAAGAAGTTATATCGAATGCACCTTACTTCTTGTAAAAGAAAACTGGGTTCAATATTATTTTCACCCGACGTAATAACGAGATCCGTGGTAGGAAGAACGGGGAAAATGGGGAAGAAGATAATAACAGCGCATAGAAGCGCGTAAACGATTCACTGCAGCAAAGTAACGTACAACGTACGTTAACTGGCGCAGAAGTTACCGAACAATAACCATATTGCATAAACGGTAATACGATGCGAAACCACCACTGAGAATAACCGCGTAGCGTATTTGAGTATGGAGAAGATTCGAAACGACCCGCGCGGTTTCGCCTCACCGCTAGCCTCCTTACAAAACACGACAATATTATTTATAATAATATCTAGGCATTCGTTGGCGGTAATCGACGCGAGAGATGCGCGGAGTATATTGGTTTTTGATCTGTTGCTCCGTAGTGATTGAAAATGAAAGGACCAAATATTTGTTGATATAATGAAAATAGGTTGAAATTCAAAATGAGTTAATGGAAGTTAATAATTTTCCAAATTATTTCAACACCGAGTTATCGAACATTTGAATAATTCGACGTTGAGTAAAGGGGTACGTGATTTTTTGGACAGCGATTACAGGAATATTTCGACTTCGATTATCAAAGTACCTGACGAGTTGGACATCGATTATCGGAATACCAGATTACTTCAACACCGATTATCGTCAAACATGGAATATTCGGGTAAGCGTAAAAATTGGAAACATGGAAAACTCGCTGTAACTCGTGCGGTAACGTCATTGTCACATGCAGAATTTTAAGTAAAAATACGCGATGCACAAAAATTAATATTTCGAGCGTAACGTTCATTCCAATATGGTTCGGGGGACAAATTAAATACGGCACAAATTGCACGCACACATTTGAAAATTGGAGAATGGGGAGAAAACAGAATCACTGACTCGTGCGCGAAGATTTACGTTTTGTAATATATTTTTAACAGTGGCAACATTGGAAAATGTAATCCATATATTCCGCTACCACGGTGACAACGACACTCCTCATGTTTATTATTATTATCGCCAGTGGACGTAACAATATTATTCACGCGTATCACGAAAATAATACGCTACGTTAAATATTAACGGCGTTAAAAAATTTTGCAACACTGGTACGCGTCCTCACGAAACATTTTTTTTCATATTATCTTTACATATCGACGATCTCCGCGTCTCAAACTTATTTCGGACGAGAAAATAATTCAGTTACGATAACTCCGTCGCTCGCCAACCCGTCGCTACGGGAACGTTTAGCTAACGGTTCAATTATACACGCGAGTCAACGTTTTTTTTTTCTCTCCCCGCCGAACGAAATTCGCGAAAGATACCTGTTGCCCGTTCTCCATATGCACGCGAAGAAATGTAGATTCGGCACGACTCTTGACGCAAAACATCAAATAGAGGGCGTACAGCCGAGCAGAAAAAGCGAAGTACACAAAAGAAAACCGAAGGGCGGGCCATATGCACTGAAACGTGCAACTCGAAGCCAGCGCGCACGATGTTTATTCAACGTCTGTCTGTAGCAACGTCATCTATATCTGATGCAAATCTGAACACAATATTCCTATTTGGCTAGTAATGCCATCTAGATATGTATGCGGTGTCCAAAGTTCTCGTCGGAGAATAGTTGTTCTATATCCAACAGATATGTCGTTTGCATACCCCGACAAATGTCCACGGAACAGTCATTTCTTCCATACAGACTATCATGCTGTACACAATTTTCGTTCTGTATTCGACGCACGGAGGATGCATCGATATTACCGTGATGCGTTCGCAAGGTAAAATTGGAGTGCCGCGCGTACGTCATGGTTGACAGATAATTATCCGCGTTACTCGAAATTCCAGTAATTTTGTTTGGGATCGTCTCGGTATTTAGAATTCTTTTCTCCATTTTCGAGTGTCTTCGATCTTTTGGAATTTCGTTCTTGATCATTAGAGATGAAACTAAAAATCCATTAATAAAATTCAGAAATTTTCATGAAATGTTATAAGTACCTTGGAATTGCAAATTGGTCCCTCTAGAGACCATGTCGTACTTATGACGTATAATCAAACCCAGACACATGCAAAACTATGCGATATGATTCGCAATCGCAAATATGTTTCAATACCGAACACCAGACTCAAACAGACACAAAATGGGAACAAATCTAGATCATGCACATCTTCGAATCTCCAAAACTATTTCTAAAGCAAGCAAACACGCGTGATTCCTTGTAAAATATCTTTCAGTAGAATAAAAATTCTATAATTATTTCTACGATTATAAAAAAAGTGTGTAGATCCGAAGATCCAGAGATGTGCACGATCTAGATTTAAGCCACAGAATGTAATATCAAAATCCTCATATATTTCTTTCAAAAACATAATAAACGTATCGCAGTACCGTTCACAATTACGAACTCACCTGAGCGGTAACGACTTCGCGCTTGCATCCCCAAACAAACCGGTATCGGAATAATCGGGAGGTGAGCACAAAATTCTACGATCCGACTGCCGATTAACCGCACCAAGTCGTCCGAATAATCGGAGTTTCGCTTTACTAGAATTATCCCCCTCGCGGCGCATTCGACCGGCAAACGCGCGACGCGTTAAAACGAGAATACTCCAAGAGAGCCGGGGGTAACCCCAAGTGGGCGGCGATATTTACGGAATTCCACCCCCCCCCCTCCCCGCCCCCTCGGCAACCGTAGTATCGCGCCGCGCGAATTATCGTTGGCCGCTGCATCACGACATTATTGCTCAATTTACACGAGAGAGAGAGAGAGAGAGAGAGAGAGAGCGCGGGGATTCACCTCCTCGCGCGCACGTTTAGTCGAGAGAGCGAGAGAGGTGAGTGATGCGTGTACCATTGAGAAATGGGATTAGTTGCAAGGGAGGTAATGCGCTCCACCCACGACAACCTCGTTTGGCTCGTAATATACTCACGGAAGGGACACCTAACGTGTACGGGGTTGACACAGGGCGGAGGAAAATACGGGGGCAGGGGGGGTAGGTCTGAAGGGCGTTTCTTGCCCCGGCGCGCTGCACTTTATCGTCCTGACTAATGTTTTCGAGTGGGTTGATCTCGCTCCGCGTTAGCGTTAGCCCGGCGAAACGGGCGGGGGAGAAACGGTAGGGGAATTAGCGGATTGCTCGGGACTATAACGTAAAGCGTGATTTTTCTCTCGGTAGCGCACGGTTAAGCCTCGTTCGCGCTGATGAGACAAACGAAACTTTTTCGCGAACGTTTGTCGCCGCGCGTTGAGAAGCGCGTCCAGAGCGTGGACATGGAAAGGAGTTTCTTGCTCTTGTTCCAGTGTGGCTGTGCCTTTAACGATGGATTTAGAAATTGCCTGCCCAACTGTTATTATTGGACTGCGGATGTTTATGCAGAATACATTATTTTTAATGAGCTGGCAGGCGATAATAATATATTACACGTATAACAGTATAGTATGCGGGGAATATAATATATTATATGTACACTTCACCCACACTTATCGCACTCGCGTCACAAAATACGTTTAAAGTCAGTGTAAGAATAATGCATCTTTGCATAAACATCCGCAGTCTAATTATTATATCCAAATCGAATTCTATTTTCCCCCGTTCGAATATTTTTGTCAATCTCAAAATCCTCACGGCAACCGTTTAAAAGTGACAGGAATTTTTAGAATCTAGTTTTCAAAAACGTTCAACACGCGCGCAGAGTATAATCCCCTAAAAATCTCATCAGCGCATTATGCCAAGCGGAGCAAATAAAATTCCAGAGCTTCCCGAGTTAAGCGGACGAAACGTAGATCCGCGTTTCCACGAAGCAAAATAACTTTTTAATTGTCCATTTTAAAAAAAATCTAAACGCTCGCGAGTCTACTCGGTCCATGGACGGATCAGTCCAAGATAATATTAATAAACGGTGAGCCATTAGAGCCACCCCCTTAACATTCCCGGTAACGGTAATTCGAAATTGAAGCGTCGCGGCGGTTTGTAAACCCCGCAAACGAGGTGGATGTGGCACCTTCGATCGGATCCAGGGGGGAGGGGGAGGGGGGGGCGTTGAGGGGGCGGAGGTTGCAGTTCACGATAGTCAAATCGATTTCGAATTGATTTTCGAGATCTCTCCGGGGTGCCCTCTCGGTTAACGCGTGCAATCGGCCGCGGAGTGATCGGCACGTACCGCGTACGTCCAGTATTTCTCTAATTAGACGCATGCAACGTAATTGGCAACGGTGTAATAAGTGCTGATATTAAGGTTAATTGGAAGCCCCGTCGTAAGGTTTATATGCAACAGCCCGAGCGTCGGGTCAGAAGGGATACGATTATCGCCGAAGAGAACTCATTAACGGACAATCCAATTAAATCGCATCGTCGATAACAAAAGAAAGAGGAAAGGGGTGGGGAATGGAGGGTTCGAATAGGGGGGGGGGGGGGGTGGGAAGTCGCCGGTTTCTAGGGACAAAACAACTGAAACGTTTTGCCGATTCAACGTAAGCAGATTGCCTTCGTCCGAACCTGGGACCGATGCAACGTTACTGATTTTAATTACAACCCTAGCAGAAAAAAAAAACTAAGAACCGGAAAGGGGATTGCCATTCTTGAGAGAGGTTGAAATTAACTCGAAAATAATGCTAACGAGCGCGGCCGTATCCGCGATACGATTGCCAGGCGATAACGATGGTTATTAACTATCCTCTCGGAAGTATAATGTAAAAAGGATTATCTTTCGTTTGATCCCTTTTTTTATTAAGGGATTTTTTTCTTTTTTTTTTTTTAACGCGGTAGAAGCATTAGGGCGAATCCTTTACGCTCCTTTACTTTGGCGAATCCTTTGTGTTTTATACCGCGGATTCTCGGAAATATGTGATTTTAATTTGTTTGCGCGAAATTTTTTAATTAGTTTTCCTCGTAATTAATTCGAGAGAGAAGCGTTCAACGTGGATTTCGTGAAATGTCTTCGTAGTTGAATACGCTTATTGATCGTCTTGGAAAAAATTAAACAATGCCCCACGCGGCCCTTGGATCAATTGTAGCAATAAGAAATCATTGTTCTTTACCGAATAATAATTTTAAATTTTACGATTGTTCTTTAATGACAACGATCCTTCCGTCATTTAATTATTTATAACGTACCCTTGGGTGTACTTTAATAACAACAATTTTTAAATACCTTCCTTTGAACTCCAATTCAAAATAAACAGTTCACGATTATTTCCGAGTGAGATATTAAATTCGAACAGATCGTTAGATCTCCAGACCCTATTGTCCTTTTAACTTAAACGAGAAACTTCTCTTCCAAGATTCTCGTTCGAGACAAAAATATCCGGTCAAGCGCGCACGGCGAAGCACGTGTCAAAAATTAGAAGGAGCCACTCGTGTCCGAACGCTATAATAACAGAGATAGCAATTCATTTTTCCTTTACCAACACGCGCGCACACAAGCGACTCCAGGGCGTACGTGTATTTGTACACATTACTTCTAGTGTTTTCTCTCTCCCGCGCATTTTGTTGCTCCGCCCCCACGGTATTTTATCGAAAATGCGGTACTCGGGAGCACTGGCATTCTCGGAGGAGCAATATTTCGTCTGCGATAAGTCTCGTCGGCTTTGTAAATACTTCCTTTCTATTTTTTTTTCTTTTTTTTTTGTACTATACTCCTACGAATCGAGCCGCAAAGCCGAGCCGACTTTTCATGGGGAATCGGATCGGTGGCGTGGTTCAAAAAGGGTACCCCAACCCCTCAGCGGCAACGCACTAAAGCTAAACATTTTGCGGGGCAGGTGCTCGCGACTCGAATCGAGCCTCGTATCGACCGAATACGCTCTTGATGGAGAGGCGTAGTAAAAAAAAAAAAAAAAAAAAAAAAAAGCGAGAAGAGCGTAACGGTGAAAGCATCGAGGAACGTAAGAGAAAGAGAAGGGCTGTACGGGCGGGAGTTGAAATATAAAAAGGGAGAAGAGGGTTAGAGTTTCTTGCCGTGAAGGAAAGACTGATGGAGAATAAAGGGACGAGCGACGCGAGGGGCTGAGAGTAAGAAAACGACGGAAAATGTGGAATTACGAGAACGAGTCTGAGGAAAAACTGAGGGTAGAATAATAATAAAAAAAAAAAAAGGAAGTGGGAAGGGACTCCTCGGGACAGAGATAATAAAGGAAGATCGCGCGAGGTTGTATTGAATATTAAGTGTGTCCGTGACATGTTTTTCTACCGAACGTTTCTTTTTTTTTGTTATATTCGACGGGACAAGGGAAGCTGCGGAAACTGAGAACTTTAAACTAGCAATTTTCTTTCTTTTAAAGTGAGTAATAAATGATTTTTAGAAGTTCGATTCAATACAATCGGAGAAAGTAGTGCCATGCTAAATATTTGCGTACATCTTTGTAACGTCGTTGTAAACAATATGTGAAAGGTCCTCATAAATATCGTGTAAGCTTCAAAAGTTGTACGAAGTCAGAGGTCAGGAAAATTCCTTTTTCGTATATATCTCACTTTCCGTCAGTTATACTATTTTTCCAAAGCGAAGCCTGTTTTTCTGCAAACTTGAACTGGACTATTGCGCGCACCCAGTACAAAAACTCGATAAAGGTTTCCCCCGCGACTCTCACGAAAATCCCGGCGTCGACCGCACGGAAAAGGGATTTCGAAATCCTTCGGAAAAATGATTGGAAAACGTAGAATGACGGGAGGTGAGGTGTGCAGACTGTCAGGGAAGGAAGGAACGAGAGAGAGAGAGAGAAACGGATAGGCGGCTCGGTGGCAACGCCACTACTAGATCGAAAGTGACGTGCCCGTGCTTTAACGCTTTTGAGTGTAACGCCCAGATTTAGAGGGGCTCGTGTCGATGGCACTGACAACAACACTGACGGCGTATCCCGATGCTCGACAAGGCATATGGCCACGATGTCGGGGTAATGTCACATAAGGCTGACGATCGTTGTACACGTTGGGGAGGGGAGGGGAGGGGGGGGGGCCGGTTACAAGAGGGGGCCGAGCAAACACACGCGTGCGGGTTGCGATATGCGAGTCGTTTGGCAACTGTCAAGCCCCCGAAGGACGGGCCAGGGATTCGTTCCGGTGGAAGGGGAGAAGTGAATTCTGCCGGGAATTGGTAACGAGATGTAACAAGAAAGCTTGGAAGCGGTCTCGTACGCCCTTTGTTTGCCGTCGCGGGATCAGTTTTACGAGTTAAACGGCAGTGAGTACGTGTCCGTCTGTTATTTCGCTCATAATGATTGAATTTGCAACTTTAAATTGGTTCGCGTTCAACGTCGTTACGCGTCGAATTCGGTTTGAGGATCGGAGTAATTGGCATGTCGAGAGAATTGTACGTTATGATTCGGAGAAGTAGGTACGGTACTGTATTGGTATGGCGCGTTGCGAGTCAGTAGAAGCGGACAGCGTTGGTCGGACATTGCCGAGCAGTAGATCCGGACAGCGTTGGTCGGACATCGCGAGCAGTAGATGCGGGCAGCGTCGGACAGGCACGAATTATTACGGTTAAATAAACAATCGAGTAACGGTTTGTAAAGTAGACGAAATTTTCCCATTGGGCGCGTTAAAAGCGAACTGTTTTTAAATGCGTTTTAAATATTGATCGTGCTGTTTTTAATTGATAAATGCTGTTTTTAAATGTTGATCAATCATCCCTCATCGGATTGCTGTAAATAAATACCGATATTGCAATTTTAAATTACCCGATTCGAAAGAACGTTATAATCCAGGGAAGGGTTCCGTCAGTAAGACAAAAGAAAAGATTACGATAAATAAAATAGACCATCAAATTCGTACGAGTAGGTAATATCAAATGAACCAGAAGAATCTTCCGAAAGCAGAGAAACAGATTATAACGTCAAAGTTCCGAGAAGCTTCTCGAACGGCGCAATATTTCGCGTTATTACAACGCGGCGGCGACAATCGTGCTTCCGGTAAACGCGTCGAAGGATTATTCCTCCGTTGAGAGATGCGAGAAACGTGGGACATGTACGAAGTGGAATTTTTCTCGTAAACCCTGGCGGATCTGTACGCCTTTCCTCATCAACCTCCCCTTTCGCCCACTCCCTCTCTCTCTCTCGCTCCCACGAATATACGTCGTTCTACGAACCTGTCGAGAGCGTGAAGACGTAGATTCAACGTCGCGTCCCCGGGATGCCCGGAAGCCGAGGTGTCACGACGGTTTCTGGCACGATGCTCCCTCAGTGCCGCGGTGTCGTACCACGCGGCGGTGTAGTGCCTGATATAGGATCCGTGGGTGATAGCTGAAAGCAGAGAGGGAACCTTGAAGCGAGCTGAATCGTTCTACTCGACCCTGAAATATTGCTGCTCGCGGGATGAAATTAGGAGCCCGAAAGTGCCGGCACTCGAGGGCGTTTCAAATTTTCTACGTTTCGCTGCGTGGGACTCGTAAAAGCGACGTGCGCTGTTTATACGTATGGGAGAACGTTACTGGATCCTCGTGTAAAACTTACACACTGCGGGGATTTATTCTAACTGTATAATATTGTAAGTGATTTGACGAAAAGTTATCGCTTTCGTGGGTTTGACTAATTTAATTTTTATGTAAGAATACGAAAAGCTTGGGGATATTTAATGTAATAGTAGAGGTTGTCTAATATATTTTAGAAAATTGTTAGATTGTGCGATTAATCTTCGTGTCTTGATTATATTCAAATATATTTCTGTATAAAACAAGCACTGTAAAATATTTCCGCGCACTTGACTATTGTACTAGAATATAGTTTCACAAAATAATTTAATTGAAACTTATTTCTGCTCAGGAAAAATCCTATTGAACGGTAAGTAATTTTTATTCATCTCTCTCCCAACCATAATATCCCTACGAGCATCATTACGATTTGCACAACTTCACGGTGTATTATGTCATTTCCAAAAATCTCTCGCATTTTCTAGTTCTCTTCCCGTGCATCCCGCGGACGTGATTTTCCTTCGCAAAAAGCCTTGGAGAATTCTCGTCGGGAGCCCTACAATTTTTCAAACTCAAGTCGTGCGTGTTCCAGAAACGACACAGATAAGACACGCTGCGTTACATTTTCCGCGCGTCGAGTTTTCTCACCCCCCTCCCTCCCCAACACCCCCACTTCTACCCGCTTCCTCGTTTTCCCTTCGCCGCGCCAAGGGTGGAGAGTTAAAATACCACGATATCGGAGACGAACATCTTTGCGTGCTCGAGATCCTTGGGATAGGGATGTACTTGGATGCACTGCAATTAGTTCAAAATTAGCTTTACGGGGAGTCAACGTGCAACCATAATGGCGTTAAGGCGAGAGACGAGCGAGGCGACGCATAGAGATGAGGGCGATACCAACGGGAAATATAAAAACGGAGGGCGATCGTCTAACGAAGTGCAACTTAGATGGTCCGATATAAAAGTAGAAATTGTTAACGTAGCAGAATTAAACGGCAAGTATCCGTTTGGAAAATCATAATTCCATGCACGAGTAATGCTACACCTTTCCGTATTTGACGAACAAAATTCAACGATAGGAAACTTCAGGGGTAGTGAAAAAGTGTGATATTCGCAAAACTTAATTTAGATGACGGTTAAAGGGATTACCGCGAGTTATCGAGTAAAAGATTACCTAAACGATTAAAAATATTGTATTCAACGTTCTTAGTAAACACGCGATAAAAAGTATTTCACGCGAATTACTTCGATGTAACGTTATACATACGCATTTGTGGTAAGGTATCAAGTAGCATTAAGCAAAACAGTTGCCGAACAGATTTCATCGGCTTTGCGAGACAAATGTAACATACGTGATACATAATGCATGCCTGTGTACAATATGTACATGGCGTATAGGCAGAGCATGAATTATACATTATGTACTACATAACGTTGCGCTCCATTAATAATACAATGCATTCTTCTTTGTACGTAGCAATCAGGTTGACGATAAAAGGGCTAACCGCGATTCAGTTGGCGTACGCTATAATCGAGCAACTGAAAACTGGAATTGAAGTAACGATACGCGCCAGAATAATGTTTCAAATAGAGTATCCGATTTACCGCGTGAAATAAAGTAAGAAGTTAGGTTTTCTAGAAATGCCTTTCGAACGAAAATGGATTTATCGTGTTAACGTAACGTGATATTTAATTTAACGAGCTTTTAATGTAATGACTGATCCATGGTCAACTTATACCACTGCCAAAAACCTTGACAATGATCGCAATAAATTGGATTAATGTAACAACTCGCGTATTTATTTAATATTGTTTGAAGAACTCTTTATATTATTTACAGTCCTTAAATATTACGGATACCGAAAAGAAATCTATCATTTTGTAGAACAATATAAAACTGTATTTTATCTTAATTTTCATCCTTTCCGTATACGCATACTTTTCATAAAAACTCGCGAAAATATTTACACCATCGCGTCCGGGCACAAATTGAACTCAAACGGTACTATGTAAAAGAACAGATTTCTTTCCGGTACCTCTAGTATGTGCACGAAACTGTTTCAATTAATAAAAATATTTCCGATCGTTATTATTCCCAGTTTTCAATGAGTTGGCGTTGCAATTTATTATAACGGTTTATCGTATCAGTTTAGCGTTGAATAACACGAGGTAATGGTGCGCACATAAGTTGCAGCAGTCGAGAAGCTTTCTCTCAAAACTTCTGAAAATGATATTTTTACTTTTATATCGAGTTATAGTTTAGTCGTAGGGGGAGGGAAAAAGAAGTTGAAGTCCAAATTAGATTTCTCTACTGTCCCTTCTTTTCGAGGCGGAAATACGCTCAAATGAAAAAAAAAAAGAAATCAGAGAAACACCACGATATCGTTACATCGACCGAGCGAGAAGAGACGTAAACGAAAATTTTGACGTTCGTTGCATGCAACGTTGGCGTTTCTGACCAGACCGTAGCGTGACGCATTTGCAATTCAGCCGCATCACTTAGAACGTCAAGCTCCTTGATTGCCTTTCGAACGTACATTGCACGGTTAACTGAAGACATAACAACCGACGGGGGCATAATAATTTCTTAATTATGCGAGGGAGATTGAAGGGAATGATTTCGCAAAAAATGCAGGCGTCACTTTCAAAGATTGGGTTAAGATAAAAGAAGTTAGAACGTATAATCGGTGTATGAAAGACGTGTAAACGCATGCGGAGGAGAAATCCAATTATCCGAGTATCGATTATTGAAACAGTTGATTGTCCGGAGTATCTAGAACAACTGATTGTCCGAGTAACGAACGTCTGATGATTTAAACATTAATTCTTCAAGCATCAAATATCCAACTGTTGATTATTTGGACACTAATTTATCATAACACCTAGTCACCTGAATATCGAATGTTGTACATGTAATCAGAGTTCCTCTGAAATATCAATTTGGATTTCAGACGAATTCGCATTTACTCACATACGAATCTGTCGCTTTTAATCAGTGATCGTTTAAACCTGTACTAATTTTCCAATTAATTTGAAACGATATCGATTTCCGTGCGTGTTCTGTTACATTTATACCGCGTTATTGCATCCTCGATTTCATACGAACAAATTCAACTCCGTTTAACCTTTAATCGTACCTATAATCACTGATGACGCGTTTCTGCATTAGGATCGATTTCCATTAATACAACACCACGCATTAGAAATATAAAAATTCGAAAATATGGATCACATTAAACGGCACGAATAACGTCCACGTGAAATATCAATTATTCCTTAATACAATTCTATAAATAAATAACGTACAGTTATTAAATCGCCTCGATAGATACTTTTTCACAGAATTTTGCGCTCGAACAACGTTTTCGATAAATGGCGCAGTATTTTTTATGGAACTTACGATGCAACTTTAAGCTGTCCCAGCTGTCTTCTTTTCCCAGGATCTACCGCACTTAGTTCGCGAAGGCAGTTGACACTTTTCGCTAAGACACGAAGAGCCGGCGATAATAATTCATATCTCGTAAAGTGCGACGCCAGATTCGCGCGAAAATTTACAGTGTCGCTAATGCCGCGAATAGTACCGATTCCCTTATCGTTTCACTTTGACTCCCAATGGTGCTCGGGCAGAAAAGCAGTTTTAACGACGCAGTAAAAATGCAAGGGATCACCTACGTTACCGTGAAGGTAGTTACACACTGGTCACGTTTCGCGGGTTTCGCTCATTGTTTCCTAAATTAGCGCGGGCAGTTTGTTCGCGAAAAATGTTTTCCGCAAAATCGTTTCGCGTTATATCGTGATCTTTTACCGTAGGGTGATCAATTGTTGAGATCGAAAGAACGCCAACGGCTTCTGGTGTTTTCATAAATATCTATACATCGCGAATACGCGAATAGTTTGTAATCTTTTTTCTAACCAAGATCTACGAAAATCCAGGAAACATAATACAAAATGTGCATCGCGAATATGTTGCACGGCTTTTCCAAAAGAATCCATAGAACGCGACGCGAAAGAGATTGAAACGCTAAAGTAAATCGGTGTGTATCCGCCTTAATACGCTAGACATCCACTTTTTTATTTACCGGTCAAACCACCGCACTACTATGACCTACGATGGAAAATAAAGCCTTCGGTAATTTCGCGTGGCGTTATCGTTCCCATTACCGTTACCATTACCATTATTGTTCACGAATTACACGCACACTCGTCCGAATCCCATTAATGACAGTCCGAACACGCCGGGGCAAAATCGTCGCGATACGGTTCCACTGTTCGCGTCAATCGTCGAACTCAATTATGACAACGCGTGGACGCGACCGAAGGGGTGGCGTACGGTGGAGGGTGTTTGGCAAAAAGTAGTCGCGATAGGTAACTTCCGGTCATGGAATAGATATCGCGCGTTTCGAATAGCCGGTGGGCCGGCTAGATAGGATGAGTCTCGCTCGTCGACAGATTTATTTGAAATTTTGAGGTATATCGAGAGCGTCCGTTTGACCGACGCCAACCGCGGCTTATCGGCGTCGATTCTTCCCTCGACTTTCGTTCGCGAGAAATCGCTGGAACGCAATACTGCTATACCGAATCGCGATAAAGTTCTAATTAACTCGCTCGTGCGCGACGCTCGCATGCGTGTACACACGCGGCCCGGTGGTTTACGGTGGGCATCGATTACACGGGGTACTTGAGGTAATGAATATTTAATTGAAGAGAATTTCTACTTCGCGAAGGGACGACGATTTATCGTTTTTAAGAGTAATACTTTTACTGTGAAATCGAGAGTAGTGACGTGCTGTCGATAACGTTCGCCGATTCACTTTTGACGCTTCGATCGCCGCGTCACGCGCATGTGGCTGACACGCGTTAATGATTCTGATGTATTAGTATTAGGATTAATATTAATTGTCATAATGCAATTAAATATTGATTCTAATATTTCCAATATTAATTTTAATTATACTTTAAGTATTAATATTAATAATAGAATTCGTGTGTCACCCAAATGTGGGTGATGTGGGGATCAACGCGTTATTTTAAAACGTGTTTCTTCTAAAGGATACGAAATTAATTGCCGTTCTTTCATAAATTTTGTACCACAAAATTTCCAATTCCTGCAACGATTTAGAAAATAAACATACTTTTCCTTTCCCTAAATCTTAAAAATACAGTTGCCTCCACGAACGTTAAAAGAATGTTCACCAAGCCTGAATTCGCCGTGAATTTGAAGATTGAAGCCTCCCCTTTAAAATGACCCTCGAAAAGTTTCAGTACGATTTTTTGTTACCGTTTTATCGAACCTCGAATGAAAAGTGTGCCGCCGACAGTAGAATAAGCCGAAGTACGTTACGAGGAAGTTCAACGATAATACTTGCCTTTCGCGCGTGCGTCCAGTTTGATTACAAACGCATATTTTATGAAACGTAAGGAAATACCTTGTCCCGTTCTAAACAGTGTTATCAAAAGCCTGTCATTACGGTATCGAGCAAAGCCGCCGCCTCGGATTTCTACCTCGTCGCTCCAGCGTATATACAGTTCGAGTATCGATCAACGCGGAATATAACGGTACGTTAAACCCATAAAAATTTGTTCAATTCGCGGTGTCACCTTAAATCGGTTTTCTGAAAATAAATTTAACCAACCGTGTCGTTTCATCAATTTATATCGAGACAAGGTTCCTTCGCGATGCGAAACAGTAAAGCGACGATATGACGTCGTTGCACTTTTCGCAAATGTTGCTAACAACGATATATCGTCGCCCAACAGCAAAAGGAATAAACGCTGCTGTACACGCGTCTAATACCGACTTTTGTTCAATCCGTAGGATAACAATAAACTTCCGTTAAAAGGGTAGGTCTGCTTTCGTGTCTTTACAATCGTGTCACCGAAAAAAGGTTATTTTTTTTTTTGTTTTTTGTTTTTTTCAACGTTTCCGACTACCCAGACTACCCTTGCCTGCAATTCGGTAGAATGATTTTGCGCACAGTGGTGCACGCTTTCGTTGCTTTTCGAAAGCGTTATCTCCAGCTCGTAATCAACTCCGCTCTCGCTCACTGTCCCTATCCCTCCCCCCCCCCCTCTCTGTCTTTCTCGCGCTCGGTATTGATAAACGCTGCTGTGCGTTTCAATGCTCGCGTTTTACGAGGGTACGGCGGGAGCAATTAATAGCGCGGAACAAATACGAGTCACCTCGCCTACTTTCAATATGCGGAAAATCGTACCGGCGCGAAATTGGAGGAACATCAAACGCGGTAAAGTGGCTGCGAAACGTTGCGCGCCATTCGCCGGAGCCAGTTTTCCATGAATGGAAGTCGGAAAATATAAAAAAAAAAGAAAAAAGAGCGTTCGGATACTTTATATCTTGTCGCTCGCGTTGGGAGGATCGGAAAATTGTTTTCTATCGGTAGTTTTACGAGTAACCGAAATACGCGATTTAATTGTAACGAAACGATCGAAGTCGATGCGTTTTGATATTAAATATACGTTTCCGTAAGTACGACAATACAATGGAGCATGTGAAATTAAATTACAAATTAAATTAAAGTACACGAATATGTTTAAATAAACAATATAATACGAGGTTGATAGCTATCTCGGTATTTCGAAGAAACATAATATGCAATGACGCGACGCGTTAATTAAATTTACGTAACCCGATCGATGAGATCTTCGTTGTTTATTCCATCGAGAAGCATGCATCGCGGGTCGCAATTTAAATTCAACAAACCGTTCGCAATCATTTTCGGTCTGCAGTCGATTAAATCACGTCCAGATGGGGTCCGTCGTAAATTACTTTTCGACGTGGGAACATCGAAATACGGCGGCGATCGAACCCAACCGGAAGCCGAAGATCCGCCGGAACATTTGCTGCCGCGTTGATCGTGCAACAAAGCGGATGCAACGTCCGGCGGTAGCGGAGACACCGGCACTAACGCAAGGGGAGGGGGGGGGGGGGGGTGGTAAGGACTAATGTCTCGTCGAAACCGGGCTGACCTGCTTCGAGAATCGATCATTCGCGGACCGGTAAACGTGAAGCGCATTGGCGTGCAAAGACCCGCGCTCACAAATACACACGGCCGCGCGCGCGCGTGTTGCTCGTGGGACACTTTGCAAGATGTGTACGTATAAATTTGAGATTGAAGGAGTGGCGAAGCGAATGTTGCGAGGGTTGAAGAGAGATAAGATTTATTCTGTTATAGAGGAATGCGTTCTAAGGAGAATAAAGCGATGACGATGGGCGTGAGAAGCGAAGGTATTGAGATTACGTCAGGTTCCCACGTTGTTGCGTATGAAATTAAAAAATTATACTCTTGGTTACGCGGGCGTAAAGCGATTAAATCTTGCACACAGATGTAAAACTTTTTCGTATGTACACTGAGCTGTTGGTTTACCATAAGATCAAGGTGTTCCAGTTAACTTACTGTCTTATAATAATTTTTTGATGTGCTTTCGCTGCAAGACAAACTTATTCTAACGCCGTTCTCTCGTATTCGAATCGAAGAGAACTCATTCCCCACCACTGCTGATATTTGGGGCGGGCGTAGTTCAGAAAAATATTAAGAGACGATTGGTGCCGAGATACGAGTCGTGATTGGCCCCTTCAAAATAACGAGAACGCCTTAGGTCAATCGTAAATGTCGAGTTTGTACGAATTGACCGTGTTTTTCCTAGAGTTTCTAAAGTGTTTTATGGGCCCCCGTATCCGGCTGAAGGGTTTGCACTAACGAAACCCTCGATGCACGCGGTCAATGTCAGGCTATCGCCCCGAGTGGCGAAGAGGCCTCGTAAGTATGTCTGCAATTCTGGACGCTTGTCTGTTTTCGTTTTCCTTCATCGTTTACGACTCAACAGGGTGTGAGAAACTAAGGTATAGCAATTACGTCAGTTTCACGCGTGTTTATTAATAGACATTTTCATCGCGATCGTATTTAGAGAACTGCGAGCCATAAATCAACCGAAATGAAGAAAAAAAGGATAAGTAACAAAAAGTACGCGAGAGTAGAAAGAGACTGACGCGGAGAGCTAAAAGTGGTACCGAAGGGAAATGAAATCCTGATCTCCCGTCACGTGTTTCATGAATTCTGAATTAACGCCCGTGCTAAATGGACAGTGCCGGCTGAAACAGTGTCGGTGGCAGCGAGTACTCTTTCTCTGCTTTCCTTTTTTTTTTTTTCTCTCGCTTCGAAAATGCACGGCACTTTCGTGCGAACGACCGGCGTGGAGGGTCCAGCGACGATCAAATATTTAACGGAGATTCGAGACGGTGCCGCCCGGCACCACATCGAAATCAGATAATTTATTTATTAATGAAACACTTGAGACGAAGAAGAAAACGTTATGGGGAACCAATTTCCTCCTTGCAAATTGCATTCCCTCGTTCCTGTAAATTTTCATGCTTTTTTTGCTTCTCAATCTGAAACTCGACGACGTTTATAAAATTTATTATCCTGATCCTGATTTCTTTTTTTTAATCGGAATATTCCTACCGGTTCGAGAAGCGAGTACGTTCATTTTCATTAACTACCGTGTACTGGGTGTGTCTTAACGAAAGAGTCATCAAAAAAACGAGCAGAATTCAATTTCAAATAAAAATATAGCAACAATAAACATTTCCCCCTGGATCCCTTTTTAAGCTATCGTTTCCTAATTGTTTACCTGAATAGAAATTGTTTACTATATGAGAATAGGGTAAGAGAGAAGAGTAGGCGAAGCGAGCAGATAATGTGAAAAGCGTATGCGAACGGAAGAGAGGAAACTAGGCTTAAGGTAGCGGTAAGGTAGAAATAAGGAATTGTAAGTTAGGGATAAGGAGAAAAATTGTAACCCTGAGTGGAGACAATAAACCAATATATACTATATGAGAATTAATAATTAGTTAATCATTTTAATATAACTCCAATTCATCCTCCGAATCGTTACTTTCAAGTTTCTATTATTCCTTTCTTCCCCCGTCGATCCCTTATCCTTCCAATATCCACCCCCAATTTCCAAGGGTTCCAATATTCCAATATCTACCCCAAAGACTCCCCCCCACCCCCTTCCGAGGGTTCAAACTTTTTCCGTTCGCCAGGTGCGTCAGGTGCTCAAGAAATTGCGACGACAAACGAAGTTAACCATTGGAAACCAGCCGGATTGTCGCTCGGCTCCATATTCCCCAAACAAGATGGAATTAAATTTCGCAAAAACCTGCATCACCCCGGTCCACGCCACGAGTTTCGAAGATTATATACGCTCTCGCATCCACCGTCGCGAAGCGTACCTTCCTCGACGTCGTCGGGAACAATGCGCGAAATCCAACTCCCGAAGGGGTGGCAGCGAATTAAATCTGCCAGAAAGGCGGAAGAGTTGGCGGGGGTGGGGGGTTGAGGGGGGGGTGGGGTGAGAGGGAGGACCTGGGGATGTTGAGGGGAGGGTGGCGAGAAAATGAAGCGATAGAAACGCGTAATGAACTTCCCGTGTGCTGCGGCGCGAACTGGTAACACCGCGGCAGAATTTCCAGCAATTAGTTTCCATTTTCTCGGTGAAAAGCGTCTAACGTCTCCGTCGTCTTTTCTTCTAACATCGGAGTCACCGAGCAACGAAACTCGTCGAATTCCTCCGGTGGACTTTCGGTACTCTCGAATTCACGGGGCGGACGGTAATTAAACGTTTCGTTGATACGCGGAAGCGATTTTGATTTTTATGCGATATTCTTTTCGCAACGACCGCTTCTAGCTTAGGTTTTATTAACGCACTTTGTGATTACGATTTGTCAGGATTTATATCGGCTCGAATGTACTACCGATGTTACGTGATTTATACGGAAAAGGGAATATTTTGAGGACTTAATATTAAAAATGAATAGAACGTTAATAGAATTACCTTAACGGTGATTTTAATGTCAACGGAGTTACCGTTGAAAATGTTAACATCAATAGAATCTCTGCCACGAGTTTTCATTGCGTTTTAATCGTTTTACGCTCGAGCGAATTTGCGCGAATAAATGAAAAAAAGGGATATCTGAACTGACAAAATATGCATTCAATTTCGGCCTTTAGAAATTCATCATTGAAATTTTCGTGACCATTACACTCGTTTAATTGCATTTTCCCGGTGTGTTGGTAATGATGAAGCGGCCGGGTAATATTTGCGAAATGAAAAAGGGCAAGACCGAATTACAAATAAAAAAAAAAAAAAACGTTATAAATTTCTGCCCCGTGGTAAATTTCAATCGGCAATTCAATATCTGACGGCCGTTACGCGTAATGAAGTTCACCGAACGCAGATATGACATTTCGATGCACAGTTTCGCGCTATCCCGTTTCGTTTTATCACCGTCAAGCGAATCTGCATATTGCAAAGCCCCGTGCAACGCGATCCGTCACTTACAAAACTACGATGACTCTGCAACGGATTTTATCGCGATTCGTTTCGCGATGACGAGTATACTCGTCGCGGGTAGTTTCGAATTACGCGTACAATGGAAAACGCCTGCGAAGATCAAACTCCGACGGGAAACTCGATAACGCTGGAACGTGCGAACGCGCGATGAAAAAAGACTTGAAAAAAAAAACTCCGGGGATCATAAATATCGTTCTTAAATTATTCGTGGCTCCGATTTGAAGCTGGGTTCACACCGTTGCGCGATATTTGCCGTATTTGTGCTTGATCCTTCCTATTCGCGAAACGCGTCGGGTTTAGATTATTCGCTTTATTGTTAAAATATCCATTATTGTTTATACGCTGAACGGAATAATAGTGGCAACGTACCGTGGACATAGAAGGTTTACAACAAACAGTTTGCAAACGCTGATTTCGCCAATGTTGAAATTGAAATGCGATACCTGTTAAATACATATAAATATTTTTTAATCCCCGCGCATTGCTGCTAGCTTTAAAAATCTGTTGTACGAACACTGCTTAACCGGGCGCGTTAATGTTTACTTGTGCGTGGAAAACAATTGTAGGATTATAAATGTTTGCAACTGTAAAAATTGTACGATTATAAACGTTTACGAATATAAAATTTGTGCGATTATAAACGATTACAATTTAAAAAATTCTACAGTTATAAACGTTTATTATTACACAAATTGCACGATTATAAGCGATTTTACGTGCGACTAGATAAATACCTTCGCGCCCGAACATTCAACGTCCGCGATTAAGCAGCACTATTCAAAAGTGTGAACCAAGCTTTAGAACCCATTGACGTTTACCAATCGTCGAGCAACATGTAAAACAGCCCCAGAGGCAGCCATAGAATCGAGAAACCGGTTCCCTTAAACGTTCCCGAACTTCCCATTATCGCCAAACAGAATTGAATATGGCGGTACGGGAGGGGGATGGACGGGTTGAGCGGAGGGGGTGCGGAGGGGGTTGCCGTTTGCTTTCCCCATTCGGTTTATTGGCTCTCGCCCCACCGGCCGCCCTGATCTTCCCTTCGTCTTTGACCTCACGGTACATGAATTTATCGGGGCGTACACGCGTGCACGCACACGCGTGCAACGGAGGGATTTAACTTCCGGCCGGACAACGCGGCTTTCCGGTTCGCTAGTTGCCACTGAGCCCAGCCCTCGCCTTTGACCACTTACAACGAGGTAATTATATTTCGGCACGGAATTCCGTTGATCTCGCGTTACGAGTATCGTGATGCAACGATTGATAAAATAGAAAAATAAAGGTATAAAATTACAACCCATCGATGAGATAAATCTGATAATTTCGAGGTTCCTAGAATGCAATTTTGAGATATTCCTCGTGTTAAGTGAATAGAGCGAGCAAAGAAATTGGAAGTTTGGAAATTTTTATAATTACAGCCAATGGAAATTTTAAGTGGTATGTGTGTTTAAATGTCTTTCGCGAATTAAATTCATGGTATATATATTTTTTTTACGACCCGACTCGCGCCAGTTTAAGAGTACATACATGAAAAAAAATGGAGTATTAATACAGTCGACGCGACTACGCGCTCCATCGCGAAATGTCACTTGCAAAACGCACGAACAGAAGGTGCGCGCAGATGCAACGGGAAATTTCGAAAAATAACACCTGCAGCGTCAGCGGTGATAGAGATTAACAGGGACATTTTTGCCGTCCGTTGAACGTTACAATGCAATCGGCGTAACATTTCGTCCGTCGCTCGTGCACCCCTACCACCACCCCCGCCCCCCAACCCCACCACGGACAACCCCTCAACTACACCCCTCGCGTACTGTTACTCGCAATTTTATTCAGGGTACCCCCCACCCCCCCCCCGCCCCCCCGTTGTTACCGCCAATTCGCATTATCCAATTTTTCGTGTGTCACGTACCGTGTCCCCGTTTCGGTGGGGTCACTTTCTCGTTGCAATTACACGCCGCCCAGGCCACCACCGCACCGTTGCGCTCTTTCCGCCCGTCGCTGTTTGCAGCGTACGTCGCTTTTCTCTCGTTCTCTCCGCCTCGCTTCCGCGGTATTGTTTCCCCTCGTCCACCCTTCGATCCCCGCGTTCCTCTTCCCCCCCCCTCTCTCCCTCTCTTTCCTCCTTGCGCGCCTCGTTCCTCTCGAATTTACTCTTCCCTTTTCATCCTGTATTCGGTTTGGTTCGGTAACCAGGAAATCGGTGGTCCGCCGGTAACGGGATCGCTAGTAATTTGCACCGTCAACTCTTTCACTCTGCAATTTTCTCTGTGTCTCTCCTTCTCTCCCTCTCTCTCTCTCTCCCTTCACTTGGTGTGAGTCAATGCACGATCCGTCTCTGTTTATCGTGCGTTCTCACAGTTACTCTTTATCCCAACCTCTCTCTTTCTCTTTCCGTCTGTCCGTCTCGCATTCTCTGCCGCTGTTTTGTTCGCTTTTCCACGATCCCTCTCTCTCTTCCTCTCCCTCTTCCTCCCTGTCTCGCACTGTTCCTCTCTCCGTCAGTCATTTTAGAGTTTTTCCCTGCATCGCGTTTTTTTCCGTCACCGTCACTCCGTTGCTCTTCGAGCCTACCCGGTAGGTATGCGAGAGAGAAAGAGAATGAGGGAGAGAAAAGAGAGGGTGCAACGCTCAGCGGCGGAAAAACGCGCGATAACGACGGCGTTGCACCACAATCGCTCTGTCTATCGGACTCGCCTTTTTTTTCAGCCTCTATTCGTTGGCCACGTATTTACCCCTTGGAAATGGTGAAAAGTGGCTCTCCCCTTTTTTTTCCCTCGTTTTCTATATAAATATCGCTACCACCGCCGCGCCGATGTCGTCGACGGTTATTCGACTAAAAACTGTCGATTTCGCCTATGCGTACATCGATTCTATTTAAGCCGTTGCGACTTAAAAAGACGCGTGGAAGCGTGGTTGAGTAGAAGTGTCGTTGAGTTGTATCATCGAGACTATTGTTATTATTCACATATATCTGTTATCATTAAACAAGTTTTATACAGTCAACCCTTTATACGATTCCAAATTAACAGAGATAATCCCACTATAATCCCACATATATGTGGGATGGTAATAATATTAGGACTATGCAATGCGGAGGGCATGCAGCGCGAGCGTTGAATGTATGCGTGAGAATGTATGTGTGTGGAGTGGGGCACAGCGGTACGAGGCCCAAAAAGCGGCAGTCGAGAGTCGAGGGTCAAGTGTCGGGAGTCGAACGTCGGAGAGTAAAAGTCATAATCGAAAGTGATGGACGAAAGGTGATAATATTTGTCGAGGCCTTTTTGTATTTAATCATTGTAGCTTTAAATATATACATATAGTCACCACCTTTATTCCGAATTTACAAGCTCTAACCCCACATATACGAGCCGGCCACGATCAAAGTGGCAACCATTTCCCCTCTCAGAGATCGTTTCCCCATCCGTCCATATCACTTACGTTCGCTCGTTACTTCCCTCCGATCCGCGAAGGCACTCGATAATGAGGAACACGAGTGATATAGGCCGGCCGATCATCATCGCCACCCATTTCCCTTCGGGCGTCTGTTTTCCGTCGGTCCATATCACTTTCGTTCGTCCATTACTTTCCTCTACGCCGAGGCACTCAATAACGAGCGAACACGAGTGGCACTGAGGAGGGGGAGGGGGGACCGCGGCTGATCACCAACGTACCCATTTCCCTTCCGTCCGATCGCCATCGTACCCATTTCCCTTCCGTGCCCGATCATCATCGCCACCCATTTCCCGTCCGATCTCTGTTTTTCCCCGCAACGCGCTCGGCCTCGGTATCACTTATGACCGGCATTATCGATTTCCTTCCCCCCCCCCTCCCACGAAGAAGGCATCTCTCGAGAAGGCTCTCGATTATTCTCGATTCTGGCAGCTGCTGACAGGGGACGCCGAGTCCCCCCACGTAAGTATCCGTGTATCGCACCTGACCCTATCCCTCCTCGAGTGTATAGGTCGAAGAGCTCTCCCATCCCCTGAAATCCGCCGCAGTGGCGTATCGACTTTTTGCCAGTCTGCCGGAGAGAAGCAAGAATCCTCCTACCCCCCCGTTTTCTCACGGATACCGCGAAGAGAGGGGGCCAGGAGGGGGGGTGCAGGGGGACGAGAAGAAATCCTCCCAAGACTTTTTCCATTTCCGTAAAGTTTTCTACTCTGACTACGACGTCGGAAAATCCGGACGGTCCGCGTGCCGCGCAACCTGGTACCGCTGTTCGACTGCAAGAAAAGGACAATCGTGCGGGTACGCGGAAAAACGTCGGGAGCCGAGATTAGATTCATTCGGAACGGTGGGATGTACGTTTTCGGAAGGGGGGGGGGGGGGGGGGGGGCGAATTAGCGAAATGGGTTTTGCGAAAGAAGTAAATACCTGACTGCGTAATGGCGGGGATTATGGCGATGAAGGGACGGGGGTGGACGGAGGTGGTAATCGGGATGTACTCGTCGCCCCGAATTGTTTTCTTTGACGATGGATTCGGGAAAGTGCTTATGGTAATAAGAAAATGATGAAGCGCGTTCGCGAGGGAAGAGTAGATTAGATACATCGCGTTTCTTCGTTTAAGGGATGCGCGTTCCTCGGGGTCAGTAATTCGATGAAATTAAAATTAAAATCGATCGTTCCAGACGATGAAATTACCCAGAATCGTTGAGAGGAATTTGTAATCTGCTAACTCAAGCGTGCGAGTCAGACATTTTCCATTAACGATTCCATTCAGCGAGTCAACAATCTTTTTTTCCCCTCCACCGCGACTCGATCGATAAGTCTGTCGAGAACTTAATTCCGTCGCGACGGATGCGTTTCATTACGCCCGATGACGCGATAAAGATTCTCCGCGTGCGTTCCCGAAAAGTAAGAATAAAATTCCCCCCCCCCCCCGCCCCAAAAAAAAAAGAGTTTGCCTTCACGCGTAATTACCTCGCCACGAGAGTTAATCGAGATTCTACTACATTCTCGTAACTCTCCGCGGTTTATCGACGTTTCTCGCAACAACGTCGCGGTATTCAAATGAATTCCTCGCCTCCGGTGCCACCTATCCACCGGCGGCATCACACACGACGGGAACGATCTCTCGTCGCGACTCGAATTACAACGAACGATTAAAAGACATCCGTTGGCGACGAAGTGGCCCTGGCGTGTACGCGTACGATGGTCGTCCTTTCTCACGAAGTCGGTGAGCGATCGAACGTGACGCGTATCCGGGCGCGCCCGCGTCGTAAAAATTCATGGGAGAAATTTACGAGCGAGGAGCCTCGAAATTTTCAGCTAACGATCCGCTTCGGGGGAAGTGGGGGGGGGGGGGGGGGCCACCGTGAGAGCCCGCCAGTTTTATTGGAGGCTCGTTTATGAGCCGTTTGCCCGGCCGCTCTTTTACGAGCTATCGATAAATAAGCGGGGGCTAGCGCGAGCATTTATACGATAAAAGCCGAAAACGCTCGGACGCCGGTCGCTTCGGGAGGAATTAGGGAAACGTAATTGCGAAATCGCGTTTCACCTTGCAGCCTCTCTTTTTTTTTTTTTTCGCTCTACCCCCCCCCCCTCGTTGTACGCGTTGCACACTTGTTTCGGCTGGCTGATTCCGGGAGGAACGAGAGTCGATCGCTCGAACGAGTGGGCGGTATTCGATGCCATCCGTGTTTATCGTTAATCGTTGATTTTTGATAAATAATGCATGGGAATATCGGTGATTTCAATTTGAGCGTCACGCGTTTATTCTCGCGAGCTCGTTCGTTTCGCCGCTAGTGATGTTATCGCGCGGTAACATCGTGTCTGACTAATGTCGGGCGTTACTACTTCGCGGTGTGTCTGGTTCGTTCGGAGAGTTTCTACTTTGCGCGTTGCGTCTGGTTAGTACTGAGTATTTCTACTTCGCGAAGTGTCTGGTTAATATTCGGTATTTCGACTACGTTGCGTGCCTGACCATACACGGGCGTATCTTCTTCGTAAAACTGGGTACATTTACTTCGCGCTATGGCCCAGCTGCAACTAGCGAATCGCTATTTATTATGTAACGCAGCTTGTTAAATAATTTATAGTAAAATCATTGCGAACGAAATTTCCACTTTCAACTGCGCATGTATTTTTGTTACACGAGTTTGAAAAATGTACTTGAAACTGTATAACGTAGAATACCGCAAAATTTCGGAACAAATCTAGATCATGCACATCTTCGAATCTCCGTATCTCCAAGCTATTTCTAAAGCAAGCAAACACATGTGATTCCTTGTGAAATAATTTTGAGTAGAATAGGAATTCTACAATGATTTCCTGATCAGCGACTCGAAATACATTTGATAGAGTACAAAAAAGTTTGGAGATCCGACGATCCAGAGATGAGCATGATCTAGATTTAAACCAATATTTCACTAGTATAACGGAACTCAAATCCGTCAATCGAATTTCAATTCATTCGTGAAATGCGTTCTCCGCGCGCAGCGCGTTATTCGGAATGCGCACATGTTCGAGCGCGCCCATGTAAACAACTTCCGGTTTAGCAAGTCTGATCTGGAATATCGTGGCCGAAAAGCTGCGCGTTTCGAAGCCCTTAGATCAAAATCCACGGAGAATCGGTTTACTTGTTGCGCGTTGTAACTAACGGTTATGAAATGGCTGTGCTTCCATTACATTCAATCTAAATGTACGAATGCCACCCCCCCCCCCCCACCCCTTCGACCCATTGCCCTTCGCTAATTTACATGAAACGATATTGTAGTATTCAGAAACATCGGTTTGTCGAAACGTTCGGAGCATTGAATTATTAGGTGGTTCTGGTATTAACATTTATAATTAGTTACGTGGATGGAGTTTGCAGGCCGCGCTGCGTGATTGGGCATTCAAAACGCTCCTTTAGCATGTACACGGAGAATTACATTAGCTCGCGTAGTTATAAGCTGGGTTGATTATCTAAATATCTTATGTAACCCAACGTTGATACGCGGGTATTGAGCGACACGGTGGCATAATTGTTTTTTTAATGTAGGATAATAATTGTTTTCTTACATTTTCATACGTGTATACTTAATAGTTGTTTTCAAATACTTATTGACACGTAATGTGTATTTTTCGGATGTATCGTTGCGTATGTTGAGAGTCGGTCAATATTTTACAAGAAATGTATTTTTAGTGGGAAATTATTTATCAAATAAAATATTTACTTTACACGACTACTGTTTAATTTTCTGCCAAATACTGTCAACTGATAATATATATTTTTTCCAATATTGTCGAACTCAAATTTTATTTTGATATCTGTGGACGATGCGTGAATATCTTTCTAATATATTTCGAATCCCAATATTTGTAGATTCAATATATTCTTTGCCAGTACTTTCAGGCGCAATATGCTTTTCACCAATATTTTGAAACGTAATATTATAAACTTTGCTCTATATCACGAAAACTGACACGAGCAAGCTCGAGCGTTAACGCGCAATCGCGAAGACGAACGAGACACGTAATTACCAAGTTAAAACGTTATAATAAAAATGTACCGACGCAGTTCATTCTCCGTCCGCAAGCACTTCCGTGCGGCTGTAGTATTATACCTAAATGCGTGCCACAATTAGGCACTGCGGAGGCACGTATTCCTTTGTAACAAATTTTAAATACACTCCACTTTTCTCTCGGCATACCCATGACCCCCATAGTCGACGCTAACTACCTCGCACGACATACCTCTACGCAGAGTAATCACAATCGTAACACATAAAACAAGAATTTACAATAATTTCCAACTCGACGTTCGCCTCTTGATTAAGTTTCACCGTCGAGCCACGTCAATGAGTTAATAAACAATTAGCCGGATACAAACGTGACGTTTGATTCCGCGTTCGTCCGTCGGAATAAAACATCGATTTAATTTTCATTAAACAAGGAAACTAGTCGAACCTCTGCGCCCAGCGTTACGCCGGGTATAAACGGGTACGGTCAAGTTTTACATCGAGCTTCGCTAATCAATAAATTAATAAACAACCAGCGAAATACGAAAGGGGATATTTTATTACCCGCTTCGCCGTTTGCATAAAACACGGAGCACGAAATCGCGCAAATGTAACCTATTTGCCGTAAATTTACAACGAATTATTTTGCAACGCCCCAACGTTCTCGCAAAACTGTTTTCCCCTTTTGTTAATCGTCCCATACAGAACGACGACGGTGCGCGCGATACACGGACATCGTTGCTTTATTAACAACTCGATTCCTCGGGCAAAACATTTTCAGATGGAATTTTATTTTACCCTTCGAGTCGGCAACGGCTCTCGTATTTGCAAATATGCCTGTAAATCCGTGTAAATATTCAGTCAGCAGTGGCACGAGGTCAACGGGATCTTTTGCACAGTGCCGGTCCGCTTCGGCTGTCGGAATATCGTCGCGACGCCAGCTGACGTTTCGAGAGCGGAATCTGTTATCCTTTTGAAAGAAGTTCTAGCCGGTTTTTATGAAAGCACCGAATGGACTCGAAACTGCGAGGGATGGAAGGGGGGGGAGTGCTCCAAAGCGTTCCTGAAATCGGAGCCGAGCTCGTTTAATATATTCGGTTACAATTTTGTATCTTTCCGACGAGTCGCGTAAAGTATATTCGCGTTTCCATTAATGATCGTGGTTGAATAAAATTTGCCCGCGCACTCGCAATCGGATCGAACGAAATACCTTCGCGCAACGATGTTTCGCGCGCGATAACCGTATCGTTCGTAAATATTCCCCGATGTTTTCTGAATGCGGGGAACAAAAATGTTTCAATATGTCTGTACCGCGGGGATAATACGAACGTGACCCACGGCACTGTCCTTGTCAACTAAATTTTTTACCAAACGTATCTCTCTTTTTGCAAAACTGGAAATCATTCGGGAAGTTTTGTTTTAAATTCTCTGTCCTGTGCAACGGCGTAATATTAACGACGGCTATGGTAGTGATGGTAATGTTAATTAAAACAAGAAGCTTCTCATTAACTCGACGGGGATTATTAAAGAAGAAAGCGAGAAAAGGGAAGCCATAAAACAACCATAATAATAATAATAACGGCAAGAGCACCTAATGGCGATGCTAATAATAATACGTTGTTTATCATATTTTTTTACTATCAGACGTCTCTTTACTTCGAATAGATTAATAAATAAAAAATGGAAAAGACTCGTAACTACTTGAAGTAAAGAGATAATTATCGACTGGCAAAAGTTTCGGGTTGCGCCGAGGATGTACGATGACCAAAGGCTTGTTAATCAATCCCGAAGATGAGCGATCACCAGTTTATTTAATAATCTTGATCGAACGCTTCATTAGCTACTCCGCACTTAACTGGCACGGTATTCATCGCGGCTACGACCACTTTCCTGCCAGCTTTTTCTTCAGCTTTATGCAAAATGCTCGGATTATCTCGAGAAAACTGAAGAAGCCGGCTACGGCGCACTTGATCCTCAACAGCATCAAGATCTGTCACGATAATCCGCTATCTCTTTTAGACTCGCTCTGCCATCTTCAACAAGGTGTTTTTAGTCCCCTCTATCATGTCGCAATTGTTTCGCAAACTTAATCCCATTCAGCCACCGATTCTATATTTATCTTTAAATAATTATGTTTAATATTATATGGACTTTAATAGCCCCGTCGAGATTTATAGAATACTCGCATCTAATTTTAATTCCACCATTCGGATCTTATTAATACGTTCTTTGGTAACACAGTAATCCTGATATTGTAGAATATCAATTTTAAAAGTCCTCCGAGTACATCAATCGTCATATTCTTTATAATATTTATTGAAAACTATTTAAAAATGATTTCGTACTACTGTGCCACGAACTCGTCCCGTCACAATTAATTTTTGCCCGTGTTTCAAAAAGGATCAAAGCTATATATAAAAGACTTTAGTATTCCGTTGTAAAAGACAGATCGTAATTGGTTTGCTCGCTAATTAGGGAAAGATAATGAGATTGAAAGTAACTTGCGTCGATTATTAACAGTATTCTCGTTAATCTCATGCGCCCTTGTGTTGCATCCCCCGGGTCTCACGAGATTTTCTTAGCTCATGGAAACAGCCCTTAGCCTCGTCGTCTACGTGCTCATTAAATTAAATCACGCCCATAGCTGGAGGTATATCCACGGGTATACTTTAATCGAATTAAACGCTGTTAACTCAGCGTGGAACTTCTTAACAAATTAAGAAACTCAAATTACCTTGGCCTGGCAGACCAATACATCAACCACTGTCAACCCCCTTTCGTATAATAATTATCATCTCGTTCTAATAATTATGGCTGCTTACCGAAGGAGGGAACTGTTTTATTGACAAATTTTAATACGATAATGGAGAACAATATTTAAAAATCATGAACTAAAATACTGAGAATTTCTTTTTAAAAAGTTGGATACTTGGTTAATGGATAATATTTTCCCTATTGTTAATATTTCCTCGTACGTAGTGAATAAAATTTCAAAATTGAAATAAGAAATTGAGAAAATAAATTGAATCAAGTTGTACATTACAAGAAACCCTCCTAAGCAAATGTACGACGCTTATAACAAAAAAAAAATTATAACTAGTTGAAGCAGTACACAGAACAATCACATAACAAGAGGCTATCGAACAAAACAAAATCTTCGAATATAAAAAAAATTGCTCAGTTTTCATCGAAAGATTCTACTCGCTATACTCCGAACGATAAACGACCGATCTCTCAATATCGAGTTGCACTCGTTATTTCTACCGACGAATTAATTACTTTGTTGATCGAGAGTCGCTCCTGAAAGCATCATTATCCCCGCAGATTACGCGAACCCAGACGCTTCTCTTCTTTAACCTGAAAAAAAAGCTCCTCGTGATCCCCGTAAATCCTGGTTCTTCGTTACGATCCACGGCCACTGGAATATTCGAAGGAACGACTCGGGACGAAGACGAAGGTCTTTCCATTCGAAGCTCGTTAAGATCCTCTCGAAATCTTCTCCGAACGAGCTCTTCGATCTCTTCTAAAAGGGGAAGCTGTTTTTCCCGACACCCCGGATATACCCACCGTGGTCGAGGAAAAAGTGTAAAGGAGCGGATCGAAATGGAGAGTGTGCCGAACCCTTACTACTCCCTTGTTTCGTGCGCTGTGAGTAAATAACAGCTGACGTTCGAAATCATTTTTCGTAGCTCGATGTTAGAAAATAATGCTACGTATGAGAACCGTAGTATGAAAATTCATTAATTACTTAGTAAACAATTTGTTTAATATGGCCGCATGTAGAATAATATGTAGATAAGAACGACGATGTTCATGATGATGTTACAAGGTGATTTATACAATTTTGAGATTCATTGAAATTATAAAATATATAAACTAAATTCAAAATACATCACCAATAATCTTAGGGTGTTACAAATTTGATTGTACCAAGTAACATTTGATAATGCGCGTGGAATATTTCTCCTGAAATTAATAGACAAGGGCACCTCGAATGGCGACTGTTATTGACTCACCCTGTATGTAAACTACTGGGTAGAATCAATAATACATCATTTACTCGATGAATTTTCTATGAACATGCGGTGCCGAGCTTATTCAGATTAGATGGGCGAAATTGAAAGGATTTAATGGAATTTAATTTTTTTGAACCTCGTCTACGCTAGAATACAGTAGAACGTCAATTATCCGAATTATTGGGGAAGAAATTTAATTCGGACAGCCGGTCTTCGAGGAAGCAACGAAACCTTGCCATCTTTCGAGTATTCTGATATTCAATTCGAATGATTTCTACACCTCAAATTTTGTCCCACCTTCGCGGACTTCTACGGGACGATAAAAATCGCTATAGCTGTACCAACAGTCACTGAGTTTCCACTATATCAGGATATCGCCGCTGGTTTAGGATCGATCTTGAATATTTGTAGAACCCTCAGTTTTTCGAGTATCCGAATCACAAGGAGGCACGGAGAGAAGAAAGATCTCGAAAGGTGGCTGCTTCTGGCAGTACTCGGGCGGAATAAAGGGCCCTCAAAGGGCACTCGACCTCGATGTAACGACTTTGCACACGCTCGTAACTCGATATTGTGAAATCCCCTTATCGTGTGGTACCAGCCGGAAGTGCGGAAGAGTCATCGAAAACGCGAAAAAGACCAAACACGATCGCCGGCGTATCGTAAAAACTAATTTTACTCGAACGCCGACGGAAAAGCGGCGCTGGCCTCCCGCTTTTCCGGACATTTTTCATCCGGGATCTGACAACGGTAAAGATTCTCGGATAAAAAAAAGACGATGTCCGCGTTACGCGACGCGGCCGGAGCCTCAATTATTCGATGGCCCATTAACCGAACGTTTAATTAATTAAAATTTCAATTCGATCTTTTTTTTTCATAATTAATGCAACGCTCTGGAATATACGAACAGTTCTCAAACCGCTCTGTAATCGTCCTCCAATTAATTCGGATAATCGAAACCATTCGAATTTTCAGTCACATTAATATTTCGTGTAATGAAATCATAAAATAACGGTAAAAAAATGATAAGCTTTTACGTAAAATTGGCACAATTCGATTATTCAAATATATCGATCATCGGAGGTTCTTATCCACCAGTTAATTTGGATAATCTTGGTTTCGCCGAGATGACCGTGCAGTTGAACGATGCTGAAGTTTCTGTAGAATTGCAAAAATCAATACGTTCGTCGGGAAAGAAAATTTTTCATTTAGTAACTCGAGAAAGGATGTCTGCGAATATCGTCAGTGGAACTGTCCGTTATTTTGCGGACAGTAATCCTATTACAATCAGTCCTGGAACTTTGAATTTCGTTACCACGGTAGCATTGGTTTTGGCAAACTTTCAAATTTTGCGGAAATGTTTACACGATGAATGTTTAGTTGGGGCACGGCACGTTAATTAAGTAACGTTGCGACGTATGGTTAACGAATGGAATTCAATTTGTTTTGCGCGGAAAAGGTAAAGATCGCGTTAACGTTGATGCCAATGTAAGCGAATAAAAAGAATAACTCACTTAAAATATGCTCAAACCCGTTTCAATTTACCCGTATCTCGCGTAAATTTAATTACATCAAAACTCGACGGTATAATTAATTAATTGGATAATTAATTAATTAAGTTCCGAGAGATGCGAAAAATCATTCGCGACGGTGACAACGATTTATTATTACCGTAAAATTGTACGGCATAGCAAATATTATGAGGCCCTTCCGTATTGGAAGTGCAGTTTTTTTTTTAAACAAACGTTGTGTGTACAAATTGTTAAAGAACAAAATATCGGGGCTAGCGTTGTTGAAATACTTTCAGACTAAAGGAAGTTTTTACGTAAAGCGCATGCAGGGTGGAGAGCCTAAAAGGGAATACCTCAACCATTGCTGTTTACCGTCATTTATTAATTAAAATGCCAACCTAAGCAATGAAAACCCGGCTGAATTTATTTCTGGTCAAAACTTTTCAAAGAATTTTTAATAAATTAATATTATCTATAAATGCCAGAAATTAAATTAAAAATAAGAATAAATTAAAAATTGTTTTACTCAACCGAATATATAACCTGTGATCGCCAATTAAAATTATATTAATACATATCATCATCGTACACATCATACTCCCCCTTATCTCTTCCTGTTTCGTTATCAATCCCCTGAGTGTCAGTTCAGAAGTTTCGTACGTACAATATACACTGTCTATTATTACAACTATACAGTCGCACGGAGTAATTTCCGACTTCCCCCTCGTATCTCCCTCTCCATCTTTTTCATTATCAACCCCCTGGGTCTCGGACGAATCTTAAGTTATCTCCACATTCTGAGCAATTGCCAATGGAAAGCGACGGCGTAACAGGAAATCTTTTTCGTGTTCAGCCCAATTCTCTCCCCGATTCTTTCCTTTGACTCCTTCCGTTGCCCGCGTTTTATCGCGCGTCGGGTCTACGTTTCCGTAAAGCGGAATGGCAAATGCTCGCAGTAATGATAACATCGAGCGACACGGAAACGTCGGGGGGGGGGGGGGGGGGCCGGCTAATACAGAAATATCAGGGCGCAGTCACCGTAGACACGCGGAATGTAAAATTGCATATTCATGCGATAAGCTTCCCGGTATCTCGCCGCGATATGCAGATGTCTGAAAGGTGCGCGTGGACGTCGGAAAGAACTATAGGGGGGGGGGGGGGGGCTGCACGTCGGGAATTAACGTTTCTATACTGCCCCGCGTGAACGCGCTTCGGCGTACGATACGTTTTGCGATAATTCAATCGGTAAGACTCTATCGCGAAAAGTACGTACAACGGGTGTACAAGGTGTTTCTAACGCGATGATTCCAGAAGTTAAGAGTGATATATGGTTGACGGGGGATGTAGTTATTTTTAATTATAACTACCCTTAATTCGGGAGAATGTAAAATTAATTTTCAGAAACGTGTCTTTGAAATTTGGTTATTTTGTTCATGAATTATTCTTATTATTGTAATACCGAGAGTGGAATTTTTAATTTCCCGAGTTTCAACACTGTGATTATCGAGTCGGGTTTAAGCTCCGAGGGTAGTAAAAATGAAAAATGAAATGTCAGCAATGATCAATTAATCAAACCGAAAAATGGACTTAGGAATAATAGAAATGAAAAATGGATTAAGCCACGATGCAATCTTCCGGGACCGGTTACGGTAAACGTTTTCCAAGCTTTATAATCGAAACGAAAGCATCTCCATGCTCGTGCTTTTACCAATTCTTCTTTTTCATTTAATATTTTCCACAGAGTCCAATCAAACCTCTCAGACGCACCCTGTATCACAAACATCGCCACCGACATCGCCATTACCCATCGTCGTTAAAATAATTCTCCGTACGACTCGCAATCAAAAGTGGTATACACGCGTCACCGGTCAGACACACGGACAACAAAAACACTCGACGCGGCGAAGTTTAATACACAGACGTCGAAAGACAAAGCGACGTCGTCGGTACACGAGACTCTTTGCACGCGGGGGACACCCTTTGAAGGCCAAAGGGAGCGGGACGAGGAAAAGCCACCCTCTCTCGTAATTCACGCGAAAAATCAAGGTGCCCCTGGCAATGGGTGGAGGGGTAAGATTATACGAGGTGGAAATACCACCGGTGGTTAATACTGCGGCAGCGACGCTGATGGGTCCACGGAGGGAAAAGTTGGTCTGGGTAAGGGTGAGTTATGCCGGGTATGGGGGGGGGGTGGGAGGGGGTTAGGGGGGGTGCATTTTGACGACATGGAATATAAAATTGCATATTCATACGTTGGAGTAGGTGCTCGGTTGCGCGCATGAATCTAAGGTACGTACGTGGAAAGAGTGTGGATGTATATATACTCGCCGCGGTATCTGAATAGTTTGCCGGCATCTGCTATCGAGCCATGCTCGGTTGCATGAATAATCAAAATGGAGAAAAAAGAGAAGATGGTCGAAGAAGTGAATGGAAACTGGTGAGAACGAAAACGAAAATGCGCGTTTATTTTTATTTTTTTTTTTGCCGTGACATATTTTTGGTTCTTTTGTTGTTATTTTATATGGCGTTGTTCGTTAATTCGGAAGAATTGGAGTTCATGTTTGGCTCTGGAAAGGGAGGTGGCTCAGTTATTACACGAATGTAGAAATTAGAACTTTGTCAGACTTTGGGAGGACCGAGTTTTGCACGGTTTTGGTATATTTGTTGTGCTTATTTCTTTTTTTTATAAAATTTTAATTTGGTGACAAATATGAGAATATAAAAATAAGTTAATGAACATTGTACTGGTTTATTGGAATTCTTGGTTCACTCTGGGTATATTTTGATAAAAGAAACAACTCTTTGCACGGTTGGGGAATTACAAAAATTCTTTGCGAACCGATGCGCCTATATTATTGCTCGTAATAATTGATCAATTCGCCGGGTAATTCGAAGCCTTGAGCCTGAATGTCAAAGCAATTATCCGCACCTGTGTATTCGTGTCGGAATTCCGTGTGCCAATCAAACAGGACGGTCGATTACTATAGTGACGTGATTAGGATTTCAGATATTACACGGATGCTATGCGATCATCTTGCTAAATTTGCCCCTTTAATCCAATTATTCCAAAGCTACCTTAGAAACGCGTGACAACTAAAGATACGAGGGACCGTAGCGTTTTCGTTTCTTTTCGGTTACGTTTCTGATGTACGGGTAAGTACGGTGTAATACTACTTCTCGACAAATTGAATCCAGTAGAAATATCCGCATCCCCGTTATATATTTTTATCGCGAAGTGCGCCAATCAGAAATTGAAATGACGCGACAAGAAAAAACAGTGAAACCCTCTTTTGACTCTCGATCCACGTCGCGCGTAATCGAGTACCGTTAGTACCCGAATGGTGGAACAATAATACCCGAATATTCGAATTATACCGGATCAATTTCGAAACACAGCGTTCGGTTAATATCCGTATAAATCAAAATTCGTGAATAATCCCCGGTTTACTTCGACTCTCTATTCTCACAAAAAAGAAAAAAAATAACGATAAACAAAGAGAGGGAACAACGGCAATAAAAATAGGGAAATCCCATGATCTCGGTTAAAGCATAGGAGCCGTTGAAAAGTGGGAATCTACAAACAAAATTTTGGATTTGTAAAGCTTCGCAGCTTGGAATATCGAATGTTACCCGTGAAAACAAAACGGGAGTAAATCAACGGAGCATGAAAATACGATACGATATTTGTGAATTTTTGTAAAGACGGATATAGAGATTTGAGGAAACAAAACTAACGTAGCTCGGGGTTGAAAGACGCGTTTTCCACTCCACTGTAGCTTTTCCCTTTCCATTTCCCCAGTCTACACCCGGGATCGTTTATTCTAATGTCGATCCGCCGAACGGGGGCGTTGCTCCTCGTATCTCTCTTTTTTTTTTTTTATTCACCAACTCTGCTTTTCAACTATCCCTACGACTATGGCCTAATTACTCGACTGTCTCAAAACGCGTCCACCTCAGAAAAAATGTTTTCTCTCAGATTTGACGGTCGCCTACGCGTTTGATAAAAATTAAGATAAAACGATTTATCGGCCGATTTTTGTAACTTAATTGCAACTAATTCACCGATTCAACTCAAATTAACCAAATCATCGAATCAAGTACCCACGTATTACGTTCGCGGAATTATTAACCGCGTATTTGCATCGCGATTAGAATTTAAACAATCAGTGTTCCAAACATATTATAAAACGTGCAAGCGCGAAGCAATTGACGCCGCTCGGCTCTCAAGACGAACACCTACGGTCATAAAATTAGTCGGACAAAATGCATAATTCAATTGTTGATATCGAGCAGCAAGCGGTGAGAGCAGAAATGCAGGGTGAGGCTTAATTTCACCCTTTGTCTCCCATCCTGCATTGCCGCATGAGTTACTCTTTTGAAACAGACCTGTCCGAATTAGAACTGGCATCACCGGGGACACATTGCTCGCCAGACATAATGAAATTGTTCCGTTTGCTGCTCTAATTGCAACCGCTGTCTTTCGCATAATAGAAAAATATATGCATATATACATATATATATATGTATGACGCTGTAGAGGGAGCACGATAACGACAAAATTAAATTCCGCATTTTGCGAATAAAGCGGTAGACGCGCGATCGTCGTCGAAGAAAGCGCGTTTTCCAATCTTTCGTCGGTACTAATAAAGTTGGAACGCGCGACGGTGATCGAGGTATAGTGGGATTGCGAGCGTCCTTAAGGTAGGAGGTTAAACTGGACGAAGATCGATCGTTGGCGTTTTGATAGATTCTGGTCGTTACATTTGTTACGCGGTTGGATGAAAGAATCGTTACCCTTTGATTTATAACGTTAATAATTATAAGTGTTTAATAACGGTGAATAAAAAATGGTCCCCTTTATCTAATTTACAAAATCAATAATCATGAATATTTCATCTTTATTCGGATAAAATCATCCAGTTTTGTAATTCACAATATCAACGAGGATGAATATTTAGTTAAAAATTTCTTCTTGTAATTTATAACGTCAACAATGCTGAGCATTGCTGAATAATAATAACGAGTGACGTGATATAATGAACTTTTATAATCGCGTTGCGCGTTTGATTATCCAAAAAATGATCAGTCGCTCCTTCGCGTCTTTATCGACGCCTGTGCGCGAACCTAGGACATGGAGTTTCACAAAAATGGGGTTGGAAATGGAACAACTCTTTTTCTCCTCGTTGTCAGGCTGGTATCGTTCGTATCTTTTTTATCGCGGAGTATTTTAAATTAACGTCAACGCGGGGGTAGCACCTCCACCACCTTCGGGTCTTCTAATTCCGATGAAAAAAGGGCTGGTGGGAAGAAAGGTTGCTACAAACTTCCGGCTTGCCTGTAAGCCACATCGAGGGACAAACGTGGCGAGAGTATACGAAAGTGAGACAAAGACGGAGATAGAGGAAAAGAAAGTAAACAAAAAAAAGAAGAGCACGAACCTGAGAGAATATATTTCGTTACAATGTTCACGGGGTTCCAAAAATTTTTGTTCCTTCGGATTTGGATTTGAGAAGAGAAAAATAATACCAGCGAAATACCATCGACCGATCTTCAATCCGATTAAACGATACTAATTACGGAACGGAATTTCGTTCGAATCATATTTCAAATAAATTCTGGAACGCGAATGCCAACAATTTCAAATTTCCATCCATTCAAATGAAATGCCACGCGAACGATGCGCTATAATTATTATTTTACAAAGCGAACTTTCATTTGAATCGTATCGCGAAGTTTTTAAAGTTATTCGAGTAATCATTCCTCGCGGAACTGAATTATAATATTGTTACATGGGATTATCGAAGCTGTTATTATGACGTTACTGAAGTATCATTTAAACCCAAGTTCCATTTTACGAAGTGATAAACATTTTCATTGTTGCAAATAATTAGAAAAGCTTGAATTGCTATTTGAATTAAAATTTAATTTCACAAACTGATTATCATTTTCATTTTCTGGAGATAATTAAGAAAGATCGAGTCGTTATTTAAATTAAAATGCAATCTTCCAAATTGACAATTCCCAAACTAAATTCCATTTGACAAAGTGATCATCATTTTCATTCTTGCAAATAATTGGAAATGCTTGGATTGCTCTTTCAAATTAAAATCGAATTCCACAGGCTGATAATCATTTTCATTTTTCCAGGTGATTAACAAACATTGAAGCGTTATTTAAATAAAAATCCAACAGCAACAGGATTACCTCCGTTCTTCGCGCGACTAAAAGAACTCGGAGTATTATTTAAATACAAACACTTCTTTTTGAAACTAAAAATTTCCGAACTAACGTTCGCCTATAATCCAGTAGCGCCAAGCATTTCCTTTGAGTAGAAACAACGAGCGAGCGTCGTTTCGTGCAATGCGACGCTCCTTTTTTTTTTTTCGTTTCGACCAAAATGTAATTCGACTCGACCCAAAGATACATCCTTTCGTCCGCGTCCGCGTCGCGCGCTTCGGGGCCGCTTTGTGTTTCAAAAGGAATCGAACGCGATCGAAATTGCCGGAAAAGCGAAAAATGGACGGGGATGTTTGTCTAATGGTAAGGTACCATTGCGGAACGTCACAGAGGAGGAATCGTAACGCGAATACGAGCAACCAAGTGTGCAACGTGGCGAACTGTGCAGAGAAAACAGAGGGGGGAGGGATAAACAAGGGGGAAAATTTTGCATTCAAGAGTAAAAGAAACGGCGCCAGGAGAGAAAGAGAAACGACAGCCAGGTCCCTATTGACGCATTTGAAACCCGTTCTATAATGAACGTGCTGAAATTTTCCACCTGTTTAGAATTTTAATCGTTCGCTCGTGTTTCGCGATACACCGGCGGAGATGAAAGTTGGAAAAATAAACGGTGAAGAACAACATTTTGTAAAACACCGGGAAACGTCATAGGCAGGAATTTCATAAATGAATTCTTTCACGCGAAGACCATCAAAGTCTCTGAAATTAATAGTGATAAAAGTTTGCAGAATTCTCGTCGCCTCATATCGCAGCGAATATTAATATTCGCGTTAAGTTTTGAAAATCTGATTTAATTATTCGCATAATTCGAACGCGATAAATACTTGCCCGATAACGTTGTAAATGTGAGAAATTTAATAAATATTAATATACGCCACGCTCAGGGCTGCCACGGTTTCGATAAATTATTTATATTTACCTGAAGTTTATCACTTAAGATTTCTCGGTAAGAAACTTTCGTCGAATTTTTAATTTCGAAGAGAAGCAAAGATTTCGAGATTCGACGATCTCGAGGAAGCTATAAATTATTTATCACGACTACTATGCAAATTGCCCATCTGCTTTAAGAAACTGAAACGCAGTTTATGTGTACTGGTCTAAGCCACTTGTCAAGGTGAGTAATGTGCACGGTATACGTACGTACGGCATAAATACTATACCGTGTGTGAGCACAATTTGCCAGGAAACTTCGAGCCTTTAACCGAATTTATCGAAACGTGACTGCGAATAAGATTCGCCCCGTTTTAACGTACGCACGATATACTCATCATAAATTGTACGATACTCACTGCCGCGGTAGACGGTTCGAGATCTTACACGGGACACCCGGTATAAAGTTTCAAGATATATTAACGATGCGACAAGGTTGGTGCACCTGCGTGACCATTGTGCAAAGCCGACGGAAGAGTCGCCTAGGCATTCCCCGGCTAATTCTTCTATTCCAACCAAGAATGATAAATGTCCCTTAGCCTCGCGAGCGATTGTCAACTGGTTATCATTTCCCGCCAATTTACATAACCGTATCTGCGTATCGGGATCAGGTATTTTAATATGTTAAATACACGAATGTTTACTCGGATGCGAGGTAGTTTCTTCAGACTATTCGCGTATCGTTGGCTCACGGGTAAAGCGCGCAAAGTTAATATTGAGGTGTTTTGAGTTTCTTCAATTTCTGTAGGCAAGAATAATTTCTGTAGACCGACGAAGTATTTAAAAAGTTTTTAAATGGAAAGTGCAAAATATTTAGAAAGTTTCTTGACTTGGATTTCGCTGAAGAACAAGGACAGCTGGATATTTCGACTTGATTAAAATTTTCCTTCCGCGCGACGAGTGTAAAGAAACCAAAATTCACGTCAGTTATTAGAATTTCCTTTTTACGGTCCGCGTACAAAGAAACCGGGAGTCCCTTCGGTTGTTAAAATTTTCTGTCTACAGTGTCAGGACGAAGAAACTAAAATTCACCCACAATCGTCGGAACTTCCTCTTCGCGGTTCGAAAATAAAAAATGCAAACTTCAACCCAATTACTACAATTCCGTTTTCACGATCCCGTATAAATAAAGGAAATTCAACCGAAGTATTACAATTCCCTTTTCTCGATCCGGCATAAATAAAGTAACGTTCAACTCAATTATTAGAATTCCCTTTTCACGTCCGGTGTAAACGAAGCAACACAGTTTAACTCAAATATCAGAATACCCCTTTTTCCATTTCGGCTTCGAACAAACCAAAATTCGTCTCAACCATTAAAATTGTATATTCTGCAGCCCAGGTATAACCAAACCAAAAACCACCTCGAACGCTTCAATTTCCTTTTCCAATTTCCCTTACAAAGGCAGCAAGACCCGACTCAATTATTACAATTCCCTTTTCAGCGTTCTCTTCCAAAGAAAGCAAAATCCAACTCAATTATCACAATTCCCTTTTTGGCGCACAAGAAAAAAAAAAAAAAGGAAATAAACTAAATTCCATATTATTCGCGATAAAACGAGTTCCCCCCACCCCCGGAAAAATCATGGAGCTATCGCGCTCGTAATATTTCCGAGCGATACGTCGGCCCAATTACCAGCCACTCGTATCGGTCGGAAAAATCAGCAACGCTTTCCGCTCCGCGAGCCGCATAATCAGGGCCCGACGCAAACAGCGTAAAAAAAAAAAAAAGGAAAGGGTGGGTGGTAATAAGAAATTACGAGCGGACCGAACACTTACCCTTGTGCGGTATTAGCGGCCAGGGATGTAACGGTGAGCCGGCAACCAGCCAGACACATGCCAGCAACACTCCGAACATTTTCACCCCCATCCACTTCGGACAGCCGGAAACTTCCCCACTTGTCCCCTCCCCACCCCTCATCCTCCTCGCCGTTGCCACCCCCCCTCCTCGCCCCACCGTTCGTTCTCTTCTTCCGCGTTAACCGTACACCTATCGCACCTCTTCTTACCCCCGCGCAACCCTCTTCACCCTATTCCATCTCCGCCCCCCCCCTCTCCACCCTCTAACCGTCCGCTCTTAATCTCCCTATTCCCCTTTTCTTCCGACCGCTTCTTGCTCACTCGATTCCCTTCGTTCGGTGTTCCAGTTTCTTCTGCCCTCGATTCTCCTCGCTCTCTCCTTCTTCCTCAGGGTTATACGGAATCCTCCTCGTCCCCGATTCGCCCGTTCCTCGATTCTCTTTCGTACGCTTAATTATTTACACCTCTCTCACCGCGCTTCTTTCTTCTTCTATTTCGTTCTTACTCTCTCCCTGTTTCCGTAATTATTCTATCTTCGAATTCCCTCCTTCGTATCCTCGTTCTCTCTACCCTCGCGTATTCGATCTTCTCCGTATCACCAAGAACCCCTTTCCAGTATCTCTTTATTGTTCTCACTCTTCCCACCGGTACCCTCTGGCACTATTCCAGATTTCCATTCCTCTTAGTCTTTAAATTCCCTTCGCTCAATATTCTATCGCTTCTCTTCCGCTTCCGATCCTCTTCCTCTCCACCTCTTCGCTCCGGTGTACCACACCGTTTCCCCTCTTCCTCTTCACCCCCGAATTCTCCGCGTTTACCAATCTCGAATCGAGTGTCCGGCCGGGGCCAGGACACGGGCGTAACTACTCGCGACCGTTCACCGGGTCTCTGACCCACGTCATCGTAGCGTCATCACGGTCCCCGCGTTTCCCTTTAACGATCAATCCCCCGCGCATCGCTAACGGGAGAATGCGACAAGAATCCAACGTCGCTCGATTCAATCCTCGTCACGCGATTTCTCACACTTCCCGTCCTTCCTCGCGAGGCAAACGGCGCGCAGAGTATCTCGGATGTGCATTATCTCGAACGACGTAGCGAAAGAACGTACCATCCTCGACATTAAAGTCAACTCTTCGGCTACATCCCACGACTCCCGGCCACTCGTACGAACGGAGACACCGCAAAGAACGTCTGCGCGTAAGCGCACGGGAAAAAAAAAACTCAGAAGCACCGGTGTCTCTCGCGCTCCGGTCGGAAGAAGACGAAGAAGAAAAAAAAGTAAATGGCAGGATATCTCGGGGTCTCGGTTTCCTTCTCACAGAAATGAAAAACCAGCGGGTCTCTTGATCATGATTTACGCTTTCGAATTCGAAATCAGGCGTAATCCCGAGGAAACGTTGGTTAATTTTTAATCAAGCGTCACGCTGTCCGATTAAGAACGCTGGTCGCGCTTGCTTGGATACCCGGTCCATAAATATTCCTTTGAAGTGCCGACCGATCGAGCACCGCGGTAACGCGTATTTGTTCCGTTGAATCCTTCATGGTACACGCGAATCGGTGGAATCAATTCCTTTTGCGCGAACGGGGCTAACCGCGTTTCGAAACACTCCAACGAAATTGCGTTTCGTTAACAAAAATTCGCCAAGCCCCTCCCCCTTCCCGCGAAACGCTTTGCGCTGGCCTCGTCGTTCGCAGAGTCCTCGGAATAACGGTAAACGGCTCCTCTTCGGTTCGCCGGTGTAACGTTGCCTCGGTGTAACGAGGGAAGATATCGACGAGGGAACGTTCGAATTTCCAAACGATCGAGGTGTTCTACGGCTAATAGCACGAAATGTAAATAAATATTCTTGCGTGAACGTTCGAGTATAAATCGTCGATGGCAGGATTTCGGAAACGTTAAACTAAGCGATAGTCTGAATTATCTTGGAAATTAATCATTCGATTGGTAAATGAGTTTCTCGTTAATACGTATTGTAACTGGAATTTTTAATTTTCCGAGATTTAACTCCGAAATAGTCGAAACGGAAAAATATAATAATCATAATCAATGAGCTAGTTTTCATTGTTCGTGTTTAATTTACCCTCTGTATAATCCGAATAGAAAATTATAACCTGGACTGTAATAGTAATATTTCTCTCTCGCGCAAACAAACTGTTTACTTAATATTATAATATTAATAGAAAACGAATGAAAATGGCATAATAATAATCGCCGAGCTAGCTTCTGCTCGTGTTAAATGTTTACATTGTACTCTCCGTAGAACTCGAATAGAAAACTCTAATAACCCGACGCTCCAAACGCACAATATTTATGTCTCGCTTTAACAAAATATTTGCGTAATATTTCGTGCTATTAGAAACTGTTTCGGCCGCGCACTATAACAACGATGCACGCGAGAAGTACTTGTTGCGGGTCACGGACACTTATTAAATTTCGCGTTACCTTCCTCCCGGAGCTCGGCCCACCGCGAAATTATACGAGCTCGTGCTTCCTTTCGCGCGTGGATGAGGGAAATTTTCTCTCGTCGGTGCGAGGGAGGCACGTCAAAGGGAAACGCCCTCGGCTCTCCCTCGGATTGTCGATTCGCATCGCGCGAGGATGGATTTCCGCTCTCCTCTCTCGCTTCCCCCTTCCCCCGTCGGTCTCTTCGCTTCTAATGAAATACGTCCCCGACTGTTATTAAAGTGCCGTACGGCATCCGGGGGGACGTTCGTCCGATTAACGTGCGTTATCGCGGTGGTTGAAGCCTCGGCCCCCTTCTCTCACCGTGGATCGGCTTTTCTTGGGCGTATCTGGAAAAAAAAGAGAAAGCTTTTATTAATGTCGAGCCGGGAAGGAGGTTCGTTCTTTGCGCGTATTCGAGAATAGGTCCCTTGCGCGGTGAGCGGTGAGCGCAATTCTTCTATGTTATTTGTTTTTGGCAAATATAGACGGCAGTGCTCGTACCGTGATGTGTATTTATATTAAGGAGGTGTAAGGGTTTCAGGGTAAAAAAAAAATCAGATATTTTTCTGCTGAGATACAGCGATCATCGCTTTTTCAAAAGGCGTTCTCGGTAAAGCTCCGTCACCGGCTTATTTGTTGATATTTTGCGATCAAGAAATTATATAATGTTGCTGGAATAATAGTATATAATGTGCAAAAAGTTCGAACAAATTTGCTTTATTCATACGTCTGAAAAGAAATCGCAAAAAAAGTGTTTTTTTTTTTTTTACCTGGAAAACCTTATCCCCCATCCCTAATGATGAATAGGCGTGTTTACCGCGCAGTAATAATTTTTCCAAAGAATTAATAAAAAATACTCGCGTCATTGTATTTATTCAAAAACCTGATAAGTAGAAGTGCTCGCTGAATTCCATTTATTTTAAAACGTGACGAACAAACGCGCTCCCTGCATAATATCTACCTTCGGAAAGAAATATGCGCAATAAAGCAAAAATGTTTACGTGGAGCAGTTCAAATACTAATTAAAACATGTAATTATTTTTATGTAAAACAAAGAAATTATCTGCCGTAGGGCGCAAAAAGTAGCGGGCTCAGCCACGGTAGGGTTAACAGCGCTACGCAGGAGTCGCCTTTGTTAAAATATGCTTCCCAGTGTCGGCAGGGAACAAGAGAATTATTTTGTGCATAGAACCGTTAACTCCACTTTATCCTCCACCCGCATAATTAAGCTTCCAGGTATGTTTTCTCATTTTCTCACCAAAGGAAACTGAAATCGTACACGCTCGCACGACGTACACTTTCAAAGATACACCGCTTCTCCACTTATACCGTTGCGCGGTTCTTTATTCCCATCGGAACCCGGGGTATCCTAATGTCAAAAGACCCCGACGAAGATTCTGTTTAATACAGATTTTGTTTTGTGCAGTAGATTAGAGGAAAACGCTTTTCGTACGAATAACACGAAAATAACACAAAAGAGTTTGAATCGTTATAACACATTTAAATATATTTCTACCTTTTATAATCGTCGACGAAGAGTGTTCAGTAGGTTTTTGTTTTTGTTTTAAATAATTAATTGCAATTAATTGACATTAATGTTATCCGTCGAATAATAAGTATAAATATATTTTTATACTTATTGAAGATATTTCAAGACTTTCTTGCGGGGTTTCCTCGTTTCCCGATGTTCGTAACGAAAAGTTTTTTGATCCAGTGAAAGAAAGACAGTTCGATTTCCCGTTATACGATATAGAACCATATCCTCGAACTATCCATATCAAGAACTATCAGCGGAGTTTATGGCGGGGCGAACTGGCGCGCTTGCAAAGCAGCAGAATCAGAAATGCAACAGGGAATCTAGAATCGTAACGTAAACGGTAAACGAAATGGCTGTTCGGTCGTGCGACGTCCAAGTTTGTTCCCCTATAACTTGTTATCGATAAACTTTGAACGCGAATGACAGTTCGAACGTAACAGAACGTTACAAAGGGGGAAAAAAAAAACAAGTACGAGTAAAATAAAGTGTTGTCCTGAAAATGGACGCTAACAGAATAACTTATATCGAGAAGTGGATACGGACAATAGCGATCAGACGCGATCAGGAATTGTCACTTATGGTATATTCCTTTACGGTGAAAATCGCGAGCGATAAATGTGAAAGAAATTGCAGTTCGATATGATACCTCGAAAAGTAGAACAAGCCAAGTTTGGCCAGGCACGATAAACGAGTAAAAGCAGACAATGTGGGTCAGACACCGATCCTGTGCAGTACAAAATACGAGGACCGATATAGTGAAAATTAACTTGATTAACGCGCTAATCAGTGGATACAAACCAAAAACTGTCGGACATAATAGGTAAGTAATGGCAGGCAATGTCGGTGGGACATCGAACATGTGTAATAAAAAATCAGAGTGACCGAAACAGCGAAAACTAAATTGAGTGGCGCAACGATAAGTAGATGGAGACAATGCTTGCCAGACGTAATAAATAAGTAAATACAGACAATGTAGGTCAGGCATTGACCTTACGCCGAAAGAATTTCGAGCAATAAATATAGCGGAAATTAACACGAACGACACATCGAAAAAGTAGATACAGTCCACAGCTGCCAGACATAATGAATAAGTGAATACGGTCGATATCGGTCAGACCGAGAGTCTTTACAGAAAAATAGTACGAGTGTCTATAGTCGAATAGAAATTATATTTTCCGCCAAAGTTCCGTGCTACGTAGAAGTTTGATATATTTATAATTGACCAACTCTCTGCCGGAAGATTAATTATTTCACGTTCGAAGATCAATCATTTTACGCTCGAGGAGTGACGCGGTTCAACTTCGTGGCAAGGGGAAGCGCGAACGCGAACGATGGTACAGACACGAATGAACATTTTTTTTTGAGGCAGGTATCTCTTTACTAAAAGCTGCCTCCGACTCTGTTGCGACGATCGCGATAGGAAGTGCTTATTGAAGAGCTGTGCGGCCAAAAGACCGGGCACGACAATAAGGCGCCTTTCACACGATCCACTTTAGTGGACGTCACTTGGTGGTTCACGGCTTTTCTGCCTCTTCTATACGGTCCACTTCACCGCCGTCACGGTACTTCTAAATGTGGAGCGTTCCCTCGTAAAATGGATGGCGAGCAAATAGCGTTGGTTTTGTTGCTATGCGTCTACGACAAGTGGGCAGTGAATTTGAAAACAGGCTGTGTCGGGGTTAAAAGCGAGCGCAAGGGTAATAGCGAGAACAGATGACGGGATTACGACGTCACTGTTGTCGCGCAATTATAATTTATGGTAAATTGGTTTAACGGATCAAGGTCCAAGCGGTTGAAAGAAAAGTATATTTCATTTTTTACTTAAATATGAACATTAATTGAATTATTATTTAGTTGCGGAGTTAGTTTTGTATAAAGCGATCGGTGTAAGTAAATGGTGATCATATGTGTATATAACGTGATTATAAAGGAAGTATTTTTAGAGTACACGTTTTAAATTTATTTTCCTCGCTCGGCCAATTTCGTGTTTAGAATTGAGCAATTTCTAGACCACGTCAAACTCTAATCGATAATGTTTGATTATTTCGAAAGTAACAAACACCGTGGATCCGCGATAATTGGTATTCAGTTTTAAGGAAATTGCATTAGCCGTATAATAATTATTGTTAACAATTTCACGGTAATACAACGAGGTGTATCGCGTAAGAGTATGCGAGAGAGGAGCAAAGCGAACGTGATCGTTCGTTATTAAACTCGAATTAGCTTTGAGGATACTTCTACGACCAGAGAGTGGAAAATCACGAAACAAGATGCTTATAATTTGAGCTAAAATCAACGCGTATACATTATCCATGATATCTTGTAATACCCTAATTACAGGGCTTTATAAATTCAACGGCTCGATCTTCTTTAGAATTAAACACATTAAACATGAGATATCTGTTAAATTAGGAAAGACGACAGCTCGAAAAAGAAACGAAAGTGATAAGTCATAAATTAAAGCTGTAATCGACTGTAAAATTCTATAATCCGTGTATCGACTACAAAATGTACAGTTCTTTTTAATCATATTATTTCTTGCGATACACGAAGAAAAGTTTTGCGAGGAAAATTCGGCCACTAACTTTTCGAATCCGTGAGAGTAGTTTACGACAGTACGCGATTATTATCCGATTGCAAATATTCTCCTGTCCCTGGATTATCCCTGCAAAAATTTTTATTCCGTAATTTCCAACGTTTTCACGCTTCTATTCGCGGATACTTTAAATATCAAAAAATGTCCACACGGTTAACACAGAACTTTATCCGCACCGGTCAACGATTCTAAAATGCAATTAATTCGGATTGATGAGCCAGGTAAAGTTATATGTATTTCCAACATAGAGGCTGCAAATCTTCCAAAAGCATAACGCATATATCGCTCTCGGCGTAATTGGAGCACGTTCGCGCACAAGCAGAAACACGTTTTCTCATTACGGTTGATAGTAGATTTTGTAAATTCTCAGCGTAATGAGACCCCCGCAATCTTGAACGGTTCTATGTCTCTAGGAATATTAGGGAATATTTACGGGTGACGTCGTACGGCAAGAGATTTAATATTGGTAACCCACAATGCAGCAGCGGGGTTAACGATAAGTGGAATGCGAAAAACAATTCGTATTTAGTGATAATTTGGACTCTAATGAGCGTCAATTTTTTTTTTTCAAAGTAATCACGTATTTTACATATTGTTATTGTCCCAGTACATTTCTGCAACCTGTTGAAAAAATCATGACTTCCGTAATTTTGAAATTAATGTGATTTTTAAAAATTCGGTTTGAAGCTGAGAACGCACACGCTGAACAACAAAATCAGCAAGAATATACAATGACCGATTACTCCAAAAATAAATCATGGATGCCGAATAAGTGGAAGAAGATCTAATCGATACTTGTGCTCAGTAATAATGTAATAATGATTACTTACGCTAATATTTATAATCGCTTCAATCGCTGATAATTGTTTAAACAAACGTTTCTCGAGATAACACCGCGGCGTAATATTTAACAGTAATAATTCCAATAATGCACCGGTGATATACGGATCCACGACAGAAGAGAAAAGTGGTCCCCGCGAGTCGTAAAATTATTACTCGAACGTAACTCAAAATCAACTGGGGGAAAAAAAAGCTGATATCAATATCGATATATCCGTGGAGATCGAGAGATTTCGGTAATGGTTTACAATGCTCTGCAACGAAATGAATTTCAATGCCGCGCTACTCGCGATTACGCTCCCGCGTTTTATTTATTACGGCTGTACGACCGCGTTCATCAGGCTAATTAATATCTTCGACGTACAAATTACCCGCGGCGTCGGGGGCTGTTTAAACAAAACGATTTTCGTATTTTCAATTAAGCAGCCGGCTGAATCGCTTGCCGGGCTTCCAAAATTTTCGAAACTCAGCATATTCGAAGAGTATTTATGAACTCGACCTACCGCTTTCCCTGTTTGTCGAAAAATTAATTCAATCGCGGGCGGATTAAAATTTTCAGCCGTTTTAATTAATCGCAACGTGTCGTAAGCCGGTTAATTTCTAACGTATCGGTTGTATGATAAATGAATGCTGCTGAATTGAACTAGAAATCAATTATTGTTATTTAAATGATGCCTGACCATCAATTCATTTTTGAGCAAATTAAAATTACAGATACCATGTTGCAAATACTTAATGTTATTTAATAATTAATATCTACTCGGTTCGTTTGGAAAATATGAAAAATTATAAAAGATTTGTACAGTCTTGTCGACGCGTGGTTAGAAAGATTTCGCGTCGAAGAATTGACAGTCTTACGGTTTTTTAAAAATTACGAAACGAAGGGTTAATCGAAGCGAATGTTCGTTTATCTCCGGTGTACACCCGTCTCCCATAAATGCATACCGCGGTTGAACATCGATCGCTTATGCAAATCTGACAGTTCCATCGTTATTGGTCCGTTCATTTATCCGCGAGACTGTGCCGTGATTCCACGCAGAAAGCTATTATTCGCTTCTTTAATCCGTCGCATTATTCACTTTGTAAAATAAATCGTCGTATGACACACTACGCGATCCACTATACGTATACATTTTTTTTACATCGTGGCACTCGTTTAATATGTAAATAATGGAGATAAGTAATCGTTGTAGCGTTATACGCTGCGTCCAGAAAATGACACTAAATGTACCGAGCAGAATAAGACAGCTTCCTTACATGAACAAATAACATATTTCTGTATTTCGTTAAAAAAATCATAACTTCCATAATTTTAAGGACATCGCGATTTAAAAAAATGCTATTTAAACCTAAGAGTGCGCAGTATTACTCAAATAATCGTCAAAGAAATACTAACACCGACGAATCCGCAAAAAAAAAGAATCGTAAACGTCAACTCAGTAGAACAAGCCGACGATTAGAGAGAACGATAATTTAGTACAATCTTATTACTCGCCCCAGGCACGCGTAAAGCACAAACATTCCCGCTCCGCAACGATTCAGCGGAATATGTTCTTTCCATCGTTCGCGAACAACATTAACACGTATACTAACATCAATAAAATGACAGTATTTTCAGTACGCGCTCCCACGTATCCTCGTGTGTAAAACTGCGACGGAGAGCCGAGCATTCGAAATGCACTCGCAAATTCGCGTTTCCCTTGAAAAAAAAAAAGAAAAAAAAGAACGAGCCACTATGAAACTTGAGAACTGGCTCCCTCCATCCCTCGACCTCTTTTTCTCTTTCCTTTACGTACTCTCTTTATCTCTCGTTTCCTCTTCCCTGCATACTCTCCCCTCACGAATGTAAACTAAAGCCATAAACGGCAACGTGACGGCGTTTACGGTACAAAACACGAGGAACGCGGCGCGTCCGTCGCTCCTCGTTCGATCCGGTGCTCTCTTCTATTAAACGAGCATCCGTATAAACGGTGGCATAATAAACCCCGATAATCAACCCTCGCTCACATTTTTGCTCGTTTCTTTCGCGTGCGGAATAGTCGCGGAGGCTGAACAAAAGCGTCGCGTTTCCTTTAACCCCATTAAATCCCATCGTCTCGATAAAAAGTGGTACATAATTATCTAATTACTCGCTAATGACATTGTTACGAATGTCTATGTATGTCATTGCCTTCTTGGCGTCCGGCATTGCCGATAGGCAGTTGTTAGTTAGCCGGGCGACGAGATTTAAATTATAAATATGTCAGTTGTTTTATTCGAGTTCTGATAAGGAACTGTTGTGTTCCCTATATTTTGGTAATAAACGTTACTTTATATATATACCTATTTTGCGGTCGCGTTCTCGCACGATTAGTAACAATATTATTAAGAATAATACTTTTTCAACCGCAATCGAATTACCTTTAATAAACAGCGAAATTACAATTTTCTATTTTCGCACTCGTAACATGATTATTAATTTGAAGCTTCGAAACGAAGCAATGAGAAGAAATGTCCGTCACGGAGTTCCCGCGATACAGAAATTTATCTCCATCGAATTCGATGACACGTAAATACGCAAATTTTCAAACAAATAATCGATCCGTCGGTGCAATTCAAATTTCAATGGGTTGAACCCCCTCCCCAATGAATCCATCGCGAGCATCAGGTATACAGAATTCATCCCCGGCGACAACCCCCCTTACTTAACATACGTCCCCCACGATCGGAGATTTCCGAAACACCGCACGAGCAGCGAACTACGTGAAACGAGTCGTCCACGAGGAGAGAAATTTCCAGTGCACGACGCGCGACGAGAAAACAGGAAAAGGGTGTCGAGAAGGCAAAAGAAGGGGTGTGTAAGGGGGTGCAGACGCCACGGTCCAGGGTCGCGAATGAGGGTATGTATTCAGCCACCTGTAGGAAGATATTGCTTCTGTCTTATCTGCGCGGCAAGGCGGATGGAAAATAAACTACGGCCTGTGTGTATTTCACGTTGGTCCCTGCTACAGGATACCAAGCAGGGGGGGGGGGGGGAGGGGGTTGGGTAAGGGGTGGAATGGGAAGGGTAGCAGCGCATGGAGCGCACAGGATTCAATTACGGCGGAAGAAGACCAGAATTTTGTATCATCCTCGTGTACGGGAACAGATTTTAAATGAATTTTGTCTGATTCTACGTGACCGGTAGGCCGAGTTAGTTACACGGCCAAGTCGACCAATTGCCTCCATCCGTTCTACCCCCTCCCCTCCTTCCCCTTCTCCCACTGACTCTCTCGGTTGCCATCTGCTTCTGTCAGTTTTTTTTTCCAGCCCCGTGCCTCCTCGTACTTCCGTCTTCCGTTTCCTATGTCTCTCGATTTTCCAACTTTTCCCCCCTCGTCGGTGGGATGGCTGGCTTGATATCGATAAGATCTTCGAGATCAGCTCGATCGTTAATTTTTAACGAACCATGCTATTAAAGAAGTCTTTTTCCTTCGTTCTAACCGTTTGTTTAGTAAAATAAAATAAAGTTGAACGGAAGACGGAGGACGAGAGAGATGACAAATAATTATGATTAAGAATGATACGAACGTGGCGTTGAATTTTATTTATTGCACGTAACTGGCGGACGTATTTTGTTATTAACGAAGTAACGAGATCCGAAGTTTAAATAATATTTGTTGTTTCTTATTCGCGAGTATTACCACCGTCGTTAGCGCTTGATCATTTTTATCCAACGCATATTTTATTATCAACCCACTGACATGGTTCAAATTGTAAATAACGTCCGTCAATTAATATTTTTTAAACCTATTATTTTTTCGTTTAAAGGAAACCTTCGGATTCTCTGGTAATAACAACGGTGCTATGTTTCTTACTCGACTCCCTTAATTAATCAACATTACTCTGTTCTTGGAAAATTACAAACAGACGCAAGAATTATTATTTGTTTATCGAATTATAATTCGCTGTAATAACGTCTTTGTCAGCTTTCTCAGTCGTACCAACTGAAGGAAGAAATAATATCTGTAGTTTCGCGAAGAAAACAAAACTTTTTCTCGCTGCTAATTGCAATATTCTGAATTTTAGGAAGTGAGGTCAAGGAGAGATTTTTTTTTTATTTCTTTGAGGCAGGTTCTAATTGTTTACAACATTTTACGCGATCGAATGTGCACGTTCGGTTTCAGCGAAATTTGCTGTGTGTTATTATACGCGAATGTACGCGTACGCGCAAACTCCTGTTTTCGAATCATATTGACTGAAAAGTGCTCGAGGAAAATATTTCGTCGTTCGTACGCGTTCTTTTTATTTTATTTGCGCAAATACGTATTCGTGCATGCGCGAGTTCTTCTTTTACAAATTGTTCTACGTTCAAAGAGAATCGTACTACATTTTCAGCAATATAAGTCTCGTATACGTGTGCTGACAGGTATACAGGGTGGCCGTAAACCTTCGTGGTATGTTTCCAAATACACAAGGTGAGACTTTTCAATGGTAGCAACGGAGTATCTTCAGTTATTTCTACGACTGTAAGGAAAAATGTCGCCAGACACGATTTTAAAAAAACATGGAATTTACTCGTTAATTAAACTCGAGAGTACAGAATTTATGTTTCTATCAGAACAAAAAAAAACATGGAAACGTGTTTGTATGTTAAAAAAGTAATGCAAGAGTGTAAACTTTAAATCTCAACATCTCGAAAGTGAAAATATCTGACAAACAGCATTTCTTCCTACGACCACAGGATCTATGGAAAATTTCTGGAAAATTTTTTTTCCACTGCAATACGGCAGGTTTAATATTCCAGCGAGAGATAATTTTTTTATCGTGAATATCTTTGTAAAAAATATTAAAAAATTTAATTTGTAAAATATCTACAAATGTTCACGGTACTCTTAAAAAATACAAACGTATCTTTTCAAAAATACAATGCAATCGGATTCACCAAAATTCAACCAATATTCTTATATTTTTCAAAGAGGATCGTGGATTTTTTAATTTCCCATGGTATCTTCTTCGACTTTCGTCGCATGATCACAGGTAAGAAAAATAATCATTGAAACGCCTAACGTCGTACAAGGAACGAGCATAAACGAAAAGGTACTAAACCTCTACGCTAGAAAAGATTCTAACTCGAGATCTAACGGGAATATATAGAGCGTGCGGGGGATGCGTTTAACCGAGTGTGCTTGCGTTTCCAACGTTTAGATGTTTCAGTTTTGTTTGTTCAAACAATTGTTCCGCGTTTCAACCGCGTTCATTTGTTACCGCTCGCACAGCGCCGTTTCATGAATTTCAGCATAATGCATTTTTCTTCCGTTAATCCGTTTAAAAGCTTTTTGTTTACCAGTTTTCTTCGATCACGACTGTTACGTACTTCTGTGGCTCATAAAGCCAGCGCTTTGTTTGGGTATTATGACTGCCGCTTTGTATTTTGTTATCGTTTCACCGTGACTGATATGTTTCAGCCCCAGTTTTGTTATCATTTTTGCTTTGTGCTCTTTGCTACCGTCGGTTTCACCTTGTTGTTATTCCTCCACTTTGCCCCGTCTCTCAAGAATACTCGTTCTTGCGAATCGCATAAAATCTCTTCGAGGAAAGCGAAAGAATTCGCCATGCATCTCGTAGCATCGGGAAAGTCGTTTCAGAGATATTCTTATAATGTGCAATTATCTTGAAAGAATTCCAGTAAGAATAAATGGAATTATGATTACCTTATAATTGGAATATTGCTCCGATCACGCGACTGTAATTATCTTTCGTATGTGATCATTTTTTAAATACGGTATTCCGGAATTATTTGGAACATATCTTGTATCTATAATACTGAATTATATTATAATTATACGTATGTACCTAATAATTCCAATATTACTCCAATCGTACAACTGTAATTATCATTCGAATGTTATAATTTGTATAATGTTCAGTGCTCCGGAATTATTAGATACACACCTTGAATCTATTGTACAATTCCGGAACACTGTATGTTATTAGAATTACAACATTCGTATGATAATTACGATTACATCATTGGAATAATAATCGTATTATTACTTACGCACCATACATCTGTAGTGCATAAACTTTCAATGATAATTGCACTTGTAACTGGACTTACAAATTAAGAAACTAAACATCTCCGAAATGATCAGTCTTCGGACTGGGATTTACTAAAATTAAAAACTATGGATAACTAAGTATCATTTAGCCACCCACAATATCAGAACAGCCACACTTTTTTAAAACCATTATTTCGATTTCAATGATCAATTTTCAGATCGCTCGTGTCAAAAATATGAAAAAAGATTTCCCCATATTTTCCATAAACACCTCGCGCGTCGACGAATCACACGTATCAAATTAATCGCTCCGTCATTCCGAAACACGACGATCAATAATTTTTCACCGGTAGCCCAATTTTTCGGGGGGTGAGAAAATCGTCGCGCGAGAATTCCTGGAAATTGAACTGTCTTTGCCGCAGCTCTGGGCTGAATCAATTCGTTATCACGCTAGCAAATTGTTACAGAGTTGACGAAATTAATCTCCAATCTACGCCCCCCCCCCTCCTCCGATAAATCGATTGCGCGGCGAGCAAATAAATTCACTATAGAAATCGTATAACGCAATTGTTACGCGGGAACGGGCGGATATTGGTAATCGAGTGTGGAACGTACGATTGGAAATGCGAGTTTATGCTCTGGAAGCAGGAAATTACCCAGACGACGCAATAACGAAATACGCGGGAAATCTATGCGTTTCGTATGAAACGCGAGAAAGGCTCTTTAACGTTCCAACGGTTGACTGAAATTTTCCGTCCCGTCGGACACGAGGGGCGGAAAAATGTGAAACTTTTTAGAACTACCGTCATATGCAGATCCCTCTGCCAACCCCGTACACACGGGGCCGCTAGTTTCGAGTCATTTCAATCGTGGATTAACGGCGGGACGGTTTTTTTTTATTTTGTCAAAGCACGTTTGCATAACGTTATTAGAAATGAATAAAAAATGAGAGCACGTTTTAATTCCACCTCTCTTTTTTTTCTTTTTTTTTCTTTTTTTGGCACGTCGTGAAATGAATTTGTCTGTGAGCTACGTGGAGTGTTTTTTTTCTCTATGTTGATTAATTTATTTTGGAGTAATTAATTTTTAACGCCGCTTTAAGAGTTTATTCCAACTATTAAACGGTGAAAAATGTTCGACGTAAATTTGACGACATCTGTTATTAAAATATAGTTAGTGATAAATTGTGAAGAAAAAGTGCCACGTGCCTCGATCAACTGCAACTGATCGAAGACTCAAATCGAGAAAATGGAAAAATATATTTCAGATTGTCAAGTAGTTCGTATAGTGGGGAAAAAAAGTATGTGTAGACCCACTCGATGTTTTTTTACTCGGCACTCGACGTTCGTCGTCGATTTTTAAAAATCTCAGCCACAATTTCCTACTCTCTATTTTATTTTATCAATAGTTTCCCACACCTTCGGCGTCAACCACATCCCTTATCGCAAAAATAAGGAAAAGTATACGCCAGCTCGACGTATAAACGGGAAAAATGGAAAATCGCGAGCGTTACACGAGAGAAAATCTTTTCAAATCGAGAGAAATCATATTGTCCGTGAAGGATTAACGACGCCCTCGTCTTGTTCGCATTCCTGTACAGTGCCGACGCGCTTAATTCGGCAATTTAGCAACACCAGCGTCGATCGGCGTCCCGTTACAGCGCCGTTCCGTTTTAATGGCCCTCGTACGTCCACCTGTTGGTGGTACGTCGATTTGAAAGTCACGTCATTCCTAATTCTACCCCTTCTCGCCGTCGGTTTTTCCGCGCGCGGAAGAGTAAGTTGGTTCGAAGGGGTGAGACAAGATTGCGTTTTTTGAAAGGGCGCCGAGTAAAAAACAAAATAAAGTAGCGAACAATTTGTATAAAATGTATTCGTCGCAGACTTGACTCAGGCTTTAAAAAATTTTTCAAATATTTATAGGTGTGTTGCATTTGTTTAAAAATGTTAATATTAGGGATACCGGAACTTAAGTGCACAACATTTTTCCCGAAAATGCATACTTTTCGAGGTATTTAAGGCTTAAATCTAGATCATGCACATCTCTGGATCTTCGGATCTCCAAACTTTTTTTTTTACTCTATCAAATGTATTTCGGGTCGCTGATCACGAAATAATTATAGAATTTCTATTCCACTGAAAATTATTTCACAAGGTATCACATGTGTTTGCTTGCTTTAGAAACAGTTTAATAATCCGGAGATGTGCATGATCTAGATTTGTTCCGCAGTTAAACACGAAGTTCTCTATGAATGAACACGCTAGACATTATAATTAAACAATCCTCACCGGATTAGTGTTATACGTAAGTTTTTCCATTCGTAACCATAATCTCCAACCGTCGGCGGGTATGCGACGCTCGAAATACGACCATAATCCCCGAACGAGCCAACGGGAATGACATTGAACTTATTCGAACAACGGACTTCGCGCAAACAAACCCGAGAGTCACGGTAGAAGCATTGTTCCCGCGTGACCGCCAGAATGATCGATGAGAGAGGCTACGCATGAAACTGAGGGTGAATTAGCGACAAGACGTAGGATTTCTTGGAATGAGATGTTAACTCGAGGGGTTGTTGTTAACCGCGTTACACGTTCGCGTGCGAGCCGCTCGATGAGAGAGAGAGAGCCATCAATTTGAGCATCGTCGTCGGAATCGAAATAATAGCTTGCCGAGGCTAGGAAAATATATATATATATATGTTACGGGCAATGTAAATAATTGGGCATTATTTATAATGCCCGGGAAATTTGAAAAGTGCGCAAAGGGATATTCGAGCCAGGAACATGTAGTTTATTACATTCATTACATTATAAATAATGTCGAATTATTTATATTGCCGGTAACATATACATGGTATCCCATCTATATATCTTAATAATGATTTCCCAATTTTAATAATAACATCCCACCGAAATAGTCACCTCAATATTTTCCTTAGGTCCTGACGATGCAAGAAATAATTTTGTATGTTAATTGTAATACGCAAAGGAAAGAACTATATATATTAGCGGTACCGGAAAGAAATCTACTATTATACATAGTAATGTTTGTGGCCGGACACGGAAACGTCTTCGTAAGTTTTTATGAAAAGGGTGTAAAAGACTTAGAGAAACATTAGGATACAGTTGTAAGAAGAAGAAAATTACATTTTATAATATTCTGTAACAAAAATTAAGAAAAAAAAGCAGTTTTATATTATTCCGCAAAATACTCGATTTCTTTCCGGTACCCCGCGTGTCAATATTAATTGAGATATAAAATAACTTGTTCGTTGATTTTGGGGGAAATCGTTGAACGTAAAATGTTGTCTATATTTTCAGAGATACCGTGGGAACGTGTTTTTGCAAACAGCACCGGATATTTTTTAAAAACTACATCGTACTCAAAAACCACACAGCGACATAAAAATTCCAGTAACTCATGATTCGACGTTTCGTACGAAAGATTTTTATTTAAAAACAAAACACATTCCTTAATAAAAGCCACCATTTTCAAAACCACGTATCTCCCAACTGGCTGGAATAATTCTGAACGAATGAAGTTACTCGTGCCGATGCGGCTCGTCGAAACGCCACTGCACTTTCTGAAAAAGTTCATTTTTTTTTTAATGCAATCTCGCCACATCAAAATTCTCTCTACGTGCTCTCGCATACTTGCACTTAACGCGAGCCAAGATCTCCTCCTCCGATCATAAAAAAAAAAAGTAATTTCACCTAAAAATTGCTATCGTCTCACTCCATATACAAGCAAACTAAACCTCCGCGCGTATATAAACAAAATCCCTGTACAAACACGCGGACGCGTGTCGACGAAAAATCAACGCGCATTAACGAAAACCGACCACGCTATCCTCCTCTCATTTCAGAGGCTCTCGCGATCGATTCAATCCCGACGGCCTATACGTACAAAATGAAATTGCACGGGAAACGCGAGTGGTCGTCCGATGAGATATCTTCGTCGTCGACGAAAGAGTACGACGATCAAAGGCAGCCAACGTTCGCGTTGTTGTAAGCGTGCGTGCACGACCGGCCATTAATTCCACTTAAATCAAGCTTTCCCAGAGATCGCAATCCATCCCCATCGTCCACTACGAAACCACCCCCTTTTATCATCGATAACAACCTCCCCCCCCCCCGTCACCCGAAACGAGAATACGTTCCACGGCGCCCACGTGTTAAGCCCACGGGAATACGCTTCTAACACGCAATGTGTTTACGCGACGCGGAGGATCTTGCAACGCGTGGTATACCATTGTTTTGACACGCGTAACACGTGAGGGGATGGTAACCAGCTCGAGGACCCGACAATGGTAGCGACGTAACTCAATTTTTATATTTTTTGTCGACGGATACAGTTATGATTCCCAAACCCCCTCGGTGGGTCGCCGACCTTTTACAATGTAACTCAATTTTTTATTTTTGTTGACACGTGCTACCGTGATTCCGAGACCCGGGTTTTGATCTCCGCGAATGGTCGGAGAATAAAACGATGTTACGTCATTACGATTCGCAGGCACTCATTTGTAACTGAAGGCGCGTTGACGCGTTGCGTGGGTACGAGCGTGTTCGTACGTTGATGGATTGAAACAGATGGAGAAAGGATATAGGGTGGATAGAGGGGAGGGGGGGGGAAGGAAAGATAGAGGAGAGATAGATAGAGGAAGGATAGATCGAGGAAAGATAGATAGAGGGAAGATGGATAGAGGGAAGATAGATAGGGGAAAAATAGATAGACGATGAAGATATAGAGCGAGCGAGTATAGATAGAGCAAGTATACATAGGTAAAGTATGGACGGGGCAAGTGTAAATAGAGCAAGCGGAGATTGAGCGAGTACGGATAGAACATGCGTAAATAGAGAAAGTATAGATGGAACGAGTGTAGACGGAGCAAGTGTAAATAGAGCGAGTATCGATGGAGCAAGTATAAAATACAGAAAACAGAGAAAACAAAAAAAAAAGCCAAAGGAAACAAAGACGTTAAAGAAGCAGATTTAAACGGGAAGCTCGATACACGTGCGGAAGGCGTTCAAACGCTTGGTACCTCGTCCAATCACACGCGCTACATGCTCTCGCGACCCTACGCCAGTACCACTAACGTAATCCACATATATGTAAACCTCGTCGTCGCGTGCCCCACAACCCCGTTAATTGACGAAATATCGCGTAATCAAAGACGACGAAACAAATCAAAGTCCCTCACCGTACAGCTGGAAAGTAGCTCCTCCGGACTTTCGAAGTTTACTTTCGAATTCGGATGCTTCCAGTCTACGATTCGCTTCGCGTATTTTACCGCCACGAGTGTACCGTCTCACGGTCACATGCTCACAAGAAAAACACGCGCGGGAGCGCGCGCGCTGACAGTGATTCTCGGATGAAAAGAAAGAAAAAAAAAACAGGATTGTTCCCACTGTCTCGCGTAAACTGCCAAGTATTCACGCGGATTCGCCGAGAAGGTGGGCAACGTAGACCACCCTAGACGCGTACGCGACGGAAACGCGAGACCGTGGAAAATCTTGGGGAAAACGAACGACGTGCCGGGGGGAAACCGGTTGTCCCGTGGTCACGTGCGGTAAAGGAATGTGTCGACGCTGATCGCGAGAACGCAAACGATGTCGAAGCCGAAGGAACGAGGGCACACGTGTTGCCCCGTAGAGCGCGCTCGGCGCACTGCTGCGCCGAACCGCTGGAAACCACCCCGAAGGACTGCGGCCGCCTCTGGGGCTGGCGGTGGTGGTGCCGAGCAACCCCGAACGAGCGTAACCCACCCCCCACCCACCCCCCCCCATCCCTCCCACCGAGGCAACCCCCCATCCGTCTCGAGTTTGTCGTTCGATGGAAAAATGGTCGAAAAAGTTGTCTGGTCCTATTGTCGGGGGGGTTTTAGGGGGTTGGAATTTCTACTCGCGAGGGTACACGATTCATCGTATTTCCCGGTTAAATTATATCCGCGCTCGTGAATGGAGATCGGGAAAGAGTTTGCGTGGTGTTTTTATCGGGTTTAGTTAAAGGGGGGGGGGGGGGGGGATTGCAATTTGTTTTTAGGAATCGTGGAGGGACGCGTGATGGGATAAATGGAAAATGTGTTGTTTGTTAGTTAACTCAATGTCGGAGTAATGTTGGGTTCTATTGCAACTTTTCAGCAGTTTAAGTCGAATGTTAGAAAAGTCAACGGTGGAATGTTTTTATTTTTAAGAGTGATGTTGGTAATCGAAATTCGAAACATTTATTATTTTTAAATTGGTAAGGGTGTGCTGATTATTAATTAACTAAAAAGTAATATGGAATATTATTGCGAAAACCCGGCGCAATTTCTCTCATAGAATTATCAGTTTTTCACGGTTTTTTTAAATAAATAATAAGGTACTTCTTCCAGCGAGGTATCTATTTTCCAATGCATCGAATCGCAGAGAGGAATCGTTACTCGTAACTACTAATTAGCACTCGTTACTAAATATTACTTCCTTAAGGGTACTCGTTTCTCGATATCACTTAAAACACAGCTTCAACTTAATCTTTGTTAAAAAATCGCACAATTGAAGGGGAATTTCACGCAAACTCTCCCTCTCGCTCTTGGCAAAACTGAAATTCTTAGCGAGATTTTTATGAAAACGAAGTACGAGAAGGGGGTGCTTAAAAACTTCCCCTGATTAAACGGTTATGAAGAGCACGAAATGAAATTCATGCCTGATCTATGGTCTTATTCCAACGGCTCGGTGAATGAAGCAAAGTAGCGTATCTCTCATACCAATTCACTTAGCTCCCAATTTCTCCCTGATGTAATTTTAAAGAGAAACTGAAAACACAAACCCCACGGATGCGAATGCTAAGCACTTTCATTCCCAACGACGATTATGAAAGATATAAATTCAGAGGTAGGAGAAGAACTTTCAGTATTATGTTAACAAACCAGTATTCCGCTTTATTATTTATTTTGATTTCCCATCACTTGTAAATTCCCAACGAAACGAGCAAAAAACAACTCTATTATTTTCAGCTACCGTTTATATCTTTTTGTTAAGTATTTAATGTAAACACTTAGTATTAAGTATTAATAGTATTTATTATAACAATAGGGATAACAAAAAAAAAATAGTACGATACTCCGTACTATTAATATCAGCGTTTATGTTATCACTGTACGATGGAGAACGTTTCAATTAAACGGGCCAAGTAAGAAAACCAAAACGAACCTGAGTATCGTTCGTAAGGATGCCTTGCTCGAGATATACCCAAGTTACGTTGCATCCAATCGACGCTGTGTTCCGAACTACCTTAAGTTATTCGACACTTGTTTTCTTGTTATTCGAGCACAAAACTACCCGAACAGCCCCGGGTGAAAGGTGGTCGTCCATGGCCGATCAGTGAAATCGGTGACGCAACAGAATAAACAGAACGACGGGGGAGGGAAAAATCACGATACCGATCGACGTTAGAAACTTTAACACCGCTATCGCAATGGAAAGTTAGATTCCGGGAAAACGTCGGCAAGTAGATTTATCCTTTCGCGTGTCGTGAATTGATTTCTTCCTACCCCCGCCGGGTTCATTGTTATCGTTATTCTATTATCGCGAACGGGTCTTGACAAAGCTGAAAATAAATATGGATTGCAAATCGCTTATGAATTTATAACCCGAGGAGAAAACGGGTCATAATATTTATTTTCAACTTTGTTAAAAGACGCCCGAATAATTTATCTTTGATTCGCGAACGATGTTTGTTGGATTTTAATTAGAAATTATACCGATTTGGATAATTCTACTTCAATTATGATGAAATGAATTCAATTATCCGAATTCGGAGTGTGAAAATCATAGTGGCGTAAGTAAAATTTGTATTGTTATCAACTATTCACTTCCCTAATCAACATTTGCAGAAACGAAAATATTTAACAATTTCACGATTACTTGGATTAGCGGTTACATTAAAAACGACGTAATAATTTTAATAAAAAATTGCAGATATTCGCAAATTGAAAAATTACAGTCTGAACATCAATGGACGCGTTCCTTCGATTCATATACGGGTTGTTATCGCGACTCGGTGAAGTTAAATTTCAAACCTTCAACATCAAACACACGCCATAACAACATTCGCTTTACTTAGTTACCGCCTTTATTTTTATTCTAGAATCCCGCGTTTAAAACACGTATTTCGTGGCCCGCGCAATTTTATTTCCCGCCGACCATTGCCAACCGAATTGGCGAAATAATTTGCAAAAATATTTTCCATTTTCCACTTCGAATGCCATTTTGTCCATTCCCCGGTAGCCGCGGCGCGAAACGGAATAAATATAGGGCGGGGTAGAAAAATATTTATCGCTCCTCCACACATCATTCCAAGTAAATTATTCCGCCTGTGAGTAAAAGCTTTTGACTTCAATAATTTACCGCCCTCCGGGTATTCTGCTGTTTTTCCGCAATCTCTCGTGTAACAATGGCGTAAAACCGCGCGAGGGAAATTTAAGTCGGTGGACTCCTCTCTTGTACTTACGGGCGACGAGAACAGCGGCAAAGAATAGGGAGAACTCCGTGATATATCCTGCAACCTCTCGTTCCGCGGATCCAACCCCTTTCCTGCCCCCCGCCACCCCCCCCCCCCCCCTCCCGGGAGCCGTTTCCACCCCCCCCCCACCCTCCGGCGGCTTATGCGCATCCGTACTTGTATTTGCGAGCGTCGGCATGAAGTGGGTAAGATGCAACGATGTGTCAAGGACGAACTTGGGGGGCTACGTGCAAACGACGGGCCACCGCAGAGTTAAGATAAATAATTTAGCGAAGACCGTAATGACGTTTCACTCGAATGGAAGTGGAGAAGAAGAACCGAGCTTCCGGATGATTTATGCGCTCGCGGTGAGTGTGTTTGGGAAAATAGTTTAAAGGGGTCGTGGCGAGTGAGCGAGAGAGAGAGAGAGAGAGACGGAGAGAATTACATCCCAATGGGGGTTGAACTGTTTAAGGTAGAACGTCGATTGGGTGATAAGGATCGAGGATCATTTTTGGATAATTGACCCGTCCGATTTTTAATAATTGATTCATCAGATTTTGGACAACTAGTTTTTTAGATTTTGGATAACTTATCCGCCGAATGTTGGATGATTCATCTTTCAAATTTTGAATGATCAGTGATACTAATTTTTGGATAATTTTGTGATAATAATTTTGGACAATTCAATTTTCATTTAAATCACGTACATTTAAACGCTCTTCAACCGCGTAAATACCAAACTCGGGTCATAAAAAAAAACAACATTGCCAAACCTATTCCGCATTCTCGGACTAATTATTTTTCCACAATTTATGTCCAGCCATGAAATTCAACGTGCGACTCCGACAACCCGATAGCAGAGTCAGAATGTCAACGACATATATCTTATGAATCACGGCAGGAATTATATCCGGATTTACATAGAGATGGTTATTCTCGATTTGCACCCTGCTACGGTCGATCTCCCGAACCAATAATTCACTGACGCGCTTAAGGACTTAAGCCTTCGTAAACGTATTCCCCTATCAGAACTTTCCTACGGTATGTAGCAATAAATGGAAATAACTTCGTCGTTCGCGGCGACGCGGGGGCCGAGGATGCCAAGGAACGAGTATTACTCTTATCTTCGCGTAATAATAAAGACTCGCGGTTGTCATGCGGAGCAGCGGTAACAAGAAAAATAATGAAAGGCCTTATCTCCGCGCACGATCGACGGGGAAAATTATTCCTTCAGGCTCGAACGCGTTATCGCGCCCTGACATGCAAAATTTAGGCCTTTTCCGCGTAACGTAAGAAAAAAGAAAAAATCGTTTCGCGAAACTTAATTAACTTGAGATTTAATAAAGCGATTGCGTCTCGAATTTTTGGTTACAACCCATGTACCGGCACTCGTTGCACTGTTTGGTCTGGCAGAATTTTGAAGGTTTATTTAATACTCGAATACCGACGGATAATGGGTTCTTTTTGCCCGAGGTTAATTTTTGAAGGAAAAGGAAAATTTGTATTGTGCATAACGCAAAAGAAAAAATTGCAAAAGTAATCGCGATTGAAGTAAGATAAGAAATTGATGTCGAATTTTAGACTTGTCGCGTGAAATTACAAATATTAGTAATATTGATGCGGAATTCAAATTAAATAATTTATAATCGAAGAAGCATGATAATTTGGAAACCTTCGGTAATTGAAATATTATTACACTATTTCCCAGTTAGCAATCAAGTCAAAATCCAGGCTTTTATGACAGTCCATATAATTAATAAATTCAAATTAAATTGAACGAGCGTAATAACTAGCAAATTCTCATTTTCCAAATGAAATACTACTTCACTATTTTCCCACTCATCTCCATTTTCCAACCGATCAACCAAAATCCAGTTCTCCGTGACATTTTCATCAAAACGCTTTACCCTCAATACTATCGTTATCCTCCCACGCGACCGACAACATGAAAAACATGCGGAAAAGCCAAAAGCTTTTCAGAGGACAACGACAATCGTTTGTCCCCGATAGGGAACTGGATAGGAAACTTAAGAATATTCCCCGATCCTCGAACGGGTCGAGTAAGGTTCAATTATTCAAGCACAACCGGAGGTCCGGCATTGATTAAAAGGTACTCTCCCCCCCCCCCCTCGTCCCGCAGCTGCCACGAATCTTCTCGAGAGGAAGGAAGAGGGCAAAGGGCGTCCCCTCGTCCTTCCCCTGCGACGGCGACGGCACTCCTTGATTAAGGACCACCGTACTGTGGTCTGGCCAAAGGCTCCTCTTAAGAGGGAGTACACCGTGGGTGCAGCTGCAGGATCCACCGATTACGGTTCACGATAAGACGACAATTTCTGGATCATGCCCGCAGCCGGGGATAGCCGCGTTGTCAGATAAACTCGCTGGATAAAAGTCAACCGACTGACAAAAAATACGACTCGCCGTCTTGTGCCAAGAGCGAAATTAACCGTTTCGGGCGTCGTTGAATTTATTATTATTATGGTTTGTTGTCTAGATAAACGTTTTGAGGGGATTATCGAGGCGCGTGGGAACGAACGTGGTGCGAGTTAATTTAATGGATTTTGGGTAAACTCAATATTGCTAATTTCATTGAATTTCGGTTGAATTTCATTTGATTTAAGGTTACGGGGAAAATACAGAGTGTTGGGTAATGTTTTTGGTTTAGATTCGACAATTATGTTACTTAATAATTAAATCTTTATTCAGTTTAATATTAACATTTATTAACAACAAATTACTACGGTTATAGCCTGTCGAATGTTTTTCACATCGTACCACTCGAAAATCGAGGATGACCACGACATTTGCCCGAATCATTGACTTGTACTACTTCAATTCTCGCCGGTTCACTTTATTACCTATAACGAACTCCGATTATCGATCATCGTGACGTTAATAGTTAAAAGTAGACGAAGCGAAGTATCGTCACACATTTGAGTCTCAGGTGACCCGCATTTTTATTCCCTCTCGCCGTAATCGCGTTACTTTCCCATCAAGAATTGATAATCGCCATTAATCTTCGCGCGTCAAACTTTCTTTTTTTACACGCGCCGCTCGGGGTGAAGCGAGAGGCACGAACGAACATCCGAATAAAAAATAACAATCCTCGGTCTACGAAAAAAACAACCCGATCCAGATAAAGAAACTTAATTCACATCTGCGGAATATTTCTTTCGATCCAAATGAAGAACTTCGAGATGACAGAGATATTTTCGTACCAACGTATGTACAGGGCGTCGAGAAAACAGATATCACGAGACGTCGCGGATAGATTCTCTGTGTTCGCGGGATAAAACGCGTAATTTCTTGACACACTGTACGTACCTGCGACCGATGAGCGACACCGTCGACGATCGCGAAACGAAGTTCGATTTAACGCGAGCTGTGCTGCCTTAACGAACGTTAAGTGTCTAGTCGATGAAACTTCGCGACGAGTTGTAAGTGGGAACAATGGCAATTTAATGCGCATCTCATTCCGTCAGCACAAGGGAATCGCTTGTTAGTTTCAATGGGGAAACTGCTGCTCTTCCGTACACAGCCTCAAAATTCACGTGGCTCGACTTAGATCCGCGGGTTGAAACAAAACGCTCCTTCCCACGCGGGAGGATCAAGTAAAAGTTACGTCGTTGAGTAAACAAGCGAAATCGGGAAAATATATGTTCTAACTTTCAATGTCCTCGGTTTTGATTATGAGATGTTTGCGTCACTCGAATAAGAATGACGCGGCACCGGGGGAAACGCGAGTGTCGTTCGTATCGCTTATGTAATTCCAGAGGGACGTTATTCGGAAAGAAAGTTGGCAAAATCAAATGTTTCGGGGAAACATGGAGAATTAATTTAATTTTATAATATTTCGTACATATCAAATATGATCTATAATAATTTTTACCTAACACCTTGATTGTGGTATCTTAAAAATCTTGCTTTCGTTCAGTTACATCACTTCGATAACACAAGTGCGATGTTTATCACGATATTAGCTTGACGAAGAATTCCAGGGGCAAAATTCAAATCAATATCCGTGGAATCTTGACAGAACAATTCCCAACTCGGAAGATTAAAACAACAGTATTTGTTTCCACGTTATAATAAATTCGCCGTCCATGGAGAGGAGCGAGAAATTCTATTAATATTCAATGAGTCGCTATGTAAATTTAACCTTTCGAACTCTGCAACCGCCAATAATGGTGCATAAGTGGTACAGGTGTTGTATTACAATACCCGACACTACAAACTTCCATTAGCCTCTTTATGGGTATGTTTATAGCAAACCAACTATTCCCTCAGTGGGTTGCTTATCATACGCGGTAAACGAGTATTCGAAATACTATACGTTACTTCGGACTTTGCATTTAGGGCGTTACGGAATAAATATTGCCCTCTGGTGATGTAGTTCTTTAAAGGTCATGGTGTTTTTTACTTTTATAACTATTATTATTTTTGGAACAAATCTAGGTCATGCACATCTCCGGATCTCCAAACTATTTCTAAAGCAAGCAAACACTTGTCATTCCTTGTGAAATAATTTTCAGTAGAATAGAAATTCTATAATTATTTCGTGATCAGCGACCCGAAATACACTTGATAGAGTAAAAAAAAGTTTTGAAAACTGAAGATCCAGACATGTACATGATCTAGATTTAAGCCTTATTTTTTTTCCTCGCAATTATTGTTAACCGGCAAAGTGGCGGAAAATTTATTAACCAATCGCGAATCAATTGCGAAAGATAGAAGTGTAAACCAAGTTTTCGAATCAATATTTCAACTCGCACATTTTCTGGTATCCACGATTTGTATTGCAGAGAGTTCAAAGAACGAACTTACGCGATATAGATGTCTTCAGAATTCATTGTCAAGCGTTTTTTTTTGTGCGAGCGAAGTGTGTGGTGTTTAAGCCAGCGTAAGCCCACTTTACGGCTTAACAATCATTGCGTGGGAGGCTTCCATCGCTTCGAAACCTTTGGAAATGCAAACTTTATCATTTATCAACTTTCCTTTCGATGGTCTAACAATTCACCGTTAGCTGGCACGTTCGTGAGGAATTTAAAGGAAATTTTCATAAGCTGTTCGAACTTTCGAGCGAGACTGCGATAAATACTTAAATCGATTCGTTCGTAGAAAAATGAGGTAATTAAAAAATCAGCACTTTCGAAATAAGGACAGAAAATATTATATATGATAATTGAAAGTGTAACATGAAAAGAAACTTAAGTTACAACATATTAATTAAATGCTATTAAAAGATAGATTGAGAATTCCTGGAGTGAAAAATTATTATTTTGATACGAGTCACTTTCGGTGGTATTAAAAGATACACCGTTAAAAATCGATGAAAACAAATGTTAAAATAGACAACATCGGTCTGGGTCTATTTATTTCGTCGGATCTACTTATCCAAATCTGCGTTGTTTTCCAGATTCGGCAATTTTCCATAAACGGAGGCGAAATATGACACGTTACTAGAAAAGCTTCTAGTAACATTAGCGGCGTTAAATAAAATACACGAAACAGGTGAAAGAATAGATATTATCGAACCGTCGCGTCGCGTCGAGAATTACGAGAAGGTTTGTTGGATCAGCCGAATTTCAATAACTTTGCATAAACATTCCGCATAACGGGTAGTATCCATTAACGAGCGTGGTGGCACGTTTATGGTGATCTTGAATTATACTTTGCATCTTAATTGAACGGAACTTTAATTACGATTTACGCTTCCCGCGCCGAAGTTTCCACTGCTCTCGCGGCAATTTCTCATGTTGAATAAAGTCGTAAGCAAATTATGCTTAAGATTTACTTCGAAAACTTTTCGACGGAATATCGGTGGAATTGTTTCGGAGCGATATCGGTCGCGATGTCCAAGCGCGGTACGCCTTATGAAATATATACACGCTGTTTCATTTTAGGGGATCCACTGAAATATATTCGAAATGACGACGTGAAAAGATATTTCGTATAAATCTTCGGCGATCTCGAGAAAAGAATCGTGCGGTGTATTTGACTTTCCCGTGGATGGAAGAGTTTTAGAAGTTTCAAGGTCACCGGGAACTTCTCTCGAAAATATTTCAATAAGGGTATTTTGGAATTATAAAAATCACAGGAATATTACGGTGGAGGCATTTCGAAAATGCCAACATCACCGAGAATTAATTTCGAAGATATTTCGGCAGGAGGCGTTTCGGAAGTTTCAGTCACCGAGAATTTGTCCCGAAGATATTTCGATGCGAGTGTTTCGGAAATTTCACGGTCACCGGGGTATTAGTTTCGAAGATATTTGAGCGGGGCGTTTAGAATGAGACACCATGTACGTGGAATCCATGAGTCGAGTTTAGTCGATAAAATGTCGAAGCGAAATTAGATTTCTACGACTGTCCCGTAGCAAAACGTTCCATTATTCAAAATAATCGATGTTCGATTATTCTCGACGACCAGGTTGTGAGTTCGAAATGAATGAATAATAAAATTTATTTCTACCCGGCGGGACAACAAAGAGATGTAATAAAGTTATATTAATATCGAGGATGTTATCGACATATTTGTCTATAATCGAGCGCGATGTTTGAATGAATCATAAAACATAATTACTCGATAACAAGGACACGTCCGTAACGCAACAAATTTACGTCTGCCATACCGTATCCAAAAATGATCCATTAATTCATTTAAAAATCTGTAATCACCAAGGACGTACGTGCTCCGATATATTCGGATCGTGAAAATTCTTCAAATACACAACCATAATTGTTTGCGCTCGAATTACAAGCGCTGAATCAATATTTGTAGCGAATCATCGCCGTCAACCTAATCAAACGTTCATTCGAACGTTGCTCGCATCCGGGAAGTGGATACACACGACGTTGGTCAGACACGGTCAACAAGACAGTTTCGGTAGGGTCACCGACGGGATCTCTTTTCGATCTTACGATTGTTTATGAAAAAAAAAAAACACGAAACGCGATTAAAGTCCAGAACGAGTGCCCCTTTCACCTTTGTATTATTCTTTAAGAATAGTTTCATGTCATTGGTAATTTTTTCCGAAGTACGAGAAATACTTTTTATATTTTTAATAAATCCCTGAACGTAAACAAACCAGTTAAATATATCAAAACATAAATTCTGCAATACTTAAAATACATAAATGAAAAATTTATCAAGACCAGCGAAAAGTATTCAAATATCAATTGCGCAACGCGAAGTACGTAAACTAGAGTTAAAAACAATTAAAAAATATTGAAATACAAATGAGACGCAACGAGACGAATAAAACGTATAATCGTAAAGTACATTAACAACAAAAAAAGAAACATCGTCCCACGGATCGATAGCAGCCGACGAAGGGGTTAAAAAAAAAATTCCTCCCCGCTCAATTTCCACTCGTACCCCTAACCCCCCCCCCCCCCCCCGTCGGAGTCACGTAAGCTGGATTAAACATTTCACGTTGAAAATTACAAGAGGGACGTTTCGGACGACGAACGTTAAGTGGGACTCTCTCCCTCCGCAATCATCCACAAACGTTTGTACCCTGCCAACGAATCCTCTAAGCAACGGCCGTTCGACGGCGTTCCACGGCTCATCTACATTCCACGCGGATCGTCTTTCGCGGTAAACGCCAGTTGACAGTTCCGCGAATTAGTCGGCGGGCGCGAACGTGACCCGGGTGCCCCTCGCACGATATAACTCCTCCCATGCCCTTTGATTGCCGTCGCGACGGTACACGTGACGCAATTTACAAAAGGGTGCGCGTCGCGGAGTAATTTTCCCGCGATACGGGGGGTGGGGGTGGTGGTAGGTACGTACGGTACGCTCGCCCGTCGGAAGCGGCCGGATAAGAAATTGCTGGGATCCGTTCGGCACGTACCTTCGATTTGTCGAAAAGTTTCGCCGAAGCCCGGCTTTCGCACGGAAAAACGTTCGATGCCGTTGTCCATTTCCCGAGTGCCGTATCACTTGACGATAAATTAAACCGGGGGCGGGGGGCCGAAGATGAAATTTCGCGAGACAACGAGATCCACTGAAGTTTCGGGTACGTTCGTCACGATTGTACGTAATTCGGATGGTGCTACATGTTTTTTGAAAGTTGCGGCAAAAGACGATGATCAATTTTATTGCTAGTAATTCATGTCAACCTTTTGATCTTGTACTTCGCTAAATTTGTTATTTAAATTTATTTGTATAAGTACAATTATTATGCAATACAAAGTATTTTTTCGCAAATTCAAGAATTCTCTATACATGTGCCTAACTCAAATTCTAACGTTACAATTGATAAAAATCATCAAGTGTCTCTCAGAGTAACATTAAAATTATTATAAACCGCGAAACATGAAACTTACCCAGCACAGTATACAAATGAATTTGTTTTCTCCCTTATATACAACTTTCTAACAACTCACGATTTTCATTCTCGAACCCAACTATTCTCTGCCCCCGTTCCAACGCCTCGCCCGCAGATCTTTCGCAACGCCCTAATCTCCCATCGATGATCTCCTTAAAGCCACATCTACGAAGCGGGCTCCCCCTTTATCTTCAAAAACCCCCGCGCGAAATTACGGAACTCGTGAGATGGTAAGCCACGCGAGATCCACGTACCTTAATCGCACGATCGTCCAGCGAAAGATTAAAACAGATACGAGGACGTAGAGTTGTTCCAGATTCGCGAACCACTTACCTCGCTCGATCCAATCTCTCACGGCCGGCACGCGTCCCTCCGTACAAACGAGAGGAAGAGAGAAAGAAAGAAAAAAAAAAGAAAAGAAAGAAAGAAAAGAAAGGTGAAACGGAAGACCGAACAGTAAATTGAACGCGAAAACGCGCGTCTGGCACACCATACATAAAGAAAAAAAAACCCACGCGCGCACGTAGGAATCGTACGCGTGTATCGAAGGTTAAACGGGGTCGGCCTAAGTTGCTCCCCGCGGAATATATGCATGAGCTCCGGCTCGTCGCCCCGAGAAAGTAAGAATACCAATTAGGCGTGCAAACACTGTCGACGGATATCCCCGGGGGTATGAGAGGGAGTGGGGAGGGGAGGGCGAAGCGAAACCGTAATCGGGCGCCAAGGGCGCGATAAAGGTCGGTTTATAGAAGGGCTTTCCGAGTCTGGCGCGTCGGATCGAGCGTTTAGGGACTCTACCTTTTTTTTTTTTTGTTCGAGATGGAAAAGGAAATTAGGGCGAAAATATTTGCGAATATGATAAAGGCGAGAGTACGATCGTTTAACCTAACCTCCCTATCCCCGAAGCGACCCGCCCCGAGAGCTGAATTCTCACGCGCGACAGAAAATTCAATCTATCGCGGGTTTCGGAACACCGGGGCTACCTTCCGGGTAGAATCGATTCGATTAGCAAGGTTTTTTAAAAGCTTCCTTTCGCCGGTTTTCTCAATTCCCTCGCGTTGAGCGGTATTTTTAGCGTCGGAGGGGTTTCCCTGTCGCGGGAATGTCGGTGCGCGATGGAATCTGAATTGTTCGAGTCGGTAGTCGGGCGGAGACAATGATCGACTCGTTCCTTTTTCTCTACCCGTCTAATCGCACAGATTGAACTTTTAGAGGGTGAATTGAAATTTCGTTTCGTTTTGGTTCTTCACAATAGTCGAGGTGTTTCAAGAAATGGCGATTTTAAACGTTGAGTTAGAAATTGTCTTGGTCGATTGATAACTGAATAATAAATATCAATTACGAGCAGAATTACAATTAAAATAGAATTATTACAATTAGATTGGAAGAATTGGAACAATTGATAATATTACTCTTAATTATTGTATTTTGCTTTTTACGAATTTTGGGTCTGATTCCAAAAATAGAAGAAACCAACCGATAAGTATCATATTTTTTATAATATCATAATCTTATAACAGGACCGATAAATAAATAGAAATTACAATACAATAATATCGCTTACTTTTTGCCACTTTCAAAAACAGCCCAAGCTTCCCAAAAACCATCTAAAACAATTAAGCACTAATCCAATCGACAATTCTAAATATCATCACACCGTTTACAATTCCAATTCTCCTCTACGCCCACTATCATCGAGCGAACAGTAACATCACGCGCACGCTGATAACATAAACATCATCCAACCGCACCGTGCGCGCTTATAGTGATTCTAATTTAAAATAATCTCGCTGATACGGCAGTCCGTGCGAACCGCCAAAGTCATGCGCGTAATTTTCATGCGCTCCCACGAAAGTACACAGAACGCGAGTACATAAAAACTAATCCTTTTCCGAGCAGATTAATACCGGACGCTCCGGATTTCAATAAAGCATGTATGATAACTGTGGAATTAATGTAAAAGGGGGGTGGGGGGGTGAGGAGGGTGTCGCGCGTGCGCGCGTGCATTTAGATAGTCGAGGGGTAGAACGTTGTCGGATCTCGCGGAATATATGCATGAGCCAGAGTCTGCGAGAAAATAAGCACACCAATTCCGTAAGAGGCAAATACACGAGAGCCGGGGAGTCCGGCCGAGGTGAAATAATCGTGCGGTGAGAAGGGCGATAAGGGTTGATTAGTAGTTGAATTTTCCTGCGTCGTAATATGCGACGGTAGTCTTGGATATTATACCTCGGTCTTGTCGCCGATAATGTGTACGTAACGTGTATGAAACTGGGTGATGTAAGATAAGACGGACTTCGGTATTTTTCTTTTCTTTTCATTTTTTTTTCTCGGTTAAGTTATTCGGTCAACTCGGTAATCGAATTCGGGTACTAAGTTTCTCGGGTGAGTTACTAATTGCAATTTGCGTCTATGCAAGTTTAAGCGTAACCTTTAATAAGTAATGCTTGGCGGCGATTAAAAATAAGGTAACTTTAGCGACAGAAGTTTGGGATATAAAGCGAGTTCTTGGGGTTATTTGGGAAAAGTTAAATCAGTGTTTAATGACGGCAGATTGAACTTAAATTTTTAGCAGGCCGTAGACTAGTCTTTTAAAAATTTTATGCTACGGATAGAAATAATACGAATGGCCCTAATTCAACCATGGTTCGTTAATTGGGGTAGCTCGATGTGCTTGAGTAAAGATTTTTTAATATTTCGGAAGAAACTGAGGTATTAAACAAATTAAGAGTGTCTATTTCTTAATCCGAGTACTGATATCTTAATAAACGTGAATGACCGTCATCGCCTGAACAATTCTGAAAGAAACACGGGGGAAAAAGTGCCGCCGCGATATTTGTTACGACCGGTAGTTTCGAGTCACCAGGTACCATCGATCTTGGTTACGCTCCGGAATAATATATAATAGCCAATAATGTCGGAGCAATGTATCAAACTATCGCAGATATTCTATCGACAAGCTGCCATTGCCATTATGCCTTACATCCAACATAAATATATTATGAATGACTCGCGTTATATATACGTGAAAAAAAAAAACGGGTAGATAGATGAATCCATCACTCTTCGTATTTACCCTAACACATCTTCCTTTACCGGCCAAAACGTTCGTTGAAAGGGCTGAAAGCAACAAAAGTGCGGAATTTATCCCCCCGTACCGGGCTTAAACCCCGGACATTTATTATCGCACAAATCATAATCAGTTAGCCGAAAATGTTCTTTTACGATGAAACTACGTGAGGTGGGAATATAACGGAATCGCCGATTGTCGGTATACCACGTTATCGAGGTAACGGTTATCTGGACGCGAATTAATAGTGCGACCGATTGTCCAGACATGGACTATCTAAACAACGATTATTTGGACAGTGGTTATCCGAACAACTGATTAACCAGACACTGATTACCTGGATATTGATTATCCCGGCAACCAGTATATAGTTTTGTCGTGCATTCACCGATTACACGGACTACGGTTGCTCGGGACACCGATTGTTTGTACTACGATTATTCAGGCACCGATTATCCAGACTATGGTTGCTCGGGTACCGATTATTTATATTACGATTATTCAGGCTTCGGTTGTTCGGATCCCGATTGTTTACGCTACGATTATTCAAACACCAATTACCCAGACGCTGATTATTCAGGTATCGATTATTCAGACTTCGATTATCCAGACACCTATAACCCTTTTTTTCTATCCCACCATCCCTGCCTCTGAGGATATCAGGAAGCGTAGCGTCGCAACATCTCTTTCAATACGACACCTATTATCCAGATTCTAGTTACCCAGACTACGATTACGTAGACAGACTGGCCAGACAGACACCTAATACCCAACCACGGATTATCCAAGGACCCAACTACACAGCATCGTTGGCGGTTAGTTAATAGAATGACATTCGTTGCCAATTTGCCGAAGCAAATAATAACAACCCCAACGATACACGATCTTCTTTCAAACTACCCCATACCGTCAACGTTGGACGAAAGTATTCAAGTTCATCAGCCCGCGTATTAAGCGACACCGTAATCGAGCACGTACCAAAACGAACTTTCCAATACGCAAAGGTATACGTAGCGAGGAAAATCGATATTAACCGTTCGGCAGCTCCGGCCATCGTTTTCTATCTTCCCGAGAAACTTTGCCAGACGTTATCGTAACGACGTCGAAGTATCACTGCAATGCATTATATCGCAGTAGCAAAATGCGACAGCCAACACGCTCGGGGAAAACTTCTACTACCCCCGGAAGTGTTTGAGCGCCGCCTGGAGCTGCAATTAAGGCGACTGCGGCATAAACGACGGGCGAACGCCGTGGAACGTCCGTTAGCGCCGAACGTGAAATTATAGCGACAAGTTTATGCCCATTTGCCATCCGTTCGTTCGTAACCCACGCCTTTAACACGGCTCGCCCCCTATCCACAGTTTCAAGACGCGGATCTTCCGAGGACGCGAGGTATAATAAAAAGCTTCGACATAGCGGGGAAATTATTGCCCCTCGGAGACGACGGTGCACCTGGTTACACGGTTATAACGAACTTTAAAATATCGTCCCGGGGAAGAACGGTTCGGGGAATACCGAGGAATCGTTTCGGAAAATATTCGACTGGAACGGGTAACAGTGGCCCCGGTTTTACGAATGCGTGGGGAAATCGTTCCCTCGTCTGGTGGCGCGGTATGTTAAATAAATTTTCTTATATATTTGCGGAATATTGTCACGGCGACGCGTGCGCGGGTTAAGAAATGCTTGGTGCGAACATTTTTGATATTTGAGATTTAATGTTTGCTGTGTTACTTTATGTTAGTGTTTGTAGCATTAAGATGTATTGTTCTTGTATTCGATCAGCGGTTATCTGAACATCGATTATTTCAAATATTTAATATCGATATTATATAATCTTTTAATATATTAAACTGTGATATAACATAATATTATAATGTCAAATATGATATGATATCAACGTTTAACTTGAAGTATAAAATACAAATAACGTCCAATATTAGTTTCAAATAATATTTGAAATACACTGAGACGCGTATATGGTGATTCGCGAGTAAACACATCTGGGCGGACCAATAATCCCATTAATTTAAACGTTTCAAACATCCATTAGATTGTAACTCCAAAATTCGTATGTCAAAATACAACTATACCACTCCCGAGTCATTCGAATAATACCGAACGTTCCATTAATACACATCGCTTCCTCGCAATGAAATCGGAATTAAGACACACCGACGAGATATCATCAATTTCGCCATTTTCCCCGAACGAGTGGTACATTCAAAACGGTGGGAAGCACACCATCCATTTCCACGTCGACGTTACACATCCTGTCATTTAACCGTGATGCATTTTTATGAGACAGCATTAAACCGCGCATGACTCGATCGACAAATCCGTCCGCGAATGTGTGCGTAAGTTGCGCAACAATGATCCCCGCCGCTTTACAGAAATGAAAAAAAAAAAAAGAAAAAAAAAGAAGGGGAGAGAATAAATTGCGCGGGATTTATGTAGGCGGATGCACACGGCATCCGGGGGACAGTAACGTTGCAACGTCCGTATGGTTGCGTCATTGCGCATTACCAGTAAAATTTTTGGTCCAGCGATCGCACGACGAGGACGATATTTAATCGAATCATCGATATATTTCCGCGCGCGCGAGTAGTCCCTTTTAAGCGCGGATTTTCTCCAGCGTAATAATCTCGTTTTTTCTGCATGAAGCGCGCGACGATATGTGCAATCGCGATCGAAGGGTACTTCAAAATACCTAATTGACATTGGGATCGCGATGAGTGAAAATTAGTTCTGGCCATGGTTTATTTGAAATATAATGGGATTACTATCTTGAATGGTACGATTCAGATAAATATACGTGTTGCGATTGACGATTATTGAAATAGGTATGATCGAATTAGTTATTTGGAAAATAGTGAAACACCGATTATTTTAATAATTTCTGGGAATGGAGTATTAGATAAAATTTCCAAAGATTCAATGGTTTCTGATTTTTTAAGTATCTGTAGAGTAAATATAAAACTATCCTATAAAAGCGTTCTTCAGTTTCGTATATGTTTCGTTAAACGCGCGAGCATTTAGAACTGGTGCAGTATAATTAACATATAACAACATCCAATTACAACTATTGCATAGTTTTTGTTAACATACGAATTTCCCCACCAACACTTTCGATTAATCAAAGTATTGGATCAGTAACGAGAATATATTACTCCCCAAAGCAGAGTGGGGTTATGGTCAGCCGTAAAAGTAATGAAAAATTGAACGTGAATTGTATCGAACATTGCCGCAGCAATAAGGATAGGAAGCATACTAGCAATAAGGATAACTGTTCGTTCCCATTATCGAAATGGAATCCCAGAGATGTGGGCGGCAGTTATCGAATGCAGAATTCTGCCATATTTAAGCAATTACTTTTAATCCGATACAAGATTTCCTTTCCAATTTCTAAAGTGGCTTAAAGTGCTTCTAAACCCGCACAACCTAAAAATATCAAATTACTACTTTTTCAATGCCCTCAAAGTTCGATACGAAATTTATTTTTATTTCGCGATCCCGGCTTCTGCGTTGAAGTTACAAATTTCGTCGTCAACGCGAAAACGTTTTTAAATTTACAATCATACTTGTCTGTCATTTAGGTTCGATTATATATTGTTACGGTTTCGATGATTAATCGTGACAGTCGATCCTTCAAAAGGAACTTTGCGCGAATAAATTTGCGAGTCACCGTACATGGAAACTCAATAACGGGGGACGCGAGTGATATACGTCGTCTGATCATCGACTGACTTATTTCCCTTCACTGCTACGCCCACTCAGAGTCGTCACCATTATTATTTTCTGATCCTGTGTTCTAGATTCAAGTCAGAGTATCGCAATAAAATTTTCTTTTCAACGCAAGGCTATTCTGAATTTCCATGAATAATTTCCTAACTAATGTGATTGATTTTCGCTGTAAAATAGAACCGTACTCTCCAAATAAATAATCACGACGGTAAATCAAATAAAACAAACTTGGCACGCACTCAATAACCCGTCACGCGAGTGATATAAGCCGTCTGATCATGGAAGGGCTCATTTCCCTACCCCCCCTCCAGACCCCATATCACTTATCGCCTAGGTACTTATCGAGTAACCCGGGTATACATTATTACTCCGAAACAACGACGAAAAGTACAATTTACAAGTGCAGCCGCGAAAAAGGGACCGCCGCTCTACGGAGAAGAAATAACGATCCCTCAACCCCGCGGTCGTTAAGGAACAATGAATTTTCCATCCCTCGCGAGAGAAGAACCGAGTACATTAGGGTGGTTATCGACGTTGCGCAAAGAGAGAGAGAGAGAGAGAGAGAGCTACGAGAGCCATTCAGACGCGGTTAGATCAGGTAATCTGTACTTTTTGCGAGCGACCCCCGCCCTTACATTTTGGCTTTCGGGCTGAAGCGACGATGCTCGAGCATACTCGAAAAGGGATGCTCCTAATTAAACGGGCGAAACGGCATACCCTTTGTCGGTCAGGTGTGGCCGGATTTTCACGGGTAATTAATTAAGCATAATATCAGCAGGTCGGTCGGTGGTCGGGGACCGCAGTCGGAATTACGCTGACGCGTCACCAACGGAAGGAAGCTGCTTCGCTAAACTACGCCAGATTATCCTCGTATGTCACTCCTTTGAAATGTATACACGTGCGCGCGCGCGTGTGTACATTCGTTATTTTTCTTTTTTTTTTTTTTGTTTTATCCCGAGACGAGTAACGACCAACGCCACCACCGGGGCAAAAACGCGAAAGTGCATTTGTTCTCGAAATTGTTGGGTAACTCTTTGGATCGTGCGTACCGCGCGTGTTCTATAACGGTAACGCGGCAGAGAAGCGAGGGAATTCAAACAATGCAATTTTGGCGAATGAAAAAATACAATTTTCGAATGCCGCGCGCGAAACAACTGCCGGGGTACTGGCAATTGTAACTGCGAAGCTGACAAGGCTGAAATTATATTATCAATAAAATACTGGGTACACGATTAAATTAAACATGAACATGAAATAAAGCCTCGCACGGGCAATCATAAAAAGAAACATACCTTAGCGTTCAAATATTTTGTATCGTTAACAATTCTTAAACTCCCTTCGATAATCCCTTACATTATTATCTCCGTGCGGATACGTCGTAAATAATCAAATCGTGGATCGGGAAAAGCTCCGGGTATCTTTTTTCTCGTTTCCCACGTGAGAATATCGTTCCATAATAATCAACGTTCGCGTTGTTTTGTTCGCTCCCGTTTCATAGCCTTGAACGGTCCCTACTTACATTAACGGCCGACTAATAAAGCCCGGAGACAGAAGAGCTCCAACAATGTCATATTTTCTATTCGCTGGTACTTTAAACGCAACCTAAAATGACTCTTGAAACATTAGCGCCATTCGTATCGCGTAACCGTGCGACCTTACCCCCCCCCCCCCCGCGCCCCTTGGTTGTGCACGTATGTACGTACAGCTTCTTCACGGTTGAAAAATCGATTACGCCGACGGCGATAATTCACCCGTTGAGAACAATAAGGAACAACGTGGCACCGCATCCGAATAATAGATTGTACGGTCCCATCGGTGCAGTTCGTAACAAAGTGACGCCTGTCTTTGTCTGGTAAAGAACGAGGTAATCAGACTCGATGAAAACGAAGAAAACAATGCGTTGACTGCACGAATTCCCGCCGCGACGCTGTGAATTAGAGAGCGAGAGGCGCGTGTTCTTTTTTTTTTGTTTTTTTTTAAGAATTCTATTTCATTTAAAAATTCGTGCGGCTTGGATATTCGATTTTACTTGCCGTTAGTTCCACTATCGGATGTCCATGCGTTCGGAACGAATTTTAGAACAAGTACGCTCCGTGTACTGTATAAATATAATAATATCATACGCTATATATTAATGTATATAAATTCTTATTCCAACGTACCTCAAACACAAAATTTCAAAAACCAACGCGAGCAGATTTTCAATGCGATCGATCGTATCCCATGTATAAACACCACTGGTTTTATTAATTGTTATTTGTTCTTTACAGAAAATCTGTACGTACATTGAACGTTCGGTAGAGTCGTTTTATCTTTGTATGTTTGACGTTGAAACCAAAATCAATTTCAATGACGTAAAACTCCTACGCGGATGTAGTGTGATTTATTAATCCGTTCGGGTATCTATATAACGCGCGATGTACATACGACTGCGATGGGCGCCCAACGCTGGCTATGGAATATTAATAAAATGTACCGTAAAAAAAAAAAAAACTAAAAATAAACTCGGCGAGATGTAACGGAATCGCTGAATCCATGGCAGTGTTTGTTGGCAAATAAAAACAACGGTAACACCAGGTATTATGAAATATGAGGGATATAATACCAGCACAATTACCTCGTGCGTAGTTACGTTGAATGACGACGTGATTAATTGCATCGTTTATCGCGGCGCACGATTAATAAGAAAACAATGATCGTAATAACGCAAGGTTTGAAGAGAAATCCAATAAAGGCTATTGTCGGAGTCTTTGTCGGTTTTGGAAAATTATTCTGTCAGTATTCTGGCTCGTAAACGAGTGAGGCTTTGCGTTATCGAATTTTGGACAGATAAGTACTGATTTGTGCTATTTGGCTGGCAGACGAATGATTCTCGACAGCGCGACATGGTTTTTGCGTGGAAGGAAATTATCATGTCACTCGGTGTACCGAGTTCTGAGAATTAAGGTTTGGGATTATCAACATCGAAGACAGAATAATTCGGTATCCGGATATTTGCTGCTTGAATAGTCCGGGGTTCTAATAATGAAAAATCGTATAGTCAGACGTGCTGATAATCGAAGACGGGATAATCAGGTGTTCTAAGGATCAAAGATCGAGCGATGAAAGGGGAACAAATCTAGATCATGCACATCTTCGAATCTCGGGATCTCCAAACTATTTCTAAAGCAAGCAAACACATGTAATTCCTTGTAAAATAATTTTCCGTACACTAGAAATTCTATAATTATTTCGTGATCAGCGACCCGAAATACATTTGACAGAGTAAAAAAAGTTTAGAGATCCGAAGATCCAGACATGCGCATGATCAAGATATAAGCCATCAAACGTCCCGATGATCGAAAACCGAATAATCATAACTTACAAATCGTATAATCAATATCCCAACAACAAGCTACCAGGATAATCGATAACCGCATAATCAGGCCTTCTACTCCAAAACTCTTCTTACACCACACGACCACACGAGCAAAAAAAACAAAACATCCCCCTGCAAGGGTGGTAAATTTCCACGTTGCATCGCGTCCGAGCGGTGTCCAACGGAGCGTCAAGGGTGGGTTTCCAACGCTCGGTGGGTGGAGGGGGGGGGGGATGAAACGGGAGTCGAGGGTGGCACGGTAGCCGGCACACTTTCGGGGGGAGGCCGGTTTATTAATTATTAAAACAGGCTATAAAATTATTTGATACGGCCTTAGCCGGCAGAAGTGCGCGAGCGCGGCACGTATGAATTTTGTGCGCTGCATTATTCAACGGGCAGTTTGCATAACAATTATGGCGGAGATTTTAGCATAGAGACCAGGGAACGGCAGGGCGCGGCGGCAGCACAGGTACACGAACAAAAGTACACCGCTCGTTGATACAAGCGCGGTGCCGCTTCCACCGGTAACGGAAGGACGAGGGTACCGCGAATCTCTCCCCCCCCCCTCCACCCTCCTCCTCCCGCTCCTTCGTTTGCAATTCCATTTTTCATTCGACCTCCGGGTTACGGGTCCCACTCCAGGAATCGCGGTTAAGGGCTCGGAACTTAAGGGCTGCGTACCCCTCCGTACCCCTCCATCCCACCCCCCCACCCCCCAACGGCAGTGTCCCCCCTCGCGGCCCGTTATTCGCCGAAGTAAATTCGTCGGTGGAAAAGGAGAACTCGCGTTTTTAAGGCCGTCCATGCAAATGAGATTGAATTGCACCGCGGAGGAAGAGAAGGAAGATACGCCAGGCAACCCGAATCTGTTCTCGCTGTTGCATTCTGTTCGACTGAATTTTAACTGGATTTACGAGAAAATGGAATTAAACTTTACGAGGATCGTCGCGGTGGTAATGTCGCTTGGTTTTAGTTTACGCGAATAGCGGGTGGTACCGGTGTATTAGATGCTGAAATGTCACGTTTAACGGATACCGATGTTCTCCGGCCTCGCGGTTATTGCGATTTCGTGCCTTTCAGAATTGATACGGTATAATTTTCGTTGACGGTGATCTCTCGCTTTAAGTTGGCGGGCGACAGGGGGGAATTTTTGTTATAGTTCGTTCGTAACGTTTGCAAGTGCATGACGATGAGATAGAACTTTTAACATTTTTATTATCATGATTTCGTGTTTCTAAAAATTGAGAGAGTTATTTTAGGGGACAGAAACGTTAAAATGTGTACGACGATGGAACGGAAATGGAGAATTTGAAGAGTTGCTTGCGTCGGTTTTTATTAAATTTTTGATAGTTAATTAGACATTTACGGTGAACTTCCATTTTTGGTTTTTTGTAATTGACTTTTGTCGCGAGACAGCGACACATCTGTGCTCGAGTTAATTCGAAACGTCGAAACGTATGTAACAACGAAATTAAAAAAATACCTGTCCCGACAAATAATTAGGTGTTTCCGCGCTATCGAAAATAGTCGAAATGAAAGACGAGGTTCGAACGAGGTCTGAAAATTCTACTCTCCGAAATTTGAACCAATACTCGCACCCTCTACTAATTCGGATAATGGAGTGCTTCACTGTCGTTTTATCCGAGCGTACATACACTGACGCGTACGGAGATACGTGTGTCTTCACACCCGTGCGCGTGACAGCCATTTTACGAAATGGCTTCATTTTCGATATTACAAGGACCGTTGCCTATATTGCAAAATATCGTTCTCCAATAACATGACGAAAAATGTTTCTTCCAGCAACCGACTCGACGTTATCCTGCTTTATGTAAATCTGCGAGAATAAATTCTGTTTTCCACATGATTTTCACTATTTCACTCCCCCCCACACGCGCGACACTTTAGACACGAGAAATAAAGTCTCGTTGAAGCCAAAATCTTCCCTCTGTTATGTACTTTTTCATCCATCACCTATTCCCCGAGTCTTTTGTTCCGTTTAGTTTTGATTGGCTTTGATTTGGTTCATCAGCTTGACCCAATAACAAAATTTCCAAAAGTTAAGAAATTCTTTAAATCCCTTAATAAAATATAATATATCTACGATCTAACCAACCTAGCTAAAAATACATTTCAAACCTAATTTCACGTTGTCCTCGATCAAAGGAAGTTTCAATGTATCAAATTAGACTTCTCATTTTTCTCATTTCCATTAATCCGACCCCCCCCCCGCGAAGAGTCGTGAACCCAAACGTCTCGTCTTCCTCGCGATACGATGAATTCTCAATCACGACGTCCACCCCCCAACCCCCCATCCCCCTTACCACCCCCTTTGCCCAGCTCACCTTGCCACCCTTCGTGGAAACACGCTCTATAAGCGCGACTGAGGTGCTTCGAGCGAGCTATTACAGCAGCCACCTCCGAGTTTGCCGCCCCCCCCCCCCCAACCCCCCGATGAAACCAATTAATTTCCCTCGTGCCCGGAAACGCGGAATGATCCGACTGTCGGTTCCGCCGTGGCCGGAAACTTTCTACGACGAATAAGTTTTAATTACGAGCGGTCAAAGGTGCCGAGGCGTGTCAGAAAATTTAATTAACCGACGGTATCCGCGTCGTCGAATCACCGCAATTGTCTTCGCGCCGCTACCGCGACACCGAAGGATATCGTTTCGGCCCTTATGAGAGACCCGACGCCGTTCGTACGCGTTGTATCGTTTTTAATTGTTCCAATTTATGGGAAACAATTGCGACGGAGGGGGATTTGTTGCGGGAATTTCATTAGAGTCCGGCGATACGGTTCGTTGGGAAAGCGATTAGGGTGATATTTCGTTCGGGGAACTATTGGACGGGCGATACGAGATTGCGTTTATTTGTTTTTCACGCGGTTAACAACGGTGATATTTAGCGACGCGAATTCGAAACGAGTGAAACGAAAATTTCGCGAGGTTCGAATTAGAAGGGTCTTTAAGGGTTAGCGGAATTGTTTTATGAAACTGAGATTTATAAATAGAGCAGAGGAGTCTCTTCTCGTAATACTGAAAGCTGGCAGACGTTTACTCGGCATCTCATTTTGAAATGAAAGTATTTGAAATGCGGAAAATGCATCTCAACTCACTTTGAGGATTTGTCACTGATCTGAATTCCAATCTCTCGTTGTGGAACACAAAAGCTTGTGCTTGGATATAATTTCAAGAATAATTTCGATACAAAGAACATTAATAAGTGCGTAAAATGATTATATAACGATACGCCTACTTTTAAAGGACTGAGAATCTAATAATAATAAGCGAGTAACAAGAAAAGATGAATATGCAGGTAAATTAATCAAATATTCCTATGCTAATTTTCAACTAATAATAAATACCTAATAAAAAGGTTAATAAGCACATAAACGATTAAGTACACAACGATTACTAGTCATCGATCCAAGGAAGAAAATATCTACGCGTCAAATATTTTTCGCCACTAATCAAATTTCAACAACTCTCTCTAATAATAAATATAATAAATAAATAATAAGGAAAAAAATATTTGCGCGTCAAATGTTTCTCGCCACCAAACAAATTTCATCAACTCCCTCTTCCCAAACTGTCGCAAAAAATCTCTCGTGCAGAGTCCTTGAAATTAGGTACCACTATTCCCCAGAATATTGACCCAAGCTCCCGGAAGTTTAATGTGAAAAGAAAAAAAAAAAAAGGAGACAACGTAACTTCACGAACGCACGCGGAAAGGATGGTTGCGCCGTAAAAATTCCTTTAACGCGTTACGCGGCTTTCGGTGGCAAGAAACAGAACGGGCGCGATTTCACCGGTGAGGTTTATTACTTAAAAAGTATCTCGCATATATGAAACTTGGCGGAAAAGCGCTCTCGCGAATTTCCATTCAGAGCATCGCGTGGGTACACTGCGGATATACCGTTCGGGTACAACTACCAACATTTCTGGAATCCGAAGATACGTCGGGTCTGAAACTCGGAATATTGTTTGAAAAGGGATCCGCGGGAGCTTTCAGTGAGATCATAGCTGAAGGAGCCTTATGAGAGCGTAGAGAAATATTTGCAAGGTCCGGCAACAATGGGATGTCTTCGGGGGCCACTTTCTTTCGTCCGATGATGGATTTCCGGGACGAGTGGACCCCGCGATATTCGATATGTTTCGACGAGCGAACGTAGAGAAGCGGACGTCATATTTTTGTTTAATCGTGATATTCAATATTTGAATGGGAATTAGTCTTAGGAACGTCTTAGATGCCTCTGCTTTGGATATTAGAGTTTTGTATGGAATTTCGTATTTGTTTGGTAAACTAATTTTTAGACTCTAATCTTATCAAGACTGAATGAACTCGTCTATGATGATGTTTTGGTATATAATAATGCGATGCGAAGAATGGCGGTTAATTTTGTAAATAAATCATATTGTGGTGCTCTTTCATCCATGTTATTGAATAGCAAAAATTCTATTGTGAGTTTTTTCGATACTATTGTTCCAATAATTGTGTTTCGATACAATACGATTCTATTGAAATTTCTCTGGAGGCAATAGAATTTTTTAGTGCTCAACAATATCGATTAAACGGTAATCACATTATAATTCATTTGTCAAAGTAAACATGTTTTAGTTTTCCAAATTCTTAAAAAATTTCATTGTCTTTACGGACATCGAGAAATTTTTATCAGGACTAAATTCACAGTGTCTCCAAAGACTGGACTTTCTCCTTTAAAATGACCCTTTAAAAGTTGCCGTACGATTTTTTGTTGACGCTTTATTTAAATTCGAATGAAAGTGTATCACGGGCAATAGAATAAACCAAAGTACACCGCGAGGAAGTTGTATCTCGTGCCTGTGCGTCCAGTTTGATTACAAATAAATAATTCATGAAACGTAAGGAAATATCGTATTACATTCTAACCTATGTCACCTATGCCAAAAGCCTGTCATTACGGTCTCGATCAAAGCCCCGCGTCGAATTTCTACCTTATCGATCTAGCGCGTATACAGATCCGGCATCGATAATCCTGAAATACAAGTACAACGGAACCTTAAACCCATAAACAATTTGTTCAATTCGCGAAACACCTTACACCGAACGTCCGAAAAGAAATTGAAGCATTCATAACATCCTACAAATTCATTTCGAGACAGAGTTCTCTCGCGATGCGAATAGCAAGACTCCTGCGCGCGCAACGATACATCGCCGTTGACACTTATCGCGAGTGCGCCAACAACGATAAATCGTCGTTCGGTACTAAAAGAACTAACCTGAATTACGTTCGACGCGATTCCCATTCCATCGGCGGTCTTCGATGCTTCTCGCGAGATTCACCGCGTGATTTCACTTTCCCCACTGTAACCGACACTTCTAGACACTTCGCACAGATGCGACGTGAACGCTGCCGAGACGCCATCGATTATCGCTCGATTCATCGATGCGCGATACTTCACATCGCACGCCGGCATGCGTGCATGTTTCGTTACTAATGCCTATGTGTATTGTATGTCAATGCGTTCTTGGCGTCCGGCATTGCCGTTAGGCAATTGTTAGTTGCCGGGAGCCGAGATTCAAATGAGAGAGGGATCGATTGACCAAAAATTCAAACGGCGTCGATCGATGGGGGCCGTTATTTCGCGGCAGACGTCACGTGCGCACGTGTGCGCGTCCGTGTGCTGCGCGAGCGAAATGGCGCGGGCAAAAGAGTGAGAAAGACGTATACCGCGAAGTTGTATCCAGGGTCGGCGATAGGGTAGTCGGCGCCCTGGTGGGAAGTTTTTTTTAAGATGTTCAACGAGAAAGAAACGAAAGGAAAGGTGAAAATTAAAGAAATGAATTTAACGGTGTTCTTGTATCTCAGGATTGAAATTAGATCATTTAGATACTCATTTCAAGTATAGGTATTAGAATAATGTACGTAATGCATGAGAGGGTTAATATAAATATGCAAAACTCAATGCCAGGAAATATTTTCGTAATACCATTTTTCTATGACTATAGTCGGAGACCCATTCATATATCGTTTTTCTTCAACAGAATTGTAATTCACGGTTCACAGATTATTTATACAAAAAAAAAAAACTGCACTGGACTCGGATTTAGCCACATGAGAGAAGTTGTAGCCAATTAGTACGAGTTACTCGCGTTTACCAATGTGAAATCAATTAAGTAACATTTTTTTCTGGACAAAATATATTTCTGGAGGTTCGTGGAATTTTTTAAAAAATTGCCCCGTTAGACAAGTCTGATTATAAATTTATAAATCACTGCAGATAGAGCAGAGTTAAATAAATCATTCTTTCCTGAAATATTAATTACAACACGGGACTTACATAGAAACACGTATCACACGTTATTCCGTCAAGATCGTACCAAGCATACGCAAAGATTTCAACAAGTATCCCACCGTGAAATTCGCTTCCGAAATTCACCTCAAGCCCCCGGAGTGCACAGGTGAGAAAATCGAATCGGTGTACCCACGACATGTTCATTCCGCTACCGCGAAGAAAATAGTGGTCTCGAATTGATATTTCTCCGCCCCCCTGTCCCCGTCAACCACCACTACTCGTCCGTCTCTATCTTTCACTTTTCCCTCGACAATTTTCCCCGCGCATCTATTGTTCCTCCTCTCCACCCCTCGACCTCGTTGCTCTTTACGCTTTCCTTCGTCTGATTGTTCGACATCTTGGATATCGTTCATCGAATGGAAAATCGAGAAGAGTGGAAAGAGGAGGGCGGAGAGAAAGGGGGGGGAGGGACGAAGGAGAACAGTCTCGTCTACGGGCTCTCCCTTCGCCCGTACGTAATTTAGAAAGCACCCTGTCTCCTTCCTCGGCATCCACCCACCGGCGTTCCACCTCAGCATTTACCCTTTCTCTCGCAAACCTGATATTGCGAATGTGAGAGTTACGAGTTGTTCGTAGGGGATAACTGATGTTCGAGCGAACCCTTATCCCCCCCCTACTCTGGTTATACATATATACTTCTCCACCCTTTTCTATTTATCTCTCTCTCTCTCTATCTATTTATCATTGTCTTGTTCCTTTAACTCCTGCTCTTGCCTTTCCAGTAAGAGAATGATACATTAGTTCGGCTTGACGTTATCGGATGGAAGCGAGGAGAAAAGAATTATAGTTCGTTCTCGTGATTTCATCACCCCTCTATTTAGATAACAAATTAATTAAAGCGTCGGGAAAGCGATGACACATAAAGTTTGACTTATTGCCGTGCGTGAGTCCAGCGCATTGCCGGTTTTCGTAATTTAGGGATTTAAGATATCTACAAAATTCAGGGAGTTACGATTTCAGTAAAAGGAAGCGATACAACATTCGCTTTCATTAACTTTTACCGTCGGTCACGAAGCTCCCATTCATGGCGCGCGTTCAATCATATTTTTTAAGAATCCCGCGAAGCTTAAAATCCGACGATGCAATTTTTCAAACCGAGATACCTAAAAAATTCCAGAAATTGCAATCTCCCGACGCTACACCAAGCCTCCGGACGAAGAAAGTACATTACGAAAAAAAAAAAAGAAAAGGAAAATGGAACGCTCCCATCATTATTAAAACGAAACCCACCACCACCGCGGAGATGCCAAATGATTCCCGAGGAAAATCACGTTCCTCATTAAACGATCGGCATCCATAAAACACGTAATAACCGGGTTGCCTCGTACGTTCCGTACGTTACCGACAATCTAAATCGCTTAGTTCCCAACGGCGTCGCGACGATTCCCATTTCTAACGGCGTTTAAAATCCGCTCGGCGTCTCATATATCGCGAGGGGCGGGGGGGAAGGAAAACTGCCGAAGTGAGCGAAACTTTTGTAAGATAGACGCCAGCTCGGCTGCTACGGCCCGAACGATACGATGGAAACGACTCCCTTAAGGCGCTCTATATCGCGCTCCACACGACCGGATGCCGGGCAATTCGAAATCTGCTTGGATAATGCCCCGGAGCGCTCGAGTGCAGTCCGTAGGTGTGCATCTTTCAATGGGGGGGGGGGGGGGGGGGCGAGGGGTAAGAAAACGAAAGAGTGGTGGGGGGGGGGGGATCAAAAGGAGAAGAAAGAAAGAAGGTAAGAAAGAAAGGACGAGGAAAGTGTAAAATTGCGGACGCGCTCTTCACGGCCATTGACATTCGCAGATGTCTACCGACAGTGCCTTTTGTACGTGACGAGACTGCGCTACGAATGGCTTTATAGAAAGGAACGAGAGAGAGAGAGAGAGAGGGAGGGAAAGGGGGTGGAAATGGATGGAGGAAAAGAGAGGGAGAGGGGGACAAGGAACAAGAAGATGCGGTGGGGAGGCCAGAGGCGGAATAAGAGCAGGTAGATCAAAAGGCAGACGAATGCAGTGCAAGGGGGTGGGGTGGGGGGAGGGGAGGGGGGATGAGACAGACGCAATCGCTCCGATGGATAAAACTCTCCTCCTGCCTTTCCTCATTTTCTCGGGAATGCGTCTCGGGTTCGCGATGATCTATTAACGATCTATGCAGATCTTAGATACTCGCGGCGATGATGCGAGTTGAAAGATTGCCGTGATCTTTCAGAAAAGTGGCGAGTTGTTGAGAAATCTGTACAGTGGGTGAAGATTTTAACGCTGGTACTGCCACTCCGGTTATCTTTATTGGTTTCAAGTTTTTATCGGGAGACAAGGTCTGGTCTTGGGCCAAGTACAAGTACGCGAGATTAGACCTTGTCCCTTGAATTTTTATAGACACACTCGTACTTGTACGCTTGGCTCATGTATTTGCATTTTTAATGCTTTTTTTATTTTTCTATTTGAATTTACCACTGTTTAAGTGTGAGAGAGAAGTATGCATACGTATAATAACGTATATCCGTTAACGATATAAAAACTTTAAAAAAAAATAATAACAGTCTTTTTGTCGCATAAGGTATTTCGACTGGCCTGTTAGAAATACTAGTTTTAAATTACTAGTTTATAAGCTTCTTATCAATCACGCGCCCGCGACGCGTTATCAATTCCAACGCTCGCGCGTTTAACGCGAGTCAAGTCGACGAACCCCTTCGTTGGGCGCAAGTGGAAATCGCCGCCAACTCCGAAATAGTCAGACGGCGTCTGATTAGTTCGAAACTGCGGTTTTAACGTTTGCCACGGCGAATCCCGCGACTCCCTCTCGGGGCAATTTGCAGAGAGACAAATTATTCGAATTAAATTCAACGGTGTATCGCCCGGAATTCTTGAAGGTGAGACAACCTCCGCCCGGCTTCCGCACCCCGGACCGACGGTTTTTCGTTTCCGATGGGGTGAGGGGGGGAGGAGGAGGACGGGGGAAGTGGAATGCCGACGCAAAGTTTCCCTCGTCCCCTTTCGGATGAAACTACCGTGACCCGCCAAGACCCCTGTTCTCCCCGTTACCGAGAAGGTGACTTTCCACCTCGAAAATCGCTGTTATCGCGATAGGCAAATCACTAACGCGGGGGCGGTGGGTGGTTCGTTTGAAAAGCGTCGGGGCGCCCTCCCACGCTCGCGTGAAAACGACATCCCACAAAGACTCGGGAACTTTTGAACGTATCTTTCGTGAAGGAAATGAGAAGCCGCGCGACTCAAAAATGGCTTCTCGTTTGAAAAGCGTGAAAATGACGTTTAGCGAAGATTATTAAGTTTCGTAAAGGTGAGCGGTAAATCGTGACGTGAAACTGTTTAATAATAAATACCGACGAGAATTCGTATTTTGGAAAAATCCAACAGTTCTATAGCAGAATTTGTTTGCCATAACTTTATTGATTAACTAATCAAAAGCCCTTGCCATTGTTCGAAGACAGTACAAAATTATATACGTTGTAAGCGAAGATTATTTATTTTCTTAATAAATTATCCTTCGCTAAGTCGTTGACAAAGACCCCTTCGTTTTAAGTTTTAAATCTGTCGACTTTCAAAATTGAGCAAAATTGAAAAATAATTTAAATAAAAAACAAACGTGATTTACGTTAAGTGTAAAATCTCCAGCAACAATAATATACAGGGTGGAGTATTCGAACGGGAGCACCTACCTTTTTCTAAATTTTTACAAACGTACAAACATCCCATTAGAACAAAGGTACGTTACTCCAAAAGACTCGCGTAAGGTAAACAAAAATTTGCCTCAAGTTAATTAACTCCACACTCACAAATAACTCGATCTCATTTAATCGCATCATCTCGTATACCATTTCTCACGCACCGAAACCTAATAGCACCCACATAAACGACAAATCGCTTATTGTTAGAGTCGTCTTACGACAGAATTACAAGTATTTCTCTCATATCGCGCGACGACGTCGCCGCTCCACATGTCAGCCATTATCAGCCGACATTCCCCTTTTGTTCAACTCGATCCGACTGGAATTTCATTTCGTTTGACCCCTCGGGTGGAAGGCAGCTGACTGCGTCACAAAACGGTCCGACGGGCTTTCTTATTGTTCCCTTTTCGTGTTCCAACATATTATGTGAGAAGCCTCGTCGAAGGGGTTACCCTGAGTTATGCGAATCGTAGATTCGCCGTTCGCGGCGGAAACAAGAGTATTCTCGGTGAATACAGCTGACTCCGTGATAAGAGAGACACCGCTCACGGACCGACTCGGAGCGATAAATGTAAAAGAGGGCCGCGAGGATAAGTGTTTTGAAATATCATCGATATTCGATTCGTAGGTAAACCTCGATTCTGCATTATGCAATAGTGGCGAAGCTGAGGTCCCATTATCTCTGACGCGCTGGCAAATGCTTGGCGCGATTTCGTTCAGAATTGCTAGGGATACTTGTTGTTACACGAATTGTTTCGAATAAATATTGACCTCGAGTAATATTTTTTAAATTGCGAATAAATTGTTTTTATTCGAGTGATCCGAATATATTCTTCTTGTTCGAATAATAACTATTTGAGATTCGTAACAATTTATTCTCCCTGTTTGTTGGAATAATTTGTTTGGATAACGATTGGGAAATTATTCGATGAATTTAACGTTTAATTCCGCAGCAATGATAAGTTTGGGAAAGGGTATGGAAGGCGAAAATAGTATAGTAATTCGAACGAAATAACATCTGAATATGTTAATTGCACGAATGTTATGAAAATGAGTTATACTCGTGAGAAATAATTCATTGAAATAATAATTACGGTACACGAATTTTAATTGCCCATTTAGAACAGTGATTATTTTTTAATTAGTAATTTATAATAATGATCTAACGAGATACCTGAGAACAAAAATTTAATTTATCAATATCGATGACCGACTGATTAAAAGACGAATCGATGAAAAAAAAAAAATATGAAGAAGGACAAATATTCGAATTCTTGATAGAAGCGAAGATCTTGTTTTTTCAAAGATCGTTTATCCGAGCAATTAATTATCCCACAAGAATTATCCCCCCAGTCGATTCGAGTAATCGACGTATTACCGTATTCACTTTTCGATGAGCTCTTTTTTTTCACGGAACGGTGGAAACGAGGGTGATAAAACGATGAAAATGTTCAGTCGTAAGAAGCGCGGGAGCGTGAAAACACGAAGCTGGTAGTCGACAGTCAATAAATCATTATCGGAGTATCTTGTAGTCCGGGGTGCAATCGGAATATGAAGCCGTTGGGCTGTGCCAGAATGTGTTGGAACGAATGCGCCGTGGAAGGGGGAGATGAAAGAGAAAACACAAGAGAAGGAGCAATTTTTTTGCCCGTCGCTACGAGCGATGAAAATTACGCTTCGCCGAGTAGAAAATAATTTAACTAGCATCCCTGGGCAAGCAAAGTTTTTAACAAAAAGGAATGCGTTGCGCATTGTTTTTTTTTTCTTTCGACGAATCCCTTCGACGCATTCGTGAGAAAATCGATGAATCATCGCGATTAGGTTGTCACGTCAGATGGAATTCGTAAATACGTCGAATGTTAAGTTATTCGTAACCTTTTTGTTATTGTTTTTTTCAATATACCTTATTTTTGATTATACGGATGTCGATTGTCCAAGCTTCGGATAACCGAGACCTGAATCCAAACACCTGATGGTCCGGACACCTGATTACTCGGGAACTCGAATACGCTGAAATACAAGTACACACGGAAGCCTGAATATGGATGCCTGATTAACTGGAAATTTGTGTAATTGGAAAGCTGAAGATTCGGATACCTCGGAACGGTTGAACCGGAAATTCAAATATTCGAGCACCTCGTTATCCCGGGGCACCTGATTATCTGGATACCTGAATATTCAAACGCTCAGATTGCCCGAGTACTCGAATGTCCGAAAACCTTAACGCCAGCACGTCGATACCTAAACGCGTTCGAATAAACGGAAACCTCCCGTTTTATCAGCCGTTCGAGCGTCAATAAGAAAGCGATAGAATAAATAACTAAATACCCTTTAGCGGCGCAAATAAAACTCCTCGCGAGATCGATCGCTATCGCGTTAACGCCGCGAGATATTGCCGAGCGATAAAATCAGATTGCCACGATGCGGTTGATGGGTCGATAATCGAACTGTCCGAGACGTACGTATTTTAAAAGAGAAAAGTTCGAAACACAGGTTACGCTCGCCGACCTAAACGAAGAGCGGAAGGATGCAAAGTTTAAAAGTACCAACTTTTCGAAAGGCTCTATTAAGAGGCAGTTGGACCGCTTTGCTTAAAGTTTTGCTCGAAGTTTAAGCGCGGCTTCCTGACGCCCGCTATGCCTGATCGGTAGATTAAACCACCTTTTCGAAACACGCTTACACGATGGAAGCAAGCGCCATACGAAGTAGATATAATAGCCCCCCCCCCCCCTCCCAACTTCTGGCCAACGATAATCCGCGGCGATGATCAAAGATTTGCTCGCCCGTTGGTCCTTGAAAATTAGGTTTTATAACGAGAACGCTGGCTCAACTTTCTGCGATAACGAAGCTTTTATCCGTAGCGTTAAAAGTAATACGATACGCGCGGCGTACGCGCGAGGTATTGCGTTCCGGCGGGAAAAAAAAAAAACCGAGCAGTATTTGTCAAAATGAAACGCGGTCGGTAAAAAATATTTGTTGTACCCGAAAAAGTATAACAAGCTCGCGACGGGGGAGATAGATAATGAACGTCAACGTATAAATTAAATTCCACTTAGAATGGAATTAAACATTGTACGATAATAATTGTATACACCTGATATACGCCAAATGTTAGGAGTTTCAGAAAGTCCCTTTAAAGTCTTTTATACAAATCATATTTTCCCGAGAATAATTAATCCAGTCTCGCGTACTTGTACTTGGCCTGAGACAAGGCCTTGTCTCTTGATATTTTTTATACGCAAGAAGATAATTTTCCTGAATGTGTTTATTCTTTCGAGCCATAAAATACACCGGTGAATTTTTTCCTAACGTTTCAGTAAACAACCCCCGTAGCACGATATACGTACAAACGATAAATAATCAAATAAAACCAAAAGGAAAGAAAAAGACGGTAAACGCTAAACAACCGACATTCCGGTGCCACGGTTCAGTTTTAATACTCGCGGAGCGCGATAAAAGGGAACATTTCCCTTGCGAGATCGCGCGACATCTTTTAATCTTCGAGCGAACGCGTAAAAAAAGATGGAGAAAAGGGGGGAGAAGAGGAGACGGTGGATATGATAATCGGTGCAATAAAGTCATTCTTACGACGACAATGCCCGTACATGAGGAGTACGGTTAGCACCTCATTGTTCGAACCCCGAAGACTTTTTTCCGACCCCTTCACCGGAATTCTTCTCGCCGCGCCGCGGCGCGTTTCTCGAGTCCCGACTGATTAACATCGTGGCATTTAAGCGGTCCGAGTGCCGCGGAAATAAAGGAAGGATTAAGAGGATGAAAAAGACGGTGAACGAGTGAGGGGGAGGGGGGTGGAAGAAGGGGGTAAGTAGGGGTGGGCAAGCAGCACTGGAGTAGGGGGGGAGGGGGGGTGGGGAAAGGGCGAAGGTTTGCATTCCCAAATTCGAGTAGCCGTAAACTCTAGCATTACCGAGGATCGTAAAGAGCTATGTCCTTCTTCATCCCCCCCCCTCCCTCCCACTACCCCAAAATTCTCAGGCCACACGAGGGGCCGTTTATTTGCCGCGAGGGCCTCTAGCACTTAATTATGAGCTACCGGATGTTTGCAGTAGACACGTTGCCCTAACTTTGTCTAGCGGCACGACTGGAATTAAAGCTTGCTCTCTACTTTGAATTACTTCTGCGTCTCTAATACTCGAGGGGCTCCGACGTCGTTAGAGCTGGGGCGCAAATAAATCCTGATATCGCGGTCATAATCACGTCGGTTATTAAACGCCCCGTTTCTTTCGTGATTAAACGTTATGTTCGGTTATGTGTGATTTTTTTTTGTTCTCTTTCCGAAGGAGAGAATCGAGAAAGGGAAATGGAATGGAAATAGCGAGGGTAAGATTATTTTTATATCGAGGAACGTAATGTGCCGTGAGTTACTTTTTATTTGGAAAGGTTTCCGGGAGAGGGGTTTCGAAATTGTTCCGAGCTTGGATCTACGCGTAAAAGTACGTAAAAGTGTTGTAAATTCGGAGTATCGGGGGATTAAATACTCTTCCTTTTTTGATTTTGTAATCGGCTACCGTCATACGCAAATACCGTTGATAACGTAAATAAAATATTTTTTTTACTCTTTGACGAAACAGCGAGCCATTTGTTAACTTTTCGAGTTACGGATTTTCCACGCTGCTTTTACATAATTACTCGTGTAAATAACGCGATGGTTTTTTAAAAAAATCGAACGTTTCGAATCGAAAATTTGTTCATTTGATTATTTCCCGGAACAATCAGTTTACGTTATATACGTTGGTGACGAATAGCGAGATCCGATAATAAGGAATATAGGCCGTCCGATCATGATCGCACCTACTCCACTTACTGGCTCATATCACTTACGTTCCCGGCTCGGGAAAACCAATAATAAAAAAAAAGAAAATATCTCGCCGCCTTCGTATACGCGGCTAGGCGTTGCGCGTTATCTCCGCGTATTTTCAGATACGTAGATGGGAAAATATGGCAACACACGCCTAATATACTTGTGAGAAAGCACAACGTACACGTTATACGAAGTTTGTGAGCTTGCAGCTCGGAATCATCTGATACTGAGTTCCGGCAGTCTAGCAAAAGAAACTTTATAGCGCTACGTGATCCAATTTTTAAAAGTTTAAAACGCTCCGGGAAAGTGCGTTTGAATTTGAATGTTACAGAGTGTCCCCAGGACTGCGCGATATCCGAACCTTCAACGACAATTCCACTTCGCGGAGTCTTGTTATTAGTTAGCCTCGTTGAAATAAATAATGACAGGAGTCTCTTTGCGATTATTCCGCGTCGACGTTGTCGTAACTTCAGTGGATAAAACTAAACGATTCGATTTGGAACTATCTTCCGATAATCGGACACCGAATTCTAACAGCGATTAATAAAGTTCCCTTCAGATCGTTTCATACAACTTTTTTATACCACATCTCTCGAGTAAAATTAGAGTCTCGATAAGTCTCTTTCCAACCGCGCGTTTGATCTTAGAAACGAAATTACGATGAAACAACCCTAACTAGAATGCTTTGGCCGATGACATATTGTTAGTGCGCGTTCTTGGCAGCTAATACTGAGATTGTTAATTACGCTATTAGCATTCGGAACGGGGAGACCCCAGTTCCGGTTGCGTCGGTATGTATACGTTGTTGCCCCATCGATAGGGGGAAGGTATCTAGTTACCCATCTACCCTGTAACCACTATCTCGCCTATGCCCCACCCCCTCTCTCCCACTCTCTCACACTATTTCCCACCCCCTCTCTCTCTCCCTCTCCTTCTCTTGCTTTCCTCTTCTCCCGTTCGTTCCGTTTTCTCGGAAACCTCTAATGTACTCGTAGCCACGAACCAGTACTCCTGTTGATGGTACTCGTACAGTCCTTAATTGAACCAGGATTCGTGGCGATTCAATAAGCCAATTCTTGCCGAAATCCACAGTTTACGAGCACGGGGGACGTCTTCGGCTCCATTCAGCGGCGAACGTCTAACGTGGTGGAGTAAATTGCAACCGTTGCCCGAATCGCGCACAACTGTCGCCGTATGGCCGATTTGGAAATGAAATCAGAATTGATTTTTCCGTTCGTCGCCAATCTTTTTTTTTGTTTGTATTCTCTATTTCTGGCTAGCTTCGCGGTGACAATATTCGCGGTAGGTTTTAACTTTAATATAATACGCGCGTAATCGCGACTGAATATTCATACCTAGCAGGTAACTGCACGTATAGAACGCCGGGACGCCGAACAATTAGAACTTCGACGAAGTTTGAAATAGTTATCGGTATCTCGAGTACTAGTTATATCGCGAAATAATCTTCGCGAGGGTTGCCGCTTTCGCGCGGAAGATAAGGCTGTTGAAAAATATGCTTCTGGTATAATTGTTCGATTAGCTACTGGTGGAGGGGGTTATGGGCGGTAAATAGCGTTTCGTGTGCCTGCTAGTAAGTAGAACAAGATCATACAATACATACTTTCTGTTCCGTAGATGTACAGTTGACGAAGCTTACCCGTCGGTTTGACTATCAGACGTCATCCAGATAAATACCATTGGAAGTGTGTGTTAATGCGGAGATCGTGATATTAAAATTAGAGCTCTCAATAGAACACGTGTTTTATTGCACACGTGTATCCGTGTCACGTGTACACCAATATTTATGTTGCATGTTCACGTATTTCGCGTGACACGTGAATTCCGTGATGACACTCGCGTGGATTTACATCACACGTGAATTCCCTGATGACACGTGAATTTACAAAATACGTCAATTCCGCGATTTATGTTCACACGTTCACGTAAAATTTTTTAATTCACGTGAATTTCGTGAATTCCAGATTACACGCTCTTCTACGCGAAATTTTTAATTTCACGTGCACACGTGTATTCACGTACATGCGTAATAAGCAGCTCTAATTAAAATGCAATTTTCAAGATCCATTCCCGCCGCTCACATACATTAACACACATTTTCTGCTCCAAGAATAGTTGTCATCAAGATAAACGCCAAGACCAGACATCGTCAAGATAAATACCACTTCGAGCGTCTGCTAATACGAAGGCCCAAGATATTAAAATACAGATCTCAAGCTTCAACAACGATCCCATTATATCCTCACCGCGTATGTCTATTAACCCTCGTCTTCAGTTTGAAGAACAGGTGTAATCAAGCTAAACGCCAACTCCAATCCAAGCGTCGTCAAGATAATTACCATTGCGAGAGGGTAGACAGGCAAGAGAGAAGAGCCGACGTTATATTTTGGCATGGTCGATACGGGAGGAAAATGCTCGAAGGCGTCTTTTGCTCCACCAAAATTGTGCTTTGTTGCGTAGGTGTCTGGCGCGAAGAGAGAGAGGCGTATCGCGGGAGTAGAAGCGACGGATAAGTGGAAGTAGCTGGCGAGATGGAGAGGAGATCCGGGGACAGGAGAAGTGGAGCGGCGGAAGATACGTCATATTCCTTAAACGAGGGGCGGAACGTCAAGACAAGCTGGCGCCACTCATACCTACCATCCAGAGAATAACAATATCCGAGTCACCATCTATATATCGTTTTGCCGGCGCACTCATAGACCTTCGAGTTGTCCTTCTGTGTTCGCCCACGAGCAACTCCACCTGCTCGGAAAATATTTAAGCGGAGCAAGGGACTTTGGGTCCGACCGAAAATCTGTTGGAGTGATAGGGGTGGGACTCTACTTCAGGGTATGGTGGTATACTTGCATTAGGTTGTATCAGCGGTTTATTAAATATGTGAAATAATAAATTGCCGGCTGAAAGCGTAATTGGGAGGTTGGAAATTTTTTTTCATTTGCAACACGTTTTAGTTAAATATTACTGTTTCCTCAAGATATGTACAATTTATATTTGATACCTTGAATAAATGATATTGCAAATACTGAATTGTCTACTAAAAATATAATCCCAAAGTTGAATCTAAAATCCGATTGTCCCGACAGCTTTTTCAGTTAATTTCACCGCAAACTGCTCACCGCAGATTTAGCCAGTTTATATTTACCATCTGCAGTAATTATGTTATTAATACTGGGTTGGATTCTCAGAATATAATGCTGAAGTTCGATCTAAATTCAGACGTTTCAACAGATTCCAGTTAATTTCATCCTCGAGCTCTTGCCTCTTAATTTAGACAGTTTATACTCACTATTTATGGTAAACCAGATTATAAAACTGGTACTTGGCTCCAGACAAAACCGTGTCTCTTGATAGTTTTTAATTAACGGTTACGTTTTAATTTGTTCGTCGCGATTCTTGTAATATTAATTCAGGTCCGTTATTACTTACAAATTGGTTCAATGGAATTATTGTCACGCGACAATTACATTAAACATATTACACGGTTAAGTAAATTAGCTAATACTCAACAAAATGGAGTGTTAGTATTTCACTATCAAATAAATTACGAGAATTAGGTTAAACCGAGTTTACCAACAACTATCAAACAATAATAGATCTCTAATAATATTCTCGAAATAAGGAATCCAAAATCATATTGAATTCAATATTAAACGACGATAATTACACGTACCTTCGATTAACAATTTCAACGCGAGTATAATAAAAAATAACTGTCAAGTAGATTACGCTCACGATAATTATTCAATTAATTTTCCAAACGAATGTGCGACCTATACAAAACCCTTACTTTAATACTAAAATACATTCCGACCACCTAACGCACAGTTCCGGTCACCATCAATTCCCTACGACCATATCCACCCTCTCCTCCCCCTCGAACATGCGTGAACCCTCGAATATGGATTTTACGTTCGCTTAGCGCATTAACAGGAAGCAAACGCGGTTTTAAGCGTCAATATATATTCGCCCTCGGCCGGAAACCACCGCGCGGAGAATATTCGCGAGCCGCGCGGACCGGAAACCGACGGCTGCCAGGCTAACTGCTTTATGAATTACGGACGTCGAGGCCCGGAATCCAACTGTTTCCGTACCAAGATCAGGGATGGCCGATAAAAGAGCAAATTTATAACCCCCGAAAAGTTCAACGATTAAACCCTCGCGGTCGCCGTCCGCTCTTCCCTCAACTTTTTCGCCAAGTTTACCAGAGAAATCGCGATGTAACTTCGCGCACCCTCCCGCTCCCCCCTCTTCCACGGAGGGGTAGGAGAAATGGGCGGGGGGGGGGCGTGGAAGAGGGTGGAAGTATTATCGAAGAAAACAGTCGTAGGTGATCTTCCACGGTTGTTTCCCGCGACGAGCTTTCCCCCTCCCCCCCCTTCTCCTTCCCGACCATCCACGCGACATACTTGCGCCATGATTTATTCCTCTTCCCTGGAGGACTTACCGTTTGATAGTACGGAGTTATTCGTTTAAAAGGCGACCGTGGATGTGGCTGTGAAAATAATACAAGTTCAAAGTTTTGAATTGATGCCTGTACTTTGTACGTATTTATCATTCTCGTTGGAGTGCGTTCCCACCGAGCCACGTAGGGTGTAACGTTTTGGATTGGGAACATTTAGGATCTTAATAGTAAGAGAATTTCGAGATAGAAGAGAGAGAGAGAGTCGACGCGAGGGATTTAGTTTGAGAGTGCAAATTTTTGGAAATTACGTTATATGAATGTTTGATTGAATACTTTTTATGCTCAGGAATTAATTTCGAGTGGAATCTAAAGTTGGAGTAAACTTTTTAAATGGAACAATTATGAAGGTTGAAACTCGTTGGTGCATCGGCGCGAGAAGTGAAACAGAATGTGCAATTTCGGCGTTAACAGTGTTTAATAATGAATCATGGGATGAAGGTTATTAGACTTTTAATTCGCTATTTGAGAACTGTAAACGAATGTTTTTTTTTTTTTTTCACCGAGAGTTCTACAACGTGGTTTTGATTGAATTAACCACATTTTTAACAGTTCCTTTTTGCGTGATAAAACGAACGCAACGGGCGTATGTGCAAGCTCGCGAGATATAAAATTTGAAATGCGATTTAATTTCACATCTGGATGGTACCAAGAATTTAGAACGCAATATTCGCCTCGAGAATTTTGCTCGTCAAAAGAAAAGGCAGACAATAGAAAACAGAACATGATGGTCTTCCTTCTTTTATTCAAGAAATCGCTTGAGAAATGTATTCAAAGTCGTGAATCGCAAATGTTTCTGCACGATCAAACTTTGCTATTCGGAGGAGTACGAAATAACGTGCTTCTGGGAAGCTCTGAATTTCAGTGTTCGCGGGTTTTACGTTTACAATGTACGATAATAAATTGCCGGCTCGGGATGTGATCCCGAGGTTAGGAATCATTTTCATAAATGATTTATAATTTTTTCGAGTTTTTAACAGATTCCAGTTAAACGTCAAGCTTTCAATCAGATTTGTACAATTTATATTTAATACTTGGGACAAATGATATCTGAAATACCGAATTATAAAGTCACAATATAATCCTGAACTTAAATATAAATTCAGAAGATTCCAATGACTTTCAGTTAAATTTATCCCCAACCTTTTTCATCTAAATTTAGGCAATTTGTATTTATTACATATAGTAAATTGTATCACAAGTATTGAGTTATTTACACGAAATATAATTCCAAACTTGGACCTAAATTCAAAACATCTCGAGTAATAGCTTCACAGCTTCCAATCAATTTCTCCCCGGCACTCTTTCCATCGTATTTGCGAAACACGTGAAGAGCATTAGAAGTGTTTTTTTTTTTATTCACCAAGCCAGATAATGAACTAGCAGTAATCAAGACGTAAGTTCAAGTTGAGTCACGCTTGAAAGAAATGGGAAGGTATCATTAACCGAACGTGAACCTTAGCGCAGGGCACCGGCATTCTGCACCTTCGCACGTAATTGGACCAAGGGTCGCAAAAAATAATTGATGATATCCCAGGAGACCGAAATCCCCCACGATTAATCTTATAATTTGTCAAGCCTTCCTACGGACCGTCGGTTCGATCTGTTCCACGTGTCGGCTAATCGATCAGCAAATGGATTTGCGGTGGACTTTGCAAAACATTACAATAGAACCTGAGACCCTCTTGACTCGTTCCGTCCGGCGATGCTTTTTACGCTAACCGTTTCGCGAATGTTGGGGGAATTGCACGTAGTGTAATAAATATTCGAGGAACCGTTCAATTTTGCGATAAAAGTGTTTTCTCCGGGGCGATAGTTGAAGGATTAATATAGCTTTGATTTTTTAATATAGAAATACAGAATTCGTTTATAAAATGAAAAGAAATATATGAAATATATAAAGAGTGAAGAAAATTACATTTTATAATATCCTGTAACAAAAAAAAGACATTTTTACGAAACACTTGATCGCCTAACGACGAACTAAATATTCCCAATTACGGTTATCAATTTTTAATCGCGATTAGACGTCCAAAACGATTATTTTATTATTCAAGAAAATTACTCTATACTAATACCGAACGTTATTTAACAATCACCCACTTTCACCCCCACGTTCCGCGTCTCCGCGAAACGAAATTTCCAACGATACGCTGGAAACGCGTGGCTCTTTTTGTCGCCCTCCCTCGAAATTTCTTCGAAACTTTTGCCAGTCGATGTATATCCACCGTAACATTTCCGCGCGAATGTAACTACTTTCGGAAATGTATTTCCTTCGCGAGTATTCATCTTCGCCGGGCGTACGGTCGTCCAATCCATTTGAAACGAGGAAACTTCGACGACGTTTCCTAACATATATGAGCGTGTCCTTGGGATTTACGAAGGCATTATTCTGGCAGGAGCATGTGTCCGCTAAATTCAATTCTTTCTTCCCATTGTTGGCACGCTGTACGGGGGCGATAACATTATCTACGATTTTAACGCCCGAGCGAAGATCAGGTGGGTTCGCACATCACTGATCCGTAAAGTCCACCGATCGCGTATGTTTACGCGCTAGCGCGCGAATCGCTTTCCGACGATTCGCCGTTTTTTTTTTTTCTTCGACTCGTCGAGGACACGGATCCTCCCGTAACCGTGTTCTCGATAAAGTATAATATTCAAAATGCAAATGCATGGGCCAAGTACGAGTACGAGTTTGTCTAGGAAAATACAAAGCAGGGAAAAGGTGCCTCGAGGGAAAAGGTCGCTATTGTCTCGTGGGGCATTGGTAAATATTATTAACTGCGTTACAGAGAAGACGACGTTTCTTGGGAAAAACTGCTATTTTTGAGATCGCATATCTAGTGATTCGCTGGATCAATTTTGATCGAAACGTACTCAAATTACTCGTCTCGGCGCTGCCTTTCCGATGGCTATTGCAATTTCTTTTTAAATTCATTGTTTAATACAGTTTGACCACCTCAAAAACCCCTGTTCGTTCTTTCCTGAAAAGATACAAGGTCTAGTCTCGCGTACTTGTACTTGGCCCGAGACAAGACCTTGTCTCTTGATCGATCGATCATCGATGCCGGTGCATAGAATTATTTCAACCCTCTCCAATCTCGCGTACCAAGATTCTCTTTCTCTCGATTCGATCGACACGATAAACCTAGAACCGCGCCGTTCATTTGCAAAATCTATTTAACGGCACGATACAACGCTGGACGCGCTACGTTTCAATTACGAGAACTTTGCGCTATCTTCATTACTGAATTAATCACGAGAAACTCGGATGTCTGTCGGTGATCGATAGGTAATCCGGAGCTCCCGTCGTTTATCGAATCGCCGATCGAACCATTGCGATTCATGTACCTGCCGACCGATATACCCGTCGGCGATAGGATCGTAAACGTTTGTAGCTACAGTCAGACGCTTCCGATGCACGCGTGGACGTATATCGTTAATTACCGAGCCGTGGGATCAATAACAGGAATACCTTAGAAAATTAGCACGCCGATTGCCCCGACATCGAAAATCATTAGTGGCTCGAGTTTCTATCGATCGGTGAGATAAAATTGGTAGGTTGGGTGCGCGAATGTTTGAACCAGTTAAACGAAGCACAACCAACGTTTTCGATAAGGAAAAATCAGCTTGGAATTACGTCAGTAATAACACTCTTAACGATGTACCACCGTTTACGTGGGCAATCTGTACAAAGGGAACTGATGTGCATAAATTAATATTAACGCTAAGTTTACGGGCGTTTCTACGAGCATTTCTACGAGCACCCGTCAAATTGAAGGGTAAACAAAAAAACGCATTTTCTACACAGAAACGATTTATTCAATTTAAGTCTGAATTAATTTACGATGCAAAATGGTTCAAATTAATACTATGGTTTTTAGGATATTTCATTTCAAAATTTGAAATCAGTCAAATTGACGTGTCCCCTAAGCCTAGTGTTAAATAACTTTTATTGCAGCCTTTCACAGAGTTCTAGTTTTCTGAATTTCTGCATTTCTCTTGCACCGTCCCTCAAGAACATTAAAATAGTCCCCACGTCGAAACACACCGTTTTATTAAGCGATCTGTAAAACAGTGTCACTCGTTTATTAAACAGCACCCTCCCTCGATATAATTTCGGTATGACTAATGGCGAAGATTTCTGTTGGCGTTGCCAACAATTTGTACCGTTCGCCGTTATTCCGAATGAAGACATATTCCTTCCTCGTAACGCGACTTGGTTACTAATGTTCCTCGAGTTTGTTAAATATACAACCGTTACTTGGCACCGCCTACCAGAATTATGTCTCACGCCTCGTTATGCATCGTAAGCGCATAAATCAACATTACTATGCGCCGTTACCTTGGTGCTCGTATCAACGTAACTTCTGTTCGACTTTACAACTGCGTGCGCGCGTGAACTCGCGGGAGTACGCGCGTACGTGTGTCCCGGCACACCTGCCGCGTCGGGGTTTTCACGCGTCCCGTAGGTGCTAGGATTCAACGCGCGCGAGTTGATCCGTGGCTGATGGTTGTCGCGCTATCAGAAACTCGCGTTCGTTTATCGTTGTGACGTGTATGTTGACGCGGTCAAGGTAGAGAATTAAAAAGCTTTTTGGCGTCTGGCCGTTGAAAACAACGTAAACTTTAAGAAAAGGAAACTCGAAAAACGAAAGATGTTAACAATTTCAAAAATATCGCATAATTTTATCAATCCTAACTCTTCGCTTCCATTTTTGAAGCCACGTAAGAGGATATCGGTATTCAATGCGATTTTGACCTGAAAAAGTCAAAATCCCATTGAAATTCAATAATTAGATTCCCAATTAAATCATCTGATTACCAAATAAACAATAAGAGACTTACGCAAAATTAATCAACGCGACAGTTCGGCCTCTGACGAGGCTTCAAAAATGGAAGCGAATCGGTAAAATTATGCGGTATTTTTGACATTGTTAACATTTTTCGTTTTTCAAACTTTACATTATTCTCAACGACCAGACATACGCCAAAAAGCTTTCCGATCGTCCGCTCAGACGTATCGGTCGATTACTAAATTCAAAATAACTGTTGACGCGGTCGAAATAATAAATAGCGAATTCGTAGTCGAGCCGCGCAGTGCCCGGCGCGGTAAAGTTTACTGGAAGCTTATTGGTAGTTCCGTGACTGAGCCACGTAATTCATTTCCATGGGGACGGAAACCCGGGTACAGTACCGATGACTTTGTACGGGAATAATTATGCGCCGCGGCTCGCTGTATACGTTTAAGAGGAGAACCCCGGTGGTCGTAAATGAAATAAAAACGACGCTCTTTTGTGAAATCTGAATCGTATGACGCGAGGCTCTCAAATATACCGACGCGAAGTCTTCGGAGAGTCCCTTCTCGGTTGACGCGCCCAGGAGATTCAGACGGATTTCTAAAGCATGAAAAATCACGTGCGAAGGTGTTCCGGTGCCGGCTCGCGGGACACAAGAGCCGAGTTATTTTAACGTTGACAGATAATTTTATGGGCGCTGCTCCTCTGATGTAAAGGGATAAGAACACACGTTGGACATGATATTTCATAATAGAAAATAAATTGTCGTGGATGCACGGGAACGAGTAAGGGGCCGCGGAACTGGGAGGGGAGAAAGCCGAATCCAACTTTCTAAAACCACCGCAGCGAGAGTTGGGAAATACCTCCGTTGAAGGTGGTTTGCTGTGCAGTAATATTTCGGAACCGTCGTTGAGTAGGAAGAGATGGAACGAATATTACGAGCCAGTCGTAAAATACTCCTTTAATCCACTGAAGTTCGTATTGTTTAAATTTTTCATCGCAATTGTTTTAGAGCTTGACCTGCAGGTTATTATAGTTTACACTGTTTTTTTTATGTCGATTATTTTGGAGCATGAAACATAATAAGAGCGTGGGAATCGGAAAATTAATTAATTCTCACTTTTAACGAAAATTGTTACTCGATTAGGGTTCACGCTCCGAAGTAATAAAAATACGGAATTATAATAATTTCAGTTCCTAATGGTTTAAAGTTCTTCCCACTACCTACATAATCTGATAAATTGATCCTTTGAACTTCGTAATAGCTCATAAATTATATTCCAGCTTCCAACAAAATAAACCGTGTCCAGAGCAACGAAGCCGTACGCTCCTTTCCGACTTTTACGCAATTTTACGCTAACCGTACGCACCGACGCTTCTATGGCTGACCCATGGCTGGTCCCTACTACTACTGTTGCTACCGCTGACCTGCGGTCAACCGCGGGCTGACACTAGATTGGCCTTATGCCACTGCGAGATCGATAGTGGCAATAGCAGCCGTGAGTGCTCTATACTTCGCTAATTAGATCATCCGAATTTACAATTACGCGCGAGAAAAGGTACACGATCTTCGGGTATATTAATGATTTGCACGACGAGAGCGTCGAAGCTTACAAACAAACGTCGGGCGAACCGTAATAATATTTTACCAATCCCACTATTTCCACCCGAAATGTTTATTCTACGAGATTCCGGTAGTTCATCCATCATCCGAGCAGATGTTTCCAGCTGACGGGCAAAGCCGAAATCGCAAAATCGACTGTCACTCAAAGGTCCCATTTGATCTGTCTAGAAGCGTACACTATGTTCTCGAATCGCAAACAATTTGAATCATCATTTACCCTCAGCCGACTAACTATCAGCATTCGCTTCTACGTATGTAGATCCAAAAGTAGGATTAGAAATTTTCCAGACTTCTGTATTCCGTATTTGCACCCGCGATTAAATTCTCTTTCAAGATTTGTTTCGATCACTTTTATCTCAACTGTTATTACGCCAGGTGGAGCGTTTAAACGCCAACGCCTGAGTATCACGGTTATTTATGGATATACGAAAAACTCTCCAGAATAAAAAATCCAATGGAACTCATTTTCTGATCCAAGGAGTTTTCAAAATATTTATAAACGCCGGAGATATTTAACTGTCCTGATTCAAGGGCTTCGCTCGGTGCGTTATATTTCAAGCGTATCGTTTCGGGATAAAATTTCAACGCCACGAATATCTTGGGGCTAAACCCCAAAGTAAACGTGTAACGTTATGATTCGTTATCTTCTTCTACACCGAGTCGTGCGTCAAATCAATACAGGGTATAAATAACAATAGTTTCTAAGAATGAACCGAGACTCAACGTAATCAGCTAAGAGTTAACTAGGTGGCAGAAAGCTGGGCAGCAATGACTGGGACAGTAGACCGCTTCGAGATTATCAGTCGACATTGCGCTTCTGGCACTGCGAACCACTTTCGCGGGGTTAACCGTGGCGTCGCCACCGTAAACATGTGCGAGGGCCGGATATGCGCGTCGACGTGTGCATGGCCTTTACACACTGCGCGTACGCGTGTGTGCACCGCCAAGCACTGGAGGTGGACCATGCAATTTACTGGCGACATAATTATCTCTCGTGGGCTCATGCTTTTAATTATTCCCCACGGTAGGAGAATTACAAGAGTGCCGCTAATGCGCAATCAGGGACACGCGCTACTTTGTGCCGTCAACTAGGACTTCCGTTTCGTCCCGTCGCGTCGGTCTACGCGAAACGAGGAGAACGACGACGCGACGCTTCCTAGCAGCGCGATACGAGACCGAAAACAGCGTCGACGATGGACGATCGTCGTGTAGTAAAGTACACGGCAAGGTTACCTTTCGTCTTATACGTACCGACTCATTACTAATCCACGGTTTTTTTTTTTAATAATATCTGAACCGTAAGAAAATCAAGCGTTCGACGATCAATAGATCAAGGGATAATAATGTTTGAATGGAAAATGTTTATCGACCGGTAGCGCGAAATTGATGGCCTTTCAACCGCAAGTATATTAGATAAAATTGTTTGTACTGACCCCGTCCGCCAACACTGTGAAAGCTCGTCGCTCGACCATGGAATCGCTATGTATATACGTTATGTCTGACCATTCCTGCCATCGTATCCCTGGAATTCCTGATAATCGTGTTACCATTGTAAATATACCCATGAGCTTTAGGAGCGAGGAAAAAGCTGAGAACCCCAATGGAACACCGAATCAAACGGGGAAACGGAATTTGGGAGGCAGATTCGGTGCAACCACCCCCTCCCCCCCCCCCCTAAAGGTTCCGCATAAGCTTCCTTACTAGAAACAGCACTAACCGTTCTGTATGTTCGACCAAGCCATGTTTCGAGCCTAATACCGCTAATAGGATTATATACAATAATTCCAGGAACTTCGATTGTAGACTTGAGTTATCCATAGGTTCTTGGTCGACCAGATTCAGTTGGCTTAATTCCCAGTACCCGGTTACTAGCTTATGCGGGGAAAATGTACGCCTGTGTGCCCAATAAATTTGCAGAGCGGTACGTTTGCACTAGCTAGATATTCATAGAATCTCAAAAATAACAGTTGGCTCGCGCGGAATAAAATGCGGCAAATATTTATAAAGTGGTGATATTTTCCACCAGTATTATCAAGTGCAGGCTCAAAAATAATCAAAACAGTGTATTATGATTTGTATGTTTAAATTAACCATTGCGAAACTTTAACCGTGGCTTTTCTAAACCACAGTATCTATAAAATTACGGATTACAAGGGCCAAGAATTTTTATACCGGACAGAAGAAAGGATTTGAATTTTTATTACTTTGTGTTCTACAAAGCGGAAAGCTGTGGCTTCGGACAACGCATCCCCGCCGTAATACAGCAATTAAATCATAACAATAATATAAAATAATTATCAATCCCCCTCGTTCGCGTGGCATAATGTACACATATTTATTTGCAAATTTTCTTTTCGTTTCCGAATTGGCATGATTATTTTTGAAAATACGAAATGCAAATGAACGCGAGCTCTACCAACGCGAAACAAGGGCATCTAATAATAATTCACTGGAAATACGCAGGCCGGGTTTACGGTCCGTCTCACGGTAAAGCAACGATAATATCAGCGGAAATGCGATAAATTGCAGCGATGACGTCGCTGCCAAAATAGGTCTCATTGCCAAAAGCGATCAAGAGGAAACTCTGGAAGATCTAAGTTTGAAGATACGTGAATAGGATCGGCCGGGGGGTGAGGGGGTTGTTGGGGTGGGGGACGAACCGAATCGCATCCGGTGGACTCCCCGAAGAGATATAAGATGACGATTTATGTCCACAGTTTGCGCCCGTGGCTCGGAAGGAACATTATTTACCGAACGCGCACGACAGCCAGTCAGAAATTTTCAACTGGGGGGGGGGGGGTGGGTAGAAGGAGGGGGACAAATAAAAACTCTATCTCATCCCTACGTTTCGGTGCGCCCACCTGCGACCCATCCGCTCTCGCGGAATTGAACGGACACGATTCAGCGCGGATTGCATGGCGATGGTCAAAGAAGTTCCTCATTTTTCGTGTAGAATTGAGTCCGAAACTGTACGCTCGGTAATAATATACTGGCGAATCGAATGTATTGGTCGGCACGCGTACAGAGATGGTACTTTAACGTCAACTCTGTTGATTGATTTCTGATCTGTTAACTGTGGTTAACAAATGCTTTAATCACAGCGAAACATTAAAAAAAGAAAATTTATTGTTATTTTGATAAATACAGCCTGGACATAGTACATGCCAATTAAGTACTCAATGAAATTAATTTAAAAAAAGCTTTACCGAAAGCTTGTTAAAAGCTAACCAATTTTATACACTCTTAGATCAAAGACACTCGACCCTGCCCCCCCCCCCCTAACTATGTAACCGAAAATGGATGCCTCGGTATACCGACACTCGCGGAACCCCCGTACGTATTGTTTAGCCCCGGCGTTACCCATTAAAATTGTTTATCGCACCGTAAAAGGCCTCGCGGAATATGACAGTGGTGCCGGCCCGGCCGCTGCGCTGGTCAGAACGGGGCACGTAACGTTTGGACATACAATCCGGCCTTAATTAATTGGCGAGCACGGCAAACACTGGTCGCGTGTCATCCCGTGTATAACCCCGCGGCGCACGTAAGTGCAAATGCATCTACGATTGCAATCTAGCCGAGGCAGGTGGCCGGTGTCCCTGTTCCTGGACGTAACTTCTGCCGGCAGCCGCGACCGCATGCATAAATTCACACGTGCCCGGAAACTCGCGCATTTGCATACACAAACGCACGCGTCCGCGGCATCGCGTAATCGTATACGTGACACGGCGCTGGGCATCTAGACGGCCGTACGATACCATCCGCGTCGAGGCTTAATCAATTGCGTCGGTGTGCCCGGCGTATCGCGGTATTGCCGGGGAAAAAAACGAAAAAGGCATGCGTGAGGGTGGGGGGGGGGAATGTAATTAATCGTCGAATTAATATCGCGCGACTCGCTCGAAGGCGAGAGCGATCGGTGTTTCGATTATACCTGGATTGGCGATTCAATCCGAGAGAGGCTGGCGTTTGAATTTTGCACCCTTCGCTGCGTATGTGGCGTATCGGATACAACAGTTATAAAACAATACGTATTTGCATAAGCATGAAAATGGACAGATTATTATTATTATTATTATTACTGTCGGCTTAAATATAGATCATGCACATCTCTGGATCTTCGGATCTCCAAACTCTTTTTTACTCCGTCAAGTGCATTTCGGGTCGCTCATAACGAAATAATTATAGAATTTCTATTCTACTGAAAACTATTTCACAAGGAATCAAGTGTGTTTGCTTGCTTTAGAAATAGCTTGGAGATCCGGAGATTCGGATATGTGCATGATCTAGACTTGTTCCTTACCATCCTGCGCTGCAATAGACTGGGCAAATGGGGTTCACTTCTTAACTGTTCTTAAGTGAAATACGTTGAATCTGGCGAGTCTCTCGACGATGATCTCGAACAGCTTATGAAAAAGAAATCGTCGCTCGCTCGCGTCGAAAGATGAGTTTAAAAAAAAAAAAAGAAACCTGAAAAATTCAACCGTCACGCTTAGAGTGGTATCACGTTCCTAACCACGGCCAGTAAAAGCACGGAAGAGGTCTGATTACCGTGAAAATCAGCGAGAATCACGTAGAAAAGCCTCGACGCTTGTTCTCACTCGTAAACTGCGGAGTCGAACGCTGGTTGGGAACTGCCTGAAGGGGCTTATCGCAACTACTCCGCGCGTAATACAGAATGTTCCTTGGAAACGGACTAACGAAGATCTCCCTTTCGCCCCGAAACTTTGTTCGTTACCGATCCCCCAATTGGCTTCGAGGTACCCCGTACGCCCCGACGGCACACGCCCTCGAAAGTTTGGTGGATCGTCGGGGCAGGAGTGGGAAGGGGCAGTGGCGAGGACGAAAAAAAGGGGCGTACATGCCGAGAAAGATACAAGCGGTGGTCGAGAAGTATGAAGTTGTATTAACCTGCCCGCGCTGGCACGGCGAGATATTGGAAAAGTCATTAGGACTTGCCACTTTATTGTTCACCCGGGTACTTTAAAAACTAACGCGAGACTACGCCGTATCTTCGTTTCTCTTCTCTGTCCGCGACATTAACAACTGTTAGGGAAAAAGAAACGTTAGATACCGGGGGCCACTTTTTGCCGAGCTTTAACCGGACGATCGTGGGAATCGTTTTCGTTCCTCGAATTGTCTCCCGACAATTGCTAAATTCGTGCGGTACGGTCTTGTCGCCGGTCCGTTGCGAAGAATCGACACCTGGTTTAATTAAAACACGCGTTTCTCCAAAGACTTTATTTCGCCGCTATTCGAGTTTGTTAATTTATTTTAAAACAGACTTGTTTGTAATTGCTAATAAGATATCTACTGTCTTTTTTGGATCTAGCTTAGAAAAAGATGTTCTACGACAAATAGATTCGGAGTTAAAAATGTTGCAAAGGAAGACGTTTATCAACTGTACGAATAAAAGTCGTTTGGATTGACTTCCTCTACCACCTCCGAAGCTGTCTGATTCGACCACGCTCTGGGCCTTATTCTTATCCACCCCTATTCCTCTACAATCCATTCCACTAAACAAAAAGCCAGAGTACGTAGGCGAAGTAATTACCACTAAACGCTACCATGTCTCATCCGGAATCACCTGGATTTGATTCCATCAATCAATTAATCTACTCCCGATCGGTCCCCATCCTCCGTAAACTCAGTTTATCCGAGGGGCGAACCGGGGACCGGAGGGAACTCGGAAAAACGCGATCGGACAGACAGATCTTTACGGTTCGCCCCCCCCCCCCCCCCCCCACGAAGAAGCGTCTCACCGTAAGTAGCAGATCTATCGCGACGGCCTGAATTATCTTTCATTCGCAAAGTTTGCAAGACGTTATCTCGGCTCGCCACTATCTCTTACGGTGGCAGAAGCTTAAACTTTAATTTCCATTTGCCATACCTGCTCCCCACGGATATACAGCTGGATACGACTTCATGCCAAGATACGATCTTCTGCATCGGGACGGAGGATAGGGGGGGGGGGGGGGGGAGAACCATTCGATTTTATAACTCGCTTGCAGGGGATCGGCGAGGTTGCCTCTTGGAGGAACGATAAGCACGGGGTCAATGGTTCTTCGAGGGCTACGGAACTTTACGATTCCGCTGCCGGCCCGTTTGAATCATTCCGTGAACTTCGTCGAAGTACTCTCGGCCGATCCTTTGACGGCCGCTCCGATAGGAGATTAACTTTTTTTCCCCCCCTCGGAACGGCGGGTACCCCCCCCCCCCCCCTCGAGAACTTTCGAATGGGCCTATCGTCTTTCTTAAATGTCCTCGGCGTCCTCGTAAACCGACACGTCAGGTGGGTTATTAATAAATAACGGCGAACGACTAAAGCGATGTAAATATCATTTCGCGAAAAATATTCAAGCGGAATATTTTTATCATCGGTGAGCTGTTACTTGAATTCGGACGATTAATTTTTTATTTCGCTCGTGTAATATAGTTATAATACACCGCATTCTCTGGTCCTCTCCTAATTTTAAACTGTCCGCTCGAAAATATACTTTTTTTTTCACAGTTACGTTCCGGGGCTATTTACCTTCCGCTTTCAACGACGTAGGAAAGTAACGTTTTTTTTTTTAAATGGTAAGTAGGCCATATCGGGACAGAGGTGCCTCTGTACGATGATTGCGCGGAAGAAATGTCGGGCAAACCTGGATGGCACGAACGATTAAACGTATCGATACATCAACACGTTATCGCCGGTACCGTCTAGAAATAGACGATCCCCATAAACATCGACGAAACGCCAATCCAGTGGACCGCAATTTTTGTTGTGATCGAGCGGCGTCCCCGATAGCCAGAATTTACGCAAAAACAAGACCATATTCATAAATCGCGTTCCACCCGGTAATCGCTGAACTCTCCGGGCCGTGTTACGAGCAATAAAAGTGTAATATAACATAAATCAGGTTTTATGCAAATATAAAGTGGCGCAATTCCAAACCCCCCACCGTTACTCCGCTCGGGGGTAGAACGCGCATAAAGTTTTCGAGTTTAATTACGTCATCGGTTAAAAAAATGTGACATTTCTCCAACCCCTCGCCCCGGTGAAACACGATTACTCACCGTCGAACGGTGGGGAAAACTAAAATCCGCTCAATTACGATATCCTTTCCTGGCCCGTTCGGCGTAATCTTCTTTTATCGCGCCTACTTTTGAAGCGCCGACGATCGCGTTAAACGGCGCACATCGGCCGGGAATCGAGATACCGCTCGGGCGCAGAAACGAAATGAAATCCGCCCGAACAAACTATTGATCCTGAGTTTAACGATCGTCGCGTTAAACGCCGTCGGATATTTATCAAGCCGGCGAACAAAACGCCCTGCGAGGCGCGCCGCCCGAGAATACCGTTCGAAGAACACGGAACAAAAAGCTTTTGAAAACGAGATACCAGCGATTCGGCGAACGGTAGAGGGGGGGGGGGGCATTCGCAGCGCGGTATAGCGGAATTTTGGCACTGCAGCGGCGCGTCGTTAAAGGTAAAAAAAAAAAAAAGAAATACACACGGCAAAACCCCTTTCTCATAAATCCCAATTTGGTTGTCGACGGCAGGGATGGATGTTCTACGTCATGGGGCGCTACGAGGGGTGGGGGTGGGGGATGAGAGAGGGACTGAAACAGGGGTAGGGTGAAACTTCGTAATACCTCGGGGCATCGCCACCGCTTGGTCGTAACGAATGAAAAAAAAAAAAAAAAAAAACATCTCGACAAAAGAATCACGGCTCGGCGGAATACGGCCCGTTTGTTGATAAACAATGGACAGATGATTTATCGCGGGTTTATCAGTAAATCGAATCGATTTGTCATTTATCAGTGGCCACCCCCGAGCTGTACACATTCTCGCGTATGCACGCGGCTGTATCAGGAATAGTCCGACGTGCCAGCGGTATACATTTTGAAACGCGAAAAAAAAAAAAGAAGAAAAGGCCAATGAAGGTGAATTTTTGGCGAGTGGTACTATCTGGGTCGAACCTGTCGAAATTCTTGCTCCGTTTGTCTGACGAGAGAACCCCTTAACCTTGCCACGAGCACTCCCATGGCGAGTAAACTTTGCGATCGAGGCTTCAGCGTTTATCCTACTTTGTGTTTTTGTTTCACTTCGCTTTGGCGTCGGGGGGTAGAATCGCCCAGGAATGAAAATAAAAGAACCTGAAGGAGTAAATGGCACGAAACTGATTTGGAATTATAAAGGACAAGTGCGAGTAGACTCTCGCAGCCACTCGCCCGGTAATATTCTTTTATAATTGCCACTAGTGATTATGTAGTAGTTGGTGATTATAATCAATAGAGGGATTATTAGGAAAAAATAGTATCGATCTAGGTCTCAGCACGGCGAGGTTTTTCTGGGATTGGGACCCAAAGGGAGATGGGCTTAAATCTAGATCACGCGCATCTCTGGATCTTCGGATCTTCAAACTTTTTTTTTTTACTTTACCAAGTGTACTTCGGATCGCTGATCACGAAATAATTATAGAATTTCAATTCTACTGACAAATTCTTTCACAAGAAATCACGCGTGTTTGCTTGCTTTAGAAACAGTTTAGAGATCCGGAGATGTGCATGATCTAGATTTCATCCAGGAGATGGACGTGCAAATGCAAGGGTGGTCGCGTGACTGGTCAAGATTGCCTCTTCGCTTCTCGTTGATCAACGAAATCAACGATACTCTTCGTTTTAATCTCTGGAATCCGTATGAACCTCACTCACTCGATTCACAAACGAATCCCCACCCTGAACCTCTCGAGGGCTAAATAGCCCTCATAGTAATAGTAAGCTAAATAGCCCTCATAGTAAGTAAACTAATAAATAGTAAGCAGGTCGCTCCCACTTAAACCGTCCTGTGCGCCTCGTTACGACGCACGGTGGCGAACGTCCGATTTCGTGAATGAAGGCTTCACGCTTCGACCCGTTCGCGATACCGGGCACATGCAAAACAACCGCGTGAGTTATGGCAGTGCGCCCGAAACACGCCGTTTTGACGTTGGAATTGCCCCTGCCATTCAACTGCGACGCGATACGGGCCTTTTCGCTCGATCGGCTACGCTCGCGCCGATCGTTTACATCTTTTTTTTCTCTTTTTTTTTCGTTTCGAAGCCGAGCCTCGACGACGACGACTGGACTCGATGCAGATAGCCCTGCAAGAACGGGCTGAGATTGATAAACTAGATTACTGTCTGGGAGAAAGGATGATTAATTGCGCGCGCGATATCGCGTTATTAAATTTCGCCTGTTCCCTTTCCCTGTTCCGAGCTAATGATCACTTCACACCGTTTCTTAGGAGAAATTGCAAAGCTGAATAGCGCCGTCAGGTATCTACTGCGGGATTTCGCAAATTTTCTGAATAGGATCATTTGGGGGGGGGGGGGGGGGGATAATTCGGATATTTTGAGACCCTTAACGGAAACTGCCAAATGAGGCTTTGAGAGTCACTCTTTTCTGTAACTTCGACGCTTTGCAGCTTCGTGGATATTGTACAGGCTGGTTTTAGGGGTTGGTAGTCAATAGAAACCGTTTTCAGTAATCAAGAGACAAGGTCTTGTCTCGAGCGAAGTACAAGTACGCGAGCACGAGACTTTGTATTATATTTATCACCAATTTACCGCTGCGGTGGTAGGACAATTTTTTTTTTTTTTTAGTTAAATAAAGAAGTGCTGTCACGTTGGTGGAAATTTTCTATCTGTTGGGAAAGTTTTTCTTTTTTTTACAACTTTGTATAAAAATAAGTTTGTATTAACCTTCTCTCCCACCAGTGAAAGCTTTTTTCGCCGGACCAAAGCATCACCCTGTATGCAGTAACGTGTAACACTTTTCTGTTGAGTTTCGCGGAGTTGGTAACGCGTGAAAAGCAATAAAAACCGATATATAGCTTCGCATTGAGTCAGAGATGCTGAAAATTCATTTATATTCAGACTCCCAATTTACGCGGCTGCTCTCAGGACAGACAAATAAATCAAGATATCGGAAATGCAAACAAGTGATTAGAATTGTAAAACTGGAATCTTCGCCTTCCCCGACATTCGCCGCGTAGCTCTCGATCGTAAGACAAATTTCTTTTATTTTTCATTCAAGATCTGTATTAATCGATCCGTGCGACACCGACGGTGAAAATAATTGGAATGAATAAGTCCATCGACGCTCCTTCATTTTTATCGAGGCATTATTTCACTGATTGCGTTTAACGATAAATAAACGTGCGAGGAATTCTGAAAGTTAAACCAGAAATTTTCCACCACATCGAAAAGCCAAAAGAACGAGTGGATCGTCCCGATTTATGGCAGCCACAAGCCATGCGTTAGGATGAAATGAAAAATATTATTCTCCCGCAAGTATTTGCAATTTGCGGGTGCAGCTGAAAGATCGCCGCGTGCCACGAATCCAAGTAATTCGGGAAACGATTAACTCGGTAATTGTGAAATTACTTTCTCAAGTAATGCAAGTTTCAAACTGATTCAATTATCTGCGGCGTAGCAGCGTATTTGCTTATCGCCAACTCGACTCCGTAAAATTCATTTCGGCGTCTGGGTTTCCGGACTATCATAGAATTCTTGAAAAAGTTTTTTTTTTTTTTCTTAACGTTCTCAATATTAACGTTTATTTCGAGAACAATTTTCCACCGTCCCGCGTTATTTTCCACGGCTCGGGAATAGTGGTAGTCGGCCTTTGAACGATACGATCCACGGTCAAAGATTTATGAAGGACGGGGAAGTTATCAGGGAGGTCAGAAAGTGGCTTTCTTTCGCCCTGAGAAAAGAATCTTCCAAGTACATAAACTATATTCCCCGCTCGGTTGCCTGAGTTATTGTGATTGAACAATATTTTATGAAAAAGTAGTACGCCCGGCATAAACATTTCTGTAACATCGACGCAACTATTTCATTCGATACTCGCAGTATTGAAATATAATTGAAACTTTGTGCCTGTACATTCTGCCTGTTACAGTTGAATAGTTTCCCATTATAGATATCAATGTTTAACTACCTTTTCATTCCGAGTTATAATTGAATAATTAACCACAAAGGAATCGCCGATGGTAAACAGAAAACCAAAGCGCGAGAGAAGCGAAATAACCCAGATCAGTCAATCCGAAACTGAAATGGAAAACTGAGAGTAAAAGCGCTCGGTACGTACGGACGATCAATTGATTCGGTGAAACGAAAGCATTCTGTCGCGAGTATTCAGTCTGAAGGTGTAGTGCTCGTCGTACGGTGTCGCGGTAATGATCGGTAGACTGGAAGCTTCGCTCGTACAATTTCAATGATCGACGGGGCTGATTAATCATCTCGACTTTCGCCGACATCAATGATTAACGGAAACTGAAACAAGAAGAAACATGGTCTTCCCGCTCAATGTACGTGCGGTTTTATGACTCGGTCTTACTAATCATTTGACTCTAAATGTTTATGCAAATTTCATTATTTTACTTTATTTTATACGTATAATTTATTATACAGGGTTTGACAAATGTACCGAAACACCTGATTTCTGACTAAACTATTGTTTTTTTGTTTATTACTCATAGATGAAATTTTTAGTTATTTTTTATTATAGCCAGCGACGTACTTTCATTTCCAACGGCTATCCTATTCGTCCAGATATGACATCATTCAAAATTTTTATTAATGTATTATCCTGAATATTTTTACATTTTCAAATCGACACTTTTCAACAATTTTCTATACTTCACGCATACTTATCGTACTTGTTCCACAAAGTCCGTTCAAACGCAATATGAAAATAAAGAATTTAGCGCAAACACCCGAACTCCGCTAATCATTAAAACTGCACAAACGGGAACGAACCGTTAAAACAGATACGCGAGACCCAAAGTTTTGGAAACTATTGATCTACGAGACGCGCGTATCGATCCCCGGGACACCTTTGGCGTCGGCAAAGGGGTCACGGGAGCGACGTCGCGACAGAGAATCTTCAAATCGGCCGGGTATGCCTCGAGTGCCTGAAGGACGTCGATAAACCTGAAATAATTATGGAGAGGCTACAATGGTTCGAATGACGCGCGACGAGCGAGCTCGGGGGAAGTGGCTATCCAAGAACTTAACAGCTGCTCCCATTCGGGCTCGTGCTTTCTTTTTTTTATTTTCTCGCGGAGCGTCGTCACCGCGTCGGCTCTCTCGTTAACTTTAATTAAATTGTTTATTTAACGGGGGCGGGATCTCTCTTCAGGGATGCAAACTGCACGGTAAGCGAGAACGAAGAACATTACAATAATGAAAGCGTCCCCGTCGAACTGCCTTTAAAACTTCTTGCTTCTCGATTTTTGTTCCGCCCGTCGTCACCGGGGCGACGGGGGGGGGGGGGGGGAGGGGAGGGGATCCTGGGAAAAAGTTAACGCCCCATAAATGTGGATTATGTCGATCGTTTAATCTAAATTGTACTAAGTGCAGTATCGAGGCACTTTGAGTTTACCGTTCTTTCCGTAATTGTTCTTAACGACTTGGCCGTTTCATGGTGTTTGCCGTTTGGGGGTAGAACATTGGCGGAATATTCTGTGTTTACGTCGATGAAAAGTTATGCGGTCGAGTTGCTTTATGTGCGAACGGAATGAATTTGTTTATGGCTCGTATGATTTTTTAGAATTTGATATGATATTAAATAAAAATTTGTTCGGATGCTGTTTTCTATAATATTCTAAATTTTCAATTAATACAAGATAGAACATTTGCCTAATTTTTGAATTAATTACAACATACATATATTACAGAGTATAATAATACTCGACGTAAACATTCAAAATCACGGTATCACAGATTTATCTAAAAACATTACTCTCGCTTGCCTGTCCATACCAATTTAATGCGTAATACTATCAAATTAATTTTATAAAAGATATGCGCGCAATTAACAAGATGAGACAGTCAGTTTAAAATTCAACCATCGCGTAATAAATCGTTAAAGCGGTACACGAACTCCGGAGCGGTACTCCGTAAAATTCTGAACTCCACCTCGCACCGTGTTTTCTCGATCTTCGGTAACGGAATTCCGATGAGGCTGCGCTCCATAAAAGAACGATTAAAACGAGCAGTCCTTTTAACAATTAAGGATCCGAGGCTCGGGGCGAGTCGTCGGGCGTTCAGTGGTGCACGGCAGCGCGAATGCTTTAATCGGTTTCCTCGCAATCACAGGCACACAGCATCCCTATTCGCGCTAACATCGAAAATGCGGAGGGGTGGGGAGGGGGGGGTGGATATACCTGGCATGGCCTTTAAACGAGCTTGCCGCGGAGAGGATAGGTAAATGTTCCAAGGGAGATGAGCCTTTCCAAGCAGTTTCACACCAGTCACCCACCTCGACTGCCCTGATACCACTTTTCTGGTTCGCCTGTAACGCGTTCCCACGTAATACACGCGAAATGGAAACACTGGGAACCGGAGGAAGAAAGGGGTTCGAGTTCTCAGGTTAGTCCAGATAACGGTGTTTGCGTAATTTCAACTCGCACCGATAACAACAATTTCGTTTTACACTCACGACCGGCGATCAATATTCTGAAATCAAAAAAGATGAGAATTAATCATGGTATTCGCTCGGATCGTAGTCTTGAGATACAGTAGAAATCTAAGTACTCGCTTTCCTTTATTTCGTAATAAACACACGCGTAAGGTTAACAACCGATAGCGTCGAAATTGGATAAGGATTTACCTGATCGTACGAGGATGTATACAGCTCCTCGTGAAAAGTTCAAAATTGTGAAACTTATAGCCGCCATTCGTGGCGCGAGCTAATGAAACTGGGTGTTCGAATTTCATTTCGTACCACATACATATAAAATATGGTTCCCGGAGTACAGTTCTATTTTTCACCCCCTTCATAAATATACCCATCCCTCTGTGAGCGTAACGAGTTCCACGGCAACAAGGCAAAAATTCACCTCCCGGCGATACAAGGAACATAAACAACGATGCTTTTTTTTTTATAAGAATTCGAGCGTAATGGTAGAAAAAGGTTACATGGTTTCGCGATGGGTGGGGGGGAAGAAAGAAACGGAGGACGACTATCCCGGTGACTTCCGCGTAGACGAGCCAAGAAAGAAACGGAGAAATAAAGAGAAACGGTGGTAAAGGAAGAGGAACGAGCAGCGAGGCGCGGTAATTGGTCGAACAGCCGGTAAGTAATTCCAGGAACGTGACCGGGCGATAGAAAGGTGGTGTCGTCGGAATGGAAATCGATGCCGGGAGGGAACACCGGGTAGTTTACCACGGAAGCCTAATTTCCTGGAGACAATCCACCGCCGCCTCCGACACGTCCTTACTCTCCAGCCAGGTTGAGACAATCGGATGAATCGCGTGTCGCGTGTACCAGGAAACCGCTCGGTTCGCACAATTTTCATTCCCCGTGGCACGTACTCGACGCTCGACGAATTTCATCGAATTCGCGCGTCAAACGCGCAACCGAGGTTTCGATTCCAAACCCCCCCCCCCCCCTCCCCCCCGTGCTCCGTGCGATTTGAATTTCGTTCGCTCTCGCAGGTTTATTTAAAAGGGCGTTAACTACGATAGGTAAGAGAGGCGAGGGTGTCGCAAAGCAGAAATGGATTATTGATTTGTAATACCCGCCCCTATAAAATACTGTGTGTATTCTTGAAGCCTTCCATCTTTCGAGAAGCTTGAACCAACTATGACACCAAATCCCAAATCCATCGTGAAGCTGAACCAACTATGATTTGCAAATCTTAAACCCATCGAGAAGCTTGATTCAAATATATGCCCAAATCCCAAACCCATCGAGAAGCTTGAACCAACTATGGGCCCAAATACCAAAGGCATCAAGGAGCTGGAATCAATTATGGGCCTAAATTCCAAAACCTTCTAGAAATTTGAGCCCATAATTGGTTGAAGCTTCTCGGAGGATATGTAGGCCACATTGGTTATAGATACGTGGTGCGGTCAAAACATTAGTAAACTTTTTTCTGTCGGGGATACGTGTATGACGTTTGATGGCACTACCGATTACACTTGCTCCTCGAGCGCGCGTTAAAGTGATTAATGTTGTTGCGGTACTCCATCCATTATTAGTCCTGAAAGGTGTGCTCGCGGATTAAAAATACGCAGAGCGAAGTAAACGCGAGGATAAGAAACTTTTTGGACTGCACACTCGTACAAGGGCCATCGACGACTCGGGACCAAAAGTAGCATGGCATTACGACCGGGATTGATCCACAACTACTGGGGCAAAAAGATTGGTTCACAAAGTTCTTTCCGTTTGCGAATCGTAGCTACCCCGTTCCACCTTACACGAATTTTCTAAGTTACAGATGTTAGGCGGGAAAAATTGAAATGCGACGACCGTTACGAACGCTTCGGCGTTCACCCGAACGAAAATCCTCGCGCATACGCCAGTTTGCGAAACGTGACTTCGTCGCAGCAATGCCGACGCTCGAAGTTAGGCGGAAAACCGTCGAAAGATTCTGTATGCGCTTCCAGAGCCGCGGAGAATCCAACCTCGTCGTTATTTTCGGCATCGGAGGACGAATTCCTACCTCCCTGATCGATTCGCCATAGAAAATTCGTCTTCAATTTCCGGAAGCGTTCGAGCGTACCGGGTATCGAATTCCGTGTCTCTCCCGTCTGCGGTGTTAGTCCGCGTCGCCTAGAGGACACAGAAAAGCCGAGAACATGCCACTTTGGGGTCAAAGAGAATTTCGCGCGGGGGAGGGGATGGGGGGGGGGGGTGGGGGGGGGGGGGTATTATACGACGGATACCGATCGATGATCGCGATCGCATCAAGCACAGTAAATCGTCCTATCGCACAGCTATTTCGAGAATTCCAATTTTGACGGAAAAGCGTGCAACGGTCGTGTACACGCGTACACGTATACGTGTCTGTTGATTGTGCGAATGCCCTACAACCAAATAAAAATGTGTCCCTTGCAGTTCTAATATACCGGGCGATACACGCGTGCTGGCGATGCAATTTCACCAATATTCCACTCTTTCCCAACGCTTCACGGATTAAAGTTAGTAGCGTGGTCAAAAGTAATCGGGTAGGTGCTTCCGTCAGGCATTAGTACATCCACTCTATCGTTTCGCGAAAATCCAATTGAGATGGAAGTAACAATCTCGAAATATTGACTCGGTCAGGAATTAAAGCGATACGGCTATTTCAGGGATACGGGTCTAATTCTAACTCTGGAGTGGCAGCTCTATAGCTGTTTACAAGCACGAAAATTAAATAGAAATCATATTGAATTCTATCGTAGTTATCTTCCTCTAACTAAATTTTTCGTTAAAAGAAAACAGTACACACTCGCCATCGATGCATTTCAGTGGAGTCACGTTACTGCTGTACCGCTGACGGATCACCGTAATCCGAACGGAATGTCCCGCTCTGATATTTTCATCCCCATTCATCGTTATTTGTAACCGTAACCGCCATAGAATCAGAATCTTATCCGAAAGGCCGAAACCTGCTGCAGCGCCGATAATCTTGTAATTTCCTTACTGGCTATTGATTTGACGCTTCCGATTGCTTGCTCGACATTCAGACCGAAGAGCAATCGCGGGGAATACCAGTTCGAAATTCTCCGTCCTATTCAATGCTGTCTTCGGCTTTCGGGGACTTATAGTCCTTTCAATCAATCTGTTCCAAGACATCCCCTTTATGCGGATTCTAGGGAGTCGGCAGATCCCAGATTAATGTCGGCGGGGGCTGTACTGGACATACCAAGCGGAGCGAGCTGGATAGCAAATGGCAGTTCGGGGGTGAAGGGGCCAAGGGAACGTAGATTATTATGGGCAAACGGTGAGTTTGGGGGATCGGAAAGGAAGGGCGACGCGGTGTTATGTCCATCCTTTGTGTTTTGATCACTACGTGGATTAGGGAGACGCCGAGTCGGCTAGGCTATTCGGAACACCTTAACTCGCTACAAACGATTTACTTATTTCTATCTCCGTTTCTGTCGACCGTCGAACGTTCATCGAAAGTCGGTTATCGGAACTGATCGAAGGACGTGGGTATTCTTCGTAAATATGGACCTTTGTACGCTTCAGGGAAAGAACACAAATATTAATAGTAGCAATCAGAAATGATGAAATTAAATATGACTTTAATTTCACTGAACAGTGAACAGACTGAACGGTGTACATGCAAAGCCTGTTCGGATAATGAAGCGTTCGAATTATGTAGGGTTTGGATAGTGGAGAATACAGATACTTTAGGTTCTCCAGTGATCGGTAACCCGAAACGAGTTGTCGTCCAATTAATTCTGACAATTATCGTTCTACTGTATCCTAATTCAGGGTAAAGCCAGCATCTGTTCGGTAATTGCGGATAGTACGAGCATCAAGATTCCCGCTGAACGGCATCATTCCACAATCGCGATCGGTACTTTTATTTTCGATTTAGTTCCTCGAAAACGGAGTTGGAAACGTTTTCTATGACCAACCCTTCGGAACACAACTCCCAGAAGTAATATCGCAATGAAATCTGGTTTCGTCCCTCCAGGGAAACACTATGCTCCAATGGCTTATACTCGAATCCGTCCTAATCCTCCCGCCCCACTCATATTACGCAACGCACTGTGCGTAACGTACATTCGTGTCGTCGAGATGTTCCCTGTCAAATTATAACAGCCCGTAACGCATACATTATGGAAAGTAACACGGGGTCCACTTCCGTTGCCCTTGTTCTCGTAACACACGTGATACTGTACAGGGAACGCCCTTTGTCCTCAAAAATCATGCAATGGAATTTTATCGGACGCGTCAGTGTTGTCCCTTGCGAGTTTCGTTCAAAGCGCTGACTCGCCGCGTCACCCATATTTGCTTTGAACGTGAGTCGTCATACCGCTTGTATGGAATATTTATTCGATCAAGTTTTAAGCCTACCAACCGTACGTAACCTTAAGGAAATCTGTATCGATCTCAATATCGAGGCGCAACATGTATGAACTTTGCTATAATACTTTAATAATAAAATTTCGAGGTAAACAACTTCCTACTCTTCAAGTGTAAAACATTCTTGGATTACAAGACGAACACCTTTTACGAATACATACATTAATAACATTGTTAAGAGCATTTCAGTTCTGATAAACCATTGATGTCCTCGTCGAGGTCGAGAGAATTCGAGAAACGCGCATTTCGAGCGTGCATCGTATTGACCTACATATAATTGAGATCCGCGATACATTTTCAGAATAGTTCAACGGCAGCGAAACAAACGGGAAGCATCAAACATGAGCACGCCTCCCGCGGATCATACGGAATCCGGATAATCCCGGACTATCTTTCCGTTCTCGATCTCGTTACTCTCCTTCAATTACTATCGAAGTTTCCAGACATGAAACTCTGGAAATACGATAGCGACCAGCAACGGATCGTGTTCAGTCGGCGGCACTTAAGATCGCACACAGGTGTAGCCGAACGTCGAGGAACATCTGGGAATGCCAGCGAGTTGAACTAAGACTGATGACGGAGTCAGACAGGAACTCGAGTTACCGCGGGTACTATAGGGGCGAACCACACGAATCCCGTTCAGCCTTTCGACAAACCTATCCCAAGGAAACCGTGTGCTACCCACCCCCACCCCCTCCCCGCCCCCCTCCCCCGTCGCCCCACGTTAGAAATGGATCGACAAGTTAGCGCGAAGTTGGGGCCCAGAAGCTAGGACGAATATTAATCCGATTCCCTCCGCGCCTCCGGCGTTGTAGGTCCGTCCAATGTATCCCCTATAAATTCTGCCATTCCGACGATCTCATTCTTGGCCCCTGTGTTATTGCGGTCACGTTACCCAGTAGAGTAGTTAGCAATGAAAACTCGCTCTTCCGCGTTTGGAAAAGCAGCTGTGAGATTCTACGGTTAACAATGGACGGTAGCTGAGCATTTGATTTTTGATTTTCTCCTGATCGTTGGTTGTAACTTTGCACTCTATTTGTCAGGATATATCAATGGGATATAACGTGGAACCAGGGATCGTTCGCGCAAGCTTGAAGTGAAACGCACTTGCAAATATTTGTAACAATATCAATCGTAACGAATAAAGCAACTCTGTTAGGTGCAACGTAAGTGTAAAAAAAGATTACTATTAAATCGCATGTAAAATTATCGCGGGATTAATAAAATTTCCAAAAAACTGTCAATTTTCTATTTTCGGCCCAATTTACACAAAAATTCCCATATGTACGGGAGAAAACTCAACATTTTTATATCACGCAATTGTTTCTTGCGCCGCAATGAATATTTCAGAGTTCGATAAGAATGCGATGGGGATGACAGGTGGGTGCGGAAAGGGATACCGGATTCGGAAGTTGGTCGCGGCTGCCCCGTAAGATGGTATTAATCAAATGAAGCGGTTTCTGTTACACGCGGGGCGAAGATGGGTCTGAGGTGCCTGGCGGTACCCGGGGGATAATCAATCTGGAGAATTAGATCAGATAGCTGGTTGTACGTGCGCCAGCTCCGTCTCCCGAGATTTATTCAGTCACCAGGAAGCCTGATAAAGCGTCGTGCACCACCTTGATATCGGATACATTCCACGCTTTTGCTTATCAATCCTTTACAATCGCTTTCAGATCCGTTAAACCCATTCAGAAATGTCGAGCGGGAGGAAAGCTCTGTAACTCTATTCAAGGATTAATCTTTTACGTTGGTAAATGCAGTACGTACAGAGTTTGCGACTGAATAACAAAACTTTATCCACTATTGGCTGACTTTATTTTTACACGCAAAAATTTAACCCTCGCGCTGGATTTGACCACACCCCAGTCAAAGTTTATTCATCGAATAAATGTTATTTCCTAAATCAAATCTTCAGTTTGTTATTTGGTCGAGTAAGATTTATGCGGTAAATACTGTCGAATAGTTTATTACGGAAATCACTACTAAAAACAATTACGCCATGCACTAAATGTTTTTTGTTTCGCTATGCTAAGTTTTCTACGACTTTCATTAATGCGAGTACAATGGTCAACAACGATTCGTGGCTGGAACGAATGTAACGCTACTGGAACACAGGGATTGGTTTACAAAGCTGCTTCCTGCCGCGAATCATTGGCTGGCCACTGTACATCTTTTCTACTGACAATGAGCAATAATGTTTCTCGTAAACAGACATTTCAAGGGTCGACGATGAAGATGAAGTGGAAAGAACGATGTAAACAAAAAACAAGTGAATCAGGTTTTTTGTTTCTTTTATTATGTAGCTGCTCAAATACTGAAGTTAATACACTGCTGATAATTAGAATAAACTCATTGCGCTCCATGTCGTACCAGTCTTGCCAGATCCCGGCAATTGTCCCTAGCAAAGGACCTTTCGCATATGCGCAAATGATTGTTTCGCGTACTACCGGCAGGCCAGCATTAAATTGTTGGAAGGAACATTTCGATGTGGCAAAAATTGAGGAATGTTGAATAAAATAGGGATCTTCGAATAACGACCGGTGTCCACAATTTACACCGTGCATAGCGTACATAAAGGTGTGTTTCAGGCTCCTTTATTTTCTTTCTAAATATGCACAACCCTGGGCACACGAAACAGTCGAGGACAACACGCATGCGCGGGATAAAGCCTACGGTAACGAGTTGGGAGAAACTGAATTATCGAAACTGATTTGCATTACGATAATTAGTGAAATTTATTCGAATATTCTTGCTCCGCAATGATGGAACGATCGCCGTTTTGATTTGCTCATTTTCTCTATCGGCTCTGTTGTACTTTAGATGACGTATAAATATATTTAATTCATAATGCACTGGATAGATAAATCGAGATAATAATTACACATCCTTATCTAAACGCATTTATAGAAACATGTTCCATTAAAATAAGATAACATACTCTCCCATGCAGGAAGTACTACTTACGAAAATAATACGTTTCGTTTGTTCGTACGGGGATTGGGTAAATTTGGTTTGTGAAAAATTCGCGTGATACTTTAAATTGTAGGAAGTGTACGTGGATTTACATTTCCAGCTTATTGTTTCTCATATTTTCCTGTATAAGTGACAGAGTTTAGCACCATTGCTGCGTCACTGTTGTTGGTTAACTATCTTACTGTTATATCCTATGATTATAAATACTTAATACGATATTAAAACAACGATGTCAAGTGTGGTTCATGAAATCCACAATCTTTCGCGAATGAGGATTACTTGCTATTTTGATATATTCGAACACACAATTGAAACATGAAATGATTACACACAGGGTTCGACGTAATTACCAGGGAACAGACCAGTTATACCATCCATGACCCCCTCCCACCACCCATCATCATTCTTTTTTAACACATAAATTACAGAACTTTCCTGGAAACTCAATTCATCCTCCTTGTCAGCGTAATAATCATAAATTGCAACCACTAAAATATTAATATCCCATTATATTTCAGTACCAATGCCAATATTGTACTGCTTTAAGAGTGGAATGTTATAACGTACCCTTTTCAATGTAATTCTTTGGTACCCATCCAGGGAGATCCTCCTCGTCTGGTACGATAGGCATTATAGCACCGCTGGATTGCGTCGGTCTCCCAAATTGGGGATGTTCTTCTTGTTCTGGTGGCGGTGGCGGCGGCAATGGCGGGCTACTAGCGCCACTACTTCGACTGACTTGATGCGACAGTCGATGTGGGAGAGTATGATGACCACTGTAATCTGCCATATCACCGGTTACACCTACTAGTGGTGAAGGGGGTGCTAAAAACAAATATTGGAGAACACTAAACCTAAATGCAAGCGGCGTAATCAATTCCTTATTCGTTGTAGCATCGATAGGGTATCAGGAACGTCTTTGGATAATCAGAGATATAGCCTTTCGCTATTCCTCTGTCACTTTGGCCAAATCATATAAATTAACTGTGCAAGGTATGCAAATGTAAATATGCAACATAAAAGATAATAACAAAATTAATTTCTGTGTCTATCCAATTCACATACAAATGTTCTATAAAAAAATATGTGTTTCGCTTAACATCCACAATCTATTCGTGCCCATAAACCTATTATTGAGAATAACGGGTTACTTACGAGGCATGCTATGTTGCTCTTGAATGTATCCCACCGTTACGCTAGGTGGTGCTGGCGGCGGCGTTTGCGGATGACTTTGTAACGGGTGAACCGTTCCCACTTGTGGTGGAGAAATGTGTTGAGTAAGAGTATTCCCGTGTGTACTGTGATTTGTATTGTGAGTCGTGTGAGATGTAGTATGTGCGTGCAAGGGTAATGTACTATATCCTGGACCACGTTCTCGTTTAGGATGTCCCAAGGGGTAATTGGGAGCATAGTGACTAGGAACCTGAGGCGGCGCAACAGCAGGTGGAGTTCTGTACTCGCGTGATCCTTTGCTCAAGGTTCCTGTAGAAAAGGAAATGGATCCTTTTTTACTGTACGATTCTCCAACTTTTATTTTTCAAAACTGACAATAAAGTTATTTTACGTAAACCATAACAATTCTGGCAAGAACTGTTACCGCGAAAAAACATAGATATTATCCTTACCGGTTCTCACTGTTTGGGGCGGAGTAGGTGGCTTGGTCGTAGGCGCTGGACCCACCATAGCAGCGCCTAATCCAGAACCTGTAGAAGCTGCACCTAAACTCTGAACACTGCCTTGGCTACCGCCACGCTGTTTACTTCTAGGAGTACCGCTGCTGCGCACTCCGTGCCCAATTTCATCCAGAACTGTATAATCTATGCTTTTCCTCACATATTTTATCGGTTTCTCAGGATTGGCTGGTGCAATAATTTTGTACTGACGTGTTGTCATCTTGTTCGCAGTTAAAACTCCAATCTCTCTTCGCGCTACTTTCTCTTTATGTATCATAACTGTTTGAGCTATGTGATTCATTTGACTTTCCATTTCAGCGAGCTGGCACGTTTGCAGATCCAACAATTGCAGAAAATTATAGGTAAGAGTATTTATTTGGTATGCCACGCTAGCTAATGACTGAGTGGTAAAATTTTTTGTTTCCTCCAAAGCGATTCTTTTGTTTTCCGCTTGAAAGTAATTTCCTTCGCAGTATTCTGCGACTCGCTCAAGATTCGAATGATTCTCGGCGAGATTGCTTCTCCCCTCAGGTATTTCTTCGCGAAGAAACGTGGCCAGCTCTGCCATGACTTCGGAATCACTGCCTACTCCTGATGATACACAATAAGAGCCTGATCCTTATGGGAATCGAAGCAAAATGTTAGAATACAATTTGCATGGAAATTGGTGAAAGTGAAGTGTCTGATTGTCAAGAATCAGACCCGTCACATTAACCAAAACAATTGCGATTTATGATAAATGATTAAAACCATTTCGTGGAACACATTATGTCTTTAGACAAACGAACAAACAGACGGTAAAGTTACACATTTTGCAACCGTATTAGAGATAATTCCATTAACGGAGGAAATTATTTTCATTTAAAACAGATTGGTAAAGAGGTACAAACATCGAATCAGTCTCGAAAGAATGAGGTTATGTAACTATCACGGAAAATTGAAAAGAGATATTTAAAATAATCGAATTAAAGTTGCCCTCAATTGTATTTATCGCGTTCGAATGAAACAAACGATAAAAGATGGATAATTATTAACCAGAGAAAAGGGCGGTGTCTGGCATGCAGGAAGCAAGATGGAGAGAAAACCCGAACGATTCTCTAATGTCTCGTCGTAATGTGACACTTATTGCGTGAAATGATATATAATGAAAGAATAGAAAATCAACTAACGGTACTCAGCCATATTGTAACTACCAGCTACTACACCTTCATTAATTCATAATTACCAAGGCTCCCGAGAATCGACAGAAAACAAACGGTTTACGTTACACGACGCGACGCACGACAAGAACGGAAACGACGAAACTACACGGACGAAGAGACTGACGAACGGAGTACCGACTCGAACTCATTGAAATTCTCATAATAAAGCAGAGCTATAATACAATTTTCTTTAATAACATCCAGTTAAACCGTTTAACTGCGCAAACAGAATTAAATCAGTATGCGGTCAAACTTCCGTAATGTGCATGGCGTGATAACTCGTCGTGGTATTGAAAAAATTATGCAATGCAATCTTCTAACGTTTCTTTTTATTATTTCTTTCGATACGGAAAAATTCTTTGATAATTCTTATTAACTGATAATTCTATTTGCATTTTCAATATGTAAAACTTTGAAATTATTTAAGGCCGGTTTCACAATTATTTAAGGCCGGCAAACACAATTTGTCAAATAAATCTTATTTGTTTGTCCCTTATTGGTCAAAACTTACATTCTCTATTTTACTTTCCAAACGTTCAAAGTGCCTGTTGAGCGCAATAAAAATTACAATATTCGAAATCATCGTACGTAAGATGAATTTTTAATAAAAATTTTGAATATCGATTAGACAACAAAGAATCAGCTGATTCTATGCGCAGGCATAGAATGTCACGATACTCGAGACTGACAAGAAATTATTCTTCCGATCGAGCACCATCAGTATTTCAAAATTCTTCTATATAAATACATTAGGGAGCGCGCAATTACATGGTTCTTTCTATGGCGCAAATGACGTATATTACATATGCACACGCGTAATCTGTTGCGTAAAAATAAACAAAGGATTGCACGGACTCATACTTCGAGACCTCGTAAGGATCGTATCTCGTATCGATTGAGAAGCTTTCGAGACATCGAACAAGATTACAAAAGACAGTAATTACACGGTAAATTTACACTGAGGAGGGTGCAAAATATCGTAGAATTGTCGTTAAATCTGTGGGGCGCAACTTGTCGTTTCCCATTTCGAACAGCTCGGGCCTGTCATAACGCTGTCAGCGATCTCTGAGTATTTGAGAGTACTTGACAATACTCGGTGTTCTTGGTCTTCGCGAAAAGTTCGAAGCTCGCGAAACGAGATTCGCGAAAATGCTCGGCACCGTATCCCCGATTTTAAACACCAGGTTAGACCGATCAACCAACACCGGCGACGACAATTTAGAAAGTCTTTTAAACGAGCTGGAGGCGCTGAAAGTTACGGGAGACAGTACCGTGAAAAGCTTGTGGACAGCGTGCAACGATCATGTTCAGAAAAGTTATGTACCAGAGAAGGCAATCGGCACCCATCGTCCCTGCGAGGAAAAAGATTTTGGGGAGTACAGACTTGTCATAGACAGGAATCTGCGCAACGTTAAGTCTATGCTCCATCACATTGTTTGCGCGTATAACGAAGAAAGATTAACGCTAGATTATAATGCCCCGGCGGTAAAAACTTTCGCCATTAATTTATTGCTAATCATTGGTGAACAACACGAAAAGAACATTTGGAATACGGCAGAAACAGTTTCCATCTCCAAAGAATTAATTACTAAACTTTTGCGGCTGTACGGATGTCAGAGCGTCTCTCAGATTTTAATCGAGCACGATATCTTTGCTGCAGTATTATTAACGCTAAGGCCAAAGCTTTTGAAGGAAACGTGGAGAATGTATCCTGCCGCAGTGGCGTCTTTCAAATGGATTTTAAATGCAGTGGAGGTTGGTGTATAGGTTTACGCGTTGCTCTTGAGTAGGCTCCAAATATATCTTCATGTTCTTTGATCGGCAGAAACCAACTTTATACAATTACATTAGCGATGTGCTCCCGACGGCGTTAATAATTGTCGATGATTATGTGCCAGAAAATGTGGTATTAGGACTTAGATGTCTGCACCAAATTGTTCAACATTCACACATGGTAAAATTAAATATTATATGTATCCGAGTTGTTAGTCTATTTAACGTTTGTTTTATTCTCTCTGTCGTCTATTTTATTTTCACACAATGTCATTTACGTGTCTAGAAAAAAGTATTAGTCGACACTGGATACGCCCAAGTCATCTATCACGCTTTAGAACGTTTAACTCACCAGAGAGAGGCAAAGTACGTGGTACTAGTGTATTCTTGTATAACGAGTTTATTAGCTACCATGGAACATTGGGACAATACGCTGAATGTGTACGAGGTGAGAATTCTTGGTACAAATGCATGCATCATTAAAGACGCGAATTTTCGAATCAGACTTTATTTTTTTAGTGGACACAACGGGACGATGTTATAGCTGTGCTGTTAGATAATATGGAGATGGAACAAAACGTGGAACTGAGATGCGTTTATATGCTAAGTCTACCTCAACTTTTAACTAACGTGGGATGTGCCAAATGGTGCGAACGATTAGCACGGATACTTTCTGAATATTGCGAACACCATACAGACCTCAGGACGTTAAAAGCAACTTTAGAAGTGAGTGTAATTACGAATTGCTCTTAAAACAATTTTACATTTATTTTAAAACTGTAAATGTATTGGCCTTTGTTTATTTCAGACTGCAAAGACTTTTCTTTTAATGTTCCACCTGCGAGTGGCATCGCATTGCGATTCCCTCTATTCTGCGTTCTTGAAATTGCATTTCGACTTGACCGAAACTCCAGTATTCGACAAAGAAATAATACAAAATTTGGAGGACTGCATTTGCTTGTTATATAAATTGTCACCAAACGTAGGTTCAGCAATTATGAATGACGATCGAATGCATTCGGTTATTAAAAACAACTTGCAAGTAGTGTGTTTAAGTGATACCAAATATTTTCAATGAGCGAATACTGCCTGGCAGAGGTGTTAGAATCAAATATAACAGATTGCAGGCCAGATTATTTAATCTCTAAGCATATAGTGCTCACAACACCCCAACAGAATTTGCACACCATTCTATATTCCTTTTTATTTGTCACGAAGAGGGAAGAATAAACAAGATACTCAAAGATAAAGGATTATGTGTTTATTTTTCTAACAAATTGCTCTTGTAGATGTTGGGGTGGTTTGAGCATCCTGCATAGTTGTTAATCCTTTTCGTACGGCGAAGTTGGGCTGCTAAGTATGTGCAGTTCCCAACAATGATTCCCGATGGGAAACAACGTAACATTAATAGCACTGTATTAGCTGTTAACTGGTACACGACTTATTCTAACAGCTTGCACAACGTGAGATTGGAGTGCGCAACGCATGACAATGGAATTATCAGACATAAATATTACTATTAGTAATCAGGAAATGGAAAGAATTGATTCATCGCACGGAATAAATTTTGACTGATCGACAAAGCCAAATGAAAATTCTTTCGAACGGCGAATAGGTGTCCTCCGTACCGAAAGGGTTAATAAAGAATTGTAAACAAAATGTTATTTTTTGTAGTTTTGTAGTATACATAGCGTAACGGAATATAATAGTACATAGGTGTCTTATTTGTGATTTTAAAAGATTGACGTATAGTAAGTTTTATTTTGAAGTAAAGATTTTTGTTAGAATTTGTGTGTTTTTGTTATATAACCCTCCCTGTAACCAATATATTTCGATTTAGAATCGAACGAGCGATTAATCGTGACCTCTTAGGTAAGGAACTAAAGATAAAGTGACAGTATGCTTATTTAATAAGTGTCAGCAGAATTGCAAATTAATTCCATGAAGCTGAAAACTGTGGAAGTGGAGTTAGCAATTAAACAACTAGAAAGAGACATTAAAAGAGAGTAATTGCAAAACCATGTAAAATACGAAAACCAAAACATATTTTTCTTAAATAAACCGACATCTTGAAAGATAATTTCTCTTCTTACTTTATACGAACGAAAAGTTTATCTTTCAATTCTCTAGAATTCGTTCTTTATATAAAACGGGAACAGATGTGTCATTTATCTGTGACAAATTTACTTTGAATATATCTTTACATATGTTGTTATCGTGTTAATGACCCATAGGCTATGGATCCCCGGGTATCTTCTCTCAATTTTGTAATAGTTTATGGGCCATAGATCCAGTATTAGTTTGGTAGCGTATGCTTCAATTTATGTTTGTCGTAAAATTAACATTGCGCGTCCTCGGAGATATAACAAGTCATTGTCGCATAATTTTTTGCGTGATAATTTATAATAACGTTAACACAAATGATGATGAAATCACGTTAGCAAGACAAAATTAATATGTCCATTTGATGGATAATGTATCTCTCTTACATATTAACTTTATCAATCTCGAGATGGAGATTACTTAAAAATCTATGAAAAATGAAGATTACAATTTAAATAGTGAAGTTGTATCAAACCGCGTTTACATTTTTTACTGTGTGATACCGAAAGTTTTGGGAAGTGATTTATAGTCATTCAATCAGTCACTATGATTTTCAATTTCTTCAGTATTTATAAAAGATATCGGGATGTCGATTACAGTCGATAAAGTGGCGTAATATTAAAATCATCTACCAAAGTTACATAGTTTACATATCAACAGCAAAGATTAGACTTCAAAACAATCATTCTAATCATTCTCCGTTCAGTGATGAATGTCTTCGTACTCGCTGTGGATACCAAATAAGTTCGACTTTGTCCAACGCAGATAGGAGTAAGCTTTTATCAGCCAATGGCTGTTATTTCTTGCTCCGATTTACTCGTGTTAACTTATATACCAGATATTGCGGATCTTTAATTATATACTACGCAACCCGCATAAAACCAATCCGTCGTTGCAGCCTGACTAAAAATGACGCCGTTTTTAGTTGCTGTGCTGCTCCTTATTATAGGATACGAAATCTACAGATTTTTGACCGATAAACCACAGAACGTGCCTCCATGTAAGTAGGATACAATTCCATTAATTATTGTCCTAATAAAAATAGAATTTTTGTTAACTGGTTCACTTGCGAATAAATTCTGCGTGCGTGTATCGCGAATTCCGATTAAAGCGTTGAACAAATTATGAGAATTTGATTAAAAATTCCTTGTTTATTAATTATTAAGTACAGATTCGACATGACCTTTATTAATATTTGATTCATATTAAACCAAATTTCTATCGAATATTCGATTTTATATATTTTTTATTTGACCATATTGTTAAATAATGATTATTAGCTTTAGTAGAAAAACGTTTGGAGCAAAATTAAAGGGGTTTAAAAAGATTCATTAATTACTATTATTTATTTGACGTTTGATTGACGATACAAAATTCCAAAACACTCGTGCTAAGTAATTTTTCGACCAGAACTTCCTAAGTTATGAGACTTTAAACTCTAAGTACCACTAGCATTAACGGTACCCAAGGTGTACAACGTGGCTTTAAAAGATTTCGTGCATTGTATATTTTTGTATATATCGCATATTCTGTATATTATAACAGGTATGCCCAGACTACCAATTGTAGGATCGTATTGGCATTTACTTTGGGGTAACTACAAATTTCCACACAAAACACTGGAGTATTACGTGGACAAATTGAATTCCAAACTCATTAGCTGTTACTTTGGGCCGCACTTGACAATTGTCGCAAATGACTATAATAGCGCAAAAGAAATACTCGCGAGAGAGGAATTCGACGGTAGGCTGGCGGATATATACGTCCTACAGGCGAGAGCGTTTGGACAAAAACTAGGTACATCATGAAATGTAACAATGGAAACACCAAATCTCTTCTTCGTAGATTATAAGTCGTAGTTGAATACACGATTGAAATCGCAGGCATATTTTTTATTGACGGTCCGCTATGGAAGGAACAAAGAAGATTTACCCTGCGCCATATGAGAGACTTTGGATTCGGTAGGCGCCAAGAAAAATACGAAAGCGAAATGATGGATGAAATATCTGTACTCGTTAATACCATGAAAAATGGTCCTATTAACGACGAAGAAAGGGTAGATTGAACTCTGAGTATAACACAGTTTTAGAAATGTGAATATGCTTCTTCATAAATGAAATTTTGTGTCGTCGAATTTTTCGTTAGAAATCGTTTATCTACGAGTTACCTTAGACATGCTAACAAATTTCTGAGCCTTTATGGGGCCATGGACACTCAATATCGATTAGAGTTTCATTTTTTTATAGTATTTCTTAATTACCAATTTGATCTTGACGTTTATGAAACAACAAATTGTGCATCATTTTTCCATTGACACGAGGTGTTCAATCACAGAAAATTCCAGATTAATTTTCATTTCAGACTATTCTACGAGATGGCCAAGCGCTTTTCCCAGATATTCTTTACGCATTTAGCGCTAACAGCATATGGATGGTAATGTTCGGCGAAAAGTTTGATCGCCCGGCACATCATAAGCTGAGATACCTCTGCCGTTCAGCAATCCTATTTCAAAGATCTGGCGATACCACAGGTGCAGCAATTTCACTATACCCGTGTCTACGGTATTTCGGGAATATGTTTGGATATAAAAGCCTCATGAAAGCAAACTATGCAATGGTGGATTTCATAAAAGTACGTTTCTAACAATTAAATATTCTAGGCTGAACTGAAATATTATCACTAACCAGTTAATAAAATTTTCTAAACCTTGAGAAATTGAATAATAGGGACTAATTGAACTTTGCAATTTTGCATTGCGATTTGACTTCTTTAATCTCGTCCTAAATATTATAGGAACATCTAGAAGAACATAAACGTACGCATTACGAAAATAGTGATAGGGGAATGGTAGACAGATACATGGAAGAACTAAAGAAAAGTGACGAATCTTCTACTTTTTCGGAGCAACAGCTCATTATGGCTTTAGTAGATATCATGTTCCCAGCTTTATCGGCAATGCCAAGTGTTATCGTTCATTGCATTAAATATTCGCTGCATCATCCAAAAGTTTTGAGAAAGGTGCAAGAGGAAATAGATACTGTCATTGGTGCTGGAAGATACATTACGTGGGACGACAGGAAAAAGTACGATATGCAACCTACTACTATTAATTTTTAGTATATTCGACCAGGTGATATCATAATCCTTGCAAACACCGCGCCTAAATTTAAGTTCAGTGACAGAATTATTCTCTCACGCTGACTAACGATGACATTCATTCAATGATGAAATGGACGAAAATATGATCGTACAACAGAATCCCGTTTGAATTAACCAACTATATTTTCCAGTTTACCGTACACCGAAGCGACTATACGTGAAACTATGAGGTACGAGACGCTGACGCCGCTCAGCGTATTTCATAAATGCACGAGGGACACTACCCTCTTCGGTTACGATATCCCAAAGGATACGCCAGTAGCCACGAATTTAGCGGGCATGCATCACGATCGCGATTTCTGGGGTGATCCAGAACGGTTCAGGCCTGAAAGATTTGTCGACGAGGAGGGTCAGCTAAAGAAGGACTTCACGATCCCGTTCGGATTCGGTAAGTACGAGATCCTAAGAGACTCCCCGTTACGCTTGAATTTTTATTTTCCCGTAACATTTGACTTTGTTGCAATTAGGGCACCGGGTGTGTGCAGGTGAAACGTTCGCGAGACATAATATATTCGGGCTATTTGCTAATCTCGTACACAATTTTGACTTCTCATTCGTGGAAGGTCAACCTACTAGACTGGAAGATAAATTGCCTGGTTTGATTGTAACACCGAAAGAAACGTGGATACGATTCAAGCCGCGGTGCTAATCAAAATGTGAGTTGTCTTCGTTTTAAAGCGAGTGCTAATTACTATATCGTTTAACGTATTCTCTAATTACAGAGATTTCGCTTTAAACGTTTTCTTCATGTTTATGCACACGTATATACGTGCAAATGTAATTCACAAAAAATATACGGGAATGAAATTAAGACAGATCCATGGAACACGCTCTATGCATTCAACCAGAAAAAATTAATTTATGCAATTATTTATTCAGTGTTTACAGATGTGCATCAAAGTTAATAGCGATCGTTTAGAACATTTAAATACATGAGACACATAGATCTGAATAAAACTTAAATTCTCTTTTAAGTGTTTACAAGTCCTTAGTTTTCATGAATACTTTATCGGCTGTTTATTTAACATTTATACGATTCGTCTCGTCAAAAAACAGATAAGAGAAATTTTCAGTTTAATACTGTGACGCATTTATATAAGAAGTTATGATATGGTCTTACTCGAATTAACTTTTTCATGAAGTCTGGAACGAATCTTTGCAGTTAAATAACATAAATAAAAGACTAAACTATAACATATATAAATTTACTTTTGTATATACTTGACAGAATATTTCGTTTTTGCCATTAATATGGTAAGTCGAAATGAAATTCAGTGAGATTACCTGCGATTATTGCATTAGTTGACGCCTACGCGCTGCTCTTTGTTTGTCAAATCGCAGTTCCATTTCTTCTAGAACGCGGGGGGTGTATCGTACAACGAGCTTCACAGAGTTTTGTGCCTGCTTCAACAATTCTACAGCTTTCTCATGGTTTTCACCTTCGACGCACTAAAGACCATACAATATTTGTTCATTTAATTGACTGTTGTTTAACGTGGCAATCGAAAACAACATTTACCATTATTTATGAAGACAAAAAAAAATGAAAAGCACAGAGATACATTTAGATTATCTAAATTATGTAAGTTTTAAAATATGTTTCGACCACTACTTTTGTAATTGTACTCTTAATCCTTAAAATAGCAAATTTAGAAATGATGGGATTAAGCTTGAGTTCCTGAACTATCAAAATCTTACCACTCCATTGACTGAAAGAAGTTGATCACCACGTTTTAAACCACCATGTCTATCCGCAACACCTCCAGGAATGATACGCGAGATATAAATAGGTGAATTTTGTTCCTTCCCACCCATCACATTAAATCCAAGACCCTCCTCAGTTTTTGGTAATTCCACCACACGTGGGTGGGCATGTCCTTCGCTAGCCGCGAATGCGGCAACTGTTGCTTTCGCCGTTGCCGATGCACGGACATCTTGAGAGCCCTTGGATTAACAATTACGAATGCTAAATTGGACACAGTAGGATCGAGCGGTGTAAAGAACCATTTAAGATGATACTAGCAACGATACGAAAGTCATGCATGCTGTAAATGCAAACTGTAAAACGTTTAGGGAAATAATTTTCTGTATGGCTAGAGAACGAGTTTGGGTGTGTAAATTTTGTCAAGCAAACGTATCGGGCTGTAAACTGTAATTATTACCTGAATATCTACAGTCTCGTAAACATGCTCGTATACTTCACGTACAGCATTGAGAAAATCACTTTGCAGAACTTTCTGCAACGCAGCTAACTTAGTTGTAGGAACTTCGCCGCCTAACAGAAAACATTTTATGAAAGATCATTTACGTAAACTATAATTTGATATTCTAGTGAAGTTGTATTCTTAACAAACACTCCGATCTGAGCTACTGATATTACAAGTACTTAACATGAGCCCTGATTCCATTTTCATGTTATCTATGTAGGTAATCAAAATAATAGGCACAGGAGTTATATACTATTTACTTGACATATATACATATTTATAGTGTATAATTACCTTTTTGTAATTTGTCTAACAATTCAATGGATCGTTTAACATCTGTACAGATAAAGATTAAAATTATGGATATCGTAGACTAATTTCATAAGAAGTATGATCTATTGTTTTCTTAACATCTTATGTAGCGTATTTAAAATTTTTAATCCAGGCACAGCATAGAATCTATTATTCAATATAATGTGAAACAAGTCTGTCTCGAATAATCAAAATTTTTTAACAATACTAAAGGGTCGCTCAGGACTAATAAATCACCAGCTAAAATTATAGTTTTAGTACCATGCCACTGCAGAAAACATATTTATATTTTAATTTATAACTTGCCCAGAAATCACATTAATCGCTTTAATAATGCCCTTTAGAAAAACTCTAAAAATAGGTTGCTCAGAGTGACAGTTTAATGATTAACTTCAATAACAATACAAAACGTACATCGTAAATTCCAAGAATTAACAACGGTACAAAATGAGACTCAGTTGGGGCAATAATTAATCAAATAATGCAATAACATTCGTAAATGTCATCGTAATGTTCTTACAAATGTTTTCGAAAGAAATACTTACCGTTCGCCAGGGTAAGACGCTCGCCCATCGTAACCATTCCTACGAACGAACGAACAACCTTTAAAGGGTATTTTATAAAACAGTTGTACGCTTACGCAAACTGCAGAAATCAAAACTATATTATAAGTAACTCACGTTGAAGGATTTCTGATTATCCGTTTGTAATCCTTGCTACGTTCGCTTTATTCAGAGAAGATTAAACACACCAGGGATCCCGTGAACCGCAATAGAAGCGTATTCGATTTTTTTTCCCCGTCAATTCCCGGATGTCGCCATGTTTGAGTAAAATATGTACTCAGGAGGCGGTAAATTTTGAATTATATACATGTAAAATTACACCAAAGGTTTCAGCTGATAGCGATAAATAGTAACTATTGTTCACTATCATGTTAATCGGGATAAAACTTAAAATAATAAAGGAGAAGAATATTTACAAAAATTCGCTTTTAATTCTTTCTACACACCACTCTATCAACGACGACCGATAAAGCAGAGCGACCAGCCCACAGCCCTAAATTTAATTGCGAAAGTATTTAAGTCGAAGCTTTGTTAGGTTATTTTGTGTTTCATTTTAGTTTCGTGTTATTATATTGACGTTTGTTGTCCCATAAATGCAGGGTCCAATTTTTAATATTCGCCAAAATCGATATTCGTTCATTATCAGGTTACCCATAATGTACGTATAATTCATTTGTAACAGGATGAATATTATGCGTGAGTCTATTAAATAAATATGCTATTAATAAAATCATAGAATCAGTAATAATAGTTCATGGAAATGTTTGAACACGCAAACGTGATATATACTGACATGGTTCAGTCTCAGCCTGTCGAACTTCTTTGTCCGATATGTAACTCTCAGCATACAAACGAAACAAAGTTTTATGATCATTTACACGTTCATACCGAAGAGGTACAATGTATGATGCCCGAGTCAAATGTAAAGGTCCAGGAGAATTTGAATGAACGCGTTGCGAGACCTTTTAAGTGCCAGCAATGCGATTTAACGTTCGATCGAGCGTCTCAGCTCGATTATCATCATCGGAGCATCCATTTAGGGGAAAAGTCGCAGCTATGTGAGATCTGTGGGAAGGGTTTCTTCCGCAAGACAGATCTGCGGACTCATTTAAATATCCACTTAAGAACAAACCTTTGTATCTGCGAAGTTTGTGGACGAAAGTTCAATCATATATCTAACTTGATTAGGCACTGCAGAATGCATGAAGGTGAGTACATTTCTATTGTGCTAAGGCTTGTGCAGAAGATCGTAGAATAATTAACAAAATTAGTGACTAGGATATTTCATATTGTACTTTCAGGAGTAAAACCATATCCATGTTCCATTTGCGGTAAACGGTTTACGCAAATCAGTTCGTTAGCAAGACATAAACGTATTCACGAACGTTCTAAGGAAAGAGCACAACTGCACGCGAACAGTAATTATCTTAATACTGATCTGCAAAAAGCAGACAACACAACGGGCAAAGATGAGGTAAATTGAGAAATATGAAAAATAAGTGTCTTGTACTCCAAAAATTGTTTCAAATATCTCATTGTAAGCGGGCAGTCTATTATAGGCAATGCATCAAATCACCGGAAAGTCATCAAACGGCAACACTACTGTAAAGTGTGTGGCGAAAGCTTCGGATTTGTATTTCTTCTGCGTCAGCATGAAAAACTTCATGCAGAAAATACTATCTGTTTGAAATGCAAGAATTGCGAGAAGGTATTAATAATAAAAATATATTTTAATGGAAAAGGAATGTTACACATATTATTCCCCTATTTAGAGTTTCCACGAAATTAATGAACTTAAAAATCACTTTTGTCATGGAAACAATTTGGACAAGGCAGAAGACAAAGATAAAAATTGGGAAGAAACTACACGTAAATGTGAAGTCATAAATGAATCTGACAAAAACCAAGACTTTTGCAGATCTGAATCCAACGCGGTAAAAAATGTATTACCATTGGACACAATTATCTACATTACATCGGAGCAGGTAATACATTTAATATTCCGATTTCCATGATTCTAAAATATCACTATCCACATTTGATGTATTGTGTGGGAAAAGTTTAAGAAAATCAATCTGGAACACACAGAAGAACGCGCGATTGAGATGGACAAGAATACAGAAATGCCTGGAACAGTCAACGATAAACCTACAGATTTAAATATTCCTGAAATGCCAATCCCTAATTGCAATGATATTCAATCTGCTAATGATGGTCACGTTATTTTATATAAACCGAATGATTTAAAAAAGAAATGTAATGTCATATATGTTCATCAATTGGACAAAACAAATATCGCTTTTCTTGAGAAAAATAAATTCGATGAGATTGAATCGAATGGAAGGAGTTTGGATAGATGCAAAATAAAAAGCAAAGAAAAAGATATTGACACGGAGATAAGTATGTATGCTTATAAATCTGGTGATTCGTTGGCAGAAGAAAAGCTGATATGTAAATCATTGGACGAAGAAACTGTTTTTATAAATACAGTGCATACTAAGTCGTTAAATATTCATAATGACTCATTGTGTGCACAAACTTCTCAATCGTTAAGGAAAAAACTAAGTGAAACGGAGAATAACGACGCGATGAACATTCCTGAAAATATAAACGACTTATTTCAAAGAACGGGTCATGCTCTGGATTCTAATGCCAATGTACATGCGAAAACGGATTCAATTTGTAAGGATAATAGCGAATTAAGTTCAACGCAAGTCGAAAGAAATCCAGAAAGTTCAATTCAAACGAATAACATTGGAAATCGCGAAGAACCAATGTTACGTTTAGTGCAGACAGAAACGGGACAACAGTTCTATGAATTCATAATAAGTAACTTGGCGGAAAAATTACCAAACATTCATCAGTCTTCGAAGACATCAGAGAATAAACACAATGAAGGTACGAATGTGTCTGAAAATATCTGTGGTGCCTCTGCAAGTATCTGTGAGACATCCGAAAATGCTAAAGATACCAGCAACGAACAAACTGAACGTGAACAAGATTTCCGGGATATCAATGATATACAAAACGCCTTACATTATGCTCAATATGCATTACCGGAAGAGGACAAAAATTTTTCTACGAATCAGACTTTATTGGAGAATGATCCGCAAACGGATTTCGACAGGTATGTGGAAGCGAACTTTGAAGTGTTCGAGAGATTAACTTACGAGAATAGTTCCGAGCGATTTTTTGAGTTTGTCGAAATAGCGGAAGGTACTCCAGAAATTTCAAACTTTAAAGAGCCGCCGATGGTGCGTTTCGTGCAAAATGAGGGAGAACAATTTTTTGAGTTACTTCACGATTCCCGAACGGTCAATAAAAACGAGGATCAGGATTTCCTTGAAATTCCACACTCGCAACCGAATGAAATTGTCTCTGGTAACAATGGGAACGAACAAATTCTGTTACCTTGTCTGAAAGATGATGCAGGGTGCGAAGTAAGTACAAACAAAAATTGCATGATCTCGTGTGAGAAACAAATGGAAAATGGAAAAGGCGCAAAAAGCAATCATAAGGAAGAGAGTGTATCTCAGGAAACAAAAAAAGGAAAGATATTTGTAATCAAATTTCAATGCACGGTATGCGAAAAATCATTTTCGAATGGCTACAATTACAAACAGCACATAGGTACGCATTTTGCAGATCAACAGAAATTTCACTGTAAGGAATGCAAAATGTCGTTTGCCTGGAAATCTACTTTGAATAAGCATATCGCAAATAATCATAGGCCAGATGGACCACAGAAGTTTGGTTGTGATGTATGTTCGAGGGTCTACAATACACTTTCACAAGTAAATGTAAGTTGCATTATTAAATTATGTCTGCAATACTTCATAATACAGATGCTACAACTTGGTTTAATTTACCAGGCCTAAAGAGGAAAATACTTTTGATTATTCCAGTATATTGCATTCAGATAATGAATGTTTCGTTACTTTTTGATTAAACAAAGATGTTTCCCTAATATAGGAGCATGTGAAGCGAGATCATTTAAAGCAGCGGAACCACATTTGTTCCCACTGTGGTAAATCGTTCTTCAAGAAGTACGATTTGAAAATTCACAATCGAATTCATACTGACGAACGACCGTACGTATGTCGCGCTTGTGGAAAACGATTTCATCATCGAAGTCACATTATTCGTCACGAACGTATTCATTTCTAGAAAAAAATTATACGTACGTACGTGATCTATTTTTTCTTTTCATTGTGTTTGAAAAATCGTTATATAACATAATAATAATAATAATAATAATGTACATGACCGATAAGCATTGCGATGTAAATGCAAATGATGTTTATAACACAATCTGTTTCCTTATTTTTATAATAAAATATGAAAATCAAAGGGAAATAGCAAGAAAGCTATTTTCTGACGAAGCAACTAATCGTAAGATTTACTGAACGCCAATTATTTCGTTTCCTTTCCCTGTTTAGTCATTGATCTGTCAACAACGCTATTTTAATAAACATTATTGAACATTAGTATCACAAAAATTTAGATTAAAGAATTATAAATAAGAGGAGAGTGTATTCGATGAAGCGTACATTATCGGTTTCTGTATTAGAGGCAATAGACCATTTATTAAAATACATGTTACGAAAATTAACCATAATGGGATAACTTTTCAAAAAAATTTTTTCGTGGATTTAGTGACTTTTCCTAAGAAATCGACAATATGCAACATATCATGTGTGGCTGCATTTCCTTCTTGTCATACATTTTCGTATGCGCGTATACGTTTACATGTTACACGGCAAAAAAAAAGGATAATTCTCTTTGATGTGTATGTGGCGTACCGACAACGCCGTGTAACGTGAACGCGATTCCAACATGGGAGACAGCATGTGTGACGACGTGGTGAACAACGTACAAAATCTCAATTTGAAGGAAGAAAAGGCATGAACACGGTTTTCATATGATACAAGTTTTATAATTTTTCCATTTTAGCGTTAAAATATGCTGGCGAGCTTACGTTATTACGGTTGTAGGAACTTTTACAGTGGTTCTAAGCGGACACATGCTTGGGTTGGTTATAAAGAATTCTGTTATTACAATATTTCTACGTGATGTTACGTTACTGGTCCTTTTTTCTAGTGTTCCAACTAAATAACTAATTAGTTGTAATAATAATGGTGTGCTTTGATTGTGTCGTAAAGAACAACCACCCATGCTGTTACACAGAATCGATAATCTGACGTAACCCGGATGCTCGATCTCGCGAGCCCTGAACCCGTAGTTAAATCCCTATCTTCTTATCCCGCAAAGTTCTAGGGACACTGTTAATGTTTAAACATTCATCCTTCTTACTTATAGAAAATGAAGCAATCGAAAAAAAAGAATGTTTCGCCAGAGGAGAGATCGGTTTCCGAAATGAAACCATGGCCCTCGTATATTCAGGTATTTTACCCGAAAATTGTTTATTGCTTTGTTTATATCTTGTATCGCACATTATATTTATTATACGAACAATTATGCCTTTTCAGGATCGAATCAATTTATGGGATAAGCTGAAAGCAGATCACGAGGCTTTGATGGCTACAAAACCAGTTCAGAACATAACTGTAACCCTTCCTGATGGAAAGGAGTTAGTCGAAGAAGCCTGGCGTTCAACGCCATACGAAATAGCTAGAAATATTAGCCAAGGTTTAGCGGATAACATAGTTATTGCAAAAGTTAACAACGAATTATGGGACCTTGACAGACCCTTAGAGTTTGATTGTAAACTTCAACTTCTCAAGTTTGACGATCCAGACGCCCAACAAGTATTCTGGCATTCAAGCGCGCATATCCTTGGCGAGGCCATGGAAAGGGTGTACGGCGGTTGCTTGTGTTACGGCCCGCCGATAGATAATGGATTTTACTACGATATGTATCTTGGAGAGAAGGGTATCTCTAATCTGGACTTCCCCTTTTTGGAAAGCCTGTATAAGACTATTGTTAAAGAGAAGCAACCATTTGAAAGATTAGAAATGACAAAGGAAGATCTCTTGGAAATGTTCAAATATAATGAGTTTAAACTTCGTATTATTAACGAGAAGATACAAACTCCTACTACAACTGTCTATAGATGCGGGCCATTGATAGACTTATGCAGAGGGCCGCACATTAGGCATACCGGAAAAGTGAAGGCCATCAAAGTTACCAAAAATTCTGCTACTTATTGGGAAGGCAACGCAAATGCTGAATCGTTGCAGAGAATTTATGGTATCAGTTTCCCCGATACCAAACAACTGAAGGAATGGGAGAAGTTTCAAGAAGAAGCTGCCAAGCGGGATCATAGAAAAATAGGAAAAGAGCAAGAGCTTTTCTTTTTCCACGAGTTATCTCCCGGATCCTGCTTCTTCCAACCACGAGGAGCGTACATTTATAACGCTCTAACCGACTTTATACGCACTGAATATAGAAAGAGGGGTTTCCAAGAAGTGGTTACGCCTAATATTTATAATAGCAAATTATGGCAGACGTCTGGCCACTGGATGCATTATGCAGAGAACATGTTCTCGTTTGACGTTGAGAAGGAGACGTACGCGCTCAAACCAATGAACTGCCCGGGTCATTGCATGATCTTCGACGTTCGCTGTAGATCTTGGCGTGAATTGCCGTTAAGAATGGCTGACTTTGGTGTTTTGCATCGAAACGAATTATCGGGCGCGTTAACCGGACTTACCAGAGTGAGACGTTTCCAGCAAGACGACGCTCACATATTCTGCTCGGTCGATCAAATTAAGGACGAGATGCTCGGCGCGCTCGATTTTCTTCGACACGTGTATTCCGTTTTTGGATTCACCTTCGATCTCTGCCTCTCTACGAGACCGGAGAAGTATTTGGGAGATTTAGCGATGTGGGATCAAGCGGAGAAGGCATTAGCCGAGAGTTTGGACGCGTTCGGAGAGAAATGGACGATAAATCCTCAAGATGGTGCCTTTTACGGTCCCAAAATTGACATAACGATCATGGACGCGTTAAAAAGATCTCATCAGTGCGCCACGATCCAACTGGACTTCCAATTACCGATTAGATTTAACTTGTCCTATGTCAAGTAAGTAAAGAGACCGTAGCCATCTGTCGTACGACTTAACGAATACAATATATAATAATGGAAACTTCATTTCTTTTCTACGAAACGTTTAGCGAGGCTGGAGAAAAAACGAGGCCGGTAATCATTCACAGAGCAATCTTGGGATCCGTCGAAAGAATGATTGCAATTTTAACGGAATCTTATGCTGGGAAATGGCCGTTCTGGTTGTCCCCGCGACAAGCAATGGTCATGCCAGTTGGTTCTCAGTTCGATGAGTATGCTTTTCAAGTGAAGGACAAGCTCTGGGAAGCTGGATTTATGGCGGAAGTCGATACGGACCCGAGTGACACTTTGAATAAAAAAATACGCAATGCTCAATTAGCACAGTTCAATTTCATTCTTGGTAATTAATATTGTGATCTTTTCTTATTTAGGATAAGTAGAAGAAACGTGAACAGTAGACAAATAATATGAATGTTTTACACTGATCAATATTATTGCATCGTTTGCTCTACATTTATTTCATTTTGGCGGATTGAATAGATTCAAAGAACAGACTGCGAAACTGCAGCTCCTAAAATTGCTTTGCGTAATATTCGTGAATATTATTTTCAGTGGTCGGCGAGAAGGAACGTAACGCTGGTACTGTAAATGTGCGAACCAGGGACAACGTAGTACACGGAGAAGTCCTGGTAAACGAATTGATCGAGAAATTCAAACTGTTCAAAGAAACGAAGGATCAACATTGCGAGGAGAAATTTTAACGAAGCTTTTTGTGCACGGACTCTTATTTATTTCTAGGTAGTAGGAAATACGAATGTCGTAATTTCGGGAAAATATCGATGATTAGATTAATACTTTTTTAATGTCTATTTCTAAGTATCATTATATATTAGTTCGCATCGTATTACCGAAGCAAGATGGTATGATAAAAAGAATACTACTTTGTTCTAAATTACACGATGGATCAGAGGAAATGAAGTTGAGAGTAATAAACGGTCTCAAAGAAATTCTTACATATGAATTGGTAAAATTAATTTTTGGAAAGTTTGGAAGTTTTTAAAAATACTAATACTAAAGTTTATTTCTTTTTGTCACGAAATTATATACTTAATTTAAAATTGACCAAAACTGGACTCTGAGCATTTTCCTTCAGCACCCTTTGCATGAAAATGGATGTAGAATAAATGAAATATAAATATTGTACCATTCTGTACTATTAATTTAATTGCCGCGAATAAATGCTATGAAAATTATTCCCATTTTTCCGCTGCCCAATTTGCCCAATAATTGTGTTGTGTAGTAAAGTTAATTATCATACAAAAATATACACTCTAGTGAAATAAATCACGAATTATGAAATCTGCGAAATCTGTAATAAGAAGTTTTCCGAAGCACGCATCAAATTCTTCATATTCCTATCACTAGCACTGATTTTCCCGTTCGTTATCACTTTTCGCGCACTTTTGACACCGTTCAGTATCTTCTAATCGACTTGAAGAAAAGAATTTAATACGAATGTCAAGAAGAAAGTATAATATTATTGAGCAAAGAGAATCGGCGCGAACACGGAAAAATTCAAATACAAAAATAAATTCGCGATCCTGATTAGCTGAGAGCACAAAGAACGATACGCGGGCGACAAAGTCATCGTTTTTTCCTCTATGTACGATTTAATTGATCTACAATGTCTTACTCACGTTTTCACTTTAGACTTTAAGACGATTCAAAGAGCAGAATAGAAACACAGTGACACTTTTTCATCGCTACGAAAGAAATGCACTACAGATGCCGAAGTACGAAGCAACAAGTGAAATAGAAATACTCGATCGTGATTGGCTGGCTGGTAGGATGCTTCCGGTGGAGGAAATATACAGTATCATGCACCAGGCAGTAGAATTGAACGAAAGGTTCAGACCGAAGATTAGATCCAATTTGTATTTATTTGTTTACTTGTAATTCAGGAATAACGAATCATTGCACATTATTTTTAATCTATGACGATGACACTGTTATGATCAAGCCCGATAGATAGTCATCGCTCTCGCGATTGAACGCGCGAGTTTTACGCGCTCTGATTGGCTTGTATTTTTCGGTAATCATTCAAAAATGAAGACTGGACCAATACTGTGGTGAAGGAAAAAGTAATTCAGATTTACCCCAGCTACCCCTCATTTCCGGGAGTTACACTAGTTACGGGACACCCTCTATATTGCGAAGTTGTATATTTAACCTACTACTACTGTTTTCTCTTCAATGTGTCAATCAAAATAATACAGTAGCAATCTCATAAAATTATGAAACTGAATTATATTTTTATGGCAGAAGGCACGTATATCCAAACGAGATTTTTTGAACTGAAACCGTTTTGGCGGTATAATGGCTGTACTTCCTGTTTCTTTTCCATTCCACCGATCACACCGATTGCACCGGCAAAACTTTTCGAGGTACGTGGAACTTGTATTACCTATTCTACAGATAGAAGGAAAATCTTGAATTTTTACTGTATAATAATCATTTTGTATAGTAGTATGCATTATATTAAACTACCACAATATATGAAACTGCAAAAGCTCACGCTGTTTTTGAAAAATTTATGAAAAGCCTTATGCTGTATAGGTTAGAGTACCATGTGGTACAATCAACGGAACCTTCCTTCCGTTTATGCTTCAAAATATTGAAATAATATTTTTAGTATTACACATTTTTATACGGTTAATACATTAATGTCTATTTACGTTTTTCATCCTATACCAGTGATGACAAAATAACACGTCCGATAAATCCGAGAACCTCACAGGCACTAGAAATAGTAGAACCCACCTGTGTGCGGATTAATTGATTAAACGCAGCATATAATGCAGTCTGAGTTCATTGCACGAACGAAAATTTACAACGATTATCATAACCTTTGCATTGACCAACATATTCTGTTTTTGTTTCCTAGTCCTTAAACAGCAAGCTATCCCTACGCACGCATCAAGATGGGTAGGGAGGATAAGAAAATGTGGAAGTCCAATTACTTCACCAAACTTGTTGTAAGTATATAAATATTACGTCCTGCTTTGGAATGCTCACAATATTGCGATACACATTTCTGTATCTTGCAACTTCGTATCGCGTGTAAAAGAGTGTTATATTTGTTTAGCAACTCTTGGATGACTATCCAAAATGTTTCATCGTGGGTGCGGACAATGTCGGATCGAAACAAATGCAACAGATCCGTATGTCGCTTCGTGGGAACGCTGTCGTACTCATGGGAAAGAACACTATGATGCGGAAAGCGATTCGCGGTCATATCGAACGTAACGCAGCGTTTGAAAAGCTTCTTCCTCACATCCGTGGAAATGTTGGCTTTGTTTTTACTCGTAGCGACTTGATCGAAGTAAGAGACAAACTGTTGGAAAATAAGGTGCGTGCGCCAGCTAGAGCGGGTGCTATCGCACCTCTGAGCGTTATTATCCCAGCTCAAAACACTGGACTTGGTCCCGAGAAAACATCTTTCTTCCAAGCTCTGAGCATACCCACTAAAATCTCTAAGGGTACTATTGAAATCATTGTAAGTATACAATATAAATACATGAAAACATTTCAGTATGAATTTGAGACTCCCCGTAATAAACAATTATTTCAACTGTATTACAGAACGATGTACACATTCTTAAACCAGGCGATAAAGTAGGCGCGTCAGAAGCTACGCTTTTGAACATGTTGAACATCTCTCCCTTCTCGTACGGTTTACTGGTTGAACAAGTGTACGATTCGGGTACTATCTTTGCACCTGAAATTTTGGACATCAAGCCGGAAGATTTACGCGAGAAATTCATGGCCGGCGTTGCAAACTTGGCTGCGGTCTGTTTGACTATCGGCTATCCTACAGTGGCAAGTGTTCCTCATAGCGTTGCTAACGGATTCAAGAACCTGTTGGCCGTTGCTGCTGTTACCGAGGTCGAGTTTGCGGAAGCCGCTACCATCAAGGAATACATCAAGGTACTTTATATTTCTCCACCTCGTATACCCAACAAAAATCATATTTTGGGTGATATCTTCTATGGTGATGTCAATTGATCCGAGGTCCGAATCAATGTGCCAGAGCTAGCTACTCGCACGCACATTAGTATCCTTTGCTGAAAAATCCGTAAAATGTCTGAGATTAAGAGTCATACGTAATCTCGTTGACGCAATATTAATTAAACATCTCAGTTAATATGTAACCGCGTTTGGTTTTCAGGACCCAAGTAAATTCGCTGCCACAACGGCTGTAGCTGCACCAGCAGCGGCCGCTGCCGAGGCACCAGCTGCCGACAAGAAAGAAGAAAAGAAAGAGGAATCGGAATCGGAGGACGAAGACATGGGATTCGGATTGTTTGACTAAAGTACAAACATGTATGTATTAATCAAACATTGCCAGTGATATTCATATTTGTAGACGCATACCAAAAGAACAGTTTGGTAGTACTGAGTCCTCAAATGTATATCACTGCCTAAGGAAAAATGATGTTGGAATAAAAAAATTTTACAACACAGAAGATGTACTCATTTCTGCACCCATAGAATTCTTTGTACTTTCTTTCGGTCGTTCACGCAAATGTTCAAACTTTTTTCGATAATTTCAGTGGTAGTGCTAGAGTAAAAAATTTAGGAGTTTGCTCGCCAAGTCGCTGATTAGCGAGATAGTAACGCGGACTAACGTTAGGCTTTACTTCACGCAATCAACTCTCCGAATTACAGTCCTCTTACACTTATCCGACATACATGATGTACGTGAATACAACACTCAGAGCGTTAAAAATCGGATCGAATAAGTGTAAAAGGGCCTCTACCCGGCAAACCATCGAGCAACGAGCGGCGACAGTCAAAATTCAAATCCTCCGTCGACGGACGTCCAAGATCCTTGCCACCCTGCACCGCACATGCGTGACGTCCGTTGCAACGAATGAGATAACGCGTCCAACGGAACGTCCCACGGTACAGCACCACAATATCCATGCTCGAATTTATTGATATTTTCTGGCGTTCCCAAACGTGGGCGGAGAGAGACGCCCTATCCAACGACGAGTACACTCGTTCGAAAGGGCGAGTGAGACGGTGGAAGGAGAACGGGGAGGGTGCGCCGGCGAGCTACCGTCACACCCGTAAAAAGGCTCAACGTGCAGTCTCCGGGCGTACAGCTGATCGCGAGCTCTCGACATCCGACGATCAGCCCAGGATACTCGACGTTAATCGCAAACACGTGTCGAGTGTACAACCATAACGCATCCTCGTACCCGTCCTCACGGTGGGACTCAAATTTCCCACGCCGATATCGCGTATCTCTCGAACGATCATGTTACGGTGATAGCCGCGAGTGCATCTTCGGAGAACGCGAGTGGACGTCCCCGCATACGTCCACGCAACCCCCTCTCCCGTGCTTCTCCGTCTCTCTAGATTCCCTCTAGCCGTGTCTCGCGTATATAGAGCGTCAGGGGGATATATATTTACGTAGCGCGGGGGGTACCGTGCGGGAAAGGGATCGAGCGAATGTGGCGTGCGTCGTCTTATCCCGGCGACCATTGATCCCCGATACCATCGCCGGATGTCGTTGGACGTCGCGGCGTCAGCTAGCCGGCAGGGTGGACCAAGGGAAGTCGCGTTTTAGAACTTTTTGCGCGCGATAGAACGACATCCACGGCGGTACGATAAGCGAGGTCGATTATTCCGCGTTAGGCACGTATAATGGCCAACGAAAAGATAACGCATCAATACAGGTGCGTTTTTAACTGTGGACGAAGGTGATGAAAGGGAGAGAGAGAGAGGGAGAAAGTTTGAATGATCATTGTCGCGCGAGGTCATCGCCGCAAAGAACGATGCTTTTTTTAATACCTGGCGAAGCACCTGAAGAGTACGGTGGTCGGGATACTACGCCGACCGGACGATCTTATTAGAGGCTCGATGATTGTTGTAGAACGAATCGGTGAATAATATAACGCACTTTGATCGTACGTGGCTTATTTTTCTTTTAGCGTTTTGTACGTTTAATAAAATCGATACGTTCGATGCGTGAATATCTTTTATTTACTTGGTAGCGCGCTCGTCGAATCGTAATACGAAACAACTGATTCTTCACGCGTTACGACGAACGTATTTTATATTATCCGAAGTTCGATACGTTCCTTTCGCGAATGTTTTTGATATATTTGATGCCGCGTGATTTCGTTTATAATAACGTGTTATTGGGTTTGTAATTAATAATTAACACTGGAACAGTCACTTTGACTGGTTTGAAATTTTTGTTTAAGGCTACTCAATTTTACCATTTTTAAGTATATGAACAAAAATTTAATTCTTTCAAGTAGTATGACTAAGTATAATTTTAAGCATATACACTTGTGAACTATATAAAAATTGATAACATTGGTAAAAATAATTATTGAAATATATATACATTAATCATCGGTTATTCTAGTGTTAATAATTAAAGTCTGCGCGATTCGATGTATTTCATAATTATTCCATCATTATTATTGAATTAGGTATTGATAACAAATTACCGCGTGACCACGACATCAATTTAACGTAGGAGTAAGTTTCTAATCGAATATTTACTGTATCTCTTTGCTCATATTACATAGCGTTCATCGATTCGACTCGGATATTGTTGCCAAAATAACTCGAGCACCGTGCAGTAATCGATTACGTTCGGCTCTCTCGTGCCGCTTCGATACGTACAATTTTTCGGCATTCCAATTCGAGCGTTCTTTTTGTTTGATCAAACGATAACGTTGTCCAAACGTTTATTAACGGTAAACTTTTATCGTCGTTATCTTACGCAACGGAGCACAATTCGTTCATGATAGCTGTTTTCTTAAGCGTTATTTAATCGAGAAACAACTTTATCTTTTTAAAGAACAACATTGCCAGTTCCGGGCCACTCGGAAGTGAATCTCTGCTCGGTGTTATCGCTGGGCAAAGATCTCAGTAAGATCACCATGCCGGTAATTTTCAACGAACCGCTTTCCTTCCTCCAACGAGTCGCGGAGTACATGGAATATGCTAAACTACTTAAACAAGCGTCCGCGGAAGAAACCGCTGTCGGGAGGATGCAGGTCAGTCGGATTTCGAAAATGTTTTTCGCAGGGAACGAGGTTAAAGTTTAAAGTACTGTCGTAGAATTTTCATTAATTCGTTGCAAATCTTGCGACGGTGTCGATAAACTTTTTTATGAATATTTTTAATTATTGTGGCTTGTTCGATTGTTTCAATTTTCTGTAATAATAGATAGTCTTTAAATCATTTGTTTTAAATGCTTCTCTCAAAGTAAAGTACATATTTGATTTCTTTTGTCAACAAAAAATAGTACATACATCGTTAATCGATCTGCCTCACTGATACTGCGTTAACGAACGGTTTTGAAAATTAATTCATGAACCTAAGTCCTTAGTACGACGTGTAATCAAGATTGCAAAATATTTAACGACGTGTCGATTAGAATTTGTTTAAAATTGGAAACTATAAAGGAATATTATGTATTAACCGAAACGTCGACGGATTACTCCGAATGTCAAATTTTGTAATTTAAAACAACCTTCCGATGGGAAAAAAGATTCTTCGTATCGATAAATACATTCCTTCTTAGGTTTCGAACGAATCAACTATGTCAAACGATAGTACACGGTCTGAAATATCTTGCAATCTCGTTTCTATACCGAGCGACCGTGAATGCGTAAATATTCAATGAATCGGTACTGCGACGTTCCTGTAACCAATTTCCGATTGGCATTCGAGGAGCGTGAATGCCAGAAGTTAGAATACTGTTCTTAATATTCCAGTACGTCGCTGCATTTGCTGTAAGTGCTTTAGCCTCGAACTGGGAACGGCTTGGCAAACCTTTTAATCCCATACTCGGCGAGACTTACGAATTGGAACGAGAGGATTTCCGGTAAATATTGCAAAATTTCTTATCAAACTACAGTCTAGCTTCTAATAAAAAGAGAACATATTTAGACCTCGACATTATTGGTAAATACTGAAAAGTTTCTTATCAAATTATAGCTGAGCTTCTGATAAAAAAAAAAGTACATATTCAGTTCACGACATTTTGATACAAGAACTCGCTTATCAGAGTCGAATAAAGAATCCACCCTTAATAAGTTTCACGTGTACTCGGGGACGTCCAGTATGTACGAGGCGATACCAAGCAAAAACAGAAGGTCAATCTCAGAGTCTTGGGATATTATTCAATTATAATGATTTACAGATTATGCATACGTAATCGTCCCTGTCGTCTCGCGCACAGCCGTCGTAAAGAACTACTGCTCACTATTAACACTAGAACTACCAGACCAGTCATTTTGACTGGTATGTAAATTTTGTTTAAGGCTACTTAAATTTACCATTTTTAAGTGTACGAACGAAAATTTATTTTTCAAGTAGTGTGAATACGTATAATTTTAAACATATACTTTTGAACTATATAAAAATTAGTGAAATTGGTAAAAAAAAAAATTGTAGAAATATGTATACATTAATCGTCGGTAGTTCTAGTGTTAAAAATCGTCTGTCCGTTGTCAATGTTTGTCACCGAAAAACCCTGAACGTGATAACATTAACCGAAAACGACGTTAATCATGATTACTAATTAATTATTATTATTTCATATTTAAAATGAAGACTTTAATTTCAGAATAGTGTGCGAGCAAGTATGCCATCATCCACCCGTGTCCGCGTTCCACGCGGAAAGCGACGGCTTCGTCTTCCACGGCAGCATACATCCAAAGCTGAAATTCTGGGGTAAATCGATCGAGATACATCCAAAAGGCGTCGTCACGGTGGAACTTCCCAAGTAAGCACGCATTCGCATCGGTTGCGTTCACTTTTGAAACTGTTGGCGCGAATGGACAATTTGCGCGACGCCTCGCGAGAGACGCCTAATCGTTTTGTTACTAACGACGACTATAGTTGTCCATCGTTGGGCGCTCGGCGTGTATCAACGATTACTATAGTCGTCCGTAAACTATGATTCTTTTCTACTAATTAATTACGTTGCATAGCAAACTTTAATTCCTATGCTCCTTATCCGGTGAAGCGACGTTTGCATAATAGTGACAGAATATTCTTCCTAAACCCTACTGTCAATAACCGGGTACCTGGTACCCGGGTAGCCATTTTAATTTTGTACAAGATTGTAAAAATCGACTACGATAAACAAAATAAACATACTTTGAACAGATTTACAAACATCTATATCGTTCACATTTAAACGGAAATTCAATAATATATAAATAAATCGTGAAAATAATGTGGTGGGTATCCGGGTACCCGATTGTCGACGGTAGGGTTAAACTGTCCCTTCAACGGAAGCCTAGAGGCCAGCGAAAAAGCGTCGACGAAACGATCGTTGAGCAATTTTGCGTTAAAACGTGTTTGCAGATGGAAAGAGGCGTACACTTGGCAAAACATCAATTGCATACTTCATAACGTGCTGGTGGGTCAATTATGGATGGAACAACTCGGTTGCCTCGAGATAAAACAGAGCGGAGGGGCGAACTTAAGGGCTACTCTTTCTTTCAAGAGCGGAAGTTGCAACGGGAAGGACCTTCACCGTGTAGAGGGCTTTATAACGGATCAAGAGTAAGCTGGTAACAGTTTATCATCATTTGAATCTACAGTACATAGGACCGGGGTTTTAATTATGCAGAAATTTTCGTGGCTCGAGCGAGCGGTGATATTAACGAGAAAACATTTCGCTTTTGCACTCTTCAATTTCGATTCAATTATGGAGAAATGCTCGGCCGTGTATGAAGAATATATTTTCAAATCCTTTGCAATTCGAGTGTAAAGAAAAATATGTATTCTTTACGTAATTATTCGAAAGCTTTTGTTAATTTTAATCACCGTTCCATATTGAAAACGTTTCTGCTTCGACGAACGATATAGTTCGATTCCACATCGCAATCGTTAAAAAATTCGATTCAACGATTATACGTCTTTATAAAAAGGTCCAAAAATAAAATGAACTTCAAATTGACACTGTACGACACGTTTTCAATTTGTATGCCTCGATATAAAAAATATCATCGAGATTGAAAAGTATTGAGAATATAAGAAATGTTTTGTACAACTACTTTACTACGTCAAAACGTGTCTAGCTTGTCAAATCGATACTCCTAGATACTCAACGGGTGGAAAACTCTGCAACTGATTTGTTTTCTCTCCAGTAAAAGGAAGTTGGTTTTCCTTTACGGAAAGTGGACGGAAAGGATACGAAGTTGCGAGCCAACGGTTTACGAGGAAGCCTTAGAGAGGGTAAAACGAGACGCAAAGAGTCCTCAAGGTAGTCCGGGCCATAAAAAAGTTTTAGCGAAACTCCACAGCCTCAAGGTTGGAGCTTTCAAGCCCTCCCACCAGGTATTTCGAGATTCGGACTATAAGACTCTTAGCCCTTGGGAATAAAATCGATAATAAAGTTTCTTAATTAACTCATTAAAGGATGCGATAGACGATTCGTCGATCGATGGCGAAGACCCGCCGACGTTCGACGAAATATCTGGTTCCGTTACGCTTTGGGAAGTTGCCACGAGGCCGATCAATAGCGCGGACGTTAGTACACTTAAAATAATAACGATAACGTTTAATTTGTCGCGATAAAGAAATAAAAGTTCCAATGCGATGTATCACCGTTAGTTTGTTTCAAATTCGTAGTTGATATTCAAGCGTTAAACCCATACACAATTTCAAATATTTTTTCCTCGAATTAAATACCAAATATGTATTTAAGACAATTAAAAAGTACACTTTATTAAACATAATTTAGCAAAATTTCATTCGACATAATTACATACATAGAATTTCAAAGATTTACAAATCGCGTTGTACGAGGTTTACTTGTAATATAAACGCAATGATAAAAGTTCTAATGCAATGTTTCTATTTCCAGTACTACCATTTCACAACTTTCGCGATGGCGTTGAACGAATTCCCACCAGAATTGGAGAAGGTGGTATGTCCCACGGATTCCAGATTAAGGCCAGATATCAGGAAATTGGAAAATGGCGATCAGGACGGCGCCGCGGCTGAAAAGGCGCGACTCGAGGAAAAGCAACGCGAAACGCGGAAAGCTCGGAAACACAAGAAACTCCCAGAATGGATACCCAGGTAATCATCGCGGACCTTTCTTTGCGAATAGTACATTCTTGGATAAATTGACGAACGAAACGTTATTTTTACACCCTGTATACTAGACATTGCATTTGAGTTTTTCTCACTTCGTTTAGTAAGCAAAATTAATGAAAAGAATAATCATAACACGTTTCGGTTACATTACAGGTGGTTTCAAGCAACGGTTAATCCGTACACGGGGCTGGACGATTGGTCATATCAAGGGGAATATTGGGATCGTAATTACGGCGACATCGAAGATCTATTTTAATGAACGCGAAGATAGTCCCCTGATAATAGAACAAAAAAAAATAAGAAATAATTGACATGCCGTTTAAACAGGCGTTCGTGTACTCGCCTGTAACGACGAGAAGTGTTCGTACAAATTGTTGCAATTTCACGTAGAACATTAAGCTGGTTGCTCTTTAAACGTTGATATATTATTTAAATTCTTTATCATTGATTGACGTTTTTTCTAAAGGATTTAACCCAAAGAGATCTTGTTATTTGTGTCATTATAACGACTAATCGATATTAGGATGTAAGTAGGAGGCGTAAGTACGAGATCCAGAGACACCAACAGGTTTTTTACACCGACACCGACGTACGCGAATAATATTTTCGATAATGGAATATTTTCATGCAAACAAACTCGTTTGATTTATCGTTCGAGGATAATACAATAACCCGTTGTGTTCTAGAAACTTGACAACAGCTGTACGATCGAGCAATTGATTGCGAGGCGAGAATCGTTCGAGAGTTTTCGATAAATAGACGCTTCCAGTCCGAGAAGCATGACTTTTATACGACGCGCTGCTTCGCGGAATTATATTCTCCTCTCGGTAGTTCCACTCGCGTCTTTAGATCCATTACTTTCATACGCGCCATTCGTATTAACGATGTCGAACGCGTCAAATTTATCCATCTTCGACAACGTTATATCCATTTCGTCGCGAATTTCAGCGATATTTTCTAAAAAAAAAAAAAAACAACAATTCGTCTCATTGAAATATCCGGACATCCCTCGTTTAATCCTCCGCTGCATGACGTTCGTCATGGCGAGAATGTCATGTCTGACCCGTTCTTGCCAGACGAAACGGAACAAGCTTACGCCTCGTAGTAAACGCCGTATGCGGGTCGTACGTTACACGTGTAATTCAAAGTAGATAATTGAAATTCCTCGGAAGCTCGTTTTACCGCGGTGTAACCGAGGGAGCTTATAGAATATTAGAAAATAATAAATGAAAGATGGTGGAGTAAATTGGCCCCCATGCCAACGATTCTACGTAATAGCGAAATTCATCCCGGTGCTCTGGCTATCGACGAGAGCCATTTTCTAGACGAAACAACGTCGCGCGAGCGCGCAGATTATAATAAATGCCTAGAGATCGATGTCTATGTAAAATCTAATATCGCGAAGAACGCTCGAGAGAGCGAATACAAAAAGGACCTTCCTCGCGATTCCTTGGCGACGCGAACGTCGATGCGAGTTGTTCACGGTGAAGCTGCGTTAGTAGACAGAAGAAAAGGAGTCCATCCGTTAGTCGATGTGACGTGTATACCGTGAAAACGAATCGCCACAATTTTTATAACAAAGCCACACACACGTACACGAAATCCCAAGCTGGCGGAGCGACGCGAGACGTTCAGTTCGGATTTTCCTTCAAGAAAACACCCGTAAAGCAGCGACTGTCCCTTTACCGCGTATTCATTTTTACAATTAAACGCGTAGCCGCGAGATCACGTCTGAACACTATTTTTATAAAAGGATAAAAAGCGAAAACTTACCGTTAGACCGGCCGATCGGGAAAGCCGGGAGGCTCCCTTCTGGATACTGATACGATATAAATTAGCTTTTGTCGTAGATTTCTGTACATACGGTAAACTGTATTATACACTTGTACCTAACTAATTTAGATCGATTCGACGCACGTGGAAATCGTACACGACCGAGAATTAAATCGCGTCGTTATTTAGCTTAAATAGACAGCGGTGGAAGGCTTTACTGCCGCGCATCGAACGAGCAATAATAGCAAAACAGTGTATTCGCGATGCATTCATTTTTATCGAAGGAATTATCGAGTCACCGTTTTTACACGTTTCTCCTCGAGACTTTTCGACAGCGCGATTTATATTTAGCCATAACTCTTGTTTAGACGTAAGAACGATGAATCGTCGCCCCCTTACGTTCGCGTAACCCTCTTCCCTTTCGATAATGAGAACAACTGATCGCTCGAACCGAGCCTAGAAATAGACTAGACCCATCCAAGTTTGAACCCGGTTTGCCAAGGTTAAGGACCTCTCACCCTCTCCAGTGCCAATAAGCAGCGCAAATACACATTCGATTGGAGTTTCAACGTTTTGCTTCTCAATCGTATCGTGTTGCGTTTTCTTTCGCTCGGTCTTTGATAATTGAAAACTGGACATCAATAATGGGCTAACAATAAGTGCCAAAAATTTGATTCAGAGTTATTCAATGTTTTCTGTTTTGTGAAAAAACTTTTGACAAAAAAATCTGAACCAATTTTTTTTTAGTTATTATCTAGAGTAAGCTTTACATTACTATTGCAACATTTTTATGAATTTTTTTTTTTATGGCACATACCTCGCATGCCGTCTGACAGATCTTGTTTTGCGCTACTATAAATGGTTTTGGGACTTAGCCCGCTTTTTAAGTGGTTGGCGATGGTATTTTCTAACGTTTTTTGGATCTAACTCATTTTTTTCATTTTTGGCACTTAGACCATTATTGATGTCCAATCATCAATTGTCAAGCAGCACGATCGCGTCGCTTGGCACTGAAACAATATAACGATGTAGAGAGGGTCCAATCGAACCCGTGGGTTCGAAACTTGGTCACGCCTGACATAGACGATTATTTGATCAGAATGTTTGATACTCGACGTGCCAATCTAAAACGCGCTACGCATAATCATATGCTAACAGACCCTTCGCTATGTACGTACAGTCATACGTATTTACAGATCTGCCAGCTTAGCTCGTAATACTTAGCGTTTAGTTTCGGCTCTAGCGCATAATTGTCGTCCAGCCGTATCGGTAATCGTATTAAGGACCATTCCAATCGAGAATGCGTGGACACTGAGGCCAGTAAGTTTTAAAGAAGTCTCCTCTGCTTCGGTGAGAACAGTCGAGATTCGTAAAAAAAAAAAATTCAAATTTATAGTGGGAGATCGTCTAAGTGTGTTGCTTCGTAGAAGTTTCCGTAACGCGAGGGAATCTCAATTATTAAAAAGTGATTATAAATGGTACCAATCAGTAGGTATATATAGGTACATGTAATTCTCAAAGTATATTAGACCGAGCAGAAAGAAGATTTATTATTGGAATAATAATAAACCTTGTTTCCGGTATTTACAGCGTTTAAGTTGCGATACCGATTTATTCTTGTTTACTGTACGAACTGGTAAGAATTATGCAATTGTTGAGACGAAGCGACAGGATGAAGTTGATGGAATTTTTGAAGTATTGAAATTGAGTTCACCTCTTTAGATTTATCGTAACCCTCCTTGTTTCTGTTTTAAGAGGTCAATTGTTTTGCCAATAATCGCCGGATAGGGTATCGTAAAGAATAAATGTATTAACGATAAACAAGAGTGTCGTAGCCAACTTTATATGAAGTCAGTGCACAAAAATGTATGCCAGCACGCAACAGTATCGTCATAAAGTGAACAATAAATTTGATAAATATATGTGCACACATATAGGAATTGACCTCTATACGATACAACTATTTTTACGGTTCCGTATGACGCAACGATGGTAGTCGTACACCTAACGCAAACGTACGTTTACCTATAAATCTTAAAAACAGGAATGATAGTTGCATATTCCTCGGGAAATCCCAATGATACTTAGGTGAGTTAAACGATCATGCTCGCAGGCTATAGATTATCATTGTATTTATGTTGCGTAGACAAGTGTATAACTGTACATAGATAAATAGCTAATAGAAATAAATGTTATTAAAAAAAGCTTCGTTCTCTTACTTTGTAAAATATTGATAATACATTTGAATAGTACACCAAAATTTCTGTTCGCATAGTTCTGTTTCATTTTACATTTAAATTACAATTTACATTTAAATTTAACGATAGACGTTATCCACGGATCTTTGCATTAAATCTATAATATTATCGACTTTTCGTAAGATCGAATTTCATCGATCATTCGCTTGGTTGCTGCATCGAAATCCCGATCGCCGAAATAACCTTGCCGCGTTCAATTCAAACGCAATTTTGCGCGCCTACTAGTTCCCGACTTTCCGCGCGATGGTGCCACGAACTTACTGTGTTTCCAACATGGCCGCCGCACTGTTCCTCAGAAGCGATTCGGAAGGAATCGATCTCGGTTCGGTCACGTCACTGTGCTCGTTTCGAAAGTTCAAGCGGAAAAAAAACGTGCGCGTATCATTGTCCCGTCGATCGTACGCGAGTGGCAAATTGTGTGTCAGCGAAAGGGAACATCGAACTGCGTGCATCGATTCGACAAAATGAGCAACGTACCAACAGGTGAGATCGTTGACTCCGCGCTGTCTCGTCATTCTCGCTCTTGCTGGTTAAACAACACGTCCCACGTTATACGTCGAAAAGAAAAAAAAAAAACTTGACAGCCCGATGGGCGGGCGAACGAAGCTTGGGAGAAACTACGGGAACCGATATCGACGACGCGTGGTTTTCTCGCGTAAAAGTTTTCTAACCTATCTGGATTTTTTCTTTTTTTGCATACGATCTCCCACGTTTCGCGCGATGTCTTTGTAACAGCTCCTTTCGTGCCCGGTCGTGGCTTAGAACGCAGTACTATCGATCGTACGTAGACGATAACCGTAATCGTTATCGCACGGAAGTCACTCTTGTCAATGGTGTGACAGTGTTCGTATTAGCGATAAATCAAATCCGCGATTCGAACTTCCTTTCTGAGAAATCGTGAATTCTTTGTTTCGCTCATGTAAGTGGCAGCGGTCTACCATGTTGCGACCTAATGTCAAAGCTTCGTTTATTATTTGCCACGAAGTCTGCAATTTGTCTAATTCCTAACCTATACGCGGCTCGTAAGAGCGAAAGTGAGTACGTCGCACGGAACACCGGTATGTTATTCTCGTCTCGCGACGGCAGACGTTAATTGCGTTAACGTAATTAGTAGGCTCTCGGTTTTCTTTTAAAACAACTTTTTATCGAGAGCGCTCGAATAAAGAAAGGTGTTCACCGATGAAAACAGAATTGAGCTATCCTGTCATCATTCTCATTTTTACTCTTATACTCGAGACAAATTGAGGTTATGGGATATGTTTTCGATAGTAAAGAAATATTCGCTGCATGGCGATGGAAAAAGTTTAATGACACTCGGTTATGAGTTAATTGTCATTAAATTATATGTCGGGTACAATTGGGAATAAAATAGAATTTCATGGTTCATTCCGAAGATCTTCAAGTAAAGCAAATCGTATCTATTATAGCGCATAACAGATCTGCGTTTCTCGTTAAAAGTTCAAGCAGTAAATTGGCATGGGGCTCTACTCCATTGGTGCAGCCTATTATTACTCACACACATAAAAGTGCATTGCGTTGCAAAGCTCGCGGGAAACGTAAAATACGGAATCGCCGGACACGTGTTTAGTTTGTAGAAAAGATAACGATTACACTGACGATACGTAAAGATCGTCACTCGCCACCAAGGTCGTTATCCTGTGTTTTTCACTCGCATGATCGTTAGCGTCGTAGCATAAATACATATAATATATATTTTTTACATGATTATCTGCAAATTTGCGTAATATGTCGGGCTCATATTTCGACGTTGAAATGTCCTAATCCGGTACGACACAAAAGATCGTTCCGTTTCGATGAGTTACAGGAAATCTTCGTACGTTTTCCTCGTTTAATTTGTTTTCCTTTTATAATTCCCCTAATCTCAGTGGCGGTCACGTTTGCCACGTGTACACTTTACCCAGGTGTGCAACAATTCCAGTCAGCGATTCCATCTGCGCGTTTATTTTGCGTGCGTGTTACCCACTGTTCTTTCGCTTGAATTTCGTGAATTTCATTCTAATTTTTTTCACTCGAATTCACTGAAGCTAGTGTCATTCGAATAATTACACGGGCGAAGGTGAAATAGAAACTCGTATTATTTAATAAAGATTGACACATTACCGAAAAACCAGACATTATTAAATATAATTTACTTAGAAATTGTGAACGTTAATCTGACGATCACGTGGCCCAACCGGAGTTGGCGTAAAAAAAGTACGATTAGGATTGTCAACGGTTCAGGTAATTACACACAATTAGATTCGCGTAATCGTGTAAGATTCGACAAAGTTTTTACGTCCTTCTGCTTCTTAATTATACCGCGCCGCGTGAGTCATCAAACTACGACTTCGGGATGATCTTATTACAGTTTAGAGTTAAAAGCGTTCACGATCAAACTACGGATGAAAATAGGCTAAATTGTCGATTTACTCGTAACCATTTTTGTGATCTACATGTATGCATTTATGCGTGAAACTATTGCGAGCCTCACTCTTGTTTACTGTGCGGGTTTAATCTCTCGCCCCACATCCTTGCATAGATATACAGGACGTCCCAAAAAATGTACACACAGTTCGAATTATTACAACTTCATTTTTTATTTACATACGTAAATAAAAACTCAACTTGTAATCATTTAAACTGTGTATACCGTGTACTGTGTATACATACATTTTTTGGGAAACCCTGTATATGCATGTGTTTGTATATTGTATATATATATATCCTTAATTCGTTCGCGGTTATGGTACCGTTGTTTTGAACGAAAATATTTTGTGTTATCTCAAATGCACCTCACGCTGACGTGCGCGGATAAAGAGAAGACCGCGGAGAGATTTATACGAGAACGAACTTTCTATGAGTCATGAAAACAAATAGTAAAAAAACTAAATCTTTATGGTAATATTTCACGGACGCCGTCGTACGGTATTGGCAAATGACTCATCGATTTTTTTGCGATTCGAACCAGTCGGACGGCGTAATTTTTGCCTAATCATTAGTATCGCGCAGAGAAAGTTGACGAAGATAGAATTGCGAAAATTCCAGAATGCGGGCTGTTCAAACTGGCAGTTCACATCGAATTGTTAACGACCTTTTGTTTTTACTTTGCGCGCGGTATACCGCCAAATTATAGAGACAATCGATGTAAAAATTTGAAAGAAGCTGCGTGCGAATTGCAACACCGAGTCTCGCTAAACAGTGCTTTAACATTAAAATTCAAATATTTTTTAACACGTTGACCATAACGCCATATTTACATGTTTTGCTCGGGTTGCCATAAAAGTCTAATCATGAGAAATTCGGTCACTGATGATCACCGTGGCGTCATAGACAAAGCAATATGCCGTCACATGTGACCAACGTGGCGGTTAACGTGTTAATACATTATTTCGCCAATAAATATTTTTTATACTGGCGAAGAAAAATATTGTTTTTCCACTGTTCATCGACAAAATGCAACTCAAGCAAATTCAGAAGCATCGCGTGTAAATCCAACGGTCCATCGTATGCCAATAACAAAAGAATTCCAAAGAGAGTTTGTTTTTTGTCTTTGCAACGATACCGCAAAGAAGAAAAGTGAAAGTTAACATTTACGGGATCGTAATCTGCATTCCCCTCTAATTTGTTTGAGCCACGAATAGCCAATCGGCCATGAACGTTTTCAAGAACTTTAAGTAACATGAATACCTCGTCTGCAGCCGGTGCATCGCCATTGTTCATTGTTGTTCCGCGTAATATTCAATAACGGTCGAGGTAAGAGTATAATTTTAACGGCAATAACTATCTTTGCTACATTGGCTATTGAAATTCTTTCTACCGCAAAATAATACAATAGCTTCGTTTCAACTTTATTTCAGACCGTTATTCAGACGCGAGCTTTCACTGAAATCGTGTCCACTTCATTTTTCTTGTTTATCAAATTACATGAAAGGCATACCGGTAAAATAGACTAGCCAGCGATAGAAATAAAGCTTAACGATTCACCGTCCAGTGAATAAAGATAACAAAGAGATGTTCTCGTTAGTATCAGTTGTCGAACTATGATTATCCAGAGATGTACGTTCAAGTAAAGAATATATTGGAACTCCCATCGTGTGATTATTATTTTTATCATTCAGCATTTTATTTTTGTAAATACTGCGCAAGTGCTTCTTGATTCAAGGTTTCCTAATTCAGAGATTCGATGCAAGGAAATAGGAACTGACATTTTTATATATTTTAGAGAATTTCAGTAGCCGATCATGATATTTTTCAGCGCTTCTAGCGGGAGCTTAAATTTCTCTTGCATTTTTAACAAATTATTGACTTTCTTTTAATTGCGTCTTTCAGTTCGAGGAAATTGTAACGTTCAGACCAACTGTCAAATTGGTCGAGTGTTTTCGTTTTTTATTTACTGATCTTACTTGCTACGTCAGATCTATAGAGTTCATACTATAATTGATCCATTAGTGTGATACCTGCGTTTTATCAAGAAGCATGCAAAATGCCAACTAATATTAACGGATGGTAATTGGCCGGCGAATTAACATTGACGGCCGTTCGCTTGTCGCACTTCAACGCGGACACAACTCGTTCGCGTAACATCGCAGCGTTTACAAATTAACCCGCGATTGAATTTATCTTGCTTTCTCGTACCGAGGAATCCGAATTTCTTCATTAACGCGTTGACCGTCACGTTGGTCATACGAGATTGCTTTGTCTATGATGCCACGGTGATCATCGGTGACCGCTATTCTCATATGTTTACAGTTTCGTGATCCTCTGAGAAAAACATGTGAATGGCAAAAATTGCAGCACTTGACATTCTCTTGTTCCGTCCCCTTAATTACACCACGAATAACGATATATCCACCGAAAATGTATCCTCCTCCAAAAGTTGCCCCAATTTCCTTTGGCACTCGAGTCAGCGAAATTTTATTTTCTTCGGTGTCACTAGCTGTTTTAACCTTGGCAAGTGCTTTGCACACGAGCTTTATCGATCTTTGCCTCCGGTTAAGGTGAGCTCGTCTCGCAATCTCGACATCGCGTTTTTCGTATTGCAAAGAAATACTGCGGAATTCAAGGCGCCCGATGCGAGCAGCGGTCGTTAAAACAATGTCAAGTCACGTAATCTTGCGAAGATACATCACGCGTGAGAGATTAAAAGTTTATCGCTGCGAAGCGAACTCTAAAATATCGCCGAAAAATATTTCGGTCCTCGATCGCGCATCATTGGAATTGAAATGAAATCATTACAGTCGCGAGAATAATGCCACGTAAAGTAATCCAACGAAAATACATTACGCGTGAGGTATTAGTCGCGATACGAATTCCTCTTAACGTCGCAAAGAGATGTTCTGGTCTTTGATCCTACTTCATCGAAATTCATATCAAATCTTGAATCCACGGATATATTGAAATTGTGTTGGGAAGCGCAACAATACGGACATTCCGCTCGAACGCGTCTCTAATTGCACGGAGTCGCAGAGATAATAACAGAGGATCTACCAACATTGTTCGCGTCCTAACTATCGGTCAGCTCGTTTGCGGATTATTACGACAGCCTAGCCGTTAACCTTGAAGTTTCTGTTACGAAGGGAGCCCCGTATTTAGAACTGCACCCGACGGTAAGGAGCCAGTGAACCGGTTTCGCGTAGTTTCACAGCTATCGTAGTTTGATTCTCGACTGTATTCCGTAAAAGCGTATCGCAAATGAACGATACTATCTATCGGTTATTAAACTACTCTTTTCAGTTATTTGTCACGGATCGACGGGATAATTTCAAGATTGACGATCGATTTAATTGGCCGACCGGTGCCCTTAGTCGGAACGTTCGCGTGTACCTTTAATCTTTGCTTCAAGATTCTTCTTTATTTACTTCATTTATTTAATCCTCGAAGAGGAAACAGGATGCAGTTTTGTGATCGTTCCGACCTTCGGAGCGAACTAGATAAATTTACTCGAATTCGTTTATACTAAACAAACATCTACGGTTGATGTTGACGCGTTTAGCAAAAAATATATTAATCATCGCGTCGTTATTTAGTACGATTACCTTTGATCCTTTGTACGGTATCATATAAATACAGTACGATACTACTGTTCCTTTAACGTTCTACTTTACGGATAAAATTAATTCTCATTGTTATTCGTCAATGCGATCGTATCCATGGGTGTAAAAAAAAAAATAAAATACGATCGAGGGCAACGAACCGTCTAGAATTCCGTTCCGGCGTCTTTGTTGGATGAAATTCTTTATAAGAACGTCTATCCTTTTTTTTATCTCCCTTCTCCTTTTATCCACCGCGAGTCTCCGGTTCGTACGCCCATGGAACGTACGTTGAACCATTTCGATGGGCAGACCGATACCAAAAGTATAATTCGTGATCTCATGCTACAAAATTGCCGATAATTATTGGGCGGTCGACGATCCCCATGAACTGACGGATGTTGCAAATCAAATTTTCCATCTGTTACGCAACGTCGCGTAACCCGGTGACGACGAAACTCGCTATTAGCGATTTGGGGTTGGCGAAAAATGTAAAAATAAGCGTCGTTAAATGCTACTCTCCGCACTGCAAAATGTCGGGGAAGCGTGACGGCCGATGCAGGTGAACGATCGGTGGATATTAAAACGGTGTTGCGCCACGGTTTCTTTCATTTCTGTTACCGATATACGTAGAATGGGCAAAACAGAATGGGGAAACCCGATATACGCGTGTCAGGCGAAAATAGAACGAAGACAAAGGAATGCGAAAGTGGGGCCTTGCGGCCCTCGCCCCTCCTTCGTCTAGTGGAGTAAAAAAAGCACGAGATATCGCTACGGAATTATTTATAATTCAAATTTAAATATTTACTCGGGGAAAGAATACTCTGAAGTATCTCAAACAGTGATCTCGAATTTGGAAAATAAATTAAAATTAATAACGCGTCGTAGAAAATTTTACAAAGTATATTACAACGTTTCGGGCCCTAATGCCACTCGCCGTCAAGACCATTACACTCTCGAGAATTTTAATGTACGATTTTGAAAAGAAGAAACTTCCTGCGCGTTCATTTTATCTCGAATCACTTATTTAATTAATTTAATTTCTGCAAATCTCACATAGGGCATAATAGAGAAACAGAGTGTATAATCGAGCGGTCGAGAATCAGAGTGGCACTTTTATGATTTCACGAAAGTATAATCTTTCTCCCATAATGCGAGCGGAGAAATAAAAAAAAAAACAATTAAATACCCCACTCCGATTTTCACCAGCTGGAACACAAACGTATCCCAATTTCCGAGTGTCCAAGCGAAAATAGAACGGAGACAAAAGATCGAGCGAGTGGGGGTCAGTGGGGGCCTGACGGTCCCCTTCTCCTTTCGCCATCGTCGTCCACAAGGAACAAGAAACCGCGGCAACCGCGATTTCTTTCCTCCCTGGATACGTGGCGGCACGACGCTGGCGTCGCCGCCGGTAAAGATCGGAAACCCGCGATCCTTTTTCGCGTCGTGTAAACGAAGCTCGATCTCGTGCCAGCTGTGATCGTCGTCTGCACGCGCCGATCGATCCACGTGGTCGCCTCGATCGTTGGTTAAACGCCGATCACCGTGCCTCGTCGTTAATCGTAACATCGCGAAGGAATTCATTGCCGGTGTGCTATCGATCTCTCGAGTATACGTCGAACGTTCGTCGCGAGATCGTAGATCTCGCACCACTCGGTTTTGTTTATTCGCGAATCAATTTTTACCTAGTTTCATCGCTCGTAAAATTAAGAGTGCAAAAGAGTGACGCGATATACACACCGTGACGTTTCCTCCTCGTACACAATGACATAAAACGATCTAACGTATAGAGATCCATTCCTCGTTTATGCGAACTTTCCGCTACTCGTGAAAACTGTGTTAACGGTAACACCTGAGACGGAACACCGACTCCCGCGGCGAATATAGCTTTTCCAGGAAAAACATTGCCGCGGAACGCGTGTAAAAACGACGTTGAACGTAGCTCGAGAGAGAAATGGAACGAGTGTCCCAATGACTTAGAGACGACAGCGGAGTTTCTCGAAGACCCTCGAAGCGACCGAGCGAAGAGGATGCGGAAGAGGCCGCTGGTCGATAGTCTCGCAATGCCACCGGAGTTCACGGTATCGATCGTAGAGATCCAATTCGACAAATCTGATTGCGACTCACTCGTTTCTCGCCATCCTCGCGGTTTCTATCACCGTGGGCACTTTTAATCTCGAAGTCTCGATTCAACGTTCGAGTTTCATCGGCTGAAGAAATTCGAGAGGCCCCTCGTAAAGCTGACGCAACGACAACGATATATATATATATATATCGATGTCATGAAAACCGACATGCCGGACGCGAAGCAGAATACCGGTAAGATCGAGAATCGTGCCGCTACGTTGAAGCAGCAACGATCCAGGAGCTGTCAGGAACACGGCGACGAGGATTGTCCGAGCGAGAACGAACACGAGTTCGAGTCGTTGGAGTACGAGGAGGACGCTTATTACTCGAATCTGACGGCGACGCCGAGCTTCGACGACATCGACGAGCTCAGCGACGACGCCGACGAGATCGTCGTTCATTGCTGGCGCGACTCGAACGGCGATATCGACGAGATCGTCGTGGACGACGCGAATCTCTTCGTCGAGACGCAGTTCCTGACGTCGGAGCCCGAGGACGGCGACGCCACCGGACCCGGTCGTAAGAAGAAGAAGAAGAAGTCGGTCAGGGTGATATTCCAGGACTTCTCGAAGCCGTATCTCGCGAAGATTAGCAACAGTCAGAATTATAAGAAGTTCCTCGAGTTGGTAAAAGGTGCAGGATGTAAGAGTTTGTTAGTAATATCGCGTGACGGAGGATTCGCGTGTTTTGAGATTGATAGGATCGATGGAACACGCTGATGATCGATGAGAATTCGAGTAGGGGTGAATAGGAATGATTTGCGTTTTTGCGGGTCGGTCGAATTATGTCGGATGAGATTGGAGGGTAATGTGGGATTTTGAAACGAGTGTCGAAGATTTTCGTGAAATTTGGGAAACGCGAACCGAAATAGTTTGCGTTTATTGACATTCTATTTTAAAGTTCGTGACCCGGCGTCTCATTTTCGCACTAGAATCGTAAGTCTCAATGAGAATTGTCGAATAATGGACTGAGATGGTTTGCGCTTGTTGTCATTCTTTTTTAAAATTCCTGGCAGGCGTAGAATGTTCTCACAAGAGTTGTCAATTTCAAAGAGTCGCTGAACGATGAAAACAAATCAGAAATCGAAAGGAAACGAATTACATTTGTTGTCAGTTTAATGCGAAATTCCAGAAAGATGTATTAATTTTAATCAATATTATAGAAGTCAATATATATCGTAGAACGATTGGCGGAAGTCCTTTGCATTTACCGACAGACAATTTAAAACGTAGTAACATTATTGTGCGCTGCGATCGATGCTGTCGCTTCGCCATTCCCGCGGAAATTTCGTGCACTGGAACCCGGCATAAGAGCAGTCACATAAATAGAACAGGTAACGCAAAAATATAAAAGTAAAGTGCGTATCAGCGTTCCCCGGATTCCGCCGATATCAAATACGTACGCACGCGAACCGGCACTCGAGAGCGACGTTACATTTTAATGTTCGATTTTGGTAAGAAGAAACTTCCTGCGCGTGGATTTTACCGCGATAGTTTCTCACGTTCATCGAACAGGATGTAAAAATTGAAAAAAAAAAGTAGAGTAGCTTCGTGCCTTCCTGCAATCACTGTAAAATTGTTTTAAAATCGTTGTAATTACACGGCTACATTATCGAACGAAACGTTTTCCCGTTTCCACGTGGTCGCTGATTGTTACGAAGCATCAATTATCGATCAAATTGCCTTTGATCTCTTTACAGGAACGCGTTGAAATTTTCTGACAAGAACGTCGATCGGAATGAGTTCACTCTTTCCCGACGTCCTCACGCTTCACTGAATTTCTAGAAAGTTTTCGACGTCTCCTTTGCTACCCGATCGTTTTCAAGATCTATCGTTAATTAAATACTGTACGCCGAGCGAAAAGTTTCGTTCTTGATTACTTTCAAGGGTGAAATTGGAGACGCTATTAATCTTGTACCTATGTTCGTAGTTTTTGTTTTGACGAGTATACGCGAGTCGCAGGAGTTATGAACGCGTTCTTGGAACGTATTTTCTTAACGTTCAGTTTTTAAATCGAGAGATAGAAAACGGTGGATATTAAAATTTGAGGTAAACTGAAATGAAATTTATTCTCAAATTACTATTAAAGAAATGGGGAGTAGTATAAACTAATTAACACGAATCAAATACGATAATTGTTTCTAGATAATTTTATTCAATTACCTCGAACGCATCCTGATTTGCTCGCGTCTCACAATGTTCGTCGTTTTCAATAGATTTTCTATACTTACGTACTATGATCGCGTACGTAAGAAGCCACGATATCGATTCTCACCATTTTCATGGCCAGTTATAACTGAACGTAATACGATCGATGAAACGACGATGATCCACCGTTAGATCGAATCGACGGATCACTTACGCAATCTCAAGATTGTATTTCTGTATTTCCATTCCAACGATCGATCGATCTCACGATAGTTACTACGCAACGATATCCCATCGTGAATAATCGAATATAGCCAATTTCAACGGCAAGAAAATGAAATTCAAATCGATCTCACTTATTTCCCATATCGGGTATTAATTAATTCATCGAACCCGTCGTAGGCATCCGCGGAACGAGGAACGAGACGAGAACGCGTCATCGCTGGGAAAACCTACGCGTCGGAAAAAAAAAATTTCCAATTTACAGTTACAGTCGATAATCGCGTTGCTCGTACCAGCGCGCGTCGGTAATTACCCGCTACCAGCAATTAATATGACGGAAACAGCGAGAATACTTTAATCGTCTATCGGAAAGAAGGGGTGCGAGGGCAAAAAGGAGTCAACGTCGAGGGGGGGGGGGGGGGGGAAGAAAATGTTCGTCCGCAAGAAACATATCCGACGAGTCTTAACTAATTATGAGGCATGAATGACCTCCAATCAGGATTCCAACTAACGATGCAATTCATGACATCCTCTCGACTCACAATACTTTATTTAACCACACTTTCGTATCTCGCATCGTCGTCGAGATTTAATACCGCGGTTCGGTGACCCGAAAGGAACAAGTCTAACCCCCCTCCCTCCCCCTCCCTCCTTCTTTTTCACGTCGTTTCCCTACAAAGCCGACGAACCGGACACCGTTGTGCCACCACGGTATTCACCTTCGAGCGCGCGTACGTATACCGTCGAGTATTTTCTAACACCTTTCCCCCTGTGCTTCGTGTTTCAGGAGAAGACGCCTCTCTTCACTCGTCCGGCTTTCCCTCTCCCACGTCCGATAACGTGGTGAACGAGCTGCAAGGTCTATCGCTGGAGGAACAAAATCGTCAGAAGGAGGAATGGAACGCCGAGCTCGCTAAAGTACTGGATTAGTGTACCGGCCGTTGTTTCCAAATACGTTCCGTTACTTCACGTCGCGTCTTGCGCTCTGGTCGAAACAAGACGAACCCAGCGTTTCCTTCCTTCTCCTCTCAACACAAGGGACGACGCGACGTGACGTAACGGAACGTATTTGGTGTACCGGCTCTCTAAGGCTTTGGGTTGGGAACCGTTGCGAGCTGGAGAACACATTTGTAACGCGCGTCTCGTATTGCGCGCTGTTTCGGATCTTTTGATCGATGACTTTAGTAATCCTGACGAACGCGGAAGCTTAACTCTCTGCTGCATGAATTTATTTACCACCGAATTCCTTATATAGCAAAAAAATCTAATTGCATACTATTAGCACCAGGTACTACTATAATGCATACTATTAGCACCAGGGGTTTTTTATACGGTGGTGAATCAAAAAGTAATAACAATTATTTTTTTCACTGAGTTCACTATGCGTTTACTTGGAGTGTCGTGGAAGTAGGAAGGTCATAAATATGGTCGCCATTCGATACAAATGGTCGTTACTTTGAAACTTAAGGTTATCTTGTTTCTGTAAAATTTATGTTGAACGATTTCAGTAAAAAAAACTACACGAACTCTTTGATCACCCTAATAGATGCAGAATATACTTAGTCCGGAGATAAAATTACATTTTCTTTACTTTCTTTACGTTAATTGAGGTCATGTAAGACAAATTTCTCCGAGCTGTGATACAAGATTTTCTTCTCATGCTCCGGTAGCGAACATGTAAAAGACGTGATAAAGTTAGAAGCGTCGCCGGCACAACGTTTTGGAAGTGTTGTAAACCCGTTGAAAGTTACAAGTGTGTTCCCAGCTCGAAGAGTTTCGTCCTGTTCTCTCTCTGAACTCTGAACTTTCTCGCGACCAATCTCGTGAACCTGCGTGTGTCGTAGGTCGAGGAGGAGATACAGACCCTGAGACACGTCCTCGCGAACAAGATCCGAGTCTCTCAGGAGCTGAAGAGGAAGCTGGGCATCAGCGTGTGGAAGGAGATCACGGAGGACGTGAATCAAGGCTTGAAGAACGTTAAGGAGAGCCAAGTGTACGTTTCCAAAGTTACCAAAGCACGTGCTTCACTTCTCTCACTCTTTCTCTCTACTTCGCTCACATTTTTGCACGAATGGAGTCTTTGCTGGGTTCGACGGTGCTTTCGTACTCGTGCATTTCGAGCAGCATGATCCGTTGAATGAAAACATTTCAGAGATACGCGTTAATATCAAATCATTTTTGCGTACATATCCAATCGAGATTATGCGTCCGCGACGTGCTGCTATCGATACCCGAGACTTCAGGCACATATACGTTACGCTACACGCATACAATTCAATTGTTAAAGCTAGAGCTAGGAGAGCTTGTTGTCGCTAGAGACATCGAGGTTGCTATACATGGTTTATCGATCCGCCAAGAAACTAATATCGTTTGAGAAAACATTTACAGAGTAACCTGACGTAAGTAGATGTAATTTTGTTTGTTTCTATGTCGGTTTAAGTTTTCAGTTTTTACGATTCTTATTTAATCCATCGAAGACACACTTGACATTTCTCAGTTTTACACGAATCTCGCGGGCGAATGCCCGACGGTTACGGAGCACCCGTGTCCCTCCCGTTTTACTTTCTTTCATTTCTGCTCCGAAGACATGTAGAACACTTTTTCTTTGACTTTTGGTTGGGTTCTCATTCAGTTATCAGAACGTCGGGGAGAAACTCGGTCAGTTCACCAAGGCAGTCTCCGAGAACAGTTTGTAAGTACGCAAATAATTGTGTTTTGCGGCGAGATCCAACATTTCTCACTTGTCAAAATGTTAATTAACCTGACGCGGCTGATGGAGAAATTAACTACTCCCTTTACCCTCGTCATCGCGTACACTGCACCTCGGGGGAAATATTGGATCGCACTTTGTATTTAGCGCCGTCAAGTTTTTGTTTTCCACACGTGCCCTTATTTCCTGCATGGCAAACCTTTACTCTGTCCACGTTCCTATCACCGTGTACAAAGAACGCCCCCCACCCCCTACGAAGCATCGTAGATTAATTTTCTTACGAGAACATTAACGCGCCTACCTCGCGTCGCGACAGCGCATCGCGATTTACATGCCGCTTGCGTAAACTAACAACGAAACACGAGGTTTATATAATAGCCGTTAGAGCGACGCGCGGAATGCTGTGACTAATCAGATACGACGCGAATGGATGTGTGAATGCGCGTACGAGGGAATCGCATTGGGTATAAACCGCTATCACGACCCGAGCAAATCATCAGTGACCATAGACAATGTAACCTTGGCAGAGCGGAACGAGTTTCGAGTGTAAATGAATATATGTATTTCTTCGTCCCACAGATTCCAGAAAACAGAGTCGGTATTCAAGACAACGGCTGAGAAGACCACCAGTATCCTCGGTGGATTTGGCAGCGGTCTCTCGATGAAGATCGGTCAAATGCGCAATTCTGACAGCTTCCGTTCGTTGGAGGAACGCGTCGGGTCTGCCTATGAAAATGTGAAAGTAATTACTCGCTTACAAATACGATTCTCTTGGGAGACATATCTATGTTACGGGGAATATAAATAATTGGACATTGTTTATAATGCCCGTACACGATGTTACGGGCAATGTAAATAATAACGCGATCCTGGCTGGAATATTCCTTTGGGCACTTTTTAAATTGCCCGAGCATTATAAATAATGCCCAATTATTTACATTGCCCGTAACATCTACATGGAACAGAAACTCTACGAAGTTGTCAGCTAACTTAAGGCCGCGTTTACACGGATTCGTGAAAAATGGTTGTGGTCCACGTTGTATTTTACTGCCACGCTTAAATTGATGATTCGTTGTTCGGTAATTGTGGGCGGAGGCCACGCGAAACTGTCACGACTGATTCGTCCCGGTTCGGAACGTGTTTGCCATTTGAGACGTGATAGCTCAGTCGAGGAAAGGAACTTGTTCTGCGAAAGTGTACCTTTTTATTGGTACTGACTTTTTTCGCGTAAATGTCTTCACGGTTTTTTAAATTTACGATCGTGCACCACAATTCGTTTTTGTTTCTCTAAACGTGGCCTAATATTGGAGAAACAAGGGCTCAATAGAACAAAATGCAGCGAATAACTTTTTTTATAATATTCTATTACATTTAACTCTCTGATTGTGCCCTGTTATCATTCATCAATATCAAAGCAGACGAGTCCTTCGAAAATCGAGAGTTAAAAACTCACCACGCGAACTACCTAATCGTCAAAAGATAGACCAGCCACGTAAGACTCAACACGATCGATCCTTTTTTACTTTCAGACAAAAGTCGTGCCTTCGAGATCCAGTTCGATGCAGAGCTTCGACGACGCGCTCCGAGAATCCGAAGCCGCGAGACGCGCGTCCGCGGCGCCCTCTGCGACCAGCCCGACCATTCCTGAAGACAAGCTTCTATCTTAGAGCCGGCACCCGACATTCTATCGATTTCTGCCTCTTCTATGCGTAACATGCTGACGCGTCGATCGCGAGATCCGTGAAGCGGTGTGTTTTGCGCCACGCTACCAAGTATCACTGTCTACCGCATTGCTATAATCTGGGCCAAAAGATGTTTGCGTACGATCGAGGAGATGTTCGATATTGATCGAGGAAAAGAAGAAAAAAAAAAAGAGCTTGGAAATACGTCGCGAGCTGGAATCGCGAGTCCGCGGACTCGCGTTTCGCGGCGGCAATGCCACGGGATCGTCAGCCTACGACGTTGAGCATCGTTGAATTGTGAAAGTTATCGCAACACTTCGCTTTTGCATCTACCCACGCGATCTACTTCGTAGCTTCCGCGATCGATTTCTAAACGGATGAGTCGGGCGAGAAATTTCGACGATTAATTTTTGACGTTTCTCCTTCTTTTCGTTGTTTTCTTTTTTTTTGTTTTCTTACCGTAACGCAGGATCGTATGTCACGCGCTTTGACATTTGTTTTTCTTTTTTTATCGAGCCAAGGTGCGTCTCGTTTAGTTTCAAGGCTGGGAAAGGCCATCCAGATGCCGCGATCTGTGTATGGGGCCGGGAAGAAATTCTATTTCTTATCGTAATCATGTTACTCAAGAAGATGGCGGTTTGATTTATTACTTTATCGAACTTATTTGCACTATAGCGATTTTTATAATGCATAATAATATATCGTTGATACATACCTTGCATTTTTGTGTCGCAATCTATTTTTGCACCATGAATTTCACGAGCGTAGGAAAACACATTGAAATAAATGTTAGATGATTCGTGCACGCGAATCGCCTTCCAGAAACGGTAATTTCTGTGTGTGAAGATTTACTCTACACGTTCCTCCGTCAATTGTATACTAACACCCGATGATACGTACTCGCTAAACTTCGACAATACTATTTATTCACGCGTAATACACGAACATCAGATAATTTCTATTTGTATGTATTTAATTTTTTCAAGGAGCAAAGGCAAACGGAATAAATATCCACGGAGGTACTCCTGTAACAATTCATCTATCCCCAAGACAAAAACCGTATTTTATTCGACGTTACATATCCCCCCCGGACACTTCGGTGTCTAGAGAAAAATGTCCGAAACAGAAACGACTCGAAAATTGTGTCGATCGTCGATGGTCCGCGATTACGAATTCTCAATTACTTCGAGGCAATGTAATTAAAAACAGAAATAATAATAATCGAGATCAATGTGCGCCCGTGCACCGTAATCGTTGAGCCTCGAAAAATGAATATTCTTCGACCGGAGGATAATTCTCTACCACTGAATTTACCGACAAAAGGCGAAAGGTGTTTTCTACTCGCAATTAGCCCCGTAACGATATTAGATGAGCGTAAATGCGTTCCAGCCGGGGGCGCGTTTGCTTGATAACTGTAAAACACACATTATAGGCACGCTAACCCCCTGGCATATTTATCTCGTGCGCCGTCGCGCGTTATTCATTCCCGCGGAAGCTTCGAAACCAATCGTGATCGATTCACTAGCTCCAATTAATATCAGTTCAGCGCTCGCGTTGTCATCGACAATTCGCCACACGATTCTCTCGTTCGTATTGGTAAATAAATTATTTTACGAAAGGCCAACGGCGCTGAGCAATTTCATTCCCACGGCTTTGCGAGCGTGACGTAAACTCTATCCTCGTTACAAGGGGAAGATTTATGTACGCTCATCCTCGTATTAATACAACACTTTTATCGCACTTGGCGAGTTGGATTCTGCGCGCGTAAAGTGCGCGTAAAGCCGGAGAGGCGCGCATGGTCACGGGATAATGTGTCACGCGTTTATACGCCGTCGTATTCTACTTTCGTGTTTTCTTTTATAAAAAAAAGCATATAAACCTTTATTTAATCTAAGTACAAAAATAGTAGGTACATTCTTCTCGTCGTTTCGTCTAAATTAATAAGTTCCTATTTGCCGGCTGGCCTGCCGTTCGACACGCGGTTCGCATCGTCGTCGATCACCGCACTGAAGGAATCGATCGTTCGTTTACCCGTTAACGGGGAAACGACAAAGACAGAGAGAGAGAGAGAGAGAGAGATGGGGAGGTGGGGAGGGGTTAGAGCGAAAGAGAAAAACAAATAATAAAGAGACAGGAGGACAGAGGAGAGAGAGAGAGAGGCGCGAAGATACGATTCGAGACGTTTCTTTCATAGGACTGATCTCCGGCAAAACCGCGTAAGCGACTTTTAACTTTTGCCAGTTAATCGGTAATCAATTTTACTCGACGATCGTCGTCGCTCTACAGTTTATCACGAAGGAGACGATCTACAAAAGTTAGGAGGGCGGAGCTTGTTGGAGCGTGCGGGTATGTGGATCTATTTGTATCGTATCTAATGGACGAACAGACATCGTATTTGTCGTGCCTGAGATTGCGACTAAATGTATTAAATAAATGTTTTACAATATAAACAAGATCGTTCGGTACCATCGTTCGTTAGTCACACAGTTTTCGATCGAATGAGCTCCTTCGTTTTCCTCTCGAACGAGGTCGATGCGGTTTATAAATAACGCAATAATTTATATAAACGAGCCGTCGATTTCGAACAATCGCATATACCGATTCGATACTCGAGTCCAGCCGCTAGATCGCCGGTGACACGGGAGCGTCGACAAAAATCGTGTTCGCGCATTCGAAATCACACTCGCCAGTACTAATTCCTACTGTCTATAATTAGCCGCTCAAAGAATTTTCTTTCTCCGTCCGGTTTCTTGTTTTTCGCGCGACACGATCGTCCTACTTTACGCATCGCTACTAAGTGGTGAGAAACGATAAATCGACTGTTAGGTATACTCGAGCTCATTAAACGGGAGTGTTAGTCAAGCGAGTTAGGAAACAAACAAAAAAAAAAAAGAGAAGAGAAACAAACAGACTATCGCGGTTCTTTCGTCAGTTTGCGTTCATCGGATAATTCTCCTCTTAACGAGAAGCCGCCATAAATTTCTTATCGTACATACGGTATACGGAAAAAGAATTGGATAATTATTTTAACGCATTCGCTGCGCTTGTAAGTACAAAACATGATTCGTCCGCGCAAACTGGTTGCGCCTAAGTACAAAACAATGAGAACGAATCCTCTACTAGTATGTATGTATGTCCTTCTCCGGCCGCACGGCGAGAGAAAAGAAGTGAAGAGGAAGAAGTTTGAGAGAAAACAAAAAAGTGTGAAAAAAAAAGAGAGCTGCTTTAGCAATTACATGCGTACATACTTTATATAATCGTACATTATAACTGGGTAATCTGTATACGTATAGAAACATGCGTATATGTGTGTATATATATATATTTGTATTATATATATATATATTACGACTTCGTTAACAACATAAAATGTAATTATTCACATAACACAATAATCCGTGGTCTATAATATTATAACGATCTGGTTTTTTGTACTGGGTAGGCCAACACATACGTTTCTATATACATAGTCGAGACTCTTTAAACTTTCATTTTAATATCCTTTATTCAATAAAAAAAAGAATCTAGGTATATCCTCTTGGTTATATAGCGCGCAAGCTTTGCTTCTCGCTTCGGTTTTCTCGCTTTCGGTTCGGCTCCGTGCAGGCCTCTTGAGTATTATTCATTTATTTATTTATTTATCATCTCGTTGGAAATATCTCTCATATTTCGTTACCATGGTAACCTTGGAATTGGGTTCGTCGCCGTCGAAGGAACGGCCAACGAACACCGTCGCTCTCGTTAATCGGTAGATCTAAGATTAACGCCGTACGCGCTAGGTCAAAACGTGAGAAAAACAAATGATGTGTATATATATATATATATGAACAAAGACAGTAAACATTAAATTAAGAACGCAGGGTAAAGTAATGAAAAGGATTATCATATAATACAACGGTACTTTGAGTATTGTTTAACATGAAGAAACGGTTGCGACGATTTTCCGAGAGTATCGCTAATCGACGTTGCTAGAAATCGAAATGATGATCGATGGATCGTTCGTTCGAGCCTTGATTCTTATACCAAGTGTCCGCGGTCGAACGATATTCTGAAATTATTCTAACGATTGATTATTTGCGTGCCAAGAAGGAATCATGATTTTGAGTCTTCGTACCCGAGACAGATGTCTGGGTTTGGACATAAATATTTCAAGATTATTCTAACGACAATTTTTTTACACGGCAGAGCTAAACAATTATACGTACACGAACGCCTTTACCAATGCTAGCCGTTTGCGCAACGACATTCGCAACTGTACACTTTATCTCTTCTATACGTAAAGTTACAAATGTCCGAACAAACATTATTTCCCTCGATTAAAAACCGCGGAACAAATCTAGATCATGCACATCTCCGGATCTCCAAACTATTTCTAAAGCGAGCGAACAGATGTGATTCCTTGTGAAATAATTTTCAGTATAATAGAAATTCTCTAATTATTTCTTGATTAGCGAACCCGTAATACACTTGACAGAGTAAAACAAAAAGTTTGGAGATCCCAAGATCCAGAGATCCGCATGATCTAGATTTAAGCCAAAAAGCGGGAACTTGGTTTATCCCATTCGAGATTCAAGAGCAAAATTTTCGCACCTGGGCTTCGTCCTCAAAATTTGTCCTCGTCTCGAATGGTTTAAGTTGTCCAAGCGGACGCGCGAAACGCTTTAGAACGAAAGATAAAGTTTTTCATTCATCTCGATCGGCGATACGATTTTACTATTAGCCAGACGCGCGACATTATCCTCGTTTATTCGATTCGACCGTGGCGACCTTTGAGCGCGAACGTTGCACCTTTCCGCGCAATCTTCCATCTACGGAGACCATTGTTATATCTCGTACCGCGTGTTTACCGAGACACGGGGGTGTGCCACACCTCCGTTCTACCTTCAGAAGGTTAACGCGCTGCAGCGGTCTTACATCAGTCAACCGCAGTGCGGCACGGATGCCGAAAGATCTCTGAGATCTATGCGCGTACGCAACGATACCTCATAGATCTTTCTAAGGTTCTCCAGGTAAAACGTTTCTCGCGTTAAAGCCTACGAAATCGATCCTGCGCGTGGATGGAAGTCGGTTTCATTTATAATACTCGGAAGTTGTTGTTAACGCGGCGAGAATAGAGTTATTTTTGAAAATTTCTCTAACTATGAGAAGAAATATATGCAAGTTTTAAGATAGGGGAAAAAGGGTGCCGTATCGTGTCAAATTGTCAACGTGTCAATTTCTATTCAAACTTAAAAAGATTTTTCGTTCGGAAGAGATTTCCTAGAAAAGTGTCTCGCGAACGAAGCTCCTCTTTTTATTAATTCTGAATTTACGAGTAACTTTTCAGAGGACAGTATATGATCGATAACTCTTTAGACGGTACCATTCGGAAGTTATTTTAAGAAACTCGGAGCAATTACGCACGTCGAAAGTAACTTCGTTCTTCGTTAAATACTAAACTTTCGAATTTTTATCACGCGATAAAATGTATGTACACGGTGGCGCTCCAAAGTTTCAGCGCACCTTGCGCATTTACCTACATATAATACAATTTTACCGTACAACGTGAAATCATATTCTCACTCTCTTAAAAGAATGATCTCTTATTTCGAGGAGACTACTTGTACCGCGTCGCGAAGATAATAAACGCGAGCCTCGTTAAACCACGTTCACACTCAAATATCCTCTGCATCGGAAAATATCCCCAAAAAACGGGAACTGCGCCGAAACTTTCGCGACCACATTTCATTCCGTTATAGTATAAGAAACGTAGAAAATATAAATAACATACAAAAACACATCTCGCATATACAAAATATACATATTTCTTTCCACGCGACAGCGACTCTAACATACTACCTCGACGGGTACACTCTTCGTTTACCTACATACCTCCTTTCTTTCCCGCGGCAAAAACTAAACATTGAAATCTAATCCACAGCCAATGGCGAGGCACCGCGACGCTCGGCAATTAAATCGCCACGCCGACGTCGATCCACGGAAGCGTGTCGCGTAACGGCGACGAGCGGGTTAAACGGACGGCGCGCTTTTCATCGAGGGAAGAGCGGTCTCTCGAGTAACGACGTCGGGAGTAGTGTATACACGCGAAATCGTTGGATCGATTACGAGCGTAATCCACGGTACACGAGCCTACCGGGACGATTAGAAGCGAGCGGGGCGGGTCGCAATCTGATTTTAAATTGGTGAAAGCCGCGCCGGCGGTGACTTTAAACACCGGTTGTAACCCGTATAAGGTTGGTCTCATCATATCGGCCCGGGGAGAAGCGTATCGCTCTCTCGCAACACAAACACACACACACACGCACACACACGCGTCCCCGGGGTAACGGCGAACACACCCGCGCGAATCCAACTAACGCGATTTAGAAGAATCCCCGAACGGCGTCGTCGACGTCGCAATAACACCGCGGTGATTATCCGCGCCCTTATATCGAGCCTCTTCCTCCTGTTCTTCGTCTTTCTTTCTTTCTTTTTCTTTGTTTTTTTTTTTTTTTATTGCGCGCGAGCGTTTCACTCGGTTAATTAATCGGATCATCGACCGCGATTTTAACTGGCTCTCGATGTTTTCGTAGGAACCTGAGAGTCGGGAAGAAAGTATCGCGTCGCGGCCATTGTTAACTTTAACGATGTGAATCGAAATGCCGTCGTTAGAATAAATTCAGAATATTTCAGAAATATACCGTGGGAATCGAAATATAATCGTGAGTTTCGAAACGAGTCAATTATGCGAGGCCTTACGATTAAAGTTATATTGTGCGCAACCGGTCGAGTTTTGCGAGCGGTACGCTCCCCCGGTCGACGGTTACGGTTTTAATTAATGCGATTAAGAGATATCGCGGGCGAGATATTGTTGGCGCGATAAAGCATTAAAATAAAGATACTGACCGACGATTAGGATAATCGAATGCTCCGTTGATGGCTAATTATCCGCGGGGATCTCGATTAGAATATTTATATGCGGATGTTGTGATTTTCTTGGAATTCCTTCTCGGCACGTCAAATGTGATCATCGGATATAAAGAGCGCGATTGTTTTCCGTTGTTTCTTTCGTCTCGTGGTTTTGTTTGTTTTTGTTTTTTTTTCATTCGAAGCGTTCGGTCAGTCGTGTCCGATGCCGGTCGATCGTACGGCGTACGGGTGCCTTTCGAAACGCTTTATATCGAATCGGCGTCGACCTTGCAACGGTATTCGATATCGCGGAAGAATCGTCTTGGTTATGCTGGATACACGACTAATTACGTAGAATGGACGGTAAGGAACGAGACTGGCGAGAAACGAGGATCGATGCACTTCCGGTCTCTGTGCATAGGTATGCCCTGACTTTTAGGCAGAAACGTCGCGTTTGTCCGGCATCGATGAGGTTTGAAAATATTTTTCAAAGTATTTCTCAAATTGCGAGTAACGATAATAGTGGTAAGAGACGAGCGGGTATGATCGGACGAAACGCAGATATATTTTTTTTTCTATGTAATTTTCTGGAAACGATTTTGAAGGCAGGAAAGATAACGTCGAATCTTAGTGACGTTCTTGCGGAATTGCAGTTCCTATTCAATTGTGAGTTCCTCTCTCATACCAATCGACGCATCGTTAAAATAATTTTCATCAACCACGGGAATAACGAATCAGAATTTTTGAACGACGTATCTGATATCTTCGCGCGCGATTGCCGGCGATGATTAGAGAAATTTATACGCGGCGAGGAGGAAAGAGATTTGCGTGTAACGCGGAGGAATGAATTTTCAATGCAATTTAGAAGCGATCCTAATCGAGTCTGGCTAATGAGTCGAGTCCCAAATTACAACTTGATAACGCGCTATCCAGAGAGTTATCTCGCGTAAAACGATAAACGTTGGGATAGAACTAACCCAGGCAATCACCTGGCAACACTTTATTACGCGCCGGCTGATTTATCGTCTCCCTCTTCGCGTGGCGCATCGTTTTTCTCAATGCCTCGCTGTACTGTGATAAATCTGATGAAAGGATCGAAAGAATTTCCCATCGCCGCGCAATCAGGTATCAAACGGGGGGGGGACCTCTAACGGATCAATGGGGTCTCACAATCATCATTACGGCTTTAGTTCCAAATCGGTGACGCGTCATTAGTATCGGCCTCGGGAAATTACCACATCACCCTTGATAATGTATTATCATCGGCGAGGAATGGAAAACGATAAATGTCGGGCGTGACTGACCCAGTTAATCGCTCGACAGGAGTTTTTCGAAACGCGAGCAATTTTTCTACAGGGAGACTGTTATTATTATTATTTTTTTTTTCCTAGCACGATAGCCCGACGATGTTAATCTTCGCGTAAATATTTATTTTAAAGTCGGCGGTTTATATTTTATAATCGCCCGGCAGAACTTTTCGAAACGCGACCATTTCTTCTACCGTGAGAATCTTATTATTTTTATTTTTTTTTCCTAGCACGATACCACCATGACGTTAACCTTCGCGTAAATATTTATTTTACAGTCGCTCGACAGGACTTTTCGAAACCCGAGCAATTTTTCTACGGCGAGACTGTTATTATTATTAATTTTTTTTTTCCTAGCACGATACCACGATGATGATTAACCTTCGCGTAAATATTTATTTTATAGTCGGAGGTTTCGCGACCGTGAGGTAAAGATGATGAATATTCAACGTTTCAGCTATTCACGGTCAAACGTAAATTTGTTTTTGTTTCTGCGACTGGTTGGGCAAACGCGGGAGATTGAGATCAGCAACGCGAAGCTTACGCGAGCCGAGATTATTAGTATCGCACTTTGTTAATTAACGTTCAAATACCTTGAAGCTGCGCGCCGCGGAATGATCGAAAGCAAAGTTCGCGGGTGTGTTTCGAGCTTATCGCGCGATCAACGATTATCCTGATTTTATCTCGGGCGAATCGTTGGCCATGCCCGATGATAATGTGTTATTAACAATGCTGCGAGAGACGAGAAACTTTGAGCGTCGCGTGCAACTAATCCTGGCAATTATCCGGCAAGGTTTTTTTTTTGATACGTCGAGAGAGAACTTTAACAGTTACCGCGTGCACAAAACTATACGACACTTAATAACGAAATAAACATAACAGAAGCGACGGAAATTGTCGTAGCGGATGATCACGATATCCTTGATAAGGCGTTAAACAAAGTCGAAAATGATCTCGCGACTAAACGAGAAAATCGCGTGCTACTCCACGTGCGATCGAAATCGTCCGTCTAATCGTAATTTGATATCTCGACACTACTACCGCGAGCTTTTGTTCACCCGTTTATTTTTATTCCGATCTAAAGCAAATGCTTACGAACGATCAAAATTTTGTCCTAATTATTTCTCGTGTTAATTATTCTGAAGGTACTCGATTGATTTGAATAAAAACGAAACACTTCCGGTATATTCGTAGACAAGGACGGGACAGAAATAAATCCGAAAGAAAGTAACGGTAATCATTCGGACGATCGTGACATTCGCGAATAATCGCGTCATCCCGATAACGCGCTAGATTCCGTCGCAACGAACAACGACGTGCTTCGCGACAGGATATTAATCAGTTATCGCGCTCATTCCTCGACGCGCGTCGTATGTACAAAGCTGACAAAACTCTCACGGGGAAAACGCACTTTGGGAATGCAGAACGAAAAGGGAAATTTATCGTCGAATCCGGCCGACGATCGCGAATCATCGCATTATCCTCGACAACGCGTTATCGACAAAGTATTCCGCGGCGAGAAAAACGATAAACGTCGCGCTCAGCTCGAACCGGCACCCCCAATCATCCGACAAGGATTTCCAACCTGCTGAGCAAATTTATCGCCTCCCGCGGGACGTATAGTTTTTTCTCGCAATCGGCGAATCGCCGCTGCTCTCGCGCCGAACTATGTGCGTAATGCATGCACGTAACGCAATATCGCGGCGCAACGTGTAATTACCTTCGGCGCTGCTCGTAACAACCTTAAGGCTCTTTCTAAAACTCTGACCTCCGCGATGCAACGCCGTCCGTTTCGCGCGCACTTTCCTCGCGGCGTTACGCGTCGAATAGCGGTCGTGCTCGATACGGGAATATATGGTTTTCGTCGATTCGTTAGTTTCGACCGATTTTTTTCTTTTTCGTTTTTCTTTTTCGCGAGAGTACACTATAGTTTGCGTAAGGAAGAATGGAAGACAGTGCGTTGCGGAATTATATTCCGCTTTTGTTCCGCGGTTGGGGGGTTTTTGATTTGATCCGTGTCGCTGGCGGATTTAGCGATAATTTAATTAGTAATTATATATAATTTAATTAATTTCATAATTTAATTAGGATCGTAAATACGGTAGATCCATCGATCCTTTTGTGGATCTATGACTGTTGGCTTCTTCATTGATTTTAATTATAATCAAGTAATTACGACCGATCGATAATGATTCAAAAACAAAAATTTCACGCAACGTTTCAGTTACATTCTGGTATTTATGATTATTATTGTCAGCGTTATGATCACATGAATTCGTGCTTTCTCGATCGACAAAAATCATTTCAACGACGTTATAGCAGGATCTTTAGACGTCGCGTTAGGTTCTCTGGATCTCTAAATCCGCCATTGTAATATCTTATTTATCCGTTCCGCGGCAATTGTTCGATAAACGCGTAAAACGGGTGAACGTAGAATTCTCTGTGTGGACACCGAACCGTTCCCGTTCGAGATCGTTCGTTGAATTTATAGTACTCCGACGATCGATCGTACTCGTAAAAGTTTCATCGTCGCGCGTAAAAGAAAATATTGGCGAGCGTACCGTAGAGCTCGAAATGTCGCAATACGCCCGCAGCGATAGTTGTCACTGTTATTTTCCCCGACGCAAATACAACGATCTCCGTAATGGCGCCTTCGTTTATAGCGGGCACCGATGAAAACGCGCAGTTAGGATCGGCGAACGAATAAAACGCTCGGCGCGTACGTCCGACGTGTATCATTATTCTAATCCGTTCTACCATTCTCACTCGCCGCGTCAGTCGTTACGCCGTTTCCGATGCTCCCGGGGTTGAAATCGTCGAGCGGTCGCTCTTGCTCCGTCCTTCGATCGAAACCGCTCGATCGGTAATTAAGAATTTACGAGCAAAGATAAAACGCGATATTAATGAAGATACGCCGTGCCTCGTTTCTGCCATCGGTCTCGTTTGCGAAGGTATAATAAAAAAAAGAGAAAGAGAAAGAAGTAAAGAACTGAGTCGAGAATCGACCTGGAAGCAGAGGGAAATACGTCGTTCTTGGGTTATCACTAGACTGCGGATGTTTATGCAAAATGCATTATATTGTGACTTACTTTATGCACTTAATGAACGATTCGGTGCATTATTTTATTTTATCTTATGCGTACAATACATTATACGTATATCTCACGCATATCGATCGCATTTGTTTCCCAAATCCGTTTAAAGTCAGTACAAAAATCATGCATTTTGCATAAACATCCGCAGTCGGGTTATCGCGATCGAAACAGGGAATAAGTATCGTCGCGATGGTAAATCGTGACCGAAAGAACCGCGCTCGTATTTCGAAAGAGAATTACGTTGGGCCATCTGTCTGATGTATGGTACCGCAAAATAATTTATGCGTAATTGGGTACGCTCGTACGGAGCTCGCGTTAACTTGATTTTCTGATTCGTGACTCTGGGCAAGGGGGCAGGGGTAACGTCGCGACGATCGAAAAAAAAACCCGTGAAAATGATTTCCTAAAAGGTAAAGGCAGTTACGTTTTCGTATAACTAAAAATCTACTAATACTCGTATTCTTCAGACTTATTTCTAGGGGCACCGGTAACAAGGATCAAGTGAACGAACGTTGAGGGGTAAATGCGAAAGGACAAAACAATTATTGAGAGGGTAACAGAGAAGAGAAGGGTGATCGGTGAAAATCTTGCGCTCAAGATTACGAGAATGTCGCGCGGTTCTTTCGGTTTCTTGTATCACTCGCATAGCACTCGATAAGAGTCTTTATAACATTTTTTTCTTTTTTTATCCACTCGGGCTGATTTCAAGAAAAACTTTGTCACCCCCGACGTCGCGTACCATAAACATTTCACGTCAAAGCGATTAACATATCGTAAATATACTTAATCTGGAAGACCTCGCGAAACTTGTCAAGAATTTCTCCGCAAAATTGCTTAAACTCTAAAATTAAACTTCCCAGTATCCGAAGAAGGATCCTGAGAAAATTGTCAAAAGAACCAAACGTCGTTGGCGTCTCTCGCCGTTGGAAATTCGAAGAGCCTAATCTTCTCGATATTTTTTTTTTTCCTGAAATCATCCCTCGACATCTCGCTTTCATCCCCTTACGAGTAATAAACGCCTACGCGCGATTACCCCCAGCGTAAGGACATTCGCGCGCGCGTGGTTACGCGCGCACCGCTTTAATCGCACGTTTGAGTATGTATCTAAATCACAGCTCATGCTACTAATTACTTAAACACGTATTCCTCTCGATAACTCTTGTAACTTACTGATCTAGATTACTTCTCGCCTACTCTCTACGTCTTGTGTATACATATATAAAAAAAAAAAAAAGAGAATCTGCTTCATAAAATATCTTTTTTAACGTTAATATCTCATAATGGTATTAAATATCGTTAATTGTCATAATCGTATAATCGTCGTCGCCGTCGACGTGCTCCGGCGGAGCTCTCCGCGTCGATCGACGAACGCCAGTTCGTCCGTTCGTTCGCGTCGGCCCACGAACGGCGATAAAATTCAATCATCGTAGGAACAACAATTTTCACGCGAGTCCCGGTGAGTAAAGCGGGACTCGTTGGTCGACGATTATCATTAAATTACGATTAGAATAAACGTCAGCTGGTCGCTGGACGTTAAAGGCGGTCGCAAAATTTCGTTCTCGCGAACTCATACGCCCGGCACACGCGCACACACATCGATATTTATCGTAAATCGTAAAACGACGCGAAACGTCTCTTCGCCGCGGATGAATTCGCGATACGCGCGATTCTTGGTCGCGCGTACGATTTTTGCGACTCTAAGGACGGCATTCTGGAGTTTTATATATTTATGGAATGTTTTTACGCGTGAAAGTGAAAACTACTAGTGGCGGTCGGAGAGACGGAGACTCTCGAAAAGAGGATCGATAGATCTCGCGACGCGGAGTCAATCGTCGATCTCTCTGAGCGACGTACAAAAGTCGTTTCGCAACTCCCGAGCTTCGACGACTCACTCTCGATGATCGACACCACCCCCGGATGCGTGCTAATTATTCTTCCTAAACCGCAAGACTCGAAGACACGATCGCGCAGGATGGTTCGGTATCGTCGTATTCGGAAGAAAAAAACTTACTCCGCGAACGCACCGATCTCCGTCGCGCGATCGTCAACCATCGATCCTCCTTCGCCTCCGTACAGTCGAGCCGGAGTCTCGAGCCTCGACCCGTGCTCATCGATTCTAATCATACATCGCTCCGTTTCGCTTATAGCGCGCGAAGACGCTATCCTAATCGTTGAAGAAAAAAGAGAGAAGAAGAAGAAGAAGAAGAGAGCAACGAAGGACAGAGAATGAAAGAGAGTGATGGACAGAGGGGTAGAGACAGACACGCGCAAGAAATTTAAAAAAAAAACAAAAAAAAAAAGAACACTCGCTCGTCGCATCCTCTCCACGCCATCGCTCGGTCGTCGTTCCACTTCTTCGCGCCTCGCTCGCGAAAAATAAGAGGAGCGCGGCTAAGAACCGTTACGTCAGACCCGACGCTCTATCTAGACGCAAAACGAGAAATCGACAGGTGAACATTCCACCGGGACGCGACTAACTGGGTGGATTGCAGGCATTCCCCGTAGGATCTACCGACACCTGATGCTGCTGACTCCTGTTCGTGACGCCGGTCGTCGCGGCGGGCGTCGTTTCCGCCGACGGGCTCGGATTTCCGCTGTTACCGTTGTTGCTGCCGTTGCTACCGGACGCTTGCTGCTGAACGCTGGGCTTCTGCGTGACGTGGGTCTGATAGTGCTTCGCCAGGTGTGCCTTCTGTCGGAAGCTCTTGCCGCACAGGGAACATGCAAAGGGCTTCTCGCCTGTGTGCGTCCTGATGTGGACATTGACGCTGTACTTGTCCTTGAAGCCCTTGCTGCATATACTGCAGTAATGCAACGATCTTTCTTTGCGTTGAACGCTGCCGGGCGAACCACCCGAGGCACCTGTCTGCTGGCCACCGGTACTACCGCCTGAGTCGGAAGTTGTGCTACCGTTGCTCGAGGAATTGGCATTGTTGTTGTTCCGATTGGCACGCCTGCAATACTTCTTGGGTGCTTTCGTGGTGACCACTCGGGACGGTGTCATTTGTATCTGGCTAGTCGGTTGCGGTGGCTCCACCACCTCGGCACGCGGTGCCGTCTGTTGCTGAAGAACCTCTTGCTGGGCTGCCGTGACCACCGTCACAGTGCTCACTTGACCCAGGTCCGCGGGTAGCGTGATGGTACCGAGGCTACCGCTCGTCGGATCGAGGGTGTACATTACCGTGGTGGTGGCCGATACGTTGCAGACCGGTTCGAGGCTGCAATAGGACTCCACTACCTCGTTGGCTATGCTCTTGAGCTTCTCGTAGTCACCCGGACGATAGGTGGTTTGATCGAGTTGAGAGAGGAGGAGATCCTCGTCGGTGCAGGTGTGCATACTCTCGTCCTGCGGGGTCTGCGGTGGTTGTTGCTGTTGTTGCTGCTGCTGCTGATCGGCGACTATCTGAAGAGCAGAGTTACTCGTGACGGGCATTGCCATGGCGGAGGCTTGAGAGGACGGCGAGGAGGACGAGACCACTTGCGTGGGTCCGGTGTAGAGTTTGCCCTGAAGGGCGCTTCTCAGGAGACTCTCGGCAGAGTCACCGGCACCGACCGCGACTGCGGCAGCCGCTGCTGCAGCAGCTGCTTCCTGAAGATTCTGATCGGAGAGCTTCCAATCGTTGTTGTTGTCACCGCCGGCGCAATTGGCGGCGCTCGAGGAGCCTCGGACGCACAGCTCTTTGCTCTCCACGAAGCCACTGTCGTCGGTGGTGTATTGGGAGGTGGGGACGGAGAAACGATCGGTATGAAACCTATCGTTGACCGTTCTCGAGACCTCGGCCACGCTCGTCTGATCGTGATCCTGATCAGTGGTTGCGGGTTCCATACTGAGGATAGCGTCAAGATCCAAATTGGGTCGCAGGGACCACGAGTCGCTGGACGTTGGGGCAGGACTCTTGCAACAGTCGAGCGCGTCCATCGAGTTTCCCTCGTTGTTGAGCACCGTCAACGTGTAGATAGCTCCGTCAGTGTTCTGACGATCGTTCGCCGTACACCCTCTGCCGACCGTCTGATGATGATCGTTGGGCCCCTGGTGCACGGTCACGCTGTCGTTCGAGTGGCTCTGCGCATTGGCGTGAGCCGACCAACAGTACTTGTTGAGATCCTCCAGGAGTATGTTGCAGGTCTGCTCCTTGCTCTCGTCAGCACCCCAATAATCGCAATCCGACTGATCCATGGGTGTCTGCTCGTTGTTCTGGGGCACGTTGCAGGCGCCATGATGAGTCCTGACGTGATGATGGTGATGATGATGATGATGGCTGAGGGAACCGGTGATCGTGGAGACGGGCGGTAGGGCGGTCAACGTATTGTTATTGGTCTCCTTGATGAAGGGCGAGCCATGGATGTCGCGACTCGTCTCGTGCTCCTCGTGACTCTGCTGAAGGTAACCGATGCTCCTGCAGGTGGTGCGATGAAGGAAACCCTCCTCGTCGGAGACACCGTCGGCTGAGGCGCAATGGGGTGGCGGAGAGACGACGAAGTCGAAGAAATCTGTCTTCGGTAGGTCCTCCCCGCCCCCTCCCGGGGCGAATGCCTCCGTCAGATCCATGGGGCCTCTTATTAGCTTCGTCCTCGTGGCTGGTGGGGGGGTTGCCTCTCCTCTATCGATAAACCGCCTGCTCTACCGGTGGCCTTGCTCGGTTACAGCGATCCTCGCCCACGTCGTGCGACGCGGATAGACGGTTCAGCAGAGATCTTCCTCGTGGCCCCGCACCCACCGCATCCTTCGATTCGAGGGAGTGACCTGCGCAAACAGACAAGAGAGAGGGAGAGGTTAGCGCCACGCACTTTGCTCGGGTGGTGTATCTTAAAATCAAATTTCACACGACTACTCTCGGACTCGTCACGATCGAACGATAATTCTCGTTTAACGACGAGGTATCGTAATTACCCTAACGACGGCAGAAACGATAATCGGTATAGTCGACCGAAAGCGATGGAAAAAGGTCGTTCTAGGCGCGCTCAGATTCGATCCCATAAGAGTCGCTCGGGACAATGGGGCGCATACCGCGACGCCGCGGCCCAGATTTTCCAGCGTTTTCTCGAGGCGACGGGTTTGCCAGTTGGAATAGGATCGGTACCACGCGGGCATTAGGCCGAAGAGCACGGGCTCTCTCGCGTGCTCTAGGCGTGGGAACGCACCGTGGCCGTGTATAAATTCACTGTAGCCAGCTAGCGAGTCAAGTTGGCCGGTGGTACCACCGGTATCAGACGCTACGTACTTACTCGCGAGGACGGAAGGAGGGAGAGAGAGAGGGGAGAGGGGCGGGCGGGAGAGAGAGCAAGAGATACATAAGTAAATATATATATATACACACGCGAAGTCCATGAAAACGAGCGAAATATATCGAATCAAGGAGTAGTGAAGTGGAAGGGGGAGAAAGAAACGGACGGAGACACAAAGCAAAGTCGAGGGGGAAAAAAAAAAGGAGACGGAGGAGTGGCTAGACAAAGAGAGAAAGAGCTTGCTCACACTCGAACGCTTTGTATATACGTGCACACGACAGGCTCTCCTCTCGAGGCTGTGGCATGAGGCATAAGCGATGCTTGCGCAACTTCTTTTCCGCGAGCTATCCCGCTTACAACGCACTGTACCAAATTAATGCGGCAATAGTGTAGACGCGAGCCACGCTTCGTGAGCTCGCGCCACGGCTAAATGCCAAGCCACCGCCGCCGCCGCCGCCGTCGCGGCGTACTACAACAATTGATCGAGGGCCGCGGGTAACTCTGACGGAGCTCCGCACCCGGATGTCCGAGGACGGAGAATAGTCTCTCCGCGTTGCGAAACCCGAGTGTCCTGGAATTGCTCGCTCGCTAGATCATCCTGAGAGACAGAGGGACGCGCGCGCGCTCAGCGAGTACTTTATCGACGAATGACGTTGCGTCTACGGGCGTACGAGGATTAGAAACTGATTGGATTCCGGGAGTTGGATGGCTCTGATATAGAAACGTCGTTGAAATTCGCGTGGTTAGCGTGCAGACGTAGGCCGTGATCCGTCGACCTCTGGGCGCGCTGAAGCTAAATGCCAAGCAGTCGGTAACAATTGATCGTGAGCGGTTATGGATCGGTACCCGGATATCCGAGTGTCCGTTTTACGATCGTTTGGATTATGCTCTCGTGTACGCGTCTCTGCTTCTGATTCGGAGACAAAGCTCGTTAATGGGTATCGATGATTTCAAATTATGTATGTAAGTGTGTATATGTATATGGGAATTTAGATTGAATTGGTGTTATTCGGAAATTAGATTCGTTTTTTTTGGTTTCGTAAAAATAAATGTAGATAAACGTTGCGTCGATGATAAAGTCACAAGACTCCTTTATTTAATTCCTGAATTTTACGTGTGTTTCTTTTTGTTTCTGTAAAATACTTAAAATAGGGTGGAGATATACAGTTGGTCGCATAAGTGCCTGTCCACCTAACATACTCCTACTAGGGTACATTAAAAATAATACGTCAGCAACTTTGACTGCAAGGACATAGAAATAAACTTTTATTCATAATCGTTAGAAAATAAAGAAATACAAAATGAGATCCTAATAATAGGATCCTAATAATAGGACGGCCACTTATGCCACCGACTGTATATAATTTATGCGAAAGAAACAGGCACAAAATGATTCCTTCTTGTAATACGAGAATTATCTCCAGCATATTTGCATTCCTGCACAGTTTTTTTAAAAAATCCTTCTCTCATCGTGGAATTCGACGGAATGTCTGATTCATCGGAAACTCATGTAACGCCGAAACGAGTATAAAAAGACTCCTCTTTCGGAAAACTAAATGTAATCTAGTACGTGCGTAATCGTTAAACGCAAGAAGTGGTGCAAACGAAGAGTCATCGGTGCGAGAAGTACCGTCAGCCAAGATTCATCTTTCTTGCCAACGATACGATCTACACTTACACCTATTTCCACAACGTATTGCGAGAGATCCTGGTGTCGCGAAATTGTTCGGAATTACCGATTCGCGGAGGTTTTAATCGAGTTTCCCCGCACGAATACAAAACGAGTGCAACGAACCACGGCAAAGAAAATCCGGATCGACGCGACGATTTACCGAGCGGCGATCGTCGATCGGAAAAACCACGAGGAATAGCGTCGTCGGCGCGACAGAGAAAACGCATCCCCATTAATTTGCCGATCCCTCGATGAGCCTCGCGGCGTTGATTAAGTTCGCTGAGGGAGGGAGGGAGGGAGGGGGAAACTGACATTTACGACCGTAAAATCGAACATCATTGTTGGGCGCTCGGCGCCGGGTACGAGACGCTTCGTCGCTTACCCGCGGGTACGTTAAAAGTATCATTATTTACGAGCGAATGGGTGATTTCGTCGTAGAAGCAAAATTCAGGTCGCGTCCGAAACGAAGGCCCGAGCGAACCGTACGGCAATTAGGCCAATCCGCCGGCAGTTCCATTTATAAAATGATTCTCGTAACCGATCGACCCGGGTCCGTCGCTCGAACGCCGTTCTTTCCTTCGGCTCCGATCGATCCTCGATCGTCCCCGGAGCGATGAAAGGGCGCACAATGAGTATTATCGATCCCCTCTTCCCCCCTTCTCCCCAACCCCCCGCCACGTTTTTTTTTCCCCCTCCGTTTCTCTCGCCGCGAAGCTGCTCCGTTTTGCGCAACGCGATCTAGTTTCGCGGCGCGACGATCGGAAACTAGGATCGATCACGGCTTGCCGAAGTTTCAACAACGAACGAACGAACGAACGAACGAACCGACCGCATTGCCTCCGGCGTATAAAAGGCCCGGTAGAAGTCGTGAAGTTCGACGATCTCTCGCAACCACGATTCCACGAAGCAAAAAGTCGAAAGGGACGAGCGATTGATCGTTGATCGTGGATACGGGGGGGGGGGAGGGATGGGAGGGAGCTGGGAGCAGCGGCAGAGAGGATCGATGGATCTGGGGCTAATGTGAGATCGGTAAACGCCCCGGTTTTCGCCGTTTCGTCGAATTCGCAAGTTTCGCGGTCGGCACCTGTGCCGACTTTCCTCGTACGCGCGATCATCGACGGACGCGCTTCCACTTCCTCGTTTGGTACGTTCTTTCTTTTTCTTTTTTCTCTCTCTCTCTCTCCCTCTCTCGTCTCTCACGAGAAACGTTAATAGAGTGGAAAAGGAGTATCGAGTTTGGCGGACGAGATACACGGGGTACCGATTAACGGCGGGACAATTATGAGGAGAAACTTTTCAAATAAAGCAATTAGAGATAAATTGATTCCCGTGATGGATCGAACTCGCGTTACTTCCCGACGGAAGTGTGTATCGAAGGAATTCGACGATCGGCCGATGTAATTCCCATCGCCGTACGCGCGTATCTTTTTGTATTTGCCTTCGCAATTACGATGGAATTTGCAACAATTACTCCCGTGGCGGTGGGAATACTCCTTTTATTTTCCACTCTTTTTCATTCCACATTTCGGTCGTTAATACCAACGGCGATTATTGCCGCGTCATCGATTCGATTATATCGATCATCGTGCGCGATTAAATCTCCTGATAACCACACCGATCCACGGTAGCCCTTTACCGATCAAAGTTATGATATCACCGTAACGCCGTTCGAGAAAGATCCTCTTTGCCCGTCTATTTCTTCCTCTCGCGGTGAAATCGTATATTTTGCTTTAAAACCACCTCGCTCCGTTACGGGAGGCCTCGGCTCCATCGCGCGACGTTAATCGAAGCCGAGGAAACGTCCGTTACGCGTACGGATTTAAAACCTTGACAGGCGGTATCACGGGCGCAAGCTTCTCCTCATCGCAAAAGTCGAGCCGCGGTCGAGTCGACGCCGTCGCCACCGCCACGTGCAGAGTGTCGAAAAAAGGTGGAGCCCCGTCGCGCGTTCGAGGGAACCGGTAAACGGGGTCAGGAGCGCGAAAAGTGGTTCCCCCCCGCGCAGGTGAAGGAGCGCGACGGAGACGGGCCGAATTCAAATATCAAACCGGGACGGTGTACGTCAGCGCGAAACGGGTAATTACACGGCGCACCGGGGCCTTTTGCGAGAGGAACGACGGACTGGCCGACGGAGACTTTGAAGAGATAATTCCCACCGCCGACGAAGCTTGTACGCGTACGGAACGCGTCAAAGTTCTTTCTTTCGTTCGTTCGGTTCGACTCGTCGCGTTTTACCTGCCACGATGCGCGTACGCGCTGTTTGTACAGGCAAATTAACAGACCCCCATCTCCCCCCCCTCTCGCCTGCCATTACCCGGGCATGATCTCAATTTCGCGATCGAGCCGCGCGTCGCATTTAAGGATAATTGCCGTTACCGAGCGGTATATACCGCGATGCTCGACAAACCGTGGCTGTGACAAACGCGCCGAACGAGACGTTGTTTTTTCTTTTTTTTTTTTTTTTTAATGGTACGCGAGAGCGTTTTACGAGCCGTACATTCTTTCCGCGATCCGTCTAACGGTCGCTCCAGTAGCGTCGGCGTCCGTGGCCTCGAGTACTCTGTTGCAAACAAAAATATAGCAGCGACTCTCGATTCTGCTACGCGCATCCGATGCATTAAGTACGCTCATGCTCGCTGGTTCTACGAGATTCTCCCTCCGAGTCGTATCTCGAAGGTTCTACGCGCTCTTTTTCTCGTTTCTGCTCCTCTTTCTTTTCTTTTCTTTTCTTTTTTTTCGCCGCTCCCCGCGTTTACACGGAGTTCTTGCCCGCTCTGGATTTTACGCGAGACCGCAATGCTCGACGGATCCGCCCGTTAATCGCGGGTTTTTATACACGCTAGAGACACACGGTTAAAAAGCGCGACCGTTAAATATAAGCTACTATGTAGCTCGTTGGCGCGCGGACTGGTTTTATTTCTGTAGGCAGATAAGGTTTTGCACGCGCGCGCGCGCGCGCGTCCCATATCGCGGAGGCGTTTCGTACGGATAGGTCAAAAGACTCGGAGAGAGAGAGAAGGAACAAGGTGAAATCGAGGAACGTCGATGGTGTGTATGCGCGGTACTCGGGAAACTTGGTTGTCGCGCCGAGACTCGCGAAGTTACGGCTAATTTCGCGGACCTAGGCCGTTGCCGAACAGTTATTTACGATGGACGGGGATAATCGCGAGGAGACACGCGAGATTCCGGTTTTCTTAGGGCAGATTATTCGGTTGGCTGTTTTGACAAACGGTTGGCGCGTATTTAGTTTGCTGGATAGAGAAATTGTGGAAAATATTCTCGTTCCGGAGGATCAGTTAGGATCTCGGAGTGGTTTAAAACTCAAACCGGAATAGTACGTGAATGTTTTTGAAAGAATTAAAAATATATTTGATCGCCACTTGAGAAAACGCACTTCAATGTAACGCTTATTTTGTACAGTGATATGACTCGAAGATCGTGATTTTTTAATTATTTACCAGAATTGATTTAATTTGTATAATAGGTGAGGATTCTATCCCATAACAATCGATTATTATACCGATTATTATAAATAACATATCTAAAAATTCTGCTTATTCGAAACGTCAAACTCAAAATTACATTTCTCGAGTTCTATCGTTACCGTCAAAGAATCGACAACATTTCTTTCTCCAACGGAATGGTTGTATACGATTTGTTTATCGTTAGACGAAGAAGCTTCGTTTCTACGACACTTTTTCGCAAACACTCAACCGTCGGCACTACAATCCAGTTTCACCGGCGCACGCATGTACCGGTAGCCTTAAAAGCCATCTCTTTTTAGAAACCATCGGCACGTACTTAACGATCGATCGAGCGCGCAAGCGAGCGAATCGCGAAGGAAAAAAAAAAGAAAAAAAAAAACGAGCGAAGCGTCTTAATCTTTCGACGTATCTCGATTCTCGAGTTGCGAGAGTATCTCGAAGGCGAGGAAACGCGGGAATGCCCCGGGTAAACGGTTCCCTTTCTTTCTCGTTCTTTGTGAGCCCCGGCGATCGGCGTATCCCGCGTCGGACCGAAGAATCGCCAAAATTTTACGACCGACTTTATACGCTGTAATAACATGTCTGGGCATCGGGTTTACTGCTTCATTTGCCTCGATATAATTTCCCGGCACGACGTCACGCACCCCGCCGCGCGATCTTTCCATCTCCATTCGTTTCCTCTGACACGATTTAACGCGTGTCGCGAATATATCGGTTCTCTCATTCGCCGATCGAACGTTAAGGGGCCATCCACCTGTGGTTGGCCCAAAAATTGATCGGATTTCACCAATTTTTATTTTTTTAACATTCCAGTATGCGTAACGCTATAATTCTCTTTGCAGTTTGTTCGGCTACTCGTTGGCTATGTCAGAGAATTTTTTTTAACAGTTTTCCTCAATTGTTTATTGGTTTTATTTGGCTTACTATGAGGCCATGATTAAAAATTCTCTCGCAGAGTTGGTATATCGATATATCGTCTCAAAAACGTTTCGCGAGCGTTTTCAGCAACGATATATCGTTGTTCGATGCTATAAGAGCGAAGCTATTTGACTTATCAAATAGAGAAATAAAACGTACGGAACAGACCAACTACATTCGCATCACAAACATGGCACACTTGACTGACTTGACCCACACGCTTTGCACGGCGTAGTATCAGTTCCGCGATAGTACAGCGTAAGTGAAAATCGCGTTAATCGAGATCGATGTTCTTCGTGGAGAAAATGGGGAAGGTCGGTTCCGCGACGCTGGGTTCGATCGTTTGTCAAAAATAAATTGAAAAGCGGAGGATGAAGTTGATGAGGAGAGATGAGCGCACCAGCGAGCGGAACAATGAGAATGGACTAATCGTAAGACATGACGAACACGATCTTACAAAAAGATAGATCCGATTTTAATTAGGTCTAATACAAAATTGCAAATTCAATGGAGCTAAAGTTGAATTTCAATTTGAAGCAATCTTTCCTCAAGATTAATGATTCCACTCCTTTATACCTCGCCAATGCAACGCGCACATGCTATCGTCGTTATTCTCAAACTTCGTTAAATCGAAATTCTACTATGTAAAACGAAAACTTGTAGCATCTTATCCACCGCGATTAAACCAACTTTCCGTAATTTCTATTTTACGCGTTCAATTCGCTGTGCTGGAAGATCGAACTCGCAAAAACACGTTGATCGTCCAAAGAAAAACTTTTCAACGCGATCGTAACGCGTCTAGCGCGACGCGCGTTACGATCTTATTGACAAATCTTTTTTCGTCCTACACGCGTTCTCGCAATAATTAACGCGAGACGATAAACCAATTTTAATACGAACGACACGACGCTTCGGCGAAAACAAAAAGCCTCTTATACGCTGTTAGCAAATAAATTTACACGTGTAAATCGATAGATAACCCGTGACAGACAAAAATAAAATGAGCGACGCTTCTCTGTCTTCATTCTATCCAACGAAAGCGGTAACTGTCGCTGTGCAGTCTTCTTTTTTTCACCGTCATGCCTGCAGCGTCTGCTACTATGTGTAACGTTAAACCCGCGTCACGAGATAGCTATTTTTATCCCGATCGCGGTGACAGTTACGACAAAAATGGTGAAAAATCTCTCTCTTTCTGCAGATAGTAGCAAGCGTGACCACACTATCTTTAACTGTGTGCGAATCGAGTTAGCTCGCTGCTACTTTCTTGGCGATCCTTTTACAGCCGAAGGATTGGATTTCCTTGGAAAAAAAAAGTGCAATCTTCAGTGATCTCGATAAATACCGTTACCTTATACCATCTGTAACGGCGGTCGACAGCCTCCCGCCCAGTTTTGCAATTAAATCCACCTCGCGGACGTTTAAGGATTTTATCGTTTCATTTGCGCGATCGTTAGCTGACAATCATCGGCGATTCTCTTAAGTCGCTGCTAGTCGGCGGCATTTCCTCGTACAACAGGAAGTTCGCGCGACACTTTCTACCCAAAACGATTTTAAGGTTTAAGAATCGATCGCGTCGTTATCGAAACGTTTCGTTATTCCTTCGTTATTTTATCGATCTTATCGAACGTCTCAATTTATGTTTCTCGCGGCTGCTCGTAGGTGAGTCTGACACACATGTAGTTTACGGTTACGGAGTACAGTTGACAATCAAATGTTTTACGAGCCTTAATTAGGAGAAAACAGATTATATGTTTTTTGTTTTATGAAGTTAAGAACCGTCTGACCACGTGACCAACTTTTCATTTTTATTACGGGAAGCGTAATGAAACAGTCGCGGTTAATTAAGGTCTCTCGATATACGGTGGTTACCTCGTGTAATCGAACATTTCGTTATCCGTACAAAATGTTGCCTTGCAGTAAAATGTCTCAACGTAAGTATACTTCTCTCTGTATCAATATGAAGTTATGTATCGGAAACGTGGTTGTTCCATTATCCGAATAGTCGTGCTTCTCTCTAAACTGATATTCGGATGGGAGAGTAGGTTCTACAGTATCCAAATTTCAAATTATATTTCACAGAAAGTCAATCACTCATTTTGTATGTTCAAACGTGTGCTTGTCATTTTTTTTAAAGATCCTGGATTAATCCCACATTTTAAATGCAGCATTAAAATCTCAAATTATATTTCATACAAAATCAACCATCCATTTTGTACGTTCAACCGTGCGCTTGTGACTTTTTTTAAAATCCCTCTGCCCAATCCCAAATTCCAATATCATTCTGCGGAACACGGACTACATTCAATTTCGTATCTTAAAACGCTCTCTCGTAAGAATACATTAAACTCTCTCGCTCCTTCTCGACTATCGCGATAATAGTCTTCTCCCGTCCATCGCTCGAGGTACCGAACCAAGCGGGGAAAAAAAAAAAAAAACTCTCACGGCATATCCCAGCCGATCGTAGACGGATCTGACTTTGAAATCGCAACGCGTGTCAATGTCGACTGTATCGAGCTCCCGCAGTCAGTGTCGGTGACGCAACCGTCGTCTATAAAGGCCGCGGTGCTAATTACGTATAAACCTTCCCCGGAATTACTCTCGATTCTTCGCAAATAACGAGGCATACCTGGACATAACGCGCTCACGAACTTTCTTGCCGCCGTTTAACGATCGCGGTTTTTCGTAATCTCATTACCGCTTGATTCGGCGTCAAGGTAATTTCCAATAGTCGTTGCACCGAAACGCTCACCGACGCGAAGTCTGCCCACGAAGAATTCTTTGCATTAAATTTCTTTTCCCTCCGAATGCCGCGATAAATAATTTCAACCGTAAAACGATCCTCGTACTTGCCTCCCTCGTTCGTGGCACACACCGATTAATCAGTCTCGCGAATTCTGTAACCCCAAGGTGCGCGCGAATATCAACCAGTCAGGAGGAATGCGAGTCTCGTTTAGAGATGTCGCATCGATTCTCATTTTATCGACAATTCGCGCACGGGAATGCGAACGCGAATACAAATCAAATTGCCGTTATCCCAGCGTTTCTTTGTGCAGCCTTTGAACGTTAACCGTACGATCTCTTTCGCGCGAGATATATATATTTTTTTTTCTCTCTCCTCTCGATCGAGCTCGCATTAAACAGCGCCGACGGTGAGAGAGAGAGAGAGAGAGAGAGAGAGAGATAAAAGAAGAAAAAACAACGTTGGGCCAGCAGCGGGAAATAAAATTTGATCGCGATCACCTTGGCCGACATAGGCCAGACACGCACGTACGGGAGAGAATTAAGTTTCTTCCTCCTCGGTATTCGCGTGTGCCTCGCCCCTCCAATTTCGATTACCCGTCTTCGACTCTTTTATCCGACTGTCATAATTTCAGTACGCGGACGGTAATTACTAATTGCACGATTCTCTCGGACCGACCGTGTTCTCCGTGGTCTCTCATTCTTCGAGGAACCAGCTAGCGTTTTCTCGTCTCTCTCGGGCGGGGCCGATTATTTCCTTCTTTTGTTTTCTGCGCGGCACTTACGGGCATCGTTGCCGCGTACTACGCTCTTATTATTTAGTGGGGAAGCGAATGTAAAAAGGATCGTTCTCGCGGAACGAATCGATGAATGTTGCTCGAACAAGGTAAACATAAAATTGAACGGTACGTTACGCTGTAATATTCAAAATCTTCTCTTCGTTGCTATTATTATTTTTTTGTCCTCCCTGTTTTTTAAGAGTAACGTCAGGTGAATTTTATCCTCATTTCTTTTCATTCCTTAAATACTCGCTTTTCTTATTGTTCGTAAATATTAGTCAGCGCTATATTTGAGAGTTCTTACAATTATAGTCCTTTCAATTTTTGAGTCCTGAATCGTATTTTCAGTTTCTTTCACCGATACTCATTACGATTATTTCCCTCGTTTTCCATCATATTCCTTTCCGCGACGCGTTCGAATCCAAGATCGTTTCTCAGTTCTTCCCAGTCCCTTCCCAGAAACGCGCTCAGCGTCATTCGAGAATTTTGCAAATTTCTTTTCGAACATTCGTCTCCGTCGACTTAGGTGAAAATAGTAATTGCCGGCGCGCAAAGAGACGTACACCTCGTCACGGGCATATTCCACGACGCCGCGGATAGCTTTCTCTGTCGCTGCACGTGTGTAATTAAAGGAACGATCGTCGTCTCAATTAAAAAATTACAAAACTGGCCGCAATTAAGGCGGCAGACCCCTTAACCTACTTGCCGGTTAACAATTAGACTCGCGGTCGGGTGGGTGATTCGTGAAACGACGCCAAAGTTAAGTGCACCGAGGCAAAATATCAATCTGTCGTCCGCGGCGGGGGGTGGGGGAGGGGAAAATTGCTCCGTGTTCCGTTTTTATTAGCGGCAAAGAGCCGATCGGTGAAAAGCAGAGATCCTCATTCTTATCGGATCCGAGTAGTCTCAGCGTTTCTTTAACATCGCCGTTAAGTACGCGGAATCGTGGAAAGAAATTGTTTCGAACGAGGCGCAATAACTTTTACGCACCTCTCAACTTTAACGAGATGCCTACGGTAATCGTTAAGCTCTTAATTTTATCGGAGTTTTTCGCGTATCGGGGAATCTACGTTCTAACGATATTTCTGCGCGAGGCATTTAAAATACGCGGATCGCATAAACGTATTGGCGAGAGATAAGTCTAAACTCAATTCTTTTTTCGTACTGGACTGTAACTGTTCAACGCCGTTTCTACGAATCTGTTAATTTTGCGGAAGACCTCGTTTATTGTACTCATAGACTTAAGTCCTATTAATAACTTTGTGTAAATCACAGAGAAATAAATTTAAGCGTGTAAATCATGAAAATCTTTTTTCTCATGCTGAATTGCAGTATTTCTTTTAGCGCGTTATCCACGTACGCTCCTAATTTTGTTAAAGACCTCGTTTGTCGTACTAATAAAATGACGCTCTATTTATAACAGTGAGCATATCGCTGTGAAATAAATTTGAACGAGTAATTGATCGCGGAACTGCTATCGCGGCTAGAGTTCAAGACTATTGCATTTGAAACGGGCAATCGAATTGATCGGGAGAGCACATAAAACAGTCCATTAAATGGCGATGGAGGTATAACAAAAATCAACGATATAGCGCGAGCGTATCTGATACGACAATCTCGACTCATTATTAACGCGCGGTAATGCACTTTCCCGTTTTACGATATCGAAACTCAACGCCCACGCCTTATTTCTCGACGTCGATCGCCCCATCGAGACGCTCGCGAATCAAACGACGGAATTAATCGCGTAGCGCGTTAATAGTCAATAGTAACGGGATGCCAGGATCCGGTGGAAAATATTTGCGCGCGTTCAAACAACGCGCCGCAACCCACCGGAGATCTTTTAAACGCTTGGTATCCCATATATTTATACGTGTAACACATCTGCTGCAACGTGTCATTAACACGCCACGCTTTACCACGCTTCGCCGTGCGACGCGGTTCAAAATCATTTGAACTCTGTCTCGCGCGTTAAAGCGTGTAACGACATTCAGATGATCATCCGCGAGCTTTTGCGAGTTCGAAACAATTATGGGATTGCCGGGTACAAAGTTTCAATGGCATAAACGTACGCGCGAGCCCTTTTACGCGTGCGTTCGACGAGCCGGAAACTAAGGTGTCGTTAACGAGGTACTCGTTGCGCTTGATTAAAAAATGAAAATGAATGTCCTGTAATTTTATTTTTTAGCAATGTTTCGTCAGAATTTTATTAAAAGATAAACTGCTAGAGTCTCGGTACATAATGATTTTTAATTTAAATTAAGTTCTCGCGAGGTACAGTGATAAGACAACTCTAAAAAATAATTTCCTTAGATTTCTATTCAAACATAATTTCGCACGCAGTAAGTACGCGTTAACGCCGACCTAGTTTTAGTCCTGTCAAACGTGTATAACTCTATCTTAACGCGCGTTAGCGTCAACGCCGTTTTCCTAGGAACAGCAGAAATTTAGAACACGTTAACATACGTACCCAAACAATTAATCGTTACACCAGAAACTACAAAAGAAAGTTAAGGAACAATCCCACGTGTACATACAATTCCGGTTTGACCAACCGAACAGACCAGAGGTCAGGTAATCGACGGTAATAAACATTACCCCTCCCCGTGTTTATCGTCGACGCACGAGACCCGGAGGGCTAGCGATTACTAATAAACATTACCGTTCCGAATCTTGATGCGTCGAGTTAGAGGAACGACACTCGTCCGATTCGAAATACTAGATTATTATTTATTATAAACAGTACCGTTCCGAATCTTGAAGCTTTGACTTAGAGGAGCGACATTGATCCGATCCAAAATACTAGATTATTATTTATTATAAACAGTACCGTTCCGAATCTTGAAGCATTGACTTAGAGGAGCGACATTGATCCAATCCAAAATACTAGATTATTATTTATTATAAACAGTACCGTTCCGAATCTTGAAGCATTGAATTAGAGGAGCGACATTGATCCGATCCAAAATACTAGATTATTATTTATTACAAGCAGTACCGTTCCGAATCTTGAAGCATTGACTTAGAGGAGCGACATTGATCCGATCCAAAATACTAGATTATTATTTATTATAAACAGTACCGTTCCGAATCTCGAAGCGTCGAGTTAGACGAGCGACACTCGTCCGATTCGAAATACCAGGTTATCATTTATCAAATTTTGCCATAGCCGGTGCGCGTGTTAAATCTTCGCACAGCGGCACGAAAAACGCACCAACTTCTTTGACGCCGGAACGTGCTTTCTGTGCTTCGAGGCGCAGGATTTTCGCGACAAGAAAAATGCCTCGTCGCACGGAAATTCTCACCGCGGACAGAGACGCCTCGGCGTGCACGTTCGAGCGCTAAAGAAACGGGACATTTTTCGTACCGCCGTGCTTCAAAGAGTTACAAGTGTATTCTTAGCTTCCCTTCCGTAAACGCAACCATAGAAAACCATTAACCGCTTGGCTGCCGTGGACGAGATATCTCGCGACGCAATTCCGTTTTGTACGGTGCCACTGGCGAGGTACCAGACGATTTTATTTTGATGATTTTATATCTGTAGATCGCTTACATCGTACGTATGTTGGAATTGCTATTTCAGTTTTGATTTAGCTTATCAAGATTGAATGTGTAAATATGGCTCGAGAGGGGAAATTTTTATTATAAGTGATGGTGATATCAAAAATCTCGAAATGATTGTATATAAAATGCGGTTCTAAATTTGTATTGCGAGTAATAAAATATAGGACTTAAATCTAGATAATGCACATTTTTGGATCTTCGGATCTCCAAACAGTTTTTTACTCTACCAAATGTATTTCAGGTCGCTGATTACGAAATAATTATAGAATTTCTATTCCACTGAAAAATATTTTACAAGTAATCACGTGTGTTTGCTTGCTTTAGAAATAGTTTGGAGATCCAAAGATTCGAAGATCTGCATGATCTAGATTTGTTCCCATAGATCTCTGTGTATATCGTAAATGAAGTTTACACCACATTCTATCTTTAAATCGCAACCTCTCTATCCGGCAATTGAATTTCATCGATCACGTTACAGAACAATAATCGCCGAGTCACGCGAGCAAATCGTTTTTTCCTCTCGACGGAATCCGCGATCGAGTATTCCGATGTAAAGATTGTGCGCTATATCCCAACAGAGAGAGAGAGAGAGAGAACGGACGCTAAAAAGTCGATCGCGACTCGAACGCGGAGAAAAAAAATTTGTTAAATTTCGCGATGGTGAAACCTAAAAGCAATGAGATAGCTTAACCGCGCAAACTCGTTCGAAGGAAACGGATGCTCGCCCCAATTCCTACCGTACACGCGCGTAAACGCGCTGAAACACTTTACGATCGCCACGCTACACTTACGAAATCTGCAGCATTGTATACTACCCAGACATGGTAAAACGAAGGGATACAAAAAAAAAAGGAAGAAGAAGAAGAAGAAGAAGGAGGGAAACGGTTCTGATATGATAGGCACGCGGGATGCAACCGTGACGAGTACATCGGCCACTCGTATGCAGATTATTCAGATAAATCTGTGCTTTTCTAGTTTCTGTGGATCACGCGCGAAACGTTGGAACTTTTTCTTGAATAATTTTCGTTGACCTTCCGGTCGTTGGGACGGACGTGGGCAGATCAGGTATTCTCCGTCGTGCCGCTATTAATCTAGAAATGGGAAATACCCGAAATGTAATGGCCGAGATCCAGATAGACAGGTGGCACGATGTCGATAACGTGAATTTGTTCGATAATTTGCGCGTGGTCGTTGAGTCGTTAATCTTTATTCTGTACGTGGGAGGAGACGTCAGTTTTGATGTTTCTGGATTTAACGATAGTTATCTCGTGTCATGAAATTCGGTAGTGTCAAAATAATCTCATCGGAATAATAAAAATTCTCGGTGATACAGCATTTAAAAGTTCGAACATACCTGAGTTTTGACAAAACTAAATTAATAAATTGACCATACCTCGTTGTTGAGTAACAAAGTGAGAACTGAATATTTGCGTCATATCCTTGAATTTCAATTCCAAACTTCACACCTCTTTTCGTAATACCGGTCACATACATTAAAATAAATTAAACGAAAATACTGTTGGCTCTGAAAGCCAGGTATGCAAATAAAGCGTACTTCCAAGAATCGTAGCACGACTTCAAGAAATATTCAAACGAAAAAGGTTTTCCCCGCTCCATTCGGAGGCAATTGGAGCGATGGAAAGTTGCGTTAGAACAAAAGGGAGCGTTACCTTAGAAAGTAGAATATACATTCGAAGCGTTTGCGTTCAGATTAATGAAGTTCGCATAACAAAACAGGGCATTCGTTTATGATCCTCGTAGATCGCGGTTAAAAGTTAAAACATTACGAGAATACTTATTGCTACCTCTACGTTGATTTACTAATACTTGAAATCTCTCGTTTGGATCGTTATTTAATACGGTGCATTATGCATCGGCGCGCGTTTCGCCCAAGTGGTATCGCGAAATTCATCGAAAATAGGCGAGGTATTCGCACCGGCAGCGGCTCGGACACAGATCGGGGATTCGCGTTCGAGTACCGTTAACAAACCGAGGCGCCCGATGAGAGAACGATTTCGCGAAACACACGGGGAACCAAGGTGCAGCGGCGCTATTTCCTCGCGCGTCATGTTACGCATTTCAGGCAATGTTTCAATCCGAAACGGTTTCAACGCTATCGCCGTATTATCGCCACTTTTGCCGCGGTTCGTTCTCTTTTATTTCATTTCTCTCTCCCTTCAGGATCGAACGTACATATACACGCGAGCCGAGGCAAACGAGGATAAAGAGCGCGAAATCCGAGAGGAGAAATGCGAAAATTTATCGGAAGCGAGGCTACGGTATGCGCGCCCTGCTTTGCATTCGATCCCGTTAAAAGACAAGCCGCGAACGCCCTTACGCCTTTCGCGCGCGATCGTAATGTTTGCGATTGAACGTGTACGTACGCGCGCGGATTTTTGTCAAATCCCTCTAGACAAACGGCGTTCGAGGCGCGTAACGTTCTTCGACGAGATTCGCGGAGATTCTTACAATCGCTGATCGGTCGGGAAACCGGAGGGGTACCTGTCGAAAAAAAAAATATATAGAAAAGAGTTTATCGGTGAGTTTTAGCAGAATTTGCATCGCGTCCCGTTACGGGACAGCGATCCCAGATAGAGACCGACATAGCGAAACGCCGGCGATCTCTCCTCGATGGTACATTGTACGGTGGTACGTCTACGTACGCGCGAGTACCGAGATCGTTAAGAGTCGGAGAAAGAGGAGGAAAAAAGGGACTTCGTCGTCAGTCAAGTCGTACCGCGGTTTCCCCGTACGAATATGGAAATAACAGAGGATGAAATGTATCCGTGATGGGGGGGTCGCGCACAAGCGCGTCTCTCGTCTGGACGTCGCGATGCGCCGCGCACACACACACGCGCGAAAATGGGAAGGAAGATTTCATACAGGTGCGCATGCTCGATTCGATAAATCATACGTGCCTACTCGTTTCGAATTGGCCATGGCTCATTATGGTTTATTTCGCGCGATTCTGCGTACTGGCAGTTTGAAAAGGCGCTTGTGTAGTTTTGTTTATTAATGCCGTTGAAAAATTGTGGATATTGTGATTTTTTTAGATGGAGCAGGATTTTTTTAATCTTTAACCTTCTATCCTGTGATTTAGTCGATTGCAGAATTCTTTTTTCTATAGGTCGTTTGATAGCGGAGTCATTAAGCGAGTGGTTAAAGTTAAAAGTTAATTGTACGAATAACAAACTCTTCGAAGAATAATCCAAATTCTCTTCCGCTACGCCATCAAAAGACTTAAATCTAGATCGTGCACATCTCTGGATCTTTGGATCTCCAAACTTTTTTTTACTCTATCAAGTGTATTTCGTGTCGCTGATCACGAAATAATTATAGAATTTTTATTCTTCTAAAAGTTATTTCAGAAGGAATCACATGTGTTTAGAAATAGTTTGTGGATCCGGAGATTCGGAGATGTGCATGATCTAGATTTGTTCCCATCAAAACGTTAAACCTTCTATATTATCACCATTAAAACCAGAATTATCTAACCTCATAATAAATAAACTAGAAAAGCAAACTATATTATTCTCCTAACTCGATATCACGTAAATCTATTTAATTCGCCTATCCGCGGGTCGTTTATTTTATTACATTTTCCCCACGTACAGAACGTTTCTCAAACTTTTTCCCAAGCGATCGTAACATACGCACGCGTAGTACAAGGCACCGCACCGGTACGACTTGCGCGGCTACGCGTTGCGCGTCGAGTAAACCCACGGTTATAGCGCGCACTCTCGAGTGGCCGTGTAGAGTATTTAGTTGTACGAACTTCTATTACGGCAGCCCAGGCCCCATGATCGAAGGATAAATCTCTTTACGGCGACGTGTTCGACCACCTGAGCGAGATGGGGGCCCAGGTAAATGCTCGAGCGATCGCGAGCGCGCGAACGCTCACGCTGACGTAGGATCATTTATCTGGAGGACACGGTTTGCCGAGCTCGCCGGGGGGATGCTCGATAAACTGCCTTATTTATTGCCCTCTTAAAGCGCAGCTCGGGGAAAGATTTTTTTTTACGCGAACACCTCGAGAACGCGGCCCCGCCGGTGAGCGGGAGAAAAAGACTGTTTCGGTAAAAGACACGTGAGTTATGGATAATGAGGGGGGCTGATTTCGCGCTGATTTAATTATCGCGCGAAAATAATCGTTTCAGGCGACGGTTCGTAGAGCGCGGTTTTTAGCCGCGGATTATTCTAATTCGGTTTATGGACGTTTATGAGATCTCGGGAGCGAACGATGCCTTTTTTTGTCTCGCGCGAATTGTGTCTGACGAGCGAGGTGAGGTGGTACGATGTACTCGGTACCTGGATGGTGCTTTTTTTCTCTGGCTTTTCTTTAACGGTTCGTGGTATGAATACGATCATCTTTCGAAAGTACGTTTGCGATCTACGAATTGATGCGCGAAACGAATATGGAATTATGTTTTCTTTGCTCCGTTCGTTGGTATAATGGTGTTTTACATTTTTGGTAACGTTGTTAGCCTGATTTGAATGAAACGTTAGAGTTGTTTTTCGTTGACCTGGTTTATGTTCGGTAAATACGCCAACGAGCGTTTGTATTTAAATGAACGATCGGTGGATGAGTAGCTTCGGTAATTATCACTGATTTAGTAATTATAACAGCAATACCAACACAGCCCCTTATCGAGCTAAACGTCTAACATCTAACCTCTGCGTGAATTTACTAATGATTCGTGCCACGCGATCCACGAATTACGTACTGTTTCCAATCTGTCGAGGATCGTTGTTGTTTCCATTTCATATATTTAATATAAATATATCGCTCCATATCATTCTTGTTCAAATTTTATATATCGAATATAAATATTTCGCTCCATTTAATTGTTGTTCAAATTTCATATGTCCAATATAAATATTTCGCTCCATATCATTGTTGTTCAAATTTCATACATCCAATATAAATAATTCCCTCCGCATCGTTGTTAATTTAAATTTTACAAATTCAATAAAAAACCTTTCGGCTCGATATCGAGGGCCCCTTGGGATTACCCAATCGAGGGCTCGACCTCCCTATGCACGGGCCTGAACAACTCACGCGGGAATAAACGATCGTTCCGCTTTCGCGTGTGTGCGTTCGCGAAAACCAACCCCACAGGGACGAGAAGTTGCATAATTATCCGTGTCGATCCCGGTGATGCAAGTGGATCCGTTCGTGGGAGATCGATGCGAGATGCCGAGATTAATGCGTTACGTGCATTCGCAGAGGCCCAAGGGTCGGCATTAATTCAATGCGTCCACAACGATATCTGTTGTTGCGGCAGGTACTCGGGTGCTTGAATGCACCGCGAGTGCGTTTAAGTGCATTCGACTAATTTCTTGATATACAGTGGGAGGCAATAGCGTACCGCGGCGAGATTTATCGCGAACGGTCATTAAGATTGCAATATTTACTTTAAACGAGGGAGAGATGTAAATGTCAATCTTTCTAACAGCGCTTTTTTTTAAATAAAACTCAGTCCTTTGTCGTTACGCTGAAACGAAAACGTTTCTTCCATGATTCACGATTACCGTGATATGATTTTTTAAAACAGGTTATTAAAATTCGAAGATCCATAACTTTGGCAACCTTTGGAATTTTTACTATTATTTTGTAATACGTTGAATGATTCCAAAACGGTACATTCATCGTATTTCATTTTATGAGACATTTAAAATACTTGACCCGACACAAAACCATGTCCCTCGATCTCTCTCCATGAATTTGAACCTAGTATGAAATAACCCGAACGCAAAGATATTTTTCAATCAATAATATCTCGCATCCTCAGCTTCATAGATCAACGTCGATAACTTAAACTAACTGAAAAATTCCGAGAGCTACGGGTATTCAATAAAGTACCGCAATCGCTGTACACACAAGGGTACACGAGCAATAACAATTACTATCACCGCACGAATCGGCTCTCAAACATTGTACTCGACCGTTTAAACGTCGCCAAACGCTCGGACAAATATACGCACTCGCGTGTACCCACTTAAGACCCACTCCGTTACGTTCGATCATTCGCCTCGCACTTACATCCTTAATAGCAAACTTTTCTGACCCACTCCACCGCGCGCGTTCGTTCGTTCGTTCGTTTTACACCTTGCGCGAATCCCCGGCTAATTTACACCGAGCAAATTTTTTTTCATTCCCAGGCCGCGGGATCGTTAATCAAATGAAAAGCGGCGCTCGTGCCGACCGAATGGAAACTCGCGGGAAAGCGTCGAGGGAAGCTTGTCTATCGTTCGTTGGCCGTCTGCCGGGACGTTAATTAATAAAGCGAGGTTTTCTTAACGGGCAACGCCACCTCCTCGCCATTAATCGGCATTCGAGTAATTCCTACCGAGACGTGTTCGGTCGGCGCGGAAAAGTACTTATTAATACGAATCCGGCCGGGAATTCGCATATTTTATAACGGAAAACGTATACACGGCGAGGCCGATAGAAAAATTCTGCCAACCGACGAAAGTATTGAGCAATAATTCCACGGCGATCGTTGCAACCGTCGTGAACTCGTGGGTGTGTATACCCCTGGCGCGCACCTACATGAAATAGGTATTAACATTACATATATATATACACACACACGTATATATATATATACATTTAAGCTTGCTCGAGAAACCAGTATTTATTGCACGCTAGCTCAACGGCTACGAGCGCACTGGTAAATCTAGCACGGTATCGCGTGAAGCAACTTGGCAAGTACACGAGCACGTAGATGTATGTATAATATCGGTACCATCGCCCAAGAGGTACCTACCGGCCAATACGTTGCAGCTGCACCGGTAGTTGCATTTGCAACGGATACTTCGGTGGCTACTGAATATGTTTGCGGTAGGTCACATCTCGGGGTATTGTATTCTTCGCGGTAGAATGGAATTAACCTCGTGCAGGCCGATGATAATTTTGGATTTTAGGTAATACCGTGGAACGTTGTACGCCGGTACGAGCGTACATTTTTTTTTCGAACGTTTCGTTACACGTTTCCACGCAGCACGTGCCCTCTCCCATTTCGGTTAGAGTTTATATGCAGTTAGCGTACGTTAGGACCTCCCGTATCCGGACAGCTATTATTCGAAAGCTATACCGTGGGACGTTCTGTTATCCGAACAATGAGTTTTCTCGTGATATGTGATTTTTATTTTCGATAAGGTTCACTCGGCTACGCGACGGAATTTTTAGGATCCCTACTCGCGTTATTCGAGTACTCCGATATTCGAGTGCTAGGCTGTAAAAATGTTTCGTTATGCGAGGAAACTGTTTCCTCGCGGCGTGTGTGTTCTATTTTCGATGGCGTGTCCACCGGTGGGCGCGCGGTTGCGCACTTCGGGATCGCGTGTTCACCCGTGGTCACGGTTTAAGTGAAACTTAAGTACGGTAAACGATACTCCGGTCCCTCGAGTAAACGCTAGACACAGTGTGCCGGGCTGGTTTGTCGTACAAATAATTTAGAATGAATTTTTTCTAAAACATAGAAAACCTGAGGTGGAAATCAACTGGTGAAATATGGAAAATCAGAACCGATCGCAAAACTGTCGATCTAATATCTCTTTCTTATTTTCCGAACGGTGAATCGAATACGCCGGGGCGTGCGTCGGACAATTAATTAACTAAAATAGTTAAGTTTGGGCAATGTTACCGAACGTGAAAGCTCGATCGTCGATTCATCGCTAATTGGATCGGCGCTCCCGCGAAGTCGTGGCGCATGTGCGGTTAGCTCGTGCATGGTGATACGCGCTAATGCACCGATTCGCGCAAGAGAGCAGTTTTTGCCTGCATACCTGGCAGGTACAAGATACGTACGTGTTCGGCAACGATCGTAAGTGCACTCGTGGCACAACCGAACAGACGAATAAATCGACCTAATAGTAATAATTATTTGGTTTCCCATCGCGATCGCTAATCGGGGAGTTTCAAAGTGCACGGTGGAACGCATGGGAACGATCAGCGATTCGACGATTAATATTTATCTTTAGGCACACGCGTGTCTCGAATTTATAAAAATACGATTTTTCCATTTGACTCGAAACGATCGTTTCTTTTATCAAACGGGGTCTTGTGTTGGGCCAAGTACAAGTACGCGAATAAAAATTACATTAAATAATTATCGATTTAACCGCCCCTTAAATTTGCCTCGAATCTACAAAGAAATAATGCTCATTGACTCCATTTATTATTATATTATGAAATATGAATATATGAAATATGAAATACGAATATATTATATTATGAAAAAATACATTTTTAGGTATTTAACAATCCTTCGTCGTACTTTCGGAAATTTTCAAACATCTCTTATACTCGAGTACACCTTAAATCAACAACGCACCCAATTGATATCATTACGACGAATACAGGTAAACGTAATTTTTTTTTTTTTTTTTTTTCAAGTACTCGGTAAACTTTCGTACCTCGACTCTCCAACCTCGTCTCTCCTATTAAAACGAAGCCTGCCGACAGGCACAAAGACCACCGCCCAGCTTTCTCTGATTTCATTCCTCCGCCCGAGCCGGGTTTCTTAAACGTCGACCTCGTGGATCGTTAATCGGGAGAAACAAACGAGGAAATAAAATTCGTTCGTAACGAGGGCTAATTGCGATCCTCTCTCTCTCCCCGTAACGTTACCGTGGTGATCGACGGTGCTGCGCGTCTCGGCGCGCAATCCGACGAGCCTACGGGACCAACGATAAAAGTAAAACACGACGAAACTCACGGGTGGAAAGCCTCAATTATTATTAATAAAGCGTGCAACCTGAGCGCAAAAATTACACGTGTAATGTCACTGACAGCAGGGGAGAGAGACACCGGCGTAAGGCGCAGTCCAGCTTCCAACACGAACGACGATTAAATCCAGGAACGCCGTGTATTTAAGAGTTCTCGGCTGGCCTAGAAAACCCATGGTACTCGGACCGTGCGTTATAACCGGAGGCCTAATTGCTAATTAGTAATTAGTACTTAACCAACCCGACGGCTCTTTTCCGAGCCTCTCCTCCGCCTTCCCGCGACGAGAGAGACCTAAAGCGGTCGCGACGCGGCGGGGCCACCTTAACGTTGAGAAACAGCACGTGACTGTCCGCAGCATATTTCGGTGGGACGCGTCCCGCCCCCCCCCCCCTTTACGTAACGTCGTGCCGTGCAATTATTTCGTTAATTCGGCGACGAGATTTCAGCGACCCGACCCCCCCCCCCCCTGGTGGGGGTACTTGGGCCTGACCCTAATTTACGGGGAACAATTTTGCGGAGAGTTGAAGAGGGAGAATTATTGTCGGATGGAGGGATTTGTAGGAAAGTTAATGATACTCGGGCTTTAAAGCAGTAATTGATACTGCTTAATCGCGGTGAATTATCGATTTTTATGTGGACGATGTATTACGTGGAATGGAAGCGGATACGTTAGGTTTCTGCCTGATTAGGATCTATGTGAAAATTATTGAGCAAATGTTAAAAGAAATATAGTTGAGATTTATGTCGCTCGAAATAAATTAAATTCATAGGGTCTACTTGCAAGTTCGGTGTACAGAGTACGGTCCGTTACTAGCGACGAGATCTATTTAATCGAAAGGTTAAGAGTATTTGTAATATTCACTTTTATATTAACCGTATAGAAATAGTTTCGACTTTGAATACAAATGATTAATATGAACGCGAATATTAAAGATACTCTTACACTTTGGAAACCATACTGGTTAAATCAAAGTTTCCTTCGTTTATTATTCCGCTTCTCAAAAACTTTGTTTTCCCACGTTTCTCAGCGACACGTGAGTTTCGGCATTACACTTACGGAATATTAGTTTCATTAAATTAATATCACGCGCGCGACGCGTGAACCGTATCGAACGGGTCACGTCAAACGGGTATCCCTACAAACAAAACCAACTAGAAACTTTCCACGCGTATTAACAAAACACCAGTTTTCGAACCAGAAATCACAGAAATCTGTGTAACCGGTAGCGTACACGCTACTAGCGTGACTAGTCAAAGGTTAAACAATCAGGAGCCCTCGAGAGAGAGAGAGAGAGAGACTATTCGCGTGCAAACATTTGCAAAACGCCGGTTGCAAAGCAACGTACAAACCGTCCGGGGAAACGCGGCCGCGTAACGGCGATTAGCATAACACCGTGGCCTACGTTTAAGCGGATTTAATTCTCAATTAATACGACGACGCGCGGAATCACGTTTATCGGTTTACCGCGTTTAGTAATGCGCTTTATCCACGCATCGGGGCAGAGCGCGTCTCGCCGAATAACGAAAGCAAAAAGCGCTTTATACAAAAGGCACCCGTAGGAGAGAGAGAAAGACGGAGAGGGCCTCGACAGATAGAGAGAAACGGAGAGAGAGAGAGAGAGAGAGAGAGAGATCCTCTACACGAGACAGGCATCGGGGGAGGACAATAAGAAGAGAATGAAAAGGAAGAGGGGAGGACGCGGGATGCATTTAAAGTCGGCTCAACATCCGTTCGCTCGGCTGCCCGATACCCCGTGTCTCATCCAGAAGCAGAGGAATCTCCGTACTCTCTTCGGCATACGAAATCTCGCGGCGTGCGTCGTTCATCGTGGAGGACTACGTGAAAGAACGCGACGTCTCACCCTCCCGGTGTCTTCCTTTTTTTTCTTTTTCTTTCTTTTCTTCCTCTTTCGTTTCGTTATCTTTTCTCCTCTCCCTCTCTCTCTCTCTCTCTCTCTCTCTCTCTTGGTCTCTTATTTTTTTTTTCGGCTCTTTTCGACCGCGTCGGACGTGACCGTGGCCGACATCCGCCATTGTGCGGCTCGAGATACGTCCGGAGAAACGACGCGCTTCTTCGCGATAAAGTTCGGCTTGGTATCAAAATGATTTTCGGGTGAAACTGCACGTGTAACGGTACCGTTGAATCTCTGTCCGCTCGCGGTACACGGTTCTGGAATAACGTGACGAATAGCGTTACACGGGATGATCGGAGATTACACGGATCGCGTACGCGGTGTTAAGCGGTTTTTTTTTGTTTTCTGTTTTTTTTTGGGGGGGAGACGGTCTGTGCGCTTTTTGTTTATGAGAAAATGCCCCGTTCGATTTTAATGGAGAACACGGTACTCTTGTTTATTTGGTGAATTTTGGGTTTACCTCTGTACGCATGGTCTCCGGTTAGATTGGAAACTTTTGAAACTTGGAAACTCTATGCAAACATTCCAATTATACACGTATTTAACACTAGGTTTACGGGCGTTTCGACGAGCACCCGTCAGATTGACGTGTAATCGAAAATATGCATTTTCTTCGCAGAATCGATTTATTCAATTTAAGTATGAATTAATTTACGATGCGAAATGGTTCAAATTAATACTACGGTTTTCGGGATATTTCATTTAAAAATTCGAAATCCGTCAAATTGACGGGTCCCGTAAACCTAGCGTTAATTAAATTCCAACTAGAAACGAGTTTGCATCCCCACTTTAATCCACGCGCATCATAAGAAAGAATGAAAAAAAGGCCCTTGTCACCAAATTCATTGAGTCTGGGTTAAGGAACAACAAAATCGAGTAAAATTCATTGACTCTAAGTTAAGGAACAACAAAATCGAGTATTACACTTATATACACGCCAAACACGCAAACACGTTAACTGCACTTCGACGTCTCCAAACATCGAAGCGAACCACCGCGTTGCCGCGTGCGTCGTTCCGCAAACTTTCCACCCCCTTTACCCCATCCCTCCCCCCTCAGCGCCGATCGGATTTCACAAAACCCTGCCTCCGTGCTCCAGATCACCTGTCCCCAACGGTGAAATTCCGGTTTTACGCGGAGCTCAACGTCTACCGCGTTCTCGCGCCACGATTTCGTAAGAGGCCGTGGAAACCCTGGGGACGAGGAGGGGCCGGAGGGGACGGGGAGAGGATGGGGGGGGGAGGGAGTACCACCGAAAAATCGTCGACATAATTTCCTAGGTGAGACAGGTGGGAAGGATAGGTCGGTGGGGAGGAGGTTAGCGGGGAGAGTCTGGGGTGAACGCCTCCGACATGCATTAAAGTCGTATTAAGGCCGTCTCGGTCTAAGCTCGACTACTTATTCCCGGTGGAAAACGAGTTGCTCCACGGGTGGACTTTACGCGTAGAACGTCAGTGTGCACGGGTGTATAGGCAGCGTATGCGTGTACGATAAGGTGGGTTAAGCGCGCGAGCGCGGCTGATCGTGCGAATTCCTAAATCGCCGAAGCAAATCGGCGGAACAAGTGTCACGGGTACGTATGTACGTACGATATATATATATATATATATGTATTCCGTGGTACGGCGTGTACGACGGCCTTGAGGAAAATTTCTTTTGCCTTTTTTTTCTTCTCGGCCGCTAGTGCTCTTCACCTCGTCGCGTCGGTGGTATACTCTGTCGGAAAAGATCGGTGAGCATCGAAGAGTGTTGGGGTTCGCGCCCGCGCGAATAAGGATATACGGTCTCGAGGGAAGCTGGATAGTCGGGTTTAAATTGGTAAAAGTGCACGCGTGCCGACGCATAGTTAAAGAGAGTTGCGCGACGCATAGGTGTCGGCGGAACACAGTGATTTATTTGTTTCGCGTATATGGCGAGACGCGATGTTGTTCCAGGTAGGAAAAATCCCGCCGTGTCTCTCTCTGTCCCTCTTTTTCTCGCGTAGAATGGGTTGGGATCGAGGGGTGACGGGGGAGAGTGTCGCCGCGGAGCGTGATTCGAAAAAATCCGCTGCAATGGGAACGGCGTTGACGTTACAATTACGAATATTGCGAGGGGACGGTCTCGTTATTCCTTTCAGATTTTATTTTCGGATATACATAGAGTTCGCGCGAAAGAATCTTTTCCTTCGCTTTGATTCCGTGGCTCTGTAAAGCGTGCGTATATGTATGTAAAAGAAATACGATGGAAGCTATGTAAATTGTATTCCTTTCAAAATTCATTTGGAATTAGATATGTAGTGCGCTTGTCTGTAGGCAGGCTGACACAGCTGATAAGAGTAAGGAAGAGAGTGAGAAAATCTAATTGATTAGAATTACCAGAATAAAATGTCATTCTCGTACACAAATCTTTGTGGAATAATAGGTTTTAATGTCGTTTCTTGTGTTCACAGTGAAACTCAGTTCGGTTATTATATCCTCGAGATAAATTAAAGACGGAAAAAGATTAACTTATTACATGTATGTCCCGGCAACGCGGTAGTTACGCACAGGTTATTACCGAGTAACGTCGGTAAACTTTATAAACGTATACTTTAACGAAACAAGACCAAACTTAAATTAGGGCAAGAACAACAGGACGAACGAGAAAATTAAATTAAACCGCAAAGTTGTATCTAAAGTTGTAGTATCGCGAGAGCAGCCTAGCAACATTCCGACGTTAAAATTCTAAGTCTACCCGAACGATTAGGAGGGTTGAGGAACGAGCGAGACGGCAAACGAGGCACCAACGTGTTTTCGAAACACGTGCGACGTGGCTGAAGAAAATTATGGCGAAAATCGTTTAAAATGTGTATTCCGGAGGCTCCATGAACTCCGCGAGGAATGTAAAGTAGATGTACGTACAGTGGATGCACCGTGAAAGACATCTGAGAAAGACATCTGAGAAAATGAAGATACCGTTACAAAGCGGCATAATTGTAGTCACGGCTAATGTGAGGACATGTAAGAACCGTGATGTGCAAGCGTAAGCTAGTTGTATCACGCGCGACATAATTGTCAGAAACCTCAGGGACTCGAAACGAGAGATATTTTCTCGACCGTTCGTTTTGCGCGGCGCGGAAAAATATTCTCGTTTCAATTTTCCGGGCGCGCAGTGCCAGATCGAGGGAAGTCGGGGCCCTGGGCAGAGTTCTCGCGTTTGTACTCTGGCGCTGAGAAACATTTACGATCCGACGATGGATGTCGAAATGCCTTCGTTCACGGGACCCGTCAATTTGACGGATTTCAAATTTTGAAATTAAATATCCCAAAAACCATGGCATTAATTTTAATCATTTTGCATTGTAAATTAATTCAGATTTCAATTGAATAAATCGATTCTGTAAAGAAAATGCGTATTTTCGTTTATCCATCAATTTGACGAGTGCTCGTAGAAATGCTCGTAGAAACGCCGGTAAACCTAGCGTTAACATTGATTGGAATATCGAGTTGTTACTTGGTTTTATTTTTGGAAGCTTCGATCTCGGTTCGAAGTTACGCTCAGGCCATAGATTTTTATTTGAGTTTTGGCATCGATTCGGCCACCGAATTCTGGTTCGGTTGGGTTCGATTTTAATTCCCTCGTGGTTCTATTTTTGGACGCTTCGATTTGGGTTCGATGCGGTTTATCGCGACGAGGCTTTAGCCTCGGTTTTGGTTTTCATACGACCAAATTATAGTGGTTCGCGCGGTTCACCGGTTCGGCACGAAACCGGTTTTCATCTCCGGTTACGATCCAGCGGAGTACAGTAGCCAGCGACGTCTCGCGACCGGAAACAATTTTGTAAACAATCTCGAGAAAATATTTTTTACTCCAATTGCGCGCTTTACGCTGATTCCAATCGCGAATCGTTGCTGGATACGGTGCAATCGCTTGCGCAGCAATTTCTCGCCGGGTTCAGCGATTTTACGTAAAGCATCTCTGCCGTCATCTCGCGAAAAAAGAAAGATTTTCCAAATCCATTTACCGATCCCGAAGAATGGGGAGAGTAGAAAGAATTGTGGAGCGCGTAGTACGCCCCTGGTCATGCGCATAACTGGCAGAATGAGTCGACGCGGAAATTAGCGTGCCGTAGTGTAAAATATGAATTTCTGCTCTGCTACGTTTTGTATAGATAATCCACATAATCTCGAACGCAACCAATGGAATCTCGGTAATGAACTATAGTTATTTGTTTCCGTTCTGGCACGGCCATATTCGTCAGTGGCACGAAATATTGCATAAATAATAATTCTATATCACAGACAGATTTCATATTTCTCACGTTACGGTCTTCAGTTTTTTTAAGTATCGTTCGGTATTGTTCGATGTTAAATATCTTTAAAAGTAAATAATTTTCGTTGCATTAAGTTAGATGGACTCCCTTTGTCAACAATAAATTATAGTCACTAATTGTCCAGTATACATCACCGATACTACCAATCAGAACGCGCGAGATTTAATTAAAAATTACCTCAGAAATATTCCTGTCACGCGTATCTAATTATCTTCGAAACATTTAATCCAGAAAAAAAGGACTCCGTCTCCATAAACATGTCTGAAAGGCTTCGCGATTTGCACGCGTCGAATCATCGTCGGTGCAAACCGAACAATAATAACCGTTCCGGATGTAAATCACATTTTTACCATTAATTCGCATACCGTGTTTTGTCATGCATGAAAACCCTCGGTTTTCTTATAACGTTTCTCTTTCGTAAGAGTTTCCTTCGATAAAGGTTTTTGCCACAATTGACGCAGAGTGCGCAACGGGCTCTAGCAGCGGTGGATTAAATTTCAGGAATGTTTAAACTGCGACACCGGGTGGGGGCGTCGCGGTAGCCGCAACGCTCGATCTACGGGTAACCGGCGAAAATTTCGTGGAACGAGTTTCCAGTCTGATAATGTTTCTTGCGACCCGTTTCGGCATGAAATACTTTCCACGCGCTCGTGAGCACTAAATACGTATACGCACGAGGGGGGAAAAAAAAAAAAAAAATACGTAGCCGGCCGCATGCGAATAGTCGTGTACGCTCGTGGGCACACGCAAAGATGTGGTAAAGAATAAAAGAGGGGGGAGGGGCCGGAGAGAAAAGTGGTCGCAGCGCGGAATAATGAAAAGTCTCGTTTACGCGTCGAGTTGGAACAATGGATAAAATTATGTGTCTCTCTTTCCACCGTTGTGTGTTTGTACGGGATAATTTATGGTGCGCTTCGCGTCTTTGCGGGAGTTTCTTATTAAAATATCAGTGGGTACATAAGAGATACGGGACGCGTTCGCGATATTTATTTTACGAAGGAAAATTTACGGAGTCTTGAAGTAGAATTACGCGAGGTTCGTGTAACGTTTACGCGATTACGCGTATTCGGATTGTAATACCGGTAGAATGCAAGTGAGATTTATCGAGATCGAATTTACTTAACGTAAAATATATTGCAGCGTTGTAGATAAAGTTAAATTCAAATTACTTGGTGTATTTATCTGTTGTATATTTGTACACATATATAAGTATGAACGTATAGAAATATAATTCTGATTGAGCAAAAAAAAGGTTTGGAGATCCGAAGATCCAGAGCTGTGCATGATCTAGATTTAAGCGAATAGAATAATTAATCAACAACGTAAGAGTCTTTAACATCCATAAATACGCTGGAAAGTGAAGCGAAGTATTTAATTTATATTTGCCATTGAATTTAAGTTAAGACACCTAAAATATCCCGAGTGTTAAAAAAATGTATCGAACGCATATTTTTCTATCACCCTGTACATAATCGGTCGAACCAAAAACAATAATAATCCTGCGTTACATACGGAAATCCATGATACGCTTCGATATTTCGCACGATTTAAACACGTGTCTCGCGCCACGTTATCGCTCGACGCGAATCGGGCAATGTTTCGTTTAAGGCCGACGATTAGTTAACGAAAAGTAATTTCCGATTCTTCGGAACGAGATTCGATCCCCCGTTATTTCTACCCATTATCCGTATCCGTTAACCCCCCCCCCCCCCCCCTCACGGGTCCCTCGGTGCGCATGAATTACGTTACGTGATATTAATCCGCGAAGCGGGTTCTTGCCCCGACATTTGACACGATACGGCACGAAAATTCGTCGCCGGGAAAATAAACCGGTCACGGATTTTACGCCGTTTCGCGTATGCATATTGCATAAGCGTCCGGAAAATTTATAAATGGTAGGCACTCAACACATCTGAAACTGAAGTTACGCAACGGTACACGGGCGCTGTATAATATTGAGATAAGTACCGGTTTCGCTCGGACGCAAAGTTCCTCCAAAGTTCGCGCGTACCGTTATTTGTTTTCGATAATGATTCTAGACCGACCGGACCGCGCAGCGGCGCGAAAAACTCACACCGATTAACGAACTCGCGATTACTTTATTCATTAACGAAATCGTTTATCCGGCAGGCTTGACCCGTATTGCGTAAACCGCCGAATCGTTATGTAAAGTAGAGCGCGAATCTCTTCTCGCCAGGGCGAAACGTCGTTCGGCGGGACGTTTATTAATGATTTTAACTATTTGTTAAATTTAATTTTTAAAATTTCCTTAAATTTTAGAAATACCCTCTAATAGGCGAATTAAATTTTTGAATTAAATTTATATTTAAAATGCGCTCTAATTATTAGATAACAAACTGATCGTATCGCTTGCGCGCGGGTAACGGGAGCAAATGCGCCTGTATCAGTGGAAGGTAATTTCAATAACAAAAGGCACGACCGCATATTAGATGCTAAAATATTTTGAATGCAAGCGTAAATGAAATTTAATTTAACCCTGCCGTAAGGCGGGCATGCCCTTTAGAGGGTTAATCGATCGTAAGATAAGTGAACGCGATTTGCGCGTCGTTACGCGTGACTCGGAAGATTGAATTTGAGATTTTCGCGGTGTACACGCCCACGCGCGCATGCGCGTTGATACTTCGCGCGACTCGATCGCACTCGCTTTCCGTTGTTACCGAGTAATCCTGACTTACGTAAGGATCGATAAAAGTAACAAATTGAATGGCTGCAGATGTAGATCAATTTTTTTTTTTTTTCTTCCAGCGTCATCCAGTCGAAGTAGATGTCTTTGATATATCACGCCACCGTTTACGGTAAAAACCGTGTTCCCTGGCTAAATATAATACGAACTGGATTAGAATATCACTCACGGATGTGGCAACGCGGTAATAATCGTGTCGCGTAATTAGCGCTACTTTTAAGTGTCCGACTTTAGATTTGCATTTCCCGTGCCGCTTAATGGTTTTTTCTTTTTTATATCACCGGTGCTCGTTAAAGGAAGAATATGGAATGAAGCGGCTCGGCGGATTAAAGTTAAATAGTGTACGTGGGAGGTAAAGTTCCTTTGCCGAGACCGAGTTATAATTATCTACCGGCTTGTAATTAAGTGTCAGAAATCTGAGAATACATGTTTATTGACTTTGTTCTTCATACACGATTATATATAATTATTACTTCTATTATTGTACTGTATTTTAAAATAATTCTACAGAATCCAGAAAAATGGAAAAGAATCAATATTCGTTTACTCTGACAATCCGAAATTTACTTGGGATTATTATGCGATCGTTAGAAAACTTATAAATATCTAACCACCAGATAACGACACTAAGTAAATGTCACATACTAAATTGAATTAATACGATCGATTACTATCTTTATCGCTTATTAAACTGACGTTTATTATACCCCCTCAATTTTACCTAAAAACCCACAATTCAACGATCATCGTGTTATATCTTCGACCGCCATTACAAACTCCTTATAAAACGAAACCAGTTCCATGACTCGAAACACTTCCAAAATATACCACCGTCCGCGAACATTACCGTCGACCGACATGGAGCAGTTGAGAACCGCTGCCATTAACAAAGTTACGAAGCCCGCATACCAGGGTGTATCGATAGGCTGATAATTGCGACTAGAGGTATCGGCGGTGATGTAAGAGTTCCGTGTTCCCGCGTCGTGTGTACCGGCGCGTACGTGTGTATACACCGGTTGTAACGTAAAGCACAGGGACGCGAGAGCGCAGTCATACGCGCGTTACCCGTACTCTCATAATCCGTACGTCGATCCACGGCGTCGATACGGCCGCCAATCGGGGGGATAGATCGCAATAAATCTGCAATGCCTGTCGGATAGCCTGACGTCCTTGCGAACTCTGGGCCACTCGTAATATCGTCGACTTCCAGGGTACTCGACGTACATACACCCACCGACGGAATTTGATTTACATCGAGCGCAAAACAGTCCCGGCCGAGATAAGGTGGGCTAAGCGTGACAGCCGTTGAACGTATCGAAGCATTTCGATTTAATTTCATCGGTGAACGGACGTCACTGAAAAATCCCAGTTTTCCTGGGAAAGATAATGTAAATTTATGCGCTCCTGGATGATTTCACTTGTTTTCCGTTTGTAACGCGATGATCGTTAAATTGCGGATTTTAAGGTAGAACTAAAGGAGTATAATGATAAACGGATTTTATAAAATCATGAAGTTTATATACGTTTTTATTTATAATTCATGGATATCATTTATAATTGTTTTGAATGTATAAAATCTACTAATGAAATGTAGGTATGTATAAAATTTGTGAAATCATGTATAAAATTGAAATCTCGAGGAAAAACGCATTTACGGGGAAAATATTGAATCAAACTTCTCAACTCATGCCGTTCTCGATACCAAATCATAGATTTCGTTCGTTGATGGTAGGAACGCCAAATTACGAGTGATCGAACCTCGGTGCAATTCACGTGGAAGCAAACTCGTAATTTCGCAAATGATTACAAATCTACGGAACGCGTGTCCCTACGATCGTTTCTCTCAATCCTTGCCCATACCGAAACCCGTACACGAACAAGCAACTATAGTTTGCCCATTATTACCGTGTGTTACAAGAGGTGCGTGTCGTCGCTTAAGAAGGAACACAACTTATCTCACATTTTAGTCAAATTGAGTTAGCAACACCGTTTCATTCAAAATTTCGCACGGGATCGACGGGCAGGCTCATATTTACGATAAAAAAAACTACTTAATTAAAGCAATAATGTTTAAAAAAAAAAACTCATAAGAAGAACTATCGACAGTATACAAACTGGTTTTTTTACTCTCCTGTAAAATTGATAAAACCGAGATAGGCGATGTCGCTTTTTAAGCAACGATGTACAATAAACGTCAACTCGTAGGAAATCCGTACACACATTCGACGACTTAAAAAAAAACCACGAAGCATCGACAAAAAGTCGTTTATTATTCCTTCGACGTGGACTTAACGTTCGCCGAGGAAGCAACTGTTGCCAAAAAAAATAAAGAAACCCTGTACGAATGATTTTCGCGTGACAGAGAGAGAGAGGTCAGCGATTCTCCAGCGCATTTAACCGGGAACAGCGAATCGCCGAAGGCTGATCGAAACTTTCGTTTCGCCGATACATCGGCATCGTCGTATCGGCACTACGAATGGCCCAGAAATTATTTTTAGAACGTATAAAAACCGAAACACACGGAAAGGACACGTCGGGGTACCGCTAAGCGATTACTCAATCCCGGGGCATTCATTGGTCGTTACTGAAACCACCGCTGCAAACTCGTTTCAAGGACAGGGTCGCGGGAATAACGATGACGAACGAAACTAAAACGAAATTAAAAGCAACGGCAAAGAATATCCTCGTCACGGGTGCCAATTCGTTGTTCTTTTCTTCTCTCTCTCTCTCTCTCCCTCCCTCCCTCCTCTCTCTCTGTTTCTCTCTTTTCTTTTCTTCAGGCACCGCCGCGACCTCGACGCTGTTTCCGCGATCAATTTCTTCAATTGCGTTTCCCTTTTATGGCGACCCGCATTTCCTCGAGTATCTTCCTCGTCCTTCGTCGTGCCTCAGGATACGGATACTCGTGGCAGGTTAAATAAATCTCCGTGTAACAATTTCGCGATAACGCGCGGCTCGTTTTGTTTAAAAGTAAATTATTAAAGAAACGGAGGAGCGGTAGGTTGAATGTACCGACGAGGGAGCGGCACGCATATTTCTTAACGGAATATAATGATGGTCGATTAAATTTTGATTAGTATATATCCGTGTGTTCGATCGAACGAATAGTTAAAAAGTTTTTAACGGTATGGAATGTATGGTACGTGAAATAAGAATGTCGGGAAGAACGCATTTTTGGGGACAATTTTGAATATAAAAGTTTCGCGGGAGAAATAGAACTGTTCCAGTTCTTTATTACTTTTTTTTTTCGGTGGAATTAAATTTTTTCCCCGCTAAACGGACAATTTGCTAATTGGATTGCAATTGAGAATTTATATTACGCGTTCGCTCGATGGTAGAAAAACCGTTCGTTCGTTCGCTGGTTCGATTCAATCTAGAAAAAAATGGAGGACGAACGGGCGCCGAGCAAAACATTTCGAATTTATCTCTTCCTACCGGATTCGACGGTCACCGCGAACGAGATTCTAATTAGTTTAAAATCGCCGTGACGTCCTTGACGAGTAATTATGGGTTACGATCGCTTAATGGATTCTCGAACATGCCTCTCAATTTCCCGACCGGCTCATCGCGCGCTTATTGATTTATGTTTCCTACCGCAATATCACCTCGAGGTTCCTTGTTTTTCCGCGTCGACTGTGACTTTATGGAAACGTCGTTATACATAAATCTACGTGGAAAAACTTGTATATCGCGGCGGGCATTTGAATAAAATGATTGTGTTGAATATTAACGCGGCATAGTTAATTGGAAGTCGCGTAATCGAAGCCTAGCTTGGATAATTAAATGTTCCTCGCGGAAATTCAATAACGCGGTTCGCGTTGAGAGATTCCAAAGATTCGAATGTGGTCGAATAGCAGGTAAGATTCGCATAATTGAATAAATTTGCAATAGTAACTTCTCCGAGGAGATCGTGCGTTAACCCTCTTTTCGCAACTTCTCGTCTGGTAGCAACGAACCGAATAAATACGATCGATCGTAACGAGATCAATTTTGAACACTAATCACGATATTAACTCTTTGCGGCACACGATTTTAAAGACAAAGAAACTCAAGTTGCAAAGAATTAACTGTATCGTCATTTATTTATATTTCTCACTCGAATGTTTGGAGTCGCATCAATTGCTATGGTCATCGGTGACTACAGTGATGGCAGTTGGTATTTACGTTTACTGACCAACGAATTGACGTTTTGACGTTTACTGAAAAATAATTTACTGACTACACTCGTTTCGCGCGTATTAATATAATACAATACAATTACAATATTCGCAATGCCTCCCGGTACTCGAATTCTGATTCAAGTCGGATACATAATTTATTTTAAATAAACCTTCGGCGTGTCCGTGACGCTTCCCGGTACTTGATTTTGAAATAAAAAAAAAATAAAATCAAGTTACCACCGGGCGTTGTAGGTCGACCGATAAATAAAATATGAACGCGAGTCGATTTTACGTTATCGTTATCGCGAAACCGGATCGGCAAAAAAAACAAAAACCTCGTAGGCACACACTGCCCCGCGCATTAAAGGTTAATGAAGTTTTACGAGTTACATTACTTTTTACGATGCACCACGCGCGAGCGGATAAAATACCATTTACGAACTATAACTAAAGAGTGCCGTACTCCTCCTAAATAAGGGTACGATCGATGTGAAAGTTTCGTATGCCTCGTCCCGAAGATCGAAGCCTCTGTAATTTCATGAATATTCTCCGACCCTTAATTCAAACAATGTTCGAGGCTGAAGTGAAAATAAAAGGCTAAAAGGGGAAAAAAAGGCGCAATTATGTACAGTTATATCAGTTCAATCTTGAGTCCTGTTTACCAGGTATCCCCACCGCAATTACACAGTCGATTACGCGGTGAATGAAGTTTCAATATAAAATTTCGACCCCTGTACTTCTCAATCTTACCGTAGGTTGCAAAAAATGAGTGGATCAAGTTATAAGTTTGGATGAATTTTAAGTACCGTGCCAACGCGAGCGAATATCGTCACGCGTAAGATTACACGAATGCGCGAGCGTTTGCAACCGGGCGAACAAAATTGAAAGAGAGATTCGAGGAAAGTCGTAGAGCTGTATGGTTGCAAACAGCATGAAAGAGTTGAATTATAGTTGAATTATACGTGTTACAGGGAAGTTCGGGGACACGAGCCAAGCGCAGCCTTACCCTAAGAGTGTCCGCGACGTGGAGGACCGGGCGACGCTGCGAAGGGCAATTAATTAATGGAAGGCTCTTAAGGAGTTTTCGCGTGGGACTGGGAGGACAATTCCAAGAGACTTTACTCTTGTCTGGACGCTCGTTAGCACGACGCGTAGAGTCAAATGATTTGTAAACGGCTCGTCTGGACGCATACTTTGTTTAAATCATTTAAATTGTTCAAATTGTTAATTGTTTTCGAAATCGAGTCGTGCACACTTTTGTTCCATAATCTCGCGGTGTATTACCAACCTATGGTAACGTACTATTTCTTTTACCGTAATCCAGTTGAAAAAGATTCTTTCGTTTCGCGTCGAGAGATGCGAAAGTTCAAAGGATACGAAATTCGAGCGATTAATATGATAAATATGCGAGAGGGCACCTCGAAATTGTTTTAATCACTTTTTTTTTTCGTTTTATCGTTGAAGTTACTAGAAATTATATGAAAACTACCTGCGATCGATCTTGCCTTCTATCAAACACATCTGTACCGTTATCCACGCGAATACCGCGATCTTTTAATTTTTTACCCCTCCTAGCCAGATTCCACGAAATTTTTCTCACGCGAGGCTACAATTTCGGAACTTTTTTTCACCTCACCAGGGGATAATTTCTCCATTTTTTTTTGTCACACGAAGCATCGTAAAACTAAAAGAAACACCGATCTTTTAATTAATAATCACGAAAAAGCAAAAAACAAAAGCGATCGCTATACATCACGAGTGACCCGACAACGGTACGCCGCGGTTAATAAGCCTTAAATTCTCCGTTGTTTCGCTCGAACCGCGACGAATTCGTTTTCTCTTTAACACGAGATGTTTAATTAAGAAAGATCGAGATAGCGGGTTCCATTAAAAAAGAAACAAAAAAAAAAAAAATCCATTTTGTCCGCCCTCGCTTTGCAACGGTACACATTATTTATCGTCGAGCGATAACCGGGACCGTCGTCCGGGAACTCGGACCAATAAGTTTCGCGTCGTATCGAGCGAGGAAGCGGACGGATGCTCAACGATGACCCGTTGACTCATCCTGTAAACTCGATTTATCGTCCTTGCCCGGGCTATTCGTCGTTTCGCCCGTCGGTGCATGAATATTTATTGCGGGCCCGCTAAACAATTTGTTGATTCTTTTTTTTTTTTTTATTCTTCCCTCTTAGTCCACGGCGATGCCCTATCTTCCCGCGCGTGTGCGTGTACGCGCGTGAATCGTCGGACGGGGAGGAGGTAGGGTACTGCACGTAAGTTACGTGAACGGGTGTATCGCGCGACATAAATCCCGTTTGCCCGTGGCCTCCAGACATTATCCCGTCGGAAAGTAATTCGTCCATTAACATCGTTCCGCGGTTGTCTCTTCGAGTTCCGATATTAACGCCGGGTAGAACATTAGCGCGTATTAACTCCTTGATGCAACGATTTATTTGCGGTAAAGCACTGAGAGGGGAGGTGAAGGAACGTGGTTTTTGTTTTCGAAGAGAAATCTGCCTGGCGGGAAAATGTATTTAATGGAGTACGTTGTGTGAGTGTGTTGATTGAATTTTTTTTGGCATTCTTTTATGCTTGGGGATTGATAAATTGTTCTGAGATAAATTGTATTTGGAAATTATTAATGATTGCTGGTAATTATCGAGGATCGACGAGCTCAGTTTTGTTAATGTATGAAAGCTGAATTTAAAGAAGATTGATATTGTTGTGCGGTGGGATGGTAATAGTCCTAAGCGGGGTTCTTTTTCTGCGCGTATAGATATGGTTTGCGAGTATTGCGATTACTTCGAATATACGTCAAGTTCTGATTTTGATATTTCAAATTGTCGTTTCAATTTTTAATATTTGGAAACAGAAAATCGCAATTTTCTGAATTTGAATAGCAAACACTTTGGAGATCAGTTTTTCCACGTTAAAATGAAGCGAATCAAAATTACTTTTTCACCGTTGAAAGGAAATCCGCTCGATAAAAAATTGCGCTTCACGAAACGCGTTCTTCGTTATTCACCTAATTGCGTCCCATTTGTTTATCATTTCATCTATAACAAACGCCGTCGGCTTAATCACTGCGCTAAACTCTGTCAATTATCCACGATCGACATATCGAAACCAATCTCGACGGAATTAATTAACAACGTTTACGGGACAGCTCGGAAGGACTATCAACATTATTACCGAACGAACCAACGGCATACTAATTAAGCGAGAATAATTTTCAACGGGCACGTCCGAACGGAAAGCCGTGGCATCGTTAATTTCCATGGAAAACGTGCCGACGCGCATTAACCATTATTAGAAATTATAGGATCATTAGGCCGAGAAAATTGTCGTAAATCAAGTCCTTATATTCGATTTATCGACCGCCAATAAATTCCCGGAAAGGGCAAACGTTTCTTAACTCTCACGGTCGAGGGAACGGTTTTAATTTCGAAATTTCACAGCGAACGCCTGTCTACGTGGTGTCTCGAAGACGTTGACGGTCCGTTCAAAGCATCACACCTGTGATCATCCCGTGACACTGTTTTCCTCACTGTGAAAAATAGTAACTACTTGTCATAAAAATAAAAACTTACTTCGTCACTTAACCCTCTAAAGGGTATGACCGTCTTAAGGCGGGGTTAAATTAAATTTAATTAACACTTTCATTCTAAATATTTTAACATCTAACTGACAGTCATGCCTTTTGTTATTCACATTACCTTCCACCGATATAAACGCATTTGCTCCTGTTACCCGCGCGCAAGCGATACGATTAGTTTGTTGTCTAATTTATCGCGCAATTATCACGAGATTAAAAAAAAATTTAATTCGCCTATTAGAGGATTAATTTGTTTAGACCGAAAATTCACGTAACCTCAGAAACGTGACGAAACACGATAATATAATAATACGACATAATCACGTTTATTATACAGCATTGGTCGGAGAAAGTTCTCGGCGTATCAAATTCCACGATGACACGCAAAACAAATTGCGCGTCAAAGGGGTTAATTGCGACACCGTCGACGCGACGTTACTCGACGAAACGACAGCCAATCGAAAAACGCTGTATCAAGATTAGTTTGTCCGCTCACCGATAACCGACTACCGCTTTCTTCCCCCGATCTACTATCGCTTTCGGGTATCTCGTTAATCGAGCCACAGTCAACGTTATCGGGAAGACAGAAAAAAAAAAGAAAAGAACGAACCTGCTCGGAATCATGTCAGGTATCGCGCCGTAGATGGCCACCAAAGATTTTTCAAACGCCCTGCACGCGGACCCGCCGCGTCGCCGCGAACGTTTCTTCGTTCCGTTACGCGGTTACGCGGAATGAACATATCATACGAATACCACCGTCCGATTTATCGTCGATATTGATTGATTTATTGCCAATATAATATCTTCGGTCTGTAATCGTGTACGTCAGGCGCGAGAGGTATTATCCACCGATACAAAACCGCGAAACAACGAAGCGGCGGCCAACGCGATTCGTGAGTCTTTGTACACCGGGCAATACGGGAGCGATAAATCACGTCTCAACGGATAAGAGTGAAGAGAGGAAAGAAAAAAAAAGTAAAGAGATAGAAGGGAGGCGAAATTGTTTATAATACGCGCCATTAGCGCGTTGGTAATTACAACGCGATATATCCGGCAGCCGTGTAAATCAATCGGATTTCACGTTGGTGTGTGTACGGTACGCGTGTTTGATAACGACGCGGTTTCTCTTTAAGGATAACGAGGGGCAGGAGTGGGGGGGCGGGGAGGCGGGAGCGTAACGGAAGGGAAGCACGGGAGTCACGGTTCGTCGCGAGAACGAAAAGGAAGATTTAAAAGAATCGCCGCGATGCGGCGGTAAGATCTTTCTCGCGAACGGCGAGCGGATGTCAAACTTGACGACGGGGGGGGGGGGGGGGGATCTTTGAAAAAAATCGCACGCATGTTCCGAGTAACGCGACACGAGTGTCGTCGTTAATTGGCTTTCGTGGTCGAGGGAAGCGACGGATCACGTGAGAGGTCGGTGGCTCGAAATGTTTTAGAATCGAGTGGGCGGTGATTAGGTTCGGGATGGAGAGACGTTGGGTGATTCTGTGATAGAGAGGATTATTGGACGGATAACAGGGATCATTTGTGTAGGTATGTAAAATTGAACGCACTCGAGTTTTGAGGAAGAAAATAAGAAGCTCGCTTTTCGCATGAGGTTAACGCTCGTTTATGTGGGAATATATAGAAAAAATCATCAGAGAAATTCGTTATCTTCGATGTCTGTATGAAATTTTATTGAAAGTGAAAGTGGATAAAGTTTATGTTGCGAGGAAGTAGTATCCCGAGTCTTCCTCGTCACGCGATACTTGTCCATTTTGTTAGATTATATTCTAACAATTAATATCGCGGAAGTAGCCGTATGAAATACTTAAGCCGTGCTTTCTTTATTTCTTGCGAATCTCACCGATCGATCGATAATTGCCGGTTAATTACGGGAATAGATATTAGAAGCTAATCACGAGAGGAATAATTAAGCGCGATGAGATTCTTTTGTGCGATTACGTTAATCGCGTTAAAGGAATACGTTTGACCGGGTTAAAGGGTGGTCTCGTTTAAACGTACATCATCCTCAATTTCGCTGGGAGGCGCGCACGGTTATTTTATAACGATGCACTTTCGTTCGGCATTTTAACGAGGAAGATTGACGCACGGCAAAAGGCCCGATGCCTAATGAGTTACGGCCCGTCAACTCGAGCGAAAAGAAAGCCTTATAAATCTGCACCCAGATCCGATCGGGCCGGATATATGTCGTTCGCTCGGACTGCTCACTCGGTAGATCATCCGCGGGACTCGAGGCCATTAAACGAACGCGAGTCGGAAAATTAACGCATGTAATGCCCAACGACGATGTATTTTTGGGCTTTACTGTTCGCGTCGCCACAGAACTCTGTCACGAAATAAATTGGAATGTCATAGGTAAAAGTAGAAGGTTCGCGCTTTTAAATGAGCCTGGACAGAATGCTCCAAAATTTGTTGTCATATACAATAAATTGGAATTCATAGGCAAAAGTAGAATCTTTGCGTTTTAAAATGAGCCTGGACAGAATGCTCCAAAATTTGTTATCATATACAATAAATTGGAATTTCATATGCAAAAGTAGAAGCTTCGCGTTTTAAAACGATCCTACACAGAATGCTCAAAAATTTGTAATCATATAGAGCTACAAGATTTCAAAGATCTTTAATTTCGTCGAGTATTGTGCGTCAACTTGACTCACTATATCCTCGCTCAGGTATAATTTTCTCGTTCGGCACTAAAAGCGTTAACACGATTAACGAGGGATCGGTGTACCCGCCCTGGCTAGCCTTTTACGATAATTCTTTTTTTTTTCTTCGTGCGTCGACGCACGAACGAAGGCACGACGAAAACCATAAACTCGCACGATCGCACCGTTTCGAGATATCGCGGCATTCCATCCGTTACCCTGGGGTAGGGTATCAGGGCCCCGATTCTAGGCCAACGAGCCGACCTACGCCGAGAGGTGCGATCTCGTTTTTCGATTAAAATTCGATATAGCCTGGTAACTGTAACTCGGTTCGCTGCTCTCCGGCCCCGAAGGAACGACGCGTACCTGTATCATACCCGTGTGTATTATATAGATACGTATCGGCCAGGGTAGACGGCAAAAACCGGGAGGAACCGTAAGAAGCGTCTGCCCGGACGAACGATGGCGTGTCCATCAACGTTCCGCGCGCTCTCTCGAGTCATCGGTGCATTAATATTTTTAGCAGGCGGCCAAGCAGCTTCCTGCTCCGCTAACGAAATACTTTGTTAAGTGGCGTTTACAATAATTTATGCGGGAATAAAGATGAGAGAGGTAATGGGAATTGACTCGCGGAGAGACGAGGCTCCTACCGCTGTCTCGACTCGATTTTCGTTCTCGGTATACAACATTCTTCGTTCGAACTGTCTTTCGAATCGAAACTCGCGGTAGTTCGTTTCCGCGTTGTTTCGTGAGTTATTTTTTTTTTTTTTTTTTTACTTGAACCCCAAAGCGGATAGTACTGCGATTGGACGATTTTTTGGTGGAATTTTCTTTGGCCATGTCGATGATAAGGAGTACTCGAGTACTTTGATAATGATTGATTTGACGCGTACGCGAATTCTATGTATAAAGTTTGAGCGTTCGAATAATATTATTGGTATGATATTTATATTTACGATATATTTAAATATTATATAGATACTGATGGTACATTGAAATATTATAGCTTACGTTACGAGAAAATAATAATACGCGATTGGAGAACTTAATTTTTGTTTTGCATCATAAGCGTCACGATATTACCAATATTCGGAGACCGAGGTGGAGCGATAAAATTTAAATACTCGAATACTCCAATTACATTTATTAATAACTGAAGAATCTTAAATGACTTCCAGTACGTGCGCCAAAAAAGTCGCGTATAACACTAAAAAAAAAAAAAAAAAAAAACGTTTAACGAGTAGAATATCATTCCGCGCAGAAACGAGTTTCAGCGCATACCGAAAACGAGATACGTGGCAACGAATGTGTTAATATCCGTCAAACTAGAGTGCTAGATATCTTCTTAACCGAAGTATAGGCGAGTATAGTCGATTTCGATGAGGTAGCCTTGCTAAATCCCGGTTTATGCATCCTGTTTCGTAAAAAAGCCCGGTCTGGGTTTCGCGCTAAAGAAACTCATTCTGGTCTAAACCGACGGACCGGGCGTGTTGTCTGGAAATTTCCAGTTTGCTCAGTCGTGCGGGACACCGTGGCTCGATTCAGGTGCGTGCGACGTTTGACGTAATTTTAAAATTTGCAGGAGGCCAGCAACCTGATCTCGGCGAGCTGATTGAATGAGATCACTGTCGAGCCGAATACGATTTAATTGATCGGCGAAGTACACTCGAACTTTTCGATCGACCGCGCATTGCGCGGAAATTTTGTACCCGCGTGTACAACGAGCATTTTTTTCATTTTCCATTTTATTATCGATTTTACCTGTATGTAAGTAGGTGAGTGGTTTTTTTTTAACGCGGGAGAGTAGATGGAGATTCGGCAACGTATCAAATTATAAATACAATTTACCGTATTAATTTTGAATCTATTTTTAAATTCACCGAAGGAATGGGAGTATCGGAAGAATATTTAAAATGTGTCCGTAGGAACCAGTTGTTCTCAACAGTTCTCGGTCACAGCTGGATTCAAAGTTGTACACTCGAATAATTATAGAATACTCGTTTTACTATATTGGATGTACAAACTAACGGGCGAATAACCGCCGTAAATAATGGTTTTTATTTTTTCCTCGAAGTTCCGCGAAATAGTCTCTTACTCTCCGGCTCGCTGATAGCAAGAGATTGATAACCACTGACCAGAACGAATTTACTTTGGCAAACCTGATCAATCCGTGGCCTATTTTGCTAACACTCGATTCTGTAATTAAGAAATTCCTATCCCCCGTGTTTCTCGAATCATTCTCCAAATTAATAATCATTTCTTAACTGTCCCCACGAGCGAAATGCAAAATTACAAAATTCCCCGTCGATCGCGATCCATCGCCAATGAAAATTCTCGAAAACGACGCAGGATTCGAGATTCGATGCGACGAGCGGGTCGACAGAAATACGCTCGCAAAAAAAAAAAGAAATTACCGTCGAATCTCGTAGCCCGGGGGAACTCTACGAAATGATACGACAACCTGCCCGAACGACGTTGCACGCGATAAATGATCTCGGTGACACGACGCCCGACAACCGTAGCGAGCACCGTCGAATCAAAAGAACGCATCCGCCGCCTCTCTCGTCCGCTCGCGTCTTCCATTAACGACCGTGGAATTCCGTCGTTCCAGTCGGTATACGTATTTCGTAGAAATCGAGATGAAGGCCGGGCCCGGAAATTAATTTTTCAGCCGTTCGTATCTATACGCCCGTAAACTGGGTCGTGTAACGGTGAATCTCATGGCCGGCACGAAAATCCACTTTGAATCGCGGCCCTAGATGCCGAAACTTGCGATTATTTCCCACCGGAGGAATCGCGAACGCGAGCCCCGACGATATGGCGACGCGGGAAAACGAGTGACGAACGGGACCGGGGGAAAAGTTCTCGCGAGCGATAAGCTTTCTCTAATTAACTTCTCGCGGGGGGAAAACGAAAAATAATATGTCACCGGTGGGGGGGGGGGGGGGGGGGATTATATTTATTGTAGCGCGTAATTATTATTGGATCTTACGGTACCGTCCGTATTACGGTGCCACCGGTTATACGTGTTTTGCACCGATTATGACAACGAAATCGCCAGCGTTAATTACTCCGATCGAGCGTTTCTAATCTCGAGCGAGAATAAATCTCAATAAAACCGCGTTACAGGCAAAAATGCGAGTAGATCGAATATGTAAATAGCGCTGTGGATATAATATTTATGGACTGGCCGATAGTATCGGCGATATTGTCGATCTGTTCTCACGTCGTAAGCTGACGGAATATAAGCGAGCGCGCTCGTTAAAATCAAACGGGATCCGAGAAGAGAAAGTGAACCCCGAGAACTTTGGAGTAATTGAGTCAGGTGAGATAATGGTTAATCGCGATTATTAAGGTTTTATTTAAGTTTCATGTTTAATTTATGTGAATGGACCGCGTTGAGACGGGTGAACGCTAAAGTTGATACGTCATACACTCGATCAGTTTGCCTGGCAACGATCTAATTCCCAGCATATTATTGCTGTATCATCGCTTACGTTCTTCTTCCTTTATCTACTTCCCCTCTCTATCTCTCTCTCCCTCTCTGCATTTATAGCATAGACATAGTTTCAGGTAATCTTCGCAACAAAGTAGCTAAAGGATTGCTGCGCAGTGGCCAAATTATAAATTAAAAGAGTTAATCGAGCAACGGTGAGTCGTCGTTGAATCATAAATTAAAGACTCGATCGAGCACCGGTGAGTCGTCGCCGAATCATAAATTAAAGACTCGATCGAGCATAAGAAGTTACCTTCAATTTTGAGTTACGTAACTTTAGTCGATTATCTAGATTTCATTGCTCATTGCGTACATTTATGGTTACTTGTACGAGAGATTAACATACAAATTTGAGACAAAATAAATACGATTTTAAAAACTCATCGATCATTAATTATCGAAAAAATATTTTATTTATATTGCCAAGGCAAGTACTTTATCGCATTTATAGAAAAACGTGTTTGGTAATTAACACTAGGTTTACGGGCGTTTCTACGAGCATTTCTACGAGCATCCGTCATATTGACGGATAAACAAAAATACGTATTTTCTTTAAAGAATCGATTTATTAAATTTAAGCCTGAATTAATTTACGATGCAAAATGGTTCAAATTAATCCTATGGTTTTTGGGATATTTCATTTCAAAATTTTTAATCCGTTAAATTGACGGGTCTCTTAAACCTATCGTTAATAACGATCGCGAATATCGAGCGACTCGTGCCGAGAGGAATTCGTTTCCTCGCGAAAAATTGTGGGAATTCCCTAGGAGTCTCGTTTTCTACGCCACGCCCTGTGCATTTAAGAATCTCGCAAAAATATGCAACTCCCTGGTTCGAGGGGGAAGATCGAAACGTTACGATAACGGGGAAACAGCGATATTACTCTCGACCGCCTTTATTTCCGATAAACGCGAAACTTAGATACGCGAATAAGACAAAATCTGAAATTCGAACTCCCTTAGCCCCTACATAAAGCCAACATTCGTTCTTTCCCGGAATCGTTCCCACAGTAAATGCATTTTTCTTTGTCGAACGCCGGCGGTGCCAATCGATCGACACGACGCCTGACGAAACTGGACAGTCGTTTCGCCATTTCGTATTTACTTTGCCTCTGGACAATCGGATATCTCGGCGAAGAAACTCTTATTGTAGCAATCGCACGCGATATCGTGCTCTCTCGCTTACCGGAAAACACCGCGCGGTTTTTCTCTTTTCCCCATTTCTTGTCCCTCTCTAGCCGCGATTTCCTTTCTTTTTTTTTCCTACCGCGAAACTTTATCGCCCGGCATTAATCTAATTTTATCCTTCGGTTGGCGGGTGAGAAGGAAAAATCGTTCTTCGCGCGACGAGCCGCCTCGCGCGGCCTTATCGCTAATTGTAACTACGCGATCTATTAGATCGACTAATAAATAAGATCTCTTTCGACACGAACCTGGGGTTCAATTAAATCACCCATGGTAACCGAGCCGCGTTTACAGGGGGCAGAGCGTGAGAGTGAGTGGGCAACGAAGAAAGGGAAAGAGAGCATCGAGTTTATTACGTTAGAATGCAGGCCTCAGTGTCAGGTACCACTATAGGGGATCACTTTACTCCGTTTACGGTGTTCGGCTAATAACGGCAAAATCAATATTCGCGCTGCGATTACCGTTATTACGAGATTGGCCGCGAATCACGCGGGGAAAAGAGTCGATTCGCGGTTTACCGGGAACTATTACGAATAGGCGTCGCGCTATTCGTTACGCGGAATCCTTTGCGCTATGTACGAAACCTCGGTGCGAATAAATTTGTGCGAAGCGAGAAACAGGTACGCGGTAATTCTTATTAACGCCGGGAGATATCGCGAGAAGAGTGATTAATAAATAGGAGGCAAGTAATAACGTGCCAGTTTACTGGGAAGGATTAAAAATAAAAAAAATTAATCTTAATTGTTTATTGATCGCGGAATTCATTTGTGCGAATGGAAATTTAAAATCGAATACAAAAGTTTCTATCGATGTGCGGAGCCGCGTGAAACAATTGATCGATGAATCATGCGATCGATTGGAAAAATGAGCGCTAATCCTCGGAACGAATAGTAATTAAAAGTCTAACGCTAACGGGAGTATAAAAACACCGATTAAATCGCGGAGACGCGCGGTAATGGATAAATGAATTCTAAACGAACGATGATCAGCGATTTAGCGCGAGAGAATTGCGAGACAACGCGTTGTTCGTTGCGTATGTCTCCCTCGGCAAGAGGTAATGAAAAATCTAATTGCGAAAGGAGATCACAAAAATTCCCGTCGACGCGCAGAGGCACGCGAGGCGAATAACCAATGAATTAGAGAGAACAAAAAAAAATGATAATTGGTCACTTACGGCGGAACGATAGTTAAAACACAGATTAATCGCGCGAAGCCTTTCAGCGTGGGGTGATTAAAAAAAAAAAAAAATCCTATCCAGAGGGGAATGGTACGAACCGCCATTAATTCGCGGAGACACGCGAAACAATTAATCCGTTAGAATCGTGACGCGGAGCGAAACGCGATAGTGAGTGGGAGGCGAAAGAAAGGGAAAGAGAGCATCGACTTTATTGCAACCGAATGCGGCCTCGGTGTCAGGTACATACCAGTCGGGTATGCTTTTAGCCTATTTACCGTGGCCAACCGACAGAAACGAAACGAATACATACCGACGACGACGACGCCGTCGTCGTCGGCGACGCAGACATCGTTCCTCTGTTCGTTCGTTCGTTCGTTCTCTCGACTTGCGCAATCGACGCGGTTGTGTTGGACGGTGCAACGGAGGCTTAAGGTATCCGTACGCCTACATCGCCCGGAGCTGTCATGAGTCTCTCATAGCCAGCTAGATTCTAGAACCTAAGCTAAAGAGGGCCGTGCCCGGAACGCGGTTGCTAGCAACACGGAGCTCGCTAACGGCGTCGGTCGAGGGCTTGGCGCGCCACACAGCCAACGAGAAACTGCCGTAGTTTTTATGCGTAGCGTGTACGTGGATCGTATTTGAAAAATTAGTCGATATTTCCATATTGTGTGTAGGTAATGTGTTGAGTTTGGTTTGCGCGTGTACGTACTCCGATTGATTTGCAAATCGATCGAATGGCATAGGATATACGGGATAGCGAAATATATAATGTTAATTAATATTCATCTTGACGGTGTTACGAGAGATCTGTTGGAAATGATATAGATCTGACTGTAATCTTTGTAAATGCTAGGGTGACTTGTGAGAGATACAGATTGAATTATAGTGTTTGTATAGGTACGAGAAATTGTATTAATAATTGATATATAAAAGTAATATTGTATACATATTTTTATACATTTATACATTTTTAATATCATACATTATACACGTACGATATGTAGATCTGTAATAAATATAATATATATTTATATATACATCCATAAAGATATATATATGAAGATATAACTTCGGTTCCATTTTATCCAGCAAATTTTCTGATATCATTCTATACACATAATTTCTCCATAGAGAAATCTGACCAGTCAGGTCACCGTAGATCCTTGCAATCTCGCAAATCAGCAACCTCGTCGCTGGAGGCCCGTATTTTGACAACATTTCAAAATCACATTCGACACGACTTCTCGCCAATTTCTCGTATCGGCCATAACTAATCCATTGCGACACTCGCCTAACGACGCACGACGCTAAACAGACAACGAGACTCATTATACCTTCGCGAAACGAGGGACTTTGATCTCTATTCGCGACGCGTACGTCTCTCCCGCGGATCGATCAATAACGCGCGAGCCGGTCGAAAAAAAAGAAAAAAAAAAAGATCTGCAGACCGGACAACGAGGGACGAAGTAAAAGTTCCGTAAAACGTGATAATATCTAACGGGAACCTTACGTCCCGGTTACGTAAGCCGCCGCGGAGTTATAGCTTCGAGACAATAATACCGCTTTCCCCCCCGAAAACCCAGAAACGCTTTAGACTTGCGCCAATTTTTTTTCGTTCTATCGTTCGAGCGGACCGTTCTTACCTGTCCCGCTATAGCGAGGAAATAACAAAGCTAGAGTCGCTCCACTGCTAAGCAAAAAGGAACGAAGGTTGAGCCGCCGAGACGCGACGTTAACCGTTTCGCTGCCACAGACGAGATATCCCGCGACGACGAAACCGTTCGTGCGGTGCCACCGGATAGATATCAGGCAAATCTGTTTTGATGTTTTTATATCTGAAGGTCGCTCACACCGTGCTCGTGTTGGGATTACTGTTTCAGTTTATAGTAAACTCCTCGGGAGTAATGGTAAATATGGCTCGTCGACTGAGAAACTTAATTGCAAGTGCGATAGTGAAAGTGAGAACGAAAGAAATGAAAATTCGAGTACATTTTATGTTAATGACGATGATGTTCCATTGTTTGGAACAAATTTAGATCATGCACATCTCCGAATCTCCGGATCCCCAAACTATTTCTAAAGCAACGATTCCTTGTGAAATAATTTTCAGTAGAACAGAAATTCTATAATTATTTCGCGACCAGCAACCCGAAATACACTAGATAGAGTAAAAAAAATTTGAAGATTCGAAGATCCAGAGATCTGCACGATCCAGATTTAAGCCCGTCGTTTGATAGATGGCGAAATTTAATTTTTATCATTCATCCGCGAGATATCTCGTCGGTGGCACCAAGCAAGCAGATTTTTACCGCGAAGCGGTTCAACGAAACGGACAAAGAAATTCGCTCGAACCTTTTTCCCTCGAAAAACAGCTCGTGTCATCGAGTAATAGTAACGATGAAAATTCTCTCAATTCATGGATATATAAATTTTCTCGCTCGCCGTCAGAGATAATATCGTCGCAAGGTATTCGGCCGAGCGGTCTCGAGCGTTGATTCTAAGCAGCCCCGCGAGCTCTCTTTCCCTCGTAACGCGAGGCTCTTACACACACGCGCAACCAACGTCGTTGTACACAGACCCCCGTGGTCCCTCGCGCCCAGGTACGCAAGGTACTCTCGCGCCTGTGTGTAACAATCGTTAAGGCGGCCGCGTGTATGGGTAAACCCGGTTGCAAAGGATAGAGGGCCTGCGCGCTCCGTGAGCCGCTGACCGTTCTACGAAACTAGCGCGGCGATTTAATCATTATCGGCAATCTAGCCGGAGCGGGCAAAAAGAAAAATCTAGGTCAGACGCGCGCTCGCGAGCGCGCGAACGAACGTCGGGGTATGAAGCCGGGGCTCCTCTTTCAGTTTTCCTCAACGAAACGCGAGAGCGAATCTCGTCCACCCCCCCACCTCTCTTGCGAAATTGTATTGTCGCAAAATTTCTGTCGGTGATACGGGGCGAGTGGATTGCAGTCGGTTGGAAGCGCGCATCATACACGTTTCTTACATTTTTGGAGGGGGTATGTACTGCGGTATGTACTACGTACTATGTATATGTTACGGGCAACGTAAATGATTGGGCATTATTCGTAATGCCCTGGCAATTTAAAAAGTGCCTTTATTTATCTTTGCTTTGATTTTTCTTACAATTGATACTAATTGAAAAACAATTTCTAAAGCAAGCAAACACCTGTTATTGCTTAAGGAATAATCGATGCTAGTGCTCTAAAAATAATTTCTAAAGCAGGCAAAATTCTGTCGTATCCCTTTGGGCACTCAATGCTCAATTATTTACATTGCCCGTGACATATACATGTATACATGTGTATACTATATATTCTATATTATACTACGCGTATAATAATATACGTGATAAGTTATATCAAAGTTTCTCATATAGTAGGTACACTATCGCATAGTATATACGCTCTCTCTATTATATACGATTTATTTATGTAAAAGAGAGAATGAAAGAGAGAAAGAGACAGAAACGAACATACGGAGGCAAATAAAAAGAAATGACGTTCTTCTACCGCGTCCGATCCACATACAGCGCGCTCGACGTTTATTGCCCCCTAAATACAGAAGAACGGCCAGAGCCTGCACACTTAAATATGAGTTATAGATAAAAAAACGACGAATACCATGGGCGCAGGACGTAGAACAAAATCTATTCGCCGGGCTATAAACCACGTTTACCGTTCGAATATACGCGATTAACCGATGCGCGTTAACGTTTTCAACCGGCGCGTACCCGCGTCGCGGCGCGCAGACACGACGATTTACTTACTCGTTGCAGAAACCGCGCCGAACGTAACCGGCGCGCCGCGCCGCTTTCATTGCCGTTTTAATAATCGTGTACCGCCGGCGAGCCCGAGTATAATTAGCATACGTCGGGTTCGATGAAGTTTAGCGCCGAGCCGCGCTTTTTGCTAATGAAATTTTCGATCTGAGCTCCGTCCCGTCGCAATTCCGTGTAAACAATTAGCATTTTAGATTTTATGCGTCTACCGGACCTTATTATTCTTTTCGCCGTACGATCGCGTCGCGTCCCGTCGCGATAAATATTTATCAACATTAGAGTACCGGAAAATCGACTTGGGGATGGTGAGAAAAACGTGAAGGGGGCGTTTTCGAGTTTTGCTTAACGAGACACTGGGGGGAAGCGTTCGGTATCCTCTGTCGTCGGGTGAGTTAAATATTCGACGCTTTAATGTCCGTTGACGTGGTTGCATGTACTTAGATATTCGTAAAGTTGATCGCGAGGTTTAAGAAAAGGGCGGTGACACGAGTGAGCATGAAGTGGATACGCGGCGAACCGTGCGACGCTTTTCTTAATCGGGCGTCGAAGTCTCCGTCGGGTACCAGCGTTTCTAAGGTTGGCGGTCTGTTATCAGTGATAAGGTAGATAAAAAATGATGAGCGTTAGGATTTCTGTATGTTAAGCTGTACGATGTAGTAAAATAATAATAATCGAGTTAGATATAATTAAATATCAAAACATCAGAAGCGTGACGAAAGTTTTGAATGGTACCGTGATCAATAAATATTTCTGCGTGATGTACGATCAAATACGCAGGGCGTTAAAAGGGAGCGGTCGGTGAATTTTGGTTGCCGGTTGTGCTTACTCGCTAAACGGAACAAAAGCTATCGAGTTCGTTCAACTAATTTTGTTGAACTAATCAAACGGGTTTAGTTAGAAAGGTAACAAGGCGTTTGAATGGTCTCGCGAGTAATAAATTTTAAATAACTAAATTGACCAGTAATACGAGTTCTAATCGTTAATTATAAATTAGTACTCACTTACTATTATTACGTCGGTATATTCGATCGAATAATTTAACATTTGTTTATTTTTGAGAATAAATACGTTTCCTTTACTCAGAACAATAAAATTTCAAACTATTTAACAAAGAACTTAACGTCCTTGCAAATAACAAATATGGAATACAAAACGAACAGCATTCGAAAAAAAAATCCTATACACGGATATGCGGTACATCATCGGATAATCGATAAACCGTTTCCTCGTCTTCCAGGAAATCAACGGTTCTCTACCATTGTCGCGCGTCGAGCGAGAAAAATCGATTTATCGTCGGCAGTTATATATACCTACACCGAACATCCGTATCTATATCGTATATCAAGATAACGTTATTAAAGGGGCAATGAAACGTGTCTTGTGCCACTTAACGACGCCCGAGAAACCTGACTGAGAGCCGTCGAGTTCGTATATATAAATTAGTACCTCGAATGAACGCGTTACGCAATTAACGGGGGTGGCGCATGAATTATGCCGCGTCTCGTAAACGGTGGAAGGCGGTCAAGCGATAAATTGATCGCGCCAGTTTAGTAATCAAATTTGACAGTTATAACGACGCGTGTTATTCTATCGGCAAAGACAGACGTTGCGTCGAGCTTGCGTAGGATTTCGGCGACGCGCTTATCTTCGAATCAGCGTCGATCGATGTAACGCTCGGCGATTCGTAAATCGATGCGTGGAGATTGAAAAATATTAACGGACGTATCCGATCCACGTTCGATATGCTCGGGATCGATTCTTTCGCAAACTCGAACGTTATAACCGATCGAGTTGTTTCCCATCTTCATTTTAGACGATATCAAGGACTTTCCGTAATACGGTAGAGGCACGGATCGTACAGGTAATCGTGGAGAACGCTCGTTCCAGGAAGTCGAGAGTTATGTACCCGTTCGATTATCCGGAACTGTTATTTGCGATATAAGTACAAAGTTGTGCTCGTTCTGCGGTATGGAAATTGTTTATTTAATGCACGGGTAATCGGGGTTCGAATAATGGAGTGCGTAAGTCGAAGGAGCTTCTTTTGTATATAATGATTTAAGTAGAGAATATTGATAATAATGTAAATGTATAATATCGTAATTGTAATTTAAGTAGAAAATATTGATAATAATGTATATATATAATATCGTAATTGTAAATTCTATATACATATATAATATGTAATTATATAACGCATAAATAATATCTACAATAATTTACTATTTTCTCGGGATTTAATAATTTTTAACAAATTCAGCGAATCTCGCAAATTTCTCAGATAATTCGATCAACCGAATAATTCCGCAAATTTAGTGATTTCCTTGCGAATTGCACAAAGTTTTGCCGATTCTCGCAAAACATTCCGCGGTAACAACTACGTCTAATTGCTTTTCCAAGTTCTAGAAAAAAGAAACCCACCGCGGCTCAATTAGCGTAGGACACGCCGCTGCAAAGTTTTTCCAACCGTGGAACGAAATCGCCGCGATCGCGATAAGAAAGTTACGATTATATAATTACGAGCGATCGTCGGCGAGATTAATGTGGCATGAAAAAACTTGTCGCCGCATTTTGTCGTTGTCCTTGCGCTCGCGCGCGCGCGAGCGCGAGCGCTCTGTTCCGCTCGTACCTCGTAACTGGGTCAACGATTGAAAAATAAAATTCGCCTCTCGCCGCGACTTAACGATAATCGATCTCGCGAGATTCGCGGAAGAAAGCGATAATCCGCGATAAGAGGACGCTAGGATTAGATCGAATTCTGCGCGAGGACGAATCGGAATTGTATCTGATAGCAAACGAACCCGTAATACAGGTGCTAATTAGAGTACAGGTGTATCACCTGGAGGTGGATGGAAGGATGGTAAGTTTTAATTAAAAAAAAAGTATCGCAAGTAAAGTTATACTTTAGTGTCTAGTTCTCAATGATAATTAGGTAGTCATGCTTGTCATGCCTATAACCACAACGTTTAACGCGAATATATGTATCTATACATATATTATACATAAAACAGACATTTATACATTTATTATTATTTATGGATTTCTTTTTGTAATTATCTCCCGAACTATTAAAAAAGATATTTAAAGCAAAACTTACTTTGCTTCAATGGAGCATCTTGGGATGATGCGACAAAGTAAGTTCCACTTCAAACGATTTTCTTTAATAACAAATACTTCTGGAAATAATTTCCAGCGAAAATAACTTGAAACTCGAGTTATGTACCGCGCGGACAGTTTTACGCGCTATACATATACGTACTTACGTACGTCTTATAACGCGCAAAAAAAAAATTGTGTTTCGTTCATTCGCCGGTCTATGTCTTCATTGCTCGGTACATACGCCTTAACTCCAAAATAGGAGCTCGAACTCGGTTGCTCTGCTGGCACGAACGTGAAAGTTGCAACCGAGATCGGCGCGCGGAGTATTTCAACTCGCCGGCGAGACTTCTTCTTCAATTTATGATTTCAGCGTAGCGCTACCGAGATTCCGCTAGGCGAATACTTTCCCTCGATTCGCGTCGAAAAGCAGCGGTACGGGTTGACCGATGCCGGTAACCTAGGAAGGTGCACGATTCTTAGTTCCAGCGCAAAAAGTGGCGAACAATTAAAAGTCCTGCGCAGCGATTCTTTCTGCATGCGCGTGGAAAGGCGCGTGTGCAGGATCGTTTGGAAAGCTGGTTAATTTACGAGGATGGTAGTTAGACAACATTTTCGAAATCGTTAGCTCCTCCAATTATCCCGATACCGACGTGGGAATTCGTAGAACTTGGAGTTAGTTTAATAGTCGATCGTTGGGATGCATAAAGAGAGCGTTTTTTGTGCACGCGACGCACATTTATTGCGCGTTTGTAGTTTAATTTGTAAATTAACCGTGTCACTTTAAATGTTTACGTATTTGATAAATATTACTTATCATTTAACTATGCAAACTAGAAAATTTGTAAATTATTAAGTTATATATTTAATCGTCTCGTTCAAAACTTCACGCGTTTGCAAATTAACCGCGTCGCTCCAAAACATATCATATTCATTTTTCTTTCCTACGTTGATCTTTTTAACATAAATTAATCCTCAATTATTAATAAATAACCGTACCAATTATCCACGAATCTCCTCAAACTTTCATCGTCCCAATATCTCTCGACTATTTATATTTATTGCTATTCCGTGGATTATAGAATCGAACGGCGAAAGAGAACACGTAAATACCGTGGTTACAGATCGAACCCAATTCTGGGGAAAACAAGATAAACGTTGTACCAAGAAAATGGTTAAGATTCTTGCGCAACGCACGCTGCCCGATATTACGAACGGCTCGCAGATTTTTATTCTCTCGTAAAACTCTGGCCTTCCTTTAGAAGCGACGCCGGCATCGCGGCGCTGTTCCTCGACGCGATAACTGAATTAATCGATTATGTGTATACACACGACTACACGGAGATCGCACCATTAGTCGAACTAACTTATCGGCGACTATAAAGTTGGTGTCACGATAGTTAGTTAATAGCGGCTCGCCGTGTTTCGATTTCGCTCGATCGGACAGGTATTAACGCTTTTTGCCATCGGTGTGTCGAAACGCGGGTTCAAAGAGCGACGAATAAATAAAACGTAGCCGAGAGAATCTCGCGTTTCTGCGGGTAGGTCAACGCCAACCGTACAACGAGCGACGTTAACCTCGGCTTCCCGGGTAACCGAGTCTCCGCTCGCTCCACGATTTTTTTAAACGCGTCGCCGAAAGCGCGTAACATACGTTTTGGTATTTTCGAGACGTCTGAAACGAAAATGGAGTGCGAAACTCGTTTCCGGGAAATAATGTTTCTTCGTAAATCCTGGATCCGATATATATCAGATTATTTTAATTAATATATAATTTTAATTAGCACATAACGATACTATCTATATAATAATAGAGAATAAACTTATTACGTGTGAGACTTTATGTATACTTTCTTCCTTTACATGTCTGTTATTCTGTGTCGATTCATAATCGTATCCTTAATCAATCTCATTCAGAAGGTGTCCGATTAAAATAAAATACAATAAACTTGCCTTTCACGCAAAGCGCCCGAAGGGTTTTGATCAATTTTTCCCGACTTTCGATAAGAGGATCGATAACCGCGTCAAGCGAATAAATCTCCAAGGCACCTAACGCAAAGATGATTTAACGCCGACAATGCACGTTCCAGGGAATCGGTGGGTGCATCATGAACGATTTCGACATCCCGAAAAAATTGTGCAACGCCTCGTGTAACGACGCTTTAAATCGATTAAATCGCACGATTTCAATTATACCTTCCGTCGAAATTAATTAAGCGGTTACTTGCATATTTTTCACCGACTCATGCGCGCACGGGCGAATAAAAGCGTACGATGCACCGAACCATAAGGCACGTCGTCATTAAGATGCATCCGTGGCCGTGTGCCATATCCTCGACGCGTTCGTTCAACGCAACATTTTGCGTCAATCCGTTCGCGATCTATCACGGTAAAGTGGAAAATCATCGTCGTGATTCCGCGAATACCCGGGCGGCGGTGGGTCGTGCACTTCAGTTGCGATGCAGCAATTTGCCACGGTGCATCCATTATAATGCAATTCCGTGTCGTGCTACGAAATATTTATATTTATACCGGCGCGCGCGCGCGCGTTAATCATTCTCGTTACGTTGACTTCTGTCGCGTTCACGGGTACTCGGGGACCCGAGGCGTAAACTGATTTCGACGCCTCGGGACGGAGGCGCTTTTGATAAATCGTTGCCGGATAGCGGCACGGTTGAGGTTCCATTCATTTTTACGAATTATCGTTAATTGATTAAATTTGAGTTACGATAAAAATAGGAAGTTTTGCGTTTTGAGGTCTCTTGACCATCCGGTAAATTTCGCTACCTAAGAGAACCGAGTAACGCAAGATCTATTTATCAAATTTTCCGATACATCGTTCACTTATCGAATAATAAAATAAAAATGATTAGTATGAAAATTTGTATGATTCTCGACGTAAGAAATTACCGCGTGTGACAAACTCGGTTATCTGTGCTGTAATCCCCTACCCTCGCAAAACGAGTAACGTGCTCACGATTTATTTATTCAATTTTCCGATCCATTGTTCTCTAAAAAAAATTGATATAAATCTCGAGGTAAGAAGTTACCGCCTCTGTCAACCTCGCGTACCTGTGGTGTAATCCACTACCGTCAAAATCCGAGTAACGCGTTTATGATTTATTCAAACTTCCTCGTTTCATTGTATCCTTTTATCGAACATTTTAAATATGATTATTTTTAAAATCCTTATAACTTTCAGTGTCCGAAGTTATCGCCTCAAGCGCCAACGCTCCAATTCGCTACTCCCCCGAACGAAACGTTCGACATCTATCATCAATTCTCCAATCATTAACAAGAAAAAAACAATAATCGATCGAACGCAGGAAATCGGATAACCGATCTTCCGCGTTTCGAGTCTCCGCGACACCACCATACCATACCCGACGCTAAACACCACACGCTCGCCGGTACACCGATAGGAAAGCGATCTCGCGATTTCTAGTCTCCTCCTCCGGCCCGCCGCAAAATGATGCGTGTAACACGCGCAGACAGGAAGCTATTACGCCGATCGTTACGATATAACAATTGTCACGAAATGATCTCTCTTCGCGCGAGGCAGAAAATCACTATTGTTACAACGGCGTCGTAAATCGGAACCGAAGGGGGGGGGGGGGGGGGGGGTACCCTCTTAGCGGCACTTTGACATTTTGCAGTTTTCGAGATTTATCTCCCGTAGTTTTAGAAATTGCAGCCTCGCACCTCGCCGGATGTACTAGCTCGCTCGCTCGCTCGCTCCCGGTTCGCGAGGAGGAACGGTTTAACGCCGGTTCATTATATCCAGTCACTCCGCTCCATCCTTCATTTCTCTAATGGCTAGCAGCTCAAATTATCCTACTAATAAATACACGCCGGTAGATGCGTCGTTACGAGCGGCGCAAAATAATTCACCTCGCGACGAGGTACGAATCTCTCGTTGCGTTCGCAACGAGCGGGGTGAAAGGGACGCCGAACGTGTGTGTTCCGTTGGTTCGCGTCCTCGTCTTGTCGCGTCCGTGATTTTTACTTTTTTTTTTTTTTTTCTTTTGGTTTCATGCACGTTCGCCAGTTTGATGCGATAATTATGGTGACTCGCGAGCATCCGCCGAGGATATTGCACTTTTAGACGCGCCGGACGATCGCGCGTGCGTTAAGAGGTGCGACATTTCCTCGTAATATCTTCTCACCTTTTTTTCTCTCTCTCTCTCTCTCGGTTGTTCTCGTCAATTGAAACGCGGCGCTCATCGCGACGTTAATTCGATATTACGTTGATCCCGAGTTCGTAAATCAGTCGGGAATGGACGTTAATGAGTCGTTAATAATCAATCGGGGAAAGAGTAATAGTAGCGGCCGCGAAGTAAAATGAGAGGAGGTTTGTTTTTATTTATTTTAATATCGCACCGATGTTTCGCCAGTTTCTAATTGGATACAGAACTTCCGGCTAATATCGTGATAACACCTTGGAAAAATTTTGGTAAAAGTGGTAACACATGTGTCTTTCAAGCAATAAAGTTTGCCGTTAAAAGAAAAAGAATAAAAATCTTGTGTATACATATGTGTATGTTTTGATATTTATTCTTTGTCGATAAACATTATCGGCACAAAAACACTAAAAGTTTCTCGTGCACGACACGCATTTTATCCATTTATATTTAAATTACCCCAATCATATTAAAAAAAAAGAGCGACTACTATTATGGTACCAATCGGTATTCGCTATCCACGCGATAATGCATAGCAACGAGCGCAAATATTTAATTCTCCTCGTCCTCCTCGTCTATTTGTTCTACGCGCGACAAAACAAGAAACAACTACTCTAAACCGCGATATCCGTTAAAACGGCATCTCATTTCGGCTCACGTATACACCGGGGAAGGTAAAAGATTAAAAAAAACAAAAAAAAGAAAACACGACGTCGAATTTTCAAGGTGTCGCCTCGTTAACCGTGTTTCCCTTCCGTTTATCTCTGAGCGCAAGAGATGCGCTCCGTTGCATCGGTGCATCCACTTCCCTTCCCTCGCTCGAGCGCGTATCGCGCAAACACTGGGTCAGTATATCCAGTCTCCGCTTCATCCTCCATTCCTATAATAGTCCAGGCTGGGTCTGGTCCGGTACTTACGTATCGCAGCGCCGTAGGCCTACACGGCGATGTTGTACACAGATCGCCGGTTGTACGATTGCACCTCGATGTGTAAGAGCATCGTCGATAGTTTTTGCCCGAGAACGCCTCGTTTAGCAACCTTTTCCTATGCCGATCCGCAATTTTTGTTTTATCGGCCACCGTTACGCGACGGTGGATTTACGTTTCAGGCTCAGCTATTAGAAATTTATTAATCGTTCTAGATTCGCGACGCGTCATTAGGTATCATACCTTGTGGTTAAGAGTGAGATTTTTTTTTTTTTTAATGTGACTGAAAATTACCGTCGGAGGCGCGCGCTTGATTGCGACGAAGATTATAAGCTTCGAACGAGCGTTTAGTAATTTATATGTCGTTTGAATTTGTATCCGTGGTAAGTTTGAAGGGAGGAGGACGTGGTTCGTGGATAAAATAGCTTAACGATTCTAATTAATACAGATTATAGTCGCGCGACGTTGGCAGTGATCGTGGAATTTAAGTGAATTTTGGTTCGGATACTTTTTGACATAGAAGGGAAACAATTTTTAATTAATCCTACTTTAGATACAGTATTATACAAAAGTAGTCGCTTGCTTCCTAATTTATACACATCCTACATTTTGCACTCGACCTAAGATTTTCTAAATATCGAACCCAAAATTACGATTTCCTCCGCGTACTCGTACTTAACTAAATTATTTTAATAACACCCTACACAAAACTAAAAATTTCCCCCCTACAAATTTCAATCGTTCCTTACAAAACGTTCACGGTTATTTCCACGAGGGTTCGATAAACCCGCCGTTGCCAAACGGTCACGAGGCAAACCTCGCAGAAATTCAAACATCTCGGTTATTGCGAAACACGCGGTTCGATCGTCGGTAACGATTTTCCGTTAATTTTATTGTTTCGCGCAAGTTTCATCCCCCGGAGCGACGATTGCGACGCCTATGCAGGCCGTGAGTAGAGACTGCCGTTGCATTTCTGCAGAAATTTCTCTCGGACGGTTGCAAACCTGCCCCTCGGCTATGCTGCGCCGCTTCTAAGATCGCTCCTGCAATCGCGTCTCTCTTGGTGCATAGCCAAGCCGACTTGCCTATATATAGGGTGGCGCGTTTACGTGCGATCGGCCTGCCCGAGCGTGGCTCGTCACTTAGCAAAACTCGTGCTCGAGTTATGTATTAAAAAAAAAGGAAGAGAGAGAGAGAGAGAGAGAGAGAAGTGAGAGAAAAAAGACAACGAGACGAGGCGAAGTAGTCACAGGATAATTAGGCCAAATCCGGCTAACGAGGGATTTAAAACGCGATAGATTTCATACCTTCGTATATACTTTAAGGATCGGCGATCGAACGGACGCGAGTTTACGGCTGAGGTTTCTGTTCGCTGACGTTTACGATACTTTAAATCAAAAATATGCTCTGCGACTTAATGAGATCGGAGAGTAAGACATGGAAATGTGTATCATTGCAGCAACGAGTGAGTTTGGTTTTAGCGAGCGCAGTAGGTTAGACCGAATGTCCGGGCGGGTTTTGCGAAGCGTTAAGGAATGAGTTTTTTAGTGTTGGATTAGCTAATGCGAGTTTAAAGTTGTCTCTAATGGAGAGCGTGGACTTTGACGAGGGTCTCTTATGTTCTTGTACTTTTTGGTTTGGTTTCTGCATTTAAAAGGATTACCTGCATTCCGTCTACGCGCGTATTTCGTTTCGCGCGAATAACCGGGACGCGTTAGTTTACATGATTTTTCATAGCGCGACGCATTGCGTTTCGTTGATTTTGAAGCATTCGCGTAATAGCGATTAGGTTGAGCTTAACGAGACGTAGAATTTTAGAATCATAATTTTTCAAATTTTCAAAAAAGATTTTTCAAATCGATTATTTCAATAGTATTCATTCAGGTTTTCAATCACTTTACGTTAGTTAGTATGTCACACAAGTTGGAATCTCGATACTTCGTATTATAAGAAGGACACACCGATACATTGATCGGTATACCGAACAGTTAGGATATTAATACTTCAGGTTGGAAGAAAGGTGTACGTTAATTACCTGCACTTTTAATTGCCATGGCGAGCATAACACATAAAACACAACGCACGCCGTCCTTCTAAACACCCATTAATTAACCAGTTGGCTGTTTCTGACGAGTATACTCGTCATGAAGAAACGGCATGGTTCTTGTGTCATAACGAGCAAACTCGTTATGCGAAAAGGTAGTTACCATTTGCTATTTATATTAAAATTTTACCGAATGTCCAAAATATATTCCTGAATCTTATGGAGATCTTTAAAAAAAAAAAAACAGCGAGCACGAAAGTGGTTTCTGTATTTTTTCTAGTAATCCACGAGTCACGAACTACTAAAATATGTTCATTAAACATAATACGCTCGTCCTCGCTTCATCCTTGCCACGCAATTTAGGCGCACATTGTTCAAAGTTAAATTGCTGCTAAGTTGACGCATCGTCGAGGTCGCGAGAGTTTAAAAAAAAAAAAGAAGACGCGGGAAAGCGATACGACGCGCCGAACAAAAACCGCATTCCACGAGTGACATCCCCTTGCCGCATTATTTGTTCTAAATATGGCATAGAACCGACGTTGATTTAAGAGATTCGCCGTTCGGTATACGTACGCGAGTACTCGCGCGCAAAGAGTTCCGTGCACTATTGCTCGTTTCAATGTTGCGCAATACCGGCGGAACGTCCCACGCGCGAACCTCCGCGGATAATGCGGCAAAGTGCACGAGCGAGAGAGGCTATAAACGGAGTCGCGAGCGCGCGCGCGAGGCATACCTTATTATCGTTGCATTATTTATTTTAAATTCAATTTCGATTCCACGAAATACGAGAACCCGTTATCTTCGACCACGCACGAGGATCGGCGACGAGTCTATGGAATCAATTATCGCGTGCGCGTGGTTCGCCGGTTATCGCGAAGTATCAGTTTTGATTTGTAAATTCTTAGTTTAATGTGATTTTGTGAAATTTCAAATTTCCATGGTACGCGTATCCCAACGGTATTATTGTAAATTATTTATCAAAGTCTGCGATATATTATAAGAATTCTACAGTCTGGGATGAATGAATTATTTATTCGTTTTTACTTTCATACCTGTAATATTTAACAATACTTAATTTTGGATATAACTTATTCGATGGCACGCGATATCTTGCGATGTTTCTAACAGTCTCCATTGTATGTATTTTATGGAGCATCGTAATTAAAAAAAAAGTAGCGTGTCGAAAATTTGTACAGTCAACTTCGTTAAAGTTCCTCGTTACACCACGATATCTTCCATTCGTTCCAATATACTCTCCACAATATTCACGACACAGCGCGTTAAATTTATAATAATTACCCGATCGATTTTACTCGCGAAAAAAACTTCCCCGATACATCGCACCGATCGCATATCGTTTCCCGCGTAGTCACAACGCGACGCAAGAATACGCGTCTCCACGTATTTCCTGTCGGCCGGCTACATTTTCACGTTTCCTGCCTCGCCTCGGTCAAAGATCGCAACCCTCGGCGATACGCGCAGCCGCGATGACATTTAAGACACCCGTTACTGACCGGCGCAAAAACCCAACGCGAGAATCCAGATGGAGGTAGCATGGACTCTCGCTTCGATGTATCGTTTTTCGATGATCCCGAAATGCGACGTCTCGAACCCCCGTGTATCCTAGTCGACCGTAAAAGGCGCGATGACGATGCTCGGGGAGATCCATTATCTATTGACTACGGGCGAATACATAAGCGTGCAGTTTCGTGGTTGCGTAACGTGTAACGGACGTGCCCACGCAACTCCGGACCGAGATATTCAGGAAGGATAATATTCCGCTAAGCGTGCGCGGAGGACGGCCGGATAAACGGGACCGCGGATATATCGCGCGATGTTTATAGTTTATATCGATGGATAAAGTCGTCAACTATATCGGGGACAGGCGGAACGAGTAGCGGAGGATTACGGTGTTTTAGAATTTTATGATGGGCGGAGAGCGATACGCGCGACGGGGTTTTTAAATTGTCCGTCAATTGGGAAGGATGATCGATTGGGATAAGGAATGAATTGAAGTATGAACGATGGGGCTGAGAGTGATGGCGGTGTAAGGGAATTTTTGTATTCTTTTGATGATTATCAGCCTCTCGGAGGATCTCTGAATTTATACAGAGAATCTTTTAACGTAATTGTTATTAATACAAAAGCGTATGTATATTAATTTCCGTTTTTAAGTAATTCAATTTGTTATCGCTGTCCGCATACGATTCTCAGCCTCTCTGAGGATCTCTAAATTTTGAGAGAGAGAGTCCCTTGATATAATCGTCCCTAACGCAAGCGTATCTATATTAATTTCTATTTTCACTGAATCCTCGGTAAAGATTCTAACGTCACGGAGCTTAGTCAAAATTTCTATGTATCGCGAATCGAGTCGAGTTTCTCCCATTAGCCATCGTGGAATTACCTTCGAAACGAATGAATCCTAATGAGAGCATCGCCGGGACTCGTATTACGTTAAGAAGGACAGAGAGAGAGAGAGAGAGTACGCGTTGTCGAACGGCAATGACCGTCATTAAACTTAGCTCAGTTAGCGTGGCAGTCATTTGTTTTTTCCTCCCCACGCGGGAACTTATCGCGAGAAATTATCCTTGGTCGAATATCGCCGATATCCCGTCATCCGAAAGTCTCTCGATTTCCACGTCAGCGGTTTTAGGCCTACGCGAGACTCGCGGCCTATTCTTCCTCGCCGGTTTCTCTCTCGTTTCACTATACAACGCGCGTGCACCTCGATCGAGAGGACCGAGCGACGACATAGGCGCGGGACGAGGACGAGACGGGGGAAAAAAGAGAGACGGGTTATCTAATCGGACCATTATGCGCGTAACTTCTTACGAGCGAGTTATTTGCGATCGGACTCACGCACCGTACGCTAAAGCCGATCCGGCTGTCCACGCGTGAAATGGAAAAGGAAGCACTCGGAGGGAGAGTAAATTATTGTCGGGTAGCAGAATAGATTTTTAACGAGCGGCGCGATAATTCGCGCAATTACGAAACGTAATTGCTGACGAGAATGTTGTAAACGAGAGCATTGGCCATCGAGAGTTTACGGCACGGACGCGTGGTCGGGAGGACGGGAAATGTACGGTTACTTTTTTTTAAAGAATCAGAATTGATGCTGGAGACGTCGAAATTTACGAATTTTCCGCTGTGGTTTAAATTACAGTACTATCGAGGGTCTATATATGCTTTAATAAATTTTATCACGTGTACCGAATTCTTTCGGTGAAATGAAAAAAGTTTAAGTCTACGCTGAACAACTACGAAAAACTATAATCTTGATAGAACCAAATATTTCAATATTTTCCTTTGGCCAGGCAAAATCGAAGTTCCGATCGTGTCTTCCGTTGGCCGTGTGCCAACCAAAGATTTTTGTTAGATCTACTCTTTTTTTTTTCTGCTAAATCAACAACTCTTTTTTCTTCTCTCCGTGTACTCACGGTCCAAAGTTTGAGAACGCGCGCACGTTCTCGAGTTTCGAGAGGATATTTATTCTCAAAATTCCTGTACCAATGAATCTTAATGGAGTTTAACGCTCGCCTGAAGCGTCGAAAATGGTAAACGCTTCTCGGATAGTTTTATCGCGTCCTCGGGTGTATTTCACGCCCGGGGGAGGGGGTGGGGGGGGGGGAGGAGGAGGAGGAAGGGGAAACGGAGGCTGCGTAATACGCGTGGCCCGAGAAATAGAAAACGGCAGGAAGTTCGCCGATGCCGCGGCCAAAACAAAGGGAAAACCACCAAACGAGACGGAGATACGCATCTCCAAGCGTGGGATCGTCGAATACCGTGCGTCGTCGCTCACGTTCCGGGCGTTAAAGTCTTCGACGCGGCGCACGGTTTTAACCAGGAAAAATCTGGGACGCGGTCGCGAGACACCGTGAACGACGTTCGAGGGCCTTTGTACTCCCATAATTTGCGTGACAGGTGTGACAAAAAGTATTTCGTCTCAATCGGATAAGCGGTGGTTGAGAAAGCCAGCCGATGGAAAATAATATTACCGCGTATTCGCGGTTGCTCCGTTTGACGGATAAAGATCTTCGCACACATAGCCGTAACGGCCCGGAGCCGGCCGAAAATTGTAAGGCCGCTGGCATGGCGCTGTTGAAGAGTGGGGACAGGGCCATTTAAACCCTATAGAGGAAGATCTTTTACGATGCCAGCGGCTTTACAGTTTTCGGCCGGCGCCGGGCCGTTACGGCTATGTGTGTGGAGACCTTAATCCGTTCGGGTAAGCGGGAATCGAGGAACTATTGTTGGAGAACAACGCTAATTACGCGTTTGTGATGTTCGACGCGTCGAACGTTAATCGCATCGAATTAATAAATCGAAGTAATTAATAACAACGGGATACATCACCAATCTGGTTAATTGTAATTCAAAAGATCTGGGAAGACTATTCCAACGCATCGCATGGCCATTCTCAGGGCCATTTACGGTGATGTAGAAATTTGAGATGGGATTTATGGTGCTGACACGGGTGATCAAAGTATATTGACAATAAAGTATAGTAGACGTAATTGGCGAATCTGCGCAGAAACCAGAAAACGAACATGAAAGTTGATCCTGTTTTCAAGTTTTACGTTCTTCCTCTCGTTTCCACGACCCCCTGACACGCTAATTGACTCTAATACGTTGAACTCATTAACAAACCATCGTTGTATAAATTTATTACCCGTACCGCACGATCTGAACCGTACGAAACGATTAAATTTCAATCCCCGTAAGCGACGATCAAGTGCGCGTAATCGCGCGAGAAACCAATGGACAAGATCATAAATAATCGACTAATGAACACACAACAAAGAGGGCAATTCCAAAGAATCTATATTCGACTCGCAAATCGCGTGACTTTTAACGATTGCGCGAGCGTCGCTGAATTCCACTCATCGATCGTAACGTTACGATTACATGGAAGACCAGTTAATTTTCTCGTTAATTATCCCGCGTCGTCGTAAAGCAATCCCGTCATAATTAATACGCATCACGGTACGGCAAAAGGGAAATTCCGCGCGATAATTGGATATGCTGGGATTCGTCCAGTCGGACAGGATGGAATTTCGCTAATCGACGTTTTATTGAAATCCATTGAACGTCGCTCTACGAAACGAATGCAGGATTATCGTGTTATTAGCGATGGTTGACTTTTTTTGTTGATTTTTCATAACTTCATCGACGGAATGTTGACTTTGCGCAGATCCAAGTGGCTCGTGCGTACCTTCGCACGGCAACCGCGATTTATACACACGATAGATGTTACGTTGACCGTCGTAAAGTTTTGACCGATATTATTATGGTACAAACCCATTGATACCGTCGAGTATTTCCTAAGTATACAATGAACTGTGAAAATGGGTCGGGATGCTGAGAAATCCAAAGGTGATTCCCGGTAGAGAACCGGGAGTCAGTAAAATTTCTGAGCTTAGAAGACCTAACTTGCCGAGTCGGGATGTTAAGTAACATTGATTTACTTACACCTAATAGTGAGTTGACGCGGACAATCAACTACTATTGTCAGTTTCACCCCGTCGGTGTGTTTTCCTTGCCCTGTGTTTCTTTCCTCTAGTCTCGTACACCGACCGCGAAACGGGAAACAAATCTAGATCATGCACACCTTCGAATCTCCGGATCTCCAAACTATTTCTAAAGCAAGCAAACACATGTGATTCCTTGTAAAATATCTTTCAGTAGAATAGAAATTCTATAATTATTTTGTAATCAGCGACCCGAAATACTTTGGATAGAGTAAAAAAGAGTTTGGAGTTCCGAAGATCCAGAGATGTGCATGATCTAGATTTAAGCCCGAAACGGTAGCGGTGGATTATTCCCACCTTCCCCTGGACAGCATTATCGTTGAACATTGTATTTGGAATTATGACGACAAATAAATTTATTTTGAGAATTTACCGGAAGTCAGATTCTCTCGATATTTTACACGTTCATTTATCATATAAATTGAATGCCCTTCCCAGGGGACAGCATTTTTGTTTGACATTGTACTTATCGTAAAGCCAATCGGTCCCGAGAAGTTCGCGTCTTCGTTCTTTTTTTCTTTTTTCTGCAATAACGTACGGGTTTGCTTCCCGTTAACGTTCTCGTAGAAAGCGGTGAGTCACGCTACTAAATGTATTTTAAGAAGGAGACTAGAAATTGATGGAAGTCACCGGGTGCCTCCATTATGCGACGTTATCATAGATAATATTTTCTTTCGAATCTCAACCGGCCGTATCTCACGCGGCGGGATCGAGAGTCATACGAAACGTTTCGGAGTCACGTAACCCCGAGTGACTAAGGATAATATTAAATAATTTCAGTCGACTCACGGGATTTCGATTGTGCGTCACGCTTCGTCGTTACTTTCGTTAGAATACATATCTCGGCCGCGTTACGTGCATTTGTGGCGGAGATAGTTAAAATTGCAGGGGAACACCATGGCGGTGCAGAGTGTAACAATTTTCATTTTTATCCATGGTGTTTCTAAAATGACGTCGCAAGATTTACAGGGATAGTTTGGTTCTCGAAAGTAGCTGGAAGGGTCTCGTTGAACACGGATCCGCAACGTTGTTGTTTCCGGGATACAGCAAATTTTTGTTTTAGCGTGAACCTAGTTCGATCGTTGTAGTAGAAAACGATTTTTGGTATAGGATAAATGGAAAAAAAGGCGAGATAAATAATCAAGGTTACTTGTTTCAACGATCGATAAATGTAATTTTGAACAGGTGGTGTTTCAAATATTTTCTATTCTGTGCAATTAGAGATATTTATATTTTATTAATCACAATTATCTCTTTCTATGAGAGATTAAATTAAGTTTGAACATTTTGTACACGATCTCTGTTCAAGTCTGTTAGCATTCCTTCGCTACTTTTGAGTTTCAATCGTGCCTGCCAATTCTGCGACATCATTTTAGAAACTCTCTATACAATATCCAAGATTGTTTCTATAAAGTCAATTATTATCGGAGCCGTAACTAGGCCTTATTCCGCCCGCGGCAAGATACTTATTATGCGCTCTCCCCCCCTCTCCCAACCCCCTCCTCCACCCCAAGGTTAACGAACTGATTCGAGTTATCATTCTGATTTATATTTCTCGGCGGAACATGCGTTATATATCGTTCTCTTAATCATAATTTCGATAAATTTTGCCACCCCGATTTCACTGCGCCCCGGGGCGAGTGTCCCGCTGGCGTCGGCCTAGTTACGGGTCTGGTTGTTATTATTATGAGTTCTAAAATTACCAAGTATAATCATTGTTTAACGTTATATCGCGAGGATTAATAATGCTGTCCGTTCCGTCGACAGTATGAAATTGGAAGAAAGCAAAGTTACGCGTACACGATATTAAAATTAAAAGTTTGTTCAATTATTCGACGGCACTTGGTATCCTGCTGATGTTTCTAACATTCTCCATTGTATTTGTTACATTAACAGTTGTACTTTTCCCAGCATCTTTTCATTTTAAAACGATTTCTCCGCGCGTGACGTGGACCACTCCCACTAGATCCCAGCGATCGATCAAATTTGCATCACATTCGATCCGTCAAGTCGAGCACGTTAATTCAAGTACGAAAGCTATCGACGTGGACTAGATGACCGGCGGGATAAGTGAGTCGAGATCGCGGACAGGTAGCGCGATCGATCGGTCAAATCGATCGCGACTTCCTCGACCCGGAATGAGAGGTTCTTTTTTTTTATCTCGCCCCCCCCCTCCCTCGCGGTTACCAGGTGTATCGAAATTCGTGAATTGTCAAGGAGAGAAACTTTGCGAAGCGCGTCTAGCCGTCATTTACGGCGATGACATCACGCGCGTCCTTCCAAGCTCTTCCTTCGGGCGTCGCGGACAAAGAGGAGATATTAATAATAATCCTCATCGCTCTTTCCTCTTCTTTCTTTTTTTTTCCCCCAGCCAAAATCCACGTGCAAATTAACGATCGCTTCTTTCGTGCGCGCGAATGAATACGAGAGGCGCGAGGTAAACGTACCTGTGAACCGAACGCGCGTCAAGGAATTACATATTTTTTTAATGTAACGAGATTTAAAAAAAAAAAACAGGTAGAATATCGTGTGTTTCTTTTTTCACTCGATGAAACGGCATTCCGTTTACTTCGTTATATCGATCGAGCGGTAACTAGATTTTGATTAGCAATTATGTTGAGCGTTTATTTATTATGATAGTTAACGTATTCCTGTTGCGTGCGCGATTATGCGCAAAAATTTCATCATGGAGGGCGTCGGTTTTTTTTCCCCGAGGTAAATATGAAACTCTGCGTAAGAAGTATCCGAGATGCCTCGAGGATTAACCGGAAATAAGAGATGAAATTTGTATTTGTTCGTTTATCGATACTTCTGTCGTACATTGAATAAATAAATGATCTCTAACGGATGTACTCCCGGACGAGTGCCTAGTACGGATTTAGCTAAAACCTGTATTTAAATGCAGATCAAGTTTTGAAATGTGCGCAAACACCGTTGGTTAAACGTAATATATTAATATGTTACGAAACACCTGCGTTTCGATACGAATCAAATTACAATATGGATTAATCCTAGAGCGGAACTTTAAAACAAAAAATAATGGGAACGGTATCCGTGAAATGATAGGAATTTCTCGCCGGTCTAACAGAAATGATAATCGCTGATCGTAAACAAATATTTCTTTTTACTAATACATATCGAAACGTACACATTCCTCGGACACCAGTGCAAAGCAAAGTTATAAAGTCGTATGAAGAGATACACATTAAAACTTTATCTCTACAAATTAATTAACAAATATAATAAACGATTATTAATTGTAATTCCAGATGGACAAAATTTAACGAAAAACTCACCCGGAGGAGAGTCAACAATATTCGTTAACGAATTACAATTGTACAACAAATCAATCCTCCTGGACGAAAAAAAAAATACACCAAATGTCTCTCTCCAAAAATTGTACGAAAAATAACGTAAGTGGCAAAATTCGAGATAACTCGAATACGCTACGGGACGCGGTGTTCCGCGTGTCAAATTCGTATACGCCAGTTTTACGAGCTTCGCGTTGGTCGCGTCTACCTGCGGAATCGTCTAATACTTTCCACGTACCGGTTGTGTCTGTACGAGTGAGAAGACAGGTTCTACCACCGCGGGATACTCTGACATTTGCCAGGTTGATAGCCGAGTGGTTCACCTATAGGCGAGGTGTACCCAACGCTTTATATTTACGGCGTCGGCTGTACGTATAGCGAGCCGAAGGCATACGCGAGAAGCACGTTTATGTGCTCGTGCCATAATGAGACCCCGTACGTACAACGGGCCCAAACTGCATCTACCAGTTTGTTGCAAAGCTTCCTCGGTGCGGCTCGTTGCGACCGGTGCGGCCAATGATATCCAAGTACGCGAACGACGGTACGACAATTTCGTTTTTTTTTTTTTTTAAGTCGCAGGAGTTTGGTAACACCCGGAAGCGATGGAATCTTTTAGAAAAAAGTTGCGTGGATATGGAACTGAATATTGATCAGCTTTAAATCAACGGGTGAGGCACGAGGTTCCTGTTCGTTGTGACGTAAAAAAAAGTTTGCAATAGTCTGAAATTTCGATTGATTTCGTGGGAATTGGATATTTTTCAAAAAGTTCCGGTAATATGGAAATAAATATCGATCAGCTTCGAGACGCGAGGGAAAATTAATAGTTCTATTCGTTGTGAGATTACAAGGTTTTTTTATAAAAATTTTTGTGAGCGGGAGGTTTAACTTGTCTTGATTTCAAACTTACACGACATTTTATTAGAATGATATTAGAAACCAAAACAAAATTAATGAACAATAAGAGAAAATTAACCGTACCGCGAATTAAATACTCATAGTATCGTTAAACAAAGAAAAATCTCTCGTACACAGGACTCATCTACATATTATTTCTTTCCACGTTTACGAATATTTCGAGAAGCATTCTCGGGTCAAGTAATTAGAAGGGATATCAGAGTATGACGAACTTAACCCAGTTTCCGTTTACAGCCGTAAAGAATTATCGAATCCTTTAAAGGCGTGAAATATATCGGATATGTACGCGGTACACCGATACCGCGTGTAAATTGCCGTATTGTTTTACGAATCCCTCCCCCCACTCCCCCCCCCCCAAGCATTGTCTTTCTTACGTACAAATTGGAAGCTTTTGTAGATCAAATCGAACAATGCGAAAGAATCCAAGCGTGGTATGGCACGGTTCGGTAAGCTATGTTGCTCCGCAGGGTGTATCTACACCGATAACGATTCTTATCGTTCATCGATGTTACCTCCTTCCGCGGATCCTACCGGATACTCGTCGAAAACCGTATCATTTAAATTCCCATCGAAGGATTTCGACGCTTCCCGGGACGGAGATCGCGGAACCTCTACCCGAAACCCATATCCTTTTTTTTCTCTCTCTCTCTCTCGTTCTCGACAATACCGCACACCGACTCGAGTTCGCGGCAAAGAAATTTTTCTTTCACGGCAATCTTGTTCGGGGAATTTTTTTCCGTGTACAAGCGCGAAGCTTGTACGTCTGATTTTCATCGTTTAATCGAATTTGACATTATTCGTACGGATAATGTATAACAAAAAATATTTATCGAAACTGTATTCGGAGGATCGTGACAAAATCTTTCGCGATACCCGGTGCACGGTGGCGCAACGCGTGGAGCGGATCGATTAGAACAATCGATACCGAACGATCGCGCTAGGAACTTACGAAACTATCCTCTTTTCGCGGGTTCGTCATTTTTCCCATATCCTTTTCTCTCTCTCTCTCTCTCTCTCTCTCTCTCTCCCTCTCCCGTTCTCGCCCATACCGCACACCGACTCGAGATCGTGGCAAAGAAATTTTTTCATCCACGGCGTTACCAACCGACGATCTTGTTGTTCGGAGAATTCTTTTCCACGTACAAGCGCGAAGCTTGTACGTCGGATCGAACAATGCGAAACGACCGGAGCGTAGTAACAACGCTCCGGTAGACTGCGCCCCGCGTTGCAGCGCGTTGCACCGCGGGGTGCAACCGGCAACGACAACGCCTCTCTTCGTGGGCGAGCGCACGTGACACGGTGAAAATCACGGAAATGGATCCACGCGAGAGAGAAGTCGCCGGTGTTCCCCAACGCACGAACAAAACTACTTACTAGCAAGATAACCGACGTCGTCGGCGCGCGCGTCGCAGGATAATTGGAAGCTGGTTAAACGATCGATGGATGCGACCGATCGATCGCCAGGGACTTTTGCAAACTTTAATTGGAAACCGAGGAAGACGAGGTATATCCGTCTCGTACGAGTAAATGGATTTCGAGTCGTACTCGCTTTCGCTTCGAACTAGAGCAACCGAGTCGCGATTATTAACCCCTTGCACTGTCATGTAACCCGGAAGTATTCGGGCACAAGCGAAGCTCCCGAATGGTCGGAAAAAGGAGCCGAAGCGACGGAGACCGAATGTCGGAATTTAATCAGACTTGTCGGACTCGTGATATTTACGTTTGAGATGAATTTAGACCACGAGCCTGACTCGTGATATTCAGATTTGGCCGAAAATTCTCATCGCGAGTCAGACTCGTCAAAGTAGTGCGAGGGGTTGAGTCGTGCTATTTATTGGCACTCGATTTTTGGTTCGCGAAGACCCACTTACTCGCGTTATGTACATGCGCTTGGAATCGGTGAATTTTGGATTGTGAAGATTGGATTGTTTCGATGGTGCTCGTTGTAGGTACATTTCGATGACTAATTTATGTTTCACCGTTTACGGAGACCCTCGGCGTTAACGTGTATGCGCGAAATTTATACGATATCGCGCGAGGTTATCGTCGAGGGTGCGGTGACCTTTCGCGACCCAGTTGTGCTTGCACGCGAGTTCTTTAATTCGTTACTTGTTTTACACGTGGTTCGTTTTGTTCTGTAGCCAGAAGTCGGGAGATCTGTACGATACCAATGCTATTGTGCAATTTTACGGGAAACGAGTCACAATTATGCCTGGTTCCTTTGGATGAGTGTTTTCTCTGATTTTTAAGTGAAAACGAATCGTTTGTAAAAGAAAGAAAAAAAAACTGAGAACCGGAGTACGGTAGAAACTGCCGTATCGGAATATCCTGATATTCGAACAATGTGTCTTCTCACGGCATATGTCTTCTTTTATTTCGGATAGCGTTTCCGTACTACGCGTACTTCCCTCTGTACGGATCAAAACGAATTATGATCGTGATACTTTAGCACGAAATTGGAAACGCGTTGATTTATCAGCCACAGATATATCAGATTCATAACTGTATATTTTAAAAATCTCTATTTAACGCTAGAACTACGGATAATTAATGGTTGTCTATTTTCACCAGAGCAATCAGAACGACTGGTTATTTGTACAGTATGTTGAGCAAGAAAAAAAATGTTGATTCGTATTTTAAATAAATACACGAAGTTGACTATCCTAAAATCGATCCTTCTATTATCTGAAAATTCCCTTATCCGAACCCTCGTGTCTCCGTATTACATCCGGAAAATTCTGCTGCACTTTCAATCACATAAAATGATCCCACCCCGTCGATTAATTGTTACCCGTATCAAATAGTCTTTCCCACAAAAATAGAAATGACATCACGGTCGAAAAATTGTGTCGAAGCACGCGATCTCTCGCTAACAAGATACTTGTTTACTCCGGCAAGTATAATTCCCTCCCGACGTTATCTATATGTTCGCTTTGAAACACTGTTTTCGCCAACTTTATGCGCGTAGATAAAGAAACGATCGGAGGAGCTTTGTCTACCGTCCCGACGAGACAGAGAGAGAACCGTGGCCGTCGGCGAGTTCTCCCGGTAGACGTTTCATCGTTTTTGGTGACCGTGTCGCGCCGGTTCGTGGTCGAAAACGATAAAAATTCCTTTCACGGTTTCCCGGACAACGAGAACAAAATAACACAGCTTCATCCAAATTCCACGAGCGCCGCGACGTGAATCTCGACAAAACTGATCCCAACCCCCTCGAGGCTCGCCTCTTTCGTGCAATAAACGTCTTCGGGAACGATACAAGAGAGCCATTCTTAGAATTCAAATCCGCCACTCAGGACAGTTTATTAGACGCCGCGGTTCTGGGGGATAAAAGTGGGATTTTAGGAAATAAGTTACTCGACAGTTTGCCGTGGCCGACGTGGAACACCCCTCGACCGATCAACCTCGGATTTGCCGTTTCGTCTGACAACGCGACGCGAGCAGGACCGGTGTTGCGTTCACAACGTATGCAATTTTACTCCAAAAGTAGAATCTTTAAAATTGAACTCTATGTCTTCGTATGTACCTACTAGAACTAGAAACATGTAATTTTCACTAACGATCTGTACGCCAGATTTGTACGTCAGTATCTCCCTCGGGTTTGCCGTTTCGTCTGATAACGCGACGCGAGCAGGACCGGTGTTACGTTTACAACGTATGCAATTTTACTCCAAAAATAGAATCTTTAAAATTGAACTCTGTGTCTTCGTATGTACCTACTAGAAACATGTAATTTTCACTAACGATCTGTACGTCAGTATCTCCCTCGAGTTTGCCGTTTCGTCTGACAACGCGACACGAGTAGGACCGCTGTTACGTTTACAAATTTTGAAACATTACCGATTCGCGAGATGTAAATGAAAAAGAATCTCGCTGGTCCGCGGTAAGACGAGCGATGATAATTAATTGACGCGCCTATCAACGACGATCACGCCGGGGGAGGAGGATATAGCGATCGAGGCGAGTTAAAGCGTTTTAATCGGCACGATAAAAGCGCGGGCATTACTTTCTCCCGTCCGGACGAGTTTATGAACGTTCAAAGCGTTAGCGATAGCAGACCAGTCGGTATAAAAAAAGGTATATTATTTCAAGAAGCAACGTCCACCGACTCCCCGAGCCGGCCAATAAATAACGCGCGTACGCGAAACACGCAGAGGGTCAGTGTATCTGAATCGTAAGTCCCGTCGCTATTAAGCATCCCAGTTAGCCGTGTTTGCCGAATTATTTACATACCGCGTAATTAATTATGTATACGCGCCGAAACGCGGTGGGTACAGCGTAGGGCCCAGGCGTACGTGAAACGCATTGTTGTATAAATTTGCGAATCGCGAACCGTGGGGGGATAAATTCTTCCTCCTCGCAATTTCTCCGGGAGAGTTATCCGTCTCTTTCCTTTTTTCCCCAGCCCGATCGTCCTTTTTTTTCGTATCGCACGCCTCGAGAGTTTCGAATTGATTCGATGAAATCGATCAGCGAAACAGAAAGTAGACGGAGAGGCCGACTTTATGGCATTTGAATTGATCGGTGTGTAATTTGAATATTTCATGCGTTTTCTTTCCTCGGCCCATTAATCCGTTCGTCCGTCCCCTAGATCGCGTTCAGACTCTACATAGAACGCCACGATTCGTTCGATTCGAGGTAATCGATTTGCAACCTTGCACAGAAGCTACTACCATCGTACCCGGTAAAAAGTGAAACGCGATATAAGGATTCGAATCTCCGGTACTCGATTAACGTTTTACGCCTCGCGCGGAAATAAATCGTGACGAACTATGGAATATGGACGCGTGGAAATTAATAATGCTCTGTGTTCGTACCACGTGTATACGTGCCTGTTGATAAACATTTTATTTGTACCAGTTGTCTTTGAGTTTTTGATTTTTATAGCAGAATTGTCTTTGCAACGATTCTCAACGATGATCGTAGTAACGAGAGTACATTTTTAGTTAAACGTTGGAAATGGTAGCGTTAGTGTTTATATTTATTTGAAGAAAAATTGAGACCCAAAAATCAAAGTTTGTGTATCGCTCTCTATTATACAAGCTTAACGTAACACCTTGGTAATAAGATTAATAATATTATAATTTGATGTCACCCACGTATCTGTCGATATAAAGAAGGATCGGTACAGGAGAAATTATTTGCACATAATCGGCGCATATAAAAATTAATAATATTCCAATTACCGGGCCACCGACGCACCGATGTTCGGTACAAAAACATCAAGATGCAAAATTATTCGTACGTAATCGCACTCATGAAAATATAATAATATTTCAATATCTGGACCACCGGCGTAACCGCCGGCATGATAAAATCAATTCGCGACACGTTTAACTCTTTTTGCGCTCCTTAAAGTCGGTCGGAATTAACGCGTCTCTACCCGCGTCAATTCGCGAAATCCTTTAATAGGGAATTATTGATATTCAAGAATTGAACGTTACGCGTCGAGCGAAGTGTTTGCAGAACTCCAAGTCGAATATATAAACGGATACTGCGTTCCGGGGACGGCGAATTGCCCGATTAGCACGAAAGTGGCGAGGCTGGACACGGCGAGAGAAAACTTTGATCCGTGTTTACTGCGTCATTCGGCCTCTTTCTTAATCCCTCGAAACTCGTATATCTCGTGAAGGGGGACGTGGATCCGCTCATGCGGGGTCCAACAATTTCACCAGAAGCGCCACCGGATTACACGCGGTGTCTCGCGTGCAAGGATGTCCGCCGGATGTTCCTTCGACGTCCGCGTAAAATTGTCCGAGATATATCTCTTGTGCGTGAGAATCGTGTGCCTCGGAAACCCACGCTATTGAAATTTAATTTACGTTTATTTTTTTAATCTTGAACGGGTCTAGAGAATCTCGTTTTAGGAAGCCCGAAGGATCTTGATTTAGGAAGGAGCTTCTTCTTTGCTTCAAAGTTATAACCTAACAAATTTTTATTAAAAAAATTGATATTTTGTACAGTTTTGAAACCCACCGATTTTAGAGTTATAAAATCATAATTAAATCATAGAAAAAACAATTGTCAGAGGAATTTGAAGAATATGAATTGATACTAGCCAAACAGTTTTCAAAATCCTCGATTCAGCGATCTTTCTATCGCGTTTATATTCGCGATCGATAGATCTGTCCGTTCGAAGTCTCTCGAGAGTCCTCGATTGAAATATTTCTCCCGACCCCCTACGAATCCGACGTTAGATCAATCGGGACGCATACAGCTGATCGCTTTATCGCATCACAGAAATGACGAGGAATCCCCCCCCCCCCCCCCCCCCCATGAAAGGCTCAATCAATCGAGAATGGCTAGATTTCCACGGTGCCGATAAGATCGCCTTTGATTCGTAGCGCGTGTCACGCATAAGAAAGGCCAGAGCTCTCGATCGACGCGCGCGTTCGCCATTGCGCTATTTTATCGCTAATTAATACCGAGCCGGTCGCGGCCGTTGGAGACCAGGAATTTTTCACCAATTATTTGTTTCGCCGGTAGTCGTCATGCACACGCAATTCGCCGTCTGACGACTGGGGGGGCGTCGGACATTGTGTTCGATTCGCGTTTGCTTTCACGGAATAAATCCGAAAGCGAAATAAATTGAAGATTCGACCGAAGATCCCGCCGGTCTTTAATTAAGAATTAGCCGTCGCGAGCGATTCATCTGCCACCGGACGATAACTCCTCTTTTCTCTAATTGCAAATGGCCAGTTGGTAACATTGTGAACCGGCTAATCGTTCATCTGAGGCGTCTGGTTCTTTTTTTTTTTCTTATTTCTCGAAAGCGCGAGGAAATCATATTTCTAAACGTAATCGCGGTTCGCTTTCTCCGTAGCATTTGCGCGTACGGGGTTCGGCGTTAATCGGCTAAATGTTTCTTCGGTTTGTTGTTCGATGAAAATTTTATACGTTTAGCGGTCTGATTTTCGTCGTTTAATTGAATTTGACATTATTCGTACAGATAATGGATAATAAAAAATATTTATCGAAGGATTAGACCGAGAGAGAGAGTTATCTGTCAAGTTACTAATTAATCGAATAATGATTTGATTGAAAATTTATCCGAATAAACTTTCAACCAAAAGAATCATTTATACGATCTCTCGAAGTTATCTTATTAATTTTCCGTTCTTCGAGGAACATTCGGTCCATCTTTGCACGTTTGAAATTAATTTCAACGGGAAACATTTCCCAACGTATTGAGACAAAAACGATTAAATTAATTTCCCCGGTGGAAACTGTATTCGGAGAATCGTGACAAAATCATTCGCGATACCCGATGCACGGTGGCGCAACGCGTAGAGCGGATCGATTAGAACAATCGGGGCCGAACGATCGCGCTACGAAACTTACGAAACTATCCTCATTTTCGCGGACTCGTCATTTTTCCCTTCCGGCGCTTACCGCCTCGACGGTGAAAGTGGTTCGCGGTTCGTGAATAGCGAGCTTTTAAACGTTAAATCGAAAGGGGAATCGCTTTACCCTCATTTGCATAACTTATTGTTTCTTTTGAACCACCCGCCGACTCGCGACAGGCTATACGAGTGCGCGGAGAAATGCATTGGGAGCCGCAAAGAGTCGCTGCGACGTACGGTAAATAATTCGACGTACGAGCGCAAACGAGGATATTGTTATCGCGGGGCTGACCAACGTGAAATCGTGGAACGTTGCAACGTGCAGCGGGCCGATGTACTTTTCAGCGGCCCTTTTTTGGCAATCCGTTTCTACCTCGATGGAAGAATCGAACGTCAGCGGGTTACCGTGATATACGAGAATTTTCCTCGACGTCAATTTATTTCGCACATCGAAATAACTTTCCACTTTCGTACTTGCACGCGGAGCGTACGTTCGTAAAGTGATGCACTGATTACTCCCGTGTTTTTCTGTCATTTTGCATTTCATATCTCTTCGCGTACAGCGAGACGAGATACTAATCCCGCCGCGAATGTTACGGTTAATTAGCATTTTTATTCTTTTAGGACGAAAAATATCTAAACTTGAGTTTCAATTTAATTATAGTCGTTTAAATAATGAAATACTTGCAGACGTAGTATTTACCGTTTAATCGCAGATTACTGTAGAATATTTTATAACATACGCGACACTGTGAAAAATTTCATAAATTATTTGAACAAAAAAATAACTCCGGATAACAGAATCCGTAGATTCTATGTACTTGAATTATAAAATAATTCATGAATATAAGTTACTCGAATTGCAGAACAACTTGTGAATATAAATTGCTCAAATTCAAATGTTTCGTGACTTTGAATGATTCGAGTCGCAACGAGTATTTCGCGACTTCAAATCATTCGATTCGCAGCGAATTTTTCATGACTTCGAATCAATCGATTCGCCACGAATTTTTCGTTGACTTCGAAGTAATCGATTCGCAACGACTTTTTCGAGAACCTCGAATTACCCGATCCGCGACAAATTTCTCGTGACTTCGAATTATTTGATCACTTTCACATTTTTCCGTTATCTTGCGTTTCCCACTTGCCCCTAATAACGAGAACGATCGTTACAAAAATGCACGCGTGTATTCCACGCTTATCGAGCTCGTTCGAGTATCTCAGAAATGGGTGCAAAGCTTAATTGATCGCTCGCTGGGAATAACTTTTCGCAAGAGCCTCGCGAATTCTCGCGAAACGGGAGCACGAAATAAAGGACGCGCGTCGCTCCGGAATCGTCGTCGGTAAATCAATCACAGGAAGATCGACGATCCGTCGGTGCAAAAAAAAAAAACAATTCAGAGCTCGCGCAGTTTTCTATTCGCAGGAGGATTCCCAACGAAAATTACTCGGTCGTTGCTTTAACGAGACCGATCGATATATATCTCTAGGATCCTAACGCGCCACGGGTGTTGTATTCGCATCCAGAATTATGCAATGGCGGCGTGAAATTAGATCTCCGCCTCCTTAAGTGAACGCAACCACGCACCTTTTGTTCCCCTCGAACCTGCGCGAACACTCGGTCATTGCTTTCTTTTATTTCGATGAGATTCGCGATAACGTAATCATTGTTAATAACCGTTACGTAACCGTGGTTTCGTTTGGTTCGAAATATTCTTGTCGCTTCTCCTGGGGCAACTTGGGATTTACTTTTAACGCCAAATGCATTGGAATTATATTTCTGTTACTTTCTCGCGGTGTTATATCAGTTTGATTGTATTTCCTCTAACTTAGAGTTTATAGTACTTTTTATACTGTTCATTTTCTAACACGAGTGCATATGTAGCTTATATTTTTTTTTAATAAATAACGAGTACCGTGATACGGTCGTGCAATTTTACTCCAAAAATAGTACTTTTCAAATTGAACTCTATGGCTTTGTATGTACCTACTAGTAACATGTAATTTTCACTGATGATCTGTGCACATATCCTAACTTAATTATGTTCTTCAAATTGACCCCATTGTCCCCGTACGTATCTCCCATAAAAGTATAATTCTCAACACACGAATCGTACACGTATCCTAATTTCTCCGTGCCATCGAGATACCTTTTCGCCGTTCAACCCCGCGCGATGCGATGTCGAAAGATTCTCGAGCGAGCTAGCTAGCTACAAAATTGATATCGTTTCGTCAGAGCGAACGAGGTAAAAGCGAACGAGTGAATAGTACGCGTCCTGCATTTATTGCACGATCATTTCGAAACAAATCCAATCACGAGCGATCGAAGGAGTCTTCGAAAAAGATGATTGATAAGTTCTTTCGTTGCGCGGAGAGAGCCGCGTCATCGCGGAGGATTTCATTCCCCCCGATGACGTTTACTCTTCGCAGAGACTTACGAACGCAATTACTGTCACTCGGACGCCCCCTCCGAAAATCACCGCGCCTCACCGTCCGAACTTTTCGTTTCCCCGATGCGTAACGCGTCGCCGATCGTCAGGGTCCTCGACATGTGCGGGCCGTGTGTACGCGTGTCATACCCGGTGTTAACGATACCGTTAACACATCTAGATACTGCAGCTTGTCAAAACATAACGATCGCGTCGATCAACGTGTCAAATTGCGATCGAATAGGTTCCTCGGAATGCTACGTCGTCGTGGCTGTATTTGAATTACGTCTGGCTCGCTTCGACAATTTCGCGCGTAATTTTCAAATTATGCTTGCCCGCTAACGAGAGGCAGAGCTTTCGCAACGGGGAATTAAATGTGGCGGGAATTTAGGTATGTTCGCGAGACACCGAAATTTCGATTCGTTAAACGAACCCGGGATAATCGTCGATCGAATCGCAATCTCTTCTAATTATTTCGCATGTTCGCGTTTATATCGACGTAAATTCTAATCGAGCGCAGAGAACGTACGAATTTTGTATTTTATTCGGCGAAAGATATCGATCGATAATACCAAGCTCTGAGAGACAAATATTTCAGAAATAATGTTGCGCGGGAATTTAATAAATGGAGATGGTTAATAAATCAATTAATTACGAGTTGTGGAATTGCGGGGAAAAAATCGCGCCAGCGAGTTTACGGTAACCACGGAGAAGTCGTTTCACCTCCGAGCAACTACGTTCGCTGGAATACTTTATCAAGATCATACCTGAATGCCGTCTCATTCACTCCCACAGTTTCGTGCATTATTAAAAGGAAAAAAAAAAGAGTTCCCTAACGAACAACATAACTTTCGCAACAAGGATAAATGTAGCGGAAACTTGGCAATGCTGGCGGTACACCGAAATACCGGTTTCGCGATACTAGAATCATTTTCAATAATTTCATATATTTATGTGTATTATAATAACCGCGGGGAAGTGGTTTCGATTTTAGCGAAACACGTTTCGCGGAATATTTTATCGGGATCGTACGCGAATTTCGTTTGATTTACTTTAGCGGTTTCGTAGATTATTTCAAATCGCGTTCTCCATCGATCGGTGTAATTTTCGTAACGCGAACGAACGTAACGAAAACTCGACAAATTTCTCGGTATTCCGAAATTTCAGTCCATTTCGAAATTCAATTAAAAATCGAGTACACTCGTGTTTATAATAACTGCGGAAAATCGTTATTAGATCGCGACACCTCGGAATTTTCACGAAAATCTATGATACCAGAATCTTTTTCCATCACAAAATAAATTTGTGTTTACAATGGTCACGGTATGATTGTTCGATCGAAAAGTCGCAATGACAAAAAAAATGACAATCGGAACGGAATAAACTTAATAATAATTTCTGTACCAATGAAAATAAATACAGAGCATAGTTTCACGTTGAAAGAAATGAAACGACGAATATCGCGAATCTATGAGAAAACGCTGGACAAAAGAAATTTTGCTGAATACTTGAAATTCATCGACGGCGACGGGACCACGTTTATTTATACTTATCTCGTACTTTGAAACATTTTCGCGCAAGATCCTGGTATCCCGAAATTAACCGAGAATTCCGAGTATTCGCAAAACTTATTCGACTTTTCGCCACAAACACAACATTCCGAGACCAATACCGATAATACCGTCGCATTAAATTGTACCCAACTTTCAAACGGTTTCCACGGAAAATTGCACTTCTCTACTCGCTAGTAGCGTCGAGCGCACGCCGCTTTCGCAACGCGGATAAATATATACAGTAGCGTACGACATCGATCGTTGTACCGCGCGTATCCACGCTGCGCACACATCGTAAGGGGCATCGCGCGCGCGCTCGCTCGTGCGTCGACTGCGGGCACACACACACGCACACACCGACGGGGACCGCGCTCGCTCGCTCGCTCGCGCGCGATATCCCACGAGCGCGCACAAGCGTCTGCCCACACGAGAGTCCGCCAGGACATCGTTCCGTACGCGTACCTGCGCACACGTGAGCAAATATCCGTGGCACACGAGCGCTAAAACCCACCCACACGCGTACACCCGCAAAAGCGGACGTTGTCGAGTTGTACGTGAGCGCGCGCGCGCTCACGTACATCGTGAAAGACGCGGCGTGTACACACACGCGCGCGCGCGCGTGTGTACTATACCGGAACGAGCGAGTGACTAACCTCTGCGAATAGAAGATGGACGTCCAACGGATAGCTGGTAGAATAATCCTTCGGCCGCCAGCTGATTCCTTCGATGTTCCACTCGATGGTAACCGGTCGCGAGTGAAAGAGGGAGAATAAAAACAGCGAGAGAGAAAGAGAGTTGGGAAGATAAAGAAAGACAGAAAGAGAGAGAGAGAGAAACAGAAAGATCGCGATCCCGGGGACGAGTGAAAAGGAAGGGAGGAAAAAAAAGAAAAAGTCGAAATTCTCGCTCGGTCACAAAACGCTCGAGGTTGTTGAAGCTCGTATCCACGGCATACCGGTGGACGCGTCGTCGACCGACGCTCCTCGTCGTCGCTTCTACCGAGCACAGTAAACACCGTGCCCACGGATACTGAGGCAAAACAAAACACACACACACGCACACACCGTGCGTCGTTTGGTGTACGTACGTGCCGCAAAACGAATGGGATTCACACGTGCGCCCGTATGCGTGCGCGTGCTCAGCAGCAGCAGCAGCAACAGCAGCAACAGCGGCGGGAGCAACAGCAGCGGCAGCAACGCGAGGAAGAATCTTGCCGTCCCGTCGACCTCATGTTCGACCCGATGGAATTTCGAACTAGTTTCACCGTGTTCGCCGGTAGCGCACCGTGTCCTCGCCGTGAAACGTACCGAAGGAGAGAGATCCACCGGAGCACCGCCGCCGGCGCGGGGGGGGGGGGGGGGGGGATCTACGTGGACGCGCCGCAACGCCGTTGATGTGGCGAACCCGACGTCCACGCGCGCTCGCGCGAACCTTTCGCGACACGGTGGTACCAGATGTTGACGTCTCTCGGGGCCGCCGAACGCCACCGCGGACTCTCTTGTACGCGAAAAACACTCTCACTCGCGATCACCGCGGACACGTATGTTCCGCTCTTCTCTCTCTCTCTCTACCCCCCGGCCGAATAACGACACTCGTCTACGTTTTGGGTAATCCCCCCCCCCCAACCGCACCACCCCACCCACCCACAGCCCTCCGTCACCAACGCCTCGCGAGGAGAGATTTCGTCGACGTTGGGCGCTCGTCAACGGGTCACGGTTGGCGCACTGCTTGTCCGTTTGGTATGAGCGTTGGTTTTCGTCCGGGAATTACTCTTTCCCGGTTTACGGTGTTCACGAGTTGCGTCGATCGAGCAGGATTGAACGAGTGTCGATTGGTATAGAAATCCCAGGTGTTGACTCGCCGAGCGAGATGACCGGGAGATCCCTTCGTTCGCGGGTGAAAAGAAAAAAAAAAATGAACCGTTGCCACCCAAAAGACACCCCCGGGTTTCTCTCGACAACGGGGGTTTTTTTTTTTAGGCTGTCGCTTCCTCGGACGTTATCGAGTTTATCGGCGTTTGATGACGACGCGCCGCTCGATATTCGTGGTTTTCCCCGTCGACGAAGGATATCCAAGGTGTAGCGTTGAGCCGTAACAGCGATCCAGCTCGATCCAACGTGGATCCAGCTGTTCGTGGATGCCGATGTTGTCCGGGACAGTGTCACGCGGCCGTAAACCGTATTGCTCGCCGGCGACCGTACGACTGTACGCGTGGTGGAGGTGGAGGAAGGAGGAGATGGAGGTAGCGGTAAGGTAGTGGCAGAGGTAGGGGGGGGAGGGGGTGGGGAGACGGGGGGTAGGAGGAGAGGAACTTCTTCGTGTTCCTCTTCGAGAACTGCCTCGGTGCACCTTCGAGGAGCAGCTTCGCCGTCTCCTCGAATTCTTCTCGACGCTCTTTAGCTCTCGAGCGCCGATGGAATTCGCCTTCTTCTTCCCGTTGGGGCGAGAGTGGAGCAGGATGTTGGCCGTGAAACCGGAAGTTGAAATCGACGGTGGGGGAGAGACAGATAGAGAGAGAGAGAGAGAGGGATCCGTTTGGCGCCGCCGCTGCCGCGCGCGATTACCTCGGACCCTTCGTGCCCTTCCTCTTCTCCCCTTTAACTCAAGGGGGAGGGGGGATAAAAAAAAAAGTAACGCGAGGAGATCGCGCAAGGACGAGTCGGCGGAAAACTTGTGGCGCGTCTCGTAGTCCGACGAGAATTACGATTGGTATCTTCTTTTCTTTACGACGCGGATAAACGTGACGTTAATGACAACGACGGACGCGACTGGGTATAAACTGTAATCGAATCCCGAAAGGAAAAGTCGTGGGGCACACGAGAGCCCACGGAGGAGGACGCGTACGAGGAAAAATTCTTTCTCTCTCCCCCTCGACTCTCGCTCCGCCGTGATTCGTGATTACGAGACTATACTTCGATCCACGAGAAAACTGTTAACCCGGTCCGTCTAAAATCGGTCTCTCCCTCCTTCTCCTCCTCTTCTTCTTCCTCCTCCTACCGCTTCTCCTCCGTCCGTACCCCCTCGCGTTTCACCGCGGTATCTCGGAAAGACGACTCTCGTATGACGATCCACGCCACCGGACAGGTATGCGCGTCGCTGTTCGGTTCAGAAGTCAAAGCGGAAGAGGCGAACGGGAATTGTTGCGGCGAGAGAAAAGAAACGATGGGAACGAGCGGAAACGAGAGACCGTGCGAGAAGGACGAGAGGGGGAAGGACTTTATAATATGTATAAGGAGGTTCGCGAAACGACGAAAACGTCTCTGCGGTAAGGTCTCTGAGTTTCGTCGACGACGTCGGCTACGGACGTCTTTGGATATCGCGACGGACGTCGGGCAAGGTAAGGCAAGGCACTGTGGGCTGCCGCGATGTCTTACGGTGGCCGCGCGGTGCGCTCTACGGCGTGCATCATGGTGGACTTACAGCGGTATACACCTCGGTGGCTTCGGCACGCCGACGAAAAGGGGGGTAGAGTCGTCGGCTCTCTTGCCAGCCAGAGAACAACCGCGAGATGGATAAATAAAGACCGAGAGAGGGAGATACCGAGGGAGAGAGAGAGAGAGAGAGACGAGGCGAGTACAACGAGCCAAGAGGATATATACTAGGTAGGTAGGTAGGTATGTATTTCGCCTCGGGCGACTCCAGGTATAGCGGTACTTCGACCCCTCCCCGCGCCCTCTCTGACCCCCTACTCCGAGCTCACGCTACCACCACCGTCTTCGGCTTCCCCTCTCCTCCCCTCTAACCCCCTCCGCTCCACCTCCGTCCCCCCCGATATCCTCCTCCGCCGCCAACTTTCCTCTCCTTCTCGTGCTGTCCCGATACCCCGCCGTCGCGCTCCCTTCCTCGATCCCTCCGCCTCCCCAACCCTCTCCTCCTTCGCCGCCCCCCCCCCCTCCCCTTCCCTCCCTCCACATCGGCCGACTCTACTCTCGCGTCGCGAGCGTGTGTGAGTAGCTCGAGCTGCACGTGTCGTGCGGCAACACAGGATCCAGTCCAGGTTACGCGCGCGGGTTGGGGGGGGGAGGGGATACGTTGGTGTACGAGAGGCGGATGAGATTGTGTGCGCGAAGGAGTTAACACCCGTGCAACCGACGTACGGTCTGCGGTCTGCCGGTGGACACGGCGCACCGTGCACGGCCTGCAGGATCTCTCAAGGACGTAGGCCGTAAGCTTTTCGGGCCCCCGGAGTCGACCTACTGCTACACACACGTAGACAAACCGCTCGTTGGACGCAGCAGCGCCGCCGCCGTCGTCGTCGTCGTCGTCGTCGACGTCGCCGGTGACTTCGATGAGCGGGTAGGACGGGTCCCTGCCCTCGGTTAGTGGGATCTTTGGTGGGGCGGAGGGGAGGGAGGGGGGTGGCAACGTTGACATTGCTTTGGAGATAACGCGTTTGACGATTTTGTTCCGGTTTGACGGAGGGGCGGGAGATTGGATTTTTGGGGGGTGGAGGGTAATTACGTTGATTACGATAAGACGATTCTCTTGTGAGGGTTTTTGAGATCGGGTTAATCGCGAGAGAGGGGAATATTTTGTAATCGCCAGGAATGTTTACTTATCACTTTTTGAATTTCGATTTTTTGGAGATGACACGTTGACATTGCTTTGTCGCGGGAATAACGCGTTTCTCGATTTTGTTCCGGTTTGACGGAGGGGGGGAGATTGGGATTTGGGGGATGGAGGGTATTTACGTTGATTACGATAAGACGATTCTCATGTGAGGGTTTTTGAGATCGGGTTAATCGTGAGAGAGGGGAATATTTTCTTATTTCTTTTTGAATTTCGATTTTTTGGAGATGACGCGTTTTGAATGATCGACGGTACGCGTTTCGAGTACAACGATTAGATTTCTAAGCAGAGAAGGCGGAGCGATAGAAATTCCAGCGCGTGGAACATTGTTTTGTCATACGGATAACGCGACAGGTTTTGTTTTGATTAATGCAACGGGAGATTACCGTTCGTTTCTTGTCGCAGAGTCATCCGAGCAACGAAGGCGGCAATACAAATAGAAATCTATTTTTCGTCACAACGTTAGGTGGCGTGTATTTAATAATTACTAATCATTTCCACAGCCGGCATGTACTATTATCTTCGAGTTCGTAATACCAAAACAATCCATCCAATTCCGTAACACTGATCTCTTCTATTAACGTTTGAGACAAATAAAAATAAACGTACGTAATAATAATCTTTTGCTCTTCCGGCAAAGTAAAGTTCATCCAGATCCACCTTTCGCGAATCCTCAGAATTTAGCAAAAATCTTCCTACTATCGCGTGATTACCCTTATCGCGAATCTCAGCTCGTTACCCCCTATGGTCAAACATCTGCCACCGAAATTTGCATATCTCGAACCGGATGCGCTCGCGCGCGCGCGATAGAGCCTTCGACGTCGAGATCGTCCTTGCGCGCGATCTCTAATAAATCCGTCGCAAAAAATCACCGTAATCGCTCGATCGAACGGGAAAGTCGCTTCGGAAGAAGGAAAGTTCCCGTGCGGTCAGTCAGCGTCGCGCAGCAATAAAGAAACAAAAAGGAGGGGGGGGGGGAGGGGGTGGGGGGAGAAAAATGCCAACCGATCCTGACTAACAACCCGGGCAGTCGCGAAAAATCCGCGATCAGCGAAGCATCGCGATTGATCGAGCTGAAAGAAGGCGCGGAAGCGGATTCGCAAAAAAGGAAGCAAAACGGCTTTCTGATCGATGATGTCAGAGACCGGGAAGAAGGATGCGGCGTTATCGACGTCTGCACGTGCGCCGGTATTCTGCAATTAAGTCTCTGTCTCTCTTTTTACTCTCTTTCTCTTTCTCTCCTTCCATCTCTCTCTCTCTCTCTATCTCTCCTCTTGTCGCTTCACCAGGTTGGATCGTCCACGATCCTCGTAGCACGTGCACACGCCCCGGTAACACGAGCATGAGCGCGAGGAGGAACATCGAAAAAAGGAAGGATACCGTGTTAAGGCAATCGCCGTCGGAACGGTTTCGCGATAAATGATAATCGCTTTAAATACCAGTTTAGCGCGTGTACGAGCCGAGTCGTGCCCGAGAGCTACGGAATCCCCTCGTTTCGTACGATCCTTCCTTTTTACCGATCGTCACCCGTTGCCCCCGTACTCACTCGTTTTAGCCGGACACCTACCGTGGTACGGGAATCTCGCGGTGAGACATTTTTCTAATACCCTGGGTGCCATTAAAATTCAAAAGCGTCGCGCGTGCTCGATTGTAAGTGATCGCGGTTAAGAACTCGAAGACGCGACGGTGAATCGCGAGAGGTGAAAGGAAACACGAGGAACGGGGGAGTCGATTACCGTAAGCTGCACGGGGAATTAATTGACAACCGTGTATTTTTGGAGTGGCGTAAATTTTGATTGCGAACGGCCCGAGTAACGTTTGACTGCGAATTTTGGTTCGTTCTTGGTTAGGATCGACTTAGGCCATTGTCGCTTTCATCGTATTAAACGTTGATTCGAATAACGTAAAAATTCGTTTTACTAGAAACTAGACGCCGATTAAGGTAACGAGATAATTAACACTCACCAATCGACGGATTAAAAATTGATTCAGTACAAATCTCTGTTATACCGTTAGCTATGGAACTCTCTCGCGTAGATAATGATTAAACGTATCCCTTTAACTCTGTCGATCAAAATGGCAACTATTAGTACAATGTTTCACTAAGACGCCGATAACATTCCAAGTTTCCATACTGTTAAACGTACGCCAGAAATCACCCACATTTATCACAATCTCTATTACAGTTAGAACAGAAGTATTGTAATTAAAAAAATCGTGTAACCGGGCATAGCGAGCGTGCCGCGATATCATTTTCCACCTAGAATCCCCAAAGAAAAAAAAACCTAAACTCCTCTGCCATTAAATACCTACCCAAAAATAAAAAACGCATAGAACGTCTGGCGAGACGCGAAGGTAGAAAGGAACGCGGTGATCGTAGTGTCGATTACGACTAAACAACGAACAACAAAAGTCTGATTGGACGTTATCGGTTTTCCTTAATTGCCGAGATTAATCTCCGTCAATGGTTCAATAAAATGAGGAACGACCGTATTACTCGTCAATTTCGCGGGTATCCGTTGGCGGTCTTGGTACGTGCCGAGCAGTTCCACCTTTCATCCGTCACTCTTTTGTCGGCGAGCACGCGTGTTGCTCTAGCTGGCATTTAAAATAATGTAACTCGTCCGGCGCGAAGCGAAGGAAGCGCATTGCCGCGAGATTCTTCCGTACGTGCCATTAAGTGGACATCGGTGGAACACGTGTGTGCGTCGGGTACGATTAAGACCTTTCGATCGGGACAAAAAGGAAGCGTAAATGGATCATTCGTTAGAGTAGGGGGGTCTCTATCGGCGAGGAGATAAGGATAAGAGCGAACGACGCGTATTACAGTTTATTCTAATTGCTCGAAGACCCGTGGCGAACGCTGCGATTTTCCAGGCAAACGATCGCCTCCCCACCACTCTTCTTTAAATATTAATTTAAAGCGTATCCCGTGGCCCTGACACGCCCAGATCGGTGTGAATTCTAGTTTCGACGCCTCTCACCTTTTGCGGGTTATTATTCGCAATAAATTACTATTTGTTCGCCGTAACGCATCGATTATTAAACATGCCTGTTTGGCGCGTTCTCGCCGGCTCGCCCGTTAATCGCTATTGTACGCCACACGTCGTATTTTATTCGAGACTACCGGCGCAAGGCGGTCGGCTGACAAAAAGCGACACGAACGTTGTATGTACGTATAGTCTTAATCGTGCCGGGTGGAACGATCACCGTTAGATCGCGTACCCGGGATGAACAATGGCCGCGTCGAACGCTGATAATGATATTCGCGTTTGGGCTGACTCCTTTTGTCAGCGATTATCGTCGCGATAATAATAAATTGTTCGTAGGGCGAACGATGGTCGGCCGCGGGGGAAATAAAAAGGTTAGTCTAGTAAGCGGCAGGAAGATTTATGAATTCGGTGTTCCGATGTTGAAAGATTTATTGATCGTGGGTATTCGAAGGTTGGAATTAGCATAATTTAGTCTAACGAGAGGTTAAGGTGAAATTAAATAAAAAATGAGAGAATGAAATTGTATAAAGTTGTAATTAAAGATTGTCAATTATTGAATTGATATCAGGTTCAAGCGGGACTGAAACGAAAATTTATTTAATTTCATATTGCGCATTTAAACGCGTTGTCCGAATAATAATACAATAAAATTTCTTCAATACAGTTCTCGTTCGTGAAAAACATATTCGCATGAACACGCGCGATACAAAAAATCACACTACCTGCACGCACGGGAACAATTTAAAATACCGAGATACCGTTGAATAACAAAATTAAAGGAAATGGGCACCGCGTCGGACGATTACACGGAACAACAATCGTTGATCCCTACCACGAGTTTACCAGAGCTTCCTAACTTCGCGAGTTTACTGGAAATTAAACCTCACGGTTATACCGTCGACACGCTTCAACGAGAAGCCGATATTCCGCCGGCGATGATTTTTACCAAAGACGAGCAAATAATATTTGTCACTCCCAGTGTCGAGTGACTTGCATGTTCTTCTTCGACCCCTCCCTCTCTCCCCCCCCCTCACCCTCGTCTCTTTGCTCACTCGATTCACGGCTAGATAGACCACGCAGAACAGGATGTGGATATTCTTAATAACGTTAACGGTTCATTCGGGATCCCTTTATGGTCATTAGTCCAGTTGCTCCTGCTAATACCGCGTATTGCTAAAGCCTCGTACACAGTACCGCGGTGGCTCGTTAGCGAAACTACGAGTCTTCGCCTGCATCCCGCGGTCGTCGCTAATTAAGCCTATAAAACAGAACGTGTAATTTCGAGGGGGATATCGAGATGGTCCTACCTGGTTTACCGGGACGTCGAGTTATCGTTGCTCCGTCGATAGATTTTCGAAAGATCTTGTCAAAAATTCTCGACGGCAAGGGCGAGATATAAATTTAGATTTTGAGTTTTTTTTTCTTTCGCGGCTGAATCGCCGTCGCGAGGAATTTTACATTGTCGTCGAGCGAGTGAGAATCTTTGACTTTGAATTTTATTTAAATTTGTACAGTTCTTTTTTTCTCTATAGTTGTTTTTGTAATTGTGTCGAGTTTGTGTTTTAGGAAAACCCTGTTATCAGTTTTTCGTGTATCACTAACTGCGTTCTTCTTTTGCATCGTGATTGATTATTATTACGCGTCGGGTGTTCAATTACGATTAAATATCTGGCGTTCAATCTCACTGATATTTCGTCAATGCTAAAAAATGAACGATATCTACATTGTTTAGCTTTGGTCATTTAAAAACACCCGTGAGGGGATAAAAATCGCTAGAAGTTCCGGTTCTGCGCTTCCGTCGTTCAACAGGCGCATCGGTTCAATTCAATCCCCGATCGTATCGGTAAACACGTAATCGCGTAATCATTTATAAATACGACGCTCTCTTCCGCTGGTCTCGCGTATTCATAAGCGGCGTATTATTTTAATGCGATTAAATTCAAAGTAGGTAGTTGGGAAAATAGAAAGAATTCGAGAAAAAAAAGAGGCGTGTAGGCCGTCGAGTATGCAATGAAAACCAGTTTTCCGGCGGTACGTTAATTGTTAATAGAATAAAGTTTTCCGTCACACCGAAGAAACCTTTCTGGATTAATAGCCCGTGCACCGTATGTTTATACTTCCTCCGTCGCGTAATTAATTTGTGGTCGATAACATAATTATCCGTGCTATCTATTTTAATGAAATGGAGAAATGTATTCTCGGTCTATCGCGAAGCGTAATTTTATTATCATTCCTTTCACATTTTCTCGAGGTAAAAGAATCTGGATTCTTTTACACGACACTTTATCTACTGCTCGTAAGTGACTCTACCCGTCGCGATGATACGAGTGTCGTTATTATTTGTTTTAAGGCGATCGAAAAATATCTCGTCGAACTCCAACGGAACTCGATTTTCTAATCGTACGTTTCAGACTCGACGAATTAAAATTTTAAACTGCCATCCCCGCAGGGTTCAATCGTTTCGTAGAAACTCAAAGAAGAGTGGCTCACTTATTCATGCTAAGTCAATTTTTAAAATCAATTATCAAAATTACCTAAATTTCTACCGATCCACCCAGTCTGGTATCGGTATCGTCGATTTTAAAACATTCGAAAAACTATCTCACCGAACTACTACTAAACGTATTTCTATAATCCCACGCTCCGCGTTTGGCAATCTCAAAACTATACTTCCACATAAGTGGCAGCTACGAGTCGAATTCCAGTCGATCGTTACCCGCGCGTTATTTAAATCTCAATCGGATTCGTGGCATCCTCTCTAAACAATACACCGGTCAGACGCAATCGTGGAATCTGACGTCGAATATAGGTCACGAGGCATATAACTAAGACCAGTTTCCAAAATCATGGGGGGTTCCGGTGTGTGACCACGCCGAGCCAGGTGCAACAGGTGAGTCCGCTTCGCTCGAACCTGGCAGACACGGCGAGTTGTGCGTCCTACCCGCCAGCGCGGCTCGGCCAATCGTCGTGCAAGACCTACATATGCGCTTCCACCTCCTCCTCCTCCTCCTCCTCCTCCTCCTCTCACTCTAAGAGCATCGTGCTTACACCACCTTCGACGTAACTCTCAATACCGTTAAGAAACCACGGAGTTTCCAGGCGAACGGAACTCTTTCGGAGTCGAGGATAACAGTCCGCGCTGTATCTCGCTGCCGTTGGTATCTTAAAGATCTTTTTTCTCTCTCTCTCCCTCCCTCCCACTCTCCCTCCTTACCCCTCTCTCCCTCCCTCTCCTTCTTCTTTTTTTCTTCTCTCCCACCTTCACCCCTCTTCGGTTTCTCCTCCGCCGTTGGTCTCTATTCTTCTGTGTTCACCGGTGTGTTTCTCTCCGATCTTTCGTATACCTCTTCCAACCGTGTTTTTCGCCGCTTTATTTTCGACCGCTATCCTTGTACCGCGGCGATCCTCCGACGTCGTTCAATTCTTTCATTTTGTTATTCCCCGGTATCACGGTTTCCGTGATTCGTGGTATTTTAAATCCTTCCCGTGAGTGCAGACAGCGTCGTTTCTTTGCCCCGACTCATCCTACGTCGCGACGGTTTCACGCGTCTCTTTCGAATTCTTCGTTTCGTCTCTTCCCCGATGTTCGACAATTTTTCTGTTTTATCGCGATTCAAAGCTTCTCCCTCGTACGCGACCGTTTTTCCTCGTCGTCTCTATCGCGCTTCTTCTCTTACGTCTTTTTAGAAAATTTTTCCACGCAACCCTTCTAACCCGCCGAGGCTTTTTTTTCGCTCCCCTTCTTTGTCCCCCCCCCCGTCGATGCTATTTCTTCATGCTTCGCTGACCAGCACCGCTGCTCTCGCAGACGGAAACACGTTGGTAAAGGTATATATTCTCTTACTCGCGTGTGCGCGCGCCTAGACGCACACCGTCGCGGATATGCGCGCGCGCGCCAGTACCGTGCACGAATAGAAAAGACCTTCGCACACAGTCTGAGAGCGGACGTTAAAGCCAGTTTCTACCAACCGCAACGAAAGGCTCTTTTGTTTAGATTCGGGGCGATAGATGTTGTCGATCACGCAAAATTGAATTTCACTCGTCCCCGTAATACCATTATAGAAACTAAACGTTACGGTGGATTAGGAGGATATTTACAAAAGCCAAGGCGAAAGATAATTCTACGATCGTAAGTTTCGCGTTCCTCGAAATGAAGCGAAGAATTTTTCTACGTTTTCTACGAAGTTCATTTTATAGTTACCGTGAAAGGATAAGTATCAATGGAATTTTGGTGTAATATAAAAATCTCTTAGGATAACCTGAAGAAATATTAATTTGCAATCGTAAATTCCACGTTACGCGTGTCAAATTTTCCAAGTGATATTCATTTTGTTCTTACCGTGAAAATATAACTGTCAATATTATTGCAGCGCGCTAAAAAAATATCTGCCGATGCTCCGGAGAAATATCATTTTGTAATATCAAATTTACATGTTATCCAGAATACAAATTTCACGTTTAATAACCGTCAAGCATTCAACGCAAAATTAGTATCCCATTTGCCACACGATAAAACGACTCTCGAGCGCGACAAGATATAATTTGGCAATCGAACACCTCGCGTTTCTCTAAACAAAAACAAAACTGCATTTAACACGACGCGGGGTGTGTCCAACGTTTGGCGTCTCGGTAGTTCGACAAATCCGGCCAATGATTATTCTGAAAAAAAAAAAATAAGAGTCGTATAAAACAAAACAAAAAAAAAGGTCCGCTCTCAACGAGTTTTATTCCCTGCCCGCCGCAACCGCGTCTAGGCTTGAGCAAGAAAACATTCTTGTTTTCCTTCGTTTACTTCTGCACGCGCGCGAGTTCGATATAAAGTTAGCTCGCGTGGGCTGCGTGTGCGCGAACTCCGCTGATTGAGAATACAGGTACACGGGCGAATACAACCTGCGCGAGATTTCTTGTACGGCGGCCGATCGACGTTGCAACCGGCCGCGGCAATGTCCGCCGGAGTAATTCGTTTTCTTCGATATTACTTACCGAGGGAATATGGGTTACGGAATCCCTGAAAATCGAGGCGATACCCCGGCGTTAAAGCCGCGTCTTGTAACGCCATTTTTCTCGTTCTGCCATAACGAAGACGGATCGCGGTTTATTGGTGGAGACTCGTAGCAGGTGCAGGCGATTTAATCGTTAATTAAATCGAACATTATATTCGTAACGGATATCGTGTACGCTCGTCTAAGTCGATTACACGCTAAATCGATCACGGGAAATACGCGACTCTTTTGTATAGAAAGTAGCGATAAGTTGTTTGGATTTTTATATTGATCTTTGCGTTTATCGACAAATTAACGAATTTTGCAGGTTTTTCGATTCGACGTCGATAACGAAGATTTTCATATCTCAAATAAATGTTTAATATCCTCCAAGGAACTAATTTGAAATAAAACCGATAATTGAAGATTCTCACATGCCAAAAAAGAAAATGCTTAATATTTATTTCGTGTCTAAAAAAAAATAATTGTCTTTTTTGAAAAGTATAGATACTAATTTTAGAAACATTCTCATAACTAAACGTCAGACTTAATCTTCGGATCTACCATCCCACGGAATAGAGATTTTTCCAAGGGATCACGCGATTAATTTGTCGAACGATCCAGACCACCTGAGACTCCAAAAACCAAAACCAAAAAGGAAACTCGTCTCGCGCTCCAGCATCCAACGCTCAAACCAGTCGTCGTTATTTAGCATCTCTTACGTTACATCCTATCGATCGTCGGGACGTACGAAAACAAACATTAGGCCGAACAAATCGCGCGCACGCTAAGTGGATGTTTTCCTCGATGTAACTCTTAACAGAACGCTCCTGAAACGCGAGCCGGTGCATCGATCACGAGCGCATCTGGAATCCGCGGAAACGTAGCGTTGGACGCAGGGGTGCGCAACGCGCGGGCCCTTCTCGCCGTTTCCTTTGTTTTCGCTGACCCCGGAGACAGCCACTGCTCGAATTTTTTTTTTTCTCGACGGAAGGCGTACCGACGCCCATTGGGCTCCACGCGCTTTGTGCTAACAGGGAAGCTTGAGGAGATTTTATTCGAAATGGGAAAGGTAAATGAACATAACGAATAGTTACACCGACGAAAGTAAGGAATAGGATTAGGATCAGGTACTATGCAAATAAATTCTAAAACCATGTTTGAGAAATAAATCATTTTCTAACGATTTATTTGTCAAATATACACTGTAGCCTGTTCCAGGAGCGATACTGATCTGGAATAATTCTAAGTAGATATTTCCTTGTTGGAAATGATTCGAATCACCTTGGCGATCGAGACGTTAATAAAAATTGAGAGCTAATCGGGGAGTTGCCCAGGTGTATTAAAATAACTTACCTGAAAAATACTTTATTACTCAAATAATGTCAATTCAAATAAAGTTCCGGATCAAATAACATATAAAATGCAAATTTAATTTCGGTAAAGCTCAGTCCCGTTCAAATTAATACTTCGTAACCAACAAAAGTTTTTCTTCTTTCTTTAAACTGAGAAATATTTAGAAAACCTCGTTAGTCTCGAACGCAAGCAAAGTTTATAAAAATGAATTAGCACGATCTTTTCCATGATTTCCCTAGAGTCCGTGAGACCTAGATACGTCCTCCTGTGGTCAAAAGAATTTCAATTATTATATTCACTAAACTTGACTTCGTCACCGGTTCCTTGGAACCATTAAGGCCCTTTTAGTCGGCCCGACCTAGAACTGTTAGAATACCTGAATCTTATGGGATTTTAGTATCCGGGTGTCCTCAATAGCGTCTCGGCCGGATAATTTTGATCCGGATTCCGGCTGAGTTCAGGAACGGTCAACTATTTTCGTATCTCGGTCCACGCGAATGGACCAATTCATTTTTTAACCCTTTTCAATCGCGCCTCGTCTTTCATCGCTGTGTCTCCGTTGAATGGACAGTTTTATCGAGAATACGCTGCCACCGAACGGGACAACTACAACGCGATCTCTGCTTCACCGGATAAAGAGCATGGCAGTTAAACTTTGTGCCACATCATAATGAATCGCTTTAGAATCTTGATCTTTTATCAATTCTAGCAAAAACTTCGGGGATTAATTATTAAAATAGGATATACGTCACCGATATTCGGGTTGAGCATTATTCAGGAAAATAATTCCTTGGAACATGAAATCGTAAAAATCTATCGAAACGTATAACAAAGTATCTCAATGTTTGTAACCAAGCGGATCGCAGCTATGCTCCGCTCGATCAAAGTTACGCGAATCGATCGGAATTCTTTACAGACGACTATAGTGACTATAGTTCCGAGTGATCGTTCAACGACCGGCGACTATTAGTTATCGCCGGTATCGAAAGTGTTAAGGCAGCTCGACCATCTTGAAAACCGTCGTTTATTGTTTCCTAGCAAGAATGTTTATATTTACCTGACTCGCGACAGGATCTTGTTTCTTCATAAAGTTAATGTCCACGCTTACATTTTGGCAAAGGATAATTACATTCAAATAACGGTTACAGTTAATTACTGGAACACTATTATGTCTTGCATTAATCGCACTGTTCGTTTTTGACATCTTAGTTAAAAAAAAATCCCTTTTACTTTGTCCGAATCAATTTTCCTCGGATCTTCGTTCTTTATCTCTCCCTTTTCGACTTGATCTATCCAAATCTACATTTTTCCACATTTCGACGTCCTCCGAATGTCGCCGTCACTTGCGAAACTATTACGGGCAATATAAATAATGCCCAATTATTTATATTGGTTAAATAAGTAATTGGGCATTATTTATAATGCTCGTAACATGTGCCCGGGCAATGTAAATAACAAAACGACCCTGGCTCGAATATCCCTTTGGGCACTTTTTAAATTCCCCGGGCATTAAAAATAATACCCAATTATTTACATTACCCGTAACATTACCACCGATCCCGACATTCAATTCCTAAAAATAAATATCCCGTCCGACGACCGGGGGGTTTCAACCGAACCAAGGGGGTTCAGTACAACCCGCGACGGTACCGCGAGTTGCGCACCCCTGACGCGTACGAACGTAAAGCTCGTACCACTCCGAGGTGCATAAGCGTATACACGCGGCGAGTAAGTCGCGCGTAAACGTACGACCGTATCGTTTCTTTACGTTCTCATCGCGACGACACGCGAGATGGTCCGTCGCGATAATTCCGTCCCCGCGGTGACTCGATACGAGAGAGGGGGGGCCCCGTTCCATAAATCGAGCGACACGCGCGTTTGCGAAACAACCTTTTTCCCCCGTAATGAATGTTACCTGCCCGCCGACCTACCGCGTAATTGATAGGAGAATCCGCGATCCTCTTTTACTTCGGGAATGGAAGGCTGAATTAGAGGCGCGGATCGTTCTGGCCACGATCCAGAGGCGATTAAAACTTCCTGCCTTTCTTCTGGACCGTAATACTTTTAGCATCGTTGCGCGCTCAGGTGCGCGCGGTATCCTAACGTTAACGGGGAGATATAAAAATTTCCACCCGGTCGAGCGATAAATTCTCGGGGGCCGGGTATGCGAATATCTCTCGATATGATTATTCACCGTCGATGGGAGAATCCGTCGGAGGTTCGTTTTCCGGAACGGGGGGATGAATTGGAAATTAAAGCTTCCTGCCATTATTTCGCCGGGTTACGGTTCGGCAGAGGTACGGCGTTGTTGGGGTTTCGCTTCGCGCAGTCGATGCACCGAGCGCGTATTTTTTTAGATGAAACTCGAGCTGCTGTTCCGGTACAAAAACATTTTTATATACGTTGGAGATATATGTAAAGTATACTGTACTTCTGAAATTATCCCGCTCAATTGCGTAAAGTGGGTAAGGTAGATTACTGCTCATACTTACGTAATTAGAAAAAGTATCGTGACTAAGGAACACGTGCTGATTAATTATAGGTTGATCAAGGGTAAGTTTTAAGTGTGTAATTAGAGAAAGGGTACGACGAATAATTGACATTTAATGTTGTTTCTCTTTTTACAGGTGAGTTTGTAAATAAGATCTGAATATTGGTGCAATAGTAAATTAAATCTCCTTCGTCGAGGACGGGATGAAAAGCGCGCGGAAAATTGAAGATCTACCCAGCGCGCATATTGTAACCTGTTTTACTAACAACGCTATTACGTTGTTCGACACCGCGAAGGTTAACAAAGGTCGCATACAATATTGCCGTCGATCGTTAATAAATTAATTGGATTATTAAGTACGAAAAGGGATAGTTTAAAACCCATCGTTTCATTACTGTAAAATATTCATTTTTTAAGACGTGTCCGATCAAAATTAAAAAAAAAAAAAAACTTGTAAGTTTTGATGGAATGCGTCGTAAAGAAGAATATCTTACAATAAATTAATTCATCGTTCTGTCAGATTAAATCCGCGTTTCTATATATATATGTTATAAAATTTGCTTTCGCGTTGAAGGTTCTGGGGTAAGTGCTGAGCGGTTCAACTCAGTCCTCTTGCCAGAAGGCTACGCCTTCCCCACTCCGTGGCCAGATCCTTTATTCCAAATTCTTATCTCTCTGCACGTGTCACGAAGCATCGATGACGTCGGGTCACCGGCCACGTGCACGCGCCTCCTCGGTGGTCGGCAACAGGGCGTCGGGCCCTTTGCCGTCACCGCGAAACAATAACATCCGCGGTACCAAGAGTCGCGAAGACGCTTCCAAGTACCGCCACTCAAGCCGCTGCCGAACCGAATCACTGATGACAGATTTAAGGTTCCGGCCATCGGCAATACAATACTCTTTTAAATAAGCCGATGTCGCCTACTGCGTCACTCTCGGCGCGTATATTACCAAAATTTCACGCTGACGCTAACACGGCCAAACTGACATGCTTCGCGCTCTCGAGAAGCGTTCTTATTTTATTTAATTGCCTTCACTTTATCTTTGGATACTGCATCCATTGTCATAGCATTCCATAGCAGCCGGTATTCTCAAATACCTCTGAACAGCGCCACACGCCCAAAATATTACAAGTGTTCTCTATTTAACACTTATCAACAGCTAGCAGCTACCAATAACAGACGGTATTCTCAAATACCTCTGAACAGCGCCACACGCCCAAAATATTACAAGTGTTCTCTATTTAACACTTATCAACAGCTAGCAGCTACCAATAACAGACGGTATTCTCAAATACCTCTGAACAGCGCCACACGCCCAAAATATTACAAGTGTTCTCTATTTAACACTTATCAACAGCTAGCAGCTACCAATAACAGACGGTATTCTCAAATACCTCTGAACAGCGCCACACGCCCAAATTTCAACAATCATAATATGTTCTGTTCATATTATGACACAATTCCACCTAAGTCCACACTTCATAATCAAGCAGGAATCTACCTTACATTGAAAATACTCATTGACAATATACTGAAATTTTATTGCCACATATTATCAGTCAGTCACAGCAATAGAAAAATAACAAAGATAAAATAATCCGCTAACACGGTTCATCGGCGATATCACATTCGCTTTCTATATTCTCATCGTTATTCAATTCACCCTTCCATAGCCGCAATCGGTCTTTTGGAGCTACCTGGGGTCTGCCGGTTTTGCCTACAATTTCATAACGATCATTTTTTAACACTTTTGATATTACGTACGGTCCGAGATATTTAGGATCTAATTTTGCTCGACGCGTAACTGCTGGTTTCAAAAATACCGAATCGTTCTCTTTAAACTCAACATTGTTTCTACGCTTCTTATTGAATGCAATGTTTTGCTTTTCAGCATTTTTTTGTAAACGTTCATAAGCAACTTTCCTATCATCCGCGACGATTATTTCGTCGTTTACGTCGGGCAAATTACATTCGATCTGGACTGCACTCCCCGCGCTTCGTTCTAAGCCAAATAATAAACGCGTTGGAGTAAAGCCAGTAGAGACTTGTTTGGTCGTATTTAAAGATTCTTGCACTTTAAGCAACTTGCTCGGCCATTCTGCCGATTTTAATGTCTCGACGGTTAACAAATTAGTTACCGTAGCCACGTATCTTTCGGCTTGACCGTTTGCTCGAGGAGCACCTGTCGCAATATAGTGTACTTCCACGTTCTGTTTTTTGAAAAATTGTTGCAACGGTTTATACGTGAAATTAGTGCCTCTATCCAAAACAACTTTTCGCGGTCTGCCAAACAATAAAAGGCGTTCTTTAAAAACTTGCAATGTTTCTTCACCGGTAAGCGATGTTAATGGTACAAGCTGAATATACTTAGTAAACGCATCTACTATTAATAAAACATATTGATAGCCCTCTTTCGTTTTAACAAATGGGCCGACGCAGTCGCTATGAATTGTATCAAACGGAATAGGTTGCTTATCGATAGAATGCAACAAACCTTGTTTGGGGCCCGTATGGCGTTTTGCAATCGTGCAGGTAAGACAATGTTCAATATATTTTTTTACAAAAATTCTCAGTCTAGGAAACCAGTATGTACGAGTGATGCGATCCAGAACTTTATCAAAACCGACATGACAGTTCTCGTCATGATACAACCTCAGTAATCCTAAACGATTTCCTTTGGGAACAAACAGTCGCGTAATTTCTTTCCCGTTATTATTACGTAGTTTGCGGCATAGTAAACCATCCAGAATTACAAAATCACTGCATATAGTGTCGTTTACACTAATCTTTTCTTTAATCGTTTTCGTTTCTTCGTCATTTGCCTGTGCTATCTCAAGCCATGACCCTTCACAAACCGTGTTCACATAACAGATCCTATCTTTACGGGGATTCCGACTAAGATAATCTGCATACTCTATACATTTTCCTTTTCGATATTCAATGGTATAGTCAAAATCTTGAAGATAGACCCACCAACGAGCTATACGGGGTAATAAATCTTTTTTTGTATTTGTTGCTTTTAGTGCATTGCAATCGGTGACTAATTTAAAATGCACTCCCAAAAGGTACACACGAAAATATTTTAATGCATTCACGACAGCCAACGTTTCCAATTCATACGAGTGGTATCGTGACTCTTCTGCCGTTGTTCGCCGGCTAAAATAGGCGACCACCCGTTGTCCGTCGTCGGACTTTTGAAATAATATAGCTCCGTAGCCTATCGCACTCGCATCCGTGTGTAATTCGGTTTCTTTTGACGGATCAAATATTACAAGTAACGGTTCGGACGTAAGCTTGTCAATCACATATTTTCGAGCTTGTTCCTGTTCAACGCCCCAATGCCACGGTTCGTTATTTTTTGTAAGTCTCGTAATACACGCGGTTCGAACAGCAAATTCGGGTATAAATTTCCGAAAGTACCCCGCTAATCCCATAAATTGTCGGATCTGCTTAACGTTAGATGGCACCGGCGACTCTATCAATGCTTGAATTTTTTCTTTCCCCGGTTTGATTCCGTCGGAAGATACAACTCTACCCAAATATTCGATTTCTGTCTGCAGAAATTTGCATTTTTTAATGTTCAAAGAAAATCCGGCAGTTTGCAACGCGTGCAGCACGCGTTCTAATTTTTTAAGCCCTTCTTCCTTCGTTAAAGACGGGACTAAAACATCATCGAGGTAAACCAAAGCCGTATTATTTCGTAGATTTCCGAGAGCAGTGTTTATCGCCCGTTGAAAGACAGCGGGTGCATTAGCTAAACCAAACGGCATTCTGAGATATTCGTAATGGCCATCAGGCGTGACAAACGCGGTTTTTGCAATTGACGCCTCAGCAATGGGGATCTGGTGGAAACCAGAAGCCATGTCAAGGATCGTGTAATATTTGTTATTCCCTAACCGATCCAACTGATCGTCGATCAAGGGAAGCGGATATCGATCTTTAACGGTAATGGCATTTAAAGCTCGGAAGTCTACACACATTCGATCTTCTCCGTTCTTTTTCTTAACTAATATTATCGGACTCGCGAACGGCGAAACACTCTCACGTATGATACCATTATTTAACAAATTGTCTATTATGTCGCGTACTTTTTCGCGCTCGGTAAATGACAATCTATACGGGTGATAGTTTATAACCTTTTCTTCTTTAAGAATAATTTTAAGTTCTCCAGTCGTTACCTTTTGTCGGGCAATATTACCATCCGTAATCATATTTTGATACCGTCTTAGCAGGTCGACCAGCTGCTGTCCTTCCTGTCCCTCGATATTCTGCAACACGCAGGCGACAGGTTCCTCCGTCGATGTTTGGGGCAGCTTCGGCGGGCATCGTATAAGCTTTGCAGATCCATCCTCTTCGGTTAGCATTTGCAATCCTCCCTGAGCCAAGACGTTTCTGCCGATCAGGACGTCGTAAGGGATTGAGGAATCGGACACGATAAGCAAGTCCATCTCGAGCGTGACGTCCTCAGTTTGCACCGTCACGGTCGTTTTTCCCGTTGTCTCAATCACAGCACCTCGAAGACCTCGTACTGTTATCGAAGTCGGCTCGATCTTACAGTTCGCGCGCTTCGCGACTGTTTGTTTAACGAGCGAACACGTAGCACCACTATCAATTAGGCAATCACGCACTACCAAGTCTCGCAGAATAATAGGGGTAACTTGATGCGCCATTGAATAACAGACGTTGACTTCTGGTTTTTCTTTACTGAATCTTCCTTTTTGGAATCGGTTGGACGATGATTGTTGCCCAGAATTATAACGCTGCGCTCGTTGCTTGACCCAACAAGTTTCTTCATCGTGTCCCCGTTTAGCACAGTATGCACACACTGAAGATTGTATAGGCGATGAGCGATCCGGAACAGCCACAGCTTTGCGCCTTTTGGGACAGTCATTTTGTAGGTGGTCAGTCCCGTCACACATGAAACATCGTTTTCCGGGTCGTGAGAAAACTTGAGGGCGCTTAAACGAGTGCTTTCGGTGATCTTCTTCTCTCTTGTGTTTACGTTGATCTTCATCCTTTTTATCTCGAGGTTTGACGTAAAGAGCCATTCCAGTAATTAGCTCGGCAGTGGTTGAATAACGAGCGTTGGTCAAAGATTGACGAGTGGTGGAATCATTTATATCGGCAATAACAAGGCGCACTAATTCAGACGCCTTAAACGAAATTTTCGTCTGCTGTAGATACTTTAGTTTCGTGCGTGCATATTCACTATAACTGACAGCACTGTCACTCGTGTAAAGTACCGCACGACGAAGCAATTGACCTATTCGATCTTCGGTTGTAAAAATCGAACAAAGATCTTCGCGAAAAGCGTTCCACGTCCTCGGATTTCCTTGCCATCCTCGGTACCAATCGTGGGCAGAACCACTAAGCGCGTGTGTCGCACAGCACAATCGTTGCGAGGGGGAGAGATCACGCGTAATGTTTTCGACGGTATCACACCACGAATTCGCACTCTCACCAAGTTCCTCACCACTAAAACGCGGAATAGCTTCCACTAACGGATGTGTCGAACGACTAATTTGTTCATTTACAACACGTTCTTCTTCTAGTTGTTTAATTCGCTGCAATAAATATTGCACACTAGTGTTTTCGTTTGAAGAACTGTCACCACAAACCGCACTATCGCTTGCCATCGTAAAAAGAAATAAGCGCGTACTAAAAGCGGATTTTAACTGAACGTTAGGTAAAGAGTAAAAAAAAATTACTCGCGTATCCCACTTCTGATGTTATAAAATTTGCTTTCGCGTTGAAGGTTCTGGGGTAAGTGCTGAGCGGTTCAACTCAGTCCTCTTGCCAGAAGGCTACGCCTTCCCCACTCCGTGGCCAGATCCTTTATTCCAAATTCTTATCTCTCTGCACGTGTCACGAAGCATCGATGACGTCGGGTCACCGGCCACGTGCACGCGCCTCCTCGGTGGTCGGCAACAGGGCGTCGGGCCCTTTGCCGTCACCGCGAAACAATAACATCCGCGGTACCAAGAGTCGCGAAGACGCTTCCAAGTACCGCCACTCAAGCCGCTGCCGAACCGAATCACTGATGACAGATTTAAGGTTCCGGCCATCGGCAATACAATACTCTTTTAAATAAGCCGATGTCGCCTACTGCGTCACTCTCGGCGCGTATATTACCAAAATTTCACGCTGACGCTAACATATATATATATTTATTTCCTCAGGATAATACAACTTGCAGAACTTCTTTAATAAATTCCTTAAAGAAACTCATGAATAAATCATCGTAATTCGTCAAAGCATCTCGCGACGATTAATACGGAATATCCGAAGAATGTTCGACGTTTCGAGGATCGAACGATCCCTCCCCCCCCCCACCCCGCTGCCATAATTCTATCCCCGTGCAATAATACCGAGGTGTTCGATCGTTCATACGAAACTCATCGCGATATTCTTACCCGTGCTTACGGTAGTTGGAACGCTCTGGTTACAAGCGGAAGTCACACCGGGTAGCCTCACGATTTCTTTACTCACTCGATCCTAACATTGTCGCGGCGATCCATCATGCGCAGTTTCGTGTAAACCGATACGAAAGGAATGAGATTAACGAACGCAGCTACGATGCCGTTGCTCTCGAAATGCACTGACGGGTGCTAATCAGAGGCTGGAGCTCAGGAGCGTACCTATCGGCGCGACAACAGCGATCGATAGAGGGAGGATTCATTTAAATCGAGGATCAAGGGAAATATCGATCGAGGATCGCGTCGTCCACCACCGCGATGCAAATTCAGCTTGATAACCAGGAAACGCGATAATTTAACATAAATCTACGTAATGATATTCGCGTAACAACGCTAGCCCTGTCAGCCGGTAGAAATAATTGTTCTGCCTTCACCTGACGAGGCCGAAATTAACTTACCGCCGATAGTTTCATCGCGCGAGCTTCTTAATTACCGCGAACGGAAAGCGGAGGCTATCAGCGATATCGTTAATTAACTTTCACTCTTCCAAACCCCACGTTCGTTTCAATTTTGAACGGGGAGGGGGAGCCCGCGTCGAGGGATTGTAAAAATTCTAAGCCTTCCTGCCGATTAGCACGGGCGGTTAATTACATTTTAATACTAAATTTCGCGGACGAGTCCGGGAAAAGGGGGTCACGGAAGATGGATGGCGGAATGGCGTTGCTCTGCTCGAAGTCGGCCGATCGTGGAATTCGATAGCCTCGGGTTCGAATAAATGTATGAAACGCAGTGCCCCCCGGGTACCGATTCGCCGTAGATACGAGTTTGGCTAACGTCTCGCTAACGCACGATCGTTCAAACTCGACGAGGTATCGCAAACTGTTCGCTCTACAAAGTTACTCCCCACCCCATCCCGAGGAGTTTTTTTTTCCTTTTCTCTCTTTTACTCGTCCCGCGAAACAAACTCGAGCGCCGCTCGGCTCTGCTCGATCCTTCGGTGGATTCGCGATATAGGTATCCGTGTCGATACACAAAGTAGATGGTGGGATATTGATTATGGTCGGTCGGCTAAGAGAGGTTCGAGAGGCGCTTAGGAATATGAAAAAGAAAATTCGTGCTGATTGCGCGGGGCACCGGAAAGATTAGATACCGTCGGACCTCGGTAAATCGGTGGCGAAAGGTGTGGGAGGGGAGGGGCGTGATCGAACCGCGTTTTTCATATTTTTTTTGTTTTATTCTTTATGATTCCGATGGGCGATCATCGACCGTCGGATAATTCGAACTGCTGCACCTCGTATGCGCCGTATGGTTTTTGACATTACTTTAGCGTAAGTTGTGTTAAGGGTGTTTCTGTATCGTTGAACTGAGCGATTATCCAAGTTTTCGAATTAATTATTATTACGAAGGAAATATGTAATATTGAATATTGAATATTGAATATTAAATATCAATTATGGAGCGCACATGTTACCTTCTGGACAATGAAAATGAAAGTCAGAAAAAAAATTAAAATTTTTCTAATGTCGAATATATTTATAAAAAAACACGGAGAGTGTCAAGTGCTGTATAATATTTTTCTGTGATAAGAGTAAACAGGCACTGACAAAAACCAGATGTTTCCGCTCAAATCGGATCCTTTTTCGTGACTGAATTTTTATTTAAACGGAAAACAAAATTCACAAACGATTCTCCTCGAATAATTAAATCGAAAAAGAATATATTTAATGCGACTCTTTTCACGTAATTTCGAGGCAATCACCGTTAAGTTTTTCCCCTCGCCAAAAACTCTGCAGCGAGAATTCCGTAATTCATAAACTTCCGGAGGTTCCCTCGATAAAATCCGAATTATCGAGGTACGACCGTATGTACCTACGAAGGAAACCATGAAGTTGTAAACTGTACTTGGAAACGGTAGCGTAAATAACGTTACCGGCGCACTTTTTTTTCTTGCAACCCGGTAATCGCAATTACATTCTTACGAACGTTGGAAATTTCTCTCCTGTACTTTTAGGACTCGATCCGTCCGCAAGTTCGTCGGCTGTGTACTTTCTAAACGGCAGTTAACGATAAGAGCGTAACGCCACGAATTTTCTTCTTTTAACCCCGACGAGCTCATTACGCCTGCCGATATAATATATTTCCATCGCTTGTACGTATAATGCCGCGAGTTTATTACCGCCACCGCGTTAACCTCTGCGTTCATAAACGGCGTAATCGTTCGGGGAGCGTAACGCGACAGTGATTGCACTTCTGTTCATACGTGTATACGGAATTGTAATTCCACTTATTACGTAAGGACGATAATTATGACTCGCGTGGAATGTTCGTACGTTCAAAAATAAAACCCAATTTTGATTTTATTTTGTCGATCCCCGATGTTACGCGCACGAACGACAAACATCTTCATCGATCGAACTAGAATTATTCAAGGATATTGGAAAGTTTTTTTTTATAAAAAAAAACCGCAAAAGCTTTAATAAAAAAGACGAACTTTGACTTCAATAACTTCCTGTTTTTGATCTTAATCCTAATTCACGTTACTAACAATTGTTTGCAAAGTAAACATATCTTAATTTTTTTTTTTAACTCTCACAAGCGAACAGTGTCATTTTCATGATAAACTCACTCGCGAAGCTTCCCTCGAAATCGCTGTAATCATGACAGAAAGTAATCTACTTCTATCAACTCTCGCGTCCATTAGTTTATCAGCTCGTTCGTTTACCCGGCCATTCCTCGGTCAATCCAAGGCGTTCGCTCAACGACACTCGCACGTATTCGCTTATCGTCTCCGCACGCTTCGCGGATTTATCCGAGAAAATGATCGTCATTATAAATCTCATACCGCGACCGAATAATTATCGCCGGGACTTTGCCAATCGAGTTGAATCGTTCGATCGTCCGTTCGTCCCGTTTGCACGATCGGTTTCGCCACGACGACGTCGGGAGGGGTGGGGGGGCAACGTAAAAGAAACGCGGTGCAAAATTAACGGCCGGCGCAAGATTCGCCGGGATGCAAAACGCGCACCGAGTGTCGCAATACGCAATTGTAACCGGTGCTACGGAGACACGCGGCGTTGCCGACGCGCGTGGTAGCGCGCGTAACGGTCGAGCCATCACCGCGAAATAGACAGATCGTTGCTTTCATCGAGGTTTTTCGATGTTGCGAAAACGGCGTTGCGGCAAGAAGCGCGACGTGCGTTTTATCCGACTTGGATCCAAACTCGGGGATTTCAGTGCGTTGCCTTCTTCCCGAGTTCATAGATCCTCGGCCCGTAAATAATGCTGTCTCGGCGAGGATACGGAAGAGAAGGCTGAGAACAGTTTTCTGAGCTCGCGATACGTGGTGAAACGACGCGCGTTCGGCCCCGACGTGTGACGCCGGCGTTTGAATATGGTATCGACGACGGAGATCATTGTAATCGATAAGATTTTGCTTTTCCTCGAACTTCTTTTCGGGAAGATCGATCGTCGAAGCGACGTGCGCGGGAAACTTTATCGTGTTCGCGATAGTAATGTCAGCGAATCGAGTTTTCTATTGCGCGGTGACATTGACGGGTAGAGGGTAATTTTTTGGAAATATTCTTATAACGTTTCCAGCCGTGAATGAAATCAAGAGGCAATTGATTTTTTTACGTTGATAATTGAAGGATGCACGGGTCATCAGTTGAAACCGTTTTGCGAATCGGTAGTATTAATACGTGATGTACGTAATATTTATATAAAATGTGACTCGATTAATATTACTTTTCGTGTTAATAATATTTCTCCATTCTACGGCGATTATTATTTGAAAATACTTTACATATCGGAGTATTTATATAAAACCCTTTGATAAATAATTGAAACTACTTTTCAGATCCATAATATTTATATACACAAAACGAAGATTATTGATCGTAACAGCAGAAACGTTTACAAAACAAAACGCGTTCTCCGCGCTTAACCCCGCATTTAGAACGCGCCACGGTCAATTCAAGAAACCTCGAAACCGCCTGTCACAGATATTGAAAATACACGCACAAAAATATTGGACGTAAACGCGCGCGCTGATTGGCACTCGATATCTATATTCCCGCTCGCTTGTCAAATTGCCATGTTACGAAGATGAAGATGCCGATACACAATACAACGCTTATCGGTGGTTATGTTCACGCAGCAAATATGGTGCAACAACTTCGCGGAGCATGATATATCAGCTATTGAAATCTCCTCTCCTCTCCGATCTATCGCGCAGATTATGCTACACGACTATCGAAGTCACCGGGTTAGGAAATGTCTCTGCATCGCCGCCGTGTGTGTGTGTGTGTGTGTGTTACATCGCGCCGCTTCGACTCCGAAATGAAGAAATCTCCTCCCGTCGTCGTCGTCGTCTGCTCTCCTCGCGGGGCAGGTAAAAAACTAAACGGAACTCGGAGAAGCGCGCGGAGCGGAGCCGGGTTTGAGCATGTTACGCTGAAATTGCCGCGTTACGCGGCGTTTAATAGCTCGCGGGGCTTCTTTGCGCGCGCGACTCTCAGCGGGTTCTCGGCGTCGTTAAAAATAAAAGATAAAAGATAAAATAGGAGCCGCGGATTTTCTCGTACGTAATTACCCGACGAACGATCCAACGGTAAGACCCGATAACCCACGTCGTCCCGTACTTTCGCGTTTCGTCGGTCGATTTAAAATCGACCGACGTGGAATACAGCGAGTAAACAAAAAAAAAGGAGGCAAAACGATTGAAGTTACAAGCCTCTCGTATAATATTTATATTCACTCGCGGCACACGCGAGAAACGGAAATCCACGCGGCTCGTCTCTTCGCGATCGAAAGTTTTTTATCCGCTAGCGAGCTCGAGAGCGTTGGTATGCGGCAATGTAACGTACTTGTACACGATTCTCGTACGATATCCCGCTAAACGCTACGACGGCCCTTTTCCCAGCCAAGAAGTTGTTAAATAAATTAGCCCATAATTAACGCAACGGGCACCGTAACGTCTACTCCTACTCGGTTGACGTTCGTCTACCCGAGGCGAGGAGACGTCAAAATCCAACCCGAGAGTTTAAAACGTGGCGAATCCACCGCGAATCGTGCTCTCATGAATATTCAACCGGCGGGATCTGCTCGAAAGGCGGAATATTGCTGGGCGAGCGAGAGCGAGCGGAGGATAGAGGAGGAGAACGAGGATGGGTATGACGGTGAAGGGGTGGGAGGGAGGAGGAGGAAGAAGAAGAAGTGGAAGAAGTGGAAGACGAGGCATCGGCGTATACGCTCGGGTAAATATATTCATCCGTAGAAGGTGCCTCCGCGCAGATAGTGATATCTCTGAATGCAACGCCGCGGCGTAGATACGTCCAGTCTTTAATATATTTATCCTGCCTCGCGGTTTAATGCTGCCTACCGTGTCTCGGTCGTGCTCGCCTCCAGGAGCAAATCCCCCACACACGCTCGCCGCGAGTATACGCGTACAGAAGGGAAACGACGAGGAGGAGGAGGGGGGGGGGGAGGGAGAGGAGAGAAAAAATATTCCGGGTGCAGCCTGTGTGCGTTGTCCTAGAATCCGTATTTGCTGGAAATGTCGGATGAAAAACGGCGGGATTTAGCGTCCTTGCGAGTGCCGCGTAGTTCGAGAAGGGAATTTCACGCTTCTGCGTTAAGTGGGTGTGCCGTTCGGCTACTTGAAATTCGATGGAAATGCCGTGGGAAATGGAAGATTGGACTTGCCGGGGTGGGTTTACGGCTTCATTAATGAAGGAGACGAGCAGCGATGAGCGTGTAATGAGGTGGGATAGATCCGTTGCACCTAAGGCGATATACCCTTCCGAGTGTCGGGGATGATTTGCTTAACCTCATGACTCGCGTTTACTCAATTTTTGTTGGGAAAGTTGATCCGGAAAAGATACAAGGTCTGGTCTCGTGGAGTTGTACTTGGCCGGAAACAAGACCGTGTCTGTTGATCAAAAATCGAGGTGAATATCCAATGGTTCGGTAGAGTTTTAATTCGTTTTTTTATTTTTATTTTTTTGTGTTTTGTTAAACTGTTATAATCTACACACCTGTTCTGTTATAACAAATTCAAATAGGATGGTTTAATAAAACAGAAGTCAATTATAGTAGTTTGTTAAACTTTCTATTTAAATCGATTTAAATTCATTTTACCTACAGAATCAAGAAATATAAAAAGAAAAGAAAAAAAATTATCCAAAAAGCTTAGTTAACGAAATACATGCATATGTAGCCAGAGTTCATTTCTACCAGTCTCTTTTTTAAATCAGTCATTTTAAAAACCGAGTAAAAGCGGTATCGTGTAAATAAATCGCGTAAATCGAGGATTTCGGTAAATTTATAAAATTACAAACCGTTGTACCGCAGCATCGTATCGCGTTAAACTAAACAAAATAACGATCCACCCACCCCGCGCCTTACCAACGTTAAACGCGCACCGCGTTTAATATCGAGATTTTCCCGGAAGAGGAAAAACGACGCTCCGTCCGATAATCGAGCCAGATATTCGCTCCAGCCGGACGATCTATTAACGGCATAATTACCGGAGGGTAATGCAAATTAATGCGGGTTGTGTCGGCATTACAGAAATTACGGCGGCTCTTATAAGGGCAATCGTTCCGTTTCTCTGTACCACGATAATCAATCGTCTCGAGAAACTGACCCAGAACCAGCTTGTCGGTGCCATACACGTTTCGAAAATCACTCTTACGCGCTCCTGAGCATATCCAACGGCTTAATTGAACTTTTCATTTCCCCCCCCCCCCCTCCCCCTCCACCGGTACCACCGCCGCGCGACTACATCGCGGAATGCGTTCGTTCAATTTGCGAAATCCTTGCTCGTGGAAAAATTGCCCGACTTATCGGATTTTCCCGCGATTACCCGCGTAAATTTAACGTACGCCATTCCCGCGATCGCGAACGATAAACGCGTACCGCCTGGGCGTCCCGAACGACGGAGACGCTTCCTCCGCTATCGATAGCACTGATATCCGCGACCCAAATGCAAAGTTATTCGCGAACCGACTTACTTCGCGAATGTACGTACAATACGCGCGACTCCGAAGAGAGAAAATCGGGATGAGGACGGGTACGGGCTCGGTCTCGGATTACGAGAACGGTACCCATTCGATCCACTCTTTGTATTCAAATCGAAACGGTCATTAGAAGCTGGAAACACCTTTAAACTTATCCGGACGCTCGTTTGGAAAAGAAAGAAAAATGCCTTCGTAGGCATAAACTCACTCTCTCTCTAGTCGCGGGCGACCACCCTGTTAAAAGCGTGGGCGCGCGAAACCTCGCATAATAACCTCGACGATCACCGTTGATCGTTCAAAGATATCACGCACGAGCCACTCTTTCTCTATCTCTCTCTCTCTCACCTATTCTTTCTTTCCATCTTTCTCTTCTCTCTCTCTCTCTCTCTCTCTCTCTCTCTCTCTCTCTCTCTCTCTCTCTCTCTCTCTCTCTCTCTCTCTCTCTCCTATTCTTTCTTTCCATCTCTCTCTTCTCTCTCTCTCTCTCTCTCTCTCTCCTATTCTTTTTTTCTATCTTTCTCTTCTCTCTCTCTCTCCTATTCTTTCTTTCCATCTTTCTCTTCTCTCTCTCTCCTATTATTTCTTTCCATCTTTCTCTTCTGTCGCTCCCTCTCTCCTATTCTTTCTTTCCATCTTTCTCTTCTCTCGCTCACTCTCTCCTATTCTTTCTTTCCATCTTTCTCTTTCCAGCGATCCGGTAAGAGAGAGAGAGAGAGCCGGAAGATAAAACGGGAGAGGAGCCGCGAAAAATCCCTCGGATCCTCCTCGCGTCGGCTCAAAAGTGGCCGCCTCTAACGGGCGAGAATAAATATATTATCGCAATCAAGCGTTGTATTAACGGCGTTACGAGGTTTCGCGGAGGATACACCCGATACAAATGTATGTACATACTCGGCGTCCCGTCCAAGGGACGCCGTGCGGGGTGAGGACGGTAGAGGAGTCGTGCAAACGCGGCTTAATAGCCCGACATTAGCCCGATACCACTAATGCAAGTGAGGCCACCGAGGGTTATGCGCGCACCTTGGATTTTCTCGTTATAATTATTTTAACGTTTGCTTTTTGCGCCGCGCCGATTGCAAGTTAGCAGTTCCACCGACACGGTCTCAAAGGTCGAGCCAGAAATGCGCCGGCGCGGCCACCTGCAAAGGTATCCCGTGCGAAAGACATTTTCTCTCCTTTAAGGCTCGCGTTATCCTTTTTGCGCTGTTCGAAGGAATGAGAGAGAGAGAGAGAATGAGAGAGGGAAGGGGAGAGGGATTGAGAGAAAAAAAAGGATCGAGATTCAGGCACTCAGGGATTAAGGGAGCCGAGGGTAACCGTAGATAAAATATGTATCCGGTGTATTAGATATCCGCATTGGTGGGGCTGGTCCGGTGCTGATCGATACCTCGCGATTTCGAGCCGAGCGTGTCTTTCGACGCGAAAATATCGCCGGTTATGCCGGCGCACAATTCCAGGAATACGAGGCAGCCCGGTGATATAACGGGACGCGGTTCGGATACGAAATATCGACGTCTCGGGATGATCGTCGGTGCTCCCGATACCTGGGTATCGAGTATTCTCGCCGTTCGATACCGATGATAATTCGATTGGAATCGTGCGCGCGCGTATGTATCGCGCGGGCCCGTAGAATGCGCCGGGAATTCGTCGGGCGGAAAGTTAAGCGATCCGGCGAGCGGCAATCGAGTTATACATCGATAACGAAGTTATGCCCACATTGGCAATTAGCGTTTTAAGATTCGCGGATAAAGAGAGAGAAGTATTTTAATCGTGCCGTAAAAACATTCTTTCCTATTTGATTTACCTCGGGTGAGGATTAAACGAATGTAGGCGATGGGAGTGAAAAAAAGAGGGGGGTGTTGTGGGATGGGTGGAGAGGGGGGGAGGTACCGAGAGTCTTAACATCGCCGGACGAATGCAAGCGTAAAGATAAGACGAGTCTGACTTTGAATAGTGATAGACAGGAAATCGTAAACGAACGTTTATTGTGTCGTAAAATCCGTGGAAAAAAAAACCAATCGGCTTTACGTCCCGCGTATTACTTTGATATCTGAAAATTTATCCGCAATTAGGAGTATCCCGAATCTAGTGTTTCGTTTTTTTTTTGTTGTTTTCTTTTTTACTGTCTCTTAGGAGAAATCGGCGTTGATAGCCGTGGCTCTGGAAAGATCGTAAAGATCAATGGCCGATGAACGATCGTTTTTAAACCGTTGAAGAAATGTATGTCCTTCGATGCGGAGCATCGGACGAATGGGAGTTTAGAGGATAGGCGTGCGTCGGGTTTCGTTTAATTTACGCAGGCGCGTAAAGTACGATTCGTTGCTCGTATGCGGGAATTAATAGAGCGGCCGATTAACCTTCGCCCTTCTTCCTGTTTTAGATGCGTTAATCGGCTGCTCTTTTAATCGCTACCGCGAGCAAGGTATTCTTTTTTCGTGTTCCCGTGAATCTGATAACGCACAACGTACGCCCTTATTCTAGAGACTCGTATTAAGTGCTGCGTTCCACGCACTGGTGGTAGTGAAATTAAAGATACCGCGAGTACCGTTTCAAGTAATTCGGCGAAGCTCGGTGCATAACTTGGTGGTACTGTGAATTTATTTCAGAATTTGTATAGAAATTAAAAATAAATATAGAAATATTTTTTCACGAGGAAAAATGGGAGAGAAGAATTTCCTACTCTTCTTTCGGGGTAAACTTCATTTTGAAAAATGTGTACCTTAATCGGCGTCACGATTAAATTATATCTCACGCGAAAGAACGACGAATCTTTATTCCGAGTATTAACGAAGCTATACCATTCTTTCTTCCGCATCGTAATCTATATTTATTTCATTACAACGCTAGATTCCTCCGTTTCTCTCATTCCAACGATTCATTCCAATGGAACTAAAATCGAGCTCGCAGCCGAAGAATTCAGTGTCCCCCCCTTAACCCTTTGACTGCCGAGCGTTCGAGAATTAAACGTTTCCTATAGACAACACGCGGTTCGTGGGAACGATAACGGAGCTTATTTATTTACTTATTTATTAAATCTCGTTTATCTCGTGTTATATTTGTTACTCTTCCTTTGTCATTTCTATCCCGGGGCGCGTACAGGAACGTAAGTATAAGCGTTCATTGTGAATATTAATTTTTTTTCGTCGGATGTCCGAGCCGAATTAGTTTGCGAAACGTATATAATCTTTAGTGACATGACGTTACTTGGATTAAATCCTGTGGGTCCCCAGAGACCCAACCATCGCCCCACGCGTGATTCCTGTGCGACACACCGCCTGAGGGCTAACGCGTTGTCCCCGCTGTGGGGCGACTTTATTTTCGCACTTTCTGCCATCTGGCGGCGCAGATTAGATATAAATTATATGCTACTTATTTTAACATTGTCCATCTTTGGTGAACATAAAACAATCAAAATAAAACACACGTTGTTGTTACTTTAACGCTAGACTTATCAGACCAGTCATTTTTTCTGGTTTGAAATTTTTGTTTAAGGACTACTCAAATTTACCATTTTTAAGTATATGAACACAAATTTATTTCTAAGCAGTGTAAATATCTATAATTTTGCGCATACACTTATTAACTATATGAAAATTGGCCAAAAATAATTGCAGAAGTAGGTATACATTGATGGTCGGTACTTCTAGCTTTAAACAAATTCATAAACAATAAACACTTCTCTTAGGTAACATGCAAATAAATCCGTTAATTACAGTAATCACTTTTTTAAACGCTACGACACGTACATAGTCGATACGAATGACATTCACTGGAGGCTTCGACAGATGCGCGTACGCGTTCACAGTCGACGTACACGACACTCGATAGACGCGTATACGCGTGAGCGGTCCTTACGAATGACATTCGACAGACGCTTACACGTGTCCATAAGTCAACATCAATTAACCAACTAACAATGATTAAAATAATTGAAAACCATCGAAAGAATCTAAACCAGCTGTGGCACAGCGACGCAACGGGCAGTGCATAGAATCACCGCAACGTGGTTCGGTGCACGTACACACGTTGCAACCAACCATACTAGTCAGCGAGGATCTCGTGAGTGCGCGCGCGCGCTCGCACTCGCTCGCTCGCTCGCTCGCACGAGCATGGAACTTTCTAATGCCTGCATTAATATTTTTGTGCCTGGGAGCTAAAGCCGTTGCGTCAAAAGGTCGGCTCGCACTGTTTCTTGTACACGCCGTGAAACGGCCGGATATATATCGAATTTAATGGCGCGGACGATGATATTATTCCGCTGAATAATGCCGTACCAGTTATACCCCAGATGACCTCGTCCGTTCAAGTACGTCGTATCGTCATTCCCGATTATTTCGCGTACCTCGGGCCCCCCCCCCCTCCCCCTCCCCGTCAACGGGGATCATTTGAGATGCGCCGCGCGTACCGCCTCGGTACCGTTCTAATGTGTCTTTGATTGAACGCGCTTATTTACGCTCTGAAAAGTCGTAGATACCTCGCGTTCGTTATATCTTATATCTGCCCCCTCCCCCCCCTTCACATCCTCCGAGACTTTATTAGCGTTTTAGAGCCGCGATATAATGAGGATGCTGAGAATCGCTCGTCGTTCCGTCGGCTCCATCAATGCTATCCATTAATTATATCTTAGCTCCTAGGACGAGTACAACTTATTCAGCGCTGCCGTTAAAGCGATTTGGATTATGAAACTTGTCACGATGGTGGGAACGGTGGACGCGAACGGGATAGCCTGATTCTCTCGAATCCCGCGAGATTCCCTGTCCCGAGATTCAGGTCCCGATCGTAAAGCGCGCGCGAGCGCGCGCGACGAAAGTGTGGAAAATCGAATCGGTGCGTTGAAAACGAAAGTACATACTTACGTTCCTCTCCATCGCGCGGTGCCGGTAAAAAGGAGTACCCGGCGCATCCCGTTTGTCTGGAATAACTTTGAACGAGAGAGACAGGAAGAGTTTTCCGTGTGTCCCGTTCGAAATGTTTCTAATCCTTCCGCTTGTACGTGTTATGTACCGATCCGCGATCCTCCTTCTCTGATCATAAGTTAGTCATGAGATTAGTATAGTCAATATTTTGTGCATCGCTACAATCGCCCTTAGGCCATGAATCGCAGACTTTCTCGCGTACGCCTCCTTATCACCGAGTGTAACATTCATACTCCCAGTTCTTCTACTTTCCACCAAAACATCTTACTCATCATCCCTTCCACATCCTTTTCGATGGATAATAGTTTTCCTTAAACCTACCGATCCTCTCCTTCTTCAGAATTCATTTTACATCTCAAGAGAACATCACAAACTCCTAAGCAGAATATCCTCGAATCTCGAACCATCTACATCACCAAGTCTTAAATCTAAACTCTCAGATCGAATCTCAGAATTGTTATATTATATTGAGAAATAAAATCTTAAGTTTCGGTTTATGGAACCTCCGAGGTCGAGTTATTGCACAACCGCCTCGTTGTGCATTACATACATGCAACGGTACAGGCGACATTGTACGCGCAAGTACGACCGATACGTGAGTGCAAAGGGTTAAACTTATCGGTTAAAGAGCGTTAAAGAATATCTGCTGGGCCAAGAGTCACGTCCACGACCCATCTCGGCTCGTACCTGAGAGTTCATTTCGCGTTTTGCATTCCGCGTAAGACTTCTCTCCTGTCAATTAAATTCCGTCGGCCTTCGACGGGAAATCCAATTGCTCCTCCATGACTCGAGAAATCTCATCACGGTACTGCCCCGGACAATCCGATCTGCGTCGGCGTAGAAAGAAGGTACGATCGGTTATAATGTTGCGCCCGGTAACCGTTGAATTAGCAACAAAACGAGCATGCGAGAAAATTACACGCTTCTTACCACACGCTCCTCCGCGAACGCGGCCGGGAAGGTCGTCGAGCGCGTCGAGATCCTCGCGAAAGCGATCGTTTCATTTCAGATATATATCTATCGGTTCGCGTAATTGTCCTTGATAACGGTACACGATGCACATATAACGGAGTATCCTGATATATTATTGCTTTGTTCTTCGCCACGGGTGGGTACGGTGCTATCGATAAATCGTTCCCCGTCACGGCGTCTCCAATTATAAGCCTAACACGCCTTTATCACGTTTCCTTTTTCCCCCTTAATATCGCGATAACGCTCAGGATCGTATCGGCAGGTCGTGGAAAAGAAGGGAGAGATAAAGAAATCTTTCCAAACGAGCCAGATTCAATGATCCTCGTTACTTCGAAGCGAGAACCGACGATCGAAGTAAACACGATACGAATTACGAGAATCGTAACTTTTACGTAAGTTTATTATGATTTGTAACTGGTTTATTGTAATTAGACGATTGTGTGCAAATCGAGCGTATTTATGGAAGAGGGATTGAAAATAGTTATTCTCGCCAAAGGATCGAAAGAAATATTATTTTGAATACGTTCAAGGTATTTTTTTTTTTTTTATTATGAGTGCTCTCCGCCTTCCGTCGTGGAATAGGTTTTGTATAAAATCTGCGGTGTAATTATAATCCGTGGAATCTTCCACGGGAAGGAGGATCGCCATTGTCTTGACGTCAAAATTATTTTGCTATTTTTGTCCACCCGATTCCCACGATGGTAATGGAAGTAGCTACTTTCCGATCTTGGTTTTAACGTTACGCACAGTTGATTATATAGTGCCTATATCTATGGCTACTTTCTGATCTTGGTTTAACGTTACACATAGTTGCTATAATATATAGACGTTTCGTTAAAATATCGTAGTGATAATTACCATCTCCATTGGTATACCTAACCAACCGAACACCGTTCCTCGTTTTAAATTCCCCGGGCATCTAACAATGTGCGCGCGAGAATAATATTGCAAACGATACGAGTTTCACCGCTTTAACGCTACGGCTACCAAACGAATCATTTTAACTGGCTTAACATTTTTATTTAAATTCACCGTTTTTAACCCACTTGTATCATTGCTCCAAATGCGCGACCAATTTCTTAAATCAAACTCCGGACTGACAGTTTCTTTTCTTAAAAATGACGCGTTGTAATAAAAAAAATAAGTGGTAGAAACCTGGAACAGATATTAGATTTTTTATCAATTAGTTTGATAATTTATGAAATAATCGATTAACGCTCGTCGGTTACGCATTATTCCGCGCTTAACCGCCGATAGTTCTAGCGTTAATCAGGCTCACTTGAAACTCGCGTTAATTATTACATACACGCTAAACGGTTGAGTCAACCACTGTCGCGATAATTTTAATCATCCGAATCTTTCGTACCTCGTCCTTACATCTTATCGAGTTTCTCCAGTCTTATCCAATATCACTCGGCATTTGAATGTCACTTGCTCTTCTCCCGGTTGCAATGGAATCGTTCGGCCGACCAGAGAAACGGACGAACGTACGGACAGGTGATGCGCGTCGATCAACCGAAAATTATAGTTTTCATTACGTAATCCAACATCGCTCTTGTACTTCTTTAATCGTAAGTTAGGCATAAGACAATAAATTAAATATTTTGTACACCGTCGAATTCCTCAAAATCCGCTGATTCACCACTTCCTTCCCACAATCTTACTCTTCTACCTACGAAAATCCACTGGAAAAACAAGTTACTCGTCATCTTCTTCCACGTCCTTTGTCCTACGATAATAATCATCTTCAGAATTCATACACTGTCTAAATCCAAAACTCGCACTCCCAGAGTCTCGACAAAATCAAAATTGTAACCTATAATCAAACAGATTTCGAAACTTCGATTAGTCAAAAACTCTAGAAAGTCCCTTCCAAACAACCACTTTGTTCATTACACTTCTACCGTCACTATTCCTAAGAAACAGTTCGCCGACAGGTGTGCTCGTCGGAATACAATAAAGGAACCCGTAACCCGATGCCGAACGGGGGTTCGATAAGTCTTCGAGCAATTTTTATCATCACAGATCCGCGGTTGCATTTGCATTTTATCCAACGCGTCGGCGGGTACGTTTGGTAATTCGCTTATTTACTGCATTATTTGTCAACGCAACCGAGATACCGCGTTCGTCGGTTTATTTTGTCCAAAGGGTTTCTGCGATTCCGTGGCCTGTCGCGAGGTGACGAGAACGATTATTACTTTACCCGCGTACAGTGATAAAAGGAAGAAAGGCGTGTCGACGTTCGGCAGAAAATTATTTATTCCCATTTTAACGCACGCTCGCACTCCCGCGTTCGCTTCTTTTATATTCGGTAGAAATCACGTTGAGCGGGGACGCGAGTACGATCGATTCGGTCTGAACGTTCGAAGGAAAGACCCCGTAGAAGCTTTTTCGTGGCCGGTTTATCTACTCGGATTTATTTATTTCTCCGGTATTTGCATGCGAATGCGTAATATATCAGCGTATTAATCGCGATGGAACCGGACGAACCCGCGGTGACACTTCCATTACGAAATCATTCCCGATCTTTCGGTATACATATATATATATACATTCGCGCTTTCGCATTCTCGAGATTAGCGGAGCGGTGAGGGAATTCGATTATTCGTGAAATAAATCGGTGGTATCAGCGTCGAAAGTCGAAAGATGAAAAAAAGAAATAATAAAGAAACAAACAGAGGGAAAGAAACAAAGTGACGGAAAGTTTGGTCGTATCGACGCGAAAAATTTTCTTCGTTACTTCACGCGCTACGAACGCTGCGATAACGAATAACGAATCCACGCCAACCGGGGTTCATTATTTCTTAATGAGCGTCGTGCTTTCTTTCGATTCGCTCTGCCGTAATAAACGTCGTTGCTCGTCGCGTTTAATCATAAAACGAGCCGCTGTGTGGACTCGGAACGCCAGCTCTCGTTACGTACGCTCCTAATTATCCAGGAACACCCGGTAGAAAGAAAGAGTGCACAGGTAGGGTAAGGGGGGGGGCGGAGAGAGAGAGAGATTAGACGAATTACGTAATTACGATGCGTCGAATTAACCCCGTACTTGGAAAAGCGTGTCTTAGGAGATCGAGTAGAACCAGCCCTCGATTTTCTTTCGGTCGTGCCGGCCGGATTCGTCAACGTCGACACCTCGGTAAAACGCGTCGCTAATTGCGGGGCAAAAGGATATCGTCGGTACGTATCGATTTCTCCGCGAAGATCTGCCAGAAGGACGTAACCACTGCTGGCAACACTGTAAGACGCATAGCAACCTAGAAAGTTTTGAAGGAAACCTGATCGCGACTTTTACGAGATCACTATCGCCGCACGACCTAATAATAACAATTTTGTCAAAACCAATAAGCAAGATAATCGGGAGCGATCTTCTACGGACGAGTTTCTAAAACGCGATACAGTTGAACGCCGTGGCCAATTTTCGTGCGAACCGCGAACGAGATAATGGCTGTCGATGACGAGCGGTTAATTTCAGACGTCGGGGATAGTCGATTCCGTGTCACGCGAGTTTGCCGAAGGAGTAGCTCGTAAGGTGGTGGGGGAGATACTACACGTATACGAGGACAATGTTTTTTTTTTGTTTTTTTTTTTTTCAGAGAGCATTGTTAGAGAGTAATTGGAGGTACTACGATCCTGTCGTACAGTTCTCGTTATCGGTCCGTTACACACAGTTTTAATCTTCGCGAAAGTCACGTATCGATCGCGATTCACCGGTGACGGGCGATTCGTCGATCGATGGTGGATGGAAAAAAGTGGAGATTTTGGATTGTCGCGCGAGTACCAGCGATCATGTTGGAGACGATTAATAATTAATTTTAGACTGGGTGGTCGGTCAACGTTGCATCGATTACTCGAAGAGTTATTAACGACAAACGCGTTTATCGATTGCGCTTGCAATTAATTATGGTATCATTACCGTGCCTGGAATTCTGTGTAGTTTCATTAACGCGTAGCGTGATTTATTATTCAACGATCACGAGTTTTGAATACCGTGATCGTGTCTCGGTAGATTGTTTGATCGGATCGGGTTGTTTCTTCCGAGGGTTATTATCGAGCTCTTATTAATTTTATTAACCTACGTTATAATTTGCACGTACGACGGATAAACAGAAGTATTCATTTTTCATCATAATTGATCGTTGTAAATTGATTCTCGCGAGACTATCAAATTCTGTTACACACTTTAATGGAGGACAGACGTTGTTGCGAATAAACTTTCCATGATTTTTAGAACCAGCCTGTAATGCACAACGGGGTAGTTGTGTACAATGACTTCTAACTTAAGGAACGATTGAGTGACTTCGTTATTTATTTTAGAATTACCATGTTTAAAAATAATATACTTTTAAGAACTGTGAAAGGAAATGGTAGGTTCAAGGAAACCTTATCTACGACAAGGATTGTTGGAACGAATAATAACTAACCCGTAGGTAGCGGAGCAGTAGCATGTGAAAAAAAAAAAACAGGAAAAGTAAGTAACTCGGCACTGATGTTTAAGCAATGAGACAGGGTGGTCAAAAGTTGTAATCGTGGAGAATATTTGTAAAGCTTAAAAAAATAGAAAAAATACGACCCTCGCTGAGCAACAACCATAAGGGTTGAACCGAGTAATCCAACATCACAACCAAACTTACGATCAGAGAATCCACTCGATCAATGTAGATCCATTACACGCCCCACGCTCGCGAGATTAAATTTCTCCACCGAAATCCCCCCGCGCGCGCGCGTTCCTTCGAAACCTAATCCACAACAAACGAAAATTACCACTTATAGATAGAAAGCGTCCCACCATACCGTTAACCGACACAACAATAACAAACGACGCGCGTCTGCCCTTATTTCGACTTCGGGTGAAATCACGCAGTCCAAAGACCGGCCGCACGGGGAGTGCGGCTTGATCCTTAAATGGTGTTTTTAACCGCCTCGCGGGCACGAGGCGCGATCGCCGTTTACCGGCAGGTCTAATTACGATGAAAGTGATGATGAAGTAGTGGACACTCGCCGGCCGAACGAATTACGATCCCGGGGGGTCAGAACGATCCCGCCGGACGGCTCTTCCTCGGCCGAGAAGCGAATCGGGGATAAACGGATAGATAGATCAAGGCGGCGGATGTTATGGCCCCGGTGCTAGGGCCGTTAGATCAGAAACGAGAAACCAGTCTCGTGACGCGTGAAGGAAATTCACGCGGCGTGCCGCGCGCACGCGTGCCAGTCGGTGGTGTTTCGTCGCCGGACTTTTGCGATGCGTTGCACGCTTGTGTGTTTGTGCGTGTCTATGCAACACGGATACAAAGGGAGCCGAACGAGGAAGAGGTCGTCGCTAGTCGAGTACGGACGGCTTCGGGGTATATGTCGTTTATTCGAATTTTTGCCGCGAATCGAGCGACGCGAGGTTTCCCCTCGGCTAGGAAGAGAATTTCCATCTCCGGTGAACTGACAGCCCTGCCGCCGCGGCGCGAGAGATATAGCCGTTGAAGGAGCATTCGCGTCGAGAGAGACTATTATATCGTAATGAAAGAAGGTATTAACGAACGGGCTACCGGGATATATATTAGAATTCAAAGGGGAAAACCGCGTCGGGTTCCTTTCTGGCCGGGGCAACGGGAAAAGTATTAATCCTGCGTTAGTGATTGGTCGCGTGGGGTGCACTTTTCACCCCATCGATAAGTTATTGCTTAAAAGTAGAAATAATTAGCATTTATCACGTTTTATTTGTAATGAACATCGATATTTATATATTCAGATAATTAATGTATTCGTTTGCAAATGTATGATTAGAATAATATAATAGAAATAGCACAAAATTGAAAAAAAAATTATTTTTTTTAAAGTAATTTAATTTTAAAGTAGACTTGGTGACACCTGCACACCGCGCGACTAACGAAGGGTTAAGAAAGACGAATTAACGTGCCGTTGGTCGCGTGTATTTTCAGGACACCGAAAGTCGCGTGCACCTCACGGGTGTTTTATCTCAAGTGTTTTATTAGTACATTTTTTTCGGTCGAGGAACGTCGATAAAATAAGTCTTCGATCCTTGTACAATGTCTTTATTGTTCAGACAAATTGCATACGTACGTACAATAATGAGAAGAAAGAAGACAAGTTTGCAATACCTAATTATAACGTTTTTAATTTAACCTAATCTAATTTAATTTAACTTAATCTAAGAGAGATTGCGTTAATGTACCAAATATTTACTATACCCACTCACGGCTAAACTTATCATTAAAAGCGCATTACGTTTGGCGAAAACAAAACTGTTGCGTCCATCGTTCGCGCGTGTGCCGAAGAATGCGAATAACAAGAACGGAAATCGTTGGGTTCGTCCATTTGGCAGAAAAAGAAATCGCAACCGTGTCAAATTTAACTTCCAGCAAGCCCGAAGAAATTCTTTCGGCGCATTCCTAGATCCGTCTCGTCGAGAGATCTCTCGACAAGAGAGCCCGTTGATTACCCCATTGGTCAGCCAGGCGATAGCCCGAAATCACCGTTCAAAAGCGTTGACCGTCGTCGCTCGATTAATCACGCGCACGTCAGTGCATATATATTCGCGCGACATTGTATTCGCGCTTTGAACAAGTGACAGTAATAAGTACCGCGTGCTTTCTCCCCGTCCTTTCGGCCCCTATCCTTGTTGGCGAGCGAGGCGTAGAGGAAAAAAAATCATGCTTGGATCCAATTGATCCTTTTCGCGTGCACGGAGAGCGCGTAACGTCCTTGGACGGGGATCTTGTGCGGCGCTCGGTCTGTGGGTCGTCGTCCGTATCTACTAGAAACTGGAAGCCCGTGTCTCGTGTTTCCGCGAAACCGTGCATCCGTTTATCTAGTTTCAATTGTTTTTTTTTTTTTTCAATTGTGAAGGAACATCGAGGGGAACCCATAGCGTTTAGGAATAAAAATACGCGCGTTTGCGGAATAAGAATTGTTTGTTTTTATATTTCTTAGTACACGATAGAATCTTCCGTACTGGAACACTAATATTATAGAACGATTGGTTCCCTTTGTAACGAGAAACTGATTGCGGGCGTCACGATTTAGAACGAAACTGGAAAACTTATGTGACTTAGCAACCAAAAAAAAAAAAGAGATTCCATCAATAATTAAGCTAACAATGTAAATAAGCTTAATGAAGTATCCTAAAGTTTAAATATCCGAACACTTGTGTCTGCCTAATAATCCGTACACCAAAGATTCCACGGTATATATATATTTTTTTAAAATAGAGGATTTAACAAAATGAATGTCGGAATTTTAAAAATCCGTACCATAGCAACCATGCATCGAAGACTAGTGCACTACCCACCATCTCATACGGGAGATTATCTAGTTCCTTTCCTAACTCCTCAGTTTCTAATTTTATATATGTATGACTTCGCGACGCGTCGCGCGCAGCATTTCGCGCAACAGTATAATCGACGCGCGAGAAATCGATCGTTCACCTTCCTAGCGTTCCAACATATACGTATATCGTATTTCCGAAAATATCCCACGACCGGGACGAAAGAGAGAAAAAAGAAAACCCAAAAATCACACGTAGCGCGATCGATCGATTTTTGAGCGCTCGCGCGACCCGTAGATCCTCGCGCGAGGATCAAGCTCGATCATCGGTCCGCGCGGGTCGGCGACCGTACCTACTTAGGTGGCCTGACCAAAAGGACGGCAAAAAAACGGCGAACGTCGTGCAAGATGGCGGGGAAAAAAAGTACGAGAAACCGGTGACTGGCCGTGTGCCATTGGGTGCCTCTCGGCACGTCCACGAGGCAGCAAAGTGTGACCACAAAGTCCACTATCGATTCCACCTCGTGTTTCCGATTGTTCGGGCCAGTTCATGCCTGATATCTGGACGAGGAGGGGGAGGGGGGATGGGGGACGCAACAATGGGACACCGTTGTGTCGTCGTTACCGTGCCGGTAACTCTTCCATTAATGTCCCTGTTATTGTTGTTAGCGCTATTATTATTCTTATTGTGAGAGGGGTTCCTATTAACGATCGAAATCGGCGTAGCGACGTCGAGTCATGGTGCCGAGTACATTGGCGTCGGTGTACGTTTCTGGGGGGAGGGATGGTGAGCGTAGTTGAAATTGGAGATCTTAAAAATGGCGATTATCGTGGTAAGGAGCGGAGTGAAAACGAATGACGGCGGTGAATGACGAGGTGCGATCGCTAGGGAATCGATATCAACGGGACGCTATGTTAAGCTTAGGTACCGGAAGTATATATAAATGGAATCGTCGAGTAGAGTATCGATCGTCGATACGAGATGTTCGCGTTTATTCGTTAATTATAAATAAAGCGTCAGAGTACGGACGTTAATTCTGATAAACGAAAAACATACCGTGCGATAATAACTTAAATTTGAAGTCGCACCAGGATCGACAGATTCACTCGATCCCGATCGATCGTCGCTCAAATTAACGGCTCGAATCGCCATCGACGTTGTAACTTGTAACGCGAATTAAACCGATTAATCGCATCGCTAATCGACAACGCGTCGCCGGCATTGCAACGTCGCGTTAAGTAGCCGAACGACGCGATTACGTTCGACGTTACGGAAAATCGACGCCAATGGATGATACAGCCAATAATATCGAGAAGTATCTCGCGTGCGCCGTGCTTATGGAAACGGGCTGGATTAGAGAATCTACTCATTCCCGTAGGCAGTCAGAGGGGGAGGGGGGGGGGAGAGATTCTCAGGCGTGGCTGAGCAAACACAAAAGGGACATCGAGATGCGGAATAAATGGATACAGAGACAAACTTTCTTCCGGTTCAACGGAGAAACATAAGAAGGGGCTTCTGGGCCGTACCGAGATAACTAGAACGATTTAGAGTTTCTGCACCGTTGGATATATATATATTATGCTTTATATAGTATCTACGACGGTAGAGAGGATCATTGTCGCTCGCGCTGTCTGTCGACGGAGCACACCCCTTTCTATTTGATTGCTCGGTAACGAGCTACGAACGCGCCGCTACTTTATCGTGTCGCGCTGCCTTGCTATGATATTCTTTTCATTCCTACGATCGCGCGCAAGGTTAGATAAAATTCCGCGTTAATCGTGGCTCCAATTAATGCGTGCCAACTCTATCTAAGGTTCTGTTTTGAAAAAAATTGAAATGTATTTTAACGGCGTGTCGATTTTTCCGTTTACCGACACATTCGTCTGGATGGATCGGGTCGACGCGATTATACTCCTCGCGCCAGTTTTCTGCTCTCATTTCTCTAATTAGAGCGAGCAAATTCGTATTTGCAAGTATAATCCGCGGCACGCGGATCTCATCGCGTTACAGCGATAAAACCGTCGTCGCTTCTTCGTCGTCGCGTCCATCCGTTAGATTTATATTGCCAATCACTTTGGCCGATACCAGTGCAAAAAATTTGTGTTTATATTAAACGGCGTTGCAACGGCACTTTCAGCCGCATTCCGCTGTGCTACCTTTCATCGGGTAGCTCACTTTTGCTTCGTCTGCCGGCGATTAAATTAGAAACTTTATGGACTGCGTTGCCGGTACACACGCCCATGTTAATTTAAATGGCAAATTAAACTGTAGCCGAGAGTCGCTTCTCCGCGTTGAAAATTGATGTGAGGTTCTCGAGTGCTATCGCTCGGTCCGTGGAAATTCGCTTCGCGACGGGGAAAACTGTGACGACGGACCACGAGGATCCGGTGTATGGCGAAACGCGTGTCCAAAGGGCCAGGTAAACCTTGGAGACTAAAGAAACTTATCTTTTCCACGCTTGATTTTACGTTTCTGTTTTTTACATACTGATAAAAATAGTGAATCATGAATTTAATCATCGACCGTCATCATATTTAAATCATATATGTAAAAATAATTGGCGTTATTTTCTGGTCGTCATAAAGTTAAAACTTGCGAATGGACAAAACAAGCATTAGCAGAAGGTTGTAGATTTTAGTGCACTTTTATGTTAAATGTTTGTTCCGTCCATTCGCGAATTTTTAATTTATGACGACCAGATAATAACGCCAATTATTTTTATATATACGATTTAAATAATGGCGACTATTATGCCTATCTCTCTACCGTACTGTTTTCGACATCGACGTCGATTACTTTCGCGTTCTCCTTTCTTCTGACGAGCGAACTCTTCTACTATCGATCCGCGCGTATCGTCCGTATCCCGAAAGCCAACGCAACGGATCGTTCCTCGGATAGCTTCCGATACGCAAGATCGATGAATTAGTAAAACTCGCCCGTACGCACCGATACCTTCGCTCGGTGGACAAGTATTTATGGTTCCGAGGAAACGAGGATTTACCATCGCCTCCCTTCACCCGTTAAACTCATATCATTACCGCATCTCGTAATTACACCGACCGAGGTAAACTGTCTCTAACGAACGATTACGAGGAGCCGAGGAAAGAGCGTGCAAACTTTTGCGATGTATTACCCGAGCCGTGTATGAGCTTTTATATCGGTCATAAATTCTTGCCGCGCGAATCGTCCTCTTTACACTCTCGGGCACGCGATTGCAGGCTTTCGCGCGATACACCGATCACAGTTATCTCGTACAAACGAGGAGCCCTTCGGTTGAATTGGATTTTGAATAATATTTGTAGGGGAAAACTCGATGACGTTCGTTTGTGATTACTGGCAATCGTACGCGGAGCTATGGATTCATCCGAGGGTAAGAGTCTTTAGGAATTTAATTATTACGCGGTTTTGTTTAGGGTAATTGAGGTATGTGGATTTTCAGTATGGTATGTGTTGGAAAAATAAACGTAAACTATAGACGGCATTCGATTATTAATAAGCGAGGCGATGCGCGAGATATGGTATAAATCTGAAATGAACGTCATCTAATTTATTATAAATTGCATACGTTAGTCACGAATGAATCAGTTATTTAGATTTTAGAATTATCGATATCGAAGAATTAATGTAAAACTTCAATCGCCATTCAACCGTTCATAGTTTCAATGATACACGGAGCGCGGAATAAATCCAAGGATAATTATCTTCAAAATTATTACTCATTTTGGAGCTTCGTAAAGATAATTCTATCAGGCGCGATACGTGGTATCTTTTGTATCGAACGATTACGATAAAGTACGATCGGGACTACATTTTTGCTAACTTTAACGACGCCGTGGGTAAAACAAACTTCAAAAATTAAACCGAGTAAGTAACCGTTGAATTACTATTCCTCGCGCGTCTTCGTTAAAGATAAACAGTATCTTTAATGGAATGTCGCACCGTTATCTCGGATTCGCTGCAAAGTGCTCGGTCGAGGGAGAAAAAAAATTCTTATTTACGACTGCTACTATTGTCGCGTTAATCGGGATTAATTACATTCTTAATCGCACCGTTATCGGGTTCGCATCGCGGCCACGCCTATCGGCGACAAAAATCCCAGGGTGCATCGCACACCTGTCGTAACACGGTTGTCGTACCGATAAGCTACGGTGGTAAGAGGCGAGCTTTCGAACGTGCGTACGGATACCCGTGCGGTGGAAAAGTACGCGATTCCATTACGGTACGGTGTACCGGAATCAATTTTTACACTGTCCGAATTACACGATGATCTTGGCATCGATAATTCTCTGCAGGATCCGATGTTAAAAAAAAAAAAAAAACACGCGATAGAGAGGCTACGAGAAATTTGCAGTTAACGCGTGTGTACTTTTACTGTTACCACAGTTCTTTTTATTTATTATTATTCTCTGACCACTATTTGCCATCATTTTTCAACTTCGCTGCAGGAAATTAAACCACCGGCGAGAATTGTTTTTATGCGCTGACGATTGCGCGCTTATGTTCGTGGTTCTGAGGAAAAACATCGCGATTCGCGTATATTCACTCGCGAGGTATCATCGCTTAAAGTTCTTAACAGAAATTCTTGTAACGGGACTTTAGTTAAATATTATTTCTTTTCTTAAATCGTGAGAGACGACGTTGTTCCTCGCAGCCAGAGATATTGTATGTGCCGTTGATTATGAAAGTGGCCTAAGTCAGGAAATAAAAAAAGATGGATTTATCAGTTACTTTGTGTCACTCTTCAAGATCAAATTAAAGAACATAGAAAAATATTACTTAATCCACTATCATAACCTAACCATGTCAAAATATTGACATATATTTTACTGCGCAAAATGATTTGCCGACGTGTTACATGAGGTGTCAGTAAGAATACTGCAAAACCACTGACTTGCATTCAATATTTAAATCAATAACACGTGAGTACAAAAAACATTACCAAAAGATATTCCGCGAATCCCGATACATCCTAACTAACCCCGCTCCATCGAAAAAACAAAAACAACCCCCGACAAAGACTCGACCGCGCGTCCTATCGTAACACGGTTGCGCCTATACACGAGGGATAAAAGTGTGAGCGATAGGAATCGCGCGCGCATGTCGGACGGACAACGATGGAAAAGCAGGCGCAACAACGACAACCGGGGCCAGGTTAGGTGTATACAGGTGAGTCTACCATCTCTCGCTCGTTAATTCCAGGACGATCGCAATAGTTATTGGTCACGGTCCGGCGACGAAGAAGCGCCCGCAGGATAGGACTCTCTCCCTCTCTCTCTCCCCCCCTCTCTCTCTCTCTCTCTCCACACATTCGTTACCACGATTTTTCTCCCCCCCCCTTCTCGTTCGCCTTTTTGCACGCTCCTCCGCCGCCGCCTGTCTCTCGGCCCGTCCTCGTCCCGTCCACTCTTCTCTTCCTTCTCGCGCTTCCTTCGCTCCCGAGACCTACTTAAGGAAGATCGACCCGCGAGAGAGCCGCTCCTCCTACCTACCTACTACCTACCTCGGTCTTTGCCGTTGCGTCGGCAAAGGAGGCACTCGGGCAAGCGAGGAGCACCCAATGGCCACGGGCGTTACACCACGTGCGCACGTACCGATGGATATTCGATCCCTCTCGCTTGGCGAGTCTTCGTATCGTTTCTAAGTTTGAAATTCTAGTATGCGTTTGTGAGTTTTAGAAATTCTGATGCTATTGCTACTGCGAAGAGTGGAATGATGATTTCTTAAGATTTGTTTATATTTTTGTTATTGCACCGCTAGTTAATTTCGCGACATTTTTCGTAGTATACGTTTCGTCGTGGGAAATTGTATAATTTAATTAGTCTCAATATATTTTTGTTTTGGAGTATTGCAATATTAATCTAGGTCCCTAATGTACCACTGGAAGATAACTTTCCACCTTTTCACGTATCTGCTTTCCATAATGAGTTTAGTTTTTTTTAATAAGAGAAGGTAGAGTTGTATTGGCAAGTCTGTTTGCAAAAACTGGCTATTATCTTCATTCTGTATTAAAAAATGTAAGTTGTTAACACGGTTGGAATAGCACTAACGTTGTGCGAAACGTTTCTAAAACATTGTCGGAAAATTCGCGGGCGTATTCTGGAGTTGGAATTTCTTGGTAAAGATAGATTCGCGATATTCTCGTTAGATTTTGGTGTGGACGTAGCTCGTACACACTTTGTCGTGGGAAATTGTTTCTCGTATCGGATAAGACTGACGCACCGCCCGTGTACACAGATATGGAAGTCGTTTCAAACGCATCTCGGGAGGATTTTTTTATAAATATTCCTCGTTTCGCGCAATCGCGAAAATCAACGTTCGTAATAAAACTTACAGCGGGGAGAAGATGATTGCGTACCTACGATTGCCAAGAGTGTTTTGATCCAAGCGAGGTGTAAAATACATTCCTGTCATCGTTTCGTATTATCAACATGTTAGTAAACATAGCGAAGACTCGTGTTATTTTTTAATTAAATTTATACGGTGACTTCGTCGAAATATTACGCTACGAGACGCGTATTTTTATTTTCAATCAAGCTTAAATCATATATATAAAAATAATTGGCGTTATTATATTATTTTTATATTCATGACGACCAAATAATAACGCCAATTATTTTTATATATACGATTTAAATGCGATGAACTGTCGATGATGAAATTCATGATTTACTATTTTTAATCAAACTTAATTTTATCCACAATGCGTACCCCGTTAATGTCACCCTAATCGCGTAACCCCTCGATTCAATGAATAATCTGAATTCACTTCACGACGAGGTAGAAATAAATCAGTGTGGCGATGGGCGCGAAATATCGAGCGGTGTGCCGCACGACGATCGAGATCAAACAGGCGCGAGAGAAAATTTCTAAAATATTCGGTAAAAAGCGCGCGGCGCGGACCAATGGATAATTTATTTCCAATAACCACGAGGCGAGGCAATTTGTCAAATTAACGAGGTGACCGGGGGATCCGGGCGCGTTGCACTCGGAGAAATTTCCTTCGCCGACGTTGAAATAAAGCACCGTCCGGATTTGATTTAATAGCTATAGGCGCGGTCTCTAAACGTATCGCGTTTAACGCAACGCGCAGATGCACGGGGCATCGAAGAGGCGGCTTCACACAATCGGCCGGCCGATGCCCGCCGATATACGGGAAAGAAGAAATCCTTCCGCCGTAATTTCCGCGACCCCGCTACGCTCGGCGCGAGGTCAGATCGATAAATCACTGTCGGGTTTCAGCGATTCGTCCATTGATAACGGGACGATGGCGAACAAGGAAGGCCTTTCTTCTTCCGAAAGGCGTAGCGGACGTTTTCGATGCTCACCCACAGGCCGTCGCTCTATGGGAAGGAGAGACGAATTTGCGTGCGTACAACGTTTACACGAGTTACAGCGACAATGTCCTCCGGGCGGATTTTAAAATTATATTGATAGGTATGCCACCCACGGGTTACGACAAACTTTTGCGAGCGGTACATGTACGCGTTTCGAGAGCGCCGGCAGTGCTTGGTACTTGGAACGGACGTGGTTTGATATGGAAACTTGTAATTTGGGGGCAGGTAGGATATAATTGCGACGATGATAATTGATATGGAAACTCGTTGTTTGGAGATAGGTACTTGGAAGATGATTGCGATGATGATGATTCTTAGCTTTCGAGTTTTCTGGATATTAAGTAACGCTGAATTTTGTGAATATTTTTTAATTTGATTATATTTTGTTATACATATATTTTGAATCGTATCTACCAGCTGTCCCATGACGTTAAAAAACTTTTTCAAAAATATTAGCAAGAATTCAAAAGTAATGTCGACGAACTTGCAAATGGCATGCAATTATTTCACGTATGGGAAAGCTCTTGCAAAAATAGAAATAAATATAGACTCGCCAATCTCGCTTATTTTCACCTCCACAAATAACTTTGAAAACAATTCCTGATATTGGCGAATTAACTTACATTTCTTAAGATCACCATATAATTTTCTTTGCTACAAATTCAGCAACGTTGATAGACATCCATGTGAGTGTCCCGATACGCATTTCCCCATCTCGCGTCATTGGCCATTTCGCTTCTCTCTCTCTACACGCGAGGTATTATTCATCCCACCTTAGAACGTACGAAACTATCGTCGTACGCATCGATCGAACCGCTAATGGCGCGACCAATTAAAATCCGTCGTAGCAAAATGGAACGCGTCGCTTCAAAACTCGAGCCTCGACTGAATTCGCGTACATACAGCTGCCCACGCATGCCGATCGCGGACACGCATAATTCATCCTAATGTCACAACAGGCGATACTTGACGCGCACGACCATAAATAATAGGAAGTCAATGGGACGGTTCAAAGACTCTCGGAACGCGACCATTCGAGCTCCGTCATTGGTTGCATCCCGACGAACGGCCACCTCGGAGCCGAGCCAGAAGGCATCTCACCGAAACTAGTTCGACGAGCCTACACCGTCGACGAAATTCTAAGCTGCCATCTTTTTTTTGGCTTCTCTTTTTTCTTTTTTTTTTTGCACTCCGATCCCGTTGGCAAACTTTTATGCCTTTTAACGTTTACCCGCGCCTACGGGTTGGCGAGAAAGCGAACGAGATATTTCGGGATCGTTGAATATTAACGAGGTTTAAAGGACTCACTTTGACAGAACTGACTTAAAGTTATTCTGGTATCGTTTATGACGGACGTTTTAATTAAACGTCGAATAAATTTTGGATATCGCGGATGTCGCGGAGTCGGTGTATTATTGGATATTAATGACACTTATCGGACACGTTTTAACGGAAATATGATTTTTAACGTGTCGCGCGATCAATTTAGAATCAACTCCGAGTACTGTGTATGGTATCGGTCGGAGTATCGTTGTATACGCGATAAACGCGTTTCGATGGTACCGACCTGAATTCATTTATTATAATTTGCGTCGAGCGGCATAGCGATCAAACTCGAAATCTTAATTTGAACGTCTTACTCTTAATTCGTGTCGAGCCGAGTGTCAGCCGGATTCCTGCTCAATTCGATAATTGTTTATGATTAGGCAGTGATGCAGGTTAACAACAATTTGCGAGGCATTCGATGACGCAATTGCGACGAGCAAACGCGGCACCGCTGGTCTCGATTGTACGTTCAGTGGCATCGACAGGAAGCGCAATGTCGCTGTAATGACAAGACAAAGAGAGTCCACCGGGTATACATAGAGGTGAATGAATTAAGGGGACATTACAGTTATATGGCGGTAGGCACGCAACAGACACGGGAGAGAGAGAGAGAGGGAGATAAAGAGGGAGAGAAGAGTCGCAATAAAATTTAATTGCAGCTGCCGAAATCGCGGCAGCCACCGATAAACCGTTAGTATTTAAGAATCGCGCGAAACGAGGAAGTCCTTCCGACGCGACAATTGGGAGTAAGTTCATTCTTTCTCTTCTTTTTTTTGTATTTAAGAGAGTACAAAACGAGCAAGAAACTCCGCTTCCCGAATTCTCATGCAAACTGTCCCGTTACTTTTTTCTCAACGATCGGCGGGCAAAGTGGTCGGATTCTTGGCGAGTATCCTCCATTGTTTAGGGATTCTTTTATAATCGGCAGTCAGAATTTATGTAGCCTTTGATTTCAACCCTAAATTACGACAGTGTCGTGAAATTTAAAAATCTGATGATTAAAATTTGCTTTGAAGCTATAATTAGACGCACTCGCGTGATCTACCGCGCTATCTACTTTTCTAATAGTTGACTCCGGTTAACCTTGTGGATCAATAAAAACATTATTTCTCCAAGTTACACGAGGTTGTCTTTGTTAATTTTACAAAAGTTTCGTAATAACGTAAAGTATCGTAATATAGAGTTCAATAATTTTTTAAACTTAAAATATTTTTTGAAACTTATTCATTTTCTGGTTGTGTTTGCAGTTCTGTATGGATGTCGGGAATTAAATATTAATGCATCGATCGGCGTAATTTACCGATCGTAAATTGTAATACTCACAGAACTACTAATAGCATAATTATAATTCTCGGCTAGTAAATTACGCGAGTCGATGCATTAACGCTCAATCAACGATCGATCGACGACTCGCTTTAAACTTTTATTAGAATATTGGAAACGTATAACGAGATCCTTATGTTCATCGCGCGCGTCATTTCTGATTTTGTAGGTGTGTGCGAAAAATCACTTGCGGAACGCGCGAGGGTTAATTAAGACTCCAAGATTATTATCTTCGACAGGTGTGCGTTCGGCTAAGTGCCACGTAGCGAACAAAAAGAAAACAAAAAAATAATGTATACAAACTTATTATCAGCGATGTAAATAATTGTGTTTTCTAATCATTATTATGGCGGTTAATTAGAATTAATCTAAGCCGAACGATGCTGGGGGTTGGGCAAAAAAACAAAAGAAAAAATCATATCTACGCTTTATTATCAGCGACGCGAATAACTCTGTTTTCTAATCATTATTCCGACGGTTAATTAGAATTAATCTGAGCCAAACGATAACCGTGCATCGCGTTAGAAACTAACAATGCTCCACTTCGCCCGAACGCCCCAATCTCGATTTGAAACTTCAACATACAATTTCCGGTTATCACTTTTATTTTACCGAAACAAGGTTACTTTTCACGATTGTTATCTATCGGAGATACTAATAGCTGACAATTATTCAAATAACGCGAAAGGACATTAGCTTAAACGTATAATTAAGCCGATAGAAGGATCGGTGAGTCTGAATAAATCGTTTGCTCGTTTCACGTACGCACACAACGTCAGTGGAGACACCGGCAAACTGTAAAATATACCTAATCCTGAAGGCCGTCCACCTTGCGTTTATACCGGGTGTCCCGGTGTAACCGGTCTCGTTCCGGTACCCGCGATCCTTATCAAATTAATGTTTATGCCTTTACGCAAGGTGCGAGGGGTGGACGGGGGGGGGGGGGGGGAAGGAGGAACTCGCGGGCGTTAGGGCAGTTTAAGAAAATCGTCGTTTCACCCTCGCGTGACTCATTGTCCGTTCCCGTGCAACCGATAGGAATGAAAATCACCGCCGCGAGCGAGCGAGTTCGCGAAAAGTTCAGGCGTATTTTCTTTCGCAACCTTATCCGTTTGATTAATCGATGATCGTAACACGATAAATACGGTAACCGATCTGAGATATCGCGCGGAGGATATTTATTATAATACAAATAGAAAGGACGTGAGATCATTCGCGAAGCGATCGTATTAATAAACGTGCGAAAAGTAGGCGAATGATATTTATGGAAACGAGCGTGAGCGTTGATGGGGTTTAGGATTGCGACGAAGAAGTATTCGTGTCTTTCTTTGTATTTAATTCCATTTTGACGAGGTTTTTTTTTTTTTTTTGAAAAAGATCTCTTGCCACTGTCGCGAACGTAACCAGCGAATTTCTGAGTATCGCGAACCTAAGTGAGTTTCCTTAACGACTTCTCCTCAGTCTACTGTAACGAAACATTTATTTCTTCCAACGCCTCGCTATCTTGGAACACATTCGTAACGCGTAAAGCGTTTAACGCGCGTTCGTATGTCACGCTGCGTTTGAACGCGTTATGGGCACGTAAACACATTTTCAACGGGCGTATTATTTGCGATTTTTATTCAATTTTACAGCGTTCGATTCGGGGACTTTCTGCGGGGATCGCGACGCCGTTTCGAACTTGGAAACAGGAAAAAAAAATGTTAAATACCGTCCATGATTCGACGCAGGTTTGATAGCTCGAGATAAAAATATTTTTTAAATTGCGTTGCATCGAAAAGCGCGAAGAAGCGTTCGGATATAAGTATCCAGCGTACAAACGCACGAGGAAGTTGCAGTGGTGTGACTCGATTTTTTTACGTTTATCGAGGCATGTCATTACGATTCTCAGCATTCGACGATGCGTCGCGCGACGTTAAAGAGTTTAATCGCAAAGCTGAGAATCGTAGCGATGTCTGTTGATGGAAATAAAAATAATTGAGTCTCATCGCTGTGATTTTCAATGTCTCGTATAATATAAACGCACATTGCCAAACGTGTGGTAAAACGTTGCGCGTTATAAACGTTGGCTTAAATCTAGATCATGCACATCTCTGGATCTTCGGATCTCCACACTTTTTTTTATTTCAGGTTGCTGATCACAAAATAATTATAGAATTGCTATTCTACTGAAAATTATATCGCAAGCAATCACATATGTTTGCTTGCTTTAGAAATAGTTTGAAGATCCGCAGATGTGCATGATCTAGATTTGTTCCTAAACGTATCCCGAGCTTACGCTCCAATTTCCATTACCTCGAAACGCGCGTCTTGGCGCGAGTTTTGAACCGTCGACACCGGTGCGTCTCTAGCATTGCCAAACGCGTCGCGTGGACACGAGCTTGTTCTCAACATCGCGAAACGCGTGTTAACACGTCGCGCATTATAAACTTATCCCGAGCATTACGATCCACTTTCTATTAAACCGAGACGTGTCAGCGTGGCGCGACATACATCACCCTTCTCCAGAATGCGGAGAAATGTCACGGCCAAAAGTGTGGGCACGAAAAGAAGAACTATCGGCGAGCTATAAATCGTCTCCTTTTACAATAGCCACGCGCGCTAATCTTTGTTTTATTTCTATCCGGTGACACAATGTACTACTCGCCTCATAAATACCGTACACTCGAAACTCCCTACAATGGACGCGCATCATGAGCCGCTTTGACTAATTGCAAAAATTCCTTCGTCGTCCCCCTCTCTTTATCTCGCTTCTCTTACCATTTCTTTTTTTTTCTTTTTTTTTTCTTTCCTCTCTTTTTCATCGGTCGTCCGTGTCTCTCCTCTCCGCCGTGGCGCGACGTACGGTATCACACCTATACAATACACGTAGAAAGTGTGTCAGAGGTGTACGTTTCAATTCTCTCTCGGAGAGACTTTTCGTGGTGAACGTTCCATGGTCGCAGGAACAGGTGATTAATAGCGATCCTTGTTTCGCAGTAACGAGCATTAAACGCCGACGTACGTAATGCGTATACCGAGCGCATAATCGATTTTCAAAGCAGATATCGATCGAGTCCCCGCTGAATACAAAACCTTGAATATTCATTTGTACGCGCGGGCAAAACGGAGGGATTGCCGCATCGCGATCGGGGCAACGTGGTCGGTTCTTCGGTTTCTCGAGGGGGGGAACACAAAAAAAAATAAAGGGAAAGAAGAAGGGAAGGGAGGAGGAACATCGTTTGATCGTGGGAAGCCTTCGGAAAGCGTACTCCGTTTTCTTCGTTCTCTTTTTTTTTCTTTTTTTGTTGGTTCGCTAACGACGAGTGGTACGTACGCTCGGTGCTTCGAATAGCGTAAATTATGATGGGGCGCACAGATCAATTGTGTAACAGAGAAAATTAGACGATTACCGATGGATCTGTATTGCGCGAAACACCTGGCTTCCCTTTCGCGCTTGACGAATGAACCGCAATTGCGTGGCTATTTATAATCTTTGACAAGCGCTGCGAGGATAACTGCAACGGCACCGCGCCGGCGCTGCCTTTTGTACACCCGTAATTGTACAAATTGTACGTTTCCGGCTATCGAGAGAAAAAGAAGAAAGAAAAAAAAAGAACTGTCATAATGGTCTTAATAAGAAAGCTGTCGACGAGTCGGCGCGCTCGGAAATCGAGGGATCGCGTCGTAACGATCGTCTGATTTATAATCCTTTCTTCGAGCCAACGGGAACGGTCTTTTCATCGAAGTAATTTAGTTATCGCGGTACCGCGAGAAATTGATCGTACGAACTGTACGCCTCCTGCGTTCGGAGAGGAAGAAGAAGAAAAAAGAAAAAGGTATCGATCGCAATAGTCTTAATAAGAATATTCCAGGTGGATCGATCGCACGGAAATCGAGGATCGTATAACGATCTTCTGATTTATAATCCCTTCTTGCGAAGTGAATCCCACCTCCGGATCCGACGATACAATGAAGTGATTTAATTATCACGGCGGGGCGAGAAATGATCGAACGAGATTTCACCGCCATGTCCTATTAAGATAGTAAATCAGCGAGCACTCGAGGTACACGAAACTCGCATTAGCGCTCATAACCAGTAATAAATCTGTGGATCCATCAAACGTTCAGTGGAAGATACTCGTGGACGCGTAAACTTTCGTTGAAGTTTTATTCTCACCTCGCCTCTCGGTCAAGGCGAATGTAATTAAATAAGGAGGACCGCGCGTGTGCAGGCTCGTCAGCGAGAATACGATCGCTGATCTGAATTTAACTGTATCCTTTTGACGTTATAATCGTGATATCAATTTCAGAGGAGTGAATCAATAAAATTTTTTGTCAATGTATAGAATAATCGATCTCTAAATTAGTTCTAAACTGGCCAATGTGTAAAATTTAATCGAAACTGCAGATACAAGTTTCAGCTGCAGATACAAATTAGGTTAATCAAGTAGAGCGATAATAAAATTGTTAGTATTTTATGAGAATATGTAAAGTTTGAGCATCGGGAAAGTTTATGCCCCTGAGACGCACTCGAGAAAAGTCAAGTAACAGAAAAATAATCGGTGGTCAGTGGTCAGTGGTCAGAGAACGCCCCAAATTCTACATTTGCAGTATCGAGACTTGAAATGAATAATTACGCTTCATCGCAAACGATCATTAACGACAGTCAAGAGGCCTTTGACTCGTATCACCGCCAAGACAGAGACAGCATGGTGGGGGGTCGCCGTTCCGCGCGGATAGAAACGTCCCGACGCTCTACGCGAGCCATTCCGACTCCAACGATCGGCGCGACCGGATATACTTCCTTTGGCTGGGCCAGAAAAAATCAAAGTTGTCGCAAACAGCGTAAGTTGTGTTTCGAGAGTTAATTGAAACCTGACACAATTCACCTAAAGCAGAAGTTTCCAAATTTTTTTCGCGTACCACTCATGTTTATTGCGAATATCACGAATATTACTGTATCGCGTGACCTTTCGCGTACCACAGTTTGGGATCATCGTTATGACCCTCTTCAACTTCCCTACGAACGAGTCCTTACCATAAAGTACAAAAGCGTCGATCGAAGACAATTGCGCGTACGTCGAAGTATCCGGCTTCGCGGCGAACGATCTAAATCGTAATCCGATCTACTCCCATTAGACACGCACAGAAGGGTGGCCCGTGTGTAGGATTTCGTGCGTTATACCCGCATGAAACTTATCGACGCCTGGTATGTTAACGACTTGCAACACAATCAAGACAAATTGGCCGATAGGCGCATAACGTAGGGGCGCGTGTACGCGCGCCAAGTTGACACGGACAGTCGCTTTAAGACAGCTGTGTTGGTGTGGTTAGCGCGGTCGGCGGAAATACGCGTACTAACGTACACGCCTGAGCATTGGAAGTGACTTTCGACCGTATGTAGTTTTCCATTCAACGTCGTCGCAGGCGGTTCATAAAATTCAATTGAATCTTGAATCGAGCTAAGCGACGCAGGAAATAATTAAGGGGTATAGGCGGAACGCAGTGATTGGACGGTTTCGCGGTTTTCTTAGCAACTCGCATTTTTAGAACGCGTTATGCTATAATTGTTATAGGTAAGTGTACCGGTGAACGAACACGTACCAGTTGATTGTCGAATTATATATTTTTAATAGAACGACGTGCACGCGTGATGTGTAGTAGATTGTTGGATATTTAATTATAATATAATTAATGATAGCATTAATGATCATGTTTTCGTTTGGTACAGTGTTATTTATAAAAGCTGCATTATGGATAATTTCACTCTTATCTCTTGCCCTGTAAATGCAAAATTCTCCACCGGAATTTTTAATAAATAATAGAACTCCTTAACTCATTATTATAAAAAAAATTGTCCGAAGCAGATTACTCGTAAAATAATGTTGATTCACTTTAATTGACGATAATCGACGTTGCAGTCGCGCTACTCGCTACTGTGTACCTTATTCTCGTTCGACCGCAAACATTTATCCCACGAAAAAGAAACGAGTCAACGTCAGAACGGAACAACGAAAAAACCACGATCGACGATCAATCCCGTTGCGAGGCACATCGTAAAAACTTAACAATCGCGAAGCCACGGAATTCCAGGATTCGGAATAAAATCTGGAATCCCGACACCGTGCAACGCGAATCGCCGTAGCACGGTAGACGAGCGGTAGTGGCGCACGGAAAATTGCCGTCCGACGGAAAGAAAGGGAGAGAAGAAAAAACTACAGGAAAAAAAGGAAACACGTCGGTGGGCAACGCATGATTAACTTTTCGCACCGCTTCTGAGGCTATTCTCGATATCTAAAGTAAATGCAATTATCCACCTACTTATTCCTAGGTGGCAACGGCCGGGTAGCGCATAAATAACGGGTGTTAAAAAAGTAACGAGACGCTTGTCGGGTTTTCCCCCGCGCCCAATGATAAATCCCGTGCTATTGGCGCGGCCCAATCGCGGGACGCGTGTCCGCTCGGCGTTACGCGTGCGTAACTTTATGCACGCCCCGCGATCGCAGAAGGACACGCCGAAAGGGTAAGCGCGTATGTGTATCCGTGACTGCGTTATTAACGATATTCCGCGGGCGCGCACGGGAGTTGATAAAATATTATGCTAATCAGCCGGTAACACGCGGGACCTACTTTAGAGTGCACGCCAGAAACGTTGGGCGCAGCAAACGGCAAAACGACAGCCGGCAACGAGCGACTCCCGGTTAAAACGATCGTGTTTCCTCGCGGCCCACCACCACCTTTTGAACCGGGGGGGGGGGGAGAGCTCGAGAAAGATCTCTCGTGACGGGGTTACGTCGTTGGTTCACGGGAAAACTATGTAGAGGATAGTAGAGATCACGGCGGACCGGGGTATAATGCCGAGAGTGTCACGCGATTCTTGAGATTTTCTTTTCTTCTTTTTTTTTTCTATACCGAGTAATTTTTATTCGCTCGGAATGATTGTACGGTGCGGTTCTTTTTTTTTTTTTAGGTTGTCGGCGCACAAGGGTATGTTGAAAGTGGTTTTGGATAATGTGGTATTGTAGCTGTTGCGTGGTCGCTGTTATTACTGGATCGAGGGTGTTTATGGAAATTGAGATTTTTATAGGGATCTTGAAAAATTCAGATCTCTATAAATATTGAAATTCTGCGGAACATTTGGGGTAGTTTCTGAACGAAATTAACAACTTTTGAAGAAGTTTATTTATTGTAAGGCTTCCGATGCAGCGAGCGTTTATAAACGTCAAACGGAAACCCAATGCTACTTCTATAAAAAGAAATCTACGATCGATTTTCTTTCAAAAAATTGGATTTTAGTGCTGAAGATCAGTGGATGACAGTTAACGGAATTAAAAGATGGAAAAATTCGATAGTCACACACGAATAGCTTCGCCGATAATGGGAGTTAGAAATTTTCTTCGCGACAGTGTAACAAAGATAACGTGCGCATAGGATACGTGTCTTTATTACTGTAACGTTACGGCTTCCGAGAAATCAGCGATGTCGCAATAATTGTTCGGAATGTTGATTTCCACGGGGCGCAGAGCGCGGTAAGTGGCACTCGCGTATTTAGCAGGCTGTCGTGTAAATTACGTTACTCGTTAAGTCACTAAATTGCCGAAAGGTCAGGGGTCGCACGATTACGGGTTTTTGATAAAGGTTCGTAATTGCGACCTCTCGGTGCGAGCTCGCTCTTCGAACATTCCGGGATTTTAATTGAGAATCATCACCGGCGGCGATGCAGGTACATACATAGATTTCGAAAACATGGCGTGACGAATCAAAAGTTGTCGGCTCTCGTGCGAAACATTAACGCGTAACCGCGCGTTACGACGAACGATGAGTCGCCGACGTCGCGGGATATAGTGGTTTATTCAATTACTCGTGGAATCGTGAAATTAGGACAATCGGCGTTGGATATCTCGCGGCTCGATCGGGGAGGATTAAAACTTACAATTGTTTTTAGCGAAAGAAACAATTTTTTTTTTTATTTTAATTAATCATGCGTTACTAGTCAAGGATTCTGATTATTTTAGCGTTTGGTTTAAGATATTAAAGAGGATTGACTCTAATTAATATAAATCACCGAAGAAAGGTGCGTTGTATGTATAAATATTTACGAAGTTTTTCATAGGATCGTTAATACACCGAATGGTAATTAAAGTCGGTGCCTTTCAACCGATTTTTATATATCATAATATTCCAAAAAGTTCCAATATTTCGAACATTAAAATACGCGAATATCAAAGTCCGGATATTCTAACATTCCCCACACTGTAGTTCACCCGCTCGAGTATCCGTACACGTACGTACCCGGAACGTCAACCACGATATCGATATTCGTGGGTGTAGTATTTAAATATGTCGCCAAGATACGTATTATTCCAACACTGCAAAGCGTACGCGTATCCTCGACGTTCGAGTAATAATATTCAAATATTCAAAGTGTATTCGTATAACATTCGTGTGCTTGCGAAATATTCGAATATTAAATTATTCAAAGTTAAGCGAACGTTTGCCTAGGACAGTCATTTATAATCGCAACGTTTCTGCCGGCCAGCGATATACGCCGTGTAAAGAAATATAATGTACCGACCCGCTCTCCTCCTTTTCTAATCACAAGTTAGTCATAACATTAGTATAGGCAATATTTTGTACATCTCTAGAATCGCCCTTAGACCCTGAGTCCTGAGTACTGAGCGTATGCCTCCTTATCACCGACTCCAACATCGAAACTCCTAGTCCTTCTCATCTTCTACTTTCCACCAAAACATCTTACTCGTCATCTCTTCCACATCCTTTTTGATAGATAATAGTTTTCCTCAAACCTACCGATCCTCTCCTTCTTCAGAATTCATTTTTCATCTCAAAAGAACATTACAAACTCCTAAGCAGAATATCCTCGAATCTCGAACCATATATATACATATCCAAGTCTTTAACTCTAAACTCTCACATGGAATCTCAGAATTGTTATATCGCATAGAGAAATAAAATCTTAAGTTTATGGTCTGTTAAAATTTCGATGTCTACTTCCACCTCGCTGTGCATTACAGAAAGAACCGATTTTCGGGATCATTATTCGCAAACCAAACCTTGAAACCGATTTCCCCGTAATATCGGTCTCCGCACCCCCCGGGGGGGTGCGTCGCGAACAATGTTGCAAGAGACGGCCCCGGGGACCGTGGCTGCACCCATCGCCGTACACGAGCGTAGATAAGAGACGCGGAGTGCATTCAATGCAATTACGATGTACCCGTCGATTGGATTTTTTGCGTACGTCCATCCGCGAGAGTTCATGCGAAGCTGTGAGACACAAACCATTCATCATTGAAATTCACCTGGATGATTGCGCCACTAACATTTTCGAGCCTCGCCGATTCTGCTCGCAACTCGGTTGCCGCTTAGGCGAGAGAGTAGTCCGCGTCGACGACTCTTATTTTTTTTTTTCTTTTCTTGTTCTTCCTTCTTTTGGCTCTCACTGCCCGCGTGAATTATAATTTCGCCCAAGAGAGCGTGGGTAGATATCGTTGCGTTCGTCGGTTGACTCGCATGATTTTCTGTTAAAAGGGACAATCTTCGGACGATCTCTCGCGTTTATCGAACCACGTGTCACCAGTGTAGAGAGGTAAGGTGCGTTCGCGTGAAATCGTCTTCGCACGATTTCCGCGGGTAAATTACATACTCTCGGATTTCATGTAATTCGCAAAGTGAGGTGTCGGATTCAAATTTGAGGGAACTGATTTCACTGGCTCTCCCGCTCGGTGTTTTCTTGTTCTTTCTGCTTTCTGCAGGATGCGTAGCTGAGGCGGGATTATCGAAACAATTTTTATGCGTTCGATTCAAATTTTAATATCTATATTCTACATTTTGTACAGAGATTTATTCTACGTATAATATTAACAGGAATCATTTATCTGAATTACAGGATGGTGATTTTTGTTTAAAAACGCTCGCTTACCGCGTTCCACTAATACCATTGAACAATCGTATGCTTAAATCTAGATCATGCACATCTCTGGGTTTTTGGATCTCCAAACTTTTTTTTTACTCTATCAAGTGTATTTCGGATCGCTGATCTTGAAATAATTATAGAATTTCTATTCTACTGACAATTATTTCACAAGGAATCACACGCGTTTGCTTGCTTTAGAAATAATTTAGAGATCCTGAGATTCAGACATGTACATGATCTAGATTTGTTCCCAATTGTATATTCGAATTTCATTCCTACGATCGGAGAACATATCGAATACCCTTGCGAACACTCGCGTCTCTAATATCCGCGAATCACACGCACATTTAAACTCGCACCTTCGTAACCGTCACCTCGATCTTTTCGGCAACGCGGCTTTCGATCGAGAGAGTTTCTCTTTCGCGGCGGTGCCTGACATTCGGGCGTCCAGGAAATCCGACACGCCGCCGGCGATGATCGAGAAAGAGTGGAATCCCGTGAAACGTCGGCCACGTTGATGATCCCCGCCGCTGCGTGCTTTCTTTCCGATCGTTTATGCACGCACTTTTCCTCCCGTCGCACGGTTTTTAAAGCGATCGGCCGAACCAACGAGGAAGGGGTACAAAGAAACAACGGGAAACGAGAGTAACTTTGACGCGCGTGTAACGAGAACGTCGGATTTAATCGGGTTCGAGTAAAATTATCGGCGGATTATATTACGACGATAATTTATCCATCCGTCGTGTCGCGTTAACCTTACCGTCGACGGTTTAATGCGATCTTCTTTTTTAACAGCTCACGGTCGATCCGAACGCCCACCGCGCTTCGCGAATCGTATAAATCGAATTTGACGTTGTCGGGAGCGGGGACGCGGGATAAAGTGCGAGATAAAGTTAATCGCGTAAACGCGACGTTGGAGATACTTCCAAGTTATTGGCAATTTCAATTACCGCGAGCAGCTTTCAATGCGAGAATACGTGTGTACCGCCAGGTGCACGCGTGAACTCGGGCGAGCATCGCGAAATATAAATAAATACAAGGCTAACGGGACGGTAGTATTTTGCATAAAATGCAAGATTTTACGAGGAATCCTTAAGAGAGAAAGTCGGATCAGTGTTCGCAGTGATTCAGAGATCACGGGCACTCGCCACGAGACTCGCCGTAAACTCTGCCGCCTGCGTGAACAGGGTTTCGTGTCGAAGTCCTGAATCCTGAATCCCGAATCCCTTTAGTTAACGGGAGGAACGGGATGTTGTTTGGGAGTCTTTTCAGTTTTCGTTTCCGTTATCTCCGTTGGTCGGAAACGTAACGCGAGAAAGTAAAGTAGAACGTTTCTTTGATCGATATATTTTTCATTCACCGATCGATATTTCGAATTATTGCCTGACCATCTTTTCATTTTTCGTTTTCGTTCTGTCGCGCGAAAGAAAATACGCGTTATCTCCGATAGTCGGACACGCGATACGGGAAAGTAAAATAAAACGTTTTTTCCGTCGACATATTCTTTGCCCATTCCACAATCCATCGAACATTTTTTTCTAGCCGAGAGTCGCAACGCTCGGCGATCGATATTTCAAATTATTGCCGGACCATCTTTTCATTTTTCCTTTTCGTTCGGTCGCGCTAAAGAAAATACGCGTTATCTCCGATGATCGGAAACACGGTACGCGAAAGTAAGATAAAGTTTCTATAATCGATATATTTTTCATTCACGCGGCAATCCATCGAACATTTTGTCTACCCGAGAGTCGTAACGCTCGGCGAACGATATTTCAAATTATTGCGCGACCATCTTTTCATTTTTCCTTTTCGTTCGGTCGCGCTAAAGAAAATACGCGTTATCTCCGATTGTCGGAAACGCGTTACGCGAAAGTAAGATAAAACGTTTCTTCGTAAGCGCGATACATTCTTTCCGACGCGGCAATCCATCGGACGCGTCTAAAAAAAGTATTCTATCCGAGCGTCGTAACGCTCGGCGATCGATATTTCGAATTGTCGATCGTTGATTTCACCGTCGCCGTTTCGCCTCGGCTCTTAAAGTGATTAATAGCGATGCGCGATCCGCGATAAATACCGTATGAGGAAAAGCGTATCTCAATTAATCAATTCATTACGTCGCGCTTATTTAACGGCGAGTTCAACGCGCGGTATCAACAGTTCGAGAATATCTCTCGCTTCGATCTCTCGAATCCGCCGGTCGGAATATTTATAAAACCGCTTGAATCATTGCGACCGTTTATTAAGACAGTCGTAAAAGCGTGCGCGGTTTACATCGATAAAGCTTCCAGCTCGGTCTTCCGGTCGTACACGTGTAAGACGTCGAGAGTTACAACGCGGCCGCTCCGTTTATTTAGTATCGGCTGTGTGCCGTTTGAAGCTTAATAGACAAAATGCATCGCGCGAAATTCAATGGAAATAATAACGCGTATTTTTTATCGCGTTCGACATTACCGAATAGATACAGAGCCAGTGGTGAACAATTCAGTTTTTACCTATTAATTCTGATTTTTGGAATAGAAAATATATTGGATTTTATAAATTCTGATTTTTGGAATAGAAAATATATTGGATTTTATAAGTCCTGATTTTTGGAATAGAAAATATATTGGATTTTATAAATTCTGATTTTTGGAATAAAAAATATATTGGATTTTATTAATCCTGATTTTTGAAATAGAAAATGTATTGGATTTTATTAACCCTGATTTTTGGAATAGAAAATCTGATATAAATAACAATACGCGTTCTTGGTAGCGTCAGTTAATTCTAAATATTTATTACCGAACGATATACAGAATATTTTCTACTTCTTTCGTATCGATGCCAGCATATAAAAATTATTTTATTGCACAATTGTCCGTTAATTCCATTTAAAAGTACCATCCGTCCTTATAAATGTACAGATCCGACATCTGTCAAAATACGAATTTATTACATTGCGATGTTTCCATTGATTTCTTTTAATACTATCAATTTTAACAACGTATTTTCGAGCCTCAGCGTACTTAACATTTTAACATTTTTCATTTTACATTTTTACTTAACATTTTTGTACTTTGTACTTAACATTTAACATTTTTCACTTATCTCAACTCATAAAATATCCACGCAATATTACTCAGAAAAACCCGAGGACTCCCCGTTCGCACAATCCATTTCTCATGACACCGTCATCTTTGAAATTATTAATTATATCATTCTCATCGCGAACGAGCAATGCGCGGAACGTCGAGTGACTCATCCAAAAATAAGTCTCTCGAGTGCCTCCGTTTATTTACGACCGCCAATGACGCTTACGGAATTAAATCTGCTAAGCTTTAAAAAGAGTGCCACGAGCGATATAATAAAAGCAATTTTATCAATAAAACTATCGAGGACTACCAAGTACCATTACGCGCCATTCGATATCGTACTTCATTAATTTCCCACTTACCGATCGTGATTGATATTTGATCGATCGATCCGTTATAAATATCTACGCTTATCGATCATTCGGCGATGCCGCGCTTACATTCGAATGCACGCGGCGAATCTCTCTCGATCGTCGCTCCGTTTCGCAATATGCGAGACGAGGATACCAATAATCCGCGGGGGCATAAGATCATCGCCGGATTAGATCATCTTTTCGCCAATCAAACGCCGAAGCTGGATCAAACGGTGAATCCGGCCAATTACCGTCATAGAAATCGATCGTGAGCGGACGCCTGAAAAATGGTACCGTCGGCGCGACGTCGCGAGCCGAGAGACGGCGGTGTTCGGGGACGCCTCTTCTTAAGTGATTCCCAGGTAGGAACGGCTCGAACACGGAAATGGATTGGCTATCGTCACCTGGACCTTCTTAATACTAGAAGTCGTTGGACGGTGAGTGCCGGACTGTACCGGCCCGTATCGCGTTGAAAATAAATTATCTCGCGAGAGAGAGAGCTAACGGTACGGCGTTGATCGGTATAGAAAGAAGTACCTACACGCCGAGCAGGACAACAAAGAACCATTAGAAGCGAGCGTACGACATTGTCAACGGGTCGCGATAAAATACGACGCGAAACGCCCTTTTCGACGGTTCGCCGATAACGCTGCTTGTAGATAGATAAGGGTAATACGAATAATTTGTTCTGGCGCGCTCTAATTAGCGACGCGTGTCGCGGCGCGTAAGTGTATCGACGTTTCGCGTAACGTTAAACGCGAGGCGAGAATCTGGGAACGAGAGAATTCCTTTTTTTTTTTATATATTCGATCACCGTTGCTGTTTTATCCTCTTCTTTTTCTTATGGTCGAAATTATTAATCCTCGACGTTCGAAATTGCGAAGCGTGAAAGAATTTCTTTTTTGCGCGCGATACACGAGGTGAGTCGATAGCAGCGTTGTATAAATAAGGATCTCACCTGCTAGTGGGTATAGCGATACGAAATTAGTGCTATTCACCCAGGGATTTACGGTTATTATTTTAAAGGAACTTGCGAAACGTTGGGAATTAAGTGGAATTTACAATTATGACTGGCAAACACGACGTAGCGTGGTAGTATCTTAACGGATATATATGGGGTGATCCTAAAACGCTCTCGCCAATTCGTGGGAAGGTATCTTATTCGCACCGATGATAGACGAAAATATATATATATTGGCGTTGAATTTTGGTTTCCGGGTAAGTGTAACTTTAGACGAGTTTTGGGTAACGATGTTAACCGGCGAAATTCTTACGTTCGTGGGAAGGATTCGGATGAGAATCGTTCCACCGATTTTATTATACCAAAGGATGTTGATTAACGTCACCGAGGATTTTTATTCATTTTTGTACAGATGGAAAATTGCTGCGTTTTGTTTACTTCGCTAAATTTGGTTAAACCTGTTAGGTGCATTCTCGACGTATGAAAATACAAAACGAATGTTTTCATAAATTCTTTTAATTCTGTCCTGGAGAATAATAACTTCTCTGAATTTTGTTAAACCTGTTGGAAACATCCTCGATGTAAGAGAAGACAAAAGGAACGTAGGAGTGAGTCAACGAAGATGTTCTTCAGCCTCGTGCTTTTCCTGGAAACGAATTTTCGACTGCGAGCCACAATCGTCGGTTTTAACGCTAGAATTATCGCTGACAATCGATGTGCGCGATATACAAACACGTTGGGCAAAAAAAAGCTTGCGTTCAAGTTTCTTCAGTTTTTATACCGTCAAGAATAATATTATACGTATTTATACTACTTATAAACACACTCTTTATAAACATTTTTTCACAACCTTTTTAACGACCAGTTCATAACGCCAATTAACTTTTTCATTGCCTGTTTAGACGATTCGGTCTCTTTTCGTGCATAAAAATGACAAATTTAAACAAAAACTTAAAACCAGTCGAGAGACCTCTGGTTTCTTAGCTCTGACATTAAGACTGACTCACTACCGGGTGGAATACGTTGCCACGGTAAGTTCGTGCCATCGAAGAACGTCCCGCGCATAATCGCGAAAATGCGTCTGACGAGACGGAATGGTAGAAGTGGGTCGCGCGAGAGGATCCTCAGTCTCGTATTGTTACTCAAATCGAATTTACGACCGGTGTGTACCTACGTACATACGTACGCCGCTTTCAAATAGCCGCTGCCCAACTATGCGAGTAGCCGTCGAATTAACGACACGATTTCTAAACACTTTTCCCCCGCAGCGCGCCGCGAGAGAAATATATGTATCTACATCAATAAAGAGAGTCCCGTACGAGCGAGCATGCGATCGAGCTGAATTTTCATTTTCTTAAACGTTTATCAGGGTCGAGAGAAGCCGCGAGCAGAGATTTATTTTAAGCCGCCGACAGAACCAGTATCCTCCCCCCCTCCCCCCCCCCCCGACATTCTTCGAAAGTCCTTCGAAACGCGCAAATTTTCCATCTTCGACGAATGTCCTTCTCTCTCTCTCTCTCTCTCTCTCTCTCTCTCTCTCTCTTGCCTTTTCCACCTAATCGTTTATTCTTTTTTCCCTCCCCTTACGCGGCTAATCTACCGTGCGCGTTCATCGATTTGCGCAGCGAAATAAATTCTCGATCGCTAACCCACCATCGACAGCGCCTGTACAAACGATAACGGTTACGTTATCGCGTAAACTCGTACCCGTACGAGAGAACCGATGTTAACCTTTAAACGCGTGTGCTTGCAGAACTGCAACATATTTATGTTTCCTTTGTAAAAATGATTCTGTGCATAGTGCGTGGAACTAGAGAAGTGTTTGCCACCAAACAAAATCCTATCCAGTACATAAACAAAAATAAAGAAACACAATTTCACTTTGAGCGAATCCTTGACCTTCCGTTTGTCGCATGTTTCTTTGAGGTGCATAGTGAAACTTTAAAATTAGGTATTACAAACTTGTCTATTTCCTTCTCAATATTATACGTACGCAATTGGTTAAAAACAATAAAAAAAAACATTGTACAATGATCAATGCTTTATGTTCCTTGATAAAAAAAAAATTAATAATCGGTTCACAGACAAAATAATTGCAAAACTACCTGTACGCTGCACGCGAGTATCATTGCCCTAAAAATACATGCGACTAACGGAAGTTTAAATGCATAGCGTTACCATTTACCAACACACCAAATTAATTGGTCCACTACACATTATTCCTCAAAAATCCATGCATTCAAGGATTAAATCAATCATGTCTTTCCCCCCCCTCTATTCTTCAAACAGACGGAGAGGGTAAACGAGTAATAAGTTACGGATGCGCAATAGCGCGAATCGACGCAACGACGCGATATTCATCGTTGCCGCGTACGCGCGCGGCACGGTTCTTGCGCGGAAGGCGATCGTCGGGTCTCGCTTAATTGTCGAAACGATAAAGATTAACCGCCGGCGTAGGATACGGCCGAAGGAATACGGGGATAAGGTAAACGTGTAACCCAGTGAGGGCCACCGACCTGGCACTAAAACTGGCCGATATGCTCGTGCGCGCGCCGCGATACCCCTAGCCTCGCATGCATCGCGCTTCTAGCACTTCGCGGCTCTTCCTGCATATTAAAAACCATAAATATACAGCGCGAGCTTACCGGTAACCCGTTTTTCGATGCCGGCCACCGTCGGCGTTTTCGCGTAAATCCATTTGCGCGCGCATTCGCGCCGTGATACGTGCGCGCTAACAGGATGAATTAAATCGGCCCGACACGCTTGCCAGTTTACCCGGGCTGTCCATATTTCTTTTTTCTTTCTCTCTCTTTCTCTCTCTCTCGGATTTTCCATTGAAACTCGGCAGTTTATGGGTGATACGTGCCAATGGGGAAGAGATTCTTCCGCGCCGGAGATTAACGGCGCATTATATTTGAAATAATTAGCATTGGCTTGAATCGCGAGCGTAAGATCCGACGAACGTTTGATTACTAAGAGCCCGTTCACACGAGACGATTTTTTTTTTTTTTTTACCGAATCGGTTATTTTCCCGATTCGGCGTTTTCGGTTGGACTGTTCGGACGGTGTACGGGTTTTTTTTTATCGCACGCAACCCTACGGTACGCGGTCTTCGTTTGTTCAATGGTTTTCGGTATCATCCGTCTGCGTCTATCTCAAAGGCGGATGACGAGCGGCGTCGTCGCGGTTTCGGTAAAAATACCGTATCGTCTGAACGCGCTCATATAAATTACATTGCAAACACGAACCGAATCGGATTTTTCGCCGTATGACCGATTTAGGTTTGCAGTGACAAAACCGAATGACAAAATCGACCGCATCGATTATTTCACCGTATCGTCTGAACGCGCTCATATAAATTACATTGCCACTGGATTAAACGGCAAAACGACCGATTCGGTATCGCGTGAACGGGCTCTTACGGTGTGCCGTTTCGTTCGTTTCGCGGGAGAGTACGTCTGGTGGAGAGAAGAGAAATATATTAAAAAAACAGAAACACCGAACGTTTGTTTTGCGATAAGAGGCGGGTGTATCGGGGGGGGGGGGGGGGAGATCGTAAATTATGGTAATTAGCGGAAGATTGGGAGTCGCGGCGCGCAGCTGTATCTCGGTGATTGAGATGTTCCCTCGCCAATTATCGTAATTTTTATTAAGGTAAACAGTGAGCCGATGCTTTCCGATATTCAAATTAGATTGGCGTACGAGCGGCCCCGTGTGCGCCGATTAAAAATAAACGCGTGAGCCGATGTAATTTCATGGTCGCGCGATTTAGTTAAATCGCCGCTCGCGAGCGAGCGAGCGAGCGAACGAGGATTCGATTTTGCGATTCGCGGAGGCTCGTTGGAATATTTATAATGGGGTCTCGGAGAGTTTATATAAGCGATCGATCGAACCGTCGTAGCGTCGGGAAGGAATTATTACTGCGCGAATGTTTGTAAAACTTTCGACTCGAGCGTTGAATCGATGTACGTCTGACAAGCACCGGGAAAAGTGTGTAATTAAATAATTTATCGATAGGACTCGAAAATCGATGGGTAGGGAAATCGATGAACGAAGTTTATTGTAAACCTTTCGACCCCCATGAGATCTGCCGGAGGTGGTAATTGTTCCAGTCGGATAATAAATTTGGAGTAATTTCCGGAATATATTATAATCACGGTTTGCGAATTTCTCAACTTATATACTGTTGCTAATTGTCAGCGACAAACTGTTCGGTTGGAAGTCAAAGTTAATTTATTACACTATAGTTAAATCTCGTTTACGTCCGTCCAATAGATCTGGTTTATTAATTTTTCGACCCACTTCCGTCAAACTTCGACGAACCAACTGTTAATTGGATATCGAGCTTAAGTTATTGCTCTATAGTTAAATGCTCGCGCATCCATCTACGTCCGGATTTATCGAAAGAAACGTCGATGAACTTGACCGAGGATTTCACTTTTCGCTCGTTTCGTGGAATTATCGAGAAGAGCGGTGCATGAATAATTCATGCACGCACAGTTCCAAAGCATGGCTCACTTGATCACTCGTTTTTTCCTCAAATAGCCGCTATCGACCTTATGCCTACGGTATTTGCGAACGCCGTTTTTCCGATCCTTTAACTCGCGCGAAACTCCGAGGTACGCGAGGGAAGAAAATGTTGCGCTTACGCTCGCTATATTGAGATCGGTAAGTGTCTTTTTATTATTTTTCACACGACTGTAACAACTGTAAAAAAAAAATAGTTGTATTTACAGCGCTATTGACACTCGGATAAAAAAATTGCAGCAACCGCTACTGTTTCGATTAATAAAATTAAAAACAGAGAATTGACACTAATATAATTTACCCTTGCTATAGCGTTAAATTTTTCTTGCCGATATGTAAAAAAAGTAGTTGCAGTTACAACGCTATGAGAGACTTGGATAAAAAAATTGCAGCAATCGCTACTATCTTGATCGATAAAATTAAAAACAAAGAATTGACACTAATATAATTTACGCTTACTATAGCGATAAATTTTTCTTGCCGATATCCGTTTACTACTGTGCATCGCTGCAACTATGCAGTAGGAACGCGATGAACGTAGCATCCTTCTGTTTCCTCGTAGAGATAGTTAATAGCGTAGCACGAGTTTCACCAAACTTCACGCAACACTATGGATTAAAGCACTTGAATATTCATTCGCGCTACCAGCAAATATACAACCAACTCTGCCGGCATTACAAAATATCTCCGTTTTCATCTTCGCGGTTAATAATTCACCCCGTTTGCAGCGCCGTTTGAAAATTCTAGTTTCATTGGAGCTTTCTAAATTTATTATCCGCCAAGATGAGCGAACACTTTTTAAACGCAGAACGAATAGACCGACGAACGAAGGCGGAAGGATTGCGTCAGCTGTTTCGCGATTAATCCTTAGGATACTTTTAACGTCGCGGGTATTTTATTATTCTGAAATCCGTGCTTGTACGATATATAATAATATACAAATAATCATCGAAGAAAGTTCAACGAACCCCAAAGCGGTCCACGAAATTCACTTTGAGAACCGCTGTCTCGAACGGAACGTCCCATTAATTTTGCAAACTTTCGTCGCGAACGCATTGAAATTTTAACAATCCCTCCCCATGTACGTTTCGCGAAATCTGCTTCCTCGACGAATTCGTATCGTGCCATTTTCTCCCTAATTGGAGCGGCCCTCGCTTTGAATTTTGCTCGCTCTTAATTGCACCGCGAAGAAAGTACACGCGCCTACGTGGTAACATTCGTGGATGTCCCTAAGCAAATAAATGGCACTAGAAACGTCTTTCTCCTTAAGAGACATACGCGACGGGGACACGGAATATATATACGGTGTATGTACCTGTTACCTGTACACGCAGCGCCGTGTCCGCTCGGGTAACGCGACGCGACGCAGCACGCGCCCGACATGTGTACTCCCCGGGTAGAATTATGAGTGGTTTCGATTAATCGTACGGAAATCGCACATCCCGATGAACGCGTTCAACGGAACGACGAGGGTCCCGTTTACCGCGATTCACGGGGAAATAATCAAAGATTTGCGATTAAAGAGATTGCGCGCGTAAGAATGTTCGCCTGTCGATTCGCTTGGAGCTCGTGCGCTTCGGATTTTACTTTCGCGTTTTTCGATTTTGTAAGGAAATAATTTTAGAATCACGTTTTAGAATTTGACGATTTAGAATCTGTCGTCGGCTTTCGCGCCTCGATATCGATAAACAAAATTTGTATATTGTGGTAATCTTTGTGAAATAATAAAAAATATATTCATCTGTAATGAATTTTAAATCAATTTCAGAGAATCAAAGTTATATGTAATATGTGGAGTAATCTTTGGAGGATAAAGGTGGAAATATATTTATGTATAGCGAATTTTAAATTAATAATATAGAAATTGATGTGTGATACATTTTAAGTAAATCCGTCGCCTTCTTTACTTTCTTCGCATCATCGCGAATTTTATTTATCCATTCAAGACGAGAAAGGAGACGCGGAATATCTACAGTAAAGTATATTTTCCAAATACTCGATAGGATCTCGCGTTATCGTAACATTGAATAAATCATTCGCGCGTCGCGACGTACGATTATCGCGATACTTAAATTTATTTTTACCTCCCCGACGTAAAAATGGTTAACCGACCCGATCGCGAAACACGAATAATTATTTACCCGCTCGTCGATCGTTAATAATTATTCGTCCCATTATACGTCGTAAACCATGAATTTCATACGAATCCCACTACCACGTACATTATCAGATTTTTTATACAAATCATCATTGGAATATTACACGAAGTAGCGATATCGAACGCTGATTAAACGCCCGCCAATCCCGTTCCTACGACTCCGGCGAAGTTTCAAGTGCGCGTGAAACGAAGTACCGAGGTGGGCGATTAAAATAAACGATCGGCGCGAGATAAAGGAAAAGAAGTTGCAATCCCGTCGCACGAATCAAAAGTCGATCGCTGTCCCGGTTACTGGTATCCGAGCGCGTACACCTGTGCGCCGCAACGATAATATCTCTCGTACCCAACGGTTACGTACGTGCGCCGATCGTACGTACTCGCGCAGGAGCCGGAGAGATAAAAGAGAGAAAGAAGAAAAAAAGAATGGCAGCGCAGGAGGAAGTAACCGGTCGACGGTCGAAAGCAAAAATGCATAAAGTGGCCTTCAATTTGAGACGACAGCGGACTTCGCCGCGTTGATCCCGGGCTGATTAGGCCCGTTCACCCGATGCACCTACTCATTAATGCGCGTACCGGGAGAAGAAGAGGAGTCGAGTACAGTCGACTAGCGTTAACTTTAATAGACGTGGCCAAAGTAATGGATGACGGGGGAATAAGAAAGTTCTGAATACGCGAGTAGAGTGAGCTCGAAATGCGAGGCAAAAAAAAACACCATCGTTTATCGCGGTGCCTCATCGCGTATTCCCGTTTTTGCCTGGAATAATTACAACAAACTGGCGTACTCCTAATGGGCAGAGTTTTCTCGGTTTCTCGTAATCGCGAACGTTGAGCGTGCGTCCTCGTGCGTCCGGTGTGCAAACGTATATATGTTTTTTCGCGAGATGGGTTTAGGACGAGCGGGGGTGATCGTGATGGCGCGTACGAATGGCCCGGTGAAATTTGCATTTTACTTTGGAATAAATGGTACCAAGGGAAATTTTACTGAGCTAGAGAGAACAAGCGTAAGCTAAAAAATTCAGTGCGCAAACGAAAAAATTTAGTGGGCAAACGAAAAAATTCAGCGGGCAATCGAAAAAATTCAGCGCTCTAACGAAAAAATTCAGTGCGCTAGGGAAAAGAAATAGCGATCGCTTTATTATTATCGTTATCCGTATCGTTAATTACTAGACTGCGGATGTTTATGCAAAATGCATTATTTTGTACGTTACTTTATGCATTTAATGAATTATTTAATGCATCACTTTATTTTATTTTACACGTACAACATATTATACGTATATTTTACGTATATCGATAGCATTTGTTTCACAAAATCCGTTTAAAGTCCGTATTAAAATAACGCGTTTTGCATGAACATCCGCAGTCTATTAATTACACTCGCTGATCGAGGGATATAAAAATCGAACAGTTTTTCCGCGATATCTCTCCTTCGCAATTGTAATTAATTAGGATCGTCCGTTCCATAGGTTTTGTCTTTCCGCTCGCTTTTCCGTTTATTACGCGAGGGAAGTGCGTTGCGAGTAGTAATTACGGCGAGTGTTCCGTGAATGAATATGTCGATGCTACGAAAGGCGAATCTGTATCGCGTATGTAGGTGGAAAATTGTTCAACCGGTAGGTTCAACGTATCGTGATTTTCTACGATACAGAAATCAATGAAGTTTGCGCTTTACAACGAAAGGTGTGCCGTAGAATTGAAATTACCTGAATACCTGATATTTTCCAACGCAGTTTGCGTTGAGGCGCGACGCGGTTTCATTTAACTCATTTCCATCCGCTAGCGGAATAATCCACGTACCGTGACTGTCATTTATTAGCGAACGCGGAATAATTTGCACCCGATGACCGTTAATCGATCGTTTGAGAGACTATCAAACTAATTGATAAAAAGTCTGATATCCGTTCCAAATTTATTTACCGCACATGCGTATTGTTACTAATGGCATTGACTCCCTTGCGTTCGGCACTACCAAAAAAAAACTGTCGTCGATTCTGAGCCACCGACGTTCGTGTTATTGAGTTTGTTAAATTGCATTCGACTTCTCGACACGAGCACTTGTGTTTCCCTACAATAAATGTTTTTATTTCTTAACCAGTTTGCCGTTGCGACCTCTTCGACAAGTGCGCGGCAGTCTACGGTATTAACTTTTCATTCCGGGTTATTTTATTATACCGAACTCTACCGCAAAGTAGATACTTTTCGCGTAATTACGGTAAATTCGGTTAAAAAAAAAGATCGCTAACACCGAAATTATCGTTCGTCGAACCGGAATACAGCGATTGGCGCGGATTCGCTTACCGTGGTATCGGCGTTCGTTTGCGAAACACCTCGTACGCGACTATTGAAAAAGTTGTAATGTTAGTTTTTTTATGTCGGCCGGTGTTAAATATCGAGCACGCTGATTTCTTTCGAGCGATTCGACCCAGAACTTGCCGAGCGTAAGGTTAACGAAAGCAGGCGTCAATGATGAAAGGAACCCAATTCCTTTGCGACCCGTCAGCCAAATGGATTTCACGGTATTTCCTCTTAGCTTGCATTTAATGGCCGGCGTTATCCTCATTAAGCGATCGTCATTACCGATTTCAGTTTACTCGATTGGGCAGTGGCGTACGCGTGGTTTATTAATAATTGCGCCGAGTGGTAAGAACGTCGAAGGCTGTTACGCTTATCGTGCGTTCCGTTTCAAATTATATTATTTCGAAAGGAATATTTACACTCGCGATTAAACGTTTGTGGATATACGAAAATTTTAGAAAGAACAATTATATTATAAGTATATAATATTATTGTAGTATACTATATTATATAAAGTTGGTGTATATTATAATGATGACTCCTTAATATTGCCATTCTACTTACCACGGTTAAACATTGTTCAGTTATATGTATAGTATAATGTTGTTGATTAGTAATTTTTTTATTTGATCTTACGAATACCTAATGTTACCTATTGTAATTTACAATATTTTATAAAGTTACATTACACTATTTTAATATTCCTCTTTCACTTATCGCGTTCAAACATAACTACTCGCATTTGAAATTTCGAACAATCGGACGTACGATTTCAATTCTGTTACGACGTTAACGCCGAGGAATAATAATGATACAACGCGAAAGTGGTACAGCTTAAAATTCTTAACGAGATATCGTAAAATATTCGGTGTCGGCGAGGCAAATTTTTCTGCGAGTAATTTGTAAGAATCTGCTTCTCGCTTACGCCTCTGGCAAGATATCCGCAATTAGGTAGTCCGAGCTGTTTCTCGAGAAAGAGCCGTCATAAAAAAAAAAAAAAAATCTTTCGCCGTTTCCGTTCCTACTCTTCGGTTTTAACGATAATACTCGCTGTTGCGACAATTATCGCAAGAACCGCCAAACGTGAAGCAATTTGCCCCGGGACTGCCGGAAGGCCAGGACTCTTTTTCTCCTCAAATCTCGCGTAATATTAATTTTACAAACCTGACCGTTCCGCGATGGAGAAAATCGAACTATGTTCTCCCACGACATCGACGTAACGCACAGATCGTGTTTGAATCGTGAGAATCGCGCAGCGTTTAATATACATTAACATCTTGCGTATTGATTCCTAGGTAATTAATTGATACTTGTAGCTTAAAATTATATAAAAAAAAATTAATCCTCGCGTACACTGGATAAAATAAAACTATAAGAAAATAATACGAGTATGTTTCGGTTCATTTCGAATTTCAGGAAAAAAGTTTCCCGCAAATTATTATTCGCATAATTAAGAAAAAAAAAAGATACCCCATGTACGGAATATCTTCACTTTTACTCATGGAATGAGCTGGCATAATTTTCTGAAAAAATATTGAGTCACTCTAGTACACGACATGTCCTGTACTTTTAACATAGAAGAAACCGACGCTATCCGAATATTTTTGAACTTGATCTATCGGCGATTCTAGATAAACCGCGTTTGCCGCGATAACGTTAATGTAAGAACAATCATTTTTCCTCCGCGCGACAATTCAGTGAAACGAAGGCAAATTTATCGTGGCAACAATATTTATGGTCTCGTAATGGGTGTCCCTCGCTTATCGACACATTATGAATTCAGTCAGCGTCAAAGAACCAGCACTGTTATTAATTATCGAAGTTTTTCCGTTTGTACGCGCTCGATGGTAGAGCGCGTTACATAATTATAAATAAATTACGCTTGACTAGGCAGTCGTTAACAATCTCCTGGTACTATTGACTGAAACGAATCACCGAGTCGCCGTCGAACGCGTCGTATCCTACTTGCGACACAAAAGTCCGAGTCGACGCGAATTATTAAAAAATACCGTCAAGTTTCTATTGTTCTCGAGCGTGTCGCGAATAGTCTTCTTTTCCTCGCGTATGTTATTAATAATCGCAAGCATTTCGAAAAGAGTATTTTTACTCATACATTTTTACATAGAGCAACGATTGAATTGCTTCCTTTTATGATTCTCCTTTACCGTTAAATTGCCATTAACATAAATTATATATAAAAACTGCAATTACTCCACGATTAACGTTTTTACTCCGAAAAGCATCGCTCCGTTTTACGATTCTCTTTTACCATAAGTTATTATAATTATAATTTAATTACAAAACTCCAATCATTCCACAAATAATGTTTTCACTCGAAAAAGCATCACTGTGATTGCATCCTTTTACGATTCTCTCTCATCAATAAAGATCCCTTATCGCACGTTACATTGCAAAACTGCAATTACTCCGGGAACAATGTTTTTACTCCAAAAAGCAACGCTCGTGAATCTCTCTCGTCACGTCGCGCGCATTCCCCGCTCTACAATCATAACTTTACATCGTAACACGAACTAACGATAATTCTAAGCCCTCTAATCGCGACACTTATCAGCCATTCTTACTTCTTCTTTGCGTTCCGGCAATAACGCGTGTACGGTATGTGGCGCAAAAATGAAAAATAGAATTGCACCACTCGCGACGGCTTCTAGCGCGCGTCGGTAATAATAAAATAATTAAAGGATAAACGACGATCGTGGCGCGTAGCGTTAATAGGAAGAGGGGTAATACGCAAGAACGTTGATCCTGATTAAAGTTTTTTTTGTCGGTATCTTTGCGCGCGGATGTTCCGCGCGGTAATCGTGTACGTACGTAACCGTGTCAATACGAGCGCGCGAATAAATACCGTGGTACACGCATACGCTCGCGTAAGCGTACCCTGCCAACCACACCGACGTACCCGATTGGGACGATTACATTAGCTCGCTCGATGGCTATCGTTCCGTACGCACGATTAAATTGATTTATGGGTAAACGTTAACGGCGGCGGTTTATTTGTAGTCGGTACTGCTCGGCAGGCGCAAACGCGAGAGTGGGTGAGCCCGCCATAGGAATTCGATGTTATCTGCTGACAGATACGAGATCGACTCTTGCATGACGCGCTTTTTTTTTTTTTTTTTTTTTTCATTACCTCACCGTCCTTTCTTTTTCGTGGCGCGATCGTGCGATCGTACGCGCTCGTGATCGCCGCGGCCGGTGGTTAGCTCGGTGGGGTGGGGGGCGTGGGGGTGGAGTACCGACGACGATGGAATTGAATGGAGGAAATTTCATTTTGACGCGCGAGGGAGAGAGAGAGGGAGAGCGAACAATTGGAATTCTCGGGATTTATGTTGGCCAGTGACGAGTGTGGGGGTATTGGTAAAGGTAGAGAGAGAGATAGGGACTGGAGTTGATAAAGAAAGAGACTCCCGAGGACAGGAAATAATTTCAATTCTGAAGAAATGGATAAACGGAGCGTAGGAACGAAAATAGACAGGATGAGACTTAGAAGAGAGAGAGAGATAAAATCGGAAGAACCAGGGAGTCTGAGAGAGAGGATGGAGAAGGTAGAAGGAGTAGGAACAATTCGCTGGGGGGTATTGGTAAAGATAGAAAGAGATAGGAACTGTAGTTGATAAATAAAGAGACACCGGAGGACACGAAATAATTTCAATTCTGAAGAAATGGATAAACAGAGCGTAAGAGTTGGTAAGAACGAAAATAGGCAGGATGAGACCTAGAAGAGAGAGAGAGAGAGAGATAAGATCGGAAGAACCAGCGAGTCCGAGAGAGAGGACGGAGAAGGTAGAAGGAGTAGGAACAATTCGCACGATTTGCATTATAAAGAGCGCGAGAAGTCACAGATCCTTATCCACCGACGTCGAGAGTAACGTTCAACTCTATCTCTGTTACAACGATATCTACGCGAGTATCCGAGGGATTACGAGCGCAACAGCGATAATGGTAACAAATGGGAACGAAATCAGAGCGAAACGCTCAAAGGAACGATGGGCGTGTGCGGCGGGCATGAAAGGTAAACCCCCCCACCTTCCCCTCCCTCCGCCCTTCGATCAGCTCGGGTGGACAACGGCGACTTAATTGAGAAAAGGGCAACGATTGAAAATCTGCGTACGATCACTCGCGGTAGCGTGTAATAATAACGGTTGGCTCACCGTCGACTGTCAATCTCGTAAAGAGGGGTGGAATGCAAAAAAGTTGTAATCGCGCCGCCGCAGTTTCGTAACGCTCGTCGCTCAAAACTCGGCCGGCTCGCAAAGTGCGTCGCGCCGTGGTGTGTGTACATACGTAAGTACGCGAAACGTTTACGCAGCTTTAATGTTACAACGCGTTACGTATCACGAGTTCGACGATATTACAATGTGTAATGTTTTTCGCGACGAGGGTGGCGTTGAGCCGAGTACTCCTTTTTAACGGCGGTATTGGGTATAAATTGTGATGTAATTAGAAAAGGCACGACAAATCACCGGGCTATTATAGGCCGAGCGGTGGATTTACGATAAGCCGACCTCGCGGTACGGTTGTACGAACGAGTAGACGTAGATTACGAGGGTAATAACAATAATGGACCAAGACAACGGGGACTGAAACCAGAGCGAAACGCTCTCGCGAATGATGGGCGTGCGGAGGGGCGTTATATACGTAGCAACGTTTAAAAGTTTCGACCTCGCGCATTCGAACGGTCGAGATCGTTTCTAAAGACGCGTTCGTTCCAGTGATCTGTGCGAGCGCTGAGAGCACGTGCACGAGATTTAATGGAATTGTCGGGGCGGAATGTTTAATCGACGAGATTAGATGTTTTATTTGATGGATTTCGATTTGAAATTAGATACGCACGTACGTTAATGTCGGGTAATATTTCAATTAATTCCTATGAGAATTAAGTAGAAAACTTGCTGTCCACGTGTAAATAATATTTGTGGCTTAAATCTGGATCATGCAGATCTCTGGATCTTCGGATCTCCAAATTCTTTTTTACTCTATCAAGTGTATTTCGGATCGCTGATTTTGAAATAATTGTAGAATTTCTATTCTACTGAAAATTATTTCACAAGCAATCACACGTGTTTGCTTGCTTTAGAAATAGTTTGGAGATCCGGAGATGTGCATGATCTAGATTTGTTCCAATATTTGGATGTTGGGTCGGGAGTTTCTATAGACAATATTTCTTTAAAGTTTTTAAAAAAATGAACAGACATAACGTTCCATAAATCGTTGTATTAAATATAAAACATCAAGCGTACAAGACAAAGCGAGGAAGGGACAGGAGTTTATCGAATAATTGACCGAAACGGATCCTGATTTTATCGTTAATCGCCGAATACGACTCACCTTGAAGGTTTAGAACAAAACATCGATTGCGTTACCCTATCCTCGATCCCACACCGACCGATACAAACGAAACCCGAATCTATCGAGCTCTCGCAACTCTGAAAGTTCACGATCGATCGGTTAAAAAATTCTTTTCCCCGTACCGCCGCGCCGAGAGCTCCGTCGGTGGCATAATTGAGAAATAACAGTCTCAAGTTTTTTTCTCTTCTTTTCTTTTTCGTTCTCCTCTCCGCCCCCTAATTTCATTCCGCTTTTCATAACGCCTCCGCTCTACGCCTCGTACGTACGAGGCCGCTTTCAATTATGTCTCAGATAACCCGTACACAAATAAAAGAGATACGCGTCCCTCCCGACTAGTCTTTTTCTTCCTCCTGTGTTCCTTTTTTCTCTCTCTCTCTCTCTCTCTCTCCGTCGCAATAAATCCGTGACCAATGGGGCCGGTGCTAAGAACCGTACACCGAATCATCCGGGAATCGGGCGAAAAGTGCGCGCGAATGTTTGGACAGGCAAAAATGAAGACGTTGCCCTAACGGTACACGAACTCATAACTAATCGCAATTAAGCGCCGCTAACTTCCCACCCGTATTGGCCGATACGTGACTGGCTTATCCGATGCGCCCGGTTACAGAGCGCTCAGCCTCGTATTGGTTTTTGAGCCGGGTTATACGCGGCTTTTCATAAATTATTCCTAGTTATTATAGATCCCACCGTGTGTTATTATATTATCGCGGCGGAAAATGCACGGCCGGATGATAAGTCACCGCGAGAGCGTATTAAGGGAATAAATCAGCCGCGTATCGGAGCCAGACGATCTGTTCCGCGAGAGAGCAAAGAGTCGTGGTACGTAAGCGTGTATGTACATATGTACGTAACGTATGCCGAGTACGCGCATACGCGCGCGCGCGCGCGTTACGTTTCACGAACGTGACCGGTATGAAATTAACTCGGCGAGCATCGTCGTTCCACATATCGAAGTTTTCGGAACGAACGCTCTGGCGGCCGTTTAACGGGTGTTGATGTATAGTATTATTTTAATGACGATGGTACCCAATTAAACGGAAATAGTAGTTAATTCGCGCATTTATGAGAGACGATAAAAAGTGGGGTGGGGGAGGGAGGAAAAAGGTGGCTCGCGAAGGAGAGAGGGAGATGGAGAGGGTGGCGAAATAAATGAGGAGGGGAAGCAACGAGGAAAGAGAGTATACTTATTTGTAGCATCGATTCGGTGATTACACTGGTAAACAAAATTTCACTTTTTCTCGTGCTTTTTTTTTTTTAGGAAGTAGGGTCACCCTTATAGTATTTTTCCCGCTGATTCTGAATTAGTTTTGCAATTTTGTGCTTCAGATATAGTTTTCGAGTAATACGCGTTTAATATTACGACGCCGCACGTTGACAGATTTGAGGTATACGGTATATGAACACTTGTTTATTGAAATTTATTTTTAATCTACTTTCTGTATAAAAGACATAGTTTCAGCAATAGTTTATATCACATTATAATTCTTAACATTTTTCCACGAAATCGTTGAAAGCATAACTTTGGATGCTGTCCACAATCGCATATTATAATGGTCTAGATTAAATTCTGTGCCATCCATGATAAAACCACTTACAATATTTTTATTAAAAATTAACGCGACATCCTGTCCGCCCGGATACTGGTTCTCCACCACTGCGGTGCTACGCGAATACCGAAAACCGACAATTCCCGCAGGTAGCTCGACAGGTATGTGCCAAAGAACGGTTTACCGCCGCGCCGTCCGGAGAGCAGCCATGCGCGTCAAAAAGACTTTTGTCGCTGTCCCCGTAGCTATAACAAACCGACGGTTTTTTTTTTCTCTCTCTCTCTCTCTCTCCACGTAACGTAACTTCCACGAATCAGCGCGAATTGTGCAATAGCGGGTCGCAAAAAGCTCGCGCAGCTGGAAACTTTCGAAATTGAATTACAACCCCGCGGGCAGGATCGACTGACGCGCAAGGAGACGCAATTAATCGCTGACAATTGAATTTATACTGTCCGGGAAAGCTGTTAATTTATGCATGCGCGCGACATCGTCGGAAGCTGATTTTAATTCGTCGGAGGGAATTGAATTATAGGCCCGGTACGGTGCACTCGTTTTTTTTTTTTTTTTGCAGTGACATTAAGCGTGCATTGGTAGCAAACACAGCAGGACTCTTTTTTTTATTTCACGCATAATTTCACGCTCGCCTGACCCTGTGGGTCGGTGAATTTGTTGGCTACGTGACACTTTTTCTTGTTTTTCTTTTTCATTGCATAAATTCTTTAACAAACGTGCGTGCGACTTGGATCGTACTCTTCGAGATATTTTTAAACGTTACGGTCGCCGATCGTTTCGCGTGATTCTTGAAATCTTCCATCGAGAGGTAGGTAAACAGTTTCGGTATATCTGCCAGTCGGCGTGACTATTTTTTTCCCCCGCAATGCGATCCGTCGTACGTAATTATGAATCATGCTTCGTTTTCCTCTACGCGTATTTATCTTCCTTTTGTCGGTATCGTATTCTTTAATATTCATTCGAAATCTCGATCGATCCGTACAATGTTTCTCGAAGGGTACAGAAATTTTATTCCCGTAGCGACGGGAACAGGTACAGCGAGGAATTTACGAGGAAATTTTTCTCGTCTGCAAACAAACGAGGGCATAATAATTTAGATATTTGTTTTTGTTATGTATAATTTTGTTCTTGTTAATTTAAATATTTGTTTTTGTTACGTATAGTAGGTTTCTAGTTTATTTAAATATTTGCCCTCATTTTGTACTGTATTTTTCTAAATAGATGATCTTTACCACATTATTGGTTGTTTATTGTTATCGTAAATGTATACGAACACAATTTTCAACTATATTTATAGCGTGTAATGCATTGGAAACCAAAAAATAATTTTCAACCAACTTTTGGTGTCATCGGCCCCGCTGTGCGTCGTAGCGCGCAACAAGGAGCAACGAGTTACACGCGCTTCACCAATCATCGCTATTAACTATTTGTTTCATACGTATAATATACCAGTCGTGTCGTTTCGTTGCTGCCCGCGATAAGATTTCTAATGTCACGCGGCGAATCCAAAGTACAGGCAACAACTCCGATGCACTTTCTCGCCAACGGAGAACGCAATTCGAGATACATATAGTTAAAGATTGGTAATGAAATTTTCACACAGATAAAATTTCCAAAGTAGCGAGAACGGATGTTCGTTTTGTTTGACGGACGAGTTATAACCGGCGATCCGTCTTCGGGCGTTATATCCAGATGAGAGAAACAAGGTTGATTTCCACGGCCAAGCAACTGGGTTATTTACTTACCAGTTCCGTTTTGAGATAATCGCCGCTCGACCTTTATAGCAGCATCGCCGCCGCCGAGCGTATATTAGAATACGTGTAGCTCGCCTTCGCGGCAAAGTCGAGCGGGATTGGACTTCACGGCGATGGGGGTCGTATATCTTCGTCTCCCGCGGTTTATTTCGAATTATTTTGTTGCAAATGGACTAACGGTGAAAACATTTTCACAATGCTCCTTTTATCTGCCAACGATGAACCGTGGTTGAATAGTTTCTCAGGAAATGTTCCGCGAGCTATGATTAACGCTGAGATGGCAAAGAAATTATGAGTGAAACTTTATTTTCGACCCTCCGGCGGACGCGCTTGAATTTTTGATCTTATTTATTTTTTTTGTTAACTTAATTGCACGCACGTTGGATACGAGTGTACGCAAAAAGTTCGAGATAATTTATTATTGGCAACAAAATTGATTTTAATTTCCGTGTAATATTAAATGACTTTGAACTTGGAAAGGATCTTTATAGATTTGAACTTTGGAGTATTCCTGATTGATATTTAATTGGTTAACGATCGATTCTAAAATTGACGATTAAATCCCAGAAATCTCTTATGCCGTAACCAAATGAAAAATGTTTCACTCTTTTCTAGAAGGTATACCATCGGTACCGATGCCTCCGGCACTATTCACGGTAGAGGACGCATATAAAATATTATCGCGATGCAAGTTACAGAAGCGTTACTCTCCATTTACAATTCTGTCGATGCGCTCGTTAATCGTCTCGCCGGTATTCGTAACGTATCGATAATGAAGATAATGTCAAGCACCATCGTAATTGGTTTTGATAAACATAGATTTATTATCGACGCTGACGAATGTAATCACTTGTGAAACAGTTTAATGACTCCTTTACAAAGTTATTGTTGCAGAGCTCCGTTACCCGAGGTAATTACGTTTTGCCATAGCGAAATCGTAGCCTGATATTAAATGGAAATAAAATTCAATATTCTCGATTGCATTATTCGCAACGTATAATCTTACGTGCTACTGTTCGCGGTGATAATTAGGGTCCCCCCATACGTATTTATTAGGAAGACAATATCGAGAATAACGGCACTCGAAATGAATCGAAGAGATTAGCGTGAAATTTAGCTCCTAAAAGAGCAGTCGGCGTACTTTATAATTACTACCCCCCCCCCCCCCTCGTTTTTCTTCGTTACGTATCGCTGCGGATTTCTCGCACGAGACGGATTAACGTGATCTCGTTTCTTAAATTACAATCAAGAGGCTAGCACACTAAATCACCATTTTTCAAGGATAACAATTTCATCGCGTACGTATATAATCTGTATATCCGCGAAGGAACCGTGATCGGCGGAGCGAAACGAAATAAAATAATTACCATCGTTTAACGATTAGTCCAACGTTCGATGTTAATTGCAATTAATATTATATTAGTCGAGTCTTTTAAACGACTCGTTGTAATTAATCGCATCCTCTGATCGGACGACCGAGTTATCGGAAATTCTGCAAATTACAATTATTAAACTCAGACCCCGGAGCAGTGATCGGATGTCGTGCAAACGATTATTATTTATCTAAACAACCGACGAACATCGCTCAATTCCGAAACATTAACATTCAAATCGAAACATTAATTACCGTGATTATCGAATTATCGAGCCGGACGAAGTTATCGGAAAGCTTTACCGCAACGAATTAACATCCCTCTGCTCGGTGATAAGAAAAATCGGTAGGTTCGCGTCAGCTTTCTCGGAAACGCTAATTTTCTCCATACAGCACCCTGTAATCGGCACGATATAGCCGATATAATACAATTAACTTCGTACATACTAATGAATCGTGCTTCGTTTTTCTCTACGCGTATTTACCTTCCTTTTATCGGTATCGTATTCTTTAATATTCATTAAAAATCTCGATCGATCCGTACAATGTTTCTCGAAGTGTACAAAAATCGACAAGTGTCGCGTCAGCTTTCTCGGAAACGCTGATTCCCTCCGTACACAGCACCCGGCCAATCGGCACGAGATAGCCGATATAATACAATTAGCTTCGACGATAAAATCCCCCACGGCTGATTAAATCTTTCTAAAGCAGTATTGGATCAAGGTTTCCCGCGGACGTGCACAGCTTGTCCGCGTGTACTCTCTCGGCGTGGCTATGGTTGCGCGGAGAAGGAAGGTTGATAGGCTAAATGTAACATTAGATTGGTTGTATCTTACCTATAGGCGTATAATTATGAAACGTGAAAAATTTTAACAACCGGCGCGCACTGTGCCGCCCGTAAACGTAATTGCGGGTACACCTATGCAAACCGTCGATGCGAATACACGCGGGAGGGGACAACGGAGCACGGTTGAGAACGATAAATACTCACTAGAGCTTGTCGCGAGGTATTATGGTTTCTATACGTAATGCAAATTGGTTCTGCTCGAACAAAAACTCCGATTTATCTATGAATCTAAAACGTCCGATCGGTAATATTCATATTTATCTCGAACAGGTGAGAACTTAAGAGCGAGTTCGGATTTATGAAATCAGCGGATGACGACTGGGAATAAATATTTAAATGGGGGGGGGGGGGGGGGGGTAGGAACAAAACGGTCGTGCCGGCTAAACGTGATATTATTTAGCTTGGGTTATTATCGACGCGAGATAAGTAAAAGCACGTGAGTAACGTGTAATTGGAAAAACGAGAGAGTTCGATTATAAAGTACTCCGATTGCACCGTAATCGAAGTAAACGCAGGGAAGTACGTATTTGCTTATCGTTAAATAATGTAACAATCCTCGTTATCGTGTGCGTTATATATGTACGTAGACGCGATACATACATTTCGTATCGATTATCGTCGTTGCGCGGATACTCGTGCCGTACCGTTTCAACTTGACGATTTCTCTACCGGTAGTTTTCATCGGAAATAATATCGAATTATACTTATCTCGTGGCGCAATACCGGACCTATCGGAGCGTGACTATTCGTCGCGACTATTCGCTATTCGTGGCCACGAGAAAAATCTTGCCCAACGATCCTTTCAATAATGCCCCGCCGATACGTTGCGCGGCACCGGGTACCGTTGTTGCGACGAAGACACGCTTCGCGAATGGTTGCCGATTTCGATCGAAGTTGCATCCAGTTTTGTGCAACGAGTATAATGAACTATGACACGGTGGAATCCGATGCACCGCCAGCTGCGTGTCGGAGTAGGAATTTCGCGAATCGAATCACCTTACGTTCGGATCGGTCTCTCGGTCGGAATACAAAATTAACGGTTTAACTCTTTGAGATAAAGGATTTTTAAAGAGGGAATGAAAACTAAGTTGCATAGAATTCAGTACGTACGCCGAGCAATTCGCCGAACTTTATCGCAACGGTGTCAACGACTTGGTAATGCGTTTTGACTCGAATACATTTTGTTTTCACTTATTTAAACATTCAGCGTTGATTCATAATATTGCCAACTGAACGAATAACTTAAGATAATATATTAAATTGTATGACTATGGGTGACTTTGAGTTGGATTGTTTTTGTCGTTATTCCCGGCGAGAGCGGTTGTCGTTGATTAAATAAAAGCGGTAAACACAGCAACGGCAAGAAAGTGCAGCGGTACAAATGTTTTTGACGAATATTGTTTTGTTCGAGGGGTGAGTTCAATTAGTAAAGTAAAGAGAAATGCGTTTGTCTTTTTTCCCCCGTTTTCTGAGAGCTTTGGGTCTTCGGAGCATTCTTATCGGAAATTATTTAAATATCCGTAAGAGTATCGAGTAGTCGCAATATCTCCGAAGCATCCGAAGATCCAGAGATGTGCATGCTCTAGATTTGGCTTAAATCTGGATCATGCACATCTCTGGATCATCAGATCTCCAAACTTTTATTTTACTCCATCAAGTGTATTTCGGGTCGCTGATCACGAAAGAATTATAGAATTTCTATTCTACTGAAAATGATTTCACAAGAAATCACACGTGTTTTGCTTGCTTTAGAAATAATTTGGAGATCCGAAGATCCAGAGATGCGCATGATCTAGTTTTAAACCACGGCATCCTTCCTTCGAACTTCCATATTCCATCTTAAAGTAGACGTCCACGGGTTCGCATCGTACGCATCGGACGGATCATATCAATTCGCAGTAGTGCGTCCACTGTATCCATGAAATTCACGAATAAAGCGAATCCGTAGACGTAGACGACGATTAGCGTGCAAAGCGTTAAAGCCTCGTCGACCGAAGCATCAGTTCGCGAGAAGATAACTCGACGAACAAGTTCCCTCGTGATCGCCGACGAGTGGCGAATCGTGGGAGAACGAAAATACGTGGAAACGATAGCCGCGAAAAACGCGCGTGGCACCTGGCTCGCGGGCAGTGACGTACGAAAGAAAGTGACCGACGGCGTATAATAATATCCGCCACCGCGCTCGCAAAAAGCTGCCTGTCGACAGGTTTTCGAAGCCTGTAACTCCTCGCTCCTCCCGTCCATCCGGACGTACATACATACAATGAGAAACGACGTGGAAGAGGGTGCCGCTGAGGATCGCTTCCACGAGCAAACAACACACCTGGAGCAACCGGAGGTGGAGGGGGGGGGAGGGCCGCTTTACTTCGGCTTCTCGAGGAAGAATTTTCGGGTATACTCCATTACGCGGCCGTCGCAACGGGCGTTAATAAAAGTCGTAAACACTTCGTCGCGAAGTGCATCCATTATTCGCGTTTAAAGTGGACAACCGGTGGGCCGGGGAGAAATATTGAAATCGACGGAGAACGAGATGACGCTCTAATGGACGTTTAAGCGTCGAGTTAAATTGCAGGGTATCGGGCGCGGAAAAAGATGCCGCGGGAGTGATTTGTCGGGTTATTGATCATTTTTTTTTTCGTACCTCCCGATTGCCGTGGTTTCGTTATATTAATTTATTCGTCGTTACTGGGAAGCGATGTCTGAATTAGGCTCGAGAAGGGAGGAAAATTGACGAGATTTCGTCGCGTTTGACAATTGAGCAGGTTTAGGTGTGACCTAGGTATGAGTAGGTTGACGGGGAGTACCTGTCCTGGGTGAAATTGTGTTTCATTGAAAACTGATGATACGTACACATAATGTATACCTAAAGAACGTGTTAATATATTTATTTCATTTAGAAATTATACTATTTCAAAATGAAATTTTTGGGAAATATTCTCAAAAGGTTACTCTACAAGACGCGTGTTTTCAGTTTTCAAAATCTTGATTTTAACCACAGTAAGTACTCGTTAAAATCGACCTAGTTTTATACCTGTCAAACGTACGTAACCCCTTGAATTATTCCGGCAGCATTACTTTTTAATAATCGTTCGACGCGATGCAGGATTTTTTATTCTCACGGAATTCTCAATGTATCGTGGCGTAACGATACGTGGAATTTCAAAATATATCCAAGAGCATGGTAGATGCTAATTACGTTAAAGGGGTTTGTTACCCAAAGCTCACCGAAGAAATGAGCCAGGTTAATTTTTGCAAACCGTAATTACGAACGATAACTAACGAAGACAGAAATATAATTTCGTGCACGGAAATTCTTTTCATTCCGATTAAATCTCGCGTGCGTTCGTGAATTAATTAGCGACGTCGAATCACTGATTCGCGCCAAGTTAATTAAACACCGACGAATATTATTAGGAATAATAATAAAATAACCGATACGTTATACGAAAGGAATTCGACGTACGATACGCGTAACTGTTTCCTCACCGACGTATCGCGTTCACGTGCGAGATATTTTATTGCACGATCGTTGAAGATGGACATTTTTTTCTTCCTCTTTCTCTCAATGCACCGTCCCAATTAAATGGCACATAAACCGTTCGGAGGTAGTTCAGTGGTACTCGTTTTTATGACGCCGCGTGCGTTCGCTCGCGAAGGTGCCGCTAATTGAATTTTTCCACCGTAAGGAAGTAAACCGTAAATTTGAGAGAACGAATGTTTCGTCGTTCGACTTTGATGTCGTCGGTCCCCGTAGGAACGATCGAACGTTTGAAAAATCTGCATCGACTCGGTGGATAATGCGTAGTAAAACGTCTTCCGAAGCCTACTCGGCGAGAGCCATTTCTATTCGTCATACGAATCGCCCACGTGCACATATAGAACTGCAAAAAAAAAAGGAATGATTCGCTGATCGTAGTAACGTGTAGCGAGTATGCTTCGGATCGAAGTTGACAGTATTGAATGAGAAACGAGATACGCCCACTTTCGTAGCTGAATCCAAGTAGAATGTATTACAAAAATTTTGTAAAAGAAACCATGTTCGCGTCTAATGACGACCGATAAGTTGATGCTAATTATCCGGTAATCGAAGATGTGCTCCATTGTTCAGGAATAAACGTATGTCCTAGTAATGTATGGATCGACGAACGATAATTAACCGACGTTGTCTTTGGAAAATTCACCGTTGCGTTATTTTGTCGTAGATACTTCGCCACGGAGATTGTACGAGACCGCGTGCTATGCACGAACAATACGCGAAACGAATCCGCGAAAATGGAACACAATCTTCGAAACAGTAAAAATACAAACACTGTATATATCCGGGGGCTGGTATTTCTCCAGGATAGCCGAGTGTAGGATGTGAAAAAGTAACGGCAGCATTGAATCCGTATAGAAATAATTGACATCAGCTTATGGCGTTTTAACACTAAGATGACCAGGGAACTGTTCTGTGTTTTCCGACTTTAATAATTACAATAAACTTATGTAAATGCGTTGCAAGTTGTTTCTATACTACCACATTCCAGAAAAGAATACAGAATTATTTGCAGCAGATTTTCAAAATACGTAGACGTCTTTGGAAGAGGTACAAATATTTTAGATGGTCAAGAGTGGACAATGGTCAATGAACAGCTCACGTCCGAAATAATGGATTGAACTACCGAAATCGCAAAGATTTCGAAATTTCGCAAAGAAACACACTGTCAAAAATATTTGAAAACGGCAGTTCAAAAATTTTCGGTTGATCTTCGATTTCTCTATAGGGAGCGTCGGGACGCCAAGAAGTTCAGTCTGGCTGCAGCCTTCGGTGGGTTCGGATCTCGAGCTCCAGGTCTGGATCTTCGCTGAGGACGGGTGACCACTGGTGAGTGACCACTTCACCACTGCTCGCGGTTTTGGTCGCGGCCGCGATCATGGTCGCGGTTGTGGTCGCGGCCGCGGTCTTGACCACGATCTTGGTCGCGGTTTTGGTTGCGGCCGCGGCCACGGTCTTGACCGCGGTCTTGGTCGCGGCCGCGATCATGGTCGCGGTTGTGGTCGCGGTCGCAGCCTCGGTCTTGGTCGCGGCCGCGATCATGGTCCCGGTTGTAGTCGCGGTCGCGATCTTGGTCGCGGTCTTGACCACGATCTTGGTCGCAGTTTTGGTTGCGGCCGCGGCCGCGGTCTTGGTCGCGGCCGCGGTCTTGGTCGCGGCCGCGATCATGGTCGCGGTTGTGGTCGTGGTCGCGGTCGCAGCCACGGTCTTGGTCGCGGTCGCAGCCTCGGTCTTGGTCGCGGTCGCGGCCGCGATCATGGTCCCGGTTGTAGTCGCGGTCGCGATCTTGGTCGCGGTCTTGACCACGATCTTGGTCGCGGTCGCGGCCGCGGTGTTGGTCGCGGTTTTGGTCGCGGTCATGGTCGCGAATCATTTCTAATGGTTGATGCTTCCTAGTTATTATTTATGAAAACTTTCTGTATAAGGAGCGTCAAGCAGTTCAGTCTGCCTGCAGCATTCGGTGAGGTTGGATCTCCAGTTCAGCTCCAGAAGCAGTTCCGGATGTGGGTCTTCGTCGATGGTGAGTAACCCCTTGACCACTTGTCGCGTTCGCGGTCCATGTTATTACGATATTATTTATTTTTAATTTTAATATCAATTGAATTTTCAAATTTCGTTTGCGTTTTCGTTCGATCTCAACGTTGGCCGTGGGATTCGAAGATCCCTCCATTTTTTTTTCGTTTGGGATTGTCATTTGGTCATCATTTCGACACTTGATTCGGCGTGGTACAGCAGTACCTCTGAATTTCCAATGATACGTTTAAGTTGTTTATTTCCAATTTTAACTGTTTTACTGTCTAATGTTAATTTCAATGTAATGTCTAGCCTTTAAGGGTTTAGATTTTCAAACAGAAGAGAGGAAAGAGAAGAGAGAAGAGAGAACAACGAAGAACGAAGAACGAAGAATGAAGAAAGAAGAAAGAAAAAAAAAGGAAATATAAATAAGTTGATTTAAGTTATCAATAAGAGAACATCTATGTATGATCATTTGTCGCGTGTGTTAGAAGAATGTCTTGGCAATAAACAGATGATTTCGATAAGTATTACTTATAGTTATTACTAAGAAATCATTGTACACGTGAGATCGAGGTACGTCTAGTGGGTCTATCTCCCTTCGGGTCTCGCTCGCAGCAACCTCCACGTGGTGAGACCTGGGTCGATAATATTTTTGTGTACTATACTTAAATATTATCGGGCGAATAGCTGCGAATGTATTCTTATTTCTTCCGAATTTCCGAGTGTGTGAGTGTTTTAAGTAGTATTTTATAACACTTAGCAATAAACAGACGATTCCGATACTTTCAATTTAATTTCTTTGCGACAATCTTCTATCGTCGCTTTGTGTTTTTCGTCTCCTCTCGTCCGATCGTTATTACTTGCACGTGGCTTTCCGACTTTAAACTTTCCCCAATTATAATGCTTTCCGACTTTAAATTCTCCCCAATTATTTTCGCGTCGCGTCCCATCGTCTGTTTGTCGCTTAAGTATTACTTGTAAGGCTTATCGTTTAAGCGTTGATAGTTTTGGTTAAGTTATTAATAAGAAAACTTTGTAAAAGCGAGTGCGGTATGCGTCTGTATGTATAATAATTACTAGCGAATATTTGTAAGGATTTGTAATTTGGCGTGTGTATTTGAATGGCTTGGCAATGAACAGACGATCCCGATATTTTCAATTTCATTTCTTTGCAGCAATCTTCTATCGTCGCTTTGTGTTTTTCATCTCCCTCTCGTCCGATCGTTATTACTTGCACGTGGCAGTTGGGTTCGAGAGGAGTGCGTGAGCAGTAGCGCGTACTTGTCTCAGATACCCAATTTGAGTCTGCCTCGGTTAGAAGTCCTAGAGGGAAAGTCTAATCTCGCACAGTTAGGCCGGTGCTTGTAGAGGCTCTGAGCCTTGGTCATCCAAGTCCTCCACTTAGCTCGTCGCGGGAGGAAGCTCCCCTCTGCTCTTCTGGTCGGGGCATGCCGATGTTGCGGGCAAGTAATGCTTTCCGACTTTAAATTCTCCCCAATTATTTTCGCGTCGCGTCCCATCGTCCGTTTGTCGCTTAAGCATTACTTGTAAGGCTTACTATATGTATGTATCTAGTATAGGTTTGCAACGCTTAACGATAAGCTGATAACTTTTATTCTCTCAATTTTACCTTCCCCCTTGAATTCTATCGCGAGCAACTTAATTTATCCGTCAATTTAAGATCAATAACTTTTATGCACAACTTTTTTTTCGCTAGCTTATCGTTTAAGCGTTGATAGTTTTGGTTGAGTTATTAATAAGAAAACTTTGTAAAAGCGAGTGCGGTATGCGTCTGTATGTATAATAATTACTAGTGAATATTTGTAAGGATTTTTGTAATTTGGCGTGTGTATTTGAATGGCTTGGCAATGAACAGACGACCCGATATTTTCAATTTAATTTCTTTGCGACAATCTTCTATCGTCGCTTAGTGTTTTTCGTCTCCTCTCGTCCGATCGTTATTACTTGCACGTGGCTTTCCGACTTTAAATTCTCCCCAACTATTTTCGCGTCGCGTCCCATCGTCTGTTTGTCGCTTAAGTATTACTTGTAAGGCTTATCGTTTAAGCGTTGATGGTCTTAGTTGAGTTATTAATAAGAAAACTTTGTAAAAGCGAGTGCGGTATGCGTCTGTATGTATAATAATTACTAGCGAATATTTGTAAGGATTTTTGTAATTTGGCGTGTGTATTTGAATGGCTTGGCAATGAACAGACGATCCCGATATTTTCAATTTCATTTCTTTGCAACAATCTTCTATCGTCGCTTTGTGTTTTTCATCTCCCTCTCGTCCGATCGTTATTACTTGCACGTGGCAGTTGGGTTCGAGAGGAGTGCGTGAGCAGTAGCGCGTACTTGTCTCAGATACCCAATTTGAGTCTGCCTCGGTTAGAAGTCCTAGAGGGAAAGTCTAATCTCGCACAGTTAGGCCGGTGCTTGTAGAGGCTCTGAGCCTTGGTCATCCAGGTCCTCCACTTAGCTCGTCGCGGGAGGAAGCTCCCCTCTGCTCTTCTGGTCGGGGCATGCCGATGTTGCGGGCAAGTAATGCTTTCCGACTTTAAATTCTCCCCAATTATTTTCGCGTCGCGTCCCATCGTCCGTTTGTCGCTTAAGCATTGCTTGTAAGGCTTACTATATGTATGTATCTAGTATAGGTTTGCAACGCTTAACGATAAGCTGATAACTTTTATTCTCTCAATTTTACCTTCCCCCTTGAATTCTATCGCGAGCAACTTAATTTATCCGTCAATTTAAGATCAATAACTTTTATGCACAACTTTTTTTTCGCTAGCTTATCGTTTAAGCGTTGATGGTTTTAGTTGAGTTATTAATAAGAAAACTTTGTAAAAGCGAGTGCGGTATGCGTCTGTATGTATAATATATACTAGCGAATATTTGTAAGAATTTTTGTAATTTGGCGTGTGTATTTGAATGGCTTGGCAATGAACAGACGATCCCGATATTTTCAATTTCATTTCTTTGCAACACTCTTCTATCGTCGCTTTGTGTTTTTCACCTCCCTCTCGTCCGATCGTTATTACTTGCACGTGGCAGTTGAGTTCGAGAGGAGTGCGTGAGCAGTAGCGCGTACTTGTCTCAGATACCCAATTTGAGTCTGCCTCGGTTAGAAGTCCTGGAGGGAAAGTCTAATCTCGCACAGTTAGGCCGGTGCTTGTAGAGGCTCTGAGCCTTGGTCATCCAAGTCCTCCACTTAGCTCGTCGCGGGAGGAAGCTCCCCTCTGCTCTTCTGGTCGGGGCATGCCGATGTTGCGGGCAAGTAATGCTTTCCGACTTTAAATTCTCCCCAATTATTTTCGCGTCGCGTCTCATCGTCTGTTTGTCGCTTAAGTATTACTTACTATGTATAAGTTATTAATAAGAAATCATTGTACAAGGGAGATCGAGGTACGCCTGGTGCGTCAATCTCCCTTCGGGTCTCGATAGCGGCAACCTCCACGTGGTGAGACCTGGGTCGATAATATTTTCGTTTACTATACATAAATATTATCGGGCGAATAGCTGCGAATGTATTCTTATTTCTTGTTTCTGCGGAACTTTGCATAAGTTTCTGTTTTAAATTCTTTTTATGCGGAGCGTGTGAGTGTTTTAAGTTTACGAACGTTTAGTGCATTACGAGGTTGCGGGCGAGTGTCATTGTATTCCTTTAAATTCACTCATTTATACTAAGAAATGTAAGTTTGCTCTTGCATCTCACGATTCAAACCACTCCTTTGTAAAAATCTCACATTTATCTCTTAGCAACGGGCGAGGGTTCTATCTATCTATAATGCTTTGATAAATTATTCATATACCACGTTCTTCCATTGCAAAATCAATTAAGTTCAAGAGAATGTTTGAGAAAAAGTGAGATTTTATATCAAAAGTACACAATATTAAATAAGGTAGCACGAAATCAGAATAGTTATATATATCACGAAATGTAAATGATTCCCATGTTTCATTATTTGCCGTGTCGCGCGAGAAATCGCGTTATACGAAAACCGTCATCGCGTTACACGAAAGCCAACTGTACGTAATTTTAATTCCAGCTCGCTTTATCATCCACGCGTGGTAGATTCAAAGAAACGCGACGATCGAAAAAATGACCGTCGCAGAAGTATCCCCGACACTGATTACGAACGACCCGTATACGGTGGAAGAAAGAAGGAAGCGCGATTAATTTTTTTCTCCCTCTCTCTCTCTCTCTCGCCGTTCGCTCGCACCTCCGATCGTTGCCTCCTTTCGTGCATGTATAATTAAGCAGCGGCGTACGCGGGAGACATCGAAACTAGGTCTTGTCAAGGAAGTGGTTTATGCGTTGCACGTGCACCGGTGTGTACCGCCATGCGTATATCCATTAATATACGAGCCGTTTATGAATAGGTACACGACACGCACGCCGCGTCGTCGGTACGCTAGAATTTCGTCCCGCGGAAACCCATACAAGCGAGCGAGCGAAGCTGCTCTCATGGGAAACTGGCCCGCGAAGGATGTGGATATTTAAAGTGCTTCCCCGAGACCGATAATTAAACTCTTTAACGCTTTAGCAACGCCGAGATCATTTTGCCTGGCGCGCGAATAACGAACGGTACAGGGAGAGAGAGAAAGAGAAAGAGAAAGAGAGAGAGGGAGAGAAGTAAATTATCCACCGTGTTGCGCATTACGCGCAGATCGAAGTACGTTTTCGAATGACTAATGGGGTGAGCTCGGGTTTTACCGTTAGCGCCGAAGCGCAGAAGCACGTGTTTCCAATCTTTGCGACCTGGGATACCCGCGTGCAACGGCTCGCCGCGAAAAAGGAGGAAGGAAAGTGAAAGTATCGGAGGGAAACCTTAACAATGTTTCCACGTTTGCCGAGATTGTCAAGGTTGCACGATCGGCGCGAGGCTCCGATAGAATTTTATCTCGTCGATCGTTGGAGCGGATGGTTTTTCAATAGGCGGATATACACGCGACGCGAGATTCGCGCGAAAATTATTCATCGACGGCCGCTTTAAGCCCGTTTGTTGTTTATGGGAAATAAATCATAATTCGCGAATGCCGGGTAGGAAGGAAGAGTATTCGGAGTTCGACGGAAAATCTCACGATTTCCCGCGAAGCGCGGTGTAAGATCGAGGCGAGGGATCGTGGAAACGGTGGATCGCGATCGATACGGTTGGCGTGGCGATTAAACGATGCGTGGTACGTTGATACGATCGAAACGCGTGATACCTTTGGGTAATTATTAATGGGATCTGGGAGAGTCGTTGGAAGGATCCGTAGGACGCGATTCCGGGAAGATGAATTTGGTATAAATTGAGGTGAAGTTTACTATAAATTGCGGAAGATTGCGGATGGTAACTGAATAGAAATATCGATCGTCTCAAGAAAATTTGACGTAAAATTTATTTAATCTCAAGCGTGTTCGTGTCTATAAAATGACTGGGATTAAAACGGAAATTTGGTTCTTCTGCTAAACTCATTCTCGCTGTTTTTAAGCATTAACCGATGCTTCCGATGACAAACGAGATGCGGAAAATTCTCCAGGGTACTGGAAAGAAAATATCGATCGTCTCAAGAAAATTTGTCACCCACGTCGGAACATAAATTTTCATACATGACGCGCCGATAAAATAACTCCTGTTAAAACCAGAAGTTACGTTTTATACTAAAGTTATTTGCGCTGTTCTTAAGAACCGCGAGATATTTCCGTTATCCAACGATGTATCTAATATCATCGAAACCGTTCGTAATAACCGAGAACGCGTTGCGAGCGAGATATCGCCGTAGAAAATACGCGAAATCTCTTTACAGCCGCGGATTTAATTTATTTTACCGATTCGTTCGAACGCTCGATGCCCGATCTCTCCGAGGAGCGTAAAATTCATAAAATACGCGAACCGCGAATGATTCCACGGTATAGTAAACGCACTGCCATTCATGCGCAATATACGATGGTACAGATTCTCGTCGGTGCCTGTACCGAACTACCATAATAATAAAAACGTAAACGAATAGCAGAACGTATCGAGCGGTACGGTAAGCGCTACGCGAAATCTCTTTTCCGCTTAGGAATTCATTCATAATAAATCGCACAAACTCTCGATCCCTTCGAGCGGTATAAAATCCATTAAAACAAAAAAAGAAACACGAATCACGGAAGATTCCGTGGCACGATGAACGGAAAACACACGAATCTCTCTTTTTCCGCCTCGAATTCGATTTATTCTGCACAATCGTTGAAAGAAGCGATTCCACCGAGATCCCTCCGAGCGGCGTTAAAATGCATAAAACGCGAATGATTCCACGGCACGGTAACCGCTACGCCATTCATTCGTAATATACTACGGTGAAAATTCCACTTCGGACCTAAAGAAAACTGCCATAATAATAAAAACGTCGACCGATATAGCGGAAGGTGTATACCCCGGTACGATAAGCGCAATACAAAATCTTTTATCCGATTAGATTAATACTAAATCGCTCGAATCCCCGACCCCTTGATCGCCTCGAACGATATAAGCTCCAATAAAAAGAAACACCAATCCCGGAAGATTCCGTGGCAAGATATCCGCAAAAAACGCGAATCAAGGGACAAGGTCTTGTCTCGGGCCAAGTACAAGTACGCGAGACAAGACCTCGTATCTTTTCCGGAAAGAACGAACAGGGGTTTTCGAGGTAATCAAACTGTATTAAACAATGAATTAAAAAAAAAAAGAAGTGTAATATCAATCGGAAAGGACGCGCCAAGATGAGTTCTCTTTCCCGCCACGAATTCGATTCATCCAACAGAATCCTCGAAAGAAGCGAGGTCCCACCGACAACCCCTCCGTACAAACGTAAAATGCATAAAACACGCGAATCGCGAATGATTCCACGGCACGGTAACCGCAGCGCCATTCATTCGCTATAAACACTACGATAGGAGGATTCTCCTTACGAACCTGCAGAAAACCAGCATAATAATAAAAAAAAAAAAAAAAAGGCATAGACGAAGAAGCAGAATATACCGCGACACGGTAAGCGCAATACCGTTCGAGCGACAAAACTGGTCGGTGGAGTCGCGTACCACGGAGGAAGAGCTCTCGGATCTCTCACGGATCTCGAGTTTGCTCATCTCTCCGCGGGATCGAGGCCTACCTCTTCAAGGACTTGCCTAGCAGGACCCGACGATATCCCTCTACCGTGCCACCTTTTCCGTCGCTTATACGTAGCATTCGTTGTTGCGCGTCCGTGTGGCCCTGTCTCTCGCATGTATCGGCGCGTGACGCAACCAGATGCCAGGGGATCCTGGCCCGTGAGGATCGAGTTTTGCGGATGCTACCGCCTAACGGTCGACGGTTAACGCGTTATCGGGGGATCTCTCTCGGTGGGTCTCCAGTGACGTCAGGGGTCCCGGTGAATGGGACCAACAACGGCTGCGCCGCACCGTGGTAGGTTACTTGGAAACGGTGCCGTTTGGAGGCGCGACTTGCCGGTGATTCGGATCTCTGTATTTCGTGGAACGTGAATGAATCTTTTTCCGCCCGCCTTCCGATACGATCGACGGTTTCTCGCGACGACGAACTTCTGGGGTTTGTGTGTTTTTTTTTGGTGGGAAGACGGTGATTCGGGAGGAGGCGAGGGAAGAAAGAGCGCGGTTGAATAATGTTAACGTCGGGCCCACCGGAGACCGGAAATCTGAATTACCGATGTAAAAGGAACTGTACGGTTATCGATAACATGGCGTACTCTGTAATCTTGTTTGGTTACTAGTAGCTCGGTTCTACTCGCGGATAATGCTCGTCGTGGGTGTTACCGATATGTTTGTAATAGACGAGGTGTAAAGTGGTGAGGACGTTTTAGATTCGGGGTGGGAGCGTACGACAGGTTAAATGAATTAAAATTTCCGAGACGCGTCTTAATTAACGAGATATTAATCGAAATCGAGAGCTAATCGGAAAGGATTATTTATTATCGCACGCTCGATTAGATGGATGCGATTAGATGCTCCAATTTTCGTTATCATTTCGTTAACTAAAGTGATTCAGACATGTTCGATAAAAAGAGCTGTGCTTGAAATTATCCTAGATATCGCACCTGTGTATTTATTTTTATATAAATGTTGAAAGATGCCGGGCGGGAAGAGGGACAAGATAAAAATGTAATTTGTTGTACTTATGATATTAGCGATCATTTTATTTATTCGATGTAAAACACGTGACGCATATTTATTTAATATTTTCAAGCGATATAAAATAAATAGGTGTCTTATTACCGTACCACGATCATCATTTTCAATCGTGTACCATAATTTTCATGACAATTTTAAAGTTTAACAATGACTAATTTCTTCGCGATTCGACGTAGAAAACTAATACTCGAATTAATTATGAAAAACAAGCATTCGCGACTCACGAATAAGCGAAATGCTCAATTGATGAACAGCAATGTTATTAGATACGATTGTTTAGAGAATATCTATCTAATCTTAATTTACTAAAGACTTTTGCCGACATTCGTGCGGTAAAAAAGCGCAAGTACGCGATAAAAAAGAAATCGCAAAAAAAAGCCTCGCAAGATACAAACCCTCCGAAGAGACAGGAAACGGCTGATACTTTCGAAAAAGTCGATACTCAAAACTCCGTGTATCTTAAAAAAAAAAAAAAAAAGATTTTTCTTCTCGAACGAGAACGCACTGCCGACGATTCTTCGTCGATCCGAAAATTGATCTTATGTACAGAAATAAATTAACAAAGTCCGTTATCGTAAGGTATAATAAGCATCGTTATTGTTATCGGTAACGCTTCTGAAAATAACGAATTCCTATTTACACGGCCAAAAAAAGAAAAGGGGAAGCAAACGTTCCGCGAAACTACCGATTGCACCTGTCTGCGAGTAAAAATGTTATTAAAAACAGAAATTCACGCTCTATAGTTAACACACTGACGTACAGACATCATCCGTCTCATCGCAAGCGCACGCTCGTTACGATCGGCAAACGGAATAACACAATGACGCGATGGACAACGATGGTAAAACTAGAAACGCATTTGTAACACGCGACGCGTTTACAAGCGCTCGCTGTGCCACGCTAGAACGCGCGGAAGATATTTAATCGCGTGGTATCGGGTATACGTGTAACGCGCGTACGCGTCAATGCAACGCGTCTATCCAGTGATTGCAAAGAATAACGCCGCGTGTCACGTATTTTTACATTCGAGGTAAGATCGATTAAAATTCTGAACACCAATCCTTGTCATTGAACCTCGGTTACATTACGTTGTTTTTTCAATGTCCAAAATTTGTTTTCACGCATTTTTTCTGGCAAATACATAGAATTTTGTTTTCATAAAACTCCTATTTTCACGTATCTTTTCTGGTACGTGCATAAACCCAGTTTTCACATTGTTTTGTTTTCTGATAGATAAATAAATCCTGTTTTCACGTATCTTTTCCGATACACAAGTAAATCTTGTTTTCACGGGTTTTTTTTTTTTTTTGTTAAATACTTTCTCGTAGATCCTGTTTTCACGCCTTTTTCTCATAATTGCATAGATCCTATAATCACGCATTTTTCCCGATAAACACACAGATCCTGCTTTCACGTATATTTTTCCAATAAATTCCTAGATCCTGTTTTCACGTATGCCGCCCTAATAATCACATAAATCCTCTACTCTCCAGCTCGAATAAACCTATTCCGAATTCGTTAAAATCGCGACACGCGGCGTTCACCCCTTACAATCGCAACTGTAACCCTAACGCGCGTTACAAGCGTGTCCTGAGCTTAACGACGCTGGCTCGTCGAACGACACTCTAAGCGGGCGTCGGGGCGGAATTCTGCGGCGTACGATAGATCCCGCTGAAAATGATGGTGCGCATCGGTTTGTCGTAGATGAAGTAAACGAAGGGATGATTAGCGTTGAAGATCGCCGGCTCCGAGGGTCTGCTCGAGCGGAAGCTGAAGAGGGCGGTGGCAGCGGCTGCCGTCGTTCCCTCTTCCGTGACCTCGATCTTGGCTCGATGAACGGCGTCGCCTAGGTGAAGGCTCTCCTCGCCGTCGGCCACGAAGCCCCGAAGATTCGCCACGTTCGGCATCAACAGCTCGCCGGCGCCGAGAGCGTGTAGGAGCTGACCCAACGGAAGTTCTCGCTCGATCTCGAAACGCGGCAGGGAGACCTCGACTTCACGCGGTGGCATCCCGTCGTCCAGGAGTTCCCGGAGTTCCTTGCCACCCTTTTCCGTGGATATGCGTTCGATAAGCTGGCGTACGCCGTCGCGATCGTTGGATCCCTGGGTGGCGTTTAGAGACCTCGCGGTGGCGAACGGTGGCAGGAGGATGTACATGGAGATCTCTTTGCCTTTGTACGGAAGCTCCAGAACGTGGGCGCCGAGTTCCTCGGAGACGACTGTAAAGAGGAGATTTGGTTTATAACAAATCTCGGAAACTCGAGTAAATTCGCAATGAAATCCGAGGTAAAAATGTAAGTCTCGGGGGTATTAAGATGGAAAATCTCGTTTAAAACAATGCCGTGGAAATTTCTTAATTTAAGGAAAAAATTCGCGACCCTAAGAATTATCATTCTATCTCAAGCTTAAACCACTTCTCTTTACATTTAGTAAATGTGGATGAAAAATTGAATGGAACAAATCTAGATCATGCACATCTCCGAATCCCCAGATCTCCAAACTATTTCTAAAGCAAGGAAACACGTGTGATTCCTTGTGAAATAATGTTCAGTAGAATAGATATTCTATAATTATTTCGTGATCAGCGACTCGAAATACACTTGATAGAGTAAAAGAAAAGTTTGGAGATCCGAAGATCCAGGGATGTGCATGATCTAGATTTAAGCCAATTGATTTTATCTGTAATTCGTGAGATATTAATAACGAGATTGAAGTCGAACTCGTTAAAACTGAAACGAAATCAAGTTTTACGGGAATAAATAAAAATGTAATAAACATGTTTCCGGACGAACGTTATGCTTACTGTGATTAAAGCTGCCTTTCTGACGCATAAACGTGACCATTCCATTTTGGGATCCCGAACTGTAGAAGAGATCCTTCTTCGAGTTGGCAGGATCGAAACGGCTCTGCCAGAGACCCTTGAAGTAAACCGCGTTCGCCAGGATCAAATCTGTGTCCTCCGAAACGCTGTCGGGCGGAAGTAAGTCCCTGATGTGACCCTTCGTCGAATTGCTGACCCACTCGTTGATGCGATTGCGAACGGCCATTGGGTTGGACCGGAAGTCGGTTTTCTCCAGTTGATCGCCGAAAAAGTCGAACATGCACTCCCGCAGTTTCTTTGCGCTCGATATCCACAATCGATTCGCTGACTTGTACTCGTAATCACTCGTTGAGTTTTCCTGGAAGAAATTACGAAAAGATAAGTTAACTCGAAGATTTGTCGTTCGCGAGGATTTTCAAGGTCGAAACGATATATTTCTGTGCCTCCTAATTAGCGTAGAGAATTTCGGGCTTTCCGACGAGAGCCCAAAACGTCAAACAAAAAATTTCTTAAACCCGTTTAAGCAAATTATCAAACTTGTTAAGAAATTTTAGTTACATTCTACCACGAACTTTATGAAAAACAATCTAATTTCAAGAAAAGCCAGAATTTCGGAGCGTCTCAAACGTAATCGAGTTTCTTCCACGCAACGATTAAATGAAATTAAATGAAAATCATAGCATCGATGCCATTCTTCGTTAACTCTGCGAACGCCACGTCACCCATATTTCGGCACGCGTGACACATTAATAATCTCAATACTATTATTAACAAAATTAAAACTCCGTAACTGTAGTACATATACTATCGTGTCAATCGCATAGGAGTGACGCGGCGCTGAACCGTCGCGACTCGAAAGCCCGTGATTCGTGGAATCTCTGAATCTTTCGTGCCTGCCGGTCCCAACGAAATATTTTGACATTATCCCGGCCTGACGTCACGATTATGTTGCTCGCCTTGGTACACTTCGGGCATAATTATGCAATCGCGCGCGCTCGCTACTCCGAGAAGTCATCTCACCCGAGAGTCACGCTGCTGCTTGATGGAATTCTCGAAGCCGTAGTATCGTTGCACGTCGACCTTGGACAGATCATCCGGGATATGCAAGGCTCTCTTCAAGGATCCCTCGGTGGTGCCACGAGCGCCGAAGTACGCCAAGGTTATCGCCTGATGAAGGCTGTGCGGACTGAAAAAGATATTGTCGCGGGGGTCGATGAGGCCGGCCTTCTTCAAGCTCTCGATGGCGAAACCGAAACGGGCGTCGGTCAGCGACGTCTTCGACGTCGGATTCATCGTCTGGGGATTGTCGTTGCCGGTCAAGCATTGCGCCGAGATGCCGCTCAGGAACAGCAACGCGGGAAGCACCGACATTGCCTGTAATTCAGTTTATTCCTCGGTTAATGCGATAGACAGTTTTGGTGGTATAACAGATTTTGGGTAAATTTGGATTTTCTTGAATTATAACGTTTCAATTAACCCTTGAACTGCGGCGCACTCTCGTTGACAAGAATGTACGTTTTATTCGCACAGATGCCCAATACGTTTGTGAAGGAAGTATAAACATTATTAAACATAAATTAAAAAATTCAGAATTGATGATGAAAAACAAATTACGTATACAGTAACAGAAGAAGTTTTTAACAGTCAATTCACGATGAGATTATACGCCTTTTGTCGTACATTAATAAATCTGTGATGGAAAATGTACAGAGTCCCCCATAAATGATGGTACACCGTCGAAGATGCAATACCTGAGACAATTCCAAGCAGGTTTTCCCTTATCAAAAATATCCCAAGTATTTTAGTTACCGAGATAATAATGAAAATAGGCAGTCGAACACGGTACCTGGCGGCGCTGGCTATTGGCGCATCCGATAACCAATCCGCTACCGGTTCCCGCGCCCATCTCCGATTGGACGCCGTTTTATGCTAATATCTCGTTAACCAAAGCACAAGCAACATTTTCGATAAGGAAAAACCCGTTTGAAATTATCTCAGGTACCGCACCTTTAACGGACTTACCATAATTTATCGGACACCCTGTACGCGCCTTTCGTACTCGAAAGCTTAAGTTTCAGAGCTATGGCGCGTTTCTACCCCCTCTCCGTCGTCTAGACAGAGTTCAACTTATCGTTAAACGCGCGTAACGCGTCTTTCGATGCGGCGAGTGCACGCAAAACTTTTGCGCAAACGGAAATTACGCTGTTTCGAAAATATCAAACGTTTCGGGCAATTTTCTATGGCATTGCACAATCTTGTTGGTAAACGACATTGCAATTCCGTACAGCGTTTATTATTAATACTTGATAGCGTATCATTATTATTGAACTCGCTGTCATTGATATGCAATTACTATCGCTACGTGGAACACGGAAGTGAAAAGCGAAAGTGCAGAATATACGCTCCGCAGATTTTTCAATAAAACAAAAAATTATTTAACCGCCGAAGAACCAACTGAATAAATTTTTGCATGGAAAGAAATATTTCTCCACCAATATTCTTCTCTTTTATTCACAAATATGATCTTTCGCGTACTTATCTATGAACGGGCTTATCTTAAAAAGCGTAATTAAGATCGCACGTATAATGTTGCGATTTTAACTTTAAAATCGAAGGTTAAACGCGAAATGTAGATGATTAATTTCTAACAAATTTCTAACAATTTTGGAAAATGCACGAGTCAGCGCGAACACGCGACAAGTGCGACGGGCCCCTTAAAAATCCATGCCGTGCGTATCGTGCGCGAAGACCCACATATGACGGATTCTCATCCGGTTCGTTAAAGCATTCCAAAGAAAGGACTTTCACGTCGCCGACTGGAGAAAGCGATGAGCCGCGGCTGACGTGGTACGGAAAAAAAAGAGTAATGAAATAAGGAGAGCACCCTCATTTCGCGGCCAAGTTTCGCAATTCTCGACCGTTTCGGCAACCGTCACAGCCTCGCGACCTCTAAAAGTAATTTATGCGAGTTTCTAGATCGCAATTCCGCGCGAGGTCAAATCCTGTATCGGCGAATTAATCCACGTCATTCTGGTTTGGCGGCACTCTTTTTTTCTTTTTTTCTTTTTGTTCCAGCGCCAAAAAGAGTTTCGCGCACGATTCACGCTCTAATTATTGCGGTGACAGATATTTCCTATTTTTCCACGCGAACGAACGTGAAAAGAATCGTTAAAATGACGACCGCTTTTATCGCGGATAAATATAATTACAAACCACTCCTGAACTGATCGTTTTAGATTGATTATATTTTATCTGAAATATTGGACAGTTTTTATCGACGTGGGAATTTAATTAAAATATTCTTCGTGAACTAAATTTGGACATCGTACGCATGATCGCGGAAACGGGTCGCATGAATTTTAAGTTAAAACACTGGCGCAAGATGCATTCGAACAAGACCGTTTTACGCTTTCTACAATGCAATTTCTTAGGAAATATGAGGCAAACGTCGATGCAGGGTCGTACGGAGTGAAATCGATCATTTTTCGGAATAAAGATTTGAATTCCTTTCAATACTAAATAAGTATGCAATTGTATTATGCGAGACACGGGAATGACAGTAGAAGAATATTGAAAACATTTGTGTACAAGCCAATGAACTTGACAAAATCACATCTTCCCGAAATTTTGATTAATCATGAACATTAAATAATTATAAACTGCGACCGAACAATATAATGCAAAATAACAAACAACGATATTGATTATACATATAATACAAATACGATAAAATAATTTAACGCGATCGAAATTAAAATCTTCAGTCCGGAAAGTCATCGATTTCATTCGAAATGACCCTGTACATACGTAATCGTCGAGGCAGCGATTAGACTCGCGACGTTGAAGCCTCTGTCAGCCGTAACGTTACTCGGAATCCCAGCACTCGTAATCATAGAATTAGTGAAAAGTTTTACGATCCGGAACGCGGGACAACAGCGCTTACATGCCGGGACGAGTGAAAGCAACGAGCAAACCGTGACATCATACGGTCCGGCTTTCTTGCCTGAAATTCACGTATGACGAGTTTCGTGTGACGAAAGCAAACACACCGGGGCGCGTTTCTTTCTACAGCGGGAGAAAACACGAGGCCTCAGCGTCGCGGATGTTAATAGCGTGGCAGCGGACACGCGAGAAGTTTTCTGGATTATTAAATATCGTTACGATCGCGGGAAGCAAAATTCGCGTAACTTCGAATAAAGAACCTTTCGTGGAATTTATTAGGTGGATTCAACGTTTCTCGGACTCTTATCCATTGTTTTAATTACTGATTTGGCAAATTTGATGTTATTCTTAAATTGGCGTGTATATATGTGAAATTATTTGTTCGCGGGTTGAAGGCTGATTGCGTGTAGATTCATATATTGAATTCTTAATTTATCAATTTTTATATTGATCTTTCTGCTAGAGATATCGATTCTAAGATGTTTGCGTTACTTCAAAAATTATATATTGAACCGTACGTTTTTTTTTCTCATTTATTTTTGATTCTATTCAAATGACTGTCGAGTTTTTAATTTCAGTATATCTATATCAGTAAACATGTATCATAAACCTCTCATAATTTACATATTCCGTCCCACGTGCAGTTTATTCGCTCATCTCGAATTTCGCTCGACGATCCGTGAACAATTATCCACGAGACACGACGCTACCCAAATTTCTATCTTGCCTTTAAATGTACACGTCGCTTTAAACGCACCGTTTATTCAACCACGATGCGTTCAGTATTCTTCAGTTTCTTAAACATCCACGAAATAACGCCGAGAATTTACCAATAGCATGCGACACGCCGAGGGAATCAGAAGTGAATTCCTCGATCACGTACGTGTCCGTCTTAATAATTTCACCACGTACGCTAGCTATAATTGAACGACAGTGGTTCTCCAGACCCGCGACGACGTAATACGCGTAAAGGTAATTAAAATCGATTCTCCTAACCGAGTCGACGTTACGTCGAACGTTATGTGCGCTAAAAAGAAAAAAAAAAGAAAAAATAGAAGAACCCATCGCGACTCGACGAAAAAGTGATTTATGAATGATCGTCGACCTTCTCCGTAAGCGTCACGATCACGAGAGTTGGAAATTCCGTGCCTCGTCGCATTATCGTTCCTTTTATAAACACTGCGCTAACAGGATGGCATGAAATAGAATCGCTCGTTAAGCCAGAGTCCTTCGCAGATAATTGATAGTAAAACGAATCGTAACGGGAAGCATTTCTAGTTTTTTGTTCAGCGCGGCGTGAAGGACAAGAGTGAATTTTCCGACGCGATAATCGAATAGGAGATGGAGAACGCTGAACTTAAAGGCCCGATGGGGGGGGGGAACTCGTGCGACGCGATAAGCTATCGCGCTTGAACTTTTCATGCCGGGTCATGCGTCAAAAGGAGTACTTTTTGCATCAATAGTTTTCGCAACCCGATGTTTCTTTATCCTCGTTATCGCGTAATGCGCGGGGAAAGTTGATAACGTTACAATGACATTGCTTGGAAAAACCAAGAACTGACAACCGGTAATTTACGAAATTGAGCGTCGCGGGGACAACTCGCGCGCAAAGTGACACAAAGATAATGTTTAAAAACGTTTATCGAGCATTTACCTCGTGTTATTTTTACTCAAAATTAATCCACCAACTAGAGATTTTCAATTCTTAATAACGCACGTTAGTTTTTTTTTTTTTATATCGAAGATGCAAAGCCACGAAGTAAGCGTTTACGAAACACGTAAATCTTTTCGTTTACTTTTCGATCGGTGTTATTACTCATCACTTGAGATTTCGAGCGCAGACACTTGGAATGTCTAGCAAATTCAATTAACGCTTGAAGATACGAAGAGACCAGGTCTTGTCTCGAGCCAAGTACAAGTACGCGACACCAGACCTTGTATCTTTTCCGGAAAGAACGAACAGGGGAAAGATTTTCGAACTGGTCAAACTGTATTAAACAATTAATTTAAAATTCTCTTATCTCTCCGCAATACCAAACACATTCATCAAACTTTCCTAAGAACCACCAAATAATGCTCGCCTAAAGAAAAACTGACAAAGCTACTCCGTTGCGTCAAAACTCGCGATCAAACCATCCCATTCACAGTTTCCCACGAATTTCCGAACGACACGAATATTCAGCTAAAAAGACTTGCGCGAAGCGCAAATCATTTCGAAGCATCAACGGGGACAACGATAAACAACACTCACCGACTGGACGAACATTTTTCCCTATTCTCAACGACGAACGATTGATCTCGATACACCGATTAACGTCTCTCCGTTTGACCCGCGGGATTTCAATGCCACGGAAGAGCCACGACGGTGGGAAAGAGAGAAAAAAAGAAAAACGTCCGATTGACGCTCGTAACTGAACCAAACTGAATCCACGACGGAAAAGCTGACTTCGAGATGCTCGCGGGTAACTGGCGTCTCCACTACTTCCCCACCATAGTTTTACAAGCGAGTCGGTGTCACGTTTACGCCGAATACGCGGTATCCTTTCGAACCGAACGGTTCATTCGTATCGACGAGCCGGCGTATCCATTACTTCTCCCACGTTGGAAATGCCCAGGCTTAAATGGTCGCCGGAAATCCCTGAGGGATCAGAAGTGGGACGGGGAAATACATGGATTGGGAATCGACGAACGCGAATGGGCGCTTTACCCCAAATTCGTATCGAACTAATTTCGGTTGATCGATGCGTAATAACTGGACTACGGATGTTTATGCAAAATCCATTATTTTGTGGCTTATTTTATGCAGTTAGTGAATGATTTAATGCATTATTGAATTTTGTCTTACACATACAATATATTGTACGTATATTTGTTTCTCAATTCCGTTTAATTTAAAGTCAGCGTAAAAATAATGCATTTTGCATAAACATCCGCAGTCTAATAATAACGCACAATTTCATTTCGAAGGTATACGATTTTTCTTGTACAAATTTTGTTATTTTTTTGTGTACTTCTGATTTGAAAACCGTATGATTGCGGTGACGAATCCTGTAATTCTGTGGTTGTAAGGAAAAACGGCGAGTGTCACGTATTTTCACTTTCGCGAATCGCCGTTTATAGTACCGAATACTGATCGTTGTTATCGGACCTCGGTTAAATTGCATTGTTCTGTCGACGTACTAAATTTGTTATAACGCATTGTTTTCTAATAGACACGTATAGCCTGTATTCTACAGCTCGATTAACGTGTAATGTCAGTTTTTTTAAATTGTGACACCCGTTTGTTTTTACGACCGCAGAGCCGTAAAAGAGTCTCTGTATCACATTTTTCATGACGAAGAAACGTGTTGACACTTTTGAACAGTAATTTATGCACGTATGATAAATGCAACGTAAGACGACACGAACAGCTGAACGGAGCAAAGAAAATGAAGGTACGGATTTAGTGTCCCGGAAGAAGTATAAAAACCGCAAAACGACCAGTAGAAACCGCGAGTAAACGATTATTATAGATTGTGGTATTTAATGATTATTCCTTTATACGGAAATGATAGATTTCAGGTAATTTGATCATTTTTTCTGATCGATGGTAGAGAAAACTCTGCTTGACTCGAAGATAATTTGCAAACGTTTTTGTAGAAGTCCCGGTAACGGTACTAGGATAAGTTTAATGGGAGAAGCAAAACGCGAGGCCCTTGTTTGATATCCGCACCTTATCTATATCTTTGTTTCCTTATACACAAATTTTTGGAAAAATATTCCAGCATTACCGACTCGATCGATATTTCTCAATATTACGAAGCTAATATACAGTTTAATATTAAATAAATACTAAACAAACAAACTTAGAAACCAAGGAAATTCAACGTTAACGAAGTTTTACGAAAAAACGCAAAGTTGTTACTTGCGACATTAAGCATTTTATGTTTTCTATACAACATTGTGAACTCAGACTCTAGCTTTGCAAAATTATTCAGCATTTCTATTATCGCGAACTTAATCGGGTTTCATTAATAGCCGAGCTATATTTTACATAATATTTTTAACAAACCGACGTTGATCGATAATTTTAATCGACGCTTTACGTAACTGATCAAACGCGATGATCTATCGTTTCTATGCTGATCGCCATCGGCCGGCATTCGCATGCACTGGCCATGATCTTGACTGTTCATTTCTGGCTTCCTAGTTTTTTTTTTTTAACATTGAAAATAACACGCTGTCGCTTTTACGAAGCTGGCCAGTGGCCAGTGAAAGCGAATCGAAGACAATGACTGTCGCTTCGTTGGCGAGAAACTCCATCCGCGAAATTTCGAAACTCGTTTCGCTTCGGGTCAAAGTTATTGATAGGTCAAGTGGTGCAACGAACAATTTAGAGCGCGGATATTTATTCTCAGACGTTGGAGCCAATTGTGGCACACGTGTGTGCGTCGATACGAAACACGATCTTACTTTCTATCGAAAAGTCTTGATAACAATAACTGAGGGAATTCACTCGTTTGTTCGATTTTTCTGAATTATGATTAATCGTGGATTTCGCGATCTCATGTTTCCTGGATTCAAGACATTTTGGAAATAAGTGCTTCGATTATACGGAAGCGGCGAAGTAACGAGACGAAGGAAGAGGAGAATTATTCTTCGGTATGAGTAAATCCATTGTTAACTTAACAGTTCGTGCGATAAATAATGACGGTCGGCGATGCTAAAATTGACACTTCAAGCGTTAAGTGATTTAACCTTTGATTTCATAGTGGAGACGCACTTTTGTCATTTCCAGTTTTTAACGTTTAACAGTTTTCTTGTTAACGCACCTGGGAGAAGAAATGAAAAATTTACTAACTCGTGGGATGAAGACTTCGATTTTGAAGGTTCATGCTATTGCAGTTATTTCGCAGTCATTTAATAAAGTACTAAAAAAATCCCCAGATGGATAATTAATAAAGCATTGGTACTATTCGATTTTCGCAGTAATCACGACTATGCATTTGGATTGCGATCATACTCAAAGGAAAGATTTTGTCGTACAAGCTCCGCTTACTCTTATTATCAATTTGATAACTACGGTGTCAGTTGAAAATCGATACACTACATGACATCCGTGATGTTTGCGGGTACCCGAGGCATATCAGTTTAACTCTGATATACAGCAATCGCATTCCCCGTTTCAGAATGAATTTACATTTATTATCCGAACAATAATCTTGTCGGTTTTCCCCCAAAAAATAAAATATTACGTTAATTTTACGCAAAGAGACTAGAATTTACTTTTACAAAATTAAATATGTTGGAAGGCTGAAAATAATTTTAGATTGAATTATAAAAAAGGCAACTTACAACGCGCATCGCATTTCTCGATTAGGGTAAAACATTCAATTGGAAAAAGAATCTGAGTTTCGATTCATCGAGCATTCGCTACGACGCAATTTTTTTATTGCACGTAGAATGAAAATCCCCAAGTTCAAGTCCGCTTTCTCAAAACGATTCATGAATAAAATATTCCTTCTATCCACTTCGCGATCTTACCTGTACATTCATCATCGTTATTCCAAAAGTTCCCCGTAAACGTGCACCGAATTGTTGTCTATTATCACACGTAACTATAATTGGTGTTTAATTATTATCTATCGTTCGACAATGTTTGCAAATAATTCGCACAAACTTTCAACCGACACCGCCGACTCGATACTCGTCTCCGTCGAAGGTTTACTCAGCCTTGCTTTATACCTGCGTGTGCATTTATACCTGCACGCGATTGCGTCAGTGTGCGTATTCGTTTCAAACCAGGTAAATGCTGCTGGGGACGAGGGAAAATCCCAGAAAAAATCGACGATTATCTCGTCGAGCGTTCGCACCGACTCAGTCAGATCGCAACTATTTGTTCTCTCGTTTTTCCATTATTTACTACCGTCGACGACCTACATAGAAATTCATGATTATTATTATCGCAATAATTGACCGCAATCCACGATCATTAAGCATTAACGAACGTTCCCGCGATACGAGTAAATTGCGCCGGGAATTAGAGAGCTCAGTTTCAAAATAAACAAAAAGATACGCGTAATGGAATTTATTGAATAATTGTAATCAATTAATTATTACCAAAAATATTGCATCGTAGCTGTTTCGCTTAAATGTTTTTCGCAGAAATTGCAAAGTATCTGAGATAACGAATGTCACGTACCTCGAGATATTTCGTTGGCAACACTTTGTCAGAGTTAATGGACTATTAAATTCCGTCCGTTTCGAGGATTCGATGCGGGCGTAAAAAAAAAAATTCTATTTGGCTCGTAAAAGTATACGCGCAACGTCGGTTTTGTTTTCCAAGAAACACGAGAATCAAAGCGATTCTTCTAAACGCACGACACACGCGTAGGCTTTCACACAGACTCGTCAAAATCATTCTCAATCTCAAGGATCATTCGCAAACATTCGCGAATACATCATCCGTTTAAGTTTCATCTTAACTCTCCTTTGTCTCGATTTCTTAAAAATCGTTCTTCCGATCGATCGCGTGATTCTATATCCTGTAGAAATAATATTTATGTAATGGGTATCGAAGGTAACAATAATTGGGGATATCACTCGATACGATCTGTATCCGTGAGCCTTCTCCGTAACGAGACATTAATTCATGATTTATTTAAATTGATCTTAAGGTCAATCAACCTGATATCGATCCCAAATTATATTGCTAAATTCACAATGAGAATGTCACGAATCGTTAACTTCGAGTGACTGAAATTATTATTAAAATACCGTTCGTATCAGGAAGGTATCTGTAGTAAAGTCAACGATGCTTTTCTACCGGCGATGAAATCTTACCGCCGCGAGTTATACAATTTTCAATCAGTACCGTCGTGAGTTGCGTGCTATTAAAGTTGACAGTTAAATCTGTCCGTGTGGAAAAGTTTTCTATTTTGCAGAATTAACTATGAACGAGGAATCCTTCGAACGACGTACGTGCACGATATCGAATTCATTCAGATTTGAATCGGTTATCATTTACGCGCTAATCTTCGCACACGGTTTATCGAGGATAATACAGGCAGGTGGTATCGCTAAATAAACACAAATATAATCCATTATAACCGTACTTGCACTTTCCCGATGGCAATGAACGGCAATGGTTAATTGTTTTATTAATTTACAATCCTTGTATTTGCGAACGATTTCTGTTCCCGGAAGAATGCGACGGGAGACGAAGTACTTGGAAAAACGAATGTATCTCCCTCGGGACTCTCCGACGATGGTTTCAGCGACAGAACGTCGCGAAAAATGTTGGAGCTTATAACGACAAAAGTGTGGAACGCGTTGCCAGTCGTGGATATACCACGAAATTGGGTGCTCCCTTATTGCACGAGGGACACCGAGATTTTTGAAGAGATCAAAGAAGCTATTGTGCAATGCCAGTACGACGGAACGGATTGGGATTGCACGCTCATCGAATTGGTAAAGATAAACTTCGAGAATTACTTCGAGGTTGCGATACTTTAAATTGGGTTTTTAGCATTTTTCAATTCGCTCGAAACTGGGATCTTCCGGCAGGGCGGCGGAGTAGACAACTTCAGCATGGCAAGAATCGTGTCTTTGTTTCACGAGATTTCCGACGAAGGGCTGAGATTAAAGTTACTTCGAGGTACCGAAGTTTGTGGGAAATTTTGGCAAAGGTACAAGCGCGCTCAGGAAAGAAGATTAACTCGTATGGGATTAAACGCTAACGTGAGTCGACAAGTGATATTTGTGTCGGTGTTAAACGATGAATATCATTATCCGCGTAATTATCGAACGATACCTTGTTTCTACCGAAGTTGAGAAAGAGGAAGAAACGGTACTCAAAGAAGAACAGGAATTTGAGAAGCCGAAAAAGGACTGGAAGAGGTTTGAATAAAAAGAATATGAGCGAGAAGTCGAAGAGAACGGGACACGCGATCGAATCAATGCAGACTATGTCACGCAAGCTATTTGGAAGAATAAAAGAGCACGAAAGTAATTATAATAATCTATCTGTGGAGGACGGGAGGCATAATTTAACAAAATGTCGAGATCTCTTTTATCTTTATCTATAAAAACTGACGCAGAACCGATTATTCTACTACGTTGATCCCAAATGTAGTTTTATCACAGCTTAGCCGAAGGCTGGAAAAGATAATACGAAAACATGACGTATGTGCGATAAATATTGTCTAATTGTGCCGCTTTCACCCTTGTGCAAAGTAACTTCGATCCCAGCAGAAATATCCTCTTACAGAGTATTTAAGTCCTGACGACAAAGAAGAGGTGAATCGATTATTCATGACGGTAACAAGGAGATCGATCGATTCTAATCTGGAAGAATATCCTATTGTAGAGGATCGAATAGAATTGACGCGTCTCGGAGAAACTGGAACGTGTTTAGCTGAACAAGCTATGAAAGCTTGTGAATTTATAATATTTAAATCTATTCAAAAATTGGCTTACAATAGCACGCACGTTGCATCCGAACATTAAACTATGAATTCGTAATATCACTCGATAGAACAATTTATGAGGAGCACCTTAGAAAACGTGTTCCGGATATTGAAAAGTTATGTACCTAGTCGATTACTCCGACCGTGTCTTGTGTTATCTAAAGATATTAATAAAGATTTATGTCCCGAGAGCCTCCGATTTTCGGTAGCCGAATTGTAATCTTAATTTAGAAAACGTGCGAATTTAGAAAGACACGCTTTGCACTATCTCTTCGACAAATCGATCTTTTCTCATTATCGATACTGACTCTACAAAAAAAGCGTTTTTTTTTTAAACGGCCATTAAAGTATCTCGCCGTTGTACGTTAAATGATAAATGAGTATATTTTTTGTATCTCCGTAAAGACAATGATAACAATAATGCTAAACGTGATTATTTCATGTCATTACGGTAAGATAATTAATTGACAGTGCGATTAACCCTTGATGCAAAATTAAATTCTAATAATGAGAATCTTTTCGTCGCCAACATCAGGAAAATCGTCAGAATTGCCAGGTAAAAGTAACGTGCAGAGCGCAGCTAATGAAATAAATTCTGAAAAAGTGGATACAGCTGTAGTTGAAATGTATCCCATATTAGTGCCACCAAACCTGGTAAGTATTGCACACTTCTCAAGAATTGCGGCATCCTATTCGTGTGTAGAGTTACAAATCGGTCAACGAATCACAGCACTCTGATGCATCGATGTTCGTGGAAAAGATAATTGAGTTTATTCAAGCGTCATTGAACTCTTTCTTCCATCAAGCCATTGTACGTGTATGCCCACTTACAGACAATCCAGATTTGTTTGAAAGACTCCTCGTTGCTTGAAAAATTGCATACCAATCTCAACGATTGCGACAATTACCCTTGCATGTTTTCAAAAATAATCCAGGATGAGTCGATGGAATCCATTGTATCTATAATACGAAACGATACGATGAATAACATGAACGAGGGATTCAAACGATGCGTACAGGACTGCGGAATGTGGTGGAAGTTGTTTAAAAAATTTAATGATGATGCAAATCCCCGTAAGGAACTCGGAAAATGTTTATTTCAAACTTTCTCTTCCGTAAGGACTATTAAAATACCTTTTGTGCCCAAATTTGTGGCGGTTTACATTTTCTTTTAACAATATAACAGAATTTTTAACAATATAACAGAAAAAACATTATTTCACAAAATTAACGTACAACACGCAACACCTTTTTTACTTATACTTATTTTTAATAGTATGAAAATAAGCACAACCCTCTTGTAAAAATTAAGTTTTGAAAAAAAAATTCTCCTTATATTTTAATAACGATACCATAATTTGTTAAAATATAGTTCTAGGTCTAGTCTCGCATACTTGTACTTGGCCCGAGACAAGACCTTGTCTCTTGATACGAGAACTAGAAATCAATTAATACGTACAGCGACATATGTTTTGCGTTATCAGGCCTGCAAAGAACCCGTTTTAGATAAGATAAGGCTGCTTTTAATAAGCACAGACAAAACAAAAGGAACTACGGTTTGAAAAATGCTACGGATAAAACGATATTTACAATTGCGGACTCTATGAACATTGTCGGGTGATAACGATACAAACATAGAGACAGATATGGTAAAGAAAGTTTTGGTACAGTACTAATCTATATCAAAAACAGCCACGACGATGGAAATATTTTGTAGTAGTTACGCCGTCAAAAATTAAAAAATCCAATAGGTTTTACAAAATACAGAGGTATGCAGCTTAATACTGGTTTTTTCTAAACTTCTATGAACACACTTGCACATTATATACAATGCATTTGTACAGTAATATTGTAGTATCACTGACCTTTATGAGGTAATTGTGCGGAGGTAATTCAATTGAGAAGACAGATTATGTTGTCGTCGTGAATACAAATTTAAAGGACAAGATTGTACGAAGCACAATTAATACTATGCCGAAGTAGAAATTGTGCATTGGAAATTCTACTTACTTATTCTAAAAATATATCATGTATTTAATGACCCTACAAATTAATGATGAGATGGATAATTAAAAATAATCATTGTATCACGAAAAGCACTATCATTGTACTTTTATAGAAACCACGTTCAATATATTGTATAAATTAGCATTTGTCGACATCTCCGGCTTCTTGTCATTTTCATGTTAAATGTCTATCGCATTAGTAGCTATACTCTCAGTTTCAGTTTTTGCCCATATTTTAAACGCAGCACCACTTCTGTAGTGATTAATAATATTAATTATGCCTATTACCAGATACACTAGTGCTATCGTTACGAAGTAACCAACGTACACGACATACTGCAACAAAGTAATATTCATGAATCGTCAACACCGTGTACAAGTTTCTTAGTATGTAACGTACAAATAACTTAAAATTCAAAGACTGATCTTACCTGTTCTCTGATGGATAATCCTAATTTTCCATTCACTACTATGGCTGTGAGTATTGTTTCTAATAGTAATGCGAAGAAAGTATTCAAACCAAATATTAAACCATGACTATCCTCGGATAAACACTTTGCAACTTCAAAACTAAAATAAATACACACCGTTATGCCTTGTAAACTAAGAACAATAAATCTTCTTTTACCATAGAATAGCGATGCCTAATTATTTTTTTTTAATTATTCATTATATGCAATATTCTCATGAAATGAGTATTACAGATAAAGATTCACCTTGAAACAGTAACCATCGTCTGATAAATTACTCCAAACATTATATAAGCAGCATACAACACCCAGATATTGTAACTGTAGTAATAAGATAACAATAATATACCCTCCAAAAGTGACATGACTGCTACTGTCGCGTCTCCTATCACAGACCAATTAAATGGTATTTTTCCCACTCCAAAGACAGTTATTGTACCTATTACCATAAATATGAGTTAGAATGTTGCTTGACAAATATGTATGTATTATACAAGAAGCTAGTAAATGACCAAATTAACTCAAGTAATATATAGTGAAAGTCATAAAAAGTGTAAATGCTTCTGAAAACTATCTCCATTACATTTAGGTAATACACGCTGTATACAGTATTTATTTTATTTATGGAGAATCTGTGTCTTGGATACTTGTACTTGTGCCAAGACCGGACCTTGTCCTTTGATAGTTTGAGCATCGCTAGGAACACGATGAAATGATAAGCACGTTTGGAATGCGCTGTTATCATTAATCTACATCAATGCTTATCTGTCCCAGATGGAACAGCGTGAAAAATTAATTGACCGTATGCGATAACAGTTAATTAACTGACTGTATATGTACTGTCTGTTAATGAGCAGCATGAAGGGAATACGACCATAACGCAAATGAATACAATTAAGTATAATTATGAGATATTAACTGCCTTCTGCTTACCTATAATCGCATACACAAAATCTACAGCACCATTATAAATCTCATCTCCAGGCTGGACCGCGGTTTGCCACACCAACTGTACGTAATTAATAACTTGCAAATATCCGCAAGTGGAAAAGGCCCACCATATGGACCATTTAAGTACGTGTGTGTTCGCATATGCATGTAAAAAATGTTTCCATAACAAACTACAAGCTTGTCGTATTTTGGAACTTAGCAAAACATCTTTGGTATTGGGAAAGTATTTGTCTTTCTGCTTTGGCGAATATAACACCTCATTACTGTATTTGTCCGGCGATACTATTGGTTTATTGATCACTGCAGAATTTACATCCTTTCTGTGAAAATATATGGATTGACCAACAGATGGTAGAAACAATGCCCATAATGTCGCAACTGCAATAGCTGGAAGGTAAAGTAAATTGATATGGATAATGTTAACTTTTGAAGCCTAACATCTTATTATCAGATTTTTCATTAGAATAATAATAAATACCTGACACCGTAATATAATTGAGCTCATGGTAATCTAACACGTCAAAAGATGTTGTTAACTGTGCAACAATGCCGGACATACAACGACCAAAGAGTGATGCAGCTTTTGTATGACTAGTCACCTCTTGATAATGTATCTTGTCAACTTTAGCATAGATGTACGTATAATATGCCACTTCTGTGGAAAGGAACAAGCCGTAAAAGAATTCTACAAATTGCAGAACCAAAATTGTTCGTCCAAGTATCATTAAGAGGAATGCAATAAATCCAGAGAGACCGCATAAAATAATAATAGGCTTATAGCGTACAAAGTCTGTTATTAAAAACACAATGACTAGAGTTGAAAAATAGCTGTATGTGCCAACGGGAAAGATTTCTTCATTTACCTAAAAAATGACAGGGCTTTTACAAAATTGTTCGTTAAATAGTATACGCTACATAACAGTTTTTCTAAAGAAATCTAACCACACGAATAGCCCTCGATAGAGATATGAAACCTGACTTTGTTTATTTTATAACGCTTAAATAACAGAATACGAATGCTTCAAAAATGCATCGATTTAATAGCAAATAGTTTAATATTGTACTTGTCATATCTCCGGAGTAAGGTTGCATTCGTTATAAACATAAAGCAATTTTGGTGACAACTACCTAGTTTAAGAAAGCAATACTAACTTCTTTCTCCGTAAAATTTTTCCATCGTCCTGTCAAATAATCAGTCACAAAAGACTCGGAAGGCCTGAAGTCTTTGAAACATCCAAAAACACATAAGATACACGATATCAGTAACCAATTCATCTTCTTAGCTTTTTTTTTACTACTCTCAGATTTTGGTTGAGAATTTATTTGATCCTCGTTTTAAGATCTACAAACACGTGGATAAACATATTTATTACTTTAAAAAAATGGATTTAATAATAGTTTCACTGACAATAACGATAACACAATTTTTAACTGACAACTTTCTGATCATTGAAATATCTCTGGAATAACGCTGACAGGCGTGAAATTATTCCTTGAACTTAGAAGGTTAAGATCCAGATTTAAATGGAAATGAATGTCATCTATGCCTTACCTAATTATTGAGTTAGTAATTCGGTGCAAAGTTCGAATGTTAATCTAATATCACTGTTGCAACTGGTTGCAATTCACTAATTAGGGTAGAACTCTCACTCTCGCTTATGGTTGATGAAAAATAACATGGAAAATCAGGTATTCACTGTCAATACATCAAACACGGATCTTTCTCAAATTTCTAATCTGAACTCGATGAATTAAACGATATTACAATTCCCTTCTCATCACTATTCACGGTTTTCGTGTCAAACTGGCCTGAACTTAACCCGTTAGCATTGAACCACATCCACCTGCATACTGGGCAATACTGTGAAATCATATTTGTCTCTATCCTTATCCCCCTGCACGCGGTGTTCAAATTGAAGCACGCGCAGTCTGCGACGACACGTAACAATCCTATCCAATCTTATCTCATATGACAGAAAAAGACATAATGATCGTTACTTCGCTGTGCTCAGCTGCACTTATATTCGGGTGATTAATCAGAACGGGCGAAATGTCACATTTAATACTCGAGTGTCCGGCCGTATCAAATTTTTGCTGTATCCTCTCTAGTTTCAATCAACGCATTTTTTCTTTTCACACTTCTCAGGATTCCGGGACGAACGTTTCGAATCTTAAAATAGGAAGAACGATGCTTCCCTTGTTTTTCGTTCATCTGATATCTGCACGTTTCCCTTTCCATCTTTTTATCCATGGCGTCCGAAACAATCACACGTTTTATCCCTCGAAATCACTTTAATTTAATAGACAAACACTGTGGGATGTGGAATCAGAAACGATATGCACTGATATGCCATATAACGAATTGTATATACAGGCTACTTGCAATTCCACAAATTGTGCACAACTGTGCTGTCAGAAGCTGCGAGGATTTGTTTAAATGCCATCTGCCGGCAATTTGCGATGTGTTCAAAATAAAATCATCGAAGTCGCAAAAAAGGTGCATATATTAAAGTATATGTGTGAGGTTGTGTAAAATTCATTTAACCATTTTCGATATTCGATTTCAATCATCCGATTATCCTGGATGCATGGATCATGCACAATTATGCACAAAATAATATTTCCAACCATGAATTATTTCAGTGGACAAGTTAAGGTGGAATCGGTGGATAATACAATCTAATTTATAAAAATGTATCGCGCAAATGTAAGCATAAATATTATATTGTTGGGTATTTGCATAACGAGCTTTAAAAAATATATATATTTTACTTTTGTCGCACACGTACATACATACATACGTTCGCACACATATTTGACTTACATGGAGCGTGTTTTACAAGTCCAGTGTATTTTGTTAATCTTGTCTTTTCATGTACGATTATACAAAAATTATAAAGCAATGAAAATTTAATAGCAGAATGGACAACCTCAAAGGGTCAACACTCAGCCAATTCAACAGAACTGGGTTAATGGACGACAACCTGCTGCTATGAATATGCCAATGACTGTCTCCGAGCAATTTAGAGAATCATGGCTTACCGCTATCATCGGTCTTATTATGTTTGCAACTGGAATGTGCCTTTTATTTTGGAACGAGGTCCATAAACATGCACCCAATTTAGTTTAAACAATCTTTGGTACAATTATATAACTGTTAATTACATAATTTCTTTATAGGGAAAAGCTGTCAAAGTAGCACATTCTTTAGACGAAGCTTTACATAACGTAGCGGTAGTCCCAAATTCATTGAAAATATTACCTGAATATGAAGGTCGTTTGATACATTTAACAGGCCCATTAAGAGTACTGGAGCCATTGACCGAACCTGATTATGGAGTAATTGTCTCGAGCGTGAAGTTAAAACGTAGGGTTCAAATGTATCAATGGGTCGAGATAGAAGAAGAACAAAGGTGACACGTAAAGTCCAAGTTAGATTAAATCTTCTTCTACTAGTAATCTGAATATTGTAGTTAATAATTTACATATTAATTTTCACTTATTAGCTTTGGCGGAGTAACGGAGGAGGACAAGCATTATTATTATACGACAGAATGGAAAGACAAACTCGTAGATTCTGATCACTTTTATATTAGAACCGGCCATCACAATCCAAAGGAATTACCTGTTAAAAGTCAGATACAAGTAGCGGATGAAGTTAAAGTAGGTGAATTTACTCTCGGATCGGAGTTGAAAAAGAAATTCAGCGATTTCATGGAAATCACTAGTGATGAGAGGCCTGAACGGAGAGATATTAAAATGCATTCCGGCTTGTATTATCACAGCGCTGATTTGTGGAATCCGCAGGTATACTTTTTACATTATTGAATCTGTTGCAATTTAAACAGACTAAATATAATAAATATGTACAGGTAGGGGACATACGCATACTATTTTCCTATGCAGGAAAGGCAGGCGATATTTATTCTATCGTGGGAATGTTACAAAAGGGAACCATAGTAGCATATATTACGTCGCACGGCGAAGAAGTCTTACTTCAAAGAAAGAATAAAGTCTCGGTAGATCAAATGTTTCATCTAGAACACGTGCACAATTATTGGCGTACATGGAGCATTAGGTAATTCATTTTCTATTACACAATGTTACTCACGAACTTATTAATAAAAACAATATGTTTATTACAGAGGACTCGGATGGTTGGTATTATTCTTGGCAGCAACATGCCTAGCGAATATACTAAGGACTATAATTCTGAATTCATCGTTCCTGTGTGGAATAATTGCGATTGAATCTTTAACAATGTCAGTCTCGATGTCTATTAGTTTATTAGTAATTGGTTTCGCTTGGGTTTGGTACCGACCAATTATTGCTCTTTGTCTTGCTCTTGCTTCGATTTTACCATTCATTTATTCAACGGTAACATCAGCAACTCAGGCACAACAACGCGACAATTATAGAAGATTATAAGAATGGATTAAGAAATTATCCTATTCCTGTACATACGTTAATTTATTTAGGTTTGTGAATTGGATTTTTATACTTTCATTTACAGGCCTGTAGACGGTTATTTCCTTTTAGTGTTTTAGCGATTGTCGTACTTATGTATCCCATTCATTTAACTATTCATTGTGTATGTACGGAAAGTGATTATTGTATATCAGGTAGTTAATGTACGGGTCAAAGATTGATAGATAAAAACTGTGTGAATCAATTAATACTTATAAATCTGCAGAAAACCTACTTATAGCGTACGATTGGATTAAAAACAGTACTCTTCCACACTGTACCATCATTTTAATTGATTTGGAAATGTCGCAATTTATTTAATGTGTCTACAACTCTTATTATGATTCATTTTGAATGTGATAAATAACTGCTTTGTTGTAACCACAAAGTGCCAGAACATTTCCATTCGGTTGCCATCGACCATCCAAAACCATAATGTTCCGAGGAGTTGGTATACAATTTGCAAGACGTGGCGTCCATTCAAATATATGTGTGCACTCACAGAACACTAAGAGATGAGCACGTGTTGGGTTCCATTTTGCAGCTAAATAAAAATCACAAATACAGTACAATGTATATTCAAAAGTAATGCGTAACATAATAGGAAAAGAGTAGAATTCAAATAGACAATTGGTCAAATTACACACCTACGATATTATTTTCAAGGACTAAATAATCGAGATAGTCGTCGATAACGTTCCATATCCATAACGTTGAAGGATACAGCTGATGTTTAATAGCCAAATACTGTCCGCAAGAACTAAATTTTAAAATATCAGTCTTTGCAATTAGGAGTCTATCACTGTTGTCTTTTCTGCCAATGCGTATGTTTATTGGACGTTCCGGTTGCTCCTCCACTACAACATCATTCACCCGTCTTTTTATCTTAACAATATTCGTATCGAATGATCGATCTTTTTTGTCACTTACAAATATGTTTTTTGCCAGAGATTGTACTTCTATGAGAACTTCCCAATTCAATTGTGCGTTCTTCGTAAACTTTATTTAAATAATTATTCTCTCTAATCACTGGATCTAGATGCAATTGTAAAATTGGTTTCCACGTAACGTGATGTAACAGCACAATCTGCGTAAGAAGAACAACGTTATTGAAAGAGAAAATTAAATGGCACATAACACAGCAGCGAAACTTATCGAAATTAGTAGGAATAGTATACCGTTTCATTGAATCCTGTTACTGCTAATAATTGACCACTGGCTATCCAAGCTACATTTTCTATTCCTCTCAATTCCCTTCCATAATTTGGTATCGCTTCCGATGCATCATGTTTTTTTGTAGGGCAAAATGTTGCAATATTTTTTTCAGAAACAGTCGAGTAAATAATCAATTTCGGTTCGCAACTAAACGAACACCATATGCACAGTAATTCACTGTTTGGAGACCAACATGTGCCGTCAATGTTACTTAAACGTTCGCATATCAATTTCTAAAAAATGATTACAGTACTCGCGTTTGTGTTCAACTTGCACCGATCTATTGTAGTAAAAACAGTGCAATTTATTCTACAAGTTTCGTGGCGAAAGAAAGACTTATAAATGTTGCACGTAATATTTTTCAATCCGTTCGGTATGCACTTACAATTTGTAGAAAAAAGAAGACAATTTCTGAAAGAAACTCAGTTAAGCGCGCGAAGATTTTGAACTCTAGTAACTTTGGTGGCGTGGAGTTTAATCGTCGAAATCAACAATTTCCGCGTGCGTAAATAGCACGCTTATTTATTTGTAGGCTTCATGAAGGTTAGATCAGTAACGTGACAATTAATTAAAATTAATAACAACGAGATATGACAGCATCTTACATATCGTGTGCTTGTAATCGTATTCCTCATGCTGCTGACTGGGGAAAGAATGGGCTTATTTGTTTTGCGGCATGTCATGCAGTTGCGATTTACGAACCAGCCGCCTCGAGAATCGGCAAGGTGACAGAAACACTTCATCGGCATAAAGATCGCGTTAACACGGTCAGGTGGATTCAATCAAAAAATGGAAAACCCGAGTCGGAGATACTGTCAAGCTCGGTAGATGGTACTGCCATTGTTTGGAGCAAAGTAAACAAACGGTTCCAATTTACTTCTGTTATCGACGCCGGCGAAGTTCTTACGATCAGCAATGCTCTGTACCTCTCCGATCGTAGTTGTAGTAACGACGAAGAAAACTTTCCTAAATTGCTAGTATGTACCGGATCGATTAATGGAAACTTCAAATTGTGGTTAAGAGACGCAAACGCCGATGTAAAGTGTTTCCAAACGCTTGTATTCGGGAGGAAGCTTCCAATAGAATGTTGCTTATCCTATTTACCAAACACTGATCTGCCAGTCTTGGCTATTGCTACGGAGGATGCATCGATTGAATTATATGTGGTCGGTTCTCTGATCACGGAAGAATTACATTTTGTAAAGGTCCAAGTTTTAGTTGGACACGAAGACTGGGTACGATGTATGGATTTCAGTTATGAAATGGACAATAGTATTCTACTCGCTACTGGATCACAGGATGCTATGATACGATTGTGGAAAATTTCTACCGATGTCGTAGAACCTTTTAACAATGAACTGCATCAAAAGAAGCAGGTGTTTGTGGCCAACGATGTAAAATACAATGTCTCTCTCGAATCTGTTCTATACGGCCATGAAGGCTGGATTTACGGTGTACATTGGTACCCAGTAGAAGAAGAGAATAAGGAGCAGAAACAAGTTATGAAACTGTTGTCCTGCTCGTTAGATAAATCTATGATAATATGGCAACCGGATGAGACAACAGGCGTCTGGTCGGAAAATGTAAGAGTTGGCGAAGTCGGTGGTAATTCTTTAGGATTTTATGGCTGTAAATTTAGTGGCGATGGTTTAAATATATTAGCGCATGGATATCAAGGATCATTTCACATTTGGAAATATGCTAACTATGAAAATAATTGGACCCCAAGATCTGTACCCAGCGGTCATTTTTCTGAGGCAGTTGATCTCAGCTGGGATCCAAAAGGAAGGTTTGTGCATTATATTGCTTCATTAAGACACATGGAAACGTGTGACAAATTGTAACAATTTTGGGTTACAGGTTTCTCATTACTGCGAGTGCCGATCAAACTACAAGGATTCATGCCCCTTGGAAGGATGGTATACAAGAATATTGGCACGAGATTGGACGTCCTCAAGTCCATGGATACGATATGGCTTGTTTAGTTATGTTGACTCCATATACGTTTGCCTCAGGAGCAGAAGAAAAGGTTGTTCGTATTTTCACAGCTCCGACAACATTTAAGAATCATTTAATGAAGATCGCAAATGTCGATGATTTTGAAAATATGACAGCTGATAGCGCGACAGTGCCTGCACTTGGATTAACGAATAAAGCAATGTTTAATGATGGAATGAAGGTAGAAGAAAGTAAATTGAATGATTATGAGTGCAAAGATTATATTCCTCCGCCAGAAGAAGAATTAATGCAAAATACATTGTGGCCAGAACTGCAAAAGCTTTATGGTCATGGTTATGAAATATTTTCCATAGCTGCCAGACCCGATGGAGCATTACTAGCAACAGGTTGCAAATCAACTTCTCCGGAACATTCTGCAATATTATTGTGGAATACAAAAACTTGGGTACAAGTTCAAAAGCTTCTGTCTCATCAACTAACTGTAACGCAAATGGAATTTTCTCCAAATGGCAGATTCTTGTTGTCGGTATCTAGAGATAGAAGATGGTCGTTATTTGAATGCAACAATGATCTGTACACTTTAAACGTAGCTTCTTCGAAGAAGGACAGTCTCCATTCCCGTATAATATGGTGCTGTTCATGGACACACGATTCACAATTCTTTGCAACTGGCTCTCGCGATGGAAAAATTGGCATTTGGAATCCAAACTTTGAAGATAAAAAGATTGTTCCAACAACGAGTTTGAGTGTGGACAATTCTTCTGTTACTGCTCTTTCTTTTGCACAAAAGAGTATCACAGAATGTTCCTATATTTTAGCGGTAGGTTATGAAATGGGTTCTATTGAAATTTATAAGTTAAAGATATGTCTAGATAATTCTGTATGGGAAAGGTATGCAACGTATGACTCTTCTCAAGCGCATCATTTGACTGTCAGAAGGCTCAAGTTTCGCCCTGAATGTTCAAATGCTACTTTGCAACTAGCAAGTTGTGGATCTGATCATACCATCAAAATATATGATATAGATATTTTTAAATTACGAGACTTGTAAAATATTTGCATTTTTATACAATAAAACAGTTTCGTTAAACTATTAAGGTAACTTGTTTTATTACTCACTCTACTTAACTTCCAAGTATCAGTCTTATATATTTCTACGCTATCTTGGCCTTCATCTGCAATGATTACTGCTAATCTGCTTCCATTTGGAGAGAAATTTAACTTAATAAAGGAAGAAGACTTTAAGTTTTGTATATGTGAAGCACTCCGATTTTCCAAAGACCATACAGTTACCTGGATCTAATCATTTTTACAATTTTAGTATCACAAATTTTACACCTACATATTTGGGGCCAATGTAGCCAATTCAGATTCTTGTTTAAGCAGACATTTTTACCAAAATAAAAAAGGAGAAGTTTCCGTTGTAACTGGCAAATGAGATTTATTTAATATCTAATATTCAACTGTAACATAAAACCAGTTTGCTATACAAAATTACGTAGTAACATTATTTACTTACATTGAAATCCGATAATGTTAATATATATCTACTGTCGGGTGACCAACTAACACTTTCTAAACCAGCACTGCCTTCAATAAGTTTAAACTTCCATTGCGTATAATGTATTGAATATACTTGGACAATAGCTTTCCTTATATTCGCGCATAAAATATATTCACTATTTCGGGACCACTCGAAATACTATAAGGGGACGATAAACAAATGTACTATTTACTTATTTACTGTGTTCTTCTCGATAAATAATTGCATTTTCCTTTCATGGAACAGTATTTACTAACCTCGATCAACTCTGTAAATACGAACAATTGCAATGTGTCGAAATTTTTTGCATCTTTGACAATTAAATTCGTTTGATATGCCACCGCAAAAAACCTTCCGTCCGCCGAAAAATCGCAAAGCTGATTATTTACTCGTATAAACTCATTTTCTATTTCTGAAGACATCGCGCCATTCTAACGTATCCATTGCCTTGACAACGCATTCTGACCAACACAAACAACTGTGACAACTAACCTTAAATTGGTTTATATTCTACTATAAAATTGTAATTTGCCGTCCGGTGATAAGGAAAACAAATCTAAACATTTCTATGAAGAGTTTTTGCAGCATTATACCAACTAATATCAAAACATATAAACGTTCAGAAATGTAATGAAAATAGGTTATTGTTGGCAAAAGTGAGTTTAAAATTTGCCGTTAAAAGCAGTCGAAATCAGTTGAAATGTTCATTCGGTGAGGTAAACACACAGTTCAAGTCTCAACATTTGTTTCAATCGCGATATTGTTCAAAACATCCTATATAGTTAAGTGAATTCTGTGATTGTCTATTACACGCTTTCTGTCAAACTATAGTGGCATGTCGACGATTTTTCCGGAACGCACATAACAAATAATACGTAAACATGATAAGAGAATTTGTAATACCCGTTACCAAGGATGAGCTTTTACAATCATCGGGAAGCGGACGGTATTATGTTGAGAAAATTATTCCAATAAGGGTGATTCCACAAGCTCTTGATGGTAACTAAAGAACGTTCTACACTTTTATGAGTCACTCTATTTTAGTGACCCGATACAATCTATTTCACAGAAACTCGTACAGCGCTTCAGGCAAACGGTCCCGATTTCATAATAAATCATTTCGAAACATTCTTCGCTATAGCTGTTCATGGAAACAAAGTTGAATTACCAATTATAATGCGTGCCTTCAGCAGAATTCAAAAAGGTAAAAAATGATGTATATTTCTAGGTACTCGCTGTGGTACCAGTTTATGAAATTATATAGTGTTAACGTAAGCGAATATCTGTTAATGTTATTTATATGTTCGACGTATAGCCATTGAAACATTGGTGAATGAAATGGAAAACACTTTTGACAAAGGAAGCGATCTGTCAGAAGAAGATAGATGGAGATTATTAAATATTACCAAAATGTTAGCATATTTATTTTCTTGGTATGTTTGTCATATAGATGACGAGATTCAGAAGGATTCGAACAAAGATTATACTAACAAGGTTTGCTTAATATATAATAGCATTTATAATAATGTTATGCGGTCATTGATTCAAACATTAATAAAGTTGATTTTTTTCAGCGAAAAAAAAATCTAAAATCTGATGCAGAACAAAACTGGGAAAATATCAGGGACAAGGCATTGGAATATGTGTATAGGTGGTTACAGTTACCTTTACATAAACTCTGGCAACCTCCAATTGTAGAAGACGCATTTGTCACGTAAGAGTTTCATTATTAATTAATGAGCAAGATTGATAGACTTCAAACATAAATAAAATGAAAGTATGAAATAAATGGACAAGTTCCATTGTTTTCAGACAAACAAATTTAATGGATATCATTCGTTATATTGTAGATTGCTGACGAAAGTATGCTATAAGGTTCTAGAACAATGTAAGGATGCCAAACAAAAGCATATTAGGCAGACTATTTTTGAGGTGAGATTTTATTGTATTTGTGTCTTATTAGATCGCACGTATATCAAAATTCTAAATACTGATTTTCTCAAAGATTTTAGGAACTGCAATTAGAAAATACAACCAGGGAATAACTTGTGTAGTAAGAATTATGCAGGTATGCCAGTGTGCTTTTTGATTTTTAATAGTGCTTATTCAATGTTGTGTAGCCTGCGAAGCGTATATAAACTGATGTTACAGTTGGTGAAACTAGACGATGTGTTAGCTACGCGCGTAGCAAGCGGAGTTATTCATATGGTAAGGGAATGTGGCTGCACTGGTCTAATAAGAGAAGTACTGAAAGAAATTGATCAATGTGAGCCAGCTGAGGCAGAAAGTCGAAACATATCTGTGTTTCTTGAAAATATTGGAGTTACCGAACCAGATCTTATCATTCCTTTCCTTGATGATATGATTGATAATTTGTCTAGCGAGGTACATCTTCCTATTTGAACCAACTTTAACAGTATTTACGTTGCAGTACGTTTAAACCTCCATTCTCTATTTAAATTTTCAGCATTACAATATGAGAAATTGTACGATTGGAATCTTAGGAGCTATTGTACAGAAATCATTGACTGGAGAAAACCTTACACAGGAACAGAAAGATCAACGCGACGAATGTCTTGATTGTTTAGAGGATCATATACTTGATTGCCATGCGTATGTACGATCGAAAACTTTACAAGTGTGGCTACAATTGTGTTGCGAAGGCGCTATTCCTTTAGCAAGACAGACGAAAGTATTAACTGCTACGACATTTCGTTTGGAAGATAAAAGCGCAAATGTACGGAAACAGGCGTTACAACTGTTACGCGCCCTACTTCAAGGCAATCCTTTCGCTGCCAAAGTATGTATAAACGAAATAAAGCTATTAAGTAAAAGTATTGTATAAAAGCATTGATGAAATGAATCATCTTTCTAGTTAAACAAATCAGAAATTTCTACATCGTTTGAAAAAGCAGAGCATAAATTAAGAAAAATGCAGAGTGAACTTGCCAGCAAAAGTGGCCGTGGTGATAATCAAAGATTAGAACTGTGGAACAGCTTACTGCCAGATATAAAAAAAGCGTTAAAACAATTTATTAGCGATAATGACGAGAATAAGAAAAGTGGTATGTGCAATATTATACATCCGAATTTTTTGTTTTAAATATAAACAATATTTTCATACTTTATAAATTTATAAAAAAGAAGAACAAGGCAGAGAAAGTGAAGAAGAGGATGAAGAAGAAGAAGAAACTGCTCCTGACAAAGAATTTGAACTGGTGAGACAATTGATGTTAAAGGGAAAGATTCTTGAAGCAGTGACACGTTTATGGAAGGTTTGCACCCGTTTAAAACAAATCGTTGAAGTGGAACAGCTAACCACCGATGCAAAAGAAGAATGTTTATTTTTACTGTTATTAAAAACATTCATGGATTCAGAGGACAATATAAATGATACTGAAAAGCCTGCAGAGAATGGGCAGCCAACTCCAAATAATCCGGAGAAAGAAGAAATAGAGGCGCAGAAACGTGTTGTCAATTATTTGAAAGTACATATCTTTTTACATATGTCAAAATTTAGAAATTGCAATACATTACATACGATGTATTACCAAAACCGAATAAGAAATCAGACAAAATATCTTGCTAGTATTTCTCTTACGAATATCTAATTAAATGTATGCTTTGTAGAATTGCTTGGAGTTTGCAGTCCAATTGGAAGCAGCCATACCCATGGCAAAACACTTGCTTTTTTCCACTACAGCCAGCGATGCTGTCGAAGCATGCACGTTACTTGGAACTGCTCATCAGTTTGGCGTAGTTGGTGCCACGGACGGTATACGTGAGGCTTTGCTTCAAGTGTTTCATCGCGAACAATCTGTACGAAATAATGTGGCTAAAGTGTACAAAGACATATATCTGCACTATAACGAAAATGAAAAATCGGAACGGCAGCAAGCACATTTATGCGTTAAAGCTCTGATTGAATTATTGAAAGGACTTCAACCGGGACAAAGCCCAGCTTTGAATCAGCTTATTGTAACGTGGTACAAGAACCAGGAATTAAATAGTGAAGTACTGCAGGTAATGTTTTAATTGAAATGTTTAACTTGATCAATAAACATAAGATCTTTTTTAACGAAAATTAATACATATCTTTTTCAGATCCTGTGGGAAAAGTTTTCGGTGAAATCACCAGAAACTACACCACTAGATAGTAGAACTGCGTTAATGTTAATAACAATGATATCTCAGGCTGAGAATGGAATCATAACTGACAATTTGGAGGTACTGATAAAAGTTGGTTTGGGGCCACGGGCTAAAACTGACCTGCTTTTAGCAAGGGATACATGCAGAGCGTTGTTGAAGATAAAACATGAGAATGCGGATATTGAAAAGCCAGCTGTTAGGTATGTCCAAAGAAAATAGTTTAAACTGTACTTTGTTAATTAACGTAAATATTCATATCCAGATATCCGAATGATCATAACATATTCAAAAAAATCATGACGTTATTGAATGAAAATTTTACGAACGCTGTGGAAGATGGATATATTTCATTTGCAACCGATGCAATTGGAGTAGTTTACCATGTAAGTGTTATCGTGGTACATACTATCATCCTTTGGGCATTTAATTTTATTTGCACAAAGTAATTTTCTATTTCAGTTAGCAAACCAACCCGATCTTTTAATGAAGGAGTTATTATTGGACATATTAAATCTAGAAGAATTTAATAATAATAATAACGGTACTCAACAATCGCTCGTACCGTTCTTTTTATTATCTAAATTACTGTATTTAATTGGACACATTGCTATCAAACAGATGGTCCATTTGGATACATCGGTATATAAAGAATTGAGACGAAGAAATATGATACGAGATTTAAAGAAGGGAAAGAATTCGAAACAAAATACCAGCATTCTTAATAAATCCCGATCACGTACCGTTTCACCGGCTCTACAAAATAGCGCGCGAAAAACAATTCGTAATAAAGAGGTACGATGCATATTGCAAATACATCGTTTCAAATCCACTGACATTTTAATCTTTCTAATTAGGCTAGCTCCGTTATAGAAGATAATGGGGAGGAGGCTGTAGCGGGGGCAGCAGATGATGCAGATGCGGAATTTATACATGGTATACTCGAGAATGAAATAGTAACTGGAAATGGACTACTATCGAAATTCATGTATGTTTACTAGTTCCTAATTGGCATGCATTGCACTCTATTTAGATAGTTCATTGTGTTTTATCTATGTTTTTTGCGCAGCCCATTGGTATTGGATGTATGTCAGCATCCTGAAAAATATAATAACGAGGATGTACAAGTGGCTGGTGTACTCGCTCTTAATAAAATGATGACTGTAAGCTCTATTTTTTGTCAAGAATCACTGCAACTTTTAGTCACGATACTAGAACGATCGCCGTACCCTGGTATTAGAGCAAACATTCTTATTGGAATAAGTGACCTTACGTCCAGATTTCCTAATGAAGTTGAACCATGGATGAAGCACATTTATGGAAGGTAACAGAAAACTTATGCAAGTAATAGTGACTTAATAAATGACGTGTTATATTTAATAACAAACAATCATGATTAATTTGTAGGCTTCGGGATAAAAATGTAAAGGTGCGCAGTACTTGCATCCGCGTGTTATCAAGCCTTATAATGAGAGAAATGATACGTGTGAGAGGTCAGATATCAGAGCTGGCACTTTGTATCGTCGACGAGAATAAACAAATTTGCACTGACTCAAAACAGTTCTTTCAAGAGCTTTCACAAAAGGGCAATGCCTTGTACAATGTGATGCCAGATATATTGTCTAGATTAACTGATCCTGAACAAAAATTGGACGAAAATCACTTCCAGGAAATTATAAAGTATGTATCAAATATGAATAAAATCTACAGAACTGAGTACACTATACAACATTTTCACGTATAGATTCGTGTTGAGTTTACTAAATAAAGAGAAACAATTGGATGGTATAATCGATAAAATTTGTGCAAGATTTAAACTGGCAACAACGGAAAGACAATGGCGGGATTTTGCATATTGCCTTTCATTTTTAGAGTTTAGTCCAAAGAGTGAGTGAAGCAATGTATTCAAATTTATTTTCATCGATCCATTTAATCCCTCTAAATCCCTTTTACTTAGGTATACGCAGCCTTATTGAGAGTTTACCTCTTCTAAAGGAAAAGATTCATAATGCACAAGTGTTGAAAGCACTACGCAATGTTATAGAACAAACAAAGAAAAAACCAAATGCAAAAGCTGCCTGTGTCGAATTGGAAGAAAAAATACAAAATCTTCTAGAGGGCACGGAGCAGACTAAAGAAAATGACTGTGAATCAATGCCACCCCCACCGGCGCCAAAAGGGAGAAAATCTAGAAAATCTAGAAAACATAGAAAGGACAGTAGCAGTGAAGAGGAGGAGGATAACTCTGACAGTGACTCTGAAACTACAGGTATTTTCTTCTTATACACATTACTATTGTGCTGTGAATGAGCGTATCCGAATCACATCTTTTCTCATGTGAATGTCCCAATTGTTATTAACTTTACTTCATATTTATGATACATATTTATAACACATGGATTCTTTGCTCGCCGTTCGACAATGACCTTAGCCTAAGTCTGGCCTGTTCAAGTCCGAGCCCACGGGTCGGTTCTATTATCCACACTTCAGTGTTTAGAAACAAAAACAGCACAATGCGATTCAGAAGGATAAACGCTAAAGCTTCAATTGTACGTGCATTTACATTTATTAGCAGCTCTGGGGAGGGGAAAAGGGCCTATTACTTGGCAAGTTGTGTTCAAACTTGGACATGCCTGGGCTAGGTGTTTATCGTGATCAAATGTGTGATCTTATAGTAATGCTTATATCAGATAAGGTGAATCAAACCCCGAGAGGGAAGAAAACATCAAATCGGAAGAATGCGACTGGATCGTCTTCTGCTATTCCACCATCAGCGAAAAGAAGTAAACAAATGCCAACATTGCGGTCTACTCCGCAAAGAACGTCAGCACGTTTGTCTCAGTCTCAGATTAGGGATTGAAATTTATAAATACATCGTTTCAAGTATTATAACGTTTGTCAGTTAAGGTGAGGAAGTAAAATAAGTACAGAATTTTGTATATTTTCATACCCCGACTGTTTTAATAAAAGCCTAGTAAAATATAAAAAAATATTCTTTAATTGCACTGGGATACTTCTTATAAGCATTGAGCAATAACAATAAAAACGAAGTTTCTTGTAGTACTGTTGCAAACATTTGTTAGAGTATTTTGAACTTGAAAGGAGCGAATATTTGCTATAGTTGCTGCAGTAAAAACATTCTAATAAGTAGAAGTTACAATCATTACATTTCCAATTAATATTGCAACCATAATGCTGCGCATACACACACGCACAATCTATTCATGATATTGCAACTGACAGGTTTGATTCATCCTGGAGCACTTCAAGTTTTATATAAATAGTAAGTACATTTTCCAACGAGACCGTGCATTAAGGATAAGTAGATTTGTATTTTAGATAGTTATTAGAAGAAAATTTCTGATTATTTTCATACATTTTAGTATGATTTATGATGCGAGCACTCAGACCACATTTTACGGAAAGTACTTGAATATGATCATTTTTAATATTCGTTATCAGAATGGTGTTTTTTTTCACAAATTAATTATTGCGCGAAAAAAAGATAAGTAAGAAATTTATATTTTAATAAAAGTTAAGACAACTGTCACATACATATTCAAGTATTAATTGAAATTATTTTGGCAATTAGTGATTTTCAATCCTGGCATTCCAAAAAAGTATATAACGATTTTAACTTGCGCGTGTAAGTTTATTTTATATGTCCCATTAAACATGTACTGTAATCGAAAAAAGTCGCTCCTCTCGTGGTTCGGAGTGTCACTAATTGAAAGTATACAACTCATGAACGCACGAATCTTCGGGCAACAGTGAGGACACTATTTTATTATGCACTTGTGTACAATACATACGCTGCATGACGCTGCAAGTCGTGAGAAAGACTAGTGTAAAAATGTTTCGCTTTAACGCGAGTTTTGACACATGTATCACTAGCGATTGGAAGAATTTGTAAAATTCTGTAACTGCTACACCAAATCACGACTAACGCTACGCTTAAATGTCATAGATCGTACTTCATTTCCGGGCTTTCCAGACTTACTGCTATTTGAAGCATTAGGGTTTGGAGTTGGACTTTGCGAAAGGGATGCTCGTTCATCATTATTAGATTTCTCTCGTTCTAATCTTTGTTTACTAAATTTCCCCATTCCTGGGCGGTAAATTTCCATAGCTGGTCGGTCCTGTTAACATCGAATTAAGAATGTCATTTTTAGGGATTCAACACTATGGAGCATTAACATTTCCACTTAAAGTATCTCTCTTCTTTGTAAAATAAGCTGGAATGTTTCACATGGATCTAGTGTAGTTTTGAGTAACCTATAAAATAATTGCATCAAACTTTCCCTGTCTTGATTCTACTAAGTTAAAAATATCAGTGTGAATTTTGTAAAGGGAGGTTCCACCCCTGAACAATGACAATGTAATCGGGCGATTACGTGTTATATTTATTGTTTGACGTGCTCATTTTATAGATTTCCCAAAACCATACTAGTCGCACAGAAAACATTTCAGTTTCTTTTACAAAAGAAATTTTTATGTAGTAATGTTAGGTGCAGAATAAGTAATTCGTGAAATTTTAATAGATATGGACACATACTTTGTTCCTAATCCTACGTTCTAATCGCGGATCTTTCTTATCTTTCTCTTTGTCCTCAATTTCAGTCTTTTGTAAATTACATTGATCTCCGCCATCCAAAGATTTGTGACGCCTTAAACAACTTCCATCACCTGACCCTCCCTCACCCCCGCTCTCCAGCGAACTGCGTCTCTTAACCAGTTTTGAATCTTTTTTCTCTTCGGATTCATTATCGTTGTTAGCACCTTTATTAATGTGTTCGTGAGATTTGGATTTTCCAGTATCCTTATCATTTTCATCAGTTGCCGTTTGAGTTTCTGCAAATTTATGTTTAAATAAATAAAAAAATGTATTCCTTCTCTTTACTAACACCACAGCAACTCGTAACAATATTTCTTACCTGATTTTTTATATTCCCGTATCTGTTCTGAACATTCAGCATTTTTACTCTCTTTGCCTTTAGAGTCCTCCTTATCATCTTTATCACTTGCATAGTCCTCTCTATCCCTAGAAGCATTTTCACACGTATCAATGTGCGATTCCTTTCTCTGACTGGACTCATCTCCTTCAGTTCTCAATTTAGTAGAGTTATCTGCATTGACAGTGAATTCAACATTCTGCTTTTTAGTCTCCGCAAGCCTCTTCTTCTCTTGGCGCATCTTTTCATAACTTTTGCCCCGCTTCTCTTCAACTTTCCGTTCTCTACTTTCTTTAATATCATCTTTAAGATCACATTTTCTGTCATCCTTGTAATCCGTCCTCCTATCCTCTTTAATATTCTCCCTCTCATCACGTCTTCCGTAAGTCTTTTTGTCTTCGTGACGTCGCTGATGTTTCATTTTTTCGCGTAACTTATCCTCCTTTTTATTACGGTTCTTTAGATCCTTGGGCGAGAGCTTTTCCTTTTCTTCCTTGTTCTCTTTGTTGTCTTTACTGACTTCTTTATCAAGATCTGGATTTTTCAGTACCTTGAACGAAACAAGACCTTTATTTACTCGGTGATACATAACATACTTGTAGATCATATTTTTTTGTGTTTAAATCTTAGTATAAGTGAAAGGAAACACAGTATTAAGTTCTTTCTACAAAAATTTATCTGTTATAAAATTTAATGCATACAAGATAAACAATAACAAATCATTTAAATCTAAATAAATCTATACAAATTTGATATACAATAGTAACCACGATTAATACAGGAGTGTCGAACTTATAGAAGTAGAAAGGTTTAAGTAACAATAATATTTCTCTCTCCCTCGTGGCCTTTTAGCATACAGTAACAGGCAACATGAATTGCTGTGTTAAACATCCATAGTTTTCAGCTTCATGAATTTTTCCGATGTCTCAATATCTCAGACTCGGGAATAGTTTTAAAAGGAATACATTTTTCGTAATCATACATAGCAGCACAACTCCGTGACTTTCTTACTTCAGCTGGAAACTGCATTTTCCAAGCTTTTTGTAAATTGGTGAACTGGGACTTTAGTAATCCAGGAAAATAGTGTTTACTGTTGATATACTGAGGAGACGTAGATTTCGATTTGTTGTGGATATAATTATTTTTACCACAGTTCCACTGACCATAACTGTCCCTGTTCAAAACAGGATTCTTCCACTTGTAATTTCTTTCATAAAAGTAAAATAATTTTGGCTCCTTGGAAATGTGTTGAATGCGTTCGTTAATACGATTTACACTTCTAACACATTTTATAATCACTTTATCACTTTCAATACTTTTATACGAATGCTGCTCCACATTGAACGAACTTCTATGTGCTTGCATTGTTACATTAGAAACTCCACTATAAAAAATTTCTTCTTTTGACACATTGGCTGGATTTAGAGTTTTAGGATGATGTTTGGCACACTTGTCTTCAGGCAGGATATATGGGGAGATTGGATGGGGGGTATACTTGGTCTGGTTATCTTCATTGTCAGACGTGGGCTGTGAAGCGAAAATATTAGTATCATCAAATACAGTAAAGAATACAACACTTAAAATATACTGAAAGAATTTTGGTACCTATAGCTTACATGTTGTATATGGTACCAAATTATAAGATTTTGATTCTGTACTGTATTTGACATTATCTAAGGTATTATATACTTACTAATTATTGAAAATACCTGTGTTCAACAATTAAACAAAATTAAGCAAGGTGTATATGTTTAATTTACTGTAAAGTCACCTTGGATATGATAGGGTCTTCCTTTGTTCTTCTTCTCTCTAGATCTCGACGCCGTCTCTCTTCGCGTTTCTCATCCCTAAGACGTTGCTTTTCTTGCTTACGTTGCTTTAAATATTCCAAAAGCGGAGTAGTTGTAACTTTCTTCGGCGTGTCTGTGCACATAACATAACAAATACTGACATTAAAATACAATCGTATTACATATCATGTATCGATATTGAAGTTGTAATCTCGTTGTTGCTTCTTAAAAAATGACTCACTGTCAGACGGTTGATAGGAATATTCTGTCTTTGGCTGTGCTATGCTCGGATCAGCCTCTTGATTTTTAAGACTCTCTAGAAAACTTATGTAGTATGCATCTGATTCTATAGTACCACATTTTAAATCTTTCTTTTTGCCTACTCGTTTCTTTGGTAACCTTTGAAAAGGCGCAAATTCTACCACTGCAGGATACTCTGTGCCTTTCGAGTCCACAAATACATAATTGTCAAATTTCTCTCTGAACATAAAGATATCTGATTGCTCAATGAAATTGATGTAAGCCCGAGAAAACGCGAATTGTCCCAATGACATGTCAGCTTTCACAAAGTACAGGTAATCGTGTTCTGGTAATGGAGATACCTGCTCCAAAAATTGATCTTGCGTCATACTTGGAGGCAGCCTTCGTATCACCACCTACAAATTAATTTAATTAATAATGTTATTGGTACGTATATATGCAGTGAAAGATCTAATGTAATGGATCTTGTATTACTACCAGAGAAGTAGAGAATCTATTAAGCTATGTTTTGCAAGTTGCAACTAGCTGTAGCGGTTAACTCACATAGTCAGACTATGCTACTGTTCTAATTAATATGTGTGTTTAAAAACAATAACATAGTCAAAATGAATGAATCGGATGAAGGCAGCCGCTGTGGCTAGTTTCAGCTGGGAAACCATACCTTTATACATTAGTAAGCCTGTAGCAGGAGGATAATTTATATCTTAGAACTGGTTATATAGCCACTTACATATTATTCACCAAACAAACTTAAATTGTCTGTTAAAATCAATTTAATGACTTTAACGATAGAATAAGCTCCTCATTCAATAATATGAATAAGTTTACACAATTGTACATTGTATAATTTTAGGGTAGAGTTTTGCACAAACTTCAAGCTTTATGCAGAATTATTAACTCAAAAACCAATGTATTAATTGTATTCGAGTGCCTCGGATAATGTTTGTTTCTCATAAAACCATTTCAGAAAAAATTTAAATTGATAACCAAACACGAACAATCTTTTAAGTTACAGTATACTGTACGTTTAAAGGAACTGTTCGGAGCAGATGAAAAGTGATGAGGAATATTTTCAGCGTCATATTTTCATTCGACAATACCTTTGACATTGGTCGGCATTTCTCTTTTTTATTGTCTCTAACTTTTCCGACATCTGGAGAACTGGTCTGTGTCTCATTTTGTGCGGGTGTCTCGGGTTGCTGTGTTTCCTCAGTCATTGTTAACTACATTTATTGAATTTCTCGGGAATCGAGTGGTATTCAGCATTAATTCGATTCACTCTAATCGAAATATAATAAATGGATCATGCAATTTCCCTCGCGTCATCAAAATAAACGTTTCCGTTTACAAAGTTTTCGCGGCCATGTTGCTAGACCCAACACAAAAAAGTACGTGTTACATAGAAGCGCAACTGCGTGCAGAAATATGTATGTAAGCAATGCAAAGGACTTTAGTCTCCACAAGGGATCAGCTGTGGGCTCTATTGGAACCATGGTGGCGGTAAAGTTACCGGTTCTCTGATGTTCAGGACTCCAGTGTCTCCTGTCAATCAAGAAGGCAATCATCAGACGACTTTTCATTCGATGACCCGTTTCTTTCACATAATCTGGAGGCACGGATTATGGCCGGGCGCACGATGTGTGAGGATTCAAGCGACGAGTGTGTGATAAAGTAACATTGACACTTAATTCTGTTAACTACGATTTAATCTACTGTTAACTCTCAAATATTATTTGAATTATTGTAAGTAATATAAATAATTTTATATTACACGGCATTATGATTGTATTATTTTTTTATGCAATAAATTGTTTATTTACTACAAAGTTTCAATGGTTTTCTTTTTTTTTCGCCCCTTCACCTTCGTCAACTACCGTCCTTGTTACTTTTTTAAAACGTTTTTTATCCGCAGTCCTTAGTCCTTGCCTCCATCGTCCTTAAACGCCAACACTTTTACAATCCGAGAGATCAGGAAAAAATTTAAGAATTTTTGCAAAAAATAGAAATTTTGTATCAGGAAAACATGATATCGAAGGAGGTGGCACGAAATCCTAATACCTCCTTCCGCATCATATTCTCCTGTTACAAAATCCAATTTCTGGAATTTTCGGAATTTCTGAGAATATTTAAGAAAACTGAAATTTTGTATCAGGAGAATATAATATGCGAAGAGGTGGCACGAAATCCGGATACCTCGTTCGGTATCATGTTCTCCTGATACAAAATCGGATTTTTAGAATTTCCGGATTTTGCGGAAATTGAGATTTTGTATCAGGAGAACATAATATGCGAAGAGGTGGCACGAAATCCGAATACCTCCTTCCGCATCATGTTCTCCTGTTACAAAATCGAATTTTCGACATTACAGAAAACTCGACTTTAAAATAGAAGTCAGGACAGTAGGAAAAAAGTAAAGAGTAATGCAGTGAAATTCATTTTTAATACGTTGTTTATTGTCATGATCGTACAACTTATCAATACGGTAGCAACATGTAAAAACTAAAAAACTAAATACTAGATAATTTAGTAATTAGAGTAGCTTAAAAGTAGCTTGAATAGGGACAAATTAAAGTTTTTTTGGGACAAATTGGGACAAACTAAACTACGGATTCATTGGAGGGTGGAAGTGGAAGCGATATTGTCCGTTGATGCGGTCTGTGCGCCTGTTGCTTCAACGATAAATGCTGTATGTCGTGCTGATGCTACTGTTCTGGATACGGATAATGTTTTTGCGGATGGATTGCATTACTTCAGCGCTGACAGTTAACTTTGGAATATCCATGGATCCTCGTGTATCCGCATCTGTGAAATAAAATAGTCAATGTTTAATTTAAAGAAATAATACGAAAAAGGCTTTAACTTTGCAAACGAATACTGCTTTATATTTTACATCTTTTTGTGTACATACATATTACTGAGAGGATACAAAGTACGAAACGATGCGTTCCGGGACGCATTGATCAACGTTATAAAAATTACTGCCTTCGTGGACGCTTTTACGGTACTGGTCGGTTCGACGGCAAAAGGAACAAGAAGACCAAGTTGTCGGACATGCCAACTTAAATACTAGGGGCGACGTCTGCGCTATCTGGCCAAGGAACGGGACCAATGAGTGGCAGTCCGTTGAACATAACGTCTAGGTCGCTACAGCTTCAGCGGTTAACATGGGCCTCCCGGATTGACATATCTTGTGTTCGGTTATTTTGTTGCCGACCCTCTGATGCGCTCTGATATCAGAGAATTTCTTATTGTAGCATACGTTAGTTGAACGTATGTATGACAGTACAATATATATTTGAAAAGCTTTAAGAAACATAAATCTCTCCTTTATAGATAATAAAGTCTCATTATTTACTCAATAACACAGTACCTGATCACTCAAAGTTACTTTAAGATATTTAACCTAATTGAGAGCATAAGATAGGGATTTATCCTTAAAATAAAACAGATATCATGTCAACAAGCGCACCTCATTCGGAAAAAGAATTGGATTTAAGTAATGCTGGCCGAGGTGTATGGCTTGTCAAAGTTCCCAAATATATAGCCAATAAATGGGAAAAAGCACCTGGTAATATAGAAGTTGGAAAATTAAAGATAAATAAGTAGGTCTTCACGCTGTTAATTTACTATACCTGTTGAAACTTAATCGCATTTATGATTGAAAAAAATATCGTTCAAATATATTGTAAAATGTAATGTGATTTAATGCAATAGAAACCCAGGTCACAAAGCAGAGGTGTCTCTTAAATTATCGGAAGCCGTGTTGGCTTTAAAAGAGCCGGGCGAAGAAGATATTCCCAAGCAACATAGATTAGACGTTACAACAGTAACGAGACAAATGTTAGGTGTTTTTTCTCATGTTACTCGTAAGTTATTTTATTATTGATCATTATATTAAATTCTTGAATCTCAAGATTGTCCATTTTACCTAAGATATTAATTTATCTGGTATAATTTATCATACGCAAATCGCTTTTTTTCCAGCATCAGCTAGTTCCGATGCCATTGTGCCAGAGACAGAGAAATTATATATGGAAGGAAGAATTGTACAAAAATTAGAATGTCGTCCATATGGTAATTTCCTCATTCTAATCTTAATATAAAATATACTACAGACGTTTAACCCACTTATTTTCAGCTGACACCTGTTATATGAAACTGAAACTAGAAAGTATAAAAAGAGCTTCTGTGCCGCCAAGGCAAGTTCAACAATTGGATAGGGTGGTTCAAAACTTTAAGCCCGTTTCCGATCATAAGCACAATGTATGTATAATTTTCAGCCACGACAATTAAAATACATTTGCACCATATTGTCAAATGTGTACATGTTTAATATGTTATAGATCGAGTATGCCGAGAAAAAGAAGGCAGAGGGTAAAAAGATGAGAGACGATAAGGATGCAGTCCTAGATATGTTATTTGCAGCATTCGAAAAGCATCAGTATTATAACATTAGGGACCTCGTAAAAATCACAAGACAACCTATTGTAAGTTTAATTTTACAGTACCAGAACGCCATTCTTTATTATTGTAAATTTAACAAAAACTCTTTATGAACACAGGTATACTTAAAAGAAATTTTAAATGAGGTATGCAATTATAATCTGAAAAATCCACATAGAAACATGTGGGAATTAAAACCAGAATATCGTCATTATAAAGATGAAGAGAAAGCTGTGGAAGTTGGTCAGAAAAAAGACGACGAATCGGACGATGACTGATATGGTATTTATAGAAGCGTTACTATGTTTGTATCAAACGCTTGGACCGAATTTATAAGTAGCATATTTTCTATTAAATTGGTATCGAGGCTGTGCGGTGTTAAGACGATTCTGAGAAATTTTATACAATTTACAAAAATTGCATTATTATATTGTGACACTGGAAGTAAAAAACGGCAATTATGATAAATAAGTTATTTCTTTATTTTAAAATATATAGAATTAAAGATCGAATCACTTTTTTATGTTCTCATTTAAAATCAGGATAAGCACCTTTTGTCAAAAATCCGTTGTATCGTTTCAACATACAATTATTCGAAAACCTTTCAATGTTTCGCAAATTATAAATAAATGATTTTCAATAACTCATCAGCATTTCAATATTGGAATTACCGTATTTATGATGTTTTATATTACATACAAAAAAGAGGCAAATGAAGTTGACAACTAATTTTTCTAAAATAATGGTATTTTCTATAAACAGAGTATGTATAGCTAAATGCTTCAAATTGCAGACGTTGTACTAAGAAGCCTCATTTGGCACAAATGTTTTATTTACGTGAAATGCCATAAAATAAATAACTTTCACCTACATTCGCTTTCTTTACATAAAATTCTATTGGAATAAATAGTGTATATAAAGTCTTTATAAGATTCAACAAAGATAAAGTAACGATAATAGAGAAAGATTAGAGAAGATTATAAATTCACTCTAATTGTTGCTATTGCACAGAGGATGGAGTTCAACTTTACTCTTTTTCCATGCATAAGTATCGTACAATTATAAAATCGTCTATTAAAATAACAGAAATATATTAATACACTATATGAATTACTGTACCACGTGTCAAAACAAGAAATAATGGAAGGGATCAAGATGTTTCTAATACATAAAATACTAGTCAACAATGCAAGTCAAAAAGACTATACAATACATACATTTTGGCAGGAATTGCTCTACTGTTGCGACAAATGCTTCCAACATGATCTATAAATGAATTTAAGTTTCTGTGTTCATGCATTAATATAGGAAGCACTATGCACACATGTAGAATTTAATTCTATGAAACTTGATATATAGACTGTGGAATGTTTTACTTTCGAAAATCATACTTTCATACGGAATTAATTTGATTAATATTCTGAATAATGTATAGTTTCGAATGAATACCTATAGTTACTGATAAAACTCGAGTGTTAACTTTACTTTGAAGGAAGTAACGCCAAAGAGTATTGGATAATACTTTGTATGTCCTGGATTGTATCTTCTCACAATCTTGGTCACATTCTCCCTGAATATAACACTTCAAACATATCTGTACATATTATTGAAGTAATTACTTTTGTACATTTACAAAAGCTTGGAACATTAGCATTGGGTGGCATCCACACAAGACTTTAATCCCGATTTTCTCATTGGCAGGGATGAATATAACGGAACCTCGATAAAGTATTTTCGATGATGCAATTTCTCCTTTTCCGTTTATAATTATCAGAATACTAGCCGTGCTCCTTGGAATTATATTATATGAAGATCTCCCGGGAGGTATCTAAAACACAAATTATCATACAAGATGAAGATTCTTAAGCCAATGTTAAGCCAACATTTAAACAACCAAAAAGTAATTATTAATCATTGCCGAACAGAAACACTCACCGTTATTTTAGCAACTGCAAAATCTACCACAGGAGGGCGAAATACTTCTGTACATTCGTCTTCGCGAGACGCTTGGAATCTCTTTGCAGATACTGATTCACAGTTGTATGTTAACATTTCTATCAATGTTGGCACATCCTTTAGTTTTGGAGTTAATCCAGCACGTACAACGTTATCCGAACAAGCCATGCACTCTATACAATCTGCATTCATAGATCAATATTATTAATTCAATATTAGATAGAGCATTACTGCAAAACATTGATAGAAAACACGGACCACCAGAAAGATATGCGTGTGGTTCATTTGGTCCAAGATATATAGCTTCTCCTGGCTGCATTGTTATAAAATTAAAAAAATAAATGCCAAAACATCCTACATCTCCCGGATAATCTGCATATAATCTTTCCAGTAAACTGGCATGCAATGTTTGCCTTAAAGATTCCTCTGTAATCAAAGAATTATGATTATGCATGCACGACAAAAATATATATCAGTATTGATGACTCATAAAGACATTTACCCAAGTTAGACACTCTATCGATTAATTTTCTAAGTTCCAACGCTATTACACCAGGATTGCACGTCATAAGACTGTGGAAACACGTTTTTAATGCTCTGGTATTGCCTGCCTCGTCTATTGATATAAATTTCAGCACTTTGTCTTCTCCGATTACAGCGCACAGCTCTGGTAGAAGGGTTAAATACTCCTTTATCTCCTTAATTGGACGGAAACCGCAGAAAGCTTCAAATGGAGTTAAGGCTATAGTAAGCTCGGGTTTATGATTTGCATCTTTGTAAATGTTAGGATATTGCTGATGTAATTCTTTTGCTTTTTCCTGTAATTAAAAACAATACTTTAGAAACTGCAATGTACGAGGTGTATGTTATTACAGAAACCATATCAGTACCTTATTTGGATGAGCTTGAATCGATAAGGCCTTATTTACAGATAAGACCTTAAATAAAAATGGTAAATGAAGGCCGAATATCTCTTCGCTCTCTGTGCCCAGTACATGGCTGTTTTGTTTTATATATTCTTCCAAAGACATGTCGTTATCCTTCATGTACGAAGGACCGTTAGGATGCGTACCCATCCATAGTTCGGCGTATGGCTTTTGTTCGTCTAACGTGAACTCCGAATTAGCTGCTCTCATTAACGTAGCTACGGTACTGTCAATTCCATATTTTCCCCAGTCGTAAGTTTGTACCATGCATTTAAGTTCCATTCTTATATGATAACTGAAACTCAAAATAGACAGATATTTGTAGTACTGTTTATATATGCATGCCCATTTATGAAATATGACATTATCGTGAGAATTATTTGTATTAATATCTACTCTGTATTATAATACAATTACGAATGTTTCCCGTTGAAGTAATTAATGTTATTCCTTTTGTAACGAAAACATATGTTTATCTCTTTTGTAGAACTGTACCACACGTCAATGAAACGTCAATATGGATGAAAACTTCGGGATACTTCGTAGCTTTTGTACGGTACTGATAATGTCAAAGTAATAAATAAGATTAGTACCGGCACTTTTGATAACAACTGCGATATATTCCTTTACGTCTGTTATCATAACTACGAAACAACAATCCGGTCTAGCATTTTTGATTTACTTCTTCGCCCGTCATTTATCGATCGGACATAACTTTACAACATCTTTATGTGAAAATATATTCGATTACAAGCAACGACACTCATCGTATGAAATAAAGCAAATTTGCGAATAATACTCTTTATTTTACATTTCACTTTACATGACGAGCGAAAAGATTTGATTGCAATCGTAAGGGCGGCAATCGCAAAGTTTTTTTTATTGACGTATACTCTTTCGAATAATAACAAGAAGCTTAACCAACTGAACGAACTAAAGACCCCTAGAAATCGGAATAAAAATTTCTTCTACACGTAATTAGTAAATAATCAGAAACAACGACTACAGGACAATTGTTGCTATCAATGATGAATTAAATACTAATCCTAATTATGTAAACAAAAATTCAGAATTAGAAATGATGGTTCTTTTCTGTTTTCAAAATCTCCATTCGAATCAGTCCTAAGACGTACGTATTTGTGGAGTACCATTCTATATTATTCATATTCTGTGGCAATCCCAAACTCGATTGCTTTTCGAGAGTTCGAGTTCTCTCCACGTTTGGCGTTTCCCAAGGTATTTCGTCTTCCGCATTAGCTCGAAGTTTTCTTTATAATATCTTAATTAAACTGTTCTAAATCTTAATAAACGCCCGTTCGGTCATTTTACAGAAGTGCGCTTAATCGGATCGCAAAAATGGTCGCCCAAAAGAAGCAGGTAAATAGTTTTCTCGAATGCAATGTTTTATAGTGGTCTTGTCAGCACATGGTCGCACAATCTTTAAATTATCTATTCGTCTCTTTCTAACATTTTATATGTCTTAAAAACAATTATGCTTACATTCCCTCACATTAATGCATTGTTAAACTATTCACATTTATTCCGAAATTAATATCCACTCTTTCCGCTTTTTTCGACTCGTACTTTTAGGTTATGTTAAAGCGGTATTGTGTATATATATTATATTTCATTCTTTCCAAATAGAAAAAGTCCCAGGAGGGTATCAACACCAGGTTGGCCCTGGTAATGAAGTCTGGAAAATACGTCCTGGGCTACAAACAGACGTTGAAGTCTCTTCGGCAAGGGAAAGCCAAATTGGTCATCATTGCCAACAATACTCCTCCTCTAAGGTGAGACTGAGATGTAGCACTCCTTTCATAAACGTAAAGGGACATGGAAATGGTAAAGTAACATTGCATTGAATATATATACGTGATCTATTTTTTAATATTTTCCATGTTTTTTTACACATACGTCATAGGAGTTCTACGGAGTAGTCTCACGTCTCTGCTCGTAAGTGCAAGAGACATATCACAGTAATCAAACAATATGTGCTACATACCTTCTGTTTCTCTTCATTAGGAAATCCGAGATAGAGTATTACGCAATGTTGGCCAAGACTGGTGTACATCATTATGTTGGAAATAATATAGAATTAGGTACCGCGTGTGGAAAGTATTTCCGCGTCTGTACCCTTTCTATTACGGATCCAGGAAATTCTGATATTATTAAGTCTATGCCTACTGGTGACCAGCAATAAGCATATATTTTTTATTCAATAAAAAACTAAAAACCGATGCCTCTTTTTTTTTTATTCTTCTACTGCCAATTTTATCTGTCCCATCTCCTTATGAAATTTACTATAAAACATCCAGTGTAAAATATATAATGGTACTACAACTTAAATATCTGATCAGTACAGAACTGATAGAAAGCTCGCGATCTTTTTGCAGCCATGTTCTTATCCTTCTAGTTATATGGGATTCACTATAAATTAGAATTATACATTGGGTACATCATTATCGTCTGACAACTTTTCGAAACTTATTTTTAGTCACGCGAATTATACAAATAAAGGAATTGTAAAAGTTGAATTACCGAGGTTCAATCAATTTCGAATAAAAATCTGAAGTTTCGGTGTACATAGTATAGAACACGCGGCTGATCTTGAGTACTCATTGACTTACTCTTCTTATAGTGTACGGTAGTGTTGAGTAGCGTGTCGAAGGACGCGCTGTTGTGTTGTGTTGTGCGTCAATCTTTGTCGATTCCGACGCGTTCAGATCTGTCATGCCGGTACATCTAACAATTAGTAACAATGCACGTGTCAAGTTACATTATCTTGGTCTTTGTGTTTTGGATGGGTCAGTGCGAAGAACAGTATTGCTCTCCCGATGATGGAGAAGTTTGCTCTGAATTCGAAGTAACTAATAAATATGCGAAAGGTGTGTTTCCTGAATTTCTCACGTCATTTTGGGCTAATTCATCGACGACAACTAATCACTATTCATCGGAGACTATAAAATATTCAATCGACGAAATCTTTCATTTGTTACAAATTATAATTTTCCAATTATATATTAGTATATGATAAGAATATATTATTCATTGAAGAATATTTTTCCTACCAGGGTCAAACGAAAGATATCACAAATATTATCGAGCGATCGAAGAAGCGGAAAGAAATTATGCACCTTGCAACAACACAAATTGTGGGTGTTTTAAAGATGTTATTACGAGAGACTTGAAACCTTTCAAAAAGAAAGGTATAAGCAAGGAACTGATAGAAACCGCAAAAAACAGGTATATAATTGATTGTCAGTGGTATGTAACATTTGTTGCCATTCTATCAACTTTGTTTTTCCAGGGGAACATTTTATCAGATAATAGGAGGTAAGCTATATAGGCAGCAGGATTGTATGTTTCCATCGAGATGCACAGGGATTGAACACTTCCTCTTGAAACTTGTTGCTGACTTACCAGACATGACTTTACTTATAAATACGAGAGATTATCCTCAGTCGAGTAAACACTTTGGCGGTCCAATGCCTATTTTTTCCTTTAGTAAGGTAAGCAGAGGTATTAACACAATCGTGTAATGTACAGTCGAATCAATGACCGGTATCTACCGCAATCTAGTTCCTACAACTTTTCTGTTATCTTGATTAAAAATTTAGAATATTGCTAAATATATTTATAGACACCACAATATTATGATATTATATATCCAGCATGGTCATTTTGGGAAGGTGGACCTGCTATTTCCTTATATCCCCGTGGCCTTGGAAGATGGGACGAACATCGTTTAACCTTGGATAAAGCGAGCAAAGTAACGCCATGGAAAGAGAAAGAAAGTAAAGCATTCTTCCGTGGTTCTAGAACTAGTTCGGAGCGCGATAATTTAATATTACTGAGTCGCAGTAAACCTGATTTAATAGATGCTCGGTATACAAAAAACCAAGCATGGAAATCTGACAAGGTGGCAGTTCACAGTAATTTACTGTACGCGCAATGTATAAATGGATTTAATAACAGCAGAATCGTAATATTTTAGGATACATTGCACGCACCTCCAGCGAATGAAGTTCCATTAGAATCACATTGCAAGTACAAGTACTTATTCAACTATCGGGGTGTTGCAGCTTCGTTCAGACATAAGCACTTGTATTTATGCCGATCTCTAGTTTTTCACGTTGGGGACGAATGGACGGAATTTTACTATAATGCCATGATACCCTGGATTCATTACATACCTATTTCTAATGACGCTGATGAAAAGGAATTAGAGTAAGGCATTACACAAACTTTAAACTGTCTGTCGTGACACTGATCTACGTTAATGCTTCTAGGGAGCTTTTGCAGTTTGCAAAGGATAATGATGAGATATCGGAAAGAGTTGCTAATCGTGGAAGAGACTTTATTTGGAATAATTTGAGGATAGCCGATGTTGTATGTTTTTGGAAAAAAGTCCTGAGAAGGTATGCAAAACTTCTCACATACAAACCTACTTTAGACGAGAATTTAATCAGAATCCAAAAGAAAGGGGAAACTAATACGTCTAAGTAGTAACTCGTATAATTTATATAACATATAAAAACTTTTATATATATATTTCCTTTTATTAAATTTTGAGCTTAACTGCATGTAATAAAAATAATTTAGTACATTATCACATATGTTCAATGAACGTTTAAAATAAGCGTTAGTCAAAATAAACATAATTTTATTCATATGACAATGAAATATATATTACAATGAATGTCCTCTTAGTCAGTATAATTGTCTCGATCTGCGTAATGAGCACAATAAAGATGTTGTATACATATATAGCAAATAAGAGTCGAGTCGAACATTGGAAGATAGATAGAATTGCGTTTTAAAAAATCTTTTTGAACTCAAAGATTTGAACGTGTAAACCAGTCAATAATAAAAATAATTTAATAATGTATGCAAATCTTTATGAGAAGAATCTTTTGTATAATGTAGAGACATAAATTTTTTTGCAAAGACAATTTATTTAACAAATATCAGCAAACCCAAGTTCGCTATTAAATACTAGTTAATTCGTAATAATTAAGTACTGAAATACGTATATACAAGGTGACCTACCTATCTTTATTGTATCAAGTATTTGTTTACATAGAATAAGAAATTTCTCAATTGGCAAAAATACATCTGCGCCTGATAAAGTTAGATAGTCTGCCCTGTATATATAACTTAATAGTACTTGCAATATAAATTATTATACGCTATAAAACGAATTACGTATGTTTAAAGAAAGAAGAGTTTGTTTATATGTAAATGATGAAATACTTTTTCTAAATTTATATAAAAAAGCTGCTCTATGAAATATAAAAATATTTTATAAGGCACTTGGTGCACCTAAGACGACGATTATTCTAGCGTAATTGTAAATAAGTAGTTATACCACGAGTACTATACAGGGGCTTACGTGCAAACAAATGATATATAATATCCAGGAAGCTGTCTCAGAGCTATCGGATATTTAGTGGCTGTTCGTTATTTACAAGTTAGATCTCTGGCAGCATGTAAACTCCACGTAATACTCATGCAAGTATTTGCATACGATACTTGGGTCAATCAAGAATCAAATCGACTGTCGGGAGACAAATATTTTCTACTGTACATTGTAATTCCGTTTCTTGCTAAATGCATAAGTGAACGCAAAGGAGCTTTATTGCTTTTCGCTCTCGCGTCTCAGAATTTGCACGACATATGAAGCGTGTATCGACACCGATCATCTTAACGCCTTCCCAGCAGGAACGATACTAGTTTGCCATTGGTGAGTAACGAGTAAACGATTGGAGCTATATTAGCGTGTCATCAATTACAGGTTTACAATTTACGGTTTCAAAATCACTTTCGGTCCAAAATCATTCAGCGGGAAGGTGTTAATTTGGCAAGTCCGCTGCACTCTCCCGAACATGCAAATAAGTAGGAACATACCAATGCCAGGGATACTGGACGACCGTAAACTATAGAATCTTGACAGGGAAGCATTAAAGATCCCTTGATTTCACTCGTATTCGACCATCCGAAGAGCATTGCCATGTTTTTTTTTTTTTGGCACTATTCCAAAAGCAAACCTCTGCAATTGCGGGTAATACACTCTCCCAAATACGCCTCCGAAGAGTCCTCGCGAAGGCAGACGAATCCGACGAATAACAAAGGCGCACCGTACCACCACGGTGTTTCGGATGCTATGGCAGCTGACATCGATAGGATCGCGAAACGAATCCCTTTTTGCGTCCTTTTCCTTGATTTGCCTTACGTCGCGGCGATAATCCTCGCGATAAATGCGCTCAGTAGACTAAGAAGAAGGTGCGAATTTCCAACTGACGATTTGAATACGCTTCCCGCCCCGGACTCCGCATCCTGATTGGAGGACGTGACTAGCTGCTCATCCGTCTCCCCTGTCGAGTTTCAATGGAAATCGTAGGGGATTGGCTACAGCAGCGATACTGCACGCTGATTGGATGGTATCACTAGCAGTTCGCTCGCACAACTCCGCACAGTTTCGCGCGTGAATGAACGGGGTCTGATGTTTTGGCTTTTTTCACAAACGGCTGGTGCGTTTCGTTTGGAACTTATTTTGGTATCGTGAACGACAATTTTTGCCTTTATTGCCCGTGGGCGGCACTCGACTGCTCACTTTTTACCGAATCCACGGAATTCGGGATGCACATTGTTGTCTTCTGGAAAAGTGAGTTTTTTTCCGGGTTAATCTAACTACGACTCTAACTGTACGCGCGCGCGAACACGACTTCCGGTCGTTTTATATCTCGACATTTGTTCGTTTCTATAGTTTCTCGTTGTGCTGTTTATCGTGAATATTTTGCTAGAATATCTGCTCCGGTTTTGCATCTTTTTTGTTCGAGTGGATCAGAATATTTACGTAATTTTTTTTTTCGAATTGGAAGATTTCTGTACTATTGGAAATTAAATATTTTTCGGACATTCCGTATTGATAACTAATCGATTTTGTTTTATAATTCGACTTTATGTGTTACTTCGAATTAGTTGGCAAGTTTGTCATTAGGACGATCTTGACGAGTAATGTTGGGTACAGTCGATGACAACAGTATTTCTATCTTGATCTAAATACCACAAATATAAACGCACACTTTTTTTACATTTGCATTGGTAATAGATAATAGTATCAATACGTTATCTACGTTTGCGACCCACTATCCGTCTTTTTTGGTTCGTGTGGCGTGGAAAATGTATGAATTATACATTTATAAACAAAAATTATAACAAATAATTCAATACGGGGAATAAAAAATTTTGAACAGCACAAAAATCTTTAAACCACGTGTATGGTTGGTAACAAATTAAATGCGAATGAAAATTGAGAGGCAAATTTAATAGAGCACTTTTTATCAGCAGAAAACCACGATAGAACATTTTTGTAAAATATTATGAATCGAACTTCATGATTTGGAAAACCAAAATAATTCGGTATAGAGTGGAAGTATTGCTGATAATTTTTTTAAAAATTGCTGAAGTTAACATCATATTTAAAGCTGAGTTTACGTTTACGCTAATCATTGTGCGAACACGACAGCACATTTATTTCCATATTTATCTAGCTAGTAATTTGATAATATCAGCATTTTAATACAAGTAAAGCAAATTCAGTTTTCTCATGTCAGGAGTATTAATTTGACGCAATGTAATACTTTCAGATTAAAAAACAAATCAAAAGAGACTAGAATTATATATTCTACACAATATATCAAGGAAACTTCTACGTTTCTAATATAAATTAAAAGAAGAAAAGTTATGCATTACGGAAACAGAAAAATCTATCTAATAATAGAATGCAGAGTATCGCAAGAACACAAGAGAATTATTATATTACCAAGGCACTTCTATAGCTTCCACCTAAACCTTACCAAAAAAAAAATCATTGGATAAAAAACGGGTGAAAAAGAACAACTGAAAGTACAGCATGCCCTACGAGGGAGAAAATAAATGTCTCTGAGAAACAAGAGACTCTTTGTTATGACTAAAGGTAAAGTAATCGTGCAAATACTAAACGCGTGTAAGAAAAGTAAAACAAAAACTCGTGCATGTGAGAGACCGTCGTGGTAAAGGAAAGAGTATTAAACGAGACAAATAAAATATAAAGGGTGGGAAGAAAGTAAAGAAAAAAAATGTAGGAAACGGATAAAAGGTTCGTGTACTTCGGTCATATGATTTTTTTTTTTTTGGGGTGGGGGGGCGGGTGAATGGGGTGGGAATTGGGAGGAAATACTGCTTTACGATAGATTAAGTTCCAAACAACGTAACCGCCATCCGTAAATACTTTTTACCATGCACCTTTTTGTTCCGTACCGGTGTGCGTATAGTCGTGCGCGTGTACGCGAGTACACCGTCGTTCTTTTGAGCTTTTCGTGCGTGTGATACACCCTTTATACTTATGCGCACAAATTTATTGATACTTGTCATGCAGAACTACCGATTAACGTGTAATTTTGCGACAATACGACTTTTAAATGATATAATCAACATTTATGTAAAATACTATTTTGCTCTTCGGTTTTAATAATTCAACGTAATGGCATCGAACTGTACTTTTTTTTTTATATTAATGCAAATGCAATAAATAATATAATATCGGCAAAAATAGTATTTCACTGTGGTTTAGGTGACACAACCAGTGTTCCCAAAACGAACATTGTTAGTTAAAACGTAAAGCATGCACAAAGTATAAAAATCAGCGTCGAATGAGGATGACCATGATCGTTTCCCTTTACAATTAAACGTTAAGGTGCGTCATCGATGATTGATTATTTTCCATGGATCGGATGTGAGGATGTTACGTTAACGATGGAACACACAAGAATCACAGGACAAAAGATGCACAAAGAGACAGAGGCAGCGAGACGCATAAGGAGCAAAGAATAGAGAAACGTAAAGAAGAAAAAGTAACGGCGAAGGAAAGAGAGAAGAGAACAGGCGCATAAAACCACAACCGTTTCGCAAATCGAACGTACAGCTTTTAAAAGCGCCACAAGTAACGAAAGAAAGAGTAGAAGAGAGAGGGAAAAGTCTTAACTTCTAAGAATATATTTACTCTTCTCGGCAAACTGGACTTCAGCGGACGGTGACTTGGTCGATATATCACGATCGTCCCCCTTTATTTCGTGGTCGGCTTTTCAAATTGCAAATCACTTTATGCACGTAACGCTTATTCGGGGAGGGGGAAAAAAAAAGGGAGAAAAAAAAAACAGAATGGGTGTGAAGTGAAAAGCACCGAAACTTCATCTGCCTCCTGGCTAATAAATACTCTGGGGCTTGCGAAATGAATCGAATCGCGCGACGTTGATCTCTGTGACTCCCTTATCCAGAGATGTATTTTCTCTGCTGGATCATGGATCGTGGTTTCGTTTGAAATTAATAAATGGATCCCGATAATGAGTCCCGATGAATATGATTCGATGAATGATGAATAGAGACCACGGTACGAAGCGACGTTGGAGTTAGTAGATTGTGAGCGCGATGGTGTCGACCGTGATGATCATAATTATCGTGTTGCGCGGTGATTAATGTTTGATCTTAAGGTTAATACCACCACCCTTCGGTAGCCATGTTACGGGTTACCGATATAATTATAGTGTCTTGATACGATGGAATTTCTTTATCCATCGCAGAAGTTTGTGCATGGACTTAATTCACCGACAATCAAATTTTTAATTTTTTACACTCACTTGCATTGGCGACATAATATTTCCCGAATCTACGAGAATTTAATATTCGCGCATTTCTTTACACAAATCGCGAACGACGCGCATTCGACTCGCGCATCGCATGCATCGTACGCGCCATTTATTACACGCGTGATACTTGAAATTTGAATTGCGGCATGTCGTGCGCTAAAATACGTTGCATCACGCTGAATATACTACACAATGAATAGCGTGATAAAGCGTACTCCGTGAGTCCCGGAAGAGTTGTTGAATAATAATTGGTACAATCTGTAATAGATTATCGCCGCTATCGCTTCGCGACTCTTCCGCCTGTGTCTTTTATTCCGATGGGAATAAGTTTAAACGTCCATTTTGGACAATAGTGTTGAATTGTTTTCGAAGATCCCAACGATAACGTGGAAGATTGATGTTTCGTCGCGTGCACATATTTCTGCGATGGTCGAAGCCCTAGGTATGTAATAGCCAGGTGTCCGAGACACCAAATACCGTACTCTCGCCTTCTCATTTTTTAGTTTTGCACATACAGAGCTGACTTATCTCCGCTCCGAGTGCCTGTACGGAGATGAAATAAGTCGAAAATTCCAGCTATCCACCGTTACCTCGCTGTTATGAATGATTCATTTAATTTTACGTTCATTCCCTTCCAATTGCACGAAAGGAGAAATTTTCGAACACGAGCCGCTAATAAATTCTGATTCTTCATTCTGTTTCTTAGGTACGAATTTACACGAATTAAAAAAAAACATGAAAAACGCTGTATTCTAAATGACATTTGTTCCAAAAATGCATCTAAAAACTCTACGCGCATCTAATCAACGCAAACTACCGAGAATCTGCAAGATGTCGGGAAGAAAATTTTACAGAACTGAGCGTGTTCAGCCTCGTTTCTCTTTGTACCAAAGAGAACTATCAGTGGACGCTGGAATTTTCCTACGGCGAGGCAAGAATCGGGCCCGACTCGAATGAAGCTTCTGTACCTGCATCTAAAATGATGTCACCGACGTCACCGTTCCTGTCATAATCGTCGTCCGAGTCACCGTCGACGGACTCCAGGTTGCCGTTATGGAGAAAAGACTCTTTCGGGCTTTCGTGCAACCATTGGACATTACCTAACGTTCCTTTGCTAGCCGATCTGCACCCGAACCACCAATATGCCGTTGCTCTCGGGAATGCTGGATCAGCCACATCCACCTAAACAGTGAAAACCTTTCGCTTGCATATTTTGCTTCGACTCTGTCAGGCATAGAGATTCGTACAAGCGGTTACACGCTTATTTTAAAATTCATATTCGAAGTTGACCGGGGAGATAGCGATTTTTATGGAGTCAAATTCGAACACTGTTCTAAACAGATGGCTTCTTTTAATGAGCGAAATAATGCGAAAGGTATGACGGAGAAGAGATATTCGAAGGGAGTTTTTGATACTCATGGCATCACGATTTGAAGATTGCTTAGACGGTACTTACTACGAAAAAGAATAATAGTCTGGAGTTCGATACTTCAATCTCCGTTGATCCAAGTTAAAGAGTATAAAAATATATTTGAAACAAAAAGTTTTGTCTAACGGCGTCGACTCGTAAAAGACGTCCGGTCGTTCGAGTCGATCTGTATTCAAGTTCCGATTGCTCGAAGTTCCCCGAAGACAAACGGGAACCCCGAGTTATCGAGGCACTCGTCGCGAATAGGCTCGTGGTTATCGAGTTATCCGACTGCGTAGGTACGAGAAAATAGCTACTTACGGAGAATGTTCGGTCGTTGAATCGATAATAAGCGTTGTCCTTGAAGAAGTATGTGTAACCGTGATACGTGAGAGAGGCATCGAGATTATCCGGAAGTCCTTCCCAGTTCGAGATCAGTTTGGGATACGTGTTCTTCACGGGCGTCGGCTTCTGGCTTGGATCGAATCGCCAGAATTTCGTGCCCTTGTAGAAGTAGATCTTTCCGTTTCCGGTCCAAACGGTCACGGTGTCGATGTTATCCGGAATACCCGTGAAACCCTCGCTGATATCCTTCGGATAATCCCCGTCCATTCTTTTGCCCACGTATCTCCAATATTTCGAACCCTGTAACAATTAATCGTTACGGTACAGTTGTAATCAGAATGCGAAACGAGCGTTCGACTATTATTCTCGAAAGTATGCGTGCACGCATTTTAAGTGGGCGACGATATTGAAACTTAATCTTATAACCGTGTCCCGAGGTTGAGGTGCCTCTGTAGGATTTTGATTCGTTACACTTTTTTAATTACAGTTTTGATAAGTTTAAATCGAGTGGAATAACGATAATAACTGTGTAACGAGTACGTACGCGTCAAAACAGAAGTTATCTAGATTGCGTTGACGCGCATATGTGCGCAACAACAAAAAATTGACTTATACATTTTCGATTCTTCCGAAACTTGCTATCCTAAGGTTTTCTTTTTACTTCCGACATCAAGTTTCATAATAACCCGATGAACATTTCTTTCAACACCTTTGTTCAGAAAATAGAATTCACCTCGCACGCATTATCGTTCAATTCGATTTACTGTGTCATCGTTACCTTGAAGAAGTAAGTCTTGCCGTTCTTGTACGTGAACGCAGCGTCAATGTTTCCTGGCAAACCCTTCCACGAGTGTGAAATAATTTTTGGGTAGCCAGAGGCTACGCCGTCGGTGGTCAATCTCCAGTAGCGATCCCCTAAAAATTAATTCAATACAATTGTCTGGTACGACGGATCCTGTTCGTTCGGGTTACTGTCATGGGCTCGTTGGTACATACCCTTAAACACATACGGATGACCCTCGGCAGAATTGAACATCGTGTCCACCTTGGAATCTGAACATAATATCGAATCTTCCTCGCTGGGGGGTGCGAGAGACGTTGTTCTCGGCGCGGTACCAACCGTTTTTTCGCCGTACAAAGCCTGAAATTCAATTACTCTAATTGCAATTATCTCGTTGAGACGAATAGCGAGGACTATCGAGAAATACGACGTATGCGCGGAATACCTGTAGAGATGATCGAGAATGACAAGTATTCCCGTACGATTGTAATACAATCGAGTGGCAAGGTCTTGTCCCGTGCAAATCGTAAGCACAAGTACGCGAAAAGTATTTTATATTCTTTGCAACAACGTTAATCGATCGCAAGTACGTGAGTATGTATATTTTAAGAACTGAACGTCATCGATTGGGTAACCATTATATTTCTACAAATATTATTGTGTAGCGAATATCAATTAAATTCCATTGAATTTTAATTCAATTTATTAAAAGATCGATCTAATAATCGATGATTATTAGATAATAATAGGTGGGGAGTATGGAGTGTAACTCTGTAAATATCACTGTGGCGTATATGTATATGACAAGTGGTACTCCAAATCAGTATTCAAAGAGTTAAATATTCATTGAAATACGTTAACATTTACATATTTACGTTCACACAACATACTCTCGCTCTATCACTTAATCTTACCCCCCTAAGAACCGACGATAGATAAAACACTTTTGACCATTCTCAACGAACCACACGAATATCGACTCTCACCTGAATACCCTGAATATCGTCGTCGTCCAGTTGGAAGTATGGCTCGTAACCGCGATAGAAGGGCGCCATAAGGGCTGATTTGATGTCGCTGTGACTCAATCCCAGGGAATGGCCAAATTCGTGGGCTGCGACTTGGAAGAGATTGGTACCGCGATAGCTGTCGATGGTCCATTGTTCGGCGTCGTCGAAGTGAGCGTCGCCGCCGTAAACGGGGAAGTAAGCGTGCGCCAGAGTGCCGCCGGGTCCGTCGAACGGATCACCGTCGCCGTGCTCACCCTTCTCGAATCTTATCTCGATGTGTACCTGAAACGAGCAACGTCGAAATTTTTCATTGACTTCTCGCTTCGTTTATCGAAGAGCTCGAATCCCGAATCGACGCTCCCCTCTCTTTGGTTCTCGCGAAACCACCCGAAATACTTTTTACATACCTGGCCAGACTTCTTTTGGGTGAAAACGAGATCGGTGTACTCCGCCCACACCTGGAATGCTTTTTTCAGCTCCACGTCGACTTTTTGCGGCGACAGGTTTCGCGGATACTTGCTGATCTTGTACGAGAGTTTCTTCACGCGCCATCTCGATCCTGCGGGAAACGTGATAATTTTTGTTAATTATTTTTTAGGAGCGGTTGCGCGATCAGTTAACCATTGCACGTGCATCGATATATGGATTTAGATTTTTTATATGCACCAGTGTTTTAATCCACATTTTTGTTTTGTTCAATTTTTTTAATGCACGCCGGATAGTAGACACTACAAAAATCGAAGTTCTTCTAGCACAATTTTCTGAGATCGAACCAATTGAACACAGCTGTTTCGTAATGTCTTTTTCGACAGGAATGTATTGTTATGAACGATCTTGTTGATACGTACTTGATTAACATGTTTCATCGATTGGCGTATAGACGCGACGATAATAAATAATTCCGTCCGGTTCTTTAATAACTATCCTGCGCCAACGCAACCGATACGATTCCCCGATGCATCAATAACGCAATCACGAAATAATGACGGTAATAAGTAAATGTAACGCGAATTAAATGTAAATGAAATGTAACGCCTCTACCGACGATGTCCGGGTAGAACGAATAAATTTACCGCAACCTTCGCCCTCTTCGCTATTGTACCAACGTATTTGCCGCTTCCATGAAAAGCCTCGTTTATTACACCGCGTGGAACGTACCGAGGAGTACGCGAGGCAAATAATTTCGTTTTACGCAACGTGTGCTTCTGCTCGCGGTAATTATTATAACAGCCTCCCGTTTGTTTGATTATGCAACGACGACGACGCGCGACGGTCCGATGAAAAATGACGTTCGCGTTCCAATTGAATTTTCGATCGGGGGGGAAAAACATTCGAGGGCGCGGAGGAAAAGCGCGTGAAAAATATCGCGATCGTGATCCCGTTGTCGACGCGATACGAGCAACACCATTGTATTCGCGATCGAACGACAGATCCGACGGCAAGGTTTCGTTGTCCAAGGTCGATAGACGTTGGAGTCAAATAAGAGGCCCGTACAAATTCTATCCTCTTTCGTACATATTTTTCTTATTTATTCTATGTTTAATTGTGCCGTCAACAGATCTAAAGCAATGTCAGTTTTTTGCAAAAGTTTTCTGATAGACCAAAATGCAAATTGTCGCTAAGCGATTACCTATTAAGAATACCATTATTATAAACCTATTTTACGATAATTATAATTATAAAATTGACGAGTGCAACATGCCGTGCAATTGAATTTAATTAACCGATAAATATTACTTTTTATTTATTCATGTAAAAATCTCAAATATGTAAACCACTTATAAAATAAACCATTGCATCAAGGTCGATCGACGCTACAAAACGTTGTTCGAAACGATGCGACGCGCACGAGCGTCGATATGCTCGGATCCTCTTTCGCGCACTTCTCGATCGTTCGTCGATATTCGTTCTCGAACGCTCTCTACGGGAAATCGTTTCGAGAAAAAGCGTTAAAGGTCGAACGCGTTTCCCCTCCCCCGTTTCATTTAAAATGTCGCCGATCGTTAGTGGGTCGCGCTGTTCGCTTCCACGTTATGCGAAAGAATTCCGTAGGATGCACGCATCGGTGAACCCGTCAACCGCGGGTTCACTGAAACACCAAGGGGGGGGGGGAAACGTTTGCGCGAGGTTCAAAGTCACGGTTAGGCCGATCGAACCTTTCCGATTTGCTTCGGTATTCGCGGTAGGATTATCGCGAACCCGGGGGATCGACGGTCGATTATGCTGCTTTTGGTCGACGACCGTGAAACAAAGGCGAATGATCGGAATAAAAGATGAGCGGGACACGTTTCGCGAGGATCGTTCAGCTCGAATCCTTCGAGTATCGTTTAAAAAACTGATTAGCATCTTTTTATGTCGGCTTCGGGTCTGCAAAGTTCTTCGCTCACGGTATATGGAAAGATTTCGATTATTTTAATATGTCGTTGCTCGACGCTTGACATCGACGGCAGAAATCGTTTTATTTATGTACGTTATGTCTTGCTTTGAATGATATTTTTATTAATCGTCGCGTTCCTGAGTTTACTGCGCCTGATTAAATTGAATCCAGCCGGTTGTATTTTTCTATCCGTGAATTATATGGGCTTAAATCTAGATCATGCACATTTATGGATCTTTGGATCTCCAAACTTTTTTTTTACGCTATCAAGTGTATTTCGGGTCGCCGATCACGAAATAATTATAGAATTTCTATTCTACTGAAAATCATTTCACAAGGAATCACATGTGCTTGCTTGCTTTAGAAATAGTTTGGAGATTCGGAAATGTGCATGATCTAGATTTGTTCCATTATATGGAATTGATTTTCTTAAATCAGTTCAATGATTTAAGATATGGAGCATGATACGGAACAACTATCGAAACGATTAATCGGCTGCCGGAAAAAATGCATTTGGGACAGTTTGGTCGTTTAAAAAATGCATTCGGAGCGTCCGTACATAATGATCCAACGGCAGACGCGCATGACCCGTTTAGGGTGACTGACTCTAAATCGACGACGAGGAACGATAATGAGGCAGGAAGTCAAAACTAACGCCCGTCGGCTAAACATTCCCGCGTTGCGCCACAAATATATTATTCGCCATTTAAAATAACGATTTCTGCAAATTTAAAGCGCGGACGCGGGGCAGAGGTTTAAAGAGTATTTTGTAATCCCGCGATTATTAGACGCGCTATCCGGTCGCGTTGTCCAGCGAACAATCATAGATCGTTACACGCGTATACGTATTTGCACGAACATTTTAATGTAATCGAGGAGTTATGGACTCTCGCGACACGCGTTCGGTCCAATTTGATCGATCGCGTTACATTTCTGTCGCGGGCTTTCGCTTGTTGTCAATAACAACGGGTCGATTAGATAATCGATTACTCGATCGAACGTTATGTCATGTCCTGCGATTAAGCTCGCCGTCCGTCGATACACCTTGCGAGATAAACCCGTACGAATTTGTCAACCGTTGCTCGATCGAACGAAACGGCGAAATCAGATATGCAATCGGGCATCACGAAAAACGTCCGGGAACGGGGGTACGAGTTTCTAGGAGACTGGGTCTTGACGCGAGAAAGAACCGTGGATTTCGAAATGACGATTGACTAACGTTAAGCGTAGAAGAAGGAGGAACGGAGTGGTGTAAACAAATTTCTGGCTCGGTATTCGATACGTTTTCTTTTTCCCTTGACTGCCTATTTAATTTGCGCGAAACGCTAACGTTGCGAATGGTAATTAGATTTAAAGGGAGGAGGTGGAAAGACATTCGCTTTGGGCGCAACTGTAGATACCGAGCATGTAAATGTTTAATAAACAGGGTGTCCCTACTTGTTTTTGTGCGAAGATGTTAGGATATTCTTCGAGTGAAAATCAGAGGAAAATGTCATGTGCTTATAGGCTCAAAAATGCATTGTTAAAAAATTATTGAATTAAAAAAAATCGACCAGAAAGTCGCAACGTTACGAATTCAATTTTTGATAAATGTCTGTCCTGTATATTTATACGAATTGAGGACACATTAAAATGAGATGAAATTGAAATTAATAGATATCAATCATTTATTCTTATACACTAAGGAACGATTTTTATTATCATTATAATAAAGCATTTTTGTCCTACATTTATATTAGAATTTCCCGTTACTCTTATTCGTGGAATATACTGGCATCGTTTCACGGAAAACCGTGGGGACACATTGTACGTATCTTACGTATGCAATCTTTCTACGGTACAATTACGTCAAACGTTTATTCTTGTACATTAACAATCGGACAATCCTATAATTATTTATATCATTTAACGCTTCGTGACACACATTTTTTACTTACTCACGGTACGATCAACGAGTGTCAATACTCATACGATTAAATCATGCCTTACACGATGATCGTGACGTTCCAAATGTTCAATTAACGTGAAACACGGAAACGTTGATTTTTACGTTACGCGCAACAGAGTCTAAATGAACATTAACGCGCGTATCGCGGCAAGAGGAGACGATAACGGTAAAAACGGGAAAAACACTATTAAAACATAGTCCCACTCACCTTGAAGAGCGAATCTCTTCGACCTTCCAAAACTGGGCCCCACTTTGTCTTTGACACCGCACCTAGGCTGTGCCATTTTGTCCGACGTCTCCTTGTCCAGTTCACCTGAAACGAATAAATACGATAACCTCGTTAATTAGCGTGTTCATGGTAAATTCGTAAATTCTCGATGTATAGAAAATAATTTTTCTCCCACCGTAGGTCTCGGCCACTCTGGCCGCGTATTAAAACGAGTTCAGATCGACGGATTCGCATGTATCGATCCTTGAACTATGCAACCACGCTCCGTACTCTATTTCCGTGATTACGTGTGCGTGGGCGACACAGGTGCACGTGCATAGACGCAAGGTGAACCTCTGTGCATTAACTGGCGCGTGTATGGATAATATGCATAGCATGCGAACGCGTTTGCCGGTTGTTTGGCGTACGAACGAACCCTCTTGCTCGGTTCGCGGCAGTCACGCGACGAGACGATAAACGTGCATCAATTCTGATTTTTTTCATTTTTTTTTTTGTAGCGCGAAGAAACGTAATACACGGACGAATCGATTATTAGAATCTACGTAACTGGGTATATCGAGAGTCGGGATAATTATTGAATCTATGGGAATGTCGATGCGTATGTTAGGAATAGTATGCGCGAATATTACATACTGGGCGAGTCAATAACAATTGTTATTTAAAACATATTGCGCTGCACGGGGTTTGATAAGGGATATTATTTTATGTTTTGTGTATTTTATATTTTTCCATGGAATCGGTAGTAAACTTTTTGTTCTTAAAATAATTACTTCTAACTATTAAAAATTCCAGTTGGTTCTCAATATTAGTTTAATTCCAATTCGCCTTCTTTCTATAAATTCTTAACAAATTTTCCTTCTAAATCTTACAGTGGCGAATACTCTCGTTTCCATCCGAAGGTCGTAACGTGTACGTACAATACGTTAATTACTGCGAAAATCAATCTACCGTTTTTCGTCTCGGTTATTCAGGTAAACCGGTGGAACACGTGCAGCCACGCGTTCGCGTGTTAATTATGTCGCGCGATTGTTTGTCGCTTTTACGTAACAATTTCATTCATCGCGTTTGAGGCTCTTACGAAATGTTCTTGCGTTCGTTGTTCGTTACGATATTGTCGCTCGCATCTGCATCCTCAATTTCCCGGCGACTAGGAAACTCGGGGATACGTCAGGCCACGCGGCGGAAGATTACGGTCAATAAAGACGTTTCACCTCGAACGGTGGTCAAGTAGTCTACAATTTTATAGTTAGATAAGTCTTCCGTTCACCTTCGGTTTTCATTCGAAACCACCGTTCCTGGCGGTGCGTAAATTTGCGAGCGTCTGTCGCTCTCGCGATCCAGTGGCGCAGTCAGGAATTAATTTTTGGGGACGGCCGGGTTGAATGGGGGCAAATATTTTTAGTGGAAATTCAGTAAAATTCATCGGGCGATTATAAAAATTGATTTGAAGAGCGAAATCTAGTTTCCTTTTCTTTCTATGGATTTCTTAAATTACTTCGGTCGCAGTTAAGGCAATAACAATGAATACTCCCGCTTTACATAAAATTCATATGTATAAAAATGCAAGACACGGCGCAATGTAAATAAAGAAAATGAATTTTAATTAAGATACGGTTTTTAGAAAATTGTGCAAACTATTTTTATCTGTTTCATTGAGGTTGCCGAGACCCTTTGGAGCCCCCTCTGCCTACGCCACTGTTCGTAACATAAGTACGTAACTTTAATTCGTTCGCGTTGCGACACATGTCGTACTTTTTTCAATATTTTTCTTAGGCTTGCATTTTTAATTCAAGAGATATCTTCTAAGGAGGAATGAAGCAATTACCGTTTTCTTTTTAGAATCAAAGTGAAATTCGCTCGTCGTAAGATAAGTCGGCTGTTCTTGCGTGGTTCCGTAATCGACGAATTCGGCATACATTTTAATATGGACCATTCGTTCCGATTGGAATCCCCGATTGTTGATAAAAAAGTTGGATAGTTTTTATCTCGACGCTGTACGCGTCGCCAGTTTTAAACGGTATTCGCTACGGTAATTTTCGATGTCAAGTAGCTGAAACTTTTTGTTTTAGATTTATAATCGATCTCCGTCACTCCGAAGTTTCTAATTATTCGTTTACCGCGAGTGGCGCCCATTCGAAAAACGCAGCTTCAAAAACGGAACGTTACACTTTTTACATTCTAATTTTAACACGGAATTTCTTTTTCGCGTTATGAAATCTAATCGGAGGCAGAGTTTTTTTTTTTTATTACACCACTGTAGTGTCTACGCGATGAATCATTTCCAAGCGCCACTACTGTCAACTTGATTTCGCTTCATCGAACTTTGAATCATCATTCAACATCATCGTCGCGAATCCTAGGGGACATAACGACTATAATCTTCTCCTGGAACTCATTCTTCGTTGAATCTCATTCATCGCGAATAGTGAATCCATTCGATCCCGAAAACTATTTTATGAAGTACTACGAAGTGGGTTGTATAAGTTTGATTACGTTCCCTTCCGCAGATGTAACATTGATACAATAGAACCTCCAGCATCCGAATTAATAGGAAGGCAAGCGTAATAGAACGATCATTGTTTGAATACTTAATTTCATTACTTTAAACAAGGAACAATAAAATTCAAGGAAAGTACGTTTACGTATTAATGAACCTCGTATCTTTTTGAACATTAGAGCGCATCAATTTTAATTTATTATTTAATTATATCTTAAAAAAATTTTGATTGTTCCAGAGTGTTTTAATAGTACAGTATAATTAATATTGACTGTTCAATCGATCAATTATTAAATTTATCGATGTAAGGTTCATCGATCAATTATCAAAACTTAATTCATCATTTCGATTAAAAAACCTACGAAGTAGATCGCGCAGCCTCAAAAATACTTCCTTGCACCGATAAGACTCTATCAAACCTCCCTATATTATTTCCCCAGTCAATTTGTCCACCACCGTCACGTTTCCTCGGAAACAGCCATTAACATTTTTGTTCTGCACTCGAATCTTATTTGGCCAGCACCTGGTGTGTCAAGGCTCCAACCTTGACAGTGATCGCGACCGAACGTTCGCTCGACGACTATCCGTCGCCAAAGTATTCTCACGGGAAATGCACTCGAGCGGCTGGCTCTCAGACGATGCTCGACACCGTCCCCCATCTCGTTTCTCGATTTTCACGCCGCCTCTCTTCCATCGCAAAATCAATTTTCATTATTTACCGCGAAGCTGCGCACGTGTTTTCATCCGAACGGTCAAAGGATCGTCCGGTTCCTCGCGGTCTAGACATTTAAGTATGCGCTCTTTATGCAAATCCGCTCAGGCAAGAATCTGACGAGTGTATGCAAATTGTAAGTGTATTGTTTGATGTTTGTTGCAAGTTGAACGTTTCCAAGAAAATCTTGTAAATCCGATGTTCATCTCTCGTACCCCGGTCCTTTGTGCTCCTTTCGATTCAAAACTCTGATTATTTTGCATAAATCATTCGTTCCTGCTCTTTCTTCGTTTAAGTGGCAGCGAGTTTTTTTGCTTTTCCTTTTTTTTTTTACCTTCGAGGAAGAATTTGATTTTAAAACTGAGTACGCTCGCGGTACGCATTCGTATGAGATCATGTACAAAGACGCGTTACAAGTTACAAGTGCGTCCCTAGCCACGAACGTTGTCGCGTAAGTAAATCCCCGAAAATTGTTCCGTCGACGCAGAACATCGTTGTCGTACGATTACAAACATCGATCATCTTGCATACATTATCGCACGCTTTTGCGTTTCACCCGGTGCAAATTTTGTCTGTTTTCTCGGTTTCCGTTGTGTTTTGAGAGCTGTCGCAGAGATGTTATTCGCTCGCGAACTCGTGGAAATGAATAATGGTTTCGACGCGAAGGATAACTAACGCGACTTTTGGAATCGGACTTTGATACCGCGAATGATGCGGGCGGATACAACTCACGTCTCTCTAATTACTTTGATCTGACAAATTTTATGTTATGTCTCTCTGAGTCACTTGCAGCCGACACCGAATGAATGCATCCACTGCGCTCGGGATGATTCACGAGTAACAGTTCACCCACGACATCCATTAAACTCACTTACCGTTAAATGTATAGGGAGTCGATTGCAAGGACGGAAATAAAACTTGATTAATGATAAAGACGAAGGTGTCGAGGTGAAACGAGTTGTGCTTATCCGGTCGCTAAGTTTGGTAAATTAGCGTTTTCATCGTTTCGTCATTTTCATCGTTTTTGAATATTATCGTAAATTGTTTTTCAATTGTTTTCGCGAATTGTCCTCGGATATCCTTGAAAATTTCTTCTCGGTCGCTTTCACGTATTGTTTTCGGATATCCTTGACAACTGGTTCTCAATTATATTTGTAAAATGTTTTAGAATCCTTTTTGAAAATTGTTTTCAGACACATCGTGTACATTGTCCTCGAATAGCCTGTAGTAATCGATTCGCGAACAGTCCTTGTGTAATATTTAATAAATCCTACAAATTGAGGTCGATATCGTACGATAAAGGAAGAAAATTAAAAATCATTTTTATCTACGAAACGTCACTGACGTCCGTCCAGTATTTTCTTGACAGTGTCCGACCGAGGTCGAACGTATCCACTTATTTGCATAGCTCGATCATTTACGCACCAGTTATGTTGAGACCAGCAAACGCTTGAAACTCGGAAATTGCTTTGGACACGGCATCTTGAGATATAATTCCACCACTCGTTGGATTGATCGGTTGCAAGTATCCAAATTGCGATAGATAATTCTGCAACATAAATAAATTTCTTTTACACAACATATTCGTAGAATCTATGAAACGAAATGTACATTTATCAAGTATCTACGTCGCGCCACGTGTAAATTGAAAATCTCCCATTTGGATCCAATCGAGCGGCGTTCGAATGGACACGCAAACGAGTTCCAAGATTTTCCTCAATTTTCCATCGCGGTGTAACCTTGTAACTTTACGACTTACCGAGATAGAAATAATTGCAGATAAAAACCTTTATCCGCGCATAAATTTGTGCAGCCTTGCGCTCCATCCTCCGCTTTAAGTTTATCGTCGAAAAAATGCTGCATCGCGTCAGGAAAAACGTAAATGTACCGCGAGAAACCATCGTCGCGATGGATCGTCATTAACGCCAATTCGGATGACATTACATCTAAAGTACGGATTATCTTTACAAGCGTGACTCATCCGTTATATCGAGCACGAAGCAACGATATTCCTCTCTAAACGTTACACGTTTTACTGTATTTATTCGATGCCTCGTGTACGGGGCACCTGTTGTCGATAAATTTAATTGAACGTCGATTAACGACCAAACGAATAACTTGAAACACTGTCTATCTAAAAATGAAACGCGCCAACGTGTTGTATGATAAAAAATATCACGATACGACAATTGAAATATGAATTATCGTTTCGCTGGTGAACAAATTGATTATGGTTTATCGATGGAAGTTACTGTAATCAAGTATGACCAAGGGAAAGATTCATGGAAAAAGAGAGAAACTGCTTTTCTTTTTTAACAGTGATTTTTGGGACAAGAAATTATCGACAAAAAATTGTTCGACATAAATTCGCGAAGAAGGAGCAAAATTTCTTTATTTCTTCGTAGATCATTTTTGGGAATAATAAATTATCCGTATGAAATTGTTGTACCAGATCAGATGAACGGTGTTTCGAATTAAAAAGAACAAAGTAATATCAAGGAAATCAGGATTTCTATAAAAAATTGTACAACTCGATTCGTAGAATCTTACGCGCTCGTAGACCACAAATATGCTAGACGATCATTTCCGAGGATATTGACCTAACTATTATAGTAACAGCATTACCATACGATACGCTGTTATTTAATAGCATCGAGAGAACTCGATTAATATTCCTCCGCATAAAACGTTTCCGCGTATTTCCGTTTCCGTGTCATCCATTTGAATTTAATTAATCGCTTCCGGAACTATACAGCAAAAAAAAAAAAAAAACCACCACTCGCCGCGACAGAATTCTTTCGCGATTATTCCTAACAGCTGCATCTTCGCCGAACGATCTCGAATAAATTACACGACGATTTCGCGAGACCACCGTAACTCCGAAACTATTTCCTGACTCACGACACGAAACGCCATAACCAAAGCGAGCGAACGAACATTCGAACATACGAACTCGTTGCATCCTAACTGCCCTTGAAACTGGAGCAAGTCCTTCAACAAGCGGAAGCCTCGAATAACGATGATTCGAGCAAGGTAGAAAATTCAACGACGTTCCCTCCTTTCATTTCATCCGCATGATAATTAGTTTCCAGTTTTATTTTCGCGATGGTACGAAAATACGAAAGTCACCGAGAGGTAGCCGCCTATACAAAAACAGGCCCATTCGCGACGTAAATGTTTTTGTCAAAAAATATTCCCCTCGCGTACCCGCGTTTCTCATCCGGTTAACATTTTTCAAACATTGCCTACTATTTCGAAGAAATTTCGCTCTCTAATTCACCGTTGAAGAATTTAACGCACGAACCGCCCATCGTCTCGCGAGGAATCGCCTCGCGAGGCTCTCCCAGCGAATAAATTCCGTCACTCTTGTTCTTCGCCGACGAAACCGACCGCGATTCCATAACGCTAATGAGTCAGAGAGAGGTACGCGCATCCTCGTGGAATTCCAGGTAACGCCGCGATCGTCCAGGGAAGGCCGAGATTTTTATGAATGAACGTAACTGGAGTGGCGGTTACTCGCACTGCGTGTGCGTCACGCATGAATGGACACGCCCACTCGCGTCCCGCACACCACGATCGTGGCGAAGGTATCGGTACGCGTAGGTGAGTGACTGAATCAACCAGTGTGGCGGAGTTTTTTTTTTTTTTGTTCTCGGAATTCGAATCGTGACTACGCGCGATCGCGGTGAAATCGCCGATTCGTCGATGGGGGAGTCACGATTTTGGAATTCAAGGATATCCCCCCCCCCCCCCCCCTCGGCTGGGTTTTTAAGGTCGAAGCTTGCTAATCCGTGCGATGGTGTCGAGGAAAAGTGTGTGCCTAATCAATCCGTGCGTGGGCGGTGATAACGATTACGCGTTTCTTAGAATCGCCGATCGAAGCACGCGCAAACATCCGGAACTCTGTATTGGTGTGCTTTAATGACGCGTTTCGAGATTCGACGGGCGTGCGGGGTTATCCGTTCGAATGATTTTGGTTTTTTCTTCATTTTTTTTGGAGGGGCATGTTATCAAATCGTATTTTAATATATCGGACTAATCTGGTTTACGAAGATGATACTACTAGTTCGTTTTAGGATTAGGTTACTGAATCACGTGTGGATATGTAAGCGATGTTTGAACATCAAAAATTATTCCACTTCGCGATTTAATATCAAAGCTCGGTCTGACTCTGAATGGCTATTCCACTAATTGCAAATCTGTTTCGAATATCGTTTATCCGCGAAATAAGTATTGGTCCGTTTCATCGAGGAATTGATACCGCTGTAAATTGCACAATTGTTTTGACGGAATAGTTACGCTTGTCGGAATTTAACTAGTAGAATTCCAGTCTTTTTTTCATCTGCCATGTTACCGACATAAGTAGAAACCGAAGGGAATGGTGGGCGATTCTTCGAGCGGATCAGCGATGACGACAATTCACGAGTCAATTGTCGCACCTTCCCGACAAGGACGAAGATGGTAGATTAAGAAGAAAGTGCCGCGTGATTCTTTAAAGGTGCGCAGCAATTGCTTATTGCTGGCGTGTGCCCAGGTATAGACAAAGGTGCAGACAAAGGATAGCTACGTGGAGTCGATCGAGCGGCTGTTTTTCGCGATAGGGTTTGCTTCGTTGTTTTGGAATTAAACATCTCACGAGAGAAATGACATTTTTGTAATTTTTCTCAAAATTACGGTATACCGTACCGCGTCGAATTTCACTCCAAACGGAAAGTTATTTATTATTGTTATACGTCGCGTAAGAGTTCAATAAATCTCTCATTATAAATACATATTTAAATATTTGGTGTATGTACTGTCCTTGATAAAAAAGGATATGATTTTGAGAATAGAAAAAAGTATTCGTCGAAATTATTTAAGTAATCAACTGAATACAATAAATGTAAATTTAAATGCTTAGCGTGTACACTGTTCGCGATAAAACAATTTTACCTGTTTTACCGCGATCAATAGATCCGGGCAACTTTTGTATTTAAAATAAAGTATTCAAGCTTCCTAAAACCATATTCCACTTTATCAGAACTAGTAGATACATCAAACACACAATTTCTCAAGAATCGTTTCATTATCAAAGCATCGCGAATCCTTCTGTGAATTACGATTGGATGAAGTTACTCGTTAGATTCGTAGTAAAATTTTCATCTGTTGCTATCCACACATGTTTTATTGGTTTCGAGAAACCTAAGTGTTACGAGCATCGAGGCCTATCGTTATTCCCGACGGGGCGCGTAGGTAAGATTTTCGCGAGAGCCTTTTGCAAGTTTGTTAATCAATAACGTCGCCGTTGTTGCAATGATCGTGGGCGCTGTTAAGCTAAAGCACGATACATTTTACGCTCGCGTTACCTTGAGAGCCACTTCCGAAGCGGAGCGACCACTGCGCACGATAATACTCTTAAAATTACACGGTGTACGTGTGCCGTTAGTTTATTACGATAGCCTTGAAAATTTGAATAATTTGAGGAATACGTAAATGGAAACAATCGGTGCTATCGATCGAATTCAATTCCCGATCATTATCGAATTCGTCTCACGAATCTTAGCACGCTCATTGCTTTATTTACGTATGCTCCAAATTATTCGAATTGTCCTAAGATTCACGATACGATCGATCGAATTGCATTCAATTAATAATAACAATAATAACGATTATAATGATATAGGTACGTGCTAATATTCACGACGCAATCGGTCGGTATTGAATTCAATATACGTGCTTTTCACTTCAATTATCCAATTACCTAATAATTAATTAGAATTCAATTCAATTATTATCATTCATTATTCACTGTTATCGTAAATATTTATAAAATAACGATTATCCGCGTAGCAGGAATACTTAATCGATTCTCAGCTACAAATACCATTGCTCAATTACAATTCACAATAACCGTTACAAAAATGAATAACCAGCAAACGAGTCATAGCGAACTGTCCGTCGTACGAGACCCGTGTAGATTTTTCCACCACGCTCACCCGTCAAAACTTGACACCTTGATCGAACGAGTTATCGGAACTGCCGTAAGTCTCGTTTCCATGACCTAAATTCTAAACTCGCACCGATTTCGTGCTTCCACCAAACACATCGCAACAATCCCTTTGTTTTTCCTTTCGTAATAATCTTATCTAACGTTTCCATCTCCCCAAAAGCTTCGTCACGAGCGTTTCTACGTTTCCCGGGACAGCGTCGTGCGAACCGTGTAAAAACAAAAAATGATTTTTCTCCCCAAACTAATCACGCTTACCTCCCCGTTTAACTCAACGTTATTAGAGATCACCGCTTCGCCCCGTACCCCTTGACTTTTACTCGGAATTTATGCGCGGGGAAGATCAGGGCAAATTTACGGGGGTATAGTAGCGAGGCTGAAATAGGTAACTGGGTTAACCGATGCATCAACCAGCGACCTTTGAGATTAGAAGATAACGTTACGCCTCAAAGGCCAACTGTCCCACGCGAATTGTAAATCCGGACGGAATCTGAAAAAAAAGGGGGCGCGATTTTAAATATCGCCGGGAAGCACGCAGGTGGTTAGCGACTCTCGTCGATTGAGTTTCGTTTGGACGGAGGAGGATTCTTGGGACGCGTGTCTCTTGTTAGGTTCGATCGTTCGCGTAATTGAGCGTAGTGGGAACGCAAAATCGAGTTTTAATTAACACCGTTGCGCTGAGTGCTCGCTCGGCGGGGCCCGTTCGTCACGTAACGTTTTATACGAAACTCGTGCGTTCGATACGGTCACGCGCACGTTATTCGTGCGTTAACGCTTCGCGATAGTCACGTTTTGTGTACCGGAGGAATGGTATCTCGGTACGTTATCAATGATAACGGTCCGTAGGAAAGAGCGTCGTTTCGGAGTACAGCGTAACGCGGGGGATTGTTGAGATAGAGGAAAACGGTGACGGGTTTGCGAGTTTAATGATTTCTGCGGTGGAAAGAGTCAAGTCGGTTTCTTATAATTTTGTTCTTTTGTTTGTCGGAGAGATTATTTTCAAAACGGCTAAAATCCAGGCACCCGAGAGAATCGCGATTTTCTTGCAAATATTTTGAATACACGTAACTTCGCTTCGTTTACCTCGACTTATTTTTACTGCTGTTAAAAATCTCTAGTTACGGAATTATTATTCAAAATAATGAAGGTTAATAATTTGTCAAGTGGAAGTTTTTTGAACCTTAGATAGTCTTGACTATAATTGTTGGTAAAACAAAAATTAAACGTTTGCTTTTCCCGGATAATTCCGGTGGTTACGTAACTTTTATCATAACGTCGCCTTGGAGGATTATTCAAAATACGTCCTCGTTATTCTGCGACATTATGACAAATTTCCTCGTCGACTTTATCAATACCCGTCGGGTTTCCTATCAGTGCCAGTAGAATTTATCGATCGCACGCATAGTTATAGTTTCGCGCTAATGTCACTTCGGACAATGACCCTGTTCTTTAGTTTCCCACGTGTCGCGGAATCAAGGATAGATATGTACGAGCATATATATCGTTCCTTTGATTTCCAGTCGCTGAATAATCGATAGGGTAGCCGCTCGAATCGATCTGACACCAATTCGTTTTCGATAAAGTCGTTTCACCCCCATTCGCCTCTCCTCGTATCCCAACACGCTCCGCGTTGACAGCTAAATCATTATACTTGTACAGGTAAATTTCTACAGTACTTGTATCCGACATAAAAAGAATCGTGAACTTAATATCACTCATTTAATATTTCGTTCATCACCTTTTCTCGATTCCCTTGCGTATTGTAACGCCGTCGCGTTGGCAACTAAATCATTATACTCGTACAGGTAAATTTCTACAGTTGTTGTACCCGACATAAAAACAATCCTGAACTTAATATCACTCATTTAATTTTTTGTTCATTACCTTTCCTCGATTCTCTTGGCGTATCCTAACGCCGTCGCGTTGGCAGCAAAATTACTATACTCGTACCGATAAAATTTCTACAGTTACACCTGACATAAAAAAAAAATGCTAAACCTAATATCACTCATTTATCTCATCGCTCTAACGCTAGCAATGGTCACTATCTTCCTTCGCGTCCTTTCGCATATCATAACACGCCGCCTTGGCAGCAAAATTATCGAATCCGTACAAGTAAAATATCTACAGTTGTACTTGACACAAAAAAAGAAGAAAAAAAAACTGTTTTTTTTTACGAGACAGTTGGAAATAAGTTCTCACGGTCGAGGTTACTTCTCGTTCTTTTTTTTCTCAAGGAATCACCGTATAGCGTTCGCGTGTACAGGTAAAGATGCACGGGACGATCTCGGGCGAGTTTCGGGCTGTTGCACGAGGGAAAAGAGAAGCGCGCGCGCGTAGTGTCGAGTAGCGACCCCGACCTTGAAGAGGTCTTTGTCGACGCAAATGCCATCAGTATTCCACGCCCTCGCATCTCCTGCCAGAACGTCTCTTGAATATAAAACCTACCCCGTGGATCCGGCCCGTACCTCCTTTGTACGGCCGCGCAATATATTTTCGCATATTCCGCGGTCTCACGGTTGTTTTTCTACGAGCCTTGTTTTCTACTCTTTACGCGACACCCGATATCGAGGGTATATATCTTTTGTATAAATTAGCCTCCCCACTCGGACGATAAGTTTTGTGTTAAAAATTGCGTCCGTCGGACGTATATTAAGATTATTTATTTTTACGTGCAATTTAATCGCTCTTTGTTCTAAATGTTACCGCAATTACGTTATCCCGTGTAATTGCGAGGGATACTAAGCCGAGTGATTCATAAAATGTGGAAATTTAATTAGTCATTTCGATTGATCGTGGGTAATTAAATCCGTGTTGTAATTACTTTCCTCGGTCGCATGGAAATATTCGTGCAACGGTATCAGTCGGAAATGCAGCCATCGATTACGTATCGGAAGTTACATGTTTATCCGTAATTAGTTTTTGAAATTTGTTACAGTCATCGCGTTGTGGGTATGATACATTGAACGTTGTAAGTCACGGGTGATCAATTAAAAAAATTAATGAGATCCAGTTATATCAGTCGACTTTATATGTTTTCAGAAGTTTAATGAAAACACCGAGTGATTAAACATTTTAATTTTATAGGATCAGTCACCCTATTATTATTATTATTGCCCAATTATTTACACTTCGAATGGCCATTACGTGGATTTATCGCAAAAGTTATTAGACATTTCAGCTACTGTCTGCAAAAATATGACCACCGTGGCACACCTTAACCGGATAAGGGATAAGTGCCATTCCAATCACGATCCTTACGTAAAGTCACGCATAAAATTTGCTCGCCGTTATATCGTTTCTCCGGTCACCATAAAATTTACTCTTTACGCAGGAAGCATCCTCTTACGGTACGAACTTCCAATTCGTCGACATGTACTGTCATCGATGAGCTCATTCCAATAATCTCTACGGATTCTATTTTTTTTTTTGGTTTGTTTCTGCTCTTAAGTAACTAGAACCAGGCCGCTCGGCGAGCCTGTAAAGCTTTCTAAACCGCGTATCGTTTGTTTATCGATTATTGCGAGGTTATCGTTTAACGTAGCGATAAAATTGATAATTCGAAAAGGCGTATTTGTTAATCGAATGTGACGTCCCGTCGGGCGATCTTATCTGCCATTATTGTAAATAACGTCACGTTGCCGAGGCAGGAAAGCACCGATCTGACCGATTGCATCGCATCGAGAATTATTCAGCGTTATAATCGTTAAATCGATATTGGCATAACTGTTCAATCGACCATTTTGCTTCTTGAAGATCGTCGAATACGTGGCTGTGATGCCCGTAAAAACAAATACAAAGATGACTGGTTCGGTAGATTTCAATATTTTTCCCATTCTTCTCTTCTTTCCTTATTTATCAACGGAAGGATAAAGCGTGTTGAAATAGAATGTGATATTTTATTTCGTTCCGTTCGTACCACCGCAGCCACGTTTTCGTTGTTAAAAATAACCACTTAAAAGGTTAATGAATTCCAGAACAAAACGAGCGTAACAAATACAATTCGACAAGATTGAATAAATACGTAAACAAATAACCGCTTTGTTAATTCTCTAATGCCTCGCAGTTGATAAAACGTGAGTAACGAATACATAATGCAACAAGATTCCGTAATTACGTAAATAAATAAACGCTCCGTTATTGTTACCGCGAACCGCGTGTCGTCCACAGAAATCGTTTAATTCTCCGATAAATTCACAGTCAAGGGGTTAAAAGCAAGTGTACTCGGTTGGCGAGTAAATTCCCACCGTGCGAATCGTGCCTAATGCTCCAAAAACAGGATAGTTGGGGTGCCTGACCCCACCTGAACTTATTTGACCCAGCTCGTCGGTGGGTCAGGTAAGAAACCAATTTAAAATCTTGCGTGCCACCGTTCGCGGAGCGAACGCGAGATAACAGAAATTAAGGATAAACCCTGAAGTAAAGTAACGTCCGTTTTCTCCCCCGTTCCGTTACCGCGGCGACATGAAAAACTACGACGAAGAGTTTTGCGGAAAACTGTTTTAACTACCGCGCTTCGCGGGATTAATTATCCTCTAAAGCAGTGGTTTTCAACTGTCGCGGAAATTTCCTGCCGGTACGCGTGTTATAAAATTAAATAATTATAAGATTTTTATCGTACGGTGTTAGATGTGGAGATTAACGAATAAAATAGTATTATAAATAACGATTCTTATTTGAGTATCCGAGGTCCTCGAAATATTTCTCTCAACTTCACCGATCGACGGGTGTGAAAGTGTCGAGAACCACTGCTCCAAAGCCACTTTGTCATCTCTTACGTAAGGTTTAACAATTTCACTGTCGAACAAAATCTAAGCTGGATGACTAATATTCTAACCGTCGTATCGCGAATACGTTGAATTTTTTTTTTTTTAATCGACAGAATTGTTTATATTCTAAATGCGGAAGGGTGCTGACCCGTGATACAAACGCGTATCGCGATCCGTCGGAGAGACCCGCGAAGAAAGGTGATAAACCCTGTGAATCACTATAGTCTGCAAAAAGTCGCTGATTCAACGACTCCGGAAGTGCGGTATATATATATATGTATGCAATAAATACTTTACAAAGGCTACACATGGCGTCGCGAGTGAATCATTAATTCGGTGAACCCGTTGATCCAAATGCGATTGGTACTGCTCCTTTTTCTTTTTTTTTCTTCTCTCGATAAACAGCGCATTGTGTTCCGATTTCGTATCAATGTCAGGAGATGCAAATCGCGGGTTATCGGGAGTACAGTTTTGCATGATTCATGGCCGCTCTAACGGGAGATGCATCTCGCAATCGATAAACGTTGAAATGAGAGTGCGTCGCGATGGAAAATGTATATCGATTCTATTTTTATCGAGACGCAAGCTTCTCCGTTATCGCGAATCAGAGTGGCGTACGTCGTTCGATGATTTTTAGTGATAGTTGAGGTTTCTAGAATCGTACGACGAAGGAAACTTAGGATCGCGATGAATTATTTTTCTCTCAAATTTTCAATGGGTCGTACGTGAACAAATTTCAAGTAAATCGTCCTCGATAGAAGTGGCTCAAAAATTGATTTAACATAAAATTGTACATAGCCAAACAAACGGAGATACTAATCTACGTACATAAAACCGTGTAAAAAATTATTACACTCGCGTAATAATTATTTTTGAAATTTCGAGACTTGCTTTTAAGATGAACATTTTTAATTTCACTAAGAAGCATCGATCATCGGCGCGATTCTTTTGTCAGATCGTCGGGTCATGTTACGTAACGCGATCGCACGTGCGTACTCCGCGTGCCACGTTGCGTAAAGTGGCGAGCGTGACCGTAGAAGTCGAAATAACGGATTCATTAAGGAATCGGTTCTGGGTCTGGGTCGCCTCGTCACGTAAGTGTCATTTAGATTTGTAAACCGTTGTTCGAAGACCCTCGTTGGGTTATGCAATCCTATTAATTAGTAAATTAGCCGCTAGTTACTTCTTCCTTGAGAATCAGACGAAGAGGGTTATAATTTACTTTTTTCAAGAATCGTTCGTCAATTTTCGGATAATTTATTGACCCGTGTTTGTGTAATATTCGTCTAGCTGTATAATTTGCGTATATTTGTATTGATATGGGGATGATATTTCCAGTAATCAAAGGAGCGTCTGATAATGATTGACTTGGGGTTGAAATAGATAATAGATAATAATCGTTATAAAATAGATAACAATAAACAATAATTATGACAGACCTCCAAGATTATCGTTTCATTTCAAATGACAAGTATTCTTCTCTGGTCATCCAGAATTCAACTAGTTAATTAATTAAACGCAATCCAATTCTCCAATACAAATTAAATAAAGATAATATTACCGGTTAAATAATAATCACGATAAACTTTCAAGAGCATCGTTTCTTCTAAAACGTCAAGTACCAATCCTTAGCAGACTGCAACTAGTCGATCGATCAATCGCTACCCGATATGCTCTATTACAAATTAAATCCGAAGGAACGACAATATCCCCGATCCGGTCGCTAATGTATTCCTCCGAATGGGGATGATATTTGCGCAATAAAGCGAATTATACGTATCCGCAGTTGTCGCTCATTCGAGTCGCGTACAGTAATGATCAACCTGCGATTAGTAATTGTAATAAGTTTGTCGCCAAGAGCATCGTTATCTTTGAATCCATAAGTATCCTTCCGTAAACCGTGATAAGACCCGGAAGGTAGTTTCGCGGAGTGACAATGGCGCGCGTGAATCACCCGTCGAATTCCTGGTATTACGAAAGTTGCGGTTTCGAGTTTAGGCAACCGCTGTTTGCATAATACGTAAAACATGCTTCGCCGATACGTCGGGAATACCGCTGGGGTACGAACGAGGAAAAGTGGGTGTCTTCGGATCGCCGATATCGTTCGCGTCGTACGATTTCTGGGTGTCCTTTGTTTTCCGCCAACAAAAACATGCGTCACCGCGATATCAAGGATTAAACGCATAGATGGTCGCGCGCCGACGTTACCTGTAATCGGGTATGGGAGATAATGCGGGAATGATATTTGCATCCTGCTTACACGGTGCAGACATCATCTTTATATCGTTTTTGTTGTTACGAGTCTGGAATGAATTACGTAACCGAGAAACAATCGATTCGCCGTTAAGAGAGAGTTTTACGATTGAAACGCGTGTACAGGTTGTTTCTAAAATTGGATCGCAGGATTTGCAATAGATTTTAGAGCTCGGAGCTAGCGAAGAGTTTATTAACGGGGATTCGTAGTCTTCCTGTTTGAGAGATATAGAATTCTCTTTGTCGTAGGAAATGATTTCTCGTATCGCGCGTGTGCGTCGCGACGGAAGTCATTTCGAACTCTTCTCGCGTGGCGATTTTAATATTTTTCCGTTTGTGTAATTGCGGTAAACAACGTTTGTACTAAAACTAAAAGCGACTGTATCTAGGAAATAAAAATACTGCGAAAATAAACTAACTAACTCTCATTAATTGAAATATTGGGTAACTGAATTACTGAATATTTAATTATCCAGTAAGTGAATGATCGATTATTTAATTATCGATAATTCAATTACCTAACGATACAATTACTTTCATTCAACAATTAATCCAAAAGTGTCCGTCTCAGAAAAAAAATGTATTTACTTCACTTTACCTTCCAAACTTTACACAGTCGACCACAATAACGAAACAAAACTTAACAGAGTCCGCGATACGTTCGTCTCCATAAAATTTCACGGACAGAGACAGACGACGGGTCGGGAATTAAACGATCACGATCGAGAAACAGTTAAGAGCATCGTTCGAAATCGCGAGAGCCGAATCTCCCAGAGCGAAGAGGAGAGTCTCTCGCACGAAGTGAGAAACGATAGAGCAGAATGACAAGCAGCCAGGGGGGGGGGCAGTACGTAAAAGAGCGAACGATCGCAGGATAGAGCGACGATGAGAATATCTATGGTCGATCGTTAATATTCCGATGACGACGAAATCGTGTCTCGACTGTCGATCCGACGTAACGAAGGCCAACATTCGCGGTCTTACGCTATGTATTTCCGTGTCGAGGCACATACATTATTTACCATTTCCTAGTATGATCTGCGAGCGAGAGAAAGAGATGCGAGAGGCTCGAACCGCTTGGCACCTTGCCGAGAGTCGTATCTTTCTTTCCCTTTTTTTTTTTTTGTTTTTACGTTACTCGACTGGGGATCCACCGAAATACCGAAACAAAGAGATTGCGGGATACTGCCCGCGTGGTACTTTCGGATCATCGGTGTTTTCCATTGGGAAGTGGCAATGTACTCCCGTTCGCAGTTCCAGAGAATTTTCCGTGTCAACGATTCTCCGTTTTCGACGATATCATAAATTAACCCTGGATTACGATAGTGGCGGAAAATTTATGATCTTATAAATCAAATTTAACTGTGTTAACGTTTGTCTTGGTTGTGCTCCCTAATCGTATCAATCATTTTGTAAACTGTAGTTCTTCCAAAGTGTAAGCGTTAGATTTGGTAAAAAAAAAAAAAAAAAACAAGAAAAGTATTCTTTCTGAAAAAAATGTTAACTTAAATTAGGATGCAAGGTTCATTTTCTAAATGTATCAAATCCCAAATATCAACGATCAATAGTCAGAAAAAAAACTGAACTGAAATTGCAGTATTTAGAAAAATACCTAAGCCCAAATTTGAATCATAATTTTAAAAAATCAAACTAAAAAACTCCTTACGTTGCTAATTGACTAAATCAAGAATGTTTCCCATAATCCGGATCTTCCATTTGTTTGCCATTCATATTTCGATCGTTTATAACCGTGTTCAAAAGCGTACGACGATCGTTGCCCTCAAAACACGGGTAATTAAGCTGTGCCAGAATACAAATCGGCGCGTCAAAGAAGATATAGCCACGCCTGTCGTTTCTCAAATTTTAGTGCACCGTGTAGTCGAGGTGGTCAGCAAACGGTCGGTTGTACCGGTGCATGTTTGACTTGGCACGTTGCCCGGAACGTAAATCATGTCAATTACGACTAAGATCGCAGGACAAAGCATTATGGTACTCGTTGGGCGATGTATCACGGATACATTGTCGCGGTACGAGCAAACGATAATTGTCGAATCAATTCGTAGTAACATATTTCTTTGAACGATGCTATTCGTGTTTTTCCATAATTCGCGATCCTTTACGTTTACCTTCCATTGAAATTTTTCTATTCATCAGAAAATCGTTATCATTGTCTCTTTATCGCGTTATAAACAAATCGGAAGGAAGACGCGTGTTACGATGAATATATTTATATATTTACATAGGGGAAGCGTCAATGTCATTAAGTTAAGAATAATGTGAGCTATAGAAATTATTGTGAACAACTTCAAAAATTGTATTCAACGAATAGTTAAATAAATACATGTAACCATTATATCTCGCGATTTTATGTACGTAATTATGACAAATTTAATTGTTATAAATGTTGCAAAGTAACATTTGGCATTTTATTGGAAGGGAAAAATATTTGAAACGTACTCCTCATTTTGCGCGGAACGTGAAATGAAACCTCCGCGTTACACGATGATTACCCGTAATTCCAGGTGACCAAATGATATTGCACGTTAACGCAGATAGATAGCATTTCGCAACGACTATTCCATGTATCTTGTATCGCGTAAAACAGCTGGCAAGACGTGCCCGACGGTGCGTCTGATTAAACTAAGTATGATTCTACTGCCCACATCCTTCGGGAGTGGCTCGTACTACTTGCAACGATCATTTAGCCTAGTTTCTATTTGCGGGAATAATTTGAATACACCGAAGTATCGCGAATTCTTTGCCGTCGAATAAAGCTTTACATTCTTGCGATAGTTGTTAATTGTCTCGCGTGCAAGAATATTTACTCGTCCAACAGGAATTTCATCGTAATAACGTTTGTAAGCGATGCGAAAAGAGTTTGGAATTATTTACGAGCGGAGAATCATTCCTTAGTATAAAAACGAGTACGAGACGCTAATTGATCGAGTAACGTTAATCGCGTTCCTACGAGCAAGCGAATTAAATTATATTGCAAAATCGTTTAACAGAAATTTCCCCTCGTTGATCAAACGCACGAGACTACACGCTCTTTAATCTCGAGCAAAGAAACTTTGTAAGAGTACAACGTAACGAAGGGTGAGGTCTCTTCAGTTTTATGTCCCGCGAACCTTGGAGATAAAAGTCGCCCGGGTTGAATATTTACCCGAACAGATAATTACTCCGTTATCGCGGCCACGAGGTTGCTAAACGTCGCTGCACGAAATCAGCTTTTTGGGAGCGCGCCTTAAATTACCATTGTCGAGGAGGGTGTAATTATTGATTCGATCGATGTCCTCGTCTATCAGTGTCCCGCCGTTCACGATTACAACGGTGGTGCCTCGACTCGAAAATGTTAGGTGCGAACTCGCTTATCTCGCGGAGAACCGATACGTCATTATACTTGGAAGAAGAACTAATCTCGCTCGCGAACTTTTATCGATTCCGTAACGATTCTTTTCGATCCATACCCGCTTTTCCCGGTGAGAAAATTCGCGTTATAGGAGACGATTGAAAAAAATTGCTTAAATCTAGATCATGCACATCTCTGGATCTTCGGATCTCCAAACTTTTTTTTACTCTATCGAATGTATTTCGGGTAGCTGATCACGAAATAATTATAGAATTTCTATACTATTAAAAAATATTTTACTAGGAATCAGTTGTGTTTGCTTGATTTTAGAAATAGTTTGGAGATCCGGAGATTCGAAAGTGTACATGATCTAGATTTGTTAAAAAAAAAATCAAATCCAAAGAAGATTGAATTCTACAAATTTACGTTCAATGATCTCGCGATGATCCGTCAGCTGTTTATCTTTGCGTGATATTTTTAAAGATACACCTTGGAACGATGTCGATCAATCGACTCATTGCGCTACAATTAATCGATACGTTACGATAAGCTTTTATTAAACGTTTGTCTCTCTTAAAGAGCAACCGCTCTCGCGACAATTATAAACGAGCAACCATTCGACGCGAGATAAACAATTCCTACAAACTTTCTCAAAAGAAGATAGTTTAAACAACAGCTTATATCAGCGAATCGAATTAATAAACGCACGATGAATCGACTAATCGGCATCTCACCGTTCCAACGCGCGTATTCTCTAAAAATATCCCGAGTCCCGTAAAGAGAGGTTCTGGAAAAAAAAAAAACTGTAATCCCGCGAGGATTTTCCACAAACTCTCAATGATCCATCGCCTGTTATCCGTCGATCGATCGAAGGTCCAAGTGAACTCAGAAATCTTCACGGAAGCCGAGTGACGTCACGCCGCACACCATCTTATGTCATTGCGTCGAGAACTGGTCTCGTGGAGAGTTTTTTTTACCGCGTTACATTATTCTGCATACCTGCGTTATTATATCGGATAGACAAAAATGTTCGCGCGACGGCATTCCATCGAGTCTAGAGTCACATTGTTCCCCCCTTACTAATCGTATCAATATAATCTCGTTGCATTAAGAGTAAACCGGCGATAAAACGTAACCCGTTTCACACTTTGTACCGCGAAATCGTTTCATTCCTCTCACCGTATACACGTCGGTCCGGTCGTCGCGTCGACGGAATAAATTCCGAAAAAACCGTCGGGTCTCGACGCGAGGCGTAAAATCGTTCTCAAGATCGGCACGCATCCCTGATACCGCGAGCTCAACGTAATCAGCGTATCGGTGTCACAAAGATAAACGCTTCCCTCGGAATTTCGTTCGCGCTGTCAATCGAGCACGTACGGTTATTACGCCAGGCGTGTATTACTCACGACGCGTGACACACCGCGGAAAACGATGTACTCGAGGCGAAAATCACTATTCCCCCGCGTACGTGTCCACGTATCGCAGGTATTTTCCTTCGCGCGTCGTTCTCGTTCGCAGAGAAACTTGTTGCGTTTCGGAGCATCGTGTGTGTCGTCCGCGGTGGGGGACACGCGGAATTGGTAATTACTAGACTGCGGATGTTTATGCAAAATGCATTATTTTAATACTGAGTTTAAACGAATCTTGTGACACAAGTGCGATCGATATGCGTGAAATGTATGTATCATATATTGTACGCGTAAAATGAAATAAAATGATGCATTAAATAAATCATTAAGTGCACAAGATAAGGCACAAAATAATGGATTTTGGATACACATCCGTAGTCTAGTAATTACCTTCGGATAACCGGGGAAAACTCGGCAAAGTTCGCGAATTCGCGTGGCCACTGAGAATATTATCTGCGTGAAAATGTACGCGTGAGAGAAAAGACAAAAGAGAGGTATGTCTTTCTCGTATACACGTGTACCACTAAAATTTCCGCAAAAACGTGCTAATTATTTCCGAGGCACGTTACCGAGCGATTACGTTGTATGATTGGTTTCAGGCTTTTGTCGCGCATTGTTTTTACGCTAGTCATCGCCGTTCAAAGTTGATTCCGCGACGAGGAAGGAAAATTTGCCGCGGAAACGTTAACTCCGTAACGCGCGAGTTTCCTCGATATTGAATTTTAGTAATTGCAGTTACGCGCTGTTACCCGTCGCGCGATCGTCGGCTTATCAACTTATCGCGAGTATCGTCCTCTTGCGCGTGCAATGGGTTTTTTTTCGAGTGAGTTGAATAGAAAGTATCTACTGAACTTCAATTTAAGCAGAGATATGCATTAATTATTACCTCTCGGTTGTCGGTATATTTACTTATCGCGAGACTAATGACTAATTAGACAGTCACCTTCTTTTTAGTTGTTAGATAATCAGGGGAAGTTTTAAATGTTAGAATTAAGGAAAATCGATATTAGTCGTGCCGGTTTCACTTACGTACGTAGAAAGAAAATTTCTTTTTAGAATACTTTTCATCGTTAGAGTTTTCGATCTTTATCGATATTCGTAACAAAGCTACCTTTTACATTTATCCAAAAAATATTTGAAGGAACCATTCTAAAATAATCTCATACTCTTGAATAAATATCCAAAATTCGAACTTTGTCATTACAACACTCTTCGATCTTTCCATACTTCTCACGTGGCATTTAATTTTATCGCAAAATGACTTTAAGAATCCATTCCAAGACAATCTCAGATTTTCCAATAAATTTTGACAAACCACGAAATTGCACATCAACGATCCACGCTCAGAAAATGTCCTCCCTCGAATCTAATTAAAACGTCGCGCAATTACTATTATCAGACTATCAGCCTTTCAACTTCCCTCAAGGATGATCCTTCCCTTAACACCAGCCTACCATTCCCCTCACCCTTAATCCCTAGCGTGCGGTACGCGTATCAATTACCCTGACACTTACCATTGCGGTGGTCTGCGTAACGACGTATGGCTCGTCGTCAGTTTCAGCGGCCGAAACGCCGCAGAGGACGGCCAGCACTAGGGCGCAAAGTTGCCAGCTAAATGGTTCATTCCACCTAGCCATCATTGCCTCCGTGTGTTTCCTCTCTTTCGACGAATGGAAAAAAAAAAACAACCAAAATCGACCTCGAGCAAAATTCGAAAGTGTCCAGTCGCTCTCTCTTCGTCTCCCTCCAACGAAGACTATCACCCGGAATCCCTTCTCACGTAAACGCCTTGGCTCCGATAGTTCCTAAATCCCGTCACTGACTTCACCCACGTTCGTTTATCGCGTTGCTCCTTTTTGCGCGTTCTCCGTGATCGCAGGACGACGCGTGATCCACGTGTCCTCTCGATCATTCGACGAATAATAATCGTTTAGCGTGCGCCGTGCACGTTTCTCTCCTGGTTCCTCGTTCGATCGATTATCACAAATTCCCGACTCTCTTCTCTCTCGCTTCAAAGGAGAAACGACTTCGACGGATCCTCTCGTCGGATAAACCAAAACGATCTCTCTCTTTCTCTCTTACTGACCCTCTCCAGGTTGCTGCTTCGTCATAGTTCCCGCGTCCGGCAGGGTCAGTACGAAAACGTCGGTTGTTGCCACGACACTATCGATTACGCGTGTTCTTTTTTTTTTTTCCCCGACCAGCGTCTAACTGCCACCGGTAATCTCCCCTCTCTCCGTACCTTTAGGTCCCGCAGCACGAATTTCTTTTTCTCTGACTCCCGTGCGACACGGCACGCACCGTGTCGTAAGGTACTGTGCGGTTCTTCGGAGTTCCTCCTTTGCACGAGTGTGCGAAGGACGACGAGTCGGCTGCTGCTCACCCGGGGAATCCAAACTGTACGGCGACCGGGGGGACGCGTGGGGCGAAGGATCGAAATCGACGACGAGCGATTTCCTACGTCGGGGGACGAAGCGAAACGAGAGGAGCGGGAACGAAAGCGAAGAGGGAACGCGGGGCGAAAGGACACGCGAACGCACGCGGAGCTGGCACCGGAGTCTACCGCCACTCTGAATCACAATCAGTCTGCCACTGACTTTTATTGAGGCCTCCCACCAACGGCCCCCGCGGCCTACCACCAACTAACCAACGACGCGCCGACGATAGAGCCGTCGGTGTGGCGTACGCTCGGAGCCACACGAATCCGTTCGTCGAGTTACGATCGTGTATTAGATTCGATAGAAAAGATTTTTCTCTTCTTCTTTTGATTTGTTTGTTGTTTTGTGCGCAGGGTGGCTTTTGTGTGGGAGGGGCCCGAGCATGGTTATGATTTTTGTGACCTTGATTTTAGATTGCGTTCGAGTAGTTTAAAGTGTATTACCGAGATCTTGTATTCTAGGAGCAGTCTCGTCAGCCTTCGAATCGCGATTGTATATTAAATTCTATCGATGTTTTCTCTTCCTCGATTTTTGAATTTCGAGAGAGAGGCTTTGGTTGGGTCGATTGCACTCTTTTGGTTTTTTAAGAGTGACTGTCGCGAATTTTTGGATTTTGGGAGCGTGGGTTTGGTTGGGTTGATTGCACTCTTATGCTTTTTGAAAAATGACTCGCGAATTTTCGAATTTTGAGGGCGTGGGTTTGGTTGGCTTGATTGCACTCTTTTGTTTTTTTAAGAGTGACTGTCCCAAATTTTCGGAATTTGAAAGCGTGGGTTTGTTTCGGTTGATTGCATTCTCTTCTTTTTTAAAACTGTCCGGGGTATTTAATTTTAAATTCAATAGATTTAACACTTTTCCCGCTAATTTTAATTTAAACGGAACGCCGGTCTCTCGAAAATTACTATTTCTCGAAAGTCGTCGTAGTAATTTGATATTAAATGAATCGAAAATGAGATGTCGTGGGTGCGCTCGATCCGAGAACGCGAACTATTAATCACCGCTTTATTATTTATTATTTATGGCTATCAGCGTCCCATTCTTCCCGGGCGGAATGTTTTCGAAATAAAGTTATGCGAGGACGGTCCGGGTCACGTGCACGAAATATCTGACTTCGGTGGTCCGCTCTTGTTCATTGACAAAATTGACAAATGATTGTGACAAATGAACTAACGATCTGGAGCGAATCGCTGCCGAAAGATCGTTAAGGAGAGATCATCGCGGACGATGGTACACCGTATCCTTACTTTCGCTGTTTTATTTTACTTCTACGGACATGCAAGGACGAAGTTGCCGAATTTCCTTCTATTTTTACGTTCGAATCCAAAACTCGAAACCCGACGATCTATTCCATCTGTACCGTTGCAACAACAATTAACGTAACAAATTATTAGGAACAAATCTAGATCGTGCACATCTCCGGATCTCCAAACTATTTCTAAAGCAAGCAAACACACGTGAATCCTTGTGAAATAATTTTCGGTAGAATAGAAATTCTATAATAATTTCGTGTTCCCGAAATACACTTGATAGGGTAAAAAAAAAAGTTTGGAGATCTGAAGATCCAGAGATGCGCATGATATAGATTTAAGCCAATCATTATAACACTCGCGTCGTACTTCGAATTAAATATTTTTCCGGCAACAATTTTCATTTCCCACGCAAACGCGTTTGTGTTTTTTTTTTGTCGCTCACATCGACCGTACTCGCGTACAGGATAAACGTTTCCGTCTTCCAACACGCGACAATACGCTGTATTATATTTTCCCCATACACAGGTAGCAAAAGTATTATTTTTCTCCGTCTAGTATTTCGATGTTAGTACCGCGTAAGCAACAACGCTGATCATCGAACAGTTACCGCGAACAAAGCCGCGCAATTTTCAGCCACGTTTTCAAGGACGCGCGTTCATTAAATATTTGCACGTACGACTCTTTTAGAAAACTAATAACCTCGCGAGATGAGCGTTTGCAGAAATTAAACATGTTTCTCTTTCGCCCGATATATCTTTCGTCGTAGTTCACAGATAATAATTGAAAAGCATCGAGCTATCGATTATCGGTCATCGCGAAATGGCACGATACGATTTTCTGTCACGTTTCGTTGAATGCGCGTTTAAAAGAAAAAAAAAACGTGCGCCTTCGATGTTTGCGCGCACATCCGTTTTCAAAACACTAATAATCTCGCGAGGTACACGCTATTTCGAATATGTCGCCGATGTTTGTTTTTCGAGTGCATCTTGTACCAGTAGTTCCATACATTTTTATGCGCGCGACGCGACGTCGCGAATAACTAATTTAACGACGCCAAAATAGTCGAATGTTTCTGAAAATAATTCGAATCGTTGACGTGGGCAATACGCTTTACCATAGACGCGCATCGTTTTTATTGCATTATTTGTTATCGCGGTTATAATTTTCCCGAAATGGGCTGTACGAGTTATCGGAAGGCAGCGCGAGATCGACGTTTATGGAAATAGATTCGAAGCTGTGCGACTATGGTAACATCGTAACATAATTTACACGCTCCGCATAGCGTCGGTGGCACTTGCGAAACTTATTGTTGTAATCGTTAATGGCGCTTCGATATACCGCGGTTTTACTCCGTCGCGCAATATCGAGACGAAACGCGACCTTTTTCTTTTTTTTTTTCTTCTTCTTCTTTCCCACCCGACGATCGCCGTTTCGAAAACCTGTTTTTTGCCGGTGCGCGCTCAATTGAGTTTTCGTTGTGTCTCGATATTGTTCGTTAATCTTCGACGGCGGATTTCGTTGTTTTGAGATCTTTACTTAGGAGGCAAGATCATCGTTGCTCGCATCTCTGTCACTAACGTTCAATCGACAGGCGTACGACATTTTCGAGAAATTCGAGTCTCCGAAGTTTATTCCTTTCGCCAGTGAAGTGTTTTTTTTCTTTTTCGAAGCTAGCAAATATAATCGTAGCCCACAATGTTTAGAAAGAGATAGCATTGAACTTTGGAAAATCTCTAAGCGCTACTGTTTTGACATCGTTTTGATATTTGTTTCTTTTGTATATTTTAGTAATGTACTTTTCATATTTTTAAGTATATCTTGTCATCGTTTTGACCGGAAGTTCATGGATTATAAAGATTCCCGATGGTGACATTTACTCATAATATTTATAAGTCATAATTATAATACCGATTATAACGAGTAATTTCAAGGACAAAGGCATTTATCATCGTCACAAATGTTTAATAAATTTCATTTCTCCGAGTATCTTTACATACGACTAAGTATCGTCCTTATAATTTACAAATTACAACGATAATCCTTACTCGTTTATACAGATACTCGTAGGAACGAGGCTTATTAAATATTTATAACGATGATAAATTTCTCCGCTACTCCGAAACTTTCAACGGTCGTCGCTCATCCCGTGAGCGGTGAAAGAGTTAAAAAAAAAAAAGGGAAAAGGCTACACGCAGATTTGTCAATTTCAATTCATGAATTTGTCCCTCGATGATCGTGCGAAAAAAGACAAAGATACTCGATCGCCGCTACATTGTTCCAGTATCGAACAATGGAAGTCGACGAGTCTCGGGACGAATTTCATTGCCACGAAGGATCGAGGAAGCGCACGCCCTATGGGGCCGCGCGATAATACTCGTCTCTGAATCATTCGAGTTTTTAAGCTTCTTTTCATTCCCGAGCCAATTCCTTTTGGGAAGCCGACGACCGCACGCACGCTCGCCCCGTGAATCGAAAATTGGTGCGGGAATCACGGATGCGAGCGTAGCTCCTTAGAAGTGACTAATCGCTCTATCATCGTTCCGGTTAATATATGAAATGACAAAATAATAAGATCGTCGTATAAATTTCGCCGAGACTTTTGTGGTCGAATTTAAAAATATTTACGACTCCCCGTTGACAGTAATAACGAGTCGCTTTTTATTTGCCGAGGGACGTGACTCATTGCTACTCGATGCATCGAAAGCTACGCGTCACTTTTGTTGCTAAGTTACAAAATAGCCGAACGTACTCAGTGAGGCGTTGTGGCATAAATTTAGCAACTTTTTCGATTTTTCATCGAACGCCACGACGGCTAGTTTCTTTTACTGGTGGAAAGCGATGTGTAGGAGGTCGATCCATCGAAAGCTCGCTTGTATCGTTAAATTGTGTATTAATAACGAAATAATTTAACATACTCCGTTACGTAATGTGGAAGTAAATTTAGAAATATTTTCGAGTTTCCATCGATAGCAATAATCTGTTTATTATTTATTCATCGAAAGCTAAACGTTACGTTTAACTTTAGAAATTAAACAATTAAAACTGCAAAACTGTAAAAATATATGCAGTTACACATTTGTGGATAAAACAAATATTTTTGATCATTCATCGAAAGCAACGATCTATTTATTATATCTCAAAAGCTAATCGTCGCCCTTCGACTCACCTAGTCCAACGTGTGAGGGCCCTTACAGTAAAATCAGTATTTCCAAAAATGTCAAGCATACATTACTCGTCCATACACACCCGGAGCTGTAAATCGGCCACGTGACTGGAATACTCCCGACGAGAGTACATTGAACGTGTGAGTAAGCACGAGACTTTTCGGAAGCTGTAATTATCGTTTCGTGCTCTATCGGGGAAGGGAAAAAAAAATCAATGATACGTACTTTCTCGGTAGGACTCGGCAGGCTTCGACCTTTGATTTATTAAAACAAAAAAATCTCAAGAAATGCCCCCGTGGCCTCGATGAATGAAAGCCTTTCCATTCAAAAGGGACGTGATCCCCATGAAAAATAGCGAAACGTAAGGTACGAGCCAGACAATACTATTTCGAATGAAAATAGAAGGAGTACGAGGGAATAATTACGAAGACAGATAGGTCTACGCCGTTTTATTGCTACCTGCGCCTAAAGGGAGAAAAGAGATGTCCACCTCCTTTATGTCCCCCCGTACCCACGTGACCCGAAGATACCATCGTCAGTTTCGGAATGCATTTGCATTAATTCGGCTACTCGGTCCTAAACCCATTTAAATGCAGTCGAACCGAGCTCGTAATCCTATTTGGGACGTCTTACAGAATGGACGCGCAGAATCTTATTGGAGGTCACGAAAATTAGCGAGCATCTGGCAAACAAATGAATTCCCGCTATGGTGAATTTATCGAAAAAATAATGTCCGTAACTTCGTAAACGGCCACGCTTCACCGATAATGAGTTCCACGATTCGTTATACCGCTACGATACAAATTCTCACGCGTATATCGGAAGCGTAGAGCAAAGTTTAGTTATAAAAAGAAGAATAATATTTTTGCTTTGTTAGGTTGCTGCCGATAGCGAGTTCCAAGACTCGTCTCGTGCCAAGCTACTAATACTCACGTGTAAATGAAATTACAGTGGCGTCGATTAATCGTTAAATTGTGATACCTGAACTTCTCGTAACGCCGTACCGATAATGAATTCCGAGAATCGAGTCGTGCCGCGCTACGAATTGTCACGAGAGTAAATAAAAACGTGGGAACGTCTTGTAGTTGTTATAAAATAATATCTATACCTCGTAGCGCCTTTCAGATAATAAATTTCAAGAATCGTTTCCTATCGCGCTACCGAACGGCACGAATAAACAAATACATGGTGGCATTTCGATTATTAGAGAATAATATTTATAATTCGCAACGCTGGGTCGATTGTGAATTCCAGGACTGTTTTCCGGTACTGTTGCTAATATCTATGTTACGGGCGATGTAAATAATTGCGCATTATTTATAATGCCCGGACAATTAAAAAATTGCCCAAAGGGATATTCAAGCCAGGATCGTGTTGTTATTTACATTGCCCATGTGTTACGGGCATTACGAATAATGCCCAATTATTTATATTGCCAGTAACGTCTATATCTATTTCGATCAAGGAACACCAAAGCGAATGGTATACGAAGAAATAACGTTTCTACCTTATAACGCAATTCCGATAATAAATGCCACCGCTCGTCTCAGATGTCGCTACAAATTATCCTTTAAACGCGAATAAAAACATGGGTGGTCGTTTAACTGCAACCCGGTTGGATAGCCCTAACGCGAAATCATTCTTCCAAAAACCGAAGTCGACAGATACGAGAGAATTCAATTCACGGTTTTGACGCCACGCGTTGAGAACCCGATCGGGCAACTCGATTACATTTCCCCCGCAAACTTCTTTAAACCACAAAACTGGTTTATTTAATTATCATCTCACCTTCGAGGATTTTCATGCATTTTTATTCGCATATCGCGATAACCTACCGTGCATCGATCACTTATGCCGGTTGCCCCTGGCCGTTGATATTTCGGAAATCCATGGTTTTCGTGATTTACCACCGTACTTCCCGCAATCCCTAAATCACTCTACGACTCTACAGGGTGTCCCAAAAATGCTGGATAGTCCGTTAAAGGCGTGACACCTGAAATAATTCTCAACAGATTTTTCCTTATAAGAAATTTCCGGCGAGCATTAATTAACGAGATACTAATGAAAATCGGGGACCAATCGAAGAGGGACGTTTATCGGCTACCGCGTTTCTCTCCGATTGGCCGTTGTTCTCGGCTTAATATCTCGTTAACTAAAGCTCAACCAACGTTTTCGATAAGGAGAAACCCGCTTGTAATTATCTCAGGTACCACACCTTTAACGAATCACCCATCATTTTCGGGACACCCTATACACACATCACGAAGGAGCGCTGGTACAGTAAAGATTTATCGATCGATTTCGCGCGGTTAAACAACATATCCCTCGGTATAGCAGAATAGCATTTCGAGTTCCGAGAAAAGGTGGGAAAGGGCGTTTTTTATAAACCGATTTACATCGTCGGTAGGAGTTTTCTTTGGCACGGTTCGACGGGACCAGGAATTTCTCGGGTGAAAAGGAAAAACAGGACGTCGAAGGATTCGTGAAAGAGATAGAGAGAGTAAGAGACATCAGGTTTAGACGATCGCGGTGCCGCGCCCAAAAAATCATCCACACCCATGCCACCAACATTTCTCTTCCCCTTTGTCAACGTGTCCCACCGAGTAATTCTAATCGCTCGTCAATCCTGCGGACTCATCCTTAACCGCTCTCTCGACGTCGCGTCGCTCTATTCTCTTTTTCTCGTCGCCGGTTTTCGCGACGCTCGGTCAAGGCTATCGCGTGACACGAACACGACGAATCCCGATGCAACCAACGGGTTCTTTTTAACGATGAAAAATGGTGGAACCGATATTCCATTAGGTTGCGATCGAGATTTCGGTCGCGCTTACGTGTGAGTTCGCGCGAATAATTCTTGTCCCGATGAATTTTTGCGAAACGGTAGCCGGGGGGGGGGCTCATTGTTAACGGCGCAGACAGTAACCGCGTCCCGTCACGTTCGATCCTTTAACGAATCGGCGTATCCTTCTTTTTGCGGCGAGGTTTATCGCGGATAATTGTTTGCGGTTTCGTTCCTTCCCCACGTATCGGCGGGTCATCGTCTTTTGTAATGCCGCCTTAACGATTCTCGGTACTCTTGTTGTCCAACCTCCGACGACACCTTGAACATTAATTTTTCTTTATCATATTTTGGATTGGCGCGCGTTGCTTCGTTTGTTTTCTTTTTGTTTTGTGCGCTCCGTTTCTGATTCGGTGGCATAAATATTTTCGCGGGAGATTTATGTAAATTCGATGTCAACGCGTACAGAGCTGCTGGATCTTGGTCGATGGGGGTATACTGTTGGGAATGAAACGTAGTTGCTCATGGGCACTAGTCATCGTGCGTTGTTTGTTAATTAATGATTCACCGTCGCGGGATTCTCAGTAGATGAACCGAGACTCGGAAGTATCCTCCGTTAGTGCTATACGATTCGCTTCTCTTTAGAGACGTAAGTGATTGACTTAAGTGACGTATATTTCATTATGATTTTTAATTTCCCCGTTGTAGGGGTAAAGAGAATATTCTAAAAAAATAATAAAAAGAAGAGTAAAAAACGTAAAGAGAATAAAAAAATATTTTCGTAAAAGCCACCGGTTCTCGAATCACTTTGATAGTCTCTATCGCGATTTAATAAAATTAATTACGAATCAAAAGGCAATTAATGCTCCTTTGAAATTTCTGGTTCCAAGTTACATTTAGTTTTTTCTTTAATTTAAAATTATAGCAATTTTTTTATATCGGTCGGTAACCTTTTATTGTTACTTGTTCTCAATATTTTCGTTAAGATTCGATCGATTTTAATAATTGTAAAGAACAAGTAAGAGCTGCCTTCAAAACTAAAGATCCGATAGCAATGAAAGGAATTATCGTGAGTTCCGTTAGTTTCCGTTTCACTTTCGATTCGAATTGATCGCTCAACATGAATTATCGCACTTCGGCTCCGTTGTCATTTCCGATTGGAGCGCCCATGAATAATATTACGCGAATAAAGTGCATCGGACCCTCCTTCGGCGCATAATTGAGACTAGCAGTTACTTGTTGCGCGGTAAAAAAAAAATGAAGGGCGCCTCCCTCGTGATCGATGAATCAGCGATTACAACGATCCTTCCTGGCAAACGTTGCGATTATCGAAGGAAATTCGCACCTTCCGTTTCCGTTTCGTTCGAAGAAATTCCGTTGGCGTCACGATATTACGGAAGAGGAATCTTTTTTTTCGCGTAATTGAAAAAAATTTGGTCAAAATAAGAAGAACGTCACGAGGAAAAGATTTCGTTTCGGAGCGTTCTTAAGAAACAAGTATTTAACACTTTCATTAATTGTAAGATATACTTATAATTATCAAATATAATTATCGTTGTAATTTCGAACAATTTATAATAATAAATTTTTATTTTATAATAATAAATAAATATAATAATAAAAAATAATAAATAAATATAAATAATAATAATATATAATAATAAAAACACTGTTTCCTCATTCATTTTCAATGAAACTTATTTTGTAATATCGGTCGTTACGCCTCGCTATAGTTTCTTTAAAATTTGATCGATTGTAATAATCGCCAACAATAAATGAAAATTCTAAACGATCTGGACGATTGTTGAAAAAATCAATTCACGACGCTTCCCATCGGCAACGGGCGGAAAAATTATTTCCTGCCGCGCAAAGCAAAGCGCACGCACGAACGCACCGCATTCGTTATCTTAGCGAGAAATCTAGGTTCAGCTTCAATTGCACCGGCAGGAAATCTGTTACGATTAAGTAATTGGTCTAGCGGCAAAAAGCCAAGACAGACGCTCCATCTGTCCACGTAATTTATGGAAATTCCTAAACTCGTGCGAACTAGTCACGGGAACGAAAGCAACGCGGAGACGCGGAACTTCGCGGGAGAATCCTCATGGAATATTTCCCTTCCTACGATTCCTCGGAGACATTTCCAGAAATTAATTTATTGTTGTTTCGCGCTGAGAGTCACCGAGGAGAAATCAATCAGCGTGCGTTAGGAGTGATACTGTGGACCGCAAAATATTCGACTAGGATATTAAGATAACGTTTGCGAATACACATTTTTATTATGGTAACATAAAATATGTATTATATTAGCGATTAAATAATTAGGTTTCGTAAGACGATTCTGTTCCGCATTCGTCTACCGGAGTGTCTCATTAATCCTGAAACCTATAGATTGATCTGATTAAATCTAATTATTTCATTAATTTATAACATGTGGCAAGGGCGACGGAATTGTGTAATAAACTTTTAACGTGAGATTTGAGATTTAATTACTTAATATGAGACTGCGGCACACAAAAGAAGTAAAATTAGTTTCCGGCATTGTAACTTATCAACATTAACTTATCTAACCAAAATATATTTTTATTTAGTTTTTAAGTCGCGCGCCGAAACGTACGTACAGTAAAACCTCATAGAAATGTGGCGTTACGCAAACCGCATTACACGAGAGTCCGATTACGTAGAAAAATTAAATTACCTTCCGGAATCCTTTTTTTATTTAATCATACCAACAACGATAACTTATACGACAAAAATATATTTACATTTAATTAGATTCCTAAGATGCGCGGTGAAAAATAAACAAACTCGAATGCGGATCAGTAGATAAAACGTTTCATGGCCAGACTTGTCTCGTCCGCACATACATACGTGCGTTTGAGCGACTAATGCTTTATTTATCCAGTCGTTCCTTTCGTACATTTTCATCGGCTTCGTCATTTCGCGTTTAACGCATCCGTCCTTTAGCGTTCCCGGACATTTTGTTAACATGGAAATTCGTCGCGATGTTGCACGGTAATAAATAATTCCTATGCAAGGATCGACCGGTATAATTATGCGCAAGGTTTTCGCGAGTTGCATCTGCGTCGCGATTTCCCTTTCCCGTTCGATTTACATGCAGTCCGGATGGGTCGACAATAAAGGTCGTGTCGCGAGATGACAAGGAAATCCACGATCTCTTATTCTAGCCATCGGCGATTTTCTTCGATAGGAGTGCGTCACTTTTTAACAACGAGATAATTCAGTCCACTTGAACCGCCCGTGGGACGCGTGACTCACGCAATCGGGAACTTCTCTTTTTTTTTTCCCCTTTCCACGGATGGATTTTTATCAATCGTCCATCCGACCACCGGGATTCGTGGATTTTCTTGGAATCAAGGATTCCAAGCGTCGACGGAAAGACGTAAGATCGCTGACTCAATCCGTAGGCGAGGTGCAACGACCGGCCGATCGTTTATCAAAACACCCCACTGCACGAATCTGAATAAAACGACAAATTCTGATTCGTTCTACCTGCATCTCGCGGCGACCGGTTTTTCTTCCCAACGAATCAGTTGCTTCGTTAACCAACAGATGGCTGGAATTAATAATCGGAATCCTTCCTTTTACGACGATCCGTGGAACACACGAATACGGTAGGCGCACTACCACTAATTAATACTATCCGTCCGATGCGTACGATGCGGACGTCTACCTTAAGTCTTCGAACATGGTGATCGGAAGTTCGAATCTCTACAGTTTCTTGGATTACGCGAATTGTGAATTTTGAGGTGATTTTTATGCCTTCGAGGTTTTTCCACCTCACGCGCCAAGAGATTATGGTTTTCGTGGAAAGTGAGCGTTTGGTTCCATTCCATTCCTTTCAGTGTGACAAAAATTCTTTATAAAAAATAAATAAATTTTGTCAATCGTTCAATCATGTCTGCCGACCAAACGACGATGATCCGCTCTAACGTGCGGAATTTGAAAACTCAGGTACAATCGTCATTTCTGCACCTGTAATCGATCCTTCGATAAAAATCCTGCCGCACGCGTTTACGTTACGTCGCGATTTTATGCAGCCGAATGGCGGAAGCAATATCGGCATTGCTGAAAGGCTGGTAAGGAAGTCGTTGCGAGTCGCCTCGATCATGTACACGCTCCCAATGTAACCGTGCCCACTCTAAATTCAGTGCGGGAACACGGGACGAATTAATGACTAGTCGGCCTGAGGTCGTATCGATCCGATAAATAGATTCGAAATTTTGAAAATCACTGCTAGGCCTTTGCGTACCTACGCGTTGTAAATATTACATAAGACTTCGCGATTGGCCGGTGGTACAAGAAACTTCACGTTTGGCTCGTTAGCGAGTGTATCTTTGGAAGAGAGAAGATTTCTTTGTTTGTCGGATGGTGATTCGTTACTTTTGTACTGGGCAATGTATCTGTACGTTTTGGAACGTTATTTTTGAAACACCCCGTAGCACTGTCGATGTAGTTTAAATAATAAGGCTTAGTGAGCTGGTAATTAAGAAAAGATCGTTTGGATTTTGTTGTATAAATGTGAAGTCAATTGTTAATCAATTTACGATACGAAACAATTGCAGTAATATTATGATTGATTGAAAATTGGAAAATGGAATTTTGCAAAGGATCCGCGCGGTGAAATTTTTACGCGAAATTTCGTGACCGTTCGTTGGCACGATGAGTTGACGTTTCGTTTGTTTGCAAATAATTGAGAAGAAACGGTTCGAGTTTCGCGGAATCTAATATTCTAATTTAGTATACCTTCCACGGTCACGGGAGCGTTTACAAAGCGATCAAGTGTAAAGGAATTGCATCGATCCAAAGATCGACATCGCAGCTTTCTCGGATCGACGTTTGCGCAATTCTCTACCGTAACGTCTCTCTTTTGATCTCGAATTCTCTAATTCCACGCTTCGATTCACGTATATCGTCACAATTTTTACGGCAATTCTTGCACATAATCGAAACAACGAACTCTAAACAGTCCCCTAACCTCAAGTTATACTCACTCGTGTATATCAAACTGCAACGTTCTTCAGGCAAAAAAATAAATTCCGATACAAAGTTCACAAATGCGGTATAAATATAAAATATCGTGTGAAAGAAAAAAAACATTTGTAGATCGTTGACGCGAGAACACGTTTTCCATGTACGTACGTGTCGGTATCGAACCGTCGGGAAAATCTTCGTACCGAACCGATATGCATATTAATTCGTCGGAACGATTCATGCACATTCCAGTCTTATTCCGAGACTTTGATCTATAAACAAAAACGATCAACGGAACGGAGTGATCGCGGGAAATTAGAAACGAAGAAATTTCCACGGAAGAGATATTACTTCGGCGTAATGTTTTCAGCGGTAAATCGTTAAAGTCACTGCCGGCCTTCGACCGAAATACGCAATCGCGTGATCTCGGAGCAATTTAGCAATTCAATTCTGCAATTTGGTCTTGGACATTTTTGATATTGCGATCACGATAGAAGTCCTCGAATAGGAAATATCCCCGGAGTCATCCGGACGTAAGTTTCGGTTACACGCGCGTCGTGGTGTTCTACCGTTTGCGAATAAAAAATTAGATATGCGATAGATGGTTTCTGTATTAAACGTTGAATTATTCAAGCGATTTCCCGGCCGGCAAGGTCGCGACGCGGTTAAGTAGCGTTACTGGAATCCCTTCGTGCTTTTCGAATTGCTCGTGACTGTGTGCACGCTCGAAAACGTTCGTCTCGATCGATCGATTCTCGGATAGATCGTCCGAATTCTCATCGAGATATCGACGGTGCTCGCGACAGAAGATCGAACGGTTTTTATTGCTCGTACGAAATTTCTTTTCGATTATCCTCACTCGCTTCGGTTTTATCAATTACAGCGCCTCTCGTTTCCATGAATTTTTATCACACCGTAAGTAATTGCATCTGATTTGCGTGAGGACGATCAGATTTATTGTGCTCGACGGTAGAGGCACGGAAATAATTTTGGGTCACGGATAATTCGTGGGTAGTAGAAAGATATTATTAGATTCGAAATTGTTTTAGAAACATTCGATAGTTTTAATTTTAATAGAGATAATTTTAATATAATATGAGATGGCTTAAATCTAGATCATGCACATCTCTGGATCTTTAGATCTCCAAACTTTTTTTTTACTCTATCAAGTGTGTTTCGGGTCGCTGATCACGAAATAATTATAGAATTTCTATTCTACTAAAAATGATTTCACAAGGAATCGCATGCGTTTGCTTGCTATAGAAATAGTTTGGAGATCCGGAGATGCTTATGATCTAGATTAGTTCCTATAGGGCATTCCACGGCGGAATTAAAATGCGCGTCGTTACACCTTCGCGAAAGTCAATCAGATCCGAATTATCCCAGTTCTCGGAAACACGCAAACTCTCGAATCATTTGATTCGATTTTCAAATCGGAACGCGGGTACCATTTGATTCGATTTTCAAATCGGAACGCGGGTACCATTTGATTCGATCATTATATTCCCGTATCCTCGATCGACGACGAAAAATCTTAATTGCGACACGCGACTCGGCAAATCGACGTCAAAAAGAAATCACCCACGCGAACCGGTCGTTCGCGAAACCGTTAAATAATTCGTGAAAGCCGGCGGTCCGCGCGATGTTTTGCGTCGGAACACGGTCTTAACAACGACGTTTCACACGTGCGCGCGTCATGTCGGCATACCCGTGTCGGTATACCTCGCAAAACAAGAAGGGAGGGCGCTTATTGGCTCTCGTCGGGCACGTTCGCCGTTTTTCGTGTTTTGATTTAACTCGAAGGGGGTCCGGCGAGATTTGTATTTAGCGCCGTTCGTCGCGCGGCAAATAAGAATGAGAAAACCAAAAAAAGAAGAAAGGAAAGAAAGAGAAAAAAAACCCAAAACGAACACGGCAGGTGAAAGAGGGATGCTTGTTCGACACGCGCGTGGCCGCTTATAAAAAAAAAAAAAAGAACAGGACAAGGTGCAACGTCGCCAAAATAAACGATAAGGCGCGTCATAGCGCCTCCCGCATAAATGCATTCGAATGCATCGCGCTCGAGGGTGCGCGTTATCGGAATGCCGTGTGGGTGCGCGTTGCATTTTTGTCTCTCCGCTCCGTCGATTTACCGAGAAACGCGGTAAAAATTCGTGGAAGTGATACGCGCGCGATAGAGAGGAGTCTCGCGTTTCGCGTTTGCCATTTTGCGCGTCTCGCGAAACCAGAACTTCGCGGACGAACGCGGAATCGCTGATCGAGGATCGATACGCGACGACACAATCCTCGCGCGCGAACGAGCGAATGGTTTATGTATTTCAGATTGCGCATAATGTGTAAGGTACAAAGAACCGAGGGAGTATCGAGTTATTCGGTGAGCACGGTGAATCCGGCATCGATCGAAGCGTAGATACTTGTCGTATCGATGAAACGATAACGGGCAACGGAAGAGGAATGTGTGAGAACGATCGAGATCAGTGTTTAGTGTTTTATGCTTATCGGGAAAGTGTATCATCGTTCATTTTTATTCGACCGCGGAATGTTTTATGAAAATTAAAACGGCCACGAATTCTCCTCTATTAAAACTATCGAATGCTTCTAAATCAATTTCTATTTCAATACCAAAAGTGACGCGCGAGATGTTGCTATGGCGTAAAATGCGTTCTTTCACTTTCGCCTGTTAAGAAGAGAGATTACATATTTCTATTGAGTTGGCCACGCAGATTTTAAATAACACATCCATCGACAAGATCTGCAATCATTTAGTTACCAACCCAATATGGATATATTTAATATGGATATATGGAGCAGGATTGCCCCAATATTAATAATTAAATTACGACCCATACAACGATATTCAATTTTCTTTCAGCATCCACGCGATATTTTCACCAACGACCTATCGCCTTCCCCTAAACCGAACGAAACGAAATATCGCCTAACGCAACAAACACCCGAGGTGCGAATAAACTTACTCGCCAACCAACAGTGAATTAGTATCAATCCTCGTCATCGTCGGTGATTTATATATCCTGCCTCCGAGACACGTTGCATTTGATATGGTGACGAGGCGCGTAACGCCCCCGGTGCGTTTTTACGAGCATACTTACCGATACCGCTCGCTCGATCGGCATCGCTGTGGAAAGCGCGTGTATGCATTTATATATGGCGCATATATAATGCGCGTGTACATCATTTTGCGAAGGCAACCCCGGCGAACGGTGGACGACGAAGGATCGGCGGTCCGCTGGCCATGGATAAGTTCACTGATCCCCCCGACGTCGTCTTCGAAGCACATGCTCCTCTCGAAGCTGCGAGAGGAGGGCGCTGGCTATGCGTACGCGTTCCGGGCGAACTCGCGTTTAAAAGAAAAGAAAAGAAAAAAGAAAGAAGAGAAACACCGCGAGAGGAGAGAGGAGAGAAAAAGAAGAGAAACACCATGCGAGCTCGCTCTTACACCGCCGAACAGCACGGCCACGACGTGAAAGCAAAAGAGGGCATGCGTTACGTCCGAGCGATGTGTTCTCTTCGAACGTTGAATGTCAATGCCTCTCGGTGGTTTTCTCGGAAATCTATCGAAAATCGATGATCTCGACGGTGGGACGGATACACGAGGTTTGAATCGGTACGCCCGTTAGAGAGTTGAGGATCGATTTGCGCAGCGACGATTGTTACGTTGTATAGCGATGACGGTTTAATTTTCAGCTATAACTGCTGGGAAATAGATTTGTTTTTGATTCGATGATTTTAATATTCACGAACGCGGGAGTTATATTTCGATCGAACTTGAATTTCTCTTGTAGAATGAAAACCGTATTTTGTTAGGGTATATTGTGGATAGCATTGATAAATATACAGAGCTGTCTGATTTTAGAAGTTACGTTTACATTTGCAAAGAGCGATTTTCAAATTTTATACGCAGTCCTGAAAGTGGATTCTGTAAAAAGTAATGACGGAGTTTTAAGTGGTCAAATATTAATGCGAGCCACTGTACATAAAGTGCGAGGCGTTTGGAATACTTGTATTCTTCTCACGTATTTGCAAGTGGAGAAAAAGTATCAAATATACGGGCACCTCTTCGCAGCACTTCTATTTCTAAAAACCTAAAATCTATAAGAATTTAAAGTCGATCGGTCTGTTAGTTTCACAGATATCGTGTCAACCAGGTGGAAAAAAAAGTTTCCGCAAAAGACAAGCCTGAATTTTCGAGCGGTACGAGCACTTCACTGTCTCTCATCAATTAAAAATCTTCATAACATCTGAAATACTTCTAACTTTTTCATACAAATTCAACTCTTGAACATATTTAAAATCCAAAAGAGAGAAAAAAAGGTATCCTATTCAGTATACTCTGCCCTTAAATCCTCTAACCAACTTTATCTCGCCACGCGTACGCCGTCGGCGACGATGACACATTTTCATAGACAAAAACCTTTGAACGAGCAATACGCTAACATACGCCTTGACAGTAATCGCGGGGGATTTACTATGTGTCAGGCAACTAAGGCGTTCGAATGCACACAGCCGCTTCCACGAAGCAAATAACGACTAAAAGGGTCGTCAAAGTGGGCATATTAATTGCAGACCCATCTCATCGACATATCGTTTTCTCGAGGAGGAAAAAAGATTCTCGAGTGCACTCGCGACGCATTCTGTTTGCTCCGTCAGCGGATCTACGTTAGAGTCTGCGGATTCTCTCCTGTCGCTCCGCGAGGAACAAAAAAGACCTTGGAATCCTTGGGCCGGTGTCACCGACATTCCCACAGGAGTCATCCCATTATATTTAAATTGGACGAGCAATGCATCACGCCCATACGAAAGTGCGCGTGAATACGAGCACAGGCGGCTCGTCGTACGTCGTCGTGCACACAAACCTCGAATACCTGTATAGAATCGTCGCGGCTCGGAACTCCTCGGTCTCTCCTTTCTTTTTCTTCTCGGGACCCACCTGACAAAGGACGCACTTTCGTTTGTCGTCGCGCCTGAACCCACGATCCGACGGATGTGCGGATCAATTAATTATGCCGCTGTCCGTGCCGTTATTAGGACAGCGTATCGCTGCCAATATGCACTGACAAGTGCGACCGGGAATTGGAAGAGAATTGTAGACTGGACATCGATAATGGGCTAAGTGCCAAAGATGAAAGAAATGAGTTAGATTCAAAAAATGTTAGAAAATACCATCGCCGACAACCTAAAAAGCGGGCCAAGTCCCAAAAGCATTTATAGTGGCGCAAACAAGACCTGACAGATGGCATGCGAGGTACGTGCCGTGCAAAAAAAATTCATAAAAATGTTGCTATAGTAATGTAAAGCTTACTCTAGATAATAATTTTAAAAAATTTGATTAAGATTTTTTTGTCAAAAGTTTTCTCATAAAACAGAAAACATTGAATAACTCGGAATTAACTTTTTGGCACTCAGCCCATTATTGATGTCCAGATGGAGACAAATATTACGCGTATCGGGGTAATTAAATATTGAAATGTTTTCAGATCTTATTCCTCGAATATCGAAGTGTTCTTGTATTTGCGGTTTGCGCGATTACTCGCGTGAATATTTATATCGGAAGCATCGTGAATACGAGATTAAGAGAAAAGTGGAGAAGTGAATTGGGTAATCAAATTAATGATCTTGACCGCGAATATCTGGACACCGAGCCAACGAAATACCGGTTTATCGGATTATGCTAAAACCTCCGTTAATCCGGACCTCGATAGCCACGAAATTTGGAACGACCCGAACGGGATTAGTGGGAAATCAAAATATACGATGGACGATCGAACCTTATTACAGTGGAAGCCGGATATTACATGTAATCATGGATAAAATAAAATAATCCGCTTATTATAATCAAACTTCGGCTATTGTTATCAAACCTGATAATTATACACACCACAAATACGTAGTTCTCGATAAATATAAGTAACGAAATAAAAAAAAAACTTCAAAACACTCGTGTACCCGAATTGACGTCGTACGCACAGGCAGAACATTAAATTATACTTTTATTATATTCATAAAAATTAAAATGTACACACCTTATTGTTTAAGTCATACTCGTATTAGCTTCTATGCAAGTATCGCAGTATATATAATATTTAACAATAGAGGTATATGTACTCTCGAGACGAGACGAACTTACGAAACGAATACATGAATTTTCTTGACCGGGTGGTGGGTGGGTGGGTGGGGTGGAGGAATGGGGGGGTGGGGGCGGGGGATGATACGGTATTTAGCTTACTCCGGTAATTATTAATATTATTGACTGCTTACAAAATAATACTATTACACAGTTATCATCTCTTGTTTTACGACACAGTTTTCCGGTGTATTTCGTTTAATAATTATTATTAGCCCTTAGACGGCCTACGAGATCGAAAAGTACTTGTGTTTGCTTCTCGGCACAAAAACAGGGCACCGCGCAATTCGCTACATTCCGCTACAAAAAAGATGATTAGCTTCCTTCGAAGAATATTACATGGAATCGAATATTCCCTACCTATTATTTATCATGTGTATGTGTGTGTGTGTGTTTTTTTTTTCTTCATTTATCATTATTTTTATTTAAATCCTGTTCAGCCCTAATGCACGTCGTGCCGACTAGTGCGTTACGCCCGCGTATTCGGATGTGCGTGCGCGTGTCCGTGCGCGAGGGGGTGACGTTCGCGCGAGTAGAGATGCTTCGTAAAAAGTGCTCGCTCGAAAAATATCGGGGGAAAAAATCGGTGAGGACAAAAGAGTATCTCGGAAGCTTCCACGACGAACGAGTGACACAAAACTGAAAAAAAAAAAACACGGAAAAAGAGAACAGAAGGTGTTAACGTCGAATCGAGCGTGGTACATACACACGTACATACAATCTGCCGTTCGGCGTACTCGTCAGCATGAAGATTTTTCGAGGAAACGCGCGACGATTAATATCTTCGAAAGCGTACGATTCATTCTTCTTCTGTTCTTTTTCTTTTTTTTTTTACTCTTGCCTCTACCAAATGCTCATTCGTCGGCTATCAATCATAAGAGTTTTACGTATCGGAATCCTGGATGTTACGCGCGTCACTATAGTTTTGCGCTTTGTCAACGGGAGAGAGAGCCACGCAGCGCCAAACGCGTAAATTCTGTGCGGAGCGCACGTTAGCACCGGGTGCGCATAGGTACACGTCGCTAATTCGATCGCCTAGCTACGCGATCTAAGTGATCGGGATTTAGATTTTGTTAGCCGCTAAACTGCGTAATATTAGGAACCGTGCGTCCGTTTTGCGAGTTTTAAACGAGCGATTGCAACCTCATGCGCGCGTTCTCTTTTGCAAGCCGCTCAAGTAGGATCGCGTACTTTTTAAATGAAGTTGAAAAATGCTGGTTTTATCGCGTCGAGTTTGTCACGTCGACCGTATTTGAGTGACAACCGAGTTTCCGCACTATTGTTCCGGAATATGAATTTTCCTTGCGTTAACGCCGAGGTTATTAATGTGTCACGAATGTCACCCGACTGCGGGTGACGTGGCAGCCGAAGCGTTCACGTATTCGACGTAGAAACGTGCCGTTCGTCTGTTTTTTTATATCGTGATTCTTAATCGTGTTTGTTTCAAACGATTAACGTCTCTAAAATCCCGGTGTTTTCTATAACACAGAACGATTTATCGTGTTCGTTAATTAAGTTAACTGAAATCCATAAGATAACAGTAGAGGATTAAAAATTAAGTCCGCAATCTCGCCGGCGACGGGAAGCAATTTACTTCTTTAATCGAATCCCCGTCGAATTATTCGATCAGCAGGAAAGGCCTAAAACTCGCAAACTTGGACGCTCGGATTGTATTAAATCAAAGTCGCCTAAGCGCTTTCGTTTATCTACCTTATTATACACTCCCCCGCGTCAATCTCCGCTTCGGTCACAGTTGTATCCTCGTTTACAATCTCGCAATACCAGACGCGAATTTAACGTATGTACATCGAGTTATTATCGCGATCACCGTGAATGTCCTCCATATACAAAGTGTGCGATTCAAAGCGAAAAATAGAATTTGATATTAGGTTTTCCTTAATTGATTTTGATTGTGCAATTCGTGTTCGGCCAATACGATCGACCGATCGTCCCCACGTTTGGTTTCGCACTGCGCTCCGATGATTATAGTCCAGTACGATGACTCTCGACAATTGTCAAAGTATATCGGTTTGCAAATTAAAAAGGAATTCTCGAAGGCCTCAGTGGTTTATGTTACATTCTTATCGAACCGACGTTTCGTAGTCGCGCGTTTCATGTTGAAAATATTGCAATTCTCTCGGACAATGCTTACGACTGTGATCGAAGCGACGTATCGTTATAACGTATGGACGATCGAAGAACGATCGGTACGACGTCACGTTTTTATCTTACGTCCCTCTTAAGACGTTAAACGTGAAATCAATTTTGCGTAGCCAACCAAGCTTTGCATTGACACCTCCGCGATGAATTTGTTTAACGCTAAACGGTCGCATCGAGGTTCGGTAGGTCCTAGAGAAACTTAAGTTTCACGCAAAAGCCGAATTATGTTTATTTATCGATACACTGGTAATCTCCATAGCCATTGAACAAAGTCGGTGAAACTAAAAATAATGTCTTCGAGGTCCCATGGACCCCCAAGCTTGAGAATTATATAACACTTTGTTTTTATAGTGCGACCGTGTAGGGTTAAATAGCAATTCTGACGATAAAACGCTCGTTACCTACCATCGTCGTCGTCGTCTCTCTCTCTCTCTCTCTCTCTCTCTCTCTACTCGTGATAAAAATATTACATAATTAATTACGCAATTACAGTAACGGTTCAGCGATACACGGTAACGTCCCACGGATCGTCCTTGCATCGGCCATACTCTTACGCAAGGCTTCATCCAAATAGATATCAGTTAAATGAGAACCGACTTCTAAACACGTGTTCTGCCTTTAATCACGCAATGCAAAAATAGGCTTTCCTATTTCCGGTCCCCTAGTACCGGAGCGAACGACACAGCGATCTAACGATCTACAAAGAATTCCGAAAGTCCTTACAATCTAATATCATACGATCCTTCTCATAAGTTTCTTTTCACTCTCCGGCAGAAGAAGTTTCCGCGCTTACGGTACGAATCCCCGATCGATCAGAAACGGATGCATCGTAAAATTCTCAAATCATAGCCGCGCAACGAATTCGCATCGTTCGCGTATCGTCCTCTTTGATCCGTCGAGTGTCGCGTCAGAAAAGAAATCCGCGGATCCTCTCGCAACCGCACGAAACTGTCGACACCGTTCCGTCGCACGAGAATAACCGACGCGGCTCCTGGGACGAGCATCTCCTCGCGACTATAGACACTCGCGACGATTTAAAGATTAATCACTTTGAGTCATCCAGCAATCATCTCGCATTTAGTCCGGCTAAAACGTTTATGCTGACGCCCTCTCTTTTCCTCCTTATTCACAGTCTTTGTTGCTACGAGCAATTAAGAAAATAATGTTAACGATAATGTCTCGAGACGCAGGACAGATAACAATAACGCCGCTTCTTAAGATCGATAAATACATCGTTTCCTGATCGGAGATTCGAAGGTATAATGAGCGAATGTTTACACGGTCGACAACCCTATTTGGTCGCACCAAGTTCGACATACAGATTGATTCGATTGCAATGTATAGTGCCGGCTTGGTGATACGGTATCGATTACAATAGGATGAGAATTAATGGGGGGGAGAGACAGGGGGAGGAAGGTCGCGAAACAGGTACACATCATACCAGTTTGCCTTACGTACTGTGTCGATAAACGTATAAGTACCAGTATGTTGGATTTTGCGCACATACTTTTTGTCTTTCATATCTTTCATGTTTTTTTTTTCTTTCTTTACATTACATTAAAATATAACACCAATCTCGATGCTTACGTTGTACATATACAATATGAGAGTGTTCTTTTTTTTTTTGTTTTGTTTTAAATATTAGCGATGATCGTTCGAACAGTCTCATCCGTCGAGCGTTTAGAAGAGTTCCGAATTCAATATTACGTGCTCGCACTTCGCATTATATTGACGGACACTGGAATGCAGGCTCTGCGGATAGCGATTGAATAAAATTCACGAGGTGTATCGTTACGGCGATGAAAAAAAAAAGTAATTGAGTTTACGTGGCTGGAATGTGTTACTTCTTTTTTTTTACAACGAATTCAGATCGAGATAGAATTTATTTAACTCCCATCGACGTGGTATAATAGTTCTCGGGAAATGGTGTAACAGAAACGAGACTTCGGATAGAAAAGATTTCGTGAACTAAGAGATTTAAAAATTCCACTCTCGGTCATCTCTTCCTCGCTACCCTTTAAAACAATTCGGACGCATAATGCGCAGCGATGTCTCAAAATTTGTCCGAAGTCCGATAATACGCGCGTTTCGTCGTATATCGTACGAACTATACAAGTCCGTTTTCTTTAGTTTGCTTTAATGTTGCACCATGTTTGCTAAGCGGTTGCAATTCGTCGACGAGAAATCGCATAGCTTACGTCTTACGTAATCAAGAATAATCGCGGTCAGTTTGAGGAGATCTCGCGTTTACTGGGAGTTAACGTTATTCAATCGGGTATACGATGTAGCGCCATTCTCTTGGCTCGTCGCTGACAGACACCGCAGGGCGTGCGCGCGCGCGCGCGTGTACGCATCGACGGGACAAGCGCGAAGATAAAAACGAGGGAGCAGCGTGAAGAGCAAAAAATTGGTTTCACAGCCTCAGTTAGGAGAGAATCGTTTAGATATACAGAGCATTTGTTTGTATGGTTAATTCTCAAAAAATGGACCCGTGCGACCATTTGGAACTTAGACCGTGGCGCGTGTCTGCCGCAGCATTTACGGATATAATGTTAAACTCGGAAGTCTTCCAGAGACATTCGTAAAACCGATTGGTCGAAAATATTATTCTAGAATCGTTTAGGGTACAAAGTATAGTGCGAACGATTATCATTAGATAATTGTAACGATAAAAAATGGACATTGTCTTATCGTGGGATGGAATAGGCTGTGTTAAGCTCCGTCAATGCTAGATGCTCCGCTGCAAATTTAGAGAAAAATCGCGAAGAGGCGAGACACAGTGTTCGTTTGAAAGTATAACGGTGAAGCGTCGCGATACCGTGCGACCGGTTATCGACGGACAAGAGCGTACATGCCGAACGCGTACGAAAACGATAAAAGATGAACGAAAGAGAACGATAGCGGCATGGACGCGGCCGTGCCGCGAAATAAAGTGAAACGTGTGAACGCATCGTGTCTCGAAACGAAAATGTTTATTAACCTCATGCCAGGGGCAGGCATTTAGCATCACTGTGACATTGTGAGTCTTAATTTCTTTCGTCGTTAATTAATCTTGGTTACCAAAAATGGACAGAATAACCTCCGGGCACGCGACGTTTCCCTCTCGCGTTGGCATAATTTAAATGCGCGCATACGTGTAAGCCGGTAAGTAGTCGTCCATCGCGACAAGGAAACATCGCGCCGGCGGATGAGTTTATTATAATATTCAATAAATATTACATACGGTAATATGTTCATTATTGATAGCGTTAGTATTGTTCTAATTGGACAGAAGTTGTTGTTGTTTTTCACAATTTGGGCGAATTTTTTTTTTGTTTTTTACGATTAAATCTTAATTGTTAATTGCTTCTTTATTCCATCTCGTATCCTTACTCCACACAATCTATTCCGTGAATTAAAAAAAATATGATATCGCTCGATTGTCCCCTCACGGGACGTTATATCGTTTATATTCTGAAGTCCGTTTTTATCTAAGGGATGTACACGTTTAGTCTGTCAAATGAAATCAATTGTCACCCATACTGAGCAAATTGCGTTGCAATGTATCAAATATATATGTATATATAGTTCCTCGCAATAAATAATGTTGCGAATTCGAACTAAACGCGCGGGTTACCGGTAATTCAGATTTACCCACGAAAATTCAATTAATATGATTACGCAATTAATACAATGAAGCAAGCTCGTTTATTCAGTGTTGTCTACTATCTAAAAACTTATAAATCTAGTATTGCGATCCTATTCCGATGTTGCGATGCTTCCAAAAGGAGCGCACTGGCCGGCGAATCAATAAATAACGTTATTCGATGGCCAATGCGAGCTTCGAATCGGCGCAACATCGCACGTTCAAACCTGCGTCGTATAAATTAATGCGTGTCATGTTCGCGTAATAACATAATGGTGACAGAAGATGTATGTTACAATAAAAAGGAACTTAACAGATTGCGCTAAAAAAATACAATATATGAAACAATTGTATACATATAAAATCTTTAAATAATCTACACAACGCGGTAATAGTATTTAAAGAATTTTGGGCGTTCGTCTTTCCATTTTTTGGGGGGGTGGGGGGCGGGGGCACTTCTCCATCGTACAAATTACCGCCTGGTAATTTTGGAAAGTGGTGTGTCTACCAATATAATAATGGTTTCGTAAAAATGCCAATGCGCGCACCGACGACGATCGCGCCGGTACGTTCCGATTCACGTAAATGCGAGTGCTGCTTAAGTTTATGGAATATTCATTAAATTGCAGTCGCCTTGACAGTGCGAAGGGTCAAGGGGGAAAAATGATACAAAAAACTGACTTCCTTGATAGCCTTAGAATGTACAATTAATTCAATCCGAAAACTAAATGATGCCTCCTCTTACGTAAAAGGTAAATGGCTCATCATCCCCAGTCGTTAAAAGTAAAATTGTGGAATGCTTACAAATTATTAAACATTGTCACTGACTCTCGATACATAAAGACCAACTATGTATCGACCCTCTCTACTCTACAGAAATGCGAAGTAGATACTATGCTCAATTAGCATGCTCTGTTCGAATCGAAAACATCCCATGCTTTGTGTGATACACATTAATGACCTAATATTTCAAGTAATATTTATAAGTAGTAATAATCAATAGCTGCCCTAATTGTCTAAGGGACTGAAACACTGCTGCTACACATATCATAGGCATGTAGCAATTAGGATATTATTTAGTGGCTTATAATTAAAACGAAGTTACGGTGTGAAGCGGGTGTGATCCGTTTACTTGCCCCGTGGAGAAGATCGTGTACCTGTTGTAGAGAGGCCTTCCCCTCGGCTCCGACTTCGGTGCAAGGAATGTAAACCCTCTCCTGAAATCCGTGTATCGTTCGACAATTATATCAACAACGCTCGACAACCTGAGCGATAGCGCAATATTAATTCGAACTAGAGCTCTCGATAGAACACGTGTTTTATTGCACACGGATATTTATGTTGCATATTCACGTATTTCACGTGACACGTGAATTCCCTGATGTCGCTCACGTGAATGTACAAAATACGCGAATTCCGCGATTTATGTTCACGTGAAATTTTTAAATTCACGTAATTCACGTGAATGAATTGCGTGAATTTCATGAAATCCGGATTACACGGCATTCAACGGGAAATTTTTAATTTCACGTGTACACGCGTAATAAGCAGCTCTAAATCAAACCGATCCCTACCTCTGCTGACGCTTCTGCGCATGGGTGCGGATGGAGGTGGTGCAGGTTCTTGTTTGCTATAGCTTCTGAGCGCTCTGCCTCGTCTGTCTTGAATTAACTTGTCCACTTTGACGAAGATTCCGCATTTCGATCGACACGTGAAGTACCTATGACCGTTGACAGCACCATCGTTCTTACCTAGAATCGGAATAATCGCAAGACTATAAGAAACTTTCGATCTAGGGACTCTGTCGCGCTTGTTTAAACAAAACGGTGGGAAACGTGCCAGTTGGGGCGTCAAGCTCGATTCCTATCCACGTCCCGGATGCGAATTCTGTTGGGCCAACGTACGCTATGACTCCGGAATAGCTGTACGGACGAACTAGAACCGATTCACCGACTACTACCCAATCGGGGAGCGGTGTCTCGACTCTGCTTAAATCGTGTCTCGAGCCGAATGCCGAGCTCTTGTCGCTCACGTCATCTGTTACGGGGGAAACAGAAGCAAGGATTAAATACAAAGTATCGTTGGGTCCTTCGAGCATTGAATAATGACGCACCGTCGATTCGCTCGGACGAGCTATTATCACCATTTTCATAGGGCATATTGGGTTGCATCGATTGCTCCAATCGTGCTGCAGCCTTACTCTCTGAAAATTGTGGACGGACCATGGGGAATGAAGCCCTGTGCTGAGAACTGGTAGGCCTTCCTGTACTAGTAGAAGCTTTCCTTCGTCGCACGACCTGCGTGTCGCAGAATTATACAACGCGTTAATATTGAAAAACAGAAATCTTTCTCTCCCAACAGTGTATTTATGGAAAGAGTTCTTGAATTTATGTAAAGACTTTTCTGAGGCACAACAAACTATTGTTCCGTGGGAAATGTCGAGTTGATATTCCGAGATTTCGTACAAAGCAGATGTACTCCGAATTTTGCAATTCTCATTTAGAACCACAGTGAGAGAAGTTAATTTTTATCGAGGCTGATCGGAAATTTTGATTTTCGAGCATACACGCATTTGCGACGCTCTCAAGTCTCAAGGGAGTAACAATAACACGCGACAAATTTATCAGCGATATACATTACCTTTCCGGGTGGTAGTTTCGTATGCACGACGGAGGTGCCTTCCAAAGGACTATCGTCTCCCGAATTCGAAGTCTGACTAATCTCCATATCGCTTTTCCTTCGATTACTTAGAGCCTGGTTGTGAATATCCTTCTTGTGAACAACGGACAGATGCGTCATCCCGCTATTCGCGTCACTGTCGCTCTTCGTCGACGAAACAGGACTGTCCATACCCTCGTCGACGTATACACCCGTATCCTCCAAATTCTTCCTGGTGCGCTCTGCAACACGTACACACATCTCTGAATTATCCGTAGAAACTGTCAACCCACAAACGGCATCCTCTCTCTCTCTCTCTCTCTCTCGCTCGAATCGCCGTTTAACTAACCCTCAGTGCAAGTATTTCCCAAGATGCTCAAGTTTTCCATTCCTACGCTCCCCTCCCCTATATATTCTTCCGGCGTCTCCTCGACGAGCGAGCTGTCCATCCTCTCCGTCTTCTTGCTGTCCAGCAGATTTCGATACTCAAGATCCGGTGTCTCGTCGACGCTGATGGATTTCACGGATATCGAGTCCTCGGACGTTAAGTTGGTCGTGGAGACCGCTTGTGAGCCGTATCCGCTGCTACTCATGCTTGGCGTGTTGATCTTCGTCGATTGAAGTTCGACGAGAGAATCCAGTGTGCGTGAAGAAGTTAGTGGTTTTACTGGCTTCGCCGGTGCCTGAACGCAATTACGTGCAACATGTCGTTTATAAATAATTTGCGCGACACAACTTTGTTTTTTTTTTTCGGTGCTGTGTCGAATTTCGGGAAGAGATATATATATCGTGTAACGTGCATCGATCGGTTAACGGCGTTGAAACCAAGTTTCCAGGCTATCGAGAGAGACTTGAAATTCAAATTGAACGGAAGAGAAAAACACGTGCCTCGGGGATTATTCTCGAATGGAATTTTTATGTTTTCTTTCGCAGGAGAAAAGAGAATTTTGATCTGTCTCTCGCAGCTGTATAGTGATTCGTGTATAGTTTCGAGGGAAGCAAAGTTAGGGGAGCACAGTTGATTAAGGATCACGGGGGGCGTATCTAAGCTCGCATCGATGAGAGTCTAGCATAGCCAAAATTCTATAAGGTTAAGAACATACACTACCTGATACGAGTCATATTCGGAGTAATCGGCGTCGCTCTTCTCCTCGTCGTCGTCGTTGAGGGGCGTCGACACTTGATTACCCACGTTCGACGTTTCCTCGTGCAACGTGGTCATACGCAGACCGAGCTTACTACCCACGATATTTGGAGATGCTAAAATAAATATTTCTAAGTTAATCCTAAGAGCGCCCACTAGGTATATATTGGCATCGAAGTGTGAAAGCATAAAGATGAGATATCAGGGCCGATCTGGCCAGGTAAATGAGATTGTCGAGTAAATCGTTGATCCGGCGATCGCTTACAAACATCTCGGTAGGGTTTTTATACTGAATTGCAAGACAAGAGAGAGGGTTACGAAAGTCATGAGTTCGTTACGGTAATTAGTGCCAGGTCGGTTCCGATACACATGTGTGAATACAAAATATCAAACAAAGGATTGTACATGCCGTTCCTAAAAAATAAAAATAATAAAGGTACATTCCACATTCGTGTACGTCGAATAAATCTTTATTATCGGGTTATTTTTAGACGTATTCGAATTTAACTCCAACGTCTAGACATCATATTCAACAAGAATCATAGCCCTAGATTTGTATCAGCATACGAGGAGAATACCAATGTGCTATGATAATCCAAAACAGTTTCGATTAATTTTTATCAGATAACGGACGAAGGGTTGTGAGCTTTACAGAAGCTTTTATATTTTTGAAAGATTTATCATAGATTCACTACGATTCGATCGACACGGTGGAATATAGGAGAGCCTGAAAGTAACATAAAACAGAAGTGGCGAGGTATCGATAAATATAAGCGATAAAACATCGAACATATAAGGGAACTACGGTACTGCACTTTTCGGTACAGTAAAACGACAATTTCGGAATGGTACAGTAACTACAGAGGAATGCTCCGATAAAAACATATGTAAGGGTGAACAAAAATGGATCACAGTTTCAACGAACTGCCTCGTGTAATATATAACGATTAAAACAACGTGTAAGGAAACCAAACAAACTACTAATTTCTACCAGAATGATCGACCGTTCTCTTTCAAACTTACAAGAAGAGTCAGCTCACATGAATTAATCTTTCAGAATCTGATTATCTCGTTAATGACAAAGACTCGCGTCAACTGGAATCTGATTATCACGGTAGCTTCGCGACGATAGAGGAATCGGAGTAAAAGTAATTCGATTATCCGAGTAATTTTCTAACGATCAAAGATTCGAGGCAGAAAGAATTCGATTATTTCGATAATCTCGCAACGACGAGAGGTAAACGTCGTTAGACCATGAAGGGAAAGTTCGACGTCTGAAAGATTAATATCCTTTCGTTGACATTCCTCCGAATTTCCTTTCAGAAGTTCAGTCTTAAGTCAGTTTGAAAGAGTAACCGAACAGCGAGTGTCACCTACACTTGGCAGAGGTGGATTGTTGCAGACGTGTCAATGAGTTGAGATTCAGGTTCAGATTCAGGAAAGTTGGTCTCGCTGAAAGGAGAGAGACGTACTGATTACACGGCACTTATATGCTTTTCTTCACCGATTCGCTAAACAATCTACGTTATCTTCTCCTCTTTAATGGCGAGCCTTAAGTGAAACTTTTACAGGCCGTTTTGCAGGCTTATACAGTGATAAATCATGCCTGCAGGCTACGGACACACTCGATAGTGAGGCAAACACGACGAAATGATGTACACTTGCATATCGTCAGATTCAAGATCGTTTAAACATCGATAAGTCAGCACAAGTAACACGAATAACGTTGCAAGGTATACGTATACTTCTAAATATAAAAGAATAACGCGAGTAACGCAGTCGTAATTTCTTTTTTCTTTTTTTTTGGCTTTCCCATCGTCAGCGCGGAACGGATCGTGTTTTGTTAAGAAACACCTGAAATATTCATGTTTTTAGGTAACTCGCCATTTGTACCACAAATCCAAAATGCACCGGTTGCGTTTCGACGATCGGTGTAAATTGTTATGAGAGTACGTCGACGTTCGACCGGACTCCCGATTCAATCGAACTGAATGCATTTTGGATTTGTTAGAAGTATATTGTAAGATCGTTATTAGTTTAAAGTCAGAGATGATGGTAGTTTGGTGTTATCGAGAAACTTCACGCTCGTCTCAATTGTATTCAACAGTGTTATAAAATATGCTATCTCTCAACGATGCATGCTTCACTATTATTTACACGATAAATACCATGCATTACTAGTTACCATCAAATTTCTTCGTCGTCAGCAGCTTCTGAATTTGTATCATGTTTGTTAAGTAATACTTGTCGTGACGCTACATCTGACTTTAAACTAATACTTTTCTATGGAAAAAGAAGAGGGGGACGGGGCGTTTCGTTTTCAACGAGAACTGCGACGGATTCGTAACGAGAGATCTATTATTCTTCCCCGTTTTCTTTTTCCATTCGTAAAGGTTTAAGCTTTTCCCTTTTCGAACCGCGCGAAAAACAATTTAGAATTCGTTGCATTATTCAGCGTCGGGGCGCGTAATCCGATTAAGCGTTGAACATTGCATTCTAATAAGAGGATAATCCTAAATTGTTTTTCGGGAGAAAATATCCACCTAAATCATTAGTCATAATAAATATATATATATATTCATGTATATGTACACATATATGTTACAATTATCCTACGTCTGTTTCTAGAATATTGCTCAGGTAGCACATTCACAGGTAGAGACAGTAAAAATTGAACCATTTTACAAGCCACTTTATCTCGTCAAACTATGTGCAATTTGTCAAATATTCGATGCACACTTGGTTCAGTCTTAAATCCGTCTTAAAGTATATCATATCGAAATTTGTTAAACGCAACGAAATTTCTGTGCGCGAACGCAATTTAACGAACTCTCAAAGATGTAGAACTTATAGAAATCATTTCTGTTTGCGACAAGAATTTCGCCAAAAGAATTTCTTCGGCTCCGTGCCTCCGATCGGCGAATCGTCAACCACAATCGTGAGAGTACAAATCGTGCCAATGAAAATGATTTCTATGCGGTGACCTCGGGTAATAAAACTGATCGACGCGGTAGATAAAACTTTCTTGTGCGTCGGTATGGTTTTACACATTAGCCGTGATCAAACAGTCGCGCAAAGTGTGTGAGAAGAAACAATTCAATGAACGAACTTGCTGATGCTCGGTACACAAGGAACACATTCGCATGCAATAAATTCAACGAAACAAAAGTAGCATCGCTCAACGCAAATAAATTGGCATTCGATCTAGACACAAAACATCGGCAATCTTCAGAACTAGCACAGGTTACATCGATCGGGAACGTTACATCGTGTTCGACAAATTAAAACACTAGTAGTACATGGAGCAGCGTTTCTCAAGCTTCTTATTGTCTTCTATTTCAAACACTGACTCGAATATGCGCGCGTATCTATTGCAAACTCTATTTCGCAACTGATTCTATTCGATTGTCGGGAGATCAAACATAAACAAAAAAAAAAAGAATATTTCTAATAACTCAAAATGAGTCTACGGTGTCGTTAATTCAGAAACGCCTTGTTTGGAAAGACGGCTGGTTCTGAATATTGCTAATACCACAAATAATGTTCTCGATACACTAAGGCGAACTTGAAAACTAAAACAACAGACAGACTCAACCACTCACGAGACATATTTACTAATCGTCACTGCCTGTAACGGCATCAATTAAATATCAATCAAGACTCCATTTTACCTGAGTTGAGAATGGAGCCTTGCGTGGGCCGAAATAGTTGTAGAAGTAGTAGACGTAGTGTTAAACAGAGGAACAGATAAGTTGCATACATTAATTAATCGAATTGGTAGTAATTTTGCTACAAAATTCGCTATTTTAAATTCGTTTAACATCTTAGGTACTGTAATAAGTGGTAGAGCTTAAGTGTCGCTGCTAAAACGCTAGGCAGATCTGAGAAAGTGGGTTTCTGCTTTTTACCATGCTCAACTCTCCTCAGCCGCGTGACTCAGAACTTTCTAAAGAGGAGCCTAAGGATCATTTTTTCGAAAAATCGCGCGACACCGATACTTCGCTTCGACGGACTGTGCAAAAAGTTGAACATAGCGTGGTGACATAACAACATGAGAGAAGCTGTAAATATAATAATACGAAATTCCAGTGTAAGTGATAATTACTAATAAGGAAATCGGTATTACCAAACATTTTTAAGGATCGTGACAAACCGTCGTTTGTGTTTGTTCTAAGTGACAGCAATTTCCTTTCATTCGCTGTCCCTCGTTACGTTTAACGACGCTTCGTGAGAAAAAAAGAACTTCACTCTCATTATCTTAAACGACACCGATTTCTGCGAGTGGCGATTTTATATATAACGAGCATTGCATGATATGTAAATAGCAATGAAAGGAAATGCTAACGGTGGATGACATGAATATTAAATATTTAAGAAAAAAAAAAAGAAGAAGAAATATACGAAATGGTTTCTTTTTTTCATTATCCAAAACAAACATATCCAATACGAAAAAGGAAGACGTAAACAGAGGAGTTTGAGACAATCAAAACTAGAGCAAGTCGTAACGTGACTATCATGGCAAGGTGATAGACAAATGTATATATGTATATTATATACCAAAAAACACTGCATAAGCCACATTTCAGAAAGGAACCGTTGACTCTTCGTCGGATATAATTGAAAAGAAAGCAAAATCAAGGCACAAGAGAGGTGATTTAAACTGAAATTGGAATCATTCTAAGGACTAAGATCCCTAAACACAGTGCTAGTAAATTTATGTAAGCGTTAATTTAAGAATTTAATAATTGTGGTTTAAGCAAACTAACACGTCGCATTCATTAAATGATGAGTTTGCATAAGGTTGTAGTTAAAAAATCTTAAATAAAACATTATACCAACTGATTAAAGTTATGTGAAGTAGCAATCCATTTAGCGACAAATTCTGCGCCGGTAGCGAGTAATATCGTCATAGCAGAATATAAGACAAATTTTTTCGCTAAAACCGCTATGCGGTTAGTGTCATGACAAAGGTTTTTGCGGAGCAAAGAATTCTCTTGCAGAAACTTTCAAATTACCTTTTCGCTGACGTACTTATGGTAGTACAGTTGGATATTGTTTAGAAGTTAATACGAACAATAGCAGCGTATTAATTAAGTGTTAGCAAATCACCATGAAATTATATAATTACATATAATAAAATGGATTACTACAAAATGAATAGTGAATCAATGAATGAGATAATGAATGTATAGATGAATCTTGTGTGAACAACGAAAGACACAATTTTATCGAGTATCCTCGTTTAATAAAGTATCGTTGTATTCTTCTGTTCTTCTATGATTTCATAAATTCACGTTTCTCATTTCTCCTTCGAGCAAATTCTTTTCCACGCACGAAACTGATCGTACGATTTGTATTACACGTGCACCGATGATTAATGACGGAACAAGTAACATTAAGAAATCATAGAATAGATATCTATGAACTTATCGTTCGGATAGTTTTAATAATCAGAATTAGCGAATACAAAGTGAATGGGTGTGCTTACCGATGCCAAATGGTTTCGGCGGCGTTGTTATAAAGTTCTCCTCGTTCCTCGCGTGGCCCGTCGACGCGCGTCGTGGATGTGGTACACCGTTCAACTCCGAATTGAGATCAGTCACGCTTTCGGAACGCGTGACGTTCAAAGAGTCCATTGAAGTGTCGAATCTCATAATCTGTAACCATCGTGGTTTTGTCTCGGTTGGTATTAGTTCGATAGAAAGATACGAATAAATAGAAATGGAAGAAACTCATAGCACAAATTTTTAAAAAGCGAAAGAAACAAAAACGTATTTACAACAATGGTGATAAGTAGGGTCCGGATGTTTATGCGAAATGGATTATTTTTATACTGACTTCAAACGGATTTTGTGAAACAAATGTATGCGTGTCATGTATTATAAGTATAAAGTAAAATAAAATAAAGCTTTCTTGTATAAACAACCGGAGTCTAATGATAAGTTTTAAATGATCGAGTGTTCAAATTGTCAATGAAATATTAACTCCTTGAGTGTCACGAAATTCGCTTCGGATTTTCGATTGCTTTATTGGATGTGCAATTTCAAATGAAAAAATGTCGATTTCCCTGCCAAATTCATACTTCAAAATCCCCCGGATTTCGATTCACCGATGCCAACAACAACATTGAGATATCAAACCGCGCATTAACCGCAACCGTTGAAATTAGTTTTCGTGGTATAAATGTACTGGGGGGTTTAGTTTGGTTTCCCTGCACATGTGCGCGCGACCGTGACGCCAAAGGGGTTAACGGAAACTGTTCCATACGAGTTCTTAAAAGACACGAAAAGAGAGATTCATTGTAAATGTCAGATTCATTAGAAAAGGAAAGCAAATTAAAGGAAAAGCATACAGTGCGTCCGAGACGGCGAAGAGGCAGTAGTACCTGCGAGAAGTTTGGAACGCTCGCTGTCTTGCGCATAAGTGGTTGACCTTGTGCCTGCAACAATTCTTTCACCGCAACGCTTTGTCTTAACCGGTCCAGGGTTAAGATACTTTCCACCGCGGAGACGCCGCGCGTATATTTTTCTAAAACGAATAAAGAAAGTAAATTATATGCACGCGACACTGATCGACGGGCATTTCTAAAACTCGATAACGCGCGTTTAACTCAAATTGAACAGTGCCACTCACCAATGTACGTTTCACCGTCGCACAAACTGTTGTCCTCGCCGCTCGCAGCTATTTGCGCCAAACTCTCGCGATCTTCCAACTCCTCGCTCGCCTTTGGTATATTGGAGACAACCTCGTAGGTCACGCCAGTTTGGGTCAGGCAATCGGTGCGAACGATCCTCTTGAAAATTCTGTCCGTGATACTTTGCCTCTTGTATATGTTCAAGGCCAATCGTTTGCGCAACACGAGGTCCATTGGCGCCGGATGCGATAATCGCACGGTCGTCTTGAGAATCAAGAGCACCCTTTCGTTCGCTGCAACGAACATTCGCGAAATGAGCTGCGAATAATCGAGAGTCTCGAAAGAGAATCGCTCTAATTTACCGTCTGTGACTCTGTTGAGATGAACGTTATCGTGTATACTAGAATCCCAGGCGGCGATGGCACATACGTCTTTCTCCAGATGCCGAATAAATGGCAAATTATAAAATTTATTTCCATGCTCCTTGGGCAGAATGGAGTTCAGTCCCGTCACGGAAACTTCTTCCCCTGACTGATGAGTCGAGAGATCATCGGCTGCAGATATATTTGATTTCGTTAAAACTAATGCATATCCACCGAACTCGCTTCGTTGCCGTTTGCTTTTAAACCAAAGGGAGCAATTCCATTTTCCTACGTATGGCACGGAAACGGAGTTCCGCGGCGTTGTAAGGTTTAAGGAGAGCGAGCATGGAATATTGAAAAACTTTCGCCGTACCATTGAGATCGAGGAACAAAACAGGAATGTGGGGTTCCATGCCTGCCGGAGGACTCCAATCGGCAGGGGCACCGGGAATTCCTGATCCAGCCGCGGGAACTAGAACCGCGTTTCGTTCTTCCGTTAAACTGACCCACTGATCCACGAGACTTTGCTCCCGCTCCATGTCTTGCTCCGTTTTATCTGCGGGACACGAGGATGCGTGAAAATGGCGAACGACCGATGAAAACTCTTCTCTCGTAAAGTTTGCAGCAACGCGTACCTTGTTTGTTTATGAGCTTTTGAATCTGTTGATCCAGGTACTGTCTTCTTCTCATTAAGGCATCGCTCCACTTTTCCCTCAGTACACTCAAGTCCTCGTCCTGATAACTGTCTAATGGCTGTTGAAGACGATTCCTCACGGACACGCTACCTACCGCTATGTTTAATATCGACTGACAGATTATCGGTAACGTGCCCGAATTTTGTACTGGTTTCACACGAACTTGTATTCGACGCTGCTGTCCTTGGCGTAATTGATAGATGCCTCCTGAACGACGAAGGGAATACATTTTATTGATCACAAGACTACGCCAATTAAAGTAACGCATTCGTTAAGATAATAACGCTCAGAACGCTCGGTGTAAAACATGTAAAACATTCTTTACCTGTCCATGTATCCTGTTTCACAACGACATCGACCGGCGAGTATTCTCCTTGCTCGTTCAGCTCCTGTATCTCCACCCACAATTCAATTTTCCGCGTTAATTCCGACCATCGATCAGCGAGCGATCTGGCTTTAGCCAATTGTTGCTGCTCGACCTCCCAACCCGGCTTGCTTCGAGAGAAACCAGCACTTCGGTGACCCCAAACTTCTATGCTTAAGGCACCTTCTACAGGTAAATATAAATAGTTATAAATATAGTCGAGCCGATCCTTTGAACATAATGTACTTTAGATCGCGGTTATGAGTAGACTCCAGCGCTTTCAGCGTGAGCGCGAGTGTGCTGTATGCTTCGACCCTTTCGCGACGGGGCGGTTTCTCCGGCGCGGCACTGCCGCTGGGCGATCGTTGGAAGCCACGTTTACACCTCACTGCTAGCGCTGAAAACGCCGGAGCCCAGTCGCAATTAATTCGATATAATGTATGTCTTACCAGCACAGTGTTCCATAAATTCTTCCGTTATGGGTACAATGAAATCTTTCGTGTGGTTAAACTTGAACGCGAGCGAATCCCTCTGACCTGCCTGACAGTTGGCGGTAGGCAGTTCCGCGTTAACCACGGGAGGGACGACGATCGGTTCCGGATGACCCCAGAACATGTGTTGACAAAATACAAAGTGACTCAACGATAATGGCAAACCGGTCGCCTGTTTTATCGTGATGCGACAAGTGATGTGACTCGATCCGGAATAGTCCTCGGGCTCGGACGAGGTGGAGTCGTTCGACGATTCCGACGCGGCCTCGCAGATGCGATCCTGAGGAAAGTGTCCGGATATGCGGCTAATCTCGACCTGCAGTCGTCCAGCGACTTCTCCTTGTTGACTGATAATTGGCGTGTGATAATCTAACCGAACGTCGTGAAACAGAACCTCTAAGAAAATATTTGCTACTCCGATGAGATTGTGATTCTCTTGGGACTCGTAGAACGGATCTTGCGTCTTTCCTGGCACCTCGTCCTAATTTTTAAATGCAATTAATCGCGTTAATATTCGTTTTGGTTTGCGCGGCTCGGTTGCTATTGGACGATTAAAAATGTTTACCTTAACGACGGGCAATCGTTGACAATTGTTAGGATCCTTTCGTTCCTCGTACATTTCTCGCATATCCACTAACTTATTTTCTAGCTTCTCCATCGACCATACCTGGCTACCCATGTTCGTTCGCTTCACCAGAATCGCGGGCTCGCTAACGAAAGCCCCCCGCTGAAAAAATACACTCTACATATCGAAGAGTGTACAAAAAAAAAATACAGCAAAAACAAACGAATAAACGTAAAAGAAAAGAAAATGAAAAATCAAGTTAACGAAAAGAAATAATGGAAGTATAGTAAAACCCGAGAAGAACCATTGAAAGTAATAAAAACAGTAACCACTGTTATAAAAGTAATTTGTGCAAAATAACAAAACACGTATTAATAAATCTTTTATGGCCATTTGCACCGATGTTACTTGAAATTTAACATTAGTTCAAAAACAGCTTACGTTTAAGTTTTGCTGTACCGTTGTGAAACTTTAACTCTACTTCCGTAAGACAAATTAAAACAATGTCTGAACGTTGCTTAACTTCATTATGATTTCTTTAAACTGTTTGTTTCATTCCTTTGTTTTATACAATCTCTGCATTTTTTCCGCTTATAAAGCAGTTGTTTTATATCGAAACTTTTCGTCGTAAAATTAGCGTGTAATTGGACTAAATGGAATAAGTAATTAATATATCGGGCACACAATACATCTCAAGCGTTCCTCATTTTTAATACAGACGCGTTTCTACGTAGATGGGTTTAAAATTGAATTGGTGAAAATGGCCATTAATCGATACGCCAAGTACCGTCGTATTATTACCTTTCGATTTGGGCTCAAATTATTTGGCGGTATTTGCAAGGTAACGCTGAACTTGGTCTGCTTCCCCATCTCCTCCGCCAAAAAGTTCGCCTCCTGTACCAACGAATTAGCTTTCAGGATGTCCGTCTTTAATTGACCTAAACTCCGTTTGAACATCTCGTCTCGCTCCTGCGCCCACTTTTCGACTCTCATCTGCGTTGTAGGCGTGCAGGCGGGTAATTTGCCGGTCTGACTGCCTCTCAACGGATCGTACGGTACGTAAGGCGAATAAGGAGTCGAGGGTGACAATATGTTGCGAAGCTGCTGAAACTGTCGCTCGTACTCTTGCCTCTGTTTCTCGAGTGCGACCTTTAACGGAAAATAAGTCAGGTGATTTCTCATTTAACGCGCTTTTCCACCCGGGCTTCGTGCCACTGGCTCGAAACAATACCTGTTTATCTTCCTCGTGTTGTTTCTCGAGTCTCGCAATGGCTCTCTGAATAGGATCGTTCGTCAATTCATGCAGCATAAGCTCCTCCCGAGCGAAATTATAATCGATATTTTGCGCGGGTGTTTGAGGCTCGCTGTTAATCGCTGGAATTACACATACGGATGATTCAGTATTATCGCTAATGAGTTTACTCTAATTAACGGCGAGTTGCGTAATGCCGGTTAAAATCTTGGACCATCTGATATCCATAGTTTAACGCGTTGCCGCAACGTCACCCCTAAGAGAGCGACACGGGCATTTTAAGATTGATTAAAGATTATCACGAAGAATAAGACTTTCCTAACAATTCTACCAATATTAACATCTAACGGTGTTGGGTTATTTAAAAAATGATACACTTTCAAATTATGCCACACATCCAAGTATCGCTGAAAGAGTTACACGATTATCCTTGACGGTACGAAACTCGAGTACATCGCATTCTACATCGACCCCCCTCCCCAAATAACGCGGTAAAAAAAATTTAATTTCAAAGACACAATTCGTACCTGTTGCGCTTCTGGGACAATTGACACGGAAGAAATGATGATTTCCCCAGACAATTCTGTCGGCGTGCAGCAACGGAGTTTTTTGCACGACCTGAGTACCATTAACGAAACACCTAGCACCGTGCAACGGCGTCATATAAAGACCGGACTCCTCTATCGTGATGACACAATGCTCCGGCAGAATACCCAATCCGTGCAACTGAATATCTTGATCCGTTTTCGCCGAACGTCCGCCGACCAGTGTCCTTTCCTGAATTTCAAAACGCATCCACGTTGATAACTGTTGTGCCTTCGGACACGATTACGAGATCTGTTCTCGCGATTGCGATGTACCTTTAGATAGTAAACCAACAATTCGTTTAAGCTTGGATCGCCGTTCAGATTAACGAGATAATACTTGTTCTTCTCCACTTGAATGCCGGACGCTTGAACGCTGATACCCATTTTCTCCAGAGCCTGCTGCCTCTCGTGCTGCAGCCTCTCGGTTTTAACTAATTTCTCCTCCCACGTCTGCGACATCTCCTTCATCAAACGTTCCGACTCGGAGAGCTTCTCGGTGATGTCTGTGCGCTGTTGACCCACTATCGATCCGTGTCCCTTTTATCAAGACAATCGTTAAACTTTACACACCTCGCGCGAATCGTCGAATACATTATGTCGAATCATTCGACTCGATAGTGCTTACGGTTGCGTGCAATAACATCTCTTTCAGCGTCTCCACCTCCTGCCTCAGTTCGCGTATGATCCTGGCATTCGGATCCTCGTTAACCACCGCGTGATTAACGATCCTCTTCGCTCTGTCCGCGTAACGGAGTGTAGAAAGCGTCTCCTCGTAATTATCTGCCGCTGGTGATATAGTGGCCACCATCACGGTTTTACTATTACCGCCGAGATTATCCTTCGAACACGAGAAATTTGCCAATCGGACATCGTACGGATTTGATATTAATCTTTGCAGGGAGTGTCTCTCTTCTCAAACGTAAAGTTTCGTAGACAATGCGATCGGTTAATTTCTAACGAATAAAGTTACCAGTGTTGGCGAAATCGAGACGAACGGTGGACATTACTGCATCGCTAAATATCTTAAATGAAATTTAGAGGTATATCGTGTCTACCTTAAATTTTGTATCATTCGTTTCAAAGTTCCTTGGAATTAATAAAGATATAGTAGGAAAGCATGTCAACGGTAATATCTCTCTAATTATCGATGAGTTCGTTTACGTTGATGCAATGTCCACAACAAAAAATCCCTGAATTTGTGGATGCTTCAATTCTCGAAACGTCGACACAATTTCCTTACTGTTTATTTGACATATTTAACGATATATGTATATACTTTTCGCTCAATCTCATAAACTCGTAACTTTTTTCATCAAAAAGAAACCTACTGTCAAATCGAAGTTCTATATTCATATTACACAGGTTGGGTGGTTTAAACGAGAACACACGATTATCTCCATTACCCATGGATGTGTGAAAAAATTATTCACGAAGAAGCTACAGATCTATTCCCATACGATAATTTATGTCTAAAGACGTTCCCGCTTAAACGCTCCACCTTGCCTATACCACCGCAACAAAAATTTATTCCCCAGCTTCGTAGAAAGTCATTCTAAAAACCGCGTTACCTTCAAAAGCCACGTTAGAACAGAATCTCTGTACGGCACGAATTTGTCTTTATTCTTGTTACTTCCAGAATTCTGATCCGCCAGCTTCGAAATGACTAGACCCAACGTCGTTAGGGATCTGAAAGTATTTATCCTCCATGTAGCATCTAATCGAAACTTTCTTACGGCAGTCGTGCTTTCGATGTAAACCAGTCTGAACTTCTAACTCGCGACAGTTTAAGGAGGAGCCGTGAAGACGAGCAATTAAAAGCTCGATCACTGTAAGCCGATAGAGAGAATTTTCATCCCTATAGGATAAATGGTCATTACTTGTTAATATTGCTTCCTTCTTTAAGCCTATCTCCCACAGCTCCAGTTTTCACAGCCCTTTCGCTACCCGCCAAGTCCACCAAGCTCATTCGCGAGACTTTTTCGCCGCTTACTCCGCTCTTCGAGTCCGTCAAAGTTTGGGTGAGAAGTACGGAGAATACAGCGTGCGAGCGGGAGCTCTCGGAATTCATGTTCGTCGCCGCCACCGTCCTTGACTTATTGCCCTCTGCCATGAGATTGTCAATATCCTGCGGGCAGATAGTCGATTAATTTAGGTCTCTCCGCTTCCGCTCGTCGATCTCTGATAAACAATTATGTTTAGAGCGTTATCGGGCGTTCCCGATGTCATTTAAAATGCGGCAATGAAGGAATGTGGGACACGCTAGATCAAATTCGATCGAGATTGTTCTCGGGATTTGACGATGGACTCGAATCGCCAATTTCCTTCGGATCGCATTAACATGCAAAAACACGAATAATTCTGACTGGAACAAAGTGAGATTGAAAAAGAATGACGTTTCGCGTTGCGAAGAAATCTCCCGGCTGAGGCTCGAAATTGAATTAAGAACGCTTCTCCCATTATGATTTAATCCAATCTCGCGAACTGAATCTTAAATTACGGAGCTTGATTTCGTTGAAATCGTATTATACTCGACATCTATCTGGTGTACGTAATCTCGAGTTACGCTCTATTTATTTGGTGACTTATCGAGATTCCGCAAATACAAATTAAGAAATTGTCTCAAACAGGTTCGAATTATCGAGACGTGGCAACGTATATTTGTAACGCGAACGTTATATACGCAAAATTGGAGTTGAACTGAAAAAAAAAGAAAGAAAAAAAAACGTTTCGAAGTTTTTGAATGAGAAGTTCGCGAAACGGCTACAATGTGCTCGAGGAGCGAGGGGACAGTATCGGAGTTCACACTCGACGTAGCAAATTGAAACTTATCACGCGTTACTGGTATGCGCGAAACGTGTTTGTTGCATAAAAGAGGTAACCACTAACACTAACCACGCCGTCTGCAAAACGACCTGATTTTACTTTCTGAAAGGATAGCGTATCATTACACCACGTCCGTTTAACATTCGCAGTTTATCCGAGCGACCGGCCGAATTAAACGATTCGATAGTTCGCGTCCAACGGGATTCGATTCGTTCGCTCGGTAGGACAAAGCAACGTGTTTGCGATTAAAACGCGTTGTTATATGTAAACGAAAATAAAAAAAATGCAATTAACCGTCCGACATCTCACGCGTCGCTTTAAGGCCGCGCTAAAGCGGCCGGAATGTAAAAAGTTTTTGCTCGTTCGGAACGTTCGCAAATGTCACGTAATCAGCGCGAAAAACCTACTTCGCGAATTCGCAAATAAAATTTCACCCAAACAGGGAGGGTGAAAACGCGCCCACGGAAACCTGCCAATTAAGCCAACGACGTGGAAATAAAAAATATCCGTCCGCCGAGATATTTCAGCGCCTAAAATGCTTTTGAGTGCACCGAAACTGATGAACGAGCTTCGAGGAACGTATTCGCGCGGTGAAAAACACGCGTATGTATGTCTCCTGCTTTCCATACTTTTTTTTGTTTTGTTTATCGGTGAAACAAATTATAAAATAGGATTAAAAATCATCCGGTTAAACTTGTTTACGCGCGGCGTGTTCCTGATGACGAGCGAACAATTTATTTATTTAATTTAGTCATACTTCTTTAGCTTTCCCGAGTTTCAAACGCAACAGTATTAATATCATTCTTCTCGACCGTGCGTAAGATGCAAAACTGATTAAATAATTCAATTTCTCAAACGTCAGAGGTTCGCGTCACTCGTTCCTCGGGTAAAATAAATATAGATGGAAATATTTCAAGACGCTTCGGTCAAACGTACCACCTTGTATATTATTATACATATATCACGTCAACGGGGGTAGGGAAAATATTTTACCGTAGCAAACGATTGACAACCGGACGGAACGTACGATCGAACGATAAAAATTTATAACAATAAATTATATCAAAGAACTGTATCGCGTAAAATGTACGGGCATGTCGCCAGATGGTTCGACGGAAACCTTTTCGCAACAATCCGGCATTGTAACGTAAAAAATGGAATAATCCTCGTCACCTGGAAGGAGGTGACGGCGAGCTGACTGAGCCCGTCGACGTACGGCCCCAGTACATTGTGCTCCCTGACTTTGAGAGACTGCTTGTTCGGCTTCGGATCCAATAGGTCGTGCACCTTCTCGTTGTAGATTTCCATGTACGAGACCTCGACCTTGTACGAGAGCTCCGAGCTCTGTTGCTTCGCTATCGTGTCGAAGAGATTGTCGCACAGCCGCGGTATTATACCCTTGTTGTCGCCGCTCCCCATCATTGTGTAAGACTTCCCAGAGCCTGTGGACACACACGATCGAGATGAATTATTCGTAGGTTAATCCATCGTTGGTGACGACAGTTCTGACATCAATTCTTATTATTATTATTTCAACATTTTTGATTGAAACTGCAATCATCTTTGTAAGTTTCTATGAATTGGGTATAAGACTTGGAAAAGCGTTGGGACGTAGTTATAAAGAATGAGGGAAATTACGTTTTAGAATATTCCGTAACTTAAATTAAGGCAATGTACAGTTTTATATTGTTCTGCAACATCGGTTTTCAACCTTGGTGTAATTACCCTCGCAAGAGGTAAAACGGGATTTTCTGAGGGGTAAAGATAAGACTAATTTTCAAACGAATTGTTAGAAACGATAAATGATTAAGATAAATAAAAAATATTATTTTGTTCGATTTTTAAACTGAAGTTTTTTTTGGAGCGGGGGTGGGGATTTGCCAATATCAAATCCCATTTATGGGTAATAGTCTTAAAAAAGTTTGGAACCACTGTTCTACAAAGTAATAGCTTTCTTTCTGGTACCCCTCGTATTAAACTATTTTTTAATACAAGTTAAAACTGAGAAACTGATAATGCAAGGAGAAACCAGCTATCGAAGTAACTGGTACGTCCCTAACGAATGCTATTGTTTCTTAGCCATTTCTCTTCGATATCTGAAATCCGTCAAATCGACGGGTGCCGTTAAATCTACCGTCGAACAACCAAAAGCATCAATTTTTCCCGTAAAATCCGGACGAAGAGTCGCGCCCCTAAGTAGTATTTGAAGGGATGATGAAACGAAAGGTTAAATCCGATTCGCCCGGTCGTAAGTGAGCTCCTAAGTGCGCGAGAGGGGCGCGGGAGCCTTTAGAAGTGCATAATCTGATTTCTATTTTTTTTTCTCTCTCTCTCCGCGCAAACCCCCTCGTGGATGTACACGGAGATTCTTGCACCGACGCAAAGTATCGTTCGCTGTCGTCTCCTCGCGCCACTTGGGTCAATGTTTCGGAGTGAGATCAACTCTGGGACGTTTATCGGCGTTGACCCGAGGCTCTAACCGCGTTAAATCCTATCTAAGCTGACAGTTATTTGCCGAGGGTAGATCGATGCTTTTCTTTTATTGAGAAAAATAGCGAGAGCGAAAATATCGAGCGTACGTGTCGACGCATCGAACTCTGGACGATGCACGTTAACGCGTTGGTAATTAGATTCGCGCGCTTAATTGCTGAACATTTTCGGGCGGTGAATTAAATTTGTGTTTGTTTCAGCTTTCATATCCGAGCGGGGGAGAGTGGGGTCGGTTGTGTCAGGTTTTGCGTTTTTTGAAAAATACTTTGATTATTTTTTAGCAAATTAAAATATTTGCTCTGTGAAACGGATTTTATGTGTATTAGAGTATCTGATACATTTTGCAGTGGCCAGTATTCCAAGGGACGAAAAATTCCTCGTGTACTTTATATTTTTATGTCACTATTTTCTTGAAAATATCGTATTCCATTGGCAGAAGTGGTACTCAAAAAATATAAATGATGGGGAAATTCGATAAAGAGTTTATTAAAATATCTTTCAGGCTCGAGCTATGATAAATCAGAAGACGGCAATTTTTTTTATTCGTCACTCGTCCGAACAGGGTGCGATATGATATCGCGGTGTGACACTCGACGCGCTTATTATCGCTGGTAACAACCGACGTTAATATCTTAACATTCCGTTAATTAATGCGAATAATCATACGATCGTCTTACGCTCGAGTCTTTGAGAGCAAACGTCCGGCGCAACTGCACGAATTTTCTATAAACATATAACAGTTTACGCTAAACAATTCATAGAAACTTATGAACCGCGTTAAATTAACTCAATTTTGGTCTTCGTTCGCGTCAACTGCGAGACGCGCGAAGGACAACAGACTCAATTGCCATTCGAGTAGATAATAAATGACATGTCGAAGGGACACGTGTATCAATGGAAATACTATAGGGCGAGAAGGTGCGTGAAAGCGTTTCGCGCGACCCTAAGGGATGACAATCCCCCGCCCTTAATCACTTAAGAATTATGTGGGTGCGGCTAACCCGGAAATTCGCAGTCGAGGCCGAAATTTAGCGACTTCGACCCTAGGAAATTACGAAACCACCGAGAACGGCGAGACCCTCGCCGATCGTCGATCATATCGGACTCGATTAAACTTACCGGTCTGCCCGTAAGCGAAGATACAGGCGTTGTAGCCCTGAAACGCATTGTCCAAAATGTCGCGGCCCAGGGCATCGAATACCACTTCCTGGCTCGCGAAATTTTCTACGCCCGGTTCCAGGGAGTAAAAGCAGTGGTCGAACGCAAATGTCTTCGGTTTGTTCCTGCAACAGCGAAAGGGAGAAACGTCTGTTATTAAATTGCGAATAAAGGTGCGCGCGGAGAAGGTGTGACGATTGGAATTAAATTTAATCTGCCGAGAGAACGGCAAATGGCGCGGAAGTGAGATCGCTTTCGTTTATTATTAAATCGTAGATTAATCTGCTAGAGGAAGTTATTATTTTTATGTTTTGTATATGAAGAGCCGGTCACTATGTAACTCGCAGATCCAGTTGCTGAGAGATTAACGAACCTTTTTGTATCTCGCTCGATTATTTAATAACTTAAGAGTCGTTCTGACAGGAAAAATATTTTTGGACCTGTACAACGAACGTGTATTTGGTAATATATTTATAAACGACGTTCACTCTTTAAAAGAAATAATATTTTTAATTAAACCGACGGAGCGAGCAAGACCCGAATTACAGAGTTAAACATCTACGCTAATTGTTACAAAATCGAGTTTGCGCGACAAGTTGATGATTATACGAAAAAAAAGTTATCTGAAAAACTCGGTATCACCTATCGATTAATTTGCAAATTTCTATTACAAAATGTCGTAATTGGCCCGAATACTATAAACAATGTTTTACACGCCTAAAACGTATGCTCGGATAATCGCAAAAACAGCTGTAACATCGACGCCACCGATTCTCATTAATTCGAGAAGAACTTTTTTTTTTTAATTCGTTATCCCGCAATTCAAATACGATTGCATTTAAACCACGCGCAACAAGGCCATTCATTCGGACGCGAACGTGAGTAATCGTAATGAGGCAATTCCCGGCGATTTCATTTTCATTTTCATTTTCGCGAGGGAATTGATTGAAAAAGCTCGTTCCACCGCAACGGGGGAATGTCGACGGGATCGCGGAGTGGAAATGAAAACGCTTTCCTCTTGTCCTGGATATCAGAGGCTCGACCCTGTCTCAACGTCAAAAGACTTCGAGGCAGGTTGAAAACGACCGGTGTTATACGCATCGGTTCGCTATTGATTTTCCGTCGCATTTTCTCGTCGGTTAATCAGTTTCCATCGGTTTTTCCGGTGGTAAAAAAAAAAAAAAAACGTGGGCCGTCGCGATGACAATGCAACGGTAAGACTCGTTACGGGGGGGAGGGGTTACGACACTGTCGCATCTAAAACGTCTTATTCAGTTTACGATGATGGTTCCAGAGTTATGCGATGCGCTTTTCGACGAAACGGTTTAAAGCCAGTTTCTTTTTATCGTTCGCGAAAAGCGTTGGTGTGTCTCGTATATCAAGGCTCGCTTTGTTAACTTTTCAACGTGGGCGTCCAATTTATCGAGGCTTGGTAGGCTATGTTTTTTCATTTTTTTACGCTTTAGATTGACGATTTTTTAAATCTTAAAAATAACACGTCAAAGGTATAAGTAGATTGAGACGCGTATTACTTACGATGTTAATAATATTTTACCGTATACGATCACGATGTCAACGTACAAAAAGAATTGTAAATCCTTATGACAAGTTACGACAATAATAAAATTTTACAACACCGCCACGATGTCAACGTATAAAAAAATATTGCGAATCCTTCCGACAACTTATGACAATAATAAAATTCCACTATACAACCACGATGTCAACGTATAACAATCCTTATGACAATCAGTCGGCTTAAATTGCAGAAAATGTACGATCTCTGGTTACGTATTGCGAAAGAAGAAATTTCCGTTTCTGTATTTTTTTTGTTCATATCTACACAAAGGTTGTACAACGCAAGAGACAATTACGCAACGATTACAGGTACAGGTACAATAACGCAAAATCAACATAACCGGGGGAGTATCGATCCTCCACCACGTTCCAATTATCTTTATTCGACTTGCCAGAAACTTTCGATGTGTAACTTTTTTTTTTCTGTTTACCCGCGTCATGACGTGAGTAAACTCGTGAGGCAACGCGACCCCCCGCCACATTTGCGTTTGATATTTATTTCGAAAGATGATCCCGTAATACGATCCACCAGTACTTCGCTCGCGTTCCAGCTGAGCTAATTTTAACGCGTTAATAATTTCTAAAATGTTCAAGGGGCTGCGTTAACTAACGATCCCCTTTTATTTAAAAAAAAAGAGCCAAAGTTATAATTCGTTTCGTACCCCACGCCCGTTATTATGACGTACATTCCAGAATTACTGACACGGGGAATTACGTTGAAAATCGTTTTCCATTTTAGCAGAAATTTACCCGCAGCGGTTCTAATTAAAATAAATCGCTCATTTTTTATACGACTTAAGTTCGATTAAAAGCCACGGCGATGATATTAACTTTTGTAATACTTCGGCCGCGGTAAACCGCGTCGAGGAGGCCGTTAAAAATTATACCTTCGTCAGGAATCACCCTAAACCAGCTTCCTCGACGTCGCGATACTCGAGTCCCCTCTCTAAAACGCTCTATACGACGCTTTGCATATATACAAAAAAAAAGAAGCTGATACGAAGCAACTTCGAGGACCATAAAACTACGTTTTCCGGATGGCAATTCGAACTTCGTTAAGAGCGGATGATATAGTCGGTTTGCCGGGAGAAAACGACGTCGCCCTCGAGAGGACATTCGCGGTAACGTAAAAAAGGAGAATGTTAAAAAAAAATCGATTTATACCGCCGGAACTTGAGAAAATCGACGCCCGATTAACCGTCTACGGCGAATTCTCGACGATCGTAGGTCCCCACCCTTTTTTTTTTCTTTCCTCGCGACGATCAAACTTTTCCAATTGGTGCATCGCAAACGAGCCAAGGGAGGCGGGCCCTTTTGAATTTGGCAGAATCCACGGGCGGACACGTTCGACTGCGCGGCACCGCACAGTTTTTACGGAGCACCGTAATAACGACGCCCGTGGCCAACGTGCCAGGATCCGTGGAGAAAAAAAGCTATTTACATAATTGCAGGGATATACGGTATTTCGTTTATCCTCGTTGCGATTCGATATTAATGCGCGTCGGGTCTAAATGTACCGAACGGGCGCATAATAACATTGTTTGCTTCGCGTACGATTGGCCGCGGTTAATTTGTTTCCTAACAATTGTCAGAATTTAGTTCGAAATGATTGTTACAGAAATTGTTAAAATTGATTTTCACGTAATTGTTACAATAATTGTCACAATTTATTTCCTAATAATTGTCACGATTCATTTCCTAATAATTGTCACAATTCATTTCCTAATAATTGTCACAATTAATTTCCTAATAAATGTCACAATTCATTTCCTAATAACAGTTAAAATTTACTTCTCAATCATTGTTACAATTACCAGAAAACGCGGTACGCGAGAAAACTATTTTTCAACCATCATTTACATATCCAATGTAAACACACTCCAATGATGTCGTTCATGTTTTCCCAAATATTAGCCGAATCATTTTATTCCAATCATAATAAACGTAACGGGCAATAATAAAATCCAAGATTCACAGATTACTCCGTTCTCCGCACGGTAAATTATTACGCGCATGCTTTGCACAGTTCGTACACACTCCTTAACTAACGCCTACAAAGCCACACACACGTTCATCGAACGAGCCGAACAAAAGTTCGTGCCAAAACAATGGGCGGCTAATAACAAAAGAAAAAAAAGTTCCCTGCGATAGAGAAACGAAACGTATCGCGAAACGAACATTCTAACTACCATCTGCGCTCGCGCGAATTAATATTTCCCTACAAATATAACACCGATTATATACTTATCGTCGAACATAGCCTTACGTCGCCGGCATTCTCCCCATTACTCTCGTCACGCGGTAATCTACGTTCGTCGAACCGCGATGGAAAGCGCGGACCGAAAATTCGGGCACCATGCTAGAGCGACCGGCGCTAAATCGCGAAATCACTTGGCACACGCGAATCTCTCGTGCCCCGACCTTCCGAAATCCGCGAGGCGCGGGAGAGTCGCGTCCTTTCCGCGCGGGTTGCAATCCCCGCGAATACTCGTGTTGGTAGAAAAGTGGTGCAGCGGTGGCACGGGTCGCTCGATAGTCCCTGTTTTAATCGGGAACGGCCCTCTCGTCAAATATAACGCCGAGACGGTGAGGCTCCGTCGGCTGACCATCGCGTGCCGGAACCCCTTCGGGCCTCGCCCCGGTGCGGTATCCATCGTGTGTACAAGGTGAGAGCCGGTGGAAAATGCCAGCCCCTGGTTAATTATTGAACCGCGAATACGCGAAAAGGGATTTCGAGTGTAATAAGTTTCCTGTTAGCGGGTGTATCTATTATTTGAAATTACATTTTTCGTGGATCAAGGTTACTTTGATTTATTTTTCATTGTATTGCCATGGATACCTTTGTGTATAGTTAGTTGTATCGTGACGGGCCGAATGTCAAAGAAGATAATAGGCAATTTGATAATGAAGAAATGTAGTTTCTTTTATTTAGAAATAGATAAGGCAGTTGTGGAGGAAATTTATAAAACGGTTATTTGACCGTTTATGGAAGGAACAGTGTTAGCAGTTAGCTGTTGCGACTACAGATGATCAACTTTTTTTCAAGATAGCGAGAACATCACGAGGCGGGAGATTTCATTCTCTGTAAGCTTTTTCGTTACACCGACGATGTTATTTAAAATTGTACTTTCTTAGGCGTTTGCAAAAAATGATGGTAGGTGAGAGTTCAACACTCTGCGGGTAGAGTTGGCGATGCTCTTATCTCGGTACGATTAATTATTCTATCAAAATCATCTTTAAGAATATAACACTCCAAAATTTTTGCCGTTCAAACCATTCAAATTCAATATGATATTCTTCAAACAAATTCTATTATTCACGATATACTTGAGAACCCGTAATGCTATCTAAAAAAACCAAAGCTGCGTTGAAATCACTGCAGACATAAAATTCATAAAGAGAACTAAATCTTCCCGATAGACAGGCCTCGTCAAACGCAGTACGTTTCAATTCAAATATCCTCCTTTTTTCTCCATCGTCCAGTACGTAACGAGTTATTTCAAACGGCAGTTTCTGGTGACTCACCCTGTACACGGCGGTCACATACGTGCGCGCGCACACGTCCACGCTCTCTACAGAGGTGTACCCGCGATGGGTGAGACACACTGGCCTTCGACACGCGAGGCTCTGCGGTGGTCGGACCGCCAGTGATAAAGGTGTACAGGTGGTCAGGCATTCTAACTGGGTTACAATGGACTGGCATAATTGTTTGAATTTCTCCTGGACGTCTGGCAAATCTCGGCCACGGCGATTATCAGTTTCTTTAAAAGCTTTCAGATTTCTGAAAGCACTCCCACGCACCGGCTGATCCCCGAAATAGAACGCGATTTTCTCTAATTTAAGAATCCCGCGCGGCGAATCAAACTACCCCCGCTCGACCTGTACGTTTCCAAGACGCGAAGGATATCTCGGGGGTGTTCTCTCAATTTTCTAGTTAATCGACACTCGCTTATCGAAAGCCCGATTTCCATAGCCTCCGGATTTCGGAAAATATTTCCAACCCTGGTTTCGGTTCTGTCAATACACCCCGCCCGTACATCCCAAAACCGACGCTCCGCGCTCTCGTCCCTTTGATCGAATCCTCGAACGAAGAGTTTGAATGGGAGTTAATTGAAGTTTGGAGTACGCCTCGCTATTCAATTACGAGCGATGCTCGATCTTGGAAAGTTAAATGGCAAAGGTCTCGAGCGTTATGTTCAACGAGCCTCGGTTCTCCTCCATCGGGATAGGAGCCGCGGAGAAGAGACGAGAAGTATATATTCGAGACTCGACTCGTAAAACCTTGGACATTACCATTGTTTATGCGGTCTTTCAAATAAATGGATTGACCTGAACCGAGTACTCGGCAAAGCAATCAAATCTTCGAACAGCCATGTATCGTAGGGTACTGGAAGATTTAATCGCAATGGTCGTACATACGTGTGTAGAGTGCGCGCGCTCGTGTACACATTGTACGTACGTACGTACGTATCGTACGATCATTAATCCTTCTACGAGTATCGATCCTTCCCATCCATAAAATAACGTCGCGAGCAGAATACAGTGTACGTTTCTGACGGCAATAGAATAAAAGTAATCGGTTTCGTGTATTTATTTTCAATTTACCACAATGACGGATTAATAACCTTGATACGAGTAATTATAAAAATTACTCATCTCGGCGCGGCCTGTCCGAGGGATATTGCACTTTTTTTTTTAAATTTATTTTTTAATGCCGTTTGATCACCTCGAAAATCCCCGTTCGTACTTTCCGGAAAAGCTACAAGGTCCAGTCTCGCGTACTTGTACTTGGCCCCGAGACAAGACCTTGTCCCTTGATATTCTGCAATTATATTATAAAACTGACAAAGGCCCGAAAGTCTATTCTAATTTAAAAATTCAATTTTCCGCCACGCGCAAAATCGATCTCGCAAAATAGAGACTCAGGCCGAACCACTCTGACTTTCTATAGAAAGGATGTGTGAATTGTGAAAAGGCAAGAGAGAGAGACAGAGAGAGAGGGAGAAATAGAGATAGGGGGTTCGAACCACGCTACTGCAGCGAGCGGATGCACACGCTGGAACACTGAATCGAAGCTTTAACGAAGGTAAACTTAATTAAGGTAGTTGTCGTTGGCGCAGCGGAGGTTGCAACTGCGCGCCAGCTGGGGGGAGAATTCGCTCGGGCCAATAAATCGGGGATTTCACGTGAGTAATATGCCGACGTTTAATAGCGTGGGTTCGTCACACTCTCGACGGAGGCCTGCTACAACCCTTTCCCACCCACCCCCCCACCCCCAAGCCCCTCTCGCTCCATATCTCGCCCCCCCTGACTCTCACCACTTCGATTAAAATTCAAGCGATGAGTCGAGTAGCTAACTGTCCCGCGTGTGTCAGCGTCAGACAGCACCGACGATACATTGTTCTCGTTTAGACATTCGCGCGACGTTTGTGCCGTCATCGGGGAACCCAGATGAAAACGAAGAGAAACGGGAGTGGGGGGAAGGGGGGGAGAGGGAGAGAGAGACGGCACTCGGCGCCAGGAAGTCTGACGTATCGCACGGAGAGCCATGTGGAATATCTTTACGATCGCAAAACGAGAATTCGAGAATTTCTTGCCGAGGCTCCATTCAGAATATTGTCTCGAATGTTTTCGATGATGACGATAGAGCTATAGCTGTGTCTTGGACCGGACCGCCGGTCGAGGAATTTTGGGAAAGTATGAGGGAGGGTCGTCGATGTGATTTTGAGAACGCGAGAGGGAAGAGGAGAAATTAAATGTGGCCGCCGTGTTCAATTATTTATGTGAGTACCACTGCAAACATTGGATTATTCAAAGACTACAATCCTGACGCTTTAAATATTTGATCGAATGATTCGAGTACGAATTCTCCCAACGAAAGAACGCAAGAATTGGTAAATTGAATGTTGTACGATCTAAAAAATCGATAGAACTGACATATATATTTGGTATTTATAAGAAACGCGAGGTAATCTAATATTGCCAAAGTATTTTCAACATCGCTAAATTATCTAGCTAGAGATTGAAATCAAAGTTCATCAATGATACAAAAAGATATGATCGCAATTTCTATTCTCTTCCCTTTCATTTCTAACTCGAAGTACGAACACTGTAACAGTTCTAGTACATACGCGTTGAAAAATTTTCATAAACATCCAAATTTCGGGACGCAGAATAATGACCGCGGTTCGTTTAATCCTCCCCCCTTCCATTCCATTTCTAACCCGTCGCACGAATCACCGTTACAGACCCACATACATGTCCCGAGATGTTCATGAACTCCGACCCAATGGACGCAATATAACGTGGAACTGCTACTCGTCCCGTCATAAATGGGGGAAGTATAAAAATCGCAGCGAAAGAAAAAAAACAAGGCGCCAGGAAGTTTCGCCTTACGTACATACAACACAATGACGAATCACTTGAAAAGCCGCAAATGAAAGTTTGAAGACTCCCCCGGCTTTAACTTTGGCTTTTGTTGCCGTATATGACCCACTTTGTGCGCATAACGCCGAGAGCTTCATAACTGAAATATTCCACGGAAACCACACATCGTGGATCGCGAGCATCGCGTAGCTCTCTCTCTCTCGCGCTGAACTCGTTTATTATTCATCGGTATATTCCGAAATACCGAAACAGCCAGTTCAGTTCCACTTTTCATTCTCGTCGTGTCAAGGAATGCCTCTGTAATAATCAAAACAAACTATGGGGAAATAAAAAAATAAATTGCGTAATCCCGTTAATGCTTCGTAACGATTTTTGTTTTATTTATCCGTGGTACTTAAACGGTTTTGTTCGTATAAGTTGTTTAATCGCTCGTATCTAAAACGCGGTAGTTTTACAATCGAGCTTCCTGTTATTCCCTCGGTTCTTTTTGCAAACGTTCGCGTCACCGCTCGACTCGTCCGGCACTTAGATAATATAAAAACCCGTGGTATACAAAAGCCGCTGTCGGTCGACTCGAAATGGTACAAAAAGTACTGCCCCCCGCGACTCGAAGTACGCGTGTACACAAGATTTCATTAAAACCCGATCGATAGAAGTGGGTCAAAAATTGATTTTGAACAAACACAGAGAGACCGAGCTAAATAAAACAGTGTAAAACAAAAAATAAACTGAGAGACCGAGTGGAATAAAACAGTGCGGAAAAACAAACAAAGGCAAACCTGAATAAAACAGTGCAACAAAAAAGAAAAAAAGAGCAAACGGAGAGACCAAGCTAAATAAAATCGTGTAAAAACCGAACAGCAGCGTCACGCCGTAAGTACTAAACGCGTTTCGATTCTTCTTCTTCTTTTTTTTTTAACCACTTCCCTCCGCGGTCGCTCATTTATTATTTATAAATCGAATCAGATAATTGAAAGCCCGCCACGCGTGACCTTCGGCCACTACGTATCTCCCTCGCGTTTCCCCGGGTCGAGGGAAATACATAAAATCAAGGCGCGGGAGAGGAAGAAGAGTTAACGCGCACGCGAAATTTTGCGCCCAACGAGCGTTGCGAGAAATAACGATTTTTTTTTCTTTTCTTTGCCCGCCTGTTCACGATGGCACGAGTACACGCGTAATTATCGGGAAGCGTGGCGTGCACGCAAAGCGTGTTCTCGTTCTTACTAAATAAACGAGCGTAATGATATCCGGGGAATAGCGGTCGGTCGTGTAACGGTGCGTTGGAGCGTCGTACTACGTTCCTTACGTCGTTGGTCGGTCGTCTTACGTTGTTCCATTCTGACCCCACCGCGACGTGGTTATTGCCGCGAAGGAACGGTCCCTTCGTCTAGCATTCGCTACTTATTTCCCCCGGAACTAATTTCCTGACGGTAGGAAACGCCGTTGACCTCGATGAGGAGTCGGGACGAGCGGCGGGGACGGCAATCGACGATGCTGCTCGATCGAGTGGAAAGAGAAAGTACAAGTTTTTCGACCGAGGGCTGGGGGGGGGGGGGGGGGAAACGAAGACCGTTGGCAAATTAGGAACGAAGAAAGAGAAAACGGTAGGGCGGTAACGCTGATCTTGAATCGTGGTTGGATTATTTGCTCGTGTATCCGAAGTAGGGTGGTTTTGATTTTTCGGTGTCTTTGATACCAATTTTTGTAGTTTTAAATCGATTATCGAGTAACTTTGATTTGTAACTTCTTCTCTGGTACATTCGTAACGTATGTAAGAGCAAACGCAAATGTCATGGGGATAGGGTAAGTTGAATGTTACAAATTGCAGATTTTACAGAAGATACAATTAAATGGGGGCCCAATAAAAGGAACAAATCTTGATCATGCACATGTCCGAATCTCCGGATCTCCAAACTATAAATTATTTGTAAAGCAAGCAAACGCATGTGATTCCTTGTAAAATAATTTTCAGTAGAATAGAGATTCTATAATTATTTCGTCATCAGCGACCCGAAATACAATTGATAGAGTAAACAAAAATTTGGAGTTCCGAAGATTCAGAGATGTGCATGATCTAGATTTAAGCGCAATAAAAAATACGTAATCGTCAAGGAAATATCACATCCAACGTTCTTTCATTCTAATAAACGTTTTTCAATAAAAGATAAAGGCCCCAGATACACCATCGAGCCAGTTGCGCAAATTCATGCTCAATGCTCAAGTATACAGAATCCACGTCATACACGATCAAATTGTTTGCGCAAATGGCTCGATCATGAATGGAAGCCCTAACGGATCCCCGGTGTACGCGCAGTTCGTAACACGCCCCGGGAAACGTGCGAATTCTACGGTTAAGATCTATTCCATTGAATTCAAAGTATACTTCCGTGAGACAACCTAAGTTGGAATAATAAATACACGCGAGAGCGTAATCATTATATCTCGGTCACGCGTAATACCTATCCCGACGTTAAGTAACGCCCCGCCGTGATACTTGCAAAACAATGATACACTCCGCTGAGCGAGTAGTCGTTGACAGCGAGTCTCGGGACGAGAGAGAGCCCGCCCGTTCGACGTGAGAAAATGGAAAACAAAAGAGTCGGCGCGCGCGATCGTTCGATTCCTCGTCCGAGATCCGAGCGCCAACGCTAGTCGAGCGCGAATCGAACAGAACGAGCGATTACGGGGCAATAATTAAATCGTCGAGGTGCGCCGTCGGCCAATCTCACCGTTTATTGCTCTTTTATTCTCTCTCTTTTCTTTTTCTTGTTCCTCCTCGATGCTCGGATAAAGCGTAAGCGGGAAGTTCCTTCGGTGGGCAGAGACAATGAGTCGTTCGTTCGTTCGAGTACCTTTACGCTAGACGGAGGTTAATAACGAGACACGTGTCTGCCTATAGCTTCTGACTACACGTCGGAATGTTTTCGCGATAATTGTTTGACATTTATTTCAAAAGACTTCGTGGAATATTATCCAGTTTGAATCCGGAGAATATTGCGACGTATGGATACGCGAAAAGTAGGTTCTTCGTGTTTCACGTTAACAGTAAGAAACTGGTCCACCAATCATGGGACGCGGGGTGTATTAATTATTTACTATTTTTTTGTCCGTTATTTACAATTAATTTGAAACTGACTGGAATTGAGCATCGAATCTTCGATTCGCTAAAATCATTTCAATCGAGTTGTAACTCTACTCGCACGATATTATTACTCATTTCATTAATGTCGAATATTTAATTTTCGCGAAAGAAATCGGATTACGCGTCACGGAGGTATCACTCGCGAAACGGGACACTCGAGTTACCGTTCGAGGGGGGTGGCCAATTTAATGTAAAGCCCGATGAGTTAATTTGGCACGGCGTCGGTAATTTTTAATTACCCCGACGGGAGTGTGTCGCCGAAATCGAACAGCGAAGCGTGCACGGTACGAACGAGAAGCGTAACAGGTAGCTGACGATGATACCGCCGCAGCATCGAGTGTGTTCTAATCGATCACGTACGCATAAGCACGTATGACTCTACAGGAAGCCGTCGAGTGCGTTTAGCGTACGTTGCAAATGACGTTGACGGAGGTTTCATTTGCATCGAGCGTCCGGAGGGGCATCGCGAATACGTATAAAAACACGCTGCCATTAGCCACGGCGGATTCTCTTATTCTAACGAGCGTTTTCATTCGCTCAGGAACACGATACGCTCGAAGTTTGCTGTAGACGTTACGGGCAATGTAAATAATTGGGCATTATTTATAATGCCCGGGTAATTTAAAAAGTGGTCAAAGGAATATTCAAGCCAGGACCAGGATCCGGATATTAACTATAAAAAAAAGCATTAAAAATGCAAATACATGTGCCAAGTACAAGTACGAGTATGTCTATAAAAATTCAAGATACAAGGTCTAGTCTCGCGTACTTGTACTTGGACCTGAGACAAGATCTTGTCTCTCGATGGATTCACAACTATGGATTGTATAAAATATCCGGGCCGTTTGTGAAATACCCATTATATATATTTCCCAAACAAATTTGGCATTCTATACAGTGTCCGGGCATTATAAATAATGCCCAATTATTTATATTGCCCGTAACGTATACATTTATTACAAAAGCATTTTCTTCTTCGAGTCCGTACTCTGTACAATATTTTGTAATTTATTTCAAAAGCATTTTCTTCTTCCAGTTTGTACTCTGTACGGCAATACTACCGTAGTCGCGTCGATTAAACTCCGCCCGACGTTTACGACAATCCTCGGGAGATAAAGTGCCATTAATATCGGTACATCCACTTTGCGAGAAAACTAACGCTGATCGTTGATAATCGATATTTTCATTCTTACACGAGTGCCACTTCATTTGGAGCGATCAATTATACTCGGATCAAGATCGAATCGTACAAAGGGCGACGCGAAAGGGACGCCACGATCGTATTATTCGTTTCTCCGCGAATAAGAGTTCGAGGAGCCCGCATAGAAAACAAACCCGTTTGTAGCCGCGAAACGGAGGTAACGAAGTTTCCCTCGGAAGATCGCGTTTCGCCCCGGCGAATTAATTAAATCCCGATGTTTTGCCTCACGGTTATGTGGGCGGAACTGTGCGCGGTAAACGAATTCTCAAGTAATATAAAGGTATACCGAGTGCGCGGAATTATTATTTTAATCCGCCGGCTTGCTATTTAATAAATTTAAACTTTCGCTTAATCCGAATTCCTTGCGTAGCTTGGGAATTGGGATCTGGAAGGTATCTGTGACCCTTAAGAATAAAATTCGTTTGTGTGTAATGTATCGTTGACGTGTATATTTTCCCTGCATATTATTAAAAATGTTGAAATAATAATCAAACTAATTGTGTTACCAAAGGAATGTTAATTTAGATTTTCCAAAAAATCCTAAGTCCTAAAATCCGAATCCTAAAAATTCTCATAATTCTTTGAATTTTCTCACGTAGCCTAGCTATACTATTTATTATTTTTTATGATCTATAAAAAACAATTCACTTTTGCCATTACATGAGCTCCGTGAGATAGAACGCGCGACGACAGAAATATTTTCCAACTCGGCTGCTTCACTTTTATTCCAAATTCCTTCTTTAACCTCTTAGCAACGGTACGCCACTAGAGTGACTTTCGCGTAGGTCAGCTTTTTGACTAAAGTGGCGTACTTTGTCTTCAGGTCCGCAAGACGAAGATCACGTTACGAATATCAAGATTCTGAATTTGGTACTCGCCGTCGTCCCTCGTCTCGAAGTACATGGTATAAAATTATATTACAAATATTTAAAACTTTGTATTATTAATTATCAAAGTATACGTGTCCGCGTTATCTTGTCAGACCCTAAAACATTTTAATGTTGAGAAACATTATTCTATAACCGGTATAAAATTATATTATAAATATTTAAAAGTTTATATTATTAATTATCAAAGTACACGTCTCCGCGTTATCTTATCACGCCCTAAAACATTCAAATGTTGAGAAACATTATTTCTATGACTCCATTCTCATCTAATTTCATTCCGAAAAGCACCATCGGACACAAATCGCGGTTCTACGTTATTTATGCGCAGCCCGTGTCGCATCGTGCACGGAAATCCAGCGGCGCAAAAACTCCAACTGCCAGCGAACAAGTTAAACGAAATTTTGATTCAATCCGATCTCCATATTACGTGGCTCGTAACGGACAGCTTCGATTATTGAAATGCATGCTCGGCGATACGCGGCACAATCGATAGACCCAAGAAATTCCATCTAATTTCCGAACACGCGAGAGCCAAGAGAGGAACGATATATCGACTAATACGCGAGAGTACATATTAGTCCCTGACTAGGAGCTTGGCACACTGCCAGAGAGATTCCCTCTTGACGGAGAGGGAGATCAGATACTTGACACAGAGCTTACCGCGACTTTCTTTCTTTCTCTTCTTTTTTTTTCTACAAAAGGGACACCTCGTGCCTCGCGATGCTTTCAAAGGACCCTTTGAGAGGAGGATAATAAGCAGCGGAGGCGAGCGGTGGAAAATCTTTGTGAACGACAAAAAGAAGAAGCCTCGCGCGAAGCGTTTACTTTGTAGAATCCGCGACTGGATATTGTATTCCGTTGTAAAGTACAATGGCTACCGAGAATCGTCGACGCAGCTTCTCTTTGAGAAATTTGCGAAATTTATATCGTTCGCGAAGTGACTCGTGGGTTGGTTTGTATGGTGGGGTAGTAGCTAATTGATTTTGGTTCCGGAGTAAAAGTATTTTTGGTTTTGATTGGTATGTAATTTGCGCGACTTAAATTGGCGAAAGTAAGTGAACGGTTAGGCGAAAATCTGTGAGGAATCACGTTCGTATAGATCGAGGATAGTTTTTTTAAATCAGCCATCTCTATTTTTAGAGTAGACCCTCTTATCGTTTGGATCGACAAAAAGATAATTATATGTATTCGATTAATTAAATCATCGTTCACCGATAACCAAAAAATATGAACTCTACGACGTTTTTTTGCGAAAACTAATTTCACTGGAATCACTTTCACGTCCGTTTACATACGCCCCACTTTGAATTTTCCGTTCGATGTAGGAGCGTGCCGCTCTCCTGGTAGAGTAAACGTTCCATCATCCGTTAAAATAATTTTCCCCATAATTACAGTTTTAGCATAATCATAACAATTATAAGACACGAAGCGAAACTTAACACTATTTCGTGTCAAGACACCTTTCTGAAATTTTCGCTTAAAATTATTATCATTACTTTAATCATTTTTCCTGAATTAAATTTATGACTTTTCCTATAATGGTTATTAAATTATTTACGTGATTCCTCCAATCTCTTACCGGATGTAAAATACATTTCTGTCAAAATAAATACACACAAAACCATGCTAGAAATATTGCTAATCGGAGAAATACTCAAAAATTGCTGACCACACGAAGCGCGTTAACCCCTGGTCTCGTTACATTCGTAATTCAGTATTTCGATCGCTCGAAATCCCCTAAAACATTGTCCATCCACCACCTCGTCCGCGGTTAGGCGAACGAAATGAATTCACGACACCGGGCGGGGAATAAGTCGAGCTGCGTTAGAGTATTGTGTACTCGACGATTCGTATGCGATTCACCGCATAACAGTCGTTAACTCCGCGATGCCACGGACACTTGGCCAAGAGTCAAATGCGTTGCTGGATCAGCGATATGTTACGCCTAGCCGGGCGGTATCGAACCGCCGGCACGTTCGCCAAAAATACGAGGAGCGCGTAAGAGCGGTTTGTCCGCTCCGGTAGAAAGCGATATATTCGCTAGGATGCAACGCGACGTGCAATTTGTCACGGAAGGGTAATCCCGCGCGTCGCGCGGAGAGGAACGATCGATTACGGATTCTTTTTTCCACGATTCGAGATTTTTATTCGGATATCATTACCGCCGGAATTAGGGTGGACCGGGTCGATCGATTGCCACGGTGAAAGAAAAATATTAACGCGGTTGAATTCGAGATACATTTGCCGTGAATAGTAGTTCCTCTCTTGGAAGGTAATAGAACTTTATCGTGCGCTTGGAGACTATACCGGGTGTCGTTGGTATTAGCCCTTAAGTGTATTGATTTTTAAAGAATAAACTAATCGTTAGTCTAAATTTCTAAACGTCAGTGTTTCTCAACAGTCGTTGATATTAGCTCTTAAGTGCACTCATTTTTAAGGAATAAACTAATCATTGGTTTAATTTGGAAACATCTGTTTTTCTTAACATTATTACCATTAATGATATCAAAACAAGATGAATAAGCGATTATTTATCGAACAATTAAAAGTATGCCAATAACTACGCTCGCGTTTATTCAAAGAAGATGGGGGACACGCGGTTCAATATTTCAGGATCAATGTTTAATCGTAAAAGTGGGACGGTACGCTTGGCGTGTTTGTTTTAGGAACGAGACGAGGGAGAGAATGCGGAGGTTTATCATCGAAATGGACCGAGCGTGAAATCTGTTTTTTACAATTCAGATTTAAACGTCGTCGGCGCGGCACGCTTCGCGAATGTAATGACGGCGTTGAAGCAACGATTAAACTTTTCATTCACCGGTAACCGGACATCGAAACACGAAAAACGTCGAGGCGCGCAAGAGTTACCCAATCCTCGCAATTTATACTCGCGAAGAATATCCCTCCGGCAGCTCGCTCGTTCTCTAAATCATTCTGCTCGACTGACGGATGGAGAGAAAAAAAAATTGCGAAACAACGTCAGTTCCAAAACACGAAGGGACGCGGGGACAAGGGGACTGCTTTCGACTTTCTCCCGGCAATGGAAAATTGTGCAACTTAAATAATATCGTACCGAGAGCGTACAAAGGGAGCTAAACGAATCTCTCTCTCTTACTACGTGCTAGTCTCCGTCGCCATTCTCTCGATGTCTATCTCCGTCTCTCTCCTCGGTAGTAGGCAACGCGCAACGTATCGAGCCGGGTACGGACGCGTAACATAAGCGCGTAACGTAGACTAGTTAAGATTGCGTCTTCCCGCATATAACCTAGCGGTGACCTAGTAATCCAGCATAAGAAACATATTGAACCCGAGGAACCTTTCGACCCTTCGAACTCGCTCTCGATGCATCCTCGCTGATTCCCCCATTTTCCAATGTTCTGTTTTCCCATCTTCGTCCGACCACTTCTTCCATCCTTACATTTATCTCTTTCGTTTCTCATTTTGGAAACCTAGTTGTCCTCAAATCTATAGATCCGAACATCCACCAGGTTTTCCGCAACCTCAGCACTTCGGAATTCTTAGATTGTCTCTCAACTTTCTTCGAATCGACGTCTATTATATGTATGTGTCACGGGTAATGTAAATATGCTCGTAAATGTGCCCAAAGGGATATGACGGGAGTTTGCTCGCTTTAGAAATTATTTTTAGAGCACCAGCATAGATCATTTCGTAAGCAATAACAGGTGTTTGCTTGCTTTAGAAATTGTTTCTGAATTAGTATCAATTGTAAGATAAATCAAAGCTAATAAATCAAATAAATCAAAGATAAATAAAGGTACTTTTTAAATTGCCCGGGCATTATGAATAATGCCCAATTATTTACATTGCCCGTAACATATACATATATACGTTGTATCCACGTCTATCATTAGAGCGTAATTAATCGAGCATTTATATTTAATTAATTAAAAATATTGATTCCTAACACCGTCTTTACGGCTCTTCAACTTGTACCAAAACACGAGAGCACAAAAATACAATATCGCTAAAAAGCAAACAGGGTCCCAAATCAAAATCGTTCAACGGAGCCGATTGGAGATGAAATCAGAAACAATCCGTCCGAAAATCGTTCACGGCTGGTATCCTCCCCGGGGAGAAAGAATTCGATAAAGCCACGGCGCAAACGGGAAAAGGTCAGGGGTCAGGTGCAGTTAAGGCTGCATCGAATTGCAGGCGGCGGCGGCGGTGGCGGCGGCTAGGGTGGCCTACAATGCCGTTGCGCGCCCGCCATTGAATTTATGGGGTTGCCTCGTGAATCAGCCTTCGCGCGCTCCTTGGATCACGGGGACAGAGATCTATGGATCGACGTACCCGGTGGGCGAAGAGAGGGGCTTGCTGGCTTTCAACGTCGATGCCCGTGAGGATCGTCTTTCGCTAAATTGAATTCGACGCCGTATGAAAGATGACCCGTCAAATTGGGTCGTTTCGCTCGGGTACTCGAAACCCACCGAATCATTAAAATTATCATACGCGCCGAAGCTAACGGGTGTCGCGAAAGTACTTTAAACGTCTAGCGTGACCGCGTGCGCTGGGAATATTGGGATATTTATCTCCGAGTGTTTAATTAACACTTACGAGTCGTTTTATTTTTACTTCGTAAAACGTGCACTCGCGCGGTTCGTTATTGTTCGGGTGTAACGAGCATGAATTACGAATAGGTTGTTTTTATTTATCTACGTTTCACTTTAAATGGGAAACAATCTTTCTTGCCAAGCGACGAGTGTACTCGTCGTTAAATAAGTAACGTTACGTTTTCGCAACGCGTGTACTGGACGTAACACATCGATAGGGTTAAAACCTGTTTCGCGATGGATCATTGGTAAATCGTTTTCGCGGTACGGCGATCGTTATTTATGTTGCTGGAGTAAATTATTACTACGATTATTGTGTTCAAATAAATTTTACGGTATGCATTAACGGGAGGAGGGGGTGAATGGAATCGAGCGAAAGAATTCTCTTTCTTTTCAGAAAGAGAATGAAAGGATTTAGCGAAAGCACTGGGATCTATTCGAAATTTCTCTGAAATCGAATTTCACTTCAATTTCAAATACAGCTGCGAACTATTTTATTCCGGGAATGGAGAGGAGAGATCGTGACGCTACGGCAATCGTTCGCCAGTGATACGTGCGAGGAAGACCTAATATCTTATAGGTAATAACTGGATACGTTATGCGATGAGAGAGTGGTGAACTCGTTTCGCGTGCCCGCCATTTTGTATCCAATATAACGCAACCGTTACCTCAAAAAAGTAAACTGCACAGTAATATACCTACAGTTTTCGCGACAGTTAGGTTGCCAAAAAAAAAAAATAATAATCGAGAAACTGATATTTTAAGTTCATAGTAAAGACGCGATTTTATTGTTACCCTCGCATTATTATTATTATTATTATTATTTATTATTATTTATTATTATTTATTATTATTTATTATTATTTATTATTATTTATTATTATTTATTATTATTTATTATTATTTATTATTATTTATTATTATTTATTATTATTTATTATTATTTATTATTATTTAATAATTGGACCTAACGAGTGTATTCGTTTAACAAAAGTAAACTGGATCAAGCTACTCGTTCAAGACTTATTATTTATACAACCTGAACACCATTGCGTATAAAATAGCGATCCCTTAGCAATAACGCGTCGACCGATAGGCGCAGGTCAGCCGATTGGCAACTCATTCAATATTATTTACCCGTCGTTCTCGCAACGAACATTTCATCCGTTAACATCGTAATTAATCCTTTACCCCGGGAGAAATTGATATCGCACGATTCACAGATAACAGACTTCCGCGTTACGCGCGAGTTTAACTACTGCTCGTACATACAATCGCGACGATAATTGTATTGGTTTTTTTGCGATGGGAAAACTCTAGAACGGGGAACAACTTGATCGATCGCGCGTCGTCATCGGGAATGATTCGAAACGTCGATCGAGCAAACGGAAGTAAGAATCGAGAGGATAATCGGCGTCCGATTAAACCGGATAAAGTTGTAAAGATCTACGATCGAAGGTGCGGCGTGATGCAATTCTAGAGAGTATATAACGAAGGATAAATAAAGGATTCGAACTATTAAAGCGAGTTCGATGTTTCCCGGTAGGATACAGAATTAAATTGGATTCCCTCCAGACTCGCGGACAAACATTGACAGAGAAGTTATGTCCGTGGTGCTTTAAAGAAACCCGGACACCGGAAATCCGTGGAAAAATATGATCCGAGAGCGACGTAGAGAGATTACCACGGGGCCAAATAATATTGAGGATTCCGAGTAAACACGGGGGGGAGGGAGCGGTGTTAAAGTAAATTGAGAGAGTAGTGCGACGACACCCGATGGATCAAGGGTGACGCGAATCAACGATTTGATGGATTATTTAATTCGGATGCAACGACGTCTGAAAATACGCGGCAAAAGCCGAGGGGGATAATTTTATGTACGATGAAAGAAGTCGAAAGTAAATGCGTTCGGGTGAATTTTCGTTTTTTGGGAAATATTACTTTAAATATTATGGGTACCTGCGAGTATTATTGTTTTTAGTTTATTGTGAGATGGTATTTCTTTGTTTAACGAGTTGTACACTCGCCGCTTAGTAGTAAAATTTGCGTTTACTATTTCAACGGGATCAGTCAAAATGTCTTGGTTATGGTTATTTATAAAATACGTTATGCGAGAAAAAAAACTTTTAACCGTACGTTCTCAATGTTTATATCGTTAAGAAATATATGTATGGATAATATTCTACATACTTATGCTACTTAAAAATATGCTTTTTTAAATATAAATCTAAAACTCTTAAGTGTTATTGGTTTGATAGTTCCAGCGTTAAAGATTAATCCGCACTATAATCTCCAACGTTATCGATCATCTTCTTTCATCTCCTCGCGAGAATTTTAATACCCCCGTCGTAAAAGGGAGTGATTTCGTGATAAAATGTTCTTCTAGTACATCTTTTACGATCGCCGCGATTGGGAGATTTTCTTCACGGAAGAATTGGTTTTTAAGTTTTTAAACCAACGTTTGACGCGTTCCAGTATCCGAGGTACTAGGACGAACAGAATTCACGGCACTAGTGGCATCGTTACACTTTCTAAACTCGCGGAGCATGAAATGTCTGATACGCGCTTTATCAACACTTTGGTCCTCCATTCTCAACGTTTCGCTCGATTTTTCAAAAAAATTCCACGATGACGCGACTTATGCGTCCATAAAGATTATTGTTAAATAATAAATCACGTTCACGAACACGGATAGCAACGTTTCTTTATAATACAACGTACTACGAGAAACCATACAAATATTTATATTACACATATTTTATTTATATTTAAAAATGATTAAATCGGTACACGCTCGGTACACTTAATACGGAATACTAACATTTGTAGTAGTGTCTAATTTGTAACAGTATTACCGTTGCTCTGTTTTCTCTATTTGATAGGTACTCGCGATATTTTATTTGCAAAAGGCACTCTCCAAATATTTCTCTATGCAAAAAACAAAAAGTTATGATCGCTCCATCGCACGTTCGCTGTTTCCACTACCCTGCCCGTAACAACATGACAATTTTCAAGCCGCGCGACCACTCGGAATAATAAAAGAACAGCTTTCAGCATGGGTTTGCGTTCAATGTCCGGGACTTTCAGCAAAACTCCAATGGTGGGTGACGGCCAAGAACGAATGGACGTCCGGACTTCGTGGAACTTCGATATTTCTTTGAATTAGAAGGTAATTGAATTGGAAGATCTCCAGAAATATAGTGAAGCCTCGAGAATAGTCATTCGTGCGTTCAGAGACGAAAAGTCGAATTACCCGCTACGCGTTATCGTGACTGTAAGGAAATGAGAAGCAAATCGGACGGAAAATGTTTCCCGGGGTCCTAGATTTGTTTAAATTTAGAGTTACCAAATTGGTTACTTTGACTGGTTTTAAATTCGCATTTAAATTGACTGTTATTAAGTATGAAGAAAATGTATTTCTAGGTAGTATAAATATACTTTTGAATAACATGAAAAAATGTTAAATACGAGAAAAGGTTATTTGTCACCCATAACGGATTATATAAATATTCAGTACGCTCCGACTCGTCTGATAGAAACATCCATACATCAATTATCGATAGTTCAACTATTAAAAGTCAAATTATACGCTTAACTCAATCGTGCCTCGTTTTATCGCTAAACCAGAATGACCTTACTTGATCCAAGAAACACGAAATAAAAGTGAAATTCTATTTACCAGCGTAATTTGTCAAAATCACGATATCCAGACGTCGCCCGAGAATAATGAACGAATAAAACCAAAGCGATAAATACTAGTAGCACTTTTCCGATCGCCGCATAGTATCCGTTCGGCGCCTCTGGCACGTTTCAAACTCCTCCGTCCTTTTTCCGTGCGGTAAATTGGAATTGGATGCGAGGCCTGCATCGGGGGGGCATTCACTTCGGGGCGCGACTTTGATGGATGCAAAGGTAAACAACACTGCACTCCCGTTGTTACTTCCGTGTACACAGAAACGCGCTGTACACGGCTCGAAGGGTAACATCTTGCTCTTCTAGCGTGTTGCCTACTTTTTTTTTTCTATTTTTTTTTTCTTTTTAGGAAAGTGCAATGTACCACCCCCTTCCGTTTAAAACCTCCCTCGTGCCTTTGTTCTCGGATGAGCTACAACCCACTTTGAAGCAACAAGACCGACCGAATGAAAGCTAGACGGCCTTTACAAAAGTCTATGCCGCGAGTGTTTATTTTTTTTATTTTTTTTTTTATTTTGCTGCAATCTCAAACGGAGTACCTCGCACGACGGAAACGTTTCTAGATTGGAAAGATACTACCCGTTGCTCTTTAAAACTTTTTTTTTTTTTTACAAATTTCGTTTGTATTTTTATGGTGAGAGCGAGAAGCGAGATTAGTAAAAAAAAAAAATTCTGGAAGGATATTGGCAAATTTTACGCATGATTTTAAAAAGTCGTTTAAATCTAAATACGATTAACGCTAAAGCTACCAAACCAGTGACTTTGAATAGTTTTAAAATGTCATTTAAATTTACTATGTTTAAGTATTAATTAATATTGAAAAAAAAACCGGTTTTTTTTTCTCGCATTACGTATTTTATAAATAACCACTCGTTCGAATTGGTCTGTTGAAAAGAGGTATACATTAATCGTCGTTAGTTGTAGCGTCAATTAAGTCGACCGATCGATCTTTAGTTTTACGGAAGTTACAAGGATTTTAATGATTCGACAATTACATCGAATATTCTCTGCTCGGAACGATCGACAGACGAGATAAACGGACGTCGTCGACAACCCTACCAGTTTTAAAGGTTAAAATTCATCTCAACTGCTTATCATTCCATAATAAATATCGATAATGAACGGACGGTAACTAAAGTTTCATTACGCAACAGAGACACAATAGCGCCGGCACCTCTGACGTTGGCCTACTTGCAGAAGCGTCGGTGCCATAATTGAGTAGAAATTGTGTTAAGGACTTCGTTTCTCAAGTTATATCCCCCCCCCCCCCCGAGCACCTCTCGTTTGGCTTTTCCTCGGTTTAGAAATTTCAGCCATTCCATTACCTCCCACGTAAAACGGACTCTCTTCTTTTTTTTTCCCCACGCTTTATTTTCCATTTTCACGCTCGATCGCTTCGTCTCGTCGATTCGTTGTCCAACGAAATTAACGTGTTATTACAGGAATCTGAATTTCGTCGGGATCCCACGGATACCGAGGTGAAGGAACGTTGTTCGCGATTCTGTTGGAAATGCTCAGCGATATTTGACGAGTAGTTTTTTTTATTATTTTTTTTTTGTGGAGTCGACTTTCAAGATTGCGTCGGTGAAACGCGTGTCCCGCGCGTTCGCGAAGGATGAGTCATCCGCGACGACGATGATATTTCATTTTGCCGATGTAGACATTAATCGCGCTGGCAGACGGAAAAGAAAATTGTTTGTACGACCTGGGATCTACAGTCTCCGAGTATAAAGGAAATCGTTGCGTTCGAAATGTACATTGAGATATAGGTAGATTTAAAATTCGCGCAGAATTTATTCCGATTGAGATAATGGAGACACAGTGTCCAAAAATTAAGTCATATCGAAAAGGTTAAATCGGCGCAACATTTCATCGCGATCGGTTTATCCTGCAAAAGGTTCTGATTGATTATAAAATTTTATGTATTCGAATATTGATGAGTCGCTGTATTGTTTTATTCTATTAAAAAATATTTTGTTCGTTCGGTAACAGGTACTACGTACATTCTATGTACATACATTGTTAACAATAAAATTACCAAAACCAGCAATTTTGACTGGTTTGAAATGTTCAATTAAATTGACCATTTTTGAGAAAGTATATTTCCTAGTAAAAATATATGCATACATTTTTAATAGTATACATGAAGTTTATTTATCTCGCGTAAAGCATTTTATAAATAACCAGTCGTTTCGGATGGTCCAGTTGAAATGGGTGAACATTTAGATATATCGAAGATATCGAATCTACCGTCGAAGAGAGATTCACGTAATGATACCATCTTCGCTGTAGCCCCATTTTTAGTTTTCCGCTCTCCCAATGACAATCCTATAACCCCGAATGAAAATCCTTTAATATCACGAGAATCGAGGACGCGGATTAATCCCTGAGCAAGAGCACCGAGATAACCGTGAACTCTGAACTCATTGGTTCCCGCATCGTAAGATAGGTTTCGAAGGGATTTAAAATGGCCGGAAAATTTCATTATTGTTCGAAAGCAACTATGGCTTCCACGGGAGTTTGTTGTTCAACCAAGTAACGTTTCGACGACAAGTTTCGTCGTAACAAGTATTAGATATTAACTTCGATACTAATCCAAGAAACTTTGCGTAACGTGCTGAAATCAGCGTTAATTCATTCACATTTATTTCTATTTATTTATACTTGAAAATGGAGCGTATAAATATTCAGACGACACGAAATACCTTTGCATTTTCTCTCGTACAAGAAACTGATTAGAAAAGTATAATTGCTTCTCCTCGCGCGCGGAGAGGTAGAAAGTTCGAGAGTAATCGAGGAAATCGATGGAAATAATAAAACCGAGAAAAAATTCAATCGTCATTTTTCAACCATTATCGCGACATTCGCGTTAATTCCCGCCATATTCCTTTCGATTAGCCGCGCATCTCGTTTTTTTTTCCCCCCCTCGTATACCATAAACGACATTAAACGCATCGGAGACACGAGTATTTCCGGAATTTGCATCGTCGTCGAAGTGAACTACGTGGCGAACGCCCGGAGTTTCTACTCGAAAATTCGTGGGTCACGAAGTTGCGTACACTAATTAAGAATCTGGGTTAATTACGTGCCGTGCGCCTTAAAACGAGTCGCGTCAAACTTCCCTCGCTGTTTCCGCTAGATAGGACGTGAAAAATAAAAAAAAAAAAAATGTCTACAATCGAAACGGTTTAAACCATTCCAACTTTCTAAAATACGCTTCTCCTTTGCAACGGAAGAACAATGCGAATTCGATCGAAATACGCGTTTTATTGAATTTCAATTTACCGTCCTTCCGTTCACTCGATAGAAACTATTTCGGAAAAACGCGTAATCTCCGTGGAAAAAAATTGCTTTGTTCTTCGAAAAATTTCACAATGGCACCGTTTCGTCCATTTAACGACGAGATATTCTAGATACCTACAACATCGACGCGAAATGAAAATGTTTTATTTTTCGAACGGCAATATTTCAATCCTCTCGTCACGTTTTAAAAAAAATAAATGATCGCATTACAATTATCCCCTTCAATAACACGAGACACCTCGTCAAAGAATAAACATCCCATATTTTTATCTAACAATGACATTCCAACTCAAGAGTAAAATACATTCGTTTATAAGGCCCTGTGCCAATCGAGTAATACCGAGTGTTTAATCGAAAGGGTAATCAGAATTCAACAGGGCCGCATTCGTTTTCACTTACATCCCACATCGAGATTTACGTTCCCCGATTTTCCCGATAAAACGAACTTCAATTACTTTATCTCGAACACTCTCCCGTGGAAGTTTCATAGCTCCCGCGGCAGGTAGGAATATTTTAAAACCAATTCCTTATGCCGTTCCACGTGCGCCGTTGGCAACCCAAAATTTACCTTCTTACGCGTTAAAGTTTTGCCGCGCTCCATACCGACCGAGGAATTTCATTTGGCCCTACGTCCGTTTCCGTCCGTGATACATTGACTGTGTTAACTGAGAGGATGATCCTGGGATCCGAGTGAAATGGCGTTGAAAATCAAGAACGTGTGGGTCATGAATTTCGTCGAATTCCAAAGCGACGCCCACGGCGTCGCGGCGACGGTTTAAACGATAATACTCGTGCGTTGCGCGTGCGACACGGTACACGTGTCCCTCGATACACCTGGAATGATCGATTGGTACGACGGTATTAATACTTTGATCTATCAGTTACGCATTCCAACGTGAATTGTCGACTAGTGTTTCTCGTGGCCCAACATAATTTCTCAGAAATTAAAATAATGAAAGTTTCTTTTTTAATGTTAATTGTCAAGGTATCTTTCAGTTAAAAATTCTAATGCGGATAGTCAGCTGTGATATCTCGCGCCCCACCATAATTTCCCAGAAATCAATACGACAAACTTTTTAAAAATTCTAACTTTCCACGAACCCCTTTGGTTGTTCTAATCAAATTCTATTTTATAGTTCTATTTTCTACAAATCTTAATCCGAAGCGGTCGAATTTGTTTCGGAGCCCGTAAGACGCGGAAACTCGTGTAAACCGTCGTCGACGCTCAAAGTACCGATTAAAATAAAAATCCAATGAAATAAGCTACAAAAGAGGATTGACGCGAAGCGACGGTACGACGGGCAAAAGGTTTTATACGAGCCTTTCTAATTACTTTCCTGAATTTCTCATTACAGCATTAATAGCACACGGGCGTCTCGAAAACTTTCCGCCGCGCTCGTCGTTTTCCCAAGGGAAATTCCACTCCTTTTTTTCCATCCCTCGAACAAATTGCGTACGAACGAGAAATCAAAACAGATTCTTCTAATTACTCCCGGAGAAGATAACACACCCTCCGTAAAACGATAAACGCGAAAGGATCGTTAATACTAAGCAGAGAAACTGATAAATTATCAGATCCGAGCGATCATCAATCTTTTCGTCCTTGATACGAACAAATATCACTCCATCCCTAGAATAAATTCTAAAACCAACAAATATTTGAAATCCAGAAAAGTGTTATCTAATCTTCCCTGCTGATCGTTCGCCACGGTTATAATATTGTTCCCGCTCTATATCGCCGTCGTACTCGAGCGTTAAAACTTTTATCCTCTCGCGGTGAGCGTTTTAAAAACTCTCTTCACTGTTTTAACCTCGTATTAACCGAGTCGTCGCAGCCACCGTTTCTTTCTCTCGCAAACGCGCGTCACGCCGTATTACGTGCCCGTCGTAAAAATGGTCCCGTAACTCGTCAGGAAGTGAAAAACAAATTGCCGTTCCCTCGTATCGATTTTACAAGATCCATCGCGAACGAAGTAACGACAAATATAAAAACCCAGTTAATAAAAAATAGATTCCAATACACTTCGAACGAAGTGCCAATCGAAAAATCATTCTCGGCAATTTCGCTCGCCTACGCTTCGTCGCGAAACGTAGAAATAAGATTTCAGCGAGGCGTCGCTTTTTTTTTTTTTTTTTGCCGTACACGACCTGCCACGTTTCTTCGAAACCTATCATCTTGGGGTCAAAAAAAAGAGGGAAGAAAAAACTGATAAAAGCGGAGCGCCCGAGATGATCGATAACACGGTCGCATACGCCGCCACACGTACGTTAAAACGGTAGCGCGCCAGATAGTATGCATTACTATGCGGTTATGCGGTCATCCGACTATACTGCAACAAACCACGGTAACATGGACATTCGTTGTGTATCGATCCCACTTCCGTGGAAATAGAACGAAATGTAAAGGGGGCACGCGGAGCCTTTTGTGCCGTCCCGCCGCGCGTGTGTTTCAATGTCCGAGGGTAAGGGTAGTAACTAAAAGCGATAGATTTTAATCCCCGTCGCTGGTACGACTTTTGCGTCGGAAGTGGGGAAACGTCGCCGAGAACGTTACCCTTGAAGTTTAATTAATTGTTTCGTTGCGAAAATGCGCCTTCTGCGATGTATATTATAGGCAAGGGGGTGGGTGGGGGAGTGAAACATGGAATAATCTGACACGAAACATGGCGATGTTCGAAATATTATAGTTGGCAGCGTTCCAGTTTTTTTTTTTTATTATAATGACGTCGTTTCGCTACGGAAATGAGTTGAGGTATACGTACCGGAGGTACGTGCAATTATGCATTATTTTGAATATTTATGCGATATTGGGGTTTTGTAGAGAATTCGTAGAGAATGTATTGGATTTTCGGGATATAGTTTTAAATTATGCGAAACGCGTAAATATATACGTGGATACATAATGTAAGATACTACGTTCGATGTTAGGAGCATATATTTATTTTTAATATATTTATATTATATTTTTTGTATCCCATTACGATTAGGTGCCATCATTTTTAAGATTGTATCCGTAACACTACTATGTTTCGCACAACTCACGCGGTTAAATAGCAAACGAGGAAAAACTTGTTTGATAAATTGCTACTTCATACTTAAACACACGCTTTTGTACCCGCCAGATTCACCGATTATCGGACATCGAAAATTTCAATTCCCTTACCCGTTTATACTCTCACGATCGATAGTTAAATAGTGATATCGCGTAGATGCGATCGGTAGGCCGCCGGTGAGCGGGTGTCACGTGATTCGCGCGATAACGTTAGTCGGATGATACGTTTTTCAGAAAGATGTCAGCGAAATCGATATTTTGTGTGTCCAATTTCGATCGCATTAGACACCTTGACAGTGATTTGTATCGTAATTCCGTGACGCGTCATTGTGCCAGAGAAACAGAGGCATCGTGCCAGCAGTACTTGGCCCTTTATGGAAATTCGCACACCCTGAATCATTCGGGGAAATACAATTTACGAGACACACCTACGGCGAAATTGGAGCACCTGGCATTTCGAAAATGTCACGGTTATAATATTGCCCCCATCTTAAGAAAAAACACTGACCGACCGCAATTTTGCTTTTTACCATTCTAGTACTAAAAGAATTTCGGTTAATTAAGCGATAGTAGATTCTTTTCTCAAAATTAACGCGAAACGAAGATAAATACGGACGAGTCGAAAATAACAAGATTCTTTTGTTTTTACAAAAAGATTTCATATTCTCTTAATATGTTTTTGTACCGGCACTGAAAGGATCTCTAGTAATTACGCGATGCTAGAATCTTTTCTAAAAATTGACGTGAAATGGAAATAAATGTGAACGAGCACTCAAAAATAACAAGATACTTCTTTTTATATGTATAAAAGGATGCTTATACATAATCTTCCAAGTGAAATTTGTCAAACTCCGTACATTTCCCAAGTAATATCGAGCAAGAAAAATCATATAAAGGTGAGTCTAATTAAGAAACGTTGAGGAGACCTACTTATTTAAATAATACCGAAGACGTTTTACAGGTAAGGGGGTTCCATTAAAAGGCAACAAAAATCTAATGAAAGAATAAGAACGAAAGCCAAATATATTTTACTTTAATGCTTGTCTCTTTCTATTATTTGTCTGTACCTACCCAGAATAACTTGATAACAATCTACACGTTATTGATATTTGATCTATTTTTAGAATGTATTTGGTGATTACGGTGGCATTCATTCTTTATCGCTGTTTATAACAATAGTAATAACCACGACAACTAATATTGAGTTTCTTTTTCTGGCTCTCGAAATTTTTATTATAAATCATCCGGAACCTCGTAGAAACTAATTGGCGATCCCCGTTCTAGAGTTATTTCGTATTAAATTCTTACTCTCCCAAATTCCCGGTCTTTTTCCTTCAAACAACCCCGAGTTCCGTTGTACCACGAATTTAGCCCCGACTCTCCATTAACGAGGAACGCTCAACTAAAAACGTCCGACTCCTAAAACTTCTCCACGGCTCCATTTTCAACGCGGTCGTAAAGCGGACGATTGCCGTAGAAAATAGGGAACCCGGCGGGAAAGTTCAAAGAGCAAATATCCCACTAAAAACGTGACACACCGCGGGGAACGAGTCTTATCGGGAAAATTCAATCCCCCGCCCCCTACCGGCGAGTCTTTGGAAGTAGGCGCGAGAGTTTACGTATCGCTTAGGAACACTAACGGAAAGTAGAACGACCTGGATTCATCCAGGAAGGTGGGTCGTCCGATAAGGTAGAGAAACCACTTCGCCAATACCCGTGGACGCGCACCCTCCGAACCCTCCAACCCTTCTGGGGAAAGAAAATTTATTCGGGCGAGGAATTTAAATGGTGTCGCTATGTGGGTCACCCTTTCCTGAACTTTCGAGGACAAGGCGCGCACGTCGTTGCACTCTTGCAACCCTGGAAGCGTCGTACCGATTCGATCGCGTGGTATATAAAAGAAAAAAAAAAAGGGACGGACCCTTTGATTCTCGGAGCTTCGTTATTTTCACCTTGACGGAATCATTGCGGGGAAGAATGGATCAGGTGAGCGAACGTCGCGGTTTCTATCCGAATCATCGTGGTTTCGTTCGTCTTGAATAGGGACGTTGACGATACTGCCGATATTGGTGGAGTATCGATACTTTTCTTTCGATACAGATATTTTTAGTAGCGATACCGTTGCTTCGATATTTTAATGATACCGATATTTCTGTTTGGTACGAGTACCAGGTATAAGTATCGATACTTTTCTTTCGATACAGGTATTTTTAGAGGCGATACCATTGCTTCGATATTTTACCGATACCGATATTTCTGTTCGGTACATGTACCAAGTATCGATACTTCTTTCGATATCAGGTCCCTAGTCGTGAATCGCGATCAGCGATTTGTTTATTGTTCGCTTGGATTTTGGACGTTACCGTAGTAGCGTTATACATCTCAACCCCCAGAAAGGGATGGAAGATGCAATAAAAAAAAAGAATGAGTTAATTTATCGCGAAAAGTTACGTAAAACTTAGGTCGAGCGAAAGAGCCCCCGCGTTAGATAATCTAATTCTCTTTGGCGAATACGGGCGAGGTAAGAAAATCCGTTAAACGCTCGACTTCTAACCTCGGTAAAGCCTAAGTGCGAAGCAGTGAAACCCAATGGTGGGTGTACTTGAAGCCCGCACTTTATATTATCCGTGGCAATATCTTTCGCGGGTAAATTGATCGCGCGTAATCTCTAAGCGTGTACGACCTCTTTATCGGTGTTGTATTCGAAGGGATCGCGAAGCTACGAGGCATCGACACTCGTTCAACGGATGTTAAACGACAGATATGACATCCTTCGGATTCCCGTGAAGCGGGGAAGTAGATACAGACATCATGCGTCGGACACAGTTAAGCAGTCAGCTGATCTTTAAAGGTATACTCGTTGAGAAAGAAATGGTAAGGTTTTTGTGTTATGATGAGTATACTCACTTGGTAGAAAACTAATTACCATTTATTGTTTTAATTAAAATTGTAGTGATATCTAGAATATACTCATAAATTGTGCGGGGTTATCTTTCAAGCGAGAACAGGAAAGTGGTTTTTATATTTTTTCATTAGTAACCCGAGCAACGAATTATTAAAATACGTTAATTAAATATAATATACTCGTCATCGCTTCATCTTTGCGACATAATTTAGGTGCACTCTTTGTAAAGTGGTCGAGACAGCTGTCCGATTAAGAACCCATCAGAAACCTACGTTACCTTAAGTGACGAATGTCGGTTCATTCAGATGTCGGTCACGTATACGAGCAGGTGTAGACAATGTACCGCGGACAGTGTCAACAAAACACCGCGAGACTATACAACTACTCCGCTATTGTGCGGTAACGACGGTTAAAGAAAGAAGAGGTAGAATTAAATAATCGTACGGGTAATACCACGCTCGATCTACGAATCAACGTTTACTTTGACAAACGAACAAAGCTCCATCGATAAAACATTTCCCGCGGCGGGAAAATTCAAACTTCCACCTCGCTCTAGTTCGTAGCATACAAACTCGTTAATTGAATCGCACACGATCGTGCTGTCGCGCCGCAGGTATAATTTTGAGCTGATATTACGAAACCCGTTCCAATTCTATCGTCAGATCTGCCTTTCCCTTAAACATAAATCTCTACTTTTAAAATACCTTGATATCATTTAACACTCGGTTTACGAGACCCGTCGATTTGACGGATTTCAAATTTTCATAGAAATATCCCAAAAATCATAGCATTAATTCGAACCATTTTGCATCGTAAATTAATTCGGACTTAAATCGAATAAATCGATTCTTCAAAGAGAATGCGTATTTTCGTTTACCCGTCAATTCGACGAGTACTCGTAGAAACGCCCGTAAATCCAGCGTTAAACTATCGCGACTCCTCGACGTTTCTCAATATATACGATCGATAAAAAAAAAATATTTCTTCGCTCCCGTATTATTACACGTCGCGGCTCGCACCGTCAACGACGCCGCACATAATCGAATTACGCGCGAGAGGTAACGACACCTCGCCCGTCGCGTACTTTAGCTGTAAACGCGATTCGCGACGCGACACGGTTAACAAGATGTTCGACGGAACAGAAAGGCTGCCTGGAACTCCTAGGGACAACTTTAACGTACTTTGAGAGAGCCTAATACCCCGGGCAGTTCCGTACAATTCATAATGCCGACGCTTACAAGGAGCTTTCGCAAAGCCGCGTATGCTGTATACGTGTACGTAACGTTACGTACACCGGGGAAAGGCATACACCGGTATTACTGGCTTATTCGCACGCGTCGGCTACAATTATCGTCCCCGGCTAAGAATAGGAAGCGGGAACGCGTAGTAGTAACTCTTGGAATAACGGTGCGGATAGCGCTCACGTGAATAAGCAACGTTACGGAGGAGAGACTGTACATCTTTGTCCCGCGTAGAGGGTGAACAGTGGGTTTTCTATTTGTTTTTGTTTAGGAATAGAAATTTTTTTTTTATTCGTCGCGATACGTCTCGCGAAGGTTAGAAGACTTTGATCGCCGTTATAATACCATAGGTATATTTTTGCCTTTTTTTGGGTAAGATAATTCAATGTTTTCTGTATTAAAATAAAGCTTGAATTTAATTTGAGTAAAATTGTACGTTACTTTGTAAGATCTTAATAATCTTTCGCTAATGTTTCTGTAGAGGAAATAAATCTTTCCGTGAATTCATTTCCCTCTCACGTATTCTCTACGGTGAAAACTTCATTTTAGTATATACGAGTCAATCGTTTCATTCCAACGTAACGTTTGCTGGGTCCTCGATTTTCTCAAAGTGGAAAAATTCAATATTAAACTAAAATCCACGACAGATCTCTGTTCGTGTAATTTCAAGCAATATCAATAATCGTCCATCAGTATTCGCAAGAGAAACTCATTTTGCTAGGAAAAATCACCTCATTCTTCAACGCCAACAAAAATCTTCCTTGTCGAAATATTATTATAAAAAAAGAATACCCAAAGAACAATCATCCACCGGGACAAATGTTCCACGCGAAACGGACCTTAGAAACGGAAATAGAAAAAAATCACATCATACGTTCGCCAACAACTTCTAACTACATCGCTTATCGAACACACAAGCAAGTTGAATAAATCATCGCGTTGTAGAGAAGACTGTGCAACTTCGCGTACTCGTAATACGGTTAAGGTTACAGTTTAAAAAAAAAAACCGAGATCTGACCTTTGCGAACGCATTTTTCATATCGTTCGCCCCGTGCTCCCCTCCCACCCTACGCGACGCACCGTCGGTACGCAAGGACGGTAGTTCTTGCAACGAATGCTAATGAATGGGTCGCGTGTCGAAGAGCGAACTATGCGTCGCTGATAGCGATATAGAAAGGAAAACGATTCAAGAAAACGCGCCCACGGATTGTTTATGTTTCCCGGCGTTTCTACGAGCATTTCTACGAGCACCCGTCAAATTGACGGGTAAACGAAAATACGCATTTTCTTTAAAGAATCGATTTATTCAGTTTAAGTCTGAATTTAATTTACGATGCAAAATGATTCAAATTAATGGAATGTTTCATTTCAAAATTTGAAATCCGTCAAATTGACGGGTCCCGGAAACCTAATGTCAACGCGATTCAGTGGAATACTGTTAGCGATAATAAAAGTTAGCGATAATAAATATATCAATATTCTCGGTAGTCAATTTAATTTTTAAATCTCACACAAAACTTTCATCATTCCCACGAGATTATGAATTACGATAAGTATCCATTACCGATATCACTAATCCGTCCTTTACGCTGCGATAGGACATATTTCACAATTTTCCCTGCCTCGGGAAAATATGTTTACCGAGACTCGAGACATCCCTCGACGTTTCGACCCAGAACCGAAACGGGAGAGTTTAAAGCTACACTCGGATCCTACAAAAGATACCGAACCCTCGAAAATTTAAATATCGCAACATTTTTCCCGCTCCGAATTTATTCATAATATTCCCGGTGGCATCGAGAAGATTACAGAATTATAATCCAGAATAATTCAACGAAATTTCATGGGAGAACAGGGTCCCGCTAACGCTCGACGTTATTTCTCAATGTTATTGCGGGGAAATATTAAACCGTATAGCGCAATGATTGGAATTCTCGGGAAAAATGAAATTCCCTGTTTCTCTCTCTCCCCCCCCCCCCCCCTCCCTCTACCATCGACGGGCGTAAGCGTCATTAGCGACCGGGTAAGTGGAAGCCGGCGGAAAATCAAACAAAGCCGCGCATTTGAACCGACATTGCTCGAGTGTGTTCGCGTAATACCCAACACTAACGATCGCATAATTGGATGTGTACTCGCGAGTCGGAAGGTATCCGAGAAATACTAGGAGCCCAGGAGAAGGAGTACAGGAGACACTTTCTTATACCGTTATTTTTACCTGAGATCTGAATTTTAAAGGGCGGGAGATGTTGAAACGCGAGGCGTCCGACGGTGAACGAATCTAGATCATGCACATCTCTGGATCTCCAAACTATTTCTAAAGCAAGCAAACCACACGTGATTGCTTGTGAAATAATTTTCGGTAGAATATAAATTCTATAATTATTTTGTGATCTGATGATTTGATGATTGTGAAATACACTTGATAGAGTAAAAAAAAATTTGCAGATCCGAGGATCCAGAGATGTGCATGATCTAGATTTGGGCCCCCGACGGAAAGTAAGAATAATAAACTCGATATAAATCGAAGGTCCTTCCAGTCGCGTGAAACGCTCGCGAGGGATTCACGAGAAATAAAATCGTGAAGACGGAAGTATATTTTTTTTTCACGTTCTAAATTATCCCGGTGACTTCCAGTACTCGTTGAACAGTACTAATAATCATCGCGATAGAAACTCCCACGCTTCTCGCGCGCGATTGTCCCGTCGCTGCACGCGCGACAACTTAGCGAGAAATAAAATCGAAAGAACGATATAATTCGGATGTCCAAAGCTACACCCGCGAATGAGAAAAGTAATTACACCGATCGCGAGCGCAATCTCTTAACTTCCGGCTCTCGTACTTCGTCGCGCGCGCGCGACGAGTAAAATTCTCGCGATCGCTTACACGCACACGCGTGCGCGTCCCCGCGCTGAAGGGATTCGCTCGAATTATGCAGATTAAATGGAATTATTTTCCAGTTTCGCGGCTGAAAGGCGAAGCTGAAAAGTCTCTGGAGCACGGCACCGGGAGAGAAGATAAAGAACTTTTCAGCGAATATCTCGGCCGTCGGTGTATAAGCGATACACGTATACGTGCTCACGTAGAGGAGAGAGAGAGAGAGAGAGAGAAAGAGAGATACGTAACGGGTGTGCGGAAAGAGACAAGCACCAAAAGGATCACCGCTGAATTCGCGAATAAAACCCCGCTGCCGGCTTTTCCAACGATCTCCGCGAAGATTAAATGCGATGATCCCTTTCTTCGTATCCCTCTCCTCTCTCATCTCTCATCTCTCTCTCTCTCTCTCCATCCTTACGGCAATGCAGGCGAAAGTGTGGCTTTTCCCTTTATTTTCGCGAGCCATTTGTATCCAGAAGAGCTGACGAACTGCAATTTGAATTGTGATACGGGCCGCCGTGTGTGCGCCCGTACACTCGTTAAGAGTGTACACGTATATCGGTTTCACGATGCCATCGAGAATACACGCTGGAACGCATTTCTCTTCGCGAGCCGCGTCCAAACTTCTTTTTTCTTCTTCCGAATTTTGCCCTTCTCGCGTTTATGCGTACACGCTTCGTGGTTTGGTAAACCTTCCTCGACGGTTCTCGCGGTGTCTGTAACTAATTCCGATTCTGTTTGTTTGCCGAGGACTCGTAATTAAGCGACACAACGACACGCGTTCGCGATGTACGCGTCGTACGGTGATTCCGTGTAATTAAATTATGTTACGTAACGTTTTATAGTAACCTGCTTTCGATTGTCTACTCAATTACGTTCTGCTTTCAACGCGTTACATTCCCTCGGGGAGTACACCTGAAGAGTTTGGTAGACACCTCCCGAGATACCCTGTATACATAATAAAAAGAGGTTTATGTAAACCTAATTAAAATGATACGACCTAACGTACTTCATCCGGCGATTGTCTGTGTACCAACTCGCACAGATTTATGATCCAAGCTTTTCGTATCGCGTCGATGCTAAGCTCGTGCGAAAAACGAATTATTTTTCCAACGAATTTCCCAACCTCGCTGATAGCTTCGCGATGCAAAACAGTATCTGCCGGGACTGGTCCATTTAGAACAAAGGGTCTGCAACGATGGTAGCGGGTTGCGCAACTTACAGTCACGTAACGCGCAGGTGTACGTACACGTTTCCCGACTCCGAGTTTCCACGAATTTTTCGCACGACAGATACCAACGCCACGGCACTTCTATCGAGCGGCCAGTCGCGTAAATTCTGATTTCTAAAATTGTAAATGGAGAAAAACGTGGATAAAGCGGCATGGCATGCTTCGCGACGTAAAGTGAGTTTATTTGTCTTCGCGATAGCTGTGTGCTTTTTTTTTTAAGTGGAAACGTAAGAACATCTCGTAGACCGTGGGCAATGTAACGAAATGATTATTGCCGAGAGTTATTTGTTAAACAAATATGCTATTTACATCGAAGGAGACTCTCGTGATAACAATTTTTCATATCCTCGACGGTCTACGATATATTTCTACGATTTCATGTAGAACGAATGCACTGTAGAATAATGCACACATTAATTTTTTATTGTTACGCGCGCAGCGTATTGGCAATTCGGATGGAACTGGAATGTTCGCATTTATCTCAATATTTGCGAAATAAGTTAAATAAATTACCACGGACCGAATTGGAGTAACACTGCCACTCGATAATCGAACTTTCGATTACCATTTTCATATTTATCGCGGTACTCGTAAAATAGTTAACCGAGTTACCGATGATAAATATATCAATATTCTCGGTGGTCAATTTAATTTTTAAACGTCACACGAACACTTTCATCATTCCCACGGTATTATGAATTATTGATAACGCGTAGAACAGTATTCTCGCTCGTGAATTTAATTTTTAACTACCGCGCGCACGGAACGCATTCGTAATTCCCATGAAATTATGATTTTCGTTTTCGTCTCAATATTTGCAAAAGACTTTAAACGAATTATTCGCGCGTTCGTATCCTGAAGATTTCGCGTGGTTAACAATGGGTGAGCCCAGCGATAACCGTGCACCGACGCGACGCGACGTTCGCGGGGAAAGTCAAGCGTGAAGTATGCGAAAAATGCATAATTACCCAATAATTACATACACACGCGAATTGCCCCGGACTCTCCCTTCGTCCGAGCGGCTTATTATTTAACGTTTAGCTTAACCACAATGCGGTCACGCACGAAATGCTCGACGCGCGGGGCCATTATTGTGCGCGCGTGTATCGATTATGTTTACCTTTATGCCTAACTCGTCAAGGTTAATTACCTCGCTAGCATTTATCGTGAAAAAAAGCCACCCGCTTCCTTGAAAGATATATTTTGATTGCCACGGTAGTAAAGTCTGGTAGAGTATTTAAAATAAAATTTCCGCGATTTATATAGAGATCAATGTGTTTTTAGATTATTGTCGCCACGTCAGTCACGTTTAGGTGACACCCGCGACGCGTTAATAATCGTAATAACGTTGAAGCGTGAATCAATTAAGATTCCCAATCTGGTTTATAAATTAAATATTTTCGAAAATCAATGGTTGATCGACGAGAACAAACAAGCTTTCTTTATTTGTTTTAAAATGTTATGGTAATATCGAACGTAAGTAACTCTCGAAGAACGCCGAAGGCAATGATCATTAAATATTCGACTAAAGTTATTAGATTGACAATAAAAATTGACTTCTTATGCTTGATCGAGTCTTTAGTTTGTGATTAGGCAACGAATCACCAATGCTTGAGCAAGTCTTTTTTATTATAAATCAATGACAACACAATTCCTCGCTCAAGTCTTTATTTTATAATTTAATTATAAAATCATTGCTTGACCAAGTCTTTGTTTATACGAATTTTGAAACATTAAATTGCTCGTCTTTACGCCGAACAATATTCGCGAGACGGATTCTAATTCGATCGTAACGCAGCTTTCCATTATTCGGAACGCGCGAAGAATACTTTCTTCGTCCCGCGATAAGAGTGAAACAAAAAAGAGAGCACGTGTCGGAGAGCGCGAGAAAGAATAAAATCACGAGAATTCCAGCCAGCGATACATCATTTCTCCACGCCCCGAGCAAAATTTCACCGATAAAGATGCTCGGTATTATTTTTAGCGCTCGTAAAGTGCGGGATAAGGAGAAGAAGGGCGTTAATCTCATTGGTCAACGGATTTACCACGCAAGAGAAAAGGAATAGCGAGAACTACAGTAATTGTGAGCATTGCAGCGTCATTGACATTACAGAATTTGCCGTTTTCTCGTTGCTCGCGGTATCTTAATGGATTCCAATTAACGTCTCGCGAAAGGGAGCTTATTTTCTCGCGAAAGGGAGCTTATTTTCTCGCGAACGTTTCGCACGCCGTTTATCTTCGACGGGAGGGACTCTAACGCGCGATTGCGCTCGGAAGATTCGTTTAATTTTTTTTTTTTTTTTTTTATTATCGGACAATTAAATTTAAACGCGTCGAACGTATAATTGAGAGAAGGAGAGCAATCGCGACGCAAAACTGGAATGAACTCAATCGAAAGTGTGGATTGCTGCCGTTTTGATTCAGTTAATATGCTAATTTTATCCAGCTGCTTTTCATGGGTGAATGGGCCGCATATAAATCTCCAATGCAGATACAAATTCTACGCATGATAATAATAATAAGGAATATACAGGTTGTATCAGAAATGGTGGTAGTACGTTACAGGTGCTGAGATAAGAATTATCACAGGTGTCGCTCTTTTAACGGACTACTGTTGGATTCTTGGTTGAAAGCAGGAATACTTCGGTGTTAATAAAACTTGTAGCGTTATTAACTAAACGACGCGAAATAAATTCTTACTTAAAATCTACCAATAATTCTCGGTCTTTACTGATCGGAGTTTGGAATGAATCTCCCGAACGAAAGGATCTGTACAAATGAAGAAAACTAGGTTTTCAAATAAGAAAAATCGAAGGGATGAGGGAAAAGTAACAGGAAAGTTCCGGTCAAAGGACGACGGACGGGACATTGGAAATGCGTGATTCGGTGGGTCAGGGGTGAATCAGAAGGGTTGAGAGTTTAAGCGTTAAAAATATTTGCTAAGCACAAGATAGAAAAGATACAGCGCTTGCTCGAAAATAAGATAACCGTTGGACTGGGTATCCAACACTACCACCATTTATGGAACACCCTGTATAGTCACCGTTGGTACAGAGCGAGTGTTCAACGATGAATGGCCGTAGTCGAAACGGTTCATTCAAACGTCTCGATACTTGGAGCGCTCGACCCAATATAAAGAATTTACGAATTTTCGAAATTACGCGCAAATTCGCACGATGTATCGTTTAGAAATTTTGTATGCCGTTTTAAAACGAGTCACTAAGTCCCACGTTTTGCAAAGCTCCTCGCGAAGTTTTACCAACGCCGTCAGCTATCGCGTCCATAAAGTCGTTCATAAAGAATACGGATCGATTCGTAACCGATCGAGCGAACCGTAGCTCGTATCTCCTTGCTCGTGAACTTTGAGATATTTTATTATACACCTCTCAATAGTCGTACGACCCTATACAGCTCCCTCGATTCTAAAGTGATTCATTACGTTGTACGGCAAAATTCGATCGGCGAAGTGGCGCAAAATGAAACCGTATCGAAAGGGTTAATGTCTTGTTAACTCAAACGCTTCGGATATTTTTTAATGAAAACACAAAAAAAAAACCAGGTTGGAATTATACATATACAATGTTTACAATCGCCAATTTCTGATAACGACGTTAAACGGAACGAAGAGGGGACGAAGAACTCAATGATTTTTTCGCTCACCGAGCCGTGGCACGCAATTACCTTCTAACTATGGCGTGTAGTATGTCGTGAAAGTAGAACTTGTCCATCCACGGTCGTTCTTTCCTTTATTCCTTCTTCCAATAATTGTGTTTACGGCTGTCGCTCGTCGTTCGTTACGTTTTGCCCGAGACGTTAATTCGTCGCGCGGTGCTTTCAGGACAAAGCGAGAAAAAAAAAAGATTACCCCCTCGTAATGGAAAAAACGTGTAAAAGTCATTACCAGTCAAAATCAAATTGCAATATCGCAAAGGAAATTCGGAGAAACGTGGAAAAAATTCGTGTCGTAAAAAAAAAATTAACGTTCGACGCTCGCGAACCCAATAAACGTTCACGCGTTAACGATATGCTTTTTTTCGATGAGTCAGAGTTTATGCGCGTCAAACGTACGTAAATAAATAGTCGATAACAGTTGTCATACTTTTCGTATTGACATTGGAGAAAAAAAATATTCCATGCGAAATATGTTGGGCTCCACTTAATCCGTAGAACAGTAATATTTTACTTTTTGTAAATACGGTATTTTTTCTGTGACCGTATTTTTTTTAATACAATATTGTACCGTAGGTATACAAGGGAATAAATTCAACGTTCCACGTATAGCGATACGACCTTGCAGTAATCTTGATCCATGAAACAGAATACTCGATACGAAATATTCTTCCCTAGAATCAATCGAGAGAAACTCGTGTCAAATGGAAATTGTTATTGCCTCGTTCCGTACATTTAAATGTGTTTGCGCATATGAAACGTAATACGGCGGAAACGATTGGTAAAACGGAAGCAGGTCGAACTGTTACCTTGTATTTTTTTTTTTTTGTTATCCGCGTTGAAATTTCGTATCGATCTTCCGTCCCTCGCCTCGTTTTATTTTTCCGCCTGATTTATCTCAGTTTCGAGGAAACCAGTTAAAACTCAAGGTCTCCTTTCTACTATTTTGCGTCCTACACACGCCGGGTGGCGGTTTCCAATGCGAGAAACTTTGGCAATTTGCGAGTATCAATGCTTTGGCAGTTACGTTTATGTTCCACTGTCAAACCGGGACTCGTGCTCGATTCTGTTTCCTATCGACGGTGCCCCCCGATTTCGCGATTCGAAACAAACGACAACGCAATTAAACGTGTTTCGATGGCAAATTAAAAACAATGATGCGGCATCGTTTTTAATTTCCTATAGCAAAACGTTCGCAAAGTAATAAAAGTAAATTGCAAAAAAAAAAATGTAAAACGTAAAAAAGTAATAAAAATAAAATGACGGTAACCATTTTTGTAATCAGAATACGCACGCGAACAATAAACTTATCGAATAACCGGCGTAATCCCGGAAACAAATATATAATATTCACTCGACGTCTCCTTCGTAATTTCCGAAAATGAATTTACGTGCTTTCTCAAAGTTATCATCGCAGTCCCGAAAACAAACCTTCCTCCTTCTTTTTTCTCTTCCGTTCTTTTCTTTTCAGTTATTATCATAGCGTTTCTTCCGGATGCGCGATATCGCGGTTACGAAAATTATTTGTTACCCGGAAAAACTGGGCACGAGCTACGGACGACTACCGGGGAGTATCAACGTAGATTTTCGAGCCAGCTGGCTTTCGTCGAAACGAAAACACTCGTTCCTCGTATTTCACCGGTGCCGGCAACTTTTTTCCACCGAGAATTCCTTTCCGCATAATCGTTAATACGAATTCTACCGAAAACTTTCGTCATTTGCGCAACCATTGCGCAGCTCGCCGTTTACCTTACCGTTTTCTCTCGACGACGAGAATCGTGCATCATTTTCAACCTCCTCTCTCCCCCTCCCCCTCCCCCTTAACCCTTATATCCGCCCTCTTTTCCCAAACGGAAGTCTCAATTTCACAGTACAAAGCGCATGGCGCGTTCTCACTGTTCCCCCTTCTTCATCTCTAGCGATCTCTCTTATTTTTCCAAGTGAAAAAGGGTGCAGCGTGCGAGAGAAGCGAGCGAGACAGTCGATCTCGCTTCTCTTTCCGAGAGTACAGAGAGAGAGAGAGATCAACGTGTTTCCGCGTACTCGGAATTTATCGAAAGAATTCATATTCGTTCGACTGAAATTCCTTCGTGTTCTTCCGCTTCGAAGATTCCGTTTGGCAAGGGTGTAGGTATCGCCGCACCGAGAACTCTGTGTAAGGAAATTTTTATATAAAACTTCGGTCTTCCGAAATCTCGGGCAATTTTCACGGATTAGAAGTTCGACGGAAAGTGGATTCCCGGTGAATTCGTTGGTCAAATTTGATATTACGGTCGATGTGACGTAACGTGGTGAGACATCGATTACCGGATGTAATTAGTTACAGGATGAACGAATTTAATTCAACCACTGACATTAAGATGTTTGGAACAAATCTAGATCACGCACATCTCCGGATCTCCAAACTATTTCTAAAGCAAGCAAACACATGTGATTCCTTGTGAAATAATTTTCGGTAGAATAGAAATTCTATAATTATTTTGTGATCAGTGAACTGAAATACACTTGATTGATTAAAAAAAAGTTTGGAGATCCGAAGATCGAGAGATGCGCATGATCTAGATTTAAGCCCGATGTTTAGGATGAAAAAATGATCTTTGTTACGCGTCACTGTGTATACTTGTCTCGAGCATTTTCCTCTTCGTCTTCTAATCTTTCCCAAGTGTCGTATTACAAATTTTCGTCAACAGTTAGTAGTTTCTTTACAGGGCAAACTTCCTCTCGCACTTTATAAAATCTAACAACTTTTTCCTTTGCCAAGAATGCTCGCGAACGGGCGAGAATGCTCGTTTCGTCGAAATTATTCGGTTCGCCACCCCTTTGGTTAACATTAAAACTTCATTTTTTCCCTTTAGCTTATTTTCGCGTCGCTCCTTACATCGTTCATCATCTCCTGCCATTTTCAATCCATTTTATCTCATCATTTGTTCTCCGTTACTGCCCGAAATGGTTCGCATAATCGAGCGGTCCCGGGATGATGGAACGTTCGGATAATCGATATCCCGCTGTACCAACGTAATATCGCTTCGACGTTATTCTTATATTATTTATAATGTTATTCTTTTGGCCGAAGCGTGCTTAGGTACGTCGGAAAACATTTATTATCTCCCGCCGAGGGAATAACGAGTTGAGAGACGCTGCGCGCGGTATAATCGATTTGTTCTAGTCCGCGTGTACAGCTTCCGCGTCCGATTGCGAATTGACGATAATGAAAATGATAATTACGCCGTTTAACGGTCAACTTCGAGATCACAGCCACAAATCAGAGCAAACATCGAGAGAGAGAGAGCACCGTGGAAAAGTGACACAATTGCCAATGTTTCTCTTTGTCGTATCGTAAAACGTACGAATCACGTACGTGCGTGAAAAATAGTCTCAAAAATAATATCTCTCAACTCCCACCGTTTTTCTTCTCGCTAATTCAATTCGACTATTAAAACTGACACCGTTGCCAATGTTTCTCTTTGTTGTATCGTAAAGCGTACGAATCACGTACGTGCGTGAAAAATAGTCTCAAAAATAATATCTCTCAACACCCACCCGTTTTGCTTCTCGCTAATTCAATTCGACTATTAAAAGATCGATGTTCGTTGAACGAGCGAACACACTCACTCGCGAACGCTTACACCATTGTGTGCACGTACTTTTTTGCCGTACCTCATTAACGCGAATCGCGTCTTTGCTTATAAACGAATTTTTTTTTCTCCCTCCTCCGTAACGAGTATTTCCCTAAACGGAGTTAACGCGATCCCGAGACTGGGTCCGCGTTACCGTCAACAACGTAACGTTAATTATCTTACGTCGGTGAATTCCCCTCGACGTATTATCAAAATTTGTTTTCCCTCGTTAACTAAATTAAACTTTTCCTCGATATCACGATAAACGAAGACGCAAGGGTTTACTCCCCAATTATTTCCACCATCGATTTGTACCGCTTTCTTATCTACTTATCTCAATCGCTCGATCGAATCTACGTATTCACGGTTCGAAAGGTCCCCGATATTCGAGTTTCGTATTCGGATCCGTTAACCGCGGTACTTATCTCAACCCGTTCAAATACGATCGCGACGAATCTCTTCGGCACACACGACTTTATCGAGCGTCGCGCGGGAAGAATGAAAAAAAATCGATAGGACCCCATCATTTTCGCGGCCAATCGAGCTCGCATTTATCGATTTCGAGTTTCGAATTGTAAATTTGCCCACCGGGAACACGTAAGTCGCGTGTCAGTGCGAGGCTCGTTACGTAATCGTGGAATCCGCGTTGCCCGATTCGCGGTGTTCTCGCGCGAGATCGTTACGACTCGTTAGGCCAATTAAATTTTTCTCGCTCGTAATAACTAATTATACGGGAGAGAGAGAGAGAGAGAGAGAGATAAAAAAACATAGGAATCTTTCCTCACCCACCTCGACAATCTTCATTTCCATGTCTGAGGTAAGCGCGGTTACGGCAAACGGGAGCAACGAGGGATTCATTTAAATATTTTCATTTTCCACGGAAAGAAACCGAGAGATAAACATTGCGGTAACGTTACCGAGATAGAACCGCGCACTCGTCCCGGTTATCGCGGTAACAACTTCGAACGTTGAGTTACGAGGCCACGTCAATGGCACTCCGTTTCGCGGAAAATACTTGGAGTCCTTCTTTCGAATATTTCGAGAAAGACGGAATTTCGAATTCGCGAATACACGTAAGCGGGTATAAAGGATTTCCTCTGGCTCCCTGGATCCGAGATCGTTAAATTTAATTGAATCGGTGGGAAGACGAACGATACGAGTAGAAAAGTATCGTTTTGAGATATTTGAAGAAATGGTTTTTTGTTTCACTTGGATTATTAGTGCTGGAATGATAAACCGAAGGTACTCGTGACAAGGGTTTCCTTCGATTCGATGACGTTTGGGAAAAACGTGTTGAGTTTAGAATTGAAGACTGACTAATTATACCAGTTCATTAGTTTTCCTCAAATTCAATGTTTGTTTTATTACGTATCGTTTCTCATATCCGCATCTTCGTACAGAATTTACTATCTCTGTTGGTCCGAAAAATCAATAACAAAAACACGGTGATCGCGAGAACGTGCTAAATTCGTAACTGAAAATTAACAAACCGTGTAACAAACATTACATCTCGAAAACAAATTACACGTTAAGAAAAGCAAATAAAAGAAATATTCGCCGATTCAATTATCCATCAATCGATTCCACATAAAACTCCATTGCCGCCAAAAAGAATACAAACAATCCACCGATCAAAAAAACAAAATGTGGTGACTACATTATTCGTACCATCGCGTAAGAGCCTCTCCTTTCGGTATTATCCACGATACTCCGGTTCATCGACGATTTTCCATTTCCCCACCCAAAATTCGCCGTTCCGACGAGGGGCGGGATGAAATTTCGCGTGGAATTTATTACCGTGGCCCGCGGTATGCTCGATACGTGACGAAAATTCATGCGCTCGAGCCAACCGCCATAATACATAATACAAGGAATCCAAGTACCATCGCGCGTGCACTTGGACCCCTTCCAGAAAACCGGAGAACGAAGGCGAACAATTCGACCGTGGGGGAAAACCGCGCACGGTGGCGACGATGACTGTACGTCGTCGACGTTCGTCGCGTTGGTTCGACGAACCCGTTCGACGGGTGGGGGGAAACGACGTTCGAAAGACACAAGGCGAAGTCCGAAAGGTTCTTCGCGGACTGGAGAGAAAAGTACGACAAGGGAGTTCGTGTGACGCGGATCGTTATACGACGTGAATTCGATGTAACGCCTTCGTTGGCGTAATCGTTTCTGGGACTACCTTCGAGAGATTTACGACGCCTTGTTCGCGGCGTCGTTAGTCGTCGTCGTCGTCGTTCCGCGCGAGAGACGCGACGGACACGCGTGATGGATAGGCGACTCGATATTTTGGAAATTGATGCTAACGCTCTAGTTTTCGTGTGTATATTTTCCACCGCCTGACTTGGGGTACGGTGAAATCTATTGTTTTTTCCTACTCGATATTTTGGAAATTCTTGCTAACGCTCTAGTTTTCGTGTGTATATTTTCCACCCCATGACTTGGGGTGCGATCAAATTTATTGTTTTTCCCTACTGTTGAATGCATCGTTAACGAGTTTAACCCTCTGCGATCGACAGATTTCGCTTTAAAAATGTCCCCGTTACGGGGACGACTTCTACGACGATTTAAAAATGTCCCCGCTGCGGGGACACCGACCGGAAAGGGTTAAAATTTGACCGTCGAATGTTGTCGTTATGGCAAGGGCGTCGAAAAATATCATTGCCCTTTTTTATGGGTCTGACATAATTTTTAATATCCCAGCTTTGCGGTAAATGTACTGCGGGTTGTTCCACGCTTTCGAGACGAAGTTTTCCCACGCTTCCACGCGTACTTAATGTTTAAAGATCTAACATTAATTAATACAATGATTCAATTCCCACGAAAAGGTTTATAAATGATTATCAGAATCTCGGAAAGATTCTTAATAAGTTACCCGAGTTTCCGCGGAATTTTCTCGACCGTGCGCGCCGAGGAAAAACGCAAAGCCAACGTCGACGCAACGCTTCGCGCGAAACGAGGAAAGATAAGTGAAAAGTGCAGGAGGTATCGAAACTTTCGAGTGGAAAATCTCGTAATGGATGAAATTCGGTAACCACCTTGGCAAACCTGTATCCTTTTTTATAAAGTCGACCGGGGTTCGATAAAACGATACTTTAAGGTACTCGCATCGCGAATTTCAATGAGAATGAGCTACATTGATTTAAAAGTTCCCCGACCTCGGTGAAACTTGGAAAGAATTTATTATCATTGCGCGAAGCTTTACCCCGTAGCGAACTAACGAAATCTGCGCGAACAGATTTCGAAGGACAAGACTGACGGGTCTTCGCGCGAACACGAATCGTCATTGTTTCCTCCGTAATGACGCTAATTTCTATCTGAAAGAATGTCAACGTTGTCAACGTTACCGTGCGCCGATCGCAGCGAGGTTACGTCGATCTTAAGGGCCATCGCGCACTAGGCGATTCCCTGTCGCGTGTCGTCGCGATTTTTCTTGTAAATCGAACCATTCTGTTAATGGATTTCGACGTAAAACATTAGTTTTTGCGCTAGAAAATCTTTCATCATTATGGAACATGAAAGTGAACGGTACACTGATCGAATCTTTCGAATTAATTGAAAATTAGATTTTTTCCTGAATTTTTTTTTTCGGTATCTTTGTATCCGACGTTTGCGGCGTCTTTTCTTCGTAAATTCATGTAAGTGCAAATACTCACATGACCTTCCACTGACACTTTAATTGTAAAACTAAGCTGCGAAAACGATATATTTAAGAATCGCGGCGGCAGTCGCGTTGAGTGTCGCGCGTGCAAAATCGCCGCGACACGCGACAGGGAATCGCCGAGTGCGTAATGACCCTAAGGGCTATCATGGAAATCCATTGTCAGAATGCTGTTTTCCGAGAAAAATCACGGCGACGCGCGACATGGAATCGCCCAGTGCGCGGTGGCCCTAATCCTCTGAACCGAAATGACGAGCCGAACTCGTTACGTACACTGGATAACGAACCGTAACAGCGATATTTTTTCCACGCACCCAACAGGTACCTGCAGGGGGCTGCAGGTACGAATAAAGTAAAAAAAAAAAAACCAGTTCGCGTTGTATCCGTCTAATTGCAAGCGCGTCAACGTTAAACGGAGCCCACCTAATCGCTATCGTCGCGGCTAATCGTCGAAAGAAGTGTCACAAAGATGTGACGCGAAGCGTATTATAAACTTTTAATCCCACTCTCAATCTAACGAGGAGCCACGCTCTCTCGGCTAACGCAATTTAATCGAAAACAGGACGCAGGAGAGTGTCGCGTAGGCAACGCGAGTTTAATTACGAGTAAGCGCGAAGCGTGAAACGGTATAGCGGCTAAAAATGTTCTAATACCAATTTACATGGCTTACGTCGCGTCCACGGGACTCGAGCGCTCACCGACCGATAGATAATTAGCACCCCGATGAATCGAGGGAGCGTAACGAAAAGAAAAACGAACCTACCGACGAAACCGTAATGGAGAGGGACGATGAGGCGGGATGGTCCGATAACGAATGGCTCGCGGCCAGAGAATGCTAAACAGCTGTTTCGCGTATAGAGGAGAGGCTTAATTAACCGGACGAGTTAATACGTCGCGAGCGACAGTTGGGGGGGGTTATCGAGTAAAGATTAATCTCGCCTGTGAATCGTCGCTACCCTAATCGCGGTTTAAGAATATTTAAGTGTCTCTCGAGCTTTTAGAAAAATTAAGCGACCGCGACAACAGGCTTCTAGATATTAACGAACCGTAAAGCGGGGCGAGAGAGCTTCGGAAAATATTTGACCGACCGACCGACGTTTCTTCGACCGCAGATAAACCCAATTAACGCTCGCGCGATTATAAAAACCACCGATGACTTATCTCCGATCGACGGAGGATTCGTTTGATCTCGGAGATCCGCGCAATCGCGATCCTTTCGTCCGTAAAATAGAATTTTGAAAGAAACCCGTAAGGACGTTATAACGAATGGTTCGCGGGTTGGAAACGGAAGTTTAATTAAGGATCTTAATTAAGGAGCTTTTGCGAGCACGGTGGTCGCCGCGGTGCTCTCGAAACGCTGGCAACGAATCGAGCGATGAATAATTTCTCACAAAATTACTTCGAGAGCGGTGAGCAGTTTTTCTTTTTCTTTTTTTGATCCATAAGTATTCAATTGTGAAATATTAAATTGATTTGGTTTGCGAGTGGTACGGTTGGATGTGTTTGAATTTGAATCGGGACCATAACTCGTCGTTGGATCGCGTGGATATGGTTAAGAATATCATTTGGAACAGTGTTTCTCAACCTTCTAGCCGCGTGACCCGATACGTTCGTTCGCGACGGTACCGCGAGCCAAACGGTTCGCGATATTAAACTCTGACGCGATGGAATTCGATAATCGATATTGATTCCGTGATACGTTAAAAATTGCACGGGTTTTTTTTTTCACTTTCGTACAACGTGGCAACTATCATTTCGCGTGGTATTAAGAATTCAACGCGACCCACATGTTGAGAAACGCTGGCTCGTATCAGTGGTTTTCAACCTTTTTAGAACTAGCGAATCGGGTGAAAATAGGAGGATAATTCGGGAAATGGAAGAGAGGTAGAAATAAAGGCCATAATTTATAATAGTACCTCGCGCGCTGGTTTTTGAATCTAAAATCGTTAAATGAAATACCTGTGGTTATTTAGATTTATAATTTTATCGCGGACAAGCGGTTGAACAGCGTCGATCTAGATTACCTTGATGATTGTTAATTAAACTAAAAATTCTGCCTATTCTACACACTCTACGTTAGCGCTCCCCAAGTAAATTTAAAAGAAATTACGCGTTACTCTGTACTCGTTAACGTTCCAGCGACAACTTTAACGCCGAGCGTTAATAACGAGCGAGGTTAACAATCTCTTGAGAATGCGTTACTTTCTAAAAAAAAAATGACAAACGCAAGAAGATTTCTTAGCGCTAGAATTACCGACACCTGATGTATACTTATATCCAGCGAACCGGTCGAAATAACTGGTTATTTATAAAATACGTTATGCGAGGGAAAAAAGAAATATCTTTATTCGCATTTGTAACGTGCGAATAAAGAGCATATGCATCGTATTATACGTATCGATGCTACTTAGAATTACACTTTTTTTTCATACTCGACAATTCTTTTCGAAGATGTGTAGGAACGCTACACTTCCTGAAACACGGAATAAAAAAGATGGTAAATGACCCGGAACGTAAATCGCACCCATTTCGTAAAAAAAAAAAAGTAACGAAGTTAACTAGGAAATCGTTTACGGTAGATTGAGTTTGATAGAAACCCGCGCGCAAACACACTTCTAACGAGCATCTTCTATTCACGGATGGCAGGGCCAGAAACTACTCGGATTAAAGAGGTATTCCGCGAATCGGTAAAAAAGAAAAAAAAAGAAAAGAAGAGTTCCCGTGGAACTGTAATTACGGAAGTTCTTCCGAGATAACTTAATCCCAGTGCATTAAAAATGCGCGGTATAAAGTGGCAATAAATAAAATCGTAAATGAACCAGTTAATTACGCTATTGTGTATCGCAATTTTATTCTCGGCCCAACGATTATTGTTTTATTTTTTTTTTTTTTTTAATAAATGCGAAAAACTTTGGAAAGCGCCTACCGGAAAGTATTTTCGATAGACCGTGAATGTTCCAATGGAACAACGAAAAAAAAAATAACAGCGATTGTTTATTCGAACGTGCCACGTTAGTTAACTGTCGGATTAATTTCATGTCGTTACGGGAGTGACAATCGAGAAAAATGTAACAAATATTCGAAGCGCAGTAATTTTTAGTAAATCGAATACGAACGTATTAATCAATGTTAATTAACGCGCGGCATTATCGCATATTATTCTCGATAGGTCGACGATTCAATTATTACCGCGTTGTTCGATAATTGAGATTAAATCTTTAATTCGCAAAATTTCAGCTCTAAATGTAATATTTTCACCTTGCGCATGGCAGTTGTTAATTACAAAGTTAATCGACACACTAGCTTTACTTAGCTTTAAATTAGCGTAAATAAAACATTTGAGTAAATTATTATTTTTTTCGGGTATCATAATATCGAAAAGATTGCGTTTATCTACAATTATTGTGATTATTGCTGCAACGCACGTGTGTCTAAAGATAAAATTTAGAAGAATTAATCCGTTCGCAACTCCATTACTTTTTAACGCTAGGTCTGCAGACATTTCTCTGACGTGCATTCGCCGAATTAACGTGTGCCGTAAATTAAGCGTTAACAACAGTTAATTACAATCCACGATCTTCGCGATGTTTACGAAACATTTAACGCATCGTGACGCACGACACGCGATAAACGAATTTCGGGGTGTCACCGCGAGTGTCGCTGACAGAGAAAAAACGGAGAAACTCGCGCAAAATCGAAACAAATACAACACACGGCCTTATTTCACGCACGAACGGATCGCGCATTCAGACATTCAGAATCGATCAGAGATGGATTGAGAACGATCGGCTTCGCGCGAAACCTTAGAACGCATACCGTCGAACGGAGCCACGTCTGACGGCAACGGTTAATTTCTTAGAATAAGGAATAGCTACGATCAAAGGGGAGATCGACGACGCTCGTCGTTAACCAGTCTCGACGAAGTTCAATCGAAATTCGCCTCCGGCCGTTCTCGACGACGTTCTCCCGTTGTCAACGCGCGAGGGAACCGGAAATTGATTAACCGGCCAGCCGTTAACCCCCGCGATTCCCCGCCGTTTTCCTTCCGTCAGTTCTCGATCGACGTCTCGCGACGCACACGAGTTTCGATGCCGTAACGATATCCATTAAAATCAGCCGTTCGCGATAGGCGAGGCGATCGTGATTTCGATCGAAAAGCACTGTCCTGGGAGTATTCTCGAGTTCGTAAAGGGACCGCGATCGGAGGGATATCGAAGTACTTATCGCGAGTGAAGTGCTTTTTCAATAAACTTAACCGTTTGCGCGCCACGGTGTTTCCGGTTTCTCAAACGAAAGTTGAATAGCGGGGCGACAGTGCTTGCTTATTTTGTAAAGACACACGCGTTAGACAAAAGCTACGAACACGCTAAGCTGATGAAACGAGATGCTCCGTGGGAACGCGTAAGCTGACGTCAGCTGAAATCCAAACGGCGAAGTGTTCAGTCTCGGAAATACTGTTACGAACATGAGATTGCTACAAAAGTAGTATTTTGTTAATACAAAATAATACTTAATAGTATTAATAAAATAATACTTAATAGTTAATACTTAATAGTGTACCGAGCGATTACAGTAATCGTAAACTTTGATTAACAACGACATCGATGTTGTTCAACAGTTATGCTTTCGGAATCTGTTCGAAGCCATCTCAGAAATAACGCGTCTACCTCGCTCATAATAAATATTAATTCTTCATTAATTACCCAGTTTCTAATTATTTATGACTTCGCGACGCGTCACGCGCAACGATACTAGTTAACGTTTCCATTATACGCGTAACGGAATCTTCCGGACAAAATTGACCCCGGCTATTCGTCCCCGGGATTGATAACGATCCCGTCACCAATCCCGTCGATCGTTTCCCTCTCGCAATTCTTCCCGCTCGCGGAAAAATGCCATTTCGAGCGCGTTCCATTTGGAAAATCCGAGAGTACACCGTACCCGGGAGCTCCGCGGATGATCCTCTATTTTCGGATGGTTCCCGAGGAGCAAGATTGATAACGAACGGTTCGGGATGGAAGAACGCGAGGAGGGGCAGGGGAGGGGTATGGTTGGCCTAAATACCAGCAGGGCTTGACGTTAATTTAGCAGCGCGAGAGCGCACGGGTGGCAGGTGGGCGTTTCAATATGTTGTAGAAGAAGGATCCTTGCACCTTCGGGGCTCGAACGAACAAAACACCCCCCTCCCATCCCCTTAACCATCCCTCGTTCCCTTGCCGTATCTTTCTCTTTCTCGCAAGGTCTTTGCTTCGCGATTAAACCGGCTCGATAACCCTCGGGAAATGATGCATTGACGTTCGCCGGCGCGGTATAGAAATTGGCCCATATAAATGCGACGAAAAATGGCCCGTAGGTATACGAGTGCGCATGTTCGACGTTGCACGTTGGACGTTACACGTTGGACCGGAGCGATTATTATTGGCCTGGATGCCAGAATCCATTGGAGAGGACAGTGGTTTTGGAGGCCCTGAGCACCGGAAACGGAGATAAGACTCGGTATGACGTACAAGGGGGTCCGATAATTGATCGTTGTTCCGTTCTATGCGCGATACCTGGGATAATTCCAAGTAGGTTTTTCTTCGTCGAAAATATTCGAGTTGATTTAATTAACGAGATAATAATTGAAACCAGAGACATGTCAGAAAGTACGGAACAGTTCTAGATCGTGAACATCTCCGGATCTCCAAAATATTTCTAAAGCATAGCAAACACATGTGATTCCTTGTGCAATAATTTTCAGTAGAATAGAAAATTGATTGAGAGAAAAAAGAAAATTGGAGACCCGAAGATCCAGAGATGCGCATGATCTAGATTCAAGCCGAAGGTAACTCCTTAAAGAGAGTCGATTAGATAAAATTCGATACATTTACGACCCATACAACAGAACCCTCTTGTTTGCCGTACAGTAAAAATATGTGTGTAACAAAAATATTGTTGCCTCCAAAAAAAACATCGAACAAATAAAACGGTTGTACCCATTTCCATCCGAAGCTTTTCCACCGAAAATTTTCAATCGGACAGCTCGTTTAATTGACGCGTCGTCGCGACAAACGGTACGCGAAAAAGTATTCCATTCGCGACGATCGTTATCGTCAGCCGCGCATCGCCCATAGGAAACGTTTAGCTCTCGAGTGCTCGGCACACAAAGGGCTGAAATTATGTTTGCGAAACTTGCATCAGTGTTCTCGCCGTCCTACGCGGATACGAGTGCAGAAACTTTCGCCCCGATAATAAGGAAAAGTTCGATTAAAGGCTCCGAGACAGAGAGAGAGAGAGAGTTTCCTTTTGTGTAGCGTCTCGTAGTTAAGCGGTTCGAAAGGGTGGCGCGAAAGGACCCCCCGCAGCTTTTAAAGGGCGCAACGTCGTCGGGCACAAATCGTTGGCTATCGTAAGTCCGGGATCTCGTATCGCGTCGGTGCTCGTGGGAAAAGTAAGACGAAGGTGAACGCGGCGACGGAATGCGAAACGAAGGTCTCGGGGCTGGCACAATATGTACGACGGGGGGAAGGGGGGGTGTGAAATATCGTGGTTGAAAAGCGCGGGGGCGTGAATTTGTAGATAAGCCGCGCGCGAAAGCTGAGACGACGCGGCGAGGCTTTTCGAGACGCGCGAGCGCCTCCCTCGTCGTGACATAATAAACGATAAGCGTGGAAATTACGCTATTACGGTTTAGCGCGCGCCGAGCGACCAGTCTGTGCCGAGCCTGCCAAATCTTTTATGCGCTTAATCACTCGACGTTCGGGTACGTGACACGTTGCGTTGACGAACGGTAGTGGAAAAGAACCGCGTACGTAATAATTATGGTCGTGGTTTCTTTCGAAGATTCTTTTTTCGTTTTGCTGGTATTAATCGTGACGTGTGTTTATAGAACGTCATTATCTAGATTATGTAGCAACGCGAGGGGGAGCTTGAAACCGGCAGAAGCCCAAAATTTGTGCATGAATGATTTTTCAAATTTACTCAATTTATTCCTGGTTTAAATTGTTTTAATAAAAACTTGGTTTTTTTCTGGGGCCGGAAATTATATCTTGCGAAGGGGCCGAACATTTCTAGTTCCGCCACTGCATCTACCTTTAAAAAAAATCACATGCTACTCGGGTTTGTGTAGTTTGCGGGAAGAAAAAGGAACGATAAGATCAACAGATTCGTTACCCTACATTCGAAGTTAAGTAACTTCGCGTAGAGCAATCAATGTTAAATAAACTCGTTTGCATCATTAAACCCGAAACTTAATAATGCGACCAGAATACAACGTCGTATACAAAGTACAACTCGACGTAACAAGAGAAACGTGCTCGGTTTTCAGCCGGTGGATGAACGCGTGGCTACCGAATCACTCGTTAAATTCCTTGAAAGATTCGTTAACGTACAATCGAAGTTAGGCAAGTTCACGTATAATAATCAGGGTTAAATAGACTCGTTTACGTCATTAAAACTGAAACTTAATAACCCAAGGGGAACACAATGCAGCGTAGAAAATGCAATCCAACGGGACAAGGGAAACGTGCTTGATTTTCACTTAATATAGTTACGCGCAGCTACCGAGTACAGTGGTTAAATTTTCTAAAGATTTGTTATCGTACGTTCGGAGTTCAGTAAATTTTGCGCGCAACAATCGGAGGCAAATAACCCCTCCGTTTACGTAATTAAACGCGAGATTTAATAATTCAACTGGAATTCAACGTACTGCGGAAAGTGGAATACAACGGGGCAAGGGAAACATGCTCGGCTTTTAGCGAGTGGAGGAACGTCGGGCTACCGAGAGAGTAGTTAAATTTCTTGAGAGATAAATAAACCCGTTTGTGTTATTAAACGCGAAGCTTAATAATTCAACCGGAATTCAACACCGTGCAAAAAAAAGAAAAAAAAACTGCGACTCGACAAGAGACAAGAGAAACGTGCTTCGCTTTCAACTAGAGGAGGGACGCGTGGCAACCGAAAAGAGAAGTTACATTTCTCGTCAAGATTCGCGTTATCGTACTGTAATGCACAACGAGGTGGTTGTGTTGTAACTGGTGGTTTAGCAAACCGAAAACTTAAGTTTTTATTTCTCAATATAATATAACGATTCTGAGATTCGACGTTCGCGTTTAGATTTAAGAGTTGGAGACGTAGATGGTTCGAGATTCGAGGATATTCTGCTTAGGAGTTTGCAATGTTCTCTCGAGATGTAAAATGAATTCTGTGGAAGGAGAGGATCGGTGGGTTTGAGGAAAACTATTATCTATCTAAAAGGATGTGGAAGGGATGACGAGTAAGATGTTTCGATGGAAAGTAGAAGAGGAGAAGGACTAGGAAGTTCGAATGTTGAACTCGGTGATAAGGAGGCGTACTAACATGTACAAAATATTGACGATACTAATCTTATGACTAGCTTACGATTAGAAAAAGGAGGAAAACGGGTCGGTACGTTACAGGTACATTCAAAGTCAAGCACGATCATTATAATCCATGATTAATAAACTCGTTAGCGTCGTTAAATCCGAAACTTAACGACTCGATCGGAACGCAACGGCGTGCAAAAAATATCCAACTCAACGGGGCAAGAAGGAACGCGCGCTCGACTTTGAGCGCGCAGTAAAGGGATATATATCTCGGCTACTGAAAAATAGATCACGACCTTTTCAAACTCGTCGAGGAATTTTCCACGTTGCGTGCTCTCGGCGGTGCCGAGAAGAAATGCGGCGGCGAGCGGTAAAGGGGCAAGGAAGGACGCCAGGAGGTATCGGGACGAAGGTTAGAAAGAAGGAAGTGGCGTGGAATGGAAAATGGAACTACGAGTGGAAGCTGTACGCGGTAAACGAGACAAGGCTATGAAATATGAACCTAGGACACACACGAGCCAGTCAATGAGGGTCGTGGATAAAGAGCCAGCAAAATTGAGATCCAATCTTTGCTTCCATCTCTCTCTCTCTCTCTCCCTCCCTCGCCTTTTACAAACCGTCCGCGCGCGTTTTTCTCAACTCTGAATCCGTAGACCGGGCTCAATTGCGAACGTTGTTGTCGGCGTGCCTTTTGAAATCTAAGACAAAGGACTCGCACGCGCGGTTCGATACCTTTGTCTCGCCGATTTGAAACGGGATTGATGCGAGGAGGGCGAGAGAGGGAGGTGTCGCGATGGTTGGAAATCCGCCGGAAAACGAGGGTACGAAATTAAACGTCCAACGGGACGATCCTTGGACCAATGATTTATTCAGAGGCCCATTAACCCTCGATTGATAAAGTGGTACTAATACCTCGATTAACGCCTCGTGTAAGACTATTCGTAATTAAAAGAACTTTATTCACTGGAAAAATGAGGTAGTCCAACGTTCGTTGCAAGAGTTAGGGAAACCCAGCAAAACCTAACTTAGACTGCTTTACAAAATCAGCACGGATGTGCAATTGTACGAAATCAACAGTATGACATCTCTATGACGATACACAACGAATATCTATACGAACGTCGTCACTATACGAGTACATCTACGAACCAACCCTCCCTCGGGGACTCAGTCCCGTTTAGGGAGTTTTGGGTCCTAATGATCCTCCAATAGCATGACAGTCCTCAGTGTCGTCGCTGGTATTGGTTGTCCCCCTCGGGCAATGCGTAAAAGGGACCCTTCGTTGTCCATCGCCAGGGACGAAGCACGGAAATTCTTACACTCGGTAAAAGAGATCGGTAGATCGGAAGAGTTTTCCTCTATTCCTCCTCGCGAGTCACCGAAGGTTTCCACTTTAGTTGGAATTTTAATTCGCGATTCCATAAATTCGAAGAGTTCTCCGCGATCTACCCTCGAGCGACGCGCGCATTCCCGGTCTCCTTTAATAAGATCGACGCAGGAGTTTGTTCAACGTCGGCTCTATTGTCCCACCGAACGGGAGCGAACAAACGCGGAACGTACGCGCGTCAGAGATAGTAACGCAAACACCGCGGCGTGTACTCGGATCAAATTACATTGCCGTTAAGGGGTGTCTCTTCCTCGCGCGAGCGGCCCAAAAGCGGTCAGATTTCATGAATTTCTTTTAAACATTCCGGCACGTCTTCTTTATTGCAGTTTGTTTGGCTACTTGTTGGTCATACATGGAAGTTATTGTTTACTTTTATTTGGCGCACGATGAAGCTGTGTTTAAAAATTGTGCGTCGCTGGCGAGATCGATCGTTGCTCTCTGGTTGGATAAGAATTAATTTTTTTCGGTTATTCTTAATCGGAAAGATTATCGCTATCGTTGGTATCAGAACTAACTGCTTTTATCGAAAATTGAGAAAATGACTGAGATCTATTTCAAGATCAGAATAGTGACGGGATCGCTAGCGCAGTTTTTGAAATCGAAGCATAACATTTCGGAAATACCTACACTCTAGATGTTATGTTTGATGAAAATGCAATTTTTTAAAATCGATTTTAGTATCCGTTCATAGGGGGGAGACACCACGAAGCGATAACCGAACAATGATCGTTTCGTACTCGCAGATTTCGCGCTCGCCAGTGAAATTCGTTTAAAATCAATGATCCCAAACGAGAGATACATCAGATTTGTATCCGCGACGAGCGACCCTCTCCGTATTTCTTTTCGTCGTACCCTCGCCGAAAGCTCTTCGTAGACAATGGAATCATAGCGGTGGTTGACCCACGCTTCGTTTCCTTTATCTTTTTCAACGGAGCACAGGAATACTAGGAATAATGGGGACCAAGTACGCAAAGGAAAACCGAGGACAAAGACCAGCGAAGAAAGAGAAGCGCGAGAGACGAGAAAGTAGCTTGCGAGAGAGAGAGAGGAGAGAGAGGGAGGGGGGAGAGAAGAGAATGCACGAGGGGAAACTTGGCGAGAGACACTAGTTTTTTAACTACCACCTTTTTCTTCGTGGCCCACTTTTCAAGTTCTCATCCCGCTCGGAGCACTTGACACGCGTGTTAAGTGCGCGAACCCTCTTGGACCCCACGGCTATGTCGCGAATACTACCGACCCCCGTGTTAGGCCTCTTCGGAATGGAGTCATCGATCCCTCTCTCGCGTCCCCCCTCCTCCCCCCCCCCCCCACCCGGTCGGGCCTTAATGAGCCGCCCCCGAGGTTGATTACCGTCGGAACGATCGGCAGGATAGGCGTTGCCGCGCTAACGAGCACTCGTGCGAAACGTTCCTATACCTCCAGAATCTCGCGTACCTCCGCGTCTTTCGAGGACGGAGGTCCGGATTAACGATGCTATGATCATTTTTGCTACGAGAGTTTCGAGCGAATGGGAAGATCGGTGGGTGAAGATGTTCGAAGTACGATTGGGTATCGGGGTTCGAGGGAGAGATTCTTGGGTAGTTTTAGATGGGGCGAATATAATAATTTAGAACAGACGAGAAATAGTCTTGGATAATTTGAAATGAGACAAATAGTCTTGGATAGTTTGAAATGAGACAAATAGTCTTAGATAATTTCAAATGAGACACATAGTCTTGGATAGTTTGAAATGAGACAAATAGTCTTGGATAGTTTTATCGAAAGCCCCCGTTCGTTTTTTCCGGAAAAGGGAACAAATCTAGATCATGCACATCTCCGAATCTCCAAACTATTTCTAAAGCATGCAAGCAAACACATGTGATTCCTTGTGAAATAATTTTCAGTAGAATAGAAATTCTATAATTATTTCGTGCTCAGCGACCCTAAATACACTTGACAAACTAAAAAAAGTTTGGAGATCCGAAGATCCAGAGATGTGCATGATCTAGATTTAAGCCCGGAAAAGATACAAGGTTTAGGCTCATATCAAGGTTTAGATATGGGACGAATAGTCTTAGATTGTTTTAGATAAGGCGAATCGTTATTAAACAGTTTTAAATAGCACGGGCAAGTTTAAATCGTGATTTCACATACAATTCTTGGTTGTGACTTACATAGATAGTTTTAGACCGGGTAAATAGTCGTGAATAATTTTGGTCGGTTTGGTTAACAGAGCGAGAGGAGTAGAAACCGCAAACGTGATTCACGTCAAAAGGGTCTGTCTTATCCTTTGTTTATCCGTAAAGGGTATCTAGTCCTTGAAGGAGAATCAAGGACTGGAGTGAATCGAACGAAATTCCCTGGCACGTACGCAGCAGAATAAACTCTCGGCCCGCTACGTGTCGGTTGATACAAGATTTTCTTTTCGGTATAAAGAAAACTATCTTGATCCTCGGTAGATCTCAACCCGAGAGTGCTACATTAGAAAGAAAAAAAAAAAAGGATCGCACGAATAGCACGCGAGGGTACACTTTTATCTGTCCGACGTCTCTCCGTCTGGGCGAATGTTTTTTCTTTTATAGCGCGCAGTAAAAACGGAATCCCGTCATGCCTGCGCTTAAACGTATTATTATTTATATACTTCGGAAACCTAGGTTCGCGTCGTCGGAATGACAAAAAAGAAGATCGCGCTAAACATCGATGGTCTTTGCAAATCGACAAACTTTGTTAATAAATGAATACAGATTAAAAAGTGCATACGAACCGGGAGATTATTTTTAATTTCCCTCGATCGAGAATTCCAATTAAACCATTCGCGTTACCTAATATCGAGTAACACGAATTTACATCCAAACGTGCCACTGAAACGCCCAAACGCTGTACCCCTAACGAATAAAATGCGAATCCTTCCGATATCCCCTCCGAAATTACTGACACAGATCCCAAGGGAAAGACGAGGAGATTCTACTTTACATACCGCGCGAATAGGAGCATACCCCCAGGATACCTGCGGCATCCGGTCAAATCCCCATGGAGAACCGTTCCCGTCGCGTCGCGAAGAAATCCTGCTCGTACCAACAGAAGTATTCTTCCGATAATCCGTTTCGAGGGGCTCCGCGAGTTTCTGAATCGAATAACGGGTACGGACATTCGAGGTCTTCCAGGTCGCCGAAGAAGCTTTTCAGTGGCGTCAAAGGCCGCGTCACCTATACCGGTACATTAGACCGTACGCTCTGTGTGTACGTAACCGTAAGCCCCCGTACTGTGTAAACAGACGAGATTTCCAACGTTACGCGGCCTTCCCCGGAGTAAATTCAACGCTCACGCGGTTGCTCTTCGCTTACCATCGCAATCGTTTCAGGAGTTACGGAGAAACCGAAACGCGAACGATGGACGAGGGAAATGGTAGGTTTTATGAGGGCACGCGATGTACTCAGTGGAATTATTTTAAGAGATACGAAGAAACTTGGATGCCAAGGAGAATGGAGTAAAATTAACCACTTGCGCTACGATTTAACTTAAGTTAAGCAGTGCCTTAGCGCGTTGCTAGGGTCTTACATAAAGAATTTTACACGGATATGAATGAATATTCGCAACGACAGTAACATTTGATTAATTAATAATCTACTTCTGTATGGTAAATTTCTGCGACAAATGCTTATCTATGTGGTATACACGTCGCTGGCGGCTTTGGAACAAAGCGTGGCACATCTTTATGGCGCAAGTGGTTATGAAACAAGTTTTTGGTCTCGGACGAAGTACAATTACGAGAGGAACTAGATTTTGTATCTATTCGGGAAAGAACGAACAGGGATCTTCGTGATGGTCAAATCGTATAAAAAATTAATTTATTTGGAAAGTGCGATTGTCTTCGAAAAGGTCGCGTCGAGGGGTAATTGTTTTACGGAGAGTCGACAGATGTTGGTTCGTTCGAATGCAGGTCGCTGGACTGCGGGTGTTTGCGCAGATTGATGTTTTTATGGGGGACGGATAAACAAGTGGGATCCGGGTTGAAATTTGTTTCGTCGTTGGGAGGGTTTCGAAATCTAGTTTTTTAGTTTTTTTTTTTTTAAACGAGTAATAAAATTCAGGCGTCGTGTTATATATTTCTTCAACGCGTTACATACCTCACGCGTATTTATCGCGGTTGTCTCGTACGTTAATACGAAATCAGTATGGAAAAGAAGCAATTTACATAAACATCCACGTTTATTGAACCCACGCTGAGCAGTAGATACACCTGACATTGATCAGACGTTTTCAAGAAAAACATCCTTTCTATGGAAACAAAGATTGCGAACATGCGGGTAACGATCTTTCGAATCCTTTTCTTTCAACGGACTCTCTTTGATATTCTTAAAAATTATCTCGTGCAAAATGCGAGCATAAACTGTCAACGGTACCTACAATACGTCAGCTATAAAATTAACACCCTAGAATCGATTCCTGAATTACCAAGAAACTAAAACAAAAAGAAACAAGAATAAGGTAATATTTCGCAGAGAATACGATGGGTAAAAGATAGCAAACGATTAGGGTAGCAAAGTAGCCCCTTAAACCGGGAGAAATAAATAAACCCGTAATCTCCTGACTAGAAGGAAAATTTCGAACGAATCCCCGGGAAAACCACGCACTCGGTAATAAACATAACTCACGAGCGCATTAAAAAAAAAAAAACCGAGCTCGACATAACAATAATGATCTCGAATCCGCGCGTGGAAAAAACGAGCGATGGTCAGCGGCTAACCGTTCGCCCGCCATTAGACAGAATTAGTCGGCGGAGCAGAGGCCAGAGAAAGAAGGAATACAATAAGTGCTAAGAAAAGAGGGGGGAGGGGGGATAACGGAAGCGAAAAATAGACAAAAGCGGAGAGTCAGGGAAAAGAGGATTTCACCGTTGTCCTTCGGCGCCCTACCACTATTCGTCCTCGACCCGAGAAAAGCCCGCATTAGGAGTTTTCTCTCCTCCACCTCGCCACAACCTTCGCTCTCCCACACTGCCCCGCTTTTCCGGTTCCGCCTGCAAACCTCCTTCGTACCCTTTTACCGCGACTATAATCATGGGAGTGACGAGGAGAAGGTACGGGGTGGAGAGAGAAGCGAGGGGAAGGCGTGGTAAAGGAGTTTTGCGCGTCATGAAAATCTTGGGAGAAAAAAATTCGGTAGCTTCGCAGCTTTATACGGTAAGGGAAAAAAAGAGACGATGAAAATTACGCCTTCGCTAGTTTCAAGGATACCATTACTCTTTCGGAGATACTTCGGATGGAAGAAAACACCTTTTTTTTAGAGGAACGATATCGCCTCCCAAGACAGTCTTTTATGAAGAGTAAAAAAAAAATAGCTTCGTACTCGTAACGAACTGTACTACGGTCCCGTCGAGTTTCAGAATTTTTTTTTTTTTTTATTTCCGAGTTGCCAGCGTTTCCTTCTCAGCCCCGGAAAATACGAGTTAGAAGCGAGAGAATTTTCACACCTCCATACGAATTCTAGGATTAAATTTAATATTGAATTACACGAAAGGCGAGAATATTTACTTTCGTTTCTTCGCAAACGAGGTAATTATTAATGCGTCGATCACTGTGCTTGCGTAACGCGCGAGTTCTGATGTCACAGTTAGGTGATATTAATTTAATTATTATTCATTTTAATTATCATTAAATATTATATTGATATAATATTATTAATATTAATGTGGTCGACGTGTATTAATTTCCTTCGTCTCGAAGCTGGTATCATAAGGAAAATACCTACGTAACGCGAGAGTTCTGGTGTTACGGTTAGGTGATATTAATTTAATTAATCTCAATTTGTATATTATATTGATAAAATATTAATATTAATCTGGTTGTCGTGTATTAATTTCCTTCGTCTCGAGGCTGGAGTCGTAAGGAAAATACCTACGTCACCGCTTATAAATACCCGTGTACGCGACACCTGATGACTCTCGGATGCCCATCGGCATTGGCAGTCGGATAGTACTGGTTACTTCCTCCAAGGCCTCTATAGATATACCTTACCGATATATTCGGGACGACGTCGTCCCAACGCGCGTCAGCGTTCCACTACGCGCGCGTCAATTTGCGCTGACTGGCATTAACGAGAACGAATGGTATGCATCGGTTATGCGCTAATCGAAGCTGACGATAAGCAGCTTCTCGCTGAGCTAAAAACTGGGGCCAACGTGGTCTTGAATTTTCCGCGAGATTTTCCACAAACACCTTTATCCCTAGGACTATCGAATCAGTAGTTTCGACCGGTTTCAAATTTTTTATTTACCAATAAATTTTTAATAATTATAGAAGGCGGTATAGTTTTATAAATTTTCAAACACGGAATTCGAATTAAAACACACTCGCGTGCCGATGTATTTTTTTAGCCGCGACGAGTATGAATTACCAACATGTTTCGCGTTTTACCTCAATTTTACCGTAACTAACAAACGCATTTTTTTTCATCGCGCGACGAGCATGCTGGTCGTTAAACAAAAAACAATGTAATTTTTCATCATCGCGACACGAACATCAGGGTGTAACGCGTTAAAATGAAAATACCCTTTGTCTTCCATACCGAGCTAAAACCGCCCTCGACATCGCTACGGGTATAATCGCTACGCGGTACACAATCGAGACAATTAATCGTCAAACTCGACAAATCGATTGATTCTTCGCGGTAGATGCGTGTCAGTTGAAAAACTAATTCCAGCGGACGATCCAACCTCCCGTCGCTATCCCATTAATTATCAAACGATATTAAATCACATCCGGGCCCTTTAGTACCGCGAATATTGTCAAACATCGGTGCCACCGCAAAGCCCGAAATTACTCGGTACTGCTTCCCAGGGCCGTAGGTCGCCGGGTCGGTCGTCTCGACAAACACCGCGAAACGGTTTCTCTCCGTGTAATATCCGTCGGTGACGGGAGGGCGAGTAAACGGAAACGCGAGTCCCTTGCTTTTATTTGCAGAGTGGCAAACGAGCGCGAAGAACCTCTTCCTCCTCGCGGAAACTAATAACGCGGTTAATCCAACGAGTCACGCGGCGGAAAAATTTGCCCGTCGACGAAAGAAACGAAGGGAGACCACCTTCCTGCGTCGCCTGCCCTGCGTCAAGATATGCGCGCTCTCATTTAAAGGGAATCAGTACCTGTTCAATGTTTTTAAAACGATTTAGAGAAACATGCTGAAAAACAAAAGTTTTTACTGGAAGAAGAGTTGACTAAGTAAAACAAAATCTCGCTCTGCGCAAGGTAATTCAAACCTAATTATTAGATATTAATATTAGATATTAATATTAGATATTAATATTAGATATTATTATTAGGTATTATTATTAGATATTAGGTATTGTTATCATAATAATCTAATAATAAACCTAATTAAAGGTCTCATGTGAAAGATAAAAGTTCAATAAGAGTTAGAAACAATCCCAATCCAGGGATCAATCACTCTACATACAGTAACACAATTTGACTGCAAACTTTCACCAGTCACTTTTGCTATCACGACGAGATTTTAAGATACTCGCCCATTAAGCGTCCGTCGTACAATTCTGAGCTATTTCTCCAATCGTGGCCGTGGTCCGACCGAGATCGTTAGTCTCTAACCCCCTTTGGATTTTCCTCTTTCGATCGACACCTTCTACACCGACTCTTGTTCCCCAGGATTCAGTCAATTTTTATCTCTTTTCTCCCTTTTTTCTTACAGAATTCTTCGCTTCTCCCTCTCAGACATACACCCATTACGAAGACCGTCGGGCCACTACCGATTCCCCTTAAACCTAAGCGTCACAAAAAACTGTGCTGCGTCGCGCGCGTTCCAACATTCGTCCGGCCTAAAGACGGCGAAAACGTTTGGCACAGATTCCACCGGGGGGCGTTTATTGCGAAGGAAACTTTTCGCCGTCCGAGACGTATGGCAGACGCTTTTATGGTTCTAGTTCGCGGAGAACGCTTTACGGCACCCAGCGGTACCCGAAGACTGGCAATAAAGTCGACGGTTATTGGCAATGCACTGCCATTATTATGCATACGCTCGCCATTCCTGTCCTCCGGTACGGCGGAATCTAACCGACTGGTGTCTGCGTTCTTTGTATCAACGATAGGGGACAAATTGTTATCGACGGGAGGACGACGGTACGATTAATCGGGGAAAACTATCGGGGAATACTTTTCTCCGTCCTCTATTGTTCGGCGGGAAGAAATACGCATCGCGGTCGGGCTCGCTGTCGTGCGGATAGCAATGATTTTTTACTACTTCTCTTTTTGTTGTAACCGAGATGAAGATAATGAAGAAATTATTGTTGGGAATATTCTCCTCTGTTTCTTGTTTTCTGTTTCTTATTTTTTTCCTTTTCCTTTTTTTCAAGCGCGTGTAAACGCGTTCCCCGTGTATAAACGTGGAAAGAAATACCGTGGTTTCATTTACACGCTTGAATATCTTAATAAAAAGAACTATACCCACGACTACTCTCTTATTCGACAAAATTGACGATAAAGAATCGTAACACGCGCCAAATCCCTTACGCGTCTAACGATTTACAGGTGAAAATTCCATCAGCTAACAGTATACGAGTCTCGATACTTTTATCGCGCCATCGAGTCGCCCTTATTGGAATTGGTTTACCATTTCGCGCTGGTAACACCGACGGTCGCACGGTTAGGCTGTCACGTACGTTTTATCTCGCGAAACTGTTACGTCTCGGGAAACGGTTACAAGAATCGTGGTTACACCCGATCATTCTTTCTTTTTTCTCGCATAGACACCGGCGAGACATAAACGGTGGAACGATCTCTACGCGTGTGTTCCGAACGGTGAACGTGGGCGGCTAAGCCGAGATAAAAGCGTGACAATTTTGTTTTTGACTTGTCGCGAATGGAAATACATCTTTTGTGGTCAAGCGTGGGCGAATACACGGTGTTACGATTCGAAATGACGTTTGTCGAGCGTACGAGCAACTCGATTGAGTTTGCGACGCTTCGAAATTGCTGATAAATCCCCCCGTATTTCCTCTCGACGCCTCGGACGCTGATAAGACGTCGATTCCATTCGGAAAAAAAAGCGTGAATTTTGCTATTTCGTTTGATTCGATGGGACGAAGGAAGTTTTGAAACTGAGAATTCGTAAGTACATGCTTTCAACGCTACGCGTAACTTTCCCGCGTATTTACCGGTTATCAATATACAATTAATGGCTTAAATCTAGATCATGCACATCTCTGAATCTTTGTATCTGCAAACTATTTTTTTACTCTATCAAGTGTATTGCGAGTCGCTGATCACGAAATAATTATAGAATTTCTATTCTACTGAAAATTATTTCACAAGGAATCACGTGTGCTTGCTTGCTTGAGAAATAGTTTGGGGATCCGGAGATGCGCATGATCTAGATTTGTTCCCAATTAATATAGATAGAAAGATCGCCGTAAGAGTATCCATCCTTGTAAGGAAAATCCCAGTGTGTCACGCCGTTTTCACTTTCGAGACATCGCCGTTTAAACCGTTGACTCCCACGCCAAAACCATAATTGCACGACACGTGGGTTGCCGTACTATTGTTACGAACTGCATTAATATTAATATTAACATTATTAATGGCTCCCCAAATGTCACCGAAGTACGGTTGACGGGGCGGTCGGAGTTAAAGCACCGAACACCATTTCCTCTCATTACGCTTCGATTAAACCTCGTTAGTTCTTAATCGTCTAAAATCTCTTCTTTTCTCGTACAGTTTCCCAATTAATACATCAATCGTGTACGCCACAGCACGATTAATAAACGTAAACTCAATTTCTCTGAAATCAATCGTATACGCCACAGCACGATTAATAAACGTAAACTCAATTTCTCTGAAATCTTGTTCGCGCGACGCTTTTCCTTACACCCACGCGCGTATCACACGCTCCATTATCGGACGTTTCGTGAAAATCAACGCGTTCTCGCCACTCGGCGTATGCATCGGCGAGTCTCGAAACGCGTCGAGCGCGTTTTCTCGACGACGCCGAGAAAAGCGCACTCGACGATCGCGCTGGTATTTTCAAGCGTCGTGGGGTTACGTCGGTGTAAAACACGGGGTGGTCGTTCAACGACGCGGGGGCTTGAAGTTACATTTTAGCGATTTCGCGGATACGTACGCGAGTACACGGACACGCGAGGTGCGGATGCATTTCCGGGCGAGCCGTTCGTGAACTGGGTTCGTTGAAAATTATTTCGGTTAAATCTAGATCATGTACGTCTCTGGATCTTCGGATCTCTAAACTTTTTTTTACTCTATCAAGTGTATTTGATACAAGAGATACAAGCAGTCGAAGTATCGAAAATGACATGTTGGTGCCCACTGCCCTGTTTTTCTCAGTTGACATACTTGCACGCGCATCGCTACGTCCGCACAATGTTTAACGTCTTGGTTGCTTTAGAAATAATTTTCAAACTGACATAAATTATTCCGTAAGTAATCGCAAGTGTCTACTTGCTTTAGAAATAATTTCCACAGTAGTATAATTTATTCCGTAAGCAACAGTAGATGTTTAGATTGGAGATCCGGAGATGTGCATGATCTAGATTTCTTCAAAAATTATTTTTACAACCAACTTCCAGCGATCCATGGGAAAGGAAGGAATCAACCGTTGTTTTTCTACTGCTCGTCAACCTCCAGGTTCTGCCGGGGCTGAAGAACGACTGCTGGTACTTCGCGGTTGGTTCCTTCCTTTCTCATGGATCATGCGAAGTTCATAGTAAATCACGAATTTAATCATCGACCGTTCATCGTGTTTAAATCATAGATATATAAATAATTGGCGTTATTATCTGGCTATAACGACCAGATAATAACTCCAATTATTTTTATATATATTTTATATGTATGATTTAAATCGCTATAACGACCAGATAATAACGCCAATTATTTTGTATATATATTATTTAAATCATGCGAAGTTCGTTGAAAAAAATAATTACAACGAACGATTCACGAGCGTTCCGCAAACGGATTCGGCTCGCAGATTTATCAGCGCCTTCAGATTCGCGCGTTGGGTTGACTCTGTCCACCAGAAACGAAGCGCCGCCAAGCTACCGGATACAAATACGCTAAGTTTGCGTATCGAACGTCTCGAGCAGTGACTACGCGAATGAGTCACGCCGAAGACCATACATCGGAAAAGATATTATCGCGAGGCCTTTATGAGCGTTCCACGCGCATGGACTGTTGCGTGCGAAATGTGCAGTGGTATGAAAATACACCGAACACGGGAATAGAATGACAGGAGGCAGAAAGAGAGAGAGAGAGACGGAGGAAGGGGGGGAAGACGTATACGAGCGTGCAGTTGAAGGCTAACTTCTGAAAACTAGGCATACTTGATACGCAGGAGAGTTATGCGAGATTTAACGACGGACGCGAGATATTTAAAGATTGATTTTTAATTAAATTTTTTTAATTAATTTACATCGGGATGTGGATTATTTAAGATTTTATGTATTAGATCAGATAGATAAGACAGATCGAATTTTTTCTTATATTAGGATTTGATAGTAAATTAAATAAATTATTCTGTAATTGAGATAGGTATTGATCTTTGTATAATTATGATTATGATATTTTATGATAACGTTTTGCCGATAAACGTACTATTTATCGCCATCGCCTATCGACCGGCAGCGTATAAACCGGTTAATTTCGAACCTGTTCCGAATAATTACCATGTTAATTAATAAGTGCGAGGAATAAAGCTTCGAAACGACTGAAAACTAGACTTGAGTTACATATCAATCTTTTTGCAAAATAAAACCGAAGACTCGAGGACCTCTTGATATAATGATCGACGATGCTCCGAATCGAATGGAACTCAATTATTTATCGTTAACTAACCGTTGGCGTTGTTACGCGTGGCATTACACGGTAATAGTCGATATTAAATTACACAATTCGGGTCGACCTATCCTACGACGCGACGCGCTCTCATTATCTTCAAAAGTATAGCGCGCGGATCATTACAAAACCCAGTTACATAAAAACGAAAAGAGATTGGCTGCGTTGAAGAAAAGAAAGAAAGAAAAAAAAAAGTACGGCGTACAGGCGTAAGGAAGTGACTCAGGATCTACAAATTCGCGTGGCTATCCACGAAGGAAGATTGGTATCGCGTTGCGTTCGAGATATTGCGCGAGGCACGCGTTACGCAACGACAGACGTTACAAATAATTAAAATGGAACTCGCGTTAATTAGAAATAGAACGTCCGAACCACGAAACTCTCCGCAAAGCAGACGAAAGTAACGAGCAACATTGCAATTTGTTGGAAACTTTCTAAAACGCGATACCATCGAACTGTAAAGTCTTGCGGATCGAAAGCAACCTTTTTTTTTCTTTCTTCTCCTCGATCATCGTCTCGGAAATAAAACAAGGATTTTCCATGATACGTATGTAGTCATAAATGACGTTGACGCGTGATTTAAAGAAAAAAAAAAAAAGGATAAATGCGAAGTCGTCAATGACGTGGAAACGTTTCTGTTCCGATGCGTCAGCGTTCTCGAAGTTGATTGTACAATAGTTCGCGGTATATCTCGTTAGTGGATAGCAAATTGCGTTTTGACACTTTCACGCGTACGACCTAATTTTCAATGCACATCGCGGAGGTAATAAATTTCATTACCGTCCCGACAGTTTCGACATTTGTTGGACGGGGACGACTCCTCGGCAAACGGGGTTTTTTCTCCGTTTCCGAGAAAACAGCTGTTCAAAGCCAGTGATTCTTCCCGGACTTTCGGATCACGAGGAAGCGAACGAAATAAAAAATGAGACTTTTGGGATCCTAAACCGGATTCGCCGACGTTATAGGTTTGTTAAATAACGAAGCCAGATTCCGTCATCGTCGTTCACGGCCGTTCTTATTATTTTCGTTTCGAAACGGTGAACGTGTTGAGGATTTTAATGGGATATGAATTATGCGCGAATTTTGTACGAATCTCTGATTTTTCTTCAATGTTCGTACGTACCTGACGGAGGTAGACTCTGATGTAAAAAAGTTTAATTAAATCCTGACGTCAAAACTGAAGCTAAGCCATTATTTCGAAAACGAGATTCGACTTCCAAACAGTTTTATAAAATGAAGTTAAGCGGAAATTAAATAGAATTTAAAGAAAGAATCTCATTTCAAAATTGAAACCAGGGCTTGACTCACAAAATCGAGCTAGCTCCCGTTTTGATAACTCGCGCCTAGACCTTGACATAAAAAATCCGCCAAATCCTAGACTCGGAAAATTGAAACTACACCGATACCGATCAGAAAAAAACAGAAACCCGAGACCCTGCCTTGAAAAAAGAAAAACAACGAAGGTTAGACCCAGATTTGAAAAAACGAAGCTAAAAGCGTTGATGTAGGTCGTAATAAAGCGACCTACTCCGGAAAATATTATTCCACCGTTATTATCTTCGACGTGTGCCAGATTCGAAGATAGGTGAAACGTGCCAGATAACCATAATTTATTAACGCTCGGCACATAATCCTTCCTACACCCTTACCGTCACGTTCCGCGATCCTTGATAAAAGAACAGAAAAAAAAAGAAGAAGAAGAGGAGTAACAAAACGTAACCTCGGCGCGGGCATAAAAAGGAATTAATCAAATCCGCCGCGATTACAGTTTACACGCACGCTTTAACGCGATAACCATAGACGAGCGCGAAACGAAAGTGGCTACCAAAGAGGTAGGGCAAATGTGCCAATGAACGAACACGTACCGGCGAAACGAACGAATCGTCGGTGAGAAGAGAAAATCGACGGGGGTTTCAAATATTCAGTTCGAATTCAGGATGCACGAATCTTTCCCGAGAGAATGATATCCTTATCGCGTATCGCTTGGATGGAACCGACGGCTGACGCATCGACGCTCGTTCGGAGAGTAAAAAAAAATTTTATCGCTTTCTTCGTGTCACTCTAACTGTCGCGATACTCGGCGCGTAAAATTTAAGAGTAGCCTACGAGATCGAAATCTATAAGAAATTCAATTGAAGTATCGCGTACATCTGAATTCTTTGAATAAACAAAATTTGCTGGAGAAGTCCTAAGATATAAAGAAATATGAATACACGGGTGCATTTGAAAACAACTAATCAATTTGTTTGAACAACGCACCTCGCATCTCGTACATGTGAATTCGTTGAATGAAAAAATTTGCTTGAGAGGTTCTATCATATAAATAAATATGAATACACGGTTGGATTTGAAAACTGATCAATTTGAGTTTGAACAACGCTCGAATTAACCACTTCCATGCCACGAATGCAAACTAGCATCCGCGTACATAGAAAAAAATATATATTACGCGCGTCCAATCCGTAGAGAAATTGCGAATAAGGAAGATTAGAAAACTTCGTGAAAATTCGTCGAAATCGAGAGTCTCCGACGTCGCGGAGCGAAACGAGACTCGAATCGTGGAAGATTAATGGTTACTTCGCGGTAAAACGTTAACGTTAATACGCGCCGCATCGAAGAACTTTCTATCTCTCGAGACTCCAGGGAGATTCGCGCGTCCGCGTTTGCTTCTATGTTTTCAAGAACCGGCAAAGTGGGACAAACGTGGAAGAATACGTATTCGTGGAAAAGTCGAGGTACACGGTGCAACTTTGATCGAACGCAGACTCCGAGAAGCGCGTTGTCCGCTGTATCGATAAAGGGAGGGATAAAACGGGAAAGAAAATCATCCGTCAAAAACGTACGAGGAAGGCACTGCTGGAATCCGCGCGTAGAAGAATGGAGTACCGGCCTAAAGGCACGTTTTCAGGAGTTAAGTTTAGTTCACAGATTGTAGTTGATCGACAAAAGTTGAACATGCCTCGAACCAGTTTTGTTCGCACGCTTGATAGAAACTGATCAACAGTTTCGATTTAATGCAGTTAAAATGGCGTCGAGAGTAGTCAAAAGAAGAACTAAAGACAATTTTATTTGACATGAGCAAAAATCGTAAGAAACATGGTGTCCAAAGCAGTCAAAAGAAGAACTAAAGACAATTTTATTTGACATGAGTAAAAATCGTCAGGAACATAGTGTTTGGGTGAGGAAATTAATTTTAAGAAGAAATCGGCTGGGAGCATCAGAAACGTTGCTGAAGTAACTAGCATTAGAGGATAAAGAGGGATATAGAAATAGTTAAAGAATATTTGAAGAAAAATTTGACGAATTGTTGTTGAAAGCTAACTTGACAATCAACCGAAGTTCACGCTTTTCAACGTTTTAGGTTTCAACCTAAAGGTAAATGTCCGATGACTCATCATTTGAAAGATAAACTTTGATTCGGTCAAACTTTTGTCGATCCACTAAAAAATTCATCAACTTTATCGAAACAAAGCTTTTGAAACAAACGTCACAGATTTCATTCAACTTTTGTCGATCAACTATAACCTTTGCACAGCGCACTCTCTTCCATGTCGCATTCAAACATTATCAGACACGAGCGACGAGGAAGGAAAAGAGTGCCACTTCCGACGCGCATCAACGTGACTCAGAGAACCGATAAAAAGTACATTCGCTGCCAAAAAAAAATTGTATGCACCTCGTACACATTTGGCCCGACTACCTACGAGTTCCAGTGGAACTTTTTGTTATCTATGTTACTCGGATTTTATAATGGGTTGGATTTTTGTCTACCCCCCTCCCCCCCCGTTTAATTCCGCACTTACTCTTTTAAGCGTCCATTAACTAAATTAAAAGATTTTGAAAACCGGGATTCAAGTGAAACGAGATTCCAATCATGAAATATTTTCACAATATAACTCATAATATATGCTTCACAATATAATTAACGTTAATTATTAAGTATCATTAAATATTCGCCTTGCGTATGGTAGCTCACGAATATTCGTCGGATAATCAGATAAGCGGCTACAAGTGTAATTAATAGCATGCGAATGTTTATGCGAAATGTATTATTTTGTGCCTTATTCTATGCACTTAATGAATGATTCAATGCATTATTTTATCTCATCTTATACATACAATACATTATACGTATATTTCACGCATATTGATCGCATTTCTTTTCCAAATCCGTTTAAAGTCAGTATAAAAATAATGCATTTGGCACAAACATCCGCACTCTAGCAATTAACGTATCCGTGTTTTAATTCCCGCAATTTTTGACACCGGATATCCGTGTGGCAAAAAGAAAAAAAAAATCTATTCCAGTAAACTTTAGAATTCCGCGAGCTAAGCGGAGGAGACAATACCGCGATGCGGGACACAGGCATATTTCCCGCGAAAGTTCGAAGGAGAAAAGCGTAGCGTCTATCGCTGCGTCAGAGAGGTGACGTTGAAAATCGATACACGCGTCAGAGCGATACGTTAACGGGGGGGGTGTGTAGATGGGGGAGTGTGCGCGCGTGTGTGCTCAACGGTGTTCCCCTGAGATAAAGGGGAGAGGGTGAATTTTCGTGGGAGTGCTTTGTCTGGCCTCCGTCGAACTCGGAGGACGACTATTGCATAATTGAACGATTCTCGGGGAAAACGTTCGCGTAAGAGGGCGTACGGTATACCCGGGGTGCCATCGTATCCGACCAACCAGCGGCGAAATAATTTAACCCTTTCAAGAATATACGGGACAATAATCCCGCGGACAAATTTTATCTTCGCTGCTGGGACGAACGATCGCAAATATATTTATATAAATGCTTGTTCAGTATTTAATGTGTGTACGATCCGCGCGGTTTGTTGTCGGCAAGCAAAGTGAGATGATCTTTGTAGGCATTTTAATCATCTTTGTATCGCGCGGTATAAAGCCCCGTTCACACGATACGGTTTTTTTGACCGAATCGGTAATTTTCTCTCTCGTTTGCGTCTGTTTGAAAGGCAGATGAAAAGTGACGGCGGCACGGTTTCGGTAAAAAAAAAACACCGTATCGTGTGAACGGACTCTCAGTTTATTGCGTAGCCGACGTAACGGTTAGTAGATCGACTGCGGCGTTGCCGACGTCACACCGTTTACGACGTAGCGCCGGAGTTTAGTTTGGTAACGAACGATCGAACTGCCCGATTCGGTAATGAACTTATCTTCATTACGTATATATATTTTATTAAACTGACTATTGATTAAATGATTATTGAAACTGACCCTTTCTACATTTTAAATTTCGCGAGTAACATATGTCTCGTGCCGAAACGTATGGTTGGAAAATTTTATCAACAGCGCGATCGGAGATAGTAGCGAAGAGCGACGTTTCGTTCGATTGATAATACCTACGCGTAATTTGCGTTACGTTATTCTTGAACTTTGGTACGATTTATCGACGAGAGTCCCCGGGAACTTTGAAAAGTTGCGCGACCATAACTTCGATCCAACGAGGTGTTCCCTGGCTCGCGAGGTTCTTTAATTGAATTGGAAGTTCTATTAAGTAGGATAATCTTGCTTCAACTTCTCTACTGGGTTATTCAAAATTTTGACAGTTTTTGTTTTTAATTTAACTTTGTCTGTACGTTAATAGGGAAGAGGATGACAATAAAGTAAGTTCTAACGAGCGTAAAACTTAACCCTCTACCGAAACTTAATATTTCTTCGATTTTCGTGGGTACGCAATTACGTATTATCGATGTTACATTGTTAAATAGAAAATAAAATAAAATAGAGCGTACGTCGTAGACTCAGATATCTAACGGAATCTCAGCAGCCTCGATTTCCATTTTTCTCGAACGAAAAGCACCGAAGAATTAAATTATAGTTATCGAATAACCAAGTTCCAACGACGCTCAAAAGTTTGTTCAATTGCACTTACGTTCCCCGGCAATGTTGCGGTTATCGAAGAATTTACTTCGCTACGGAGACAAACATTTATGAAATTCTTGGTCGTGTTGAAATACCTCGGAAATGGTTCGCTTAAAGCGTGGATCGCCGCGTCAACCGTGTTCGAGTGACACCCGAGTTTCTAAAGCAGCACCCGGTTCACGGACCAAAATTCTTAACATTATAATTCACGGAATACGAATTTTATAAAAAAAATTAGTATCAAGACTATTAATGACCCGCGCGTGTCACCCGAATAACGGAGAGGCAGCGATAAACGCGTTAAAACGATGCGCGGGAGCGGCAAGTACTTCGAGAACGTTCAAAGAAAACCGATTTGCACCCAGCGAAACTTTGTCCGACGTCGACGAGAGATTTAAAGTTTCCCCCTTAAAGCTCCGTCCTCGCGTGGCCGAGCAAACCGAGCGCAAGGTGCATCGCTAAAGAACAGAGGAAAATAATATAACGGAAATACTCCTTTTCGCGAAGAAGGGGTTTTGTCGTTCGATAACTTTGCCCCGAAAGAGAAATATCAGATTTCCGATCGGCTCGACTTAGGGAGGGGGGGACAAAATCGCGTGGATAACTGAGGAGAAAATCAAACGTAAAAGGAAAGCAGAAAGTAGAGAACTTGCAAAAATTTCGAGCGGCACGTCGATCCGTCAACTATCGTCGAACAATTAACCTCGTTCAGCGAGGATGACTGAGGTAAAAGGAATTTTTTTTTTTTCGCCTCTACGAGCATCAATCGTGATTAACGAGCCTTCGGGAAAATATGCTCGATATCGGTTAAAAAACACACGGATTTCGTTTTATCGAGTAACCCTGAGGTAGCATTCGAATCCTCATTAGAGTACGAGTGCACTCTCCTCGGATCGCGTTGAGGAGCGATGCTAAATATCCTCCGCAAAGCCTGGGATTACATTTTTTACGATAAACTTTTGTTCGCTCGCGCACGTTTAACCCTTCAACCGCGAAAAGTTGGTTCGACGGTCGCGTGACCCCGATATCCGTGGAAGACTTTCCCACGAACCTATGAACCCGGTTCAACGTCGGAACTACGAAACCAGTCATTTTGAGTGGTTTACAATTTTTATTGTGAATTTACCATTTCCAAGAATGAAAAATGTGTATTGTGAATAGATAATGTGAATAGTATGTACAACTTCATGTACATGTTACGGGCAATGTAAATAATTGGGCGTTATTTATAGTGCCCAAAGGCATATTCAAGCCATGCTCGTGTTTTTATTACATTGCCCGTAACTATATGTTACGGGCAATTATAAAACATGCCCAAATATTTATATTGAAGGTAACATGTATATTCTTTAACCCTTTGCAGTACAAGCATATTTGACGACTACCATCAACCTAGTCCACATTAATTTGACAAATAATCAACATTAAACAGACGGTTTGCGATGAAGTGTCCATCAGTAATATCAACTTTTATTATTACACGCGACATGTTTTAATAAGCACTTTATAGTTTGAATTCTTGAAACATAATCTCGAGCGATACTCGACGATGAACTACAAAGAACTAACGATATAAAAATCGTTTAAATGCAAAACGAAAGTTTATATCCCCCGCATAAAGTAATTGACAAATAACCAGTCATTTCTACCGATCCGGTAGAAATGGATACACACTAATCGTCGACAGTTCTACCGTTAATACCGAAGTTCTCACGACGAATGTGTCGAAGCGAGATGAGTTTCGGACGAGATAGACAGCGGTAGATTTGCTTCGCCGATACCAGCAAATTGTATTAAACCAAATCCGCGTGGGAAATCGTCGCCATTTACGTTACTCTTTAGCCGGGCGGGTGCAATCCGAGGTAAATAGAATGAAAGGGGGGTGGGGCGGCGCGCGCTAGGGGGTGGGTGGATACGATTGCGATTACGTTCCACGCGAGTCCCTCGCGAGACGCTCGTCGGATTCTTTAAGACCCCCCCACACCTTTGAGCGACGCCTACCTTTTACGCCGAACGACTGTCAAAGCTTCTCGAATAACCTAAATGCCCCAGGGTACTTATTCGATTAATCGATCAGTCCGTTATCCCTCTTTTACCCCTCCGGACTTGAATTAGTTCGATTAATTTCAATGAAATTAATCCCGTGGCTTTCGATTAATTTCAGTGAATTACAAATGTTCGAAATGATACTCGATACAGGAGTTTAAGAATTTTTAATGCATTCTTTTAATATTATTCGAGACATTTAAACGGCGCGGAATAGAGCACAGACGATCAAGCAAGAAATACAATTAAACAATTACTGTAGAAAAAACTACATCCGGAAGTAAATTTCCTGGGATAATATTTCATGGCAAATTAAAAAAAAAAAGAATGCCACGGTACGTCCACTTAACAATAATTTCGATACACCCATGGTACCAATAATAGAACCGTAAATGTGCAGCGAACGCGTTCGCGCTTATAAATTTTACGTCTCGATATTTCGCTCGCATCGCTCGTCGAGTCTGCTGAGAACGCAAATTCCAGAGAACGCTTTATCTACGACTCGATAAGAGTACGTACTTTCGTTATCTACTAAATACCACGGATACGCGATCCCCGTTTCTCCCTCGTTACTATCAACGGCGCTAATGAAACCCATTGATCGTAAAACGTAACAATGAAGAGGGAGAGCGTTTGATCCATGACCTTCAAACGCCTACTAATCGCGAAAATGAAAATACTTTTCGCGGAACGCGAAGGATAACCGATGAACCGAACGAAATCGTTTACAGATACGACGACCGCGCCGCTTTGTAATTACCCTCCCGTGCCAATAGGTAATCCGTAACGCCTCGGCGTTACGCGCTACGAACAATGACGCGAACGGAATGTAACGTCGGTACCGTAAGTCGTACAAAAGAGGAGAAACTGTTACAACTGAGAGTCACTCACCGATCGATCTTGTCCATTGTGTTGGGATGCTGCAAGATGGTTTGCTGGTTGGACATTTCCACGACGCATTGTGTACCGAGTTCGAGTTCTGAAACAAAAGGGGGTGAATAATGTTAAACGCGTGGGACACAGGATCGATACAAATGATAGAGCATAATGGATGGTACGTATATTTATCGCGTTACTTTTAAGTCGAACGATTTAATTCTATGTAAGCGCATTTTGGTTTACTTCTTTTCTCTACTCCGATTGTCCTGTTAATAATAATACTGCAGGATATTTTTTCAGAACGTTCTACCAATCGTAAGACTATCTGATATTGAGAGATCTTTATTCGCTGGGGGAATGAGCTGGCCCAATATTCGTTGCTGGAGTTAGGAAAACCCAGGAAAACCTAACTGGACCACTTAACAGAGGTAATAGAAAAATGCAGATCTATAGTTTCGACATGGAAAGTTCAAGGCGTCCAGACTTCGTATACTCCTTTTTGGAAACCCCCTCCCTTTTAAGAGGTTTCGGGTCGCAGGGGTCCTCCAATGGAGTTACGACAGTCGGTACAGTCATTGGCACTGGTTGTCCCGTGCAGACGATGGGAAAGTGTCTATCATTGTGGGCCGTCAAGGACGAAGCGCGGAAAATCATACACAACTATCGAGTACAGTGACTATTGTTAATATTTGCATTAAAATGGTTCGAAGTGTCTGAATATTAATAAACGTCCAGCACGCGTCGTGATTATTTATATTAAATTTTAATATTCGAGGAGCTAAAAATCATAGCGACGTGTGTCAACGGAAATACAAAATTTCAATTACGTCTTTTTTAATTTCATAGAATTTTAATACGATGTTTTCAAGATCTGTGCGTCACATACATCGCTAGGATTCTCAATCAGTTATAGTTTATTCTTAATCGCGGTGACGTCGAAAATTTTTAATTAATCAGCAATACAAAATAAAATGAAATTTTCTGGCATCGTGTTGGTGTTTTTAATTGAAAACCTGTAATTGATGTACGTTGCCACGAACGCTGCTAACGCGATTGTTGACATTTCTGATGGCCAATGGAATACACGATGTATGCCTAAGGGGATATATCTAATTATCAGGTTCAGGTACACCGAACAGTAACCTAACATGATTCAAACTTTACACTGCCCTCGACGGATGAATTTTCGATCGACGAATACGTAATTTCGATTAACCGGAGAATGGAATGAGCGAGACAACGAGGCAATCGAAGTATCTTCAAATTGAAGAAACAAACGACTTTCGAGTAATTGCATATACAATATTCGCGATAGTAAGAAAAAATGGCGCGAGTTACCTACATATTTTTACTTTAAAGAATATTTATAACCACTTAAATTTCCGGACCCAGCTTCTTATTATTGTACTCTCGTTAAAACTCCCTAATTAATATATTGCCAGCTCTGCATCATTACACCGCGACTATCGATAATCCTGCGTTTGTCGCGACTACTCGTATCCCGCATTCGTTAGCGCCGTGAAATTCCTCTAGTTGAGAAATTATTAGCATTGCAATACTATCGCAACTATCGGCAATCACGAATTAGTCGCAACTACGCGCAAGGCTCGTTTACTGGTCGCGTTAATATTCTCCAGCCGACAAATGATTTGCTTTGCCTCATTATCACGACTATCGACTGCCGTGCGTTTGTCGGAGACTACGCGCGCATCGCGTATTCGCTAGCACCGTGCAAATACTCCGGTACGTAAATCATTAGCCTTCGCAACATTATCGCAATAATCTACAATCGCGTATTTGTCGCGAATATACGCTACGCGTATTCGCGCCAGTAGCGCGAAGATTCTCCAATCGAGAAAATTATTAGCTTTGCATTCTTATCGCAATTATCGATAACCGTGTATTTGCCGCGACTACGCGTAAGGTGTATTTACTAGTCGCGTTAAAATTCTCGTATCGATAAATTATTACCTCTCCCATTATTATCACGATTATCGACGATCGCGTGTTAGTCGCGACTAACGCGTAACGCTAAACCCGCGTCTGAAGATCGATATTTGTATTACAATCGTGGGGGACGGTTGCGAACAAAAACCTAACAAACATCCTCCCGTCTGAAGAACTCGGCGAGCTTGAACGCTGTATTCATTTTCCGCGTGCACGTAAGAGCCCGTTCACACGATACCGAATCGGTCGTTTTGCCGTGTAGGTTATTTTAACCGTATAATCCAGTGGCAATGTCATTTATATGGGCGCGTTCAGACGAAACGGTAAAACGAGCGATACGGTCGATTTTGTCATTCGGTTTTGTCACTGCAAACCGAAATCGGTCATACGGTGAAAAACCCGATTCAATTCGTGGTGGCAATGTATATTTATGTACGCTGCGTTCAGACGATTCGGTATTTTTACCAAAACCGCGACGACGCCACTCGTCATCCGCCTTTGAGATAGACGCAGACGGTTGATACTGAAAACCATTGAATAAACGAAGACCGCTTACCGTAGGGTTGCGCGCGATAAAAAAAACCATACACCGTCTAAACAGTCCAACCGAAAACGCCGAATCGGGAAAATAACCGATTCGGTAAAAAAAAGAACCGTCCCGCGTGAACGGGCTCTAACGCAACGTAACCGTTGCTATAATTCCGATCGCGCGCGCGTCACATCGACGAAAACTAAAGGTCGGCTCGCGATCGTCTCTCGTACACTTGAGAAAAAACCCCGAAGCGCCTGACGAGGCAGAAATTAAACGAGCATAAGAAGAAGCCTTACGCGCGTGTAATATCTTACGTGTCGGTCGCGGCTCGTAACGCCGCGTATTATACACGTACGTACCAACGCGCGTAACCGTATCACGTGCCAACAGCTTCCGAGTAAACATTGGCACCGTCGTTAGCCGAACGTACAGCGAATTGCTCCGATCGATCGTACAACTAGGTAAGTTCGACCCAGGGAACTCCCGAGGTACCGCTGCGAGGAAAAGTTATTTCGCCCGGGAACCGTGAAACACGTCGAATCGTAGTTACGGGGAATTTACGGTAATTTTTGGATTATAACTTGGGAGATTCAAAGATCGAACTTTTCGGAAGTCGGGAGTATTTTCTGGAAGGTTGTCTGGAAGCGATTTACAAAACATTCTCCCACCACCCGTCGTGCTTTTTGTAAAGCTCCTTTTCCGCGGGGCTACCGTCGCCGTGACATACTTTGCTTTTCTTCGGAACGAGGTGTTTTAACGATCGTCGTAATAGAATAATTCGCCGTCGTAATTAGATTATATCGTTGTAGTAATTAATACGGTACGTCATAATTCGATTAGTTTCCGTATTATTTGCGTAATACGGTCGTTTCTGAGAAAAATATGGATGTTTTGCGGATAGTTGTCGTTTCATGATTTTAACTCATTTTCAAAAGTGACCACAGAAGGATCGTTTTAACTCTTCAGTGGAATCAGTGCGATCAGTTTTGTGGAATAAGAATAAGCTGACTGCGTTAACCCTTTCGATGATAATCACAACTATAATCGTCTAACGTTGCTATAAAAGAATTTGCATCGATTTCTAATTTAGATCGAACAAAACATTCTCCAGTTCCTAGAATCATTGTTATAAACAAATAATTATGTTGCAATTCTGGAATCATATTGACAAAAAGAATCGATTAGCATCGATTCCTAATTTAGATCGAACAAAACATTCTCCAGTCACTAAAACAATTATACAAAAAAAAAAATTATGTTCCGGTTCTGCAATCATATGCATTTAAGGGTTTAAAAAAAAACATTGATGTGAATCGGAGCGAGTTCAATAGTTCCAGTTAAAATATTAAACAGAGCCGTGGACTTGCGAAGGAAACGGAAGACTTATAAAAAATTGTAGGAAAAAAGGCGCGGCAGACGGCGGACAATCGATGCGAGCGTCCGAAGTCAACCGAGGAGTAGGAAAAAGGTGAAAAAGCGAGGCACGATATAGGGAAGCCATGCGCGTGGCAACTTTCTTACGACGGTCACGCGTCGCAACGCTCGTAACGCTGGGTACACCCAACGTATATCTCCTAACGCGTACGTACGCGCGTAAAGGTCGATTCGCACGACACGTAACGCCAACACAGGCTGGCAACGTTTCGCGAAAATATCGTTGAATGCGGTTTTATAGGATCAGATTCGCGTAATCGGGCAACGTCACGGACCGCCATTACTCAACGAAATACATCGACGTAACGTTGTCGGTCCGTGACGCGACGCGGACGTTTTACGTGTAGCGCGAATCGACCTTTAGACGGTAAATCCATAGCGATCGAAACGCTCCGCCTTTACATTATTCGAACGCATCGACGAACTCGCGGTGTCGATCGAGCCGATACTCCCCGGACGCGGTTCGTTCATGACTCGATACGCTCGATGACGCTTGATCGCTTTCCAATTTGATCCCGTGGTTCGGGACATTTCGAAATTCCGTTCCTTTGTTCTTTCGCGCGCGTAGCACCCCTGTTTCGAATTGCAATATCGCCGCACCGAGGATATCCGGATAATATGGATATTACGGGCAATATAAATAATTGGGCATTATTTATAATGGTCGAGTGCTGTATAGAATGTATCAAACGTAAACAACATGATCCTGGCTTGACGCGTTATCCCTATAGGCACTTTTTAAATTGCCCGGGCGTTGTAAATAATGCCCAATTATTTATATTGCCCGTAACATTGGATAAAATAACGTGTGCATCGATCTCACTTCGGTAGATTTTGTTACAAACGTAGAGCAAATAATAATCAGATCGGTGTACTTCTGAATTATGTAATGTGACTCCAAAAGAAATTGTATGACTCCAAAATTACAATTTGCTCACTCTGCCTTTTGATCGATTTTAATGTTTTCTTGATTTACATATGACTCCAAAATTAAAATTTGCTTACTCCGCCTTTTGATCGAATTTAATGCTTTCTTGATTTCATTGTGAGTAAATAGCAATCCATTGACAAAAAGTTCACGCACCGACTGTCATAAATACCGATCTATCACACGGATACCACGCATAGTCCTATCGCTTTTAGCTAGCTTTAGCGTGGACGTGTCGCTGAATTGATTAACGCGGTTAGTTGGGCGAAGGTAAGACGATCAACTATTAAACGGCAATGAACTTACATTCCGTATAATGTTCGCGAAAGTTCGTCGCTGTGCAAAATGGTCCAGGATAGTAGTGAAATCCGTTAACCCTTTTAGTGACGGCCGAAAAAGTTTTATCTGAGCGAAAAATGCCGAGCAAAGTTGGTGCAAGCTACTCGGTAAAATTAAAGATATTTGAAGTCTTCTAACTTTTTATGATGAAAAGTTCTAGAGCATTTTGTCTAGACTCACTTTAAATCGCGAAGCTTCTATTATACTTTCCTTTCTTGCTAGCCATGTTTCCCTGGGAATTTGCAATTTATTTTGCGACAGAGTTCTCTCGCGATACGAATACACCTATTCCTGCTTTTACACTGAAAATAGGTTACTCGGAAAATCGTGTAAATCAAAACGACAAACCGAGTAAATCGAAAGAAAACCAAACTGTGCATAATGCGTTTCAACGTAAAATAAATGTAAGATACCTTGAAGAATGTTAAAATAACAATCCATTCGTAAAAAGACAAATATATAAAGATACAAATATGTAATTCATTTGACATATAGAAACAAGAAATATAACACCCTTGACAAATTTATGCCAAAAGTTTAATTGCTGCAAAGAAAAATTACTAGAAATATTTATGTAGCCAAAATGTTCATTTTTGCCATTTTTTTGACTCCGTTATTTTAAAGACCCTGTAAAAGCGAAATCGTGTAAATAAAGTACCGCGAAAATCGGGGGATAGGTGTAGTAAGGCGTCATCGCAAACGCAACGATATATCGTCGTTGGCACTTTTCACGATTTTTGCTAACAACGATATATCGTTGTTGTAAATTGGTCAACTTAGTAAAACGAACGATGTTATCGGTGAAAAAATGAAAAAGAGATGAACCTCGCATTGCTTTTTCGCATTTCAATGTTCATAATCATCGGACTTCGCTGGTACCATTTAATATCGTAGCGGCTCCTCCTCGAAAAAAAGGGACTGACCGTACAGAAAAAAGAAGAAAGAGTCCACAGTGTTTCGCGCGAAACCCAAAGAACCCGGACGTTAATTAACTCGACGAAAAGCTTCGCTCCCCAGGGAGGAGAGGGTGGGAGTATCGAACGAAAAGGATCGTCGATGAGATAATGAAAATTGAATGAAAGAAGAACTAATGGAGCGTATTAATTGACTACGCGGGACTCTCCTAAGATTACAATTTCTCGTCGACCGCAAAAAAGTAGCGATTTTAATTTACCATTTACGAACGTCCGATACGCTAATTGCGTGTACGGCTTTACCGTGCGGCCTCGTTACGCGTAACGCAACACCACTTGAGAGGGAATAACGATGCATTACTTTGCCGCGTAACGTAAATTACAAGTGAATTACTCGCGAAGGATAAGGAATTACAATTCGACGCGTCTAATTGTTCGTCCAAAGTTGCGAGTCGATGTGAAATTTCAACAGTGGGATACACCGAACATTCGACGATGGATGACTATAGTCTCCGATAGGATACAGTGAGCTTACGATAACTGGTGACTATAGTCTCCGATAGGACACACCGAACATACAACGGTGGATAACTATAGTCACCGGCAGGACACAGCGAGCGTAGGGTAATGGTTGACCATTGTATCCGATTGAACGCAACGGACCCACGCGGCATTAGTGGCTACAGTCACCGGTAGAATCGAGAGGGTTAATCGGGAGAAGCGGTAACGTTGCGGTGACTTTTCCGAATTCAAGGAAAATCTGCGGAAGGTCTTGCACGATTTCCCCGTTACTGGAAAATCCTTTCTCCGGTCTGTTCGTTCTGAGAATTAAATCTCGGCGAGGACACGGCACCAAGCTGCCGATGATTCTTAAGTAAACGCTGCTTTCGCTTTCCGTGAATCCATCTGCTGTCCCCAGGTAGACAGGTGTTTCCAGCTGGTTTTGAACCTGCGCCAAAGGGACGAGGCGTGCCACTCGAGGCGAAGGAGAAGATGAAGCTGCAGTTTGTCGCGAAGGAATATTTTAACGAGAGGAGTTTTGCATGATTCGTGGAATCTGTATCTCGATTGAATGTTGTCTTGATTGTTCGATAGAAATAAATATGACGAATCATAAAATCCTTTCCAAAGTTAAGTAGAAATTTAATAAAGTGTCAAATCTTATAACGATGAAATATATTAAAAATTAGCGATTATAAAATATTGATCGAATGCTTAACGGGATTAAGTTCGGGGCCACGGTAGCGTAGCGGCAACGTGCGTTGCACCGCTTCCTTCTGACGTCCGTTGGCTCAGCTCTCGCGCGGCCCCGGCCTTAATTGCTAAACGACGAGCTTTTTAATTGCGTTCGATGAAATCATATTCAACGCAAACGACTCGAAGAGACTACCGTTTGCCGTGTGAAAATGTCTCCCTCGCTGGACGATCTCCCATGATTTCCCCGATCTAAATCACAATTACGTACAACCATACCCATTGTTCGATAAAAATAAATAACGAATCTCAAATGGGATTTAACAATGCAATGACCGCGGTTTTAGTGCCAATCTAGTTTCATATCACTGAATAAAATTACATGGAAGACACGCGTTCGGAATAAAATGCCGTTAAGCCGAGAGAATATTTATATTATTAAATAATCTTGCGGGGGTTTCTCTAATTAACATCTTTGACTAGACCCACTTATCCCCTCGTCGTTTCCGAACAACCGAGCACCGAACGAACACTTCATAATTTCTCTTAAGATTTAGTTACCAAACAACGTTTTACTTCCACGGAATAATTTGATTTAATTTGCTCTCGTTGGATCCGTGACAGGGTAATGGGAACTAGTACGAACTCTCGTACGTCTCTACCCAAGTTCGGTGTAATAGTTAAAGTGCATTCCGAAACATCATATTCCTGGGCGCATCGTTCCCGCGCTCAAACGTCGAGTGAGAAAGTGCACGGAAGTTCGACGGGCGTCTCGCTAACGAGTCGGACCCCGTTTTTTTTACTCCTCGAAGAATATAGGTAATGTAAGATTATCGAACTCCGTGCTTTCGCGATCTTTCACTCAGCATCTTAGGACGTAGTTTTTAAAACAACTCGTTTCGACGGTGCTCGAGAAAAGCTTGTTAAGCTTCATATTGAAGATCGACCAATTTATGCCACTTAATTCTATTTTCCGAAGCACGCAATTTATTTCGCGAAGCGTGTCCGTGTAGCGCAAAATGCTACATCGTTTTAATTAGAAATTGATATTTTTTTTTTTTTTTGGACCGAGAGATTGGGGCGGAAAACTGCGACGCTCGGGAAAAACGTGTTAAGATTAAAATTGAAAATTGTCCACCTGTACCATTTAATTCGTTTTTCTCAGGGGATACAATTTTTTTGTAGCGAAGATACTATCTCCTCCCGTATCCGTGTAGCGCGAAATGGTACATCGTTTTAATTAGCAATTAACATTTTTCGTTAGACCGTGAAACAGGTGAAAAGTGCGATCCTCGGAAAAACGTGTTAGGATTAAAATTGAAAATTGACCAACTGTACCGCTTAATTCGTGTTACTCGAGCACAAAATTCGCTTTACAAAACGTACTTTGCTTTACAAAGTTTGAGTACTGGAAAAGCGAAATAAGTGCACGATACAGTTGGTCAATTTCCAATTTTAAAGTTACCGCGCCCCTTCGTCGATTCGACGGTCAAACAAAAATATTAATTACTTGTTAAAGCGATTCGATTGATTTCGCCTGACGAACTTGATTCGAACTTATCTGATTACGCCGGGGCCGAATCACAACGGGCAGAAATTGAAATTGGTCTGCAAGACCCAGATTTCGCGAAAGGAGGGTCTGCAATGCGACTAGAATCGAGCGTACAAAATGTCTTTTGTTACCGCTCAAAATGTAGGCCACGTAAGGATGCGAAAGGGAATTAGAATAATTGCCAGAACTACGCACGCGGCGAATTTCAAACGAGCGAAGAAAAATTCTTACAGGGCAGAAACTTTAAGCTAAGTTACCACCGAACCGAATCGCATTTCACGTTTTAATTGAACAGAAATTCGGCGTTTAATTATTCGGAGCAACTCGGAAGTTAATTTGCGATCGCCCAGTTTTGGAAGTACCATCTCCGTTAGGGATTGAGTCAATAACATTTTCGATTCATCGTTTACGGATGCAAGTACAAATCCCGATGTTCGAACTAACGTAATTATAACTCACGGGCAAGATTCATGTAAATATAAATTATGGTTATTACAAATTCACGCGCGCTTGATATCAACGTTTTAACTTAAAAACTGTGAAAATTACAATTGCAAACCAGCATAAATTACATCTCACAGCTGCCTCGGAAGTTTCCAATAAATTATTCATCGCGCAGGGTCTAAGAACTTTTTGTATCAACGTATTAATTTGAAAAATGTCACCCATGGAACGAGTACTTATTGAAAAGTTATACGTCCATCCTTTACGCGCGCGCAACAGAGAGAGGGTAAGCGAAAAAGAAAAAGAGAGAGAGAGAGAGAGAGAGAGAGAGAGAGAGAGAGAGAGAGCGTGAAAAGCAAGCCTAATAAATTCCAGGATCAAAGGAACCTCCTGCATACACTCATTTTCCACGGCGGATCAGAAATGTGTAATACCGCCTACGCTCTCGTCCTTATTTAGAATGTCCTCGAGCACGAGCGAGTGTCACGAGCAAAAAAGGACGCTCGCGGAGGATGCAACTGTCGCGTGACGGGAAAGCAATACGGAGCGCGCTTTAGCGGACCGACGGAGACAAGTTGAAAACCACCGTCATCCGTCGCTAAGCTATCTCCCGTGGCATTTATCTTTTCTTCGATCCGTACCCTGGTACTTACCGAACTTAACCGAGCCGGTAAATGAAAATCAATATATTAATCCACCTCGCGGTAATTTCCCGCGGATAATTATTGTTATAATAACTCCGCGGTATCTGTACCCCCCTCGCAATTTATTCCGCGACCAGAACCAACTTACTTGCCAACCCGGTGGCGAATCCGGAATAATTATTTCCAAACTCGCGTATAAAACTGCGATATCTCGCGCACTGGTCGCGACCTCGTTATTAATTCTTTCCGCGTTCATTAGTTATTCGGATCTTCGCCATATGTCGTGCGAACTAACGCGTTTCTTCGCGCTAAGCTTGTTTTTATTCGACGGTGGTTAACGCTGCAATTATAGTCGCGTTTAATCTACAGAGTGAATCTGATAACTGAACTGAGCTATAAATCCGTTTCTATAAAAAGCGCAATTGCAGATTGCGATTACACCAATACGCTTCTATAAAAAAAATCGCGCCACACAGTGACTCACGTAATATGATAAACGTTGCAAAATTTTGTGATGTTTATCACGCCATGATAAACGATGCCAAATTTTTCTCTACCTCTACGATAGGCAGGGAGTTAGTAGTGACTGAAAAATCGTATGATTTTTTGGCATACTTAAAACATTAATTAACAATCGGGCCCATCGGATAACGGATTATTTAAGATAGTTTTCGATTTGAATTTACATACAAAACGCTATTAAACCGCCTTTCGGAACGCTTAATTAAATCATTCGATATCGCGACGCTCTTATCGCATAGATAACGACCGCAAATAAAATACAAATGTGGCCTAACATCGGCAACGCGCATATAACATTACTGGTACAAATAATATACAACGGCAATATCCCTCGAATAATTATTTAAAAACCAATCTATCTAGACATCCGATCGACCGAATTTTCTATTCGATCGAGAAATACATATTCCTCAATGACAACACGAATTACCCTTATCTACTTTCCACCTCTCACTCGTTATCCATTACTCGAACAAAATCCCGCCTATCACCGAACCAACGATAGTTTCCGCCGATCTTCAATTTTCCCTCGAACAGAAGCGAACCCCGAGAGCGAAGGGAGGAGAGAGACTTTTCCTTAGAAATCCCACGTCCCGTTCGATCTCTAATTTGTCGAGCCGAACGTAAAGTCCTTCGGTCGCCTTCGGCGATCATTGAAACGCGGCCGCCTAAGCGACTCTCGTCGTGTCAAGGTGGTGTGCTGCCGAGAGAGCAAACTGAAAAACGATTTGACGTCTCGAAAGCGGAACCTCTCGTTAGTGGCTGGATGGCTTTTCGTCAGCGAATCCGGGGGGAGGGGCCCCCGTGTCAAAGGACAGACCCTTCTCGCAATTTGCCGTCAGCCAAGAGTTTATTCCGGCCACGCGAGCTCGCGTCTATTTTTCCCTCATTTCTTTTGCATTCGGGGACGCGCGAGGCTGGAAATGTTACGCCGGGCAATATTTTTACACCGGGCGTCGCGTTTCGGGTGTTAAAAAAAAAAGATAAATAAATAAATAAAGGGCGGCGACGACGAGGAAACTGCGCGCGAGCGTAAAATCGAGCTACGGTATTACGGTGTCCGACGGCGTTATCGTTATCGCCGCCGATATCGCTGTGCTCCGTTATATAAGTCACATTATTGCGCGTTTAATTCTGAAAATCGTTGTCGATGGGAACGATACCGGGCGGAACGGTATCGAGACTGAAATTTTAATATCCTATAAACTTTGCTCGTTTTTACTTGTTTTTGGATGTCGGCTTGATGTAATGAAACGGTAGAAACGATCGGCAATTTTTCGTAACGATCGCTGTCGAGCGAAGTATCGCAAGTGGCACTGATTTTACTTGACTTCCCCGACGGGTGTCGATGAATTCGTTGACACGTGATGTATATTGCGACGAAATTTGATCCGCGATAATTAAAGTTGAGCAGTATAATGGCGTTTTATCGAGTCATTAAATAAACCTCGCGGTATAAAGATCGCGACGGAGGGAGTTGCATTTACCGTGAAATTTATTTTCTTTCGCAAAAAAAAAAAAAAGAATTTACGTGAAATGTGATCGAAGTCACCGTATCGATACGGCGTCGTTCAAACGCTTTGCTTCGACGGGAGAAAAATAATCAGCGTGAAAGAGGCTTTAGGTCTCTAGGTTAATAATTGTAATAATAGGTTAATAAGTGTTGAAATAAATGTAGCAATGTTCGAAGTTTGATTTAAAGTAATTCTAATCGTACCGCGCGAAAGTTTCCATTTCTTGTCACTAAATTCAAGTCCGTCCCACGCAACTTTCTATGCTGAAAACATGATTTCGATGCGAGGATAGTTTAAATATTTCGTTCCGAAAACATAACATATCGATTGTCGTTCGACAGTGGTCCGTACGAAAGAGACTCGAGCGGTTTATCAGAGATGGAAACCGGTTTCGGAAATCGAACAGACGAAGCGCAAGAACCAGAGCAATTTGGTCGAACCAAAACCAAAATTATAACCTTCCCGTGCACCTAAGTGCGATGAACCTGGTCGAACCAAAACTTGCACGATAAAAAGAGAAAATCGAAACGAGAGACAAAATAAAAAAAAAACTGATTCAAAAGTGGAACCAGAAACTGAATCAATAATGTAACCAGAAACTGAATCGATAGCGTAACCAGAAACCGAATCAAAAGGGTAACCGGAAACCGAATTAAAAGTCGAGGCGAAAATCAAACCGAACTGAAAATCGAACCCTGAATAAAAATCCAAACCAATGATATGCATAACGTGACTTCAAACGAAGAACGAATAAATCGTGAAAACAATTTCACAATTTCAGTATTTAGAAATATACAGTGAAATATTCGAACACCAATTATTCGAATACCCTGATAACCAAACATTCCGTTATCGGAATAAAGTATCTCCTTGCAACGTATGCCTTCCCCTATTTCAAATAGCGATTACGCGCAACGTATACTTTCTCCCTCCCGTGGCAATAAAAACAAATTACGCTCATAACGATTGGGTATGAAACAAAAAAGCTTCGTGATTCGTGAACCAAAAGAACTACCGGGTCCTTAAATATTTAAACAAACAACTGGAATAAATTTAATCGACCGACCAGTAATCATCCGGACGTTAAATTCAAATTACTAATTGTATTTACCAGTGGTATACATATTGTTACGAATGTCTATGTATGTCATTGCTTTCTTGGCGTCCGGCATTGCCGATAGACAGTTGTTAATTGCCGGGGCCGAGATTCAAATTATAAATATGTCAGTTGTTGCATTGAAATTCTGATAAGTGAACGGTTGTGTTCTCTATATTGTAGCAATAAACGTTACTTTATAAATATACATATTTCGCGGTCCCGGTCTCGCACGGTTCGTAACAATATGTATACACATACATAATTCGAACAAATAGTCAATTTCCCCCTATTCAAATGAATTAAATAAAAATATTCGAAAAGCGATCGCTGGCGTTATCCGGAACATCCCTTATCCGAACGCTCTCCCCCCCCCCCTCTCTCTCTCTCTCAAAAACGTATACAGCAGATTGTACCGCAAGCCTACCACCGCAAAATCGATATCGACGCGTGTACGCCGAACAGCGGCGCTCGATCGCCGATGCAGATTATTATGCAAAGATGACGGCACGATGATCGTCACTGCTGTGTAACGCGAATCACGATACACCGATGAATACCGGCGATAAAGACTGGTCGCTACAGTTCGATAACTGTCAGCCTGTTACTCGGCCCGTGGGTCGTACATACGTTCGTTGTACGTGTGTACATACACGTCTCGAGAATTATACGTACATACATTACGGGCACCCCTATCGCGGGATGGCTCGAGGTACACGGCGGCGTAGCGGGGAGGGTAACGCGAATCGATAACGCGAAGAGGACAGTATCGCCGAGCGGATCCAATTAACCACCTACCCTTTTTTATTACCTCCTCTTATACGTGGGGTTAATTACGCCTGTTTTAGTATCTTATTTTAATCTTCGGGATCATCGACGTCTCGATTAATCGCCCGACGCGAGACGAATTACGTTCCGTCGGTGTATAGAGACCCACTTTGCTATCCCTCGATTCCTTAACCCCTTGTCCTGTAATCACGAGTCAGACTCGTGGTAAAGAGTTTGTGCCATTAACGAAAACCACGAGTCTGACCCGTGGCGAGGAATTGATGCATAAAATGCCGCGTATTATTATTCAAACCAGCAATGGAAGTTATTTCACATCAAGTATATTTAGCTAAGTATTCATTTGCAAATTGCTAGTAATTCGTTATCCACTTTGAAGTAATAAATTGTTTTTTTTTTCTTTATTTGACGGCTGAACAGTTGAATGACACGGCGCGTGACCGAACTTCTTGTATACCATGGCTCGCGAGATCGGCAGATATCGTGTAGGACAACGGGTCAATCGAGTAATTGAGCCCCGGCGACGCAAGAAGATCGAGATAAATTTCACTGCTCGCACCTGTAACTCTTTTGTCATCGTGGATTTGTTTACGCGCGCTGGAATTAAAACCCCCCACGGATTGGCGCGAAGTCTGCAGGATGGAAGATAAAAGACGAGAGACCTGTGGTCGGAAGTTGTAACGCTTTTACGATGACAACGTTCTACTCGTTTGTTTTTTACTGTCACGTTTAGGACGTTTTAAATCGTGTCTCCCGTCGATAGTGGAATACGGTTTATTGTTTTTGATTTGTTTATCGCCACGGAGAAACGCTACGCGACAGAGATTATTGAGAGACAATTGTTTTGTAAATATTATCAATTGATTGGGAATTAGTAATTTGTTACAGTGGGAACGCCGTTTCGAACCGTCGCTACGAGTATACTAAGTAAATTACTATTTCTTCGTGGGGAGTAGAGACAACAATTACAAGTTTCAATTCTACAATTGACTAATAGACTATTTTACGGAATTCTACGAGATACGATGAAAAACGAGAGTCAGCAATTTTCTAGCAACTACTTACGATCAATGATTCCGACAAGATGATTAATTATGGAGGTAGACGACACGGTTTCGTTCGATTCGCGAATCTTAACCGATCCGATTGACAAGATCCCGCGGAGGAATTATTCACCCGTCGCGTCATACTCTTCGCGATACCGCTCGATATCGTTGATTCGCAAAGTTAGCAAGAATCGATGAATCTTCCGATAAGAAATTATATTTAACTTTTCCGCTGATAGGAATCATCCGAAACTTTTACAATCTACTCTGCGAAACTCCTTTAAAAAGAAAATGCGAAAATTTTCTTTCAAAGAGAAACCCTGCCAGTACTCGAGGTATCGAGAGAGGTAATGTCGCACGACCGTCGAGTAAATTTTAGTTAGCGCGCTCTAATTTAGTTTCGAGTACACGACGCGGATAAAGAACGAAACCAGGTGGATCCGTTACCCGAATTATCAGAATTCCATGGGACGCTTTTAAGTAATTAAAAATACAGCCGAACGAAATGTAACGGACGGTACGCCGAGATTAAATTATGTAAAAACAATGCGGAGAAAAACAGCGAACGTGCAAAACGGAGATAAGCAATCGCGAAGGATGGAAGCTTTATGCGAGAGGCATTTTTAATTAAACTTAAAGTCACTTCGACGTTAATTAATTTTAAGCGAGATAAGCCTGCCGTTGTAATCGCGATGGACGAACAAACAAAAAAAAAAACAACAAAATTACAACGAGCCCCGCGTATTACGAGTCAACTGCGTTTGATTTCAACGCGATACGCTCAATTACGAGGAAAATATCACTGAACCGATATACGAACGGGTCCTCGTTAACGCGCGCAACGAGGAGAAAATTTTAATGAAATTTCCGAAATAGAGATCCATGAATACGGATCTTAAATATTCGATAAAACCAAGTGATTTATTCCGCTACACGCGTACTCCCAGCTTACCGGACGAATCCTGCGTTCCGTGTAACGAGATAACTAACTTCGGCAAAAGAAGGGGGGGAAAAAAAACAGGTTTGTCAGTTATTCCTCCTCGTTTCCGTAAGCGTAACTTCGTTATTAACGCGAAAATCGTGGATACCCATTAACCGTATCGCTCAAACGATTTTCATACCTTCCTCCCTCTCGCTCTCTCGTTTTCCCTTTGATTTGCAAAAGTGTAGCGTAAATTAGAGCGATGGCAATAAAAAAAATAAAAAAAAAAGTACACCGCCCAAAAACCAACGCTTCGGAGAGTTCACCCTTTAGCGCGTTGCGGCGAAAGTTTTCGCATTAAAAATTTGCCACGGTTAGAGAAGGACGGGTGGAGGAGTCTGGTTTGTAATTTCCGAACGACGATCGGTACCTTTGAACTCGCGGAAACCTTCCACGGGATCCTTGGCCCAGATATTCGCACGTGATCGAACGCCTAGTCAGCGCTCGCACGTAGGTAATCTACGAGGTGTATAGCGATAGGTTTGAGAAAACTATGACACAGGTTCCAACCCGAGCGTAACGCGAAATCAGTTTTGATTACGCGCGTTATCGAGGCGAACGATACCCTACCATCTTCCCGGGGAAAGCTAATTATCGTAATAATGTAACGAGTAGGGGGATGATTGTACGCGAGACGAAAGATCTTTGTAAAACGCCACCCCTGCCGCGCATGCGAGCTTCGAGATTGGAAAGGACGCGAGGAACGGAAACCACGGGATTAAAGCAGCTTAGTTTTCCTCGATGTAACGCGAGGAAATCATTTTAATGGCGTATGAATATGTATGTACTTTGGGAAAGTAAGGTACGCGATGAAGTTTGAGGTTTTTCGATAAAGTCAGCGGGCGAGCTGAATTTAAAATAATCTTGCGAAAATTTTTTATCGTACTTGTAACGAACCACACGCGATATTACGGAAAGATGTTAGTCGGAACGGGGTTCCCGGATACTTTTCGTACGACGCGAGACTTTGGAAATTTTGAAATTTTAATAAAACACCTGGGTTATTATGTAAGACGAGTAGGTATAAAAGCATAAATCAAACGAACGAGTAAGTTCGAGTATAAACCGAGGAGCGTCGCGTATATATTTCCACAAAAATTCAATAAAAACCAGAGTACAAACACGCGAAACGAATAATATCGTGTTTCGGATCCAACGGTATAGCGAGATAAAATTTTCCCGAAGTCGAGATCCCGGGATCGTTTTTCTTATCGTTTACACGTACCACCGACGTAACCACGATGTTTCGTCTGCGTCGAAGAACCACGGGATCCTGGAAATTTATGCGTCTCGCACGCGAGTTGGACGCGGCGTACGAGGTGCGACATCGTTTTTGAGAATAATGCAAGAGACCGTAAGACGTGACGTGAAAGTGGGTAATTTTATTCGCCGGTGGTACATAAAATAGATTATCAGGAATTCTACGGGCACGCGACAAAGGACCGGAATGTAGGTGGGAGAGAGGAAGATACATCTTAATTCCCGTCACTTTGCGAGGAGGAACAAGCGCGCCCAGTTCGAGGAAAGTTCTGCAACGATAAATTTATTAGATGCACGCGAAGGGACACTGAATCAAGCGGAAGCTTGGGCCCATCGCATTTATTTTAAATCACTTGCCGGATTGAAAGGGGAATACTTGGGGAAGTTTATATTCCTCGGGCGATAGGGGCTATCCGTCAGGAGTACGTATCTCTTCTACTCGAAACAATATTGATAAAGTCTCGTTCTCGGAAGTCGTGGGTACTGCTTCGGGAGAGTTTTATCGAGAGCGACACGGAAACTGGAAAATATACAGCGCGATCGTAAAAAGATACATCGCGACGACTCCTAGTTCGGATTGATTTGTAAAAGCACCGTTTTCGTCGATACGAAGATCGAGAGTCCGTAGATTCAAGATCGACGGTGTTAATAATAATAATAATCATATGTAATAATTTGTAGATTGTGTCATGATCGACAGAATCATAAAAATGTAGATGCACCTAACCTATTTACACCGTGGATCGTTTTTATATGATTCTTCCGCGTAAATTTATTTTATCAAAAGTTTCCAGGAAGAGAATATTTGAGAATCTCCAAACACCTGGAGTAAAACAATTAACAGATACGCTACCGTCATATGAGATTCTTATCTACTTTCTTATCATCTTAAACGCGTTACCAATCTGTTCCAGGAAACGGCACTCGAAATTTCGATAACGCGATTTAATTTCAAACGCGTGTATCTCATTTTCCACGAATCTCGATGTCGAGAGGAAAAAAAAGAAATAGCACGGACCGACGATATAAAGGAACAGGGGCCAGTTCGAACGTCTCGTATTATCAACAGGCACACCACCGGCTGTTCAAGATCGAACCGCGCTTTTCCCGATAATTACATCGCCATCGTCGGATAATTAAGGAAATAAACGTAAACCGAGTGGAAGGCACTCGACCGAAGTATCGATTAACCACCGCCGTTCTGCCTTTTCGAACACTTCGATTACAACCCTTCGCGATGTATCGTAGCGCGTTGCTAATTCTCGATAAACGAGGACACAACGGTTACGTCCGACGTACAAATTTCCTGGATTCTTTTTTTTTTTGTTCTTCAACAACGTTTCCGTTTCCGAAACGAATCGTCGTTTATTCGCGTTTCCCTAACGCGATACATCGTTCGTTAACACGAATGAAAATATCCGATTCCTACGTTTGTCGCTTTTCCAGTGTTTCCCTATCAAACGACGCAAACACGGTCATTTTTCGTTCGTCTTTTGTAAACGTTATCGATCCAAGCGAAGTGTAAAATAAAATTAAAAAAGCATCAAAAATGCAAATACATGGGCCAAGTACAAGTAACCAGTATGTCTATAAAAATTCAAGAGACAAGGTCTAGTCTCGCGTACTTGTACTTGGCCTGAGACAAGACCTTGTCTCTTGATTGTTCCAAATCGAACATTCTCGGGTGTCTCGAGAACGTCGGAGCCAACGGACGTTACGGCCGACGTAGTTTTTGGCGGACGTTGGGGACTCCGTTTACACGAGCGATTCGACGCTGCAGACACTTGGCTCCGAGGCTCGCGTGTCCTGGCGTCGCACCGATTCGAGAGTAGCGCGGTTTTCGATTCCGCTCTCGCCGTTCAAGTTTTTGAACCCGTCCCGATAAACGATCCGGTGTGTCTTTGTTATCGAAACAGATTAGGAACTCGGAGGACGAGCGAAGTCTCGAGCTATCTAAACATTCTATTAAACCTTACTCGTCGTATCGATAAACCGAGAGATTAAAAATACGCGGGAGCATTTTTTTTAAAACGCTACGCCGGACGAATAGTTTCGCTCGATCTCAATTTAAATCGCATCAACGTCGCCATGGAATTTTAAAGCATAACCTCGCGATACGTTATCGTTCGCGCGCGCACGAATCTCGCGCGGCGCGGCATAATAAAAAAATACCTCCGCCTCGACGATTTTTCCAACGAACGAGAAAAGGGACGAAGAAGGTGAAACTAGCGGAGCGGAGTACAGCAATAACGGTTTACCTTCGCGTAACGCGGTATTACCGCGATAATCCTGTTACGCTTAAAGCGGCTATTACGGGCAAAATAAATATTAAAATGATCGATAAAGCGGCGACTGTACAACGATAACCCGGACAGAAATTAATACCGGTAGGGCAGTAGTTTTTCGCACGTGCGCAACCGACAACCGAGCTTAACCAGGGTTGTACCAGAAAGCTATCAAATTCTAAACCTGGTCGGGTGTTTCAGGGTCGCTTCGAAGTATCAAATTGCTTCCATACGAAATGTTAAGCCCGACGCGCGGGGATTAATCCAATACCCCATCCACCTACCCCCCTTTTCGTTAAACATTGCTCGGATGGAGTTTGACACGAAACAAAAAAAAAACCGTGAGCGATAATGGCCGACGCGAAACGCGTTACGTAAAGCAAACCTTTTAAACGCGAAAATGTCGCTATTGCGTTCGATATAACGAGCGGCGTGTAATCTAATCGACCAATTGCAGTGCTAACATTGTATAGACACTGCGAGACTTCCTATTACTCAATCAAAACCTTCGAATCGATCGTTCGAGCCGTCCTTCGATACAAAACTCGTCGAGAGTGTAGGATCGACAAAATTCTACTTTATTCGAACCGATAATACCCTGAATCGCGAAGAGAGTTTCGAAGCTTTACGATGTACCTACGTCGCAACGGTCGATCGTTCGAGACGATTACGGAATCGAAGTCTAGATTTTACTTTAAATCAGTGTCTTTATTCCATTCAATTTTCGTTCTTACGTCGTTTCCCTATATTCTCGTCCTTAACGTGGGTAGGTTAGCGACGGTGGTTTGCCAAATTAGCTTTCTATTTTCGATTTGTCTCTCTCTCTTAGAAACTCCGCGAACCGATGCAACGTTATTTAAATTTCGAATCGATTCTAAAGTCAATTACTCGAAAGTGGTTCAAACAATCTTCTTCAAGATTTTGTTTATGTCGGCGTGTCCGATCGGGTAGCGTCGGATACGAACCTCGATCAAGCCGTTACTTTTGTTATTATTTTCATTTTCCCCACGCTTTGTTTCCAAGAAGATTTTTAATTCGTGGTTTTATCTTGGCGAAGGACAGGTTGGGTACCCCTTCCCCCTTCCTTGCGTTTTACGATACGGATGGTTACTTTTTCGGAGCCGCGAGGAATGGAACGATTATCGAGTACAATTCCAAAAGTAACGGACCTGCAAGTCACCCATCCAGAAAGAATAACGAAAGCAGTGAACGCCGTGTATACCCTCATTATCCAACGTAAACGCTCTAGTACAGTGTCAAAAATATATGCGGAATGGAATTTTAACAAGTCTTAAGAAGATCAAATATTTCAACTGTAAATTGTAAACTCGCTGGGAATTTTTAAAAAAATCCTATTCACCGTCAATAGTGTTACGTTAAGCGAGGGCGAACGAAGATTAGGCATTATTCACAAATAGGAACGTTTATTATACAAGACCACAACCGCTCGTATCGAGAGCTCGAACACAACTACTTCGTTATCAAATTTAACAAGATGAATATCAGTGTCCGGTAACCAACAACAACTTATCGTTGGTACCGGACGCCAGGGAGGCAATGCTATTCGTAACAATACTATAGAGCCACTTGCTCAGTTCGATTAGCGATATCTTTTATCGTGATACTAATTTGTATACGGTACACGTTTAAAATTACTCGTAAGACACTAGAGAACGAAATATGAGAATCACAAGTAAGGAGGTCCGTTTGTTTCTTGAAAAATAAAACCTAAACAGTGTAATTTTGTCCTTCTCCAAGGGTTACCCACCCCCCCTTAACTAACATGGCACTGCGCCATGCTGCTGCTGCGTGTCAGTTAAAAACATAAACTTTACGATGTATTATAAACAGTTAATCTTTACCATTCGCTACCTGTCGCGTATACCGTGGTCCAAGGTTACGACCATCTCGCTTAATTCGCAAACGCCAAATATCATTATCCGGAAAAAAGAATTTAAAAGTTTTGAAAGTGATTGCACTGTACCCACGTATGTTATTTATCTTAAAACTCTCTTACTTATACCACCAGTATTTATATACTCGCTTTTATTAAAATATAAAAATCAAATTCGAGTATTTATGATATCGAACCGAAAAAATATCGAACACACAGCTGTCCTTTCGCCTCGTGTACGTCCCAAAGTCGACACTGAAATTTCCACGGAGAAACATGCGCGTAAAACTCGTGGCAATGACAGTGACAATGTTAACGACGCGTTCTTTATCAGCGCGGGCACTTAATGATATTCCGATTACGTCTACAGTCCCTGGTAGGTTACGCGAAAACTGCCAAGAGCAACGTACACGTCGATATTCGAAGCGTTTGCTTCTACCTGCGTGCAGAGTCGCGGCAGGTATCGTTCCCTCGTAAAGCTGGACCCAAAAATGTCCCGTTTGCTGAGCGACGTTTCTTTTTTGCTCTCCTTCGCGAAGGGTAACAGAGCTTTGCAAAGTTCCATAGCGCGGAGGGGAAAGAAGCTTTAAATAACATATGGATACTTGCGAACGTTCCGTCGCGCATTTATTGCTTCCTCGTAATCGCGGTTCAACGATATTCGATTGTACGTACGTCGAAGGAAAAAGGATAATATCGAATTGGACGCGGAGAATCGAGACGAGAAAATGGATATATCAAAGCAGCGATCGGCGCGGATAGCAGATAGCAAAGTTGGTTTTTATCGACAACGGCGATAATCGGAGATTTAATCGCCAGTCGGGATTGCTTAACCGATGGAAAGCGTGTGTATTGGCGATCGTTCGCCAGAACGTTTTTCTTTCTCCTTCTCTCTCTCTCTCTCTCTCTCCCTCCCTTTGGATGAGCGGCGATTAAATTCGCGAAAACGGGGGGGAAAAGGACGTGTCGCGCGTCCGATCGATCGAAATTCAATCCTCGAAGGTCGTCGAGAGCAACATCGCGCTGTGAGCGAAACATTTCTAGTCACATGTTTGTCCTTTGTCACGCGGTTTGCGTGCAGAAAGTGAGGGCGAGCGCGACGGTGATGACGAAATCACTTTTCGCAGGACAAAGTCAAATATCTCGGGAGCTGACAAAAGGAATGCCGCGCTGCTCCTCGGCGTTCCAAGGATTTTGAATTAAAGTTTGGTGGTGTAACAAAGGAACCGACGTACATCGCGTGCGTACGCGGTGAGCAGCGAAAAATGTTAATGACACCGTACACGGATTTAACGAATCTGCTCTCAGTGAAGAGGGATCGCTGAGATTGAATTGGTAAACACGAGAGAGATACGAGGCCCTGGCATCCAGTTTTCCTCTCGTCCACGCTCCTCTCCCCCCTTTTATCGGACACGAGACGAAAGCGACGAACCGAGGCGAGAGATAAGGGGACGCAATAGGATAGAGCGATAACGAGTTAACTCTGTCGCGGGGCAGGTGAAAACACTGTGGCTGGTTAAGAGCGATAAAGAGTGACACACTGTCAAAACGCACGGACCTCCGGGGGCTGCGTTGAGAGAGTCGAAGGTCGATTCACGACGATCGGTACCCTCGATCGTTCGTCTCGCCAGGAACGCACGGGAGATATCGTCGCGTGCTAGACGGGGGGGGAGATGATGCGCACACGAAGGTTATCCCCTAAAGGGAAGATATTACGGTTCTCTACGGACGATACGTACCTCTGCGATTGAACGGCCTAACCCGGACGGCAACCTTTATTTTATCCGTAGCCATGATTTCGCACCGGTAACGCGCACTGCAATAAACCGAACACAATGAACCTCTCGACGCTGTTGTGTGCACAGATACGACTTTCACAGGATCCTCATAGCGCTACATTATTTTCAACCCATAACGCGAACTTTTCATCTTTCAAACGGCACTACGTCTCACCGAGCCCATGACACACTTCGCCATATTGCTCGAACCTCTCGTCGTGCGCCAGACGACGGCTCGTCCTATCGAGTGAACGTACTTTCGAGAACTGCCGCTAGGAACCGCTCGGGAATCGCGAGTCCCCGTGACGTCACGTGTCCTGGCGTTCCCTCGCCATCTGGCGATCGGAAGCGGTACTTGACGAGCGAGAACTATCGATCGATGGGAGCGCGCGCGAGAGGGAAGAGTAACCGCGAAATTTAAAGTGCAATCAATGTTGAGGGAAAATAGTTTCGTTAATTGGAGTATCGTGATTTAGGGATTACGATTTTCGCGTCGCATTAAAGTAGCGGTAATGTAATTACGGTTAAACTACAGAGATATTGAAATTTCGGAATTATAGGCAACCGATAAATTATTCAATGAGAATCATTGTATAGAAAATAAAATACTATGCGTTTACGAATTTATAACGTGCGGTGTTACAGGTAAAAAGATACATACGACCACTACTTTTGTTTCGAAGTGATGTTGGTTTATGATCACGTGACTTTATGCGTTTTTGGCGTATATTAGCAATTGTTCGCAATAGTAACCACAGTCCAGTTGCAAGTTATAAAAAATACGGACGTGCTACAAACTAAAGAATGAAAAAATTAATGGTTATGCGAAAGGAAATCATCGAAGTGTAATGCGTAAAATACGTTGTCAAAATACGCGTGATAGGTTATGTTGTAATATCTGTTACTGTAACATTTGGCGGTAAACAAGGTGAACCACTTACTTTCAAATGCAATGTCATATTAATGTACAAACTTAACATTTTCTATATGTCTTTTTAGTGAAAAACGAGTTCGTTCAACTGCCAGAAGATGATTATTAAATTGGAAAAGATAATAAGCTGTTCTTCTGAACATCCGTCGTATCCAGCTTCTAATCTTCTTCAGTATCGTTCGAATTCTTCCTGGCGATGCGCAAAGCCAGCAGAAATGCTTGCAACAGTAATTTTTCAATTGGCAGAATCATCTTGTATAACTGCTTTGGACATTGGCAATTATAAAAGTTGCGTCGTAATAGTTACCGCATCCACGTCGAAGGAACCAGACAACTGGGTTCCTATTATGAACCATCAGTTCCTGACAAATGACGAAGCAGCAAATGGTAAATTTAAGGACCAAGTGCAGATATTTACGAAAAAAGATCTGAATCTCGATACATTAAAAATCAAATTTGATCGGGTGAAGATCACTTGCATGCAGTCGGCAAATTTAAAAGAATTATTTGGACTGTCGTTCATTGTATTGAAAACAGAAGTTGTAATAGATCTGGGGCTGGATGTGTTTGGAAGGTTTAAAATGAAGCAACCGGAGAAAGAGGATAACAGATCAAGCCTCAGTGAATTTAAAGAAAAATACCTTAATATGGTAACTGGTAATCAAACCGATTACAAAGATGAATTGCGTTTAAAAGTAAAGGAGAGTGGGATGAGTAGATTCTCTAAACGACAAGAAGAAAAGAAAGAACCCATGAAACGACCACTGCTAGAAAAATTAGAAGCTGGTAAAGCGGAAGAAGTTTTTGGAACGAAAAATAAAGATGTCGATACTTTGGCAGTATCAAACGGTGGCAAGAATACAGATAAGGGTAAAGATGAATCCTCGAGTAAACCAGTAGCGAGAACTCCATTCGGAGATGTTATATCTTCGCCTTTGGTCAAAGGAAACAAAGCAGATGTCAAAACTCCAAATCAGAGGTCAAGCACGAGTTCAACAAAACGTTCCTTGAGCCCTGCGGGAAGATTATCTAATGAAAATGTAAACAAAAAGAGACAAGTATGCATGGAATGTCCCAAAGACTCTGAGGATGGATTGTGTAAAACGTGTAATCGATTACCACAACCGAAACCACTTCCAACACCCGAACGGAAAACAAAAGCGAAGAAGATTGAATCGAAACCAAAAAAATTGTTTGGTAAACTTTTTGAGGATGTTACTTTTTCGCTCAGTGGATACGTTAACCCAAAGAGAGACGAGGTTAGAAAAAAAGCTCTTGGAATGGGTGCAAGGTATATAGCTGATCCCAATACAACTAATAAGAAATGTACTCATTTGATTTGCGCTTTTAAAAATACACCAAAATCTCAGCAACTAAGGGGTCATTCCAAAATTGTCTCGCACACATTTATCGAAGAGTGCTACAATGAAAAAAAACGGTATGCAAACTAAATCTTTGGTAATTGAAAAGGTAGTGGAAAAAATGTAAAAGATATTACGGTGTTTTGCGTCCTTTTATTCCAGATTACCTTGGAGGCGTTTCGCTTTAGATAGTAAAGACAGAGCTGAGTCGGAAAGTGAAGAAGAAATTTCGGGTAGTTCGTCGCCACCTAGACGACCAAACCCATTTGAAGAGGACACAGATTCAGATTCTAACTACTAAAAGAATGTCCTTGTTTTCCAAGTCTTCATTGCAACGATTAACTGCTGGCAGTGACGTCTGTTACTAATATGTACATAAATAATTTTATAACCAATACGTTTGCAAGTCTGTTTTATACTTTTGTCTGCAGTAAATTCTATTTAAATAAAAAAAATTGTATCCTGAATTATTAATTGTATGTTTGACTACTTTTGCATTGCATTTCAAGTCGATTCTCCATTTTAAGTAAACGTGAGGTTCGAGAATTTCAAACTTTGATCGCACTTTTAATTGTTTTCTTCGTTTCTCGCATAACAAGAGAAGAACGTCATGTATAAACGAAAATGGACTTAAATTAATTACATTAAAGATAAATTTCTGCAAGAACAATTCTCTAAACTAATAAAATGAATTTTTCTAGTATATCTTTCTTCGTAACATATTCAAACTACTAATGTTTTGCTAATGTTCCATTGGGTCCCGGAAATGCCCGGAAACTTCAAATTGTCAGTTGAATCCAGTTGAATCCGACGTCAATGGCGTGCGCGTGAACACTTGGAGTAATATTGTCTGTCATCGAGCGCAAAAATGGTTGATCCAATTAGCACATTCGGGTTCGAGCTTTTACAGAAATTGTGTGACAACCAGATTGTCAAGAAGGAGGATGTTCTTATTTTATTCGTGCATTGGTACTTTATAAAGAATGGCTTTCGATGTCTCGGTCTCGGAGATTCCGTAAGTTTTGAGGAAAACATAATCCCGGCAATCTACGCATTATACAACGCGAAACATTTTAATGTAATTTAATGTAATAAATTGTAATATCAAGACGAAACGTCAGTTTTAGTAAAAACAATTGTAGTACTTAACCTGAAACAAAATTGATTAAAATAAACGTCATGAATTATCACAGTTTTGCAGCTTTCTGGACATTCTAGCTGGAATGATTCATATTGTTGCAATTACACTGTCATTATACGCTTGTTTTAGATCAATCGATAAAACGTAGTTACGAATGTAATTTCTTGGATTTTTAGAAAGCTTACGATGCATCGGACAGGGGAACGGAATTACTACCAGAAGGATGGAACATACGTCCAAACTATGCTCTCCGTTATATAAAAGATGGAAAATTGTACATACTGCACGGCATAAAATCTGATGAAGACTTGCTTTTAAACCTGATGGTAGTTTATAACTATTTTTATAAACATATAAAATTTTGTTTCATCGGTGACAGTTAAATGTGGCTGTTTGAATAAGTATTACTCGTTTGTTAAAATTTAAGTTCTGAACAATGAAAAATTGAGGAATTCTGATTTTAGCAGGCATGTAAGTTTAGTGTTAGCATGTTTAACTGACATTGGTGAAATCAGCTGTGAGAAATAGGTAGTAATAGTAAATACTCTTGGTTTGTAGAGAGTCGACGATCAGAGCGTTTCTAATATACAATTTCCTATTGGTCAAACCATCACTGACCTTCATGGACCTTTGGAATCTTTGATACCGTCTCACCAAAATGTTTTGAATGCTATTCGAACAAATCTTTTTGACCCAGTTCATACAGGCACTACCGCAGAAATTTCTACCCAAACAGCTGCAGAAAGTAGGGACCGCAATCCATCTACGCCCAGGGATTATGATCCACTAAGGGTAGGACCAACAACACGCTCTGCACCTGCGATGCACCCATGGTAATACTCGCATCGATTCGTATGCATTTGCACTCTGCACATTGCCATTACTGTGATATACAAATTTTGGAGTAACAGGGATTGAGCAAAGAAAAAGGAATCGATGCGATTGTAGAATAGTATCGAGCTTACAAAGTAACGTATCGGAATCTTTACAGACATTGCTCGGCTCTGTTGGTGATCTAGATTTGGACCGTGAATCATCAGAGTTCGAATTTTGAATCTTTCCAATTGATTTTCAAGTATAAGATCGCAAACTCTTACATGTTCTGACAGTTAAGAGAATAAACTTCCATAAAGTTTTCCAAGCACAACAGACCCTGCAAGTACAATTGGTATAAATGTTTCTATCTCCTTTCCGACAATCCTAAAATAACAATTATGTGTCTGTTTCTTCGGACAGATAAATTCCCTCCGTGTATACATAGATACACAATTTTATGGTAAAAATCTTTTAATATTTTCAGCATTATAACTTATAACTTTATGTTGTTTGATATTTATAGGTCGCAGAACCCTCAATCTGATCCGATGAGGGTAGGTATATCAGATCTGAATCCATTTGCACGTGGCGGTGGAATGCTGTACGATCCATTTTCTCCATCGGTGCATAACCCATTTGAGCCACATAGACCAGGTCTTGGAGTTCCAGGCAGATTGCCGCCGTAAGTTTAATACAGATAGATTGTTTAACACTTACTTTTGCGGGTGTGCAAAACCGTGTATCTCAGTGTCGAGTATCAGTATACTTCACTTTTCACTTTTTAAGGTCCTTGCGCACCCCCTACTTATTTTATCCACTGAAATGTGCATTTAAAATATTCACGAATATTGAACTTATCGTAGGGGAGCTGTACCACCCCATGCAAGATTTGATCCGTTCGGCCCCCCTGATGTTAATCCAGGAAGACCATCTCGCCGCGATCCTGATAACGATCACTTACCGCCTCCGGGCTACGACGATATGTTTATGTAAAGTACATTTAATAAGTACAGCTATCTAGAGATATAAGACAATTACTGCTAACCGACCTTTATACTTCTGTAAAAGAATAAGAAAATTGAGTTTTAAGCCCGCGCCCTTTTCATTGACACCGAATTGCGTAGAAACACTTTATTTTGGCAGCACATCAAATATAAGAGATATCACAAAACATTGCTTCTTCACAAAACGACTTCCATTCTTTTTTTATTTCATTACTGCTGATTTACAATATAACAAAATTTTTCATTTAATTTAATCAATGTCAGTAATATAGCGGTAGGTAGGAAAATTACATTAACAAAAATTAAATATACAGTAATTCGTAATTCTTGTTTAAATTGCGCTAACTCGTTAAACTTATTTATTTTTTTTGCTTAATCGATTTGAAAGGAGTGACTGTTCTTACTTTATTACGTTGATTCAAAATAGAGGATTTCTTTGCTACCTAAGTTGTTCCTGCTCTGGCTATTCATATTAGTTGAAACCTGTTTAAAAATAAAAGACATTAAACATTATATGAAAATATTTTCGCATTCACCATTACAAAAAACGATAACGGAAAAAAAGTCTGTACTCCGTCATATGGGTCTTTCACTGAATAGGATAAAACTTAAAAGCGTTTCGATTCAATTCTTCGAGAATTAACAATTTGTATGCTCTGCGCGTACATGCAATAATTAACTTTCAGCCTAAAATGCATCTCCAAATACATTTGCCGCGAGACTTTTGCAAATTTAACACGGGGCGGCATGTTAATGGCTAGTAGACTGTGCTTATATTGCACGTAACACAATTTTCGTAAGCCCAATTGTTGTTTCTTTCTACTTTTCGACCTTCCCTGGCAAAAAAAAGTATCACAGATAAAAAAAAGTTTAATCGCAACACAATTATTTCTGATCCGAGGTATGTCGTTTGAAGAAGTGAATCGATGTGCAAAAATCAAATTCCACGTGACAAAATTGAACTTCGTTGGTAACTTTCTCCCATAGATGTTAGGTATACCTAATTAAAGTATCGATATCTTACGTTAAGGGGGCTGCATTAAAAAAAAACACATTATTCGATTGTGGCAATTGTAATCATTTGAATCAAGAGAAATTGAACATTAAAGGTAAGGATTATTGAATTTCGGATCTAAAGCTCAATAATTTTTTTACGAATGTCCCTCGTCCCATCCTCTGGTAAAAAATATTGCAGTTTTTTTAACATTACAAAAAAGGAGCTGTACCAGGTTTAAATTTCATTCCGAGTCTGCGATTGTAGTGAATGCACTTGGCGATGCCTATGCGCCAGAACGAAAACTCCGTCGCTAATGATGCAGTGGCATTTAATGAAAATTTGTCAGTTTAGACAATAGAAGAGTATCGTTGAAAATTGCAACCGGTTTGTCGGTCGCAATAAGAAAAAGAATATAAACATCAAGCATGACACCAACACGCGTCAATTTTATAGACAATCACTGTTTAGCACAGAACGGACAGTAAACACAATTCACGTTTTATGGTACATAGAGGAATGTACATTCACGTTAAATCGGCAGACACATGAAACGATCTAAGTATTACACTCATTATTTTAGGAGCGAAATTTTTTTTTCTATCTTTTGAACACAGTTTAGTGTGGCGTACAGCATCACCGACAATTTTACCAAAACTGCAAAGACGATTTATGGTAGCTTCACACAAAATGCGTATGATGCTTCTAAAATTTTAGTCTAATAAAGATCGACGTTCCAAGACTTTTGGTGAAATTGCCGTTAAGCTACGATAAAAGTGATATATAGCTCTGGAGTGATTTACTTCACATTTGTTTCACAATATTCGTTATTCAAGTTAACGCAGATTCCAAGTCCAATAAGAGTTAAGAACACCCACCAGTTCGGCATGCCACTGGAAATGCAACGCAATGCTTCTTTCGTCTATATTAATCATGTAAGCTAACGTTCAAACATTTGAAGGTATTTGAGAATTCTTATATTATTTTCATTTTTATACAAATTTGGTATTCTCTTTACAAGTGTGGTAAGTATATCAAAATATGTACCATATTCTAATATTTAATCGTTGACGATATATTAAATCGCTTCAAATGCTGGCATTCGGTTCGACGGTGTCCATTCACGGTAATCACAAAAATAAAACAACTTATCGCGTGAGACATTTTGCGAATGCAATACGCACACCAATTTTTCTTCGTCAAACTCTCTATCACGTCGGATTAGTTTACATTTGCAAATTGAAACGAAATAACACATTGTTGCTATATAAACCACACTTCATTGAATGTTGCAGTATGCATATTCCTCTTTAATAAATACACCTCGATATATCGCTTCAAACCCTTTGTAAAAAAATTCACGTACACATTTCCGTATGTTTTTCTTTGTCAATACTGTATACAAAACACATGTGAAAAATGTGCACTTAACTTACAATCGAAAGTAAATATCTGGAGTCGCATTTTCATTTCATTAAAGAGAACTTTAAAAATTGTTGATGATAAGACACTTATACATATCCGGTACTTAGTTGTTCTGGAAAATGTATTTGTAGGTTTTTATTGCACTAATTCCTCTAAAAGCTGCATTTGGTATCAGCTCTGTACACTCTTGCAGGGGGAGGTTACGAGCTGCAGCAAAAGTGTTGTAATCTGATTTTGCACCGAATTGTAGAACTCACCGAGCAATTTACAGAACTACTCCTGTTTTTAGATGTAGATAAAACATTTTGAATGAGAGATCGTCGGATCGACTTCCTGTTTCTTTAGGTGCACGGTGAAAGAAGTAGAAAAGTTATGTACCAATTGCTCTATGGCCATCTATGGCTCACAGTTTCTTGCATTACATTAATCAAACTTATACCTTGCGTGCACGACCATTTTCAGTAGCAAGCATAGCTGCGCGGTCAGCACTCGAGTATTTGGGTCAGGAAACCCTGGCTCGATTCCCGTTAAAAGAGTTGATTTTCTTTTTTCTTCTTCGAATTCACTTTGGAGAATAAAATATTTTTACTACCATATTATTACTCCAATAAATAAAGACCCAACTTTGTTGTTTTGTTTTTAAAAGGTATGCAGTGTATCGTTAACGATAGCACTGTTCGAACAGGAACGAGGGATTACCTATAGATCTGATGCGATTAAAACGATCGCGCATGAAAGGGTACGTAATACGTGTAATGCGAGAACCTTTATTTTTTTTTTACAGAAATTATTTATCCAAGAGCAGGATGGTATAAGGCTTCTCGGCTTCAATTTGTTGTACAAAAGCCTGCAACAAAAGCAGGAATCGATATTTAAAACATTTAAACCGGTTTTGAACCTGGTCCTCCACCGCTAAAACCGTGGCGTTTTGTCAACTACTCGACGAATTCACCGATTTCCCGCAAATCCGACAGATATACTTTTGCCGCAAGCGTGGTTTCCCCTTGCTAGTACCAAAGGAACCACATTTACTATAAATCATGCAAATCTGAAGAGCTCGATTCAGCGCTGTTCCAACACATTTGGCATAATTAACACGTCGATTAATGTTGTTCATAAATTGATTGGTAACACATTGCGTATTTTATCTTCCCTGACCAAGTAAATGCAGCCTTCTAGAATGCTTATACATAATGGCCTTCAATTTTGGCGTGAAGTTTAACTAAACGAGGCACCAGGTATATTGCATAATGCACGAATCGATTCAATTTGCTCAATTTACAAACGGTGAAATCCGTCCAAGTTTTTATTAATATACAATCACGCGCAGAAAGCATCTTCCGTTCTATGGAATTCAATATTGATTAAGTATCAAAAATAAATGTAAAAATTTCATAAAAGAAAAGTGCAAACAACTTTAAGCAATTAGCTTGCCAATTGCCTGCTTTAAGACAGATAATTAGATGGTGCAAAAAGTGCCTTAAAGTCGATTGGTAAGTAGTTTGGTTGCATTTCCATTGATAGGCCTTTCAGAACAGAGTCGGTACAGTATGTCACTTGTTACCAGGCGCGAAAACCTATACAATTAGGTATACCAATCAGTATGAATTAGTAACTTTTCGAAGAAATCGTTTGATCTATTGGATGCAGCAGGAGTTCTTTTGTCCATTTTTGAGCTTCAATCGAGACTTGGGACGATACTTCTCAAGGTAGGAGAGCTGCTTCGAATTAATGGCGCCTCGTCTCTTTCTGCAAAGATCGTTGAGTTTTATAACAGCTATATCTTAAATTGGAAAGATGGAAATTGCTCGGCTAGTTTTAAAGACATTGCAGGCTTACTCTCTGATTAGTGAAACTGCATCCTCGTACTTAAGTCCAAGCTCGATAAGAGCAAGTGCAACCAAGACAGGTGCTCTACCAAGTCCCGCGACACAATGCACTGCGACGCATGCATCGGGTGACTCGCGGAACCGATTCTTCAGTAGATCGAACCATTCATCGACGACCTAGAAACCGAGTTTAATGCAATGGTTAGTATTTTAATTAATAATTAATGCTTCGGTAGCTTTCAATTGCTAATATCAGAAGCGCATGCATTTAATTACTTCGTTTGGTGGAAATGTGCCATCGTCGAACACCAAGTCTATGACGTTGATTCCTTCTTCTTTCAGTTCCTCAATTTTGTACGTTGGTTCGCAGACCCTCACTACTTCTTTCACATTGTGCCTTTTCAGTTCCTATCAACGTAAAATATTAGGGTAATGTCGTTGCAACATGTTTATCTGCAACGCCATTAAATCGGATTGGTAGGAGAAACATACTTGAATAAAAGTATGAATGGTCTGATCATTGGGCCGATCAGTGATGAGGAACTTCATGTTTTTGAATTCAATCTCGGCGGGTGCCGGTCTGATATCCTTGACCCTCATGTTGCTCATTTCCTTCTGGACGACAAGTGGTAGATACTGCTACTTTCGCGTTGTTCTAACTCTTTATGCGTTCTCGTTTGATATTCGGTTTTCCTTTATTTTTTTGCAAATGTGCCACACTATACGAAGCAACAAAGGCTGGATTTTGACAACTTAGCCCATAGATGTCAGTCTTATAAAGTTGTTTTTCATTTAACTAATTGAATACTTTGTTATTTTTTTACAGAGGACAGAACAGTGGGTTTACATGTAGACCTCGGGAAGGGTACTTGGGGCGCGAATTTCGCTGAAAGAGCGAGGGCTACGTTACATTAGGCGTTGTTGATATGCGCTTGATTCCCGCTTGGGATCTTTGACTATGATTCGGAAGATTATCTGTAACGAAAATAACGTACCGTCGTTATTTATTCCCATGTACGTGCGTGTAAAAATTTCTTTAGCTTCGATTATTACCTATTTGGCACTGGGTGCGCCAAAATCAGGTGCGCTCAGTAACTACGATGCTTGCATTTAATAGTGTAAATTAACAATTGATTCTATTTATTTCTTCTACGTCTTGTGGGATGACTAGCTGATGATTTCCTGACTCTCCGTGGCAATGATCCCAATATTACCAAATTTCCTTTTGCCTTCTCAAGATGTTCGTCCCTACTCCTCACTTTAATAGTACCTAGCAGGTTTTAGGGTGTTTGGGCGTGTCCCTCTATTTGTGTTGAGCCTGGCAGTACTCTGCGCTATCCAGCTGAAACTCCATGTATGTGAGGATGCACTCACCAGGAAACTGCAAACATACGTGTACAAACATTACGATAAATTTGGTCGAACAGGTACGCAAACGAACGTATCTCACGCACTCCTCAATTAATCCATCTTGGACCATACTAGCATCGCTAAATTTACATCAGGCTCTATTTTTACTACAAACAAGAGGTTAACTCGGTGTAGTACAGCGATTGTCCCTATATTTGCAAAAATTCAATGCGTGGGAGGGATAATAAATCTCAGATCTCAATTATAGATGTATCTTGAAACAAGGGGCTGATATTCTCGTCCTGTTTACAACGGCGAAACAATTATAGGCTATCGCGGATCATATACACCTGCCAGATTTAATCTCGGGCCAATTTTCCCGTACGGTATTCGCATAGTTAACGTTCTTTCTCACCCAGAATTTCTTGAGCAACTGTGATGACACTTCCTCGTAGTGGATCATTACGAATCACGCTGAATATTAAACCTGTTTCGCGAGGTAAAAGTTCGCCCCGTCTATACGCGTAAATTCCGGAGGGATACGCGCGTTACCACGTTGACGTCGATCGAACGATCGAAGATCGATCGCGATCGATTCGCGAGGGGACACGTTCGATTAGGCGCGCGCTTAAAATTAATACTTTACACATCATTCTAATTATCTCACGATGAATACATTACACCCGAGAAAAGCGACCATCAAATTTCCTATTCGAACAATCAAACCGCAAGATTATCATAATCAATGAGTAAGCCAAAGTAAAAAAAAAAAAACACAGCTGCAAATGTTATACGTACAAATATGACTTTCGCGCGGGCCGACCGTTTCGCACAACGATTACCATACGTCTGACACGCATAAATCGCGCTACGAAAAGAATACGAGCGTGTTTACGCTCGTTCCCCTAATCATAATCAAACGACGCGCGGATCGATCTCGATAATCGACCGTCGATTTTCCTTCTCGCTCGATTTAGATCCCACGACCTACGCACGGGCCACGACTGATTCGAAGTGCGTGACACCCGTGAGGAATGAAATGAAAAGAAAAACGTCGATCTACGGACGCGAATACGACGTTCGTCGTCGCGGCGTGCTCGTAATTTATCGGCGGCGCCACTCGTTGCCTGACCTCGCGCGGCCCGTTCGCGTCGATATTCGAACTCAGTTTAAAGTCTCTCTGTCGTCCGACGAAGACGGATTTTCTTTATCTTTGGCACGAGAGGAGTTTTGCGCCGATGCCAAGCGAAACAGACAGTGTACGCGCGGTGAACTACGCGCGTCTCTTCTCTCTCGGCTCGAACCGCTGCTTCCGTCATTTATTCATCTGGTTTTACGACAACCGTGGCTACAATTTGTAGACCGAAATGTCTAGGTCAATATTCCGCGGTAACAATGCCAAGGAATTTGCGTTACGAACGGGGAGAAAGGAGGAAAAGAGATTCGCGTAAACGCGTTCGCGTATCGTATCGGGACTAATCATTATTTACTACAGCCTTAGCAACGATCGATATGGAAACTAATATAAAACAGAAGCTGACATGCCTCTCGCGGTGCTGCTCTTTGCTATAGTAAACATTGTATTCGCGTACGTAATATTCATAATCGCAATGTTTGCACCACCTGATTTATTTTGTAATTAAAATAAAGAGGATTACATTCGTTCTAAAATAACGCGCGAAGAATTAATTATTTCTCGATTTCAGGGTCTAGTCTTTTGCATTTTATGGCAAACGCACAATTCTTGTTACGGGCTTCATATTTTTGTAATTAATTAGACTGATTACACTATATTATAAGAGAGCTTAAAATACATAAAAAATGTACGAGATTAAATAGTCCTGGCAACAATTCTAAGATACAGCAGTCATACGCGAAGTGTAAGAATAACTTCGCGAAGTTTGTTTTGCAATTAACTTGTTGATAAACGAAGACCTACCCGCCAACGGGGATATAAGCAGGCGCGAAGTTAAACGACGCGGTGAAATCGTTAAACGCGGGGTTCTCGTTATTCCCTTTATCGGCACTGATATCCCAGGAACGTATTTGCACCAATGAAATATACTAACGACGAAGGGGAACAAGGGCGTATTCGTGATCTGCCGCTGGAAATGTAACGAACACTTTTTCGAACCGCGTATGCTGGGAGAGAGAAAAAGATAGCTCTCTATTAGTTGCACATGAAAATAAAGCTCGACTGGCGGTCCTCGGTTTGCGGGCGTACGTAAATCCGAAGCGCAGATCGAGTAAATATAGGCGTCGATAGTTTCGGGGGAGGGGGACGTGTAGTTCGGCGTCGTTCCGTCAGGACGTCGAGACGATTTGCGAAATCCCTTTTTACGTAACGTTCAGCTCGCGTAGCGGGAAGATGCGCGAAGCTGTACACAACACAGCTTCTCTCCCGCAGATCCGAGCGACAGAGACGAGCGGATGACGGATGGGAAAAAGTGCGAGCACTCATCGTCGGGACGACCGCGTCGGAATAACCAAAATAATTGGCAGAGGAGCGAGGAACCACGAGAGCGACTCTGCAAGGTCGAATCGGTATCGGGGAGCGTGCGTCGATCCAAAATTATCTTGATTCGCACGGTTAGCTTCGAATGCGCGATTATTTTTTTTTCACATTGCATTGAAATACTTGTTTTTACGAGATTAACGGGGCGGTGGAAACAATGATGCATTTTATTTCATTTCTACCAAGTAATTATGACAAAGGACAAAGGAATGTTGGATATTAAATTTTCTAAGAAGAAATACGTCCGAGTGTTATTATTTTTTTAGAATCAATTAAAAATTACCAGGTCGAATACACTTCAATTCTATCTCAGAATTAAATTTTTTAATTAATTACAAACGAAAGGGCAAAAATGCTAACAAAAATGTATCAAGAACGTAGGTTTATTTAAGAAGAAATCGACGGACGTAAAATCGATCAATAGTTGAAGGTGTAAAGGGACAGATTATTGAAATAAAATGTCAAGCGCGACGCAAAAAGGAATGAATACCGACGACATTGCTATGCCACGACGCGTCTTATCGAACTGAAACGATGCCAAATACAAAAGCGATCCTTCGGTCGGTAAGGGACAAAAAAAAAAAAGAAATAAAAAAAAACAAATCAACCTCATTCATGAATAAGGGTCACGACGAGGTCGCCCGCGTATCCGCGATTATACCGTTAGCACCTTCGGCGGACTGTGGGCGAAAAAAAGATTCACTGAAATCAACCTAGAAACCTACTTCCAGCGGAATACCTTAGTACTCAGTGAAAACGAGTATCAGCTCGGCGCACCGCCGTTCATCTTTTACGGGCAACACGTTGCAACTCGAGAAGTGAAACGTACGACCTCCATTTTTCTCGCTCGGTTACGCCGACCTAACGTCAAATTAATTGCGCCAACGGTGCGCAAGTGCTTTTTATGAACTGTTCCGTAATATTTTTACGCCAAATAAAACAAGGCAATGGCGATTCGCAACGTAGAAAATATTCCAGCGATTGTCAAGGAAATTCGACGATTACACGATTTACAAGCTTCCCTGCCTACACTGACTTAACCCTACTGTCAACAACCGGGTAGCAATTTTAATTTCATACAAGATTGTAAAAATCGGCAACAATAATATACTACAGTAGATAAAACAAACATACTTTGGACAGATTTACAAACATCTATATCGTTCGCATTTAAACGGAAATTCAATAATATGTAAATAAATAGTGAAAATAATGTGATGGGTTCCCGGGTACCCGGTTGTTGACAATAGGGTTAAATAAATAAATTCACTAACAAGTGAATTTGTATTCAACCCGTTTATCGTGTCTTCGTAATTATTCGTCAGATTCGATCACGTTACTTACGCTTCTGGTTCGAAACGAGGTTCGAAGGTATCGATTTGAGATCCACCGTACGAACGCTGAAAAATCTTGTCGACGGTGAGATTTAAGAGGCGAGAGAGATTACATCGAAAAACGCAGCCTTTTTATCATCCGTTTATCGTCGAGATGTACTATCACCTCTTCACGCCCATTACCCTCGAAGATACGAGCGTAGGCAAATCTGAGATTATCTGGCCATTTCGACGATTTTTACGTCTCTCGATTCGTTACCGCGTGCCTCTGAAATCTGACAGCGATCGTCAGATGGATTTTATCGCCGCCGACGGATATACGGTTTCCCCCGGACGATCAACCTGTTGACGCGACGAAAATTCTTACGAAACGTGGTTTGTTTGAAATCGACGCAACCGTCGCGTAAAATCCGATCGCTTCGAATCACTCGTGTCGTAATTAAAACCGACTGTACGTCGCGATTATAAAAAGAATCTTGATTGTATAGGCGAGTCGAGGCGCGCGCTAATTCGGGAATAACAAAGCGTACGCTCGGCGGAGCGCGAAAAGTATTGTATGTACAAGTGTTTTGTATTCGAGCGAGATAAATCCCGTGTTAAGTCCGGTTTATTGCCGTCGATTAAACGTACGGCTCGTTTAGCCGCGACTAAGCGAATTAAGATTCCGAGATTGCGCGTATGGCATCGATATAGGGAGGCGAGCGCGTCGGATACGTTGAACTTTCGCGCTTCTATTTTCACCTCGCGTAATTTTAGGAGCTATAAATACCCTTGTACGTGGTAGTTAAAGTTTATTTCATGGAAGAAGCGTTTCGCTTTTACGGGAGCGAGGATTTTCTCCTCGATTCGCAGAGACGGAGACTGAACTCCGCGATTCTGTAGATTTGAAAAAGTTTTCTGCGTCACGATCGAACTACGCGTTTTAAAGTGAGTCGATTAGCGAGCGATCGGTTTGTTCGAGCGACGAGTGAAATTAATTTCGATAATAAAGCGTTTATTTTACGTCGTTTTGTCGCGATCGAGTATTCGTCGACGCGTCGGGTGACGTTATCGAAGGTGCCGACGTTCGCGAAGTAATTAGTAATTCCTAATTGACACGCGCCGTGTGTAGGGGAAACATGTCGGGCGTGGACTGGGTTCCATTATCCGGACCACCTGCTTTTCTACGTCAGAGGGGGTTGCACTTTACCGATAATGGCTCAAAGCTGTATTTTATATTTAAACGGTGAAGGAACGGAATACTTTCGGTACGTTGTTTGGCTTCGCCCTTGTCGCGGGTGACTTTCTTTTTTGGACGTCGAAAGTTCCGAAAGGTATGTTTCGCCCTAATTTTATCGCACGATAAACCGGTAAGCGTTCGTTTCATAACTTCTCTTTTATAGAGCATTCCAAGAGCTGCGATTTTCATTCGTACTGTGTTACCCTACCCCGTCAAAGTTAAGCACGAACCAGAGCGATGGTAGATTTGCGTTACTTTCCGAAAGGTATGTTTTTGTGGTATTAAAACTCACGTGTCACCCAAACGTGGGTGTCGTTGCAATGAACGTGTTAAAAAACTTCAAGGAAGAAATCTGTCAACCCTAGGAGTACTTCTTCAAATACATTTTATTGTCGTTTAGATACTTGCTTCAGGAAAATTTTCCACTTTCCCCCTTGTGTTTATTCATGTTTTATTTATATTTTGTTTGTGTTTAATTTATTTCTAATAAATATCGTTCCGCACAAACTTGTACGTAACTGAGCATATTTCACTTTATAGAAACGCATTTTAAATCTGCTTAGAAAATTTAAATCATTATGGGCTCCCCACGGAACCCAGAAGTGTCGCGCGTTACAGAAGTGGCTCGAGCGTTAATGAAGTCCACGATTTTCTATTGAACCGCGGGTTTGTCAGCCCTCTTATAACTCACAAACATTGATTCGAGCCTAATCGAGCCTTCCTCGCACCGTACACCTTATCAACTCGCTGGAATGACGCTTAGGAATGACGTAAAACAGACAGATCGTAAAGCGATCGAAACGCGCCCGTCACGGGGAATTCTAACGACACGCTCTCTCGTCGGAGCAACGGAAACTCTCATCGCGGAAAGCCGGTCTTTCTGCCTTTGATCGTACGAGCCAGCGAGGAATCAATTCATCGGTCGCAACGCTGATAACCAATCTCTTCCACTTGGCATTGATAAAGCCAACGAAGGAGTCAAGTATGGTCGGCGCTCTTTGCCGCGGTTCCTCTACCCCGCGACGAGTACAGTTCCTTCTTTTGTTGCCGCGAGAGCTCGTCGACGAGGAGAAGGGAGAAACGGGGCAAAAGTTCGTTACGGTTCGAGAGATTCTAGACGGGCTCTTCCATCGGCGGGATACCGACGGAACTTTGACGACCGCGAAGATAGCTGCGATCACTTCTTTCTCCTTTTACTCGCGCGCTTATTATATATGTGACCGTGATTATGAGAGTGGTCGAAAAGTATGTTTTCCAAGCTGCGACTAGTCGGACAGTGCGACTGTGCTATTGTTTCGATCGACGTGCGCGTTTCAAAACAATAGCACGGTCGGAATGTGTGAATCGGTTGAAAGACGTATCTTAGGCAAAACGATAGAAAAAATGAGTAGCGGTTAGCTTGCCTCACATTCTTTAACGCTAGGTTTACGGGACCCGTCAATTTGACGGATTTCAAATTTTGAAATGAAATGTCCCAAGAACCATAATATTAATTTGAACCATTTTGCATCGTAAATTAATTCAGACTTAAATCGAATAAATCGATTCTGTAAAGAAAATGCGTATTTTCGTTTATCCGTCAATTTGACGGGTGCTCGTGGAAATGCTCTTAGAAACGTAAACCTAGTGTTAAAATCAAATAATGCGATAAAGAAGAACCAGAAAGAAAAATATGACAGACCACTTTAATAATCATGGGCACGTATATCTGGCTTATCGTCAACGGTTTATTAGGTTCGTACCGACGGATTTAAAAGTTTCTTATCGTAGGCGCGAGCGATGATTCCACTTCATGGATCCGCGGGGGGGAGGTTCGCGAAAACCGGACGCGTTGGGAATAACGCGAGCGTTCGTTTATAGTTTACGTTGTATAGGCAGGCTTGCTTGATTTAGTTTCGAGTCGAGAAGTTATTTGCGCGTATGATCTAGATTTATCGTTTGCGAAGCAGGAGGGATCGTGTGGAAATTACTGATCGTTAGAAGAAGATATTAGCTGGCCGGTCGAACGGAATCCTCTGGAATAGCGAAACGCATTAACGTCATTGACATTCGCACCGTTGTAACGCTAACTGCGTCGTTCCGTAACTACATGCAGAATTTATCGGCGGCCTCGCGTATCGAGTAGACGTATTTTTGAAACACTGTACGCGCGCTAACGAAGACTTCCGTTCTTCGTTGCGCCGTTAACGTCGAATTTTTCAACGTAATTTAAATTTACACTTTGTGATTTTTAACAAATTTTTTATAAACGAGTCTCGCTTCTTTTGTTCCTCAGTAATACCCAAGCGGTATACACGGAGGTAGAGAAAAATTGAAAGGATAAAAATAAACGCAGACGCGCAGCGTCTGTGGAATAAAATAGCAGCCAGACCTTAGAGGAAAGTCGAGACAAATAAAATTATAATAAATACAGATCCAAAAGTCACTCGGTTCGTAATTCTAAGACGACTGCGAGGGTGGAATATTTTGCGAAGAAACTGAACGGGTGATACAATATTACTGCGGTCGAGATAAGTTTAAATTAAACAATTCGACCGTGCGTTTGCGGTAATCACCTCAAAATTGTACAACGATAATAACAACGATCCGTATTTGGGTGACGCGTGTCTCGGTACTATAGGTAGTTACGGAATATGAATTTTATTGATACTCGTGTCAGGGTTGTTAACGTGTCGCTCGAATATGAGTGACGCGCCGATCAACGATCGATACAGTAACTTACGCGACGCGCAATTAATTAAGCTTTCGTTTATTAAGACGAGTACCAAATTCCTCTGAACGTTAGCCACTGTACACCGCTGCGTTATGAACTATTTTGCGCTACTCGTATATCGAACGCGATCTTTTCGTGCCATACACAATACTTTATGTCGCACCGTATCGACAATTGACTTTAAAGAAGGTAGGTAAACAGCATCGTAAACTAACCTGTCGCTATCGCGTTATCTGTATCATACGCGAGGCACGAGTTAAAACGTCGATCGTTGTTGGCAATGTGAAAGCACGTGAGAGAGCAATGTAGGATATTATAAGTTAACGTACGTATATCAAGATTACCACCGCGTGTAAACAGCATCGTCGCGGAGAACACGCTTTGGCAATGATCGATCGCTATTATTATTTAACCGATCGACTAACGAACAATAACGCGCGAGGGGGGGAAAAATTCACCGCGAGTCTCTCGGAACTTTGCGTACCGAAATTTATTTTCGTTCGTCGCGACCGAACGACAAAACGGTTTATAATTTATGGGACGTGGCCTCGGGGGGGGGGGGGGGGGGGGGGCGTATGAGAAAATTGTGAAGAAGAGAATCATTAATAGTGCGAGGCAGTTTCGAAGAAAAATGTACACCTGGCGTGACGCTACAGCTTGGCCTATCCTAAGATTAATTTTGCGTGTAAACGTTGGACCGTAAACTATTTGATCGATATTTTATGGAACGGAATATTCAACGAGGGTAAATTAGAAACTTTCTCTATTACGAAACCCCGAAACTACATTGATCGTGTGTCGGAGAACAATACGGTTTATAATTAAATAACATCGGTGCGTTAATAATAACTTTCTGCGCGAGAAAATTTGAAAAATGTGTACTTTCACCTACACGCGTTCCCTTTTGCTCCGATGCGTGTTGCGCGCCACAAAATTGTGTATATAAATATTATATATCGATGATACCGATGTTATATACGTATACATAAACATAATTAATATGACAATGTAACAAGTAATAAATTATAATTATAAATACGAACGTATATGTTTTTCTGCACGTGTAAACAAAGGGATTGTGTTTTTTAAGTCACGTTCGCGGTGAGTTACCAGTTGGCAGAGGAAACGAACGCGCAAAATTCGACGCGAATTCAGTGACAGGATAGTAAACAGAATTTTATTTACGACGCGACATCGTTCGCTCGTAACTACTTTATCCCGCTCCAATCGCATTCGCTGACAATCGAATACGAAAATGCCTCTCCAAATATGACGTGAAAATATTGGCGAGTCGGATAAATTAATTCACGCGTATGCCCGAGAAATTATCGAATCAGAATGATTCCCAGCGTTACGCGGCAAAATAGATCCGCATCGTTGATACTGTCGCGTGCGCGAATGACAAGGACTTTTCTGTCGTACGAGATTCTAATAATAAATCTACGTAGTCGTAGAATCGTCGATACGACGCGATTACCGCGAATCACGTAACGTTTCGGGAAAAATATCATTATTTTCCAATGCGTCTGTAATCGGTTTTAGGACTCGGATAATTTGCTTCTAATTGGATGAATCGACCGTTCCGAGAACATTCGTTGATTCGTGAAAGTAAGAGGAGGACTCGGGGACAAGAGAAATTGCGGGTTAAGGGTCAAGCGCGGGTAAATCCGTAAAAGAATTTATCGAGCGGAGAGCCGAGGAAAACACCCACGACGGAAGACCGGAAAGGAAATTTTCTACGTGCTTCGCGCCGATATTTGTGCAATCGTTAATCCTTTGAACGCGAGACCCGTATGTATACGTCCTTTGCGAATTTATAATACCTCGTCAGTTTTTTTTAATCACGTCGCGTTTATCGTTTAGCTAAACTGACTTAAGGAGGGAGTATCCTGAGAACATGTTTTTTTTCTTTCAGGAGTTTCCTACATTGTTCAAGAGTGTACCGTTACCGTTGATGAAGAGATTCCAAGTATTTTCGAAGTTATAAAGATTTTAACGGATCAGACATCGCGGAGTACCCGTACCACTCGAAACTTCGGACGCGTTTTTCTTGGAAACTTTTTTTTCGCCTGGTTCGCGCGATATGTCTGAAACTAATAGACCGATCGACTTCAAATTTTTCAAGGTGATTCAGCAACTATCGCGGATGCTGTCCGAACCAGCGAGAACTTTTTCTTTTGAAAATTACGGTGTTCATAAATTATAGACTTATTAGAAACAGGAAAAAAAAAAACTTTTTTCTTCGTTATACACGCGCTTCATAAAAATAATGTTATCTCCGCGTCTGCCTTGACGTTCGTTTCTAGAAATGTCGATGAGCGATCGATCTAGTACACGAAAGCTTCGAAGTGTCGCGCTATCTGAATATTAATTCCGTAATTTACCGCGCACTCCACGGGGGAGGATCGCGTAAAGCCCAGTGTTTATTACGTGGCACGAAATGCTCGATTCTGTGCCCTTATCGGCCAACGTTGCCGAGAACTCGTAAATCCTCGTGTCGAAAGTTAATTAACTATCGTCTTAATCGCTCGCTTCCTCGAGACTGCCCCGGGCAGATAAACGCGACGAGAATACAATGGCGAATAGGACGGAGAAAAACAATTGGAGATTGGATCGACATTGTCGTCGCGGCGAAACTCGTTTTGCGAGTCGTCGTTATAAATCATCGCCTGTCAGAAATTGCCTTCTTCGACGAACAGTGTCGTTCGCCGTTCGCGGTGCATCGTTTCCAGGGGAAAACCAAGCGCTCGAAAAGCTGCTGCGCGCGATGCACATGATCCTGACATTAGGAATGCGCTATATTTATTCGGCGAAGCACGTGTTAAAACGAACCTCCCCCAACTCCGCCCTTCGATGTATAAATATACCGCCTCTCTCTCTCTCTCTCTCTCTCTCTCTCTCTCTCTCTCTCTCTCTCTCTCTCTCTCTCTCTCTCTCTCTCTCTCTCTCTCTCCCTCTCCCTCTCTCTCTCTTCTGTCTTTGTTGGAGTCCAAGGCATTTCCAAACTTTCGTGTAATCGTATCAAAATTTCCTCGACTTTTCTTCCCTTCCCTGATTTAACCCAACCGATACGAGCACGTGGTGGTCGACGGCGGTAACGAGATCGTTACGCAAAATATTTCAAGACGTGTCAAATTAACACTAGATTTACGGGCGTTTCTACGAGCACCCGTCAACTTGACGGGTTAACAAAAATACGCATTTTCTCTACAGAATCGATTTATTCAATTCAAGTCTGAATTAATTTACGATGCAAAATGGTTCAAATCAATGCTATGGTTTTTGGGATATTTCATTTAAAAAATTTGAAATCCGTCAAATTGACGGGTCCCGTAAACCTAGTGTTAACGAGAACAACGATTTAAAAGAGCCGTCACACCAAATACGTTCCGTCACGTCGCGTCGCGTCTTCCGTCTATTCGAAGAAAGACGAACGCAGTGTTTCAATGCTTCCTTCTCCTCTCGACACAAGGGAAGACGCGACGTGACGCAACGGAACGTATTTGGTGTCCCCGCTCTCTTACAGTGTCCGTCAGGATTTTGTCTCGACGGATCAAAGAGACCGCCTCGGAAGACCGTTCGCCTCGTCAGCGTCGTCCGAGTTTTGTTTCGCGATAAACGGGACGAAGATAGGAAACATCACGGATCGGTCCGCGAGAACTATTACCCCTGCCAGCTGACGCGAAGAAGGAGCACAAATATTTACGCCGGGATTCGCGTAGTACCGCCATCGCGGAACGATGATCGGGCGTTTTTGCTCGTGAAAAAAAAAAAGAAGAAGGAATATTAGAAATCGCGCTGCGCGGCTGGTTAGACAGCGTTTTTCTTTCCTCGGTTCTCGTGTGTTCGCGTTCGATCGTTTTTCAGCCGTGACAGCGTTGTACGTGCAAGCGAGCACGAATACACGCGCAAAGATTGTTTCTCCGTAAAATTCCTGATCGTTGGTAACGGTAAATCGAGCGAACAAAGAAAAAAAAAGACCCCCCCCCCCCGCCGGTCGGTCCGTCAATTAGAACGTCCATTCCGTTTAAAAATAAACTATCGACCTTAAATTCAGAAATTCTGGCGCATGCCAAGGTCAGTCGGCACCGAGCGCAGTTTCTGCGATGATTTTATAACGATTTAATCGCGGCAGGTGCGCACGTTTTACCTGAGATATCCGCGATTCCGTACGGAGACTGGGCTGGGAATACGTTGGCTAACGCAAAAGGATATCTGACGCGATTGAATTTCGCGTTTCACCGTTTCATATGACCGTGAGTTACGATCGGAGTAAATGTGCTCGCATCTGTGCGCGCGTAATTAGTGGCGCGCGTTCGGTTCGGTGCTGATTTGATTAAAGTTTTATCGCGATCGATCTATAAATTTGCAGGCGGTTGCTTCGTAAAAAGTTAATCCGTTAATTTAATAGATTCGCGGTGAAACCAGCTTCTTAACATTTTTATTAACCGCTTATTTAATCATTTCAGCGCCGGAGCACCTAATGAGATCAGAATTTGAAAAATTTAATAACACGTCCGGTGCAAGATCAAAGGAACGAGTTGCCCGTAGTCCGTGGATCACAATTGCGTGAATTTTAAACCTACTTCACATAGAAGTAACGATAGAAAATTTTGCATTGCCCGTCGTTGCCGAATATTTCGAAGTGGATGCAGCAAATATCAATTTACAGGTGGGGTGACGTCTATCGCGGTGAACAAAAAGTTTCCCCTTGTTGCCTCGGTGTGCACAAGGCTTTAGCAAGTATTTCCAGAATTAATTACTACAAACTAATTTGATCAAACTGTCGATCCAACCGATTAATCAATTTAACCCATTCGAGATTGATTGTACACGGTGCGTGTAATGCATTTCCTGTTCAAAAAGACCCGTTACACACCGTGAGTGTAATGCATTCCCTAATCAAGAAGTCTAGCTACACATCTCTCTCCTTGTCCCGAATGAACGAAAAGAATGACCATCTTGCATTTTACGAGCGTGCAATACTTGGCGGGTACACTTTAAACTTTTCACAAAAGTTTCAATGCGGTTGCTCTATCAATTTACAGACTACTTTCCAGAACTATCTCAATTAAACGAACGGCATTGCGGATTATAAATCTGCGATGCCAAGTAAAAATGTTAGTCCGTTAAACGTTTCGAAGTTTTATCAATTCGCGGAGATTGAAAGAAAAAACAAAAAAAAACAAACAGTCCTCCAACCGCGCGAGATATCGTAATTACATCACTTTACGTTCGCAATCATCGTACGCGCAAAGTCGTAACTCAAAAAGCGCAATGCGAATATCCAGGCGGTAGGGTACTATTTGCTCTCTGGCGCTTTGCACGTTGCGCGCGGACGTCCGTGAAATATTGCGAAGATTCGCGAAGAACCTAAGGAGCTAAGAAACTAAAGGCTGTGTAAATTCTGCGCGCGATAAAAATAAGCGTTGCGTTCCGACGAAACGTTGAGTCAATGGTGCGTCCTGAATTTACGCGACACATATTTTCGCGCGAGGCGTCGTACAACGTACACGCGCGTATAATCGCACAAAGATTGGCCACGCGTACGAGTAGTCTATATATAGATTTACATCCTTTTTTTTTTTTTTCGTGTGGCAGAACACGGGTAAGTTCGTTGTGCCTGGAGAAGAAACGATAAAAATAGTAAAGGGGGTAACCGAACGTACGAATCTATGGCAACTCGTCTCGCGGGACGAATCGAATGCGAATGGATGCCGCTGCACGATCGCGTATCCCTCTGCGTCTATTTCAAGTGCATTTCAATCTTTTTACACTCGCGGATCGGTGAACATGACGGATACATTTCGCGGATCGGTGGAAACGTGAGACACGGGCGATTCGCTAAGACGGAGATAGAAATCATTGTTTATCGCAGCACAATGATGTGTGGCGTGTGAAATGAAAATTCTATGATTAAATTTATAATTTTTTCGCAGGCACGGGAGGAAACTTTTGCGAAGAGTCGAAAATCAGATGCCTATTGCATATTTAGCGGTAACGATCGGGAGTAAGTATGTATAGTATTTTCGGTTATGATTTGTCCGAAGCGCATTCGCAAAGTTTGCAAACGCCCAATAAATATTTGCGTCGATTCAATAGAAAACTGTGAAAGTTTGTATAAAATAAGAAACAACTATTCTAACCTCGACATCATTGAATCGAAGAATACAATATTACAGACAACGTACCTTTAAGGACAATCCGCGCTACAGGTAACGCGACGGTTCCGATCACGCTCGAGTCACGGCCCGGTTAAATGTTGTTCGACGCTGTTTAAATAGAAGCGTACACAACTGTAACCGCACTCGCGCGTGATCGCAGCGCGCATGTTTCTATTTAAAAAGCATCAAAAAACATTTAACCCAGTCCGTGACACGAGCGTGATCAAACCATTGCAATGATCTGTAGCGTGAATCGTCCCTTAGCAATACCCGTCGTCGACTACTCGTCGAAAAAGCATGAGCGGGCACGTTTTGTATATTTCGAACTGGTGTAATCGTTGAACGTCATTGGAATCAATGCTTTTGAATATTCGCACTCGACTGCCATTCAATTCAAATGATTCGATCGTAGTTGCGTCATACTATCCGCGCATTCGTTGTTTATAAATTTTGATTGTCAAAAGGGTTCTCTAATAAAACAAACACGCGCGAATTGGGAAACAAAGGCTACAAGAGATCGAAACTAGTTGACGTTTCTTTTTTTGCGTCAGGAGAGATTAAACGATGGAAACGAGACAGAGATCCAAATCCAACGAATCTACAACTCAATCACAATGGACTTTCTAAAATCGCGATTGCTCGATCGACGATAAATCTTAGCTTAGCCGTGTAGCCGCTCATTATCCCAGGAATGCAGGAACAGGAAAAACTCGCGTGACAAATCGTACCCGCCCCGCTCTATTCATTTTAATTAGCATCGACCGCTTTATAATTCACCCTTGCCAACCGTTCGCTCTAATAAGACCCCCAATGCCAAGAAATGCGTGCGACCCATTTATCCCGTCAGAGGGAACTTGAATGGGGCATCGAGCGTCGGTAGAAAATTCCGGGGCCACGTGACCGAGACCAGTCGAATTTAACACCTAAACGCCTGTGAGAACGTACCTTAAGGTCATTTGACGACGAAACCAGAATTCACCGGCGAACACACCCGCTTGTTCGGTTTGTTCTCCCTTTTTTTTTTTTCCCCCACTCGGACTACCTTTCTCCCGCACAGGAAATACGTGCGCAGGTTGGAGCTACGCGAGAATACCAGCGGAACAAAGGACGCGAACTAGCATCGCGCTCCCGCGATGTTTAGCGAATGCGACGTGAGGGGAGCACAGCAACTAGCCGGGAAGTCACATCTTACAACACCCACTTGTGCACCGCTCTACGAATGTAACCTCGACGACGAGATTCACCCCGTACGATCTTCGTTGGTGGTGTTCGCGGAAGAAAAAGACGGTTCACGCTTAATGTTCGCACTCTGTCGAACCACGAGGCCGACGCGCGATGGATGTATCGGGGCTTCGATGTTCGCGGCGTTTCACCAAAGTTCGCGTCGAGTGGGAAATTTGTCGCGCCGGCGGATGCCGCCTCTTGGGGGGAAAGTAAACTTTTCCTCGACGACGAGAACCGTTTCAGGGGCTGGAGGGTCGAAGAAGCCGGGAGACAGAGAGAGAGAGAGAGAGAGACAGAGACAGAGACGCGTCTGTGGCGGATATCACGTTCGCGTTGCGACGGTCGCGTCGAATCTGGGCCAGCGGTATCGCGACGATGAAAATAGCACAGCGCCGAGACAGTTCCTACCCTCCTTCTTTACGCATCCACCCTCTCCGCCGCACTGATCACGAGCGATCCTTCTCCGACTCGCTAACGGTGACGGTGTGCCTCGTCGCCTCGCGACCAATCCCCGCTCGCCGTTCCACGGTGACGTCATGCGTCCGAGTAGCGATGGCTGCGAGTAACGCGGGAGTACGAACAAGGGGAAGGATAAATATTTATCGTCGCACTCGCGGAAGTTTGTACGGTAATCCCTCGTAGCGCGGATGTTTTAGGTTCCATTGTAATGCCGCGTTAGTGCCTCTTCACGCTATACTGTTTTGACTATGAACGTGGGAGCAGGTCGTCGCAATTTGGATTTTTGCCGTGCGGTCAAAACGACTCATACTTTTGTCTCCGACAGATCTCATTTCCTGCCCTACGGCGCATATCACCGTGGAGTGCTGAACCGGACAAGTAAATTCTAATCGTGAGAAGGCTGACGCGAGAGCTACCGCAAGGCCCACAGTTGCTACGCGGAGATCTCGCAGCTTCACTCTCAATTCTATCGTCGAGCAGTTCGGTTCGATAATTTGCTCAATTGAGTGTTCGGACACTCGATGGCCGATTAGTAAAATCGGTGTGAAATGTGCGTGAGACTTATCCGGGTTTACAACGTATTCGCGTCAGTTTTAGTTATAGGGGAAGAATTTTGAAGTTTCGTGTTATGATGCAACAAACTGCATGTCTGGCAAATGGCTCTGGCGATCGTTACCGAACTCCCGCGAAACGGAGAGTGAGAAATCGTTGGATCGCCGAAACGGGAAATTGTTGCGAGGAATAGTACGGAAGAAGCACGCGTATTGCCTGTTTTTATGGCGCGCGAGAGATTATTTGAAACGAACAACCATGGTTGTTTCGAAGTAACGGAAAAGAGAAAAGTTCGAGAGCGAACAAGGTCGAGCGTTGACCTTCCAGAAGATAATGGTATACCGTGAATAAAGCTGATAAGAGAATTCATACTCGGCGGAAATTATTTCAAGCATATTAAAGTTATAGATATACGCGTTGGACGCAACATTCTAGTCAACGGTCATAATATTATTCGTGTTCTTGGAATTGCTCGCGTATAATATTATTCTAAGTCTGTTTTATATTTCACGGAAAATGAGCTTCGTTTCGACCATCCGACGCTTCGATTAAGAAATCGTAAAACGAATAGCTCGCAGGGGTCTCGCGAACCGTATCACAATTTTCGATAAATAAAAGCGATAAACCTTTAAGTCGCGCGATCAATTTTTCGCGTATTACATAATCGTCGCACGGTACGCGACCAACGTGAAAAATTAACGGCCTTTGATGAATTAATAATCACCTATCAATTATTGATATAAGATTTTGCGATGAGACGCGCACTCCACGTCTAATTAGTAACGAACGAATCGATGAATTAACGATAAATGATCGATTATTGGGTACAAGATTTTGCGCCGATAGGCGCACTCTGCATATTGGCGTTTCAATATTTAAGCAGAAACGCCACACACCGACGTGTCCAAGGATTACCCAAAGAACACGAGTTAACTGGTTCCTCGAGCACGCGTTCGTAATGAAAATACTCGATTGACGCGTCGATAAACACCTCGATAAACATTTAAACGCGAAGCGTTCGAGGAACGAAACAACACGACTCCTCGCGTCGTGTCGTTTGGCGTTGAGATACGCGCATTGCAGGCTTAATATAGACTTTGGTGATAGTTCCCAATTCATAAATTATGTCACACGGATCTTAAACTAATCTCAATAGAAATGTTTAATACGACAAGTGCGCTCGGGGGTCGTAAATATTGCACGATATCGCGAGTCGAAAAACAGGAAAGATCTCGTTAGAATATCGCAACGTATTGCGTAAGATCGCCCGCGTCTATGGTCAATACGAAACTCGGGGACGGTACTTTTGCGACGGGCAAAGCATCGCGCGTTTATCAAGCATTTTTTTCCACGGTTAGCGGAGAGATGGTAATCGATTGACTACCGGGGAACGAGATCGATCGCAAGGATTCTGTGAGAGCGAAGAAATTTTCGCGTCTGATCTAAAAATATTCCTTAGCCGAAGATGCGTCACCATTGTCAGTTTCTATTTTAATGGTACGACGTTTCCTCAAGTATTTCATAACTTCTGCCCGAGTTTCGTCAAAATGTTAAATGATATCTCAATTGTCGCGCACAGTGGCGCCTTTGCAATAAGATGATTATCATCAGGATTAGCGAAATTGGAGTAAACATAAACACACGACAGATTGCGGATATAAAGATTTTAAAAATATTTCATCGTTTGTGCAATTGATTGAAAAGTTAACGATTGTCTACAGTAGCATCCATGATTTTAGATAATTATCATTATAATTTTGAAAATTGGTTTAAATAGAACTGCATAAAATACTGCAATTGCACAACAATTTTCAGTCAATCGTGGTCCGTAGGGATGCCCTTATCATTAAACAATAATTCTTAATAAAATGTAAATTCCGATACAAAAGAACGCTACAAACGTAAAGTCACAATAACGATACCTGTCAGGAAGACACAGCGATAAGGTCGGTCCGCTCCATTGTACTTATCATGCTCGACCAAGGATAACGATCAAAAATATAATGAGCTGTCGAACAGATTTTCGGCGTATCGCATTCGAAGGGATTTAACTGCACTTTCGGCCAGCATGGAGAGTAAGTATATCAGGAAGCGTTAGAAAAGCGGTGGAAGCCTTACGCGCGCGATAGGTGTCCACCCAGGTGTAGAGTTTTCGAACAACTGATGCCGCATAATCAACGGACTTCGATACTGCCCCCCTTATCGTTTCAGAAGATATGTATTTTTCCCCAGATTTTCATCGACGCGCCTCGTAATTCGATTCGGATCGATTCACAAATTTCTGCGCGTTTGCGCTCCCCTAATCGCGAGCGGTCGCTTCTGAGAACGCCTAAACGTACAGGTATAAACCGAAACTTATTCTATCCTTTGCACAGCTATTATTTTCCACGTTTCCTTTATTACCACGCCAATAATTTCAAGTTATTTTTTGGCAGAACGAATTTGATTTCGCGAGGAACAGAGGTTAGATCGCGAAAAGATGTCTACGTTTAAATCAGACTTACAGAAATTATGCGCGTATTTCAAATTCTATCGTGACAAGGAAAGTTGTTTTTCGCGATTCAACGAAATCAAACGCAATAACGGTCGGCGTTGAAGAACAAAAAGAAAACTCCGAGTTTCCTAGAAACCACATCGTTTCGCATGCTTCCCAGTAATGAAAACAGTAAGACGCACGAGGGGAGAGCCCAATTGATCCTCCGTTATCGCTCGTAATCACAAACATATACGTGTCTCTCCTATCGCAACTATATGTACACATAATTATGTAGCTTGAGGCGACAAGATAAGCCGAAATTCCGATAAACAAATTGCTTGTACCGGGATCAAAAAATAATCGATAAAAGGCAGATAGTATCGCGATCCGACCATTGTTGCGTGTACGCGTATCGCGATAGATCTTGTCGTACGATCGAGACAGGAAACGCGAGATAAAAATAGGCAGATCTGTACGCTGCCGAGCTTACGATAAAGGAGATACATATTTTCTTTTTACGAGCAACGTAAACTACGACGAATGTACTACTTACGTTAAAGGATGTTGGTGGGAAAGTTTTATTTTTGAAAAGTATTCGACGCACGCTTCTAAATCGTACACTCCGTTTGACCGATTTCTAGTTTTAAAAAACTCATTGCTTACAATCAAATGAAAATTCCTCCAAAAACAATCAATACTTATTTCGTAACCGGTGTAATGGGGAAAAAATGTTGGTATTCGTGGTCGGCGAAAAGAATAAATAGAAATAAATTTGCTCTGAATTCATTGTCGAAACTATGGATCGAGAATCAAGCGAAGAGATTCAAAGTTGTATCGAGAGTATGACTATTCTGTTAGTTGCATAGAGAGTGCAGCTGTCGCGGCTTCGCGTAACAACGATGGACAATCCTGCAGGACCTGCGTCAGGGTTCTCGAGAATCTACGTGCTTGTTCATGCACCTCGCGGTGATTATAACAATATGAAAAATGTACAGGACGTTACACCGGTAACTTGATCGGCACGATCAACCAACGACACGCGAATTATGTTATTTCCTGGAAATCATTCGAGTATATCATGGTCAGAGTTCAGGGCCACTGCGGTCCCAAACGATGCTCGATGATTCTCTACGAAACAACGAATGTGGTTCAAGGTCGAACGTGATACGGAACCCGACAATGGTCTGGAAAACTCTTCGCGTGGCCGTTAAAGAAGTATCTGCATACTGATCGTTAGTTCATGTGCCGTTACGGTATTCCGTTCGCGGTATTCGGTAGGCGAGTACATTACCGCGACGAGAGTTTCGCGGAAGCTGAAAGTCACGCGCTCCGGCACGCGGGTGAACGCGATACGAATTATTGGATAATCATAATTATGCGCGCAAATACACGGCTGGAACCGTAAATCAATGTCGCTTGGGTTGCTAAGTTTCTAGCGTGCACCCGAAGAACTCGTGCATTATTATACTCGGTGTTTCGTAACGGTAACCAATATGTCGGCCAAGGTAGAGTTACGGCGGTAGTGTTGATTTAGAGATCGATTTACGACGTTCTCGAACGACTTTGGGTTACCGTAAATGAGAAAACCGCGGTACAAGAGTGGGGACGATGGCGCGAGCTATTGGACCGCTATCCTAGGCACGCGATACAACCGGGTTTCTCGCTCCGGATGTACGTACGATCCGCGCAATTGATTAACGCTAGAACTGCCAAACCAGTCGTTTCGACTGGTCTCGAATTTCCATTTAAATTTACCGTCTTCCGACGTTCCGACTGCGGTGGTGTGCTACTAAAAGTGCACTCTGAGCGCGTCGCGAGATATCCATTGAGTTGACTCGTCATGCACGCGGGAAATAAATTATTCATCGCGTTTAAATCTGCGCGTGTCATTTTTTAAGTTTTACGATGATTTATGTCGTTCTTGCGCGTTGGAGAGAATTTCGTGATGGGTTAACTTGTTGTGCGAGGTTAAAATTATAAGTATGAAAAAAGTGTATTTCTGAGTAGTATAAATATGGATAAAATATTATGTATATATTTTCTAACGATATCAATATTTTTTTAATTTGAGTAAGTTTGCTTTTCTTTCTTATTTTATAAATAAACAGTCATTTCGACTGATCTGGTGGAAATAGCTATACATTAGTTATCTGTAGCTCCGGTGATAATTGCGTGCACGCGAATTAAAGAAATAACTGAATATATTACGAGGTGACGATAATTATTTCGCGAAACGCTTTACGAAAACAATGACGTCGGCGAACCGACGTTACCTTGACCAAGGATACGCTAACGATTTGTTTCAACAATTCGCTCGGAGATATTGTAAATAAGCCCATCTAGCGAGCCAACTTATAATCTCCCGACCGAAACAAACTTCTCAACCGACTGGGTTAGCTCGCCAGTCGTCAAATTCGAACGGTACCGCCGGGACAAAAGTCCCGGAATGGCAACGGATCAAACCGCGGAATTTCTCCAATTCCATCTTAGTCGAGGATACGTGGGAACATACTTGTAACGCGTACATATCTTTGTTTCAATTATCTTTGTTTCGATTAAATTCCCCGCGGTCTGGGCGTACCTGCGATTCAACATAAATTAACAGACCGACGTACACGACGCATACGTCGATATACAATTCAAGGACCGCGATTCCACTAGTGATCAATTTAAGTGAAATTTAAGTACCTACAGTAAATGATTCTACGGTCCCTCGAGAAAATAGTACAAACGCAGTGTCGTGTCGATTTGGTCATACGAAAAATAAAAATCAAACAACATAATATAGTATCATGAATAAAGACACCGGTCTGCATAAAGATATTGCATATTATATCTCGAAGCAGAACGTGCTAAATAATTATTTTAACAGGCGAGTCGCGTGGTCCCATACGCCCCGCGATCGCACTGGCGCATGCGCCCCACGATCCGCGCAACGCATCCAACGTTGTCACATTGACCGTAGGACTCGCGCTGTACATGGAATACTATTCATCGGATTCCACGCAATCTAAGCGTTCGCGAACAACAAATACGATTACCGGGCATCGAGCGCGGTACGTAGTCGGAGTTGAGGTCATCGCAAGCGCAAAGGTATGTGCGAGCTCGCGCCAGATGCGCTCCGCGGCTCACCGAGCGGAAGTCGGGGCGACGATAAGTGCACGGACGATAACCGCAAACGGGTAACCCTTCTGCCGATTGCACGGCATTGCACGGGATTGCGCAAGATTGCGCACCTCGGGTTTCCAGGTTGCATCGCGCAAGCCCCGACGAATTCCTGCCCGCCACCCGGTATATACGCAGGTGGCATACGCGCCGACCGTAAACGTGGATCCACCGTAAAGGGACCATTCGGTTCGATTCTTTTCCGGAGTCTGGTCTGCATCCGGTCGTACCGTAACCAGAAGTCCGCGGACAATGGACGAGGTATCTATGGTCGGGGAAGAGTGACGGAATACTTTAATCTTTCATCGCGATTCCGGTTGCATCGTAGGTATTTGGGCCCACGCCTATTGGGCCGTACGACAAGGGGGTCTGTCAGGCTTGGTTGTTGCTATCTGAGATATCCCATTTGTAAAATGTGGATTTACCTTTATCCGCTCGCTATGACGGCGGATTAGACGTTTTTTAAAATTTTTTAGTCGTGTTCTCCAGGGTCGTGTATTCTCTGGTTCGTTTAGGGGTTTTTATCTTGAACCACCTAGGGATGAAGGAATTGAGAACTGGAATGATTCGCAAGGTTTAAAACGCCTTGGGCGGCTAAAGCGAATTTAACCGATGCAATGGAATCTTACGATTAGTTGGACCAAATAAATCGTTGGGCCGTGCCCGATAACCTTGTATCGGAAATTTATAAATAGTTCTTCGAGGATAGGTACGCGATTGGCTTCAAACGAAACCTCACCTTCTATGTATCTCGGTACAGAACTCAAATTTCTTCCAACGACTTTGTAATTTTTTAAATAATCTACTTCGATAAAGCTTTTGCGGGTGTTTGCTATTGAATTTCGAGATACTTTCGACCGTTTGGTCAAGTTTAACTTGAACAAAAAATTTGTTTTTTAATTTTTCCCACGGTATTTTTTAAAATTAAAATACTAACCATAAAACGATTTTTTTTTTACCATTTGCACAATTCTTTCTAACACTTTAATACACTAACGAATTAATTACAGTATACGACGTGTTCGAAAGGGATAATTAAAATGTCAAAGTCACCGATACCCTTGATAACGGGAATCGACTCAAATGCCTCCCTAATTGCAAACGATAAACCAACCTCCCCCATCCCGCGAATTTCTATCCCAATCTTCCGCAGAAACGACTACCCACCTCCACGGCTCGACGAGTACTTTAATTGCCATTCGGAAAAAAAAACAAAAAAAAAATGGTAATTATCGCTCGAAGAAACGTTCGATTCGTACGGGCTCGAATATATCCGCGGAAAAGCTTATGACGTCGGTTAGAGGCGAGCGGCCCGATCGTGGCGCGTGAGTGGGTGTAACCGTGACGTCGAACGGTGACGTCAGGCACTTGGATACGTGACGTCACGGACGGGCGGGTGGTGTGGGCGTTGCGGGGGTGCGTTCAACCCTCCGCGAAGAGATCGAACTCCGGCTCGGTGGGGACGTATATATGGATTTACTACGTGAGGGATGAAACCTAGTCCGCCACCCCCTTCCACCGCACCTACCCCTCCCCCCCCGCCCACACTTTCTTACCGACAACGTTTCTCCCACCCCGTGCGCTTTTATTCCCAACCCCCGTCGCGGGCTCAACCCCTACGTTAACTTTTCCAGACGACGAACGGACGGGGGATTTAACGAAGCATCGGGCCGTCGAACTGCGAACGTTAGGCCCTGTCCACGCCGAGTAATTATTTCGTTCTTTCTGCGCGAAGCTCTCGAGGATAGGAATCCAACCACCTGCCGTTTAATGAATTTTGTGATCCTAGAAAACTATGTTTCATGGAAATTGTAAATCATGGATGATGATGGTGTTCGGTTTTTCGAGGTGTTACTACGTTTTGTCAGGCAGGGGTTGGTTGAAAATTCGCGTGGATGTGCGATCCCGTGTAGGAGATAGTTTGTGATTCGAGGTATTTTAATCTTCCGTTGGTAACACGATTCTTACACGAATTCATCTTATTATTATTTCGATATTTTTATTGGTATTAAATTGTTTTCGGATACAAGCGAAAACTGAACAACTGGGAATAGAGAAAAAAAAAGCAATTATCGAAACGATTGAGACACTCCTTTCGATGATCAGAGAACACAAATTTTCGTGTGGTTACTCGTCATCATTGTTACTAACAGAAGGTTAACGTTGCTCCCGTCGGTATTATGTAACGTACGAATTATTGTATTTTACATTTTTACCGTAACCCTCTATTTTATTAAGAGGAGAAAGAAAAAGGCAGAATTCAATATCGAGAGTATCGCGGGAAGGGAAATTTATCTCCGTTTAAGAGAATTTTCAACGCTCACGAGAGAAGCTTATGCACACACCCTAATGCCGTCGACGCCGCCCCCTAAGTTTGCTCGAGGCGGAAATTTCGCGTGGTAGGAAAATCTGATTTGTGGGCGTCGCTTTGTTGTTCGCCGCGTCAGGTGAGGTTTGCATTAACGAAACGATGTTTCTCGTTCTCCGCCGCGGAAGCTTTGTCCCACGCGCGTCGCTTCTCGCAGAAAATCCCTATCGGAAAAAAATGGCACCGCGGTACTCCTTCCGCTCGTCGTTACGACGATCGATCTTTTTTTTTTCGTCCCCCGTTAAACGAATTGTTTCGCTTCGTTCGTTTCGAAAATCATCGAAACGTAACGCGCAGGTGCCTTCGTCTCCTCTCGTACAATTCTAATCGAACAAATGGCAAACCGCGTGTACTTTCTCGCATTGCCATTTCGATCACTTCTATTTCTAACGGACGAAGGTTACGTTTCAATATTCCCAGGGATGGAACGTAATTTAACACCGAGGCTCCCACCCCTCACCCCCCTCTCCTCGCGCTCAATGCTAATCGAACGAACAGCACACCGCGATATTTTCTCGTACCACCGCATTCGTTATTTTCTCCATTTTTAACGCGCAAAGCTCGCGCTCCTTTATTTCCCAGAAATAGACACGGCGTAACGCGTAGGCGTCTTCGTTCATTACGTACGAATAAATTGGTACCTCGATACACCTTTACGTACATCCATTTCGATCGTTTCTATTTTTATCGGTACGACGGATAGGTGCCCGTAATTCCAGGCGAAATAAAAAAAAAAAAAAAAACGCAACTCGACGCATAACGCGCCTTTCACCGGTCGTGTCCGACGGCATTGTAACGAAAGGAGTCGCCGCGCGAAGAGTCTCAGGTATGCTCGCGAAATCAATATCACGAGTAGGACAGTAGGTTAGTCGGCGAACGATGATAAGGGGCTACCACCTCGAACGAAGGATCGTCACCTATAAATGGCGAGCACCGCATTGCGAAGGAAGAAGAGCCAGGTGGAAGAACTCTCCTCAGGTGCTCCGTGCGGTTTCTGGAATAAAACGGATTGTCGCATCGGAGCGCAATGGGAATCCTCCTACCGAGCGGGTGTGGATAGGGGGGGGAGATGAATTGCACGGAAATTAAAAGTTGCAGAGGTTTGAGCGCCGTGACCCGAGACGGAGTACGAAGTTCCTGTGTCGGGTGGAAATTCGAGAGACAACAGGCACGACCACCTCTAAACGCGCTAAGAACTAATCAAGACCACACCCCTTCGCCGGCCCACGATTTAGTCGTGCCGTCCAATCAATAATCTCGAAGCTATCGAACAGGCTCGACGTAGAACTGTCTGTCGTGTGCACGTTGCGCGTCCGGTTAACTCGAGTATTTCGAAACGATTATAATTGTAGGGTGGAGATTCGATAGAGTTAGATTTTGGTCGGATTTAATGGATCGTTGTTATCGAATGTATTATTTATTTATGTTTGCCTATTATTATTTATTATTTATTATTAATTCGAGAGTATTCTCGAGAGTTTGATGGTAGTATTGAAATATTTTCTTGACATCTGATTGGCGATAAGAAAATAAAATCTGTGGATGACGTGGGGGGATGAGTTAGGGCGATATTGAATTGTATTTTGTACAGTTGATATCGTACTTATATCTTAATATACCGTTAAGTGAAGGGTATTGGTTTCAGTGCGTCCAGCACTGCCGTTGGACTGTCGGTTGCCAGGTACGGCTGTTCTGTATTATATTTAAAACGATGGAGTTCGTATTCGAGTTTACGATCGTGTCAGTCGATAAAAAGTGGATTAAAGGGACTCGATCTGGGAGGATTATATTTTTAAGATCGTTTAAAATTTCTTCGCGTTAAAAATCTGACTTATAAAATTATATCCTAGTCGTCTAACGATATCAACGTTTTTTTCCCCACAGATTGGTACATCCAGATCTAAAAGTATCGTACTTTTAATCCTTTCGAGCGCATCGGTAGTTTTAATCGCGACTGCATTATACTTCCACTCGCTACCGCCACTCTTAAATCTCGAGTACAATTTTACGAGAGCGCGCAAACAGAATCTTGATAATTTCGATTCCTTTCAGGCTAACATTGCCAGCTTGAATCGCGAATAACTATGCTTTGTTGGGTCCGCGCTGGAACTCGTTTTACTGCGCATTATATTCGAAACCGGACTTCTCTGAATTCGCGTGGCAGGAGTGTATTGTATCCGGTGTGCGGGTTCCCCTCTGGAATCGGACCTGGCGAGGACCCTGCAGACATTGGCGATCGTTAACCAAGGTCAGTGACATCGGTCATTCACCCGTCTGGCATCGAATATCTTTTTCATCGTTCCGACGGTCCTGCCGCGTCCTGTCAGGGGTGGTGGCGACGAAACGTCGCGCTTAACGAACAACACCGATTTCCGAATTGGGAAGGGGTAAAGAAGGGGCCGTTTAACCCTTCGAGAGATTTTTTGTAAGAGAGTAAAGTAGGACATTTCGCATTTTCAAGATTTATCGCGATAGAGATAAATACCTGTTGCCTTTTTTCTAGCCAAAAAAGTTTTTCTACCTTTTGTGTTTCTAACTATTTCCACTCTAAATTGAATTTCGCAATAAATACCGGGGAAGGTCGTTTAACCCTTTCAAAGATTTTTCATTGTGGAGTAAATTAAAATATTTCGCATTTTCCATATTTATTCCGGTAGAGATAACTACCTGCTACTTTTTCGAAACTATTTCCACCCTAAATTGAATTTCGTAATAAATACCGGGGAAGGTCGTTTAACCCTTTCAAAGATTTTTCATTGTGGAGTAAATTAAAATATTTCGCATTTTCCATATTTATTCCGGTAGAGATAACTATTACCTGCTACTTTTTTGAAACTATTTCCACCCTAAATTGAATTTCGCAATAAATACCGGGGAAGGTCGTTTAACCCTTTCAAAGATTTTTCATTGTGGAGTAAAGTAAAATATTTCGCATTTTCCATATTTATTCCGGTAGAGATAACTACCTGCTACTTTTTCGAAACTATTTCCACCCTAAATTGAATTTCGCAATAAATACCGGGGAAGGTCGTTTAACCCTTTCAAAGATTTTTCATTGTGGAGTAAAGTAAAATATTTCGCATTTTCCATATTTATTCCGGTAGAGATAACTACCTGCTACTTTTTCGAAACTATTTCCACCCTAAATTGAATTTCGTAATAAATACCGGTGAAGATCGTTTAACCCTTTCAAAGATTTTTCATTGTGGAGTAAAGTAACATATTCCCCATTTTCCGTATTTATTCCGGTAGAGATAAATATCTGCTGCTTTTTCGAAACTATTTCCACGCTAAACGGATCTCGCGAGGCAAACTTTACGAGACGAACTCCCGTTAACGATGCGGGTAATTATATTACCCTATCGAGCGGTAATAATTATTGTCAGCTTCGGGGTACCGAGACCGAAGAATGGAAAGCTGATTGTATAAAAGCTCGAGCGAAAAGAGATAGGAAGGTAGAAAAAAAAAAACGCCTCTGACGTACGTACCCGCGCCGACACAGAAAACACGAGACTGCGTTACGCATCCGTAATGCGGCTGACGAGTGAGAAATGTGAAAAGCCGACTCGGGTTGATTATGGAATGTTAATTGCGCTCGCCACGGTGACAATGATAATTCGATCGAAGCGGATTTGTATTTGTAATCACGCGATTTTCACTACAATTAAAATCGTTTAACCAGTGACCTATTGCGATCTCTTTCAAAAGTGTATACCTAAATGTTATACATTTGTATTTGATAAACATTTTTTAATGATTGCTGACCTGAATTAATAAAAAAAAAAAATAAAAAAATGCACAAATCACTTCTGTGTTTCCTCTTTAAAAATATCTCCACAAAATTTAGGAACATATGTTGGTCTTCACTCAAATTTCCATTTAAATAACAAACGGTAACAACTTTTCTGCATGGCGAGTATAATGGTTACAATCCAAAATATTGCAATTTCTTCACGACGAGTATACACGTCAAAAACAGCTAACTGGTCAACGTATGATCTCAGTGTTCGAGGGCACGTAGGAACTATGCGAAATGAAATTACGTCCAATGGCCAACAAAACAAAAATATGAATTGCAATTTGCGTATGCGAAGCGTGTGTTGAATTTATAATAAACCGCGTTATATTCGACATTACGGAAACATAGAAAATATACACGTTGAACGTACAAATTGACATTAAAGTTTTACCAGTACCGAAAGCAACAAGGTAAAGAAAGAACTTACGCGGCCAATGTTTTCAAAGTAACTATAAACAAGGAACGAGACTGTTTCGAGCAAAACCGTACAGGGACGCACGGGACGCGCAAATATATTATTTACCCGCAGCGCGTCAAAGAAACGCGAGACACAATCCCAACCGCGGAGTTTTATAACAAGTTTTTAATAAAACCGATGCAATCTCGCGGAGTCGGCTTTTGTACATTATTTGCAATTGTTACGTAACATTCCTACCGTGACGACAAAACGTTTGGCAATGGTATTTGTATGTTTTAATAAATCGTTTAAAATTTGCTTATTTCTCATGCCCGTCGCGTTCCAAAGAGTTAAATAACCCCCTTCAATCGTGATTAACATTGTAATTATCCGAAAGCTCTGCAAGGTTTTTATTAAATTTTCGACAAAATGGACGCGCGTTTCTCACTGAATATTGTTATATAAATTTTCACAATGCAACCCGCGACGAGGGTGTTGAAAACGTTCCAACCGAATGCTTAAAAATCGATTGTTATTGGTGATCGAGCGTGCCTCGGCAAATTAAAACCGTCGACGTATTTTTTACAAGTTCTTCGCCCTTTGAGCGATAAGGGCCCTTATGCGTTCGACGAATTTCTTCGGCTCGAACTTCCAATAAAAATAAAGAATATTCCTCGCGTTGGACTCCTATACTTCCGTCAGTGTACGCGTTTCACGTCAGCAACGATAAAGCGAGAGTAAACAATATAATACGAGATAAACGAGATTTAATTAAATACGCAAACGACTAGCGCCGCGTTATCGTTACGACGAATCTCGTGCCGTCCGTAGGAAGCGTTTCATTTTCCGGTGCTTCGCCCTCAAAGGGTTAACGATAAGTTACCGATTCGTAAACCGTGCTCCTGGCTACAGCGATAAAGCGAGAGAGTAACGAATGTAATGCGGGATAAACGAGATTTAATTAAAATAGTCAAACGAATAAGCGCTCAGTTATCGTTAGGACGAGTCGCCCGTAGGAACCGTTTGATTCTCGGATGCTACCGCCCTCAAAGGGTTAACGATACGTTACCGATTTCGTGAACCGTATTCCTGGGCTGACTATCGGCGAGACACAAAAGCGGTAAAGGATAAGGACCAATGCACCCGGTCTCCCGATGGTATTAAAGCGAGGCAAGTGCAGCCAGTGAAAAATAAGAAACCCGTTCAACAGGTTTCGAAATCGCGACGTTGAATTTCACGGAGTACGCGCGTTTCCACGGTGTGCATCTCCTTCTTCGCCGTTCGTTCATGAATCTCGTTCATTATCAATTTGCTTGGAGTACCGTCAGCGATGTTGATTGATTAATAATAATTGTCTCACTCGTTATCAGATTTTCTTTCGAAAAGACCGCGACGCGACGTCTTCTGTAAAAAGGCGAATGCTACGAAGTATCATCGATCGTGGTAACGCGAATTTTTGTAAAAGTTGTAACCTAATTTCTGTCGTTGAGAGGAAAAAACGTCGCGCGTAGCGTAATTTCACTTCGAGTTCAGTCTTTACGGACTTTGGCTAAATGACATTATTTTTGTTAACATATAAAACGCATTTTCGCGCCTTTTTTTTCTAATACATACACGAATTCTGTGTTCTCAAAGGTTTTTTTTAAATCGACACGCACAGGGTATTTTCTTACAGCCACAGGATTCAGGCACGGTGTCAAATTCAAAAATTGATTCTACGAGATTTAAGTAACCGACGGCGTGCCACGGTAAAATATTGTACGGAGTAAAAAATATATATATTTACGTTAAACGAATATGTTCGCGTTCTCGTATAACGATGACTCTCACTTTCATTCGCCGCTCGCAATTAAAAGCTCGAGATGTTCAATTAAAACGAGTAACGAGTGCGAACCGAGATCGTTGATTATTAAACGAGCCAAAGTATCTCGAGTGCACGCTCCAACTGCAAGTATTAATTGTGACCTATTGTTTCCATACCGTCGGCAACAATTAAAATGTTTTCGCCTCCCTTTTCTGCCGTTGCCGTCGTTTTGACAGTCGCGTTACGGGTAAAACGAAGGGCGGGAAGGGAACAACGGTCTGGCTATTCGAGGCACGCGACTCCATTGCCATTGTTTCTCCTCTCTTCTTCTTTTCACTTTTGTTTCATTCTGCCGTTTCAACCTGTCAATCGAGACAAGCGGCAGCCACGCACACGTACCTACGCGAGCGCAATCGTTTCGACGTACCCACACGTCGAAAAGAATACCGGATCTCGAATTTGTTCGAAGTCCTTGGTATTCTATTTTCCTTTCCTTCCGCGGAAAATCGAACCGAATGTAAATCTGGAAATTCGTCGAGCGTATATTGCGAGGAAACGACAAAAAAAAGTGTCGCATGGTTTTCACTTGGATTCAACCTGTTGAGCTTGCAAATAGTGTATCTATGTACATGCATTCAACTACGCGTACCTTGGATTACAGAAGAAATGAATTTTATTTATTTCAAGAAAGTGATAAAAAATAAATATAGATAGATATAGGAGATATAGTTAGTGGTAGGTAGATTGACAGATAAATAGGATAGATAGGGAGAAGAGAGGGAAAGGGTTTAAAAATAATCGTGTTTGGTTTATTTTGCAAAGCAAAGCCCGTCGCTGTTCGAAGTTAATCTTCGAACGTATAGACCGAAGATAGCAGGGGATATTGTTTGAATATTTAAATTTAAGTGGCGCTTCGAATCTCGATGTCTGAAGTGCTCAAACTTCCCGCGTATTAATATTCATACGATCAACGGGTTATATGACTTTACGCCAGCGGCTTTGAGACCCGTGAGAAAATCACTGCCGTAGCACGGTCGATTGTACTCGGTGCGCAATTATCGCGAGAGGAATTAATGCGAGCGAAAAACGAAGGAGTCTCGCGAAAAGAAAAATTGAGGAAGGAGAATCCAATGACAAGCGCACAACTACGCGGACGAAAATACTTATCGCCATGGTCGTAATTTTCGCACCGACTCGATGCATGCGCAGATATAAAGGGTGTCAGTTTGAAAACTACGGAGCGAAGTGTCTCAATAGCAACGCAACGTCGTGAAATATTGTCTGATAGAAAAATTTCACGATTTTAATGAGAACTCCAATCCAATTAATTTTTATATTTGTCCCGCGTTTTTGAAGTCACTCGAGGATCAATTTTCTTTTGTTAAATAGAAATGTATCTTGATAAAACGAAGTCGGATAAAAAAAATTAGCCGTACAAAAGTTTCTTCTTACTTTAATCGTTACAAGAGAAAGATAAATTTCTATTCGATGAATGAAAGAACCTTGAACACGGCCAGCGAATAAAAAATAAATATTATATTCGTATCTCCCCTCCCCCTTCCTCCACCGACATTCCGAAACTCGTAAAACTTTTGTACTCGTCATTTCTCCCGAAATGCGTGGCTTTCGACTTGTTTAGATCGTCAGTTCTCAAACGAACACCCGGTACGTAAACGTGACCCGTAATAGACGTTCATGGTAATTCTTTCCGTACTTCTTTCGTATTATCCAAACGCTTCCATATTGTAATAACATACCGGCACGTTTACAAGCTTTCAAACAGCGGTATTAATTACACGAGTTTCGCGGTTAGAGCTCGCGTATTTTTAGCACCGAGTGTAATGCGCAAAATCCAATAAGCGGTCCGATGCCTTCGACGCGATAGAAATTTCAGTTTTAAATATTACAAACGTCGTTACGATGAAAAAAAAAATTACCGTACCGTGACTCGTTCCCCCCGATTCCATCAAACTATTCGCCTAATAAAACGCGAGAAAGAACGGAGAAGGGTACAAAATTATCCTACCGAGACTGAGTTTATTTAATTCGATTAAGTTTAATCGATCCCTCAACAAAATTATAGAAGAATTAAAAAAAAGATACCGTGTAGAATTATACAAAATTATTGTTCCAAGATTCTCTCCAACAATTTGGTCAAACTTTCTACGCTCGTCAGACGAATCGACGGAAAGGACGAAAAGTTCGACTTACGGCAGAAAAAAAATTGTTATGCCGAGACTCGTTCCATCAATTCGATCGAACCCCTCGCTCGCACAATGATTAGGCCAGGGGGATAAAAGGTGGGGAGGGGGGGGACGAGAAGAAACCCGAGGGAAGAATGAGACTGTGCGTGAGAGCACGCATCGATCTTTCTTCTTCTTTTTTTTTTTTCGTCGGCGTCGTCTGGTTCGAATGAGTCGTTCAGGGTCGCGAGACGATGGTCATCGACCTTAATATTCGTATTATAGTAGCTGCAAAGCCCGTAAGGTCACACCCCCGCCATAGTCGGGAATGGGGAACCGACGGCCCCTTCGGCCACTATCGCGATGTTTATGCAACAACGCGGTTTCGAATGACTAAAACAGAACTGTTTGCGAGTGAAACATCATCCGCGTAGATTACGTCTGATGTAAGAACTACTCGCGGGTGGCCGGTACCGCAGAAACATTTTGTTTATCCGCCTCGTTACCAGACATTTATATTTCGCCGTCGAAACATTCTTTCGGGTTATTCCGACGTGGACAAGCGTTTTGTTTTGAATCTTAGCGACGCGCGCTGACAATATAAGAGGAGGGGGGGAAATAAAACTAAACAAAATTGATTACGTCGCAACGATTATGCTAATAAAGTTGTGCCGTTAATCTGTAAGCAGGTAAGTGGCTATTTATAATATCAACCGCTCGGAATATAACGCCGTCAAATGCAACGTTCCCCTTTAATTCGGTAAATATTTTTACCGTCAATTTAATTGCTCTTTTCGTTAACACGTCGTTAATTGTGCCACGGGCAATATTTCTAACGGGAATTTTTCTTTTTCTTTTACCCGCGGTACCTGTACGACATTCGAGTACAAACGTTAACTGTAAATTACGTTGTGTAATTAATTTTGAGAGTAGAGGTTACAGAGTGGAAACAGTCGAGGTACTCGTGTCTCTTAAACGTATACATAGAACGTGTAACCGTTGTTACATAATCGTTACCAATAAATCGTGTACACGTGTAACCTATACGTTCGATAAGGGAAAAAAGAAACACGTTCGAAGCAATCCTGGGCGTGGCCCCTTAAAAGGATATACGAGATTTTTAAAACGTGATGGGATGGTTGGGTGATTTTAAAAAATTCATTTTTTAATGCGGTTTGCCAACCTCGAAAATCCCCGTTCGTTCTTTCCGGAAAAGATACAAGGTCTAGTCTCGCGTACGTGTACTTGGCCCGTCACAAGACCTTGTCTCTTGATTTTATATTTTAAAAAGAAACAGAGAATTATCGATACTTTGGAAATTACGATTAGCGAGAGGCGAGTGTACTGGGCGACGGTTTATTCGAGAGTGTAGTGCCTCGGTCCAGAAGGGCTCGTTCTTCAGATCGGTCGTCCGACCTCGTGTCAGCGTTCTTACTACTGTCACTTCTCGACACTCCACGGTGATAAGGTCCGTGGGACCGGACGTACAATTATTTAATTACGGTGCAGGAGAAAATGTACAGAGCGTTACAAAAAACACCCCGCGTAGTAAACTTTTCCTAATTCCATTTCGAACGGAGTTCCGAACAATAACTTTAACCATTGCAATCGATAGTGCTTCGCTTATGAATTGGAGGTAGTAGTTACATCACTCACCATTTTTTTTAACACTGTCGACGTTTCGATCCTGATGCTAAAATAAGTTTTTAAATATTGACAATTGGTACAATCTATTAATAAAGGGTCTGCCCTGAAGAGGATCCTGATCAGGATCGAAACGTCGACGATGTTAAAAAAAAAATTGTGAGTGATGTAACTACCTCCAAGGCCTACAACGCAAACGTAGCATTGAACAAAAAAAAAAAAGTAAATAACTTTAACGTACCACACCGAGACGAGACTCTTCCCAATAAGATTTACAGCGGGTAACGAAGGGATCTTGAAGAGCAACAGGGTGCTCAGCCCTTACGAAAGTGAGCCCCCCGCGTCACCCTAAAACAAGTGGATAGAAGATCTGCGCGCAAAAGCGAGAGTTTTAAGCCCGGACGATATTATTTTCGAGGGTTTCTTTGTTTTTCTTTTCTCCAACCCCCGCGAAGGCACAGGTGTGTTTTGTCTCGCGATTGCGTTCGAAAGGGATAAAGAAAAGCGCGTCGCGACGATAGCGGGCGTCTCCCCCGGTAACCCGAAGCATTAATCTTCGTTGTCAGCGACGGGTAAAAAATATCTTATAGCGTCTCGCGTGTTTCTGAGCGCGATACAATGTTACATAAACTGATTCCACGGCGACGCGGGTGGTCCACCTGTCAACCTGTATCGCGATGCGGATCGGTTGACAAGTGCACTCTCGGGTTGCAGTTTCTCGGTGCGAGGGGTCCGACGATCCCTGTCGAGGCGTGGGAAGGGGAGGAAGTATTCGATATTGGGAAATTTCGATTTGTTGGATTTTTCTTTGGATTGAGAGGATACGCTTGACTTTTGTGTTCATTTTTATCCTGATCGTGAGAGGAATACGATTATTACGCGCGAGGTATGCAAAGCATTCGTGTATTTGTTTTTTAAATAAAGTATACGTGGCTATAATGTAAAACGTACAATATCGATAAATATGTTTTCACGATCCTCGAATAGCGAATGAAATTTATGTTCGTGTCCCGTTTCTTCGCAGAGCTTCTACAAAAATACGACTTTGCATAAATATACGCGTTTTAGTAATTATTAATTAGTAAGTTATTCGAGGTACAGTATTTTTATTTTAGAAACAAATCTAGATCGTGCACATCTCGGAATCTTCGAATCTCCATACTATTTCTAAAGCAAACAATTCCTTGTGAAATAATTTTCAGTAGAACAGAAATTCTATAATTATTTCGTGATCAGCGACCCGAAATACACTTGATCTAGATTCAAACCTTATTTTATCTTTGAATTTATTAAGCCGACGAAACAATTCCCAGTAGGGAGGGATTCGACAACCGCAACAATCCTCGAGATAAAAGTGAAAATAGTTTTAACGGGGGCGTCACTTTTTATCTTCCGGAAAAAAAAGTGTAAACGAGAGAGCGCGCGAAAGTGCACTCGAGACAAGGGACAACACAACAAACTCTTTGAAGCGATTGAATTCCGATGTGGGCGCACGTCTCGCGGTGCTGAACGCAGATGATCGCGAACAATGCGTCTCCGCGAAATGCCTACACGGCCTAGAAAGAAGCCGAGAGCTCTCCTCGTTGCGCGTACAACGCGAAGAAAGGTGTAGCGAGCGTACCGAAAGAGGTACTCGAGCCTCGCCTACTTTTCGCATCTACGAAGTATGCGGGTGTACATTTTCCTACGTTTCTCGGGTACTCCTGCAACGCTATTTCTGCTCTTGACAACGCGAAACGCGGATATAAATTAGCAGTTTTATAATTCGGATAGGTAAGTCGGCGATAACGTTCGTTTCCGATCGACTTCCGATTTGACGTTTGTAATTCTCTCAGTTTTTAAATTGGCGTTTAAACTCACCCGACGCTCGCAAACTCGCGTTTATTAAAATATGATAGACACTGAAGTTTGCTAGAGTTTACGAATTTACTCCGGATGCGCATTAGTGTTAGGGGGACCGGAAAGTAATGTCGTTTAATTTAAACTAATACATTTTTAACAGTTTTTATTTTCGATCAATGATGTAATCACCCTAGTTATCAACAACCTTTTGCCATTTAGCGCGCGAATTTTCAATGCCGTTTCGATAAGTCAATTGCTTTTGAGATTTATTTGTCTGAATTTAATGTAAAAAAAGACATTACTTTCCAGTCTCCCTAATATTTTTATAATTTTGTATACGCTTTACCGAACGAGCGGCAATTGAAGAAAGTAATGTTGAAAAAAACACACGCGCAATGGTTCCCTACGAAAGATCTATTTTTCAGAGCGCACCAAAATTCTAACCCTCGACATTACGTCGGACTCGCGAATTTGTTAGTCTCTACGGTAAACAATGATTCACAGACGATCTCGCTACGTACACGGAATCTGAATAAATTCTTCTGTCAGCTAATTACGATTACGCAACGCGGAAACCAGCGAGGTAGCCGCGACTCTGCGAAGGGCAAACGGAAGGAAACTAAAGAAACTACTTCGTGCACGGGGAATACGTAACGCAGTCGATGCAAGCGGCGCCAGGGATCGAAATTCAAGGGCAAGCAGTGTCTCGGACAATTCAAAGCAACTTAATGAAACTACCGCGCTCCACCTTTTTCATTTTCTCCATTAATTCCGCTATTCAGGTGCGCGATACGAGAACGACGATGCCAGTCAGGCGGCATGACCATTAATCAAATTAGCGAACCGCTTGTAATCGAAAGGACGGTGGCAAAGTAACGACTCGGGGAGCACTCGCTGATTGAAAAATACGATTCTAACGTACAAAAGCGCGCTTCCGGTAATAAATCGGAATTAACGCGCTATACGCGGGTGCTCCTCGTTTAACCTTTAACCCTTTCGGTACGGCGTTCCCTTGCCATCGCTAGCCTCTATCGGGCGGCTACCGTGCCATTAGTTCGCGGTATCGCCGGCTATAGCCGGCGTCCGTCTCTGTGACTCGCCATCATGGATGCCGGATATATCCGGCGCTCTTAAATCGAAAGGGTTAAATCGTTACGTCTCATTTTCATCCTCGACGTCGCGCAATGAATCTTCTGGACCAGAAACGAGAAAATAGTACAGGTGGGTGGCAAAAGCACGGAGCGCTCCGTTTACGAGCAAAGTAAAAATAAATGGAAGGAGAGACTCGGAATAATATCTCGTCCATCGGCTAATTGCAGGTAAGTAATATTGGATCCGACAACGTTCACGATCTTTCTCTCTCTCTCTCTCGTGCGTCGTCTCGGAACGTCGTACGTTGGATAATTCAAGGAGATGTCCGAGATAGACAATGCGCGATACGTAACGCTATACCAATAGTGACGTAAGTGCGGTAACGTTTCCGAGTTGCTACGACTGCGAAATGCGAGGAGGATCGGAGCGGATACGCTTACTTACCAAAGTCATGCTATTATGCGTATGTACAGCCATTAGCGCTATGCGATTACGGATTAGCGGACTACGGGATGTCTATGAAAAATCATGCTGTCGACATTGATTTTTAACTAATTTTGTGAGGTACGTAACGTGTAGACGTCGTTCGAGTGATACGCGTGCGGCTGGGAGGAAAAGCGTCGCGTAGCGTAATTGAACAAAAAAAATTTTTGTCTACCCAGAGCTCGAGTCGTATGATGCAGGATTTATGTATTCAGCGGAACAAAAAAGGTATGTAAAAAAAGATTTTACGGGTTAAAGGGAAGTCCGATACGAAGAATTGTCGTTCGGGACTTTAAGCGACGATGTCTAGAAAGTGTAAATACGTGACGTAGGTCGTTTTTCGTTGCAACAGTGAAATATGGAATATGAAGAAAAAAAACTATTTTTAAAACCTCGGAGTGACGAGTTTCTTCAGCAATCTCCCATAAACACCCGGCTGTCTATTAATTAGATTAATAACTAAGCGTTATTATCAATAACTCAATGATAACGTTTGTTATCAAATGACTTATGATTAGTTTTCTTCGCTCTATAAATTTCATAAATTTCCCATTCAACCTAGTACCATCGTTCTCACACTTCTGTCGCCAAAGCTACTATAAAATTTTATCAACAACACATTTGAGACTTATTTACAATTCCAAAGCGCTGCGCTAAAAAAAAAAAAAAATCGCAAAAGTGGTGTACTCCAAAAAAAATCCCAGTATTTCATCAATCCGACAGAAACGGATTTCGCGGTGCAAAAGTAAAAAGACATTTCAACGATGACTCTTATAATCTTATCCGTTCGATCTCCCCCTTCCATTCGTTGAGCAAACACCCAGCCCGTTTCCCTGAATCCCGCGACAACGAACGGATATCCGATACCGCGGTCGAAAGTTTCTACGAAAGGGACAAAAAATAAAAATTCTCATTCGCAGAAAGAAATCCCAACGACGTTAACCGACGAACGACTCGCGTCGAGTCGTCGCACACGCCTCGATACGCGTGTACCCGTCACTCGGGGGACACTCTCCAGTCGAGACAGTAATTTAAGTCTCACACGTGGCGACGATAAAAAGAAGTAGAGTCGCGTAGAATAATCTGCCTCGACCGTGTAGGATGCCAAGGGTGGTCTCGCTCCCCTCTCGAAAATCGAGGAGCGACCCAGAAGAGAGATAACTCGCAGTACCTCGAACTCTTTCTCCTCGCGTTACTGGCGCGTGCGCAAGCGCAACTGGGGCGCGTCCACGACCGTCGTTCTTTACGACCAGCGGAACGCGCGTCCTTTGATACCGCGAGCTGCAGTTTTCTCTTTAGCGCTTTATCGATCGCGTCGACGGACAATGCTGAGAATCGTCGGATAAGTGGAACGCGGGGAAATGATCGCGATCGAACTATGCACGGTGTTTAACCACCTTGTCCTATGACCACGAGTCTGTCTCGTGGTAGAGAATTTGTGCCATAAGCGAAAACCACGAGTCTGACTCGCGGCGAGGAATCGATGCATAAAATGCCGCGTATTATTAATTGAACCAGCGTTTGGAGTTATTTCGCATCAAGTGTTCATTTACAAATTGCTAGTAATTCATTATTCACTTTGAAATAATAAATCGTTTTTTCTTTCTTTCTTATTTTCTTCAATCTTGCGCCAGTTCTGGCACACGGCTGAACAGTTGAATGGCACGGCGCGTGACCGAACTTCGTGTAGGACAGGGGGTTAAATCTACGTCCGATATTCGTTACGGATGCGAGAACAAATAGCACGGAGTCTTACGCTCAAAGTATTGTAAGCGTAACCACTATATTTCAAAAGGGAACAATTGTTCGATAACGAACGTGTAGGCACGCGATCTATATCGATGTGCGATACAGATAGATTTTCGCGAGCTGGAGATCAACGAAGTTTGCGAGAAACCCACGACACGTTGCCATGCTACTGGACAACGATCGCGGCGGAAAATGCGAAACGAAAGAGATGCGACTCGTGAAAGAAACGTAACGCAAAGACGGGTTGTAATAAATTCCTTTAATTCTCCTCGATCCTGAACCCTACAATCGATAATTAATTGCGACCGTTAAACGAGATATCTTGATCTCGGTGTCCAGCGACACGAGCCCAGAATTCCTCGTTCCTCTCCGTTAATTCTTTTTTTTCTTTTCGCATCGAACGCGCGGCAAATCTGCCGAGTCACGTTCGTCGCGCGAATACTGGTAACGACCGAACGCCAACGATGCGAGTTTCGCGTAAACAGCGTCGAACAAAAGTAGCCGCGTCGACGGAGAGAAAAAAATCGAGAGATCGATGTGGTAGGAATGCGAAGAATTTCGCGATAAAACGGAAGAGCGTAGGATTTTTCTCCGTCCCGACGTCCCGGCCGGGCAGCTGCGCCTATAATGGTCAGCGCCATCTAATAACCGACGCGTTATTATCGCTCGTGTTGTGCGTTAGCCACTCCTAGCTTCCTGTTACGAGCGTTCACCGTTATGTAATGTAATGCAATTTACATAACAGGAAACGGTAAACCAGAATCGTGCCGGTGAATCGCGGGTGTTGTAACTGGACGATCGCGCCGACAATGAGGCGAAATTAATCGATTTTACGTAAGAATAGGCTTCTCGAGGGGGGGGGGGGGGGGGGGGGGGCGCACGAGCTAAACAATTAATAAGGCTTTATAATTGCGCTTCGAGGAGAGGCATAGAGATTCGTCGAGACGCAACGCGTAATCCCAATTTTGTAATTGAATTTCGTGAGGTGGGGTCTATGTCGCCCCTTCTTCGGGGCTGATTGCGCATTAAAATCGACAATGACTGGTATAAACTCTGCGGATGATCCGTCGACACGACGTTTCGGGTAGTTTCATGCGATATCGAGTGACTTGCGACGGAATGTGGGTGTAAATATCGCGTACCCGATAAAAGTGACATTTCTCGTTAGTACGCCCGTGATAATGGTTGACATTTGTCGCGAACGAACAATGACTGGGAGGCCGACGGTGCGTAAGGGAAACTTTTTACCGTAACGCGTAACGGATGCTTATATTTCTGCCCGAACGCATCGAGCCAAATGTTGCGCGCAAGAATGCAAAATTGCATGGGGCTGTACGAAAGGTCGCGTGTGTGATCGCATGCGCGTCGCGACAGAAGAGAAATGGATGGATGTTGCGAGAAATCTGAAAACGGGCGCGTCGAGAAAAATTGCTTTGGAATACGTCAAACCGTAATACGGTAGACGCGATGAAAATCACATTTATATTTCGCATTTTGTATAATAGGTGAGATGAATTTTGCGCGATTAAATTTTAGTGAAATTAAACGTTCGAATTGTCGCCCGAAGGCCGATCGATCGTCGGTGCTCCTCGACGTTGGATTTATTTAACGTTCGGTAAAATTTCGAGAACGTTTATACGTTTGTTAATAGCGGTGATAATAAATGACAATGAAATGCTAATTCGTAAATAATTTCATTAACGGGACGATAAAGGAATGGAAGCCCTTGTCCACTTTAGGGATTAATTAAACGCGGGAGGCGCATAGCAGACATTTCGTTGCAATTAAACCTGATAAGGGAATACCGCGAAACTCGTCGAGTACGTAGGAGCGAGTCAAGACACGAAAACTGAACATTTCGGTGTTTTCCTATCTGCCCTTGAAGCGCGCAATTGACTCTCCAACTCAAATGAGCAATTTCGCTGATTCGCGTGCAACTCAAATCGTACGGGGTAGACAAGTGGTTGATGTTAAAGATGAAGGTTTCTGCGAATCCCCGTGTGATTGCTTCGATGAAATTTAGTTTTAATTGAATTTTGGAGTAAACCGATTCAACGGCTATGCGATCCTTGCAAAATTCTATTTGTGCAACTTTGTAGAACTCGCATAAACGTGAGGCTTTTATTGTAATTTTTTGAAACGTAAGAACGCGGTATTTCGCGTTTGAGAGACGATTCGTTACTCCAAAAGACAAAGTGGCACAATTAAAAAAATCATAATACAAAATTCAACCGAGAGACAGATAGTAATAATTCTAAAAGGCACCCTCGAGTTATGAATTTCTGTTTATCGCTTCGCGTAACCGGCAAGTTTCATCGAGATCGACGAGTTTCCCGGTGCAAAACTTTAAAGCGCGAGTATGTAAACACACCGACCGTTTCGCGATGCATTAGCGATGGTAACGAGCGGCCATGTATCGACAACAAAGAACAATAGCCGGAGATGAGGAACAAAGGGGACGTTTAGAAAACACTCTTGGAACAATCGACCGAATGCCGATCGATCGTCAGTGTCCCTAGCGATTGCATTTATTTAGCGTCACGCAATTGCAACTGCGAAACTACCCGGCCTCGAGATCTAAAAATTAGACGGTGGTCGAAAACCAGAAAACTTTGAACGAATTTTCACCGAAAATCCAAATCTCAAACATAAAAATCTGTTGCGCGTGTAATTAGCTACGCGGCGGCGTTCGAGAGCTCGTGGATCAATTTTTTGAGGCGCGAATATCCAATTATTAAAATTAGGGGCTTAAATCTAGATGACGCGCATCTCTGGATCTTCGGATCTCCAAACTTTTTTTTTAGGCCTCTTCACCGGGACAAAGATGTACCGCTCAAATTCTCTCATGCAACGTAACGAATTGATGCGCAAAAATCATACTTTATTGCGTTGTATAGTTATTTTACTACAGTTATTTTAACAGATGCGATTTCTCCGTGAACGATCACAGTCGCCCGTTAGTACACGGCGAACGTTAAACGAACGACGATCGTATCCGTCGTTATCATCGAAAGGGCTCGAAACGTATCGATCGCACCGATCAACGCTAACGACGACGAGATCGGCGTGTGCAAGCGCTAAATTTAATAAGCGCAACATTGGTGAAATACGACAACGCGTAACCCGACGACCCGCGTATACTAGTTGCGCACGTGGTCGTGTAAAACGAGACGTTGAGGAGATAACCGGGTTTCTATCTTGAAAAAAAATCATGCTCTATGTTACCCGAGAAGAAGCGCGACGCGAGATAATTTCTACGAACTACGAGAAAACAGAGATCCAAGGGTATGACGTTTCCTCTCGTAATAAATTTCACCGGTGCAACTTTCCCACTTTTATTTCACCTCCCCCCGTTTCGCGTGGCACGGACGAACGGAGGAAGGTTCTCCGCGTGACCGCGTTAACAAATAATAAGGTGTCGTCACGAAATCCGAATGCTCGCGGCAGTTTATGTCGTTTCGAGTCACCTTCTGGGTTTGAGCGATATTAATATATTATGTGCAATTCGATGAAAGGTACTTTTACCATCTTTCGCGACACTCGAATGACGACGCGGAAAAAGGTAGATCGTTTCCAGCACAGCCCCTTTTTATCGAGTTACTCCCGACGATACACGTGTGTTAGCGTTTCTGCGATATTTCCAGCGTGCCATCGCAATTTTTCGAAAGCCAATTAACCCTCCGTTGCGTTGCCCGTAGGCAACGGACCAAGGAAGTACAATAAATCATGCTTTATTATCGGAAGCTCGTTAAAACTCGATCGTATTAAAACGAACGAATGTTAACTTGATATAGCGACTGGACAAGGACGTTGCGCGTTGCAATTCGCATATTCTGCCCTTGGGAAAACTCGTTAAGGTATTTCTAAATTTCTTCGTTTCAGTATGTAATTATCGTATTAAAAACTAACCGCGAGATGAATAGTCGGAGCATCGTGTCTCGCGTGTTTCTTATTATTCTTATTACATATACAATTATTTCTTATTATACGTACACAAACGACATTTTTTCATGTCGCGGCTACTGACGGCAAAACTTTATGATCGGCGCAATTAGCAACGTCCTACGCACACCCGTAGACGTATAAGGTCCGCGCACCTGTTCCCTGACACGAGTCGTCTCATAATAATGCGATTCGCGCCTATCAGCTGCGCTGACGTCGAGTGCAATACGCGCTGACACGCGGTCGGCAAAAAATTAACGCGACACCCACTTCAAGCGTGTTCGAGATAAAAGGGAATGAAAAACAGGTGCGGGGGTGGAGTCTCACGCGAGTACACTCGAGTACCTTCGAATATACGTTTTTTTTTATTTATTTTTTTTTTTTATCGAACGTTTTGAGGTCGTTTCGCGCTATCCGACTATCGCGCGTAACCCTCCGCGTAACGTACCTTGAGAAACTATCGTACAAAGGGTTCGATTAGTCTACGGTTAATAACAGGGGCGATGACTAGACTGCGGATGTTTATGCAAAATGCATTATTTTAATACTGACTTTAAACGGATTTTGTGACACAAGTGCGATCAATATGCGTGAAATGTACGTATAATATATTGTATGTATAAAATAAAATAATGCATTAAATAAATCATTAAGTGCATAATATAAGGCACAAAATAATGGATTTTTCATAAACATCCGCAGTCTAATTAAAAAAAAAAATTTTCTGTGATCATCGAAAGGAGGTGTGCACCAATTGCTCCAATAACATTTTTCTGATCGTAATCAAAAATTTAAACGGTACCGCCAACATGCAGGCCTAATTTCATGAAAGTTCCATTGTAGAATTATCACTAAAATTGTTACGAATATTCTGTAGGATTGTATAACAATCTCAAATACGAAAGTTTATTATCGTTCAATATGTATTTTATTTGATAAGCTGCCTTTTTATAATAAACAATCTGATCATTGCTTCAATAACTGATTTTTCCACCCATTTTCAATTTCCATCTGTATTCAAGAATAGTTTAATACAAGTAAAAATGTTGAAATAATAATAAGAAGATTTCGAGTCAGAATCGAATTATTAACGGAAGGTTAGAACTCTATGTCCGCAAGGATTTCAAGTGCGTTCGGATAACGCTCATTGACTTTTCGATTATCCCAGGGGAATATTTATTTACACGCTTTTGAAATCATAAAACCACAAGCTTAAAGAAACAATCGGTTTGGGTACACAGGGACAATAAGCTGCCGCGGAGGACTACGAACACACTCGTGCGGAACTACCGCAAATGAAATCGAAACGAGCTGCGTATCTCGTGTAAATACCTCGTAAAAAAAACTTTTGAACGTGTGTTCGCGGAGGATCGTACTCCCGCAAAAGTGCAAACCGTGTACACCCGGTTGCGTGCGAGAAAAAAAACAACTGCGGGCTGAACCGTTTCCCCATTCCACGTCGGCGCACTCTTTAATCCTGTCATCGTGGGTGTACGTGACGTCATTCATTTTTCTGAGAAAACTAGATGCAACGGATAGCAATTTGCGAACGCGACAGGAATAATGTTTATCGAGCGGTTCTACCTAGGCGGAGGATGATCCAAATGTCAGACTCGTTACCGGTGCTCGTAGAATATTGTTTGCGGTAATAACTGCGATCCAATGTCTGTTTTAGTAACGATCCATTTCGTAATTGAGATTTTGCAATTTTCTATCGAAACCACTCCCCGTTCGGGTAGAGTGATATTTTTAACCATCTATGGACAATGCTAAAAAAATACTGGTTAATTGGAGCGCGGAAGAAAGAAATTGTATCGTATATTAAAACTAGTTTTATTTATCTTTATTATAATTGAACCGTTCATTCTTATTTAATCGGTCATATTCAGAAGATTATCCCGTTTTAGATAGTACCGAACTGAATTTATGCGAACTTTCAGATACCCGAGTGTCCCGAGTTCTTAATTAAAAAGTTGAGTCCTGATAAAACCAGCTACGGTACTCGCTTTCATTATCGATCACAGAATACTTTCAATTCCAATATCTTATGAGATCTTAATAAGAATCTGTTACGAGATCAAGCATCTACTTTGCCGACACCGATGCATCGATATTTCACCGGAGGCGTTGACGGTTCGCAATAAACCGCGGATTACGAGGGTACCTAAACCTAATCGGGACAATCCGTAGTTTTGTTCGAGTATAATAACGCGTACGGAACGAGTCTTGCGGAAACTTCCCGAAGCTGGTAGAAAGGATTACGACGCCTACGAGAGAGCACGACACGGGGTACGCGAAGCAATACATCTTTCTGCTTGCTCTACCCGGCGACGGGAAACCCGATGATGCGAGGGATAGAGAGCGAGAGAGGGGACGCGAGGGATAGAGAGCGAGAGAGGGGACGCGAGTGACAGAGAGAGAGAGAGGGAAGCGAACGAGCCCAAATTATACGCATTCTGCAGCGATGAAAAAAAAAAGGTATATACGATGCCACGCGAAGAGACCCTCGACTTCGCTTCGTGGAAGAGATTAAAATTTCATACGAATCCTTAAAAATAAATTCTAGGAGAAATAAATCATTTCGACAGTCGCGCAGCGAAGGCGTTTCGATCTGATTGGTTGTAACGTTATTTCCTCCCGATCAGGGTTAACTAGTTTCGCGAGTATTCTGGGAAACTCCGAGGGAGTAAGAGCGAAGGTTTAAAGTGCGAATAAAAATGATAGAAATAGGAAATTGCGTGGTACTAGGATAAACCTCTGGTTATATTTCATACTTAATCCTCTCTCGAATGACATTCTCTGCATACGAACGATGAAGAAGATCGCGAGTACCCGCGGGATTTTATCCAAAAGAAAATAATACGAGTTCTAGTTCTCGTGTACTCGTGTACCTTGCCCCGGGACAAGAGCTTGTCACGTAATACAAATTGTAAAGCGTGTCTCCCGCAGCGACGTGTCACGCATTTGTTTCAATATTATGAATACAATGCCAACGCTTAAATATCGTTTCGGTTATGTTGATAGTAGGCAGACGCAAGGTTACTACAAGTTCAAATCGTCGTGGAACGTAAAAACAAGGTTCGCGACAGGCGTAGATACTTTTTTGCGGATTCCGCAACGATGAATCACGAGTCCCGATAATACGCCGAGTATGACTCGACGCGGAAACATTGCGAGATGCTCGTGCGACAATTTATACGCCACTTAATTTCAATCTAACGAGCAAGCGCGGACGCACATTCGTGACGCACGTATCGCGAATTTCGCGAGCACGGAGACGCGATGCTCGAATGACCGAGCGGGCGCCCGGCCGATTCGCAACAATTTAAAACTGTCTCACGATCGTTAACGAGATATAACGAGAAGATCGCGGTATCTGACCTTCGCATGCGCGCGATAGTGCCGTTCTGCGTCTTTTCGGTTTCTTCGACACGCGACGAACGCGAATACGTGGCTTCTTTAGCGTATTTTAATAGTTTCCCGTCTAAATCGCCGGAGAAATTACGAGAGAATAGAACATCGTGGCTTCCAGGGATTACTGCGATTAGAACAAAATTAGTAATAATATGCTAAAACGGTTGTAGTATAGTCGATACTAAATGCATAGCAACGTGAAGTGAATCGAAAGCATTCGCTTGATTTGCAGAGCACTGCATTTGGCATTATCTGGTGCATATAGTAATTTCTTGTTTAATCTGTGAATCGCGTGTTAAATATGCATTTTATTTCATTAAAGCATCCCGATATTGGCGGATTATATGATTCTTTCGTCGACGTATAAAAACACATATAAATATGTATAGTTAACAAACCCCGAGGAAAAATTAACCTCGTAAATGAAAATCTGTGTACATTTTTCCCCGCGGACCGACAAAATGAAAAGTATGCCGGTTAAAAAAAAAAAAAAAAAGCGTGCTTATGCAAACTCGCGTAACAGTTGCTCGAGTAAATATTTTCGCAGCTTTTAGGAAGCACCGAAACATTTCGAGCAGTCGTTAAAATATTGATGGATTACGATACAATGCGACGCGAGTCAACGAAGTAAATCAATATAGAAATAAATAGCAACCGTTTCTGGGTATTCGAGAAAGATTCGCGCGGAATGGGGGGATAGAGATTTAACAACGCCGACCTCGTTCCACCGCAACCGCGATACAAAACACAATTCGATTTAACCGAAGAGAGACGGGTGTGCCCCGCGATCGATCATCTTGGATCGCTTGGTCGCTGCGCGCATACGATGGAAGAACAAACGTTGCGAATACCTCTCTCTGTTAACCCCTTCGATATACAGGTATATGTATCTTTCGGCTCGGTTGTACGGATAATCGAATCGCGAATATGGCATTGCCGTGCGGCCCTGTTACAACGCGAACGTACGCATCAGTGCTGAGAGAGCGTAACGTTTCGTACTTTATCGCGGAATGTAAATTAAAAGTGAATTGCCCGTGAAGGATAAGGAATTAAAATTCAGCGCGTTGAATTATTCCAAGTTGAGAATTGATGAAAAACTTTAACAGTGAGAAACAGCGAATATATGATAACGGGTAACCGTAGTCTCCGGTAGGACACTGTATGATGGTGGATGACTATAGTCATCGGTGGAACACAGTAAACATGCAACTATGGGGACTATAGTTATCGGTAAGACACAGCGAACGAGCGATGATAAGTAACTATAGTCATCGGTAAGACACAGTGAACGAGCGATGATAAGTAAGTATAGTCTTCGGTGGAACACACTGTAAGTATGCGACGATGGACGACTATAGTCACTGGTGGGACATTGAGCGTCCGACGTTGGGTGAACTGTGGTCACCGGTAGTATCGAGAGAGAGAGCGTTAAGCTTGCAAGACACGCGTGTGCCACGCGTTTGCGTACCACCACCAAATACGCGCAAGATTTCTAAATGCTTCGTATCGCGTGTGTCCATTTGAAAACTTTAAATCGAGGTATATCGAAAGAAACGTATTTTTAGGAAATGTGTTGGATGCAAAAGTTTCATGGTTTCAACTTTCCCTTTTCAAATAGAAATCTATATTTTTTCTGCAGAATCTTATTCAAGGGCGAGAAAGAGGAAACTTTTGTATGGCACTTGACCTGCGTATTTTTGAGCTTAATCGAGGGTCAGCTTTCTTTTTTCAGATAAGAATCCATACTTTTCCTCGCGTATTCTTATTCCACGGGACAGAAGAAAATACTTTCACTTGGATCAATATACAATATCGGACTTCGTCTTTAAAAGATAGATGCCTAGCGGAAAAGAAAGTTGACTCTCAAATAACCTTAAAAACGATTGACAAATAAAAAATAAATAGGATTGTCGTATCTCCATCTCTAGAACGTGAAACTTCTGTACTTGAAATTTTCCCCAAAAAAATCGTTACTTTTGAGCTACGTAGATTCAAAGTTCTCCGCTGAACACGCTATTCCTAATGCGCGCAACGCGTCGCAGCGCGAACGTCAACATCGGTAATCGAAGGCGCGTTAATACGTTCCCCGCTCCGTTCCTAGCGTTATCATTGCGCGCGTTATGCGTGTCGTCGGTGCCCGCCACGTTTGTTTGCGACCTCGAAATCAGCCACTAACGACGAGGATCAAGTTCGGTACACATGTATCTGTGAATATGAATAAACGCAGTAGCCTTAAGAATCGCTTGGTTAGAATCGAGTAATGCCCATGCGACTACGTGAGTGCGCGTAATATTGAACGTGCACTAAATGCAGACGGTGGAAATTTTGTGCATGCAAAGTACCTGTGCTTTTACGTTTTCGTATAATATAAACAAATACTTTGTTATTTTGACGTTTCCATAATAAATAATTAATCGCAATGTGGAAAAAATTGGATGTAGATTTGAATTCGGTAACATATACACATACTTCAAGCGCAAATAAACTCTGTTCGAATATAAAATATCACCGTACGGATTGGAATCTTGTGTAAATGCATCATTATATTCGAGTGCCTTCGAAATATCATACACTTTTGTGCGTTCAATTGAACTGCTAGAACCTTTATCGTATTTTAATTTTTTCTGTTGCACGTATTCCTGTAATAGCAAAAGTGACGACACTAATACCCGTAACTCTTGCGCGATAATTGCAAGATTGTTGTCACGTATCGTTCGACGAGTTAATTGCCCCCCATCGAGTAGTTAAAGATATAGAAATTATCGTATATAAACATTTTGCTTCGAACTATAAATATTACAAGATATCTTCAATGTATTCGTACAAGGTTCGATCGTACTCGGACAGAGTTCGATCTTCACCAATGCAATCACAGAACATTATTCGTAATTTGTTTTTTGGGAAACTACTCGATGCCCGCTCGAGCCCATCGCTACCCTCCTCCTCCAGGGTCGAAATCACCTGGGCGAACGTGTTTTCCGAAAAAATCACGTTCCTACGCGAAAGAATGCAACTCCTCTCGTTTGTCTCAAATACCAGCGGCGCTCGGGATGACCTCGACGTAGAAAACCTCCTCCCCAGACCTGACGATCGAGGAAAGCGACGCGTGGGAGTCCTACAATACTTTCTCGAGGAAAACACAAATTCGTATATCGCTAACCAATTACAGAAGAATCCCCTCCACGAATACCTTTAACGACTCCAATAAACCAAAAACCAAAACCAACCACTCTAGAATCCAACCGATTCGCTCGAAATCAAATTGCATCTAGCGTCGAGAAAGGACGTGTCTTTTATTTTCCACGTTCTCAACGCCCTCGGGGCGAAGGATGGGTTATTATCGTCGGTGTTGTACGGCGTGCATCGCGAGTATACTTGAGAATTTCTCGAAGAAAGAAAGTGGTTCGTGCGTCGGACGCGCTAGGAACGAACGAGGGTGTCCTTTGATTCGCGGCTGAACGAGAAGAGCCCTCGCCGAAGGAATCGTTTCGAAACGGAGGGAAGAGAGGTCGACGACGGTGGCGGTGGCGGTGGCGGTGGTGGCGGCGGCGGTGGCGGCTTTCGACGGGACGCCAGAGTTCGTCGTCCGCGCAACACACGTATCCTGACGCGTGTGGGAGCGTAGGACGAGCTACTCGTGTACAGATGGGCGCACGCTCACTCGCACGTACGCAGAAGGCACGCAAGGCGTAACACACACACTCCGAAGGTTTAACGTATATACGTATATATACCTGTGCACGCGAAGAAGCACTGTGGGGGAAGGAAAGAGAGGGCAAGAGAAAGAGAGCGAGAGAGAAAGAGAGAGACGAGGAGAGACACGCGCGGGTACACGGAGGCCGCGAATATAGCGATCGACTTTTAGCCAGCACGGGGTACACTCGCGCGAACGATTATTCGATTCTCGTTCGACGTTATCGACTTTTCTCTCTGAACTCTGATGGTAGACACTCACCTGAATCGCCATACACATTGAATATGGAAGGTACGTTGGGGCGTTCGTTAGCGAAAACGCAACTCGTTGGCTGACAGAAGACACGGGAGACTCGCGCACGTCCGCACGCCAGAAAAGCCTGTGGACAACTGACGGAAATGGCGGAAGAGGGCCGAGAGGCGGCTCGGCGCGTTCCGCTCTCTGATTGGTCGGCTCGCCGTAGCGCGGTTTATTTGAATCGTTTGATTCTCGATACGGTGCGGAACGCGTGAATAAATGCAGAGAGATATTTTATCTCGCCGTCAGTTTTCTCTTTAATGTTTGTAACCAAGTGCGCGATAGTGGATAATCTGATGGAAAGAAATTGCACCTCGCGGTTCCTTGTAGAGTACTATTCCGCTCGTGACTCAATGTTACGCAAATGACATTGACCTTCTCGTTGAGCTTTATTTAACGAGTGGTAATGGCGAGGGGAAGTTTCGCAGGGTAATTGCGGCCCGTGCTTCATAATCGTCTCGGGTAATTGTTATTCTTTGACGACACGTGCGCGAGCGTTCTATTTTTATTTATAAACGTCGATCATCCGAAGAAAGCGCGTCTAATAAGCAGGACGTCAGGGAAGATCGGAAGTTTCATGTTTAAAATAAACTTATCGGAATAGTGAATTACATCGATCGATACTTCCAAGTTTTGCTTACGCATTGTGCGAGTTTAAAAAAGAAATCCTGATGGTTATCGTAGTATGATGCATAGGTTTCCGCGAATTGATTCCATCGTAAAAAGAAACGCGTCGGTTATAAAGGTGCGGGTCGTTTAGGTGTAAAGCAATGATGATTCATTCCTCTTTAAATAAATTTCTAGTAGCTCAAGATTAATATCGCTGTTATCGCTGAGGGGAGACAAAGCGAACGACGGGTTTCAACGAAGTGATAGCAGAGAAATTGGATAAGAGTACTCGTGATTTCGTAGATCATAATTAGCGATCAATCTTTCGTTGATAATTATGCGACGCAACGTTACGTCACGGATCGTAACGAACGATTTATTCTTTATTGTTTATCTTTACCCGATAGAACGTTATATTGTTCTGCCCGCTGATTACCTCGTGTCTCTCGTCAACGAGGGTAATGAGTAATGGGAAATATTCGATTAACAGTTTTCAAAACATTTATTCATTGTAAATACATTGTTTGTTTGTGCCTTACTTCTGAAAAAATTAAGTTCGGATGAGTCGAGTAGAAGGCGAGCATCGACGATAATAGTGACTATTATCCTCGTCGTTATAATTTCCAAGTCAAATGAAACGACAAAATTTCTTCGCAAAACTCTGAAGTTTTACAAAACTGTTCGATTTGACTACAAGGAAGATATTCTGTCTGTGATATGAAACAGAAGATCTGTCGAGAAAAATAACGTTGATCGCGCGTTTAAAATTGGGAAAATGATCGATTTTCCAATAATACGAGATTCATTAATATCTAAACATTATAATAGATCCCATTGCAACTATCGATCGCTCGATCGCCACTGATTCCCTTGCCTTCTTGTACATAACTGTGCCCCGTAATAATTATTTCATCTTTCTTTCTAAGGCATTGAATTCGCGTCGTTCGACGAAGTCGAATGCGCGCGTTGAACTTCCTTAATTTCCATCGCCCTGAACTCACAAACGAGAGAGGATCTATTACTCCGTATGTCTGAATTTCGAGTAGATCAATCCGATCGCTCGCGCGAGTAAGCCGAAGCGTTGCTCGTAAGAAGAATTTTTATCGCTAATAACGTAACGGTGCATCGTAAGAAACGAGTATATTACATTACACGTACAAAAGACAGAATCAGATACGAGTGCTCGTCGGAGAGTTAACGTACCCGGTGATTCTCGTAATGAGCGTATTGTATGCGTAATACGAAATGGTCAGTGCTGTTTGTCGAGATGACCCCTCCCCGTTAAAGTAAATAGAATTCCGTTTCACACTCTTTATACGACGCTCCTGTACTTTTGAAATTTCGAGGCCTAGACATTCGTAGCTCGATACATCGTTGCCGCTTTAGCGGCAGACGAGTTACTGGAATATCGCGAGAAATGTCGAGCGATACCAAGGTCTTTTTCGCGCGATATCTCTACTGAATTTATCGCCCCATATTTATCGTCCCGCACCAATCTCGGTGCGAGAGCTTTAAACGTATTCATTAATCGTTAACGTTAAACATTCGATACGCCGTAATCTATCATTTCTGAGCTTATATTCGGTATTTTATAATTCTCAAGGATTCCTTTCTCGTATCTTACGCAGACGCGTATTGCTTTCGTAAAACTTCACATAGAATCGTCCGTTCATATCACTCTTCGGTACTGATCAAAACTTTATATATTGTTCTGCTTATATTTATGGTCCCTACAAAAAATACATTACATCTATAAGCAGTTTATATTATCGTAATAATCATATCTATGTACATAACATTTTTTTAATTTAATTTTATTACTATAATCCCTATCTAATATTTAAACGCTTTTTTTTTCTAAACCTTTTCTGCTCCGTTTACTGTAGCTCGGGAATGATTACGTACAGCAAATAGTCGTGAAGAAAAAGAAAGTCATTCAAATTACACGGGGATATTTATAGAAATAAAGGTAAAGTATTAATGCGTGTAATAGTAGTATAGTGATAATAACGTGATTAGGGATAATAAAAGTCAGATTATTGGTAAATAATAGAACATGATTTGCAAACAGATCTAACGTAAGTGTCTGGCAATATAAAAAGTATTTTGCGAAGACATCCTTTTGGTAATGTACGATAGAACGATCGGTGTAAAAATATTTAAGTAACATGATCGAGAAATTGTGCGAATCGCGCACGGATCGTACCATTTTAAAATCATTATAAACTGACGTAGCGATAGAACGTCGGTTTCGCCATCGTCGCGATCTCGTAAAATCTATTATGGTACAATACGTGTATATACCATGTTTCGAATTGCTCGATATAAATCGCTTCAACTATTTATATACAATTGCGGGTGTCTCGGGAGATATGGATAATAAGTGCGCACATCTTTGTCCCTCCGACGTGTTAATTGAATTGAATTTGATTCGACGTGTAATTCCCATCTATTCACAGCACTTTTTGTTATTCCCTACAGCCTTCTTCAAAGTCCACCGTTCGGAAGATATTTATATCACAAAGTATGTATACAAGTGTTTCGTAATATGTAGTGAGAGAGATCCATCGTGGTCTCGGGAGGGGAAAAAAGTGGCGCGAACGGTCGATTTTGTAGAAAGCCACATCAAACATGAAAATTGCTTCTAAAATATAGTAGCGTGTACTACACCTCGAAAAATTGACAGTGACGGGCCAAACAGCGAGTGAGATATCGTACTTAAGTAAATGCTGTGACGATTTCCTTTGCCAGCATACTTTTACGAAATTAGAGAAACACTAAGGCTACGTCTATACAAGCATTTGTAGAACGGTTTCGTACCCGAAGTGCCGAAGCGATTAAGGAAAAGAAGGTCCGATTTACAAACTTAACGCGTTGGAAAAGTCCAGTCGCTTTAAAGTCGTTCCTTCGATTGAAACGTTTGTTTGTTTTTTTTTCGTAAAATTTCTCACATTCCCTCTCTTTACGTCGAGAGATATCGGGGGCTGTAAGAAGTAAATTTATATTCCTCTTAGGCTAGAATTTCATTCTGAAGTGATAGATATTCATATTCAGCGTTCTCTATAGTTTGAATTGAATTAAAGGTGCTCTGACGCCATATAGAATTTCATTCCTGAGTGAGTTTTATATAGGTTTCCTTTTATATCGAAATTGATACGAGAGGCTTTCAGGTACAAAACAAGTAGACTCCCTCTATCAACGAGCGAGCTAACGACGTGAAGCCAGAACTTACTCGAGACGACGAGGTCCCTAGTTACATTTAACGCCAATTGACCTTCGATCTATCGAGCCACCATTTGTCAACAAAAACCTGTACTTTTTTTTTTCGTTGCTTGGAAGCATAATTCATTCTATATAGGACACGCAGTAACATACGTTACGACGAAAGGTTCGCTCGAACGTTTTTCGCTTTACACTAAGGATTTACGAAAGCTCTTAAAACAACGTCGCTGTTATTATGTATATTCAGAAGAAAACGGTTAGAGATCAAGTGGCGCTTTTGAAAGCGTGATTTTCTTCATTAGTAACTGTCTGCGAAAAGGAAATATAAATGTTAAACCGTTACGTTGCATTAAATTAGTCGCGTAATTAAACGAGCCAACTACGTTTCGCGTCGTTTTACATACACTACGTTAAAATTGACTACTTTTTTTCTGAGAAAGCCTAACTCTAGTTATAAAATAAATCGCAGCTTTCGATTCTGCAGTTAATGATACTCATATAGTTCGTTAATTCTATTTACTTAGTTCATTATCTTTAAATATACGTTTTCTAGTCTTGTATTTCTTAAGGCAGGAATTTTTATATTTACAGTTTCGTCCTTGTTGGCCTATTAATTTAAAACCGTGCAAGGCTCGTTTCACCAAAACTCGCGTTTCGGACGACGCATAATCTTAGTCGCATAGCGTGGCCACGCTAGCTCGCCGACGAAATAACATCGACGGAGCTAACGTGATCTGCGAGATCTGCGTCCGAAACCAGCCATGTTCACCTATAATGTCCCTATTTATTGACGTATATATCGCATCACCGTAAAAATGTACACCCTAGTGATATTATTTCCTAAAAATAGTCAGATCAAATCTGTGGCAAATCATTGCGCGGGATAAAACGAAATTATTCGCGTAAATAGAATGATTGTAAAAATATTTTAGAATCGGCTGTATGCAAGAATATATGTATATGTCTTTACGCGTGTTATCGACAGAATTTCATATTGACACCCGACGGTACACAAAACGAGAAGTTAATAGCTTATTTTTCAAATCTCCTTAAGCAAGTAAAATTAGCACCATAAATACATATGTTGATTCCTACTTTTTAGTTCAGAATTATAGTGATATATCTTCGTTAATTGTTTAGGATTGCACAAAATCAATGATGCGCGTGTATTGTACGAATCAGTATTACTTTACCTGCGACGTTAAAATAATTTGCCACAGATTTACGTATCACCACTTTGATATATTTATTTGTATAGCCTCTAATATAAGATAAACATTAAACGTGCCGATCGTGATTCTCCGTTTTACCGGTCAATGGTTTGATCTCGACATCCGGTTCTTCTATGGCAAGAGGCATTTGCCTTGTATCTGGAACATCGACGTCCATCGCACTTTTTGATCGAGTTGCTGTCTCCGTCGAGTCTTGAGTTTGATTCGAGGATTCGGTTTCTTCGAGATTCGTTGATTTCGTAGGATCCGTGGGTGAGGAGGCAGAGGTCGGCGTGGATAATTCGGAGCTCGGGGAAGTAACGTCTCCTTCACCTAAATTTGGATGAAGAGGTGGTTTCTCCTCAAACACTATACGACAGACGAGAGCAAGGGTTTGCGTGAGATCTGATTCTTTGTGCGCTAAAACTCGACTCGCGCATAGACATTCCGTGCACTTACATTTATCAAGACTGATGATAGATCCTACGAATTCGTTAACGGTAAAGGAAGGTGGTTGATCTTCGAGTTGTCTTCTCCTTCGCACGAGCCACCAGTCGATAAGAAATAGTGCCAAAGCTAAAATTTTAATACCAGCGCATAGACCAACGTATCTGAAAAAATTACAGAAAATATAGAGCAACTTTTCGGCTATTTCTTCCCAGTGATTTCTAAATACTTCACGACACAATACCTGTATCTGAATTGCTCGATATCGTAAAGCAGGCAGCGCCCACCCTTCTCTCCGCAAGTGCTTTTCCATAGTAGGCATGTAGAGTCAATTAAGTTACCAAATAGAATGGGCGCTGGTATGTAACCGAACAATCTAAAGATTACAAATTGCATTCCCAGAGCGAAAGATCTTTCTTCTTCAGAGACCGACCTGTATCGAAATGTTCGTTGAATATAAATCAATTCTACACACAACCACGAGCGAAGAGCAACTTCGAAAGGTGGAGTCACGACTTACCGTAATACTATCATCAATAGAGGCATTTGAGTAATAGCGACGATGAATGTCATAAAGAAAAGTAAAATTAAGAAAGGAAAAATAGTTCTACACGGTGAAGTGCACGGACCGGCGGTTGCTACTGGCACGACTGTTACTTCCGCAAATTCGGGAGCCGCCGGTGGCAACATCGTTAGATTCCCATGTATACCTGAACAATGATACGCGTGTGAAAAAGGTTTACCTGAATTAACTTGAAAGAAAAAGGACACAGTTTGACGATACAAAAGTAACAATCGTACTCACATGCACAGTTCGTGAAGTTCGACTTCGAACTGAAGGCAGTGCAGCCCGCATGACAAGGACTGAAGTACGTCAGACCGTTATTCCCGCAAACCGGCTCGACGTCCGTCATTCGGCATTCGCAACCAAAGTTGCATGCGGCAGTGAGATTCACTTGAAAGGGCTCAGGTCCTTTCGTGCTACTGTTGAAGTAAGGAATTGTGGTCCCAGCCATCTTCACGTTATCGCAACCGAGGAAAAACAGCAGACCGTAGCACACGAGGCATATTATGTTCGACACGAGAACAAATTGTACCGCCCCTTTCGGTCTTAGCTCTAAGCGTTTGAGCAAACATCCGCCAAAAAAAATCCCGATACAGGCACCTGGTATCGCGATAGAGCCAGTGAATACGCTGGCTTGACTCTTTCCCAAGCTGAACTGCGTCTCGAGATATTTCGGGAGAAAGACAACGAAGCCGGAGACGATCACCAGTTCCATGCACGCTCCCAAACATGTCACTACGTATACTGGATTGCACACAAGTCTCCACATGCTTCTAGGTATATCTGAAAAACAAAAGGGCGTGCTCGACATTTTCTCGAAAGTAGAATCTAGTCTCGCGCACTTGCACTTGGCCCGAGGCAAGACCTTGTCTCTTGCCCGTCGTCGTACGATACGTACCTTTCACATCTTTCCCGTAACCGCTGTCGTCGATCTTCTCTTTCTTCGTGTCTTTGCTTTGTTCCTTCTCCTTCTGCGTCGCGGGCTTAGTCTTCTCGATGATTCGTATCTTCTCCTTTTCGCGCTGCAAGGTTTTCGGGAAACTGAAGAATGGGATGGCCACCAGAACCAGGAGTAAACCGCACAGCAGAAATCCACCCCACCACATACCGACCCACCTATGATCTCCCGGATCTATTCGAATAAATTGTATTATGAAAAACAAGGAAGACAGTTGTACCTAAATATACAGTCACACTCAACTCCTTTTTTTATACGCAGGTAAAGAAACGTGGTAAAAACGTGAATTTATTTGACACATCTGCACCAAAGACTGCGGATGTGTACAACTGCCGCTCATGATCACGCACATAATTACATTTTTCAAAAAAGGAAGACTATGTTGAGCAGAGTTGGGTGTATAATATCAAACTCGCGGCGTTCAATTTCTATGTATCTCCGTGTTGTATATTTGTTATTATATTATTTTAATTACCTATACTGATGATCGCAGCTGTAAAGGAGTCCATATGAAAGGAGAGAAGGTACGCTCCAAGAAGGAAACCTAAAACTGGTCCAAAGGCTGCCATACTGTACATGCAGCCTACGGAAAACGGATAAATTGCTTATTTTTCGCCCAATTCGATACAATTTCATTGCTCCTCAGCACGTATGTCTTTCTCTTACCGATGTATAAAGACGCGCTCTCTGGCCGAACATGATCATCTATGTAAGTAGTACCAAGAGTAAACAAAGGAGAACCGCCGCAACCCAACAATAACTGAGCAAGTACGAATAACATAACGGGACCAGCTGTAGACGGAGATCCTTGGATGCAATTATCTCCTCTCAGATTATTGTGTGGCGCCAAAGGCGGCGATGATAATCCGGATGAGAGTCGACCTTTAAAGAATTCCTCATCTTATTCTATACCCCGGGTGTGTCTGAATGAAACTCCACGGCGCATTAATCCGCGGTAAATTATTCATGGCCATTTGCATCAATTAAACTTTAAAACTATCCTTCGGTAAGTACCACTCGGCGCTTAACGCTCCTTATAGATAAGGAAAATTTTAAGATGCGTACAACGTCCGATATAAAAGAACTTAGTATACCGTTTTCTACATTTCATGCTCGTGACATTTGCGTTCTACGCGAAACGAGTTTTGGCATTGCGCTCTTACAGCTCTGAAAGTATATATACTTCGTTATCCGGATAGTAAACGTGTTTTTACGAGGATTATCACTGCTTCATAAATGCAAGAACATATTCGAATCAATAAAACGAATGAATTAAAGAGACGCTCGTTTCACGGACAACGAACCTTGCTCTCGGCAAGTAAATTTAAATCAGCATTCAGCGACAATCCGACAAACTTATATATTAAGCAATCTTTAATTTAAACTCAAGTTTTAAGTAACATCGATGCACGTGACCCCGAAGGGATAATTCGCTCAAAATTTACCTAATCCCATATCTTGTTCGCGCAACGATACCCCGCGACAGATATTATCGGAACTGGAGTTGTTCGCGTTGGTCATCATGTTGGGTTCGGCCGTGAAATGTGGTATCATAAAGATCATCGATCCCAGTCCCATGATTACGGCGCCTAAAAAAAAAATTCACGGCATTCGGTATCGTTGGCACAAAAAAAAAAATAAGACTGTATTTAAAAACAACATCGACGATTTACCAATCGCTATCCAAACGGGTATATGCCGGCGACTGCCGAGATAACTGACGAAGATGACGGTAATGACATTGCCAATCTCGTAAGAGCTCGCGATGACGCCCGAGAGGCTGGACGGGATTTCAAATCTCTTCTCTATGGTCGTGATCACAGAATTTATGTAACCTGAGCTAAGTGCCTGCTGTAGCGTGACGAGGAACGAGAGGAGGAACACAAACACCTGAAATCAGAAGAGATGAATCACGATCGTAGCTTACTAATTGAATCTGTGATCGCGAGAGACGGATGCGCGAGAGCGTATACATAAATCAAACGTGTCCTTTGTCGCAAGTCGGGTTTCTGAGAAACTCGCGGAGTCAGAGATAATCGCGGAATAATCTACGATTATGACTTCTACCGTCTGTGTTTTAATAACTTTCGCGCATACGCGCGTCACAAAGACAGACGGTGAATCTACAAGCACCTGCAGTTCCCCACTCGACGGAGCTGGACGTCATCTCTCGTGGCGAGAAATACCATTAACGGTGAAATATCGCTTTTAAACGTGAGAGGAATAGGTGTAATTTTTCAATTCCATTATTTACCTCTTAAACCGCAAATATCACGCTATATTTATACATCCTTCTCTCGCTTGGTTCCGTCTCACCGCGATAAACGTATTTGTAAACAAAGCATTCGGATTCAGGTTGCGCGACATAATAATATTCGATTCGAATGACGTGGATTCGAATCAAAGCAGAAAAGCGCGCCGCAGACCTTCCTCAAACTTATGTAATTTGTTTTTTGATCGAACGACCTAAATTAAGCGCGAAACGGAGCGTTTGACATTGGACGCTCGCCAACGATATTCTTCGTACTTTTTATATTTTTTTCCACCAAAAGAGAATGTGTTTACCGGAAGCACGGTGACGACTTTCGATCAGTGGCGCTTCGATGTTATTCCGAGATCTAAAATTCCACGGGGATAAGAGTAATCGAAGAATCTGTTAATAATCGGATCCTCGATCGGTAGTACCCTTTTATCATCGAATCGACGATACGATTCCGATTAGATAAAGAGCGTATCGATTTCACTGTTGTACCCTCGAGTGCAATTTAAGCAACAAAGCTAAGAGCGCTGCATTAATCGATGACGAAAACACGTTAAGGTGTTTCCCCCATGTTTGACCTAGTATTTTTAATTCGCTTAAAGATAATAAACGCGATCGGAGTAAAGCCGGCTCTTATTTACGAAAACAGTTCGTTTATCGACTCGCGCATACGTTCCCATTATCGTAATAGACTTTTTGATTAAAAACGTACCCGATGACGGCGGAATCACGGTGAACCATCGCGTGGCATTATCAATTATTAATTAACGGGGCCGCAATATACGTTGAACGTTGCCTTGAGAGAGGGATACGTCGTTACTTTTATTAACGATGGCGTTCAACCTTTCCTCAGAATATTAACGGCACTTAAAGCATCGTATCCTTTCAAACGGTGACTCACGACAACACCCGCTTTGTACCATCCATGCGCGCAGCGAAACGACCGCCATTATGAGCACGAACAAATCACAATACCGGTCGGGTATAAACGGATCTAGAGAAATCGAGTAGAATTACGAACCTTTATTCCGGCGAACCTCTGTATGAAGGCCGGTCTGCAGCTCAGAATTCCACAGTCCTTCGAGTCCGGATTGAATGGCGGAGTTTGAGCTCTTTCCTTCTCCGTTCTAGATTCGTACGAGGAATGAAAAGGGAGAGACGGTTAATATAATTTCTGTTAATCTTTTTTTTTTTTAATAATAGATAAGGAATAAAAATTAATTCGAACGGGCGATACGTGCGCAGAGTAGTGAGAAAGCACGGATGCGTTTCAATTAAGCGGAAAGGGGGTAATAATTAAATACATAATGTTACTGGTAATCGGATCAATCGTATTACGGAACGAACATTTCGTATATACGGTTTCGTTCTACGCGTATGTAGCGGCGCGAACGAAGCACGGCTTTGTTAATTACAAAATAATCCTTTCGGTTAATTACGTCGATCGTACGATAATCGTGTTATGCTTTACCTGTCCACCATGGAAGCACTGGGGTTCCTGCTGTGACATTTGATGATAAAATCTCTGAAAAAGTATAATAACGAGAGAGAGGAAGCATGAGTTACTTTGTGCTGCACAATGAAACGCGTGCGAATATGTATTTGCGTGGAAAATAACGTGTAATTGTGTCTCGAAGTGAACGTTAACGTTGGAGCGCAGTTATTTTTAAAAAACCTGCAGTTTCTTTCTCTACCGATCGAATTTCGCGAATTATTTTTTTCGTACGCGTAGCATTCTCTTTGTCGGTCGCTGGAAAAGGCATCGATGTTCTCATCGCGCACTCGTCATCGGTTTCGGAGCGATTGAGTAATTCGCCGATGAAAGGTGTGCGACGAAAGGTAAACGATGACGAGGAAAGCGTACTCGGCGAACAATTTCGACAGAAGAAATGTCGGCGAATCTATTTCGCGAGCGAAAAAAAAAAAATGTGTCATGGTCATCGCTGTGCTCTTACTTTCTACGATTCGCGGTACACTCGCGTCGTTGCCATTTCGTTTTATCGCGCCGATATAGGAAGTTTTTGTTACGTCCGACGAGGCTTACAGCCGATCCGGGGCGAGATTACAATTTTAGAAAGGAATGCTTACGCTGCAGAAATTGTCAATTTCGTAACGAACCGATCGACGCAGAAAACTTTTCGTGAGGTAAATTTGAATATCTCTACTCGTCTGCAACGGCTTTCTCTTTTTTTAGTCTTTCATTTCACACGCGGATTTCTTTTTGGAATGCGCGCGAATTGTTAACAAAGCGTCGATTGTTATCGTGACGATTAATGCTAGTTAGGAACGTATAGGTCGATTTAGTAACAGATACGATTGAGTCGGGGAGAATCGAATTGGTGTACATATAACGCTAACTTAAAGCCACGATATTTCATCATTATTGTTGATGTTCATAGATTCATGTTATTCTTGGTAAAACGATCAAATTAATTTACATCGCTCCCTCCAGCTCGATTGTTATTCGAGTAACATATTGCGGAAGCTTCGCTACGTTAATAAAACTTCGTACATTTAAAAGACACGAATTATTCTTGAATCGTGACGTAAATATCGATACTGTTTTGCCAAAAGATCAGGATTTCGTGGGAACCGAAGAAAATCATGGAATCTCTGGCGTCAAAATTCGAGATTCACTTAATTATTGATATTACTACTTCTTCGTAAACAGATCGGAATTTTCTGAGAATCAACAAAAATTCCCGAATCTCTGACGTCAAAATTCTAGATCCACTTCATTATTAATACTACTTCGTCGTAAACAGATCGGAATTTCCTTAGAATCAACAAAAATTCTCGAATCTCTCATATAAAAATTCTAGATCAACTTAATTATTGAACTACTTCTTCGTAAACAGATCGGAATTTCCTGAGAATCAAAAAAAATTCTCGAATCTCTGACGTTAAAATTCTAGCTCCACATAAGTAATTATTGATACTACTTCTTCGTAAACAGATCGGAATTTCCTGAGAATCGACCAAAATTCCCGAATCTCTGACGTCAAAATTCTAGATCCACCTAATTATTAATACCACCTCGTCGCAAAGAGATTGGAATTTCGTGAAAATCAAACCAAATCCTCGAATCACTGACGTGAAAATTCTATATCCGCGCGAATCGCGAGCGATCATCACGGCAATCGGAACCTCACCTATGATCCACGACGCCGGAGCTGGGATTTCTGCTGTGACACCTGATGACGGTGTCGTGAGTAAGCCTGCTGCCGGTCGCTTGCAACGGATCCGTGGTCTCGTCGGTGCCCGTTGCCGTGCTTTCGGCATAAAGTCCAGTCATAGCGTACATGCTTTCGTTCCTTCGATGTCCGGCATGGTAATTGCTGCCAGACTCGGATCTGGAAAAGCGAACGAGAACGCGAAGGCTAGAAAGGCAATTTGGAAATGATCCATCGATCGGTCTCGTTGGCCATCCGAGCAAACGATGCCAATGTCCAATTTTCTAATACGTACTCTACCGCCGATCAAGGCTAAATATACACGGTATCGATGTTGCGTCACGTATCAACTTCTCGTTAACCTCGGCAGTGGTACCGCCCAGGTGAAAATTCATCTCCTACCCAATTTGTGTTTCTCCGATACACGGTAAGGGCACTCCGTTTTCCCAGCCAATTTCATTAACGTTAATTCAAAATCATTCTCCGATACGTTTGTACTCTCTGACCCTGTTATTCTGCTCTTAGTTACCAGACCCTTAGGTGAACATTAGCTCTCCTATAATTTGGGCTTCCAATATCGAGCGGGAGTGCCTCAATTTATTTACTACTTGATTTTTAAAATTCGATATAATTGTTCGACATCTTTGCACATTTAATTCTGATATTTAATTTTGATGTAACCACGTTACTTAAATTCCGAGCATACGAGGTTATGAAAATTATGGTAAATCAGAAGTCTTGCGATAGTCGCAATAATTTATCAGCAATCGATGCGGTTACAAATTGTCAAGACAGTATCTCTCCATGAATTATTTGATATCGCATTATCGAACGTTACGTTGAAGTAAAATTGGATCAGACCAAAACGGAGCTAAGTTATGCAAAAATTTGTCCAATCGTGGGCACGAATTTTTCCTCACTCGAAATCATATTCTGGGAAACAGGTGAACATTGACCCGCGCTGACACCCTTACAATTTTGCTCTTTTATTTAACAAACCCCGTCTGGCGTCTGACGGACACTTTTAGGCAGTTCGGAGAACTCGACGAGTTCTATTTAATTCCTCGTAAAACCTCTAATACAACGCGACGAGAATATTCCATGATCGAGGGCGAGCAAAATGTTTCTAAACACGATTAGTTGTTTCCCCGACGACACAGAATCCTGGAAGCCCCGGGACGCCGAACCTGTAGTTATCTAAGCATTACACGTAGACCCCCCTCCCCCCCCCCACACTCAAAGGATCGTATTTCTCCGTAAGGTAACGAGAGAGTCTCTCCTTCGAGCACGATGAATTTTTCACGGAATGTCAACGTAACGTCGTGCAGGGAATTTACGGACAATGGCGGCCTTCGTACGAGCCTTCCTCGACTCCCGTAACAAACCAAGTCTTAAAATATCCGTCGTCCACGCGTATACGCGCGTTTCGATAAATCAAGAATCCCCTCGAGAGGCACTCGTGCGAACTTTTATCGATTCTCGAATCCGATCTATCGGCCCGAGATACAGAGAGTTTTATCTCGCGACGGAAGGGGGATGGGTATCTCGTTTACAATTCAATTAAATAACAATCTTCCCTCGCGCGTACCCGTCGAAACTCTCGACACGAGAGCCTCTCGCCGGTCGTTCGTAATCTTTTGTTTCGAAAGGGAGTGATAACGACATCGTACGTCCCGATAAACGGGGGGGGGGGGGGGGAGTCGAGGAAGCGAATTGCCCATTTCGCGACGGTAAGAAACGTGATTCTTGGGGTTTCGGGGGCGAGAATCTACCTCTTATGACCGAAACCGCCGCCGCTCTCGTTCCTCTTGTGGCCACTCTCGGATCGTTTGTGGCCAAAGGCACTGGATATGCTCTCGGCGCGCTTGTGACCGCTCTCCGAGCGTTTGTGGCCGATGAAACCGCCGCCGGACTCGGTGCGCTTGTGAGCGAACATGCTCGAGCTCGAGCCGTTCCTCTTGTGCCCGCTGGTCGACGCCATTTCTTCTCGCGTAGTACGCACCCTAAACCTCGTTGTTTCTTCCGTCCACTTTGGTTTTATAGAAGGATCGCTGGCTTACGACTTTAGCGGCGACATTTTTTTCTCTCTCTCACGATCCGTGCTTCCGCTGCCTGAAAGCAAAAAAAATTACCATCGTGAGATAAGCATAAGGTCGCGGCCGATGTTTGCGATCGATCGTTATTGCGATGGAGGCGCGCGAATTGATAGTTTTCATTCGTGCGCGAAATATTTGCCAAGAGTTGGGATTTATTATTGTTTATATTCAGATTGATTCGCTATTCAATCGTAGATATGTGCAAGATGTTAGGCGTCTTGTTTTGTTTATATGTTTTTAATAATCAGATCGCGTATGATAAATAAGTAGTTCGATACTCGACTCTCTGTCAGAGTTTGAATTAAGTACCGTTAAGTATAATTTATCGATGTTCATATTTTAAGCGAACGGAAAGTGTAATTTAACAATTATCATTTGTTCTTCCTAATTTCTTGGGTATTTTTTAGCTTCTTACATTGAACAGAGTTAAAGTTTATTTATTCACTGTGAATTAGCGAAACTATGAAACGCTCCACTCCTATACTTCCATGTCTAAACTCTAAACAATTTACCACGGATAATCGATCAAAAATTAATTTTCTAATTCGATTTGATCGCCCCCAAAACTGTTCTTTCCTGAAAAGATACAAGGTCTAGTTCTCGCGCATTTGTAGTCGTACCGAGCCAAGACCTTGTCTCTTGATTTCAATCCGCTGAATTTTCTGAAGTTTGTCACGCGAGAGAGGACCTTGGAGAGACGCAGGAAAAAAAAGGCCCATTCTTATAATTTATTCGCTGCAATCGCACACAGTCAATTGACAGCGCTATGCTCAAACGGTTCAACGAACCTGCTTCCGTAAGGTCAGGGCCGTTCGACAACGCGAGTAGGAGCGCTCACGAGTCGAATCCCTGTCATCTTCGTGGCGAAGATAAACCGGGGGGATAACTGTATCTACTACAACGTTGCGTGGTATGCTTATTCCGTAATAACTCGCGCGAAAACTTCGAATCCGATGACAACGCGGATAAAATTGGATTATTTTTTTCAACGAAGTTTGATTATAACTTTCGAGCATCGGTTGGCTCTTATGTACGCGGCTCGTTTTAACTTTTATAAAACAACTTTCGATCGTGCGAGATTTGCATAGAAATATGGCGAAACTGGAGAATTGGAAAGAACTGGATCTCAGTTTTAGTTTTCTCGTTTATGGATTTATAATTGTACCATTGGTTATGAAAGTAGCCTAAGCGAAGAATTACAGAAAATATAAGTTTATCAGATATTTTCCGTCACATTCTTTAAAGCCAAATAATGTGTGAGAAAAAACGAAAAAGAAATATATGAGTTGGACCACTTTCATAATCATGAGCACAATTCTGGATCTGAGTTCACTTCGAGGTCATACATTTATTCCTGTATTTTTTGCGTAACTTTCAATTTTTTAACACCAACCTGCCCGCGTTTTTGTATTAACCCTGCTTCATTATGGTCATTCGACAGAAACGTCAATAATAACCAATAAGACTTAACGATCCGTTTACAATTTCTCTATCGCATTACCTTGTCGGTTTTGAGAAACTCACAATTCCGGGATCCTTTGAATTCTTCTCTCTCCGACTTTAATATTTCAATTATACCTGAAAGTACGTTCGCCTAAAAACGACAGTTTCGCCGTCACGTTTGACAGCACGATCAACGATCTCTTTTTCTTTTCTTACCCGAGATCCCATTTTCCGCGTGGCCAACGTCGAAATTATTCCCGTCGTAAAACTGACGGAGCATCGCGACGAACGTTTTCCCCCGCTTCATTCTTGCGCAATTAACGCGTTACGTAAAACCCGGCATAGCTGTACCCGCGCCCTCCCCTGGCGGAATCGAGACGGTGCATTAATTAATTCGACTCCAATTAAAGTTTTCGTACCTGCAGGGTCGGGGCAACGCTGGCAAACTTCCGTGACGCGAGACAGATCATTTTGGCCGTCGGTTTTCTCGTTAACCGACCCTGATTTGCCTGACACGTACATACCTTCTTACGTTCTATTTTTGCATCGATGGGCGAGTATTCCTAGTGCATTGCCACGATGAGCCGGGGCCGACGAAAATTCATCCGAGTCGAGAGAATTTTGTACCCCCGAGAGCCAGAAGACTCGGTGTTTCTTAGCTTACCGCATACGAACGGTAATCAATCGCGTGCATAGATACGACCCCGACCTCGGTTTAGGAATATTGGTTTTCTCGAGAAACAGAATCGACAATTCGAATTAATAAATAACGACGTCGATTGCGCGAGCGATAACGATTTTTTAGTATCTTCGACGATAGTATGTAGAGAGGGACTGAGGATGTTCGGAGTAAAGTTTCAAAGAAATTTTCTCTTTTTGCCACCACGTTGCCTAAAAATAATACGAGAGTATAGGAATATCGATTTGTAATACAGTCTTAAAATATTTAATTCGTGGACACTTAACGCTTAATTTTTTCCATTCGAATCATCCGAATTGTGAGTTCGAGCATTCTCGAAGATTTTAATGCAACGCAGTGTTTTCTACGACAGAAGGTTTGCAGAATTATTTTTTAAAAATCAGCTGTAATATCCCACGGATCCTGTTAAACGCGCACGTAAGCTAAACGATGGAAATACTCGGTCGACTTGCATCACTTGTGAATTTAACTTTATTCGACTCTCCGATTACTCGTATTGTTCAAAACGCACTTTATTTCATCAACAATATCTTTCAAACTCGGAGCTTATGATTATTCAGCGTCGCGCAAAAGTCTATTTAAACAAATATATTAGGGGGACCGGAAAGCAATGTCGTTTTCTTACATTATTGATTAAAAGTAAAAGCTTGTTAAAAATTTATTTTTTTGTATCAAACGTCATTACTTTCCGGTCCACCTAATACATTAGGTGGCCGGGTAACCCTTACACAGCAGAACATTAACGCGACCCTGTCTCACTCCGAAAAATATACCAACACATCGGTTTCCGGGACTACTTAACCACTTGAAGCGCGTTAATTAAAGATCCAAACTAGTGTACCGTATCTGCCGTAGAAGTTACGGTTACTCTTGCTTCCGACGCTCGGTGCTCCCGGCAAAGAGCGATTTTTTTAGATTATCGACCGCGCACGGCCTTCATTTCGTAACCGATGAAAAATTGAAGGAGGTATGCCGGCCACGGTATAGTCAACTAACGAATTCAAAGTCAGGGATACTCGGGTTGATAATGATCGTTCGGTATAGCGACCGTTCGTCCTTCGTAACGAACGGCCAGGCTTCGTCGTCGACGATTCGTCGATCTCTGACGAACCCTCGCAATTATATCCGTCGTCGAACCTTCATCTGTCCCAGTTTCCCGAAAATTTCGAGAAACGCGAATCCGTCGAACGAATCGCGAGGGTACACCGATCCAATCGCCGCAATTCCTCCGAGGAATTTCTGAAGCGAGCATGATTAATACCGTAGATTAATTCGGACTGATTTAGCGCGGAATCGTAAAAGCCCCCCCACCCCCTCGAATAGGATCAAACCAGTCGTTAATTTTAAACGATCGCATTTCGGAGGAAACACGTATCACGCGATATCGCCCGGGGGTTAGTTTATCAAACTTAGGCGCGTAAACTGATATTTTATTGGAACGTACAGCGGTAATTAGGACCGCGGATCGCTATCCGTGAACGTGCTACGAACGGAATTCGAACGCGATGTTGGGAATCGTTGATTAAGAGGCGTCGCGGCGACGACGAGATCGAAACGGATTTAACGATGCGTTTATCGGAGCGCGAAGTGGCTTAGAAACGTCGCACGGGTGGCGCTAATACAGATTCCGTCGCGGGAATCCCACGGATTTTAGATTAGAAGTACTCTGTCAATTTTGCTTTAATAAAATGTTTATTTATACCGAAACATAAATGTAGAATTTTCTTTTGCTAAACAGTTTTTCATGTTTTGAATATCACGTCGCAACAGATGGTGGCGATTTGCGTTATGCAAGACTCCAGCTGCTCGGAAAATCCAAGCAATTTCCTCCTGGATACCGAGATTTGCTACAGAGTTTTCGGGACCGGCTGCAATTCTGCATAAAAAGTTAATGCCCACCGTCTGTGCGACGTGATATATTCGAAACACGAAAATCTGTTTACCAAAAGACAATCGACTATTTTCACTGTGTTTTGGCGTAAATAAAAATATTTTTGAAACAAAATTGACTGAATAATTTTTATTTGAAAACCACAGTTTTTATCGTGGTACGGAGAATTTTTATTTCTAAAGCGTAAACGTGTACGCGTGGATGATAACGAGATCGTTTAGAAACGTTTTAGCAAATATCGATGTACATAGACGACGATATGCTCGATGTATCTCGTTCCCTCCGACCGATTGGCGGAAGTGGTTCGAGGCGTCGGGCTCTCAAAATCCATTCCGAAATTATCTTCCAATGACACTTACATGTTCGTTACGTAACGAGCTCGAATCGAGTCACTCGAGAGTTTATTAAATAGACGGGGACTCTGGGCGCGATCGAACGACGTTTCAAATCGAATATCTCAAACGTTAGACCGTGAAACAATAATAACGTAAAACGTGATATATGTAAATAAACTATGCGAGTACTTATTCGTTTTTGAGCTTTGAATCTAACGGTTGATTATAATTCTTCGTTGTGGTTTAAATTTTGCCGTTTTATCATCAGTAGACTGCGGATGTTTATGCAAAATGCATTATTCTATGCACTTAATGAATGATTTAATACATTATTTTATTTTACCTTATAAATACAATATATTATACGTATATTTCACGCGTATTGATCGCATTTGTTTCCCAAATCCGTTTAAAGTCAGTATAAAAATAATGCATTTTGCATAAACATCCCCAGTCTAATCATCGGACTCGTTAAATTGATATCGCGTGTACGCAACGTTTTATAAAACTACAAACGTAATGAAAACTGGAACCGATGGGACTCAAAATTTCATGTTCTCCCCTCGGAAAAAAAATCTATCCGTTCGATTATCATAATTTTATCACGAGATCCAGTCCGTCGGTGGTTTAATCGAATCGTTGAATACACATGGTACGCAAATACCACGACTGCGACACGTCAAACTGTTTGCGTTCGCGGAAAAATATGGCACGGATGGAGCCTCTTATCGAGCCTGTTGCTCGTCATTTTAGAAACATTTTTTTTTTTTCGCAAGGTCGCAAAGTATCGTTACACTCGCCAATGATTCTCGTCGATCGTACCAATTCGATATCGCGCGACTCTGACGCGCGAGAGGCTGCGCGGTGTATTCTTTTCGAATCGCGGAAAACTCTCGACCAAGCGAAATAATATCGTTGTTCGCGAAATCGAGCAACGGGAAACGGAGCGGCGGCAGCGTCGACGCCGGTAAGATACGCGTGGAAAATGTCGACACTCGAGTCGTGCTCGGTCGAGTAATTTTATCCTAACGGTAGGAGAAAAAGGACAGGGCTCTTGAAATAATTGAGAATCCACCGTGTATCAGCTTTCACCGGCAGCATAGGGGCCGAGATTCGTTAAACTAACTTTTCGAACGGGTACTCGGATGATAAAGAATTAGAATAATAGGAATTTAGATTATTGACGCGTGAACGCGTACGAAAAACTATACCTTCGATACTAATTCTACTGTTATTTATTACTAAAAATCATTGCGAAAAATTTCGTCGATATATCGCCTTGCATAGATATATATTTTGATAGAGTAAAACAAGTGACATATTTATTATAGCGGTAATTCGGTTAAATCGATGAGATACAAACGCGTACATCTCATTTTTAGTAACAAATCCTTTTATCCGCCAATGCTGCCGGCGAAATGTTGTTTATAATATTAAATCTACCACAGAGTTTTATCACTTCTTCAATTCAAAGTAAAATACTAATACGATACGAAGGTAAAAAGAGGTAGCATTGTGTTTCAAATGAATACGTTGATACGTATTCGAATTTAAAATTACATTATCATACAGAACATTCCGGTAGATTTAACATTACCGAAGAAATATTAATCAAAAGCGTAATTAAATGTTCTACATAGGAGCTCTAAATAAAACACTAAAGTCTAATTGAAGATCCTATTACGTGCGATGTACCGTCGTTTCCATGGCGAATTTAAACCAACGTATATCATAATCAACGACCAACGATTACAAAAGATGTACGCGTGTCGAGTAGCTCCGAGTTCAAATTTAACAGAGCTCGACATTGTTTGAATAGCGGCACGCTAATTACGAATTGTTCTCACGCATCGCGTTCTGTTCTAATAACGTTTTATGATCTTAGACCTTCGTAAAATAGCGGGGAAGGGGGACGGTCGAGGAGGAGCAATGAACTGTGGGTCGCGCGTTACGAGATAGGCAGGAAACGTTACGCCAGAATTTTTTCGACGATCGTATCTCGTTACGCGCTATTCGAAATTCTTTAATAAACAACGCGGGGGAAAACGAGGCCGACGAATTCATCGTTCGAGGAATCGCGATGAAAAATGATCTTTGAAATCACGGAATGGCAGTGAGTTACTTGAGAAGCTCTTAACGATTGCGTGGGCTCGTTTAACGCGTTCATCGCCACGTATCGACGATCGCCGCGTCAGTGGTATTTGGGTGACGCGACACGTTCGTCGAGGCCGTAGCGACGGAATATCAATTTTATTAATGTTAACCTTAATATTAATCTTAACTGGTGTTAATCTTAACACGTTCAAGTCGGCGCCCTTTGCGACGCGCATATCCTGACTCACACCGGTGGGTCACGTCGAATTGAACGTCTTACCGTTACTATCAATCTTAATATTCGGATTATTAATTTGGCACACGCGCCATTCAAATATGGATGACGCGGCGATTCAACGCGTTAATCGTCAATGTCACGAGCGGGACGTAAACGAGTAACTAAATAAACAATAACTTCCATGGTCAGGCCGAGATTCAAAGCAACCATCAAGGTGTTAATAAATATTTAACGGGAGTACCACAAACGTCCCATACAACGTTACGCTATATTACCCTTGTTTTAAATGTAGATCATGCACATCTCTGGATCCTCGGATCTCCAAAATTTTGTTTACTCCATCAAGTGTATCTCGGGTCGCTGATCACGAAATAATTATAGAATTTCTATTCTACTGAATATTATTTCACAAGCAATCACATGTGATTGCTCGCTTTAGAAATAGTTTGAAGATCCGGAGATGTGCATGATCTACATTTCTTCCTCACCCTTTAATTAATAAAAAAAAATAAATGTCAGCCACTGCCCGGTATATCCGGATATTCAACGCAACCGCGAAAAAACGACAACGATACAGCCGGGGTCACCATATACATATAAAAAAAAGAAGAAAAAAAGAAAGAAACACACCGAACCGCAAAAAGCCTCGCCCAGCAAACGACGAATTAGCATTAACGATGCTACTCTTTTTATCCCCCCCCCCCCCCCCCCCCCTCCCACCTGCCACCCCGTAACCCAGTTTTACCTCCTCGAATCCATTATCCCCATTGCCCACGGAATGATATCGTGCTATCCAGAAGTTAAATACCTCCGTGCGAAAGTGTACCCCTCCTCCCTCTACCCTCGGGGGCTCGGTGGCCTCTGCCAATCCCATACCGAGATGCCGTGAATTCGGCGAGAAGTTGAAATACGGCGTTGCAGTATGATATCGTGCAGGAGAGAAGGAGGAGGAGGAGGAGGAGTTCGAGCGGGGTGGTGGCTCCGACCGGCCGAAAGGGCTGACCTAGTGCCCAACCCATCGCCGCTGAGAAACTCGAAGACCTTCCGACACGCGAGGGACCATTCGATCTACGACGCGAGGATGGATGGACGCCCCCGCCGGCTTTTAGACCGTGCCACCGTGATAGATCCCGAAGAAGTTTCCTTCGACCAGACCTGGCTCTCTCTCTCCCTCTCTCTCTCCTTCGCTGGATATTCCCGTCCCCCGCCAACCGCTTTCCTTCGCGAATCGATATATGCCGCGAGGCGTGTTGTCGATTACGCGTGGATACGTCGATTCGGATCTGCTTCCGGGGAAACGGAGCTGGGACGGCGGAGGATGTATCGCCCGGGACGAGAATGATTGCGACGCACGCTAATTTTTTAAATCGTGTTTCCAGCTGAATTAAAGTCGACAATTTTTATGTTGAAGAATTTTTTGTATGATTACAGATGTCTGGTTATTATTGTCTGTAAGACGGTGAATGTATTAAAAATAAGTGACATTTTTGAGATATCATATCTCGTGATTGGCTGGATTAATTTTGATTCAATCGTACTCAAATTATATGTTACGGGCATTATAAATAATTGGGCATTATTTATAATGCCCGGGCACTGTATAGAATGTAAACAACACGATCATGGCTTGACGCGTCATATCCCTTTGGGCACTTTTTAAATTGCCCGGGCATTATAAATAATGCCCGATTATTTACATTGCCCGTAACATGTACATCTCGACGCGAAGCGCAGGGAATTGAACTTTCTTAACGTTTCGACGTTTTGACACGCGCGGATCGCGTAAAAATAAAAATATTTCGCGGTCTGGAAGAACAGAGATAGAAAAACATTATTTAATCGCGGAGATAAAAATACATTATTTAATTTATAAGTTTTTATATCTAATACCGAAAAGCGATAATTCTAGTTACTTGAATCTGTAACTTTTGACGATTGAGAACCGCAGATTTCGAAGATACTTTGATCAAACTGCATTCCACTCCAAATATTTCTGGCTAATTCGCAATTTCGGATGAACGAGAAATATTTATTGGATCACTTGTTCGTTAATTGAACGGAAAATTTATGGGGGATTTTCGTGGAATAGGAAAAGGGTAGTATGGAAGCCTTCTCCCGAATTCTCGGTTCACTCTTTGTGCTCGGGAATACAATTGCATATTGTAGGTCGCGGCGCGTCACTGGCCGATTCACCGTTCCACAATGCCCATACACGCGAACAAGGATTGTATCGCCTACCTTCGTGACGGTAGATTGTTTGCCGAATGAAATGGCAAAAACGGGAAAGCTTTATTGTAATGGCGTTGGGAAGAACATCCCATTGCAGTGAATAATGTACTTTTCCAATTCTGTACATCGGATGGATTTAAATTGCACCGAACAATGAAAATTTAACCTCACTCTCATTACCGGATTGAAATGTTAGCTATATCATTTATTCACCGGTAACACGTACTTTCCGTTGTCGGTATTCAGCCGCTTGTTTAAGCGATATAAAAAGTTTGTCACATCTTTACGGTGACTTTTATACGAGAATTTTTAAAAGAGTGATCAGAAATTAAACTAGTTATATTAATCTATAAGTCAATATAACGTGGACAAATAATAAAAAAAATAGCATTGTAAACAGCAAAATAAAATAATTGAGAGAAAGTAAACTATCCGTTACGTTATTCTCCGAAAAAAAATATTTTCATTTTACATCGCACATTCTAGTAATTTTTACCGAGTACACTCGCGAAATAAATCGTGAAGCGGTGTTCGGTGTAAATATAAAGTTTCAACCAGTCAATGTATGAAATTTTCCAGTGGATGAGCAAGCAGAAAATTAATCCATACGTTTCGTGGGTGCAGAAATGCATTTTTCATACGGATGTCCCGAATTGAGCAACTATACAAAAATTCTCCATTCGTCGGCGACCCACATATCGTTATTCGCCGCATCTTTTCCGTCCCCCTCCCCCCACCCCCAAGGTAAAAATATACCTGTCAAGCCGGGGTGGGCCAATGGAGAAAGAGAAATGAAAAAAAAAGGTAAAAAAAAAATTCAAGTATACCCACTTCCGTCCTCTACGCGTACTCGGTAAATCTATCCGACGTTTCGCCCATCTACAGGGTGTAATCGTTCGAATTCCCGATACATCCTTGATATCAAAACGAACGCGAAGAATCGTGCAAATAGATCGAGGGACAAGGTCTTGTCTCGGGCCAAGTACAAGTACGCGAGACTAGACCTTGTCTCTTGAATTTTCATAGACAAACTCGTACTCGTACTTGACCCATGTATTTGCACTTTTAATGCTTCTTCCATTTTTTCTATTAATTATTATCGCCGATGACCACCGTGAAAGTCAACGGGGTAAAATTTGTTGAATTTCTGTCGAGTACCTTCGTCTCGGAATCGTTCACTCTATACTGTTAAATCTCCTTGTATCTTTTCTGGAAAGAACGAACAGGAGTTTTCCAGGTGGTCAAACTGTATTAAACAATTAATTTAAAAAAAAACTGTAGTAGCCATCGGACAAGCCGCGTCGGGATGAGTAATTTGAGTACGATTTGATCAAAATTCCTTCAGCCAATCACGAGACACGGGATCTCAAAAATATCAGTTCTTCGTAAGATTCTTCTTTCCGCAAAGGTTCAAGGTAACCGGCAATTTCCACTTTAAATCCAATCGACTCGATTTGATTCGACCACGATCGCGCGAAAGCATTACGAGAACCGAGCATTCGTGTGCCTGCCGATTATAATTGGTATATCTATAAGACGTTTGCTTTAATTACGCGATGCACGGAGAGGCGGTATACGTATAAAAGTTGCCCGAAACATTTTTCGACGAACCCCTCTTTCGGTGAATTCGCGACGTTGGAAGGTCGCGACGGTTACACCCGGTATGCAGGTACAGCCGGAAAGTTTTGGCACTGCAATAACCTACCGCTATACGGCAATGCAGAAAAACGTAATGGTACCGGCGGCCTGTTAGCTTTATGCGGGCCGGGGGTACGTATACCTGGCCGATGGGTAACCTAAACGAACGTAATTCACGGGTAGCCGGACGTATTGACTTTGCAATAAACCACCGCAATTGCAAGTATGCAATGGCAGCGATGGTAGCATCGGATGCAGCATGTAGTTGCTAATGACCAGCTATAACCATCGTATAAACCCAGTTGTATAGTACTTAACTGGTGACCTGTGCTTGATTGCACGACTAATTCTCCTTTGAAACGCCGGGGGGGGGATTCGCTTCAAAAACTCGATAGTTAAATATCCGTTGGCGCGACTTTGTTTGTTGACTCGAAAATCAAAATCGAGCGAACGTTGTGAATAGACCGGGGATATGCTCGTGCAGATTTATATTTTTATGAATGATCCGGGTAGAGTGAACGAAAAGTTCGTTACGCTATTGTAGTCGTTAAAGAATGTATTTTTAAATTGTCGCCGTCATATTTATATGATTTATACGTATACAGAGGGAATTCAAAGGAATACGAAATTATATTCGCACGAATGAGAGTATTTCTTTGATTACCGTCACAAGGTCCTGATGATGCCTGAATTTTTCACGTTTCTTCAAAGGGATTTAGAGATTGAAAGGTTTGAGAACCGCTGAGATACAGGATTAAAGCGATGAGCGTTACCGTACATCGCGGAATGTCTCTTTTCAGAATACGAGTTTCCGTGGTAAGCAGAAACGCGTGAGAAGTAGGAACGATGATTACGAGAAAACGTTTCAAACGCGTTGCAACCTTACGTCGCGCGAGGTAATATCGATAAATAATCTCGCTAAACCACTTTTAAAGCACGGCTTACTCTAATTGCAGAATGTTTATGTGAAAAGTCCTTGGTGTTATTTTACTTCTTATCCGGTAATACGGATTAACCCGGTGTAAGAAGATCTCGCGAATTAACGTACGTTCGCGCGAATTGTAAAAACGTACGAGTACTGACCGTATCTTTTATCCATACGTATAGCGTGTCCTGTACACGTGTCCTCCGATTTACACGGCAGACTGGTTACTCGAAATATCGTGTAAATCGAAATGATATCGTTTTATATAAAATTTTTATAACGATTGCTTATAATTTGGTGAGTTATTTAATGCAAATTTTGTATTCCAACGTAAAATGGAAATTAAACGGAAGACGAAAAATATTCGTGAAATAAAAAATTGCCGGGAAAGATACAAGGTCTAGTCTCGCGTACTTGTACTTGTACTTGACAAGACCTTGTCGCTTGATATACAAGCGATATGTAATTAATTGTATAGCCACTGTGGTATCACCGGACAGCAAAGCGGTAATACGAATACTTTTCGCGTACGAAAAAATGTGAAATTCTCTTTCTTAGGTTCGACGCCAATGTTGACAAACTAAAGATTCATTATAAAAAATGAAATTACTGAAAAATAAAAATTAAAAATAAAGGTACTAAAAAATGACTATACAAATATGAGCGTAGGATAAATTGTTATTTATAACAGTTCTCATTTTTGAGAAACAATTATTAAAAAAACCATACGCGAAAGCGAAATGGTGTAGAAAATACGACCAGGCAAATCGGAAGGTAGGTCTACGATTACGTAATATCCACGCATATAAATCGCGCAACGGCAAAACGTCGATAAACCGACAAACTTTGCCTCCTTATCAATTACCGCCCCGTAACCCAATCGTAAACTAAGAATATCGCGTCCGTCACGGTTATCGCCGCGGCGTAATTACGCGGCCGTTACTTTCATTTTACTCTCCGATCTCGCGGAGCATTAACGCTCACCCACACGATTCCCCGTAAAAGCGTACCGCGATTAATCGAAATGCAGAGCACGTCTCCAAAGTGCTTGGACCGAGAGAACTGAGTCACCGTTAGGGATATACCGAGGGAGGTCAGACATGCCGGGGTAAGGTGCGGTACACGCTCGAACCTATTCTAAATATAAATACGTTCTCCCATGTACGTTTACCGAAATTGCCGTATGACATAATTGGTGGATTACCAGATCCTCTTTCGTTACCGTGGAATGAGAATTTGGAAGATTGCTTGGGAATTGTGCTTGGCGAAAGTTTCATCCCCGACGGTTCAAAGGGGGGCCATTTTGTATCCAATTTTTTTTTTAACCCACCGTCTTTATCTCTGTAGGATCATTGGAAATCGCATGAGCTGGGCAAAGTACTTCAAATTGGCCCTGCATATTTTTTTTTTACCGAATCTACGGTTCTTTCGAGATTAATTTTAAATAGTTTTTAATCGCGCTGTTTTTAAGAGAGTTTAACGATGGTTACATACACCGCGCATCAGGTTCGTAAATTACAGATTTTACATTCGACTTCAAAAACTCGAGGGTCGAATTGTAAAATTCGCTCGGTTGGTTCCTCAAAGTTTTACCTTTTCTATTCCAAGTATTCTACTGATTTTACATTTAATTTGCAAACTTGCACATTTACGGACGAATTACCTCGTTACTGCCGATCATTTTTCGCGCGATCGTGGGAAGCTTTAGCTTTGCAGCGTGTTTTATAATAAAGTAGCACGATATTTATATAATCCACGATTTCTTGCACGATAAGAGAGTCACACGCAGAGTGCGGTTATAAACGTCCGCGGCGTCAAAATCGTCGATCGTATCTCCGCAGAACTTATTGATATTTAGATCAGTGGTTACGTGGAGAATGCTAATTTAAATAACCAAATGTAACTGTCGTATTTTCTAGTCGAGTTTTATACGTCAATTACTTTTAGTTATTTAAATTACTTTGAAAACGGTCGATTAATTTTTGTAAATATTACATCGTGGAAAATACTGTTAGAAACAATGATTTTCATTTCCGCCTCAGCGGCGCGCGAGTTATTCCCAGCTATTCTCGTACACTCCGCGAGCGTGGAAGGATTGGAAACCACTGATCCAGTTGATAAAAAATTGATCAAACGGATCTCTCAAAAGTTGAACATACCCCGGCGCGACTTTTTTATTACGTACACGCGATACGAATCGCGGCACCGATCCCACGGAAAATTAACATTACCGTCGCGCACGGTCTTGCAACCTCGGAAGAGAAGCGAGGTCAGCCTCGACTGTGAGATCGACTCGAGAGACCCCGTAATCTCTAGAATCGTTCTGCAGGAAACACGAGCCCGCTTCAGAATCGTGGGCAGGATAACGAGGTCAAGCGTCGTGCAAATCTTTCCAGATGTATTGCAAATTCGAAATGGGCTACCGTAACCGCGAAGTGAGGGGAGTCGATAAAACTATTGGTATTCGTCGATTTAAATAACTTTCAATCTCGTAATTCCGGTTTATGAATATGATTTGGCAAGAGAGCGAGGGATTCTCTCGTCGCGCGACGTTTCCGGCTTTTACCGTGCGTCGGTTTGATAAATCTCGACGAAATAATCTAGAGATCGGAATTTATTGCACGAGAGAACGTGATTTCTGGAGATGGGAGAGAAGCGTTTTCGAGAGGCTTTTAGTAAAAGTTTTGATTGCTCCAGTATAATCGGATTCGATGCAATTTACTGTAATTTTCAAAGGGATTATAAAAATGAGGCTAGACACTTAATCCTCCTCTCGATTACAGGATAACCCAACGCAACGAGCTCCAACTCGGAACTGAATGTAAAACAAGGCAGCGTTTGAATCCTAATACCCGTTCTCCGCTGTATCATACTGTCGGGATTACTTATAATCAAATTTTCTTCTCAGGCCAGAGATTTATCAAAGTGAATTTGCGAGTCTCATTACTCACTTTATTACGTTCGTAATGATATGCATGAGTTTTACCATTTTTTGCCACGCCATAGCCGTAAATCTCGGTATTAACGCGCATATCCTACGATTTACCGTTTGTCGGAGATTTAACAGTACAGAGCGAACGATTCCGAGACGAAGGTGCTTGACACGAATTCGAGAAAATTTGCCGCGTTGAATTCCACGGTGGTCATCGGCGATAATGATTAATAGAAAAATGGAAAAAGTATTAAAAGTGAAAAAATTAAAACCGAAAAAATTTCATTGCACCATTATATTTGACAAAAACAAAAATCACCGTTGTAGTGTACGGAATAAAAAAAAAATTCTATCGTTGCCCGCCGGAGTAAAGCATATAAAATGGGCGTGGCAGCCAACGCGTTAATTAATCCCTTCGCTCGACTCGGTGCACTTTAAAAATAGAAGATTCAACGCTTAAAATGACCACGTTCGTTTGTAAAAATAAAACGTCGAGGAGTGAGGTCGTACCGCATTATCGCAAACCGAACATTGCATAACGGTGACGAACGTCGAAACCCCGCGTTTCACGCTTGCATTTATTTTTTAACAATCCGCGTCCCGTGGCGTTTTAAAAAATTATGTGTCATAAGCTTATGATAAATCGCAATTAAGTGTCGAGACTTTGACAGCCGTATTATGGGTGAAATAAAATTTAACAAAGTTTTGCGAAAAATTCCATGACATTTGAAACAACGACAAGAATCTACTAAAAAAAATTCACTGAAATGAGATTTATGTGAAAGAATAATAAATTTTTAAACATTTATAACAGTATGCATATACGTGTATTATATTCGTAATTTTACGTACGTTGAAATTAAAACAATACAATACAATACAATTTTTGCATTCTTTGATAATAATATTATGTTCCTCTAGAACAATTCCTTTCAACGAGACAACCTCTCCCACTTCGTAAACTTTGTCCCGCTTCACCAACGTTAAAATCTGGTTACCCTCGGCTCACTCCGATCTCGTTGCCGGTAGTTGGTAAAGTACAGATGTTGGCATAAAATTTTACAATTAAAATCGCGTGGAAGATTGGAATCACCGGGATCGTTTCGCGAGAGAGCCTGACAAGAATCGTGGGTGGGATAATGAGGGCACAGGTAGTATAAACGCGACAAAAGAACCGTTTGACTTCGCGTTAACGCAACGCTCGGAACGTACGAACAAGGGAAACCGTTCTTCCCGATGAACACCCCACGAGTAGGTTAAGCGGATTAGGTGGGTACCGAATGGTATAAGACGGCTGTATAATCCCGTCGGCCTATTGAAATTCGGAAAAGGGTTGGGAGGTAATGGCACCGTAACGGTTTAAGGGTCGATTGTTTTTAGAAAGGTTCATCCCAGGAACCGTAAACTTTCGTACGTAAACGTACGAGCTTTTAGCGACGGAGCTACAAAAGCAATTTTCAATGGATTTAAATCTCCATTTAAAAGTGTGTTTCTGGGTAGCATAAATATTGTTACGAACACGAGATTAGTATGGATGTAGTATTTTGCATTGATCTACCGTTCGTAACACAATTCTGACTAACTATTCTTATTATTTCAACATTTTTATTTGCACTATTCAATTATTTTTGAATACAGGTGAAAACTGAGAAACTGGAAATGGTAGGAAGAATTTGTTATTGAAGGAATTGCCAGACACTTCCATTCGATCATCGCAGGAAAAAACGTTTCCAAGTGGAATTACACGTCAGCCTTGTTACTAACGGAAGTGTACCGAGCGTTTGCAGTATGGTAGGTTGATTAGGAACGACAGCGATGTTGTTTAACAGCTACGCTGTTGAGTCTATTCGAACTTGCCCCGCTTATAATAAATATTAATTCTTTGATCGTTCCTCAATTTCACGCAACAATATGTGTAACATTACATACGCATTTCTTAATCAAATAAAATATTCAAAAAACATGATCGAATGATTTTTCTTGTCCAAAAAATCAACTTAGAATTATCCCAGCTATCTCACCTTCAACCATGCGCATAATAAATTTCTAACCGTAAAACTAGCAACCGGGTACATTTTATACCTAACGTCGTTTGCCACTTCCTTAGCGAACGAGTATACCACTCGACGAGTATACTCGTCAAAAACAGCTAACTGGTTAACGAGACGCTGCGCTTGCGAGCGGTCAATAGAATAGTACTCTGTAACGTGCACGTGTGCGGCGGTCATGTGCCGGGCGTCGTTCTGCCTTAATGCATCATGGTCAACGACAAAACAAGAGATCCGCAGAAGGAAATTACGATAGGAACTGGACATAAAGGAAGGAGCAATCGCGGTGTTTTTTTTTTCACGTCGTATCCGCATCGTTGCAGGAGATACCGAGTGGAAGGGGGAGGGAAAAAAAAGGGGGGGATAACAATTTATTGTAACGCGGTGGAGAATCTCATCGGTTCTTTCCACGCTCGTTAATTATAGATTAAAATGCCTCGTGCTCTCGAGCTCGGTCGGTGATATTAATATATCCAAGATGCCTCGCCGAACCACCGCATAAATTTTGTATTGGAATTTTTAAAAATGGGAAAAGTTAATTACGATCGAGATCGAGCGGTCGAGCATCGGCGATCCACGTGGAGAGGAAGAATTATTTTTGTGGGATCAAGATGGAATATTTGTTTATTAAAGTTTTCTTATTACGCCGTGGCAGGAAATATATATATATATATTTAATACGCCGGAATGTTTCGTGACGCTTGCTCAGAGGAAATCTGCATAACAGGAAGAAGATGGGTAAGGGAGGAAAGTGGAGAAGTTTCTAGTTTCACGCGTCTCGCGGAAACTTTTCATCATTAGAATCTCAAAAGTATGTACCGTTGTTTTGGATAGACAATGGCGGGAATTTAAATGAATGACTGTACGATCGAGAAGGGTTACTCGTATCGCTGGTCTCTGAAATACCAGAGTTAAAAAATTCGTTTTTTAATGTGATTCGATCACTTGGAAAATCCTCGTGCGTTTTTCCCTGAAGAGACGCAAGGTCCAGTCCTCGCGTACCTGTACTTGGTCCGAGACACGACCTTCTCTCGATCCTTCCTTATAATCAAGGTACAGTAAACAACTGCTCCATTCCCCGCATCGCTAAACATTTTGTCATTTCCTAATCGCATTTAATTACCACTCAACATTCATTTCTTCACACATCCAGAAAAGTAACCATTTCGCAATTGCTGTTATCATTCTTCCGGCGCGGCGATACGGAATTATTAAATCTTCTCCTCGTTACAAAATTACTCCGATTGCAAATTACGTGATCTTAAAAATATCGACGAACGCTCGTGGAGATTAAAAGCGGAATATTTTTGCACCGAAAGTAATTGAAAGATCGCTCGCCGAGGATATCCTAATCGCGTACGATGATACGCGAAGAATACACGACCAAATATTCAACCGGTGGCACGATAAAACGTCATTTTATTAACCGTACGCGTCCAACGAATTGTATTCTAGTTTCCTGCGTCGCGACAAAGACTCGAACCTCTCAAAGAACTCCACATGCATATATTCCATTTCATTCTATTTCATTCTATTCGCTGAGACTCGACTGTGCGTCAAAACCATTTAATAAAAATCTCCGACGGATCCCTCTCAATGGAAAAATGCAAATTGCGAATCCGCTTTCGAAGTACGGCAAATGCGACGGACCGTTTATCTCCCCCCCCCCCCTCTCCTTCCTTTTTTCGCGTGTGCGCTCTATTAAGGGTTTTCAATGCCTCTGGAGGTACGCCAAAAACGTTCGGTACGACGCTGCGTTACAATGCTAATTCTTGATCGCAATGTCTCGCGATGCCAGCCGAAATTATGCGCCACGTATCTGCCAAAGCTTTATAGGCATTCGTGGCGCTTTATACGATTCCCTTATCGCATCGGGCGTCGATTAAAGGAAAACACTATCGTATTTACGTAGTTGGCTCTCCGTTGGCTGGTAACGACACCCCTAATCATCCGCGGATGCCGGCATTCGCGCGACGAACCGTGCTCAATTAAAATTCCTAAACGTTTAAACCGTAATTTCAATCGCACAGCTCGTTCCCAGCACCGTAATTCGAATAAGTACGCGGGTACGTTGCGTTCCTTCTCTGCAACTGAATCTCTCGGCGCGTTATATTCGTTATATTTATCTCCGCGAAGAAATTTAATCCTAGCAGGATACGATTCTCGTTGGATTTTTAGGTTCGTCGGATACTCGACGGCAGAGTCTCTCAACGTACGGGGTTGTATGAGATTTTCGATGTTTCGCGAGAGGAATATGGAAGTAGTTGAATAAGCGTGATTGTATTTATTTGTGCGATAGACGGTGGCTCGGGTCTACCAGATTTGTGAGAATGTTGTGTTATAAACAATTGAGTCGCGGTAGTATTACGTATGAATGTTTTTGGTCGCGTGGCAAGTGAGTTGCGAAACTCTGCTCTGCGGCACTTGGAGTACGTTAAATCCGAACCGGAATATTAATTGAATATAGTATTGAGATATATATAGAAAAATATACAATATATGTATATTGATAAATTATATATTATTCTAAGTACATCGGAATATCACGTACGATTAATATTTCCGGACATATTATATATAACATTACACACCGATAATAGTACACGTTCATAATATTACACACATTTGAAATTAATCAAAATTCAAGAGAAACACGGACACATTTTAATTAAAATCTCCCGTGTAGGGTATTTCAATGTTATTTGGAATATCGATCTCTACGTATTATTTCACCTCGTACGTTCTCCGATGCAAGCTTCCAGTATTATTTCGAGTATGTCCGCGACACACGGTATCGATATAAATCCTTCGGAAATTTCGAAGCTGCCGATAAAAAATTCCACTGAATATTCTACCTGTCCCGTGTCCCCTCAACCCCCCAAACGTCGTCATTACGGAGTCATCGCTTTCAACGGTGCACTCGCGAATACGTTTAACAAAGAGAAGCCGTCAAAGGCTGTTAATTTCTCGCAGTTTCGTAAGACTTCGTGTACTGGACGTAACACGTAGAGGAGAGAGAGAGAGAGAGCATTGCAACGACGCGTAGGTTTTCCAACACGTGTGCAGACGAAAAGAGTCCGTCCGTCCGCGGGAACTCGAGATTCTTACTGACGGAATCACGTGGGAGGCCCTTATGCCTCCTTCACGGCACCTTCGTCAAGCGGCTGGAATTATTTTTAAAAACGAAGGACACACGGCCAACAGGCGACATTTTACTTTCCTCTCTCCCCCCTCTTTCGCGAGACTCGCCCCCGGGGCAGGTTTTAATTCAGCGTGAAAAACGCTGGGCTTTTAATTACTCGGATAAATTGAATTAAAGACCAGGTGCCTATTTTATTCGAAGGCGATTCTTTCATTGAGAAACGAAGACGCTGACGGAATTTGAATAAATCAAGGGTTCTCAACCTTTTTTACTTTTGCTTCTGGACTCTTAAATATGCATATGTAATATTCTTAAGGGAAATATTTATTTGTTGTTAGGTAAAAGTTGATAGTTAAGCGATTAAATTATTCTTGAATTGTTCCTGTGGAACCCCTGAAGGATTTCATGGACCGCGGTTGGGAAACGCTGGGATAAATAAAGATGAACGGAACGATGGAGCGAGTTGTTTTAGAAACTTTACTGTTTTTAATCAAGATTGATCATTCGTCATGAAGTGAGACACCCGAAACCTCGCAAAGATTCGACGAAACGAACCGTTTTAATTTACGCGCGATGCCCAAGAGAGGTAATTTTGAATTTCTAGATTCAAAGATCAATCGATATAATCATTATTTAATATACGTTATGCATTTATTTATATCTCGAGTATTACGCCCGTATAAATTATTTCCCCGATGATTAATTGCCAAGCGAAGAGTCTCGACCGCATACCGTAAGCATTAGCAAAATAGGCCACGGGAAATATTTTCAGAAATACTTTAAATGAGAGAACCTCTCGTTGGTAATAATTTCTTTCCACGGTAAAGTAGGTCGAGTCATTTTCGTCGTTGTCTCCGCTCTATCGAACGCAGCGCTATATTACCTTCTTAATCACCATCTCGTTAGATATACGTACACTCACTATCGTCTTACCATCGCCATCTGTTCGATTAACGTTCGCCGTACATCAATTGGTCGTTCGGTCGCGATCAAACGGAATACCGATGCTGCCGTACGAAAAAAAAAAAGAAGAAAATATATATAGCAAGCCTCCAACTCTAATTTTCACTGACAAACGTGCCATCGTTTCGAGATATCGATCACGCTAACGTTAACCGTACGCCGTTCTAATCAATTATCCACAACCTCGACCTCCGTTTCGCCGGTTCGCAAAGAGAAAACACACGATTACGCTAACCGATGACTTTCCCCTCGTGTAACCGACTGGCAATTGCATTAAAGGAATCCTTGGAGCGAACAATTGCCCGGTGTAAGACAGCGAGAAAATGAAGAATTTATAGGTACCCTCCCTCCTCCTTCACGAGAGTCCTCGCCCGTTCGACCATCCGTCGAAATGACTTCCCCGTGAATCACGACGAAAACGACGGAGCGCCGATCATTCTTAACGCGTCACCCGTTACGCCAGAGAAAAGGGAATGAAAAGAAGAGTCAAATACAGGATACTGTCGCTCTTCGTCTCTCTCTCTCTCTCTCTCTCTCTCTCTCTCTCTCTCTCTCTCTCTCTCTCTCTCTCTCTCTCTCTCTCGCTGCCTCGGATCGATTCGATAACCGATCGACCTTAGCCTCCTTTCGCCCGAGGAATGGGGAAATCGACAATTATGGCAAACTTGTACTTTCTTCGTGTGTGTATTACGCGGGCAAGTGGTACGCGTACGAGCGTAACGCGCGTGACCGTGCAGGGAAGCCCTGGATGCCGATTCGGCTCTCGCGTTCGCGCAAACGGAATCGAGAATTTCGTTCGGTAAACGCGTTGTTGCAATGTTAACAGAGGAATAGCGACGGAAGTTCGCGAGAGAGAGAGAGAGAGAGAGGCATTGCCTGTGCGTAAATGCAAGTTTACGCGCGATTTATTTAGTTTCGGTCTGGAGATAAGTCGAGGGAGTCCAAATGTCAAGACCAATCACGGTAGAATGTTCTGTATCCGAGTACACGTTATCAGAGTATCCAAATACCCGAATATTCCGTTATCACAGCGTTTCTCAAATCAGGGTTCGTAAAGGCTTTGAGGTGGTCCACAAGAACAATTTAGGAATTGTTGAATTGTTCAACTATTAGCTTTTACTAATCTTCAAATCAATATTTCATTTAGGAATATTACGTCTGAGTGTAAGGGGGACCACATATGTAAAGTTTGGACCCAGGGGGTCTACAAGCAAAAAAATAGGTTGGGAACCCTTGGGTTATCCAAACTAAGCATCACCTCACAGTATATGCCTTCTTCTATTTCAGAACGTGTCTGCTTCCTCCTGTAACGATTAACACGAAATACGATTCGTAACAATTTAATTGGCTGGATCGATTTCGATTAAATCATACTGAAATTATTCATTTCGGAGCGGCGTTCTCGAATGGTACTGCAGTTTTTGACAAAAATAAATTTTTTACTGCGATTCGATCAGTTTGTTTTTTCCTGAGAAAGACACAAGTCTAGTTCTCGCGTACCTGTATTTAACCAGAAATAAAACCTTGATATAAAAAAGATGCGAGATTCATAAGTGTTTTAAGAGACAGACAATTTTTTTTATCTCTGTTTAAATATTCGAACTCCCGTGTCTCTCTGTTACATCGGATGCATGCGGTTTTCCTGTACGATAGACAAACGGTCGGTTACATAGAAATGCAGCGTTACGCGAGTCAGATCACGTAGGAGAAGCAGAGTTAGGTTTCGGAATCGTTTTCTTTTTTTAATTATACGTACAACGATACCTATCCGACCAGAATACATATTTATTCGATTTTTAAAATGTACATATAAACCTATATACAATCTCCAGATCGCATTGTACAATAATAATAATGAATAGACTTTCATCTTAAGTGCATTAGTAGCGACACACGTAATTGGTTATACGTGAGCGTTCCATTGCGCAATTGACACCTCTCACCGTTCCCTAGAATTTAACGATACGTTCGATACGTTTATTTCGTAGAATTAATATCTGAAACAATTTGTTCATTAAAAAATAAACCGCGTTGAACATAAACAACGAGGGTTCGCTGTGCTTAAAAATAAAAATTTAACCTAACACCAAATTCGCCCGGATCTAGCCTTTAAACTTTAAACCGTAAATATATCGACGTGATTACGTCAGAATGTGGAACGAGAGTAATTTTTTGTTATCGTCGATGCAAACAGGATACGTCGAAGTCTTTATCATCGACCGTAACATCGGAATTCGTCAGATTTCAGTACGCGCGCACCGTTAAGCGTCGACCTCGAATGGGACGCGGAATATATTTACCGCAGGCACGCGGTGGTATTAAAAAAAATATATATATATTACACAAAGCGTAACGTGTAACAGAGACCCGTTTCGGTCAGTCGACGTTCAAAAGACTCATGGGAGGAGTTACGTACCCAAGACCTAGTTCAGATTGTCTCGAGGCTAATCGCGAGTAATTAACCGAAACGAGGTTAAGATATTAAACTCACCGTAGATTGCATGCGTGTATCGTGTGACGCAACGACGTACATGATTCTTGAATAATATGGGGTGTACGATTAATAAGTATTACGTGTAAAACGATCGATCGCGAAAGTATCGCTTTAACGGGTGCCTAAGAATTTCATGTTATCGCCCCACGCGATGCGAAGCGAAACGAAAGAATTCTGCTTCGAAGAATGGATGTAGAGATAACCTGTGTACGACGCGGAGGTTACGTTCCATAAGAATTCCGCGCTAAGTATATCGCTTTACGCGAATTAAACTCTCGTCTCGTGGAACGATTGAAAAGTAAACATTATTAAGAATAATGTACAAAAATTAAATTTGACATAATTATGATAATAAATTGTTGAAGAAAATTATACAATTGGAATTAAGGGTCAATGAATTCCGGGATTTGATACGAGTTATTTGCGAATTATCGATGAAGAAAATATAATTTTATCGAGATCGGTGAACTCGGGAATTGATTGATCGCAATTTTACCGGGAAACGATGCGAACCAACTACTCTCCTCGGATCAATGGATATCCGTTCAACGAATCTCATGCGAATTATCGACCGAGAGAACATAAGCTTGTCGAGATCAAAGAATACTTGAATCATTATTACGCTCGTACATGTATATTAAACCCAAACGGTATTGCTTCAAGCACTAGGTACACGATTGAAACGAGTCATGGACGAACGATCGATCGAGAAACTATACCATCTTACTGCGAGAGTAAAGAATTCTAGAATCGATTGATCAGAGTTTCATTATAATACCGGCGCGAACCGAAACAATCCTGCTACGAATAAATGGTAACGTGCAATTGCTTCTCGACGCTAGATCACGAGCTACAAGCGTTCCTTCGCGCACCGCCAATCATTTGTTACGCGTTTCAATCGAATTTGTCGGATAACTGTGAATTTTGTTAGCAAAACTTCGCTAACGACGACCGGAGGACCGTAACGTATTAATATTTCAAGGCGTTTCTTCTTCATCCTTTCAGGTATGCGCGAGTTCATTGTTCCCCGTGGATGAATCATTTTGGAGGTGCTTCACCTCCCGGATGCACGGAGAATGCATTCTTTAAATTTCACAGCAGGATCTCCTTAGCATTCATAAAAATACCAAACACGGTTGATTTAGAAAGAATGGATTAAACAGGATTCGATCCATTCTTACCTGGCACCTCGACACGACGGTCATAATTGTTATCTTCTAATGTACACTCGTTAAACGTTTTCCTTATCAGGATTTGCTTTGTATTCATAAAAAAATACTAAACACAATTGGTTTACAAGGAACGGATTGAATAGGACTCGAACCATTACCTGCAGCCCGAACAACGCGATAACACGTCGGTTATAAATGTTATCTTCTAATTATACACTCGTCAAACGTTTTTCATACATACCCAACGAAAAGGAAACGATGTAAAAAAAAAAAAAAATAACAAAGCAATAATACCGTCTTATTGTCACTTGCCGATAACGCAAATCGATTTAACATTGCTAAATACGTGAAACGAAAAAACTGTGTCGTAAAGCACAACGCGAATGGTCTATAACCATAACTGCATAAGTATTGTACGAAAGGAGTTTAAAGAACTAAACGGAGAAAATACCAACGACCCCCTTTAAAAATTGATTCGCCAAACAACGAACGATCAGGCGCTACGATTGCGGGGAAATTAGCATGGCAAAACAGAATTGTTTCCTCATCTCGTGATTGCTCGCGCAAATTTCTGGCTGCAACGCCGATGAGATTGCGTTGCGCCATCTCCTGCATCGGCGACCGCGATGATCGTTCGGCGGATATTGAATTTTAGGGGCTGCCAGCCATTACATCGACGTAAGGGATGTAACCGCGCCATCGATTAACCGTTAATTGCGTTTTTAATGCAACGCTTCCTCGTCGCCCACGCCTCTCTCCTCCTCAAAGGAATCTATCTCGAACGAGTAACCCGTGACTGAACCGTTGACATTTTATTACTCCATTTTCATATTCATGAAGCGTCCCTCGGAAAAGGATTACGGCGATTACTCTCGTTTCTCATTCGATTTATCCGTAATATATCGAAAGGTTCGTTATTCTCGGCAATGTAACGATTGACGATCGAAATGGCGGGGAACGGTTCAATCTCCAACGCATAATCCCGAGAAAGTGTTTTACTATAATTTACGATGCTTCGTTTACGTCCCGCGTACGTAACGTTTGATTCATCGATGATTACGAGAAAGAAGAGAACATCGTTTACTCTCCAAACGTTTGATAATAAGTTATTTAAGAATCCTCGTTGAATCATTTGAAATTAAAACAAAATCCACGCTGCAACCTTTACGGTCCGCGTAAATCGTTATTACGAGTCGACGGAAACAGGCGCGCGAAACCCGTAACTGTATCCGAATAAACTCCATTAAAAAAAATTGCGAGATCAAATTTCGTGCTAATTGAGCTCCAATTAGTAGCGCCCGGCTTACGAAGTACACTCAATTTCCTTTTTATCCAACGTCACGTTTCCCTTTCTCCCGCGCACGTAAGAATCAATGTTTCCCCCTACCTCCCGCCTCGCTCGCAAAATATAAAAAAAATAAACAACAAAAGGAAATCGTTCGTCCTTCGGCGTCTAACGCAGAATCGCATTTCATTCCTGCGAGAGAGCAGAGCCCTTGAGATCCTGTTTTACGCTTCGACCGATCCTCGATCGTACTCCGGCCAGCGAAAAGACGGATTGCCTATCTGAAAAACTACGTGGGAGCTGGAGACCTTCGCGAAAGAAGGTCTTTCGTTATATATGTATACGTGTACAGAACTTATGTATAATGCGAGAACTGTTATCCGTTCATCGCGTGAGTATACACGACGGATGCTTCGTACGGATAATAAAAGTTTCTAACGATAACTAACGATCGAAAGAAGGGTGCGTTCGCTTCACGATTAATTGACCGAGGATGAAAAGGAGGATGAAGAGAGACGATGGGTCTTTTAAACTCGTTCATTTTTTTTTGTTGCCGGTAACAATGTATACGTGAGGTTAAATGGAAACAAATGGAGCAGAGTTGAATGAAATATTAGTTTTTCTGAATTTCTCCTGTAGGTACTGTGCGTTTTTTAATCCGTTAAACGTGCGTCGCGTACCGAACTATTTATTTATCGTACGGGGATTTAAGTATTACAGAGGCGCGAGCGAAACATGTTTTTATCAACAATTTTTTGTCACGGACAGTAGTAACGCGGAACGTAAAAAGTATAAACATCTTTTTACCGTTAGGCGTAATTTTATTAGAGCGTGAAAGCCGTTAAGATAGAAGTAAATAAATAGTTAAAGTTTTGAAGTAGATTCGTTCGTTCATTTATTCCGATCAAGAGCCAAGAGAGGCTTCCACATAATTCAATCGCGCAGGTGTTAAACGAACACGGATCAACGATGTATTAATATTTCTATGTATATTTCCCAGGTGCAAAGTCACGACCGCAAAGTAGCTCGATAATTCGTAATGCCATCCCGGTAAATTCGGTTAATTGCAGGTTCGCCGCGATATACGTTTGCCCCCGGCGTGTCTCAAACGTTTATTCGTCGTCGGGACGCAAAGTTTGTAGGAAACCGTGAGAGGGACTGCGGTAATGAAACGAGGAATTATTTCGGAGGTCGGCGTAACATTTAGAAGCACGATTAAACCCCAACATTCTCCACATTGACGAAGTTTCGCGTACGATCCGTGGAAATGATTTGACGTACTTTCAAGGTGACGCCCGACGTCGCCAGCGAGCTTTTAATAGTGCTAATAGAAACAACTTGCCGGCAGTAACATAAACGAGATGTCATTTTGTTCGGTGGGCTAAACGAATCGGTTTCAGGTCTTTTTTTGATCTTGAAACATGAATCAGATTTATGATTGAAATATAAGAGAATAATGTTATAGTTAATATATATCGTAACAAGTTCTCGAGAAAGGAATTGAATCCTGGGACAGATTTTCCTTGTCGATCGTAGGAATTAATTTATTCGATCAGTTCGTTTAATGGCTATGAAAAATCATTTACGAAATTGAATGAGAGCGACGATATTATTACTCGGTTAGAGAGATGGAATATTGTAAATGGCCCGGAGGTAATTGTAAATCTGTAAGATTGTAATCTGTTTCGATTGTAAATCTGTTTCAAATTTGAAAACGACCAGACATTTATGCCAAGAATTCTCTCATTTTTTATATGTATGTATTATAACGGTCGATTACTCAATTCTTGTTATGAATATTCTGTAAGGTAACGATAACGTTAATTCATAAATACATAGTGATATCGTGTTTCGCATTCACGTATACATATAAGCCGAAGTTTACGAGAAAACCATTTAAATACAAGTATCGAGGTTTTAATAGGAAAACGAGGGGTTCCTCGGAAAATTGTTCGCAACGGAATAAACCGAGCACCTCAGATATCTAGAAAGTATAATATACTTATCGAAGTAACGAAATATTAGACGTAACAACGACGAAATAAATTCGCTCGACGCAGAAACGGTAATAGCGGCGCACGATTTTCTCAAGCATAACGGATCGTTGCGAAAGTTTATCGCTGAACAATGACAAGTAATTATAACGTTACCAACCGGACGCAGTCGCGGAGTGTCACAAAACTATCGCTCTGCAAAATCGACGTCTCTCTCTCTCTCTCTCTCTCTCTCCCTCTCTCTCTCTCCCTGGTCGCGTCCCGACGCGGCGCATCGTAAATCGCAAAAGTACACCAAACGAGAACAATGCGCGTTATATAATCACCGAGAAATGCACGCGGCGATATCGAAAGGATTTATTTCGAGTTGGCGAAGCACGTGGACGTACAGTACGTACGTGACTTTCAATTTCAAATGTGTCGTACGTACGGCGAAAACTTTCGACTTGCGGGATTACTAAATCGTTGGTCGGGACGACATTCCCATGATGCATAGAGCACCGGCGAAATTTATAGACATTTAGAAGTTACGCGCGAATTCGACGCACCGGGCGAATGAGTTATAGCGAATTAAACTGGTGGAATGTTAATTCCGTGCAGATACGAGCACGAATGGTACTCCGTGATCTACGGTGCAATAATATTGAAACGCGTCTCGTCGTTTATCCCAAAAGTGGATATGCTTAAAAAAAAACATTACGAGAGTGGATACACTCGGGTAAGTTTTTTCTGTTAGACGAAAATGAATTTTTATGAAATATAATTCGCGTTTAGGAATCGATTAAGAAGATTATTGTTAATCAGGGTCAGGATTAAGACCTTGAAAGATGTTGGTTTTCACCCGTATGTATTTAATTCGAAATGTGGACAGTGAGAAGTAGTAAAATAAAAATTCTTTTTCAACGCGAAAGGAAACTTATGGTAAAGAGATGGAAAGTTTTGCTGGTGATCCCCTTTCGTCGATGTCCCGAGCACGTGCTCATTTTACTCGTTAAGATTAATTCAGCCGCGTTGTTTATTCTCGTCGATCGATATTAAAATATAAATCGCGCTAACCCATCGTTACCGAACTATCAGGAAACAAATTATAAACGGCAAGTTTAATAAACTGAATTTTTTAGACAGGATTCCATTCCAATGAAACATAATTAACTTTTAATCGATAGTTACATCCGAGCCATCGGAGAACATAAATTACAGCTGAACAAATTTTCGTGCAACGCACCGTTCTACGTGTTAGAAAATCTATGCTCATGTCCGTAAGGGCTGCATCAACGCGCGCCTATGATTTTTCTTTCACCGCGAAGATCGAATCGTCTCGCCACTTTCGCTTCTCAAACCAGCGTAATATTCGTTTCACCGACATTAGTATTCTTCTTAGCATCTTCGTTAAGGCTTCCCTAATAAGACATCATATCTGTGTCGAAAGTTCTCGACCGAATATAGGCAGAACCGTTTCACGATTTCTGCTTTTAAACGTTTAATCGCTTCGTTTGATCGAGATACAAGGGTACAGACAATTCCCTTTCGAATAATCTCGCGGGGCAGGTAGTTTGAAATTTATACATATCCGAAGAATGCGGCAAGGAGTCACCCACCTTCTCGTTTCACACGACTAACGATCTCGTTACTCCGGTTTCGTACTTGTAACTCATTAGACCTTTGTATAATACTATCGGCAGCTGAGCAGTTCTGCCGCACTATGTGATAGGTGTAAGCGCCGATCGATGTTAAGAAAAACTGGAGGTGGAGGAGTAGACGTTCAAAGTTCAACGATAATTCCATCGAGAGGGTAGAGAATGAGGAAAAATAGAACGAAAATTATCAATTACAACGAAGCGTCCATTATGCGAAGCCAGCGTAACGCGTATCGCTCTTTAGAAATATTCTTAGAAATATTTCTTCTTCGCGTTTAATTGCACAAACTTCGTTTTATAATTCCTACGCGTGTTCTTCTTTACAGTAATCGGTATTTCTAATAATTCCTTTTTCTGCTAATAGACGATGTACCGTACAATAATCGTAAAAAACTCATCGAGAATAATAAAGGGCTACATTTACTAATTGAAACGTAGAGGCCGTAGAGAACCGATCTAATTTTAACTTCAAACTTGGATAAAATGTCTGCTTCGAGATACCAGAGATGGGAAAAGAGTATTTCTTGCCCATCCTATCCAGTTTCCGCGACAGAATTTTATACGACTCTCCGGCGAGTAATTTCTGTTTTCATTCGCGACAGTGAAAAAGAAAAATGTATTATTATATATTACTTATGCTCTTCGGGCGAATCCAATTGTCGCAGTTAACGGTTAATACTATTCATCATCGTAGGGCGACTAATTAAGCCGCGATATTGGGTTGTCGGGTCGTTAATTGGTGTAACGATTAAAACTACGACGATGGTCGTACCAGATACGACGAGATCAGAGTCCGAAGAAGTATTATGTACGGTTCGATGCGGCGGTATTCATTTCACACCGCGGCTGTACACGCCACAGCACTTGAAATAATGATTGCGCGAGTTCGTGATTTCCATAAAATATTTGGCGTACCGGTATCGACTTCGTCGTACCAGCGTCAAATTAGGCCTCTTTCGCGAATAGTCCGAAGGTGAAAGGAACGTCTCATTGATTTTCACTAATTCGATAGAATTTCAATCTCGTCGACGAATTTGCAAGGAAAAGGATATAAAGTATACTCCTCGGTGTACGCGAGTTGTATAGAAAATTCAGACTTTAGGGAGGTAATTTATAAAAATGATAAACACGAGAAGAAGTTTGTCAAACGAGTCGACTCTAACATTATAATCTTCACGCTTTCGCGTGTACAACACACGAGTGCCCGCGGCAAGATAATTTCAATCCTTACAATATCCACGGGAACGATGAAAAAAAAGAATTTAATCCGCGCAACATATTGCTACAAGGACGCAATAATTGTTTCTACAGCAGCGAACATGGTTACCGAAAAGATAACGTTCGTTTCCCAGAACCAAGGCACAGCTGTGTTTGCACAAAACACACGAGAGAAAAACGAGTGAGACTCCCGCGACACGATAAGAATTTCGTGCGATATCCCTCAAGCTTTTCGAGATCTCGTTAAAAAATCTTCCACGGGATACTGGCCCGCGTTATTTACTATCTCTGCCCCGGATATACGTACTGCGTAAGAACGATAAGAATCGAGGAAAAGAATGGTGGTGTCTCCCCCCAGTGTGCTCCGACAACAAAGGCAGCCCACTCAAGTTCGAGGGTCCCCCCCCCCCACCCAATATGAAAGAAGAGCATCGACGGATAACGCACGATAATAATCCTCTCTCTCAACAGGCGATACCTGGGGACCTCGGGCAGGACGGGGGATATACAATTACGAAAGCTTTATTCTGACCTATTTGGCCTAAACGCGCTGCGCGACCCGTGGGTTTATCCCGAAATTCCGAAAACCCAACGAGAATACGATCCTCGCCGTAAAAGGATCCCTTCCAGTCTCCGACAGGGTTCACTCCGTTGTTCCCGCGATCCTTTCTCTGGAATCCTTGTCCATAGAGAGAGAGAGAGAGAGAGAGAGAGAGAGAAAGAGAAAGAAAGAGAGAGACACTCGATAAAGCAGGATCGCAACGAAAATCCCGTGGATTCGCGATATAGACGCGCTCGAGGTAATCGAATTGGGGGACAAAAAAAAGAAAGAAGGGTCACACTCAGGCTCCCCGGGGGAACTGGGAACGAAAATCTTTTTCGCGTCGTCCATCGAAACGGGGAAACGGTCGCGATGCGGAAGACGTTCAGCGAACGACGGTGGGGCTCTGTCGCGGTGCGTTAAACTTACCGAAAAGGACGCTCGAAGCACCTCTCTCACGAGACTCCTTTGTATCCGGGGCAGTGAAAAATCCTCGTGGTGACACCGCGATCACCGAGACTCCCAGTCATTTAAAAAAAAACACACACACACACCACTGACACCGCTAACGGGCCCACTGTACCTAATTTCACGCGCGGCTCTCCTTGACCTCGCGATCTGACCGGTAGATCGTTATGAATCTCGCGAAAATCACATTGATAGCGTTCGACCGTCAAGCTGCTTCGGAGATCGTAGACCAGCTGTGTTTTTGCCCGACCATTGTGGGACTGGCGCATGCGCGCCCCTGGCACGGTGCCATCTTGACTTTCGCCGGAGTAGGAGGAGGCACGGATGCGCGCGAAATTTGAAGTTTAATTTCGTCGATGGGCAGAGTTGTGACGGGTTGACGTGTAATGGTGAGGTTGTTTGGTTTGACAAGTCGAATGTATCAACGGAAAGGTTAAAGTAACGGTCATTGGGTTGCGTGGTATGTTTATGTGTTTATTGTTGGCTTTGTAGAAAGGGTAAATGATTCGGGATACGGTAGATATCGCGAAGTTAATGGAGAAAGCGCGTAAGGTTACGTTTGCAAGGAATAGATCTGTTCGTTCGAATGACGTGACCTCAGATGTCTTTGAAATTTGTCGTAAAAGACTGTAATTCTCACCGGCTTAATGTGTTTGTACTACTTTACTGTACTTCGGTAGTGGAATGTCGATAATGTTCTGTCGTGCGATTGAAATTTTTATGCCTCGAGAAACCGTAATGTTATCGTGCGGTTTGGAGCGCCACTGCAGAATGGTAGGGAGGGGAGCGTTAAGGTTTGTGCGCATGCGTGTTAACATTCTCTCTCTTTCTTATGTAGCCCTCCCGCAGTGGTGCTCGTCGAACATCAATTTAATGGCATTAGTAAATGCTGCGATACGAAGTTGATTATTTACCTTCGTAACCAGCTTGAATTAAGGTATTCGGTATTTATGTATTCTTCGATACTCGTTTTATAGAACTTCATTTAAATTTATCAATAGAGGATTCATCGCGGATTATGCATTCGCAATGAGATTATAAAGCGAACGACCTATTTACGAGTAGAAATGAAAATGAATGGGATGTTGGAGGTTCCAACGTTCTGGCATTTGTCAAACCCTCTATTCATCTCTCGAATCTTTTTATTATCGTCACTTTACTGTTTCCGTACCTCAGTTTTGTTTTCTGTCTTCCAAGTCATTCTGTTTTCCGTCACCCTGATTAGTGAGTTTCCTGAAAACAAGCGGATTAGGCTCGGGCCTCGCTCAAGGGCCTTACGCCCATAAATTCCCCTTTCCGCTAATTTCCAACTTTCCCTAAAGGACTACTACTTCTTACGGTTCAGCTAATCCGAATTCACAGTTTCTCACCCTCCGAAATTCCAAATCAACCAATAGCATTTTTCCAGAATCAATTACTTTCCTCTCGCAAGCGTCTTCGATAGAAATAGTTTGTACTCGCTAGCATTCACTTCGCCTTGCAGTTTATACCTGTTTCTGAAAGATCTGAATAAATTGGTTTAAAATCTTATACTTACTTAACTTGTGCATTTACATTAATAAATATAATTATATGTTCATCCGAGTTAAGGTTCGTAACCGGTTTCCAACAGGGATACTCATCCGATGGAGTCGCGATCTGGAAAAAACAAAAAAAAACAGAATGTTCTTCAAGTCCAGGGAATCATCAGTATTTGTATTTATCTTATTATTTTTGTTATAAAAAATTCGATTCAAATATTCAAAAAAATCGGGCCCCTCCGGGATTTGAACCCGGGACCTCCTGCACCCAAAGCAGGAATCATACCCCTAGACCAAGAGGCCGGATGATAGGATAAGTAAACAATAATACGTACAGTTTAAACAATAATAAATAGACATTGAAATGTATATTTAATTAATTGCAAACTATAACAGCGAGCTTATAACGTGATAGGAACTTCCTGTTCCATTCGAACTCTTCGATTAAAAATCGACCACTATGACGCAGTATCGCAATAATGGTAATAATTACGGCCGTTCGTACAACGTTCATTACTCCGATATGCGAATGTTCATTGGAAACAATTATAAACGGATATAAAGTAGTGCCAATTACCACCGTCGGTAATATTTCATCGTGATTGAACGAAAATACGTAAGAGCGGCGCGACTATCGATTTGAACTCGGTCTCTGCATTTTTTTAAATTTCCGTTATAGCTTCGAATATGATAGTCTTATTATTGCAAACGCGTTCACGAGGATTAGAGCGACAATAACGCATTGTATCAGTACCGAGTTACGTCTTTTGTAATGCGATTTTTACGTAACAGGAAATTAAAGAAAAAACAATGGCCGTATTACAGCGGGATCAGCTGTTATTATGTGAAACCACGTGTACGAGTAGTTGCATAAAAAAAGTGGGGAAATGATTATTCGTATTGTAGGTGAACACCCGATTCCACGCGATACAAGCATCGTTATCAATTTCATAACGGTTTCGTAACTCAACGATAAAATGGATAAAAGATTGAGTAACGTATCTTACCGACTCTTTATTAGCGACACGTATAATAGACGCGCTACACGTATTGGTGTACTTTTTCTTAACAAAAATAATTACAATTAGAAGTCACGCGAAATGCATAGAACCGATATAGACGACAATCCGTAATGCGCGTGCATCTCTGTACATTTACAATTGAATCTCATACTTCGAGAAATTCAGTTGGTTATTTTAGAAACGATATGCAGAACTTTTTCTACCCATTGAGAAGAACGAAGAGAACTGTTTCGTTTCTTTAATTCCTGAAAATCAGTATAAAAAAATTAACAATGTCACGTGTCATTTCAGAAATAACCGATTCATTTCTGACTTGTTTTTAAAATTCTGTATTGATCGATAACTCAACATTTTTTAAATTCAAGCTGTATATGGAATCATTAAATTTCTTCTGTTCAGTGTTGAAACCTCAAACTTAATTCCTTCCGCTATGTAATTACGTTAATTACAATGGAAGTCGACTACAATAGCGCATTCACGTTCGCTATTACTATCTTAGGGTGCCTAACGAAGTGTTGAATAACTTAAACGCAATCTATCGTCATACTAAATGTTAAATACAAATTCAATTCATTATACCACTAATTCTGAAAAATGTATAAATTGTCTCATTGGTGATATTGTTTGTTTGCACCGTCCACAGTGACAGTGGCCTGGTCTAACGAGAAATGCGCCACTGTTCGTCGATGCAAAAACTTCACAATTCATTGTAAATTATAAAATAACGTATTAAGTATATTTAATGGGAGACACAACGATATTACCATTTTAATACCAGGAATAACGCCACGCACAATCGTTACGCCGACAATACGTTTGTAACACGCAACGCGTTAACGCACATTCGTACGCCACGCGTTAAAACGCGTTGGGCTTGTAAACGCACTCGCGACACGCGTATCGCGCCACGTTGAACTTTGGCACTTCCGACAATAATATCTATTTGAACGCGGAAGCTCGAGGAAATGCATCGGAAAATCGTTACACGCTCCAACGTCGCGGATAATTCAAATCAAATTTAAACCGCGTTGCGAATCGTGTTACAAACCGCGTTACCGCGAACGGAGTACTACGCTTGTAAAAATGTTGCGCAAGCATTTCCCTGACTTTACTTTCGTTAAATAAGAAAATGAAAGAAACCAGATATCTTCTTCGGTAGGTATCTCCGGGAAGAAATGGAGTAACTTACTCACAGCAATATTTACGTCGCGTAAACACTTATAGAACACGGAAAATGCGGGATTATTTTTCCTTTACCTTATTACACATCGACTACCGTCGGCATCGTCGGTCGCGTAAATAACACGCCTTCGAGATTAATTGACCATCGGTAAACATCAGGATTACAAAACATTTTTTTATATCAATAGAAATCACATTGAGATCAGATATTAAGATATCAGGTATTACGATACGATCCTTACGATTACGGAGTCAATCTCATCGCGACCCTCCTTCTTGATCCATTATTATTTAACTGTGGCTATTTAGTTTGCATACGATACCGGGAACGGCGCGATAATACGTTAAGCTGACTCTCTCGATAACGTTCATTGAGATCGAAGTCGGATGCAAGAACTCGCGAGTTATTTAGTTTTAGATACGGAACACACGTCGATGCGATATAAATATCGAAAAAACTACAAGTGCACTTTGCCCATTTTGTTTCGTACTTGGTACTTATTGTTTTCGCGTCGAAAACGAGTGTTGATCGCTTCATTTTTATCTGTCGTGGCTTCTAAACGACGTTCGCCGCTACGCCACCCGCATTCGTATTGATAATTCTAGTATTAATATTAATAAAATCGATATCCCGGAAGTATCGTACCGAAATTCAGTGTCCCGTCGATGCACATTCGTGTCGTCCGAATACGGGTGACGCGGCGATCAACGCGCCGATACGACGCGACGCTAAACGATCGTTTACGTCCATCACAATAATCGTGGCAGTGAATGGCTTTTACTTCAAGTATCCTATTTACCGCGAGTTATACAAACGTGGCTGTACAATTTTTAGAAAAATGTCGAAATGAGGATCCTGCTAGTTTCCTTTCTATTACGATTTTCGATCGTAAATCCGCCTCGCGCACTCGTGTCAATAGAGTTTTTCGATAAACGCGCAGAGCTTACGTTTCACTCGCATCGGGTACGGATAACAACGAAGTGTACTATAATTACACCAACCTAAAAACGCAACCAGAATTTCACATTCGAATGAAAGATATTAAATAAATACCAGTCATGTAAAAACAAAATTTCTCGAGAGAATATAAATAAAATCACTAATACATCTAACTATATCCTAAATTATACATAATAGCATTCGATGGTGGAAAAATATCTACCGTATCGATAGACGCTGCTCACCTCGTTCTCGCACGCGCTCAAAAGTGAATCTCGCGATCAACGACGATCATCGATTATCGCGTTGGTAATCGCTCTCTTCGTTGACTAGTTAGACAGGATTTCCATCCGCTCTGAGCGGAAACGAAAAGAAAGCGGTTCGCTCCTCGCGCGGCGCAATTACTATTTATAAAAACATTTCGTCGAGCATAGTTACGCACGACATTTGTCTAGCACGGAAGAATCGATATTCATGGGAGGCGATACGACGCGCATATCGTTTACGGTTCGATCGTTGAGTTTATCGTTGCCGGTATTGTCGATACATCGCGAGGAGCGTCGGTCAGCATTAAAGTCGCCGTGGGCTCTTCGCGGGAATTTTGATCGGTCCTGCCGCTTCCAGGTGGGATGTATGTCCACCATGCGAGGAAGAAGAAAAGTAGGGAAGCTGCCTTACCGATGAACGCTAGCGCGAGCATGTACCTGAAGTGGATGGAAATTGGAATGAGTTTTTCATCGATTTGAGCTCACGAGAGACAAATTTACCTCGTTTTACCACCTGGTAAGTTCGCGAAATTATTACTGTTATTTGTTTATTGTCAGTTTTCATACGAAATATAGTTGATTATAGTTCATCGTAAAATATTATGAATACTTTATTCTACTTTATCATAAAATATTATAAATATTTTATTATCAAAAATAATTTTGTTATATTCTATACAAATATTTCTTTTTATATTTCACATCGCGTTTTATATACCCGTTCGCGTATCAATAATCGCGAAACCACTATTTCCGGTAAGCCACACGATTTGAAATGAAATTTTCTTCGCGTCTCATGCATACCGAATGTAGTAAGATCACTATTTTTTACGACACACGATTTAGAATGTAATTTTCTCCGCTCCTCGTGCAATCCCAATTTTCATACCCGCTCCCGTATACGTTATCGTAAGCTCAACGCTTGATTTTCTCACGTTTCGTGATTTGAAATTGATATAGAAAAACGAACATCTCCAATTTGTGCTCGCAGGAAATCGATTTTCATACCTGCTCATGTACAAGTTATCGTAAACGAGACACGCTCCTCTGCCCTCGCAAGTCTCGTCCCACAATATACAGGTGTCGTCGATGAGTGCGCCGAATACCATCGGCGCTGGTATCGTGCCCAGTATCCTAACTTTGATCCACTGTATGCCCAGCGCGAACGATCGTTGATCGTCGCGCACGACGCGCAGCGTCGATGAGAGGGCGGGCATCGTGCAGAGGAAGGTGAGGAACATATTGCAAAAGGCTAAAACGATGAAGGGCCACAGGTAATTGCAGGTTGTACCGCAAGTCGTGTTAATTGCCTCGTAAGGGACTACGTTCTCGGCGGTCGTTAGATTTAACGGTGGGGCGCGTATGCAGGTGCAATCCGTGTAGATCTGCGGAAAAGGAAATATGGAGATGATCTACTTAATACAGGTGACGTAACGGAACGCGTACGGTGCGCTTGCTCCCATAATACGTTCTTCCAACTGGATAGAACGAATTTAAGTGTTTGCTCGTTCACGCGTTAAGAGCGATAACGAGGTTTACCGACCTTGACGTCTTTTATCCTGGATTCCTGATAACATCCTGCGTGACAAGGGGAGTAATACGTGATTCCATCGACACCGCAAACAGGACTGAACTCCGACCTCGAACATCCGCAGCCGTTGTTGCACGCGTCGTCCAACGAGAGGAAAGATTTTCTGGAAACGCGTGAATTAGTTACTGGAATCTCTCGGAGCGTATTGATACAATTGTTTATAGCAGGGCGGCCCAACCCAAAAATCACAAAATTTTCTTAATACATTGAGACTTTTATGTACTTATTTTTTTATTGAAAATACCGAATATCACGTTTTTAGAAAAAATGTATGACCGGAAAGAAGTTACTGATTATTACACCATGGCACTTTTTTCCGTCAGGTTAGGTACCGTATATCGTACATTGACTATTAATTTTTTTGGCTCGACAACTATAGTTAGAAGTAGTATATATATTTTGTACGGTGTATAAAATTAAGGTGTATACGCAATTCGAGTATCATACTTCGCCGGGGCCGAAGAAGGGTAGGGCACCGTTAGTCCAGCGAAACTTAAGTTCGGGCAGTTTAGAGCGAAGCACAGGGTGAAGGCTATACACGCTGCCGTAACCAAAAGGCAGAATTTCAAAATTCCTGAGCAAGGCAAGTTTAAGCGTTTGATGAGATAACCGCCGAGGAACGTGCCACCACCGCCAGCGGGTACTGTCACCAGACCTAAAAACAACCAAACCCGTTACTTATTATAATATTCTAATATGGTATCCTTATTATAATATTCTAATATTTTAGTTCGCGTTTTATTTAACGCGACAATAACGTCTGTACATTTTATGCCAATATCGCGAAAAATTTATGATCCTTAAGTTCGCGGCGAAATCCTTGAATCATGACGTATCATAAATTATAACAAACAGTAATGATTATAATACACAATAATTGTCAAGATCATTCTTTCTTCTCGCACGTTAAAAATAATTTAAACGTCAGCGTTTATAAACGTTAATACGCATATAATTGGTCCAAAGTTGTATGAAATCGTTTGTGGTAATCCATTCGATTACGAAAAATATGATGAAACAAATATCGATTTCCGTTCCGTTCGTTATCGCGCTAATAAAGAAACATAAATACGCGTAAATCTCCGCGGCTAAATCATAATCATTTCTCCCATTTTACTCGCGCAATTTATAAAATCACAGCGTACTCGAACAACATTGTCATCGTTTTACCACTCGTTACCTAACGTAACGCATCGCTGGATCAATACTTCCACGAAAATAATATCCCGGTAGGTACGCGTCGGGTAAAAAAAAATGTCGGCGATTAAACGTAGAGTACGGGGGGGGGGGGGTTATCGGTTTGATTGATTATTAGAGAAGACTTCGATATTATTCACCCATTAGTAACGCCGCCGAACTAGCGCTGACGCTGAATTGATTTTCGATCAGCTTCGGCAGGAAAGCCGCGAATCCGGCGATGAGCAATCCTTCACTCGCACCTGCCAAATTTAACATGAAAAATCCCGGATTGCCGAGCAACTCGGACAGGGCACGCGGTAATTCGCGAATTTTCGAAAATGCCTCCCCCGGCTCCGTGGACGTTGACTGTTTCGGCTTCTCGTGTGCCTCCGACACCCTCTCCTTGGCCAATTCCTCCGAGCCTGAAACATGGGTACCGTGCTCTTAGCTGCGAGAGGGGTTAATCGTTGGAATTAAACCCTTTGACCGCGGTGCACTCTCGCAAGGGAACCGTCGATATAATGTGGTACAGTCGCGATTCGGTTGCCGCGCGTCGTTTACGCTCATTGACCAAAGTACACACGTTTCGTTCGCACAGGTGCGCAATATGTTTATAAAGGAAATGCAAACGTAATTAACACTGGGTTCACGGGCGTTTTTTACGAGCAGCCGTCAAAGTGACGGGTAAACAAAAATACGCATCTTCTTTGCAGAATCGATTTACGTAATTCAAGTCAGAATTAATTTACGACGCAAAGTGGTTGAAATTAATGCTATGATTTTTGGGATATTTCATTTCAAAATTTGAAATCCGTCAAATTGACAGGTCCCGTAAACCTAGTGTTAAAGACAAAGGAAAAAATTCACACAAAAAAAGTATAAAGTGAGTATACATTGATAAAGTTCCGAGGGCGTAGGTCAAAGGGTTAAATAATGAAAATCACTGGTACCAGGTAAGGCTGGTGGGAACGCCAAGATCGGTATAGCGATCACGAAACAAATCACGGCTGCCGCCAAGAAGCCTATCCACCATGCTCCGACCCATACGTTGCTGTCTGGTTTCAAACCGATTCTGAAACGAATGACGTACTGAAATTAATTTCTTAAATATTGCACCTCGAAATTTCGTTAGCACCTATAGATACTTTCGCGTTCGTAATCTCGGACTTACATCGCGTATCTCGCTCGCAATCTGAATTTAAACATTAGAGCATCGTCCAACGATAATCGATCGGCACAAACGCGAATGAACCGAGAAATTTTTATTTGGCCTTACTATGGATTCAGCTATCACGATTCTACGAAAATAGACGACCGACTTTGGAGTTTAAAAATGGATACTCGTCCAAGTTAAATTTAATCCAGTCAGTTCGTACTCTCTCGGTGTTTCATTGACATGGACAGCACCATCCATCCAGTCGCTTCTCTTCAAGAATTCAATATTCCACCGGTCGATCAAACTCGCAAGAATAATCGGATCTTCGATTGTCATTCAGGATCTTGTTCGACGTGGGATCAATGTTTCATCATCGAACGTGGACGCGCAAAGTAATTACGATCTATGCTTGCAATTAGGCGCGTGCCGGCGCCACAATTCAAAACCTTATTCCTTGTAAACGACGATATAAAAGGCAGCGTTTTTATTTGAATAAAGTGAATTATTATTGTCAGTTATTATTGTATATTTGTTGTCAGTATTCTTGATAAATAAAGTGTACGAATTTGATTATACGAAATGGAGTTTTTTTTGAGACCACACAACGATAATCCACCTAGAGATTCCAAAATTATAAACCCATCCCCGAATAGAATAATATCGGTCACGAAAGAGCGCGATTAAAGCATCGAAACGAAAGAATGCAATTATCTCGAAACAATCGCAGCAGTTTACCCCGGTTCTAGCGCGGAGTAGGCCAGAATTCCTTTTTTTTCACCCCCCCCCGAAAACTCCGTTCGCAACTGGGCGATAGCCTCGCACTTTTTTAATTGCGGCCCGCTCGGAAATTTCAAACTGGCGAAGCTTATGTAACTTTTCCGACTAATTGCTACCTCGGGGATACACCTAAAGTCCCTTTTACACGCGTTCCATGCGAATGCCGCGGGGAACTACCTCGGGGTGCCTCAATAATTTAGCTAGATAAAACTCCGGCAATTTCCCCGGAAGCGTAACAACACCACCGACGGCGCCAACTACCGACGACAACGACGACGACGACGACGCCGGACGGCCACCGGGGTGATAGTGGAAGCGTCGGTGGCCATACGTAACCTATCCTATCGCGGTAGGAAACTAACCAGCGAGAGAGAGACTCGGAAAACTGAGAAAACTACTTGCAGGGGGGGGGGGGAGAAAAGCGGCAAGGTTCGGCCCAAGTTCGAGCGAAGTAGCATCTGCCGTCGTTTTCGCAAAAACTTTTCGTTTGCCTGCGAAATTAAACGCGGACACACACGCGATCTACGCAAACGCGCTCTCGCTCGCGCGCGCGCGCGCGCTCGGAAAAGTAGCAGTTACGTAAGTAGTTCTACTTTTTCAGTTTTCCTTCCCATCGTTTCCGGAGTATCCGGGATCGACGGTGGAATGAGAACGTAATCGTAGCCACGGGTACGTTATTACGCTCTACGTTTGGCAACGTTGTTCGCGTATCGGGAGACACGTTCCATTTTTATTTCCAGATTGAGAATTATTGGAATCTTCGTTTTATTCGAAATTTGAGGTTCGACGCTGTTCTTTTTCCATGTGTTAAGAGATAGACACGTTACTTTTTTATTTCGCGGTTAGCTCGGTATTATTGGGTCGCACTTTTTGCAAATTTGAAACCCGATACTGTCCTTATTCTGCCTGTCAAGATATTTACGCGATATTTTTTTTATTTCTACATTCAGAATTGCGCTCGATCGCAAAGATATTCGTACGCTCTACATTGCGTCGCAAATTCGTACAGAATACACCGATCACGATGAAATTCTACCAAGAAGTTATAGAATTTCAAGCGTCGAATATCTGTGGAACCGACAGTACGCAATCGCGTGTCGCAGAAAATTAAAAATTCAATTCCAATCCTCGTTCTACCTACCGAGACATAATAACGTTCCTTTCTTATTTCCCGGTTTCCAGTGATCGCATCGAACTTTTTAAAAACACGAGACGCGCCTCGTAACCTCGCCGATTTCGTATCCCGACGTCATACTTAATTCAGGTTTGCCGAGACACGATTCGCCGTTAAAAAAACTTTCTCGCTTCTCAACGAAACCGATCACCTCCGCTACGTTTCCATTTTACTAAAACGCTCCCCGGGCGAAGTTTACATAACCGCTTATTTTTTTTTGCCTGAGGCACGTTTGCTCGCGCCGGTTGGGCGTAGCATGGTTTTCTTTTTCCGTAAAAAGAAAAGAAAAAAAGAATTACTACAACGGGGGGTGATTGATTACCCGGAAACGGCTGACTAACCGCGCGATCATCCCTTAACCGACTTATAACCGCTCTCGCGATACCGACAACGAACCGACCTTTAGCCTTCTTCTTCGTTCGTTTCTTGCATCGTTCACGTCGCCTACTTGGTAACTAATCCTCAGACTTCGCTCGAGGATCACGTCCTACCGAACTCTAACTCGAATGCCTCGATATTAACACGGTTGCGCGAACGTTCGCGAAAAGTCACGCGTTTTGCCTCGAAGTTTTCGTTAATTAATATACCGTGTTTGAAGGAACCTAAAGAGAGGAAAAATGCAATTAAATATTGCTGCTAGAATTATTCGGTGAGGCTCAAACGTACAGTTTCCATTGTGCTCTCGGTGTACAAAAGAGCGACATTCGCGCGAACTACAACCGACGGAGAAAATATGCTGAAAGCGAGAAAGACGAGTCAGGAGTCTGAGTTTATTTATTTTCCGCTGGTGAGAATGGTCGAAATCATTAAACGTTCCGCTCAACGGCTGTAATTTGAAAAGGAAGTTAACGTCCCCACGATTTTCAATTTTTTTCGGAGACACCGGAAATTGATATTGAGAAACGTGCGCTAAATGTGGATTTTGGGAAATAATAGATTCTTAAAATAAATGGTGGTGAAAATAATATTGAAAAATAGTTTGATACTTAATCATGAAAACTAGATGTATTCCATTAATTTTTTCACGAAACCAACGACACGTATATATAGAAAAAATCAATATTTCCTCCGACAGATAAGTATATTTAAAAAATACCACCACTAAGTTACGTCGTTACGAAATTCATATCCAAAACGTATCTATTCAGACTCTCAAAATCTGAATAAAAAAGAAAAAAACAGCTCCGCGACGCGAATACCACAAACCATCAACGTAAACAATGGCTGCTCTTTTATTTAGTATTTAAGTCTACGCCACGACTTCCAGCCACTATCGATAAAGCGCAATGTTTTCCATCGGTGGAAAACCGACGGTCCGGGTAATCGACCCCAGTCCAGAATTTGCCATACATCCTCCGCCGCGAAACGTCCGCCGGTCAAACAAATTCAACGGCGAAAAATACGAAGATTCTAACGTCCGTTTGGACCACTCCCTCCCCCCCCAACAACAACAAAGACTCAGTAAACCGTGAAACGCGAGCGAGAGGTTCTTCCACGGCGCGTTTTAATTTCAGCCTCCATCGGGCCACTTCTCGCTTCACGACACTTCTCCTTTCTTCTCTTTCTCTCTTTTTTTTTTTTTTCTTTCCTCCGTTCCTTTTGTCTTCCCAGATGCAGCCTGTTACCATAATAATTTCCTCGTTCCTTCGAGCTTTAAAGGAGAGTACCGAGGCGCGGCTGGTCCCTGATTTATTAATCATGGAAAATGTTTGCGCGGTCGGAGAACGACCTCTTCTAAGTTATTCTAAACTCCCAACCAAGTTTTTCGCGTTTGCGAAATAAAATACACCCTCGCATCGACGTTTCGCTGTACGCGAAAAATCGCGGCGGTTCGCGTCCCGCCGTGTATGTGTATATATATAAATATAATATAAATATATAAAATATACGAAAGCCTATATATAAGCCTATATATAAATATAGGAAAGCCATTTTTGAGATCCCATATCTCGTGATTCGCTGGACCAATTTTGATCAAACCGTACTCAAATTACTCATCTCGGCGCGGCCTATCGGATGGCTATTACAGTTTTTTTTTTAAATTAATTATTTAATACAGTTTGACCACCTCGAATATCCCTGTTTAGCCCCAAGGTCTAGCCTCGCGTACTTGTACTTGACCCGAGACAAGGCCTTGTCTCTTGATACAAAGAAAAAAAAAGCAAATCAACGGACGGTCACCAGCGGACGAGCAAAACGTATGCCGGTCAAATCCTATCCCATGGAATCGATATTCGTGATTTTAAAGTAAGATCCGAAAGGGTTCTCGAGCCCTCGCTCTCCAGACGCTTCTAGCCGACAAAGTAAAAGAGACAAACCACCGCAGCGTGGATTCGCGGTAACGTCGCGATTAAAAACACGAATTTCATCGAATCGAAGCCTACAATCGCTATTTACATTTTACAGAAATCAACTCCGTTTAGACTCGTAATAATATCTTTTAATCGATTTCAACCGTTACCGCGCGATCCTCAAAACATCTTCGATTCGCGCGCCGTTGGAAACTTTTTTTTTCTATCAAGAGACAAGGTCTTGCCTCGGGCCAAGTACAAGTTTTAGATTTTACAGAAGCCAACTCCGTTTAGACTCGTAATAATATCTTTTAATCGATTTCAGTCGTTACCGCGCGATCCTCGAAACATCTTCGATTCGCGCGCCGTTGGAAACTTTTCTTTTTCTAAACCCCACACGCGAAAGACATCGTTCGAACGCGAATTACATTTATTCAAATAAAAAGGTTCGCGACTTCGGGCGTCGCTCGCGCGAACGAAATTTACATCCGACCTCGGATACGAAGTCAGGTACATTTCGCGTTATTTTAGTCAGTCGAGAGCTCTCCGTACGCTTCCAGCTGGCAAAGAAAAATTGACAAACCGCCGGCAGCGTAGATTCGCGGTGAAGTCGCGATTAAAAATTGTCGCTTCGACTAACGATTAATTCGATTCCCACGTGCTTCGCGGCGGGGATGACTCAACGACCGGGGACCGGAGGGTAGGGCGGGGGAGGACTCTCCGCGGGGAGACGAGTAGACAAATGGAACTTGATTGTGGCCCTAAGTGTCGGGGGATGAAGTGACAGTTTTGAAGGGTAACATCGGCGTCATCGTCAAACATTGGTTCACCGCTTGACATTTTCCCTATGGGATATATAGCACATCCACGGGGGTTACATGCACTATTAATCCCGTCCCATTATGCGCTCTAATGGTCCTTAGGGATATTTTCAACGACGCCGGGGGTCTGCGTCGAAGACGCGTATTAGGAAATTATTTTTTAAATATCAACTGCCCCGGAGTTAGAGAATGGAATAAATTCCGCGACGGTTTTGCGAATTTGCGCAAGGGGGGGGGGGGGTTTGTGGTTGGTTTTAATTCATGCAAATCGACTTACCACGATGTTTAATCGTTGACGGTGGAACGCGCGTGGCTTCAAGGGCACCGAGTGTAAAAATATATTATGAATATTCGATATTGCGCGTGGCTCGCGTTTCGTTGAGCAAATCGATGTAAGGTAACGGGAAACGACTGGTCGCGTTATGTATAGTTCCTTCGATGTTCGTTAATAATTTACTTGGAATTTAGCGAACTGATTCTAAAAGTACTTTCACCGATGCTTCCGCAATCGATTATTGATTTGGATCCAAAGCTAATTAAGTGGAGTTCGTTGGAAAATGAGTTAAAAACATTGTAGTTGGTTCAAATCGATCTCGAATTAAAATTGAATTTCATTTCCTTGACTTCTTCCAAATCGCTTCGAATTGTTTGCTGGATAGAAATTTAATAGAAAACGCTTAGTCTCGTCACTGACTTCCTTCGATGTTCGTTAATAATTTAATCGTCATTTAACGAACTGATTCTAAAAGTGCACTCACCGATGCTCCCGCAATCGATTACCGATTTGGACCCAAAGCGTATAAGTGGAATTCATTGAAAAATGATCGAAGGATATTACAGGTGGTTCGATTCGATCTCGAAGCGAAATTGTATTTCATTTCCACGTCTCCTTTCCAAATTGCTTTCGAATCGTTTCCTCGACCGAAAATATAATAGAAATAAAATTGACAGCCTCTTCCCGCTATCGGTTTTTCGAATCGATGCAAATCAGTATCGAATTGAAAATAATACTGAAACGTAATTTCGAACCGGGTCCGAAGAACACCCGGGTTTCCAAGTAAGACCGATCGGACGAACGTGAAAATCGTTTCCATCGGTATCGAATTTCGCGAAACGCGCGCGTACGCGCCCGGAACACACTCGAGGCGAAGCGAGCGAAATACTCGTATTTGCATACCACCGGATGTCAGTTATTCCGTCGAAACACATCTGTTTCCGTGTACCCGGTCGAGTATGTACCGGCACGTATGCGCGAGCGAACGTATTGTCGGACAGATCGGTGCAAACAGCCGATAAATCCTGGGGAGAATTTAATAAAGTTGCCCTGACGCGCGCGGCTCAACGTTTCGCACTCTCACCCGTGTCGCGCGAGCCGAAGGAATAAAAAAAAAAAAAAGAAAGAAAGCAGCGCGGGAAATGCGTTTAACGTGGCAACTAGAGGCGACAAATTCCAATGGTGCGGGACCCATTATGCGTCGTTCGTCGTTGGTATTCGACGAGTATGAACTCTTACGCCGTGAAACGCATCGCGATATTCTAAACTCGTTATTCCTGGCGATGTTGTCCTTTACTTCTGATGTACGGTGCTCAATTACGGGCGCCGACGTTACGGAGTAATGAAACTCGTGGAAAGAGAGAGTACGAGTATTTTGAAACAATTCGCTATAAAGAATTTGGTTACGCGTAGCGTTCGATGCAAAAGTGGCGTAAGTGAATTTTTTGCCTACTCCACACAAAGGTGATGTACCTTAGGTAATTTCGAGTAGGTTCTTCGCTAGCGAATAAGGGCAAGTCGCCCGAGTTAACGAGATATTAACGAAAAACGGCAGCCAATCAGAATGCGCGGATAAGAGACGAGCCGCAACGGCAACGATCCGTAGAGCGATGTACCACCACTGGTTTAGAAGAACCTACTCGATATTACCTCAGGTACATCACCTTTCCCGATACTCCGACATTTACGGGACACTCTGCATTTAACACAGGGTCTCGAAGCTTAACGTTACATGCGAATGGGACTTACGTTGACGGATCCACCGTGATGAAATCTGTGTACAGCTTCAATAACTCGCCTCCGACCACGTAGCCTAACGCCGGTCCTATTATCGCCATGGTGTAGTAAATGCCTGAACAGAAAACGACGACGCATCGTTTTTTTTTTTTATTTGTACTTCACTTTATATCATTATCGTTTATGTTCTTTATTTATATTTCACTTTACGTTATTACATCGTGTAACGATTTTCAGAAACCGTCACGACGAACGAGACAAAGGTTCAAAGTAATTCGATCGCGAAGAATAGAAAGGGTGTAGTGTGGTGGTAAAATTGCGTTCTCTCACCCAGGTACACCGAGGACATTTTTTTCGAAACGTTCTCATCAACGTACGTGACGCCGAGGGTATAAAAAGGAGCCGAACCGGCGCCGTGCAGGAGCTGAGCCACCAAAAAGATGGTTAAGTACAAACCGCTGTAAGGCTCTTGGTCCATTTGCCCCGTGGAACCATTACAGGATACCTGAATGGCGAAACAGAATAAAAAAAAAAGAAAAAACACGAAGGTAAATTGAAAGTAATTTAATTAGCGAGCGACCGGTGCATCCCGCGTAAATTCTCTAACTCGCCGAAATACGCGAATTACCGACGAGATTTATTTACGCTCTTTTTTTTTTCTCATCTTGTTTTTTATATACACGACCGAAACGAGGGAATAAACGATATAATAGGTACGGCTAATTTGTTTTTGTTTTTACAATTTTCGCTGACGACCTTACGAACATTTCGAATTTCATATTCCCTCGAATTAATGGGATTTTAATATCCCGCTCGATTCCCTTGTGTTTTATTCGGTAGGTACCACGAGAGCGTCTGCGAATTAACGAATTATAATATTTTAATTACTCACCGAGCGAGTCGACGTGTTTGTCTCCCTCTGACACACATTCTCGGATTGCTGGCTACCCCTGTAGGGCCCGGCGATGTAATGAGGCGAGGCGAAGAGCAAACTGCCTATACCTAAGACTAGAACTCCGAGGCCTATGTACCTGCGGAAACGAAATGTGCTGTGAACGCTTCGGAGTAGTTCAGAGACCGTCACTCTTTACGTCAATGATCCACGAAGTGCCTCTTTCCCTCTCGGTGAAAGAAGATCTCTTTGATCCTCATTTTTTTTTTTTTTTTTTTTTTTTTCCTAAGCGGGTATTTGAATCTCATGTTTTCCCGTGGAGTCCGCAATCTCGGGTCTTTTGATGGTCGTCGACTGTCAGAGTGACCAGACGATTTCCGGGGGAAATTCCTATATTACAGGCGTTGCCCTCGAAAGTGTCCCCGAGCTATCAATCGCATCGATGTTTACGACACTGTATTTGTAATTAACCCTATTGACACTGACGACGATTATAGTCATTAGGGGTTGGACACTCGCCGCGAACTGGCGACGACTGCTCTGTACTACTGGCGTGTCCTCGAAATATCAATTGCATTGGTATTTACGACGGTGTACTTTTAATTAACCCTTTCGCTACTGGCGACGATTTATCAATTTTCAATAATTTATATATTGTAAAATTTATATTAATGTATAATATACCGGTTTATATATTATAAACCTGACGCTTTAACACGCGTAGGGTTACGCAAGCGTAAACCGTTACTCGATGATTCTCAGATTTATATAAATTTATATACATATAAATATAAATTTTCAAAAATTTTAATCGATCAACCTAAATCGGAGAATCATCGAGTAACGGTTTATAATATACAAACGGGTTTATAATATATAAATGTTCGATTAAAATTTTTGAAAATTTATATTTACATATAAAGCTATATAAATTGAAGAATCATCGAGCAACGGTTTACGCTCGTGTAACCCAACGCGCGTTAAACCTTCAGCGGTCTTCACCCCTGAGAATCCGATCGCTCCGTCGATTACGATCGGCGATATTCGCTCGTCGATTATGAGCCCCGTTATTCACCTATCCATCAGGATTTAAAGTATCGCGAAGTGGAAGGAGTTTCCTTCGGGAAACTCCGAAGGAACGGTACCCAAATGGAAATTAACGTCGACACCGTCGGCCGGTGCTGGCGTCGAGATCAATATTTATGAGAATTTGCCAGGCTGAACTGACATCGGTATCAATATTAATAGATAGGACAATGGCGCGTAGATATAGGAGACGCGGATAGATCGCGAGGTGTACCTTGGTTTCGATGCTTTCGAGCGTCCTCCCAGATAGCTCACCGGCACGAGGAGAAAGAAACTAGCTATGTCGTATCCACCAGCTATCAGGCCGGTCTGCGATGACCTCAGACCGAATCTCCTCTCTATCGTCGTGATAACGACGTTCACGAAACCATTCACCACCATTCCTGAAACGAGATCAAACGCCATTTTATCGGTGATATTTGGACGATTCTGTTCGCGGGGGGGGAGGTTAAGTGTTCGACGAGACCCTACCGAACGATGACGCTGAGGAACGGTGCTCGATATTTCGCGCCCGCTTATCGCGTGAAAATATGAAAAATGTTTCCCGAATCGCTGAGGTAGAAACGAAAGTCATTGCTTACGATAGAATTTTGGGTATTATAAAATGTTAAGGGATGAAAATTATGAGTGTATTTTACGTGTTATAAAATGTTGTGGAATGAAAATCATGATTGTAGATTGCGTATTATAAAATGAAAATTCTAAAGTCATTGAATCGGTAACTTTTGTAACTTTCTCGCGGACGGCGGGAAATTTCTACGGATCGAAACTAGTTTGCGGGAAAGGTCGAAAACCGCTGATCAACCAAAACTTTGAAATGTCTTACGAAACGCGAAAGATGCTATAAATGTTCGATTAAAAAAAATTCAAGGTTTGGAAAATGAAAGAAGTTAAATGTTAAAATCAACGCGACGAAGTTTATCACAGATGATAATTATCATTTACTCATCGCTCGTAAGAAGTCAAACCGAAAATCACGAACTTCGCGGACAAATAAATCTATTCGAACACTAGAAACAAATTTCCCCGCAAGGTTTCTCCAACCCCACCCAATCCCGAGAGAGATAAAACTTCTCCAAAAATATTTAATCGATGTTCCTCAGACTTTCGAAAATAAGATTCCACCTCGAATATCGTCGACTCGAAAGGAAACTCCAAAATCGATCTTCAGCCGATCCTCGCGCCCGCCGCGTTTAAAGTAAATCAGGGTACCACGCGAAAACGAATCCGAAGGGTAAACTAATTCAATTACGGCGCCCCCCCCCCCCCGTCCGAAATATATTCGCTCACCCTCGAAGAAATAATTCTCCCGAACATAAATCCATTAGGCGTTTCTTTCCCACGAATATACGCGCTAATCATTTGCAAATCCAATAGGGGATCCCGACGCTGCGAATGACAAATACAATCAGGCCCACGATCGTGCGAATCAACGAAACCTACCCAAAAAAAAAAAGAAAAATTCCCGCCCGCCGAATCCAAAAGTTTCCAACCCACGAAGAACGCGGAGCACCGTGCCGTATCCCCGCCGACGAGAACTTTAATCGTTCGACTGCGCTTTAATAACAATTAGCGCACCTCCATTGCACGGCAATTAAGGCGACACTCGTCGAATTAGCGCGTTCGCGATCCTCCTCGCTCGAGCCAAGAAGCACCGCGGGCGGGTTTAAAGCGTCGTTGCATCCGGTGGTGTGTCTACCCGGAAAATTAACCACCTTCGTTTCCCATTGTATCGCTAATAGAGAATTTTAATTAAACTCGAGGCCTCGTTCCATCGACCCCGACGAATTCGTTTCTCTGGCTGGCTTGCATCGTTGACCGACCGACCGAGCGTACGAGCGCTTACCCACGTGTACGTTACCGCGCGTGTACTTACAGTACGTACCGAACTAATTCCCTACGCATACAGAGAGATCGTGAGCACCATTGTCCAGCAATTTGTTCGATTCTATGGCCGCAGAGACGGTAGAGACCTTCCAGGACGATGTCCATTGTCGCGTATCGAGCATTAAAGACTTGCCCCTGACGATGGGAGGGGACGAACAAACTTATTTAAACTAAGTACCGTACACTCAGTTCGCTCTTTTCTTTTGACCGTCGTTCCCCTAAACCCCCTCATTCGCCCCCTCTGCCTTCGTCCCTCCCCGGGGCCCCTGCTATACGAGCCGTTCCCTTACGATACGTACGTCGATCGGTTTTCCTTTTCTCGACATTCGCTCCCTTCTTCGTCGTGCGTCAGCCTCCATGCCATCGGTCCGGAAAACTCGATTTCCGGTTATCGTCAGTCACCGTCCCCGACTACCCCCTTCCCCTTCTCCCTCTCTCCCTCTGCCTCTCTCTCTCTCTCTCTCTCTCTCTTTCCAACGACCCCTTCCGCGCTCCTCTGAAGGCCTCGAAATTGCATTCGAACGCAGGGCTATTAGCAGCGCCAAACGGCGACATCGAGTCAATCAGTGCCAGGAGAGCGAGATTATGCGGAAAAATCGACGCGGGCGATCGATTCGATTTGTTTGCGTCTGGGATAATAGTCGTACTCGCGCGAATCTGTACGTATCACGCTTTCGCGCATTCGAGTTTTCGATTCGAGCGTGAAACGGTGAATGAGGATTTTATCTGCTGGTAAATTCTTCGTCAAGGGGTGTCAAAGGGTAAAACGTGAACCGAAAACCTTTTTCATTTTTTGTCATACGTGTGATTGTCATGTAACGACAAAAACATTATGTATTCGTTAGATATTATTCCACTTATTTCGTATTTAAAAATCCATGACAAAAAAAATGTTTTAAATTTACCTAATACATTAAAATTGATTAAAATTTATATAATTTTCAATATATTAAAACCTGTATTTTTGTTCAGCCAAAACAATTATGATTCACTCATTCATCGGTCTTATAAAAAAAAGCATCGTCCGGAAAAGTCTCATTACACTTTTTCTTCTTCTTATCGTTCTAACGCGGCCCTCGATTATTGTATCAATGGAAAGTTTGTTCGAGTTTCATCAGTTTGTAAATTTTGGAATGAAATGGCTTACCTTGCATCGCACCTGCCCAGCATAACCAGAAGAGCGCCCATTTCGCGGTTCGAAATCTCTGGAGAGTAATCGGCCTGAACCAGAACCAACCGCACTTCAGGTTATCCGCGCTCCTGTCCGACTCCTTCGGCATTTCCGGCTTTATTTCCGGTTTCCTCGGCCCATCCCCGAACTGTTCCGGAAAACTAGACAGGGTTTCGTGCATGTCCGGCACCCCCGACTGTAAATCATATTATTCGCGTGATACCTCCTGAATCGAATCGTGATTAAGCGCTTAACTTTCCGAAACATCTCGCGCCTTTATTTAAACAATACTGTTTTATGACAACGAATCGCGTTCACAGAATTTTTGTATTCGAAAAGATGTTTCTTCGAAAATAACAAATCGAATCGACGATTGAAAAACTTACGTTCTTAATAGTTTTATAAAATTTGCATTACAACTGAAGTGTTGGGCCAATTAAATTGTCGTCAAAAGTTGCATTTTTATACTTGTTGACCCATTTTTTTAATCCTGACGACAATTTTTACGTTCGTTTGTGTTAAAAATAAATGTAGCTATGCAATTCTAGTCAAGCTATTCAATTTTGCATAATAAAATTGAAAAATGAATACGTTAATATTCCTTAAAATGCCACAAGAAGTTTGGACTATTATCAATGAAAAAGTCAAAACCAAATTTTGCCAATAACCAAAGTCAATTATATCGATTCGTGATTCGCCGCGTAATACCTTGCCCGTTCGAAACATTCTCCGTCAATCTGTACACCCATTCGTTAGTAGAGAAAATGTCGAATTGAACCCATCCCAATGATTAGTAAAAAAAAAAATATATATATTTCCAATTGAACTCATCGCAATAATAAACACTTCGTCGCCTAGCATTATGATAATTAATATGAATCGAGGCACCCGAACGTGTATCGTTACCGTAATTATTATCGTCTAAATAGCGTTCCCCGAGTGGTAATAACGTTAATTACGCCGCTACGAAATTACGAAAGAATTTGCAATTAATTAACCAGACCCGGGGAGCCATCCAACGGCCGATCGATTCATCGTAAATTTGATTCGCTCGGATTTAGCCACTCGTGACCTATCGATTACTGCAAATCGATGACACTTCGGAAAGTTAAATTTAGCCCCGCCAATATAAAATTCAGCGTCTCGAGGATACTTACGCTGAACGTGAATTTATCCCTCATGATTTCACCTCTTTTTTATCCGTGACAACGCGAAACAAAGGTGTCGCGAATCTTAACGAAGATTTCACCGGTAAGCGGCCAGTATCGCTACAAGATCGATCGCTTCATTCTTCATCCGTTGTATCAAGCTCGTCGCTATCGACGCGTTTACCCGATAATCCGTTTCCACAAATTTAATCCCGCTTATCGTCCCGCTGATCAGCCTGATTTTTTCGCTCGACATCCGATTAAAAAAAAAAAAACAGAAAGTCAACCGCGAATTATCGGAAGCTTCTCGCGCCGAATTTCCGCCGGTGTCAGCGTTAAGCGCCAAAAATTGATCGAGCGCGCGTCACTGTCGATCGACCCGCGCGGGCTCTTCTCTCTCTCTCTCTCTCTCTCTCTCTCGTCGCTCGAGAAAGAAATCGCCGTCGTATCGAAAACGGGATTCTCGAAACGCAGTTAAGCCTCGTCGTCCGGTAAGAACTTTCGAAGTTAAACGCGAGAATTTTTGTCCCAGCCCCGTTGTCGAACTTCGTAATGCCGGCCGAAACTTCTCGGCTGGAATTTCTTCTTCTTCTTCTCTCTTTCTTTTTTTTTCTTTCCCCCCTTTTCAGTCGGATAACGAATATTATTGTCCGCGCTGCCGGTAGTACTCCAGATTCCCCCCCACCCTTTACTCGAGGTACTTCTCTCCTTCTTCCGTTTAATTGCAATTTCTTTGGCTTCGGAAGGCGCGTCGAGATGCGATTTAAATTCGATTCATCGGATTCCACTTCGTAAAATTCGTCTTGCCCTCGTCGACGATTAAGGATTCATTCCGTGGGGTCAGCGGCCAACGAACAGAAGGTCGAGGAAGTTTCTTCGTTACCTCGATTTCAGTTTTTGCAATCGTTCGGTATTTCTCTCGGACAGGCGTTCCGTAGTTCGACGCCGAAGAGATTTTTAATCGGTCGACGATCAATTTCATAGGATTTGTTTATTGTCGAATCTCGATAGCGCTGGACTACGCGCGTATCGTCGTTCAGTGCAATTTAATCTGCTACGCCGGGGTAAAAAGTGTCGGTATAGATTTATTTAAAAACAAAGAAAGTGCGTTCGTATATCTTTCGAGAGTTTCCACGAGCTCCTTTAGTTCGGAAGTAAGTAACTCAAATTTCCAATGTTTCGACTGCACATCACTTTCGTCGTGCTCGAAACGCCGTTACTCGTCGAACGTCCCGATCACAGTTTTCATCCGTTGACTATAAACTCTCCTCTTAAATTTTTACGATAAACATTCCTCATTTCACGCGAAACCTTTGCGAAACGCGAAACACACCGAACGATTTCACCAACGCTATTTACGCGCATCACTCGAAACCTTCGAGTGGGATATCGTTTTTCGAACTCCCGGATCACAGTTTCCGCCTCGATTCTCCGGTTCAAACTTTCCTCGGGTAAATAAATCTATTTTTTTTTTTTTTTCATCCACCCCCCGGAACGTACGATATTACGAGAGCGACACTCGAATCGCCGGATAATTTCGACCGTTTTCGAAACGTTCCGAACGCAGCGTGCATCCGTCCGTCAACTGGCCACTCAAACTGCGCTTTATGCAAATACTGCGAAACGTTTGAACGCGTGGCGAAAACACGAATTTCATCGATTACCAAACCTACAATCACTATTTACATTTTACGAAAGTCAACTTCGTTTAGCTCGGTAATAAATATCTTTTAATCGATCTCAATCGTTACCGCGCGATCTTCAAAAACATCTTCGATTCGCGCGGCGGTTGGAAACTTTTTCTTTTTTTTTTTTCTAAACCCCACACGCGAGAGACGTCGTTCGAACGCGAATTAGATTCATTCAAGTAGAAAGGTTCGCTACTTCTAAGCGTCACTCGCGCGAACGAAATTTGCATCCGACCTCGGACCGCGAAGTCGGGAACCGTTTCGCGTTATTTTAGTCTGTCGGGAGCACGTTGACGTTTCTTTCCTTTCCCCCCGTTTCTTTCTCTTTTTTTTTTTTGTTCCCCTCTCTCCGTCAACCGGTCCGATCACCGTTTCCGCCCCGTACCGACTAAGACCGCGTGTCACACGCGACTGAGGATCGCGAGCTCGTGCTCTCAGAGTTTTCCCCGTGAGTTAAAATGCCGTACATGCCACTACCACTATTGCTTCTACTACGACAGACATCCTCTGTCTTTCTCCCTCCTTCCCTTCCGCGTCTATCGCTCCCCCACCCTCCATCCCTCTTTCTCACTCCAGTTCTCTCCCTCTACCATTTCATCTCGCATTCTCCCACCTTTTCGTCCGTGTTTTTCCCTCTCCCTCTCACTCTCCCCCTCCCTCTATTCCTCCCCCCCCCTCTCTCTCTCTCTTTGCCACTACTTCCCTGACAACCCCTCTACCAACGATCCACCGTAAACCACCCCTACTAGCTGTTGCTTCGGCAGAGGAATCGAAAAAATGACTCGACTCGCTCGTTCATTCGTTTAATCGCAATAAAGCCGGATAATTCGTTTTTATTTCGCGGACAGATCTTTTTTGTCGCGTCTAGTTTTCGCCGCGTTCCTTGCTCTCCTCTTCGTTCGGCACTCGCGACACGGATGAGCGCGAGGGTGTAATGTTTAGCGGGTATCATTTCGAGTTGAGGTTTTTTCTACCATTATCGGGTAACGAGTTTCACGGTATGCTTTTAACAAGAGTTGGCACATCCCCCGAGTGCTTTGTATTTTTTCTCTCTCGTCCACGGAAAAAGGTGTGCAACGTTAAAAGAAACGGAAGTTGAACGGGATGAGGTTTTTACGTAGTGCGAGAATGCGTGAGAAAAATGAAGAAAATGGAAGCAACGCGTTTTAACCCTAGAGCGGTGAGCTTACCGAAAAAAATCTTGGAAATTTTACCTTGAGGTGCTGAGATCAATTGGAAGAGCGTTTGGGGTACTTGTTCGTAATCGATGTGACCCGTTCGATACTGATTACTAGACACTGCGGATGTTTATGCAAAGTGCATTATTTTTATACTGACTTTAAACGAATTTGGAAAACAAATGCGATGGAATATACGTATAATATATTCTATGTATAAGATAAAATAAAATAATGCATTAAATCATCATCAAAAATATGAGTGAAGTACAAAAATCAAAAATGTTATGCACTATATAAATATAAAAATGTTGAAAATTCCCTAAAACTTTAAATCGTTGAATATCGGAACTATCTTAACGCAACGAAACATAGAATTAAAGGAAACAAGAATCGCGAGAGGTTTCCCCCCCGTACGGTCGTACAGTCGAGAGCCACAAATAACCGATATCGAGCAGGTACAGCATTATTTTACGCGAAGCTCCCAGAAACGTGTCCGTAGAAAATGTAAAATATTTTCAGACGACGGTAGGTCAGGGTTTGATATCAAACCGGAGACGACGTGTTTCGAATTTATGACGGTAATAACGGGTAAGTATGCAACAACCGAAAAGTTGGAGATAAATCACCGCCACGATATTGGGTCGTTAGGGAGAGTTGGCGCTAGTGCAACGATGACGCCCGGCAAACGAAGGCGAAGGAAATCAATAGGGAATTCAGATCTAATAAAGCGGGTAAACGCCTAATGGACACGTAACGTCGATAAAATGATTCGAACGCGATCGTAAAATATTCGCCCCGGGTAGTATAGAGCTCGCGGTGAGAATTCCCCCGCGCGTAATTACGCCGCCGGTGGTACATTTATCGGTGGAAAGATACGTTGCATTCGAAATTCCTTAAAGTGCAGCGCGCTTGTAACGCAACGATAACGCCTCGCGGCTCTCATAATTAAAGCACCTCCCCACGCCTATCTTTAAGTCCGCTTCCTCCGCCGGATACGCTGTAAATCGCGTCTGTCACGACGTTTCCTCGAATACCCGCTTCCAGGGACCAAAACCTCGCGTCCCTTCGCGTGTCGCCAAAAAACAAATTTTATTTCGCCCGAATGGCCGGAAAGTTTCAGGGTCGTGTACGGAGGTATCGCGAAATCTTCGGGTTTCTCGGAAAAAAATTCGTTTCGCGAGAGGAGAATCGTGGAAAAGTTTCACGGTCGATCCCATATCGAGGCTTCGCGAGATCTTCGTAAACGCGTTACGAGAGATAGATCGTGTTATCAAATTTGGGAAAATCATGGGAACAAGGTTCGCGCTCGGATTCGTGTTCAAATTTGTTTCGAAGGTGTCCGATCCTCCGAGAGATATATAAAACAAAATGGAATTTATTCAGGGACACGTTTCTGATTTTATTTTGTCACTCCCCTTATCGCTGGTAGAGCAGTTCTCGTCCTAGAAATTAACGAACCCACCCGTTGAGAATAATTACCGCAACAAAATTATTTTTTTTTTTTACCATACCGCGCGTTGCAAACAATTTTCTCGTTTCAACGTCACACGGGTAGTTATCCGAATTTCAGTTACACCTAGCGCGAGGGCAAAGGGTACAATTTCTAAAACCTGTCTCCGCGTACCTCGACGTTTATCTATCGCCGTCAAACAAAACCGAAAACCTTCTGTACGGCTCGCGATAGCGTTCGATGCGCGAAACGTATTTCGATACCTCGCCCAAGATCCGTAATCGCGCCGGGTAAAACGCACGGAAATTATTTGTTCGTCGAATCCCGCGCTACGTGGGGGATGGATCGGGTGAAAAAGAAAAACAACGAAAAAAAAAAATGCAATATACGGGGGCGCAATCGACGTATACACGTTACACAATGGGACCGGCGTGTGTCCGCGTTGGCAGAGTCCAGAGATTCGTTTGTCCAATGCAAACGTGGATCATGCGCTCGAAATGCGGAGAGGGATAAATACCCTTTCGGGGCGCACGTTTCGACCGGCCACGCGACCGCCTCGACATAAATTTCGTGGATTTAATAAAGATCCATGGCTTCCGCTTTCGTGGGGCTGTCGGACCATCGCGCGATTCCAACGTCGCCGCGAAGGATGCTCGGATAGATTATTGTGTACGCTCACGCGTGTACGTGCCAGCGACGGGAGAAGCAAAGGCGTCGATACAGATTTATGTGTTGGAGGATTTTGAGTGGGAATGTGGAATTTAGGGAACCGTTTGTATTGGAGAGTAAAGGCGTCGGTTATAGAGAGCGTTAGTTTTTATGTACACGATCGCGTGCAACGGAGTTGCATTTTTTGTTCTGGGTTTAAACTATCAAGATGGTTAAAATAATAGTAGCCTTTGGCGAATGCCAATTAGTTGTATAACTGTTTGATGGATGGGATTGTATACAATCTAGTATACTAGATGCCGACGATTATTTTGTATTCGTTCGTGTATTTAATTATAGTGATGATATTGATATACGTCATCCTGTATAAGTATACACGGGTAATGTGTATTATTACATTTATTCCTCGAATAAGTAAGATTATTGTCATTATTTGTTCGATTTTAAAATACTCATGAAAGATTCGCGAGATAGAATCCGTGTGAAATAAAAATACCCTTGACGCGAGGAAGTTATTCGCACTGTATTTATTTATATTTTCGCGTGCACGGCAGATTGCAATTCTCGCTGAACGATAATGAAACTTTTGCGTTTGATGCACCAGAAATCGTTGTGTGTATTTCATATCTGTTTCGTCGACGCCTATGAAGAGGGTTAAACAACGACGCGTGTCGTGCACCGACATCCGTGGGTGGCCCGTCTAGAATGCTTACGTTAGAGGAAGTTTTTAATAATTTCTCATTGAATTTATTAACACCCATAAGACTGTATTAACCGTCAACCGCGACTAGCGAAGTCTCATCACCACGCGTACGAAAAGCGAACTATACAGTTTCCCGTTAATCGTCGTTGCAATTTTATCGATAGACGATTGACATTGAAAATTTTCCTATCATCGATGCGCCACTTTTAATCCGTCTTTTTATAACGCTACCCTTCGTTACGTAAACAGCGCGTCGCTTATCAGTCCTCGGAAATACCGCGTGTCACGTAGTTCAATGTTTTTGCGAGACACTACGAAACACACGACGACGAGAGAGAACCCAAAGCAATCGATGTTTCTCCAATAAACGCGCGCGTTCCAAGGAGCTCGTTATAAGCTGTTAAAAATAAAAAGCAGATTCGTATGGGTGAGAAAGTTTCTTGCGAAACAACGTAAAGAGCTTTGTTCTATTTTCATCGACGGCTGAAACGAAACAAAACAAAACCCAGTATCGGGCATTCGGCAGACTCCGTTGATGCAATTTACAGCATCTTCCTGTTAACTCTCTTAACCATAAATCTCTGTAACGCGTTTATGCCGGTTAATACCTCTTAATAACTCTTTGAGAATGTCCGCAACGTAAAATTCCGTTTCTCTAGCCAACGACTTTGCGAAACTTAATTAACGCCCAGTCACGGCTTTAATTATGCCGATGCAATGCCTTTGGGGATTTTTGCTTCTTTCCGGGGGCAGATAAGATTAAAAAAAGAAACGGCGTACAATGTACTTCTTGCCGCGGTCGCGGCGATCGTCGGCCAGCAGAGAGACTAGCGCGAAAACCAACCGTGATATTCTTATACACCCCTGTAATGGAATACATTTTTGCGCTTCTCCTCCCCCCCTCTCTCTCTCTTTGCCGTTCCCTCCTCTATTTTGGTCGCACTCGGTACTCGCACGGGTTCAAAATGAAAACGAGTATCAAAAGACCTTTGTACGCGCTTCCGTCACGTTCGATATTCGTGCGTTCTTTTGATACCGTCACGTTTTTCGCTACGCGAGTGGGTTCTCGCTGAGAAGGAAACGCAGTTTACTCTTTTTCTTTCTTTTCTTACTCAGGGTAACGTCCGTGACATTTGTCGTCTAAATTAAGGCCGGAGGATCGAAATGTAGCGAGGTAGGAATCGTAATTAATATTCCCGGTGAAACGCTCGTCCTCCCGTCCCGCCCGACGCCGCCGTCGCCCTCCGTTGGCGGTAATAAGAACCGCGCGCCACTTCCGTATTTATTTTTCTTCGCTAATTGTTACGCGTAAATATACGCCGTTACCCTCGGGCAAGATGTAAATTCATGTAAATCGATTCTATCGCGATAGCAACGACAACGCGCAACGAACGTAACGCGACTTTGCGATAAACGTTTTATTCGAGACGCGTATTATCGCCAATGCTAATTAGTATTTGAATTCGACGCTTTCGATCATTTTTGTAATCATTCTTGCAACGATGTACGAGTGACGGAATTTTAACAGGGTTTCAACGGTACGAGAGTTCACAGAGGTTTTATTTATCGATCTTTACGAACGGATTGACGTAATAGTATCTGTATTTAAACTGATTAAATTTTTTTAAGTTAATAAGGACGAATGTTTAGAAATAATCGTTAAAATAAAAAAGATGTTTAGAAATAATTGCAGTCTTTGATTCAACAATTTAGTCAATTTAACCGAAACAAAATTCCGATTCCAAGACGTTTAATTATGCCCTGCCGAACTGAGACCCAAACGTTAATTATAACCCCATTATCGATACCTCGAATCAAACTCCTAATTTTCACATTTATCCCAGCATCGATACAATAACTCAGATTAGAGGTAACACCGGAAGGTGTTAATCGTCGCCGTGTCTCCTTCGCATTCGAAATACACCGCAGAATTCCACTCTCACCATTCAAGCGTCTTGACTTACCCCGTGAGAAAAACCAACCCCACCCTAATCCCGTTCGCATCGCGCGAGAAATCTCGAAGGAAACGATTCGCGGGGGAAACTGGGTTTAACTTTTCTTTATTAATCGTATCGCTGCGAAACGTACGCTTTACACCGTACCGACGCCCAGAGAGAAATCCCGTGGATTTGTCGTCCTAACGGCGCGACAAATTTCGGGGAAAGTTCGACGGCAGGGTTAACGGCAACTTTTCCCCGTACAAGTGGTTCGACGGGCGCAGCCGTAGACTCGTAGCCTCGTCGCATTCCTAACTAACGACTCCATTCAGAAGTGATTCGATTTTGTAGGTGTACAAAGGTGAATGCGTCAAACAGCTTGTTAATTCAAATTAAATGGCGCTCGAACGGGAAACGCGGCATTTCGTAAACCCTCTGCCAATTATTTAGTCGGCCGGTTTCTCTCGGAATCGCTCGTCCACGATTCACCGCCGCGGCTTCTCCCTTTCGCGCGTCTATCGTTTGGCCGGCGAACGCGACTAACGAACGCCACAACCGATGTCCTCTCTCTCTCTCCCTTTTGTTTTTTTTTTCTTTTTTTTCGTCGCGTCCCACGGCTACAATGCCGCTCTCGCTACTTGTCGTTGGTGTTTTATCAAGGAAAGTCCTGGGGCGACAAAAAAAAAGAAAAAATGGATAACGGTATGCGGTACCGGTTGATTGGAATTTTGCGGTCGATCGCGATTAATGAGAATCGCGGGTAGCTTCGATTTGACAACTGAGCGTAACTCCAATTAACGCGGATGTGTTTCGCGCGCCAAGGTCGCGTTCGTTTGGATCACGAAATCGCGATTTTTGTTTCGAAGCATAAGCGCGAGTATCTCTCACTTTTGTCTGATGCAAAATAAACTTCGTCAGATTTATTTCGTAAAACAAAAAGAACAATATTTATTACAGCGCTACAGAGACGGAGGCGACGACGTTACTTAATCAAAACTGTCATTTTTAAGATCCCACAGCTAGAGACTGGCTGGACCAATTTCGATCAAATCATACCTATTTACTCGTCTCGGCGCTGCCTATCCGAAAGTTACAGCACTTTTTCAAAAAATTCATTTTTCAACGAGGTTTGACCACCTCGAAAACCCACGTTCGTTATTTCCGCAAAAAAAAACAAGGTCTAGTCTCGCGTACTTGTAAGTGATCGACGCGAAAGTGTAATGTAAATACGTCGAATTTTATGTCACTCCGAGAAATTACAATATCCGTCGATGTAACGACGGCTAACAGACGGACGCTTTTTTATTGTTTCCAGAGATTTTGGCTACCAAGGCCCATTAATTTGGACAATGCTCCTCCTCCAAACTCCCTCCCCCCCCCTCCCCCTCCCTATCCCCTCCCACTCCTTTCTAACCATTATTTTTCTCTTCGACATCTTCCTGATGGCGCACCGCTACTCCTCGTAATTGCGGCACAATCGTGGCCCGCGGGCATTAACCGCACACGAATACCACCATCGCGAGTACAGACCGTTCTACAAAACCGTCTCATTCGCGGCTGATAGTACCGAAGGCAACGATAACAATGGCCGAGGAGAGAGAGGAGAGATAGAGGGAGAGAGAGAGAGAGAGAAAAAAAGGGAGCGTCATAGTCTAAAATACGTAGATCGCTCGGAATTTTCGTCCCACATTCCTCCTTCCATTCGGAAGATTGGGAAAAAAGCTTCCATTCTAATCCGAGAAATTAGAACTCTTCTCATGGATTAAGGACTTCTCGCCCTACGGTCAAAAATTGCAATTCTCCACGAATCACGATTCTCCGCTACGTTAATACCGCTCCAATTCCTTTCGATGCTCTACCTTCACGATACCTGCCCACCGGAACGGTGTAAACGCCTCGATTTCGTTTCCCGAAATTAAAATCTAATACACCGGAATATCGGCGAGAGCTAGTCGAAGGACACAAACCTAATCTTTGTCAAATCGAAAGCAAATATTTCTTCAGATCAGTCCCGTACTTTTCGGCATCCGCGGACCACGCTGTTCGAAATTGCGATTCAATCGAATCAGTCTGCGTTGACCGCGAGCACCGCAAGGTCCGCGTGTGCATGGAAATGAACTATTACGAGGCCGGGGAGCTCGTCTTCCGACGAGGGCTCGCGCGAACGATAATTGCAACGACAAATATTGGAGTAAAGTCGGAATTTCTTTCTTTCTTTTTTTCCAATCCTCGTCTATGTATCTCGGTATTTCTGGAATTTATCTCGAGGGCAGGGCCGAAGGCTCTAACGGACGTCGGTGGGGGGGGAGGGGTTGTTCTTAAATGAAAACGGGGATGTAGGTAACCCCGAAGTGAATAAAGGAACGGCTCGGCAGCTCGAAACGAGTTTTCACAGCCGCACCACCGATCGCGTCGGGCATTCGACGGGGGAGGTTTTAAGGATACGCGTCGACAAAGGACTCGGCTCGACTCTCGCGCCGAAATCGCGACGGGGGCCAAGGAAATTTTAATGGAAACACCGTTCGCTGCCCACGTCCCATTTTCGTTACGAAATCATAATGTACTGCCCTCTTTGAAAAATTTCGATAACGCGTTTACGCGAACGTGGCGGAAATTAATTCTGAAAAGAGAACCCGATTAATCTCCGTTAACGCGAATTTCTCGCTCGCTTAGAAATGCTCTTTTACGGTGGCCCTCTCGCGAGAGCGAACAAAAGAACTGATTTTACGATTGAGGGGGAGGGGCAAAAAAAAAAATGAAATAATTTTGGTAGGGAAGCGGTGAACTTTGTTAAAGTTCAACGCGAGAGACGGAGAAGGTGGGAGAAGAAGCTTCCGAGCGATTACACTAAAAATGATTCACGGAAGGTAGCAACTTTGAAATTGCGCTTAGGTGGCTCTTCGCTCGCGGATAAACTTTTTTGCAAATTTTTTTCCCCACCACCACCCTACAGCTCGAAGTTCATTTTAATCTGCGCCGGTGATAAGCCAGAAATTTTGCCAACGCAGCAACGCGCTATCCTTTCGTGCGCTGTCCTGTGGGAATAAACAACTGCAATATCCTAGAGCGTTTTACCTGTCCCGCCAGTGTTTGGGTTTGCGAAAATTTGCATTCGGTTGCGTCGAAATTTGCATAAGTATATGTGCAAGCGGGAGGCTAACTTAAGTCTCTCCTATCGTCGCGTTTTCCTTGAAAGCGATCCTTAAAATTACACCAAAACTTGAATTTTCGCTTTGTACCCGTTGGAATTGCGCTCCGGGGAAACTGTGCCGTGTCTCGCTTGGAGCGTGCGCTTCACGAAATCAGATAGTCTTTAGTAATTTTGTGTACGAGCGAAATATAATGTGTCGGGAAAGGAAATTATCGATACGCGAGCTAAAGGATGAGAACGTTGACCTCTTTGTCGGAGGTCAAATTTTTTTGAATATTTTCTCATGGGTGTTTGATCATTTTTGGAATATCTCTCTTTGTTTTTCGAAATTCTTCTATATTTATATAGAATCTATATCTATATCTCTAGCTATAATTTATATATGTTACGGGCAATGTAAATAATCGGGCATTACTTTTTTTCGGGCATTAATTTTGTCATATTCCTTTGGGCACTTTTTAAATTGCCCGAGCATTATAAATAATGCCCAATTATTTACATTGCCCACAACATATACATTTCTAGATTAAATTGATACGGTCGATTATAAACTTAACCCGTTAATATCGCGCACGCTTAACGCACTCGACTCATAAAATCGGTACATTTGCATTTTACATGATTCGACGTTAAAAAGAAATTAATAACTACAACGCGTCTCGTCCCGATAAAGATTTGCCGGCTATCCACTCGGAAGAGCTCTCGTCGGCAAAAAGAAAACGTGATGTCATTCGTACAGTTTGCCGAGGCTCACCGTGTTTGTCGAGTCCCATTGATTGCTTTGCTCGAAACAATTAAAGGTAGCATCCAGATCTAGAGGGACGAGAAATGGCACGAGCCTGGACTATCTTTCCTCCGGCAGCGAGTGGTCCGAACGTTTAAATTAGTATACTGTCTCGTTTGTTTTGAAATTCAATTATCTCCACTTCGACTACTCGAAGGAATCTAACTTCGCTCCTTGTACATACACAGAGTACAATGTTCGTCCTCGCCGACGCGTGTGCGTTACTCGAATCAGTGCGTGCAGTGTTCAGATTACTCGGAATAATGAGCACTCTCGCGATGTTAGCTCGCTCGACGAATTTTATCTATCGATTCGAATATCCTCTTCGAGCAGAGAGACTCGCTGATTAGGACGAATAGATTCGATCTCGAATGTTTTCGCTTAAACGCACAGGAAACAGGTTTTTTTTCGACGTACCGTAATGACGTTAACGCGCACCGATTACTGGGAGCGATAAAGCTTTTAAAAGTAATGAAACTTCGTTTGTGATGGATCGTAAATTTGATCGATCTTTTCCACACTCTCTCGGTCTCTGTTCCACTGCCACTTTTCTTTATCCCCATCGTTCTGTCGCGATTCGAGAAAATCGTTTTTAACTATGTTTTGATATTTTTGTCAATCAAGATAGTAACCGTTGCCAGAATTTTCTACTAAAATAGGTGCTAAATACGTAAACTACTTTAACGTAATGGAAATATATATATTTTTTTTTTATAAAGCTTTATTCAAATCAAACGTAATGGAAATATTTTTTTTTTTGTAAAGCTTTATTTAAACCAAACGTAATGGAAATAGTAACGGATATTTCTATCCGGACACAGTCAGTGCAATCGCAATATTTTTTCTAATCCATTTCTTTAATTTTCGCACGCCAAACGTAATCCAGAGTAACAAGATTGACGAAGAAGATTATTATGCATTTACCCGATAAGAAATTTTATTACCAATACCTTACTATAGATTAAATCAATATTACTCATTTATTTGTCTCCCCGACGGACACTTACCGCGCTGTTGTGAGCATCGTAAGCCAGATTATCAATCCCAGTCATGCTTCTTCTGAAAGAAGAAAACAATGCACGTGACGTCAGAATCAGGGCGATAAGATACACTACGTAGCATTTAAAATTCGTACCCAACCGATTCGGTTCACGTCGCGTCTTACGCGTGGACGTGCCCATGTAACGTTACCACGACGAACTCGGCGCAATCTCGAGCCGTAAGACAACTGTTGATACGTGCGAATGAACCTTAATAGAGTCGATAACAGTAGTGGTAACAAGATAATAGGTGCTGCAGTTAAATTATTATGCGCGATGCATGGAATGCCGACGGGCGAAGCGTCTTCGGATGAACTTCGGAGGTTTCCATCTTCCACATTCGATTCTATTCGATCGACGTGTCGTTCAATGAAAACCTTAATACTCGTAAAGCGTGATCCAACGTATTGTTAATAAACGCGAATGGTGTAACGCTGCTACCACGAGTGCCAGCCTTACGTTCGGATAAAACACGCTATCGCGCGGATACGAGTGCTTTAATAACCGCGCGTAATACTGATAATAAAGAGAACGAATGTTAATAGAGAACGGAAAAACTTAAGATAGATACGATGCTTCTTACACCTGCGCGAACGTTGTACGCGATAATTTTGTTTTGCCGTTCCCCTTTGTGCCACGATGCTATCCGATCGGAAAATTGATTTCAAACGTATGAATTTGCTTTACCGTCAATATCACGTTTTTCCACGACTCCCTTTTCTCTCTCCCTCTGAAATATAAATTAATTAATCCCCACCCTTTGAGCGCCGTACGGTTTCCTAACAGGCACGTACAACCCTTTGCCGCGACGAACGTGACCCAGTGAAAAAAAAAAGAGGGGGAGAAAAAAGTCGCGGGTGGTCGATCGGTTTTCCTACATTTCACACAAACGTGCCCCAGACCGAACGTAAGTGCCCTCGATAGGAGCCATCTTTAAGTTCAACACGATTTCCCCATTAGCGACCTTCCCATCGTTTTCGCGCGATTGCGTGAGTCGCATTTTTCAGCGTCGCGAAGTTTCGCTAATGTTTGTTAAAAAATAATTCGATTGGTCGTAACGTCGAGGAAACAAATGGGGAAGGTCGAGTGATTTAAGTTTGGCATAAGCGTCGCCCTGCCCTTGCGTTGATTTACCTGTCTCCGAATTTACTGTGAGATGTTAGTAAGAGTTGGTGAAAATAAAATTTTAATCGGTCTTTATCGAAGGTATCTTACAGTGCTCGAGAACATTGTGAGTTACGTTACACGTATATTAGTAGAAATGTGGTATATATGTCACGGGCAATGTAAATAATTTGGCATTATTTATAATGCCCGGGAAATTTAAAAAGTGTTCAAAGGGATATTCAAGCCAGGATCGTGGTTGTTTACGTTTGATCCGAATATCAACCATGGATTCATATAAAATGTCCGGGCCGTTTGTGAAATACCTGCTAATTATATATATTTCCACAAAAAATTGGCATTCTATACAGTGCCCGGGCATTATCAATAATCCCCAATTATTTATATTGCCCGTAACATATATATACATAATTTGTTGCTACGAAAAAAAATTCACCGAACACGACCACTGGTAACGTCTGAAACGTCTGAAAGCTCCTATTTTTTGTTATCAACAAATTCCTCTCACGACAAACCATTCCTGGAATTTGGAGCAACCGAAAGAAAGTTATCCAATCGCGCTATCATTTCTCCTATACAACGGTGCACGTATAAAAGTTTATAAATACTTACGCGAACCCGGTCGTGAGTCCCTGGCATTGAACGAGTATACATAGACTCGAGTAATCGATACACGTGCAGCTTTGTTAAACGTTAACCGGGGGGGTACCCTACGTCCAGGACATCGCGTAATACGTAAATCGAGAAAGTAAAACTTTCTCCGATAAAGTCGTTGACGAAACCGCGATTTCCGTCCTCGCCACTTTTATCGTTCATTTCGCGCGAAGCATCCGCAAAGACACAGGTTCCGTTCATTGACTGCGAGCGTGTTATTTTCCCCCCGTTTCCCCCCCCCCCCCCCCCCCCCCCGACGTTAATTCCATCTTTCGTATTGCACACCGTACAGTTAGAAACGCAATATCCGGCTTCGCTGACCGATCCACCGAAGAAGCGAGAGGGACCTCGTAGACCGAGGAAACGTTTTTTCCCTGACTTCCGTTATCTTTGACCGATTCGCGTTAATTATCGTTATCGATACGGCTGCAACGAGCGGAAAGATAATGCGGCATAAGTCACTGTCGTGCTCTAAAGCTGCTTTATCTCTCGTTAAACAGATCAGTCTATAAAAAATGTGTCACTCGAGTCCATTCTTTCGGGTGGCTTTTTTTTTTTTTTTTTTTTTTATCGTGAAAGTGGAAGATTCGCACGTATTCGTGCTTTATCGCGAAACGAGAAACGCCATTCGATTCGGGATGCGGGGAGTAGCATATGCGCCCAGCTGACAGGACGCTTTATTTATTGCCCTCCATTGCACAGCTTCCTTTCGTCTACGTGTTTGTTTTTGTTTGTTTTTTTTTTTACGACCGTACGCGTTATCGTGCGCACCGAAAAATGTTACGCACACGACGGCGTCTGTCGTCGCTAAATTTTCTCATTCCGAACGATACTGGTTGTTTTAGGAATTCAAAGCCGAAACGGTAAATTGTAGTTTTAGTTGGGGCGTAAAGCTGTCAGATTACATAGTTTGCGCGTAGCAAGCCTGTTATACATATGTAACGAATTCCTTACGCGTACATACTTTGAATTTTCACGAAGTACACCTAGATCTTTTTCTCGTTACGTAAGTCGGTATTTCGGTAGAAACGATGGGAATATTACGCGATCCGTTTAATTTCAGTGCAAGTTTGGATCAAAACACACCGGGACACTCGTGCCCCGTTCAGAACCTAATTAACGTTTCGGTAAAGCGCACCGGCGAGAAGTTCGAAGCGTGTCGAAATATCACGGTTTTCGTAATATGTACGCGATGAATGCGTTAAAATGTGTATCGTTAAGAACTTGGAATGTAAGAAGTTTCAATAAATCGGTAAACGGTAAACAGGAGGAACAAAACAAGTAATCTGATTGTATAAAATTAAAATCAGCATTTTCGGCATATTTTGTTTTTTTATTACCGATAAGGGAAAAATGCTGTTCAAGCAAGAAAAAAGTTATCTGACGTGTACGGAGTAGGTATGTTGATAGAACGGCAGTGCAGAAACTGATTCGCAAAACTTTGTCGCACCAATTTCGATATCGAAGATGCACTATGTTCTAAAAGGCCACTTGAGACGGATGGGGACAAGATGAAGGTAACAATTGGTATTAAAGGTATTAATTGACGGGACAACCCACGTAACGAAATAATGTTTCCCACGTTATGACATTTCACAAACTCGACGAAAGATTATTTGTTTGATTTACCCGCTTATCTTAGGTTCAAGATATCGCGCGTACCTCCAGTACACGAATTTATTTAAGTACTTACCGAGTATCTCGTAATTACATACCAAGTTTTCCGCGATCGGTACTTCTCCTAATTATACCGCGTCTTATAGGAACTCGCTATTAATTTGAAATAAGATTTACCTTTTCGTTAGAAATATCTTGAATCCCTCTTCCACCGGAGTTATGGCAATCGCAATTGCGGGACGAATTTTATTTGATGTGTCATTATCGGGTTACCCCAGCTTCTTGACGATGTTTTAAAGTACTCGTTAAGGCGGGAGTAAATATGGCTCGAATATCCCAGGCGATGCTTAATTACATCACGCGAGTGGAACGAGGTGATGCCCCCGTTAATTAATTTGCGTCCGCCCGGTACGTTTCTCCTTCTTCCTGGGCGATATTATTAATTAGCGCTGTGACAGACAGGACGGCGAACCGAAGATGTTAATTATCGGCGGCGTACGTTTAGAGGTGCGTCAGTATTATTGTCCCTTTGATACCTACACGCATTTACTTTGCCAATTGTAATCCGTGCAATTTCGAGCTTGCGTTAATTAATTCAATGTTTTGACCCGGCGTCGATGTAAACACGCTTTAACGTCGCCCTCGCCGATTCCACCGCACATTTTCGCGATAGTTCGGGAACGAACCCGACAGTTTCTCGTTAAGAATCAATTTAATTATGTATACTTATTCGTATCACGCTTTTCTTAATTATCCTGCCACTTCGGATCGAGGCGACTCGATCGCCCGAGCGATCGTTTAAAGAGCTGGAAAATGATACAAAAAATTTCGATTAACGACAAATAATTGTATCTTAAGAATTTCGACTCCTCGAATGCCGGTGAAGATATTCTTTTCGCTTATCATCGAATTTCGATACGCGCTCGGAGTTCGAGAGAAATAAAGGACACCGGTAGGAAACCGGTTTCTCGATCTGTACGTTTCCCGTGTTTCTTAAGTATCGGAATACTGTGCGTGGAATATTTAGATTTACATTCAGAGTATTCGGTTCCTCGTATTTATACGAATAGGAAATGGCCCTTTGTAATAATAATATTACTTACACGATCCTAATAATTTCATATTCAAATAATTACTCCTCGATTAGGAATTCCTACTTCCTAAAAGTATTGCCCCAAGGCGACACTTTGAATCCTTACGTCGTCCCTCGGAAACCGGTGCAGAATAATTCCACTACTCCCGATAAGTCTATAATAACGTTTTTATATAAACTCGTACGTAACGTGCCCGCATAACCGTCAAAGTATCAATTAACCGATCGACATGGCGTAACACGTTGATCTTAAAATCGTATATACTCTCGCGCAAACTTTGCTTCTTGTACTCACTAAAATCACTCGCCCGGTCGGCAGAGAATTTTCCAAAGTTTTCCGTTATCGCGAACGCAAGATTCTCTCAAAATCACGCCCAACCACGCAAAGAGTCACTTTATTACCACCGAAGTTCGGTCGAAAGGAATAGTTCCTTTACCATCTACCGGCGAATCACTTTACCCACGTTCCAAAGTACGCGCAGACACAAACTGTTCACGTTGCAAGGATACTCGATTGATTTTTTGCACGATCGTCACGTGTTTTTGTAATACACATACCAAGTTTCCTCGGCTCGGTATTAGCACTGACTTGAACTCTCGCTGACCGGCCCGCCGACGTTCTATAGACTGACTAAAGTCAGCGACTGACTCAGCCAAAGCTGGGCTCCCGCTATATGTATACAATGGCTCGCGGAGTGACACTTTCGTACCTTCTCGTGCGAAACTACCATCCGCAAATTAATGTTCCTGTATGAAACTTTTTATTAAAGAGCATCATTGGTATTGCAGGTTCTTAAGGTCGAAGTTAGAAAGAAAAGGGAGAATTGGATATCAATTTTGTAGCTAAAAAAATGCAGTGCACGTATCAAATTTAGTTATTGACGATGTGCAAGATATGGAATCGTTTTGCGAGGATATATCGAGGCTTCGACAAACACAAGCAGTCCATTTCTTTTATATTTCATTGTTTTAAAATATAATAAATGGACTTGAGTTACTTGCACTCCGAGCACTCTGCGCGAACCGCGTAATGCAATAGCGCTGTAAATGAAAAAGAGGTGAATACTGAATAATGGGAGACGAGACAAAAATTCTGAACATGCAATAATATCGTAGAACGTTACGTCTCTTTTCTGTAAGTTACTTTAAACTTATACCTTAAGGATAACAATACCGGTTTCGCTCCCAAAAGTCAAGATACACAATCATCTTATTTAATATTCTACTGACTCGCGCCACTTTTTTCCCTCCATTCAAGCGAACGATTGTTTTGTCGCGATATTTAGCGAGAAACTAACGAGGCTGGACTGGCACCACTCCTGCGTAAAACAGAATGAAGTATAAGCTTTCGAGATGTAACGTTAAAACAAATAGATATCAAACTGACTCGCTCCACGTTACCGTCAAAGGGCTCGTACGTAACTACAAATAAAGTACGAAGGCAGAGATTTTTCAATATTCCTCTTTAATGTACCAAATTCGCTCGAACAGTAAGAACGTTAGAATTCCCACGTGGCGGTTAAGATTTGTAGGTTTAATTCACAAGCTGTGGCGTTCTTCGGATTCTCCGGTGAAACGAAACCAGATTTATCTGAAAAATGCTTCGAGCGTTAAAGAGAACGTTGGATTTAGATTTGCACATCCTTGGCAGTTTCCCAAGCACGCGACCACAAGTTGCGGCTCGGAAATTCGAGCTTGATATTATTCTTTTTACATACGTGTCACGTATACGTGGAATATTATGCACAACAAATGCCGCAGATTTTTCGAACGTGGTCTCTATTAATAAACATCGTGACTGAGTGGGCAAAAATTTCTTTCGCTCAGTGTTCTCAGCGTTTTTCGTGTAGGCTGATTTGATTATCAACTTAATTACATCCTAATTTCTAACGCTAGGATAAAGCTCTGGTAATCACGTTAGTGGTATTATAATAATTCTGAAAATAACCACAACGATTGCAAGTCTTTTTTTACCAACGGTTCGTGAAAGAGTATCACGGGACACGTGACAACGAAAATACTGATTAACGCGAGTGCCGAGTGACTATTAATTTTTTCAATTTTACAGTACGTTAAAGCGTGAAATTCGACAAAGGTACATACGCGACAATAAATAGTGCGGTATTAATTCTGTCTCTTCCTTATTTAATCGCGCTGATAACGCTGAATATTACGTTATATAATTCTACATCTACGGAATTGAAATCTTTTCTAATTACCGCGTTACCGTGACACAGGTGTAATTGAAAGCATACTCAAATTTTAATTAAACGTTTACGCAAATGTCACGCCCGACATTACGTATCGTATGCTTTGTTTCAGAGGATTTCCGGGATACAGGTGAAACAGTCTCGATATTTTGTCCGTGGTCTTAAGGGTGGATTAAGTCTAACGAACAATCGGCGATAGCAGTGTTTACAATACGCGGGATAAAGTTTAATCGCGAACGTCGTGATATTTCTGATCAATCTTTAACACAGATTAAAGATTGATGTTTTTCGTACCTGTGACGGAAATGCATGGCTATTTGACATTAAGTTTGGGGCAGCATAAAAATGTCTGAATCATTTTAAAAACATGTCAATGTTATTGATGTATCTGGTAATAAATATTCTTCGTGTTTCCAGAAAAATTATTTTAAGATATACGCAGTACAAACATTTGATTATCGTTCTTTTGAAGTGATTGTTAATACGAAAGCAAATGTTAATAGAACATTTTTCAACCGTATACTTTAAAACATTTATATAACATATTTCTACGATATTTGTTTAACGACGGAATATCGTTTGGCCGTTCGATCGTTCGTTTATTATTGCCCCTTCCGAGGACAAAGCGATGGTTAAAATATTTTCAAAACATTTTTCAACTAATCTATAGAGGCGTTTCGGATATTATCGAAAACATTTAAAATGCATTTCTTCCCCCTTCGGGGAATAACGATTTGCATTCCAGTAACGTATCGTGTCCGTAATTATGAATTCCCTGCTCCGCGGTGACTCGACGTCATTCAAAAATTATCATTCTACGTTGACACGCGTGATAACGTTAAATTTCAGATCGCGTAGAAATACACGACGTAAGTGACGAACAGAGCGAGGAGAACGAGCTAAGGACACACCTGAAACCAATCGAGTCACCTCCAGATCATACAGGTCTTATCCTTGCTGGCGGTGATGATCGTGTCGCCTGTGTAAGAGAACGCACAACTGAAAACTTCGTCCGTGTGCCCGTCTAGCATCTGCACACAGCAATGATCTTCCAAGGACCACAGTCTCGAAGTTCTGTCCATAGAGGAACTCAAGAGATGTTCGCCGTTTGGGCTGAAGCAGACTGAACGATTTTTTTTATTTTACGATTATCAATTTGACTGCCATGCCTCTGACAAGTCGACAAATACGCTAGCGCGCAAAAGTCTTCTGCTAGAAGCAGAATTTCATTGTCTATCGAATACGATTTTATGATAATTATATTAAAAATTATTCTTAACTAACGCGACGATACTGATATTGATATCCGTGTATAAATATATAAATTTATATATATATTTATAACAAATGGCGATCCATAGTTCAATGAAATCGTACCACGGAAACGCTTTTATAGAAAACGTTATTATAGACTAAAAATGTAAGTTTCTAACAACGTTCGGTGGAACATCGATCCAAACATAATTCAATTGTTTTGTTATCGTGAAATCGGGACGACACGCGCGTTACTTTTTTATTACGTTTACTCTTGGGCATTGACTTTCTCACCCTAGCGTACTGCGCATTGTTCAGCGTAAAATTCCATGAATTCGAACGGAACTACGGGTTCACCTTTCGACACCTCTTCACGATGACCCTCCATCACGGCGAGCTGTCGGAAATTACTACTGACGTCCCAAACCCTTGCGGTAGCGTCGCTACTCGCGGTCGCAAGTTTCTTGCCCTTGTTGTCGAAGGTCAGGTCCAGGACCTCGTCGTCGTGCCCTCGTAAAGTGGCCAAACAGGAATTCGTCCTTGCGTCCCAGACTTTAGCCGTTTTATCCATCGAGGACGACGCGATCAGCGAGCAATCGAAGTTGTAAACGCAATTCGATAATTCGGAACGATGACCGATCAGCACGTTCGTTCGCCTATGAAGAATAATCGAACGTACGAGCATGTTTCAAAATTGATAGTTTCTATAAGTGACTCTTATTGATATTTCTGCACTTAAATGTTATAACAACTATTTACAGAACCCACCAACCGCTAAGACATTTTCCGCGAGCGTAATTCAATTATTTTGCTAATCGACGCGTTTAACCGAATTTTGAAAAACTGCGAATTTCCAGAAATTTGCAATCGTGCAACTTTCGGTGCAACGCGTAGACTAGAAAAATGTTTGAAATAAAATCGCGTAAGGTTTCATCCTAATCGACGCATTCCGTAGAGAATTATAATAAAATTTGAAGCGTCCGAGTTACAATAAGAGCGTCACCCTATACCAATATTTGATATTTTTCGACGGCGAAGGCGCTGAACGGTAAAAAGTGCTCAATTAAGGACACAGACCGTCAAGGTAACGGCAAGATTTAAACGCACGTGAAAGTCCTCGTGTCCCAGATGCTGACGGTCCCGTCGAAAGAACCTGTTATAACTTGATTCCCATCGTTGTTGTAATGCAGCGCAATTACTTCCGCCGTATGGCCCTTCAACGTACCCAATTCGTCACCTATCCAATTAATTTCATACAGAGTTACGAGAAAATCGCACTGCAGCTACTTGTAAAATCGTTCAAAAGCGTGGAGTCTGAGTGACAGTTTCGACCAGCGTACCTGTCGCTATGTGAAAAATTTTTGACGTGGCGTCGATGGAACCGGTCGCCACTTTGCTTTGCGTGGGTGAAAATTTCGCGACAACGACCTCGGCACTGTGACCCCACAGCGTGATCAAACAGTGGCCAGTTTGCGAGCACCAAACCCTCGCCGTTTTGTCGAAAGAACTGGTTACGATTTTGTCTCTAAAAAAAGAGAGGAGCAGAGTGAAGGGTCGCGAGTTGATGAATTTTTGACAATACGAAAATTGTATCGGCGAATCGAAAGGAAAAGCAATTTTTCCGAAACACCGAACAGCTGTTTCTTCGGATAATAACGTTTATTCGATGCACGGTGTATGCGAAAGAGGAACGTGACGATCGATAGAGGTATATCATCGGTGCGAGTCGCACGAGAGAGGCTCTATCTTCGTTTCCGGCCGAGGATGGTATAAATGAATGGTAAGAGCAATGATTTAACGAGACGTACGAAGTCGGGTTGTTGAAGGACACGGCGTAGACCACATTCTTATGGCCTTCGAGAGTAAGAAGCTCCGTTCCACTGTCAATGTCCCAAACTTTACACGTTCGGTCGTAGCTGCCTGTCAGGCATCTGTGAAAGAGCAATCTCGTTCATCGATCCAACGTTAAATAGCCCCACGATCTATGCGAACTATCGATTCGAGTATTCTAGTGCTCCAATTACTGCCTCGAAACGATATTATGCGATGCTCGCAAAGGAAGTTTCGCGTGAAATTGAGTTTGAACAAAACGCGCACTTTTGGCATTCAGCGTTAAATTTATAAATACTTATTTACGGGGTATCTATCTTTACAGAGGCTTCAGAAACTTTCCAAATAGATCACGCCTAAACAACGGTTGAACGAGGGTACGTATATATAACTGTATAATGAAATTACCGAACAATCTTAATCGGGAGTACCTTGTACCTAGTTTATCGAACGCTATATTCGTAAGAGGCAGAAGATGAGTCTGCAAGGTTTTGTATTTGTAGTAACGCTTTGCGTTTGTGTCGCAAACTTTGGCTTGTAGCTTCTGCAGGGTCTCCACTAACTGCTCCATTACACTTTCGGTTATTACGGGCTCGGCTGCTTTTATGCTCTCCGCTAATGCTCTTACGTCCGTTCTGCAAAATGACTCGTTTACTCTTGTGTACTTACGACGCGAACGTACATCTAAACGATTTTGAACAAAAAAAAAAATATCGATGGTTCGAAATTACGCAAACCGTAATTAATTGTCTGTAAAATAAACGTTTTAATATTATTTGTTTCACTGTACATTTTTAAATGTTTGAAATAAGTAGGTAGGTATATTAAACCGTGGGATCGAAGAATGTATTATTAACACTTTTCTAAAATTATAGAAAACTGATAACCAAGTGGTGTTCACAAAAGAGTAAATAAAATATTTTTGAAACATACTTTCAAACTTTTACTTAAAATGATCTTTAAAAATCCGCACAAAATATTTTTCCCTCGGTTATGTTGTATTTAAAATATTTTAGTGTTCAAAAATGTTATATAGATAATAATAGAATAATAATAGAAATAATAGAAACTATGGATTTGTATCGGTACAGACGACAAACAATGCTTTATCAACCGTTTCTCTCCCAAATATTTCCTAGCAACAAACTTTAAAATGCGCAAAACACGATAAAAAGTAAATTGCCCCTTCGCGTGGCTTCTTAACGCGGCATGAATAAAAACACGAATCGTTAATAATCCTCCGCGTCTCACGACGTTTTATCAACGCAATTAACGATCAATTATCCAAAAGTTCATCCTATCTCCGAGATATAGGAGCGTGTCTCATCGATCAGTGGACGAGCACAGATAATTCATGAAAACTTAATTACTCGGCCGACAGATCCAGAAGATCGATCATCTTCGTCTTGACATCGCCACCCTGGGTGTACTCCAAGGCGAGCCCTGAAAAAGTAAAAGCAAATTTTCACCACGTTCAATCGAGCGCCCGTGGCGTCAATTTTCCTACACCGAAAATTCACCGGTCACCGTCGATTTACCTGGCGGGAAGTAACGAAGCAAAAATTTCAGCAGCCTCATGTGGACATTCCAATTACAGGCGCGTCCAGTGTTTTAGACAGCAGCCGCTCTCGCTAGCAGGCGAGCGAACCGGAGGGTTTCCGATTTAATTATAAAACGTAATTGCTGGACGCGAATTACACGAATGGCGTATTACAGAGGTTGGTTTTATCTGCGGCTGTCAGGGAAGCGTTTCGCGTCTGCCGAGGGTCGCGCGCGTCAAACTGGCTCTACCGTGCAATTGCAAAAACAGCTGAATATCGGGACGGGAACCTCGTGCGTTACCAAGGTACGCTTGGTCGATTATTAACCCTATTTCCAGATCGACGTGCATTCGAGGTTATTCCCTTTAAATTTCGACAGCCGTCTGACCGAAAAAATGTGTCTTCAGAGGCGAACCAAATCGCGTTAGCGAAATTCTTTCGGGGCAAGTGACGAAAAAGTCGGAAATTCGATAACCTCGCATGACCTTCGATGATAACGTAACTAATCGCGTTATCGGGTCGATTAAATCCTTGACAGTTTGGAAGTTGAATCTCTACACGCGATATCCGAATCGAAGTTTTATTTCGTGTCGTTGCACGAGGTTAATTGCTGTGATGTGTATTGTGTAATTCAATAGTAGCGACACGCGATCTGTTATAATTATGCGTGAGATCGTTAGGAGTGTAATTTTTAAGGTTCTTCTTGATTACGATGTGATAATTAAATCGTCCATTTTCCTTGTTTTTTAAATGTTTCTCAGTTTTTACAGTACCAAATGGCTTTAGAGATCATGTCACGACTGATCTCCCTGCTGTCCATACTTATCGTTTATATTTAATAACCATCGTGCACGCGTATTTGTTTATTCTTTGTAGCAAAGACATTCTAGTATCTGAGTTATATGGGTATAATCAAATTCTTCTATAAAGAAACTATAAAATACATGCATAGAGACGTATTGTATTTAACCGTGGAGAACAGAATCGAGTACCGATTGGCTGACAGTCACAACCTCACAGATCGTTGATTGGTTCACGGTATTTGAAAACGTTGGATAGATGACACTGTAACAGTGGGGTTTACGCGAACATACCGGCCGAGAAATTATACACGTTTGTAGAGGTACCGACTACAGCTGCTGGATGGCGCTGAAAGCCCACGAGATACGATATCTCGATTTTGTATATACACGTATATATACGAGATTTGTATATACAACATCGGAGGAAAATGCCTTCCCGCGGTTGTTAACCACCATTACATAACCTCATCGCGTGGATGTGTTTTCCTTGCCCTCTCTTTCTTTTCCTTCGGTTCTCACTCAACTTCGACACAGCGTGTCACTGACGTACTGGTGCTAGCTTCGACTCTACAATTTTACGATACACGTCCCGCTCTTTCCTTGAGCCTCCCTGAGATACAGGTGGGACAAGATTCGGAGGGCATCATCGCTCGGTCAACCGAACCCTCAGCGCATAAGTCCCTCTCATTCACTTCATCGTTCAGTCGCGCTCACACATGGTCGAATCTTACCGGCGACGCACACTACCTAGTGTAATTTATAACATCGGACACGAATGCCTTCCCAGGTCGTAAAAACTAGCACCATTAGGACATTTTTCTACCTGACACAGTTCATCCTTGTCGATCCACGCATTGGATGAATATCGTTGGCGCCAACGTTGAAACCAATGTGTGGACCCGGCATGATTCCAATGGCATCGGTCCAGCATTGGTCTCAACATTGGTGAGTATCCGTCACTTGTCGGTTTTTCGACGAAACATCAAAGCCGTTAGGGCTAATATCGATACGCTGGCCACACATTGGTCAATGTTGGCGCCAACATTGGAACCAATGTGTGGATCCAGCGTAACACCTTAACCGCAGCCGCTGGCAGCGCCGCCGGACTGTTGAGTTGGGTGTTACGCGTGATGCGCAGAACGAGCAGCAGTGCATTCTCTTGCTGGACGGATAAAGGGCGATTTACACGTGCAAATCGGCATCGTAGTCATAACGTAAGAAAAACGTAGGGTCGTTGAAATCGTAAAAGATATTCCTCTGTAGGTTTTGAATGGCGCTGTCCCCACTCATCAACAGCGCCATGTCAGCGGCCTTATGCGGAGGGACTTGTGCGGTAAAAATTCGAACGAAACCAAAGAAACAGACGGCAAAGGGAACGCACCGGCAGGTTGTGTAATGGTGGTACTTTTTACGACCTAGCAAGGCATTTGTGTCCGAATACAGTGAAATTGAAGATTCCTATACCAAATTCTAGACAAACTATAGATTGTGTGTATGGCCTGCACGCATTGTTACACGGTTCCCATTAAAATTCTCGTAGCTTCTGTACTTTCATTGCATAGAATGTAGTATCATGAAGTAAGAGACCGAAATTCTGATAAGCTGAAACATAAATATAAGATGATACTTCGTCCAAAATCTGGTACATTTTAATTTTGTTATGAAAATATACGAACATACCGTTCCGAAACCTTCGATGGAAAAATTGTACAAGCCATACATATTGAAACTAAGACACTTGACGTTACATAACATTATGAATAATAGCTGTTTTTGCATGTCCATAGGAGCTTTGTACCATGTACTGTTATATCTGAAAAATGAGACCGCATATGCAATTGTATTCAATTATATAAATATTACGTAATATTGGAAAACTATCGAAATAAGGGGTTGAGGTTCAAAATCTGATGAAAGTCGATTTACAGTTTCTTGAATACAACAATATGAGAAAGATAATACATTCAAGTTCTTTAATTTTTTTAATCCAATCTTTTTTACTATTTCCCTCATCAAAATAATATATGCACCCGAATTTTTTTAAAGGGATAACTCGACATCGGGAAATGGGGTGCACCTGAGGAGATTCTGAACAACTTTTTCCTTAACCAAAATGTTGGCCGCGTCCTCATTTCTGAATTATTAACGAAACGCCTAAGCGAATCGGAGAGCGGATCGAGCGTGCGCTCGAACCAAGAGCGTGGCTCTGAATCGCACTCGACGGTGAGCGCGAACAAACGCAGTGACACGGCGTAGGTCAGGCCTGTCTCACCGAGGGGAAACTCACTCTCCTCGCGCGGTTTCGGTACCCCCACTCGCACGCCGTGCGAACGAAAAGAAGAACAACGCTATACTTGTCTCACTCTTACAATCGCACCGGGAGCCATGGTGAGGGTAAGCCGAGAGAGGGCTGGCGACTCTTGCCTGCACGCACCTGCACGGCGTGCAGGGGTTAGACAGACCTGGCGTAGGTATTGAGGGAAGCGTACACGATCGGGCATGAATGCTTTCTCAGGTCGTAAACACTACCACCATTACGCAACTCGTCGCGGGTAGGTGTGTTTCCCTGTGCCGTCTGTTTATTATTTTCTCCGTGTTTCCCTCGCGGGTTGCAGGCTGATCGAAGCGAAGCGAGTGAGCCGAGTCAAGTCCCTCGGGGTGTCTCGATCTATCCCTGCGAGTGTGTAAACGTACTATTGCACACAGGTGGGACAAAATTCCGAAGACATCGCTATCAGCTGTCCCGAATTTGCAGCGTTTAAGTCCTAGTCATTCGCTCCCTCGCTACATAGAAAGAAACGAACGAAAAGCAACAGACGGTAAGGGAGACATACCGACGAGCTTACGTAATGGTGGTAGTGTTAACGACCTCGGAAGGGCACGCTGTAGAGCGATAGTGCTTTTACGGTCAGTCTTTACGTTGTGGAACGGTTAATACAACTTTTTCCATTGTATAAATTTGTAAGTTGTTTTTGATTTTATTTCGAGCGCACCGAATAAATCGATTCCAATACTATGATAGAAAAGACAATGAAAGCTTTTTTTACTTACGACTCTTGGATAATTTGGCTGGAAGAGTCTAACACTTGTTGTATCACATAATTGCAGTAAAACATGTATGCGAACTCGCCCATGAGAAATGTACCCGTAATAAGTAATTCATCGATGTCGGTAAGACCGTGGAACAACTGAGTGAACTGCCAAATTGTTAAAAATATTAGTTCTTTGGAAATACGGCACGACAAAGGATCATTAGATAACCGTTAGTCAATTATGCTTTCATTGGTGATTAATTTCTGTATGACGAAGGTCGTGTTACAAATGACTGTTACTCACGCGGAACAAATTAAAACTCAAAGACACGATCCCAAGCAGAGCCAGAAGCAGATACCATGGGAGAAATTTGCGTTTCATATATTCGTAAAACCTTGAACGATCAATGTAATTACTTATTTTATGCTGAACTTTAAACAAATGGTGAACGCTGTTTGAAAAACGATGTTCTCAAAATCGTTTTTCTCTTATGTTGTTTCGAATAAAAACCGTATTGTAGTAATTAATAATAAGTACATCGTAAAAATTGCAAATAATACAGCTCAATGAATACGAACTTCGAGACTCGTTTATGCCCTTCCATTGCGTTTCTAAAAGTTCGTACGTCGGATTTGCCGTTATAAAGTTCTTTTTTTGTAGGATTGGCAGCAACCGTTTCTCTAATGCGGTAACTGTATACAGTGGTCGCAATAATAAAAGAGTACATTAAATATGCAAATGTGAAAATCAAATATAAATCACTCAAACCTAATAATAATAACAGACTATAATACCGGTAGGGTAAATTTCAAATACTAGAAAGTGAGCAATTATTATACTTTAACGGAAATAATCAATGTCCTTTCACCAGAAGATGTATAAAATGTGTAAGGACATTGTCGCGGAAATGTAAAATTCTTTCTTACCTGACAATTTCATACATACTGGCAGCGTGCTGCGACCACACAAAGTATATACCTTCGGTAGCATTGAAAGTCATCGCTCCTAACAATACTACGATGAAGACAGTTAAGACAAAAGAGTAAAAGTACTTTTGTTGATCAAAAAATAGTACTGCTGTGTATAGAATTTTATGCGGCCGAGACTCGTTTAAAGGTATCACAACGTTCAGAAATTCCGGAAGCAAGTGTACCAGTAGAACACCCAACACAGCCGAATAAAATAACACTGTAAGAGATCTCTATTATGATCCTTCGAACACAAACAAAGTTGTTTAACCAGCTGGCTGTTTCGACCTCTTTGAAAGGTATGAACTTTAATTGTGCCTCACAAAATTCAGGAATATATTTTAATTTTTATTCAAATTTCAATTTGAATAGCAAATGGTAACTATTTTTCCGCATGAAGGGTATATCCGCCATAACACAAAACCTTGCCATTTCTTCATAACCAGTATACTCGTCAAAACCAGCTAGCTGGTTCATGGCATATTTCTCACGTGCTAGCGTTTGCGTGTAATTTTGTCCTATTTGAATATGCTTCCTAATGATCGCCAGCTCCGCTTCACCGTTTAAACTGTTCCAATCGTTCTTTATTTGTTCCATCAGGTTTTTAACCTACTTTCACGGAACTAATGTAGCCAACGTCATCGTTGCATTGTTTTAAATAGGTTTGATATTTCGTCCAACTTACGGTTTCCATTTCAAACAAAAACGAGTTATACTTTAAGGTGTAACCCAATGCCATGATTATGTTGGGTACAGTCTTTACGAAAAGATCCATGGTATAATCGACGGTTACGAATGTCAGTACCTAAAACCACAGCATAATTTCCCAAAACATGCACATAAGAGGATAAATTATCGTTGTGGGAAATGTTACCGAATGTCACGTACATAACTGAGATGTCATAATTGATTGAGTATTTGGAAACGATTGGATCACGTGTATGGAAAAAATATATGTATATGCAAGAGTCCGTCGGTACTTTATTTCGTTCCAACGGGAAGGCTCAACTTTCGCATTATCTATTATCATTTCAATTGATCGAATAGTTACATGGTTTTATTTAATCGAATCGACAGATTTTATTTTAAATGCACTGTTGAGAAAACGATTTCTGATTGGATGCAAAATGAAGAACTTGTATTTACCTGGCTACTGACACCTACCCACAGAATAAAAGAAACAACAATATTCTGAATTTTCCTAATTTTCTTACTCGTGTACGGCCAGAGACCAATTGCCGAAAGAAGGTAGATATTCACTTTATAATGCTTTTCGATTGTGTCCATTCTACGCGAGAGTTGAAGTACGTCTGACCGGCGGAGCTCTACTGTTTGAATTTGAATTTTCTTTATTTCACGCACAAAAACCGCAAAATGTGAATAAAATGAAGCCAGGTGTAGTACGATTGGCAAGAACTATAATTTAGGACTTCCATACGAGGAAGTATATGCGTCGCTCGATATTATTCCGGAGCAGTGGTATACCGTAATGACGGAAATTATGTGTTTACCGAAGGGGAGAAATTCAACTCTTTATTTTATGTCTCTATATTCCTCTTACCAAAGTATAAAAATATTCAACTTTTCAATGTCTCTTGTTCCTCTTGGAGCATGCGCAACAGTTAGCAAAAATTGTGCAGTACGTCGTCGTCGTTCGAGCGGTTCGCACGTATGCCTGGTTTGTTAAGAAGTTTGTATCTACAAATAGTCTCGACTTGTTTCTGCATACTACGGACATTGTGGCACAGTTTTGAGTTTTCCGAATGCAGCAAATGTATACGGGCTGCTCAAAGATGTATTTATTGAACGTAATCACGATTTCACGTGATCGGGTAAAGTAGTTGTGATTGCAAAGTACCCGCGTTAACGTATCAATAGGTAGCGTGAACAAACGTGAAATTGCATTTAGTTCACAGAACTTACGTTGGCTCAGTATATTTTGTACGAACATTCGAGTGTTGTGTTTTGTTTCAAAAATTGAAAGTGCCAGTTCAACTAAATTCGCCAGATTCAGAAGAGTACATGGAGACGTGAAATAAATAAAAAAAAGCTAAATATTGGGCAAGTTTCATTCGCTAATTCAAGAATTACGAAAATCATCCGAAACGGTTTTACATATATCTTCGAATGGCATTTAAAGAATTTGATTTTTTTCCAATTTCTTCTGAAGCTGTTTGGCAAATCTGTTCAAAACTCTCATTCGCGTTGCTTCTTGAAAGCCTGCAATAGTGGTTATCGGAAAGGCAAATACATGTTAGAATCCGTCGCAGACCCGGTGCTGAGCGCCATCTAGACTATCCATGGTCAGAACGATCATCGATGGTGAGATAGTATTATCGATAGTTTTCTATCGTCTCACGTCAGCTTGAACAGCTGTTTGGCGATTACAATTACCGCGTTACCATAGAAACTAATTACCTAATATAGTACGGGGCCCGGCTTCTATAGTAACAAAAGTTATTAGCCCACAGTGTTTTAAACATATATGTGTGTACGTAATATTGTTGCAAATTCTATATACATATAATGGGTTAAAAGCAGCATACGTGTATTTAAAGAAATCAATTCTCAAGATCTTTCAATCGGTTGAATCTGATGCAAGTCAGTGAAAAAGCATTATGTCTGTGGATCACAATGAAAGGTACATTTTTGAGGCTGAATGGTACGACAAATTGGCCACTATTCTTAAAAAGTTTTACTTGTATTACTATCCGTCAGACAACACGGTCGAATTGGTATGTCATCGTATATCTGAGAGCTGTTATTGCTGTGTAAATTGGAAAATGTTTATTTACGATATACATCATTTTTTGCAGTTCGATTTGAAGGCTAGAAAGACGTTTTTGAGAAGAACTAAATGCGAAGGAATAGAGGCTAAAGATTTTTACGTTGGGTCTGTCGTAACAATATTTTCGCGATGTATCAAAATAATCGACTATGCCGACTGCTATACACGAACAAAATTACAGATCAAAATGCAGAAGTAAGTGGTGCCTTATAAAAACCAATGTATTGTCCGTTATCCTTTGTCAATGGCAAATTAAACCAGAATACGTGCTTTTCAGAACGTTTGGACTGCTGAAACCAAATGTCCTCGACAAATTAGGTGAAATCTTGAAGCGAATTGTAATGTGCAACCTTCATGTCGCCAATATCAAAATGGTTCAATTAACGCAAGAGGAAGCAACAGAGTTCTGCCACGGGAAAGGTGACTCTGATATAGCGTAAGATAATTACTTTAATAATATACCCTTACGTCGATTAGAAACACTGGTATTTTTCCTTTGCCGTCAGATACGCTATAACCCACCTTACGTCTGGCCCCGTCGTGGCTATAGAATTATTGGGCGATCACGCCCTTACCCGATGGAATGAATTATTGGGACCAGAAGATAGCGACGAGGCTCGTCAAAGGGCACCTTCGTCGTTGAGAGCTTGTTATGGGAAAGACAGAGTTCACAATGCGATATACGGATGTAATAACGAAGAAACTGTAAAACTGGTATGTCTGGCTTTACGACAGTTACGACCCTGCTTACTATTTTCTGTTTCTAAAAATTTAATTCCATTTTTGCAGGACCTGAACTTTTTCTTTCCTGATCGAAAAACTAAAAGGAAAGCACCAAAAAACACAGCCACCTTGAGAAATTGTACGTGCTGCATTATTAAACCTCATGCCGTTCAAGCTAAGCTGATCGGTAAGTAAAAGTAACTGCGTAGTATGATAATGGTTAAAAAAATGTACATTATTTTTCTTACTCCTCTTAAACAACATAGGCCATATTATCGAAGATATTCAGAAAGCTGGTTATATTGTATCTGCCATGCAACAACTTTGCGTGAATCCCTTTGACGCGGAAGAATTCTTGGAAGTTTACAAAGGCGTTCTTCCTGATTACGGGGTACATTCGTATTATTCTTTAAATGGAACTTTTGTAGAATGTTTTGTCATTTTTGTAACTGATTGCAGGCGATGGTAGGAGAATTGCAATCAGGACCATGTGTAGTTATGGAAATAAAACAGAAAGACGGACAGCCTGACGTTCACTCAGAATTTAGAAAATTGTGCGGTCCAATGGATCCCGTAAATATATTTTCTTTCGTTTTTCTCCCATAGTTATTACATTGTACACAGTTAATCGAACAGTTCTTCATTGCAGGACATCGCGCGACAAGTGAGGCCAGGCACCCTTAGAGCCAAATACGGTAAAACTAAAGTACAAAATGCCGTCCACTGCTCTGATTTACCGGAGGATGGAATTTTAGAGGTAATATAATTTGCGCTTCTTCATTTGTATATTTGTAATCTAAAATTAACGTGTGTAAGATTTGGCTCACAGTCAACGATTCTATTTAGGTGGAATACTTCTTCAAGATTCTTGATGGTAATTGATCGATACAAAAAAAACGGACACACTTGGGAGCGAATTGAAATTATATCACTGCCCGGTATTATTTTTATCTCTCAGAATAACTTTTTCGTACTGATAAAACTAAACTTCACTTTCATTATCTATGAAAAATACGTACTATATATTTGTAAATTATATCTTTCGAAGAAAGAGTCTCGATGTTGTATTCTATTTTTGCAATGGGAATAATAAACCACAATACACATTGATAAGAAGCACTTCTGTCTTTATTTTTCACTCTACACTCGCCACGTCAGTTCGGTGGAAATATTAACTCGTCATTATAATAAAACTTATTAAGAAAGTCCGTTGACTTGCTTATATCTGTAAGCGGTTGATATATTTATAAAGTTTTTTTCGCCCCACGTTTCCTTCCACTTTTTTTCTTGGATGATGAAACGGTTTTTTTCCCTCGTCCGTTCGTCTCGTTAGACTAAATCAATCGTTACATATCGCACACAAGGTGCTGCCCTTTGAATATTCATTATCGCACGATATGAATTAAATTGCAAATGTCATTAATTGAAAGCGTCAATCTTATAAATGCTTATGTATTATTACCGTGTATAACTATCTAATCTGTTTCAAACAAGAGTCGAATCGAACTATGCAACAAAAAACTGATTATTATTCTATTCGCCCTCTTGGTGCAATTAAACTTTCCATTGAAATATTTTTTAATATAATAAACATTTATTTATTCGAGCTGATAAAGTTCGGTGTATCATTCTATGTATATATTTATTCCACATAGACTTGTCAACTAGAATTACCGAACATACGAATTATTCAATATCAGTTGTAGGAATAAGGATTTTCATTACAAATATAAACATATTACAGTGTTTGGTGCGACACGACTGATTTATGATTTAATAAACTTTTTCCAACTTTCGGATATTCCTTGAAATTAGCAGAAATTTAGAGCATATATTTTTCTTTCAATGTTTATAATTAAAAATCCCAGAGAAACTAGTTTTATTTAATTTTCACTTTGAACGTCATTAAAATCCGTACGTCGAAAGTTGATCGATTTCACGTGGAAGTACTCATACCGTTTTACTTCTTCCCCGCGGTATTCCTTCTTTACGAACCGAGCCACGGTTGAAAACATTTTACCACGATTTATATTCATTAAATTCAGCTCTCTCTATTAATTTCCATTCAACAAGAGTTCTTTAAAAAAAAAAGTGAGCCCGAGGTGTTTTGGAGTGCTAATTTCGCAATATCCCACTTTTACGAGTAACTGGTACGAAGCAAAAGACGCGCGTTAAAAGAATCCTAGTATATTCACCGGTACACTCCTGCGCAAGATGTACGAGTCAATTTTACCCATATCACGTTTGAAACTTTTAAACATCGAAGTGAATCTGTAACTGCACAAAGTTGGAAACGTATATAAACTACTCTGGCATATCACGTAGCTCGCTTGCGCAACGTATCGCTAAATCCATCAAAATATTTGACGAGACGGAGTATATAATAACGTACCGTCTCGCGAGTCAAACTCTCCTAACCGATTACCATTAATGGTGCCCATCCATTTCAAACCCGCTACACGATGTGTTTATCCTGCCTTAATAACGGCACAATGATGCGTGTCAAGGATCCACGGTATACAACGCGACGTAAAGTTGTAGAAATATGCAGCACCTGGATACGAATACGGCTGTAGTAGACTTTTTTATTTTTACAGTTTCATCGGTTCTTTGCGCTTTAACGGATGCGAATGCAATCGTTACGCATTCGGATTCGGAAAGAACTTATTTTTCAATTTAGAATTTAATGAGAAATTCGAAAGTCCAGTAATAAAACTGTCGTTCCTAAAACTATGATTGAAATAGTTTGTATCTTAAATTTATCGTGTACGCAGAAGTATCGGTGCAATAATTCGGTGATTTTGCTCAAATTTCCATTACAATTAATGGTTTCAATTAAAGTAAGATCCTGTTCGGTTAAAATTAACGATAACATACGCCCTACTTTAACGAGCTTTATCATCCCGATTCCACCAATCTAATATTTATTTAACGCTACCTAACACGGATTTCCTTTCCTAAATCAAGTGTACAGATTCATCGACGGTTCAATTTCGTTTGGATCACGCGCAATCGTTGCGCACTCGAATAATTACAAATATCTCGTATCGAACAGTCTAAAGTCTTCAAAATCATTCACTTCTCGTCACGAACAAACGATTACCGCGCGTCTTTAATTTTCACGATGTACAATAAAAAAGTCATTCATCTTATTCAAGGAAGAGTATCATCCCGAACGCTTCATACAGCTCGATAAACGATCCTCCAATTTCCCGATGGCGTAACCCGAAAATTGGGGACACGGGGGACAAACGTTCCTTCGAAATTTCGAGTAAAAGCACCTCGACAGGTTTTCGGTGGTACGCGTTCACATGAAAGAAGAGGCAAATCGGTTACGCGTTACGGTCATACTCTCAGGTCCGATTGGCGTATTAGAATACGTGTATTTTCAAGCCGGTGTTGCTACCGCAATCGGATAGCCAGTAGTGCGCACGACAGCGCGCAGCACGGACCCATCGGTACTCTATACAGATTCGAAAAAAAAGTCGCTCAAAGAATCGTCGAAAAATCCGGAATTAATGGACACCGATTGAGAAGTATTCGAGCTCTCTTTCGCGTCGACTATTCGTCCCGTTCAATTCAAACGGTCGATATATCAATTCCATCGAATCGAATTAAATCCCTACGAGTAGTAATTTCGTAATTCAAATTTAATTTTTGTGAGGAAGACGGACGTCTGTTCGGTATCGTTAGCAGTCGTGCGATTGGAAGTTTTTTGGACGGTCATTGTGGAATTTTTCTTCTCGTTACGGAAGTCAATATTGATTTCTTGGATCTTTGAAGATTCGCGTATCGAAGAACCGCATCGGCTGGCAGTGTTTTCTCCTTAACATTGAACGGTGAATCAAAAGTAAGTTATCCTTCCGCAGTTAATTTAAATTACTGCACGATTATCTCGAACGACGTTGCAACACTTATGTACTCGTCGATCACGTACCAGTTGATTATTGTTGACCATACCCATATTATATTAGGCGAAGCGTGTCTGATAATACTAACAACTTGATTTGCAAGTGCTTTAGGTTCTCGTCTGGACGTTATAATCGGGGATAAGATAAACGTTTAAAATTCTCGATATGGACGAACTTTTTAAAATATTTCGTTATGTTAATGAAAATTCTATACCCAACTGTGCTTTTGCGGTGTACAATTTACGGCACTCCTTAGTGATTCGCGGCACACAAACTACTGTTTACCTTTCAAAACAAATTTTCTAAAACCCATCTTCGACCCATGGAGCGTTTTAAATAATAATGCGACTCGTTATACCCACGCGTACACCACACAAGATTTTGTTTACACCTTGAATTATTAATTCCTCGAACGCTTCCCTCGACGGTGCGATCAAATTTGATCTAGCAAGAGATCTACGATTTCTTTCCGCTTATATTCCCACGCTCTCGATCCGACGAAGTTAAGTCCTTCCGATCGTAAACAATTTCACCGATCATACCAACGAGCGGAGGGAAAGAAAAAAAAAAAAGAGAAGCTTTAAGAAATAAACGCCATCATCCCCTTCCGGCTTCAATTTCTTAAACATACTCTCCAGACCATTGATCATTGACGCAGATCGCACGAATTGCCGGTCGGACCGTCGTACCCACGTACAACGGTGACGCGTGTCGCGGTCTTCTAACAACGTAATTTGTGGGTTCTTTTGAATGGGCCTCGGAGGGACTCCGCCACTCGCATAGGAGCTAATAGTTACCGGCCTCAATGCACTTGACCCGGTTCGTCGGCGTCGTCGTCGTCGTCGCCGGGACGCTCGGGTATACTATACAGTGAAAGCGAAATCGAACACCTCCGACTGACTTCTTTTATTCGCGGGAGCATTGAGTTTCTTTCGCGAAGGGGATTTTCAATCGCTACACGTAACAGATCGATTTGACCCTTTCCGGTTGCGCTGGAAGTACCGCGTATCGGCTAGGTTTTTGCCCGGTTTACTTTGTATCACGATTTTGCCTTATCACGCTTAATTTAATTGATCGACGTTTAAACGTGTGTGTACATTTTTATAGTTTGTCAGTACGCACTGATTTGTAAGTCTGGAATAAAAATTATAGCTGTCAAGACGTTTTAGGTATTGAAATTTGAAAAAATGCATCTTGAAGATGAACTTTTAAATAATCGACCTTAACGCGCTATAGCTAAGTAAACAAATCGGCGAAGATAATGTCGCGTAATAGATTCACTTACATCCGCATGCATTTAGCATAATCAATAGTCTATTGTACGGTGATTTTTTTTCAACGTTGTGTCATCATTCGGATTCAAGGCGAGCTTCATTGTATCGCGATATCAACAAAATGCTGGAAGCAATAACTCTTTTAATGAAACCTAGGATAAAAATGAGTACGCGAGTTCGAAATGAATCTTGAATTTTTTAAAGCGAATCACTTTTCACCCTCTGTTTGATCTCGCGACGTAAGTTTTTAATAAATCACTGGACCCAGTGAAAATCACAGCGATTCAACTCAATTCTATTGTTTTCGGGGAAGTACGATGTTCATAAGTCGCGTGACAGAAGAATCAAAAATCACGATGATATATTAATCCCTTACATCGATCACTCATCATTTTGATTCTCACCAGCTCGTTTATCGAAGAAAAAAAAGCCATGAGATCTTAAACAATTTCTTTTACAACTTGCATCTTCTAAAGTCGAAATAAAAAGTTCGTCAAAAATGTCTCTTCGCAAATTAGCGTGCAATTGATACGCAGATACATAGCATCCTCTTTAAGAGAACCTTAATTAAACACAGCGAAGCAACGAGTAAATTGAGTCTCGAAAGCTCATCGAACGTCTCGAGGACTAAACTCCACCCCCCCTCCTGAAAATTTGGTATTTTCAAATCCGATATAAAAACCGCCGATTTAAATCAGCTTTCGGTAGCAATGACTGCGGAATCGAGAAAAGAATTCTCGACTCTCGATAGCGAACGACTCAGCGCCGTGTTTCTTGTGTTCGATTTCGCGATAGAGTTTTTAGGTAACGCCGTTTCTTCTACCCTATAGAAACTCGAAGGATTTGCATTCCATTTGGTAATGGCTGTCAATAAATTTACGTAACGTTGAATTTTATTCGGGAATCAATACAGTCGGGGTTAATAGACCGATACTGCAGTCAGTGAAAGTAAAGAAAAAAAAAAAAAAAATATCGATCACCGCGAGCGAATATTTTAATGAGCGTTAAACGAGGCGTTAAGATAACGCAGAAAGACGTTGATAAAGCCACGTCAAGCCTCGCGTCACGTGTGTACTTCGCAAGGAAATTGAAACGCGAATTGACACGGTATCGATAAGTTGAACGCAACAAAACGGCGACACGCACCGCGCAATCGAGACTCGATCGTGATTACGCAAGTAAGGGAATCGGCTTACGACTACTTATCGGTTTTTACGATGAGCGATTCAACGAGATTCCGTACCGCGAATCCGCTGAAATTAAAATCACGTCGAAACAATCATTCTCGCGAGGACGAACGTACAAAACGCGTTATGTTGCAGATTACAGAATCTGTGACTCCAGTCAATATTGGAACGGGTACGCAATAGTTGCGAAAAAAAAAGAAACTTCAGCCATGGACTACCAGTTATGTTGATTCTCGACGAATTATGGAACTCCGTTAAAGAAATTCATCGAGCGACGTTCCTCGCTTCCTGTTATCAATCGATCCACGTTTGCTCGACGATTTCTGTTTAATCGAAGAAACACTTAATTCGCAAAACGAGCGATATTTTCCACGGCGAGGGAGTATCGATATTCTAAAGTTTCCTCGATTCCCCGACTAGAAATAGATCCTCGAGAGCATAAGATCGCCTAGGCCGCGACTTTTCGCCTTCTCACGACGCCGTCGCTGACAGCGTCAAACGCGTAATCGGATAAAATGGATAATTGGAGAGATCTATTCTGGCACATATATATGTTGCAACACAATCCTTTTGAATCAATGCCTACGCCATTCTTTTTGGTCTACGACACGACACTGACGTAAGACGACAGCGAGTGTTCGATGCTCGCCACCCCTCATTAAGATCCTATTCTTAATGAAATTATCAATTTCCACTGTCTTCGACGAATTCGAGTCGCTTCGACAGACTTATCGGAACGAAGCGTTCAATGGGCGCGTAAGTAAAGCAAACTGGAACACGGTCGTGCGCTCGACGAATTGTAAAGTGGGCGCAGTTTCGATAAAACGTAACGGACCATTACTTCCTCTCGCGGTGCACAACGTTTCTTTTTTTTTTGTTTTGCCCGATGCTCGTTCGAATCAGATCGATTTTGATCGTTCGAGCTGATTAAACGCGGCTTTTCGACGAGACAGGGAATGAATTCCAGAAACGCATCTACTCTGATTATCGACGTGAGGGGAACACTTTGTTCTTTCGATTATTTTTCCGACTAAACCGATGCTCGTTAGCATCAGCTTGATTTTGATCGTATGGACGATTAAACGCAGCTTTTCGATGAGTCAGGGAATTAATAATTCGGATAATAAAAGGTAGACCTTCGTTCGAGGACTCGTCGCCCTTTTCCATGGTTCGCATTAGTTATCCTTCTAAGCTATGGTCTTGACCGTCCGACATTTTGGACGCGATAGGAGAATCGTAATCGTCGTTAGGACTTCACGGCTGTATTGAGATTCTCCGTACACGACACGTGCCAAACCTTGAGTGGAAAACGTGTTCTCATAACTGACTCGTCGTCTTTCGTACTACTTGAATTCCTACTCGTCTTTGCAGATCCACGTCGATGCTCGCGGTACAAAGGTCGCTGGGAATTACGCAAATACGTTCGTGTTACACCTTCGTAGGAATCCTTTTTTTTTTTAAAGAGATTGATCTGTGGAAGGAAAAAGTACGTGGACTTTATTAGCGCTTTTCGCGGCTTTTTGAACTCTAAATTCATTCGCGACACCGTAGATTTTACGTTATTTGTATCTCCGGTGATCCGATTGGAAATTAACGCGATTAGTTTTTCAAACCTTTTAAATTTTTATTGGTAAGAAGTGAGAAACGTTTTTTTTTTACACGATCACACGCTCTATATCTAGACGAATAACATACGCGCGTAACATACATCGTATTGCAACTTCGTCGTAAATGTGTTACTAACGTAAGTGAGAAGACAATCCTAACTAGTCTATTTCTACATCGTGTTGCGTGATACGCGCGTATGTTACGCGTCCGTACCCGGCTTCACGGTTCATCAACCTGACGATGTAATTACAAATGCTTACTAATTGTCAAGACAACGCTCTTGCGATTTTACCTGTCCCCTGTATATCGCGACTAACGAAGGGTTGATACGTACAAAACGCGTACCTAATCAGATTTTCATCGACACGTCGCGTTTTCCTTTTAAAAATACCCAGAAACGATTATAAACCAAAGTCAGAGAAAACGAGTCTGACCGTTTTATGGTAACACACTGCCTTGTACCAGCAGCGGAAGTTAATGAGAAAAATTTATTGTTAGAGCGTACTTACTAGACGCCACGAAGCGTGAATTTCATCGAAGCGATTCTTGCTTTCGACGAGCGATCAGCTTGGGAAGAACGATATTTGCAAATTCGACTTTCGTGGAATGTATTCCCTCTCCGAGTGTATTCTCTTTCTTAGAAATAATATCAACGAACGCAGGCTTCTTAAGCGAATTCGTACATAGTGTCGATTTAATCGTTATCGATTAAAGTATTCTTGTAATTATAGGATTGTCACGTTGCGTCACGCGAAACTTTAATTCGCATCTGTCGCTGTTGCAATTTTTCAAACAAATAATCGTCACGTAAACGCGCGAACGATTATTTAACATATTTGACTCTCATTAAAAAACACGGAAAGGATTGTAAAGCGAAGTTGGAGGAACGAGTCTGTTCGTTTTAAGGTAACCGCCTTGCACCATCGTTTTGACGCGTCTACCCTTTAAATTTAGATCGTCATTTATCATTTAAAGTTGTATAAGGTTTAAATTCGTCTCGCGTACAAGGGAGAAGGTGGAATAAATTGGGCAATTTAAATTCCCCGTAATCATTGCCGTCTTTCGGCATTATTTTTTTTTCTTGCTCCGAATGTACCACCAACGAAATGCACATGGAAACAGATTTGTTGAGCTTCTATGATACGGGTCTTCATCGCTAGAATAAATGACCCTCTTGTCTTCAGGGTGAATTATTTAAAATAGGTCTTTAGAACAAAATATTGTTTAGATAACAAAAAACATCCTTAAAGCAACGGTTGTTTGGTCAGAAAGAAAACGAAGTCTGGTACCTTTGATATCATCTACGTGATACGAATTTATGAAAGCATCTTTTTATAATTTCCAAAAATGTGTCACTTACACGAACGGCCGATTTTTACGGCACCCAACCCGACAAACGTTACGCGTGTACGTTTCGTGCGGTCCAGTCACGCTTGTTTTATGGGAACAAAAATTAGTGTACCGTGTGTTTCTTCATTGCAAGGAATTCCTGCGCTCTTAAACAATCTTTCAGGAAGAGGATACTTAGCACTCGGTTCATCCGCAAGGTCCGTTCAAGCACGAGTTATGCAATTACATTTGTAATGGGCCAACATTCAACTCCGACAACGCTAGCAATTCGCGGTAATTACTGTATCGTGTCTCGTAATCTATCATAGGACATGTCTACGAAGGCTTCACCTCACGATGGAAAGAAGTCAGAGGACTCTGCATTCGAATCGGAAGATCGAACGAAACGTTACGTTCCGCGCACAAGACGCAACGGAACAGCGCGATATTAATTTAATGCTTATCAATTGGAAATTAATACGACTGTACGATGACGATGAATTTTAAAAACTCGCGCGCATTCTCGGATCTTAAAAATGCAAAAAGTGTGTATTCTAACAGGAATACTTATTATTGATAATTGCGTTCCGAGGATGGATGTACGTTGACGTACATTAATGTACATTAACAATCGACACGCCGATAATTAAAAAAAATGATCGTTGATCGTTGTCGAAAGCTTGATCAATGACCGTAAGGAACGATTGGTGATATATCTTATTTTCTTTTAATTCACACTTTAACAAATGTTTTGGAGTTTCGAGGATCGAGAATGTCGCTCTTTAAATTCTATTTTTTAGCTTTCTTATTTTTGCTGGTGAGTAATATCGTTCCATAAAACTTTGATTTACATAGACCCTGTACTTCTATTTTTAAAAATGATATATTACCTATTTTCAAACAGGAAAAAAAATGTTATATCCTCAATTTCTTTGCACATCCCGATCCGGTCAATAGTTTCTCGACTCTCACGAGACAAATTTGTTGGTACAAGATCAAAATCAAGATACCATGGTATTCGTTATATCATCGCAGTTTATCCGGTGAAAAATGTGTTAGAGAACTCGCGTGATACTGGACATCTCGATGCGTATCTAATAAAGAGACGAGCAGGGAAGAACGCTATAACTATGCGCAATATTATTTATCGCGCTTCCTATTCGCGGAAAGTTTCTCAAAGAATAATTTATAATGAAGAATGTAGTTGCAGGAAACAGTTTCGAATAAATTGTATACTTGGGAATAAAGAAGAATTTAAAAAATTCTAGAAACGCGTCTACTCTTATTATCAACGTGACTGGGAACACTTTGTTCTTTAGATTATTTTTCCCACTAAACGAACAAAAGACCAAAAGATTTTTCCCGCGTTATTCGGTGTGCCAAAATTCATCTACGCGAAGGAAATCGTCCACGCTCAATTAAAGCATGACATAGAAATAGTGTTCAGGTGATCATAAAATGATAGAAACCCCTGCATACAATAGTAGTAAATATATTTTATAAATAAACAGTATTTTCGACTGGTCTGATAGAAATAGGTGTACCTTAATTACAGGTAGTTCCAGCGTTAATCGCTAATTTTCCAAACGCGTGCAACTCCGTAACGTTAAAATAACATAAGCGTTACACTTTGAATTGATAAGTAACGCGTATTCGCAACATGACCATAAAACGCCATAAGGTATCACGCACTCTCCTGTCTCGCATTCTATCGTCTGCCAGTTCAAAACGGAAGCTGTTTACGACGCGCCGTAAAAACATGAATTACGAGCGCCGGGAACGCATTCCCTAAGAAAATCAAACGAAACAAAACGTTGAATCTAGCAAAAGTGACTATTAAGGATAATGAATCCGAAGTAGGGAGCAATTAGAGCGATGTACGCGCGTCTCGAGCGGCAAGACTGTATGTATACGTACATACGCGGAGGTGCGAAATTAAAACTCGGCTAACGGGCTGTTTGTAAAACAATGTACGGAGTAATTACCAGCGCTCGGATTACAGTGTTCCTTGAACTTCGTACAACGCATGGCACCGTCATCCCGCGCATTGACAACAATCGACGATGCGATAAACCGAACGTAGGTTCCGTGCGAACGCGGAACCGGGGAATGAAATTTCAGACGCCGGGGGTTCTAATGAGAAGAGCGATTGTACAAAAACGATAATTCGATAATAACGAGGGAGAGCGATTAACACGATTGTCGTGTATCTCTCTTTTGGTAAATAATCAACATTACTGTGTACTCGAGAATTTATCGCGAACACATATAGGATTGACACTAGTAATCGTCACTAGTATGTATATGTTTAAATTTGTTTATAAATTGTTCGGCTAAAGAAACTGTCGCTCTTTTGCGATTTTTAAATTGCTAAATTAATTAATAAATTTTGAATATTGCTAAATGCCAATACTATGTATGTAAGGGTTAATTAAAAGTGGAATTTTTTTCTTTTTTTTAAGTCTTTGGTGACAAACACTTCTCTAGTTTCCAGAACCATTCGTATAAAGAAAAAAATAAATATGTTGCTGTTCTGCAATCATATACATTTAAGGGTTAATGAGAACAATACGCGCGGACGTGAATGTGTTAAACTGACAATGAGCACACGTCACGCGACGAACCTTCGTTTTTTGTCCGTCTTGCGAGGATGGGGTAAAAAAAAAAAAAAGCTTGAACGTTTCAGTTATCGATCTCATCTGTCGGTCATACGTATTGCGCAATGTGTTTGCGGGAAATTGTTGTAGCGTAATTTCGTGTTGTTATGGCCGTCACGCGAGAGCCTCTGAATTATTCATTATTCTCCGCGTATTCCCATTTGATTTTTTATAGAAAATCTATTCTCCGTATTCGACTCTTTAACGCGATTTTATCTGACACATATAAATTCTACTTCTCGACACCGCGCTAGGTTCGTGATCGTGCAAATCGCGGGGAAGAGGATCGTAATGAATTAAAGATAAGAGAAGGTCCGTAGAAATACTGGACCGTGATTCGAAGGCTAGACAGTTGACATTAATAGAGAGATTATCGCTAACGATGGATTATTTCCCTTGATTTGCTATCATCTTCTCTTCCGGCGAAAGTATAGTCTTGGAGGGATCTTCTAGGTTTAGCGTTCACGAGAATCAGGCATTCCTCAATAATTGTTTTTCCAGAGTGGAATAAAGTCACAGCATTTGTAACGAGCATGCTCGTTACGAAAAGATGGCATTTTTGGTTTAACGACGAGTGTACGCGTCGCGTAGTAAAAATGTTACCGTTTTACTATTCAAAATAAAATTAAGGTAAAACAGAAAACATGCTCGTAATTCATATCCGTTATCGGTTAAAAATAATTAACCACGCGAGTGCGAGTTTTCCAAATAAAACAAGACACTCGAAGGGTTAGTATTTATTTGACAATTCTTAAAGATAAGAATTGTACGTTTATTTTCTGGACACTGTTAAACTTGGCCCGAGACAAGACCTTGTCCCTTGATATCGACGACGATAAAAATATTGACGATTTTTCTAATTTATAATCGATCTCGACCAGCCTGAATTATTTTACGATCGGACTATTTACAAAAGTTTTATTCTTTAAATAGCGTGACCGTTGCAACGTATTACGAGAATCTAACGAATCATTTACCCAGCGATTCCCACGAGCGGAAGTTGACGTACGATAGCACCGCGTACGATGTGCAATCCATTGTAAAACAGTTATGTAAAAGTCATGACATTTCTATTGACATACAGCGTCCACTGTCATGGCTACTGTTTCTCGGATGTCAACGGCAAAAGTTTTAACAAACGGTGGATGCCGAACGTTACTTCGAGCAACAAATATTTTAACGAGAACTTAAACCTACGAGCGTGTTTGCAACGCGTTAACGAGGGTACACGAATCGCTTTATAACGCGTTATAATACACGTGTAAACGCGTTTACGCAAATATTCGTGACACGTCGTGTCACTTCTAACGCGAACACGAAACATTTGCAACCCGTGTTGGTTAATGCGCTTGATGCTAGTCACGATTATAATTGAAACGTTTGATTATCAACCGCAGTTCACGATTCAATTTTTTAATTAGTCGATTTCTAATCGGTTTTAACGACCCGTGTCGATACTTCATCGACAATTGAATTAACCATCGATCATCAAATAACTAGCGATTGGAGACTATTATAGTCGATCGATTAAATTAATCGCGATTTATTACTATCCAGTTTTTTTTAATCACAAGCATTATGTCTATGTTGTTTGATGCAGTTTAAACATTGTTGCGTATGGCAGGTGCGTTTCTAGAAACGTTTCGCCATGCACAACGTCTCATTAAATTTCAAAGTTTCCGCTGTTTTTTTTTAAGTATGTCGCAAACTACCGAGAATTTATAACGCTCGGTACTTTACGAGCGTTCACTGTGTAACGACGAAACAGTGTTTCCTCAAACGAAAAACTTTGTTTATAATTTCTGTATCATATATGTACATGGCACTTCTCACTTATGCGTGACGTTGAATTTATGACTTGGAAGAAAACTATTAACTAAGAGGTAAACGTCATTATAAAAGTTTAATCACGCGAAGAGCGACAGGTTATTATCGAACAAAGGATCACTCGCGTCCTTCGAGCGTTAACGCTTATTTTTTGGAGAAGAGAGAGAGATATAGACAGATAGATAGATAATTATTTAAACGTAAACAAGAAATGAGCAAAAAAACAATTATTAAAAAATAACATGTCATAAAAAGGGAATGTACGGGAACAATATGCAAATAATGATAAGGGCAATTCTCTTAAGTAAATACATGAAATAAAAGTTCTAGTGGCAGCGAAGAAAGTCAATAATTCTGCCAAATATTGAGAAAAGTTAAATGACACTTTTCCATGAAATCAAATGCAATCATTATGTCTCACCCACCACCGGTGATACTAAGAAGAGCATGTTCTTTTTCTGGATTAAAAGTATCATAGCAAATAGAACGAAACGCCTAATGATGCGCGTAACAAAGTCATCCGAGTTCGTTCGAATATTTGCACGTGTCCGATAACGAATTACAAGCTGGTACTCGACGTACATTCGGTGTCCGGTATCTGTGTACGAAAAAATGAGCCGACGCGTACATACGCACGAACATTCGCGCGAGTCATGCAAAGTTGGTCGGGTCTAAGCAACGGTACTCCTTCGAAAAGTGTTACAATTCCATCGGTTGAGCCTCAGGCTGACGCACGATAAACCGAGTTGCGAAATCATTTATAAATTTCGAGCGAAATTATATAAAAATGTGAGTACCGCGAGTGATTTTGAAGTAGACGCTTTTGAAGGTAGTTGTTTGCTTTACTCGCGTTGGGACATTATTGCCAAAATCCGGGATTGGCTTAAATCTAGATCATGCGCATCTCTGGATCTTCGGATCTCCAAACTTTTTTTCATTCTATCAAGTGTATTTTAAATCGCTGATCGCCAAATATTTATAGAATTTCTGTTCTACTGAAAATTATTTCACAAGGAATCACGTGTGTTTGCTCGTTTTAAAAATAGTTTGGAGATCCGGAGATTCGGAGATGTGCATAATCTAGATTTGTTCCCGGGAATTATTTATTACACACGGTGATTTTGTAGTTACAAAGGTGCTCCGTCCTCCACTTTTGTGAGAAATGAAAAACGAATTATTCTCGATGGTACATTCCACGATTCCACAAATTTCTCTATTTTATAACAAATAGATATCGTAAAATTACAAAAGTTCTTTAATTGTTTATCCAATTTAAAATAGATTATTTCTAAAACAATGTTTCCCGTAGACAATTTACAGTTTCAAGATTTCACTTAATTTTACATCGAACGTAGAGCGAGTGAATTAATCCTTTTTAATCCTTTCCAACAGGAAATACGAACATGTACCGGTGACTTAAGAGGCGTCGAAGATATGTACGGCGGACCGCACCGTCTCTAATATCCGACGTCGTTTTTTTTTTATTACTATATATACAAATCTCGCGTACCCCCGAAAGTTCCTCAACGGCAGCAAGATGATGCTGCTAAAGAGCTTCTTTAGGAGGATCATCAAAGACTTTCGGCACAAGGAACTGCTGCCCCTCAAACTAATATTCTTCGTTCAAGCGTCGAGTGAGTATCCCTTCCGCTATCGTTTCAATCGAATCGAATCGATACTCTAATTAATCGTACACCTACAGCGCTATACGTACTTTATCCGTACTTGACGATACACATGAGAGAATTGGGCATAAATGTGGAGGAAACCGCCATAATGAGTTCCATCACTCCATTCATAGCGATGGTGATGCCACCCTTGGCCGGAATGTTCGCCGATCGGATAGGAAATTTCAAAGTAAGTTTGCGTCAATGATATTCGTGTTAAAGGAACGTACTCGCAATTATAAATATATTAAACCGTAAAACAACACAGGATGTACATAGAATATCTTTCCAAATACGATTGACAGTGGGAGATTGATTATATAACTCACAATTATGATTTTTTACTTATTTATTACTTAACTCACAATTATGATTTAGCCGGAATAAAATGGACGGCACTTAAACATTTTCCATCTGCTATACCCAAAACAGTGATTTGTTTACTTCAATTTATTACATAACTCACAATTATAATTTAGCCGGAATAAAGTAGACGGCACTTTAATATTTTTCATCTGCTATACCCAAAACATAAAAATTCACTTAGTGCTCCGTCGGAACACGCACCGAAGTATGCTCTATAATAGTTATTCGTCCTATGTCATAATTATATCTATGTCATCCTACGTCATAATTCGTTTCCTCACGATCGATCGTACTTGTCGAAATTTTGAGATTCGAACTTACCGAACGCAATGGTATCTTACCAGAAACTACAAGGCGTACGTAAGGGACAATAAAACGAGTTAATTCAGTTATCGCCATCGCACGTACGTTTCGCAATTACGAAACGCCGTATCGTCAAAACCGAATTGTCAATGATTCGTTTCCGTAGATTTTATTATCTCTCTTCTCGTCGTTCGGCGGCCTGGCGGCGCTCTTAATGTTGCTCGTGCCGATCGGAAGGATAACCGTGGAATTTCCGGATAGAGTCGTCATGGATCTCGGTTGTACGGGGAACAACGGATTGGTCTACACGATGAGCCAAAATCATCCGTGCGAGAGAAAATTGCAATCGGAGACCTCCACGAGGATAGAGAGTTGTGGGTAGGTAAGGATGCGCGTTGCTAACGAGATTCGAAGATATTTTCTTTTCCGTCTCGAACGATTTGGTACTGCGGTCGCGAGATACGAAAGAGAGTAATGATTGTGGCGACAAATTCTGACGGTTCGTATCCGTTCGAGGCTTGATCTAGATCATGCGCATCTCTGGATCTTCCTATATCCAAACTTTTTATTTTTTGCTCTGTCAAGTGTATTTCGGGTCGCTGATCACGAAATAATTATAGATTTCTATTGTACTGAAAATTATTTTACAAGGGATCACATGTGTTTGCTTGCTTGGGGAATAGTTTGGGGATCCAGAAATGTGCATGATCTAGATTTCTTTCCCGTTCGAATATGATTTATCGTTTCGTTGTCGATTCGATATACAAAGTATAAAGAACGCTAATACGTGTTCGGTATTCGATTCAAATAGTAGAGTCAAATATATGTTTTTACGCGTCTTTCGTAAAACGACGCGTTAAAGTCGAAGCCGCGAGTGTACAATTTGTTGTGAGTAGAGAAAAAAAATCCACGCGACCGCAATAAGAGACGGGATAAAGATCATTTCGCCTTCCTGTTTGCGCCAGCGTTCATTAGGTTTAATTTGTTTTAATCACGCATTTTTTTTCGCGAAATAATATTTCGCTAATTCTCTTTTAACGATGCACCGTAATTTAGTTTCGCGCGCAAAAAAAAGCTTTTTTAACAAGCGATCAATTTAAAGTGCGTCCAAGACGGCGTGTGTGTGCGTTCAATCGCGGTTCTTGCGACGTTCGATCGTAGCGCTCGACGAAACGGAAGTGTTTATGGCTTATTTTTTTGCAGTTACATGTGTCACATGGACATTCGCAACGAGACGGACTTAAAATCGATTTTATCGTCGAGAATATATACGATTGAACAGCATAATTTGGAAACTGGTGTGAATTCTTCTTTCAAATTTACCGTCGAGCAGAACGAAATGCCATCGGTACGTATTACAATTTGATTTATACCCAATTTCCACCGTATCAGATATTTTGAGATGTTCCGTACTTAATTTTTATCGTCATAATTTTTGCAGGGAGAGGAGAGAGATATAAGGGAGCATCGAAAGTTAATCAACAACGAATATTACAAAACGTCCGTTCGACAGCTCTCCAAGAACGAATACTTTTTCCCCGCAAATCGGCTGTACAAATTTACGTGCACGGTGTCAGGATTTATCGAGGACTTCGAGACTTCTACCTCGGGTACTGCCACGGCGGGCAGAGTTTACGAAAACAAAACTCTCTGTACATTCAATCCATTCGTCGACTCCGAGGTACGGTGATTTTAACATTTAGTTAGCGTTTCTTCGCGAACTACTTATCATTTCTTTATTGAATAAATAATATCGTCCGCGTTTTCAGGAAGGCGCGAGCGAAACGATAAATTACCATTCGTATAAATCGAAGCTGAAGGAGCTAGAGGTGACTATCGACGATCTCGATGAGAATCGACGAAAGTATTTGGCTGAGGAAATAGCGTGGAACGGGAAGGACTATCAAAATATAACCTGCGGCAATCCTGATCTCGAGAAAGAGCAGATAACTCTCAATTTACCACTCTTTAATTATACTCAAAGCTCGGAGCCGTACAAGACTATAAACACGGAGCACTGCAGCAAGAGGTGCATTGTTACGGCGCCGCGAAAGGAAATGTGCACGAACAAAAACATGGTGGTGGAGTATAACATCAGATTAACTTTTTGGGTCTATTTCGCCATTCGTGTATTTATAGGTGAGCGCAAGGATCGATAATCCGAGTTTACGCGAGATTATGTAATTAATCGTGCAATAATACGTTTGATTAAAGTTCAGTAATTTAAAACAATTTTAGAATTTATTTGCGAAAAGAACGATCGTTCGAAGATTGTTGTAACTTTATCAAATAGCGTACGCGATATTAATTTAGATTATTTACGAAGTAAAAGAGGAGGATCGTTAACGTTATTATTAAAAGAAGAATTCTTTATTAAAAGAAGATTACAGCTGACGCTTTTTACTTTCAGGCGTTATCGGTGGTACCACGTTCGCCATGTTCGAGGGCGCAGTAATCGCTATACTCAGGGAACAGGAGGCCGATTATGGTCTTCAAAGGATTTATGGTAGCATCGGTGGCATGATATCGTCACCGCTCTCCGGACTCCTCATCGATTACGCGAGTATCGGCAAGGGTTACACGGATTTCAGGTAAAATCTATCAAGGAATTTTTTAGAAGCTTAAAGTTGATTTAAGTGTATCGTATATGTATGATAAATAAATTTTTGTAGGCCCGCGTTTTATCTGTACGCGGGACTGAAGCTAATGTCAGGATTTTTAATGCTCGCCATCAATCTGGAATTCAAGTCACCCGCGACTAACGTCGTTCAAGACGTTTTCAGTGTTTTGAGGAACATCGAGGCGGTTGCGCTTTTTATCGCTTGCTTCATCCTTGGTAAACGAGCAATTTGATAAGCGAATTTGGTTTCGAGGTGTAAGAAATTTTTTAGATAGATGTTGAGGAGACACCGAGACAACTAGCGTAAACTTTATTCGTAATTTCCGCTGCTCTTCGACACGGTGGCCGAATAACGATATTGCAACGCGCTTTCTACGATCGGATCGTAAAGTTCACGAAGAGTATAACTTTCAATTAACGATATGTTTAATTACGGTGTTTTACTTTTATTTACTTTAAATAATTTTAATAATAATTTATAATTTAAATAATTTTAAGTAATTTTACTTACTTTACTTATTTATTATATCTCAATGCCGCGTTGTCGTACAAATTTCAAGTAGTTATAAGAGAATCGTAATTTCCTCGAATTAAATATATTCTAAAAATAATCTCTTCCGAGAAAAGAAAAAGCAAATCGATTTTCTAAACTTCTAACGTTCATTTCCATCTACCAACTCTCATGGTTATTTCTATCTTCCCCCTGACTTTGACTTAAACCAAAAATTACACCTTCGAGCCGAGTGGTATTCCGAAAACTTTCGGTTAAAGAATGTTACTTTTCTTTTTCAACGCAGGTACCGCTTGGGGATACATCGAATCGTTCCTCTTCTGGTTGATCCAAGACTTAGGTGGATCAAGTTCGCTCATGGGTATGACCATAACCGTGGGCGGTATAGCCGGTATACCATTATTGGTACTATCCGGGCCAATCATATCGAAGATCGGCCACGCCAATGTACTTTTCATAGGATTCGTTTTTTACGCCATAAGACTCTGCGGTGAGCGTCCCCCCCATCGATATTACGATCGACCGATTTCGCGTCCCGCATAAAATAAAGATCGATCCCTCGCCAAAGTACCATCATCGTGCAACTTTGCATTAGCTTTGTCCAAATATTCGCATATTTACTTCCAGGTTATTCCTTAATTTATAATCCGTGGCACACCCTTATCTTCGAGGCACTGGAATCCGTGACGTTGTCACTCAGCTTCACGGCTGCTGTCACTTACGCGGCTAAATTGTCCACTACCACCACTGACAGCTCGATACAAGGACTACTGGGTGGCGTCTATTATGGCGTTGGTAAGGAATTGATAAAAGAAATTTTTTATTTTAGGTTTGCTCTTCCGCGTTTTGTTCAATCTGGCGGCTTAAATCTAGATCCTGCACATCTCTGGATCTTCGGATCTTCAAAGCTTTTTTTCACTCTATCAAGTATATTTAGGATAGCTTATCACGAAATAATTATACAATTTCTATTCTACTGAAAATTATTTGACAAGCAATCACATGTGTTTGATTGCTTTAAAAATAGTTTGGAGAATAGAATTTCTATTCTACTGAAAATTATTTCTAAAGAATCACATGTTTTTGCTTTGTTTTGAAATAGTTTGGGGATCCGGAGATTCGGAGTTGTGCATGATCTAGATTTGTTCCAATCTGGCAATTTCAAATTTCAATAAATAACTATTGCAATTATTCTAATATTTTAATAAATAACTATTGCAATTATTCTAATATTTTAATAAATAACTATTGCAATTATTCTAATATTTTAATAAATAACTATTGCAATTATTCTAATATTTTAATAAATATTACTTTAATTAACGGTGAATAATTAAAAAATCGAAACACGGAATCGGTATTTAATTCTCCCAGTTTCCTTTAGCCACGATTCGAATTCATCGATCGAGCCTGACAAAAACAATTACTTCCAGGCAAAGGTTCCGGTAGCTTGATCGGCGGATACCTGATGAAAGCCTTCGGCACCAGGCCAACCTATCGAATCTTCGCCGTGGTGACTCTGATAACCGGCATAATGTACTACATCTTCAACGCGGCGTACCTGAAGAAACGTCCCCAGGTAGAGGGTAACGACATAGTGAAGAAGAAGCCGAAAAACCTGCCAAAGCAGAACGGCCTCGAGAGCGGTATCATGGAGATCGCGTTAGAAGAGAAGAAGCGTCGGTGCATCGAGGAGGGCGAGAAGATAAACACGAACGAGCGCGACGGTATCGACAATCAAACTTTCGCGATGGATCAGGAGAACTTGACGCGGGACGAGGAGAATCGTCGTTCGAAGACGATCGAGAGCATCAATAACGCTAAGAATCTCGATAAAATAGAGAAAATGCCGGCGGAGGTTAATAGAAAGAAATTCGGCGCTAAGAAGGTGAAGAAGTCGCAAGCCGACGAACGCGATCGAACGAAAGAGAGCGCGCAGCAGAACGGTGTGACGAATACGAGTTTCGAGAGCGAGGATCAAAATCGATGTAACGTCACCGTCGAGAAGCCGCCCGACGACAAGGGTCAATAAGGTTCGCTGCGTTGATCGCGACGATCGGTACGCGACGATCGATCTATCGATCGGCAACGTGACGGAGTTTCGCGAGAAAATTTCGTTGGAGGAGCGAGAGAGAGACGCACGACGGTAATTCTTCGCTCTTCCTCGTGTTCGTATTTAATGTCTAGAGATTCATACGCGTTCGAAAGACGTTTGGATATCGTTCGATCTGGTTTTATAAATTATCTCTTCGCTCAGCCCCGTTGGAAAACTATCGCTTCCCCCCCCCCCCCAGAGAGTTATGTAAATAACGCTACTCGCGTACTTCGCGACGATTTACGTGTCGAAGTACTTTCTTCTTTTTTCATCGTTCCTATAGTTATCTTGGAGACGTATCAACGATTAAACATTGGCAATGATTTCGATATTAATATAAACGATAGGGTTTAACGTTACTTGTTAAGTTTCATAAAGCGAAATTACGTATCTCTGTTAAGTTTACGCGGTTGTTGTACGCTTCTTTAACGAGATTGTATATTATAAAGATAGTATACATATATATATATATATAGTTATTTATCTGTCAGTATTGTACGTTTGTTATGGAAAAGTCCGCAGACGCGTTATTTAAACGGAACAATTGGACGATCGAAATTTAAAAATACTTGTTACGCCGATGCTAATTACTCGGCTGTTTATTTCTCTACAAACACTTTTGTACGGTTACATCCGGTATCGCGTACGCCACCTTCTACGACGAAGCGACACTTCATTCTGATCTTACGTATACTTAGAGTTTATGTTTGCGTATAATTTAAATGTTTAACGTAAGTCCATTTCACGTAGCGTATCGCGCAAAGGTACGTAATAAATTCAATTTAATCGTAACGAACGCTAAAGGCGAATTAAACGAGTATTACGCAGATACATTCTACTAGAATAAACACAGACGGTAAACGCTAAGTTACCGAACAATAAAGACGCTATGAGAATTCCGCGAGAGACGCGATGTGATACAATTACGAAGGAAATAGCACGTAATTGAAAATCTCGTACAAAGTGTAATCGTAATCTGCAGCGATGACTATAAATTCTCCCAGACGACGGATACAATTATTATTGAAACGAAATACATGGAATTATAAATGGGCAAACGCGTTTCCTTCTCCACCTCGTTCGCTTCCCATACCAATTCTCGCGCGCTATCCGCGCGATTCCATCGTCTCTCTTTTTTTTTTAAGATCATTTTCCGGTCAAGGACGGCGTAACGATCGTTTGTTTCCTTCCTCGGCGCGCTTTTACACGGGGACTCGTCGTAACGGTGTGTCGTGGTTTGCGCAGAAAATTAGAGCGATTTTGTCAGCACGTCGTTTTGCCTCGTTAGCGCGTCTGTGGCTGCGTGGAAAATGTTTTGTCGGGCGTCGACTACTCGCTATCTCGAATTGTAATTCGAACGAACGGGAGAAACGATGGCGCGTACGATTAAATTCGTAATTGCGTGGTAAGACGGTGGATATCTCGTTTCGATCGAGAGGGAGGATATTCTGTTCGACGCCGATTACGAGAAACGCGATTTCAGTGGCGGACAATAGTTTCTCGATCGTCAGGCGTGGCGGATACAGTTACGAGTCTATATAGAAGACCGCGAGCACGAATTCCTCGATCATTCATCTTTAGCTATCAGAGAAGATGATACGTATGTTAATACCGTTCTTTTTTGCGGGCCTGTCCGTTGCGTCGGTTTTGCCGGAAGTGACGTCGTACGCAAAAGTGTCAAGAAATGGTCAGCGAGAGATGACAGCTAATAGGGAAACTTCCCCGTGGATACCTGGGTTTGTAACCTAATCGATTGCGAGATATCGATCAGATCGAATTTGGTTAATCGACGCTGACGAGACGTTATTTTTATTAACGCGTTGATCGGCGTGTCAATCATATTTGGATGACACTTTGATAACGTTAATATTAATAAGATTAGTATTCCGTAACTATATTGCGGTAACGTCACCCGAATGTGAGTGACGTGGCGGTGAACACGTTAAACGGCAATCGCGTTTTCTTTTGTTCAGAGTATTTTTGGGAAACGGAGAAACCAATGGCGAAGGGAACGAAGGTAGAAGCTTTCAGAATTTCGCCGTGGCCGCGTCACCCGTGTACGTCCCACCGGAAACCCCAAAATCGCGAGACGACGAATCGATCGATCTTTCCGGCGACGAAAGGTAATGGAAACTTAACTTTCTTGATATATCAGATTACACTCGATTCTTTCATCCCGGTAAAACGTAATATTTGGTAAAATATAAATGTATTTTCTTTTTACTCAGAGGATTTTTACGAGGCAACGGAAGCAAGAACGAAGAAAACGAAGGTAGAAGTATAACAAATATCGCCATCACTGTGTCCCCGGTGTACGTTCCGCGGAAAATCCCGAAATTGCAAAACGGTGAAGCGATCGATTATTCTCCCGCTGGAAGGTAATGGAAATATATCAACATTTCTGTTCTCGTCTTTTTTTATAACGAATGTATTTTCTAAAAAAATACTTGTATCTGATAAATTTCAAAGAAAATCGAATTAGTAGACTTTACATTTTTTAATTGATTTCAAGATCTTATCCGGACAAACAAACGACCAGACAGAGAAACCAAGATAAATAAAACCGTGTAACGAATTAACATTTCAATCATATATATAAAAATAATTGGCGTTATCATCTGGTCGTCATCAATTAAAAATTCGCGAATTAACAAAAAAAGTTTTGTTAATTGTTTGTCTTGTCCATTCGCGAATTTTTAATTGATGACGACCAGATAATTACACCATTTATTTTTATACATATATATGATTGAAATATGATGAACGGTCGATGATTAAATTCATGATTTACTATTAACGAACTAAAATGATCGGACAATGTTACGAATGATACGAAATAAATTTTGCAGATATTCGACTTTGGACCACGAGCTGTTAGCTAAACTCGATGCCACTGGGAAGAAACAAATTCAAGACCGATACCACCCACAACCCTTTCTAACTAAAAACAATGGACAATCGAACGGCGTGAGAGAGCAGAGCGTACCGAAAGTTGTCGTCGGTCCGAGCGGTCCTCCGAATTCCGATTCGTTCGATTTTTCTCAACCAACGTACTCCGGCAATTTTGATTACAAGCCGTCGGATTATCTCAGCGACAAACCAGTCTCTAAGCCAATCACGATCGACGATTATCCAAATTCCGAGATTAACGACAAGGTAGAGTTCAACGACACATAAACAAATTTAAGTATAATTGATAATCGAGTATGATTAGTTTCAGAATTCAATTCAATTCAATCCCGATACAAAATCAAGTATAATTTTAATCTCACGACGACCTTTAATTAAATTCAAACCTAACGTCAATCGACGCTATCGTTTCACAATTTCCTCGATTCTTATTTCCAGCCCCCGGATTCCTACAGGCCCCAATCGGACCCTTACTACGGCAATCATGGCCATGATCACGATCAGGATCACGACGACGTTCACGATCACGATCCCGATTTTTCCGACTTTCCACCAGACTCCACGTACCACGGCGACAGCGCCCCGAAACCCATTGAATTCGCGGGACACCTCGATCATCCACCTTACCCGGACGACTCCTACGATCACGATCACGTTTATCATCACGAGGTGATCTACGATCACATACCCGAGTATCACGATCATCCCCACGATCAAACCGAGCCGCCCGAGATGAACGATCAGAGGCTAGATAAGAGACCGTACTCGTATTACTTTATCGGCAAGAAGCTCTGGTACGTTCCACTGTACTTCAGCATTTACTTCATCATCTACATAGCGGCGCTGGTCCTGAAGAGCATAGCGAGGCACAAGATCAACTTTCCGAGTCATCTCGTGGACGCTGTGGGCCATTCGAGAAAGATACCGGATACCAGCTGGTGGGATCTTACCGGAAGAGTGCTGGAGGGTATCGAGAACTTTGCCGAAACTTTCGGCAGGGTCTCTTAGAGTATTCGTGTTAATGCACGAGGATCGCGAGCGAGGCGATGATTTTGTGTTTGTAAATATCAACGGTCGAAGATTTTGTAAATATTTTATTTAAGATGCGTCGATTATTAATCCTTGGGGTCGCGACGCTCTTCGAGGGAAGACGTTGCGGTACGTTTTTTGGGCATGGATCACGAATTACACGTGCCACTAGGTATAGTTTAATCGGAGTAGATAATGAGCATTTCGCGAATGACAATTAAAATTCGAGAGCGGGTATCGAGAGACAAGGTCTTTTCTTGGGTCAAGTACGAGTACGCTAGACTAGACCTTGTATCTTTTCCGGAAAGAACGAATAAGGGTTTTCAAGGTGGTCAAACTGTTTTAAACAATTGATTTAAACAAAAAGTGTAATATACGGCTTTCGTAAATAAAGGTAATTAAACTTCTTCGTGACACATGTATATGCGGGTTGAGAAACTTAACACAGGCCATCCCGGTAACTCGGAAAGTTTTGATAGCAAAAAAAATGTACCGAGCAAGGAAACGATCTAAAATACTTTTTCTGGTACATCGAACAACTATTATTGAAAACCTTCTCCGTTACCAAAAGTGTATGTTCGATCCCGTGTGATTGGTCCGTTTTAAACGATTCACCCCGTACACGATTTACGCGACTAAAGGGTTAAGAAAGTTGTAAAGCTACGAAATATGTAAATAAGAATGTACGAGCTTTTACTTGCACGTCGACCGTGAACGCGCGAGAGGAATAAAAAAATTACACGATACACGCGTCGAGTTTTATCCGTTTAATTGTTTTTCCCCCCCAACTCACCGTATTCGGAATGACTTACGAATTTTCGTCAAAGTTTCTACGAAACGAGGCGCGTCGAGCGACGACTGCTTTTTGCCCCGTTGACGTCACGAGTCACGGTATACGAGTTTTTGGACGGATAACGAGGCGGAATTTGTCAGTATCGATGGTATTACTGGAAACGACGCAAGAATTCTGATGTCTCTGCATTCCGACTGACCAATTACGCTCTCTCGTTCGTACCTCGTCTCCGTTTTAGTTACGCGTATGACTCTTCGATCTTGAAACGGGCGTGGAATACGAATTATAGTTACGCGCGCATCCCCTATTTGCGAGGAGAACGGCGGAATTCGGAAATTGTCATTTTTAATGTAAGCGGTTAGAGTTAGGGGTTTATGAAAAGTTTCATTTGTTTCCTATTTTCATATCGTGATGGTAATGAATCAAATCTGCGTCGTATCTTTCGAGAGAGTATTGCTGATTTCGCGTGATACGCACAAAGAATAGAATAGTTGATTATAGGATAAAATACAAAAGTTGTAATTTTTATGTCATTCCTCTAGCAAATGTCCGATATGTGAATGTAGAAGATTCACAGCATTCTCAAATATACGAATACATTTTGAAAGGACCGTCTTAAATAAACCTATTTTACGATACAATTGCACTTTCGTGAAAAGCGATAAAACAACGCTCGTATTGTCTGCTTAAAAAATGGTACGAGGTGAAAACACCGTACACCGCGTAAGCGCAATAAGTTTTCGCTGTCAAAAACGCGAGGCGTTTCGCAATAAGAAAAAAAAAAAAGTATATTCAACGCGTAATACAGCATGTTTCCAGCAACGCCTTGTACCTAAATTCGTCCCACCTCCCCCGATCGAGCGAACGAAAAGAAATTCCAAAGTAGGTTCGTCACGTTTGCTATAACAATTTCGAATGCACTCGCAGACGCAATGAACGAACATCCCACGCCCATTTCTAACTGAACTCGTATCGACCGTAAGATCCGTCGCAATTATCGCCGGTTTAGAGTATCGTTTCAACGGGACTTGCCTAAGAACTTGCTAATCCGACCTAACACCTTGAGAGGATACACCTCGGCTAACTACTCTGGTATTTATATTTCCTTCGGTCAAGTATTTTTCTCTCTTTTTTATTTTCTCACCAATTCGCAAAAACCTCGTCGGCCCGAAAATCGAATCTAATAATAATAATTAGGAAAATAGATCGACGATTAGGAAAATGGATCGACGGTCGAATACGAGGAGTAATAATCGAATCGATAGAGGCTAATTAAATATCGAGGATAATCATTTTGAGAACCCGTGGTGGAGTGACTGAAAACGCGCGACACGATTCCTCGCCCGTGAACCGAGAGTTATGACTGAATTTTTCCAGGGCTACGAGACGACACGCGAGATTTGTAACAATTAGGGCTTTTAGCGGGTTACGATGGATTTGCTTAACGTTTCTGGTGATACAGTTACCAGACGGCGAATACCGAACAGTGAGTTTAAACTGGATCCACGAATTGTTCAGTTCCTCGTTGGATTTTATCGCCGACGGTTCCCGGATTCGTCATTGATACTCCGCAGTGTGACCCGAGTCTAATCGAGATTCCTTTCGTCTCTCTCGTGTCCCTCGTACGACGCTCCGTTGTAACATATTTCTCTTCGACCGAGTAAACGAGCGTGAATTCGTTCTGTGGAATGTAAACTGAAAGTGTAGCGAGAAGTGTTTGCGAGGGAGGAAACGTGTATTTTGAATTGCCGCTCCGATCTGAAAATATGGGTAAATATAAATAATATACGATGAACGTATTCTGTGAAATCCCTGAGTAACGAATCTGATAATTTATTAACGCTTTGACCGCAACGTCAATCATATTTGAGTGACACGATAAATTGTCGTGATCTGTTAAACGTGCGATGCCTCCAATATTTCCAAGTATGTTTTTCCTTATCGATAATGTTGTTCGATTTTTCGTCAGTCCTTTTGATCTGCCAATCGGAGTCGTTAGTTGTCGGGTAATCGTGCCTAAGTGCGCGTCAATGGTTATCGACACCAGCTGTCGTGTCCCTCTCCGATTGGTTCCCGATTTTCATTAACATCTCGTTAACTAAGACGCTTTATGTTGTGTTGACCGGTTTATGTTATGTCCTCTTCACGGTACATATAAAAATCAAAATATATAAATTTATTATTATTTGAAACTTATGTTCTGCATTACTTATTCCTTAAAATAAATTTGCAATTCCTTCCGAAAAAACAATATTTATTTCGGAACCGATACGATCAGCGTTAACGGCCTTAAATATTTCAGACAGACTACCACCGAGTTTCATTCCGTGCTACGTTTTTTTTCTCCTTTGCTTCCATCATGCCGCGACGAGCGATCTCGATTTCGACGAGGTCGATCGATTTTCAAACGCAAACGGACCCGAAGAAAACACTGCGATCGCGACCACGATGCAAACCTACAGGTCAGACGAACTTCCGAGTCGTTCACGTGACTCGATCAACGATTTTCTAAACGTATTCTCTTATACGTACTCGCGCGTGGCTGATCAGTGCTCTTTTTTTCCACTGGCAGACGCTCGAGAACGTATCGACGCGGTTATCACGGGGACCAAGAGTCGCCTTATCAGGACGATCACGACGATCACCAGGACGACCACGACATGGTAAATGACGATCAGAGCGATATGAAAGCAATCTCGCAGCCGAAAGTCGATTACTGGGGCGGCTATTACGACTTCCTGATAAACGAGGGAAGCTACAAGTTCTGGGCCGTTTTTCAGGCAAGTCTAAATTGAACCCTTTTGATTTCGGTAAATCGTGTCGAATTTAGATCACCGAGGAATTTTCATTACATGGATAATTTCGGAGACGATTTGAGCCGTGTTCGGGATTAATTTAATTTGATTATCTGTTTATTTGTGATATGAAATGTTTCTGAAATAGTGACGCAAAATTTGAAGGCATAAGTTAGAGCTCGCGAGAATTTAAAAAGATTTTCAAAAACATGGAACATCAATCTTCTTATTTTTGATCATAATCGTTTAGGGTTTAGTGGGAATAAAGCTTCTTCCTTGTCAGTAGAACTTTTTTTCTCTTATCAGATAGAACGATCTGTGATAAACACCTTTTATATAACGTTTTTAATACATTTATATTCCACGCAATCGCGCCAACGTACCTCGGATACAAAAAATTCGCTTACCTGATATACCGAAATTGTTTCGTTACTTTTGAGTTTTAATATATACCGCGAATTTTGTAACATTACTTTACAAACACTCTGTACAGTCCATACAAATTCTTGCTATACATCCGAACGATCGGTGTTCGAATAATCAGGTAATTGGATAATTGGGATCCGGATGATCGGGGCACTACACGCGTGGTCCACGCTACTTTGAATACTCAATCTTCGACATCGATCTTTTAAAAAAAAAAACGAATCAAGAGACACGGTCTTGTCTCGGACCAAGTACAAGTACGCGAGACTAGACCTTGTATCTTTTCCGGAAAGAAGGAACAGGTGTTTTCGAGCTGGTCAAACTGTATTAAACAATTAATTTAAAAAAAAACAGTTCTCTCATCGACCGCCATCGAAATGTTTAATCCAGTGATTTTCAACCGCTGGTCAGCAGTCATTTTTTTTTTTACTAGATACCGAATCGTAACTAATAACGTAACTCACCTTTGCGCGCTCTTTTCCACAGCTCGCCACCGCTGCTCTACTCATCTACAGTGGCTTCGCGGCGCTTTATTACGCGAAAGTGAATCCGCCTACCTCGGACGACGAGTTCGACGACATATTTCGACGTCGAAGGAAGCGCGGAACGTCGCCGATCTCGGCGCTGGATAGATCATTCTGCGGTTTGGACAGCGCTACGTTTCAAAGGATAGTCGATGCTATCGCGATGGAGATTCATTGACGATGAAAAAGTTTCCTTCCACGGAGACTCCGTTCATTCGGTTCGCAATAATTCGAAGCATTCGGAGCTACGCGAGGGACGACTTAGAGAAGATACAAAAAAAAAAAAGAAAAAACATTAACGAGGACAGTTAATTTCTTACGATTGCTAGAGACGCTGATTTATGTTTATCAAAACTTATGTAACTTTCGTGACTATTTGTGCGCGCATATTGAATCACAATACTCATCGTAGACGTAGGGAACTATGAAGTAAGTAAGTAAGTAAGTAGTTTTTCTAAGTTGTTAAGTGTGACGTTCTGAGCAGTAGAATGGTGATACGCGTGGGTGAATTTTCTCGCTCTCGAGGGAAATCGATTTTTCTTCGATGGTCACATTTTGAGAGTCTCTAAAAATCGTCTCCTGGTAATTGGTACTTGGTACTTGAGCAAACAAGTTGCTACTCGTGGATGAAGTTTCGCTTGTCTGACAGAAATCGGGTTCTGATAAAAATATTACCATTCCGTATCGATAAATCTTTCTTCAGTGTATTTAAAAAAAAAATATCACTATCATTTAACGAACACCAAAAAGCACAATATTGCACGAATAAATTCTACTACGAAAGAAACATACGAAAATCGAAGTAAATTCAAAAGAGAGAAAGTTCGCTTTGATAAATTTCCGTGCAATATCAAATATCTTGTATTCCTTCGTAACTACTACCTCGAATCAGAAAACACTAATCACAGCTAAGCGAATCTTCGCTCAAGGTACGAAGAAAACGCGAGTTACGCGCGATTAAATTCTCCCACGGTGCATCGTTCCAGGTATAATTAATGAACCCCGAAACAATCGAACACAGTATCGATCGTGCTTTCGCAGGCTCTGCAAATTAACCTCCCGCCATAGCAATTATCTTTAACAAAAGAGCATCGACGCTCGCTCGACGGTGGGTTCTTGAGAGATACGAGGAGACAATACAAATAAGCGAATTTTTCGGCGACAGTTTCGATTGTCACGGGCATCTCTCGATCCCACCGGGGATTTCGTGGTACAGCGACCAACTAAAAAGTGTATGCGCGAAGGGGATCAAAACGTAATAAAAATCCCCCTCCCCCCACCCCGAAAAAAATGTCGAACGATAAATCAAACCGTGCCGTCGCGGTACGGCAGCGAACGATCCTCGCGCTACGCCGAGCGTCCGTACGCGGCGTTTTGTACGCGTGTGGGGGAGGGGGGATCGTGTGCGCGCGATACGCGCGCTCTCGACGCTCAGAGGCAAATTTTCTTGTCGAACGGAGCTACGTAACGAGGGGCCCCTCGAGCGTCTTTTGGGATGGGCAGTACCGTATCTACGTTGGATCGTGACGATTTCTCCGATCGCTTCGCTCGCCAGCCAATTTTCCGCGTATCCGTAACGACTCTCGATAAAGGGAAAAGATCTGCCACGCGTTTCACCAGCGTGTAACCTTCTTAACGTTATTAGCGTGCGCGTGCGCGTCGAGTGGTTGGTTAGAAATATATATTTATATTGAACTAAGGGTGTTTTTCTATCCGGTTATCCGTGGGGAAGAGAGACGGGAAGAAATCTGGATCATGCACATTTCCGGATCCCCAAACTATTTCTAAAGCAATGATTCCTTGTGAAATAATTGTCAGTAGAATAGAAATTCTATAATTATTTCGTGATCGGCGACCCGAAATACACTTGATAGAGTAAAAAGAAAGTTTGAAGATCCAAAGATCCAGAGATGTGCATGATCTAGATTTAAGCCGAGAAACGCGTAATAGTTTGATTATAAAAAAAAAAGACACGAAGCCGGGGGAATTAACCAAGTAACACAAATAACGTTAATATACTCGATAGAGATAAGTTATAAAGTAGGATTACTTTCGTAGCGCGAAATGCGTAAATAAATATAAATAATCGTAGGGGTCGATATTCCCGTTCGGGTGAAAAGATCGAATGCAATCTCTATCCCGATCGGAGAAATCCGGTCCCACGATCGACGAAGGAAAGATTTTCGTGTGAGGAATAAGAAGGGCCCTGTACGGCCCTGCAAAAATCACCCACAGCGCCCCTTACCAACGCATTCCGCCACGTAGTCGGCTGCGAGGGGGTACCTTGAGCAAAAGTACGACGATCTTATATGCGCCCGGGTGCATCTCAAGAGAGGCCAACGAGCCCGGTAGAGAGAAAGGGAGTAGCTCGCTCATTTTCTCTTTCCCTTTTTTCTTTTCTCCCTCTCTCTCTCTGTCTCTTTGCTTCTCTTTTTAATTTTTCAAATAAATCTCCGACGACGAAGGGAAACGACGGAGGATAAAAACGGCATAAAAACTGTTATTTACAGCGGGGCGCATCAACGTCCGTCGATAATTCTCGCGTTTCGCAGCACCGACCACGACGAAACTCACTCGGAATAATAATACGCAACGGATGATAGACCGCGGCGCACGAAGTCAGGGAGCGGCCTTCTTAACGCACGAAATTATGGCCATTACGAGACGTTGTTGCCGACGATGGAATTCCGCTTTGCGCGGAAAAAAGTATCAGTGACCGCGCGATAATGCGACAGGTGGGATTACCGAACGGAACGAGGTGTATGTATTCTTCGCGTCGCGTCGATGCTTCGTCTAGGAGGGGGATGGATAAATCGGGAAGGGTTGATAAGCGATTGGGTAAAGCGTTCTTTATCGATTAACGCCATTGTACAGCGATTATTAGTAACGTCGATTATGCGAAATGAAAACGATTCGTCGTATCGGTAACTTCGCGAGTAGCGGGACAAGGAAGTTAACGCGCTGTTCCTCGTTCGGCGAGCGAACCGATTATTCGTCCTGCGGTAGTTACGAAAATTAAACGTGGTAAAGAAGGGCTAATAAAATCCGTGAAAGGGCTGGGTAGAATTTAGTTATATCTCCGTGTATCGATTATTATGATAATCGGCTGGTACGCGAGGCTTTGTATCCCAATTAGTACGTACAACGAACATTCTGCTCCGTTATCGCTTGAAAAATAAACGATGCGAACGATAAGAAGAGAGGTAACTCTCGCGGTACGGACGGGGGCATCTTAATAATGACCGACAAGATCCGAAACTTTTTCTCCCCCTCGCGGTAGAGGAAGCGATTTTTAACATTTCAGATAAATCTCTGACACGCGAAGGGAGAGAGGAGAGGGGAGAGGGGGGGGAGGGGAGGGTAGTGGAATCTCGATTGGTCCGAAAACGAGGCCCGCGGATAAAAAAAAAAAGCATAATTTATGACGCAATGCTCGCGGTCGATCGATAATTCTCGCGTTACCAATGCACCGCGTAGTGAGAGACCCCGCCGCTTCTTTTATGTTTAATGATAATAATAACGATGATAATGGAAGACGCGAAGGGGGCGGAGAAGTACCGAGAAGTCGTTCGAAGGGAGTGCATGTACCGACGAGAGGAATTCATTATGACGCGGGATATCTATCAAGGGGTTTTATCTCGATGCGCTTTTAACGGGGTAAAGTATCGGCGATAAAAATGTTATTTACGACGCGCGTCGGGGGCACCGATCTTGTACCGAGTCGATTCGACGATTTTATAAGACCGGAAGACGAATCGAGGAGACGAGGATGCGTGTGTGTGTCGATGGACGCTGGATGTATGCAAATTATAGTCGGGGGGGTACGCGCTCGAACGAGGGTCGATTATTTTTTTTTTTTTTTATAGTTTTCCAGCGAAGCTTATTCGTCGCGCGAGAGAAATATGAAGGAACGCTGTGAAATTGCAATGCGACGCGCGTTGGATGGTGTCCGATCAAAATTGGTCGTATCTACTTTTAGAAGACCGGAAGATAGATTAGAGCGATGGTTTTTAACCTTTTTTTGGTCACGCCCCCTCCCATTTTAATGTCAATATTAATTATTATTATTCAAAAACTCTTGATCTGTTATTCACACAGAGGAAGACTAAAGGAACATTAACTTTTAATAACACATTCTCGAATTATCCTACGTTGGGAACCACGGGATTAGAGTGACGATAATGTCGTAATCATGTACGAACGATAATTTGTTTCTTAATCCAATTCTGAATAACAAAAGTATGACGCCAGCACGTGAAAAGTTCAAGCGTAATGCACATTATTGCGAGCAGTTGTTTTAAAACGAATTATCGGCGCCTATAGTTAGACGCTATTCGCTACAGACGACGATGTCGTGTCCGACGTGTAAAGGCGCTGTTCGCGGTCAAAGGGTTAATAGTTTAGGCTTAAATCTAGATCATGCACATCTCTAGATCGTCGGATCTCCTGATTTTTTTTTACTCTATCAAGTATATTTAGGATAGCTGATCACGAAATAATTATAGAATTTCCATTCTACTGAAAATTATTTCTAAGGAATCACACGTGTTTGCTTGCTTTAGAAATAGTTTGGTGATTCGGAGATATGCATGATCTAGATTTGTTCCATAATTTATAAGAGACCTTCGTTGTTCGCGGTCAAAGGGTTAATAGTTTATCAGAGACCTTTGTTCGTTCGTTGGTCGACAAAGGTGGCAAAGACATTAATTTCGAAATTACCACCGACAACGAGAGCACCGGGTTTCTCGACAATGTCTGACCAACAATGCGCGCGTCTACTTCTCGGTGTAACCGACACGACGGTCGAACGACACGACACTTTTTATTAACAAATCGACGATACGGTGGTACGGACTGAAGTAACAAGAAACAGAGTTCCTCGACTCGTCGAATCCTGATTGCCTTAAACCGCGAAGCCCCTGAAGCTTCAAAGCCTCCATCCGAATAATAATATACCCTAACGTTCGGATGGTAAACTAATTGTAGAATTATTGCGACTCTTCATTGTTTTTTTTTTTTTTAATCGCGGGGGACAAGAGGATTACGCCGAGAAGCTCCGAGGAAGATCCGTTGATATCGTTAGGGACAAGAAGAGGGACCCTCGCGAGTCCCAGAAATTTATTATTCCGCGGGCCCTACGTGAGCGTCATTTATACCGAGTTTTATGATTTATCGATGCATTTCGGTACGCTCACGATGTGCGTTCGATGCACCAAACGACTTTTTGGCCACTATCCGAGGGTCCCGCGAAGACCACCGTGATTTGTGTGGGCCATTTCGCGATTGTAATGCAGGGTATACTCGATTAATTTTTTACCGGCTAGAAGTAACGCATTAACTATCCTTGTTTCTCGCGCAGAGTTCTTTAAATATCTTCGGTAATATTATGAAAATTGTATAAAATTTGTCGCTTATCAGTGATTCATTTTTTGTCTGAATAAAATAAATACCATAAGAATGTTTTGTATCAAGAGACAAGCTCTTGCCTCGGACCAAGTACGAGTATGCTGCAACTAGACCTTGTATCTTTTATAATTTCGGCTTAAATCTAGATCATGCACATCTCTTGATCTCCAAACTTTTTTTTTACTCTATCGAGTGTAGTTTGGGTCGCTGATCACGAAATAATTATAGAATTTCTATTCTACTGAAAATTATTTCACGAGGAATCACATGCATGATCTAGATTTGTTCCATAATTTCTGTCATGGGAGTGACATATCGTTTCTCCGATTAAATCAATACTGCTAATAATTACAATTATTAGACTGCGGATGTTTATGCAAAATACATTATTTTGTCCCTTATTTTATGCACTTAACGAATGATTTAACGCATTATTTTATTTATCTTACACATACAATACATTATACAAATATTTCAAGCACATTGATCGCATTTGTTTCCCAAACCCGTTTAAAGTCAATATCAAAATAACGCATTTTGCATAAACATCCGCAGTCTAATAACCACATTATAATTACCATCACTGTTACTGCCAGAATCTTCATCCATCCCTCGCTGGTCGCTTCGCACGCGCGAACGAGTCGAAGCCTCGCTACCCACTGGACAATATCGTACTACCGCGCAATACTCAAAGACCCTTTAATTGGCAAGAAAGGGAAATGACAACGAGTACACGGGTTTTACGGACTCCGAATGGCAGAGGTGAGCCGTACCACCTATAAAACGGACCCCGAATCCCGAGGCCCTGAACCGCGGCGGGGATTCGAGGGGCTTAGCGAAAGGGGGATGTACCTAAATAACAACGAAATGCCGGGACCGCGGTCGAGGCCGCTCGGACAAAAGTGGTCTGGCATTATGACGGGAAAAACGGCAGAATGCCACGCGGAATCCGACCGGCGCGCGTTCCGACGGTACTGAAAGTCGGCGCACGCTTAGAACTTAGTAAATAAACGAGAAACACGCTGTATATAATTGGAAGGGAAGAGGGAAAGAGCGAGGGGTACCGACAGGTCAGGGAGGGAGGGGGGGTGGAGATCGAAGGAACGCGGTGAGACGGATGCGTGGATAGAGGAGAGGGAAAAAAAGGGGGTTGGGGGGGGGGGGACGCAAAGCGTAAAGAGGTGAAAAATGATGCGACGTAAAAAGATTTCGGTGGACGGCGAGGAGAGGTGGAGTAATTGCGTCGGATGAAGGAATCGTCAAAAATGGAGATACTAACGAGGAGCGGGAAGTATGGGCGAATGGGACGTTTCGATGATCGGCACGGTTCGATGAGATAATTAATACAGCTTGAAGTGGACGTTGGTCCGTTTTACCTTAACGCCTGAATGTTGATGCGTAATTAGTACAGGGGTTATAGAAATGTACTTTGGGATAATTATATTATCGTAAGATTTTTGAGTGACAATGAGAATAATATATTTATGTTTTGAGGACATTTTTCCCAGATAACGCTCGACTCGAATGTGCTAATTTTTTCCTAATTCCTAATTTCTAATTCTATAACTTAATTTCTAACGTTACGCGTACTTAATGTTACAAATACAGAGAAGAAAGAAAATTTAATTCTAACCGGATGCCCGAGTATTTGGGTACCCGAAATGGAGACATAAACAAGCAGCACAAAGTACAGGTAAACGTGGTAGACGGAAAGTAGAGGAAGAAAGAAAGAAGACTTAATTCTAACCAGGTAACCGAGTATTTGTATACCCAACATGGAGATACAGACAAGAAGTATAAAGTACAGGTAAACGCCGGTAGGCAGATAGCAGAGAAAGAAATAGGGCTATTAATTCCAATCGGGTACCTGAGTATTTGAGAGCACCCGAAAGGGAGATACGAGGTAAGAAGCATAAAGCGAAGAGGGACTCAATAATGGCGAGCGTAAACGATAAAGGACGGTGGAACATCATTGCTTGTCCAGTTCCCACCAGGCTGTTGTTTACCCACGTGCATGCTTGTTATACTAGATATTCTAGGTACAATAGGGTATAGTATCGCAAAGTGTACTTCTTGGTTTCGCTCGTCCCGTACTGCTTACGTTCGCCAGCATTGAGTTGTTTCGTAACGATGAAGGAACAAAGCTATTGATTTTAATTGGGTAACGAGGTATTCGAGTACCCAAGTATCGAAGGTACGAAAGATCGGATATGAATTCGGGGAACTCGAATAAAGATGAATAGATCGACCAAATCGAGCCGCTCGATTAACTTTATTAAATAGCTATCTTACGAAAAACTGCCTTTTTTGAGATCCCATATCTCGTGATTGGCTGGACCAATTTTAATCTAATCCTATTCAAATTACTCATCTCGGCGCGGCCTTTCCGATTGCTATTACGCTTTTTTTTAAAATTAATTGTTTAATACAATTTGGCCACCTCGAAAACCCCCGTTCGTTCTTCCCGGAAAATATACAACGTCTTGTCTCGCGTACTTGTACTTGGCCCGAGACAAGACCTTGTCTCTTGAATCAAAAGACAATCGTTCGCTTACTAATACCCGAATACCCGGGAACTCAAAACTCTTGGGATAAGTATAAGTTTAAAGCATAAATTTAAGTCACAAGTATAAGGGATAAGTACAAGTTTTCGGGTATAAGTTTCACGAGTGAGCGAACGATTGTCAAATGTTCACGTAGCGGGGGTAAAGACCCCGGAGAAAGATAAGATACGAGGAACACCCAGGCGAAAGAGAAGCAGTAGGAGCGAAGAAATCGAAACCGACACATCGCGGTACAAGGAAGCTGGTCCCGATCGTTGATCCTCGCGTACGTGGCACGTAACGACGATCGCGTCGGATATGAATGTACGAGCAACGAGATACCGGGGAGTAAGGAGAAAAGTTTTTTACACCTCCTTCGGAGATCCGAGCGGCAGGTCGCGGCCGGGACGCGCGACGTCGAACGATGCACCTTGCTTTGGCTTCCGACGTGGCTCGCGATCGTTTACCCTCCGTCGCGATTCGACGAAGTAATTAGAGCCTCGATATATCGTCCTCGTTATTGCGGAGCCTCTTTGAGAATTGACAATAATTATTTCGTAACGGCGACGCGCTCCTCGAGCGAACGTTTCTGCATAAGGTTTTTGTTTAGGTTTTTGAGACGCGAGTAGTGGTCCGCGAGGAATGATGAAATTATGGTATCGATAATTTTTTTTTTTGAAACGCGAATAAGCGATGATAAGACCGCGGGTTTTAACACTAGAACTACCAGACTTGTCGTTTTGACTGGTTCGACATTTTTGTTTAAGGCTATTCAAATTTACCATTTGTAAGTGTGTCAAACAAAATTTATTTTCTAAGTAGTGTGAATATGTATCATTTTAGGCATATACTTTTAAACTATATAAAAGTTGGTGAAATTGGTAAATAAAATTATAGAAATAGGTATACATTAGTCGTCGGTAGTTCTAGTGTTAATGCAACGCGTAATTTGTTTGTGGGTGATGGGGGGTACGTTGAACAATGAAAATGTACCGAATCTATTTCATATCCATTTTTGAAACCCTCTGGCGATTAAACAAAGTTCCGGTTCAGTATCACTTCTCTCTCTCTGTCTTTCGTGAGAATACATTTTAGCATAAAATCCGCGGTGAAGTGATAACTAACGAAGAGAAATATTTGACAGCGAAGGTAATTAATATCTGTATTCTCTTTCGCTACTTTTGACAAGTGATTAAGAATCGTTACAAGTGGTTTATACCCGCTACAATGAATCGAGACTCGTAATTCTGACGTGACGTAGCGATAATTTCTAATATGTTTTTAACCGAAAGAAGGGAGAAGAACTCACGAACGTCGCGAAGGGAAGATTCAACGAACTAATTACGTTTTAATCGTCCCTCGTTAGAGGACGTACCGTGAACAACCAGAACCGCCAAAGGGGTCGTATTAAATTTTTTGCAGCTACAGCGGACTGACTGTCTCTCTCTCTCTCTCTCGCTCTCTCTCTCGATACGCGAAGATACGTATCAACGCTCGTACGCGTGCACGAGAATACTTCGAGATTTTTCAACGACCGGCCGATGGAATTTCAAGAACTCCTCAAATTGATTCTAATGGCTAAGTAATATTATTAATCAAATAAAAATAATCAATATTACAACTCGTGCAATTATTTCATTTTTTGAACACTTAATTGTGCAACTCCAGATAAGTGTCAACGAACCGTACATAGATTCATTTCCAAATTTCCAAAGCTCGATCGTAGAACTTTAGAAATACTCGCAAATTCTTCCTAACATCGCGTTAAATAAAAGCACCATATCAAACGCATTGAAAATCCGATGCACCGAGGGCGTACCTACACACGAATCATGGAAACGGTGAATTATTCACCAGGGTTACACTATTCATCCGGCAGCTTTTCCTTCTCGTATCCAAGCATCGGCAGGGATTACGTAAGTAGCGCGAATTACAAATTTAGCATTAGAAAACCGAAGGCCGAATAAAGTGGCGTGCGGCGTCGAGGCTCGAGTATGGGAAATGGCACTTGGTCGAGCAAAAACAAACTCGCGCGCGAGTCCTCGTAATAGAATTCATGCGTATAAATGCCGAGGGACTTTTTAACTAGACGGCAACCTTTGGGAACTGACGGCCAGCGGTGGTTCGCGTGAAAACAAGGGGAAGGGCGTCGAAGACCACGAAGCGATGGGGTGGGAGTGAGTGAGAGAGAAAAAGAAAAGAATAAATTAAACACCTTCCACACACGCACGCACGCACTCACGAACGTGGTCGTAACGCTAAAGATACAATCGGACTACTATACGAGAGTAAGTTCGTTCGAACAGTACTTCGGGGGATGTGGTATCTTCACGCGTAACGTATGATTATAAAACGTAATGTAATTACGATCGTGACTGGATGATTGGTTTAACGTTTCGAAGTGTCTTTGTAATAATATATATTTTTTTTCTTCGCTTAAATCTAGATCATGCACATTTCTGGATCTTTGAATCTCCAAACTTTTTTTTTTACTCCATCAAGTGTATTTCGGGATCACGAAATAATTATAGAATTTCTGTTCTACCGAAAATTATTTCACAAAGAATCACACGTGTTTGCTTGCTTTAGAAATAGTTTGGAGATTTGGAGATGTGCACGATCTAGATTTAATCCTTTTTCTTTGCATGTAACTCTTCGCGAAATAAACAATCGTGATTCTTACAATTTTCAACCTACTTTAATACTCTCTGTACGTTTTAAACCCGAAGCTTCGCGATTATAAATAGAATTAGCAATAATACGTCAACGATAACAACACAATTACACGATTATAACACAATCGCTTTGTATTTAAATCAAATATATTAACTTTCCATGACGTACTCGGCACGCTAATGTCATTATAATGTAATTGCACGCCACGCAGCATACGAGAAACAAATGTTTACGCACTAGCGCTGAAAATAAATGCGCTTTACGCTACTAAAGCGCGTCCGTAAATTTCACCTCCAACCGCGAACCGATGTACCGGTGTTTGGTGCGAGCAAGGTTCATGCAGATTTAATGAAAGAAAATCCCCCCGTAATCACCTCAATAAAGATCTTAATTGTCGTGCGTGAAAACGTATCTGGCGCAGAGGCGCGTGTACGCGCCTCGCCTTCCTCTCTCTCTCTGTGGGAAAACCGAGTCGCGAATCGAGTCTCATTCCCCCCGCGGCGCCTTTTCTCAAGCTTTGTTTCGCTCGCAATCAGAGATTATGCTATTTACCTTGGTACCGGAGTCTACCTGGCTACGCCTCGAACGAACCAACGCGACCGGAGACGTTAACCCGGTTCTACGAACGCGAGGCTAAACATTTAACGCACGTATCTCGTGCCGGCAGTTGTTTTGTCATCCAAGGTAAACCCTCCTGTCGTTGAGGTGGAGAAATAATTTCGCGATCAATTCAATCGAGAGATCTGGAACGAGAGATCTGAGTTTTCGAATAGCGGGAGTCGATCGTAAAGTTGGTACGAGAAGTGGGAAGAGTTTTTGTTTGACTACTTTTTTTTTTTGTATGTATGTACGTAGTAAGTTTTACCGCGCCCTTCGTTTTTGCCGATAATCGAGAGACGCGAGGTCTCGTGCGCCAAGTATGTACAAGTAGGCGAAGAGTAGACCTTGTATCTTTTCAGAAACACAGCAAACGTGTGATTTTTCTACGTGTGCGAGATGAAGTGAAAAATGAATCTTTTTGAGGAACAAATCTAGATCATGCACATCTCCGGATCTCCAAACTATTTCTAAAGCAAGCAAACACATGTGATTCCTTGTGAAATAATTTTCAGTTGAATAGAAATTCTATAATCATTGCCTGATCAGCGATCCGAAATACACTTGATAGAGTAAAAAATAGTTTGAAGATCTGTAGATCCAGAGATGTGCATGATCTAGATTTAAGCCCTTTTTGCAAAGTACAATAGCGATTTTGAGGTCGCCTTGGAATGAGTAATTTGATTATGATTTGTTCGAAATCGATCCGATTAATCACACGAGTAGATTTTAATAAGGAATTCGCCATTTTTTAAGCAGAAAATACGGAGTTTTGAAGATTCTCCGATTTAACAAATACGAGCGTTGCAAAATTACCAAAAACGGAAGTTCGCGCCGGTACTTTTGAACGGCAATGTACGCGTCGTTGTAACGAAAAGATTTCTGAAATAACGACGACGACGCTCCGATGAATAAAGTTTCGTCGATAGTGTCAGCGATAGCTTCGGGACCGAGGCGCGAAAAATCGTTAAGATAAATATGTTTTTTTTTTTCACGAGCGACGATTTATTTTATTGACCGTACATCCGGAGCTCCGGCGGCAACGATAGCAATAATTTGACGGTCAATCGCGCTCGTTTCACGGTTGCAATTGCTATTGATAGTTGTCCGAGGAGGAGGGCCTCCGGCGAGGTATGAACACATTACACGCTAATTACACCGTCATAGATAATATATCGACGCGCGCGCTCTTGAAACTTCGGTTAACCGTTCAGGGGCGTCAACTGTGTTCCATATGTCGAATAAGGATAGGTGTATACAAAACGGGTAAACGTCACTCGAAGTAAAGAGAGAGAAAGAGACAAGGAATTCGAGTCAATGTTACATGTAAATTCTTAACTGGCTCGTGCCAATTATCGCCCGACGAGCTCGATTATTTATAGAATGAGAATATTCCCGGATAACGCGGTTCGGATAGTTGTACAGAGACTTTATGAAAACTAACGTCTCCCGTTTAAAGTCCGGTACCGTACGTTTAATAAACGTAAGTAAGGTAAGGAAATTGAAGAGAATGGGCTATTTTCCGAAAACCCGTTAGAAAGAACTTCCATCGCTTTTCATCCGGCAGTCGTAGGTAGACGCGAGCGTACTTGGCGAATATGATTCACGTTAATTACCCGCGAGTATCCGAGCCACGGTCGGCAATTAGGTCGACGAAATACGTCGCGACGCGGGGTGGGGAGGGGGGGGGGGGGGAGTGGGGAACCAAATGTCCACCCGTGAGAAGTGCTAGGACGGCTGGATGTTTGCTACCGTTAGCAGAAATAACAATGAAACGCGCAACGGTGAGCCGTTGAATGAAGGGTCGTATAATGAGTGGCGTTATGGTACAGCGCGATATGAAAACGGTAGGATTATGCGTGGAAAACGGATAATGGTAACAGGGTTTCGTACGTTTACAACGAGTCGGCGGACCACGGTGGCCTGGTTCCCCTGATGGCGAGTGAACACGATGAACTTGGGGAAACTGGGACTGACGGTGCTCGAGGGATAGTTGAGTTCTTGCTGCGCGGGTTTTAATAATAATTGAATATCGAATAACGATATATATACCCACGATTATGAATGTGGTCTAGGTTATATACTTTTTTCTAGTTTTTTTTTTTTTTTATCACATTATTTGATTTTGAGGAATGTGACTCAAAATAATTGACAAATTAATTTTTTTTACTTGACTACTTTACCAGTTTGACCACGTGCGAGAGCACATTACAATTCGCGTTTCAAAGAAACCCCGGTCTTAAAATAAATTGAAAATTCGTACGAAAACATGGCTCGCGGTAGGTAAAGTAGAAGCTTTGGGCTTTGAAATGGGCGTAAACGGAATTCTCTAATACTTATAAAAAGGTACCATAAGGTAAAGAACATTAATTTGTCAAGAAAACCAGGAAAGGATTTTCAATTTCCAATATCAGCTGTTAATAGTACTGTCTTATTACTCAAACTACGACTTTATAAAATCGAACATCCTTTATACTTCATCTAATATTTTTTACTCCCAAACAGTCCGCACGCTAAAGCGCCTTTAAAAAACAAAAATCGAATTTTCCAACTCACTGTACATACCATTACTCCGAATCGAATCGCAAACGCCGATATGCCGATTCACCGACGCGAACTCACGCGCGCGGGCATCGAAGTCACCGGGCGTGTACCTCGCATCGACGCGTTAAAATCACCCGGAACGATCTCGTCGTCGACTTCAATGGTTCGAATACATTCTTGCAATCCGAAGTCAGCTACGTGCAGTTCGCAACGTCGTCGATCGTCGAATAAACCGATCGAACGCGAACTTCGCTGATAACGATCAGCCCGCTCCGTCGAACGGAGCAGCGCCTTCAAAGGGTTTAAGACCAATTGCTTCGCCGACCGTGAAGATCGACGCCGTTCGTAGCAGCGAAGTCCGAAACTGAACGGGGAACAGGGGGGAGAGCGGAGAGGAAGAGGAACCGAGGAAGAAATAGAAGAAGATAACAGGGAAGAGACGGGGAGAGGGACGAAGTTGAAGAGGAGGGGGGGGGGGCAGCAGGTGAGAGAGGAAGGAGGAACGGAACAACGTTGAGAGGAGAGCGAAGAGACTAAAGTTCCGTTCCGGAGTTCCCACGATATAGGAACGGCCAAAAAGTAAAGCGAGGAGCAAAAGTTAGCCGACAGGACTCTCCTCTCCTCTCTTCTCTTCTCTTCTCGTTCGTCGTCGTCGTCGTGGGCCCAAGGAAAAGAAGTCGAGCGAGAGACGAAGCGCGGCGGTTCGTCGAACGATGCACGGGACGAGGATGAAGAACGGCGGTGCGTGAAGATCTCCGGCTGTCAGTCGGTGGTGAACCGTCTCGGTGGAAGGACGTCGCGGCGCGCATATTCTGTACCGTATCTGCTCGAAACGTAAGCGAGTAAAACTAGTGTATCGTTTCTCAAACGACGACACACACGAAACGATTTTTCTCATCGACGCGCGACGCTCGTTTCGTAAATTCGAGCAGCGTCGATATACACGTTCGACGTTTCGAACTCGTACGTCGTGGTTGAGATTCGTTTGTTCGACGATAAGGATAAAGAAAATCTGTCTAGTGTACCGGCGAACGAAGATCGATGTTCCCGTCGATCGCGTACGCGCGACACGCTTAAGCAGAGTTTAATCGAAATCGAAGATCGAGGAGGACGCGAGAATTCGGGTGACCAGTGGAAGTACGCGGGGGATATTTTTGTCGCGAACGGAAGTTATCGGCGGTGCGGCGCGCGCGACGATTTATTAGACTGTTATCGAAAAAGTGAACTGGTTCGTTTTCTAGGTCGTGTCGTTTGAGAGGTATGTAAAAGAAAAAAGGGGGGTCCCCCTCTCCCGAATGAACGTATATCGGGAAGCTCGCGCGTGCTTAACGGTACCCACACGCCGGACGACGAAAAAATCCAGTACCTTCGTGACCTTGAGTGTTACTTAACGGAGATATCGAGGAATAATCATCGCACGGCCGTGCCCCCTCTCGGTAATAATCTTTGCTACGGAGGTGGACAAATTTCGTTTCGTAGAAACACTTCGTTCTTGGGACTCTCGAAGAATGCGATCGCTTCGAGGCGACGCTAAATAATATAAACATTCGAGGATGAGTGAGTTTTAAATTTCTCGAGAAGCGGGTGCATCGATGTCATGCGCGTACGATAAAAGTATCACGAAGAAACTGACTCTGGACGTCGTCGAAGGGAGAGAAGAGATAACTCGAGGGATCGCCGCTGACGCGCAAGATCGAAAAATCGAATTTAGAAATGGCGTCTTCTATGTGCGGTAGCAACAAAAGTTATCCGGCGATAAATACCAGCAGCTATTACAGGCCAGGTGCTTACCCCTATCAGGTGAGTCGAGTGATTCCCTTACGACGCTCGAGCGACGAGAGCGCGTGGAAAAAACTTTTGACGTAACGTTCCAACGTTAACGGGCAACGTTATTTTGCATTCGTTGCTTTATTCCCCCGGATATTCGGATGCTTACACTCTTGCCCCGTTACCGGCCATACCGGAAATCATTTTGACGTGCTTCGTAGCGAGCACGATGATGTTACGAGCGAGGAACATCGATGAATATATATTAGAGGAAAAACCCGTTTCGTAGCAAGTTACGCGTAATACAAATGTGCGCGTCGTTGCGAACAATGTACGCGGTAGGGGGACAGGATTCGATGTTGGTAACGAGTCGGTAGGAGATTAATGATTTCGTTCGACGTCTCAATCTTCGAGGAATGGGAATAAGTACATTTTTTTATTTTTGTTTTGTCATGTCGAATTTTTAATTATTGATTTATGATATTGACCTTTTCTGGCGCGCTACCGTTGTTAAATTATCTCAAATGGAGAGCAATGGAAATTGATGGCTCGAATCTAGATCATGCACATCTCTGGATCTTCGGATCTTCAAACTATTTTTTATTCTATCAAGTGTATTTCGGGTCGCTGATCGCGAAATAATTATAGAACTTCTATTCTACTGAAAATTATTTCACAAGGAATCATTGCTTTAGAAATAGTTTGGAGATCCGGAGATTCGGAGATGTTCATGATCCAGATTTGTTCCATTGCTTTAATAAAATTCTAAAGTTGATTTAAAAAATACCGACAGGTACGGATACAAAACGTAGCTCGTTGGATCTTAGAGAATTAATAGCGTACGGATCACGAGGATTAAATCTGATCGCGGAATCTACTATCAACCGCTGAATTAACGCGGTAAGAGGCGTATAGATGCAAGAAATAATAAACAACCAGTATGTTACGCGGATAATTGAGACGGCAAGGATCGAAATATTCAGATCTACGCGATACGCGCTGCGAAACGATTTGCGAGGAATCCAATCGCTGGAACGTGATTACGCGAATACATCGAAAATACGCGATGATAATTCCGTGATTATTCTTAGACTCCGAATGAGACGCGGAATTATCGTTTAGACGAAGCGAGAGACGTGTTAAGATTTAAAAACCACTGCGACGAGACACGGCAGAAATTCGTGTCGAATTAAAGCGAAGAATATCATCTCGATAACGCGAGAAACACCTGTTACGATTTACGAACTGCCACCATACTAATTAATCATGACTTACGTCGCACACCCGATCGTACCCGTCATCCATTTAAATTACGACCTTTCTTCGCTCGCCAAGTAACCTCGATGCATACATATCATCGCGCACGAGATCGACCAAACTGGTTGACAATGAGAGTGACGAATAACGGAGAGAGAGAGAAAAAAAAGGAATCCATTCTCGACCTTCCACGAAACTCGTTAAACGTTCCACGAATCCCAATTGAATTTCAAATCTCCCTCTATTGTGCTCTTAACGCGAGGAGTAGGTACCGAGGAAGCGGAAGGTTGAAAAAGAGAGAAAAAAAAGAAATGGGGAAAATAGCCCGAGAGAGAGAGAGACAAACCACCGTTTACGCCGATAATAACCGTTTTTAACGAGTGGGAATGCAGTTCGAATCGGACGCCCACCGTGGCCCCCGGTGGTGTAGGATAAAGAAAAGGATAATATATTTACGAGAGCGACGATAATTTCCGAGCGAGGAGATCGAGAAAAAGCCCCACGCAATCCGTACGCCGACTTTATACCGGGGGCGAATAGAGCGAATCGTGTCATCGTTGCGTGGATCGTTTTTGATTACCCCCACCCACTCGTCAACCCGAACGCTGACGTATCTATTTTTCAATTCTAAATTTCGCCCGTCTCGGTGGTCCGACGAAGGGGGGAGGGGGGAACAAGATCCGCGACGTTTCTTTCGATAGGCGCGCAATTAAATGCCGTCGCCGTCGTCCGTGGGCATAAAACAATATGAAACGAACGGACCACACGTACCGCGGATTCTCCGTCGCGGAAACCTTGGCCTTGTCTTGCATGAAAGCGTTACGTAAGTTCGCCTCGCTCGGCATCGCGTGAAGATGATGATCCCGCCGTTCCTTGCCTTTCTTCTCCCGCTCTTTTCTGTCTTTCCCCCTCCCCTCACTCTCCCTCTCTCTCTCTCTCTCTCTCTCTCTTGTGTCTATCTGACTCGCTCTTCCTCTTCCTCCCTCTCCCACCCACGCACCACGTTTGTCCCCCTCTTCCACGTCGATCCCATGATCGACCCTCCGGTTTCGACGAGGTATTTCATCGATCCCTGAAACAGAAACGTCTGCGAGATCAAAAGGAGATGTAGAATTGACGAAGATGATAATTCCCGCGTTTGTTTTGGTTCGAAACGATTTTTGATGAAATTTGGATGAAGTGGAGGGAGTACGTGATTTTTAAGGATTTTTAAGGATAATCAAGATTTACAAAACAATGAGTCTAATACATCATTTTCACGGTAAGTTGAATTCCACTAACCTGCAGCTTAGGAGGTCAGACAATCGTTTTCCATCCGAATCGGCATTTTCCAGGTTTCATATATCCAGGTTTCAATATTTTATAATAATCATGCGTAAAGAAACATCGCGAGCACTCGAAAAGATACAAACCACGCTACACGTGTTTCTTTCGAGAAGTGAAATGTTTCCTCCCCATCCTCGAATGCACTTTAAGCGTTAACCCGAGTTTACCAGAGGCGCTCGATTTAATTCCACCGTATTTCACCGCGCGCTCCGTAACGCTTGTAACTCGTAACCTCGTTTCGTCCGCCACCCCTCCGGCAATACTGAAAATCGCCGCATTTCGATTCGAGGGTACTTCTAATCGCGCGCAACGAGTTGTTCACCCGCACCGACGCGCATCGGTACCGTTATCGTTCGCTAACCGCGAACGATAGCCCACGTAGATACGAACAATGCGTTTATTCGTGGTAAACCGTAGCGCACGCGATAACGATCCACGATCCGGTTAAAAGATGCACCTTTGTAGCCTTTGAGAAATTAACACCGCGCGAACTCGCGATTTCGATCTTAACGCACGGCACGCAATTCTACCTGAGAAATGGCAACGCGCAGCGTAAGCGCGTTCCCCCCGACCGTGTATACGTCGATTTGGTATCGTAAATTACTTTCCTTTCGTTTATTTATTTATTTACATTGCCGCCAATTACGTCGACGAGACGATTAGGACGTGGACGACGGGCAATTAAATATCCACGATGCAATTAAGCTCGTCTTCGAGCTCGTCGGGATCAAATACTAATATTGTTCCTGCTTATCATTCTAACCGAAGACGCGTGTATCCTCTACCGTGGAATGTTCGTTGAACCCTTCGACCGAACAGGTATACCATTGTTTCGATGCTGCATTGTATCCTTCGTTTACCTCGTCGGTTACGAATCGAGCCTCACGATCGAGGAGTGGCGTAAAGTCTGGAATTACGAGAAACAAATTTACTGCAAAAATAGTAAGCATCTTGATTTGACTCTCGCGTGTTCACTTTTAGGTTGATAAAAAATCGTGACTTAAATTCAAATCATGCACAGATGTGGATCTTTTGGTCTCCAAACTTTTTTTTGCTCCATGAAGTGTATTTCGGATCGCTGATCACGAAATAATTATAGAGTTTTTATTCTACTGAAAGTTAGTTCACGAGGAATTGTTTGCTTTAGAAATAGTTTGAAGATCCGGAGATGTGCATGATATAGATTTGTTCCAAAATCGTAAATATAGCGATTCAAGTTCAGATTTTAAACTTACTCCGTTATTTTACCTGAATTTACGTTATCGTAGTTACTGTCCTTCCGTTTTATTTTCTTACGGCAGAACAGCATTCTTTTTTTTATTCTTATGAACATCGATTGTTACTGTACTGTCGATCGTTACTTTTGCCGTCGATAATTACTATCAGCAGTACTACTACGAGACAAGACTTTATCTCTTGATTCTTCCGCTTTATTTCCTGATAAGACACAAAAAGCAGAAAGATCGTAATCGAAGCACGTGAGATCGGACATCGACAAAAGAAAAATAGGCGAATCCACGCTAATGCGTCGAAACACGAGTGAAAAAACTTTGAAGGTTTCCCACGTTGAAAAACATTTGTTACGTTCTCTCTCGGGCACGCTTGGGAATTTACCACGGGACGCGGAGGATAACGCTACCCGCGTTACAGAAACCTTGAAATTATAAATAAACGAATGCAAAACCGTGAGAGATCCACGGAAAGGATCAGATCCTCGATAGCGCACTGGATCACGATCGCGTGTGACGCGATCGAGAGGTAAATCGAATCAGCGTCTGATTCACGCTACAATGTCACCAGCCTTGGGCAACCGATTACAGTTTTCCCGTAAGGTATGACGGCGTAACAGCTTAAGTAATTACGCGCTGCGCGACGGTAACGCAACAGTTTCACCGAGAGTTTCACGATTTACGAATCTGCTCGCCGATACAATAAGGGGGATCGGCGATATACGAGTTTACGGGTATGACCCGATGTACGGTTTGTCGAACGGTGAGCTTATTCGCATCGGCTTCTCGATAATAATTTACAATACGAATCGTGCGGGTGGACTCGCGCGGGTATAAAGCTACGGGGAGGAATACTGTGGGGGAGGCGGGGGTGGAGGGGGGGGTGTAGAGGCTCGGTTATAAACCGTCGTCCTTTTGTCGATGCCGGGAGGCCGTAGGAATGCGCGTCCCAGACAAATCGCTATCAGCTCCCCCCAACATTGTACGAGAATAATGACCGTAATCCCTCCCTTGTATTTTTCATCTCTGTCAGAACGTTGCAACCTTTTGCGCGGGCGCGTGAGTTATAACGCGAACGGCAGAAATTGTTTCGTACGTCCCATAAGTCCCTGGATTTAAATGTTAAGAAGCGCGGGTAGATATATGTTCGCGACGAGCATTGCAAACATTGTTGCGACGGGAGGAAAATAAATCGCGCAGGGTTGATCCTCTGGATCAAGGATTTGCTCTTTTTGAGAGATATTTATTTCTGGATTTTCTGTGGTTAAATGTTCGAGTACAGGAGAAAGCCCGCGCGATTGGCACGATGGTGAATCGCGTGCAATGGTTTTTATTGAAAGTATAAATATATGGATTCGCTCTGTGATAGTAGACAGTGGGGGGGATTATTATAATAGTGGAATTTATTTTAAAGAGGGGTAGTTATTGTTTAACGAATGAAACTGAAAATATAGTTTCAACGGGTTGAGTAGGAACATCCGTTGAATTGAGTCCTCGAGAGTTAAACGAGTAATACTGGTTTGCGCGTAAATAGGGAATTTAAAAAAAATTGTTAACGCTCCAGTGGTTAAAAGACCTCTTCTGCTCGAATCGAAACATCGAAACCCCAGACCAGGCACACATTTTATGCTTAAGATACGCTTTTTTGTGCGTCTTTTTGATAATATAAAAAGTAATTTCAATCGACCATATGTACCGCCGCTGAATAGTTAAACGAAAATGTAGTTTCCGCTCAAAAATATTCAATATTGACAAAGTTTTTGGCCTCCAAAGCAGGCACTTAAAAAAAAAAAAAATTCCTAAAACTGCTCGTTCTAAAAAAAGTTGTTCAAACGAGCCATGTCTTGCGACACGATAGTATTTTCGTAACGGGAACAAAACAATATTCTTACCTCAATTATTTCACGCAAGATAGATGGCATTGTTGACAAAAACACAGGGTGCCCAGACATTTTTTTCCACCTGCTTAAAAAAAAGGGTACGATTTACGATTCAAAATTCCTTCCGCTTCGAGGCAAATACCATTATTAAATATTTCGTTTCAAGAATTTCGGAAACGGCCGTCGCGATCGCAGCAGCCCAGCGATACGGGCGATAATGGCAACGCTGTCGTTCATCCTTTCCGGTTTCTTTTTTTTTCCCCTCTCCCTCGTCTTACCTGTTACTTCATACGTATTTTAACGTAACTTTGTTTACCACCACTCCTTACCGCCTCTATCGCCATAGCTGGACGCTCAGCTTCCAGCTCGGCCAACCTCCTCTTCGCCTCGCTCTCTTCCGCCTTTTTGTATGTTCCTCGGCTTCGGTACACGAGCACGAGTGACACTAAATCCAAGGTGGCACTGACCTAGCTGCCTGGCTAGGACCACCAGAGGTGGACCGTTTCGCGTCTCCTTCCCGCTTCTCGCCGGTAGATACTGTTATTTCGCTGGCATACTTCGACTCGAATACCAAATGAAACCGACCAGAGAAAGAGGCAAAGGGGGGGAGGGGGAAAGATGATGCATCGTGAATTCCCATGTTGGACTAGAAACTGGACTTGATACTCGTAATCGGGGCGTTTGGAATTACGTCTTGGAATGTATAGTGCATTTGAATTTTGTAATCGGTGGTACTGGAATTCCAGCCTGGAATAAATAGTACGTTAAAAATTGTAATTTCATCTTGAATTAGAAAATTTGAATTTGCATTTGAATTTTGTAATCGGTGGTACCGGAATTCCAGCCTGGAATAAATAGTACGTTAAAAATTGTAATTTCATCTTGAAATAGAAAATTTAAATTTGCATTTGAATTCTGTAATCTGTAATTCTGCTAAAATGTATAAATAATCAAATTTAGTTCAAACCGCTTCCGTTTTTAATCCATCTCTCGTTGTCTAGTTTTGCAATTATTTTATTTTCTCGCTTTCCTCTATACTCACCCGTTATTCGCGATAATCTGGGTGGATACTCGTGGTACGTATAACGCGCTATTTATATCAATAAAAAGTGAAATGATTCCTTCGTGTGGCCGAGATACTATCCGTGTGTATGCGTGAGATACTTGCCAATTTTCCACGAGAATTCCCGCGAAATACGCGTAAGCGACCCCCGGGCGGTGAAATTGGCATTGATCGTTACGCGGGTATGCGGTCACGATCGTGATCTTCGCGCGCACGCGATCCTCGATCGCGCCCATTCACGCTCGATCCTGAGGCGAGCGTAAAGGTTCGCGCGGATCTACGATTCGAGAAGCTGCGAACTATTCCTGTTACCAACTATAAATACATTCGTTGAGCGGAGGCGCGCACGCGTGACAGAAAGAGAGAGAGAGAGAGAGAGAGAGAGGGAGGGAGGGAGACATTAAAAGAAAAGGAAGAAAAACTCAAACGTCAATAAATACGTCAAAAGGAATAACGTAGAGAGAGAGAGAGAGAGAGAGAGAAGCGAAAATACGAGTGACATAAAAGAGAGAGAGGGGCGATAACAACACATAAATATAAATACAGTACTCGCATTTAATGATATACGATCGTGAACGGATCTCAGCGTACGCGTTTACCCTATTCCACTCGTCCTGCATACTTTCGTCGCAACACATAATAATGTTCTACCGGGGGAATTCGCATAACAGCATTCTACACTCCGTACACGTCCATAAAATCGCATAATTTTGAATAGCAAGCAGCGCACATTATTCGCAATCCGCTTTCAGGATATACCTCGCTAACGAACCACCGAACTGCGTTCGAATGTCCTTGGCACTGAAACGAAAACGGCGAGCCAACTATTTACTTCTTATTCCTTCACCGAATAGCGACATGTCAAATTTCAGTCATTATTACAATATTATATACAATGCAACATGGAATATAATGCACTTGTCGTTATCCGAGCCCCTCTATAATAATGAATTAAAAACATTCGTATGTATCAATTACACGAAATACCGATCAAATAGAAAATATGCCTCATTTCTGATAAAGAAATATGGCTCCTGTCACGATACATTTTGCCGAATAATTTTGAACATGACCCGAAAGAACCTCCTTATCATACATTCATCTATGACTTGATTCCATATAAAGCAATGGTTCCCTAGAAACAACTACAAATCAATTAACTAGCCTCTGTACGATTACCCGAGTAATCGACCATAAATTTTCAACAGACGATTCTTCGATCAGTTGATAATAACATGCGTTGCCCGCATCGGACACGATGTAATTAGATTGCTCAGTTAACGAGGCAGGGAGCGCAACGAAATATAAATACGTAGCTATAGCCGATGGCCTTCCTTTTTGTCTAACCGCGGCCACTACAATGGCTGACAGTTAGGTTCAACGGACCCGGATCATAAGCGTATGGCTCTGCATCTGTATCCCGCCGATGCCGCGGTACGCCGTCTTTAAAACCAAATTTGATTCCACGTTCTTCGCGATCTAGTTGCTGGAAACTCAATTCAGATTAACGTAACCCTAACGTCAAATCGTGTTCCAAAGAGTACTCGTTTGGATCTACTAACCGTTATGATTTTCCAGAAATTATTTCGCGCTTTCCACTATTTGCATATCGAGCATGATTTATGGTTACAGGCGATGTAAAGCGTTTACGCGATAAGCCGGTAATGAACGTTTACGCGGACTACTAATACTTAATTTATTGCTGACTCCACGCGATCCTACGATGCTGATGCTCGAGGGAGAAAAATTCTTTCCGTTACGTTGAAAGTAAATAAAATTGGGATCAATCTTCGAGCGAACACGCGCAACGCTGGTTCATTAGAGCGTGGTATTATTGTTTACTATTTGTGATTTTTATTGATGGCTGCGTTTGAAATGTAAGAGTATTATTAAAACGGTATTAAATTACATCGAAGACTTGGCGTTGAAGTATTGGGAGTTGAAAATCATTTTCTCCATTATAAATGCGATTAAAAGATGGGTGCAGTTAAAAGTTGTGTTCGTTACCTTCTTGCAAATGAGCTGTTTAATACAAAAGTGGTGAAACTGAAAAATTGTTGAAAAGTCCTGTGAAATAGAGTAATATGAAATTTCATTTGATGTTTCATTTCAAAATTTGAAATACGTCAAATCGACGGGTCCCGTAAACCTGGCGTTAAACCAAACAGGTAAAAAATTGATTTACACCACTTTAACGTTAAACTACTCGTTTAAAGAGGCAAACCGTCCCTTTGGATACGTTCTCGCGATAAACACCCTAACACGAATATCGTGGGATACAGATCCTTGTTCCCGCTAATTACAAACCAGCAATAAAAACCGCCGAAAGAATAATTCTTTGTACAACAGCGTGTCCGGCCGTGGGTTCAAAGCGCGTCCCGCGGATTCTCGTGGCACGACAATAGCCGCGGGGGTCGCGAAAGAAATGCAACGCATTCAACGTCTCTAACAATGTAGAGACGTGTCTCGGAAAAAACTGAACAAAGATAACGTTTGCCGACTGTGAGAGGATCCTCCCCCCGGCTCAGCCGTTGAAGGGAATTTGCGTATCATCGCGAATGCAACTGTAGCGTCGGCGAGCCGAAGCGACGGTACCTACGATCCGGCTTGAATCGCATTTGGTCCCACTGTGCAATGACGATGATGATGATGGTGATAAAAACAACGATAAACGCAATCGTAAGATTATTTAAAATTTATTTAAAAATATCAAATATATGCATAATATTGTCTTAATAACAATAATATATACAATAATAAACAATAATAAATATTTCAACAAAGATTGTTCGTTTCGTACATATTATTAGTCAAAGTTCGTTTCGTACATATTATTAGTAAAAGTTCGTTTCGTACATATTATTAGTAAAATTTCGTTTCGTACATATTATTAGTAAAAGTTCGTTTCGTACATATTATTAGTAAAATTTCGTTTCGTACATATTATTAGTAAAAGTTCGTTTCGCACATATTATTAGTAAAAATTAGTAGTTTGAAAAATATTTCTAAACATTAATTACGTCCTGAAAAGTTGATTAAGAGGTAAAAAAATAATTTCGTCCGGCTAGTATCGCGTTCGGTCCCACCGTGGGCTACGGTGCCGAGTCTCCGGGCGATCCTGCGCTGCCTGGAAATCCAGGATCTAAACAGCGGGGTCCCGAGAGACCCAGTAAGGTCAATCCGGTATGGTACGTCGCGACCCCGGGATAGTCTTCCGGCTCGTGGTAAATCATGAAGGGGGCGGGGATTCCGCGCCGCCTCTCTACTTTAGTTAGGGAAGCCACTAACTCAAACCGAAACAGTTATAAGCCTCTCTAACCAGCCATTGCCGGTGGTTAGCGTGATCGTATTGTGCGAACCTCCAACCCCGCCGTTCGTTGGCTTTCATTAGCCTCGAAACACTGGAGGGTCAAGGGAGACAAGATCGGCGCAACCGATGCCTCGTTTGGGATTGTTGGTATAACGCTCGTTACGCTGCCATTAGCTGGATATAACGGTTAGAGATTTATTGGAATACAATGTTGGCGGATTAATTTATTCTAGTGGAATTGCGTGAAATAGAAGGTATCGAGGGGTTCGTATCGTTATGGGTATGTTGGAATTCTGTGCGGTTGAAAATTGAGTTGAATTATCGTCGAGTGATTGTTGAGAACTGATTTATGCGGTCGTTCGGTGGTTAGTTTGAACATTGATTTGCATAGTCTTCGAAGAGTAGGTGAAGAGTTATTTGGACGGTCGTTGAGTAGTAGTGGAAAATTGATTTCGGCACTACTCGAGGAGTATCTCGAAAATTGATTTGAACAGTCGTCGAGATGTAGCTGAAATTAATTTGGAGAGTCGTCGAACTGTGATTTATAAAATTGATTTGGACAGTCGTTGAAGGTTGATTCGGATAACGGTCGTGTGATGATTGACAAATTTATTTGAATAATCGTCGAGTAGTACTTGAATATTGATTTTATACAATCATCGGGTAACGGTTAAAAATTAATTTGAACGGTGGTCGAGTTATAACAGTTTTAATTGATTTGGGCAGTCATAGCTTGATAATCGAATTTAGCAGTCGATTTTGGATATCGAAGTTTACAACCGGGTACGGTGAATGTACTTTAAATTTATGAGCACGCGGAGGACAGTTACTGAAACGGCGAGTATAAGAGAGTTCACTTTCTTCGTCAATGAAATCAAGACTCACGGCATTCTGAGAGGCAAGACGGAACGAAGCGCATACAAAAACGTGGAGGTGCAGCGAGTGGTTTTCTAAAGAAGCTACGTCAAAATTTTCAACGCGTTTGTAATTGTTTTGTCAACAATTAACGCTGGTCTGTACGTAATTTAAATTGAATTTATAGCGAATTACAGAGAAATCGCTCGTTTTTTCGTGTGATTTAGAATTTAAAAATTCGCAAAAAAAAATAATTTCTGATTCTTTACCCATTATCGATTTGGAACAAATCTAAATCATGCACATCTCCTGATCTCCAAACTATTTATAAAGCAAACGAACACATGTGATTCCTTGTGAAATAATTTAGTAGAACAGAAATTCTATAATTATTTCGTGATCAGCGACGCGAGATACACTTGATAGAGTAAAATTATTTCTACGCTTCGACTTCTGTGTTTCCGAATCAACGTCGAATGACGCGCGCTTACGTGATCTTCGGGGGAAGCACGTAAATGCTAATTGCGATTCGTGCCCGGTATTCGAGGATCACTCGCGTACTTCCGGTCTCCTCTTTCGGCGGTGCCGTATCCGGTCGAACAATCTTTCTCGTTTACAATCTTAGATACCTACCTGTTCGCCAGGATGTCCCACAGACTTCCCGAAGCTGGCCAAAAACTGCGCAGTACCTTTCCTCGATCGAATGACTCATCGCGTCTTCATATTTTAAAACCGATGGTAACGATTTCAAAACCCGTCAAATATTCCTAAGCCATAATACAAAATTCAGGCGTAGGAAAAATACAAATCACCGATATTCTTCAAGCGATTAAATAAAATAATTCGAGTCTTACAAACAGACCATAACTACACGAAACCCTTCAATCATTCCTACATTACTAAGTATAAAAAAGAAGTATTGGCGTAAATGTCTGGTCGTACGAGATTCCTACACTACAATAAAAAAAAATCCATCCTAAGAATATTTGAAATTTCTCGTAATAATCTGTCTCGAGGGCCAAGAATAAAAACTACTTTATATCATTTAAAACTTACCACGTTAAATACCAACCAACGCTCATTCGTCGAATATCACGAGATCCCGATGATCTTAAGTTATCTTACAAAATAATCCGTTCTACCCGAAACGATTAATAACGAACCGAGTGAAATAAACCTCGGCCGCGATCAGCGCGGGTCGTTAAATCTGACGGGTTCCGACGGTGGTAAAACACTGGGTGTTACAACCGTTTGGGGGATAAACTAACGCGCCAGTCGTCGGATGCTTTAAGGAGAAGGAGATTCTGCGAGGGTGTCCCCTTCGTAGAGGTCTACCGGGCTCGGATATTATCTACTCGGACGTTCTACGGGTTTCCCTCTCGTGGGCCGAGGGCGATGATTACAAGGCAGCAAGGGGTAAGGGGGATGAGGTTACGGAAGAGAGGAAATTATTGCTGGACACACGGCTAGCAACGGTTACAGCAATTACACGCGCGCTCGAGAGAGATTGCGATCTTTCGTTGGGGGGGAGGGAAGAGAATCCTTAGGCGCGCTGGTACCGCGCGCGATTTGGACTTTTAATGCGTAGGACGTTAGCCAGTCGAGACAATTTATATCGAGGATCATTCCGTGATATTTATGGTTTAAACGAAATGTTTTATCGACCGTTCGAAGCGGCGCGTTACCGCTGTTATGTGCTTTCGCGGCAAACGGTAATAGGATAGCTAAGCGGGAATATTTTTACAGACGATCTTGAATAATTTCGCGTTTCACGGTATTGTTCGGGAGCGCGGAGAATCTCTTCTACGTTCGAGATTTTCGATAATCGCCGACGGTAAGAAATTTTAAGGATTGCGAGACGATACGAGGTTAAACCTAGAGCTACTTCTGTAACGCGCGACACTTCTGAGGTCCGTGCGGACAACACGATGATTTTAATTTTCTAAGAACATTTAATATACATTTCTACAAAGTGCAATATGCTCGGTTACGTATAAGTTCGTGTAGAACGATATTTATTAGAATTAAATTAAACACGCACGAAATATAATTGAAAAATGAAAAAACCGCCGTACGGGGAAGGTGGCAAATTTTCCTGAAGCAAGGTATCCAAACGACAATAAAATGTATTCGAAAATATATTTAATGGCAGGAAATACCAGAGTTGCAGGGTTGCGAAAAAGATAATAATTATGGGATCCGTACTGACCCCATAAGTAGTCCCGGGGTTAATAAAGAACTAAGAGCTCCCGCGCGTTTATTGAACTCGGTCAATGCCGAACGACTTCGCAACGAAACGTCGCATTTAATTAACGATAATTCACAGTCGTATAACGAACGTTGACCGATCGCAAGATCCCGCGCTTCCTTTCGCGTCGTACGCGCGAATAGATCTACGATCGTGAATCGCGTGCTAATCGCACCTTTGGCAAACCTATTTCGTAACGCGATTATAACTTTACTCGAAGTCACCCGCCGACTGATAATTCGTCTATTTGACTAACGCAAAATTACTCGACACGCCATCTCGATATTTACGACACCCAACCTTCGATAATCCGTCGATGTCAGGGGGAGGGGAATGCATCGCAGAGTGAAAATCGAAATCGCGATTAACCGCGTGGTCAGGTAGGTTTACCTGCAATCAGAGTCCGCTGAGCAGGAATCTGTAGTTTGAAGAAAAATGTGGAGTCTCGACCGGACTGCTTTTTGCCATCGCGCCACTCGCTTTTCCTCTTTGTCGAGGAGCAAGCTCGCCAGACGGATAGAGGAAGAGATATACGCGAGCAGAGGCGAATCGTTTACTGGTATAGGCGCCGGTTGAGGCATTGCAATCGAACGCACCGGCTGGATACCTGTAATTTACCAGGAATCCGGTGTCGTTTGTAACGCAAACGCGAAGATAAGACGCGAAGCTGAAATGCCGCGCGTGTCTACACAAGCTTTTCAGCATTATCGTCGAGTTAAGTTTTCCTTTACTACTCGGCGAGACTTCCTGTATTAAACTTTAACCCTGGCGTCCGATACGAGTAACGAATTAACGTTGCTAGTAATATCGGTAACGCATCGATCGATGAATTCCACTTTTACGAATTAATTAACCGTCGCGTCGACGGTAATCGCAATTCCCTTCGAAGTACTCATCGTTAAATCTGAACGCTTCAACGACGCGAGTATAATTACTAGACTGCGGATGTTTATGCAAAATGCATTATTTTGTGCCGTATTTTATCCACTTAACGAATGATTTAACGCATTATTTTATTTTATCTCATACGTACAATATATTATAAGTATATTTCACGCATATTCATCGCATTTGTTTCACAAATCGGTTTAAAATCAGTATAAAAATAATGCATTTTGCATAAACATCAGCAGCCTGATAATTACGCATCTTATCGATCTAAAATTCAAAGTAAAATCGGTAACGCGGCGAAAGTCAATCGAGAAATTCCCCCCGGTACGCATAATAACTACGCGTCACGATAATTGCAATTCACTCCGCGCTACCCGTGATAAACTTCGACTCTCTCCCTCAACACGGAATATAATTACAACGTCAAAAAACTAATGAGGCGGGATTAAAAGTAAACCCGGTAACGCACCTGGTACCCGGTATCAACAAATTCCACCCACGCGAAATAATTAGGTATCGCGTTGACGTTAATTGCAATCCGCTCCGAGGTAACAGCGCGTTTCGCCGATATTCCTCTGAACGTCGCGTCGGTATCTCGACAGCGTCTTATCCCTGAATCGCTTACTTTACATCGAGCCGGACCTGTTTCGAGAATATAAAGAGACGCGCAACGTCTCCTTACCGCCGATCCCTTACCCTCCCTTGCCCTACCCTACGGTTTTGCGCCCTTTTACCCGAGGGGCGACGCACGGTCTGTGGCCCGGCCCTGGTCACTCGTTGCAACCTGGTACATACAACGTATACCCTACCACGCGAGAGTACATACGTATAAGCGCGTTTCTAGGGAGTCTCTCGTTAAGCGAGACAAGGACGAGAGGTACGGTGGCGTCCTTGAGAGATCTTTGCACTCGTCGTCGGGTCGCATCTTCTCTCCTCGCGGTTTTCTTCTCCCGTGTCCCGCCCCCTTTGAAGGCCGCGAAATGCACTCCGCCCAGGTCATGGTCCACGCACCTGCGTGCTGATCGCACCTGTGCCCAGTGCCACTCTTCTCGCTCCGCTCGCTATTCTTCCTCTTCTTTGTTTTTTTTTACTTTCGCGAGGGAACAATCGATCGCTGAGAGTTCAGGCGTGTACGCGCGTACGTTGCATCGAAACGTAGAGGAAGGTAATGAGCGTGGAATTAAATGTACGCGGAGGATAACGCCGAGACGCGTGATCGAAAGTTCACTCTCGTCGGTTTACACAGAAACGCTGCTCTCGTTGGTTCTGGCATCGTGGTGTTCTTCTCGATTATCAGAAAATCGTGCAGATCGAATTCTCGTGGATGACTTACTGTGGGAATTGTGTAATTTTCTCTTTGGTAGTCTCCGTTGAGTGGCTACGGTCTTCGATTGGGATGTAAAGCGTTTCTTCTTTGTTTTCGTTGGTAACGCGAGGACTGGCTCGCGAAAATGTAAGTTTCTCGATGGAAATCTGAAATGGTGTTGGCGCGATAAAAAGGATGATGCATCGCGTGAACGCCGCGCGTATCGTCGATCTACTTCCACCGGAAACGTCAATTTTGCGGAATAACGCCACGCGAGTGGATACGATCGATATCGAATAAAGGGAGTTTCGTTCTTTTCGGGAAATTGTTTTGTTAGTCTCGCGTACAGGGTTTTGTGAATTACACCAAAGAACCCTTAAACGAAATAGTCTTGTTAATTTGTCGTTTATCTCCACGATCATAGTCTTTGGTAATACCTGCGGTACAATATTATAATGCTCTATAGTAGACTCCAATATAACGCGAATTCCTATAACCCAGCGAAGATATTGCGACTACTGTTTTCTTATAACGCGATTCCTCGTACAACGCGCCAAATAATAAAACACAAGAATTGAATTTGAACAGTTTTGATTTACTTGAATTGAATATATTAATATGTTTTTGAAGCAACAGCGTACAAACACCAGTAATTTTTAAAATACTGTTCTATTCAGTAGAAGCTAAAAAATAATAGCTGGGACAAAGTGATTCGATATTAGGCTCGACGCCTGACAACTCGATTCGATTGCCGTTACTTACTTTTCTCGATGTAGTTCGCACGCGTGCCCCGGTACAGTCACAGTTTTATTAATACTGTTACGTTAACCGATTCCATTCGCGTGGCCCCGAGGACCATTCCTCTCGATTTATCGATTCTCGCACGGAGAATGATTTATCACATTCCCGTGGTCGACGATCGCCGATGGTGGGGGTAATACGATGATGAGCGAGATTACGATCACTGGCAGGGTTCGGATAGAATCTTATAATTAAAGAAAATAACAGTGGATCGAGATGCTCTTAAAGTTCAGTGTATTATTTATAAGTCAGGTTCATTGGATTCGCAGTTAATGGAAAATTACGATTGAGATTAATGCAAAGAATTCGCGAGACTCGTCGAGGCGTAAAAAAAAAGAAGAAGAAAAGGGAAGTTCATCGGTTGATAGATTAATTGCCTTTTCCCGACGTCGGCGTGTTAATTGAGGAGCTATTAAAAGAGCGATTATTTTGCTGATATTATTAATAGAACGGCGGGCGCTATACACGGTTTCCGGGGGAGGGGGGGGATGAATTGTTATACGTGTGTAGGCGCACGTATAAGTCGTTACGAGACAGTTTCATGACGTGGAAACTAATGGCCGTTTCAGGGATCGCTTAGCTGTTACCACGCTTTGTAATCCACATAGTTGGATATGCTCGGCAACGTGAGTTAAGTGCAGGCCTGAAATTTTTTTTTCTTTTTTTTTTTACTATTTTCTTTATTTTTCCATCTCTCGCGTGTAAAGTATAATACGTACGCGGGGAGACACGAGGGATCGAAGAGAAAAACCTCCGACGTATCCTAAGAAATGTTCAGCGGCGCGAAAAAGATGATCGCGCGTTATGGATCATTCCTCGTATGAATATTCTCCTTAAAGATGACTGGATCAATTTTGATCAAATTATACTCAAATTGCTCATCTCGGCGCGGCCATTCCGATGACTTTTATACTTTTTTTTTTATATTAATTATTTAATATAGTTTGACCACTTCGAAAAGCCCTGTTCGTTCTTTCCGGAAAAGATACAAAATCTAGTCTCGGGTACTTGTACTTGGCCCGAGACAAGAACCTTGTCTCTTGATTGTATTATCTTAAGATATAAGTTCATCGTGGTTTGCATAATATACGTGTAATGTTCTTTGATATTACTCCATTTCACAGAACTTTTCAACATCTTTTCACTTTCACCACTTTTGCATTAAACGGCTCATTTGCGAGAAAGTAACGAACATAACTTTTAACGGTACCCGTATTTTAATCGCACGCATAACGAAGAAAATGACTTTCAACGCCCAATATTTCAAATCCATGTCTTCGATGTAATTTAATACCGTTTTAATAATACTCTTACATTTCAAACGCATTCATCGATAAAAATCACAAACAGTAACCAATAACACCCCGCTCTCTTGATTCCCAATATTATCTCGAAGCGATGATTGCCCGAAGAAAAATTCCCAAACAAAAAATATTACTATCCTCTCGCGAGCACTGCCCCCGTTATTTACTCTACCATCGTTACTATCAAAACGTTACCAAAAACCCGTCGACGCAACGCTTAAATAATCCGCGAAATAAAGCGACGACAATAAAAATAACCAAAACCGACGTATCGTGCTCGTCGACGCGAAGCGAAAGAATGTTTACGGAGAGAACGTTCGCTGAAACGAGGCGTCCCGTAATCGTGGTAGTAGTAGCCACACACGGCCGGGTACGTATCCGTTCGTACCCGGGACAGCCATCTCTAAATCCCAAGAGTACCCACCGCACGGGGAACTCGAAACGGCATCACCGTCCTCCACTTAACGTCAAGCGAAACCCCCCTCGCGGTAGGTGCAAAAGTTTCTAAAGGCGACGACGTATTTCTCGTAATAAGGCGAACACATCCACGGGGGTTTTCAACGCAACGGCGTAGTGCCCCTTTCACGGGGATACGCCAAACGAACGCCGATACCGTCGTGCTGTAATGGCGATTCTAACGGATGGGAGCTTTACGTTTTCTACGTGCCACCGAGGAACCTTCGTCCTTCGCGAGGGAATCGTCGTGGTCGGCGGACGGCTCTTTTGTCGCTCTAACGAGTAACGATACGCGGTAGACGGTAGTGAATTCTGCGCGGATAAATTCATCGGCCTTTTAAAGCCGAAACATCGAGGCCTCTTGGATATACTTGCGTAAGGTACACTTGGATACGTTGGGTCTGCGTAGTGCTTTTCGTTTAATCGTTGGCTAGTTTTAGCGTCGAGTGAACTGGGATTGGGTTCTCCTTCGGTGTTCGCGGTATCTCATTACCGTTCTTGGATACTCGTTCATCGTTTATCTCGTTTTGCCCGCCAGCGATTCTATTATCCGCGGTTTATAGTCGTTGGTCTACTGGGAGGAATGGTTTGAACCTTAGGGAACGTTTGGAAATCTCATGACTCACTCTCGAAGCATCCTCGTTGATTCGCCGATTTTCCAATGTCCTGTTCTCTTTGTCGTTATCTTTCCGCTTCTATTATGTGTCAAGCTGGTAATGAACAGGATTAATTAAATAGCGATATATGGATTCATTTGTCGTTATTATTTGGTTCATCTTTAATTTCATTCCCTCGAAATTTGGCCTTAAATCTAGATCATGCACATCTCTGGATCATCGGATCTCCAAAATTTTTTTTTTTCTCTATGAAGCGTATTTCGGGTCGCTGATCACGAAATAATTGTAGAATTTCTATTTTACTGAAAATTATTTCACACGTGTTTGCTTGCTTTAGTAATAGTTTGGAGATCCGGAGATTCGGAGATGTGCATGATCTAGATTTGTTCCGAAAGTTGTATGCAAAAAATTTTGTTTGAGACTGTAGTTAACGGAATGTTAGTTGCGTACGTTTAAAGTTTGAGTTTTGTCCTTTCGTGTGACAGATTTGAGCATCGGGCTATTGAATACCAACTTCAACCGTTATCTCCTTTTCGAACGAGCGACTGCACGATGCGTACTCTTAAATAGAGACAAAGGATGCCATGACAAATATTTTGAACACCGAACGTTCAACTTTCCTGACTCACTCCCGAAACATACCGATGCATCTACTATTTTCCCACGTCCGACATCCTGTTTTTCAGTCGCAACCTTTTCGCTCCTGACATCCTTATCGTCATTCCTATCACTTCCTTTTTCAAACCCCAAGGATGGAATTCATGGGTAGCTTCTCTCATTATCAGAACTCATTGGCGGAACAGTGAACTATTCGAGTCGTCGATCGATACGCTTATCTTTCGGGTGATCTTCACTTCTTACAAGTAGAATGCTCTTACGTATCATTTACCACCTAATTGTATCTCGATAGAGTATATTGTGAAATTATATTTAGTTCAACCGTGTGAGTATTAAGTATTTAGTTTGAACACAAGTATTATGAATTTTATAATGTGCAGGTTGCAGTACGTGAACATGAGAATATATTTAAAAATTGAAGTTCACACTACTAACTCCCAGATTCGAATTACAGATCATAATCTATATTTATAACAGAGTGGACAAATTCTGATCATCCGAGTGTTAACTTCTACCTTTCCCTTCGCAGATAAATAAAACAATCTCTGTATATGTACAGAATTCATATCATTCCACCGTGAGTATTAGCATTCAGAAATTTACTCTCACCGACAACAACACAATACTTCGTTTCCACTCACATTTCGCGGAAAGATTAAATCATCCAAGATTCAATTCACTCCACATAGAACGAATCGATATACTCCACCACGAACATCTGCCATCGGACATTTATACCCGATAATAACTAGAGGCTAGTTAACCGCTACCAATTTTTTTTTTCTTTCTCGGTACGCTACAATTATCCCTCGACGTCGAACCGTACGGCGCTCTATCGCGAGTATTCGCGATCCGATATTTATTCTCAAAGATAACCGGGAGTCTAGTTAACTTCTACCTGTAGGCTCGTTCTCGTTCGAGAGTGCTACGACGTATTCGGACGGCGTATGCCAGCTACGTCCGTTCGCGAAGCGAGTACTAACGCGGGCGTCCTTCGATAAGAATTTCCGCGGCGACAATAGGATCCCTTTGTCGTCGAGTGCTAATAAGCCAACGCTGGGAACGAGGCGGCGAGCGTCGATTTTGTGAGAAAGACGCGACGCGGAAAAATTTCCTGGAACGAATCTCGTCGTTGCGGATAATTACGGTCGACGATGCGCCCTCACCGCGGACGTTAATGCGAGCGAGACGCGAATCGTCGCTTCGATCTCGAGGGGCTGACCCAAATGCAAATCGTCGTCATCTGGAGCATACCGACGGGATGACGGTGACTCGCTGTCAATGAGATTCGCATAAATCACGGAGGGGGGCAAGAGGGAGGTTATTTGTCTAGGCTCACTTTCGTTCCAGACGACGCGACGCTTCGTCGTGCCGATGTAATTTGCGTTGTAACCACTTAAAGGGAATTAAACGTGAGTGGTGTCGCGTCATTTTTCGTTTATCCGGATTTCGAATTGTACGGAGTTTTAAACCTTTGCGGTCGGTGTCCCCGTATTGGGGACATTTTTAAATCGTCGTAGAAGTCGGTGTCCCCGCAGGGGGGGACATTTTTAAATCGTCGTAGAGGACGGTGTCCCCGTAGCGGGGACATTTTTAAATCGTCGTAGAAATCGGTGTCCCCGCAGCCGGGACATTTTTGAATCGATCAAACATTTCGTTTTTTTTGGCCGATCCCAAAGGGTTAAACTCCGGGAGCCTGAAACACGAAGAATCCGGTTTGTTCAAGTTTTAAAAATTATTTGTTCAATTAAGACGAGCTGGTTCTTGAGAAATTATACTGGTCGATGATAATAATTAATTATAATTTAGTATCGTGGGGATCGAATAATCAATTACAAGTAAACAACAAAATTGTACGCAAAAAATTGATACCTATATCGGGCGTATGAAATTTACGATTGAATCGTATCGTTTTCTATCTTATCAAGCTTAAATGAATGTTAAGCTCGGTACCAAAGGTCACTAATTAGTTGTTCTAAATCCAGATAATCAGGATAATCCAAGACCCAGGAATTATATACGATATAATTATACGGCACACTCAAAGCTTTCTTTTTATCCGAAACAACAGTAAATCGCAATGACGAGGGGGCCCTCGCTACGCTTCGTTATCCGATCGTAAAATTCGGGTTTGAACTTTTCGGTCGGCGCTAATGATAACGATAAACCCCGCTGTACCGTGACTCTCCACGGATGACGAACACAGACGAAGCCGTGAAAGCTTATACGCGTGTAAGGTTTCAAAAGAGCCGAAAGGTTCGTTAACAACGATTTTCTGCGATTCGCGATGCACCGTGCACTTTGCCGACGGGGGAAGACGATTAAAAGAAAGCAAAGCGCAAGGAATGACGATGTACGAAAGCTCGTGCACCGTGGGTTCGGTATATTCTTAAACCGTGATACGACTTCTGGGATCCCGACTGACCCCACGCGTTTCTAAATTGCAAGGAAATGTAATTTCGAGGGAAGACACCGGCCGACTCATGGAGTCAAAACTATTTTCGGTCACCGTCACTCTTTCTTTTTCTTGCAAGGCAGATTTTTACGATCCATTTAAACGCAAGCGATTTTACTCGCCGAGCATTTATTTATTTATTTTTATTTTTTTCTTTGTCGCTTAATTTCCACCATTTCTCCGTCTTTCTGTGATGCTAATGAGAAGCGATGGCCGGCAATAAATCGCGAGGACGCGACGGAGAATGAACCTTTATGAACCTGGAGACCTCCGAGTGATTCCGGCACTTCCATCCCGCCAGGCCTTTGTCTTGCAAATAACCGAGCGTCGTTTTGCACATAATAGGAACCGTCGTTGATATTCAAATTCCTCGTACCCTCGCGGAGGGGGAGGGCAAAAATTAAACAACGGAATGAACATTCTCGTAAGAACGAGGTAGATGGTATAATCGAAAAGATACGCCGAACGATTTAATCTGATTAAAAAAAAAAAAAAATGAAACAACTCTGAAATATTTTCTCAGTGTTTGCCAGCGATGCACGTGATTACAGCGAATTAAATTGAACGGTGCTCCTTTTTACGCGCTATCGTTATGACGATGGCATCGCGATGCAGCACGCGCGCCGCTGGTACCCGAGGCCGTTTCAGAAGAAGAAAAAGAAATTGAAAGAAAGGTTGGCACGACGATTCTCACCGAATCACGACAACCGATAAAGTCGTAACGGTGCATCGCCATGGGGTACGCGTTTCGCACCTGGAGCCTCGATTCGATACGGTCGACAGCCTGTAATCTAGTCATTTACATCTGGTGTTTTACATTGTATCGGTGGTTAACTTGGTAGTTTCTGTATTTCGCGTGTCCCCGTGCGTGGCTTTGCATTCGCCTCGCTCGGTGTTTCGAGGAGCTGGATACAATCCGTGGTACTCTAAGCGACGTTTATGCGAAACGTGATTTTAGCGGGGACAGTACCGAGGCGTATACAGGGTGGAGCGTTTAACCCTAATGTCAACAACCGGGTACCCATTTTAATTGTATACAAGATTGTAAAAATTGGCTACAATAATATACAACAATAAATAAAACAAACATACTTTTGACAGATTTAAAAACATCTACATCGTTCACGTTTAAACGGAAATTCCATAATATATAAATTAATCTTGAAAATAATGTGCTGGGTGTACCCGGGTACCCGGTTGTTGACAGTAGGGTTAAATGAGATCACGCGAGTATTACCGTTACTTAGAGATGTAGGAATGTAGTAAGTCCTCGGATAAAAATGAATGCTTTGGACATACTTTTGACTTCTTTAAACGCTCTCGTGCATTCGCAATACGAGAACTACGCAAGGCTATTAAACGCGAGTCGTTCGTCAATTTACTTATTATAGCCGTCGCGTTTAAAACTCGAAACGAACGTAAACGTTGTTGCCGTTGATTTACATACGACGCGCATCGCGTTCGCGTTGCCTTCGTACGAGTACGAGCGAGGTTCTACGGGACGTAACTTTCATTATTACGTTTTGAAGAATTCCCACAGATAGAATTGCGCAATTTCGAATCGTGACACGAAAGCACGTAAACGTAGGTCTACCTGTATAATTTTTTTCCGATACCGCAACGGATCGAACAGCGCGTTATTCGTGCGGCACGTTCCCGTGAAAAGAGTTATGATTTCATGTTCCGGGGAGCAATTAAGCGTCCAGCGAGTGATAGAAGTCTCAAGGTCGTAAACGGTGACCCGTAAGGTTAACGATCGAGGGATGTCGGCGGTTCTTCGGAAGAGGAACTCGAAGAGACGGCAATCGCGCCGCGCAAATACATTAGGAAACCGTCGAACACCGACAAGGCCGATTTTGGACGTCTACGAACATTGGTGCTCACAAGTTTCGAACGTATACCGAAGATTACAATAGTTTCCGGTGCGAGGTGGTACGTTTTAAAATAGATTGTAGAGTTCGTAAAAAGTGTAGAGAGTATCTTTGCATGACTAGACCGCGGACGTTTATGCAAAATATATTATTTTTAACGAACTGTCAGACGATCGTAATATACTATACGTATAATAATATACTATACGGACAATATAATGTATTATACGTATAGTTTACGCATACTTATCGCATTTGCGTCAGAAAATCCGTTTAAAGTCAGTATACTTGTACTTGGCCCGAGACAAGACCACGTCTCTTAATAAGAATAATCCATTTGGCATAAAAATCCGCAGTCTATTCATGACATTTTATAACAAACATCCCGCGCGCACGATACACTCTCGTACCTCGCCACGAATTAAGAAATTTCGACTCGCGCGAGACATTCGGCGACCCACCGCTCTCACAAGCACAGAATCACCTGTACCGTATTCTTACCCATAATCATATTCAGCTTGCGTCACAGCGTATTCACCGAAGATTCACGTTCCTCATTCGGAGGTCGTTGATCTCGGTGAATATACCCATCGACTTCCGATTTTACACAAGACCACGAAGCTTCTTCTCTCCGCCGCTTAGAAAACTCATCGTCCCCCCCCCCCCCCCCCCCCACCATTGTCTAAGCGCAAAACCGTTTTCACCCTACCGACGCTGATGAAGTCGTTAAATTCGCGTTAGCGCCGTGCGTTAAATCGTCTCGGCAATCGTAAAACAGTGCGCGACAGATGGTAGAAGTCGTTCTACGCGATGACGCTCCGCGGGTATCGCGAGCGTAAAGCGATACGAATCCATTGGGAGCGATACACGTCGCTTCCTGGTAATCATTTTCGAGCTTACCGCTCGTTGATCGAATTAATATCATCGCGCTGCCGAAGGACTCGCCGATGTTAACCGTCCATTTACACTCGGCAATTCGGCAATTTCTTGTCCCCAAAGTTGTTACGGTAAATCCCCCGCGTCGTCTCTGACCGTGACAGATGCCAATTACAGCGTATTCCTGTTTCGGGAGTATATCCGGTGTTCTAGCATCGGAACTCGAGGATCCAGCGAAAGAACACCGATTCATGCTGCTCAACGGAGCGTTGACGTAGTTTTTCTTCTCGGGTAACGCAATCGTAAACATCGTTCGTCCGCGATTAGAGACGGACCGGTGGCGATTGTTTATTTTTATTTAGTTTGCTCGCGAATACTTGAGGTTATTTTTTTTTTTTCATCGGACTCGTTACAGCGATGGATTACCGCATAAACGAATTAGAAGTGGGCGTTTGGTTCGAAGACACGCCGATGCCGGAAAACACTAAATGTCGCGTTTTTTGTTTGTTTCGATGAATAAACATAGTTTTTGTAATTGCTAAAACTGACGCCGCGTCGCTCGTGGCTATTTCAATCGGCCACTGGCCGGTTGTTTAAAAATAAAACATCGTAAACGGTCTCTTAACCTTCCTATCCTGACGCCAAATTTTATAGCACCTATACTCGCGTACGATGTGACAGACCGAAAGTTTGGAATCCTATTTAACGTTATTGTTTCAAGAAGACCTATAGCTTTATTATGTTTTTTTTATAAGTACGGACGTTAATAAATAAATTAAAATCAATTTCTACCAACTACCAACCTAAACAATTTAAGTAAGAAATTTAAGAAACAATTAACAATTAATTAACAATTTAATAAAGAAATTGGAACCTTATTTCGACCTATAGCTCAATTATATTTTTTCATAAATAGTGACGTTAATAAATAAATTAAAATCATTTTCTACCAACTACCGACCTAAACAATTTAAGAAATAAACACAGAAAAGTGTTTCGCCGGTCTCACGGCCCGACGAACGAGTATAGGAAGCTTAACCAACTTCCACTTCGCGTTAAGAGTCGTGAATTATTACACCCCGTTTGTCCGCGCGTCAAATCGAACGTCGACGATTCATCGATAAACGGCGTGACGAATATCATAACAGCATTCGACGGATTGACTTCGACGCGCGTGCAGCTGCAACCCCGATCGTCGATTTAGAGGGGGGGGGGGGGGGCGACCGATCACGTCGCGCTTACCGCTAAGCGTGATGTTATAAATTTTCTCAGCGGTCCCACCTGCCGTGGAGCGCGCACACTTTGGAAATTTCTTCTTTTTCACGCATTCCGCGCTGCTTGCCGGTACCGTTACGGGGGATTACCGTACGCCCGACTAAATTTATCGCCCCACTCGTATTATACAATCGTCCGAATAGTATGCGTTTACTCTGGCCACCGAAGGAATGTTTAGATCGTGAAAGAACGTAAGCGTGCGACTCAGGAATTGGCGTGGCACTGCTCCGTTTAGCGAAATTCTTCGACAATCGATCTGATTGGGTTGGTATGTAGAAAAGATCGATGTTGATTCTATGTTGCAATCTTCGTACGTACCATTTCTTCATCGTTCCGATAAAACGACGACGGGTAATAATAATTGAGGAATAAATTCGTATTTCTTGAACGCAAGATCTAGGCCAGTTCAACTTTGAGTAATTATAAATTATATAGAATTATATATAATCTATATAATTATTCATTATATATCATATAGATTATATATAATTCTATATAATATAATTATATGTATATAATATCTACATAATATATATTATTCATAGAATATTTATATAACCGTTTCCTACTCTTGCTATCTTTCCCTTGCCGTTAGTATCTAAATTACCATTTATTTAAATCCGTTTACACCGTAGTGTACTCCGAATCTAAAACAATGGAAACCAGTTATAAAGTTTCCTAATTCATCTCACGTTCCTATTATAAAATTATACAACAATACGTGCCAGTTTGTCAATAAACAATGTTACGGCACAGTTTAAAATTCCGGTTAAAAAAAAGTTAGCGGTCGTAAGATTCGATGTAACGCTTCTACAAACTTTTAAGTAATCTGTTATTATTCCCGACACGCGAGCATTTCATTAACGACCGCTGCAATTAAGAAACATTTCCTTTTATTACAGAGCGATTACTATCTACCACCGCGGTCAACATGGTCCAGGGTATCGCCGCAACAAACGAAGAAGCGGAAAGGCAGCGCTACGTGGAAAGTCGGCAGTGCGATGTTAATTATCTCAGCCATGCTCGTATTAATTGCTGTCCTCGCGATAGCAGGATTGGCACTCTGGATGGGAGGTACGTTAACGCTTCATGCTTTCCTCCGGCGGGTGTTACATTATTTTCCGATGTCCTATTAAAAACAACAACAAAAGAAAAGACTTAGCGTCGTTCAAACGAGAATACAGTTCTAAAATATCACGCTTTGTTCCAGCTCTCCGGACGGACACGAAAAACGGTAAGCCGAGGTGGACTTTTGGTTTGCGCCGCGACTATTAATATAAAGATACGTATCTTTCCGAGGTGGAAGAAAGTTCAATGACCTTAAAATATTTCAGTAATCGCCGGGTACACCTGCAGCTTCAGAGTGGCCAAAGGCGAGAAATATAATCCGATGTTAAAACTCAACACCAGCATGGTGTTCCGCGAGAAAGAACGAAAGTATAAGAATATCGTGAGTGAATCGAAAATTATTCAACGTTCTTAATCACGATCGTACGAGCGAGATGGTTGTTATCTGACGACAGTGTTATCACGTTTCAGTTTGAGCTATTGTTCAGGAGAAGCGTCTTAGGCGCCGCTTATAAGCAGACGATCGTCGACAGATTCGAGAACGGTATCCTAAAGGTATTCTTCAGGGTATACCTCGACAGGAGGAAGATACCGCGATCGATAACGAACGTCGAGGACATGATCGAGGATATCATCGCCAAAGAGTCGTACTCCGCGTCCTCGTTGTTCAAGGACATGGAACTGGACCTCACCAGCATATCGGTAAAAAGTAAGCGCCCGTTAGAAACGATCCATCGATCGTACGAAGTACTATCGTGCAGGAAAATATATATCGACGGCGAATCGTTTGAGAAAATTGATGATTCCCGAGTGGCGCATTGCGCATCGTCGTCGCGTTCTTCTTAGATTAACAATCTGAAACCGCGAGCCACGAAGTGGAGCGACGTTTATTTAAAGATCATGAGTGTGCTTACGATCCGTAACCACGACATTACGCCGTCCGCGTTAATTGGATGTACGATAAATTTTGTTTGTTCTTTTTTTTTTTCGCGCCGATCTAGGGATAAATCAGGAAGTAACGGGAAATCAGAAGCAGTCGCAACAGAGGAACGCGATGATCACGAAGAACGGTCTCTTGCGACCTAATCGAAATAGCTCGTTGATAACGAGCTCGAAACCGAAAGCTAAACCGACGAAGATCGAGGCTAACGAGCCTGATATCGATTTCAGTAACATCCCGACGATCCAAGGGACGTATCAGGCAACGAAGGTGAATATCACTTCTCAAAATTCTACCAAAGGTCAAACGAAGGCGCAATTAGGCGCGAGGAACAGTACCAAAGGATCGTTACCTCTCGAACAAACGACGATCGTTGCTTCGAGTACCGAGGACACTACGAGGGCTAATCCCAGTACAAGGCAAACGATGTCTACCAGAGTCAAAGAGAAAATCGCTCATAAAGCGCAGGACAATCGATCGAACGAAACGAACGTTGAGAGTGAAAGAGTAACCGTACCTACTTCCACGACGGCTTCCTCTATTAAAACGGAGACCGAAGATCTTTTTAAAGATTTCCATAAACCCAACTTCGAGACGTCACCGTGGAGACCTATAGTACCCGGATACCCTAATACCGATGTTAAATTGTTACAAGAGAACATTGAAAAAATTAGAGTGAATGACAGAACGAACGATACGAACGCGATGGAAACGAGCATTCCCGAGGACGTCACGCGGAGCTCTCAAACTCCGGAGACCCCGACGAGCGATTCAAAGATATCAGAAGCATCCGAAACGTCGAATTTATACCTCGACCTACCCGGCGTGAATCCGTTCGACACGGAAGACACGGATTTTCCGCGCGACAGGCTGGTACCGCAGGAAACCGTGAATTTTCGCGTAAACGGGAAATTTAAGAATAAGATCCCTGGTTTGGTGGACGACAGTCACGTTTTTACAGCGCCCACGCCTAGATTGGACGATAGCAGGAGACCTGATATCGAGGTGTCTGGTCAACTGCCGTCGGAGACGTACGACATTAAGCTTCGTACTTCGTCGCAGTCGATGAGAACGGAATCCTCGTTCACGGGACCGCATCGCTACGCGACGAACGCGGAGGGCAACGATTGGAAAGCGGCCAGCCCGCAAGTGTCGAGCGCGACGATAGAGAATAACGATAGAAGACACGTGAGTAGATTGGATGACGCGGTTGTCGAGAGTACATCCGATGCTATCGGAGGAGACGACGAAGGAATACTGGAAACTACATTGAGCGCGAGACGGGAGGATAACGAGGAGAGTTCGTCGTCGACGATGAGTCCCGACACTTCCGCTTGGAGTTTAGAAACCGACAGACCGGATCCATCGAATTTGAGCAAAGAATCGCCAACGAGAGTTACCGGGGTTGGAGTGGCGGAGCCCGTTCCCGATACCGATATCGATCTCGGGCCGAGAAATCGTTACTCCGATATTCAGGCGATCGGCAAAGATCAGAGTAACGCGTTGCAGGATAGAAAGGTCGACAAGAAGGTACTGGAACCCGTTTACACGAGTTACAGGACTCCTGATCTCAACGGAGCTGGGATGAAACCGAGTCTGGTAGAGAATTCCGGAACATTGAAACCGTTCAGGCACACCATACCTGTCGACAAGATCACTTCCGCCGTGAAGTTTCAGCAGAACGAGGGAGGAAACTCGACGATGAAGCAGGAGACGAATGTCGTCACTGATAAAGCGGAGAATGATAGAGAGAATTTCACCGAGAAGCCTCAATTAAATGCGGAGGAAATGAGAGAAGAAAGCGATTCGAGAAACGTGACGGAGAAAGGATCGATGCAAGCGTTACCGGAGAATTTAGAGAAAATCGTGGAAGTGGAGACTATCGTTAGAGATCAGGATAGTAGCTTCAGAGTAAACCTACCGATGAGGCACGCGAATATCGAGTTAGCTGATAGCGCGAAGCCGACTGAGTCGGATTTTAAAGATACGATAGATAACGACAAGTTTCTCAGATTGAGTACAACGGAAGCTTATTCGGAGACGATACATTCGTTGTACAATAACGTGGATCGATTGGTGATGAGGGACGAAGGGACGGATGAGATCTCGCCTGAGAAACTAACGTCGAACGTTCCAAGAAATTCGACGTTCGTCGAGATCGACACGTTGAAGCATACTCCCGGAGAAATCGAAGGACACGACGATCCGATTGATGATAAATTCTCCAACGGGGAAGAAGACGTAGACGATGATAGGTTCGTCGCGAATGGTACCACCGGTCATTCTCATAATTCGCCTGAAACGAGAAAGAAAGTTTACAACGAGACCTTGAAGGCTTACGTGGTGGAGAATTTAGTAACGCTAGCTCCCGCTAAAAGTAATACCGGAATTGGAAGGCCCGTTAGACCGAGGCCTAAGATCGACAGAGAGAAAACTACAAGAATCGTAGATAAATTCTCAACGAACAGAAGCTCCTCTCGAGACGAAACTGCACTGTTGGAACAATTGTTCGGATTGCACAGCCGCGACAGAAATACAACGAAACGCGATTCTTCGAGTTACGAGGATCACGTCACTCGCGGGACTTTCAATAACGACGAAGATTCGTCTACCGAGGGGAGTATGAGAATCGAGAAAATAGTCGAAGTGGTGACTTCGATTAGTACCAAAGTATCGTCGAGCCTGAAAGGCGATCCTCTTGTAATGAAGTTTGTCGTTACCAATTCTACTTCTCTGCCGGTGATTCGCGTCGAATCGCACGACGAAGAAACCTCGACGTCTGCTACATCGATTCAAGAACCAATAGTCTCGGTACCCGAAGAGTTGTCCATTGAAGATGATCGCGAGGAGAATCGTTCCTTCGGTGATCAGTCAGAGGATGAACAAAGCTCGAGCGAAGAATTATTATCGCGAACGGAAGTGATTCCAGCTCTAACGTCGATGAACCTGGAAACGATACAGACGTCGGATAGAAAAATCTCTGCGGTCGAGGAGAATCGATTTCTGTTGGAGAAGCTTAAACAATTCGCCGAAGTTAGGTCGGACGACGATCTTATTGCGAAGACCCCGAAGAACAACTCTCGCCCGGACGTTAAAGTATCGGTGATGTCTCAGGTGAAGGATACGAATACTGAGACGCAACCATTGTCCGATCTCGAAGGGTTGAAGAAACTCGCTGACGTGGCAACGGGAAACGAGACCCTGAAGAATTCCAGTTCAGGATACACGTTGAGTCGCGACGGCGTCGAGATATTCACGAAGATCCTGAACAAGGTGGAAGATCGTATCGACAAAATGATTTCTACAACGGAGAAAATAGCGGAAACTGGTAATTGTTTTTGAATAGTTTTGCACAGATGCACGATAACGATTAAGCGTGCGTTTTGCGTAGCCTCACGTTACGTTGCGTGTGTTTTTGCAGATAGTTGTCTGGGGTTCCTGTGCCGCGATGGAATATGTTTGCCCTCAAGTGGTAGATGTAACATGTTGGGAGAGTGTCCGAATTCTGAGGACGAAGCTAACTGTACGTGCGCTGACTTTTTAAAGGCTCAGCTTTTGCATCAAAAGATTTGCGACGGCATCGCGGATTGTTGGGATTATTCCGATGAAATCGACTGTGGTACGTAATCGGTAGACCGCGGATGTTTATGCAAAATGCATTATTTTATGCACTTAATGAATTATTTAATGTAATATTTAATTTTATTTTATACGTAGAATATATTCTAGTATACGTCACGCATACTGGTTGCGCATTTGATTCGCAAAATCCGTTTAAAGCGATATAAAAATAATGCATTTTGCATAAACATCCGCTGTCTAGTAATCAGTGTCCTGTTATAGCGAGTGTTTTTTTATTTCCTTACGAGATGAGGTGCCGTGATAAGAAATAAGCGATAGGTATACAATGCGACAAGGGGGTCAAACAACTGTTTAGGAATATTGCTACCGTTTGCTACTGAACAGAGATAACGCTTTGAAATTTTTATGGTCGATTCAGAAAGGTTTAGGCTACATAATGCCGTCGACGGAACACAGATAGCGTCGTTGCTTCCGTATTTACAATCTAGAAACTTTTTGAATACTCGGTGTATATTATACATGTTTAGTGTTCAAGTTAAATGAAAGACCACGTAACAACGCGCTATTCTTGAACCGCATCATGCGCAAAATGTGTACAGCATAATCTTATGTTTTTCGATAGACTGGTGCAAAGAGGGCCAGTACGTCTGTGGCAATAGTCGATCCTGCGTAGATCAAGAGAAGGTTTGCGACGGTTTCAAAGATTGTCCTGGCGGTGAGGATGAGAAGAAGTGTGCAGCTTTAATCGAGGATGACGTGGCGGCAAATTATGGAAAGGAGAATGAGTTTAATGAGAATCGAAGTAATTATGAGACGAATCCAATGCGAAACGAATATTTCTCGACCGATGAAATTATCTCTAAAGTTGAATCGAAGAACGTTAACGAGGACACGATTTTCGATCAAGAAGCAGTCGAGTCGTCGATTCTTGAAACAACCACCCTTCGCTTCTTAAAGAACAATTCACAGTTACAAAAACTTGTGAACAGTAAAAGCGATTCTCTAATCAAACCCGAGCCCCCGTCGAACGATCGCAAACAATCAAATTCCACGCTCTCTGTTTCCGGGAGAGAAATCTCGTCGAATTCAAAAGACAATCGTCTTCATGGAAATTCCTTTCACGTTAGCCCGAAGAAGAATGTAACTTCAACAGTGTCCACGATCGATTCACGGAAAGACGTTAACAATTACAACGAGAAGGGATACCTGAACATTCGTAAGAACGGAAAATGGGGCAAACTTTGCTTGAGTGGGATGCACAATATTCTGCAGGAACGACACGCCGCCTGGACGATCGAGGATCTCGGCAGAGCGGTCTGCAAAGCTATCACGTACCAGTGAGTAACTTAAAAATATGACCGACAGTTATCGCGGGTTAGTTTCGAGAACGCTAAGGGGAGAACGCACGGATCTGTTGAAATTATTTTAAACGCAACAACGATAACCCGAACAATGTTATTTCCAGGGATTACGATACGGTGGAGAGAGTGGTCGACGAAAATCCCCCATCGAGACGCAGTTATTACACTTTATCGTACAACGAGAAACCCACGGATAAAACCATCCTCACTTTTAAATCTTCCGAGTGCCCGAGCGGCGAGGTTCTCAGGGTCAAGTGCAAGAACCTTGAGTGCGGAATAAGGACACAGATTCCATCGCAGGCCAGGTATATTCGCTGAACCAGTTCTCTTGTAATTATATGCCGACTGCGTCGGTTTACGAAACCATTTATAAGCGTACTATTCCTCGAGGAGAATGCCCCCGTTCTTCCGATAATATCCGATGCGTCGATATGAAAGAGAAAGAAAAGAATCGCGTTAAACTAATGGTTACGACGCGAAGAATGTATGGTTTTATCCCCCCCGTTCGCGCGATACGGTTTTTTGATCGAATCGATCATTTTCTCACTCGTCCGCGTCTGTGTCAAAGGTAAATGACAAGCGGCGTCGTCGCGATTTTGGTAAAAATAATCGTCTGAACGCAGCGTATATAAATATACATTGCAACCCACGAACCGAATCGGTTTTTTCACCGTACGACCGATTTCGATTTGCAGTGACAAAACCGAATGACAAAATCGAACGAATCGCTCGTTTTACCGCATTGTCCGAACGCGCCCATACAAATTACCCCCTGTTCACACGATACGATTTTTTTACCGAATGGAACATTTTTTCACTCGTCAGCATCTATCTCAAAGGCAGATGAAAAGTGACGGCGGCGCGGTTTCGGTAAAAAAAAAACCGTATCGCGTAAACGGCGGGCTCTTAGGTGCACGTCATTACCGTGTATTTAAAAAAACAAATAGAATATTCCGACGTTCGCATTGAAGCAGATCGAATGTTTCTCGACGTTCCAGGATAGTTGGAGGTGGTAGCTCTTCGGCTGGAAGCTGGCCCTGGCAAGTAGCGCTCTACAAAGAGGGCGATTATCAGTGCGGTGGTGCTCTTATCGGTGACAGATGGATCCTGTCCGCGGCCCACTGTTTTTACCAGTTAGTATCGAATACGTAATATTACCTGGGGGGAACTTAACAAATTCAGAAGCAACGTACTAGATAAGTGATATCGCGCAGGGTGAGAAGCCCGACTCGATAAGCTTAACTGAGTCGTAAAGTATTTATTTTATTGAAAGGAATTCAAATCGACGTTGAATGGTATCGGTAGGGAATCACGTAATGTATTAATCAATTTCTCGTTGACTGGGCTCGATAGCATTCGTCTTCCGTTCGAACTGCTTTTCGATTGAATAAATATTCCTGAATTATCGAAGCTCGTCGAGTTAAGTGCCTTATCCTGTGTACAAGGATGGATTTGTAAATAGGCTTAACAGGCTAGAATCTAATGCAATAATTTGTTAGTTAAAGTAATATAAACCAGTTATAAATATATTTGCTCGGAAGCTTTGGTAGTCCCATTTTCTTTTCTATTTTGAAATTTTCTCGTCTGTCGAATGTAAATCTGTAAATCTAAATCTAGAATATTAAACGAAACCTAGCGAAATTGATATATCACAACTTCTACTTTCGTAACAGTGCCCAGGACGAATACTGGGTAGCGAGAATCGGTGCTACTCGCCGTGGAAGTTTTCCGAGTCCCCACGAACAAGTTCTGCGACTCGACTACATATCCTTGCATCCCGACTATATCGACAATGGCTTCATAAACGACATAGCGCTGCTCAGACTCGAGAAGTCGGTCACTTTCAGCGATTACGTGAGGCCCGTGTGCCTTCCTCAAGCCGAACCTAAAAGTGGCTCCATGTGCACCGTGACTGGTTGGGGACAGTTGTTCGAGATCGGTAGAATATTTCGTGAGTCAATCTTTCGTATCATCGTTGACACTTTCCTCGAGTCTAACTCGCATAATCGTGTATTTAATGTTACTTTCCTAAACAGCGGACACTTTGCAAGAAGTGCAGCTACCAGTGATCTCGACGGAGGAGTGCAGACGGAAAACCCTGTTTCTTCCACTCTACAGGATCACGTCCGGTATGCTTTGCGCTGGCTTGAAGGACGGCGGTAGGGATGCTTGTTTAGGTGACAGCGGCGGGCCTTTGGTTTGTTCAGGATCTGACAACAAATACACTCTTCATGGTAAATATAAAGCTAGGAAGAGAAGGCGTATCGTGAGGGGAGAATATGAAATTGCTTTTTTTTATACGTATCGTTCTAAGATTACGCGTGACACGTTCCACGATAATCGTAAAATTCCCACTTCGATGCGTTAATTAATTTATATAGAAATGAGAGAAATCTTGGCGTAAATGTCTGGTCGTTTTTTTTTTTAGATAAAATTCATACTAAAATATGCAATTCAAAATATAAAAACCCATTTTACAAAGTCGACGTTAAATTCATCGAATAATCCCAACGTTTTGTCTCATGTTTGGAGACCTCTTCAGGGGAATCAAAATCCCATCGAAAACAGATTAACCGAAACATTAATTACACAAGTATCAAATTAATATCACATGACTCACGTAAATTGATAAACACTATCGAGACATTTCTATTCAAATAAGCATTTACAGCCCATTCTCCTCCGAAGGTGGTAACGGAAAAAAGAAATCTCAATTAATCATCGAACATCCATAATTAACAGTTTGACGAGAGAGGAAAGCAACATTTCATTTCTATATTTATTATAACGCTCGATTACTCAATTCTCGTTAGGGACCTTAATTAATTTGTTATGCAATTTGCATGATGCTCGCGCAGGTATCACCTCGAACGGTTACGGCTGTGCCAGGCCAGGTAGACCGGGTGTCTACACGAAGGTACATCACTATCTCCCATGGATCGAGTACGTAACTGCGAGGGAGGAGATACGTTCTTCGATAGCGTCCTGCAAAGGTCATCGATGTCCTCTCGGCGAATGTCTGCCGAAATCTCGCGTGTGCAACGGATTTTTAGAATGCTCCGACGGTAGCGACGAACGTAATTGCCCTCTGACCTCGCGATAAACAAAGAAAAGACTGAACGTGCATTGTATTACATAATTTATATATATATATGCCCAGCCGACGTACACGTTGAAGCGGCAAAATCAACTTTGCGATTTAATGCGTGCGACGGTACAATTGCGCAAATAATTCTAGTAAAGACAATTATCGAGTATCTTTGCTTCACCGCGAGGCAGACCGCGCACCGGCATCAGGTGAAACTCGCAATGAACGAGACAATATCCCCCAGAGAAGAGTTACCATTTCGGTTTCTTTTCATTTCGAAACCGATTCGAAGCTGGTCCAGAGGACCAGGGCATAGAAACCAGTTCTAAATTACAATTCGGTTTCATTTTCAATTCGAACCGGTTTCGAGCTGGGGTCCGCGTGTAATTCATTTCCTATGCCCGAATATCTAACGGTGACTGTTCCGTCTTTAGGAAATAACTTGTAATAACTGTTCAAACCGGTTATTTTAAACCGATCCCAATGTTTGGTTTCGAAAGACACTTGCTCCTTTATTATGCGATGAGTCTGAAACATTCGTTCATTAGTCCCATTTCGAGAACGATTCTACCACGATCGACGATACAGATATAAATATAATAGTAATTAATACATTAAATAATTACGATCATTGTCACCGATTTGACAATAACTTTTTGCATTTGTATCGTTTCGTAGGTAGTTCTAGAACACATAAAACATAAGTGGTATCATCAGAATACTTTGTCAGGTAAAAATCGACAAAGAACGATTTTTTCGGATTTTCCATTAAATTTGTTTGATAAATATTACCGGTGCTAAGAAATAGGCGGAACATTATTATGATATTACTGCTTTGGTGTACGGACACGCGTTCGAAGTATGAACAAAGCAAAAATCTTTTGTCTCGTGTATTGTCAGCGATTGGTGCGCGGCCAGCCTAAAAAGACTGTGAGTAATCATGACAATATTATTAATTACAATGATAGTGAATGCGAGTTTGGGAGTAAGAACAATGCAAGTGGCGTATGGTATGGATAAAACCTAAACGTAACGGTGCGAAAGAAAACCTTTTACATTAAAAGGCGCAACACCTTTAACTCCTTTGTCCACGAGGAACGCTTCTCTAAAGTGTCAACTGTGCGTTAAGTTAACATAGTCGTGCAATAAATAGATAGAAATTAAAAGTCGCAAGAAGATATGAATGTCGGAGAGTGTATCGAGCATCGGTGCAAGGTATCGGAAATTTAAAGTATCAACGACGAAAGATACTGTAAATACTGATTTATACTCTCCCATATAATTATCTTAATGTTTGATAGTATAATGTTAACGCGTCCGAAATATAGAAATAGATCGACCAACCAATGGCTTAACGTTAGGAGACTGTTTAGGGAATTATTCGTAAAGACTGCGAATAGTTGGAAAGAAAGGGAGTACCTCCGGGCCGTTCGTACAGCTCCGAGGTACTCGACGTAGTACTCTTTTTTTTTATCGACGTACCTGGCATTCTGATTCTTCGTATTCGCGAAGTGAATCTCAAGGCCACGTATGTCGGGCTCGTTACTACGGTCTCTCTGCAAGTTCAAGGGGTTTTTGCGTAACGTGTATATATCGTACGTAATGTGTATGTTAAGAGAACTTTCTTTTTTGTAACACCAATAAATCAGAATTTGTAGAAAAATAAAGCATTGAATTATCAACGAGAATGTTGCGGAAACTTTAATCCTAAATCATTGCGTCGGATACTCTGAAATATAAACGGTCATGAATTACGAATAATTGAGACGGTATATCATTCTTTTATTAGGACAGTTAGAGATAGCGCTAAAAATAATACTCAGAAATAATTATTAAATATTTTCGATATAATAGTGTATCGATACTGAAATGAAAAGCTGTTAGAAATTACTGCGTCGAAGACAGCACGATCCTTGAAAGCAATTAATTATCAATGAAATAATGACGGGTTCCACGGTGTCGTAATCGAATGCGTTTTAATATCGTGAGAACGATAGGAAATTTGACTTTTCAGCTTTCGCGCAAGTTTGTTGGTTATCGACTGGATCGAGCTGCTGGGATTACTATTATCTTTACGTTGAAAATGATCTTGTCATTCTGAACCGCACTTTACTTAAGTAACTCTAACGCTAGATTATTCCTACGATTAGCACAATATACCGAATGGTAAAAATCACAATGTAATTTATGTCACGTTCAAACAGCACGTTTTTGGAATTCGATATCAAGTTCATGATTCATTGTTGTTCAAGGTATTTTTCCTTAACGACTGGACCATCGAGACTTTTGCGCAAGCTTTTCAATCAAGAGTAACACACGCATCAACGATCGAACGTTATCTATAAAATAAGTTTACCATGCCATTTACGTATTAGACCTTAAAAAGTCCCGAGAAGTTAATCAATCAACCACATGGAAATTTAGAAAACAACCACAAAAATTGCATACAGTTAAATACACGTGTACATGTACAATAAATTAGTTCGTAAAAACATAGTTTCGAATAATTCATTTAACAAAATGACGTAAGATAATTAAGGTCCTACATTAACTGCAAAAGTCTAGATGTAATATATCGAACTATTGATATGGCGCCCTGCAACGCTTCAGAAATGGCGCGTAGATGTTTCGTAATTTAATTTTCTTTGCGGCATGCGCGTGCGTGCATTTAACCGCTCGCGATCCACTTACAAAAAATGCGTGGCAATTCCCTGGCCAGTAAACTGCGATCTTAAAGCGACCGGTTTGGACAAAAGTTCGCTCGGGATAAAAAATGGTGTAAATGTATAAAAGTGCGATTTGAAGACAGCGAGACTTTTGTCCATACCTCTTCTCTATCCAGCCAACAGTCTGCTTATCTCAGCATCGACGTGCGGAATAAGTTTCCGTGAAGAATTTCGATTCCGCTCGCACATCGACTACTGCTAGGCAAATCGCAATCACTAACAGTTCAATTAATATTATATTACAAAATTCTACGCAGATTATCATGTGCCTGCGTATGTAAGTTCGACGGGACTCGTTTAACCGTGATGCGAGGACGAAGTGAATCATACTAAAAATTGGTTAAACCTAATACTTTGACAGGTCTGTTTTAATTCCTCGTTCGCTAATTTTATTCGGGAGAAATTAACAGAACTTTGAACAGAGTTCTTGATCAAGCGTTATTTCACAATAAATTTTAAACCGAACGGAATCGACGATCTTCACGGAATGCACAAATACCTTGAGAGAGAGAGAAAGAGAGGGCTGTGATACTGAAAATTTGTATCACCCATTCGTCTAGTTCAGTCCTATGTTCCCCGAGGAAGAAAATGGTACATAGAACCGTCAAGTCAATTCAATGCGCACAGATAAAACTAACGTTGACGGCGCCTCCATCCGTCAATCCCCTTAACTCCATATTATTCGAAAAACAATAAATAATAGATTGATGATTTCTTTGACAATGATATCTCTAATGAGTCATACTGTTAATCAGATATTTAGGCTATGCATAATTGAATTATCGATGCTTTAACCCAAGGAATCAACTGCAATTGTACTGAGACCTTTAGGACTGATAGTCGTTTTAAATTGTTCCGGTACAGGATACTCCGTCTGCAAATGAACAAATAAAAACATAAGTTATAAACGTAAGAACCAATTGCATACGCGCAATTAAAGAACTCGATTTCACGGGACACTCACGTAATCTCCACTCGCTTGGGGTACCATAACGTTCATTTCACTGGACTTGCTGGTGATGAGCTCAACGTCCAAAGATTGCGAGCTCAAATACATTTGACAACCGTCGGTCTTATCGATAGATATAGTAGGGACTTTCCCAAGCACCTGCAAAAAAAAAGAAACCTCCGTGTTAAACTTTATTCTAATAATAAAACCAGAAAAATTGTATACCAATTGTACATCTACAGTCGACGTATTTCGATGACGAACAATTGTCGATCGGAATTCCTTTCGATTTTTCATATTTCACGCAGTACACGTCATGAACAGTAGTATATACGGGTTTATATATTTTTTAAAGCCCGTGGTCACTTTTTTTACCGGAATTTTAATGTAACTTATCTCAAGATGCATTGGCAATTTGGTAGGTTAAATTTCATTCTCGTTAGAATTACGCAAAATCGAATATTAGTGCTCCCGTCGTGCGACAAAATATTTGACAACAAAAAAAACCTCAATTATGCACGTGATTTGCACGCAGGCGGAAATCTTGAACCAGTACAGATGGTCTGTGAAATCGATTGGAAGGAATGTCCCGGAGCAATTGCGAGTTACGTATGGAGTGAAATTGTGACTGATGTACTTGAATGTTTGACGAACGAAGGAATAATCTGGAGGGTACAATGAATTCTGAATTATTTTTGAATTATTAAGACCGTGGATCAAATTAAAAGTCTATGAACATAGCGGTCAGGTAAGTTTCTTTTTTCAAGATAGACTTAAATGTACAGCAACGTTGCTACTTCGTACCTATTTATCCGAACGCTATGTTCATAATAAATGGTCAAGTGCTATAAACATGTAGTAACGTTTAATTAATAGATTCGTATAATTGAAGGTTCTTGCCGTATTTTTTATTTCCATCATGCTCCTGCGCATAATTTACCCCAAAACAAGACGCTTAAACGATACTGCGATGGATAAAGAGATTCTGAATAAAGTGGGGTACAAAGTCGAAGACCTCGAGCTCAAAGTTAATATATTAACGTATAAAATGCAATACGGCACGTGGCCGCTGCCTCATCAAATTCATAAGTCAGGCTTCAAAAAGAACCTGCGCAAACTTAGATTAACTTTGTCGAATCAAAATGATCGCAATGATTGGATAAAGCAGGTGTTGTTAAGGTACCGGTCGGATCAACGAAACTGGATAAGTTTTCTTTTTAACAATTTTAATTCTAAATGCGCGTTATACTTTATCCAGTCCTCCGCAGAATGACCAGTATATTTCTTACTTAAAATGCAATTGCCCTTCGACGCATCGTCTGACGGAATTATTCGATGCGAAGAAGAAACGTTTGCATCCCTATTTTCACCGTGACGCAACACCAATGGAACATAGTAGCACGAAATCGACGAAAAGTAGCAGCGACAAGTGTCTAAAGTGCGCTAATTAAGTACTTGTTTTTTATTCTTTCGTTAAGTCATTATCTAGTGCGATCGTATTTTCAAACATTGAAGGGTAAGTTCCACGTGTACGGGAACGACGAATCGTAAGGAACGTAAAGCGTCGAAAAGTGAAAATCTGGAGGTGCAACATCGAAATCCAGCGCCGCTTCAGGTCCTGCCGAGAAAAAGGAGTACCAGATCGACTAGTAAAATATTTCGAGATCAACATTTCTTGTTAACTCAAAAGATGTCACGCTCGTGCGAGAAATTTACAAAGAGTATGGACGACTGCAAGTGGTTCCTAAAAGAATTACACGAGAGCAACAAGAGCTTGGGTTTAGTTTGTAGTTCGTCAGAGATTAGCGACCCGTGGTCGATCAAAGATATTTGGCTAAAACCTCAGGTAAATATCAACTGGAGAAATGAGAATAATATCGTGAAATCCACTATGAATAATTAAACATTTTTTAATGTAGCAACCGGCTCAACCGGAGGAAAATAGAAAATTTGAACGAAATCTTGACACCGGAGAAACGCTGGAAGATGTAAATTCAAATGAAGAGATGAAACTAAAAGAGACAGACGTTGACCAGCAAAACACGGAAAGTTGTTTAAACTTAACAAACGCGATATCTCCAGTTTCAAAACTAATCGATCAACGACTATTGCCTCAGAAATTAAACGTAAAATTCTGCACGGAAATGCTACCGCGACAACCGTTCGCTGACATTATACGCCCTCCGACGTTTAAACTGAGCGAAATCATGCATACGTCCGAAGAAACTTTGTACCAAGTAAAGAAGAACCTGGAGAGCTTGCACAATGTTCTGAAAGCATACGAGACAGATCATCCGGACATTTACAAAAATATTGGAGATACGCTCGTCTCTATCAGAGCAGATATCGAAAACTTGAATGAAAAAAAGAAAAGCAAAGTGAGTTTCGATACTGATACAAAGATGAATATCCGTGACAGTTCGGAGCAATACGAGAGCGACGATACGCGTAAAACTTCAGAGATCTCTGTTCGAAGTTGTTCCAACGGTAATTTTTATTTCTCATCGATAAATCAAGGTGAACTTAAAATGTGCAACGAGGTAATGAGGAATATTACGATTGAGCATCCCTTCAATACCATCAAGTATGAAAGAGTACCCGAAAGAGTATATTATACTCTGTCCACCGATTCCTTCGAAGAAGAGTGTGGCGAGAAGAAAATTATAACAACGGGTTTCGGGCGGCAGCGAGATAACAAAGACAATAGAGTGAAATCACTAATTTTGTACGATCAACGTCCGACCCCGATGGATACCGAAGAAGATGTAACGATACTGTCGCCAGTCTCGAGTCGTTCTGAAATATCGAAGGGCAGCGAGCTCGATGAAGAATCTACGGCATTGTTACTGGAACAAGCCTTGCAATTTAAGAAGGCCCTACTGACGCGAGTTGAGCGTGAAGACTCGTGTTTCGCGAACGACCCGAAACCGGAAGATTCGAGAAGCGAATCCACTTCGGAGCACAACCTCAACGATAATCTTCAGCCAAAATTATTAGATATTATAACGGAGGAACAGTCCGTTAGCAGCTCTACGGAGAAAACCGATCGAACTTATTTGTTTTCGAATAAAAACCAAGAAGAGGATCCACTGGCGCGTTGCTCGGTAATAGAAAATTTCACGGCAAAATTCAGAATTGAGCCAAGTGAAATTCAAAATCAGAATGCTGTAAACAAAGAATACTTTAGTTTCAATAATGTGAATCGTGAAGAAAATGCAATCGATAATAATGAACAGTATTTACCAAGGGAAATTCAATTTCACGAAAATGTGTCTTCGAAAACACTGCCGAGCAATTTGGAATTAAAATACGTAAATGCAAAAGCTGAAGAAACAACGTCTGGTGAGAATCTCGTAGTATCTAAGCCCGACGTCGAAAGGAACACGTATACGGAATTTAAAAGATTTAACGAAACGGAGCGGTCACCGCGAACAAAAAATATTAACGAACTTATAACAAAAAACGTTGAAAGTATCAGGGAATGTATCGAATCGTTTTCACGAAATAGACACGAGTTAATTTTTAATTCACAAGGAACTAATCAGAGGAGAACTCTATCCAATACTGCAAAGATAGAAGACGAAACATTAATAAATACTAGAGTCACTCCAATAAGCAATCCGAAATATAACGAAGACAATGAGATATTGAAATATCATCCAAACCTAACTCTAAAAAGAAATCCTGGTATGTGTTCGCTTATCGAACAGAACTTAACACCGACGAAAATAGAAGAACCAAAAATCTATGTGTTTGACCCACCTTCACCCTCGGAAAGTAAAGATTACACGATTGAAATAAACGCGACGCATGATTCGTTAACGTCCGTTGGAAATCATTCGAACCATTCTGATGTTTTTCAACCGCCATCTATAACAGAATTAACTGACACGATGATAAATGAGAATGAGGTAAATGAAAAATGGCAGCATATAGAAAAAGATTTCGACGATACTTGCGTTAACAGGGAGCAAAATCACGCATCAATATCATCAAATAGTATTACGATTCATAAGTCTGATATGACGATAAAACAGGAACAGACGAACAATAATAATGCGAGTTTTATGAAGGAGTGCATGACGGTAGACGTTTCTTACGAACGAAAAGATAAATTGGGAAAAGTGAAAACTACTTCGTCTACTGAAAATTATTTTATGAGGCAGGGTAAAGGAGACACTGCTAATGAATCGGAATTAGCGAAATCTTATTCGAATCTTCTTTCTCCGCACAGTAGTATGTATTTCACTGACGAAGGGTCGAGCTCTATTGTGAAATTAGATAAAACACAATCTGGTATTGTAGAGGATCATCTGAATTCAAATCTTGTCACCCGAAAAAGTGCTTTTAACAATTGTGATGGTATAGTACAGGCCGTAATTGAGGATCCACGGCAACGTGTGAAAAATAACGAATCAGAAGATAATACCACGCCAGATAAACATAAACAAATAAAAAGTCTTGCAACTTCAGACATCGCTGAGAAGACTACACATGCTGACAATCTCGATAAAGCATTCGCTTTTACCGAACCATTATCAAATTCAAGTAATCGATACAAGATAGATGATCGACTACCTTGTATTCATTACACGGAAAACACGCGTGTATTGCCTGTTAAGGAAGCTGAAAGAAACTCAATAAAAGAAAGTCAGGGTGAATTCCAATCAGTACCCAATAACTCCAATTTGGAAAATAGCGTAGTGTTTCGAGCTACTACTAGTAATTGTGACTCAAATTCCCACAAATCGTCGATGAACAAAACCGAGCCGCAATGTGGCACGCAAGATATATTTTTCGCGAACATTCCTAACCGTGAGATTTCACCGCGAACTGGGACAGACGATGCGGTAATGAGGAAAACATGTACACCAAAATCAAAGAGTCAAGAAAATTATACAATGAAACCCGAAAGAACTAAGAAAACGAGCACTGGGCAAAATATTAAAGATGTACGAGCAAATGTATTGCACGGCACGCAGCAAAAAGCTCAAAGTTATTTGAATCTATCAAGCGCGAAGATCAAAGATCTGTCCTCAGAATCGCGACGCAATGCAGTGCAAAACAAGAATAAACTACATAAAAAAAGATCGCGATCGCAAATCAGTTTTCGTTCAACTGAATTTTCATCACATGGTAATTCGCTTCCGTCTGAATCGACGTCTAGCTTAACTGCCGCGTATCGAGAACCGTCGACGGGAAATAAATGCAGACAAAAGACACGATCAAAGTCTCTGATACCAATATTAAAACCGTCCTCCAAATCTTGTATACCGATATTAAAAAATCGATTGGGAGGTGCTCGGTTGATCGACAATGAGACCCGACCAAAAAGTCCGATGAGAGGACCGCTTACGGTAACAATGCTTTGGAGAGATAATTTGTGCAAAAATCCGAATGTAGGGGAAGATATAATACAGACGGAAGGCACGCCGAAAAGTACGGATCAACGTATCAACGAGACGAGCGATACCGGGGGAAATTTAAATGAATCACTGAACTGCGTTAACGAGCAGTCTCTTACGAAATCGTGCGATGTTCTAGGAACTGCAGAGGAAAGGAACGCAAGTAGCAGTACAGTTCCACGGGAACGGATGATAATATACGTTAACGTATTCACGAAATCCTATCAGAACACAACGAGGATAATGGATCCAAATAAATTCCTGGAATATATTAAAAACCGTGAATTAAGTATATCGAACGTGTTCGAAGGAAATAAGTTGAGCGTGAAAGAGACTAGTGATGATACGGTATCTGATATTTCCAGAGAAAAGGGGGAAAGTACAATACGTAAAGTTGTTACTATCGTTTCGACTTCCATAAACGGTAACGATTTAGGTCAAAGCTATTGGGACAATTCATCGGTGTCGGTAAAGAAAAATGTATCGTCCCCTAAGTCGACGTTGACGAATGATAAGCTGAAAAATTTATGTTTTCTCAGTGTCGAGCAAAGAGAAATAGATGTTACCGCGAAACCCTCCGTCGCCGACACTAGCACTTCGATCTCCGATTTACACAATTTTCCGACGACGTCGAAAACCGCGCTAAGTAAATTTCAAATATGCGGCACGCCAAAGGAATTAAACAACGAAGAATACGTAACGTTACTTGAAATTCTTCATCAAGAGCCTAACATCGTACACTTACAAGAATTACAGGTTCTATGTAATAAACTCGTATCAGAGTACCAAACGTCCGATTGACAGAGCAGAATTCAATTCGTCGTAAATTTTCATAAAATTTATTATTTACGATTATATTTTTGTAACAGCATGCTTTTATTTTTTTGAACACAGACTTGTACAACGTGTAATTATATTGTATAGATATATGTGCATTTTGGAAATAAATGGACTTTATTTTCGTATGACTTTGTATTAAACATGCAATGCGCTATGATTCGCAATTGCTCCGTATTCAGTTATTATAATATGTAACAATCGTTATGGGACCGACTTTTAAAATAACGATTTCCTGAGGAGAATGGCTAAGATTACCCAAAACGCCTGCAGTGAATCTACATAATTCTGTTCTTTGAGCAATGTATTAAAAATACTCAGTTTCTTGTCTATGATTTTATCAATTTTCGACGCAGCGAAAGTTATTACGATCGTATTTGCAATTATCTTTCGCTAATCACGTTTACCTACTTTTAATGTAATGATAAGGTGGAGAGAAACATACCTGCATTTGTACACTCTGACAGTTGACAAACTCGATGCTTGATACCACCGAATCGAATACAACGGACGATTTGCGGCACGAGTCCATAACAACAGAGTTGAGCTTGCCTTTAACGACTAGCGTACAGTCTTGACATCGGAACATGTAAACCACATTATTCATCTCCACGTTGTCAATCAAAAGATTTCTGTTACCCTTATGGTACTCCTACACAGAATAAAACGGTAAACGTCTGATTAGTAATGATAAAGTCTCTAGTGCTGCACGCAAGAAACACCATTCCAATTGGTAAAATTGTATAAGAGAAGAGTTACTCGTTTAATAATCTCTACGCATCTAACAATTTACACCCGTGAATTTTGTTGCTAACAATATGAGTACACACATTTCCCACACATTTCTCGTGAAACGGTTAAATCTACCACGATCGTGGGAACTCCGACCATTCTCTTCTTCCATGTATACAATTTAGGAACAAAGTGAACTACTTACTACTAGCCACTTCTTTCCATCTTTAGTAAACACGGACGGCTTGTCAATCGGCGCATTCGCGAGTGGTACAGTTTTCGTAGGTATGGCATTGTCGACCACCGTTGCTTTGAATGGCGCGGGTCCGGTTCTCAATGACGGATTTTTATGCGTCTGCATTTCGGACGTCACCTTCTTCAAATCTGCGACGTACCAAGAAACATCGAAATGACACGTGGGAATTGTACGAGCGATCAAAGGAATAAGAATGAAATTGGTCTATTAAATGACTCACTCCTCGTAATGCCCTCTCCTTGATTGATTTCGGCGAAGAGAGCGCTTCTGTCATCGTTGACGTTGGCCGGTGCTACATCGCCGATGGGCATCGACGGTGGCGGAGGTGGAGGTATACCTGCTGGTGCTGAGCCAGTTTTTGCCCACACCAATCCCGTCGTATGGTGCTGGCGCACGTATTGTTGGAGATCAGTCAACGTTTGTACCCAAGCTTTGCACCATTCAACGTGCATTTTGTTTCTGCAATTATAAACGACTGAATGAACTGTACATCAATATTCGTCGTTCGAGAAACTGAAATTACCCGCGACAATCAACGCGACACCGTTTATACCATTCTATCAAAAACTTGAATGCAAAACTCACTTTTCCTTCCAGTCCTTTAAAACACGGTTTGTATAAAATTGTCCAGCATCGTTCATTTCCTTGATATACGGTGCTGGTGTAGGTGATACGGCTACCCATCCTAAAGCAGGGATACTCTCGCTGATGGCGGACAAATGATTAAAGAACGCAGATCCTCGATTTTTCTCACGGAACTCTTGAATCTGTTGGATTTGCGTAGAAGTGGGTGCGAGAAGAGCGACCTGCTCCGATTGATTCGACGGGATAGAACGGCTCGCCGCTGTTCGAATGAATTCGAGTTGAATTCTGCGAAAGAGGATATAATAAAGTTTAATGATTCGTTTAGGAAATTTTAATCTATGTAGCGATCGTTATATCGCTGAGACTTACTGAAATGCTTTTTCCACGAGCTTACTATGAGTAGCTACATCGCCGCCAATCTTTTCACTGAGGTTCAGGTATTCTTTGACCGGTCCAGCCAAAATATCCTCGTAACCCGCAACAGACATATTGGTAGGTTCGCTCGACGCTACCTTATTTGGCGATTTAACCGGCAACGCAGGCTGCACCGATTTGCTGTTCCCGATTGGCTGAGGTTTCTTCGGCGACGGTGTACTCGTTTGAACAGCGATCTCTTGCGTCTCGGTTGTAGAGTGAGTTCGTACTCTCTCTAATCGCTGGGTTACGTTCTCTAAGCGGTTCACGAGTTCTTCCAGATGATCGTCTTTGTCGCTGGATTCGCAGCCTGCAAATACAGAATACATCTTCCATCGTGATCCTGAGCTTTAGCTGTTTCGTTGAAAGAAAAAACTCAGAATGATTATGAATGCGTGCGAGTAACAACGAGCGATGAAAAAGGATTTCATTACGGAATTCGATTATATTGTTTTTGGAACTGTGCCACTCTAGCCTTTACGTTTCCAAAATTTTCCATTTAAAGTGGATCAAATGAAATCGTCAGATTCATTTGGTTTGAAGAATCATCTTTGTTTCGTTTCACTGCTATGCGTAATAAATAACGTGCTTCGGCGCGATGGAAAACAAGAAATAATCTGAAATGTTAACCATCGACGAGACTCCTGAAAGTTCGGATTTATGTCGAGTGCATTTAATTATAGAATCCGAGTATAAATAGTCGTGTCAACATCCACAGCCACTAGGTTATTATGTTGCAAGTAATGCGTAGCAGTCGTAACTCTGTGTTTATTATTACAGATTATGACAGACACATTATTATAACGCGAATGAAATATTAGTAACATCGAAACAAATGTATTACTAAACAATTTACGATATTCGGAACTTCAATGTCGTAGCTCCGAAATCGCAACTAGACGATCGCACTTTCCGCGTTATAAAAATTACTAAGTCCTGCAAAGGCAGCTCACCGATCCTAAAAATTACACTCTAATCAATCGACCGTACGTTCCGACTGTGACCCAATCGATCGCAAGACAAGAGTTCCCACGCGGAAATACAACGGTCTCTCGGCTTTTCGAAAACTGGCGAAGAACTGAATGTCCAGTTCCGATGATACCCGACGCGAGTGTAACACGACCTATTATTAGGAAACTCGCGAAAATCTAACTTTGCTCGCGTTAGCTCTCGCGTGTGCGTTATAAAATTTGCGTGGGTGGTTACCGTTTCGCGTAGTGGGACTCGAACGCTAAGAACGACGAATACGCGTACGCACGCCGCGCGTATATCATTTTTCATCGGCATGCGTGTGCTTCGTTGTTATCTCAAGAAAGTATAAGCTTATATTCGAGAAGGAAGAACGTATAATAGCTGCCTCGCGCGGATGTTCTAATTATTCCAAAGAATCTTTTCTTTTCTTTTTCCTCTGCTCTCGTGGACCCTCGCGAACAATAGTTGAAAGTTAAATAGGTCAGAGCATATATGTATATACGTATAGAACTATCGAGGACAGTACATTCATACAGAAACAATGTACGAAACGCGACGAGAATTTCCGCATCGTCGGGTTGTTCTCCCCGTTACTCGAAAGTAAATGGCTTTACTCGCGACGTTATTCCCAAGACAATGCAATCCATTTTGCGCGCGATTCATTAGCGGTGCGTTAGTATCCCTACCTCGCGGTACATTCCAACGAAACCACAGAATCTCGCGTTACTTTTTTTCCCTATGCAATTTAAGACCAACTTGGGTGTTTAGGCTTTTCGCGTTGCGAAAACCAACCTGTTCGTCGGTGGTTTCCAGGATAAAGAAACACTGAAAAATACCTCTTACTATCAAACAGACAGATACAAGCCGACGCGATAGAAGTAATATCAACGGAAACACACCTTCTTTTTCTCGCTCAAAAAATGTCAATAGATAAGAATACAAGGGTAACCCGATATGATCGCGCTCGTCGCGCTTTATTCCGGTGGAAAAATGAAAGAATTTGCGATATGATGATATCATGCGAAGTAAAAGTGGATTTTAGGGGTGAGCCCTAACCGGCGTGCACCATCGGTCCTAGGGGGTCGAACCTCACTCTGTGCTCCATCGCGTTACGCGTCACGTGCAGCAAGTCGGAGAAGAATCTGTGTCGCCTTAAAGCTAGTTCGTCCCGGGCTACCGGTGTCGCCGGTGGTTCTTGCATTCCGCTGCATCCTTCCGAGTCGTGTTCGCCGTCATCCTCTTCCGATAGCCACCGGGGAATCGTGGGAACTGCAGATCATACGCCCGGAAATGTGAATCCACTTTCGTTAAGATTCTCGAATCGCGAGATAGCGGGACGCGCGAGATTTATCGGCGCCCTTTTCGGTTTCCCCCCGTTAGATTCTACGCGTTATGCCGATTATGTACGTTATAATTTCAATCGACCTTAACCCTTTGACTACGGCGCGCTCCGAGTGACGAGCGCGGTCAGTTTGAGGCGACCCAGCGCACGTAACTCTTACCGCGTGAGGTAACGAGATATTAACGATTTGATGTACCGGTCACGTTTTATTCAAAGACGAATATTGAATTATTTCAATCATTGCTATATATTGGGTCGGTGCATAATTATCCGCGGTTTTTTTTTTTAATTTGTATTTCGTGGTATTTGTATTATTATTAATTTGTATTTGAGTTCGTGGGGGACCCATCCAGCCAATTTCCACACTTTTCCAAGCTTTTTGAGGCGTCGAACGATCGTCGAGTGGTCCACATCGAAGTCTTCAACCAGCATTCGCGTTGTCAGGCTCTCGTCCACTTCAACCGCTGCCAAAAGCGCCTGATCGTCAAAATCCGATGGCCGACCTCTTCCCGCCTTATCCTCGAAGCTGGTATTACCTGATTTGAAGCTGGCAAATCTCTCCTGACATTGCCTCTCGCCGATTGTTCCTTCGCCAAAAAGTTCGTTGAGATCGCGAAATGCCTGTGTCGCCTTCCGTCCTTTCTCGAAGTGGCGGAGCGTAATATGACGAATACGAATATGGTTTTCGACATGCATTTTTATCAACTAAATAAAGAACATTATTTTCATGAAAAAATAAATAAACAAAACGCCAGTTTTCATTAAATAAAAACGCGCCAATATGAACCGCGGATAATTATGCGCCAACCCAATACAAATGTATGTACATTCAATTCACTGTGACGGGCGTAAGTACATACCTACGCAGATACGTGACGTTTCCGGAGCGTGCATAAATACCTCTCTCGTAGCCGAAGGATTAATCCCGCCCTATGGAAACAATAACCGACGGTTTTCAAGAATACCAACAAACCCGACCATTCCCTTATCCACGAAAAGGCGAACGATAAACCGTCGACATTCAGCGCGTCAATTTTTTTAAACCGTATGAAGGTCACCGGTGTCGACGAGAGAGTATACCTGGCGTCGTCTTTTTAATCGCATCGATATCGTCCGGACAAGCCTCGAACACGGAATCGTCGCCCTCGTCGTCAGGTCCATCGTCGATCGTTCTCTCGATATACGCGGGTCCGTCGTAAAGATTCGTCTTGACGGCGCCAGAAATCCCGGAGTTCAGTATCGCCTCTATCACTCCCACGTCACCGCCTCCCTCGTCGTTTCCACCCCCGCCGACATTGTCACCCCCGTGCACCTCCTCCTCCTCCTCACCGGTCGCGTTTTCGCTTCCCCTCGCATCCCCGCCCGCCCTATCACTCCCTTCGTCGGGGCTTCCCTTATCTTCGCCATTCACGTCGCTCGTCCTCTCCTTCGGTTCCTCCGTCGATCTTTCTCTCGACCGAGCGACACTCTCCTCGGCTTCCTCCCGCTTACCCGACGGCAACGGACTTTTCACGGTTAAATCGTCCACCACTTCTACGGAAGGGTTCTCCATCGGCGATGGATTCCTCTCGAATCTCTGGGCATCGCCGTTCAGCTTCTCATCGCGATTTATCGGTCCGTTCTCCTCCGTTCTCGTCGAATCGACGATCTCCTTCTGCTGATCCGTCGACTTCTGACTCTGACTTCTCGTCGACGATTTCGTTCCCTCGCCGCTACCCGGCTTCTCCTTCCTCGAGCTCTTGTTGCACACGCAGCATTTAAACATCGTCGATATCGATTATGGATTTCCACTCGTATCAGCGGTAAAAAAACGCTTTCAGCGGGATACGATGCTTTTGAAACGAGACACCCCTCGCGGCTCCCGGTGTACCTCTCTCTTGTACCTTTATATCTCGCCTTCTTTATTTCACGCGATATTCTTTCTTTGTTCTCGGTTTGTATCGCGACCACTGTGGATCGATAACCAATTCGGGCCAACGTGTCGCTTTAAAATGTTTTTCTTTCTTAAGTTTTCATTAAAGTATCTTATGGGAGAACATACGATTGGTAGAGTTCAACAAGAGTAATACATATATGTAAGCTCGGTAAGTTTGAGTGTAATTCTGAGTTCTAAGCTCGTAACGGTGTATGTATTGACTTTGAGTTTTGATGCTTGATCGTGTTAATTTATTTATTCATAGGTAAGACCGCAGATTCTCGCTACTCGAAACGATCAACGGCGTAAGACAATTCTGAATTCTTCTTAAACGCGCAACGATTATTCAATTAAAACATTATACATAAGTAACTCGTGATAAGAACACTTTATATATCTCGTCCTCCGACTTTTCGCCGCATTCGTTGCTGACTCCTCACAGCCAAAGTAACCGGCACTTGAATATTTTATCCGCGCCACATTTTCTGGCTTGCCCTTTTCCGCAGCCACCGGAACCAGACGATCGAATATTTTATACCGAGCGGATTTCCCACGGGAATCACGCGCTATAAATTACACGTATACACGCGCCGATGTAGATCGTTGGCGCTCTTCGTTCACAGCCAGTTTAAAATATTTTAACCGAGCACGGCTTAAGACCGGCAATTATTAATTATAAGCGCATCTCGATGAAACGATCGATAAACTAAACGGTCGACACCCAGCTCTCACTTCCCTTCTACAGGGTGCGAAACCAGTATTAAATGTTTAACGATACAATAAAACGTTTGTATTCCCAGCTCGACGACTGTACCCAGGACAAAACGGGTATTTCTCGTAATTCTAGATATATAACAGAGATAGAATATTTCGATAACATATGCGTCGAGGCTCGCCCCGGCTAAATGCGCTCGCGTCACTTGGACATCTCCCCACTCTACGCGTCTGATCCTGACGTACTAATCAACAACAACGAGAACGAACGTAAAACTGTTCTCGACTAATCGCCGTTCGGTATCCAGCGTCTCGAACGAAATCACTTTTCTGGAATCTTGAACGAGGACACCTCGCGAACGAGATCTACGTTAGTTTCCCCGCGAAATTCTCCCGATGATGGCGCGATCGATCGATCTCAACACGCCCAGGCTCTCCCACGTTCTTCAGATTAGTCCTGACGTTCCAGCGTAACACGTCGAATTTCCACCGAGAGACGTACGCCCGTACACCGATACGCTTTCGAGCACGTTTCTTTTTCTTTCTTTTCCCCCCCTGAGAGGCCACGATATCGCGTCTACGTACGCGAAATGCGTTCTATCGCGACAAACGGACGACCCAGGAACTTCGATAAGTTTAACGTCGGAAAGCAAACACGCCCTTTCGTCGACACGACAAGCGACATATATTCTCCTTTGCGAATTGCGCGTGGCTTTACGAACCACGTTTCCCGTGAACCGCCGAAATAGAACGCGTAATTCAATACCGCGCCAGGGGTCAATGGAATAAACAAACGAGCGTAAACGATAACGCCGTAGCACATGTCACTTTAGCTGTTATGCAAATTAAGTACGTGTGCGTATCTCTGACCGCGAGGAGAACCAACGAGATTCCTCGTGCACGAGAGTATGATCGATTGTCACGATAATCGCACGTAATATCACATAGCGATCACTTTCCGGCAATTTCGTCATTACGACGATCGTACGTTACGACGAGTTTAATTAATTTCCAGCTACGAGTTACTGCTTTAGGTTACTGGGTACACCGGTAACAGTATCGTGACACCGAGTTCCGTTAAAGTGAGACGACAATATATTTCGCACAATTTCCGAATCTCGCCCCCGGGGACCACTCGATTCTATTAACGAGATGCGCGTGTGGTTCCTGTCCGAAAGAAAGTTATGTTTCCGGCTACTGCCCACGCAGTTCTCGTGCGCGATCGAGCAGAGAATCGCGAATATTACGTGCGAGCCGCGCGGATCGTGAAATTTTGCGATCTTTCTCTCTCGACGGTCCCAGAAGGGCGTAGCGTGTGCCCTACAAAAAAAAACAGTGCACTTTGGAAGCAGCCGGCGCAATACTGTACCGCTTCTAGTTTCGACCGGCGAGCTGCGGTGCTGCCGCGGGGTGGTCGAGACCCGAAATTGTTGCAAGTTCGGGGATAGGAGGGCCACGTGCGCTCGCCGGGCAGATCAACGAATCGTCAGTTTGACAACGTCTTTCGTGGTAGGTTCGAACGCGATGGGAGTTCAATGTTACTTAAAATTGTTTGGTTTGATTATCGTGTCGCGAAGGGTTTTTAATACATCGACACGATTTCTTAACCTTAAAGTGGTAGGTTACAGATAAATGTAACAATGCTACGGATAGGGGAATTCACACCTGACGGAAATCGGTCAGCGACCGTAAAATTCATCTTTAAGATATGAGTCGATTTTAAAAACGCAGATGGTTTAAATGTATCCTAAACATTCTTGAATTACGAAGGATTTTAGATAGTCCAAATTGATTCATTAAATTCATTGGTAGAGTGATGAGAATTGTGGAGACGTTACGGATGAGTGAATTTTCATCCGTAAAATATAGGTTAGATTCAGTTAGTGTCGTAACATATATGTATAGAGTTAAATCGGGGTAGTTTACCTATAGTTGCCTATAGTCTACCAAAAGTTACAGCATCAATGCTCATATTCATACATCGAATCGTTTGTTTAGCTTAAACTTAAAGCGATTGTTGCGTGAAAAATTATAAAACTGATAAAAACGGGTAAACACCCATCCATCCTACGAGAATCGATAATTTTTCATAATGCGTACTCTTTAAAAACACACATGTACCTAGAAGTTGTTTTTAAAGCGTATTAAGCAATGTTGTAAGAACAGTGCTATCTACTATCAAAGGATATAAATTACAGAATTGCACCGAGCGTACGATTCCAAACGTAATCATACATTTATTCAACATTAATTAGTTTTAAGAACGGAAATCACTGTGATATGAATTTGTATTCTTCATGGATTGAAAGGGGGCAGCAACCGATTGCAACTTGCAATTAAAGAAAAAAGTAAGCGTGTGTAAATATCTGCAAAAGTTAAAGGAATTGCGTCATGCTAATAATATTATATAAAAAATACACCGGATACAACGCGTTTTAGTACCAATTTTGTGTATCAGATGCACGACTGCGCCCGATTTGCGCTATCGCGGAAACCAGTGATGGAGATATCATAAATGTAGTGGTAAGAAATGGCATCCGCTATATTCGACTACAAACGTGCTTTTATGATCAAAAGAATACATGAAACCGTAATGCAAGCTTTTATCCGTGGTACGATTTCTCCTTTGTAAGACACTGATTTGTGCCTGCTATATTCTTTCTAGAAACACGCGCAATCTTTACTGTGTGTCTTTTAAAGGAAGGAACGAAAAGAATCCTAACCGTGATATGAATTTTGGCGATGCAAACGTACCACTAAAGTTGACTGGTGTAAGATAAATTATACCTAGTCAGAACAGATAAAATCTACTTTCTTTCTTATCGACGGGCGTTTTATATCTCCTGATAAGTTATAATTACATTTCGATCCAGTACCGATACAATTTAACACGTACACATTAAGGGGCGGCAATCGAAAAAAACAAGTAGTTCGGTAATAATTTCGCGTATGGATAGTGCGCAAAGTCATCACGTTTGAACAGTGCTGACGAGACGGCAATAAAATAACTGTAATTATCGGAAATGATCACATACATGCATTTTTGCGCAATGCGCAAATGCATTAGTATTCCGCGTACATAAGATATTACGTATGATAGATATACTCTGATAGATGTATCGGAGTCATTGCATTCAAAGTTTTTATTAAAATTCGATAACAATGGAAAAATGTATTACTTTATGGACGGAAGATAAAAGAATGAATTTACCTAACCTAATGTAACATTGATATATATACGTTGATTCTAAATCGTCGCGGCACACATCCGGGATCCCGCTACTTTCAAACTGAAATGCTTTACAGTTAAACCTGCTTCGAGAAAAAAATACTAAACTTGCTTTCGTGTTCGTCCACCAGGTAAATAATGTTCTAAAATGTATCCAAGACACATAGTGGTTCATAAATTTTGTAATTCTTTATTCGTTTCTGTTTAACAGAAGAGCAATACTTCATTATAATATATAACAGAGTGTCTATTTTTAGAAACACTGCAAAGTTTGCAAAAATAGATTAATGCCCATAAGGACGTGTCCAAAACCAAGCACTTGATACTCACGATTTTTCCACATATTCAATAAACTTTTGTACGTGCCGGGTACCATCCGGGGACCGCTCTCGGACGATTCGTCATTGCGAGACATCTTACGAATGTTTATTAAAGATAAAAAATAATGACTGAAATATTGAATAAATCGGCGAATTCTTAACTCGCGTTTTTATCGAACACGAGAGCCAACACGACCGATGTATGACTAATGAATGATGATAACGGACTGACTTCATCAGCTTTCACGATGGAATTCTAATCTCGCGTCAGAATCTCAGGAGCGTATCGCGCGAGAGGTATGATAATAGAAAACTCCGGGACTTTTGCGAACTTCAATCGCTTGTACGAAACTCACTCACAATATCAATATCACGAACATGATTTAAACGATGAGGAAAAACATGAAAAGATTACAGTATATTTTCAACAGAATCGCGTTTCACCAGTTTCCTCCCGCGTTACTAATTCGTTAATCACACACAAATGCACATATGCATGCGTCATCGCAAACCGAAAGTTTCAACCGTCTCGTTTAAAAGACCATTCGTGAATATGGAAAATTGACGAACAAAAAATAATGCGGATCCCTTCTGACACGTGTAACGCCAAGCTATGATAATCGATTTGTCAAATTCGGTAGGATTTCGCATACTCTTTCAGCAATCGCGTAAGCATCAAAATACATTGCCAGGTGTCAAGTGTCAGGTGCGGTGTATGACTCACAGCCGGAACGTAGCAGGAGACACAGAAACCGTAGAGAGCAATCCTAAACGAATCAAATGTTCTTTCGCTTCGATTCTCCTGAGAAGTATATCGATTCCGATTGTCATTGATCGAATGCATAATACATTGTATGCTGCGCGTACAGTGCGTAAATACGCGTAACTTTAAAATATGTCGCACCGATGTAAACTACGGTAACTCATAAATAGCGTAATGTTTTTGGAACGGTTGATGCGTATCTAGCGGCTGTGGCGTATATGAACGATTATTGCGTGAAATACATTTCTTCACTCACCGATACCAAGTCCCACTGATATTCAGCAGCGTGTGCACTGTTAGTTTATGATGATTTACTTGACAACAACAACAAAACACGAGACGGACGATCGAAAAGCACAGGCCAGCTCAGTCTGACAACATTACCGCATACGCTGGGGCGTTTGCCGGATACCGGAAGTGTACTACTCTTGCTATTTGCAGGAGCTTGGACTTGTCAACCGCACATGCGCCTATATTCAGGCACTTTGCTTTAAAAAAAAAAAAAAAAGAATATGAAAATCCTCGTGCAAGAATTTCCTTTTTACAATTTATAAACACCGTGGGGATGAATTAAATTTGGATGTGTCGCGTACTACAGAGGCTTAAATTTATCACTGACAGTGCACCTCCAATTAAGGTTCTAACGATCGATCAGTTTTTAATCGATAAAACGTGAAGAAATTTAACGTGGAGAATTTTTTCGTTCGTTTACGTATAAATGCGGGACGTTTGATAACAATAATTCGAATATTGAGTACTGATTTATGAGTTTATTGGGTGCTGCCATCTGGTTCTGCGGCTAAAAAAAGCTCTGCAGTAATTACGCCGACTCTGATATAGTATCATGTAATTTTTTTCGTTGCATTACACCAAAGTTTAAAGTAACGCAGTGGTTGTGATATCGGCCTAGCTTCCAAGTACAACGGTCCCCAGTGCCATTAAGTGATAGAATCTATTTAACCTGTAACATACGCATTGTACATACGGTATATAGAGTATAAGTATAAATCAAGTTGTTTGTCCGCATAATACGTTATAGTACTATTTCGCTGAATTAAAGGAGAGGAAAAAATTGTAATATAAGAAGTGACCAATGTTGCTCTTTTGAAGTTCGCCAGAAACTAAGAAAAAATACGAAGCAAAGAAAATAATGAGCACAAAATTTATATTCGCCGAATCAATGGAAATTTTGAGCACAATACCTCAGTACCATACGTTGCTAGAAGCATTCCTCGTACTTTGGTTCGTTTGGTTCGTCGCTAAAAGACGCTATAATAATCATGACAGGACGCCAACGGAGGACGAGGTTGAAAGGAAACTTGCACAGTGGAATCCGGAGCCTTTAATAGAAAATTCGCAATATAATCATCCTTCGTTCAAGCCAAGGAGCATCTCGTCTAAAGTTGGAAAAAGGGTGACGGTCGACGGCATGGACTGCCTGAACCTGGGTACGCACAATTATCTAGGCTTAATCGAAGATAAGAAGATAGAAGCGTCTGCGATTGCATCGGTGAGAAAATACGGAGTTGGGTCCTGTGGACCGCGTGGATTTTATGGTACTATGGATATTCATCTTGAGTTAGAGGAGCGCTTAGCCAAGTATACGAATACAGAAGAAGCTGTAGTATACTCGTATGGATTTAGTACAGTAGCATCTGCCGTAGCCGCGTATTGCAAGCGCAGAGACCTTGTATTTGTAGACGAGGAAGTAAATTTTGCCATACAGAAAGGATTAGATGCATCCAAAGCAAATATTAAGTACTTTAAGCATAACGACGTCAAAGATCTTTGTGATTTGTTAGAGAAGCAAGCAGTGCATGACAAACGAAATCCTAAGAAAGCATCTCAAATTAAACGCTTTCTAATAGTGGAAGGTATTTACATGAAGACAGGAAAGATCTGTCCATTGCCAGAATTAGTTGCCTTATGTAGAAAATATAAATTAAGAATATTTATCGACGAATCTATATCGTTTGGAACTCTCGGTAGTCATGGTAAAGGTGTTACAGAGCACTTTGATGTTCCCATGCAAGAAATAGATATGATAATGGGTAAGCCGTATCTACAAATATTTAAATTCATTTTGTAGCTAACGTTCCGTGGTGTTTAATATTTTCTTTTATATAAATTGTAGGATCCTTGGAAAATGCAATAGGATCTGTCGGTGGATTTTCTGTTGGTACATCGTTTGTCATTGAACATCAACGTTTATCCGGACTTGGTTATTGTTTTTCCGCGTCTCTGGCGCCCCTTTTAACATCTGCGGCTATCAGTTCTTTAGACATCATGGAAAACAATCCTGAAATATTTGCATCGTTGAAAGAGAATTGCTTGGCTGTGCACAAAGGGCTTCAGGAAATCCATTGCTTAGAATGTTCGAGTTTTCCCGAGTCCCCGGTAAAGCATATACACTTAAAGGAGCAGTTAGATCGTGCCACAGAAAAGAAACTAGTTTCCACAATCTCGGAAAAATGCATAGCAAATAACTTAGCAGTTATACCTCCCACGTATGTGGATGCAGAGAGAAATTATCCTAGGGCTAGTATCAAACTTTGTATTTCCGCACTTTTGACAGAGAACGATATTAATTTTGCGCTGAGCGTATTAAAAAAATGTGCTGAAGAAATTTTATCAGAGTAAGTCACGAAGACAAATAATGTATTTTTGAAGCAATATTTACATAATTCAAACCATGTTTTGCGCGCGTGCCCTTATTGGTATGCACTTATTGCACAATTACACGAAATTCTATCACAAGTTGTAAAAGTAGACAACTTCCACAGATTCTCCAATATCTCTATCTCACTTTCACCTTTTTTTATTTTATATTATAACATTTTATACATACTTTAACGTAGCTCTCCATATGGTTGTGATAAATACTTTCTCTATCTTACTATGTTTAATTTTAAAATAGACGCTGAGCTTAAAGTTTACTTATATACCTTCATATGTATAACTTGAAAGAAACAAATAAATGCAAAGTACAAAATAGAATGTATTAACGGATTTAATCGTTTATCTCATATCGCAGTAACTCACGAATTTATTACGCCATATCTCTACTTTGTAAGACATTTGTAAGACAGTTGAATTTAGAATTAATTCAGTTGTCACCTTACGATGTGAACAAATATCAATAAATCACTTTTGAAAATGTTAAATAAATGTATGCGAAGTTGTATATTTAACCTACTACTACTACTGTTTTCTCTTCAATAAAATAATACAGAAGCAATCTATAAAATTATGAAACTTTAAATTGTAACTTTATGGTAGAAGGCACGTATGAAATCGAGAATTTTTGAACTTAAATCGTTTTCCCGGTATAATGGCTGTTACCTCCTACAACATGGCTACTCGGAAGGTTCCTGTTTCTTTTCCATTGCACTCGCTGACAGTTGCAACGTTTTTCAAGGTACGTGGAACTAGTATTACCGCTGCTACAAATAGAAGGAAAATCCAGAGTTTTAATAATAGTGTGCATTATATTAAACTACCATACTGTATGAAAGCGCGAAAGCTCTTTTACTTTTTGTAAAATTCATGAAAAACTTTACGCTAGGTTAGCGTACCATGTGGTCTGAATCAACTGAAGCTTCCTTCCGTTTATGCTTTAAAATGTTGAAATAATATCTTGAATATTATATAGTTTTACCTGATTAATACGTTAATGTGTATTTACGTTCTTTGTCCCATACGAATGATGATCAAACAACACGTCCGATATATCCGAGAACCTCACAGGCACTAGAAATAGTAGAACCCACCTGTGTGCGGATCAATTGATTAAACCCAGCATATAATGCAGTCTGAGTTCATTGCACTAAGGAAAATTTACAACGATTATTGTGATCTTTGCTTTGACCAACATGTTCTGTTTTTGTTTTCCAGTCCTTAAACAGCAAGCTATCCCTACACACACATCAAGATGGGTAGGGAGGACAAGAAAATGTGGAAGTCCAAGTACTTCACCAAGCTAGTTGTAAGTATATAAATATTATGCTCTGCTTCGGAATGCTCTCGATATTGCGATATATATTTCTGTATCTCGGAACTTCGTTATCGCAAGTAAAAGAATGTTATATTATTTAGCAACTTTTGGATGACTATCCAAAATGTTTCATCGTGGGTGCAGACAATGTCGGATCGAAACAAATGCAACAGATCCGTATGTCGCTCCGTGGGAATGCTGTCGTATTAATGGGAAAAAATACTATGATGCGAAAAGCAATTCGTGGTCATATCGAACGTAACGCAGCATTCGAAAAGCTTCTTCCACATATCCGCGGAAATGTTGGCTTTGTTTTCACTCGCAGCGACTTGATCGAAGTAAGAGACAAACTATTGGAAAACAAGGTGCGTGCACCAGCCAGAGCAGGTGCTATCGCACCTCTGAGTGTTATTATCCCAGCCCAAAACACTGGACTTGGCCCCGAGAAAACTTCTTTCTTCCAAGCTCTGAGCATACCCACTAAAATCTCTAAGGGTACTATTGAAATCATTGTAAGTATACAATCTAAGTATATGAAAACATTTCAATATGAATTTTAGACTCCTTGTAATTAACAATTATTTCAACTGTATTACAGAACGATGTTCACATTCTTAAACCTGGCGACAAAGTAGGCGCGTCAGAAGCTACGCTTTTGAACATGTTGAATATCTCTCCCTTTTCGTACGGTCTACTGGTTGAACAAGTGTACGATTCGGGTACTATCTTTGCGCCTGAAATTTTGGACATCAAGCCGGAAGATTTGCGCGAGAAATTCATGGCCGGCGTTGCGAACTTGGCTGCGGTATGTTTGACTATCGGCTATCCTACAGTGGCAAGTGCTCCTCATAGCATTGCTAACGGATTCAAGAACCTATTGGCTGTTGCTGCTGTTACCGAGGTCGAGTTTGCGGAGGCCGCTACCATCAAAGAATACATCAAGGTACTTTATCATTCTCCACCTCGTATCCTCGTATTGTATATAACAAGAATCATATTTTGTGTGATATCATCTATGATGATGTTCAATTCGTCCGAGAATCCTAGCCAATGTGCCAGCGCTAGCAATAGCAGAACCCACTGGCACATTAGGATCCGTTGCTGAAGAATGCGTGAAACGCTGTCTGAGATTAAGAGTCATACGTAATCTCGTTGACGGAATATTAATTATACATCCCCGTTAATATGTAACCGGGTTTGTTTCTCAGGACCCAAGTAAATTCGCTGCCGCAACGGCTGTAGCTGCACCAGCAGCGGCCGCTGCCGAGGCACCTGCTGCCGAGAAGAAAGAAGAAAAGAAAGAGGAATCGGAATCAGAGGACGAGGACATGGGATTCGGATTGTTTGACTAAAGTACATACATGTATATATCAATCAAACATTACCAGTGATATTTATATTTGGGGACGCATGCCAAATAAACAGTTTGGTATCATCGAATCCTCAAATGTACATTACTGCCGAAAATAAAATGACGTTGGAATAAAAAAATTTTGCAATACAGAAAATGTACCTATTTTAGTACCCATAAAGTTCCTTGTACTTTCCTTTCGATGGCTTACACAAATGTTCGAACACTTAAAATTGTTTCATAAATTAAAAGATTATAAAATTGGAAAATTTGAAGTGGACGAATGTTTTTCGAGTAACTGTATGTATCTACGACACTGATAATTGCAAAAGCATGTCGTGTACTACAGATAAATGATCTATCTAAAGCAGTGGTTCGGAGATTGAGTGCCGCAAATACGCCTCAGGGGTCCTGCGAAATTTCGAATTGGTTATGTGCAAAAAGCCGAATATGTTCTCTACTAATTGTAAAAAGCAAAAGATAATAATAACAGGATAGCCTTGAATTTATTTTCAATAATTTCTGTTTGGTACTTAGACAAACAAGTTTGAGAACCACTGATCTAGAGGGTAAGCGTTTTCAGTTGTAGGCATAACTGATACGCATGTTCATATTTGCACTATATGGCATCATAAACATTGCAGATAAAAATCTAATCATGTTACGAAACATTGCTTAACGTTAGATTTATTCCCGTATTCAAAAAGTAGAACAAATGTTTCACAATTATTGGCGTTGCTCGCGTGACAAAAGATATTATACCTCCCTGATGAATGTAACATAAAATGTACAGTGAGTATGTACTCGACTTACGCTGACTTATGTACTCACATTTTTGCAAGCGAATCGGAAAACTAATCGCGAACTGCGAAGAACGAGACTTTTGTCAGTGCGTACGTGGAAAAATTATACTTGTGAGCGTTGCGTGTACAGCATAACAATTTGTGTAAACAACAGAAATATATATGCAGATATTATATATACAAAAGTATTTCCAAAATTTGTTTGTGAGGGCACGAACATGCAGATCAAGAAATACTACTAAAAAAATTCATGTTCGATATCATTAAATAAGTTCCAAGATACACAACGAAATTTTTACAAAAAATACGCGGGAAATCAAGTCAATAAATGATTAATACTAATCTATCGACATTTTTTTGTTAGATTTATAAAAAATACTTTTTATGGTGCTTGCCGAATTCGTCTCATTGTCAGTACTCCTAAAAGATGGGCGTAAAAAAATTGCATGATCAAGCGAAAATTGTGAAAATCATATTTCACGCGAAATTTAGTTTTAAAAATTCTGACTTTCACCGTCTCACGCAACACCAACAGAGTTCATAAAGGATTATTCGATCTTGAAGTATAGAAGTACCGAAGTTGCGAATACGATTAAAATCCCATTCGCGATAGAGGGAGTAAACGACCGCTCAATTTGAAGGTCCTGTTGTGCAACTATACGCAGGATGACATGCAGGAACTCGCCGACACATCTCCTACTATTCGCATGAGATTAGGAATCCAGAAAGTTGTTGCTTCGTCATCGGATACACAGTACTGTCAAGGACTCCTTATCGACTGGTATCTGATCGCCATTAAACATAAATATTTAAGCGAATAGCGTAGTAGCGGTGGATCGCGGTAGTAGGGTTACACGGTTACTCCCATGCTTATATACCGCGCACGAAAACGATGGGATAAGGAAGTCTTGCACAGTCTTGCTCGATTCGTAATCAGTGGTGTTATGTGTCGCGTAGTTCCTGTGCTTTCTTGACGGCGAGTAACGATAGTGCCTCGGTGTGATTCGGCGCGCATCGGATTGTGTCGGTTTTGCGCGAAATTCCTTTCCAAGTGCTAAAATTTTGAATAGACACCGTATCGATTAACCTGTAAACAAATATGGGCCTATTGTCCGAGGGTAGCCCACTGAGCTGGGATGAAACAAAGAAATACGCCGATCACGTGCGAAAGCATGGGGTTATACAATTTATTAACCTGTACAAGAGACTCAGGGATAGACAAGGCGATGTGCTTAAATGGGGCGATGAGGTAATATGTACTTTTTTTGATATCTCCAGGTTGAACCTTGTGTCTGTTTTGCAATGTCATTCCGCGAAAGGATATGTTTTAGCCGACCAGTGCCCTAACCCATTTCGCTTATATTACTACTCGAGATTAATCCTCTATATTACTACTAAAATTAACGATTCTGATAAATCGGCGCGATATTATCGTTTATTAGAATTGACAGCCTAATCTCGCCAGAAATCAAAGTTATGCAGAACGTATTTTTTGTGGAACAGAGGCATAACGTAACAACTCTTTATACTATATAATGTTGTTAGGAAAGAAGTCAATTTTTTTTTTTAATGATTGGCATTCTTTACCCTCGATTCGGTCAACGAATTTGTGGTATTATCAAGAATGGCTTTTATTCGCATACTTTTCAAACGTTCTATACAGAATGGTTGAAATATGTGACATATGTTATACACAATTTCGATTTCTGTTCTACTGTAGAACACGACCTTCAATTTTCTTCAATTTGATTACACACGATTGTATATGATTACTCAACATATACAGTGAGTCAACGTTTTTGTCATTGCGTTTTGGTATCTAATTACAGCAATATACCAGTTAATTGTAACAACAATTTGTAATGTAATGCTAGTAGTGCGTATACACAAGGATCAACTATGTTGCAAAACTTTCTATAAATGGTCTTATATAATGCTAAGAAACGGATTACAAACTACATTACTTAAATTTCTGTTTTGTCAGACATTTAGCATTTCGAGTAAATATCTGAAACAACTTTAATGCCTCTTTTGCAGGTAGAATATATACTCGTTAAATTTGATGACAATGAGAAAACTGCAAAGCTCAGTTTGAGAGCTCCGGATATATTAAAGATTTTAAATCAAAAGGAACTCGATGATCCAGAGTAAGTTATCTTCTATTTCTTAAAAACATGATGTATCTAAAGTTCAAGAATATTACAAACAAGTTGGATTACGTGCATTGCGTTAAAATCATATTGCACTACAATTATATTCTTCATAAAAAAAAAGTACTGCTATTATGTTTGTTATGCACTACTATAGAATATAGTTAATACTTCTTTCATAGTAATATCAAATCATTGTGGAGGCCTGAATACGGTGCTTATATGATAGAAGGAACGCCAGGAAAACCTTATGGTGGATTATTAGTGCATTTCAATGTTGTTGAAGCTAATATGCGATATAGAAGGGAAGAAGCTTCTAAATTGCTGCAGCCTAATGAAGTTTTAATGTCCTTAACAAACTTTCCAAGGTGTGTAAAATAATGTTTATATGTTCTATTTAATATAGTATTTAATGCTGATTTTGGTAACTTATTTTGCGCATTTTCTATAGAATGGGGGCACACGACTTTACAGATCCGGTCACTCAACCGACGCCTGGATCTGGTGCATCAAAAAGTTTGTTTTTTCCCGACGAAGTAATATTCCCAGGCCATCCACGATTTAAAACGTTGACAAGAAATATAAGACAACGACGTGGAGAAAAAGTTGCTATAAACATTCCTAGTGTGTATATACCATTTAAGGTTTACTGCATTTATTGATTTTGTATTTGTGCTCCTGTGTAACTTAAGAACTACATTGTTGATATTGACGCAGAATACCTTTTCACAGTATATAAAGACAAAAATGTGCCTTGTCCATTTAAAGAAGATTACGGTAGCATGGATGAAGATGGATCTAGCAGTGAAGCGGCTAAAGAGGATCATATCTATATGGATGCTATGGGTTTTGGAATGGGATGTTGCTGTTTGCAACTTACTTTCCAAGCTTGTAATATACAAGAAGCAAGAACATTGTACGATCAGTTAACACCTTTATGTCCAATTATGGTTGGTGACCCGTGATACTACGATTATTAATTATATTGCCAAACGTCTGAAAGACACAATTATATTCAGAGTTGTATTATTTACATTTATTCATGCATAATTTACACATACATATCTTTTTAACTTACGACAGTTGGCCCTAACAGCAGCTAGTCCATTTTATCGAGGGCATATAAGCGATGTCGATTGTCGATGGAATGTAATATCTTGTTCAGTGGACTGCAGAACGCAGGAAGAACGTGGTCTAAAGCCTCTGAAGGAGAATAAATTTAGAATCAGTAAATCTAGATACGACTCCATTGACTCTTACTTGAGCGAGCAAGGAGATAAATACAATGATGTTCCCTTGACGTATGACGATGAAATATATAAACAGCTTCTGGATAATGGAATTGATAAGCTACTGGCACAGCACATAGCGCATTTGTTTATAAGAGATAGCGTATCTTTATTTTCTGAAAAAATATATCAAAACGATTTAGAAGATACAGATCATTTTGAAGTAATTATTATTGCTGCTGTCACTAGTTCTCGTGAATAAAATAGTAATCCGTTGAATACAGTCTAAATGTCAAATAAAAAATTTCAGAACATCCAGTCGACCAATTGGCAGACAATGAGGTTTAAACCACCACCGCCAAATTCCTCAATAGGCTGGCGTGTTGAATTCCGTCCGTGTGAAGTTCAAATCACAGACTTCGAGAATGCCGCTATAGTTTGCTTTATTGTTCTTCTTACGAGAGTTATTCTCAGTTATAAGCTAAACCTGCTAATACCAATCAGTAAAGTGGATAAAAATATGGAAAGAGCGCAAAAAAGGGATGCGGTTAAAGCGGAAAAATTCTGGTTCCGCCGTGATATTACATCAGATACCAAACAGCAAGACGATGGACAATCAGAATACACAGAATTTACGATGAATGAGATTATCAATGGAAAGGTATATTATACATCCCGTTTTGCAATTACCGGATAAGTAAACCGAAGAAACAGGTTTCAGCGTACTATTATTATCTCATAGGATGGTGTTTTTCCTGGTCTGATACCGCTGATAAATTCATATCTCGCTAACATGGATGTCGATGCAGATACTCATTGCACTGTTCAAAGATATATGAAATTAATCCAAAAGAGAGCATCTGGAGAACTACTAACTACTGCTGCATGGCTTAGAAAAGAAGTTATTTCGCATTCAGACTACAAGTAAGTTGTTTTGCATATAATTTCTGTAACGGATGGGTCTAAGATGCAAATAAATGTATTGTATTCATATAGAAACGACGCTGTAATAACGCAAAGTATCAACTACGATTTACTCAAAAAAGTACAGAAGATCGTATCGAATGAAATATCGTGTCCAGAATTACTTGGACCATGTATATCCTCGAAAACTAACGAGACCATCCCCGCAGCGGTTGCAAAAGCAGAAAAATGTCCTAGATTGGATGTTTAATGACAATACGATTTAATTGAACATAGGTAATTTATGAGGCAATTTATTAATTAAAAACAAATTCATTTATTTAGTTTGACAATAGTTTTACGAAGGCTACATTCCATAAATTAATCTTATATTTAAATCATGAAACATGACGGGGTTACTATCCTGCTGAATCAGAAAGAGGAAAACAATCAGTGAGGTTTACTTGCATAGTTGTATGCAAATACTAAGAATTCAATTACAAAGGAACATATATTTTGTATCTTAGTTGCAAAAGAAAAAAACAGATATAGAGGAGAGAAAGCAGTATTTGTTTAGAAATATACGATTGTGTTTGAGAATAATTGTAATTCACATCTTTGGTTCTTTTGATCTTAAAAGTGTGTGAATGTACAAATTTGAAACAACTAAGTTTATAATCACGCTTTTACGTATATTGATATTACGTATGCCACGTTAAAATAGCTTGTGCAATATTTTTGTATCGTTAGATCTGAAGTACTTATGCTCCAAATATAAGTAATACACAACCCTTTTTTTATACAGAAATAGAAAAAATTGTTTACGTTTTAATATTACGACATGGACATTGTGCGCGGCAACAATACTTTGATTTATTCAATACTCATCGGAGCCCTGCTGATGTAATTAAAAAACGTACACTTGTACTTAGAATTTATTTTTCTACACCTTGATACGATTGTACTTTTATTTGATACTTATCACTACTACTTCTTAAGAAGAGGTAAGTCAGAACTAGATCTAGTTTAATTATGTATTTCAATACTATTGTGATTCTTTTTGTATTACAATACTGAATGTTCTTGTGGCCAGTATAGTTTTTGGTCTTGTTTCTTTGCAGTTGTTTATTCAAATTCTATGGTTTTTAGGGAAGTCTCCGGTTGCACTTAATTCTGTATAGTTAGCTACTACGCATAGCTAGAGCACGCTATCTCAGAAAAAATATGGAGTAAAGAAAAACGTAGATCACGTAACATTCATGGTTTTAAATCAGTATTCTTTTTGTACATCTGTTCTTATATCATTTCCATATTGGTTCTGTAGGAAATATAACTATTCCATAATAGAGCTACTAATTGTACTAGTAAAACTTGATATTGTAAAGATACGAAATAAAAATTTATCAATTGTACCATAGGCCACAGCTGAAAAGAAACTTGTATATAAATATTTAAAACTACATGATGTTATCGAAATTAAATGGATGTTGCTGTTATTACCTTGTAATTACTTATCAGAATATCGGGATATTCGTTTCTCAATTTGTTCTTTAAACTCTGAAAGCTATTTCCTTGTACGGTGCCAATTACAGACAGCAAGCCAGCTAGAAATGCAGGCGCAAATATCACTTGATCAGTAATGACCTTCTTCAGCGCAACAGTTCCCCCTTTGGAACCAAAGTATTTATCTAGTATTCCATACCAGGATCGTGTTACTGGACCCTATTATACAATTCAGAAATACTAGAATTTCTTTCCGTACAAATGTTACATCATAATCAGATTGAGTGTCTCTGTCATTCGATATTGTTACATATGACAATACCAAGAAAATTGCTACGTAACACGGTTCTAACAACGAGAGGATCTAAAGCCTATTCAAAATTTGCAACGATCGTTCAGTATATACTCGATTAAATTATGAATTGCTGTATAACAATTTGAAATTCATTACAAACAATGTCGTATTAGGTGAACTTACAATGATAAAAAATCCAATACACCCAAACTGTGCTGTACGCACAAAATTTAATTCCTCAAATTTTCTTCGTTCAATTACATTTTGTGCGATTTGATCTCCGACCGCCATCAACGTACCTATATATTCCACAATAGTTTTAATAACATATATTGTCGACGATGTCGTGAAATCTAATGTCTTATTAAATTAACTACCGGCTTGGACGGCTTGTATCATAACCGGATAGCGTCCTAATAATTTTTTATATATTCTGATGACACTTGTCATGTTTATATTAAACGCTCAGCGCACACAAAGTATCAAGACTATCTTCTATCTTCTTTACAAATTTACAAACATTCGCTGTATCTCGTGTTCATACACAAAATCTATGTACGACATAGACTAAACCATTGCAACCAACGTATTTCTGAACACTTTACCGAATTGAAACTGTTTTACTGTAATGATACGACACGTTTGCAGGCTTTATAAATAGGCACAAACGACATTCATAAAATGAAATGAAAGGATTTGTGTCTGTTTTGTATATGCGACATTGAGTGCACAATGGTGTACAATTACTGCACGCAACTGTAGAATGGCACGCACGTGGGCACCACCACCCCTTGATGTTTTTGCGATTATTCAGACGAATTCTGATGAATGCGATAAGAGATAACGTAGTCACGTGAAAACTGGCATGGGTTCTTCGTATTTTTTGATTTGATTGTCCCACACTTAAAACGAAATTTAAGAGAAATCAAATGTAATTTAATTAACTCGAACTTTTGAACATTGTTCTTATGGAAAATCAATTGATTCATTAATTTATTGGGATTATAAACAGGCCCCTGCACTGTCGGCTAAAATTAAATTACCAATTCCGTTGGCAATACTGCCAAAATGACAGTTTGAGTAGAAAATGGTTGAGAACAGTTGAGAATTAAAGATGGCAGGGAAAGGTGGTGTACGAATTTTACTCCTCGTAATTTTGTGTATTTTCTTAATAAATTGGTGCCATGGAGCAGCGACAGACATAGAATTGGACGCGAAAGCACAATTGTTACACAGGCTCGACAGTTTAAATCTTCTATTATATACGTTCTTATTGATATTGACTGTTTTAACGATATGGACATTCAAGCATCGCCGTCTTAGGTTCCTCCATGAAACAGGTCTAGCTGTCATTTATGGTAAGTCGATTTGTAATAACAATTGTCATCGTGATATACTGGTAAAACTCGTCGTGTTATGCAATTCCTAATTTCAGTTTCTAGTTATATTTAATCAATAATTCTTTCATCACATCGTAATTAAATCGTATCTCGCATAGATACATATGCGAATGCGTTCTATAACTTATCGGTGAATATGTTGTTGCCTAACTAATACCGCACTATTTCTTTATCTTCACCTGCCGCCGCGAAAGTGGGACGTTTGTTCAACGAAATACATGGTCGTACGGTGCAGTAGAATGTTTATGCTGACCATTATTAATAATACTTTGCAGGGTGTATTTACAGCTCCATTTACGCCTTTACATTAACTTTAACTATGTTTATAGCCGTCGTTCGGTGTTTATTAATTGAATAATTACCGCGATATATGTGAATTACTGCCTCTTATTTTTTGTAGTAACTGTCATTATAATTTTGATAAAAATAGGTATAAATAAAGTGTATCTGTGTTCTATTTTAATATACGTATATAATGGTACATGTTTGACCTTAAGGACCAACAAATTTAATGAATAATTTAAATATGATTATTAGCATCTACGCGCTCTCAATATCTATTCCATTAATATATTATAAGTCTGTAGTAAACGATGCAAATTGCAATTTCGGTTTGTTAATATTTTAATGGATGGCATTGTAAATACAGGTATGAGTATCTTCTAAGTAAATTATATAACGGCTGCCGCAATTATGCAAACTATGACAGGAGTTGCTCAAAATTGTATTACAATATCTGGAACAAGCATGTTTGCCAAATAAGAATAAGTAACGAATCGTAAACTAACTGTAAATGTTTAATACATGTTTGTGGACATATTTCAGGATTAATTATAGGAGCAATAATTCGTTATGGCTTTACGACAAGTAGTACCATTCTCCATATGCCTGTTGTGCCCGACAACAGTAGTAAATATAATCAGTCAGTTCCTCCAGATACATTATGGTTACGTTTTCCTGAAGATAAAGGAGGTGGTGTTATTAAGAATAAGACATTCGCTTATTCGTTCAGAGGAGAAATTTATAAGCAGGATAATGAAATTGACTTAAAGGTAATAACATTTTATTAGTAAAGTTAATTAGGAATTATTATATGATAAGTACGATTTATCATGTTTGACGATAGGTTTGTAAAAGTTTCGATAATATTATTAAAATGTGACTAAATTATTATAGGCCACCTTTGATCCTGAAATATTTTTTAATATCATTTTACCACCAATCATTTTTCACGCCGGATATAGTTTAAAACGCGTAAGTAAAACATCCATGAGATTTAATCTTTTGCTCTGCACCGATGTATAATACACTGAAATTTCATTTCAATCGTTTCAGAAATACTTCTTCAGAAACTTGGGAGCAATTCTTATGTACGCCTTACTTGGAACTACAATATCAGCATTTGTTATTGGGTAATTATTTCATTTATATCAAATATGTATGACTAATAGTTAGATATACTATATGCTCTTCTCTTAATGATAAATTGGTTTGAATCATTTAGAGCCTTTGCGTCGAATATTTTTCCTCTGATAATAATAATGTTCATAGGTCACTTAGATTGACTATCTCGGTTGTTTTCTTCATAGGCACAGATAAAAAAAATTCTATATACATCACAGTGGGATATCTTTTTAATCATACATTAAAATTCCCCTGTTTTGTGCTTCATTTATGACCTCTTCTTCTTTTTCAGAGCTTTAATGTATGCCTTTGTACAGCTGATACCACACCTATCTAATTCATTCACATTTCTGGATACTTTATACTTCGGTGCACTAATATCCCCTACGGATCCATTGACAATAATTTCTATTTTTAATGATTTACACGTAGATGTAAATTTATACGCATTGGTATTCGGAGAAAGTGTATTAAATGATGCAGTTGCTATTGTACTCAGCGGGTATGTATACGAAATATTTACAAACTTCATACAATTTGGATTAAGCAAAGTGTTCAAAGGCGCTTTAAAACCAAAATATGAAAAACTTTTAAAAATGGCATTACATGTTTTCTGATAGTTCTATACAGAATTATGCTGAGCGATATCAGTCGGGTTCTGGTGGGTTTGAAACAGTAGCATTCTTCCAAGCGTTTGGTGATTTTGTTGAAATATTCAGTTTGTCTCTATTCATTGGTGCTACCATGGGATGTATTACCGCCTTGCTGACAAAATTCACCAGAGTCAGGGACTTTCCTCTCCTTGAATCAGCATTATTCGTTTTAATGTCTTACAGTACTTTCCTACTTGCCGAAGTAACTGACCTTACAGGTAATACATAATATCTATTTATGTCAGAAAACATTTGGATCGGTTATTCTAACTTAAGTAATATTTTCTCTACAGGCGTGGTCGCAGTTCTATTTTGTGGTATATGTCAAGCTCATTACACGTACAATAACTTGAGTGTGGATTCTCGTCAGAGGACAAAGCAATTGTTTGAGTTGCTGAACTTTTTAGCTGAAAACTTTATATTCAGTTACATTGGTGTTTCTATGTTTACTTTTCCTAAACACCACTTTGATCCAGGTTTCATTTTCGCTGGATTCGTATCCTTAAATCATTGTATAATTGATTAAATTAACTTTCACTCATGGTAAACATTGATATAAAATCCTTAGCTACATTATTATAGCTCTGCGCTTTATTAGGTCGCGCAGCTAACGTGTATCCATTATCTTTTATATTAAATTTGGCACGGAAGCCGAAAATATCTCTTAATTATCAGCACATGTTATTTTTCGCTGGTTTGCGGGGTGCTATGAGTTTCGCACTGGCCATAAGAAATACCGTGTCGGACGCGCGACAAGCAATGTTGACGACAACCAGTTTGATTGTCATTCTAACAGTAATTTTCCAAGGTGGAGGAACAACTCAGTTTTTGAGTTGGTTTAACATACCGTAAGTTCGTGTAGAATATTGTCTCATTCTCGTATATAAAATTATTTCCTTACTTCAATAGTAATGTTTTTGCAGTGTTGGAGTGGACGAAGAAATAGAAGGATTATCGCATAATGGAATTCGGAGTGTAAGTACTGTATCATTAGTTCCAAAGTTCTTAGTACTGATTACTTAAACAAAAATCTTAGAGAATTGTGCATGTAAATACCGGCAATCTGTAATTAAGCTTCATCTTTTATGTTGCTAATCTTCTTTTACGTAAAGGTATGTAGTTTTTTTTTACTATTTCTTTAGCAAGTTTTGAATATAAATTTCTTTTCGCAGTGTTTATATTTTCAATTGTACTGCTTTATATAATAATTCATATAATTTGCTCAAATGTGATTCGAATATTAAGTCATATTTGAGTTATACATATACAACGTACTGTTCAGCAATGAGAAAAAAGCACCCCAATTAATAAGACACATATTCCTTCCGGGTGCATTCTTCTCATCGTTATACAGTATGTGCTGCATAGAAATAATTCACTACTTCGTACACGACACATTTAAAAGGGAAGCAAACACATTCTTGATATATCATACATTTTGTACTATTGCGTAAAGGAGAAATACTACCAAAATTTTAAACAGTTGCTACGATGGCAAAAGTATATGTTTAATTAGAAACATATTGGCATTGTTGATATATTTACATAGTTAATAGTAGAATTTGTTTTGCGTCATGATTTTTCTAAAATGGATGAATTACCAAAGGCAAAATTTTAATAAGATTTTTTTTCTATAATGAACTCTATGCATGCCTTTAGCAATTAACTTCAGAAAGCATCTCTGTATATATGGAAAAATATTGCATTCCATTCAGAACACATGTAGCATACATATACTGACCTCAAACACAAAGTTTATTGACGTTTCCTTTAAATGGATTTTAACAGCGAAGGCACCAGCGCATGTATGCTTTTGATTTTTCGTTAGATTGTTTTCAGACTGTGACACGTTGGCACCAATTCGGTGTGCGTTATTAAATACCACAAATCACAGTGTAAAGATTCGGAAACTCTTAATTCCTATACATAAGCATTGGAAACAGAAATTACGTTTACGAACGTTACATCTCGTAGTTATGTACTTAAGTAATATTGAGCTAGCTCTGCACAAAAAATACTAAAATTATAAATAGCTTGCGTTAGAATTTAACTCTTTGGTCAATACCAGCATGTTTATTACTTTGTAACGAAATTCCTCCTAAGAATGCTTTATTAATTCTGAATAACTGAATAATTAATATAGAAAATACTGGAATTAAACTTGCTAATGTTAATAGTCTGGTGGCGAAGGTGGCTTTGGCGATCTGGACATGCGTAGGGAGAGAAGTCCTCCGGTATGTTTCTAGATTAATTCAAAAACTGACTTACGCAATTTATGTCATTATAAACAAATAATGCACCTGATATGTCCACAAAATAATCATTATCTGAGATTAAGATTAATTTTGATCTATGATTTGTTTGTCCGATCGACATTTGTTCTTTATATTGGCACAAGAATACGGTATACTACAAATAATTGATCCTATGTATTACAATAATGTAATATGAGTTGCTTTCTGTCACTGATAACATTTTTAGTATATTCGTTTACGAGACCGTAGAAACAAGGCAATAGTGAAAATAAAAATTATCTTATTAAAATATTTGCAATAACCACTAATCATCACATAATAATAATTAATACGTTTCCGCTGCGGAGTGAATGGAGTGTACAAAAACCAAAATTGTATAATGACATAACATAATTGCAAGTATTTTGACTTTTTGGAACAATACTTACAACTAATGAATATACTAAACATAATGTTAAGTACAAAGGATTAACCATTCTTTCTATACTAAATTAAATGCGACATCAAGTGGAATCAGTAGAACAAAATTACGGCACAAAACTTTCATACACATTTTTGTGCTTGTACACTTTTTTTCGCAAATGAGCTATTTAATATATATTTAGATCTATTTACAAGTTGAAGTTACATCGCAAAATTGGAAGTGCATATTGTACTACCGTTGCGTAATCTTGAATTCCATGATGCAACTCAAGTTTCCACCCACCTAATTAAAAACACGATTCATTTTATGAGGTTTCGATTCAGTTTACGAACCGCATGTGCTTCAAATATTTATTTCTTATCGTTTCTGTTATCCATTCTGTATGCTGATGATCAGTAGTGTACAAGACATATATATTCACATTCATTAACAGTACATACACAAACAGGATTAATTGGGAATACCAAAGTAATAATAAATAATTGGGCATGTCCTTTAATATCTAATAATAACAATAATAGTTGTTAATTTGAAATCTCCCAACAAGAGTAATCTTCTCGTATACAAAAACATAAGTGAAGGACAGATTTTATAGAAGACGAATAACACTTGTATATCGAATATATTATTACATTTAAATCTTGCTGTATACACATTGTAGCTTTGCTATTTCTTTTATCTTTTTAAACTTTGATTTATCCCAATATTCGTTATGCTAATTAATTGCTCTTTTTTATTTAGCATATCATTTTCAAAATTTATGTGCAAGAAATTCTGTAATTATGTAATTGTTTAAATTAAAAGAAAAAGGGGGTCATGATCATACAGGATGGATAATGGAAGTATCGTTCACATTTCACAGTATAATTCTATGCAGGATGGATCAGGGCCAGGCAGTAAACCTAACGAAAAGGCATTGCTTGCCAGAATCTGGGGTGATTTTGATACACGGTACATGAAACCATTGTTAACCCACTCCAGGCCTACGCTACTGGAGACGTTACCAGTTTGTTGCAGTCCCTTAGCTAGAATTCTTACAACAACGCAACAAATGACACAGGTATATGATCCCAGAGTAAGGAAATTGTTTTTGATTGAATTTTTTGCATGGCAAACTATAACAAGGAAAGTGTGTTTTAGGATGATGCGGTCAGGAAAGCAGATTCAGATTCAGACTTTTGTCTGGAAGATCGAGAAATGGAGCGGCGAAGGACTAGTGTTCAGCCGGTGAGTTTTCATCAACCTAATCTCAATTACACTGTTAACCCGTGCTATCAGCCTAACAGCACAGACGCCACTAATCCAGATGAACCTTACGTAATTCTTAATTTAAACAGAAGGTAGAACTAACGAAACTAAATTCAAATATGCAAATTCGATATAAAAGTTATTTGTGTGTGAGTATATTTCGTACCTTCGTATGAATCAGTTTGTCGTTTGTACCTGATTTTCCTATAATTATCTTTTAAACACAGTTCTATATTATCTCCTTATTACGACATTCACATACAGAGATCCCAAAAACACTTGTACAACATAGTCTTTCCATTTTATATGAAAGTATCGTTAAGATATATCGGAGATAAGGCAAGCACCTTCGTTCAATACCCCTTTGAGCTTTGTGTAAACATTTTTAGCGATTGTGTCATACTTATTAACTGTTTCCTTTCTACTTGATTGATAATTTTTTGCACCAAATTCTTTCATATAAAATGTGTTGAATATGCATGAAAAACTTACTTTTCTTCTCTGTAGAAACGCAGTGATACACAAGCCTTAATTAATTAATCGACTCATTTACTTTTTCATACATGTAGAAAATGTGTCAGTAGTAATAACATACACAGGAACTATGGTCTACTGTAAGTACAGAACTTGTATGCCTCTTGAAAATAGTTTCACTTATGTACAAAAAGAGTGTGTATCACTGTTTAACATAACTGAATTCTGTGGGCTATTAACAGTACTAATATTGTTTACAAAATGTCAGAAATCTGTCAGTCTCGAAATATAATGGATTTGAAAGGCCATTGTACAGGCATGAATTTGTATGTCTTATTACTGCATCTGTTTTACAAGAGCAGAAAATGTATGCAACTATTCTAGTCATTAATTGCTTTTAATAAAAACATGAAGAATTAATCAATTAGGGTTTATTTAAAATCGATAGATGTAATACTAAAGTTAGACACTTCCTCATCCAAATGACATACGCCACAAGTCATGCAAAACTTCGTTTGCGTTTATATACATATATATGTACATAATTTACTTTAATTCGAAAATTATGTTTAATGTCTTCTATTGAGTACAGAACCATACTCTTAAAATGTATAGAAGGTATTTTATTAATTTAACATTAAATGCTTTTAAGTAATTTGTGCTTTCGTCCAATGTTTTATCAGTAATTTAAAACAGGTACTTCTAGTTAGCGTTTGATTGCGCTCTTACCGGTTTTTTTAGAGAAAAAGAAATGATGATGATGATGATGGTGATGATGATGATGATGATGATGAAGACCTAAGAATCATTGGATTGGAAGGATTTATTCCATTACGAACATTGTAGTGGAAGAGAAGCCATTGAAAGTAATATTTTGAGAAGAACAATTTTAAATACTTTGCATCAGATACTCCGCACAGGGTACACAGTTAAAAACAATTATTTTAACTATAATGAAAATGTTCTCAGATACCCAATCATTGTATTCATTATTAATTTTCAATGCCTTTAAAGTGGCAATGTCAAGTAGAGCACAATATCTATTCCTGGACATATAATAGTAAAAAGTATACAGTTTCATCTTTACACTGTCATTACAAAACAACATTCGTTTTCTCGTGTATATTTATATGTTGTCCCTGTACCTCGGTATTAGTATATCTTAAATTTTATATACTTTTGTGAAATATATCTATTTATTCAAACAACAGTATATAGAAACTCCAAAATCTTTTTAAACAATGTTTTATTCTCGAAGAATGTTACAAAAAAAAGGGGACATGTACTGGTAAATGTGTTTGTAGAAATTTTAGCAATAAGGTCGATAACATGAAAACGACAAACACTGTCTAGCCATGAGCAGCATTCGGAGATAGTTAAAGTAATAGTGGAACGTATTTTAGTATAGAGACACGACGAATGCGTAGTACTTAAGGCAACAGATTCCTGTTTAATGGACTAAGAATAAGCGTGTCTTGTGATTTTGGGAAAGTATTAATGTCATAGGTAGGATAACTATGGTAGAAAGTCTGAGAGATTTCTTATATTACCTTACAATTTTTATAACACCTTTTTATTAAATTCGTCAGTAAAAATCAACCTAAACATAATGAACTTCTGGAATACATTGTAATTGAACATTAAACATAATTTTCAGTGTTTGCCGTGCCTGTAGGTCTTTACGCGTAGTAATATCAGGCCCAGGAAGGTGTTGAAAGGTTTATCGAGTAGACAATATCTGCTGTGATCTCTAGAATTTTCTTTAACATTGCTTATTACGCTATCAGTATTAGGTGTGTTGGAGAAGGACATAACGTGGAACATTGTTCGATGAATGTTACTGCATGTAGCTTGAGAAATCAAGTCACATTTCGGGCATTAATTATCACATCAAGAATGCTCTCTCAAAATGCTGCTTGCACATTACTTATGCTATTTTGTAACAGATTTATTGCTACTGTAATAGTAATCCACATATCTATTCCTTTTATCGCCATTCAAAGTACATATTTAACTCTCATTTAATTATATCGTTTCACGGCTGTAACGAGTACAGTCATCCCTTCAATTATACCTTAATTAATATGCCACAAATTGTTACTAAGTACACGCTTCACTAAAATTACTATGATATTAAATTCGCCTGTTTGTCAGTAGTGAAGGAGAGTAATGCTGTAATTCAAATTTAGAGAAAAATGTAATTTACATTTATGGTGACAAAATTTTGAAAATCAAATTATCGTACATTTAGCAATCAACATACTCTCCTAGAAACGGAACTTCTACACTCGCATGTTTTAACAAGTTTTGTCAGATGCGACAGTGAATTTTTATTTCAGTATGTATTAAATACGTGAAACTGTTTGATTTATTTGTATAATTTAATTTACTTGTTTATATTTTTATTCCCCTTTGGTTTCTCCACAGACACATGTAAGGAGCTCTCCAAATAGAACACGTTTATAAATATGCTACTAACGTAGCCTTGTTGCAAATGAGTTACATATATTTTCCAGGATCTAGCCATAATTACGTTTTAAGTATTAAGCAATTACCCTGTATGTTTTCGACACAATGTCAATATTTTTATTGATTAATCCTAATTGATCGTTTTACTGGCCCATTTCAGTACATTTACTTTTTAAGATACTATATAATTTGTTACCACAGAGGTGTTGAGTAAAGTTACATTTGTTACATTGTAATCAATAACTCGGTAAATATTTCATGAGCAAATTATAATCTAAGTACATGCGTATGCAACATTCATGTCGCACTTGTTACTGTTGCAGTCTAGCTTTTATAAATATTGATCATATTTTCTGGCATTTGTTTTCATTTTGGGAAATATTGTTCGATACACCAAACCCGAAAAGACATTGACAACAGAAAACCGGATGTAAGTATCATTGTACAGTGAATAAAAACAGAAAAAGGAAAAGATTTGCTAAAGTCTACATTACATATATATCAAAAACCCTATCATACTTTAGCGATATTGGGATTAGATATAAAAATCAAATAAATTATGAAGTTCAGTATGTTAATGCAAACCGACAATAGCAAATCGCATATCCTTTTCCTCTTATGATAGAGTACTTAGCTGAAAAAGTGGTACCTTTGTAAAGGCAGGATTTATTGCAGAGATCTGTTTAGTTCTTTACACGTTCGTTTATTTTTTTCTTCGTTATAATTTTCATTATGGGACCCTGGTATGTCTGTAATTGGTACCCTGATATTTATGATTGATATATCGTCAAATGATCTGTAAGAATCTGGAAATGGATTCTTGATGTATTTAATACTTTATGGGGCAGCTGGGAACTGTGATGGGAGAAGTTAGTCCGGGACCACTACCACTGCACACACGCGTCGCCCTGCCAGGTTTGGTCGGCAAACATTTATAAAAACTAAATGATATTGGTAAATAAATCTATTCCGCTAAATGTATATTACTGTATGCGCAACTGATAAATGTACTTATTTGAAAAGGCTTATGATTGTCCCGTGCATGCTCTTATATTCGATACAATGTCATCTATCATAAACGGAGCTTCGAAAATATTGCTGGTTTATGCTGCGTCTTAAAATTATTCTTAATTAGTTTTTAATTTTTCCAATGAACTTTTATTTCACGATTGGATATAATATCAAGAGACAAGGTCTCGTCTCGGACCAAGTAAAAGTTTCATTTTTCCAATGAACTTTCATTTCACGATGGGATAGAATAAATCTGTTTTGTTTATATCAAATATTCTCGTGTTGATACGCATGATACAAAACCAGATGAATTTCCAAGTTCTAATGCGATCAAATCAAGTTGTGCGTAGTGCTGCCCAAATGTATGTAGCAATTAAGGGGCTGAGAATCATAGTGGTGTGATTTTATTTCGTATTTTGATTGACATAAACCACTATGGTTCTCAGTGTAACATTTATTGGTTGTACTGAACTTGATGAAAAGTTTATTATGCAAAGGACATTCGTCGAAAAATGTAAAATTATGGTTCTCACATAATCCGTACTTTCTTATTCAGTGTGGAGGTCCTACGTGGTTTGTAACAATTGCATAAGAAATTTAGATCAAAGGCAGTTGAATCTGACACTATAGTTTCAAGTCAACGATTGTTTCATTAATTCGCATTATACGTCTGAATAAAATAATTAAAAAATATAATAAGAGATTATGTTAGCATAAGATTTTGTGGAATCAAAAGTATAAGTCATAAGAAATCTCTGCATATGTCTATATTGACACAATGACAATAATTTAATCTACCACCCAGTTTTTGTGGCATAAAACGGCATTACCTTTTTTTTCTTCATGTGATTTTATTATTATATTCAGAAGTGTATTGCATTAGTTTGCCAAAGGTTGACAGTTATATAGGTAATAGAGTTACTTGAACATAGAATTTAATTTGCCTTTCAGCAAATTGATTTTGCTGTCATGTATAGTTACACGTCCATTCATGGTGCAGAGCACCTGATACATGACGATACACAAAACATACATTTTATATTATAATTTTTAATTCTCCATGCATTTTGAAAACGTTAGGAATATGCATTGATGCACAAGATAATCTAAACAAGAAGAAAGAATTCACTAAACAGAAATTTTTATCTAGCAGTTCAAATTGGTGCCAATGTCGCATATTTAGAAAAATTTCAAAGACAGTAATTTAATGAAAATTTCTATAGACCAAGTTTAATGTGTTTTAAATATGTGATATTGTTTAAAAAAAAACGATAAGTCAGACAAAAATGTTATTGTAATGTAATTATTTTTTAGAGGTACACAATATTCCTTTAAATCAACTATAATTCAATTAGTATACAAATAGGCATCTATTGCTCTCTATATACTATTATCAAACACTTAGGTTTACTGAAAATAATGTTACCCATTGTCAAATACATTGAATCACTGGATAGAAGTTAAATATGTTTGACAAAAAAAAGCGAAGGACAAAGGTACATGGAGATTTGATTTAGATGTTGGCTGTGAACACAAAAGATACTTGCATATATAATTTAAATTCTGGATGGTAATCTAAAAAAAAAAGACAGAATATTAAGTAAAATTATATTTGCAAAATGTATGTGGTACTATTTCCAGAAATAATCGTGCGTATCTATTTAGTAAATTATTTTAATTGTGTAGAGTGAATTATGATAATTGACTTGTAACGTTATGAAAGAGCAGAATTTAGCATTGTATTAGGTGAAACGCTCTTTGCTATATATTTGTGAATTTTATATCATACGTAACGGTCATGATTGCAATGTATCCATATACAGAGGAATGGCATTGTGATACCATGTACTACACTTTGAATATTGTTTAATAAAGTATTTGTAAAAACGTATCCTGAACCATAATAGAAGACGAGTAAATAAGTTTAAGTAAATCACTATTTACGTCCTGCAGGTCTATTGAATTATTTGACATCGAATCATATCTCTCATTGCATCGGTAACACTAAACATGGCACCATGCCCAGGCACTATAACATCAGCAAGGTTTATTACAAATGAACGCATCTGCGATTGAGTTTTTTGTAATTCAGGCGTTCCAAGCTCCTTCCAGATTGATGGATCTGAAATATCTTCTTCTTTCTCAAACAAGTCTCCTGTAAAGCACATGATATTAAGATGTAGCGATATCAAGATGTAATAGTCTCAGGCGCAATTTTAATGTTTGTATTACGAAACCTGTAATAGCAAAACACATAGGTTTTCCTTCTACCATAGTTTCAGCTAATACTGTCACATCGTCCGACGTATGTCCTGGAGTGGCTATAATTTTAACTTCCGGACAAATTTTGTATTCCTCTGTATTTAGATGATTAATGGTTATTATATATGTATGGTGAATCGTGTAAAACAGTTACAATAATTATGTATTTACAAAAGTTTACCACTCTGCAAATCCTTCTCAAAAAATATATCTCTACGGTGAACGCAAGTTCCTATTATATGCTCTGCGTTTGTGAAAAGATTATTGTTTCCTATATGGTCTGCGTGACTATGTGTGCAAACAACATATTCAATATCATCGGGCGCAACATTGTGAGAGGTGAGTGCTAATAACAATTTTATTCTCGTTACTTAAATAGTGATTTTAGATAGGCGTGGATTTCTTGATTTAATTATCCCATACCGGTAATTATTCTATCCTTATCCCAGGCTGTCATAGTGTCAACAATTATATTTTTCGATGCCTTTATCAGTGTACATGTACAATTTGCTTTCGACGTCTCATTGTCAAGTTTCGTAGAGTATCCGTCAAATAATACAATTACTTCACACATTTTGGATGAAAGAAATAACACGATCAGTGGAGTTAAATTTACTTATTTTTTATTTGACTGTATGCCATGCACGAACTTTTAGTCACTATCTCCTTTGCAAACGTTTCGGTGTCTTAAATAGAAATTAACCGGGAAGTTGCAAAAGCAATACGAAAGGTTATATTAATGAAGACCATATGAACACGTTCGTGACGTTGCCCGAACTTTGCAATGTCAAATTAATGAAAGTATAATAATTAGAATGAAATTGGTAATTATATTTGTTATAATCGCTTAGTATAAGGTTATCTGAATGTCTTATTATATAACATACAATACATTTTTAATCGGCATCATAATTTTCAAAATTGTAACCCCAAACCAGGCAGTTGTTTGTAAACACTACAAGTTATTGTGTGAATGTTGTATAATTGTTATTGCTTATTGTTTTTCAATCAGTGACAATGAATTTCAATGTATTTCATGTAATTTTATTGCATTTTTAGTATTGTTTATCCAGCGAACCGACAAAACCATGTTTGGTTCTAAGCTTCAAAGGCATCACTCTCATGTTAGACTGCGGTTTAAATATGCAGTCTGTATTACATTTTATGCCAATGCCAATGGTCCCTAGCGCCAAATTTAATTCTTTACCATTGTGGTTACCGCGCGATAATCATCAAGATTGGCAAATAGAGGGGGTACGTATATTCAATTGTGGAAGAGTAAAAATCTTTATCTGTCATATATTTAAATTATGTATATCATAATTTGGAATTATAGGAACTCAAAGAATGTTGCGGCAGAATATTTGTCGACTCGACACCTGAATTTTCTCCACCGTTGGAGAAAATAATCGATTTTTCTGAAATAGATGCTATACTGATATCAAATTATACTTGTATGCTGGCATTACCGTTCATTACGGAACACACAGGCTTTAAAGGCATAATTTATGCCACTGAACCAACATTACAAATTGGACGGTTTTTCATGGAAGAATTAGTAGAATTCATTGAACAAACTCCTAAGGCAACGTTAGCTAAACATTGGAAGGAGATGTTACATGTATTACCTCCACCGTTAGCAGATGCGCTTAAGCCAAAATCTTGGAAGCACATATATTCAATGACTGCTGTTAACAGTGCCTTGTCGTATATTCAAACAGTTGGATACGATCAAAAATTGGTAAGTCAGTGCAATGAAGCTCTTGTTTGGCAGCAGCTTTATCTTGGATCCTTGCAGGACATATATGGCGCGTTAACGGTTACACCTATAAGCTCTGGATACTGTTTGGGTAGCAGTAATTGGTTAGTCTCTTGTGATCATGAAAAGGTTGCATTCGTAAGCGGATCGTCGACATTGACGACCCATCCGCGCCCTATGGAACAAGCAACATTGAAGCACGCCAACATGCTGATATTAACGGGTCTCACGCAGACGCCTACTGCTAATCCAGACACAATGCTGGGAGAATTGTGCATGACAGTTGGTACGCATAAAAATGTTAATATTTATTGTCGTTCCAGTATTTATATCGTATTTAAATTTTGCAGCAATGACACTTCGATCCGGCGGATGCGTTTTAATACCTTGTTATCCTTCTGGAGTTGTTTATGATTTGTTTGAATGCCTCAGCACTCATTTAGATAAATCCGGATTTACGCAAGTGCCATTATTTTTCATATCGCCGGTAGCTGAGAGTTCTTTGGCATACTCCAATATTTTAGCAGAATGGTATGTGTTGGTATATCGCATAAGTTTTAGTACATTTTTGTGTTATTTACCTTGATTATATTTCAGGCTCTCAACAAATAAGCAAAACAAAGTTTATCTTCCCGAGGAACCTTTTCCTCATGCGTTTCTTGTTAAAAATGCCAGATTGAAACATTTCACATCAACGTACGCGGAAGGATTTAGTTCTGATTATAGACAGCCTTGTGTAGTTTTTTGTGGACACCCTAGTCTTAGATTTGGTGACGCTGTCCATTTTGTACAGATGTGGGGTAATAATCCACAACATACTATTATTTTTACAGGTAATACTTACGATTTTATTTCACATTGATAATATTTAACGTAAATAAGAAAAACTAATTATTCTTGCAGAACCGGATTTTCCGTATCTTGATGCGTTAGCACCATTCCAACCGTTAGCCATGAAAGCAGTCCATTGTCCAATTGACACGTCTCTTAATTTTACACAAGCTAACAAATTAATAAGAGACTTAAAACCAGAACATTTAGTCATACCTGAATGCTACACGCAACCACCTATCACTGCGCCACACAGAACAGATCTTGTTATTGAACCTGTAGGAGTAAGTTTCTCTTGTCACGTAATCATATTTATTTATGTTTAACTAATGATGTTGCTTTCAAGGAAAAACCTTTAATCACTTTTAAACGGGGTGAAGTTATAAAACTACCACTTAAGAGGAAAAAGGGCCGTGTGTTTATTGAACCGGAATTGGCAGGTAACATAATTCCAAATGAAATTAGGCCTGGATTGAGTCTCGCCTCCGTTACCGGTGAATTGGAAGTTAAGGACAACGTGTACACAATAAAGGTGCCCATATTTTAAAAAAATATTCCAATAGATATATGTCTTTGTAATGCGACGTGTTGATAACAAAATTATTTATTTAGAGTATTGAGGATAGACCAAGCGGAAAACGTAAAGCACCCGCAGGGACACCGGCTCCTGTTAAGGAAGAAGTTCTTAAGGAAAGGAAACACGAATACGGTAACTTAGATCCACAGGAATTACTACAGAAACTTAATCAAGAGGGTATTCAAGGTGCTAAGTTACAACACAGCCCTACTTCTACTAGTATTCATTTGGTAAGGAAACGTTCATTAAATACATTCTTCAGAAAAGAACATAATTGAGTATATTTACGTATTTTTTGTGCTCGCGCATGTTGCAGCAAGACGAGGACACTTTAATCCAAATAGGAGACAATTCTACACATATTTTTTGTAATGGTGATCAGAAAATTAGGAGGCGACTGAGAACAATTATAATGCAGTGCCTCAAAAGATTTTAATGCAGTAAGTGTATATATAGCATTAAATTAAGACAATTTTATACAGCGACGATTGGTCACTTTTACAATTTATTTTTCTACAAAGCTGGATCCCTATTCGCCCTTACACTTTTGATGCACAGAAAAAGACTGCTTTTTCACTTATTCCGTTTAGTAATAATTAACGCTTACTACTGAAACGATTTTTAGTTTTGTTTTGTTCACATATACACATGCTGAACTATGTAACATAACGTGCCAGCACATATGTATACGTTAGGAAAGTGGCAGTATTACGTGATTTATTTGTATAATTCATTGGAGTACCTCGTGACAGCGACGAAGTTTACGCTACTAAATTTTCTAAGAATTCGGTTTGTAAAATTATTCGGCAAAATTTTAACAGAAGACTTAGAAAAGCTAGGTACCACTGTCAGATTGGGGAAATGTAAAAACTCATTGAAATAATTATCTCCCTAAACTATCCATTTCATAATATTTAATGTATATACTGTAAATTGTATTTATCAAATATAATGACGCACAAATCGCTTGACTATTAAATTAAACAGTAACGAACAAAAAGCTTTCTATATTTTATCACGGTAATAGCAACAACATAGTTTGCGAACAATGGCGGAACTACAAATGTTTACAGCTCTCCCGCAAACTAGTACAGTAATTCCGCCCGTGTTTGCGAACCTAATTGATTCTAAGAAAATAATACAAGTGAAATACTATATATTACGTAGTGTTTCTGGCACAATATAAAGAAGATTATACTGATATCTAATGCTGCTTAACAATACGGTTACTAAAACGACTGCGTTATTTCTTTTCTGCTGCATTCTGAATGAATATGAAGCGTGAGTTATTTTTTTCTGCACAAGTTTAATACTTTTTGCATGCAGTATAATACATGAATTCAAAAGCAATCAGTGCACGATCGGAGTAGAAAGAAAAGTTCATCCAAAGTTGATTGTATTTCTATGTAGAAATCACATGTAAAGCGTATAGACAATGTTGCTTCCAGTTTTGTACACTTAACTTTTAATATTTTATTTATTTGACCGTTTATTGCATCGGTAGGTGAGAAACAGAAAACATATTCGTATTGTTAGGCACAAAAAAGGATATTTCAACTTTCATTTGTTTACACACAACATTTAGAGTTTCATCAACCACTTAGTCACCTCGTCGAGTTTATTTCTCACGTCTTTCATGATGTTATCGTACTCGTAATTATTCTCAAGTTCAGCAATATCCATGCTCTCCTTGAAACCAATATGAAGTTTCTTACTTGCATTCAGAATGCAGCATTTCGTAACCTAGTTAGCAGTAGCGAAACCAAGTGCCAGACCAGCCGTAAAGGACGCTAAAAAAAAGTGGAATTCTGTAAGCTTGAATGAAGTATCGCCGGTTGCAGACTGGTACCAACGTCGTGTACGAGATTTTCCGTTCTTTAATAACTGCTCAGCTTTATCTAGCTTTTTGTCGACGAATCTCTCGACCTGAAATAGTAAAATCTGTTAATACAAACAATGTCTTTAAATAGCTTTGAGCACGAACACATACGTACAACGTAAAAATGCGATGCCAATATTATTTTAACAATGAAAATAGTTTTCTTATTTAGTATTTGATAAATTAAATTTTTTACATCGGAGAAAGTAAGTGGAAACAGTGAAACCAAACAAAGTCTTAATAACACGCAAAAAGAAACCAAAAACAAATTTTAATTAATTTTTTTATTGTAGGACACAATAACTTAAATTTCTTACAACTCTGTTTGTGTTACTCTTCTTCTGCTTTAACAAATAATAGATAAATAATGCAGAGATTTGAATTTCCAGGGAATTAATAACTAAATATCAACAACTATCAAGTACACAAAAACTCCCAACCATGCGTATGCATCATATTTTTAAAAGTATTCAGATTTTTATCACTTATATGTAAAATTACGAATATTCACAGCATAAATAATTTTACACATGAAGAAAATGAAGCGCAACTACCTTCTCGTTTTATTTCGTTAATATCTAGCTATGAATTGATGAACAAATTTATGTGATTGCGAAATATCAGTGATGTGAAAAATGATATCTAAAAATACAACAAAATATAAAAAGTAATGAACGTAAAACGCTCACTCGAGTGTTCGGTAAAGAACATTCGGAGATAATCAAAGATAGAGTATTTAAATTTACGATGCTAGGCCAATAATGAAGCCAGCAATGAAACTTGTAGCCGCATATGAATTATTCCGACACCAACTTCCTACCTGCAAACAGATGAAACATTGCCTTTGTAGGTATTAATTAATAAATAATTTATGTGATTCTAATGACAGCTTACCTTATCGACAAGCTTTGGTCCTTCTCCAGTGACCCTCTCTTCCACCTTATCCGTGATTTTTTCAGCTTTCCTTTGAATCTTATCCCAGTCAATATTGATGTAACCTTGGTGCGCTGCGATTTGTAAGATGATAATCCCTCCGCCAACGGCAAATGCGACAGCTTTTCCAACTTTCATTGTCAAAAAGCCAGTCATCCTATAAAAAAATGTTTCCATACCAACGAATAAATATTGGTTTAAAAAATTACAGAATATTTTTTTATTGTAGATATAATTTTTTTTTGCAAGGTCCCACAAGTTATGGAATTCAAAATTTTTGTGTTCATGATAATACTCGTTAGCATGGAACTCGGTGACAATTGTACTGTATATATATACATTTTTTCTTTTAAACATAATACCTACCATCCTGACGTTGTGCCAATGACAATTTGTTTAGTAGCAGATGTCTTACTCACATCGCCCAAAATTTTGTCTATCATGCCTTTTGCTTCTTTCGACACATTTATGTTATATTCCTCTCTGTTTGCGTCATCCTTGCTTTTTTTAGCCACTGGAAGACTCATTTTTACTCTGGAAACAATGGAGAATAAAATTTATTAGAATTTCCATAAATGATAATGATTCTTCACTCGAAATTTTAATTCTACTTTAATTACAATGAGAATGCAGTTTATACTTATTATTATTATTATCTCCTTTCGCGCGATTCTAATTCCACAAAGTACAACAATACGAACGCTTGTTTCACGTCTTTAAATAACAAATGGTCAGGAGTTCATTCGGCATGTATGTATTTCGTCAGGCCGAAAATATATCGATGATGGTATTGCCAAGAATTTATAGTAATATCTACCCTATCAGAACGTACTTCTACATTTGTATAATCCCGTATTAACGACGTCTAAGGTCCATGCAACATGAGAGGTAAAAATAGTGAATCCGGAAATAGGATGAAAAACAAGAAAGGGCTACCGTTTAAATAATTTTGTTGCTCCCGACTTGAGGGTGCTCTTGTGCAGTTTGGGCATGATCAAATTTCACGCAAACTCTTTAAATTACATAATATTTCGTGTCGTGTTAATATTATCACGTATAAAGCTCACCTAATCGTTAAATCACTGAAGACACTTAATAAATTTTATGCACGCGAACTGATTTGACAGGTCCAAATCTCCGGTAGCCCCACAACGATCGTTTTCGGCTTACAGAACGTAAGTCCTGCTGACGTTGTACGAATAAAACAGCTAGGAAACCTCTGATGACTGTTCTGCGACGTTGATCGTAATGTTGAAAGCGAAAATGATGCGATTCTGGAAATTTACAGACATCGATTGAGCGAGGTTTCGGAAAAAACGTTCAATAATACGACGATCATGATAATTTCGGGATATTTTCTAATAAAAGTGTGCCTCGAATCTTTATCGCTGCTGCATTGTGAATATAAAATGCTTACTTAATATACAAATACCAAACCAATATTTCTTTCAAATAATGGATTGAACTTTCGCATTGTCCTTTTTTTTGAAACTTGCAAAAAAATGTCTTGATCAACGTACATAATAAAATCGAATGAATATCTATTATTTATTTACACTCATATCGTGTACCAATATTAAATTTCGCGCATTCAATGTCATGCATTCTAAACGCATTGTAAATAATTTGCGCATAATAATTGAACGGTATAAGATTGAAATGATAGATAATTTAAATTTTCCCGCCAATTCGGGACGTCGACGGAAACAATGTGCTACCGCAACGGAATTTACAAGTCGATGTGGTCCGTGAAAATGGTCTTCCGTCGCGTGATTCGCCATCCTGGTTTAACCTGACCGCCGCTTTGAAAAAAGTTATCCTCCCGATGAGGTGACGAGGTGTCGAGGGCGCGAATTGTAAAAATCTCCCGGAATTTCGTGCAAAGCGGCGTGTTCCGCGCATAAACATGTGCTCTTTCTGTTTTTAATGCGTATATTTACTGTGCATGAAAATGGCCCAGGAGACTGACGATATCAACTTGACTCCTCAAGAATTACAGATACTATCTGAGTTAGACAGGTGATTTGGACGTAAACAAACCCGATAACAATGACGCCCGTCGGTGTTTCATAATTTCTCGTTACTTTATTATGTTTCCCCGGCATAATTTTTCAAATATAACCTAACAAGTGTTTGACAGAATAGGCGGGCTATTCGATCAGATTATTTCGACGTGCGTGCAACCTACTGACATCCTTTTCGCCTGTCCGAGCGGACTACATTCAATTGATATATCGTCGTGTTTTCACTGCTCTTATTGTAACGCGTACCGATTGCAATGATGCGCGCCGAGTAAAGGAAAAACGAGAGACTACACAAAATTTGTTAAAATAAATGAACATATCAATTTCTGTTTGATTACGTTAACTTAGAATTTATTCCCCGACTAAATAATTCTGAGAACAATTTTGCAGTTGAACCACTTGCTACTTTATTGCGCGGGTGATACCTGGCGGATTGGAGTGCAAACTAATTTTTTCCCTTTGTTTCATGGACGTGCAGCCGACAATTTGGGTTCCTAAAATTAAATTCGCCGGAACAGACGAAGAAGAAAGCTTTAGTCGTGCGGGCAATTAAATATTTGGAGCGAATGTTGGTTCAAGCGCAAGCCGAGAAACAACGTAGAAAAGCGGATAGTACAAAGATGAATCCTGACGAGCCAAAAGATGACGACGAGGATAAAGGGATCAGTATCGATCCCAAAACTTACTGCAAACTGGGGCATTTTCATCTACTTCTGGAGGACTTTAGTAAAGGTAATGTTTTGTTTGTCCTTTTTTCATCGTCGCTCTTCGTGTCACTTCTTATAAATCTTTATTTCATTTTGACAGCGATGTCCGCGTATCAGAAATTTTATGCGCTGAAAGGGGATTATTGGAAGGATGCTTCTTTCTTGTATGGACAAGGACTCGTGTATTTTCACTTCAACGCATTTCAATGGTAAGTGCTTTCTCCAAAGATGCATGTTTTAAAATTATTACGAGTCTATACTACTTACTTTTCTATATACCATGGTTTTTCCAAGATTTGGTAAAACATTGATAAAAAAATCAATGTGTTTTCTACTTCTACAATTTCGTTTACAGCATTTTTTGTAAACAAAAATCAGGTTATCGTGGAAGTAATTAAATATTTTCTTCCTAATGCTAATAGAAGCCAGTAATTATATCCTTTGCTTATTGTTCTTTTATTACTTTGTTGACGATACAATTGCAAAGTAAAGTAGTCAAACGAAATCTAATTACCAATCAAACATTCGTCCACTGGAGATTGAGGCCTACATCGAACTTGTATGTTGGAAAAGAAAGGACGAAAGAGCCTGGGGTAAAAATGGCCCTGCAGAAAAATGCTGTAATCTCTCATGAGAGTTGTTCGCCTTGAAAAAGGGGCGTCGGCCCCTTAGACGATGTACACATAGAGTTCATCGTTCTCGTCCTGCATCCTCTATCTATTTTTTTAATTTCGCGCATAATCCTGTCGGTAATACAGTTTCGCGCATACGAGTCGGTAATGTGGAACGGTAAATGTGCGCCGGTAAAGTAGTTCCCTCGAGCGTGTTCTTACCGAGCGTGCTTTGGATTAACGAGTGCATACGACGACAGATGTCGATGATTTCCTGTCAACGAAATAGCGAACCGAGCGGTGCTTACGTGCCGAGCAGTGTCGAAGGCATGGCTACTAGGAAACGGCGTGGGGAGAAATAATAGGCCAAATATGCACCTCTTTCAACGATCGAAATGGTCATTTAGATTTCCCACACGAACGTTGTACTTATAGCTACAGAAATGAAAGCGTTAAATTTAGACCGTTCCAAAACACGACAAATGTTATACTTTTGCTAAATTCATGCTCAGCTCTTCGTTCGCAATATTTCTTTGCTGATAATTCGGGGGTATTATAAAATACCAGCTTTCTCCCGTTCGTTCTCAATCGCACTTAACGTCCAATGTTCAATTCGAAAAAGACGATTGAAACTTTCTATAGTTTAAACGACATCCTACTTCCAGCGATTATTTTGCATTGCAGAAATTACGAAATATTTCTCGTTCCTCGCATTTGCAGTTATACTTTGACAATGTCTTATCGATTATCGCGCAACTCGGCCGTCGTAATAAAGCTGCCCAGGAAATGCGATTTAACCTTAATCGACATCAATCATTGCGTGCAGATATGCTTGAATTTCGTTCCGTATCATCGAGCGCGAATAACGTGACGCGTACATATGTATGTATGCACGCCGTTCGTGAATTCGGGAATCCGACGGGTCGTATTAATTATTCGGCATTTTGAAATAGCTCGAATGGTGGCATCGAATATGACAAACTGCACTTAACATTCGTTATCGTCCAAGTGGATCGTGTCAACGATCGGGTCAAAAGTTCAACTGCCGAATATAATCGTTTTGCATTGTATTTAGCGTGAGCGTTAAAGATGATATTACGCCCGTTACCAAAGAGTCATTACCTCATGTAATATTCTGTATTTTCAAAACTTCCATTGGAATTCTTTAATTTTCAAAACCTTCGCGTATATTTTCTCTCGCATTCCATTAATTTCATGTCCGCTCGGAGACTTGTTTACCTTATTCGAAATATTTTAAGAGTAAAATTTCCTTCTTGCTTCCTCGCAGGATTGTTTTCATTGCTCTTCGCAATTTAGCGTCAGGGTATGACAGATATCGTTATCGTTGATTTGACGCTTAACGCCGAGCAATCAGCTTTGTGGACGTCTAGAAGCGGGAATATCGATTTCCTGTTCGCCCCTCTTTAACTTGGATGTTGCAAGATTACCGCGGAACGAAGCTCGCATAAAACCTCCTGTCGATCTTTCGACATTCCTCTTAACTACTTTACGTACTGCTCGTCTATTTGCGCGACTGACAATCTTCTCAAAACAGTCGTACTCCTGTTCGATAAATTTGTATTTATCCATACTGTATCGTGACGCGTCTCGTTTAAATTTACGAATCGAGAAACAGAGCTACTTCTGTGGATATTTACAAATGTTTTGATACGCGTTGCGAAACGCTTGATCCTCGAAGAATCAATCGGAGTACATTTTGTATTTCATCTTTGACTTTTGTCGAAGCCAAATTGAACATTTCTGATTTAGGAATGGTATCTTTCGTTTATGCGTTCGTTGTTCAATTATCTTGAGAAGAGCATAATTGAAGTTTAACGAATAAAGGTTTAATTTATCTGAGAAAATTATGAATTGGGTACAAAATCTACCAAGTGGGTCTTCTATAGTAGTGAATCTTCAGTTTTTGAAAATGGAAAAAGATTAAGTAAGCACAAGTGACGTGGTATTGGGCGAGTTATACTTTGGTTACTTCGATTACTCTTTAAAAATGACCCATGTTTCTCCGCCATGCGTCTACACTTTCTATTTCCAAAAGAGCGGTCTTATTCTTCTTCGGCTGGTCCGCTTCAAGCGCCCCACTTTGTATTTTATAATTGAAATGAAACATACTGTCACCGTTGTTATTCAAGGTACCAACCAAAGTTGTTCGAGCGTTCAAGCTGATAAAGCGATTGGTAACGCATTGTATAAAAACTGCGCGAAACTTTCGTGTCGCTAAAGGCCTAGAATGTACGCGAGCGAATAACTGTACCCTTCTTTTTTTTTTCATTCGTTCGTTGATTAACGAGAAACTGCTGTGAGCTTCACAGTGGTCCCCCCTCTCGCTGAATTTGTTACTACGGACCACGTATTCTGTATGTCTCGCGTCTACGTGGGGGCTTCCCGTAGGTGTGTGCGAGCTTTGTTCTCGAAAAACGTATTCATGCGTATTTGCATACTCATGACCTCCCATGTTGCCCTTTCCGTTGCAGTATCGCGGACCCTCCCAGACAATAGGGGATGAAAAATCGAGTACGAGAGTTCGTATGGGCTCGTTTATGTTACTAATTATTATCGCTAATAACGACTATTACGTCGTGTACTTCTCACCACCTATACACTCCATCCAAACGACGACGGTAATGTTTTAGAAAGGTTACGAGCATCGAGTCGGGAAAAGCCTGCGATGAAATCTGACACGCTCTTCTTAAAAATATTCGCACGAATGCTTCTTTAAATCGTAATACGAATAAAGCATTTGCATCGCGCAGGATTAGAACTTCGAACTAGATTCCCCACGAGTCCCTCGATCATGGAAATCGCGCTATAGTTTCTTCCTGCTCGACGCTAAATACACGTCGATTTCATGGATATCGATTATGTCATTTCACTATGCTCCTGCGTACAAGGGACGACAATTACAACGCGGAATAGTAGAAAGGGGATAGGATGTCGTTGGTCTTTTCTTGTTCGATAAACTTTTTCAGCGTACGAAATTGAATGGAAAATCCACCCTTTGCGGACGCTAGAGGCGGCTTCCTTAGATGTATTGGATTTCAATGCGTCCGTTCAGGTGTGCTTAGCAGGAAGTACGTAAGAGCAATTATCTGACGCGGGTTCACTTCAATACGTATTCCTCGGATAATACCAATGAATTCGTCGATCGTGTAAATAAAAACTTCCGTGAATTTAAGTCACTTGTCGTTTCTTATTTACGATCGTTTTACTCTTTGCCAAGGATTATTTGGCACAGTCAAATTTTATCCCTGGTGTCCGTGGTCTTCTTTTACTTATCTCTCATTTAACTCTTACGGAGAAGAAGACGACGTTTCTTACGAAAAACTGCCATTTTTGAGATCCCATATCGTGTGATTGACTGAACCAATTTTGATCAAATCGTACTCAAATTACTCATCTCGGCGCGGCCTTTCCGATGACCATTACATTTTTTTTAAATTAATCGTTTAATACAGTTTGACCACCTCGAAAACCCCTGTTCGTTCTTTCCTGAAAACATACAAGGTTTAGTCTCGCGTACTTGTACTTGGTCCGAGACAAGACCTCATCTCTTGATTCGCGTGTCGGTCTCTACGACTGGCTGTCGCGCATCGCTATGCTCATTATTTAATTCCAATAGGTGTCCAATTAACATACGCTAACGTCGAAAAGCTTACCGACATTCCAGCTACTCGCAGTTACCATGTACCCCCGAAACGATCAATTCTGCGTTAGATCGGTTCACTAGAACGGTAAATGCGTTACAGTAACGATAACTGAGAGTTCGTACACGTACTTATGTATACGCCTCTCGTGGGCAATGAGTTAATACGCGTCGCGTGGAACGTACCTCGCCCCTTCAACGTTAAACGCTCGCGAAGAATAATTTACTTTCGCCTTCCCCGAATCGACCGGAGGGATAAAAGTTTCCGTATAGCTTTCCGGTAGGAGTGAAAATAAGCATTCGTCGCGTTTTTCGTTTTTCCCCCCGCTACGATTTACGCACCGTCGTCGTTTCGTGTCACGAAATTCCGCGGCCGTGGCTCCCGCCTTTTCTCCTTTCCTTCTTTTCGTTTACGGTGGAAGCGCGGCAGTAAATAGAACCGCAGAGTCGTACCACGGCAAACTAAAGAAACTGGAACGGGTCGCTCGATACCGCATAGCTGGGAGTCTCGCGCTTTCGTCGTTTTAATGCGACGGAGGAATTAAAAAATTACACCCGGAATATTCTCGCGTGTCCGTCATTTTACGAACACGCGCGAGATCGTTCGTTCGTGGCAAGAAATTCGTCGCGTCGAACTGGATTCTGGAACAATGCGAACGAATCTCCGTCGCGATTGTAAGGTAAAGACACTGCGTGTCGATTACTTTCGTTTTCGAGATATCGCAGCTCAAAGTTCCGAACAACGATTTTTCTTATCGGACTTCGATTGAAGCGCTTCATATTTTTGTTTAACGTTACAATCGTTTTCGTGTATTGTTTTTTTAAACGATAAGTATATATCCTACATTCCACGGCTCCATTGACGCGTAAATTCAATTCTTTGGAATCGCCACATCCGCCGTTTTCCCCGTACAACCGCCAGGTATATATCTGGTGAAAGAATAGTACTCTGGGAATTGGTAATAAATACTCTATCGAACTACCGCGGAAACTGCAGCCCATCGAAATACTCGTATACAAAATTAATCTGCCTCGATGAAAAGTATACCTTTAATGGACTTTACTTGGAAGAAGCTCGGAGTATTTGAAAGAGAATTCAAGTAAATCGCTGTGCCCGAATTGTTCCGCTCGACGGTTTGACTAGCCCTTTGTTCCGTGTTCTCAATGAACCTGTGGATGAATTCGGTCTTTAGAATTAAGGAAAGGTAGTCAAAGGGACGAGGGTAAAGATATTGCGGGGTGGACCGGCGGAGGCGAGGGGGGGGGGGGGTGAAAAGGTAGCAACCGGAAGACAGGACGTTTCAAAATTGGAAAAATAGATGAGTCGTGGTTAACGCGTCAGAAGTGAGTCGGTTGGAATAATAATTTTAACCTTCCGAGTATTTGTTATGCGGAGTACGCTTGCACGTACCGAGAATCGACGTGGCTCGTCCGAAAGTGAGATAATCGTTTCCACAGGTATTACCGGTATTACACGCGGGTATTACGTAGGTATTACGCATCGAAAAGATTTAGCCAGATGGAGCTTGGAAGTCTCGCGTTAAGATCGATTTTTCGTACACGAACGATCGGATGGAATTGGATCTATCAATTATATTTGCGTGATAGGTCGGTCCATTGCGTTATATCTTTGCATTGTACTAGGATCGCGATAATTATGGGATAGAACCCGCGATTCGCTCGGATAACAGAAATTACGAAGAGAAAATGGTTCGGCGCACGCCACTACACGGAATATCGACGGCGAAACGCATTACGATTTTACACCGTGAAGTAATATTTTTTTTTTTTTTCCTCTTCTGTTATTTTCTCCGTCACGTGATCGTATACGCGTGTTCGGCCACGGGTAAGCGACTGAGACGCAGAGTGCATTCGATCGGTGTACCGAGAATTTTTCCCGCGAATTTGCTTCGTGTAATGGTGTGTTACAAGCGGGACAGAGAATGAGTAGGAATTTGCGAAAATACGAAATTGAGTAATATCTCACCGTCGTTGATTTTTTTATAATATTTATCAGCGATAACGTCGAATTAATAATGCTTTAGCGACAAGAAATTATCGTGTCTGCACGTGCATTAGACGGTTGAGAAAAACTATTGTTTGATTTTAACGCATGCGGGCTCCCTTTGTGTTCGCGTATTAAAATAATAATTCGCTTCGAACTTGAGACTGACAAATATTTCCAGTGGTTACTCACCGGCTTCAAAGTTCAGTAGCGACAATAATATTAAATAATAATGTAAACATTTCCTAATACCTCTCTCTATGATATAGAAAACTGGGTCAACCAGTTCACGGAAAATATATGATTCTATATACAAAAAAATCGAACCACTTCTTCGTCACCGCACACACGCGCAATAATAACAACGACGGACGCATAGACCTCTTAATAGAATTGAATTCTCGTCTCACAACTGTTTTCCCATATTTATTATTCTCAACGATCTACGATCCATTCTATTTCCGCGGCACACCCCGCATAAGAAAATAAAGAATCCTCTCAAGCGGGAAGTATGTACATTGAAGTGATATTTCCGGAGCCCCCTTCGCTCGACGATATTTTGACCCGAAGGGAAACAGCCAGTACACCGGCGGCAACCCCTTCCTATCGGCCGGCGCGAGTCCTTTTTTTTCGCCAACTTCTCACCCTCGAAGCATCGTACGGCGACGAATCTCCAAAAGGGTGATTCGCATCACGCGTGCCTCGTTGGTTCCCAATCCTCTCGCACGCGCGTCTCTCTCTCTCCCTGCAATATTTATAGCCCCCCCACCCCCCGTTGCATTATGCAGTCATCGGCCGCTACGTAGTAGGTACACGCTTCGATCTCGCGATATCGATTCTCTTATTTCGCGTCGCTTTAACCGGCGCAAAGAAAATCCGTACAGCGAGAATATTTCGCCGCCCCGTGGCTGTATTGCAAATATCCGCGTTTCGCTCTCGTTTCGATTTACCCGACAAATTTACTGGTTTTGTCAAGTCCAACGAGTGATTGCGGATAAATGTACGCGGCGAGCGATAAATCTACAGGTGGACGGAAATATGCGTCTCGGTGTGCGCCCTTTACCTACGATACGTCGAAGAAAAAGAATCTTTTCAACTGGTTCTTAACGCAAGGTTTACGGGCGTTTCTAAGAGCATTTCTACGAGCACCCGTCAAATTGACGGGTAAACGAAAATACGCATTTTACTTTGCAGAGTCGATTTGTTCAATTTAAGTCTGAATTAATGTACGATGCAAAATGGTTCGAATTAATGCTATGGTTTTTGGGATATTTCATTTGAAAATTTGAAATCCGTCAAATTGACGGGTCCCGTGAACCTAGTGTTAAAATAACGGCTAAAAAGAAATTACTAGGAGTGCATACATATTTCTAATCATGTTTTTGTGGATAAACTGTTATTTGTATCGGAAGGTATCCCACTCTGATTTTACCTTGAATTAAATGATCGAATTATGCGCATTTTTACACGGTTTTCCGAGGAGCCTATCTTCAGTGTAAATCGAGGGGTATACGTGTATACGCGTTTCCTCTTACTCCAGCGTCGATAATTTATTAACGAAGAGCAATGACAAATCCAACGTTGCGCGGTTGGCATTATATTTTCATCTTGCCCCGCCGACCGTTTCGTTATTCGTATCACGGAATTTCAGCTCCATCTTGAATCGCGGTCATCGCCGCGCGAACGCACACGCATTGGTTTTTGGTCGACCTTTTCGCTCGGTGTTCGTTTCCAAGCTGTCCGGACATTCGTCCGCCATGGCAGAGTGCCGTTGAGTCACGTGCAACGCATAGAGATGCGTTGCAGCCGATCGATTTTACGGCTTCTCCTTCTACGCACGTGTTCTCCCATGTATACCGGCGCATCCGTCGTGCGAACGTTATAATTCTTGTTACCGTGTTTATGCCCCTGGCTCGTGATAGAATTCAAATTTGAAATCACTGAGAATGTTTTTCGACAAATTTTTTAAATACAAACATGAAGGGTCATACACGTTTCTACGTTCTGACAATTGGCTCATAAAGTGTAGTGGATTGCAGTTATTGAACCAATCGTTTAAACATTTTTTATTCCATTTAAAAATACAAATCTTGAACTAAGCATCGCGTAAGGAAAAAATAAAATTCTTTTACATATGGCTGCTTCGCGCAGTGGCGTAAAACACATTTTTTTGCAGGCGCGAACTGTGAACGTGATTCGGGTCACAGAGTTAGTCTGAAATAAAAATTTGAAGCGCCGTATTATTGTTCAGGATGGTGATTACAGATCTACGAGAGGGATTTTTGAATAAAAAAGATTATTATTCTTAAACAGCACTCTCTAATTTTTGTTTTTGAAAAAGCACAGCAGTTAGGGGGTTAGTATCAAGGAACGAGATCTTGTCCCGGGCCAAGTACGATTACGCGAAAAGTTGACCTCGTATTTTTTCAGGAAAAGAGAAACGAGGTTTTCCGAGATGGCAAAACTGCATTACGAAATTAATGTTTCCAAAAAGCGCGGTAGCGCTCGTGAAGTTAGTAAATGTAACAGAAAAACGAAATAAATACAAGAGCTGCTAGAGAATAACGAACAATAATGATGAAAATTTGCACGTAGCACGAAAGGAAACTATTTTATTCAAAAGATATTTTTAACGTAGTTCGTTGACCGTGGTCAGATATTTCAATCGCCATCTGGTACACCGTCGATCACGATCGTACAGCATTAATCGAGCGAATGAAATCAATCGAGAGAGCGGGGAGTATTATGATTTTCTCCGAATCGAGCGACAAACAAATTCTCCTGCCATCGAACGATGAACATTCCATCGCGTTATAAGTACTGCAGAAGTCGATACCGAGTAGCGCGATGCAATTTGCTTCCGTAAAACTCGTGCACCTGAAATTCGATTGAAAGGTGGGGTGACAAAGAAAAATTCGATCGATATAGCATTCGCAAGCTTGACGCTAGACGCGTTATTAATTACGACACATCCGACGATCGGTCTCTCATTTCATCAAAGGCACTTCCCAAACGAGGATTTAATAATAGCTCGACAATTAGTTACCCGGGTTACGAACTCTTTAATTAACGCCCGAAGATGATTTCGTTACCGTCAGTTACTCGGAATATCGATTGCCCATCGCTCTCGTCTCTGTCCGTCAGATCCTCAATTACGCGTCCTATCGGGGCGAAATTCTTGTTCCCGAAATTGCATACGTATTTCCGGTACTCCAGGGTTTATCAATATCCAGAAGTACCGCGTTGATACTCCGCGAAGACGCGACGCAAATAAATGATCGAGAATCTCGGGATACCTCGGAAAATACCATAAGCGGGGCGGAATTCTCTCTTTCCCGTATTTATAATTGATCGCTCCGCGATGCGCGCGTTAACCCGTTACCTTCGATGAACGCCGTAAAGCAAACCACGATGGAAGAATGCTCGCGAACGGATACACGCGAGATTCAGGGGGGGGGGACGACGACGCGCGGCAATTAATTTGAATACTTATCTCCCGGTTGCCGGTGTATCACCGATCCAGGAAATTAAACTGAAGGAAGCGGTCCCTTAGCGGTCGGCGGTTTCGCATTTATTCGCCCTTATCGGCGAATAAACCGACGTTAACTCACCGGGTAGAGGCACCTTGCACGTGAGACTTTCGATGGCCTCGCACACGTGTACGCGACGTTGCTCGAACAACGTGGGCTATACACTCCCTCTCTCTCTCTTTCACGACTCTGCACCCTGCCGCGCGTTCCGCGCGTGTACGCGCGAAAGTACGTGGCAGCAAGGTGCATGCAAGCTCTGACCCAGATCGTTGGATCGATATTCCCTGGCCCAGATACGCTTCCTGAGATTAATATTTTTTCCACGCGAGCTTCGCGACGATTGATACCTCCCCCCTCCCTTCCTTTCTCTCCCCCTCACTCTCTTTCTCTTTACTCGCGCGGAGCTTGCCGGTGCGTGTACACGTCAAGAGTCCGCCGGCACCCGCTTAATTATTAACGAAGTCGGTATTCCCTTTTGTACGCGGTACGAGTGTCCTTTGCTCGTACTCGTAGTACACGGATCCTTCAGAGGGACTTGCACTCGGCTGAGCGTTTTGCCGTTACGATGCATCGTAGATTGAAATATCTACGCTCGCGTAGTGACACCTGTGTAATAACGATCGTGGTTAAAAAATAATGGGTCGCGCGGAGGATAGGTTCATGTAATTTAAGGAATTATTTGAACGTGATTAGGTATATTTGTTTTGTTTATTTGTTTATTCGAGATCTCGGTTTTAGCGAAACTTGAATAAGTTACTGCGAAGTGCGAGGGATATGACACGGATCGACGGATTGGCGATACTCGTAAATTTTGGAGCGATAGAATTGTTGAAATTTATTCGGTGAAAGTCGTTTGGTTTTCGACGAATATTCTTGAGTATTGTAAAAATTAACTGCGTTACAGAGACGGAGACGGAGACGACGACGACGACGACGACGTTTCTTAATCAAAACTGCCATTTTTAAGATCCCACATCCCGAGACTGGCTGGACCACTTTCCGAAGGCTATTGCACTTTTTCAAAAGATTCATTTTTTAATGACGTTTGACCACCTCGAAAACCCCCGTTCGTTCTTTCCGGAAAAGATACAAGTTCTAGCCTCGCGTACTTGTACTTGGACCGAGACAAGACCTTGTCTCTTGATAGAGCAAGGTAATAAAACACAGAAAAAAAAAGAATTGATCAACGTAAGTTCCTACGCTATGGCATGCTTGGGACGACTGACGACCATTCCACATGCACACAAAAAAAGAAGAGACAAAACGCGCTCGCTTACACGGAAGATCGTGATACCCATTCTTCCCCGCGAATTAATCCCCACATTCTACCACGCATCCATCCCACAGATCTTTTCGATCGCGAAAAGAAAATCGATATCGAACCGAAACCGGAACCCGTCGGGACTCATTCGTGGAACGAAGAAATTCCCCGTAGACGCTTGACGTATCCAGGCGGAAGTCTTTAAACGCGCGTTAAAAGAACGAGTCCAACGTTCGTACGAACGTTCGAAACGCGCTCCGATCGACGATCAGCTTTATCGACCTCGTCGTTAACGCAAAACAGGATTAATAACTTCCGCGAGAACGGTTATCATAATTTTCAGGCCGCTGATTATGCTACGCGGGATTAGCTCGAATTTTCGTGAGTTACGTTATAGTACGGCAATCCGGTGGCTCTATAAATTTAACGTTCGCCGAACCAATTATTCGACCCGAGGCCACGCAACTCCGTATTACGCGTAATGCTGATTTATCCAGTGCTAGAACATTGATAATGCCGGCGTCCTATTAGCCGCCGATTAAACTCAAAATTACTTAAACGTTAATCTCCAAACCATCGCGACCCCCTCCGGGGAACATGAGTTTTGAATAGTCAATCGGTCTCATTCGACGGGTATTAACCCTCCGTTGCTTTTGTATTCAATAATTAGACCCCGACGAACAAATTTTCGTCGCGAGAAATTTCAATGATTTCAGTCGAAAGGAAAGGCGCATGTTGCGATCACGGATTTCGGCATGTACAATGCCGCTAGACTGCCGGGTAACTAAGAAAAAATGGCAGAAATGGTACCCATTTCTGACATAAATTTTCCAAACGGGACACTTAATATAGAGCCTTCGTAAATCATCCTTCCGATACACCAAACGTAGTATTCGATATTGATATATAAAATTCATATACCTAGCATAACGATTTTGACAAAAGTATTTGTAGTACGTTTCCAAACGTGTCTTCGTTAATAATGAAAATACAAACAGCATCATCCACGGAACTGTTTTGGTTTTGACGATAAATCATTGATCTCGATGATCTCTCGAGGACCATGGTTAACCAGCAACGAAACGTCGGCCCTCTCAATCGAGTACCACCGCGTTCTCTCTCTCTCTCTCTCCGTCGAGTTAACGTCACTCAGAATCTCTGAATTAATAATCGCACAACCGAACGGAGCGGCTCGACGGACGAGTACCGTCCCCCTCGACGGTTCTACCCGCTCGGTGGAAATTTCGATAGGAAAATCCGAGGGCCCCGGTGAATCGCTCCGCGTTAACGGTGACGATGCACCCGATGCGTTAAGCCGGAGTTGTGCAACGCATCGCCGTTGCGTTCCAATGCCACGGAAAAGTGGTTCGCGCGTAAGTACGCGAGTATTACCGTAGAGGCTGCCTCGAGGACAACGGGGACAACGACGTCAAGAGCGGGCGGCGGAGAATCGTCGTCGTCGTCGTCGTCGTCGTCTCGGTATTACTTCGCGGATCGTTCGGCGAGGTCATGGTCAGCCGGCGTGCTGAAACCGAGAGTCAACAAACTCTGGCAGAGCGAGTAAGTAAGCGAGCGAGCGAACCAGCCAGCCAGCCAGCCAGGCAACCAACCAACCAACCGGCCATCGACCAACGATACGCGGAGCCAGAGTCCAGCCATCTAACCGGACAGTTAACCAGTTCTACCAAACGTTAACCCTCGGTGTCTCTCTTCGGGACAACGCGAGAGCCTCCGCGTCGAAGTCGCCCACCGATAGCGGATTCCCTTCTTCTTCTTCTTCTTTCGCTCCTCTTCTTTAGCCTCTTTTTCTCCCTCTCCTCTCCTTCTTCTTCTTCCTCTTCTTCTTCTATCCTTCCTCAGAATTCTCTCTTCGTCGTCGTTCGTTCCTCCCCGTCCGATCTCTGCTCCGCTTTCTCCCTTTCTCCTCCCCCCCCCTACCCTTCCCTTCCCGCGATCATTCTCTCTCTCGGCCGCCGGGACGTCCATGGCTAAAAATAATTCGCAATCATTATTTATAGCCGGCCCGTTCGCGTGACGCGACAGCGTACCCACCGCGCGCTGCGGCAGGTGCGGCATTCGTGTGCCGCTCCGTCGAAACGAGTTTATGCCCGGCGATCTCCTCTTCGCGGAAGATCGCGGCACGGCGACGGGAACGGTTCCGATATATGTTATGGGCAGCTCGTAACGGGGGGCGGGTGAGGCGACCCGGGGGGTTGGCGATTTTGATAAAAGGGGTGGCTGGCGCTACCGACGGTCGTCGTACAACTTGGCACCGAGTCCCGGGTAGCGTAACCGAATTAACGCGCGACGGCGGGAATTTGCGGTGCGAAGGTCGAGGGGTCTGGGAGAGCGAGAGGCGTTAAAGGGGTTGTTCGTTCGACGGGTGATTCGACGTTCCCGCCGTTTACACGGGATCCGGGCGAACATTGTCAACGTCGCGAGGTTAATTCAATGTTTTGTCATGGCGTTTGTATTCCGTTATTCCGAAAATGCCGGTGGAGGTTTGGAGATGTTGTTTCGCTCGTCGTTGAGTTTCCGTTAACGCCCGGCGAACTGCGGGTGTCTAGTTTCAGACGATAACGCCTTGCATCGCGGTACCGTGTGTCCCTTCTCGCGTATGTATGTATGTATCCTTCGTGTTTACAGGCGTGTCCGTACGCACGTGCGCTTGGAAGTAACCGCACGTGAACGTCCTCGCGCGTTATGTTACCGAAGGCGCGATGAACCTATCTCGTAATATTCGAATCGAGTAACGATCCTTCCACATAACTTCAGAGAAATTTTGTATGATTTAGAGGGAGTGTAATATTGCTCCGAAACGTTTATGCGATAACGAGATTCACCGTAAGATGTTTGGAGCAGTCATTATATATTTCTGTTAACACCCATATTAATTAAAAATATTATGAAATTGTACGATAACGTGAATTACCATACGATATTTCCAAGAGGCATAATATATTTTTATTAACACCCATTAATATTTAAAAACATTACTTTTCTTTTTTATCTTTCTCACAATCAGCGCTGTAGTTTCTATCCAAACGTCGGTTCTCTCAAAGTAAATACTTAGACGGCTCCGAAAAGCGTTTCAAAATCACCGACAACGGCGTATAACCGTGCCTCCCCAAAAATTGAGTCGAGCCTCTTAAAATTTCTTCCACAGGCCTCAAAATAAATCTCCATAATCTCGTCCGAGTGAACTCGACACCGAAACGTCTTCTCTCGTCCGGAATACAAAAAAGTAAGAACTCACGAGGCTCCGCGCGTTCCTTTAAACATTCGGGACGGCGCGAAGGAGGGGAAGGCGGAGGAGGGGGGCGGGGGAGGGGATGGGGGGGGGTGGTGGAGGGAGAATGGCCGCAAAGAGCATACACGTGTTTATGTACACAGAGCGGCGAGTTTATCGACATTGGTACTCGTGACGTCGTGACTCGCGGTGGCAGCGCCCTGTGTATTACGGGTCCGTGCCTTCGGTAGGCGTCGGTGTGACGTCAATGGGTAGCGGGGCGAGGTCTCGGCCAATGGCGGTTAGCCACGTCATCACCTGCCTCCGAGCACTTCGGCATACGGCGGAGACGGGCGAGTCACGTGACGTCACGAGGGACGGCACGGCACGACGACGGTGAGTTGAACGACCCCCGCGACCGAGTTCAATACACCGGCCACGGGAGCGGAGGAGATACGAGCCGCGAGTACCCGCGAGTAGCGCGACGGCCACTCGGATTCTCTTTCTTGCCAGCCTTCGGGGCATTTCGTTTTCGTGCTGAAGAGAGAAAAAAAAAAAAGAAGTCGCGCCTGCGCGTTGCACGACCGGATCGTACGCTTCGTTTTTACCTATTGCCGTGGCGCGAGCGATTTTTGCCTTTTTTGCTTTTTTTTTTTTATTTACACGTCTAATCGTGTCCCGATTGGATCGTTGTAACGGGTAAAGGCACAGAGGTCTCTCGGTCGATTTACTTTGAAACGTTGTTTGATATCAAAGCATTTATGAATGACAGGACAATGCGTATAATTTCTACGATAGATTCTAATGTTATCGACAGAGTTCGATTGTCGTTGACGCCGTTCTACTCGTCGCGCATAAAATCGCGCTTCCCGGACGACGTACTATCGATCTCCGACGTTAAAGCGACGCGAGTTTTATCGAGATTCCGAGAACGCTCGACGTTCTCCGATTTCGAATAATATCGGGAGCGATTCGAGGCGTCCGCGGCCCCCGTGGTCGTACGCGAGAATCCACGAGCGGCGAGGAGTGTACGCCTCGGTCGTGTTCGCCGTCGATTCGAGCTTGTTCGCCCCGGATGGAAGGAACCCTTTTCCTCCTCCCGCGTTCCGCGCACTGTTCCGCCTCGGCTCGCTTCGGATTAACTCGGTCGCGCTCGTTACTCCTCTCTCGAATCCCGAAGCGAACTTTGGGGTCTGCGCGTTTCCTCGCCTTCGATCCCCGGAGCCCTCCGTCGCGTTCGGTTCCACTTCCGCGGCCGATCGGAATCGCCGGATTCGTTGGGTGAGAACCTTGCGCGGGATATAACACGGATGAAATATGCGGCGTTTGTGACAAATTTCGAAGAAATATAATACAAAGCAATTTATACATGTCTATCTGTATGTATCTCAGATTGAAGTGAAACAGCAGACCTAGACAGGTAGATTTTAGACCTGGGATCTCGCATTATACACATCGGGGAGGGGAGACTTACATGTGTGTGTGTCCTCTCGCACACTCTTAACCTACGATACATATATATTCAATAATAAATAAATATTGGGGAATGTATATCAAATGTGGAGTGTGTTCCTTAGGCTGGGGCCACTCGATGTACCAAGTACCGCGTGTAACGACTCAATGACAATGTACAATGTTTGTTGACATCTGTCCACGAGCGATGTACGCGCGTAATAGACAAGACGCGTCGATAAGAAATCGGCGACCGTACGTACGCGCGTACAACGTTCGTCGAGAGACGACAACAAACATACGCGCGTATATTTTGGCGCACGTCGCTCGTGCGACCGCATTCATAAACGGTAATGTATTTTTCGCACGGGAATATATCACGTAAGTTGTTACGCGCGTAATTAGTCGTGTGCACGCTGGGTATAAATCTACCTGTAAGAACTACCTAATAGGTTCGATAGGAACAAAACTCATCGTAAAACTTGTATAGCTCGGCATTCACGCTAGTATCGAGTTGCATTTGTTTGTACACATTTTGAGTTTGTTTCGATGCGACGCGATATTCGTTTTTCTTTGCTTGGCATAATCGCTCGGTAATTCTAGGGTCCGGAGCTTTTGGAATTTTCCCTACCGAGAGTAACGAGTGTACTCCGCGTTTAGTATGTATCGACAAGGACATTAGAAAAATTCGATTTACTTGCTAATTCACTTTGTTCCATTCTGAGATTCGGTTTCACCTTATCGGCTTATCCTGCAAATGCGTTGCTAAGGTATTTCTTGACTCTGTCTCTCGGTGATAAATATTGTGATGGTAGAACACCTTCGAGCTTACCGCAACGGTTTCTTTTTATAAGAATATTTATACTTTGTACCAGTGTAGCGTGGTAAAAACGAACGGAACGGCGTAGTTTAACGCCGGAACGATGGATGAAAAACTCTAACAGCGGCATTCGTAATTGAGACTCGAGTCAAGGCTACATTAATTCTACCACCTTTATCCCTGGATGCCTCTCTCATTTCACGCTAAACGCAACGCGATCGCTCTGGTTTTATTCTTTCACCCACCGTGCAAGTTAAAATTAGTCGTCGCGACGTTACATCCGAGAGTCACCGACTCCGTCGCGAATGTAATATAATTTGCGGCAAAGAAATCGGTTGCACCCCGCGTTTCGATTCGAAAGAGACTCTTCGTAACCTGCGTTCGAATCAATTAAATCGACGAGAATTCGACTACGAGAGAGCGTTTGGCGATTAAAGTCTATGGGAAGTAAATCACGGCGCATTCTTCACGCAGGAATTCTCGTCAGTGTGTCGCGCGAACCGTTTGAAAGCGAGCTTTTAAATATCGCTAACGAAGTTCAATATTGTCGAGGGACACTCGCCGGTTTAATGTACGACGCGTCTCGTTAAAATTCATTTGCCGCCATAAATAATTAATTCCCGAGCGCATAAATAAGTAATAACCGTGCAGCAACCGAGCGAGATCTGGTAGGTTTCTCCGTCGCGGTATGATACCACGCTGCGTAATTTATATGCATCCATTTGTAATAGATGTCGTGAAAGTAAAGTTGGCACGAGCGCTATCGCGAGAGAGGAAGGTGGTAGACACCTCCGCGAACACGTGGTAAAACGGGGTGCGTGTTATGGCCACGTGGCTTGGCATCCGATAACGCCGTACCAACCTGAAACGTTGTTCGCCACTTAGGCTAAGTAACTGACCATTTCTTCTCTCTTTTTCTGTTCTTTTCTTTTTTTTCATACCGCCGGGACCATCCCCGAGTACCGGCCCCCCCGCGCATTTACAATTGCGCGGTTTGAAAACATACGCCGGTGTTTATCGTTTTTTTTGTCTATTTTTAAAACGCGCGTTTGCGATCAGGAATTTTTTTTGATATCCAACGCGAGTAATTGATCTTTTAGCCGTCTTTAAAAAAATGACAACGCTCGTTATTCCCGCTATTTTATCCCTCGATACGAATCAATTTTAATGTATCTGAAAAAATCGCAAGACCATCCCCGAGAACTGACCGCGCAATTGCGCGGTTCGAAAACACACACCGACGTTTCTCGATATTTTTTCCCCATTTTCAAATCGTGCGTTTGCGATTAGGCATTTTTTGAAATCTAACGCGTGTAATTGACTCCTATCGCTGCGCGATCCCACGTGTTTGCGCAGACGCGAGTAATTGGTTTTTCGTTGTACGTAACGTTTTCCCTCTGTCCGAACGGAACTGATCCATTCCGGCCCACTTATCGATTTGACTGAAAGTAACAGCGTTGCCGCAGAAAAGCGAATTAGGGCAGATAAGAGGGAGGGTAACGTTGGGCGAGTTTCGAGCGATGCTGGGTCGTATCAGTGAACCGTTATTTCCGGAGATTTATGCGTCTCTATTTTCTTTCTTCTCGGTACAAGCGGATATCTCCGAGATAAATTCGTGATCCACCCGAGAACGGGGGGAAACGGGTAATTGCCCTCGCTCGCGCCACGGATAGCAGCGGCACTTGCTTTCGTTAAAAATAATTAAATCTGGATTTAAAGCCGTGCTCTCTCTCTCTCTCTCTCTCTCTCCCTTTATTCGAAAGAAAGAAGGAGCTCGGAAGAACGAGATTTTACGGCACCCCTGTGTGTATTTAGGTAACGAACCTCTCGCTCGGAATTTCTCGTCTTTTTACGTCCTGACAAATGCACTCATCTTGCACCGCGTCCCAGGTGCACGCGGTCATTTATAGACAACCAATTCTCATTGTATCTATCGCATTACCACGTAACGAGATAGAAATTACCTACGATCGCATTAGTTTGTCGATCGAAGACACGATTCTTAACAGTTTTTACCTTATTAGTTACGACAGAAGCCATATCGAGGGCTGTCAACATTTGGCTTAAACCTAGATCATGCACATTTCTGGATCTTCGGATCTCCAAACTTTTTTTTTTTACTCCATCAGGTGTATTTCGGGTCGCTGAACAAGAAATAATTATAGAATTTCTATTCTACCGAAAATTATTTCACAAGGAATCACGTGTGTTTGCTTGCTTTAGAAATAGTTTGAAGATCCTGAGATGTGCATGATCTAGATTTGTTCCCAAAATTTATTCCTCTCTTCTTTCGATTAATAATTCGTCGTAACGCTAATTCGATTAGAAACGTAACGATCGGAAGGACGTCCGATTATTATGATTTCATAATCGTAATTCAGATGAGCGAACGATGGGTGCGACGAGACTACCCCGACGCTCCGTTTATAATAATTACCTGGCGTGCTTCGCGCGCACTATGACATACACTGTTTTCTCCCGGGCATAATTATCTGGCCATATAGAGGTGGTATTTATAGAATCACGTCATGGCCAGCGTAACTTTAGAGCGAAGTAACTGTAGTTGCCATACTTGTTTTTATGTAACTAACCTTCGTTGTGTTATCTCTCACATTCACCGGTGGAAGGAAAATTGCATTCTCTCCGAGTATACGCGGCAGAACTTTCTTAGATAGCGAATTATTGCACGGTTATGTTTACGACTCGCAATGACCGCATACCCGGCGCGTAACTCATTGGTTTTTAATTACTGTGCTGTCGCAAGCGTATATCCCCCTTTATGACTTCCATTAGCAACATCAAACGGAGTAACGGCGCGAACATGCGCGAGAGTTAGATTGGAGACGCGGTCGAACGAATTTCTAAATAACCATCTCCTTCGAGTACGAAACCTGGACGGGAGCAGAGATATATTTTTTAAATGAGAATCACTGCGGAGGGTTTTCGTTACTCGGGGCGAGTGAGCGCGAAACGAGAAAAAACGACAGAGGAAAGTACCGACGCGTGTATTTTGGTAACGAACGCTAAGGGAAGAGCGCGAGTCTCGTGTATTCTTTGAACAAAGACGCACGATTTTTTTTTGGTAGATAAGTTTTCTCCAAATTAAACTCGCTCAAAACGGCTCTCCTTTTGCGTTTATTTATATTTACACGCGTTCGAGCCGCGGGCTACGGGTCTCGACTCATAATATAACGAATTGCATCCGCTTCCGTCTACTTATTCGACGTGACAACGTGGAACTTTGAAATTTACACCTTCGCGTGGACAGAGGACCGGGTTTGGATAACGGCGGAGAATGTACGTGGAAGCGGGCGTTGTAAAATCGAATCACTCGAGTTTCTGATCAAACCGTTTAATAATCCTTAGCGCTAGAGGTTGAGCCGTTTCGTCGTAACGTGACAAAAAAATGAAAAGATAACAAACTTCGGAGCTCATGAAAATAAAAATCGAAACGTTTCATTATACCGCGAGAGGAATGAGAAGACGAGGGGGCTTGGAAATTCTTGGAACCAGAAATCGAAGATGATGATACTCGCTTCCCGGTTACGGGTACCATTAGTTTCAGAAATATTACGTTAAGCCGATCGAGAAAAAAGAAGGTTTAAATTACCTACGAGGGAACTGGGCGATAGTTGCAAAAATTCTACGGGGGGGGGGGGGGGGGGGGCACGTGTTCGTACGCAACGCTATAAGCTTAACGCTGTAGCGCCGTGCCAAATCACAGACGTATAATCAGACAATTACGTTGGTAATAATAGCCTTGAATTCCCGGTAACGTCGCTGCTAAGAGATTCGCTCGCGGAGCCCTATATACCTACGTGCCTTATGGGAAAGTTTGCGGTCTCTTAGCCACAAAAAGCGATGTGCAATTTAGCGACGTCGACATCCCTAGTTGCGGTAACTCGCACTGCTCCTCCATCGTACACTCGCACGTGGGAATCATTTTAACCGATTCCTCCCTGTGTTTGCCGTGCGCGGTACTCCCCCCCCCCTGTCCCCGAGATTAAACGAAGCTGCTGATTATTGCGCGATAACGAGAGATACGTCGAAACGCGATATCGATTGCGCGGCATTCGTGAAATATTTGCATCGAGCAGCGAGCACCGATTTTATTCCGCGCGACGGCGATGCGCGCGTTACAGGGATTAACTTGCAAACACTCCGGTTTGATTAATTCCATTTGCGAGAGGGGCAGCGATCGTCACCGATCTAAAAGTTAATGGAAATAGGACGAGTTTATGCTTTATTCAAATTGCCGGTGCTCCCGTTTCGGTCTTTCGAATAGTCGCACGCGAAGCGATTCGAATAACTGTCATATCCGCGGGATTGCCATCCAGAGTCACTAAGAAATTTATCGATACGAATCCGCGAGGGATATAGGGCGCAAAAAACGTTCGATGAACGCTCGCTCTTTCCGAGGATGTTTGGAAAAAAAAAGTGTAGCAAAAAGTTATATACCCACCGTGTATCGCCGGAGGCGACGTACTTTCCTGGAAAAGAATCATCGGCCATCCTCGAGATTGGCTCTCCCGAAGCCTCTGTTCATCAAAATTGTCGATCGACCAGAAAGATCGACCCTAGCGGGGATCAATGGGATGGAACGATACGAAGACCGTACCAAACGTCGAACGTTGCTTCGGAAATCGATCGCGCTTAAGTTGGGAATGCAGTTGTCGCATAAAGTCGGTATAACACGCCGAAGAGTTTTTAGCGCCGGGTATTTCGCCCATTTGCACGTGTAACGCGTTACAAGCGTTGTTCCTGCGTTTCCAATTGATTAGTAAAAGCGAGGTTCGATTTCCGCGTTCTCAAATTTTTTTTTGATCGCATTCCGTAAACGGACCGTGCGTTTTTATATTAGTATCAGCGTGTCGTTGGTGTCATTTGTGGCAATTACGAAACGTACAATCAACTTTCGCGTAATGTACATGAATCTCGAGCATTGTAAAATGTTCCATTTCACACAGATAGGCGGCAGCTGGGAAGTGGCACGAGCATGCGAGAAACAGATTAGCAAACTCGACCCTGCAACGCGATAATTCGCCGTAATTCATCAACTATTCCCGGAAAGGGATTTCTCGTGTTGCGCGGATACGAGTTACTTATACCGTGGCGATAAACAGATTTACGTGTCTACGCGGCGCGACTTTAAAAAATAACAACGCTCTTATTTCCGCTATTTTATTCCTCGATACGAATCAATTTTAATGCATCTGCCTTGCAAGATACAACGCGCTATCTGGAAAGAAAAGAAATTCAAGCTACGATAAACCTGTATTCTCTTGAGTATTATATCTTGAATATAATCTAGGTTCACGGTCTAGATAAAATTCTAAACTCCGTCTAATCTCTGCCACAGCAAAATTATAATTTACGTAACTCTACATTACTATCCGTACCGAAATGTTCCTCATCGATATTCAATATCCATCACAACGACCTTAAAACCTTACTTGAGATTTCTTAACCACGCGATTAATCGGTATCGCGATAACCATGTCCGGCCTAAGCACGGAGTAGAAAAATCCTAAGATCGAGACACGATGGACAGCTGGCGAGATTCGTACCTGGTCGCGACGGGGATGGGTGCATCGGGCGGTGGCTCGTCGATGAGTGTCGCGTTGCTGCTCTAAAACAGGGCCGGTACGCATGCGCTATTCCCCTATCGTCCCTGCCCTCGGGGCCCCCCCGTCTCCCCCTGCCGTTGCAATACCGTCGCGTTTCCCCCACCACCGAGCCACGCGCACACCCCTCCTATCTCTTCTAATCCCCGCGCGCTGCCACCGCTTCGGTCGCGTCAGTCGCGTGAGAGCCTTCAACGGGGGAAGTGCTTTCTTGCACTTCTCGTGCGTAGCACCCTTTCCTTCTCTCTCTCTCGCTCACCACTGCCATTAATAGTAATACGCGAAGGGAGAATAATATATAATAAATATATATATATATACATCCATAATATACATCGGAGGTCGCGATCAATCGCGTAATACACGTACTGTGACTCGTAATCGTGCTACCGAGAATATTATTCAACCGAAACGCCGTGGAACGTCTCGCACGCGCCTAGTGGAGATCGGCCGATAAACGTGTGCCGTGTAGGAAAAACCGTAAGTGTTCGTTTTCACACCGCGGAAGTGAGATTGACCCTCTATTATTTTTTTTTTTGTGTTCTTCTCGCAAATCAATCGAATTATCTGTCCGTCGAGCGTCCGTCGATTACGAGCCGCGCCGCCTTCGCCGGGGCGAGCTCTCAGCGCACGGGACGCGTTCTTTCATTTCGTGTCGATCGCGATACACGTCGATCGTTTTGCTTACGAGTCGACCGTTTCGCGGTAACGACACGTTCACTGCCCGACGCGCCGCGCGTCCGGTGCCGAGGATCGACGGCCTTGTTATTCTCTCGGCGCGTTCCTCCTGCTTTACACGCCCCGCATCGCCGTTCATATTTATCGACGATGAGACGTAACGTGTCGCGTGTGTGACGACCGCCGTGACCGAAATTCTACTGACGGTTTGGATTCTGTGCACGGCTCGAACGAGGAAGCAGATAATAAAGGTGCGTGTGCAATTGTGATTTATTCCCCACCCCCCCCGGGGTTGTACCGGGTATAGCGTCGTCGTAGCTATCGTCGAATCACTGCGTGGCTGTGTATTCGTCGCTGGGACCTCCTCCCCCCCACCCAACCCTCACCCACCGTCTCTTTGGTTTGTATGCGGCGTCTTCGTGGCGCGGATCGAGATTTAAATTCCACGGACCTTGGGCGATTTAAATGGTGAGTGAACCGCTGTCCGAGAGTTGAGGTTGCGCCGTGCATCGCCGTCTGTCGTTGCTACGATCGGCACGCCTACTCCCGCATGTACCGATAGAGGAAGAAGAGTCACGCGTTTGCGTCCCTCTCGGATGCGATGTTCTCTCTCTCTCTCTCTCGTTCTCACCGCCGTGTGTTTATCCCTTTCGATAATGTTTGCTCTCCGGCGACGTTCGAGGATGCCTCGTGGATGTAATATACGGGAAATCGAGGATCCGTGAGAGGCTTCGAAGGGAATGGACGCCACCGTTTCCCGTTCGGCGGCCGAATTAGGGCCTGGGGCGTGAAAATTTTTGTCGAGTACCGCGATCGATGCTTCGGGGACGGTTTCGTATACGCCCTAGACTCGTCCTTTGACCCTTAAACGAGCAAGCGCCGTACGCAACGAATATACGACGGAGCCTTTTTTTCCCCCAGCAACGCTCTTCTTCTCTATGGATATTAATAATTGTAAAAGCGTTTCTTATCTCAACGCTCGAGTGGAAGTACGTACCGCGAGTTTTTATTTACGCGTTGATTTTCGAAATCCTTTTCTCCTTCGCCGCGATCTCCCGATGATTACAGGAACGGGATTTAAAATCCCATCCGTTGCGAGAATGCTCGCGTACCTCGCGATGTCTCGTGACTCATAGACCGTTGTTACGGAAAATTGCTTAAGCGACTTTCTTGTCGCCTTGACCCGCATAACTATCTTCCTCGCGATCGTTGCGTGCGATACGAACGAACGTCGCGTAAGGATGCGTGAAAAACGTATAACGGAATGCGCGCGGGAATCAATATCCCACGGGTTCGTTCGGTCCTGGGTTTCCCGAAGGTGTGCCGGGAGAGCCGGCCGGCCGGCCGGCCTCCCGATTATTCCCCGCGACCTTGGCGAGACCTTGATCCTCCATTGAAAGTAAAATCGAGAGGCGCGAGAGACTCAAAACGCTCTTTCGCTTACGTGAGAAGCCTCCCCCCGTGGAATCATCGGTGAGAGAGACCCGCTCGTTTCTCCCGTCATGGGTAGTCTGTAGCGAGCTGGCAAAGACAATAACGAAGCGTTAATCGGCATCCATCTCGAGTAGGTCAATGCAACAAGTCCGCATAAATGCCAACCTTCGACGACGATAATGCGCGAAAGGTTGAGGAATATCGCGAGGTGACTAGCGCTCACGTGCATCGTTAACGGTTGGAGAGAGAGAGAAAAAAAAAAACTAGGTCATCTACGTGCATGTACGCGCAGTTTGTTTGTCGTCCGTCCCGTGTGCTCGTGTGTCTCTTACCGAAGCCATACGCCAGACGCGAGCAGGTCGGAAGAATTACGAGATATACTTGTCCGGCGCTTGCGTTTACATGGGTTTTTTCTCTCTCTCTCTCTCTCTCGGAAATTACGATGGATCTCGGTCGTTTATAACTCGCGCCGGTAATCCTGTTTCGGGGATAAAGTTGTTTTTAAAACTTGAGGAGAGAAATGGGTACATATTATGCTTGACCGATTTTTTTTTTAATAGAGTTAAAAATGATGTTTGTTAAACTACCGTTTAAACGAGTCGTAGATCGAAAATCGAAAAGGTTTATCAAAGTCAGAGATGAGGTGTAAAGCGTATATCCGGTTGGTTCTTCGAGGTTAACTGGTAAACTAGAATGAGCTATAAAAATTGTTTTCCTTTCTTTTAGCAATCGCTTTTATAACGTCGCAATTCTTTTACTCGCTGTTTTCCTCCTCTCTCTTCTTCCTCTTTCTCTCGCTTTCTGACTTCCTTGTTTATTTTGTGGCTCGTCTTCGTCGCTTTATCTTCGTCCTCGGTAACCCCGAGTTTGATAGGAGGTACAATTCAATCCGACTTGTAATATCAGAGGGGGATGGAATGCGATGAACTTCAAGACGGGGACGACACGATATTCCTCCGTCGCATTCCAATTACTCGCGTTTAGGAGTCGAGCAGCGAGGATTTACGGTTACGTTACCGCTCCCTGAAAAATATTCCAGGTGATTTTGAATCGCGGTCGCGTCTGAAAGTAACTTACTCAAAATTCGGAGACCAATCTTTGAAAAATCACTTGAAAGCCCCCTACTGCAGAAATTTTCAGACAGATTCAACGTGATAGAAACGACGATAAAACATTCTCGAATCCTATCGGTTAGGCAGTTTTTGTTTACACTGAAGTGACAAAAGTAGACAAAATTTAAGGGCTTGAACCTAGATCATGCACATCTCTGGATCTTCTGATCCCCAAATTTTTTTTTACTCTATCAAGTGTATTTCGGATCACTGATCACGAAATAATGATAGAATTTCAATTCTACTAAAAATTATATCACAAAGAATCACATGTGTTTGCTTGCTTTAGAAATACTTTGGGAATCCAAAGATGAGCATGATCTAGATTTGTTCCAATTTAAGGAACGGTCACTTCGCCGGTCGTGGTAGGAATATTGTCAACGTCAAACTCTCATCCGTTTCGAACGCAGACGAATCCAACAAACTTGAAGTCAAAACAACGTAAAATAATATAAATCAATACAGAACAATATTCGCATTACAATACCTTTCGCTACAACCAAAGTATTATCCGACAGTATTTCAACGAACCTCGCCGTTACTCGACGAACGGTGTCCCCGGGAACGAACGTTGGGTATCGCGGTTACGATTAGGTAAAGAGTCCTCGTTTTATCTGTAATATTTCGGAACACCCGTGGTCGTTGGGCTCTGGTGGATCGACCGGTCCGTCGTCGGTCGTCATAGCGTACGATACCGCGTATCTACGTGAGCGTATACCGACGTACATACATTTGCCCCTTGCATACGCGTCTCTACCGTGTTTACGTTGCCCGCGTACGGGGCCGTCCCCGGTGTTTAGCGAAAGAGGTGTCGAGTTTCAAAGCAGAGCAACTCGCCACTATCGAGGTGCGCACACGCGCGCGCGCGCGCTTCTCCGCGCGCACACAATCACGAAGGGATATGTAGCGAACACGAGGGGTGGAGTTCCTGTCGCGTATACCGGACGGATGGAAACGTTTTAAAACTCGGTAACGCGATGCCGGAAATCGAGACGTGGAAGGTTCGAAACGTGGAAGTTTGAGTGTTAATGCACTGTTCGAGGAATGCTTTTGAAGCGAATGTCGTTGGAGATTAAAAGTTAGCCAGGTTTGGAGGATTATTTGGTTTTTAAATAATGTTGACGTTGATAATTGTCGCGAAAGGTTCGACGATTGTACGAACGAAACACATTGATCTTTGGAACAAACAGAATTATCAATTTGGAAGTTTACTTGTGAATTTATAACTGAGTGCCTGGATAATTAATACTGTTTTTTTTAAACACATTTAATTCTCTAATACGACAATATGGCGTAAAAGTGCACAGGGTTCCAGCCATAAATTTTGAAGTAAATTTTCAAAATATTCTCACCAATCGTTTTCCATCAAAAACGTTCTTCGTGGAAAACTCAATCTCACCGTTCCATCTTTCCCTACCCGGTTGAAATCAATTTCTGCCAAAAATAACGGTAAGGTAGATTGCGTTAAACTTTATTCTTTTATCATACCCCGCTACACCCAAGAAATTCCGGACGATAAAGTACAAAAGGAAGAGTAGGCGAGACAGCGTAGAATTTAAATTCTTGATCTCACGGTCACTGACCATGGCATTCGGGCAATGCCGCAGTGTTGTTGAACGAGTTGAAGATCAGTGCCCCTCGCTTCACGATCCGAGTTCGATGAAAGATCCCAAGATCAATGAGTCACTTATGCGCTGCTACGGAGAAAAACGTGATTCGGGAATGGCGTCGTTAACGATTGCTCTTCGCGTTACGATCCTCGTTTACCGCGGAGCGAGGGAATGAGAATTTATTAAAAGAAACTCCGTTTGCGCGAATAAACGTGCGAGGGGGGAAAATTAATATACGGGAATGCGTTTCGTCCATTTGCGATATATTGTACTAAATTAAATATGAACTTGCGATTACGATCCGGTTGTTGCAATACCCGAGCTTACTACAAATATCAGAGCTTCCCGTACAATTGCCACCGTGCTTGATTATATTGATTAATAGTGATTTATAAGCGAATCGTGAAAACTCCGACATTGCCCTCGCATCGAGTAATTATCGTGTTACGCGTTACGCGAAGCGATCATGGTTTATCGATCTACCACGGACACGTTTTAATTAACAGCCTTTTTAAATAGGAATCGATGTGTAACGAGTTACGAGGTATTTCTTTCTTTGCGATGTACAAGTGGGTAAAAGCGCACCGACGTGTCATCGAAATTTTATTTATTTGAAGTCCGGAACAATTTCTTTGTCCTATGCTCAAGGTAGAATAATAGGGAATAATTACTCGTGCGAATAATTTAAAGAATTGCGTTGAGTCTAAAGACCGCTAATTTTGCACGTCAATTTCAATTCTGAACTTAAATCCCTTCTAACGTCAGGCATATTCTTACAATTAACAATTAAAATCATCGTTCTTCAATATTATACAAAAACTAAAATATATCTCACTCCGTCCCCACAATCCCGCCTGAGGGTTAAACAATTTTTTCCCACCGTAAGGTAGTTTCATTACAACTGTGACAACCGCACGCGCATGGAACGGAAATAATTCCATCGTTTCGCGACGCGTGCACTTCGCGACATCCCCGGGGAGTAATTTGCACGCGAAACTAGTTTTACAGCGCGTATAGGAACTCGTATACCCCGCGTGGACACGAGCGGAGGATGTGTTCGTACGCACAGTTAAGCACGAGTACGAGTTTCTGTCGGAGAGGAGCCAGGCCCGATGATACAGGTACTAGAGACCCGGGTCGTTGAACCTAGGTTCCTCTTGTGTACACTCCGCACTGTGTCTTCCGTCCGTTTTCGTTTCAGACTCTCGCCGCAGGAAGCTAGAGTCGAGATCCGTCGTTGTCGGGAAATTTAAAAAAAATCGACGAATTTCACTTTTTAATATCGATCTGGAATATGCGCGTATATTCGAGTATCGATGCGCGCGCGGGTTGGCACATTCGCGTATCGATGGGTATATTCATTTGTAGCGGAACACCGTAAACGAGGCATCCTGATAATTATCGGAATTTTGGAAATAGACGAAAAATGTATCAAGAGTGAGATATTTTTTTTTTTTAGATTCGGGAAGACCTGAATATTTACATCTCTCGATATATCCATCGCTTTTTATAGTCGAGAAATTGTGCTTTTCATTTCTAAAAATATAGATTTTGCGTTACTCGAGTGACGTACAGTGACCGATGTTAATTAATCATACGCGACATTCTCGAGTGCAGACGAAACTGGGGGAAACGAAACGAAAGAGATACAGAATACATTTTTACATTGGTCCTTTCGTTTTATCCATACCAAATGTTGTGCCTAAGTACACGTATGGCGGTGCAAGTTAACGATTTCCGGCATGTTCGTGGAATCCTGTTTGAAGTTAGTCACCGACTACAGTTAGTTTCCTGCCCTGCCATCCTGCGCCTGATCAAGGCGGCGCGCACCTTGTTCTCGGCTCGGGATTCGTCCCTCTCGTTCGTCGCTCTTTATTTTTTCTCCTTCTTCTCCTTTTACTTCCTAAAGCCCTTCGCTCCCCCTAGTCGTCGTCTAGCCCACGGTTTACATCGTTGCCAAACGAACGAAAGCTAAGCGGAGAGGGATAATAGCTACATTTGGTTCGAACAAACCGTGAGAGTTATTCATTCCCAGAAACCCCGCACGGTGTTTTAGAAAAAAAAGATTGTATAAAAGCAAAGAGAACTCTCGCTGGGCAAGTGCCCTGGGGACTCTCCTCCGCCAAAGTCGCGTTAAATAACTCTCAAACTTAATTTTCGTCGCCTCAACTACACTATACTCAAATCAGTGTAAACGTACCAGACAAATTTGCCACGTAATTTAATTTCTAAATCCGACAGCTTTGCACAGGGCCCCGGATTCACTCGATCCGGCACTGAATAAAAAAAAATCCGAATAACGCGTTTTAAGAGCGCAGATAACTCGAGATAAAAAGGTTTCGAGCGGCGGACGCTCGTAGATAAAAAAGATACACGCCTCGTTCGTTGGCTCCAGGAACACTGTTTCCCCCCAATCTGTCTATCGTCCATCCACCTTGAAATCACACGCTAAACTAGAATTCCTTTAACCGCGGTAGACGTTCGTCGCCGTAATCCGTCGGCACGAAACGAAAGCAATATTTTCGGTGAGGAGAGCGAGAACTCCCCGGCACTCGGCGAAGCCGCGGAACGGCCCTGAGAGTTCACTATCCTCCTCCTCCCGTTCCTCGTCGGGATCGTCGTGAACGCCAGTTTCGAGACGTTGCCGGTGACCGTGCGCGCGTGTTGCGTTTCCACGTCAGGGCTGGTGAGCACCGGAGGAACGGTCCTTTCTCGGCACCGAAAAACTGGTTCCGTATGCTTTCGTGCACTACATCGAGAAGAGGAGGTACGCGCGCGGGCCCCGTGATACGTGCGTGGGTCCTTCTCCTCTCTATCTGTCCTGCGCGAGGGACGGGAGGGAGGGAGGGAGAGAGAGAGAGAGGAGAGACCCGGGGAGAGACGAATTGGTCGGTCGTCGGATCGCGGACCAGCGGGGGCGCGTCGTTAGAGACGGTTTAGGAGTGAGTTTTCGTATCGGAGAGAATTCTCTCTTTCTCTCTCTCTCTCTCTCTTCCTCGGCTTCCTCTTCCTCCTCTTCTCGCAGCACTACTACAGCTACCTCTCCTCACCTCTTTCCAAGATGGTACTCTCTCTCTGTCTCTCTTTCTCCCAGGTCTCTCTTTCGCTAGCGGAGGCCCACGGGAGTGACCCTGAAAGTTCAACAGCCCTCCCTCGAATGGCGCCCCTAACCGTTCCCCTCAACCCCCCTTCTTACCTCTTCCCGTGTCCCTTCCCTTTGTGTTGTGCACTGAAACCTAACTTCGCTTAGGCGGCCGCAGCCACCGACACGCCACGCCGTTTCTGTGCTCCTCGCGTTGCGTCTCTCTCCCTCTCGCTCTCTCTCTCTCTCTCTCTGCTCCCCTCCCATCTTCCTCTCCCTCTGTCTCTCTTTCACAACTCTCCGCGTCTAGATATCTACGACGACCGGCCGGTCGGTAGGCATGACCGTGTTCTAAGGCTAAGGACCTCCTCGCCAGTACCGATTCCCTCCGTACATCACGGACGGGGTTTTTTTTTTTTTACTACGAATGCTCGAGCTTTGTCATTTTTCGGAAAACTCGGCAATTTGGCTCTACCGATTTGGATAGAAATGTACGGAGTAGTCGCAAGTGTTATTTTTTAAAGCTTGACTTTGAATACATTTCTCGTTGCTCGATTTTTCTTTCTGTCATGTATGGTTGCTCTTGGTAATGATAGAATTGTCCTTTTCGTCCGTTTCGCGCAAATGGACGTAGAAGTAGGCCGAGTTATGTCACGTAATTTTTGTTTCTCATTCTCTTCCGGTACACGCGCGCCACGTAAGAATCATTTGTTGGCGACACGGTACGTTACGTAAGAGGAGTTTAAAGGCTTAAACCTTGACCGTAAGGCACTCGGTATGCAACAATACCGTGTGCAGCTTACAGTATCGCTAACAGTTCTCGTTACCGACGTTCATTTCGAGTATCAACATAATTTCCCTGGTATATGGATTCTCGGACCATAAACGCGGACTTTGAGTACGCTCCTGCATTCAATTTGATTGCTACATTCCTTCCGTCGTATTTGCGTAACGGCCATTGATATTTATTGCTCCGTTCTTGGTGTGGTCGAAAAATTATTGTAACATCGAATAAGGCAGTTGCGTTTCGACTAATAAAATTCCATATCGCACAGTTTTCTGTATTTCGTGAATCGCGTTTCAATTGCAAACCTTTTCTACAGTCTCTCTTGTACTCGAGAGATTATGACAAATTCAGGAACAAAGAAAGATAAATTTCACGTATGCCCCCTATATTGCATTTTCTTGTACTCCTCGTTCTTTGATCTCACCTGTGCTTCAAAATTATAACGAAACGAAGGGCAAAGGTAATCAAATTGTAATGTACGCATAATACGTTGTATTAACTCTCAAGTACCTTCGCTATTTCCACTAACATGATTCGTCTCGGGAGATGAATTTATACTCCAACTCGAAAACGCCAAGTATCTCGAAAAGCTCATCTTTGAATCACTCTTTCAGGAATAATAAAAAGCTTCGCAATTAAGTGAACTTTATGCAAAAATCAAGTAATGCTCGTTCTAACAAAAACAACACATTCGAACTACACTCTGAATTTTTAAATTTCTAATTTCTAATTTCTAAATTCTAAATCTACCCCACGAAGGTACTCGAAGGTTAACAAACGAATCTCGCGCAAATCAATTCGAACATCTCTATAACCGAATATCGCGCATTTACCATTTTCCCCCTGACGCGCGAACCAAACAGGATATATCTTCACCGGTCGCGATCGGTTACTCCTTTATCGGCAGTGACGTTTCTCCGCGAGGATCGATGCCCTTTCGTGCCAAGGACGGGGCGAACGAGGTGGCTTCCTCGTCCGGACTCTGAATAGCCCGGGCGACCGTAACCCTCTGAGAACTCGCAGGTGACATTACGGCTCGCGAGTATGTATCACGCGATGCGTGTCCCCGAGATTACTCTTTCGCGTACCATATGACTGCATACGCTGTTTGGTAAATACGCTACGAGAAAGCCGTCGGTTCGATTAAGTGGGTGGTAACCGGGCTGTCAAATTAACGTTAAGCCGATAACACGCTTCTACCGGTGGGATATTTTAAATGTGTCAAACGTTGGCGGAACGATGAATTTCCATTTACCCCCGGGCCCCCTTACTGGTAGTATCTCATTATTTCAACTGTGGAAAACCGCCGGCTACGGGGCTTCCGGGCGTTCCATTCGAATCCATCGGGGCCTCCTCGGTGCAATTTGTCTTGAATTCCGTGCGAGAGTACAAGCGACACGTTTAGAATCGCGTTCCTTTACCGTTAAGTCCGACGCTACTGCTGGATAATCTTCGGAAAAGAGGAACGGCTCCGATGTCTCGGAGCGAATGGCCTTAATGGGGAAAATACTGCACGGTCACTCGTTTTGTATTACGATCGTGCTGGATATTTATTAATATTCGCCGTGAGAACTGGATACCGAGGGAATATTATTTTTATAGTGTATAGCGAAAGAATTTAGTTGCTTTCTTCAAATTTATTTGGGATATATACTTCGGGGATTGAAAATATTCTTTATTCGTTTAATGTTATATATAATCTCGTGTCACCCTTATTTCCGTTTGCGTGTACGTGATATTCGTCTATTCTAAATTCTAAATGCCACGAGCAAACAAAATAATTTTACGCTCCATTCTTCCGATATAAATTTATCTTTGTTGAACAGACTTATTTTTTTAATAAACGAGGAGGCTGAGTATCATTTTTACTTGCTGTAAATAATTCAGAAAAAAGCGTTCGACTTAAATCTAGATCGTGCTCATCTCTGAATCTTCGAATCTCCAAACTTTTACTTGCCAAGTGTATTTCAGGTCACTGATCACGAAATAATTATAGAATTTTTATTCTACTGAAAATTATTTCACAAAAAATTAAATGTGTTTGCTTGCTTTAGAAATACTTTGGAGATCCGTAGATCCTGAGATGTGCATGATCTAGATTTGTTCCAATCGTTCAAAAAAATCCACGAAACCCATCTAAACCCACATAAACGAGAATAACGACCGAGTACTTATTCCCACTTCGAGTCTCTCGGTACAAGCTTAACGAAACTCGCGAAAACGTCTCAAAACCGTGATCGAGCGAGATCCACCTGACACCCGGTACACCGACATTTTTACATCCGCTTCCAAATCGTTTTCGCGCGCGCGAGCGCGCGAGAAAGAAAGATGCGCACGCTATTTGCAGGAAGTCGAGCGAGCCGCAGGAAACTCGCGTTGTTTGCCCTCGGCAAGTATAAAGTCACGGAGTCGTACTTGCCTCGCGATCGTGGGAAATGTCCCGAGGTGGAGGGGAAGAATAATAGGGATCGACCATCCGGAGAAAACTGGAGTAAGTTCGCGCCGCGGAAGGAGAAGAGCGAGCGCGCGAGGGCTTGTCCATTCGAATGGAAGGGAACGATCGCGGTTGGTGCAAAAATGACTAGGCCGTTTCTAACGAGAGCCTAGGCGATTAGACGTGCTTCTATGTTTAGCGGTATATTTGCGCGGCGCTATTTAAATGGCCGCTCGACAATGCGTCCTTCGCCAACTTCCTCCTCGGTTTCGTTACGGTGGACGCGCGGATACCCAGAGATATGTAGATGTATACGATTTTATCTGCGCGAAATAAGTCACGGAAAGCTAAAAGCGGCCTTGCGCGAGGCACGCGCATAAAGTTTAAACGTTCAGCCTGGAATGAATCTTGCGCCGTGTAACGTTACTCCTTTGTTTTGTAGTGGAATTTTGTCGAATTGTTTGTGTAGATTCTGGGAGAGAACTGGAAGGAAGTATTTTTATATTATTGGAAATATTTTATGTAACAGCTTTATAGTTTGCGGTTGAATATATGATATTTAAAATTTGACGTCTTGATACGTTCTTTTAATAATCGTGGAAATATTTTATTTGGCTTCAGAAGTTTGTCGAGGGTATCTTACGGGACGCGAGGAATTTGTCGATATCCTTCATCGGTGAGACCCGATTACTTAATTACGTTATGCGCGCTGTCATAGCGCTTGCGCTGGTTACGTGCTCGTAATCGATGAGATTTAATTAGATAACCCTGAAATGAAATTTAATTAGATAAATGAAATTAATTAGATAAAATTAGATAAGTGGTAAATCATGAATTTAATCATCGACCGTTCATCATATTTTAATCATATATATAAAAATAATTGACGTTATTATCTGATCGTCATCAATTAAAAATTCGCGAATGGACAAAAGAAACAATTATTTTTTTGTTAATTGTCTGTTTTGTCTATTCGCGAATTTTTAATTGATGACGACCAGATAATAACACTAAATATTTGTATGTATATGATTGAAATATTAGATCACGCGCGTTGAAAATAAAAATACGCGTATCGCACGTTTTAAAAATATTTCGAACTCGTGTCAAAATATATTTATACAAGTATTTAATATTATCCTATACCTGCAAAATTTCGCAAAATTCCCAAAGTTCAAAACGATCAGCGCGAATCCTAACTCGAACGCGACCTCAATCCCACTCGTCGAATTTCTATTCCACTCTCGGCGCAAAATCATTCGCCGCAACGGACTACTCACGCTACGCGTATCATTCTCCCAAGTTAATAACCAAAAACACGATTCCTTCGCGTTCCCTCTATAATTTCCACCATAATTTCCCCTCCCCCGAGTACCATCGCGCCACGCGTGCCTCGCCGATCACTGTCATCGGTAAAACCCGAATTGGAGACACACATTACCGTATCATGCCCGATTCGTGTGTCGTTCGGATATTAGCTGCGGCAGAAATTGTACATTTAGTGCTCAAATTGATACGGTGATGTGTGAACTATTGCATTTAAAAAGCATTGCGCAATTTTTTTAACGAGTGACGACCAACACTCCACAGACACACGAATCGGGCATGATACGGTAATGTGTGTCCCTACCTTTATTACGTGTACGCGTTAAATTTGTTTCCTCCGATCTTCTTCCCCCCGGTTTCTCTCCCATCCAAGCGACGGAAATTCCGCGAACCCGCGAGAACTCTCTTCCTGCTTCTTCGTCTGGCTCTACCGTTGTCAGCTGACGATCTAACGCGTTTAACCGCGCTCATACGTACGGTACGTACGGGCGTACTCGAAGGCCTCGTCCTTCGTACACGTACATCCTACCAACGCGGCGCACACGCGCAAACCGTTCGCCCGTTGAGACGGAAGGGGTGGGGGGGGGAGGAGAAACGCGTTGCCGCATTCTGCGAACGTTATATACATGCAACGCGAGTTGTGCAGCCTCGGCGTGCGCTCGTTGCAACGACGCGTAATCAGTGCTTACGTCACCCACGCGTGTGTGTGCTCTCGCTCGCGCGCGCTGCCGTTCGCACGAGGGAACGCGCGCGACCGTGTGTGCCATTCCTTCTCATTCGTCTTATTTATCTCTCTCTCTCTCTTTCTACCTATTTTTTCTGCATTCGTTTCATCCTCCCCCCTCCCGTTCTTCTTCGCACACGCGCTTATCGCATTATATGCAAATCCTGAGAGGTCGCGCGTTATGTACGGGGGTGGGATACGATTCTTAATTACGTAACCCGACGTGTCACGTGCACGCGGAAGTTGGCGAATAATAATTAATCGTTAACGCGTTAATGCTGATCGGATGCGTACGATCGAGTCCACGCACTTCGTGTATCGTTGTCCATTAACTCTCGGGAAGATTTTTACGCTTCGAGCGGTTAATTCTACGCCTGTAACGCGAAAGAGAGGTACGTACCCGAGCGACGGCAGATAAGGCACACCCCCCCCCCCCCCCCCCCCCTCGGACAGAATGCGGCTCGCGCTACCTCGGGTGCTGATCCGATAAGACGCATTTTTGGTGCGTCGCGCGATCTGTTCCGCGAACGACTCGCGCGCCTCTCTCGTCGTTAGCCGCGCGCGGATTTCTGCTCGACGATGGGAAAAGAGACACCGCGTTAAAGTCGCGTCATGCCGGCTTACACGCGTCACCGTCATCACGGCTATTTTTAACCCATTCGGGACTGATTACACAGCGCCGCGCGTAATGCATTTACTAGTCGAAAAGATCGGTTACGCACCGCGCGTATGTAACGTAAACGAAATACTCGTTTTGTAAGAAGAAGACACTTTATTTACTTGGATCGTTGATTTGGACTTTCCATAATCCGGCACGCTCGTGCTATTGGAGCGCACTATATCAATTGTTGAACTTATACAATTGCGCGTGTTTGTCGATGGAACGGCTCAACGGCTTCTGCCGAAAAGGATCGGCGGCTTGACGAAAAGGGGGCGGAGCCTATAACGCGAACAATAACAGTGCATACACATGATACACGTATGCCCGCGGATAATTTAAAAGGTACCTTCGCGAGTGATTGGTAAATTCGGAACAGCATATGTATGTTCGCGAAGGAAATAAAAATCTTTCCGGTACAGGGATCGTCTTCGAAATTTTTCTTCGTCCGAACGAGTTGACGCCTCGACCGGTGAAACGTTTGATACGATTACGAGAGCATTGCGAATTGTATTTTTATCGGCTAAAAATAATTATACACCCGGGGTGGACATTTCTTCGGCGAGTCGCGCCGTCGCCGGTCATTTTACATACAATGGATAATAAAACGAGGGACTGCCTCAACCTTGTTTTTATCCGACCGTTTAATGTCCCATTAAAGTCTTCGATAATTCGAACGGAATTATGTAGGATCGACGAGTGGCTCTTCCTCCATTCGTATCTCGAATATTTTTATCGGTGGGAACGATCGTCCGCGAGAATATAAATGGGACGAAACCATTTGCCATTCAAGAGCGTGGGTTTCCTTCCTTTTTTGTCTTTCTTTTTTTTATCATCGCCGAAATGTACAGACGTAACCGCGAGTACGGCGCGCGGCTATTAAAGTCGTTAAACGGTAATTGGCAATCAGAAGCGGGAGATTGCCACCTGCGTCGACGACCGCGGCCAACGCAGCGGGCACGCGAATGCAAATTCGTGGATTGTTCGAAATGGAGTCGTCGCGTCGTAATGCCGTAACAGACCGCGCGTTAACGTTTTTTGCTCCGGTTCTTTTTCTTTCTTTTTTTTTTTTTTACGCCGGTGTCGACGCTCTCGTAACGACAGGGAGCTGTTTAACGAGCGATACGCGATTGGACAGCCGAAAGGAGTCGACTGCAAATCGCGTTTTTTTGGAAATCGAGAGACTACGGAGGTGACGAACGAACGTGGAAAAAAATCAATCTGATCGGAATGAACCGATGCTCGATACGTTCTTTTTTTCTTCCTTTTTCCAAAAACGTGTAAGAATTTCGCTTAACTCGGGGTGAATGCCTCACCCTGTACATGATTATTTACGCGTCGTCTGGAGCAGTGGTTTGCAATCTATACTCGCGGAGCGACGAATATAGGAGTATATTTCGCGGAATGTGTCTTGTGTATTGATTTTATATGCGTAACACCGTAAAATGACAATTCTATCATTATTTCAAATCGTAACATTTATAAGCATTTCGTTGATGAGCGTTAACCCTACTGTCAACAACCGGGTACCGCGTGTACCGGGGTAACAATTTAATTTTATACAAAATTGCAAGAATCGTCTACAATAATATACTATAATAAATAAAACAAACATACGTTGGACAGATTTACAAACATTTATATCGCATTTAAACGGAAATGCAATAATATATACATAAATCAATGAAAATAATGTTGTGGGTACTCGGTTGTTGACAGTAGGTTTAAAAAACCAATCCGCGGAACACTGCTTGAAAACCACTGGTCCAAAGATACCAAACATTATCAAAAAAAGGACGCCAATCAAATTTCTACAAGTGCATGAAGTACTTTGAATTTACCAACTCGCGATCGACTTCGAGCTACGTCGCCTCCACGGGATGCGCGCTAAACGTTACGCAAGGTCGGCGTAAAAAAAAAAAGAAAAAGAAAGAAAAGATGTCGAGCCGTCATCTTTATTTATAGGGGGCTTGCGAAAAAGTAATTGTCGTTCGTTAACACTAGAGCGAGATTGCAACCCCGGGGTTATGTGGACGCGTAAAAACAGAGCACACGTGCTAACGCGAGGCACGTGACATTAAACTCGTTTCGCTCGGGACTATTAATAATACCTAGCAGTTGTATAATAGTTGGACGTAATATTGCTCCTCGTTTGTCGTGATTAGTAACACCACGAACCGTGACAGCTCACGCATTGTGTTCGGTCCCGAACGGGGTAATTTTATTATTACTTTTATCTTTGACTTTACTCGAAAGTTCATTTCTTTCTAGGAGCAATAGTTTCAACGGCTAAATCTAATATTATTTTAATACGTTTTATACTTGGACTCCGAACGAGCAGCCTCGTAGGAAATAAGGTTAATTCAAATCACAGTTTTGATATTTATTCATTTATGTTCGTGAGTTTGTGATTTTTCCGTGACACGGGAATTTTTACCCCGAATTTGAGTTTAACCGCTAAACACGAGTGATACGATTTCCTCCATTGTGTTAAATGAGAATCTCGTGATTAATTAATACGTATTTCGAGGCGATAATTAATTAGTTTTGATCGATCGGCGCGACGCGAAAGCTATTTATCGACGTAACGAGTTTCATCGTGCATCTCGCCGTGGACTGATCGAATGACAGTTTATCTTCGTTTTATTTTTAATTATTTATTCAATTTATTACGAAACTGAGAAGCACCGGTCTGATAATTTAATAGGCGCTTGACTTTATCATCGCTATTTTCATATTTACCGTTAACACCGAGAGTGGCGGAGAAAAATATTCCCTACCGTCGGAGACGTTATCTGTACGACCTTCTTGCGGATAAAAAGATCGATTCGCTAATCTTCTCATCGATAAGTAGGAAACAAAAGCGTGACGCGTGTCGATCTCTCGAAAAGCTCAGAATCGCGAAGTAACGGTGGATCCCTCCGATTGAAAGTTTCAACGAAGATATTATATAATCGCTTCCACATACTCGGTGTACGCGAATATAATTGACACGCAGCGTGCGTGCAGCCGACAGTTAAACTCGTTTCTGACGGTGCACGCGTACCGCCGGAAGTCAATTTATTGTTGCGTTTTGCCTCGACCGGTTCTTCGCTTCCGACCACCTTTCGTCGGAACGTATTCGAGAAGAAAAATCGATAACTTCCCGTAATCTATAATTTCAATCGACCTCGAAACAGGATCGAGCATTCCGAGACTCGTCTTCATTTTTTTTTGTATATCTTCAGTACCGTTCGTTATTTAAAATCGCGTAAGTAACTATATCGTCGGGTGAATTTCTACCCCATTCGAATACCGGAAATGTCGTTGAAAGTTTATGTCTCCGATAATTATTTTCCGGGAAATAATGGGTTCCGTACCTTTTGTCAATAAACCCCACGAGTTTCTCAGTTATCGTACCGAATCGTTATTATTAGAATTACTTTTGATCGATACGGAGGGAAGTATACCTACGTTGTAGATAAACGCTATTTGAAATAGGGGAAGTCGCGAAACGTTACTTCCTTCAGATTTTAATTTTCATACTTCCCGGTAACGCCGAGGGTGGTAGGAAAAAATATTCCGTCTATTCAGAAACGTGAAATATTGCAACGAGCGTACGGGTTTATTTACGCACCTCGCGGGGCAAAGAAAATCGAACCGGTAACCTTCTCGTCGATAAGTCGATTTCATCGATAATTAGGGTATTCGAATAATTAACGTTCGAACGCGGAAGACTCTGGCGGTCTACGTGGAAACTCTGCAAAATCACAAAGGAGAAAACGAACGAAACCATCCTCTCAACGAACGTATCCTTCGATTTTCGATTTCACTCTCGCCCCGCGCTAGTTCGATAAAGTCGCGAGTGTCGCAACTGTGCCCGGCTTAATTCTCCATTGCCATTGAGCAACGATACAACGCGCAAGGGTGAAACAATAAATGAGTAATGCCGCGTTTCGATTGAATAACGAGGGTCGACGAGCATCGGCCGGACTCGCATTGGGGTTCCCGGAACCCCTCCAAAGTTTCCCCACCCCTGGGCGAGACGCGTACTTTATATTGCGCCGTAGCGACGAGCGTGCTACGTCGCTCGTGTTTTCGAGGGAGAATTATTTTTTCTTCGCCTTCCGGATTGATTCGACGATCGTAATTAACGCGTTCGAGTGACCGCGATCTATCGTGGCTCTGTTGTCGGCGACAGTTCGCTTTGCATCCTCGTTATCACCCTCGATGCGCTTGTGTCGATAAAGTGTACATTACTGTACAGCTACGAAAGCGACGAACGTAGAAGTTTAAAAGTGTTTTCATTATTTGCGTGTCTACCTTTCGCGTTGATGCAAAAATTGACGTTCATTATTTTAATTAAATAACAGTTCACCTTTTTGCGTCGTTTATTCTTTTACGAAGAATCGCGTATTCCTCTGTTCTATTATACCTCGTTTGTATTAATTTATCTATTTGAAGAAAGATAAATTAAGTCCAGCTTCTCCCACTACATTTTACTCGAAAAAGAATCTCGCTCTCACCTTGCCAGCATAAACGTTATTTATATCTATTTTCATCTCTAGAAGAATTCCTCTCGCTAAAGGAACGCGTCTGCGGTCGATGCTGCGTCACGAGTATTTCATTTCCATCGAGTTTAATCACACGATGCAGCAGGGTTTATAGGGAGGGGGGGGGTGCGAGGAGAAAGAGAGAGAGAGAGAGAAAAAATCTATACCCGGTTGTCATGCGTGTCCTCGGATATCAGTTGTGCGAACAATAGCCTGCCGCATTCGCACACGCGTTCGCGGCAAGGGTTTTCGGTACGCGCTTTCTATGCTTGCAAATCTCTCTCCCCTTTTGTGTCGACGAGCGAGCAGTGTGTACGTGCCGCGCTGTATCGCGGTGCACGCGAACGCCAGTGTTTCTGTAGAAAAGTACTCTCGAGAGCGAACGAAAGGATCCACCCCCCCCCCCCCCCGGTGTTCACTCTCCGCTCTTGTTCATCGAACCGGATTTTTTTTTTCTTCACCGCTCGCAATTTTTAAGTAGCCCGTCGGTGAAAGTAATTAGACCAATTCGCGGGAATCCCGCGAAGGCGTAATTTCGATGATAATTGGTATTGTTCGGCCCGTGTCTCGCACAAAGGGAATCGCGATTATCCTCTTTTCGCGCGCAGGTGCGATTAAAGTCGAGTACCCGGCGCTTCGACGATTTTATGGGAATGCGGGAGGGGATGTCGCGTGTCGCGGAATCGCGATTTAGTTTCTCGAATGTTGATATAGAAATTTAATGATCGTCTAAAAGGCTCTCTATACGTTTATACATAATACATGGATTTAGTGGTTATTGGTACAAAGTTTTATTTTGTAGCTGGAATTCTGCATCGGGAAGGTAGTTTAAACCTTATCGGTAAAAAATCGATTTTACGTAGCGAGAAATATATTTTCTAATTAGGCGAGGAACAACTGGGTGTTTATAAAATACCTTATGCCAGAAAAAAGATATATTTATATTACTTAGAAGCTTTTTATGCCGAAAAATAATAAATTTAAGTGAAACTTTAACATACCGTCGACAACGATAGATCGTTGTTAGCAACACTCGCGAAAATTGCCAACGACCATAAATCGTTGCGAATGAAATGACGCGTTCAAAATAAATTGTAAATTCGTAGGCAAAAAAGTCTCTCGGTAGGCGAAAGTAGAAACTTCGCGCTCTCAAGTGAGCCAAGACAGACTCCTCTAAAACTTATCACACAAACTTATAAGCTTTCAAAGATCATCAATTTGATGGACTACCCATAAAATAAAAATCCTGCAAACCAGAAACGACTGGTTGGGTAGTCTCTGGGTTAAAAGATCCCTAGCCATGAATTTATTTCCCCGCCAAACGAAACAAATGAAATTCCAGCAACCGCGGATAAACCGTCCACCTATCGGCACATAAACGATCCCCGACAAATTGAAACCGGCGGATAATCCTGGCGCGCGCGTCTTCGCGTGCGTTTGATCGGGAAAAAGAAGAGCCACGCGGGGTTAGCCCCGCGTACGCGCTCAGACAGGGGTGCAGAGAGAAAGAGGGCGAGCGCGTACACCCCCTCGTGTGTACTCAGACCTCTTGGCGAGCAACCCTTCCGTTCGAAGCTGACAGTCTAAAAAAAAAAAAAAAAAGAAAGAAAAAGAGGCGCGGAAGGGGCCGCCGGTGGATATTCGAACTTGGCAGATGCCGAGTGACGTGGATCGAAACCCCCGAACGATTAACGACTCCCTTCCGTTTTTCCTCTCCGCTGTTTCTATTGCGCGGCGCACGTGCACGCGGAACATCCGTATGTCGCCCTCGATGGGAATTTACCGACGATAAACGACGTTCGGGAAGCCGGTACTATTATTGGCGGCGATTGCCTTTCGTGTCTTTGTGATTCATCTCGCGACGAAGTGGATGTACAAGTGACAAACTTAGAACGATGTCGTTTTATCGTTGACGTTGGATTTTTTTTAACGGTACTCGTCGGTCGTTTGAGGCGTTGACGTCGGCGTGTACCACCGGTGGTGCAACCCCGGATGTCCCATCGGACGATAGCGTATCATTGGATATGTAGTTCGTTAGATGTGTTTGGTAAATAGATAAAATTGCCGTGTAGTTTAGGATTAGAATTAGAAGGGTTTGAAGTATATTTGTTGATTTGAAGTAGGATCTATTTAATTTCTATTCAATAATTATGAACATAATTTGCGATTTATTAGGTTGTCATTTTTATTTGTAACGAAGTCGCCTGAGGAAGGGAATTCTAGTGTATCGTCAATGTATTGTATTGTAACAATTGTAGGTAAACCTTGCGTTTCAATTACTGTGGATACTATTACGGTCAACCATCGTGCAACGCGCTTGTAGTTTCGACATAACGCGGTCTAGAAATTGTAGCTCCTCTTTGTTTTCCATACGTATACATATTTTTCACCACGCAACTCGAAAGTGCAGTACAAAAGTATTTTTTTAAAAATAATTTATCGTTGTTTATCGGAACTGAACATTCGCGTGATACGAGGAAACCGTTGCCGTAATATCTGTATAATTAAAATTTACGATAAATCAAATTTCGATTTCTACATCCGTACTCTTTCCAGATTTTAGAAACTTCGACGTTCCTCGATACCCGCAAGAGCGTAAACTTAAAAGCTAATTTAATTCCCGTCAGATCTTTCCTACCTTCAGCGCTAATCCAGTCGCTTCTACACCGAGAAACGTTATTAATTAGACTTCGCGCGGCAGCCGATAATTACAGCGTCGTCGTATCTCTCTCGGCGCGAAGAAAAAAAAAAAAAGAAAAACCACTGAGCGTGCACCTTTAGGATTAATACGATTCCCATAGATAAAGGTTACTAGGGCGACATCAAAGGTCACCCACCGACAGTTTGATCGAAACCGTCGCTCACGGCGACACGCGCGTAAAGAGTAGTCCCGTAGATTCGCACGCGCGTCGAACACCTCGCAAAACCGGCAATAAAGTTGTTTTACGGGTGAGAAGTTTCTCCGCGTAATTGATCTTAGAAACGCTTCGCGTCAAGCGCGTCGAAAGAACTCCGATGAGGAGTTAAACGCGCGAGAACCTCTCGTCAACCTTGTCGTGTGCTCTCCAGCTCTGCAATGTCGAGCAAAATAATACACTTCGACGCTTTCGTAGCGTGTAATTACGCAACGGAGTATAGAGAGTGCCTCCTCGTATACCGTATAGCCCAGCAATTAAAATAATTCTTACGGCACTCGTGTGCCAGAAAGATGTGTTTCGAGGGGGAGGGGGAGGGGGGGGGGGGAGGGAATCGCGAGTGGCCCTCTCGAGCTCGAGTATATTTAACGCGATGCCTCCTCTCTCGGATGTACGTCTGTCTATCGACGGTTGTTGCAACGCAACGGTTCGGTGACATGGAAACGCTCTTTACGTTCGCCGGTACAAAGGTAAATACTCGGGAGAGCGCTACCTTTCTCGATATTACTCGAGATGACCTCGGCTTAATAGAACGAGTATGTCGGTGCGCGCGCGGGGGGTATAACGAAAAAGGAAAAAAAAAATATTCAAAGCGGTTGAAAGGAGTAAATTTCTTTCGGGCGCGTCTCGAGGACCTTTCAAACGAGTGCTTTCGAGGAAAGGCAAATATTGCGAGGAGTAATGGTACTCGTCGTCGGTGACGTTTGCCGATGGTAACCGTACCGGTAAATCGTATCGTACTTCGTTTCTGTGCCATTTGGTTTAAATGCAGGGTACGGGAGTACTGGATTTTGTGTACGGTGGAACCTCGCGTACTCGAACACGTATTATCCGAGTGCCGTGATATTCGAACGATGTGGGTACTGTACGGACGTTAAAAATTGTACAAATCGACTCATTCCGCCATAGAAAATTTTATTAACCCTAATGGGACTGCTTACGTCAATTAGGATTAAATGTAGGCCCTCTTCAGACGGGAATACTCAAAAGAAACTGCAATCGCCTCGATACTTGAAGACCGGACGACTATTTAGGCAACTGAAGTTGGCCCGTTATCGTCACGCACACAGTCTACTGAACTAGATGTCACCTAGCGATACTTCACGTGGCGCTGCACTTTGAGTCGCCATAATCACAAATATAATTGTGTATCGATTTAGGCAAATCGGCGAACTAGAGTAGCCGGGAGACTGACATATCGAGTCGGGGCAATTTTAGTAGCATCATCTGAATAACCCCAATATACGTGTTCTGTTGCCTATACGTATAAGTCGCCCACTCTCCTAGTATCCAGGCGATTGCAGTTTCCACAGTAACCCCGTCTGAATAGGGCCTTAAAATTATTCGAAACGATCTCAAATTTTTCCCCTTTCCCCCACCGTCACAAAATACCGAAACACAAACGTTCTTTCATTTCCAGACCGCGAAGTTAATTAAACCGCGTCGCGAGATTTCCAAAATTAGAGACCGCGTACAAATCGCCGAGGCCCCGAGTGTACATAACAAGAATCGTTTTAAGTGTACCCTTTACTTCCACTACTCTCAGCGTACTCGAGTAGTACCCACGAGTACGTACTCCCGTGAGTTCAAATAAAAGGTATCCCATCGCGTTTTTTTTTTTTCGCCGTTGAAACGAAAAGTATACGCAATACTCGAAACGTTTTATCCCGTACGATAAAGGAAAAATAAAACTGTCGCCGCGACCCCACCGACGATACACACGTTCTTACTCGGCATTGTTGCTTCCGCTCGACGACTGAATTTTTCATCGATGGCGGCACAAGGATCGAGCGAATTGCCCCTCGACGGGCAAACGGTTGTATCGGATACGTCCGGAAATCAATTACAAGGGAATTATTCAACCTGACTTTACATTCTACGCGCCGGTCGAGTACAATGCTCCTGGAAACCATGTGCGTTTTATCGAGCGACCGCTCAGCGCCGAGTTATTTTCGTACCCGCTCGCGGCTTTCGGTTCGATCTCAATTGTTATCGGTTCTTTCTCTCCCCCCCCCCCCCCCCTCTCTCCCTCTCCCTCGGCGAGCGTATTCGCGGCCCTTACTTTTACCGGACATTTTTTTTTTTTCTCGTTTTTAACCGTGAATGCCACCGCCACGCCACGGTTACCGTTTCTCGCCGACAGCCGCGGGACGCGCGTTTCAATTTTTTTCTATCTCCGGAAAATGTCGTCCTTTGACAGTTTTTTTGAAATCCTTTTTTTCACGTTGCCGCTCGCGGCCCGTTTACAAAGGACCGTTCGACGTACCCGCGGACGCGATCCGATGCGTCGGGGTTTCTTTTTTTTTTTCAAACGCGGTAACGCTCTTTGAATCGTATCTCTAAATTTGATTCGACGATAACGATCGAGGGTGATAGATATGTTCCCGAGAATGCTGATCGAAATATAGAAATATTTGACGATGTCACGCTTTCGCTTGGATTATTATTACTCAATTCTGTGCCCATTTCTGTACTATAATGTCAATCGTTTTTGTGTTTCAGGTAAGTGTTGCAAAACCTCCTCGCACAGCCACGCGCGATTAGAGCTACCTCGTCCGATCTGTAAGTGAACACCGAATAATTCCTTCGAGAATTCTCCAGTCTCAAATTCAGTTTCGAATACGAAAAGACGATTTCGTTTCTGCTACAGAGTATTCCGCGATTCTCTCGCAAATCTCTGTACAGCTGTACCGTTCGATCTATAATTAACGGCGAACCTCCTTTGAAATAGACTTAAAATACGAATCGCGTAATTCACTCTTCTCTCGTTGCACCACGCGAAACGCGTTGCAGGGTCACTCCCGAGTACCGTGCGATGTAACAGCGACTCTATCGTTACAGGCTACTCTCTCTCCCTCTCTCTCTTCGACACGTTACACGTTTCGCAAAGAGGAAACACTCCGACAGTTACACAATCAAGATTCAGTATATCGAGAAGACGATGAGGGGGGGATCCAGGGAGAGATTTCCCTGCAAAATCAATTCGCTATTCCATTCAGAGCACTCTCTTCGCTTCTCCCCCCCCCGCCCATCTCTCTTTCACTCACTCACTCTCTCCGTCTTTCCTCTCATCGCGGTTGCATCCCCCCCCATCTCGCGTCGCATACCCACCTCGCGCGACTATCTACGAGCTGCAGGCCTCGAATGCAACGGTACATGCCGGGCACGAGATGCATAGACGATGATAGCGTGCCCGTACCAACTACAGCGCACGTTCGTTCGTTACGAACTTACCAGACTCGCCTCGCTCCTCTACACGGCGGCCCTCTCTCCCGCGGCTTTTCCTCCCAGGGAAATTGCACCTGCGTCCGCGGATTTTCCCGTGGTTAGTTCGTGACGGAAGAATGCAGACAGCGGGAGTAAGGGGGGAGGGGGGGGGGACTATCGCGATTACTGAATGAATGCGTGCGCGTGCAAAAGCCGTGCACTCTCGCGCATGGAATTCTTTCCCTGTACTGTTTTTAATCTCCGTTATTATTCACCTCCTGTTTCGAAGAAGCGACGCGCGTTTAGCCTTTTATTTCATCGTGTAAATCACCCTTTCGTTACGTTTGTTTATTCGTTTAAGGACCACCTTTTAGTCGCGTCGTTGAATCACCTGGAGAGAGAAAAAAAAATTGAAGATCTCTGGTAATTCGAGTAATACGCCCGAAATGTACGGTGGACGAGATTTTTCCACTTTTGCGATTCGTTAATGGTAGGTATTTCGCAGAATGGATGTATGTCTGTGAGTAAATTGTGGAAATACCGAACGTTCGGTATTTCCCCGACTGTCTCGGTCAACGTGATTTTGCGATATTTTAATTTTTTTTTTCGATATAACTTTGCGTAAATGTGGAAAATATCGCGTTCGATCGATCCCTCCTGCTCCATTTCTACCGCGTGTCTCTATACCGTTGAATGCCGTTTCCCGGCGTCGGTAACAGGAATATCGAATGTTTTATACGGACGCTTCGTACCCGAGAAACGCGATTCCGGGTTATCTTCCGCGCCAGGCGCGACAAACTCATTTAAACCACTGGGCCATTAACAATTTCATGAGTAACGGGACAATATATGTCGCGACAAATTCAGAAATAATTGTTTCATCGTTTATCACGTGTGAAAATATTTCTCATTCTGCAAAAGCGAGTTACTGAAACATAATTTTTGCTGTTGATTCGTGTGCATTATTTTCGTACTCTTAAAACGAATGGGCTGTTATGGTCCATTAGAGTGAATTAATGGGACATGCGTCCTATTTTCAGAAACATTTTGGAAAGTTTATATAATTCAGCAGATTCAGTGTAATAATATATATTATTATATAATCTTACATAATTAATATATAATTTCTGGATCCTTTATTTTGAAAGTGGTGTAAGTCCATTTAAAAAAAATGAGATGTCACATAATTTGTGACCAATTTAGTATAAAACAAAAAAAGACAAAAAAGATAAAAATGAACTTGCACCACTTTCAAAATAAACGTTCCACGTAATATTAATATGTAACATTACATAATTCCTGTAGCATAGCTTTTATTTAAACATTTATTTTATTCAATGCACAAATTTCCCGTGTATCTGCCCAAAGTTTGGCACCCCTGTTCCACTCCGTATCGCATAGCGTTGCGAAATAAATCGCGCGGACGCGGTTATTCCTTCGCCGTGACGAATTCCGTAATCGTTGATCGATCGATGTACCCGCTCGCCGGTCGTGTAATCGTCGTCCCGACTACGAAGGTAGGTAGGGCCTCATTGTCGCGTCGTACACACGGTCAGAGCACATATGGTGGCGAGACAATGCGCGTTCGAGCTTATTGCGCGTTACATCGGGAGTGTGCACACCGTCGTGTCAGCCACGCGAACCACCGCTTGCCGCGAACTATAATATTTTTCGGGCCGCGTTTACGCGTGTTATATTGCAATCGCGTCCACCATCTCTCGTTTCGCTTAATACCTGGTTTAGCGGGGAATACGTTATGCGTTGATTAATCACTCTACTCGTTTATTGATGAAAGAATAATATCCGGATTCTCGTTAAGCTAGATTTATCTGAATTTTTGTCAAGCTTATAAATTTTTTAAATGACCTATAATGTTACTGGATTGCCCATAAATTAAGATTATTACTAAATTATTATAAATGAGATTATTATTAAATTATTATAAATGAGATTATTATTAAATTATTATAATTGAGATTATTATCACATTATTATTAAGAGATTATTATCAAAGAATAGTCGAATGCTCCACTCTTCCGATTAATTTTCAATAATGATCGTTCGTTAACCGCGCATAAAACACAGCCGCGCTTACGAGCAGCAAAAGAACTACGTGTATACTTTGGTCCAGGGAAATTTCTTCCGCGCTACACTCATTAGCGTCGACGGTTCGTCGTGCAATAGGCGATGCGCGTTCTTTTTTTTTCCGTATCCGCGCCCACGATCGAGCGAACATCCTCCCTCGGTCGATGCCGAGCCTATGCAGGGCTCGCTCAGCCTCTTCGCATCCCTTAACGCGCCATTCCTTAAAGCGGATAGGGCATTCCGAGTATTGACCCGCTTACCCTTTGGCTTCTCGTCGTACCGAAGTAACCAGTTTTCTCGTTATTTCTCTGGTAATCTTTGATCGTTCGCCTGTGCGCGATTCAGAGGAAGCAAAGTCCAGTTTCTTTCTACTCTCAACACTCCAAAATCTCCTTGAAATCGAATCTATCTATCTTCTCGGTCGAATTTTGAAACACCCGTAGCTAGTAAAACTTCCAATTTTTTTCAGAATTGCAACTGCGCGCATCGACTTCAAAATCCGAACAGATTAATCTCGCCTAGCGTCGATTTCGAAATCTAAACACTCAATTCCTCCAACGGGACTCTCCGTGCAGTAATAACACGAAAATCTGTATCCTACTCGTATTACGAGTTATCAATTTTCGTTTATCCATAATTCCCGTCAATCTAGATTTATCCGAGTGTTTGTCAAACTTACAAATCTTCGAATCGAGGAAACAACTCTCAGCAAAACGAGGAATACAGATATACATTAAATATCGCCAAATTCGTTCCACTCGTCATCGGAGAGCACGTACGCGGTTTCTAAAATCTCGCTACCGGTACTCACCGCTCAAAACCAGTGTAATTCGATTCGGCAATAGTAAAGCATGCCGGTAAACTCGCGTATATCACCGCACCTACGATAATTCCAACGCTCACCGCGCGACTCGGGCACGAAGAGGGGAGTGGGGGTGGACAGAGGTCAACGTACATCCCCCGACGGTGGATGTTTCCTAGCGGTGAGATTTTGCAAGGCAAATCCGAAGTCCGGGGGCCATCGTCTCCGGGCACATCTACGGGTTTGCGCCCACGCGATGCACGAAAATCGATGATCCCCCTCTGCGACTCGTCCCAGCTTCCACCGCCAACCCCTGCGTCGCTCACCCCTTCCGCGTTCAACCCCCCCCCCCTCTCTCTCTCTCTCTTTCTCTCTCTCCCCGTCACACTCTCCCCTCAGCCAAGTTGGGCTAGGTTAGGCTGTCCCCGCGATTCACCGAGACTCGGATATACCCATTGTAAACCGTAACGGATCTAACGCCTCCGTGGGAATATCTCGGTAGAAGTATGTACATCTATCCCTCGATTTATACGGTAACTTATTTACGCGATCTCCTTGTGCACGGTTTGTGAAATAAAGGATTTAAAGAAAGGAAAGTGGTGGAAATGAACAGTTTGGCTGCACACACATTTCTGGTCATTTTGTTTTTTTCTGTTATTAAATTTGGTTGGATATTTTCAGGATTTTATATTTCTTGTTTCTATATGTAAAGTGATTTATATATTTATACCTTTGTGTATTTGCCATTTTATGAATGGACTCTGTTATTTTGATGTCTTTCAAGGTGTCTTATTTTTATTTTACATTGAGACAGATGAATTATGCACATTTTAATTACGCGATTCTAATTTATACGATTTTTTGGGGGACCCTATCTACAGTGTAAATCGAGAGGGATAGGTGTGTTTCATTCGATGTAAACGAAACAGTACATTCTTGTCCGTTTATCGTTAGGAGTAAACACAATGGGTCAACGTCTCCTCTGATCCTATGGACGCCACGGATTTCAAAATTTGCACTCTTAATTCCTCCAACGAGAACTCTCCGTGTATCAATGACGCGAACATTGATTTCGAGTTGCCCTACTTTCCCAACGAATTATCAATTTTAATAAGCCTCATCGTACGGTTCGAGTCGAGTGGCGGCCAGATTCTTTCCAGACGCTCTTCAGGAAAATCGTTGAGTGATGAATTATTCGATCTTAAAGCATGTCGCGCGATGGAAACGACTCTCCCCGAAGCTCACCCTCAAAACGAAACGCTTTTACCGTAATAACGATTTTTCGCCAAGTTTCCTGTGGCGAGAATTAGTATCGACGAGAGCGACTCGTACCGCTCGCTCTCTATTTACTTCATGTTTCCCGTGCACGATATAATGGCAAGCAAGTGCGTATTGTATTCGATATCCGGTCTCTTTTTTTTTTTTATTCCACGAAGTATTTGGCGAAGCAATATTTGAAGTTACGAGGATAGGGTCGGCTCCATTACTACGTATAATAATAACGTCCCTCTCTCTCTCTCCTATTCCGCTCCCGTTTCTCTCTTTTCTCCATTACTTTGGACTCCTCTTTCTCACCCCCTCCCCGCGTTTCTCTCTTCCTCGCTCTATTATTCTTCCCCCCCCCCCTCGCTAGGAGCTGCTGGACCACCGCTCGTTTCTTTCTTCGATTTTCTCTATCCCCTCCCCCCTTCTCTCTTTAACGCATTTCCATCCCTTTTCCTCTCTCTCTCTCCCTCCTCCCCTCTCGTTCTCCTACCGAATCTAGTCTCTCTGCCGATCTATACCTCACCACCGCGCACCGTATCCGGTGAATGATCGTAAGAAATACGTTTATCGTTTCTACGGACGCGTATTGTACTCGCTGACTGTGTTCTTCCTCGTCGTTCCCTGTCGCGTTTATTTGTTCGGTCTCTGTCTGGTTTCCTCCGTTCAAAGTTTGTCCCTCCTCTTTGAAATTCTTGGCACGAATTAAGCGCTCGTTCAAGCACGTATCGATCGGTAACGATTTATTCTGTTTACGGGTTGCAATAATTACTCTCTCGATGAAGTGAATTTAAAAAAATCGAGTTCGCCTCGTATCTCACGGGTGATCACGGTGGTTCGTAAATATGGCTTACCTTGTCGTATTTTTGCCATTATCCCGCGGCCTCGGTGCGCAAACTTCGATTTTTATTTCGTTTTTTCTTTTTTCAATTTTCACTTGGTTCTTGCGCTCCGCGTATGCCGATGGCGAATATCGTACGCTACACGGTGCCGATTTAAATTCTACTTAAGGAGAATCTGGGTTAAGTAGGCACAGAAATCTGAAGCAGGTGAGCGACGTTCATCGATCGACATTGGATCAGGTATCACCGAGAAAGAAATGCTTCCATCGCGATAATTATAAATTCTTTGCAACGAGATTCGTTAAACCGTCGTTCGTGATTTTGTAAAATGTTTCCACGAGTGGTAACGTCGATCGTTTCGAACGGAATGTACAAATAGGAATCAACATCCATGAACATTTTTAAATTGAAAGTTTCTTTTATGGATCTGTAATGAAATTGCTGGAAACGAATGTTTCGTGTCGACAAGAATGTTTCACGTTGGAGTAGCGTTAAAAAATTGGTCACGTATTTAGTGCAACGATGCAAAGAAACGCTTAACAAAGCGTACAAACTTCTTCGTCTAAATCACGGATAACAAATATCCCATTAACGCGTAAGTTCTTTCCTTATCATCGATAAAGATATTTTATCCAACAAAAAAAAAAAAAAAACGCGGTAACTTAGACGCAGTCCAAACGCAAGGATAACTAACTCGCGCATACCACCTTAACGCGATCGAAAAGAGGGATCGCGTGCGCTACTGCACGCGCGGTGCGTGCATTCTTTCGAACGTAAATAAATAACAGAGTCGGCTCGTACGAAGTGGCCGAAGGGTCATCGATTTCCATTTGAACGCAAAACGTTCCACCTCTCGCCGCCGCGGAGTGCAAATTTATCGCGCGCCACGGATTTCGCATTGGCACGCGAGAAGTATTGGATATTTGGCTATGAAATAAAGTACTTCTGTGAATTTACATTTTAATTATACTTTTATTGATACGCAGGGAAGGGATGTCTCTAATATAACATTTGAATATAAGTAAAATGAAAATCGTTCCCTTCAATCGTTCTAGCAAACGATATAATCGATTGACTTTTGCAACTGCTAACTTCATTAAAATAAATCCAACAAGAAGAGCGATGAAAAAAAAGAAACAACTCCCGACCGATACTCGCGCGCTAGTGAGAAAAATCCTACAAAACCGGTGGTGGGAGCGCGTGGAAATATAATAAAGAAAGAAAAGAAAAAAGAGGAAGAAGTGTATCGATAAAGATACGCGAGAAACTCGTCAGAAATTCGTTTCGCGGACCGTACGAGAGCGATGCATCTTCGACGCGCTCCACTTTGATCCTCGATTTAGCCGATGACCTCGTTAACCCGTACCGCGATAGTTGCCTCCGATCGAGCCGCGAGATAAAAGTGAAGGGATGCAAATGATTATTCGACGCGATACCCGAGGAGAGGAGTAATTCCGTTATCCGTCCAGGTGTTATTGCAACACCTCTCCTTCGTTAACGTAGCCTCCGAGCGTTGCGTATTCCGTAAATATTTACGAGATCACGCGATGCACCGTCGACGTGCTCAAAATCGAGGCGAGTCTCGGTTTCACCGATTTATCTCTCTCTCTTCTTCCCGCGGATTGAATTCATATTCGATCTAGAGATATTCCTCGTCCCTCTGAAATTCAATCGGTAGAAACTAGCGAGGGGTTGGGGGGAGGTGAACGAGGGAGTAATTTTCGCACGGCACTCTCAATACAGCCGCGCGAGGATTCAATTTCTCGTCTACCACGAACGAATAACAAAAAAAAAAAAAGAAAAAAAAAGAAATGGGGATATTAGCAGATCTGCCATTCTTTTGTCCGACGGCGTCGTCTCGTAGACCCGACGACGAGCGGCGAGGGAAGAAGGGGGGGGGGGGAGGGGGGATGACGACGGCGGAGAAGACGGAGGCAGCAAAGTCCCAATTTAATTCGGATGAATCCACGGGACCGTTCTCTCCGCCAGTTCTTTCGCCTCTTTTGCCTTTTTCTGGGCCGCGAACTAAAATATTCTTGGGGCCCCGGCTAGCGCGCGCTCGCGCTACTATCCCCTCGGACACGCATATACGCATCCCTCGGACATAAAACTCAACCCACGTGCAACGAAGAGTTGGACGTAGGTGGCCTCCTAATTTTTTATCTGGCCCTCCGCCATCGTTCGTCCATAAGGCCCCCTCCACTCTATAGGTATACACGGAGCTATTAGACGTCTCTAATGCGTGCCTTTTTTTTTTCTCTCTTTCCTTCTTGTTCTTCTTTTTTTTCATGCACGATCCTCTTTCTCCCCTGCGTGCCGGAGAAAAATGCGCGCGATACCGTTGCCAGAGGCTGGCACAGGAACGCTGCACTTTTCTGGATGCTTCTCGGGAGTTAGCGAGATTTTTGGCAACGTTTGAAATTTGAGCGAGTCTTCGACGTTTTTTTTTATCCGTCATGGTGCGCCGTGTAGCTTTTTTCTTTTATTTTAATCCTTCGCTGCATGACTTTCAACCTTTTTTTCTTACTATATTATATACCAGGAATCCATACAAAATAAATTAGAAAAATCGTGGTCAAGTTTCTGGTACGAAACTTGTCTTTTTTAATTAGTAGCGTATATGTTACATGACAGGGTAGCGCGATTTTCTTTGTTCTAACGTGATAAACATTTTTCACAGCTGTGTATTATCATTCGGTGGATCATAATTCATATGCAGTGAAGGGTTAATCGTTTCCACTTTCAGACCGCTAAAAATATACAACAAACGTCACTGATTCTACACGAAAAAGAACAAAGATTCTCGAATGGCAAAAAATCGAGGACGGACGATAAAATAACTTAACGTTCTGGAACATTTAACAGGCTATTATTTATCGTCACGTTTATCGAGAGACGTCACCGAAAGACAAATTCACCGCGCCTTCCACCAGAGCTGTGGTGTTCTCGATTATTTCCTTCACGCTCGACTTTACGCGCGACGGTAAGGAGTTTCCCAGAATTTTCTTTTTCCAGCCCCGAGATATCCGTCGTCGACCCCTCGACGCACAACGTTGGACGCGTATTTTCCATCGGCCTACCCTCCACAATGCTCGTCTTTCTCGATGCCTTTCAGAGTGAAACCGGCTGCACCGCCATTTACCATAGGATTTTAGAAAGGTTCCTTTTACAAAGTGGAGCTCTAGTTTAGTTTTTGTTGGCCATCCCCCTCGCCCCCTTCCTCCCTCCACCCCCTCCGTCCCTCGTCCTTTCGTTTTCTTCCCGCAAGGTCTTTCTGCTCGCGTTCCATTCGCTTCTGCCGATCAGAATCCATCTAACCGATTTCGGATCTTCTTAAGCCGAGTCCACGCGAGACGCGCGGCTCTCTTCCATTGTGCCCTCACCCACGCCGGAAAAAAAAAGGTTCCAAATTTCATCCATCGGGGAAAATATGAATGGAGGGTGCGCGACTTTATTCTCATATTCGTGTCTCCTTCGAATCGTTTTGTTCGGCTCCTATGGAGGGACTTTTAGATAGATAAAAAATTAAGTATAGCGAGACACGAGAAACCTTATAACTAGATACTATCTATCGAGGGGAAAAAATGATGTTCGATTGGAAATCCTTTATTTTTTGTGCTCTCGAATCGGGTAATGGTTTCGAAACAAACTCATCGACATTGAATTTAAAATTTGCTTTATTAAATCACTGTTGACGTGGTACGATTTTCTTTCCCATTCCTTCGAGGCAGACTGCGAAACGAGAAAATTTGTATATCGTGCCGCGTCGTTCTCGTGGAACGTAGGAGCATCTAAATTGAATATTTTCCTATTCATTCATATTTCCATCCGATTCTTTTCCTCCAGCACATTTGTGGCATTCCTGGCTGGCTGGGGAGCACGTAATTTCCTATTCTCCTTTGAAACTGCTCGCTTTCCCGGAGAATCCTCGTTCAGAGAAGAATTCGATTCAACGCTGCTCCCTCTTTACTTTGATCTTTTTTTTTTTCTCTCCTGAAATCCATTCACGTACTTGCCGCGGGACTGAGAAACAGTCGGGAAATAAGTAGCGAGAGAGAGAGAGAGGAGAGGGTAGATAATCTCGCAGCGTCTGCGGCTTATCTCGCGTGAAATTTACGGGCTGGTTTCTCAGTTGGCCGTCGCGTTACGATTCACGCTTCTTTTTTTATTCTTTACGATATAATACAGTAATACGCGTACAAAGGATCTTTACAGACTTCGATCGATAATGGGAAGCTGATTGGCGAAGTTATAATTATGATATCGGCAGACTAAGGATAAATTATTACTTTAAAATAAGATTGGTTGGGAAATCTAATTTTTAAAATATTCGCGTGTCCAAATTGAAACCGAACTGTTATTTTGATAGGATATTCTGTGGTTTGAATACATTTAATATTGGTAACGAATTTCACGATATCTGAACGTCACTTTGAATACTAAAATCCGCGTCTCATGAAAGGAATCGAGTAATCGACCGTTGTAATATTAAGTGTAAAAAAGACAAGTATTGGCGTAAATGTCCGGTCGCGTTTATTGGCAGGCGGAAATCTTTGTTTTCGTTTCTCCTTCCTGTTCCCTTTCCGTCAGGTAGTCCGATAATATTTTATCCCCCCTCGCAACCACGAATATCTCTATTTCCACGAAGCAAGGTCAAGTTTGATATAGTCCAGAATAGCGATAACGTTAAATGCCAACGGACAATTCGGTCGGTACTATATGTATAGAACAATGCCTCGTTAAACGTCAGCCAAGACGTTAGAACGGAGTGGTTGGCGTTACGAGTAACGTAAATTCGCGTTACAACGTGATCCCTCTAACGTCGATTGCATCGAACTTCTTCTATTACTACGAAAATTGCTTTATTTCCCCATTCTTGAACTTTCGGTCGAAACCAACTCGACTCGTCTAACTTATTTGCCATTTGCATGCGGGTCCACTGGCTTGATGCCGAGGGACACTGCATTTCGCAGAGTTGCAAAATCATTAAGAGTTTTGAATAACTCGCATACTTTGGAGTATCGATCGTGAACATTCGCAACGTTTCTGTTATTTGAATCATTAAAATGTAAAATACTCGAAGCACAGGACGTTACACTGTCCACAAAACATAGGAATTGAAAGATTCCTAGCATTCCTCTTTATTCGCGCCATTCGATCTTAAAACCCACCAAGCACATTCGCCTCAAAACGATATAAAATATTTCACCCGAACAACCGCAAGAAAACATTCCTATTTCCGGCATTTTCGGAGAGAATCGCCTTAAAACTCTCGATAATCATTCGCCGCGACGTCGGGCTCCCAATGAAACGCGGGTATCGAACGGAAATAACGGAATCATAAATCCACCCTCGTCCGTCAAACCCAGAAAACCGTGCAGCCATTTCTCGAGCTTCCTGGGTCATGGCAAACGGAAAGGGAGGAATCAGTTGCAACCGCGAGGGAGATCCCCTGACAGCCCGGACCCGTGGATCCCAGGACGTGTTTCGTAAGCGCGCACCGCGCGGTATCATCCTCCAGCTGGTAAACAGCTGCCCACATCCTGTCTCACGTACGCTTTCGGCTCTCCTCTCTCTCTCTCCTCTCCTCTCTTCCTTCCTGTCCTCCTCGAAGACCACGGCGTTTCTTTTTTTCTCTCCTCTCCCCTTCTCTTTCTCTTACCTTCCCTCCCTCCCTTCTCTCTCTCTCTCTCTCTCTCTCTCTCTCTCGTACCTCGTCCCATCGAGTTGCTCTCCTCCAGTTAGCTGGCGCACGCACGCACGCACGCACTCGCGGCCTGTCGGAGATGGTGGAGAAGAGTGGCACCAAGATGGTGGACAGGTGCATCGAACGATGCAACCCATGGACTCTCGTCGCGCTCACCGACGCCGGTCGTCGGCACGCGACTGCACGCCTTCTTCTACACATTAAAAATCATGCGGGGCACCGGCGACCCACGTATTTTTTACGCGCGTGCTTTCACGCGTGCGAAAGTATATGCGCCCCGCGCGTTAACGTTGCTTTCGCGGAGGACACGCGGAAGGTGTTGCGCCGGGGGCCGGACGCTCGTACGTGTGCGAGCGGTATACATTATCGTTGGGTAGAGATCCAAGGCGATAGATTCGCGCACCGCTAAACTGTTTAAACGCTAACCGCCACCGATACCATCGCGGCCCATGCCGTGGAGAGGCTACGGCCGTTAATTAGCACTGGATATCGTTAACCGCGATTAGCCTCGATTCTTCGACCACCCGAGCAACTTCTCTTCGCGCGGTCTGTTTACCTCCCGTTCCGCGATCGTCCATGAATTTTGATTCGATTAATCGCGCTGTGATTGTAAGTTTTCGATGATCTTGCTCGGCGAGGCGTTGTCGTCGGGGGATTCCTTGACAATTATTTTTCTCGTACCCAAGACTGAGGTTGGTTGATTCAATAATTTATATTTGTGTCCACGTTTTGGTATCTCCTAGTATTTTTCTCTCAGATCAGATGTCGTTGACATCGTTATGGGCATTTTTAGAGTCTTTCTATTTTTTATCGCTCACGTTATAGTTTGGGGTATATTCTTTTTTCTAAGAAAACATAAAATTACCCATCTCGACGCGGCCTATCCGAAGGCAATTGCAGTTTAAAAAAGAAAAAATCATTTTTTAATGCGGTTTTACCACCTCGAGAACCCCCGTTCGTTCTTTCTGGAAAAGATACAAGGTCTAGTCTCGCGTACTTGTGCTTGGCCCGAGACAAGACCTTGTCTCTTGATACCTTAGTAAAAGTATAAGAAATCGATATAACTACGCGATCAGTTAACCTTGCGGCTTTTTAGAAAACAAAAAATCATTATTTCTGTCAGAAAAACTTCAATAGCGTTCGCAAAGTCCTCGTCGAACCGAATAACATACTACAATTCGTTAAAAATTGACCCAGTCGCGCAAGTCGTAATTACAATTACCGAAACCTCGACGACGACGCACTTTTAACGGTGCATTCTTAACGCGTGATCCGCGTATCCTACGTCAGGTGGGGCAGGTACGACAAACGAGCGAGGAATGCGATTCGCGGTGGTACATTTTGGAATAGCCATTAACGAGTAGCGGTATCAAGGGTAATATCATATTCCTGAAAGTGAAATCGCTCTCTTAATACCATCGTACGCGGATCGCGCTTAATTTCCACCAGCTGCTCCCGAACGACTTATCCACCGAGTTTGTTTTTGCCCGTCGTAATCGCCGTATCGTTCGCGATCTTTCAACGGCGCGTCTTTGAAATAATTTATCGGCGCGTAATCTCGACGATACGCGACTTCCCTCTCGGACATAATCTACCTCATACCAATTAAGGGAATTTATAACGAACGACGTCGTGTAATTCCTATCGCTGAGTTTACGCGCAACAATAATATTTTCGATCGAACGTGGCGGGCAACGATGGTTTATCGTCGAGCAGTATAGATTATTAATGACTCCGGGGCTTATTTTCTCGATCCTCCCATATAATAGACAGACAGGTGGAACAAACACCTTTAATACCGCGTATACCTGTCCGATTCGGCGGTAAGAATCGTCAGGTCGCAATTTACCGCTTGCATTCAGGGTCGCCCGTATTTCACGGCTGAAATGCTGCGCGGATCGTTAAGCCGCTGTCTCGGCGGCCGATGATGATTTTAATCGCACTGTAAATATCAAAAGTACGCTCAACGGACGGAATATTTAAACTGCACTTTTTTTTTAAAGTTATTTTTCCCTTTGCGATCGAACAGCTGGTTTTAATTCCAAGGATACGATATACCATTTTTGTCCTCCGTTCCGCGAATTTGTTACTCGGTTTTGTTTAGGTTGTCTTCTGGATTTCTTTGTTTGTTTATTGGAGTAAATTGTTGAAATGTATATTTGGGCAATTTTTACCGAGCCAATTTTTCTTGAAATTTGCTAACATAATACAGTTGAACTAGATAATTTATTTATTTATAGATCATATTATGCAAAAACAAAAGACAGGGGTATTAATAATAATTAATATCGACAAGATATATAAAATTCTTTTCTCACCCGATTGATCGCCACGTCATCCTTGTCTGGGTGACACGTCAAACACATCGACAACCTCAATATTAATATTCCACAACTACGTTACAACCCACGCGTCAACCACGTACGTCTGACGTGGCTATCACGCTTTCTCGCAACGCGATGCGATGGAACGTCGAAATGAATTTACTCAATTTTCACAATTTCCGCCCTTTTCCTGGCAAATAAACTGCACGATCGAGATATCGATGCCGATTAGCCTAACCGGTTTAAAAAAAAAAAAAGTAAAGGAGAAGAAAAGATAGGGACAGTCGGGTCGGGGGTAAGAACAGAAGCAAAGTCCCGACAGACACCTTGTCCAGCAAGATTTAGTTCAACTGCACTTTGAGGTGCACCTGCGCGGCGCGTGCTACGGAGATGCATCTGTCGCATTCGCTTTGCGGCCACGTGCCCCGGTGCATATACACCCGTATAAACGTGGACATTTGCGACTAAACGCGAGCGGGTAACGTGCACTCGGTGCGTCGGAGAGGACAAAGGTAATTTTGTCCGGGACGAAACACAAACTTTCGCTTCTGGGAATGATGATCCGTTAAATTTTGTGAGATGCGTCTTGGCAACGGTCGCGCGGAGTCGGTGTGCGTAAATCTAGTAACGCGTTAACGCGCTTTCAATTGCCGGCGCGCGTTGAATTCGCGTTTGTCGGCGCCTGACGGCGTGCTACTGTTGCGCGAGTTTATTTTTCCACGAATACACCGATGAATCATAAATATAATTTCATAGTTATAACTTGTTGTTGCTTTATTTATGGTGTCCGTAGTAACATATTTGTTTCGGTTATGCGTGGATTTGTTCAAAACCGTTTGTTAGCCGCTTCAATAATAATATATTTGTAAATATATTTATTCTGGTATTATACACAGATTGTTTAAAATTTGTCATCAATTGTTTTAATTGTAATATAAACACATTTGTTTCGGTATCATGCAGATTGTTTAAAATTTGTCAACATAATACCCGCGTAAACACATTGATTTCGGTATTATACAAAGATCGTTTGAAACTTATTCTCGCTAACGACGCAACATAAGATCAGCAGCCGGCTAGTTTAAAGACTCGCAATCGCGAAGCTATAAAACAAAATTGCGGTCGATTGCTAATAGGATAGTGTACCCTGTACTTTAATCGCGTTGACGCGAGAGAGACGGTTGCAAATAAAGCGTACGATCGCATTGACCACGGGAAAGTGATTTCTTTCTTTTTTTTTCTTTTTTTACTAATCCCCTCCGAGTCGTATCGCTTTAGCGTGAAACACGGCCTGAGGAAACGTCTTGAGCAATTACGACGAAAGATGCTGGGAAATGGAACGCGTTCACTCCCATAACTCCCCACGATTTGGATAAGCTCTGCAATCTCGTTTTATCGATATAGATAAATCTCGAAGGGAAGTAGGGTATTTGCGCGCGCGCTCGCGCGTTCTTGCTTATCTTACAGTGTACGTTTATCTACAAAACGATTCCACTTTTTCAAATCTCCTAGCTCTCTTGGGTCTAACCTTACCCCCCCCCCCGTCTTTCGCTTTATTTCGGGAAGTATACTCGTATCGACTGTCATAAATTCTCTAGGCAAGAGCGTTAGCTATCGCAAAGAAATAAATCGATGCGAGAATCCTGAGAGAGTAAACAAAAATATATAGTAAATCTTCCGGATCCGTGCACGAATTTCACAGTTTGCAAATTATAGTTGCCTCGAGAGGGAAGAATTATGCTTACAAGCTTTAGAAATATTAGAAGGGATATTTTCCCGATGCCGGAGTAAGCGACGAAATGTTGGCGCACGTTTGGTATGGTATAGTAACATTTTTTGTTTGGGCCCAAATACGTTTTGAAGGGATGAAAATAGCCCTTGAAGTGAAGGGGGATTTTTATGAAAACATAATTTTAAAAAATGTTTCTCTCCGCTATCTTATAGAGAGTAAAGAACAGTAAAAACGCCCCATTAATCAGTTTTCAATATCTCTAATAGTTTTCAAGATATTTGCAAAAATATATTTTCGACCCCTTCACCTCAAGATTCATTTTCATCCCTTCAAAACGTTTTTGGGCCCAAACAAAAATTGTCTAAATTCATACCTCAGACCCCTCTACAAATCCTATAAATTTCATTCGAATCGAAATTTTCGGTTTCGAAAGGTTTCCTCGTTAGTCACGATTATCTTTTCCAACTAACACCACCATTGATCCCCATCGGTCAACGAACGACACTCGAAACTCGTTCTCACCATACTCGCGGCGAGTTCTTATTTCGAACGACGCGCGGGGAAGATCTATCCGTACGGAACGAGGCGGATCAATTTACTATACTCCCCGGTACACGCTCGTCCGAGGCTTACTACCGCTGAGTATCGAGCGCGGAATATAATAGCGGTAGTAGGAGGGTACCGTTGCACGCGTTGCTGCATCGCTCTGCCAAAGGAAGGACCCCGTGCAATTTCCAGCTGCACAACAATGCGGCGGTTACGAAACCATCGCCGCGGACCCCTGTCTCTCTTACTGTCGCAATTTACGATCTAGTCCGGTGGTCTCTTAGACTTTGCCTCACCATCGGTATCACCGATATTCCGCGCGCCGCGCGACTCTCCCGACGCGATCGCCGATAAACGCAGGCACGGCGAAGAAAATCGTCCACGGGAGGAAACACCTTACGCGCATTATCCCGGGAGGGAAAGGTGCGATGTTCGAGACGACGATGCGAGAGAGAGAGCCTCGGTACACGGGGTAACTGTAATTTAAATTAGACACGAGGTAAATTAGACGGCATTTCGACGTAACGAGTGCGGTAACCTCGTGCTTGCGAACTTATTATTATTTTTGTTTTATTTTTGTTGTTGCTGCTGTGATTTCACCGAGGAAACATGGGGTAATGGAAAATTCAAGAAATTCTGAAACTTTGCTGGATATGTATTCATTGAAGATGAGAAAGTTTGTTCTGTTGTTTTGGTGAAATAACGGGAGAGGGTTTTATTATTCGAGGTGAAGTTATTTTTTTCTTTTTCTCAAAGTATCGCCGGAGTTGTAAGGAAAATTGAAAGAAAAGTACTGGGTACTCCGCGAGAAAGAAGAACGTCTCTCTTCGATTTCCCCCCGGACAAGTTTTTGAACCAGGAAAATAGTTTCCTAGCCTTTCGGGAGTAGATTTACGAGCTGATAATTTCGTAACTGTAAGAAAAAACGCCTCGCGTCACATATCCTCATCTCGAGATGTCGTCGTTTCAAATTCCGAACGTCAATTCTTCTTGTTGGCTTTCGGTTAAATTGCCTTACCTTTTTTATCATACAAAATTTATTTCCATGTATTGTTTACATAAATCCTATATTCGCAAACGAATCACGAACTTAATTTTTTTGAAATAGTGCATCGCGGCATTTTTTCTTACAGCCGCATAATTATATGTATAGTATAGAACGCAATGTTTCATAACAAACAACAGCGTCGATTATAAATAACTGTATATCCCGTACAGTCTGTTTCGAGAGACACGCGCAAACACAAACATTAAACGCATCTGGCGCCGTATTAAAAATAAATCGCGGTACATCTTCGCCAGCTCTCGGTTATCAAAACAATTCAAATTTCCTATACTTCCTCGTATGTCGAGAACAAATGGGGAAAAATGAACGTGACTCGAAGGAATAAGAATAAAGGAGGGGCGTCGTCGAACGAGAAGGGGGAAACAAAGACAGAGTACAAAGAAATTGAAGACACGTTTCTCGACGGTATAAAAGAAAAACGAAGCTTCTCTTCGCGACGCTATTTTTACTTCGCGCTGACCCTTGTAATTGGTACCGTTACAAACGAATCGCCATTCCGTCGTTGGTGCACGTCGCTCCGCGGATTCGTCACGATTGTTTCGTTCCAATTCGTTGATTCTAATATCGCCGCGAGAGTTCGGTACTTTCTATTGTCGCTTGGATACAAACGACTCTTCGTTTACTTTTTCAATTCCGCTCCGTCGTTGTTGGAATTCCGATGTATTCCCGCGCTGTCTGTATCGTGGAAAATTCAGCTTCCCGGAGATTGATACAATGGTAACATGGAAAACGATCGATCAAAAATCAATCGTTTATTTCAGAAACCCTCTAAATATACCTTTTCACTTTTCGCGATGATTAATAAAGAAAAAAACTGTTTCACGACACTAAAACGGTTTCTTTAAACTCCCAAAAATTACAAAAAGGATTAGACCACTCAGTCTTTTAAATATCAGTGTCGTTTTAGCTCAATGACTTACCTGTGAGGGGGAAAGAACAAAAGAGGCGCATAGCAGTGGACTGTTATTTTTTTTTAGCGTCTAGAGGGTTTCTGAAATAAGCGATTCAAATACAGTCATCCCGATATTCTTCGAGTGCAAACAAAGCGCGCAAAATTTTACCATGGCCGTTCGCAAACGACGACAGGTATTCGGTGAAGGTGTGTTCTCGAATACGCGAAATTGTCGAGCCACCTCTCATTACGTAGGTACGTGCGCGGCAACCGTCGGTTGCACTTTGAAAACTATCGAATAAAGAGTGGCAAAGAGAGCGACGCCGGTGCGGGACGGCGAAAAGGGGGGGGAGGGGAGGGACGCAGTACGAAGAGCGTCTCGCAGCTGGATCGTCGATGCAGGTGCTCGATGCACCTTCGGGAAAAACGGATATGCTTGCGCATACATTTGCGGTGTCATCGGGGCGTACTTTTATGCGTCGCGAAATTGGCCGATACGCGCGCACCCGATTCGATCCGATAAATCCAATTAAATTAAACGTTACAAAGGGGGATATCGCGGTAACGAGTAGGTTTGCAAAAAAGAAATGGTTGTCGAGATACGTCCGTCAGGACGGTAATAATTAGTCGTCTGCCTCGTTGATTCGACGCTTTGAAATTATCTCGCCCCCCCTCCCACCGGTGTCTAGAGATTTTTAATTTCACCGCCGGAATTCCGGCTCACCGGGTTCCCTCTGCCATTGGATTGAAATCTGACGCGTCGAAATCTTTGACACTGTTCTCACCGATATAACGGTAGTGAAGTATACTTCGTGTTTACTTATTCCTACCGTGACCGTACAAATGATCGATCTTCAAAACAATTTACATTTCTTAAACACGTTGACAGCCGGCCCCGCGAAAACGCGGATTTCTGTGTCTGTCGCTTGAGTAGTTATATATATGTAATAATCCACCATGAAACGAGAAACTGTATTTATTTTATAATTATAGATTAAAAATATCGATTTTGTTAAAATTGTTAATTACTTACCGTTAATTTGTATGTCACGAATATGCAAATAAAATGTATTATTTTACGAAAATATAATAATGTTTTAAATATTTCTTTTAGCTATTCAGTGATCAGAAAGAAGCGAATAAAACCAGCGTTCGGGGTTTAAATGGCTTTAAATGTCTCTTAGATCACCGGCTGTCAATGTGTTAACATAAAATAAAGATACCAGCCAATTCGAGGGCGCAAAAAATTTAGTTTCTTTTATTTACAGATAGATAACGTATATTTTACCGTTAAAGTCAAGCGCTGGTGCAATAACGTCGTACGCAGAAAATTCTATACGAATTTGAGAGAAACGATCGTATGACCGGTCGCGGCGGGAATAGCGTTAAACGCCTAGATCCGCGTCTCGACCTTTCCCCGCTTAGATCCGCGATACGACTGGTCGCTGACTGACAATGAGCGGGGCAGAAATACCGTGGATGCAGTCCGCGGTTATATGTATACCGCGCGCGCGACGGAGCGCGTGGGAGTGCAACGTGTGTGGGGAGTGTGCGACGAGATCGCGATGTGGGTCACTAGGAAATTGTTAGTCGTCTGTCGTTCTGACAGCCTTCCTGTCCCCACCGAGCGCGCAAATGTGGGCGCCATTGTCCGATCCCACCGGCAGGATGTGTAGGACTCGCATGCTAAGAAGGGCGCGAAGAAAGTTTAACGAGCGACGGTGTGCGCTACGATTTATACGCGCGTCGGTTAATCGGGATTCCGGCTAGGCGATCGACGTAACGAGTGTACGTCTGTCTCTCGATTTGCACGGTACTTCTGTTTACAGAACTTTGATTGTGCACGGTTTTAAAAATAATAAGGTACTGGTCAAAATGAAGATTCTAGTTGCACGTGTATTTATGGTCAGCCTTCTTCGATAAATAAAGTTCTGGTTAAACTTTCTAAGGATCTTATATTTGTTGTTTCTTAAGGTGAAATGAATTATATATTTATACCGTTATATATCTCATTTTTTGAATGGACTGGTTATTTTGATGTTTTTCTAAGTATATTTATTTTACGTTGAAATTATACATTACAACCTACTTTGATTGTAATCCGGGGGATATGTCTAGAGGTAGTCGAGAGTGTCATGTTTTTTTCGAGGAACAGTAGTCTCGAATTTTTCTATGCTCCGTAAAGGTCCATTTGCACTGACCTACGTCGTGCCGTGACACTGGGTAATATATTTCAAGAACGTTCAGAAATATCTCGAGAAGAATGTTAACCCGTCGTTGGTCGCGTGGCGAGGGATTCCCCCACTACCATATTATTTTAGTCACCACTGTCTATTAAATTGGCTTATTAAGATAAATCTTCAAATGTACATACGTATTTTATAATTGTTTATAATTAATACAAATTGCATAATTAATGTGTCTTGGTAGTTTAAAACATACAATATTTCATATAAAATAGAGTGGTGGAATAAAATAATATCTTGATGAGAGAATTCCTCACCACGCGACCAACGCTGGATTAAGAAAATGGTAAAATCTCCAATGGCACGACAGAAACTTGGAACCGTCGTGTTCAATAACGTCGGAGTTGATCTCTTCCGTTGCCGTCGGCGATCGCCTCGAACGTTGTCGGGCCGGGACGTGACGTCGACGTCACGCGCATGATTCACGGCAAAGTTGACGCGCCGTTGCCGATACGTGACATGACGGTGACGTTGACGTCACGTATCGTTAGGTATCAGTCTTGAGGCCGGAACCACGCGAGCTTCGAGGCCAACGGACGTTACGTCGAACCGTTCCGACAGACTATACGCAAAATTAACGCAAATTCCAATAATGATAAATTCCGGTAAATTTCAATAAATTTCAACAATGCGCTGCGGACGTTTCTTCTAACTGTTTGGCGCAACGTCCGTTGAATCGACGCTCGCGCGACCTCGGCTGAAATCGAATGCTTTGTTCGCGGTTACGTCACGCCGACAATTTTCTATGATTTTCCTATTGCCAAGCTATGAACATTTCTATCGGTTTCCAGACGTTCATCTCGACTCTTTGATAATCGCGGCAAAATTTGAAATCGTCTTGCGAGATCCGGTACAATGTTAACCCTTCCGATACCCGAATATCTTTGTATCTCATATTCACGTAATTTCACATCCACTCGTTATCGTGAACCGTTCGCAACTTTTTTTTTAAATTTTCCCTAACCATTGACTTTAAAACCAACTTCACCGCTTTAAAGTAGCTCAATAGATAATAGATTCAATCGTTTCTGAATAAGCCGCTCGTCTCGCTTCGCCAAAACAATAAACTTTACCTCGAATATGTAATCAGAATTCTCATTATCGAACTCCGAGTGGATCCACGCTGATGATGCAAATTATATGACCACGTCTCGGGCGTAGTTCCAAGTTTGCAAAAATTCTCATGCAATCGTAGTTTCACCTATGCTTCCCGGGTCTGAAAGTACCTTGCGAGCGTGCAATCGTTTTAATCCCTCGTTTGATCGTCCGGTCCGCCGGAAACTTATAACTACGTATCCCAGCGGCTCGTTCGCGGTTAAACGTTCGTCGCTGGAAATCAATTCGCGTCGTGGGTTCGTCTATTCGCGCATCGAGGAAAGTGGAATCCATTCGTTGTACCTCGGGCTCTACGTGCGTCGATCACTTTGATCGGACGAAGACAGTTGCGTGGCGGAGCGAAGCTGAAACGGACGGGCGAATCCGCACGGGTTCATTCCACCTCTTTCAACGACCGAGGGTTTATTATCTCTCTTTCGGTACACGCCGGCCGCGTCGCGGGGCTTTCATCCCGTGTATTCACAACCACTTCTCTCTTTCTTTTTTTTTATTTCTTCAGTCGTAAATAATAATTAAAAGGAATACTTTTTCCTATCGCGTGAAACGCGTGGCGTTTTTAATACTCGGGAGTTTTTACTCGTCGATCGGTGATCGTTGAATCTTTGTGTGATTGCGGTAAAACGTGATACGGATGGAAGGTTATTAATTGAATCTCTTTTTCTGACGGTCAGTCTCGCGATTCTCAACTGCTGGTATCTGTGGTATCCGTTATCGTGTTTTCGAACGGGCGACGTATTCTTTTTATCCTTTCTATCTTTTGTAAGGATATCAAATATTTTGTACGCAAAAAGCTTTCGACCTCCCTGATTCACTTTGTATACATCCGCACTGACTCATTTATTTTCCAACGTTCAGTGTTCTGTTTTTACAACGCTGCTTTTCAGACCTCTACTCGTCATTATTTCCATACCTTCCTCGTAGATAGTAGTTCTCTTAGAACTAAAAGTTGCAAGGTCTCTTCGGTATATTCCCGAACACGAAATAATCAGGCAGTAGATTTTCTGTAAATATTCAATGTTGTGTATGTCCAAAGTCGTTAGGATTTCTTAGAATAGATATTAGACCTCTTACGAATGAATTGATAACCTTTAAATGATCGATTAACGTTAAAACTACCAAATCAGTCATTTCGACTGGTCCGCGGAAGATAGTTGTACATTAATTATCTAGTTCCAGCGTTAACAATCGTCGCGCTTGAATTATTCCACGCACAGCGATAACGAAAGTCACCGTGCGCGAATTATTCCGCTTGCTGATGCAAATGGGTTAATTTAGTATTATTTAGTCTACGTTCATAATATCCTATCCTAATAATCCATGAATAACAATCATTCGGCTTATCGTCGACACCTCCGTTTCTTTTAAACCATTAATCGTTACAATCTACCAAAACGCATACAACAAATAACATCTTTCACTCCATTCATGCCCGCCAGATTTCAGCCTCTCGGTACCAACGAAGTAAATAACGTAACAGGAAGCGAAACGTTACGCGCGTCGTCGGAACCCGGCGTAGTTTAATTTGCGGAAGCGTTGGCGCGCACGCACGTTCTAATTTTATTATCGCAGTTGCGTCGGTGATGTCACGATAACCCAATTATCGCCGGGTTCGCCGATATCGATTCGTTCAACCCGCGCGCTTACTTATCATCGTTTATACGTCGAGCGAAATGATTTCGATAACTCGATTCGCGGAAGTGTTCTCGCCCCGAGTCACGATCATATTCTCCGTTCTCTCTCCGCGGGGCGAATAAAACTGCTTTTCCGGCCGAACGGAACGCGCGTTGATTTCTCTCCGCGCGTTGTATCGCGTGGGCGGACGATACGCGTTCTACCGCGTTGCATAAAGCTTCTCGGTGTATCGTTAACAGCCACGGGCGAACTACATTAATGGTACGCGATACGAGAGGCAGAGGACTTCGGGCGGATTAACACCGCGAGACGTTGGGTCCCAGATGTGAATTGAAATCGGGACGTTATCTCGCGCGAAAGATGTACGATAAGCGCCGTAATCGCGGTATGCGAACTGTATTTTGTGTAAATCACGGTAATGTATGTAGAATCGAGAGATAGGGTGTTTGTCTCGAGTCAAGTACGAGTACGCGAGGACTGGTATTATTTAACGGTAAAAATGTGCGAACAGACACTTCCTGGGGGATAACGTTACTCGCCGCTTCGTAAGAACTCATTTTACAATTTTATATTTATTTTATATTTTAAAATGATTTAAAATAATTTTAAATATCAAATTGGTCTTGTGTTTTACAATTTTATATTTATTTTATATTTTAAAATAATTATAAAACTGCCAAATACAAGACCAATTTGATATTTAAATTCTTCTGACTTTCCCCCATAAAATGAACTTATACATATTCTATTCTTCCGACACATGCTACCCCAAGGTTTTTTTTACTTCTGATACCAAGTTTGATAATAATCCGATGAAGTTTAATCAACACACTCATAATCAGAAAATAGAATTCACCTCACACAGCGAAGTGGTTAAGTTGCCCCGCTATTATAATAACGAACAATAATCGCGAGGCATTTCTAAAAATATCTCAAAACCAACAGCGAATCGAATACTTGAATTCGATCATCGAGGTCCATTAAAATCAGAATGCAGACACGAATATAAAAGAAGTGAGCGCGGGAGGGTTACGGGTAAAGTGAAACGTGGAACGAAGGATCGAAAGTAAGTTTCTCCGTAGCCCCTGTCGCGTAGGATTTTACAATTGTCGCGTGGGTGTCGACGGCGTATTTTACACGGCGTAAGGAACATTCGTACCCCGCCCCCCGAGAGGGGGAGAACAACGCTATTATTGCGCAAGAATTGCCCCGAGGTACGGAGTCGCTGACAACGATACGTATCGCAATGAACGCGATGATCGATAAATCATTCCTTAAAGCGACACCTTGGCCACGTTGTAAGCCTCGCGTTATTTCTACGTAACTCGCAAGGAAACCCTTCAAACCCGAAAATTTCGATTCGAATGAAATTTACAGGATTTTTAGAGGTGTCTGAGGTATGAATTTAGCCATTTTTTTGTTTCGGCAGAAAAACGTTTTGAAGGGGTGAAAATGGCCCTTGAAGTGAAGGGGGATTTTTATAAAAAAATAATTTTAAAAAATGTTTCTCTCCGCTATCTTATAGAGCGTAAAAAACAGTAAAAACACTTCATTAATCAGTTTTGAATATCTCTAATCATTTTCGAGATATTTGCGAAAATATATTTTCGATGCTTAACTTCGAGGGCCATTTTCACCCCTTCAAAACGTTTTTGAACCCAAACAAAAAATGGCTAAATTCGTATCTCAGACCCCTCTACGAATCCTGTAAATTTCATTCAAATCAGAATTCTCGAGTCCGAAAGGTTTCCTTGCGAGTTACGCTCGAGGTTAAACCTGACGTCGCGCGTATTTTAACCGAAATCCCCCGTACATCTGTCTCTCTTCCTCTTACCGAGCGTCTTTGGCGTCGGTCAACCTTTAAAGAGCGATATCGCGACGAGCAATCGCGATAATTCCCAACGGTACGAGCGGCGAGCCTCCTCATTGCGTGGCGGCACGAATCCGCGAAAGCGAGAAGCGGACGTACGTACGTGCGTGCGTGCGTGCCACCGTCGATGATCGAGATAACGCGAAACTGTAACGAGGAAGTTATTAAAAAAGGCCGTCTTGTTTGTTCTGCGGTGAGAGGATCTCTCGTTACGGCATTTCGCCGTATTTAACGGCGTACGATAAACATTCCTGAGCGCGCGTCGCGCGATATCTTTGCAGAATTGAAGGGGGGAGTGGGGGAGAGGGGTGCACCGACGATGGTAGACCTTGATATTGCGCAATCTCGTCGCACTCTTTAAAATTCGCGTCCGGCATTCGTTGCGACAGAAAAGTCGCGATGTTTATTACTGGAAGATAAAAGGCCGATATCGATTGCGAGCTAGCTAGCTCGCGATTTTATTCGGCGACTCTCGTTCCACGATAAATCACGCGCCCCGGGGAATTGCTTTCTTATCCTTTTACGCGAACTAATCCTTTCCGGTTGAGTTGCGAGCGCGGTACGCGAGCCGCGTAATTGCAATTCGTTCCTCGACACCACGGTTTTGCGGACGACGCTGCGCTTGGTTTGCCGTTTTTTTGATTTTGAGAGCCAAGGAGGTTTCGAGTGGGGGAAGAGGGGGCTGGGGGGACGTTCTCTTATTGATACGGTCATTTCTTAAGCCCCCGGTGCGGAGAATGAAACTGTATTTAGGTACTTATTGTCGAGACTTGAAAATATTGCGAGTTTGAAGGGAGAGAGCGATAGAATTAGTTTCGCAAATCCAGCATTGCAAAATTATTAAGTTTCACATTCTCAAGTTTCAAAAGTTTCGGATATACTCCGATAGAATTGTATTTTCGTTTCTCAAGATCCCTGCTCTAAAATTATTTAGGTTCTAGTTTCCAAGTTTCGAAAAAAAAAAAAAAACAGAGCCAGAGGTACACTCCGATGAAATTGTATTTCGTTTCTCGATTCCTATCCTACAAATAAAGCTAACCCAAGTTTCTTACCTTCGAGCTTCGTAACGATCGCGAATTTCGAAAGAAAGGGGTGAGATCGAAGATCCTCCGTCGCCCGACGTCTCGTAGGCGCGAGACCGTATCGGCGTCTCGAGTAGTCCCTCGTAACCGCCGACAAAACGGCCATTAATGGGTCATACGCGCGTTAATTAATTTATGAGGTGTAAAACGGTCTCATGCGCCAAGGGTGCATTAAAATGCACCCTTCGACGTTCCTGTATCGCGACGCAGAAAGCGGTGTGCGGCCGCCGGCGGACGCGCGATCACACACGTGTCTAGGGGTTTTCGTGCAAACGCGCGCGCGCACGAGAGCAGGAAATTCGAAATGCACTCGTACGCGCCAGTGACGAGAGAAGAAGGTTCTCGCGATCGTTGCGAACGATACCGGGCGACGCGTCACGATTTTAATGCCGTCATTTGGATTCCGTTTCATTGCCTCCAGCCGACGCTCGCGGTGCAAAAGTCCTTGCATTCGTTGCGTTCTCATTATTTTCCTTTCTTTCGCCCTTTGACACGCGATTTTTTTACCCCAATGGCCATTTATTTTATAATTCTCTCCCCTGTACATCCTTGCGTGTTTAGAGGGTCTTCTTGGACACTTTAGAAGGCAGGTTATTGTAGAATTCACCATTGAGTACGAGCTTTGTTTTTTGGAATAAAATCATTTTCTCTTCCGTATGTGACGCAGAATACAATTTACAATAATATTATAATTAATGAGTGTCTTCAAAAACGAATATTATCTCAAATATTTCTGAGCGGTGCATAGAGAACTCGTAGAATACTGAAAAGATTAAGACGAATGATTACATATTATTCTAACAACGCTCATTACTCCATATTAACAGTTCAAATTCAGATCGCTAATTACAGGACGTCATTAATTTTCTTTATATCCCGCCGAAGGCATTAGACGAGCTAAAAACAACCATCACATATCCCTCTAATAATACCTCTAATCGTTACGCTTTAATAGTCCCAGCGTATCAAAACAAAATTACAAAACGTAACAATTTTGCCACGGAATCCGCGCAACGCTCTTCGCGTCCCTTTAAACTGAACAGCAGCAGGTCGGGCCGAGGTTAACTCGGTGCCCGGCTAATTGTATAATAGCAAAAGCGAAGTCGATTGCAATAGACACGACGAGTGTTTTTGCGCTCGTCTCGTTGCCGTTCTCACGCGCGTTACGCGCTTTTCGACGTTGCTGCCACCGAGATACCCGGTAAATATCGCGGTTACGTTAGCCGTACCGACAGTAAATAAGCAGTCGCGTGCTAAATCAATGTTTCGATCTATAAATACGCGGGTCAACGTAACAAACGAGCGACATCGGTCAAACGGTAATCGAGATCGGATTTCGTTCGTGTGTTTCGTCATGCTTGAGATAGGTCGGACACGGATCCAATACTATTCACGAATAGCCGCTTATTTTCTTCTTTCTTTCCTTTTTTTTTTTTTTGCTTGTTTACATACCCAGCATCCGCGCGCGAGACGAGTGGGTATTTTCGCGCTAGCCGTTACCTTGCTCTATTAATAGAAAAAGAATATTTATGACGAAGTAATAGCTGCGCATTTCCTGGCTCGATACGTCAAATTAGCGTCATGAACGAGCGTTCCGATTAATCGTTAATAAAGGCTTAAACGATTAATTACTAATAACGACGTGGACGATTGATCGACGATAAGAACGCACGACAAATGGTTTGACGCTGACGCTCGTTAGGTTCTATGACTCTTTAAAGTACGATGGATTAAAAAAAAGGATCCGAGCGTTAATTTTTCTTTTCAATCAATTCTTGGGCGAAAGTTTAATACGCGAGTGACACAACGTTGGCTCGAAGTGAGTTGATAATAAAAATACGTTAGTATACGTTAGAAGTACGTTAATAATAAAAATCGAACTTTACTCGAGTTCGATACAAAACGCTCGATACATTGAAATTCAGGATCGTTTGCGAAAGGAAACCACGATGCAGGAGTATATGTGCATATACATCTTGTATCGTCCAGTCACTCTGGGCGAAATCGAATCTCCGGCGATATCGTGTAACCGATTCCGTTAAAAATACGTCCCGGCATCCAGACGGCTAAATTATGTAGCGTGGTATCCTTTAAGAGGTACTCTCGTAACGATGCCGCTCGCGAATATTTCGCAACGAGTCAACGAGCCACTGACATTTCTCTTTCTCCTACACGGTCGGCGAACGCGTAACGGTGACTCATTGCCGAAGACAACGAACCCCGAAAGGAAACTCGAATGAACGAAACGATGAATGGGTTTCTTATGAATGAATTTACTACCGCTTTTACGCGAAGCCGACCGGGGGATCTTTGTGCCTCTCTCTCTCTCTCCCTCTCTTTCTTTCTTTTTTTACGTTTTTATCTTATTCCACTCCGCTTCTCGCCGTACTTCTACCAGCTATCTTGCGCTTCAATTAATTTGTCGTTGGCCTGGGTACGGAATTAATGCTCTCGTTTGCGTCCGCTTTTATCGTTACCGAACAATGGCATATACCAGCGATATTTCTCGTAATAATTCCTCCCCTTTTCTTCGTCGCCTCCACTTCCGCCGCCGGTCGGAGATAATGGATTAGCGGATTCGAAATGTACGATACGTTTGTTGGTTCCTTTCGATGCGCGCGCAGGTAAATAGATGAAACGCGTCGACGCGGATTGCGCGTAGGAATTTCGTTTTACCCGAACGCACGGAATTTTTACGTCGATGGAATTTAACGGGAGCGCTTCGACGTCGACTATCGTGACGTTTCGATGGGAAATTCGCGTAGTTGCGGCTCTCGCTTTCGCGTTTATATCGACGGTAAGAAATGGATGTTGTACGAGGAATAATCGTCTCTCGAGGTCAAATTCATTACGCGATTCGCTGCTGTGTTCCAAATTATCAACGTAGTCGCGTTCTAATTTGTCGTCTAGCCATTTCGAAATCGAAAACCATGCAAAATTACCGTGGTACTTCGCTTTGTACAGTTTACACCATCGAGTTCTAAGTTTGACCCGTCGAATTCTAAATCGATCTTGACAAAAGTTTTCACGTGGGCTGACTAAATATCTATCGCAATTTTCGTTATATTGACCGTAGATATTAACGTATACAGTGGAGTTTAAGTCACTCTCAATCGCAATAACAGAATCGTTTAACCTTTAATCCTATTAATCGTTCAACGACACGACCCCGCGGGAAACGTAAGTGCAATTCGTGTGCATACAACGCGACACGCAACTCATTAAGGACGCATCGATGTTTGATTAAATTTGACGACAAAGTGGTCGAAGAAACGGCGAATCGAGCGAGCAAATTTTGAAATCCCTCATCTCCGACGATATAACTACGAGTTTTCACCACCTCGACTAAAGATTCGCGATTGAAATTGCGAAAAGACGAACATTATACGTGTAAGGACGGAGACACACATTACCGTAACATGTGTGTCGCTCGGATGTTGGCTGCAGCAGAAATTGTACAATTAGCGCTCGAATTGATACGGTGACGCGTGAACCATTGCATTCAAAAAGCATTGTGCAATTTTTTTTTTAACGAGTGACGACCAACACTCTAACGACACACGAATCGAGCACGGTACGGTAACGCGTGTCTCAAGAAAGATTCAGTCTCCGCGTCGTACCGCGTCGCTCGTCCTTCTATTTGCTATTGCACTCGTCGCCGAGTACAAAGTTCAAAGAACGCACGGTTATTAATAAATACGTATCGAGCTCTCGTCGCGCGAATGGAATGCGTTTGATCGAGCATTACAATATTTCCGCGCTCGTTCGATCCACTCGCGGACGTCGCGTTGAAATATTTGCGCGCGCGTACTCGATTACGAGTACACCGCGTAATTTAATAATCGACGCGCGAGAGTATACCGCGTCGTTGAGTCTCGACGTTTCTCGCGCGACCTCCAACGAACTTCTGATAACGACGCTTTCCTCGGCGTCACGACGGAACGCGCGGTGACGTCTTGTTTGGATTACCGCAACCTGTTACGCTATTGGGTTTTATATCGGTATCCGAAAAGGGTAACGCGTTCAAAAGCGTGCCGGGCTTTCGTCGAGAGAGCACACGTGCTCTGACGATCCGTCGGGAAACAAGTACGAGACTGGCACGGAGAACTTCAAACGATCGTCGTATGGCTCAATGTACATACCTCTGTACGTTGATTCAACGTTGGCTCTTGTCCAGAAGCCCGGAAAGCCGTAATAAAATGGCACTCGAGGTTGGTTATCGTGGACTAGTCGATGCAGGAAGAAAAAGCACTAGAAGTCTTGATTATTGCCACGTCGAACGAGTCGTTTAACGCAAAGGTGGTGCGAGCGAAGGTTTTTGTCCATTTGGTTGAACGCTGCGTCTCGAAAGCTTGACCTACATTCTGTTTTGCGCCGGAGTGGCGTGAGTATAGGTTTGTGAGATTCTCGGTAAATGGTAGGGTGGGTAAAAATAGTGCTCTCGAATGGACGGAGCAAAAAAAAAATATGGTATAAGTCGAAAAGCATTGAATATGATAATTATGTGTCTTGTATGTCGTGGGAGAACGACATTGATATCTCAGGGGTGTGACTTTACGGTGGCTCGATGGAAAGAAGACGTGACGCGACGTTCTTTGATATTGTTACGAGTAGTGTTACGAGTATCATTGCCTTCTTGGCGTCCGGCATTGCCGACAGGCTGTTGTTAGTTGCCTGGCGCCGATATTCAAATTGTAAGTAGATGGTTGTATTCGAGCTCTGATAACAAATGGGTGTGTTCTGTATGTTCTAGGAATAAACGTTATTTTTATAAACATGCCTATTTTACGTTCACGTTCGCGTAAGGTTCGTAACAATATTATTGCTGTTTACAGATCTTTCCTCTTCGTCACTCATTACTCGGTATTAACGCTGCAAGTACGAAACCAGTTAATTTGACTTGAAATTTTCCCATAGACTCACAATTTTTAAGTCTGAAAAAAGCATATTTCTAAGTAGTATAACACGCGTTTTATAATACACATTTTTTTAAACATGTGTGAATTTTTTAAATCGCTTTCATCATATTTTTAACATTTTCGCTGGATCTATGCGAGTCCGGCAAGAAACTCTACCCGCTCCAAAAAAAAATATCGCACAAAATCGCAGCGTGCCCGTCCGTCCGTCCCCCCGATATCTCGTACGTCACATCTACCCCGCACTCGTCAACAGGAAATATTTATTTCCGCCTTTCTTCCGTGGCACCGAATCAGCACGTTTCTATCGACGCGATCGAGTGAGTCGGGTTGGCCGTGTCTCGAACGAGCGGCCACGTAAATACGTAAATGCACGCTCGGATACGGTGCCGCGTGCATATACGTGAGCGTAACGTGTACGCGTGTACACACGCGCACTCGCGGGGCCCCGTCGTGTCATTTGCAACTGCGCAATTGTTATTGTTACGCTCACCGCTGCTCCCTATGGTTTTTGTGGTATATAAATATCCCCCTCCGTGCCCGCTCGCGTGACAACTGCGGGACACCGACCACTTCCTGCCCATCTCCAGAACGCACGCACTCACTCACGCACCTACGTGCCGTCGTTGCACGCACTATCCGCGATTATAAGCTGAGGAATATTTTTCACGCAACGAGGACGCTAAACCTGTTCGCTAGGCCTGAAATATCGTAACGCACCCTACTTTTTATCGCGTCGAGGGAAATTCCTCGCGGAGATTTAACTTTTAACCCCTTTGAGCGGTGAATAATGCTTTTCGAAACGCTCCCCCGTGGTAAGGGATTCCCGATCGCCGGCAACGCGATACCTTTTCTGCTCTCAATTTGTTTTGCAAACAATTTTAATGACCTATTTCGGTTCTGGTATACTAATAATGGGGAACGCGTGAGACTGAACAAAAATTGACAACGGTTCGTATGCGAGCACAGTCCTCGGCTGTAGCTAATTGCGAGAGAATAAGAACTATTTTAATTATAACCTTGTTAAACCGAGAGGAACAAACGGAACTTTCTGTTCTGAAAAATGTACCTCTCAGAATACGTTAGCGTATAAGAATCTTGAAAATCGACGTATTACAATTAGACTGGGGATGTTTATGCAAAATGCATTATTTTCATACCGACTTTAAACGGATTTGGGAAACAAGTGCGATCAATATACGTATAACATATTGTATGTATAAGATAAAATAAAATAACACATTAAATTATTCATTAAGTGCATAAAATAAGGTACAAAATAATGCATTTTGTATAAACATCCCCAGTCCAATTATAATGCTATGAGACAATTATTCTCGCTTTATCACAAAACTAGTCAAACTTCTCCTACACACGAGGCTCCTGTTTTTTTGTTTTTTTTTTGTTCACATTCATACACGACACCACTCGCAAGTGGAAAACCACGCTGCGCGAATATCCGGTTCTCATACTCACCAATAGAATGATCCTTCTAACGAAATCGCTTTTCCTTTGTTTCAGGGCCGTAAAAGCATTTCAGCAGGTGCTATGGGTGGAACCAGGATTTCCACGAGCCTGCGAGGTTCACCTACGGCTCGGCTTGATGCTGAAGGTCCACGCTGACTTTGACGCCGCATTGAAACACCTGACACTCGCTCTGATCGATGCCACGACACCTGCTTCCTTCTCCAAGCTCGAAAGTGAGTCTCGGCTTTCGTTCCGTATCGCCTGCCACGTTTGCGATTGATTTTAAAAAAATATCGCGCGAACAGCTGTCGACCGGTAACGCTTTTATCGCTTTTATACCCGAAATCTTACCCCGCGAGATACCACATGTCGTCGCAAGACCGGACGAAATCGGTAGTTCGCGCTATCGATCGTCGTTCGCTAATGTCGGAGTACGACCTTCGCCGGGGTATGATCGAGCAAACTTCAAATTACGCTGGTTGACGGTAGTAGCGATTATAGGATGCGTGTCGGATAGAGAGATTTACCACGCGGTACTTTCTTTGACGTTGAGGAATGATTTAACTATGCTCCGACAGGTGATCGATCTCAACACGTTGCGCACGTGTCACGAGATATCAGGTTTTAATATATATATATTTTTTTTTTCATACGCACATCGACGACTTATTATTCGAATCAAGAGACAAGATCTTGTCTCGGGTCAAGACTAGACCTTGTATCTTTTCCGGAAAGAACGAACAGGGGTTTTCGTGGTGGTCGAACTGTATTGAACAATTTATTAAAAAAATAAAACTGTAATAACCATCGGTAATCGCTTCTGTAAAATAAATCGTGCTTCGATTAGTCCAGACTACGAACGTTCCCACATTCCCAACGGCTGAATTGGACATCTTCTCAACGGATGGGTTGACTTTGATAAGGAATCATCTTATCCCGCGCGCAATGTCGTAATAGCGACGAGGAACGTAGGAAAAGGGTTTCATTAAAATCCACGTCGCCGGTATACATTAAAACTGGGGAAACTTTCACTTTGAACTCTCGCTTTTCGCGGACGCCTCATTAAAGCCGACGAGCTTTTGCGGAGGCTTAAAAATTGAGAGGCGTCGAAGTTCGTCTGTCGGGTATCAGGTTATACGAGGCACTTTCGGCCAAAGTCGTTACTTTCGTTAAAATCATTTCGCCGAGTGGCGGAAAGGGTTCGACGGGGTTCTCGTGTTTTCAACGGCGTATCGCGTTACGGAAAAATTCGCTTCGACGTTGCAAGATCTTTTTTTTTTTTTTTTTTTTTTTTTTATAATCGAAGAACCATCTGCCGCGTCTTTGATCCCCCTCACCTTTGTTATACGTTGAATTTTCACTCGAGAACGTTCCGTTAACTCCGATGGAAGAGATTTCTTACGTTAAATTTTTAACGAGGACGAAATGGAATCGTGCCAATCGTCGGTACGCGATTTTCAAGTTTTTCTGAATGTATCGCCACTCGTGGAACTTCGTTGAACTCAATTACAGGATTACGATGATTATGGCAACGTGTTTTCAGAGTGTGTACGGCGCGTATGTATTTGCATAGTGAACACGGGAAGGATAGTCAACGAATTTCGTGAAAGAGTAACAATAAAGCAAACACGGTTATCGCGGATAAGGTAACATTAAGATGTACGTCGAGTTGTAAACATTGAAAATGTAAACAGCATAGCGGTAAATACAATCTGCAATACTCGATCGCAAGTTACGATGTGGCGTGAAAAACAATATCGTAAATTTAGGATATTATTGCTTTTTACGCGAAATCTACCGACCTTGGAATATTTGTTTATTATTATCCTCACATTTCTCGCTACAAATCAAAATGCGGCGTCATAATTAGCTTAATCGACCCAACGCGATCATACGGAGTTACAAAGAGCGATCAGCGAGTACGCAAAGTGTGTTTTTAAACACACCGGTGAATTTACCTGTAACTCGAATTTCTCTACGTTCAAAATGACCCCGCTGAAAAAATAAACTGAAAACGCGCCGTTGAAACGCTTTTAAATGGTAGTTCGCTCAGCACCTTCCGGGAACGGAAAAAAGAAACGCGGAAAATGTTCGCACGGCCAATTACGTTATCGCTCTCCTCCTCGTCCGCACTCGCGTGCACTCGCGAAGTTTAATATATTATTTAGCGGGGTTGCGATGAAATCGATACTTCCGACGCGTGGAAAGCACCTATTACATACCACTGCGCAACGTTTACGTTCCGACATCTCCCCCGGATCTCTTGCTCGCTCTTTTTCGTTTTATTTTATCACACCCTTGAACTTGACCCCATTGTCTGAACCGATGCTTGCGATTATTGTGTCGTATCGCCGTGATAACCGATATCGCGTGTTGAGCGTCGTTTGGAGGAATACGTCGGGCGTTTCAAAGTATTTTAAATCAACGAAAGAAAGTATTTTAAATTTTTTAAAAATGAAATTTCGCCGCTAATTGTATTTTACGATGAACCCTCGTGCAGTGCGGTTTATAAATCGGAGTTAGCGACCCTTTATTTTTCATGGACATATCTTTCGCCGCGTGATTTAAAAATCAAATAGAAATATAATATTTTTGCATCGGTTATTGTTGTTTGTATAATAAAAATCAACGATTTCGAAATATAGCTACTTTGCCTAGGTGATCCTTTCGTGTAACGATTCATTTCTGTGAAACACATACTAGGGTTTATCGTACCGTCAGTTTCAAGTGCATCATTTTACTCGATGTAACGAAAGAAGACAATACGGTATATGTCAAAATTATCGCGCGAAATCGTTACGTCGAAGTTATCGCAACGACCTCTCGATCGCGTTACAGGTTGTTAATGCGTATGTACGGTGCATGGCACTGAGATTTCCTGCTCACTTTCCTCCTCGAACTTGACCCAATTTCTTCAAAGTGGCATAATGGCTGTGATGTCATTTCGCTTCAGGACCAATGACTCCGTTTCGTAGGATACAGCGTTTAACGCGTGCTTGACGAGCGCGGGTTCCGAGGAAACGCGTAATTATGTCTCGCAGTAACGCCGAAGGGATCGTTTCGATAGAAAAATGTAACGACTCGCGGAACGTTCATTAATGTAACGGTACCACCGTTCACTTGTGTAAAGTAGACCGAGCGACTCGCTTCGAAGTCTCCTCGTTAAACTTTGCCGATACGCGAAGTCGAAACGGTGAATTAGCATATCTACGACAACGGATTAACGAAAATCGTAATAGCAATCGTAAATGCATCTCGCGACGCATGCGCTAAGTTCGCATCGACGCGTGAATTTGCCAAAACGCTCCAAAAGTTTCGCATAGTTATTTTGATCGTGGCTTGTACAGCGACGGAGTTCCAAATTCCCATCGGAAAGGAAAACTTGGTTGCCTCTTCCGCATACGATTTCACGCTCGCTAGGTTTATCCGCGTAAACTTTGCGCTGTCCAGAAAGGAAAATGAAGTATTTGTTCGTTGCGAGCATTCTAACTTTTTGATACGCGATATGATCGGTAAAACAATATTAACGATTCAAGTATATGCTGAGACTGTCATGGAATTATCCTGTTTATCACGAGATTATAAAACGTTCGCATTGCTATCGAAATCGACTTGACGCTGCGTTAGAATTAAAAATTTCGGAGTTGGGAGTTTCGATTCAAGGATGTTATAATAAAACGATCTTAACGCTTCAAGTATATAATAAAACTGTCATGAAATTATCCTGTTTATCACGAGATTATAAAACGTTCGCATTGCTATCGAAATCGACTTGGCGCTGCGTTAGAATTAAAAATTTCGGAGTTGGGAGTTTCGATTCAAGGATGTTATAATAAAACGATCTTAACGCTTCAAGTATATACTAAGACTGTCAAGAAATTATCCTGTTTATCACGAGATTATAAAGCGTTCGCATTGCTATCGAAATCGACTTGACGCTGCGTTAGAATTAAAAATTTCGGAGTTGGGACTTTTGATTCAAGGATGTTATAATAAAAATAATTCTTAATATCACGAAATTCGTTAAGATTCCCCTACTATAACGTAGCGTTATGCTATTATAGGTAGCAATAACATTTGGACGCTGTATCTAAAATTAGAGCACAATGAAGATCCGTAAACCGTAAGCGACGATCGATTCAACTCATCCGCGCAATTTGATGACGTACCGATCACGTCCGTATATTCCGTTTCCCAAAAGTGAATCACGCGTGAGATTCTCTGATTCACCCAGCGTCCAGATGTAACGAACCATCTCCGACGAATAATTCCCCGTGTCGCTATCATTCCCTGAGTCACTTCTCCTTACCGAGAAGTAGTCTTGCAAATCACACGTACGTCCTGGCGGAAGTCGTGGTTGTAAAGTAATTCCGGTCTAAAAGCGTAAGTGGCATCCAGGTCAACCTCGTTCTGTCCAATGATCTGGTCGGGGAAGCGAGACGCGCGGGTCAAGAGTGAAAAGGAATATTTATACGGAAACGTTAATCGGGATAATTGATCGACGAGATTCACCGATTATGCCCAAATGGATTAACGTACATCAAATTCGCTCGGCATTTTTCCCTCAGACGGAACTTTTTTCGATCGGCACCGAAACAGTTAAGATCCTACTCCCCTTCTCCCGTGACACGAATCTTTGGCGATCGATGCTCATGCCCGTTGCTCTCTCTTCTTCAATACTTTTCCATCTGAACTTTGATCTCCTTATATCTATACTTAGCGTGAGACACTAGTCATCGGTTCTACCCCCTCTATACTTTTTTTTTTTTTTTCAAAAATACTAGATCCTTACCTTCTTGGCGACAGATCGTAATTGGCAACCGAACGAAGAAGTTGTGCACCTTAGTTACATCCAAGTCGTGTCCCCTTTCGTAAAGATCTGAATGCTTATGTTGTACGAAGGTTTAGAATTTTATATCCTACCCGTGACGCGTCACAGTGCTGTGCTGTTTATTCGAATGAAATGATTTTATAAAAATCCCCTTCGTGTTGTTAAATTACCAAAACTGTCAGCCCATATTTTCTATGTTATTAATTTGACATGCTTGACACTGAGTTCACGGGACCCGTCAATTTGACGGATTTGAAATTTTGAAATGAAATATCTCAAAAACCATAGCATTGATTTGAACCATTCTGCATCGTAAATTAATTCAGACTTAAATTGAATAAATCAATTCTGTAAAGAATTAAAAATGTGTCACTTTTTCCGTTCAACCTCTTCGTCGATCGCTGGCAGAAAATACGCCAATTAACAAAATTAACATTCAAATAAGGAACGCTCGATTTTCATCGTTACATTTATTGTTTCAGTAAAGTTTCACATAGCTCACCTGTACGAAGTTCAAGGGAAGTATCGTCTGGCGAAGGAGCATTACGAGGCGTTACTTAAAGAAAAGGCTCTGCCGTCTCATCTCAAGGCCGACATCTGCCGCCAATTAGGTAAGTCGAAAGAAATATCTCTCACTGTATAAGCGAAGCGGTCGTAAGAAGAGAAAAAAAAAAAAATGAATCAACGTTCTTTTCCCTTTATTCTCTATCGCGGTTGTCCGAGGTACAAACCTGACGTTTGCATTATTTCGCGGGTGAGAATTTTATTTTACCGTCGCGCGAAAGGAACGTACCGCTCGCGCAATGCATCCGACTCGGGCGCAATTCGCGGAAACAACCGACGTCGGCGTTATTAAAAAAATCTCGGGTCTGGGTTCGCCGAACTTTTCGTGGCGGTAATTGAACAATCGCGCGCTTAATCGGAAACCGAGAGATACCTTTTTTTTTTGTCCCCCTCTGTTTTAAAATTCTCAACGATGGCGCCCTGGCAACGATCCCGGGCAAAAGCTGCGGGACCGTCGGATCATGGGGTTAATTAATGTCACACTCCACCCTCGTTCGCCGTAATATTCTGAAAATCGCCAGTTTCCCGCCAATCGTGTTTTTCCCGATGACAGACGGGACGGCGAACCGATCCACGAGCATTCGATTCCCCGAATTCGGCTTAAGGTTCGGGCCCGAGTATATACCAAGTAGCAGACACGTGTATTGATTTATTCCGGGTTGGGGTGGGCCGGGGATGAGATGGTGAGGAAGGGAGGAAGCGAGCGAGAGAGGTAAACGTGTGCGCGCACGAGATAGAGGGAGAGAGAGAGAAAGAGAGAGAGAGAGAGAACTGAGGGAGAGAGGAGGGTTAGGGGGTAAAAGAGAGAGAGAGAGCGAAGAAGAAAAGAGCAAAAGAGTGAGAGAGAGAGGGAGGTATTACGTACCTACGATAGGGAGGTGAGATTGTAAAACCATCCTCCAGTTTTCCGTCTCTGTCCCTTTCTTTCTCTTCCTTCCCTCTCTCTCCCTCTCTCCCTCATTCCGCATATACTCTCGTCTCCTTCCCTCTCGTCCATAACTTTCTCCGCTCGTCTCTCTCCTACTCTCTAATATTTCGGCGTCTCTCGTGCCTGGCAGATGGTACACACCGATACTTTTAACCGCCGCGTGGTCGACGTTTCCGCGCAACTCCGACCCAACACACCGTCGTCGTCCCTTATGCACGCGCCCGACGGTACACGGACGCTAGGCGTCGCGTATAAAGCATCACTGCAATTTACATGTATGCGCTGCGTGCAACGCGATCGCGAAACACCGCCTCTCTCTCTCACACCCCCCGCCCCCGTATCCTTTCGTCGCGTTATTAACCTGCCGCAGGGTGAAAAGCTATGGTTGAGCCAGCGAGGATTGTCGGTCGAATTTGACATAATTGGAACGGTTTATTTTCTCACAACCCCCGACGATATCGGGATGTTTTGTTTTCCAGGGAAATTTTGTTAGAAATATTCGGGAGTTTCTTTAAAAGTATTATTTAACCAATATTTACAAAGGAACAAATCTAGATCATGCACGTCTCCGGATCTCCAAACTATTTCTACAGCAAGCAAACAGATGTGGTTTCTTTTAAAATATCTTTCAGTCGAATAGAAATTCTATAATTATTTTTTAATCAGCGACCCGAAATACATTTGATAGAGTAAAAAAAAGTTTGAAGTTCCTAAGATCCAGAGATGTCCATGACCTAGATTTAAGCGTTTACAAAAATTAATCGACCGTGTTCAAAGTAATTTAAATAACCAAAAGTAATTTGCGTATTTTCTAGTCGAGTTTTATAGGATGAAATAATGAAGAATTATTCAAATGCATGAAAGCACATGTTTAAATATACGGAAACAAACCACTGGAAACGTTACGTTTCGACTCCAATTCGAGTCCTCTTCATAACATTGGAATTGACCCGAAGGCTATCTTGACCCGTGTAAGAGAGTCACGAACACCGTCGTAATTATTTAACCGAGTAACGTTATCGATAACGAACGTGCGTTAATATTAAAAATGTTATGATGGGACACCTTTTGATTTTACATTGTTTTTCTGTTTACGGTTCTTGCCTGTTTCTATGGTCACGACGGTGAAATACGAAATTCGAAGTGAAAAAGTTTTACCAAGCGGAGCGTAGCTCGCGAATACTCGGTAGAGTCACCTTTAATTAGACAGTGCTACGTGACACGGCAGGTAGCAGCGAAAGATTATACAGGTCAAGCGTGTCGGTCTGACCCACTTGCGCGTCGCAAGTCCCTCGGTACGTGACGATCGTTTGCCAGAACAGGAAAATGTCTACGAGGGAGTCTCTAATAAACGCCAAAATAACAGGAAGCTTCGAAAAATGACAAAATATACGCAGTTACGTCGCGTTTTAATTAACACATTACGCGTGTACGCGTAACAAATAAATAGAACGATTCGATAACGAAGAGAAAAATATTTCATCCAACCGGGGTGCGATTATTCGTTTAATTTAAAATCACTCAAAGCTACGGATCAAAATTATTAAATAACGCGAACCACCGCTTCGTATAACCGAGCATCCGTAATTTTCCCGCACTCCGTCTCTCCCCGTCAATCGCGGGGAAAACCAGAAAAAACGCGTTACCATAAAATTCTAGGAATAATCTGAATCCTCGCGATACTTACACCTCGCACTTTCTCCCTCTCTCGAATAAGTGGCAACACCGTCGGTCATCGATACAAAAACCACGGAGTCGTTGGACGTTTATAACGGAGTCGTTTCACCGAAATGCTCGAGGGCCGAATGCAAGACCCTTTTTCTCAAAGTATAGCGGCGATGGAGGGGGAGGGGGTTGAATTTTACGACGGGTGAACATTGCGCTTGGAGGCACTGCATTACTCTTATAGGTACCTCCTTACGGGCTCGAAACGGTACAGGACTCCTTTACAACCTGTTTACTGCTTCTCGCGTGTCGGCAACGCGACCGGTTCGACGCAACTCCTCTTTTTTCATAACTTAGTTGTCGTTTCTTACTGCAACCTTGCACTCTCCCACTCTCCCCCCTCTGGCCCCCTGTCCCTTTATCGGGGAAACCATTCGACAAATTTCATTTCGGGGGATAATCGCCGGGGTATAAACGCGGAACGAGAATCTCCCGAATACCTAAACCCCCCCCCCCCCCCCCCCCGTGTACACAAACGCACCGATTCCTTTTAATGACCGCCATTTTATTATCGTGCCGAGCGAGAATATTATGTCGGTGTAATTAGATTGTAAACGGTGCAGCGGGAAGTCCGCGGGGGAATTATAAAGTACTTTACGGCCGTTCCAAGTGTTTCCTACCTTCCGCTCTTTTCGAACGTTTTCTTTTCGTCGGTTTAAACCGCGCGAGGGTAAGAGACGGGGGAGGGAGTAGTACCGTTAACGCGGTAAGAAACAAATCGACGCCGACGGTGCTCGATTTTGCTCCTCGACGAACGGGCCAGAATTTTCCTCGGGGGCCGTTTTGATAGCGCACGACGCTCAAAGGGGACCACCAGGTGGCTCCGATCTGGCCAGGTCAGGGGATTTGTGAATCAAGTGCGCACAAACCGGGAGACGACGGGTCTCTGAATGGCCGCTTTTGTAGATGCGCCTCGCGATTACGTCCCGTGGTACGACGGGAAATTATTACTCTCGTCGTCGTCGAGTTCACTGGCCGCTTCTTTCGCGTTCGGCGAAAAAATATCGTGCGGGCGGGGAAAACCCTCGTAAACGACGCGATGAGAAAAAACGAATGGATGAGAAAAATCGAACAAAAACGATTCGGCTTTTGTATCGTTGACGAACTCTGTACGAGGAAGAGGTACAAAGTACAACCGTGTGTTATAAAAAATGCAAAAAGTAAACTCGCGGGGTGGGGGGGGGGGGGGGGAGAGAAAAAAGGGATATAAAGCGATAAACGAAAGAACGTTGCGTTATGGCGAAATAAACGCTGTCCGTGGCCACGAGGAAAACGATGAAACGTAATAAACGATAAAACGCCGTGTCTGAATCAATGGAAAATACGTAAAGGTGAAAATACAGAGATACTCGTTGTTCGGGAACGTTGAATAAATACAGGAATACGGTGGAAAGAGACTAAATTTTAGCTTCGTTCCGCGAATCAATCGACATTGATTCCATTTACCATTAACCCGCGCGTCGCTGCATTTTACAATCGCGCGCGATAAATCGTTCCGACGCCTCGTTCTTCCCATTGGGATTTTTATTTAATTTTCGCATGCAACAAAACTTCCAAACGTGCACCTCACCGTTCGTTCAACGCTCCAACGATAACGTCGAAGGACTCGCGATGAAATGCTTTCGCGGCGTGTATATTCCAGGGATACCGCGAAAGAAACTTTTAAATTCAACTACGTTGAGCGTGTATCTCCTTTGCCCACCGTCTCGAACCTATGCCCACACGGTCCGCTTCGACGTGTAGATCTAATGCTAAACGCGAGATACTAGTATAGGAAAGGACGGGGAAAATAAAGGAGTACCGTTATAGCCAACAGCTGCCCCTCGAAGATAGACTAGGACCCCTCGAGGCTCATTTACATTACGTTCTATTTAAAAAAAAAAATAAAGAGACATTTGCTCGCTTAACGAGATAATCGACGACACGTTGTCCAAAGGGGCGATTGCGATTGCGAACACAGTTTCGATTCTACGATTCCGAGACATCGAAGAAATTCCCATGCACTTTTAAGTACTCGAAAATCGTTTGAAACTATTTTCTAAGATAGAGAGTGTCCCACCGTACCCGTTTCTACGCCTATGTTTATAGAGGGTTGTAATTCGAGACAACCTCGAAGGGAGAGTGGGGTAAAAGTGGCTACCCTAGGCTATACCTGGCGAAAATCTATTCAGTTCGGTAGTCGTCTAGCGTCGAGGCAACACGTCCCCACTGATTCGCAACGGGAAACTCTTGGAAGTATCCGGCTCTCGATTTTAATTCACGTACGACGAGATTTTTCTTTCTTCATTTCCGTGCTATCGATGCAAGTTTCTTGTGCCCCCATCCCTCCTTGATGTTTTCTATTTTATCGCGTGTTCGTTAGTTTGCGATAATGGTGAGATGGACGAAGCACGCTTTCGAATATTTCGTCGAGATTCCAGTGTGTGTTCTCTGCAAATTTTACCGAGTTGGAAATAACAGTTGAATCTTGTTTACATGGTTATCGGTGGAATATTATTTGTACGGTTCGGAGGTCGACCCCGAAATGTGTGTACGACGACTAAACACTCTCTTAATCGTGCGAAATTTCGCATTTATCCATTGACGCTCGTTGAATTCGTCGTGCGTTACTGAAGTTGTGGTTCTTCGTTCTCTTGTTGCAGGATGGATGTACCATGTTGTTGATTGTACAGTGCTGGGTATAACGAGACAACAGAAGCAAGCGATCGCGATACACTGCCTGCAAAAGTCTATCGAGGCTGAGCCAAAGAGTGGTCAAAGTCTTTACTTGCTGGGAAGATGCCTTGCCGCTTCAGGGAAAGTTCACGATGCGTTTATCGCTTATAGGTAATTCACTTTTCCTTGATAATTGCACATTGTTACATAATTATAGAACGGTACACTGGAAAAATTGACGGGATCAAAATTGCGATGCACAATGCACCGACAGACTGCCTTTGCGCAAATAGATTTTCTGAGAGAGACAGTGTACCGCGAATAAATAGATCTACTAAGTATTTTTAAAGCATTTACATTTTTAGAAGCTTGTAAGAATAAAGCTAATGGTTCATTCTGACCGCTGCTCTGTACCAGACGGTCGGAACCTATATTCGAGTAAAATTTAAAAATCTGTGTAGTAACGGTGTTCTTCGACACGTTTCATGAGAAACAAATGTTTGTCCATTGCAGAAATTCCGTTGAAAAGTCGGAAGGAAATGCAGACACGTGGTGCAGCATAGGCGTCCTGTATCAACAACAGAATCAGCCTATGGACGCGCTTCAAGCCTATATATGCGCGGTACAGTTAGATAAATCTCACTCGGCCGCGTGGACTAATTTGGGCATTTTGTACGAAAGCGTCAGCCAGCCCAAAGACGCCCTAGCTTGTTACGTCAACGCGTCCAGGTAACGTAAACACGAAGCGTTTGCCACGAATCTTGTAAACGAGACATTGTAAAGACATGATCTTTGTCGAAATATTACCATAAATAATTACACGAGAGACTGTGAACAAAAAGAAAATCGGTGCATATTTTCCATATAAATTCCTGATCTGGTGCTTCCTTCGTACCATTCTCTTCGTCATAGTTAAAATCGCGACTACGTATACTGACTCGCATATCCATAATATCACGAGAGACGAGGGTCTTACCTCGTCCTCATACAAGTACGCTACAACTAGATATTATTAGGGGGATCGGATGGTAATGTCGTTTAATACAAACAAATACATTTTCAACAAGCTTTTCTTTAATCAATAACGTAGTGCAAATTTTCAATGTCTGATCGATAAATCAATTGGTTTTCAAGATTTATTTCTTTGAATTTAATGTAAGAAAACTACATCACTTTCCGGTCCACCTAATATATTCAAGAAAAAGCGTAATCGTGATCATCACTCTTTCCCTTTATACCTCACTCGTACTTCCATTCGCCTCTTCTGTCGTATAATTAACTTCAAATAACTTTTCACTCAACCAATCATCGCTAACTGCTCTCTACCGCCCCCCTAACTCACCCCGATATATCTGTATTCATCTGTATTCATCACACCTCTTGTATACTTTTCCCGCTCTATAGTAAGTGCCCTCATACCATCTCGCACCCGACAATTCTGTAACGAGAAACTCCGTAAGTCGAACGCCAGGTCTACGTTTGACGAGCCCTCAAAAGCTCTCACCTGGCAAACCGAGTCTTGCAGAAAGCGCTAACGTGTTCGCGCTCCGTTGTTCTTTTTTTTCCTCAGGGGGAATAATAATACCCCGAATTGCACGGGTTCGCTGGCAGGCCTGGGTGGCGCTAAGTCCGGCGGTAACACTCCGATGAACCCATCTCTCCAACAGCGCATAAACTTCCTGCAAAGTCACTTGAGCCAAGCACCAATGCCTTCCGTCGCCACCAAGTAAGTTTTAGAACGCTTTCGGACCATTTCGAATAAATCTCAGCGTAATAAAAGAGAGAAGTATACCGTTCAATATAAGTGCATCGCGAGAAGTGCACGTTGCGTATCGTAACTCTATGTAATTTTGGCCGTTGAGATCCTTTCTTCGCGGCTGATCGTCAATATTGTTGCTTACAGGGACGATTTTTGCGTCGCGGAGAAAATTTAGTAATGGTATATAAACGGTGAAAAAAAAAAAAAACATGTTGACACCTCGGGGAGCAAGTAGCAATGTTTCATTTTGTCTGAGAAGTTTCAGAGCGAACCCCCGTGCAAACGTACTCAAGATAAAGCATTTTTGTTTTGCTCTGACAAGTTAATCGCTCCTGAGCCACAAGATAAGAGAAAAAAGACTAATGTAAGCACAAAGTATTTCTTTACTCCGCGCGACAACGCGGCATCGATGCAACAACGGTCCGTTAGAATAACAGAAACGATTGTCGTTGTAGAAATCAAAATTTCGCTCGTACACGCCTTACTCTCGTTTAAGAGGAATATTTATTTTCTTATCAAGGAGGCGGCAATTGCCGTCTATAGAGGAGGCTTGGAACTTGCCTATTAGCGCAGAGATGTCTAGCAGGCAACAGCAACAGCAACAACCACCGAGCGGTCCGGCTTACAAGTATGGCACTACACCATCCGGCCCACCGCCACCTTATCCGCAAGGACAGGGACAAAATCTGAACACGAAAAGATTTAAGGTAGATTGTCGTTTGATATTTTATTGCGCAAAGAATGTACCCTCGTGGAAATTATAATTAGATAAACTAATTAATCGTTATGTTTATTAACGATATCCACAGCCGGGCGAGGAGCCGATCTCTCCAGGCTCGCAACAAAGGCCACCGCCGTTTTACCTCTCACCTCAACAGTTGCAAATGCTGCAGTTTCTCCAACAAAACCATGGAAGTTTAACGACCCAACAACAAGGTCTGCTCGCCCAATTACAGCATCAATATAGATCCATGCAGCAGCACCAGCAGCAAATTAGATTGCAGCAACAGCAGGCTGCTCAGAGGGGCTTGAGGCCGGGACAACCCGGTTATCCCAGTGGTTACGGTCATGCGCAACTGGGGCAACCCGGTGTTATTAAAAATTACGGAATTCCCCAGCAACCGGTACGGTCTCCCCTTTATTTTAGACAGAATTTTCGTTGTTACGTTTCTATTGCGATGGAGTTTATGCAATGTTGTTTTGACTCGTATATTTACAGTTGCAGCAGGGTGGGACCGTGGCATTGCAAACTGGATTCTCAGATTCCAATGTTGGTTATAATACTGCGGCCACCGGTAATAGTCAGACCCCAGGAATGCCTTACAAGTCTGCTTCGGATTCCAATTATCCTCAGAGGCAACTGACCTCCGGTCAGTATAACCAATATCAGCCTAATCAGTACACCGCTCAGGGCTATACTCAGATCTCATCAACGACGAGCAATTACCCAGAAGGTTCCGCGGGAAACAAAGATTTGGGAGTGACGGATCAAGAATTGCAAGCTCTGTTGTCGCAGAAGGACATAGCGACGTCATTGGCGGAAGATCTCTTGAAGCACTTCGGCTCCGAGGATCTAGACGTGAAGGAGGAGGCGCCGAACATCATGAACAACGGTACTCTCAGCTCGGGTCCATTTTCACCATCGAACTTGGAGGAAAACAGCGAGAAGATCAAAGAGGTGAAACTGGAGAAGGTGGAGGATACCCAGCCGTCGTCTACGTCGAAATTGGAGTCGTACGAGAAGAATAATACGAAAACACCATCCCCGACGGTAGAGACGGTTAAGTGCGAAGCGACGTCCAGTACAAATAAAGTAGAGCCGACTGCTCGTGTCGAACCCGTTCTCAAGTTGGAGAGCCTGTGCGAATCCCAACCGGAACAGGAGCTCAGTATAGAGATGGATTCGAAGAATCTTATCGAGACGTGCAAAGGTCAAGGACTTAAAGGTGTGCCGAATTGTTCGATATTGAGCGATCGATCACCACCGCCGGCACCACCGGATCCACCGACTCAGAGATTAACCAAGGAACAACTTTTACCACCGACACCTAGCGTTTACTTAGAGAATAAGAAGGACGCTTTTAGCCCGCAGCTTCAAGAATTCTGTTTAAAGCACCCGATAGCTGTGATCCGTGGTTTGGCGGCTGCTCTGAAATTAGACCTAGGACTGTTCTCGACGAAGACCCTGGTAGAAGCGAATCCCGATCACGGTATCGAAGTGAGGACGCAGATGCAACAGACCAGCGACGAGAATTGGGATCCCGTGATGAGTAGAAAAGTTTGGGGCTGCATCAGTCACAGGAGTCATACGACGATTGCGAAATACGCGCAGTATCAGGCTTCGAGTTTTCAAGAGAGTCTGAAAGAGGAAAGGGAGAAATCGCAAGGGATACACACTTCGAATCTGTCGGATTCTGATTCCAAGGACAGTACGGGTGCTGTTAGGAGGAAAAAGAATGCATTTGGATTGGCGGGTCGACCGGGATCGAAGATGCTGCGATTTGGGACCAATGTAGATTTATCCGACGAGAGGAAATGGAAGCCGCAGCTGCAAGAATTAATGAAACTGCCAGCGTTCGCCAGAGTCGTATCCGCTGGAAACATGCTCAGTCATGTCGGCCACGTTATTTTAGGCATGAATACCGTTCAGTTGTATATGAAGGTAAATAGAGGATTTCCTATTCCGACTTGCGACGTTCCAAGTTCCAATCGTTTTTCAACGAAACTTTTTGCGTATTGTTCATAGGTTCCTGGTAGCAGAACACCTGGTCATCAGGAGAACAACAACTTCTGTTCGATTAATATTAATATCGGACCGGGAGATTGCGAATGGTTCGCTGTACCCGATGCGTACTGGGGTGTCATTTGTGCACTTTGCGAAAGGAATAATATCAATTACCTTCATGGTAGTTGGTGGCCTTCTTTAGAAGATTTATACGAGGAGAACATTCCTGTATATAGGTTTCTACAAAGGCCGGGCGACCTTGTTTGGGTTAATGCAGGTTAGTAGATCGCGAACGAGCACGCGTTATTTAATTAAAATCGATTTATATTTACACTATATTCAATCATAAAAGAATCGCGTTAGACTCCGTTTACGCAAGGGACCTCGTTAACATTTACCTTTATTCGCGTAACTAAATATAAATTAAAAGATTGTGCGGTTGTTTAATCGTGATTTCATTTGGATATTTCCGGTGTCCGAAATTCGGCTCGACCGAAAACCTTATAATGGCCTGGTAAGGGAGATTCTCGAATCCTAAGGCTCTATGTTCAATTTTTGTAACCTTAATAGTTTTTAATGATAAAAAGCAAATATAACCGAGCATTATTCATCTTTCAGGTTGCGTGCACTGGGTTCAGGCTGTTGGATGGTGTAATAATATCGCGTGGAACGTAGGGCCCTTGACTGCTCGTCAATATCAGCTCGCGATCGAACGTTACGAATGGAACAAATTACAGTCGTTCAAGTCCATCGTACCGATGGTGCATCTTTCCTGGAACTTAGCCCGAAATATTAAAGTGTCCGACCCGAGGCTGTTCGAATTAATTAAAAATTGCCTGTTAAGGACAATGAGGCAGTGCTGCTTGATATTAGAGTTTGTAAAAAGCAAAGGTGTGGAAGTTCGATTTCATGGACGGGGAAAGAACGAAGCATCGCATTACTGCGGACAATGCGAGGTAAGACATTTCTCGAAGATATCGAACAATATCAATTTTACACAAAAATATTAGGAAGCAGAATAACGTAGTCGAGTTGTACCAACATTCGCTGCACTCGTGGATGTTAGCAAGATTGAAAAATGTCGTTTTTAATAATATTTCAGATCGAAGTGTTCAACATACTTTTCATACGGGAACAAGAGAAACGACACGTCGTGCACTGTATGGATTGCGCGCGGAAACAGTCACCGTCATTAGAAGGGTTCGTTTGTCTAGAAGAATATAGGATGCGCGATTTAATGGACGTTTATGACGGGTTCGCATTGCATTCGTCTGTAACAACGACCTCATCGGCTCAGTCCAGCCAATCCTCCTGAGGCTACATGCAACACAGATACTTGGACTTCTTAGGCACATTGCAGTGACTTGGGCGGTACAAGTTCTGTGTTTGAGATACTTTACGATAAGCATTATCCAGGTACCTGAGAGCTACTTTAAAGAAAAAGAAAAAAAACTAGAAAATTTAATACGTAGGCCGTACAACGCCAAACGTCTGTTCCCATGCTAATCGTAAGGCACGCACAACATTCGGTAGAGTATCGAGCATCGGAAGTTATCAAGTATTCTGACAATTAGCTAGCACTATTTGTACAAACGACTAGTTTAATGCTTCAAACTCGAATAGATCTCGATCCCGTGCGGAACGCGTGAAAAATTGTTCTAGCTCTCGGGTATAGAGTCGAAGCTAAGAAAAAAAAACGAGAGAAGACTGCGTTTTACTCGTAAATTACCGTGGTACATGTAATCCTTTCGTGGCATCGCCGTACGAAAGATTCGCGATAAGACATATGCTGGACATAGTTATCGAACTTAACCACGTTCACGATCGATTTCATTTCTACGCGAATGAACGCTGAACAAACGTTTTACAAGATATCCGGTATTTGTCGTAAATATTATCGCAAGAGCGGAAAGATTTTCCCCATTATTTTCTTTGATCATGTGTTTCGAGATTAATTTGCATCGCGATGCGGAATTTTCGAATAAAGAAAGATCCGTGTAACATTTATATTCACTGCCAATCATGACTACGCTAGAGGATTACATTTAATTCACGCGATAAAGGATAAGCTGTCGTTAACTATTGTTATGGATTAGAGTACGATTGTAAGTATTGCGAAGCTGCTCAAACATACTTGTACATTTTTGTATACAAAAACGAATTGAAGCAATCATTGATTTTTATGAAATTCGCGGGGATTATCAGTGTACGGTTACGAATGTCTTACTACCGATTACGAGAAATGTCGAAAACTGCAATGAGGCAACGATTTTACATCGACGTGGTAAAGATTAAAATTTCCATCGACCTACAAATCTTTGGAAACGAGTTGTTCATTTTGTTTTCTGATGCGCTGGAAAGCAATCGGCGATATGAGAAAACATAAGCAGTTGGTCGACATTCGTATCGAATGCCTTGCTTCAAATAAATCAATTTTTGCGTCATTGCGGCTATAAATTACATGTACAGTAAAACTTACGATTTGTACAGTAAGCAGTAAGATGTAACCAACTTTCGGGTTAATAGCAAAACGGTGACAAAGCTGCAAAGAAAGAGAACCATAGAAAAGCGTTTCTCAATTTATGGTTCGCGAAATATTCGCAAGTAGGACATAGTAAAAATAGTAGCCCTCGTATAACATGTGGCAAATAACGTACGAGAAAGTTTTGCTCTTTTCGAACGTTGAACTAAACAAAATATTTATTGATCAAGAAATGAGATTCCTTCAATGGACATGATAAATGTATAAAACAATCGGCTGATTTTTTGGGGCACTTTAATTTCAGGAGTATCGATGATTTTACGATTGTTTGAAATTTTTTGCTATCGAAACACTTTAAATGATTGGCTTGAATTGTTTTTTTTTTTTTTTCAAGAAAATGTTGAGCAGGTTTTATTTACATTATTTACACTTGATGTAATGTATCAGACACCATTCTTAATTTTGTGTCTTCTCGATGAACTTGAATCGTAAATAAACAATCATGAACACGGCGGTACGCAGAATTTGGAGAACATGGTCGTAATCCACGCGAAAATTGGGAAACGCTAACGTAGAATATCTGACTCTGATTAATCGTATTTTAAGGCAAGAAAGGTACCTTCACTCAGTCCCGTCAATTCACTTTGGCGTTTAATAACGTCAGACGTACGTGCCAGATATAAAAAAACCTACCGCAAGTGTGTATAAATAACGCAATTCTCGTTCCGCCGAACAGATGTATTTTCGCAAACGCGTGTGAGAGAGAGAGAGAGAAAGAAAGAAAAAAGGTAGATAGGGCAGTACAGGTCGTAAGATCATGGCAAAACGATGTATTTTTGAAAATCTAGAAATGCTAGTTCCACCGAGTACTTCCGACGAACAGTTACGACCGCATTTCTTCTTTTATACGCGCGACCCAACCTCAGCGTTGCGCCGTTGAATTGCAATATATATAGAATATATATGTACATATATATATTTCTACGTAATATACAGCAACGACAGCGTAATGAACGGTTTCCGAGCTTGTTAGATCCCATTCACGATCAATTGGCGAATCTTACGTTCGGAAACATCAATCGAAGAGTATTTTAATCCATGCACTCAATGATCTCAACGCACGATATTGGCAGTCGAGAGTGGTGAGGAATTCTGCCAATATTTCGAACTGATTTGACAACTTCGACTAACGATTAATAAATTATATATAAATATATTTAATATAAAGGGTAAGCTTAGGTAACGTCAAGTAAATGAAAACCGGAGAGCTCAAAGGCTTCGATAGTTTAAATATGAACTAACTGAAAGTGGTCCTTCGCGCTAGAGCCTGTTTTGCTGTGAGCCACGATTGGTCTATCTCGAATTGAATACAAAATCTGGACGATGATTTTATCGATCACCCGCAATGGCGTACAGTTGAGCGAATGATATAGAAATCTCTTAGCAAATATTAGGAAACTTTTCGCAAGTCCGGGACATAATTTTTCGGGTTTCAGCATTACAATTTTATAAGGATCGGCTAGTTATTTCTTTGTTTCCTGCATATTTGTCGGCGTTTGTTAAAATTGATGCAAAAACATTTATGACGCAATGCGTATGTGCGTTCAAAGCGAAATTGTTTGGCTGGTATTTTTATAGCGTTTAAAACTGTAGCATTGCCGATGATCAAGAAACTCAAAATCACGGTGAAGAGAGACAGTTGCTTCTCAAGGCAAGATCAAATACTTGGCGTAATATTATTAATAATTTGCCTTCATATTGAACGGTGAAATCTTTCATAAATATCGTCCATTTGTAATCGGTACGGTGTCTTGAAAAATATTTTCACCGGAAAAAGGTTCATAACGCAAACAGCCGAAGTTCGATTCCGATTAGTTTAACTCGTTAGAACAAAAATTAATTCCTCTCGCACATTAGTCGTGTATCAATACCTGGCGATGGGAATTTCACGACATGTAAAAGCGAAATTCGTTAAGATTTCTAACGAAATAATTTATAAATGATCACTGCTAAAAACAATTGAGTTTATAGGAAAATATTTGTAGACGTCGAAGAGAGAGAGAGAGAAAGAGAGAGAGTAGATATCTGAAAACACAAGAGGTGTACTCCAGCATTTTGAAGAAAAGTTTTTCTTCGTGAAAGTTTTAAATGCTCGTACAGCATATATTTATAAAAGTATGCTGTGACTTTATCGAATCACCTTAGGAGACTGGTACAGAAGTTTTCCTTGATTGAAAATACCGTTGCTAATAAGCAATTCTACGATCATTGACACGATTCGCGATTATCATGAGATTTCGATAATTCAAATATGTAAATTTGAGCATTGATCGACAATGATAAAAACTATACTTTTGTAAGATCGACGACGAATAGTAGAACAGAAGTCACATAGAGCCGAGTATTGTAAATAAATTAGATTCTTTTAGCAGCGTACGAAGTGTCTCGTTTCAGTACTTCGAAGCATGCAAAATTCGCAGCGAAATGTTAAAAATTCAACATTATCGTGTAACACATTAGGCTGCTTAACGCAAACTTTCAAATCTGCTCTTTGCGTCTTTACGATTCTCTGATCTACCCCGCGCCTCGGTGATGTAAAAATTTAATTTCTTCTCGCGATATTAGAGGAGCGCACCGTTTTTTATCGCCGCCAATGTTTCATTGGCGATGTATCCATTCACGAATTCGGTTGAGCGACTAAACCCAGAATGAATATTGAATGAGGAGAGTTAGGAAATTAGTTGTATTAACTTATCGCTTAATGGACTGTAAGTAAATGTAAATACTTGATTTTTTTAAACACAATGAAGAAGCAGTAAGAAGAACTGTATAATACCAGCATCTCGTAATAATTACGCAACCGTTTACCCAGCACGTACACAAATCTTGAAAAGTCTTGTATTTTGATACTAATGATCCGAAGAGTAACGTCACATTGGTTCTAGAAAATTCTGCAATTTAGTATTGTGCGCGAGATATACGGGAGAAACGAATTTTCTCCATATAGTAGCGCACAAGCGAGATTGCATAGTTCGAAAGGTAACGAAAGAAAAGAAAAAGAAGGAACCTAAAACATATTTTCGCTAAACAATGTACGAGAGTTTAAGTTCTAATACTTACCGAGTGACCGAGTTAAACGCGCAGACATAAAAGATTTATTTTTTCTGAACAACTGAAATATAGGTAAAGTAATATTTTCGAATTCGTCTGTAACAAATGAAACGTAGCGAGCCATAGCAAAACACGTAGCTTAAAAAACTTGTAAAACTGTATTTTAACGTGAGAACGTTCACTGCCAAATTGTGATAAACAGATCCCACCTTTAACTGGAGCGTTTTCTTAACTTCTGATCGCATTGAGCAATCATTTCCTCCTAATAGTTACCGTGAGCTCTGCACATCCAATAATAGTCATCTATATTTTCCTTAACATAAGATAACAAGAAAATAGTGTTGACCAATGCAGCTAGAATCGAAGGAAACCGCTCCCTATTTTAAGCGTGTAGCATCTTAACAATAAAAGATCGTATTGATATTTTTAAACAGGCATGTTTTACTGTTTAAAGTAACATCTGGACCGCCTTCAGCGCTCTTCTATTGTATGTTTACGTGTACAGTGCCTTTATACCTTAAAAAAAATGTTTAAAGAGACGCCTTCGCTTTCGAGGGATCAATGTTACATATTCTTCTTTCCGGTGACGCTGATACAAGATTTCCGATGATTTGTTAGAAACGAATGTTCGCAAGGTGTTGTACATTAATTTCTCGAAAGGCGAATCCGTTGCGGTCCCTCCTACGTGTCGTGACATTCTTCTAATTAGGTTTCACATTGTAATGATTACCTAATTATTAATGTAATTAGATTATTATTGAAGTACGTTGTAAAAGTGTACAGTTGGATCGGGTGGCCTCTCGAGTACGAGATCATGCTGTAGCTAGCCTTATTATTATCATTATGACTATTATTATCATGGATTATTATTACGGTTAATTAAAAATATTGTGTTTACCATAGTAATGTAATATACAGTTACACAGAGCTCGACTGTGCTGTACATTCTGATTATCAAGATGAACGCCGCTGCCCCTACAATTATTATTAAATTGACTTTTCCCAAAAAAAAAAACAATTCGCCACTCGACATTTATTTGCATACTCATGGAAAACCTGAATCTCCAATAGTTTGTATACTTCTAACAATAAGATCACCTCGCGGAACTACGAAACAATTCAAAATTAAATTTTTATACGATTGAACTGTAAGCGATAAACCCTTCAGGATTATTGACAAAAATAACGAGAAGGAATTAAAAACTATTTATTTTTATATTTATTGCATCATAGAACGAAAACAGTACTCTTAATTCATACATCTTAATCGAGCGTCTTAAATTCAAGTATTACTACATCAGCGATGCCTTTACGCAAGTTAATTCTCCTGTCACGACCTGTTCGTAAAAACAAAATCAATTCACGTATTCGTGCACCGAATCTTGCGTTAACATCTACTCGACATTTGAAATCAATATTTACACGAAACAGATTCGAATAGGTGATATTCGAGACACCGTAAATCGGGATTACTTTGGCCTTCCGAGTTTAACTTTGGCGCGTAACTAGTAAAAAGTTAAGTGCCTTAGCGTATCTAAAAATAATAATTATCGCGCGAATATATTGACATTACGAAATACGCTGCGCTATGAACTTTGCGCAAAGATCAAGCGCATCGCTTTTTTTTAATTTGTTCCTCGTACAACTTTTTCGTATCCTCATTGAAGTATCTTTATCCCACAATAAGAATAAAAATAAAACAAATGAAAAAAGAAGAGAAGACAGAATATCTGGGCCAAAGTAACTCCGACCTATGGCACCTAGAAAAATGATAATAATCACATACATAAATTACAGTAGATCTTCACAATAGATGGAAACTTGGTCACAACGTGTAATGTATCGTAATGCGATAGGTATTAGAAGGTGTAAGTTCTCATCCGTTTAATACCACGCATTATACCAGTACAATGACGATGTTGATATAGTAACCAGCCGTCCGATGTAATAAAAGAAAAATTATTTATCAATACATTAACTGTTAATGCTTGGCATTCATTGGTCTTTAAATACGTCGGTCAGTAATTTCGTAAAGGTGAAAGGTTTACGTAGGCATCAACAAATCGGGACTAAAAAGAAAACTGACCTGAATACAATTATTTATGTCCTTCTAAGAGCTCTCATTTGCTTACGACGCGCCTGAACGACTCCGTAAACGACGGCGGCAAGACTTCGGCATCTGCTCGTGTGTTTCGGTGAACTCTCTTGCGACATGGTACCCTTTCCCAGGACGAAATAAGTCTCCATCGTTCCTTTTCCCTTCACCTCGATGGACCCTCTCTTCTGCGTTTGATATCCTCTGGACTCAAGGAACTGCCCCAATAATTAGTTAAAGGAAATTAATTAAGGAGATTAATAAAGGACCTATTTTGACAACGCTCAAATGTATAGAATTGGAAATTCTAATAAACTTGAATATGAAAACTTATCAATGTCTCTACGCGGAGTTTTATTAAATTTAATAAGAATTTTGCGGTTACCCTAGCGATATCCTGCGGAACTTGTATTTTTCCCATCACTCCGGTGGAATCCATACGAGATGCCTCGTTCACCGTATTGCCCCAGATATCGAAAACTGGCTTCCGTGCTCCGATTACACCACCTACCAATGGACCACAGCTAATGCCCACTCTCAAATCAAAATTGTTGAACGAGTGAATATTCACGTCCTCCAACCGAAGGCGCATAGCAACCGCGTAGTCTACTAATCTGCACAAGTGTTCCATGTCGTCCTTGGTCTTATCCTGCAACGACGAATAATATCTAGAAATTCACGAATTACAGTGAAATGAAGTTTTAATCATTTTCAAAGCGTGGATAGAATTTTTCGATCCATTCACTCCGAGTGCCAAAAACGAAAGCAGATCCATCGATTGGATAGTCAGGGAAATTATGTAAGATTACATTTTCGCATGGATTAAGACCGGAGGCGGCCATGTATGTAGCTCCGACGGTTTTTATCTTCTCGATGCAATGAAACCGATTCTCGTCCAGCAGTTCGTCAAAATCGGCTAAAAAAAGAGAATCCTTGTAACATTAATTATTCTTGTTTAAACACATTCGAACGGACAAGCAATGTCGAAGCCATTAATCGTACCGATGATTTCGTTCAACAAGCGTATGCACTCCATTCCTTTATTCACGTCCTCGGAATAGAATTCTGTGAAGTTCGGTACACTGGCGAACATCACGCCAACTTTATCCCGCGATTGAGAATATAATTCCTACAGAAATCCAACGAAAGACAATGCTATAACTTATAACCAACGCTGCATCGTTAAAGCAATTATCTTTGACAACTGAGAAGAAAATACCTCGGGTCCTCGCTCCTGCGTTAGAAAATGATGAGCAACGTGATCGGGCAGAATGTTTTTGAGAAGCTGCATATTATTGTGCCGCGATTCGATCATGTCGCTTAATTCCCTTTCGGCTTGTTGTTTCCAGAGAAAATCGAGTCTGGACGTTACTTCCACTAATCTACCGTGATACGTGACCATCACGAGGAACACCACGAGAAACGTTAGCATTTGCGCCGATAGTGGTATCGATGGACTGAAAATATAAAATGCAGTAAACACGACATGTTTTATCCTGGAGTAAAACTGAGTGGATCTTGTTGGACTTTTTCCATCGAACCTAAATCTGGTTTGAACCCAAAGATTGAAGTTCGATGGATCAATTCCGAAACTCGATTTGAATCCTGCGGAAGATCCCTACAACATCCGCTTAGTTTTGTTGAAAATACAGAGAAAAACTTAACTTTGTTTCTCGGTATTATTAACGATTGTAACAACTTCATGGAAATTGCGAACAAACTAAATAATTCGAGTAAAACGAGAAACGGAACTTACGAATTCTTCTCCTCGTCTGGTATCGAAAAGAAGTCCTTACACACTACGAGAATCAAGACGGCGTAGACGGACACAATGATCGTCGCTAATGCTGTTTTCACTAAATAATACAATTTCAACGCAGAAGCGAGCGCGATCAGGCATAGGATCCACGTGAACACAATGTACTCCGGTCGCACGCAGGTGGTCTCTAAAACCATCTCGTCGTCGTAATCCAGCGTACGCAACGATTCGGTACGCGGTTCCGTTTCTTGGGTCGACAAGATCTTTCTCGAGACAACGTCTTCGCCCCTTCGATTACGCGCAAATCTTCTGTAATGCCTCCCCGACTCCGGTCTGTAGCGTTGCTCGTATCTATAAAACCTGAAAACCTCGTTTCTCCTGCGTCCCTTCGTCAGACTAGATCTACCGTTCAAGAGCCTCGTGAGTTTCACCTCGATATTGCTAGGGCCACGCGATACTGTTTCATTCTCCTCTGTGGACGAGCTCTCTCGGTCTTCCGGTGGCTCGGCCCGAAGGGCCGCCTCGAGGAACGTCAGGATAAATTGATCGAGACCGACCGTCGTCGCTACTAATCGTTCCGGCTGCAATGTCGGCGTGACCAATTGCTGTTGCTCCAGCACCATTGCCCCGGGGTATCTTCGGATCGACATCGGACAGGCTAAGACACCTACGATCGACGTCAAAGCCATCAAACTTATCACGCTGCAGATGAAGATCGTTCGATGCTGCTTGTTGTGAACGAGCATCGAGGAGGCGTGCTGCAAGTAGGTGGGTAGGTTCTTGAATTCTTCGGCCATCACTAGGATGGACGATGCGACCAAGATGAGCGTCGTCAGGAGAAGAGAGATCAGAAGCATTGTGCAGCTGAGCAGAAGGATTTTATTTTACATTATTTCAATTTTTAGTTAAATATTCCTCGTTGACCGAAGGAGAACAACGAAATTACTTACTCTGGTAAAATTACAGCTTGGCAGATCGCGATGAATATCCATATCACGAAGCAGCATATCATGTTGGATTTGAACATATCTTCGCGCAACTGGCCAAACTGTAAACGGATGAAGTTGATGTGTTATTGATCTTCAGGGGAAAACTAGTATATTATTTGCATAACGTCGTAATTCTTAGCAATGTTATTATAGAACGTTGATATTAAGGTGATTCTGACCTTTGATTCCAGGCTCTCATCGTTATAACGCAATGTCCAGGCGTTAATATTAGCAGATCTCATGCGCTTATTACTTGCTGTTTCGATGCCCGCACTCTTTATGAGTTTCTCACCGTCCGCCGGAGACCCAGCCTTATTGTTTTTCGTCGAACCGTTCTCTTCCTCCAGGTATTCGGACTCCAGGTTGCTAACCGAAGTCGCGGTATTCAACTGCAAACGAAGGGCGAATAAAATTCACAAATTTTGCCGAAGGTTGAATGAAATTTTTCATTATTCGATACGAACGTTCTCGAAGGGAATTTCCGGTGTCCAGTCTACGCCGATATCGTCGTCCGTCGTAGTACCAGGAGCGCTGCTATTCGCGGCCAATGGATTATTTATTTTAAAGCTCTTCTTGCTCTTGTTGACATCGTCTTCCGACCATACTTTAGGACGCGCAGAGTATCGTCGTCTCGATCTCAATGGCTCTAGTTGCTTGATCAGATACGTCACTACGTTTCTCTCTTTCAAGTAGTTATCTCTGTCCGTTCCATTACCTGGTTCTACCTCGTACACGTCGTTCAAGCAATTCAATGTATCCGCGGATATGTGTACTCTCCTAAAAAAGTGAATACCTTTCTCGCACATTAACGTACCTTTTATCTACGAGAGAAAATGTGAAATTCAAAATTTTACCCAGGTATCCCACCGCTCTCGAGATGATTGGCGAGTGTCACGTCGTAGGACCAGACGTCGAATTGCCATTTTCGAAGTCCCAATACTCCGCAAAGAACAGAGCCACTATGAATACCTATCCTCATGTTCAAATCCACCTAAACGCATAGATCATAATTTCTAAAAAGACACGATGGAACATGCGAGGTCTGATCGAACGCACGCGTGCAATCGTTATAATATTACTTGTGAATTATAACGAAAACACGGTAGGTAGGTCACGTTATTTTTTATATTGTAACTTCTTGAACAATCCCCGTGCGCTTATTGAACGTTGAAAAAAAAGACCACACCGTCGAATCGGGTGGCAATCTTTTTTCGAACGATCAATAGTAATTAGTACGATCAGATGGCACTTAGCGGTTGTTGAAATTTATAATTAAATACCTTTGTTGTATATCGCACGTCCCTTATTGCTTTGATCATGTGCAACCCCATTTCGACGCAACAATGAGCGTGATCGCTCCTGGCAGTCGGTAGTCCGCAAATACAGTAATAACAGTCCCCGAGTAGCTTTATACGCAAACAATGATTTTCAGCAGAGAGTTTGTCGAAGCGTGCGAACAGGTCGTTCAACACTTTGACGAGTTCTTGGGCGCTACACTGGCTGGCCAGAGCTTGACAATAATAATCGGAATTATGCGTGATGCGGCGGAACAAAATACGAACCGTGTCAGTGTAGCAAGTTATTAAAATTTGAAGATTTCGAGATGCGAGATCTCGGAGATTATTACGTACCGGTGAAGCCTTTGATATCGGCGAAGAGAATGCTAACGTTTTCGTAGCGATGAATATATATTCTATGAAATTGGTTTGGCGTGAAGGAGATCGTCCCACCTCGAGCGGTCTCACGAGCGATATCACAGATCATTTCTTTAGCCACGAAATCGGGTAAAACTATAACACGATCCATGCGTAATGTAATTTGGTAATACGTTCCTCTAACATAATTCACACTGTCAATTTTAGCCGTCGAACGACGTAACTTGTAACAAACGTTCCATGCTTACTTAACATAGATCCGCAAATCAAATCTGTAGCATAATTTATAGAGTTCAATCGTTTAAATATTATTCTCTCTTTTTTTAATATCTAAATACTACCGAATACTCATACCACCGCTTTTTTAGCATCTCGCGCAAAATATAATCATAATACGTTCGTGATACTCTCTAATGTCGAAACAAGTACCTGTTTCGCTACCCACTTTTCTGTCCGCCTCCCCCGTAAATATATACCTACTTCTGTAAATCCCGCAGACAAGACGAGACTGCGAAACAGATCGCATTCTTATTCTCCCGATTTTATTGCACTGTAATTATTTTCCTAAACAAATCATCGCCGGGAGATCGATAGAATATAAAAGCAAGATGCTGCCAGGCTATCGGTAAAACATATCCGGCGCAATCGAGTGAAAGTGTCTACTGACCCTTTTTGACACTCGGCTGAACAAGTTACACGCGCCGTCGAGCCCCGTGTTCGCGGCGCAACCCCATGTGTCTTTATATACGTTCAATGCAGATATACGAAATACACACACGTTCGATACATCGAACGTATGTTTATCGATATATAATTACACATCCCATATATAATTACAGCTGCGCCGTAACGCTACATACGCGCCATAACGAGCTTAACACGATTAGCGAAATATAATAACAGCGGTTTCTAACACCAGGATTTATTTCCCTCCGTTCAACAATTATTTGCTACAATCGTGAATTCAAACGATCGTCCAATAAGATCAAGGTCAGATCTTTGTATCCATTAAAGATCCGTACGTATAAATAAATAAAGGTAAATATTTACAAACTAACGCAACAATATTATCTAACCGGAATTTGGATTTTTAATGCGAGCCTGGAGCTTTGAGCTTCCTTAATCCGACACTGAATGGAATTGGTAATTTTCAATAGATCTGTACAGATCGAGGCACTTAAAGCAAACTATTCGAATAATTACAATGTTTTTAGAAATACCTAATTAATCAACGAACTCGTTTGGTATTAGGGGAGGGATATCGTTGACATCATCATTTCTCCCTAACTGACTTTTGTATCACTCGGGTGACCTATTTTAAATGCCTCACCCTGTATACCATCGTACCAATAGGTAAATGTGGCTTACCAGAAAGTAACAGCTTTTCTTGCCGATTATTTTCGTTCTGTGTTCGTTGCCTGGTTTCCAAAGAACGATGTGTCTCCAAGAAAGCCTGCCTCTGCCCTCTGTCCGTCAGATACTTCGTGTACATCCCAGCCAGATTCATGGCAAGATAAAGGAGGACGTTTGTCGTTAACATTCGAACAATACACGTAACGTCCTGCAGCTACAATCGTTACAATTCTCAAATCGCAGATATCTCGGAACGGGTATCAAATAATCGACAGAGAAATGATAAAAGAGCGGGGTGCGCGAATAATTCGAATTCACGATCAATCGTTTCGCAATTTATAAACAATTCGAACATTAGAATAATTGGAATTTACGAGTTACGCGATTTTCAAATCGAATAGCGAGATTCCATTCGACCATTATATATTTTCACCCCTGGGGAAACGGATAGGCAAAAGGAAGGCACGCGCGTTACGCCGAAAGCAAAGAATACAAACGAAAAATCCTTACGTATGTGGGATCCCGTAATAACGTTATGCCAGCCATCACCATGTGAGTCAAAGCTGTCCCATAACCAGCGAGGACGCACCATCTCAACGGCAGCGGTAGCATGGCGTACGGTGCGTAAACGACAAACAAAATGTACCACATAAGACGTTGCTGATTGGAGAAATCCAGTCCGGCGCCTATAAAACCTGCAATTGATCGCGAAAGAGCGTAAGAGGGTGACGTACATCGCTTATAGTCGAACAAAGTTTCCTTTATCAGGATTTTATAGAACCATTAATATGGGCTACGCGATTGCCGATCGATAATAACCCATGGCTGGTATAAGTTTGTTCTACCACGTTCTCACTACGGCTCGATGAACATTCGACCAATTCGCTGGACCGCCAACGCACGAGCCAGTGGAGCAAAACTCTATTCGGTAAACGAAGATATCGGACTCTATCGAGCCCCAGGAGCACGCGTTATAGCGTCACCCGGCGCGTCGTTCACAGCGGGCGAGAGGCGCTTTAGAATTTCAAACCGGGTCCGAGTCTCGTTTAAACATTAATTAGCCTGTATTGCGTCGGTACGTTAGATTCATCACCTTGGGAGTTTATCAGTAACCAGGTGAATATGGAAGCCCAGTATAAATAATTATTGGAAAAGCATCGCCACCAGCCGAGTACGCAAACCAATAAATTCGCCGCCATGCAGCACAGAGCCCAGGACAAGGATTCGATGAGACCGCTGCTATTCTCGTCTCTCTTCCAGAGCCATATCGCCAGTAGAATGACCTGTACAGAGCATAAGCGGTGATTAGACACGAGCACGATTCGACGTCACCGGAAGGTATATACTTCACGAGATTCGAGTGGAATTTTGATCGCCGTGAGAGCAACCTGTACAGAGCGCAATGAAAAGACAATATTGAAATCGAGGAAGAGATACTCGAGGGTGTTCCGTTCACGAGGTTCGGATTTGAAGTTCTCGAACGACGAGTCTTATCTACCTTTAGGCTGAGGTCAACGATATTGAGCATTATCAATGATTTTTGCCGTTGACGATTCGAATAATGCAGATACGACGTCTCCAGTTGTTTGCTGTGGAAGCTGTTCGAGAGCGACGGGCAAAATATTCCCTTGTAAAGTACTCCTTTCTTGAAAACATCTGAAAATATCCGGCTGTATTTATAGTCGAAGGCTGTGCGGATGCAAGAAATTAATATCTCGTGTCACCCGACAATGTTCTAACGCATTGCCTGTCACGTGGTTACGTGTCGAACATTAAGTAACGTTAAAAAACTTACAATTTAAAGAACAAAATCAAACAATTGGGTTTACGAACGAAACAAAACAGGTTGAACGGAAAATTGTATCCAGACTGGTGGTTTCAAGGGTTAAAATAGCACAAAGCTGTGGGAGAACCAATTTTTAACGCAAGAAATGTTTCTTCTGTGTCCGTCCCCCCCTAAGCACCGAAAGAAGTATAAATGTATCTCAAGCAATGACTCGGATGTGCGAAGGAAATTTATTGAATGCACCTCGTTGGGTCTGAGGTTCCTCGGCAACCGGCTCCTCCACGAGTACCACGTCAGGTTCGGCCGGAACTTCCGTGTCCTCGGTCGGACTGGTCGCCTCTTCGGTGTCCGTGACTTCCGGATCGTTGCTGGACTTCCGATCCTCCCAGGCAGCCAATCCTTCCCTCCCCAGCCTCTCGGAAGTGAGTTTCTTCACAGCCTTGATCCATAATTGTTTCCTCGGAGAGATACTCAACCTATGGGTATTACAAAGTCCTTTTTAAAGTACTATAATGAAAGGAGGCCATTTGAAGGAGAACATTTAAAACACCCGGGAGAACGCCACACAGACACACGAAATATGTACAATACGTAAAACCACGTAAAGTTATGCAAATGTGATCGATCTCGCGAAAAGGAATCCAAAGTCGGGAGTTCAAACTTTACGCGAGAGTTGTTGGGTCTCGTCAAATTCCATAAAGCAAACTTACGAGTTCCCCTTTCCCCGTTATACTTTACGACAACGAAAGGCGTAACGCGCTCTTAAAGCTTTTTTGTCCCTTCTGTCGTTAAAAGAGGAATTTCAATTCGTCTACGCGAATCTGAGCGTTATAGTGCAAATGCATCAACGCTCGTTCTAATCATACAAGGATGGTCTTTTTTATACCAAACATTCAGAATTTGATGTGCCACCTTAATATAATAAAATTGAAGATCCGGACCTTAGATTTCTTAGCTCAAGATCGAACAAACGGAGAATACGAATATCAGATTAATTCCCGTTTGCGTCGTAAATAATTCTAAACACTTTGCGCAATGTCTAACGATTTATCGAATATCATCTTGTTACACCACACAGACAACGTATTCATCATAATTAGATGCCGGTGTATTTTTAATTCTACGCTACTATCGATCCCAAACACAGAATACACGTTTACGTCGCTCGCAAATTTTAATCGAGCGAACGGGTTGAGATTTGTCAGACAGACGCTGAGCTTTCGTTCGGGTGCTGGTGAGAGGAGGTACTTTCGTAGACATGATAGAACGTGCCACACGAAACATAAAATTTGTGTGAGAACATGTGATGTAGAAACTTACCGAACAGTGTTATTGTGTTAATGATGTGTTGCATTAAAAGAAAGAAAGAGTTGAAAATCTCTGGCGCGCAAAGGTAATTCGGGTAAGAAAAAAAAAAAAAAAGAGTTGCGAAGCGAATCGGCATGAATACTTACTCACTGATGCCGGTGCAATCACTGTCCAGCATCATGGTCCAGGTCTGTTCTGTAATCATTATCCCCCGGATGATCCGCGAAACGTACAACCGCTCACGTTGTGATAGTCAGCTGTGCAATTGCCTTAGTATCCGGCATTTTCACACACCTTAAATCAGAACTTGTTACGAAGAAAGCCAATTTTTTTCTTTGAGCCCATGATGGAAAGTGAGAAGAGCAAAGTGCTTTGTTGAGAATTAACATCGATATTCTGTAACGTTTCGACTAACAATAGTGGACGTTTTTGCAGCTCCCCGGAAGAAGAAGAAGAAGAAGAAGATTATTCTCGGTCGTGGACACGAGGCGAGGCGTCGTGTTAGGTACCGACCAAATACCATCGTACGCAATGGGCCATTGATTATTGAAATTTGTAAATCCAGATTGAATTGAGCCGAGAGTCACGATAAGATAAATATCACTCGTAGTCGAATGCCGTAACGCGAGGGTTCAGCCGGCTATTCTTTGTGCCACTTTCGTATATCTTTCTATCACAATATTTCTCTATCTACTGTAGAAAACAATACCGTGCGCTTCGTTTTGCGAGAAGAATATTTCTGGCAAAAGAAGCGCGTGGTATTAAATAAAATTGCGGGGCACTGATATCTACGAGGGGGGTACTTTCGATAAACTATTCTCGTACGTATAATAACCGAAATGCATATTGGTATCATAAATGATACCGCACGGAAAACCCTATGGTTCATCCGAAACAAGAATCTACTAATTACTGGATTTACTTTGCCATTTTTCCAACTACCGGATTGATTTACTTTGATTTGTTGCAAATGATTATGAATTTCGTAAATAACTTGCGCATCCGAAATGTACTTAATTTTTCGCTACGATCGCGACGCTATGACCGGCAAGGGTTGCGAAAGGACTCGCTGATACCAGAAACACCCGCGTAATAAATAACTACTGAAAAAAAAAAGAATATTAAAACAATCGAGAGGTAAACATCATACGTAGAACACCGAAAGTACTGGCAATCCATTCTGCGTTACCTGTCGACTTCTGTCTACAGCGGGCGAAGAAAAGTGGATTAATTCCAGTCGCGGATGTTTTCGCTTCAGCATCGGGAGTGCTGGCGACGGACGGAACTGGGGGTAGGTCCTGAAGATCGTGGGACAGCATCCGAAAATCGAAGATTGACAAATATTCCTGCTGCTTCTTTTTTCTCTCTACGAGGGAAATCGGTGACCGAGCCCGGTGGTACCTGATCTTCAAACGACCGAGTATAACGTACTTGTCACCGCGCGATGGCTCACTTGACGTCAAACCCCCTTTGCTTCATCCCCTCTTGGATGGCACGAAAAAGAAGGGGTGATCGTGGAAACACAGGAAGTGACCATAGGTACCCAACATGGACAACGGTGACTGTAAATACTCGTTGTCGCAATGAAAATATAGATCGCGATATTCATCGTGATTGTTGTCTTTGTGAGAGCTTGGAGAACTCATTTCCAAACTATAGTTTCGGTATACCTTATAATCGTTTAAGTCTCAATCTCTTAATTTAATTTTCAAGATCAATGGGACTTCTTTTAACGCGCGAAATTGCAATTTAAGACAATTTGTAAATTAATTGTAACAATTTGGAAATTACTAGACGAAGATATAAACAAACGCAAATATTTGTATTGTTTGGGCAAAAAATTGACACACATTTTGTCTAACACGTTTCAGCATTACTATTTCAGGACGCGTGACTGGATTTTAAGGATCATTGCTTGAAACTTATTTCACCACATCGGCAAAGTCATCATAAATTTACATTATTGTGAATAATGTTTATAAATATTAATATCCAGCAAACAATTGTATCGTCAGTCATTTCCAATCAATTTACAAAATTAATTTTACCGGTACGAATAATAATCCTCAAGTCAACAGATCTTCCGATCAACTAAAAACTGTTATATCACGGTAGCTTACAATTAGAAATAAAGATCGCAATTGTATGCAATTGTACGTAATAGATCGACGAATTAATAATTCGTAAAAGAATGCCAAATTTGTTGAATACCCATCGAACTAAGAAAGCTCTGCGACAAAGTGACGGAAATCAATTTTCATAAATCCACCGCGCGAGATGACTGTAATGATGAAGAGTTTATTGGTGCAACGCGTGCGCTTTTCGATACGCGGCACAGATGCAAGTGCGCATCGTTCGTCATTCCGATCAATAAAAACAGAACGGAGTAACGTGCAGATACATAAGATGTTTATTCGCTAAAAAACACTGTAAGATACAGCTTAAATAACATCCCACATTGACAATAATGATTCATTCATTATTTCACTTGCCACCTTGCCTGTAATTGACAATTATTCATGTGGATTTATATCGGTTTGTTTTCTTGTCAAATACAAGCCTGGTATTACCCACAGTGTACGTAACATTATGAATTTTTGGGAGAACACTTTTAAATTCGTACATCATGTTTCAGCATTAGCAATGATTTACTTGAAATCAATGCGATTCTCAATGTTAGGGATCGTACACACCAAGACAGCATTTTACTGGATATTATGAATCACTGGTACGTCCAAAGTAGCTTCAAAAAATATAATCTTTAATTAATATTGTAATGAATTACTTTAATTCTCTGTCGACGATATTACAAAAGGATCGTACATCATGGCTTAAGGGTATGATAAACGGTTCTCTTTACAGGTGATTCGATGATTTAATAAATAACGTTGGTGTTGTAGCGAATCTATGCTGTCCAAATAACTACTATATCTGCAACTAATAAATTGCTTTAGAATGAATAACGATCAATTTGTGATATCTATTGGTGATCACAAAAAAGTAATTTTTGCCAAGATCTTGAGCGAAACAGATGGTATGACTACCATCGCTACTATGGCTAATACGCATACTAATCGAAGCCTAGTTGCTGAGAAAGATGTGACCGAACTGAAAGCCAATCGTAACTGCACAACGCATAAATACAAAACAAAGAACCACAAGTATAAGACCATACACACAAGCATAGTATATAATTTCATGAACACGCAGGATCGTCTGACGTTCATGGATAATCTTGTTAAATTCTTAATCAACAGAAGGTTCCCTAATATTAAAAAACCTTTACAAATTTTTGAGTTGATGAGAACAAAGGGCAAAGACGCATGGGTTGTGTCCACCCGCAAATTGAAGGAAAATCCTCAAGCTACGGTGTCTGCAAGGCCTAAAGTATATTATATCAATAAAAAGACGCGCATTCTCATGCAGGAAAATAATCACACTTCCTCTGAACCATCACATTTGTGTCCTCGTAATACGCAGTTCCCTTCCAAGCAGCGCATGATACTTCAGATACCAGTACCTAAAACTCGTCTCAATGTGACGGATACAAAGAAAAAAAAAATCCTGCTGGAATCGAAGCAAACAAAAAAATCATTCTTAATGGAATCTAAGCAAAACAAAAAATTAATCTCAATAGAATCGCAGCAAAAGAAAAAGTCAATACATATACAGAAGAAGGCACTAATAACTCAATCAAGACCAATAACGAGAAGCATTACACGTAAGAGCACGCAACCAATTACATCAAAAAATTATGCTGCATAATTACAATTTTTTTACTAACACGACTACTTATCCCAAGTACTGAGAACTTTCCTTCAATGTGTACTACCTCAAATACTATGTGTATGCTAATATTACACACAGGAAGCTGTCTTTCCGAATAAGTTCAAAACTCATACGAAAGTCAATACAAATATATATATATATATATATGTATATGTGTGAACAATGTTTAGAAAAAGTAATCTCCTATTGTAACAAACGTGTGATCGTATGGCCATGACAACTACCTACAAATACATGTATATCATCTGGATTAGAAAGTACCGTACATCCAAATATATAGGACAGGTCGTTTAACCGAGTACATCCGAACATCTCTGTTACTCGTACCAAAAATTTCATCATTTCAACATATTTCCCTAATTGAGCACTGTATATATTTTCTGAACAATTATTTTCATACGCGCATGCATAACTGAGATATTTGTGTATCCTCGTTTAAACGGCCCATGCTGTACAGTACCAAGAACAAGATTATGAGACTTTCATAAGAGTACGGTATAAAGCGACTGTCTACTTGTGCTCAGAATGTAAACATAAAACTAAGTGTGAAGACTTATAAGACTTATATCCTGTTAGAGCTGGTAAAATAGTATTTGAACAACATATGTTGCATATTTAATCGCAAATAGTATTTTTACCCAGCTATATCCTACTATAACTAATGACTGTGAACGCCTATCGAAAAAGTATCTTTAGTGAAATATTTAACCCTTAACAGCCCAAGCATTGAAATAATATACATAAACATGTCTATTAAAAATGAGCAACTTGGGATGATGCACAATTTGTATCAAATACACAATCTTAATCTGTAACGTACTCAAAAACGTACTTAAGAGTTAATTGTTAAAAGTTACTTTTTCGAGCAAAGAACCCTTTTGGGATTTTATTTTTAAATGTATTTTGAAAGTTGTACCTGTTTAAATAATATATATACATATATATGTTGTGCGTGTATGTGTAAATAAGAAAAATAACAAAAGTATTTACTTCATGGGTCTACTTTAATCTGTTTTCTTTTTTGCAGTAGTCTCAATGCGTTTATTGTTCTTAATGTATTTACACTGATTTAGATCTAACACTTTATATCCACTGCAATTTTCAAACCACTCCGAATATCTGGCGTAACGGAAATATCATCACGGAAATACCTATTTTAAACCCACACGCATGCCCGAATTTGAATAGAAGTTATATACAATATAATAACTGCAAGTATAATACCGGCAAGCAGCTGCAAGATTGTTAAAATACAAATATTGCGCGGCCTAGAGTTTCCCGCTCGAATTCCGAGTTAGACCGAATCGGCCCGAGCCAACCCGAATGAATCAGCTTAAACAAATGTGCACAGCGGTTGAAGAAACTTGGTATTTCTCGTACCGCGTTAAAAGAAACAGAATTCGCCGTTGATCCATTTGTAACTATGTTTAAATCAAGAAAAGACATAAAAAAATACACTTTTCTTTATGAATTTCTAATAGGCTCTACTATTGGTAGCAAAAGTGCCGGGATAGCTGAGGTTGGTCGTAAGCTGAGGCCGCGAGAAAATAGTTTCCCATCTATGTATAATAGGTTCATGGCAGTAGCGAATTCAGACAGGCGGAACTGAATGAAACGGACCATATGTGCCCGTGATTATAAAAGTGGTCTATTGTCAAAAAAATAAAAAAGATTGGGTTCATTGGTTATCTTGCGTCACATTCTTGAAAATAAAATAATGTGATTAAAAAAAGATATGGCAGACCATTTTCATGACCATGGGCACATGCGTGAAATAATTCATATCCAGCGAGGGTGCTTTGATGTAAGCTTGATAATCGAACAATATAAAGGAAAGATTACAAATTACGCGCGATAATTAATTGAACATTGCAAAGATTGTGTGCCCGATCCTGAATGTGATTGTTTCGAATTGTGTCCAATCCGAAACTTGTCCAATTCGGAATACCGGTTATCCCTGATGGTTCAGTAAATCGATAGGAAAATGGATTATTCTCGCAATTATGTAGTAACTCGTTTCATCGATTATGAATTTTCTCAAAATTTCATTCAATTCATTCAAGTTTCTTGAAACATGAAGTCACATTCCAGAATGTCGCAAAACAATTCCACTTTTTATTTTACACTCTCATTGTAAAATCGCTACTTTAACCAAAATGCGCGGTGTTATTCAATGTTTATGAGATTTATTTTAAACAAGTGATTAAATAGTATAAAAACAAATGTTTTCTATTTCTGAAATTTGTAAATGTGGTACATGATAATAAATCATTGTCGTTGACTGGATGAGTTTAACAGTATTAATATTCGTAGTAACAATTTATGCGTACGTACAGATACCGTTGGTGCCGAGTGATTTGAAAATTCAGCGTCATTAAAGAAGCCGTTTTGTGCTAAGATGCTTATTGTTACTGTATGTAACAACTGCCGGATATCCATGCTGAATGTTAAATAAGATGTTCCGATTGGTTCCGATTGGCAAACCAATCGGAAGACCTTATTTTACATTTAGTATGGACGTCCGTCACTCGTAGCGCTGAGTAGCTCAGCACTCAGCAGGTTACCCTTGTGCTTGGCGGCCCTGATTATTATTCGGAGTTGAGAATTTTGTGCAAATTATCAATCCCTCGGGGTGAAGTAGAAAAAGGTTCCTGAGACTCTCTCGCGGCAAGACATTGCGAGAAAGTACGCGGAGGTCTCAGGTTCGGCGATATTCGTACAAGCCCCGGACTTGAATCCTTTGGAGGAAAGAAAAGTGTACGCGTACTCGCGTAGTGGTATAACGCTGTTATATGTAATCGGTGGTGTAGCAGTTGGAAACTCTATTTTATTAAGGGCACGGGCGTGTATTTGACGTCTGTGAAGGGCAGACAAAGTGTGTGACAGGTTATGTCAACTGGATTGGCAGGTGCTGTCTCAAATCAGGTCAGTGTGTTGACTTGCTACCACACCGCTATTCAGCAGATACCTTTCACTGAAGACAGCCATTCTAAATTTTGTATATTTTTCCATGCAACGGAATGCAGCGGATGAAAGGACAAACCAACAGCCAAGGTGAGTAGTTTGCACCCTAACGCTATACTTTTTTTCTAATGTCGCTCCGTTGCAACGCACTTTATAAGTTTACATAAAACTATTGATAAGCGTAATGGAAGTGCTCGTAGTTTGTAACGTGTCAAGATTTCGATTCTCTCGAATCTATGTTTAGCGCGAGTTATTGCTTAGAAATGTTTTGACGATGGGGTAAGTTCATGTGCCGAACTGTTTAACAACGCGACCAAATTCCGATTTGTATACTTGTCCAGTATCTATGCATATGTGTGCATGCACGTTTGTGTGTACATATAGTGCAATAACCTGTCACGGTGTTTTAATAAATTTGTAGTTATTTTAAAGCGCTAGTAGAGTTTTCAATTAATTTCGCGATCGATTTTTGTAATAAGACTTAAGTGAAATTTGGAACATTTATTTATCAATTTACGAGCGACCAATTGATAATGGGATTTTTATTGCATGATAGAATTTTGATAATCAGTTTTATGGTAATAAGATGCGTGACATGTATTTTTATAAATAAACATATGTGTATATATATATATATATATATATATATATATATATATATATATATATATATATGTACGTATGTATGTATATATTTATATATATACATATATTTATATATCTATATGTTGTTTTCATAATGTTATATCAAATAAGTATCATTGATTATAAGAATATATCTAAGAAAATTAAGATATTTGCTATAGATTCTACTGTCAGTTTTATTTCCTTTAATATCCTGTTTTAAAATGTAACCTTCGAAAAATGATTTAATTTTTGGCACGGATAGGAATGCTTCTATATAAAACCGTCTTATAATTGACTATATTGTTATGACATCACTAGCCATATGTTTCAGTGACAATGTCAAATATCATTTTCAAACGCAGTATTTCCTTCAATTACTTAATTCAATAAAGGTCAGAATTCAACCTCCCGGTTCAATAAAGCAACAAGTGTATGTAACTAAATACAGGCACAAAGTGTTGAGTTCCATGTGCACCCGTGGAAACACTAAATTTTATAATACAGTGTTATATAAAAAATATAGTAGAATAATTGAGGTTTTTCAACCCATTTTCATGTTTATAATTTCTGAAAACCTTGTGTGCCATAATCAATATTTTAAGAAATTTTATGGCGTTGAATGTTCATTACTATTAATAAAAAATGTTTCTAATATTGCATAAAAAAATATCCTGTTTTTAAATATGAATGTACAAAATACACATTATATTGACTGCACTGTAGCGCACAAACTATGGTCACATTTTTTCCATTAATTAGATGTATTCTATCTCTAACAGTGAGCAATGGTCCTAAAGAACACCAGCAGCAACCGCAAACAGAACATGCTGGTGGGGAAGACACTGGATTTGATTCATGGAGAGGAGGCAACAACACGCAACATCATTCGAGTTATCCCATTGGTACTGGTGACCCATATAGTCCTTACTATGCAGGTACCTCATTCCCTTACCAAACTTTTGGAGCTGGAGATGGTACATGGTCGAATGGGACCGACCCAGTTGCATTTCTCTCTGGATACGGAGGTCAAATAGGTCACGATGCATATGGCATGGATGGAATGTTCTCCGCTAGCGCAGGTGGTGGATTCAGTACATTTGGTCAACCTGCTTTTAATTATTTTCATGGGAATGGCGATTTCAGTGCTTGGGGCACTCCAAGAAAAGCACGTTACGAAGACTATTATCAAGCTCCACGGGGGAATGAGAATTACCAGACGCCTAATAATACTGAAATTAAAACTATTGAGCAGAATGTACAGGGCTTATCATTGGGAAGTGGCGAACTTCCAAGACAAGATCAGCAGACACAATCTAATCAACCATTAAAGCCTGAAGCAAAGGAACCTAGGAAAATAACATGGGCCAGTGTCGCGAGTCAACCAGCAAAGCCTGTCCCTCCCCTTTCATCTTCCCAAGGAATGAAAAAGAAGGCTGGAATGCCTCCGCTACCAATTGTGCCAGGAAAGCACAATATGGACATTGGTACATGGGGTGAAGGGAAATCTTCTGTTCCTCCTCCAACTGCACCTCCACCACCACAGGTGCAACCTCCTGTTCCACCACCGCCACCGCCTGTCCAAAGACAAAGACCACCCCCACCTCCACCATGCTGGAACAGGCAGCCGACTACATCACCACCACCACCACAGCCACAAATTCATATGCCTCTGCAACAACAGCACCAACATCAGCATCAACATCATCATCCGCATACACATCAACAGCAGCAACATCATCATCAACAGCAGCAGCAGCAACAGCAGCAGCACCACCACCACCAACAGCAACAGCAGCAGCAGCAACAGCAGCAGCAACAACAACAGCAGCAGCAGCAGTTACAGCAGCAGCAGCAACAGCTTGTGCAGCAACAATCGCATCCTATTTTGGATGAGCTGAAAGTGAAGAACGATTATAACCCTGTAGAGTTTGACCTAACTGCTCCTGGAGCTAGGTTTTTTGTAATCAAATCTTATTCAGAGGATGATATTCACAGATCCATTAAATACGAGATTTGGTGTAGCACAGAGCATGGTAATAAAAGATTGGACCAGGCGTATAGAGACGCGAGTCGAGAGGGTGGGCCTTTATATTTGTTTTTTTCTGTGAACGGATCTGGTCATTTTTGCGGTATGGCACAAATGGTGTCACCAGTCGATTACCAGAGTAATAGCTCGGTTTGGTCCCAGGATAAATGGAAGGGCCAATTTCGTGTACGTTGGATATATGTGAAGGATGTTCCTAATGTGCAACTTCGTCATATTAAATTAGAAAACAACGAGAATAAATCAGTGACCAATTCAAGGGATGCGCAAGAAGTCCCTCACGCAAGAGGCGTGACAGTGTTACGTATATTGCATACCTATCGACATTCGACCAGCATCTTCGATGATTTTGGACATTACGAGAGGAAGCAAGCAGAAGAAGATCAACGTAAAGCGCCACCGAGCGCTATACAACATCATCATTCATCTGCTAATCATAGAAACAGGGGAAATTCAGACTTACCGAGGGATCATCATCCCCATCAACCACATCTGCACCATCAGCGCAAGGTGAGGAAGATGTTTGGAACATATTCTTAAATCTTATAATGAGATGAAATTTCATTGTTGAAAGTAGATTTAATAAAATTGGTTGTGCTTGTGTTCACAGGAGAGGGATGGTGGTCGTGGCAGAGGCAGAGGGGGACCACGCCAGTAGCGGTGGATACAAGAAAAACATAATACTATTAATAATAGTAATCGACGTAAAGGAAGCACGCTACGACTAATTATCGTCTTACTACTTACCTTTGCTTTCCTGGATTCACGAAGGGCTTCTAATTCCTGTAACAGAACTCTCATCATTGAGACTATCTCCTTCTGTTAAATAATCAACCTGTATGATAATTAGCGTCGCGGCGACATCATAAATATTATCTAACCATAACTACTATGAAGAAGAACATAATTCAATTTGAAGGGATATTGGGTAAACTTGCTGATGGTTGTAAGCATATAGTGTGGTGTTGCGTGCTATTCATCGAAAGGTGTTTCTTAAACGTACAAATTAAAAATGAAAGAAAAAAATGAGATATTGAACAGAAGAAAAAACTATAATATGTGGACTAACCCTTGTAAAATGCTTAAACTTTTGTTGATAATGAAAAAAATCTATGCGAGAACAATATTGTAAGCAAGTGTCATTTAAATCAATTACCATTTTAAACTTTAATGGACATATAAGCTGGTGTCTGTGGCTGAAAGGGTTCACCTTTCTTTGTTAAAAAGGTGCAAAGGCTTATTACGACGTCTTAAGTTCATTTGTAACCATCATGCTTGATTATTGGATAATAATAGAAATTATTGTCGACCGATTATTTTATGCATATTCTATATCTATTGCAAATTATATATATTACCTATTATTATGTCATTCATGGACTGCAAAAATGATCTAATATTAACAGTTACTCTGTAGTAACGTACATGGCGATGATGATGATGATGATGATGATGATGATGATAATTATTATTATTATTATTGTACTATTTGCTGAGAATTTCATGAGATATGACATTTATTGTTAAAGACACCTGTTATTTTCTTTTTTCTTTTAACGTGTGATACATTCTTTGTAATGATTTCATTATTTTACAGATTAGAGTTGTTTGTACTGTAACAGGGACTTCTCCGCATTTCCGTAGATTTTTTCAGAATTTATATATGCATGTATATAAAAAGTACGTGTATGTATATATGGATATATATACATGTACTTTTTAATCCTATACTTGAAAGATCCTCTTCGATAGTTATCAGTGGACTTTAAAAGTTTTTCACAAATTAAACGTAGAAAATTGAATATTATTATGATGGAAGAAAATGCTTAAATGATGTGGATTAGTAATATAACCCTGTAAAAATAATCGATTTTATCTGAAATTTGATTACTTTTTATGGTAATTACACATACACGTAGTTACATATGCAATTATGAATTTTTAGAAAATTCTAAGCAAGTGACAGTGAAACAGAATTTTGTTTTTTTTTAAGTTCTACAGATACCAAATTTATATACTTTATCAGAAATTAGCAATACTTTAAGTATCGATCGGATTTCAGAAAATATGCTTTGTGAAAAAGTAATGCGAGAGGTTTGATTTATTAATATATTGTACAAAATTGAATAATGCATTAAGCGTGATGTTATGGAAATTTTTTGATCGTGGCATGCTAAATTATGATAATTATTTCTGTGTACACTATAGGATTATGAGGAAGAGAGTCTAACCGATATGCAATTAGAAGTTTCTTCCCTCGTTTCTATACACTGCGAATGTTGCGAATCGAACGCATCTTATTAAATTAATATATCAACGTTAAAAATTTGTGACCGATTGTTTCTCAGTTATTGCTTCTCATTTATCATATTTTGTAAGTCGGATTGAGTTGCTCAGAAACTTGGTCAGATTGATTATCGAAGCTCCATTCAATATCCATATTTCAGTTCGGTATACAGTAGCAATACCAATTGTTTCGCGGTGCATTATTCCTCAACTAAAAATATTTAGATCTATCGATATTTTAGAATTTCATTTAAAACCACTTTATTCCCAAAGATTTACCTACCTACGTTTTATTTTAATATTGCCACGCCATGTACTATGAACATGTTACCATCAAAGCATGAATTATAGGCAAACCTAAGTTCGCTTCAACAATTTTGGCAAAGTCGGAAATCCGCTTACAAGTCCCTGTACAACATTAAGTTTGCAGGGAATAAATGGTTAATTACAACAGCCAATGTAACGTTATATTCGCCTGGGATAAGTAATTTTGGAAGGTAGGGTTTTTACAGATTTCACAGATTGATTGGGGATGTGTCAAAGCTCGAAGTTTATGCCCAGGCAATCTGAAGTTTTCTCATGCTTCGGGAATTAACTATAAAAATTACGTAGAAATATTATAAATATTACATAATAACACTTACATGTTACACGTTAAATCAAAACATTTGTTTTATATTCGCATTTAAAGTGTTTAGAAATTTCACGACACTGAAAGATGATATTTGAAGAGCACGAAAGAATACGACTTATTTGATAAGATATCAAAATTCACGGAGTCATTTGAAATGTAACTATCAATCGAACAGTTTACACCCGTACCGTTACTCCACCTGATCTTCCCATTTCAATTTTTTCTTCAAGCGATTTACTGAATCTTTCCCTGTGTCGTGCGGTCGATGGGACTGAACGGAATTACTGAGGTCATTTCCAGTAGCCAAATTTGGACACAGTTCTTCAGGTGGTGGTGTAGGAGGTCTCAGTTCACCGTGTTGCCCTTCATACTTACGGCCAGCATCAGCCTCATACTGGCGTATACAAGGTTTTATGTCGAAATCATCCTTAACAGTAGTTTCAATCGGTGGTCCCGTCTTCCGCTTTTCGTATTCCGCATCCTCTATATCCTTTGCATGGCCAGCTATATCGCCGCATAGCAAATTTTGTTTGGCAAAGTAGTCGCGAATGTTATCCCGTACTTGCTGACAAAACTTTTCGGGATTCGCTTCCACGTAACGATACACAAAGAGATCGGCTCCGTTTATAGTGAAATAATGATTAAAAATATTGATCCTCCCTCCAATAGAGAAGTCTTGAGGAGTGTAATAATCGGGATCATCTCGGCTGGTTCCCGGTTTTGGTACTAACGTAGCTTTCAAAAAGCAACCCTCGCGCCGTCCAGAATTACGTTTCTCAAGTTCCTTTAGTAATATCGTGCCGTCGCTTAGACTGTACTCTAGAATGAAGTCACGATTCTTATCCTCCAGGTGCACGGCGTCCATTTGCAGGGAGTAGCGCAATTTTTTCGGAAAATTGGCAAGCTGTCGCACAACGTCCTTTTTCGGCGGCTTTGGCATAAATGATAAGCAAGTGGCGTAAGTATCTTCAGGCGTGCCGAATGCAATGTGAGGTGGTGGCTTATATTTCGGCGGTGGCTTAGATTCCTGTTCTGGAAACGGTAGTCCGTCAGGTTGCGTCAAGCCCAACATGTCCGCGTAATATTTTCGCGTGAAAGAATCGCAATCGTGTAAAAGAAAGCGCCGACCAAATATAAAAACGGTGTCACCTATCTGCGATGAAAAGGAAAATATTAAATAGCGAGTAACGCTAAATACAATATTTGATAAAAATTATTTTTTTTCTTAAGAAACAGAATCGTTACTATTCGTGTTAAATTTACTAAATTGCGCGGTGCTACATTTACAATATTTTGCAATAAATATAGCGAGGACTAATTACAGGGGATTATCTCGCCGGGTTGACAAAATCCGTTCTTTTTCATTCTAAACTAACCCATTAAAGTCCGTATTATTCTTGGACATTAAACTTTATATTAGTCACTTTTTATTTAATTTAATTAAGTAATAACAATGTTAAAAACCGAAAAATATATAATTGCAATTTCAGTATTTAGCGAGAATAAAATGAAAAATTGATCAACAACAATTAGTAACAATCTAATGAAGAATAAATTATTTTTAAAAATATCTAAAGTTCATTAAAAATGTATTTAAAAACTGTTATGTTTTCAGTAAAAGCAAATAGGCTTTAACGGATCAAGGCAAGAAAGTGAGTATTGCTTTTTCAACTACTTCGTAACGCAAACTTACTCGAAAATCTTTAGGCGTGTAATATTCAACGACTTCGTGATCACCGTATTCCAAGTACGAACCCGGATACGATGACGGCAAATTTTTCCAATCTTTTGGTACTTTCATTCTTTTTAACAACATCGCTACCGGGTCCTTTCCACTGTTAGGTTTCTGAATTTCGCGAATTGCTACCGTGTCGTCCGTTAAAAAATATATTATTCGATAAATATCCTCGTTCCACGTTGCGCTGAACGATAATACCATCTTATCGTATTCTAAAAACCGTCGTCTAGTATCGTCGGGGACCTGTGTAACGTGCATCGGTGTTCTTTTCACGGATTCGCGACACTCTGTGTAGGGATCTACGGGAGATTCTTCCTTGTCGCCGACATCTATACCTTGACTGCTCAAGAACTCTCTTGTAAATAGATCGCAATCGATAATATGATAAACTATACCATAAATACCTGAAAGCGATATAAGAAAAAGTTCTTAATCGTTAAATCTATCCTCATAGATCACAGAACTGTGAAAGAACAGGAGGACGGAATTCTACAACATTTTCTTGAAACGTACATACGTCTATTCCGATATTAAAATCCTTCCAATGGAACACATCGCCATTTACGTTTTTTATAATTTGCCCACGCTTAACTAGCTTCCCTTGCTGAAAGCCAGCGTTATCCACTGCGGGCTCAATTATGCATAACGTGTCATCCTCCAGAAAGTATACTATATTTACTAGACGTACTCGAAAGTGTTCGTTCGGAGAGTTGAACACTCCCTGCCGGAAAAAAGCTTTGAAGCAAAGGCATTTTTGCGCAAAGAGCGCGTAGTGGGGAATAAATTGTTGGTATCCATATTCTCGAACGCGACCGTATGTTAACGACGGGTCATATCTGTTTTTCAATATTAAGAAATAATTACGCTACGGAAAATGTGAAAGTCCGTGCAGTAGTTTACAGTCTTAAAAAGCAAAATGTAATTTTATACGAATAAGTAAATAAATCTTATCTCAATCCTAAAAATGCAAAATTAAAATCAAGTACTTTCTACTACATATGTCTTACTTACTGTACTGGGTCCAAATCTTTTATATATGCGGTGGATGAAGTATCCGTTGGTCTTCCTCCGATACCAATATCACTATCACGCGTTACACGATAACCATTTAAAAAATCAAACCTATGCGCCAGTTTGTAATCTTCGATCTTTAAGAAATAATACGTACTTAATTCTAATAGCATCAATTGTTAATGAGCAATGTGGGTGATTGTCGATAAACTTACAGTTGAATCGTGAAACGTATAGCCTGGTACAAGCGGTAAACCCTGCATAATGAATTATAAAAATATATAAAGAACGTCTAGTAAATGATCCAACCTTGAAGTCCTAGTCGTATTTAACTCAGCCTAAATGTCAAGAACTCTGTTTCTATAGCAACGCAACCATCTATCGATTTAACTATAATTCAGCGCAGATTAAGTGATGCGTATCTTTTACAATCAAATTTGCAAAGTAATCATTATTAAGGATTGTCGGAGCATTTAACTATACTGTATACACATGGACCATAGAACATAGATTTAATGCATGTTTGATCATTTATTTCTGCATAAATTATTGACAACAGTAGCATTGGATGGTTTTCACTAAGATGTGTTAGTTGCCCTGACAGTGGAATCACAAACTAATTATTTCTCTGAAAATAGCCATACAACCCGCAGACAAGCAACCAGCCACTGGAACGGTAATTAACCATGCAAACGCAATATTACGAAATAGTTTCCAAGATACACCCTCACCACCGCGCGAAGCCCATCCCACACAGACAACTGATCCCACTTTACAATGAGTTGTTGACACAGGTAAACCAGCCTTACTTGCCAACAAAACTGTCACCGCTGCTCCTACCTGCGATCAACAATAGATGTATAGCATAATAATTTTTCACTTTGCTCTGCTCAATTGACTATTCACATTCATGATATATCAACAGATCTATAGAAAATAACGTGCTTGGCCCTGTGATAAAAAATAATCGGATATGGGCGAGCTTAATACAGTGAAGAATTAAAAAGCTTCGCTAAATGTTTTCGTTTTAACAATTAAGGCATTGACATGAAAAAGGGTAATAACATCAAATTTTATACTCAAACAAGTTAGTTTTTTTATATGATCTCTCTAAAAGGTACTTTTCAATGACTCATCTGAATACGCATCACTGTTTTTCGTAGAATAATAAATTGAGAGAATTCGTTACTTTTAATTTATACAAGTTCTTGGTTAAAAACGTTCCACAAAAAAATTCAATTTCTTGCACTTAGGTCCTTCCCCATGTCAGTGTCTTAGATGGAGATAAGTTTAATATCTAAAGAATGCATTGAACAGTGAAATATAAGTAAAGATGGTAGTAAAAGAAGGCATAGTAGTGTCAAGCTCAGAATACAGAACGCGAGTAAAATATATAGAGAACATACAAAAGCATTGAAACGAATTAATATCATGAGATATTGGATAAAAATGTGATTCGATTTCCTTTCGGGCTGAAGGAGTCTGTATCAAGTATCACGGTATTAATATGTAATGCTAATATACCTCTATAGTAAATCCAGTAGTCGGCGTGATACGAGCTAAGTCCTGCCCTAGAGTTTGTATAACTCTCCGTCCCCACACCCAAAGCCCAGTTGATATTCCTAGGCCACCGTAAAGTAATATGAGTATTGGCGTATCCGCTTCTTGCCTAGCTGATCCCTCCGCGTACACTGCCCACAGAGCTATGAGCGGCCCAATCGCATTACTGACGTCGTTACCACCGTGCGCAAAACTGCCAAACGCCGCAGTCAGTACTTGCAAAAAGGAAAAGAGTTTCGATATCTCTGGCTGTTCTTCATCCTTCCCTTCAGTTTCGATCTGAACACCCTCGGTATCTGAACCCGCCACCATTAAGAGCGGACTCGCGCTACTGTTACCGCGTAACTTTGGGGCTGTTTCCTTCGCGTTACCATTACTGCTGCTGCCGCACGGGGCTTCCGATATAACGGACAACGCCGTTGTTTCTTTTTTATCACAGGTACCGAATTTTGTTGTTGCCTTTTCATTATTACTGATCGAAAGTAATATCCTTTTTCTTTGCCATGGCACAACAAACAAATAAACGATTACACCCGAAAGTAAGCCGGTAGACAATGAGAGTATTAAGCTACCCCACCATGGTATTTTATCCATCATTAAAACTGTAAGAAAAATGAATTAGTACCTAGTTCTTATGGTATTGGATAGAAATATATCAAAGTCACTCACGTTTAGGTCCATCGTGTGCAACTGACATAACATTAACGGCAACGGTGAGACCATACGCTAAGGGGAGAATGCGAAGACCTTGTTCTAGGGGCTTACTAGATCGTAACACAGATTTTCTTAGAAGCCAAAAGATAGCACCTGAGACAATTCCACTAAGTACAGGACTCGCGAACCATGATGCTGCTATATGTGCAAGAGCTATCCATTTCACCTACAAAAGTATTTTTATCATTAGACGACCAAATGATAACTATTTATTTTGAAAAAAAAATATATAAAATTAATGTACGGTGGATTTCATTGGAGCTTTGCTTACCCCTGCAGTGCCTCTGCAGACCAGCGAAAATCCAACTGTAGCACCGACAATGGAATGTGTTCCAGAAATAGGTAATCGTAACGCTGTTGCTAGTAACAACCAGATACCAGATCCAGCCAAACTTGACAACGCTCCTACCATTAGTTCCTTTTCATGGCCTTCGTACAATGTGACATCTAATATGCCTTTTCGCATTGTATCTGAAACCTGTAATGAAAATTCTATTGGTACCGAGTTTTAAAAGTATCGATTCAGCAATGAAGTAATTTGTAAAATACCTTATAACCAATGAGTACAGCACCAGCAATTTCGAAGAATGTTGCCAAGATGCAAGCTTGAACTATTGTAAGTACTCCAGCACCAACGCTCGTCCCAAAACTGTTGGCTACGTCATTTGCTCCTATTCCAAATGCCAGAACAAACGCCACTAAGAATCCAACCACTACTATCCATACCAAATTTTCATCGTATGGCACACTCATTTTGTTACTTATGCGATATCCGTTTCGTTTGAACTAGCGATGCGTCTTTCCCTATATTCGTCATACATTCATCAAAAAACTAATAGGCATTATTAACTCCCCTTTTCCTGCATTATCATCCACGAGCGGCACAACGTTCAACGAAAAAATTCGTATCGGGGAAGAGCTATCCAGTTTGGTGTTTCATCCATGTATATGTAAATCCTTATTCACCAGAATATATTCCTCTATTTACACTTGCTTTGATATATATGGGTCTATGTGTGTGTATATATATATAATTTATATGTATGTATATCTTTATTTTACTTCTAATACGATCAATTCTGTAACTTTGTACATATAGCAGAGGTAGTATTTTGGCGGAGCACCCAATGCACTTAACGTCATGTTTTTGTCACTTATTAGTGTACAAAGTATTAGCGTTAAACAAGTTATTGTGTAAACAACCTATTACTTATTATAACTTGCGTCAGATGTAAATTACAAAGTTCAACCGTGTGGTGACCCTTTATCAGCGTTTTCCTTGCCTGGAAACACGCCGATCGCTGTATTTTCTGCATCTGTAATTAACGAAATTGTCCACTTTGTACATAGACATTTTTACCTTTCAAATGCAATCACTATGTGTTAAGGTGAAGAAATAATCTTGAAAGCAATGCAACTACGTTATTTATCAATTACCTTCGCACGCACATGATAATCATCATAAAATCAAGGGTAACAAACGAGATACTCTGATACCCGCGAATTATTAGACGAAAAACGTATTTTTTCAATTTTCTTTACACCCGAACAGGGATGGTTGACCGTTTCTCTTTTCACGTAGTGACACTGCGTACATTGATCAAAACTGTTGTTCCTGATACAAGTCAGACTCGAGTAAACGAAGGGGGAAGAACAATATTCCTTCCTCAATTTTACGCGTGCGAATAATGAAACGACAGATCCGCTTGCACAAGACGAACACCGAATACGAAATCAGAGAGGCTTTCAATGCAATTCACAGATGACAACTATGTATCATCGCGTACCATACGAAAGAAGAGAATTCAGAGGAATGCAATCGGCAAAGCTTTCAAGCGTGTCATCGAGAATTTTCCTGACTTAAATACTAGGCTGTCTTCCATTACCACTTTCCGCATCATTCTTTGTTCGCCCTCCCGTAGACTTCGCGCTTATAGCAAGTTTCTTTTATGAATCTCATCAAAAGTCTTAATAATCATCGGCCCGTTCGACGTGGTACAGATAAGATTGAAAGGAAGAAAAGATTCGAACGATCACTAGGAAAAAAAGAAAGGGAGAGGTGGGAGTGTACTTTTGCACTCACGGGGCTCAAATCACTTTGCGTAAAACTTCGGCAACCGGGGATGCCGCCGCTCAGATCCGCGTGGGGGTGAGATATTGATCCGACATTTGCCCGCGAAACTGTATTCTATATATGTGTAATACGCGAACGGTTTACTGCAACATGAATCTGACGTATTCCCTTCGCGAATCGATGAACGATTGATTGGACCCGTGGTCATGTTCTGCTATCCACGCGAATTTACTTTCTAATGCAATCGCGTTTATTAAATATTGCATTAAGCGTTAATTTTGAGCCGTGAGCTTCATGGGGGGAACGATGAATAAGTCATTGCATAAAGGGTGCTAAGAGGACTACAAATTGACACCAAGTAATTACGGATAATCACATGGTCAGTTCGTGAAATATTTAAGCGTATATAGGTATTAAATGCTAATCGCCATTCTTAGCGGTACATACCATACTATTGTTTCGGAAGCGTATATCGAGGTATCGAGGGTTTGCAATTTTACGCGCGTTCTTGACACTTTAAAATTGACACGTTAAAATTAGAAAGGTAGTTAAAAGTTGCTCAGTGTCATCTAAAATAAGTAAATACGAAAGTTTTAATTAATCTTACTTATTTTAACTCCTCAATATATACATATTTATGTGCTTATTATTTAAAACTGTGTATAGTCAGATTTTTCATTAACAACTTAATAAAAGCTCCACCACCTCCGAAATTTAATTTTTCATGTAATCATGTAATCTCATATAGTGTTTTCAGTTGAAAATCAAATAATACGAGTAGTTTAAATGTCTCATGTAAGAATAATAAATCATAATTCAATGAGCACAATTTATTTAATAGTCACATACTATACATACAACCCAATATTTCTCAATTTTAAACTAAACATGGAGTAAGTTTAACATCAACTATGGGTGATATTTCTTGGAATTGTAATTTAGTTTGCATCCCATTCCTCTTTTTCTGCCTTTTCTCTCAGAACTTCTTCTATGTATGGCTGAAGGTACAATACATCCTGCAAAATGAAATACCTTATAAATGTATCTGTAGATTAATATTTCTACCAAGTTTCTCTTATATAAATGAAATAGGAGGATTACAAGTCAATTTATCAGGTCGCATTGTCTATTAAAGTAATGCCTATCGTATTACATTTTCTAACTTGGTCCATTGTTCCTTTGGCAATACTTTTCTCTGAGTGTCTAGCTGCAGTGCCCGGATGATACGGAAGTTGCGTTCGTCTCTCAATTTACTGGGGAGTCGCCTCAATGCCTCTTGTACTTCAGGGACATCTTCGTAAAGACAATCGTCCCGCATTAACCCTAAATTGATAAATCAAAAGGATTTCAATATAAAACTTGATCAAAATGCTACAACAATTGTTGTGCTCTGTCTGAAACTTCTCACAAATTCAAATAAATGTCATACAAATTTAACAACTGACAGATGTACAAAAACATGCTACGTGATCTAACCCTTCGAATGCGGCCTTAATCTTTCGTTACACATTTATCGTACAAATAAACGAAATTATTCTCACCTAATTGATTAAATCCAGACAGTTTGTAAGCCCATTCTTTGATGCCCTTAGCTATAAAATACATAAATATACACAGTTACATAAGGATATGTTCTACTGTCTCGTTTTAGGCAATTGTTTTAACCGAATGTAAGTTTGTATACAGTGGATGATATTAATTTACTTACGGAACAACATACTCGTCCTTATCATTGACATTTTTGTATTATCTCGTATTTGACACAAACGGACAGTAAAGGATTTAGATTGATCCTGGGCTAAGCTAGCAGAAGCAATACTTGAAAACTACTTATGCAGTGTATTGCTGAAAGAACCACCGATTTACGGGCTCCTAGGAATATTTTTCTAACGATTGGATATTCTGGTAGTGATCATCATACTACTAAAGTCAAAGTAATAGCATAACGAATATCACTAAAGCATAATTTCCATAATGTTACAACGCTATACGTTTTCAAAGTTTCAAAGTGAATTTTAACGACTGACACTTCTTCAGAAATATCTCACGAACTCAAACGCTATTTTAAATACATAGTTTAAAGTTGGAAAATGTGACGTCCAAATACCAATTGTATTTCGTTATGACGTGTTTCACGTGACTCAAAATCGGTTACGTGTGAATTCGAAATAACACGATGCAAAGCGTCGAACTTGCTACGACGTGCCAAAATGTCCCCAAGATATTGCATAAATCTCTGTATAATTTCATATAATCGATATACACAGAATTCATTGTACCCAATAATTATTGTGCCTTCTTAAAAGATATAATTTAAGTGGTCAATGTTTCGTATTTCCTTTTGCGCATAATAAAAGTTATATATCAATGCGGAATTATAAGAAAAATCCCTAGAAAAGTCAAAGATGGCACCACTTTCTCGCAAGAGGAACTACTTTTCCGGCAACACAAAGTACGTTCTACGTCCCAGTATATAAGCACGGGGGGAACTATTTTCAACGCCTCTTCCTCATTAAGAGTAGAGTTGTGTTCACGTGTGGTTGTGTCTCCTTTTTCCACAAAATAGGTCACACAACCCACCTCCATTCGTGAAATAACTCTTCTATAAAAAAACCCAAAAAAAATATAAAAATTCCAAAAAACACAAACAAAAAAATCGAAAAACCGTAGCTGAAAACCGCGAAACCTTAAATAAAGTGTGGAAAAAAATAGTAATCATCGCGTTAAGAAGAGCAACGTGGTCGGAAGAGCGCAAGCCATATTGAACGAACGTGGGAAACCAAAAACCAGAGTTTTTTGAATATTAGACATCTGTACGTCGTGGGAATACTACGAAAATGAATCCAGGAGCACCGAATTATCCTATGGCCTCACTTTACGTGGGTGACTTGCATACCGAAATCACCGAGGCAACGCTTTTCGAGAAGTTCTCATCGGCTGGGCCTGTACTCTCGATACGCGTCTGTCGTGATATGATTACCCGACGCTCGCTCGGTTATGCTTATGTCAACTTTCAGCAACCGGCTGACGGTGAGTATATTTATTTCTATATGCCAGATTTTCAGCATCCACACCAGCAATTTAGCTAAATCATTCATTTGCGGCTGACACGTGCTCCGCATCGTATGAGCCACCATATTGAATTTGGCTGTGAGCACGGTAGATAATGGTTGACGGTTGGTTGAGTCATGCTTCCAATTAATTCTACCGATCCATGCTTCTTTTCAGCAGAGGATTTGTAATAATTAGACTGATATTTCGAACGTATCGTTTAATGAAAAGATGACTGTTATTCTTCATATTCAATTATGCATAAACGCGATCGTTTTACTTTATTGCGGGCACATGGTCCGAAAATGTATTTATTACGCGTGTACAAGAATCAATCCAAATCATGTTTTGAGGATTTGCGAGTATCGCGTTATTTTTGGTATTAATGCGAAGAGAATATATATTTTTGACGAAAATATGTGTCAGCACTATGATCTTGAGATTATTGATTGTACAGCAATATATTTTCATATGAAGGGCTGTTTAAAAATAACGTGGGATAATGTTAAAAATACTGTAGTCTCACCTTGCCTTTCTCTTTGTATAAGAGATTCCATTTTCGAACAAAAGAAATTACACTTAGATGTGCACTGCATTATGGTATATTATCTGAAGAAATGTTTTTATACAATACGCGTCTATTCTAATTTTAATATATTTCTATTCTAATCTGTGCATAATATTTTATATACAATTGATTGTTTTTTAGCGGAACGCGCGCTCGATACTATGAATTTCGATATGATAAAGGGGCGGCCTATTCGTATCATGTGGTCCCAGCGTGATCCTTCTCTTCGGAAATCTGGCGTTGGAAACGTATTCATAAAGAATTTAGATAAAACCATAGACAATAAAGCGATGTACGATACGTTTTCTGCTTTTGGCAACATACTTAGTTGTAAAGTTGCTCAGGACGAATCAGGCGTCTCGAAAGGTTACGGATTCGTTCATTTCGAAACAGAGGAAGCCGCTAATAAATCCATCGACAAAGTAAATGGAATGTTGTTAAACGGAAAGAAGGTAATGCATTGCTTTTAACCAATTCTTTTTTTTCTTTTTTTATGCAAAAGTACAGGAACGCGTTATTATATCATATTTTTCATCAAATAGGTCTACGTTGGTAAATTCATACCGCGCAAAGAACGCGAAAAGGAATTGGGAGAGAAAGCTAAGCTTTTCACCAATGTCTACGTAAAGAATTTCGGGGAGGATATGACGGACGATAAGCTCAAAGAGATGTTCGAAAAATATGGGGTCATTACCAGCCATAAAGTCATGAGCAAAGATGACGGAAAATCTCGAGGTTTTGGTTTCGTCGCTTTTGAAGATCCCGACGCTGCTGAACAAGCTGTTCACGAGTTAAATGGAAAAGAAGTTGCCGAGGGCAAGTGTATGTATGTCGGACGGGCGCAGAAAAAGGCGGAACGTCAACAGGAACTTAAGAGAAAGTTCGAGCAACTGAAAATCGAACGTATACACCGTTATCAAGGTGTAAATCTTTACGTCAAAAACTTGGACGACAGCATAGACGATGAGCGATTGAGAAAAGAGTTTACGCCATTCGGAACTATTACCTCTGCAAAAGTTATGATGGAGGACGGGCGAAGCAAAGGTTTTGGATTCGTTTGTTTCTCCGCTCCCGAAGAAGCTACTAAAGCCGTTACTGAGATGAACGGTCGTATAATAGTTACGAAGCCGTTGTACGTTGCCCTGGCTCAACGTAAAGAAGATCGTAAAGCACATCTTGCTTCACAATACATGCAACGGCTTGCAAATATGCGTATGCAACAAATGGGCCAAATCTTCCAGCCTGGTGGCGCTGGCAATTATTTTGTTCCCACCATTCCACAACCGCAAAGATTTTACGGGCCCGCCCAGATGGCACAGATCCGTACAACGCCACGTTGGCCAGCGCAACCGAATCAAGTACGACCCAATGCGCAAACCGGAAGTTCTGGATTCGCTACGATGCAAGGTCCGTTTAGAGCTACTCCGCGTGCTCCTGCAGCACAAGCTGCCTCTATGCGAAACACTCTTTCTGCTAGACCTATCACAGGTAACGTGTTCTTTACCGTTACGTATTGCGACACGCCGATGGCTATTGCGAGAAGTAACATATTATCTACATTTTTCAGGTCAACAAGCAGTGGGTGGTGCAAACATGCAAAGTCGCTCAATGGGTGGTCCTGCAGTTGGAGTTTCAGCTCAAAACCGTCCGTCGGGTTACAAATACACTTCAAATATGCGCAATCCACCGCAAGCAATGGCAATTCCGGCTCCCACGCCAGTTCAGCAGGCCGTTCACATTCAAGGCCAAGAACCATTGACTGCCTCGATGTTGGCAGCTGCTCCTCCGCAAGAGCAAAAACAGATGCTGGGAGAGCGTCTCTTCCCGTTGATTCAGTGCATGTATCCGCAACTTACTGGAAAGATTACTGGGATGTTGTTGGAAATCGACAACTCGGAACTCCTGCACATGCTGGAGCATAACGAATCGCTGAAAGCCAAGGTCGAGGAGGCCGTGGCAGTACTGCAGGCTCATCAAGCCAAACAGGCTGTGGCTTCCAAGAAAGAATAACCATTTTAACATCAGGCTATTATTTTATTCTTTAATTGTTCGACATAATGTTCGTTTTTTCTTCCTTATTCTACAATTAATCCTTGGTTTAAAAGAAATTCCTTTTAAGGCTTCACGGCGGCTTATTGCGATCATCACGAGTAAGAATGACAAAAACAATTGTTATTCAAAAGCTAATAATTGATCATGAAAAGGTTTTTCATCAAGTTTTATGATAATAAATTTTCCTTTAAAAATATTGACTTGCCAATTTTTATTTTTCCCTTCGCCCGCGTCCTAATATACATTACTGTGCGCTGTACCTATTATTTTAATTATATTTGTCATGCATGCGTAACAAAATACTGTGCATAAACCGATTTCATTACGAATATTTACACTTCGACTTGAACATTCCCCGATAAGATTAGATAAGATTCAGATGGCAAGGAAGGTCAGTAGGAATTATACGTTTGTTTTATTTTTACATCAAATGCATATTTTTTACAAAATGTATCGAAAGAAAATACTTTTATCGAATAAGAATAGTGATTATAACTTCTTCTTCGGATGCTTGTTTGTTTGGAATGTTTGATTTCGTATCAGCGACCGATTCTTGTTCTCTTGCTGCACATCGCATTCGTCTCGCTTTATAAAATGTTAAGAAATATAATTATGTGGACCATTAGTTCGCACAGAACCAGTTACATACATATATTTGACGCGCAATTTCGATAATGCTCTGGTGCAAGGTCTAAATCAGAGTTTCTCAACCTATTTGTCGCGTCACTCAATACATTTGCTTCTATGGTCCTGCGATTTTGAAATAATGAAACCATTTTCAAATATACCTAAAATCAGTTCATCTTTATCTCGATTTTGCATAAGGTAACAGCTGTTACTTTTCAACCGAAACCCAGACCTACAGGTTGACCCATTGCTGCCAATAGCCCATAGGTTACATCAACCGACCTATGAAATTCGTCGAGACGCGCTTCTCTACAATTAGAAAGCATTTTAGACGAAGGAAATTTGTGTTACAATCAACAATTAGCCATCGCCGTGTTTAAAAATCTCCTTGTGCAGTGCTTGAAGCGAAGATAAAGCTGGATAAAGCACAGACGAGGTATAAGATGCACAAGCAATGTATTTTTCCGTGACGATTTAAAGAATCTCGTTACCGATAATTTCCGTCGTTACCGACAAAACAGTAAAATTTATAAATGAAAGACGATATAAAAAATTAACTACTTGATGAACGAGAAGCGTCGTTATGACAACATTCAGATCAGTTAATAAAAAATTGTTTGAATCATGAAAAAACATTTTATAAATAATTTTTGGTTAGGATAGAAAACATTTGCTATTAGGATTTTAAATGTGTTACACAAACAAGATTTAATTCAATTATATTGTATCCAAAACAGAAGTGACTTTAATAGTATTTATCAACGGTTTAATGACAATTTGTCGATCATGTATTATCGATGGTAATAGCTCACAAATGTATCGGCCAAGTATCGAAAAACTACTTACGGGAAAGAAAGAGGGCGCGACGAGATTTTTCCTCCAAAATGGCGGAGCACTATCAGGAAACATTTGAAAACATATAAGTTAATAAGTAAGTGGTATACTTTAAAATATTTACGTACGTATGTACAAAATATTAAAAAAATATTTTATTGTAAGACACTTGAAAAACAGTTTAGATAACATTTCGTGTAAAAATATTTATAAACTATGAAACGTTTTAAATCCAAAATGTAAATATATGTTCGTATTCGTGTTCGGTCATAGATGTATTGATTTCTGGATAAGAGTGTGGTACATTGCAGGAACGCTCATTACAAATATGTTTCTAGTTACAGTGTAAAGCTGCGTCTACACGCTCAGTCTTGTCCTCAGTGTTGCATGCCATGCAAATCGGCCGACTTAGTTTTCACACGCTCAGTCTTGTCTGTCCGTCTTGCATGACCGTACCAGATTTGACAGACAAAAATAATCGCGGATAATGTGGTCAAACGGTTATTGTCATAATCCGATGGCTTCAAAATCACATCATATAAAATTATTAAAAATAATCCGGTTATTATAATCATACTTCGGCTATTGTTATCAATTCTGATAATTATACATGCTATAAATATGTAGTTTTGGATCGATATAAGCAGATTGTATTGTTTTATAATAATTTGTGTTTGATAAAATTTCTTTTTTTTTATTTTCTGCTTATTGGTGTCAGCCGGTTAAGCGGCTTCCACAGTATAAAAATTCTTTGGTTTTAAAGATATCAAATCATATTTTCAATAAAATATGGGAGGGTGAACACAATATACCAAATACTTTGTAAGGTCATTTTTTGCGGAGCTATCAAGAGCATCGATATTTTTTAAATTTAAATACGTCTTTCTGCTACTGTTTTTCTGTCAATTCAATAACTTCAATCAATCGACTACGAGCAAAATGTATAAATCGTAATTAAATATCGTGGGTATGCGAGGCCTTATTGTATATCTCTGAAAGACAATGCTCAACCTAACGTAACTAGAAACAAGTGGCTGATCGATTTTATTAAACTATTAAAATCAAATGCGCAAACCGATGAAAATTAAACGCCTCTTGATTGAATTCCTCCTATACTTCCTCCATCTGTTTACCCAAGTTTAATAGGGGTAAAGCAGTGCAGAATAGCGAGAGTGAAAGGGCCGAGGGGGGAGGTCGGAGGGGGCTTTTATTTTGAAAGACCCGTCACAGCTGAGTGAAGTAGTGGATGCACGCAAATAATTACGGTCTCTGTTACCCTCCTCCCCCTTCGTTGCATCCTTGAGTGCCGTGGCGATCCGAAAAGTCGAAGCCATAAAATATCCTAAATCCACCAGCAAATGCTGATTATCTGTTTAGCACGTGTACAATTATGTACTCCTTAGGACTCCTTGACGATCATTAGGCTGCCGCGGCTCATACCTGGTCATACCTGGTCAATTGTCATACCTAACAATTGAATTACAATATTCTTTCCAAGAATATGCAGCTGTTGCTGAATTTCTGTAATTTTTAATATTTTCCGTGTTTCGAAGCAGACTTTATTTATATCTTCTTTAAATAGCTGACTCTACTTATCGACTTCTTCGATATTAATCAATAAAAAATTAATAATTGCTGTTAATTCGTGATATTCAAAACTCGACATACTTAAAATGTGTCTCATTTTTCATGATTCTTTCTCTAAAATATTAAACAAATATAACATTTCAAAAGTTTTTCGCAACCGAGAGTGCGTGAAACGCTGATCTGGAGTAATAGATCGTGTAAATAATAAAAAGACAACTAATTACCATTGGGTTGTCCTACATACGTACGTACATTAATTTATCTAGCGGTCGATTACGTTTCTGCATTCCATCGTTCTTACGTAACCCTTCCTCACGTAGGTAGTAATTGATGGAATAGTGGCACAGAATTAGGTTCCGGGCACAGGGATATGAACGTGGGATCTGAACCAATCAAGGACGAGCTTTAGCACGCTCCAACGGAAGGTTGGCAGTGTAGGTGGAAATTTGCGTGCGCGCATACCAAACGCACTCGCGTAATGGTTACTTTGGCGGTAATACAGTGACCTACGGTGCGTGTCGTCGGTAAAACAGGACCCTTGGACCCAGTGTAATTTGTAGTTTTTAGCGAATGATAATTAGTTGACCAGGGTGTATTATATATCGGAAGTAGCAGCTTTTTATACTTTTATCGGTGGGAACATCAGAATGTATGTACTTTGTTGTATCGTTTTCTCTTGTTGAATGAATGCACGGATGTGGCTTGCGGTCTAATTTCTTCTTTTCCCGTTAGATATTGATATACCCGTGTATAGATACATTGGAGAATAGGGTTGAGATAAAGAAATATAGATATTGTAATCAATCATTTTTTATTTTAATATTCGTTTTCTTTAAATTAATTAAAATGATATACCGAGACAGAATACTTAATTGCGTCGTAGTTTTTTCAATTTCGTGACATTTAAACAATAAACAATTGAAATCAAACTATTAATTATACTTGGGCACCTTTAATTTAGACATAACATAGGAAAAGTTAATTTTTAGCGTTACGATTAGATATGTAAATCGTTTCTGATTTGAGTTACCTAACTGTCTCAAATGAAACGACGGGTGTGTAGTGGTGTGCTTTGAAATATTCACTGTTTCAAACACAGAATCAAAAAGAACATTCCGCGAGTCTCTTAATATAATTATTAATTATAATCGGCCAAGGGTTAGTTTTACGAAGAAAAAAAATATTTGGCAGGGTCACAATGTGACCTGGTCGTTCTCGAATATCGCGAATGAATCCCTACGGATTTAATGTATACGCGCCGTATGTACATACAGACAATGAACCCTTGCCGCTACCTTCGGGACGTTTTATGACTTTGACTTTCCTCACTTCTACTGATTTAATTATTCGGAGAAAATATTTTGCCCAGATGGAGCATTACCTGGTCCTCGCACAAGTGCCGCCAACCGGTCCTATTATTGAACACGTGCTAAACAGATTATCGGCGTTTGCTGGTGGCTTTGAAACACTTTATAGCACCGAATTTTCTGATCGTTACGCCGTTCAATAGGTGCAATAAATGGGGGAGAGGGGTGGCGAGGAAGCGACGGAGAAAGTATCCTTTCTCTAGTTTCAGGTCAGCGACACAAAAAGCAGATGTTGGTAGTGCTATTTCTTTCAATATTCTTTCGCAGGACTTTTTCAAGTACCACGTTCCAACGTGTCAATAGAAGTTGTTAAAATTTCAAGGGTTTATCTGTTCTGCAAGTGGTCGAAGAAAATTCTCGACTTTGCGCGAATGGTGTATTTATTAGCCTCATGGTCCTCGAAACGTGTTTGTTTTTCAATTGATTAATTCAAATTCTTTTCAGCTAATAAACATTGAAATAATGCGTATATGCATGGGTAGAAGTAGAGTCACAGGGTTTGATAAAATATTAAAAGGTATGCGTAACTGTTTTAGAAATTCTTGTTGTATTAATAATTGATTGTGATATTTTCATTTGTATTCACCATTGAATTATAATATAAATTTAATTTTATAATACCGTGCTCTATTGTTAAAACTTAAAAGCAGAGGTACGACCCATTATTTTAACAATTTGTATCCGCAGTAGAAACAAAAATATAAGTGAGTGTGAAAAAGCCGTTGTTCAAATGAATTATTAGTCTGCATACTTTAGGAAGCGCACCCTTTGAATTTTAATGCGACAAGATTTGGAGTAATGCCGAGCCCGTATGGACTGTTATAAATAGATGCACATACATTGAGAAACGACTAAATAAACAATGAGGAGAAATATAAGCCACGAAAAATATAATATTTCATTAACACTCCTTGCGGGCGTGTTGATTCGTTGACGGTGCATTATGCCTTATCCAGATAAGAGCAAGAAAGTTTTGATAGAAGCCTTCTCAGTTTTCAGCTAGTGTAAGCTAATCACTGCCGGCTGAAAGCTTTACGGTGCACGAGACTAGAATAATTTGCAGTATATGTAACATAAATTTATTTAATCATGCGCGATATATTTATAGCTTCATTCTTCTACTTCTTATTTTCAATTTAAGAAAATTGTTATAATAAGAAAACGTACCGTTATCATTTTTTGCGTGAGCGAGGGGAAGGGGCTCTGAAATCCAGCTTCTGGATGGCCGTGAAGCATATAATCATTGCAGTAGAATGATTCATGGAAATATTAGTACTCATAGTGGGTGTTCTTAAAGGATATTGCCAGTGCGTTGTATAGTATAACTATAAATGAGAAATGCGATATCGGCACCGGACTGATTATTAATGGTGATCGAGATACGTTTATTTTAATATCGCCATTAGCATAAAAACGATGATAAAACTTCATTGATCGACGCTTTTTTAGAAGTAGCTATATAAAAAATATTCCCGTGCAATTTATATACTCACATTGTGTTCGATGATGAATAAATAATTATGTCACCTTACCTGTTCATTATTCGTTGGACCAATCATTACATAAATCCTATCTCTATAATCAATTGAAATCGCACCTGTATTGATATAATATCGTTCGCACAATATTAACTGCAGAATTTCTACATAAATTATTTTTACTTTCTCCTTAAACATGCTGATTAAATATTTTTGGAAAAGTAAACGACAATAACGCGGTAGGTTCAAAAAAGTAAAGAAACAGATTGTATTTTATTTTACTTTGTTATCAAAAATTCAAGCAGAAGAAAATGTATCGACGTATAACTAAAAAAAAGAATGTAAAGTGCAGAGTCTAAGATTAAAGGATTATTATTCATTGACGAGCGACTTCCGTGACAGTTCCGGAGCTACATGAAATACGAAGCTTTTTTTTAAAAAAAAAAGGTACGGAACTCACTTCTTGTTAAGCGTTTTAGTCATATGTTTTAGAACCATTTTTTAATATAAATTCCATCGGAAATGCAATAATTTTATTCGATGGGTTGTGAAAATTCCAATATAAAAGATATATTGTTATGTTAATAAATAACAGAAAGTTTAAACGTGCCTTTGGTATCATCAATTCTAAACTATTTGCTGCGTATAGCAAGTACAATATTTTCTATATCAACCCCAACCGTAGGAAATAGGATTGGTGGATTCATGTTCTACATATTTTCCTACCCCTACTCAATTTTTGAAACAGTACGCGTTTTCGTACTACGACGCGATTGGCTCAACGCTGTTTAACCAAACAGTGGGTACCGTATCTCCGATTGGTCGGATGGGCTTTTGTATCCTATGCCGCGCGCTGATTGGTTGTAACGTTGCACTACGGCAATGCAACGGACTTTAGAAACAGCTCACCGTCAACGACGACAGGCGAGAGAATGCGAGGGAACAGTTTACGGTGAGCTTTCGAGCAGAGTGGTTCTCGAGTGGTGCGCATATGCATGTAGCGGTGGCCTTAATTTTTTTTCTACACGATATTTCGTAGTACTGGAAGAGTTGTTTTCTATAATTCGATTTGAAGAGGATTAGCGCAAAACAGAATTAACACGTTGGCCAACACATCTCCTGTGTTCTTCGATCTGAACGTGTGCTACATATGGTTCGTATATACGACTGTTCTTAATGCATTTTTTTTTGCACTTGTATTCGTGTGCTCGTTATATGTCATCCGCTGTGACTGTAATTGGTTTCGTAAGGTTCTGCGGAACGGGTTCTATGCAGTTGGTTGACACGAGAATTTTTGTCAGATCGCGCGTTTCACGTGATTGTTTTTTGGGTCAAAGAGATATTTGTGCACACAGAGTTTGTGGCAAGTAAACTACTGTTCAATTGTTTCGAGCAAAGAAAGAGTATAAAAGAATTGTCCGTGGTAACGGTCCTCGCGATTTTTCGATCTTTTTTTGGGAGTCACAACGGAAAATTATTTAAAAGTAGATCAAGTAGATAGATTTAAGTAGTCGCTAAATAGTAGTTCAATCTTAAACACTGATAGCTGGCAAAATATAATTCCGATGAAGTGTGGTTTAAGTAAAGCAGTAACGTGGATACATGTACGGTTCCGCGTAAAATTTCACATTTGTGTCATACTATTTAACAAATAATATTGAGGTATACTTATTATTCCGTTATTGGTGTTTGCATTTTTCACGTGTATGGTTTTTCAATTTTGGAGTTGACATACTGTATTTCTTTTGCAATTATCAAAAAATGTATTCATCTTCGCTGTAATCTACCCAGTCCAAAAAAAGATTGCATGGAATTGATTGAACCGTCAGTATATTACATTTAAGAAATTTCTTTTTCATTGCTGCAATAATTAAAAATTCATTTATCGATTCTCACTGTATACATCGGTATTCGTAGTCGAGACTTTTTGTTTGTTACAGTTGCCTAACTTCCTATTAACTCGTCCTCGCGATTGGCGTACAATCGTCGATTAGCGGATCGCGGCGACGAATCAGTAGGCAGTTGGTAGTTTTATCAGAAGTACAGTACCGATCTATTCGCCATTTGCCGGCTTTCTCCGAATTGCGATATTTAATGATTACCTGCCGGAAACACTGACTTGCCGTACGTTTACAATTTTATGTTTTGAAGTATCGTTGCTCGGGATAGTAACGAAAAGCAGAGAACGTGAGTGCTTTTGCAAATATTGTAAGAAACTTCTTGGATGAAATATCGTGTCAATGTCGAGAAAATGCGTAGTATTTTCTTTACACTAAACTTGCGTCGTTCAAATATAAAAGCATGTGTTCGTAATACGTCGAAAACGAGAAATTGTATTTTACGTTATTTTTATTTTTACTAAGTGCCTGATACCTTAACATTGAACATTGTTTTACGTTTGGATAGCACCAAAATAAGTAAATACCGTTGGTTGCTATAAGCCATGCATAGTCATAGTTTTCAAGGTCGTCCGATTGTTTATTAGATATTCACGTATTCATAGGATCCCGGTACGGGACAAATATGAAAGAATGAAAACATTTTTTTCAATTTATTTCTTCGATACTCACGTTTCACGTATATTTCAAATTCATGCTTTAATAAATTTTACGAACTTGCTTAGTATTATTGTTTTCTTGATATTGTTTGACATTGTTATTTTATAGTAGTTGTTATTGTTTGGTTAAAAATATTTTTCAGAATTTTAATTCCTATGGTCACGATTTATGTATATGACAATTGTTGATATCCTCGAATATACAAAGAAGTAATAATGGAGCGTGAAGAAGTAATCAAAAATTTGCGTGCATGCTTATTGTGCGCAAAGGGAGGTGTTCAAATCGAAGAGTTGAGCCGTAGGTTTTATAAAACTTGTTAATTGTTAATTCATAATTGAGGGTTATCATTCATGTTAATTTTTATCATTTAGGAGATTATAAGACACTCATAGATGACAGTATACCTTTTCGCAAGCTTGGATATCCATCGTTATTTGCATTCTTGCGTACTGTTAATGGTATAAGAACTTACGAGAGAGCAGGAAATTGTTACATAGAGGCTATACCTACCGTCGAATCTGCACATCTTGCAAAGTTAGTCGCACAACAAAAATCGGTCTCAAAAAAGACTAAAAAGAAAGTGGTAAGAAACCATTCAATTGAATTATTATCATGTGTTTGAATGTTTTGAAACAAACAGGGTTTTTTTTTTTAAAAGCCATCTACATATTTGTGTCAAATTACATTCGCAAATAAATTTATAAATATTATATATCATTTAATGTTATTACAGAATGCAGGTCGAAGACCATATCTATACAATCAAACTACGAATATGCAGAGGAATATTGGTTATGTAAGAAGTGGGAATAACTATTCTCCTTCACAGGGAACAGGAAGGTAACAATAAATTGAATAATTATACCTTTCAATCAGATTTTTATGTTCCATTTTCCCTTCAGTATCAATTTTAATCTTAATTAGTATCCTGTAATATTAGAAAAATTGAATTTACACGCTGATAATACAATATATATATATATATATTTAAGTTTGTTACATAGACAAAATGTGCCAGCTCCTTTGATGTCGACAAAATTCACGGTACAGAATAATGTGGCTCCAAAGTACACGCAATCCAATTCAGGAACACCGCCAAGTCCACCAAGTAAAGTGAGTCTTGTTATATCTATAATTTATCCTAAATTTTGTACTTGTTCATTTAATTAAGTTACAAGTTTCTATATTTCGCATCTTTTGATTACGGATCATTTATTAATTATTTTCAGAGACTGAAAGATAGACAAGCAAATGTGTTATCAATTAACCAAAGCAATAATAAGCCTAGAGAGGATCCACATTTTCAGAATAATGGAAAGGTGGTTCCACCTTTGATGAGTCAAATACCAAAGACTGTTAATAACAATACAGAACTACCTAGTAAAGGGAAAAATACGAATATAAGTGAAAGGCTTATAGTTAATCGTACTCCGCTGGGGCAACTCCGAACCCCCAACAGTATTTTGACACCTATATCTCAGCCTAAAGTATTGTCGCCACTTTCTCCTGCACAAGCTTTGGCTGGTGGAATTCTGCAATACCAACAATCACCACCAGTTCATCCTCCTGTAAGGATACATATTGATAAGTTTGTGTGCCACATCTAAGTTAATTATCGAGCTAATTCCTGAACCCTTAATTTTTCAGGTACCATTAGTCAATGCCCAAAAGCCTGTGCCAAAACCACAACGTAGTACCACTCCTGAACCACTAACTGAGTTGCAGGCTCGTGCGAACGAGCTCAATCTTCCAGATCCTGTATATCAAATTTTTTCCATGAAAAGTGAAAATTCCAGAGGACCATCACATATATACTCTCGTGTCAAGGTTTGTGCAGATTTTTTTCTCTATTCTAATGATGGACGTCATAAATGATGGGTTAAGTACACCTGAGTAGGAAAACAAAAATTATTTTTCATAACTATTTTCATGAAAATGTACTATTCCTTAAGGGCTAACGCCACTCCAGAATTTTCAAAAAATTGAATTTTTTTTTGCTTAAACGATGCTTCATTATATGAAGAATGTGGGGAAAAACGTTTTGGGTGGGTAGAAAATCAGGAATATGATTTTTTCCGAGGTGAAGCGCAACCACTTCCAGTGCCCGGACTATGCATATTGTAACTTTGAATGAGTTTTTCTCGAAACCACTTTTTTTAACTGGCCGGTAACATAACTCGAACAGTTTTCAATCAATCTATCTGAAATTTGGTACAGAGCTTTAAAATAGCATAACTCAGTGAACATCGTACGGGTGTTTTGGTTGATATAAGATTTCTTTTGTTATTAGCAATTTAAGACAGAATTGTCGTCTTCTTTTTTTTTTTTTATTCTTTCTGTTCCAACGTTCACTACATCAACAATTATCAATATTTTTTCATTTCCGTACGATGTTCAATAGATTTTGTAATATACTATATAAAAAATTTGTATATTTTACTGTAGGACGATCCTTTAATGAGACATGTTTCCTGTCATGGATTCCTATAAAAAAAAGGTGTTAGTACTTGCCAGCACTTACAGCCGCCATTTCAGGTTAAAATTCTTTTAAAAAATTTGCAAGCATTCCTGAAATAATGTATATTACAGCCATCTTGTTCCTAAATCTATATCTTGTATGATTATTTTTTTTAATTCCCGGAAATCACCTTTTTTCGTCCCCTAGAGTGGTGTTACTCCTTAAATCGAATTTCCTGAAACTTGTATAAAATAATTCACAAAAATGTACAAATGTATAAATTTAATCAAGCCACTGAATTTTTAACGTGTTTAGGTCGGTCCACATGGATATACGAGTTATCCCCAAGAAGCACGCAGTGAGACTGAAGCACAGATACTCGTGGCGAAAATTGCGTTAGCTGATTTTGCAGAAAAATATGGATCGCCCACGAATTTCCCGGAAACTACAAATCAGAATCTAATAAAAAACCGAGTCTTATCAATTGTGGATACTCATTCTAATGGTATCTTCATGCACCAAGTACCCATATATTACAAGCAACAATATAAAGAGATTCTACCTGGATATTGGGAAAGAACTATCGAGGAGTGCCCAGATATAGTTCTAGAAAAAGGTGTTGATCGCTCAGTCATTCTGCGTCGATTTGTTTCATCTGCTGGCAAGGTAAAGTGATAATTGTATATATACATGCACGAATACATATGTAGATGCACGAATGAGTAAAAGCATGATACAAGTTAGTGATTTAAGACAAAACTATTTTATTATACTTCTTGACATTTTTGTCACACGATCTATGGAACATTGAATTTCTGCAGTAAACTTTATATCGAAAAGCAACCCAATATACAGTTACATATATAAGTGTAAGGGTTGAGAACCAATTGTAGTATAACTTGTGCGTCACTGTTATAAAAAATTTGAAGGTAGCAAAAAGAAGGTGAATGTTAAACAAAAGTAAGTCACATATACGGCTACGAAAAGAGAGCCTGCGTAAAAATAGATCCCTTTCAGTTGACCCAATATGTCCATCTTTCCCTACATAAGCAAATCCTATTTGTTTATGCGGTTCAATCTCGTCGTAAGGGGCTGGTCGCGGGTTTGTATAGTAAGTAATTATCGCAGTTTCTTGCAGTGGAGTTTCATATAACGAGATTGAACTGTACTATTTATTGATAACGAGAAAAATAGTAGTTCAATAATAAAAATAAATATTTAATGACCAGTTATTTTTATAAATGAATACAATGCTATATAGAATATTTTTATTCTTAGATGAGTGAAGTAACATCCCCGAAATCGGATAAAATACAGTTGAATCCAATTGGACCGCCCACGCCAGGGGTATTGGAATTACCAGAACGTAATACCTGGTGTGTATCGGTGACGTACGTCATGAGCACAATTGAGGTGTGGGTTAGACTTGAAGATGAATACAGCGTAAGTTACAACTATGTTTTTCACGTTCAATTTCATTTCCGTTTGTTTCTTTCGAATTTATTTAAATTCTTATGTTTCATTCATGTATAGGAACAATTTAATAATATGACGGCTGAAATGATGCAATATTACAGTCAAGTTCAGCAACCTATTAAAGCACAAGCAGTCGAACAGGACAATTATTATGCCGTTTTTGTAGACGAGTCATGGCATAGAGTCCGATGTGTAGATTACGATGTCGCCAGTGGACTAGTTAGCGTTTTATTTGTAGATTATGGCGATGAAGATGCTTTTCATCACGATAAATTATATCCATTGGACAGGAAATTCACTGTACTTCCAGCTCAGGTATCGTACCACTGCTGCGAATATTTTATTGTTTAAAATATTTTTATACGCAAAACTAACGCTTAATTATTTAGGCATTCAGACTGTGTCTTTCTGGTTTGGAAGACTTCAGTGACTGCGAAAGTGCCTTGACCTACACTGAGAACACTTTGAACGGCCGAGCATTCTTTGTGGAAGTGATAAGTCGCGATTTGGATGAAGATGGCCCATTCGCATCAGTTGTGTTTTACGATACGTCCGGAGCTGATGATGTTAATCTAAATATACAATTATCTAAACAGATACTACACAACATACTCTTGGCCCCTAAATTAGGTGTAGTAAGTATCTATGATTACTCGAAAGTATTTGCGATACCATTGCATTTTGAGCAAGTGACGTACATTTAATTTGAAACATTTCGAAAACTGATATATTAAATATTTCCAGGAGAAACAGCTATCTAAAGTTTTTGTTTCGCACGTGGATCAGAACGGGGATACTTTTGTACAAGTGCAATCCGAGAGTATGAAGCTCTTAGTAAACTTATTGAATCGATTAATAGAAAGAGGGTTGACCGCGGAAAATCTCAAAAGTAGTATTGTTACTACCGTCGATACCAACAAATTATATTTTGTATCAGTGGAAGACAATTGGTACAGAGGAAAAGTAGTAGACAACAGTTCGCATAGTCACCTGAAGGTATACTTGATCGACTTCGGCAAGACCGTTACAACACAAATAACGAATCTACTCTTGTTGGAAAGGTTGTCCGATAAATTACCGATATATCCTCCTCAGGTAAGATAAAAGAGCCTTTTGTTATTGTTTAGTTTTAAAGTGTGCCCGTCATATATAGAAGCGTAAATTGCAGTACCATATTTATTATTTATATTACAGGCACTAAAGGTACATCTTCATAACATTGATTCCTCAATGTTTAATGATAAGATGGTCGCTAAGTTTGCTGAACTTGCTCCCAAGGATGAGCCACTTTTAGTAAAAGTCGTATCATCCCAAACTTCTATACCGGTTGTAGAACTTTTTAAGCGAATACAGCCTAGTAATATGCTTGTGTCTGTCAATAACACGCTCGCTCTTGAAGAGGAACTTATAAGGTAATCTCAGAGTCCAATTTCATGACACTAAAATTACATATCTATCGTCTAAGAGTAAAACTAATAGCAGCGATTACTTTGCCATAGGTCACAAGGCGATGGGAATAATAATATTAAACCAAGAAAACGCCTGGAGCGCATGAATTCGAAGCTTTCTGGAAATGACGAGGATGAAGGCATTAAATATTTGAAACCACCGAAAATTTCCGGTATAGGTGAATTCTTCGACGTGCACATAACAATGGCTGCGCATCCTGGAAATTTCACTGTTCAACCATTTGACGATAAGGCTTCATTAAAGGTACATATAACTTATACACTATGTCAACCTTTCAAAAATAATAAAGGTTTTTTATATAATCAAGTTTTTCATATCTTGTGTAATCTTCGTAAATATATTAACAACAAAAATAATTATAGATACTTAATAATTATTTAAAAAGCACAGCATAGTTTGTATTATTTATATTTTGTAACTTCTATATATTTCGACTAAAATGTGAGACAGTAGTAATATTTGATGCTACAGTACATGAAAATGTATATTTTATTTTCAGAAAATGATGGCGCAATTGCAAGAAACGTGCGCTGCATATACAGGCCCCCCGCCATCACCAGAATCCGTGTTGGAAGGCAAACTTTACGCAGCCGAGCATGTCGATGGCAACTGGTACCGGTAAGAATAGAACCAAACCTTTTAATTTGTACATTGGTAATTCACATCTATTACTCATTTTGCCAATATGTTTCGTGCCTTCAGAACAAACAAACTTTATCGAACGTAATTCCTCTTTCAGTTTAATTATTTTTTCTTTTTTTATCAAGTATCTGCTGATGTAATGCAGTCTGCAAGTAAATTGAATTTTATTCTTTTTCAGAGTATGCATTTCAAGTATAATCAGGGACCAGATGGCCAGTGTCTACTTTTGCGATTATGGAGATGTGTCAGTATTGCCATTGTCTAAGTTGCAACCTTTGAAAAGCCAATTTTTGGATTTACCGTATCAAGCCATCAAGGCTAAACTTGCAGGTAAGGAATTGGGCTTGAATAGCTTTCTTTAACACTTTTTAAATTGTAATGATGCTTTACTACATTTTGTTTATAACATCTAACAGGTGTACAACCAATTAACGTTGATTGGTCAGTCGAGGATAGTATAAGATTTCAAGAGTTGGTCGTTGAAAAAAGTTTTGTTTCCGTTGTCATTGAATCAAGTCCTGCTGATGGCCTCTCACCGGCTGACACTGTTTTAAGTTTAAAATTAATTGACGTAACTACATCCGACGATATTTATATTGATCAAATTTTGGTAAAGGAAGGACGTGCTCAAAATGTTCAGTAAGTGGTCACAGAATAATTGCGTATGGAGCGTATTTCCACCTAAACGTGTAGGTAAGAATAAAGATCAGTCAAAATGGAACTAATGCGAAAATTCTACGCGCATTCTCGTAAACATTGTACATAAGAAACAAATCTAAACGTTTCGCGCTTAAAAACCGTAAGCTTGTAAATAGATAGTTTTTTCTTTTTTTTTCTTTTTTTTGGAAGTCCAGTTTTGAAAAGTTCACGGTAACTATATGGAAGTAAAGGCGTAAGGAGTCAGGAGGATGCGTATGTTGATTATGTCTGTATATATATGTATCTATATATGTGTGCCCACATGGCACACATATACATACATATGCGTTTTATCTTTTCATACCTCGATTATTGAATTCCTTGGAAAAAGATACTGATTTTTTACTTTTCTATATAATAATTTATTATTGATGTTTGTGTATTCCTTGGAACAATATTTCGTTGATCTTATATCCTCGGTAAAGAAAATTACGCACATACTTTTCATATAGTTTCAGTGGTTCATTTTACTTCTTCGGTGAATTCACCATTCTTCTTTTGTTACTACGTTAAGAAATAGAATGGTCCGAAAAAAAGAAAAAGAAGTCTGGCTGTGGTCGAGGCAAATCGTGAATAGAGAAAAAAGTGAATAACAAGTAATCCTGGTATTACTATGTTCTACACTTGATAAATAACGGGCTTTGTGATAAGTAATTGTATTCGTTGAATATATTTTTTATTATAAATATCGTCTATATCGGTATCGTCATTCCTGTTCGTTACGGACATTTTATTTCGTATTGCTTGACCCGATTAACCATTATATACGGTATAAAATGTTTCGTGCCGAATGTTTTATTTATGAAGAAGTGGTATAACAGTTTATTTTTATAAATTGGCAAAAAGCCTGTGTATCTTATAATTTTGTTCAGTATTCGTAGTAGTTTAAACCGTATATGTGATGCTCTATTGTTTACAATAAATATGTTTATTTCGCTGAATCACAGCAAGACTTATAGTTTAAATGTTATGTTGTGGTATATTATTTTTGATAATGATAAAAGGTGCCAATAAAACGATTGTTTGCATAAATCTATGAGTTGTTTATTTGATAACTATACCTAGTGTTAGTTTATTCGTAAATTACATCTTACAGGAACATTAAGCAGATTCTGCCAACTCCGAATTGATCAGAGTTTATATTTAAGTGGTAAGAGTAATCAGACCAAAAGTGGTATTTTATGATAGAATATTGTGGCATTATGCCATAAAAAACAATCACTTTTTTGACTGAAAGAATGAAGGATTTTGTTAACATTTTAATTTGGTTTAATTTCATTCTTGTACTCTGTAATCAGGCAATGAAGTTCGGATAAAATGATAAAATCAATTTAATTCTTTTGCAGGAAATTTTCACTTGACCGGTTGGTTTATACACTATATTGAAAGTGCGTTTCGAAACAAATTCTTTTTGAGGCCATAGTATGTTAACGATTCAAATCTGTCAATCCATTCACTCACCTTGCATTCAATTTAACATCTGTTTTGCCATTTTCGTTATGCACACTATGCACACGTGACAGTTATGAATGTACACACAAAGTTGGGTTAGAATGCGCGTCAACACAATTAGGAAATTAAATCAGAGTCTCATAACAACCGATAATTTTTCTTATTTGACAGGAATTGATTATTTCTGAAATCAGACTGAAATAATGTCAAACGACTTTGCGTCTACATGCACAGAAAAAGATGTTTTGACACATATCGCGTCAGGTTGGAGAATTCATTATTTCGTAACGATACACGCGATTCATGTTAAGAAAAATTCATTAATGATAATGTTCATTCCAAGTTCAATTAAACAATTTGAAACATGGCAATAATTTATAGTATACACTGCTAACAACGAACATTTGGTTATACCATTTATTGGTCGGTTTTAGTTTGCAGCGTTTGTGGCCAAACCCACAATACAAATGACTGTTCATTTCTACACAACATACACTATGTAAGTATTTCATGTGAGACAGGTTCCAAGTTGCCAATTATAAATATTCGAATTTGAATTAAGAATAATACATATTCACAACACACCTGTAAAAGATAAGTCGTCGCCTCATTAGGTCTCCGATGCACCTGTTCTGTCACGCGCAAGGCAGACTTTACCAAACAATTTGGAGATTGTTAACATGGCCGATGGATCAACCACCGTGATCACAAAAATAGATCTTCCAGTAGGTACAACTTTTGGGCCTTTTCATGCTAGGAGAATATCCACAATGAATCCATTGTCCGACTTCCCCATAAAAGTATTTGGAAATACCACTTCCGAAACATTTTATCTGGATTTTTCTAATGAAAACTACTCCAACTGGATGTGCTTTATAACACCTGCATCAAACGACGAAGAGCAAAATCTTATTTGTTATCAAGTAATACAACTGTTATGTAGTTTGATAATGTAAATGATAATAGAATAGCTGAAGATAACGGGGATACATTTCTAGGTAGAACAGGATATATTTTACACTGCAATGCGTGGTATTTCCACTGGTGAAGAAATACGTGTTTGGTATGCACCATATTATGCGTTTAAGATGAAAATGCCATTGTACAATAAGAAGTTTGCAATTTACAATAACACTGTGTTCCCTGAAATAGAACAACTAGAAATAAATATGGGACAGCAAGAAAAACAGAATAACAGAGATCAAACTACACTCTTGAGTAAGCATTCAATTTGTTATGAAATAAACTCCTATCTGTTTGGGAGATCCTGAAACTAGTATAGAGTTAATAAGAACTTCTGTTCCAAATACATTGCAAAGTATCACAGCTTTATCTAGTAAAGTTTACTCAGTTGTAGTATACGTCATTATATTATTATAGATAAAGAAATTACAGAAAAATTAGCGAATAAGTTGCCAGCACAGCACTTAGGGGCCACAAATGATATAGGTATTTGGAATTGCAAATTTTGTTTAATAACAACAAAATCTGTTGTCTTTTATGCGAAGCATTTAATGGAACATTATAAGCCATTGTTGGGAATATTTTGTAATGTATGTAATAAAAAGTGTAATAATGCATCAGTAAGTATCGTATAATGAAGGTTTAAATATTATGTGATATAAATTGATTGTATTTATCGTCTACTATATAATTTTATGACTTTCGCTTTCTAGGTTTTAAAACGGCATAAAAAAGCAAAGCACGCGCAGTTAAATGAAAATGATATTACTAGATCTTTGATCAAAGAAACTCAATATCATGACCCTCAGGTAGAAAAGTCTTTTTTAAATTTGATTTGTGTAAGAGCTAATTAAAAATTATTGTCTGTAGGAAACATGCCCACTAAAAACGAGTGATTCCGAGTCGCAACAACACAAAACTGATAAAAAAGTAACAGATAATATTTTGCGAGTTTCTTCGTTTTCGAATGATAAAGAGCAGATAGTTTTGGACAGTAACTTATTAAACGTTGGTGATTTATTACGCAATGATAGATGTTTGAATATCAGTTTGGGATTAAGCCCAATGTCAGAATCAATTATACCGGACAACATGGTAAATCCGGTGAAATTTAACATGGATGAATTCGTACCAGAAATTTTGGATGCAATGAACGAAAAGTTAAATAACTTTGACTGCGACATATGCGACAAAAAATTTGATAAAGTGGATTATTTGTATCGTCATTTAAGGAAACATACAGGGGAATTCATCTGTCCCTCGTGTTTAGTTGTATGTATACGAGATAAAAGCATTTCCAAAGGAATGCGGCATTAAATTATATTTCAAATCTTTACGACAGGTTTTTGCTAGAAAGGAAAACTTATTATCACACGCATGCCACTCGAAACACTTGGAATACAATTATGAATGTTCGTTTTGTCAGAAACGATTTATGCAAAAAAAGTATTTAAAGAGACACATGGCAAAACATAATGGTATACTAATTGTTGTTTCTACGTTATGTAGGAATGGTAAGTAAACGTTTCTCAATTTCTTCTTTCTCATCACTAGAAGCCATCAACTGCAAATGGTGCCATCATGTATTTACATCTGCATTGGAACGCTCAGCTCATAAGTGTGTAGCCCAGTATTATGCGTGCGAGCAATGTAACAAGAGATTTGTCTATAAGGCCCATTTTAATCGTCATATGAAATTGCACAATAATCCAAAGCCTACTAGAAAAAAAGTTAAAAAAAGAAAAGAGGATATTGCAACAGCGATTTGCGAAAAATGCGGAGATACTTTTAGAAATTCATATACCTTAAAACAACATTTATATACACATGGTGCGATTTATTTGGGTAATATTATATTTACCCATTTGATAGACTTTATAATAAAATATGTTTCTTAGGCGAAAGAATGTTTGAATGTGACATTTGCCACAGTCGTTTTCATCGAATGGCAGTCTTAAAAGAACACAAAGCTGTACATCAAAGTGCTCAAGTTCCATGCAAAGTTTGTGGAAAGAAATTAAAAAGTAAGAAAGCTTTGGATATTCATATGCTCCTTCATGGAAATAAAAAGCATCAATGCGACAAGTGTGATAAAGTGAGACATTTTTCCATGCAATTTATTAGATTGCAGTAAATAACTGAGAATCTCCAATCCACAATCATAAAAGACCTTTTTTTAGAGCTTCTTCCAAAAATGCAATTATCTCAAGCATTATAAACATACGCACGATGATAAATTAACATATAACTGTTCTAATTGCTCTATGGTTTTCACTAATAAGCAAACTTTTGATAAACATATGATTCATCATGTGAAACCTGCACAGTACTCCTGTGAACTGTGCAAAAAATTGTTTCAGAAAGTAAGTTTACGAGTTACTGTTAGCTTTGTACCCCTCAATCTTATTGAAATCATACCAGAATGTATGTTATTTTACTTTATAATTGTAGGAGTATCAACTTAAACGGCATGTACAAACTAGTCACAGTGGTATAATATATCGTTGCCCGTTTTGTCACATGACAGCGCGACATAGGCACAGCATGCGGAGGCATTTTGAACGGCAACATATCACATTGAGACAAGATTGGGACAAGATAGGTTTTGTTAATCAACTTGCTGAGAAATCGTCGCAGTTCATAATTCAAGAAACAAATATGCAACAGCACTACATTCTCGAACAAAGTTACTTAAATAGTGGCCCTAGTGATTTCAAGTATATTCGCGATGAACAAGGTAGACGTCGAATGATATATCGTATAAACAAAATATTTCGAACTGCATGCGCTATTTCTATTTCTTTACGGCACACACTATTATTTCAAATTTCAATTATGTAGAATCAACAGAGCTTGGTTCTGCGCCGTGTGAAGATAAAGTCGCGCAATGTTTACAAGAAGAATTACACAAACAGGCGGTGAACGGACATACTACTTTGCAGAACGGTAATTCATTTTATGTATAGAAATTAATTGGGTAAGGCGTCCGACAATATTATTAAATATTGCATGCACGATGATAATGATTATGCTCAATTATTTAATGATACGTAAATATATTTGATTTCAGAACAAGTTATAACGCTTCTGCAGCCCTCGGAAAGCGAACAATATGAAGAAGCAAAAAGAACAGAGGTATCGATAAATGATGTACCACAAATTAATATGAACGAAAGTAGTGGTAATGTGAGTGAAACAGTTTTAAATAGTGCATATGTTTACGATGATGATGGTGGAGACATAATGTTCTATGTACTTCAGTAATATTTGATTATCGATATTTTAATTTTGTTGAAGGGATAAAAGTTTAAATCTGCTAAAATCTAAACTTTAATATTACCGTTATAAGTATATGTAAATACATATGTATGTACATAGATATAAGTACAGAAAATTCTTCGCTTTTCCTATCATTTATTTATTCTGTTGGGAATCACAATATATATTATATAAATGTACAATGTTACATATCATGGCCACGAAAAAGAATGTCAGTGTTATGACTGTTATAATTACTCTTAATAGACAATTTCAACAGTTTAATCAACATATTGCTACGATATAATATTTCTACTCGTTTAAAAGTAAATGGACATCAAAAAAGAGAAGAATCGATATTCTTGTACAGTTTCAATCAGCGATACTGCTATGTCCACACATTCTTAGCATCATTTTTAGTATTTTTCCAATTTCACACTTATCTGACGCTTCTGAAATATTGTTCGACCTTTGCTAGAGCTACTAAGAAATTACATTTATGTATGTTATAGTCGCACCTTCTGTTGACACAACTTAATCATAGTGAAATTCACTACTGAATTCTCATATGATGATGCAAATCATTTTATAAACAGCTTATACAAATGTTTAAATGCCAAGTTGCTTTAGAAAATTAGAATCGTATATATTCAATTACTTAACACGCTAAAGTATACATGTGCTTAACAGTGAAGTCTCTTTTGTGCTTTTCAATCAACTGGGACAATACTTTATGTTATATTAATAAAGAAATAAATAGAAATAGAGAAAGGAAGAGTTTCATGTTATAAGTTACAAGTTTTAAGATTTCATTGTAAGTGATACTTCTGTAAGGTTCACAAGTATTCTATCTAATTTCAAGTTGAATATATACGATACCTGTAATTTCATCGTCTCGCAGGTTGGCAAACTCAGGATAAAGAGTCTTTGGTTATAACTTTCATCGGTGGATTAAAAAGTGACCTTCGCACGTTATGTTATATTTTCATCAATTAGCAGCACCATGTTTTGCACAAGATGCAGATGTCTTATGTTCTTTCAGTAAGAACTCATTTCCTAGTTAACCAAGAGAAAGCTTTGAGCATTAAATATGTCAGCGTTACGGCATACAAAATTTTCTCTCTTTGTTGACACTGTAACATTTCCAGCTCGATAGCCATTACTCGACGATTTAGTTTTCCAACTTGTCGCCTTAAATGTTGAATTTCTTCACTCGGTGGAAGAGAAACATCAAGCGCACTATACGAGGGAGTTTGTTCTCTGAAATGAAAGAATGACATTACGAGGAAAATATTTTACGTAAACATGGCCTATATAAGTATGATTACAGCAGGAATACCTAGCATGTCTAACTATTTGTGTTTCTGTAGAATACTGCCCGCGCGATCTGGAAGGTACTGTATCTTTAACTTCGTTTATGTATGGAATAGGATCTTCGTCATCAACTGCTGGGAAGTAGTGATTGTCCAAAGTTAAGATTCTTGGAGGAGTCTGTTGGCAGCACAAGAACATCACACAATTTTCAGTTTAATTCATACAAGTCATCAGTAACGCAGTATTCGCTAAAACGTGTCGTAATATTAATCTCAAATAATAATTGTCTTTTGCAAAAACCATAATACCTGTTGTTAAGCATTTTAAATTGACATGAATGTTTGAGAAAATATTTACCTGTACTCTAACAATGTTTGGCTCCTGTGGCATTACTGCATTTTCTAACGTGATCTCTCTTGGCATTGATTTTGTTCCAATGTGCTGTTCTTGCCCTATGAAATGTTTAACTTATCTTTAGTATCGTTTGTTTCATACTTAATGAAACTTCTGTGGCACACACTTAGAAATTCATACTTTTATAACAATCAGATCGATCAGAGAAAGAACATAACGACTGTTTAAACGCCAAGTACATACAGGAAGTATAGTCTTGTTACTATAAAACACAATAACTGTTACAATGCATTTACCAGCAACTACAATTCTGTCTGGAACATGCATTTCAAATTTGTCTCCTCCATTCATTTGGCTCCAGTTAGTGCCATTTAAAGCAGGCAAATCTTCACCCTCATATTCGCTAGTCACACGAATGTTTTTGGGTACACGCATTCGTTTATTGATGTCCAAAGTAAAATTTGGGTCATAAAAACTGTCAGCCTCTCCATTGAAACGCGTGGGACTATGCGCTTTTGACATTATAACTGGAAAGGAGAATTAAAAATATCATTATTTTCTAATGGAAATCAACTTCATTTTTATTGTATGCTAAAGAATGATAAAACATAAATTGGGATTATGTAAGTCATGTAGACGAACCATAATATATATATTTATATACATAATGATGTGACACAGAATATGGAGAAGAAACAATGAATTATCATCTATATTATTAACAAGAAACAAATTAATTCAAACAAAACATTTCATCACCCAGTTCGTATTACGACTTTGTACTGTACAGACGAGAACAAAGAGGAACACGTGTTTTCAATTATTATCGATAACTAGCGAATCCGTCAAACATTTAAAAAGTGATATACCAAATCCTTTCTATTTGACAACTCCGGCGTATGTGTATTTATATAGAGTGCGGGAATAAACTGCGCCATATGAAAATTAATATTTCACCTAACCTTTGTTCGAATAAAACACAGTTAACCAAAGCAATTCAAGAAACTGTGGTCATGGCAATTCCTTTTAACAGTCAGCAACGTTTTTGTAGGGTGCTTTGTTTATAGCTAAAAAAAAATTACCTTCGTGCACCTTTTAGATAGCTGAACACAATTTCCCGGAACGAAGTTAGTAATGTACGTTGTAACCGTTACAGCGATCCCAGCGACCCCAACTAATCGAGACTAATCGATATTCGAAACTGCGTCGGTTTCGATAAATCTTCCCGCCAAAAGCAGAGAATATTCTGCCATTCCACTGTATTCCACGTTCATCCAGCCAACCGTTTATTTCGATCAATTTCTACAGATTCTCTTAAATCTATTTAGTTGAGTTTTAAGGAATATTATTTGCAGCATTTTATAGCTGCTTTAATATTTTGGTGGGAAACATGAGTGATGCGCAGTGTAAGTGTTGCGTAGTTACGAACTAAATGAAATTTTTACGTAATTAGATATTTTTTCTAAACAATATTTTAAGTATATATGAAGTGGACAAAAACTTTGTGATGCGCTTGTTATTAATACCTTTTACGTATTATTTAAATGTATACACGTTTATAATTGCACAGTGTTCAACGGTTTACAACTATTTACTTTTATACAAAATTTGTAATATAATTGATACTGGTAGCTTCTTCACGATGTAACTAATTAAATTTCAGCATCCACACCTGGCAGAGCCAAGCGGCAGAAACTCGATAAGCATGGAAGACTTTCAGCTTTGGAGAAGTTGAGGAAATTAAAGGGTAGCAAACATAAGTACGAGGTTGATGAGCTAGATAACGTTTACGAAGAAGTAGATGAAAAAGAATACAGTAAAACTGTGTTGAATAGACAGACAGATGATTGGATTGTTGACGATGGTAATGTTTGGTTTGTGAGGAATAACATTCTGTTCATGTCTTTGTACATGTGTACGAAATAGAATTTTTAAGAATTTCATTGCAACAATGAGTTACAAGTTAATTAATGAGACTAATAAGTAACGTGTGTTAAACATTTTTACTCCTTAAAAAAGGGGAAAGCGGATACGTCGAAGATGGAAGAGAAATTTTTGATGATGATTTGGATGACGAGAGTATACAAGAGGCAAGAAAGCGCAAAATTGCAGGGCCCAGAAAGGGCAAGAAAGATGATGTTAAAAAGAAGGGAAATATTCAAAATATGTTAATGTCCATGTCTTCTAAGAAGAAGGATGACAAGGGAATAGATGACGATAACATTTTGGGAGACTTAATGTCTGAGCTAAAAAAAAACGAAACTGTGGCAAAACCTGAACGAAGAAGCATCAAAAATAAATTTTCCATTGCCCCTCAGCCAAAGAAAATGTAAATAATGCGATCCTGTAAACGTACAAGATCTTAGTAAAGTCAGAGAATATTTAATTGCTATTATATTATTAACAATCATTTTAGGAATACTCCTGTACAGAATGAAGTACAACAAAAATGTGCCCAACAAGTGCAAGAAAGTGATGATGACGAAAATATATTTGACACAGAAAAGGAAACAAATAAACTAACAAAGACCATCAGCAAATTAGGAAATGTCAATTTGAATCAAAGCACCAGTCAAGAAATTGTTGACGATGAAATTACCAGCAACACAGTTAACAGAGTATCAAATATAACGCTAACTAAGGGTGATAAAGCAGAAAGCAGTAGTCAAGTAATTGATAATGACAGCGAAGACCTGAGTCAATTTATTGGTGATGTAAGATTTCTCATTATTTTTTTAAATGGATATATGGGAATGTTCTCTAAATATTCTAAACTTGGTATATATTCCAGTTTTCTAATGCTGATTTTGAAAGTGGAAGCATAACTATTGAAGAAACGCAAGAGCCATCAATCAATACTCAAAACAATGAAACTACATTATGTATTTCTCAAATAAAATGCGATGATGTTGAAGCACATATGTTTGACAGCGAAAGCTTCAATACAATTTTTGATGCTGAATCTCAAATACAAAAAACTGATTTAGAAAAGACTGCAAAAAATGTCGAATTATCTTTGCCACTTACCACTAAGTTAAATAAAGAAGAAGTACTTCGATTTTATTGGTGGGATGCATATGAAGAACCGTACAAACAACCAGGAGTTGTATACTTATTTGGAAAAGTTTTTGTACCATCGATGAAAGATTACTGTTCGTGTTGTCTAACTGTTAAAAATATTCCTAGAAGAGTTTATCTTCTCCCAAGACTACATGTATGTACCGCATATACGTAATTCAAACCACCATTTAATTAATGTAATACTTCTATAATCACGATTTACAGGTAAAGAGATCTTCAAAGGATAATGACGATGAACCAAAATTAACTACAATGGAAGATGTATACAAAGATTTCAATTTATTTGCGAATAGATCAGGAATTAAAGAATTTCGTTGCAGTACAGTTACAAAATCTTATGCTTTTGAACAAGAAGGTACGCCAGAAAAGAGCGAGTATCTGGAAGTTAGATATGGCGCAAATTATCCAAGTGTGCCATCAGATTATACGAGTCCAGCAATAGAACGCGTATTTGGAACCACAACAAATGCTTTAGAATTACTTCTTATAGAGCAAAGAATTAAAGGTCCATGTTGGTTAGATGTTAAATGCCCACTACCTACTGGAATTCAGACCAATTGGTGTAATATAAAGGTCTGTTATTTTAGTTTTTATACTCAAACGATTTACCGTTGCTCAGAAGCAATTTAAGCTGACAAACTACTTTGACTTATAAGGTAAATTGCATGAAGATGGAGAATATATCTGTTTACTCGGAGCAACGGACGGTACCTCCGTTGGTAACAGCAACTCTAAATATTCGGACATGTTTAAATTCTAAATCACGCCAAAACGAAGTAGTCATGATTGCTATACTTATTCATCATAAATACCAAGTTGATAAAGGACCACCGCAGCCACCATTTCAGGAACATTTTTGTCGTATGTCAAGTGCTTGACTTTTGTCCATATTTCAACATTCAGTTTATGTTAATAACTTTGTACATTTTTTCCATTCATTTTATGTAGTGTTAACACATCCACGCGACGTACCGTGGCCAAGGCAAGAGCGGGATGCACTTTCCAAAATTACCTATACAAAAGTAATAAAATTTGAAAGTGAAATGGACTTACTCGAAGAATTACTTAAGATAATACAGACCGCCGACCCTGATATATTAATCGGCTACGATTGCGGTTTTCAATTCGATATTTTAATGCATAGAATATTCACACTGAAAGTTCCAAATTGGAGTAGAATTGGACGATTGAAACGTTCAACACCACCTATTATTAAGGTACAATATTGTACACTATTTTACATTGAACGTTTGGTACAAAAGTACCTTGCAAAGAAGAGAAAAAATGTTTTGCAACCGTAATTGTAATTCATATATGTTACAGGGTAAAATAATTTTGGGTCAGGTATTAGCTGGCCGTCCTATCTGTGATATACAAGTTTCCGCTAAAGAATTGAACTTGAAAGTTAGAAGTTACGATTTACAATCTCTTTGTGTTGCGGTAAATATTGCATTATTACAGTAAACCATATTAAAGAACAAAAAGTAAATGATATGCATGTGTCCACGCAGGTACTTAAAAAAAAGGAGAATGAATGCAAAGAAATCAAGCCTGGAGAATGCTCATCATTTTATAGCACATTTAATAAAATAGAAAATCTAATTAAGATTACATTAACCGAGGCACTGTATATTTTATCTATTGTATTCGACCTTAACGTAATTCCATTGGCGCTCCAAATTACATGCATTGCTGGTAGGTATTCACGTACATAGTAATCCAGAAAAAAATATTTCATTGCAAAAACACTATCTATCGTTTGTTGAATAGGAAATATCATATCGAGAACATTATCAGCCGGTCGCGCAGAGAGAAACGAATATTTGTTATTACATGCTTTTCATGTTAAAAATTATATAACGCCCGACAAGCGTGTATCGAAAAAAGGAAAGAATGCTGATGGAAGTGGTGAGTTTTGGTAATTATCGCTGTTAAATTATCCAACCAGTAAATATTTATAACTGTTATTTATTTAGATAATACCCGCAAAAAGAAACCAGCTTATGCCGGAGGTTTAGTCCTCGATCCAAAAAAGGGATTCTACGATACACTTATTTTACTGATGGACTTCAATTCTTTATACCCCAGTATTATTCAGGAATATAATTTATGTTTCACCACCGTGCCTGGTGCTGCCTATGCCAACGCTGATGTACATTTGTTAATCCATCTAATGAAACGTATAATTCATTTTTCATGAACATAAATCGTGAATTTTTACCTGCAGGATTTAACGATTCCGGAATCAGATCTAGAACCTGGGGTGGTTCCAACCGAAATTCGGAAACTGGTAGAAAGTAGAGTGGAAGTAAAGAAACTTATGAAGGCGTCTAATCTTTCACCGGAATTGAAAACACAATATAATATTAGGCAACTGGCTTTGAAACTCACAGCCAACTCGATGTACGGTTGTCTCGGCGCTACTCATTGCAGGTTTTATGCCAAAGGACTTGCTGCTCTAATAACAGGTAATTAAAGGGTACAGCGATGACGTCGATGAGCGTAATCATAGTATACATAATATTTCTTTAGCGAAAGGCCGAGAGATTTTGCAGCGCACGAAGAGTCTGGTGGAAAAGTTGAATTACGAAGTTATATACGGAGACACTGACTCTATAATGATAAATACGAACATCTTAAATTACGAAGATGTCTTTTCTATTGGGAAAAAAGTAGGAATACATATTTTCGTTTATTTTGTGAATATTCTACCTCAGGTTTATCGATGGTATAAAATATCCTGTAGATAAAACAAGAAGTCAACAAGTTGTACAAACAAGTGGAATTAGACATCGATGGCGTTTTTCGTTACTTGTTACTTCTACAGAAGAAAAAATATGCCGCGGTCACAATGACAAAATTGCCCAACGGACAAATAGAAATGGTACAAGAACATAAAGGTTTAGATATCGTGAGAAGAGATTGGTGCCAGTTAGCTTGCGATGTAGGAAAGTGAGTAAAACACGAGCTACAAAGGTGTGCATTATACGATGAAGAACAGTGCCCCAAATAATGTTGATAATATATTTTAGAAAAATCTTAAATCAACTTCTTTCCGATCAGTCGTCCGAAAATCGATTGGAACAAATTTTCGATATTTTACAAAACGTCGCAAAAAATGTTCGAGAGAATCAAGTACCTTTGTCTTCCCTGGTAATTACGAAACAGCTATCGAAAAATCCAAACGAATATCCAGACGCCAAACAAGCCCACGTGCAAGTAGCATTAAGATTAAACAAAGAAGGCGGTAGATTGTGGAAAGTCGGAGATACTGTGCCATATATTATATGCGAGGTTTATATCAATTAATTTTACTAATTAAATCCTTGTACTTCTTACAAGTTCGTCATATTTTTATTAAAGGCACTCGCATTTGTATATTAGGACGGAACAGGTAATTCTGCAACGGAAAGAGCTTATCATATTGACGAGTACAAAAAAAGTGACACTCTAAAAATAGATGTTACTTACTACCTGCTAAGTCAAGTATTCCCGATTGTACTACGAATTTGTGATCCAATCGATGGAATCGATGACGTTGTTTTAGCTGAAAATCTAGGTAATTTATTTTATGCTAACTTTAACCCGTGTACAAACTGATGAGGTAATATTAAAAATTTTCCATTCGCCAGGTTTAACAGACGTATACAAAAGTAAGCCGAAGCACAATGAAGACACTATCGATGTGCCGATATTCCTGAACGAAGAAAGATTCAAGTACTGTCATCCTTTGGTATTTCATTGTAAAGACGAGAAATGTCAAACTAAAAATACAATAGACAACGTTGTAATCGATACAGTAAGTAGAACGGACTTCCCATATTTAAAGGTACATATTTAACTGTCTATCTGACGGGGCATTAATTTATAGCCAACTGGCTCAAAATTGTCTCTCGCCGAATGTGCCAATCCTGACTGTAAAGTACCGCCATGGACATATGTTAATGCTATACAAAATTCGATGACTCTTGCTGTAAGAAGTTCGGCCTCTGAATACTACAAAAACTGGTTGGAATGCGAAAATCCATTGTGCGGTGAGAAAACACAGAGTGTGCCAGTAGGTTTTAAGAGAATGTACCCCACATGTCGAAGCTGCGAAGAAGCCGATTTACATAGGATTGTAAGCAAAACATGTACCCTTATTGAATATTTAAGTGAAACAATTATTGAGACATTGAACTCTTTGTAGTATTCAGAAACTAAGGTCTACAATCAAATGTGCTACTACCTCCAATTGTTTGACCTAAGTCATCCGAGTCACAAGCGTAAGTATTTATTGTATTTCGTCGAAGAAGCAAAAGCGAAGAAATTAGGGAAATCAATGGAATATTTTTAGAACTGTTATCGCAGCATCCACAAAGTATGAGGGCCGCGTATGATCAATTAAAAGAAGAGATGGAAAGAGTATTGAGGCGAAACGCATATTCCGTTGTATCATTGAGTACTATATTCGCGAGTATTAATTCACAACGTGAAACAACATCTATAAATGCTTCAGACGATGAACTAGAAATTAGTGACGAGTCGGACATGCCAGTAGTAAGTAGCATATACATATATATAATGATTATTATCAAGGATTATTATGTTTATGACAACAAAGAATTCTTAATGGAAATTGAAAGATGAAACTCGTAACTTCATTTTTATTCTTTTATTTCAGAATTCAGGGGTTTAGCTATCCCGGTAACTACTTTATGCTCAAAACTGAATTTCTTGTTAAAATCGTAATGTATTCTTTAAGTATATATTACTAAATTCTTTCGTATCGTTTACACTGTATTACCCATGTCATCTACATGCGGGTCATCGAGAAGTATGGGAAATTCGATAACTATTTTTGAAAGATGTTTATAAGAGGTTTCCGAAACATACTTAAACGTTGAAATGAAACTTTAACTTGGACGTATAAAGTTCTTCATTAATACACATATCAAGCACAATATTTAACGTGCATGTTTTATTTTAATGAATTTATTATGTACTATATGTATATACCTTGATCATTATACGTTTAAATCTGACATCATACGCTATAAGGCGGTAAACCAAACATCTCTGGTTGAAATTCTTCAAGACTATGTAATACAACTGTTGGATTTTCAATATAAGATTTTGGTAACATTGGATCAGGTACCATAACAACTTGCATGTTGGCGTTCAACGCGGCTTTTACACCGTTCGGCGCGTCCTCGAATACAAGACACTAAATCAACGACAATTAATTCATATTGCATCTGAATATAAATGTATCAAACTCGCCATCGGTAACTCTAACAAACCTTTGATGGGTCTGGATCATCGGGAAAACGTTTCGCAGCGATCAAAAAAATATCCGGTGCTGGTTTACCACGTTGAACATCGGGATCAGATCCGCCAAGTACTTTGTGATGAAACAAATCAAAAATCTCCGTCCATCTTTGAGTTTTTATCTCAAAATTTTCTTTGTTCGAACTTGTCGCTAATGCAATTGGAATATTGTTTTGCTTCAAATGTTTCAAGAGTCGTCCGGCACCTGTTATTAAATGAGGATGATTAATTATTAAGTAACGGACAGGGGTTCTAGAAAAGATTTTGTACAAATGAAAATTGTTACCCGGCATAAGATTAGCGCATGGAAATACTTCTTCGTATACTTTAACTACCTCACTTTCAAATTCTTCCGCCGTAAGAGGTAATGATAACATTTCAACTATGGCTTGCGCGACAGCGCTAGTTTTGAAACCCATAATTTGCGCTTTATGGTCCCATGTAAATTCCTTTTCATATCGATTGGTAATGCGATTAAAAGCTTTCGAATAAAGCAACTCCGTGTCTATTGAGATTTCAATGAATGTAAAAATAAGAATTATTTATGTTCCGTAAAACGTGCAGGGATGTCTGTTTAATTTATTGCCGGTAGCTATAATTTATAGTTTATATTTTATATATAACAGAAACTGTGTTAAAAGCAAACTTGTAAATGTTTAGGGTCTTGAATGATTTATGAAATAAGAAATATTGCTTTTTCGTAAATACACGCAGATTTGTATGCAAGCAGACATATAACACAGCTTCCTAAACGTTAAAAATAAAGCACACGAACTCACGCCTGAGTGTTTTTTAACCCTTTCTTTGGCGATAGAATCCGTTCATACAGTTGCACGGATGATTTTAATTTATATTCCTCATATTTCTTAACAATTGCCGTTGATGCTGTATTAATAACTAATCGTGCACAGACAAAACAGAATTACTATGTGTATATACATTTATTATTGTGAAGCCACCTCCTTATACATAGCAATTCTTCGAATTCCGTATGTTTGTGTAAACATATACCTATTATATAGTTCTTATAAATAAATATTTTTTCCGAAATTGCTTACCGAGCAATAGCCCATCCATATCAAAAATGCAATGCGTAATTTTCCCGTACAGATTCTTCGACATTTTTCAAAATGGTCCTAAAATTTATGTACAATGGGTTCAAAAAAAGTATCTTTATTTGTAATTCTAAAAAAATTGGGTTTGCTAATTCTTCTTTTACCCATTACGTTTAATAATAATAATTTGTACATTGTTATTGCAAATTAAATTGAATTATGGCGCTACCGGAACTGCAACTGTGAATCTGCTAAAACTGTTCTCTAATTGGCTGCAGATTGCCATCATTTGTTGTTTTACGTTGCATGCGAACACACTCATGACGTACGCGTGGTCAAAAAGACAACTTCTTGAATGATAAATTTAAAAAAATATTGTGACACTATAATATTATTGATTAAGTAAAACAATACAAGGTCTTTATGTTCAAGAAACTAATTATCATGAATTTATGCACGAAAAATTCGAATATAACCTAGACTCAATCCATGTCTAAGCCTATTTTAGGACAGTTCAAGACTGTTCAAATATTCATCCATATAGCTATAGTCAGCTATAATGGATTAACACATCCTCGTTTAACTTATTATTTCAAACTTATTACCTTAACTCCAAACGAGTACCGCAGACGTCACACGCAGAACAAATACGAAAAACTAAGGGGTACACCACTTGCTGCTGTTACGTCTAAGTATTATATGACGTTTTATTTATTATTTCATAAATTTTTCTAGTTCCTTATCGGAGATAATTCCTTATTTGGGAAACAGCTACGCTATTACCGTGGACACATGAAAATCGATCAAAATAATAAGCGCGAGCGCGCTTTACTCACACATCCAATGACCTACGACTTCCGCCTACTCGCATTTGAAGCTTTATTATGCCATTGATCCTTCGTTTCGCGTTTATGATTTTCTATCGTCGTATCTTAGAAAAAAGCATTTTGCCGACCATAGAGCGTGATAATCGTTTAGTAATATGCAACCTACGCCGAAGGAACTCGGCGAAATGAACTTTCGGAGGTTATATCCTTCGTACGTATGCGTACGATTATATAGGGAACCAATCAGAACGATCCACGAAAATTTATATCTGGTGTTGAGAGTGAGGCGACGAGAGAACGGTTGAACTTTACGGACGATTGTATAGGTTTCGCTTTCGCATTTAGGAGACTTCCAGTGAACGAATGTTAAGGAAATTCTAAAATTATCATGAATTTACGAGCAAACATGCAAGCTTTTCTGGGTGAGTCGTAGAAACGTGTGTTTTTTAATTTTCTCATTACTTTGTCCGACGAATGATTTCTTATCTCGACCGGCAGATGTATAACGTTATAATACTTACTTTACGATGATATTATATACAAATTCATACCCGTTTTGAGGGAACATAAAGAGTTCTAAATTTAATTACTTATCTAGTTAAATTAATAATTCATTTTATTTAGGTCTCTTCGTATTAATCACTGGAGCACATTGTTTGTACTCCTCTCACTCTGATGTCATTGATCTTAAGCCAAGTAACTTTGACAGCTTAGTGGTGAATAGCAATAACATTTGGATTGTGGAATTTTATGCACCGTGGTGCGGGCATTGTCAACAATTGACGCCTGAATATGATAAAGCTGCAGCTGCCTTAAAGGTGACTTTGAATCATTATTCTCTTGTATTACCTATAAAACTTTAATTTGATTTAGTAGTCAGCTCGATTGTCTGTATAAAGTGAATTAGAAACTAAATTTCAATATAACGTAGTAGCATTTTGTAAGAAGAAGAATATTATAATAAGGATGTATATATTAACTTTATGATCGTTCTCGTATCTTATTAGGGTATCGTAAAAATTGGTGCAGTAAACGCAGATGAACACAAATCGCTTGGTTCCAAATATGGAATTCAAGGTTTTCCAACAATTAAGATTTTTGGTCTCGAGAGTAAACCTGAAGATTATAATGGACCAAGAACCGCAGCAGGAATTGTTGACGCAGCGATCAATGCTGCTAGTCAGAAAGCACACAAAGCTTTAGGAGGGAAAAAGACTGGTGGTGACTCTAAGGTAAAGATATTAATACAGATGGCGTGAGAGATATCTGATTTGTTATATCTCTAAAAATGATCACATTTTATAATCTGTTCATTTTGATTGTAGTCGAAAGACTCCAAGGATGTAATTGAGCTGACAGATGACAACTTTGACAAACTGATAATGAATTCGGAAGACATGTGGCTCGTCGAATTTTATGCACCTTGGTGTGGTCACTGTAAAAATCTAGCGCCAATCTGGGCTTCTGCGGCCAGTGAACTTAAAGGAAAAGTAAAATTGGGGGCTCTAGATGCTACTGTAAATAGAGCTAAAGTGAGTTAATTACAAATTTCATGATTATGTTGAAATATCCAATCACAAATTTCTAACACAATGTTTCTGTCGCAGGCTGTTCAGTATGAAATAAAGGGCTACCCGACTATTAAGTACTTTGCACCTGGCAAAAAATCCTTTGACTCTGTTCAGGAATACGACGGTGGTCGTACAAGTACCGATATCGTAAACTGGGCATTAGAAAAATTAGCAGAAAACATCCCAGCACCAGAAGTAGCACAAATCGTGAACGAAAAGAGTTTGAGGGATGCGTGCGAAGATAAGCCACTTTGCGTTGTCTCTGTCTTACCACATATCTTAGACTGCCAATCGGAGTGTAGAAACCAGTATTTGAAAGTTCTGAATAAGCTGGGAGAGAAGTATAAACAAAAGATGTGGGGGTATGTATATCTCACGTTTATACGACATTGACAATCGATTAAACTTTTTCTGACATTGTGAAAATATATATTTTTTCAGCTGGGTGTGGTCCGAAGCTGGCACTCAACCAGGCATTGAGGAAGCATTAGAAATTGGAGGCTTTGGCTACCCAGCTTTAGCTGCAGTAAATGTGAAGAAGATGAAGTATTCTTTGTTGAAGGGAAGCTTTTCCTACGATGGAATAAATGAGTTCTTACGAGATTTAAGTTACGGTAGAGGTGGTACTGCTCCATTGAAGGGAGCTCAGTTACCTGCTATTGTCGATACAGATCCTTGGGACGGTAAAGATGGCGAATTTCCACAAGAAGAAGAAATAGATCTCAGTGACGTCGATCTGGATGAAAAGGATGAGCTGTAATTGTAAAGACTAAAACTGAAACTTTTTTTTATCACGAAAGTATGCATTGCCATATATACTATTATACGCTTAATCTACATAATGAGTAACTGTAGTATAAAAATATTTTTCCTTACAGCTGACTCTTATCCGTGCAAATATCAACCCTCAGATGCCGTCGTTTAAATATCTCTTCCACTGAAGTCAATTTTATAAAATTTCACCTGTTCACTCCGGAAGAAATTATGTACAGTTCAAATTTCATATGGAACCAACGGCACGCCAAATGTCGCTTTTATTGTACAGAAAAATCGAAAGACGGACAATACTGACGGGGCGAAAGGGAGGGAGGATTTGAATAAGTTCAAGCATTTATTTGTACATTAAAAAAAAAATAACCCTAGGTTATGCGAGATGTAAAACTTGTTAATTGCAAATAATCTCGTTGTGTACTTGTCCTTCAATCGCATGTAAACTAAACCATTTGTATGAGAACGTTCTAAGCTTCAAGTATAATTACTAGTAATACGTAAAACGTTAACGTGCATTCCATAGAGTAACTGGTTCCCTCTGTAACTGGACCAAAACCTCGTGGCCATCGATTTTGTTTTTACTATAAGTACTCGTCGGTGACTTTCGGATTTACCAAGATCTCCTTATTCAATCACGGTAGTGTCTTCCATCATAAATATCGTGATTAAATATAATCTGATTTGTATACCTGCATGAGTAACTTTGTGGATTATGTTGTGCATATACAAAGTTTAAAATGACCCATCTCATACTTAATTAATTGTAATTATAGTTTGTGTTTTTATCGAATAAATTTCGCTATAAAACAATTTTGCGTAACACTTCAATTTTTCACCCATCCTGTTGTAAAAATATATCCTTGTGAATCCTATATCTTTCGGAATTTGCTAATTGCATTTTTTTTTTAATACTAAAAATAACGATTTATTAAGTTGCTCAATACCATTTACCCAATTTAAAGAGCTATATATCGAATGATCTATTACATATTTTATTTTTATACTTAATTTTCCATGGATCAGTAGCACAAAAAAAAATATAGCATGACGATACTATGCGCAAGTCTCGTAAACCATTTTGCACCCGGACTTTTTTGCCTGACATTAGATTTCAAATTAATGTCATTATAGCAAAATGTGTATCCCAGTTTTGTTTACAGTTTCAAAGGCATGTACAAAAGGAAAGGGTCATTATTTATTCTACGAAGTGTATCTTAAGAGTTAAATGAATAGCAATTACTATATATTCTTCGCACAAAAGGTTAGAGTGCCGAAAATGTGTTGTCCTTTTAAAGTTACCACAGTATTTTTCTTGAGATTCGTGTCATTTGCTATTGATATTGCAGGATTGACGAAAAATCAAGCGACATTCAGTGTTATATGTTTTTCTCAGAAAAATGGGTACTAGGATATTAACTGATATTCAGAACGATTTAAAGAAGCTAATAACAGCAATAACTTGTTTTGAGGTGATACTTGTGCTAATATTATTTCGTATGTTGTTACCAATTTTATGACAATATGCTTGAATTAATGTGTGTATTTATAGGAAAATGAAGAAGGATTTCGGGTATGTGAAAAATTTTGTACAACAAGCATTAAGCACCACCGATACTTATCAGTTAACAGTAATGCCACGAAAGAAGCTATTAAGGGTGTCATTGCAAAACTTTCCATTCATGGAAAATATGCAGTATCGAAAAAGTTGGATGAACTAGTTAACACGTTCTTATCAAGTTTTGATTTTGAACAACACCCTCAATATGATTTACAATGGTATCTTTTGACTCTGCTATTGGAATTATCGAAAGAAACTCATAAATCAAGTCTGGACAGTTTAAAATTGAGTCGTGGTGAATGTACTTTCAATGTGTCAGGTGGAAGTGAAAATGATATTACAGACGAGATTGATTGGGCAGAATATTTAAAAGAAGGTCAAGGGAACTTTTTCAATGATTATAAAAGTGATAGCGAAAGTGTAAGTATCCTACAAAACTATCCAAGTTTCTAAAAATTAATATGATCGACGAGGGCATATAGTTTTAATATTTTCAAATTAGGAATGGTCTGATGACATAGAAGAAGATACTACAGATTTAGGTACACGTTTACTTGTTGATACCATAGATTCTGACAAAGCAGTTTGTACCGTGCCTAAACAAAATGCATTGGACAAACTGTCCCTGGCACTGTCCGAAGGACTAAACTCTAGAAATTGGTTACTATCAAACGTTCAAAATACATGGTGGAATAAATTAGAGTGGCGAAGGTATCCAGTTAATAGTAGATTTTGCAATGCTCGGCTTGGTGAGATCTGGTAAACTTTTTTTTTTTTGATAGTACAGTTTATGTACAGCATTTATAGCAATTCGTAATGTATTGATACAAAATAGGCATCAAGCATCCAAGAGGGATTTCTATACGCTGGGAACTCTTAGCGAATATCAAGCGTGTAGAGAATTGCTATGGATGTTCCATGTTCAAGCACAGATGGTAGTTTTTCAGAAAAATGACAACTCCGACTTCTCTGTACGCTGTGCCATATCTATACCAAGTTTAACTACTGTAAGTGTATTAAGAATACACACTATATATATGACATTTACGCTACCCACATGAATATCGATAATTCGAAGATGTCATTAAACAATTTTTAGGTCGCTTTCAACAGTATTCTCTCACCATTATGTGGTTACTTTTCTATGATAAACGATATAGAACAATTTGGAATCAAGTTGTATTCGATGCCGGATCATTGCTACAGGAAACCCCCTTTGACTTACGAAGCATATAATGCTGCACTGAATCAGCAGCTAAACAAGTTTAAGAATGAAATCGTTAATATTGAAAAGAATCTTATGAAACAAGGTATGTACAGATTTTTCTACACGATTAAGCTTGTTTACTGAAATACATTATGTTCCAGATGACATAAATAGTTTTCTATCTCTTTCAAGTACATTGAAAAATAAACTGAGTATTGTCAAAATTCTGCACGAAGTACATCAAACAGTTGTATCTGACTGGAGAGTTTCTTCAAATTGGGAGTGCGCTTCCAAATTACTATCGAACTTATATTTACAAATGAAAAAGTCACACAGCCGTGACAGAACAAATATTTGTGCCTGTTTGTACTTGTCTAGTCTTTCCGTTTACTTGAATATCATAGACACATGGTTGAGTGAAGGTCGATTTGAAGATTGGCGAGAGGAATTTATAATTGTCAGGTATATAAATATAAATATCGAACGAACTGATACCGACAATAAAAGCGCGATTAAACAGAATTTTTACCGTAGGAATTCCAACAGCAGACTCTCTGAAAATAACGAGCAATACGAAGCATTCTCCGTGCGATTGTTAGATGATATTTGCATAGCTGATCCCATTATGCAATCTCTAATAAGGAATGTGCAGCATATGGGTCAAAGTATTGAACTGTTAGTATCTTTAGATCGAATTACAGATATATGGAAAATTAACACTGGACAGAATGGTATGTATTTACGGTTTAGCTCATCTTATTGCATTATTCCGAGTGTACAAATTTGGAATATACTTTGTTCCAGAAACACGGAGATCTCTCATTAATGAATTTTATGATAAATTAAAAGTAGAAATTTCTAAATACAGTACATGCGAATTACAAGAAGAAGCATCGGTATCGGAAACTGATGGCATTTTGAGAAACGCGTATGACAAGGATCTAGAGAGGAATATTATACAACAGTTATCAGAATTTAATAATCCATTTCTACTGAAAGCAGTAGAAGATTATATGCCTCCGGAATTGATAAAAAAAAGTGATACAGTTGATGCTTCGGTGTTTGCCACTCAAAATTCTGAAACACTGATTTTCAATTTATTTGAAAGGTATTTCTATTATAAACATAACAATTCGTTTGACATCGTTAACCATTCCTTTTTTGTACTAAACTTTCAGACTTGAAAAAATATCACAGTACATCCTGCCGTTCAGAAAGATATTAGAAAACAGTTTGTCCGACATCTTAGTGACTCGCTATAATAGCGCTAGTAAGCTCGTCAAAAATATAATGACAGAAGAATATAAATTGGATTCGCATTTAACATTAATGAGATGTGTTTATATGATGGAAGCTGGACACATCATCAGCAAGTTTTATCAAATCCTGTTCCATGAGGTGAAACATGTATTTAAAACTATATTTAAAACAAAATTATACTCATTTTTGAATACCGTAATTAATTCTTACATAATTTCAGATCGAATCTAATCATATGTGGAGCAATTCGTATTTCTTATCATGTATACTTGAGGAGATTCTTTCTCAACAATGGCCAGACACAAGTTCACGTTGGTCTGTCACTGTTTCTAATACCAATACGCGTCAAGTATTAGTGGCTGCTGATAATATAACATTACACTATACCGTAGGTTGGCCCATAAATATATTATTAAATGGACAGACTTTCAAAAAGTATAACGAGATATTTAGATTTCAATTAAAATTAAAATGGGCATTGTGGACCTTGAACAACCTGAGATTTAACGGTAAAGAACACAATCTTTCAGACTTAACAGTTTAAGTAAAATGCTGTAAATTACATTCATCTTTGTAGATCTGGAAGGATCAAAATCAATGTACAAAAGAAACAGATTGGAGCAGTCTCATATACGGCGTATCGAAAATTTACGGTTTTGGTTATTACACGCAATTGGTTCCATTCATGCATACTTATCAGGACAAGTGCTACAAAATTTAGGCCTTATATTGGAAAAAGCTTTAAAACAAGCTGACACCTTTGATGTCATCATATCAGGTACAATGCACCCTTATTGTCTAAAATGATGGTATTTCTTGAGTATCATTTGCTTGCTAATAATGTAATTACAGTTCACAATGAATATTTGCGAAAAGTTCACGAGCATTGTTTACTAACGACAGAATTCGAGGACTTAATGGCTACGATAAATAATGTACGTAGATGTGCCTAATATTTTAGTACATAGTAGTGACACATAACTAATTCTGCGATTTATGTAAACATTTTTCAGCTGATTGAAATGTGCAACCATGTGCGAAATCGATGGAACGATAAGAAATTAATGTTTGCCACCGAAGAACTGAATATATTGGAACAAAGTTACATCAAATATCACACATATCTTGCTTTAGCATTGCACAATGCAGTACAAAATAAGGATGTGAATTATTGTAAGTCTGAAATTGTATTGATGGAATTATACAATGCGTTTCGGTCTAACGATCCGAAGTTTTCATAACTCTGCTTAAACGTAAAAGAACGACGAAATTTACTACATTACTGCAAACACAACTAGCAGGGAGACCTTATAATTCCTGTGTTACTGATAATCCTCGCATCACTTTATATGATTGCATGCTGATTAACAATATTGTTATGTCTGTATTTAACATTTTTTGTTTTCATTGCTTTGTTCCAGTGACTGGCTTAAGATCAGCTTTTAACTGCAGTATGCCGTGTACTTAACATCAATACGTTTTAGTATTGCATTCCCAATGCACATAACAGTACATGTATGTGAAGTAATATTGCAATGTGTTATGTATTATAATTCGAATTTTTTGTACGGCTGTTCATTAACCGTTTGTTATATTGGAGATATATAACACACAAATTTAATTAATTAGAATGTCACTACAAAGTCAATTTCATCCTCTAATGCCTTGTAACAAAATATCTAAATGAGCTGATATTCCTTGATAATTAGACATACTTTCAAACCTCACACATTTCACATTTTCGAAGATCTATAATTATAATTTATACGGTACGATCTACGAGGACTATTAGTCATTACCAAGCAACAGGTCGTGTAATGTGTCAGATTCAGAATTCTTTGATATATACATTGTAAAATAAACATTTTTCTGTGTAATTTTCTACAAATTTGAAAGTATCATTTTACGAACCTATTTTCCTATGCATCATGTCCTATCCAGTTCCTATGAATTCCTTTCAGACGAGTTGATGCCGCGATATCAAGCCAGTACTGAAAGTATGTTTGAAGAATGTGCTCTTCTCCAGTCTATAAACAATCTTAGTCGTAACTTATTGACCGAGGTGGCGTATCAATATTTACCACCATCTGGTTTAGCTATTCCAATTCCAAGATTAATACATAGAACGGATTGGTACAGAAGTGGGTAAGAACAGTTTATACTCCTTATATGTCTTATTGGAAGCATATCCCTGCTGCGTGTAGACATTTAAGGCAGTGTTTGATGATATAAAATTCATCTCTATGTTCGTTTAATAATAATTGAAGTATTATTGGAAACAGAACGTAAGTACAGGAAGTGATAGAACCTGAACCTTTTCAGTTTTAATCCAGAGTATCCCTTGCCTAACGAAGTCAGCCTGAATGAGTACGAACAAACATTTTCTTATATGCGCTGGTATCACAGAGAAGAACAATTTGTTATGTTTAATTCATCTCCGTATTTTCTGCACCAAGAGATGCAAGACTTTATTAATGCTGTTAATAATTCGGAAGTATTCTTGTGATTTTACAAGAATCAAGAATATACGAAGGATCATTGTCAACAAATAAAAATTGTATTATATAGATATATCCATGGAGATTGGAATTGAAACATTTTCCTACAAGGTATCTAACAATTTTTAGCCACGATATTCGGTCATGATAATGAATATATGATACTTCTATTAATTCTTATTTTAATAGATAGTAACACCTGATAAGTTATATACATTTACATTACCTATCTAACATAGTTTCATTAAAAAAAATATCATGAGAAATAATTGTAAAGTAATTACGACTTAATTTAGCTAAATACATCTGAAATCATAATATGGACAACATGATTACACGGCATAAGTTATTATTACCAGTATGAGAAGCAAAAGTCAAGAAACATCCGAATAACTGTTGTTCTCTCGTGATAATATTGAAATTAATATTGAATTTTGTATAATGCTTAAGTTAAAAATTCTAAGTTTAATTTACAGAAGTTAACTCTGTGCGATTACGACTGTACCATTCTGTCCCATGTTCCCCGTTTGAGTCACTGTCGGAGCATTTGAACTTTCATTCATACTAATTGGTGGCGTCGAGTGATTGTTGACATTTGTGGCAGCTAGAGATTTATTGCGTAATTCAAAGACCTGTTGTATGGCATTACGGAAGCAGAGAAAGTTATAATCAATTACACCTGCAATCGAAACAAGAGGAACATAAAATGTAACATACATTATTCTCTCGTAATATAAGTATCCATAATGTTGCGACTTACCTTGTCTATCAAAATTATCTTCACGTAAAATACAGACTAGAGCCAAGAACTTATTAACTTCTCGCAGGTATAAAATCGTTCCATTGTTTAGTTTAATTAAACTAGAACTTTGACTGTCAAATGCTGCAGCTTCTAAGTCTTCCCGCAACCTGCAGTTAATGCAAATAGAAAATCAATTACAAAATGATACTATAAAGAAGAATCTGATGAGTCCGTAATGTATTCTTGTATTAGCTTACCCGTATATGCAGGATACGTCAATCACAACATCGATCATATCGCAACATAGCTCATAACTTTGCATATCTACAGGAGAGCTATCAGTTGCTATATAAATTTTCGATACCACGTCGAACAGAAATGCTTTCTCAATGGCCGAATTCTGCAATGCAGATTCTGATTGAAACTATGAAAACCAAGATGAGAAAAGATAAAAATTTAATCTTACCGATATAAGTATATTAAGTAAATTTTCTAAAGTCGGTAACTGTGGTATCAATTTCTGGACGACTTTACTGAACGCTTCGAATATACTATGATCGTATATTGACGTCAAATGAAAACTCAGATGTATTTGGTCGCACCCTGAAACGCAAGTATATGACTAAATTTGGTCCCACGGATTTCATCGACATTCCTTTCCTTTTTATTTACCAGAATCTGTAAGATCATCATTTGCTCTAGTGTGTATGTCTCTCTGTGTTTCCATTTTACAATCATCTGACAAACCATCAACTTTGTGTATAAAAACTTCAAATTTTATGGCTTGGTTAACTTTATATGCCTTTGTAACCGTTAAGTGAAGCTTGTTTAGAGCTTCCATATAATCATCTTGGGCATCAATAACAAAAACCAATGCACCGCAACCACCAAATATCATATCACTGTCAAAGGTGGGATCAAAAAAGTCAATTTGCCCTGGAAAATCCCAGATTTGAAACTGCACAAAACTAGAGTTACTTATATCGTCCTTAATAATTTTATTTGTGCTTTCCAGAAACAACGTTTCGTTTGGTGACATTTTATGAAAAACTACTTTTTGTATTGATGACTTGCCGCTCCTAAAACAACGATTGAGTTAGTGTTAGGATACCTCGCATTAAATATTGAGATGAAACAAATGAAAAACTTCTTATAGAAAACAAGTACCTTCTAAGACCCATCAACAGTATCCTAGGTTTCTGTTCTCCTGCCAAAGGATCCATCGATCCTTCCGTTTCGCCATCAAATGGTGCATACCCAAAGTCTTTTGGAAAAGATCCTACATCGTAACCAGCTTGATATTGATCGTCATCATCCTACGATAACAATGTAACGCATGAAGTATAAACTAGATCTAACGTAACTTATCAAACCAAGAATGTTTCATCGATACTCTTCAACAATACTGCTTCGACAAAAGTGGCACTAATATAGATCAACTATATGATACGCAAACTATTCATTAATAAAATCTTCTAATTGAGAAAATATTAAATGAAATTATCTGAACGATTGCAAAAAAAGGTTACTGCTAATCAGTAAAAGTTACAAAGTGTGGAAAACCTGGTAGTATTCCATCAAGGACATTTTATCACTATTTAACGTGACACCATTCATTATCAATGCAACAATTTGAGTCATCAAGACACTCACCATATTCGTCCTTATTTAAGATATTTTGTTTATTGAATACGCCTCTATTTTATAATAGACTTTGTACCCACGCACTATGTTATGTTACACTAGAAACGTGATAGATCATGCGTTGATAGCAATTATTATAATCACGAATAAAAGATATCTTTGTTTATAATTGCGTGAACCGTAATACTTATACACATTAGTTGTTTGATACAGTATCAGTGTGGGCGACGATTGGACTGAAGTCTGACAGAACAAAACAATGTCTTCTATTGCACATATCTATCATTTAAATCTACGGGACAACCAATCGTGCGTGGAGTTTTCGTCTTAGAATAAGCTTAACATAAATAAATACAATAAATTCATTGATATCTGTTTTATTGTGAGACGCAGCGCAATCTTTGAACATTTTAATAAATATTATTTCTGGAGTTAAAACAAATTCTGTCGTTTAAATATAAATTCCTGTATTTAATAAATCTACTCAGCTTTCTTGTGTATTCCAAATTTGCATTTGTGATATTTATTGGACAAATGGGACGTCCGGTACAGTGAAAATCAGCTCGCATAATTCATTGCGCCAATCAGTATCATTCGTGTAACTTTAGTGTCCGATGATTGGATAATGCCCGATAACGCCATTTCCTTATACGTGACCGTGCGGGACGTATCCGTAGCAAACTTCACGTATCTTGTCTGTTTCTGTTTGCGCGAAAAACGTGTAGCCGAAATGGAGTAAACGCGTATCGGCGATAAATCCCTCGCGAGAAAAATTTTACAGTGTCATTGCAAAACATGAAAGTAACCGTCATTACTGTGTAATTATATCACAGAAGTTTCGAGCCTGAGAAAAGTCAGGATATGGCAGAGATTTCGAATTCGAGTGTGTTTACAAACGATGCATCCTCCACTGGTGCTTCCGATCTTTTGCAACAAGCGTTTCAGGAAATCGTGGACGATGACGACCACGGAAATGAATTCGTCGCGTTTTTACAAACCGATGATAATGATTCTCACACTATTCACTTAACCCAGGAACAAGCCGCCGCATTAGGACTAACCTTCGAGGTGAGCTCGGGCGAAGAGGTTATGTACCAACAAGATCAAGATAATGCTACCCCTAACATGCAGGAAGGCCTTGCAGTAAAGGAGAGCAATAATGTAGAGAATTCAAACACATTACAGACGCAGGACTCTACAAGTATTGAACAATTAAATTTTCAAACCGCGGAAGTGCAAAAAGCTATTGACAATGAAATGATTAAAACGGAATGTATAGATTTTCAGGAATGGCACATGCAAAAAGTCTCGCAGGATGATCAGCTTCACGACATAGTTGAAACTGATTTGTCCCTAGAAGATATTAGTTTGCACAATCAGCAACATAGGATATTGGATCAGAATTCTGGCATGCAAACGATAGTTTTGGAACAGCCCAAAATACATACAATAAAAGCTGACCTTCCACATGTTAAAAATGTGCATGATAATGGTTTGCAATATGCAGTCGAAGAAAATGTAGCACAAACGCATCGACTCAATTCGATATCAAGTTCCCAAGCGCAAATCTTGCAAAAGTTGCCGGTGATCTTGCCGTCGTCACAATTTATCATAAAACCTGCACAAACTGTTCTGAAACCAGCCAAAAACATTAGATTACTTCAAGGATCTAATAAAATTACTAATGCGACAGTTAATCCTATCAATACTGTACACTCAATTAGTACCAACGCCAATGCCAATTCTATGTTACTTTCAAAAGCCACCATATTGAATAGTTTGTCGCCACAAATATTAAAAGCCACTCCAATAACGGCTCAGCTTTTAAACACTAACAGCATATCAGCGCAGCTGTTAAATACTTCTCAAATACTGACGACTGGTTGTGACATATCGAATCACTCTGTTAATGCATCTCATATGTCTAACAACATCGTAAATGCAACACCAGGAGCAACACAGAACTTGGGTGCTACGCAAATACGTTTATCTCCTATGGTAAAGACATCACAGTCTCTCCAAAGAGGAGGTGTTCAACAGTTTCTAACACCAGTCTTAAAAGGTGCAACAACTGTGCTTCCAAAATCTAATCAAGTATTAAACAATGCTAGTTTAGCGACTGCTATTCCTGCACAGTTCTTAAAATCTGTGCAAATCCCATCTCAGTTACTTAAGACTAAGACAACAATTGGAAAAAAAATGGTAACAACAACTGCTGTACAAAAAAGTATCATTAATTCTAATGCTCCTGTAGTACTCCGTGCCGCATCAGTAATGAAAGCTTCAGATTTAAAAACAACAACAAGTGGAACAACATCTCTATTAAAACCTACACAAATATCTTCACCCATATCAATTTTAAAACCTCAAGCAAAAATTGCCTTTAACAACTCTACCAAACAAAATATCGCCATTGCTGCACAGAATATTACAAATTGTACGAATAGTTCTCAAAATAATACGCAAAAAATACCTAATATGCAACAAAATGGTGCATTTGACCCCGCCAAGCCAACACAAACTGAGGCTACGAAACAAAAAGTAAATCTTATGATGAATGGCTCAAATCTCAAAGTTAGTAAAAAACCTAAAAGTACACCTGCGAAACCTGCAACAATAATGAGTGAACCGACAGATGCCTCTAAACCATTAGGTTCTAGTGAAAACCCTATACAAATAGTACAACAAGGACAAACATTTCATAGGTAATGGAAACAACGTTTCCAATGTTATAACGTTTGCAATATTTCTACTTCACTGCATTTATTTCATTTTAGTATGCAACGTCTAACGCCAACACAACTGAAACAAATCGCTCATGTTTTGCAACAGCGTAGTCAAGAATCCACTGTGTCAAACGAGAGAGTTGTGTATAGGTCGGTATATGCATACATCATGCATTACTCGCTATAATTGTTTGGTATATCTCAATATTTCTTGCATGTATTCAGAGTTGTATTTCCCGAGGAATTGGATTTGAGAATCAGAACACCAGGGACTTTGCTAAAAAGTCGCGGTGGAAAACGTGGAAGACCAAAAAAAAGTGCAATCAGACCCCCATTGCTTCCACCAAAGCCACCACCGATTCCTGATGAAGAACAAGAAGAATTAAAAGTATGTCTGCCCTATTTCTCATTACATTATAATTCGTTCTCTTATGACCCTAACGCATTGATGATTTTTTTAGGATGAACGAAAAAAAGTTGTAGCCAGAACACGATCTGGTAGACTTTCTCGACCACCCAGGCATATGGTGCGGGATTACAAACATTTACATCATTTAGACTTCTTGCAACCTGATCTAGATGACTCAGATGGTGGTTACAGTGATTATAACACTAACAATGACAAGATCGAAGAGGAAGAATCACCCAAAGAATTATTAACAGGATTGGAAGTGCCAAAAAGAAAAATATCAGATCACTTCAGATGCCCCACCTGTAATAAGATTTACTTAGGACGGAGTCGTATGGCAAGGCATTTCGAAATGCATCCTGATCACGGCAGTCCTGAACAATTACCTCCACCAACACCGGAGCCCGATATAAAGCCAACAGCAGTACAGGATCCATTGAAACGTAAAGGGAAGAAACGTGGTCCTTGGGCTTACGTAACGCCTGAAGCGAAATCAGAAAGACGACAAGTGAAACTGAAAGAAGCTATCTCCGTGTGCGAAAATCTCGAAATAATAAAAATAGCTGCGAAACCAGTACTTGATGCCCAATCGTTGTTTGATTTGCTGGTGCTAAAATCAGAAAGCAATGTTAGAAACTTTTTGGACGAATTGAAACAGCTAATGGATAAAGTACGAGAGAAGGCCGGGACAATGTTAACGATTGCAAATAATGGAGAAGAGAGTAAGGATATGATCGATATCAGCGAAGAATTATTGTGTGATGCCTTAGGTCTTAATCCAGGTTTATATAGAATCAATAACGAGGCTTTAAAGAAAGCAGACACTCCAAACAGTAACGCATATAATAATAGCGAACCTCCTTTGAAACTTCAGAAGACAACTGATAATTCGGAGGATGGTAAAGAAAACGTGGAGGAACGAATGTCTAGCGGATTTTCTGAAAGTTCGGATCTCAGTGTATCAGATTTTCTAAACGATAGGAGAGCCGATCCCGTCACAAATCCTACTTGCCCGGAAGTACTGTCAGCTTTAACACTTATGAGGAGAAATCCTAGTCCCGTAAACAATGCTGAGAGTAACAAAACTAACAATATTTCGAAACTTTTAATATCAAATCCGGAGATTCAGAATCAGATTTCGGACAATCCTGGGTTCCAGAAGGTGGACATCGGTTCTCCGAAAGTGTCAAATTTCCAAAAACCAGATTCCCATAAAGAAGGTTTTACTAAACTAGGAAATGGTTTAAGTACATCGAACTTTTGCAAAGTTGAGAATGAGTACGAACCAGCAAAATTGGAACATATAGAGCAAGCTTTTATAAAATTGGAGCCAATGGAGCAAGGCTTCGTTAAGCTAGAAAATGGTGCGGTAGGGCCTTATCAGAAACAGGATGCTCCAACTTTCGAGAAGATTCAAAACGGTTTGAGCAATATGGAGGGTGGATCGCAGAACTTTGCTAAAGGATTTCAGAAATTGGTCTCAAAGATAATCCCCATGACCACACCTGATTTGAACTGCGTTAAAACTCCGGCATCGCCGTTAGATACGGGATCTTGTAAAATAATGCCTGCTACCTCTGTCTGCAAAATTTCGGACAGTATACCCATACTTCAGGACACAGTACCAATAATTTCCAGTAATTGTGATACTAGTATATTCGGTAGCACTGAAAATTTGGATATGGCCAAAATAGCGCAATACGATCATATTGCACATTTAGATATTTTAAGTACAAGCGGGGTGATTGACAAAAATTTATTGATCGATGAGAAATTAGTCGAACAGTTACACCTTGTAGATCAATCCAATTTAGTCGATGAGCTAGTGTCTGAGCGATTAAAGAACATCATGCCTGACAATATTTTGGAAAACAATTTGATATCAAATAATTCGAATTTAGATACGGATCTCGATTTCGATGCATTGAGCGAAGAATTTAATAGAAATACTAGGAGCTGATTCTTGGGTGATTATGTGGAAAATGTTCCTAAACTAATTAAGATAATGTGTATAGTGTACAGTAATATCGGACTTCTCATGCAATTATTTGGAATTGTATATGTATACATATAACATACACAATAATGTAGATATTTTTATAGAATTTCTGACAGTATCAGGATTAATTAAATACGTTAATATAACAATTTTCATGTTTGAATAACGAGTAACCATAATAGAACATAATATCTTACATTCTGGCAAGCGTATGTAAATAAGACTCCTTATATGCTATTTATCATAGAAAATTCCATTACACCAGCAAAGATACAGTATCACAATGGCTTTAAAAATGTAACGATACGTTACAAATAGGCTTTGTGCACGATCTTCAGAGTAAAATGACTTTTTGTTAATATCGTCATCGACATGCTTAATTTTGGTATCATCGCTATGCATGGCGCTGCTTAAAATTTTTCAAATGAAATTGTGCTTCAAGACGTAACAAATGGTCCCACATCTGTAAACCAGAAAATGAGAAACTAAATTTGCCGATATTCTACATCGAATGTTACGAAACATGCGGATATAGCAATATTCTTGTAAATATTGATTTTCATAGTAAACTAGACTTCCAGTTTTAATTATACAAATGTTAACATATTACCAACGGGAAACGAGAATTCTCGTTTTATAGGAAAGTGCACCCCGTCGTTAATGTGTTAACGTGAATTTGTTAATTATGATGTCAAAGTGCCCAAACAACTTTGTGGTGTATTTTTCGTTAATTAATTATCCGGAACCATTTAATTTTACTATGTTAATTTTTAAACGGCGTTACCTCTCTTGATCTGAGTAATGTCGTAGATGAAAATGGCAGTCGAAATTCTATTTACGCATTATTAATATTTTTCAAGTTATAAACATAAAAACAATATTGAATTTGGTTTCAGAAAATGTTAGTTAACTGACATTACAATTTACCGTTTATAACTTCTACACGGAATACGAGAGGGTTGAGAATATTTCGAAGCTAAGAAAGTAATTCCATCCACGTTGTTATAGCATTTATGTACAGCAAAAATGACTACTTTTGTATTTATCTGTAAATATGTATTATACACCCTTAAGAAGATACTGATACAATTAAATATTAATGGCACTAGGTACCACTAGATTTGTAATTACATTTAATTACACAAAACGATTAGTGCTTCTGGTTTGGTTCCTTATATACAAGACAGTTTGCGAGATACATAACAGTAATCAAGTTTTGTAGTACAGTTGTACTTGCCTGTATTCATATTCATTCTCCATGATCTCAGGTTTCAAAGAAACGTGAACAGAATGTCTCTCATTCGACGCTACTTCCGATTATCCCATTTTATTTCTTTTTTTACAATCTTACCCAAGTGGTATTTGAACAAACACAAATAAATGCGAAAACTGTTGATTTTTTATTTATTTGAATAGTCATAAGTTATTGCGTAATACAAAAGCTAACTATCATCGACGTTAAATGTTTTTCCAAAGTAGGTAAATATTTAACTACGCGTGTACAGACAATAACTACAATTACCTATGTCCAGTTTCTACTAATAACGACTCCAAGAGCGTTGTTAGGTTTTCTGGCAGTAATGGTTGATGTACCCAGGTAGCGCAAAATAACATTTTCCAAGACGCCGCATGATAATGTGCCACGTCTTCAAGAACTTTACACCTTATCTCAAGCTCATGAGAATACGCATCGTGTATCACTTCTGCTACGTCACCTGGAATAAAATTTTCTCATTTTATACAAATACTATAATTGAAATACAATAAAGAATTTGCTACGCATTGCGGCGCTTATCTGATTTCATCGAATCGTTTCAAAATCAGCGTTAACAATCATAAAGTACGGCAGGATCCTTCCTGTTTTGTAAGATGTACGTACCAAATTTTATTGCTGGCCACGATCCAAACAGTTTATTTGTGTTGTCGTCTAACGTAGCGATCACTCTCATTTGCCGTGCTATTTCATTCAGATTTTTGACAACGACTTCCTGGAATACAAAGTATCGACACAAAACTATTTCCTCCAAGTATGAAAACAATATCAATTAGTGTCTCACCATTTCGTCTATAACATTTTCCAACTCGTCGCACAATTCCTGTAGCCTTTCAGGGTACGATTCATCCTGTTTTTTCTGGGTAATATTTTCTAAAAGCTTTACTCCTCGTAAATGAAACTCATTCCATTGTTGTATATTTGCGTGAATGTCCGCGGCCAAGTCTCTCACGTGGCGAGCGGTGCCAGTTAAATTTCTCCCTTGCATCGATTTCGTGCCCGAAAGTTCTATGACATCCAAATTAATTCGTAATCTCGTTAAATTTTTCAGTGATACATTAAAATCGACGTAACGTACAAAAACACTGATCACTCACTGTTTATCGGAGAAAACTGTCCTTTGTTTATCTTATCTAGTGTATGCTCTCTTTCCTTTGAACCTTCCATTATCACAAAATGGTATGTTAATAATTCAAAGTAATATCTTGGTCGTTATTTGTTATTAAATAAACTTTTAACAAGGAATAACCAATGACGAAAACTTCGTACTCTTCGCAATTGCTTTATAAAGAGTTATAGAACGAAGAATTGTAATCCTATATTCTTAGTAATAACGGAATAGATTGTGAAGTTGTAATGTTATTTAACGTAGATTCATACACGAAGCTGTTCATTATGAACGTACATTTAAAATGCTGTCAAACTCGCAAAGTACTGCTGTGCTATTTTGAAAGCATAAAACTGTCGGCACCAAGATGGCGCGCGCATCAGCTGATTCACAATTTTGCGGTTAAATTGAATTTAAATGGATGCGTAATTTGAATTAGTAAATAACTATTTCTTTTCGCGAAACGCACATCAATGAAATTTAACTTTAATTGATTCCCAAAAAATACACCATAGTGACATTCGCGATATTAGCTGAAAATTAAATGCATTCATTTTTAATATACGGGTAATAGTATGATAACGGAATCAGTTGAATGGAGTTACAGTAATTAAAAATATAAAAATCCGCATTACGCGATTACAAATACGTATGCGATTAAAATTCAATAAACAATTGTACGTCACCATAGAACTAATCTAGAATATATTATTATTTTAATATAATACGCGTATACAATTTATAGAACACAGCGGGGCATTACAAACATTAATACAGTACAACATAGAACATAGGATCGACAACAATATGAATAATAATTTCCAAGCGATTTCCACATAGATCTAGCACTCCAATATTCAAATTCAAACATTCAAATCGTAAGATGCGATCGACTTATAAAATTCTCGTTCACGCCGTGTCACGCATTGATCACCCGATCGCAAACTATCCGCTTCGACTGTCCACCGAACGATCCTCGCGGGCAACATTGAAACATTATCGTTCGCGGTATCGAGAGGAAGGAAACGCGTCTCTCCCATGCACGGTGCATCGCACCTTCGGCCCTGTTGCTTTTGTTCGGAGAACGGTCGGGGAACAAGGTCACGCAGGTAAAATGGCAGTCGTCGCGCGGACTCCGGCCGCGTCCCGATAATAAGCTCGCGGTCTCCAAAATTTGCGAGTAACGCACGAGAGGAGGGCAGGCGAAGAGTCGGGTAATCGGTAACGAGATCGTCCGCACCATATACACCTTCCATCAGCGTCACTCGTCCACGAAAGCGATCTCGATTTACCAATCGATCTGTCGTGTACCCGGGACGATGGGATAAACGTAAACCGTCTCTCCCCCCCTCTCGTACACCCGCAATTATCGTAACATTCAGCTCGGTGGTGGATTCAAATCCCTTACGGTGGGAAAGCAGAGTGGATTTTCGTCGAGGCTCAACGGCGACAAATTTTCGGGCAAACCGTTACGAGGGATCGCGCTGTTAAAAACCGCGGTTCTCGCTCGCACCGTCGAACGAGAGGATCGCCCGTTAATAATCGCGGGAGGAGTCAGTCACCGGTGATCTGGTTCGTCCGAGATTCTTCTATTCGGTTCGGAAGGTGAAAATTCCCGTGGAGTGACGTAACGAACCGGCACGATAATAGGTGCAAACGTTCACCGTTTGGGTGTTCACGATCAGATAAACAGATCCGAGATCGGTATTCCTGGTTCGGCGATCCGTATCGGTCGGTTGGGACCGATAAGAGGTTTTAGTTTCTGTCCGGCTCTGCGCGTGAAATCTTGCCGTCGGCAACGATGAAAATGGAGGTAAGTCCGCGAGATACGTATTTCAAAGTGTGAAGAGTGCATTCGCGGGGCTCGCTGTTAAAGTATTCATGGATTTCCACCGAGTTCCCAACCGGTAGCGTTTGACTCGTGGAAACGCGAATGACGCGGTGTCTGGATTCGCTTGTGTTTTTCATGTATTTGCAGCTGTCGGATAGACGTTTAGACCTTCGGATTATGGTGTTTGTAATCGGCATTTTTATTCTGTATTATTGTACGCGCGTTACAGGCGAGTAAGTTTTGTGTATTGTGATTATAAGAGAAAAGGGAGAACGTGCACTAATTGTCGGTGATGGAACTATAATAACAAATGAAACATACGGAGCTTTAAGTTAACTTTGGAATGTTTTGGGATCGACTAAGGTCTGAAATTTTTTTTCAACATTTCTGTTGAACCTTTCCATCTTCTGTCAACTTTCTTTACACGTGAATCACATTCGATTTGGTTAACGAACGTGTTTCACTTTGCCGTCAAGATCTTCAAGAGTCTCGATACCTGTGAGATTTAATAATCTCGTCAAGTCGAAGATTTAATCGCAAATTGCTTGTATACGTTGCGAGATTATTCGAGCATCGTCCCTTGAAATGCCATCGATACGAGAATGACAATTTTGAGTAAACACCGAGGAGAGTTGTTTCTATTTACAAAGCGTCAAATAATCATTATTATGTATAACGGTGTTTATATCATAGAGATCGCGTACTCGTTCATTTATTCAAATGGCATACATTACACGGCCAAAGTGTTCCAGCAACAAATTTCACCGACTATGCTCGCCATTCTTTCGAACGGTTAAACCTCTTTCTCGTTAGAGATCGTTATCTAAACGAATAAAAAATTAGCGCGCAAATTCACACGTGCCACTGCAGTGCTCTCGAAAAACTGGTCGGACGGCTATTCAAATCAGACGACAGACGATTTTCGTGCGCGTCGGTGCGTTCGATGCTTCAGAAAAGCTCGTCGCTCGACTCGAGATAATAATGACAGCGAAGTTTGGTCGGTGTCGTTGCGCGTATGCACGAGGAAAATGTGTGGGGAATACCATCGTGATCTATGCACGATTTCCTTATACATTCTAGAAACGTATCGAAAGTGTTACGATGGCAGAGACTCGTTCCTCTCATCGTCGTGAATAAAACTTAACTGTAATTTCGAAGACAAACAATTCTAAGAAGCAAAAGAATAATCTGAGCGCAAACTCGTGACGCCAGCTTATCTTGCAACGTCGGTACACATTCGTAAAAGCAGGCGGGTTGCCATACATTTCGTGAAGTGTGTGCTCGAGTAATTTTGTTTACAAGCGAGTAGGGCTATCTAGTTCGCGATCGAACGAGAAACGTAACTTCGGGGGACATTCCCACGTATCGCGGATAATGACACATTCATTAAATTCCTAGAGTTCTGATAATCGTGCCGAGGATTTATCGCACGTTCAACGTATACCTCTATCGCGTCGATGCATTCACGCTTAATTATACACCGTGTATGTGGGCCATTGTTGGTTTTACGATAGCAGTCTCATCTCCAAAGTGTGATAAACTCGATGCGGCAGGTGTTTGCCGCCGACAGGTGAAATAAATTTGAAACAGCTGCTACAATTTCTATCCGTAGCACATTCTGTCGTAACGATGACATCGCGTCGATTCCGGTGAAATAAGTTTTGTCGTCGATCGGATGACTAATATGTACACATATATATGTATATATTTACGTCGGTGTATGTTTTAGAAACTTTAGAAATTTGTACCGTAAGATTAATTATATTCGAGATCGCTCGAATTATTATTCATTGTAAGGAATAATCACTCGTTACTTCGTGAGGAGCATCTGTCGAAAGTTTCGTTTAACGCTAGAGAGACGCGAGAGTTTAGCGAGAGTTTCGAGAATTGGATTTTTCTTTGTCGCAATGTCAATGGTAGTACTTATTTACTTGAGTAATATAAAAATTAAAACTGAGGCCGGGGCCGTGAGAGAGCCTGTTGCCAACCGACGTTACAACGGATTATTGCAACAAACGCTGTACGCAGGTACAAAAATGAATGACCGCGACATGCATGCGTCAGCAAGACAGAAAAATCAGTTTTACCATTATGATCCGGGAGATTAATCGAGCCGGTGACAATCTAAGTGACGTGAGTCATCGATTTAAGGGAAAGATAATTTATAATCATCCTTGATTTTCGAAACACACGATTCTAGGAATACTATATTTTTAGAAGCCAACAAATCTACGTAAATCACTCCGATTCCGATCGGATCGATTATACATCCGTTGCTCCGATCTTGAACCGACCAATTGAATTAAAACGTATTTAAATATAATTAAAAATAATGTCTTAATTTAGTCGCCTAGCCGCAATATTTAACTGACGAAATTCTTGCGTTGTTCGTTGTGAATCGTTCTACCAACATGAATTAAATACGCAAGAATATCATTGTCAATCATCATTTTAATTAATTCCGTCGGTTAAATATTGTGGCTCGCTGGTAGACTAAATTACGATGGTATAGCAGCGGTTTCCAACCTGGAAGGCTCAGAGTATTGCAAGGTTGACGAGCCAACATTTTTTAATTAAAAATTTAATTTTCATACATAAATATCTACAAACGAATTAAACTTCACACGGTAACGTAACAGTAAAAATTCCGTGAATGAATGTTTATTTTAATTTTTTTGTTATTTGCATACGTACATTTAATTTAATTGTCAGCAAACAAATTTTATTATTTAAAACGTGTCTATATTACGAGATCTATTAAAAAAATAAAACATAGAGAGACGCGGAAAAATATTTTTTTTTAATGACCCGTAGTAGCATAAAGGTTGGAAACCGCTGACGTATAATATACGCACATATAGTCAATGAAATAAAGGCATCGTTAAAAATAATAGTGATAAAGATTTCAACGCGCGCCGGATCACACAAATCAAAATATTTCGCCAATTTGTTACAGCTCGTATACCATCGACCACGATATCTGTTATCCCTCGTCGAAATCGAACGTATCGCCGTACGAAAAGTTAAGTCGGTCATCGATGCGACGGTCGATGAAAACCCCGGGGGGGGGCTTCGATCTCGAATGAAGAACCGAGAGACAGGAAGATCCGTGGCCCATTTTTTTTTAGAAAGGAAACAGGCACGGGTTACAGTTAAGCTGCCGTACCACTCGCTGTTCAGTTTTCAATGAGCAGCATTCCTGACTGCTGGCCAACTACAGCTGCTCACCTGGAAACCCTTCGAGAACACGTTTCAGTAATATTCGGTTCCTACACGGAAGTGCGGACGAATCACCCGACCGCCCTTTGTTTCCTCCCGTTGGTCAGGAAATTCAGGTTTCTATACCGAAGTCCGCGGACATCCGAGTACGTAGAACAGCGTTAACTTCGATCCGGTAGGATCGGGTTCGTTATTCGGTTCGTTCGAAAGCGAGGAAAAGAAGTTGATCGTCCGAAACGTTAATAAGTGCGGGAATACAGAGGACCGACGAAACTGATATTTTCTATTCGTTCTACGATCGCGTCGCGGAGGTATTTATATTGTCTAGTGAATATTGATAAAGTGACAGGTTTTGAATGATCGAACGATCGCAACTACGATGATCGTTTTACGAGTAACTTAGTGACGGTAGATATTAAAAAAAGTGAAACTATCAATTTAAGATACATCCGAATCTTGAGATATATCGCGTGTTGTGATCAAAGATTCGAGTTTGAACAATGTCGATCTTAGGATCACTCGATCGCACGCCGATTGACAACAAAATTGACCTTGGCTCTCGGATTCGAGCGTGTTTGCAGACGATTGCCCCGAGCGTCAGCTTGATCGTGTATTAACTTTATTACATTATCAGACCTTATTACTCATCCCACGATCTTTTTTTCTCTTCGCGATGACGGTACTCGATGTCTTCGGGAGACATAAACGATAACATCGAGGATTAAACTCCGCTATTGCGGGTAACGCGATACGCGAATTGTATGCTCGGCGATGGTAGAAGATTTCAATGCAAGTCAGTTCGCTATATCGTCCTACTGACAGCGGTATCGTAAGAAGGTAGGGGAGCGGTATCCAAACGTAAGAAGACGAGCTTTTTGAAACGCGATCGGGAAAAGAAAGTGTCTTCGACGAGTGCACGTTCGATAAGGAGTGCATCCTTTCTCCCTCCACCTCTTTAAAAATGGAAAACCAGGAACATTATTTTTTAAGAGACAAACCTGAACGTCTGATACTCGAAGAAGTAAAAATTTAATTATCCAATGACTCGTCATCTTTTCACTTTAACGATTCTCTCCAAAATAAAACGATTGAGTTTAGTTGTAAATTAAAAAAATCGTGCTTCCCGTCGAATTCGCTTCATTGCTATTAATGAGCTAAACCACGCGACTTAACGGCAATCTAATTAGCCTCGTAAACCGTACGTTAACGTTTTGACGGATAGTAGCGGTGAGCTAAGAGCACGTCGGGTTAATCGTATGGCAACCGTGTTCAGCTAGTTTTCTGGAATTCACTTCCCGTTAGGAAGACGATCGACGCAAGGTTAGCCTGGAATTTGATTCGTCTCGCGGTTTACATTTTTATTCTTGCTCGCGTCGCGTCTCACGTTTGGGGTCGCTGACCTTCTCTCTTTAACAACCGGAAATTTCGTGGGCGTCGAAGACATTACAGAAACTGGTGTTTAGGCCCCTGGTCGCACGGTGTATGTCGAAATTAGAATCGTGTCCCCCAGAGTGAGGTACGGGGTGGGGGGGAGGGGATCGAGTTGCACCATCATTAACGTAACGTCGATCCGTGCACCGTTGCTTTCTTAATTACACGGGGGCCCGTTCCCCCGCGATTGTGATGACGCGACACGCTCCAGAATCACGGAGAATCCCCTCGCGCGGGATGAGGAATGTGGAAATCTGAAAAAGGAACGCTACATAGTCTCTCCATTCATCTCGCGTCTCGTTAGAATAGTTTAGCCTGCGCTTCGTCCTCCCACGAATGGAAAAGAAAACTCACGAACTGGGGGAGGAGCAGGATATTGAATAATCGCGAGTATATTGTATAATCACGAATATCGTAACTGTGCGTTCCAAGCTGCATGCTCGAGTCAGGAATTACTCAAATTGAGTCATACTCGTTGAAAAAAAAAGGACAAGCTTCGATAGGGCATGTTGAAATCCCTGGTCGATAATTTCTCCGACTATGTTTGGAGTGGTTTAGGTATAATATCTTCATCGGTATGACCTGCAAAGAAGAATATTTTCAAATTAACTCACGAACCCCTGGATAACTTCGTAGTTTGTCTAGCAAAAATTGGTCGACCCTGAATCCAGTTTCCTTTTTCGAAAAAACGTCCGTCGTTTTTATGACTCTTACTAAACTCTGGCCGCCTTTTAACGAGAGTATCTTTCATTGTGTACACAGGCAGATCATAGATTGGAGCAGCTGAAGAAGGCTACGGATAGAATACAGAAAGAGATCGAAGAGGTCACGGAGAGGGAACACGAGCTGAGGAACGTGGGTAGCATTAAGACCACGTCCCACGAGACGGTCGACTCCAAGGTAAGCTCAAAACTTTGCGCGCGTACGCGTAAATTTGTACGCGCGTGTACGCACGCTCATTTATATTGGCGTCTTCAAGGTCGCTCGACCGATGGAAGGAAAAAAGTAAAGTGCTCCGCGTAGTCCTTATAAGGGACGAATTTGCGTTTGGCCGTCGCGCTCGTGACGTTGGTAAAACGGCAAGGACGACATTAAATAACAAATGGTGCCGAGTACAAAAATGGCAAGGATTTAATTAAATACGAAAGACGACGGTGAAAACGAATGGCGTTTCAACCGGAGTAAACCGTGACTAACGAAACCAAGGCAGGACCAGAATGAGCAGAAGTTTTGTCTACGTCTCATAAATACGTGAAACTAATTGGAAATGTATCTAAAATGTATGGAAAGATTTTAATGCGAATAGTCCTGGAATCTTTTTTAAATGATTAGAAGGGTGCCTTTATCAGTACACCGCGAGTCGAATGTGATTGACAAAAATTTCAGAGATACGATATGTCAAATATTGTATTGTATTTAAACACATCCAAAATATTGAAAAGAAAATTAACGTAGTATTTACGGAGTTCGCACGTGCCTGGGTATAAAGCGATATCAACTATATTTAATATAGATTGTATAGTTTGCGCGAGGTAAACTGACTCTGCGAGATATACCAGAAACCTTTCAAGAAATACATAACTGGGAAATGTTCGAGGAAAGTATCCACTTGTATCGATCAACATTCAGCCAAAAAGTACGGAATTTATATACAACGTAGAATGCAACGTACATAATTCACAAAAAAGATTAGAGCCCGATAAACAGATCCTGGAAGTTGAATTTCAAATCAGTCGAAAAAATTTGACAAGATTCAGCTAGTTTTATTTGGTGGTCAGAAAAAATATAATTCTTTGTTTACTGGCCTAATAATTCAGTAACGCGCGTTGCTTTAATCTTTCTTCATATGTGTCGAGAATTTTGAAAAAGTTGAACAGATAAGATTTTACTAATATTTTTTTTAGTCCTTGTTACGAAGAACTTGTATCGCTTCTCTGAACGTTTGTCGGGTTCTTTTGCCGCGTTACTGAGATTTCAAAAAATTCTAGAGTGATACGATAGAGTGATCGCACCGAGAGAAACAGAGAAATCGACGATATTTATTTACGTTGGATCAACGTTAATTGGATGATAAATCGTGCCTGTCAAGCTTTTATAAATGACCTTACCGATTGATCTTATAATTATACTACTTTCTCCAAGGTACAATAAATTTTATTGGCAAAGGATCGTAACAAACATTCGCGTTAGTCATTTTTAACTGGGACGGAACTAATGAATTTCATAAATCAACGTTAAGCGCGGCAATACTTTCGTTCGCTAGCTTTGTAGCACGCTTTCGATAATAGAAATGAATGATCGGTAAAGCGTTGCAATTGCACCGTGATTGAGGGAGTTTCAGTCGACCATGTCAAATAGTTGAAATAATCGCTACGGTGCGAGTATAATTAACATACTTCGGAAACGCCTTGCTATCGTCGCTTTTCGTTGCATTACGTGTTCCTGGTTAAATTATCTTATCTATCAACGTATTAAGATAAATGTAATACACTTTTCCATGAAATGATGTCACAATTCTTCTTCCTCGCGTGTGACGTAGCTATCGATAATAGCGTAGTTAAAAATACGCTCCTCGCATTGTCTATACTTTCCGATAACGCCGTGCAAAACCTGTTCTACATTTTATGCTCGCCGTGCCCCTTGGGCGAAGTACAAGTTTCATTTGTTTCGTACAGTACGCGCAACTGGGTTTCGTTAAAAAAATAATATTAAGCCAGTTGGAAGTTATTGCGAGAAAAATTCAAAATCGGTATTTCGATATCGGTATGTTCGTGTTACGCAGGAATTCTTTAGTACAGCAAGCATAATTTTTTTGTATAGTTTTAAATATGGCAAGAATAATTTCCAACTGACCCAATATCAACCTTTTGTTGCTTCAGTTAATATATTCTCAGTTTCTTCCAATGGGTAAATACAAAACCAATATTTCCAGTTTCTGAACTTGTAAATATCTCCGACCTGGAAACCTTATAGTCAGTGCAATCGTATTCGAATAACAGTCCATTGAATTCCCTCGCATTCCTTGACAAATTTCGGTCAACAAAAATGGTAAGCGCCTTTTTTATACGAATCAAATTTCCCATATATCGCGCAATTCTCGTAAACGTACTGCTGGAAAACAAGTAGTCACGTTCACTTACCAATTATCGAGATAACATTTCCATACGCTGTGCCTTATTTGCATCTCGACATCGGAAGATTATTCAATTTCGTTCCAAGGGTCGATATTCCTATCGAGAAATTCAAAATTCGTTAATTTCTTTAATATCGTTCAACAGGTGCGACGTATGCCGCAGGCTTTGGCTTCCGGCAAACTGAAGAGGACAACGTCCACGCCGCAAATTCTTGAAGCAGTCAGTCTAACACCATCGGCATCACCTTTAACGCCAAAGATGACGAACGGAGTGATATCCAGTCGTACTACCCCGACACCGTTGCGTTTCGCCACAGCGCCCAGCCAAAAAGGACTGATGCATAGGTTTCTGGCTACCAGAGGGAAGATTTACAAATCTAAAACGGCTGTCAACGACACCCTGACGCCTCCTCCGACACCCACAATCACCCTCAATCCGTTGAGTATCAAGACGTTCAACAAGAATCTGGAGATTCAGCTGGAGCCCGACAACGAGCCTAAGAAACCTTTGGTTCGAAAAGGATACGTGCCGGTCGAAGAAAAGATTCAAAAAGAGTTACACGAGATGAAGGAACGGGAGAACGAGCTTAGGTAAGGACGCTCTTTTACTCTTCGATTATTGTGATTTTACTGTGTAATAGCTTGTTTGTTTAAGCGATTCGGTGGTTTCTTCTGTCGATGAAACGAATATTCCATGCGTTTCCGTGCATAGTTGAATTTAAAAATTGTTACACGCAGCATCTTTATACTTTCAGACTGATGCGCTCGCAGATGTTGGCCAAGTCGCAACCAAATCTTCTGGATATCGGAAACGACAACGATTCCGATATTTACGACGGTTCCAGTTCTCTCCGAAGTGGAACTTCGTCCAACACTTTAAACGAGGATGAAATGGAAAGAGAAAACAAGGGAAAACATAAGGTACAGCTAGATTTTAAAGATCACTTGGAACGCCAAGATATTGACACCGATCGATTTTTTATCACCCCTTATCTACTCTGCACGATTATCAATAGCAGCAACTCTTTTAATATCACGATGCATAACAAGCTGTGCTAAATTCTACTTAATGTCTATGAATGTTAATTTTATTAGTTAATAAAATTTTACATGAGAGGTGCAGGCAGAATTTTCCACTGGCAATGCGTTAAGTGCCTCATTATTACATGCCGGGTATTTAGGAAAAATGCATTATTTTGTGCATTATTTTATGCACTTAATGAATTATTTAACGCAATATTTTATATGTAAAATATACTTGATATATATTTCACGCACGCTTATCACATTTGTTTAACAAAATTGGTTTAAAGTCAGTATATAAATAATGCATTCTACATAAATATGCAGAGTCTACTTATTATGTATGCAAAGTGTCCATAACTCGTGTGTAAATATTAAAGTCGATTTTGCAGATAACGCAAAATTTTGATGACGCATTTGCTCGAGTTAAAATAAATTACTGTATTTAATCAATCTTTCCAGCCTAATCCACGACGTCGAAGCACCCTTATTGCACAATGGGAGAACTTAATTGCAGCGAAAAAGGAATCCAACGACAATAATATTGAAAATGATTTAAACTTTTAAGAGCCTCGTATATCTCGCTCGAAGCGAGCAGTTAACTCTATCCTCGCTTTTATCCTGTTCTTTGATCTTGATTATTAAACGATTGAGATGAATGGCATAAGCTTTGAAGAAAGTACTGCACGGTAAAGGTAAAGGTTGTTCCAAGGCGCATCCGGTCGACTAAGAACCTGCACCTTAAGCCTTTCATTCTTGAGTCGCGTACTCTCCTCATGCCTGCGCATATAGCTAGCTCTGTTCATCGATTCAGTTCACAAATTAATTTATTTAACATTACGATAAGCACTCATTCAAGAATGAAAAGCTTAACGAATTACTCCGTACTTGATTATGGTTAATATCTTTTTGAGAGCTTTCAGTATTAAAATACTAGCTACGACAAAAAATTACTACATAATCCCTTCGCAGAGTCAAATGATATTCTTAAGAGGTACGAGCATTTATAATATCGTATCTATTTGTTAATTGTAATATATTATGTTATATATTCATGCACGCAAATTAAGGAATCTGGAGGTTCCTTGTAGCGATGCGTAGACATAAAATTACTAGGTACCGTGTAAGCAATTACCGCAAACCTTATGTACTTAATTAGTCGTATAGAATAATTCAGATACTTGATTTATATACATACGTATGTGATAGTATAGTTCCAATAGCTGTTAAGAAAACAATGTGTGCAATTTTTATGAATCTATCTAATAAGAAGTGTTTTGCAAGCGATTTCTCCTTTTTTTGCCTGAGTAAAGCACCTTGAAAATCATTGAAAAGGTTTACTATATGCAATAATAAAGTATAGCTGAAACCCCCTCCATTTTACAAGTATCCTTTCCAAAAATTATTTATGATAGGATACGATCGAAGCGGCGCAGCTTCGACTATTTAATTGACCCACGTATTGAATTCAATTTCGAATTACTTGAAATACATGGTTTTGCATCACTCGCTCCATTTTCGCATAGGAATTGTTGGCGCGTCATGTCTCCGGATTATTATCCACTCACGTGCGTAATCGCTCGATATAATTTTCAGGTATTATAATTAACTTAACAATATAAGCAAATAATATCGACCCCAGTCACACCACGTGCAGGTTGAACAGGTTGACGCAAGACAGGTTGACGCGACGGGAAACCAATGAAAATCCACGAAAATGGTGACACCAATCGCGGGCAGTATAAATACCAATATAATTTTGGGACCCCAGCAAAAGAACAACTTACATTTACTATACTATATAAAGAATATTAATATTGCTATGTGAATATCGCTAAAAACTTTTTAAATAAGCTTAGAGAAAAGAACAAAAATAGTCAGAGACATTAATTTTTTCCTTTTGAGAATTGAGCAAGAATTTTGGGTCGACTCCGATTTCGGGCCCCCCGCGTTACGGGGTCTTGCGGTATTGTAATTCCGTCACTGAACATTACCAAACCTTACCCTCTAAAATTCGGAAAAATTCTTAATTTCAAGCATAGATAACTGTGTAAAGTATTTACAAGTAAAACACTGGATGTGGACAGCTAAAATCTCGTGCGATGACTATTAAAATTCCTTAGAAATTTGAAAAATCGTAAAGAAACAATGCCATACGTGAAACGTGCTCCAATTTCGTTCACGATGGAAATACTTTGACGTACGCAATTTAAAGATATAAAACCATTTAAAAAGGGGTTTAAAGCGATGTCGCTTTACGTACATACAAGTATATATGTATACGTTCCGATCTGATGCGAGGTCTCTGGAGTGGGCACAATACTATACACATACACTGACTAACGATTAATGTACCGAGTGGTACGGACGTTCCTCCATGTGCTTTTGAATGACATGTAATAATCATGAATAATACAGCGGTAAAGAAAGCAACGGACGAAGAAATTGAAATTCTACTAATAAAGAATTTCATTGACGATGAAGGTGAAGAAACAGCATCAAATATATCAATATACTACTTGTAATATAAGGTTATCCGAGTATACGTTTAAATATCAAAAATTGTTTATAACGTGATGTTTTGCATTACAGTTTACGAATTATCGTCCTGCCTGAAGAGTATATCATGTGGGCAATATGGAGATGTTATTAATAACGAGTTATCTCCTATATTAATTAAATCACTGTGCGACACAAGCGACTTCCGTAAATTGATACGTGACGCTCTGGAAACAGAGAATGTGGTTTATAATACGTGGCTATGCGTGGGTGTAGCATCATTATTATATTTTGTTCAGTTCAACTGGACAGGTCCAGAAATAGACGAAGATATTGAGTGGTTGAAAGTCCATAGGGAGCGAGCCCTGAAAGAATTATCGTTGCACGACGAATGCAATACAAATATCAAAAAGCCCGAACTTCTTTACTTTTCGAAAGTAATATTTTCCAGTGAACTGTTGCAAACCACGTGCAAGAGTTGCACTTGGTGGTTGTTCAGAGCTAATCTTTTACATCAATTTGTATTAAATGAAAGCTCCGGTATAATATTTGAAGAAACGGAGGACTTAATTAAAAAAATTGATGATCTTCCTATGTTAATAGATCCTTATTGCAAGGCTCTGTTTAATGTTGAGGTAGCCCAATTTTATTTTTATTATAGAAGAATACAGAATTCGGAGAAGCATATTGAACATGCCCAGGAAATAGCACAATTGAACCTGTCTCTCGAAGGAGCGATGGGAAAACGTACGAAATATCAACACGAAGAGAGGGCACAATTATTCTTGAAAGTAGAAGTAGGAAAAGATCATTTTCCTTCTAAATATTGCGAAGACCTGCCCAAATCACTGGACATGAACGACGACGTGAGATTGGAGCGTATACAATTTTCCGAACAGAAAGAAAATGTGCAATTGGGAGCATTAGAGGAAGCTATTGTACTAGCAAAATAGTAAGAATTTCATTGTTCTTTGAAACTATATCTAACTCGTCTAACAGAGACTGTTATTACATACAATATTTTCACTTTTATCAGCGTACAATTGCAATTATCTCAACCTAAGCATAAGTTGACAGATGAAGAAATTAAACCATATTTGGCTGTACGTATTACTCTTCATTGCCATCCTGTGTACATATGTATAGTATTATTGAAATAATTATTACCTCATAGACGGTGATAGACAGTACGAACAATTGGTCCTTAAAAATGGCATCCCTTTATCACCGTTGTACATTGGAGTCCACGGATAAAAGGACTATCGAACGTTCAATGTTGCAAATGGAGTACTTATTACAAGAATTGAAGACTACTAAAGTTCCGGTGGCAAGAAGGGTCGATATATTCTTTGCGAGTGGCCTGAAATCTATTTGGACATTGGAAGAAACTTGGGCACACTTCATGCTGAGTCTTGGATTAGCAAAACGAGCTTTGGACGTTTTTATAAAACTTGAATTGTGGGAAGAAGTTATTATGTGCTATAACATACTGGACTTAAAGCACAAAGTACATTTAAAAAATTCAGTAGAGTTAATTAATTTGGAGCAATTTACGATACGTATAATTGATGGTACCTTAATAATTCTAGGCAGCGGAGATTATTCGTCAAGAGCTTTCTGAAAAACCAACAGTACGATTATGGTGTCTATTGGGTGATGCGACTCAAGATCCGAGTCATTATGAAACAGCATGGAAATTATCTAACGAAAGAAGTAGTCGTGTGCAAAAGCATTGGGGATATTTTTACTTTGCGCACCACAATGTTAGTATATAAATGCATCTAGAGATTTTTGATATTTCTAAATAACCCACGATGATTTAACATGATCACACGCTCATTTTGGTCTTTAGTACAAGGAAGCTGTTCCACATCTGAAGTTGTCGGTCGAATTAAATAATATCCAGGAAAATGTGTGGATAAGACTTGGATTCGCTGCATTACAAACGGAAGATTGGAAACTGGCAGCAACCGCATACAGATCTTATTGTGCTTTAGAACAATCGGTTTGTAGACGCGTTTAACTATATTAACATGATATATCCATGAGAATTTAAATACTATATTTATCCATTTATTATTACAGACATTCGAGGCATGGAATAACTTAGCTAAAGCTTATATAAAATTGGGCGATAAGCCAAGAGCTTGGATGTCTTTACAAGATGCAATAAAATGTAATTACGACCGTTGGCAAGTATGGGACAATTTAATGATCGTCAGCATTGACTTGGGACATTTCTCAGAAGTAAATATACTAAACACCTCTTATGTATTATTTATTAAATTTTCTAATTATTTTGCATTGTTCTAACGTCGTATTTTTTTGTAGGTCATCCGATGTTATCATCGTATTCTTGATCTCAAAAATCATCATTTAGATATTCAAATACTCGGCATCTTGACAGATGCTATTTTAAATAACGTTACCGACGCGGACGGAAATCCTTCAAGAAAATTACTTCAGAAAGTGTTAGAGTTATTTGGAAGAATTACTTCTTTCATGCTAAACAGCCCTGATATCTGGGGAATGTATGGCCAGCTTACAGCTCTTAAGAAAACTGATTTCGATAATGAAAAGGCAGCACAATATCTGCAGCAAGCGCACCGCGCCGCTGTTTCAAATCCGAGATGGTTTCAAGAAGAAGAATCCACTGAGAAAGTCCTTCAATTATGTTGCTTACTAGCGGAAACGTATCGTGATTGTGCTTCGAATTGTGAATTGAAGAAAAAAAGATCATTATTAGGAAGTGCTAAATTATCTCTTCAAGGAGTAGTGAAAAAAGTAAAGGAACAACAATGGGTCAATGAGAAAATCACTACGGATTTACAGAAAGTCGAAGATCACTTAAATGTTGTAACAGATGAATTAGAAAAAATAAAACTATCCAACTAAATCCGTTGGGGAAAGATTTTTATAATAATTCTATACTGATAATGTAGGCAGTTTAACTCTAGAAAATTGTATAAGCTTTATAAAATGGGTTACACTTTCCCAATTATCAATTTACAGTACCGTTTCTGTACTTAGGTAAAACTGTTTTGTAATACTAAATCGAAGCAAGTAAACTGCCATCGTTCGAACAAAACACTGTACCGATATTGGCTTTCTGACCACTGGCAATTGAGTCCATTTGGTATTCCTATAGCAATTATTCAAATCGACGGTACGCTTCCTGTCAATTCTTGTTGTCGCTCCTTCGTCTCGTAAATTTGCTTTGGATGGTTTGGATCAACACTACCGTGTATAAGCTTGGAAACTGTTGAGCAATGTTTTCAGTCTCTAAAAACCCGGATTTGTAAGTATAAATATTTGTTATTATTAAAATTTATGACCCGATAAATACAAAACCAAAAAGTTATAAAAATTTGACAGGAAGCGAAAACGGTAACAAAATCGTTACAATGTGCGTTGCTATTATTTTCAGAACGATATTTAGAAATGGTATGCGTCATTTAGTTTTGTTACTACGTTTAATTTTTAGTATATTTATTTACAAAATCATAATAAAGCACTAGATTCATAGGTATGTTTAGTTTAGAAATAGATAAATTGTGATATAGACGGCACCTTGCACGACCAATACAGGATCAATCTGAATTTTCAATTTTTGTGAGTACTTTTGTCTATCCGAACGAATGACAATCATTTTCAATGATTGATGAATTTGGAACATTTTTTGTTTGATTGTCAATTGTTACAATTCTCAAATATGATTGACCGTGTGTGGAAAGGATCCAGGAGTGACTCTGACATTTCTTCCTATCACAAAAAGTAAAATAAATATGTTTTTGATGATTAAGTTGAATGGGACACATTGTAGTATATAAAGTAGAGTTTATTTAGCGTGCGTCTTCTTATGTCTTAGTATTTCAATGGGCGTCAAATACAATGTTTTTGCGCAAACCGTGCATTCGTACGCTTGAGAATTAGGTTTACGTCGCATATTATCAACCTGTTTCTCAGGTTCATTTGCACTTGATTTCACGCAAGATTCTTGGTGCTGAAGTTTTTCAATATTCGTAAGAATGCCTCGCGTGTCACAGTGTTGACAATTCCATTCAGTTTCAAGCATCTCCACAGATATTTTATCACTCCATTCAGTTTCCCTCAAGCTAAAATAATTCAGATATTAGTCGCGCGTTCTGTATATTATAATTCTATGTCATTAACACAATTATTAATAACTTACCAATTATATGTAACATTGTTAGTTACATAGACTCCTCCTTTTATTGTATTACATACAACCGTAAAATCAGATTGAAAGGGATTAGGAGTTATAAGTGAATTATTTTCACCTTTACCAACATACATGGTTTTAAGGTCGGCTGGTAATAGTCGTTTTATAGTATACGGAATCGTGGTGTGCATATATTTAATTAGATCCTGAGTAAGTTCGTATTCGATTTCGCTAAAATCTTCATTCTCGTCTTCTGTATTCTTTGGATCTGTAAATAACAATAGCATTCCTTTCAATCTTTGTATTGATAATTGTAGATTATACTGTGCGTGGTTCCCGACATACTTCGTATTCATATTTGCAAGTAAATGCAAATAAAAAACGTTATGTATGCGCGCAGGTATCAGAATAGGTAGACCCCAGTTCAATTTGCGTAATAGCGGTAATGGCGGCACCTAATCCTTCAACCATTTTAATACATGAGCCCATGAGCTCGGTTCTACCTACTCCGTCATGTAGATTGAATGAAACAAAGTAAAGTAAAATTGTGTAGAACAAACGCTGAAGCTTCAATCATATGCATACTTGCATTAGCCTTTCTCTGTACCTTGTAGTTGTTGATTTAAAAGAAAATCCCATTTATGCCGTAGTTTAATAGCTCTCGTCACTAAAGTTTGACCAGTGTCAGGTATAGGAAATTCCAGTGCCAGCCACGTATCACATACTATACTGAAAAATAGATGAAATATTTGTTTCGGAAAGTACCATTTAAAATAGTATCATAGAAAACATATATAAAGCACACTTACATTGTAAAGGTACTGTTTGTATCGATCTCATGTGCAAACAAAAGCAAGGTTTGCGCTGCAGGCATTCGAAGGGTATTCATTAAATAAGGTTTCGTAGTCTCCAAAAGCGATCTGTTAATGAAAGATACAATTGTATAAAACAGTTTCTTCTAATTTTTCTTAAAATGTTTTTACATACAAGCGCAAAAGGCATAATGTAAATAAAACATAAATAGGAAGAATTTACAAACTCCATCCAAAGATGTTTCTGGTACCAAATTAAAAAAAATGAACTTCTATACCGATTCTCTTGAAAACACTTGAATGGCGTGTGTTACTTACAAATATAACACACGAGAGCGAGTCCTGCATATTCGTTAAGTACGAAAATAATCGGTGGGTACATAATTCCGTCCTACCGTTGTAAATTACATGAAAGTACTTACAAATATGCTAATAATTGATGTTTCGGGCTAACGGCACCTTTACTTCTGAAGCCTGGTACCGATACAATATCAGCTTCATCCAATTGCAACACTTGTGGATGATTTCCGAAGAAACTCATTGGATGTAGAGCAATATAAGGTTTTGCTTTTGTGTGAAATAATTGTTCGCTCATCGACTGCAAAATATTACTATAAGTATAACTCATCAATAATTTATATAAATATTATTTGCAGTTTACAGGTACAGTGGAAATCAAGTATAACGAGTTTCGAAGAAACCGAGATCTTAACTTGTCGTCACTGATAAAATAATTTATTTCATATAAGTCAACACTACGCGATACAGATAAACTGCGGGAAGATAAAAGGATGAACAGTATTACCTTACAATAATTAAATTCATCGGCGGACGCAAATTGTGGATACAAACCACTACATAATATTAACTTCAGCATTGTTAAATCTTTGAAACTACATGCAGTAGCTGCTGTTAAAAGATTTCGAACTTGGCTCTGATCGTTTCTCATCCGGAATTCGACGTCTTTGATATCGATCTCTCCGTCGTCATTCTCGTTGTCTTCCAACTCAAATGACTCCAGTTTCAATTGTTTCCGTTTTCTGGGCGCGGCTTGCTTATAGGTCCGTTTGAGCGATTTCAAGAGTTTCAGTTCTCCATGTCTTATAGCTCGTTCTGTACTAGTCATAGAGGAATTTGTTTCTGAAGGACATTTCAATAAACTGCAATCCTATAAAATGGAAATGATCTTTCCTGAGAACTTATGCTTGATAAAAATCTTAATAATCCTACTGGGTTTGTAAAAATGTTGTGGCTAATCTTCAAAAATTCCTGTCTACGAAAGCTTGTTTTTAATTGTTTGGCTCGCTTTTGACATCAGGCATAGGTACAATGTACTTTGGAAATTACCATATGACTTTAAAATTTGGCCATAACTTTTTTGACAACCCTGTATAATGTTAACGAGGCACGTGTATCTTACTTGAAGTAAATCTTTAAATTGTGTCCTTAATTTAGTCATTTCGTAGAACCTTTGTTCTTCCAGGCCTCTCCGTCTGCACCACGTTTTACTGTTACTACCACCGCCTCTAGACTCTTTAGAGCTTTGTTGCTTAATTTCCAACCATTCTCGGAATGCATTCAATAACGTTATCGGATCGCCATGATCAGATTCCAGTTTTTTTCTAGATGTCTTTAAAAATTAAATTGTTTTGAAATCCGATACATTAAATGAGCTTCATGGGTATCAGGCCTGCCCAAATTCGACTCTATGCTTTTGATTCTACATCCTCAGTTAGACTAAGTGAAACAAAATACAATGCTCACAGGCTCGCTACTATGTTGTACAAGCCTGATTTACAATATTGCGTTGAGTTACCTCGCACTCTGTGTCCTTGTACGCCCTATTTGTAAAAGGTGTTTGTATACTTAAAGCAGCGGCAAGCGACAGTACCGGCTCAACTTGATGAAAAATTGAGCCCATTATCAACATTTTACCTATGGTTATATCAACAGGTAGGCGTGCAAGCGTTCTTCCAATACATGTTAACTTTTCATTATCTGTGAGGGCACCCTAAAATATATAACACTGTTCAAAATAACAGTTAACGAAATAATAAATTAATTGTTACTCACATGCTCTTTTAAAGACAGTATGGCATTTTCAATGCTTTCTGACGGTGGTGGTTCTATGAATGGAAATTTCCGTGCATCTGGAAGACCCATTGCTATCATCTGTAAAAGCAAAGAATCCAAGGGCACGCGTTGTAACTCAGGTGTCGAATATTTCTCTAAAGCAGTATACTCTTCTTCAGAGTATAACCTGTAATTCAGAATATTTTCCGCAATTGTGTTTGTTTTTCATATTATCGTCTGAAATAAAGTTAGAGTAGTAGCATGCCACGTAACGTGATATTGTAAACAGTAAGTAGCATGTGGTAACTTTTCGCTTATGCTTATAACGATACCTGTAACACACACCAGGCCCAGTTCTACCAGCTCTTCCTTTTCTCTGTTCAGCACTTGCTTTGCTGATCCAGAATTCTTTAAGACGTTGCATCTTACAAGAAGGATCGTAACTCATTTCTTTAACTTTTCCACTGTCGGCCACAAATCTGATACCGTCTATTGTGATCGAGGTTTCCGCGATGTTAGTAGACACAATGCATTTTCTCACTCCTTCGGGAGTATAATCAAATACCTAAAAAAAATAATATCTACGTAAATTTTTATCTGTACACGCACTAAATGTTTACGAACAAGATTCTTATGCAAAATATGAAGATATTGAGAAATTCGTACTTTATCTTGTTCACTAATAGACAGCGTACTGTGGAGCGGTAAAACAATCCAATTTTTCTTTTTCTGGCTGTATTCTTTTGCCGCATCCACAACTGCGGTAATTTCGCTCATCCCACATAAGAATATTAATAGATCACCTTTCTCATCGACTAAAATTAAAATGTCATTAGGCAGTAGAGTGCCTTTCTTTCGAAACATTTCAAAAACATTTAATGCTACATGGTTTTAGCATTTGGTACAAATGACCTGTAACATTGCATAAAAACCAGATAAAGACTTTGAAACTTGCATTACCTGGATATTTTTTATCAATTATTTGCATTATTTGCACGTATGGACTTGGATTGAATCGCTCATTTTTATATTTTATATCTGCGATAACAATCGGCCGATACAGTAGTTGAATAGGATATAATCTTCCTGGTACCTGTGTAAAACTTGATTATTCACTGAGTCGATCAATTTAAAAAATTTTGTGATCAAGATTTTAAAACTGTTATAAAATTACCTGTATCACTTTAACATTTTCTTTAGCAAAGTAATTGCTAAAGAGTTCTATATTGATAGTAGCAGACATAAGCACTAATTTCAAATCAGGTCTTTGGTGAATGATACATTTCATGATACCAAGAAGAAAATCACCATGCAAGTGACGTTCGTGAACTTCATCCAAGACAATTACATCGTAAGGCAATGTTCCAGATTCACCAGATAACTATAAGAGATACAAACGATGTACAATCATATTACAGAAATCGGATCATTACAAGCGTATAAAAAGTAGAATTAAAATGTTTAAAAAATTACAATCAATTAGTTTATTGCATTAAAAAATTGGCAACTGCTATTACCTGTCGTAGTAAAAGGCCTTCCGTAATGAAGGTAATTTTCGTGTCTTGATTCCTTTGCTTTTCAAACCGTATTTGATAACCTACTTCACTGCGATTCTCTGTTAATGTTTCAAAGGCCACACGCTTAGCTAAAGATATACACGCAATTCTCCTAGGTTGCGTGCAAGCTGTAATAAAGATTAAGAGATAATAAAATAACTATAAATAAGTAAATCAATATTGTGTTTAATATAAATTCGTCACAACATTATACATCTACATTTATATTACCAATTTTGCAGAAACCAGCTGAATATAGGTATTGCGGTACTTGAGTAGATTTTCCGCAACCAGTGTCTCCAGCTATAATAACTACCTTTTCTTTTTGAACTGCTTCGATAATTTCTTCTTTATGTTGGACGACTGGTAAATTTGCTTGGGATTCTCTAAGTTTCTTTAATTTAGCAAATTTTTCTTTCTGCTTAAAATCTAAGTAAAATACTATTACATCCCAGAACTTTAATAGTCGATGCTTCGTCAATGCTTCGTTTGGTGGAATACGGGCAAATAGTTCATTAAAACTGAGATTTAGCTTGAAATTTATACAATGTAATTTATGATATACTTTAGGTACATCAATATCGTTTAACGAGTAGTCCGGCGCTGTTACAGGATTATTTAATTTCCTTTGCACAGTTTCATATTTATTAACGAATTTCCAGAAATCATCGGTGTCTTGAACCAAATTCAAATTTCCCGAAAATATCTTGTTCAACTCGTACTTATATTTGTTAAAAGAAAAATCTTGATCTCTGTCAAGTTCACTATTATCATGCGTATTTTCATTATCATCAATCAGGAAACGCAGATCTTCTCTTTTGGCCTCTGTATTTCCCTTTTTATCCAAATATGTTCGAGATGATTGTGCGGAAGAATTGGAAGGTGTTGAGAATGTTTGTTCATCATGGTTTCTCGCATTGTATTTTTTCGTTCGGTGGTATTTGTCAGTTTTACGGGCATGTTTCTCCTTGTAACGAGACTCGCGGGTAGAATGCATTGTGTCATGAGAATATAATACGTCAAACTTGTCTCACGCCTCAAATCATAACCTCAAATCATGTTGTTATTATACACTGAAAACACACACAGCGGAGTTAACAAATCGCTAGAGTGACGTTCATGATCGTTCTTGACAGTTCTTGACCATAGAGCCCTCACATTTTGGTGGAACATACCTAGAGTCCTGAATAATCAAGGAACCAACACTGAAGGCGCGCTTGCTAATTGGCTGACAGCGGCACCAATCAAAAGTCTAGTCGTATGTATGTAACTTCCGTAAAGCAATCGTCAGGGCGGCCATATTCAAATCTAAAGAACACGATCGTCGTAGCAATAGAATAATAAATTATCCCACGAAAGTAAAATGCTCAATTGCATGTTTAAAATACAGAATATTCGCGAAATAATAGATTTAACGAATGTTATTACAACAAAATAGCGAATGGGCTGCGACGGACTGTTAGTGCGTCTTTACGTAGCTCACACAATACAATTCTGCGCGTATTGCGCGCGCTTTTAAGATCGAACCATTCGATCGATACGTCAGAGTAGGATCGAATCTTCGCACAGATCGAAGATTTGTACGTTTGAGCGGGAGGTGGAGGCCACTGATTAACTATAAAGTACGTTTCGGTCAGTTTCGGTCATTAATCGTTTGCTTGAATTGCTATTCGCGAAAGCGGTCGTTTGTGTTTGTGCGCTGGCGTAAATACACCGAGGTCGACGAGAAGGTACGTCTTTCTATCTTTTTGAATTCCTGAGCGATTACAGACTGCGTTCAGTTCAACTCTACGTCTGATCTACTTACTGACCTATCTATCTTTGGTAGTGCGATGAAAATTTTTAAGAAAGCGCTTGGATTTTTGTTATTTTCGGATGGGTCGTTATATATACAAGTTGGTTTTTTCACTCTATTAATGTGGTATATGATTGGGATACCGGTATTTACATTCTGAATGTACCCATTCGCACCCAGAAAGGAGAGGACCTCGGTTGGGAAGTGGCCTTTGTTTTTGACACTGTTCTAAAATTCTAAGAGTTCTCTCAACTTTTCATGGCTTTCGCAAAATGTTTGCACGCTAACCTAATACATGTATAACTTTTGATTTGAGGTATATTTGAATTTACAGTTAGTCACTGTTTTGTAACATGTATATAGTTTTTTTTTTTTTCATATTATAGCTCTTTCGAGGGTTTTCGCGATTTTAAACATTTTAGCAGGACAATTATACCAAATAGGTACTGCGTATGTGATTGTTGGTCTAATATAGAACAGATAAAAGATTTTGATGGGTTTTAGTACATGTTTCTTTGACAATACATAGTCTATCAGTTTTGGTTTCCTTAATTTGTTGCACGATATGGCTGATCGGTTTTAAGTTAGATTGTAGTGTTATGTCTAAATACTTAATCTCCTTGCACACCCTTAACTTTTCACTTGTGCCCAATTGCGTCCAGTAGTTAATATTGTACAATTTTAGGATGTTGGAGAAGAAAATATTAAATAATACAGGGGGTTGATGGTGTTTTGTTGCATACCATTCCCTACTTCATATATTCAACTCGAGTAAGTATTATTAAGGAAGACTTTAAATGTTTTAACTCGTGTCATATTATCGGTAAGCCTAAGTTCTGTGAGGCGATAGCTCCATTTTAATAAGCCTAAATATCAAATCATCGTTCAGAAAGTATCTCTGACAGCAGATCTTTTTCGCTGATTATGCTAACGAGTCTCCTGTTTATAGCTTTTTCAAAGAGTTTACTAAAATTGGGCAGGAGGCTTATTGGTCGATAGTTACTGGGATTCAAAGCATCTTTATTAGGTTTTTTTAAGGCTATCGTTTTAGCTTCTTTCCAGGCGATAGGTAAGCAGTTCAATCTGACGCAATTGTTAAGGATCTTATTTAATATGATTTTTGGTCGAGCGTACACTACTGAAATAACTACGTGCAAAAATATCTATTAAACAACCAAACATATCACTAAAAACTTGTGCACACAATTTTACCCTCGTTTTACTGATCTGATGGGGAACCTTGTGTCGCTGTGCTTGATTTTGTTTGTCAATCAACAAAAAAATGATCGCTCTACTTTGATCGATAAACAATGCATCTTGGATGTGGCACCAGTTGGTCACTCCCTGCACACCGGCGAGTGAAAACTCTGGACTTCAGCAGATGAGGCCACAGACCATCACGTGATCAGCAATGATCCGTCGCCATACCATACCATTGCCAACAAATCTGGTAACTTCATCATTGTGCGCATTATACACCAATGATGGAGTTAACTTCATTTCGTCGAAGAGGAGCGCTGCACATTTAGCCGCGTCGGTGTTCAAATGTGCACGTCTTAATTTTAAGTCTTTAAAAGTGCAATCATTAATACCCGTATGGAAGGGTATGTCTGTAACTAATTTCCACAACGTTTCTTCACGTGGACGAACGAAGAATTTACCCAAATGTGATATGCGCTGGACGAGCACCTCTTCTCTAAAGCTAACGCTGAGCACTTTATCATCGACAGTAAACACACGCGAGTGTTTATTGCGGTTGGCGTTGCGCACATTTCTCCTTACGAATCAGCGCACCGATTTTAGGACCGCATCTAGTAAATCGGTTTCATTAAAATCGGCGACAGGTACCACGGGATGTTAACTTGTCAGTTTTCGACATTATTCACAAATCTAAATCGTTTTACAATATCTAAATTTACAATAATATACAGACCCAGACCATATATAAAACAATAATCTTAAAAAAAATTTTATTTCAAGAATTTTTAACTCCATTACGCATCTCTTCGACTCTTACGAGTCGGGCAGAGTTTTGTTAAATAGACCAATACAATCAACACGCTCGGTGAATTTGTTTACTCGGGTCCACAAACGAATTTGAGACTTTAGAGAACATTCCCGCCGTTCAAGATGTCGTAACGACAGTAGTAGCATTCTGGGAAGGAATACACAGAGGGTGCTATCCATGGGTCTTTAGATATTAATACGAGCACGGTGCTGGTTCACTTTGTCGAGCAACGACGTGTAAGATCGACTCTGCCAGGGGTACACCCTCCCGCTCCAACACCTCGATGATACTTTGTCCTCGTTGCAAGGTGAAATGGTAACTAAAGGGGATGGCTTTAATGGCAAAGATAATAATATGTCAGGTTGCGATAAGGTTATTCCTAGACGCAGCTGTACTTGTCCGCGTAAAAACTCGCCACCCCAAACAGTCGCGGTTGGAAGGCTATCCAAAGAGAAAAGAAAGAAAATATGATGAAAATCAAGGATTACCCAATTATCGTACAGCGATATTTTCTTCTTTAACCCAGCAATCCATGGTTCTTTTTACGCAGTTCACCGTGACACCACTGTTGGCGATATGCATAAGATCCAGCTCATTGAGTTTCCAAAAGGGGCACTGCACAATTAGCGGTTTCCATGGTGTGCTTTCCTGGTATATAAAAAAAATGAGGACCTAATGACGTACTCTGTCAAAATGACGGAGGTGAAGTTTCTGTCGAATTGAGGGCACATAGTGCGTATTTCCACAATTCAATTAGAGTTATTGCATAGTGATTGAATTGCGCGCATTGAATGTCTGTGTACATATACCGTGTGTGTACCGTGTAGACACACCGTGTAGACCATGGCAACTTGTCATTCGAAAATTGCACGCACAGCTCTTGATGGTATTATTAAACCTTCAGTGAAGTCTAAGTAATAAGCAGCGAATTTTCAAATTGAAAAATATGTGCAGGTTGGAAAGATTTATATCGACGGTACACAAATTATGTTCGTTTCGAAAAATAGAAAATTGGTTCAATGTGTTGGGTGAAATTATTATCTTCTTTTCAAGAAACGCCAATACAATATTATTATATTTATTATATTATTATATTATCATTTTGTATGCATAAATATAAAGAACGCTATTAAACTAAGTATCAAGGTAACACGGCTCATTTATGTCGGGCGCGTCAATGACTGAATGAACAATCAACTAACTGTTTATTTCAGATCAGTTAACCCTTTGAATGCTGAATACTCCCGGCAAAGCGCTCCGTATGCACGGAATACTTTTTCGCTACTGTGCACTCTGTTAATTGAGAATACAGTAATTAACAATAACTTATTGTTGTAATTGTTTTACACCAAATTAAATAATGAATGAAATTTATATTCCAGCGTTAATTATTTATAAGCACGGATGCGTATAACATACCTTAACTTGAAAATAAGGAATAGAAACTACACTCAATAAATATAACAAACAATATGAAAAGCTTCAAACTTATATTTTAAACGACAATATAGGTATTCATGTTTACATCACTAGGTTCATTTTGCAACAAAATAAAACTTGTATAATATACATTTATAAAATTTAAATTGTTTAATTATTTGATAATAAATCAAAACATCCTATTTCCAATTCAGTCAAATTAATAGTTCATTTGTGCGTGATAAGTAGACTGCGGATGTTTATGCAAAACGCATTATTTTTATACTACTTTAAACGGATTTGGGAAACAAATGCGATCAATATGCGTGAAAAATTCCTATAATATATTGTATGTATAAGACAAAATAAAATAATGCATCAAATCATTCATTAAGCGTATAAAATAACGCACAAAATAATGCATTTTGCATGAAAATCCGCAGTCTAGTGATAAGACTCAAAACAATCGCGACTTGCGCGAGGAGCAAGGATTACTACTCTCCGCGAAACAAACAGACTGGGGGGTAGAGGGTGGTTACAACTCTCCGCGAAACAAACAGAGCGGTGGGGGTAGGTAACAATCTTCGCGGTAACAATCTTCCAAGAAAGCCGATTCAAAGGCGGCGTGAAAAATGCTTTAAAAACGACACGGTTCGGTCGCGCCTCAGCTTCGGATCCTCGCGCGTGTTGCGCACGCATATCAGATTTTCGCGGGTGTCCGCGCTTCCACCGCTCTTCCCATCCGCCGGCGAACCGCGCGGAGGACCGTCAGTAGCCCACTGTCATTCCGTCGTGGTGCATCTTGCCACGCGGAGGGAGTTACCTTGCTTCCTCTCACGCGATAATACGCGCTAATTAAAAAAAAACAAAAAAAAAAAAAACTAACGCGGAGCGCGCGCTTCCAATTTTACTTTTTTTTTTTCAATCCGCAACCCGAAAGCCCGCACGCGCGCACGCGAGGCACGCACTTCTCGTGGCTGCGCCGACCTCTGCTCTCGAGATCGTTTGTACACACATGTGCTTCGAATAAGGGTGTCCTTGAATCTCTTCTATCACGAGCCAGTTTCACGTTTCGTTAGACTTTCGTTATTTCTCTTCTCCTCGCCGAGTATTCTCCGCTTCATTCTTCGGGGGGGGGGGGGGGGGGGGGGGGGGTAGTTGGGATTGGAGACTTCCGGTCTTGACGCGAAAAAAATCGGTCGCCGATTTTGGTTCCGTTGCTTGTACGCCGTATTTTCCGTTTCATGGTTCACGGTTGCTTTCGTCGTTTTACTTTTGCGCTTTTCTTTATAGTTAAAATCGTTTGATCGTTACCTGTTCATTTAGTACTACTAATCGCGCCATTTGTTAGTCTGGGGTCTTGTATTTCTATGTATTCTTAAACGAATGAGGGGAAGGGAATTTTCATATTCACGTCTTTAGATATCCGTTTAATTTCGCTGCTCTACATTTCAAATGATTTTTACGCAAATCAAGGGAGAGTCAGGCAATTTATATACGCTGTTGCGTTTAAATGCACTTTGATTTGTTACGTTATCCATTTGTTCTCCGCTTAGCTTTAGGATTTCATCGAGCGCAGCCTGGAAAATTCAATCCCCCTTTCATCCCCGTTACCGTCGCTTCTGACTTTCATGTTCTCCCTTCACTAAATTCAACCCCTATTTCAATTCCTCTTTATCGAGATGGAGGATAAAGTCCTCTAATATTTCTGTGGGAACTGAGGGTTCCCCGTTTTTCCTATTTATCTTACGAAAGTTTCGACAATGGAGTTCCCAAAAAAGATATATATACATATATATAATTTCAAACGCGGAACTCATTTCGCTCAACCTCTCTCGTCTCTCGAAACAATGTACTTCGATCCCTGTGAGCTTTTGAAAATGTTTTAAAAATTGCAATTATTTTCTTTTCCCTTCGGCGAGTCCAGTTCCCGTAGCAAAGCTTTTCTCAAAATAAGAACGAAATGCTATTGTAAGGAATTCGGTGAAATAAGAATAGATGTTTCTTTTTCGATTTCATCCATCTCGAGTTACGACATAGGGGCTTTTAATCTTTCGATACGTTTACCGCGTTCCCCTTTTGTATCCTTCCGGCATTGGACGGGATTCAGTAATCTTTTTGCGGGAGAAGGAAAACAGGAAAACTGGAAATCTGAGGAAGGCCACCATTTCCATCCATTAAACTTATATCCGTTTTTCCAATTTTCCTTTCTCCAGTTACGCGATACGACCTCTTAATCTCTTAATGCGGGGAGGGAAAAAAAAAAACAAATTGCACTCAGGTCGTTACTTTCAAGACCCTCGCCCCTAACCTTCCGCAAAAGGGCCGTTGAAGACGTTCGGTAAAGCAAATCTCTCTTTTCACTGAATTCCTGTATACTTCTAATTCATCTTCCTCGAACTGTGGGATAAAATCCAGCCGGCGGTGATCCCTTCTCATCCCTCGAGTTCTTCGATATTTCTCGGCGCGACAGGTTAAGAGATAGGACATTCTAATCTTCCATTATCAAATACTCCATCCCTCTTTCGTTCAACCTCTAATTTCCTGTTTCCTTATTATTTTTTCTTTCTTTTTCCGAGTCCCACTTCAAACGAGTCGAAAGTTACGGGGGTGCGGATGTTGTTCCATCGAATCGGTTTCGAGTCTTTCGGCTCTTCCGTTATCGGATTTAAGTTTCGAAACTTTAGTCGAGCTGAACGAGCATCTAATTGTACCTCTCATCGCGAAAACTCATCTCTAAGCGATGTTTATCTCGACATTAGGAATATAATCGATTCGAGAGTAATCGGAGAATCGGTCGAATGTAATCGGGTCAACGTAAATCGAATGTAATTAGAGAAAATTGGCAAATATGGCGTGTAATTCGTTGACGGGGTGAAGACTCAACGGCGCGATAAGTCGATGAATTTGATAAAAATCCGATAATTCGAAGTACAGTGGGGGGGTACCAAGGGAAGCGGAGAATTCGAGGCGCGAGAGAATTCTTGGAACACCGGAATATCCGGGACGCAATAAATTTCTAGAAAAAATTGTGGAATTTGGAGTAAACCAAATGAATTCCCCGGAAAGCATGGAATTCGAACTGAAAGAACGTTAACGCGTCGTACCTTTAAGCGTTTCGTGGTTCGCGAAGCGACCAAATTTTTCACACCCCAAAATTTTCTGTCTCCCGTATCCGGTACGTGGGCAGACGCGGAATTTGATATCACGGGTTTCGGAGGACGCGCGTGTAACGAGAACACTAGACGCGTACAGGTGTCACGATAATACGATGGCTCTTGGAGACGCTAACGAGCGTTTCGAATCGGTTGGAAGACGATTCAGGGATATCCAGTTTTGAATTTTGAAATCACGATTTCAATTTTCTTACCGAACGCGTTGCGTATCGTTTTGGACTGGTTACTTCGGAGAGCAAGACGGTGTTCTTTTAATAATACAGCATTGAGATTATTTATGAAATAACAATAAACCTGTTTTGGTTTTGATGATAATATTCGTGCGTGTTCGATTATTTTCACTTTTAGGCGCACGAAAGTGATCCTGTCGAACGTGAGGGGAGGAGGAGTGAAATTTTTCCCTAGCCTCTATCGCTAACCTTCACGTTGATCGATGTTAGGTAGATTCGTCGGTGATTGCGAAAAATGAGACGCTCCGGAGTCAACGAATCATTTTTAATAATAATAACCGCTGGGAATTGGTTATATTCCAGATACACGTGATCAGCCGCCTTACTCGTCATTCTCAACGTGTCACGCCACGAATTAATCTATTCTCTATTAATCAGATAATCGAACGGCGAAGCTGATCTCACGAATCACCGTCCGTGGTTGGTTGGCTACGTGTAGCGGCAAAATATTCGATAAAGAATCGTGGGAACAACTTTTCAACGGCTCGCCCGGTCGATAAATCCTCTCGAAACGTATAAATATCGTTAGGTTGTGCAGTGGCCGATCCGCAACGCGTTACGCGCTGTTTATCAAAGGCTCTCTCTCTGTCTCTATTTTTTTTTTTTTTTCTTTACGTCTAGGTATACCGGGCGATAAACACGTAAAATTCACTCCTCTTTCCGATATTAGTTCCACGACAGATGCGCACAACGCACGGAATTTCGTTTAACTTTGGACGTGTAAGATCAAAGATCGATCGAAGTTGGAAAGTTTCATGATGCAGTGATCCGAGGGGACGGCGTTACACTGACTACCATCGTCGTAAAGGAAATGGACAAGGACAGGCATGCACAAGGTAAGGGATTTCCATTATATTAACGTTCAGTGGCGAATTTACTAGCACCGGGGGCCCTGAGTTGGAATCACGTTCGTTGATCCTGCGGCGTGTAGTTGAAATTGGGGGGCGAGACTGTTCGTCGTATTTTTAAATATTCAACAGTTTCGAGATATCCAATTTTTGAAAATATTTGTCGAATGATATGTAAGGGTAAAGCACCCTTTAAAAAACCACCCTGATATCTCGGTTATTATTGGCGGTAGAAAAAAAATTCATCGGATCAGTGTACTTTAAGCAGTGGAGGGTTAATTCTAATCTGGTTGGGCGAAGCTTAAATAATTCTTTGTCCGAAGCCAGTGTATAAAATATGGTACTCGTAGTATAAATCGTAAGACTCGTGATTAACTACGAAATTTCTCTTATAGCTTTAAAGATTTATTACCTACCAGGTAGGGCTTTTCGCGTAAAGTTTCACATTGTAACAGTCTCGGTTCTTTTCTTTTACTAATGCGGACATAGGTACCACGTCATGAAAATAGGTGATTTTAACGTTATTATATTATGATATTAGGATAATCATTTTTACGTTAATAGAAGAAAGCGAAATTTATTTATATTTAGATTGAAATCACTTTTGTGAGTATTTTTTATAAACCGGACAAAGTAGTATTACGCTGGCTGGTACTTCGACGTGTATTCAAAAGTATAATGTTACGACCCCAGGGTGCTTAATTCCATGCTACGTAATACTTTTAACGTCAGTAATTTATTTTCACTAAATTTCTCTTATACTTCTCGTATTTCCCCGAGAAACATTTTTCGCTCACATAAAGACTTACGTTTGGTTTAGACATTTTAACGAGAACCTCTGGTAATCTCAACTGGTTATTGAGAAAATCTAATTAAGTGAAACACTCATCTTGAACGAACTGTCAACCATGAAATCGAGTATGAAAGTAATTTGCGAATTGGGAAGGCCCTAATGGTAACTTTAACTGTCTGTGCATACGTACTTAAAGTTGAGAAAATATTTGAAAAATATTAATTACGAATTTATTTATTATTAATTAATCATTAATTTATTAATAACCTTGTATTAATTGAGCGTAGAATTCTCACTTCAATTTTCTAGATTTATGATTCTTTTTTTAAATTTTTCTGCGATTCTTCTCCAAATCGTCACTTTTACTCCGATCTTAAAAAAGTGTAAGAACATTTTTACCATAAAGTCAAAGCGATCAAATTTTATAAACTTCCCGGATCTCTCTCTGGATACCTTGAAATTTATGATAAAGTTTCTCAATGGAAACTAATTTGCAGACCGATTTAAATAAATTCTCATAGGCTTCGGATTAGAATTTTTATGGCAAAACTTTTCAAACGTTTTTATCAAAGGTTGCATATTGTTAGTAATACTGTCACAAACATTAGTAATATTTGTTGTAGTAACCACGCAGAACTGACATGTAAATATCGGAATAAATACAAATTACCATTACATTGAAAAAACAGCGATTCTCTCATAAATGTTCGACTAGGGCGTAGAAATATGAGGGGACAGGGGTTAAGATTTCGGTGATAAATCCGTCCTTGACATTTAATTAATCCACCCACTCAATTTCAGCTGCGTCCCACTACTTGCCCCGTAATAGGAATCCTTTGTCTACCGGTATACCAGTTGATACCACTGATTCATGCTTCTGTTAAGACTAAAGTCTTTCAAGTAATACTTTGCTTTCGGCGTGACCATCTCGACCCTAACGCGAATTTCTCTTGAGACTGAAGTGCTCTGCTGAGTGAGAAACTGATGGTTGGCAATTTTTGTTTGCGACAAAGGGTTTATAAAAATTCCAAAAAATTTGACGGAGTTATAGCGATTTTAGCGGCGGTGCGCGGTCATTCCGCTGCGTTGCGTGGATAACGTCCTGCGGCGCGCTGCAATCTTCCTTTTGCGTTTTTCTGCCAAACTATTTTTTTACGATACGCTGAACATTGTATCTGAAAATCAATTTGTACGATTGGCTTTAAATTTGGACAGAGTGTTATTTTGCTCGACATATTCTATCGAATGACTAAATTATTTTTTAATCAATTACATACTCGCATATTACATTTCATTCTTCTTTATGATGTGAATGGGTTAAAGACATTAAGCGAATCGGTTTAACGAGGGTTGCGCCATCGTGTAGCAAAATGTCTTGCAGCAAAATCTTGAATCTTTTTTAATTTTTTTTTATGCTTGATCCAAACATGTTTTTCCATCGTTTCCACTTGTTTTGTGACTTCAACGTACACTTACCTTTATGAAAAAAGATTAGAGTATTTTACAAAAAAATCACTGAATACAAAATGATTATTGCTTGGTATACGATTGTACCCATCCAGAATTCGTACTCTCCGATCACCCTTGTTGACATCCCGCTGTGTTACATGCTTGGTACATTGAAGAAGACTATTATTTAAAAATACGTTATTGATTATTGGACGTTTATTCCCATCGTAAATAATTGTGCACATTTACGGCTTATGTGGATACCAAAAATGCTCCGCTATTGAATTTTAAATAATAAAACATACTTCTTCCAAAACTTTTACATTTATAAATTACCGAAACTTTTTTAATTATTTATTTTATAATCAGTTTTAATAGACAAAAGAAGCGCAACGAAACTACGAAACGTGTTTCGTTACATAATGTGGTATATATACTACGCACATAATAGTATATTTACAAAGAAGTTATTTACAGTCGATATCTCGGTGTACATTTTTTTTGTCATAATTTTTCTTGTATTCTTGCCCAGAATAGCGGTAGGTAAAAATTTGCTTTTTTTAAATTAAGTAATCCGCGTAGTTCGAAATTATGATTAAAGCGGAGCTGTTTATGATTACTCCCAGCATCATTCCGTGTTCCCCACTTATCCTGCAACTCGTACGGTGGAGCCACTAACGGTTGCGCAAGGACGATGCGCAGTCGTTATTAGATTGTTCGGTGCATCGACGATCCAACCCCTCCGTTCGTGTTGTCGGAGTGGGTGAGTTGAAATGACCTCGGGCGACATATCGGACAGATCCGATTAAAGTCACCCGTGTAAGAACTGTGTGCCAAACTTAAAAAAGCAGATTATTTTACGGCGAACCAGTTTCGTCCGGTACCACAGCGTTACCTCGCCACTGTCATAAATCTGTAGATGGGAAACTTTTCGTAAGCTCCGCTTACGTTCAACTTCAGTTTCGGTACTTTCCCGCAATAGTCTATAACTCGCAAACATTGATACGTATCGATCGATCTTTCACCATTTCTTTTTTTCTTGTTAATATTGTAGGTTAACATCCCGGGAATATTAAATCATGAATTTAATCATCGACCGTTCATAGTATTAGTATATAAAAATAATAGTAATTGGCGTCATTGTCTGGTCGTTAATAAAATTTGAAATTCGCAAAAAGACAAAAACAAACGATTAACAGAAAAGTGTCTAGAGTATGATAGGAAAACTAAAAGTGACAGTCAACTGATAGTCGAGACCCTCAGCTTCTCGGCATTATTAATTTGTATTAGTCGTTTAATTGTATTAGTTTTGCCAATATATAAAGCACTATCGAGAGAAGATCAGGTCGAAAGATGGAATGCCATTTACAAAACGCGAATGGAAGTTTCAACACCGATAGTCGGCGCTTGGCAACGAAGCATTTAAACTGTGACTTCAAGATGATCGAACTATCTGCTTATAACGAAGGTTATCATTTTGCACTTAAAACCATGCAAGACGTACACATCACTATTGCTCGTGAAAGTGAAATGTTGGGCAGTATGTTGAACTTCCGGCGCGTCGAGCATCAAAATCGCCGCAGTGTCGATATCACTACGGAGACTGGAACTGCTCTTGTTACAGTTCTTGTAGATTTATAAATTTAGTTATAAGTATAAATAGTTTATAAATTCTCGTGAGAGTTATTCTTTTATCCCCAGAAGAACAAAAATTTTGCCACCTGCAGGTTGTGGTTTACCAGAAAGAAAAGAATATTTCAAAGACGTTCTTATGTAGAGGATAGTAAAAAACAATCGTCGGGGTGCCGGAAAACGTTTTATAATCGTCCTTTGAATGGAAATATTCTATCCACTCTATCCATCGCATGTTTAACAAAGGCTAAGGGATATATGGCGGTATGTTATTCATTCCAGGGACAAGTGTAGTAAGATATTCTCTTTCCGCTCTCTCCCCATTGCTTGATTACAATCGATGATCGATATCTATATTCGAATGCAATTTAAATCATCCCGCCACGCGTCTATTAGATTTACAGAGGCCTTCGGAATTGCAAATCAAAGAAGTGAAAGAACGATTAGGACGGCGTTGGCGAGGGGGGGGGGGGGGGGGATTTATTGAATAGTCGGCGCTTTTAGCGCGAGTCGATAAGCGGGAGCCAATAGCAACCTAACGCTGTAACCATCGGTAGAAACCGGGGAACGAAATTCGTTTCCTGTATTGAGATCGATTTTCTACCGTGCCTTGTCCCACCGATATCGCTTTCCCTGTTTTCCTTCCACTTTAAAGTACGCCAAAATACGATTTCGGCCGATGTCTCTTCCCTCGCTTTAATCAATGCCTTCGGAAGGAAACATTTCCGATTTATCGAAATTGTCGGTGAGATCTAATAACCCTGGACTCTCGAGCGACGAAAATCGAAGGACCGTAACAATACTTCCGCCACCGTGATCCTTTTCGCACCTTGGACGTGAAATTGTGGTTTATCTAAATTACCAAGTTTCGCGGACGACGGAGTGTTTCGGCGAAAGAGTGTGAAAAATCGTGGTGGCGATGGCTTGACCGGAGGAATTGGACTGAGAGGAGAGGAAATTGCGATATACGGTAGACAATGAAAATAGTGCAACCCTGCGCGGGTGTGGTGTCGAGGCACTGAATCGTGAAAAGGGGTAGTAAGGTGGACGCGTACGACGTCGAGTACGAAACGATAAATCATAATATTCGAGATCCAAAGATTAAAGAAGACATTGACATTGCACGGTGACCTAGCTCGACGAAGTTACGTCGTACGCTTTATGATCGAGCGAAATAGAATCGTTAAGTGGACCACTTTAACCAAGTATGCCGCGATCGATAATTCTCTTGCATAATTCAAAGACACACGACAATCGCGCAACACTTTAAGAGTATTGGTAAAAAAAAAAAAGAAAGAAAACCAATGTATTTAGATTTGATGATTCTGAATAAACGTGCACGTGAAATATTAGATAAAAAGTTCGTCGGTTGTAAAGATGGAAGCACTCTTGTGCAATAACTGAGCTTCTTCGGGGGCTGACCGGCTTCGTTGGTACGGTTATTGGATTACTTGTCTCACGTACTTTAGTTCAAGCTTTATGTATTCATATTCGACCGGTTGTGCATCAAGTTACCTCCTCCTCGTTGTCACTTTCATTTGTATCATCTTGTAAAAGAGGATTACGGGCTATTAAATGTAGTTTGTCATGCAACTACTTTTAACTTGACCTAACAGTCATTTCCCTCAACTTAACCTTAAGTTTATTCCATAGTAATCGTAATTGAAGTTACAAATATCGTTTTCATCGGTTAATAAACTTTGTGTCAGAAATTGTTGATATAACACGAGTTTTTGGATTATTCAAGCAAACTTAAATCGATATTTACAGTGCTCGTCACGGAAATCTAATGATTCTCAAATACGAAGTACTCATTCAATTTTGCTTAAAAAAATCTTTACTTATAAAACCTCGGCAAACTTCATAGCGCATGCGCGACCGGAAGCCCTCATCTAAAATACTTCTCTAAACTACATGAACAAAGCGCGCACGCCGTCATGGACCGCAAAATGATAAGCGTGCCGTGACGACCAGTAAAAAAAAAAAAAAGTACGTACAGCTCTGCAGTTAAAGAGACTTTTTTTTTAACCGTTTAACGGCACCCAGCGATATGAGTTTTAAGATGGTACCTTACTTAAACGCATATATCGCCGCCTAATCTGCATTCTTTGCGAAAGGGCTTATCTCGAAGCTAGCCAACCCGACCCGCCGCCCATCCCATCGAAGAAATCGGGGTTAGCGGTGCTTCCCAGAGGTTTCTGGTCTTTCGTTATGCAGGGAGATAAGGATTTGTTTTATGTTTCACCTTTAGCCATAATACCGGGTACCGCGCGACAGGCCACTGGGCAGACAAAAATTTGATATACCTTTCGCGTCACGACAATATTGCTAGCGATATTCTTCAAAGAAACCGAAACCCCCACCCCCCGCTGCAGCCCCGATCCGCGTAACGTTTATGAGGTGCTAAAGAAGATTGCACTGCTCTGAAAATGTCGATAAGATGTTGGATCAGACGTGAGTAGCGTGGAGATTACTTGGACTTTAAAGGTGTGTGCATTCGGAAGCAACGTACATACGTCGGTAAATTTGTACCTCTTCAAATGCAAAAATTTCTGTGACAACATATGCACGCCTGAATCCGAAGTATTTTCGTGTGAGGTGTCCCAGGAAAGGTTCAAGGTATGATTCTCGGAAGAAAGTATATTGGGTTCAACTTATCTTATTGTTAGCCTAAACCATTTTCCACCAAAACTTTTTAATCAAATTTCTATTTGAAGATCCAAGCTGTTAATGTTAGATTCAAATAAGCATGTTTGTAGTTCCATGTAATCAGAATCAATGGGCACAAAGACACGGACTTTTATGAGCTTTTGGAATAGTTAATATTTAAATAAAATATATATCCTGCGATATTAAAAAATTTCACAAATTTGTCGAGTTTTTGCCACTCAAAGAAAGCATATTGTTAGTTCCATGTAATCAAAATCCATGGATACAAAGACTCACACTTTGATGAGCTTTTGGAATAGTCAATATTTAAATAAAATATATATTCAGCGATATTAAAAAATTTTCCAAATTTGTCGGGTTTTTCTCACTCAAAGTTTTACATACGATTTCGATGAATTCGGAACTTGTAAGGTACTAAAGGTAATAGAATCAAACAAGCGCCATGCCATGCTCTGCATTTCTCTTCCTGTCACTGTTATACTCCCCTACAACGCTCTTTCCCTTTAAAAATAACGTATGTCGCGCGCGCACGACTGTCCTTGTACTTTTCTCGAAAACTACTAAACTCGCACACAATGCTTTTACGAGATTGCAGTTCTAACATATTCCAGTCAGTGAACCTGATTTTAGAACGAATGAAATAAAAAAATCATTGACCGACTTCATTCTCTGTCGCGCGATTAGAGTTTGCGCCAAAGTGGAATGGGATATTTTAACAAATTTTCCAGATAAAGTGCATCGCAAACTAGACTAATTTTACTTTTAGGAATAGTAGATTTTAATGCCGAACAACGATATATCGTTGTTAGCAGCATCTGCGAAAAGTGTCAACGATAATATATCATTGCGCGTGCGATGGCGATGCAAGTTATTTCAAAAAATGAAAAATCCTTGCTGTTATATTCTGCGATGATTGATACCGAAACTGTGTATACGCTAGTGCGATAAGGTAGAAATTCAACGCGGGAGCTTTGCTCGAGACTGTAATGACACGCTTTGGATAACACCGTTCATATCAGAATAAGATATTTTCTTCCGCTTCATAAAATATTCATTTGTAATAAAAGTGGGCACACATGCACGAGGCGCATGTGCGACCGTGCAGCTTCCACCGATGTACTTTGGTTCATTCTACTGCCGGCGACACACTTTTCATTCAGGCTTCAATGAAACGGCAACAAAAAAATCTTACAACTTTTCAAGGGTGATTTTAAAGAGGAGATGCCTATCATTGAACTAATTATTCACTTTCCCTGAATTCCGTACTGATAGAAATTGTTTGATGTTCCTAGAGACAACTGAAGTCGTAAGAATTTGAAAAGAAAAATTATGTTTACTTTTTCATCTATTACACGAATTAGAAGTACCATAAGGAAAGATTGCTTGCAGTAGTCGAAAGCAGAAGCTTCGCGGCTTTAATGTGAGTCCAGTCATAATGCTCTGAAATTTTTTGTCATAAAGTTAGAAAATTTCAAAGATCTTTAATTTTGTTGCGTAGGTGCATCGACGTGATTCAGTCTTTTTTAATTTTAGATACATACCAGTGTTTCGATTGGCATTAAATGGGTTAAATGGGTTCGATTATTGTCTATTTTAACCACTTTCTAAACTGACATTCTTGTTTTTATTTCTGGACAAAAAATGCGTTCCATTTAGCTGTGGTACGATTATAATCTAGAAACCATATTTTCCGTGCATTTCACTTCCAAACGCAAAATCGCAAAATTTGCATTCTGTTTGCGATCATTTTTATGGAGACAAAATCGTAAGTCGTTCCCGCTTTCACAAACTTACTGGCAATAGGTTACTCCAAACAATACCACCGACAGAAATCGGTAATACGAAGACTCACGTATAACGTCACGTATAGGTATAGGTTGCCTCCTCCTAATACGTTGAATGCCGCGGGGTCACCAGTAAGTAGCGGTCAATTTTCCACTAGTCCCGTCAGGTCATCAGCGACCAGGAGTACTGAAATTAGTAAAAGTACGTAATTCAAATAAATGGTGTAATGCTTGCCAAATTTTCAATATTATCATCGTTCGTATCATCAGTAATACAAATAGCATTACACAAAAGCAAATATATAGGTTTGCGGGAGAACCATAAACGGGTCATTTGCATGCCGTTGGTATTTCTAACAATATCATAATAAAAAATTCCATTTAAGATAAGATGCTGAAAATTTTATTCAAATATTTCCGACGTTACAGCTCTTTTTCGTGAAACGTAATTTCGCGCAGGAATATGAAAAAAAATTGCTCTATGACGCCGCATAATTTAGAAGTTACATACTAACAAATCGATATTCCTTTAGTCTTATTTTATTTTTAGTCCACAACATAGCGAACGGAAAAGGGTTAAAACTCTGATCGTACAGAGTTAACTGGCGTAAAATATAATGCGCAACTTATGTCGGAATCATTTATGTAGTAACTGAGTCCTTACATAATTGGAAAGCGTTATAAGAGGTCTAATTGCAGAGGCGAATATTATTTCCCTCGACGCCAAAGCGTTCAATACAAAATTACACCTGGACGTAACGTGTCTCGCGAACTGGGAAAACTTGTCCCACTTTCGCGCTGTAGAAATCGAGCAATCAGAAAACTTGGAGCCAATATCGAAGTTCCCCACCCCCCCGGGGCAGATCGGAACCGGAATTTCATAGCCGACGTAGGTGAAGTCAACTTCGCGGAACTCATTCGCGAGTGATCACGCAAATTCGCGATGATTCTAAAAAATTTTAAAAGGTTATCGATCAAATTTCTCTGTATAATCGTATCCGTAATGGTTTCCAGTAACGACGCTAGACGTAATCCAACGGTTCCTGAAAGTAGCACACTTTGCACATCGTTTCAGTGACGATCATTTTCTGCTCTTATCTTGAGTGTGCATTTCGTTTAGCTTTAAAGTATCGTTTCAGGTAGTTGCCTATTTGCGTCGCATTAGCAGCGCTTTCGTATAAATCAGATTTAGCCTCTTCGCGCTTCATGTATTATATTAGCGATACGCACTAGTTTTGTTTTGTTTGCTATTATTATGTTTTTAAATTACTGTTTTGCACATACTTCGTGTTCATTTTTTTAAATTTACGAACACAACTTACTTGAATATTTTTTGTTTAGTTTTTATTTATTTTCTTTATCCGTTATATTTTTCTTAAATATTGGATTATGTTTCTGTTAGACATATTTGCAAAAGATTGGGATATATAAAAAAATGTTAAGGGGTTAGAATTTCATTACGTTATGATTATATTATCCAAGTTACAGCCAAAAATATTTGTAAATAAAAACATATTGTAGGTATTTGCTTATTATATATTTATAATATATTCACTATGTTGTGTGATAATGTAGTAAGAATTAATTGACGTATTTGCAAGCCTCACAACTCTTACTCCATTTGACTATAATCTTCAGTCCATCACCAAATTCATTACAATTATAACTTATTGAATAATACGAAATATAAAATATTGTTAGTGCGACATAGTCGAAAAATAAAATTAGGTAAAATGAAGAGGGATACAGAGCGAAAGATTGCCAAACACGCAGTACTTAATCGAAACGGGTAGAATCGAACGAAGTATTGTATCGTATTGAATCGTTTGAGAAAGTGGCGCAATGGCGTTTCCCGAAGTCTCATAAAATCGTGCAATGGGATTCGCAAACTTCCCGAAATGTCATAAATGCGAAACGGTAGAGTATACGTGGCATCCATTTGAAAACTTCAAGTATAAATTAGTCGACCACAACGCGTTTTTGGGAAAAATGTGGGATACGAAAGTTTCAATCTGTAAACGGGCCATACAGTTATCCTATTTATTTTTTATTTAACCATGTTCCGTGCGTCTGCGCGACGTCAGTCCCGCACTTTTTGTAAAAACGCGTAACTGTTGTATATCGATATACCTCCTTGGGGCGCACAGTACAATATCTGCCGAGAATGAAGGCCGAAAATTTCTATCACCACCAGTATGTTCACCTGTTGATGTGAGCTATCTGCCGTCTCTTTTGTTACTCTCGCTTCTCTGCCGGTCATAGTTTAAATAGTGAGATACCCGGTTAAATTTATTAATATAAAAGAGTACAATGGCACTCAGTCGCAATCTTGGAATAGGCTGAACGTTTGCAAACTGAAATACACACAGGCACCGCATAAATATAATTTAAATTAGAAACTTACATCAAGTTCCGAAGAAACAAGTAAGAATACATTCGCAGCTATTCGCCCGATAATATTTATGTATAGTAAACGAAAATATTATCGACCCAGGTCTCACCACGTGGAGGTTGCCGCTATCGAGACCCGAAGGGAGATTGACGCACCAGGCGTACCTCGATCTCCCTTGTACAATGATTTCTTATTAATAACTTATACTTAGTAAGTAATACTTAAGCGACAAACAGTCGATGAGACGCGACGCGAAAATAATTGGGGAGAATTTAAAGTCGGAAAGCATTACTTGCCCGCAACATCGGCATGCCCCGACCAGAAGAGCAGAGGGGAGCTTCCTCCCGCGACGAGCTAAGTGGAGGACTTGGATGACCAAGGCTCAGAGCCTCTACAAGCACCGGCCTAACTGTGCGAGATTAGACTTTCCCTCCAGGACTTCTAACCGAGGCAGACTCAAATTGGGTATCTGAGACAAGTACGCGCTACTGCTCACGCACTCCTCTCGAACCCAACTGCCACGTGCAAGTAATAACGATCGGACGAGAGGGAGATGAAAAACACAAAGCGACGATAGAAGAGTGTTGCAAAGAAATGAAATTGAAAATATCGGGATCGTCTGTTCATTGCCAAGCCATTCAAATACACACGCCAATTACAAAAATCCTTACAAATATTCGCTAGTAATTATTGTACATACAGACGCATACCGCACTCGCTTTTACAAAGTTTTCTTATTAATAACTCAACCAAAACTATCAACGCTTAAACGATAAGCTAGCGAAAAAAAAGTTGTGCATAAAAGTTATTGATCTTAAATTGACGGATAAATTAAGTTGCTCGCGATAGAATTCAAGGGGGAAGGTAAAATTGAGAGAATAAAAGTTATCAGCTTATCGTTAAGCGTTGCAAACCTATACTAGATACATACATATAGTAAGCCTTACAAGTAATGCTTAAGCGACAAACGGACGATGGGACGCGACGCGAAAATAATTGGGGAGAATTTAAAGTCGGAAAGCATTACTTGTCCGCAACATCGGCATGCCCCGACCAGAAGAGCAGAGGGGAGCTTCCTCCCGCGACGAGCTAAGTGGAGGACTTGGATGACCAAGGCTCAGAGCCTCTACAAGCACCGGCCTAACTGTGCGAGATTAGACTTTCCCTCCAGGACTTCTAACCGAGGCAGACTCAAATTGGGTATCTGAGACAAGTACGCGCTACTGCTCACGCACTCCTCTCGAACCCAACTGCCACGTGCAAGTAATAACGATCGGACGAGAGGGAGATGAAAAACACAAAGCGACGATAGAAGATTGTTGCAAAGAAATGAAATTGAAAATATCGGGATCGTCTGTTCATTGCCAAGCCATTCAAATACACACGCCAAATTACAAAAATCCTTACAAATATTCGCTAGTAATTATTATACATACAGACGCATACCGCACTCGCTTTTACAAAGTTTTCTTATTAATAACTTAACTAAAACCATCAACGTTTAAACGATAAGCCTTACAAGTAATACTTAAGCGACAAACAGACGATGGGACGCGACGCGAAAATAGTTGGGGAGAATTTAAAGTCGGAAAGCCACGTGCAAGTAATAACGATCGGACGAGATGAGACGAAAAACACAAAGCGACGATAGAAGATTGTCGCAAAGAAATTAAATTGAAAATATCGGGATCGTCTGTTCATTGCCAAGCCATTCAAATACACACGCCAAATTACAAAAATCCTTACAAATATTCGCTAGTAATTATTATACATACAGACGCATACCGCACTCGCTTTTACAAAGTTTTCTTATTAATAACTCAACCAAAACTATCAACGCTTAAACGATAAGCTAGCGAAAAAAAAGTTGTGCATAAAAGTTATTGATCTTAAATTGACGGATAAATTAAGTTGCTCGCGATAGAATTCAAGGGGGAAGGTAAAATTGAGAGAATAAAAGTTATCAGCTTATCGTTAAGCATTGCAAACCTATACAAGATACATACATATAGTAAGCCTTACAAGTAATGCTTAAGCGACAAACGGACGATGGGACGCGACGCGAAAATAATTGGGGAGAATTTAAAGTCGGAAAGCATTACTTGCCCGCAACATCGGCATGCCCCGACCAGAAGAGCAGAGGGGAGCTTCCTCCCGCGACGAGCTAAGTGGAGGACTTGGATGACCAAGGCTCAGAGCCTCTACAAGCACCGGCCTAACTGTGCGAGATTAGACTTTCCCTCCAGGACTTCTAACCGAGGCAGACTTAAATTGGGTATCTGAGACAAGTACGCGCTACTGCTCACGCACTCCTCTCGAACCCAACTGCCACGTGCAAGTAATAGCGATCGGACGAGAGGGAGATGAAAAACACAAAGCGACGATAGAAGATTGTTGCAAAGAAATGAAATTGAAAATATCGGGATCGTCTGTTCATTGCCAAGCCATTCAAATACACACGCCAAATTACAAAAATTCTTACAAATATTCGCTAGTAATTATTATACATACAGACGCATACCGCACTCGCTTTTACAAAGTTTTCTTATTAATAACTCAACCAAAACTATCAACGCTTAAACGATAAGCCTTACAAGTAATACTTAAGCGACAAACAGACGATGGGACGCGACGCGAAAATAATTGGGGAGAATTTAAAGTCGGAAAGCATTATAATTGGGGAAAGTTTAAAGTCGGAAAGCCACGTGCAAGTAATAACGATCGGACGAGAGGAGACGAAAAACACAAAGCGACGATAGAAGATTGTCGCAAAGAAATTAAATTGAAAGTATCGGAATCGTCTGTTTATTGCTAAGTGTTCTAAAATACTACTTAAAACACTCACACACTCGGAAATTCGGAAGAAATAAGAAATAAGAATACATTCGCAGCTATTCGCCCGATAATATTTAAGTATAGTACACAAAAATATTATCGACCCAGGTCTCACCACGTGGAGGTTGCTGCGAGCGAGACCCGAAGGGTGATTGACGCACCAGGCGTACCTCGATCTCCCTTGTACAATGATTTCTTAGTAATAACTATAAGTAATACTTATCGAAATCATCTGTTTATTGCCAAGACATTCTAACACTCGCGACAAATGATCATACATAGATGTTCTCTTATTGACAATATAAATCAACTTATTTATATTTCCTTTTCTCTTCTTTCTTCTTTCTTCGTTCTTCGTTCTTCGTTCTTCGTTCTTCGTTCTTCCTTCTTCGTTCTTCTCTCTTCTCTCTTCTCTCTTTTGTTTGGAAATCTAAACCATTAAAGGTTAGACATACATTGAAGTTGACATTAGACAATAAAACAGTTAAAAAGGAAATAAACAACATAAACGCATCACTGGAAATTCAGAGGTACAGGCTTGCACCACTCCAATTAAATATCGAACTGATGACCAAACGACAATCCCAAACTGGAAAAAAAAATGGAGGGATGTTCGAATCCCGCGGCCAACGTTGAGATCAAACCAAAATGCAAACAAAATTGGAAAATTCAATCGATATTAAAATTGAAATAAATAATACCATAATAATATGGACCACGAACGTGATCAGTAGTCAATGGGGGTCACTTACCAGCGGTCACCCATTCTCAACGAAGACCCAGATCAGGAGCGGCTATTGGAGCTGGAGCTGGAGATCCGACTCCACCGAATGCTGCAGGCAGACGTTTCATCTACAGAAACCGAAGGTGAACCAAATGTCTTTGAACCGTCGTTTTCTTAAATAATAACTATCGTGATCACTGCCCACGAACGCGACAAGTGGTCACTTACCAGCGGTCACCCATCCTCAACGAAGATCCAGACCTGGAGCTGGAGATCCGACCCCACCGAAGGCTGCAGTCACACTGAACTCTTTGACACCATGACGCTCCTTATACAGATTCGAAAGTGAATCAAATGTCTGAACCGTCGTTTTCATAAATAATAACTAGAGACCATCAACCGTTACACAAAAATTCGCGACTTCTTGACCGCGACCGCGACCCACGAACGCGACCAGTGGTCAAGTGGTCACTTACCAGTGGTCAAGTGGTCACTTACCAGTGGTCACCCATCCTCAACGAAGATCTAGAGCTGGAGCTGGAGATCCGACTCCACTGACGATTGCAGTCAGACTGAATTGCATGGTGCCGCGACGCTCGTTGTATAGAAACCAAAGGTGAAACAAAGGTCTTCGAACTGTCGTTTTCAAATATTTTTGACAGTGTATCCTTTCTTTGCGAGTTCGGTAGTTCGATCTATTATTTCAAACGTGAGCTATTCATGGACCACTGTCGACTCTTGATCATCTAAAATATGTGTACCCTGGTTCAGGGTTAGCCGATTTTGACCACGGTGACACATTTCATCATTTTACTCTTTTGCTTATAACGTCGTGTCAAAAATTTGTTGTGTCATATATTCTTCGTCCTACCCTTCGAGGATCATCAAACATAATTTTCGTAATATTTCACCGAACGATAAGTCGTGAATTAAATTTTGCTTGTCGCCCGTGCCATTTATTTATGACACGGCGCGATCCATCATAGATGACAGTGAATTATGTCCCCCTACCGTATCTTTTATTTTCCTTCTTCAAGCACTGCATCTTAAAATGTTATTTTAAAGTGATCGTCACGTTAAGGAGATTTATTGAGATGCATACGAAATTTGTTTACTACCGTAAAATACAAAAGAGGATGTCATCATTAAACTAATTTTGTCAATCCTCATTGTTCGTTCGGGTACTGCTGGTTGGGTCCTCATTTTAATCAGTTAGCTGTTATTGACGAGTATGCTTGTCACGAAGAAATAGCAATATTTTGTGTTATGACGAGTATGCTCGTCATCTGGAAAAGCAGTTACCATGTGCTATTTAAATTGACATTCAGCTGAAAACTAAAATATAGTTCTAAATTTTGTGAGAACATTTAACAAGATATGCAACGGTATGCAACTTTACGTGGATGAGTGGTTTTGTGATTTTTACATTAATTCGATTCAATTATAAATTTCCATTGCAAGATTCGTTTCAATAGCCAAACTGTGTTATCGAAACACGTTTATTCGTTGTTGTGACTTGGGGCAGGTACCAAAAAAAAAAAAAAAAAAAAATAATCCAGATGTTTATCTTACTCGGATAAAATCCACCGTGATATTTTCTATTAGCTTTGCGCAAACCGTTCTTTATTTGTTTGACAGAATCAATAATTTTCTTCAAGTTTCGCAACATCGCTACCTAGCTGGCGCCAGTATTCCTTTGAAACTTTCTATAAACGAGCTAACTCCACGATGGTTTACGTCGGTAAATTATCTGCTGCAGGGTGTTGGACTGTAGTTTATCTTGTTCGTTTAACGTATCTTATCGCGTCTCTCGTAACACAAATTTGAGAATCACTTAAATCCTGCGTACAATTCAAATATCTCCTACTATCATTGAAATTACTAAAACAGTTTCTGCGGTAATATATTGCGCTTATCACTTTCAAATATAACATTATGTAAGGTTGATATAAGCGGTATACTTGTGACAAAAGTAAATTACATTATACTACGATAACATTCACGATCCGAAGGAGAAACGTAGAAGTGACTAATTATATGATATGTGATAAGTAGTGCGAATATAAACAATATAATTTCTTCACCGCTATATGCAGGTTCTCCATAATTAAACTCTTGGCAAAATTATAGAAACGTCTGAATGTGGTATAGAAAAACACACAAAATTAAAGTATCGTAACATTGTGTAAAATCGTCGTAGAGAGTTACATCAAAATATATTTTAAAGTCTGTCATTTCAGCTTTAAGGTGCTTTAAGGAAATGTAGATCATACAAGATGTTGCTTTAAGTAACGTCTGATTAAAGAGACACGCGATAAATTGCCAAAATAAATCTTGAGCTTTACAGACGTGCCCGAAATGTACGAATCATTTTTGAAAATTTCGTGTATGGTCACGTTGAAGCTTGAATCGTTAACTTTACAATGTTTCCTAAAAAATCGATTTACAGTGGGACAACTCCAGCAAAAAGTACATATAAAAGTATTAAAAACATAAAGCCATGGGCCAAGTACAGTACGAGTTTGTCTACAAAAATTGAAAAATAATAGTCGACGAAATGTCCGATGTTTCTACTAACTCTTATTTTAAAATCGGAGAATTTATATGTAAGATTCTAATAAATTTCCAGTTCTTTTTATTTTTTTCCGCCGCATTCAATTTAAACTTTCTGTTTGTGCTATCGTTCAGTTCTAAAGTGGCGCTGCCGGAGAAACTTATTTAATTTAAACAAAATTGCAAGTATTGAACTTGGCTTTCCCTATATATTTTTACGTGATCGCACATTAATTTCCAGTTGTACCGATAAAACACACAAACTTTGATTACGAACGATATCTAAGTTTGACTGAGGCGAACATATCCTACGTAGTCTTGGAAACTCCATATCCAAACCATACATAACGTAAAGACAAATTTGCGTTGCATAAATTTGTTATAGTTATAGTTAAATGTATTTCGCTGTTCGCGTGATGTAGGAAATTTGACTATGTACAGGATCGGCAGGTTTAAGAGAAACTATTACCTTTCGAGAAAGAATGTGGAAGGGATAATGAGTAAGTTATTTAGGTAGAAAGTAAAAGAGACAAAAATTAGGATTTTAGACCCTGAACTAATAAATGATATGGATAAGTGCATAAGCGTATAGTGCTACCAGCCAGGTAATAAAACGCAGGAATTGAATTTTATTCAGAGAAATAAATAAGATTGTTAACACACCTCAATAATATGATTTCTTTTTAACCAAAAGCATACGCAGTCCACTTATTTTTAAAATACCAACCAATTCGATAAAACATAGAAAGTAAAAGTCTGGTCAGTAATCATTCCAAACGCGTTGCTTTATATCAGTGGTTCCCAACCTGTGATCCGACCTTTGATCTAAAAATCCTACAAAGCCGATATAAGCATATAGATAACCCATGAACGAACAGATCCAAACATCCTAATTCCTGTAACGAGTCTTAGGAAACGGGTGATGAGACGTTGGAGGAGGGTCAAACGCAACAGGGCGGAAAAATTTTAATAAAACCACCCCCGCCGCTGAACAGCGAATCTCGTCTGTGGTGGTGGGGGAGGGTGAAGTTTTAAAGTATTCGGCTCTTCTGCTCCGGTGAACCTTGGCATAACCGAGGCTGCAATAATCAGATTCTTGAGAGGACTGCCGCCACTTCTCCAGGAATACCCGCCTACGTGCAGCCGGTTAGACGCATTCAGTTTATGTGCACGATATATAACCTGGCCTATATAGCCTATATGGACGTTATAGACCGTCGTCGATAGTGCGCCATTTATCTATACGCGAAACTACATAATAGTAATTGGACGTGTATATGACCGATATCTGACTCTCTGTGTGCGCTGGAAGTATCGCAGCTACAGCCGGCCTGTAACATGTTCGAGAACGTGTAGCGGGGGCAAAGGGAGAATTGTATGGTCGGTGTGCGAATTATGGATCAAACGTGCAATCTCCTGTTTTGGACCTAGGTTACATCGGCACTACTGTGAATGATGTGTACTCACGTGCTCGTGTGTGCCCACATGTTACGTATACTGGCGCAAAACAATTAAGGAACCGCGTACTTCGATAAACGCTTCCTGCCAATAAGGGATTGTAATGTTCTGACAATTTCGTGTACAGTGTGATTCATGAATGTACGTCAATGTTCTCCAGGAAGTAAAATTTAATTTACTCATTGTAACGACCGTGCTCTAACGTAGGTATGTTATAATATAGAATGATATGATATAATCTATAGTTACTTGTTCAGTATGCTGCGTTTGGGCGTTGTAGGCCTTGGAGGTAGTAATTACTTCACTCGCAATTTTTGTATCATTGTTGACGTTTCGATCCTGATTAGAACATACCTTTTATTATCAGAATGCACTCATTGTCAATTTTCACAAACATGTTTTAGCATATTTAGCATATTTTGGCGGATGCATTGAGTGGTATCCGACTCAATGTATACATGCTGAAATATGTTTATGAAAATTGACAATGAGTGCATTCTGATAATAAAAGGTCCGTCCTGAAGAGGATCCTAATCAGGATCGAATCGCCGACAATGATAAAAAATTGAGAGTAAAGTAATTACTACCTCCAAGGCCTATAACGCCAAACGCAGCATACTGAACAAATATTTGTAATCGAAGGCCTACCTGTTACAATGGATAATCTATAATTATAACATAGAATAATATAATATAATCTTGGTCATACATTAATACGCGTATAACATTCATTTACGCCTGTTTCTCGGATCGTCGTTAGCGTCGTTATCTTAACGGAAGCGTCGTACTTCGAGGAGCAAAAATTCTTAAACAAACAGTACCAACCTGTAATGGGTTCTTTCCACGTTAGCAGGAAAACTCCGAGTGCAATTAACGTGTTACCCGAAGAAGTACTCGAAGTTTCCTAAAGTGCAATACTCCGCATCCTTCTTCCGAAGAAGTTGCCTCATTGTACTTTCAATATACCAAGGTTGGCGAACCGAGGGGAAACGCACTCCCCTCACGCGCTCTCAGTACCACCCACCCAACCGTCAACTTTTAAATGCACGTCTTACGAACGAAAAAAAAAGTATAGCGCTATGTCGGTGACTATAGAGACGCTTCGCTCCTTGTTCTCTTGGTACGATAGACGCGGCGTGCGAATTTTCGTCTCGCTCTGTCTTTAGAACAATAAGGTACTTCAACCTGAGTTCCGCAAAAGTTTTAAAGGGTTGCTTTTTTTCACTTGTTTTCCGTAGGTAGTCTACCTCAGGGTTTTTCGTGATGTGTAAAAGAATGTTTAGATGGAACTTGAGTGGATAACCGATGTTTGAAAATACTTTAACTTTTTGACTATGGTAGATTTTGAGACGCTGCTGGCCGCAACGTACACATTCTTACTCGAACTTTAAGGATGTTGAAGGGTTGATGTGTAAGTTGTTTTGATGGAAAGTAATGTTGAGTACAAGGATTTTGGACGTTGGACTAGGTGATAAGGATTAATGCGTAAGATTTGTGGTGGATCTTAGCGTGATTTCGGCAACGTACAAAATATTCAGTATACTAACTTATGACTAAACTTATGATTGGAAAATTATACAAACGGGGTCGACGCCATTACACTGGAGCATGGTTTGATACATTCAAGTAATTATGGTGGAGCAAGTTCAGGTCTTGGCGTGTTGCGGACATGTGACGTTTGATCAGAAGGGACACTCTAGATAAATTAAAAAGTTAACTACTCTCGTTAATAGGCCCGATAAAAATTCACTTTGACCGGGGTCATCCGCGTAAGCAGTGGTTGTAAATTCAACGGGATTGTTTTCGCTCCGCCGTTTCGATTAATCTTTCGGGGGTAATTGGCTCAGTATGGGATTACCGGGGTGCAGCGTACCGTTAAATTACTGATACTTCTTTCTTCCATTAAATGCTGTGTGGCAAAACGGTTCTTTTTTTTTTTTCGCAAATGGATTTCACGATGCGTGATAATGTGTTCTCGCTCGTGCGTAATTTAATTTGCCCGCAATCATTATCACAAGGAAATGTCACCCGGCTTTTAGAAATGTGCTTGGTAATTGTCTACATATTACGAATTAATTAGTGGATTTGGCGTACCAAATTAATTAAGTGTAAATTAACGACTGACCAGACACTGACATAACAAAATTTGCCAACGTTCGTGACATTCTCTTATGGTGATGTAACTGATCATAAAATCGAAAAATTTAATTTTTTAATTAAATTTTTATAAATCAAAGACATAGATTGTTTTCAATTTATCTGCTTAAATAATATTGTGAAGAAATTCACTAATTTGATAAATTCCTTGTAACTTCACTGTGACCGTCGTCATTTCTTATCATAATGCTATTGTACAGACGCTCACATTCAGAAATTTCTATATAAACTTATCGTAACTCTTTCGGTGAAACTTAAAAAAAAAATTAATTATCGCACATAATTTTGGATCACACTTACTTTACTTTTCGATCATAAATGCGTAACTTCACACCATTGTGTAACTCGAAGTCAAGTTCCGTCTGTCTTAATTTGCTACTGTCATAAGTCAAACAGTATTTTCGCAACTTCTGGTTACGCGCAACTTCAACTGTTCCAATACAGTTGTTCCCAAGGGTATAGTTCAGTGGTTTTCAACCTTTTCTACACCCACGGACCCGTGAAAATAGCACAAATATTACGTGTACCGCTAACGCAGACGTAAAACCTATTACTTATAATAGTACAAGAGTATTTTATGTATTAGTTTCTTGAATCGAACATTACAAAATGATTATTCTATGGTTATATAAATCTATAATATTTTCACGGAACAAGAATTGAAAATCACTGGTATGGATAACGAGGAGAATAGTGATTGCTGTCGGTTATAGTAAATGTGTCACTAGGTCAACCGAGAAACAAGGAAGTTTACTTGGCAAGGAATAAACAAAAGGGAAAATATTCATCAAAATACACCCTCGGAAATATTATTCTTACACCTTCCTTTTTAAAGTTCTTCCGAATGTTTCCACCATTGAACACGTTGGTCCCTTGGTCACCCATATTTAGGTAATACGTGAGTCGTATTATATCTTCCACTGCATACTTAGATGCACATGGATGAGTGTTTTTTTTTTTTTTTCTTTTACAACGTGAGTTCGGTGATTGCTGTTTGTGTATCCTCCATCGCCAAAGGTATATGCAGATATGGCCACACTATAAACTCTCTTATTTTTCTGTTGACCCAGTGACACATTTGCCGAAACCAACACGGTTTAGGTGAATCAGCTGATTCCAAATCGTTGCCAATGTACCGTGATCGTGTTAGCGCGTTTGTTCCTTTTTCGCACAGTTTTCATCGAGCATGTCCTTGCTACGGAGACAAGAGACCTCCTGACGAGTTTTATTTATGGACGGGAAACTTTTGGCAGTATCAATTTTGGGAAAAGCAGAAGGTATCGTGTAGCTTAAAAAGTTGACGCGACGGACAAGAAACTGGGTCATTTTTGGATTTAGATACGAAGAGTTAGTCAAAAACAAGTGTGAGATCTAAGTCAACCAAAATATATGTTGCCCTAGTGTAATCGACGTCAGGACGAAATCACACTGTTTGGTCATCGTCCATCGCATTGTGTGTAACGAGAAGATGAACTCGACAGTCATAAATCAGTCACCTTATGAATTGTTTTCCGATATGATGAAAACTGTTTGCACGTGGCAGCCGCAAGATTGAGTATTCTTTTAGCTACGCAATTTTATCATATAGAGGGTGTCCCAGTTTATTTAATCGGTGCAAATTTAATCGAAATTACTGGTGATACTGAAGATATGAAATAAGAATATAATGTAAAATATTGTATCTAAGCCGTAAATATTATGATTCTTATTATGATTATTTGGAACAAATTTAGATCGTGCACATCTCCGAATCCCCAAACTATTTCTAAAGCAAGCAAACACATGTGATTCCTTGTGAAATAATTTTCAGCAGAATACAAGTTCTGTAATTATTTCGTTATCAGCGACCCGAAATACACTTGACAGAGTAAAAAAAAAAGTTTGGACATCCGAAGATCCAGAGATGTGCATGATCGAGATTTAAGCCGATTATTTATCAGGATAATATAACAGGAAACAAGTTCCTTCACCTAACCCCAACAGAAACTGAAATATAATTTACCATTCGGCAGTCACCGAATAATAAAAAAAAAAAAATTTGATTTTTATCTACCGAAGAAATTGCATTCCACGCCATAGTGCGTTGATCCTTTTTTCATCCACTCCCCGAGACCTAACACCGGCTGAATCTCGCCCTCACCCCCATTCCTTCGCGCCAATCTTCGCTCACCTACATCTATCTGTGCTCATCCAACCCTTGAATTAAATTACACCCCGGATGTTGGTCGACTCGGGGCCACATAGCGCGGTGTAGATCGACCACATAGCCGGTATGTCGTCTGCTTTCGTTCGACCGCAGCATCGTCTCAAATTTCTTTTATCACCATCCACGTGTGTCGCAATTCCGTGGTTCGTGCCAATGACAATTTGTCATTTGTTCGTGCCAATGAAAATTGTTCTGGACTCCTGTTTTATGGATTAGAATAGACCGGTAACAAAGAATTGTATTTCCAGCTTTGTTTTGCGAAAAAGTATCAGCAAGATAGTAACGACTGGATCGAAATAGCACGAGGTTTTCAGGCACATGGCAGAAACACGCATAAAAGTTTTACAATGCTAACCAACGGTTCTCGCGTAGGAGTTAATGTCATCTGCTGTGCGTCAAACAAAACGATTCCTCAATCTCAACGTTTACTTCCATTTATAAATATCGACCATAGGAGCGTGGTTTTGTCAATTTAAACGATTGCATTCTGGACTTTTATTTTTGCTGATTACTTCTCTTTTAGAAAGTCAAACTTTATATTTTTCTTTCGCTGCCTTAGAGTTAAAATGTCGAAATCTTAACTTTACTTCCTGATCAGATCAACGTGCATCGCGTTTGCAGCTCAAAGTCAACAGGTCAAAGTCGAAACTCAAACTTTATATTTTTCTTTCATTGCCATCGCGTTAAAAAATTTTTAATTTTAACCTTATTTCCTGATCAGATCAACGTGCATCGTACTTGCAGCTCAAAGTCAAAGGCCCATAACCATGTACCCCGGATGAGCTTATTTTTCCATAAAAGTTCATCTACTGAATTGCTAACGGGGTAATTACAGCAAATGGCTCGTCCCTTCATTTACCATGAGCGAAGTAGCTGCACTGTTCCACATGGTTCATGTTTAATGTACGTACCGGACTTAGATCAACGATAATTGCAATAAACGTGAGTGGAAGAAAAAAGAAACGAGAAAAAGGGATAGGCTGAAATGAATTTCTTATCGTAGCGTCCCTTTTAAAAATAGTCTTAACTAATACTGCACGTCGAGAACTCGCGAATCACTTTATCGTCGCATTGAAATTTGTTTTTCGAACGTCGCATGCTGGAAAACTCATCTTTTCGAGGTTCAGGTATCGCCGAGAGCCCTGTAGGAAAAGTCAGAAAAAAAAAATGGGGGCAGCTCGTGTTCGACGGAAAAAAAATTGGTCTCAGCTTCTCGCGGAGTACCTGAGGAGTAGTGTTGGCAGAAAGACCACTTTATTCGTTTTACCCATGACCTGGGAGCACATCTGCATAAAGTTTTCGGTGGAATTTCGTTGAAAATGACGAAAAATAGTCGGTGGCGAATCGTCGCAGCATTTTTTTGCAGTGGTATGTGATAAAAGACGAGAGGTCCAAAACGTGTGCTACGAAAGTACTCCAGGCGTATAGTTTCGGAGAATTTCACTCGACGATTAAATACGGTCTTTTACGTTGAATTGTTTTTATTAATACGTGGTGTATTAATTAATGTAAACACGGTAAACAAAATGGTAAAGTTTGAAAATTATTTGGAAGTTTTGAATCTCTATTGCGCATTGTGTAGTTAATCTACACGGGGCAAACGAAATGGAGATTGCTGGAAATTTTCATTATCCATTTACAATTTCAGTAATGATAATACGGTATTCTACCTTGGAATTTGTAATACAAATATCTAGTGTGTTAATTAAATTACGCACACCGAGAGAAATACGTATCGTCGGAAAATTTAATTATCTCTTTTATGGTTTCCTTCTATGATCAAAGCTGATATTTCGCATCGTTTCTGGCTTCATTATTATATACCGTACTAATTAATGTACACGTGGCAGATTAATACAAATCCCTGGAAATTTGCGGTCTTCGTTTATGGTTCTTTTTAATAATATAGAATGATAATTCATCATGCTCTATTGTGATTATTGATATAATAATTAATATACTTGGCGTACTTTTCGGGTCATAATATATTTATATGTGTTCGTTTCGAGCAGTTTGCAAAAAGCAATACGGGATGCGAAATTACCGTCGAAGTTATCGGAAGCACAGTTTTACAGTTTCTTCAAAGGGATTACGCTACCCTGAGACGCCCGAAAACGAATCGAAGGTCAAGAATTTTTTGTAGCGAAATTATTGGATGTAAATTAATTTTTTTAGTCTCTAAATTTGCAACATATATCTAACATCGATTTCTGAAAATTTGGTCGTGAAATATTTAAAAATGAAGGAGTTATATACAATAATTATTTATGAAAAAAAGCTGTCGACTTACCATCACTTAATAAGGACCTGAGACTTATGATAGAAATACTACAAACTATATGTACACGACCTGTATTTGTATATATTTTTTCCTCTTACGACAGCACTGTTCGGCTGGTCCTTGCTCAGCTCGTTCTTGGGCACCTATGTCCCGCTGGAAAGGAAAACTGAAAGGGGGCAGAATTAAATCAAACGCGCACTTTGCACCGGAACTATAATTTATTGGTGCGTGAGGTGGAAAAGCCTCGAAGGCACAAAAACCGCCTCAAAGTTCACAAATCGCGAAATACAAGGGAGCGGAAGCATCCGTACTTCCGACCACGCGTTTGAAGACTAACTAACTTTGTATTTAACGCTAGCGACGCTGGGTACCCATCGCTTGGTCATATTATGTACAGAATAATGGTTTTATTACACTAGTGCTTCGCGGTCTACAGTCGCGCGTTACAAAAGTTTCTAGGACGGTTCCGAGAAACAATATCGCACGATCGACAAGAACAATGACATACCTACGGAGTTTATGGTTTTTCCCGTATTCTCCGCTCACGGTGAGCGGATACTATTTATTTACTAATCTCGCTGGCTTCGCGCAGCGGCGACACTACGCATGTTTTAACCTTCATAAGGAAACAAACAAAATTCCAACAGTCTTAATATTAGCCGCGAAATACAAACTATAAGCTGTAACACTATATAAGTGGTCCGTAAAATTTAGAGTTATGATACTTAATGGACCGTGAGATCCAAAATGTTGGCGACCGCCGCTATAGAAGAAACGGGATGGCGACAGCAAAAGTGGTAGCAGTTTTGTCTCATTTCCGATGTGTATTCTCAAATGCTAATGCATCATCTATATATCAAAAGAATAAATTTTTCGGTTCGTCGCACAAATAAATGTGCGACGGTCTTTGCAAAAATACCATACTCGTCTGCCGGACCCTTTAACTCCAATTTGCCCGACGTAAAAACAATTACGATAGCCCCATTATCGGCGGGAATTTGTCAAGCCGAACAATGATTTCATTTTTACGAGACACTAAACTGTCTAACTGCGACGCTCAACTATTTCCAAGGAAAGCGATGTTCCCTGGACTGTGAGAGGCACGCTCCGCCGGTCTTAGGAGCTTTTCCGCCCTATCGGTTCGCCCCTTTTTCCATTCTCGTACCCTGGTTACTCAGCATCCACAAGGTAACACCCGTTACCTTGCTCCGAGCATAAAAACAGACGCTTACCTTTCGTATTATTACACGACAATCGCAGCGTTAAATGAAATTCTACTTTGAAATTGTGCAAACATTCTCGTTGTCACGATTTTATTTATACGTCTCGCTCAGACCTTGACATTTTTTAAATTACATCGTTTCAATAATAATTGTTTTATTATGATAAAAAAAAAAAACGAAAATCAAGCCGATTCATCGAAACATTCAAATTGTTTCAATTTTTTAAATTATTCGATTCAGTTTTCGAATTATGGATCGTCGAGACAACTTTGTCCCTTATCACCTGTAATTCCTGTCGCATGACGAGACAGGTGGAAGAGGATGTAACGTACCAAATGTCAAATCGCTATTAAATTCTCACCTCTTATTAATAATGTACTTTTATACTTTACCCCGTAACCAATGTTAGACAGTGATTTGACACTTGGCCCGATCAATTCAATTCTACGTGTCTCGCTTCAGGACAGACGTAAATCGATGGGTAGGTGACAATTTATCGGAACTCTATCTACGCCTAACTTCACAACGTTCGCGTATTAACCAGCCTGATGTTTCGATCGCTTTGAAAAGTGCGCACTTAAATTGTGTCGCAAAGATAAAGCGGTGACGAGCATGTTATATTTATTGAACATATTTTAATATTCCCTGTCCCGGATAACTAAAAAAAAAATACAGGAACCACTTCCGTGTTTCCTCTTTAAAATATCTGTATAAGATTTTATCTCTTTGAACAATTATTTTTGCGAAGAAGTATTAGAGTTGAAAGCCATTCCTCACACAACCGGTTATCCATGTATAACGGAAACCAATTTTCCTAAACTGTAGACTTAGCACGTTTTTCCCCAAAAGCTCTCAACTCATATTCGAAATATCAGAAAACTCTTATATTTGCGCGTACCAATCTTCATCCCCACTACGATGAATCTTATTTACAGACACGAAACTCGTCACCAGCGGCATTGCTTAGAAACCGCCAAGCGATTCGCTTTCCTTCCTAACTTTATTCTGTTTTCGCAACGAGCGCCGAAGTTTCGTTTTCCAAATTTCTTCGACGCCGAATACAAAAGGTCGCTGAGAGTTTCCTCGTTCCTCTCACCTAACGCGAGTTTCGGTGTGGAAACGATACAACTTAAAACCGAGTTGCTCAAGTGGTACGTTCCGTGCGGTGACTGACGGATCGATAAGTAGCGAAGAAGATGGTAGATATGCAAAGGGTAGTTTTAGGCCGGATACCACGGACGGAGAAAAAGCAAAACGGAATTTAAGGGCTCTCGCGTATCATACCGTTGGAAACTGCAAATTGTACGACAGCCGGATATTCATGCGAGCAAATGTATGCGTCCCGTAGTACCACTGAAACGTCGTGTAGTTTGCATAAAAATTCTGCGATTCGTTTACATCCCTTATCCCTCCCCCCCGCGGCATTTCAAATAACAATTCTTCCTCGCTCTTTCTCGGAGGGAAGTCCATTTCCACGATTTCGTTTTTCAGTTTCTTCAATCCTTTTGAGGTGCACGGAATGCCCCTGGAGAATTCCTCGTCTGTAATCTGCGGTTACTGGAGTGGTTTAAAAGAAATTTTTATTTTTATGTGTAAGAGCGTATTCTGTTGTGTGTTTTAAAAGAAATTGTCGAGCTCAGGTTTGGGATCGAGGGAAAATGTTTATAGGTTGCTCAACGGTTTCGAAGTTTAGTATAAGTGATTGATACTCGAAAACGAGACGGAACGTGTATAGCAGGTAATTCAGACTCGTGGAAAAATCTCGAAAGCGGTTCGCGAATGAAAACAAAGTACTCTCGTCTAATTCTGAATTTTTAAGCATAATCTTGTATGCTACGTGAAACGTAAGTAATTAGCGGCTTGCATTCATTAGATTAATTAAAAAATTCTAATGAACGAACTTTCCCAATGTCTGTTGAAATAATACGTGTATTGTATTTGCCTCAGTTTCTCGGTTACTTTTTAAGAAAACAATTATTACCGAAAGTCAATATTAATCATCTATTTACTGATTGTTACTTAAGATTTTTTTCACTGTCACGACGCTACGATTGTTTTTAATCACCCCTTCTATTTTTTAACAATCGTAAGTGTGATAAAGCACAAATGCTATATTACGGAAGATCGAAGCATCTTTTTATTTTCTAAGAAAGATTTCATTTGATAAGAAATCGTATTAAACGCTAAATCATGTAGCAACTTTTCTTGGCTCGAAAATGACAGGTAAGTATCAAGGTGGAAGGTATTTTTGGCACACCGGCGGACATGTTATTTTGCAGAATATCTCATTGAAGTGTATCCAACGCAGTTTTACAGTTGCCGCTCGTGCACTTCGACAACATTTCTATACCGGGTGTACCGCAATCCTAACCTTGTGCACCGATGCGTAAAATGAATAACAGTGATACTCAAAGCCAAGAATCGTTTTAACCTCCGTACAGCAATTTATTTTTTGGCAGCGCCAAAATTCATGCGATGTAAATAAATGTCGTGTGTCAGGGGCGATATATTGTTCTTCAGATATTTCAAACGGCACGCAATGCTGAGGTATAATGATTAATGGTGAGATTAACGACTTCCCGAACTACCGCGTTCTTCCGGCACATGAAGCATTAATATGCTGTCCTACATGGAAAATGCTAACATGGGTTATTTTTCTCGCTACGATAAAAGTGATATGAATTTTACAAACTAAGGTAACTTATTGAAAAATATAAAAACGGTTTAATAAATATATATCCAAACGCGGATGTATTTCAGCGATATTCAATGTTATTTTTTTTAGCAATATTGCGTATAATGGATTGTTACAAAACATATGAAAATAAAAAAAATAATATTAAAACAAAACGAATTTCAGTATCTGTTAAACCAGTAGTTTCAATCCGTTACACATTTGGACCGGTGAAAATAGAATCAATATTTTGCGAATCGCTACGGCAGAAATGAAAAATACAGTGAAAGGTGGATTTGTACGTTTAGGCGAGACAATTTGTTTTCATCGATATTACAAGTTTGTAGTTATTCAATTTTTATTTTTATCTAGAGACAAGGTCTTGTCTCGGGCCAACTATAATTCGCACATGACGTGAACCTGATTTTAAATGTCTTGAAAGTGCAGGTATACCTCTGCCAGTCAAGTAATTCAATTCTCTCAGATCCTATTCTCCCCAAATAAAAATTCAAAAGATTCCTTCCATACCTACCTTTCTGGCACTAAATCCACGAGCCCGTTTCGTTGGACAGGTACGACGTGATACTATCAAAAACTTCTGGTTCAAATATTTCGATCTTTCAAAAATCTGAAACGATTTGGCCTGAAATCAATACACCGAATGTTCTACCAGAAATTTGAAAACTTCTCCAAACGTCAATCACTTCGGGATGCAACTGAAGTACTTCAGCTCGCAGCGCAAACTTTGCACTGTAAATTTGAGAGAAGGAGCGTCCTGATCATCGAGAATCGCTCGAGCGAGTGGTTATTTTTCCAAGCGGAACTTCCCCTATAAATATTACTCTTCTCACTTCAGACCCTTTTCATGAAAGCTCAATGGACGCCTAAGCGATTTATTGCTTAAAAGTGGATTTGTGCAAGCAGAAGTTCATTTTCACCGGCGATAGACAATTGGAATACGAGACATATGCACGCTGGATTCAAACATGAATTCTCAACCGAAACATAAGATTCCAAAAAAATTCACGAAATGTCCCCAAAATTGTACTTGACCGAGACAAGACTTCGTCTCTTGATCCAGAGATTCAACCCTCTGTAATAACACAATTTCACTAAAAATTTGGACATTTCGAGCATGCAAATCTCCGGATCTTCGGATCTCCAAACTTTTTTTACTCTATCAAGTGTATTTCGGGTCGCTGATCACGAAATAATTATAGAATTTCTATTCTACTGAAAATTATTTCACAATGAATCTCACCTGTTTGCTTGCTTTAGAAATAGTTTGGAGATCCGGGAATGTACATGATTGGTTCCAAAATTACTAAATTTAAACCGTCAGAAAAATCGAACTCTATACTACAAAGATAAATAAGGCAGGAACATCCTCATCTGTGCCCTATACCGTAAGAGTGCGTACGAAGGAAAAATTCTCGTTTAACGTATCATTGAAAGTGAACAACGCAATTTTTCGGCGATCAACTTTTTCCGATATTGGCGATAGTTTTCCTCGAGTAATGCCAAGAGAATAGCGTTATACATAAAACGAGGGATATGACGTTCAAAATGTAGTTGATGCAAGAGGTTTTCCCAATAGATTTCATGCACATACAGATTAAAGATTAATTTACAAGATTAAACTGGTCCCGTCCTTTTATTTATTAGCACATTATAACCATTAGTTAGTTGTTTGTAAACAATTATAACAGGACAGTAAACAATAACATCCTGGTCACACATTAATGTCCGCTTAAACGGTGGGATAAGTTATGATTAGACTGCCGATGTTTATGCAAAACGCATTATTTTGTGCCGTATCTTATGCACACAATGAATGATTTAATACATTATTTTATTTTCTTTTATTATACGTATATTTCACGCATATTGATCGCATTTGTTTCCAAAATCCGTTTAAAGTCAATATAAAAATAATGCATGTTACATAAACATCCGCAGTCTAGTTATGACATTTAGCAAATTAAAAAAAGATAACATTTAAGGAATAGACATTAGTTTGATGTTCTTTTTCGCCGCATAGTCACGAGGTTACGATATCACGGTAAGTAGGTTACTCACCGTACACCGTTCTCAACGATTTATGACAGGGTAGGTGATCTTCGTAGATCAATAACTCCCGTTACATCCAAGCTATCCCTGTAGGGAAATATTCCTAGATAATAAATTGAAGCGGCTACAATGATAGGATCGGTGCAACCCAAAGGGCCATTCAACGCAATTAGATTTTATCCGGGAAATTTAATGCAACTTCACCGAAACCCACGATTTACGGTATTAAACTGCGAACCAATGCGTTTGTCTCTTTCGGATAGCAAAAACGAAATTGACGCGATGGAGAAAAACGATTTAGAATTCGTGGCACATAGGTCGGTGAGAATACGTGAGGACGATGGTAACTTCGTCGGCCAATGTAGGGTGCAGGATTACTGATCCATTTTTCTTTATAAGATTTTTTTGTATGCTATTGAAGTGACGTTAGAGTGTACTACGAGTATAGTATAACTATATTATAAATATACTGTAACCAGGGATTTTTCGGCAAAACAAGTGCCAACCCTCGTTCCTTGACAAGCTTTTTCTAAGATAATTATATTCAAATATCATACAATTAAAATTTAAGCCAGCATTTTCTATGCCACGAAGTGCATACAAAATGAACAAAATACACTTTTTTTTTTCTATATTAGATGTAAGATCTAAAGTTCTCATTCCTCCTTATGATGCAAATGATAATCTGATTAAATTATTTTTTGATACTGCCCGCACCTGGTGCCACTGGCCCGCATAACCGAGTTCCCATTTACATAGATCCCATCGTGCAATAATTATTATTGGGACGTTCGGAAAGATCGTTTCGATTTTTAAAGAAAATTAAAACGTGGCACATTCAAATCTCTCTATACATTTATTGGATTACATAGTCCCCATTTTGTTCCACAACCTTTCTCCATCTTTCACGCAACTTGAATATTCCATCTTTCCAGAATCCTCTCAGATTTTTAATTTTTTTAAATTTTCTCAACTATAGCACAATCACCATAAACAGCTCATATCTTTTTCACTGCTCGTGTAGTATTCTTACCTTACCGATAATAGAAAAAAATGAAATGCCTACAATGCAGTTTCTTTCCTTCCATATTTAAAAGCGTATATAACTAACCAAAATCAATGTATCCTTACCAAACTTTTTTCCTAACGATGCCTGAAAATACAACCTTTCGAAACACGTACACATACCATTTGTTTTCAATCATTCCGACATATCACCTCTGTCCTAATATCCACCGACCAAAAATCGTCACGAACTTTCGGTACAACTCAATACCCTCGATACGCCTCGCAAGTCCTCTACCGCCAAATCGTTTCCCTCTCGTATTCCAAGCTGTGCGGATTGTAGCATCCGCGGATTGGCTTTCGCCAAGTTGTTACGCGGCACGCTTGCGCGGCTTTCAAGGCGAGCTTTTGAGCTTCCGAGTCGCAACGCGAACCGAGTCACGTGGAGTAGTCTGTTCCATCGCCCAGGAAGTTGAACGGTTTTCGCGTGAAGCCACCGCGCCAAACAGTACTGTGCCGGAACTCCGTCTTGTTCGTGAAAAGCTTGTCGTAAAGTTGATCGCGAGAATTCGCAGTGATTATCCTGTCGCGTTAATGTCGACGTGCCAAGGTCAAAATCACGGTTTTGGTAATGTGATTTCACGTGACTCGCGACGCGAGGGACAGGGGTGAATGAATATCGGGTAACAAGAACTGTCGATCGAATGCTTTGTGTTAGTTTGTGCAGTGAAATCGAGCGCCCACGAAATTACGCGAGTGCTCAATTAGTGCGTTCGCGAGAAGCATCGAAGTGGTATTGGTTCTATTGTGCTATTTTGCATTGAGGGAGTTTGTGGGGTTTTGAATGTCTTTCGGTACAGGAGTAATTGGCGTGCTATTTTATCGAACCTCGTTACACGTTTCGATGACCAAGAACGTATTTTCAAACTACCTTAAATGCGAATTTAAAGGAAATTAAAGTACGTTCGAAACGTTTTCTAGATTTGGATCTATTTTTTTGTAATTCGGGCAACGTTCATGGATAAAGAATCGATTTACGGGTATGCGATTGCCCTCACGAGACTTTTATTTTTTTTGTCCACGATTTTTATTGCACTCGCGTCCGAAATGCAGTCTTTGTACTTTTCGCGATTTAATTATTTATCTCGATTAAGATAAAAGTCTATAAAATTAGTTCAAAAATCGTGAACAGCGTGCCATGTTTAGTTTGGCAAAATTTTCGATTAATTTATTAATCTGACAATACAGTAATTAAAATAATTTAAATTAATATTTATTATTTAATACCGTAACCCTCGAGTTATCTTCCTAAGATATTTCAATTATTTATTATTTACTTAACTCTCCCGAAACCATAACACACATTTCCAGTAATCGTAAGAAAATTCTCAAGATTCTTATGTAAATTAATTGTACGACAATATTGTAACAGCAAATTACACGAAAATCATCGCGTACATTTCGTTGTATTTGTAACGCGTTGATAATAAGCTCTCCAAACTGTGTTTTCTCGCGCTTAATGGCGAGTACGAGGACTGATTTACTCGCCCACTGTTGATTCAGTGAAATTCTCGACGCAGGCTCGTCACTTTCGCTCAGTTTAGCATTCCTACGATTCGTCGACCCGCCAATTGATTCCATAAATAAAATAATGCATCTACTTTCGAGCAGCCCCATTTAACATCGATGCCATTCATCGTCGTAATTCACGCGCGAAACTCTGATTTATCGAATAAAGAATTGGTCGTACCGTTTATTAAAACACCCGTACGTCTCGTTCTCGGTTGATTCCGCAATCACGGTACACATTCCGATTAATCGATTAAAATGCAACAGAGTGGTGGCGCTGATCGATTTCCCTTATATAGCCATCGTCAGACGAACTCCATAATTTAACTCGAGGCAACGACATTTCACTAATCGTAACTCATTATCGCCTTCTTCGTTATTGCTCGAATTCACCTGCCATTTAACAGAATGGGAATTTAAGCGTTGGCGGGATATAATTTCAAATTCAAAATTCTCCAAGATCCAAATGCGTGAATCGAAGAGACTAAAAAGGGATTTAAGAAATAAATAAAATCAGTTCGTATCATCCGGTCGCGCATGTGCTGTAAAGTTTGCCAAAATTTAACATTAAATTCAACATACATTGTTTCTCGTGTGCGGCCATATTTAATTCACTTGACTGTACGAACTGTTACTATAACTCGTAACGGGGTCTTACGACAATACAAAATACATTTAAAAAACCACGAAAGTGATTTCTGTATTTTTTCTTTAGCGATCCGAGCTACGAACTATTAACACTTCGTTCCATAGAAACAGTAAAGTGGCGTTTCACAAAGTTTGCTTTGATATTGTACGAATCGTCAAGTCCATTTTATAAGTTTTAACACTGTCGGCCCACGGGGGCCGGCGCCCAAACGAAAAGTACACTGTCAGTCCATAGGGACCAACGCCGCCAAAATGGAAAGGTCAGTATCGGTCGCCAAGGACCAACGTGTTAAACCATATATTTTATTGACACACCGTACATATTCATGAATGCCGAGTGCAAGTTTCCGGACGGTGTAGCGATTCTAAAATCATTCGGAGAATAAATAGTTAGGACTCAACGGGCACCGAGAGAATACAACACGATTTGCTTCTTTGTATCGTCAGAAATGTTGTATGACCAACCGTTCGATAAAGATGTTTCGGAGTATATTGACAATAACAACTCTAGTCAAAGCGATAGGTCGCAATTACCGAAAATAACGTTAGTCACGCGGTAACCTCTTTTACCTTTGACTCGCTCACTTTCTCTCCCCAGTCCGCTTCCTTCAAAGATCCACCGCCAAGTCACCCCGCACGAACATTTTCCCTTATCGCCTCCAAAAAGGTATCTATATATTGTTACTAATCGTGCGAGAACGTGACCGCAAAATAGGCATATTTATAAAGTAACGTAGTCACTGTGACTCTCCAAATTCTAAGTTTTGTAAGTCGGAATTATTATACAAGAACCTCTTACGAATAAAAGTTCTTCCGTTAAAGTTTGATTCAAACATATCGCGTTGTTCCTTACATTTCGTAACGCGAAATCCAACAGAAAATAGAACTTGGCTGATATTGTAAAGAAGCTGTTTTCGAGGGTTCAATTTTATAGCGTATCGCGCATATTTGATAATGTCTAGTGAGAAGCTTAAAATATCTCGAAATAAAGTGATGGTATTTCTAACGAAACTACTATTTGAATCAGGAGCGGAAAAATCTACGTCACACTGACATTATTTCCATTTAAATATATCGAGGTCCGGCATCGATGGCGGATCGTCACGGATTTCCCAGGGCGTCATTATTCGTTATCAGACGAAATCGAATTATCCCTGCGGATCCGGACGGCCCGTAATCGCGATAATTCGTATGGGAATGTCGGCCGAAAGCGCGGAGTGAAATCGAACCCACCCACAACCGCGGCTACTTCATTATTCGAAGCGTTCCGATTTCATTGGCTTGCCTGTCCGTGAGCGGGAAGAAATAGGTTTTAATACATTCTATTTCGAAGTCACGTACTACCATACGGAGTATTTGCTTCAAACCTGGGCAAATTATGCGAAACGATATTACGTTCTATTTTGACTAATTGAATCGATTTGAGTTGAATTCGTACCAACGTTTGCCGGTACCGACCTACATATGGATTAGGAATAAATTTATCTCGTATAATGGTCAGAAAGTGGGAAAGTTTTAATAAGCACACACAGGCAGGTTGCACATAAATACCGGGGCACTTAAAATTGTAACATAACATTTCAAACGAGGAAGGTGTTTGGTGTCAAAGCATCAAAGGTTTTTGGTATCCAAACGAGTTGACGAGGCGCAAATTACGAAGTTTCTAAATTGTGACTAAGGTCGCAAAGTATGCCACTTTTTAATTTGCAATTTATTATCACGGTTGCTTCTTTTTCTTTATTTTTATTGTGTCCTGCAGTTTAAAGTTTAAATATAAACACGAGTAGCGTAAAAGTAAAGGGGGGGGGTGATGGTGTCGCTTCGAGCAAGATAAATATAATTAAAAATTAACGAGAGGTGAAAATGTTCGCACTGTAGTCGACAAATATGATTCTATAGAAATTCGATTGCGAATGATTTCCACAGAGCGGAGGAGCGATATTAGAGTTCCTGTCCAAAAGCAGAAAATCAAGTTATTTTCCCGATAATCGATTATCCGAAAGGAATTGTCCCCCAATTACTTTGGGTAATCGCCGTTCTACCGAATTTAGGGTAACTCTGTTTGTCGAACGAATTATTCCCTCGCAAAACTACCAGTAGCTAGAAAACAAAGTCAAATAAGGCACGTGTTTGCACGCAGTATTTGTATTACCTTCGTTTGCCATATCTCGAAATCGTCGTCGAAAAATGACGAGTTACCGCTGAATATTTTAAAACTTTCCTCTGCTTCGTAATTTATTTAAAACAGCGTATACTTTAACACGAACACATACTTTTTAAAATATTTTCCACGTATTTACAGTTATTCGAACTATCTACTTAACCCAGTTCTACATCTTACTTGCTAATTAGAGGGGAGTTAAAGAAAACGTTTTTAGAATTCTACAAAACGATAGGAATGTTTGCGCAACTTGTTTTAATTAATAAACGATATCAATAACGGGTTTTTATTCTTAATGCATAATAGTAATAGCGATATGTACGTAATATTTGAATATTATTTGCATAGCAGCGTAACGCGAATAGTTTTATTGAACGTAACCCGGCGTGGAAAAACTTTCAGCGTCGGTTCCGTAGACTGGATCGCATTTATGCTTTTGAGGGTGGCAACGCTACATTGCGGACGATTTCATACCTCGCGTCGACGTATAAGCACGCTTATCTGAAAAGTGCTTTCTTCCCTGTTTTTGCCGGTGCAAAAAGAAATTTCTGCTTCGAAACGCACTTCTTTGAGGAGGAGCTGTTAGACTTGTGCTCCGTTTAGAGGATCACGTTTCGTACTCTTAGAAGAATTCTTCCCCTTTAATCCGCATTTAAAACAGATAATATCGCGGTAATATAAATTTAAGCGTACTGCTAAATTCAAATTTTCATCTCGCGATGTCGACCTCGTTTTCTTAAACTATGTATATTAATTATTTTTCAACGTGGATAAATAATATAACGCTCTCCAACGTTTCAACTTGTTTAATGAAAACTGTCTACCAAATGGAAATATTTTTGAAATAGATACGGCAATGAAGATTATGAAAGTATGGGACTATGTTTTTCAACGTTTCGTTTCTGATACTAAATGGGTACTGTATTATTTTGCAATACTTTTGTAAACAGAATTTTTATTATGTTTATTATATTCCCTATATTTAATCTGAAATATTAAAAAAGCTTACAATACTTATTTCACTGTTCAATCTGCGTCACAAAAATAATTCACTTAAGGGTGGAACCACACGAACGCGGCAAAGCCTAACACGTTCGAGGAATATTTAGCGCAGCCATGGAAACGCATCAGTAAAAACTGAACCAACGGTCTCGCTCGTGTAGTGTTCGGAGGTCGTAAGTTACGGAGTGCTTACAAGCTAAATGGAATACAGGTGCACAGGAATTAGGACGAAGCAGACGACGAGCCTGAGAGAGAAATATTAAGAAAAGATCTAGCCCAGATAGAAAGTAGTATAACGCAGCAATGGTAAGAAAACTGGATGACAGCTCGTCATTAAGCATGGACGCGACAGTTAATTCCCGACGTTCGCGCCTGGACGATGAACAAAAAAAGGATCTTTAACGTGTCACTTTATCCAGTTTCTTATTGAGAAAGGTGTTTTCGTAGAGTACCTCAATAACATTGGGACCGTGAGAACCCTTGCCCTATTGGTTCTCCTTACAACCCGTGGACACACCTTAGCACAATTTTGTTGAATGCCTTCAATGGGACGTCAACTGGCATTATTTGGTAGTCTCTTTGGGCCAGAAAATGGCACCCGAGAACATTGCTGAAAACCTCTAAAAAAGATACCAGGTCTAGTCTCGCGTACTTGTACTTGGCCCGAGACAAGACCTTGTCCCTCGATCAGTTGTTATGCATTTTGCATGTATTTGTTATATATACAATTGTTATCGTTCACGCCTACCGTACAGGTGTGATAGGAATTTTGAGTTAATCAGAATCCTGACATACCTGGTAGGCTTTTGATGTCAGCATAAGAACATCTCGGTCCTGAACCTCTCAGCCAGAGAGGAAGTAGGGAATATACAACCGAGCAACGGGCGGATGGAATCGGCAGTGTGTCCGAAGACTGCGCCAACAACGAGGCCAGGCATCCTGAGAGGGATGGTGGAGGGATAAAAAAATAAATAAATAAAAAAAATAAAAGTATGTCCCTTGATCAGCAATATTTTTGAGGACAAAAAGAAAGAAGCTAATGAGACAGAGCGAGAAAAAAGGGGCGATAAAAGATGGTGTTCCGGGAGGAAGAAACGCTGTACAAAAGTCCCTTAATTTTTAAATCGATAAACTAGCCTTACCGAGGTAACACCTAAGCTTGCTTTATCCGGATAATAGGTTGCAATTATTTATTAAAGATATATTTGTCGTTAGTATATATAGACTTGTCAGTGCTGCAATATACATTTGTCATATATTTATATATAATTGATCAGAGCCAGCTGCCGTATGCGCCCTGACACGAGAAGTCCCATAGCGGGCAAAGGGGAACACGCGGTTAACTCGGCCGCAACGGGGAGGATGGTGCCGGCAATGAGGTTCGAAGGTTGCGGTCGCACCGTCCCGGTTCCCCTCGAGAGGGATGGTGGCGGGTAAGAAAAAAAAAGGGAATTAGGGCACTTGCTCCAGTTAATCCCATCCGGGAGAACTCGTGGGCGACTTCTGTCGCGTGATGCATTTGTGTATGCGATCGACTCATTCGATTCCACGAGGGAACGACACCATTTTGCGCGTCGCAGTTGAACTTGGGTATCGGCTTGAGGTCTTCGAGCCCCACCATCTGCTCCCTAGTTTATCAGCTGTTACGGTGTTACATGTCCGGCGAAGCAATGCCAAGACTAATTTCTGATTAATCGCGTAGATAGTATTTCTAATGCAATGAATGTGCGGAAATTTTAAGAAGATTTGGCTTAAATCTAGATCACGCAGATCTCTGGATCTTTGGATCTCCAAACTTTTTTTTTACTCTATCAAGTGTATTTCGGGTGGCTGATCACGAAATAATTATAGAATTTCTATTCCGCTGAAAATTATTTCACAAGGAATCACATTTAATTTAACATTTAACACTTAAAACATAAAATACACATATGTTTAACATTTAACACATACGTGTGTTTGCTTGCTTTAGAAATAATTTGGCGATCCGGAGTTTCGGAGATGTGCATGATCTAGATTTGTTCCGAAGACTTTTATTACACGAGCTACTCCGATCTTCCATTCATACCAAATGCTCAGAACTCCCTAAAAGAATCGGTTCGAACGCTCCTTTGAAAAATACGTACGTTCCGACAAGATAAACACACGCTATGGCTGCTACGACTGGCGTTAGCACTGCTTCCGCTTACGCGTCACCGTTCGGCGGACAAAGCGTTAAATCAATAGGATGCAAGATATTGTTGACGAAGTGGGTAATACGAAGAACGTACGAAAATGGGTCACTTTCTGCGCATCGTTCTCTCGTGGTATGGGGTATATTATGACAAACCTACTGCTCGCCGTCGATGTTTTCTCGTTCCTCTCCCCCTTTTTGTCCTTTTGTTTCTCATTCGGTTTTCGTCTTAGCGTGCCAAGAATGGAGAGTGGTCAGACGTCCACTGCGTCCTACGCATCCCATTCCTGCTTTTTGCGCTCCATCATATTCGCACTGTCTGGAGTCACGGTCGCAAAGAGCGCGTCAGTCAGTTCGGTGAGTTTGCGCTACCAAAGGTAGACTTTGCAAAGGGAACCTGCAATAGGAACCTGACGTTCGCGAACGAGAAGAAGTGGCCACGATGTCACCTTCTCATTTGGAATTGTAGGGAAAGATGGAGAAATTGAATCAAATGAAGAGAATGTGTTTTGACGCAGTCAACTTTTCCGTTGCCATGTATCGTGCCGTACGAAACAATACCGCATATCTGACACTTTTTGGGACATAGACATTTTGGCTTTCATGGCTTCGTAACATCGTCGTTTATTATTTTTTATTGCAGTTCGAGCAAAATATCGGTAGTTAAAGAAATAATTTTGTAGTACTTGAGATTCATTTTTGGATATATGTTACGGGCAATGTAAACAATTGGACATCATTTATAATGCCAAGGGAATTTAAAAAGTGCCTTTATTTATCTTTGCTTCGATTTATCTCACAATTGATATTAATTCAAAAACAATTTCTAAAACCAGCAAACTCCTGTCACATCCCTTCGGGCACTTTTCAAATTGTCCGGGCATTATGGATAATGCCCAATTATTTACATTGCCCGTAACATATATGTCAATAAAATATAAGTTTTGTAACAGTTCTTTGTCTCTCCTGTAAAATTTCTTCAATGCCAGATAGGCGGTATTGTTTCTTACAGGACGATATTTGACTTACTTTTGTTTAACATTTCACCTTCCTTTCGCTACCTTCGGACAATTTACAACAATCATGGACAACTCATACTACTGCAATTGATTCTCAACCTTTACAAAATACAGTGCAGAAACGATTACCTGGTTATCGATACTTTCTATTTGCGATGCGGTGTGTACAACGACTTCCAACTTCAGGAATGATTTATATACTCGCGTATATAGTAATTAGCGCGAAATGTTTTCAATTTACCAGAGGATATTATTTCACACGGTAGCATCTGCGCATAACGCAGTTAAAACTGCTGTAATAGGTTGGACAAAGTGAATTTGCATGATTTGCTCAGAAAATTTATGGCGGGCAGATTCAATAACCTCTGCATGTAAACCACTCCCATTAAACTCTATAGTTCTGGTATATCAATGAAACATCGAATATTCCCGTTCATTAACGTTCATAGCTCGGAATCCGCTCGATTCCCAATATACCCACAAATTCCTTTCCCATCGAGCGTTTATGGCAACTGACGTTCTATCCTCGAATCATGACATACAGGGTGCGTCACAGACGCTTCGCGAAGTGACAGGAGAAGTTCTGGACACAGGAACGAAGTACACAAAAAGTCTATAAATGACAGATTCAATCTATATTCTCACGCTTATGATAAATTTTAGACCACCTTTAGGAATTATAATAAATCGATAGAAACATCTATCGATCGTTTAAATAGTACCGATGCTCGCGCCATTATTAAATCGTATTTGTTTGTACAAATACTGCATTCAATGTCATTATTAGACTGCGGATGTTTATGCAAAACGCATTATTTTGTGCCTTATCTTATGCACTTAATGAATGATTTAATGCATTATTTTCTTTTCTTTTATTATACGTATATTTCACGCATATTTCACGCATTTGTTTCCCAAATCCGTTTAAAGTCAGTTTAACAATAATGCATTTTGCATAAACATCCGCAGTCTAGTTATCATATAATGCTGCCAATTCCAGAAAAATACCATTTTATAAAAACAATAAAAGCGGTAAGAACAACGCGTATATATATTCCAACGGTGACGTAATAAAGGACACTGCGGAAGAATGATCATGGACGTATTTGGAACTAATTCGGGGTGGTCTTATTGAAATTCAAGCGCGTCCACGAAAAGCGAGGAAACTCGACCATCCCTTTCCGATGCATCCCGTACCAACCCCGACGCGAGGGATACGTCACGATCGGGAGAAGTGCACTCGATGTCGGCACTTGGTCCCATAGTCACGTAGAACGCGCTGACTATTAGTTGAGTCCGGGCCTCTTATGTTAGGGATGGCGAGACAGCGGGGAGGGGGGGGGGAGATAGATGATTTTAAAGAAGGGACAGAGACAGAGGAAGCTTGAAAAGCGAATGAATAAAAGAAAGGAAGGGAGAGCGTTGAAAAAAAAAAGAAGGAAGGTTAGATTGGACAAAAATGAATGAGAGAAGTCTGAAAAGGGAATAAAAAAAAAAGAAAATCCGAAGGCTGGAACGTTGGAACGAGGAAAAGAAGAGAAAAAAAAAAACCTACGTACGCGTGTGACCTGCAGGGATGGGAATATAAGAGCAAAAGGGTATGAATGGAAAGAGATTTAGAGCAAGTGCGAAATCAAGTGAGTGAGGGCGGAAGGTTGAATCTATGGCTAATGGAGAACAAAAAAAGCTACGAAAACGACGCGAGGGGTTGGAATGAAGGTAAAGATCGCGGAGAGTGCCGGGTAAATGGGAAAACTGGAAGGTGCGAAGGAGACACCGTGACGATGAGAGAACTGTGTCAGCTCGAAGGGACTGAAAGGGAAAATAAAAGACGGATTAAGCGAGGGACAGAGAGAGAGAGAGAGAGAGAGAGAGAGAGAGAGAAGAAGGGTGGCGGGAAGGGTGTAACACCGGGGGTTATGTGGAATTTATTGGCGGAATGTCAAAAGCGGAAGGGGGGGGGGGGGGGGCAGAAGTCCGTACACGTAAAATCGATCAGCACGCAATTCCGTAGAATCGGTGGCATCACGTTTTCTGACACTCGACGGTACCGACGAATCGCGTCGATTATTATCCCGGGACACGCGTGAGAGCCTCAATTCCCACGTGTGGTCCGGGTGCGACCGCGATTTCACGCCATCTAGACTTTCGCGGGCGTATACATGCGTCACTGACACGCTTGCAAACGGGAAAGTGGCTTGTACGTTGCAGTATCCGAGTTACTCAGCCACCCTATTTTGATGGATTTTCATCAGGGTGTGTAACAGTGTACCGGATGGAGCCGAACTTTACCCTTTAGCGCTTTCGACGAACCTTATTTCTCGCCGAAACAAACTCATCCCTCCCACGGGAGTCGTGATGATGTGTTGGATCGGTGCGCGGCGAGAGATTTTTATTGTTATCGCTGTTCTTTCTTCCTTTCGGCGAGGAATCGATGCAAACGGGGCTACGGTAATGGGGATCCGCGGAACGATTCCGTTACTTTCTTTTTTTTTTTTTTACGGTTCCATTAGATCGGGCTTGTTTAGACGTGGGAAATTGCACTCTCCTCGCGATAAATTTGGCAGGGGATCATTAATAGCGTGGGGATCGATTTTGGGGAATGATATTGATATGTTAGCAAAATTTGACGGGATTATGAATGTAGACAAGTATATTGATATTCTAAGTGAAAATTTAGAAGCAGGAGTAGGAAAGATGGGTTGCGACGACGAATTTGATTTCCAACGAGACAATGACATACTGTTAAGAAAATTACATAGCTTTTTAAGGATTTAAGGATCACAGGAGATTAAAATCGAGCATAGGGAGGTTTGGAGTTAAGACTTTTTATCTTTCCTTCGATAATTGTAATCAACATAGAAAGTTTGTACCTGCAATTAGTATAAAACCTTCGTAGGTTCATTATTTTCTTAGAAACTGATGTATTAAAGAAGACCTGTTTCTCAATCCCTAAAAGTTCCTTACCATCTTAATTAAATTCAAAGCTTAAAGCAAACTACTTATAGTATTATCGCTTTGAATAAACTGTTCCTTTAACAGGAAGAAACTTCGTACTCTAGCCAGTACATGAAATTGGTTCATTGCGACATTTTACACCCTGATTGACGTTCCCTTTTTGCACGAGAAAAAGGAACCTGCGCATGACGGGGGGGAAACAAAAAATGTAAACAGGCATGTTTGTTTTTCAAAATGCTTCCTTTCGTTGAACTTTGAAAAATTTTCTCGCTGGTTCGTACGTATATAAAAACTTGTACGTCAAAATCACTCCAAACATCTGATAAAATTGGTAACAGGATCAACGTCGAAGACTGTCTTACATCGCCAGACAAGATAGATTCGTACTAACAGAAACTTATATTTTCTATGCTCTCCCGTCTAATCCCCGACATACAGCGACAAGAGAAAAGAGAATCGACGTAACAGTGTTCCTTCTACGAAAGTTTATATTTCTCGCTTTAAACGGCACGGGCTACGACGCTACAACCTAGTGGAACACGAAGTTTCATTCTCCTTCTTCAGCATCAAGAACCTTTGTTGTAGAAATTGGTTAATCTCATATGGAACGATCCGTTTGCATTGTTTACCCGGAAGTATTTAAATTTTGTATTATATCAGAGACCCCTTATCTTCTCCATAGCTGTCAGACAATGAAAGTACAGTATGCCATAGTTCTTTTTAGCGAGTACAACGCGCTATTAAATTCTTGAAGAATTTTTTTAACACTGTATAAAATTCCCGTTGTGCTAATAGTAACATGCGATACAAGATTACACCTTGAATCTTACTCGTACGTTTACTCGTAGCGTTTGCCAGTTGCGTTTGACGATCGAAGCAAGATGATCGCGTTGTGAATATTTATCCGCGAGTGATACGTTGGGAACAGTGATCAGATAGTGTTTAATGCTCAAGGGATGAGTGGAAGTGTGAGAAATACTATGAATAACAGGGAGTCTAAAGGCCCGCCACCGCCACCCCCGCCACCACCGCCCCCTTATCCGCATCAGAAGATTTTTAAGAAATGCAAGAGCGCTACCTTTCAGCTGGACGGTGCAACTTATACCATAGGTAATTATTATCAATTCTAGTACAATGAAACCACTATTCGTTACCTCCGCTCCTTACTATTCGGTACCGTATACCTGCACGAGTCGTTCAATACGAAATCAATACGAAGTGTGAATATCAATTCAGTACGAAATAATTAACAGCAAGTATGCATTGCGCGTTCATCGACAGTAACTTCGTTGTTCTCGAAAACTTGTCGAAATTCTATTTGCGATTTTTATTTGACATTAAGACAACAATATATCTAGCACTAATTACTATTCTAGAATAGTACTAGAAATATAGAATAGTACAATAATGCGTGTCATGTACGGTATTATTCCACGGTCCAGGGTATAACGCAGTTCCATCGAAGATGCTAGTATTTTAACAGAAATACCATGATCTCATTTTAAACAATATCAAAAAACTTTGTCTCGAAACTGGTTAATCTCATACTGAACGATCCGTTTGCATTGTTTCCCCGGAAGTATTAGAATTTTTTATCAGACGAGGGACCCCTTACCTCCTCCACAGCCGTCAAACAATGAAAGCTACGGTATGCCATCGTTTCGCGTCGGGATTACGTTTCTGGCAAACAAGAGGCTGAGTGAAAAGGCGTTAAGTGAGAAACGGAATACCTAACACATTGAACACACATCGAGCGTACGCGAAAGGCACAAAGAGCGGGTAGCATGCGATGAAAAACGTTGTAGTGGCAAAAGTTGATGCAACGTCAAACGAAACATGGTAATTTTAAACCTAACGACATGGTAGCGAAAGAACTTTAAACCCGTGCTCACCGTTACTCGTAGGAATTGAAGCTTCAGTGTTTACTCTGCAGAACCCAACGCGCTGTTCTGTTTTGTTAGGTTGGTTTAAACAGAGGGGAGGGGGTAAAACAAAGGTACGAAATTACAAGGGCCGCGGTCCGTGATTCGCTGGAACAACGTCATAACTCGAAAAACAAGATTTTGGAGTTAATGCCACGTGGACGATGATAATGAATTGTAGTTTTAACTGGTAGAGTGTCGTTTCTGAGGTTTTTTTTTTAAGTCGCTCTATGGTCCGCAGCCTTGTACTCTATTAGCATGTGCTGCTGTACTACCGTCTGACTTTTGTACTGCTTGTATCACTTGGTTTCTTTCATTTCCCTGTGTGTTCCTTTTTCTATGTTTCTGCGTTTTTTTTATCCAATTATTTTTTTACTCCCTGCTCCCTGAAGTGAAACCGTTCACTTTTTACAAAAACGTTATTAATAAACTATGAGAACGGCTGAATGATGCTTAGATGTGGAGGGAGAGTGCACTAAAAAATATAACTTTCAATAGATGAGTCGATATTAGCCAATCTTTAGTATCTCGGGAACAACAATGTTAATATTGGGTTAAAGGTCCATAGGTCAGAATCATAGGCGACAGGAAGTAGGTCTCAGATGTTATGAATTATTTTCTAGAGTAATCGTAAGTAGAATCTGAGATTCTAGTTCCTAATAGAACAGACGACATTACCTTCCACGGTATTAGTTATTGTGCCTGCGAATTGTTTTCGAGATTATAGTTTAAATTTCGACAAATTCATTTCGAATAAATACATGTGTCGCAATACGAAATTGCTTTCAAAGTATTTATAACTTCATTCTGTAGGAACTTTGATGTTGGGTAGCTTGTATTCCAACAGTTATTATGTAACTGCCATTTTCCGTATTTTCAAGTACAACCTAAGTGCTGTTACTTTCGAAAACTCAACAACTAAGTACAGTCTTATAATAAAATAATTTAACTTTGAATTCACTAAAATAATATTAATTCGTTAAATAATGAATTTCGTTCGACGTACATAGAAAGCGTCTCGTAATTAATTTGTAAACACATTGTAAAAATATCATTGACATCATCTTAATTAAACCTTTCATTTAATTAAAAATAATACAGTTTCCTTTATATTTTAACCACTCACCTATCATAACTTCAATTTATAGTACCGCTCGCGGCAAAGACGCAATGAACGCTCTAAAATATTTGCGTTAATTACTTCTGGCAAGTTTGCGCTGTGACGAGACTACGCGCTATAAATAGCATTCTCCTTCAAAGTTTATTGAGGGGTTGTCCTTAATCGAACGGTATATTTGTCGAAATAAAACGACGATAATAGTCCAGTAAATATAAATTAGTTGAACGCTAATGGATTGTTATTGGTTGATTGCGTGATATTCTAGTTCGATGGTAGCGTATCAGATTGGTAGTGTCGCAGGGAAAGGTTTAAGTACTATTAGTTCCAGTAACGCAAACGATTATTCTCGAATAACATGCAATTATGCAACCGTTACGTTCTTTTTCTTTAATTAAAACTTGGAAAGGCTTCCGAGAGCATCCAGTTCCCTCTTTATCGCTTCCGGCGTTCCGCTCGTTTTAATAGGCCGAAGAGAACACCTTCTGGTAAACGTAATCCGGTAATTATTACACAAGTTTGTGTAATTATAAATACGGAGTATACACCCGATTGGTTTCCCGTTTTCTTAATTTCAATTTTGTAATTACTATTTTTGGATTCTAAAATCATTCAAAGAAATGAGCAATTTATAACATTCGTTGGATGATTCAAACTTTTCGAAATTTTGCAACTAATGGATCTCTGTTGAAACGGTAGCAGTAAAACTGAACAGTGGAAAATTTGTAGAAAGTTGGGTAAAAGTTTAGAAATGTGGGCAGAATTATTTTTTAAAAACTAGACCTCTCGTTATGAATTTCTGTTTATTTTTCACCCGATAAACCGGTCCTTTTTATATTTCCAGCAGATACCTATATTGTTGTAAAATTGTTACTCGTAATTATTCATAACCGAGTACATGCAAATCCTAGCACTTACGCCAATAAATAAAATCACATCGTTGCGCTCGTAGGCCAATGTGGTCACATATCGTAAAATGCAAATGCACCAAGAAACGCAATTTATAAGCGCGCTGCATACCCGTCTTGAATAGTAATTAGTACAATAATGCGTGTCATGTACGGTATTATTCCACGGTCCAGGGTATGACGCAGTTCCATCGAAGATGCTAGTATTTTAACAGAAATAACATAATTTCAGTCATAAACCCTTTATAATAAAACATTTTAACCTTCCAGTTTTCCGCGCCATATTTTATAACGCGAGCAGGCGCGCGTTAGGAATGTCACGAGGGAGTTTAAATATGTTCGCACACTTTTTGCGCACGGTTTTGCCATCGAGAATTTCTTGCCCATTTAAGGCGCGGTCTCGCGGCGCCCGTGGCTCTTAATGCGGTACCGGAACACGGTACAGCGCGGTATAGTAAACGAACCCCTGGAATCGAGGAGCGTGCCGATACCGGTTTTTGGTACCGGAGTCAAAGGAGGCGGGCCGAAAATGTCGCTGGGCTCGTAAAAACGATCTAATGCGTTTTCAATGGTATGCGTTGCTCGTGAACATTTGGACCACGTTTTGCCGCATTGCGACGCTCGGATAACTGTACATACACAGATGACTGTGAATTCGCGCGTCAAACGCGAAGCGGACAAAGAAAGGAAAGGAAATATTGGGTTCATCTTATATTAAAAATAAGGCTTTCTTGAAGTCTAAAGACGCGCAGTGGAATAGTCATGGCACGCGTATAGGTAGAGCGTATAGGCTCGGCTAGTCTAAACGAACAATCGATGCCTCTCGGATAGACACGAGCCACGCTGCCCAATCCCAGGGCCCTTTTACTGAATCACGCTGTACAGAATTTCGCGGCGCAGCACGAGCCACGCGCCGTGGGACAGCAGCTTGATTCTAACACAGGTGCTTGAAAGTAAAATTGGTGTTCGAGAAAAACGCGGCACGTGCGGTCTGAATCGTCGTTCATGCGAAACAGAGATAGAATTACGTGAGAATTGGAGAACGACACGAAGCAGATGTTACGGGCAATATAAATAATTGGGCATTATTTATGATGCACGAGCACTGTATAGAATGCCCAATTTTTTGGGAAATGTATATAATAGGCAGGTATTTCAGAAAGGGCCTGGAAATTTTATAGAATCCATAGTTGATATACTTTTTAAATTGCCTGGGAATTATAAATAATGCCAAATTATTTACATTGCCGGTAACACAGATACTAAATGATCCAAAGGGCTACAAGATAATTCAAAATATATTCGAATTCACTCTTAACCGCTCCAGTTTTATACGAAATTCAATTTAAAAGAAGAAAGTGCTTTCTTCGCTCTTTCAAATTCTCGAACTTCTAATCTCCACGATTAGAGGGCGTTGACAAAAATTATAAAGTTTTTCCCAGAAATAAACGTCTATCATTCGTTACTTATTCGAAACTTGTTGCTTTGAGCAAAAGTTCTATCTGTCCGCCGACGACACCCGAATAAGCTCTCCCAAGTTCTGATTGTTTCCCAAATTTCGTAACATTTCTCGCGACACTAACGACGCGGCCAAAGGTAAATTTTAATTGATATACGCCACTTAACCGAACAATCTATTTGCTCCTGGGACGCCTAAGTATTCGTGCAAACTTAACGGAGCTTCGTAATTGACTTACGAGCGTTTGGTAACTGAGGATCGGGCCAAACAATTTTGAGAGCCATAACTTTCTCGTTACGACGATTTCGGGATGCCGCGAAACTTGTCCGGAACGTGCCGTTGACTCAATATCAGTCCGTGCACGTTGAGAAAGATTCTTTGTCTTCGGGATGGATCCAAAATGTTTACTTAAAATTTATTTCGTAATTCTGAACGACGGGAGAAATGAGTAAAGTTTCGCGTATCGCGTTCCCAATATTTTTGGTAATACAAAATAGCACTGCACAGATGCAAGATATACTATACAATTTTTTCAACGATCAGAATGATAACAGTAATAACGAAGATTTTGTCAAAAGGTGCACTGTATTTGAGAGTGCTCGTATTTTTATTTGAATGCTCATCGAGTGGTTGTTGGTTACGAGCGAAAAAATTTCTATGAGCATGAACCTTTTCCAATCAATTGGCGGCGAGTGTATATCACCACTGCAACCCTATCCTCAGTAATTTTGAGAATTTATTTTTCATGAAAGTGAATATAAAAGGCGCTGCATTTCACTCACGAGCACGCAATCCAAAAGCATATGACCCCGGTAGCACAGATAAGCACAGACCTAAACAAATATCGATATAAGATTTGCAATAAATATTTTTTATTAGATTATAAGCGTAATCGTTTCATATGTTGGAACGAATCTCTTTCATAGTTTCCTAAAGAAATATTCGACAAATTCATTTAACGTTCGGTCCGTCGCGCGACGTTCACCCCTTTAAACCATCTGGCAACCCTGCCTCGAACCTGAGTAGGCGTTCGGAGAGGTCCTCTTGGCTTTCTCGAGTAGGCGCGGAAACCACTGCGAGCGTCCGCAAAAAAATGCATACCTCCGCAAGTTCTAGGGAGAACCATCATGAAATTTACGGAGATTGCAGTGGGCAGCGTATTAATGATTTCGTGTAAATATTTTACAATAATACTCTTTACATTTGCTTGGTGTTCATTTCAGAATGATCAAATTGTTTATTCTCTTTGTGGCTTGTACAATTTAACAAATAGATTTAATGATAATAAACATTCATTCGTAATAATAAATTTTTAAACATTATAGCGTAAGCCGACTGACTGTTCGTAATAAATTATTGTTCAGTTATACAATATTAATTTTGGAAAGAATTAAGCCTACATGTTGGCGATTCCTATTTTAATCTGATCAAAAAATAGTTCTGCCATCAAAAACTGATCTGGCTTTTAAGGGACATACACAGATATAAATATAATTAACAGGGGGATATGTACAAGGTTCATTTTATAATTGCAACCCTCATCCGCATCAACAGATCCATAAAATGTAATAACACATAAATGTAATATTTTATCTAGTTCGAAACAAATTTCGAAGATGAAACCGATTATGGTGAAATCAAAGTGTCGATAATGTTGCCTCGAGTGGTTAACTTCTCGTTCCCATTTCTTCTACAATTGTTTTTTTTTTTCATTCCTAAATCTGCAACCCGAATGCCAGCAATCTTGTTTTTACACGCTGCTTTTACGTATTCGCGTCGAGCAGTATTTGACTCTCCTACGCTTGGATTATTACTGTACTGCATTTCCTTGCACGTTTCAAGAACAGGCCAGGTTCAAGTAAAGTTTGTCGAGATTGCATTAATCCGTTGATATTTCGAGATAGTGTTGCAAAGTTTTGTTTCAGGAATAATACTGGTATGTTAGGCCCATTAACAGGCTTGACGATCACTTTTGTCTACCGCCACAATTTAATATACTGATTCTAAACTCCAAAGAAGTGGCTTAGAGATCAAAGTATCAAACTTTGTCGGAGTTGCAAGTTCTGAGGTTCACATTAGTTTCTGAAGTCGGTTTTTCTTGACATTCCTTAGTGATGGAATTTGTATTTTGTACTTTTTTACTCTTCCTTAATTTAATTTACACATCTCGAAAGTACAGTTAGAAAATTCGATACGTCGGCAAATGTTGCCTATAGAAAAGATATTGGTAATATGTTAATATGCAGTTGCAAGATCAGTGATTATTTTAATCTTTCACACCAAGGCGGAACTGCACCGTAGGATTAACACGAGACCCATTTCTTTACAAAGAAAGTTGGTTTCACCACTGCATACATCTTTGTAGGTCATCACTATTGTCTACACTTATTGCTTTGTTCTTCGCAAGGAGTGTGGCACTCTCGCTTTCTTGCAAAACGTGGATCGTACAATAACCAGTCTATAATAATTCTTTATACCAGATTTGTTCCAATCTACCATGTAGTTGACGCGGGAAAAAATAATCGTCATTCTACGCTTTAACAAAATCTGATCGCATCGTTGTGGGTAATTAGTCGATGTTTATTTCACACGCCAGCAAAAGTTTATTCTACCTTTATTCGATTTGAATAGAAGGAGACCAACGTAGTAATTCAAATTCTTTTCGAATAAACTAATTCTAACCAAAAACATCGACCAGCATTTCTAATTCCCATAGAAAAAGTAATTCCTCGAACAGAAAAAGCGAACGCTGCTGGCTGTCCGAAAAATACAGCTGCAACGTTTAGCAAAACAAATCCACGCAACGAAAACTTTCGATCCGTCCATATCCAGCCAGACTCTACCCGAACCAGCTCCTCCTATATTCGAGAATCTCGACCAAATCTTTGAAGTGACGATCCTCGCGGAAAGGATCCATTTGCAGAACCAGAACCTCCGCCCAAGACCCTCGGGACATTTAAGATTCCAACGGATCCAGTTCCCCGAAAATAACCAACCGTTTCCAGCATAATTACGGGCAAAATCCTGATAAACACCGTCAAAGTTCCTGATGATCTGGTTCCCCAAAGAAAACTAACTATGTCTAGAACTGTAACGGTAAAATACTCAATAAAATCTACTCAGAAATACCTGATTCTAGTATTTGGCTTAAACCTTTCAAATCTACCATACAAATTTTCACAGTGTTATCTCTGTTCAGTAGAAACCTTTCCAAATGTACCATACAAATCTTCAAAGTGTTATCTCTGTTCAGTAGGAACCTTTCCAAATGTACCATACAAATCTTCAAAGTGTTATCTCTGTTCAGTAGGAAAGGGTGAAAGTATTCGTGAACAGTGGTTTGAACCCCTTTGTAACCAGACCAATACCTCTTTGCTGAATGTAAGACCTCGATTCTACGTATCTCGTCATCTTGTGAACTTATTTCTTCCCCGTGAATATTCTTTTAAACACCAAAAAAATTAGCGTCTATTCAAAGTGAATCTACTCCCCGTGAATATTCTTCTAAACACCAAAAAATGAGTGTCCATACGAAGTGAGATCAAACGTTTTCGTGTAGACATCGGCAAGAACACGTGTACGTTGGTAAAGCCTGTCAAAGGCGACAATGTTTCCCTTTGCATTTAGGCGTACACGCGTCGAAGTTCGGACATGAGAAACGAGGGTTCAACTTCCCGTCAGCCAAAACGAGGTTTCTCTAAACCCCCACCGCAGCTCGATCGATAGACAGTTGCATTCTGTCGGTCCTTCTTGTATTGTGGGAATAATGGTACCACACACGTATGCAATTGTATCGGTGTGAAATTAAATTGCTAATAATAGCACTTATCTATTATTACTCCTTTACGCTTGCCAGAAGCTGTGAATGGACGAGAAACAATTTTGTTCGGAATTGCAGTAGAATTTTCATTATACACGATTCTATGATTCAAATATCGTATAACAAAAAGTGTACTGCCATGTGTCGAATGAGTTTCGATGATAATCGATACCACAAACTCTTAGACAAAGTAGAAGTTATGCAACAGCATCCTTAGGCCATTGCTCTGTAACATAGCATTATGCTTTGCGAAACTTAAGCCTTTCAGCTCAAGGTGGCAACGTCGATAGGTGCAATACGTTTATAGATGATTTCATCTGTTGTGAGAAAATCGAGTTAGTACCTACAAATTAATTGTATTAATTTTTGACACGATACAAATTTATTTTATAAATACAATATAATTATAGGTTTTTTACTCTAGTATAGAATAATTAGCTTATTTACTACAAAATAAACAATATTGAGATTTAATTATTTCGTGATCAGCGACCCGAAATACATTTGATAGAGTAAAAAAAAGTTTCGAGATCCGAAAATCCAGACATATGCATGATATAGATTTAAGCCTATAACTTTATTACCAAACGTATGTAGTATTTACATAGAACATAGAAAAAATAATTATTTTCCATAAGTTTAAATTCGTGATTAATGGTGGATAAAAATGTATCGAGCGTCATTGCGCCAAGAGTCAAACCAATGTTTATGATAACACTCTTCGACGGTCGACTCGACTAAAGCTCGACTAATGTCTCGCCTCGGGTCTCAGCCAAGAGCGTGATGCCAGCTTTACTGTTCGTTTCCGGCTTTCGTGACCGGAAGGGCACTGCTTGGCACGGTGATCGGTCGGGAAGGGCGCGATCCCTATGGACGATCAATACGATGTTCGTTATTTCGCGTCCATGACCATTCACGTGCCCAGGGATGAGAAACTCTTCCCATCGTGAAGCGTTAGGCCGGCTATAGACTCGAATCGTTCGCCCGTATCACACAAAGCACACAACGATGCACCAATGGACTAGTTAGGATTGTGTGTTCTCGCACACGTTGCCAAAACATTTGTAAATGTTTGTAAAACAGGTTAATATTACGGTTTGCGTAATCTTCATTGGAATGAAGACGTCTGTGTGAAAAAGTATGAATATGAGAGAAAGAAATGGCGTGTCAATAGAAAATGTTCTTGAATGCAATCAGCGCAGGAAGTTGACGTTGCCGAGTGCTTGCAATTTTGTCTGATTAAAAATATAGTTGAAAGTACCGCGGAGGGGAAAAAAAAAAAATAAAGAACATCGATTTCTGCATTGAATCGCATTCAATAAAAACCGGAATATGTTCGAGTTCATTCATTTACGAGAGTATACGAAAGCATTGATTCTTTCAATGCAATTACAGGGTATACGTCGGTTTTAAATAAATTAACAAACATTACTTGGGGATAATATGCTTTTTAATTATATTCGTTCCAAAAATGGAGAAGAGTCGATAGCTCGTCTACTTTGTTGGAATTTTATGTAAAATAAATGTTATTTAAGCTGCCTCGTGATTAATAACCAAGGTTGGGGAATGAAATTCAGTTCTGTATGGCGGTCATCCATGATAAATCTCGATTGTTATTTGGCCGTGTACGGGTACGATTATCACTATAACCAACTGAAAAACAAATAAATTTTTTAGTTCATATCGTGTTTACTTTTCCATACCAACAGCTATTTAAGACAGTTTCGTGGCTCGTTGAATTAAAAAGGGATATTCAACACGCCAGTACTTATAAGTACCGTCAGACGGCAAGGGGTTTTAATCACATAAAAAAGTTAATCTAAAGTGAAATAAGAGAAGTATGCAAATCGTAATTATAAGTCAAGCGTCATGAAAAAAATCGTGCTTTGCCAATTAAAGGAAAACTTATGGAACGATCTGGCGTTTGAAAATCTGAGTGTGATGGCACGAATACGAAATTATTTCCGGGATCGTAAATAACGGAATACGTCTATCCCGACGACAGGTCAGAGTTGCATCGTTCCTAAGATAATTCTTATTTGATATAAATCGTTGGGACGTGTAACGCAACAGCCCCGATCATCAATCTTCGCATCAAGTTCCAGCACGGAGTCGAATTGCAACATGAATACGAATTATATTGTATGCCATTCATATATTAATAATAGTGGACATACTGCAAATGATCCAACGATTAATTCAATGTTAGTTTCCTCGTGGTCTGTGTACTACTTTAATCCTTTGTTTCACGTTAGTTTCTCTCTGGGACCAGCTATCCGCTTTTTTAATTTGAATCACTTTGATGGTGGTTCGATTGTTAAGCCGCCTAGTTTAATTATACAATTACATAAATTCCTACGAAAATCATTTCTTTTAACGTAATTAATAAATCTCCTCACTACCGTATTAAATGTACTTGTTGGCCTGCTTTGTACGAAGTTGAAAAGTGAAAATTATTTCTGCGAATATCCTTTGAAATTATCTTTTTCAGAATTTTAGAAAAACCCACGATTCACATTTTTAAAGGAGAATCCAATAAACCACGGTTCATTATTTCAGTTCTTGCTCTATTCGAAGCGAATCTCGAAAACGATTTCTGCTCTAAGCAACTCTCAAAGTTGTCTTTCCAGAATTTTGAAAAATATACGAATTAATCTTCCAGGGGACGAATCCGATGAGCTATGGTCCATTGTTTTAAGTTTCATAGCCTGCACACGATTAATTGCCGAAGTTATGAATTGGCTAATGAATGGAACTCCGGTCGTGCGCCATTCGAGGTTTAACGATCAGCTTTTAATTGCCACTCGTTCGCGAGATACAGAAATGGCGACGTGAATACCTATCCACTTTTCCACGTTATTGCGAGAACGACCGTTTTATTCGTCAAACGTTTTCCGGCAAACAAATCGCTCGTTGTCGCAAAAAGTATTGCAGGAAGAATTACCGTGCTCAATGTTTGTGCTCACTTGCGCAGTTTAAAGTTTCATTGATTGCAAACCCGCTTTTTAAAAAGGCCGTGTTTCCCACGTAATTGGCATTTCTCTCGGTGTATTCTAAATGTTTTTGAAATTTTTATATGAGAAACCAGAATATTTTGTGTCGTCGGCTCAATGCACTGCACGCTGTACACACCGATGACATAAATACCGCTGTTGTATTTTTCTGTTAAGAATTCCGAAACCATACGATTTTAATAAAATATAATTATTAATTCCTATCCGGTAATGGTGCTCGTCGAGAATTTTTCAGTTTTGCAGATTCTTGATTCTGTTGGACAGTAAGTAAGTAATGTCGGATTATTCTGTAAGAGGTTGTTCGTGCTGTTTTGAGAAAAAAAAAGATTATTCGTAATTCACAATACGTACACCTACAGTCGCGACCAATTGATTGGAAACGATCATGCTCATAGAAATACGGTTTTCGTATACTCCGTGTCGCTCTGAGGATCAAGTGGAAGCATTTGACGTTTGTTTCACGAAAATCGATCTGGCCGACTATTCTTTAGCAATGAACGAAGGAACCCACCTACCCGTGTGCATACATGACCGTTAAACGAACAACCCTACTTTGTGGTGCGTCCTCGGGTAAACACAGATAATTCTTAAAATAACTATGTGCGAGTTTGACGAACATGTCAACATTTCCGCATGTAAGAGGATACTTTCCAAAGAAGGGAAATTGATCCAATAGTTTTCATTGTTTCCCTCCAAATCTCAAATACCACTTGGGGAATAATGTCCATCATTCCGAACGGGGAATGTCGTTAGAAAGACCTGATCGGATAACTGAATGGGAGCAAAAAAAAGGTCTGAAGTAAGGGTCCCTCGTTTCTTTCGTTCTCGCACAATGTATGTAGACCAGCGTTTCTCAAACTGCGAGTCGCGACCCACTGGTAGGTCACGTGAAGTTTTTTTAATTGTACAGGTTGTAAGAAATTTGTTTTTTAAGCTGCATAAACATAAAGTACAAAGTATGAAGTATTATAAATTCCGAAAACTATCCGGAAACTGTCGTATGATTCCTATCATTATTGTAGTAATAACAAAATTAATTAATATATGTTTTTGTTTTTTATATCTACTTTTTTATCCTGTAAATGTAAAATCACGTGGGTAGCGATAGATTTTCGGGGAAGAATATGGGTAGCGGTCCTAAAAAGATTGAGAACCACTGATGCAGACTATACTAGAGCAATAATAACCATCATCCGTCTGTCAATGTTTTTCTTATATTTTTTTTACGAAACGATGGTAGCATCAAGAACAGGTAACGATCCAACCATTGACCAATTAGTGAAGCACACTGGGTGTCCTGTAAAATAGGGTTAAGAAAACACCATAGATAGTTATGTATAGGGGAAAACCTATTTGACGTATTCCGATTTTTAAACATTTCCATAGCTATACAGTAAGAATTATAATTAATTTTTTGTTTAACTTAAATTTCTTAAACGAAGATTAAAAAAACGTTAAAGTTGTATCACCGCGACACATAAATAAAACACAACGAAAAGAAGAAATAAAACAAATCGATGCTTCTTTTAAATTCTTTTTAATTTCACAATCCTGACGGTAAATTACGCGGAAACATAAGATTGTAAATCGATGCAGATCTAAAATAAAAGAATGTGATCGATACGACGGTAAAGTTTAATAAAAACTTTTATGAAAACCCCTTTGATAAGCATTATCTTAATAAGAACTGCTAATTCGAGAAGATATCGTCTTTTAATACCAATCGTACTTTAATATCCTCTCTGCTAATGGTATAAGATTAACCGGAAATGTCGGAGTCTGTGATAATTTCCGGTGGTGGTCGGTAAAGCAGAAATTACGTGGATTGAGCACCTTCTCTAGTTTCTTCGAAGCGTGGTTGCAGCTGGAACCCAGCAGGAATGTACACGCTGATATTGCAGGAAACTGTAGAAAAGCATAAATCATTTTTATTTCGAACATTATAAAAATTATATAAATATTATATAAATACAAAAACTAAATAGCGTTGGGAGAAATGTGTTAGAGTTAACGGTGATTATGTTAAAAAATGAATATACGATTTTGAAGCTAAACAATTATACTTTTATTTACTTTTCCCTAAATTTGCTATTTGTTTTCGTTCGCTTTCTACAAGCATGTATGCATTAATTTTCACCATACCCACGTAATATTGTTATAAACAAGTCCAGAGTCATAACTTATTTAGCAATGATCGATTCTTGCCATAATCTGTCCAACTCTCGTTCGAATTGATTTCTTCATTAATTCAATATTTTTATTTGTACGATTTTCATTTTACTTCGAGGCAAAAATAGTGTTGACGTTTCTGATCGCATTGGTGGTCACTAGGATTTGCGATTTTGGAAGAAATTGAGTTTGCTGGTTATCCTTGAGAAAAGAGTGGACACTACCGGTGTAATATTCCACATCATCCGTGGGTGTCCGAATAGCCACTTAAGGGTATATGAAACACCTTTGTCTAATCCTCAGCGTTTGCGAAATTGGATTCTGCGACCCGATATACCATGGTACAATTTTTCTTTTGTGTTATTTATATAATATTAGACGTTCGTTGCTTATTATCTTCAAGGTTTGCGCAGAGTGAAAATTATTGCCGCTACATATAAATGTTTCCTTCGATACTCGATTACACAAGTACATTACATTTATGACGTCACTAAAGTTATTCGTTATTGCCACCATTGAAATTATTTTTAGGTATACGAGGACAGCGGTGATACTATTTGACGTTTAATATCTACTGGTCTCATAAAGGTCCGTTCGTTGGCTACGAACCTTTTTGCACGGTATATACTCGCGCGTTTATAACGTTATAATCCTCATGATATGAGCAACACGCGGCGCCACGAAAAGTCGTAACTTCGTTAAATCGATGCTGCCGTGGCATCCGCCTTCTGCGATCAGCTGAATGTCATTCTGCGCTTCACTGACATATGCAACGACGCTTGGTGCACGGTTATATGAACTGTCAATAATATTTTATATGTTACGGGCAATGTAAATAATTGGGCATTGTTTATAATGCCTGGGAAATTTAAAAAGTGCACAAAGGGATATTCAAGCCAGGATCGTGTTGTTTATTACATTGCTCGTAACATATGTTACGTGCATTATAGATAATGCCTAATTATTTATATTGCCCGTAACGTATCTATTAAAAACTGATACTGTCGTCTATTGACGAATAGTTCATTATCGTTACCGTGGCTCCACTTTTAAATATATGTATGTAATGGAAAGAAGACAGGCTGCGATTTTATTATTGCTATTACTTTGAACAATTGTTACGCGAACGTCTATACATGTTGCCAGCAGCGAATGCGGGTGCACCTTGCGCGGGGATGGTAAACCCTCGGGGGCACCTGAACAATACTTCTCACTCCAGCTCTTCAGGTATTCTCCCTCGTGTACACGCGACGCATAGCACAGGTTCGTCTTTGTTGTTGTCGGTTCGTCTCCTTTGCTACGTGGAGTACTCTGTGCGTTCTTCTAAAAGGGGGATATACGTGTGCATATAGAAAAAAAATTTTCACCTCTTTTTTTCTTGTCTTTATATGATAGGATAAGTAAAAGACATTACAGATCTGTCTCTGTATTATTATTGACCAAAAGTTCGGATGTCAATTAAAAACTCCTTGGAACTATTTCTGAACGGCCATAAACAATGTATGGAAATGAGTATACAACGTTGACTATATTTAACGTGTAATCATTCCATCGGTACGCTGCTCGCATTGAAAACTTCGTTTAATTACGTCACCTGGCGCAATAGAATAAAATGAAAGAGGGAATAAATTTACACTGGATTTATTTGGTTTGAAATGAATTCCACGTCATTTATTATACTTTATAAACGAGTGACTCAAATTGCTAAAAGTTAATCCACGCACAGTGTGCTCGGAAAGTATGTAAATTCTAAAATATCTACGATTCCAACAAAGGCAGAAGGTTTTACATTGTGATAATTCAAAGGATTTCAATTAAGTCAGCTATAGTTCGTTCCTATAGAAAATCTGTGCATATAGCGTGATTAAAAATACACGGAATTAATGTTTTAAACAGAACGATATGCTTTTTTATACATTTTTTAAATCTACTGTTGGAAGACAAGTTCTGTATCGGGCGTTTAATAAGAAAACCAATAACAGCAGATTTAATTAAACTGATGTGATGAGATTGAATGTATTTACATTGAAATTTCACGTTAAATCAGTGTAAAAAGTATGCATTTTCCATAAACGTCTGCAGTCTAACCATAATATAAAATTTTTGTATCAACGTAGGTGCGCCAGTATATTTCGTACTCGGTACCATTAAATTCACTTTCGTGAAATTAATTACTCGTGAAATATTCTTCACATCGAGCAGGTTTCGCAAATGAAGACCACATTCGCACGGTTCTTCGCCAACCTCGTAAATATGCTTAAAAGGGAAATAACATTACTTTGAAAAAAAAAAAAAAAAAAATGTTGCAGAGTGCTTTGCAGAATGTGTAATAAGTCCCTCTGGAAAAAAAATTCACCGGCATTTTTACTGGTACGTTTATACGCACTCCTTAGTTGAAAGTGATATCGCAGAATTTATATTAAATTCTTGAAATGTTTTTCGCATTTCATGATTTTTCTCCCTGTTACCCGATATTACTCAGCCATGTCCACTGTGATCGCTTTTCTCTGATCATACGCACTGCGATTATAATGTCACCGTGCAGTTACTCGTTTTCGGATAAATGCATTCCAAAGTATTTCAGACCGTTCTGCAGTGCTCTAGAACGACCTGGAAGCATTTCGAAATTGAATTTACTTCCGGTTGTAAACCGGAAGCGAGATTACCGAAAGTTCAAGAAACCTGCCTTTCCGACAAATCGGAAAGGCAGATTTCCTAAACAGGGAGTAACTGTATAAAGGAGACTTAAGGATAGGACAGCAAAGTTATGGGCTTGATCGTGCCACGGTAATTAGCTGATCTCGCCGATCACGAAATAGTGAGATGTCTTACTCGGGCAAATTTTACAACATTGCGAGAAATGCCACAGGTCAACGGAACGTTCTTCGTTTCGCTGTGTACTCGGCCAGCATTTTATTCATTGTGTCAACTCCGCCTTTAGTTTTGATGTAATATTTGATTATCTCTGGCTTGGCTGAATTTTGTCTCTTCGAATTCTCACGTTGCGAGGGATATAATTCGTCACAATTTAAAACTCTGAGCGAAATTGAAAAGCTCGTTTTTCCAGGGAAAGTAGTGTTGTCGTAACTGATTCGGGGGATTTTCAAGCTGGGTAATATCCTACGTAACGCCGTGGAATCCCCAATTGACATTATGATAAATCGTTGCAGTTTCCGAATACTATATTCCGGATTTTACTTTTTATTCGCGCACAGATATCTGTATAGCTTACGAGAAAAGTAAAGTGGCTCAACTTTCCGATAGTAATGGCACAAAATAGATTTCTGTCGGTAGAATTATTAATTATTCGGGGAAGTGTAAAATGTGCAAGATGAAAGTGCTTGTAATCTGTGATCCGTTTGAAGTTTTACATACGATTATTTCCCATGATATTCGTCATTAAAAAAAAAATGTTTGAAGTAGGATTTAATTTATTTGAATTTCGTCTGGGTCACAAGATGCACCCCACGGAACAAAGTAAGGTCCCGTGGAAGCATACCTTAACCCTTTGCGGTCGGTGTCCCCGTAGCGGGGACATTTTTAAATCGGCGAAATACCATTCTTTGGAACATTACAGAGATTAAAAATTTTATATTCTTACGTATTATAAGCAGTATTAAATGAAGCAAATCAGTTTCGACAAATTCTGTGTGTTTTAGTATCCATATATTGACTTTAAATCCTGTACGGAAAAGTAATTACGAAACGATAGATTTGCTCCGACCTGCTGGTACTAGCGAAAGCGAAATCTGTCGATCGCAAAGGGTTAAATTAACAGATAGTTAATTGTATGAAACTTCAAACAGGACATCCTGTATATCAGTTGTCACATTTTAATCAATTCGCGTAAGTAGTATCGAAGTATTCACTGTACCAAACGGTGTTTCAGATGGAACTTGAAGGGTTTCAAGAGGGACGTCACGTAGCGTATGTTCTTTTTTTATTGGCAGGGACGTATTTAGGAGACGGTAGGGGGTGTATCGCCACGGGCGGCACATTTATAAGGGCGACAGAGAGAGATACTTTTATTCGTATTTATAAAGCTTTTTGTTACAATCAGAACATTAAAATATGATCACGGACGTATTCAAAGACGCGTTATGGCGGTGCTTCATTAAAATAGATATTTTTTGTGACGGATGGTACGCGAGGGAGGCGCGAGAGTATTAGTAGCACCTGGCTACCGAAATTTCAAATACATTTCCGTTCGTTGATTGAGGCGTTGCAAAGATTTTAAGCGTATCGACATTTTTTTTTTAAACTCGTTTATTTATTAAATAACAGCCCAACCATCAATAATCTTGAATATCACGGGAAGCTTCAGACACGCTATTCATGCTTGCAAAAATATTGAGAATGCTTTACGCATCAACAAAGAATACAGGGTTTTAAAACACGAGAGATGGTTCTTGGTTAATAATCAGCTTACTCCCATCCATCTCGAAATTTTATTTAAAAATCCGCGCCACGAAAAGAGATTTAAATATGAAAAAAAAGCAATGAATGCATATAAGGTAATACCGTTGTCCATTTACTCAGCAAATTCTGAGAAAAATTCTTTCCACTCCGCGGGAACGTTTCCCTTTCCGCGCGAGGCACACTTTTTTTGCTTCCTCGATGTTCGGAGGCTAACGAGGAAAATTATTCATGAACCGTGGAAGTATAAATATTCGATTTCAGTCGCGGTATATCGTCATTGCACGCAGCGACGAATTTAAACTCAAAAAGGAATTAAATGAGCTTATCGCAATGCTATCGCGCAATTATTTTAAGTTTTGTTTAATAGTTAACATTTTTCGTTGTAATACAAATTTTTTACACACTCTTTTACCTAGTAATACTTATGTTTATCTACCTGACAAATAATAAATATTTGTCTTCCACTCCACTGTGGGGTAGTAATATCGAAACTAAAAATCCGTAATATTAATATGCCGACCTATTTCAGTCAAACCAAAACTTCACGCATCGATTCAAAAATACCTACCCTTTCGGATCACGAATTAGCCAAACATGTAAATACGCGTATCTTCACGACTGAATGGAAATTCGAACTCGATCTACACTTTTTAATACCAATACCGCTTAAATCACTCCGAGCGTAAATTTCTAATAAATCAATTCCAAAGAACGTGTATCGCAAAGAATTTCCCACGCGAAAATCGGTTTCTCTTGTCTCACGTGTCGAACTTTCACACGATCCTCCCCCCCCCTTCCTTTTTCTTTTCCCGCTTATCTGAACGGGGTTGAAGCGTCCTCCCATTAATCGAGAAAACCCCGAGAATCCTGGCGTTGCTTGGCCGAACGCGTCTTCTGTGACTAATTTACCCCGCTCTCAAGAGCACGCTTTATGGGTATTTCAGACAGCACCTTTGAAGGTATACAGGAGAAGTACTGCGGAGACGCGGACAAAGGACGGACGGACGGGGGGGGGGGGTAGGAGGGGAGGGTGCGCGTGGAGAGAAATGGATAAAGGAAGGAAGGAAGGATGGATGAAACGAATAAAGGAACGGGGCAAGCGAGTAGGGGGTGGAGGATATCCGCGATAACGTCGGTGGTGAGGCGTAACGAAGGAGGGTGTGGCGAGGCGGAGAGAGTCGTGTCGAAGAGGGTTGAGATAGATGCGGCCAGCCTCTATCTGCACATTCTCGACGCCTGAGGTTTCTTCCCCGCATAGACGTCGTCCGAAACATATATGCTACCATCCTGCGCCAGAGAGTGAAATTTTATCATTCTCATTCGAGCGACGATATCGGGATGATCTACGTTGTTCAAGATAGCGGGTATCAGCCACGTGGAAAGTTTTCTATCTGATTTGTTGGGGAAAATTTTGCCGTTTTATGGTTGAAATTATTGCGTGTCGTTGAAGCTCGAAGATTTTCCAGTGGCGATATGAAAAACTTGGCGTGATAAGTCCGATTACTTATAAAGCTTCTCCGTTATTTATCACGTGATAGAGATATGGGAAAAAGTTGGCACTATACAGGGTGTCCCGTAACTAGTGCAGGACTGGGAAATGGGGGGTAGCTGGTGTGAATCTGAAACAGTTTTTCCTTTATCAAAATGTTGGTCGCGCCTTCAGTTTTGAATTATTAACAAAAAACGCTGGCCAATCGGAGCGCGTGAAATTCGCGCGTTCGACCGCGAGTGCGTTGTCTGGCTACCGCGCTCCAACGTAGCCGCGAACAGTCGCACTGGTACAGCGTAGAAATGGAGGGAAACGTACGGCAAATGTTATATCGCCTTAAGTTAAGAATAACGAATGATTCGTTATTCATGAATAACGAGTAAACTAATAGTTGTTTGATAAATCTGTTCAATACTTTTACTCGTTCTTCCCAATGGAATAAAGAGTTTTAGTACTCGTGAAAAAATGTTTCTCTAAACAGTTATTACGCGGTATCGGTGATAATGATCGCGCAGTGAAATGCACGTTCGGTAAAGTGATCCGAGCGTCCCTCGGCTCCCGCGGATGCCCGTATATCCGCGATCAGCTGTGCAATACCCACGGTCACCTGTGCGCTACACGCTATTGTCGGTACAATAGCAATATACACAAAATTTTGTTAATTTATGCAAAATGACTTTGCAAAGACATCGATAATTAATAAAATTCCAAAAATTGTAAAAAAGACAATTTCAAAAAATGCCACTTTTCTTTAATATCCGATGGCGCTTTTCTTTTCAACTTTATTGAAGATAAAATCAGAAATCTCCAAAAGTTTTTCAATAATGGCCTCATCATTCATGTTGATCGTTCATTCATTTCGAGCTGTGCTGCTACATCGCTTTCATCACAATTTGTATGCCTTGGTATGTTATTTAAACCTATTTATCAGCGGAACTGATGTTTGTATAATCGAGCGTTCGGATAATCGAGGTTCTACCGTACATCATGCCGATGACGTGCAACATCTAATAAGGTCTGTATTCACAATTTTGCACTACGATCCTTTAACTTTCTTTTTGTATCATCTAATATAGTAGAAGCCGCTTATTGTGATTACTATTCTGTAATTGTTGATAACCATAACCGGCTGATAACATTAAACGGAAGATAAAAAAAAACACATTACCGAACACAAATTATTACAAAATAATACAATCTACTTATGTGGCATGTATAATTACCAGCATAGATAACAATGGTCGACTGATCCAGATAGTTTAAAAATGAACACCGCGTATAAAACAATCACGGTCGGACGCGTTTACTCGTCCAATCCACCGAAACAACCGTCCTCATCGAGCCACACGAATTCACTTCCGACCGCAAGTACCTCGGTCTACCAAAACAATAATCACAACACCCCGCGAAAAGTAGGCGGGAAAGCACAGCGAGCCGGCAGAGGAGCACTTCCCGCATCCGCGAGCGGAGAAAGTATGTTCTCGCTGTGTCACCCGAGGGGGCGAAACGTATCCACGGAGAGAAGAAAAGCGTAACAACGTCGCTGACTTTCGGTCAGTGAAAGAGAAATAGAGACACGGAAGAAGCGTGTGACCGATGGCACGGTACGAAAGAGAGAATGGAAGAGCGCGCGGAGAACGAGGAAGCGGGAGGACGAGAGAGAGAGAGAGAGGGAAGGCATAACAGACCGTCGCCTGGCGGAGGGGGAGGGGGGAAGGGAGAAAGAGCGATCGTGTCGACGGCGAGCACGGGAGGGAGACGGAAGGAGCGACGGAGCGAGAGGGAGAAGGAACGGGTCGACGGTACTGGCAGGGCCTCCGTAGGAGAGAGGAGCGGCGGAGAGGGTGCTCGGCGAGAGGTGGAGGTTTCGAATGGTTCAGTTGTAGCGGTACCGTGGCACAGGTCGCACGTGGCGACTCGCTCCGTTTTCGCGTGTTTTCGCGCGTTTCGTCTGTTCGTTCGCCTCGCCTCCCTCTCTTAACGGTCACCCTTGCCGCGCTTCTACCCGAGGGTTTGACCTTTCTCGGCTTCTCCCTCTCCGCCGCTCTCTCTCTCTCTCTCTCTGTTCCTCCCTTTCTCTGTTCCTCCCTTAGTCTGTCCCCGGTCCCCCCTCTCTGACGAAGACCGGCGCGTGACACGTCTGACCAAACACGCGGTTCTTTCACTCGTTCGGCGAGCGTGCTCTCGTCAGCGTGAAACATCGTTGATCGGATCGTCGCTATTCGATCGCGATGCAGAACTTTTGCCGCTGAAAGGTCAAAGTTCTATCGAAGTGCGCCGGCCTCGGTACGACGTGGATCCCGCGCTACGGGAGATCGACGCCGATGATCGCGATAACGATCTCGAGGGGAGCGTGACTGATAATGCTGTTTCGCGATTATCGATCATTACTAGCGCGTTGAGACTGTACAACCACCCGATACCGTGCGAACTCGTCGATTACGAATATCCCGTCTATCCGGCATGACAAAAAGCGTTCGTGTGATCGATTGGCCGGCAATGGTGAACGCGGTCTAGTTGATTTTCGGATTGATTTGCGAAACGCTGTGAAAGATAATCCTGGATTGGTTATTAATAAATAGTGACGCTGCCAGGGGAGAGAAAACGTTCAATCGAAGCGTAAAGAACGTTGGTAAAGAGGAAGAGGATAATCTGGGATTAGGTATTAATAAATATTGAACACGTACCGAAGAAACTTACATAATTCTTCGATGAGAATCGAATCGCCACTCGGCGGTGAGACATTTGTTCCATCGTAATACCCATCGGTATTAGTCCGTCAGTGATTGAACAATAATTAACAGTGTCGGGGTACGATCGAGGGAAATAAATGAGATGAAATTCCGATGATCGGGGAGTACCGTCGAGATCGATTCGTCCGATGAAAACGTGCGCGCCGCGCGCGTGCCGGCTTCGCGAGAGTGCCGGCGCGTCGGTGCACGAGCGGGCAAACTGAATTTAATGTTATGGTAACGTCGATCGATCCGTCAGATACCACCCATCTCCGTCATGGTTCCTCGTGACAACGGGCGTACGTAACGATCAGAAAATAAAAAAGGTTCCGGCGAAGCGGCGTGAAACCGCGAGTACTTGGCTCGGCCGATGATTTTTTTGTGTTTGTGTGTGTGTTTTTTTTTCAAATTTACCGGAACTCCTTCCAACGCTTCAGTTACGGATCGAGCGATCGGATCAAAGCGAGGCGTTTCAAAGTTATCCCCGGCGATTGGGTACGAACGAAATTTCCTGTGTGGCCTTTTCGCGTCATGGGGCACGGGAGAGCGATCCCCAGAATCGATCCCTCGAAACATGAAAGGTTGACGGTAAGACTGGCGCAGGAAAAAGGAGGGATGGCGAAGAGCGGCGAGTGAGAAGCTTACGTACGACCCGCCAGTGTTTGTGTTTGGTCCGAACGATCCTCGTGAGGGACACGTGCTAATATATCGGGGGATGCATCGGGGACGATCAATCGGTGGATAGGAGGTTTAGGGTGAAAAGTAAACTCGTCGGGTCGCGGAACGATAGTGGAAGATTAAACGCTGTAGTTATTGGAATTAACGGGGAGGTCTCTGGCGTTTTAATGCGGACCAATGATTACGGTAAAAAAAAAAAAAATTGACTAGTTCGATCGATTCTGTGACGACGATGAGAAGTGCTGTTCGATAAATGAAACGGTTGATCGTGCAAATATTTGTAAACGAACGAACAAGTTGGAAGGATTGAGGAGATTGATCGATTCTATAACGACGATAAGAAGCGCGGATTAATAAATAAAATAATTGGTTGAGCTAATATTTCTAAACGAACGAACAAGTTGGAAATACAGAGGAACGTTGATTCAATGCAGGAGTTTGTTCTGAAAAATCGTCGATCCGCAAAAGACTTTATACCCATGGTGATCTGGAAACCATTGATCCTTCCGACAAAAAATTGACGAGATTGATGAATTCTATAACGACGATAAGAACCGCGGATCGATAAATAAAACAGTCGATTCAGCTAATATTTCCAAACGAACGAACAATTTGGAAATACGAAGGAACGTTAATTCAATGCGCGTAGGTGTTCGTTCTGAAAAATCGTCGCTCCGCAAAATACTTTATACCAACGGTGATCCGGAAACCATTGATCCTTCCGACTCGAGTCTCGCGCGTATCGGACAGTGAGGGGGAGGGTAACATCCCTCGCCAACATTCCACGTGACGCGAAAGGAATCGGTACGGCGAATGCTTTCGAAATATTCGAAGTATCGCTGAGTGGCGCGCGTACGTCGATAACTTCGATGCAGTCGTAACGGGACGGTTCGTCGATGTGCTAATTGTGTTTGTCGGTGGGTGAATCCTCGTCGTTCGATTCGGTGAATCTTTATGCGATCGCAAGAGACGTCGGGGGTCTACGCACGCGACATAAATTTTTTGCGCCGACGGAAACCCTATCGAGGTTGGTAAAGGGGATGCCCGCGTTGGTGAGAATAGGAAACGAGAGGAAAGAATAACGAGTACGTCTGTTTGCCCCGTCATCGGAGCTGTCCGCGTATTTATATCCGTCCGAGGCGATTCTCGCTAAATGCGGTTAAACGGGAAATCAATGTCCCACGCGATAGTAACGTCGAAGCGGCTGGTCTGATCTTCGAATCCACAGGTTCATAAATTCGAGGATTTATGGAATGAGACTGGATATTCGTTGAGACGAATTCACTTATGCTAAACACATTGCTGAGGATCCTGAAGGACGATTAAATATTAGAACACTGTTTTGAACTGTCGAACAAAAAGAAATATAAGAACCTGAATCTTGAGAAATTATTTAAATTATAGATCTCCGTGCACAAATACAGGAGTGCGTATGGTACTTTGAAAAGTAATTAGACTACTTACTTATAGGCAATTTCAAGAATCACGATAAGATAAACACGACGTTACACATTGAATTACTTTTCTCGAACGCGGAAAGAAGACTGGAATAATTTAGAATTCTTCGCTCGAAATCAGTATCCTTGAAAGTAATTCGAGAAAAGAAACGAGTTCAGCGAGAACGATGGGAATCGATAGCCACCGCGCTTCCCGAAAGTTTCAAGTAACATCGCGGGGATTACCTCGTACCAGCAGTCTCTTTGCGGCCAGATAAACGTGGTTTAGCAAAATCCAGTACGATACACGTACGCTCTTCGCGAAGAGCGTCGAAGATTTAAAGCGAGCGAAGAAAATAGGAGAAACGATTCGAGGAACCCGATTACACCCTGTTCAACAACACCGTCGAATAAAATACCGAAAGCACGCAGCTCAGAAAATCACCTGTAACCCGGAGCAAAGCCATTAACAAACAACGCCGCCATAAGGGAGCGCAAGGGATCGTCGCGACTTAAAACGTTGCGATCGTGTCGCGATCAAAATCCCAAGGATCTTCCGTCGTCCACGAAGCGAACAGAGCGATCAAGCGGTTTCGCCAGCTTCCGCCCAGTCCCCGTAATTCGCGATACAAAGATGAACGACGCGAAAGTAATTAGAGGAAAATTAGAATCCGAGCACGGTACACCGACGTTGATTACCGCGAGTACCGCGTACCTCGCGCGATAACGAGCTCGCCCGGATTACGTCGTTGAGAAGCGAAACGACGCGGGCCGCGGTTACCGTGTACACGCGAGATGAATAACGCTCCGCGTCGCGCGAGCGAGGTACGCTGGTTTCCGGGAAGCTGTTCCGGCGACTCTTTACCCTCCGGGGCGACGGCGTCGTCCTCTCGTCAAGGAACGCGAAAAGGCGCAAAACGCTAGAAGGGCGAAGGGCGCGGGTATTAACGAGGAAGCGCGGGGGCCCAGGGACGAAGGGCATTCGGAATACACGCTGTGAAATGGATTTAGGTGATACTGGTAGGTCGACGATAATGGATGCCACGCGTAATTCCTCGCTTTTGAGATACAATCGCGATAGGTTCTCGAGATTCAGGTGTGGCTAAGGTTGGTACTTAGCGTTCGAGTAAAAGGAAGAAGGTGAAGAGAGGCGCGCGAAGAATCGGCGAGAATGACGCGGAAATAAGTTTTCTCTTCCGGCTACCTCTGCTGGAAGTAGCGACGCGCGTACACGATAACCAGAGGAGGACGACGATGATGTCTGGACAAAGCAAAGACCCCGTGCAAAAGTGCCACTCGGATCCGGGGGCTGGAAGTACTCCCGGCACTTCTTACAGCCCCGGTAAGCGAATTTCACGGAGACTCGTACCAGGCATTCCGAGTTCATCCAACACGCGCAAGTGTGTTCTCACGTTGGACGGATACAGCTACGTGATCGGTGAGTACAGAATCGAGCGCGATAAGGGGTCGTACTCCTATCGGTTTGAAAGTGTGTGGGGGGGGGGGGGGGGGTTGGAGGAAAGGGGGAGGTGCTTATCCTCTATTCTCTATGGAGAGGCGCGTGCAAAGTGTTATCGTCGTTATATCGTACGAACCAATGGAGTTAGCCCTCCAGGCCGAACTTTCCTTTTTTTTTCTTTTTTTTTTTTGATGGTCTAGGTATGTGTGTAGCGGTCGATTGGATCTCGTGGTTGGCGATTGGATGGCAACCCACGCTCCGCGGGGAATTTTATCCGTCACCTTTTCTTTTTTAGCGTGCGGGATTAGTTGATTCTGAGGTGTACAGTGTTAACGGTCGAGGGTTGGGTGGGCTTGGTTGTGATAGGATCGTGATACGTCTGATCATGATTCTCTTGTCGTTTCGTTTGGTAGACAATTTAAGATTCAAATAGGAAGGGTGGTATTTTTAGATGATAGGCTAAACATGCTTCGAATTATTTTGACTGTGATAAACGTTTCGAATCACTTTGGGTATTATTCGGAATTACGCGGTCTTCTTGAAAGTTTGGGAAGCCTTCGATTAAATATTCTTCAAAGCCTTGATAATCGTAGAAGTTTCGAACAGTATTGAAGAAGATTTTAATTGATTCATGTATAAGATAGGAATTTGGGTACTGTACAGTAGAGGGTAAAGTGAAGCTTATGAACATTGTATGAAGGCTGTATGTCCTTCAACGAATTCCATAACCAGTGCAATTAAAATGTTTTGCAATAACATCTGCAAAACTATTTAAGATGGCGGTATAATTAAATAATGGCTTCATTGTTTATTTTGTTTAAATTTTACGAGTTTCTGCTCAAGATGGGAATCCTCGGCAGAATTGGAATATTAGGTACTTTTAAAATTCTTTTTTGCGCAGAATGCTTTCTACTCGTCAAATTTGTAAACAATATCACTGTTCCGGTAAGAACTCTCATCCTGGACAGAAACGTCAACATATTAAAAATTTAAAAAAGATACAACACATTATTTTATTTGATTTGCATACGTACACACGGTCAAGAGGGAAGAAAGTGGTTTGAATATTTCAGATGCTTGAGTTTAAGTAGGCCACACTGTATGAGTATGCTTCCTGTTTGAAACGATATGAGGGTCGAGCTTAATTCGAGATTGATGATATGGGACAGCGTGAGTGATAAATAAAAAACAAAGCGATTACGAAGATTGTTTTCATTGGGTTGAGAAATTCCGAAACTGACTATTAAGTTCAGCGAGGTACTTACGTTAATCATCTAATGCAGGATGATTCAAACTTGCCACGTGAATAACTTTTATATTATAAAATGTATAAATTCGCTGGTGTAAGTATTATGCAATGCCGATGCATAACACATAATTGAATACGACTTACCTCGTCAATAAATATTATTTATCAGTCAATTCAGTTTACTTTATTACTACCGACACAGTTCAAAAGAAAAAGAAGCGTCCTATTAAAAATTATTTTAAAGCATTGTAAATATTACTAATGGCTGCCGATAGCATCGCGCTGCAGGAACTAATTTTCCTATGACCATGACCATGGCAACAATGTCGGCTCTTATCTGAGTCACGTAACACCTTGCACAAACATACGTAAGTAATTAAAATATGAACACACAGATTCAACGTGTACCCTTCTCTCCTACCAACCAGTTTTTGTATTAAAGTTTTTATTAAAACAAATACTTGACGCATTATTTAAGCCTGTGAAGTTAGATACCTTGCGCTGTCAATTTTTTCATATTCTTGGTTGTCTTTCAAAAATGATTATTCCTCGTATACGAAATAGACAATATTTTCACAAACAAGTCGTATCGTTCGCAAGTTTATTCAACAAAATGTTCCTTCTATATCATGTACTTTATTACATTTCTTAATCGAGCTGCTCGAATTATTGTATTGCAGGTAAGTGGGGTTTGTAATTACACAAGCGTCACTTATAGCAATTATATGCCCAACTATGTTATACTGTTCAGTCTCTTACTCTAATTAACTAGCGTATATACCCGCGTAGTTTTTTTTTTTGTAACGAGCTCGGGAAGCGTTGTATTAATTATAGACAAAGTGCATAAACTTAATTAATCGCGTAATGTGCGAGCAGGCCGAGCGATATAAAGAATACTTTCCAATTCGCGAAAGTACGTTGAACGCGTCTCGATTGCGTCACGTAGCGAGCATCCCTGCTTCGTTATTTTCGATTTGAACCGCTCAATTCGACGAACACCGACATCATTATACTATCGTATAGTTTCAACATTGGAGTATTGTCCTACATTGCGCGTATACCTTCGTTTAAAAACAGGAAATTATATCCCGCAGAGATCACTTTAGAGTGCACACTGCGGTAGTATCGTGAGTGTAAATTAATAACGGTTTGACCTTTCTCCCCAATTTGTTGGCTATCACGACCGATTCCGCGATGTTTTTCTTTTGGCTAAATACTTTGTAAAAAAATTCAACATATTCAACAGCGGGTTAATCTCGAGTCAATCGTTGTGAGATAATTAACTAAATTTAATTATTTATTTGTATGTTTATTGATTAAATCCATTCAGAAATCCACTCACATATATCGGCAGAATACTTGTATGATATAAAAAAACGTGCAAACGATTCTGTTTATCGCGAAAGGCTATTTTTTAACAGTAAAAATGAAAATATAAAAAGAACTGTATTGAAATAGCCTTTCAATTAATGAAGTAATAACCCAATTTCCGGAACCTGTTTCCCAAATCAACTCAAAATTCCAATACGGTTTGTGAAAAAATGGTACGTTCTAAAGAACAATTGAACACGATTTCAGTATGAAGCATGAGGAATATTTTTAAAAACCTCAATATAGCTGGCCTGTGTAATTAAAACTAGACTCTAGATTTTCATGCATTATTGTTATACTGACTTTAAATGGATTTTGTGAAATAAATGCAATAAGTATACGTGAACTATGGTAAACGTGTAAAATAAAATAAAATAAAATAATGCATTTTGCATAAATGGGAGTCTAATGATATTGCAACCTTCTATACTAACTTTGTGCACTTGGCGCAGGACACGGACGAGGAAAAAATCAGAACACGATCGGTTGCCTGATCAGGCGAATCAGATCTCCTAGACCGTCTGCCCGATCAAATAACTGACGTCCTAAGCAAAGAAATCTGTCCATGCCTAACTTCTCAAAGTGTCCTCCTTAATATCTCTCAAGTCATCCGTTAATATTATTTCTATAAATTGGAACTGTAAAATAGTATCTGGGACTGTAGAGAACCTAGGAAACGAGCAATACACATGGCAGTTCATACTGTACGACCTTCTTAAAAGTTCAATAAACCCGTCCACTAAACATACTGGTACGATTGATCTTCCACGTCAATGATCTTCTGATTCCCGGCGCAAGTACTTCGTGCGCCGTACGTCAAGCAGATCGCAGCGTCTGCTCGAAGTAAACCAAGTCTCTCTCTTATCAGACTGCTCGGTATGTTTACAGTGAGGAAAAGCTTTCCTTCGAGTCACAATTTTCATCGAAGTTAGAATTCATCTCCCCAAGTGAACTAACGTACGAAGTATTTCAATAAATACTTTAGGGCACGCTTTCTTGAAATGATTTCAACAAATTCAACGCACTTCCTTTTTTACTTTACGTTTCACTCTGTAATCGATAATCGAGGAAAACTCGCTTCTATACTCTGTTACACGAGAGATCATATCTAATGTTCGACAGATTTTCAGCTCGTCTGTGCGTATTTCCACTTCGATAACAATCACTTGTATTTTATTAGTTGCACTCCCACTTGATACTTTTTTCCACTGCAACGGTGATGCGGAAGTAGAAGCATCGTTGCGACAATTGCAACCGTGCATATCGAGTCAGCGGAGTCGAGAGCGGAAGGCAGAGTGGATCTTGAGTACCTAACGACGCGTCGTTTCCCAAGCTCATCCGAATGCGCGAATCAATTATGCTCTGTCATGGAACCTTGTACATAGTCCATGTATATATTTTACGGGCAATGTAAATAATTGGCCATTATTTATAATGCCCGGGCACTGTATAGAATGCTCAATTTTTTGGGAAATATATATAATGGGCAGGTATTTCACAAACGGTCCGGACATTTTTTATGCATTCATAGTTGATATCCGGATCAAACGTAAACAACAGGATCCTGGCTTGAATGTCCCTTTGGGCATTTTTTAAATTGCCAGGGCATTATAAATAATGCCCAATTATTTACATTGCCCGTAACATATACATCTCATGTATGTCTGCTTTTCTTTAATTACAAAATTTATACAGTTTCAGTTCAACCAGGAATAGTTTGCGATTAACTGTTTGAATAAGAAATTATGTGCGATAAAGTCTTTGAATACTCGTGCATAGTGTATAAGATGCACTGGGAAGCATAGAGTTGTGTGGAGTTAAACAAAGTAAATACACTTTCGTTTTACGATTGAAATACAAAGACCACGCGAAGGCGAGCAATAAATATTCTGCGTAGCACCGAAGTACCCTCGGTAATAACCCAGAGTTAATTAAGGATCATTTGCGCGAGACTGTTTTATTACTATGTAACTAGAAAGCTAGTTTACTATCACAATATAACCAAAACCATCGATCAAGAAAGTGTTTAACGGTACGCGGGTAAACATTGTAAGTACAACGTGTGCACCTCTACGCGGATATTTATGGCTCATTTTTTTTTAATTACAATCCAAATTGCGCTCTAAAGTATTGTTTAACTCCTGGTACCTGTTTAATAAAAAAGCGTACAGGTATACGTTATATTAGGATGACTAAAAAAATATTATATTAAAGTGATTCACTAGTCACTAGTAAATTAATTCTTGTAAATTACCCTCTCCAATAGGAGATTTATAAATCAACTCATAATAAACTTATATTAAATAACTGAATCACTAATATCAAATAACTAAACAAACTCGTTTCTCACAGAATAACTTTTTGATCGCGCGTCCTTCCACAATCTTCTTGTCCCAAGGGGAGAGTAGCTAAACTTACGCTTCTAACCAAACAACATAAAAAAGCAAACACGGTTTCAACAGCGTCATGATCCCGAAATTAGCATGGCTCTCCGCTAAATATATTCATCAGAAACTTTCAAACCTAATTACACGTAGCCGCCGTTATGACACTTTATTCGCCGTGCCGCGGGGAGACGAAGGTGAAAACATTATTAATCAATGCTATTAGAAGGTACATGTGTATCGGCGAAGTGTTACGAGAAACGGAGGTTCGTTTCAAAACATAAGCAAAAAAAAAAAAAAATGACCGGGGAAGCTATAGTTAAGAGTAACTGCCACACCGTCGGAGGTTCCGCTTCGTTAAAAGGTGATTACCGTATAAGCTGCACGGCCCTCCTAATTAGGCCGACTTATTGTTGCGCAAGCCTCGCCACGATCTGACATATATTTGTTTCGATTAAATTTTCGATTAGACGTTTTATGCTCGATCATGTCGTTTTACTGTTGTCATTCACAACGCGATGGTCGTGCAGAATATTATTAATAGACTTCCAACTGTAGAAGCAGTTCCGTATTTTATTTAGTACGTTCAATGGAACTAATATCCACGATTATTTCGTAGGCAAGAACTTTGTTTCGAGGTGTACTAAATAATGGTTCGCAGTGTTCTTTGACGGTTCAAAATGTTTTCTTGAGATGTAAAATGAATTCTGTGGAAGGAGAGGATCGGTAGATTTAAGGAAAACTATTGTCTATCAAAAAGGATGTGGAAGGGATGATGGGTAAGATGTTTCGGTGGAAAGTAAAAGCGGAGAAGTACTAGGAGTTTGAATGATAAACTAGTGATAATGGAAGATGCGTAAGGGAATGGTGATTCAGGGTCTAAGGAAGATTTCGATGAAAGAATATTTGCTACGCTAACTTATGAGTGACCTTATCGCTAGAGAATTAAATAGAGATGTGTTCGGCACATTACACTGTTACCACTCCTCACTGTTACCAAGGAAGCCAAGAGTTATGGCAACTATGCAAAAAGACTTCTATCTAACGCGTCCGTAAAAAGGGCGCAACGCGATGACCTTGCACCGTCGCTATTCTTCACCCGGTTGCCTTGGCGTACCTTAAGTTTATCGGCTTTAACCGGTGGGTCTAAAAATTTCAAAGAATAATACCCTTTCTGTTCCGGAGAGCTCGATCGATCTATCAAAGCGTGTGCCTTCCATAAGCAGATTTCACCGTGAAATTTTTTTTGTTAAACTTTCAGAAGCAAAGTAACGTGATACGTTGCATAGGTACGCGTAATTTGAATGCTTCTGGTGTAATCTCCGAGTTATTATCAATCACGATTCTATTATTTTTAACACACTCTCGTCGTTGACAGTTTGGCATTTCAAGGGCCCTGAACAATTCAATAAGCAGAGGTTGCGGGAGTACTATTAGATTGGATGCTACTGGTATTCGTGGACCATTGTCTTGACCCCGAACGGTGTCTACTCAATTTAGGGGCTTGATGCGCTTAACTAAAACGTTTGAGCCAAGTACGTTAAGTGTCGCGTCGTCGACTCGTGTGTATGTATGCGCGCGCTTCGTCGGATGATTTGCATTAATTGAATCGTTCTCAGTTTGAAGGGTCAAATAGAATTTTATCGCATATCTGTGTTTTGGGGAATTTGGATTTTTTAGGTTGTTGATTGATTTGTTCCGGCGGAAATATTACTGTATCCCGCCATATTTGTCCAACTTTTCTATTAAAAAAAATATTGTTTCTTGTCTTTATTGATGAAGTGTCAGAAGAGCATTATTTTCGAATGATTTTCTACAATATTATCCATTTTGTATTACAATATTTATTTCTTCTTCTTGATGCATAATAGGAAGATAAATGATTTTCAACAATCGAAGGGGCTCCTGAAATAAAAGCACGCAACTCCACTTTTGGAAATTATTAAGTAACCAACAAAAGCATACTCAACATTCTAACGGTGTTCACAACGCGACTATGGTCTTGAGTGACTCAGTAGAGCGACATACCCTAATTAGAACGTATGGGTAATCCATAACTACATTGTGCTAAAGTGTTGTTTTATTCTTAGAATTGACATTTCAAGAGTTATTCTCGCTTAGGATAGAGACGATAATCCTGACAAGAAGCAAGCGAAACTATGTTCTGTATTGTGTTAAAATGTGGTTACCGATCTATTGTCCTCAAATGGCATTATAGTTATGGAGTTTACACGAGGCTAATTTATCAATAAGAACTGATCTAGTTTTTCATTGACGAGTACCCCCTTCTCTCCAACGCCCACCATACACATACCTCCATGCACAGGTCTACGCTCGTTGCAATGGTTTTTAGTGTTCCGGTTTTCAATCAATTATCCATTTTAAAATGCAAATAATAACAAACACTAGACTCGTGTTTATGTCCCAAAAACACCAGTAAGATAAATAATACGCGTGATAGATAGGTTCTTAGCACGTGTTACGCACTTCGATGACGCATTCGTAAAAACAGAATTATCACAGCTCCACGTGTAATCTTCTACAGTCTGAAAAGAAAAGAGAAAATTGTACTGTAATAAACTCGTCTAATAGAAATTGATAATCCATATAATTTCGCTAATGTAGATCTAACTGAGTGCTTAAAAAAAAACCATGCATTATAGCAATTTCGCTCGTTAGTTCCTTAAATCATTCTATTATGGCGTAATTGTACTGATAACTTCATCCGGGCAATTTTCATCCATCGAATCGTTCTCACTCGTATACCTCAAGTCTTGTAGTCAGTTATGATTAGCATAATGCAATGGTAATTCTGGTCTTTTCTTCAGCTGCTCCTAAGTATGCCTTATTCTCGTATAATCAATTATGTAAACGTGGCATATTACGAGGGAATCGGGTAATTCGCGGTTCTTTAATATTATAAAGTTGCCATGTAATTCAGTTTCGTGGATTATGTTGGACTTGAGTATAGTTTAAAGTTGAGCGTTTCCTTGATGTAGGCTAGTTTATTATGTTAATGGGAATTGAATTAAATTGATGAATGGGAATTAAGTTTTGTCTCGGATCAAGTACAAGTACGCGAGACTAGACCTTCGAGATTAATAATCTCCGAAAAGAAAGAGATGCACTGCTAAAACTAATATTATAGATTCCACATACTTATGATTCATGAAAAATTACCCCTTCCTCCGAACCCTGCCAATATATTTCCTTCTCCGATGCATTTACTCCTCTCTCACCTCCTCCCTCCCGTGGAATAATCGAAGTAAGAAACCCTATCGATCTCTTGTAGAATATAGTACGATGCCAATGGTTCTGTCAAAATGTCATCGTAACTTGCAAAAATTCTCACCTTCATCGGCAATGTCGTTCGAGTTTAGGGCCTTTGCCAATGAATCATTATTAACATGGCTGTTTCGAAGAATCAAAATGTTGCGCGTTTTCAATTATCCCTTTCGCCATTGAATTCCGTCGCTAATACATTTTATGACTCATACTTAATTCTCAATAATGAAATAAAGTAATATGGTACCTAATTAATTCTTAATGCATAATTCTCAATAAAGAAATAAAGTAATAGGTACACGCCTTCAATACTTTTTTGAAAATACTACAGAACCGTTCTTTAGTTTCCCCCAAACTATATGGTCACGGTACGGCAATGTTGCCCTCCTGATTACTTTATTCAACGTTGTGCTTGTCACCCCAGGCGTATCACGAATTCTCGCCGCTGCAACACCTTCCATTCACCGCGTCACATTCTCTAGATCCGGCAACGGTACTAAAATCTCTCCAGCTCGATGTACATATGTATATTTAACTACACTTAGATTCTTAGATCAAGGAAGTACCGTGAAACAACATCCATGCAAACAAAAAACCCAAACAAGTTCGTTGCCGCTGAAAGAACGATCTTCCTGTTTCGGTTTTCCGAAGAAAACTTCGGAAGCACTTACTACCCGTGTAGCTCGCTCAACTTTTCTCTCACCCCACCGAACGTCTTCTCCCCCATTCAGATTTCAATTTAAACCAAACCTTCTCGTGCAACGTACGCCTTAAAGTTTACAGTTTATCCCTGTCGTCTCTTCTCTCGCGTCCCTTCCCGGATATCCGTATAATTAATTGCAAAGAAGAAAAGAAGGAGGTTCACCGAATTCCATTCGGTGCGCGGACAGTGACGCGGTAGAGAGCCCACACAGCGTCGTTCCATTTCTCGGGTGGCACGATGTGTGGATTGAGGTGTCGACGGAAGCCCGGGTAAAAAGTCGAGCGATGGTAGAAGGATGGGCGAAGAAGGAAACCTACAGAATGGAGGAGGAAGTTGGAGAAAGAGGTAGTCGTGTAATCTTCTCGTTGCGAAACGTGCTCTTTAGATATATATGTATATACGTGAGCGTAAGAACGCTCGCAAACTACTGCTCGTTGCTTAGGAAAAGAGAAGTTGACTGCAGAATATCGCTGAAGCGTCGCTTCCTATCGTACAATTTAAAATGTATTTTATTTTATTATGACTCGATGCACTGGTGAAATCCATTCTTGAAGTCTTCTGTCACGTGGAACTGGATCGGAAAGTGTGCCATTCGAATAATTGGCAGTGCGATGTGTTTGGATGACGTTTTATGTTTATTGTTGAAAATAGGATGAAAATATACGGTCGTGTAGTTTAACATTAAGGGAACTGTCGATATGACGGATTTCAAATCTTTGAAATGCAATATCCCAAAAACCATAGCATTAATTTGAACCATTTTGCATCGTAAATTAATTCAGACTTAATTTGAATAAATCAATTTTTTAAAAGAAAATGCGTATTTTTGTTTACCCGTCAGTTTGACGGGTGCTCGTAGAGATTCTCGTAGAAACATTCCTAAACCTAGTGTTAAATATGGATACTGAATACTATTGGAATACTATTTGATCACTATTGCAATACCACAAACCTAGTTTTTATAATTTATGGGAGACAAATGAATATTCGAAATAAGAGCTGTCAATGAAATCAAAGTAGACGGAATACGTGTTCCAATACCAAACAACTCGTGCTTCGGGTTCAGAAATTTAAAAACGCACAATTTCATCGGCAATCTGCCTGAAAGGTCAGTTAAGGTTAATTCACATGAAATTAGTTTGCTCGTAGCTAGTGAAATTATCCGCTCGTCCTTTGCTAATTAACATTGTGTAATTGAGTGTCGCAGTAAACGATCGCCCTCTTTTACCAGTGTACGTACTAGTGCGCTAGTAAAGTTAATAATGTAAAGGGTGATTTACATGACATTTATGTACACGAGCATAGGTAAAGCTGCGTGTACATCGTCAATGCGTAATTAAGTAAACTGGTAAACCAATCATCTTTTTGCACCACCTAACTAGGTTGCTACTGAAGTGAAATTGTTGAAAGAATGATCTTTTTCCAGTGGACTGACTTACGCAATGAACAATTGCAATGTGATAGTAAACTGATCGGCTAATTATTAGTATGCTAGTTCCATGTAAATAAACTTTTCCCAACTCCACTAGTAAATTAGTGAACTAATAAGAAAATATGTTACTTTACAACGACAGTGAATTATACAATACTGGTTAATACAGTGTAAATTAATTATTTCTTTAGTTGGTAGCAAAAATATCAATAAGAGTAATTGGTATATCTACTGAACATAATGAAATAAGTCATGTAAAAATTGATAGGTACAATTGATACCAATTCATTCTAACCATGGCATTTAAAAAAATGAGAATCACATAGAAAAATAAAGCGCAAAAACCAGAAATTCGTAAAATGTTCGGCTTACATTTTTGGTGAAACACGAAAGAACGAAAAAATATTTTTACATAATGGACTACGATGGAACGGCACAGATACCGGTAACGTGTATGTTATCGAGACATCTCAATCATTAGAGAAAGGAAGCAACGGCAGTAATTAGCAATCAATTCGGCCAACGAGAGTCGAGAACAAAAAATCCATGGCTCGAATCGATTACTAATTACTACCGTTGATTCCTTTCTCTAATGATTGTGCTATCTTGATCACAATTGACCGGCTTTCGATCCATTCCACCCTGATAAAGGTTGCATTGAATTACCGTTTCTGAGGAGGACACAAACCTATATTCGAAATGTAAAGAATAATTAAATAATGGAGCTTTTGTATAGACTTGATTTTTTAATTTTTACGTAATTAATAGATCCGCCAATCTTTCTTATCGATACCGTTTTATTAGTGATTTTATTACGGTCGATTAATTATTCAATTTTCGTTACGGGGTGAGCTACTTCCGTGTAAATTAATCTGTGGAAACTCTGTCAGTGTTGGAATGATTATTCGTTTCTGAATGATGCTTATCAGTCCTTGATCAAGCGTGCTTTAATCACCATGTTTCCATTTTACATGTTTTGATACTACAGAATTCTATGCTGCATCGGAGAACCAATCAGTATGCTAATACATTCGACTCGAATAAACGATCATTATTACATTAATTAAAGATTGTATTAAAGAAAGAATACGTTTAACGAGATTGTTCGATGAAAAGTACTTTTCGCATACGTAAAACACGGCATCAAATTTACGAATTATTAGTTAATAGCCATTGACGCAAAATGATAACACAATTCCTCTCTGCATTTTGGTTTCATCGCATACGCGATGAAACGGGCGCAAGTTACATAAGTTACCAAAACAGCAAACTATCTCCATCGCCGATATTTGCTTTCTGGAATGGTTCGGCGGATGAAAACTCCATCGCCCGTTATTTGTGTTTCGTAATACTTAGTTAGCACAACGTCGTGCATTGTTATGTATTACGAAGATTGTTAATAAAAATTTGTTAGTCCATTTAGTGAATATCTAACGTAACAGTAAACTAACTCGTTAGTCAAATCGAGTCTTGTAAATGATCCTCGAGGAAATATCCTAGTCAGGAATTAAACCAAAAATTGATTTTTTTTTCCACGAATTCTAGTAACGTGAATTTTGAAGAATATTTTCACTCCAACTGAATCCAGAAAATCCAAGAATTGGGGAAGCTGCAGTCCTCGAAGCGAAACAGTCCGGATTGGGAGTACCAGAAACTTTAAATGCGATTATCTCGAAACTACATTCGCTGACCCGGTGGGATTAATTTCTTGAGTAACCGTGGAAATATTGGCTCGCGCCTGTGCAATTATACTCAAAACAATAGACATTTTTCAGTTCACGAGAGCTCTTTTCTTTGGACAAACCATTTTGTTAGTAACAATGACTTTATTATGATTTTTATAAAAGATAAGATTTATTATTAAGACTTTATAAAAGATCAGATAATAGATTATTACCTACAGTCATTACTCAAATTTTTTCGTGTTTAATTCGAAACTTATTTACCATATCAGCTTTATTGCTATGATAGCGTACATAGTAAAAGTGTTACTTTATTACTCCATTCGAACTTTAAGCAGTGAAAGGAGTAAAAAATTAATCTGCCCGCGCCGTTCATATAATTTTTGTTGAGTGCACCTCTCAGGCTAATTAATATTTTTTTAACTTACTTTACCGAACCCTGCGTGCTCCTAAATTCCCCAACACTCTATTTTTTAACACCCTGAGTAAATACCCCTAAATAAATTCCTAAAGGATACACAAAGTTTTCACACTTTCGACGCTTTTGCAGCGTAGGATTTACTTTTTAAATAATATCACGTTATAGCTTCCATAAGCTCGACGTGTTTGATGAGAAATATCAAATCCGCTTTTACGAGACATTAAGACGTCAACTGTAAAACGTTAACGTCCTTTCGCGAAATACCGCCACTAAGGCGTATAACGTCCGTACTCGCGTTTAATAATTTATTCGACTACCCGACCGTGGTAGCAGACAACGCGACGCGGGTTCACCGCATATGAGCGGAATAACAAAACAATCGCGTGGCTTGTCGCATCGAGATTCGCGGTTTATTTCGTCTAGACCGAAAATAGCGTATAAGTAGTCTACTTTAACGAGAGGAGAAGGGTCCCGATTGCTTGACCCCGATCCAAATCAAACTCGAGTCACCGAAGGGTGCTCGGAGGAACGCGCGTTACCGCCACCGTGTACACCGCTTACCGGTTCGATGACTTTTTATTATTTCAGAAATAAAGCCCGTCGTCAATTTAAGCGATAGACCATTGTTACGAGAAAGTAGTGGCCCGCTTCCGGCTATTCTTGGGCTGTTAATTGGATAATATTGGATGATACGAAGCCGTTAGGGATCGTAGTCTGGGCAGAGCTATGTTGAGAAATAAATCAAATGGGCGTTCTTTACGTTTACAGTAGGATTACTGTTGTCTGTGGATAACGTTTACGAGGTGATATTGATCAATTTTTTTGGGAATACTTGAAGTGATAATAAGCGGACGTACAAAGTTTGGATTTGTACTATATTAGTTGTGATTAATAAATTTGCAAGAAAATGATATCTTTAGCGCTGAACTGATTAGTGAACTACATAATTAGCTCTACCATCAGCGGTACGCGACGAATGACAAAAATAATATGTAAGACGTAGCACATTATTAATTTACGAGTTCAAATTTTGGCGACACAATGTCGAGTCACGAGTGGAAAGCCGAAATTAGTTTAACGGTATAATATCGATAGTGGAGTGGGTTAATTTACGGCTAAACTTATGTTTAGAAAAGCAACAAGATCAGAGTCGGTACATTACACATTTATTCATAAACACCGTGCAAGAATGTCAATTACCATACTTTTCCATCTTTATCTTTCTTCAAGCATCGATAATACCAGTAGTATCTTGCTGTTCTGCTCGTCCGAAAAGAACAAAGGAATCAAACGGGGAAAATCAGCCGTCTCTAACCCACTACAAAACGATTTTCGTAAGACTCTGTCGACTCTGCACGCTTCCGGTACAAACTCCTCCGAAACTTCGAAATATTCTCGAACAAGGGAGTTCGCTTTTGTGCATTCCTTTTGACGCACGGTGAACCGGAAAACTAGTTTACTCTCGAATGTTGGATATTCGAACGGAATGGCATGGAAAACTAGGGTGATAAAGCTCGCCAGCCGCACGAAGAGGAGAAGAACTCACCGGGAAAAGGCGTGTTGATACAGTTGCACCGGTCGAATTATCTTCGAGACATTTGTATGCGCTCCGGCTAACGTTAACGTGGTTCTCAAACAACGTTTCCTGTTTAACGCTTTCCAGTTGGCGATTTAATTAGTCGCCTATCCCAGCTTCGTGGGTATTTAATTTCTGGCAATGCTTTCACTGATATTACCGTAGAGTCTTTTCTTATTTTTTTCCTTTCCTTAGTCTTTCTCTTTTCTTTAGAGTTTTTTTTTTTTTATAAATTGTTGCGAGGAAGAGCTCGCAACGAATGCTAGCGATGCCCACTTTACTTGGAGTTAGATTTAATATGGTGATGTCATTTTTCCATACCTCCTATTTACTTGAAATTTTTCAAGAGGTGATTACACTTTCTCTCCTTCTTTTTCTCGTTTAATCGATTTGGTAATTTTGATCGATCGCGTGGTAAAAATTGAATATTTTAACACTGTTCAATTAACCAGCTAGCTTCTTTTGACGAGTATACTCGTGAAAAAGTGCCTCGATCTCGCGTTACGACGAGTATACTCGTCACGCGAAAAAGTAACTCGCATTGAATTGAAATTTGAGCAAAAACTAAAATACTATATTCCTCAATTTTGTGGGGATATTTTTAAAGAGGAAACACGAAATTGGTTTCTTCATTTTTTTCTCTTCGGTAATCCGAGCCACGAACAATTAAAATACGTTCATTAAATATAATATTCTCGTTATCGCTTCATCTTCGCGGCACAATTTAGGTGCACACTTTTCAAAGAGGTCAGAACCGCCAACTGGTTATTCTTTATTCAAAATATAGGATGCGCGTGGGTTAACGAGATGTTATACGAAAACGATAGCTAACCGAAAAAGAGCCCGGTAACCGGTTACCGGTTGCCCGCTAGACTAATTTAAATTCTCGCGAATAGCTATCGGCATCAGCTACTGCGTTCTTCTCTAATTGGCTATCACTTTCTATTAGTATCTCGTTAACGAAGCCCCCGAATAATAATTTCGGTAACGCAAAACCTGCTCGAAATTATCTCAGGTATCGCGCCATAAACGGATTATCGTAATTTTTGGGATACCCTATATAAGTACTCTTAAGTACACACGCGTACGCTTGGTATGTATCCAGAAATAGATCAGTAGACGGTGACACTTTTGCGAGTGACATTATTTTTGTCTAATTTCGTGCATTGCGTAAAGCTTGCCTTTTTTTTGTTTTGTATTTTGTCAGATCAGTAGACGGTGACACTTTTGCGAGTGACATTATTTTTGTCTAATTTCGTACAATGCGTAAAGCTTGCCTTTTTTAGTTTTGTATTTTACAATATCCACAGGATCCGCAGGGCTCGTGCAATCAATGCAGAGGACTTCCAGAAAGCGTGAAGTATCGGACAGAACTCGGCGTAGGTTTCAATTTGGCGAATTAATTGCCAAAGTTCGTTTCACGCAATTCAGTCATTGCCGCGGATCTAGTATAAATAAGCTAGTGAGAGCTCAGTATTAGTAAACTCACGCTCGTCGTATTCCTATTATCTCGCGATTACGTTCTTCGCGCGACCATGCAAAGTTAGTTAACGTATACACATTGCCTTAACTCCCCGCATAGAACATTCCTTGAACACAAATTGGACCGACCAAGAACAACGATTAAATCAATCGACTTGTTGTCACGTGCAATTCCGGTAACTTCGTTCGATTGATGGACTGATTAAACGAACAATTTCCCCCCCTGTATTTTTATAGACTGAAATGAAGATACATGGTATGGTTATTGAAAAAATTAAGGATTTGATAATTACGCAAGAAGAGAAACTAAAGTGGTAACAGGAAAAATCAATATTTTAAACCAAGATCAGTTATCTTATGGAACTTTCTTCACGAGATCAAAAGTTTTCTTAAGTCCATACTATGGTCGAGTGGATAAAGAAACTTCTTGCGTGTGTAAAATAAATTTGTGGTTGATCCGAATCACTGATTTTATGCAATCGCTGCAAAACGAAGAGAAAAAGTGATTTAGAGAAAACGGTACTTAAAGTTCGACTACCTGCTCGGGCCCGCCGTTACTCGCTCTACCTTCCCGGCTCTCGGATCTTTATTCTACATTTAATTTCTGAGCAATGTTACTTTCGAGAAAGGAAATTTTAGAAAATCGATTTCTTGGCTACCTGACCAACTGACCAACATCTAAACATTAATCTCTCACAATAATCAGGGAAATTTGATATCGGGAACTATGAGACATTACGTCATGCGTATCGTGATCGATCTTATTAACGGCAAAAGAGTGATTATCAGACTGCGGAAGTTTATGCAAAATGCATTATCTTGTGCCTTATTTTATGCACTTAATGAATGATTGAATGCATTATTTTATTTTATCTTATACACACAATATATTAAACGTATATTTCACGCATATTGTTTCCCAAATTCGTTTAAAGTCAGTATAAGAAAAATGCATTCTCGCATAAACATCCGCGGTCTAGCGATTATTCAACAATAGAACTCGCTTATCCGACCACTCACGTCCCCCCATTGGTTCGAATAATAATGATTCCAATTGCACTCCTACGATGCGAGCATCGCGAAAGAGATTTCGTTGGGCGGTTAGAAGAGTCTCCGCAAGAACGTCGAACTCCTGTAGGTCCGCAAAACGAGCCAGCAGACAACGGACGACTAAACTTGGAGGAGAATCCTACGTGCGCCGCATTGTTCGCATCACGACTGCCGCGCAACTGGGATTTGTTCCATTGCGATTCTCTCGTAGCAGTTTATCCTCCTCGACGTCTTTTTCTGTTCCCCCGTCCATTACACCGCACGTGCTGTTCTTCCTTTATACGCGACGTCTTCGTCAAAAGTTTCGGCAATGCACTCACGGCTTATTGGCGGTGTAATAAAAGTATCGCCACCGGTGCCACGGTGGGAAGTTTTAAACTCTCTTTTATCTTACGACAGGAGTGCCAGTACCGAGATTGTTTCAGTATCGATAGTGTGTGTCGATATTGAAATAATTTCTGCGAATTCAGTGCGCATTGTGTAATTGAATCTACTATTAAAATACCATACTTACGTGGTAGCCAATAAGGGTACTCGTAAACCGAGAATTTCTTCGACTTTATTAGCAGCTGGTTAACAAGTATAACGAGATAATAAACGATAACGTGATACTAAAAGTATATACTGATAGCAAACTAGATTACTAGTAATATACACCAGAGATGCCCGGCTTTATGGGCTATTGAGGTAGATGAAACGTTGGCTCATATTTTTTTATTTATTAATTAACATTTCAATCCTCCTCGACGTCTCTCGTCAGGAGACAAATGTCATTTAAAACATTCTACGCGTATGATGTACAAATATGCTCGTGAACGAGCAAATTGATAATAATAAACAAATATATAATAGAATATATGTATAAATAGTTAATGACAAGGTAGCCTTCAATAAAAGATCGTAAGGCCGAACTTACCATTCGCGAGAATGATAAGTGAGAGTTTAGAAGCGAAATGCTGTTAATGATAGGCACCGATGAATAGGCAAAATTTCTTTCACTAGTCAGGTGATCGTTGCACGGTTCCCCTTAGTCGAGCTACACTTTAACAACTCGTATCCGAACACAGCAATTCTCACCTGACCGAGATTTTTCTATACGATGAAGCACTTCGTGCCGGTATCTAATCGGCCTAGTTCCGCATCATCTAATTTCAAAGAGGACCGGTTATACTGGTAATTCGTAAGATTCTTGTTTTCGTGCCGCGACGAACAAAGGCCGTTGAACAGATTCGAGCGACGGTTACGACATTGCGCCTTGCAATCCGAATTCAATGATACGTTTTAATACGATGAACTAGTTCACCACACATATTCGATTTTACAATTAACGTAGATGTTTCTTTGAAAAACTCTTCGTTGTATGGTATTTCAACCAATTAAACACAGTCTTCGATCAAAGAGTATGCAAATTAGTTCATTTGAAATGTATCTTCAGTGACCTTAGGGTATTCGGTTGATCAACTTTTCTTCATTAGACTCCTATGAATAAATATTGAAATTAAAGTTTCTAAAATGTAAAATGGTTATTATTGAGTGAAGTTCCATTAATTTTTAATTTTTTAATTAAAACTGATGTTTGAGACTAACGATACAAGTGTTGCAATTTTACTGTACATCGATGATCATTTGCCCGATTTTAGGAAAAGTTGTATAGGTCACGAAAAATGCAGTGAAGTTTCATTAATTTTTAATTTTTTAATTAAAACAGATGTTTGAGACTAACGATACAAGTGTTGCAATTTTACTGTACATCGATGATCATTCGCCCGATTTTAGGAAAAGTTGTATAGGTCACGAAGAATGACGTGAAGTTTGCAACGAATTAGATATTAGGCTGCTAATGAAACAGAATTTTATTGCAGTCACATTTGAAATACGTTCGTTCAACCTGACTGAAATATAGTGGTTTCCTACACGAAAGCATGATACAAATAGCAGCGGAGAATTTTTCCACGACGGTCATGCGAACGGACGTAACGCGCGGAATAAATTTCTATCCTCCAGTTTTATTCTTCCACGAAGGCTGCAGTTCTCGTTCTGAACATCATGCAACTTCTAAAACCCAGCATAAAGGTCTCGTAAAATCAAATTTATTAAGCAGCGCGGATCTAAATTAAGCAATATTATCGACTATACAAAAATATTTTCGCCCCGCCTAATACTCATAATTTTGTGTACCCTTTTTTCCCAAAATTTGTATAAATTATTTGATATAATCATTCAATCGTGTAATATTACTAATTAGTAAATACGAATGGGGATAATTTGAGACAATAATTTTAATACAATAGAATATTTAATTTTCACGACGCGTTCGGTCGATATTGCAAAGAACAATTGTTATACCGAGTGACGAGCACACCGAGTACTCTCACTCATTGATCTTTAGCCCCACCGATTTTCGAGACGAATCTGCTGAGATAAAATTGAGTGAACGGAATTTCACTTTATTTGATTAAACACCCTATTGACGGTAATGAGTGAAATTGCCGAACATCAATATCACGGTACGAATGGATTTCATTAATTCCACGATCCCAACGATTAAGAATAAAGTATTTAATATCCGGCCCGTTGTTCCATGTTAATCAGACCGGATGAAATTCCGATGCGATAGGAGAAATTGGTTTCCAATAAAACACCGCTACTTTCCTTGGATGTAACGCGGGATATACGGGGATCTCCTCGACTACAGTTGGTTAGCATGTAGAAATTGGATGGAATCGCAGAAAGGCGGGACATAACTAACTTCCTTTTATCGGATCCCAAGGGGATTACCGTTTTCTACGTTTCCCTTTATACTTTCGGTATAGAGGTGCTTATTCTGGTTGGAATCTACCTCGAAACGGGTTCTCCAAATATGATGTACGTTTAGCGGAATAATGTACTGGTTATTTCTGGTATACGAGAGGCTCATCGTGATTCGACTGCACGCGGGAGCACTTATTTATTTACTCATTTGTTGACCCGATGAGCACTCCGATAATAAGAAAAAAAGTGGCGAGTCGCCAGTAAGAGTGTATAACAACGAATGATTATTAGACGTATCGAGAGAAAATTTTTTTTAAAACGGTCAAAGAATACTTAGGAGTGAGGGAACTTGAAGTTTTTAAATTAATACCCTGTGTGTCTATGCAAACCCTGTTCATTTTGAACACGGATGTTCAAAATGCTATTTATGGATACATAGAGAACAATTGTTTTGTGTTTATTTCAATGTTCTGCTGACACACAAAAATTAATAATGTGATAATAATACTATCTATTATAACTTTCATATCTTAGGATTTTTCACTCCAATTTCGTTGCACTAAAAGTCAGTATATGTGAAATTATGCGGACAGGCTCGTCGGTGATAAATCATTGCTTTACGCGATAATACGGTTGGAACGCCCTGTATTCAGGAGATGTCGATACTTCAAAATGAATGCATAATTCATACCTCGAGGAGAGCATAGAGACGTATGGTCCAGGATAAACTTAAGGGAGAATCTTTGATTTTAGAATTCCGCTCTATTTTGCTTGTAAATTCTACAATGTCAACAAATAGGTTTTTAATTTCATCTACATACATTAACGAGAAATTTTTATTTCAGATATTACTGCTGCGCATTTCCAACGGATTATTTTCAATATCAAACCAATACCACAATTGATGGTCCATTGATTATCCAGGCACTTTACCTGACATTTGATTGCAATGATAATTTAATACTAACAGATACTGTACGTTTTTCTAAATGAATTACCAATGGTTTTTATTAATTTCAGATCCACTTTTTATTCACACGGTTATTTTTCATTTACACTATATTAACTGCAGACACTTTAGCTTACTAGAAAAATACTTTACTAAAGTGAAATTTGCAACACGGAAACACAGGGTAGACGTCTGAAATTCAGCTTTACGCTGGATTTCCAATCCCTTTTCGACTCGACAGAGAGCCTATTAAACACGTGATCAGTATATACAGATCACTTTGGTTACCGGTGAGCGTAAATATTGGGTACACGGAGTATGCAAACGATTTCGTGTTTCGAACCCTTAGGCTCTCATTAGCATAGAACTGAAACTGTCAGCGAGCGACAGCCTACCATTACGCGTAAAATAGTGCATTTTTTTTATCCGTTTGAGTAACGGCAATAAATTTTTTATTCGTAAACACACAAATTACACTTGCCGTTTCATCGATTAATCAATAAGTCGACGCTTACGATTAAATTAACATTGGACAAGTGACTCATTTAACGTATCATGTTTTATAATTATTTATCTTAACCTGGTTTTGACATCACCCATAGGTATACTCCGCGTAAAGAAACCTTTTACTGTTCTGTTAGTGCACTATTTCAGAGGAGAAAATTAACATTTCTCCTATTATTGAGAACTGATTTAGTTATCACTATAGTTTTCTTTCAATCTGACCAATGTAAGTGATTAAAACATTGGAGAATTTGTTTACCCGTTTTCGCAATTTTATTCAACGGCGAAACTATTAATACAGACAGCATATCAATTTCATATTGCTATTATCGGATTACTCGATATCAACAAGTCACGAGACTCCATACGTGCCCCGAGTGTGTCTCGAGTGGCATTCGGTTAAAGATCAACGCAATTTCCCCTTACTTTACTTCGTAACTTCCCGTCAGTTTAGCGTTACCTACCGAAGCGGAATCATTTCAAGCCGCAAACTTGTCAGGAAAGTTTTACGGTAGTCGTGTCGGCGATGCTGCGGTACTAGAAACTTACGAACTTACTCGGTTTGAAATAAATAATCCTCGCGTTACACGCCCCTTTACGCTTACAAGGGAAAACTTCATTGTTCTCTCATCCGTGCTGCTCAAATTGGTCGGTTCGTTGAATTTTGAATGGATCCTGTAGGACGGTAATTATGTCTAGCCACAATTAGTCGATGATTAATTGTATCTCGTGTACTTTGCCGAGAGCAAGTTGAATGCGGAAAATTTTGAGAACACTTCCAGTCTTGGAATTCGAGGTATTACGAAGTTTCTAACGTTCTTAGTTATAAGATTAATTTTTGGTTTAAATAGCGCTGCGGTGGAGATCAATCAGCCCTTTAACGCTAGAATTACCGACGATTTATGTATACCTATTTCTACAATTTTTTTGCCAGTTTTACCAATTTTTATATAGTTCAAAAATATATGCTCACAATTATACATATCCAAGCTCTTAAAAAATAAATTTTCATTTATGTACTTAAAAATGGTAAATCTGTGTAGCCTCAAACAAAAAATTTAAACCAATCGAAACGACTAGTCTGGTAGTTCTAGTGTTAACTAGGATAAATAATCAAATTTATTTTGGGGAAGAAAGTGGGTGTAGCACAATTACAGAGGAAGTAATCTTCAAATTAAGATGACTCTTTAAAACTATAAAACAACGTTCGTATCCGCGAATGATTCGTTTAAGAAGAAAATGCAAGTTACTTCTTTAAACGAGGAACGTAAGAGAGTAACGGAAAACTTCTTTGCGCGAGTAATTACAAATACAAGTTAATGCAATACGTTTAAAAGCATCGGCGTGACGGCAAACTTAGTTCCGATTCATCTTAAAAGCGGGCAATTCGTAAAACAGGAATGACCTGTATTCTAATCGCACTCTGAGATCGGCCGTGCGATAAGGCCAAAAACGGAAAGCGTGAAAAACAATGTCTCTAATCTATCGATCACTCTGGCGCGATCGGTATTCCGTATGCTGAAATCTCTATCCTCTTAATCCCCCCCTCCCGATAGTACGATAGAATCATCCGATAGAGTCACAACTGCCGCTTCGCAAAATATTAACCTGCTTCAGCTATCATGGGAACAAGTTTTTGCATCCACGAAAGTTGACGCTCGCCGAATCTCTTCACGGGCCTCCTTTCCTTTTACCCGACATCGTGAAATTTTATGCGACGACGGTTCGTTCGCCACTTTCTTATTCGAAGAATGTTGCCATGGAGAGAGATCCGCGAATGGCAGCATACTAATATTTAGCGTTTTGCGAGGAACAGTCGAACGTTCGTATCTATGGATTTGTTGCGATTTTAAAAAAGGGCGCTCTGAGCGCGACAGTTTAGCTTGCATCAGTGATGGGTAATCTTTTCAGATTTGGGCGGCGCATTCAATTTTTATTTTTCATAATTGTGCCCGATTGCGTTATTTAAGAGAAAATGGTAAATGAAACAGAACAACTCGACTTAGGCAGTTATAAATCTGCCATAAGTTTTATACGAAGTATTTGTAATCAAGATAATAATTATTAAGTAAATACCTTACGATTAACGCGGTGACAATCGAAAAGATTGAAGACCTCTGTCGCGGTTACTTTTCGGATTTGCGTTTATTTAACATTATTGCAAATATCGCGAGTGTCTGATACCTTAACTATGTTATTTGACGATGAAAAACGTATGTTATTCAAGAATAAACTGAAACAATGGAAGCTCGGCATTATTATATACTCAGGAGCAAATTTCATCAGTTTCATTTATTACAGAAACAATCTTTCAAACTGCGATCGTTCTACGTGACATGCGGTACGAACGGAGCCAAGAATTTTCCAAGTGCTTGGATTTTATTCGAAGTAAAACTTTTATAGGTACGCTAGTACCACACTTTTGCGTCGGCGTATTACTACGATTTGCTAGCCATACTGATAGCCACGAGTATTACCCATAAATGCGAACACAAAAATTGTAATACCCGGTGGACGTCACGAACGTCAGCTGGACATAATGGTTCTTTGAAAGTGATAATTTTACTATGAAACTGTTGTATGTTATTATATCTGGTATTCTGCTTTTAAAAAGCCGGGATCATGTGCGACTTTCGTACAGAATGTGTGATAAAAACTTGATAGAAAATTTACTACACGCGTTTAAACCGGAGTAAACTGACGTGCGCGTGTAATGTCCAAAATTGAAATATTTTTATTTAGTAAATAGTCATAAATAGTGCGATAAGTGGTGGGATAAGTTATGATTAGACTGCGGATGTTTATGCAAAATGCATTATTTTGTGCCGTATTTTATGCGCTTAACGAACGATTCAATGCATCATTATATTTTATTTTATTTTATACATACAGTATGTTATACGTATATTTCACGCATATTGATCGCATTTGTTTCCCAAATCCGTTTAAAGTCAGTATAAAAATGCATTTTGCATAAACATCCGCAGTCTAGTCATAAATGATTCATAATTAACTTCTAACCATTTTTCCTATTCAGTGTTTGAAACGAGACAATTGCATCTAAAACCTATAAGAATATTTGGTGCAATTTGCGATCAGCGTTTATGCCGTTTAATTAAAAAATAAATTCTCGCTCCGAAAGCTCTAAGCTTTCCGGCAATGGTGGCGCAAATTGACTATGTGACGTATGACAGCGCGCTGTCAGTTTCAGACCGCGCTTGATATGTTCATTAGCGGAGGGAATCATACCCTTTCACGATAACGTGAAACAATCGTCTCTAAACAAAATTTTATACGAATGGAGTTCTGTTTACTCCCGGTACTCGTGACGTTTAAAAGAAATGAACTATCGTTATTACTCCAAAAGGAGATGCCGATCTGCGAGACTGATAACGAAACGTCTTGTTGTTGTAACTTTATTTTTGTTCTTGTGCCGGACGTAATCAAAACATTAAATGATACAAAAATTATACGGAACATTAATAACGCATCAATGGCTATCTCATTTTTTACTGAATATTAGGAATGATCTTCACCTGTGACTAATGTTTTTTTTTCTCTCGTTTCAGGTACGTATTCGTCGATTCAGAGACTATCCGCGCGAGACGTTTTCGAGCGAACCGTAGAGCAGGGTATGTGTTATTTTACAATTAGCAGACACGCATCGCTCTAATGCGCTTTGTACGGATATAACCGTTCCGTGAAATGGATGCGTGGAGAACAATATAGCATTAGGGAACATCCACTTCGCGTTCAAATATTCAGCTTGTATAAAAATTTAAATTACCTTCGTGCGCATGCAAAATTATACTGGCGCATCGCGGTTTGCTGTAATTCGACAGAATTTTATATTTTTACGATACATTTTATCTTACTGGTCTAAAATAGTTTGTTTTAAAATTAATATGATAATATGACAGTCATATTATCATATAATAAATAATATGGTGGTGATACTGAACAACAAGCCTGTTCAATTTTGTACTAAGCTCGCTAGGTGAGGAGACTCTTAGAAAAAAGAATTCGAAATGACACAGGACACAGTTAAACTTTGCGAACTGTTGTTCTCTTTCAAAATGTGTCATCCCTTATTTCCTGCCCAATTTTGAGCCCAGCTCGCTAGGTGAGGAGACTCTTAGAAAAAAAATTAAGAAATGACACAGAACACAGTTCAACTGTGTGAACCGTAGTCCCCTTTCAAAATGTTTCATCCCTTATTTCCCAATATTTTGTAAGTGAGCGATGATTTGGAAAAGTGTTACGTACATTCGTGTAAAATAGACATCAGAATTGTAGGATCGCGTGCGTTGGGAGAATTTACCGTCGGTTCTCCGTGAAAAAAGATTGGTTTAAGAAAACGACTCGAAACTTAGCAAAACTGCGCTTCCGGAGTATTGAGACCGATGAGAAAAATTTCGAGAAGAAAATTGGATTTACACTTGTTCGGGGGTTATCTCGATCGTTTGGCTGAACTCCAACGCTTCCGAAGAAATGCGATCGCAACTTCTGCCGCGTTTCTCATTCATTTGTTCCCCGCCCCAGTGGCATCGGCAGGTGCAAATCCAGAAACATAAATTTTCGTGTGAACTCGTCGTAGATAGCATGCGAGAGAATTCAGAAAATGCCGCAGGGAGGTGCGACAATTTCGGTTAGTGCACAAATCGGCCGGCAGGAAAAACCAAACGGTGAAACTGAACTTATGTACAGGGTGTCCCATTTTAATCAGTGCACTTCAATAATTCGGAAACTAGTTCTCAAAAAAAAAAAAACTCGAAGAAACTAATTTTTAAGCACGGCTGGTTTTAATTTTTCTAATTTATTGAGTGTAATTCGCATGGGGAAGGTGAGAACCAGATTGAACTTTTTTCCGAATGGATATTGACGGTTCATTATCAAATTATGTGCAACAGGTGTTCAATGGAATTACTCATAATCCTATAATTTGCACACAGAATTATGCGAAAATGTTACGCGTCTACATTATCTTACGAACATGTGAATAATACTTATTAAAAAGTGCTTCAACGATAAAACTCCATCGAGATGTATACCATTTTTTTTTATTGCCCAAGTACATGTTATTAATTTTATACTCGTGTACCGTCCTACATACAATAAGACATCAATATAACTTATCGCATCAAATTTATTTAAACATACAGTATTATAAAGTATAGTTTTTCTTATCTTTGCAGCAACATCTTCTTTCACATTTCATACAAAACCAGCTCATTCAACACACGAAGGAATATGAGAACGTTACAATGCGGGATTAAATTATATTAAAATAATCTATGCATTATAATGTAAACACATACATGGGGGGGGGGGGGAATTTAGCATCTAAATATTTGAATAAATATCAGAAGCGCAATAAGTTTGAAAGGATCAGCGAGTATACCCATTGCTCCATTTACACTTCTTACCAAAATAGTTGATTTTGCGGGTAGAGCAAAGTTACCCGTGGTTACGTATCCTCTGAAAAATATAAATACGTCACTGTTAGTACATGTAACGGAGTAACCTAATTACATTGAGCACAGTGGTTTCACTGATTCATCTATCAATTGAATTATACAAAATACAGGGATTATTGATTACTATAAATCAGCATTAAACATTTTTGTTTAATAACTCTGTTGGCGTTGAATTTAATTTCAAATTCCATAATCCTTAAATGGCGCGCGGCGGATTTAAAGACTGCACCTCTATTTCAAAAATTTCAGACTGTTCGTTAAATACTTTTTCAGTAATCTCATTTGAGCATTACGAATAAACTGAAAGTGCGTTGAATGAAAAAGAGCGTTGATGTGCACAACAATGCTGCGTGGGCCTCTTAAAGGCGCAAATAACTATCAAAACAACGAAAACTGTTATTCTATTGCAGTTGATAACAAACTACCAATAAAAAGAATTAGAAAACACTGCCGATCTATCACATTCGATTCACTCATCTTCAGTCAAGCTTCCAGAAATGGTTAACTATTTCTAACGACTCCCAACCTATCGATTCCAGTTCAATTGTACATTCTATTGTAGAAAGCTTAATAGAATTGATTTTTGAACTTACTCGTGTTGCGATCCAGCGGCCTTGTTCGCTAGCAGGACTATAGTCGAATCGTGCTCAACTACTTTCGATAAATCGACCGTGGCTGGCTTGCTATTTGAGAAGTTTATCATAAGTGACACCGTTTCATCAGTATTGTTTCGTACAACTACCAAGACGTCCGACGACACAACGGCGGTAACAAGGTCACCATTTTTCAGAGCTTCTGATGATTTTCGCAGCTTCGTTAACTTTTGGTAAATCGAATAGTGTGACTGGGGATCACTTTTTTGTGCATCCCAATTCAATGTTTTGTAATTGTCGTTAATGGGCAGCCAGGTTGTCTTACCCGTAGTAAAGCCTGCGCATAGAAAATGATGATAAGCTTTCTAATTTGTTCGTTAAGTACTCATCGGTTGACGGTGAAAATCCACGAGGGCCATTTTAGAAGGTTCACTTCACCAACTGGGGGTAAGGTTTATGAGACAGACGTCTTACAAACGAGATAAACGATCCGGAGTAGTTTCAAGCATGTTTGTCGAAAACGTTCGTCCCGGCTAAATTACCGAGATATTAATAAAAAATTATAGCTAATCAAGGATGAACTTGGTAGCCAGTGGCACGTATAGTGCGTCGATCAGTGAGATGGCATCTGAGAAAAACGCGTCCTCATAGCTACAACCCAAACGCTACAACATACGTGGGTGCGATTTTCTCAGGTCCCAGCTCCTGATTGGGCACACAGGTTGTACTGTGGTTGTATTGGAACAGTAGGACCCAAACGCTACAACCAATCAGTACACGATTTTTTTCAGGTGCCATCTCCTGATCGGCGCACAGTACTTACTGGGGTTGGCAAGAAAGTATTTTCAGTTGTGACACGTATACAGCGTTGTTGTTAATCGAAATTACTTTCTTGCCAATCAAATATTAGCGCGAGGTTATACGAAATGTAATAAGAAATACAAAGCTTGCCCAAGCGCGATACCCAATTGTTCTGCCCAAAATGCCACTCAATTTAGCGGCCTTTTCAGACTGTAATGGAGTATAGTTATCCTTTTACCTGCGTTCGTGGCATTCGTCCATTGGAATGGTGTGCGGCAAGGATCACGTGACTTTTCGCGATAAAGTTTCTCTCCGGCGTTACATCCTTGCGGATCTTTCGTGTCAATAAACGATATATCAGGGTGATCCACCATGCCGATCTCTTCGCCATTGTACGTCACCGCAACACCCGGTAAGATCATTGCAAGCATCGTCATTTGATCGCCTCTTTCAGGAAATCGTGTAGCGGTACGACTTCGATCGTGGTTTCCCATCTATATTGGTGGATTTGTCTCGATTTATCTTTATGAATTTGTAAAAATACCGGATTCGAGACTGTCACTATTCTGAGGAAGATGTTATATATTTCTGCGATATATGTGACCACGGTATCGGACGTCGTCGTTTGCTTTATTAAAACAAAGGTGGATTAATTCGATTAAATAATTTGTGCTACTATTGGCCAAGAGTTCGATTTCGGTAGGATCAACCTCGAACGTAGAACAAGCTTTAAACCATGATTTTCTATGGTAAAAGCATCGTGTACAGGATTGCTCGAATTTTTACCCATAGAAAACTTGATTGCCCCAATTATAGCGAACTGTATTAATATTTCTAGCACGAATAATATTACTTCTCGTCTTAAAATTTGGAAAATAATGTTTTCAGGAATCACTGTAATCCGAAGACAATAACGAAGGGGTCAATAGATTTGTTCTTAATTTTACGTTGTATCATAAAATTATAAGTTAGTTTATTGACACACGAATGTGTCGCCCTGCCCGAAGATCCGAAAAGTATTAACTACGAAAATGATCTTTTATTAATTAATCTACTGATCAATAAATTTTGAAAAAGACCTGATGTACTCTGGGAGTTCTTGTTATTATACTTACCACCCAATTAGCGACACCATCATCCGGCATTGCTTCCATCCATTCGTCTATGATGCGTTTGAAATCAGTGGCTGTGGATTTGGCATTCGCTTCCATGATAAATTTGAAATTGAACGGAACGTTGGACCCAACGTCATAAAATTGCGTTGTATGCTCTAAACTGGTATATGCTTCCGTCATCATCACCTACATTTGTAAAATAATTAATTTGCAAAGCGTCTACAATATTTTCTGCGTACGCGTGATGAACTCTTTTTCCACTGAACCGTCCGAAACCGTCCCTTACTCTCTCCAGCATTGGCAAGCAACGCGGTTGCGCATTGAATTAAAGTTTCAGCATGTATCTCTCTAAATCCTACTCAGTTGTGTTTTGTTTCACTCGGTTTAAGCGACGAATGAGGGAACAACAGCGACGCGTTCATGGGCTTGAACTTGTATGTGCCAGTTTTAACTGGCAGCTACTATATTTATGTAGTATTACTTTTAGAATGGTTTAAACGAAGCGGTAAGATCGAAATAAATAAAAAAAAATGTAAAGTAGAGCAGTAACTGAGATAAAAGTAAATCCGGTGCACGATACAACATGAGTCGCGTGGTGGGTCAATAAAAGATAAATAACAATACTTTATTGGGGCGTACGGAGATTTAACGCAATCGGCAAACGGCTAAATTTATTCTATTTACCTTTTCATCGATATTGTTAAGGTCAGAATAATTGTCCATCAGATACCGCCAGGTTTGTATGAGTTCATAAGTTTCCATCTGATCTTTTGTATAAATGTGATTTAAGTATGCGTAGTCGGCGGAATCGGTCGTCGCATCACTTTTCGGTTCGTCTTTTGAAATATCATCTTCAAAAATATGTGGCACCGCATCTATACGGAATCCATCTATTCCTTGTTCCAACCAATACGTGATTATATCCTGCAGGAATAAAAGTATCAATAATACTGCCGAACAGATGTGGGACTAACTTAGTTCGAGGATTTGAACGGCCATGTTTTTGAAGATTTTTTCGGTTTTCCCAATCAGTTTTTACTGCCCCTTTTATCGTAGACTATAGAAGTGTACAACATAACCCTTTTCTGACGGTAAATTAATTATGGTGAATTAAAATATTTCCCATAATTTTCCGCACAGCGACAAATGTTGCTTTTTACATATCCGAACACATTTTCCGCTTCACGATTGCAACTTGGACATAAATCTTCGAGCAACATTATGGCGTTTGGAATCTCGGAAAATTTAAATGTAGTTTGAGTATAATTATAATTCTTCCTATAATGCTTCTCGAACGTATTCGAAATCAAGCTGAATCCAAATTTAATTCAGAAACATGTCCTCGGACCGATTAACTAAATTAGTCCCAAAATTTTTCGAACACCGCATAATGGTACCTCGCAAAATGGTACGATTATTTATGATTCTAATAAAACGATAACATTGTATATTACCTCCATCTCCCGTTGTACGTCGGGATTCTTATAATTCAAATCAGGCTGCCTGTATTCAAACTGATGGAAATACCATTGTTTCCTCTGTTCATTAAACGTCCATGCTGGTCCCCTAAACACACTGAGCCAATTGTTTGGCGGATCTTGCTTGTTGTTCTTTCCATCGGACCACACGTAATAATCTTTATACTTCCCTTCGCCAGCAACGCTCTTTTGGAACCATTCGTGTTTATCGGAAGTGTGATTAGGAACGAGATCTAAAATCACCTGAAAATAATAACGCGTGCAGGTGAACACGTTACGATGAAAAATGATTATTATCGTTAATATTGAGTCGAACATTTTTTTAATTAAGATAACTTCGAGATCTAATAAATAATTATTTGTATATTCAATATTTTATTCCTGTCATCCCTGTCACAAATGTGTACACCGTGTGTTCACGGAAAAAACACTTCGTGATTCACGTTCGTACCTTTAAACCGGCTTCTTTAGCGAGCTTCAGGAGGCGACTGAAGTCTTCTATGGTACCAAAAGTCTCATCAATGTCCCTGAAGTCCGATATATCGTATCCAAAATCAACCATGGGACTTCGATTAATGGGTGACAGCCAAATCGCTCCTATGCCGGAATCCGCGAAGTATTTAAGTTTACTTGTTACACCTGTGTGCAAAATTGAACCAGGTATGAACTGATGATGCTCCATTTGCATAAATTTAATTTAACAATATAACAGGTTATTAATTATATATAATAAATAACATATAATATATAAATATATAATTATGCATAATGATAAATATATATATAATTAATATAATCAAATATATAAATACATATATCCGAGATTTTATGTGTATATATTTGAATCATTGAGTGTCATCTATGTTTACGACTTCCACGTTGTGTTTCCAAGAAGCAGAATAACTCAAACGGATGTTACATAGAAAACGGAATACGACAATTTAACGAATGAGGTAATACACCTGTTCAATTTACGCTAAATATACAGGACGAAAGAATGGAAAAGTTATACTATATTTTCGACTCATCGATTCATACCGAATCACCTCTTCCTTTTCTAACATTTGATAAGTACATAAGTAGTTTCTTCCAAAACTATTTCCTGGCATCGTTCACAATTACAATACATAATTCCAAAAGATTGAATAACATTCTAATGGAAAGTAAATATCTATACAATGATTTGCACTATTAAACAAACTAAAAAATATTTCAATCAAGCAGAAACTTTTACGAATTGATTGTTCAACGTTATCAATTGTTTAATATTTTTATCGAACTTTCAATTATTTTTACCTATATCATTATCACATCACTTAAGTGCATGTTGCAGTTATTTTTACCAATATTATCATCATCACATCACTCGAGCGCTTGTCGCACCTATCCGCGCAACGTTACAGTCGGAAAACACTTTCAGATAGAAACACTTATTACGTGCGCGCATTGAAAAAAAAAAAAAACAACTGCATTAACCACGATAAGCCACTTACACGGTCACGTTACAACACGCCTGTAATTTTGTCGCCATTTGGCAAACAGTCACCGTGCGACGCGAAGCGTGTCATAATTATACAATCCCTAAAATTAACTCACACTCGAAGCGCACCGACAAAAGCGTCGACGCATGCTCTCAACGTAGCCTCGCAATTTTCTCCGAACGACCGAATAAAAAAAAAAAAAGAAAAAAAAACACGTTCCCTCTAACACAATTTCCTTATCAAAAACCGTGTATTCGTCGTTCCGATGAATTTTAACGAACCGTCGACATCGTTCTCGCGCAACGCTGAACATCGCCCCGCGCTCGTTACGAAACTGCCGTGTGTCTTTGCTTCGAGCATGTAATTATTGCGGCGCCGTTTGGCGCGCACTCGAGGTTGTTGTTCGTTTTTTTTTTTTCTTCTTTTTCCTCTTCCGTTGATCTTTATCGCGGCGACTGTTATACGGCGCGGAGGCGGGTATCCTAACGAAAAGAATTTTATATTCCGCGCACGAGTCCTGGCGGTTCGTCGGCGTTTTCCGGGGCGACGCGCGTCGCGGAAAGTTTCGACGGTGACTTTCTTACCATTAATATCCCCCACGCCGTCGCCGTCGGTGTCCAGGAAACTTCGCGGATAAATTTGGTAGAATACGGTGTCCTTCCACCAGCCTTGGTTGAGTATCTCACCGGCGGTCAGGGCCGCCATAAGCAGCGGTAAAAGGAGAAGCTGGCCGTGGCTCTTCATGATTACGATTACCCTCGCGGACTGAACGGGAGGTCCTCTTATATGTTATGTACGCGATGTTTTATCAACGGTAGTACGGGGGGAACATACGCGGCGATAATAATAGGAGAATCACTGATTCGTCAATAGATAATGCGAATTTCTGACGCAGGTACGTGGCAACTAGGGTGGGGCGCGTATGTTGGACTGTGTATAACTATCGATGTGTGAACTATTTTCTTGAAGATTGGTCGTAGAAAAAATCTTAGAAGTTGATGTATACGTTGTTATGTGTTTGTCAACTTTGTTACAGTAGTTTTTTTTATAAGAATTCTCATGGTTTTTAGTGACATTTGTTTATGGGACGTAGCTGTTCGAAGTGTCATGTATGAGATTGACAGTGTTACTGGAATTATCAATCTCATTTTATATCATGACCTTAGAGAGGTTCGTGAACAGTTTGTAATTCTTTCAGATTTCTAGTGGAACATAATGGCCCGTTAGTCTGGAGAGTCCGAAAATAATGCACACGCATCAACACCAAAATATTATATTTTAGTATCCTGTGTTACAAAAACGAGAAATATTTTCACGTATGACAAGCGATGACACAATTATTGCAGAGTTTTTTCGTGGGATATGTTGTCCCGTTAATCTTGAGAGGGTTAAACGCTCTTCTCAGCAAAGTATAAAATGTACAAAGTTGGAAAAGTAGATGTACAACTTTACTTTTTTTTTCTTCGAGTTACCGCAATGCACAATATCTCGCAATTTGAAGAAAACTTGAATCTCCGGAATTACGTTCGCAGTTACGTATTATACAACTTGTCCGTAACAGAAACGTTTGTTGGCCTTCCCCGTTATGCGAATATGAGTTGCGGTCGAGTGACACAAAAATTATTTAAAACGAATTTTGAAGGAAAGTTTCCGTGCCAGGGAAAAATTTTATGCGGTTTGCACATCCACGTCGAGGGATAAAATTTACTTGAGAATTCGGTGGGGAAAAAACGCGATGGTACTGGCCAACTTCGTTGGAACCAAGCCTCGACTTTCTGATAATCTACATTCGGATGACCAGTCGGTTAACGTAATTTGCTCGCTGTACAGTTGCACGAATCTGAATTACGGGAACATTTAACGCCCTTATCACACTGGTAGATAAGCATAAAAATTAACTTCCGTCGCCAATAAGATTGCACACGTTAGTTTTTCTTTTACATCAGAAATATGCGATTGCGACGCGACTAAACTTTTTATTTTTACGAATTATGAGTTGAAAAATAAACTTTTTTTCAACTGGACTAAAAATTCTCGTTAAACCACGGTCGTTTCTGATTCTAATTTAAAAAAAGCCAATCGTTCAGCGGCAAACGAATCCGCGGCTAGAAATGTTTGAAGAAAAAGTGTTATCGATATGTACACCGAGTAAAGTTAAATAAAATAATACCGTTACAGCTAGTCAGCTGCTTGCGGACTGGGGCTGACCCAAAAGGTAAATCCCAAGTCACTCCTTTGATCTCTAACAAAGTGTTATGGTTTTTTCATAGGGTGGGTTTAAGAAATGTAAAAGATACAATACCACGGAGGCCAGCGCGACGATTGAAACTCCCAGTGTGCTTTTTCACTCGAATGCGACTAAAAGGATCTTCGTCCGATTTCCCCCCCCCCCCCCCCCACGTGAGTCCCTTGTGTACCGTGCATGTTTCAAATGCCGTGTGAAGCGGTGCTCGAACACCTCTGTTTGACTGTGAAGAGGACATGAAAGTCACACTCGAACCAGATACCGAGTATTAAACTGTTGCCAACAGTTCGCGACAAAAAGTTGACAAAAATATAGACTGCGGCGAGGGCAGATCAACTAGTACGAAAGCTTTATCTGAACTTTTAAGATTCGATTTCTTTCGAATAGTGTGAATCGACCTTGACACTAATGAGATAGTAAGATCATCGCGGGAGAAAACGAGTTATCTCGATGTATCTAATCTCATTATGCATCCTATTTGATAGCGTCTAGATCTCGCGAATCAAGATCGATTATTATAATTACTTAGAATTTCTTCAGCCGCGATTAATAGAAATCAAATTTTGTGCGTAATGATTGAGACTCTGTTCGAGTGACGTAAGCAGTTTGTGCGTGTATTTAAAGGTATAGTGCGCAAGATTCCTTAATACATAACGAATGATAGAAAATAATTATGAAAGGTATGTTTCCGACTAAAAATATATTAGTGAACACCTCAAGCATCTCTTAACGTCAATGGAACAATACAGCAACACTGTAGATACCCAACACTGATAGCATTGATTTCTGATTCTTTGTAAATGATAAGGTAACATTTTCTTACTTATTATCAGAACTTACATTGATTGATTTCTTAGACGTATGTAGATATCGAATAGAACTGTTTAATATGACATTCTACTTTTAATACGAGGGACTAATATACGTCAATAAATGTATACAAAATTGGATTACTCCACTATGATTCTCTGCCCTTAATATACTTTTCTGTCATTTTTAAGCATATCTCAGAGTTTGTAATTATTTAAAATATGCTCATTAAATATAATATGCTTGTCATCTGTTCATGTTTGCGACACAATTTGGCTGCACACTTTTCAAAGCCGTCGCAACCAGAAACGCTTCGTTACAAACTTATAAACAAATGGTGAAAGGGGAAATGATATAAGTAATGACGGATTTTCCGCTGCAAAATACGAAGTAATAATCGTATTGAATCATTTCGAGGTAGAAAACACAATATCAATTCAGATAAGATAAGTACTTTTGACCTTTCGTATTCTTCAATGAACAATCTGTCGTTACCTATTTCATGTGCCGTTTCAATATTCGTATGAGAGATGCGAGAATTTGTAAATGAATAATTTGATCGGACAACGTCGATACCACTACTTTCGTACATAAATCAGTGTGGTAGGTAAACTCTGGGACACCCTGTATAATTATATTATATATAATTGCATTCAGAGCGATCCAAAACTTCACAATGACAAAATTATAAATTCTATGACGTATGGTGTTATGTTTCCGACTATTATCAGGAATGCCTAACTTTCCGATCTTAATAAATTCGGAAACTTACGCAATAGCGAATGAAATACCACTCACTACACGTAGGTATCTTATTTCAATATCAAGCATCGACACAAATGTTTCATTTTTTAATTCATGAACCTATCGTACTTAACATTAGTCTCGCGATCGGCTCTGTACTCGAAATCATCGTTCAGAGGACGAAGATGTATCAAGAAAATGTTTTAAAGCGACTGGCTTTTGGCGATCGAGCCTGTGCGGACAGGACATAGAAAGTTTGACGAGAGAAATTCGGCACGATTGTCCCAAACTTGGCTGTCCAACCGTGACACGGAATCGAGTATGGACATTCGAGATTCGGTGACGATTGTAATTGGCAACAGGATTGGCGGGGGCTGTCGTGTCGTCAATTCAGAGTCCGTCGCAGCTTCCGCCAATCTTTGCTCTTGGGCTAGTTCCGCCTACCTCCGCGAAAGTGAAAGGCGATAATCTATTCGAACTCGAGATCGTATTTTCGATTTCCAGAACAATGTTACATATCTGCGTCTTATTAATAAACATTAGGTATTGATGTACAGCTGGCTGCTGTTTCCTTTAATTCAGTGGACAGGGTAGTAATCAAAGTATCAGAGCATTAGTATCGTGTCGCAACAACTTTGTTTGTCGAATTTAGATATTTTATCTTTTTTGTTTGTTTTATTGATAGTTTGTTTTTGATATTTCAGTCAATATTGTGATACAACCGCAAAAACTACAACATTTTTTAATTAATCGGAGCGGCACATGCAAACTCAGACGAAAAATATTTGAATTTCGGCCTCTGTCACATTTCTCGGTGAGAATGCGATATCATCTTTAACGAAAACCATTCTCGCGTCGCGTTGAGTGTGCCTTATTCAAATAGTGGTAACTCGCAGAATCTCAATTCTTCTCCCCAAAATGTAAATTTCAGTCCTCCCCTTTCCGCTTACCCTAAATACCCATCCTTTCTCAAATGTAGACTAATATTGTGCCACGATAAAATGTAACATTCAAATATTACGCAATACGTTATCAAAGAGATTGGGGAATTGACTTTTGATGAATTTTTGGGTATTTCATCCCCGGGGTGATATTACGGGCGTTGGATTTATTCTATGGGAATGAGTTAATATAAAGGTGAGTACGTTACCGGAAAACGACGACGGATGGGGGGGGGGGGGGGGAGGATGGAAGATTAAATTTTCAGCTCGTCCCTTTTACGACATCCAACGCGGAGAAAATCAACTTTTCAACGCAGATGTTAGTTGGAAACGAGTCAGGAAATAATATTTTTCCGAGTTACACCCAGGGGTGTATTATTCGAAACCCTTCACCTTCGGCAGGTACATCGATATAAGCTTGTTGTTCCATGATACAAGACAAATAATACAAAATGTAAATAATATACAAATAATACAAAAAGTAAGAAGACTATTTTCTTAACGATTGTACCGATCAACAAGTTTAGAGCAGTGGTCCTTAACCTGGTGTGCGTGTACTCCTGGAGGTGGGAGAAACAATTAGCATAAGTACAGCAGAAGTTTTAAAAATATCGACAATCCATTTCTTATTATCGATTAAAGGGCAGTTCTTCTTCCTACCCATCGCGTAAAACAAATAAATAGTACCGGGGACGCGCAAGCGGCGAAGGAGAAATACCTCGCTCAGGTTTGCTCTAAACGGGAGCTACCAGTCTCGCGAGCATCGGACCAGAATACAATGTCATTCGTAATTGGTCCCTACATATATCAGGTATGCATGAGATTGTGTTCATAGCTTGAAAACCGTGGCACGTATAAGGAAGCTGCCATAACAGGGCTATAACCTCTAAACGGTCACTACTATACTTTCGCGCGTAGCCAATCCCGGTACAATGGTACCGGTAATAGGAAGGGCCGAACTTCAGAGGTATCCACCAGAATAGAGCAGATATAATACTCTTACATTAAGTATCCTCTGACTCTCTATTCCCTTTGCGATCTGCCAGCCTCCTAGAGCTTCCCGCTAGAAGAGAATGTGCAAAATGTGTCCGGACCACCCTCAATTTAAACCGCGTTGAACCGGTAACACCGTTACGCCATTGGTTCGAATTTCAGCAGGTGATTACCTGATTTTCGATCGTTCGCGAAGTATGCTATATAGATGGGGTGAGGTCGCGGTGAACCGACAACGTTTAATGCAGTGGTTCCTACATTTTTTTATTTCCTGTATCCCTTGAGTAGCTTTTCATTGATAAGTACTCCCTTCTCTCCACTGACCCTATCCCCGAGAACCATACACGTAATTCCATGCAAAATATGATTTTATTTCTTCATTCTTTCTTTTTATAGGTTTCTATAGAAAATGTATACGTTTTAATATAATAATGATCGTCGTGTAGAACATAATGAATATTATGAAGTCAGAACTTACGTGAAAACGGATACAAATTATTTAGAATCAATGTGACACGGGGATTTCGGGAAATATTAATGGCGTTTTTAATTAACATATGAGTCATTCTGATAAATTGTATTATGTGCTATTTTTACATCGGTCGTGTATTATCATAAATGTACGCAATACCAATACCACAGAAATATCACTGGAGCGTAGGTTGGTGCAAGAATTAGCATAAATATATATGCCAAATATCAAATTATGATTCTCTCGGGGTACTCAATTCCAGTTGTTCTTACTGCGTGACTTTAGGGCTAATGTAAATCGAAGCTCCAGATGCTGGAACTTCCACCCTCCTAATGTCAGCTGCTTTGGACCTAAAATGTGGAAAATTTAACGAATAAAATTTTTGCAGAAATAACATTATTCTAAATCGTTGAAAGCATAAGCTGTCCCGCAATATTTTACCCGCCATTATTTTCAATACTCTGTTTTCAGCTATTTATAATACACGTTGATATTAATCACAAAATTCAAATACTTCAAACGAATTTAAAAACAGGCCCTTGAACAATGGAAAATAAGTTAATTAACGCGAATGCGTCAGCGATGGAGTCAGACTAGGATTACATTGGACGCGATTGGATGTGACTCGGTATTCGCACGCGATCTAGCGATCCTACGATTGCGTGTGGCCAATTCAAATTCATGGTAAGCAGTGAGTGCGGTTACACTACCTATTCTACGAAATAGCTCGAATACGCGAACCGTTAAAATCGGTTTGATTGTTCGTCCGATCTGATGCGACTATAGGTTCAATAACCGAGCTGTTCTGACCAAACTGATTAGATGCAATTAGTTAAAATGTGTAACAAAAAATTGATAGCTAATGGGTTTCCCTATAAAAGTTTCTGTGACATAAAACACAAAAGTGTTTCATTAGTCACTCGTGGATAATCTTTGAATTTATTCCGTTGGTTTGGTAGATCGTGAAACAAAGTGCGGCATTCTTCGTTCCTCTGTTTTAACTCAAATATTTTATTTCATACTCTGAATCGGTCATTTATGCAGAATTTCGCACGATATATGTCACAGACCCGCGATCCGGTCGTCCGAATACGAAACCAGTGTAACCCGTCAGGTCGTACGACCAGATCGCATCCAATCGTGTCCAATGTAACCGCAGCCTAACCGTAGACTAACCATAGCCTGACCATAGCCTAACCGTAGTTTGAGCCGTAGACTAATCGTAGCTCGGAAGGTTTTCGAGGTTTAAGATATTCTAAATATTCCAATCCACATAATCTTCAGCATTAGAATGAAGCGTATACTCAATTTTATTTTATGTAAAACAATGCATATTATTAAGCGAATAATATTGCTTGAAAAGCTTCTTGACACTCGAACGATAATAATTCAGTTAACATCGGTGTCAATGTATCGATGTTAGAGACAAATATAAAATGATCCTCTATAACTATAACTTGTATAATGTACACTCACCCTCGGATTAAATGATTGCCCGCAGTGCTGTAATAAAGGTCCAAGTGCGTTGACGCTATATCAAATACTGATAAGTCTATAGTTTCTCCCTTCTTTCCAAAGTTCATTATCGCGTAAACACCTTCACCTTCCTCGGTTTCCCTGAAGAAATTATTACACATATTGGTTCCGCGTAATGCAATTTGTGTTCGTACTACAATTCCTATTAGCTGATAAAGCAGCTATACGTTGTACAGTCGCTGCTTTATCGTTTCTTTGTATATACACAGTAGAACGTCGATTATCAGAACTAATTGAGGCACATTTCCGTTGGGATAAGTGATTAGTTAGGTCAGGTCTGAGCAACAGTCGCGCACGACCTTTCTTCCTCCGCCGGATACAGACCCCCGCTACAATTCCTTCGTGTCACGCAGCGAACGAAATTAATGGTAACGTTATTGCGTAAACTAACGCGTTTCACGATTTTATGAAATTTTATTAATTGAATTTTACCGCCTTCTTGTAAATCTTTATGTTACGATTAGTTAGGATATTAATATTCAATTAATATTAATCTCCATAATTTATTTATTGCTGTAATCATCGACAGTTTCTATAAACTGTCTCCTTGCACCACTTGTCTTATTCGAGATTATGTTTACGCGCAACTTATGTTCCCCTCGTTACGATTAAAATTAATTGCAACGATAAGAATTTAGTATTAAATTTAAAAAATTGTGTGTTTTATTATTTTTCAGCAGGAGATGTTCTATTAACTCGCCAATGCGCGTATAGTAATATATTCTAATCGTCATAATAATATATAAACTTCTTTCTGTTACCAACAATTAGTATTGCGATTAATTACTTTTTCTATTACTCGACGATTCAACGGTCCACGTTCTACTGTAATTACTTTATTCGATGAAGCAACGGATCTGTAAGTTTCTGACAAAAAAAAAACGTTGATATCTTACCTGGAGAAAGCCAATACGTTTTCGTTTAACAGCTTGCTAATTAGTTTCCCTGACCTGACGACGGGCGATTTCCTTAATTTCGAGACTGCTTGATAGAAAGCATAGTACGAGTTCCTTTCTCTTTTCTGTGCAGCCAGGTTAAGGGTTTTGTAATTATCGTTAATTGGCAGCCAAGTTTCCGGATTCGTGGAAAATCCTGGAATGTCAAAGTATATGGTCAAAGCGAATTAAACATTCCGAACCAGTAGTTTCGAACAGCGGGTATAATAAATTGTTTAAATCATTATATTACCGGCATAATGTAGTTATCGTTGTATATTTAATTATTGCGTGTTTCGACCGTTGTATAGAAATTCTACATTTTTGGAATGTATTGTACTGTAACGTTTAAATAAATTTATAGAAATCTCAGATCCGAACCATAATCTATCTAACGCTTTCATTTCTACATTTACGTGTCAATTATCGCAGTTCTTTGTTCATATAAATAGGATATGAAGAAATATCGGACAGGCTAGAGATATTCTTAATATTGAAGTGAAGAAATCCCCTCTCCCCTTCCAGTTCAGCTTCAAATAATTAAACAAAAATGTAGTAAAATATTTCAGCCCAAAAAGCCCCAGAAAAAAAAAACTAAAAAAAAAACTTTGAACTTTGTGCGAAGAACACGCGAATAAGGGAAATGTCTAAGCATATCGCGAACTCACCGGCGGAAGTAGAATCGTCCCATTGGAAAGGCGTTCTAGCGGGATCCCTGGAGCTGTACTGGTATCCGTCTTTGCCGGCATTGCATCCTTGCGGGTCCTTTGTATCCTCCCACGATATCCAGGTGTCTTGCATTCCGATTTCTTCCCCATTGTATGTTATCCCCGCGCCCGGCAACAAAAGTGCCATTATTGCCACGGATTGGGCCGTTTCAGTTCCGAATCGCGTTGCTAATCTCGGTTTGTCATGATTTCCAGGCTACGAAAGACAATCCTTGTTATCATCGTAATCTTGGTGTAACGAATCGCACCTGTTCTAAATATATCTCACTGGTAAACCCCTTTTGTCTGACCCTTTTGTCCGTCCCTTTTTCGCGCAAGCTTTGTAGTCCGGATGTTCGCGCGTGTTCGAACATGCGTTAGAATCATTTAAAAGCGTGTATGGTTTTCGAATTCGAAACGAGTTGAGTAAATATAACACAGGCGTTTCCAACTCTGTTTCCAGTCGGACGATTCTTACTGATTCGCGGTACGCTTTTAGAAATTCGAATTCCCTTGTACCGCGGTCGTGTCCGATAGCGATTTTATCCGTGCAATTAATTGCGATTGTCAGGACACGCTGATGCAAAAGATATAAGACAATATTCGCGAGATCGGGAGAAACCAAATTTAACGTTTCAAATGTTTAATATGTACAGAGAGAAATGTACGTTGTATGTAAACACGATTGGAAATACAAAATGTTGCAAGGGAACGTTCTGCTATGATAACAGAACGTTCAGACAAATTATCGGCAAGTAATATATTATCAAATAACTTCCACTATATGTATGGGATTTAAAAAAAACTATCAAATAAATTTGAGTAACAGGTGTTCGGATTAAGGAGGTTCTATCAGATAAATGGAAAAACTAACGTAAACGCGTGCAAAGTTACAAACAAATTCCTTGTTCATCAAATCATACGATTCTAACCACGACTCACAAATATTCGCAAAACGATATCACGTTACGAAGAAACGCTAATCTCCTAAGCGATGGGAGCCGATCAAACCTCGTACCCATAAACGTGCGTCCCGGTGTCTTTCTAAACGCCCACATTCGACGCGCGTCCGACTTACCGGGTACACGTTCATTGGGCCCGCTAAAGTGCTAAAAACTCTTCCACACGAAAATATTCTCCCGGCGTAACTTACCACCCAGTTAGCGACGGAGCCGGAAGGCATGTTTGTCATCCATCTATCGATCATGTTCTTGAAGTCCGACGCTCGGGAATTCTTATCGACGTCTTGGATCAGGCCGAAGTTGAAGGGAAAGTGTGCACCGTAGTCGTAATACTTCATAGTCAGCTCGAGATTGGTATAAGCCTCGGCCATCATGATTCTGCTTGGTCCATCAGTGTACTCGTCCAGTACTTCCCTCCAACCGCGCACCATTTCGTAAGTTCGTGGCTGGTCCTTCGTGTAAACCTTGTCGGTGTAACCGTAGTTGTTGGGATCATCGTTTCCAGTCAGTGGTTCGTCCAGGAATCTCTCGTCCTCGCAAAGATGGGGCACTGCGTCCACCCTGAAGCCGTACACGCCCTTCTTTAACCAGAATCTCATCACGTCCTGAGGAAAAAAAGGCAATTGTCATTCGAGGAGAATTTAACTCTCTATTGCAGTCGAATTTATCGTAAATATCGAACTTCAATTAATTCAGTATTTTTTAACTAGTAGGTACAACAGGTTTCAATTAGAGATATTATCAATTTTTTTTTCGTTTTATTAAATACGCAAAGAAATGGATCCTCGGATAAAAGACTTTGTGTTTTAAAAAGATGAACGAGAACCGAGTGAGTTGCATCTTTTACAAGAACCAAGTGCATGATTTACTTTTATGTCTTCGTCATTTTTCAAGAATTTTGGTTCCTCTCACGTGTTCATGCTCTCGTCGCGAACGTGAATTCGGCATTATTTATAAAAGAAGCAATATTATTGCAAAAAACCGTTCCAGCTTACATTCGTGTTAACAAAAATTAAAAAAAAAATCCGCAGGACGCCAAACACGAGCCATCCCAGTGGTAGGCTGTTACGCTACCCGTCAGCCACCAACCGCTGTGATGAAATGTAAACATTTAAGGTATATCATGCGCGCGCTAAATTTCAAAATGGGTTTTCTGGAAAACTACCGCCTATCTGAACCTGTTGTTATAGATTTGGTTAACGATCGACCCAAGGTACCCTAGGTACCTCGCCAGAAAGTCCTTTCAAGGCATTGTCCGTTGTTTATTACAAAAGTTTTTAATCTTTACATTTTCCTTATAGCCCAAACTTTGAATAAACCTTTAAGTGTAATTTAAGGTCTATATCTATAATAATAATGAAAATATGAATTTTTGTATGAGACAGTGTACATTACACGGCTAGTCTCGTTCAAACTTTAAACGAGTTCTCCGAACGCTGTTTTCGGCGCTAGCGGGAAGCATAATTAAATAACGTTTGTTTCGATCGAGTTGAAATTTATGCTAAATATGTTGAATATACACACCTAACGCGTATCGTAGGGTTTTTCTCGTTATCGTCACCCACTTTTGTTTCATTAATGTTTAAAGACGATATTATTTCTGGAGTCCTTGTCGACTTGCATTTTAGTCTCCCAACAGCGGTGGTCAGGTTTTAAATATAATCGCACGGCAGAAGTACGGCACAGTTTCTCAACAACGGGTAGCGGATCTTTAATAAAAATCTGTGCAAGACGTAGCTGGCAGATTAATCAAACCTTTTAAAAACGACAAACTGCCACTAATATCCGTCATTAATCTCTCTTAATGCGTCGCTAAGTTCGCGTGCACGAGAAATTTATTTCCTGTTGTCCGCGCGGAATAAGGAAACGATTCGATCCGTCCTTTCGGCGATACGGCAATGCGGCAACGCGGAAACAAAAAGCTAAAGCGTTTCCCCGCCGTCGGCGGCCCGTTTTATTCGAATCTTCTTATTCCGCTAAGCTGCCCGGTGCCGCTGATTTATCGCGTCGCTAATTACGGCTCTCCGGTGTCCTCAACGTCACGTGACGTTACTGGAAAAGCGATCGTCTCGTATCGCGGATCCACGAGATATATTTTGACATTGACTCTCGCGAAAGAAAATTGCACGTTTCCCTCGCGATAGCGTGGTCGGCAGAGCAGTATCAGGTTTCTCGTTTTACGCGCGTGGATCGTCGCGAAAGCCGAGGGGGAAAAAAAAAGGGGCTCCGATCTAACGCAATGTATACAAGCCGGATTTATTTCCACCCCGGGTAACGATCTCACCCGACGTAATCCAGCATCCCTACAACCGGTCCGAGGGACAACGAGATACATAAAAAGGAAATCCGATATCGTAGGTATGATCGTGACTAAGAATTTAATTGTCTACGGAGCGAAGTGCGAGACGTTTGTTTTTGTTTTACGTGTGTGTGTGCGAGGAAAACCGTGCTTCGTTCGTTTGCCTGTTTTTAACCACTTGGCTGTTTTTCACGAGCACAGTCAACACGAAGAAATGACAAAGTTTTATATTACGTCGAGTATACTCGTCATGCGGAAAAGTAGTCACGATTTGCTGTTTAATTGAAATTTGAGTGAAAACTGAAATATACTAAATTATACATATCGCTCATTTGCTCATTTGCAAATAATTGCGGATTTTGTTCGATAGATGTGTTATTTAATATGACCAAAATATCTGCGTTAAGCTCGCGCTAAAGTTTATAGTAATGGGTGCATTTTATAAAAAGGTGTTCTAAAATTTCAGATGCATAAAATTCGATTTATCGTAATGATGAATTACGTTATTAAAGTTTAAACGAAACTACCTCTGTTAATCCCCTTATTGCAGGAATAGTTTACTGCATGTGGCGTCGAGTTACTCCTGCAATGTTCTAATCTCCATTAACTACATCCAGGTAGTTAAATAATTGAGTTATCCATTCGTTAAGAATGTTCTCTTTTTCCGAGCGTTATGTAATTATAATAAAACAGCGTCGGAACCCCGCCTACATTTACCGGCCACGTTGAAATTGGAAAATCCTATCCGACCAATCCGATATGATCTTTATTAATTAAGCGCGCTAGCCAACTCCATTAAAACGCTCCAAAAGGATTGCCATCGACTTCCAAATGCCTAACTGCTCGCATCACTTCCGATCGTTCGCGAGGGGGGGAAACTTTCGCGCGACGGTCGTTCTGCCAAAATTAAACCAGCTCAAAATATTGATTACCAACAAACCTTGATCTTCAATCTGTTCTAATAATAAGCCACCTCTAATAACCAAGTAGCAAATAAATTGATATTTTTATACAACATGTAGTTAAAGAAGTGGGGCTTGAACAAAAATTTATTTTTGTACTAGATTGTTGTTCAAAAGTATTTTTTGTACTGCACATATTACATTGAATGGGAATTAAACGGGAATAAATGGGAATGGGAAAGGTTAAAGGGAACTTGTTCCACTGTTATATTTAACACTTTCCACACGTATGCCGCAGTACAGGCGACATTATACATGCAAATGCGACAAATACAGGTGCAAAGGGTTAAAGGTGGTCATCCGAGCATCCTTTACGGCGAGCTAGGATGCGTGTATATAGGCAACACTTGACGCAAGGCATTTCAAATCAACTATTTGACAGTGCGAAAAAAGATACCTAACAAATTTTTGTGAATAAAATCTTCAGACGTCCATGAGTGAAAATGTCCCAGCAGAAACTTGTGCGTCACCCAGATATGGGTGACATTACAGTCGAAGTATTAACTATTGGGACAACAAGGGCCGTGGTATGACGTTTATTTTTTTTAATCCTAGGTTGAGTTGCCTCGGAGATATGAAGGCGAGCTTGGTTTTTTTAAAATTAAATTATATGCCTTTTGCTCAGCCTAATCCCCTCCAGGGATTTTCTTGACTACTTCTGTATGCGAATGAGTCAGACAAAAGTGACAATAAGTGTGATTCGAGGGCTGATTTTATTCGTTATCAACTTACGTGCTCTCAGTGATAGTGAACTGGCTCGCGGGATGTAAACAATGTCTAAATGTGATGTATCTGATATCTGTCGATGTCCGAAGTGTAGACAAGGCACTGCTACCATTGTCTATGCTACACCTGCCCAAGTACGAATATAGGTTACCAGTCGAGGGACTCTTTATCTCGCTAGAATTACCGTATATTATTAGAGCTTCTGTTTCTGTCATTCTCAGTTCTACACTGCTGAGTGTTACTCAATTTGCGCGGTGAAGACCCAAAAGACCAAACCCAAAGTTAAGTTTGCTGAGAATTAGCAAAATCTACATTTAGTTAGCGTGACCCCCCCCACGGATCTTGCGGATTGACTGCTTCATGCTAAACGAGGTTTCGGATCGTAACAGGATTTTCGATCTTCCCTAAATCAGTTATGCAACGCTGGAAGTGCCTAGTCAATATTAGGTTTGGATGCAATTTCAATCGTCGATGGCATCAACTCGGTATTGTTGTAAAATTTAAAGTCTTGCAGTTACTAACAATTGTTGGCGTTAATACACATTTAAATCAACACATTTAGATACACGAAACATCGATTACCCTACCGACGAGTTATCGTAATTTCTTGTATTATGTGATATTCGTGGCACCGATAAAAGTGGTTGGCTTTTGTCAATTCGATATCGGGCTGACTTTGCCACACCTATTGGCATCATAACCGTGTAATAGGATACCGTGGCTTTCGCCACCACCACGCGCTCGACTATGATTGTTTAATGAATAACGAGCCTACCTTCATCTCCCGTACGACGTGCTCGCTGTTATAGTTGAGGTCCGGCTGTTCCGGTGCAAACTGGTGAAGGTAATACGCCTGTCTTTCGTCCCGCCATGTCCAAGCTGGTCCGCCGAACACGCTCACCTGTGCAAACGCGCATTTAATTGTATTGACGTTTGTAAACACTCTGTTGATAATGTTGTGTACGTTGCGAAGAATTAGAAAAAGGAAGATTATTCCGCGTTATGTCATTAGTATGGAAATACTGATAAATGTACGTACACGAATGTTGCATTTCCTAATCGCGAGATAATTGAAAAAATACAACGGATAAGCATGTCTTTTACGAAAATGGATATGCAAATTAATTTTTGTGTAACATTCGCGTTCATGTTCATTGGAACTGAATGAAAATTTTCGCATGTATATAGTTTTGCAGAGCAATGAAAAGCAGTTACATCGAGAAATCTTCTATTGACAATTATAACACGATCGGAGCGTCGTAATTGGCACGCTGAATCGCAAGTTATGTTTTAACGAACTATCTAATTAATTTTAATTAATAGCTCTCAATTACATCGTCTGCCGCCAAGTAGCTAAGGTTACTTTATTTACTTTAAAAATCGTACGATTTAAAACCTGTTAACGGTAGGATTTCTACTATATCGTGCGAACCATTTATATCCATTACGAAACAGGCAGATATTACATCGGAGAGTGTTTTTTTTTTTTTGTCTACTTTGAAAGCCGTAATCTGTATTGGATCGAGTGACTATCGTTTCGCGAGACACCCCATATGCATATTCTATATGAATCTATTTCATCCGGCGCACCTCGATTACATCGATGAAAATCGATACTAGGTAGGTGCACTTTAAAAAATTGCGATTCGCCGACGCGATACGTGCTTTTCGATTAAAGCAATGTTAGATTTCGATACCCGATGGTATACTACACATGCGTAGCTTGCGCGCGCGAGATAGTTACGTTCAGATGCGTCTACTGTACGTGTGGGTGGGTTACGTTTTTCGGGTTAAAGTTATTTCGATGTGGAGAGAAAGAGAAGCACGTGTATACGTTAGCGAGCAAAAGTCTTTGGTCAAAAGTGATTATTTCTTAAATCAAAAATTTTAATGTATCGGCGGTGCCCGTATACATATTTTGGAAGTAAAACAAAGGACAGTACTGAATATGTTGAAGGAGATAAAACAAATTCGTGTCATCGACTTTAACGCTAGGTTTACGGGCGTTTCTACGAGCATTTCAACGAGCACCCGTCAAATTGACGTATAAACGAAAATACGCATTTTCTTCAAAGAATCGATTTATTCAATTTAAGTCTGAATTTATTTACGATGCAAAATGATTCAAATTAATGCTACGATTTTTGGGATATTTCCTTTCAAAATTTGAAATCCGTCAAATTGACGGATCCCGTAAACCTAGTGTTAAGACAGTCGTCAGTGGTTATCATTGTCAATGACGATCATGGATAAAGTGTTAAAAAACGTGCGAGTAAATTTGACAAAAAATCGACGATATCGTTGCAATTGCTGTAATTCCACTTACCCAGTTATTTGGTACTGTAACACTGCCATCGTCCAATACCTTGCCGGTATGCCAAACATAATAATCGCTGTACGGCTCGATATTCATGAGGCTCTTCTGAAACCATTCGTGCTTATCCGACGAATGATTCGGAACCAAATCCATGATCACCTTCATCGACAGATTTCCCGCTGCCTCCACCATTTTTTCGAAATCCTGCATCGTACCGTAGGTGGGATCGATGCTAACGAAATCGGAAATATCGTAGCCGAAGTCGACCTGCGGGCTCGGATAAATGGGGGACAGCCAGAAAGCGTCGACGTTCGATTCGGACAGATGATCCAGCTTACTCGTGATACCTAATCCAAGGAAAACCGTTTCTCTATAGAAGGATCGTTCTTTATGTTAGCGCTCTTGAGAGATTCTAGCGATTTTTCACGCTTCGTCGCGTTCGTCGAAAGCGCGTGCCCTCGTAACCGTTTTATGAGCGGACCGTTTCCAAAGGAGACATTTCTCGCATCGCGGCAAGAACACGAGGTTTGGGCTTTACGATTTAATGCGACGCTAAAGGTTGGGTTATAAAAACTGACCTGAATACAAAAAGTGTTTATCGCTAAACTTTTATGGCGAATTTTTTTTTTTTTTTTCTCGAAGTGTACGTGAGACGGACCTGCCAGTCCCACGCGTGAAATTCGTTGAAGGATAATGGTAGAATGGTACTTCGTGAAAATTGATGTATGCGCATCATCGACTGGGGAAAAGTACGGGAAGCGATTGCAAAAATGACGTGACTGGAGAAATGATGAACTTTTATCGATTTTTTACTTTAAAAAATGATCTGCATTTGTTTACGATGTGGCTATTAATTTCAGCGGTTTTTGCGCGTGCATACAACGGCACTTGACTCCATTTTAAGGTGAATTGATTAATTCCCTCTTCATGACTCGTGTATACCGTGTATTGATTTTAAAAACACCTTCCACAATTCATTCAAGATGATCGTCCAAAGTAAGCCGGGCAAGCGTAGCTTTAATAAAATCAACGGTTAGGAGGGAAATATATTTCTGTGAATCAAGAGAGAAAGAATTCTTTTGAAATCTAACGCCGATGTAACGTTTTGCATAAAATTCGGAAATCGGATATCAACGGCTTTCGTGTTCATAATTTTCCGCGTTGAATTCTTTAACAGACATTTGATATTTAACTTCGTACGATTTGATACATGTACAACTCCCAAAGAACGAATAGAATTTTACGTTCGAGAATTTGCGAATATCGTTTTGCATGGCTGATCAATTTTTGTACATTCCTATGTTCATCAAATACCATGGTTATTAAAAATATTTCCGATCGTTACATTAAAAGTTGCTTCTCGCTACGTTATTCGCGTGTACATTACTTTAATCAATACTCCGTTTAGAAGTTGACTTTGACGTGAAATACAAAACCGTCGTTTCAACAGTTTTTTAAAATTATTTATTTGAACGTTAACCGTTGCACGATTGCGAACAAACTGAGTTGCCGTTTATTTTCCTGACGCGTGTTGCTTACCAACCCGAGTAATAATTAATGCATAATAAGAATTTTATATGAAAACATCAATTTATATTGAAATATCATGCAAATAAAAAAAGTATTTGAAAATGCATTACTTGAAAGTAATTTATTTAAAAAATTAGCCAATAAAAATTATGAAAAAAATTATATAAGCAAAGATTGCTTAAGTTAATTGTTTTCAAACGTATTTGGTTACATTTTTATTTAAAAATGCATTTAGAAATTATTTGCATACTTTTTTAATCCGATAATGCCAACGTGTGCGAAACTGTTATAGAAAGTGTCCTATTACAATTACTGATAAAAAATCAAAATTTGTAATGCTTTTAAATTCCCATGCTGTGGAAAATTGCATTGATATATCAAAGCGATTGATATATCCCTTTCATGTTGCAATATCGATGGTTTCTTTCGGTCGAACTTTTTAGTTATAAACTTATTCCCCAAGGTTCTTTCATTTTTTACGATAAATTTTTCTGGTCCAGACTCATTAAAATCAAGTCTAAATTCTACACGACGTACCTTTTATATCTCCGGTGCCATCTCCATCGCTGTCCTTGAAACTTCTCGGATAAATTTGATAAAGTGACATTGTTTTCCACCATTCTTTGTCCTCTTGTTGGTGTCCAAGCACCATGGACAGTGATATACAGAATATCACTATTATCCCCCTCATGTTTCCCGAATATACAAAAACGGTCAACGTGATTTTATGACGGAATCCCGTTTGTCACCCACCGATGCGTCAAACGCAGTATTTGCGTTTAGAATGAATCGATAAATTGTGTCTCGCGAGTCGAGTGTTCCGGGCACTGTTGATCGTTCAATTTGTTAAAATGCGCAAATTATAAATCAGCATTCCCTTATTTATACGCGACGCGTTATCTTATTATCACCATTCGACGATTTATTATCGATACTTTTCAGTTACAAAGTGACAATGGGTACTGAATCGAAAACAACTAACATGTGCTCTTTTATACCCACGTTATGCAATTACAATGGAGTAGGGTTTCGATGTACTTGTGTAGCTGTACATCTGCTCACCCATCTACCGGCTCAATCTTGTCAAAATGTATGATATGTATCTCCGTGGGGCAAGTGCTCCGATTTTGATAGATTTGATTTATCGAAGTACTTATTTGTTTCACTTATCCTGTATCGGACGTCAAACGGATGTCAAAAAATTCAAGGGTTTGGAACATGTAAATGCTTTTTAAAATTATTATTTATTTAATTATTATTATCATTGCGAAAACTTGTAACTATAAAAAGTAACGCCTTAAACGACGTTTAATCCCCAGTTAAATATTACTCTATGTCTATGGATAAGTCATAGACTATGCCTACTGTACTTTAAGCATTAATTATTGTACAATACAGCCAGAGTTGACAATACAATTTTCAATACTCGATAATTTTTGTATTTTTAAAATACTAATATTTATCTTCTCTAAAATCAGAGATTTGAAAACATAGAACTTGAAGTAATGATATAAAATCGATTGACGATCGTTAGTATCGATCAGTATAATGATACATTATCTACTTCCACAAATACGATAAAACCCTTTTTATTTCTCTATCAATGGGCTACCGGTACCGACACGTAATAGATATATCTGTCGCAACAGTAAAGAGTTGTTTGCTGCTATCAAAATTGTATTTAAAAGAACTTGTCAAGATTCAGTTGGCGATAACGGTAATAAAAAGGTAAAAAAACAATTTCTCGCGTAACGAAAATGAAAAATGACAACGGAAATGTCAGCGGAAATGACAAACGATCCGTATCTTTAAAAAATGGTTATAATTCTTATCTTGAATAACCTGAATAATCAACTAATTTGAATAAAATGGATGCTACGAAATGTTTTGATAGAATTCAATTAAATATTGCACCAGCAGCAAATGGATATAACTACTCAATTTCAATTTTGGTACAAATTAGTTTCGATATATAAATTCGTGCGTTGAAACTGTTTTTATGGTATGGAAACGTAAACCAGTTTTATTTCATTTTTTGACGATCTACTCTATTGCAAAGATAAATGTGTCCAAGTAAAAAAATACCACAAGATCTGATTATTCGTGATTGCATTAAACTATTAAGACATCAAATCGGTTTTTATTTGGGAGTAATCATCCAAATCAATCGTATTTTTTTTTTTTGCACAATTTTACGTAACAGCCTATAGCTATGATACAGCCACATCCAATAAAAATAACATAACTCTCCGTAGAAACAAGATTATGATAATTATGATGATCGAAATGATAATTTTATGAACGTTACTTCGTGTAGGTAAACTGTAAAGACCTTAATTCTGTATTTTCGTGTATCGTTCACGTGATGTTCGAACAACCTTAATTACATGACCCAGATATTTGTTATTATAAAGGGGGATTTAATAAAACTAATAAAATATTAATTAGAAATCGGATATTACGATAAACATTCGTAATTTTCGAAATCCTGCTAGTAATTAATTTTAGCAATGCCAATATATTCTAAAATACACATTGATTAAAACACTTTATCAAATTAGCGATAATCTTAACAGTATTAAAACAAATAACTTGTTTGCACAGAATAATACACAACGATAATCTATTTGACTCTATATGAATAAACATTTGGAATTTTGAAAATCGGGATCGTAATTAATTTTAGTAATGCAAATATGTTCATAGATACACGCTGATTAAAACGTATTGTCTAGTTAGTAAGAATCGCGTTAATACGTAGCATTAATGGTAATAACCTGTTTGACCGGATATTAAATGACGAGAATGTACTTGAATTGCAATAATTGTTATGAAGTCATACATCAGTGAGATCAGATTAGATTATATTGGCATAAATGGTCAAGAACGTATTTTCATCAGATACGAAATGTAGGTTAATATCGCGACAAGTGGGATCTTGATTTCTAATCTGTTTTCGCGTTTCCTGTTATATGCATACTTATTAAGGTGAGATTATTCAAAGTTAATGGTTTCGCGGGTTGACATTTAGTCGCAATCTCGGGCCTCACTCTCCCTGGCTCCCCATTGCAGAATTTCGACCCTGACAAACACTGTAAAATATAAATAACAGCCTTTTTATTTTGTTAACACGAGATATTGTGGAGCTGTCGACTTCCATTTCGGTCAAACTAAAAAAAACCTATGCGCGTCTTACGAAATTTGCTTCTTACGAAATTTTCTGATTATAGATACATGCATACTTAGTTTCGAATAGATTACCGTGGTAATAAATTGAACTTTATCGTGATTTCAAACGGAGCCCAAACGTAGGAAGTCATAAACGCCCAATATTAATGTACTCTATTCCAATTAAGAAGGAACCTCCGCGTTGACCAGTTTTCGTCCGCGATGATTAGATTCCCCTACTAATCCCTTGTAAGTGGTGGGGTAACAACGCCGCCGAGGTTACTGTCCTTCAATCGAGTAAATATAGCCCTGTCACAGAACCGCTTATGTGTACGGTCGAAATTCCTTCCTAGCTGGAACAGAATACAGTGGAATTTATTAACTTTTGCTTTTTCTTCTTCTTTCATAAGATGTTCTAAATTTTAGTTACTCAGAACTATTGTTCAATCTGAATTTACGTGTAATAAAACATTTTCTTATGTAATATCGTTCGGTGGATTTTTTCTGTCTACATTTACTAGTAGTTACTACTACAAAGAATTTTATTAGTTTCACTTGCCGAAAGTTTTTAAGAAATTTTTTTTTTAATTTGTAAAATACATTCCTGAACACCCTGTACATTATTAACACGAAAAATCAAAGTTGATTAGCGCACCTATGTTAATCAATCATTTTATTGTTCCTTTTCTCGAGTATTACACGTCTCTAAATTCTTGAACCACGTTTTTCTTAACACCCTGTACACATCGATTCTTCGGTATTGAATTTTAGTATTTTAGGAACTGAATTAAAACTAATATGAACTGCGAGCAGTTCTTTCAGCTTATTCCTCGCGATTTTCGACCGGCAAGAACGAATTAAAGGTCTTTGACCGGGGAACGGTCTGCATTTCTTTGCGTGACTCTCTCTGGGGCAGCACTCCCAATAATCAATAATCCAGGTGCATACACTCCGCATTCACGTGCTAACAATTAACCACTCAGCAAAGTCGAAAGTTTTCTACTCCGCTTTATATTTTTAATTTACAAGTGTATTGACTGTTTTCTCAATTACGATGGCGATTAATAAATATTATCTTTTGAAAAGTTCATACTTAGAACCTTCCAGTAACTAAAAAGAATATATACTTTAAACTCACTCCATTCTCTGTGTTTTTCCGAAGAATATATATTTCTGTAGAATACGCAATGCAGTTATTGTTATTCGGATGTACAGTTCTGTTATTAACACTGCGCGCCTTTGTTAGTATCAATACGATTTACGAGAACCCATGTTCCTTTCGGATCCAATGACACGAAAAGTTACTGTAATTACAAGATGGTCTTATCCAATTGTACGAAGGGGGTTAAAAACTTGTTGTATTTGTTCCTCGTACTTTATCTTCGTGGAGTGGTTCCATAGCTGCGATCACCGTGTCACAATAGTTTCTCGCGATTCAAATACAGTAATAGCTAATAAATGATTGATAGAAAATATACTTTTAATTTATAGAGGTGGATTACTACTCATTTCAAATCATTTTAGGCGATTCATGGCAAATTCGGAACACTTCGAAAAGGATTTAAAACGCACAATTGTTGACTATGTTGTTGGATTTAAAGTACTCCAATGTTTTTAAACGGGTTTTATGTCTGTGACGTCAGGAGCGAGGAGAATGCTAAAAAAAATAAGCGTTTCGTAGTCAAGTGTTTAAAGCTAAATGAAACAACATCTAGCTCTGCAAAAGGTCTCAAATGAAAGATAAGATAAAAAAAATTCACGAATCTACCAAAGTTCGACCAGACAACGTTCAGAATTGGAGAAACAGCTAAAAATTGTGACTTCCGCCAGCACGGCGGCCATCATGAAATCTCGTCGTGATGGAAAAGTGACAGGTCCAAGTTTCCAGTGAAATTGTGTTATTATACCGGGTGTCCCATTTTAAAATACTAGTGGATTTTACTTAAAAAATATTAGTTGAATTGAGAAATTGTTCCAGAGGTGATTGTAGGGTGGACATTTAAAAAAATTATAAAATTTGGTTTAAAATTCAAAATGGCGAACTTGTGGACACAAACAAGTTTTTTTTACGGAAACAATGGTTTTTCGTATAAAAAAATGGTTGTCATTGAAACTAGCATCTTTCGTAGGAAAAATTTTTCAATTAACTTCATAGTCTCATTCCGTCCAAATTTTCGTGATATCTTTACAACAACTGCGAAGCCTTCCTCGACGCGAAGAAGACGACGCAAGAAATTCTACGGTGCCGTTAAAACTTTTCGAAATATGATTTTTTATTCATCGCCGTGCGCCGCAGAGGCAGCCCTGGTAGTCCACTCAAATGGTTGGTTCGAAGTGAAAAGTTGTGGTGCAATTGTTTTTAGTGGCTTACTTTATGTTTTCTGGGGTGCTAAACATGAATCTGAAGTTGTCCAACAAAATTTTTCTTTGGTTTCACTAAACCGTGAAGCCCCTTGACCGTTGGTTTCCTTTATGATCAGCGAGAAACTCACTTTACCTGGAACGAAACAAATATAAGTTTAGTCGAAGATAATTATTTGTTATCATGAGAGCTAACAATAAGTTTTTAATATAATTTGAAAATGTTAAGTAATAACATTGTTTCAATTACGTTTTACTCGGAAATATGTTTCATTCGTAATTTAAATAAAAATTGCCAATGCTACGCTATACTTATCACATTTGTAATTTGTTTCCATATGTTTCAAAGTACCGCAAATTCCTTCCGGGTTAAATCCCGCGTAACATCGTTCTCGTGTAGCCAATACTATTTAAAACAAATCCATCGAATGATAAAGTACGTTTCGTTGGAATCAAACTGGGAAATCTTTACGAGAAAAATGTGTTTCTATGGAAACTGTTTCAGTCGACCAGAAATTTCTTGTGCTCCCGATATTTCCAATAGCATGGTATCTGCGCTTGTCCCTATAAAAATGAAAATACGCTGTAAAAGAAAGTAAATTTAGATGCACGGGAGATACAACCGTTGACGAGTTATAAAATCCGCTTTTAGACGTGGACGGTTTAAGATAAATCGCACGGTATACTTAATGCCGAAATATCCAGCGAGCTACAAGGATATTCACGAGCGAAAAGCGACAGACGTGGGGGAGATGAGGGAAAGCATATCGGTAGAGAAAAGTAAAATAGAGGGAAAGGGGATAAAAGAAAGAGAGAGAGAGAGGGAGATTGATTGATTCAGCAGTTACTATTTATTATGCCTTGGATTACAAACCTTGAAACAAAGATGAATGAACAAATGAAACATATTTGCAAATAAAATCATGGTTCAAATATATAAAACTTTCTAATATTGGAGAACAGAACAGTACATGATTATACACGTAAAAGTCAACAAAACGATGCAATAATTGCAAATGCACACCTGCGGTGAAGATAAACAAAATTCTACGTAATATAATAAGTTAACATACTTTCGGCGTGACAATGCATCAACGATACCGGAGCAATTGATCTGTTTAGGCTAAGCATTTTAGGTAATAACGACTCGCGTATCATTAGTGGCACATGATAAATGATCTAGCGAACGGATCATGAAAATTGCAAATGAGGATGAAAACCTGACATGAAGTGAGATCGCGTTCAACAAATCAATGACTAAAATGAAAAATGTATTTTGGAAGCAAGAACTTCGGAAGGATGGGATGAGGAATGAGGTGAGATTACTGAATATTAGACCCGTAGATCCTAACGAGAGAGAGAGAGAGAGGGGTGGAGAGAGAGTAGGAGGGTGGGAGAAAACGGGAATCAGAAAAAGGTGGAAACTGAAAGAGAGAAGGGGGGAGCAGACACATGTGACAGGAAGGGTAAGAGAAAAGAAGGAGAGACTGCAGGCAGAAGGAAGTAGGAGAGAAGGAGATAACCAGAGAGAGACAGGGAGAGAGATGGCAGAAAATGTGAATGAGAGAAGAGAATGCGGAGGAGTATTGCATCGATGTCGCTGAAGTACTTTCAATCTCCAGTGGCATGCTTCGGAAGACGATTTCGTGTTAGAGTTTATTTTCCGAGATACGATCATGGTCGGAGGGTTTGCAGCGATAATCCGATGACGGAAAAACGGTATGTGCAAGTTGTGGAGTGAGAAGCGAAGGATATGGGGTGGCAAATCAAGAGGCCCGGGTTCTACGAGTAGCCATTGCCAAGAAATCTACTTGATCCATGAGAACGAGAGGCCGACCTGGTACAGGTATATCTTTAGTTGTGTCAGGGGTGGGACGGTAACCGCGATTGGATGGGAGGTACGATTGGACGATATAAATTTCGTACGAAGATTGGCATGATTTCTCGAAATTTATTCTACCTTCGACTGCCAGAGAATCAGCGTCATTCTACGTTTTATTATGTTTATTATGATTTTGTATACCGAAACGAACGTTATATTGGCAGATACGCGTGTAACGTGTATTTCACTGTGTTTAATGTGTAATTCACTGCGTAGAATAATTTCACTGTGCAATTAATAGCTGTATTCGAGTAGTTTGAAACTCCCATACCAAATTTCCGAGGAATTCTGGAACTGGCAATTGAATTTACTACAAGATAATGCTTACGATAATTATTACACCGGACTAATCCAAATACCTTCATTGGAACGTTACATTGCACGTTACTCGTGCATCGCGAAATCCTGCAGATTTGCGATGCAATTAAATTTATTGTTCATTTCACTGTATATTGGATCGACGAGTTAGTACTATAGAACATAAAAAGAAGGCATTGTGCCGTCTGACGATTTTATTAGATTTTATGAAGCCACCGTCATGAAACTCATTAATTTTTTTAAATATTTTGTATTAATATGTATAGAAAAAACAACAATTTCGGTGAATATTTTTTTCCTAATCTAGTGTTTTTGTTTTTGTTGTTGTTCCAAATTAATCAAAATGTATATTAATTTATATGTAAAGCTGTACCCCAACTTAACGCAATTTTTGATGGACGAACCTATCGTGTATAAAATGGTAAAATTATGTAGTTGTCGATTTTAAATTTACACGAACATTAATAATCAAAAACCGTGACGTTAACGCTAACTATAGGTTGAGAAACCCTGGTTCCTAACGTAAAAAGTGTTTTAATTCTTACAATTTAGGGTGAACTTTCATTTACTTTTACAGATTTTTATTCTTGCATTTGGTAGGCAGTTTTCTTTACTGCCATAAATCACACTCCTTGCAATTTAGCGTGAGCTTCCCATTACTATTATAAATCATAATTCTTGCGATTTATAGTGAGCTATCCGCTAGTTTTATAAATCACGGTTCTTGCAATTTAAAGCGGTCTTTCTTTCTCTTTTAAAAATTGCAATTCATATTACTCGATGTTCCAATTTTTCTAGTGAACACGCTATCGGAATATATTATTGGAAGCTTTTCGTTTAAAAGAATAATAGTCATACAATGCTTATTATAAACTACAATCCACTTTACGCGGTGCATTAATTTACCTCGTAAGCTACGTTCTGAAAGTTTTTTCGTCCTTAATAATAATAACAGTATAAAACAAATTTAAGTTGTACGTAGCAAGATCTAAAAATCAACATTGCGTTACAAAAAATTCTCCCTAATGGGTGCAGTATTTCAGTCTACATCTCTAAAACGTAATTACTTCTCGTCCTGTAAATGTACCCAAAAAAAAAAAATTGCCACCGAAAATGATCTCGTTTACCAAAATAATAATGTTCCTAAACAAACGGGTATTCTTGCAATTTAGAGTAAAACTTTCCTATACATAAATTTCCCCAGTACGCACAGCGGTAAAACTTTCTTCGTTTATCAAAGTAATAATATCGTAAAGCAAACTCGTAAATCTCGCGACGTACGTACGGTACAATTCCCATTCCATTTCTAAATCATAATTCACTTTCCTCTGTACATAAATTTACCTCTCTCGCACTTTTCCGTAAACGTCAGTATTTACAACCAAGCGTGCACACTGCCCCTGTCGATTATTGATCGCTCGCGATGACATAATTCATTGGTTCAAACGATTCCTCTTTGTAACGTGGCATCGGTCCCTGTCAGGATAGTAAAGGCAGACACCGTGCACGCTAAATTCAACTATGAGGGGGCACTGGACGCGCTTGTCTTCCTTCGATGGCACTTATTCAGGATGATGGGTAACGGGCAAGCCGAGGGCAATAAAACTTGATAGTTATGCTTCCACGAACATCGTACGTACGCCGATAAAAAATCGATCACATTTGCGGTGTTTCGGCGGGGGCAACGATAATGTCGCGGTCACGGTTATTCATTGAAGTAGATACCGCCTCCGATAAACGGTACTTAATATTTACGCAACAAGTATGACCAACGGTAACCGGTACCAATGGCCAACGTTAACCGACTTTATGGTAAATAACCCTCGCTCGGTGGCAATTGATCCGTGGGATGTGTTGAGTTTTTTTTTTTTTTTTAATTCGTTACGTTTTATCCGTATTTTAGGACGGTTGAATGGCAGACGATTTTTGTATGTTTTATCCGGAGTAAACGCGATGCCGGAGTGAGATTGAACATCCCATTTAATGGAGAGGCATTATCGAAATTAGTACGGCTTCTGGGATGGTAAAATAGAGAACTAAGATCAGAATTGGCAAGAGGCACTCTCACGGGAATTGCTTGCAATGTTTTCAGGGTCCTGAGAAATGTATACTTGGTGCACCATGCATTTCTTAAATGAAGAGCAAATGCAATACACAGATAAGAATGCAGATGTCGGTACAAACCCAGACTAGAATAATACCTGCTGACTTCAACGTGTCGATTTTACTAAACATTTTATGACTATCACCGTTCACTTTATATATACACTGAGTGTATTAATTAATTCTGAGGCCACTGGTCTTAGTTTTAATTAATATTCAAAGAGAAACATTTTACGTACGTTTTATAACATATTTTGTCATTGTAATAAACTTAATGGCACGTCCAGATGGGAGTGTAGTAATTTCATTTAACCGTGGTTCGCGCTGAGTTAGTTTTACCCGCTTTGCTGTATCCCAGGAGACACCATAGTTGCGTTGTAACGAAAGCTCGTTCTTCCTGCGCACATTCCGATGGCGCCATACCACTTGCTTTCTATTGGTTGTGCCTCTAGTTGACGATTCTTGAACCGGACACTGATATGCATGCGGATAATGGAGTGAAGGTTGAGGACATCGTGATGCTTCCCGAGCTCATTTTTTAAATGACTGTCTCTCGTGAGATACAATATACACGCTCCGTATTCTCTTACCGCGACCAAACTCGCTTAATATCTGCGAGCGAGTTCGCTAACCAGTAAGTTTGTTCGTTATGCGCTCTCGACGAATGCAGGTTGGCAACAGCGACAACGTTGCTTCTTGAGTTCAGTAGAGTATTTACAAAATTCAGATTACACGACACAACGACGAAGTTAGCTTTTCATGTGTCACGGGATGATCTAGGAAACTCCTCGACCACTCGTTCATCATGTCGCTAAGTGTAAATTGCGGTTAAAAGGAACAAGACTCCAGCTCGTCCATTAACACAACCTTTGTGTCTTACTTAAAAGTTCGAAAATCCCACGTGAGCTGGGGACTAAAAGACGCCGCAGGGAAAATGTATGCTGTAACGCGTGGCCTTAAGAAACTTAGAGAATGCTTAAAAAAATATCAACAAATCGATAAACAATAATAAACCGTAAATTACAATTTTATGGCATCCTCTTTCCCTTGATGTCCTATACGGATGGTTAATACGCTTAATGATTAATCAGTCTCGGCTCAGCTACTTCGGGGACCACCATTTTAGGTTCCTACTATACGCACGCTGATCAGAACTGCATTCTGGATATCTTTTGTAAATCATGAAAACCATGTTTATCCCCCCCGATGCCGCGTTCCTGGAACAACGGGCAATGCCCGCTGATTGAACCCCACAAATGACTTTACAGTATACTTGAGAGTTGCCGCTCGTTACACTCCTAACGGCATATGAAATATAGTAGGCCGGACTCAATTTTGCATTTAAGGTCATCCCACACTTTCAGTACTTCGGGCATGAATTATTCATATCACTGTCCGCCACTATTCGCCTCAGAAACCTGTGTAATTTAGAATGATGCGTGTCGGAGTGCGTTGACCTCGGAGATCCGATGGATTCACTTTAATGCTGTTCTTGATTGCCTGCCGAATTCGTTGTACTGGAACTAAACTGAACCTTTTCTAATCCCGCGTTTAGCTCGGAGACTACTCATCGTTTTCATATTTATTACTGAAATAGCCATTTTTATTTTCGTTCTGTCTAGAATCGAACATAAAGCACCGAACAATTGAGATGAAAACGTCTCTGACCCAACACTATTGCACGAAACGATTTCACTATATTTCTCGTCCTATAATTAGTTTCTATCGGCAGTTGTTCACGAATTCGATTAGTAAACGACCCATAGCTGGCTGATGGCGTGCAATTTTTTTCCGTCACCATAATTCGGTTAAGCGTACAGGTACTCTTTCCCACCGCCTTTTATCGAGACTCCTTTCAAGCCGCACTTCGGAAATTTAATCTCGTACCTGTGAAGTAACGTAATAATAAACGCATTTTCAACGTAACGGAGTATAGTTGCTGCCTGCAAGGGCATGTCTTATATTATGTTCGTGTCTACTTCGTCATCGACGGTTACATTTACCAACATGTGGCAGGTGAATGATGAAAAGTGGAGTCACGACGGGAAATATATCATGATGTTTTCGGAATTCAACGTAACACAACATTTGTTTGATCGTCAACTCGGGAATGTTCCTACGCGACTGGGGTTAGGAACACTTGTCATCCTCTCATAGGGCATTATAATGAATCAGGCCTCTCCAAAGGACGCCAAGGCAGAGGGCTTAACTATTTTCACGAAGGTCACGTGATTTGTATCGTTTCGAGCGATTGGGGGGCGCGAACGTAAATGCGGCATTTTGTAATTAAATAAACAAATTTATTGATAAATTATTAATAAATTAATAAATTAGTATTAATAAATTCATTAATTCATTCATTAATAATTTATTTAGTAAATAAATTTATTATATCGGAGCACTCGGAACACAACCGCTCGCTTACAGAACTCGAATGCAACCAACTATTTATTACATATCGGAGCGCGGCAACCAACAACAGCATATCGGCAATGCCGGACGCCAGGGAGGCAACGCTATTCGTGACAGTATCATTGCAATGGCGTGCATCCAACGAACCTTTCATAACGTAAGATAGCTTACCGCTTTAATGCGTAAGAAGCATTTGAGGAAATCTGACATCGCAAACTTGGGCCTAGTTTACTTAGCAAGCCTCCCATTACTCTTTCCGGGGCCACCAAGAAATGGAAGCACGCGTACGATTGAGTCTTTAGCATCTATCCCGTTGCACCCTTCTACGATTGAAGTTGTTTCATTACGACCAGGGTGTACAGAGATTGCCACATGAGCTCGGTCGTAGGGAGGCCTGCCTGAAGCGTTCATTAACAGTTTAGCTAGGCACGCCTTAACGGAAGACCATTCTGTGTCTATGAGACGATGTTCGCTTGTCGATAGCTAACGATGACACGCGTCACCAATATCCGTACTAAACGGATACGTACTAGAGATAGATCAGGCTTGTCCAAGTTTGAGTCCAGCTTAACATGAGAGGGGCACCTTACCTTTGCCAGAAATGCCAACCAATGCGAGTACATATTTGTTTATAGATCTAGCTTCAGTTCTTCAAAATCCTACTCGTTCGTATTTTGTTTCACAGTGTCTAGACGATGGACAAGGGGTAGAACCGAGCCTATGTGATCAAATTTTGTCAGACCTAGATATAATTGTTTTTATTTAGCATCTTTTGTTTTATTTGTAAGAAGGGATAGAACCGTGTCTACGTGATCAAACTTGTTCAGACCTAGATATAATTGTTTTTATTCATCATCTTTTGTTTTATTTGTAACTAGTAACTGTATGTCCGATCGTACATGCGTCAATCATGTAAAGCTCTGTACGCGGCAGGATGCCAAGGCATTCGAAGGCACATATCAAATAATATTCGGTGATGTTGACTTTATTCCGCGCAACGTCAGTCACCGAACGTGACAAACGTGTTTCCGATTGCCTTCGCTCAAACAGCGGCACGTGAAACGAAAAACGTGATCAGTTTGAACAAGAATCGTTGATATTTTGGCGATTCGTCGGCGTTTGGTTCGGATAGTTTTCGAGTGCCGATGTTATTGGATAAACTATTCCCAGTTGACAAAAAATGTGAAGTTTACCGCTAATCTTCCTTGAGAGCTATTCTGTAAAAAGTTGTGACACAATTTCTATAACCGTTAAGGAATCTAATGAGCGAGGAAAATACAAAAGCTGCATGGAGGGTTTGAAAGAAATAATTTGCACTGAAAACCATCCTATTTAATGGAGAGGCATTATCGAAATTAGTACGAGCTCGGCCATGGTAGAATGGAGAACTAAGACGGGAATTGGTAAAAGGCACTCTCACGGGAATTGCTTGCAATATTTTCGGGGCCCTGGGAAATTTATTCCTAGTGCCCTGCATGTTCCTTGAATAAAGTTGAAATGCAATGTACATATAAAAATGCAGAAGTCACTGGAATTCATATAAATAATCAGTTCTGGATTGGTTCACAGTGTTGTCATAAGGGGAAGCTTTAACTTTCTTTCGGAATTTGAAGCACACGCTTCTGTAGGGTTCGGGTGTTCAGATGAAGAAGGTTCTACTGTACTAATACCTTAAATATTCTATTGAAGCACTAAAACCGAATCGATAACAAATCCTAACGGAACAAAATGTACGAAAGCGATGCCACATAATTTTTATTATGTACGATTCTGGTTATATCTAGTGAAAATGTATAATAATATAATTTTATCCTTGAACAAATATATAAATTTTAAACCGGAGGTGCGTAATAATGTTATATAATTAATTTTATACCGAAGTGTCATTGCACGCGTAATACAATCGGTTTGCGAGTTACGGCTCCAAAAATTATATCTGATCTTATCACGCACAGTTAACGAAATAACAAATCTGTTAATTAATCTATAATACCGAATCGTGCCGAATCACGCTGAATAATAAGATTATTATCGACGTTCTGTTGGTCAAAGGTAATCTTGAAACTTTGAAATTTATAATCTGTACTTATATTTATATATCTATACAGTACCAATCGATGCGGATCCGATCCGATCGAAAGTTCCAAAAAGATTCAACCACGATCATGAAACTTATAACACTGCGATAGCACTGCAATTCCGGCGCAGCCCATTACACTCAGTGCCTAATTTCCACTCCATAGACAGGTGACACAGATCGATAGCTCTTTCATCGCGCTTCCCTTGCGGCGACCTGTTATTTTCGCGTCTACCGTTTGATCAATCAATTACAGTAATTAGCATCGTGTTTTGTCCCTCTAAGCAATGTATCGAATTTATGCCAATGCTGGATCAATCATTGAATTGCTGCCCGAGTACCCTCAAATTCGATTAGTATTATAGTTCGTACCAATCGTGCAAAGAACGCTGTTTATACTAAAAAAATTGTGTCTAATTACCATAACGTTTTACCAAAATTCTAAAATTAATAATAATTTTCTACAATATTATTTTCTATTTACCATATCTTTTTATTCGCCGCAGACTGTTTACTGAGACGCATGCGTAATAGATTCCTGCAGATTAGGACTGTAAATCAATTTCTTCGTCCAGAATGTGAGGACGTTTCAAAAATGTATCGTAGGATGAAGACAATTTCGGCAATGAAATTGATGAACCGACGATTCAGTACGATTCAGATCAACCGCCGCGAAAATCGTGGCAGAGTTGACGACAACGCGTGACAGTCCGGAGAATAGCAAGAGACTACTCTCCGTACCACTCCTTCATCCTGCGATAAATTTCTGAAACGTTCTGAAATTGGATTGCAGCACTTTACGCTAATCTGAAGGGATCCATCGCGCATCCGAATGCGCTAAACAGCTTATTGCGAATAAAAAGAACGAAGGGAAGCTAATTAAAACACATGCGCATATCGGGCAGACGCCACGCTATCCAACGGCACAAAAGTTAAGCCACTGCGATCAGATACGACGACGCTATAGAAGGAGTTTTCTTTTTAGTTGGCAACACCGTATATGGTAATTCCTCAAAATGGTAAAAGATGGTATTATTAATTAGCCTTTACTTGTAAATTAATATTAGTTTGTTTGTTTAACTTTAGATTGCATTTTAAATACAAAGGTGTATAACAAATTTTGTTTAATTTTGTTGTGTGCTTCGTGGCATAAAAAAAACTGCTTTAAATTTTATTTAAATAATATTTTAATATAATTTCCTGTAATATAAAGGTTGGCAGGAAGTGAGTGCCGGCACCTTGTTTAAAAAAAAACCCTGCTTTATTTCAATTGTTTTCGTTAATTCTGACGTCACACACAGGTACAGTTTCGTGTAAAAATACAAAGGGTAAGGGCTCCCCTTAAAAAAAACCAATTAGTTAAGATTTAATCACTGAAATAGTGTACGATTATAATTTAGATAAGGGTGGAATTTAGAAACGAAACCCAACGACACCGTTTAGCGAATCCCATTTTAATTTTCACTCTCGCTTGAATTTCCAGTTGCATCTCCGCCGGATCGAAGAGTCACGAGAGACGACATTGCAGTGGCATCCCCCGGCTCACCTGCGAACGTCAATGCACCTACGAGCTGCACTGGTACGACATCGTCTCGATTGCACAATCCCTCCTCACCTGGCCGAAATGGCCAGCTGTCTAGTAAGTTTCGCGCATGCCGTTCAAAACTTCGATTGACTAACGCACAACAATGGAAATGGTCATTAATCTTTTACACTCGTAGGACGGTACATGACCGACGAGGGATAGCTTGTAATTGGTCCATGTTCCGACTCGTGCAACCGTTTTATACAGAAATGATGGCAAACCTAGCGATGGGCATTCAATTTTGATTATTAAATATTTTTTTTAATTCGGCCACTGTAAAGTTTCCAATCGGTTCAAATATTACTTCAGATCAAGAATTCTGGAATGTCGTAAAATCTGGAAAGTCCTTTTGAAAAAATGTTAAAAGTTTTAGCGTTCCGTGAAAATTTTGAAAATAGTGTCGATTATAACACTAACGAGATTTGAAAGCTAAATTAAAATTATTTTCTGTACATTTTACCGACGGCAAAAATTCCAATATACGCGGCGCAAAGGGAGGAATCTACCAAACCTTGGGGTTATATTTCTGTAATAATTTTAATAAAAAAATATCATTTCAACACAAATTTGTTTTTACGTACACACGAGATACAAACATGACGTCCAAACTTTTTTTCGCATGACGATGTCTATCATGATGTTTCCGCGCTATTATTTATGCTATCGCTGCAACCCCGGGAAAAGGTGCGCTGAGAATACTTGCGATGCTTATTTCTAAATAATTTAATGCCATTCTTGAATAAAATTAATTTACTGCATTCCCCTCTGCTTCTCATATTTCTTGTCATTGGTTTTAATTTATGAATTCTCGAGGCTAAATATTGTAGTAATTATCATTACTACAGAAAATTATCTTGGAAATGAAAAAAAAAACCGAGCTTGGTACAAGCTTCTCTAGTTTTGTTGAGACGATCTTCATACTTGTTCGGATCCTCCACGTTTTCTATAGGGTAATATACAAATAGGGATCAGAAACTTAGAAACGTATAGTGAAGCTAATAAAAAATGTGCTGTTCAATGTGCACTGTGCACTCTGGTTGGTGAAATTCGGATGCGAGAATCGGTACCACCCAGGTATACCGTCCACCTTCCTCTCTTGGTCACCCACGGAGTGGATTAGAATTTCATGACAAGTCAGTCACAGCTCAAAGTCATCCTCTCGCCTTGTTTCTACCCCGGCACAAATCTAGTTTACCCGCATATCTCGGATTCCAAACTTTTTTACTCTATCAAGTGTATTTCGGGCCACTAATCATAAATCCATAAACAAAAGTTGGTGCTCGGTTTTAGTTCCGCAGAAATAAACACTCGGTGTGCGAAAAAATGACAGGTCAGAGCGCCGTCATTTTATAGCTGTAGCAACGGGGTTTTCAACCCTCTTACGGCACGGGAAGGGGGTGAGTTATCATGCTCAAATTTGGCACAGATTACTTTTAGATGGTAATGAAAAAATTTGCGGGAGATCCTGTATCAAAAATAATAAAGTTTATTTCCATCCTCTATAACGAAGGACCATCCTATTGACGAGTAACTTACATTAATCGATTAAATATTACATGCTACGTTCCCGCGGCGGAAACGTGCTGGCGAAAAACGTAGCCGTATCGAAAGAGTTAGCAATAAATTTAAACAACCTAATAAAATTCCAAAATTAAGGACATACCATCACTGTGTATGTACGTTCAAAAATTCGTCGACCCTATTTTTAAATCACTTCGTACTTCCAGAAATGCAGGCTTGTCTTATTCCATATTTATTTTAAGTAACCCACTCTGTATAGTACTCTAACAGGTTTCACTTCGTACCTAGACAATCTCAGTTAATCGCTCGCCGGGACTTATCGCGAACTTTACAGAATCCGTTTAAGAACACTGCGTAATCCCTTGATGGTGTATTGATATTAAATGAAAGATCACCGGACTATATATATCGTGCTTCGTGTTCCAGAACAAGGTACACTAACGATAGTACGCCGAAGTTCTGGTAAGAATAAGAGTATCGGCGGAAGTTTCGAAAGTTCACCACCGCCGCACAGTCCCGACACACTTTCGTCGAGCCAGTCCGTTGATCTTGATGAGATCCTCGACAGCGTCGATCTGACGACAGATTCTCTCCCTGCCGTTGACACCCCCGACGCTTGCGACAAGGCTGCTCTCAGGTATACGTTCAGTTCACCGTATCGTCGAACAGTTTGTTTCCATATCATCTTAAACGCACCATTCTTTTAAACTGACAGTGTACATTGGAAAACTTTTCGGATCTTGACTACTCCATCCATGCAGACATATTGATTCTTGACTTATGGTTGCTTTGGGGATATTTTGATTTTTATCGTCTACCGTTTGATAACTGGGTATGGAAGTTTATGCGGTAAAGAATTCGATACGAAAAGTGACAAACGAAGAAGATGATCCTACGTTTAGATTTTGTCAAAGAGTATTTTCATTTTTATGTCATAAATAATACTGTTTCAAATAAAGTCAACAACCAGTACCGAAACTGTGAATATTGTCAAATCGCATAAGTGTTTCAGTTTCGGGCTATATTGTTATGATGAGAATTAGTTTTGGTAGGTACAGAGGGAAGTACATGTTGTTTGTAAACACTGTTTGAAATAGGAAAAGGCATATGCTGCAAGGGCACTCTATTCGGCTAAGTAAACATTCGGATATCGGAGCGTTTGGATATGTGAGATTCTACTATAGTATAGATAGATTTTATATCAAGACACAAGGTTATATGTATATATAAAAATATATTTAATAATTATTATTACCGATTTAAATAAAAAAAGTTATGGCGAAATTATTATTTATACATAGAAATATTTTTAGCAGGAATCTGCAACAAAACATAAGAAAACCACCCTATACAAACGATCCACCTTAATCTTATTGCTTCCACCTGTCATTCCAGATTGAGGTGTTTACTCAGGCAGCTTCAACATGGCGAGATCTCCGCAGAATTACTTCAACGAAACTTACACTATGCGGCACGTGTACTCGAAGCTGTCTTCCTGGATGAGACCAAGTAAGTTTCATTGAAAATTAACGTTAATAATTTTTCCGGTAAATTGTGTACCTAATAATCCTCGTTCATGGTGATTTTATTATAGAAACTTTCACCGAGAATCGATTTGCCACATGTGTACCCGGCGTGCACTCTTTTTGTCTCTAATTTTTTAAATTTCAGATGACTCGACATTAATAATATTTGAACATAGATAAATGTGAAAATGTGAAATACAGCTACATTGTGTTTATAGGAGACATCTCGAATCGTGTTGCTTTGTACAGAATCTAGCGTAAATACGCGTGAATATTGATAAATAGGTTATGTTTGTAATAAACATTAAAACCATTCATTTATTCGTTCATTGTACTCACTACCCCTGGAAGAGGTCTAAACGTTTGCTACTATAAAGATGCAGTAGAAAATATTGTGAAAAAAGTCTCCGTAAACTTTATTCGGACTGTGAAGCACAGCTTACACGTACCTTCAAAGTTTAGGCATACATTTGATTTTATATGGCTTAACTCTTTGAGGCACACGATTTAAAAAAAAGAGGCAAGTGTTAAGTATTAAAACTTCAGCACAGTTTGAAGGCTCCTTAAAATATAAGTTTCCTGCAGCGTCATTAAATGCTGATTTATGTAAGTTTGCTTAAGTAACCTCAAAACTTGTTTTATATCGAAAACTTTTGTTATAAAATTGAACATCGATTGAAGAAAGCGAGTTCAGCAAATTCTACATAGTATAGGATTTTTTAAAAGTTGTATTTGTGCAATCGTCACTGTATCAAATAAACGTAGACCCAAACAAACGAATAGTGCTAACTATTCTTCTGAAACTACAGTTTTGAAATTATTGTACAATAATTCAGACGTACGGAGACTTTTTGCCCCATCGTACATTGATCAAGAATTATCTTGTCTTGGTCTGCCCGTGAACATTATTTAATTTCGTACAATCCAAAGCGTTAAAAATAATGATAATCTTAGGTAATATAATAAGTATTGAACAAAGTTTATGAATTTTCTCAACTTTCGTGCCGTTCTCTTGTTCATGAAATACTGTCACCAACAGCGCCTCTTTAGCTCAGTGGTAGAGCACTGGTCTCGTAAACCAGGGGTCGTGAGTTCAATCCTCACAGGAGGCAATTGTTTTTTCTTGCTTTTTCTTACCACCCTCTATGAAAATTATAATAATATATTCAAGTTCGATGCGTATGCTACACGTGCAGTTAATATTAATAATTATTCCCTATTTATTATAAAGCTAATTTGCAATGTTTAACGGCGCACGAAAATAAGGGTTGTATCGAGAATAACTTGATCCCTTTTCACGAGTTTCGTGTTTCCTAGTCGACGCTTTATGCTTTGCGCTTAATTCTATGATAAAGATATGATATTATATATTTTTTATGACCAACCAAAATTTAACGGAGCGCTGTATAAAAAGACGAAGAATAAATTATTGTGTTTTAATGTTTTGTTTTCTATTCTGTATTTCTCAAATTGATACCCTTAGAAATCGATAAAGGACCGTTGCAAAGGCAATTGTGCTTGGGTTTACCTCGATTGTGAGTCACTCGATAGCTGGAATTTTACAAAAGATCGATTTTTTACAAGCAACCCTTAGGAACGACATGTAACAACGGATCGTGCCCAACTGCTAGGAAATTCATATCTATGTATTTACCAATATGCAACAGATACAACTTGTATTCAATGCGCACGATGGTCAACGTTAACCATGTCGGGTCTGTGTGACATGAACATATGTGCTAATCCTTAATCGTCAGGTATATCTTCAGCAATCCGCTGGAAGAAAGGACTACACCTCGCCTTCCACTAAAATGTTACTATATACTACGAATATTTATGATAGAGATGCAGTTTAATGTTGTCTATGCGACTTCTGGTTCGGAATAATAAATATGTTAGTTGGCGTACCAGCTTGAATGAGACATAAGAAATTCAAAATTAACAATTGTACAACTTCTAGGATTCCAAACTTCGTCGATGACATCAGATCGTGAAGCCAGTTGACATTTGACTATTATACTTCCGATTATCACAGGCAAGAGTTCCCGGACAACCGCGTATCCGAATTAATTGCAATAGCGCGTATAGTGATTAAGAAAACGAACCAAAACTGTAATATTGTACTGTTCTGTTCTCTACTTACACATGCACTAACAAGCAATACCGCAGGGTGAATTCAGGCGGTCTTGACTCTCGGTCATCGCGTAGGGGTGCGGGCCTGTCGTCTACGTCACTGGGGAGCACCATGGACTCGGATGGACAACAGGGCCATGGGGTGGTAACTCAGAAACGGAAGCTTCGCACCCCCGTATGGGCAAGGTTGCGAAACATTCACATTTCCAACCTCACACTAACGTTCACACGACCCCATCACGCCCGACATCATAGGATTTCACCCGTCGTTTCCGACAAATACATTTCTCGATCATCGAATGCGATAGGACTCACGATTAGAGCTGGCTCGTTATGTCGATTTTTATTAAAGTCGAAATCCTATCGTCGGATAAACGCAGTGGTTGTGTAGCGAGAGTCGGACATTGATCGGACATAGAAACATTTTCGACTTTTTGGCAAATCGAGAAAATTCTTTAAATATGAATCCGACTTTCATATTATCAATAGATCGATGAATATATATAACCGAATTTCGAATTTTTCGTGAATCGATAAAGTCGGTCGAATACATGATTGTTTACTTACCGATACGTGTTATCGTTAATAGAGTTTACGAGTACGTGTAATAATGAAGGTTGAACATACGTGCTAATTTTTATACAAAACTTCGAACCGGTTTGGAATTTTCTTTTTGGATTGTACAAAGGACGATCGAAAATCGTTCAATTATTCGGTTATACGAAAACTGATTATCGGTCAGTCCTTCTCACGATCATACATCACACGCTCGATCATTAACAGGGAATCGAATCTTTCTACGATTAAAAGCGATTGCGCGAAGTGGAGACGATCGATTACTTCGGGTGCTTTGACTTTTTTTTTGATGTCGCAATTGCGGAGAAGTTTATGGCCAAGATTAACAGGGAAGAGCGACATGACTTTATGGTAAACAAACGTTTTGATCGGTGTCAATAATTTTGAGGATTATGAAAATTCTCGAAAATGCTCGAAGAATTGTTAAACCTAAATTAATAATTTTATATAGCGAGTAATGTTTCCGATTTACAGTAGGTGAAAAAAAATATTCTCGTACCTCGGTAGTCGTGTGTAACTAATTTAAGGGGAATCAGTAGTGCCCGACGAAATTGATTTTTTACACCAGGGACGTCGAGAACCGCGGAAAAATATGAAATCTGACGTTTCGTAATATGACAGCTCACTCTTTACAACTTCGCTCTTTCCTGCTATCTAGATGTCAATTTAAGGTGAAATTCATTGAGAAACTACACTACGTTTTCTTCTAGTCAATAAATAGATTTACTTGTATCTAACAGGTAGAGTAGATATCGTGCACTGATGATTCGTAGTAATCTTTGCATACAAACATAAAACTTTTCATTAGCAAACTCTTCGAGTCTTTTTTCCTGTATCGAAAATTGACGTACTTTTAACCTTCCAGCGGGCGTGCCATATTTTATAACACGAGTAGGCGCGCGTTGTACTATATACAACACTCATTAGGAGCATTGAAATTTTATACTCAATTTTGATTAGGTATAGACACATTTATTATTAGTTTAAACTTTATTGAAAGCGAGTCTAGCGAAAAGAAAACATAACGAGTGACGAGAATTTACGTTGCACGAATTCGAATCTTCTATTACGAGATAGCGATGAATTCTGTTTAAAATTAAATGTACCAGTTCGCAAAGTTTTTTTCGTCAATATTTGAATAGTATGCTCGTCGCAATTTTGTCAATAGTAAAAGTTCGCATACTCGATGAATTTAGGTAAAGTTCAGCAAAATTTTATTTAAATAATAAATACTAAATACACGCGGACGAATAAATATTGATTAATATTTGTCGAACGCCTTGAATGCCCAGGTCTGATAGAAATATAACATGGCAACAAGTATACAATTTCTGGATTTAACGTGATGTACAATAAGGGAAACGATCGTGACGGAAAAGCGATGGGAACATAATCGCACCGAGAAACTAACGATTTCCAGACACAGCATGATAACGTTACACTGTACCTGCTTGCCTGTTTCCCCCCTATTTTAGCCTCGTTTTTTTTAGATCTTTCTAGGTGTAACCTGCTCACTTCTTGGATGACTGTATGCCACGACCTATGCATCACTCTTAAAACTCGACTCCTTCCTTTTACATGTCTCTCCCGCGTCTATCTTAAAAGTTGCATGTCTATAGGGTGTGCTGAAAAAAAACTCAATTGTTGGGAACGAGCTGTAAGGAATGCTCATTGCGAACGTGTCCTGCAATATTTCAATGATATAAACGTGTAACGAGCGATGTCGAGATCGAACGAATGTCCGTTTAATGTGCCCGAGGAATCGCGTATGGGTGACTCGAAAAGGCGATATGAATAACGGACGACGAAATTTTCGAGTCGCCGTTTAGATAGACGTTTGCTTTAGTTACGGCTATATCGGTGTCATTTACCTTTAATGTGATACACGTTTTTCTTGATGTTTGAAATTATAGAGACGCCGAGCATATGGAGTCAGCTGCTACTTGCCGAGAGGGTGTACGCCGTAGGTTCGTTTAAAAGTTTGAATTTCAAAAAAAAAAAAAAAAACTCGCTGCCACTCACGTCGTACATCCCTTCGAAACTTATCACTCTGACATTATTATACAATCACCGCTCTTTCACGTATTCGATGCTGCTACGATTCAAGTTTTGTTAGAAAAATCACGGTTTGGTAGCGAAGTAACTTTTTAATTGAAGGGCCAGATTCACCTATTTTTTTTCCATGTTCTGTGTGATTAGAAGGTTTTTTTTATTAGGTTGCTTTCAAAGTAATTGAATATCGAGAGCCTAATTCAGCGTTTCTCAAACACCAAGCCATGACGATTAGGCAGTGACGATTTGACAATATGCCTGCTGTACGTTTCAGTTAACAAAGCATAAGCTTGTAGTTGAATAAAGTTGGAATTAAATAAGTTCAAAATAACTAGTTGAGTCTCAATTATTAAGCTAGCAGATTTGAGCAAAAATGAAATTGGGAGCGATTTGTCCCTCATGGCAAGGAATGTAATAATTTTAGCGGTACCAAGTTAATAACAGTTGAATATATCTAGATATATCGGGACACTAGAAACTAATTAAAAGAAAGCAAGAATTGGAGAAGTCTATTTGTCACTTACTTTTAGAGTAACGGCGGCCTCCTGCTCCGAATGGTCTCCCCATTAATTTTGCACGGACCGTGCAGTTCTCCGCATCGATCGTCACTCCCGAAAATTTGAAAAACGCTGACGTAGACTATTCGATTGATCTGTTTATACTTAATAACTGAAACATTTGCCTCGCGATGGGCCTATGACCCTAACTTCTTTCTGTAAAAACGTTCAACTACTCTTTCCTATATTAAGTAATCTACTTGAAACGTGTTTGATTCATTAGCATTCCAATAAATTACTCTGTCAATTTCCCACTATGAGCGATTATTATAGCAAACTATTACAGTTATCAATCAAAAGCCTGATTAACGATACGTCGTCATTACTTAAATTAACGGCAGCCATTACGCTTCCATCAACCTAATAATATTATAACCGCGCAAAACATTTTACATACAATGAATTAGTGTACGCTTTTTAGTACGACAGGCCATCTACGATTAACGTAGTGATAATATTTAACAGCTAGCATTGCGTAGTCTCCTATCTACCTGCAAAATATATAAGTACCGTGACTTTTCAATTAACTTACACATTTTGCATGAAATTACATTTGTCGCCTCTAAGCGTGTTCGAACGGCTGCATCATTCTTTCTTAGATCATAGTGATGCGAAGAAACGTAATCGATAAAGTTTCGGTGCAATCGTCATTAGGACTGAGACATCAGTTATCGTTGGTTGGTGTCGAGCTGTACGTGCATGTATGTGCCAGTTGGATTGTTCTGTGACTGAAGTCAACGGCATTCCTCGATCCGTGCTACAAGATTTATTATACAGAAAGAGTACCACCTACGGATTCGATAAAATGCTAATCTCTTTATTCACAACGAGATCCGTTTATCGTGTTATCGTTGCTTGTCACGTAAGAACAGTAATACCTCTAATGGTTGAGTACCTCTCATTAGTTGAGGCCCTCAACCGTTTGTATTCTTGCTCTGTTTACGAATGGTTGATTTTTTCTATGAGTTTCGCTGAGTGGAAAGAAACACTCGACTTTTCAGAATTTATTATGAAGAAAATATTAATTGTGTAGCGTTAAAGTTTGTTATGTTCGTTAGGTGGTCTTTATTATGGATGAATAGATTAAGAATAAAATAGAAGAAGAAGTTCAGTAGTGACGTAATCTCGATACACCTACGGTTACACTACCCGCTTACGGCAAAAAATTAGCGCAACACATTGTCATAAACTGATTAAGTACACACGTCTGTATCAATATACAAGGTCTTGTCCCGGGACCAAGTACAAGTACGCGAAATAGACCTTATATCTTTTCAGGAAAGAAATTTAACAACCGATGTACATACATTTCTCTGTACCCCGCACTTGAACAATGATAAAAGTTGATGTAGTTACACTACGAGTGAGTGTACCCTATATTTCATTATTATTTACATACAGCCTGGCATTACCGTTTAGTGCCGTTGAACACAGAAGAAAACACTTTGAATCTAATAGGACACTCAAGGTTAGATTCCTGGTACAATCGATGCGTTAAACCATGATCCTTCATTGATGCGACCTGTAATTTTCACGATAAACCCCGCGACTCACCCATTCGCACACGTATTTTCATAATTGTTTACAACTTCGTTTAGTTCAATATTGTTATCGTGTAGAGCAGAAGGCTAATGGCACTCCTCGCGCGACACGCATTCATTGTTTCTTATCCAAAAAGTAATTAGTTTACACGACACCTCCTCCGTTTATGTAAATCGCAAAATTTCGATACTTTAAATACCTAGCTTACTGTGTCCTTGTTAGAAAGGTGAAACGTACGCAATAATAGTTTCTTTTTATACATTGGACTTTAGTGTATTATTATTGCGTACTTACGAATAATATAAAGCGAATCAGGTGCGGTCACTTAAGAACGGTGCATGAAATTTCCTAACACGACGGTACGAATGAGAAGAATACCGGAGAACATTGATCGGAGTGTCAGGGAAAAACGAATGAAAACTACGAAACTGAAGGAAACGCAATGCGCGGCAAATAATGCGACGCAACGCAAATACCAGTTACGCTCTAATCCCAATAACACGTCGCAAACAGAGATAGAAACGTCCACTTACTTACACGCTATTTACTCACAGCTTTACTCGCACCTTGGGACGATATTACCTAGCGGTTCGAAAAAAAAATAATCGTAGCGTGAAGCCACGAGACCACAACCATATTCACGAGTGGTATTTAAAAATGTACGGCGGCGAGCAAGCTAGGTCGTAGACATTAGCTTTCGTTTCATTCATGATTCGTTTGACTTACATATAGATGTCCGTAGCCTTAGTAACCCATGATGTATCTCCCTTTTCGGATCCATTAAGAGAAAAAAAAAAAAAAAAAACATTTAATTCAATTAGTGGAACTCGATCGAGTAACCCTAACTCCGTTGTCGTAAATCGTAGCGAAGGTAGGGGGTTTTCCATCGTGCTCGACGTTTCACGTCTTTCGCTCGTCGAACGGATAATGAATATCGCTCCAATTTTCCTTAGACGGCTGGCCGACGAGGACGATGAATTATCGGAGGTTCAGCCGGATGCAGTGCCACCGGAAGTACGCGAGTGGCTGGCATCAACTTTCACCAGGCAACTGGCAACCACCAGACGGAAGGCGGACGAGAAACCGAAATTTCGATCGGTCGCGCATGCAATCAGAGCGGGTATATTCGTCGATCGAATATACCGGCGGGTCACTAACACCGCTTTAATGCAATTCCCTCAAGAGGTGGTGAAAGTACTCAAGGTAGGAATCTGATGTAATTGATGTAATGCTTAATTTATCAGGGTTCATATCTGGGTTTCGAAAAGTCGATTTTTTGTCACATTTTGAAAGGTACATTTTGTACAAATATTTTACAGTCACAACTGATGATGGGTACAGAGTATAAGATTGGCCTCGAGTTGTTATATTATCAGGTGGACCGGAAGGTAATGTCGTTTAATTCGAACTAATAAATTTTTAACAGCTTTTATTTTCAATCAATGATGTAATCACTCTCGTTATCAATAACCTTTTGCCATCTACCTTGCAAATTTTCAATACCTGTTCGATAAGTCGATCGGTTTTTGTGATTTATTTGTTTGAATTTAATGTAAGAAAACAACGTCACTTTCTGGTTCACCTAATGTATTATAAAAAGATACAAGGTCTAGTCTCGCGTACTTGTACTTGGTCCGAAACAAGACCTTGTCTCTTGATCGTTATTTTTATGTACTATTATCTGTTTTGTTAATCGAAGGTATATCAGTCGAATGCTTTGTTTCATGTATTTATTCAAGACATTGGATGACTGGTCCTTCGACGTCTTTTCGTTAAACGAAGCCGCAGTGGGTGCACCGGTCAAGTATCTCGGCTACGATTTACTTAATCGATATGGTATGATCCACAAATTCAAAGTACCACCCGCGGTGCTGGAGTGCTTTCTGGGAAGAGTCGAGGAAGGTTATTGCAGGCATCGAAATCCGTATCACAATAATCTTCACGCCGCTGATGTCGCGCAAACTATGCATTACATTTTATGTCAAACGGGGTTGATGGTGAGTTTGGTAATTGAAGAAGGAAACAGTAGGAAATAATATTATACATCAGAAAATTAATTAGCTCGAGAAAATTAAGAATCTAAAGATTAAGATCTTTGGTTCTGACGCATTTAAAATACTTCTGTTTTATGATAATTATAAAGTAAAACCCGTGTTAAAAAAGAATTGTTGCTTCGATGATGCAAAATAGTAATTAATTCCAGCCGGTACAACCTGCCGTTTCCTTTTCAGCGGGAAATTGCGCGCGCTCCGTTGATTATAAAAACAGTTCTTCCGTTGCAGAATTGGTTGACCGATCTCGAAATTTTCGCTACCCTCGTGGCGGCCATTATTCACGATTACGAGCATACTGGGACCACAAACAATTTCCACGTAATGTCCGGCAGCGATACAGCCCTTCTCTACAACGATCGGGCTGTTCTTGAAAATTACCACATCTCCGCAAGCTTCCGGTACGTACGAATCGAAAGGCCGTACCAAATCAACGTTCACCGAATATTCGTCATATCGATTTACAATTATCGAGCACTTTCATTCCAATTTCAAGGGTGCAAATCGAAAACGGTTTGGTGCCAGGTGCTATTTCTGGACGTCATCGTCGAGCTGGAAACAATTTGATAAAAGTTTAGGGGTCATTCTGTGCTAAATAGATTACTCTTTGGATTAATGTTCTCAGTTTTGTTCAAAATAATATATTTTGTAGCCTTTTGTGCCCGATGAGAGAATCTCGCATATTTTTTTTTCATTAGTTCAGTTAAGGACATTGAAAGTCCAGTTATTAACCAGTTAGGTCTTTCGACCACTTTGAAATGCGTGTACCTCAATTGTGTCACAAAGATTAATAAAGAAAGGGTAGAGAAACAATTTCGTGTTCTTTAAAAATATCTTTAAAAAGTTTAAGAATATATTTTATTTTCTACCCTGCGGTAGAAACCTGGGACTGTGATACAGTGCTCGATGTTTTCATAAAACTATTCAAATTTTCTCGTCCCTTTTTAAAATTAACGTAATTTCTCTTATTACAGCCGATGTGTATGTTTTTTAAAAATGTTCCTAAAATTATATCACGGTCGTTAGAAAACAAAACTAAATTTATAACAAAATTTATATGAATATATATGCAAAGTTGCACCGTGGCTTATGCGATTTTCGTCAGATTCATTTATCGCGTAACTTCGAGGTATTACCGTATATTAATTTCCATATGAATGACGGGTCGACGAATAAATTCAACTCTTATTATTTATATTTAATACGAGAACATTTCTATCGGAGCGTTCCTCGGATTTCTTATTCACTGGAAAATGCATTAATTAATTCCCCGCGTTGTTAAAAGTAACGGACCGTACAGTGCGATACATGTAAATTGAAATTAACTCTCCGAACCTCCTCCCTCTCTCCCATTCCCCAACCCGAGAGGGAGAGAGCAGGTCGTTGTTACGATATAGGTCGAAATGTCTCGTTAACTTAATTTCCGTCAAAATCGCATTGAATGCCGTATCCTCTGATGAGGCTTCAAAATTGGAAGCGAAAAGTCAGGATTGGCAAAATCATACGGTATATTTTGGCATTGCAGTAACATTTTTCGCGTTGATGTCTTTCCCCTTTGTATGTATCAATGCACAAACAGTATATCAATACTGTTTTTAACGACCAGACAAAAAGTCGGAAAACTTTTTCGCTGTCCACTTAGATAAATCGGTCCATTACTAAATTGAAATAATTGCCTCAACCCATTTCCCTCACAATATTCTCATCATTGCCATCCCTCTTTCTCTCCCGTAAAGTCAGTAAACGCCGATAGCGTGCGCCACAACGCGATGTACGAAGCGTGCCGCGTATATTTAATTTATATTTATACCGCAAAATCATTGACTTCTTTTATATCTTGATGGTTGAATTTAAATTTGGTGAAGCGTCAGCGTTTTGGACTCAACTAATAATACGATGAATATTTCAGAATACTGAAAGAAGATGAGTGCAATATTTTACAAAACCTATCGAGGGAAGAATTCCGAGAATTCCGTTCGCTCGTGATCGACATGGTCCTGGCGACCGACATGAGTTTCCATTTTCAACAGCTGAAGAACATGAAAAATATTTTAAGCCTGGCGGAGCCTAGCGTCGACAAGAACAAGGCTGTCAGTCTTGTACTCCACTGCTGCGACATTTCACATCCGGCGAAACGATGGGATCTTCATCATAGGTAATATATTTTCACGTATTATTGTTACTCAAAGATTTAGGTATCTCTATAAATATTTTGAAATAATAAGTGTCATTCTACCATACTCGGCGTAAATTATGGTCTTATTCTGTATTTCTCTATTCTGTAACAACTATAAATTTTTTCAAGTGTCATGTTATTCAGCGTTGATAAAAGTTTATTTCTATGTGTTTCCTTTAAAAGTATTGCTCGTGTAATCTCTTTTTTTATTTATCCCAATATACGCCGAGTATGGTAGGTGGACGGACACTTATGCGACCGACTGTAATTATAAAATCTACATACAAGCACCGGTTAAATAAGCGAACTCTTTTATTAGTAGCTCTTAAACAAACGTAATAGTAAATTAGCTCATTAACTACTAGAAAACTAATTTCCCGTAAGCTAGGTTTTAGTGCACTGTCTATTATTTGCAGATGGACAATGCAGCTTCTGGAAGAGTTCTTCCAACAAGGCGACAAAGAAAGGGCGCTTGGGTTGCCATTTTCTCCCTTGTGCGACCGTAACAATACTTTGGTGGCTGAATCGCAAATAGGATTCATAGAATTCATTGTTGAGCCAAGCATGCAGGTGTGCAGCGACATGTTGGAAACGGTTCTTGGACCTCTGAATGTCAAGGAACCTGTCGACGAATCCAGTAACGGTAAATGGACTATGATTCATTCATCTCTAATACATGCATTAAGTTCAATCATCGAATTTTCCGATCATCAAAAAACAGTGTAAAGATGATAAGTACATACCATGCATCATCATCTTTTATTCCGGTTTTTATGTTTAGATTTTTAATTAGCGCGCTCGCATTATCTTTTGAAGTCATTCACTGTTAACATTCCTCAGATTGGCCTGGTTTACCTTTTGCAAGTTTCGGTGAAACTGGAAACGGCCGAAGTGTCAATTAAAAATCATAAACTTTTGACTTTTGACTTACGCATACATCGTGTAATTCCTCGCAATTTTTTAATTACGCATAATCCGCAGGATCGGGTGCAGAAGCCAGAAGATTCAAGATCGGGAAGCCCTGGATCCCTTGCCTCGCGGAAAACAAGAAAATCTGGAAGGAACAGGCAGTTCGAGGTACCTAACATTCCCAAAACGATCTACGTTGGATCTACGATTAAGAGAAATATAGATATAACCGTGCCTTCTTACTTTAAACAACAGATGCTGAAGCAAGAGCGCAGAAGGAGCAAGAGCAGAAATCCAGCGACAGCCGTGGGGACGACGATAACGCGCAAGCCGGGCCCGAAGAATGAAAAATTCAGCGGGCATTCTTGTTTCTCAGAAGCATATGTAATTTTAGGCTACGAAGAAGCTCGTAATTAATCCGGGGGATCCCACTTGTTTAGTCGTACGTATCGGCGTGACGGAAAGTCGAGATCACTCTTCCGCTGATACAAGTAGACGTCTGTGCAGATCTTCTTTCCAATGGTACTTTCGATTGACGAGTATTAAGCTCACAGGTAAATGTCAGAAATAAGCCTCTGACATTCGCGCGGCTGTCTTTAACAACACACTCAGGACTATTTATACCATTTGTTTACCAGGATTATTGTATCACGTATAAACGTTTAATCGATTGAACAAATCTAGATCAAGCACCTCTCCGAATCTCCGGATCCCCAAACTATTTCTAAAGCAAGCAAACACACATGATTCCTCGTGAAATAATTTTCAGTGGAATAGAAATTCTATAACTATTTCCTGATCAGCGATCCGAAATACACTTGATAGTGTACAAAAAAGGTTTGGAGATCCGAAGATCCAGAGATGTGCACGATCTAGATTTAAGCCAACCGATCTTGTTGTGTGCGAATATGTTAAGTCTCTATTGTTTAATTGATCTTGTTGGTTAAAATGTCCTTGATTCAATCGTACGATTGCCTGTTGTTCCCAACCAGAGGCAACGACATGCCCTTTTCGTTAATACAGTCGCACAACGTTGTCTCCTCCCTCCCCCTCCCCTCTCCTCCTCCCCCACCACAGGCAACAATTTTCAAAGCTTCTCCGAATCATATAAATAATCGTGTTGATTTAAAACAATTTTCGTGATTGAACAGTGCTGCCTCCGTTTGAAATTAACATACCAGTCGTGCGTTACGTACCAAGATACTAACGACAAAAGTCTAGACACAGATTCTCGAATTTCTGGCGTAAACGTAGCCTAAAATTACAAAACTACTGTAGGCAGAGGGCACACAATGAGACAAAAAAAGATTATGAACGTACTTAGAGCACAATCCGTTCGCGACGAGGTGCTACCGAATGAATGAGAAATTATGCTACTATCGGTGGAAACTCCATAATGCTCCTCTTTCCATTGAAACGCTGTCTTTGTCCGTACCTGTTTTTTCTTACAATTAGTGTATATTATTTATAAGTATACGTTCTCTTGCAGGAAAGACCGAATACTTTCATCTCGAACGCGCACACTTTGCTTATTAATGTTCCCAGGCGTCTATAAACGCTTCAATGATTTCCTGCGTAATCGGGTTGCAATGTGTACAACAAAGTATTCAGTTTTTATCGTGATTTTCTATTTTCCTTAGAAATGAGCGTTGACGGAGTGTCGATATGTTAGAGTAGTGATATGCGTTCCAGTAGCACAGATGCATACATAGCGATTAAAGATGTGTGTAGTTGGGTAAATACAGGCATGTTCCTGAGATTGACAGTGCACCTGTATTATGACGTCACGTTTAATAACCCTGCCGGGTAGTGTAAAAACGGGAGAGAAAGAGAGTGAGAGAGAGAGAGAGAGAAGCAGTAAACGAGCTTTTAAATCAGCCAATGAAGAAGAGCTCGCTAACGGGAACGTGACGTCAGCCTATGCAATGCGCGATGTGTGCGAGTTTCGATTTCCCCATAAACGTGCCTGTTCATTTAATCATGGATAACTCTACTTCTGAATTAGATTCGTGATAAAGAGAAGTAGTTGAAAAAAACTAACGCGACATCGCTGGACGGTACGCGACCATCTATCGCGGAACTGTCACTCGCGAGAATAGTTTAAAGTAAATAAGCTTTTCTTTTACGAAACACCGTGCTGTTAAAGATGAAAGTCTTCACGCACCGTTAAGGTATCGCTTTCGATGCGCTCGCGTGTCCAAAGCGGGTTACAGCGAAAAAGGAAGCTTACTCGCTTTATTGAAAATTTCGATCACTCGGTTGTCAAGAAAAAAAAGGTTTAAAGATTGCTTCTTTTCCATGGTCCGACTTCTCCAATTTGATTCGAACATCGTACTCGATGGTAAATTTGATGATCGACCCCCAATCTGTAATTAAAATTAAAGTTGAAATCTTTTTTCCGAATTTGTAAAATATTATTGTAAGAAATATAGCACTTTCGATTAATTCAGATTAATATAAAGCTCGAAGCTCTATTCCGAATGATACGAAATTTCCTGTTAACTTAAAACGATATCAAATTAACAATGGACTTTAAAACGTTAAAATTACAATTTAAAATACAAAATGAAATTCATAAATCTTCTCACGAATTTTTTGACGACGCGTACTTGCGCACGATTGAAAAATAGTTGGGCAAAGGATCGGATTACGCTAAAGAAACTGTAGTAATCAAATACGAGTTTCGTAATCAATGAAATTCGTTTTCAAATCGCTTTCTGTAAATTATAGCAAACAAACAGATCAAATTGGGGGAATTGGAGCTACCAGGCGTGGGTGAGATCCTTAAACAAATAATATCTTTGTACATACTTACAATTAGGTGTGTATTTGTATACACGTAAAGGTGCAGCTTTAATGTATGTAAATGTAATGTAAAAGAAATATCATTAGTGTTTACTCAACATGTGCTATATTTCGTGTATATGTACATACATATATGGAAAAAGAAAGATTGTATTATCGGATCTATATATCAATGGATTCCCAAGCGAAAGACGTCGCGATCGCAGACACGTGCATACGAGTAACAGATATCGGTGTCTCTATTGCTTTCGCCGAACATATCCGGGAACAATACTATTTCACGCGTGCGTACATTGATAAGAAGAAAAAGAACAATCGACGTCGTTTCGTACTCGGTATCAACCGATGAGATGTAGATCCTTTAAAGTAAAAGACTCGTAGTCTTCGCTAGAAACTATCTATCGAGTAGAAAGGCAAGAGGTAGATATTAAAAGTCTTTGGCATGCGCATTATCATCAAAGTGGTATATTAGATCGTCATAGAGAATGTAGAGGATAATGTCTCTAGCTCTGAGGTTAAACATATCCGTCCTATATTTATTTCCTTTCTCTCCTTCAGATTGAATTCTTCCTTATCGGTATTGAGTACGCCACACGTATTCTATGGTATCGATGAAATCTCTGCAATACTTTGGCATATATTTCAAGTACTAAGCTTGCGCCATATACCGAATAATTGAAAATATGGAGGGTGGGACAACCTTCGGGCCAGCCATAAAGATCCGATCATGCCACTTATAAATTTTCTCGCTCTACCTCAGCGAACAATACATTTTGATTGGTATCCAAGGTTTAGAATATTCGATTGGTTCGATGAAAACTGCAAAGAGTATTGGCAGGAATAATCAATTAAACGAACTTTGTAACTTTATTAGGTTCTGATTGTATCTACGTTGCCTGCCCTCCCAATTGCAATCCCATCTCTGCTTTCTACAACAGAAGCTAATAAAGCAATTTCCTTATGAGGACCATCGCTGAAAGGTCCGAATGTCTTAAGTAGTCCAAGCTTCTTACCTTATAAAACAGGCCTGTTCCAATTCGAGCCCAGCTCGCGAGATGAGCGGATTCTTAACTTCTCTAGAGTCGCGAAGCAATTGAAGTACCTATACGATTGGAGCTTCAGCTTCTGTCGTTTCTCAAGCCTACTATATTGTGTTTTGTTTCGCTCGGTGTAGGTGACGAAAAAGTGGTAGAACCGAGATCGTGGGCTTGCGTTTAGACAGGCCTGGTCTAGGGCAGCTTAGCGCTAGGACTGTTCAGCACTGGAACATTTCAGTAGTGGGCTAATTCCTTGCAATAGCTATTATTCCTGAAAAGATACAAGGTCTAGTCTCGCGTACTTGTACTTGGGCCCGAGACAAGACCTTGTCTCTTGATAATACTAACGAGTACTAGGCGACTGTGTCTACGACTTGTCATATGATTATTTCACGATACTCGAGAATACTGATCAGCGTTCCATTACCGATGGGGCTCCTTTTAATTGCGAGTAAGTTGGTTGTATATAAAATTGATGCGAGACCAGTTGCCTATTTGCAACAAAAAGTCTTTCGTTAGGACAATTCTTAATAAGACTGTGCACGATTTTTCGAATTCATTAACTGCGTGCGGAATGACTACTGTGACCCGTTCAGATCGGATGCAATCGCGTTTGCACTGATTTCATTTCGTACGATTTGTTTGTCGGGGGAAAATGCAAAACGAATTGTCGTCGTCGTCGTTGTTGATTTTCGCAAATAAAAACAGACGCAGCACGAAGTGTTCGAGGCGGATGAACGTTATATATCCTTCGTTTGAAGTGCGAAGCACGAATTCATTTTTCTTCCTGCAGCGGATGAGGGGCCAAAACGCGTGTTAGAATTAAAAGTACATTGGAATCACGGTTGTACTAACGTAAGAGAACATTCAATAGAACACGCGAGCAAAAACGGAGTATCGGTTTCGAGCCGGAAACGGAATCCATTATTTTTCGTCAAATATAAAATGCTTAGCTTGGATATACCTTAAGGGATTAGAGCGGTCGAAAAGATAATTTTATCAGATTTTGGATGAATTTATATCTCTCTCTCGAGGTTCTGATTTCGAACCTAGTTTAATTTTTGTTCTGGTTAAATATGCGACTAATCAAATGTCATTAACCCATTTGATTCATGGCAAACATTAGTCAAGCTATCTGGAATAAAATTATGAAATCTTTCCCGCAGCGATTTAGATTTTTCTACTTTCTTCTAAAGTATACAACGCATATACGGGGTGTCTATTAATTAGTGTCCGAACATTTTATACCGTCCTCTACTCGTTGAAACTAACAAAACGAAACAATGTTTTCCATTTACGTTGGTAATTTTAAACATTTATTTCTCTTATACCGTCAGGCCTTAATTAACTTGTAAATAAAAATTGTTACATCTCGGGGAGAGCTGGACCGCGGAAATTCTTTATTGAGTATTTATTGTTCGTTTGAATGAGTAGAACAGAGCCTTAAAGTTTTTGACAGAAATTAATAAAGAACCTGTATAATTATAAAATAATATTCGCGGAATATTTAGAGTTTTTATGAAGAAATAAAATGCTAAATTAAACAAGTTTTCCAGGTGAAGTGCATCAAACCAGGCACTTTTTTAACAATCAACGTGGGGAAGGGGGTGGGAGGATAAAAGTTGTCTATTGGCTGATCAGAAATCCGGACATTTTCTTGTGCGATTAAATACAAAAATTCTCAACTGATCCAATAAGCTAAATTCAATCTGTTCATCTGAATAATTTACATTTGTCAACGATACAAGTGAAATTTGTAAAGCGTTCTGTTGGGTTTGTATATGTATAGGCATTTTCTTTTCTTTATACGTGTACGATGTCGTTATATCATACTTTGGCATGCACATGTGCTAGAGAAAAGGTTCAATTTTGTAGATCGGTGTTGATGAATGACAGCAGTAACATAAATTATCATTCCAAAATATCTGATTCTATTTTACAAATCCGTATTTTATTATAGTCACATTTTTTCTGTTTTCGCTCGCGTGGCCCAATCAGTTTAATCGTCTAGAACTCTCTTTGGATAAATACTGGCCTTTCCCTATATAATATAGTAATACGATTTCGGATCGCGATTGAAAGACAATTCGAAAAGATGTCGCACTGGTACGTTTCTTTACGTGCAAATTCTCAACGCTTCACTTCAAGTATTTCATAAATAGCACGTAATACGCCGTGATGTGATTGGGTGGATGAGGAAATAATGAGAATTGTTATAAACGCTACAATGCCAGGAATAGAACAAAAAAATTTATTAAGGGCTAAAGTTTGAGCACAACAGTGCCTCGGTAAAAATATAACAGAATCTCGGCAAATATCACACACAGGAGAAAATTGCTTGGGAAAGAATGTTTTTCTACACCTAATTGGAAAATGGCCATAAAATTAAGGAAACAAACGATTTATTTATAACGAAAAAAATTATTGTTTTTTTTATTTCACAAATTCTTATCCCTCGTGAATCTACAGGACTCCTTTAAAAAAAATACGTCATTGGATTTAAAATTCCCGGTAGCCCACAAATCTCTGTACCGTTTCAAATTATAAAAACAATATGCACCTCTATGCAACGATTCCCCTTGTCTCAAACCTTTTTTGGAGTCACGAATAATTTCAACAATCTTTGCGTGGATCGATTGAAATAAAACACCCTGCATCATCCGAAATAAATCGTTTTCAAATATAGATTCTTCAATTTGTTTTTACAGCAACAATCCTCATTATTTCACATCAACCCATTGCCGATAAGCGTGAATTGAAAATGGTATTATAGGACAAAGAGGCTTCAGACAACAATACTCGACCAATAACTTTAATTCGTAAGATAAGTAAAAGCAAACACGTAGAACGCATCACACACACACACACATACAAACACACACAGAGATACGTACACGCGATGTGCACAAACATACCTTTACCCTGACACACGTTTTATTCGTTATGTGCAAATATGTATAATCGTGAGATTTGTCGATGATTAATCTTCACTGACGGCATCCGTCACCGTGATTATCGGCGCTGATCGTTTCTAAATGTGTACCACGAACTATGAATCAATGACTGTACATTTGTTTCCACTTTATTTGCCGGCACAATTTAATACAAGGGTGTGTACATAATCAGTAACTTCAGCACCGTGTCCGTTTGATGTGATGTAATTAAGTAAAGATGTAAACGAGAGGAAATATTAATATGAAAAAGTATACATATATATATATATATACACGCAGATACATCCGTGTATAACTAGTATTGTACTCTGCATAACTCTACAGAAAAATAAAAAAAATTCTATTAGTTAAGTGTTCGTTAATTCTTCACCTTCCAAATCCTGTGGTATTCAAGATCACAGCGTTGCAAACTAGGAAGATTTATTAAACCGACTTCGCATTAACTGTTATCTCTTTATCAAAAGTGTAAATCATTTACTTTACGATAAATTGATCAAGGTTGTAAGTAGCGAAAGATTATTCAAGTTTATCGAAAGCTTTGGTTTTGAATGAAATTTAATTATTTGTGACAGAACGTTAAATACTAATTTGTCTTTTAAACAAATAAAATGTTTAGGAACCAATTGGAATTACTTCTAACTAGCGATACCCGAACTTTTCCTACATTCAATTTATTGAGTGCAATTTACACAGAAATCAGACATGCATTTCATGGAACACTCTTGCAAAGGGAATTTTGTGCGGATGTTCCACTACGAAGGTGACGGTCGCAAAAAAACTTTAATACACTTAACTTATCCAGTTATATCAATAGTATGAAGAAAATAGTGGCAAAAATACATTTATCTTCTTTACGATAGTACAAAACGATTGGTTATCGCAAATATTTTTCGCGAATATGAAGTTATATAAAGAAGAGCAGCCTCCCGTCAATTGCAGTTGCATCATGCGTGGAATTATTCATCTTCTGTTACTTTTATTGGCGACGTATTATACGTCCGCCGAAATAAAAAATAAGGGATGGTGGAAGAATACAGTTTTTTATCAAATTTATCCCCGGAGTTTCATGGACTCTAACGACGATGGCGTTGGCGATTTGAATGGTAATTAAGATTACGTTTCTGAGTGGCAATAACTGTTTCGTTGTACGTGTTTCAGAAGTGAGTTTACTTCTGATATCACGTTCTTAAAATCACGATACTTACGACACAATTTCATCATTTAAACCGGTTCAAAATTGAATTTTGAAGTTGTATACGGTCGCACATAATATTTGCATAAAAAATTTTTTATATTTCGATCATATTAAATTTTTGCTAACGAATACTTTATTTATGAGTATATTTCTTTTATAAATTGGAGAAATCGATACAAAGAAAATAGGTTTAAATGAATATTGTTCAACTAGTAAGTGTTTTAGTCGCGTCAAAAAGTTTTTTTAAAATTTTGACAAATGTTGCGCGCTATAAGGGTACGCTGACAAAATTCAATGCAATAATACAGTGTACACTTTGATGTACAAAAGGGATGTAACAAATATAATGTTCAATTTATATAATATATAAGGGATATCAAATAATGCATTTGGTGCATTTACGAACATTCGCGTTACAGGAATCACGTCGAAATTGGAACATTTCAAAGATGCTGGAATTGGTGCAATTTGGTTGTCACCAATTTACACAAGTCCAATGGTTGATTTCGGATACGATATAGCGGACTTCAAGGACATAGATTCGATATTCGGCAAGATGGCTGATTTTACAAAACTAACGGCGCGAGCGAAGGAGCTCGGGATAAAAGTAAGATTGCGTTTATCTTCTTCTCGGAATACATATCTAGTGATTTGAAAACCTTGTAATTGCAACAGAAATTAATATTTTAAACACAGTTTTGGGTATTTTAAAAGATATTTACTTCTCGCAGCAAACTAACGTTAAGAAATAGAGGATTGAGGAAGTATCTAATAAAAGGATAAAAATATAAAAACTCTACAATAAAATATAAATGTTGCAGGTTATTTTAGATCTTGTTCCAAATCATACGTCTGACAAGCACCAGTGGTTCAAATATAGTGTCGCAGGGATCGGAAAATATAAGAATTACTATATGTGGCATCAGGGGAAGGACAGCGGTAAATCACCACCAAATAATTGGCTGAGTGTGTTCAGTAAATCTGGGTGGACGAAGCATGCAGAACGCAAACTGTGGTATTTCCATCAGTTCGAATATAGGCAACCAGATTTGAACTACAGTAACCCCGAAGTACAATACGAAATGAGAGTAAGTTACTGCTTTAACTACATTTTCATTGCGCGCGTGTTGCGATAAATCCCATAAAGACTTCATTTGACAAAAATTATAATTAACCAAAACTCTTTTTCAGTGCCATTTTTTCGGCACGTTATTTGATATATTAACAGTTAACAAATTTTGAAGTTAAATGGAACGTAAAGTAATCTTACGTATCTTTGTATTCTTAATTGGGCAGAATAACAATTATACTAAGAAAATGATTTAACTCTGTTTTCACGATTAATTTTTACTTTTTATAATATACCGTTAAAACTGTCGGGGTATTTTTTAATACTGTATTCCATATTTGGGAAAGCCAATATGGGTTTAAGCCCAATTTTTTTTAAATGTTTGAATTATACTCACCAGGAAGTCATCAAATTTTGGTTACGCAAAGGAGTTGATGGATTTCGGGTAGATGCAGTTCCACATATTTTCGAAATCGCTGACTTGAGGGACGAGCCGAAAAGCAATACACCTGGAGCAACCCCAGACGACTATACCTATCTAAACCATATTTATACGAAGGACGACCCTCGCACTTACGAACTGGTTAAGAGTTGGAGAAAGGTGCTGGACGATTACGCGGATATTAATAACGAAGATGAAAAGGTGCGCACATGAAACAGTTTCATTCTCATTTTTAATTCGGTACAATTATTAATATACTAGTTGCATGCGAATGACCGTAAATTATAAAAACAGACGTAAGAACTAAGAATTTGTGAATCAGGTTATGATGATCGAGGCATACACCAGCTTAGAAAATACGACTAAGTTTTACGAATATGGAGCTCAAATACCCTTCAACTTCAAGTTTATCACTGACGTCAGTTCACAATCGAACGCAGCAGAATTTAAAAATGTCATCGATTCGTGGATCGCCAACACTCCAAGCAATGCTGTAGCTAACTGGGTAGTAAGTATTAACGAAAAAAGATTTTGCAAATATTTCAAAACCACAACTCAACTATATTTAGAAGTCTAATCAACGCCACCAATGATTACAATTCAGTACACCTCGATTTGGATAAAACTTCGTGATCTATTCGTTCACATGTAAACTGAAAGGGTACTAATTGTAAGTATGAACTATTTATTCGGTTATTTTGAAAAATAATAACGCTGAGAGTTTGGAAAATGAAGCACGTCGTTTACAATATTTTGCAAATCGAAGACGAAATATTATTAAATTGTAGTATGTCGATCGAAAGCTTATTCGTTATTAACTACAGGATACAAGAACGTGAAATTAATTTTAGGAACCATGCGTACCATTTTTTTAATACATGAAACCGACTATGTACTCCGTAAAATTCTATCAAATACAAAGTGTATAAAATCGAAACCTTCCTTTGCAAGACTAAATAAAAAAGATTTCGCGTACTTTGTAGATGGGAAATCATGATCGTCCACGAACCGCATCACGTTATATCGGCAGGGGGGATCAAATGACAATGCTGGCAATGATATTACCAGGAGTAGCAGTGACTTACAATGGCGAAGAAATTGGTATGCTTGACAAAACTGATATATCGTGGGAAGATACGCAGGATCCGCAGGCTTGCAACGCGGGCAAGGAGAAATACCAGAGTCGTTCCCGTGATCCGTGTCGCACACCGTTCCAATGGGACGCGTCGAAAAATGCAGGTATGATGGAACTGTCGTCAATCGTCTCTATTTACTAGGCCTACGAATCAGGTATACTGATTGGTAAAGAATCACGCGATATATTTTTAATATATAGCCTGACCACAATCAAATTGAAATACCTTGTTTACAGTATTTAATAAGGAGATTCATGATTGTTTGAAATTCTTTTTTATTCCTTCGATTACAGGGTTCAGCAAGTCCGGTCAAACGTGGTTACCGGTTCACGCGAATTACGCATCGCTGAACTTGGATAAACAAAAAACTGCGTCAGAGTCGACGTATAAGATTTACAAGGCTCTGACCTCGTTGCGACAAACCTCGTCCGCTCTTAAAAGTGGAGCTCTGAAAACTGCGAACGCTAATAACAATAATATCTTACTCGTCTCCCGACAATCCGTAACAGAGGTCATTATTCTAATCATCAACTTCTCGGACAAAGATCAGCAAACGGTTAACTTAACGGGACAGGTTCCAACGTACAAAAAAACTGTGGTGCATATCGCGAGTATGGATTCCAGCCTGAAAGCAGGGTAAGTGTTATATTTGAACGAAGTTCACCGTTTTCAGTTGTTTGAATAACAAAGCACGACGGATGGATACATTTCAGAACGACGGTGGACGCAACCAAGGTCGTAATTCCTGCGAAAGCATCGATAGTACTCAAATCCACCAACTGAAGTTATTTTCTTTATCGAAATGGACCTATTTCGGAGGAATAAGATAAATTTAAATGCTCTGTTCACTGCTCCACAGAAATATAGGTCCAATTTTGAATCGCTTATTTCGGCACTTTCTTTGAGAAGCCCATTGAAAGTATAAAATGCAGATATGTCTGACCGCCATAACATTATAGGTCTACTCTAAAAATTCGTCCATAATTTTTTAAACAATACGCCAACCGCGGCGGACGCAAAGTGAAAAAAATGTATGAACCATGCCGAATACGTTTACTATAAATAGTAACTAGAAATCAGATTACTATACTCTTTGAAGGTGTTTGGGTTAGTATATTATTTAAACAATTACAGGGGAATTCTCAGAATAGAGTTATCATTTTGTGGCGGTCAGATATACGTGCCTGAATTTTGTTGATGTGCCGAATCGCACGGAACAATTAGTTTTGGCGATTTATATTTGACTTATATTATGCATCGCAGTGTATGTATCAATAAACAATTACTGTTACACATTAAAATAAAAGAAACTGAAATTTATGGGCAGAGAAAACTTAATTTTGTATTAATTGTATTAAGTACTTTTTCTAAACACAGTTAATTGTATTTGATAGTGTAATTTTAAACTATCTCAAAATATTGACTTTTCTATATTTTGTTCATTAAGTGTGTCAATCTTTGCTTAATCTTTGCAGGATATGTGAATTTTGCCACATGAAAGAACATGATAAATATTATATCGCTGATAGGAATACTATGAGAGCTCTACTCCATGGGGGAGTGAGGGGGGGGCTCCAGCAAGGGCAGTGTAAAATCCACCCTTCTCTCCTCGCCCCCTTCCTAGTTCCCTATCCTAGTTCATTGTAGTACCATCCCCGTTTTTCCACTCTTCCCTCTCACCTGGTCACGAATCTAGGAGAACTTCGAACCGGAGATTTCCGATGAAGACAAAGAGGGAGAGCTCCCGCGGAATCCACTGTTAACCATTGTCCGCTCGCGCTTCCTAAAGTCACACTTCCGCTCACCAGGGACGAAAATTCGACAGCCCTTGAATTTTTATCATTTTCGTGAGCTTTTCTTCATTTAACGTGCATGTTTCCCAATAATTAGGACCACCGAACTCTAAGACAGCATTAACAGCGACAAAGGTTAAAATTTATCATTGATCAGCAAACTTTAGACGAAAAATGTAATGCACGAAATTGTCGTTTACTCTTTATCCTTCGCAGGATTATTCACCCGTAATTTACATTTTACAAGAAATTATAAAACGTTACGCTCGCTTCATAGCGACGCGTATGTTTACGTCAAACAGTTTCGTAGGCGTATCCATACACCGGAAGCGTACTGGCGAAAGATATAGCCGTATCGAAAAGCTTACCGCATAGAGAATTTCGTTGCAATGTGCCACGCATATCTACCAATGCCGCTTTAGCACATTCTCTGCCACGTGTTTGCAAAGTGGCAGTATCAGATATACGTTCCACTCTGCAAAATTGTAAACGCAAAAGAAACCTTTTGGATACGCCTATATCTTAATAATACGCTTTAGCGTTACTTATGCCGCAAGAAATATATTATTACAGAAAGAAAAGTTTGCTTACGTTCTTAACATATCGCATGTCATTAAGAGAATGCAATTCAGAAAACAGGCCTCAGGGTCAACAGTTTTTTTTTTTTTTTTCATATTCATAGACCACGTGCAATTTCTATCGTAGCATCATTCATTAATGAACGTTACAGTCGAAACCTGTTTAATGTACTGTCGTACACGTACGAATGGCTGGCCTGTGCATATCAGGCCCTCCCATTCATGTACGAATAATGTGGTACTTAATGGGTTATGCAGGTACAGGTACATTTCTGTGTTTAATAATATATTTCTTGCGGCATACGTACCACTACATTGTATTTTGATATCGCGCACTTGCAAACCCCGTATTAAAGGACAAACAGATAACTGCTAAGAGAACGTAATGACCTTATTACATATCATATGAACCATTAACGCAAAGATTAAGCGATGACGCGCATACTGCATTTAGCGAAGATATTTTGATAAATTGTGGTTCGGGCCATTAATGAAAAAATGCAGAAACCACTTTCGTGTTCAATTTTTAAAAATAAAGAAAATATATTCCGCCGAATATTGAGGAATATATTTACCGTTCTAGCGTATGACTAACTTACGATTAGAAAAATACGGGGGCAGGGTTGGTACATTACACGATGCAGCAATATTGTACATGTACTGTTTGCGACACTGTTCAAAATTAAAGAAAATTTCATTGGAAGCAAAAACGCGTTCCTTCGATTCTGAAATGTAAATCTGTCAAAACCTATCACCGTTATATAATTTCTTTTGCTCAACAGAGACCTTGTTCACGTCACGGCAATCCATTGCAAAGTAACTGTCGTTTAAATGAAATAGTGCGCATGCACTTTGTCACCTGATCAAAACGGTATACTGACGTCAACAGTCATATAAAAAGTAACCCCCGTGGGAACAGCTTAATACAGTCACCTTATCCTGTTATAAGCATGATACATCTCTTACTATTGTGACGGTTACAAACAATCGGGTATAGAAAATATATTTAACAAAAACAAAGCTGCCGAAGAACAGCATATAGTTGCAGTATTGCAACTGTAATAATTTCATCATGCATGGAATTATCCATCTTTTATTCCTTTTATCGGCAACGTATTTTACGTCCGCCGAAATAACGAATGAAGGGTGGTGGAAGCATGCTATTTTCTACCAAGTTTATCCACGGAGTTTATACGATACCAACGCCGATGGAATTGGCGATTTGAAAGGTAATTGGAATTATTTTTGTTACGTCGTAATACAACAACTCGCATGTGAGTTTACTTTTTGTACTCCGTTCGTGAAATTATAGAATTTTAGAGTTCACGGAGGTCCCATTTTTACATAAAAATTTTGAATTTCTGGTTCTATAAAGTTCATGCATGAATACAATCTACATGATCCGCAAAGTTTCCAAGATTGTTCCTCGCCAGTATTGCAGTCAGTACGACCTTGAAAGGCATAGCAAATATTGAATATTTTCCAAATCTGAACTTTTCGACGTACAACAAAACGAGCATTTCGCAAATACCTCGCTCTCTATTGTTTGCGCGAGAAAGAGTTTCAGATAAAAATTGTACAGAACAGAATTCTCTACAAAGATAGAAAAGAGACATTCCAAAAAATCGCGTTACAGGGATCACGTCGAAACTGGAGTATATCGCAGAAACTGGTATTAATGCAATCTGGTTGTCATCATTTTACCCGAGTCCAATGGTTGATTTCGGATACGATGTAGCGAATTTCAAGGGTGTCGCTTCTACGTACGGCACGATGAATGATTTTGACACCCTATTCAAGAAAGCTAAGGGGCTCGGCTTAAAAGTAAGATGACACTCGTTTCATATAGTACTAATCAACTAGAAAACTGTACTTACAATAATAGTTAAAATTTTGCACACGTTATATTTTCTACACAAAATGTAAGAACATTACAATTAAGTTGAAATGTTTTAGGTGATTGTAGATCTTATTCCAAATCATACGTCCGACAAACACCCGTGGTTCAAAAAAAGTGTCGCCGGGATCGGTAAATATAAAGATTATTATATGTGGCATGAGGGGAAGGACAATCGTAAATCACCGCCAAATAATTGGCTCAGTTTACTTGGTGGATCTGCGTGGAAATACCATAAAATTCGTAGAATGTGGTATCTTCATCAATTCGACTATAGGCAACCAGATCTGAATTACAGCAATCCTGACGTACAGAACGAAATGAAAGTAAGTTACCGCGTGCTAATAATACCACGATTTAACATTCTTTTAATCACTATTCATTTCCACTATTCTTGAGAATCACTTAAGCAGCCAGTGGACATTTTTCCGTGTTGCATTTCATGTGTGCGAGACCTATCGTTCAACCTATCGTATTTTCCTCTTAAACGTCTGAATTGAACTCATTAGGGTGTCATCAAGTTTTGGTTAAACAAGCGAGTTGACGGCTTTCGCGTGGACGCGGTTCCATATATATTCGAGGATCCAGAGTTGAAAGACGAGCCGAAAAGCAATACACCTGGAGCCACACCAGATCAGTACGCGTACCTGAACCATCCTTATACGATGGATCTATTGCCTACTTATGAGCTGATTCAGAGTTGGAGGAAGGTTCTAGATGATCACGCGGATAAGAATAACCAGGATGAGAAAGTGCGTACATTATATCTTCAAACTTATTTTTATCTTATTTTGTTTGGGTATGTGAGGTGAGGTGCCCATAGGGGAAGTTAATAAATACAATAAAATTATTATGTGCACGAACATAATTGAACCCACGTTAGAGACATTGGTGGCCCTGAAAAGAGCCGATTGTTAACAAGCCAAGGTTACCAAGATTGGCACGAAGTGACGTCCTTGCACTTGCATGCACGCCTCGAAGCGTGCATTGTACAATTAATAATATGCTAGTAACGTGTAAATAACTTTTACATTCCATTATGAATGTTACGTATAAAATACTTGATTTCTGAAAATAAATTGACATCTGACACAATTTTTTTTTAATCAGGTACTGTTGACCGAAGCATACACCACCTTACCAAACACGGTTAAATATTACAACTACGGAGTCCAAATACCCTTCAATTTCCAATTCATTACCGAAGTCAATTCAACGTCAAACGCGGCAGCTTATAAAAAAGTGATCGATTCCTGGACCTCGCATATGCCAGCCCACGCAACGGCCAATTGGGTAGTAAGTATTGAACAAAAAAAAAACAAAAGTTTTGATACGACAACGCGAGTACTCGTTGGGACTGTACTAAACGCCGTCTGCAAGACACTAACAAGGGATGGTTACAAATTAGTACACACCGATAGAAGTAAAATTGATCAATGGCGATCAGTAGATATAAACTGATTGCTCTTTAAACTTTGATCCAAGGCAGATTGCGTTAAGTTTGATCCTTCTTTTTAAATCCTAATTAAAATGAGTGTTTAAAATTTATAGTTAGGAAACCATGATCGAAGTCGAGTAGGATCACGATTACCTGGCAAAGTGGACGTTATGGCATCACTGCAAATGATATTGCCAGGTGTAACGGTGACTTACTATGGCGATGAAATTGGTATGGTCGACAACACGGACATATCGTGGAAAGAAACGCAGGATAATCAGGGGTGTGATGCAGGCAAGGACAATTACAAGAGCCAGTCTCGTGATCCATCTCGCACGCCATTCCAATGGGATGCGACCAAAGATGCAGGTAGATGACGTTGTCAATAATCGTTTTATATTATCTAAGTCTATCAATCATTTTCGAATAGCGGAATTACCGGTTTGAAGCATTGTTAAACTAATTTTGGAGCTATTCCTTTTTTTCTTCCCGACAACCAACTTTCCTATTCCAAGTTTTATGTCATAATTGTATATTCTAACAATTTTTCCCAATGATAGCATTAAACAATAAGGGAACTTTGGTTAATATTGTTGGAGATAGAAATTTTGACACATCCTTAAAATATGAATTCGTTCTTTATTTATTTATCCGGGAACATGTTTCGATAAACCCGGTATTTCTGTGCTAATTATGTAATAACATGCATGCGTCAAGATAGGAACTTTTAGCTAAATGAAACAGCCATTAGTTACGTAAAAGAGTCAAACGCAAGCTTTTTCGCTCGTATTGCATATATACATGTACATGTACTAAAAATAGATTTCTATTTTATCAACTTCGACAAATTACTGAAAACTTAAAGCTAATATTTCCATTCCAAGTATAATCCAAAATTACCATTTTACCAGACATGGAAATTAAAATATCTGGATTACAGTATTCAATAAGGACAATCTTAATTATCTGACAATCTTTCTAATTCTTTTAACTATAGGGTTTAGCACCGCTAAACACACGTGGCTGCCAGTTAATAAAAACTATAAAACTCTGAACTTGGCCAAAGAAAAATCTGATAGAAAATCACATTATGGAATCTACAAGTGTCTGGCGTCATTACGTAATAGTTCAGATGCTCTTAAGCACGGAGCTCTGAAAACTGTGGTAACTAACGAGGAGAAGGTTTTAATCGTCTCCAGACAATCCGGAACAGAGGCGATTATTCTAATCATCAACTTCTCGGATAAAGATCACGAAACAGTTAACTTGAAAGGGCAAGTTCCACTGTACGCCAAGACTGTGTTGCTAAAGCCGAGTCGACATTCCACTGGGATAGCACAGTAAGAGTCATTTTTAATCGAAATTTACGATTTTTAATTATTTGAATGTCTAGGTGTACGATACGAAATGTTTGAACGCAGACAGCGATTTTCGGTTTTATAAGTAATGTGTACAATATAATTTCTACGTTTCAGAACGATGGTGGATACAAACAAGATCCATATTCCCGCCAACAAAGGGGTTCTACTTAAATCCACTAAATGATGACATTTTTTTTTTTAATCGAAATAGAAAAACCCCTGTTCGTTCTCTCCGGAAAAGATACAAGGTCTAGTCTCGCGTACTTGTACTTGACCCGAAACAAGACCTTGTCTCTTGATTACTTTGAAGCATCGAGTTAAATAGTTAAGTGTATATTCAACAAGTTAAATGTATTAATCTATGCAGAATTATTGTTAAAGCTTTAAATAAAAACTTAAATTCGTAAGCTGAAAAAGCTTTGTTTATAAGTCAATGATTATTACTATTGTCCTGATGTGCAAATTCCAAATTTAAAGCACGAAAAGAGGTGGACGCGGATCGTTTCCGCGCTTTGCCGTACGTTCGATGTAATTGTCCTCAAACCAATTTAAGAGTAATTTAATTTAATTTTAAAACAGCTGAGAAATTGATCTCAGCAGAAATTAAAAAAAAAATTGTAATGTATGCAATTTATGATTTGAATACGTTACACAATAGGTGTTATTAGAGGTAATTAACAGTACAGAAATTCTTTAATTTATTTTACGATATTTGCATAAGGTAAACTATGATATTCAATAATAAAAACATTCTCTCGTGATATAAATCCTGCGGAGTGCTCAGGGGGAATTACGGAATATAGCCTCAAATCCAAAAACGTGACGTTACGCAAATCAAATATCGATTCTCGATGTAACTTCAGGCACAACGCGAGCGTCTCGATTTGGATACGTCGAGCATGAGCAGTAAGATCGAGTACTTGGAGAAATATTCCGTAGCACCTTCGCCAAGCCGTGATTACTACGGCCTCAAAGTTCTTCGTGACGAGGTGCTGACGAAGAAACTAATTCCTCGACGGTTTGTCTTAAAGACTCTCGTCCCTTTTCAGGTGGTACTATATCTTTGGAGAGTTTCCCACGGCCCTCACAGAACGCCCGTCGTGCGATCCGTTCAGTTCATTGATTTCGTGCAAAGCAAATCGTTACAAGACGAAATTCGCCGTGGGTTCGGTATAATTGAACGAAATCTTTTTTCCGATGTCAGGAGAATTGTAGATATATTTCCGTAGCACGAAACGTCAATTTTTTGTTGTTGATGTTCAAACAAATTATTTTTAGAAACACTTCTGCTCGATTGAATAAACGTTTGCTGTGATTACTTTCGAAAATTTTAACGTGGTAATATTATATTTCTGCGACGTAATTTAAATTTAAAATTCCTACATCCTTATTAGACAGGGGGTGACATCTAAATAAAACCATGTCGTGAACTTTTTTAAACTTTAACCGGTGGTCCGCGAATCACCAGTTGGGAGCCACTGATATAAGGTGTTTTCGAACTAGGATAGAATGTTTTGTTGTAAATATGTGTCCATATTTGTGTTCTCGATTGCTTAGATAATTAGTTTTATTCGCCAATCTAACAGGTGAACGCATATTGAAGCACGTAAAAGACATTGTTCGAGGAGAAAGAAGTACACTTTTGACGTTACCGAAGTGTTTAATCGGCAAATTGGTAAATTATTTAACGGCAACGGATATTGTTAAATTGGCATCAGTATCACACGTGGCTAACGAGGTAACTAAACTAATGCATAAAAAATGTATTGTGTTCGTTAAATTTATTGTTTTATATATTTGTAGATCTTCAATGATAATTCTGTATGGGAAATTTTATATAAAAGATATCACAAACCACTAAATAAGAATAGACACGAAGAATATTACATAGCCACTTGTAACTGGAAACAACTTTTCAAACTGGAGCAAATGCAGGCATTAACGGGTGAACAAAAGGTATTCTTAGTAGGCTGCTTAGTTGCTCCTAAGATCATCAGTTGTTTGTTTTCGTGCAGATCTTTCAATTGATATTCTATTCGGCCATATACCAATCTCCCAATTCACTTAGGAGTTTAACAGTAATTAAAAAAGTAATTTTGTATTTGCACATCGCTAACGTATATAATTTAACAGAATTCCCGGATTCTCCCAGCGACAAAAGTTATAAAAACAAAATCAACGAAAGAGGGTTCGATAAGGCCATCTAGTTTAGCGTCGAAATCTGTTGAAAAAATCCCACCTTTTGTAAACACAACGATAAAAGATCCATTATGCATCACTCGCCGAAAAATAAGTCAAAACACCGTATCAAAAAAGTTCTCGGACAATCATCTCGACGTGCTAAGCGCCGAAAATGAAAAGCCTAAGTCAAAGAAGAAAGTGCCGATTATCAAGTCAATTCAAACAATGGGTCAGAAAAATATAAAAACCCTTAAAGGACAATCGATCTCTTCAAAAATTGAACCCAAACGGGAGGCCGAAAACAAGGATTCAATTCCCTCCAATAACACAACTGTACCGAAGATCATGAGAGTGAAAAATAAAATCCAAAAACCAAACGTGGATGCGAGACCCAGTAACACGAGTATACGAACGAACGAAAGTAAAACAAATCTGGTGAAATCTAAGTCACCGACAGCGTCAAAATTGATTAAACCCGAGAAATTTGAGCCGCGCGGGGTACAAAACGTTCAAGCAAAGTCGAGAATGAAAGTTAAAGCGAAGAAGATCAATCAAAGTAAATCGTCGATTTTGAGCACAGATAAAAGTCTGGTGAACGATCCTGCTATGATCAGAGACAGTAGCTTCGATCTCGCTGACGTGATCGAGGCGAGCCTGAAAAACATTCGTAGCCCCAGAAGTATATTTGATTACGACTTCAGTTGCTTCGAAGGCATAAAATCGTGTGCAGGTGATGGGAGAACGAACAATGAGATTCGTAAAATTATGGAAATTTCGAAAGGAACGAAGACCAATCGTCCTAGGGCAATACTAGATCGTCTTTCGGAAAAATCTGAACCGCTGACTGCCAAATCGACGGATTCCGTTAACGAAGCTGACGTATCGGACGCGTCGTCCTTCGTCGGTAAACAAATTAAGAAATCGGTAGTTTTGAATAAAAATCAGTGCTCCTCTGCGACTCCCGATGACAAGACAAGCAATTTCGAACATTACGGTCTTTATAAAAAATTCCCTACTCCGAGGATAACCGATACTGCCGGCGGTAAGGAATCCGTTTCTAACAAAAAGTTGGATAAGATGAATGTCCTAAGATCGCTGGGATCGTATAATTTGACTTCTGGACCTATTTCCACTTTGAGGAAAAATGTTCGGCCTGCTATTGGAAATCGGTTTGAATGAAGAAAAATGTTTGAATATGTTCGTAAAGACCTATTGAAAGAATAGCTATGAAAAATTCAGTATGTACAGTTCCTGTACGTTTTTCGGAGCGTAATAATTTTGATGTGTAATGAGTTAAATTTTGAATAGTTATAGTACTATTTATTGTAGTACTTTAATATATTTCTTATAAAACACAAGTTCATTTATTATTGGTCTTACGTCGCGGAATCGCGGCTTTAATTATTCTAACAAGAGATGTATCAGAGTATTATTTAATTTTATAATTTTACATTAATTTTGGTATGGAGTTCCGTGACTCAACCTGGGTTCTAGTAAAATTACACAAAAAGAAGTCAGTGGAAGAGGTTTTTTTATTTATAAACAAACATGAAATTTTAGGAGTAGTTTAAGATCGAATTTGTTTATTTGTATATTTACATAATATATTCACAGAAGATTGGAGATCAATTTTTCCACAAACTGATTGTATACACACTTTCTTTATGGACATGGCCGAGGTTTACAGAGAACAAATTGGAGATACGCTGTACGCAAACGCTTGAAAAATTGCGATGTAGAGAGAGACAGATCACACCTCATTATATTGAGTAAAATAAATAAATGCGTGGAAAAAAGAATATCTCATTTAATTTTCTACCCTCGTATCCTTCCCGTGGTGCATAGGGTGTGATGGATATATTTTCTCTCGTCCTATATATCCATCTAAAGCTCCCGTCCCGTTATAGTTTACTGTTCTAACCTAAGCCCTGTTTTCCCATCCTCTGTCGTCTCCTATTTCCATTCAAATTATTTACACCGTATAAACCGATGTGTAATTTATATTAAAAATAAATATCTGTCTCTTCACGTAGCTTCTTCATCTTCCCCCTTCATTCGTAACCAGACAGAATATTTCTTTAGTACCAGTTTAGATGATTAAATTCTTTTTTCCTGTAGTTGAAAAACATGATATGTAACATTTCTTATTTTCTGGAAAATAAATATCTGCTTGTCTCGTATAATAGCAGCGTGTAAAGCATCGCAAATGCAATCAGACACTTTTTACAAAATACTGACCTCGTCGACCATGCAATATCAACACCTATCAAACCAATAACGCAACACCGAAACGATTCGTGGAGACTGCCGTAGCGGAAAACAAATATGCCGTCCAGTACCAATCTAGCTTAATTTACTTAGATTATTCAATGAAATTTCACGAAAAGGGTCATACAACAAAGGTAGTCCTGGAAATCAATTTGAGATGGCCAATAACTCTGTTTTATATTTGACGGATTTGAGTGATTTTCAGAAAAATCGAGTTGGTTTTTCAATTTTTCATTATGGGACTCTGGTTATGCTGTCTTCGGTGGTCGAATAGTTGTCTTCCGAAATGGATGGAAGAAACGTACTAGCCCTAGTCTTGGTGATTCTTTTCGAACATCGGTTACCCAAAGATTCGGTTATCCGAATGGAAGTGTGCGTCAACTAACTTGTACACCCGACGTTCTAGTGCATCACGAAATTACACTAAATAGAGTTACAATTTTTATAAGTATTAGTCGCTTCCAATGATCCAATTTGAGTTCGTTAGTATCTATTGAACTCGATCCTATCACTACTTTTCGGATTAGACAATTATCAGTTCGAACGTGCTGCAAATAACAGCTTCGTTTTACACAATTTATTGTCCGTTTCACGCTTAATAATAGCAATATCCAGTTGGTATACGAAGATCGCTGATTAACCGAATAAAATCAACACCTTTCTTAATCCCAACTATGCCCATGGATTAATGCCAAAATCGCATGCTTCTAGAGTACTCTATAAATCGTACTTCAGAGCCCACCGGGCCCTACGAACAAAGACGTACAAACTCAACTTAAACTCAAATCCGTTTGAGGTCTCCCGTACTCCAATGTGCAGTTATAGGATTAAAGAATTTTGTCATTTTGTATACCTTTCATTTCGCGCAGCACGATAGAGTTCACTTACAAATAAATGTTTACACGTCAATTTCGCATTACGTTGAACAGTAGCAATTAACAGTCAAAGTTGTAAGAGAAGTTAACAAGAGAAGCCCATGAATTTCGTAGGATTATTCTCGTAAATATAATAGGATTGTAATAATAATTCTATAATTATAATGATTGTAACTTTACGATAGTAAATTATTTTAAATATGCTAGATAATGCACGCATTATCATTACAATTATACTTAAAATAAGTCTTAATTAAATAACCGGTAATCATAAAATAGGGTTTGAAAATTGAGAGCATATGGTACCCAGAAAAGCAGATACAATTCTTTGAGTCAACATAAGTCTGCCAATGAAATTAAACGGAAATAAATACAAGACTTTATTCGAAGTCGTATCGTTATCTCGATTTTCTGGAAAAGATCTATCTACGTATCAATCTTCTATTGCAAACTCGGGTTGCGTACAGTTACGAGCGTTTTGAAAAATCCTTAGCTACAATTGAACCACTCACAAGGCATTTTCTATTCGTCGGTGTAACTCTGCTGTATTATTAATTATAGGTGGATAAACTAAACTTCCTATGTATCACTATAAAAGACTCCAGAATAATTGCATTACGGAAAAAGTTACTAAATAGTGTAGATAACACTAAAGCTCTGATAGTACGATCTTTATTACGGTGTTACAGTAGCATAATTTATTTAAAACTGGCTGACATTAACAAAGTAAATTGTTTGTACTTCTGTAAAGACTGATTTGCATACGTATGGGATATTAAGTGGACATTTACTGTTAATCTTTACGAGTACTACATGCCCTTATATTTTGTATCACTATTTTTTAATCACCCTGTATAATTAATTTTCGCGCACCCAGCGTGCAACCATGTCAAATATTTAAATAAAAATTTACTAGGATTCTGCATTTAATCCGGTTACGCTAAAATTCTTGACTTCTGCTCCTAATCCAGAACGTTTGAATTTTCTTGGATTGAATATAATATTTTACCTTTTACAAAAATGTTGAGATTTTTGTTTACACGTGCTTGATACTTTTCTTTAGTTATTTACTCTACCTCGTTACTTCGCTCACAAAATGTTTGCTTTTTTACGTTGTTAAATTTAATTGGTATCCAATACATTTTACGTATAGAAATCAGAGTAATAAACTATCACGGCCGAATGACTTATTTACTACGGGACTTGCTAAGCAAACGTGACGTACCTCGAGATCAAATCTGACTGATAACTACTTGTGTAGTGTTTTTGGCATAGATTCCGTGCTGGGCGCGTGACACTAATTATTTTACGTAATATAATCATAGAATTATTGTTAGAATATTGAAGATCAATAAGTGCTTTGGTTTAATTAGGATTGAATGTTCATGATTTCGCCTATTTAAGCTTAGGAACAGTCTATCCTTTAAGTTTAGACTTGGTCGCACCGTTTTGCGTAGATGCAAGAAGCTCGCGATTAAATCACAACCATGTAATCGTACAACTTTCTGTCATAATCCATGAAATTGACATTTCCACTCGGTCCCTCGAGAAGCTTATGATTTTTCTTCGATTTAGATTAGATTTATAATTTAATTGACCATACCGCGCCGTCATCAACCGTGAATCGTATTTTAATACGCACGTATTATTCATCCTGACACGCATACACTTTACATTTCAAAAATTATTTTCATCAATATATGTCTCTGTTATTAAATCAAATTCTTCAAAAAGCAAAACTACCGCCAGGGTTCAGTCTCGTCGAACATTCTTTCTATATTATCACGCAGCATTTTTTCTTGCTCTGAAAAAATAAATAATAGTTTACAGAGACATTTCTGATTACTTTGACTAAATAAAAGAGAATCACGATCAAGTTGAATCAATTTACCTTTTGTTAGATTTGCAATTACGCATTGTTTCCTAAGAAATTCTAAACAAAGAGCCCGATGCAAGCCAAAGGCGTGCATGTTGCAGGTAAATGTCCTAAAACATTTGATTTAGTGTTTTTAAAAATTTAAAGCGGTACCTTTCGCGTTAGGCGTATCTGCTGTAATTGTTCTTACCCCAATTGTCCGAAAACGATGTTGGCCTGAAATTTCCGATCTTCGGTAGCTATAGCTTCCTGATCGAGAGACTTTGGTCTCGGAGGGACAGGTCTCGAAGCCCTCTCACATTGCACGGCGTCAAAGAAAGCGGCGGTCCAAAACCTCATCGATGTCCAGATCGGTTGAACACGCAAGTGCGTGTATAGATATTCGCGATAAGGTTCCAGGCCAGGCACCTCCACTGAAAAATACATACACGGAAACATGACTGTGTTGATACCTTGAAGGTTTACGCGAAGTGCTAAATAATAACTTAATCGAATAAACAAAACATGCATCTTGAGCAATGTGAATCTTCCGCTAATACATCATTCTGTGTGCGAATCAAAAATAATTTCATGTCATTGCCTAACACTTTTTTAAATAATTAAAAAAACATATTTTAACATTGATGTACATGTTTCAGGAAAATTAAATATATCCTATGTATACACGATAGAGCATAACTGTTTCGCGTATTCTGACCGAGCTTGGTAACCATTGCGAGTACTTATACTCATAAATAAATATAACATAGTAATCAGTACCTTCGTGGTAAAATGTAAAGCACATGTTCATGAGACTCTTGGCAGGTGCAAAGTCATCTGCTTCGTGACATTCGAAAAGCGCGACCGCAAAATGTTGGGCTAATGAATAAAAGGATGCTTCTGTGACACAGGCACGTGCTCTTCTCGCATTTACTACCCTGGAGAACCATATTCTACCAGATTCTGTCTGCAAAGTTTTCATGTTATTGTATACAATGACAATTTTTTACATATCGCCAAAAGGCAACTGTTCTATTGAAATATATTCGTCTTATCGAGTTATACTGAGGTGAAAGAATGTCTCCTCATACTTAGGAGTTCGCGAATAGAATATCGAGTCATGGAAGTAGATAATCATAGAGCCGAGTTATAGAAGGCGTTCCATATACGTTAATTATTTATCATTGTGTGACTTATCGGTATTCTGAGAAGTGGAATGTATAAACTGACTCGTTGAAGTTTCCCATTTAAAACGATTTGATTTATCGATTACAATGCAGCTAAATATTTGAATGCTTGAATACGAATAGCTAAATACTTACGAGAACCATTTGTCCGAAGCTAGCTTTCTGTTCTTGGTCGATGTTATTTGGAGCATCGAACAGTAGGGGTACGAACGACTTCATAAAATCTGCCGCTGCTTCTTCGGATTGACTGTCCGCCGACAAACTGGAAGCCCAAGATTGTACGGATCCTGAAGAACCTGATTAATCCATAAATTTGTCAACATAAGTAACACTTGATTAATAAACGGTGCAATTACAAGCAGCGCAAACGATCAAAAATGTAGGATACCTGATCGGTGCCACGCTCTACGGCCGTCCATATTAGAGTCTAAACTCGTACTAGGCCCATAACCATCCTGATCGCTCGTAGAACCACTGCTGCAGGGCATATCTGAAACAATAGTCTACAAGAAACACTTTTCTAATTGATTGTCCTTTAATCTACCGTCACTTTAATATAATACACAAGACTAGCCTGCGTGTGTCATGTTCAGTCGATTTATGCTGCTGCCTGAATACATCTAATCTAATGATTGTACAAGACAGAAACACGCGAGGAGAATACAGCAATGCTATTGAACTATACATCATCGACCAATCACACACTGCGCTGGTACACCACAACTGGCTAGGTAAACTTTAATCAATGCACCGAATTACCTGACTACCTTTGCGTCATGTACCTACCCTCTATCTACACTCAGGTCGGCCTTGTTAATTACATGTTAAGCCGCACGTTACAGCGAAAACAGTTAATATGCACATCAAATGCTCCCTGCACACGTGACCTTTACGAAGGATGAACAAAATGCAAACAATTCTTGCTTTGTACTTGCTTCGTGGACACCTGTATTAGCTGGCGAATTCATTCGTAATTTGCGTTTTGTTTGCGTATTAATGGCTCACTCTGTTACGATGCTTGCAACGAGAAATTATTGAACTGCTTGTAAAGCGATTAGTTTTATCGATTAGTTAATTAAAATTAGTTTCTGATGAATTTATCTAGAATGTGATTTTTTAAAATCATGAACAACAACGTGAATGGCATACGGTTCTTAATCACTTGACAATCGTTCGGAGGATAGTATCATTATCATCGATAATACGCTGGTTCAATTCACGTAAAAGCATACAACATATTTCACAAGGATACAACGTCTGCGAGGAGTCTAAATTGGTGTAATCACATTTACATCGAGAGGAAACCCGCTTTAAATGTACTTAATGGAATTTCATATTAGATAAGTACAAAAAATAATGTCCAAACGATCCATGGATTAAACTAAAATATACTTTTAGCAATATTTTTCTCTCGATATAATACGAAAAAGGAAGACTGTGATTTTGTGTACGACAAGCGAGACCCACAGTGGTTCACAAGAGGTTCACATTAATGTTCATTTACCTAAACGAAAAACGACCGTCTGATAGCGGGTCGGGGCCCTTGCTTTGTGAATAAAAATATAACATATTATTATAACCGTCGTTATATCCTACACACGATAAATAATATGGATAAATATTTATTATTACGCTCGAAACCTTCTTGTAACGAATTAGACAGAGCGATTTACATTTTATTACTCACCTCCTTTATAAGTCAACTTGTCGTAAGGGTCAGGTCCGGTAGCTTTAATGTCCTTCTCTTGAAGTGGTTCTATGCTCTCCTGACTATCCCTGTCAGGACTGTTGTCCTCCTCCATTTTATTATCCTGCTTCTTGTTCGCAGCTGACCTCGAAGATGCTATTTCCTCGTAAGTCATGCCGGGTGGATACTTTCGTAAACACCTTGACATACTGGCGCTGCCCTGACGCTCCAGTTTATGCCGCGCCATTGCCTCGTAGTCCTCAAACGATAGTCCAGCCCCAAAACTGAATCAGGAATTGAATTTAAAAGTTATGTTGCGTTTTGGGGATTTGATAGGGGTATTTTATAATTAGAAATTCGTTTATATTGATAGTTTGCTTTAATATTTATAGATCTCATTTTTTTTTTTTACTCGTAACTCGCATAAGTTTTTTAATTTCGTACGAATTCGTAACGATTAGTAGACTGCGAGTTAAATGCAAATACGTACCTATCTTCTACAGGAGGTAGAGAGTACCTGAAATAAACAAATATAGAATGCATTTAGGATACATTTTTAGACTCCTGTAACGATAAAATAAATTTCTATTTCAGTTCTGCTTTCCCGTCTATTTTTTTGTAAAAATATACAATATATTTGCATTCAATCCGCAGTCTACTGCTAAGAATTACTTTTAAGTGTTACAGAGTATGGTATGTAAACACTACTTAAAATAAACACTATTTGAAAATACCATTGGAATAGGTTTCATTTTACAAAATACAGAAAAATGTTAAGGATTTGTTCTTTTAAATAAAGCGAAGAAAGGTAAAAATTAAGAAAAATTATGAATAATGCAAACCAAATTGTAATCACACCCTTCATGCTGTTTTTTAACATCAAAAGCTTATTGTGATTCAATGTACGGACTCTGTCCACGACAGAAACGTACCTTGGGAGCCTTAATTTCCGTCGACCCAACTCCTCTTCCGGCTTGAGATTCTGAGGTGGTGCTTGTGGCGAAGATGACGGAGACGAAGGGGTTGTGGTCAATTCACTTTCTTCTAAACTGCTACTTAAGGCAGACCCTATCCTACTTCCCAAACCCTGAAGATACTCTCCGCTGCCTCCTAAGGCAGACCTTACAGACCTGAGTGCGCCTCTGGTTCGTCCAATTAGGGACGCTCCACCAGTGGGTGGTAAAGCTGTCGTTACGTCCGCCATACTCTGCAACAGAGCACGTGGAAACATTGTACGCCTCCCACGGTACAATATTTCATTACTACCATATTTCATAGCAATCTGATTAAAATCAAAATCGATTTCTCTCGTGGAGGACGTAAGTTTCAGGTGAAACGCCAATACCCAGATCTAACAATTTACGATACTATGTCAATATTACGTTTTATAATTGTCGAATAAAAATGTAAATATATTTAATTATTAATTCGAGTTATTTATTATTTGGAGTATGCGTATCTAAACATCGCAGTAATCGACTACCATCTGATGCGTTTTATTTTATTGTATTGGTTAGGAAGTAATGCCGTTTCTACTGCAGCTCGATAAGAGGTACATGTACACCTATCTCATTGTCAGATAAGAAATACATACAACCTGAATTAACAATGTATGTGGGTCACAGTGGACACAGACCCCCCTTCCCCCGCGCACACTTGTTATCGCACTATCAGAATATTGTCCATGTGGTGCGAAACGCCGATGAATAAATCGAAAGTGTAAAAGTCAAAGTTTTGATTAAACGGTCGTTCCTTTGTGATAAATTTTATTGTTCGATGCGTGTACGATTAATAAGTTGATTTTTAGTAATCGAGGGTAGCATGTAATATGTATAATAAAGCTAAAGTATTTTAATTTTTGGAACTTTACCACGGTGAACCTGTTATTTGAAAACCGAAGCATCCACTACATAAAGACAGTAAAAAAAAAAGTCCACGATGCGTGGGCTCGAATATCGTTCGGTATGAATGGATCCACTAATGAGTGGGAAACAATGTCACTGCTGAAAGCAGCGAGTGACGAGGTAAATCACTAGCGAGAATGTGTAAACGCGGTGCGAATACCATTCGCGAATGCGACGAATGACGAGGTGAACCACGAGGTGAATGTGCAAACGTAGTAAAAGGAACACAAATTCTTTACAGAATATCCTTTTCAAATGAACACCCTATAACGCGCATACACAAAAGTAATGGCAAATTTTTGTTTGAGTCTCGTGTGACCAATTTTAAAGTAGATCGCTCGGTTTATTAACAAATAATATTCACGCCTTTCGAATACTTCGTATATATTAAATAAATTACAATAATTAATTAAGTCGTTCCAGATATATAAATATACAGGGTGGTCCACGTACCTCGGACAGCCCTAATAGCTTCTACAGTATGCGTTGTATGTAAAATTTGTTATAACTGTTGCACGGTTTGGGGGGACACTTTATGAAGTGTATACACTTTTTTATATAATGCAAACTCTTGGGTGTTAAATTTTTTGTCATATTGCTGTTCTAGGTATGCACGTTCCGTGGACCATTCTGTATAATTGTACAAAAATATATAAACTTATATATTAATATACAGGGTGGAATTTAAAGTAGGCCACATAAGACTCAATAAAAAATGTATCAGTGCCCAAACGCCTTGGGCAACAACCATCAAAACTTTTATAACCAGTGCTCGAGATACGAAATCATTACGGATATCCTTTATGATAGGACACGCTGTATTATGTCACACTTGGAAACGTTAAGATTTTATTTACTGTCGGGTCTTTCTATTTTTAAGTGTATGGTTATATCACACACATCTGTGGCGATGATACATTCTCAATTTTAATGGACAGACCTTTGTGTTATGTCATTGCTCTGTAGAATGTATTTAAATGAATTTTTTCAATCACTTAGTTGTTTTTGTTCTGATATTAAAGAGCTTATTTCCAAAGGTCTCAATTGCAACAATAATGAATTGAAAAAATCGCGACTTTTTTTTTAATTACTCGAAATGTTTATAATGACTTTGAAATTACTTAAATTTCGAAACAGCGAAGGACTGCTTTGTAATATTTTATTATACCGTGGCCAATTAAACAAATTAATTTAAAATGATCTTAAATCCCGATTTAAAGAATTATAATATTGTAAAATAATAATGTACCATATATAAAAGCACTTTTTTGCTCCTACGAAACTACTTCGTAATTATCGGTTTCTTTCCTCAAAACATATGGTCACCGCGCCGATACTCCAATCGATATTAATTATTTTAAAAACCGACGCGCACTACGTTCCTTTATAGGTACAACATTTCCGGCTCTCCCGGAATTTCTAAAAGTGGATCATCGATCGTGTTAACATTTCTGCCCTGAGTTTGATGCCGCAAGAATTTCGAATTAAGCTGGTTGCCAATAATGCGGGGTTGGACGTAGGTGCAGTATCAGCCAACACGCGTGTCAAGGTTATCCAACGAGAATCTAACAGTATAATTTGCCAAAAATTCTAATCAATGCGAACTTCCCATTTTTCCCCTGTGGATCCCGTAACTGACTAATCGTTGATCAATAAATAATAAATGCATTCCGCGTGCATTTACATTTATCTAATAGAACGAGGGTAATTACATAAGTTTCATGGTCATGCAACCACATGGTTAAGCGCTAAATGTGTTGGTGTAGATCACAGTGGTGTAAGTCGACTTCGTTGCGTTTAAGGAAAAGGTTTCCTTAATCATGAGACCGAAAAGATCAAGAACCATGGTTAATTATTTTCGTTCTTTTGTATCATTTTGATTTTCGCCGGTTCAGATAATAAAAATAGTCACAAATTGTAATTGATTTTATCGAATAAAACTAGATACGCAGTATTCTATAGGCTGTTATGATTTTTTAGAACTCCTAATTGTAAAAATTTAGTCGTTTTCGGAATAACATATTCGTTTGTAAATCAACAATTTCCAATAACTGCAAACAATTACAATTATATATCATCAATATTTAATCATTACCTAATAATTCCAGAATAATAAACCCATATCGATCGACATATACTTACATTTATGTGCAATGGAATTATAATTAGCCGAACCCAGACTAACGGAACACCGGGTTATCCCCCCTTCAATTATTCTGACAACGAACACATTTTCTCACACTTGTAAACAGTACGTGGTACCCTTTTAATTAACCCGGATTTACATGGCAAATAATGTCAATCTTACTTTCATATTCATTTTTCATATTTTGTACTTTATTTTAATATATTAAACATTATTCTCATAATCCGGTTAACCGAACACGAATGCAATCCTCGATTTACCGAATATTAAGTAAACAATATTCGTTCTACAATATACTTTTTACTCGCACTTGTAAACAATACTCTTTTAATTATTTCGTATTTACATTGCAAGTAATTCAATCGTTACTTGAATATTAACATTTTATATTTTATACCTTATTTTAATATCTTAATTATTTTCGCAGTCCGGTTAATCGAACAGGTATGCAGTCCTCGATCTACCGTGGTAAGGTTCAACCGGTGCTTTGCGTACAATCAGAGTTCAATCTCACCACAAATCGCTTGGAATAACCGCGAACGTACGTCAATCGAAGAAACGAACGCTTTGCAAACGGGTTAAGCGGTAAACGCGCCTCAAACGTCGAGCACAATTGAACCGGGAACAAACGCAGTAATTCCAGTGTCGCAGGAAAGCATAGCTACCGAATACATTCCTGCGAGATGCCTCCGCATTGCAGCTTTATCTATACTATACAGTTCCTAACCATGCGGGCAATTACACAAGCATAATTGCATAGGAAGCACGATGAAACGCTTAAAAACCAATTGCAAACTACACATTCCTGTACCGTTAATAAACCGAGTTCCCTCCATTTATAAAATCCATTAAATTCGATCTTGAGTATTGATTGATCCGAGTTTATCCGTTTCACCTTCGACCGATAATATCTCTCATTTTTCAAAGTGACAGGCATAACGACGAACGCTGCGATGCGTGCAACGAAGCGTGGGCGAAACGAAAGACATAAACAAACGAACGCGACGAATTAGAATACTCGAGCGGTGCGGTGAAAATTCAGCTGTCGGATAACGCGATGCCCTTTCCCCGAATCTCGAGAGACTTCGGTAAAGAGAGAAAATACGTATTACATACAGAATAGAATGATGTACCATCGAACGATGAAGTGAACGATCTTTGCTGCTTCACTGTCGCGATCCTCACTCGCGATTAATTTGACAACACGTGTTTCTTCGCGAACGGATCTCCGATCACGATCACTTAAAGCTCAAACTGCCGTGCTGCGAACGTAGCGCGGCTGCTTGCACCGCTAAACCCATCAAACCTGCATTTTCCTTGCAACATGTGATCCGACTACGGGGGGGGGGGGGGCGCATGCGCTTTGCCGCGATCAATACAGTGTTTTCTTTGCTATAACGGCATGGTCGGTAAGGGAGGACTGGGGTACGCGTTGATTAACAATGTCAAACAATAAGGTATCGACTAACGGTAGGGAAATTCTCCAATGGGCGTTCTTTTCGACGATTTCATGAGAAGGTGACAAAGTGCGAGCAATAAGTAACAGGATAAATTCCAAGCTAGCTTTGCTGATTAGAAGATAATGGCTCGGAGGAAAAGGAATATTTTATGAGGGAAACTGTTGGATAAATGTAAAAGCAAAGACATTGGGCAAGTACAGTACGAGTTTGTCTATAAAAATTAAAAAGCAATAATTTCCAACATAGGTCCTTAAATCTATTATGTGGAGAACGTTTCATTTAGGCGTACGAGTGACCATTCCACTTCCCGTAAACTAATTTATCGTCCTATTATTACGATATCCGGTTTCCACGAGTTTGAATAATACCGCGCTGACTGTTTAATTCATATATGATCCGATTAACGTGCGGGCGCTGTAATCGAAGACGATCCGGATCGTCGCAAGATATTAAATATATCTTCCCCATTCAAGATCGGGGAATATTATGACGGTCATACGTCGTTAGTATAGGCATGCGCAGGTGGGGTGACAGTGGGACTGGAATCTGCGATATTCGCTAGTACAGTTCCACCCAGCGGGAATAATCAGATGGCGCGTAAGTGCTTTGCGTTTATTGGCTGGCACTGACGTCACGACATATTGCGGCTGCGCAAACCACGGCGCCGAACTGGTCAAGCGTAATTGTCGAACACCACTCAATCGATTCAATCCAAGCGCGCATGACAGCGAGGAGCACGAAAAAGAACCAGTCGCAATCTTGATAAATAGATTTATCATCTGCATTATATTTTAATTGCGGCATATCAAAGTTAGGTGGGCAACACACAAATGTATAATTCTGTGTATATTTGTTCAAAACGACTATGGAATATATTCGCAAATGAAGCACGCGAATGAGCTCTATCTTATTAGGGAAGAGTAGGAGTTACAATCCCTCAAATGTTCTATGTTAATTAAATAATTAAGTTTCATTTTTAGGACCGCGACCCAAATTCTCCCCCGAAAATTTATCGAGGCTCACATGGTTTTACATTTACAGGATAAAAAAGCAGTTCTAAAAAACAAAAATATTTATTAATTAATTTGTTTATTACCACAATAATAATAGTAATCGTATGACTGTTTCCGGATAATTTTCGGGATTTATAGTACTTTATATTTATACAGTTTAAAAAACAAATTTCTGCAAATCGATATAATTAATAAAACATCTCGCGACCCACCAAAAATTGACTTGGGCCCCACCAGTGGATCGTGACCCACAGTTTGAGAAACGCTGCTCTAGATGTTTTTGGGTCACTACATATTGTTACGAACATGAGATTACTACGAATGTAGTATTTTGTATTAATTGTACCGAGCGTTTACAGTATGGTTGGTTTTGCTTAGCAACGACATTGATGTTTAACAGCTGTGCTTTTGGAATGTGTTCGAAACCGTCTCGGAAGTAACACCATCTCTGCCTCGCTTATAATAATTATTAGTTCTTTGTTAGTTATTCAATTTCCAATTATTTATGGCTTCGCGACGCGTCGTAAAAATATTTTAAAAAATTAGAAAGCAAAGACGTACAAGGCAAAATCAATATGTGTGACAACCAGGTAGATTCACTGGAATTCGGAAGTGGGTCATTACCGATTAAACAAAACCCCTACGATATCTGATTTTACGATATTTTATTACAATATTTCCATATGAAGAGATGAAGATAAATATATAAATGTTGAAGTAAAAATGGAAAGTTATGTGAGATTACATACTATTTGTAATGTAGTAATAACAATATACAAGGTAGGCTATACAGTAATATCACAATGTATGATTCACAACTTCGTAAAAGTCTAGAGAATAGAATATAAATCTAGAATAGAGGATAATTTTCACTTATTTTGCTTTTGAGACGAACGGAGGGGTGTATGTACGTACCAATTGCGTTTTATCTTTATGCGCGCGCATCAATGCAATTTATTTATTACCAATTAGAAAACGATGGAAAAGTTTTATTTTTTCTCCTTTACTCTATACTTTCGAAACGTGGAAATATTCAAGTATTTAATGCCAATTCGTAGTCATTGTTATTATTATTATGTAGAGTATCGGCGATACTAGAGCTAATAGTGGTGTTTGACAGTACTTGTTTCATAGTAGTAGTACTTCTCTTAGTAGTATTTATAATAATGGTAATGATAACAATAATAATGATAATAATCATGACAAGAGATGCATGTGTTCCTCGTATAGATTTGATTGCATGATTATGATATGACGTTCCTAGCTCTTTAGACGATCGTTATGTGGTTCGAATGACTTTTAAAAAAAAGACCGCATGAAAAATAAATTACTATATGCTACCGTAGTTGAAAAGTCTTATGAGCGATGGAATAAACTTAAAGGCCCATAGTCGTAACACTTTATTATCCCTAACATTATCCAATTGTTTACCGAAATTTCCTTCTTATCGTGCATTTTGTACGTGCACAAAATCGGATCGTAACAGCGGAACACGGTATATCAAAGGAACTACAGTTGGATCTAGTAGAATGTTATGAATATAGGCCAAACAGTATAAAAAAATTGAGTTTCGTGCCATTTCAAGAGCGCATTACCATACGTACTGGTCGTTGTAAATTCTGAATGCAACTGTTATGGAAAAAAACCTCCAAAACTTCGTGCACTCTTTTCTAACAAACACAGTTGATTATGAGAAGCTGAGTGAAAAAAGGCGTTTCTCTCAAATAGATTTCCAGTCGTTTATACGATAGAACGAACAATTTTGTACTCCCCTATTCTTGCTTCAAATTCGTTGACGAGGTCCGTAACGTGTATGCGAAAATGATGCTGATTGGTCGATTGACTCTAACGCTCGATAAACAATGAATGCGTATCATCTCCGCACAACGATTAGAAACTCGAAACTTTAGAAGAAGTGGGGAACCTCAGCCTGCTCTAGACTGAGCCATCTTGGACAGCTTTGATTCATAACACGATGTACTTGTTGACGTTACGAAAACGATGAAAATCTTTATAACCGGAATCAATAAAATGTGATTGAAAAGAGCAAACTTCTTGTTATTACATTTCTTTGTTAAATGACCTTTTTGTACTCAGCATGCCCACAACAAACACATTTGCTGGTCTGTTGTACCATTGTAATGAGTATATTCCGCCTGATTCGGTACCATTAAAAGTTTTATCAATACGACAAACGTAAGCGTAAGAGACGACAGGTATGTACCTCTGATTGCAACATGTATGCTTATGTATGTATACATAAATGTGTGTGTATACATATATATATATATATATTTAATATTCTGGAAGAACAGATTTGCGTATTGCAATAGCGCAAAGAAGATCGAGACGCCTTACCGAGGCAAACGATATCACTCGTTTTCTCGGATATGTAACTTCCTGAATTATCTGGTCTCGGTCAAATTTATTATCGCCCCAATGGAAACAAAATTACTTCAACCCCGATATCAGCGTTGTCTCCCGCGATTATTGGCTACTTTCACTAATTACATCATCGTTTCGTCGATAAGGCGCTCAGAAGTAAGTTTAACGAGTACCGAATGTAAAGGTACTCGAAGTAAAACGTAACTAACGGTAAGTTGTATGAAGAGAAGGAATCTATGCACAACGAAAGTCGTGATTCGTGTAATCGACCCCGACGCACGGGTGTGTGTGTGTGTTACGGTTTCCACTTAGTTTCTGAACCTCGCGTCACTTGTAAAAAGTAACTTTATTTAAAAACTCTACTTTGGAAGTATATTTATATACACCGATAGGAAAATCCTACATTCTCCTGTCTACGATCGCGCGTGGGCCGAACATACAAGTGATTCGTTTTGCAAAGAGTCCTTTTTGTAGCATTTTATTCGCCGATTCTCATTACTTCGTCGTTAAGATTTTAAGATTGTTGCACTACGGATACCGCGGTTTCCGTTATACCGCCACCGTCTCTACAGATACTCGAGGAGGTCGTGGTCTCTCCCGACGGTGCCGATGCAACGGTGAGTTGCCTCTGTTCCATGTGATCGAGGGTTTTCTCAATTGCCCGTAATCTCTTTTCTAGGCTCGTCGTGCCCAAAATACCCACTTGGAGTTGAGGACCCAGTGGTAAAATGGCCAACAACCACCAAGTCCAGGATGGGCCATCCGGTAGACGTGGCCAATCTTCTTCGGTGTCTGGCATGCGACCGAAGACTCGTTGAATTTCAGTCTGTTGGGACGATGGTACCGTGTCCCACCATCTTCTACCTTTCGATCGTACCTAAAGGGTACAACGTATTGTTATTTATTTCTCGTGATTAAAATAAAATCAATCGGGCAAACCGTACGCAAACGCGTTCACTCATCTTGGCACGAATTAAGTAATCTTAGAACTGCACGCTTCAACTATTATTGTCCAGGCAATTTCTGTTCATTTTTACGTAATATCATTCTTTCAAGGTAGCCAAACGAAGTATTATTGAGTTGCCCCACATATTCATACCGTTTTCGAACATTTTCGAAAACGCTATAAATATATCAGACAAGAGTATGTTCAGTCGAATGAGAGTACAAATAGATGGAATTCAATGTCTATTGTTATCATTCACTGCGTGATTCTAAATTATTTAGTTCCCCCTGCTTACCTTATCGTGTAGTTCTAAGAGGTTCAACAGTTGGTCTTCCTGCACCATAGTATCCCTCAGGAATTCCACTTGAGCCGTGTCATAGCCATCCTTCTCTCCCCCAGAGAGTGTCCTGAATCTCCTCCCACCGACTGTGCTCAGAATACTACATCCGTCTTTCAATAGAACCCTATCCCGAATTTCCAGCATAGTACCATATTCGGCATATCTGTAACGTGCGTAAATGTTACTTTAGTCATCCTGTAGTCGAGTGTTTTAATTAACTAACAGATTAATTAATAATCATTCATAAAAAAGTTTGTCTTTTTTACACGAGTCTGAACCCTTTTGATAAACTCTCATACGAAGCGCGTGTTTTTGAAAATGAAAGGGCTAAAATATCCAGTTGACCTAACATTATTTTTCCGCTTGTAGGATACGTAAAAAATGGACAGCCCAAAGAGTGTTTCTGAACGAGGAATCGAATTCGAAACCTTTTGTTTCTCGATGAACCGCTCGTGCCAATTGAAGCTATTGAAGCCTTCAGCGTCTATCCACTTTTCGACTATGTAATTAAACTACTAAAACATCTACTCACTGAACCTAATATTTCGTATCATCCATATACGCAATTCTCACCTTTTTGCTCCCGTCGCTTCCCTGTTAAGACACGCCGCAATGCCGAACTGCCGCACACCACTTTCGACGCATCTTCTGACCATCAACCTGTACCGCGGCTCGTAAACGAAGAGCGGACAGGCGACACATGGGAATGCCGTCGTACAAATAAAAACCGCGATCTCCTCGCTACCCAGGAGGCCGAGTCCCTGAATGAGTTCCAGTCGATGGCTCGCTGCCCTGGAAGCATACTCCACTGGAGCTACGGTCTTCAGGGCTCTCTCCACATAGTCCGTCACTGTCTTCTGGCTGCTGGCCAAGTACTGTAAGCAAACGGACACTTTTCTAAATCGGCACAGAGGTTAACTCTTAATTCTCGAATACTTTTACGGGGGAAATTGGGTGACAATACTTTGAAGGCACTCTCGGTGGTACTATCCCTTCTTGTTTCGTTTCCGTACACCGAACGATGAATACAACATAGAAGAAGAGGCTTTGTAATTAATTATGTCTGGTAAAACTTTTTTTGAACAATTTCTAACTTTGCTACATTTAAGGCATTTAGAATATTTGGTTACAAATGTCTCAAATGTCTCACCGTACGGTGCATAGTAACTAAACTATTGTGCAGTACTGTTGAGGTGAACATCGCGCGAAGCGAATGTGTTAATGATGCAAGAGGAGAATAGTATAATTAATGGGCCGCAAACGCGACAGATGAGAACAACGAAGGAAACACAGCGGGAGCCGCAAAATTTATTTATCGTCATTAAGGATAATGCCCGTAGAGACAATTGGTAATGATGCCACGAACGCGGAAGCTTGTAACGGCTGCCATGGTAACCGCAAACAATAATCACTTCAATCTGCCGTATCGTTAACCGCTAGGAAGCATTACGTCTCGTTTTGTGGACAGGTGTTGCCGATGCACGACCGTTCTGTGAGAGAGTCACCGAGTTCTCCGGAACAACGTTGTTCGGAATGAACGGTTCGGTTTAACGAAATCGAGATGCGAAAGGTTGAAAAAATTTTGAATTATTTATCGTTTCATATAATGCTGCATAAAATGTATCATACGCCTTCTTTTCATTTATGATAACAAATTGAATAAACGCGTGTCATTTTATTCGAACTGTCGCTGCGATATAATTTTGAAATAATATTATCGCGCGACCGGGTACATCGTACGAAAATAACTACGAAGCGGGCAAAGTAGGTGTTACGTAAGTTGGGCGTGAAATTTCCATCAGAAAAAATACAGATTAACGACAGGTGTGTATCGGGCGAAACGGATTCAAGGGTTTCGGTGTTATCGCTCTGCATACAAGAATATACTTTATCTCTCTGTACAGACATCTCGAAGCCGGTAATCCAAACACAAATGCATAACGGATGAATGTGAAATAATGTTTACAGAAACAACAAAATCTGCCTTACGTCGGCGAGAGAGGTGACGCACAACGGACAGGCCGAGGAATAATCCAAACATCGATCCAAGCACATCCAGCAATACGTGTGCCCGCATGGCGTCGTTACAGGTTTCCATAAAAGCCGGCAGCACAAAATACAATCCAATTCGCCTGCCGTGCCTCTTGAAAGCGGTGGTAGGAGGATCTCGGCGGGTCTTGCTTCGACTCCTTAAAAAGAAAATTTATCAAAATTTTAACATGCCGCGTTCTCCAGTTTGAAAAAAACGTAGATTTTTGTCTAATTTCAGGTAGGTCCAAGGCAATATAACAACAAGATAGTACACCCGCGTATGTATATCAGCGCGAGTCTAAATCCTGACTTCCGACGCGGGCACTAAAACCACTTTCACTTCGGCTGAGATTTAAACACTTCAAAGGATCGGAGGCAAATGCGCCGATTTTCCTAGGTTTCCTGATATCCCCCCGCCCCCCACCTATTCCATCCATGGAGAACGCATTTCAACTCTTCCCATTGGCAGGAAAAAATCAGTCCCGCAATTTATTGGAGAGACCGTGTATTTTATTGTAGTCATCACTATAATTTATATCAGTATTTAGACGCAATAAAATGTTAAAATAATTCGCTTTCCGTGTCGCCGAGATCGTTTCACGTGAATTTATCCGATTTATAGCTGCAAACCCTTGTCAATTAATCGGTTAAACTTATCTTGGATATTTCACAAAATCGTGTACAAAATTGATTATCTCACTTTTGAGTTTTTCTATGTCTTGATACACCCGATCCAGGCCTGCCTGCAGCTTGGTGTTGTTTTGCGGCGATGCGGTTGACAGGAGCCTTCTACTAACAGTCTGCAATGAATGAACGAGTATAATTGAATTAAGCATGAACTCTCATCTCAAATTATTAGGATTGACACGATTATATAGCTCCCATTCTTTGAAATACAATTCATCTTTATTTGCAGAAGCATGCGGGATGATATTGCGCAAGAATTATTGGATCCCTGCGTGATAAAATGTTAGAAAATTACTGTGAGATGTACTACACTTCCCAACTTCCGCGATTCGCTATACATACGCAACTATTTCAAATTATCCGAATACCGTTTTAATCCAGTAACCGAATAAATAATTATTAAAATGCTATAGATATTTTCGTACGAAGATTTCTAATGTTTAAATAAACCCGCATATATTTATTTCAAAATAATATTTATCCAAACAAAATCATTTATTTAAATAATCACGTTTCAAGTATCTCACGCAATCTTCTAAATCTAAAAAGTCGACTCGCGTATCAAGAGACAAGGTCTTGTCTCGGGCCAAGTACGAGTACGGGAGACTAGATCTTGTATCTTTTCCGGAAAGAACTAACGGGGGTTTTCAAAGTGGTCAAACCGTATTAAAAAACAGATGTTTTTTTTAACTATCGTAGAATAACTTTGTTTCTAATACGAATCATAAATTGTCACGTAATTTTGTAACAATCCGCAAAGTTAAATTTTAAGTAATCGTAAAGCGATGACATTAATTTCGTTTTATCCGAGCGATTTCCTCCCAACTTTTGATTAATCAAACTGTTATTTAACTTAATTAATTTCATCTCAGAAATCGAAAAACGAGACGAAGAGAAATTAAAATTCCTATTAACCGCGTAACGTTGGCAGTCAAGACGTAGTGAACGATTACTGGTTACCAAACAGCACTTTATCCCGACCACGAGATCGATAGTAATTGAAATGTCGAGTTTACATAAGTTGCCGTCGCGCGAGCGCTTATTGCAGACGCGATATCCGTATTCCCCCGTCGATCTAATTACAAATCGATAATTAATTATATGCACCGTTACGATACGATCGGAATGGAACTGACGAACAAAGATGTTCGCCAGGGGCAATTAAACAAATTAGAAAATCTTTTTGAAATCGCGTTGTACGAAACTCAAATCGTGTTGAAAAGTAGAGTTAAGTTCCGAATTCATGTTTCTTTTTAATCGTATAAACAACAATAACTTATCGACAGTGGAGTTTTAGAACCGTATTTTCATTCGATTTTGAAGCCGCAAAGTAAAAAATACATATACGAAAAGTAAAGGATTATTATAATTCGTAGACCGCGTTGAATAAGCACCGGGTTAAGGTACGGTTCCGTTACCACGACCGAACACAGTCGTCGACGATTCATTGTAAGCGCGAGACGTGCTCATAAGTTAATATGAACGAAAGTGGAAGAAGGAGACAACGACGACGACTGCGATCGTTCGTGGCAAAGAAATCCTACCTTTATGCGAGGGTTTATTGTACACGCGATACGCAACTACGTAAACAAAAGGTGGCACGCTGAGGTCACCATTATAAATTCGTGTATGTATACCTGAGTGAACTCCTCCTCGCCGCCGCTGCTATTCTCTTCGCAATCCGAGCCGTTGAGGGCTGCACGCCGGTTGCGTTTCGGATTCATTAATTGATGCCGACTCCTCGTGCGTGACACACCCTCCGTGAAATTGTAAGGCGCACGGGACGACATGGAGCCATGACGACGATGACCGGGCGACAACACTTTGTACAGCACCTGAAGACAATGCGAACGAGCCTTTTGTAATTCTAATGTGGCGTACCGGTGAAAGCAGCTCGATTTATCGTCGTTGAAGATGTGTAGCGATCGGTATACCCGACTGGTTACGTGAGAGGTTTGTTACTTGAGCTGATTATTTTACACGGTATACGCGAGCGTTGAAGCTTTATTTTTCTGATGTCGTGGTTGTTGGGGAGAGTTTCAAATTTTGACGTATATTTATTCATGAGTGAATAATGTGGTCGTGCAAGATAATTTGTCGTTATCGTTAATGCTGTGAAATAATTTGTGAAATAATTTTCAGTAGAATGTAAATTTCCAGAGAAATTTCAGAGATGTGCATGATCTAAATTTAAGCCAGAAATTGTTCGAAATATATTTTCGAGCGTTAAGATTTTATTGTTCTGACAAAACATGGGTGAGAACTGTAAAAATTTGATTTGCACTAAGAATGAAAGTATAAATAGATCGCAAGAGGTTATTCGCAGGTTCGAATTAACCCTTTGCACTCGCATTTTGTTTGACGTTGAAGTAGCGCCGGCTCGTAATTAATTTCGGGTGCTTTCACTGTCTTTTTTTATAATTAGATTAATAAAACTTATATAAGACCATTGTTCGGCAGTTTAGAAGAACTACAGTTAAAAAAGTTCTCAAATAATTGATTATCCGAATTGATCTATAATTCACCGAATTATTTGAAAAAAACTGTCGACTTACGTGTGCAAAGGGCTAATAGGAATCGTAGGTGTATTTGAACAAAAGATTTTCGGTGAAATTTCAGTGATCCGCGAGCGATGACTGATCTGTTTACGAGGCACATTCGTTATTACGAAACGTTTCGCGCGAAGAAAGCAGGAGGCCACGGGGCTTTGTGTTATTTGCCCTACGGCTTCGGCGCTACGCGAAAAGAATGATTCCTCGATCTTACATAAGTACCGGTGCAGCTTGCGTCAATGATTCAACCAGGCACTTCGTTATATAATCAACGTTCGAAATTCAATTTACGGTACTCTTTCGGTTTGTCAACCGGTGAATACTACCGCGGAGTTGTGATCTAGAATTAACGAGAAATCAAGATTAAAAATTCTTGATTTCCTTGGGGATTATTTAGAAGAACTTTCGAGAAATAATGAGGATTATTTATTCTTCGCAATATCCCTTTCTGAATTTTCGAAAAAAATGTTCATGGAAATGTACGACACACTTTTGTTATTCCTTAAAAGATCGGGAGTTTTGAATTCGAAGATTCTCTGCTGTCAGAAGAATTTTTTTTTCCCGAAATGTAAAAATTCTCTGTTTTTTTTCGTAAATTGTTTGAAAAGTAACAAATGTGATACTTGAAAACGGAATCGGTGATTCGAAGTCGGAGAGTATGGTGTATCAAGTTACGAGTAATTACTGTTAGCCTTGCCTTGAGTGTAGACTAACCTTGGGTTCACTCACCTGATCGCTTATTAGAACGTATAATCGTTGTGTTGTCGTACTGATTAATGCGACCAAGGAAGAGCGGTGTAAGCAAAGTTTATTTTTACCGTTGATGCGTCCAAGCGTAAAACTTGGTGTAATTATGAAACGTTTGTCGTAACGTTAATTACGTTAAGAAAATTAAGCGAAGCGCATTTTAATATCTGAAACTTTTTACGAAATCTATTTAATCGGTTACCACGCAGGGTGTAACAAAACAACGGGAATACTTTTAAGAATCAACGGCGCATATCCAACCATAAACTAATCGTGAGATCTAATAACCGCAGGTCTTTAAACTGTCCCCCTTTTAATTAAGTACACGTATTTTTCTAAATTGTGTCTGTAAAACGGTAAATTGCAGAGGACTTATATTTTTATGCCACCATGAAAGAGAAGAATTCTGAATTGAAAATATGGATAACTACGAGTACTCCCGTTTAAGAACGAATTTGTCCTTATTTTTCGTTATGACAGAAGCAACTGTCGCCTAACAGCTGAACATTTTCTATTATACTGTTAAAAATATGAAGCAGCGAGGACAAATTGTAAAATTGCTAATACAACGAAAGATAATCGCATGTTAATGTCCGAGCGTCGTGCAAAACTCGTGCAAACGTCGCTAATAACTATGCACTCGCCGTGAATTTAAGTAACTCGAATAAAAAAGATTGAAGGAATGCAAAGAAATATTTAATCGCAAAGTATTTTTTCGTTTGCCTAACCAACGTTAAGTACGTGCAATTTTCCACTTACTATCCAGCATTTGTTATTTAGTGTCAGACTGAAGAGATGTTTCTATCCCTGATTAATTACTTGAGAAATTAATACTCGGGTACTCGTTACTTGGTAGAAGACAAGACCTTGTCTCTTGATCGCTCAAACTTAACTCTTTCGTAACCGAATCAAAGCGACAGTATCAAAAGATCGCATGACGCACAACAAACACGACTCTCTTCAAACAGCACCGACTCGCGAGTAGTTATCATTGCCCCGGCACGGGTCACTCACCGGGTGACTATCATATCGAGTCATTAAGCTGTACCGCTAACAACCATAAACCGGAAACGCCGTCGCTCGCAGACATCCATTTCTTTTGTGTACGCCCGTGACTCTGCCAGGCAGTACAATATCTTGATCTCCCTTTCACCCGATTGCATACACGACGGTTTGTTACCTTTTTCTTTGTGCGTTACGCGAAACAGGCAGTGACATTATAAAGAGAATGAATCGTTTCTAGCAACACCTCGGTTCGTAAAATTTACATTTCGCATGGGTTAATAAGTTTATCGCAGGAACGGTACGTATGTATGAATTGAACTGGGTTGCAGGATTCATGGTATTTGATACCGTTAAGACAGAGATGCGTGCCAATGTTTACATTCGGAGCGTGGCGTTAACAAAAATAATGTAATTTTGAAAATCCCATAGAAACTTGATAAAATATACAATCTACTTTTTATTGAAGAAAATATCGCATGGCGAGAGTTAAGTAATACCAGAACATAACAGAATGGTATAAGTACCGACAGGTAATTGTAATAATCAGATAAATAACGACTAATCCAAAGATTGAAATTTACTAACCCCGACACACTTTATTATTTGCTCCCTACTACAAACAACTTTGTGTTATTGTTATTAGAGTTCAATAACCATCCGTTATATGGTTTTCTGTAATATAGTAAACAAGTGAGACAAAAACGTAGAATTCTAATCCTTTTAGGAGCCCCCAGGTGTTGTTGGATTAAGGAGTGATAGTTAACGCGGATGACTTTGGAAGTTAGAAACTCACAGAAGCGTGCAACGAATCAGCTATAAAATGCCATTAGTAATGCGAAGTGCAGTAGCTATGCAAATTTCCACATTAGCAACGAGTCTAGAAAAGACACGTACGGTATAGGTGCATCTCCATTTACCTACCTGCGCATTTTACAACACTCGTGGCATATTATTGTTGATACGTTTCAAGATTCTGCGAACCTTCAACTCCAAATAAGTATTTTATTCATTAAGGATGGCTGAAGTATTATGAATGCCACCAACTTCTGAAAATAGAACTTCGAAGCTACCTATCTCTTCCTACTTCCTGTCCTACATTCTTATCGCGGTTATTATTCAAGTAAAGCCACCATATTTGACAAAGCATACAAATGGTAAATTGTCTTTCTCAAGTTCAATGCGTCTTTAAAGCCTTTACTAGTGTGCAGCGTAAATTAAAGGGCTACATCAATCCGGAGGCCCGAAAAACATGGCCAAACTTCGAATTTTCGAAAGAAACACAAAATTCGAAGAAACACAACAAAAATATGGCCGTCAGCAGACGATGACATGTTTTTCGCGACGTCTGGCGGTGGACACTCTCCAACTAAACGGTCCATCTGAAATGCAAAAACCAAACGAGTTATTGAATTTAACGATAAATACGAGAAGTAGAAATTGTTACGCAATTATTTAAAAATGAAGATCGATTTTTGAAAATCGACGAACGTCAGTTTCTCGTATTTACTGTTATCTTCAATAACCCGTTTGGTTTTTAGATTTTAGATGTACCGTTTAACATGGAGAGTGCCCACCGCCAGACGTCACGAAAAAAAATGTTATCTGTCGGCGGCCATATTTTTGTTGTTTTTCTTTATTTTTATTAAGGCTCCCAACGAATGTACCTTTGTATTAAAATAAAATACGATTTCTTATCACGAACCGTTTCCCAGAAAAAAATTCGGAATTTGGCTATATTTAATTTATCAACGCGCTTGAACTGTACAATGCAGGAGTGTCCTATCTTTTTGTTGGATAATACAAGTATAATAATGATGAAGTAATTTACTTATACGTAATAAAAATCGAATTCAACTTACCTTTATCAATTCATGGCGCACAGGTTGGGGATTTTTATCAATGGCCACGCTGATACAGAGCGCGAACAGTGCTTCTTCGTGCCTACCTAGTGCGGACAGTGCTAATCCTCTCCTGTAATGTCCCTGTTGACAAATAGCGAACCCGATTATGGTCAAAGTGTGCATTATCCCAAATATGCCGAAATATGAAGCTTTTTTGTTGTCATTTTTCTACTTAAATAGAATACAAAAATGGTTATAAGGACATTAATTTTCATTGTCCCTTATGCTTCAAATGGATTAAAAACAGCGGAAACGCCCTCTCATGGAAAAATCTAACATTACTTATCGTTCAAGCGAATACTAATATATTTCAAAAATCAATCTACAAAACTATAGAATTACTAACACAACGCCATGTATTATTTGTAACGCGGTACAAGGAAGTGTTTTCGCGTTGAATGAATCTCTCACCTTTCCCCAATCTGGTCGTAGCCTAACTGCATGATCAGCATCCGTGAGGGATGCTTGAGGCCTATTCAGCAGGAGCAAGACGTGTGCCCTGTTGCTAAGATGGAGTGGGCTGTTTGGCACTGAAACAGGGAGAAAACAAGACCGTCAAGCGTGTGCCGTTTATCGAATGACATTTTCACGAGTGCAAGGCAGTTTCTTTGGCAGGCGAATTGTCCCTCGTGAAATAAGAGTCTAACCCGAGTGGCTCAGATTGAATCCAGTAAATTTCTTTACTTTCGACCGATGAAAATTCTCGACACCGATGGTATACCGTACTTTAATCCCAGTTAGTTGTTCCGACCTCTTTCAAGTGAAATGATGCCGAGTACATAATATTATATTTAATAATATTTACAAAAATTAATCGACCGTGTTCAGAGTAATTTCAATAACCAAAAGTAATTGGCGTATTTTCATCCTATAAAACTCGACTAGAAAATACGCCAATTACTTTTGGTTATTATATTTAATAATACATAATTCAATAGTTTGTGGCTGGGATTGCTAAAGAAAAATAATAACAAAAAATATTCGCATTTCTTAATGACTAGTATACTTGTCGAAAACAACCAACTCGTTAGGCATTGCGCTCGATTATTTCTTTTTTTTTACCAATTTCAGTTTTAATCGGAGAATGCCCATTTAAACGTCAAACTTGACAAAATGAATAACGATCGTTGTATAAAGCGAAAGCTTACAACTTAGAATTACTAGAATGAATTAAACCCTAAGAATTAATTGGCTTACATAAAGCGTCGGTGAATGCAATTGAACACGCGTGAGTTTATCTCTTTCTCGCTAAATAATTAAATACTATCCCGAGCTATGAATAGACATTAGAACGTACCAGTTCAAGTGTAATTCCCACTAATTCGATATAATTAGATTTCTTTCTGCCTGTATTCCGAATCGAGAAATCGGTTCCTCGCGTATATATTTGTAACAAACATTGCAGAGAGTAACGTTACATAAATTTAAAAGCGAGCGTTATAATTCGAAGCGTATCATTATCCCCCTCTGCGCATTATCGATCAACCGAATCATTATGAGACGCTCCCCAACCTGTAATTTATTCAAGGTAAAGTTTACTATAAGTAGACGCTCATCTCTGCTGAACGTGTGTACTCGGCGCCAGAACATCATCTTGTAACTTTCTCGAAATAGGCTCTACGCGGTCGCAATTTCCATGGCATGTGTGTTCCCTGTGCCGATCGTGCGCGTAACGTTTACACGGAACTAGTTTACCGGTGACTATAGGGAGCTAGTTTGCTATCACGTTATAATCATTGGTTAGCCGGGTGTGAGAGCTACGGTGACGCAATTTGTTGCACCGGTAAAGTAACGTACTTTTTAAACCAGTTAATTATTTTTGACAGGTACGCTCGTCACGAAGAAATGGAAATATTTCGTGTTATGACAATTATGTACACTCGTCGCGCGGGATACTAGTTACCATTTATTATTTCAATTGAAATTTCAATGAAAGTATTTTCCTTTAGTAATCAAAGCCACGAACCTTTAAAATATGTTTATTAAATATATTATACACGGCATCGCTTTATCTTTGCGACACAATTGCGATGTAGATTTTTTAAAGAACTGGTTAAAAGTTGAAAGGCCTAGGAGGAAGTAAACGTGGATACAAATTCTTTAAAAGGAATTATTAATTTACTGAAGAAATTGGTTAGAATCGACGATACGGTTTTTCGCTAATTTTGTTCGAAATCAGAAAACTGATATGAGTACCGTAAATCTAGTTTTAAATTAAACGTTTCGTTGACGTATTCAAAGTCAGCGTCGCTTTCTTTGAACGTCAGCGAGCCCTTTGCGAATCACTGACTTAAACCGTCATTTGGGCGGCGCAACCGGAGATGGTGGCATCGGCCGACACAGGCGGGAGTGCATCCTGGCATTGTGAGCAATGTCATTGCCTCAGCGGCTAGAGTCCCTTGCTTGGTCGAGGACGAATTTCCGGCACGCACGATCATTACCAATGCCAAGTCAAAACGTTTTATCGAGTTTCATTTGTCACGGCGAACAGGCCGGCGAACGGCTCGTAAATCATATTCAAACGTATTTCGCGAAGCGTCGGTTCGTACAAAAGTTGCGTTAACAACTGGACGCGCGCTTGGTTCGTCGGAAAGATCAATTTGTCGTAAACGCAAAATCACACGGGAACAGAGCGCGGTATTTTAGTGATATTGGTAATCTAATAATGGTCGTTTACGAATTAAGGTTTAATGTAATCGTTTCATTGAATGATGGAGAATTTGGAAAATTATGACGTTCTCGGTCCCAAAATTACAAAAAAAGAGCGAGATATTTTTTTTTTACATATACTTGTGCATAAAGTGAACTAGAATGATGTTGAAAGGCTATAAGACAAAATAGTGAGCCGTCAAAGTCAGTCTGCTTTTTTTTTCCTACAAAAATTCACGCAGTGTTCCACATTAAAAAAAAAAAATTCAAATCTAAAAAATCGAGAATATCGTATATTAAAAAATTCTTTGTTCGTGCCATAAGATGTTTAATTATATTAGTTATGGTAACTATGTTTAAAGGAATTATGTAATAACATATATTAGGTACCATAGTAATAAATCTATCGTTAAATCCGTATATCTATATTCCTGTATTCGAATAGAAGGTTCCATAAAAATTGTCACGAAGTCTGACGAACTAACGCTATGCTTCTGAAGGCATGTATTATACTGGGTGTACTAACGGATCAATATCGTGTTTCCAACACGGATGTCCGAGAAACGGGAATATACAAGGAGTCACGGGAAACGACGGCAGAATGTGTATCCACTGTACCGCATTTATATGCCGCGCCGAGAAAAACGGTGTTGGTGCGAGCGCAAAGTTGCATGCCACGCGTATCAGCCAAATTTTTTTTGTCTGTAGTTCTTTTTGTAGATTTTTTTGTTTTTTATTTCGACTTTCGTGGAGCTATGAGACTTTGACAAATTGGAACACTTCTTCTTCAAACATTTCCAGTCGCGGACTGCTTTGCCGTAGAATAATTTGCTTTTTTTTAAGTTCGATTCGGAGAAGACTGTTGTTTAACGAGAATTTTCAGTCCAGTTCAAAAAGTTAATTTTTTAACGCATAACAAAAGAATCGTTAGATTGACTGTCAGGGGAATCCATCAAAAATTTCTGTTTTAGGCTAAAATCGTCCAACCATTTTGAAATGTTTCTTCGTTCTTGGTTTTTGCATCCAGAAATAAAATCGTAAATAAAATCGTACGATGGAAGGTTAAGTCAACCGGATCTACAAAAAGAAATCGCGTTGCCTAAAATGCATCAACGATACCGGTTTATTTCAAGTTCACCCGATGTTTTTCCCCGAGGACAATCACACTTTTATAATTCGCGTGTTCGCGGTTTCTCGAAAACACTCGATTACTTGTCTCCAGGAATTTCTCGCGCTTATCTGAGAACGAGGTATGCGTTTAATTATTGTTATTTATGTCTGGAATGACGGTACACGTTTCTCGAGCGGTTCGAAGAGATGATAAAAATTCGCAACTTATCTAACGACAAGTATAATTTCGTTCGTTAACGCAATCAATCATATCAGGCCAGCGGGTAAAGGCCTCGCTTCCTTTCCGCGTAATCGAATGTCAAGGTTTCCACCGGATAATCGATTACTCGAGTTGATCACCTTGATTGCACTTCAATGAAAGCACCGGATTTCATTGATTGTGTTTTAATTAACTATTATTGAGTTATCTAGATCCAAGTTACGAATTCATCTTGCAAGCGCTTGACGAACTGCCGCAGCAGACATCGATGTTCGCCAAAACGTGGATTTCTTATTTCTATTTTCGAACGAATTACGCATAACGCGCGTTGTAAACGGTTGCCAGTACCTGCGCCTATCACTACCTTTGTGAAGAAAAATATCGTTGTTTTTTAATTTTACGTAACGCGCTGTATAATCGCTTACCGAGGTTTGCGATTTTCACTCGTCACGCATTTCATTCTCAATTATCGTCAATTATTATTGAAGCTATCCATGCATATCTACCAAAGTATGGTATTTGTATTTATTATTTATATTTATATAAATTCTATTTATATCATCAAGGTCCGCATGGGACGCTCATTTTTAAACAAGCATTACGCACGACGCACGTTGTAAACGGTTGTCATTACCTTTACGATCTTCGTAAACTACCCACGACGCTGCATTAAAGTTTAAGAAACAGCATTTAAGATTCAACGCGATTATGCACACGTCGCGTAAATGGTCATGTTAATAGCCTTTATCCGGTATCTATATGTCTGGTAGAAGCAGAGAGTTAAAGAGACAAAACGTAGCAAAAAGTAAAAGAAATGGAAATGAATCGTCGATTCTACTCGCAGCATAGGCGAGAAGATAAACATTACGGAGTCCACTTTTCAATCAAAATGGTACACTATTAGGAATCGTGTCATTATATAGGGCAGTGGTTGACAATAGGCGACCCGCGGTTCGAATCCGCAACCCCCGTGCGGAAAAGAGGGTACTTGTCAATGAAAAGTCTACTCAAAAAAGTTTGGGAACCACTGTTCTATATTTTTATGAGCTTCAATTGCGTTTTTAATACAAAAATAAATAAATCTGTTAACTAATATTTAGTTTTTTTTTTTCTGGACCACGAAGTCCTTTTTTCAAATCTTAGAAACTAATTGCCGACCCCAGATATACGGAGACCCTTACTTTTCCTCCGCGAAACAATGTCAGTATATTCGGGGGGGAAAAAATATGAAGAAAAGTGTCATATATACATCAACACAGAATTGCTGATATAAAAATGAGAGATGTCACGCAATCACTATTCCCATCCGTATAACTAATACTGTCTTAACATTATCAGTAATACAGATCATTTGAAACCACGCTCTACAAGCAAGTACGTCAACGTACACACATTGTTACAACCGTATCAGTAGTTTATAAAAAAAAGAAGCAACGCGATCATGGAAGACCGCGGAAAAAGATAAGAGTAGCGGACACGCAAAAACGCAAAATCCCACGAAGAAACTGACTATTGGCTTGCGGTTCGTTGCCACTTCCAAGAAGCCGCGTGTCTCGCCGTAAACGAAAATACCAGTAATCAACCGATAACCGCGCAAATCCGCCCGAGAATACCGAACAATTGAAAACGCCACCAACCCGCCCATTAATTCCCATAAGAAAAAAAAGTGCTTCGAAACGCTCGGACCATGACCGACCGGACGAACGAACACTCGGACGCTCGCTGAAATAAAACAACAATCCCGATAATACCATATAGAGACACCGCCCGATCGAACTGCGGATGTAGCGAGAAAAGAGGAGCCCGGAGGCGTGAGAAAGAGATAAAGGTCGAGTTCGAGACGCGAGTTAACGGGGCCCCGGCGCGTCGTGTACCACCGGTACGAACTTTTACGATAGAGCAACGGCAGCCATCGGCAGCAGCACCACCATATCACCGGCAACAACGGCATCACGGCGATGAAGTACGCGGCCGGGTTGACCGACCTTTACGTAACGCTTGCGCCGGAACGGCTGACGTCCACTCGGATCCGACGACGATGCGTCGCGCGATGGCAGCTGCACCGCTGTGTCGTGACGGTAAGCTCCGATGGTTGCTCTGTGAACCGTCTACCCTCTTCGTCGATATTCGGCGGGAATGGTGGTGTTTAGGGTATGTTCAGGGTACGTTGATCGTCATCAATTGCAATATAGAGTGGAGGGATTGAGAACTCGAAAAAAAGGTGGTGTCCTTTCCAAAGATTTGTTGTTCGGCAGATGCAATTTAATACGAACGTACCGATCAAGTGACCGATTACGAAATAAATGTTGTTCTTTCTGATGGAATTGTCAAATTATTATAAGAACCAATGCACGACATAAATTTTGTATAATAAAAAAATAAACAATGATCTAAAATAATTTGTTTTTAAACCTTCAACCTTGTACTCGATAAAGAAAACCAAAAAATCGCAAATATCCCGTTTTTTCTTGACCTGGCACACGTATTTCGACGCTCTGAAAGGGATGTGAGAGCACAGGATGGGGACACGACGATGTTCTGGCTGCAGGGGTGACAAGCGTGCGTTGCGTGTGACACGCGCGTTGGAAACTAGAGTTTCGCTCGAAATGGTATAGTCCGGTGAAATGCCAGGAATGTTATTACGAAGCGATGATACTGCCAGTTTGTATTGGATGATTTCTATATTAAGTCATAATTCATTTCTAATTTAAAAACAATATTTGACTAAAAATACAAACACCGGAGTTAAACGCGCGGTCATCAAACTGCTGTAATAAAAACATCACGCGTAACGAAACATTAAACGCTATCCTGTTTGTAATACTAATTGTACATTCCGATACCTCGCAATGAGTCATCAGTGATTAGATATAATGACAAAGTTTGACACAAAGGTAATTCCTCATAACCAACATTTGAGAGGTTTAGTGAATGACTAATGTACGCGACACGTTCACGTACAAACGTAATGCACGAAATTATACAGGGTGTACTGTAAGTACAAACTTAACTGGTCATATCAAAGACATTATAAAAACTTAGTATGGCTTGGTACTTCTAATTAGTTATTTACAAACAGCAATTTAAAAAAAAAATTAATGTTTATTATTTATATTGAACGTGGTACGATACACATATTACAAGCAAATTCACAACACATCTTGACGGGACGCGGTGATACAGATCCATTCTTAGCATTACAATCGCGTCATTTCAATATAACAAGTGTGCTCTCCACTTTACAGTTCCGTTAGGTTGGTACGACGAGCGTGGCATGTCACAGAAGCGTTAGGTTGGCATCAATAGAGTAGCATGTTGCAGTTGCGTTCGCGCGGACGTGTTATACGTAATAAATAAATAGAATACCACGCGTCTAGGACTCCAACCTCCGCGTGGACCGCGAACGTATGTAAACACGCTACACACTATAACCGCGTTCCCAGTTTAAGGGTAGGTAAATAACGTGTACCTATCAACAGCGTGGGAAGCATAGCACGCTACACGTCAACTTATGTTCCCGCCTTCCTTTCTGGCAACGATCAATAATGCTCCACGTGTCGCACCGGCGGAACGCGTCCCTTGACACTACCACTTGCCAAAGTATTCGCAGGTATTTCTTCCCGTATGCGATTCTTTGCATCATCCTTGGAAATCGAGCGACGCGTGTGTATAGACGGGCCCGCACAACCGCTAGGCTTTGCATACGTCGCGCAAGGATTACTTCACACGCGAGCACGCACGCACACACGCCCACGATGATATCTTGGCTAATTCGCCGACTCGTCGTGTTTCCTGCTGCGCGGAATACCGTTTATCGGATAGAGACGAAGAAGCGGTTGCCGCACCGGCTGGGCTCTGTTTTGCAGAAAACCGACGGGACCAAAATAATGCCGACGCTCATGGCGGCACGCGCGGCGGTCCAGACTCCTTACGCAACGGAATTGCCGTTTGGAGATGGAAATAGCGAACGAAGGGAGAGAGATGCTTGGGAAAGGGCACTTCCTCCGACCCCCTTCTTCCCCTAATCCGCAGAGCTTCGGTAATTTCTGAACTTATCCGTAATTCCTGAATTACGTTGAGAAACGCGCGACAATTAATGAAAAATAGGAAAGAGAATTTGTTTCAGCTCCGGGGGCATCGGTATGATTTTAATGATGCCGATCCCGATGCCGGGGACATCGTTGGTATGAGAGCGTGACCACGTTAAGTAAATATTTAGAGACGGGGCAAAGAGAAGAAAGGATTCTGAGATCGATGCTCCGTTCAGTTTCTGAGAAATATAAATCGTTGTTTCTGAGAGATGTAAATTTAAGCCAGTTGCTCCGTGACTCGATTTCGGCGAATTCGGTTGTAAACATCCAGTAACGCGATTCTGACTCAACTTCCATTGAAATTGAATGTCATTTCTTCGGGGGCGGAAGCGACGTTTCGATGCAACGCGTTTCCGAGTGCTTAACGTTCAGAGCTCTATGTGTGTCGATCGATACGAGTAATCGGAATTTCATAAATAACGCAAATGTATCTAGCATAATTTAAACTCTTTAAAAAGTGTGCATCTAAATTGTGTCGCAAAATTGAAGCGATGACAAGTGTATTATATTTAATGAGCATATTTTCATTATACTCGACTGTACTCGTCATAACACAACATATTGCCATTTCTTCCTGACGAGCATACTCGTCGCTAACAACAAAATGATTAATAAACAACTTAAATACAGAATGAACGAATTAAAGGTCTATTCCCACACAGCCGTAACGTAACGTAACGGCAGCGTAACCGTAAACGTAAGGTCGCTGGCATGGCGCTGTTGATGAGTGGGGACCGCGGCATTCAAAGCCAACAGAAGAATATCTTTTACGATGCCAGCGGCCTTACATTTCTTTTACATTACAGTTACATTGCCGTTACGGTACGGCTGTGCGTAAATAGACCTTTAGACGGACCGCAGAAAAGACTCCCACGTTTTAGCAAAAAGAAAAACTGCACAAAGCCCAAATTGTTTTGCATCCAGAAAGACAGTCTGGCTAAGTTGGTTTTGTTCAGTTGACCTTAACATCTCTTCAGTTTGGTTTTATTTAAATGGCTTGTCTGATGTGTCTCTTAGTAAAATACGTGCAGCCGATATAGTCTACTTAAATGTGCAAAATTCTAATATTTTTGCGTCGTAGTGAAACTGATATATATAGTCGGAATCGAAATAGTAACTTATTAATTTGACTAACAATAGAAAGAATAATATATCTGATGCAGGCTGAAATTGGGAGAAGATAGGTGGACCTTTAAAAAAAGCATTTTTCAGTTATACGTTAATTTCGATCGATTAATATGCGAATGTCAATTACGAGAACAGACACGATAAAGAAATTGAATAAGTTTAACGCGTGTAAAAGCTCGGTGAAGATGAGCAGAGACTTGCGACGACGGTCACGAGTAACAGTCTGACCATACAGTTCCTCGAAGCAGAGCACGGAAATCGTTGTTTATCGTCAGCCGACACGTCTCGCCGGCGTGCCGAGCTCGTTGTAAACGGTAACATTATGTAACGATACTTTACAGGTATACATGTTTTAAGCGACACGTAGGCAAGCCGCGATTGAACGTTTTCTGGTCGCCTTACAAATTAGAGTGTGACGACGCTTATCTTTAAAATATGCCACGTACATTACTACAAATACATTTTAAATATAGCGTCGTTTGTAAAGATTTAACGTGTTCTTTTCCTAATAACCATCTTGCTAGTGAAGCTGAATGATATCAACTTCACTATTCTGCTAGCTGGCTAGTAAATAAATAATCCAAGTTACCACTACACCTCATTACGCGTTCCTAGCGAACAATTACTATATCATGTGATATTAAACAAACTGCGATTTTTCTTGGGGTTTATTTAAATAAATAAATAAAGTTAAGTACCAAAACATTCTCTCATCCACAGATTTATGTCTCGCTATCAATTCAGATGCGGGAGGTTCTACTACACTATTATCCTCACGAAATCTGCTCGTCCCCCGACGATACAACTCCTGATACTTTATCATAAAAAAAGAATCAACTTTTCTACAGTCGATATAAAAGATACTGATGTAGCAAAAGCATCGAAACTTCGGAATACCCATCAAAAGAAATTCCACGCGCATTTTTCAATTTTCCATGCCATCGTAACGAACAGAGCTCGCATTGCCGATGTTTATTTTTCCAAAATTACTATTTCATCGCTTCAACGGCGCGCCGTCATTTGCGCGCAAAGGAATAGAGCCAGCTTTCTCTCGGCCAGGAAAGCGACGATCGTTCTTGGGCGGCCTCACGGCTCGTGGGTACGCGCGCGCACACGCAGAACACACAGCCACGCATCCACACAACCGTGCCCGGTTTTCACGGTCAAGTACCGCCCCGCTGATGCTTCCGTTCGATCGAGTTTCCTGGCTGTCTCTGACCTACTCTCTCGGCCTTCTTGACGTGCCACTTCAGGTGCAGTGTTCTCCGACGTTTCTTGGAAGCAATCGACTGTCACGATACCCGGTGGGAATAATGCAAATGAAATCGGACCGCGTTAACAACTTCGCCTTTCGTCTGAGGATTCCCCAGAAAATCGTAAGTCACCATGAAATCGATTCGCTCCACCCGCGATAAAACTGGATGGTCGACGAGAGACCGAGGAATAAATGGTAATGATATTGCGATGCGTTTTAAAGTATAATCGTGGCCTCTCCTTGAAGTCACGTAACTTCACGCAAACCAGGATTACTTCACACTGACGTGGATTTACGGAAGATGTGGTATGCTGCCTCCAACGGGAACTTCGTATCGTAACGTTGTAACGTAGTCACGTTTTTCTCGGAAGCGTTCGCGCGTCGTTTGGAAATCGTGAATCAGATGGAATTTGTAAATTCCAACAATACGTGGACTCCTTTTTTTTTTAATTATTTCTCATATTGTATTATATAAATATACCTCATTCGTCGCGTCTTTCTATATATTATATATATAACAAGGTAGACAAAAATTTTGTTCCACCGTTCGAATCTTTTACTTTTGCACTTTCAGTGTTAAATAAGAAATAGGATAACATCTTTTTTGTTCTTGGTGAGTTTTTAGATCACCAATTTTAATGGATCTATTCGAAACTTCGAATTCCAGTAATACATGAATATTTCTCTTACCATTTACCAAGATCGGTTATATAAATACGTTTCGTTTGGTAGATCCCCGTCAAGATCACGACACAACTAATCGTGAATTAATACAGCTATTAATACACTCGATACGCGGAGGCCTTCAATGAAATCAGTCGACACCACGTAACCATACGCACGTTTCATGCACATAAACTCAGATTCCCGATTCCCTTACGACAAATGATCGAGTCCACCTTGTCGATCGAAAGATAATTTTACACCAACTGCACGTCTCCCCCGCGTCTTCTTTCGCAGAGTTCTCAACGCGTAATGACAGTCACATGAATCTCGCCACGTACAAACGAAATTAATCGCTCGAACTTAAAATGAGAAGATAGATAGGCGCAATACACGTGTGTTGCTTATTTTTACAATTCACCAAGCCACCCTTCAAGAAAAGACTATTGGACCACCAAAACTTTTGGAATTCAGTAGATCATCGATCATCGGAACGCAGAATAAGTAACGTATCTGAACTACGTGACGATGTTTACATTTTAGAACGCGCGTCTTTGCTTCAAATACTCGGGTTTAGTGTCTCGCCTGAGTTCATTGAAGAAACGTTTCAATTATGTAAGAAGTACGAGAAAAAGATGACTGAAGTTAGGTACTGCATTAGATGGCGGGAAAAGCAAAAAGGAATAGATGCTGTACAAATAAGTGTTTTAAAAGATATCACTATGGATATGGCAATATCACCCTGGAAGTTTTGTGATGTACATTAATATTCTTATTCGTTCATAAAGTTGTAAACCTAATTATTTCCATTAGTTGTAACGACGTAAGAAATATTTTGTACGCAATTTAAATGATATCAATCGACGAATGCAACGTTAACTACAACGTGTAAGAGAAAATGGGACCTGCAACTTTTGATAACAATAACCTGCTGATAACATTAAGCAGAAGATCAAAAAAACATGTTATTGACCAAAAATTATCACAAAATTATACAACCTACATATATTTATCCAAAACCACGTATTCGTAGCATGTATACTTACCAAAATTGATAACAATAGCGGAAGTTTTATTATAACAAGCGGATTTCTTTTAAGTAATTTTACATGACATGGTGGTTTTGTGACCAACCGACTGCGATTGATAACATTATTCGTGATTATAATATCCGGCTTCCACCGTACATATGTAGGTAGCTACCTTTAGGCGGGGCACCTTATACAGGCAACGACGTTACCTCAACTTTATTAAATCCGCGACGCGCGTAGTCTTGCCTTACAGTCCGCAGATGTATGGCCCGATACTGCACGCACGTATGTATGTATATCTACGTGTCTCCCCATCCTAAGATCGACCGATTAATTTCGTTTTGCCGACGCCGAGCACTGGCTACGTTTATGCGTAGCGCTCGTCCTTACATAACGCTTTTTATTATGTAATTGACAGAAACGTCGACCCTGCGCGAGGCGCGCCTGCGTGGAACGGGACGAAAACGTCGCGGTGTCCAGAATTGTCGCGAAAATTGCAATTTTCCAGAGAAGCGACTACGCGACACCCGTCGATCGGTCGGTTCGCGATGGACAACGAGGTATCGGGGGGAAGGGGGGATCGGCGGAAAGTGTGCCAACGTCGGGACGGATTATCGGTGATTTTCGTAATTAAGAGAGCGGGTAGCCGGGCATACCTAAGCGGTGCGCTCTCCTCGTTAGATAATATGACGATGGCCGCGGCAGCTACGGCCGGGGCTCTGGTGTCAACGTAACCATTTATATAAATCTATCGTTACGTAATCGGCCGGCCGATCTCTACAACCGAATAGATTCGGCCCGTCGCAAGCGGTTACGCGGCACGGTCTGCTCTACGCGCCACGTGGTGGCTTACTATTTCATAGATGATCCTTGTGCCTCTATATGTGCTACTTATCTAAGCGTAAATTTCGTGCGCCGCATTGTCGTTACGTTGACGTTGCATAAGAGAAAACGTTGGCGAATAGCTTCTACGAACGAGGTGTCGACGAACACAACGTCGAGGAGGTGGTCTTTTTTTACCATTTTAGGCGGAATTTAAGATCATTTTAGAAAAGTTTAGGCAACGTCGGAGTTACGAGCGTTAAGTAATCGCTTGCTAAATAGGATTAAGTTCGCTGGGATTGAGTAACCATTTTAAAGGACCGATTCAATATTGAACGTGCGGCGAATAAGTAATCAAGATTTGGATCTTGAAACCAAAGATTGCGTTTGATCTGTATAGGTTGGGCAGATTGGGCCGGTCATGTGTAGAGTACAGCTCACAGTTTAAATAAGAAAAATAATAAATTTTAATAATAATTTTAAAAAATTAAAAATTAAAAATTTATGTAAGAAAAAAAATGTCTGACATTGCGTTGATTGCTTAGGTAGCGTGTCAACGCAACTTTGGATAACTCTAGGTTTTGATGGCTACATAAGGATTGCGCGATGAATCATTTAATACGTGCTGTATGTCCCATTTTATAATTCCAGAGGTAGATCGCAACTGTTTACGATACCGATTAATGTTCAGATTAATTAATTCTCAAGGATAAATAAATTTTAATTTTCAGGGAAATTGATCTCGGGCCGTTTTTGGAGTCTGTAAATCCGAATTCAAAATTGAAAATCTCACATTAGAAATGGATCTTAGTATTGAAATTGGTGCTGAAATAATTCACCTGAAGAGCAGGTATAATAAATAATATTCAGAAATATACTCTACGTATTACAAATTAATCTTACCGACCCCGCGTGTACGGTGGAAATAGATTTACTGCGATCGTGCAAACCGAAATTTACAAGACTCGGTGCTAACGAGTAAATTTATTTCCTGCGTGGAGTAAGAATATTTCATATGCTTAAGATTGTAGTGATCGTGGTAATTTCAATACTAGACAATTTTTCAAACACTTTTTCCTAAATCAAATTTATTTTTATATTTAAATCCTTATTTTTGCAATGTCTTTGGTTGCTACCAGAATTTTAATGTGTTAACATGCCTGTACAATCTAACTCGTGTTTTTTTTGTATGGCGTTGAATTGAAATTTGATGATCAGATTTTCGTGTTAAAAAATTTCGAAAAGGTACATTAGTCAGTAAAAAGACTTTTCCATTTTACGGATTTGAAAAAACTATTTCAGATCTACCATGACACATTCACGATTTAACGGATTCGCTTTTATATAAATAGAGAGATTAATATAACCACGCCTGAAGCAATTCAAGAGCCGTACAAAAGATAAGGAAACTGGATTTGACTCTTTAACTCAATTTGCATGGTAACGAAGAATGAAGAATAATACCCTTACCGATTTTTCCAGACTTTTAGTATGTCAAAAAGATACCAACAACGAACTAAAAAAAATTCAAACCCCGTCTTTATGGGAATTAGCTCCACCCAAAAAACCTATGTCTCCTGCACTATTCCTCTTTCCACGTTCGACGAGAGTTTCACCTCGCTAACGGAAAGACGCGACCTATTATTAAAAACTTTTAACGAACAGCGTAAGCGGATGATCGACAGCGTGGTTCCGGTTTCGTACACACCGCCGTGCTCGGTCACCATACATGCAAATGCGCTCACGATATCCTTTTCTGCCTGACGTAACGATAAGGGGAAACGTTATCCATGTCGGATGTTGCGAGTACTCGAACACGCCCCTCCGAAACTAAATGCGACCGCTGCCAGAACTGTTCAGGGTACTGGCACGGGGAACGAAACTTTCATCGCATTGTTAATGCGCGATGCGATTTCGCAGTTATCGCGCCATTATGAAACGACATTTCCGAGTATCGACGGTGTTGTGTAAACGCGTTGTTACGATAGATTATTGTACGGTTCTTTCGCGAGGGACCGTACACCGGAAATTTCGCGTGTTTCGAAAACTCAATTTCCCAATATACCGGGTGTCCCATAAATGGCGGTACTTCGTCAACCCATTAGTGAGTAATTACGCATCCGTGTGTGTAATGACCATGTACAGAACAAAAATTTTCACTCTTGAGAATCATTTTCAACATTTTATAAAAATTTACACCTATTGCGTGCGTTCTCGATTGGCTCTCGATTTTCATTAATATCTTGTCAAGTGAGGTGCTTTGGATATTTTTAATAACGAAACACCTGCTTGAAATAATCTCGGGTACTGCATCTTCACTGGAACGCCACCATTTATGCGACACCCTGTATTTCTCTTATTTGCTGTAAGCGCTCTTTTATTCGCTTCGTGTTTTTTTGATTGACTCGCGTAGTGTAAATAATGTCAATGAACGTAATGTATGCAAGCCTAAAAGACGGTATAACATTTTTTAGAATAGCACGCTTTGCGAATATGGTATTAAATTCGAAAATTCGTTAACACCTTAATTAGAAAAACATTTAAATTAAGCCCACTTAAAATTTCATAGTGATCGATACATTACGTACATCGTGTCCGAATATTACTAATATTAATAAAAATACAAAACAGTTTTCTCTCTATTTACGTGTCACTCGAAACCATCTAAATTATGTGCCCCCAAGGGACAAGAAATTGAACACATTATTATCTCAAACCTCTCACAATACTTTCAACAGTATTTGAAATGTAATTTATAGGTAAAATAAACAATTGTAAAACGTGCCCATTCGCCACACTTTCGCTCGACAGGCTTCACGAATATTTCGTTTCGCGGAGAGTTATGAATAACGAAGTGTGATAGAATAAATTGTTGCGATACTCGATTTTGAGTAGAGTCTCTGGCAGGCGTAAAATTATGATTTCTTCAGTTACGAACGGCACAGCAGTTGTATGTACCGCCAATTAGTATGAATACCCACCCTATCCGTCTTACTTAGAATTCTACGGCGAATAAATTTTCATCACTCTCAACGGATAACGAGCTGATGCCCTCGACGCGCGACGTATTCAACGGAAATCAGTTACAGGAATTCCCGGTACCAGTTTCAAAATAAATTAATGCCATCCGTAAATGTGTTAATATTGAAATTAAGGTTTCGGTTCCAGTGGATTAGTTCAAAATGAAATGCTTGCAGGGTTTTATTGGTGTTCACAATACGTGAGATTTCGTTTGATATTGACAGTAATAAATAGACTGCGGATGTTTATGTAAATTCATATTTTTATAAGAGATCGATACAGAGAGACCTAGATACAAGTAAAAGGTCCTATGAAAGGTCCGCTAATGCAGAATAGTGTCGCTGAATCGGACGACTTTTATTTTCACAATATTGCGGATGCTGATTAGTCCCCTAACTTGTAAATTCGTCAATTTTGAACACGCACGTATATCTCAAAAGCTCTATTTTAAACACGGATTCGTGTCCACCGTAAAAAAAAAATACATTTTAGTATGAAAAATTTTGATAGAACCACGTGGCTGGTGTACTATGTTTATACCCACATTTATTTGTACCAAAAGAAGTGACATCGAAAGGGCTGAACAATCTCGCGTCGTCCGCGCGAAACTTGCGCGATTCGTGGAAACGATAATACCGCGCGGCCCATCGACAAAAAAAATTCCCATCACCGCGATTGCACCGATAAGAAAGCACGGTGCTGTTATCCGTGACGCGCGCAAAACCCCGCCAAAAATAAATCCGAGTCCCCCCGATGGCGTGGAAACGCGGGGTCGGCGATAAATGGCGAATCGCCAGGAAAGCGGCAAGTTTACATAACATAGGAGTTTGACAGTACGAGGAACACGTGACCGCGGCCGGTCTCTATCTTATCTCGGCAAATATGCCTCCCCGGTATGTATGTACGCTTCTCCCCCCTCCCCCTCCCACCTCCTCACTCTTATTATTCCCTTTTACGTAACCCGCTCGCGCTTATCGACCGGTCACGCCGTATATTCCGTACGGTTCGGCACTTTGGGCGTTTTCTCCGGCGACGAGCCCGCCACACGCTTGATTGACCCCCTCGTACAACACCGTCGCTGTGATACGCCCTTTACGTCCCGTCGTCCCACGGAGATCGCCGTGTGGACGAAAATAAAGGACAGGAATGACGCCGTAACTTTATGGGGAAATTTAATCGGGGAAGAGTGAAGGTCGACGCGCCGAGAAAGAAAAGGAGAAGAATGAATAGGGGACAGCGGGGACGGTTCGACGTGGAATGGCGAAGATAAAATAATTTATATCGTGACTGTATGTTGTGGTGTATTAAATGTCAATGTGTAAATTTTTATGAACAGTTCTTGAAGAATACCGACCTCTGGGGAATATTTGCATCGAATATGGATGAAGATTTATTTGAAAGCTTGGTCAGTTACTTGAAGTAAATAATTTCATTATCGATATGTTGGTCGTTTTTAATAGCAATGGCTGGCGAATTTCGGTCGTTTTGGTCAAATAAAATTTTGAAAATACTTGGCATCAGCTACAGATTACTGAAACTTTCATAATCAACATTTTTCTCGAAAATACGTTGTTTTCGAAATATTTAGATTTGAATATGTCCATACGCTAAAATAATGAAAGTTTGATCCTCGAGGTATCGATTTATCGCTCTTTCCCAGGTACGCTGAACTAACCTACAATGTAGCTGCCCCAGCTCCATCCTATCATTAAATATTACATGTACTTCGTGTCAAGATAATCTAACGAAAAAACGTATTATGTAACGGAGCGTTTATGAAAACGATGCTAAAAATTTGACACGTGAGTTACGATACAACGCGATAAAGGATACCGTATCCCGGAATGCTGACGGAGCTACCGAGATGAGATTACGTGAAAAAAAAGAAAAAAATCATGTGCCTCGTAATTACTTCTATCCTCGAGCGAAATGGCCAGTACTAGCTATCAAGGACGGCCCTAATGGTACATACGATTCGGTTGGCTCGGTGATGGGTGTCAGTTCGTGATATCGATTGCGGCCGTATTTATTGCTGATTACGTAAACCCGTCGCGGAAGTTTCGTACACCGAATAATTTCGCACAATACTGGGAACAGTCCAAGATTAAATCATGTTTGGTTGTTTTATAAATAGGGACGATCACAAATCGCAAACTCGTATTGTAAAACGAATTGAAAGAATGAATAACGTCGACAGTTGGTAAATGATTGAATTTTTCGGTGGTCATCAAGAGACAAGGTCTTGCCTCGGGCCAAGTACAAGTACGCGAGACTAGTTCTCGTCCCTTTTCCGGAAAGAACAAACAAGGGTTTTCGAAGTGAGTCAAACTGTATTAAACAATTAATTTAAACAAAAATTTAATAGCCATCGGAAAGGCCGCGCCGAGATGAGTAATTTGAGTAGGATTTGACAAAAATTGGTCCAGCCAATCACGAGATATGGGATCTCAAAAATGGCAGTTTTTCGTAAGAAATTATGTTTTCTTAAAAATACAGTACCATCCCGTTCCATCTGTCTTACTTCGCTACAGTCATAAATCTGTAGATGGGTAATAGTTTCACGCAACCTGCCCCCACACCAAACTTCACAGAGTTCACGAACTTGTGGAAACTAGTGTGCGTGAAGCCTGTCTTACTTTTCACTGATTCGTCTCTGTAATCCGTTAATCGATCGCCGTTAGCCAATTACGAAGACGAATCACGGGAACGCAAAGCAGTCGTAACACGAGTCTCGACTATGAATACCTATAGCAACACATGTAAGAATATCGAAAAGTTATCGGCCTATCGTAACGGTCACATAACGGCCAACGCCACAACTAGTAACAAAGAGAAAATTTTGATAATAAAAAAAGAAAAGAGGTGAAGGGTCACGATTGGCGCAAAGCACGCTAGAACAGGAAGCATCGAAAACCCATTGCGCAAAAATAGTCGTAAAATGTAATCGCGTGGCGAAATCGCAGCGGCATTAATTGGCATTCATAGCACCAGTTTTCCAATAAACGGCGCAAATATCTGTTATTTTCGATTTAGAATCTCGCAAGACCCCCCTTCGCTATTTCATTATCCCAACATTCAACGTAAATTTCCAAGTAATTGCATACCGCGGGGTTCTCAATTACGGGAAGCATTGCGTTCCTGTGATCTGCCAACGGCAGAGATCTCCGGGTAATGCAATTCACGAGGTTGCGACACATTGCACCATCGTATCGCCAAAAAGTACTAAAAAGTAGGTTAACCGGAGTACGGCACGTGAACGTAGACGCGTTAGACCGGTGCTCGTGGAAGGGAACAAAAAAAAAAGAAAAAGAAGCTAATGGTCTTGAGTGGCGAGCTCCGGTTCTCGTAAGACCTGTTACGGTGCACCAAATGCAAGAGGGAATGGTGAAATAAGGGGAGAAAAGGTGAGGGAGAGGGAAGGAGCGACAGGCGAGAGAGAGAGAAAAAAAGGGGGAAGAACGCCGAATTAGGTAGCGGGATGCACCCGGTTTTCGATCCAAAATCAATCGAGAAGCGACGAGTCGCACGTACGGCGCCGTTTCTTCTGTCCCTTTCTTGCGCGAGACATTTAACCACTTTTCTTCGCAAACTGCAATCACTCGGTCAACCGGACCCCGATTGGTATCGATCGGCGTATTCTTGTCACGTTCTCTTGTTTTTCTACCTTTCTCCGCGGGTGAGATCAATATCAGGTTCCCCCGGTGTTTATTTGATTCGATACTTAATTTCTGCGATTTACTCTTCGTTCGTTTATCGGCGGTCTCTATGAGAGAATGGTGATAATTTTTTCGGATGCTCGTAATTCTCTTGTTTGCGATTGCTCGTTAGGTGCTCGGTAACGCGACGTTGTGTAATTGAGCACACTGGTAAACTAGTTTGCGTTTTTAATGGCCAACTAGCGTGTTTGCGAAGTAACGTATTTGTAATACGATTAATTATTTATAAAGCGATACTAAACTAACTCAGTGGTTTCTAATAGGTAACTGGGAGCTGGTAACCAATAATCAATAACTTGTAACTGGACTATATTAATTTACGTTTAATGGGTAACGTTTACACCGCGATCCCGTCGAAGGTCGCATTAAACGGAATTTATTTTCAGATACCGAAAAGTATCCATTTCTCAATTAAGGAGTTCGGATTACGAGATTAGATTATCGCGTCAACATCTTAACTGAGATGCTACGAATGCTTCAGGATCGACTGGAATGATTCCACCGACTTTCTTTTTTTTTTCTCGTCGCTCAACGTCCGCGATCCAGATCAATTAATTCTAGATTAGACGGGTAGATTATCAATTCGGATATTTAATTCCTGATATCGTGAATAAGAATTGATCGGCTGTAATTGTTTGCTCTTTCAGTTTCTTCTGGGTCGAGAAATCTCGTGACTCGTATTGACTTTGAAAAAGCGCGTTTATCGTTCCATAAAAGTAATGCGACAAGATTAAAGTAAAAAGTCATCGTCAGGGTCGATTTCAAAAACTGTTACCGTTTCACAAAAATAAGAATTAATCTATGTTAATTATCGAATGAAATTCTACATAACGAAAGTGTTATTACTGGGATCTAATTCCGAAAAAGCGCATGTATCGTTGCACAAAAGTACGCTACCACCGGATTAAACGATGAATCACGTATTGACGCGCGCATTTTGCGACTCGACGAATGAGTAAGAACGGAGACAAATGTCTTACGTAATTTGATTCGGTGGCCACGAGTGGGCGACGCGCGGTTTGAGCGTAGCGAACACATTTAAATCAGGATCGACTTGCCGCTTTCCACGCGGTTGACATTCTCCGCGACGATCGCCCGATTTCTCGCAATTTTCTCGCTCTCCGGGATCAATTTATCTCGCATCGATTATCCAGCGAATTTATCTGTACCGAATAGACTGCGGTCTGATACAATACCACAGTTAACCCGTTAACGCATACATTATTTCGATTTGCCAAAAAAAAGAGAGATGTATTTTGTAAATTTCGTAATAAAGCACACATATTAGGACAAAGTTAAGTGAACAAGTGTTATTAACAGTTTGTACGACGGTTTATATTCTACCGGAATATAATTTTTCCAAATTTAACCCCTCGAAACCCCGTAACTTTTACGTGGAATATTTTTCGATCAGAATCATCGGTTCGCGATGATACAGCACGGTTTACAGTGAAACGGGACACCCTATACGCAACAAATAACACGATAGCCGATGTTTCGACCTTTTGCTCCACTATTGCGCTCTAGTGTCTATGTACGTCTTTTGTCATGTACCGCATTCAGAGTAGAACTCAAGGATGCGCCGAGTAACAAATGGCCTGCACTCGAAGTTCATGTACCGACAGTCATACGTAACTCTGTAACGCATAGCAATGAATCTCTCAACTAGCCAAGACCTTCTACCGCGAGGTTGAACCGGCAAATATCGATCGGAAAGAAATCGCTGTGCGGCAAATCCTAAGACGGAGTACGGTTTGTCCTTACGAAAATTAATTTTCTTCCTTCGATAAAGGGAAAATGCAAAATGCTACATTTAATTTGAACGTGTAAAATATTTCTTTGGATTCGGACCCTACAATTCAGGTACATTATATTATACGCTGTTGGAATGTTATCGTGATAATAAATTGACGGGTCGGTATTGCTGTTTAATTATGTTATGTCAGAGTAATTGATTGCCTAATCGGAGACCGCGTGGGATTTGGAATTTTAGCTTTGATTTCAGATCCTGCGCGTAACAATAGATTTTTCCATTTTGAGGTTGATTGCTCCCTATGAAAGACTTATTCTTCTCGCCTCTGACGTCACCAATGATACAGTCTATAAAAAAAGATTTAAAATATCGGAGCCAGATTCATTCTCTGTAATAGACAAAGTTACGCCAATGAGGTTTAACAGCTTCATTAAGGAATTACAATAATTCATTACAAAAGCAGGACAAAGTTTCTTTTCCACAATAAGAAGAGCCCAGTAGTATCACTGCACGATTAGGATGATTCTAAAGAAAACCCTATCCGATAATTTGGGAACTGTACATTTGTTCGATTATCCGGACCTATTATTTATTCAATGGATAACAGAGTTCTTCCAATGGTTAATATTTTTTTCAGATAATCGATGCTTCGAGAATCGGTGTCCCAATAACTGAGATGCTCCTCTATTCGTGTACAGAATTAAGGGTCTCAATTGCAAAATTAAAAGTCTGCAAAATAAAACACTGTTTTATCTTCGCAAACAAAAGCTACGATCCAAACGTGCAAACGATACCGCAAACATCCCGCTGCTAGCGCTACCGCTGCCACGCTCGTTTCCAACGATGTTTCTCGAAATCGACGTTTTCACGGGCAGTTATGTCGGAAATTACCGGAACTATCCGCGATGCAACGTAAATCTAGGTGCGTACACACGCGCGTAGGTACATACGGATAGTATTTTTTTTTTTTTTTTACTCTGGCGTCGATTTCCTCGACGCTTTCGCACATGTCGTACCTCGAATATGCGGGAAAGCTTCGCGGCAACTGTCGCCTTGACACGAATCGCGTTCGCCACGACGGATTAATTTCGTTCAGCGTAATTATATAATCGAAACGCTCTCGTGGATTTGCAATACCGCGTTTCCGACCAAGCGTGACACGTTTATCGGTTACAGTGAGGCTGTTCTCGTAATGACCACGTGGGCAAAATCTGTGGGAGAACTCGTACCGCTTACGAGGAAACCTCTCGAACCCAAAGATGGCGATTTTGATGAAACCTTAAAGATTTGTGGAGGGGTAGGAGGTATATATTTAGGTGATTTCCAAAAATGTGCAATAAAGCAGTCCGAAGAAGTTACGCAACTCCCTGAAGTGGGGAATTTTCGGAGAATTTTTACATATTAATAGATATAAACAAATTGTTAACTCCGTTTTCCCGTGGAGAATGAAAAACCTTCGAAATGGACCATTAACGAATTTTTACTATTTTTTATAGTTCACGTGATATCTGCAAAATGTGAATTCAATTCCTTTCTTTAAGGGCTGATATTTAAATCGTTTAGATCGTTTTACTTAGCTCTAGGTTTAGGTTTAGGCTCAGGTCTATCACTCTCTATCATCCAGATCGAATGAAACAAAACAAAACAGAGTAGAATTGAAGAAGATAAACGCTGAAAGACAATCGTACGCGTACTTGCATTGTTCGTATGACCCAAACCCCTCACTCGACAAACTGGGCTTGAACTTGGACAGATCTACCGTGGACAACACGCCTAACGAACCGATTGGCGAAAGCATAGTAACATGAAGTAACAATATTGACGGTAGAGCGTTGTACTTTGATGCGAATCCCGCTTTCCACTTGTTTCGGCCTCGGCAAACCGAATTAAGGAGATGGAAAGAAGTGTACGCAAGCGGTGGATGCAAGGCTGCATCTGAATTCGCCAATTTAGCAACGTGATTTTGTTTGAGCCTGTAGGATTGGTAGAGCAGCCTCTTCGAACTAATTGGCGTACCAGCGGATGCATTCTGTATCGTTACAAGGCGCTCTCGTGGAAACGAATATCGGCTATTAAATAAAGACTTCCTTTGTTGGGAAAGTGCAAAGCGATTATGCAACATCAAACGCGAGTAAATGCTGAATAGGCACTCGAGTAGCATCGATAGAGCGTTTTACTATTAATTAACGGGATAAATCAATGAGTCGATCCTCAGTAGCAACATTTCTCTCTCTCTCTCTCTATAATATCCGCATCGCAGTAATTAGTTTCAGTTTAGTCATGAGTCCTCTGTAATATCATGCATCCAGGCTACAATGATACTTGAACGAAACAGCGGATCTCTTCGCGAAGCATACATATAAAGGATGGCGAGCCAGCAATAGTTCACTTGCAATGGCGACGAAAAAGGGAGACAAACGGAGTTTCGATTGACGGATGGGTATCATCGGAGTCGAATCGAGAACGTGACCCACTTTCGTCTACGGAATCTTGACGGCACTAGGGTCTCGAACCTCTTTTCTCCGATCGCTTCTACGCGAATCATATCCTTTATCAAAAATAAAACCAATTCCAAAAGTAATGACATCGAATTAATATCAGATTCAATTATTTTCTTTAATGCTTCATGGTACAGCCGAAATCAGAGTAACATCAACGATAGCGTTGTTCGAAAGAATGAATAAAGTGTTATGTATCTTGTAATATATTACCTTAGAACGTTCAGCTCTGTAACGCCGAATACATTAATAACTTAAGCTAGGGAGGCCTTTGTAACAGCCAATGCGTTAACGTCTGCATGAACAGATCAGTAATGGAACGCGTGCCAACACGTGGCATCTTATGAACGTGTAGTCAGGTATAACCTACCGTGATTGTTTCAAAACACAACTTCCAGCGATAGAGTGGGGTGGTTACGAAGAAAGTATTGGATTAGGCGGTCAAAATGAAAGAACATGGGAAGCGAAGATATCAGTTTGCGTCTGCATACACGCTGTTGCTGTCTTATCAGCTTATCAGTGTATTGAGGTAGGTGCAAGCATCAATCTCAATTAATTCCGTCTGTCGACGATTCGGCCATTCTGGAGGGCCCTCGGGGCATAAGACGATGTTTGATTTGATTGGATAGAGAGACAAACGAGAGTTGTTGCAAATTGCTATTATTGTGATTCTTTTAAATTATTTACTGGTGTACAATTAGATTCTTTTGATCAATAAGATGATGGCCACGATGTAATTATCGGTTAATCTTCAATTTTGTTTTACATAAATGAATCTCCTATTGGAGGTGAAAGTAAGTGGAAAAAGAAATCCGTTGTACTAACAACATCGATTGAAATAATTAAACGCTTCTGTTAACGCAAAATCATTTGTCGTATTTCATTAGAAATATCTCCATTACAGTTAATCAGACGATTTCGAGGAACAAGTACAGAGTATGTACATACTGCATTGTGCGAGACTCTAATAACAGAATGAGCGTGAATAATGCGTAAAGCTGTTCCGCGATTTGGCTGGCGTGCCGAATATTTCATGAAACATGTGTACATATAACTTTCTTTATACCGACTCGACAAATTTATTTGGGAGCCAAAGTGAGTCAAGTAATATTTTCACGAGTAACGTCATTAGCGAGGAGGAAATTTATGTCCATTGTCAGCACAACAATACGAGCATTTCACGTTAACCCTGCGGTGTTAATCACACTCCCCCCTCTCCTTCACGTTTAGTACGAGGCAAATAACGAATAATAGATAATTAAATAAAACAAGATTCAAAGTACCCATAACCGATCCTCTTTTAGAATCCTCAATTCTCTGAACATTATCACGCGATAATTAAACATTTAATCGGTTCGCAGGAATTAATAATAATACGTGATCAATCATCCAATAAAATAACCATTGAATTAAACATGTTATATCCTCCTCGAAGATATACCGTTCAAGAAACGCACGAATCATCACGCACGATATTCTTTGATTAATAACAAACATATGAATAAAATATCCGAAACATCCTCTTCCCGAATCCTCGATTCTCGTCCAGTTGAGACTCGGACGATCAACCACTCCGAACGAAGGCTTCTCGCGAGCGATAAGAACCAATGAATAATAAAATAAAATAACATTCGCACTTAAGTACGCCTCGTCCTCTTCCCCGATCCCCAATCTCCGTCCAATTAACGCGCGAATAATTAGCCACGACACTCGCTCTTAAGAGCACGGCACTCGCGAAATTCGCAAGCCCCCATTTCCATTCGAGACTCGTCGGCCTCCGACTGCGCTCCGATCGTGGCCCTGACACGAAGTCCCCGTGTCTCGTTGCTCTCTTTGCGAATCACTTGAACACCACGGATGCGTCCTTGGGTCCCTCCTCGCACTCTTTAGAAAATTCGCGGCCGCGTCCTCCCTGCCTTTGCCGAGGCAAAGATAAAGGTAAGAAAGGAGCGAGTGACGACGAGTTTGGCAGAGCTCCATACGTACGTATCTCTTATACGTACACGTACGTTGCCGACGGGAGCTTCGAAAGCGTCGCTGGGAAAGTTTCACGCTGGGAAGCGACGCGCGCCCCGCAGATGATGCGTTCTTCGAAGAAACGATGCCTCTTTCGCGGAGGAACCAAATTAACGTCAGGGTTTCGCACAATGGGAGTTATTCTCGACGACGCGCGTCTGTCATTTAACGCGCTCCGAATTAGATTCGATTGAACGAATGCAAAATCTGCGCCTTTTCATGCTCGATGAGACGCGTGTACATTTTAACCACAGGACTACTTCTGGGGTCAGTACGGAGGTTAAGATTATTATCTTTTTGGCAGTCCTGTAACTCTGGTGTTTTATGCCATTGAATATATTTTCAAATTGCATTTTATTGTCGTTTGGATACTTGCTCGAGGAAAATTTTCCACTAACGGTTGTGTTGTTTTATTTTTCGATTATATTTTGTTTGTGTTTAATTTATTTCTAATAAATATCGTTCCACATGAATTTGTACGTAACCGAGCATATTTCACATTAGAAACGTATTTTAAATGTGCTTAGAAAATTTAAATCATTGTGAGGTCCCCACGGACCCCAGAAGTGGTTCTAGGGTTAAGAACCCATTAAGGGTTCCTAATGAAAGTTTAACGAGACAATACGTTAAACTCGAAACAATTGCCAGCTGGTTACACGAAGACATCAGAACCTGCGACATTTTCGAAAATAATCCCAAACCTCGGTAAGCAATTCGACTAATTCAACGCTGTGGAAGTCAGCGAATCGTCAGGACCCGCGACCTACCTGAAATTAATTTTAAATCCCCGAGACGTCAGTAGCTACCAAGTATTCGATCGAGACAAAGAATCTCATTTACGTCGATTAACGATACGAGTCATCTCGTATCCGCGACGGATACAAAGCACATGGAACATTTTCACGAACAATGGGCATCGTCGCGTACGCTTGTTTACTTTACGCGTAACAAAGTCCGTGGGAGAGGCACGGTAATCCTGTAACGCTTATCTTCGACGATAAGAAGGAGGAACGAGAAGTACGTTAAGAGCGTCGAACGGAGCGAGAAATAATGCAATACGCAATGCATTATATAATCCGTTTTGGATTGAGACACGGGTACCTTTCCGCACCCTGGGAGAATTATTGGAATCGAAAAACTCCGCAGTTTCATTTTTTCTATCTTTACGCGGATAACTTTGCAGTGAGCGCCTGAAGGTATGTGTAGGAACACACGTGTAACGGGCAATGTGTTATAATGCGTACGTATTCACGTTCTAAACCTGTGGTACCCAGTTATACGCGTAACCCACCTGCGGGAATATATCTAGAAAGTCTCATATAAACTATGTAACGTAATAGTTCCACGAATTTTGATAGCGACGCATAAAGCGAATCTGTAAATTTTGGCGTTCGCCGGGTACTCATTTGTTACGTTACCTTTAATGTGTACGAGACTTTAGAACATATAATGCCATTCTGGCCCACTTCCTTAAATTTCTGCGTTCGAAAGCAAGCGCGGTGTCGCACGCCGGTCAAGAATCCCAAAATCAAAACTTAGCCCGCACGCGTCTTGTAAATGTGTTCGGTAACCGATTGATAACATTATCCGTGATTATAATATCCGGCTTGCATTGTACTAAGATTCGCTAATACTTGGAAGACAGGGGTCACGTGACCTCTAATCAAAGTGATTCCCGGAGATTATTAAGCTTCCTTCGGATCTATGTCCATTATCTCTTCGATAGAGTTTGATAAAGCATGAATAATATTATCTTTCTTCTCAGATAACGTACAATCTTGGCTCTTGACTCGAAGTGGCAAGGTGATTTGTATGTAAATGCACCGTTCGGTTTTTTTTTCAATTAAAAACTATTAGAATGATTAACATATTATGGCTCTGAGTAAAAAGAAAATTGAAATAAAAAAGGGAAGAAGAAGAAGTCTCGTCAAATTAACGCATCATTGCAGTTAACGCGCGATATCTTTAGTTTAGTTATAAAAGTATTTGAACTAAGTAACGTGTTTGTGTGCACGATTGTTTTCTTAACAAGGTTTATTAAAAAGAAAGAAAAATCTACGAAATTTGTAGCAAAGATAGGATCAAAGTTTAGTCGTTACAAACTGGCCATGAATTGGAAGTAATAATCAAATTTATAATAAGTTCGCGTGGTGTGTAATTACATCTATGACCGCGTGAATTTTAAAAATCTAAAATCTACTTTTAGCTTCTTCGTTCGTGATCCGTGGCACAAAGTTTTAGAATCCCGTACGCGGCGTTACAGAAGTGGGGAAATTAAACTTACCGTAACTGGCTTTAAACGCCAGGTGGACAGTGCAGGTGCAAGCGAACAAATAAACGTCGGGGTTCGTATTTGCAGATGGCTCATTCTCGAACCACGCGCGATTCGTTTTTGCTTCTTTAAATTTAGTTTCTGCGCCGTACTAGATGTTGAACTTACGTAATTTTCATATTTCGATCTGCAATACGATATAGAGTCCACTTTAGGCAGACAGCATATTATAATCATACCTGGGGATATCCATATGTCTTCTTTACGATATATAAAAATATTTGTAATATCGATTAATAGATTTCCTGATATAAATTCCAGTTTGAATTTATTCTTAATTAAACTGTCACTCTAAATTATTATTGTATTATTATATTATATATGAGTATTGTTTTGCGTCGAACTGTGAATAAGAAATTATAATTCATACAAAAAATATTACTAAAATTTCAACTATAATTATGATTTCAATATCGTTACGTGCTGTAACACGTCACGTCATGCCTCAAAATTTGTTAAAACGCGTCATGTCACAGCTTGCTAGCGTCTACCGTGTGATACGTATAATTGTGCGAGATACCACACCACAGACCTTTCACGTGTTATGGCGTGACATTCCACGTGTTAAAGCGCGTAAACACATTATACGTAACAATGCTCCCAAGTTAAAAATTCTACCATACTTTCGTGAACGACTTTGCGAACGCACTTAGTACAAATCGTTCCAAATCGACTTTCTTCGTTCGAAGTTAGAAAATGCTAACGGTTCGTTCCGTCGACATGCATTCCAGTTTTCAACTGAGACGTTGTATACAAATCTTGATGCGTGCAGCTGTAAGATCGTTTCGCTAGACTTTCTCACGACGATAGTCGATGATTATAGACCGTCTTACTGATACTATTGGTAAACGATTACCGAGAACAATGACGCGTACCAGCGATAACACGTAAGCCGTGACTAATCGTCCTTTCCGAGACCGTCCTCATTATCTTCGTCATCGTAGATAATATTTTACGTTAGCGAACCATCCGACAAATCGACTTTCCACCGTAGGAAAATAAGGTGGAAAGAGCAATTAAACTAGACATTTCACTCTGTCCGCCCGCACGTTAATGATTTACTCGGCAATTCACGTTAAATTGCGTGTCGTTAATTGCAACACGTTCGATCTATTCTGAGCGAGTGGTAATGAGACAATCTGCTTATACGTAATATAACCATACGGAAAACTGCATATGCGGCAAATGGAAACTGTAGTGGTATAGTGGAAACGAGTAAATTTGCGAAACACGCGGGTTTAATATAATTGTATATTTTTTAAACGAAAATCATAGGTTTCCTGAGTTAAATCCCTTTTGGATTAGTTCGATATCTGTTGTGTTCTAACAGCGATATTCATAAATGAGACTTATATCACGGCTGTTTTATCACTCACCGTTTCGTCTTCATGACTCGTTAATCGATGGTCGCCAGCCAATCAAGAAACCGGATCAAGAGAAACTAAAGCAACCTTAATAAAAGTCTGGACTATAAATACCGCATTAAACAAAATTAAAAAACTTAAAATATACCTCCCGTGCAACGTGATAAAATCTTATTTAAAAAAAAACCGTAATGCGAGATATCAAAACCTTCATCGTTTAGCGCGTAACGCGTTACATAAATAAAGTAATAATACGCGAGTGACGTGGGAAAATTATAAATCGTGATATGGTAATGTAAATGTGGAAACAAAGAGTCGATTCGTGTGAGAACACACGTAACTCCAAAACTTCATCATCAAGCCGCGCGTGGGTGTATCTTTTTGTGTATCTCGTAAGAACTTTCTCCGTAGGTAGTGTGGCGCACGCTTATTGCCAGGATTCCAGACACGGATACCTGACGAGATTTTCCAAACGCCCATTGTCCTCATCGCAACGCACCGTTAGCTTACCCGGCCCAAACGAGAACCCCCAGAACCTACGTTCGGTGGCCGCGAAATATCCCCTTCTCTGTGTTTAATACAAATATTTGAAGGGTGCCGAAGTGGAATGATTGGAGTCGATTCACGCTATAGGTCACGCAACGGTCCGATCGTGATCGAATCACAGGCTCGGTTAAACGCTGTTGATGCTTTTTAAATATTTGAGTGGACCGTCGCTCGGTCGAGACAGTCAAATATTCGTGCCATTTTGCGGCACGGAAGGTGAAATTTTCAGTAATCAAGCGCAATAGTTTTTGTTAATAAATTGCGTGCAAAATAAATTTGAGAGAGTCATGCACAATTACTGTTAATAAAATTACAAACAAGCTAGTTAAGTGGGTATAATAAATTTGTTAGTACAGCTATAAACGGAGAAAATTTTGTACAAATCCCATAACAGATGTCAATGAAGTTGCATACGAAATGCATTTTTTGATCATCATTTTTTTATTAATAAGACAGCAAACCTTGTTTTTAAGTTCAAAAAATTACTTCGCGTGTACCCCGATCCTTATTCCCTCTTTACTAGTTACCTATTACATACTAACATTTAATTTATATAACTTGTATTGTCTATAATTTGTATTATCTTAAGCTTTGCTCTCTACTCTCTTCTCTCCCTTCAATTCTATACGACTCGAAGTGTTTGGCATTCTTCCAAGTCCCAGTATCTAATTACGCCGCTGCGTAATTCTTCACGAGCTACCCATTTTTCATTTTTCCATTTCAACGGAATATGTTCCTCCCAAAATGAGATTAATCGATCTCAACACAATGGTCCGCTATACAAGTCGTTCGAACTGTCAGGTCCGATCGCGATTATCTCGTGCTCGCGAGTGAATTTAACGGACACTCTCGACGCGCAGATTTTCCTTGGGGAAGACTCGTTGGGACGGTACACACACTACCAGCCATTAGTCACCGGACACTTGTCTAGTTCTAGAACAATGGGAACAGCGACGCCGATAAAATCTTTTATAATCGTTTTACTACTAAATGGTTTAGAAATCTGATCTCTCGTGTACGTGGTAATTATAAAATCTATGAATAGCACTTTCAATTTAACTTAAAAAGAATTTAAACAATTGGTTAAAAATCCATCCAATTGTTTCTTCAAGAGCAAATAACAGGGGTGATGTGAATATGGACGCTACTGGTCAGATACGTTTAAGATTACAACTGAATAATAAAAATCCACGGATGTTATTTAACAACTCGGAGTATACAGATCGCTTTGATAGAAAATTAGTGTGAAACAGAGATGTAATCTCAATTGTTAAGCACTTAACGTAAGGCTTAGATAGTTGGTTAATAACATGTGTGCAAGTTACGTACTATGAATAAAATTAACCCATATATGGACTATCTCATCTACATGCAGGGATTTAAACGTTTTGGTGCCCCGATATTCAGGGTGAATCTAGTAACGTGGCTGGACTGTTGCGTCAACCTGTAACAGCATTTGGTGCAAGGTTTGGTCGTTGATTCACTTGTGTGCGATTAAGGCGCTTTCGCACTTCTCGAATTCAAATTAAGAAATTTATTTCATTTATTTTGTAGTCTCCCCAATTCGCTCCTGTCCATGGCATTACTTAAAAACAAATTTGGATTTTTTTCGGCCCACCCTACTGCCTACCCCATATGTCCAATTCAAAATACAAGCAATAATAAAGCGTGAAGCAAGATTTTATTTTTCGAGATGAAACAAAGCGACAACGAAATTGAAAGTACACATGATGTCCCTCTCAGTGCTCTAAGCAGACTATTACTTTGCGATTAATTCAACCCTCTCCATTTAACCTATTACCACCATTTAACGGCACGAGCTCATTATCGTAAATTTTCTAAACGTCCAATGACTTATGGACAATAAGAAACGCAAGATGCGTAATGTTACACGCACGCATACTCAAATCCGGCTGGGACTCGTGTCACGTAGTTCTTTGTGTTCCAAGTACATGGCACCGTGTGTCCCCCCCTTGATGGGACGGCTACGTGGGTTTGGAATAGTCTGGTCTCTCGGTTCGAGTCTCTCTCGAAGCATTATATAAGAACCGCCTCAGACTGGCCGTGAACTTACCGGCGTCGTCGTCGTCGTCGTCTTCGCATTCGAACGCAGCCGCCTCTCTTTCCACGCGCGCGTCCGTTCGGTGCACTCGGTATGCACCAAAGAAGGAGAAGGAATGCGATCGATTCAGTTATTCTTTCGAGTGGGATCGAGGGAGTTACTTTACGTGCCGGCTGTCAGGTAAAAGCTTCATCTCGCTTCGGTATCCGAGACGCTTATCTTCCAAGGTTTATGGATCGGTAGATGCGATCATGCGAAAGAATTAATAAACACGACGCATTTGTTATTAAGTCTGCGTGCAACGATACCGCGAAGAATGTTGGACTTTCAGTTTCTTCATTACCGATTCGATTTTGAACGTTCCGAGTGTTGGGTTTACATACATGGATCGGATCTACGTGAATACAACGCTCGGATGTTCAAAATCGGATCGGACTTGAGTCGAATAAGTGTAAAAGAATCCTGATGGAAACTGATAAACTTATAACGAAACAACCAGGGGAGGAATTATTGCGGAATTTTAATGCGGAGTGATAATTATATAAAAATTACACAAGGGGGTAGCAGAAGTAGCGTTTCTCTAGCAGTATAGAAAAAAAATAGGTGACCCGGATAGAAAAGGGAACACTCACTTCAATTTTTTTTTTAATAATAAATCAAGCTACATGTAAAGGTAAAAATTCAATTGTTCCTACCCCGCCTTTACTCCTTCGATAATTGACACTAACCGGATGATTTTATTTTACAAAACTGCCTGATGACTTCACGATCAAATTATAAATTTTAATTCCGCATATCGCTGAAGATTCAAGATTTTAATCTCATCCAGATTGTCGAAGAATTTTTGAATTTTGAATCCTCCGCGATTCGCAGTATTATAATTATAAATTAACCGTGAAGACACGTGGAATCACATTAAGAATGTACCACGCGTTCGTTAAAAATTCTTATTTGGTTATAGTAACACGGCACACCTATCCTGGATCATTTTCAAAATTATTATGTAACTACTCGATGTATTGGTTTTATAATAATGTAACGTCATAATGTCGTAATTTCGTCACATATCACGTAACCAAGAGGGACACGTTACGTACCGAACATAACATACATCTTTCTTACATTCAGAATCATTCAAATTATTATGTATCTAAAGTCTTGATCATACCAAAGCAACAACAAATTTTTTATCTCTGTTTCCTACCGGTTCGAATTTGCTGGATACCTTTGGGAACACTGAACAACAATAGACAATAAAAAATTTTCTCATTGTTGCTTTAGCGTGGACAAGGCACGAGAGGTGTAAGCATCGATCTCGCAATAACGTTAACATTCTAACCTCGTAATTTCGTCAGGTTTGACATAACTAGGATGTACCCATTATGTAACACATCTTTATTACGTTTAGAGTACTCGAAATTGTTACGTAAAAGCCAGTATTTATTTTTGACTTCTTCGTAATTGATCAAACAGTTACATATGTGAAATTCTTTGTATCGTTCACGTTTTCTTCATAACAGCAAATGTTACGCACCTTCTAATATGAGAGGTACGAGATATATGTCGACGATTTACGTGAATTTCACATATCTTGTTACATCAAATCTACAGGAATGTAAATTGTCACATTTTGTAATATAAGAAAGAATTCTTTAATCATACGCAGTAGAGTTAATTGGCATATTTCAAGACCATAGAAACAAGAAAAAAAAAAGACTATACATTATTATACATTACACTTTAAAATTCGAAGCTTCATCAAATCAAGAATTTTAATGTAACTGCGTCTCAGAAAAAGTCAAAATTCCGTTGAGAAATACAAAATTTGGATACACAAGAATCCTATTAATCAAAGGTCTTACTTACGTAACAAGGTTAAGAACGACGCGACGTGCCCTCGCCATGGTCCAAAAAGAAGAGAACGAAACACGCGGGAGAAATTGAGAGCGGAAACATTTGTCACTTGAGAAGGGAAACAATGCGCAACGATCAGGGTCAAGGCTATGATCGATCAATCGAGTCAATCATAACACGAAAAAAGCCAACGACCAATGAGATTCGAGAAGATTTCGCGGGCCATAGATTACGCGGTGTATAGACGTTTCAAAACCATTACGAACAATATATCGATACAAATCGATAAGGACCAAACCATTAGCGGGTAGATCGTGAAGAAGAATCTTTGAAATCATGTTTTCCCGCCACCTTTTTCTTTTACTTTGCAATTTACTTATCCGGTTTGAGTTTTGAATTAATAAGTGCGTTAATGTTAAAGGAACACTACGGATTAATCTCATTCAAAATTAATTGAGAAACTGCGTGAGATCTAATATAGTGCGTGATATGAAATATACTGTGAAAATTCGCGGGATTTAATATTGTGCTCGTAAGTACACTGAGTGGATCGGAACTGGAATTGTCTCGGATAACTTATATGCAGGTTAGAAAGTGAATTACCTAATTATACTTCAAGCGCACCCGCGCCATTCAAAGTGATACAACAGTTTACCGTTGTTACTTAAAACTAACGAACTATGTCAGAAGGCCGATTGATCATTTGAGTGTCAAAAGAGCAGGATGAAAACGTTTGTAGCGCAACAAAGAGGTATGTAATTCAATTATTAAAAAGTAGTTAAATAAAGGGAAATTTGTATGTTACGGAGAAGCGTATCACAGTTAGGTAGAATAAACATATGCGGACAGATAAATTATTAAGCAAAGGAGGTGAAGTTAAGGAACTAAGGTTTTCGCTTTAAAAGCTAAATTTTAATTCTGTAAAAAACATTTGAAGCGATAACTCGTACTTGCCTTGAAAGAAAGCACACTTATTGCCCAACGATGGTAGAAAAGTATGATAATTCTATAGAACTTGACGAAGAATCAAATGAGATTTTATATCTTGGAATAGCGGTACAGTTTTGACTGTTGATCGGTATATCTAATATCAGAAATACATAAGAATGACTCGTTGAGCATAGGACAGCGATATGGGCGTAAAGTAAAATTATCTGAGGAAACTCAAACCAGAAATTTCAAATACACAGATTGGGCGTTTTTAATGCTGTTAGAGGCAGTTCTTATCAATTTCTTTTTTCATTTTGTCATACAGTATTTCAATGTTTATATGCTTATAACGTTTAGTTTAAGCACTTCGTCAATTGCAATTTTATTCAATTTTATTGTTATTTTTCTAGATGCTATTGGATTATCTCCTACTTCTATCGATTAGCTTTCCAAGGGCAAAATCAAGGAATGGTTTCAATTCCGCTTCGCTATTTTTCTTGGTGTACATACTGTCAGCGGTGAATACTTATGAACATCCAATAAACGTACTGAAGGATACATAGAGAACTGCATTAGTGTTGAATGGACATTTGTGTATGTACAGATACTTTTGAAACAAAGAGTTTCTTAGTTCGTTTATCTATACGATATAACTCTTCTATGTTTTATTGTCTTTTTAAACAAACCTGGGTGTCAAGGAATACAACGAAGTTGTATTTTCATAAATTGCACTTTATTACTATTACCCGGATAATAGATAAATTAAGTACATAGAATTAAACGATATTTTATGAATTCCTTAATAACTTAATTCCAAGCTACTTTGCAGCTCACTTGCAATAACCGTAATAATAAGTTTAACAAGTGTCTTAACAGATGCCTTTGAAAAATAGCAGCAGTCCAGAGCATTATACAAAATATAAATAACCATATAATTCATAGCAAGGATGTAGCCATTAAAGAAATATGCATCATAGTGGTTACATAAACAGTGTACGTATGTATACCCTCTATATTCCGAGTTGTAACAATTCCGAATTAATACTTTGTTTGAGCTATAATTTCACCCTCAGTGTGATGCGGCAAGATGACGAAAAATTTGGAAATATTCATCCTCTGGTTATATTACATATGACGCAATCGTGATATTTGATGCAACGAATGTTCCAGAACATTAACGGGGCTACCAAACGAATCTAAAACTGTGTTTGTTGAGACGTCTTTGTCCTTCTTGAAGGCCGCATAATAGCTTTGACCGTAACGACAATATTCCAGATGCGTAAAATAGAAACGCGAAAATAGAAAACAGAAAATAACGCTAATATTTTTCTCCGGTTTCAGTTTTAACGTAAACAGACGCCCTATTTCCCATAATTTTAGTTCCAAATACGAAATACTTTATTCCAAATAGTATTCCCATTTTTCGCCAACCCTGTTTACTAATTGTGTTCATGTGGAATTTAAATGAAATTTATCTGAAACACCAAGTGAAGTCCTATATGATTCCAAATAGGAATTTATATAATTACATCTATTTCTTGGTAGTCGCATATCGACAATGTTGTGAATTAACTGCCGCAAAAACTAAACGTTTCTTCGAGAAATCGAACTTACAATAAGTTCTATTTACAGGCATCAGCTTTAAGATTGCAGCATATCGACTATATTTCTGTTAAACAGGTCAAAGGAATCAGACGAGCAATAAATTTAGCAATAAACGTTTCATCCGTCCATTTACCTCAATTTAGAAACACAGTTATATTACAAACAAGGCGCCGTCCCATTTCTTTTATTTTCAGCAGAAAACAAACTATTCCGCGTTTCAGCTCAAACCCGTAAAATAAATACAACATTGAAACTAATTACTACAAAAATGTAGTAGTACCCAGCCAAAGTAAACAAACTCGTTCGAGAAGATCAAATCTGAACGTTTGGTTATTCATAACATCACGCGACGGATTGAAAAATAGAAGCAGATTCGCGAGACGTTTCGACGTCTGAGAATCCAGACAAAGGAGTCTGTGGTGCCGCTGCAACGAGGTCGTCAACCAGAGACCATCCCGGCAAGAATGATTAAAAACCATCGTTCCATGTGCGAGATGGAAAGAAAAGGATTAACTACATTCACGCTTGTGATACTTTTCACTCACTCCCATCCTAGAAAAACTGACTTTGAAAAAACTTAAGCCACGAAGAAAGAAAAGGATGAAAGGAAAAGCACCGTATCAGCTGTTTTTTTCACTCGCGAACGTATTTGATACCGAGAGGGCAACCTAAAATAATTTATTGCTCGCTGATCGTAAAAAGCCGCGAAAACTTTTTGCCTGGTGTTTTGCCTGCTAAAAATGGCTTTATAAGATAACGTTATCGTGAGATTAAGTGTAGTAAATGAAAACATTTGAATGGAGTATCATTCATTAACCGGACTTGCCTTTTTTTTTGTTAATTTAAAACGTTCGCGTAGTTCATTGACACTGGTTCGCGTCGAAGCGTGTCGTCGGATCTGTTTGAACTATCGTATCTTCGCGGATAACGAATTCTAATCGACCGTATTATCGGTCTCATCTTTTTTTTTCGATCTTTGAAATCGCTTTATACAAAATAACTCAATCTTCTGCGGTTCGTAACGTTATCCGGATTCGCTGTTTCGTAACGATCTTTATGTAACTGCCATATGTAATCCCCCCACGAGAATTAGGTAGCTGAAACAAAATTTCTCTCCGCGCACACACGTTTCGCGAACTAGGGTCAATTTTCTTTAAACCACACTTTAACCCTTAAACCGTCGGGGCAAAAGGCATAAACACGATTTTTCAATTTGCCGGGAAAAAATCACTTCGAAAAATCGCCGTGTCCCGTAAACAAACACCTCCCAACGATCCGCAAATACTTTCTTGCGTCTAATAATAACAGTCTTCTCTTTAAAAACCCACCTGTGCGACAGATACGCGCTCCTCAAAATAGACGCGGACGGATCCTTTGGTTTAAGCGTCGAGACAAAATAAGCTGCACGCTCGAAGAGTTTACTCACCCAAATGAACGGCAAGGTTGTATCTTTCCAGAGCCTGACCCAGGTGGCCTTCCCTCATCAGGATGTCACCCTCGTGCCTTGCCCTACTGGCCTCCGCCTCCCTCGGCCACCACTTCTCCACGAGTCTCTGCACGAGCACATTGGTCTCACCCACAGCAACGATCTTTTGACCGCACACGCGACAACCCTTACCCGTTTCCGCGCAATTCTTGCAATAAGTGTGACCGCAATTCGTGGTCACCGGCTGACAAAGGGTGCCCTCGCACGAGGGACACGCGAAGGATCCTTCGACTTTTCTCCGTGTGCTGGTACCCGTCGTAGTGGCGGAGGCTAGTTCCTCCAGGAGAGCGTTGGCCAGGTGTTTGAGCCTCTCAGGTAGCACAGATCCCACCGCCAGGCACCTCGAGTAAACACTAATGGATTCCCGTATCCTACCGCACTTAGCCAACGAATCACCGTAACCGACCAAGACCTCGAAACTGGGTGCCTGCTGCTTCAAGCTACGCTCGTACATCTCCGCTGCTAACCGATAATTCCTCGAAGCGAAGGCTTCCTTCGCTAATTCGGTCATATTATTATCCGACGAACCGTAATCCTCGGTGTTATTCGTCAGTAAGGAATAATCCTTTTCCCTCGACCCTTTCTATCTCTGGCTATTTTTTCCCCCGAAAAAACGACGCGCGTCGATGCCTACTTTCGCACGGGGTATTCCTACGTGCGCGCGTCGATCGCGGGATTAACCGCGGGATGAAATCCACTTGCCGCAGACTCGAGGATCTTGAAAATCGCGTGCATCTTATTTCATCGGTACGTCAAAACCACTGCGGAACAACATCCAGTTAACAAACTGCAATCCCCATCGATCCCTCGTATCGGATCTCCCCGAAGTTTCGAATTATTAAACGACAGACACGTTTGCGTCTCAATTAAATATATTTCACGGTCAACGACCTTTATCGATGACTTGGCTTCGCGCACAAATGTATAACCGGCGTCGACGAGAGGTTTTTCTGTCAGCGCACACGTTTGACAGTTGGCCGGCCACGCGGCAAAACAATTAACACCGAGCGGCGCGCGCAGGCAGACGTTGCGAGCGGTACGGCGGTACACTGTCGACTGGTGCTTCGGCTGTCACCGCTCGCTCGGGCCACTGTCAGAAGCGTAAACCCACCAAGGCAGCGAGAGGGGTGGAATGACGGCGGTGGTGGTAGTGGTGGTGGTGGTGGTGGTGGCGTCAGTGCAACCGCGGTGGCAAGCCAAGCGGCGACGGCAGCGCCGCTATACGGAACGTACACACCTCGGTGTCCTACTCTCACTCACTCTCTCTCCCTCTCTCTCTCTTTTTCTTCGCTATGCCTACCTCACCAACTATTTCGTGATAGCCCGGACCCGTGCTATATCTACGGCTCCGCGCTCGACACAGGCGTTCTTCTCGTCGGTGTTGGACCACACCCCCACTACGAAGCGCAGCAGCCGAGAAGGCGTCATCCTGACACATCGAACGTTACCCCTCGATCTGGCATCTTTGTTCTTCCCGGATCACCGAAACGCTATCGGGTGCTGTTATCACTTTTCCCCAGGATCTTCGTTTATCAACCCAGCCATCGTTTAGTCGTATCGCCGATGCTAAGTTCCCAATCGTCGGTTCTCGTCGATGCCTTCATTATTTAGAGCGGTGTCGATATCCTTATCCCTTCGGCTTGAACTTCGAACGAAGCATCGTCGTCGCGCCCCCGTTTAGACGAACGATCCTCGGTTCGCCTATTTTCACGCAAATCGATCGTTATCATTTCGCCTGTCGCGCGTAACGTGTCATGGTCTCGGCAGAAAATCAACAGGCTTCGGCCAAATCCCGTTACTCCGGGGCGGGATATCGAGCGGCGTCCGCCGGAACCGCCGCGCGCGTTCCGCGAACCTCCCCCCTCCCCTGCCCCTGAGTTTTCCCCCGACGAAATCTGTATTCGTACCGCCCTTGAAACAAAAATTGCATGCGACGCCGTCGCAGCGCGGCACACGTAAGGAAAGCGACTACCACGAAAATTGTGGTAAACAAGCGCGAGCCGTGCCAAGCTCGATGGATTGAGCAATACAAGGGGGTGGAGTAACTATCTAACCGAAGACACTTGTTGTTTGTCCGTCGTTATCTTCGGCCCGATCGGGCCCTTCCGCCCCCTGGGCTGTCTTCCAATCGCGAATACGAAGAGGCGCGAGGGCGCGTAGTCACACGTTTCCTCTCGGTGACGATCGAACGACGTCGCACTCGATGCTCCTTATTGTCAGAAACTCACGGACGCTTTTGCCGGTGGTGTTAAGCGGGGTGTGCTCAACCGGGGAGCTTACATAAAGAGCGTCGCGTCAGTGCACAAAACGTGGCGGGAGAGAGACGAGTTTCGATTGGATCAATTATTCCACGGGCGAGCCGAGGCTCTCCGGGGCTCTAGGAGTTTTACTGAGCATGAGCAGTAACGTTACTCGGCGTTGTATGTACGTCGGTGGGGTATTCCGTCTTACCCGACACCGAGAGAAACCAGACCTGCGTGTACGCGCCTCTGCACTCGTGCGTGTACGAGAGTGTGGTGGTGGTCGTCCTGGTCCGGTTGTAAGTACGCAGACGCACCGTAACGCAATTGTGTACTTCACGTTTGCGCGATGCAACCGATGCGCTTGCTATTGGGTGTGCGGCGGGTTAACGCGAGTCCTACGGGTGAGAATGGGGACGTTGGTGTGCGTGAGCGGCGAACCGCTGTCGCTGGAGCGCATGTGCGAGTATGTCCACGCGTGGTATTGGTAATCTCATTTACCGTTGTTAATAGTACCGCGTAAACATGGTACGGATTATAAATAGCATGTTGCCGGATTTTATATATATATATATATATATCTGTTGCGGGCAATGTAAATAATTGAGCACTATGAATAATACCCGGGCAATTTAAAAAGTGTCTTTATTTATCTTTGCTTTGATTTATCTTACAATTGATACTAATTTGAAAAACAATTTCTAAAGCAAGCAAACTCCTGTCGTATCCCTTTGGGCACTTTCAAATTGCCCGGGTATTATGAATAATGCCCCAATTATTTACATTGCTCGTAACATATCTATTGTAATATTATTGTGGTATCTTGTGGTATAATCAAAGATATAAGCAACGAATTGATTTTTATTATAGTTAAGATGGCTATGCAGTTTAACTGTGAGAATGCGTTAGGGTTTTAACGGGATGTGGCGCAAAGGTGTTAATATAATTTAAATTGCTGTTGATTTGTGCGGTTGATGTAATCCACTTATAAATTCGGTTTCATTGAAAATTAGAGTGCAGCAAAATTGACGAATGCTGCGTCTCGCGCAGAAAGATTGCGATATGCCCCAGTTCTCACAAACCTTTGCTGAGTTGTTGGTTCATACGTAATGGACAAGTGGCAAATATTAGTTGTCCGTACTAAAAATAAGATCATTTTTGTTAAAGAAGTTGAATAAGATTGCGCCAACTTTTTGAATGATCCAACACCCCCATTATAGTTTACATGTTAACAGAAGAAGATTTTTCGAAAAATTACATATTGTCGCAAATTTAATGAAGGATATACAAACAATTTTCATTTAATCAAACCTGGTTAGCGTGAAATAGTAAATTGTACGATATAATTCCACGATTTGCGTAACGGACTTCGACCATGTTCGAAGTTTTATACAAAAAAAAATAAAATTTGCGTTGCGACAGGATGCGAGGTAAATATCTGTCAACAAAGTCTAAATCGAACGATAAACGCTTACGTCACGCTGCACGGAAAATATTTATATTTTTTCTTCGAAACCAAATTATATAATTGGTAAACAAATTCAAGAGATCATAATTTATTTCATTTCTGAACTAGTTTTACAAACAAGTTGTTCATATTCCTGATACCACTGAGTCAAATATTAATCGACGTACACTTTTTTTATTTCATCTTACAAAGTGCGTGCATTTTATTTTCATGAACTTGAAATGCACGAACTGTGCCGCGCTTTTTTTTTGTTCGAATCGTTTTCGATACTTCCCAACGTATCAATGAATTCTTAATAACGTTAAATAAACGTTGTCTTATTCTCGTAATACTATTTTCCAGTTGTCTCCGAAAACAGTTCTTTATTTAACGATACTGTCATTCATATATTTTTATTCTAGTTATTTTAATTCCATTATTTTCATTTTAAGATCTTCCTTATTCTCAACTTTGGGTATGACAAAATAAAGTAAGAAACAAATATTTTTTTACTCTTTTAACACATTTCAGATTTATCTTTTACTCTCTCCAAACATATGTCGTCCCGATATTTGCATAACAAACTACATCTTTCTTGGTTTACAAAAATATCGTCCGGTGATAAAAAATTGGAAACAAACCAAAAAATTCCGTGATATTCCAATTTGAATATTCCTCGTTATTTCACGTTAATTTTTATTTCTATACCAAATCAGTAGAAATAACTGATTATTTATAAAACACGTTTTGCCAACAAAACCGTTTATTCATAAATTGTCAATTTTTAATTTGTCAAGAAATGCATACACAATATTAGTAGAAATACACTTTTTCATACTTATAAATGACATATATGAATAAAAATTTTAAGCTCATCAAAATAACTAGTTTGGCGGACGCACATAGCGTTAATCAGTTTCTCCCCATGCGCTTGAATTTTCGTTTCCCAGCTTTAAGCGTCCGTCGAAGCTTACGTTACACGCATTATTAACTCGAACAAGGCCATATCGATCGCGTTACAATCGTGAATCAAGTCACGCTGAGTGTTTTTTTTTTTTTTTTTTTTTTATAGCAAAACGCTACACCCGATTATCGTCGCTAGCACGAAACCCGCCAGAGTAGTTCGCCGCGAGGCGCGTCGCGTCGAACCGACGAATCTGGGTTGAAAGGAATGCCAAGTAGAAATTCGAAAAGCGGGAATACTTAATCTCGGCTTTGTACACACGTACACGCATTTATCTGCCGGCTTACGTAAGGTATTTGTGCCGTACAAAGAGTCACCTTTGTCGATCGCAAAACAAATTGTTAATCATCGAAATACGGCGTATCTCGCCGTTACGTAAATGGTTTACGCACGGCAGACACCCGCGCGCCACTTACCTTACCCGTGCCACGTACCCGCTCCTTTTACCGACGTTCTAGAAACGATGGGGGCACAAATTTTTATTACGCTATGCCAATGCTGCCGGTTGCGCGCCACGGAGGGCCAGAAAGTCGTAGACCATATTCGTAACCGGCCGTGAGCTGCGAATCTATGATTGCGTCACGCGTTTTTAATCTCGCTTCAGCGGATACCGAATCACGTTCGTCGTTTCGAGTTAATCGCTCGGCGGCAATGCGTAAAAATAACGTCGAAACGATCGTGGATATCGGTCATTTATTTAATTAAGAGCAATAACGGCCCCCTCGCGAACATTTTCTTTTTCTTTTTTTTCCACCGACGTGACGCGACGCGACCCTCTGATGTAACGCGCGAGAATCCAACTCGCGATCCATCGCCTTTCGCAATTCTGCCTTACGTGTGTGCGCGCGCGCGTTCGCGTGCGTGCACGCCGGGTAGGCACGTACGACGCCTGGAAGATTTCATGGACTTCTGCGTAGGGAATTTTGAGATGCGGTCAATTTTAAGTGACACGGCCTGTGTGTTTCGCGGGTAACCTTTTTTAACGCGTTCATGCTGGCGTGTACCACCAGTGGTTCGTGCTTGGATGTCCCGGTTGAAGGCACGTATCACTGATGGCTCATACTTGCATGTTTCATCGGACGTTGTGAACCATCAAGTATATAGTCCGTTCGTGGAAAAATTGTTATATGATTGAGAATTAGAATTAGAAGTATTTACAACTATTGAAGTAAAGTAGGATTCATCTAATTTCAATTCAATAATTACAAATACAACTTATAATTGATTAAGTGGTAGTTTGGTTCGTAACGGAACCACTCTGTGGCGTGAAACCCGAAATGCAGCACCGGCGTCCAACCTGTTAAACTATTCCCCCAGCGGTTCTATCGTTAAATCGAATAAAACAAAAAAAAAAAGATTAAGAAATGTAATATCTTGACTACGGACATTTATGCAAAGCGCGTGCTTTCTATACTGATATTGAACTGATTTTGTAAGACAATTATGCTGAATATGCGTGAAGTATGTAATAGGTGGTTTCTTGTACACGTTACTATAAAGTGCCGCCCTACGGCGCGTGGCTCGGTATAGCGCGGTACAGTGATCGAGTCCTGTGATTGGGGAGCGCGGCTTGACTCGCGTCTCTCGGTTTTTGGCGCGGTGGAGAAGCCGAGCCGAGCCTACACGCGCGAATAATTCATACATCGTACCATATTTTGTCTTCCACTTGAACGAAAGTTACAGTAAAAGCAAAAAACTAAGGAAAGAACGTCAAAGATATGGGGAAAAAATCTACTGTACCGTTTCGAGAATAAATGTGACGATGACGCGCTAACGTAAGTACCTTCAGTGTACTTAAAGTTCGCCGAGGCATTATGGGATATGTTTAATAGCGTTAGAGCTAATTAGATTCGTCGGAGCTCATTTTCGAGCCAGTCGAGTTGGGATGAGAGTGTCTCCATTTGCGGGAACGCTGGAGGATGTTACGCCACTTCGCAAAAATGTTGATAGAACCGCTTCTTTGGATGACTATGTTTGGAAGCGTTATATAAATTCTCCTTCGCCGATTAACCTCTAAAGAGAGAACCGTCTACCACGGAAAGCTATTTATCATGGAATTGTTGGCACGAGATATGATGACCCAATGGTGGAATTATTCACGTATTATTGGCATTGCGGTCTCGGCGAGCCATTGCATGCGATCGACTACAATCGTTTGTTCCATGATTCATTTCGTACCGCTTTCCGTTATGCGCGGCACAATATTTGTTTTAATTCCGTTCCTTCTCGCGATTGGAGATTAGAATGAACACGTTGGTCGTGGTAAGAAATTGGTATTGGTATTCGCGTGATTAAAAATGAATACTCTAATGAATAATTTAGCCACGATACTGAATACTTTTATTAAATATGTATTTAAGAACATAAATTCATGAAGGGAATTGAGTAATCGACCGTTATAATACGTATAAAAACGAGATGTATTGGTGTAAATGTCTGGTCGTGCGATTTAAGAACATAAATATTAATCTTAATAATATTAATTAGTTTAATAAATATTAGACGCAATTTACTTATTAACATATACAGTATTAGCTATATTATCACAGCACTGGGATCGTAGTATACGCGATTGATGCAGGATTAATGCAAGTTAGGCAGCGAACGTGTTAAGCTTATGAAGTTATGTATGCGCCTCACACAGATAAGACGTTGCTTCCGCAGATAAGACGTTGCAAGCCAGGTGTGTCTACACCTACTTGACGTCAGTTGTCAGCACCGTATTATCCCATTCGGTTCAGTTTCGTGAAATCCATTATGGGGTGAAGTATTATTCTGGTCCCGTACCAGTAACAAAGGAAGAGGAAGTGAACCTTCCCTGGATATAGTCATTCGATTGCGACCTCAGTTTTTGCACGTCTTGTCTGCTCAAACGAAACGAGTGACAAGCCGTACCGCGTCGACCGAGCTATAAACATCACAAATGCTTTGATAATTGCACAATTTATCGATCAATAATAAAACAGAAAGTACTGCGTCTGACGGACGATAAATATCAACAGATTTGGCGATGAAAACGTTTCTATACTACAGCGCTTGCGCAATGTCGCGACTCAAAAACATGACGCGATGACTGCATCGAGAAAACTATACTGACGCGGCAAGTTCAACGTACTACATATATTACGCATTTTACCGCAGCATGACGTACGCAATATCGATTCTTTTTCCCCCGCAACAAAGGCGAATCGAATCTCTGTCACGAAGCTCAACTTCGCACTTTTTACTGTACATTGCGATTGATGTTATCGCGAGAGGATAATTGTACGGTATAGAGCACAGGCGGACCGTAATTAATTAGAAAATTAATGCATTACGTAATCAATTGAATAAAAGTGTATTTGACTCTTATTTAATTGCAATTTAAATTACTGCTCGCGATTTCAATTGTAATGCATTGGGATATGGAAATTATGTTGCCATGAAATGTTGCGATTCATTGCGGTTGTCATTAATGTAATGCACAACGGGTGGTTCTGCAAAAACCACTTCAATTTCACTACAAACTTGAATGTCACTTTTCGATCATAATGGGAATTCATGATGGCCACCCATCAGGTGGCCGTCGTACAATTCGGAGCTGTTTTTTCAATTCTGGACGTTGTCCGGTCGAACCTTGTCGTTTCGTGAATTTTAATTCAAAACTTACTGAAAAGGTGCTGCTTCTCCTTAATGGTCATAATATTAATTATTAGCTAAAAATCTTGATTTTTCACATGCGGAAAACTGATGCAGAGCATCGATCTCTGACAACGGATTCAGCATCGGAAAATAGATAAGAAACAGTACAAATTAAGCGTTCAAGAAACAAAAACTTTGTTCACCTGTGTAATCAAAGTTCCATTTTTTCCATCAGACATACACCGAATATAAAAGGATCCATTCTTTACTTCTACTTTGCAAAAATCTAAATCCAACTTATGAGTAATCGAATTAAAAACACATTTCAAACGTATACTTAAGTACGTATATCGGAATTTCCCTTTACATACAAACGCGCTGACATTGCCGCGAGAGGGCAACCCGGGCACGGCAATCGAAATCGCGTCGCATAAAAGCGTCACGGTATGATTAAAAATAACGTCGGCTCTCGGTAAACACTGCGAACGTTTATATAATAAATGAGCTTGAATTGACGACGCGGCGAGATGGAGGGAGATTGAGTTTAGCGCCGGTGATACGGCAGCTTGCGCTATCCCTATCGGCAACACGCCGTTCCCGACGTATCGGACGGTGAGCTTTGAAGCGTAATTGAGGCGAGTTGACGCACCATGTTTTTATTCGCGGCGCGATAAACAATTCGTTTTGTTGGGAGCACCGATCGCTTAAGTGAGCCGTGGAATCAGCATACGACTTGTGTAATATTTAAGATATATAGTATTCGCACCTTAGATAAATACGTCGTAAACAATTAAAATAAGTGCTTGTCATTAGGAAACGACAGTACTTCGTTTCGATTGTTTTATGGCAATAATGGATTGAACTATGTATTTCAGTGAAATGAAGTCTCAGATTTCAGAAATTCGAGAGTCGTATAGACACTTTTTCATCTAAACAAATTTTAAGTATGTTATTTGATTATCCGTTAATTTTTGTATTTGTTATTTCAATTGGAATTAATTTTTCTTCTTTCGGTCCCAATACGAATTAATCCGCGACGATAAAAATTAATCGTTTATCAAAGATTTTTTTTGTTTGTCCACGTGTACCCTCCGAAGATGGTTCGTTAAATTAGTCGAATTGAGTAACGCGCATATGTAAGGATTATTTTTTGTCGCTTAATTCTGCGTGAAACATGTTTTTCCGTGGAAATTAACGTAGCTCGAGTGTTGTGATATAACAATAGTTACGTGTACGAGCACGCTTTAGCCAGGGACGTAATGTTTTACGAAGCTTCGTTCCCTCGAAAGCTCTAGATTTAAGCGTACGTGTTTGAGTTTCTATGTCGAGCGAATTCATCTCGACTTGACACGTTTAAGGAATACCCGGCCGGCTCATTATGTTAATCGCGCTCGCCACCGGGGTATAAAAACAACGCTAGGCGGGAAAAGTCGAGCGACTTTCTGCGGGAAAAATTTGCGTTAGTTACCGTAGCTCGTGAGCGTTGAAGAGTTTAGTATCACTGGCTAAAAGCGTTTGTGAATTTTGCTCGCCAAGCAATCAATTACCGAGAATACAAAGCCTGTCTACTAAACAGCCAGACTGTCTAATTATAAGCATAAGTCGCGGTCAAATCACGTTTATGTGAGTGTTTATGGCTAAGGGTCTGCGAAATGCAGTGTCAGCTATGTAGTATGAATTGAAATGAAAACACGTCAACTATGAGTATGACATGATCGATTATCAAAAAGAAACTAGAACTTACTTATAAGATATATCTAATGTATATAAAATATTCTATTTAAAATCAAATTATCACATTATATATAAAATATATAAAAGAATGAATTGTAGGTAAATGTGCTACGAACATGGAAAAAAATATACCGCATTGCGAAGCAGTTGTATTCCACTGCTATTTATTATTTCACATGTACGGAGCAAAATAATTGGGGCCGATATTATAAAAACAAATTGCAGATGAATTAAACGATTCTAACATGTGCGCGTTGCGCCCAGTCTGTGCAATAATAATAAATTATTAATTTGCTACAGCGTGGAAGGTGAAATGAAAACGAGTTCCTTATTTCATCATCTCGGTAAGATTACATCGATTCCTTCGCATTCTTATCACCGGTGCTAATTATCAGATAATCAAATATTCAGGAATAATCTCGCACATGGTCTCTTACATAAGGAAAGTAGTTTTTGTCAGCCATCGGTTCTGGATAATCTTTTATCGAAATAATTTACATTATCTCTGCATTAAAGAGAGAATTTAATTTTTACTTTACCCAACTAACAAAGAAGTAAAATTATATATTACAATAATATATTAAATTGTGTTATATCACATTATAATATATACAGTGCGTCCCACAATGAATCGTATTAATTTTTTGGTAAAGTATTTTTAAGTAACATTCTTCTCGTATTTTGACTCGTACAACACGCTGGCATCATTATGTGGAACAAGTCAGGGACACCCTATATGTACGTAATAGCATTTGTAAAAAAAATGCGATTAAATATTGATAATTTCCGCGGTATACAAAGATTTCACAGAAAATGATAAGTATCCTAATACTTATTAGCTGCAGTGTACAACTCTACAACATATCACTACCTGTATATAATTATACCTCAAATGTCATACTGGCGTGCGATTACAACTATCTATGGTAATTAATATGTCGTTACATAATCGGGAACAGTACGCATTCATAACGCTACATTTATACATCGCTATACATCGGAATTCGTATCCAGGGTGTTGTGCTTCAATGCAAATTTGTCATCTTTCTAGTCGATTATACCTTGAAATTATTGACCAGTGGTTTTCAACCTCGTTACACTTGCCCGCATTTATACAGTATACTTCTTAACGAAATATTCGGTCATGTCGTTATTAATAATCAAAAGCTGGCTTGTTTAATTGTTATTAATAGCAATATTTAACCATTGCGGTTTTTATGTCAAAGTGATGCTATAGGAATAATGCTATCAATGCTATTAATAATAATTAACAAGTTGCAATATTCCTATAGTATCACTTTGACATAAAAACCACAATGGATTAAAGATACCCATTAACAAAAAATAAACAAGCCAGCTTTTGTATCATTCACACTATTAACCCGTGTTCGGCAGTTCAAAGATGCCGCTAGTACCTCACCCAATTGCATTCGCGATCGCTTCGATAATTCGCACAGTCGTGCCCCAACGGGTGGGGCGGGGGGGGAGAGCGGCAGCGGCGGCGATAAATGTTCGAAAATTCGCACTTCCTTCACCCCAGGTTAAACACGTGCTGGCGTCGCACGCCGTTCGACGCTTCCCCGGCGGACCACGTGCGCGCGTATGCTCAAGACTTGGCCTGAACTTTACATAACGCTACGTCGTCCGTCGCACGCGTGCGCCACACGCACGTGAGAGAGGCCGGCGCACGCACACGGAAGCCGGTGGGACGCGCCGCGACGCGACGCGTTGCGTGCGTTCGCCTAGAGAAGTCCGCCGCCCGCTCGTCTATGCCACGCCGGCCGAGAATCAGAGCATGGTTTGTGTAACCGGAGATTGTGTTAAATGAATCTCTTACTCCCTCTTTACCCGCTCTTCCTTCTCCCCCTCCTTCCGTCCCGCCATGCCCCCCCCCCTCCTTCGCTGTTTCCTCGACTCCCTCCCTCGCCGTTACTCTTTCTTTTTTGTGTTACTTTTTTACTTCGTATTAAACATCTGTTCATCTTTAAGTTTGATATTCTTTATTCGTTTTTATCAATTGCGCCTGTTTTCGCTCGTGTAGGCAAATTTTTAATATTTCACGACGCTGTTTATTTTTAGACACTTAGACCACTCATTTGAATTGTTCGCAATTGCACTAAAGTGCGATAATCATACATGAGTGAGCAGAAATTAATTATTTAACCCTCCCCACCTCTCTTGGTAGCTTGCCGGCATCGTTTCGAAACGATCTGTAAATTACAAGGGGTAATAAAAATTAATTAATCACTCCTCCAAGACTCCAGGTGACGGGCAATTCACGGTACAGAAATTTGGGACTGTATCGTTGAATTCCATAAAAAACAAAACTGAGAAAAAGACGTAAAAAACGAACGAAAATTGACATTTTTAAGACACTCGCTTCGCCACCGTTTATCAGATACCTGTCGATTCCCTGTACTCTCTTTCTCTCTCCCTATCACTCCTCTTTCTGCTTATCCCCTTCTATCATCATTCTCTTCTCTACCACCTCTCGCCTTTCTCTCTTGCTCCCCCCTCTTTCTTCAATGTCTCTCTCTTTCTCCCTCTCTCCCCTCTCTGACCCTTCTCTCTGTTTATTCGCGAGCATATCGCGATCTCCTAGCGTCCGTACACGTACACACACCATTACGCGCCACCGGGAGACGCCGGTGTTATGTCACTGCTCCCGTGCGGGAACAATGAGAATGTGCACGTTCGATAGCTCCGGACGACGCTGGCGTCCGTGTCGCGACTTTCGGTGCCAAGGCGCCGCCACGTCGGTCGTTCCGCGATTTTTGAGAAAGATTCTTCGGCGGAGCCGAAAAATCCCAATCCGATTTCTCGTGGATTCTCGAGGAACGTTATATTTCGTACATTAGGCACATTATTTATGTAATAGCCGAGAGTACATTGTAAGCGTTACGTAATCGCCGTTATGTAATCTGTTTTCCAAAAGTGAAGAAATAAACTTAGATCACCGTGATTTCAGCAATACGTCGTTTGAACGTTTCGATCGTCACTCCTTTCACGGTTTTCGTTAAGGGTCATTTACGGGAGAAATAGTTTCGCGGTAAATAGTTAGGTACTTTACTATCAGGATGCTGTTCGATATCACTTTATAGTTGTGCATTAGCCGCAGTTAGTGGCTGTATTCAGGAGAAAGTTTAAGGAGAAATGTTTTGGAAAATTATTTCTGCAATAAGTTAGATAGGACGAGAAAATATTGATCTGATATTTTATTTTATCATAGTAAATTGAAAACTGCAAATAGACAATTTTTTTAACCATGAAAGAACCTAAAATAACTAAAGTAAACAGTCTGAAGGACAAATCTTTATCCTCTATTTTATTTTAAACTCGAAAATTTAAGTTTACAAACATGTAATGCTTCACAGTCTTACATCTGAAATCACTATAAACAGTTACACTCAAAAGTATTGGATTAAGGTAAAAATAAAATAAAAATCCTTCGTTATGTCATCTTCAAGGTTTGTAAAATTCCTCGAAAGTTTTTAATTGATAAGATCAAAATTAAATATTTGCTAGGTGCTTTCACATCAGCATGGTATAATTGATTCTAGTAGTAGAAAATTAGCATACTTTGTTACGAGCCAACAATCATGTCGGTCAAGGCCACATTCGCCACAAGGCCCTAAAGACGCAAACTGGCCCCTAGCTCTGTATGGCGCCACATTTTAAAACGTTACACTATTTTTGAATATAAATATATGCACACCAATGATGTGTATTTTTATCTCATAAAAATGAGTTATCATAACGATATCCACTTAAAAAAAGAAAATTTTAAGAAATAGATCGTCATGAATTTGGTTAACTGAAACAAACTTGCTTTTCTGAGGCCTCAGTGATGTTACAGCTAGGGCGCTCTAAAGTATAAATGCAGCCCTGGTGCTACTGGATTTCGATGAAGTTTGCTGGGAAAAATTTAATTCAATAGCACACTCGTTAGCTAATAAAACCGTATGCTAATTGTCGTGTACACTCAATTATACAATGCTGGTTTTAGAAGCGGTTATCGAGCAACTATAACGCGGTGATAAACAATCGTGCGATAATAATCTAGTCTCGTGTAAACGACCTTTCACTGATTCCTCGACTCGTCGAATAATTGCGTCTGTCGACTGCGATACGTCGCTTTACGTTGGTTTCTGGGAAGGCAGAGGTCGTGTTATTGTTTCGGTGAGATTTCAATTTTTAATTTCATTATGTACGCGAGATTGGTTCGGCGCAATGAGTCATTCGGTACAAACGAGGAAAATATGTCCGGGTAAATACGGCTCGTAATGCGGGTCTTACTTAACTCTTCTCGGAAGGATGTATTTGTGCACCGTATCGGGCGAAAATGCGTTCATTGTCAACGTTACCCTAATCTTTTTGAGAAAATGAAAAACAAATTTGAAATTGTTTAGAAAAATGAAAAAAAATGGCTCTTTCCTTATTCTATTTTTCTATCGGGGATTGGGAAATAACGCACGTAAAATTATTAAACAATATTTACATTTTTAAATGCAATACAGAATTGTTCTTCATTTGAAACATCAGTTCTTCTATGGTGTTGTTCTTCAAAATCTTGAGTTTAGTTATTTTAAGCTAATCTTATCTAAAGGACAATTAAATGTTAATAAAGACATAGTATACCAATGTTGGCTTTATTGTTACTTTAAGTTCTTTCGTGGATAAGAAATTTTGTTCATTCTTATTGAACGTTCCATGATAAAATAAGATAACAGATCATGATTTTCTCATTCTATCGAACGTATTTGAGAATCGATTTTCTCAAAAATATCTCCTTTACCTTTTCCAAAAATAATACGGTCACGGCATATGTCCCGAATATAGTCACTGCCCCGCATCTATTTTCGAAACATTCTTGATCATTCCACTTACGGCGGAACAAAAGATTATCGGTAAGTGGATTGCTTCGTGTCCCCTGACAAAGTAAACAAAAACCGTAAATGGTAAATGATGTTATGTATTCGCGTAATGATTGAGGATATTGAAGCCGATTATGTAAACGATAGCTCGTTACTACTTCAAACAATTTTTCTCATCATTATCATTTCTACGTAAGTAGGTGTACTAGCGAAAAGCAACACAGACAACGATTATTTACTTCGGTTCGGCGACGTAACGATTAACCTCGCGAGCGCTTGCACAGCGAATAGGCGTCTATACGGTATACTATCTTCGTAATAATGCAGTTACGAAAATGGCGCGATTACGTATCCTTAAGCAAGGCTTACCTCACCGTTAATTCTTAACATTGTTTAAATTAAGAGCATTTTTGATTCTGTAGTTACAGACTTAACGATCAGACCTGATGGTATAGGTAAGTCACGCGAAGTCGTGAGTTATAAGTGACAGGTATTGAACAAATATTATTGTAAAGTGAGTGGATATAACGTGAAGAAATATGAAAAGTACGACACTTTTAGATCACTCGATGCCAAACATGGATATCTTCCTACTTTTGTTTCGTGAAACTCCCTCCAAATATAATCAAAGTACCCAAAATACCCTCGTTTTGAAACCCTTTAAATTTCACTTGAAACGTTTATTTATGCAGTCTAGAAACTTCGAGGATGATCCATTACAATAATGGAATTGCGATATCTCGTAATTTCGTTAAGGATAACCTATCCAAAAACATTTTAACACAAAACTAAGTACACTAAGTTTTCTTCATCGTGATAATATTTATCCGTAACCACTTAAAAATGAAACAAAAGTTGACTTTTGCCGGATAAGTTACTATTCGCATAATTTAAAAACGAAAAGATTCCAGGACCTAACCCTACCCTTTCCATGTGATCTAACAATATATCCTATAGTATACCCAAAATTTGTATGCAAGCTAACATCCGCGTTATACGATTATTTGTTGTACTCGTCGTTCAACGATATATAATTCCATAATCATTTCGCCAGTATCGTCGCGTATAACTTCCGAACGACCTGCGCCGCGCAATCCGACCACGAGACAAATGCCACGAATGTGACATCCATCGTTGCCGTACAGATTGTTCTCAAGTTACGTTGTATCGATGCTTAAGTTTGCGCAACATTCATGGGCACACGATACACCGTTGACACGATAGAAACGCTTTCTGCTATCCGCGAATAGAACGTGGAGAATTGCGCTAGAGCTCTGGAAGCTGACCGCGTGGTATTCCTGTTGTGCAACTATACTGGGTGTACTATGAATTAAACCTTGCCCATTCAGGCCACGTAATAATTCGGTGGTTCTCAAACTGTTTTTTTAGGTCAAAGCGTTCTAATTTAAAATAAGAAGATTCCTACTACCTTTGTATATTTCTGTAATTCTTTGTTAGGTGATCCAGAAGTTAAAGTGGAACAAATCTAGATCATGCACATCTTCGAATCTCCAAACTATTTCTAAGGCAAGCAAACACACGTGATTCCTTGTGAAATAATTTGTCAGTAGAATAGGAATTCTATAATTATTTCGTGATCAGCGACCCGAGATACATTTGATAGAGTAAAAAAAAGTTTGGAGATCCGAAGATCCAGAGATGTCCATGATCTAGATTTAAGTCGTTAAAGTTAGACTGAATCGACGTTGGGTCGTTAACTCTTACACCATTAATTGTAACGAAGGAACTCTAGTCGAGTTCCGTGAAGCGATTTGTGGATGCTAAGCAAGTTCGTGTTTAGGGAGGAATTGGTTACGATTACGATCACCCTGAATGGTATAGAGTGCCACTTTTATTTATATTTATATCAAAGATCAAAAGTTTATCAATTCGTTGAACAATTATCGTTGCACACACCCTGTATGTACTAATGCAGTGCCGTCAACAAGGTTTAGGTTCCAGAAATGATACGGCTTGTACACCGTACATATCAACTTTCTCACACTCGCTACTTGTAAGTAGTGGGTGGATACGCGCGCAACCTTTTCACGTGCAATTTACGAATTATTCCGCGTCGACGTGGGCATTTTGCGTACGGGTCATTTTGCGCCAAGTGGGATTTTTTACACACATAGTCGAGAATTTTGATGAATTTTCCTGATCATGTAAGTAGTGCTGGAGAAATAATTTAAGAACATACAAAAGATATTTTGTTCTTAATAATAATTTAATAAAGAATACATGCGAAGCAATTTTTTATATTCGACATTTTTCTTCCACTGAAACGTTGCAAAAAATTCTATGTTCATTACAACTATAATTAAACAATTTAGTAAAAAAATACGCGTATAGTAATTTTTTTTAATTCGGCATTTCTGCTCCAATAGTTGCTCGTCGCTAACTTGAGAATGCGTTACATAAGTCACGCGCATAAGCGTGCGTGATTACGGGCACGTCTCGATGAGCACACGCTTCTACGAATTTCATAGGTCTTGATCTTCAGATTGCTGATTTCCTGGAGGCCATTTAAGGATTGGTCCTCGTGCAGTTTAAAACTAATGCGTTACGCGTACCTCGCGGTCCAATTATCAGAAAGTACGAAATATTTGCGCTGCCGGAATAGTTGCGATCTTTTGTTGCAAAGACTACGTATCGGTTCGCATTACGATGGGATAATTAGATTATGTGGCAGACAGCTAGGAATCGCTTTATATAACGACGATTTAGTATTTATGTAATTTACATTATGTAAATTAAAAACAGCTGTTACGTGAAATCCACGGATGAGCGAGTCACGGGATAAGCAACATTGTGTTGGTCGCAATTCTGAATTTCAAATGGTGGCGATTAAAAGTTTGCGGTATGCGATGAAAATAAGCGGATTGGGGATGAAAGATAAGTATGCATAATTTCTTAGGATTGGATTGAACAGCTTAATTTCAAAATGGATATTTTTTTTATTTACTTGAAATTTGTATCATGGATCTCAAATATTTTGGTAAATCATAACTAACTCTGGAATCACGGTGTTAATCTTGAAATGTACCGACTCCGATCTTGTCGCTTCTCTAATCATAGGCTTAATCATAATTTACCAGTCAATGTTTTACAATGATCTTTACAATGATGATTCCAAATTCCCCGATTCACCACATCCTCGCGCTTCTATCTGCATCGCTGCGTACAACTTCCAAAGTTCTATTTTTCTCCCCATAATTAAGTTTATAGTCATGATTCAGAAATGCCTGAATTCCATGGGAGTTGCACGAATAACCAAAAATAAATTACTCGTCATCCCTCTCACATCCTTTTTTCTTAGACAAAAGTTTTAGTTAAACCTGTGAAGGATCCTACCTATGTAGGAGTTCCGGAGATGTTCTTAGTTTTGACTTCGAGGATATTCCGAGGGTGGTGCGTGACGATAGGTTCAAGGAGAACTTTTATCGTATCAAAACGATGCGTGCGGGATGACGAGTAACTTGTTTCTGGTGATTCACGGAAACCCCACGAAATTCAGGCATTTCTGAATCATGATTATTCACCAGGAATATTCATGGGGAGAAAACTAGGATTTTGGACATTAGACGGATCGATAAAAATAGATGCACGTGAATACGGTGAATCAGGGAATTCGGGAGATTTCGAAATTTCTTCATGGCGAGTATATTCGTCAAAGCCAGCTAACTGGATAAACACAAGGTCACAACTACTTCGCTTTAGTATCGATTATAAAATAAACGAATTAAAATTAAAAAAAAAAAGAAGAAGGTAGAATACCGTTAACCTGCGCCATTGTTGAAAACAGTCCATTCACCTGCAGCTGTTACTTGAGGTGGCAAATTCGACGATTTGGCGACCACGTAAGGGTGCACTTGATCCAAGATGTCCGGTCTAAAAGTAGATGTACGCGGAAAGGAAACGAGACCGGACGGGGCAGACTATCGCGACTCACGCAATGCGTGCGTGGAAGCGTCAACGCGTTTACGATGAAAAGAAGGAACCCGAGGAGTTATCGTCTTACCGGAAGCGACACATCACGGTCTAATAAAATACAATGCCCACCCTTTGCAACGTGATCGGTACAACTCTAGGAAACCGCTGGACCCCCTACTTGTAATTTAATAAAGAATAGAATAGAATGCTATGATTTGTCTTGCAACTATATTGTTTTGTTTATCTTGGCTAGATTTACATGGTGTACCATAGATGGTGTTGTCCGTTAAAAGTATGATACATGGGATGATTCCAAGCAGGATTTTCTTAATTAAAAATATCCAAGGCGCCTTAATTAACGAGATATTAATGAAAATCAGAGGCCAATCGGAGGGGGACGCAGGATTTGGCGGCGCATGCTATTGCGTTCTTCTCTGATTGGCGGTTAATATCTTGTGAACTGCAATCAAAATTTTTGATAATCTGCTTGAAATTATCCGACGAAGTACCCACAATTTATGGGACGCACTCTATATTTTCTAATGACCGGACAATCTGTTTCCACCAAAACTTGAAGGTGAACTGTATCGTGGTCAAACACCTTACACGGCTCATTCGATTGATTCCAGAAGAGAGTTAAGGGAAAAGTTCAATCGATTCATGACTTTATGGCACGTCATTACTCAATAATACGAGTGCTGTATATATACGACGTTGCGATTGGCTTATGGCGGAAAGGTACACGTTGAGTAAAACCGTTTTAGTACCTTTGCGACATACCCCGGTCTATATCTCGTGTGTGTCGTAACCATAGGCTTCGCGTGTCGAATAAAATCAGCCGTGGATGAGATTTCAGTTCATGTAACGAATTATTCGTGTCGTAATCTCCAGGGGAAAAATATGTATAGCATAGTCGAGAAAACGATTGTACGATATTTATTCTTAGCCTTTAAATCTTCGAGCTCCGACACTGACGGGCTCATCATTGTATAGGGTGTCCCGTAAATAATGGTAGTCCGTTATAATTAGGATAATTCGCAGCAGGTTTTTTCTTATTGGAACACCAAATCGACTTAACCGGATATTAGTGAAAAATTCAAGCCAATCAGAAATCTCGCGCAGGAAACGAAATGCAGCAGCAGTTTGGTAGTTGCCGGAATCTAGCGTTACAAGCTGTCGTCATGTATCTAAGCGAGTGTGTTGTTGACTACGCAAATGATTCCCCCGCGAAAACTATTAAATGCTATAAATATGGACCATGGAAGTCAGGCATAAACTATGTGTCTACGATGGCCCGTTTATGACCCTTCCGCAAAGCGGTTGCATTCCTACCGACAAATTGTGCTGGATACGTGTTTCCATAAAATCCTGACAATTCCAAATTCCTTAATGTTAGCCTAATTTTCTTATAAAAATTCTCTCAGTATTTTCTGAGACTCCACTAACGAACTATAGCTCTCCAGACAAAGTGTCATTATGAAATGTTTTATTTATTAAACTTTTCCCAAGATGATGATCATTGGTCAGGATGTCGATGCTACGCTGAACATGCATGAATTTCTCTAACGAAGGTTCATCCACGAATTATATTCCTCCACCTCATTGTTCGATTAAACGTTAGTGTATCAGCGCTAGTGATCGTGCAACTTATGTACAATGACCTTTGACTTTCTATGGTGCCTCATCCCTGCGATCAACAGTGCTCCACGCACTACCCTGCCATAAATTATTTAGTCCTTCGATACACCAGGATCGGTACAGTGAACCACTGACACTAGCGACAGATGAATTACACAGAGTTACATAAAGTACGGTGGGGCGTAGTTCCCAGTTCGGTACAAGATTGTTTTGTCATTTCTCACACACCGTGTAATTACTCCGTTTTGGATCGAAGTATCGCTGGCCAAACGAACTTTTTTTTTTTTTATCGTACGGCAAAAAGCACCGCGAACGAATAATTTCGATCGAGGTATCGTTGCATATTACGTCTCTCGGAGGCAGTTTAATCGAATACAATTTACGTAATAGGTTACCTGCTTCTGCTCGATTTTAGGAGCATAGCGGTTTTCTCAGGCGGTTTCAGGCTCGCGATCCAAGAAAACGGAGAATTGCTTTACGTGTGCTGTACCCGCTGGAAAACGAACTCGTGCTAAATTGGATTATATTACGTAAGCCTGCGGGATTAAAGAACCGGGGGACAAATCCGTGCTCCGACTTCGCCAGTTTCAATTACACGTTTCAGTGTAAGTGTCATTTATGATGGGAAGTACGAACGTCACAAATGTACCTTTTTTTCTCTCTTAAAATATTAAGGGTGGTTACAGAATCTCCGTTGTCTTCTATCATCGACAGGAAAGTTTCCGGTTTAATATCTCTGTGCGATTATTTGATCGCGAAATGTCATCCATTGGGCATTATTAACAATTATTTAATAAGAGTTTTAGTCAGGCACAAAGCAAGATAAAAAATCATTTTCTTCGAAATCAAAAGAACGAATTTATTTGCTCAAGTAAGATTTAAAATTCAAGTAACAATTGTCTAAATAAATTAATTTTTTTAATGCTTCAAGTTTTGTGAACGTAATAGGGGAGTCCGCTGAAAACTCTATGGCTCTGAAACAGCTTCGCAGAAAATTGTGTAACTTCGACAATGCCTTTTTTAAAGTTTAATTGACAAATTGCAAAATCACCCGGCCTATATTCATGATTAATACATAAGCGCAGGAGTCCGTAGCTCGACTCGTTGAGCCGGGCTCCCATATTTTCTAGTTCAACGGAAGAAACAGATCGGACATTACGCGTAATGCCTGCATAAACGCTTTAAATGCACTTTCTTTTTTCTTTCATCGGAATTACCTCATCATATTCTTACCAGCATCTCGCAATTTTCTTGCGCATTACGTAGCGCCTGCATTCCGCGTCGGTCTCCCGAATGTAAAGTGTCGTAACTAAGTCTCTCACTGGCGGGGAGCTTAATTTCTTCCGAGGCCGTAAGTTTTCTATTATAATAAGGAGATAAGATTGTGTATAGGTTTCACAGTTCATTTGAAACAAAAACTGGGAAAAAATAATTGTTTAATATTTTGACGTTTCGCATGGAACGCATAAACTGTTCCCTCGCATTCGTCATTAACCAGTTAGCTGTTGCGTTGAAACAATTTTTTTTTTTTTATTTGGTCGTTAAAGCCATTATTTTCATCTCTTTATGCATACATGTAAAGATTTATCACCGAACAATTCCACTTTGAATGATAAAGCAGATAGCACAAAAAAATGCTTCCATGAAATCTAACAATTCTCCGGTATCAGAATACTTGTAGCAAAACATTAATTCCAGAAAGTTATTAATATATCTTCTAAATTCGGTAAATAAAAGCGCTTAAATAAATTAAAGGCGAAAAATCAAGTAATTGAATTATTCAAATTACAGTTTGACGGCTCCTTCATTATTGAAACGGTAAAGATGGAAACTTAAATAATTAAATTGATTACTCGCCACGGTTAAAAAGATCGATATGTATTTAAGGTTTCCAATATAACGTTACACTGGAATAGTGTCATTAACGGGCTAGAGCGAATTATCGCTTCGCAGTAACTTCGTGTTACGCAAGCAGGGATATTTACGGATTTATAATGTGAGGCCGGTACTCATATCAATCAGAATATTCGAATCTAAAAATATCAGTTCCAAAATATAGCCGTGGAATGGCCGCCGCGTGCATATTTTTATATCGCAGCTATATTTTCGAGATCAAACGAGCGGAGTTAGGTTCCCCCGTTTTTACGATACTCGGCGGGCTCCGTTGATCGTTTCCTCGTGTTTTTCTTACCTCTAAAATCCTCTGAAACTAGTTCCTTGGTAATCATGGCGGTGGGTAGTAGTAGAACGATAAAATCTTTAAGAAATTAATTCAATAACATGAATTTTTGAATTAATTAAAAAATGTAACGAGCGTTACCTACCAATCAGAGACGAACGCTGCAACTGATTATTGGTTGTCGGCTTAATTAGCTTAAGTACGTGCATACTTATAAGTAGCGCTGCTGGCTGTGGCATTGTACTCTGATTGGCTATCGTTTTCAGTTAGTATTTTGTTAACTTGCTTGATATTATCCCAACCATGACACTTTAAACGTACTATCGAGAATTTTGAGATATTCTGTATACATAAGTTTACGTATTCTATTCTCAAAAAAAATAAAGAATTCTTATTTCTGAATTCCGCTGAGGGTATCCGGATATATTTATTGTTAACATTGTCATAATGATAAAACACTACATTAATTTTTTAATTATCGATTCAGTATTTGTTCAATTAATTTTAAGTAGAAACAAATATTTGCGGGTTTGGTTAGCTTACCAATTTTAATAATACATAATCTACAATGCCAATTTTTAATCGTGAATAACCTATTTACCATACAACGGTGGTCACGTAGCTCGAAAGTTAATTACACATAATCGACAAAAACGCGCGAGAATCCATCGAACCCAAACTTTCCCACGTTTTCCTAAATCCAACGTATTTCTGGTATCACCGTTCCTCTTTTCTCTTTCCCAACGATCTCTCTCGCACCAGTGGTTCAAAAGTCTCCAACGTTCGACCGAAACGTTTCGTTCTCGCCGAACAAAGATTCCAGCGGAGTCGCCTCGAGCAACGGGGCGTGCGCATGCCGAGGAAGGGCAAAAAGAAAAAAAAAGAAAAGAAAAGGGATCCAAGAAAGGCGCATCTTGCAGGCTGCACCGCAAGTGCATCCTGGTGGTTCGATCGTACGACTCTGACCTTGTCTGGGTGTTCACCCCAAGTTGGTACGCTCGCTCGCTCGCTCGCTCGTTCGTCCGCTCACTCGCTCGCGGTTGGACACGACTTTGGGGCTGAGAGTAGAGACGGCTGATTATGTAATTCGAAGCGGGTCACGGCCAGACACTCGAAAAACCCGCCTTTCGCCGCCGACATTTGAATCGCCCGCATTGCAGAACGCTTGATAGAAACGGTTAACGTCGGAATTGTAGCTTGAACGTAATTTTCTGCGGGATTAGTATAGTTTCCACGATTGGGTATATTATCGATGAAAATATATTTAGAAAGGAGAAAAAGATAATACGACTTCGGGATGTCATGTTTTGTGGAATGCATTAATTCTGCTGCTTAATTTTCGATATACAGGTGGACGAAGAACAATTTGCATTTTAAGTACATCGTATTTAATCGCGTGTGATAAAATATATAAAGAATAAAATAATAAGAAGATCCCCTGTTATCGCTTTTTATCGAATGTATTAATACGTTAGCATTTTAAGTATCTCCGAAATTGTAGATGGCGGAGAGAGATTTGGCAAAAAAAAAAAAAAACAGTCACACGACGTGGCAGATGGTAGCTTATCAGGATAACAAGTTTTTTTAATTGACGAGGTGCTTTAAATAAAATAATTTGTAACTCGTGCAGCTTCCGAGTCATATAAGATGGTTAGTTAATTATTAGTGATCGAACTTCTACATAAATTCGATGTTATTTTGGATAAAGAGCTACACTCGTCTCATGTCGCCCAATTGTTTTGCCGTTTTTTAATTTACCCGCATTGCAGAACTTTTACCGGACAGATGCAAGAAATTTGGCAAAGAACATTCACGATTTTTTTTACCGCTGCTATTCCTACGTCTCGCGACGTCTCAAATGGTTGAAAACTTTGGATCATCTGCAACGATGCCAATTATAACTCGCGAAATCAGCAACAAAACCCTCTCCACATATTTTTGCTCCCCTAAACGATCGATCTTCCTATCATATTTTCACGCCGTTGCGGCGCACGATCATTGCCGTCACTCATTTCTCTGTAGCGGGTGTAAACATAAAGGGAAATTAGTTTCCCTCGTGCATCACAGCGTGCTAGCATATTAGCTCCGACGTTCCTCGGCGCGCACAAATCTCCCCGGGGCCAAAGATAAAAGTATATGGACAAGGTGGAATGTGTCCGGATCAGTCGAACGCTTACAAAGAGAACACTTTTCAAGAACGCCGGGCCGCTCGTAAAAAGCTGGATTTACGAAAAGTAAATAATTTATGCAATGCAGACACGGCGGGTTGAGATAAATTTAGAACCCGCTTTGTATATGTGTTTGGTCACGCCCCGATTGGTCGTGTTTGCAGACGTATCACCGCCCTACGAATAAAAAAAAAAACTATCGTTAGGTTTTTGTCGCGGGGAGGAAACGAGAAATAGACCACGCAGCTGATGTATATATTCGTGTATACAGCGTGTCCTAAAATACTCGTAAAACCCGTTAAGGGTTGGACTTCCGTTGCAGTTTCAAAACGAAAGTTTGTGCGCCAAGGTCTTGTGGGTTGAATAGAATTCGAATGGCAAGGATAAGCGTGAGACCAACCACGGCGCGATTTTAGTTAGATCCCTATTTTTAATTTCGGACCAAATTTGATTTCTTTTTAACCTCCCTCTCTATTAGTATCATCCATTAGTACTTTCAAATTGGACACCCGGTATGCATGACGCGGCACGCAATGGGTCATAGATCGTATCATAACTAAATACATTCTCAACTTTTAATGCCAATTTTAACCGCGTTTAATTTGCCACGTTAAGAACGAAACAAATCCTACCAAGCTCGTTACGGCAAGACTAAAACTAAAGAAGAGTTCTTAACAGGGCAGAATTCAACAAAGGGTCTTTAGGGGCCTCAGCCAGACTCCTAAATGATTTTAAAAGCGTAATTATCTTTTTTTTTTATGAAAAACAAAAAAAATTGCAATATAAAAATTTTATTTTTGACATGTTTATATTTTATATTTTTTAGTGAACGTGTGCGCCCTCTGCGCTAATTGTCGCTGTTCAATTTTCTTTGTCTCAGGTCCCCAAAAATCGAATGCGGCCCTGGCGCTTAACTACAAAGAGGCCTCTCCTCGGGTCGCGTGCTTTCGTAATTGGGAAGACCATCTCGTCCAGTTGTTGCGCGTGAAACAATAGCCGACGATCGTCGTCTGATCTTTCCAGAAAAACGTTCGTGGGCAGGCAGATTACGGGGGGGGGGGACCCCCTTTTGCGCGTTATAGGTGACTTGACGGAGTGACGAGTGGCGCAGCTGCATTGCCCTGCCCCGTATTTCATAACTGTTCCACGAATGGTTCCAATAGCCACACGATGGTTCTATTACTCAGTGTACGTAACCTTTCGTGCGCATTTCTATTGTCGAGCGTTCGAGGCTCGACGGTGACGAAATCGGCGTGCATTATGCCAGCTTACGTGTGGTTAACCGCGAGTAGGTGCCGCGAACCGAGCCGACCTCATAGACGAACCTCTCGCGATTGGTATTGCGAAATACCACTACCAGGATGCACTCCCGTGAGAATCATAAAATTACAATTTTTAATCCTCCGCCTTTTAACATTCTTGGCGTATCGAGTTAATAACTAAGTTGATATTTTCTTCGAACGAAGACGATGGTCGTTAATGAGATAAAGATTAACTAGTGTCTCTCTCTCTCTTAACGGTCTGTATAAATAATCAAATCAAATTCATGATTTAATACGTTAACGTTTGGCGCAGACACGTCGGCGTGTCAAAATCTTATTTAAAATAATTAACTATCAAAGTCATTAATTTAATTTTCTTATTAAAGATGATTATTTCATCGTTTACTACTACGCTCGATTCGTCCCTACATTTCTACGATATCTGGACTTTCACTCATCCGAATATTGATCCTCGTAATTGGTCTTACGAAATTCTAGATAATCTTCCAAGATATAGCTGTTTCGCGCAAACTCCAATGATATTTGTCACTTGCAGTTGGATGTTGCGTACTAAGAGGGAATGCAACGGGGTATGTTCAGAATTGCAACGATTATCAACGGCAAGAAATTACAGTGACAATGATTTTCTTCTCTTGCAAAATAAATCTCTCGACGTCGGATTAGCTTCGATTAGAAGAATGAGTATAATTGATTGAATACGCTGTTACGTCCGAGCCACGAACTAGAAAAATCTGTTTCTTAAATATAATGTACTCGGCATCGCTACATTTTTGCGATACAATTTAGGTGCACAATTTTCAAAAAGATCGCCATAGCTAATTGGTTAATCATCGGGGAGTTCAGGGGGGGGAATTTTGGGATTTTTATAAATAAGAAAATTCTAAAAATTTCGGCACTCTGCAAAATATTGACTATGTTAACTTATGACCAAATTTACGATTAGAGAAGCAAGGAAATCAGGGTTACGTTCCGATGAAACGTAGACATCATTGTTTTTAATTTTTATCGCAAAGTTTGCGCGTATTGAAGATATCACTTTTTCAGCCGATTTGGGTCTAATTTGTATCATCATTATTAACTATCTTGAGTTACATCATTCATGAAGTTAAGTGTGAGTGAATCACTTTCCGTCCACTGATCAACGGATGACCTCATTTGACTAACGAGTTTATGAGTCAAACCGTTGTAATAAGGCAATCATAGACTGAGAGATGATCCTTGTTAATCTTGGTGCGCGAGTGTCCTCAGATCGATACTAGACAAATCTTTTTACAACAAAGAAATTATGGGCAGAGTTCTGAAGTAACGTTGTAATCAATGTCGATACTCTTCACACTCTAAACATAATCAATGTAACAAAATACTCGCATGAAGTTAGTAAACAAGGAATTGGGTATTTTGAAGAAGGGCGTATATTACATTTAATACAATTTACGTGAACACGTAAAATAATTAATTCCAAACTATAGCAATCAAAAGAGCAGCTGATTAACGTATATTGATAAACGTACAACGGCACAGTAGGTAGGGCGTTAATGATAAATCAAATCGTACCCTTTACTCCTACCTTTACCCTACCTTCACCCTACCCTACATACCTTTCCCCTAATTGAGCAAGAAAGATAAAAAAAATTAAGGGATTTCGTAATGCCATGAGGTTCACACCTAAAAACTGCAAATTTCAAGGAAAATTTGTATTTCTAGCTTTAAATAATTTCGCTTACTCCCTCGGATCGATCATCGGCGAATGGATCGGAATTTGAAGAACTTTGCCATTGGATCGCGGTAAACGACGATCGAGTTTACGAGTCACGTTTCTGCACCTCCGTAATGATGCTCTCGTCTCTTTGTTACTCTTGCCCGTTGCGTAATGTCTTCGAGGTTTCTGATAGCCAGCCAGTTTGTGTATCGCGATGTCTCTCGTTCTCCCGTGTACCATTACGTAACATCTATGCCCCACCGAACGTGCGGCATTACCATGTTACGAGACTTCTCCTTCTTTATCTCTTTCCCTCTTGCTCTCTCTCTCTCGCTTTCTTCCTGCCTCCTTTTCCTCCCCTTCGCTCTTTCTCTATCTTCGAAAGCGTTGGATTTACCACATATCCCGCTTACGTCGAATCTTTTTTTTTTTACGCGTAACGTGACCTTAAGACACGTGTATGTCGAGCAGAATTAATTTATATTACACTGTACACGGATAAGTATCCTGCTATAGTAATGTTCATGATGACTAATATCCGGTAAATATATTTATAAATTTCACCGATTATGTATCTAACTTTGTATCTTGAACAAACATTTGTACGTTTTGTATTAAAAGTTATTCACACATTATTAGAAGTGGTACAGATATTATAAATATCATATAACAGTATAAATAACTTACAAATATTGTTTGGAAACATTTCCCTAGATTTTAAACTTAACGTACGATGGTTTAATACTTTTAATTTATTCATTGCAAGATTGATACTTTTATATAATTTTTTTATTTGAATTAATGTTTAACTCAACTGTTTTTTCTGCCTTATTAAATTTTCATCGTTCTTTGTCCGCGTGTTGCTCTGATATCAGGTACGATTATAAAACGCAACAATGTCGAGGGTCTCGTTATCAAGCGGTTTGTCATTGAGACGAAGGACGACCTCGCGGAAACAGATTAAAATGCAAGATTGAATAAAGTCTGATTGTTTTCAAGTAATCTCCGTTACGTTTCTGGGCTGGCAATTATTTACTAACGGAATTCATGTCGATTCCACTTCAAAAGCTGGGGCATATATTTATAAACTCTTGATTCGCAGTTAAAATGTACTCTCTGGAATAATCAAGAGATCCCAACTTCATAAATTCTCTCTCGATAAGTTTAAAATGTTCGAGCATTAAAAATGCAAATGCACTGGCCAAGCGCAAGTACGGGTTCGCCTATAAAAATTAAAAATCGAAAATCAAATAGAGGGTAGGTGACAACCTGATGAAAGTGTGAGAGGATCAGAAAGAGTGAGGACAAGTGTGGGACAGTCAAAAAGCTGAAAAAACCCGAGTTAGTCAAAATAACCACAGGGAGCATAAGAAACAACATATATATTCCAGCGTGACAGAGACGGAGACGAAGACGGTACAAAAGCCCTATGTAACGTTCATATTGGTTCAACGCTCCTGTGGTCCGAGCCTAAGGTTTGCAACATGCGGCACGTACGGGCGCAACATTGGCCGTAGGCACGTGTATGCCTATGAATCGTGTGAGCTCCCCGTATTATTATTACGTCGTCTATATTTAGTGCCAATTAATCAAACTGTCGGACGTATCCGCTCCAGCGGTGTTCACTTTTAACGGCCCTCGTAAGAACTGTCGCGCTTTGCATCTCTTTTTCTCCGTTCGCTGCCCTTCAGTGAAATTCCAGAGTTCCTTCAGATTTCAGCGAAGTGAAATTTTCTATACGATCGAGTGGGTTTTCTATTGCGATCGGTCGATCGACTTATCGGTCTATAAATTATAATTGTTTCAATGGACACGCTTAACGCACGTTCAGTTAGGAATTATCTCAACAGCCTTATCGTTGGACACGTAGAAACATTATTCAACACTTTTACAAATGGACAATAAATGATTACGTAATTATTCAAATTTCATTGCGCAATCACGGATTTATGCTCTACCCAGGATATCCCGATGTATCGGGAAGTTAAGAACGTTTTATGATGTTTTTATTTGTACCTGCTTTGCAACTGAAATTTACTGTCGCTGTTATTATTACTGTCTCGTTGGTCTGCCGATGAGACTCGTGTCGACATAGAATAGCACGAAGTGCAATATTTGTCTACCGTTTGGTTTCGGTTAGTTGTGTGCGTTTATCGCGCGAGACAGTTCCGTCTCACGCTGTTCCTTAGCGCGAACGTTCAACTTTTTAAGAACGGTATATCTTAATGAATTATTGACGCTAATCCTTTGCTAATCCCTTGGGCGCTTAAATTCTGCAGTTCTCATTGGAAATACAAATAACATAGAAGTCTTTTAGTCGGTACCGTGAAATCTCGACACTCACAACGTTTTGGCGCAGGAATTTTTCTTTCACATAATGCAAATGATTTCTTTTGAAAATAAAATTTATATCCTTCATGACAGTTTTCAATGTTCTACAATGTTCTAACATTAAAATACTCTAAAGTACTACTAGGTTTCTATAATTTGAAACACAATTTGGGACTTGAAAATTCATTCCAAAATTGAATGTAAAATTAGGTGCATTATGGTGTTCGCATGAATTCTCGTTTCAATGTGTGTCGGTAACCACGACTGTATATACATTACAGTTTCGCGGCAATGTATTGGCCTTTTCATTTTCCACCGAAAAATTGCGAATTCGGATTACACAAAGTATAATATATTATTTCGAATTTTGGACGGTGAGATTAAGTATCCAGATGATTAATTGATTTTATTGATTATATTTCATCTACTCGTCCTTCTCGCTTCGCGCTGATATCTTAATGACCTTTATCAATTACCAGGTTACACGCTTTTCCCACGTAACGCGATGCATCTGTATACAGTTACTCGTGATTTATGCTTTTGCGTTATCCGTACCCAGGATTACTATTTCTTCGCGCCTCTTCTTCTTTTCTTTCTTACGGTACCTCAGATCACGAGGAATGCAATTAATAAACCGTTGGTTCGATTCGCACGGCGACGCGTAAAGTTGCTTGAGTCATTGAATTATTGACGGCACGCTGTTTATAATCCAGATGGATTAAAATTTATGGATGGCTCAATTAAGTTTTCCACGAAGCGCAACTTGCGACGTTATGCTTTTATGCTTGTTGACGGTGCTGAACGGAAAAGTTACTTAACTTTTGTATTCATTTTAAATGGATTGTATGTTGTTTAGAATTCAGATATCGTAAGACTCCGGTTAACGTTGTTTCGGTATAATAATATAATAAAATATAAGTTGCAAAATAATAACAATATACTCTTTTATTTGTATCATCCATTTCCATTATTTACGTGTTAAGATGATCTCGTTTAACGCTTTTCTTTGTTGTACTGGAAACCCTCTTACTGTACAGCGAAGCCTCCTACAACGCGATCTAGAAATTGTAGTAACTCTTTATTTTTCATACACACATTTGTCACGGTACGACTTAAAAATCAAATAAAAAAAATATTTTTATCGTTGTTCATATTATAAAAAACAGACACCGGAATCTATACTCTGCATTTTCTAGGTGATTTGAGTCAGACATAACGCGATTTGTATAATGCGGTATCTATAATGAATCTAACATCCGCGTTGTACGATGGTCTGCAGTATGTTACAGTAGACGTCTGTATAACGCGGATAATACGTAACGCGTTGTTGAAAATCGTGGTGTACGAGAATTTTTTTCGCATAACGCGTATAATACAACGTAACGCGTTTGGAATGATTATTGCCGCGCCAACTTTTATTTCCTGTTTTATCAAATAGGATGGCATTTTAAAAATAAATTGCATGTACATACATATATATATATTCATTCTGTTGGCTGAAAAAAACTGTTACGTTTCATTAACTTATCATCAGAGTGTAACGCGCGGTGTTAGTTAATACGCTATTAATAGGCAAGAATTAAATATAAAATATGCAAACTTAAATCAAACTTAATTTAACAAACTTAAATTAAATATACAAACCGGTATAGTTTTGCGCGGTATGTTAATCCGACTAGTGTCGATTATTATCAAAGAAAAAGTGACGTGTACTCAGCTCGTATGTACACTATAATCCTAATCAGATACGAAGAGTATTCTTCATTGCAATCACGGATTCTTAGAATACCTTATGAAGCCATTATCTGCCGTTTAAAGTATGATACCCCCGTCTCTGTGATTACGCTATTCATGCGATAAATGTATCCTCTTCAATGAAAATGGCTTTGCTGCGTGCGTGCCGAAAAGTTAACGGAGACGTTTCATCTGCCGCTTCTACTTATTAGGCAGTAACTGTTCTTTTCTTTTTTTAAATAAAAATGTATTCGAACGGAAACGATTGGATAATCACTGTTATGAAATTTTATCGACACGATCCGTTATCCCTATATATAACTTGCACGAACAACACTTATTCCTTGTACAGGGTGTTCCATAAGTACTGGTAGTCCATTGAAGAAGTGATGTCCGGGATAATTCCAACCAAATCTTTCCTTATAGAAAATGTTGTTTCTCTTTAGTTAATAAGATATTAACCGAAAACAACAGATAATTAATTTTTTGTAGAAGGGGGGGGGGGTTGATGAGCGTGTCTTGATGACGCCCCTAAAAATTTCTATTTCAAAAATAGGCTCGGTGCACAATAGATTAAACGGCGTTTCGGAACACGTGATTTTCAGGTACTTTAATTTCGGTTAATGATAATGAGTGAAAACATTTACGAAGTATCAGATTTGCAATCGATACCGCGAGCTGTGCAATCCGTTGCTACGCCAGCCTTCTGGAACGAAACTTGGGTAAGGCCTAAGAAGTCGCAATCATACTGAAACGCAATACGTATTGCATCCGCGATAGCAACAAATGCAAGCAAATTTTTATGCCACGAATGCAGCTCTACCTTCACTTTGTACTAATTACATTGACGCGGTAACCGGGCGCTGAAATGTGTTACCGTTAAATCGTGTCATTGGCGATATCGTTATATTTGTCATTTATACCATTTACTTTTCTGTCATGTGATGTTTAAAGACACCGCGATACGCCTATTAATTATGCCAAATCGTTAATAAAGTGACCGATCACGCAACGGCGTGTCACGGCATTACGTTACAATCGTTGGTCAGTGTTTAGTGGTAAAGTAGGCGTAAAATTGTTGAATTTTCTATCCGATGCATACGATGAGCATATTTTCTCGAAGAAATTGTAAAGTACCATTGCCTTTTTCTCTATTACTTATCACGGCGGCAAATAGATATGTTTCGGAGCAATTATAAGCAAAAAAAAACAAACAAAAAATATGTTTAGGAGCAACCATAAGTTTTTAATCTCAAGTTAAAATTTACCTCAAAACAAAATATGGTATCTGTATACGTTTAAAAGGATTCAAAACAATTTTCAAGATTTCCAAAGCGTTAAATCGTATAGAAATTAATTTCAGCTTTCTCAGGTAACGATGATAGTATTTCATTAAAAAACAAGTACACCGTATCGAAAAATCAATTTCCGGATTTAACAACTTCCCCTGTCGACATCTTACTCGCCGAGAACCGCTCAAGTCCCAGCGACAAAAAATCATACTCACCGCGTTAACATTTGCGATAAATCGAACACGACGATACAATTGCAATTTTCCTGTTTCTCGATAACCTGCGAGCTTGCTCGACTCCCGTTATATCTTCCGGCAAATTCCTCGCCCGTCTCGACATGCCCCCTATTAGTTCCTCTCGATGAAATCAACGAAGGAAACTTGTTAACGCGACCGAAGTTATTGTTTCTCGATTCGTTCGCGTATAATGTGTATAGGAACACGAGAGGCTGCATTCGCAATCTATGATAGCCTCTCTCCCCGTCTCTCCCTCTCTCTTTCTCTCCGCGAGGGCGTGGCGCGATTAATCGCGGAACACGCATAATCCGTGGAATGCGAGGCTGGTCCAGACCTTGCTTGGAACGCACGCTTCTTCGATTCTGAAATTGTCGTTTGGCCCGTTACGATGACGACTATAGTTACGTTCCTTCTTATAACAGGAATTTACACGTCGACCGGGAGTAATAATTCTATCCCGAGAACCGGTCCCCGGAACGTGGTAGGTGCGATAAAATTAGACGATAAGTTTACTAAGGGGAAGTGCGATAGATCGACCAACGAACGAACGAATAAGGATTTCATATACTGGGAATGAACGGGTAATACAGTTGCTAATAATTACAAGTTTTGCATGAAAATTTTGGTCCTCTGAAATGTCTTTTCTAAAGTATTTGAAGTCAACGCCAAACATGTGATTGTTTTATTATTCAAAAATTGAATCATCGGAACACGCGTGTGTCCCCACGTATTAATTTGAATAGTGGCAGGCTATTGTATAAAATCATTACTTTGTGCCATCAAATATTATCTAATGAAAGGAAATGAAAAATGGTGTTCTCACTGAATGAAATCAATGATTAAATTAGTATCGACAGATGTACAAATAAAATGTATTCAAATAAAAAACTTAGTGTCCATATTTATTCAGTTAGAAATCATCACTTTTAGTGGAACACTTACCATCGTGATATAACATTTTCATGCAAGCCACGGCCGTATGTTGACGCACACCTTTAATACAGCGATAAGTGAATTTGCAAATGTTTCTAGAAATTCGAAAAACAAGTGAAAATTCGAAGATGCTCGTGGCTCTCGTACGTAACATTGATATTCGAGTCACGCCGTTTCATTTCACGCTACATCCAACGAATTCGTAACGAGGGACGACGCTGTAACACCTTGTTACAGAACTACCGCTCACGTAACAATCAGCGCGTTGAGTAACTCGTTCCTTCGAGTTAGACGTTACGATGTGAGCTTTACATTGATGCCCACGGGCGCAAGAGCGACACGTAACCTTCTGTACCGTCCATTATCGCCCAAAGAAAGAGATTTCAACGACGTTACACCGGAAACATTAGGGGAACTTTTGTTAGTCACACGCGACCTGGCTCGGTATTACGCGCAAAGGAGGCAAATTCAACAAACACCATTTTGAGATACGTTGATTTATAATTAAGTCTAATCGATCCATATTAATTTCATATTAATTGATTAATTGGTAGTTAATTTGATGTACGTTTACTCATACTTAACTTTAATGCATAGACTGTTGTCTACATATAGAACTGAAAATTCTGAAGGTTTGTAATTCTAGAATCCAGAAACTCTGAAAATTTGAATTATGAAGATTTGTAACTCTAAAATCAAACGTTGTAAAGTTTTGTAATTCCAAATATTTGAAGCTATGTAATTCTAACGTTAATTATAAAATATCTTTTCTAAAGTTCGCTCTCGTTTCCAAATTTTCGTTCAGAAACACAAAAAGACTTTTTATCTATTCTTACACACTTATTTCAGATTGAGCCTTTTATTTTCGCCAAGAGAATACGGCGACGGCACACGCGAAGAATCATGAATTCTTTAATCTCCGTAACGCGCGCGAACCGCCGTTTTCGAAATATCGATGAATTTGCATTTCGCGATAGTATATCGCGCCATAACGAAATTATTTGCCCCGGCGTTACGTAAAATTACACGGCTATAGGATATTGCGCAACGACCATTAATGCATTTAACGACTCTTACGTTGTAGTATATTAGACAGTTTTCAGTTTTAACGTCATAATGAGCGTCAACGAGCGGGTTGAACAACCTAACCGTAAATGTAACGGTTACTTTTTGTGGTACAATAATGACGGATCCAAATGTAAGAAACTTCTTGGCGACTGGAAAATCAATACGTTACGGGGGAGTAAGTTTATTTGCCTGCTCGAAGATTTACGAATCGCCGAGAAAGTTCATCGATTTCGTTCGAAGCGATACGAAAATGGCAATGTAGTTCCTTCGATGTTTGTTCAGCTGTCGAGTGATAACGGAAATATTGAGCAGATGGTTCGGATAGATGCAAATTTCATTCGTACAGCGGTTTCGCGAGAATCGTATGCGCGAGACTAGTCCTCGAGCAACTACAGTGAGCTTGTTTGTCGTCGCATTATTGTTTCTTATCGCTAGACTTGCGGACGTTTGTAAAAATTCACATTTTTATAGGATATCTGTAAAGAAATAGATGTGAACCAAAATGTGTTTCGTTATTAGAGGATTTTTAAAATTTATATTTTTACGTAATCGTTTTTTTTTTTGACGTTTAATTTAACGCAAACGTCAACCCTGTGTAATTATTCACGAGTGAAAACTGGAGATTAACATTGCTTCAAACTAATGTTTCAAAATTTGGAATAAACAGTTTGTTTAATTCACTCTAGTATTAATAAGTAATTCTACGAATCGCGATATTGTGTTATTACAAAAAAAAAAGAATTAGGAAAAGTGCCTGAAACGGGAATAATAAAAAACTAAGAATCTCGTTTGTAGTAAATCTCTCAATTGCCACTCCGTTATTTTCTCTAACGATTTGTTATTTTTTTTTTCTTCAGTCCAGTTACCATGAGAAATTACCTTTCCGCCGCGGAAGCTTAATTAGACTAACACGCGTCTCCTAATGAGTATATAATTACGTCGTTATAATTCATTACCACAATTTTCCTCGAAGATTCTCCATGTTACTTGACACGTTAATCTCTGACAGAAATAACCAACAGCTGACAGTGGGATAATTATCATGCTGCAACCAGTTTTGTATCCACGATAACTTCGCGTACAAAGAAACGAGTGCAATTATTTATTCAGGAATAAATCTTCGTTTGCTGATCAACCAATGCGTTACCGACCGACGTTTGAGCGATCGTTCATTGTTTTTGCCATGGCTTGCCGATTTCCATCGACGACACCATTATTCCTTCCCTTTCCCCGAGTCATTCCGGATCATCCGAATCATTCCGGATTGTCCGTACCCGTGACAGCATTCGGCGACCGATTTCGAGTGTTCGGAATTAAGAAATCGTGTCCCGATTGCCGTGACGTAACGACGACGCCTCTTGCATCCGGCGCGATGTCGAAATCAGTCGCGCGTCGCTCGTCACTGTAATTAAAAATCCCTGTTAACGAGAATTCTATTGTGCTTAAGCGCGCGTACGCACCGTCACATTTTTCGCGTCGCTGATTCGTTGGTGAGCGCAGAGTAATGAGCAGAAGCCCATTCGAGATCCTTTTGAGGATGCCTCGTTTTACGAACACAGTCGTGAATGTGATAGAGTGCACGGCGAGAAACAAAAATTCACCTAAGTACATCAATCAATTAAAACAAGCTTACCTGTTGAAATGTTTAAAAAAAGCCCTGTTCGTTTTTTTTCCGGAATAGATACAAGGTCTAGTCTCGCGTACTTGTACTTGACCACAGACAAGATCTTGTCTCTTGATATTTTTTCGATCGACAGGCAAAAGTTTCGGAGCAATTTTCTTAGCGCAAAGTGCATGCTGGTTTAATGACGGATTATTGACGTCGGCATTGGGATTTCACTTTAGCGATTAGGACCTCGTGCATCGTACATCGATATGCTTCTTTCATCGAGCCAGAACTTCCCATCTGCGAAATGTTTAATTTCTCCCTCTCGCGACACGCATGAGACAGTTCGGGGGAAAAAAAATAAAATGGCTGATCCGTACGAATTCCCCTTAAGTAGGTCATGTTGGTAACGCGTACCAGACGCGTACAGGCACGTTTCGAGGTCCTTGGAATAAAATGTGGAAGCTACGATTAAAGATACGCTTCCTTCAATCGGGCTAAAGGTGAGCGCGTGAAAGCCGATGTAAAAGATTTAAAGGTAGAATTTTTGTGCGAGCCTCTTTCGCTTCTTCAAAGGAATCGAGCATTTTATAATAGTTATGCTTATAGTAGCGTCTAACCTTTAATTTGTCATTACAAAATCTCGTTGCTTCACCCTACGCGAATGTATCACGACTCGCCGACGCATCGTTATTATCCGCAAACTTTCTCGTACCTCGAAGGAAGCTTTATCGCGACTTTTATATATCTCGCACGTATAGTATAGTTCATTTCCGAAACGGTTTTTGGTTATATTTATTTCTGTGAAAAGTGTGCATGGAAATTGTGTCGCGAGATGAAGCGATACCGATTATATTATATTTAATAAATATAGTAAATCATGAATTTAATCATCGACCGTTCATCGTATTTAAATCATATACATAACAATAATTGACGTTGTTATCTGGTCGTCATAGCAGAGTAGCATTGAATAACCTTTTTTGCCTATGAAGAGGCCTCAAAACCAAAGGCGAAACGTCTAATTTAAATCATATGTATACAAATAATTGGCGTTTGACGACCAGATAATAACGCCAATTATTTATATACATATGACTTAAATCTAATAAATGTATTCTAATAGTTCGCAGCTCGGATTGCTACAGGAAAAATACAGGAACCACTGACGTGTTCAATCTTCAAAAATATCTCCACCGGACTACCAATTCTCTAGCACACGCGTCATGAGTTATTCAATAATACCGGCAATAATAACAACGGGGAAATCAATAGTAATGACGAGACATAGCAACCCAGCAATTCATCATGGGATTACGTTACTTCCATTATAGCGATTGTTCATTAAATTTTCGTTACGTACCCACTGCCGGCAATCGGTTATGCACCAACGATCACGTGATCGTTGTCGCAAATAAAAATGTGTTCCGTAATTCACGGCTCGCGAGCGTAACGATCGTGGCTCATTAGCGGGCCCATCGAGATCATCAGCCTGGGTCTATGTATCTGTGCTCCCCGGCTAGACGTAGGATCAGAGGTAGTAAGCAATTTGTCTAGGATCGGTAATTTATCCATTATCGTTTTTTATATTTCTCGATCACTATTCAAATTTCCGAGATAATGACTTAATGATAGGAATTCGAGACTCAATTTCGACGAGATGATATTTTCTTATTAACATAAGAGCAGTAGTAGAGTAACGTTTGATTGCTATTTAAAACCATTATCTTACTCTTTCAGTTACTTCTAATTAATTTGTTATACTCTTACAAAATAATTTTATGTAGTTGTAAGGATGATTAAGATAGCTGACGTATTTACTGACAGAAACCGAGCTCTGTAGGATAGGGTCGTTAAAAACAATATTTCTTTTTACACGTTTCTTTATGCCCAATACATTTTTTAATACGCCTAACAAAATGAGCCCATACGGATCAAAATAAACAAATATATAATATTTTATTTTGAACCGCCATCAGTTTACCATCGTCAAAGTAACGTCCTGTATAATAAAATTATATTTCCAGGTTCGCACTGTTCTTCATCTCGTCCAGTCAATTCGGTATTTTTATTTCGCGGGAATTAATTCGAGAGACCCTATACTTCTTCCGGGCCCAAACTATAATAATGGAATCGATGATCGGGCACGCCAACTACCCCAGCATTCCTTCTAGCATTGCCCCCACCCCTTCCATTTCCCCTCCCGCTTCCTTCTTTCCGCCCCGATCTAATCGCGAAACGTAGCGCCGCGTTACCTATCGATCGTCTCCGTTAACTAGTCCGTTATACAACGAACTATAACTATTGCCAAACAATAGATTATGCCGCGGCTTTGCGCCGCCGCTCGGCGTGTAGGCTGGGTAGGGGTCTACATTATGCAAGCGTTACATACATTTGGTTATATTATCGCCATTACGTAAAGCAGATTACAAGGCGAGGGGAGGAAAGTATTACAAATTCTGGATGTATATATATCTGGGAATATAGTTTCGTCTTAGGTGGCAAGCGTGGTTATAAAAAAAATAACTAGGTCGATGTCATCGATTACATAGGTTCATTCGAAAAGCAATGGAATGGATTACAAAAGATTCTTTGCGATCTATTTTAGTCTAGGAATGAATCTATTTGGAATCTATTTGGAAATACGTCTTTTTAACGTAAGTCTCAAAAAAATAAAAATTGTAGATAATGATTGTACAACCTATACATATAACTAGAGATGAATGAACTGTTAGGTGGGGAGGGGGGAGGGGGGGGGGGGGCAGTTTGCTGGATCCAAAAAATTGACATTTTTTTGCATTAATATTTTTTGTTCGATAATTAAAAAAAAAATTTAATGTCAGAGGTCTACAAGTGAAAATATTACGACCCGCGTAATTTTTCGAGTCTCCCCGTTGGAAAAATTAATATTTCCCTCATGGGACATTAGGCCTCCGTGGACCCAACTTACGAAGCCGTTGACATATAGCGATACCCGTCCACGTGTTACTGAAAATGCTGACAGTCGGCACGTAACATCTATGCCCCAGGTTTTCCCGCTCGCTAACGTTCGCGCGGAAAATCGATACACAGTGTTTATCTTGGAATCGGTTATCATGGCATTAATAAGAATTGAAGACTATCGCGGCGCGTCCGCGTTGAATCGCGATAACTGCTTATGCGTTACGTTAATTCCAGCGTTATGTAAAATCAGATTAATATGCCTCTCGATCATGCGCGCTCCACTTGCAACTATGACACGCAACGGACGTTTATGTCTACGTGAATCGAGATTCGTGAAGAATTTCGTATTTGTCCGGCAATCGTTGACAGTCAAACGTGTCGCGCAAAGGTGAGGCGGAATCGGTGACTTTGAAACGTTTCATAGCGTTGTTACGAAACGGTTCTTCTTACCTTGTAGCGTCGCATTATTATACATATGGGAGAGGGTCGGTACAGCCGTTCGCGCGTAAGAGGTTGGTTACATGAGCGTGTAAATATTTCGCTTACGACGGACAGTTTATACGTTGCGTTACGCGCATCTCTCCCCGGTGGCTTAAACCTCGAATTACATAAGCGACGCCGTTTGGCGTTTATGTAACGCCGTGCCCCACGTTACCGACGAAATCAGATGTCGGCGTCGTCCAGAAAGGTGGCATCGAGAATAAAGGAGCACTGGTTCTGCGACGGTGTCTCGATCGTCGTTGAAACCTTTCGCTAGAATAACTAGGGTGGCGCCATCTAGCGGTGCATGGCGTTATTAACAGCTCTTTGTTTATCGCGTCGCGTCGTGTTTACAGTTCAGTCAAGAATTCATGGAAATTAATCGACGGTCGGGGGGTTCTTTTTTTAAAGGTGCTTTACGGTTGGTATTCGTGTTCGGATTGAGCATAAAATTAATTCGATAAGAAATCCGAAGGGTATTAAAGCATGCATGATTTATGTTCAGTAGGAATTACTGTGAAACATACCTGGGTAATACAGATGGTACGTTTCAATATATAAAAGCTTATACATTAAAGTATGCATAGAATTACGTAATGAAAATTCAGTTATTTCACGCATTAAAATTTATGTGCGATTGGTAATACAGTTTCAAACAGTCACCTTCTTTTGTAGTGCGCAATAAATGGTAATATGATAGATTCTGTATTGTAATAATGATAAGACATTACATCACGTTGGGAATGACTCAATATGGAGTTATCCACATTTGGTTAAATCTAACTCTATTTCTCGTGTACAAGCATAATCGATAATGTATGGATATCATTTGTGATATAGCAGATTTTACTTGGAGACTATTCGTAGATAAGTCGAAAACTATATGAAGTGTGCTACATTATCGATGTAATATCGCTATAATGATTATTCATAACTGAACCGGAAATCTTCCCAAAAATACGCAGTCCATGATTATAGACTCGTCTGTTTTGAAAAACATAAAACTAATAATACGTTCGATAATGTGAGGTTAACGAGCGCTATATCTGCATATGCGTGGCAAGAATGATAGTAGATGATAATTTTGTTAGAGTTTTGGACAATTTGCATGTAACCGACATCTGGTGGCGAAACCTTTCAATTGGCTGTGCTTGAGATGCGCATCGTGTCATTTTCAAAAATTCCATTTGAGGGGGTGGGGGTGTGTGCTCTTTAAGTGTACCAAGTTTCAAAATCGGGCGCGTAACGTTGGCGGGTTCCCCTTGTTAGTAATTTTATTTTATCTCATGAAAGACCACAGTCATAAAGATAACTAAAATTTCACCTTAAATATTTTAAAAAAGAGAATCCAGTAACATATGAGTTCTTGGAGAATGTAATTACTTTGAAAAGTTTCATCAATTGAGTTATTAAAATATTAAAATATTCTTCGATGCTCATGTTTAATTCTTCGTGCGATGCATACTTAAAAGTTAAAAACTTCATGCTAATTAATCCACTGATTTTTACATTACATTGACCTCATCTGTAAAGATTAAAATAAGCCACCTCCCGTCATTTCGTTCAACCAAGGTCTATCTTTAATCATTTCTGTTCCATTCTTAACTTTGACTTATCACTTCAGTTGATATATATGTACGTAAAAGATTATTATCCAGTCGGAAGACTTGTAACGGAGAAAACGATTAAACATGGAATTAAATTGCATAAAAGTATTATATAATAGATCAAATTTGAATTGATGTGATTATATATGTTGTACATATTTTCTTTTCAGACCATTAATTGGAGATTTACTAAAACGTAAAACGTCGAATAAGAGAGAAAGAATATTTATTTATTAAATTCATTAATTTGGTTTATCATCGTACAATTACTCCACAAGTTTATTTCAAATCAACAGACACCATCTCGGCAACATCGATGTAACGATAACAATTTACCTTCACCATTGCGATAGCTTTAAAAATCCAATTACTTCAACGCATTTAAATTTCAATTATCCTAGAACCGAAAAGCTTTCATTGAGGTGTTACCAGTAAATTGGTATAAAAAGAATGAATAGGGGGGAAAGTAACGGAATACCCAATAATGAATGAATACTTGTTTTCCCAATTGCATTATTTTCAGAACAGTGTATGTAGTTATGTTTGCATAAACCCAATGTCGTTTTGCAAAATGTTTTTTTTGTTATTATTATTATTATTATTATTGTATTACATTTGCGAAAGAGTATTATAGACTACAATAATGAAATATAACAAATAAACATAACAAAAGGTATAATTGTGAGAAAAACTTCAAAATCGCAACTTGTCCAATCATAAACAATATGGTATTCGTAGCTGTGTCAGTACGTCTTCCGTCCAATGCAGTGGAAGAAAGTTTAATTCAGCTTTTTAAATTTGCTTGTCACGGAGGATAGAGTTTCATGAAGTGTGTAACTCTTCGCGGACTTTGCTATTTGTAAATAATTAAAAAAGTTCTCCCTGTGTATTTTATAAAACGAAATCGAAACATGGTATTGGGAAATGCAATTCGCAAGGGTACGAATTTATATTAATTCGTATCCAGTTCCTTCAATCGCAGAAACGGAATAAGTACCGTATGGAGTAAATATAGTACTCCAATTTCGAAATATTATCTTTCCAAATATATTTTGGAATCCAATAATATGTGATTAATATAGTGTAAAAAAAAAAAAAAAAAAAGAAAAGAAAATGGACTGTGCTCCACTTTCAAAATAAACCGTCAATAATCTAGGGTATATATAAATAAATACAAGAAACCACGTACATGTAAGGACCTCTGCGTTTCGGCTATGGTTGAGGACAGCGCGGGATCCTTTTCCACCATCACTCTCTCATCGGTTGTACCATCAACACTGGACACCTTGCAAAGATACGTTTACAATCTATCGAAGGCCACCATTTATGACTGAAACATATCTGTATGTCAGTAAAAAAGCCTTTGGTACTTCACATGCTCTATCACCCTTTTCAATCTGAAGCACCAGTTTCCCAAAAACTTCAAAGCTCAATCGCCCGACTACTACGTTTCCGCGACACGGGAGCTACTGCGGAAACGTTAAAATCGAAGATATCTTTTCCTGAAACGCGCAACCCACTTGTGCGACACTTGATCGGCATTCCTTATTTTTCTTTTTCCGCGGTTGAGTGCGAGGATCGACATCCCTTTTTTTTTGTTCCTCAACATCCCAACGGCAGGTATTCCTGTCGATTGGCTGGCAGGCCAGAGGAACGGTGGGCGTCGTTGGGCGAGCGTCGTCGACGGCACGACGACGGCGCGTCATCATTGAAGCGCGAGACCCCGTCGGGTGAGCGTCGGGCGCGCGCGCTTCGAATAGTTCAGACTGCTATTCTTCAGGGTCGAAACGTGACCGAGGCGCACGTGCCGGGCTACAAGCTTTATATTATTATCACTCTAATTACGCGATTTCGGGGAATGTTTTGCGTGATCGATCGTCGTCTCGAGTACGATTAAAAACTGTCGTTTCCGGTTTAAATCGCTGTTGTCTGGTGTATTAATGGCGGGGTTGTGAAACAATTAGTTTGACATGTGCTTTCTCGTGCAAAGAGCTGGATTACGATTGGCAGATTATGTTCGAGGAGCGTAGTTAATTATTTGCAATTGGAATTGCTCGATAAGAAGCTGTCGTTTTCAGTTTAAACTGATTCTCTGGCGTACTGTTTGGGAGATTGTGAAGTAATTGCTTTGACGTTAACTTTCCCGTGCTGCGAATTGGATTACGGTTCACAGATTATGTTCGAGGAGTGTAGCCAATTATTTACAGTTGAAATTGTTCGGTTAGAAGTCCTCGTTTCCGGTTTAAATCGTTATTATCCAGTGTGTTATAGGCGGATGTGAATTAATTACTTTGTCGCATGCTTTTTTTGTGTAGAGTATTGGATTACGATATACGGTTTTTATTTTAGAGGAATCTGACATTAAATGTACACCGACATTTGATTTTTCGTAGAGAGAATTTCTTTATGGTCAGGGTGCTTATTTAATTGGAATTGTTCGATTAGGAATTGGCATCTTCGACGAAAACGGTTATTATCTCATGTATTATGCGTATAACGTGAGAGAATTAATCCGGAATGTGCTCCTCCATCAAGAAAACTGGATTATGATTCATCGATTATATGATAGGGAGCTTAGTTATATATTTCGATTTGGAATTGTTCGATTAAGGAGCACAGTTTCTAGTTTAAAGCATTACTTTACTAAGGCAACTGAACTTGACAACAATATAAGAATTATAATTAAGAAGTGTACTTAGTCGTATTTGCAGTTGCAATTGCTTGATTAGAAACCGCAAATCACGTGTTTTAAAATCTTTGTTGTCTTGTCCATCATTGGAGCGATATGAAGTAATTACCTTCCCATCAGGTTTTATGCATAATAATGGATTACCATTCACAGATTATGTTTACAGAGCTTACGTTAGCTCGTTAATGAAAGCTGAAATTTTTTCGTTATAAATCGCGAGTTCCAGTTTAAACCCTTATAACCTGGAACGCAAACCAGTTGCCGTAAAATTTCCCTTTTTATAAAGGGAAGAGGATTACCACTCGTAGATTTTGTTCAAGTGGCTTAGTTAATTAATAACCCACGATATTATTTGTCTATAGACCAATTAATTTACTGCTAACGGAATTTTGCATTTACAACCAAAATGATTTTCTTATGTTAAGACCGTTACGTAGTAATTTTGACTAATTATAATTAAGGTGGAGTATATTATTTCTTCGCTTACAATTTTTTTACGATTCGGGGGAATGGCAGTAACTATACATTTATACGTATCGCGAATATTTGGAAATTATTTTACACTCGCTGTCACAAAACATTTCAAATTTCAGCCAAATTATCATTTGTACCGTACTTCCCGATAGTTTCAAATACATTCAATATTACACTACTTCAATTTAACTCGTGATCCAATTAACCTTATCTTCAGAATTACGTCGCAAAGCTTGGATAGTACATTTTACTGAACAATATTTTCTTCGTGAATTTTGTCCAACGAATACAACTGGGCACTGTTGCGAAGACGTTTGTTTTGTGTCGGTACTCCGTAAACGACAACGATGTTCAGTCGCTATTCTAACAAAACAATTTAGGATACGCTCCCCTCGTATTTCTGATACTGCATTATTCATAAGCCAGAGAATTCAGACGACGAATGATACGTTTACCCGGAAAGTTGCTTCCACTTGTTTAAGTAAAATTGATCGACGTCGAGAACATTTTCCGCGAAAGGTCGATTCGAGTGATAGAATTTTCTTGAATTGTTTAACAGCTTTGCGCACGACATAGTAACCGTATCGGACCAAGTTTTACATTGACGATCGATAAGGAATGTGTTGGGTGGTCGACGAAGTGTGTGACGTTCGTGAAAATCAAATTTAATCTACGGTTCTTCGGAAGAGATGAACATTAATGACGCGCGGCTAAAGACAATAACGAGGATGAATGGATAAAACGCGGATCGCCTTAAGTTTCGGCGACCCACGATTACGTGAGTATTCTCTACTTCATCTTCGAATCTCTTTCATCGCATGCCAATTTGTCGCTGTCGAACTTTGTCGATGAAATTACTCGAAATAAATTATCGAGATTCGTTGAAGCTTTTTTTTTTATCAATTTTCCATATTTTTTGACAACCATTCATTCCAACCATTGCATTCATTCAACACGTAACAATGCCGCTCGTATTCTCCATCGAACTGCAGTCCCGTGAACATCCTAGTTGTTTAAAAATATTAATTTCTTTAAGATGAACCTCGTAAAAATACTGCCATGATTGTGATTTTCCGTAATTTTTTGGCGACGCGAGAAAAAATACGCGGAGGCGTTTCTAGTTCGCTGATAACAAATAAAAATTAAATAACCCCCCCCCCCCCCCTTACTTTCTCGGAACGAGCGAGAAAAGTGCCTCGTCAATTTTGTCCCCGCGCTCATCTGCAGCCTGTTGCCCCTGTAGGAGCGCATCCCGAGCAATGCGGATCTGCAGTGACCCTGAGGCACGCGCTGTCCGAGCTTGGAGGTGCAAACCTTTCCGAACATGCCGGAGTATTATCTCGACCATGAACCCACGTTAATCGCCATATGACCCATATTTGTGTTACACATGAGTTTTAGTAGTCCAGTTACGAATTATACATTTTGTTAATATTAATATCGCGGTTTACACCTGGATGACATAACGATCAACGCGTCAGCGGGGAATATATTTTTCTATCATTTCCGAATAACGAAACGAATTAAAATAACGCTCGAGCCATTGCAAACAAAACGCATTAACTCAATCCCGAGCTTTGTCGTTGGACGCTAATAGAGAACACGAGGTCGCGTCTTAAACCCTGCCCACATTGAACCACCAGCGAGGTTTTGCTTGTCGATGTTGCATGTTTCTTTAGAAACTCACCGTTCGTTGCCGAACGTATACCCGGTTTTCCTCTAAATTGGTAATCGTTGAATACGTTTCGGAGACAGAAATTTTCTTGCTGTTGCTTCAGCGTGGGCCAGGCCTTTAAGATTGTCCATTGTAGCACGCAAGCATCATTCCATCGGGATTTAGTCCCATGCCGCCTGCCAGGACCATTTCGAACTACGGGCTGCGCGAATGGATGCAGACGTCTGTCGAGAAGACATTTTCGAAACCGCGGTGGAGCCATGAGCACGCGAGCATTCGAAAGATCCAATGTTACTCTCTCAAATACAAAAACTGGTTTAAATCTAGATCATGCACATCTCTGGATCTTCGGATCTCCAAAATTTTTTTTACTTTGTCAAGTGTATCTCGGGTCGCTGATCACGAAATTATTATAGAATTTCTATTCTACTGAAAATTATTTCACAAGGAATCACATGTGTTTGCTTGCTTTAGAAATAGTTTTGAGATCCGGAGATTCGGAGATGTCCACGATCTAGATTTGTCCCCAAAAACTTCTGTACAGAAATATGCAATCGATTCCTAAAAAAAGAAATCGCAAAAATTCATCTTTTGCGATTTTCTGACTGGGTATAACCCTTTAAGGGACTCGTTGAATTTTTCAAAAATATTGATGGTCTATGTCTATTCTATGAAGAATTTATGTGTCCCTGGTTGTACTGCGGTTTCCAAAGTGTCTATTCGATAGATTTTTGCATTGATCCGAACAACTTCTTCCCGTAACATTCGGATTGAAATGCATTTGGCAGGTGACGTAGGACGAAATTCCACTGGGAGAGTTGTTTCCGTCCTACTTGGTATACGCATACTTTCTACACGCACCATACATATTCTTAAATAATAAGTACGCTGCAGTCATTAGAAACTGACATTTGACATTTTGCAAGTAGCAATGCCTGTCGCAATGCGCTACGCAAGAAACATTAATAAGTTTGTTCTTAAACCGAGAAATGCGTCAGGTTGTCAACTTCCTGGAATATCAGAAATTGGCAACAATGACAAACATACTAACGCAATTAAAGTGCGAACACTTCGCGTCAATCGTACTAATTTACGACGCTGTTAAAGTCGAAAAGGTAATTAAAGTTCCATGGTGTTTCGTGTTAATGACACGCATGACACGTTTTATTGCTTTTCTTCCAACATTAGATGTGCATAGAAGGTCGTCAATATTTCTATCGAGGCACAACGTTACTCGTGGAATAACTTTGCACAATGTATAAATTTCCCTTTTTAGTTTTAAAGCTGTCGCAGAGTGGCAGGTTGTTCAAATACCTTTTTTTTCCCCACCGTATTTTAACTAACAGGAAGTAGAATAGATGGATAGCAGTCGTTTTCACCTAACAGAGAAATTTCGTTGTCGTTCATCGAGTCAGCTGTGTTTTAATTGCACTGGCGAAGGCTGACGTTAATTGTCTCACAATCAGTTTGGGTATTACGCGGATGAGCCAGCCGTCGACAGCGTGAAAGTGCCGTCAACGACAGCTATTTGAATCGTGTTGAATTAATAATGCCACCCTCGCGAATGACGATCCTTCGTTCAGCTATTAGACACGAACAATTTGATGTTTGTTTTAATTAATATCATACAAGTGTAAGCTTGTTTTGTATAGCGCGAGTTTGCGTCCTGGTTCGCGTATCTTCACTTACAAATTAACCGGTGATTGATTAGATTGTGACGTTGTGTGTCACAGTACTGATTTTTAAATGAAAAAAAAACGCACCTATTTATGCATCTACCCAGTATTCTGTTATATCGAAAATATCTAAAACTTAGAAAAATAATTAAATACATTATTGAATCCTAATGAAATTGTTTTGTTTTTACAAAATTTAGAAAACTTTTCTGTTTATCGCCAGAAACAATTTCTCAAGAAACTTTCTTCCATTTCTGAAAGTTACCGAGACAGTACTGTCATGCCGCAGCATTACGAATAAATGCCACAAGTCTCTTCAAACGCCAGTTAAAACCGAAACTATTTAACCGCTCCACACTTTAGGAACACCCTGTACAATACCAGCTTTCCTTAAACCTCAATTTAAAATGATTTTGAACTGGGGTGTGCAATTCGAATTACACATCCCCGGTTCATTTTAGCATTCCCCTTAATCGAAGACCAAGCTTGCCCTCTCTCGCTATCTCCCGCAGCGCGAGCAAATGACAGGCCTCGCATGGATAAATCGTCTGAAACATTTTCCAGGACTTAATCCGGTGATTGCCCCTACGTGCTCGCCGAATCAGCGACGGTGGCACACGTGAGTGTCCTCTTTCGTGGTACCCCCGAGAGGGTCGGGGGGTACACGAAACCCGCTGCCAAAGAGTCTCCGAGTACGGAGCACACATCCTGCACGATGAATGAGCCTGATCCTTGCCTGCCACTCATTCTACCGCCGAGGTATAGGCTTCGCGATCTCATCCTGGGGGATTACGCGTTTAACGACGACGGAGAGCGGTGAGTAAATGTTTCACGATCCTCCACATTTGTCACGTGACGCTTTTGAGAGAGAAAATGCTGCGCGCTACTCGGGAATGCGTATGGGAGTATTGGAGTAAGCGTAGAAAACGTTTTGAAATTTCATTTCAATTTCACTTTCAGTTCGAAATCGGTTCGAACCAGTTTAAAACAAAGTATTGCAGTTGGTTTAAAATGACGTTTCAGTTTTATTTTGTGGTCGCGATTGACTTAAACCTGTTTCCAAACAGATCATTGTTGTCGATTTAAAATTATGTCCTATTTTTATTTTCCGTCCGAGACCGATTTGAAACAGTTTGTAACTAGACACTGCAACTGGTTCCGAATTATATTTGAGTTTCATTTTCAGTGACAGAGTTTCTAACACATTCCAGTTTCATTTTCTCTTTGAAACTGATTTGAACAACTTTGTAACGAGACATTGCAATTGAGTTCAGCGTCAGTTTGAGTCCGAAACGATGCGAAACAGTTAGCAAGCAAGCAATGCTGCCGGTTTAAAATTACCTTTAGTTTTATTCCCAATGTGAGACCCGGTGTTAGGGAACCGATAGGAAATAACCATCGCAGTAATTGACAAAAAATACTCTCGCTCGCGCGGCAGTATTCGGGATCAGATTCAATGAAACATCAAAGTAATAACCGGTCAGCTACATAATAGTTGGGTACCAATTGGACACGCCCTAGCTTTCCGGCATTGTTACCCCAAGCAAGAGTAGTTACCTCGGAGTTACCTCGGACAGGAGCGAACGTTGAGTGCCGTTTAAAAAGAGTGTTTAGAATAAGTAATTTCTAAATAAAGTTCTTTATTTACTTGTACGCGTTGTTACAACTCTTAATTGGCAACGATCTCTACAACATACCCAACAACATCATATACAAACTTATCCTGACCGGAGTACTATCTTGATATTTCCACCTACCACCGGCCGGATAACACAACGCAATGTATATGTATCTCGTTAGCGCTTTATTCACGCTAAATGTGATTAGCACGCTGAAATATGATTCTGGAAGTATGTCATTTTTTTACATAGTTTTCTCTTACGCCACGATAAATTATCTCATTACTTAATAATATGCGAGCACGAAATTAGGGTCATCGGCGCACCAGTCCCATCCACTTTAATTACATTTACTTTTGATTAAACTTTTTTTTTTTTTCATTTCGCTACGAATTTATTCCGTTAAACCGTGGCTAATCCTGTTTAAGTGTTTACGCGAATGCATAAACTGGGTGAACTCGTTTTTAATGAGAATCCGGTTATGTGCAAGTAACAAAACCTCTCTTTGTATGTTTTCAATTTTTGTATTATTAAGAAACATGTACATTAGGGTGGTCCTTATTTTTGAGCTTTAATATTTTTTATGCAGGATTCCTAACTACCATAAAAGCAACGATATATATAGATAATATTTCTCCCACAAAATCTAATTAAATGGAAGTCTATATGAAAATGTATAATTGTGTACTTAGCAGGTCACGAATAATTACTATAACAATTAAGTACAGCATGATTAATAATTAATCGCACAGTAACCACTATAATGACGGGAAACACGTCCCTGAGAGTCCAATCATGAGATCCGTGTGATATTTCGCCCACCTGTATAATCGAAGGTTAACGGTCATGCGCGTTTAATGAGTTTGCACTTCCTTACAAAGTTTGACCAGCTGCGATTGACGAGTATACTCGTCGCGAAGAAGTCGCGAACGATTTTTTGGGGCTACTTTTAAAGAGGGAACACGATAATAGTTTCTGTATTTTTTCATTAGTAATTTGAATAGATTGATTTCCCCGAACTTTAATAATTTCGCCAAGCGACTCTTTCGAAACGATTTCGTAACTGCACAGACGGAAATAAAACTACCCCCGTTACTCCTTGCACACGATGAGCGGCTGGTAGCAATCGCTCGTGCAGAGGCCTGCGCGCGAGTATGGAACTTGGAGGGAATCTAATTGAATTTACGAAAGGAAGGAGTTTTGAGGGAAACGGATAAAGTCGCTTGTTTCTTTCGCATCCGTAGGAGGGAATTACGGGGATGAAAGTGAAGGCGCCTTACCCCCTAAGGAATGAAGTTATGTTCAAAATCACGGAAGGCGAGTGAAATGTTTCGGTTGCTTGAATTTTTGGGGTAGAATCTTGTTGGATTCTGAGCACGAAAAAGATGAGATTTTGAGGTATAATTCGCAGATTAGAAATATAACGAAAGCGGCTTGGGAAGGGTCGATGGAATCTACATTGACCCCCGCAAATATTCGGACAGTACAAAATGTATTAGAACTCTTTATAGAATGCATCGATCACGATGAAATTTTGCGTGAGCTTAGGTCGAACTATTTAATAGTTTCCGCGATGAACAGAATTTTGAAGAATTGCAAATTGTTCAAATTACGATGAGAATTAGAAAAGTGCGTCATTTTTAAAAACAATGTCAAATAGTCGGTTTTCAAAATATCAGAACTTTGGTCGTTTTTCAAACTTTTCCATGGCGATTTACTTAGAATTAATAAAATTGCAATGTAAGCGTCCGATGAAATATGCACTTTCGGTGTTATTAAAAAAATCATTTTCCATAAATGTACAATTGCAATTAGGGATGGGTAAAGTTCTTCCCGTCTCCAATATATCGATAACCGATATATCGAAAAATTAAATACCGATATGACGATGTATCGAAAACTTAAATATCGATATGACGATATTACCGAAGAACAAATATCGATATTCCACTATTATCGAAGAACAAATATCTATACAAAAATATCTATATCGATAAGTCGTTGCCATCCCTAATTGCAATCAACGAAACAGGACCCGTTGAAAAATTAGCTTCAGCGTTCAAAAACTTTACGTAACTACCTGACAGCAACTATTAGCAGACAAAAGCGGGAAACAGACATCTATTTTCCGAAAACAAACGCATTTAAATTGCAAAAGAGATCCGTGGCGCGATGATATTGAATTTGGCAACAGTACCGTTTGTTAACAAAACACGGATGTTCCGCGAAATGCCATTGAGTTTCATGCTCCGAACGTATTCCCCTGTCGATAAATATTTAATTTTATCCTTTGTAGCCGCACTTCCATTTTCGCAATACAATACCCGTAAGTAACAGCTGTTAACGGTTTATTTACAACGGCACGGGTGTACTCGTTCGTGAAAGGAATCGATACAAAAAAAAAAAAAAAAAGAAGTACGACGCTTCTAGAACGCATCGTTGATCGCAAACCGCATTTTCTTTATCGCTTTTATTCATTGTCACCGACATCGGGCACAATTTTACGACGTTATCGCGTCGAGGAAAAGAATTTGTTTGAGGTGGAACACGGAGAATGGAGCTTGTCGCCATTCAGGACACCTTTCCTATTTTGTATTACGTTTGTCGGTCTCTGGTAGAATTTCGATTATTATCGCGAACAAATCGATTTGCCGCTAAGTATTCCCCATTAAATTAAATATTAATCGCGATAAGAATCTTCGTGTTCCGCGTTGCTCTTATAACGAATTTATTATCTATCGACAGAATTTACTAGACGTGGTAAATTACAAAAAATTGGAGTTTTTCATTGTACGATAAAATTACAAGGACATTAATGCAAAGCAATTTGTAAAAGTAGCTGGTAGTTTCTTCATTATTTGTGCCCAGACTGAAACTTCCAGCCATTATAAATAAAAGATAATTTCAAGTGAAAATCTGATAGTCCAAATGATCAAATTCGGCATTATATTTTCTATTTACTTTTAGGTACTATTTGTTTCCATTTCGAATTGGCACGTATTAGTTAAATCATTGCGGAATATCCTGTAACGAGCGAAAGCGCTCGAAACTTGTTTTATTGCACGGTACGTGCACTCCACACTCTTCGAGCATAGAAATCGTTCGCGTACACATTTATCGGCGAAACGACACGGCAATTATAACATCCTCGTTGAACGCAATATCGTCAGTGTGAAAAGAGACATCGGGAAGACCTTTTTATCCGCAATTCGAGCTTCGGGATGAAAAGTCCTCCGCTCCCGCAAGGATTTCATTTCCACGAAATTACGAATCCCCAAAGTGGCTTTCAATCAGCCGGACTTCAAATTACCGGAGTTTCGCGGAACAACTTTCCACGGGAGACTTTACCGAACTTGAAAATCTGTTTCGTTACAGTCTCAATCTATGATGCATCGCGATGCAATGCATTTCAACTGAATGCGCCAATCATTTATATCGTAATTATAACAATTGTGATTTCGATAAATGCCATTCGTAATCAGCGAGGTAATAGTCTTGTCAATGAACGTCCAATGTGCTTTGAATTATAATTTCGATGAGAATATCGTGTGTAGTGAAATAAGTAATCCCCACACAAAGTAAAATAATCACGAAATACATTCACCTTTATCAAAATTTTATCACTATTCCCACGTCGCGACACTGCCATAATTGTTCTCTTGAATGGTATAATATTTTCCACGTTACACCAAATATTTTGGTATCCTACCATTTATCTATCAAAAATAATTTTCGAACACCATATCGGTAAATTAAGACTTTACATTGCATTCCTAAATGATCTTTCCACCATTAAAGCTTCAACATCGCTGTTTTATTTTACATCAAATCAGGTACAGTACCCGACCAATAAGCTACAACCCGTGATAAGTACTTGATCAATACCTATTTCGAGTATTAGTTAAAATCAATGTAACGCGTACGCAACGCGACGTAATGGAGGGTTAAGTTAATACCGTTAAACCTTGTTATCATTATAATGGAACTAACCTACGCTGGCTGCCATTGTTGGAAATCGGACCTTCACGCGTTGCGTGTTCCTGTTTTCATGACATGCTCGAGCCCCACGTTTCTTTCGCAAGAAACTCGGTCAGAAGTAACGCGCAGAGGAAAAAGGGTGGGCCCAGGCTCTAAAGCGACGGAGTTCAATTCGACGGGGAAATATTCCTCGTAATCCCGCGGAGGGATGAAACGCGCGAAAGCAACTTTTTCGATTCGTGGCTTAGCGAATTGCGTCTACCCCCCCACAGTAACGTTACCTTTAACAGAAATTTACATTACTTGTGCATCGCTCGAATATTCCCACCGCATAACTCAGCAGAATATCAATGCTAATACTTGAAACGAAGTTCATTAACTTCCCTGTGTGCTAGCATTCCTGGGGTTTAACCATCCACCCCCTGTCAACGATCCGGTCATACCTAAAACGATCATAAATTCATCTATGCAAATTTATGCAATCCCCCGACGACGACGACGATGTAATTCACGTTTCCGCAGATAAGGCGGTCATCGTGGTTTTTCGCGGAAATATTCGTGGCAAGTGGCTCCTTTGGATAACCGCAAAATATATGTGCGGGTATCTATAACGCGCTGGCTTCATAGGATCCTCTACATGACCGGATTAAAACGACATAGGAAGGCATTGTCTTATTTCGCGCAGAAGCTGAGGGCCCACACTTGACACAATTAATATCGACCGGCGTTTCTATTTTTGCTATCCGCCGTCGCTACATCTTGCATTTCGTTCATCGTTTCGAACCTCGCCGTATGTCTTCCGAACGAATATCAAGTTCCTTTCGAGAAGCCGCCGTATTCGATTGCGTGGGCGAAAGGATGTTACTCTGGAGAAATTAGATTATGGTAATTTTGAGATAGGCCGGACGGCGTTTGGGTACTCGTAGGGTGCAACACGGGTAGCGCTGTATTCTTTACGGGGAGTTGACGAAGTTTTTGAGTTCGGACGGTCTTCGGTCGGAAGGAATTAATAATTTATAAATTGAGGCGAGTGCGCATCTTTATTCGTGATAATGCAATGATGTGCTCCGATATTCAGTTAATCCCATAATTTTTAGTGTATGATATTCGGTGAACTGTGATTCGTTTGTTGCGTGTTGCACTCCGATGCACGGTGGACCGTAAAACGTATCCGGAGTATCTATATAGGGTGTACTAAACATCGTAGTATAACTCGCAGTAAAATCGAAATGGTAAACTCATCGCCCCGAAAGTTGTATTACGATGGTTAAGGCACCCTGTATACGGGCCACTCAGTGACTTGTCGCCAAATTTGAATAGAATGGTCAGGAGATCGGTTTAATCAGATTTGATGAGAAAGTACAGGAGATCGGTTCAATTAAATTTGGAGAGAATGTGTAGGAGAACAGTTGAATCAAATTTGAATAGAATGTAAAGGAGATCAGTTGAACCACATTTCAACCATATACCTGTAATTAAGGAAGCCCCGTTTCCTAGCTGCAAACTTTTGAAGATACTTTTTCAAGTACCTCTTACGCCGAGTTGCGTCACCTGTTTGCTGGTTCCACTCCACATTTGAAGCTTTAAGCCAGCTAATTTTAAATGGGGCTTACCAACCTTTACCTAATCAATAACTGATTGGAAGCCATCAATTTAGAATATCGCTCGTATGCAAACGCCGCAGCTAGCCGTAAATGGCATCATGACGGATACTTTTATAATACTACTAGAAAGAAATAAGCCTTGTCCGACTATGTCGTTGTAAGTCATTATCGACTGTTTACATTTCCTCGGCGCATCTGGTGGAAACACCGTGTAGATTTTGAAATATTTAGTGGTTAATGAAACATTACAGTCTTCGTCGTCGTACGTTTCAATCATTCAATACGATGTACTCTCAGCGGACCTAGCGAAACACTCTTTCAATCTATTGATTGGTTTTTGGAGTATCTTGAAGCTTCGTAACGACCAAGAACATTTGTAGCGTTAGTCTTACCATTTTTCCTCTATGTTAATACCATTGATTCTAAAGTGGTCCAGAAGGGAACAGAGCAATTTTGTAATTTGTTTTTGCACTGTGAAACCATTTTGTGAAGATAAACTAACGTGTAAGGATAAACTTCAAATTGCAATTCTGGACCACTCGTCTTTGATGCGTATTTTTAAAGAAAATACCAAAGTACCAAAGCAGTTTCTTAAATTTGCATTCGTATAGTTTCCGTATGAAGTTTATTTATTACTAATCTTTTCAAAGATATCATTCAAACCAAAGTGGCTTTGCGTTAGACATTCATTTTGACTTCGAGGTGTAGATTACAGCTGTAAATCATTTTACGCCAGTTTAGAATTATCCTGTATAATTGTAAGCGTAACATTTGACAGTAACATCCGTACACTCGGAATTCATTCGACAAAGTCAAACAATTAGTTTAATACTGCCGCGCATGATTTTGAGTTCGATGTTGTACGATGCCTCTGCTTCGGAAGTACGTACAATTTCCTTTGAACCACTTTTCCCCCGTAACACCTGACTGTACTACTCCGACTAAACCCACGTATCCATTAATGGATGTACCCGACGCAATCCCTTCATAATCGTTAACATAATGCAACATTGAAGAATGCAAAATCCTCTTACAAGCGCAAGCTGGAAACTTGTCAGCATGAAACATGCTGGTTCGTATATGCACACGAAAATCCATGTTCTAGGAAAGATATATATTATCATCGAGATATTCTATGGAAGCAGGTTCAGATTTGAGTTTACACTAGAGTCACGGGAAGCTTAATTCCTCGTCAAAAGCAATCGTACGTCTTTTGCAAACAATGTTACTCCATATATCTAAAAATAACACATATCCAATGTGATCAGAGTTATTGCCGCACCCTAACAATGTTTCTATATATTATATAACATTATACGTCAACAGGGCGTTAACCTTTTCAGCGCCGACCAACGTAATAGCCTTGTCTGTCTTTCTCAAGTGAGTGTTAGTTCTCAGTAAGTTCTGGTAAGTGGTTTCGGAGTGTTCGTAGAACGAATCCTATTAGCAGGTAACACTTCTTCTGTCCTGTAAAAAAAAGCTAGCGACCAATAGAGTGATCGTATACAAATTTGTCATGGTTATAATACGGAATAAATTAGGTTCTCGTAGAATAAGCCAATTAAATAAACTGTTTTCTTTCATTTGCAATAATTAGTATCTAATCAGTGCATTTATCTTTTTCAACGTTACCTCAAAGTGAAATCTCGTTCAGGGGGCTATACTTTCGTGAGGAGCGAAACAGCAATTGCTTTCGGATCTTCATCTGGTAGGAAATTGAACCCTGATTTATATTTACCAGCTTACCGGCGAGCTGAGGTCATAAAAGGAGCATCGCAAGGTGGGCGGATAAAATTCGATCGATGACAACTTGTCTGTATCTTAAGCATCTTCTTAGGATCACATGGTATAAAGGGGAGGTATTTTTCGAGAGGGCAAGATCCATTTAAGTAGTACACGCAATACTGTGTGTCGCTAACAAAATTAATATATGTGTACTATAATACAACAGGATATAAGTCGCGTAAAAATTCTCATGCCGGTCAAGTAGCTTTAATGGATCGCAGAAATCTAAAGTTACGTTTAATTTTCGTGTCAATCATCCGCAAACGTGATACCTTTGCGCTCTACTTACAACCGGCAACAGGATAATAGGGGGCTATTCACTAATTGATTGATTCATTTAGCAGAGCATTACGAACATGCTGCGAGACAGCGCGGAAAATCTGGATCACGATATTAACAATTTACTTGTTCGCGTGCTATAAACCACACCGGATTGCCGTCGTTTCGTGTCCTCGGCTCTTTTAAGTTTTCCAAGACTCCCTTCGCGGTTACTTTCTTTACGGCCAATTCTTATTTTCATCTCTTCCTCGGTAGATCGAAAAACTTATTGTGCGTCGGATCCCTAGGCGTAGTTTTAGAAACTTTCAAGGATTCTAATACGAATATGAAAAACAGATTGCGAACCCATAGCGAGAGTCAAAGTTGTTATTCGCGAGATAATTTTTTCGAATTATGTTTCCATTTTGATTCCATTAGAAGTCACGCTCAAAACTTGGCGGGACACGTTGGTGCGGGACTTACTGAAAGTCTGCTAGATTTTATGCATAATGTTGCATGCCTGATGTACCTGACTTCATTATTCACTTTCATCGAGCTCTGCCGGTGTAAAATTGATCAAGGGCATTGCGGCGGGTAGAGTATCGAAAGGCGGGTATAAGAGGGAGTAATGAATCTTTAAAAGCATTTTCAATGCACCGAGAGAGCTGCATTAATTCTTTTTTTATCCCTTTATTACTCTTACGAAGGGAAAACCGATGTTGCGGTTCATACTTATGAAATGGCGAAAAGTAAAACTGGCTGAGTGTGGGCGCTAATCGTTCTGGAAATAATCCAGACGTGGGATAAATATGTTTTGGAAATGAGATTTGCTCGCAATTTAAATCACCTATGTGGGATATAATTTACTTCTTGGTCAAGCTTTGAAATATTCCAAGTGTTAAGAATCGAATGGAATTCTTTATTACGAGATTGCGGAAATTCATCCAGTTACGATATGCAGAGTATATGCAAGATGTATGCAAACTATATATAGTATATATTTTTTGTATATATACCGTATAATTTTGTTTTAAATTACTTATATGTACACATGTCTTGATACGTTGAATTATTTGTAACTTTTTGCCAGAAGAAAATGTTCTCTCACCGAATCAAGTTCATTCTATCCTTTTGCTATATCCATTCGAAACACCATTTAATTTCTTCAAACTATTCTAAATGGTATATTAAAGTCTACATTTCTTGTACAGTGGCAGTTAATAACCACCGCGAATTATTCCAAGTGTGGGTAAAGTAGAAACTACCGCCACCGCCAGGATATCACTGTCGGCGGACAGAAAAATCTCACGGAACTATCGTTGGGAGTTTTTCATCTCTACTTCTATTTTTTGTAATTTTTCTGTCGTCCCTTCACATTTTTGTCACTCATTGCAGCTCACTCTTGAAAGAGGTCTTAATGGGCCAACGATGTGTACATTGTTCCTATCGTCTACCGGAAGAGTGGCGCTAGTTAATAACCCTGTTGTAGGAATTGCCACGAGAACGTGTAGTACCTTCCTGTTTTATCGGCGGCACAGCATCCGCCAGAGCTTGCAAAAGCTTTCGAGCTTTCTCGTGCAGATTTTCTCGTTCCACGGTGAGACGCTCGCGTTACTCTCCAGAGTGCGCCGTCTTGGTGATATCAAATCCAAATTCTTTACACGGGCTTCGCAGAAATTCCGCGGATTCCAAGGCGGATAACTGTTTGTCTCCTTTCCTCGTTCAACTGTTCCACGTTGATGTATCTTATATTAGTTGAAATTACTGATCGATCAATTAATAGATATGGATTCCGAACGTTACCTTGTACGTTACGGAGTAGCTTGTAATTCGTGAGGTAGTAATAGATGGATCTAACGAGCCAACCGATCGATTTAGATAATTGATTGATAGGTGTGTACATAGGGTTGCGTGTAACCGAATCCCACGTTGAATGAAGATTGAGGATCAGTGTAGGGCCCGGTGATAGTACTTATTGAGGATAAGGCAATTACGTTGTGTTATAAGCTACGTACGTAGTGTAAAGAAAGTTATTTACTTTTATCGGAGAGAAAATAAAATTGTGTTATCGAGTTTACCCATGTCAGTACTGCTTCGAGCAACATTAATGCCAAAGCAATGAAGAATTTTATTTTATGAAACACTCTACGCGAGCTTACGGTACATTGTTATTCATGAATAGAGCCCTAGTCGCGTGCAGTCTGTCATCTCCGGGGATTTGTCCAGAATGGTGATTCCATCTTGACTGGCTTCGGTATTCGGAAACTCGTGAGACTTTTGTGATAGACTTGATCCTAAAATAACTCTTGCTGACAGTCAGGCTTTATCACCATCCGAAAATAAAATCTTATTTAACACGTTCCGTGTCAAACCCTTTTTGTCGCTGAGGTCATTTCGTGCACCACCACCCTCCGTAGTCCTTCAATATAACACCGGCCGGCACATTATACTCCTAAAACTAAAAATAAATCTATGTCTTAGTTTTAATGATATTTTGAGTAAAAAAGTAATAAATTTCGAGTAATATATTTCTATGAATTTTTGGTATTGTTTTGTGTCCCAAGTCCATTGATTATAATACACTAAGCATATCCAAAATCATATTTTGAAACGTCCAGTAACTCGGCATCACTGATATCCATGCCACGTGGTTGACTGAACATTCGAGCTTTCCGCGCACGAGCTGCCGGCAAGAGCGCAGGCCCGTCGCGAAAGTTTAGGCGATTCGTCCTAGCACGAATCGATGCCGTATTCGGGGTACCCATTCATCCCGTTCCACGATTCTGAAATAACCCGCCGCTTTGAACTTGCCATACTATTCTAACTTCTCTAATGAAAGCAAACGGATCGTGCGGATAAACGTCATTCATGTGTTAAACGGAATGAATGGTACAACATTTGTAAAACACAACGCTGACCTTTTAAGACTGTGCTATCAATACTTTGCCGCTCGTTGAACCTTTCAGTTTTGAAATTCAAACAATATATTCTAACGGAATTTGATGAGGGATCGCAAATACACACGCATAGCGACAGGTACCATCACCTAACCGTACATAACATTCACTTTTGGTATGTTAAATTTACTTGGCGTTATTATCTCATCGTTCGAAGTCCACATAATAACGCCATGTAAATTGCATCTACTAAATCGTATTGATACAGTTGATTACTAACTTCATTGGTTAATCTACAACACATTCGTATATTCGGGATACTACTACCCAAATGTTCTATATAATAATCTGTGCACGGTTTGAAAATTTGTCAAGGTTTTCCCTCAAGGTCGCGATTGAAAGACCGCAGAACGGTATACACATGACAGAGTAATCTCGTCGATATACTCGACACACGATTTGCCAAGCCCCAACCTGGGTCGTTTATCATAATCATCGCGATGATCTCAGATCCGTTGCGGATCACGGTTTCGATAACGGATAATGGTCACGAAGAGACGAACGAAGTATCCCGCGGCGCGCAGTCGCCTTGGCAACGGTAGCGCCACGTGCATGTGTGCGCTGCTTTCCCATGTACAATCCAGAAGAGAGACGGAAAGGGGAGCATCGAGAAAGAGAGAACGAGGGTGATCGCGTTGACGGGAGGAAGACGAGCTAGAAACCCAGAGTGGGACAGACCAAGAGAAGAGAGAAAAGAGACAGTGCCAGAGGGAGAGTAAGAGAGAGAGAGAGAGAGAGACAGTCAGAGGGTGAGAACTGAGCGTGGGTGACCGAGTAAGGATGAGAGAGGGGGTAGCGAGCACGAGAGAAAACTGCTACGATGTACCGCAGTACGGGGTGGCGAGCTGCAAGCTGACTCCTCACAGTGTGAAAAAAGCAGTGGTGGTACACTAGGACAACACCGTGAAACTACTTTCCCAGTAACGAGTCGCGAACGATCGGTGCCAGTCTCAATAGTGTTCCGCCATTTCCACTGACCGAGATCCTGGTCGCGTCTTCCAGACATCGCGCGAGACTTAGGATAGCGCGAAAAGTGGTGTCGTCGGTTCAAGGACAAGCTCGCTCTCCGCAGCCCTCGAGGTCCTCTAGGGTTCTCGCCGGAGGGTGATTCTTCGACGTGCGTTCGGGCCAGTGGTTCGTGAGAATTGTATCAGGATGTTATAGTTGTCCGGTGATGTCAAGGACGATGCGGTAATTGGTTGATACAGTTTCGTAGAGTACCGTGTCACTGGTAAAATTTTACTGTCAAAAGGTTGTGACTGTGTCGTGTAATTTCCACGAACGTAATTCTCTGCATTGTCATTGAAGGAGACAAAAGAACAGATATAAGGTACCGAGTGTTGATCGTAAAGATCACTCGAGGACTGTCAATCATCGCTGGCAAACCACTGCTTTAGGATCAATTAGATCCAGGAACCCAATTACATAGACATTCTGATCCCTTCGTAAATTCATTATCGAGTATAATGCAGGAGGTTGTCCTAGAATGCACCGAGTCGGATGAAGACGAGGTGGATAATTGTCCTCCGGTGGGCATTGATGGGGATAACGACAGTTCGCCATGAACGCGAGGATGCGTTTCTTGTGTAGGTTAAACGGTTCTCGAGTGGTTTACTTGCCCGTGACGAATCCAATTGTGCGATTGTCGTTGACACGTATACAGTAACAGTTTGACATTCTAATGTAATCTGCAGCTATAGTGTCGTGTGAAACCTTTAGCGAGCCAACGCTGACTGACGTGTTTTTTAAGATGGATAAAATAAAGTGTGAACGTGATCGTGAATTATTGTCAACAATTGCGTGGATCGATCGCTCCGTAACGTGTCGCAACATCACGAAGAACACGCGTGCAATAAAAATCATCAAATCTCCGAGATCTGAAATCTGCTAACGAGGACACAATCGTCGGAAATTACTTTGCAATGGCCGTGACCTTCGCCAGTGTCTATCACGTGACATTATCTGGGCCAACCGAAAATTGTTCTGCTAAGCAGTTACTTCGAATTGTTTCGTTGGGTTTTAGATCCGACCGTTAAAGCCGTAGAAATCAATTAAATCCCACTCGAAGTATTGAGATCGTCGCTATAGTCAATGTATACGTTCAGGATTCAAGTCTGTGGATAGTTTTTAACGTGCCGTAAAGTGGTGTCTTTCAAGAGTTGTCGAGGTAGCATACGATCGTCTTTGGACGTGCAATAAATAAATAATCATGATAGCACACCGTCTAACGGATAATAACATAGCGCAATTAACGTTCGCGATAACGAAGATGATAAATTCATCGGATGCAATGCATCGCCTCATTATGATCAGTGTTAACGACGTATGACGTATGCGAAAATAATGACCGTGGCAATAAGAGTGACTGGTACTTGACATCAATTTAGGGACGGTGCAGAAATTCATGGACTTACGAGATATTTTATAATAAAAAAGAAGCTCAGACGTTAAGTTTAGAGAAATTGTTATTAATACGTAGATATTCGAGGAGTGAGAAATTAGATATAAATTTTGAAATCATTGTTGAAGCTACCATTTTGAATAAACGTTGTTAGTTGCGCTGGTACGTTAATAGCTCCGCGGTTTTATTGTTATCGATATATCGAACTGTTATCTCGTGGGTAAAATTTCACAGTGCTTCTCTTCTCGTGATAACGTGTAGGAGACAAAGCGAGGAAAGGGAATCATATTTTTGTTGTTTAAAGTAGAGTAATTGTACGCTGTTATCTCATACTACTACCTCCAAACGCCTTTCGGAAAATACAATTTTAATGGAGTACCCGTAGATGAGATTTTGCATTTTTAAATAACAACGCACATCTTAGGATATGCATCAGTTTTATCCTCTTTGCAACGTTAATTCCCTTGTTAATGATTGATTAATAAATAGTATCTATATACATAGAAGTTCGATAACAATACAAAGTGGTATTAATTGCACGATTAAATATTGTGGAAGCACCACGAAAGATTAAAAAAGACGTGACAATTTAATGGAGTCTGAGATAACTTCCGATACGGGTGAAATCGTTTTTCTCGATACCCCGAAGAAAAAGACGATGCCTCGAAGGAACAACTGCCTTCTCGTGGACAGTCGACGAGCACTCGACTGAAGCATCCCTAAAAATGTAACTCTCGGCGACCAAAAGGATCGCAAAAAAAACTTTGAAAAGTACCTCCGATACTTTAATATTCTGAACCAAGTAAAATATAACATCCGCCATAACTTCGTTAATCCACCAACCAATTAAAGGATCTTGCTTATCCGTTAGCAAGGCCGCGCACTTTTAATACTTCCAATTAGTAAAGCAATAAACTATATCATCACGCGTCGAAAACGAGATAATTAACTTTCGTTCGCTCGTGCATCGTAAATCGCGTGCGCAATGGGGGCGAATTGCATATCAATGGGACTGACCGACTGTCCCAAAATAAATCCTAAACATCGTCAGGTGTCACCGCGCACCTGGATACGAATCGAACCCACGTGGTAACCTGCTATGTAAAAATCAGTTATCGGCAATGATGTCATCGGAGGGACATCGGCTACCTCACCGTTCCTGACACCATAGAGTCTCTCGTGACGGGCCAGCCCGAGCAGAACGGCAAAGTGAAGTTTCCATCGAGAAAGAAGGAGAACCGGGCGAACGAGTCGGCGTTTCGTCAGCTGCTCGCCCTGTTTCATCATCGGAAGCCTCGGGATCCTCTGCGAGGGCAAAACTCAGCTGCTTCGGCGGTTCCCCTCCTCGAAATGGGGGCCAGAGCATGGGACTACGAGGCACTGCCGGAACTTCATACATCGACGGCAGTGACGCCGTCCTCGACGCCAACGAATGCACAGCAGAAGCCACACCCGCCGAGGGTTTACTTCCAAGCTGAGAATCTGGCATCCACCAGAAGACGTAGCAGCTCGAAGTTGCTGACGCCGCAGACGTCCTGCAGGAGACGCAGTCGAAGTATGAGCGCCTGGAGCGATCTCTCGAGGTCGTCCTTCAGATTGGATGACAGGTATGTCGCTGCCGATGTTGCGGAGCTGTTGTTTATTAAGGTGTTGTGTCTACCGAAACGTAGATCCACAGGGTGGTTGGCAGAGTTGTGGTAATTGAAGGTACCCTAGACTCGGACGGTAGTCGAAACATTTATCTGGTGATTTTTATCGCATACTGTCATCGGACCGTGGTAAAAGAATTATTGTCATCGGAGCGTGATGAAAAAATAATGATGGTTTTTATTGGATTTTATTAAGGACCATGAATTATTAAAATGAAACGTTCTCAACGGGTTTGAACATTAGGTTGGTAAATAATATCGTAGCGTTTTCGTTTTTACTTTTGAATTCAAACAATACGTGTTTTATTTGACAAATTCTCTACACTGTTTGTTATGATTCATAAAATGGAATATCCAGGCGATAAAAATTTTTGTTTTCGACAAATGCTGTTCTTCGCTTTTCGTCGAGGTCAAAAAGACGAGGCCAACAATTATTTTTAAAAAATGACAAACACAATATTGTAGAGCAGAATATACGCTTCCGAACGAAAAGTAAAAACGAAAACGCTACGATATTAGGTACCAACCCAATAGTTCGAGGAAAAGTGGCACAACCAACTAAAAGTATGGCGTAACAATAAGTGGACGGTATAAGTTATTGTACTAATTATAAAGACGATCAACCATTATGTTCTGCTATTTTTCCTCGCGAGATCAGTCATTTATCATACTTACGTTAAATTCTCGGTTACACGTCTGTACGTATACTGGCCCTTAAACGCTCGACTGCTCCCATTTATCTAATAAAGTATGAGTTCTTCCATCTAATTAAATTGCTAACATATCACTTTATCTTCTTCAGTTCCAAGGTTTTTTTCCCACAAAGAAATTGCGTTTCTTCGAGAAATAGTGCCATAACCACCCAATTTCTGAGTACACTGTCCTCGTGGTATTATTCCTTATAAAAAATTGTTTACAATTTCGTACTAATGTGAAATATAAATTTTATTTATGATAAAACATTCCCAGAGAAAGTACAATGTGCGTCATGTAATGTACGAGAAAATGGGTAAATTTATATCTGGCTCTAAAGGGTGGCAATGCCATACTAGAATAGGCCATCATCGTCTGACCCATTTTCAACGTACCAGTATTAATTGCGTTAAGGTGCCTATACGTCCAATCATACTAAATTCTAACACGTCTGAAATTGACAGAACAAATGATAATATTTACAGAATTTCATACGCCATGCACCATGTTAAATGGATTCTTTAAAATAGCATTACATACGCGTTTCACTCAACACTTTTTTCTGAATTTACATAAAAACCTCGTAAACTGTACTATCGGACTTTTTTCTATCCCGCAACCGCTCTTCAATGTAGACCACACACATCGCGTGTAATATTCAGAGGCAGAGAAATGTTTATTTTAAATTTCAATTTGTTCCGCACGTTCCATGAAATTCTTGTACTGCATTTCCGGTAGATTTAAATTCGTTTTTCGTTTTCCCACGTCATTTAAATTACAATTTTATTCTACGGCGGAAAATTTGTATAAAAACACAATCCTGCGACTCTTGAGAAACGTCATCGATAATACGCGCACGTAGCTGGCGACGCATCGGAAACCAATAGTGACCGCTTCTGCGAAACGTTGAGCAAATATATGTAGCTGTACGTAGGTATACAATTTCCAGTTTGTATTCGTGACGAGAATTCTATCTATCATGCTTAACAGAGCACTGATGTTCACATTAATAGTTCTAACCGCAATACACGTGTCACACCTAGGACCGTCGGATTTTGATGGTATATTTGTTTTTGAATTATTAACAAAACGACTAGGCCAATCGGAACGCGCCAATCAGCGCTCGCTCGAAACGAGAGTGTGGGTTCTGCATCGTGCTGTACCTCTCTCACCTTTACACCAGAAACTACTTTGATAGATTCGATGTGTCTCAATTTATGGTGGTCTCGGGATGGGACCACTTCTGAAAACCTTTTAAAACTTTTTTACGGGAGCGTTACCGTTAGTCTGAATAGTTCTAACTGAAGTTTTTTAAAACCGTACCACTACATGATCCTCCCTTCGTGCATCCTGGGGAAGATGCCTCAAGTAACTCAATTCAAATAGTTTAGAATTCAAACTCAAATAGTCTAAATGTTTTTGGTAGCCCTTTTTAATGTCTACAAAATTGATTATTACATAATTCAATGTAAAACCCTTATTTTTTTTAAGGGATAATTTTAAATCACTCATAACTCAAAATAAGGGCATTTGTAAGTGTACATGTAAACATTGTTTGTATAGATCCCCTGTATAATCCGTTGGAGTTTAGTCGTAGGTCACCATTACACCCTATTATACATACAACCTTTGAAATCCCCAGAGATATAAAATTTGCATCTCTTGGCTATTATTTAAAATTACACTTGCGGAAGATATTGGTTAAACAAACTATCCTGGTATCACTTTAATTTGAAAATAAATGTATAATGTCTTTTCACCACCGAATGACCTAATCGTAATTCACGGTGTTTTAATATTGCATACGATCCTGTAACTAGGGAAATTTATTGTGATACGCAATATGTAAATTTGGCTTTGCAGAAACGCGTTGTAAAGTTTCCAGAACACCAGGGAGCTTTACGTCATAAATTAGTTTCTAACTTTTATTAGGGGCGAAGGTTGATGCGTATGTCTGCTCTCAGCCACCAAAGCAAAGAACCATACTGATCTTATATTATACATATTAAGGCAACATGCCTCGGAGATACGCAGAATTCAAAATAATATTTTACAAATTGTGTTTTAGTGTAATTAGGTATTTTTGCATCTTAAGATATTTATAATATAATACTATAAAGCAACGGGCACACCAAGTACGTTCCATCGTCCTCAAATAAAAAAAGCTTATTGGCAAACTACGTACATTGCGGCACGGTAAAGATCTAAAGGGTAAATGTGAACCATGACAACGCTGTGTTGTCGTAGGCATTCAACGTGTTAATATCTGATACCGCAGGTACTTACTATGGAAGATATTAAATATTGGTTACGAATTGTGCAGTGGGTCTGACGAACCATACGAGAATATTTCTTGAAAGTAATCTCTTGCTAATCGGTATCCGCAGCGCAATTCGGTGGCTTTATATCTGGGTCACATCTTTTAGTGACACGGTTTGGTTGGTTTGTATACGGCCTTCCGGTTGAGCTGCACTGTATTTGCTCAGATGTTTCTGGGTCTTCCTGGACACAGGGATCTCGCTACACGATGCTTTTAGAGCTTTCACAATTCAAGTACCGCGGCACAAAAAAAGCGTGGGTTCTTTTAGAGTGGCCCTCGTCATTATGCTGGAACCAAGACATTAGCGGCTCTTTTTATTAAACGGTCTCTGCTTGCCCGTTTCATTTTTCGTGTTGTATGAGATGATCGCGCGACTATAATGGTACACTGAAAAATGAAAAGTCTTCGCGTTGAGAATAACTGATTCATCTGACAAAAAACTGTGCCAGCATGTTGAGTTACGCGTAGATCAATAGGTGTGTTTGTTAAAGTCACACTCAAGGCTATATTGGCTGAAATAAGGAATGAAAAGCAGTAATTTAAATAATGCACTGCTGTAATCATTGGTTGATTTTTGCTCTGAAAATGATTTAGAAAAACCGTTTTTATACTCATACGAGATCTAATAAAATTGTTTCTCAATAATTTGTCATTTCAGTTAATCAGTCAGGGGAATATCATATGTAAATGACATTTAATAAAACAAGCCATTCAAACATTAATCTTGTTTATATTGTAATCAAGATAAAACTTGATTAATTAAAACACGACAACAGCGGTTTGACCATTACAGAATCTACGGCTTTCCGTTTTTGAAAGCTGCAAAGGCACTTGTTCGTAATGGTCATGGAAGACTCAATTTGCTGATAGACGGAGCACAAAGCTGTGGATGTCGTATTGTTAGTTTACGCCGAAATTCTATCAATATTACCTTATCGTAGCATAATAACAGCCATGACGGCAAATATCAAGCAACAGAGTAGCCACGTCTATCGTGACCGTAAACTTGACAGTAAACGCAGGCCGTAAGCTTTACTGCTTTTCAGATTTATGTCTTATTTGTGTCGATATATTATCGTCGACAACGCTGATAAGAAATTTATTTCTTTATCGCGTAACATTTTCCAACTTTACAGCTTTCGTACTGTTTAATCAATGCTAATAGGATTGACTTTCCGAGTGGTGACAAATGATTTACGAGAAATGTTTTTCTGTTAAATATTTTCAACTATACAGACTTTGCATTGTTTTGATAATATTGCTAACAACAACTTTGCGCAATATTTAGATATTGTTTACAAGGAATACACTAAAATGGAGGGTACAAAATAATCTTAGAATGAATCTGTTAGCCTCGGCCACTAATCCTAATAATACAATGGAAGGATTAGGTATAATGTTACGGTCATAATTTCCTCTTATGCTAATCTTTCCTAGATCATTATTACACAGTTCTATTCAGAACTACAAATTGCACACAATAGGCAAGCTGCGGGATTAGAACCTGATGCACACGTTAGATAAAGGGGCGAACCCCTTCCCTTCTTCGACGAGTGCACAGCACCTGAAACTCCGGTTAGGGGAGATGGTCGGACTCTCGCATCAAAAGTTGTAGGAATGTCCTTGCTATGTTGACAGACTTGAACCAGTCGATGGTCAAACGATATTTCGAGTGTCTACTTATGTCCAGTGCATTCCCGAGATTTGGTTTTTTAATTAACATAGATATTCGTGCTCGACGTGCCCCTTACTTCTTAAATGGACATAGTGCAACGAATATAGTGCCATCGCGTTTGAAGATACCTTGTATTGGTTCAATAGTAACTATAAATAAATGCTGATGAAAATCTGGAACTGGCAAAAATACTCCTCGGAAGTAATTTTAATTACATCGCTATTATCTAGAATCCTCTTGAACGTTCCCATTACGCTCGTCTGATTTTTTCCTGCACCACTAAGCACAGAGTCAGGAAACGCTCAGAGGTTGATCCTCGTTATTACGCTTCGACGAATGAGGCCGACATTCCACCCCAGTGTCCCTTTCATGTTAAACCCCGATATCGAACCCATCACACAAATCTACACTTTTTTTATGTCCCCAATCACTGAGCTTCAATGCGGCGCTATCAGGGACTATAGTCATTATTCTGTACACGTAACGAGTATACGAGAAAACATGAATTTAACACTGTACAAAAGTGAGAATTGAGCGTTTGTTATATTCTCATATTTTTCCCATATATTTGCAATTTACAAAAGTAATGTTGTTATTTATTTTACTGTTTTCAACTAGATGATACTTACCGTATTTTTATTGCTTTGTTTCAGGTAAGTGGCAATTTCTGCAAAGAGAAGCTTCTCTATAATAAGTAAGTAATTAAATCAGCGGTTGCGCCGTTGTCGTTCACGAGTTAAATTAGGGTAGGTAATTGGGCATATAGAACGTCAGAAATTTAATCGCGTCGAATAGTTTTGACACACAAGCGGAGAGATTACCTCTCCAAACGAAGATCGATGAACCCAGCGTGCAATAGTCCGATGTTTATACTTCAATCGGCATTCTTCAAACAAACAGTCACTCTATGAGCTAAGGACTAGCCGGACGCACGCTGTGTCGAATCTGGGAGACAAACGAAAGAAAAGAAACGGGGGGCAAGGGAAACACACCGACGGGTGGCGTAAAGGTGGTAGTTTTTACGACCTGGGATGACATTCCTGTCCGATTTTGTACAAAATATTTACTATATTAATCTTATGACTAACTTACGATTATAAATGGAGGGGAGCGGGTTTGGTACATTACACGTGCATTGCAAGTACAGGCCTAAATAGAATCTTATATTGTCTTCGCGTCTGATCTTTCGTCTGTAGCTCTTCACGTGTCAGACATTCGTCTGGATCTACTTATGCGTCTGACGTTCATCTGCATCAACTTAGGGGTCTGACGTTTGTCCATTTATACTTGCGTGTCTGATTTTTCTGTATCTACTTAAAGCTCACATCAACGGCCATACCATGTGGATATCCCGGTTCTCGTCCGATCACCGCAGGCAAGCTACATTGGGCGCGGATAGTACTTAGATGGGTGACCGCTTGGGAACTCCGCGTGCTGTTGGTACCTTTTTTTTTGCCGACGTAAAGTGTCGAACGATCCAGTAATCGTACATTAATCAATATCGGTTTAGGCTGTTCACGGACACCATGCATCGCAAGCACAGGCATAATTGGAATCTTACATTGTCCCGTGCAGTTATTCAAACAGCATGATGTTCATATTTAGTAGAATTTGTGATTTTTGTCAGGGTCTTCTTTCGCATTTTACCTTGGTCTATATCTACTCACGCGTCTGAGGCTCGTATGCATCAACTTAGGCGTCTGACTTTTGCGTGTTTATACATGCGTGTCTGCCGTTTGTCTGTTTCTACTTGTGCGTCTGACTTTTCTGTATCTACTAAAAGCTCACATCAACGGCCATACCATGTGGATATCCCGGTTCTCGTCCGATCACCGCAGGCAAGCTACATTGGGCGCGGATAGTACTTAGATGGGTGACCGCTTGGGAACTCCGCGTGCTGTTGGTACCTTTTTTTTTGCCGACGTAAAGTGTCGAACGATTCACTAATCGTACATTAATCAATATCGGTTTAGGCTGTTCACGGACACCATGCATCGCAAGCACAGGCATAATTGGAATCTTACATTGTCCCGTGCAGTTATTCAAACAGCATGATGTTCATATTTAGTAGAATTTGTGATTTTTGTCAGGGTCTTCTTTCGTATTTCACCTTGGTCTGTATCTATTCACGCGTTTGAGGCTCGTATGCATCAACTTAGGCGTCTGACTTTTGCCTGTTTCTACTTGCGTGTCTGACGTTTGTCTGTTTCTACTTGTGCGTCTGACTTTTCTGTATCTACTGAAAGCTCACATCAACGGCCATACCATGTGGATATCCCGGTTCTCGTCCGATCACCGCAGGCAAGCTACATTGGGCGCGGATAGTACTTAGATGGGTGACCGCTTGGGAACTCCGCGTGCTGTTGGTACTTTTTGTTTGCCGCTGTAAAGTATCGACGATCCACTAATCGTACATTAATCAATATTGGTTTTGGGTTATTCTTTCGGATAAATGGAAATCTTATATTATCCCGCGCAGTTATTCAAACAGCGTGATGTTCATATTTAGTTAAATTTATGATTTTTATCAGTGTCTTCTTTGGCGTGTGATCTTCGTCTGTAGCTACTCACTCGTCTGACGTTCAGTTGCGTCAACTTAGACGCCTGACGTTTGTCTGTTCCTACTTCCGTGTCTGACTTTTCTGTATCTACTTAAAGCTAAAAAAGTACAAAAATTGGAGGAATGAAAACCCAACGACAGAAATATGTCAAAACCGTTTTGCGAGCAACATTACGATTTCGATGAACGATAAACGTGTATAACCAATTCCATGTACCATTGGGCGCGTGTAATTTCCGCAACATATTGATCTGATACCGCACTATCCGTAATCTGAACGGCACTGTGGCAGCCGCGGTTTACCTGTAACGGATGTTTATATTTAGCCGTCTACTCTTCATTGGATGAGTACGTTATTAGGCACTACATTAAACACGGTATTCTCGCATACAAAGGAGCATCGGTACGACCTAGATAAAAGTACGGCAAAAAAAGCAAAATGAAGTATCGATCTGGATGATGAAAAGGACTAATGAACGAGTTTTATCTTCGAAGGTGAAAACCGGTTGGAAAACACGTATTCCATTGGGTTTTCTCACTTCCGTCGGCGACGATCGATCATTTAACGCATCTTTTTCTGTAGCTTTGTCACGGATTTATCTTTTTTTGCTGATCGAGGACGAGAATTTGTCCGCGAGAATTTGCGACGATTTATCAACCGCTGGACGGAGACACGACATCCAGTTGGCTGGGTTTTCCCTTGAGATCAATCGAGATACTCGGGTAGGATGTCGTAGAAGCATTATCACCGTTGGTAATGTAGATATCTACGAAGCTCCCTTAAGGCAGAGCTCTTTTAAACTCGAAGGTATTCGGTGACAGCTTATTTTCTACTTTCTACCTTATCGGTAGAACAAACTATATTGGCGACAAGCTTCGCACAATTCTGACGTAAAACTTAGAACTGTGATCTTTGGTAATGTAGAAAAACGATTACTATTTAACATTGTTATGACTGGAAGATTGCACAAAACATCGTTTCTGTTACATTTACACAGATTACATGTAACAGACCATATGTTTCGGTGAATCGAATTTCATGGTATGAGAGTAAAGCAGGCTGGTGAGAGTTTATGATTTTTCAAAATAATTCGAGCGTATAAAAAAAGTAAATGACGAACAGAATTATTATCTGCTATCAGTGGAATTTGCCACCGTTCGTGGGTTTTGTAATGAAGGTCTTGTAATCCCTCTTTGAAACCCCTTAGACGGTAAAAAATCCTACCATTTTTACGAAAGCCGTGCTTTTAAAGTCCTGAATTCTACTTATCTTGAGAGGGGATTATGAAAATCTTCAATATTCGCTTCTTTAAGATGTTGGATCATAGCAACGGGACATGGTGACATCGATCTTCTCAAAGGTTTCATTGCATTGAAAGCTAAATCTTGAAAATGGGTAGCGCGTTATAGTTTGAAATGAAAAGCAATACTTTTAAATTAAATGCACGGAGATTGAATAAATTAACGTTTTGCATAATGTTATCGTGCGAAAGTGTTTCCCTACAGATTGTGCAATTATTTGATGAAAATAGGATGTACAGCATCTCACATTTAAGTAATCAAATGTAAATGTAATTACAATTATTATTCGCGATAACAAAAAAGGTGTTGGACAAAAGTCGGAGAGTGTCAACGGCATTTCTATTAAACAGAATTACTTTCTACTTTCTACTTTCAGACGTTCTACTTTCAACAAGGACAATACACAATGATCGATAATTGTCAAGGTCATTTATGATTATTCAGAATTTATTTCCGTTTGATAAAATTTAAGAAAATCCTGGCGGGTTGATTTAACACCTTATACAAGGTGTCCCATAAATAGTGGCAATCAGTGTTTTAATAAAGTTTCTCACGGCAGAGCAATTGTACCTTAATACCGGCGCCTCGTTTTCCTTAATTTCACGATGACGATTTTAGTTTCAAATTATCTTCATTATGTCTTCCTCGTTAACGGTAGGAAACGGAGGCTCGATATAAAAATGACGCTTCCTGGAATTCCAGTTAATTATTGCAAACCGATAAAACGTACAGAAAGTTTGAGAAAGAAACAATTAAAAAGTTGTTTTTTTTTGTCCTCGTTTTATCGGACTATTAAAGAAAATGGACGTTTATAATGTAAAATGTAGCCAAAAATTGTTATTTTTGAAAAATGTTTAAAATTGTTTTTTAAAATTGTTTTTATGTTGTGCCTACTATCCATTTGTAGATAATAGTATGTTTGATAAGTATTGTACCTATTAATGAACGTTCTAAAGTAATCGGTTTTAATTATCGTACCAGCTGTTTAAAAAAGTACATTACTCTTTACCTTGAATATAGGGTTCGCGATGAGATGGAATTTTCGAGCCATTTCATTCGGACCCTCGTTACAAAACAGCGTTGCTTTATTTTCCACGATGGGTATCTTCGTTTTATTCAAGATGGGATCAATAATGTCATCTTAAGTTAAGCAAGGACAAAGACAATTAGAAGTTTGGACATTTGTTTGAGAATTAAAAGGGATGCCGTAGAAGATTAATGATAATTTGAGTCCACGGGCGGGCAACGATCAAAACTTGTAACTTAGGATTTTGACAATAACACTTTCTTCGTTCGGTCTTCTACAGCTTCGAGAAACTTTTTGTACAACTTATATCACGAAACGTCGTTCACCTCGACAGACCTTCGAGGAAATGAAAGATCGGTCGGGATTGCAACTTGCAAAAACTTCAGCGTCACACGAAAGAGAAAGGAGCGTAATTTCTTTTTGTTAAGCCGACTTCACACTAGCTAGTCAACATTTTGTGAAATTGTCTGACTCGTTTTAGACAAAGAGCATGCTAACCGGCCAAACAATATCACACAAAACAAGCGTGTTATCCTAAGTGGTAAAAACGTTAAATTAATCAATATTTTCCGTTGGAGACCTTTGTGTAATATATAATTTCAATATCAAAACACACAAATTCTCATAGTTCAGCCATGCCCAATATTTAGCACAGCATGTGTATGAGGGGCCTCATACCAAAATCGCGAAGCAACGCAACTTCGCCTTCTATTCTACTGAATCTTATTGATTTGCATTTTATTACACTTGGTCCGTCCAACTTGAAGACCGTACACTCATTGTCAGTCCTATCATACCACGACCTTTAGACAAAGTGAAACAAAACAAAACAAAATACGATTGGGATCGACAGGGGCTAAGATCCAATCGTATATGCGTACTCACATTGCTTGGCAGCTCTGGGGAGGGTAAGGTATATCCCTCGCTTGGCAAACTGGGCTCAAACTTGAACTTATGGCAACATTGAAAAATAGGTTGCTCACATTCGATCCAGAAGCTTCGGATATTGGAATGTCGTGTCGATACAAGTCAGAAGGTGTCAAGGCCTCCAAACGTCACGATAATGTAGTATCACCGTCTCGATTTAAACCAACGTTCTAGGTTTTTTGTATCATACGTGGTAACAGGTGTTCCCGCGTCACGACAGCATAGCAATACATCCACTTTAATCGCGTTTAAAGTATATATTTTTTTTCGCCTGTGACTGAGCAGTGGGCGTCGCGATGATTAATTTGTATTGAACTGTCCAAAGTATTCGCTTTTTCGAGTGATTAGTGCGTAAATTGGCGAACGAAATATTATCTTATTTGTAAACAGAATGAATCGATCAGAGAGTTATTTCTTCCGGGATCCCCATAAACGACGTTTGCACGTGTATTTAGTATGTTTATAGAGGGAGTTGTGAGAAAGGTAGGGCAGATATTGAGGGGTGACCAAAGTAAGAGGATTTGGCCGACCTAATCGCATTTGTAGTTCAAAAAAAGCGCCTTCTCGACGCTACAACGCTACAAATCCTTTTGAGTGTAAAAAAAAATGGTGATTTATTAAACACGTACTTTCTTTTTTATTCTTTTAAGCGTATCCGAGTATTATCTGAATGCAATCATTTATTTAGATAAATTTCCATCTTACTTGGCCACGAGTTATTTTCTAATAATTATTTCCTCATTCACTCGAGGAACAGACGATTATTTATTGTTTCAAGTTCAATAGTTATACTTTCTAAAATGCTGATTTTTCCGATCCGAGAAAACGTAATGTCCGCTTAAGTCGAATTTATTCTAGCCAGAAATATCATAGCTCAATTCCTGTCCCAACCATTTTCTAGAGCATCCTGTATTGTTAGCTAGCAATTTCGTAATAAGAATGAGAAAAGTTTTCCGTTCTTACCAGAGCAACCATTTCGTGCCTGATGACAATGCAAGCTGATCCCATCTTTAGTAAGAATATACTCACCATCGCCGAGAAAGTACTGTGTCGACCGTATCCGCCGGATATAACCAGGGAAATGAAAACGAAGACCCGCGTGTCCTTTGTTGCCCTTTGTACGGCTTTTCTGATCTTCCACGATGTAGAAAAGTAGTAGACGTCCTTTTCGTACATTTGATTCTAACTACTGACCCACGAGTTGCCTTCAACCGTACACTTTCCATTCGACCGTGTTCTATTCAAGAACCACAGGGACTGTTATGATTGATGATAGGAATGTTAGTGCTATTGCAGAGAATACGAAACAAAGTTATTGCCGTTCACTTTACGTTGGTCTGCACGGGGGTTTGATCGAGGAACCCTAGTTAGGTGGAATGTTAGATCAATATTTCTTAATAGAGGACGAGCGGCATTACTTGACCACCTTGAATATTATCGAACCGATCGAAATCTTTTTGTTTCGAATGTTCAGGAGAGCCAACAAAATGATTGCAGAACATTTATTATTAGTAGTATTTTGTCGAAGAATCCAAGGTCACTTTCAGTTCCTTGAATCAAATTAGGCTGTTAATTAAAAAAACTGTGATTAATTAAATGCAAGTTGTGGTTTCATGACTTCGCTTGTTGACTAGTGCAACGCAGGGTTAAAAATTAAATCGAAGTCGAGGATGGCAATATTATGGGGATGATTTCGGTTTTTTTTCTGACAGAACGGAATTACGGAGACTTATGGTATCCATCAAATTTATGTGTCGAATATATTATTGATCCGATAGGTTCTTTTATACCTTCATATAAAAGTTCGCGTGTAAACGGCGTTCTCTTATTGGCGAGAGTATCCTCGTATATCATCGGCGATCGGATATCGCCAGTCAACCATGCGGAATTGATTTCCAAATATTCGAATCCTGATAACACCAAACGTATGAAACGGTAACATGGAGCAAAGGTGTGTCTATTTTCTCAAGTCTTATAACCAGTAGGCATACGCGTGGTAGGGTTTATTGCTAAGTAAAGTCTTCGGTCCAGTGAAATTAAATTTGAGAGAATATTAAATAATAAAACTGGTACCGGAACGAGGCAAATTGATTGTTCTTCAAAATCACGAGTTCATTTTTCAATGGAGTCACCCTTTAGAGTAACACATTTTTTTCCAATGTTCCGACCACTTTTTCATTCCGTTCGCGAAGAAAGTTTCACGTTGGCTTTTCATCCAGTTGCGCTCAGGAGTTTTCAACGTCGATGTAGGATGAAAAATGTTGACCTTTCAACGTCTCATTCAATTTCGGTAACGCCCACAGGTCCGATGGTGCCAAATCGAGGCTGTGCGGAGGGTGTGCAACAACTGTGAATTTGAAGGTTCTCAGTGTTTCCGTTTTTCTTCGAGGGCGGAATGAACAAGTGGGCAGAACGTTTGGAATTACGTGTTACTCTAAATGGTGAACAACATTGAAAAATGGACTGGTCATTTTAAAGAGGAATGGATTGATATTATTCTCGTAGCACTTTTAATATTTAATCTTTTCTTATTTTTCTTATTTATTCACATATTTTTCCAATTTTTATATCGTTAGAAAATATATGTATACATATTTATATTACTTCGAAATGTACATATTTATATTACTTCGAAATGTACATATTTATATTACTTCGAAATGTACCTCTTTCATGCTTTGAAATGCTTAATTTCAATTAAAATTTAAAATTAAACAAAATTAGTGGTTTGGTAGTTCTAGCGATGGTGCGGCAAATGTACGAAAATATTTAAAATCTGCAATGAAAAACATCTAATAATATTACACTTTATTTATCCTTTATAATGTATTAGATTCGCCGAAACACGGATCCAACGAATGCACAGAAAATATTCGACATATTCTCGCAAATAATTGCATGTTTGCTGTATATTTAATGAGGCACGACGTGCACAACGAACCGGAATACCGATACGGAGGTATGCCTGCAAAGGAAATACATCTGTGCAGAATATACTTTCAATGGGATAAGAATTTTATCAGGGGAGAAGTTAATAAAACGCTAGGTAACTGCGTTTACAACTTGCTCGTATGGATAACGATGAAAGCCGACTCTTCGTAGATCGTTGCTCATGAGTCGAAAATCGATTCAATTCGTACAAAAGATATACTAGAGTATTCTCTACGAATCAATTTTACTGCTTCCAATTTGGAGAATATCAAGTATTGAAACGATGTGTTAAAAATTTAAAAAATATCTTTTCTGTTCCAAGACAACAGTTACATAAAACGAGGTCCGCTCACTGAAACGTTTATTCGTCGAATTGTAAATAAATCTGGTACTTATTTTTTCTGATATAAAAAAAGGTTCCAATTGGACACGAACTTTTGTTTCGTTTTTCAAGCAGCATGTCAATTTTTAGTATGTTTTAATTGCATTTGAATATTGAAATTCTTAGCTAAAAATCGACTGTTTTTTATTATAGGTACTGTAATGATTACAATAAATTTTATTCGGACGTAATAATATTCTGATGATACAATAAAATATAGATTCACAGCTTGAATTTATCTTCAAATAATTCACCTACTCCATGAACCGTCGGAATCATCCGATGTAAAGTTTTCTAATTTCAGTTTATTAACTCCATTTTACACCCAGTGAAAGACCATATCTTTTTTAATGAAACAGGACACCTATGGGTCATTCCGCGTCAAGTGGGCCATTTTATACACACATGGTCGAGAATTTTGATGAATTTTTCTGATCGTGTAGCGTGAAACTCATTTGAGTTCAAAAAAACCTCGAATCTTTAAAAACTTTTTGAGTTACAGTCTCTCAAACTTTTAGGTAAGGTTATTTAAAAAAATTCATATCTCCCGAACTATTAACAATATCACATTCCGTAAAATTCCGTTGCATTCGTACAACTTTCAATTGCAAGAAAGTGTACTGATTTCTGTTGTGTTTTAAAGCTAAGACACGATTGTGGTTGTTCCAACTAGACTGTCATTTCTGGCTTGTGACTGTTGATAGTCTTTGTACTATTAAGTGTTTCGGCAATATTTCAGTGGATTGTTTCAAATGAGGCACCCTGTATACGTGTTGGAACTAGTCAATGTTTAACCTATCTCAGAATTACTATCTGAAAATGTAGACACACCGAATTGATATATTCAACGACTGAATCTCCAAATCACCTTCTTCAAACATCTCTAGATTCATCGAACGCTACATGAATATGCTTTGAGAGATTCAAGGGAATGCAAATTCAAACGATGGTTAGAATACACAGCGACAGTTCCTTGCTAAATAAACAAATGATCGAACCAGGTTGTCCCAGCTTTATTAACAACAACAAACAATTTTGTGTTAGAATATGCTGTACTCACATGTGCAAATTATACTAATTCTTTTCTTTTCTCTTTCTTTACTACAGTACTGAAATCTGTTTAGGATGAGGAATATGAAAAAGGGAGAGAGATTAGGCATTTCTAATCGCAATATCCTGTTATTTTATTACTAGCCTGTCGCGGTCCAGGCGGAGAAATGTGCCAGGCGAGAGTTAAAAGTTACTCTCGACGCTTTTCCTGTGACCGCGATAAATAATAACAGAAAACTTGTCTGCCCGAAAAACAAGGGAAACAGGAGCTTCAGATGATATCACATTGAATCGTAAATGTGTAGCTATATTTTAACCAGTAAATGGGACGACGCGACAGTGTGACAGGGAGGAATATCAAGGAACGCGTGGCAGATGGTTTTGAAATTTAATTCTGATATCCACAAGGCAGACCTTGAATGTGATTTAACACTGGTTCTGATCGGAACCGAATCGAAAAAATCTATAACAATTTTAAATTGGAATTTACGCACCACTTAATCCTTTGTCGAAACACATCGATGTTTTCAAAGTAACAATAAGAAAAATTGAATAACCAGCGAATACTTCTCGAGCGTATAAATAATGCCATGTTTTTCTATTATTAACAAATTCCATGGATCAAGTAAAAACAAGGTAGTTGGAAAAAGGAAATCGAGAATCCAGAAAGCAAACAGAAATCCAAGAACGTTTATCGAACTTGATGGCACAAAAGAAAAATACACCAGCAGCACGAAGTAACCGAGAAAATTGGGATCAGCCGAAATCGTTAGAAAAAGATACTGTCGTAGCAAAAGTTTCGCGACGGAAGAACAATAAAGAAAGTTAAGAAAAGTAAAGTTCTTCGGAATCGTTAGGGTTACACGGCACGGCAGTGGAGAGAAAGATCGATAAACCTTATGAAACAATTTCACCTCGTCAGTTATCGTTTTTAATTTGAGGACTTTTGACCCTTATACTTATCATAGTCTATAGTCATAAGTCATAAGTCATAAGTCTAGTCTATAGTCATATAGTCATTACTATTAGTGGCGTAACTATAAAATTTAAGCACCTGTGGGGAGCAGATCTAAAAAAACTTTTTCGATAAATGGACTAACACCACTTTACCTTTAATCCCCTCAACTGGCGTACGTCTGATAATTCTTTTGTACTCGGTTTTTGTAGAATGAATTTTCAAACTCGTCAAATTGCGTAAACTGCAAGAATTCGCGCATGCGCAAGAATATTACAAGATTCAACGCCTTATACTAATCATATCCATCTGTTCAGAATCCCCGTAGAGTTTTTTTTTATCCATCACAACTAGTAATTCCAAATAGAAAGCGAATCCCCAAGTGGGCATGTAATTGCATAATTCGAAGTGAAAAGATATGGGAAAAAATGGATGGTTTTTGCAGAATAAATTTCGAACAACTCGTAAAATCGCAGAAACTACTAGATCTCATGCATGCATAATATAATAACAAAAGTTACTTACGTCGACGCGAGGGAGTAGTATGCGTACTCGGTGAAAAAAAGAGGAGAGGAAAAATGTGTTCTGGAATAAAAGCGATTCACGCTGTCTTCGATTATGCAAAGTTCGGCGCGTGAAAATACATTTCGCAAGTTCGAAGCGAGGAATACGAACACAGCTCCTAACGTTCTAAGAATAAAGCAACCATAGCGCGTGCACTTAATACAAATACCTACGTGCATTCCTTTGACGGGGTCAAAATAAAAAACCGGATGAACGGGAAGCAATGGTAGAATGTCAATTTGTCAATCATTTTTCTTGTCGTTCTCGCAAAATGACAACGCAAGGATAAAAACTGCTAACTGATCAATTATGCGCGAAAGTCCGCAAAGCGGGGATTTGCTCGAATTCGCGAATCCATCATGTTATACGAGGAAGTGAGAGCCCCAGTGGTATAACCGAAGTTCTGATTTTTGTTGACATATGCCACTGCGATTCTCGGCATCGTGGAGGATTTCTAAACTATTACGGAGACCTCTCTGCCAGAGTGAAAATTATAATGACGTTGGCAGGAGAAAATCAAAATTTGAGTGACACCACGATCCGTGGATTTCACCCTGTCAGGAATTCACGTTGAATTCACGTTTCGCGGGCGTAAAAACTTTGAAAACCACTGCTCTAAATAGCGAGGACTAGAAAACCAAATACTGTCCATTAAAAAAAACCAGTTTGTCGCAACATCTCTTCCAAAAATCACAGATTCACAGGTGTGCAAAGCACTGATCTGAATAGTGAAGACTTAAAAGCGTTTTTAAAACAATTCACTTTATCGCAATACCCTTCGCGAAGAACACAAATCCTTGAGATCAAATCGGTTAGATCGAGCTGAACGTGGCAGTAAACAATCGACGCTTACCATACCAAATTGTTCAAAAGTTACCTAACCACAACATTAAAGTAGCAAAAGAGAAGAGGGAAGGCAAAGAAAAAAAAAAAAAGCAAGAAGAAGCAATCCGTGCGTTCCACGTTAAGAAAAACATATCGTAGCCGGCAATTGTTTTGGGGCGTCTGCGCCTGGTGGTGCGAGAGAGGATCACCGACCAACCAGGAGGAGGCGTCGAAGCCCTCGGGATGCCAGTCGCTTCCGAGCCGCCGTTCGGTTGAGATGCGAGCTTCTATATTCCCGTTATTCCATCGTTAGAACCTCGTGCACCATTCAACCATCCTCACGGTTTCGTTAATCCCATCCACCAGTATCCAAGAAATATACTGACCCTGATTCCCTCAGCGGCTCGCTAGTCTCAATCGTAAACGCGCGAAACACGGTGGTTTTGCCGGGCCTGACACGTGTGAGCCGGATTTTATTTCGTCGCGCGACAGGAAAGAAACAAAGAAGTAAAAGTCGAGCTTGCATCGATCGGTACGCGGCCGCGATAATGTGCGATCGATAAAATCGGTTGTGAAGTTCTATTGGCCGTGAGATCGGGTGGGTCCCCTTGGTGTCGTGTTGTCCCCCCGATCAGTTTCTGACCGCGGTGCTAAATTTCCGTGGAAGGGTATAGTTGAATCGAAAGAAGAGAGAGAACTCGGCTAATGGCGCCCGACTCGACTGGTCAGGTGTTCTCCGTGTCCAGGAGGAGGTCCTTTGGGATTGGCCATCGAAGGCTCCGAGGTATCGCGAGGGATTAAAGTTTAGGGACGACTGTGACCACGGCCCACGCACGTTAAAAAAAAAAAAGAGAGACGAGGAGATCCTTTTAAGTCTCTCCCTCCCTCTTACACTCTCTCTCTCTCTCTCTCTCTCTCTCTCCCCTGCCGCGTACGTGGAAATGATTTTTCCCCTGTTGATTTAGGACCAAAAGGATTTACCTGAGACGATTTGTGATATCTGATTGCACCAGAAACGTGACGCGAGTGTCTCCGAGGTTTAGCAACGGAGTCTCGAGCTAATTCGCGGGGGACCGAGAAAATTGTTGAGCGGCGGGAAAGCAAAAGCGAAGCTATCGCGATAAATATCTGGAATTCGTTGCATTTGCGAATCTGGCGCCACCTAGAGATCCGCGCTACATATTTACCATGTACACGAATATACTTTAGACAGATGTGTACATACAACGTATGCTCGCATATATTTTTCAAAGCTTCCTAAAAAGTTCTCGCCCCTATCGTTTATCCCGCTAAATCTGAATCCGAAACCTACCTACACGTGCGTCGGAGCGAAGTCGAAGAGAAGTCAGGAATTTTGGTGACGGGATCGGAGAGATCGGTGAATCAATATCCCGAGCAGCGACGTCGATACGGAGATACGCGCCATTTACCTCCGACTGACACGAACTCTAATTCACTTATCCTAATTAGTGCCCCCTAATTGGCCGCATCGAAGGATTTCGAGATGATATCGAGCGTCGGAGGGTCCCCCAGGAAATGAAATCGACGAGATCCAACCCCAGTTGTACATATGTACATACACGTATCCCCGTGTATATGTTTGTAACGCAGTCACGGAGCGGCGCGCATAGGCGTCGAATTTTTCTACTACTTCCGCTTAGCCGATAATTAATCGTAATCGTGTGTACCGAGGGGGGGGGGGGGGGTGGGGTAGGGGTGGGCGATAAGTAGTCCCACGACGAATGCTTATGGTAGCGAAGCTTTAATCAAAAGTAGCCGCCCTTTTACAGAGGCCCGTAGAGAGAGAGCATTGATCGAAATCAATTAGTTTTGGGCGCGCGCGTGCTTGCTGGATTCTCGTGCCAGTGAACCGAATACGACGACTATTCATCCCTCGACCGCGGGCCAATAGCGTCTGTGCCGTAACGACGTCTTAATCTCGCGTTAGTGCCAATTACAAGGGTGTTTGACAATGCGATTGTCCTGGCTGACTGGAATTTCACATGGTAATACGCTCAATGCATTATTCTATGTATACGTTACGGGCAATGTAAATAATTGGGCGTTGTTCGTAATGCCCGGGTAATTTAAAAAGTGCCCAAAGGGATGTTCGATTGCCCAATGGGATATTAAAGCCAGGATCGTGTTGTTTATTACATTGCACGTAACTATGTTGCGGGCATTATATATAATACCCTATTATTTACACTGCCCGTAACATATATAATAACATACGGGGTTTACCGTCTATGGGTACAGGCTTCGCAGGTTAATAGAATTGATTTATGGTGGAAAAGTGTCAACCCTTTGGACGCGTTGCACGGTGTGTTTCATCATATACAAATTAACGGGACACCGGCTCCATACAACGTACGTCGATCATACAGTTGCCAGCGTCTCCTGGATAAACATATATTCAATGGACGTTGTACGCGTGCCCAATGCCATTAATTTGTGTACTACGCTACAACGCACGTTGCAACGGTTCGTTGTAACGTTCGTTGGTTCAACGCTCCGTGTCGCGCAGGGCTTAAAGAGAAATGCTAATTCGTGAGATGGTTTTGTTACTTTCTTTTACGGCAAGACAAAGGATACAATGCTTTCGGTAGTTTCGTGTACACGTACGTGTGAAATATCCTAAATGAAACCAAAGTCGCAGTGATATATTTTTTTTTTATTATTGTTCCTGGTAGTAGATTCCTACGTATTCTGTAATATGTTGATCTTATAGTGTTATTTTAGTAAACTGTTAAAGACGATTGTCGAGTTAATAATTAATGAAAGACAATAATTCGAAAATAATGTTTCTCATTTGCATTATGTGATACACATCAACGGTATCGATGTTCGAGACACTTACTCCCCTTTAAACGATTCTTTTTCGGACATCTATCTTTAAGAGTTAGTAAACGTATGTCCGGAGGCTCACTGTTTCTAGTATTGCATTTTTTATAGGAATACGCAAATGTGAGTTCTTTGTAACTGTATTTATAGAATACGCCTTCAGCTTGGTTTCATTGATTTTGTTTTGATCGTAAATTCGTTGAGGAAACTTGTAGAAGCCTGTATAATGTCCGATCTGCAGTATATGTAACTGCACGAAGACTTGTTTGCGTGTAAATTAGAAATGATGATCATCTCCGAAACGGCTGGTTCCCATTTGTGTCTGCTAAATTTATGAATTCTTAAATAATTTGTGTGAATTTCATTCTATGAATCACATGAAAATCTTATTCTTGGTTGAGACCAACCTAATTTCTCATATTGCAATTAGTTTACGCGTAATAGTACAAAAATATGTGTTTGGTCAGTAGGGGACGGTGTCATTTTGCGTGTTGAGAGCAAATGTGTTGACATAATTTCAACGAAGTAATATTTTATTGTCTCCTACGACGACATCGATCGGCCCGTTAAGTTTGTACCTGCACTTGCCGAACAAGTTCTATCGCAGAATTCACATTTTCCAATCAAATTTGATCCCATTTCCGTAGCAGCATAGTAGAGCAATAACAATAGTGTACGAAACAATCCTTCAACATATTATTTCTAACCACTATAAATGTGCAAAATAATAGCAAATAAAACGACAGATTCAAACTTAACTCGTAATGTTCAAGGATACAGTTTTCCCTTGAAATCTCAGGCATGGTGTCCATTAATGGGACATACCTTGATTATAGTATCATAGTTTTATCGTTATGTGCCACGACATTCTCAAACCAGTTTCAAGCTGGAACAGTGTTTCGTTGATTCGCGAATTATTCAGTTCAATTACAAATCAACGCGTCAATAAGAAAAACGTCGAATTTCTTATTCTCGCGGTGAACGTCTCGATCATTAGTATTCGTAGTCTCATTGTTTCTAACAAATGCGTCGTGCGATAGTTGAGGGGAAACAAACTGCAACGTGTGCTTGCTTATTTTCGTAACGTATTAACGCCCGAATAAATTGGATCCTCGAAATAATAAACGTAACTGGCCAGTGGCGGCGGAATCGTAGCGTGCTAACGATGACGGTTGAGAGTTTTTTATAGATGTAAATATTTCGAGTGCAAACGCTCGTACTATATCGTTGATCCAATTTCGTATGCCGATAACCGGCTGTCTCGATTAACAGTTGGGTAAAAGAAAACGCGGTCCATGCCAAGCAACGCTGTTTATATTTTCAATTCGCTTCCGAATCCACCTTTGACGTTTCTCCGATGATGGTCTCTCGGGGTCCCCAGGCCGTGGATGCTAATAAAATCGTTTTGGCGAAGTATGCTCGTCGAAAGAGAAACGCTTGGGGAGGGTGGAGGCAGTAGATTTCCTTGTTATCGGCGCCGCAAAACGAATTATCAATTTCATTTTCCTTTGATTGCTCGGGGAAATCGACCGCGGTCCCGCAAGCCATTCGCGGACATGCGATTCGCGCGCGTTTCGCAACGCGCCGAGCGTGTGGCAATCGGCACGGCTTGAAGCGAGTTTACACGTAGCGCATAATTAATACAATACAATGTAACTAGTTGGTTTGCTATTGACGTTAATTTGATGAGGGAATAATTCTAATGTGCTAATTCTTTTTTTTTAACTGTACAGGATGTTCCTAAAGAATGGACAACGGAGAGAATTGATCGTTTTCATATTTTAGGAGCAAACTGTTTTAGTTGTAGGCATGTAAATTTTACGGATACTTTCTAGAGTACATACTGTTAACCCTTTGAATACCAATTTGGAATAGCACTTGCGGCATGTACGTCCCAGTGGTATTCAAAGGATTAAATTACTTAGTACTCGGTAGTTAATACTTGACTAGCTTGTTAGGTACTAGAAAACTAGTGAGCTGGTCTACTAGTAAACTATTGTGGTAGTTTAATAGTACATAGCGAGTCAGACTAATAGTATCTAGTGAAAAAATGCTAGTGTGCGTAGTATAGAGAAATTAAATTAGCTCGCTAGTTACTAATAAACCAGTATCGTGCTCTTTAATGGCCGTGCACATATTTTATGTGTACTAGTTACGTATTTTATTAATTGTCATTATCCAACTTTGGACTGTAATTGTACCACGAAAAGTTTCATAGCCATTTAAATTTCGTACGGTTGACATAACTTGCTTTGAAAATTACTGTACAGAAATCGGTTGGCCTCACAAAGGAATTACACTTGCAATGGAAACGTAACGAGGGTGGGGCGAGCCTTGCTCGTTTTCCCCATCAACTCACTTTTCTATTGCAAAGTTTTAACTCCATTCATCTTGTCGCCGGTAAATATTTTTCGCGAGTTTACCTTTACCGAATTCAATCAGCCCATTCCGTCATTTGCAAGTTCTGCATTGTGTTATTTAAACGGGAGAAACTGAAATTTCTGGACGTAGAATTATTTTCCCGTGGAGAATGTAGAAATAATAGAACTACCAAAATAGATTTTTCTACGAGCGGAAAATTCGTAACAAGCTTGACGAACGTGTAAATTGTGATTTGTTTACAAAATAGTGCAAATTGGGAGTACAAATTCTACACTATTATTATTGTTCGTACGTGCCGTACTGTAAACTGAGGAGTTTGCACAACGTATTCAACAGGTGGAACGAAGTATCACAATATTTACGATTAATGATCAAACTCACCGAACGGTTCCAGTATCCGAATTTCATTTAAACAGAAAAGAAAATTCTTTGACGACGGTTTTCTGAAACGTGGCCATTGCGTGTTTTTATACAACTCATAGTGCATTTTTGACAACCCTGACACTTACACTTAATTGCATCTAATTCGAGTCAGAATTTCGTGCACCTATGTAAGGTGACGAAGGTGAAATAAGAAACGCCCAATTAACTTCCACATTTGAGGTAGAAATATTTAATAAGATTCTCAGTATGCGTTCGAGAGACGCATTTCTAAGATGATGCGTTGCACAAGCATTTCGCCCCAATGAGGGTTAAGTGCCTGTACAAGTACGTACATAATGTTGTCGCGGGAAAGAGGAAGTACTTACTTTGCTAGTGGCTTTCGGAGCTAATTTTGAGCGAAACATGTTAGTATAACTTAACAATGTTGGAGGAAATCTTTGAGTGTACTTCGATTCAATAATTAACAAATAAATTAGCAGAATCAGGTGGCCATCAGCTAACCGAGATTTGTCCTTATCAGTCCAAAGCAGCTTTATATTTTAACTTACCCAACTTCGACGTGGACAGGATTTTTTTTCAACTCAAAGACAATTCTTCCGGCGAACAACAACGAAGACGAGCACGTCTCATGACTCGAATCTTGTTTACGATATTAGCTGAGCACTGCACCACTTTTTACAACGACCGACGTTCTTACGAAGATCCCGTCCACGTTCCCCCGGGGAACGGCCATTTCAGCGAAAAGACCGTACAAAAGAAACGAGAAGCGCATTGAAATCGACAATCCGTCTACGTGGCGTCTACTCGGCATGCCGACGGAAAAACTCGAACGAACAAAGAACCAATCGTTCGTGAAATTATCATGTTTCCTTCCCCGAGTACTCTCCATATTCAATTATACCTACGTTCGCTCCCTCGCTAGTTCGAAAATTCAAACGATCGCACCTGGAAACATCTTGAAACGTAATTAACGCTTTAGGCCAGAGGCGGTTAACGGAGTGCAAGTGCACTCTACCCCGTCGCTTTCGCTTTTCCCGCTGCTACTCCCTTCGGTGTACGCGGTCTAACGAAGAAAAAGACAGCATTCTATCGGGTATCGTAGAGGACAGCAGCGTTGGTTTGATTTTAGACAAGGGGCATCGTGGAACGGCGAGAGACAGAAAAATTCGCGGGAATAAATGCGTGACAGGTTATCGTTCGATGCGGTTGTTAAATTGAGCTGCCTTACCCTGTCGCGTTCTTCTGAGCCCCAGTTAGCCGCCCCTGGTTTAGACTATAATTCGCGAAATACACTCTTCATTTGCTTTATTTCACATTTCCTATCAATATCGAAGCTATCCTTGAAGAGTGCGCGTGTCAGAGAAATCTTTGGAACGAACAGTTTACTCGCCGTCCGCGTAGAAAGTTTGTCGTATAGAGATACAGATACATTCCTACATTTATTATTCATTGGCTTATTAACCGACTGAAGACAGTTGTCAAAATATCAGAGTCAAGATTAAAAAAAGCGAAAATACTGCTTATTTGTTTAACTGCCGACACTACGCGAATCGGCCGATTTTATAGCGACATTCGACACTTGCTTATCGATGGTTCTATTTAAAGCGAATCGAAATCCGTGCAAATTGAGCACACGGGTTCAAAGTTATTTCGACATCGACTCGATTCGCTATATCATTTCTCTGCAGGGTGCGTACTCTTTATAAATATTTCGTACGTCACGTGCATCTACAAGCGTGCACGCTCGATAAACGAAAGAAACATTTTTTTGCGCGGTTTCCCAGAGATTCCCTCCTCGATCTAGGCGATTATACGTTGGAACGCGTAAATCATTTCGTTGGAGAGTCGGATTCGGCCGAATTGCACCATCGATGAGAATTGAGAACCGTATACCAGGTTTCCTGTTTCCGGTTAAAAATGGATCTCACGTGTGTTACCTGTCGCCCGTCAGCGAGGAAACTGATAAACGAGGGGGATAGGAGCGAATCGTGTCGTTGGGAGGTTAATCAAAGATGGACAGGTTCACTGTAATTAATCGAGCACCGTAGGTGGTGACACGGCTTTGTTCAACGGTAACGAGGATCGTTGGGAATGCTAAAACTGACACGTAGGATGGTTTTCATCATGATGCTAGGTAGGATTATATTACTGCAGAAAAACGTGAGCAGGGTTTTCCCCTGTGTAGCTTCTGTGCCTTTTTTCTTTTTGTAAATAAAGCTGCTATCACACTGACCCCTGCGGGACTACTGCTGAAATTCAACAGAGACTCTCTGCTTGTAGTAACTATTACTTTTGTATTAATCAGTTAGCTGTTGTAAACTCTTTCAAAAGTGTACACCAAAATTGTGTAGCAAAGATGAAGCGATGGCAAGCACGTTATATTTAATGAATATATTTTAATATTTCGTGGCTCGGATTATAAAAAAAACAGAGGAGCCACTTTGGTGTTCTATCTTTAAAAATATATTTACAAAATTTAGAAATATATATGACGAGTATACTCGTTAAAAAACAGTTAACCGAATCAAGTAATTGTTCACTCTAAAAAAATGAAAATAGTGTTAAAATTTTTTCATGTGGACTACACTTCGACCACTGCAATGCCACCGTGACTTTTTGTTTTCATAGATCGATGCCACTAAAATAAATGGCTCAGCGGAAAAAAACATTTGTAGATTCTTTTCCATCCAGATACAATCGTAAAAGTTTTAATCCGAAAAAGCCAAACACCGATTCTGGTATTGCTGTAGTGGTCCAATAGTGATTCGTGTGAATGGAGCTTAAACTCCCTCTGGTATTTGCTCGTTTTATGTATTAATCTGACAGAGACACTTTTATTACGCGAAGATCTGACGATTACTTTCCAGTGTTTTCAATTAGGAGAATGACGACCCGGGAGGGAGAAGAAATTATGTTGCGGTCTGAAATGTTTTTGATTTATTAATGAATTCAGCGTGCGCCCGGAAATAGAGTGCTAATTGAATCGTACTGCAGGTTTAAGGTAGACGTTCACGGATTCGCATCGGAAGGATCGCATAGAAAGGATTTTCGAATTTTTTTAGAATGAAATTCTCGGAGAGCAATTTTCCGATGACTGCGGATGGCGTCATGCGGATTGTCGATCAATGGTACGATGCGGACCTGTGGACGTCTATCTTTAACCGAATCTCTTAAATTTTGTTGCGCTAAAGCTCGCTATCCAATACCATGGTGTACGACGTCTCTAATTAAATTCGTTCACAATAATTAAAGGCACCCACGTGCATATGCCCGCGCCTGTGCAACCAAGTACCGCATCTTCTTAAATATTAAGGCATCCTCGAAACTAGCGCAAGGTACCCCGATTAACTCAAAACATAATTATTCACGAATGGGTTTTTGCGGCGAGTAAATTAAGCCGTTAAAGGGGTTGAATCGCAATTAATATTAGCGTGTACCAGCGCAAGGAGTATGATGGGAGCAAAATATAAGTACGAGGTGTATGTAAAAAAAATGTATTTTTGTCATACATTCGGTAATCATTCATTTTCATATTTCTTGTGCCTGTAGAAATATATATTTTGTAATAACTATAATTATTGATATTGATGATCGGGAATTTTGAGGATTCGATTTTCACTCCCGCTGCTCTATCTGATCTGAAAGTAACTCATTTTTATTAGTGATAAGTTCTTTTCTTTTATGACAACTAGACATGACGAGAATTAATGTATATATTATATTTGACCAATACCTTTCTAGTGAGCTGGTTTACTATTAACCAATGGGCTAGTCTAGTAGTAACGCGATAGTAAACATTGTAATAGTGTATTGATGATAGTAACAATTAAGTGCCCTTGCAGTTATTCTTACCAATCACGTTGTAGTCACAATCATAAAGTTACAAGTAAATTCTTTTCATGCAAGTCACCCTTTAGATAGATGTAGAAGGGTATTTACCAGATACTTGTGTACGAACACAAACACATTGCAAAGGTAAACGGATTACTCAACTAACTTTCCGTTCGTACAAATACATCGTGGGGAATTGTTTATTTACTTGGATAAACAAATACAGAAAGTTAAGACTAATCAAGAATCCTCTGATTGGAGGGATATTCTGGGCGTGACGAACATAAAACAAATTACATTTGTGATTGCAAATGGCGCAAGACTTGGGTCAACAAATGTACCTAGCAAAAACTTTTTTAATACATGATTAAAATCCCAAAGCGAGGGTATATAAACTACTCCCTTTTCATCATCAATTAGATACTTACCTGCAGAATTCTTCCGAGCAGTAGAATAAAAAACGAAACCTTTTATTTTTAATTAAACCCTCAATTTTGTACACTTTGTAAGCTTTCTGTTCATGTCTTAACAGTTGCCATACGGAAAATATTACAGCAGCGCCGCGGGGTGTTACGACCATCCCGCATTGCAGTATCTTGACCTCCACTGCAGTTGTCATAGTTCGGTCACTTTTTTGAAATCTGAAACAATTCCTGTCGCAAGGGAAATTTAAGACTCTATACTATGAAATAAAGAAATAAAGCCAGAAATAAAGAAATAAAGGCAGAATATATTTTTTTCGGTTTTAAACTCATGCCTAACTTTTAAATTCAGTGCGGATGCACAGTTTTTTAATTAAGTCAAAGTACGAAACGAATTCGCGAAACAGATAAATCTTTATCAATCCTTGACGAGGATATTGGACTAAGGTGTTAGATCGCACACCAGAAAACTAATTTCGCTTGCGTTAATTTGGGAGGGGACGTAGACGACCCCAATAAGGCAACTAAGTAGGCCAACGATATAATTACGTACTGTTAGGCGATTCGTGAGCAGAATGCTAATGGTAGGATTCCTTTTTGGATTGCGTAATTAGCAGATGTGCCTGACACGGACGGGCGCATAATCATAGTTTAACTTCCGCGCAACTACGGTACCGTGGAACAAACGTTAAGCGGAAAATACGTTTAGAAAACGGTTTATGAATCATTAATGTGATACCCGAGGCGGTACATGTAAACATTAAGGTTTTAATTTATCACGCCTATGAATTTTTAAACACGGCGATTCGAAAAGTTTGCTGAAACTGCTTATAGAGATTATAATTGCAAATTATTCGTATGATTTGCTTCACTGGACACGTGGCTGTGTACAATTGTACGATCGTGTTGTAAGGAAACTAATGTGGATTGCACGGACTTGGTGAGCCTAATAAAGCAGTAAGTAGGCCGCCGAAGTGCTCGTTGTTAAGAGATTCGTGCGTGTACTCTTAATAAGATAATTCTTCAATCGAGCGATGTTACGATTAACAATTTACGTACAGTGACTCTCATTAATATTCAACCGACAATGTTTAAATTCGTTTGAAGAGTTCCAATATTAATTGGAGTCGCTGCGATTGATTTAAAATATATACAATATATAGAGATTATAGTCAGGCTGTATAAGTCTTAACGCTTCACTGGTCAGCCTAAATGTGTCTACTCTCAATTTTACTCCTCACCCAATCCCTCTCACTTTGTGTGTGAGTACGCGTGCGTGCATATAACTTTATGGAGCCCCCTGTACATAATGCATACGTGCATATTGCACGAGGAATACATATCGTACATACACAGAAGTTACGAATATATTTTGATTTTCACTCAAATTTCAATCGAAATAGCAAATGATATTCTATTTTTCTGCGTGACAAGCACATATAATTCTTATAACGGAAAAAATTGCTACTCCTTCATGACCGGTATGCGAGCTGTGACTATTAAATAACGAGACTGATGCTACTATAAATTGCAAATCTGAATACATTTTTTCTTAGCAATTGGAAATATAGCAAAGTCTTGCGTTTACATTTTTTTGCCCGTGGATTCTGTTCCAGTGGCATTCGCTTTTCCCTCGTTCTGCCGCCAAACGAATTTTTCATCCCTTAAACTGTTTACCAGTTTTTCAATTCGGCAAAACATTGATAGCTTTACGGAACCTATAAAAACTGAACGGTTCGAAACGAGGTCACAGGATTGCATTTACAAGGTAAAACACTTTCACTAATTGGCACTTTCACAACAAGCACCCTGGATAATCCGAGATGCGTCGCTGTTGAAGAGCTTTTTTTCATTTTAACCAGGAAACGGAATTTTTCAGTCCATTTAATTCAGCGATCCTCAAAGTTCTGAGCTACGTTCAAGCAGATGTACACGGTGTACCATGACACGCGGGATCCATTTCAGAGGTAGAGAATGAACGGAAAAGCAATTAAAAAAGTACGCGTGTAGGTTATAGCAAAAACCCGAATTACAAGAGGTAGAGCTTTACTAACGGTGACCTAACGATGACGGATAACCACTGTTTCGGCGATTGTAAGGCGGAAATATGAGGGTGGCAAGATTAGTGTAGGGATATTTGGGTTGAATAGAAAAACATGTCATTTTATTTTAAAAAACCAACGTCACCTTCATATCTCAGAGGAAACTCCACCTGGGACAAAAAAATTAACTCACCCTGTATAACAGAGCATTTAATTAACCAATACGTATAGGATACGGGCGTCCAGCAGAAAAATTGTGCTAGGTAAACCATTATCTCTTTAATGAAACCTGCAGAGAGACTTATTGAAAATGCTTCGACTAACTGGCATGGAAATGAACAGAAGACTTTGGTTTTATGTTTTACGTCACAGTGGAAATTCATCCCGATAATTGCGCGAGTACTAAAAGATTCTTATTCGATTAAAAGACTTTTACTTAAAGACCAATGTTGGACCACTGCTGTGTTATCCCAATCGATAATTTGTCCTATTGGGGGTGAAATATTTCAACGACTACGTATTGAAATACAGTTACCAGCAGAAATGAAGTATAATGGAATCTCGACTTTTTAGTTTTGATTCTGCTTCGCGTAACAACCCGGTCGCGCAAAAAGTTAAATTACTTCAAGAAATATCACCAAAGGGTATCGGACAGTGAACGTGATCCGTGCATCGCAAGTAATAAATGGAATCTTACATTCTTCCGTGGAGTTCTTTAAACAGCTTGTTCCTCATAATTAGTTAAAATTATGATTTTTATCAGTATCTTCTTTTGCATCTGATCTTCGTCCGTAGCTACTCACGATGGGAGACGTGTCTGACGTTCGCCTGGATCTATTTACGCGTCTGACGTTCATCTGCATCAACTTAGGCGTCTGACGTTTTACTGTTTCTACTTGGGTGTCTGACTTTTCTGTATCTACTTAAAGCTCACATCAACGGCCATACCATGTGGATATCCCGGTTCTCGTCCGATCACCGCAGGCAAGCTACATTGGGCGCGGATAGTACTTAGATGGGTGACCGCTTGGGAACTCCGCGTGCTGTTGGTACTTTTTTTTTTGCCGCGGTAAAGTATCGGCGATCCAATAATCGTACATTAATCAATATCGGTTTTGAATTATTCACGGACTCTATGCTTCGCAAGCACAGGCATAAATGGAATCTTATGTTGTCCCGTGCAGTTATTAAAGCAGCGTTTTCTTCATGTTTAGTTAAATTTATGATTTTTATCAGTGTCTTCATTCGCATCTGATCTTCATCCGTAGCTACTCACATGTCTGACGTTCATCTGCATCTACTTAGGCGTCTGACGTTCATCTGCGTCAACTTAGGCGTCTGACGTTTGTCTGTTTCTACTTGCGCGTCTGACTTTTCTCTATCTACTTAAAGCTCACATCAACGGCCATACCATGTGGATATCCCGGTTCTCGTCCGATCACCGCAGGCAAGCTACATTGGGCGCGGATAGTACTTAGATGGGTGACCGCTTGGGAACTCCGCGTGCTGTTGGTACTTTTTTTTGCCGCCGTAAAGTTTCGACGATCCACTAATTGTACATTAATCAATATCGGTTTAGGCTGTTCACGGACACCATGCATCGCAAGCACAGGCATAATTGGAATCTTACATTGTCCCGTGCAGTTATTCAAACAGCATGATGTTCATATTTAGCAGAATTTGTGATTTTTGTCAGGGTCTTCTTTCGCATTTTACCTTGGTCTGTATCTACTCACGCGCCTGAGGCTCCTATGCATCAACTTAGGCGTCTGACTTTTGCCTGTTTCTACTTTCCTGTCTGACGTTTGCCCGTTTCTACTTGCGTGTCTGACTTTTCTCTATCTACTTAAAGCTCACATCAACGGCCATACCATGTGGATATCCCGGTTCTCGTCCGATCACCGCAGGCAAGCTACATTGGGCGCGGATAGTACTTAGATGGGTGACCGCTTGGGAACTCCGCGTGCTGTTGGTACTCTTTTTTGCCTGTGTGGGTCGTACAAACGACACGTACAAATTAAATAATTTTGTTACCCTTTGTTCTTACAAATGACATAAAAAACAGGTTCTGCTCGATGAAGCCGGCGTAAAAATGATTGTCTTAAATTCAATGCTTAATATCATTGCCAGATTATCGTTTTAGGAATCAAACGAATAAATTATTGACGAGCTATTTTTTTTAACCACAAAACAAGTAGAATTCCTTTGATTTTCATTTTTGTTTCTCGCAGACTCGACCGTTCTACGGAAACTGGTTAAGCATGGCTAATCCTTTTTCACTCAGATTGCTTTCGCAATCTAGTTAGGGAGTACATTAAATAAACTCTTCTCGATAACGTAAGCAGATCCGAGCTCCCCCGATGGGACTGAAAGATTGCAATTCCTCAATGTCCGACTCTTCTAAATTTATCTAACCGACGACACTCCAGTAATTAATTTAATTCAATGTCAGCATCATTTGGTTCAGTTTGTCGTTTAGTCTGTTTTTTTCAATTTCCTCCGTTCACCCTGTTACGAATATTTCTAACTGAATAAAAAAATAGTATATAATTTATCGTCAGAAATCAAAAAATAGCATTTTGATTTCTACATTCAGAGATGCGATACGCGTGTAGTATTACTAATGCGAAATAAACATTATAGCAAATGGGATAGGTTCATTACAGTTTGACAAGATCACTCTTCACTCATTGTTGTTTACATTTTTAATACTTCCAATTCACAACAAAGCACGACAGTGTCTGCTTCTTGGAAAGCAAATACTGTTCCGCACTGCTCGCCTGATGAAAACCACGCCTCGTTAAATAAATAAACAATATAAACTTCCTCCCATTGTCACGTTAGACAGGTTCGTTAAATATTGAGTCGCGGGAGCGGGATGCTTGAAGCTTTAATTTAATCCGCCACGTTTGAGTCCTCGAGCACGTCGCCAGGGCGCGCTTTCGCATTGATGCGAGAAACAGGAGGGTGTCGGATGAGAAGCTTCGCAATTAATCTGGTATTCTCTGGCCTACGGTGTCCTCTTTTGGCAAGTTAGTAGACAAGCGTCGTTTGCGGCGCACCGCGATGCGCGGTAATTACAGGAAGCGGTCCGATCGCACAGAAGCCAGATTGCAGATCGAATATCGTAATTACAACAGTTGACCTGGATTTTTCAACTGCCAGTCGTAGCGGTGCATGCGCAGTGTGTGATGACGGTGCGCACACATTCCAGTTTTTGAATGACCGCTTGGAAAAGTGGGAATCCATACGGCTCGTTAAATAAATCACCAACATTGTTGTATACGATTGTTCCATACCGAATGCATTATGCATCATCTGCAATTTGTGTTACTCGCTCCAGGGTCTGAGATCTCCTGGGAAGAAAATATTCGTGCCGGTGATTTTCCGGTTACATTTTCTGGTTTTAATGCAGGAACGCTTCCAAATCCCAATTACTAACTCGATTGCTATTTACTTGTTTGTCCGAAATTGTGATGGCGAAATTTTCTGGAAAAGACTAGACTAAAAAATAAATCAAATCGCGTAAAATCTCCCGGTCCGGCATGTTCTTTAAAGTTTTCTGAAATTTGGGAAAATTTATATTTTTACGATACTTTTTTCTATCTTACCTGTGGTCTAAAATAAATACTGGAAATATGTACCGATATTGCAAAGGTACGATTAAAAAATCTGAAATATGGAACTATGATACAATGATGAGGATAAGCGTACAGAGATTCTCATTAATATCGCGCCTCTACCAATATTTAAATACGTCCGTAATTTTCAAATATTACTGAGATGCGAAGCTGAAGGGTAATTTACACGAAATTAGTTTACTGTCGTATTATAATTGTATTAACGTGGCAGTAAATTAATTCGATAGTAATCCCGTGCAAATGACCCTTTAGTTTCGTAAATTATACCTCATTTTCCCCTGCCCATCTTAGTAATAATCAGTGAAATTGTTCACTATCCGCTTGTAATTTGGCATCGTGTAATTTAGTGTATCAGTACATTGAAGTACGTTTATACTAGTGAAGTAGAGCTTCTCCAATTCCATTACCTATCAGAGTGTGTACCAGTTCATTACTGCACTCGATTACACTATACTTGCTTACATTAGCCAGCGAAGAATATTATCGATCACCATACTCAAGCCACTCACTTCTTCCTAGCAAATTAATTTCATCTGAATAACCGTTAAAAAAATGAGAATTACTGCAGTCTTGCAATAAATGTAGACTGAAATTGAAACCAATTTGAATTCTACCTATCTCAAGTATGTAATGATAAAATTACAAACTTAATTAGAATGTGCCATGGATAAATATTAAAGAGACATTGGACTATTGAGGCATGTTGGTCTTCATTGCCAAACAGATCGAAATAAAATCCTTCATTTCACGTTTCAACGACTATACCAACGACATTACACGCCACGAGCAATTTCCGCTAAAACATACCAATCGTATTTAATTCGTTCCACCTGGTCGATACAAATTAATCCCATTTACTTCAAGAAACTTGAAACCAGATATAACTTGTTCGACCGATATGAAACTTTAAACGAACCTCCCGGTACTGAAACAATTCGTCAAATTAATAAATGAAATTCCCCGAGAAAGTACATACACTTCGTTGCAACTGCAGCTCTAAACTAAAATAATGACGTTAAATCTTCTCGAAAGCAGAAACATCCGAGGCGCGAAGATATCGTGTCTTCGTCCCTACCGTACTATCTATAATCGACCAGCCGAGTTTACGACCTATGGACCAAGAAGCAGAGGAAACACTTTTTCTAAAAAGGACACTTTAATTAAGGAATGAGACGCGGCGACGACGACCAATAATTATATCGAGACCTATTTTTCTTTACATCGATTCTACCATACATTACGATGTATTCCATGGGGCCACTCTATACAAGACGAATTAGTCAATTAGCATAAAGAGAGAAGAGGAGAGAGAACGCGCAGAGTTCAGATATTTTATAAACCTTTATAAATCCAACAAACAAACAAAAAAAAAAAATTCATTTTTCCAACCACACTTCCGCGCACATATCCTTGGCCATTGCCGACGTCATTTCGTGATCATCGAGCATATGCCGAAACGCAATCATCGTTACACCGACACCGAGGCGACTCTACCAACGAATTGCACCGTTATCGGCGCTGTAATACGAAACGGTTCGAAGTGTTAAGTGCGCAAAAGATCGGCAGGTATTGTGCACAGCCAAGTTAAGAAAAAAAAAAAAAAAAAAAGTGTGTTATACTTGTTGCACGAAATGTCTTGAGTGTAAGTTGGTGTCTCTTGATTACATTGCTTGAACCCACAGACGCATGTTAACGAAGCATAATCGATATGATGAAATTAGTATCGCTCTTACCGCGCAGGTGTTACGCGTAGAGAATCGGTCATTAAAATGCATGCCACCGCATGAGATTCTTTCGATTCGTCGCGCGAGCGGGCGTTAATTATGTTAATTAGTTTGTCGCCCATCGAACATTGTCATTGAGTTTCGAAATGCTTGCGCGTGGACGTGTGCGATCAGGGCTTCTCAAAATCAGTCCGAATTTCACTGTTCGTCTATCGCGTGTGCCAACTTGAAACTAATTTTTTTGTTAATTCAGATATATGAGAAAGGCTACAAAATTATGCAGTGTGAGACACACGTAACGAGTTAATTCTCAGATCGTTTATGTGGCGATCGATTGAACTTGACGAAATTATAGAGGTGACAGATGTATGCAATTTTTAGTAACGTTATTGTTGTCGGAATGTTTGCTTTACGCTCGACGCGTGTTTAAAAGCGTCACGCAGGAAGGCGTCCTCGGTACGCTGTGACATTTGCAGAATAATAACTCTCAATGCTACAACATTAATCAGCTGTTGTAAATTGGTGTATTTACATCGATGTCACGCTTATTTTAAACAGCCGATAAATTGTAGCGTTCAGGGTTTGCATGTCTACAATGATCATTGTGCCGAGATATACTTCATGAATGGTAGCTTTAACCACGTGTAACACGCAAACAGGATATCGCTCTAATCCCTTAAAGTTTTGCCTATTTTCACATAAGCATACTGTAGATCTGCAGAACATCCTTTACAGACCTCTTTTAAAAATACAAAACGAGAGCGTTTGATTTTTTGTTTTTAAGGTGGTTTTTTTTTTAGTAATAGTACTTCTGTTTATGCATTACGATATCAAGAGTCTTGACGTATCCACTGATTCTTTTATAAAATTTTGTTGAATTGGAATGATGACAATGATTCAATATTTATATATATATATATATATATATATATATATATATATATATATATATATATATATATATATATAGTATAAAGTTATAATTGTCCACATTTTTAATTATATGGACCTCGTTTCTCGCTGTCGAGATTGCACCTATCCCGTAAATCAAGAGTATTTTTTATTAATTCCGAAGAGACTTTGCAGTCATAAACGCATTTTCCAAAATATAGGGAGATATGGAGTACAAAGAATGCTTTGAAGCGGCCTCGCGATTATCCGAATTTACGGATTAGCTTGCCGGAGGATTTATCACAAAGTAATAGTCTAGAATGCGGAATGGGAGTGGATCAGTGCACTCGCATTTATATCGCACATGTGCTCTCGCGACGAAGAAGATTTGCAAGTAAGCCCGTAAAGCTTACCTTTACTGTTTCTGAATATCGTCGTATCATTCAAACTATCGCGCGATTGGTCGGCGCGTAAAGGTGGATTCTGTGTACCGTAAATGTTTTAAGTAAAGCAATTGTGGTCACGTTCGGGATACGCGCGAGTCCACGCAACACTAAAGCACGTTATTTCTATGATAATTTGTAAACAAAACAGGAAATTTAAGAAACACGCGTTTTTTAAATTATTTTTATTATTACAATATACTTAATTATAAGAATTTCCGAAATGTGGTCTTTATTATTTTACTATCGATTTACTTGCTAATACGATATAGTAAAATTAAATGTGCAGCTAAACCTATAATTTACGAAATGTTTTCAAACTTACGGCTCATAAAATGGAATACCTGGTCGGAAAAATCAGCATTTTCGGCATCCGCCATTCCTCGCTTTTCATCGAGGTCAAAAAGCCGCCGAAGTGGCTCGGGACGTTTGCGCGATGTACAGAGACGACGCCATAGGCGAATCTACTAACTAAAGAAAACTAAAGAAAAACCTGCTCGTTATTATCCCAGGGATAACACCTTCAAGAGACTCGAAGGGCAACACCCTGCATTCAAAAGCTCGGTCATTAAACACTCATCTAAATAATTCAGTATCGTTCTTTCAAGTAAGCCTCAACGAAACCCAACGCGCCGAATAAAAATCCGTCAATTTGAATTGCCCAAACGCACAAGACGCTGCTCCGTACACCCGTGAGAAACATTACAGCCGGTTAGAAAAGTTGCGGCGCGTCGGAACGTCGACGATAATCGGCTGGATAAATTATGTACACGCGAAATCGTGACCATTGGCGTGCTAGCGAACGGAGAGAACTGTAAACGCAGTCGAGTTCCGAGGAACGACCAGATTTAATGACCGACCTGCTTCTGCATTGCGGCACAGAGTGCACCGTACCCGTTCAAAATTTTGCCGGGACTGTCCCCTATCGGCGTTCAAACTTATCCTATTGCCAAATCGTGGCGAAGGATCCCCACGGTACCATCATAAATCCCGATGCGTTTCCAAGCATTTGAGGAATTGCGATTCGCCAGGTTCTTGATAATATCTAAACCCCGTAGGAATTTTTAGGATTACATCGTACCCGGGGAAATGGGATCTCGTTGAAATGTCCTTTCGCCGATATGAGGGGAACGATGGTAGCAGGGATAAATATTCGTGGTGATTGCATTAGCTATGGAAATGGTATTTTCTTTCTACCGGGTGTGATTAAAGTATACGTCGAAACTGATGAATTAACACTAGGTTTACGGTATCCGTCAGTTTGACGGATTTCAAATTTTGAAACGAAATATGCCAAAAACCATTGAATTAATTTGAACTAATGTGCATCGTAAATTAATTCGGACTTAAATTGAATAAATCGATTCTGTAAAGAAAATGCGTATTTTCGTTTATCTGTCTATTTGACGGGTGCTCGTAGAAATGCCCGTAGAAACTCCCGTAAACCTAGCGTTAATAGAAGTCATTGAATGGAATAAAACACTGGGGTGTTGGCATTTTTTACATAGAAAATGTACAGTTTGTTTGAATTATTCATTTGAATTTAATAGCTACGTAATTACGAACAAATATTCAATTTCATTCTTATCGTTTATCTCGAAATCATCATACATCACATCGAAAAATGTTTCGAATTTCTAAGAAAATCCCGATCTTCGTACAATGTATGTACCTCATTTCTTTCTGCGAGTCGCACAGTCGGAGTAGTTAATAGCTGCAATTATGCAGTGGCCGGTAATTTCTCTTTACCGTATTACGCTCGCTCTTAAAAGGCATTTGTAAGTTGAAATTCTAAGTAATAGGGCCGGTTAATGAAACTATGGAACACGAGTTGTACATTAATCTCTTAGAAACGTGTAACTTAAACGACATAAATAGAGCAACATTTTATAAACTACGGAAGCGGAAATCAAATGAAAGATTTGGTATCAACTCTTTAACGAACTACCACCATTTATGAAACACTCTATATTTCCGTAGCAATATCGCAATCTTTCAGAATTCTGAGTATCGACCCACGCGGGTTGCAAAATTATTGAATCGATGATTTAGACTTCGTTATCGAATATTTCTTGCTTCCTTGCTCCGATGCATTATGTCTCTTGATGTTCCCTGCAACGATCGAGTCGATACGTTATACCAGGTGAACGCACCTTTGATGTCATCCTTCGGTTCACGTTAACCACGCCTCTTTCTTATCTTCGTGTACTTTAGTACTTTTCGTACTATTCACGTAACCCACGTATAGTGATCTTATTAAATTCGCTTAACTTTGTCCTAAATACATTCTGGAGAAGCATAATAATCGTCGTACACCAAAGCATGAAACTCATTCCGATTCGAACGTTGAGTTAGGCCACATCGGACTTGCATTCTCTATTAGGCTAATGTACGTGCCAAATGAGTGTACTGTCCTTCAAAGGAAGAGCCAATATCCCCTCGTTCAAAGATCGACGATGCGTGGGCGGTGCATTATTACGTATGTGCATACATTCAAAGACATCGTACAACGTGCACACTGATTTCGGGGCAAGCAAATTAGCAAATATCGCCTCAAGCCATTTCCTTCGTTCCTCTTCGTAGTTGCCACAATTATTTGAAAGACATCCGCAAGTTCGTTTTCAACTTATAACGAATGCTTTCTTAATGCTTTGTTAACCCCTAGTTCACCGTGGCATTAAACATAAAATTTCACATAAAAAAAACATCGTTGCAAGTGATTATTAAAAAAATAAAAATATTTCACGTTGTTTTAGAAAACTTCGGACCCGAATAAAAATAGTCCTCTAAAGCTTATAAAACATCGATTTTTGACATTTCGCTTTTTCTTTGGTTTCTAATATACGAAGTTCCGAGAATATTCCTTCCACGGTACTTACATTGGTACACGTACCGCGGATTGAGAACCTCTGACCTAAATCAGTATGCCCTACAGTACAACATCCGCATATTGCGGATCACATTTCCGAAAATACGCCGGCTGGATAGTGGGTACCGGAATACGAACACGGAATTGCATTAGACCCAATCAAAATAGTTCGAGGAAGTACAGTCGAGTGCGCTGAAGGGAAGGGTACAGTTCGTAGGTGATGGATGCAGGTGCCGAATAGCATCCATGACAAACAGGTCGAAACGTCAAGCCGGGATCCTCCTTATCTCTCAGGAGATAGTTAGGAGTGAAACTCGAGCGGAAAAGGGGGGGGTTAACGATTGAGGTTGACGACTACCTACGACGTTGCCGGTTTTTTTTTTTCGTCGCAATAGTCGCCATACCGTTGGTACCTGATCCAGTGATGGAATTAAGATAAAAAGTTGGCGTAAACGCTTACTACAAAATATGTAGGTACGAAAGTTTTTAATACGGATTGAGATAACGTGCCGCGTTATGTTTTTGTAGGAATAAACCTAGATCATTCACATCTCCGGATCTCCAAATTAAATACCTACGATTGCATACGGAACAAATTATGCTACCGTGGAAATTATTTCTAAAGCAAGCAGACACTTGTGATTACTTACGGAATAATTGTTGTCAGTGTGGAAATTATTTCTAAAGCAAGCAAGGGATTAAACATTGTGAGTAAGTTGTGATGCGCGCGCAAGTATGTCAACGAGAAGAACAGTCCTGTCATTTTCCATACTTCGAGTGCTAATATCTCCGGAACTAAAACCAAGCGCCAACTTTTGCTTGCGAATTCGTGATCCAGCGACCCGAAATACACTCGATGGAGTTAAAAAAAAAAGTTTGGAGATCCGATGATCCAGGAGACGTGCATGATCTAGATTTAAGCGCTTTTTTTTATATCACTCGAATAATAACAACAGTCCGCTGAAATTGAAATACATCATAGATTCCGAGAATTTATGCAACTTACATTGTTAACGGTTACGCCCGAACTTTTGGTCGCCCGGACTCAAGTTTGCACAAACCCAATCTTCCAGCTGAATACTTTTTGTCTCTCGAGTTTGCCAATTTGTCTAGTTTCAAGGTAGCTACCTTTGATCGTCGAACTTTTGGTTCGTTAATTAGTTATTCGGCATAACTTTCCGTACTCGAGAATAACGCTACGGTTTGGAAAGTTTCCACGTCTAAGGATTAGTACTTGTTCTGCCTCGTAACGGGGAATGCCGAGCAATGCGTACAGCGATGCGAATCGTGGTAATTATTCTGGAAACATTTCAACCTGACTGCCCGGGGGTAAATGTTCGAGAGACGCAATTTTTATGGGTGTTGTTACCATTCTTACGACATCGTCCCACGGTGTAAGTAAGCATTTTAACTCAAATGATATTACCGCCGTACGTTACCCACCCTTCACTCGCTTCTATTTTCGTACGTCTGCGCCCTTGTTTTCAATGCCATTACTTATTCCGGTAGCTTGATTAAATTACTATCCATTGATAATATTTACATCACTTAACAGATTACATACACGAAAAGCTTTATACGCGGTGCCCTTCATATAAATTCACCGTTCTACCGAAATGCTGTTCGATTTACCAATCGGCCAATTTGTAAACGTCATTTAGTGCGTTCCGCGTCGTTTTTGCGGAACTCTCATTAAGGGTGCATGTACCAATCCCCGCGTTGGTGAATTTAAGATACGCGAAAAAATGTTACCGCACTTTATTATCAAGTAAAATGACCAAAAAAAATATTACGTTGTCACTATTTATTATTTATTTATAGGTACATATTTAATAAACACTTTACAAAAAATCAAAGTACGTTAACATATTTCTGCGGCACGCTGTATTTGCAAATATCGCACGCATCTGTAATACTTGCGAAATTGAAAGCTTTGCTATTATCAAAATAAATGTGGCAACGTACTAAAAGCACTCTGAAACAAAACATAGAGTTTGAATGGAAAGTTGAGGCGCATTTCGCGTGGAGCGCGCTAAAGCCCGGTTCGGACCATACTAATAATTTAGTCGAGTGGCGAGTAATTTAGCAAGTAAGCGTGTTCGAACAACAAAATTTTATTCTGGTAGTTTAGTCGAGGGAGAAAATGAGCAATAAATAAAACATAAATGGTACCGGTGTATTTCCCCCTTGAAATCCTGAGGTTTTGGTGTCCAACATTTTCTCCGAAAATATATTGTGAGATTTGAAGTTTTTAATTGAGCACCCTCTATACTACACTATTTTACCATTGTATTATTGTTAGTATTACATTATAACTGTTCCCCACCTGCTTGTAAACTTGTATTGTTTAATTGGGCGTATTGTTACATTGACATACGTTAAAAGAACTTAAAATTTTGAAAACTTTACTACCACTCGTGTAATTAATCGTGCTACTAGTAAAAGAACCTCCATCCTCCCGGATTCAGCAATAAACCAAGGTAAAATTAAGTCGAACGATAACCCCTATGGCCTCCTGCCGTCTCTTCTTCTGCGGAGTTAATCGTTCGGTACCCTTCGTCACGAAACAGGACAACCCCAAAAGAGCGAAGATTAAGGGAACTGAGCCAGTTAGTAACTCCTACGAATCCAGGAAAATTAATTTTCTTCCGTATCTGATGGTGGCTCGTTCAGTTCACTCTCCATCGCTCGCTTTCCTTTATTGTGCCCTTTCTTTCTGTCTATGTATAACCCACGCAAGACGAGTATAACACTCTATCTGTCATTTTCGCCTCGATATATTGCTATCATCAGTTTTGTTGTAGTATCCGTACGCGTGACAATTTCTGTCCGACAGCTTGCTCCTAATTTTCAACCCCATTTTCGGTGGATACTTTTAATACCAAATACAGGTGAATGTTAATGGATTTTACAATGGTCCGGATTAACGATTATTTTGAATGTTGTAATGGTCTTAGAAATAGAATTTAGATGGAAATATCTAAAACGTTTAATTCCAGAGAAACAAGAGAGGGCTACGCCAGGCAATGGTTCGACAGCGATCCGTGTGAAAAAGGCATTAAGCTTCTTTCTTCCTGTTATAATTACGTCCGTCCGCGCAATTATTAAATGCTCTAATTATGACGAGATTTAGGCCCCTTTCGCGCGAACTATCGCACCGCTGCCTGCAGTACGACAATCGTTCTTTTGTTCTTTCTTTTCGAGTGGGATATTTCAACGACCACCGCATTGAAATGAAAGTCGGTATTGACCTACCGCAATGTTCGTGTAATTTCCAAGAATTTTAATAATGCTGTCATAGAATTTTTAAACAGGAATTAGTTTTTCAATACATTCATCTTCTATTCTCGCGAATGCCAAAAAAGAGTTGTGGGTAATTTATATTTCCTTAAGAAATTTGTTATATTAACAAACTTGGTGGTCACGTCACTTCAACTCGTAAATAATTGACTAAGAAAAAACAGTAATGGTTGCGACGTCTCGTATGAGAGACATTTAGCTCTCGCAAGAATTCTCGTACCTATTTCGTTAGTCCAACGGACACTTATTATGCAAAAGAAGAAGCCGTATTAAAACTAAGTTTCCAGTAGAGAAAATTTCAACATTGGGAGAAGAGCTTATCGGAAAATTCATTTCTCTTCGGCAACGCTGTGAAATTATTATGCAAATCGCAGAAAATGATCTGAATATTGATTAAAATCCATTTCGTATTTTATTTAAATAACGCGGTCGTTTAAATATAAGGCGAGTATGGATTCTTGTACTGCCGTAATGGACCAAGTGTAGAAAAACGTGTGAAATTATTGTGACGTAAATTTTTGGGAACAAGTTGCATATTCTTTTATTACATTACTCAAATCCAACGGCGACGAAAACTGCGTTATTGTTAACGATGGTTTGAAATAGGTAGTTTTTTTTTTTTACATTTGTTCCGAGATTGGTAGGATACGACTAGGGGTGTCTTTTATCAAAAGCGCAATTCAGCGTGAAGCTGTTGCGCAAACATTCTCCGCGCTGCAATTGACGCGACAGGTAAACAAAGAGCTGCGTTTAATTACGGCATAACGGTCGCTGAATTTCCAAGACTCTCTGTAATCAAATGTTGGATGATTTTTCCAAATTTACTCGCTGGTAACTGCACGGTAGAATGACATGCGTACTGTTAATATTAAAATTGACGTGTCGTCCTAACGTGACGTTTTATAAAACAATTCGCATAATTTTTATTATGTCGAGTTGAAAGAAGAGGAAATTTATGTAGAGAGGTAGAATTGTTTTCCAGGTACTGCCATTTTGTCGTGTGTTCGAACTTTTTACTTATTCCAGTACCAGACATAGACTCATTTATACATTTTAAGAATCTTTTGTTTGTAGATCATACTTACGACCGATTTTATAGCTGTAATGGAGAGAAATTTTTTCAAGCGACCCTGATGGGATCGTTATATCTTCGAACAGAATCACTGTGTCTGCGCGATAAAATTTCTCCAGGTTTTTCAAACATGGATACGTACGATCTTGCGCAAGTAAATTCGTACGCTTATTTGTCTTGTCTAAAAAAAAAAAGTTCCCGAAAATTGCCTCATTTTTCAACCGTCACGCTAGGGAGAGCCCTTAATAACAAGTTACTTTGGCAAGCAAGAAAAGATAAAGTTTCGCTATCAACGTGTGGTAATAATTTAGAAAATACGCACACGGACGGGTTCTATTACCCCGGGATTTATTTAAACAGTTAGCTGTTGCAACCTTTTTGAAAAGTGTGTGCCCAAACTATATCATCTTTATGAAGCAATAATAATAAATATATTTTAATAGTTCGGAAATCGGATACCACTTCCGCGTTCCCTGTTTAAAAACATCTGTACAAAATTGACAAATATATTTTGGTTTTAACGTAAATTTTCATTTAAATAACTAATGGTAACTACTTTTCTGTGTGTCGTGTGTAATCGTTATAACATAAAACATTGGCATTTATTCATGACGAGTATACTCGTGAAAAATGGCTAATTGGTTAAACTGGCTCTCGTGTACGTAAGCACCTATTCTCAACAATTTATCACACAAATCAGATTCTGGAAATTCTCAAATCGCTATGTTAATTTCACAGCTACCAATGCATTAATCTGCGAGTAAACAAGACCAGTCCATAACGTCTATGGTATACAGCCAGTCCCATTCGTTCGTATATTATACTACAATATTCAAACCCGTGTATTATCTGATAAATATAGATTCTCGTTTACCTCGCGATACAATAGAACGTCCATTAACAGAAAAAGCAATTACTCGAGATATCGATTATCCGAAAGACAGCCACATCGTTAAAAATTTGATTTTCATTTCTGACTAACAACTAATGAAAGAACATAATTACACGCGCTACTTACTCCAACAATTAAGCAATCAATCATAATTTTGGGTTAAAAAGAATTCACAACACGGTGTTTGCCACGCGGGGGTACGCGACACGTCCATTCATTTTATAATTACGTATCGATCTGACAATGTTACACGACTCGTATACGTGATATTTGACCCGTAATTAAGCAAAATGGATCGAGTTACACACTACGGTTTGGTGCAGTCCGAATGATTTGCAGGCATTGTGGTATTGTTGCGAGAGCTCTCCAGGTTCCCATAGCCTTGTATTCTTGGAGGACTCTCTGGGGAGAGCCTCGCTTTTATCAGGAAAACCCCTACGATGGAACTAACCGAGGAACAGTGTATCCTTGTTTTGAGAAAAAAAATCATTATTTCTGGTACTTCGCAGATCGTAAAGAGGACGAATTTTTCTACAGTGTAATCGTCGACCAACAGTATTGCCGTAAATAAAGCGACGATGTACAATACCTCTTGTTTCGCGATTTTTTTAAAAATGTTTCGTTAAATAAGGAATGCATGGGCAGTCCGGAAATGTAGGTCACCGTTTCAAACATGGAGTAACAATTGCGCACATACGTTTCACGTCAAATTTCATCCTTTGCTATCTATAGTTCAACATCGTGCACGATGCGTTGAGTTTTTATTTTTACATATATAGCTTAAATTGTATATAATTGTATGCAGATTAAATTGAATCGGTTTTATGTTATATAAAATAGTGGGATGCACTCATTGTTGAGGTAACATAAATAATTTAAAAACTTTGAGAACCTCGTATCATATATATCTTTTTATGCACTTTTCTTCCACTCCTCCACTCCTCTTATCCTTCAAATACTCAGCCACGGGTTTGAAAGTACCGGATACGTATAACTTTCACGAGGATCATACGTGATCACCTTAGTGGATCGACCAAAGGGAGTAGCGGAAGACGCTTTGAGCTATCTTCTCCGCGCTGACCTCGAGGCACAGATCTGTGGCGTCTGGGGTGATTTAATTAAGGTTGCATAATACTACAGAGGGGGGTTTCGCTGATTGCCAGCGGCCATCTTCGCTCGCTCTCATGAGAGATTTACCATTTGGTGCCTTCGCGTCGGCTTTCCGGTACGAGAGTGGAAGTGATTCATCGACCGAGTCGAATCACTTGCTTAGACACGCTCGCCGGCTTCATTCCCCTTTCGCGCCTGTGGATCGGAAAATCGAGATAGAGGTTGGGACGACGCGAGCATGTCAAATATACGGTTCCTGGTTTTATTTGAATTACAAGCGGGACGGATGTCGGGCGTATGCAAAATACTACTGTGTGCATACGAGAAGCGTTAGGACCTCGAGGGAAGGGTCTGTAATTTTTTTTACACCTGATTTAAATAACCAAAAGTAATTGGTTTATTTTCTGGTAGAGTTTTATAGGATGAAAAAATGAAGAATCAATTAAAATGTATGAAAGCATACGTATAAATATTTTTCATCCTATAAAACTCGACTAGAAAATACGTCAATTATTTTTGGTTATTTAAATCACTTTCAACACGGTCGATTAATTTTTGTAAATATTTGTTTACACCGTTATGGTTTAAACATCTTCAAGCGTCTCTGTGCGCCAGGTGTTTTATCGCGATAATGTTGTTGTTTCTTCACTTTTAGTTTAATACACTAGACTTTTCGGTAAGGTACAACGATTGGAGCCAATCTGAAAAAATGGTAGGGATGGTAGTCATTATAGAGCCTTTGGACAGTAACGTCCGAAAGTTTGTAGTCATTTAATATGTTTTGCATCGTTTGATATTTTATAAAAGTTTTGCAAAACTTCTTGGTGTATGCGTGTTTTATTATATCGAATAACATCACAAGTACATTTTGATCCAAACTATGATTAATTAAAAAAATTAATTCGAAGAAGATATGGTGGTCCGGCAATTACGGACGGCAGATAGACCGAAGAAAGAATTGAAATCTTATTGGCACGCAAGAATATTCGCCCTTTAAGCCTCATCGCCGTTTCCATTGGCTCCATTTGATATTCCGTCTGCTCGAGTTACCGATAAAGTGAAATGACGAGGAAAATGTGTGGATGCGTGAAAAGAGAAATGGTTGCCCCGAGGAAAAGACGGGTGTAACTGATTGCGTATAAATGTAGGAGTTTCAACTATATAGAAAATTCCTTTCAAACCCCCCGAAAATCTTCAATTTCAATTTCGAAATTTAAATACCAAATTCGATCGGTATTTCTACATTAACATTCGTTTCGAGAGATTTCAATTCCAGATGTCGAAATTGGCTCTCGCTAAGGCGTGACGCGGAGGATGAAACGCACCGTGATGTAGAAAGAGTAATGGTACCTTCAGGGGGTAGATTAAATGTAACCGATAAGGCGCTGTTAACGATGGAGATCGGATTCGATACAGTTCATAATTGTAATTCGATTAAACGGGCTGAGGCGTTTGCAACAGGTCACTCGAATAAAACTCAGATTTTTGAAAGTGGGCAGAAAATGGTTCGAGCTATGTTAATTATTTAACATGTAACAGATTTCTTAAATCATCGAAGAATTAAATTCAATAGATATTCTACGGCGAGTTTTACAAACAAACTTTGTAAATGATCGTACGCTATTATTCAACCTTCGCGAACAGCAGAATAAAATTCGGTCTCGTCTCGTTAAGACGAATGTTAAGAGGAATAGAAATATCTTACCGCAGAAAGTTGACCGAAAAGTTGCCCGTAAGAGTTTCTACCCACGGTGGAAGGAAGGCAAGTTAATCAAACGATCCCCCAGGGAAAGTTTAACTACACGCTCGAGGGTCCCTTGTCGGCGCCACGATCGTTAGAGTCGTGGTTGATTCAATTGTTACCAACAAATGCAATTAAACAATCTCGCCTGCGAAATGTAACACGTAGCTACGCGAAAACAGATAAATTAGTGGTATTGATATTGATTATTGTATCGATCCTACTATCGGTGCTAGATATAATACAATTCAATTAACATATAAATAATCACCGGCGTAAATTCCGGTCGTGTTAACTTGTAACTTTTAAGAAAATTACGCGTTGCTGCGTACCCAGGATGGAATTTCAATTACACTCAATCTCTCGTAATTTATATTGTTTTTAACAATTTATTTAGCTACAGTGCATACTGTGTTATTAAACATTCGTCAGTGTGTTAGGGTTTATTAAACCCTACGTGATAAGATTTTGTGTGATACTGCTTAATCAAATTTACTACTTAATGAAATCCTTATTAGATATATTTTTATTTATTTATGTACAAGTACAAGGTTATTGTATTTATTGTCAGCATTTCTAATATTTCAACTATTTGTTTAATCTGAACTCATTTTTAAAAACTGCCACAATGGAGTTAAATCATCGATATTATAATTTGGAAAGCTCTCGTTAGTATCTGTACTAATTATCTAGAATATACATATGTGCTATTATCCCAAACGCAAAGGGATTTGAGTGTTCGGATTACATCTCACGCAACTGTAAGTATGAACAGTTTCAAAATATCGACGCCCGACACCACTAAAGCAGACATGCTTGATGCTCTCAACATAATTGACGTTCCGCTAGAACGTTGACGTTACCGCCTAGTCTTTGACCCAGGAACTTGGTATTTCGAACTTTGGATTTTGGTGAGCCGTGGTTACGATCGTAGACGTTGCCGTGTACCATTGCATGTTTCTCACTTTAGAGCTACGCCATGCACGATACTTTATCGCCGAGACCTGACAGACCAACTTGAAATGTCACGTCCCTCGGTAGGCCGCATAATAAACGTTTGTTCCGCTTTTTCACGTAATTAGCACGTCAATACTTCATGCCGCACGAGATCATGCATTCGTTACGTTGCCGGACAATCCATTATTAGCTGTCTTCTTGCCGTTCAATTTGTCGTTTTGCGTGGCATGTTTTGATATTATTACCATCGCGGACATAAACAGATATGATCTACCGGAAATAAAAATTCAGATTCACCGGGCTTCCCCTAATGCGATGTTACTTTCCCGTCAACGTCCTCTTCCGACTGGCTGAATTCAATTTGACCTCTTTCTTTCTTATCCTACTGCACGTGATTAGTTATCGTAACGATAACCTTCTTTCGTTTCTTAAGAAACGAGAATACATTACGCCATTGATAGCTTTGAATCTTCGAATAAATTTAATGGTTAGATGACAGTGTTTTTATATGTGCAAAATGTCTTTTTTCATATTAATTCAATTTCGCATCGTTACATGTCCGAATGACCACTGAAATGTTCTTAGAGCATAAAGGGTAGATAATAAAATGTGCGTAAGTTACATGAAATAAATAAAACGGGAACCCATTATCGAATCTTGTCCACCGCACTAACTTTTATATTTCTATCGACCTAACCACCTCGTGAAACCTTGAATTACTAACGATCGATCGTTATACGCGCAATATACATATGTAAATTCGAAGATTCAAAACTTGCTCACAATCGATGGCACCGCTTGATAAGTATTTCTGACCGGATATACTCGTCCTCTGGAACAGACATGTCAATGTACTTCTACCAACTGCACAACCTACGCCGTCAGGCGGAGGAGGCAAGGAAAAAGCGACAGAAACGAGGTGGCCAACGTAGGACCAATTGTTCGGACCAATCACAGCCAACGGCCGGATCCATGCATTGCTGCAATAAGGTCCATCGGGGCCCTAGTAGGCTCTTCGAAAGGGCGCCCTTGCAGCCCAGCGACTCGCTCGACGAAATCGCCTTTCAGATACCGAGGTAAAGTTTATCATACGCACGTTTCTCTCTTTATTTCATTTTCGCAGTAACCGTCCATTCACGCTTGGTATCACTTGTCGGAGCGGATACGGTGCTTGAGAAAGAGGCACGGTTACACCCTTACGTTTTTGATGATCTGCCAACGTTAACGAGAGACTCGAAACTATATTTTGTGCCCAATTGGATCTAGTAATTAATCCTTGTTCGGTTAAGGTGTGTTCAATGGACACGTCTTTTGATAGATGATAGATCGAAGATCTTTGAACCGCTGCGGAGTTTCATTATGATGAGCGAAACGGGTATATTTTTATTTAGAACGCAGTAAAGACACGAGACATGAACCCCAAGCGCGGAAAAACTGTAGTTAGAAGTAGGACAAGATAGGTAAGTTTCGAGTTTAACTATGTTTAAGGAAATTAAATCTTTCATGATTGTTGAGCTACGCGCAATCCGCGAAGCGGGTTTTGAAGCTAAAGATTTGCGAAGTGCTGCAAAAGAATCAATAATAACATGCAAAGAGTAATGTAAAGTGCAGAGACAGGTAAATGAAACGATGGAAATAGACATGGCCTGGATAAACTTTTGCCTAGCTTGCTTCTATCGTGCTATTTGCATACTTGTTGCACCTGACATTAACCACGATATATTGTCATCGATTTTCCCCAAGATCATGTGAACCTCCAGCTTTACAAATTTCTTATTAATTCAAGACATCTGTGAAAATTCTGAAAAAAGCACACGCTCGCTGTCGCACAGGTACGCGGGCATATATCGAACTCCTAATTCTAGAAGAATAGTAATTGACGCATCGTAAACCTTTCATGCCGTGTCCTCGTGACTGACCCTATGACCGTGCCTGCTGCAGGCCATTATCACCGAAGACAGTAGCAATGAGAGAGACAGAGAGAAAACAGATGCGCTTATTAATGCTCCCTTATAATTAGAAACAAAAATCTGGGAAAAGATGACGGAAAGTGAAATTGAATTGTTGAAAAAAAAATGCGTGTTAAATCTAGATCATGCACATCTCTGGATCTTCGGATCTCAAAATTTTTTTTACTTTATCAAGTGTATTTCGTGTCGCTGAACGCAAAATAATTATAGAATTTCTATTCTACAGAAAATTATTTCGCAAGGAATCACACGTGCTTGCTTGCTTTAGAAATAGTTTGGTGATTCGGAGATGTGCATGATCTAGATTTGTTTCAAAAAATGCAAATAAAATAGTGCAATTGGAGTGGAATGAAATGGAGGTCATCCCACCGCCCATGAGATTATGATACGTGCCTTTCTCTGTCCTGGGATTTATCGCGATAACGTGGATCCAATTTTTATCAGCTTATCTTTCTCACCATCTCCCTTAATTTCAATCCAGATTTTATCGTTCTCTCGATGTTTGCGCAAGACGTAAATCATGATACGATACGCTAGTTCGCAATGCGGTGGTTCTCGGTGCATGAAAGGGTCAGAGATCAAAACGAAACAGCTTGAGAAAGTAACTTTGCTCGTTGAACGTCTCGAGTGGAGCGGTGCTGGCTGTTAGTATGAGTGTAAGGTTCATTAAGCTCTCTATGCGGACGTATGTCGCACATTTTGCTCAACCCGTTTCTGAAGATGTCAGGGTAGAAAAGCTATTTCCACGGAAAGAGGTTGAACGAACTTTTGAGGAATTCACGGTTGATTTTAAAGTGTGCCCGTCATCTCTCGCTATTATTGTATACGAGCATCACTGTAACGCCAATTTCATTACCGATAATGTTAGTCAAATACTTGGATGGATTGCCGCAGGATGTATACTAGACATGGGCAACTCCGTTGTACTAAGTAACGATCAGCCTATCATTGGTATGCATGGTGTGGAGAAGATCAAGTCACTTTGCGAGAACGCGAAGAAGAACGGTATTAGAAAATATGCAGTATTTTGGGAGTTACCGTTTACGATCTGGTTGACACCGCCATTCGTAGCAAAGATTGACTTTTTATACGTGTTGATTACATGAAATAAGGTGTTATTATTTTTATATTAATTTTGATTAAATAACGAAAAATTATAACACAATTTTGTATTAGAAATTACAGAACCTAAACTTAGCTTACTTGTCCCATTTCCATTTCTATGAAACATAATATCCGCGTTATACGTGAATCCGCATACATAAAATATGGAGTACCATTAGACATAATGTTAGTTTATGTTGTATCTACAAGGTATTCTATATGTAAATAAGGGTAGTTCGTTAAAGGTGCGATATCTGCGGTAATTCCAAGCAGGCTTCACCTCATCGAAAATATCCGAAGCGGCTTAATTATCCAGATATTAACGAATCTCAGTAGCCAATCAGACCATGCTTTAACTCGTCTGCCCAATAACCAACAATCCGTTATCGCGTTCTTCTTCGATTTTCCGTCGATATCGGTTAATATCTAGTTAATTAAAACGCACCCAACATTTTCAACGAGGAAAACCCTGCGTGGAATAATCTCAGGTACCAGGAGGTACCAGGAGACGCAAAGTGCTAACCGGTTAGCTGTCGCGACCTTTTTGAAAAGCGTGCATCTAAATTCTGTCGCAAAGGTGAAGCGATGACGAGCACATTATATCTATACACATATAGGTCTGAACGTAAAGTTCAGCGGAGGTCGTGTACACCCCACGCGGCACGTAACGTGCTGAACTACAATTAAGAACTCGTTATATCTTTATTCGACCGACAATGAAAATGAAAAATCTGAGAAATTTTCGATCGTACCTTCCATATACGGATGATTGGTGTCCGCGTGAGATCCTCGAACTTCGAAATTAAACTCGAGGGTGTTTGTTCAAATATACGCCTCCCACGGATTACGGCAAAATTATGTATTAATGGTTTGTCGAAAACGACGGACAGATGGGACAGATGACTCTCGTGATAACAGAGAATAATGGGATTTTCGAGTGGCGCGACGACACGATGAAAACGGCACTCATGCCGGCGGATGGGTTAAATTGCAGATTGCGTGAACCTTTAGGCCGCATTTATTGTAATCTAAAATAAGGGGGGGGGGGGAAGGGTGGAGTGTACGCCTACCCAAATACCGAGACATCCATTTCGGGGTTTGCGGCCGGATGTTCATTTCTACCTCGAAAGACAAAGCTTGAGATTTGGAGGACCCTGGACCGCGCTTATCACTCCCCTTACGATGGATTGCCGTTTCGACCCTTAGGGCTTCCGTAATGAAACCGTTGGAAAATAATTGATATGAAGATTTATGCCGAATGCAAAACTTTATTACGGTAACATCATTCGTGATTTGTCGATTGTAATTACTTATAGTGGCTTGCGCGTACAGGGTGTTTAATAAATGGTGGTTTAAGAGACACCCTTTGCAAAACGGGACCTTTTATATATTTTCGTTTTAAAATTGAATTTGATTACTCGATAGTGTTGTTTCACTAAATGTCGATTGGGGTGTACACGCTGATGTATCCTGCATTACAATGTTTCCATATAAAAATTGAAAATTACACGGTACGCGAATTTGGTCGTAATTTCAAAAATTCGGTTGAACGCGCCAACCATCAAAAAAACATATGCAAATTTCATCGTAATCGGTGCATTTCGTCAAAAGTTATGATTCAGATCAGTTTTAAATGGTAAAACTGAAAATAGTATAAACCGAATTTCATGAGTAACAATAAAATTTTTTTCAAAAATCGGTCAAAATATGTGCTCCTTAGCATGATTTCAGCGAGGCTAGATAACCGAAGTAGTTGGGATAATTTTCCACTCGAGTCGTAATTATATTCGCTGCGGTAGCTTTGATCTTTTTCCCTATGACAGCAGACTTTTGCGCTTTCGATCGAACACGCTAATTATCAAAGGAATGGAAAAAATGACGGTGGCATTCAAGTGGAAACCTGCATGTACATTTTACCGCTATGACGGCGTAAATGGCAGCGCACTTGAAATCACGTAAAAAAAAAAAAAAATACCGTTTGCTACTTTCACTTCGAAAAATCGCTATAATGCAGTTATAGAAACATTGCTTCCATGTACAATCCCCGTGAGTTATAAATACGATATTTATAAAGCCATATTGGGATCTTATAATAAATTCAATTTCTCACTTTGCGAATACCCCTTGCACGGTCTGATTTCTATCGAATTCCCTGCGTTCCATTTCTCGGTTAGTTCCGATTATGCGGTCCCTTTCACGTGAGAAGTGCAAGCAAATTGAAGTGACAACGCCTTCATGGAAAGCCCAGGAATTTTGATTGGCCTAATGAACTAGTTATGCCTATTTGAATAAGTTACCGGCAAATCCCGATTTGCGGCCATTAGGTGGCGTGACAAACACCTTGAAAAGTAGGGCATCGCTAATAATTCAAATTGACAAGTTCCCGCGACATCGATTGAGTTCAAAACTTTTCCTATTTTTTTTTTTCACGCCTAAACCGTTTAGTTTGTTCCGTGCGTTGCAGTTTAGAATGAACTTATCCGATTTTGATATATTAATACGTTCTTTACCACGTCTCAATGTATCGAAACTTAATTTTCAATCAACATCTCCACTATCGACGATTACAAGACGACGAGATAAGTGAAATGTTCTACGTGTGAAAAAATGGCAAAAGAATTGTAACGCGATTAACGGGAAAAACTTAATTAACTCGTCGTTCTGGGTTTGTGTCACGCCGGCAGGTCACTAAGCCCAGAGGGATGCAAAGTTAATTGTTCGCGTCTGTCGACACGCCCCTCGCAGTGATCGTATTAAATCTATCAACAGAAATCTAATAAAAAAAAAAATAATAATATCACGAAACAGCGAACAACTTCCGCAGTACCTAATTATCTTCTGCAATTCATAACACTTCAAAGTACACTTGCAAATTATGCTTATACGCATTTTTAATCCGAAGCGTTCGCCCTATACCCGCAGATTTCAAATAAAACGTGTCCTGCGCCGCTAGCGAACACATTCTACCGCGACATTCCCTTAACCCTTTGTCCTACACGATATCTACCGATCGCGCGAGCCATAGTAAACAAGAAGTTCGGTCACGCGCCGTACCATTCAACTGTTCAGCCGTGTGCCCGAACTGGTGCAAGATTGAAGAAATAAAAGAAAACAATTTATTATTTCAAAGTGGATAATGAATTACTAGCAATTTGTAAATTAATACTTAGTTAAATATATTCGATGTGAAATGACTCCAATCGCTGGTTTAAATAATAACACGCGGCATTTTATGCATTAATTCCTCATCACGAGTCAGACTCGTAGTTTTCGCTTACGGCACGATTTCTTTACCACGAGTCAGACTCGTGGTTATAGGACAAGGGGTTAAAGGGCCATATACAGTCGACTTATATAAAATCGAGCTCATTTTTAAGATTTTCTATCTAAGCCACGTTTATACATTTTAACTTAAATCTTTTTCTACTCGATCAATATACATCGCAAGACCTTACAGTATCTTTTCCATTGCAAAGTACGTTTAAGCGCGGTAGAGCGAGGAGAGTACCTGGTTAAACCGGCTCCACACCTACCCGCTACTGGTTCTAACGCACAGGGGGCACCTGCCGGCAGTTTTCAAGCTGCGAAAACCCACGGTGCTGCCGCTTCTCCCGCTGCTGCGGCTAACAGTCGAACTAAGTCTATAGCAACCTCCTATCCTAGCGACAAAGAGCCTACGGCTAGAGCACTATGCTCCTGTGGGTGGGCGCGGTAACTTCGTTCCCGAAGGGGTAACGAAAGCGTAGCGAAGGTACACAGGGGGGAAACTATAGGAGGGGCGGGGGGGGGGGATTGGCGAGAAAAAGAGGTCTCGAGGCGGAGAAACCCAGGAGAAATACGGGAAGGTGTCTCGAGTAAAAGGGGGAGAAAAGGGAATGAGAGGCGTGAGGATACGACGAAAGAGTGATCGAGAGGAGGAGTGAGAGAGGGTGAAGGGTGGTAACGGCAATCTTTCCCCCGCGATCGCTACCGGCTCTCCACACTTGCGAACCTCTCTCTCTCTCTCCCCCCCCCCTCACTCTTTTTCTCGTTCTCTCTTTCAGACACTACAGCCGCCATCGCTTCGGAAGCTAATGCAGCGGAAGTGGACTTTCAACTATATTACCTCTAATCGCATCGACGTCCCGCTTTGCACGTCGGTGCACGTAATTTTGTGCTGGATTCTCTAGGTTTTAGGGGGGGGGGGGGGGGGTATCCTGCGCGCGGTTGCGAAGTAACGTTCAACTTTCTTGTCGTGCACGAGACACTCGGTGAGAAGTCGTACGCGTAGAGTTCTGATTTGCTGATGATCGCTGATTTTAGGAGGATCTTGCCGAAATGGATTTCGTGGTAAACAATTGGCTGTGACGATATTACCATCCAGTGTCGTGTCGTGGTAATCGAGAATACGAACGACTCTCGTTCGCCACGACGCGAGCAAAAATTGCAAGTGCGTTTTTATGAATGAGGCGGTAAACTATCGGCCGCGCTCCCGGATGAAGGTTAAAGGAAAAACACCTGTGACCGAAATCCCCGAAGCGACTGCACGGTATCGCGATTAAAATCCGTTAACTTTGATCAGAAAGAACTTTTGATGTCACTATTGATTTTATACTTAACTATTAACTTAGATGTGTTAGATATAGTATATACAGGGTGTCCCATAAATGTTGGCAGTTATTTAAAGATGCAATACTTGCGTAATAATTTCAAGCAGGTTTTTCCTGATCGAAAATGTTGATTGGGTTTTATTTAACGACATATTAACCGAAAAGGGCCACCAATCAGAGAAAAACCCGGTAACTGGTAGTATCGGTGATTGATTATGGGGTAGACGAGTTTAAGTGCATCCCAATAGCTGGCGCCGCTAATTATCGCACACTTCTCTGATTAACCACCGATTTTCGTAATATCTTGGTCATAGTATTTGAAAGAATTTTCATGTAGTAGTATTTTTGTCCTGGCAATTACATTTGACTCATAAATGAATATTTTACTTCCTACACCTGTAAATTTCTTAACCCCTCAACATTCTCTACCGTACACCTTTTTGGCAATTCCTTAGATTAATATGCATCGCGACAACCACCATTGATGTTTTAGTAATGCTCCCGGATGATACACTCAAGGAAGTTTAGCACATACATCGAATATTAATTCTCAAACATGATCCTCGAATATCCTACGGTGTTTTCCATTTTATAGGATTCATGAAAATTCATCGGTGGTTCCAGTGAAGGGATGTGCGGAGAAATTGGTGTGAAACTATTTCGCAAAAACCGCTGCAAAGATTATGTTTGGGAAATTAATTGAAGTGGTAATTCAGCGCGACAGCATCGGGATCAACAGAAAATATTAATCCTAAAGCGACAGTAATTAATCTTTCATAAATAATTAGCTTGTAGTTTCTATTGACTACTTTTTAAAAGGACTATCTGGAAATTTATATGAGAAAGTATTTCTACGAATTTCTTACAAGAAACTACGAATAATAATATTTAATTTGTTCCAACAGACCAAAGTATAATTTTTATCGTAAACGCAAGATCCGCATTCGTTCATTATCATACGAATAACCTTCATTAATTTCGTTCCCTTCATATGCATTTTGTGTATTTTTTGCATGCACGGAAAATAATTACTCCGGTGAGGGCGCGAGCGAGAGGGATGAAGAAAAGAGAGCAAAGCTTGCTTAGACTGAAATGACGAAAGTTCTTTCTAAGTGGTAAAGTTTTATCCATCAGAAAGTTACGTAGTTCTGCTAGCGGCCAGCAATTATGGACGAACAGAAATAAATGGATTAAAGACTACTTTCAATTTTATATTCGAACGACTGCCGCGCGCACCCGCAAATTTCGATTCGTTTTCAGGATCGCAATAATGATTACGTAAATCTCATTAATTTATCGCCGAGATTGATTGCGCGTAGGACAAATTACACAATCGCCCGACGATAATCGATAATTCTGGCCTATTTTACATGTAGAAATACACGGCGTTCGTATTAGAATGTTTAGGATACTGTTTACGAATTCCCTCGGATGGCGCATATTCGTGGAACACCCTGAAGTCGGTCGAACTTTTCTTACCCAGAATCACCGTATCAGGACCAAGATTTACGATCAACATGGCCAGTAGTTTATGGACAATATGAGTTTACTCGTAAATATTTTATCGATATATTTTTCCCTTGATGATATTCCATATCCATTCGTGTGATCGTAGATGTTTCCCATGCTACGGGTTGACTAAAATACGTGAACGTTACTTCAAGATAATTAAATCGAAAGGTACTTCTGTCGTAGTAATTCATAAATATCTATTCTATAACGCAATGTCGATTATTACGTAGAAACTAAAAATGTTACATCTTTAATTAATGTCTTAACCCTTATCCTGTACAATATTAATCAGTATTTTTTTAATACGTGATGTACCGATATGCACATCGTGTAATTGTTATAATACCATTTCACTCGTGTAGCCCTTGCCATCGGTGAATTCCAGAGTTAAAAAGAGTTTCCCCTGGTATACCTAAGTCTACCATGATTTTCAGTTTCCTTTTTTTTTACACGACTTCGTTGCTTTATTTCTCTTCCTACGCCATTCCGTTTCATGTTATTATTCCTAGAGGAGGCGAACAACTTTTACGATGTACTTGATAAAGGTCATCTTGGAAAACCTAAATTATTTCAACGGGATTGAACATGCCTTTTGATAAAGCGGTTTAGAAACAAGAAGCAATTTTTTTGTTACCGCAGGGATCTCTCGACGGACGGATATATTTTCGTTCTCGAATGACGACAACAAAATATTGGAATAAACTCAACGCGCAGTTTCTACATTTTCGTGCTGCATACTACAAATTCAGGAGAAAAATAAATTTCTTATCCGTAAGATAACAGTTTGCTAAGAAATATACTATGTATATATATATATATCATATAGATGTATAGTATAAATATATAACATAGATTTCTTTGGGAAAAAGATGACCTTCGAATAACTTGAAAACCACCAGCAGTTGCTTTCGGGTTATTAAGATCAGAGATTTTCAAATCGCACACTTTCCGTACACCCATCGTCCATTCATTCGTATCAAGATCGCACGCCAGGCGATACCTCGACAGCTCATCTTTACCACATTACCCTCGCACTCTCCCACTTTCGAGTCATCGCGTCAATATCCTCCAGGAATCAAGAAACGCCCCCGCACGATCGCTAAAACGAATCGTTACCCTCCAAAATCCAGAAAACCTTCAGAAAACCATGTCGTTTAATTCTCAAACCGCTCTTGGTACACGCATCGCGTACAGTACCGAGCGCACGACGCAACGGTTTCAGCGCTACAACGTACGATTCCTTCAGCGATCGCGAGGCGCATCGGGCGAAGCGTGTACGTATCCCCGTGTTCAATTTACTATCGTCGAAGAGTAGAAGAGAGATATCAGAGCGGAAAACGAATCAGTGGCAGCAGCGCGTGCCAAACCGGCTGCTCTCGCGATTTATTATTTTTCATCTGGTTTTCCAACCGCTACCTTCTACCCAACACCATTTCCCTCCCCACCACAAAACCCTCCCTCCCTCCACCACTGCCTCCCTTGTTTATTACTCCTCCGCCTTCCGTGGGAAGGTGGGCAGCGCGGGCGAGCGAAGGTGGCAGCCGAGAGGGGCAAGGAGAAAGAGGACAACGCGCTGAGCTTGCGCGCGGAGAGCTTTCCAAGCGCTACTGAGAGAACCGGAAGTTTGAGGGTGAACCCGCTAGTCGGCGCTGAGCCATGCGACGCGAAGCGCCTTACACTTGCGGAGCTTGCTGAGAGCGGCAAGGTGCCTGGTGGTGGTGCTGCCGAGCGCGACTATAATAATCCTCGATGAGTCCACGGCGGGTTTAATGAAACCAAGGGACGGTACTGAGTTTCCGATTGAAACTACCAACGGGTGCGGCGGATTCGGCTGCATCGGGGGAGTGCATTCCGATTTTGAAAGATGGGGTACCTGAAGAGGAAGTGCCGTTGCCTCCGATTAAGAAATCGTCAACTCGGACGGAGGCCCGCGAAACCGACGACAAGGGACTGCTGAAACTGGAGAGAGTGAGAGAGCAGTTATCGGGGGGTGTAACCGAACGCATTCGGTGTTTTTATTTCGCTCGATTGGTCTCGATTTTCACCGGGTAATGTAAATAGGTATTGTTTCTTTGGTAGCGGCGTGGCAAACAGTGACGAGTTAATGATAGTGCGCGTCGGTCAGTTGGAATTTTGAATTTTAATCGCCACGCTGTATGGAATTTGGAGGAACGATCGATGAGCTTGCGGTGGGACCAAATATGAATCGGAAGACGTGCCCTAGAATGTTGGATGAGAGAATGACTCCTGGAGAAAAAGTTTCGATATTGAGAGCAACGGAGGGACGCGATATTTTGTCCGAGGATATAAAGAGGAATTCGAAGGAGTAAATTGCAATCCGATGTCGATTCGATCGTTGAGAAGCGTTTTTAATCGAAAAACCTGATAACTGTGCCCCCCTCCCCCACCCCCCGGAAGAGAAGCGCGTCGCGTTGGCGTAACGCGTCGAAACGCGATGCGCGGTTAGCGCTAAAGAGAAGTTTCATTGGCATCGATTTCGCGATCATCATTATCATCGTTACGCTCTCTCCTCCCTTATCCGCCATGGACTTTGTTCTCGTGCTTTAACGAACTTTTTCTTGGTTTTCCTCGTCGGTAATCGTGGCCTTGCAAAGAAGAGCGCGTACAATGGAACGGATCTTTTTATTTCACCGATGCATCGTCTAACGTACTTTTTCGTGAGTCATCCTAGAGCGCGTTGTAATCCCTCCCCCCCCCCCTCCCCACCTCCCTCTATATTCCTGCTCGTGTAATTAACCTATCAAGTATAATACCGAGGAAGCAGATCCCATTAGAATAAAGAGAATGAGAGAGAAGAGGAACGGAGAATTCTCGTGGCGACGAATCATTTCGAATAATGAGCATCGGGTTAAGGAAATAACAATCCTCGGGTAGAGAGTTTCGAGGAGATAAAAGAAGAGGAGGAAGAGATCGAAGAATCCGCGAATGTTAGGTGGGCGTCAAACGAACGACCATCGTTTTTCTTCTAATTACGATAATATCGAGCACGCTGGTTGGCGGGTCCAAAAAAACGTAGAGTATTTTTAATACACATGCGCGTTGCACATAAATCGCGCCTGTGTTACCGTGTCCAGATGGTTGGTAATTAAGCATAGGGTATAAATCGACGTTAATTGTAATCGAGAAATTGGGAGATGAAAAGCGGTCCAAAATAGAAAGCGAATTAGCATCGTGGTCCAAAGTCATAGTGATTTAGAATTTACCCCCGATCGACGACCGGTACGCATCTCGTTCCCCGTGCGTCGCAAAACAAACAGTTTATTTTTGACGAACATATCAAGGAAGTTTCGGTAGAGGAAATTTCTATATATACGTCGTAAAGGTTAGTTATGGTTGAGTCTGACCATTTACCCGAGAAGTGTGTTTTGCCCGCTCGTCGATGATCGGACCATCTCGTGTGTGTTTTATGAAATTGTGTAACTGTAATCAGTTTTAGCGATTATCGTAACGAAAGTGATAGTGCGAGTGACGTCGTTGTTTGACCGTTTGATTGAATAACGGTTAGTTTGATTGTTAACGAGTAAGTCTACGAGATCTATTGTTTCATTTCGAATAGAGAAATCTATGACGAACGTGGGTGAGAAGTGCTTGAAATAAAATAAGTGTCGGTGAACGAATTCAGGATGTGCCATGAAGTAAGATATTAGCTATGACGACTTCGAGCAGATACAGCAGTTACAACTGTCTTACCAGCTGGGACAGCTATGATAGAATACCCAGGTACTATAGTACTAGAATCTTTATTCGATAGATGGTGTAAAAGAAAATCTATACATTTTTACTCATTTGGGGATTACGAACTTATAAGATTTATTTCTATCACGTATCATATATTCGTCCGATACATTATGCGAAATAAAGTATGTGTTTTGAGCATAATGGAGTTATAAATTAAATTTCTTTTCTATATCGCCTAATTAACACTTTGCACTCACATTTTGTTTGACGATGGGGTATGCGCCAGGTCGTAAATAATTTCAGATGTTTTTACCTTTTTCTTCAAAATAAAATTAATACAACTCACGTGAAACCCTTATTTAGTATTTTACTAGAAATGCGGTTATAAAAATTCTAAAATTATTGATTATCCAAAGTTTAAATCTGACTAAATAGATTGTGTTAATGTTGTTTTAAAATAATTATCGCGCATGTGAATTTAAATAAAGTTAAAAAATTAGTTGTTGACAATCGCATCTATAGGATGCATTTCATATAATAAATGAAAAAAATTATAACTACGACATAATCAATTTTGTTAAAAATTTTAGCGACATAATCCCGACAGTGGAGTGCAGAGTGTTAAAGTATACGAAAGAAAGTTCATGCGTTTTTATGTAGATAATAAATTATGGAAAGCAAATACGATTAAAGTGGAATGAAATAAAATCAATTTCCATTCGATAACATCAGAGATGTCGGTAGTCAATTCATATTTTATTCGAACGTAATCTTTTAAATATTTGAGAGGCGAAGTTTAAATATACTTGCAGTGTCTCTTCACCATCGTATTTATTGGCTGCATTTAAAGGAAAACGATTAAGAGAAATTATATTTTGTGGAGGACCGCTCGTAATACAATAAATTAAGCTATGTTTTTCAACTCGCGAGTGAGTAAAAGAACGTTTAAAACATATGCACAGATTATTCAATTTAATCCCAGTAGAATTGTTTTGGCACGCCGTTCAAACAACATATTACGTGTGGGGATTATATTTTGATGGAGGAATATTTATGAAAACATTTTTAAAAAATTTGCCATTTTCATCTGAAACTGAAGCTTTAACATTTACCTGGTGTCATGCTTTATGAATATTTACTTTAGAACAAGTATGGAAATGCTAGTAGGATAAATTCATTGTTAAAAAAATTAAGTTTCTTTATTTTACAATTAGTCCGTATTGGATCTCAACTGAGTGCGTGTCATACTATACATTTATAATCTTCAGTTTTGCATAAAGATTCTGTAATAACCACTTTAAACGATTAAAATGTTTTATTTCAACCTACGTTTACCGAATCTTCAGCTTTATCTGAACCTAATGATTAATCATTATTTCGTATCGTCCTTTGGATACGTTGAGTCAAAATATAATTGTTATTGCGAAATATTCGTGCAGTACAATTTTTTGTTACTAGACTTTTACGTGTTACGCAATATTAGAGAGAATGAAATTTCTCAGTCCGCCGTTACTTTCACGATGCATCAACGTCGAAATCATATCATAATTTTTCTCGTGCAATATCGAGAATCGAATGGTTTTAATCACGGCAATACTATCCGGTCGTGGTTTATGTATGGAAAACTTATCATCGGAGAGACAATCGCCAATGTGTTTTCATAACAGATTTTCATCCACGATCGTTCGATTTACGGTGAATTCAATTGGCAATGATCCGCTTTTTATTCATCAGTTTTGCGTCCATTTTTCGCTAAGCCGCACATAATTCCCCATGATCGTTAACAATATCGAGCCAACCTTTATTTTTCCTTCATGTAATGTTTATCATCAATTGCATGGCTGACGTGTGACCTATGCTCTACAATATTCAAGTTGCCTAATGCTTCGAAATGTATATTGAAATAGTAGATATTATCAGACAACTGTAATATTTATTGATGTCTTACATCAGGCGTGGGTAAATGAAGCGGGACTCACTCTCCTCACGAGCTTTTGGTACCCCCACCTGATAACTTTTAAATGCACGCCATACGAATGAAATGAAGGACCGCGCTGTACCTTTCTCACTCTTGGACACGCACCGGGAGTCATGGTGGACCGAGAGGAGACTGATGACTAGACTGCGGGTGTTTATGCAAAATACATTACTTTTAACGGGCTGACAGGCGATAATAATGTATTGTACGTATAATAATATAGTATACGCGCAATATAACGTGTTATGTGTATACTTCACGCATATTTATCGCATTTGTGTCACGAAATCCATTAAAAATAATGCATTTTGCATAAACATCCGCAGTCCACTGATGACTCATGCTTGATCCAAGAGCAAGTATTGCCCAGGCCTGTCTTACATCCACAGAGTCAGAATTAGAAATGTGAATCAAATATTTACGAATCATTTGTCCCGGAGTTGTTCACGAAGCGTGAGAAACCTGACCTGAAACTTTGTGCTTTCCCCGATAGTTGAGCTTTTCCTAAATCTTAAGTAATGAACCTGATAAAGGTCATACAGTCTTTACCAATAAACTACAAGAAATAAGTAACCAATATGTAGAGAACGATGAAACTTCCATTTAATCAATGGAAACCTTTCGCTTAGAGATCATGGCTTAAGATTGTAGCCATAGCAGTCTAGAAATTCGTTTCTTTATAGTTTTATGAATAACTTCTCTCCAGATTCTTGGAATGACAATGTCAGAAAGTCACATTTATTTATTTATTTTTATTTATAAATCGTGCCATTCTCTAAATATAATTTACATACAAACAATACGATCGAATAAGTGTTCGAATCTGGGTCAGTAGCGTACGTTAAGGCGAAAGTATTCGGCTCCGCAGACAATGTGGCCAAGGATAAGTATCGCCCTACTTGAGGTAGGCAGACGCACGCTCAGTCGTCACTGATAGCCGTGTGGTATGAGACCACCATCGACGGCCTGTCGAAGGGGATCGATCCGTCCAATATGTTTATCACGCTTATTTCATTGACCTGGTAAGCCTGGATTCCACCTACGCCTATGCGCGTCTATGTACCGAGTCGAATTTAAACGCGCGTGCATAGTGTGATCCTACCATGATTACCAGGATGAGTAGTTTGGCATGTCTTCGGGGTCGAGTAGACTCGCTACTCGTTCGCGCGACAGCTGCATGACTTGGGGTCCATTGAGAGGGTGAGTGGTCCCACACTTGGTACTTCAGGCCCAAACTTAGACTGACCTAACAAATCTCAGGTGGGGGGCAGTTATCATTACTGACTTTGGTGGGTTTGTAGAGTTGACACTTTCTCATCAATGCACATTTGAACTAGGTTCGATTACTAGTCACTAATGAGCTGATTTTCCAGCAGACTGGTCTTTACTATCACGTTGCAATTACTCACGCCATTGGGTAATAAGTACTATCAGTAAAAACAATGTGGGTTTTATAGGATTTATGAATAAAATGTAGACAAAGCTATATCCTCAACCTTCGATGGCCAAGCACAAAGTTGCGCTTCACGATGTTCACCTTCCACGAATACCTCCGCGCCAAGTAGTTGGTAAATATTTTATTCACAATCCTAATTCTGACTCTGCGGATTCGAGTAACTACGGGTAAACGTACATACTTACATACATATACCACATGCCACTTAGCTGATTGCATTGACATCCTGCCCGGGCTGATGCCCCATATTTGCGCGCTGCTAAGATTTTTTAAGAGAATTCAATTAAATAAAGTGCCACTCTATATGAATATTATGAAACAAGATACTTTACCGACATTTGACAACAAATCCATCAACCCGCATTTAACGCTGTTACGTCGCGCCGTGCGACGGTCTTTAATTTAGATGTTACTTTATCGAATTCGGCTATAGAATCCCCGGATTCAGCCTGTGTCCTTGGATAAATGATTCGGTATTAAGGTTTAAGTTGGGCAAAATGATAGTATTAAATTATCTCAGGATCAAGAATCCCTTGATATCAAGAATTTAAGAAATAAGCGAAAGTTGGATTAAGCGGCCTGAGAATGTAAAAATAACAGTTTTATTACAAACGTGTTGTAAACGTTTCTGATTCTTATGTTTAAATACGCGAATTGATATGGTCTTCTTTATGCCATGCCAAGTACTACGCGGCCAGGTAGTTATTTAAGTTTACCTATCCATTACCCATGACTTTTAAATGTTAGAGTAATTAAGCGTATGAATTAATGATGTAGTTAGACGTAGAAGTGAATACTATTTGGTTTTCATATCACGTTTCATTTATATGACGAAGACTGAAGAATAAAGGTTAATGGGAGGGACTGTTAGTTTTATTCTAGCGCGCACCAGGTAAATCAAGTTAATTTTCTTTATAACAGATTTAATTTTCTCATCAGAAACGCGATCTTTGAAAACCCGCAAGTCGGGCACTTTTCGTAACCAATTATTCCACGAATTTGATAAACCCATTCTTTAGTGCTCCTCGAAATTGAGATTATCGACGCAATTGCGTTGCGAATAGCAGAAAATGAGATCCTACTTATTCACTGACATGACAATTACTTATTGCTCTTATCGAGGAGTTAGTACATATTCATAACATTATTAAAAGGCATTTACATAATCTATTTGTAACGATACTATTGTGCTTTGAATGGCCGTGCATAAAGGTTATAATCCCAATTACGAAAATTACAAACATATTAAAGAAATGTTTGAATATAAATTTACCAACTAAGGGATATTGAAGAGACGGCAATATGACTGCCTTATATTAAGTCGTTTCAAATGCATTTTATCGGACCTTCTTAAAACCAGAAATATTTTACCGTTTTCATACCTCAGAAATTACGTACTTATTTTTTTTAATAAATGAGCCTGTTAAGTTCCCGGTAGCATAAGACAATCGAGGCAATTGGTATCCAGTCATAAACATACGATACCCAAAGACCTCACATTACTGAATAATTACATAATATGACGCCCTCGTCACTTCTCACTTATCGAATCACTTTTTGAGTACACTCCCAGACGAGTAGCTCTTTGAGAACAAGAAGACACGAGCCTTCTTCGTAATTCGATTTTGAAGTGCCCGAATGGTATTTCGAAGCTGTTACGAGTTTCGGCCAGGATGTAACGTAGTTACAAAGTTACAATTAAGCTATTGATAGAGAAGACAGACATGTGGAATAATGACATTAAGACTGTTCGCTCGGCATTACGAGAAGGGAGGATGTAGAAATTCCAGCGAAGGTTTCCACGAATTACAGTAGAACTTTTTTTATTCGAGCCCCACCTATCAGAATATCCTCGCGTCCGAGTGTATTTGCCAATACATATACGCAAAATTCGTTTCACAGTATTTCCTGTAGTGTATTTTCCTATACAATATTTATCGAGTGCCAGCGCGCAATTCATGCCCAAGCACTACTTTACTTATTCAGTCGGGATTCGATCGCAAGGACGTATTGCTTGCTGGACAAGAGCCCTATTCAACTAAGCTCTGCTCTTCGGCGATGGCAGTTCATTGCTTGCCATTGCTATATTTCATCGCATAAACGCGAATGACTAAATATAAAAATAAGAACGAGAGGAAGCTGTACGATGAAAATTGGGCCAACCGGACAGTGATGCCTTCCGAATCGTTTCTCCGAATGACACGGCTACAGTGTTGAGCAAATGCGAATAGGTTCGACCATATTTTGGTAGGTCACGCTCTACCCATTCGTCACTAGTAATCGCTTGGGAATACTCCGATCAATCGAATCAAATGATTTCGCTAGAGTACTTGTAAGTAATCGACAGCAAAGAGTGGACGGAACTTGTCCCTTCCAAAATGGGACTGAATTTTCTCGCATGTAGAGACGAGTAGCTCGTGAGTGATTTGATTTGAAGTCAACTCTTTTAAATGAACCGAACGAACCAAATCAGAGTGCCGCCGAATCAGTGATTCGGTGTACCATGCGTTTGAGACTGAAAGTTCCAGGGAGTTCGCGAGCCGGTTGATTCGAATAGTTAACTTTGAAACTGGATCACTCAAATGAGCGTGCCACAGAGTTAATGATTCAGTGTAGCCAATGACAAAGATGGCTAGCTTTAGGTAGTTCATAAAGAGTTTAATCGAAAGGTCTGTTCTTCTTAGAACGCAGAAGTTATAAATGAAAGGCAACGTAAGAAATCATTCACTTCGTAAACTATAACATTTATTTAAAAATAAATAAGTCTGCAAAACTCAGAACACAGAAGTTATAAATGAAAGGGAATGTAACAAATCATTCACTTCGTAACGTATAAGATTTATTCAAAAATAAATAAGTCTGAACAAGAGAATCGTCAAAGATACATTTTCGCGAATCCACCAATGGTGCTCTCATATAGTAAAAAAAATGTTGTGGGAGTGGATTCATTGAGTGGGGTTTAACTCAATCGAGTGAACCAAATCAAGGTAATCAATTCATCGGGATGAAGTGAAATTCCCATCTCTACTCGCATGGTGTACGCGTCTCGCCAACGAGCTATGGGACCGCATTGCGGTGGGGGAAACATACGTCACGCGCTGACGGCTAACTTCAAATCGTGCAGTACGGAAAATCCGCAGTCCGTTAACAGGTTCACCGTGGCAATGATATACATACTTGCATAGCCCGTATCGCAACTCCATTCCTAACTACCCATACTTCATGGATCTTCGTTATTTGCAAAGCAGATGTCATTGTTACTTTGCCACTATTCTCGTTCAATGGCACCAATCGAATGCTGAGAAGTGAAGCTAATACAATTTAGTAGGAAATATACGGACCGTTATGGAATGTACCTAATCGACCCATTATGTCAAATATGCAAGTCACAAAAATGCTGTCACACTAAAGGTCTCAATGAAGGTTAATAAAGTATAGTTATCCTACGATGATTGAACGATCAAGGATATGTGAAAGCAGATAAGGGATCAGCCAATTAAATAACAATGTGTAGGGGAGAAAATATTGTGGACAATCTCGAAAAAATTCGAACAATTAAGATTATGAAACAAATTAGTCAATTATTATGATAAAATTCCTTGACACAACCTCGATGTATTTTCATTTAAAAAAAACTTACACGAGAAGTTGCACAAGAAGAAATCGTGTTAATTTATAATCTTCCATCAAAGAGGTGTAGTGCTGCAGTATCATGAATAGTCATTGTTTCAAAATAAGATAAAACAGATTTGGTGTTTCGCAGGATAAAGAAAGAAAAATGGGAAACCTCCTCTGACAATGTTTTGCTTTGATTTTAATCAACGGATAAGAAAGTAATTAAACTCTCCAATGGAAACTCATCGTCAGGTGAAGTATCCGAGATTGTGTAAAAAATTTCCTTGATTAATTAAAATTTCACTGGTCGTTGATTACTTTAGGCAATAGCATGAAATAAAAGACTTATATATTGCGCAAATAATGGAAGAAAAATAATTCTTTTATTTATTTTACAACGATACCTTATGAAAATGTTGACTTTCGAGCTGAATTTATTTTCTCCTCCTACTCCAGCCTTTTGAGATCTACCGCTCTACAAAAATGTGCTCGAGCGAGTTTTCAGAACTCTTTCGCAGATTTAATAAATGTTTAATTATCACAGAGAAGAAGGTTCAAACACGGACGTACTTTATAATTCAGACCAAGACGTCCTTTCAAAATATACACTTTGAATATAACCAAAAACAAATTACATAACATTGAGAAACTACCCATATTGGTATTATAACAAACTCTATGAATTGAACCGCTTATTTTGAAAGTGGTGTAAGTCCATTTAAAAAAATGAGACACCACATAAATTGCGATTAATTTATCGTAAAATGAAAAAAGAACAAACAACTAAAAATGAGTCTTCAAATTATGGATAGGAATGAATGTGCGTTCTATTCAAATAACTTTACCTACAAATAAATTAAATCTGAAAGCGGTTGTTAATGGTCCTTAAATACAGAAAGATTCTTAAGTACATTCGTGGGGTTATTTCTGAATCTCCTATGGATTGAAAAAAGCAAACTTCGAGAAACCTGGATGAAACGCGATACCTGCTATCAGCAGGTTTCATGACGCTACCAATAATTTTCATTCGAAGAGTACACGTAACTACCATTGACTTGCTCAGGTTTATGCAGTACCATCTAAAGCGATCGCATGAAATTCGGGTAATCAAGTAAATACGATTGTCCGAAGCATTCGAATTCGGCGAGATACATGCTACTAGCAGAAGACACTCGTAGTGACGTTGAAGGACTGGCACTGATCGAAATGCCTTGTTCACCAGAAATACCTGTAACGTACAGTATTGCGATGGAAGTCGACGCAGCCAGGGGGGGGGGGGGCGGCTCTCTTCTCGTCCTACTAATGAAACACGGCCGAATGTCAAGCCGCTGTCGGTCGTAGACTTGTCGAACGGGAATAGTAAATTGATCGTAAAAGTGACAGCGATCAACCGGCTTCGGGTGAGCTTACGTTTAATTACCAGAGTGCCGGAGCATATTGCAGCCGGAAAAGAGGTTTCGTAGTCGAGCCCTTGTCGAATGTCCCCCGTCCGTTAAATTCAAAGATTATTCGCCTGGTGTGTATTCATATCCTTGGGAATCAAACATCGTACATCGTACATTTTTAATTATAACACTCGACGTATATGCTGATTAATGTTACAATATGCACAGCACGCGCACTGGGAGTGGTTGAGCTTCACATCGAACAAAATCATGTTTCCGATCTTCTACACCCCCCCAAAACTATTTTCCTACATTCTTCGTATAATGAAGCATCGTTTAAGCCAACAAAAACTTAGATTTTTTGAAAATTCTAGTGTGGCGTTACCCCTTAAAGGATACTGAACGAAAGATTGATTTGATGGACGAATAATTTTTATTTTGTCATACCCAATAATATGAAATACTTTACACCTACGATTTCACACCTAAGTAGTTAAATTTAGTATACACCTGTCCCAGGGTACGTGTCCATTGTAGGAAAAGCTTTTATTCCTGGAATGTGCATTAATTACGTCTGGAGCGATTTAGAATTTCCTTGTTATTATTAACGCTGATAACGAGCTTTTCAAATCATGGTCGACCAACGATAATCATTATTAGCTTGTATTTCGACCCGAGATAAGAGAAGGCCAAGTTGCAGAACCTCTCTCCTCATCTCGCTTCTAATAACAACGGCTAATATTGACACGATCCAGTTACAACTTACGATTCCAACTCCAAAATATATGTATCGATCGTCCCAAGTGTTACGTTAACCGCTCGGTAAGAGGAACTGCGTAAAAGTCATCGTAGGGACCGGTATAAACGCACCTTAAATTAACCGGTGGCTATTAGGGAAAGTTACACGGTGACCTCGATAAAATTTATAGTAGGGAGTGGTATGAACGATATAGAGGTAGCAACGGACAATCGTTAAGCCAAACCTACGATCAAAAGAACGATAAAGTGATTCATTTCTACATCGACTACGGAGTGATCGATAAGATCGCGTCACCTGTTGCTAGCATAATGGCGAAATCATCATCCCGTGTCTGATCCCTTTAAAATGCACAGTGTCATTGAACGATGTTTTCGATGTTCCCTAATCTCCTGGTAAGCAATGATGTTATTTAATAAAAATCGCTGAATTCGAGTATATTGTTAAAAATCGTGCTAGAACGTGAGCGTAAATTGGGAATATTTGTGGTAATAACGTTTATCGGTGTAACATTAAGAACACATCCGTTTGTTGTCAGAGCTTGAATACAACTATTGACATATTTACAATTCGAATCTCGGCGCCCGGCAACTACCAACTGCATAACGGCAATGACGGACGCCAAGAAGGCAATGACATACGTAGACATTCGTAACAATATTGTGGTTGAACGACAACTTTAAAAAAAGGAGCGCTGTTAAGGAACGCGATTCATCTAATCTCTGTATTTATTCCCCCAAGCATTTGCGTAAATTCCGATATACCTTTAGTATTTCTTTCAGCGGAGGTACATTAACAATTCTCACCGAAGTCGTTCGCTGTATATTATTTCAACAGATGAGCATGTGACGCTCACAGTGTAGGTCAGAGTCATAGAACTGGAATTCTGCCTTGATTCATGGACTTCGTTAGAGGAACAAAAGCCATTGCACTTGTTGTTTGTCAAGCCATTTCCTTTTGAGAGATGCACTCAAGTGTTATCTCTTCCCCTTGTAAACCTGCATTCAGTCCTAGACATATATTCCCTTATATTCTGACAACCCAGCTTGTTAATTAGACTTGCGACTACAGAAATGACGAGGTGATGTTACGCGACTCGTCCCGTGTTTCGTTTCGAAATATTTTTTGCTGTCTTCCTATTTCAACGTCATTTGGTTGAAAAATGAGTAGGATACACGAGCGGTCAACTATGAAAATGTAGGCTCAAGAAAAACACTTAGAAGGTTTAATCAATTGTTTTATATGGAGTGATAAAATTTTATAACGACCTTAAACATTTGCAAGAATGTATATCAAACAGTGTAATAAGTAGTAACAAGTTCATTTCCATGAACAATCTTCTTGCGATTGGAATACTTTTGTTTAAAGCAACTTTTATAGGGAATCCTTTATAAATTTATGCGTTATTCTCAACTGTGAGCAGCGCGTGTACAAAGGTCAATTCAGATTACTCTGCGTGTCAAACAAATATATTGGGCCGAAGCTCTCGTTTGCAAACTTTTAATCGAAAGTTCAACGCTGGTCAGTTGAACGCAGAACTTAATTATCCGGTGTTTTGCATCACCCCAGTCCCGATATCCAGCCGTAAATATGCCCACACGTTTATTTTTATGAATCGAGAGAAAACATGTTTAGCGCTCTGTACGTATCCGGTCTCTCCCCTCGTTGGAATGTAAAATTCATTTTACGAATATAACAGTGTTTTGTGATGCTGCGAATTGCCGATTGAAATGATTCCGCCAATGGAAGCATCCGGTTATATAAACGGAAATGAGGCGAAAATACGAACGGTGTAATTCGCTTTTATTTGTTCCTGTATCCGAAAACTCGGATGATAGGTGTGCAAAATTTCTGGGAATGGAAAATATTTTAATGACAAAATAATTTGTCATTCATTTTGCGCGACGCCACAGACATGCGTGGAATTAAATTAATATACAAAAACATTTCGATCTGCTAATACAAATGGCGTTCACACTAAAAGAATGTTATTTTATAATCATCATTCATTGTTACCATCCGCGAAACGAAATACATTTCTGTCGTTAGAAACAGTTTTTATTTGGATTCATTTTTTCATCGAAACCGTGTTGATAAGATAAAAATAAGAGAAGTGATCTCTTTGCTCATCGAAAAAATATTCATTGTTCAATATGATTTCCTACGAAATGAAACATCTTTCTCTGCAAATCAGAAATTTCATTTTCATAAATTTCACAGAAAACTTTCATTATTCTAATCGAGTTGAAAAAAAGAAGAAACAAATGTTCAATAATTGTCCACGGTTATTTCCTACAAAGCAGAACAGTTTTCATCCAAAGAAAATTTTTTATTTTGCGCAGATATAGAAAAAAGTAAAATCATGGCAATCAAGATTAAATTGGATACAAAAATTACAAACGAAACGTAAAGCTTTCTGTACTAAAACCGAAGCTCAGTAGTATGTTAACTCAGATTTAATTTGAAATTTAAATTTGGAATCTGCCGTTACCAATCGTTTTAAAACCGAAGTGAATCGACTTAATCTCTTCATGGTAGAACTGCGTCTCTCTCTCTCTCTCTCTCTCTCTCTCCTACCTTTGTTTCACTAGAATCTGTTTAAAAAAGGGATTCGAAGTATCCTCTTCAGCCACAAAGGGCTTCATTGAAGGAAGTCATAGCAGAGTCGACCACGGTTAGGTTGTAGTCTGTTATTTATAAATCAGGATATCTGAACCGGTTGAGATCCCGAGAACATCTGAGTTTCTGCAAATATCGAAACTAATCGTTTACCAGCGTTCGATATTATACTTCATGCTTTCGAAGCGCCCACACGAATATTCCCGATGACATAGAAAAATTCTCTCTGTGCGGTCTCCGCGACCAGGATTTTCCCGCAGTGCACTTTGCGCGATAAAGTATTACCGCAAGAGTTTATCTCAACAAGATTTATAAGCTTCGGATATTTTCACAATGCAATATTATGGGACGGTGTTGCCCGACGCGAACTATTTTCCGGTTTACGGTGCCTTAAACTGAGCGACCTCGCGAGTAAATGCCATTTCTTCGAAAACTTGTTAAAACACCTTCAGGGCAAAGAGCTTTTGGTAGGAAAAGCCACCGCTGAAATTCGATGTTCTCTCCTCGCCGTTCCTCATTTCTCTCAGTTCCCTGAGAAAACTCGACGGGGACGGTAGGAACGCTCAGTCTTTACCCCTTCCCCAGGTTATTTAAGATCAGCTTCCTCGCAGACAGAATATTTTGAGAGGTTTAACTAGAAAATTAAGTGCGCCGGATAATTAATTTGAACTAGCTTTAAGGAAAATTAATTAACACTGAACGTACCAATCCCGGTCAAAATGACGGGTTTACGTTATGTTCATTTATATTTATAATACACAATATAGTTTCGACTTCAAACTGATAACGTGATAACCAAGAATGGAATGTTGTCGCTCAACAACTCAAATTAAGCCATCATTTTGCATACGTATCGAAATGGAAATGTCGTCGTCATGTATCAATTGTATCGTATTAATTAAATTTTCAATAACGAAATAGAAAGTCAGATCTGAGGAGATTAATATCCTGTGTTCTAAACCGAACAATAAATTCGAGCCTCGTTTAAATCCAGACGCTGATTATATAATCGAAAACTTCTCCCCACGATACACCTTCAATGAAGTACTCGACGTATCTCTTGGAGGCTGATGATCTCAAGAGAGTTACAGTACTTTTCTAGGGTGATACCTCGAGATAATAGAAGGGGGGGCGAAGAACAGAAGAGGAAAGAGCAGTATCGCGTGAAAGAAAGTGGAACCGCGGGGGGCACGAACTCTACGAGTGCAATCGAATCATGGCACCCGTGGGAAATAACTTTTGGCCGATCATACACCGTACTCGCGGCTGTCCGATCGAAGAGTGACCCCAACTACTGTGACGCCGAACTCGACAATCGACACTCTCTGTCAATTCTCTGGACAAACTTTCTTGTTACGGAGAGATTCGGCTGGCCTCTTCTCGACGCCGACGTTGATGCATCGCGGTTCGTCGGTTTCCGGAAACTTAGATTTTGCCGTTTATCATTTTGAGAATTTGGATTATTGAACCGATGTTTTGCGAAGTAACGGGGAAGCGTGAATTATTTATTTAATATTTATTCGCAAAGAATTTTTCGAGGATTAGTTCATTGTAATTCTAGGGTTGTGGTTAATCAAAGTTTATTCCCGAATGCAATATTTGAGTAAACAAAGGGGTAGATTGATATCAACGAAAGGACAGATCATTGATTTCCATTTTCTCGATTTGAAACATTTATTTTCATTATTTTTGGCATAGACATCTATGGACCGAATTGTTCATTCTGTAGGCGGTAACGTTTACACAGGAATGCTTTGATGTCTGTGGGTTCAGAAAATAATTGAAGCTTTGTTCGAAAAATTTTTTTCTCAGGGCACGGAGAAGCGCTAGAATTTCACGTATCATCCCCTAGGCACGAGAAAATTGAAAGCAGGTCTTGATTTGTACCTTTAGTTTAGAACATTGTACAGTTCATTATACATTTAGTTTAGAACAGTGTACGTGAAACTAAACTACACGGATATAGATTTAGACGGATATACAAACTGTTATTGGAGTCACTGTGTATATATTGTATCGGGACACATGTATATCGGGTTTCTAACGACGATAGAAATAGTTTACCGCGCTATCGAGATCAAAGTCGATGGAATCTAGCCGGCGAAAAAAAGAAATTTTTTTTCCAGCCCGAAATTTTCAAAAATATATCCGCATTCCATATATATGTATGTTACGGGTAATGTAAATAATTGGGCATTCTTTATAATGCCCAGGCAATTAAAAAAGTGCCCAAAGGGATATTCAAGCCAGGATCGTGTTATTATTTACATTGTCCGTAACACATGTAAGGGCATTATAAATAATGCAGAATTATTTATATATTTTGAATTATATATTTATATTTATATTATTTATATAAATAATTCAGTATTATTTATAATGCCCGTAACATATACAATACGACGAAAATCTCTGACAGTATTACAAAGTATTAAATCGATCAATAAAGAGAATTTTCCTGTTCAACGATTAATCTAATCAACGTGGAGAACGAGGCGAGAATACGAATACGAGATAAAACGTTCATTTGACACCCATTATATTTTGTATACCTGCTCGTCTACGACCGGAGATTCATGGAAACGACTGAAATTCATTCTAAAATTAGAAGACTGGCTCATCTTTTGTAATGACTCTCATCGCCCCGAGAGCTCTTAACAGAACAAGATATGTATATGGTAGTAGGAATTTCGCTGTATACGTGCAGGGCTGCGTGGGTATGCACAGGGCATGCAAAGATTTTTTTTTTTTTTGTTTTTTTTTTAAATAGAAAGACTCGTTATGATTAAGCAAGCAGTTTGGCAGAAGCAACCACTACTCTTAATGGACGACAAAAAAATAAATAAATTTCAGGCAACCGTGAGATTTTCGCATTTACCAGATTTCAATTGAAAGAAAAAAACTGTCTGAATTGAATATTGAACCGCGCGATGAACACGATTCACATGGAAGCCGTAGTTTTGAATGTTAAACGCGCTGCTTCCGCAGAAAGTCACTCGCAGTGTCAAATATAAATTGACCCAATTGTCGTTAATCTTCATGGGAGGGAAATACCTTTGCAACGTGTCAAATAAAAATGACTCTAACAAGAAGATTAATGAAATTACTTTCTTTATCTGTAACTTATTTTAGAATGTTATTGTAACAAAATTACGATGTTTGGTATTACCTGAAATGAAAAACTGGTAATACTAAGTAATAGGGAGAAGAGATTTCTTCGAAAATAATCAATACTAACTAATATTATTACACGTGCAATAAATAATAGGTGATGTTAATCTATTTACAGTAAATCATTATTTTGATTAATAATGAGTTCCTGAAACAAATGCGATGAGTGTGCGTGAAGGATACGTATAATAAATTATATATGATACATATAATATATTATTATCCCCCGTCAGCACGTTAAAAATAATGTAGTTTACATAAACATCCCAACTCTAGTTATCACGCACTCGAAGCTACCGTCTGCAAAAATGTGATTCGAGCGATCACGCAAACTGGATACAAGATTAATACAACCCCGAACGTTAGCAGGCAACGAGGCATTTTATACCGATACGGTGCAATGCAGACTTCCTTGAATTGCTTTTCCAACAGATTAACCACGTTTCAGCTGCGCGGGGTATGAGGCCCCCGTAAAGTTGACTTGACGGATCGACTTTCGGCGAGTAACTCTTTTCCTCTCCCATGGGCGAGGATTCCTCGAGGTACAAGAAACCGTACGGCGAGAGGGGAAAAAAAAGGGGGGTAAAAGCCGGTGGTGCGGTGGTGGCCCTAGTAATTTAGTGGAGGGATTTAGACGTCGCGCACGTCAGTCGCACTCCTCCGGGGGTCAAGAGGAGGAAATTTCCTCCGCGTAGGTCGTAGGCACGTCGAAAGGTCGTTCGAGCGCTCGAGTACCTGTGGGGACACTTGTTCCACGTCTATCCATAGCGATCCATCGGGAAGATATATATCTGTTCGAGAAGACAATTTGGACGGGGCCAGTTACGTTGACTAATACTCGTGCGCGGGAGGATTTTTGTATTTAAATGTTTGGAACTGAAGAAGTAGAGTTCTTCGGTATCGGTATTCGTATCGGTGACATTAATGCTGAAGCGTTTATATTGATCAGATGTGAATCGTTAAATAGAGGAAGGTACGGTGGTTGTGGTAACCAGATTTTCTAAAGTGCCTCCGGGAACACTGGTAAACATAGGCTCAGGCCGGCATACAGGTTGAGGTTTACCGAGAGGTTTATCTGCACACGTCAAGTGCAACATTGCGTCTCTAACGTAACAGAAGAAATCAACGTTGATTGATTATATATTTTTTTTTAATGTATTCATTGTTTCTAGTTTCTACCTCCTTTTTTATCAAAGTCAAGATCGACAAAAAAATATTTGGAAATAAACACGAAGTAGAATGTAAAAATTTGGCTAATATAAACACGAAGTAGAATGTAAAAATTTGGCTAATATAAACACGAAGTAGAATATAAAAATTTGGCTAATATAAATAGTAAGATTGGTGTAATATACAATTACATCGAACATAAGCAAGAAAAACAAAAAAAAATTCAGAAAGCTGGGAAATGCTAGAAACATGGATCGAAGTAACTCCAGTCTGTGATAAGCAAAGTATACTCGAAAACTGGAAGAACAACATTTTATCTATTGAACAGACTATTCTTGGAAGTGCATCTATTGATTGCAAAATCCGAGACACTTGGCGATTGAAATAGAAGAGTCTAACTCGGTTATCTGTCGATTAGACTTTAGTTTCCTCAATCATTTGTTTCCCGTTTTGCAGGAAACATTCGTGGCTGCTGTAACAGTAGACTCGTGGTTACAAATCAATATCCTCGACCTCCACCGCATTGTCCCAACGCGTTTTCCCGCTCGGTTGTTCATTTTACGCTGACCGCATTTACAACCTTACAACTTTACACCACTTTACGCGTACGTATATCGTGCGCCGAACGATTCCTCGTAATTTTCTGTCCCGGTAAAGCACGAACACATTTTCACATTTAGTTGAAGCAAAAATAGTTATGGTTACGTACATTGATATCAAGTTGAAAATTGTAACATCTCTGTATCAATTTAGATCGGTACTTGTAAAAGAATTCTGTGCGATTCGTTTTTATTTAATATAATATACCTCAGCGTTAGTTCGCACAATTTACACAAGTTTACACAGGATACAGCTAGTATAGTATCACATTAGAACAATACTTGATTGTAAACGAGTATTGCGAAATTGAATTCACTAATGAATTGGTATCCATTTTTAGTGTACAGCGCGGTAAATTCTAGTTCACAAGCGGTTAGCGAACACTTGTAACGTGATAGTGAACTTGCTCTCTAGATACTAGTAGTTTAGTCTCGTGTCAATTACCTTTAAGGTAACGACCAAATTTTCGGTCAAATACACTAACTACCGTATTCGTGGTTAAGACTTACGTTAACTCTGCTTTCCTCCCCATTGATTCGTTTGCGTGATTCGCTAATAAATAGATGGCCATTAGCTAATCACGAAGCCGAACCAATAGAAAGTAAAGCAGCCTTAACATCAGTCATAAATAAAACGATGTACGAAAATAAGGAGAAATGGAAGTAACGAAAACTAATATAAAGTAGTATCTCTGAAAATGTTGGGAAAATCAATAAAATAGATCAATTAGTATATGAGATATGTAAGTACAGAAAGAACAGAATTTTAAACCCCTTTCAAAGGCCGAAAGGCAAATGAAATAAACGATACCAACTAATAATAAATATATGGTATATACATATTATTGTTGAATAATTACATAAAACGTGAATAAACTCCCTTCGTTACAGTTACCTTCCAAAATGTCCATATTTATTTGTCGTAAGCATTGAAAACGTACAACGCACAAATTCCAATTTCTCGCGTGACAATACTTAAATTAGTTCATTGTGAATATTTAACAATAATAACCATTAAGTAGTGAGGTGTAAACTACGTCCCAATCCACTGTTTATGAAACAGAATCGTACGACTAATCTCGAATTAGCGTAACATTTTGCTCCTAAATTTTGTTCGCGAAGTGAATTCAAGCTTAATTGAATCACGCAATATGACACTAATTAAGTCACTCGGCTACATAATTAATATGCGAGGTAGTGTACTGTAGTAATCTACAGTTCTATTAAAATTCGCCATGTATCTCCACGTGTTGTCCAATATTGCATTGCAATTGCTTATTTGGTTTATTATAGTATTCCCTTCTCGTTTTTTCTTTTTTTTTCATAATACGTTAATAGTTTTCGTGTCCCCTAATAGCCTAAGTGTATGTACATCGATCGGTATACCTGTGGAATTTTAGTCTCAAGTGAATATACGTAACTCCGACAATTATGGTGAAATTAATTGTATGCACCTGGTTTACATTATCTGCGGGTTAACCGTATCGTGACTGCTCCGTGTTTTATTTTTCTGGGTCAGTTACTCTGCGTGAGTCAACGATCTTCAATTACATTTTCATGGAGCGGAATATATTATCGTTGTTATAATGTCTCGTATTATTAATGCTTCGACATTTATATTGTAACGACCTACGCTTGAAACATTGGGTGAAGAAGTTAGCGGGGTTAGTATTATAAAATAATTGCATTCGTGTCTAACTTTCATCTAATTTACAGTCAACTTGCAATTAAACGTATCCTAGCAACAATTGCGACGCTTCACGTGGTTCAATATTTTTATCTCCACGTGGTATTGTCGGTTGACCGATCATTGTCTTCTATCTGACCTCTAGATTCTAGGACATACGACCGTCGTCTTTAATTTGGGTCAGTGTCTCTTAAACTGTGTTCCATGGAATCCTGGGCTTCCGTGGTAGTTACCCAAGGATTCTGCGAAACTTAAGTGATTTTTTTTTAAACATTCAAGAAAAGTACATTATATTTATACAATACGATAAACGGATTCTTGTAAAGGATCTTGGACTTTTCCCAATTTATTTAAGTGATATAGGGCACTTCTAGGTAAATTTAGGTTTACCACTTACACTTTCATATTTGACAGTAGTATATCGATCATTGCCAAGTTTACTATGTATTTTGGTGAACTAATCTTACCGCTTATCGTATAAGCTACGTTAAATCAAACCTGGTATCAACTAAGGTTACATTTCTTTCTTTACTCCATTCGACATGATTCCAAAAACACTTTTAAACCTTATTCCCGCCTCGTAGAAGCGTATTATCTTAATTACAACGGAGACGCCGTTGGTACCATTGTGTAACAAGAACGACATTCACGATCCTAACCCACCCCCGTCGGTCTTTTAATTTATTTATGCACGCTCCGACGAAATGAAGGTGGAACATGCGAACGCACGGAACTGCGAGCACGCATGTCACTACATAACGATGCTCGATGTTCCTTTTGCCCCTGCAATCGTCGTAGATACCACTGCAAAGATAACGTGCCGCTATTTCCGTAATTGAGTCTGTGTGGAAATACGCCGCGACCCGATTATAATCTGCACAGAAAAGCGAGACGAAAAAAAAAGAAGAAGAAAAAAACAGCAGCAGACAAGGAACAAAGAGTGAAAAAGAACAAGAGTGGATTCTAATTGTGATTGGATCGATACCATGGAATCGTGTTATCTTAATTCCATCGCGCTAACAATAGTATTTAGAGGAAGCGGTCTCGTTTGCAACAACACACCCGTGTCTGGACGGATTTAAAATCAACAGGGCGGTCGATGGTCTGTCATTAAGGGCCTTCCCGAATTTGATAACATAGATTCAGCCCAACCCTTCCACTTTTCCGGTTCGCCGCGTAAATCGAACGCGCTTCAACGCGTGACACACGCATTGCCCACTTAACTAATCGCGTAACAACGCATTAAAAGTACAAATGGATGAATACGGCACAAGGTTACGAAGTGCTTATGTTTGTATGTCTATTGACTCGCCTAGGTTCTATTGCTAGAGTACAAAGACAGTGGGATATAAAATTAGATGTACGTGACACAGGTTACGAATGCACTTTTCAAGCTTGACAGTTTTGTTAAATATAGAACAGCGAATTATCGGTAATTTAGAAAGTTAGCGCTAAACCGGAGTTTTGATTCGAATCGAGCGTACATTTCTAGGCGAACGAGCTATGAATTATTCGAAAATTCCATTTGAAGCTCAAATGTGCCCTTGATCGCTTTATCCATGATATTTCGCGGAGGCATAAAAGCGAATTCATTATGAATTCTGATACTCCGAACATCCATGGTTCTCATTGGCAGGAGACACTTGCTTATTCAGACATCCGTGGCCCTGTTTCACGTGACTGTGGTTGTAGATAATTAATTATGATTTAAATTATTCTGGATCGATTGTCAGCCACCTTCGATTTCTCATTGTCAGCCTTTTCTGATCGAACCAGTGGCGTAAAAATAAAATCCCAGGCCCTTCGTGTCAGACCACTTTTTCAGGGCAACTTTCAATTTACCAAAAATTTTGAAGGAAATGAAAGAAATGTAGCTTTTTTTATTCAGAAATAGATAACGCATATTTTGACACTTTACCCTCTAACATTTAAGTTAAGTGACGGTGTAATAACGTTGCATGCAGGAACTTGTACGTGAAATTTAAGAAACGGTCATTCGACCGATTGTGGGAGGAATAAGATTGAAGTATCTTCTAATCTTTCTGACTCTCGCGTTTTTAGGCTTAAATCTAGATCATGCAGATCCCTGGATCTTCAGATCTCTAAACTTTTTTTTTACTCTGTCAAGTGTATTGCGGGTCGCTGATCACGAAATAATTATATCATTTCTATTTAACTGAAAATTATTTCACAAGGAATCACATGTGTTTGCTTGCTTTAGAAATAGTTTGGAGATCCGGAGGTTCGGAGATGTGCATGATCTAGATTTGTTCCCGCTATTAAAGTGGTTACTTCTCTAAACTCTTCATAGAAGATGCGATTAAACCTCTATTAGAATTCTACGCTCCACCATATCTTTGCGCCAAAATCACGCGTTACGATAGGCAGACAAGAACATTTCCAAACAGTCCTATAACTTCCGTTTATTGATTTCACGCCTGGTATACAAGTTTGGGAGGTTCTTCGGGAACACGTTGATTCCTCCTACCTTGGGGTATCCTTCGAATACTTAAGTACACGACGAGCGTGTAATGGAACTCTAGGGGGGGGGGGGGTGTATGTAACGTCATTACTCAATTGAAACTGTACACGGTGGACGCGAAGTTGTCGCATACTGGGTCATTCCTGGCCCGATCGATGTTACTGCAGGTAAAAGCGATCGACGGCTAAATAAGCTACGAGAGGCAAAACGGCGGGCTCATGGTTGCAGGTTGCATAATTCATGGGACGAGGTGATGGAGGATGGAGAATTCCATCAGTTTCCCCCTACCGCGAATGCGGGTCAAAACCCGGGTCGCTCAAATTTTCTGCTGATATAAAACCGTTTACGATCGTCAGGTGGCTCGTAAATAACGTCGGGATCCAGGAATGACGTACGGTTCGCGTCGGGCAATGGAATGGGTTCGGCCATCGATAAAAAAATTGGACGGTCATGTTGGAAGGTGAACAGGTATCTCGCGATAGGACCAATTCCATCTCGTTAATTTGAAGGTTCCGACCAACGTAACGCTTTCCTCAAATTTATTCAAACAACGGGCTTGATTCTCAAATATCGAATTCTATTTCGATGGATGTACGAAACTTAAGAACTTAAACTTCGAATTGTGGCTGAATAAAGCAACACTTCTCTCTGCGCAAGGTTTTATACGAAAAATAAAAGTCTAGAAATTCTACGGAGATTCCTCAACCCAGAGTTCAATTACTCTATAATAACATAATTTCACTGCAAACTTGGTCCTGCCAGTTTTCGATCGCGGCGAGATTTCGCGATGGCCAACCATCGGGTGGCCGTTGCACAATTCTGAGCGATTTCTCCAGTTCTGTACGTTCTCTGGTAGAATTCGGTAGTTTCGCTGATTTTTGGGACTTTTATCTTTCGTTTGAGACTTTTTGCAGAACGGGATGTTGTTTCGTGTAGCCACAAGTCGAAAATTACGATTTAGTAGGACTTCGCTACGGTCCTCTCGCTTTTTCAGATGGAGTACTTCGCTCTCTTTCTCTCTCTCAGGCATCTGAACATAATTAAATACGGAACAGATATTGAAACCTTATAATATAATACATAATCCCCCACTAATATTAATATAATAATACTCAATACTATTTCGTTAATTTATGTGATTTTCAATTACACTTCACTGATCATTACTTTGATATTTAATAACCGGTCGTTCGTCGTGATATTTATTCGTAGTTATTTTGCATCTGGCGTATAAATATCTAATGCCACTGGCTGTAATCCTCATTATCCTATTAATGAGAATAATCTCGGCGAATGATTCATTTCAATTTATTCCATATATCGTTCCCAATTTATATTCAACCCAGAATTATGTCCCACTGCGAAGAGTTAGTTTACATTCAAAACTCGCATGAATTACCAATCCGGATTTCCAGTCTGCTCGTTTGTAATCCATGATATCTACGGCGTGGTGCATTCTCGTGAAACATTTCAAATTAAGATACATGTGACTTAACTGTAACATACTGTAATGTCTAATCAAGACTACATTAATGCAATATTGTAACAAGGCGTAATTGGATGATAATAAAAATCTAATATCGACGTCACTCTACATCAATTGTAAAACAGCAAGAGACAGAAAGACCGGTGTTATCCTACAAGTACGTGAGCGTCGTTGTAGGTGGTAGCCAAACCGAGCTAACTTCCCCTCACGGGCTCCTCCGAGCCGCTGTTGCAATAAATGTAGTTTTCTTATTATTTAGAAATAGGTAATAGATAATGGATCCAATACGAGACCTTCAATTCAAACGTCAGTTGTATTCGTTGTTATTAATATCCAATACACGCAGAGAATTTTGGAACGCTTCAACTCGTACCAGGCGTTGCTTCCAATTCATCCTACAAACAAAGTCGGACGAAGTCTGTTCGTCCATTGAAATCCCACTTTTCCCCGGTACAATAATCCCTGACGCGTACGACAGGAACCATTATCGCGCGACCCTTCCCGTTAAGACTAACGTCGAGCGCGGTAGCTTTCGAGTAGCTTGATATCCCATCCATCTGGTAGCGTAGCTTATGCAGCAGTTCGCGTGACGTACTACCCGGCGTTCCTTTACCCCGGGGGCATTAGCAACCGTTAGTACGACGGCTTTACGGGCCGTTAATATCTGGCAAATCTTACGTGCAAGAGCGAAAGCCGCGTTATTACCGCGACGTTGCACGGAACTTCCACCCTTATCACCGGCCCTCTGCCTCCTCGGTTGCCGGTAGAATACGTAAAAGCACTGCGGAATATTAAACCCTACTTTTTTTTTTTTTGTATCGAGATTCTTCCGGGGCCTGAGGAGAGCCAACGTGTAACGGTAAGCAACTGGACATCAGATTCTGGAGTTAGAGCTAGCGGACGCGATAGAGCAGCGTAGAGAAACTGCAATTGGCAAATTTTGAGATAGGGGAGATAGAGAAGTTAATTTGGGAGCCTCTGGGAATATTGATGTAACTTATTTCACTTAACTAGATTATTTCATGATCCCTGGAGATATCAATGCCACGTGATAAAGCGTGAAGCGTAGGTATAAGAGAATAATGCCGAGAATACTGTCGAGATCGAAACGTCGACAATGATATAGTGCTTTAATTACTACCTCCAAGGCCTACAACGCCAAACGCAAGGATATGGAAGAAAAATATGTAAGAGAAGGCGTACCTGTTACGATGGATCCAGAGCTTTCTTCGGGGTTCCCCGATGTCGTTCGGGAGTAGTCGGGCGCGCCCGGACGTTTGTTGCTGAGTCGGCCCTTGCTTCTATCTCTTTTCACCCTACTCTAATCCCGCTCTGCGCGCGAGCTTTCCACGACGGATTCTGTATTTCCCGTTAATTACCATGCGCGTATGATTATTTCGCGATATCTATGCCCAATATCGCGCGGTTCGTTTACCCGGATATCGCGCTTATCTCGTTACCGGCGCGGTTTCCAATGCTGTCCGCGACGCGAATATTCTATTTTGTCCTCGGTAGATAAACGTCGCGGTCGCTTTGATACGCGCAAGCCAAGCTGCAACGTCACAGCGCATGGAAGAGAAATCCAATTGATTGTGAAACTGATTCTGTGCGTAAAGCTATCCTGAACTTTGGCAATTTTTAGATCTCTAGCTCTTCAAAGACAACGATTACTCCACACCACGACTTTCTGTTGAAATTAAAAGGTCAGTCATCGTCGCGAAGGTTTTGAGGTTGCCGTTTGCGCGAAGTGCGCATCTCTTCCAGAGAGGATAGATACGAACAGAATGTGACAGGTGTATAGATAGAAGCAGGAAGAGGAAGAGAGTGAACGAGGGTCGAGAACGTCCCCCTCAATTTATATAGATTGCTCCAAGTGGCGTTTCGAGTTCAAATAACGAGGTACAATTCCGCGGGCGGGCGAGTATTTCCTTCCTGAAGTGGAAAATCCATTATGTGGTCAGCCATCTAGCCGGACGAAGGGAAAGTGGAGTATACGGGGGACAAACAAATGGATATCTTCAGCTAGATAATCTTTGGATGTTGACGTGGAAGGACAGAAACGATTATTACAGCCCGGGACCAAGACGCGGTTTTGCGTCGGATAAAAACACTTGGGAGAAATTAAATGAAAATTCAATTTTCGAAAATACTCGACGTTGTTATTAATCAATGATGGAGTTGCCATATAAATGTTCGGTTATATTCAGGTGTTTCAATGAGCAAACGTAATGAGAAAAGGTCGGCATACATATTCAACGTTGGAGAATTGTTTTGAAGATTCAGAACTTGTGAAATCAACGGCGTTCGTTAGTCACAACCTTTGCAAACATTTCCCTGATATTTGTCTGCGCTGCATTAGTTTCACGATAGAACTCGTATTAAAAAATAACGCAATGAAATATTTGAAAATAACGCAAACTTTTGACTTCTCCGTTATCTACAAAATTTAACGTCAAAAAGACTGAAAGGCAAAGAGAGTTGGATTTACGAAACAAGGGCGAATTTTAATATAAGATCAAAAGCATTGATTCAATCTGTGCTGCAATCTGTATTTAGTATTTAATCGCCTATGCAATTCATGTACGGAAACAAATTAATTATGTTGCTTTCACCACGGATCAGCCGAAAACTTTCATATTTCATCGAAGTTGCGAACGCTCCGAACAGAATAATTAAATTTCAATTGCAATTCACTATGCAGGTGTCCAGCACGGAGGAGTCATAACGTTGGATCGTAGTTGAATTATTTCAAATCCATTTTCACACACTGTTACAATTCGTATCAACTATAGATACAGTAACCGTGTAGTATGGAGAGTAATGAGACCAATTCTCAAACAAGTTTATAACTGTACAATAGTGTACTTTTTTTTACTACAGGGGACACACGAATGGAAACGAAAAATTATTAATTTGCCATTTTATATTATTTTTTGTGGACTGCACAATTCGTGACATCGGAAACGAGAGAAAAATAAATATTTTGCAGACAGAAACTTGTAGTTAGGGGAAATTAATACCTGCCGAATGTTTTTAAACATGCCATAGAAAAATGCTGAAAAGCAAGGGTTTCGTAGTTTTGTACTCATCTCTAACTTCAACCATTGTCGTACAAAAAATTTACACTCTAGTTGTAACTAAGAAGCCCCACTGAAAAATGTACTGCCGGTGTCAAATTTTGAAGTTACGTCATCGCATTGTACTATACGCATCGTGAGAGGCTGCAGGAAATCATATAAGAATGAGGAAACGCAAATTACTAGAATATCGTGTACACTGGCACGTCTGAGATACCTAGAAAAATAAAAATACAAATCGATCACGAACGTAGCGTCACGTAAACGAACTTCGCGACCGATATTACTCATGACTGACTAATTGGGTCTTGCCTGCACGCTCGGTGAATTGCACCGTGCAACGATACCTGTCCAAAAGTTTAACCGAGGTGTGTTCGCGCATGTGTGCGTTTAAGCTTGGTACGGCACATAAACATTCCGTCTATTCGCACGTGTAAGTGCGTGGCGCGGTAAGCCCGACATGCACGTCCAATCACATCTGACACGCCTCTTTCCCTGCGGATAGATCTTATCACGATCTTTCACTATAATTAGTCCTCGGTAGTATAGTTCGTCTCAGCTGGCATCCCTCTGTTTCTTTACGTTGGCACGTTACACCGAGTGCAGAGTATCAATTAGGGGTTCAAAGTTCAAAAATGGTTAGGTTTTGATTCTACTTAAAGTTAAGAGATAGCGTCGCTTAAGAAAAACTTCGAAATGGTAGTTAGAAACTCATGTTGAAAGTTACCGAATTGCGTTCTACGACGTTAACGTTACTTTTTTTTTTATGAAGTTTGCCGTCAATTTGGAATCATGTCTCATTTTATAACCCGAGAATATTTCCGACATTTCAGAAGTCCTTTTAACCTCTTCAAAATCGCGTAAAGATTCAATTTCTATCCAAGAAAATTACATTATCCTAGCACCGGCTGTGTGATAATGTAAAACGTCAACTCAGTGCTGGAGGGAAGTTACATCGGGCCCGGGTGTGAAACTTTTTTAAACGCTTGACTGTATAAAGCGGGCAGCACACCAAGTACGTTCCGTTACGTCGTGTCGCTTTACGTCGCGGACACGGTTGGGGAAGTGACGCGACGGGACGGTGATCAGACACACATCAGATGCGTCCACTTCCGCCTCGTTTGTATTGCCCACCCAGGGAATCGTCACTCTTTTAATAATATATCTTTTAAAGATAATTTTATTGTTTCACCTTTATTAAAGTTTTACTACGGACTTTTCTTCCGACGAGGAACTCATGCTAATTGCGAGTATTGCAGGTGTGGAATAGAAAAAAAGGTTACGGGTTCATGACATAAACAGAAAAAGAAGAGAGCACGGAGAATTTCAAAATTGAAAAAAAATTAAATCTTCATGAAACGAATACTTCCGCGCGCATTCAATTATTAATATTTCGTCTTCCATATTGTAAAAGTTTGTAAAACGCGATTTCCAACGCACAAAGCGTCTTCAGATTCATCAAAACGAACATCTGACATTTTCAAAATTTCCTGACTGAACAATATTCAAAGTGATTCAAAACTTTTATCATATGATTTAAAGCGATCCAAAGTAACAGTTAACCGATGGCCATACATCTACCACTGGATCAATAGTGCTACCATTATGCCAACTATACCCCGTTCGATCTTATCGCACCGCCAAATCTTTGATTAAATTGCAAACACAAAATCATTCTCATCAGCTCCCAATCGGTCATCGCCGTTACGGTCAGAACGTTCACTCTACCGATGACGTATACCGTAGGTCAGGTTTTCTCGTGACGTTATATGGGTCAAAGAACCAGTTCAACAACTCGAAACGATCGCGTACGACAGACGGTCTGTCGACGCTCGCCGTATGACGTCATGCGACGCTATTTTCGGCCACGCCAACGCGTTTTATCCGCTTCTAAAAATAGCGGTTTAGGTTTTCGCCTCTTTATGACGTCCGCGAAACGGTTGCCCATTGAATCGAATCGCCCGGCGACCCGTTGTAGTTGAACTAATAAAATCGCGCACTTAAATGCGGCGCTACCCTTAGTCAACGATAAGGGAAGGGTGTGTTTCGTAAACGGTAACCGACATCGTCGCGCGTGACGATAGGAGCATTTCACCTCTCTTGGGAAATTCGTGCCGATCGTTTCATCAAAAACGCAAGGCCAGTTCTTGCGATCAACTTCCGGATTATCTGTTTTGCTGATCTGAGGTTGTTGGACAAGAGTTGGGTGGGGTGTACTGAATTATTGTTATCTAGCTGGGAATGTATATGTTACGCGCAATATAAATAATTCGGTATTACTTATAATGCCCGGACACTGTATAAAACGCTAACACGATCTTGGTTTTAATATCCCTTTGATGTATAGTAATATTGTTTTTCTTTTTTGCTTTCAGAGTTCGTGTCGAATACTACGTGAATGAGAATACATTCAAGGAACGACTTCAGCTGTACTTCATTAAAAATCAACGATCGAGTAAGTACATTAAATTATATCCGGACTTGTCATATTTAGAATAAACGTGTTTACGTTAAAATTAAATTATAATTAAAACGGTGATATCAAATGACAAATATACGCTTATAATGACAATTATGAATTATTGACGCTTTATATACATAATTCAGTTGAATAGCATTGTTCTGGTATCAAAATATCGAATTAACCTTAAATTAACACATTGAACAAATGTACGACAAATCGAAACGTTTTTTAGGAATCACTTTAGGTACTTCACTTAGAAGTTTTTTGTAATACCAACAAAATTGAATCTAATTGTAAGTTTGAATCTTCCTGCAAATGCTGTGTGTTTCGATACTCAAAAATTTGGTATATTGCTAAAACTGTGCTTCAGTTTATCTCGCGTTCTTTCGTCATAGACTTTTATCATGAGATATACGAGATATTTGTACATACCAGTAACAGCTTTGAAGGTATCTCAGTCCATCGTTTAAAAACAGATTACAGAAATAATATATCGAAACCTGAGGTATCGTAACGTGTGACCAATGACCACCGAATTGTGTGTGTAATTATGGGGAGAAAGAGGGAAAGCTCATGAGTAATGCCGGTGATAACCTGCGTTCACTTGGGGGGGCACTCATATACTGGTGTGAGGAAACAGGAAGACACTAGCGCTCGTGGCGATTACGTGCAAGGATCCATTCACGAGGATCGACCAATACGAGCCACCCATCGATTAATATCGACATACAGATCGATATTCGATCCGCCAATCGAGTTTGCAATGGTTTCAAATCAGTGATCGTTTACGTTTGAAGTTTGATCAACTTTAACTGAAAAGTTTAATTCGTTAAACGAGAAGTTAACTCGAGTGAAAACGAATTCCGTTATCGCGAAGTTGTTGGTCTTTTAGTTAGAAGTTATTTGTTATTGCCATTAATTGCGGCACGTGCTCGATATCTTTCCTGGGTAAGAACACGTACGATAAATCTGTATTATCACCGTTATTCTCCCCTTTTCCATTTGCCGTCACAAAAGAAAAAAAGATTAATCGGAATTCAAGTAGAGCGATCCAAATATAACGCCGTACGGCGGGAACGGCGTAAAATGTGTTAATAATGATCGAAAAGAAAAGTGGTTATCCCTCCTCGATACCAATCTCTGTTGCGACTGACATTTTCCGATCGCGGAAAAGTTCGTAATCCCGGAAATCTGTTCCTAAGGCATGCACGTTCGTTGCATGCCGGGAACGTAATTTCGGAAATGTCGTTGCATTGTCGTAAAATGACACTGCCATTCACGTGGATGTCTTGCTGCAAGACATACTCTTTTGAACCTAGTGCCACCAGCCGATAGCGGATATCGTGCCAAAACCGACCTTCGTCCCTGAATATCGAACTTTGTATACCAGGCGACGATGGGATGAGTATCGTCGCATCGATAGTTTACAACCTTTCGTAACGTTATAAAGAAACGATTAAATCAGTCTGTTGGAAGTCGATACCTTGTAAAGGACACTTTTTATTCCGCGTGACATTTATTCGAGTGCTATTTGGGTCGTCGGGTGTTCGATTTTTGATTCGACAATCCCTGTTTGTTCGGACATTTGGAATCGAAGTAAATAAACAAATGTCTGATTTTTCTGAATTTGAATTTAGTTTTATTTGATCTAGTTCTTGAGAGAAATTATTTTGTCTAATTGTTTACGATGCAAATATGTTGTAGGAATTACAAAGCTCACCAGCGTACACATAAGTTGTGATGAATTAAGCATTCAAAATTCTATGAATAAAATTCTAAATAGATGTGTAAATTACTAAAAAAAACCTTTGGGCGAGACGTTCGCATTCTCAAATCTACTGCCCAGTGCAATAAAAATTTATGACTTTGCGAAGACCCTGATAAAAAAAATTGTGGTTCGTGGAAAAAGAAAGAATAGTACACTTTTTAAATCGCTTTAACGTATAGAACCAAAGACTTGGTGTAGGCGGCTCGAAATATTAATGGAAACCATTTTTGTGTTGCAGGTCTGAGGATACGGTTGGCCAATCTTTTTTTTAAGCTATTAACATGCTTCTTATACATATTCAGAGTCGTCACCGACAGCAATCCAACATTCGCGGCATGGTAAGCTTTATACTACTACTCGTGTCTTTAGAAATAAGAAATGTAATTCACATCCATGTGTTTACGTGCTAAATTAGTCATTCTAGTTAATTGAACTGGATTTCAGTTCAGTAACTAGTAATCTGGTTTATTATCATAGTTTACTATCAATAAATTTTGGAAAGAACGCTTCTTGAAGCATCATGTAAGCGTCGTATTTCCTTCTAAACAGTGGCCACGTGAGATAATTTCAAACAGATTTTTCCTTATAGAAAATGTTTGTTTCCGCTTGGATAACAAAATATTAATAACATACGGTAGCGAAGCAGAAATGAAGTGTCAGTTTAAGTACACGCCAATAGTTAGTGTCGCTCCTGTAAAGTTTCTTCAATGCTAAATAGGCAGTATTATTTCTTAGGCGACGAAATATGCAAAATCAATATATGCTATATTCCTCAAGCAAAGCTGCAAAATTTTTCCCATTTGTGTTTTTCCCTTAATACTTACCATTTACCAGAAAAATGCTGGTCAGTAACAACGCGAACACTCCGTATAGTGTACGTTTCAAGAATGCAATAAACTTGTTTCTTTCTTTAAACTAATCTCATAGAATTTATCCTTAAACATAATTAGGAACTATTTCCTTTCGTTGGTCATGAATCTGTGAATTCTTATATCACTGTCGCCAAATTTTAGCAAAGGAAATAAAAATATTTCTGCAGATGCAATCAGGTCATGCCATTTCATAGAAAACCGCCACACAATGCAATTTGCAAAAATTTCTTCACCAGACAGAAAATCCATTTTGCTTTGCGTTCTGAACGCTACATTCATGCAAGATTACTATATTTTGTACGGCAGCCATCACGCCTGAAAATAAAACGGAGATAACACTTTGCGGCCAGAACTGTTTCGCGTCTTACTGCTTCAGCGTGCTGGAGCTGCGATATTCCCTAAGGATTTCTAGCATTCCCGCCCCTTCGTCCCGTGTACCCAAACGCCCGTTTTTCCGCTTCTCCCCGCCTAGGTCGATCGCAGTTTGTTTCTATGTTATTTGTTATATTATATGTTTCTAAATTACTTTTGCGAGGCTCGACGCCTCTCCACATTTTCTATTTTACGTTTTACTCTTTTGGGTCGGTACTTGTCATTTTTATTAATTCCCGTCTCTCCGCTTTAACGCGTTGATCGCCACGTCTGCCACATTTTGGTGGCATGCGAGTGTCAGTGCCATAGTTACGGAATATCGATTTTATTAATATCAATATTGGAGTTATTGGCGTGTCACGCGTGTCACCCAAATGTATATGACGTGGCGGTTAACTTTGTTAATTGTACACTTGGGGGAAGTTCGGGTAACCCCGGATACTGGAATTACCAAGCAATTTACGTAAAAAAAAAAAATAAAAAATTTATTGTCTCGTAGTAAATCTAACAAGCGGGCAAATAAATACAATTTGATAATGATGTGAGCGCCGAGCAACATACAAATCACAATGAGTTTAGTTCCCGGCCGCGAGCTTCTAGCCACGCCTATCAAAATTCAAATTGTGATTATCACATACAAACAGAAGTTGTTGAACTCGTTTTTCAGATATTCCTAACATGGTGCTAAAATTTCTGTTTACTTAATCCTCCAATTTGCTTGAACGAAGTCATTGATTTTTTTGCTTGTGACCCGCGTCTGTAACCGTTACTGGTCGTCCACAACGATCCTGATCGGAAAGAATGGCTTCTACGAGTTCACTACCTTTAACCCGTAATACCCAATGAATATTGACAGGTTTAACATTTTCCGCGACATGAAATTCAATTACAGCACGATGTTTGAACCAAACATCTGGAAAGGCCATCATTAAAAATTACGTAAACACTAAACTAAGAACTCTACACTACCCCTAAACTAATAACATTAGCTATTAAATTTTCCACAAATGAGAATTTTATCGGAAATTTTGAAATAGTTATGACTAGACATCGGATTTTTATGTTATTTCGGGACTACGTTACTGTAACTTCAATATCCTGCCAGAAGTGTTCGTTCGAGTATTTTATGTTTGCATATTACTTAATATATTTTCACATTATTTCTAAACTATTTTGAAAAAACACAACGTCCCTCGCAATTCCATTTGCAATGCTTCATTTTTCCAGTTACGGTTGCACGCCCGGCAACAAAACAGAATTCCTCGCGTCGCAGAACCTGACGGAGGAAGAATTTCAGGAGCATCCTACCATCAACTGGGATGCGATTTTGTGGGTGAGAAGACCCCTGGAACTGTGGGTCGTCCAAGTGATCCTGGCAATGGTCTCACTAACGGAAGCTTTGCTACTCGCCTATCTAGGTTACAAGGTACGTATCCTTTTATCTCAGAGAGTTTGATTTCAAGCATAATATTCGACGTTTCGATGCATTCCTTCGATACACGTTTGCTCCTTCTATTCGTTCTTCGCTTCTGCATGGTCGTTGTTCCGCTGGTCTGATCGCCGAAAGTTATTCTTGGTCGAGAAATTAAACAGAGTACGAAGAATGTAACTATCCTCGGAATTCTTTTCTCCGAAAAAGTTTCCTTCACGATATCCGTTTACCTCTTGTACTTTTAGGTCAATTTCTTTCTTCTTTAGGCCACTCAAATTAATTGCTTTCAGCTCCACTAATTTTGAGATACATACGATCATATAAAAATCAGTGGTTCCAATGGTTCCTTGTAAGGGGTAAATTTGTCACCGTCGACTCATTGTTGGAGACAAACAATTAGGGGAATTAGAACAAAAAAGTTCATCTCGAGTTTTCCAGTCGAAAATCTTGAAAACTAATCCAAATATGATAAAAATGAAAATAAGGGATTTAGTAGGGCGCACAATTTTCCATAAAAACTTTTCGATAATTACTCTTCTAATGTTGACAGTTTAGATCTTACGTGTTGTCGAAGTGCGATCTTCTAGTGCGTGAGAAAATGATTTAATAAAACGAAGAATTCAATTCTTTTATTAAAATCATTTAATTTGACTGGCCTATCTATCTATCGTTCTTCGCTTCTTGCATGATCGGTATTTCGTTCCCCTTACCGTTCAATATTTCCATGGGTAATAAACGAAATGGAATACGGAAACTTGGAAATTCGTCGTTTCCACTTCGAATGCTGTGATGCATGTCATACGATCAGGAACTTGTCGAGCTTTGGAGAACTTTTCCCCTTACCTTAGCCAATTCGTTGGCTTCGGAAAGTGCTCTCACTTTCTCGTACAGTTTTCAAATTATAATTTTTCCCACACAACATACGAAACATAAAGAGGAAACATTTGCTGCTCCTCGCATGGAAACCTCTTGAATCCGAACTTTCTGATTTGGATAAAGTTTTTCTAAATTCCGTTTTATTTGATTTTACAATGATTGTCTATTAATTTGATCTGGCGACAGTCAACAATATAGATGTTTAATATATGTATAATAATCGAATTATCTAAGTTATTATTTTGATAAAAGAAAGTGATATTAAATTTGTTGTTTAAAAAAAAAAAATACGCAAATGTTAAGCAACATTTTCGAAATGGGAAACGTATTTAAAATTATGCCGAACATCGCACATGGAATATCAACATTTTTAGGACATCTCGTATGCCATGTTCGGGTTCGAAAGGTTTCCTTAGTAATCACGGAGAATGTTCTCGAGAGAAACTTATGAGCTACGTAACGGTAGTTTCAAGAACTATCTGTGTGTATTTTGTGCGATGTTAAACGCTTCACTGCTTTCTGCTATGCTTCACGTCGTTCTGCAGTTTCGTCCTATAGCACAGGATATATAGATTTTTGGGCGGAACTAATTTCCACAAAACGAGGTCTGAAATTTTTAGTTCCTTGTCGGTATCTTTTTGACGTACTAAAAGTCTGGACAACTCTGAGTGCAAAATCCACTTTTTGGCTGCCAATTTGAACAATTTTTTAAATTTCATGGAAAATCGTGTGTGGTATTAAATTACCCTGCGGGCGTATGAGCTAAAATAAAATCTACAGGATTTGCTGCAAGTGCCTTAAAGCGCCGTAAATGCAAAAATTGGCATATTAGGTCATTTTTTCGGGTTCTTGTATTGGGCAATTATTATATTATTTTCCAGCGTGAAATACCGTGTAATTTGATATCACACGCGGTTTTTAATGATTTTTTTAAATCGTCCATGATGGCAGCCAAAAACGCATTTTGCACGTTCAGATTTTTCTAGACTTTTAGTACGTCAAGTAGATACTAATAACGAACTAAAAAATTTAATCCCCGTCTTTGTGAAAATTACTTCCACCTATCACCTATTTTTTTACGTATATCTCCTGTACTACTAATTCAACACAAATTCGCGGAACATTTAAGCCGAAATGTCTGTCTATGTAATAAAGAAAATACTGTTGGAATAAGCTTCGTGGAAAAATACGGGATTCCGCGTAACGTGTTTGTTCCGTACATTAACAGAGTTTTACTCCTCCCACTTCAATTTAACCATGGTCTTCGAGAAATGCAAGCCGACTCAATTTGATCGGCGTAATGAAAAGTTGTACTGAATTCCATGCAACTTATAGGCGGTCGCAAAACAATCCCGACTTTTATTCCGAACTTTCCCTTATTTCACTGCAAAAGTAAACTGGAAAATCTTGCAAAAAAATTACGGGTGGGGGCGACGGAGCGTATATGACGTCTTTTCTCGGGCTTTATTAAAATTTCAATCTCATTTCAGACTATGAGTCCGCGTGGAAAATAAAATCCAGATCGAAATTAAAAGTGGAATTTGTATTTTCTATCAGCAGTCGTGAGGTGTTTTGGCAAAAATAGAAAAAAAATCATGTAACATTCAAGCGTTAAATCTGTCGGTTCTATAAAAAGATTATTTTAGCTAAATACTGAATAAATTGTCCGGGAATATGAAACAAGATTTTAAATAACCTTTTTCCTGGATGAACGATGTACATTCCTTTAAGTATGTAACTGCGGAATTATACTGTGAATATACTAAATAAAAGGACTATGCTTGCTAAAAGTATGCACGCTAACTAAAAACTTACTAATAACCGCGATCCTTTTTTATACCATTGCAAGCCGACAACACCTATTTTAATACGCGAAGTTATTATTCGGTGTTACGAGATTTTAACGGACCGGTTGCTTTGTACATACAGGACCAAAGATACAATCCGTGACGGCGTGTAGCAGGCGCTGCACGCTATTCTCTAATCGAGCATTCCGGCGACCCGATTCGTCACGTTTTAACAACCGGCAAGCTTGATAACGTATATGCATGCTAATCGAACTTACAGTGGTTCGATAGGAAGAATTCCAAGTGTTTCCGCCTAAGTTATGTTACTGTCTAAGAAGTCTTGTTTCGGGCCAAGTGTAAGTACGCGAGTCATATCTTCGTCGCAAAAAAGTAAACGAATTTTAAAAGAGAGGTTACTACAAAGTGCTACATTTCGCGATATCAAGAAAACAGGAAGAGACGATTCGTGTTTCCATTTTCCCTCTTATCATAAATGCATACTTCCTTGTTCTTGCCTTTACGTTATTGTTATTTTGAGAGTACTCGTCAGTTTTGATAGTACGAGTCCAACATCGAGTCGCCTCTGATTCGCTTAACTCGCGTTAGATTCCAAACGTAGATTTCTCTACCATAATATCTTCATCTTGATTCATCTATTAATAATATTATTACTCGCAATATCATATGTACACTTCTCAAAGAGGTCGAAACAGCTAACTGGTTAAAGGGACATTCAAATTGCTCGGTATTCGATCCGCTAAACATCACCGTAAGCTTCAAAGTCACCGAACTGATTCTGGACATCGCAATGATGAGTTAACAAGCGCGGGTCGCCGGAAAATAGGATCAGGGTATGACCGAGAGCGTCCCGTGTTTTCGCTTATGGTCCTAGCCGAGAATCGAGAAAGGAGGCGTAGAAGGGCTGGATCACGAACTGGGTTTCAGACCGCAGAGATCGTGGAATTGCGGAAGCTAGTTCGGACAAACACATGGGTACGATGCGAAACGTACGTACTTGCCAGACAAGCACTTACACGAGTACAGTCGACTGCACGGTTCGTAATTGTGTATTGGGGATCCTCCCGGAGGTGGATCCAATCTTGGCTACGCGACTAATGATCGTGGAGTGGGTTACCTTTACGGGAGCCGACGTGTATTCGCACCTCTCATGGCTCACCTATTATATCGTCATCCGTCATTCTCGAATGGAAAACTTTGGTAATAAGACTACGTGCATCGTCTGGAGGGATTTAAGAGACGAGTGAAACTTGTGTTAGACGATGCTATAGTGCTTTACACATCGTGATTACGACCTATAAGTCATTTTATGCGTATCGCATAATTAAGAATTTCAATTGTTTGATCTTGTTAACTTTAGCCCGGGAGAGAAACGAAAATACTTTTTGTTACATATTTTTTTAGTTTATACAAATTTTGAAAATAAGTAACAATGAGGGACGACCGATATTTCTTACATGCCAGCGCGAAATTTTTAATAAATTGATTACGTTTCATCTTTAATTTAGATAAGCCTTGATTAAACCAGTGCTTTTTGAGTTAACCTTTTGCTTTACAAGTTAAACACGCATTTATGAGGGCTCTCGATGTAGTCAAGAAGTTTGGATTGAAAGTTAAAAACGGTTAATAGCGTGTGACTTTTACTGGCCACGCCCTCTTAAAGTTCTTCTATATCCTACCCTACACGCATGGCTAAACGATAATTGGAGGCAAATTGGATCCTGGATAGTTAGTACATATACGTATAACACACGTATTCGCGCGGAATAAAATATTCGCCATCGCGGAAATTCTCATCGTAGTTTAGCAGGATTCCAATGGACACTCATTCTGAAATTTATTTCTCACAGCTCGGAATAATTTCTGGTATTCTGGAAATTATGGTGAATATAGGTTACTGCAATTTCCCATAATTTCCAACATTTCCCCGCGTAACGTAAATACAGTGTGTCTGTGGATTACTGTTCGGAATTTGAGAGACGTATTTTGCTTACAGTTAGTGAGAATAACTAAAAATATTTAATAAATGATCTTGCGCAGATTATCCCTTGGCGTAATTGAACATTGAAAAAGGAAATATATATGTAATAAATATATTTTAATAGTCCGTGACTACTATTACTAAAGAAAAAATAGACATCGTCTACGATTACTAAAGAAAAAATAGAAACCACTTCCGTGTTCTCTCTTTAAAAATATTTCCAAAAAATTTTCGAATGTATTCCGGTTTTCACTAAAATCTCAGTGGAGGCAGCAAATTGTAACTGCTTTTCACCAAGGCGAGTATAATCGTCGTAACACAAAACATGGCCAGTTCTTCGTAACGAAAATACGTATAGCCGAACTTCTATTATTTTCAATAAACTTCAAAGGAGGTCAAGGATCAGGTTTCTTTTAGAAGGAAATAGGAATTACGCGGTCTTACAACAATTTTTCGTGAAAATCGTACGGTTTTCATGGTCCCTATATAAAATGAGTTTCCGAAAGAGCGTTTTTGTCACGACAGCTCTTAATGGGATCAAATTCATGCTTCAAAGGAGTTGAGCCGGTACCCGACTTTAAAAAGATCCGTGCACGCTTTCTTCCGCAACCCTACCTTTTTTTTCTGCAAATTGCATTCGTCCGCGCAGTCGGCCGTTCGCAAATTCCAGCAGCGGATATTAATATTCGTAGGATTCTCGGAAAAGTTATCCAGTTATCTTCTGCGAGCAGGCCTGGTAGATTTTAAGCTTCGTTCACATCTTGATGAGCTTCCACGGTAATAGCAATCAGCCTGGGAAATTCCAATCGTTTTCACTCATGTCCATTCTACTTCCTCGTCGAATAAACGAGATCGATTCAAATTGATTTAGGATTTGCGTTAACGAAATTCGGTCATTTTCGCCGAAACTGAATTCTCACATTCGCAATTGTAAACAAATGTGGAGAAAGTAACATCAAAGAAAGATGTATAAGAATTCTGACATTAGATTCTGAACTAACCGTATCAAATGTTTAATTTTGCAATTGTGATTCTCTATCATGTTTCACCGTCTAAGAATATTTTGCAATTGTGATTCTCTATCATGTTTCACCGTCTAAGAATATTTTTATTTTATTTGCTGTTTCTACCATTACTGCTATTTTTCTGGCGTTCGTAGCGGAGCTAGACGTTGTCTTACTTTGATAACGAATCATTATTTCTCATTTAAGGGGAATCCGTACACGTCGCGTCTTTACGTGGACTGTACCTATGAGTGACGTTAGAAGCGCGAGAAACAATTGAAAATAAGCGTTTTGTAGACAGGGGGCTTCTGACGTGCTCACGCGTTGCAGTGAAATAAATGTGATTTTCGTGAAATCTTTTACCTCTGCTACCAACACCGACGGTTACCATTCGAGAAAAAAAGTAACAGGATTGTAGGAATACGGGAAAATTTTTAACACGGCGGTCATCTTGGAATTTCGATGGTACTAATCGGTTGACAGATAAAAGTTTTAGCGTTATTCATCATCGCTTAAGGGGCGGAAGTATATACATGAAAATCGCTCAAAACAAGGATATTTTAATGAATTTACGGTTTTTGATTCCCGAGGCGTTCGATGATAAACGTAAATAACCGTAAGGGTTTGTGAATGGAAGCGTGGCCACAGCGGAAGCGTTGAACGGTAATTTAAAAAAAAAAAAAAAGAAAAAAGAAACTGGAGACGGAAGGCACAAAGCAAACGCTCAACAGCATCGTCGAGCGGCATACGTGGCTCGAGGTTTACTCTTTCACGTTCGCCTCGTTAGTCTTCTTTCGTATTTCCTTTTCGCGGCGGGGATGAGAATACTTCGAATCCCTAAAAGCTTCCGTAAGCGCGTAACAAAGGTTTAAGTTGACGACAGCGAAGCGAAAGGAGACTGAAATGGAAAATGTGTATACGCCACGAATACAGAATGGGAGATTGGACAATACTGAAGTACGACGCGGCTTACGAGGAATGCCCCAGGAGAACATCGGCTGAAAAATCGCGGCAAATCCTTCGGGACACGTGTAACAATTTATTTCGTTTGCTTTAGTGTTATGTGGAAGAGCGTGGCGTCCAGGACACGTATTTTCAAAATATTGCGAAGGCATATTGTTGCACGATGTTTGAAATGATCGTTCGGAGAAATTTGATTATGCTTTTCGCGTGCAAGAATCGTATGATCAAGAATTGTCTGTTACACAGAAATTTGAAGGCAATATTGTGAATTGGGCGTTTTTTTTTTTTTTTTTTTTGGTTGTTGGAGATTTTCGAATATTTCGTTACGTTTTGAATAGAGTTAGATCGTTTTAATATTTCTATTTTAATAGTACGCCGTGGTATTCACTTTGAATTATTTTCATGTCAAAAAATTTTTAATCGGTACATACAATTAGTTTCAAAATGAAACATGTCAGTTGTATCACGCATTAAATCATTTTAGTCGTTGTTCAGAAAGAAAATGCCCAGTTCACTCACCAACAACATATTGAAATCGTTTATAGCCGTACTCTGAACTGTAGGAAAGTGATGTCTTCATTGTTTGCACTTCTCGTTCTCGTCTTCGTCGGCGAATACAAGGCGCAAATCCCCAAGAGGATGTGTTAAACCTCTTCTAGATTCACGTAATTAAAACGTTGAATCAGCCCCTTCATGCACGCCAGGAAATGCCCCAGGGCTGAAAATCCCGCAGGATATTCGAGTTTGCAAATTAGTTTTCGACCTGCGATTAGATATATGTGGACTAGTCACGTTAGAAGATGTATGTGAAGATGTGCCGTAGTGAGTTATGACTTTCGCTTCGAATAGAATCACCCTAAGTTCCATCTATCGGAGACGTCGTTCGAGGATGGTCACGAAGTTTCTTTTCGAGTAAACGATACAAGAGAATAAAGTATCGCAAACATTTATATTTATAACTTATAGAGTACTTCAAATAGACCGTCGAAAAAATGTTTTGTATTCACAATTAAAGAAACAATGTTTCAAGCAAAAATTGTTTACTGACGAGACAGACGTATCCTCGTCCTTTCGATAATTTCTAGATACCATTACCTTATTGAAACACTTTTTGTTAAGGGATTAACCGGGTTTTTTCGAATCTTGCAAGGGAACATATTCCGTTAAGGATATTGTAGACCCATTAACTCATTCTGCTTTTAAGCGATTAATAACATCGCCCATGTGGCCACCTTGAATATTTTCTACGTCAAGGTTTATGATGCTTACGTTACAATCGTGAATTGGTCTTTTGAAGTTTAGAAGCCCCATCCCTCGATGGTACATACAGAAAGTGCAGAACGGCTAATTGCTTATTTTCTCGATCGTCTTCTGCCTTCTCTATGTTGTTAAAACTGTCGCTGGGTGTGTTGAGCTGTCTTCGTCATGTTCACAGGGAAACGTCTGGCAGCAGCTTCTGTCTTTTCACTTCATCCTGGAGCTGGTCAACACGATACCATTCACGATCACGGTGAGTCTTATAATTCTATGTTTTCTTCAAACTATTTGATTTTTGACTTTTCACTTATGGCTTAGAATGCCTTTATAGAATTTCTAAGGTTATAAATATATGTACATTGCAGTATACCCTCGTTCAGTAAATTGTGACAAAACAATTGTTGGTGTTACTTGAATTATTTGAAGATTAATAGCACGAAGAATATGATACAAATATTCTATGAATTATATAAACTATCGAAGGTAGGAATAGAAACCAATTTTTTTAACGTCTCCTGTTAGAAAAACTCTTTTACTATATCATCAGCCCAGAAAAAGACTGTTAACACACAAAGCGCAGCGATTATGAGTTGTGCTAGTCTTTTTTTGCACCGAAGATGTGCGCCCCGTTCTCAACAAAGTATTTCCGGTACAAAGAGTTTTTCATACCGTCACAAATTTGATAGAAAATTGCGTTGAGCAATTTATAACCATTACCCTTTACACGATACATGATCCAATATTCGTCAGTGATTATTATCCGAAATATTTCCAGAAGGTTCGATGTAGGTAGCGTTACGTGACGCGTATATTATTAATTCAATGAAGCTCGAAGCTTTTTAAAATTAATGCAATGATCACATCGAGTCTAGGAATTTCCCTAATTTCTGTTCCCGGAAACACTGAGCAAAATCTAGTCCTTTATGTTCTCCCGTCACGCAACATTTCCAAGCTCCAATGGAAACACATTTCACGGAATTACAGCAGCAAACGTGTATATCTACTCGTAACATATATTGTGCAATGATCGCTTTCCATTTTTATAACACATGGTTTGGGAAAATGGGTAGAGGACTTGTTGCTTTGCATTGATTCATTTTGGGTATACATCATCAGTTTATATATAGTAATGAAATACCAATTCTCGAAGCAATGTCGTGCTGAACCTGGTAATGGGGATTAATTTCTCGATCGAAGATAAAGTACTTGTTGCTTTGCGCTTACTCGTTTCGGTGTACGAGGTGCGGTCAAAAACTTGGCAGTATTACCCTTTCGCTGTTGAGGTGGAGAACAAGTCCAAAAGTGTCATTTTAAGATACACGAAGAAATAGTTTTAGTTTTCGTGCACCACCAATGACATAATACTACCTAAAACTATTAAAGCCAAGGGTTTAAAGTATCTCAACTTTTGCAATCTTCGTTGTCGTAACGTGTAAATATGCTATCAGTAAACTGATTTTGATTTTTGATTTTTGTGGCTCGTTTCTTATGCGAGCACTCTGATTGGCTCCCGTTTTTCGTTAATATCTCGTTAACTAGGGCGGCTTGCCCATTTTCGATAAAGAAAAACCTGTTGGAAATTATCTCAGGTATATCACGTTCCCCGGCTGTGCGACATTTACGAGGCACCGTGTGCACCAAATTCCTGAGCAAACTCGCCGCAGCGAAGAAGTTAATTCTCTATTACGGCGCCTCGAGTCAACAAAGAGCGGAGTGCAAAAGATCATGTATTATTATCGGAAAGAGAACAATTTGAATATTGCAATCGCGATCTTCTGAAGTTAGTTCTACATTACTAGGAAAACATATTGCAACTCACCTCTTTTGCTTTGGAGAAAATCTTTCAAATATTTACGTGTTTCAACGTTTGATTTTTGTATAAAAAAAAAGAAATGCGACGGAGGGTTAAAGTCCGCAAATCTTTTTAAAAAAAATAAGTCCGCGCACCAAAACTCTTAAAACGTTTCTGGGAACCAATTGCCGTAGCTTGCAACTATCGTGTGCGAAAATGTCACCTGTCGCTACGTTTTTGTTCGACGCGATATTCAAAATTGCGTGGGATATTTTAGGAATATTCCTGGATTTTCCGACTTCAAAGTTTGCACTTTTACTCACACGCAAAGATTCGTTCGTAAACTTGTAGGGAAATGACATTTCTCAAGTGAGAAAATTGTGACGCGGTTCGAAAATTGGGTTCTGGTGCTGTCGCGACACTTTGAGTGGCACGCGTACTTATTTTTCTTTCAGTTCGGCACTTAAGGACGACGATGCCGTGGAAAGTTTCATGTGCAATTAGCTCCACGCTTCGGCAATAGTGTTGCAAACGTGGTATTGATAAACTGCCGTACCGTTGAACACACTTTTCGAGGAGAAATATGTACAAATGTATAATGTTATTAGTTTATAAATATATTTTTCGTCTATTTAAAAAAAATTAAGTTCCAATCGTTTTTAAACCAAGTATGTATGCACAATAGCGTTATTATTATTGTTAATATTAGCATTATCAGTGTTGTTGAACGATTGGTATTTAAAGCAGAATTGAAATTGCTATTAAATCCAAAGAATTTACTTACGCGGTACGTGTACGTTAGTTTGAAATGACCCGTGTGTATAAATGACGTTCTTATGGTTAATTAGCGATAATTAATGTACAAATTGCACACGATCATGATAGAGTATCGATTTCTACCTGCCCCACGGGGATTAACCTTTATTTCGACGGAAATGGGATGCAACAGCGTTATGTTGTTATGCTTCGGCATTTAATTAGCTTAGGTCTCATTAGTTTTGTGTCACGCCACGGTATTCCATGATGCTATCAAGCCCTTATCACTGTCTTTCATGGATACTCACGTGATATTTTTTTCCTCAATTTTACGTAAATTAATCGGCTTATTTTTACAAATTCTACCCTTTGTTCAAATGTAAAATGCGAAGCAGGATACAGTCTAGGAATTTATCTTTCTCTTCAATTCACATTTGACGTGTAATAATACACTCTTTAAAAAAACATTTGTGTTTAAGCTGCATTTTAGATCTATTTACTAAACTTATAGAAATTATGCCATACTTTATTAAAAAAGAAATACATGCTTCCTTTAATAATACTCCTACGGTGTTGGAAAACGTGTCGGTATCAGTATTCTATACACAATTTTTTTCCGTTTTTTTTTTAAACGCCCCGTACAGAACTGTAGAGATCTTAGATTAAGCCCATTGAAATGCCACCTCGACGACCTTTCTTTTTCTGAACGGGAGATATATGACCGCTTCCATTCTTTGAGAACTTCCTCTATAGATAACAATAGCAGACATTATAATCCGTGGTGATAACCTTCATTAATTATGTTTTCAGTTACTCTATCCACCAATGCGAAACCTATTCATCCCAGTGTTCCTAAATTGCTGGTTGGCGAAACACTCTTTGGAAAATATGTTTGTAAGTAATTTAATTTAATTTCTTCAACCTCAGTATTTATTCACATGTTATTATTCACATATAGCTTTTTAATGATTTACCGATATTTTGTTGCAGAACGATCTTCACAGGGCTATGCAAAAGTCCCAATCGGCATTAAGTCAGCAGCTAATGATCCTCAGTGCTACGTTACTGTGCCTTGTCTTTACTAGGTGAGTAACGTCTGTGTTTGTGTTCCCCTTAACAAAATTTCTTTTGCAAATTGTTATTGCTGTAAAAATTCTTCCATATTATTTTGAAGGTAAAAATCGTCCCGTTCAAATACAGAATGAAAGAAAGTTGTGCTGGTAATTGGTAGTTCGGTATTTGCATAATATATTCCGGAATAAAAAAATTTACTTATGATTAATCATATAATCTCATATTTCATTCGAAATCGTACTTTCGCCACACAGAAATTGTGTGTGGGTGATTATCTAAATACACAGGAAATCATGGTTTTAACTAGCTGATTGGTACATGGATTGATAATCAGAAGTTTCGCACGGATTATTCGGTATCTGTTATCGCTACGCTCATTATACAGATTAAAATAATACCATTAAAAATTCGTTCTTCGCTGATCACACAATTATATGGCGCGTTCATTTTCAAATGTAACAAACGGTTGTACCAAATAATTATGCGAGGTAAAATTTTTTAAATATCATTTAAAGTGAACCATACCATTAAAAATTTCCGTTGCCGCTGATTACGCACAATTCCGAAGTACGGTAATTTATAAAGTTGAAGATCTGCCGTTCCAGATAATTATATGCGTAAGGTATCATCTTTTAAATAACATTAAATGGAAATAAAGTCATCAAGAGCCTGTCTGCCGATGATTATGAATGGTTTGGATCTTTCCGTTTTTGGTCCGTACCGTATAGGCGTACAGTCCGTATGTCGCACCGGCAAAATAGAGTCCTCTTCGTTTATTCCGTACGTCGCGTCGCGTCGATCGATCCATTTCGTTGAACGTTCAGATAAGATACGACAGAAAGATAGTGAAATGAGAGGCTTCTATCCCATTGCATCCTACATTCAAAGTATGGCTTTGATTTTCAAACAAAGAGATCCAAATATATGATATGCACGGAAAACAAACAGATACTTCGTATAGTAATATACAGTAGAAAATTTACAATCTGACCGAGCAATTTTCCATTAGATTCTACGTCCATTTACAGTTTTACTCGAAATCAACAATAGAGAGGAGCAATTGATCGAATATGGAAAAATCGACGATAAAAGTGGTTCAAACAGTGTTCATAGTTTTTTGAACCAATAATCTAAAGTTTTAATATTTGCAAATCGATATGAACAATTTATCAACACCACTGCCAAGATGTCAATTAAAATTAATTGATTAATTTGTTTGTTTTACACTCGAATTTATTTGCTTGCACATCGAATCATTGGTACTAAGACACTCATTCGGTACAGGTACCGCAAAAAATGGTGAACACCTGCGATAAAGTAACTTGTTGGAACTGGAGTAAGAGTAAAATGCCAATCGATAAAAATAAATATAGGCCAATAGAAAGAGCTGTAGATATAGTTGCTAGTATACAATTGAAACGTTTCATACGTTATTCTTTCTTTCTTCCACATTTTATTCTTTACGTAGCACGCTTTGCAGCTGTGCAACATCGCGTGAAGCCAAGAAAACAATCAAAATGGATATGTCCCTTCTCTTTGCTGATTCAATAGAAATTAACGTGGTACTTTGCTCTATGGAAGCTTTAACTCGCAAATGGCATTCTTGAAATACAAATCGGTAACACGGTATTATAATTGTTACATACATGAGTGATATATTGCGTTTTAGAATATTGTTTTTTAAAATTCTAATTCTCGATTGGTTCACTTTCAATTTTTATTGTAACGGGTTGCCTCCGGGCTATAGTTGCCCAACGTGATTAGAACATGGTTTCATTGTTATTTGACATGTTTTGTATATTCTTACCGTGGCCTTGACAAGAATACGCGCTTATAGCGCTTATATTTTGTTCGACAAACAAACTTGCACTTATACTCGAACAATCTGTCACTCTGGGGTTAGTCGCTGTGGTATAAAGAACTTGGTAGATTTATTTATGTTTTATGGGACATCGACTACATACATTACTTATTAACACGATTATTGCTTACGGTTTACTACTTTGCGTATTTGATGTATCTTCTTCCTATTTTCGTTTTTTTTTATCCCGAGCCAGTTGGTATTTTATTTTCAGATTCCACGATTCCCGCGATTGAATTGCAAAATAAAACATTTCGTCAGCCTCAAAAGCTTCAAAAGCTGATAACATCTAATTAGACATGACTCTATGTCACAATTTATAACTCTGCTGTTGATATGCAGTTGATATAGCAGTTTCTTCCAATTTTTCAAGAATTAATGTCCGGAGTTTCAGCATTCATCATTCTCAATCCTGCTTCGTTGAGCTTTCTTTCACCCGGTATAGGCAGTGACGAGGGGAAAGAAAACGCACCCATGGGCTCGAACTTTCCCGCACCAGACTTAACGACATACTATTCTTATATCAGAAGTTATTTATGACTCAACCTAACGACGGTTAATTCTTGCTATACTCGCATAACGACGTGAATTGGACAAATTCTAAGAGCATTCGGAAACAAGAAAACGTCAGCTAATGAAGATAAACGTCCGCAAATGTCTGTAAGCTGTCAGGACTACCTATTTTCTCCCGAATTATATTGCTTCAAAGCCATAACCATGGCCAATGCGAAACTGCGAACAAAATAGGAAAAAGGACGAAAGTTGTCTGATTGGCCTAGATTGTAATGTGGGACAGATGTTAATAAGTAATCGTGCCGACTCGTGCAGTTGGATTGGTATCACCATCGATCGCCGTGATTCATTATTTACGGTGTAATTCTAGAACGGCGCACTTGTAAGCTCGCCCTTGTCGCAGGTAACAGAATTGCGGCAAGGGCGACCGGACTTTCCCTATCTTCTAGACAATCTTGATATTATTAAAGAGTTATTTCTCAAACGGCCCATCGTATTATCGCCAAGCCTAGTTCCAAGCTTCTCTCGATTCCCATTTAAAAACGGAAGTTGCAGTCTTCCGTACATGTTTCGCGGTGACTAATTGAGATGATTCGCTACTCGTTTACGTCGTACTTACGATGAAGTATTATACCGAAGGGAAGTACTTGTGTAATATTGTTTTAATTATCGCGTGGAAGACATTAGGTATATGTATATTTAATTATATAGTAGAAACAGAAACCTACAACTGAAATACTGAGAAATATATCGCGTAGTACATTTCGCACGTAATACATGTTAGTTTAGCTAAAAAAAAGTTTCGATCGAATCGCTAACAGCAGAATAATCTAAGCTGATCACGCTTCGTGATCCACGCTGCAGACTAATTGTACGTAAAATTAATATTGTATAGTAAGCGATCAAACTGTTCTTTTAAAGTTATGGAAGAGGGTGATGTGCGGTTGCACTCTCTATGTACTGTAGACCTCGCAATTTCCAATTTCAATTCATTAACAGCGTTTCCCGTGAAATAACGACGGGTAGTATTTTTTTTACGCACAATCTGAAATTCTACTAATAAACGACGGTGCGAGGCATATTTCTAGAAAATAAGCGGGAAACTGGTCCCACCGTTTCGAACTGTAAAAACTAACGACGCCAGAATGGGCGGACTGCATTATAAAAAACTCTTTCGTAAAAGAATACTGAAACCGGAATGAACGGTCGAAGTATCCATTTATGTTCAAAATTCACCGGTTCACTACTGTTTCGTTGTTCTTTGTTTGTTGTCCGTTATGTTTGTCAACGCATTTGTGAAGAAAATATTTTTTTCGAAATCAAATTTTTTAAACCCATTTTTATTATTTTCCAACGCGATCGAAGCATCCTGAATAACAATACATGAATCAATAATAACAATAGGAATACAATACAATTAACCGAACAAACTTCTTCGAGTCCTGCACACGAATAAAAAATAAAGTCGCACGATAATTCTGCAAATAAATACAAATTGAAGACTCTTCGATTACTTTCTGTACCTATGTAAATTATTCGTCTACGGTCCACGCTAATTAGTCTCCGGTTGATTTTACCGAATGTAAACGTCCTCCACGATCGTGATACAGGAAAATACAAGTGGGCGAAACGGCTAGCTAAACGTGACGGAAAAAGCTAGGTACACAAATACACAACGTGATATAGATACAGAAATGGGGCCGCATGCATAATCGATGCACATCGTTTATAAATGTTCCTCGCTAGAGTACCGTGGTTTTCCGAACGGTCTTCAACCTCTTTGTGTTTCTTTATGACGATTCTGTTGAGATTGAAGAATTTTAAAGGAGACTTTTGAAATTTCGCCGATACGAAACACGGTGTATACATTTTGTTCCAATTGCCCGATGCGAACGTTCGATGGCTAGGTAATTACTTTGACACTCCCATTTCTAAAGCCGGTATAGACCTGTAACATAAGGTTTGTGTCCATAAGTCTGTCCATAAGTCTATCATTTTCGATTTTGGGCCAAACATTTTTTTGAATCTCCCCCTTCGACCCCGACAAACTCCTCTGGAACAATTTCTCTTAAATAAGCATTTAATTGCAAGTTAAAATATTAGCATGTGCCATGTGCTTAAGTCACTTACTCTTTACCACTTACTACACTATTTTTGAATACTGTTGATAGAAGATTTTTTTATTTGTATTCCAGCGTATGCGGGATCCAGCACTTCCAGAGAGCAGGGCACAGGCATTTGAATTTATTTCAAAGTACGTATTACGTCGTGGTGACGTTTTCTACGGTCGGTTATGGGGACTTTGTACCTGACATTTGGCCCTCGCAGCTGTACATGGTCATTATGATCTGTGTAGCACTTATAGTCCTACCTACGCAGGTATGTTGCATCATTGTTCTACGGCTACGTTTAAAAGATCGCGACTTTACGAAACCAGACACACTTTAAAATTTTTATTTGACATAAGAGGATATACTATGCTATATTATTAGCCAGTGTCATAAAAATGGCGGTACTCCGTTACAGGTGCGATACCTTATTAATATTACATATCGTCGTCAGTTTACATAAAAATGTTACATTTTAACACACAAACGTCAAAAGCGCAAGTACATACAGACAAAAGTCAGAAGCGTAAGTACATCCGCTGTTTTAATAACTCCACGGGACAATTTAAGATTCCATTTATGTGTGCGCTTGTAAGCATGGAGTCCGTGAATAATTCAAAACCGATATTAATTAATGTAAGATAAGTGGATCATCGATAGTTTACGGCGGCAAACAAAAAGTACCAACAGCACGCGGAGTTCCCAAGCGGTCACCCATCTAAGTACTATCCGCGCCCAATGTAGCTTGCCTGCGGTGATCGGACGAGAACCGGGATATCCACATGGTATGGCCGTTGATGTGAGCTTTAAGTAGATACAGAAAAGTCAGACACGCAAGTAGAAACAGACAAACGTGAGACACGCAAGTAGAAACAGGCAAAAGTCAGACGTCTAAGTTCATGCATACGAGCCTCAGACGCGTTAGTAGATACAGACCAAGGTGAAACGCGAAAGAAGGCACTGATAAAAATCACAAATTCAACTAAATATGAACATCATGCTTCAATAACTGCACGGAACAATAAAAGATTCCATTTATGCATGTGCTTGCGATGCATGGAGTCCGTGAACAGTCTAAACCGATTTTGATTAATGTATGATTAGTGGATCGTTCGACACTTTACGCCGCCAAAAAAAAAGGTACCAACAGCACGCGGAGTTCCCAAGCGGTCACCCATCTAAGTACTATCCGCGCCCAATGTAGCTTGCCTGCGGTGATCGGACGAGAACCGGGATATCCACATGGTATGGCCGTTGATGTGAGCTTTCAGTAGATACAGAAAAGTCAGACACGCAAGTAGAAACAGACAAAGATCAGACATTGGAGTAAATGCAGGCTGATATTGAACGCGTGCATGGATATAATCGAACGTCGGATGGATAACTATGTACGGACAAAAGAATCCGTTAAAGGTACGATACCTGACATAATTCGAAGCGGGTTCTTCCTCGTAAAAATTTTTGGTTGCGGTTTAGGTAAGAAGATATCAACTGGAAACGTCAGCCAATCAAAGTCTAAGCGATACAATAGCTAGCGCCCGTCAGCTGCCGCGTCCCTCTCCGAGTGGCTCCCGATTTTCATTAATAATTCGATGAGAAAACACCTGCCTCCAAATCTCCGATATTGCACCTCTAACTAAGTACCACCAATTATGGGACATCGTGTACATAAATTAACAGACATTAACTTTTCCTTTTGTTATACGATAAGTAAATTAGTGTCCATTTTCATACTTATTTTTTATAGAGTTATAGTATTTCGCGATATAAGTTAAAAAATTCCTTATTTCAGTAAATTTTAGAGTTACGAAAATATTTTATACATCACAAAGTTCAAAGTTGAATGCTATACACAAATACGAAAGCCGACACGGCATTTGAATATCGGGAATATTTCACTATTTACATTTGTATTTTCTCTTGATGGATGGGCAATAAATACAAGCGTTTGTATAAAGCTTTTATTTACAGGAATAATATATAATAGTAAATATTTATTAAGCTTGCTGTCGGATGCTCACGAATAATTTTTATTTAATCTTACCACGATTAATCCGGGATGTATGAATTCCCTTCGCAAAAATATAAAATCTCTAATACTTTTCATCCTCCGTTTTATTTGACATGGTCTAAGCGCGCATTATAGTACTGATTTAATCATCTTTTTTACTGCACTTAGCGTAATGGTGCAGATAGAAGGAACCTCGCGAAAAAGGCCGGATACATGGATAAATTCTCCCGTTATCCAATACTTCGCGAGTATTTATATTCTGAAGATAGGGGCCGTCGGAGCTATCAGGAGATAGTATAACATTTTTTATTTCTCACTTAACGACGAATATTGCGGGAGAAAAGCTGAGTGAAACGTCGTGCACGGTTCTGTGTGCTCGTAAAACCGAATATCGATTCTGCAACCTATGCCTTGCACATTTCTCTACGAAGAAAAAATGATTCTGCATGACATTGCAGATTTTGCGCGGCCAGAAAAAAATGTCGATGACAGACTAAATGGCCGCAGCTGTCGATTGAAAGTAAATAAATTTAAAACGTGTACCAAACTCACCATTCTCGTTCGATCTGGCAAAATTTAGTTGCAAATAATTATTCCTTTCAGATAGCGACTGACTCACGTAACTCTTTCTTGGAGACTGTAGCTTTATTTTTTGTGTTTGGGCCAGCGAAATTACGCCAGAGTTGCATTTTAGAATTGTAAATCCACGGGCAGTTTTAAGTGTGGAGACTACGGGACAAGTCATTTCGAAATCGGAATTGCTTGGGATCTTCTGGGGGCCAGTTTGTGCTAATGGAATTAAATAAGACGCTATTAGGTCATTCATCAGTGGAACTATAAACTCAACTGTGCTTTCTTAGTTGTTGCCTGCAGCCATTAACTGATGACAGCCCTCAATGTTAGAAACTGTCTATCAATCAGACGATTGCTTGGCAGAGATGACAATGATAATCACGCATATCATCTGTCAAACCTGTCGGTAACACGTGTAGTGCGCGAATATCCTGGAGCGTGGCCTTAAAACATACACTACTGTTCATAAGTCACTGAACATTAATGAAATTTAAATGGATGTCGAGTTAACGATGCAAAACAGTACATGGCGTTAGGAATATCTAAAGAACGAGTTCAGCACTTTCTGTCTGAACGCTGGTTAAACCGCACATCATTAAAAATTACGTAAATAATAAACTAAGAATTCTATAATATCGCGACTTCGCAGAAAATAAACTAAGAGCATTATTACACAATTAGCTGTTAAATGCCCCACAAATGACAATTTCATCGGAAATTTAAAAATAGTTACATAATAAGAGACATTACTTCTCAACCCACCCTCGTACTTGTTATTGTTTTTCCATTTAAACGGAAATTGCAACTTAAAACTGCGTCCGCCGAAATTTTCATTGTTTCGTTTTCATTATTTTTCTGACAGTTCGAGCAGCTAGCTTTCACGTGGATGGAAAGGCAAAAGCTCGGTGGTTCGTATTCATCGCACAGGGCGCAGAGTGAGAAACACGTGGTAGTTTGCAGTACAACACTGCAAGCCGACACCATCATGGATTTTTTAAACGAGTTTTACGCCCATCCATTGCTTCAGGTTAGTAACTCTATCATAAAATTACTTTCGATGAACTCTTTCAGTTGTTTCGATACCGAAAGCACTCTTTATCTTTTATGCCTTGGCTTCATCTTTAATGCGTCTCCTATAATGACTCTTAAGTTTTACGATCACTGCCGACAGTTACGAATAAAAAAGTTAGATTAACGTCTGGATATGTTGCGATTGGTAATAAATCCCAATATACGTTTGGATTTCACCATTTCACCGCGCGAGCACTGTTATCGATAATCCGTAATAAAATAATTATGTGCAAGACCATAATTTAGAGCCTCACAAGGACGCGATCAGCATTTTTGTCAAAGAAAAAGGTGTTCAGAATTACCCTAGCTACACCCCCCAGATTTTCGATCACATACGGGACGCTCTGTATTTACTTCTCTGTGTGATCAATACCCAGCTGTACCAACATTTGCTTTTTAGCATAATGACTTACCACTTAGCATACTACGACATCACAGTATTAACGTTGCACTGCATACTCTGAACGCGGCTAACAATCGTGATATGGAATTCTATATTTTCCATGAACATATTCAGGACTATTACGTGGTGCTCTTGTCGCCGATGGAACTTGATACGACGATGAGGATGATCTTACAGGTGCCCATTTGGGCACAAAGGGTAATCTATATCCAAGGATCGTGTCTGAAAGATAGCGATCTAGCGAGGGCCAGGATGAACGAGGCGGAAGCGTGCTTCGTTCTCGCTGCGAGAAGTTACGCCGACAAGACTGCTGCAGACGAGCACACGATACTCAGGTTAGTCGTGAACTAAGAATAACAGAATCACCTACAGAAACGCGAATTTATTTTAAACGTTCGAAACCAATGATGGTGATTAGGTTAGGCCACGTTATAATACATTAATGATAACCAGTTTAGAGCGTTTTAAAATTTAGTTCCTCGGTACTTTTATTAAAATACAATAATATTCGCGCAAACTCTACGTGCACGATTACGATTCTAGTACTAATACCAGAAGTGTGGTATTTACGATACAAATACTACTCTTTCTCGCAATATGCATAATTTATTGTCCAATAATAAGATTGCTTCGTTTCGATTTACACGTAAAATTAACAACAGATCGTGGGCAGTGAAGGACTTCGCACCAAACGTTCCTCAGTATGTTCAAATCTTCCGTCCGGAAAACAAGCTTCATGTCAAGTTCGCCGAACACGTTGTGTGCGAAGACGAATTCAAGTACGCCCTTTTGGCAAACAACTGCACGTGTCCCGGTGCTTCGACGTTGGTGACTCTCCTGCTGCATACTTCCAGGGGACAGTAAGTTTATATACGGGACAATAGAAAACATCTAGCCGTGATTCAGCGATGATCAGATTACGGCCCAAACGCAGCACGTTGGTGTTATACGTTTTCAAATTTTCTGTAAACAAAAAAATTAGCGCTAATTTTTATCGGAAACGATTTAGTCACTGAACACTGTAAAATGTTCAATGACATTAAACGCTAACAGTATGGGTATCGCCCAACGCGTCTCGATGAGTTATCTCAGTTCAGGCACACGATTTAAAAGAAAATAAAAACCCCATTTATACAGTTTTATAAAATACAAAAAATTGGAAAAATACGTTCGTTTCAATTATTTAATACGCATACTATGTTGGGAGTTTAGCCATTTCACTGAATTCAGTGATTAAAGTGTTCCCACGAAAGTGAACAAAATTCGATCGTTTTCAGCATACTTGAAATTCAACAAAAGCAATTTGGTGCGAAAACTGTGAGGGTAGGTGGAAAATAAATTATTACCCCGCCTTACAAAAAATTTTCAGAGAGGGACAGCAGTCGCAGGAAGAGTGGCACAGACTCTATGGTAAATGTTCTGGAAATGAGATTTACCACATTATACTCGGTGACTCTCGGTTCTTCGGCGAATACGAGGGCAAGTCCTTCACTTACGCATCCTTCCACAGTCATCGTAAATATGGCGTGGCCCTGGTTGCGGTCAGGCCTGCGGAACTTCCTGAATTTTACGAGGACACGATTCTTCTGAACCCTGGTAACGTTGATAGCAACTATATATTGAAGTTAAAAAATCCAAGCGAAACTTCTTTGAATTTTGCAACTGCCACCTTGCAACAAACCAACAATACTAAGCGCTTGCTGAAGGTTTTCATTCACGAGTGATAAACACACAGAGAATACATGACAAACTTTCGTATCATTGTCGGTTGGAGGCCACTGTGACCACACTGAAGTGACAAAACAAACTGAGAGTACTGCGAACAATATTTAAGAAGTTGCATTTTATTTCACACACCGCGCTGTGTTTACCAGTAATGTTTCTTGAAAAACCTTCGCAGCGCTGTTACTTTGTTTCCTCGCTCAACTACGGATCAAAAGTGTCTTCATCTGACTATCGCACGAAGATCTGTTGCATTCTCTGCACGTTTAGCTCTTTCGTGAAAATGGCGTAAGACGTTGATAAAGAAACACTGACCCCAAAAAGCATTCTCCAATCCGATATTCAATTTCCTTATTAAGGTCCGCGGCACATAATGAAGAAAACAGACACCTGCTACTACATGAGTATCACGAAAGAAGAGAATTCTGCGTTCGTGGTAGCGAACAACCAAAGCTCAATTGGCGTTGAGCCAGCTCAGGTGGTCGTCGAGACGAAAAGCGATGGAGCCAACACGGCCAACAACAACAGCGGTACCATAGCCAATGCTACGAATACAACCGCCAACGCCATGAACTCTGTAACGAGCGCTGGCACCACCACCACCACCACCACGACCATATCAGCGAGCTGCGCGATCGCCGGTGGTGATAGGAATGGTACAGCAAACAAGAGCGGTGCCAACGAGCACCGCCGATTTTCCAACAGTTGTAACAATCCGCTGACAATGAGCGAAACACCCTGCAGCAGGCAGGAGACGACCTGCACGGGGCCCCGTGGACAGAGCGTACACGGTACACAAGCTCACAGGGCCCCACAGTTTATCCTGCAGGTCCTCTCTAGCACGCCTACACCACTCCAACACCACAACATACTCGCATCCGATGTCCACCGTGAGTGTCGCATGCGCTTATTGGCATCTTTCTGTTATTCTTACTATTTACTTTCTTATCTCTGGGCCTGTTTTCATCGATTTTTATTCGCTTTTTGGATTACGGGATTGCGGGGGGGGGGGGGGGGTAGAAAGCTTTTGGTAGAATGATTTGATTCTGGTTTGGCGAACCTGGTTGTTCCTTTGAGGAGTTTCCAAAAGTTTTCAATAAATCAAAAAATGGACCAAACGATAATTACTTTCTTGATTCGAGCGAACACTAATTTGCAGAGTTAGATACGAGGGTGGGCTGATAAGTAATGCCTCTTATTTCATAACTATTTTGTGCGAAGTTGTGATAGTCTAGAGTTCTGAGTTTATTATATACGTAATTATAATAATCTTTACAGTAATGGGTTAAAAACATTACTGCAATTTTTACAAAAGTCTTGGGAATCAACATTCAATCATGGAGAATCAAAACAAGTAGTTCGAGAATTCAATTGAAATCAATATAGAGACTTCAGTTTTAGATTTTATAAACGCAATCAAAAATGTATTATTTCTAGCTTTATACATTGCAACTTATGATCATGCGTAACGGGTTTGTTTGCGTAGACTGCTTTTGTTTGAAACAAGGTGGCTGTTTGCGTGGCGAACTTTAGTATTTCTGTTCTTAGTGAGGTATTAGTTTGTTGCCTTTAGTTGGGATTAACCGTTGGTGGTCGAAGTCTAGTATTCGTATGTTTCCTTTATCAATTATTAACTATACTGATGAATTGTTAGTTTGTTATTTATGTATTTGCAAGTAAGCATTATTAATGGTCGTCGTTTTTGCGTTCGATACTTTAAATAAAAAGTCTTTAAACCCTTTAAGCTTGAATTAATGTCACTGAATCTCGAACCGAATTTCTAAACGAAAGTTCCTTATACGGGACATTTTTCAAATGTCGCTTGTAGTATGGCGACAGTTTTACACAGGGCGTATCTAGTTTAACAAGTGGTACACACATTAACCGGTTGATAGAGTTGAACGTTTCTGTCTGTGTAAACAACACCCCGTCCATTGCCGCGTCGCGTTAATCTGGCGATGATTAATACACATATTATTTCCAAATACGCGTTGCATCCTACATAAATAATTTATGTTAATTAGTACCAGCCAACCGTTATCATTCCCGATGCACGTAACCTGTTTGATTATTTTACACGCGGTGAATAGAATGTAAATACAATGCAGAACGCCTTGTATATTTCATTATTCGTGTCGATTTCATGACAAATTGTTTCATCGATTCGAACCGTTCAAGAACCCTGATTATTGTATTCATTCGTTCCGAGCGAGTTTAAGAACTGGAAATATGCTCGATATCATGGGTTTCAGGGCTTACTCATCATAGGCTTATTTAAACCTTTTTTCTATTGTCATTCTCATAATTAAAATAAGAGGCTCTGTAGTTTTGCATAAACAATCTCGCATCACCGTTTTATTGCACGTGAATAGACATGTATGTGTGTGATCTAATATTTTGCTCTAAATTTTTCCGTGATTTCAACCCAATTGAATTTGGACTCCAAAAACGCATTGACCTTTTTATGACTGCCCAATTACAAAACAATTGCTTGTCAGATAGTCCCTTTGGATTTCTTACGACCATTATCGTCTTTAAACATAAAAAGGTTAAAGCAGATACACAATACACGTAAGGGCTTTGTAAGTTACGAGAGGGAAGAGTATCTGCTTGCAGTTATAGACTCAGAGACAGGGGACAATTTTGTTTAAAATAAATGAAAGAGGGTGAAGAATGTTTCTGGTAATACGAGGTCGTAATACGTGGCTCAGAATGTCCTCGAGGTGTATCGTTGGATGACGATCACACCAAATGTCTCATAACGGGGAGACGTTTCTGGTTATCACGGCTCCTTCATTCCTTTTACCGCACCGTATCACGATTATCTTTATGTGTCAGTTGTCGAATATTTGTGAGATAAAACATACATCGTAAATCCGCCGGAAGAGAATTTATTAATGCGCCGTGCGGTGCTTGTGATGCCAATAATATAATAAAGGTATCGACTATACAATTTATGTCAGTGTCAGAAGTATAAAGATAGAACTACCCCCTTCCATTAAACTTCGTTTTTCATTTTATAAAATGGATTCAATAACTTCGCTGTGTTATTCAATGTGGAAGAATATTATTGATCCTGAAGGAACGTATTCCTTATCAGACTTACTAAAATTGACATAGAATTCTATCGCGTTTCGTCGAAAATATTTAGTTACATAATATTGGTTACAAAATGATCCCTTCTTTCATTTATTTCCATATAAACGTATTTAAGTTATTAGTGAATTAATTAAAAAAATTCGTGCGATTAAAAAATATTACTGCATTTAGAATCATGCTTCCTAATATGTACGACATTCTTAGTAATTCTTTCGTTGGAATTTTGCACAAGATAATATCTAATACACAAATTCATATCTTTTACGTAATATTCTGGTAGTAAAAGATGTAATTTATTACAACGTTTTTATAATATCTATCGTTACTTTGTTAATAATAGTATATCGAAAACTATTTCATGTTAAATATCCTAACACTTGGTAGTACATAAAAGTTTAGGATTAATTAAAAATTTTATAGCGACTTATCTCGATCCTGGAGGGTTCGGTGATTCGAGGCAGTGTTTGAAAGATGGAGGATCTACACCGCAAACGCCAATTACTGGAAATCATTTGGATGTACCACGATCTCTTGATCCAAATCCTAATTTACTGAGTCCCGAAATTCTTACGCAGAGAAGGGGTGAGTTGTTGTAATAACAAATATTGTTTTAAAAATCGTTCTTTCCCGTAACCCCTTAAATAATATTGGCTTACAATTTTGTACGCATTTTATAACCATGAGAGTAGCTATACTCTATTCCAGTTAAGAAGGAATCTTGGCCACGCACGTGTGTGATGCGACGGCGCAGGTCGGCGGCGCTGTGGACATTGCTAAATGCTCGAAGTGGACCGCATATTAGCTGCCGCTTGGCATAGGCGCGGCTTCTCACCACAGCGTGGGAATTCCGTCACCACTTACGTTAGTGCTGTAATCTGACCGTTACGGAGGAAAACCGGACGTCACCGATGTTCCTTCTTAACTGGAATAGAGTATAGTGTGATCCCAATGACATCAACCGCGTCATCATACAGAGTTGTTCGTTGTTCCGGTAGACCGGCGTTAAGAAGGAGCCTTGTCCGTAATCTTTATAAACTTGCTTTCCATTCTCCTACACATATTATATATTCATGTATCATTTTTAGAGAACTATGTACAAGAACCGACTATATACTGTTTTATATCGGATGTCCCATTTTTCATCTTTCATCTTCAACCACCTTTTTTCCGAAATTAACCCGATTCTGGGAAAAGTGGGAGAAATTGTTTCACCAGGGAGGGCTTGATATAACTAAGTTCATCATTCCTCACAATTTCAATAGACCTGCCAGTCACTGCAAAATACGTTCAACGCGGGTTAACTGGTATCATCGTTTTTCTAAGAATTCTGTGTTCATTTGCTTGTTTCAGGAAGTAGAAGGCCGAGTATTCTCCCCGTACCAGATATGTTGACGAATTCGACTTTGCACCTTCCCGGTCAAGAATCTTTGGACCACGAAGGTGACGAGTCTGAAGACGAAATGGATGACGACGTTCCTTGGAGATCTCCCAGCGAAAAAATCGCGTAAGTATGTTCATCTCGCTGCTCCACTTTTCTATCACACACCGCATCCAAGGACTTGAGGAACTAAGGTACAATGCCCTCGGTATGCCATATTCATAAATGCAGAAATGGTCGAATTATTGAAATTAGAATAATGCGACTTGATAGACGGCATTGATTAGATAGAACAATCATTTTCTTTCTGTCCTTTTATCGATCTCTTTGATATATTAAGCACGATCATAAAATCCTTGACAGAGAAACGATCTTGCACTGTCTCGTGCACTTGCATGTCACGGTCTTGTGCATCGGATCTATTTGTGTAAATTATGTTTACATCTATTTATACATATTCGTATGTATATCTACACCTAATGTATGTATTACATCTTCTTTGTTATCCCTTTTCTTTAATCTGGGTTTAAACAACGAATAGTCCCAGCATTACCTACAGGAGAACAATTCTGGCTATTGAAGAATTTTTATTTTGCCCGTTCATTTATGCGATTGTGTTAAATCAAGATGAATCTCTTGCATTTCGTAAAACTAGATACGTCGAAGGGATTAGTTCGGAAAAACGAAGGTACTAATGGAAATAAGGACGATGTTCGAAACGTGAGGAGAACTTCAGATGCCTTCGAACAGTTTGAATTACAATACGAATTGCCAAATGTTTAGAAAATAACTTAGAACTTAACTATTGAACGATTGTCAGTATTCTGTTGTAAACGTGTAAAAAATGCATCATAAGGTCAAACAGCTCGTCGAACTTTTTGATTTAACGATGTCGTTAGCGCTGAAACATGGGTAAGATCTTATCATTAATTGTCCACTATCAGAAATAAAGATAGTTATGGAGGTATGGTGCGAAAAGCCCAAACCGTGCACTATGCTAGTCTTGTTTCCGCACCCTTATCTTACGATTAGATGTTGTCACTCGTGATTGTACCACCAACGCGACGTAATTGTACCGTAAATACAAAGTTGCTTTCTATTTATTTTTACATGGATTCTGATATTTAACTATAATATAAACGCATAACATACATCGAGTGTATTTTAAACTCACGTTAGATTTTATCTCTTGTGATTCTCCAGTCAACGTGACGTAATTTTAACTTAAACGTAAATGCAGGGTTGCTTGGCTACTGTTTTCATACGGATCCTGAAGTCTATCATACTGTATATACACGTAACGAATTCTATTTGCAAAGTAACATCACCACGCGATACTTTAATGTTTCATTACAAGCAATTGATTTTGACAGATTCTATCGCAGTACAGAGCGTAATCGAAAATATTATACAGTAGCACTGAAGTTTGAACCAATGGAAACGGCAGAACAATATACCCATTCGTGTACCATCCACACATTTTTTTTTCGACATAAAATTAAATGCAAGTTTACGTTGATGGTCGATCTGTCCTGTCTCAATGTCTCTCGATGCCTGTTCCACTAATGGCACCGACGGTATCGTTGAATCGCTGCTCGATGCTGTCCTGCCTGACACCCTATATGTCCTCATGGATGTTTTCGATGTCTTCTTTCCCGCATCATCTTTGTGCACTGCCGTCTTGCCGCACGACTTTTATCCAGCAGTTTCAAAGGGTGAGTTTACGTTCTTATGCTTCTATATAAGGTTTCTCTTTAGTTTGCTCCTGTAGTGTATTGTCTAGTCCTCAAAGATACGTAGTTTACAGCAAAGACGCACGGGTTGAATTATGTTTTAACACATTGGTGACTGAGCTGATCACCAGGACTCTAATCATATTTTATAAGGTTCCTAAACGTTCTGTCGGGGTGTGGTCTCCTCTAAAATTGGAGGACCAAGAGCGATAGCATTTTATAGGATAAAGAAATCTGAACCTTGTGGAGTGGTATATAATAAAATGCATGCAGGATCGCCGATGCCTTGGCATGGTTTGATTGGAGAAACGTAAATTAGATTACATAATACATGTGGAATGTGTTATATTCAATAAAATTGGATCTTTCCCATATAAAATCAGCTTTCTGCAAGTTTCGCTCTTAAATCCCGAACTGCGTATACAATGGGTTACAAAACTATTAGCAGAGTGCATGATTTAAATTAAGTTACTTCCTTGCCAATACTTGTTCAGTACTTATATATTTTGTAAGTCTAGTTGAGGTCGAACTTGAACGGGTCTGCCTTGAATAGCTAATACGATCAATTAGGTAATCATAAATTGATTGGCAATCGCAAATAACATAATATCTTATATACAGGGAATAATTAAAAATGTTTAGGTAGCAAATGTTGCTTGTCTTGGTAGGGAGAGATATAATCACTTTTCACACACGTTTAGGCACTGAACTGTGGGGTTAAGATAAAAAAAATGTCTGTCAAATGACCACAACAATATCTTCCAATTCGTCTTGAATTTGATACAGAGTCTTACCTTTAGTCTCCGGAAAGGGGATAATCATAAGCGGCAATCCCATCGACCCGAGTAACATGAAAACGACAAAAGCTACGCACGCTCCGCTTTTAGCATTTAGTAATTCATAGACTCTCTGCATTGCAACAGCGATGATATGAATGAAAATCATTGAACAACTAATGGCAATTGTTTTCACGCGAGATGGGAATATTTCTCCGGTGAAGATCGGCAAAACTGGTATGAGACCCAACGAGTAGACAACATAATAAATCGTGAGGACCGTGACTGGCAAAATCCAATTGCCCATATCTGTTTGCAGACATTGTTGTTGCATAATGAAACGATAGGCGCCCAAAATAATGCAGCAGAAAGTCGAGCCGATAATGGAGATCTTTAACAGCGGTTTTCGGCCAACTTTCTCGATTATGTAAAGACAAATGGCCGCGGACACTACGTTTAGACAGACTAACAAAATTCTTCCGTAGTGCGGTATAACGATGTCTATTACTTCTTCCGTGTAAGTGTCCATCGCGTGACCACCGACCATCTGACTGACGCAAAGAATCGGAACGACTATCGCCACTGACTTCCTCACAGTCTTTGGCTTCAAAGCTTGAAGGAGAGTTGTTTTCGGCGATGAACCTTGGTCCTTGTTGAGAAAACGGATCATCTCCTTGAATTCTTCCTCGATTTCTAACACCGTTCGCTTTCCGCGCAGTGCTTTTAAACATTTTTTCGCTTCCAAAACCTGCAGGGTATATACGAAAATTGAAAGAGATGCAAAATTTAATCCTTGAAGGGGAGTTATTTTGTGATCACTGAATCAAAATTAAATAAAACATTTCTCACTTGTTATGTTATATTTTCATTATGTCAATCGTCCATTTACTAATCGAACGATACATTTAGAAATAAAAGAACATGACGGGGGAACATATTGTTTAAATACCTAAATGTTAACTTATGCATAAGAACTGAAAATAATTAGAGTGCCTACCGACGAATAGCTTGAGATAATAATAATTACCTTACCACGTTGATAAAGAAAGTATGGCGACTCGATCATCCAGAATGATGTGGAGATCAGAAATGCAGAAGACATAATGCACATGATGTAAGTGAAAATCCGGATTATGGAAAGCATCATCATGCAACTTATCAATAGCACACCAGTGTAAGTGCAGACGAAAACTAGGGCACCAACAATACCTCTGTTCGTCGGTAAGGAAATTTCGGTTACATAAAGAGCCATTGTGGTGAAATATATTCCGGTCGCCATTCCACCCAGGAAAGCAGCGATTATGATGATCTTAAATGTACACAATGCACTGCTTAGTACACGCAATCGTTTATTCGCTGAAGTGAGATATATCAACACAATATTTGCAGTGAACGGAACATTCTGTTCTCTAACCGATTTTTTATTTCTCATGGTCAAGGAATTAAGAATTAAATATAAACATGTTGTTCTAAGTAAAAATATCACTGCTGGCAGGCAAAGCTTTTTGTTGTCAAGTCACTGACGCCAGTAGATGTTAAATGTTTAATAAACAGTAATATTTTCCTGTTGACTACACCAATCAACGTCATTGAACTAGTAGTCTTCGTATGCAAACAATAATTAAACTCAAGTAGTAGTGAACGTGTTAATACAACTTGTTGACTAAGAAATCAAGAATTTTTGCGAATCAATTAATGGAGATCTAGGAAATACCTCCTGATAGTGTGTTCGTTTCGCGTTAGCTTGAATGAGATGTATGATGCGTGAACATAATTGCTTTTTCAAGTGGACAAAGTATCATTAAATTCTTACTGGTTCGCTATCGGGTATTGTCAGAAGCAGCCATGCAGCTGTATTGACAGCACCGGATATTCCAAAAACTTTTTTTCTACCTATTATATCGACCAAACACATTGGGATAATTACACCGAGACTGGTGCCAAGATTCATAATTGATTGTAGAATCGTCGAGTCTACCATAAGTTCCTCGTACATTTCCTTCGACAGGATAAAGTAAAACAAGGCTGACTCGGTCCATCCGATCGTTATTCCCATGCAAATCGCCCCCAGATTTACTGAAATATTATTCCACGTCATTTCCTTCGTATATCTCGTCCGCATGCGAGTCATTAAGCGTTATGTCCGGTTCACCCAGGTGGAGAATTTATCTTTCTCGCGATAGGGTTGTAAACATATTAATTCCGTTTATGGCTCGTATTTATGTGATCGTGTATGGTATACAGGGTGTTTCATAAATGTCGGTGGTCCGTTAAACGTGTGATACCCAAGATTCACGGTTTAGTGTTCACCGTTTCGACTTCGAGGATATTCTCTGGATAACGTGCGACGGGATTAAAAAAAGAAAATTGTTACACCGAATGATAGTTAATCTTCGAATGTATCGAGTTTTGAAAAACTAACATACCAGGAATATCGTACCTCTTCGAACCACTAACCCAGACATGACATTATAATTCCTATAATTTTGTAAGTATGTTGACGCCACAAAATGCATTTTAGATTGTTGCAAAATACTAGGTATAGTTTAAATAATCTCAAGTTCCATGGCGTATCTTTTGCTGTGACTCAAACGTGTAATTAATTTCTGTGACATTGGATGATTCAACTATGGTATCTACGCCCGCGATCGTACATGTCGTTTCAATTATATACACTTTATATATTCTTCATGAAAGCGAAACCGACCGTGTATAATTCAAAATGATTATACAATAGAAACAAAAGGTTTTTCAGTATCCGTGTTCGTTAGGTGTTCTTTCTTAAATTTAAAGCGTAGAATATACCCGTCAGATAGCCGACGTTACTTCTGATATGCCGCGTATAGTGTGTCAATGAAACGTATGTACACATCGAAACAAAAATAGGAATGAAATGTATTTCGGCCATCCACATCGGAAGCACTTGATTTGTTCACCCTTTCCATGTCTCTCACATTATTCTTACTTGGCACATCTGCACAAGCTTCGTACTTTCTGAATTATGCAACATGTCACACGCGAATGATACTACGGAGTATACCACTATTTTTATTAACACTAGTTGTACATTGTATGCCAGTTTCGATATTGTGACTAATGCTAGATAATATTTGTTTTTACGCTTTATAAGGAATACGCACGAGACCCGACAGTCGTGTAAAACTGCTTGCCACCCTTGAATTGCCGCAGTATGTACATTTCAATGCAATCGAGACACCCTCGTTGCTAAGGAAGGATGCCGAAGATGTACAACGCGTGATTCAAAAGCTGCATAACTATAGAAGAAACAACGAGTTCTCACAGCTTTCGAGTTTTTAAGTAGTTAAACTTGAAATTACGAGAACGACTGTCCGACGCGAGCGAGGAAAGCGCGAAACGATGTTTACATTGAAATACACGGAAAACGAAACTCCGGCCAATATTTACAATTCTTTATCGGCATCCAATGTTCGTACCTCGAGCGTTATCGCTTTGCACCTCCTTCGCGGCGGAAAATGTTAAACCACTTTCGTTGTTAAATACCACATGCGCGTTTTTAGTAACATCCAAGTGCGCGCAAATGTTTAATCAGACCTGGTCGGTGTTTCAGGATCGTTAAGGGATTTCCACCGGTTTCGCCCTTCATCGGCGTATCGCCGACATTGTGTTATCTGCTTAAGGAAAAAAAACCACTCTGTTGTCTTCAGCTGGCCCAGGTATGTTCCCAACATTTAAATGTGATTTGTTTTATCGTAACGAAATTCCGTGACATTGGCGGTGGTTGAATAAAAGTTACATATACTACACGGGTTAGAAGTGACTTTGAAAATGATCTATGATTGTTTCGTTAGGTTTGTCAACACTGTAGTTATAGAAACGCCAAGGAGTACAATTGGCAAAACAAGACCATCATTTTGGCTGCTGATTATGCCAGTAACGGGATCTACAACTTCATAATCCCTTTAAGAGCGCATTTTAGGTATGACATTTTTAGATTATTGTTAAAAGCATATACAGGCTAAAATTTCTTTAGTGTCCCATTTTCTGAAACTTTCCAAATTTTTATGGAATCATGTTTACGAATTTTCTGATTTGTGCAAGGTATTTTAATGTTTAATTTCTAATGGACCAACAAACACATGAATTGTTCAACATTATATTATTATACGTATTTTATTATACGAATGTTTCGTATATCGTATTAAAATAAAACGATTGCAAACTACAGCAATTAACGTGCCCAAATTGCAATTTATCATCGATCGATAATTTTTATTAGATCAAAAACTTCCCTGAATCCAATCATCCTTCTTCTGGAACGGAAACCGGAAATTGCATTCCTCGACGCGGTGTCCTATTTCCCCTTGGTATACTGGATGCAAGGATCCATCGACTGTTTGGACCACCTTCTTCGCGCTGGCATCACTTTAGCAGAAAATGTTGTCGTTGTGAATAAAGAACTAAGTAATTCGGCAGAAGAGGATACGCTAGCTGATTGCAATACCATCGTTGCTGTGCAGACAATGTTCAAGTGAGCATTTGAATATCTCTTAAGAATGAAAAAAAAAGCCGCTTTTCGTTCGTCAAATCGAATGGATACATCGAAGAAATAATGCGTCCGATTAAAGACTAAAATTGGATTAAATCAGACTAACAAAATACGTTCTCTCGTTTCATTTGCAAACAGATTCTTTCCCAGCATAAAGAGCATAACCGAGCTGTCACAGTCAAGCAACATGCGTTTCATGCAGTTTCGGGCGCATGACAAGTATGCTCTTCACCTCAGCAAAATGGAAAAGGTACTCCTCAGTGCTACTTCTGGTGACAACTACTACGATGAGCCTTCGAAGGGCTCGCCGGTAACACAATATCACTCACTCTGACCTCTGATTGATTGACTGGTTGTTGAATTAATTAATGAGTTGACTGCCGATATACGTTCCCGCTCTATCACCAATTAGAACAGAGCTTGCCGTAATCGTTCTCGCTTTTTCGAGATGTATTATTATCAGGTATAGATTCATTCAGTTGTGAATAAAAAAATAAAAAAATGGTAAATATATTCAATATTGATTAATACAGGTATTATAAAGGTGCTCTTACATTTTTTGTTCCAGTTCTTTTATTTTTTTCTTCATTTATAACAGAATCGGTAGATGTCGTTGAAGAATTTTATTACTTTTACTTGCTTATTACAATGCGATGAAAGTTTTAATAAACATAAAGTATGAACATGTTGCCTTTACAGTCATGTATATTATATCGTATGTAAAATTTCAAATTACTTCATTGTTGTATTAAAACGAAACCGAACAAATTTATGTTAACCACGGTCAACTAGTAACTATTTCAACATTTCCATTCATGATTTTTTTTTTTAATCACTTGTCACGTTTAAACATACTCACACGAATCTAGTTTATTACTTTACACGCACAATGGAAACCGCTTTACCACAATATTGAATGTAAACCAGAGAGTAGTCTGTACCTTCCTTTACGTGGAAACTGTTCACCTTTAACGCAATTTCATACTAATAACGTCTAGAGGCAATTTAAATATAAAGTTCCCTTATTCTTATCCACGTGCTTCTGTCACCAGCACTTTACGCGAAGCGAAAACGATGAAAGCTGCTGATAAATTTTCCGATCGACTACGTCAAAATGTCCCCGTTAGATAGTTGCATAAGACGCTTGCAAAACTCTCTAACTTTAAAGCGTCATTTACACGAGACTAGTTTACTAGTACCTAGTGGGGTTTCTTGACTATGATTCCCTTGTTTACCATCACGTTATAATTAGTCACAAATTGCTCCTGAACTATCATTGTGTAATTTAGTTTACAAGCGGCCAGCGAACAATTATAACGTAACCAGTTCTCAAGTTCAAACCTGTCTAAGTTTGAACTGATCAAATAGTCAGGTAGGAGCCCTTACGTTCTCCAAAGTCACCGAGCGATGTAACTACGCGTAGAACTGGAACTTCAACGTCCAAACTAGTGTATCATATCCTACTGCGATATGTTTTGTTTCACTCTATATAGACGGGGTATAGAAACCCCCCGCCCCCAACCTGAAAGGCCGAAAGCCAAATGAAATAAACGAACGGGAACCTTTGTGACAGTATGACTTGTGGTTCAAAATGCGGACATGCATAGTAGCGTTAGAACTCGCCCGGGCAATGCAGTTTGTCACGCCGCTTGCAAGATGTGCATCTTTATTGTTAGGTGCATGATACACTGTACCGGTTTTCACCGCGAAGTAGAAGCAACCCCACCGCGACGAAACTATGCAAGCGTTTAGATAGGAAACTGTCAATACAACAGTCACATGAGTGTTGAAACATTAAATTTCAATAAATGAAACAGTTTTAAAAACAACTATCATAAATAGTATCTATTTCAATTTTGCGGTTCATCGATTTCAGAAGTAAATTATATCACTCTTTAGATCAAGCCTGTCCAAGTTTACGAAGTTTGTTACTTTTCAAAAGCATAGAAACTACGATTTATTGGGTGAATGCAAAAGTATCGGGATATTTTGCTTTAAGGATACACGACACTCGATGTAGAACGCTTGTTTTTTTTTTATTCGATCAATGCTATTCCTTGCTGTGTTAGCCGTGATTATACGCTATATTTATTTGATTTGAAAAATAGTATTTGAGAAAACTCTTTCGGACAGAAAAGAACTGTGACATCTGGATCAATGTTCACCTTAAAATCAACGAGAATTTACCGAGATAGTACTTTTAGTTTCGAATACAGATAATAGACGACTGCATGTTAACAATAGACATCACGTTATTGGTGGATCGAAAAAGAATACTTTTGCATGAACTTAATATTTTGTATGTAAACGATAAAATTGAATGATCTGTATAAAAACAAGTATTTCATTTAAAATTGATGCAAATTTTAATAAAATATTTGATAATGTCTTCAACAGAGAGAAAAGGAAAGAGGGTCTCACATATCGTACATGTTCCGTTTGCCTTTTGCGGCCGGAAGTGTCTTCAGTGCTTCCATGCTGGACACTCTGCTGTATCAAGCATTCGTCAAAGATTACATGATAACGTTCGTCAGATTGTTACTCGGCGTGGATCAAGCCCCTGGATCTGGTTTTTTAACATCGGTAAGAAGTGGACATTCACTGTGATATATTAAAACCTGAATTAACCCCAGTATACGGTTTCTGATATTCTTCTGGAAGCAAAAAATGTTGAACTTAATTGTGTTTGCTGAAGTTTGGTTGATTAAGAAAGATTTAAACGCATGAGCAAAAATGCCCGGTATTCTAAATACCATGCATTAACAAACACTTCCTTGCAGATGAGGATAACAAAGGATGACATGTGGATAAGGACGTACGGTAGACTCTACCAAAAACTTTGCTCGACGACATGTGAAATCCCTATTGGTATTTACAGAACGCAAGACACCACCATATCGGACACATCACACGTGAGTAGACGATCATATTTTTCAAACTCCAAATAAACACTAAGCGATTAGTTCGTCTACTATTTATGAAGGCAGGGAACGACTCTGAATGGTGACTGTGAGTAGCGCATGGTTGTACTGCCGCTCTATCTTGTGTTCTGTCTCTCCCCGATGTAACCATGTGAAACGTTTAGATTAATACCTTTTACGACGAAAAACAGTGTAGGACTCTCGCATCATGTCAAACCGATGTTTGCAGCACGTTCTTTAGTCCCTGATTTATTCTTTACCAACCTGCATCGTGCTAGGCACATGTTAGCGTATCTGAGATGCTTCTTCCGTCAATCGTAATTAATTATGATCAAATCGGAGATTGACCGTCGATCCATCGTCGTTACCACGTTTTGCGTACAATTATCGTGCACAAGTACAACAAGGAAAATTCCAAAGCATTAATATTAAGTGGAAAATATCGTGCATACTATAATGCTATACATGTAACCATGAGTGTATTTGATATTGAGTCTGAAATCAGTGTATATAATCGACGTATAACAGAACAGTAGCCACCCGTCGCTCTTAATGCGAAACGGTATGACGCGCCGTGCGAAATTGCGACAATGCTGGGCTGTCCTTAGTAAGCGTAGAATTGCTTGTCGTTTTTGGCAGGGCGACTCAGACGCAGAGAGCGACGCCGGCGTCGGTGTAACGTACAAGGTGCGTCATTCGGCGGCAGCGTCATGTCTAGCAAATTGTGCGTCCCGTGACAAGGGTGCATCAGCCGTGAGTACAGAGTGTAGACGTTGTCTGGTTGTTACCTGATCGTTCTCGTATGTTCACCAACTTTTTGTCCACATTTTCGCTGTACGTCTCTGCTTTGTCTTTCTCTCTTTCCTCTCTCTCTCTCTCTATTGCACCGTTTCCTCTTTTCTCTCTTCGGTGTCTACGCCGGTCCCGGTACCGTGTTGCAACAGCGCATGCCAAATGCTCATCTGTGGCTTTCGGCTGGAAGCTCTTATAAAAACTATCTACTCGAGTTCGATGTGCTGAATTGTTCTTAACAAGCCTGTCAGGTCCTACTCGAATTGAAAATGATACCTGCCGATGCTGGACAGATAAAGATGCTCGTTGACGAACATTGCACCGTACACTACAGAATGATTCCCTTTTTGGGATTCAATCTCTTTGATGACGCTTTCACAAATGCGATAACCTGGAACTTTTTCAAAGCACTGACCTGTCTGAAAAGCATTACCAGCGTATTTTACTCTACGCGAATCGGCCAGTTCCGAATCATTGACAAACTTTATCTTTTTCCTTTGAACAGTACTCGGTGAGTCTGGGCGATGAAGCCCGCGACAACCATGCCCAGCAGATCGAGAGAGCCGAGATCGCGAACCTAGTGCGCTCGCGAATGGAATCCTTGAATCTACCTATAGCAGACTACGATGACGTCTCTGAGAAGCGCAACAGCCTATCCTATGTCATCATCAATCCCAGCTGCGATCTAAAACTCGAGGAAGGCGATATCGTATATCTGGTCCGACCCAGTCCATTCTCGGCACAAAAGACCTTCGAAAGACACAATTCACGGCGAAAAAGCAACATAAGCTTTTGTTCAGCTCAGTTAGTGTCTCAGATGAGTGCAGCGGTGGCATCCGCTGGATTACAAACTGGTGGCCCAGGTAGTCGTCGGGGATCAGGAATAGGGTTAGCCAGGCCGCCACCGCTTGGTACCACCAAATCTAACTCGCTATCGTTACCCGACAGTCCCACGGTAGCTGGTACATCGCGCGGCCGTTCAAATTCTTTAAGAGTGGACGACGATATTCTACTCAGACGTAGTAATTCGTTCAGACAAGTATTGGCGGACAGCAGGAGAAAAAGTAGCTTGGAGGACATCGGTTTGGGTGCGCGATCACATCCTTCGAATCACAACCCTATCAAAATTGCATTGAACGGATCGATCGGTCTGGAGGTGACACCGCCCGAGGAGGGTTCTCAAGGTGGTAGTGCCAGCAATACGGGTATCCTCGAGGTTGGCTTACCCTCCATGCAAGAATTCACCTCTGCCTTGGGATCGAATCTCCGCTCTGGTCTCGGTGGTTCTCTAGGTGGACTCTATGACTCGCCGTCCCTTCAGTGTCCTACAGGATCACCCTCGCAATCCCCGCAAATGCCCGGTGGCACACAGGATCCTCAACACATACAGGGGACAATCGTATGATATCACCTTATGTGGGGACGCAGGCTCTCCGGCGTGGTACGAAACAAATGACTGTAGCGTTCCCACATTCCGCGCCGAGATCATCGAGTGTGATGTTATGATCGCGGGTCCTCACCATCTCCACATTTTGGCAAATTCGTGGGACTGAACGACGACGATAATAACGATGATGATAATAAATAACAGTGCGGCGGCCGGAGAGCAAAGTGTTTTAGTGATAGTTGGAAGAAACTGAAATACGACGATAAATTTAGCGAAAACGATACAGAATTTTTTTTTTACTGCATTCGCGTATAATTTAATTTCGTTCGGGCGAACGAAGCACGGCGATATCGAATCGAAACTGTGATACGTCGTCAGACCCTGATTTTATTCGTACGCGTACGCTTGGTTGATGGAAGTTGTATTAACAGGCTTTTACGTCGTTATGTGCGTGCAGGTAGTGCAATTTGTCGGGGATACTGAGCAGGCGTCCAGGTCCCCTGCATTCTCACCTTTTCTTTCTCAATTGTATCGCCCGTATTATTCCGAGATTATTTTTTACATTTAATGTCAGAGTATCCTTCTGTCTCTTGTGGTATGTGTAGCGGGCGACGTTCTTAAAACGTGTTGCTCTCTAGTCGCCTCTAGCGTATAGACCTCCGTATCTTCGATTAGAGTCTTCGAGAACTTTGAAGATGTGATACGCACGCAAGAACCGTATTCAAGAGGTCTAGTGACGAGGTTTAGTCAAATCGAGATGATTACGACTAAAATAATGCATCTTATGACGATGGACAAGGGTTTAGTCCATTTTTTAACGATACACTTTGATGAGTCGACAATTATCATTCGTCTTATTATCCCAAGTTAACTTAAGTTTGGTCCATTCTTTCAACGATGAATTTCTCTAAACATAAAATGCAAACATCGAAGTAAACTATCGAGCATCAATTTTTACGTAGAATACGTTTAACATATTTTAAGTAACTTTAAAATTATCTCAATGCACGAACTAGACTCTTGTCCCTTGTTCGAGAGTTCATATTTTCTCGAGATAGATAACAAAATGAAAAGAAACGTCCCTCTAGCGCAATCCCCGATTCCTACGTAGCGTCACGTTCCACGGGTGAACGCGAATAATTTTATACTAGAGAAAATTTATGACGAGGGTACATTATAATTAATATGATTAGAAGTATAAATATATGACCATTTTAATCATATCACGCGAGAGTGATGCTCGCAAGAGCCATGGTATTGTACGTGTGTAGGACAAAGATGATATTAGACGGGAGTTAGGCCTTAGGACACCTGGGATAACGTTAAATGATGACTCGACAAAAATCTTTTACTATAAACGAGTTGGATTTTCAAGGATAATCAAATCCTGCGCGATTTATCGGGGCTTGGCAACCCTGTTCGTCATGTACGATGAGGTTTAGATGATAGTCGTTTGATTGACGAATCACTTCGCGAAGTAAACGTGATTTGATTAGAGGATGGTTACAGCGTACCATTTTTTCTTCTCTTCTCTTAGTTTAAACAACAATCTTTGTCAGAGTTTTCGAATATGCAATAATTCCGAGGAATCATTTATTCTTAGCGAAAAATGTAAGTTTCCGACAATCCGTTCAATCAGTTAGTCAGATATAGAGAGCGTTAGGAGCGACTTAATGATATCTATTCCTTGACTCGGCGCTTCGAGCCAAATGCAATCGTTTCTTGACCAATTTACACATTTTTCCGACCAACCGTCGTCTTATCGAGTACCTGCTTCGATACTGCTTTCGCTATGCCAGACCAGTTCGGTATTACAGTTATCGGTAATCGGAGTCACAACTGTCTCATTTCGTATTATGCAATCGTACCGTGCGATAATTCGATTGTTCGCTGAATTGTGCTTGGCGAGTTGTATACGTGTGATTGTTGGATACGTAGAAATTGGTATGATGTCAATCATTGGATTGATGTGAAAGTAATGGGAATTTTTACTTTGAAGCATGAAACGCTTGCATAAATGAGAAACACATTTTTTGTTGAATAAATAATATATCGTGATATTAATGTGTCAACTCTTAACCCTCTTAGCGCTTAATGAAATCTGATTGTCTTTCAATCTTCGACTTCTATATCTACACGATTGTGCGTTACGTACTGCTTATTCTTTATTAAGGCCCTCCTGGGTTGGGGACAAGAAATTTATGAACGTTCCATTATTTTAAACCGATTGAGGTTTCTTTTGCTGTAAGGAAGTTTTATCAAGATCGAAATGTAGAAAGCTCTTGCTCATACAGCTTTACGGAATATTCCCATTATTGTTCCATCGATTCAATTCGTTCCGCGAATTATCGCATTGTATACGTATAAAAAGAAACGAATTTTAAATTTGCCGTATGACATATAGTTGATCGAATAAACCGGTCTTTTTCAATAAGCATAATTTAGATATTGTTCGATCTTGACACAACTCATATGGATGTACCGTCAATCCGATGACGCTGATACTCAAGCATTTACATTATCTTAAATATTTCTCTGCCTCTCTTTCTCTTTCATTAACTCTCTGTCTTTCTCACTTTAATTAGAATGACCAAACCCGTCCCAGTTACTAACGAGCTAATTAATTACCTTCGTTGGAGGTGGTGACACGTAAAGTTTTGTACATACATAAAATGGCAACTGAGATATTTTTAGGGGAAACGGTGTTTTTCTATGTCTCAAATGGAAAGTAACCCGTTCAATCCGCGTCGAAGACCTCGTTTATCTTTACCCCGATCAATCATTCCCCTGAAACTCGCAGAATTTTACATATATTACTTTAACGCGGTTTAATGAGCATGAAAACCATGCAGGTGTGATACGATGCCAGTGAAAATAGTAAATTACGAAAAAAGGGACCTTTGGCGAAAAATTCTGACTGCATTGAGCGGTGTGTTACTCGACAGTACATGTTACCTATATTAGAACTATTCCACTTAATCTCAGTTCAGAAGAGTGCAGAAGACTGGACGACGCCAGTTCATGTTCAAAGAAAGAAATACAGAATGCCGAGATACACAACGTTTTCGCAGCTAACTCTTCCCAACCAGAAGCACAAGCATTTGTGGCAAGAACTATTTTCGTACAAATTTTAATGGTACACCAACTAGCATGAAATATTAATCGGGTGCAAAAAATGCAAACTAGTATTCTATTAGTACAAAAACTGGCGTTTCTGAGAATGTTGGTACTACTTGAATGTTAAAGCTGAAGTATCGAGCTGCAATTCACTTGGACCAGACTTGTCCAAATTTGAGCTTGGCTTATTCTGTGAGCGACCTCGTACCAATACTCATGCGATTAGAGCTGTAGCATCAATCCTTAAAAATCCTACTCTGTTGCGTTTTGCTTCACTCGATCTAGGCGACGGGGAGTGGGCAGACTCGGGCCATGGGCTCACAGTTTGGCAAGTCTGGTTAGCAAGCTAAGGGGGCATACCCAGTCGCAACCGTAAAACAAAATCAAAAATCTAGTCTTTAGTCGAAGGATTTAGTTTTCCCATGTATACTTTCGGTTTGGTGAACGAAAAACAGTTCTGTAATTTCGTTGTTGATAAACATTTTTAAAAGAAAAAATTACGTGTTGCGCTTCAAATGTTACTCTTATAAATACAAAAACTGTTAGACAAATGCATGCTTCCCATTTCTGAAACAAAATCGCGAAAATTCGTCTTTTCGGCCATCGGACTAGGTATAACCCCTTAAGGAGGATCAAAGCTAGCTTTTACAAAGGAATGTTTTTACCCGGTTTTGAAAAGTTGAAAAATTGCGGGAGCGTTCCTCAGTCTAGAGATCAATCACTGTTTATTAACAGAATTTCACTGCGAACTTGACCTGTCACTTGTACTATCACGAGGAGATTATATGAGCTGCAGAAACTACTGCAGCGGTATTGATTTTATTTCTATGCCCATGCGAAAAAAATGTATTAAACAGAAATTAATACGGGATGTATAAGTACACGCCACCCCACGGTGGAACCTATCCTGGAAGTCAGATCAAATTCTGCTAAACAATTACTCAGAGCAGTGCCAGATTAAGATTTTGTAGGCCCCGGAGTAGCAAGTACTGCGAAGGTCCCATTTACGAAACGAAAATAGAGAAGTATAAAGCGAACCCCTTTTTAAATGGATGGTTGGAAACACTCGTATTTTGATTCTGCATTCACAAATTATAAAATTTGCCGGTAATCTGTTGATAGCCCATGCTTTAACCCGACCTTGGCTGTGAATATAATGACACGTTACTGCGATGATCCAAGAAGGGCCGCGCAAAAGAAACGAGTTTGGGTTTCCGGTTGAGATTTTTTGCGAAGTCGGCTACAGAAAATATGTTGCTGCTGCGACAGTTGTCTTCGTTTACACATCAAGAGACATGGTCTTGTCTCGGGCCAAGTACATACTTTTAGTCGGGGAACAGTAAAGCAATAAACATTGTAAAATTTGTAATTAAAACGAGCACTGCGAGATTATGAAAGTGTGTTTGATACCAAGAGCGAATCCAAAGTATGACGTGTGCCATCATCACTTTTCCCGTGAGTGAAAAAAAAAGTTATTCGACAAGTGTACGTAGTTTAATTGTAAATGCACTTCGGAACAATGTGACCTGACTCTTCGTAATTTATTTGAAACGAACACCGTTAAATATGTTCAACTTAACGATATAAAAGTGACTATTTTCTCATAGATATTGCCGTTAATCATCTTAAAAGTTATATCAAGAATGACAAAATGATTGTCCGAGTAAATGTAATTTGCATAACTTCGACACTCAAACTTACTACAGTGGACGATCAATTGTGAAAAAATTGTTAATGCAGATGTATTAAAACAATGCTGATTAAGGCAGTAGAACACCGATTATTGGGACTTCGATTATCTGGGAACTATATGAACAATTCTTGTATTTCTTAATTTGCGGGATAAAATTGTCACCGGAATTCTTCAAATAATCGGTGTTCCACTACCTGCTCAACGTTGCACGATGGTAACCGTAATTTAAAATTAATGTGTGGCAGCAGTATTTTACAGATTTCCGAGTGAATATTTATTAAAATACTGTCCTTAAATCTCCCTGATAAAGCAAAAGTGGTATAACTATTTTTAAAGTTAGTGCGCGTGAACTGCCGACCGTTTAACATCGAGACGACACGGTTCCTTATTTTACACATCTGAAAGGGGCGTAAATCGAAAAATGAAGTGTAATAACAAAAGTTTGTCCATACATGTTTTTCAGATGCTCGATTGAAATTCTACGTCATAATTGTAACAGTAAGAAGACGATTAGAAAAATTTAAAAATAATTATTTACGCCATAATAGTCAATCTATGAAAAACAACTGCTGTGTCTATATGCCCGATCGATGACCAATTTCATAATTCTACGTGTGCTCATTTTTTCAACGCTCACACACTTTCTTTTTCAAGATCTACTTGTTGCCAAAATTTACTCTTAACTCTTAATCCCAAACATAAATTAGTCGTATCACGATTATATATAATTTGATATGCAGGGCATAAATGGTGATAATCCGCTAAAGACACAAACAAAAAATAATTCCAAGTAGCCATCCAAATAATTCCAATAATTGGTAGCTTTGGCTTTTGGTTATCAGCTCCTGGTTTTAATGTATTTTCAATACATACGATACAATTTGCCATAAATTATCCCAAGTATAACATCCTCAACGGACTGTCACCATATATAGGAAACCCTATAAAATCCACAGGACGTGGTACCTTAAAATTAGTTAAGGGTTGAAAAAAAAACACGTGATTCACCCGCCTAACCCGGAGATATTGGTAATTGCTATTTGTCACGTCAGGTACTCGACAAGGATTTAAAAAAAGTTTTATTAACCCATTTCAGAGACCTATTAGACCAATCTCATTGACACGAATTTGGACAGGTTTGATAAAACTGTATTTTGTAAAAACCTAAGAACGACATTACGTCTAAACAAAAAGCAAGCCCTTCAACTCGCTGCTCCACGCAGAAGTCGATTGAGACAGTCACAATATTTTATCGAAACAAATGCGTGCAACACTGTCGGCAAAGTTGCCGATAGGCCGTACATACATACAGTTGCGTATGAAGAACAAAAACTACTGCATAAGATCGTTATTACGGTTATAATCTCCTTTTTAAGCTGTGAAACAAACAGTTCGTCAAAAAGCAAACAGTGCAAAAAGTTTTCCGAGACCGAGAGCTTTCCGCGCGAGGAACAAATTTCGAGGGCTCGATTTTTCCTGTGCCGTGGAGTACGTTCTTATATTAGGAATTAAATGACTAAGCATTCCTCGACCATGATAGGAACATTGAACGGCTGTACGTGATGTATAATAATAAAAGCAGAAAAACAGAGAGAGAATGTATCTATATCTATTATATCCGTGACACGTGTCGCAACGCGTGCGACGTGCATGTACATTTATTATAAATACATTATTATAAAGCAGCGAAGCTTTGTGTGACATATTTCTGAAAATAATTCTCGGACTCCATGATTTATCGTTCATTTATAAAATTATTTGTTAATTTCAATTATGTACTCTGTCTCAGGAAAGACCCTAGATCAATAATGGACTTTCTGCTGCATCATTAAAATAATTCCAACAGCTAGGTATTCAAGTGGCTTGTGTTTCATAATTTATCTCGTTTATTTAAAATAAAAAATGGGTCAATATAATACAGCCGCATGCCATGTTGCTCATTTTTATAAATTACAGGAATCTTCCGTTTAATATAAACGCATATTATGTAATTATCGTTACACATTGCTATAGAAATTACAATCGTCTGTTATTCCGTAATATACTTTAGACAGTTTGAGGTAAGAAGTAAAGGAACGAGTGTTTAACAAAGTGATTCGTTGACGCGAATCACAGTCACATTTTCATTTGACCATGTGCATACATATATTATGCGGTCGCCGCTATTATAAATTTAATGGAATTTCATACTACGCTATCGTCTATGCGAAATGCGAATAAAAAGAGACGAGATGTTACAAGTACGTATACGTGGAATGTTTATTCTACGTGTATGCACATATGTGGTATATACATTATATTATGCGTATTGTCGTCTATATACGATATATAAATACAGTATTTAAATACATTATCGACAGGTTTAAATCCGACGAGCGGACTAACAGGCGCTCTTCACGGGTTTCAGTACGTTTTCTGTGAACTGACCGACGATGTTACCCCTCGGGTGATAACACGCCACTATCACACAAGTACCGTCCTTCTTAGCCATCGCTATTCCCATTTCGGTAGTGTTTTTCCACACGATTTGCGTGAAGTGACCTAAGTGAACAGGTAAAACATTACTTTATATTTGAAAGAAACAATATATTTATTTCGATATTATTTATAGCGATGTAGAGAATCTGTCGGAGCACCAAATATTTGTTCGACATATTTAAAATATTGCCGAGACACGACTACGCATGGTAAATAAGTATTTTCTTCGTATACCAGTCGTTTTTTTTAGCAGAGACGTAAAACATATATCACTTCTGGTTTTCCTCAAGGTAAACGTCAATTAGAATGAATATTAGGCGTGAATTCGAGTTAAGAAATCGTCAAAGTGCATAGTCGAAGTGTAAAAATATTTTTTCGTGCTTGCAATACAATTGTAACATAAATTGTAACTGCGATAAGTTGTCACTTCGACGACTTCGTTCGCGCTAACTTCAGTTCAATCGATAAATACTCCTTTTTACGTACATGTATTTAAGACCTTTGGCTCCGTTCCAAATTTGTGCTCCTTCTTTTCGGAATACCACTTCGAAACGACCTCGCGTGCTGGCACAATTAGCTTCGGATCTGAGGACTGCATCGAATAGATGTTCTCTCCGTACGGAGACGATGATTGCGGTATGAGTTTGTTCGTGATCAGCAACGTGTTCGCCCACGCCTGTGGATACAATCGAAATCAATCATCTTTCCTACTACGGACTGTGGTTAATTATAAAACATAATTTGAGCGAGCGCAGAAATTGACATTGAGATGCAATTCTGTTTCCTTTCTCGTGAGCGACAATTTTTAATATTTCAAGCCATTTGAGCGCGATGTGTTTCACGCGTGTTTAATTGCGAACTGGAAGCGGAGCAGAGAATCGTACAAAATTACTTTAAACTGGTATTTGAAAATACGATCAGTCTTGAAGATTCGACAAAATCAGAGGCATTCATTACAAGTACTAAGATTCACCGAACAATTCGATCTAAACGAACCTTCGCAGCGGCCGTTAAATCCGAGCTTAACCTGAGATCAGGTACACGATGTCTTCTTCTGTATTCATTGTGGACGAGCAAAGCCTCTTGCTGCCACGTCTGTTCGTCTGGTGTGTACGGTTGCTTGGGACCCATAAAGCTGATTCTTTTACTGGGACTCAGGCTACCGGGCGGAACAACGTTTTCCGAGAAGCTACCTAGAAAATTTCCAGCGGGGTTGTAATTGCAGACAACGTAGACCTCCCCATTTCGATTTCTAGCCATTCCAACACCCAATTCGGTGCTGTCCCTCCACACTACTTGGGTGAAGTGTCCAGTCTTTAAAGTCGTAGGCTCCTTGCCGTATTGATGTTGCGCTTCTTCGGCATACCTGTGAGTAGAGTGACAATGATCAATAATTCTATGCGCCCGGTGTTACTTTTTATGTAATATTTATGTAATTTTATGTAAAGGTCGTGACCCTGGATCAAAGGATATAAAGTAATTTCATTCTGAAATATATATTTGGTAACTCACCATTCGTTTACGGGTTCCTCACCACCGACAACAGTTTTTGGATTGGAGCTCCACATGCAATATAAATTTTCACCGTACTCTATGTTCGCCCTGTGCTCTAACCTACCCTTTGCTGCCAATATGTTGGCCCAGTCCTGACTTGTTTTGCACAGCTGAAAATAAGTGAAATTTTTTTTACTTTCAGGGACTGAAAAGTTCGTTTAAGGTGCTTTACTTGGACAAACAGACATTTAATTTATAATATTTTATATCGTAATTTAAGATTAAAATTGAAATTAATTTTATTCAATGTACAGTTACGAACTACTCTTTCTAAATATTCTAATTACACAGTGTGTAAGAAAGATATTTCCACACCTCATTGTTTTGGTGTAACTTTACAAATAACACGAATTATCTTCTTTTATTTAAAATTATCCGAGAAGAACGGCACATCCTAACATTTTTTATCCACTGTACATACACAAAATTTGATTGTTGACCGGGCTACAGTTTTTGGCAAAATCGAACCTAAGTCACGGCTTATAATAAAACGGTAAGAAATTATAGAAGCATCGTGAAAAATGTAGTAACCTGTTTGCTGAGCCGTAAGGGTTGTACTCCATGCCTCGAGCGGTAGAAATTGTGCGTTTCGAGGCAAACGTTGATGAATTCCTTAGGTGGCCCCGATCTGCGCACAGACGGTTTACGCGTGTCAGTCTTTGTAATCTACAACACACAGAAAGAATATCGCGTAACAGGTGAAAGTGGTGCAATAAATATTTGCATTCCGAACGAACACTCTTATAATCAATAATCTCCTCCACTCATATTTTAATTATAATGAATTAATTTGCAATCAAGAAACCGATGATTTTATCACAATCATATTCAACATATCGATTTGAAGCGATTATAAATTTTGTAATTAATTTGTTATCAATAATCTGAAGATTTTCTTCGAAGATGTTCGATATTGCACCTTGCTCGATATTACATTCTATTGAGTGCCTTTGATTTCCATTTCGACGTGAAGCGGTTATCAATTTTATAATTAATTAATTTGCCAGTAACTAAAGACTGTACCATAATGAATTCCACATAAGATCGATACTCTGCCTATGCTTTCTAACTTTTCAGTTCTCGCTACACCTATACCAAGAAGCGTTCAAGGAAGTAATTCAAATGTAATATAAAAAGTATCCATTCCTCGAATTCAGGGAGAGCCAACAAGAACCACTGTTTCTCCAATCACCTCTCCCTCCCCACCCCCCATACACATATACACACCTCGCACAGGCATGCATTTATGCACATTCCAAGTAAAGCAAATACATATGGTACTACGATATAGTCAGTAAGAAGTCGACTAATACCCTCAATAACCTAGATTGCGAAATATTCAATGGAAGATATACTGACTGGCAAAAAAGGTTTCCCATCATTCTATCGAAACAAGACCATTTTCATGAACGCCAGCCACGGCAGTAATCTGTCGAGGGTATCGACGAATTTTCCTTTTTCCTCCGACCAACTTCCGGTCACGCTCGGAATCCTCGACGTATCTTCAATAAGAGCCTCCGAATCGGTTTCTGGGATAGCGACGACAAGCATGGACGCAATTATACAATTATATTTAATTAGCAATTTCTAATCCGCGGAATGATGGAGGAACGAGGTCTGCGTGACTTTCCATCGGAACGATGTTAATGAGCTGAAAAGCTTGATATCCAACTAGTTGGAAACGGCAATTACTTCAGAGTTTCCGCGAACAAATGAATTTTTACCTTGTATCGATCGTTTATGTATCTTATAATTTGTCGGGCGAATCTGACGAAAAGTCACGCGATGCGAGTAAAATAAATAAAAATGTCATGGCGATGATAAATTTGGTTACGCGCTACGGCGCGGCGTTAACGTATTTTGAATTATTTCGTTTACTATAATTTAGTATTTAAAATTTCATATTTGGTATATGGTATCTATTTAGTATTGTTTAGTATTTCCATTAGTTTAGTATTGAATACTTATTTGCATAAATTTTCCTTGTTTAGTTATTGCTGACGAATTTAATACATTGGAATTTGAGTATGCGATGAATATTAATCTCATAATAACATCTGTATACAAAAGGATTTACTGTCACCATTAACAACTTTCTGCAAATCCAAGTAACCTTTTCAAAATGTTCGTTTTGCAATTTTACCGGCGCGACGGTGCCCGGTTTGTCAAATCCAAAAATCCATTACCACGACAGTGTTTCCATTTCAATGAGAAGGGGGACACAGACTTAAAAGCCGACGGTCAAAAACGATGAATCGAGGAATGTGTATTCACTCACATTTCTTTGGCTATTTATAAACATACTTATTTTTACCGCCAATGCGCCTCATTGCCGTAAACGCAAGAATCGTGGCACGCTGTGTAGAAAAGGCCGAAGCAAAAGACGCGGCGAGGAAATGAGAACAAAGCGCGAAAGGGGGCGAGAAAAATCGTCTCCGGAGCGCGCGCGGCAAGGCAAACTCTCGAAGCCGATTACTCATCGTCGCGAGAGTACCGGTCGCGTTGTAACGATTTCCCGAGGCGGTTGCGAGCATTCAGACACGTCTCGCGAAAAGGGAACGATCCTGAGTCATCGACAGATGGCGACGTACCCCGGTGTCGATCGTTTCGTCGGAGGTAAATAACACAGATACAGTAAAGACCCACTTGTTTGAAAACCTCGTAACCGAAGATTCTAGTATTCGACCGGTCTGCCGTCCGAACGAATGTTATACGAGTAGTAGTTGCACAATACCTACCTAATGCTATTCGTATTGAAATTGGAGTTGGGTTCAGCTTGCGGATGTCGAAGATATCCGGATATCAGAAATATCAGTGGTCTCGAACGCGATTATGTGAAACTTAGATAATTTTGAATTTGAATGTTAAACATTGGAATAGTTTTAAGTAAGAATATCCGAAATCCAGATATTTTCAGATAACGAATACTATAAACCCGGATAATGCCGAAACCCGATTTTGAAAATTTCAATATTTTCAAATAGCAATATCTGCAACTTGGATTCAAATAGGTATATCCGAAATCCAGTTACTTTCAAATACTATATCGGAAATATCATTACTTTCTAATAGGGATATTCGAAATGTGTATAGTTTCAGATACGGATGTTTCTAATCGTAGCCTTATCTCTTATCTAATCACATTGGAACGCATCTCCATTACATTCACACTAAAACTTAAACCAAGCTTCATCACAAATCCACGTTTGTTACATTTCACCTCTAAACAATTCCCATACATCGAATAACACCATTCTACAAAAACCCCGTACGTCACAATAACTAATATAGTCGGAATAAAACAGTGCCAGTCACATGTTTCCTCTCGCGAAAGAAGTTCCACACGCTAAACCGTTCAACGTACAAATCGTGCGAAGAAGGTATTCCAGAAATCTGACTCGACGCTCTCGTGCTCCGATCCTATCAACTTAATCGCATTAGAAATATTTACCGGTGCAGACGAGTATCTTGCGGAGTCAGGCGACGCCGAGGACGACCTGGCGCTACTGCAGGACATACCATCGCTCCCCAAACTACCGTGAAAGCTTCCGTGCAAGGAGTTTGACAGCGGCCCTGGAGACGCCGGCGACGCGGTCAAAGGGGACTTCGATCTCACCGATTCTGTCCTCGACCTGAAAGTAAAATCGTTTTACATGGCGGACGAAGAAATACAATCGGCCTTTTATTCTGAAACAGAGGCGCTCTCAGCGGAGACTGTGCATGTTAATAAGCGGATTCTATGTAAATGTTCCGATAAACGGTTAAGACTTAAATATTCAAATCGGCCTGCGTTCGTGGTGCCATTACTTTTTGATATTTTCAAATTAGATATGATATTATCGCGTGGGAGTACGGCAAAGCGGCTCAGGCTGAGGAATATAACATTGAATTTGGTAGAAACAAAGGATTCGTCAGGCTATCGTAAGTATGAATCAACCTTATATAAATATTTCGAGAAATAATACGGAGTTAAGATTAAAATTGATCTGCTTTTGTGGTGGGATATTTTTCAATGCTACGATTGTTAAATATTAAAATTAATCTACTTTGGTAATAAATCTTTTCATAGAAGATTATTATTGGTATAATAACTAATAACAACGAGTCTGTCGTTAAATATGATTGAAAATCGCATTCGAATCGATACTTTACGCGCAGACTACACTGTATATTAAATTCTTGTATTCAGAACTAATTGTCCTTTTTTCCCAATTTACCCGCAGTCAATGGAATTAATAAAGAAGGCTAAATAATATTAGTCGTGGATTGACTTTTATCGACTCACGACTGATTTACTTTAAATCAAACGTTAACCGCAATTCCATAACGAAATACAATCAAACGAACGGTCAAAAGCTTAAAGGTCGAAGAAAGCGTGCAGAGTCGGCGAATCTTGATCTTGAAGATGATCGAAGCGACCATTTGAGGCATGCACAATGGATGGAAGCAATTGAATGCGAGGGCAATCTATATAGTGCACCGTGTAATCGTACGAGCACCTCTAATCTATTTCTAGTGTTCTACCGCGAACTGAATACTGTATTCGCGTCCATACAATGCCCGTTACGCGAATTCGATTAAAATACGCCAGTAACGCGAAATCAAAGAGCGACTCGTGCCAGATTACACGTTACTAATGAATAGCAATTTTCCTCGGGATGCAGTTAAGTTCGCCTTCATAGGGAAATAAATTGATGTACCGCGCAAAAACGAGCATCGAGGATTACACCTAGTAATAGTGTCTAACGCGAACGTCCAGTTAGAGACGAAGAAATTTGTGGGCGTCCCAGAGCAATATTCCGTCAACGGTGATCAGTACTAGCGTATTCGTTGTTCAATATTCATCGGATATTTACGGAGGTACAGTGATTCATGGAATTGTTCGCGTCAGTTGTTCGAAGTTGTCAGTCGTGGTGGTGTTTATGAACCTTGGACGGCATCAATTCGCACCGCGCAATTTTATTGGATGGTAACTCCGATCACGATAAAGGCAATTCGATTGCTTTCTCTTAATTCAAAGGAAAAAAGGTAATTCAGTCATTAATTTGCCTCAGTGGTGTAGTATAAATAAAAACACGATTACACGAATCGACCGCGGGAGTCGGTAGCGCGAGTTTATTCTGGTACTTTTAATAAAACCTTTTGTTTCTAGCATTGAAATTCATATGACTTACACCACTGTGCCATTCACCTCCACATTTCATAGCACGTGTCATACCGCGTGACGATATTCTTGCAAGCTTTCTTAAAATTTGATTTTCAAAATAGTGCTGCGGTGGTACAATCGAATGTGCTCAGGGCCACACCGCACTCGTCGACAGCCTGACCGTCGAGTTCTACAGGCGTATAACGAGAGACACCGCACTCGCTAGTCGCCGGGACACGTTTCACGCGGAATTCCATTGCCGGAACGTTTGTTTTCCGCAGTAAAAAATCGCGACGACTCGCGACAAGCGCGGCGGTGTGGCCTTTTAACGTCGGTGCTCGAATATATTGAACAATGCTAGCGAAATATTCGGTAGTGCGACACACGTGTGCACGGCAATTCGACAGTATCAGTATTCAGGCGGTGAAGTAACGCCGAAGAAAATCGAGAGAAAGCTGAAGGCAACGGGGTTCGCGAGGCACGCGACGCCCCGTAGAATTACGCGACGTTGCACGTACCGTCTCTCTCGTTGTTCGGCCGTGTGTCGACGACACACGCTTTTACTTCCTTCTTCCTACGAGTCTCCTCGACCACGGCCACGGTCGAGGAGAGGAAAGAAGGTTGAGCGTACATTTCTCACTCCTCCGTACCGGTCGAGTATACCAAGGAACGTTAACCCTCGCCGGGGGCTTTCGACGATGAATCAGTACGCAAACGTTTTTACGCGCCGATGCCATTTTGCATACATCGTGCAATTTTTGAGTAATCCGAGACCCTTAAGGCTCCTTTCACACGGACCACTGGTCGGAACCGCCGTCTGGCACTTATGGTTAACTCCTCGCGGGGTCCCATAGTGGCGGGGTTAAATGTTTCTTGTGAATACTTGCGAGGCCATGTCGTTATAGCCCGTTATGTTTGGCCAAAAGGTGAGTTTAATTCTATAAAATTGACTTTCGGATCACACAGCTTGATAAAACATGGTAATTTAGAATTTGTAATGTATGATTTAGAGGTGCGCTAATTTTTTAGAACTACGGATTAAGGTAGTTCGAGTTTTGTTTTGTTTTGGACGTAAAGTTTTGGTAATCCGTTGTGATAAAAAAAGCAGGAAACGAATTAACGGACGTGAACGTACTGAAAGACGTTCAACTGTCTCTCTCTCTCTCTCTTTCAACGTTATGTTCATCGCCTACGAGATAACTATCACTAAAACCATTGTCCAATTTTAATGGAGCCTTACCAAGCATACCGATGCACGGAGAGTTTACGATATTAGGAATTTTTCGGACGCTTAGTCGCTTCATTAAAATTGGAATTTGGCTTGGCTACAAGTCTGCACCATAGGTGAATACCTTTCGGGCGACAGCTGGTCGACAAAGCCGACCACCTTCTTTTTCGTTCCGTTAACGCTGAGCGAGGGCATACTACAAGGGGTAACAATTTACGATGTACAGAAAACGATCAACTTTTACTTAAACTTATTTGTGTCTAACGTACCCCGAGAGAAAGTAATTGTTTGTTTTCAGAATTTCTTCTCCACAATGTTGTCATAGCCTCCATGAAAATTTCATACTCGTTGTCAGATATTTACCTATATTCACTTTGATATTTTGATTTAGGGGAGAGTCGGATAATAAGGGTAAACCATGGTAACGCGGAAAAAAGAGTTTCATGGCTTTGCAAAACGCAGTTTTTGAGATTTTTATCGGCTAGCGTGTTCTTGACCGGTTAGCCGTTATTCGCGAGTATACTTCGTCATGCGAAAAACTAATTACCATTTGCTACATAAATTTAAATTTGTGTGAAAACTGAAATATATTCATGCATTTTTATGGGGATATTTTGAAAGAGAAAACGCGAAAGTGGTTTCTGTATTTTTGCTTTAATAGTCGATGCTATGCACTATTAAAATATAAATGCTCGTTATCACTTCATTTTTCGACATAATTTGGGTGTACACTTTTTTAAGAGATCGAAACAGCTAACTGGTTAATCGCGTTACACGAAAATGTATACTGTATTTACAAAATCTTTAAGATGTCAATCACTAAAATCAACTATTAACTGAAATCAACGTGTTGGGGTTAAACATCTGTGACAAATTAAATGTAATTACATGTACACAGCTCATTCTAAATACCGAGTTATGTAACACACTTTCGGTAGCATCGAACTTGCCGAGCAGGAACTCCGTTTTATAGACATACAAATATTGGAGTCCAAGAGGATAATACACGGAAAATATTTGTCCATGTTTCTTATGTTACCCCAACGTCCGAAAGTAAATGGAAGCCTAAGAAAACAATTTTTCTCCCCGTATCTGACGATGAGTCAACAATACAACAGAAATGACGTGGCCCATTCTTTTCTCTCGGGGCACCTTTTTTTTCGTGCTATGTACACACGTCTGTCTAGTATGTATTTCTACGGGAAATGAAATCGAAAAGTGAGATAGTAACAGACTCGACCTGTTAAATTTTATCTACCTCGAACTATGTTATGAATTTCAAATATGAGTCTGTAAGGTAAGCTCGACTACGACTCGTGCACTTTCTCAATAATTCCTTAAAGCGATGTCCAAACCGAAGTAACGTATCAATAACGACGCGACGATAATAAACGTTATTAACACAAGACTTGATTTTACATGACCATGTTAATAACGCGCATTCAAATATTTTCCGCTCGGTAATCGGTTTTTATTTTTGTTTCCAAAGAAAAGCATCTGATTGTGAACAGGTTTTTTTTTAAACGTACTGTTTAAATAACCAGGCATTGCAACTGATCTGATAGAAATACATTAATTGTCGGTAATTCTCGTGTTAAAGGTAAGATAAATATGTAGAACATCATTCAAACGATTTCACGTTTTCCCGAAGATGTTACCTAGGTCTGGATACCGTTCGATACTTAAAGATCGCATGAAAATAATACGAAACTTCCTCTAGAACACAGCAACGAGTGTACGTCGACTATTTTTAAATCTTACCCAGAAGCGATATGTTCGGCACAAGAAAAAGGTCGTAATCGGCAACTGGTTAACATTTACAGTACCATAAAGATACTACTTTTTTTTTTTTTTTTTATAGTTCCATCGAAGTTTCCCTTTACGACGCGTATGGTCGTTACTCGAATACACCACTCTATTTATATTCCAGGAAGGCAGCGATCTTTTCGCTCGAAATAATTAAAAAGAATTTATACCTGTTAGACTTTGGCGTAACGATGTCTCGCGTTTCAGACGTGTATTTCCTCTCGGCGCGTCCCCCGTTGAACAGTTCGACAGTTTCCCTGGTAACCGTTTCCAGAAGAGGCTCACCGCCCCTTCTACCCTTGCTGAAGGTCCTTTGATCCGTTTTACGGACCATAACCACCCTCGACAGGGGTTGATTGAACTCGTGACCGTGCATCGTTGGCGGAATCATCGCTAACGACTGCGAAAGAGGACCCCCGACTCGTGGAGACCTGGAAAACAACAATTTTATCGTTGAGAACCGGAATTTTCATAGTAGAATCGAGACGTAGATAGTTCTATACATTCGTGTATATATCGCTTAAGTGACATGCCTAATATAGTATATGTGAGCAATTATGAAGTTAATCACGATCGTAATAATTAAAATTTGAGTATTTTTAAATGGTATTCCGAATTTTGTTATTTTCGAATAGGATTATCCAAAACCTGTATAATTTCGTATAAAATTTTCTGGAATTAGGATCATTTTGAATTTGGGTAACCGAAATTTGAGTATTGTCGATCAAAGAAATCCGATACACGGAAATGTCCTGATTTTAGATGTTTGAAAAACAAACTGGGCAAACCAAAAAGAAGTAGTAAAAAATATCCAGAAAAACCCAAATTATACAAATTTTAAATATACGTTTCTCCTATCCAAATTTGGAATATCTATTACCTGAAAGTTTCAAACTTTTAAAAAATCTTATTTTCCAAATTATACATAAACTTCAATCCCGCGATGGTACAGTGTCAAATGACAATAGTATATTTTTAAATAACATTTTCCACAGTACAGTAATAACAATCTGAACAAAAACGAACCTTACTAAAATAGGCGCACGCTAACATAAACTAACAAATAAAAAATAATTTTATAATATCGGATTGCACAACGTCTCCTCGTTAACGAACACACGCGCACGCGGTACGTTGAAACAATTTATTATTTAATGAAACATCGTTATTGCATCTCCGTGCGTGACTGAAGGTCGGCGCACGTTGCAAAGCAGTTTATAGACCTTGCGGTACATCACGTGCTCGGGTACGTACTACAATGTGTGCATTACGTCTGCCTGTACATGCACGCTCAGAACGAACTTCCCTTTCAGCGAAAACGTCGTTTGCGCGCGAAACCGCATGGAACTCGAAATTATCCAGCCGATTAAACTTCGGCGTGTGCGCTCGGTAGTCGATGCTCGTTACTTTTAAACGTTACATCTCGTTAACCCGATATTAACCTTGCCCAACATCCACGACGGGCATCGTGTTCCCGTTGGACGTGAAATTAAATCTGAATTTCTCCGCGGGAGAAATATTTTCCAAACGAGTGGTTTCGAGGACGGGCGCTACGCGATGAGCGACGAACGTGTGCGGCGCGAATGCGACAACGTTTGGGGGCACGATAATGTGGAAAAATAAAATTATGAGAGATAAAAGACCGAGAGACGTAAAATGAAAAATAAGGGAATTAGGAGAAATTGGGGCGGGGAGAGAATCTTCGAGAAAATATTTGGGTATTCAAACCTAAATATCACGAAGACAATGCATTTTCGGAAAAAATTTTAGATACGACAGTTTCAAGAGGGATATACCAGTATTCTATTTATTTTTGTGTTTAGGACGTTTTAAGGAAAAACCTGCTTGATGGTATCCCATATGTAATGCCTTTAATGGATTACCACAATTTACGGGGTCTTGTATATCCAATATTAAAGCGCGTGTACTTTCTTATTTTGCGATTAGAATAATCGACAGTGACATATTTTTCTGCGAAAAGCCTGAACGTCGAACATCTTTCACTCGTAAATCTACGGTTATATCTTGAAAAAGAGAGGAAAGTTTAAAACGGAGGAAAAAGTAGAAAATGGTTTACACTTTAACGATTTTGACAGCACCGTTTTACGATCGAAATGGTACGAATTGCAAAATGTCACTTGGAACGGAGAGTTTGACGTTTAGGTTCACTGCAGGATTAATTGGTAAAAGTCAATTGAAAAATCTTGGACGGAGTCACTGAGTAATAATTACGAATGCGAATCACAATCGACCGTCTCAAACTCAAATTTACGCAAACGCTCACTTTTGTTATTTTGCGATTTAATCTTCAATTTAGGTGTTGATATAAAATTCAATTAACAAATACAGATACTTTAATTATTGCCAACGAAATCCCTGATAGAAAAAAAAACAAAAACTGTCGAGAATAGAAAGCACTATCAAATGTGTCTTGTCTATAACGTTGACATATAGGTCGACTTATCGATTGACAACAAGATGAGCAATTGAACAAATAGAAACTGTTGCACCAATATAGCAAACACACTCGCACTAAAACTTGTGAAAAATTGCGAACGAACGAGATCTGCGACCGGCAAAACAAAAATCATCAGAAGAACTTAACGCGCCAACAAACGTAGCCACACTAAAACGTCGTTAAACCAAAATATAGCAGACGAGATCGGCAAAAAAAAGTCGTTACAAGGAAATAATGCATTAACAAACGTATCCACGCGAAACCGCCATAAACTGAACCACCAACAAGCGCGATCAGCAATCAAAAACGCAAAATCGGCGCAATAAAACAAGACGTCCAACAAAATGTGTCCTCACTCAACTCCGTTAAACCAACGTACCGACGAACGACATCGGCGACGTATAAAACAAAAATCGTCAGATCAAATACTAACGCACCAACAAACGTCGCAGCGCGCAACTTCAATAAACTTCGATAATCGGAACGACAAAAATCGGCGTTGCCGAAGCAAGGCATTTAAACAAATACGTCCGCACTGAACCTTTATTAAACGAAACAGGATCCACCGTACTGCCAGCGCTAAACTTCTTTCAACCGAGAGTCATCGGTCAGCGAGAAGATCATAAATTGCCAAAACGAAGTGACTTACGCAAACTATATCCTCGCGATCAACAGAGACGTTCACGTTTCATTGGCAATGGAGCGGCGCAAGGCTCCATAATTTTCGCGCAGCGCGTTCCCGGCACCGTCTCGCGTATCCTCGAACGCTCTCGAGCTTCGTGGCGGTTTGTACCGCACGACAGAACGAACAAAACTGGCACGAGTCGAGCCACGAGAAAGAGAGACTGCTCCTCTCCCGGAGAGGAAAGGTGGCCAATTAGCCGTTACTCGGCGCACATGCCTTAACCAACTATCCGGCACAGCTGCAAAGGCACTCTCCGCGTAGCGCTGCTGCGCCGCGTTACACGCTAACTCGGGAAGGATCGCATTCATAAACGCGCTCGAATCACGAGTGCGTCGGCAGCGGCGATGGTGAGTTTCGCGAACACTACGCTCGTCGGTTTCTTTTTGCTTATTGTTGTTGCAGTCGGGGACCTTGGTAATCCCGAACGCCACTTTGATGAAGGAATTCGGGATAATGGACGGGATTGACGGGAGTTCGAGGGAAATTGAAATGGTTTTTATGGAAATATTGTTCGCGGTTTGGTTCCCGCGAAGGAATAATTTTTTAACTAATCTAGATCATGCACATCTCCGGATCAGCAAAGTGTTTCTAAAGCAAGCAAACACACGCGATTCCTTGTGAAATAATTTTCAGTAGAATTGAAATTTTATTATTATTTCGTGATCAGCGACCGGAAATACACTTAATAGAGTAAAAAAAAAAGATTGGAGATTCGAAGATCCATAGATGTGCACGATCTAGATTTAAGTCATAATTTTTTTAAGGAAATATTTTATTTCGCGTTAATGGAAAATTGTATTTTATATTTCCAACTCAAGTTAAAATTAACAAGGATTACGTTTGTGTTCCCTTCAGCAACGACCCGTCGAGTTTCGACTGTGTTATCCGCCGTCCCCTCGCCGGTTCTTCGCCGACAATTATTTCCCTCGCGCGATTTTTGTTTTATTACGGTTCGCGGTTCCTTTTGTTACTCTGCCTCGCGTTTTTTTTAACATCCTCTCGTCTCGCATCTCCGACGCCGCGATGTCTTGAGATTCTCGCGGCCCGTCTGAACCAAGTGACGTGGACTGCAATTGAAATTTTTGCTTTCCGTTGCAAGATTTGCAAAATTTATAGACAACTATAAATAAACGATGAATCAAAAATTGTTATGTAATAAAAATTAATTCTGACACGATTGTTGGTTACATTTTAAACGTGTTTTCAAAGATTTTCAGTAGAAATTTCTAAACCTGCTATCAGTGTACCGCAACAGCAAAAGAAAACAACAATTTGAGGAAAACTTTCGAGCGAGGACAAACAACGCGTCAAACAGGCTGAATGAAAAATGATAAAAAAAAGCAAGAAAGATTTTATCGAAATGCATCCTGCACGCGGTTTCTTCCGCTTTCGCGACAGAGCATAATACACGGTGCGCGCCGCGGAAAGGAGCGTAATAATTGGAGAACGAAGATGTACGGCCGAGCGAGTACCGCTATTCCGGCTGACCGGAATCACTGCTCTGGAACAGGCACGGTACTCGGTCTCCTCCTGGACTCAAAAGTAACCAACGTATTCGGTGCGTTCATCTTTAACGCGTGCGCGACTCCGGTAGCACCTGTTCGCACACTTCGCTGACTCACGGTAAACCCTTTTTAAACCTGAATGCAATTTCAATGAATTAAGGAAATTGAAGAATTCCCAGAACGTCTGGAATTCAGTAACTACGAAGTCGGGAGGACGACGGTTTTCTTAGGGTTTATTCAAATATATGCTATGATCTGAAATACCTTCGGATATAACCAATAACCGAAACGTTCGTATTGGAATTGAAAATAGAAGTTTGAATAGATCGGATAGGAAATTTTATTCAGGGATAAGATGCATGGCTTTGTGATAAGTAATGTCATTCATCTATAAATTTGAATTTAAGATTATTTAGAAATAAGCTCTGTTGAGTCGTAATAAGAAACAGACAAGTCGCCTAAACCAAAGGGCAGAATTTATTATACGCTTTTACCAGCTTCGTACTCTAGCCGGACAATAAACAGATGTATCTAGACCTCGAGAACGCAAGGCCCACGAACGGATAGTGGGGCCATAAACTCTTGAGAAATTTCCAGGAATCTGACGCGATTTGGTCGATTTTCCCAAATACCTCAACCACCGGCGATTTGGGAGATTGTTAATGTTTTAGAATACCAATCACGACTTGAATCCTGACACCACCCTTCGTTATATTCTCAAATTAAAATAATTCTTCTCCAGAAAAATATCATTGCTGGTAGAAATGAGTTTTATTCAAAAGTGTCATGTACGAATCGCGTCAAATCATATTTAAAAATAGTTCTTGCAATATTGTTACAATCATTGTGGAATGTCACTGATAACTGGCCCTCAAATGTATATCCAATATTGTATTGAACATTTATCAGTACACCGTTATCAATCAATCTAGATACCTTTTCTGCACGGACGCAACAAACTTTCACACGCAACCAGCTCTTTAATTAAGAGCGAGAGATTTATGAAATTCTTGATCTACAGCACGTACAGGATGTATGTACATAGCAACGGTCCACACGTTTTGAGATATCAACGATGATACGATGAACAGAAATTTCGGAAACACTTCTATCCATTGTTACGTCCACGCTCCTCCGAGCTCCTTCTCAACATCCAGTTGGTATTTAAGAAAAGTCTAACATTCAAATTTCAAGAAGTGACAGAGTCATAGCAAAATGGACCTCATAAAACGACAAGTTCAGCGAATTTATTGAAGAATTTATGTGAAATACACAGTTTCCAATGTATCATGATCTAGACCACACCAATCTGAAAGCCATTGCAACCTTCCACAGGATAACGTAAACTGTCACCTGATAGAAACAATGTAACTCACTATAATTAAAACCGATGCTAAATGTATCCTAGAAATCCTTCTAACGCCATTCTAAGCGAAACAAACGTTAGCCCCGTAGCCAAGAGCTATTACTACGATTCATAATTGCACGTTCAACGCTCATTACCGCTTATCTATGTCGGATTATCTATAACCTTCGGTTACGTCTCGACTGTTTGCTGTTGCTCGACGGTAGTATGTCTTAAATTTCCCAAGAATTATCGAAACGTAAAAACGAGACGTAGACAAATCGCGGTAGTTTCTTGGAAAGACTGAATTATTAGATACGAAGAAGGTAAAAAAAAAAAAAAATTTCCACATCTGATTTTCCCGGAACGACTAAAGAAAATAAGAAAATTTCATTTTTATGCGTATTATTCCAGAAGGAAGAGCTTGGCAAATACTCTTTTTAATCAATGTCAGTATAGGATAAATGCAACTGATAGTTAAAGGTTCTTGAAAGTCCAGTTATGAGAGAACGGTCAATGTTTATGTATTCAAGAGATTGACCTCGTCGGACAATTGAAACTCTATAGCGCATGAAATAAAAAAAAAACGGAGATCTAAAGGTGCATTAACGTCACTTCGATTTCTGCGACAACGAATGCCTTGCAACGAGCACGGGAATTTATTTATAATAATTTCCGCGAAAGAAATATCTCGCTAATGAGTGTAATAAAATGATGAACTGGGATAACGATCGTGCGATGTTACGGTTAGAGGAATGCACAATTATACGAGGAGTATAACCGTTTCGAGTGCGAAACGAACATCCCCTACGTACGATACGCGCCGAGTCGACGGAAGCGCATGCGCTTTAGATGGATTTGCATGATCGTATGGGTCGCACGTGACCGTCGCCAGTGGAAATGAAATATCGAACTTGGAAACTATACGCTGCCGTACAAGTGATGTACGTTGAATATAATTCTCTGACCGCAGCGTCGTGCACTATCGAATCGATCGATACACTGACACTGACTGCAATCAAGTGCACGAATGTCGTGCATCATTCCATAAATATTGTACCTTTATTAATGGTACGGTGCGACGACAATAGTTAGAATTAATCGCGGGACAATTGTTTTCAAACGATTAATGTATTATTCTTGTGAACAATGACTCTCCAGTTATTTTGTATAAATTCCATTTTGTCCTACGATATTATATTTCTCGCTCATAACTTACGCGTAGTGACACTTTTTAAATAAAACTACTCGAAAGATTGCTCGTGAGTTATTCCTCGGTCCCCCACTTGGTCGCAGTGTTTGAAACGTTGGCATGGTGGCACTGTTGATGCCCCAAGTGGGGGGAGGCTACAATGCTAGGATTGTGGTGACAACAATTTTAGGATTGTTGCGACCCTAATTTGGGGCGTTCAGTCATCCCTATTTGGGGTACTTCCCGGAGACTGTCCCTTTTATCCAGCGGTTGTCAGTCAGTGTCCGATGGCTTTGCATCGTTTAGGTGATTGTCCTTGATCGGGGCAATGGCGTCTTATCTCTATTTGGGATAAGGCTCCGAGTTCCAATCCAGTTGGGTGCATGTAGGGTAACGTAATTTTTCGGCCATGAACCTCGCTCGCCTTCGCTGCACGAAGCCAAGGGTCAACAACTGACCGGGAGGGCCAGTTGACAGTGGGAAGAAAAAGTAAATGAATCTTAACAAACACGAAATACTATACAAATACGTTAAACCGGTTTTTACCCCCGAACAGAAAACGAAAGTGAAACGTAATCCCGAGCCAGTTTCCATTGACCGTTTCGAAATAATAACACTCGATTGTTGCTCCTAGCACCTGAAAATTAACGTCCGCCACGTATCGACTTGTTGTCGTCCACGTAACACGAATACGTGTGCACGAAACACGGAAACGAATCGGGGTGGTGAACGTTGCATAATTTCGCATCTGGGGAACACGACACGAAATATCGTCGGTCGTACCAAGGCCACTTAAGGTTACCGTAGCTCTGCACGGAACTGCAATCTGCATCGCAATGACGTTTCATTGCCAGTCGGGTCACGAACGAAAATTTACAATACTCGAGCGATAGGCGTTGTTACCGCGATAGCCCGGGATACCTTTTTTTAAGCATAAAAGTTACGTTGAGAAACATTGGAAAACCAGTTACTGCGCGCCGTCGGTATAACTCAATCGGTCCGCAAAAACGATGCGACGGTACCGAAACTGCTTTCTTAATGATCCGAGTAATGAGATTGCGTTTGCCGATCTCGATAGGAGCCGGCGTTCGAGTTACGTAACGCTGGCTCGATGCGAGTAGAGTTCAAGTATGTGTACGCCTACTCTCGTTACAGGCGCAAATGCGAATTGGTTGTTTTAGTTTTCAATTGGTTGGGCATTACTTTCGTTCTCGTACGATTCGAGTATGATCTGAAACGTGAAGTACCCCGTTGGTATTACATGTTTGGTGTCTGAAATTTTTTAAGAGTACATTTTATTAATATTCGGCAGGTTCAACTGTAGTTTTAAAAAAATGGCATTTTGTAGTTCTGTGAATAATCGATCAAAAGTGAAATTAATGAGATAAAAAATTCGCTTTTATGATCTGGTTTTATCGAATCTAATTAAAAATAGTGGATTTACATTTAACAGATCATCATTCAAAATTGATGGTTTGTCACAAACACTATCTTAAGCCCATTAATTTTTTATTGAAACACGGGCAACAGGAGAATGAGAAATATATTAAAAACTGTCGAATTCCGTGTTCTTATGAAAAAAAAGTGAATAAGACAATTTTCTATTTAAAAACATGACGATGCCTAGTTCACTCGCAATCAGAGTCTGTCACAATTAAATAGATATTTAATTTAACAATCATGACAATTACAAATGCCAGTTTATTGTATACGATTACCAGATTAATAGATAAATAATACGTTAATAAAAAAAACAGTTCTCGAACCAGGAAATTGTCAAATTGCTATTTCAGCGAAAATGATAGTCCCAGCATTAATGCAAAAAACGTATTAAGACACCGGTTGTTATGTAGACGAGAAAAACTGCGTCTTTATTGTGCAATTAATGTTATTTGAGAATAACGGCGCGAACAACACCGCGATCGGCTTCCGGTGTTACGATCATTACTAATCTGTAATGATCGTAATCCGATTTGCGACGTTGCGGTGGAAAAGGTGGAATAGTACCGGAAAAAAAATCGACGAGACATCGGAGCATCGCTGAGCTCTATGGAGTCTCGCGGATGACAGGCGTCGTTATGCAATCATTCATACATCGTGTTTCGATACAATGACTTAAAGAAATAATTCAATTAAAATGTATATTCGCAGTGGTACGACACTTTTTCCACCCAGTGTGTAAACGTATGTAATTCAAATTATTTCAATTTAGTGGTGGGAAAAAATTCCGCAGCGATCGTTGTTTCGCATTTTATTAATCAATATCGTTGTTATGGCAAAAGATAAGCCGAACGTTGCGCGCCGGAAATGCAAGGAATTTGATTTTCGACTAACGAACGCGCTTTACTGCACCTGAAAAGAATTCCTGCTTCGGTACGCTTCAATGCCTCGAAGTGTTCAATTTCTTGGCCGAGAAATTCTTTTCTAATTACAGTTTTGTCGAAGAAATGGTAATTGTTTATTATACTCGGGTGGCTAGTTGTATATATTAATACCTAAGTGGCAATTTCAAAAATATTCTACTTAACCAGCTGTCATCTATTTAACGACTTTACAACGATATTCGAAACCCGCGGAATTTCAAAACTATGTACAGCACGTTTCAGAAGTTCGGTGATTAATGTGATTTTTTATATAGTCATTTATAGCCAATTACTTGCTTGATACAATTTTTAAAAATCCCCCTCATGTTTAATCAATTTAGTCAATTTCAGAACCGTCTTCCTCGGATAGAGATACTCTTAAAATTTTCTTCAAGGTTTGTTCCACAAAAGAAAGAAATACTCGATCCACAAAAGGTTTCAGGGCGGTGAAACCCATTAAGGACATCGCGACCACCAGCGAATGTTATTTCCTACTTGACCTCGAAACGCGTCTTTCTTCGATTCTTCATTGAAATTTCTCTTTTATTTGACTCTGCGGGCGACCGTTGCAAATAGGCTACTGACGCAACCAGGAACGCGCCACCGGCTCCACGTAATGACCGATAATTAGTCAGCAGGTTGTGTAACCGCGCTATTGTCAGGTAATATATTCCGACGGAGCGTCAGGCGAAGATGCGTTCCGTAAACTCACAAAACTCGACGTGGAAGACGGACAATGATGGGCGTTTTATAAGATATACGGTTCGACGATGGTGAACAGGAAAATTGAGCGCATACATACGTAGAATTTCGTTGCCTCGTTTTACTTATTCTTCCACTGTTCGTAGCACCCTGTATTTTAGTATCTGCTTTCTATTATTCTATCGTATTGTTCCTATATCTGCTCCGTTTTATCTGCTAGTGCATTATTATTGATATTATTATTTGAATAATAATAGTTATGCGTTAGTTCATTTTAATAAAGATACGAAATAGAAATATAGATAAAGATGTTGAATATACAAAAGTATCATTAAACAGGTGTGTTATTCGCAATAATCAAGCTTTTACAGCTTCGTATTTTAAGTTTAGAAATCATCCGAACCGTTTGAAATATGTAGGGCGTATTAACCAGAGCGAGTTAAATTATGTTGAAAATAGTAAGGAATTTCTTGAGTGTACGAATTATAACACGTTTCGTGTTATTAACACTAGATCTATGAAACCAGTCGTTTTGACAGGTTTAAAATATTCACTTAAATTTACAATTGTTAAGTATGAAGAAAGTTTAGTTCTATATTTTTTTACAGTCTAACAGTTCTTTTTTAAAGATTAATAAAGATATCTTTTCTTCCATAACGTATTTTACAAATAATCAGTCATTTTGACAGCTTTCGTAGAGATAGGTATTACGTTCATAATAATTTGTTGACTTAAACTTGAAACCATTATCACTATTACTAACAGCTGTAACTATTATTACGCGTAATAATTCTTCGTTTATCAGTCATTTCCTGAATTAACACTGGAACTACCAAATGGGCCATTTTGACTGTTTTTAAATTGTTACTTAAATTTACCATTTTTAGATATGAAAAAAGTGTATTTCTAGACGATCATATTAAATGCATCACCAAAGTGATGTATTTTCTGCCTATTTTCGTTAGTTAGAGCGATTGCGACTTATGGCATCTTCGATGAGGAAAAACCTGGGTGGTATTATTCCAGGTGTTGCGCATTAGTTGGACCACCAGTATTTACGTGACACCTCGCGTAATCGAGGTTCCACTGTGTTCAACTTACTCACTCGACTGTATTGAATTTCATGTAGGTACATATCGCATCACCTGATTAATGTTTACCTAAGATAGGTCATGTTCAAATAGATTTTGCGGAGAGTTATACACATACATTCAAACTTTTATCTGTTGCTTCGTTCGGAACGGAAAACGTTCTTACAATGCGAACTATTTCGAGGTTTAATATCAATTCAGCAATGTATTCAATGTTTAAAACCGGTGTAAAGCAACGTATACGTTGATAATAATCTATAATTAAATCGTTGATAACTGGTAATTACCTAAGAATTTGTGATGAGTTTCACTGATATCAACTAATTATGGTTCTTCTTTATAATCGAATTTTTTTTAATTTCCTGCAACGTGAACTCATCCAAAATAAGCTAATCAAATCAGACTAAATCCACAGTCCTCAAAATAGAAAAGAACATTGTATTTCGACAAAAAATCATGTAGTTCGTGGATGTAAGTGAAAATTGATCATAAATTATTATTGACTTAACATTTCGTACACCGCTGCATTTATATTGAATCTATAAATAGTTCGCACCGTAAGAACGTCTTTCGATTAATTCACAATTTGGGTACAAATAAATATACAGTACACAAAAGAACATAAGAGAATTTTTCACTATATGCACTCTTGCCCGAAGATATACTAAATAAATCTTATACGCGTTGCTTAATGACGCGTGACGCGCAACGAAATTCAAATCCACATTTTTTTTTCCTTAAATGTCAGACCGCGAGCCATTCGGTAATTACTTCTTATTCATCGCGCGGGTCTACGTAAGACCGCAAAGAATAAAGGAAGAGAAAATTGTTCGTGTGTTAACAAGGATTCGCACGGTAAAGCAGAAACGCGTGACGAAAACCGTCGCACTTTACGCTTTAAGCCGGTGTTTTTGGGTCAAGTGAAACAGTTAAATGGTCGGTACCATGTTTTGTGACCTAACAAATGCGCGAATACCGCGCCGCAGCTCTGCCACTCGTTAAAGAATCAGGCTAACGAAAGAGGGACTTTCTACGTCACTACGGGAGTGGAAATTTAAATCTTCGACTAACGAGGAAACTGTGCACGCAAATATGAAAGGTAATTGAATCGAAAGTGAGAATACGCGTCTCCGTATCGTCGTTGCATTTGGCAACCTCCTATGATAATTTTCCAACTGATTACGAGTACTATGTTAATAAAACTGTTAATTCGATGGTAATTAACCTTGTGTCCGTTAGAGCCTTCGATTATCGTTATGTAACTCTTGTCATTCGGCAAAAAGCGTTGATATTGCAATCGATAGGAATAACATTAGTTATGCTACTGTCAAGTATCAATTAGTTCATGTAAGGTTGGTTACAAAAATATCTTTGGGTTACGATTTTAATCGCTTATAAGATGTATCAAAGGATTCGTGCTATATCAAGATTTATATAATATCTCCTACTAGAAGATGCTGCACCCTTTATGAAAATAGGTTGGATCAATAAAGTGACCAAGTAGTACTATATGTACACTATTATCGGAACTCCTGATTCCAGATATCTTAGCTATTGATAACCCGCGGCGCATACCCTTATTTCGACGAATATACCTTATCGGATACCGCAGAGGTTCACAATCAGAGGGCACTGTCAGAGATAACGGATTTACTTTAGTGATTGCCGCTTTTTTTGTCGTACAAGTTTTTTCACTTATCGTGGGAACCGCAAAGGGCTTGGCATATATTTTATGTACATATGTCTGTACCACCGATAAGTACGATAAATTTTCTGACGAAGCTTCTACATTTACCGGTGCCGTTATGGAATTTCATATGTGCCTTAAGAATATATTTTATTACGCGAAATAGCAGTTTGTATCATTTTCGGTTACGCAATTTCGAGAAACAGGTGTTTGCCTTGGCAGGCATATTCTTCTGACTACTCCGAACAGTGTTATACATGCATGAATATTTTTTCTTAGCAAAAGTTCCGATGGAAAAATTCCGGTCCTCTACAGACTAAAAGTTTTCAGGCGTATCAGTTTTAATTTCCATTTTGAAAAAAGAACAGAAAAAACCTGACAAACCGATACACCTAATACCAGCCGATATTTTAATGCCGATCGGTCGATACAAGTCAATCGCAACGGTAGCTTAAAACCGATAAATGAACGAAAGGAGGGGTATCGTGGGTACACGATACTTGAGTTATTATTCCCATGGCGCTCCTATCACCCCCCAGGGGATTGGTTTAGAATATGATGTAGCGATAGTAATGCAAGTAGGAACGTTCATCGGTAAAGTCATTGTTTCCCCATCATGTGGTTCACTGTAGAAACATTCTTCTCCTTCATTGCTTTCGTTCTCTCTTCGATAACATTTTTCTACCACAAGTTTCATAAAAGTATTTCCTCCACGCCCACTGCGTTACGGCGTGCCCGTGAGAAAACCTCGGTATAAAATTGATGTAATGTTACACGGTGAAGGAGCGGATGTAATGTGAGAATTTAAACTCCAGCAGGCTCGACGGGTATAAAATTGAATTGTATTGCTCGCGAGATAGAAACGCTAATTCAGCGGAAAGTTATTACGCGACAGTTATAAGTTGCGGATGTTTGGTTAACTAGGTTTTTTTTTTTTAGATAAATGGCTTAAGTCGATGAGAATTTTTTAGCATAAATTTACGAGTCACCCCGACATTGAAACATATTCTGAAAATACAAAGCTCTCTCTTATCAATCCTCCCGTGACTGTGAAAAGTGTGTTAAGTTACTGATTTTCCAGATTTCTGAGTTAGAGAAACCCACTTCTTGTCGTAATTTGAAATAATTATGCAAGATCGATAGTTCTAGGTTCTAGTGTTTTTTTTTTATATTATATTATCATTTTTATGCTATACTACAACGCATATTGCGATGCTGGTGTCATTTCTAACTAAATCTTTCGATTTCGTCGCGTAACGCTTTACTAATAAGGGCAACCTTTTTCTACAATTCAACCCAATCTCGGGTCGTAACGAGTCACTGAGAACATCTGCGACCAGAATACTAATCAAGACAAATTATGTGGGGAGCTGTCACTGCTTTTTTTCCTCAAACGCGAATGACTGTTGCGGCCACAGTGTTTATAGTTGCCAGAAAATGATTACAGATATTTGAGTGCTAGCGAGAATTGCAATTTTATTTAAATTGCCATTTTAAAGGCAACTGTCCATAATTGAACATAAAATGAAACCATTATATAAATTATAGCATAAAAAAATCCTGTGCTATGGAAAAATAATAGCATAAACAATTTTCAGCCGCGTTGAACTTGAAGTTTCACCTAAACATTTACGAAATCTGAATAGATTAAATTTTGATGACATACTATTTAAATAATCAGTTGTCAAATATTTTCTTTAAATAATATTCAAGCCTGGTTGGTAGGTCAACGCTTGGACGATTTGAAGGATCTCATAACACAAAGATTGCAATCTCGTTCAAAAGTAACGTCAGAAAGACGCCGAGATTATGGTCTTAATTACAAATTATATTTCGTACATCTCCAAACAGGAGTACCTCTTCTGCGAACAATAATGTTACTGTCATGAAGACCTCAACTGTGTAACGTGTGCTGCACAAAGAACCCACTCAGAGAGAAATAATAATTACGCGTCAGTTAAATCGTAACATTTTTTTTCGCGAGCTCAGTTCTTATTTCGTTAGTCCGCGACGGAATTGAAACATTCTGCATGCCGGCGAATGAATCTGCATGCATTGACCTCGGTATTCATTTACAGGCGAGGCAATCAAAGTACAATTTCAGATCTGAACATTAAGGAACTTAATTTTTTTGTATTTCGGTACTTTAACTTTGACCTTAATGTTCATCTCTGAGAGAGTAATTTAAAGTACAATTTCAATTCTCAAAAAATCCGAATGATATCCATATTTCGGTATTTAAATGTATTCCGACCTCTGCATTGATTTCTAAGAGGCAACTCCAAAGTACAACTTGAATTGTCAACAATTAGAATATCATTTTCATATTACGATATTCGAGCATACATTGATTTCCATTTCTAAGACAGGAATTCGAAATACAACTCGGATTCTCAACGAATTCGAAAAGTATTTATTCTTCCTCCAACATTAGAACGTTGTCTCACAAATCAAGTTTACGATCAAACAGTAAGAAAATTCAAGCAACATCCGTTGACTAACTAAACGATCTTCTAAATCACTATGATTTACAAGGCAAAAGTGAAAACACTTTAATATTCAAGTTCACATAGCAATATCTATATCAACCACGAACGTCGTAAGAAACATTTAATCCTGGCACCATCATAAACGACCCAAAATCATATTAAAGTCAACACACCACCAACCACGCGCGTCTGCCCACTTACCCACACGGCTTTCATCTCTCCTAACCGTGAAAGCACGAGGTCCGAGACGAGTCAAACCCCCGTGTCGGATGCACTAAACTACGAAACAAACGCGACCAAGAAGAAAACGGGACGATCGTTTCCCCATAAACGACGCGTCATAAATTTCGTGGCACGCCGGCAGGCCGATACGAGCCGAAACTTTAAGCCCGTGGCGGTACAGCTTTAGAACCGGCAGCCGGTTTTAAAATCCTATCTCGGAAAGACACGGCCGGAAGTAAAATCGAGAAAAAGGAGGTGCACGAGTCGCGGTAGACGCACGGCGACGTACGGGGGGGGGGATGAGGAGGGTTAGCTATTTTCTCCGTCTCCCTCTCCCTGCTCCTTTATTCCCCTACGTCCCCCTCCCCACCCTTCGTTCACGATATCTCTTACCTCACGCTGTAGGACCTTCCCGGTTTGGAGGTCATTGCACTCCGACGACGGGGTGGTTGCAGGCAGGGTGGGTGGCACGACGGAATCGATTTTACACCCAACGACGTCGAAGCGCCGCCGAACGTTCGAAAGGAGCGTCCCCTCGACACACTCTGTCTCCTCTTATTATCGATGTTCTCCTCGGACCCCCTCTTCCTCCTTGGCCGGTGTCTACTTCTTGGCACGTGACCCCCGCGACGTAAGACACTTTATTCTACGACGCCGAAGGGTGCATCCTATTCAACCTCCGAATCGATCGATAATACCCCTTGGCGCCTCTCCCACCCACGCGATCTCTCCGTTTTGACCTTATTTTTCGAGATTGCTCGGAGTTCTTTTTTTTTTTACCGTTTCATGATACTTGCGATTGGGGGAGATAGTTCGGTCTAGTCGTGGTCAGCGATAATACTGTTTCGATAGATATACGATGGCGGGGGCAACTGTGTCAATGGTATTTCGTAGGAACTAATGAGAATTAACTATAGATTGGAGTTTCTGTGTCCTTATCGAGGTAAAGATTCACGCGGATAATCGGGTAACGTCGAGTTTCTATTTTAGTAGATTCTGTAGATTTTGTGTGTGCGGTGATAGAAATTTTTTAACTGCGCTATGTTGAGGGGGTTTGCAACTATTTATTAGAATCCTATTACTGGCCGGATATAGAAGAGGACAATCAGATAGAAGCAAAAGTGATTTAATGTTGTGCAGAAGTTTGTTCTTCTAACTATCGGAGATCGTCTTATTCAATTAACTATTCTTTAACATTGGCTTGTATATAAACCATAGTCAGAATTGAGTCAAATACTTATGGATGGATTTTCATCTAAAATTACTATATATCAGAGTATTAAATTCGGAATAATCTGAGAATCCTGTAATACGGTATCTTACAGTATCTTATAATAAAGCTCCGTTAGAAATGAATATATTTCACGAAACTAGCAGAGAAATAATTGCAAATCGAAAACTATCAACGAATGCATGATCTTGTCACCTATAGTCTTCTCAACTACAGTATTCCGAACTGCGATCTTGTCAATTAATTTTATCAACCGCAGATTTGTCAATAGTCTTATTTAACTACCGGTCCATTAAGAAACTCCGATCACAATTCAGTCAAGCGTATCCATACAAACAAATTCGAACTTATTACATTCCAAGGTGTTTGACAACAAATGACCCGACTATCCGAAACGAGTAAATACGGTATTGTTCGCGGCGAAGGTCGAAGATCCCTCGTGGCACAATTTTTTTTCCCCAAGCACCCGGCCGGTAATTCGTGATGGGACTGCCGAGGCTTTTTCGAGCGTCCTCGCACGTAAACAGATTCCACGAAAGTCCAATGTCAGGGCTGCACGCGGCCGTACCGCCGATCACTTCTGTTTGCACCAACAGTTATAGTTTGACGGTGTCACGGGCGTACAAAGCCGAGCACGTTTCCAAGCACAATTACGGCGCCGACGTGCGTCGCACTTTTTTTCCACTCCTGTCCACGCTCCCTCTCCTTTGTCTTCGGGGTCTCGTGGAATTTCGGTCGAAATAGAGGAGAATTTCTGGAACGACCGAACGATAAGTTCGTGGAAATTCTTTTGCTCGAATCGATTTGCATCGAATACACTACTTTATTGCCAACGACGCGAATTTCGTAGTGACGGAAGGAATACGCGAACGTTTGCCGGACATTTTGATTATATAAACATCGCGAACTGTGAACCGATAATTATCCTGACTCGGTGTTTAACGATGCGTTCGTAGAATGCACAGTGGATAGAAAAGTATTTGCATACGTGATTTTAATGCAACTTTAAACATAGTACTCCTACCGTACACTGTTCGTACTCTTTGGTAATAGTATTAACATTTTAGCAATGTTTTATTAAAGATTTAGTATAGGAGAATACAAATATTATTGTAATCAACTTGAGGTATACGTATTTGAATAATATCGAGAACAAGTGCATTCGAACAACTATATAGAAAAATTGTTAAACTGTAAGCAACTATAATACTTCAGGTTTAAAGGAAAGAGGAAAAATCTACATTGCGCGAAGTTATACCAGAAAATTTGGTTAAGCAAATACTTTTATAGACACTGTATATATTCCGTCTGCATTTGCACAGACTCGAATGCTATTTACCTAAATTTCCGTAATCCAAACGTATCGATCTTCGAACCGCGGAAAAAGAACTCGTTACGAGAGGCTCTCGTTCCAGGAATAAAAGTCACCGGCCACTAGATCCGATAAAAAAACTGTTTAGTTTCGAATCTCATTCCCGGGAGTGTATGCGCCGCCTGAATAAACTCGAATCGAAAATAATCAAAGTCGGGAATCGTTCGCGAGACGTCCTCTCGAACCGATACTCGACAACGCGAAGCGAGAACCACCGGCGATCGTTCCAGGAAATGGGATCATTGAGAATGAACCGACGAACCGCGAAAACCACCAACCCCCCGTTGTCGCGTTTACCTCGCCATAGCAATCGAAGTCTTATCCGAACGTTTCGACGACATCGTACACTCCGCTCGTCATCTCGGAGCGGAATGAAACGCAATAAATGCGTAGCGTGTGCCCCCCGACCCGGCGAGGGGTTGAACGGATAGGGCGAGACGTTCCGACGAAGGGCGATTCCCGGAAAATTATCCGTAGGGAGGGGAGGGGGGATAAGTGGTTGGAGAAGGGAAACGTAGAATTGAGGGACGGAGGCGTCGCGACGCGACGTGTCTGCGGCAGCTGCAACCACCGGAGACGATACTCGGCCACGTTTTCCTCTATCGACCGTATCGCACTGCGGCGACGAATAGCACTGGCGGCTTTACCTCGTGGCGCGCAGGTTCTCGTAGGCGCGCGCGAGCGCACGGCTCCGGCGCCCTTAGACCGTACACATGCACAGGTGGCGCCCGTGGAACGGAGTTCGATTGATAGCTCGCGGTTGCACTTTGGAATGGGACGAGAGCTCGGCTCTTTATTGCGCGATCGTTAAACGTTTCCTTGGGGCGGTACTTTTGACGGTGTAGTAATGTTTGAATAATAATAATTGATGGAACATCGATAACGTTAAGCGTGGAAGTGTCAAGTAGGGATTGACGAACGCATTTTCTTAATAATTAATTAGTTAGCTGTTGGAATCTCTTTGAAACGTGTGTACTTGAGAGAGGGTAGTGGAGTCCGATATATTTTATTTCGAATGCACTTTGTGTAAAATGAAGTCAATTTGCGGATTGTGCAGCTGCTACGTATTTTGGAGAACAAGAAATTTTATTGAAATACTTTGCTGCGAGCAAATTTTAAAAACCCCTGTTCTTTCTTTCCGGAAAAGATACAAGGTCTAGTCTCGCGTACTTGTACTTGTCCCGAGACAAGAGCTTGTCTCTTGATATCTAGGTGAGAGCGTAGCTGTAATGTTTGCACGTGGCTTTTTGAAGGTATTAATGTACAATTCGATGATTGTTTGCTATGAGCGACAATTCGCATTGATCTCTGTTTGTAATTGATAAGAGACGAATTTCACCTTTTTCATGGAATTACGGTTCAGTGGTAACATTGTATAAAAGCATACGGTGTAATGTAGAATAAAATGTTCGCAATTGAGGACAAATTTTACTGTTACGATGGTGTTTAACAACCTTGTAGATTGGAACCGAAGACCGAATGTCTGTCGCCTTATCCCTGCAGTAAAATTTGTCAGATAATTTCAAGGTCTGCGAATACGAGGATATATCGCGTAGCACGATTCTACACGAAGATACGGAAAGCATAAAAAGAATATGTGGATACATTTACGTAATTGCAGGTTGGCTGGGATCCACGAAGTAATACGTAGAGCTTAAGTAAAGATAATCCACTTTATTGGAAACTTTAATCGAACTAATTCGAAGTAATAGTAGATATGTTGTACAAAGTTGTGTATGCGTTTAATACCAAGGGACAATGTCTTGTCTCTTGAATTTCTAGAAAAAAATTGATCCACATCTACCGAACGATAGATAATAGGAAAAATTGTCGCGCAAGGCAATAAACACCAGGAACAAGATTTATCTTCCGTTCGCCAGTTAAATCTTCGCATCCTGCTCACGAGGCATGTTAGTGCCATTTAATTACGTGCCACGCGTAATGAACCATTGTCCCCATTAGTGTATCGGTAATTAAACGCTCGGCCGTCTGATGGATTTTCCTGTCAATTGCTCCGTATGCCATTGTCGTCTTCGCGTAGGCTCTAATGCTTCCTGATGCCTCGTTAATTGCAACGGTTCGCTTGACGATAACGTAAGAAGAGGCAATCAAGTGCCAGTAATAACAGTAGCGGTGTTCACGTTTTTGTACTGTTAAAATGTGTACGGTGAAGAAACGCAATAATGGACAACTTAGGCGATACAAACTGGTGGATCATCGTCGCACTCGTTACCTGTGCGTGCAATTTTTCGAACCCCTCGTCAGGTTCTATGAAACGACGATACATGTTACTTAGGCCAGGGGTCATAAAGAGGAACCGAGGAGAGTAGAAAATTTCCTTGGGGTCTGAGAAAACTACCTGAAGTAGTTCTTATTGTGTTTCGTGCGTTTTGGTTGACAAGTATGGGGGCATAGAGTAGAATGGACAAAGGGAACGGATAGAAACTTTATATCCCTCGATCGAATTCCAATTAGGGACAAATCGCACTATAGGTCACGCAGCGGTTGTATCACGTTCAAGTTACGATCAGATTACATATCGTTCAGTGTTTTTTAAATGGAAGATACGCATTAACCATTACATTGAAGTCGGAGTCGCAGTGCCTTGAACAAGTAGTAAACAATATTGTACTGGACCGTAACACGAGCGTGACTGCACCGTTGCGTGAGGTATAGTGCGAATTATGTCTTATTGTTGAAGGTCTTGTTTAAAGAGGCCTAAAAATTTAAGAGTTTATTGGTAACATCTGCTCCCGCGATGATGTACATAGCCCGTTAAGAATCTTAAATACGGTGATTGTCTAAAGCGTGATTGATGAATCTTTTGACACTCCATAAAAGAAAAGAAAAAAGGTACCAACAGCACGCGGAGTTCCCAAGCGGTCACCCATCTAAGTACTATCCGCGCCCAATGTAGCTTGCCTGCGGTGATCGGACGAGAACCGGGATATCCACATGGTATGGCCGTTGATGTGAGCTTTAAGTAGATGCAGAAAAGTCAGACGCACAAGTAGAAACAGACAAACATCAGACCGAAAGTAGGAACAGGCAAAAGTCAGACGCCTAAGTTGATGCATACGAGCCTCAGACGCGTGAGTAGATACGGACCAAGGTGGAACGCGAAAGAAGACTGATAAAAATGACAAATTCAACAAAATATGAACATCATGCTGTTTGAATAACTGCACGGGACAATATAAGATTCCATTTATGCCTGTGCTTGCGATGCGCGGAGTCCATGAACAGTCAAAACCGATATTGATTAATGTACGATTATTGGATCGTCGATACTTTACCGCAGCAAAAACAAAAAAGTACCAACAGCACGCGGAGTTCCCAAGCGGTCACCCATCTAAGTACTATCCGCGCCCAATGTAGCTTGCCTGCGGTGATCGGACGAGAACCGGGATATCCACATGGTATGGCCGTTGATGTGAACTTTAAGTAGATGCAGAAAAGTCAGACGCACAAGTAGAAACAGACAAACATCAGACCGAAAGTAGGAACAGGCAAAAGTCAGACGCCTAAGTTGATGCATACGAGCCTCAGACGTGTGAGTAGATACGGACCAAGGTGAAACGCGAAAGAAGACTCTGATAAAAATAACAAATTCAACTAAATATGAACATTCAACTAAATATGCTTGCGATGCATGGAATCCGTGAACGGTCTAAACCGATAGTGATTAATATACGATTAGTGAATCGTTCGATACTTTACCGCAGCAAAAACAAAAAAGTACCAACAGCACGCGGAGTTCCCAAGCGGTCACCCATCTAAGTACTATCCGCGCCCAATGTAGCTTGCCTGCGGTGATCGGACGAGAACCGGGATATCCACATGGTATGGCCGTTGATATGAGCTTTAAGTAGATGCAGAAAAGTCAGTCACACAAGTAGAAGCAGACAAACGTCAGACGCCTAAGTTTTCTGCACATTTGAGGCACACAGGGTCAACGTAGCTCCTTTTGTTTTAGTTCATGGAAGATCGGGTCAAGGTCTACGTTGTTGTGCACTTATTAAAATTCATTAAACAACTAACGATAACTTAAGTACAAAACTGACTGAAGTTCACCGATACTGAGATCCACTATACGTTTACGAGCGACCCACTACGAATGGTGTATACGATATTAACGTTGGCGATGCTTATAATCCGTATACTTATTGCTATTAGGTGATGAGACCGGAGACACTAAACGAATACCACATTTATAACACCCCATGACCACGAGCACTCGGGAATCTGGCCGTCGGCCACATAACTCCGGTTTCTGGACTAAAGCAAGTAAATCGAGGAACAAGAACAGGATCAATCTCAGCGCCGCTCGTACGGACCAGAACTATGAAGGACGTCGAAAAAGTACATCGCGCATTTGCGTGAATTATGACCGCGATAAATCTCAGTTTCGGATAGTGCACGCGGTAAAGACGTAGACCCAGTGTTTTCGTAGCCGAGCGTGGATATCTATTTCTCCGCATTTCCCGAGGTTACAATGATCTGGGGACGGTAGATGAGAGAATAAATCACGTGGAACCCAGCGGAACCAAAGAGAATGTAGTTTCAATCATGCACGATCAATAACTATTAATCATGATCACTTACTCCTGGGAATTTGTTTCAATGAGGAGGTAATTAACGGTGAGCCTTGCAGTTATTGGAGCTTAATGATTCCTTTGGAAATCACTTTCACTTTATCAAGAACACTTTTCAAAGATTTCAGAAGACACCTTGGATGCAAAATATGAAGTTTTAAAAACAGAAAAGCGGCCCGCGGTAGGTTAGTTGAGGTGTAAATCTTGTTTGTAAATATGTAAGGATACTAGTCTATACAAATATTTGATGAAACCGTAAAGTGAACTCGTGATTAAACCGTTAACCGCGAGCTTCTTAATAACCGGTTTAAATTGCTTGGTGTGGCGCCAATTTGAGCATGCTCGCGCAAACTAAAGCTGTACCCATGGAATGTCGGAAAATTACTCATAGACATACACTCGAAATGCGGTGAGAATTTGTATTTTCCTTAGATCGTAAAACGACGTGAACCACAACTTCCAAGAAACAATAATAAACGAATTGGTATTTATCGACAAAAACTTCGGTAACGCTATTATATTTGTTTTCATTTTCGTTCACGGACGAACATCGTCGTTTCTGTGTGCCCACTGTTGGTGTCCATTTTTTTTACTAAGAACACAATATTTATATGGATGGACGCAAAAAAATGTAAACAGACACGGCATAGTTCAACTACTTGTAATATTTGTCCGTGTACAATAGCTTTCTCTGATAACAACTCGCTGTACAATAATTGTGTAAAAACTATAAAATTATTATACAATTGTATACTTATACTTCGCAATATAAAAAGAACAATTAAAATAACTCGAACTTAGAAACTCTCTCGAACAGTTTCAAAGTCACAGTGACACTTGCATTTCACCCGATCGGACACACCAACGGCAACGAATGAATTCAGCGCCGTACAGATTAAAGCTGTACACCCTCTGTCAAGTAGCCTAAATTACAGGCTATCCGATGCTGCCGCTAACTCACGCCTGCGTAACGTCGAAATAATTTAAGGTCCACATAAATTCGACGTTATCCCCCGTCAGTGGTTAAAGATCAAAACCAACCGGCGAAATGTTTCGATGCGCGCCATAAGCGGAATTCCGTGGCGTCGCGTGGCGTCCGGCGAATCCGCGAAACGGACACAAAGACAGTAGTACCGCGGCGCGCGGGAATGCCGTAAGTTCCAGACACGTAAATCGCTCAGAGCTTCTGTTGCGCATAGGTGAACACCGGCAGATAAATATAGCACCGCTTTCAGAAATATGTCTGTCAGGGCGCACTTAAAATCGTCGCTTCCGCCGTACTTGTCCGGGAGGGGGGGGGGGGAGAACGACGACTTCGTTACCTTTAGGGCCACTCTCACCGCCCTACCCTATGCCATTAAGTGGAAGCGCGAAAGCGTGCGCAGACACGATTCCGTTGTACGGCGATTCGTTAGTAAACACTCGAGTGGGACCCTGGATTTAAAGGTGAACGCACAGACGTTCGGCGAGTGACTGGTTTTTAAATGGATTTATTCAGCGACTGCACCAGGGATGTGGATCCCTTGAATTGGACACGCTCTAATGGATAATTGTTTAGGAACTAAGAAACCAAGAATAGAGGGCGTGATAAATCCTAAATGAGTGTTTTGATCAACACACGATAAATTTTCAATAAACTCATCAATGATCACACTGTAGATGTAGATCTCTTGTGGTATAATAATAGTATTTTTTGTGGTAGCTTGGAATTCGACTTACCTAATATACTACTGGATATTAGATCGTACACCTGCGAATCCAATCCCAAATACGATTACAGTGTCAAATTGACGTGTCTCCTTCGATTTGCACGAGCAACAGTTTGAAACTCCGCTCAGAGTTCAGAACCAAGGGAACAAATTGCATTACGCGGCGCGCTGATCGAGTTTCGTCGACCGCTAGGAAAAGGTTTCGCCATGAAATTAGTAGTTAGGAACCTTCGCGGAACCTGACGCGAGTTCCCAGGCAACCTTAGGTCCATCCGGCAGAGAAACGATCCGCGCGATCGTTGGCGCGTGAAAACGTCGTCCGATAGATCCGATCCACGATCGAATCGAAGCCGCAGGGAAAGGCCGCGTTACCTGGAATAACGGTGCGCCGGTCAACTGATTTCGAATTTATTCAGTTCACGTTGCTCGAGGTCCATCGATCCGTATCTCTTAATCGTACGTACGGTATTTGCGATTGTCGTGTGACAATGCGACGACAACCTGTCTGCTGTTAACTCTGTTTTACATTCGTTCGACTACGATGGCGCTTCGAAGGTTGAAGAATTATTATTGGCAATTAATTATTGGAAGAAATGATTAATGGCAGACCGGGTTATCAGGCTTTTGGATTAATGAAATCAGGATAATTAGGTGTTCGCATATGTGGTGTCTGTCTGTGAGGTGTTCGGATAATTAACGCCTAGATAATTTACCTCGGAATAATCTGACATTTGGATAGTTATCATCAGGATAATCACGCATCGGATTAATCAGTGTCCGGACGATGACATTCTCACTCGGGGACTCTCGTGTTATTTACAATCTGTGATAGATTAGCTCGCGTGCCGTAGAAAATGCATCGAAAGGTTTTCTCGCGGATCTCGAAAAGGTGAACAGCTTTTCCTTCCTCTGCCAACGGCGGTTTATGCTCGGTCTCATGTTCGTCACGTTCCTCAGGTGAGCTGTCTCGTCCGGATGGCGAAGAGAGGTCGCGGGTGTAAATGCAATATCGCGAACCAGTCGCCGTGACATTTGGCAACGACGGTAGGTACACATGTCGCGCGCGAAACCTGAGATCGTTGCAAATATGCGGATGGAATTAATGGTAATAAAAGATTGGAATCTGTTTTACGTGTTGACATACTCGAGCAAGAGACCTGTCCCGAGTCTTTTAGGAGCAGTATTGCCCAGTGTACTGTTACACCGACTAATTTCAGTGATCTCGAAATTTTTAAACGGGTTCATCGATCGATAAAGGAAGTAAGAGTACATTTGGTTATACACGAAATAGATATAAAAATGAGAGAATTCTTGGCGTAAATATCTGATCGTTTTCAAAGATAAAATCGATGCTAAACGATTATTCGATGAATTTAATGTCGACTTTGTAGAATGTGTTTTTATAATTTGTTTTGTATATTTTAGCATCGATTTTATCTTTGAAAACGACCAGACAGTTACGCCAAGAATTCTCTCATCTTTATATATATTATAACGGTCGATTACTCAATTCTTGTTATGAAGAATACACGAAATACCATAGCGTAAAATGTTTTTCAATCGATCAACACGATACAAAATATAACTTCACCTAAAAAATGTAGGTACACGCTACAAAGTAATTGATGCATCGCATTACACCGATTACGGAAGACTCACGATTCTTCACCGACATACATTGCTCCACGTAAATTACAAAGTGATCATGCCTTCTGACGATTGATTCACGATACACCTGGTATGCCCGAAGCATCATCCGTTTCTTTATCGATCCACTGAAAATTTATGACAGCTAAGGTGCGGTTATTCGGATAGGTCAGATTTAATCAACGTAAGGTTTTACCAGCAGCAAAAGTGAGGTAAGCATTTTCGGTCTTATCGAAGCGGACGGATTTACGGAACCATTCGCATTAAAATCGCAATTTAAAAATTATAAGGGGACCCCGAGTGGTCGAGCCGGCTACTATCGATTCACTATTTTTAGTTGCTCTATATCACGTGTTGCGATGCTGGAAACGAATAACCTCTTTGCCAGGGTAATGGTTATAGTTCTCGTAATGATGTTGCTTTCGTGAAAGAACACGTGAAATCGGCTATCTACGGGCGCGTTACGGTAGAAACTCGGAACAGTTTTATTCAGTTTCAATTGTGTTCCTTATCAGCCCCGTTTAATGGCAACCGCATACACGTACGGCCAGTTACGAGGAATAAGCACGCTTGTTTGTAATGAATTCCCGACGAATGTTAAATTAGCATCTCATTAGGGGGGATTTGTAAGGTAGGGTATCGCGAACGAAATGAAGCATAAAAATCGGGCCTAATTACAGTCACGTTAAACGAACATATTTTCATTATTTGAATGTAGCGAATTTTTTTTAAACGCATTATGCTTTGCACGATCAATTAAAGAGACGTATTCTCGATAATATAATAGTATATTGTCGATAATAGCATTTATAGAGATAAATACCTTGGCCTAATAAAAGATACTTTCTTAACAATAGTATTTGATTTACATAGTGTACAGGGCATTAAACAAAACTAATGCTTCTAGAATGTTGCAACACGAAAACTAATTAACAGAACAAGATTTGAGTTCTCATTGTTCCAATGACACGACCACTTTCAAGAAATCAGGTGCTCCTTATTCGTTAATCTGATATCCTTTTAAAATAGCAATTAACGGTTCCCACTCTCAAATCCCACACGATTAATATCTACCGCGCTTATGGTCAAGCACAATTACCAAATGGTAATTAATTGTGACTCTCTGGTCCATGTATTGAAGGTTAATTGGCAGTGACCCAGCCTGATTTGCGAGTAGGATGGCTTAATTGTAATCCGCCGGATTACCGAGTGCCCGGACTATTCGACACAGAGTCCACCCATTCTCAAGAACAGACAGTCGACTCCTTTAACCGGTAAACTTTCATTTAGCCGTTTAGCATTAGGGCACTTTGCCACTCATCGTATAACGGGAGAATGTATGTCCATCTGCCGTGATAAATTTAATCCGCTTTCAGCAGTGGTGTCTTTGATATGCCTTAATGATTCAATCTGACGAAAGTCAGTAGAAATTAATTTTCAAAGTTACACGAATGAACGATATAGACATTAAGTCTTACTTTCGCTGACTAAAGGTTATCGTAATTGGTGCACGTTGGATTTGCATGTCACTCGATTTTATATTAATTGTACTCCTTAACGTAAGTAAAAAATGATAAGTATGATAACTAAAAAATAATGGAAACTACCATTTTGTCCAATACAATTATTTCATTACGATCAGGTATTTGTACACGTATATAATGTCGAAAGGGTGATTGATTTTTAACACTCGTACTTAATTCAATCATTTGTTAAACATCGCTCTATTGACTTATTGTTATAGGTATGCGGGGCATTAATGCGATAGCTGTTCCAGTTTCATTTTTCGAAAGCGTAATTTTTTTTTTTTTATCGCAACCGTGTTCTCACCGACGTGCGACATTACACACCAGGATGATTGGGTTTCATTATTTTTCGCAGTGCGTTACGACACGTGTACTGTCTGGAATATGAGTTATTGTCCTCTAACGCTATAAATACTTTCAGTAACACTCGATCATCGGGATAAAACAGCTCCAGTTACCGTAGAATGTATCCTAATCCTATCCGTAACGTTCGTTACGACATTCTTAATGTCAGTTACGCAACATTAGCACAAAATAGATGCTCATGAGAACTCGGAAAATGAGAATCGGTTTATGGAAAGGTCTTCCCGACAGACGTTGAATCTTCGAGAATTGTTCTGGAAAGGTCGTGCACCTCACTCAACCTAAAGATTGCTTCCAACTGGCGTTTGAATCTCTAATCTCATGATATTTGGAAGCTATGTATTCGCTACGTTGAGATTGATTAACAGCGCTATTGTAATAAACAGGTACAGTCACGAAATCCTTTCGTTTCGTGAATTATTCTTCTTACGATATTTATTCTTACGATTCTTATGATACCGTACATTGTGTTAGGCTCGACGAACTGATTACTTTAATCCCGAGGCGAACCGGATAGGTATATCTTCGTCTAATATTGCTTTGAAATTTATCAAGGAGATAAATGTGGGTCACTCACAGTGAGAGTATTTACAAGCGTTGTCCCGAAGCTTAGGGGATTTTTCTGGAATCTCCAACCGGCTCGGAACTCTGACTTTCCCTAAATGACCTCGTAGTTGTATTTGTCCTCAGATATCTCGTTGGTACGTAAGTAATGGTGTATCGATAGGCGCATTAAAGATTTATCATTTTCTTTTGAAGCGTCGCACATGATACAACGGTGCAGATTTATTCGTAGATAAATGACGCTTGGGTTTCTTGTTGGACGAGCAGTTTCGTGAGACCGTGTACGATTTTCCACGGACCGATTGGGTTTTCTACTTCCATCGCTCGAAACAGGCCACGCGAATAAAATTACATAGACAGTTTCGGAAATAGATAAATGACAACGTTTTTATCTCCAGGTACACCGCTCTCGGGATATAACAATACGGTAAACGGCAAGTTTTCCCAATGTTTCAGGATACTCTCATTCCAAGTTTCAAAACGTTTCAACCATTCCAAGATTAAGGAAATCGTTAATCCTTAATTTCATATGCTTGCAGAACCGTGACATATTTATTTCTCTCTTACAAAAATAATTCTAAGAAGTAGGGAAGTGTTTGCCACCGAACACTTAAAAAAAAAATTCCACTTTTAATTAACCCTTAGTTTAGATCACGTTGATCCTTGAAAATCCATAAATTGAAGGGCTAAACGCTCGGTTAAATGAAGAGCAGCCCGCTTTCGGTTCGCCTGAGCCGTTCCAGTCCAACCGAATTTCGATTAAATGAGTTCTATAAAATATACAATATAATCTTCCACCATATAATATTCTATTTCAAATACGGCATGTCATCGAGTATGAGATAAGTGCCGCACAATAATATCATTCCATCGCAAACAAAAAGTGTATATAAATAATAAAACAGACATTAATATTAATAAGCCCAGAAAAATGTAAACGTATTTCATTCGACGAGACCCCAGGTACCAGTACGTAACGTATCAAAAAATTGCAACCGACACGCGGAACGTGTACGCGGAGCCGTAGACACAAATTACTATAAAAGTGTAATGACGACGATGACGAACGGCATTACGCAAGGTATCTCCGCGTTATATAATATTCGCCGGGAGGCGGTTCAGGTGCGGCACGTGCGGTATAGGTCGACGAAAAAGGGTTACGAGAAAAGGTTTTGCCAGAGGGGGAGAGAGGGGTTTGGGTCAGCATGGGAGAGGATCGTGAGAGAAAAGAGCTGATACGAACGGAGAAAAGTTGTCGGAACAAAAGCGGGGAATGCACTGCTACGTGACCGGCTTTCGAGAGTGAAACGAGCCCAAAAGGGATCTGATTTAATATCTGAATGGACTCGGATCCGCACGATTATCCGTGGCTTCGGACGAAACGTAATGGAATATTCGATAAACTACGGAACGTGGAAATGGTGTTGAAATGTTGCTATTGTTCGGGAATAATACGTATATCCCGTAGAGCTCGCTATTCATTTGGTAAATGCTTGCCATTGTTTTATTTCCAATTGAAAGTACTGCATAACCGATTGGCTGCAAAGATTTCTTGGTAGACGAGACAAGAAAGTTTTTTTTAGCATAACAACGAACATCAGAGCCGGGTTTATGTGTTAGAGCAATTTTGTTACGGTGGAGCTTTGTGCGAGGTACTGAAAAATATTGGGTAGACGATGTATAGAACTTTGAAATAGAGCTATACAGGGTGTCCAGTAATTACTCTAACATCGAGAAATGTTGGGTAGCTGGGTTGATTCTGAACAACTTTTTCCTTAACAAAAATTTTAATCCCGCCCTCATTTTTTAATTATTAACGAAACGGTTAGGCCAATCAGATCGCGTATCGAGCGCGCGTTTGAAACGAGGGTATGACTCCGAATCGCGCCCGACCGCGAGAGTGAACAAACGCAGTGACACAGCGTGGGTATCGATGTAAGCAAACGTCACATCGTCTTTGAATAAACTAATAAGTCGTTGAATAACTGTGTTCAATACTGTTTCTCGTTATCCGAAAGAAGTGAAGAGTTGTAGTATTTGTGGAAAAAATGGTTTTCATAACAGCAAGGTTTCAGGTGTACAATTATGTTTTAAAACTACCAGGAACGTTACAGAAATATTATTTTATTCCTCCTAACGCTGCAAGTTTCGTGATATTTACGACCTGCGTATAATTGATCGCAGAAAGCGGGGCTGTTTTCTTGAAATTTCTCTTCGACCCCATCTTCCGATTATATTATCCTCGTCACAGCGAACGGAAGATGGTAATCAAGCCGCGCACACGTCGTTTTCTGTTCTCCCGTGAGCCGTTCGTTTTCGATCGCTGCCGACGAGTTTTAAGCGCCTTCCTCCCGAAGCATGGCTTGTCTTTGCGATCTCCCGCGGAGAGACACGAAGAAATATATTCCCTCCTGGATATCTCCGGAACACCGATTAAACGTTGCACCGTGTTGTGCTATGCAAAACGGCGCTACGTGCGCTGCGCCCGCGCATCTCTTCCGTCCACTTGTTTCTCATTGCGCTGGCGTAAACATTAATCTTCCGACGGTTTACTCCACCGGGAAAGGAATTAGATTTTGCTCTAGATTTTATAATTTAGAGAAAGGCGAAACGTACAGAATTATTCGGGATTTTCGTAACGCGCGGAGATTCGATGACAAACGTGGTCATTTGTCAAACAAATTGACCTTGCACTAGTATTTTTATGACGTTAGGGTAACGCTAGCTCGTAATTAATTTTAGGTGTTTTTCAACAAATTTTGAGTAATTACTTGAGAAAAATCGTATCTATAGGATTTATTTAACATAATATATGACAAAATTAATATTTAGGACATTAGCAGATAGTTAATTTACAGATTAAAAATTTTGATAATATAATGTCAACTTACGAGTGGAAAGCTGGAATTAGTTTCGCGACATAATGTCGACTCACGAGTGCAAACGATTAATTGCAACGATATTTCCGCAGATCGATTGAAACGGGACACCCTGTACGTGTCTGTATTTATAGAAATCGATTATGATAATTGCATCGCGCGTCTTCAGTCCGTATCAGAGAAATCGACCAACCTGTTCATGCCAGAGTTTCGATTTTCAAATCACCGGGGAAATCTCAGGGAAATGCGCTTTAACGGGATTTCGAGGTCCATTAAGAATTCCCCTTTACATCTTCCGCTTTCCATCGCGGATCCTTTCGCTACCTGCCCCCATCGAACGAAGTTACGGATGTTTATGGCATAAAGTATTAATCTCGAGCGATTCCTACGGCCGTACGATATATAATTAGTTGCTACGCGCGCAATGTCGTTAAGTATCTCGACTGCATTGTGGTTTTCCCCTTCGCTTGGTTAATTTCACGGTCAGCAGGCTACCGCCTGGAGGGAAAAGGCTAAGATCAGTGATTGGTACGGGAATGTTATGATAAACGGGCTTAGGTGGAATCCTATCAATTATTTCTACATAATTGCTGATAAACTTAATTACAGAGGCACGTCCAAGTATCTCGTACCTAGCCGCGCAAACGTTGTACGATCAATTTGTGAAATTCTAATGCCGATGAACGCGGAGGCCAATAATGGCAGTATCGTTGGATTAATGTACTCCAGAAACTACTAGTTAATTCTCTAACCAATAATCTAAATGAACAAATCGTTCTTTCAACTACAACGGGCGCTGCAATTATGTTGCGGTAAATTTAGACGGTAGAACTATGCAAGTCGAGTAGGTCGTTATTTTAATATGGGAACGTTGACGGTGTGTATACACATTCTATTTAAATTTCAATATTTGGCATTAACGTAATATAGTGTAATTGAACCCATAGTAAACATGAGCCTGCCGTTGAATGAGCTCACTAGTTAAATATCTTATAATAAAGAATACCGCGATAGTAATCTAGATCACTAAGTATTAGTAAGCTAATCTCGTGAAAATTATTCCGTAGTAAACACGAGCACGAACTTCCTTACTAGTTCATAATAACCTAATAGCGTGACAATTATCCTACGATAAAAAATAACGTGATAGTAAATTAGCTCACTAATTAGTAGTAACATCGTCTCGCGTAAATTGCACTGTTACCAAACGCGATAAATAATTCCTTTTAAAAATCGTTGAAAAGGATTCGCGTCTAACTGTTCGGGAAATCGCGGAGAGGACGAATGTACATTATACCACTGCCTCCCGACATCCGAAGGCTTTCGAAAAAGTAAAAGTTTACGTTAATGATTCAAAAACAGCCGTTTTATTCGCCACGGCCTAATAGATCGCGTTCGTAAAAAGCGCGACAAGTTTTTTTTCAATCAAACGATCTATCGTGCCACCGGTCCGATTACCGGATCACCAACGATCGCGTTGGAAATGAAATCGATCGTGGATAGGTCACGTTGGATCCACTTTCGCGCGACCTTGGAAACTTGACCCCGTGGAGAAACGGCACCTTTGGAAGCGAAGGAAACGTTCAACTACCCTCCGTTATAGGTGAGAGGACTTAATTTAATTTCCGCGCGGACGTCCCGCGGCGATTTACGGCTCTGCATTACCATCCACAACTACGCCAAGTTTCTCGTGGGCAGATAAACCGCACGCGAGGTAGGAACATTGATATTCAGCGGTGGTAAAGACAATGACCTGGTTATCCATCGATAGCAAAATTGGTGTCAATATCGCCGTGATAGGTTGCACCGCGGGTACACCGGAAGGTAACCGAACAATAGAAACAAATGTCAACGTCAGAGCTGGTGGATTGCTTTAATCCTTGACCTTGGTGAGTCGGTCTTCGCAAATAATTGTGGCGATGCTAGATTTCGGCAGATAATGTTTGTATACCGAGTATGTAGAATTATCAATTTCAATATCTCCTGTTGATCGTCCTGGAAATTACCGATGATTAGACTGCGGATGTTTATGCAAAATTATTTTGTGCTGTATTTTATGCACTTAATGAATGATTTTATGCATTATTTTATTTTGTTTTTACATACAATATATTATACGATCGCATTTGTTTGCCAAATCCGTTTAAAGTCAGTGTAAAAATAATGCATTTTGCATAAACATCCGCAGTCTAGTGATGATATAAAGTAATATTTGGATGTATTTCTTGACCTAGCTTTTTATGTACGATATTTACGAGGGTGGAGTGATAAGTAGGATCAGGATCAACGTGGACGACCAATAACGGTTACAGATGCAGCACGAAAGTAAATATGAGTGCGATCAGATTGCGCGCAATTTAACAATGAAATTGCTCAAATCAATTTATCCCGAACGGTTACGGCGTCCTCGATGCAATAGGAATGCAGATTGGAATAACAAGTCAGTGGTAACGATCTCGATAGAGTTTTACCTGACACACAACGTACGGAGGATATATTATAGCGGATTTCTACTATGGTTTCAATTCAGAGCGAATAAACGTATGTCTGGTGAATCACGAGTGTCAGGCGCAGCGTATAATTTTCCCTCTAACAACTGTCATTTACAAATTGGATTATTAGAGATTAGTTATTATGGTTTCGTTACATACGATCGTCGTTGGAAATGATGCAAAATAAAAATTAGTCTGCAGACTCGCATTACTTTTCTGTAATAAATTCTCGCTTTCCGATTCAAATGCACGGTTATTATTCAACGATACAAAAACTCATTAAACTGATTGATAAGAGCATTTCGATAGATACCAGTTTAACCTCGTTTCGTAGGTTATAAAATTTTGCTTTAACACCAGCATCCGGTTTTCTTGTTACCGCGTATTGTACGTTAATGCCATAAGCCTTGGGTCTCAATTTTAATCTGGTTTCAGTTTTTTTGTGGCCCTTGCATTTCTTCGAAGAAGACCAGTTAAATTTTCTTCTGACGTTTTGCAAGAATTATTAACAAGATACTTTTGTCTGATATAATTTTAAATTAACTATTTAGATTTTGATATCCATATTTAAAATCTACTGCTTCCTTTTGCTTTTAAGTTGAGACTAATCGATGTCTTCCACGAAGACACATGATCAGTGAGACGATAATAAGTTACCTATTACCAAAATTCGCTTAAGAAAAGTATTCTCCCAGGTTACTCGAGAACGTCATCTTGAGATAAGAAAATCATTCTGACGAAATTCTCTATAATTCTTTTTTATATACATCAAATACACTGCACTCTATTCCAATTAAAAAGGAATCGCGACAGCGACCTCTTTTCGTCCGCGGTGGTCAGATGCCCCGCCAAGCGGTGGTGGAATTCCCCTCTTGTGCCGAGCGGACAGACGGTGGTCAGTACGGTTAGCCACGCCCACACCACCGCCGTCATGCGTAGTCGGGGTCTCCTTCTTAAGTAGAATAGATACACCTATAACCACAGAATCCCCTGTGTGCGCGCGCCCGACGTCCCTTCTTAACCGGAATAGAACGTGGTTCGGAAAATTCTTAAGAAGAAATTCTCGGCACGTTTCACATATTTTTTGTTTCTGTTATTTACTCGATATAATTATTAACGACCATTCCTTTAAATCCAGGTCGCATGTAATGATTGACATAAATTTTTAGAACGCAGTTAATAAACTTTATCTACGATAAAAAGAATATTTCTTACTGCCCACATTATTTGTTGCTTTACGGAAACTCACGTCACACGCTTCGCTCTAATAATTAATATCTGTCTCAAAGCACACTCACGATCTTCCGCAAACAGATAATGAATTTATCCGTCATCGTGAAACAGGTATTTACGGGCGTGAAATCGATACGACTGAATGAACGGCATAGACCTGTCTCCGGATCGGAGATAGTTTCACTTTCGCAAAAAAAAGTACCGCGGATGCACGGCCGGTTTTGGAAAACCGATTACGATAAAATCGTTAACGCGCTCTTGCTTTCCTTTGGAATCCCGTGCTTCGAGAACCGGTTTCGCGTTGCAAACCGTTTTTGTATATCCCGTTCGTGTTTACTATCGACGGCTTTTTTTCACCGTACCGCGGAAACCGAACTACCGTTCGACAATTTTGATTGGCGGTGTACTCGTTTTTTCATTCCCACGAATAAATTGGACTGGCAAGAACCGTTTCTTGATTGGCCAGTAATGATCCCCAGTTATTTCGTTAAAGTTCGCAGTGTATGTACTTCCTCGTTCCTGAATCACGATCCTCACTGACAATTGTGTGTAGAGTTATACTATTTTACAAAAATCAACTCTTTTTCGCAGCACATATAATAATGCGATTTTCTAAAGATTCCTCCTCAACTGATTTCAAGTCTGTACTCAGATTTTTTTTTCAATTCTAGCATAGTTTCTAAAATATGCTGATTTGATTTAAGTATAATTTCACGATTTTGTCAATATAAAAAACAAACGATTCTGATTTATATAATCGCCTTGTTTGTTTATACGCTTCAAATGAATATTGATACACGCACCGTTGTATTCTTAAAAATTTAAACAACCCGAAGTTCCACTCGTAATCGTTAACACTTTTACCGAACGAATTTAAACAAACATGCCGAGACATTTCTTTATCTAACAATACACACAAACTTTCACTTGTGAGAAACATCGAACGCGAAAATAGCGTGACAATCGATCATGCGTAGAGAAGAGATCGCTTAGTTCCACCAGTTTTCGTTTCATTAAGGCATTAAACCTTAGTGTCGATGGAATGAGATCAAAGTGGAGAGTCATTCGCGATAATTAATATCGACGGAACAATTTCTTGGCACTGAAGACGCGGAGTGAACGTCCTGCGGAGGGAACGGTCTTGAGTAAAAGTAAGTTCAACTAACTGTAAGTTCCTCTAGGGACGCGGGAGAGATATTTGGAGCGAGTTTAGGGAGGCACGGTGATAATAAACCGCCGGAACTCGTGGCACGCTATATACGCGCTTATGACGGCCTAGTTGTTACACCGGTGACACTGATGAGACTGAAACCAGGTCAGCGGGTATAGGAAAGAGCGTTGCACTTTATTCGTTTGATAGAAGCACGTGTTATGGGTCACGGTACGCGCAATGAGGTATGGTGTAACAAGTTATAGCGCTGGGCAACGTTTGCAAGAACCGTCGGTAGTTTTTGTATTCGTTTGTTTGTATTATGCTATAAGGTAGTTTGTTCCAGAGCGTTTACACTGGACATTACTTAACATTTAAGTCCAGTTTGAATAGCTAAGAGTGAGGATTATTGCATCGTCATGAACTACTGAGTTGAATGTGATTACATAATCTCAAAATTCGTTTTATATTATTTTTCAGTCAATTACAAACAAAATAAAATGAAAATACAATTTAATAGTTTTATGGTACCATTCGACAACAGTGATATATTGATTTGCATTAATATGTGTAATTAATCAAATAGTTTGGTAACAGAATTTTGCATCTCAATAATATGATTCAAATACAGTTAAACCGGTTTTTCAATAATACCATGATGTAATAATCATCTGTTGACATCGGAACACAAAAATGTGGTGTGAAATTATATTTTAGTGCGAGACATTTGAGTGCCATACCATTTCCCTTTCTCACGCTTAATTATTCACGGTAAGCGATAGATCTTTTGCCACGTAGAGTCGTTAAGATCGCCGTTGTCAGCGTTAAACTTGAGAAAATTGCTGAAAATCATGCCAACTAGGCGGGTCGCACGTCCGTGAAACGAATCCGACGTGAGACCACTGGCAAATAGCTCGACGTCACTGCTGATCACCTAAAACTTCGGAAGGCGACACTTCCGGCACCTCGTTCTCGTTATCAGTGAAAGTCGCGCGATATAAATGCTCATGCAAATGGTACGGCACCGTGCCAGCGCAATCACTCAAAACTAACGTGAGGTAATCCCACAACTTTCCATTTCTATTGACTATAACGGTCTTCCCTGCGAAGAATGTTCACGCACGATTTTCTATACACAGTTACTCTTGGTATCGTAATATCTTGACATTAAAAATTTTATCGTAACTTTTTGCAAAGTGCACCGATCATTATGATAATTTTTTGTGAGCTGATTTAAATATTGTGTTAGTCGGGGTATTTAACTGAATTTTTGGGAATTGCAAATTTTCGAAATTAACACCAAATTCGTAGAGAAAAAATTTGGACGGCGCGCTCTATCGTCAAGAAATAGAAAAACTAGTACATCGCTATGATAAATGTCTTAATTTAAACGGGGATGATGTCGAAAAGTAAAGAATTTCCCAGCGAACATTTTGACGTATTATTTCTGTTAATAGCTTTTATCATTACCGAGAAAAAAAATAGTGTTAATCACTTTTGAGACGTGCCTCATATCGGCATCAGTTCATTTATTTCCTGATCACCTTATCACCCATATGTCCGCGTAATCTCGTTTTTATCGATGAGCGGATCTTTTCGTTCACCGAGAAATGTTATCTTATCAAAGTTATTCCGCATGGTCTCTCGATTCACGGTTAATACATCAAAACGCACGTAATTGCACGACGAAGAAAAATTAAATCCACTTACTCAAGACTTAAAGTTTCCAGTTCCTCTGAAACGTCGAACACAGAGTCATCGGAATCTTCTGTGATAAATGATTCCTCGCGACGAACACATGCGTCCTTTCTGTAACCGAAATATATTTTTTACTTAGACATTGTTATTTAACGTACCTCGCGATCGAAAATATTTGCTAAACTCTGCATCCTCAGAATTGTTCTGAACCGGAGATCTCTATTTCACGTATCCACCCTTAAGGGGTACGGGATCATGCAATTTTTTTTACGAAGACATGTTGTGTTTTCGAAAAACATCGCCGGTGCCCCGACTCTTTTTTTGACACATTTTATCACGATCCATGCTTTTTTTAAATCGGGTTTTCTCAATTTACAGTATTAATACAATTTTTCGTTGCAATATATAAGGATGCTATGAACAGTTTACGTAGGTACTTAATCAAACGTTAACTGCATTTGTCCGAATTATTTCTGCAATTCCCATGCAAAGTATTCGATTTATTCAATTACGGTACACGAGATACTTAATCTTTTATTCGTAATGAAACCCACGCGAACACGCTATCAGAATGACTCCTCATTGCATGCAGACTATTCACGAAATAGAATGACTGTCCACCCCTCGCTAACTTTAGCTCTTACATAATACACGTCTAGAGCTTAAACGAGTTTAATTGGTGCTCTCATTGTTTTTCAAGTGAGTGAACTCATAGAGAGTTCACGTATAAGAGCAACATTGTTTGCTGTCATGGATAAAAGTAATTTTTATCAGAGATAATTATCCAGTGGTTCGAAAACAATGCAATTTTCCTCGCTCAAGGACGGAAGGGGAAAATTTTTACAAACTGTCGCGATTTTTTTTATATAAAATTTGCAGAAAATATGTAGTCACTAATTTTACTTTAGATTTAGTTTTTGTTGCATTTCCGACCATTGTGCGACGTGCTCAGTTTCGTTGCCGTGCAGTACTCGTGCGGTTTTTTTTATCCATGGTCTGACAGTAAGTCAAAGAGTTAATTTTTAAACGTACTTTAAAAAATTTGTTGCTATTCGAATTACCCGCGATTCCGAGCGGGAAATATTTCTGCTTACTTGGAAGTTTAAAAAGATCAGAAATTTTTTAATAAATATATATTTCGCGATTAATTACAGGAATCATTACCTACCGACTGAAAAACAAATATATCCCAACGTAATGATAGAAATAAAAATATAAGTTTATTCATGAAAACTGAATAGCAGAATAATTTGAGGTTATTACGTTATTACGGGTCACCTTGTATATCATTCGAATTTCATCGCGTTTGGGGGAAATTTTGTTATTGTGTCTGAAACAAATTTTGTTTTACCGGTATATTTGTGTTATGGAATGCAAAACTTCTCTCCGAACAATTTACTTATACATGCGTAAGTAAGCAAGGTATTTGTTTGTTTTTATTCGTGTATTTCTTTTTAAGTGCTTCATTCTTTGTATTAGAATTAACTACCCTTCGAAGTATATCGCGTTCACGATTCCCATAACCACTGAAATCGCAAAGAACGTAACCCCCAAATCCGACTGCAAGTATATTTTTCTATCAATCGAATTGTATTCAGTGATCGGTCAAAGGTATCAATTGAACATAGTAGCATGAATTGTAAATATGTACGTAAGTTGTACTGTGTTATCAAACCTTGACGTTTAGCTTCCAAGGTTGAAGTTTCATCGGAAGGAGAATTTTAATCCAACTTTGACCCATAAAACTCAATATTCCACCGAAGATTGCAATTTGACAAAACGATGAGGTTAAGAATGATCTGCATTTACCACGGTTCGGAAGGAAGAGAACGAAATGCGGGGGAAACTGAGAGCGGAAACGTTGGTCATTTGAGAAGGGAAACAATGCGAAACAATCAGGGTCAAGGGCACGGTTACTCCGTCAATCATAACAAAGATGGGTGCCGATGACCAATGAGATTTGAGAACGTCTCGCGGGACATATAATACACAGTGCGTAGACGTTCTAACACCATATAAAAATCAATCGATGAGACTTCGATCTATAACTCCTAATGGTAATTAAGACAGTTACCGTTAATAATCTTGGGCCTTATCGATTTATGCCACCATTCTTTTTCGCGTCGCATTGGAATATCTATACACCGTGAAATCTCTGTCTTGCGAAATCTTCCCAAATCTCATTGGATATTGGCCGCCATTTTTACTATTAATGGTCACTATGCTGTTACTGTTAATAGGCTTGATTCTTTTCAATTTGCATCGTCATGTTTTTCTGAATGTATGGCGTTGGAATGTCTATACAATACCTTCCAATTTCTGTCTCGCGAAACTTTCTGCGATCTCATTGGTCATTGGCCCTTATCTTTGTTATGATTGACCGATGGTCCGTACACTCGACCCTGATTTTTATGCATTGTTTCCTTTCTCAGATGACAAATGTTTCCGCTCTCAATTTCTCCCGCGTGGTTCGTTCGTTTCCTTCCGGATCATGGGGAAAGCAGGTCCTTCTCGAACTTGTTATGTGAGTAAGATTTTTTGATAGGTACGGTTGTTAGCATACGGAAACGAGCATTTTTCAATGAAATCCTGACTTTCCTATTCGAATCATATCTCGTTTCCTCCTCCATTTATTGGTATTACCTCGGCGATGCTCGGGAAAACGTGCTAAGTCTAAAATTTTCGAAAGTGTGTTTGCGTCGTACCTGAATACAGTAAAGCCGTAACATATTCATCGCTACACGAATATGAAAAATAGTACATGAATTCAGTTGTTAATTAATTCTTAAAAATTAATTATTTTATTATTCTTATTCATTTTTCAGTTCAATTGTTATCTTGTGAAGTTTGCGATAAAATTTTTTTAATAATTTTTCAATAAAAATTATATTTTCAATAAACGGTTATTGTTAAAAGTTTTGGATAAAAACGATAATCTGGTATAAATAAAAATGGAAATTTTTTTGTAGTTGAAATTTTTATTTCTGCCTTCGTAAAAATGTTCAATTCCAAATTCTGAAAACTTGATTGTTTCCATAGCTACACGAATTAGTTTAATCAATTATTGTTCTTTGTAATATTTCATTAGTACATCATCACTTATATTAATTAAATCGTCATTGTTTGAATTTGAGGATAAAAACGATAAAACAAGTTACAAATAAAAAGAAGTCCTTTTGGGGATAAATTTTAACTTTCATATTCCTACAAATTTTCAGTTCCACATTCCGAAAGATTGATGATTATATCCCACGGTACACCAATATGAAAAATAGAACGACGATTATATCACCACGTTTTTCACGAGCACCTTCGAACTGTTCCACGGAGTGTCCCACGTGTATTTGCAACTTGCACGACTACTCTAAGCATGAATATATCATACCAGTATTACGAGGCACCCGGTTCAGGTCACGCAGATACGAGGTCAGTGTAGCATAATGTCCTTGTACCAATATTACACTTACGTTCTTATGGTCCCGTTTCTAAACGAAAACACAACCGGCGAAGACCGAACTAGGTCCGTACACTAAGCGTAACACAATTGCACATTCAACAACGTTCTCTTGTTGACGTTTGGAAAGTGATATGGAAGAGCCCGTTCGATGCACGGCTATTCAAAGAAAAAGTCAATCGGGCAAGAGACACCGAAGCTACGGAGAGAGTGGGCCTCCACGGTTACGACAAAGGCCATTGCACTCGAGTACATCGGGGTCTGTCATTACTTGCGGTTCAATGACCCGGGGCGCATCCAATTTTTCGTGGATCGAAATTGCACAGGCCGGTGTACGAGGAAAAAAGTCATTTGCATATTTACGGTTTCGAAAGATCGGGTCAGTTCGCTCGTTTAACTGTTTCGAAGTCTTCTTCGTACGTCGATAGTTGCTGTTTATGCGATAGATGGTAGAGTCGATCTAAATTCTTGTTTTGATGGAAAATATACAAGGTGAATTTAGGGACTGGGCCGGACTATAATTCTGTCTGTGTAAAAACTGCAATTGCACCGATGCACTTCTATAAAAAACAACTAACAACTAAAGAGCTTGATAAATAATGCAAAATTTGTTTTTACAATCTTCTTTCTAGCAAGTATTATAGTCTTAGTGAGTCACTAGATTCACTAGAATCTCGCTGGGGTGGGTTAGGCCAGTTTCTAGAACTGTGTAATTACATTTTGCGATTATTCTTAAGTTAGATTCGTCTGAATCTATGTCAAGGAAACATCTTTTGTTCTTTTAGCAAACACTGCACGCCCCTAAATTCTTAAATCAACTTTTCTTAATGCCCTGTACACGGCAAAACTAATACTGATAATCGTTAACAAAAAATCGTCATCTGGCTTGATAAAACGAATTTCCGCGCATAGATACGTGCCGCTCCCATTTTGCGGAATTAACTGAAGTGCCGATTAGCTTCTGCCAACTTTTGCGAAAATCCGTAAAATTGCGCATCGACTCTTCTGTCAATTGCAGTGGACTCCCGACTGATTGAAAAACCGATCGCGATAATTACTGACGTATCAATGGATTTTCACTCGTCCATTCGTAGAAGCGGAGAAATTTATCGCGCGACTGCTTCGTTTAAAATAAAATATTTCACGATATCGACAATATCCAAAAACTTTTTCGTACCGATGGGTAACAGATAATTAACCGAAATTGAAGTTTCAAAATAAACACGCTGTACACCGAAGTTCATTAATACACATTCAAGTTGTACAATCACTGGTTAAAATCTCCCAGATACAAATTCGAAACACGAAAGTTACAATTAATTTATTATACCAAACCACACTTCTCTCATCGCGTTCCTTTCAATAAGTTACACTTCCGAGTTTCGTCGAGTTTGCGCAAACGTTTAGCCAATTAAACAGCGCGGAAGTCGATTGTGATCGCACGAGGTTGACGGGACTTTACCAAGTTAAACGAAATCGCAACTATTACTTACTCCTCGTTAAGTACAGAAGACGCCATTGTCGGCATCCGTCGTTAACGAACAACTTGCACTCACAAACTCACAATACGAAGAAAAAAACAGAGCCGCGTCTGCCCACGTACCGGAGTACTCCACTGTCGCTTCGGACTATTACGACATTCACGATTCACGAGTTACTCTACGTGCGTTTATATCGCACTGACACTCGCCGATAAGGGGCTTCGTCGTGTTAGTACGTTTTTGCGTTTCGTCGATGCACGAGGATTCAATGTAATGCGCCACGTGCATTGTTTTATACAGATACGCTTCTAGCATCCAAGATATTTTCAAGTAATAAACAGTTCAAGGAAACTCGGGTAATACTGATACTATCCGTAAAGAGGGAAATTTTTTTCATGGCGAAATTATTATTATATTGTATTATAGTATGTTATACGATTATTCCTAGTTATGCGAAAAGGTTCCATTAATAATTATTAATAATACCATGTGTATATAGATACGACTATTATATTAACATAACAGAATAGAATATAATAATAATAATTATTCATAATTTGTACATTAAAAAAATTCCCATTATTTCCGTGTCGTATTAGCATTACACAAATTTTCTTGAACTGTTTGTCGCTGTAACTTTTTCATAAAAGTATGGCTATTTATTTGGCTTCGTAAAACTCTCGCCTATATTGTTACAGTATTTGTAACAGGTAATTTACATAGTTTACTAGCAACTTATGAGGTATGCTTAAGCCGATACCAACTATCGGCGGACACTAGCTGTATCAGTTTACCGGGTATCGGATTTTTTTTTAAACCGATATAATTGAAAAAATGTTTATTTAATATGCTCAATGTTGATAAAGGGTTATGATATCGGTTTTTGTGCCACAATATAAGTTGTCAAAATGTATACAGGGTGCACCATAAATAGTGGTAGTTCGTTAAACGTGCGATATCTGGGATAACACCAAGTTTTACTTCACGCAAAATATTCAAAGCGAGTTAATTAACGAGATATTTAGATCGCTAAAAAATGCTTATACCAATCTTATAGAAGATTCCCGATAAAAATTTTTCAAAAGTCTTTCTTAAGTAATTGTCCACGCGTAATGGAAGTACATTGAGGCATATGGTTCTTTAATTTAGTTTAATTGTAATCTTACATTGGAAGTCGTATGTTTACAACTCCAGGATTAATACATTGAAAATGATATTTATAAACATTGCTGACATTACACTTATGAAGCAATAATTGGAGTAATACGTTACGTACTTTTGAAAGCATCATCGCCCAGATGGAAACTGGACAGGCGTAAATATGTTACGAGTCGAGTGAAAAGTGGATCACAGCATCTAAATACTAAGTAGACTCTGTAGCAGCTTAGAAAGTGTTAATCAAGAAATTGATGGATGTTTCCGTTTATAGTCTTCGAAAACTAGTTTATCATGGTGTCCACACTGATTACACGTATAAATTTATTTCGACCTGTGCATGCTCGCATGCAGCACGCTTATCACGCTCGGCTATCGCCAGATCCCGAAAAGGAGATAACGATAATGAAGTGCCACTCGTGCGTTCTTTTTTTTTTTTGCAGCGTACACTTCATAGAGATGTGAAACCTGAGTTTGGCACACATATGGAAATGCATGCTTATTTATCGCGCGCTAGTTTTCTGAAATGCTGTATTTAAAATGCACTTTCGGAATTGAAATGGCGCGTTAGTGAAAAGCGTGTTGGAGAAAAACGGAAAAACGGATATTTTTTTGTTTTTGATATTGCGGGACATTGAATAGCGGGAATAATCTTTACGCGGTTAAAAAATATTTCAAGTGTTTCGTATTAATATGTTCCAAATATCTTACATGTGTAATAAGATATTTTAAAGACTTTTTGATCGATAAATTAGAGACATTAGAGATTATTGATAAAACACTTTAAATACTTGTCGATAGAAAAAATGTTTATATTTCGCATGGGCAACGAAATTGTTATAAAATTTACGCGGACGTTAAAAATGTTTAAGGTACTTCATCTACGTAACAAAATATTTAAAATTTTTATGTGGATAAACTACAGTGACATTTTGAGCTCATATTTAAAAATTATCGTATAGCTACATACTTAAATTCTCGTATAATTAAAGTATTTAAATACTGTACAACGTAGTTATATTATTATTATGAAAAATATCTAAACTTAGTAGAAGTTATCGACCGCATATTAAAAATATACCAAATTGATATTTTTAAATACCAAAATACAAATCTTGCGTCTTCCCTTTTGTCAAAAGTTTCTACACTTTATCTCTGACTGTTTTCGAGTTCTGTAATACCGACGATATCTCCAGATTCGATATACGAATACCCACTCTGAAAGTTTCATCGTTAGAGGGCACTAATAATCACGTTACCCACATAACAGTACAAAAAATCAGATGTAAGGTTATGTTTTGCGTTGTCACTATTGTTGTTCGTTCATAACACGTGTCGCGTGAATATATTCTCATCACAATACTGGAAAATCTTCAAGAACAGTTTCTTAAAGTGAATAATCACCGACATAAAATTAAAGTAAGTACATCCAATGTTCTTAATCTCTTCGATTTAATTTCGCTCTTCTGTTTCTTCAAACTATTACATTTTTGAGGTTATGTACCTCATTATACATTGCCCAAAATGGAATTTAGAATCACATAATCTAACATGTTTAATAAAAAAAGCTTTCAGAATATTCGCAATGCTAACATTATTGTCTTCTTGAAACAAGTTATCGAGGAAATTCACATTTCAAATATAGTTTTTTTTTCTGCATGGAAAAGCAGTTGAATATATTTGATATTTCACGATGAATGTTTTTAGATATAAGGTAGAAAGATGGCAAAATCATTGCGCAGTAAATGGAGGCGAAAATGCAGAGCTGTCAAGAGAGAACGTTATGGAGCTAAGGAATTAGCCAAATTAAAAAAGACGCTAGGGATCGATGAGAATGCATCCCAAGATACTGAAATGCCAGAAATATCAGAAATCGCCACAGGTATATTATCTACCTTAAAATATGTTATTGCAGCTGGTTACCTTATTTGTTCAATCAGACTATCCAAGTTTGAGCCTCCAGGCTTGGTCCTACCTTTTCTTCACCCTACATTTCTAGCAACTAATCAATTGTGACATTACTCATGCATGATGCCAGGATCGCAATTATCAATTGGTCTATTGTCAGACATATTTGAAGATGATAGCGAACATATAAAAAATTAGTAGAGTAAGTACAATAAGTGCTGCAGCTTCAACGGTATACATACATATGTACCTGTATTGTATGAGGTCTGTGAGGAATTCCCCTTTAACCCTTCGCGACACAAGCTAGGCTCAAATTTGGATAGGCCTGTGTTATTTTATTACTCGATTTGTATATGTTCAAGTTTCAACTTCTGAATGCTTTTCTTTTAACACTATATTGGCTAACGAAGTTACTTCATACGTTCTTGGGCAAAACCACTATTTGTCAAACGTGAACATTTTTTGTACATTCTAATTTTAACTGAGTTGTTTGGGTCTGATTACAGTTGTTGACGCAAAGAAGATAAGAGATGACGCCAAGGCCAAGGCTGATACTTTAGAGGATGGCACAGAAAAGATGGACGTTCAAACAACTCGCAAAGCTTATAACAGAAAAACGTTGCTGGATGAGAATGGACATTATCCGATATGGATGAACAGACGAAAGATTGTTAAACATAAAAAGGGTAGGGCACGGGCAGAGAAAGCTACCGCAAAGTCACACAAAAGATTGACTAGGAAACAGAAAAAGGCAGGCAAGCAGAAATAAGAACACACCTTGTACATTTAATTAATAAAATTTTTCATTAATAAAGAAAACGGCGCATACTAGAGATCTGCTTAGTAGCGCACAATATTTGAAGAATATCTGGAATATTTTTTTCATATTTAGAAAATATTTTCATGAATCTATTTTTTAGTATTAAGTGTTTAATAGACATTTTTGGAATGAAAAAAAATATATTTACACAATGTTGTTCGCTACTAGATGTCTTCAAACTTCAATAAATTCCAACCTTCGTTTGGATTTGTTTTTCTTTTATTATAAAGCTGAATATAAATGATCACAAACAACATTACAATTACAATTCTATTGTTACTCTAAATAATGCTAGAAAGATGGCAGTGATAGTACATTCGTATCCAATAAAAAAAAGGTTCTGTATAAATATTATTTTCCAAGGGGGTAGGAGCAGAGATTTTTACTTTCGATCACACTAAAAATGTAATGGATCTGCAACGTTTATGGGTATCGAGGATCTGCAACGTAATCTTAAGCGATTTTCTAAGAGTGTCACGCGATTCGTTAAATGCTGAACTTTTCTTGTTTCCAATTCGTACTGCTTCATCTTCATTCTCATGTCGTAGAGTTCCTGCTGCATAAGTTGCTGAAACAAAATTATTCAATAAATAAACAGTGGGAGAAAACGCAGATTTCTTCAAACATTGACCACTCACTGCATTTGCGACAGCACTTTTCATTTCATTGACACTCTCTACGGCCAGCGCAACTTTCGCGCTCATTTCAGTCGTTTCGGTATCTCTTTTTCGTCCCTTTGCTACTTGCTGAAATATAATTCAACATTTTGTGGGAAATGGATATTTAAATTTGTATGAGTCCAAGATAATGGCAATGTCAATGTCATTGTAACCCAATTAAAATGTAACACGAGCATCCCAGACAACAAGCAGGCAACTTTAATTAAAAAATTTTCCAGACATTTCGGGGGTGGGGGGGGGGATGGAGGGTTTAAACCCCCACCCTTTCGTTCGCCCCTGTATAAACGCAACTCATCTGCAACTAAACGCGCGTTAACAGGATGCCCGTTACAAGTGTCTCGATAGCTGTATCATTGTACCTTTTCCAGTTTGGTGAGCCTTCTCAGGATAATCTCATAGTCCTGATCAAGGTCACTGTCGGCTACCTCATTCTCGGTATCTGCGAACAGAATTCTTTTCACGAACAAGGACGGACTTTAGATATATTTATATCCGACCACTGTCCCCGAGTGAGCATAGCCGAAACGAAGATAGAGATCACTCCCGTTCGGTACACTCATACATTACTAACCCTCCGTAGAAGTAGACGGTCGTTTCGTTGTCGTGGTAGTCGTCAACTCGTGGAAGTCGTACTCCAAGTCTCGTGCCTCGAAAGCGGTACCGTCGCTATCTACGTGGAAACAATCATTTGTGAACCTGTTCGATGAATATGGTCACGAGAATATCGAATGTTCTGCCATGTAGCGATTATGCAGGGTGTATTATAAAGTGCGGACACTTCAGAGGTAGACTCAGGGCACAGAAACAAAAAAGATTCGTGTTGACATGTTTTATTTGATCTTATTTCCGAGTGATTATAGTCCGCCCCTCAAGCGGTGTCCACGCGTTATGATAAACCTGGAAGGAGTGCTTATAACGTATAATTCGAAATGCAGTATTGTAATTTATACAATTTTTGCTAGTACATTCCGTCTAGGGATGATTTAGCGTTTAGTGAATATTATATCTGCGTAGCCATTCTAAACGGAGCGATTTCTAATTTGTACAACTTCCCAGGTACCTTACACGCTTTCGACATATTTTGGTATTCTTCTATTTGGAGCTTTTAAAGGCGTCGCACATTGGTCGGCAACAAATTCGTTTCGTTGGGCATCGTCCAATCGACGCAAACCTAGAAACATAATAATCAGCGCCGATTGGATGATATCGAACGAAAGGGTATCCGTTGCGAACCATTCGTGCGACTGTTATAGTGATTTACAGTTAACGGTTGATAGTTTATTATATATGTCACGCGGAGCATCGTTGTACCGGGTCCGTCGTGACAATTAACGAATGTCGCGTCGACAGGCTCACCATTCTTTCGACACGACTGGCCATCCTTCAGAAGATAGAAACCGGACCTGCAGTGGCACTCGTAACTACCGGGTAGGTTTCTGCAGAGTTGGCCGCACGGCTTCTCTGTCACGCACTCGTCGACATCTACGACCGTAAGTAGACAAGTTATGCAGATTCGACAATAGTTAATTGCATCAATGTTGCGCGTGTCGACGTTACAGCCTCGAGTACTTTGCATGGGACTGCTTTGGTTTCCGCGAGAATGTGTTACATAAACCAGTTCTTGGTAACTCGCCAACATAAATTTCGGTTTTGGCTAATACAATCAATCGAACCGACAAAGTTAACATCTTCCGACAAACGCGACTGAAGATCTGTACCTCCGAAGTACATTTCTATCACCATTTACCGGGACACCCTGTACGCACATAACGTGATGTAGTAATTGTTTATTCAATGTCCCGATAAATAGGTATTCGATGATCATGTACATACGTATAATCTGTATTGTACCGTATGTCTTTATTGCATTGTTCTTTTTGTGTATTTTTACGTAGTAAATTTAGAACAGGTACATTTTCTATTTTATATAAGCTTGTTGGTCGGACAAAAGGTAAGCGTTATAAACTATGCGTTATATTTAGTAATGTTACGTTCCTTTATTTATGTAACGCGGTAAGAATATAGGGCTGGATCGCGTAACGCGATCACCTTAAATTACACCGTTATTAATGGATCGATCGACATTTTTTGTCTCGCACGATATGGTTCAAAGGGACTGTTAAAAAAAAAAAGTAAAGTATACCTTTTAACAGTTGTCTTTTTTCGAAATTTTCATGGTCAACTACAATTTTTCATAGATAAACCCATAACGTTTTTACGGCCGCCCTTCCGCTAGAATTCGTGTTCTAGTTTCTGTGGTTCGCATGGAAAAAAATATTTTACCAACAAAAAAAAAGAGAAAGTGATTTTGAAAACTACAAGACAAAACGAGTATAGGACTTGTTTCAACCATATTATGCTACATAAGAAATTTTTCGGTCGGTCTGCTAACAACAAAATAATTTAGGGTGATCACGTTACGCGGATCAAATATAAAAGTGGTCAGATTTCGAAGATAAATTATGTTTGATTAATTTCTCAAAATTGTTGCCTGAAGACAGCACGATTCTACACGAACCTACTATTACTAGTATTTTAAATACTAATATACTAGTATTACACATGCTAGTACTATTGATCATCATGTATAAGACTAGCGAGATACTGATACTATCTCTCACCATGCAATGATAATGATCAAGTACTTGTGACATTTGTCACCATGTACAGAAGTAGTCAAATACCAATCGGTTGCGGTGTATCACACAAAACACGGTACTATACAAATACACCGTAAAAATAAAAACGCTGATTTCTAAACAGCAGCGGAGCAGTAATTGCCGACGATTCCTTTGGCATCTAAAACAAAAGCGCGTTAAATGACTTTTCCTTACTGAAAAAAACGTCAACTGCAATTAGTATGCAGAAAGACGCCGGTATAACCCACCCCTCGGAGCGGTAATTAGAACGTTCGTGTAGCGTAATGAAATCGGTTGTAAATCTATCGAATGCAGTCGGGCCGCAGCCGGTACCCACAAAACACCGCAATTACAATACACGCAAAGAGCACGCTGCAGTTAGCTCGATATACTCGGCGTAATGCTATCGAGCAGCGTATCGGCACCCGTCGATTTAATTACGCTTAACGATCCCGCAGGTACGAGGACACACTCGTAACTGGAATATCGATCTAGGGGACACTTTAAGATTTAAACGACACGGGCCCTCGTCATTTGAGCCATTACACCGCGAAGGCGCATTTTCTTCTATCGCCGAGACTCGTTGAAACACGGTGCACGACGAACGTGAAATTCGCGAGATTTTTGTTGAGTAACGAGATAAGTGTGCTCTGTTGTACCAGTCGTGTACTTTAGTAGCGTGATCGTTGGAGATATGAGTCGCGAGGTAAATATAAAATTTATTCCCTCGTGAAGTGTAATAATTGTTTGCTCGATGAATGCAAGTGACCGAAATCCGAATACAGTAATATTCCTGAGATCAATATTTCTGGCATGCATGGCATGGTTTCTTCGCGTTTTATTCGAAACGACTTGAATTTACGTTGATTACCACTTTTCGCCGATTGGCATAATGGGATGTAGATTTATACACGCCATGTGGGTATTAGCTCAAATATATACAAATTGGTGTACTTAGATTTAGGGTGAAAGATAATTAATCTTCCAATTGAACGGTAATTTGCACAAATTACGGTCGAAGGACTGGAACGTATCGCTTAATAGGTAATCCAAACGATTAATTAACTTTTAAATTTGCATTGGCATTGGACAGTACCTGCCTGACACTGGCTGCCTGTAAATCCCTTGGGACACGTGCATTTCCCCGGGGAAGAACATGTTCCTCCGTTTAAGCACGGAGCTAGACAGGAGGCTAAATAACAAGTAAATTGTTAAACAATACTCTGATTATTGCATGATTCTTTCGCTTCCTCCGTTCGATGCGAAGGAAATTATTATGCGAACAATTAACTTACCTTTATTGCAACCGAAGCTAAGTTTTGTTATTTGCGTCCATCCTGGGCAGCACGAGAAACCGGATGACAATTCGGTATAAAACAACCTGAATAAATATTCACTTATACATTTTTATCGGAGAAAAGTACGGTTCAACTTTACATGCAGCTCCGATACCTAAATACAAGGTTTTTTTTATCATTCAGATCTGCACGACTAGCTTCCCGAGGAGGCATCGCGACCTGAATGTAAATTGACTCATATCAAAATATAAACACTTCACCTGATTTGTCTTCCTCGATGATGATGGGTAGCCGCCGGTGCTTGAGTCGTGCACACTCGTCTCCTGAAAGAGAAATATCATTTATTCAAACTTTTCTCTCAAAAAATAACAATTATTTTTCGTTCCAAATAAACGCGAGGGAGAAGAGGCGTTGTATTGAAAATACAATGGTACAGAGTGTTTTGAAAAAAGCATTCAGTGCTTGGAGGACATATAGTATTGATTAACCTGATTGCGATTAACAGATGCTGAGTCAACAGAAGTCAAAATGTAATTAGAATTCTAAGTTACAGAAAATTGATTGCATTTGGAGTCCAAGAACGTTAAATTTCCATGTGATAATAAACCACGTAAAGAATTGAATACTGTTAGAATGCTGCATCTTATCCAACGTGCAGAGTACATGCACCAGACTTTGCATTCATTATTAAAATTTATACCGCTTCGCATACATATCCATTGTCGAGCAACGCCAAGTGAAAATTAAATTAACAAATCAATGCTTTCGATAGCTATCGCCCCTGATTTGCCGCGGCATAAACCTACGCCTTCACTCGAGTTTCTGAATTGAAATGGAAATCGTGTAGTACGAATATAAAGTACGACGTTCCAAACATGGGTCATCCCGCAGTATAGATGAAATCATCATAATCCCCTATCCCGGTGGTCACGCACCTCTCATAACAGTGAAATAAATAACACGCACCCTCGATATATAATATAACCCGTAAAGTCGTGCTGTATAATACTGGGGACTGAGAAAGTTATTTCCAAGCATAAACCCAGGGATCCGTGTCATGAAAATTTAGAGTTTCAAATTGATTTAATCGGATGTTTAGATCGATGAATATACAAGGTGTCTCGACTTTTTTCGTAGAACGATGTCAGCATACTCAACGAGTAAAAATAAGAAACAACATCAAAATACTTTATTAAAAAAATGGCGATGTTTATCGGAATTAAAGAAAATCGATCAGAATAGACGCGAACGAGCATCGACGTAAATGTGCAAAGATAATTCACAATTGGGCGTTGAGGGGAGATCTGACAAGATGGAGAACCACTTCGTCATCGTCAAGACCAAGAAAATTGCATCTCCTCCGCGCGTCGCTGTCATGTTTACTGAAACACGACGCGACGTTTACCGTCGCAACCAACGAATACCGAGCACGTGGTAGGCATTGCGGGGAGCTTTTTATTATTCACCCGGTATTTCGTTCGTGGAGAAAAATGGTATTAAACAATTATAAAACTGATGAAATAAAATAATTATATAATAAATAAAATAAAAATCACTTCGATCACACGTGACCAGCCCTGTCCGTTTCCTTAACATCATAAGCCTTGCCTGCGAAGTGGTTAAACTAAATAGCCAAAATATTGAATTACACCACTCCTGCATCGAACGGCTCGTACACCCCATTATCCTTCCTCGCGTATCGGGTATCATCAGGATTATACCAGCAAATGAATATCGCGTTTAGGTGTGGCGAACCTTATCGCCACTAGGCACGAGTACGCTAAAAAGAGAATCGCATGCTCGTCGTTACGCACGTTTTCACACGTTCTTTGGCGGCCGGCAAGTAGTGTACGAGCAAATCAAGGTCGCACGTGACGTCGGCGATGGGCGCGCGAATCTTCCTATAAAGAAACCGCCACGCGTGTATTCTTAGATCAGCACCGTAAGAAAGGGTCAAGAGGATTAGCGCGGCAGGTGATCCAAGTTTGCGAGTCGTGTCGGTTCGATGCCTGGGTACAATGTCTGTCCGGCATTATCTCATTCCCCTTATGTCTGTTTCGCGCAACCTGCCCGCTGCTCATTCGCTGTCGTGATTCTGCAAATTGTTTGTTCTTTGATTGTTCGCATGGGATGAAACGCGTTTTGATAATCGCGTCTTCGGTGTCCGCGCGGACGTCGGATTGGCCGCCCTTTTGAATTTTTGGACACGTTTGTCCCCTGAAGCACTGGGGGAATGCTTGGAGGGGTATATAGTCTCTTTACACTCTCCTGCGTTGGATTTTTTATTTTTTTTTATTTGTAAAAGTTAAGTGCTGTTACGTCTAGTTGAGAACTCGGGAGTGAACTCCGACCGAGTAATATGCGCTCTTCGGTTGACCGTGAAAACGCAAATAAATGTTGTATCGTGGCTTGTCGAAGGTAAAAAGAGTTTTTGCCGTTTTTATAATGAAGAAAAGAACTGGCTTGAAAGTGAAAATTATTTCGAAAATAATGTATGAGGCAGAATATCCTCGAAGTCTAAACTAAGGACATCTTCTAAATTTCTATATCGTTCGAAGTCCGACTCGCAAGTCTAACAATAAGTGTCTTGACAAACTGTATTTCAAGATCATCATCAATAAAACCTTGGAACTTTGATTCGTTGTAAAATCTTGTGAAGTACATTCTGAACAACGACCGTTATTCGATGCTCACCCTTTATTTGACTTATTTCACGCTACGCTATATTACGTGCGACATAAATCGCGTGGGCAACGCGTTTCGCCCGATATTCGTGCATTTCGAAATATGACCTGATTTGCAATTATTTTCTCAGGCTTATCGTTCTCACGGCGCACATGTAAACCGTTTCGTAGAGTACTCCTGCGTTCAAAGAAATCGCGCAAAATGCGTCGCGACGGGGGTTCAGATACGGTTCGGAGGACATTCGCGTGGGAATACTGGTTCGAGTGTTCCAGTGTCCGTACGATACGTTGGCCGTTGTCGATAGTATCGAGTACGGTTGGTACGCGACATTGAACGAGTACAACAATGGGAGTTAAAATACTATCGACAAATTTTATCGTCGCTATATAAGTGCATGCGAGTTTAGAAGTGGTTTTCCCTATTTTGTTCGCGGCGCGATGGAAATACAGTACGTTTCATAATTGAAGGGTTTATTTGAAAAATCTCTTAAATACAATGAATCGGTGCGCGAGAAACTCCTAACTTTTTTCATCATTCTAGGTCATCCTCTGCATCGAAATTCGTAATTTTAAATGTGGTGTTAGATGTAAATGTTGATCCTTGTTTATATAACCGCAAAATAATTATATCGACAACCAATGCTATGAAATTAACGGTCAATCGAAGAAAATGTAATCAAAATTACTTTACTACACAATAAGTTTAAAGGTACATTGGTACAAATAATTATAATTTTAGAATACCACCAAAATATAACTTTTCAAAAAACGCGTACGTTGCAAAATTCGAATAACGTGATAAACGTTTGTTTCTCTATTCTCAACAAACGAGAAAGAAATTCGAACAAAATAAGGCGACCCTCCACTATGAAACACAATGTACACGGAATATTCATAAACTCAAATATCGCCACGCCAACGCCTTCGCCTAATGAGTTTCTAAATAAATGTCGATCACTTCCCTATCGAGCCCCGCGATATTCTAAATTCACTCCGGGTGGCGTGCGCTAAATTCCAGTTGCGCAATGTCGCGCGCATTGGTAACTTTCTCCCCAAGTTTTAAATCCGTCGCGCGGAGGGTGACGAAAGACCGAACGGGCGAAAAATGGCGGGAAACGTACAAAGAGGTTGTGCGGCTCGTAGAATTAACGGCGATTAGCGATGCGGAGCGGTTGTATCGCGCAGTCGCGTGACAGAGCTTTTGCGGTGTTCCCGTGGGTGATAAATTTCCTATGAATTGCAGCATTGACTGCTCGCGTGTCTACCGCTCTCTTAAGGTACTTCCGAAACCTCGACGGAGTTCTCGCATGGTTTCCACCTCTAAACGTGGTAGAGGCAAACGCAATCTCGCGTTATCGCGGTCATTCGTTATGTCCTTACCGCGGACTATCTGTTGCTCGCGCAGGATTTTCTTGAACGATAGTACGTATGTACGAGAACGTGACGGTTCTTTATGCCGAAGTTTCAGCGAATGTTTCGAGTTGTAGGTCAACGGTACGTGGGGCTGAGAGGGGTCGGTGGTATTATTTTTGACATTTTCCATTCTATCACGGAAATTATATTGTACTGTGGTTCGAAGAGTATACACGGTGTGCGTCTGAAAATTTACGACATAAATATTTTGGGGAAAAAAAATGTTGAATATAAAAGTTTCAAGAGGGAAGTACCAGCTACAGTGTTTATTTTTTATTTTTTGAAATATTTTCAGGGTTCTTTAAAAGTCAACATTATTTTTCCAAACGAATGTACGAGGTACCTACGTCCGGAATTAAGGTTACAAGGGCTGTGTAGGACGTAGGGATTTTTTGTCTTAAAAGTTTTTAAAAATATAGGTTTCTATCTCAAAAAAGAAAGTTGTCATTGAAATAACCTTACAGACAGGTTTTTAGATTTATAGTTTTCAAACGAACACCCTGTATGCAGATGAAAGCGCATCGAATGTATGTCTGCGCCATTTCGGTGTAATCAATTTTTTTATCATTCTTCGAAAACAAAGGAAATCACTCCGCCCGGCAATATTGTATTCAACTTTTTATTTTTCGCCTTCAATACACAATTTTACCAGTGCCTAGAAAATACGTGTATGGCAATCGTTAAGTTTTTTTATGCCGAACCTCACCCACAATGGAAAAATGGTTTAACTTTTATTTTAGAAACTTCAAATAGAACAAATCATTAATTGAAATGTTGTATCACGCCATATCTGATACAATACGTGTGAAGAAGTTCATTCCGGTTCGAAGCCATTTATCTTTTAAAATGAATCCTTAGTGAAATATTCTTCATCGAGACTAAAGGCCAGCAGTTTGGTGGATAAAACAGCTCCAGTTTATTTTTGTCTACGTTTCGGTACCTAGTGGGTACCTTCATCGGTACAAGGAGGTTTCGTTTTAAAAGCTCGAAATATGAATTCTACGTGTTCTTAAAATAAAATCACTTTCCGATTAATCCAATAGATTAATCCTGCATATAGCAGTGATTAATGCCGTGTACACGATCAAGTCATAATTGAATCACAAATATCAACTTTGGTTTTATTCGTCGCGATCGTAAATAGTCCACCTACACGCAAATATACGAGCGAGTTAAAATCGCAGAAATCGTATGTTATCGCTCTCCGGCGGTTAAACCGTTGCTGCACGATGTTGCTGCGGTTGTAACAACACGCTTTGTACGCTCGAAACGACGTCACCGGCAGCAATAAACACCGACTCTTTATTGTCCGATCTCGTGAACCTTACTCCAGGGATTCTTTTCTCATCCGCGATGAAAAAAAAAGAAAAAAAAGCACGCTTGGTACTTTTCAACTTTGAGCAGACCGTCGCGAATCAAAGGCTTAATGAGGTCCATGTCTAATGAACGTCCTCTCAAATTAAGTGTTTGTAAATATCAAGGCTGCAACCCAATTTAAACGTTGAGTGTTGTTTCGCGAAGCTTCCGCTGCGCCATAATGACGTTCTCGCGTGTTCTGCACGAAAAGTTCCTCGTTTTACAAATTCGAATTCAGTAGGAAAGCGGTACAGTATGAAGAATTCCCAAAATTGTGAAATCCACAGCTGGTGCCATTGGCAACAGCCGATGGAATTGGGAGTAGGATTTTCATTTCATTCGACTGTACGTGCAAACCGCTACGTATAAACGCGCACGTGTAACTGAAATCTGTATTTCACCCTGACAATATGTGCACAACGTAAGAGTAACTCACACAAGGCTAGTATATTATTGTGATATAATTGGGCGTTGAAAATGATAGTGGTTTGAATTAAATTTGTAATTCTATTGACATACGTCACTTTGATTCTTTTCCTCTCAGAAAATCATCAATCTTTTATAGGATTTTTAAAATCAAAAGGGCTAAGAATCAGGGTGACATATATCAGTAAAAATACAAATATGACTTTTACACCACAATTATTCGCTAGCTGTTTATAGACTGACGAAATCGTGTACTACATTGTTTCTCTTAACACAGTTCACTGGCAAGCACGACAGAACTACTACAGTAGTACCACTACTAGTTACTGGCACCACTCCTAACTAGACTGCTAGATTCAGTAGTACACTTATTACGTAGCGTGGTCAGTATTCTCGCCTGTTAAATTTCCAGAGAATTTGTCAATGGACACACGATCTACGGCATACGAAAATATAATTGCTTATGTTTAAGTTTAAAAAACATCTCACGAATCGCCGTCACGAATTCTCGCGAGGCCAGACTTCGGCGATCGGCTCCAAAATTAAAACCGGAGACAGAGCGGCGATTATTATCGGCAACGAAAAAGTCGCCTCGCTTTACGAGCGAGACGTGTACGCAAAACACATGGAATCTTACCAGACGCACGTCACTCCTCGAGACTTTCGCACGGAAGGGAACAAAGAAAGTGGCAACGAAATTGAAGTGGCACTCCGTGGCCCCCGACATAGGACAATTCAGCTTAAACTTTTCCAACTGCGCGGCCAGTCATTGGCTACCGCTCGAACTGGAATGATTGATTAAGTGCAGCCACCGAAGATCTGTGACACCTCATTTTTCCACGTCGCGCTCGAAAATGCCACTCATGCCGCCTAATGAAGCCTTACCGGCGAGTAAATTGACCGAGGAGAGATACGCCCTAGTAAAGAGACCGTGCAGAAAAAGGAGCGTTTATCGTTCAACGATGGATCAAAACCACGAGGTAGACTCGCGAGCACACGGCTTCTCTGATAACGATAATGACGCGCAATGTTTCATTTAATTTTGAACGCGGATACGCGATTATAGATTCCTAACATGCTCGGATGAAATTGATACGAGAGTCAAGCTTGATCGCACTTCGTATTAAGGTCTTTCACGGGAGACTAGTTTGCTGGTAACTAGCGTGCTAGTTTATTAACACGTTGTCATTTTTCGCTCGGTAGTTCGCAAGAACCCAGTTTTCTCTCGGGTATGAATTTTCAGGTGTTTGCGCAACCGCGAAGTACGTACAATCATCGCTGCGTGCGGATACTGTACACACTGACTTCGTACGAACATGTCAGACGACCCCTGTTGCTACGGCAATGTGCGAGAATATTTTTTTAATGTCTAAACGTTAACAGACATTTAAAATGTTTTAAATTGCTTTTGAAAACAGTTTCTATCGTGAGGTTGCGAAACTTTTTCATTGAACGTCAGGATAATTTTTGTCCGGATAATGGAATTCCAGCGTCATAAATCCTGATAATGAAACAGGTACACAATTCTCGATTTATCGGAACGTGTCTCTTGGATTTTACTTAATTCCATTTTATTAGGGAACCCGATGGGAACTTTTGTAGAAGTTCTGCCGATCAAGGCCCCCATCTCTCAATTCGTGAAGCTTGTTAATGGTACAGCATAATAATTTCGCGCATCATGTTCGTCCGGGCTGTCCGTGCGATTTAAAAGGCGTGTAAAGTGTGAAATAAAGCAACGTGACGCGCGTAGGGTGTCAAGATGAACGCCCTTGGCCAGCATGCAAATGCGCTGTAATTTAACGCCATCAATTAAAATTGCACGAAAAAGAAAGCGCGGTGAGCAGTTGCTACGGTGAAACGTTGAGTTTGGCGTGTGAGAGAGAGAGAGAGCTGATTAGCAAATGGGGAGTAATGTTATGACTCTCGTGTCACGATTTGTGTCTTCGGCAACGATAGCGTGCAGAGAGCCCCTTGAATTAATGGTTGGCTGGTTTCTTCGTGGATGTATTAATAAATTGCAATCATCGTGTATATTTAGTCGTGAGTGACTCCGTTCTGTCAGTATTACGACTTTGTGTTTTTACAATTACTTTACGCGAGACTGGTTTACTATAACAACTAGTGGGCTAGTTACTGGTAAACCAGTTAAGGGGGAACCTCGGGGGCGGATGTCAACGGCGCTGCCGTTGTCTAGAAGCTGATGAGGTTCCTTCTTAAGTGGAATAGAGTGTTACATACTTTTTACTACCGCATTGAATTAATCCTAGCTTAAACTAAATTTTTTTTAGAAACCTACTACATACATAGTTATCCGTTTCCAAAAATGTGTACATTCGACATTACATATCCGGTTAAAAATCGAACGTTAAACACAGACCTACCACTGAAGAATGATACGTTGATTCCACCCGAATTCACGAGTCACAAAACTCGCAAAACGTTAACGATAGTTACGTAAAATAACGTTGTTGGAATGAAAACAGAGTCTCGTCCATCAATAGTTTAAGCACCTTTCGGTGCATCCGGACAATAATATTTTTTTCGCAGTTAACCACACACTGTCGCGTTACATAGCCATGGTTTATCGTAAGAGTAATGGAGTTATTTCTAAAGTTAAGAAATGAGTTCAATCCACTGCCTGAATACTTCTCCTCGAGTCCCCTCTTCCTTAGCTGCCAGGGATCCCTTTATACTTCCCAAAGAAAAGATTTTTTTTTATCGCCGGGGCGAGTTTTAAGGATATTGAGTCTGCTGCTCGTTAGTGACGGAGTTTCGCCAGCCTCTTCCTTTTCTTCGAGGTGCGGTGAACTGATACCCAAACAATCTGAGAAAGCTCTGGCAACCGATGTGTGTACGTTAACGAGAGTTTGCGAAACGGCCGTCTTCCCTCTCCCCCTTTTTCTCAAACAGTTCGCCCTGATTCATCCGCGATAATTTTGGATGCGTTTCTCCTGGAATCGTTTACTTACAGGCTATTGCTTTCGTTGGGATTTCTTTTTTCTTGTTTTTAACGCCGGTGTTTCCGTTACAGAGAGTTTGCCATACATCAACTTTATTCTCGGTCTCCTTTTCGCACGCAAAAACATACGCAAAGAATCACCGACTGAAATACTGTGGAAGTTGGATATTGTAATCACGGATAGCGTTGTCGTTCGGGTGGTTTAAAAGCCACATAAAAATGAAAATTATTCAAAAATAATCCGCTTATTATAATTGAACTTCGACTATTGTTATAAATTCTGACAATTAGACATGCTATAAATATGTAATTTTGGATAAATTGAAGAACGTTGTATTATTTTATAATAATTTGTGTTCAATGATATAATTTTTGTATTTTCTGTGTAATGTTATCAGCCGTTTATTGTTATCAAAAGTTACAGGTCCCATAGTGATCACGATAAGTGACTTCCACTGTAATTAAGGTTTCATGCTATTAGTTTAGTCTGCAAGTAAATAATAATAGATAACATTGATATGCAATACCCGTTGATTATTTATTTTCTTGAACGCCCACAGCGCACGTTTTTTTGTAGAAGGTTTGAACACGTGATGTACTGTCCCTAAAAATTGTTCCCATTGGTCACGCCTTAACCGAATAATGGTTTGCATCTTCGTTTCGCGGTAGCATACACGATGCTGCAATAAGTAGCCGCGGGCAGGTAACGCTTCTCGGCAAAACTACCAAATTACAAAATTACTTGATGACGGGTTACCGGGTTGCCGCTCAAGCAAAGTAATTACACGCCTGCACGGTGCCAATAAGATGCTCAGCATCGGTTATTTCTTCATCTTGGATCTTTTTTCATTTTCAACGTGTTTTGTATCAACGGCCCCCACGGCGTCAAGTCGATACACTTGTGTTTACGATTCTCTCTCTCGTCATTCGACATGTTTGTTTATAAAAATAAATAGAGTCTACGCTGTATAGAGTAGAGATTACAAGGAAGGTGTGTATAGTAGAGTCAACTTCAGATCGAGTCTGAATAGTCCTTCATACAGGGTGAGTGAATAATATACCATGGTATATTAGTTTGAACACTGTCAATGGTCGTTCTTTGTGCAATTATTGCAACGCGTACATACAAAAATACACATAGTACTATTACGGTGGCTATGGTTGGATTTCCCGCTTAACAAGGTACCTGAAGAAATGGTCAAAATGGTTTAGCGTTACGATGTTTATACTCTTCATGCAAGAAAGTAAGTAGTTGCAATTTGCTATCAAAATAAAAATTTCAGTGGACACCAAAATATATTCGTAAGTTTTGTGGAGATATTTTAGAAGAGAGAACACGGAAGTGGTTTCTTTATTTTTTCTTCAGTAATCCGGTTAATAGGTCAATGAACTTATTGGGTGAAGATATCAGAAGGATTGATATACGTCATCGAACTAGCGATGATCTCCTGATTCTGTGGGAAGGTAAATCGCGTATGACGCGCGAAGCAGACCGCTCGGTCTGATTGGAGCAGGACAAGCTTTCCTCTTAACAGTCCGCACACAACATAACTACTTATGTTAGAGTCGGGGAAACCGGCTTCTTAGCAGAGTGCTCAGTTTGCTTGGAATACAAAAGCCTCCCTTATACATCAGAATTTTTTTTAGGGTCAGAATCCATCTCATCGGGTATACAATAACGGGGAACGTCTTAACATACATAAAATTCAATATCTATGCCGCCCACGTTCCCGGCGGAAATACACATATCTATCCTTGCGCTCCTGACTGTATCCAATCAGAAGAGGGCCTATAATTCACTTACATCGCGAATCTGAGTTCCAGAATAAATTCTTTAATTAACGAATTGATCATCTCAAAATTAAGAATTACTGAAACTATTTACTTTGTATATACGCGCCATGTGGAAAAATAGTTACCATTTGCTGTTTAAATAGAAATTTGAGTGAAAACTGAAGTATATTCTTAAATTTTGTGAGGATATTTTTAAAGAGGGAACACGACAGTGAGTTCTATATTTTTTCTCTAGTAATCCGAGCCACGAACTTTTAAAATATGTCCATTAAATATAATATGCTCGTTATTGCTCATCTTTGCGACATAACTTACGCGCGCACTTTTCAAAGAGGTTCTGGTTAACGCACTACAACCATTTATGGGACACCCTGTATAACGCTCAATTACAGAAAATATCTGTTTTGATAAATAATGTCTTAATAAAAAAAATAGCACGGACTTATCGAACAACCCAACATAAACCGTTTCATACGAATTTGAACATACGAATTGCAAAACTTTTGGAGCCAATTTCCTCTTACCAACCGCTCAACAAATTCTCGAATCATGGTAAGATAACGAACTTAATTCTTCAGCAAATTACGTGAAACCAAATTAATATACGTACATCGTACGCGATGACTACCGCATCGTTTGAACAACCGCCGACGATAAGTCCATTTGCACGAGCTACGAACCGAGCGGCAGGGATTTTCAAGTAGTGTGCCGGGGCGTTGCGGCCTCGCAAAGCTATGAATTCTTGGCGCGCCAGTGAGATGCACGAGGTAGTTTTTTTTTTTTTCTTATTCGCCGGTCCATTTACGGCGAATATGAAGAGGTCGGTTAGCCATCCGGTTCGACCACCCCGAGGACCGAGGAACACCTTGACCGCCTCACCGTGCACAATACAACTGTGCACGAGTACCGAACGGGTTACCTGCTCCCCTCGCGCGTTATTCGCCCACTCTTCCTTCCACGGTTCTGACCTCTTCACCCTCGCGTCCGTGGTCACCGGGAAGAAAAAAAATCCCCTGTTAATGGATTCACATGGGGGGCCTATCGTCGGATTCACGGACGTATTCGCAGGAATTACAGGGTGTTCGGTAAAGTTGCTGTTGGATTCCCGGTTGAAGGGAGGAACGCTTTGGTGTTAAGAAAGTTATGAACTGTGTTATCTGTTAGAATACGAAGCAACTTCTCTTTTCAAACACGTGATATATAAAATAATAACTTTGAGGTTCAGTTAGCATGAGAGTTTTCTTCAATTTTCAATTACATGATCTTAACTGGTTATTAACTATTAGAATACGGAGCAACTTTTCTGTTTAAATATATGATATCTAAAATAATAACTTTGACGTTCAGTTAGCATGAGAGTTTTCTTCAATTTTCAATTACATAACCTTAACTGGTTATGTGGTTTGAATTGCTTATTAAGTACCTTTATGGTCACTAACAAATCACGAGAAACACATAGGTCAGAGCACTTCTCTGTGGGTCTTCAGGGTTGAATGGCCGACGCTGTTATGTTTATCCCTCGGAATACGCGCTAACAGGGTCGAAAGGAAAATGGAAGAAAAGCGCGCGTATGTAAGCGTAAAAGACGTGCTCTATTTGTGGCCGTGGAATGTCTATTTCGCGTTGTCTCTTCTTCATCCTTCCTTTCTCTTGAGCCGCGACACGATATTCGCCCGAAGGCATTTAAGATTGCCGGCGAAGCGGCTGCCATCAAGGGTCGGTTTCAACAACGACAGTTAACCTATTAACCGGTTAGGCTCTTGCACCTTTTTCAAAAATGTGGACCTGAATTGTGTCTCAAAGATGGAGCAATGAGGAGCATATTATATTTAATCAACATATTTGAATAGTTTGTGGCTCGGATTACTAGAAAAAAAAATTCAGAAACCATTTCCGTGTTCGGTCAGTACAGACACTCCTTCAAAATTTAGGAATATATTTTAATTTTCACTCGAATTTCAATTTTAGTAGCAAATGGGAACTACTGTTTCGCATGACGAGTATATAAACAGATAACTGATTAAAATCTTCCCGCAGGGTCAATTTGATATATATTGTACTTGTCACCGGTTTCACAATAAACTTTGCTACCCTCCTAGTGTTAAACTAACGTGACATATATTGCCGAGTATCCCAGCGAATCCTCGAACGCTGGTTTATAAACTAGGGAGAAAATTATGATTATTTCGATGCGCGACATTAAATTTATATTTAATACGCGTATCATGTGTCACTACGACTAGCACTGTGCGCAGTACCGAAACAGCTGGCCGGATACGTGTGTCAAGGTGGATATCCCGGCTCTTTGGCACCGCTCACATATTTGTTTGTACAGCGTCGGTTCAATAACCATGCAAACTATTAATCTCTTCGTCAGCGGGCAACCCAAGCCGAGAATGTAACTATAACCGTGGAGCAACGAACGATTATGAAACTTCTAAAGGCACTGGGGAAATATGATGAATGCGAACACAGTTGTACGTATTAGCTACGGTGACTCCAATCATGCGTTTCTCTCGAACGCTAATTTCGAATTTGTGTCAGTCCCATATTTTCCGGTATCCCGTGCACTGAACGTTACGTGGGTAAGGTGTACAAACTGCAATGTGGTAATCCATTATCTTCATCAATTCGATGCTGGCTTTGATACGAAGTTGCTCTATTTGGGATGGCTCGAGTATGATGTATTAGGTTGGCGAATATGATAATGTCGGATTTTGAAATTGATGCAGCTGCTCGTTTTCAGTCTGATTTAAATTCTGTGCTTGCGTTCATCCATATAATTACATTAAATATAATGCAATTACATTATATTACATTATATTTGATATATTTTGAAATTGATGCAGCTGTTTCTTTCCAGTCTGATTTAAATTCTGTGTTTGCGTTCAGCAATATAATGAAAGTACTTATAATAAAGTTGTGCGTCCAGAGCGTATATAACCCCATTACACGCTAGGGAGGAAGCTAACTTTACTTATTCAACAGAATTCGATCGCGGGACCACACGTTCGCTCGGCGAAAGCCCTACTAACGACCAACTAATTGTAAATTATCCAACGACGGTGGTTCCATTTAGAAAAAAAATAAAAGAACCACCGAACGGCGCCTCGCGGACGAATTTCATCCGATCCGCAGCGAGAAAACGATCGGCGAAAAAAAAATCATCTTTCGTTACATACGCGCCACGATACGTGAGCAGGTATACATAATTACCGCGGGCGGTTTGTTTTTGACGTTTTTGTTTATTGGCGGCAGTGCTGATCGAAAATTTTATCGAATTACTAAAAAGCCCTTAAATTAACGCTCACTAATTAAAAATCAACAAATTCGCTTTTTAATTAGTATTGTAAACTCAGCGACAGGAATTGCAGAATTTTGGATGTTGAAATTTATAATTCAGAGTGCATGAGCCAGGGGGTTTATTTAACGATTAAAAATTGGCGATATGAGATATACAAATTCAAGCGACAACGGTTTTCAATGTAAACGAAAGTCCGCCTGTCCTATTTGAAGACATAGCAATTGTATAAATAGTACCTGTCTCCTTGTAACTTGGCCATTCGTCGTACGATCAATCTCTATATCGATGCCAAGGCAGGAGGTAATGTATAATAGACAATACGAACGATTGTGCATAAAATGTTTGGAAGAATGACACGGCAGGATGACTATCTAGAGTACTCGGAACTGCTCGCGTATTCATTATTTATACTCTTTGGCATTTGCTTCCATTGATTAGTTGAACGGACGAGCAAGGTTAGCGGGGAACAATATAGAAATATGTTATTTATTTAGAACAAATGGCCTGGTAATAAGATTATATTGTTGTTGAAGGTATTAACCAAAAAATTATATTCGATTGCAAATGAAATTAAATTCGATTAAAAATTATATTCGAGGAACCCTTCCTCGGTAAATAGTTCCATATTATAAGCCATTAATGGATTATTCTTTATGTAATTGATAGAATTATAGGCTAGGCCAATTTCCTTATACCACATATCATATTACCTTCAAATATCTACTACAAAATATATATTTCTTTAGAATCGATAAAAATATAATTATTAAAACCGAATTTTTACAACAAATGTGAATCGTCGATGTAAGAAATGAACTTACAGCAGAAAAGAAATGATTTAAACGCTTAAGTCCACAAATAACTTTTATTTACAAAAGTGTACGGTAAATTAAAAATCCCTGCTAACATACTAGTCTCGCGTGAACGAGCCTTTACAGCAATGTCGATACACAATCGTCAACTTTATCAATCCCCCGACGAATAATAATACAAATCGGTCTGGCCGGTCGACCTCGAATTCCACTCGCGTCTCGCGCATTTCTCATTCGAAACCACCTCGGGGCCATCGCCACCGAATTTCGTCGGACGACTTTAAATCGACAAATCGCATTTTAAGTGTCATTATTGTCGCATCAATGAGTTTAAATCGACGATGCGCGTCGCTCGAGAGACGCGGAATCGGTTAAAGGAGCTTTATTGCGAGGAGGTGCATCGGCCTCCCGTTCAGTGTGCGTGATAATGGGAAAAGATGCGCGCACACGGGGGCCCCGGCGGAAGACAGGTTTGCGAGATTTTTAACCCCCGGGTGCACATCTGGGTAACCCGATCAGGCGAATCGAAAGAGAAAGAGCGAGATAACGAGGGAACGAGAGACAGAAGGAACGGCCGGGGAATGTTGGTTAGCACGATAAATAATCGCATTCGAGGTAAACATTTAACGAGCTCGCTCTTGCGAACTCTTTGACACGAGTGCGTTCGAATTGCGTTGCAAAGATGAAGCGACGACGAGAATATTAAGTTTAATCGACGTAATTTAATAGTCCATGGCTTGGATTACTAAATTGAAAATTACAGTTTTTTTTTTAATTCATTTTTTAATACAGTTTGACCACCTCGAAAATCCTTGTTCGTTCTTTCCGGAAAAGATACAAGGTCTAGTCTAGCGTACTTGTACTTGGCCCGAGACAAGACCTTGTCTCTTAATACGGAAACCACATTCGTATTTCCTGTTTGAAAATATCGCCAGAAAATAGAGAAATGTATTTCAATTTTCACTTAAATTTCAGTCTAAATAACAAATGCTGAATCTACTTTTCCGCATGACGAGTAGACTCGTCGTTACACACAATTTTGCCATTGTTTCGTGACGAGAATACTCTTCAAAAACGGCTAACTTGTTAACGATGAATATCACGCGAAATTGATCGAAAACCCTTGTTCCTTTTTTCCGAAAAAGATACAAGCTCTAGTCTAGCGTACTTGTACTTGGCCCGAGACAAAACCTTGTCTCTTAATACGGAAACCACATTCGTATTTCCTGTTTGAAAATATCCCCAGAAAATAGAGAATTGTATTTCAATTTTCACTTTAATTTCAATCTAAATAACAAATGCTGACTCTACTTTCCCGCATGACGAGTAGACTCGTCGTAACGCACAATTTTTCCATTTCCTCGTGACGAGAATACTCGTCGTAACGCACAATTTTGCCATTTCCTCGTGACAAGAATACTCGTCAAAAACGGCTAACTTGTTAACCGTTGAATATCGCGCGCTCGGTATACCCGTGTACGAGGCGCATCGGTTCGCACCACCTCGTGCAACAAAACTTTTGTCTTCTCCCTGATAAAGGTATTCCACCCGACGTTCACGTGCAAACGATGCATTTGCAGCAGCACGGGTGTTTGGTGTGAACGCCTGCAGGGCATCGCCTTGACGAGCAGTCATTGAAACGGCGCTGGGATGCAAAATGATCCCGACGCCGTCGGCGGATAGAGTTCGCGAGGAGAGAAGAAGAAAAAAGGAATTACCGAGTGCGCTCGCTCGGTACGGAGCGCGGAATAGAGATTGCTCGGGGAACCTTGTAACGGCGATGGTAATCTGATTGGAAAGAATGGTTTATCGTTTAGAACAGCGGTTCTAAGACTGGTCGCCGCCGAGTACCCCACAAGCTAGTCGCGAAATTTGGAATTATTTATACGTAAAAGACCAAATTAAGTAGAAAAAAGAAGTATCGGCGGAAATGTCTAGTCGTACGATAAAAGAGGAAGGTTCCACCTTCATGTTCCACCTTCGGAGGAGTAAAGACTGTGGAATCTTAGAGGAACCGAAACGTCTCGATAGTTTTTATCAATTTACGATCAAAGTCACATTGAACTGGATTGATTACCCTGAAGAGGTCTCCAAACATGAGACGAAACGTCGGGATATTCGATGAATTTAGTGTGACCTTGTAGAAGCTGTTTGTATTATTTGATTTTCATATTTTAGTGTTTTTTATCGTACGACCAAACATTTACGCCGATACTTCTTTTTTATACTTAATATTCCAACGGTCGATTACTCAATTCCCTTCATGAAATTAAAAAACCAAATATTTTCTTTAGCCGAATGTATTCTTTACTAATTGTATAAAGCAAATAATAATAATAATAATAGTAGCGGTGCCGTGAATTCTGTTTAATGATTTTAGTGTACTCCGAGACAAAAAAGTTTGAGAACCACTGGTTTAGAATCTTTCTCGCGTATATCCTTGAGTTTTTTTTTTTAAGAAGGTTGCTCATATGCGACGAAGAACGTCCCGTTGGTGGATAGGGTTCATACAGAGGGAGGAAAAAGGACTTACGAGCGCTGAATAGAGATTGCTCCGAGAGTCTTGGGACGGCAAAAATAATCTGAATTGACGGAATGGTTTATTGCTTTAATGTTTTTCATATGAGTCGTCAAGCTTTTTTGTCGTGTCATTTATTTATGTGTAACATTTCGTCCATGAATGAATCTCAGTGATGGAAGGCCAATGGAAACAAGTTTTCCCTAGGAATAGATCTCAGAATGGAGATTAGGGAGAAAAGATAATCCAATTGGCAGAGATAGTTTATGCATCTGTTTTGTACAAATCAAGATTTTTTATAACAGATTTATTTATGTCAGATAGTCGCTCTTTGCTGATTGCGTGACATTTGTTACCTGTTCGCCGAAGGTAAAGCATCAAATGCCTATAATGCATTTTGTTTACTTCCACATTTAACGGTATGTAAAAACTAACTAAAATTAATTTATACCCCACCAAAGTTTCTACTAAAGCTGCATGAAATATTACCTTTTGGAATATGTACACATGTCACGTGTCTGTAATCATTCCGAGATATCTATACCTGTCCTAATGCCACTTACCGAAAACCAGCGCAGAATTTCCGAACAACCCAATACGATTCCTTCGACATCGTTAGCGTACCAGACGATCAACTTTTCTCGTTTATCAACATTGTCGCGAACGCGGGGTTCTGTCCGCCATGCATGACCAATCATGCGGCTTTAATTGGCATCTCACGATTTCGCTGGACGCGAACGAAAGTAACAGTACGCGAAAACCTTTAAATAATAATAATAATAATAAGTAATCCGAACGCCTAAGGCGTCGCGTACGAACAATCCCAATATAATTGTACGCGACACGGGAATGCGAGTACGCGCGAGATAATTAATCGGTCGATTAATTAAGCGGGCGAAAGGCGAGCCGGTGAGATCGGCGCCCCTTTGACGGAAGGTTTATACGGCCGCCCGTTTCGATCGTACATCATCGCGCGAGGATATGGCGCGTCGCTTATTGCTCGTAAATATAGTAATTCCGCGACACTCACTTGTGGCTCCTTATACTTAAGCACAGTGTCCGTTCGGACGCATTCGCGTAAGCGGTATGCGACGCGACGTTCCCCTTGCAGTTTTGGTCCTCTTGGCGAGGTGAAGATTTTGAGTTTAATCTATTCGATATTTTGTTGATAAACGGAATTCGTAGTTGGATTGAATGTAGTATTGAACAGGATTTGTGATAGAGTAGAATCTATAATTGGATAGCAGAGTAGAGTTGGACAAGAAGTATACTCAGGCAGAAAGAAAATTGGTTACAAAAAATAACTGGTTTACTCTTTTCGACCCACGATTCTTTTTCGCGAGAATTTTGTTGCGTTGCTCTTGATTATAATGTGTTAAGAATCTTCTCTATTTTGAACACAACAATTTTTCATAATTTATCATTTATTTTAGTATGTTCATTAATTTTGTAAGAAGAAACTGCTCGTAATTAAAAAAAAAAATGCAGGAGTATAGGTTCGCGCATCCGTTAATAAAACAGGCCCTTAATTAATTATTGACGAATAAAAATGTGGGTCATTGCGGGAGCGCCATCGCGATGCTGCTGGTGTTTCACTTTTAGGTCGCAATTATTTATAACAACATCGTTAAATTTTTCAGCCTATTATATTTGTTTATCGAGTGATTAAAACTGAAGTATTTTTCTTGATATCGATGAGATTTATATTCTGGTTTTTGCTAGTTATATTTAAAATGTTCCATTCTCGTAATCAGAGGACACCGAGGATCTTTTTCGATTGAACTTTCCATTGAAGGTTATTAGAATTGATGATCGAAGTAACGGTGGAAAATGATTAAACGAGGATCGTCGATTCCTCTGAGCGAATTCTCCATTTCCTGCTTCAATTACGCATTCATCCACGTACGATTGGTTTTTGCATATTGCTGGGAGGAAGTTCACCGTTAGATTTCAAATTACTCGTATCTTGACCGTTCCTTTTTCACAATACAGTATTCTCAAAAATATTTCATTCTTGCAACTCTAATACGTACTTCTCATCTAATGTTTAAGATTTGAACACAAGAACAGAGCTACGATCTTGGAATAGATAAACAAATCGCTAAATTGCTTCAAATAACTCACCTCAGGTGAACAAACCTACGAGTTACTCTATTTACACAATTTTCGCTTGAAAAGGACAAAATATTCCATTAAAAATAGACGACAAATTAAATTAACACTTCATTACACAAACCGAAAAATATCATGCATACTGCGAGTAATGTTAAAAAAAAAAACAAACGCAACATTTCTACGAGAGGTACATCATCCCTTGTTCATCCTTTCTTTCGAACACGATCATCTAAATATTCATAACGTATCTCCCTGCAGACCTTTTGCATGAAAAAAACACAGTCAAGCAACAGCGATGCGCACTCTTATCAAAAACAAACCACCGATACGCAAATCCACTTACCCCGGATGATGCCTGGAATACGTGGGCGAGGTAGTGGCGAAATGTTGATAATTTTGAGTAACCGCCTCCCTGGCCTGATGACGACGATTACCGTGATAACCCGCGTAAGCGACGGCTCTGTTACCACTGTACTCCGCCACCGCACTAAATCTCTCAGTTCTCGGATCGTCGGGTCGTTGCTCGAAAAGACGTTCCTCGACGCGATGCCTGAGTCCCCTGTTCAGCAGTAATCTTGGTACCGTCGTCGACGGGGGTCTCTCGGTGAAATCCTGCTGGCCCCAGCTACTCTTCGTGGTGGATTCCCGAAATACCTGTCTACCGTCGCGATCGTGCCGAGCGCGAGCGTGTTGCTCTTGATACGACGGGGGCCAGACGATTCTGTGATCAGCGATGCCACGACGATCGTCGCGTACCTGTCGATCCGACGTCGCCTCGACGATCGATAGAAAAACGATCGACGCGCACGTCAGTAGGATCTTTGGTATCAATGCCATCGTCGCGACTCTGTCGCTCGGTAATAACGAACGGTGTTCACCGCTTAAGTGTTATCCGACGATGCCAGGCGGCTCACATTCTCGATCGGGCGAATTCGGTGACGACGAGAGAGAATCGGGCGAACTGGACGAGCGTAACACGACGAATGAGCCTGCGAGCCGCTACGATGGACATCCGGTGCGAAATCGTTTCGAAGGCAGCTCCGAGAGCACTACTGAACGAGAGACACACACGGAGCGCGGGGTCCACGTGCTTGAGTTAGGCTCGTACCAAACCCCACCATTCTTCCTTCTTCGGTTCTCTTTCTCCTCCTTTTCTCATTCCTCTCTCTCTCCTCTCGTCCCTCTCTCGGCCGGTCCACCGTCCACTCTCTTCGGTCTCGTACCAGCCACGCGGATGGTTCTCCTCTCCTCTTCGTTCCACAATCTCCTCTCTACCTGTCTGTTCCCCTGATATACCCACCGACCGCCCCGGTAACCACCTACGTATCCTCGCGCTCGTTCAACAGAATGTTTAGAGAATATGGTGGCGTGCCTCGGTCGCGGAGAGATTGAAACGAGATTACCAGATTCGACCGCGAAGAGGATCTGTTTCGCGAGATTGAATTTTACATGGGGTTTTCTTGATCGGCACTGTGTTTCGTAACCTTGAGGGTATGGGATACGAAGCGAGGGAATGGGTATCGGAGACTTTCGGTGAGCTCGAGTAGCTTTTGTGCAGTGGAGTGGGATTTTTGCAAGTGGTTTAAATTTGCGATGGAACGAATCTGTGGCAGTCGTGCCCGTGTTTTATAATTGGCCTCGTCAATATTTTGATACTTAATTTAATCACTCGTGCCAGTTACGCTGCATTCTAAAGCTGGCTTCGTTAATTTGGTATATATCGTAATTGAAACATGTACATTTTGGTACTTGAATTCGGTATAAATTTTAGAAAGATCAAGAATAATATCCTGCGGCTGAAATTAATCGCGCAGTTGTATTAATTTACACGACATTGATATGCGCGTATGATTTCATTGAGCAATCAAATTTTCAAGCAGAGTACAAATATCTTTTTTGCTTAGATGGCTTAACAAATGAATCGTGGGTCTAATTTTGCAAAAAGATTTGGTATCACCTTGGATGGAAACGAGGAGACGTGGAAAAACGTGGCATATTTCAGCCTGTGTACGCGCAAACGAATCACAGGTACAAATAAATACCGTACAACGGGTTTATACACTGTCCGCGTGACATGTTACCTTGCACTTGATCGTACACCTAGGGACACGATCCAGAAATGCAACGTGTTTACGCGCATTCATATTCCGCGTCACAATAAGATGTGTTACGGGCATACGTACTGTACGAAATGTCGTTACACTAACGCGTCATGTGATATCCAAATAATAGAAAATAGTGTTAATGCACTTTTAGATACCGCGTATTTAAATCAAATGCATAGACACGCGAAATTCTTGTTGTATCTTATGATAAGCATAATCATAGGAAATATTTCCGATCGATATAAATATCAGAGACTCCTGACTGAGTCCTGACGCATCCACGCTACTTCTCATACCGTCCAAAGTCCAACGTCCTGCTTAGAAACTTTTCCATCCTTCGCTTTCCAAATTACCACCCTCTCCTTAAAATAAGGGTTTTCTTAAAAACCTTAGCGCAGAGCCTCCGCGACAGAGAACACTTCTTGTACGTCAACCGGACAACATCTGATTCTAGATCTCAACCTCGTACACGCGATTCATAGCGAGTCGGTTAATAAAGTATCTCTCAAACATTAAAAAATTGGTGCTTTCCCACGGAGTACAACAGTACCTAATACCACGGGTTTCAAATACTCCGTGTATATCACCGTAACGTTCGAATTCGCAGAAACGCGTTGCGCCTAACTAACGTGTTCCTACCTTCCATCTCTCCTAGGTTTCCCGTCTCTCCGAATGTACCTGGTTCGCGAATTAAACTGAAATCTTACGATGGTAAAATACCCGACCGAATCAAGCGTTGCATAGCTGTTCTCGCAGATAACGAAGCTCGCGTGTGCTAAAGGTTCGTTAACCATTCTAATATTCCTCAGAGTTTCTCTCTTTACGAGCAACGGACGTATCGCTGCGCGTAACCACGACCAAGGTGTCACGGCTCTAAAACGTATGTGGGTCGTGAGTCACGCGTTCCCGTGGAACCGTGCATTTGTACCGTTGGAAATGATGTGAGAAAGAAAAGTGACAGGGTTCGCCGTCGGTGCCGCCTTCAGTGTGGCTGGAATGTTACCCGATCGATTTTGCACCCGGGCAATAATGGTGCTGAAAGCAAAGGCGGCGTGGTTTCCATGTACGTTTGCGATTACAATTACATTGCTCTCGTTAATAGATCTCTGATAATGTATTCGGGAGACAGTGCTAATAGCGCTCTTTTTTTTTAACAGGAATGATTTACCGTTAATTACTATGGAACAGGACTTTCGCGTGATTAGGAACGACTGTTTTTTCTGCAATGGTTTAGTTCGTGAATTATATTCTTCTATTTTCAGTTATTGTTTTATAGCTGTATGTTGAGAAATATATTCAGATTAAAAATGCAATTAAAAATCAAATCTGAAACTAGCTGATTGTTGGAGCGAGACGGAAAAGGGAATACTATTTATCGCCAGACTTAAAATTCTTTTAAGAAAAGCGCAGAAATATGTCTGGCATCCTTGCATAAAGGGGGCGAGGATATAATATTGGAATTCCCGCATACCAACGCGAGATATTGGAATGGGTTATTTCAACGGATATCGAAGGTTTGGGGTGGAAGTGAATTTAGGTCTTCCGAGAAACGGAGAATACGACATTTTGCGAGTAATTAAAGATCGGATGACGGAGATCGATACCGAAGAAGAAAAAAAAAAAACAGAGGCGGCAAGCAACGTTAACGAAGTTGACACATTTTCGCTGGAAAACACTATCACGTTCGTTTGCGACTCTTCCAACAGTTTTATTCCATCGACCAAACGTTACGTACTAAAACTCGATTTAAATCCACCTACGACACGTACGGGAGCCCGTACAGATAACCGTACCTTTCAACGAAATTGAAATGCGGTAGTAGAGACAAACTACTCGGAACTACCGTGATTCATGATCGTCCTTGGAGAATCGGTTCCACCTTGAACTCCCAAATCCAATTTCACTTCGTTCTTGTTGCGGTGCCCTCTAATGGCATTCCCATACCCGTACGAATCTAACTTGCAGATACGTACGAATTCATATCCATGTCCGTTTACGTACACAACCCTCTAACCCACGATAAGTGACAAAAACGTAAAACGCGCCTACATTTTGCATGCAAGTTGGCCCCGATAAGATAGCACGCTATATAAGTCTTTCATTCTTATTTATATAAAAAAAAAAGATCTCGAGTAAAATTCGTTGTTTTCAATAGAGAGCATTAATGAATTATTTTTCGAAGGTGAAACTGGAAAGCCACGTTCGTTCGTCAGGATTTGATTTCTTGTCAAGGCGTCACCATGCATCAACACATCGATGTACCTCGGACGTATCAGTACAAATACGTAGTTTCTGATAAACATAACTAGATCAAGAGACAAGTTCATGTCTCGGGCCAGGTACAAGTACGCGAGAGTAGACCTTGTATCTTTTCCGGAAAGAACGAACAGGGATTTTCGAGGTGGTCAAACTGTATTAAATTATATTATCTTGTAATAATTTATGTTCAATATTATGTCTTTTATCTTCATCTTAATATTATCATCCGATTATTGTTATCAAAGTTATAGGTTCCATAGCGATCGTAATAAGCGGCCTCTACTCTAATAATTAAAATCCATAAAGAATTTACAGTCCACATTTGTACCTATAGATTAATGAATAAAATTCTCATTATACGTTTTTTGATTCTGGAATCTAACTCAAAGTTCGAGCTAGAACTCCACGTAACCGGCCCCAAAAGCGCAGGGCTGAAGAAAATGCGAGTAGTAAACAATCGATACCCAACTGTCCCTGCACCCATTCCATTCGCCACGATGAATTATTCACCTTGGCAAAAGTATTCCTACGCAACCTATCCGTAAGCTACGTAGACAAAGGGTTGAGAAACGTCTTGTCTTCCACCCCCTCCCCCGCCACCCTTGTCCACCCGTTCTTCTTGTCCTTGTACCTCTCCATCTACTTACTTTTTCTTCGTCCCCTCCCTTTCCATGTGAGCGCGATCACTCCTTCCGATTGTACCGCGAGGAGGCGCGTTACAAACTGGGGGGGTGGGGGGACAGAATCACAGATATCTTGCGGTCGAGATAACATCTGCGGGAGCCGCGAGATTTGCGGTAGACAGTGGCTCCAACCTCCAAACTGCCTACGCATCTTCCAACTGTACCGGTTGGTCCACCTGCATTGCAGCATTGCACTGGTTCAATGTCGACGCGAAGTCAACGCCGCGCGTAATGATCGGAATGTTGCTCGCCGAAAATGCGTGAGCGCGTTATCGGTTGGTTGATTTTAATGGAGATGATAATGAAGATTCGAAATTCGATCGTGGCTGATTATCGTTTAATAGTTATTTTTAAATCTATTACGATTACATATTACATAATAACGTGCAATATTGTCGAAAATATATCTAATTGTTTTTACTCTTAATAATACATTAAATTAAAGTTCTTAAATATACATGTAATACATCAATTAATTATGTAATCATCAAAATTACCAAACCGTACTAAATTTAAAAATACGTATTAAATTATAAACCGCTACAGCAATATTGTAATATTAATTTACTTACTTACCAGAATTATTTACTATTATCGTGAGGTATACTCGGGACCAATTTTCTTTTAAACTTTTCATCACAATCGTCTTTTAAAATGCTTCATTTCTCCCTTTCAAAACTTTTCCACTCGCGCGACTTCCATCGTCATTTCGTTATCACAAACTCACCATACCATTACATCGCAAACACGGTATGTTCCACGTGTACCACGCGTTTAGGATTCTTCCCCGCGTTGTACCGTAGTACGTGACCACGTATTACCAGAGTGCTCCCGGCTTCTAGGTTTACGCTTCCACATTTCTACCCTAGCATTAGAAAACGAGGATAACGTCGGCGAGAAATACCGACGGCATCGTAATTTAATTGTTATTCGAGATTCGCGTGCGTACGCGCAGGTAATCCAATTGCATCTTCTGGATCGGACGGATCGGGGCGTGTTGCGAGACCAAGGTCACAAGGTGCTGCGACCGCGGCGAGGTCCCCCACACGTCCCTCCTTTTTCTTTCTTTCCCCGAGATTGCCTTCGGAAGCGGCATATACGAGGAAGAGCAGGATAATTGCACGGATCACCGTCGCGTTATTGGCCATTATGGGCACGAGGCACAAAATCCAGAAGCGGGTACAACTAAAAAGCGATAAATCACTTTGGCATGGATAATAATCCGTCGCGAAGTGTTTCTGCGGAGGCCATTTACGTTTTTCGAACTAGGGTCAAATATTTTGAAAGGGTATTTCGTATTGTATCCTGAAACTGTTTCGCGAGAATCCGCAATGGAAATTGCCTTCTAGGAATAATGAAATTATTTATAGTCGTCGGTACAGAATAAACGCACCATTTATGGAACTATCTTCCGATAGCCAAGGGTCTGTAAGCTTAGACGTATATAAATTTACATTCAGTTGACAATAACGGAGATAAATTTTGAAACTCGATCAATTAAAACAACTTCAATTAATTAAAACTCCGTTAACTGCGATTGCGCCGTAAAACTGAGATTGCACGGCATTCTTAGCTCACCTTTTATATGTTGTATATTATAAAAGATAATAAAATGGCGTAAATCGATACACGGAGAAAATAGATTGAACGTAATTTTATGCCATCAAGGCGGTCACTGCAGCGAGCAGAGACATCATTCCACGGAATCGGCGCAATGTAAACGCGATCGATTTTAGTTTTTCGGATAAAGTTGCAACGGCTCGTATATTCGAGACACGACGAAACGTTTATTCGCCTCGATGCTCTTAGAAAGTTATTCCCTTGGCTAGGATAGGTCACCCCACGAACCACCTATATCCCTTCCCTTGCCTTCCCGCTTTCCAGTGACGTCACGGGATCGTGTCAGTAGGTCAGAACCCGGATGTGTGTCCCATTTGCACTGCTGTTTGTCCTACGTACTGGGTGGTCGCAAATTAGCTTCCGCTCTCGAAATTGATGGAAACGTAACGCTTGATTGGACTATATTTATCGGTGCAGTGGATTTTGCTGATTAGAAGCGGGCTATGAGAAAACAATACAGAATTAATTTAATTATTGAGAAGCCTCGTGGTTTCTCAATAATAATAATAAGACGTGCATTTATTTGTTTTGTGATTTATTGCTAACCGAGTATTTAGTATAATAATAAAATGGCTATCTTTTTTATTTAACCTTATTTCCAGTTTGCAATTATTGCGTGAGAATTAGTATTTCGTTAGGACAGTTTTACTCTGAATTAGATGTTTAAATTGTAAACAATCCTCTCTTATATTATTTAGATAGGAAAGTGGTAAAATTGTAAACAATATAACGTAGCGGGAGCCCACAACTTATTTTCTACATCACCAACTCTATTTTCCTCTCGCTTTTATCTCCACCCCCGTGTTTCTAAGGGTGCGTTTCCATTGTTGGCCGAAGGGGAACGAATGCGAACCCATTGTGCCGAACGCACAAATTCTAAAGAGTTGACCGAACGTGAAAGAATGCCCATTGAATTTGTTGTTCACGTTCGTTCGCCTTCGATATATAACCACCCTAAGCCTCGCGATAAAAGAATGTGTACAGTGACTTTTATAATTACTGGGGCACTTCCAATATTATCTTAACTATACACTGATTACTATGAAACTTTGTATGAGTATGAAACCAATTTTTTTGCTGGATGGCATATTTAATCAAATTCTGTATTATTAATTAAATCATTAAATTATAATATCGTAAATATAATATAATAATAAGTATAAATAATTGCATGCATGCGATATTTAATTACGGATCAACGAATTCCTTTATCTTCGGCAAATGTTAATGTGTATAACCTCACATCTACGAGTACCTATGTATATATGATTTAAAGCCCGACGTGATTGTGGTGGGCAATTTATCGTCAAGAATGCAATTTAAATGTGAAAACCACTCTACGGTACAATAGCTTCCCATTATTCTCCATTTCCCTTTACAATATCGAGTATACCTTCGTGAATGCGCGGTTAGTAAAATAACTGAAAAGCTCGTATTGGATGGCAAACAAAATCTCGGCGAATGAATTGGCAATGACGATGCAACAGTTTGAATGGAACCAGACGTCGCGGGGTACATTTCAATGAAATGATTTCATCCATCTATGTACATACGTAGGCCATTGCAACGGAGATATTGTTTCGTTTCCTTTGCGAGAGTCTGCCGTATGATAAAACGGTAACAAGAACGGTAAAGAAAACGCGGGAAACATCGTTTCGCGCGCATTATTTCGCGCACGCATTGAGAAGAGAATGCAACGTAAGACACCGAGAGAGAATAAAAGAAATTGATATTATCACTAGGTTTCTTATACAGGTATAATTTTTATAAATGAAATATTTATTTGTAGATTGGTAAAAGCTAATGATAATTAAACAATTCTTAAATTGTTTTTGTGGACATCCTCAAAGCTTCTATGGACCCCGGTAAGGAAACGCTGGGTTAGACATTCTACTAAATTAAACTAGACATTTTAACTAAATATCAATAACAATAGTCAACTGATGGTACACTAGAGGTTGAAGACCTGGTACTCTCGCACGCGTCAATCTGAATAAGCGAAACTGTTATTGTCTCTCGCGGACCAGAGTATACTTGTAAAAATCTTTAACATACACTGTATGACACCCGAAGGCCCATCGATGCAGGGTCTAATAATAACGATCACAAAATATTGTAATTCTCCGCAGGAGGAGATTTAATTATTATCACAATCACTTAAAATATAAAACTCGAAGTAATTCAAGTAATCGAGAATTGTAAAAGGATGACATATCACAGGTATTCTGCGTAAATAACACCTCGATAGGGTGATAGAGAAGATCAACATATTAAGATAACGTTGATGTAACACCGGCGTAATCTGAACTAAAAATTATATTCGTTCGATTGACCCCCTCGCGCATGAGTCTCCGGACACAATGTTTTCTCCGAGATGAAGGTCAAAGTTTATCGAGTCATTGCGACCTCGGCGAGTTAGCGCGGTCATTAATTTCTTCCGCAACATTACTTCCTTACGCGCATAAAATTTATCTGGTAGTAAATCGCGCCCCGTGTGTTTTATATGCGAGACATCCCTGGCGCTAAGCATAATTCTTTTCTTTTCTCAACCTTGCTATAGTCATCCTGATCGTGATATTTTTCACTCTGCTTTTACTGGTCCATATGAACGATATAAATGATAAGTTGACCAGTCGCTGAATTTATAACTAGAATTTAGTGTAAGATATTTTTATGTTTTCTGCAAGATATTTTCTAACATTTCTTAGAAGCATTATAAATGAATTATAAAAATGTAATATATAGGCTGTCTAAAAATGTTGCACTTCCTGTTAAGTAGTGCTTCCTGAAGTAATTTTAGGCAAATTTTCCATTACCGCGTACACTCGTTATAGTTCAATTAATGAAATATTGAATGAAATCCCCAGCCAATCACAGAGCTTCCCGATCGCCAGATAACAGACGGGTCCCGCCCATTGACTACCGGTAATTGATTATTATTAGTTCATAAAAATTAATCTTTAAATAACCTTAAAAACGGCAAACAAATAAAAAAATACATAGGATAATCGCATCTCCCGCTCGATACCACGACCCTCTTCTATTCAACAATTTTTCTTAAAAACGCGTTGTCCTTGAGATATTCAGATTGATAGTTTTCGTACGATCACCCTGTATACGCGTGCACGCACACAGGTTATGCACCCTCTTCAATATTTGTCCACAAATCGATCCACTCGTCTGACAATCGATCACAATTCGAATCGATCATCCGTGTTCCAATCCCCGCTCGACTGAAATATTCGCCGAACGATTCGGAGCACGCTTCATACTGTCGATTAATCTCGCACCCGGCTCGAATTGGCAAACGTCAAGCGGCCGATGAAAAGCGGCGCAATCCTTTGTCTAAATTTCTTTCCCCCCGGTCACTATTCGTATGTCATTTTACCCAACCTTTTCTGTACCTTCTATCTACAATTTTTTTACAAGATTTTTCGGTGAACCGCGATATACAGCGCGCGACGGTAATGCATTAGACGACATCTCCGATTAAGAAATTACCAGGTGAAGGATATGAAAAGTCATCGTGCCGCTGCCGGAGGAATCTCCATTTGTAAGGGTGGTCAGTGGTATCTTGTGATAATTAATAGGTTAGAATCGTATTAAGTATCTGTAAGAACGTCTACCCGGTGTGATATCAACCTCGCAACGGTAGGAACGTTCAGAAACGTATAGAAAGTCGATGATCTAAACTGAAGGATGGAATGGGATGTTTGGGTGGGGAGGTTTGGGTCTGGGACGGGGTACACTCATTTCAAGATGCTACATGCGTTATTAAGTGAAGAAAAATTCGGGTGAACCGATGAAACGCCTTAGTGGGAGAAGCTTAAAGTTTTAACGAGTTGATACTTGAAATGCCATTCTGGTTTCTCGGGACACTCGATTCATTTCGTATACTACGCAAAGGCGGGAGTTGATCTTCAGACATTTTGAGTGAGAAATTTGTGGTAAAAAATAGAGTCAATATGTATCATTATAAGCATATACTTCTGAACAATATAAAATGGGTAAAATTGGTAAAAAAAATGGTAAAAATAGATATGCATTTATGTCGGTAGTTCTAGCGTGCACACGCAGTCGGAACCATATCGAAATCCATTTTCTCTTGACGAGGTCTCAAATATGAGCCAACATTTTAGGGGTATGTCTTGAACACGTGTTCTCTTCGCTGGGTTTGCTCTTAACAATGTAATCCCTGTGTAATCTTTCAATTTTGATATTTCCGAATAACCGATATCGCTATAACTTCAGTGCTTCTTTTTAATCTTTACCAACTTATCGAAGCGTGGATACACGCTAATCTAATCTGGATTTGAAAGGGTTAACTGACGTGGCCACATTAAGAAATCAGAATTACGATAACGTACGTAATATCCGATAAATCAATTATAACTATAGCCCGGAGCAGGTATACAATGAACTATTTATAAAAAAGTACATGTCACAAACAGAACCAAGAGGATCGTTACTTTCGCGTACGTTGTGAGGCATACGTCGTGGATACGTGCACTGCACGTACTTTAAGTCAGGTACAGAACTGAGAACTTTGTTATTTAAACATTTGTTAAACCAAGTTGAACTTGATTCTGATTTACAACGTAACTTCATACAATGCTAAACTACCAGAAACTAGACATTAAAAACTGTTTTGATAATTTCTCAATGACGTGCATTAATGGCTTCCACTATGTGGTTTAAGTTTCAATAATAGACACCATATTCTAAACTAATGTGGCCATTAAAAACGAGTTTCCAATAAATTTTTAATGCGTCTCAATCACCTCACCGCCGCCTATAACATTTCTATTTTAAAACCTAAAAAACCTCGCAACGTTTCGCGAAACTGCATTCGCGCGGGAATAACGTTGTCACGTTATTACATCGGGGAAAAAAAAGGATTACGTCACGGCTCAGGGTATAATGAAACGTGGATGCGGCCGCAAAATGACAAAGGTAAAAATTTGTGCGTCATTGTACTCTTTACAAACGCGAAAGGTATACCCGCGGATAGAAAGTTCCGAGATGGAGATGAAAAAGCGCGAGGTATGCTCGAGTTTCCGAGGCACATCCATGACACAGTTTTGCCGCTTTGAACGACCACCGACCTTGGATTAAACACATTTAAGTAGATACACAGCGAAGTAAGTTTAAAAGAGGTGTGCACTTGTCAACGACGTAGACGGAAGGGAGGATAAAAATATATTTGTAACGCGCGACGTCTTAGGTTCGTACGCCGCGCCGTGTTAGGGCGTGTTACGCGCTCGCGGGAATGTTAAAGACACGTGTATCGTACCACGGGACTGTTTGCTTCGAACACGAAGTTTTGAGAAAGTGTGCGGGAATATCGTCACACGCGCTAACATGTCACATTAGTTTCAAAAGATATATGGAAACGCGTTGTAATGCATGGCGTTGTTACAAAGGTGTTACATGTAGACGTGTTACGCGTGTAAATAAATGGTATGCCACGCGTTGATATGTGTCCCACGTCTTATGCAGTGCCACGTGAACGCTTGTTACAAGTGTGTTCCTAGCTCGAAACATATCGTCAGCTCGATAGAAGACATATGAAATTTAGAAAATTATAACCGAGATTTTTACATAAACCAAAAATCACTTTCTAAGTTGATTTTAATCAAAATCTTAAAACCACAATTTTTTTTCTACGTGTCTTTTCCCGGGCATACGATAATGTTGAACTTGTACGTTATCTACTATATCACGACGTCCTCTGTATCCACCCCGTTCGGTTCGACAATGTGAGGAGATCGATCACACTATTCTCCCCTATCGCGATGGTTAAAGATAACTATTATTAGAAGCACGTAACTAGTCTGCATACAGAGCGATGCAGACTGATATGCAACGCGGCTTTGCAACGTTTCCGCGCCGCGCACGTCTTTAACCTGGTGATTGCACTGCCCGATATTAGATCCCACGTAAACAAGTTTTCATTATAATATCAATTACGCGACACTATAAAATTAAACGTTTTTTTCTCAACGGTACAACGGAGTGTTTCTAAAAGCCTTTTCGCTTTTTTTAAATTCGTAGTTAGCTTTTTTTTTCCACCTACAGTTATTAGTGTACAGTTCGTTTAATAAAACCACTATTTTCCCACGGTTCGTGCTTTGCCCAGTATAAAAAAAAAAAGCAAGAGATGATTTATTTACTTTATTTTATATCCTTACTTTGCCATAGAAGTCATTAATAATGCGCTAATTAGACAACTCACGAGCAGACATAAATCATTTTAAAAAGTGAATTCTGTACTTCAAGTAACCATCGTTAGATTTTGAATTCAGTATCCTTACAATAATTTATTATCTCAGATAACGCGGAACGACACTTCCATTTTTCTCTATTATCATTATTAATTATGCATCGCGACGGCTTAACGGACGAACCGGCGATAATACAAAAATACCAGACGCCCGAGTATCTTATTAAGATACCGTGTACACGAGTATAACGTCTTATCGATTAATACTCCATTCCCGCCGCGATGCGGAAGACGCGGCCATGCCTCGCCATTTAAGGCGTTTCGCGAGTTTAAAAAGAAACTCTGCGCCAGAAGCACGTCCTTCCGTGCGTCGAGCGCTATGCATCAGACTATCGAGGAAGTTCCGAAAGGTTTCGCACGCAATTTACCGACCGCCGTATCTCTCCCTCGTCCTTATCGAGACGCGTCTCAACCGTGTCGCGGTCGCCTTGACATCGGCCCAGAGTTATCTTAAATATATATCTCCGGCCTGCCCACTTGACCTTCCCGCAACTTGTCGTCCGATCCGATAGAAAACGCCGCCGCCGCGAGGACGGAGGACGTTCAGGATCATAGCGGTGGAGTTGAGATACGTTTTCGCTACGACGGATCGCAGTCGTCGGGGAAGTCATTGCGAGCGCGAGACGTGCGAGAAGTTAATACGGATGAAAGTGGAAGGAGGAGACAGGGACAACGACTGCGATCCGTCGCTGTAGCGAAAACGTACTTTTACGCTATTTCTGGGATCCTGAGAATGATGCCTGTCCGCTAGAGTGGTTCTAATTTTTCAACTTTGTAAAGTTTTTTTTTCGATTCTAATCGTTTATTCCACTTTATTGAATCCGTTTTGAGCTATTTCAAGGCTAGCCGCTGTAGCGAATGACGAATCTACGAGCGCGGTAATATCCCAATCGGTAATTCTAATATCACATTGTATTTGTTTGTACGCTCGGCACGAGAAGTTTCTAATTTATATTAGAATGTAATTCGAGTGTTCGGGACTAACCAAACTTTCCCTATAGATATATGTTCGCCTCCAGAGGCAGTAGGGCGTGAAAATAACGAATGAAAAGTTTTCTGGTTCAGAGCAGGAAACCTTTTGTAACAGTAATTACTTCAGCTTCCTTTGCTACCCGCGTACTTTGGTATCCGACAGAAATGGAATCAGTCAAGTATGTCTCGAAAAGGGATCTGAAATGAACTTCCGCGTTATAATCATTCAAAGTCGAAATGTATTTTAACGTGCCTAGAACTCGCTTTTACCGTTTCGCGGTTAACATTAAAAAATGGCGAGTTAAAATATTATTTTCATTATTTTATAAACCCTCGTGTCATAATCAAATGTACGTTTATTAAACTCACGTTTCAGTTTTTATTTGGTAAAAAAAAAACAAAAATTAGTTTCCATCGACATACGTAACTTTACAAAAGTATGACCACCACCTTTAAATTTGAATTTCAACTGACCGTTTCCGACTCGGATATAGAGCGCGCCGCGTCAGAAACATAAAGCACCTCGTCGCTCCATCGCTTGCCCACTCCGACGCCGATTTTCTCTTTGGTCCATCCGCCGTACCTCCGTTTCTACCTACACAGGACACGCGATATGTTTTACACCTCGCCGATCACAAAACTCTGATCCTGTCCCCCGCCACGTCTCAACTATCCACGTATCGGTCCTTCCTAATCTGAAAGACAGTTCTCGTTACGACGAGACCTAACGAATTGCGACGACTCCTTCATCGTCGTCGAGCATTATTTGTCAAGCTCTTCTCGTTAGGAAGGCCATTAAACGTCCCCCCTTCTAATTTTTTTTTGCCCAAAGCCTCTCACCTGTTTTTTTCCTGATGTAGTTAACTATAACAATAGCGGAATCCTACGTTTGATGGTAGGGATTCTGAATTATTAAATTCCTTGCTATCGACTAAAACTAGGAAGTTACGTTCCGGATTTAGTAACTACGCTTTTAATTTTAATATACTCTCGTAGAAGCTTTTCGTTGTTCTTTCTTCACTGGAACGCAGGGCCGTGTTTACTACAAGGCCCAGCAGGCGCAAGCTGGGGCCTCACTTTACGTGGCCAAATTTTAAAACTTCACAAAACCAGTATAAAATAAATCATTTTTATTTGACTAAAATGGGCAATACGAAGGTGTTGATTTCATTAACTGAAATAGACTTTTTTTCTTCGCGGCCCATAATGATGTCACGCGTACGGCCCACAAATATATAAAACTCGGCTCCGGTAGGTACATAAAAAAATATTTCATTCGCTTTTCATGGGCATCTTGCTTCATTAATTATTCTTTCTCTCCGTTGGACACAAAGTGCACTCTTCCTGAATATTTAATTCCGGCGTTAGGCTCGCGGTTCTCTCCGTTCTCTCCGTTTCCGCTGGCACTTCTATCGATTTCAGGAGGCTAACAATTTAATTATTAAACCACGTGCATCGCACGGAGACCCTCGTCTTATTCCACTACTTCTCTCAACCTATTAAAATCCACCGTTCCTCGTCGAAGAAAACCCGAAATTATTTTTTAACGTATTTTTAACAGTGTGCTTATTTTTATTTAGAACTAATTTCTTTATTGCGGTCTTATGCAATTTTTACAATAAACATTATTAAGTTACCAATCCCTTAAATTATCAAGACCGGTACATATACCAAATGTTTAAATTTATGATAATACAATTAAACTTCGAATAACGCGGTCAAAAATGGTAGAATTACAAGGTAGTTGTGTCGCACGAAGTTGGAAAACACGGTCAGTCAATAAAAAAAAAATGCAGAAAAATTTGCAACATGGCATGTTTTATCGGGTCTTTCCATGCAATGCTATTAAAAATCGTTGGAACCTCGTGTGACGTGTTAGAGCGTGTGACAACATTCCGGCAGTAGTCCTTGAACTTCCGCGTTTGAAGCAACAATGCTGTAGCTGTTGGAAGATGCGAATTCATAACACGTTTTAACACAGCGTGGCCTACGAATATATAGGGTGCATATAGGGTGATTCGTACAGTCGAACGACGAACTATCACAAATAGTAGAGAAGGTCAATGCAAATAATTGTCACCGATATATTTGCGGTATAAATCCTAAAAATTTTGCATTATGAATTGATAAACATTTTCCTTCCAAGCATTTTTAACATCGTATCTTTTCCTTTTTCTTTAGATTTATAAAAGACGTTTAGGTTAACCAGTTAGCTATTACGACCTCTTCGAAAAGTGTGCACCTAAATTGTGTCGCAAAAAGGAAACGATGACGATCATATTATGTTTAATGAACATATTTTAATAGTTCGTGGCTCGGATTGCTGAAGAGAAAATACGAAAACAACTGTTGTGTTCCCTCTTTGATAACATCCCCAGAAAATGAGAAATATATTTCAGTATTCACTCAAATTTTAATTTAAATAGCAAATGGTAATTACTTCTCTGCATGACTAGTACAATCGTCGTAACTCAAAATACTGCCATTTCTTCGCGAAGACAATACTTTTCACAAACCGGTAACCGGTCAACGACGTTAACTCGGTGGTAAACATCGCTCAGCAATACTTTACACCGATACACCCCCATCCCCCGTTCTTGTCCACCAACGACAAAACCGATCTCCCCAAAAATATCAAAATTACGTCGTCGTAACCGTGACTCACCGTCCCTCCTTTTTTTCCCCTCCCATTGTATCAGGTTCAACTACCGTTCGCAGAAAGTCATCGTTCACGGCCATTCTATGTTTCGGCTAGTCGATCGACCCCTCAGTTTCAGGCAACGGGCCAGCAAGTGGATGTATAAGGTCAGTCTTAACGGTAAAAACGCGCGGGCTAATGCGGAATTCTCTTCTGGCGGGAGGTCTTTGCCAAATGGGTCAAATGTAAAGGGAAGGGAATCGGCCAAGAGCGAAGGCTACGACGTCGTAGTCGTCGACGATAACGACGTCCACGACGAACATTCGCGTCGGGGAGCCATAAAAGTCTGAACGCGGCCTAGCGTTAGGGATACCGACCGATCTATAGGGGTCTCGCTAAACGAATTATCGTGGATTTAGTACTTGCCAGCCTTGAAAAAGCACGACGGTCACGGAATCGATCTTTTCCGTTCCTCTTCCTCTCTATCTCCTCTCTTCTCTTCTCTTCGTCTCTGTTCAATGGTATCGTAGATTCTGATATCGTAGACAGCTTTCGGTCAACGCTGATAAAATAGCTTCTAAACATTGCTAACTAATACCTACGCGTAGTCCTGTAATGGTTATTGTATATTTAATGTATATGTACAATGTATAGAGATTTTTTTTTAATAAGACGGTACGTTTTGTTTTCTATTTTTTTTAACTTCACACTATGTACTGTAATTACGTACATAGCTGAGACATTGTTAAAATTATAAATTCCCTCGTAACCTCTTTGACCACTTTTAAACCAGCGTTTCCGGAAAATGCAATTATCGTCCTAATTGGTACAGAACTTTTTGATTAACGAAAAATTGCGAACTGTCGGTACCAAATGTTCCCGATCCTTTAAACGCACGATGTGCCCGTTTGTTCGTGTGCCTCGTTATCGTTTGTATGACCCGTGACTTCAATTAACGTCAAGTTCGCCCACGTGTCACGCGCGTCGTGTATACACCGACGAAATTTGTATTTAATTGGTGAACGATTTCGCGCCACGGAAAATTCCCGCTCGTTACCGGCACATGTATTCGCCGACATGCTAAGAAGCCTTTTACTTAAACTTAAACTTCTAACCTGTCGTTAAAGTTTCTATAGTGTCTAACCTTTCAACATGTAATTAAACTTTGAACTCGTACTAACAGAAGACTAATAAATAGAAATGATTCTAATATCGTTTTGAACTAAATGTAATCGCCGAATTCTACAAATTCCGGTCAATTTAAAATCTGGCGATAACGCCACAGACTTATTCCACGAGGGAAAATGCTAGATCGATCCTTAAAAATATCCTACGTGTCTCAGGAGTACCTAGAAATTTAAAAAACCAGAATTTAACGAATAGGTAAATTCATGCGGAACATAATAGTACAATTACATTTCTATCGGTTTAACGATGACGATATAATATAGAGAACTTCTCGACGACACCTGTCATTAATTCAGAGGTTCCTAATAACCATAGATGCTATTTCTCTGGTCGAGGGAACCAACACCGGGTCCCAGAGCTGGCCCATGGCTGGCATGGTTCGCGACGGCACTGGTCCTCTGGCGTTGCAGACGAAAGATTACAAAAACCATATTGGCGGTATCACCGTTGAGACTGCTGAAGAGACGCGTCAATCTAGTTGCCATCAATTCGAAGGCATCGTCGACGGCAACGCTGGCGAAGCGACGACAGAAACTGGACACACCAATATTGCAACGGAAGCACAGAAACGCCGTTATCAGGACGAGGGTGAAGCGACTGTGCACCGGTGACGGTCTACACGTAACGAATTCTGGTTCCACGATAAAGACCTGTCAGCAAATTCACTACAGGGTTACCAGAAGCGGCAAAATATACGGGAAATATCCGAACAAGGCCGCAACGTCGACAAGTAGTAGCCAGGGAAGCCAGTGAAGAGCAAAAGATTATTTTCATGCGAATGTTTAGTGACTATCGTTCTCCCATCCGTGACCATTGTATCCACCGTCCTAGTGCTATTGTGTTTGTCCTGATCGCTGATAGTCTTACGCGTCCAACGGTTTGCGTGAAAACAGTTTGTGTATATTTGAAACGCATCCTTGGATCTGCCATAAATTGTTTTTACCACGGAAACAGTGTTTTATTTGAGTGGCAGGTGTGCGATTGTAAGTGATTGGTATTGCATTGCAAGGTTGTTGTTGTGTTCAGAAACGGGAGGGGAAATGTTTTTGATTGGCGCGTTGGGCTGCTAAAAAATAATTTAATTCTTGCCCTGTCACTCTTTTTTTTTGTCATTTTTTTGTTTATTAGAGCTGGAACAATAAGAAGAAAATACGCAGTTGAAATTGTGCAGTGTGTTCAAAAAAATGTGGTACAACCATAAGGGCTCGCAGTACTCGGTAAAAGTGGACAGACTATTTTCTAAGGTTCTCGGATTTCATTCAACAGAAATTCGCTTATACGTCGAAGGACTCTTAAACGGTTCAGCGAGTTACGCGACTATTAGTCTTCTCGGTTCTTCCTGGTGTCCTCGGCACACTTTCGAGTGCCGAGATCGTTCGGGGGGGAGACCTTCGCCGGGGTCACCGCGATATCCACGGTCGTAGATCAAACACATCTACGACCGCGGGTAGCATCGCTTCGGACTCTTCGTTCTCTTCCTCTCTCGTGCGGTAGCAGATCAATAAGCTTTCGGTGCGTTTGGTTGGTGCCCAGGATGCTTTCGCGTTTTCCCAATGTCGTGTGCCGTCTCTCGGAGCCATTCGTGGACCAGCCCCACCGCTTCGTTTTAATCTCGCGAAAGACTTTCTTCTCGTGACGCAAACACGTGACAGCATAAAGATCTCAATACGCAGCTGATTGGAGGGATAGTCTGTGCGAGGTAGATCTGAGGAAAATAACCCTGGGGTCGAAATCAGGAGAAACTGGATGTGATAGGTTATTTCGCTAACTGGACGAGAAGTGTAGCTTCTTGTTTGTGAACCGTCGCGAAAGCTTGTAATAAAAATCTGGTTTGCTATTTCTGAATAATGTGCAAGAAGCAAGAATAATATTTTAATTCATTTGGATAAGTATTTATCCGCTTTTTGAAATACTTGATTATTTCTAATCAATCGGATTATTGAAAATTGAAAATATTTGTTATGATACGACAAAATTTGATGGTACATTTCTGTTTCAAACCAGTGTTACAAAGGAACATTCATTGATCTCAAAAAAAGGAATTTATTTATTACAAATCCACTTCTATCATAATATGAGATGAATATTTTATCATATTTATCACTTGTATGAGTTTCCAATTGTTCCACACTAGGTACCAGAAGTGAAAACTCCAAAGTTGTGATGAAGGTAATGAACTTTTTAGGCATAATTTGTAAAGCGTCCAAGAACTTTCATTTAAATCATCTCGAGAGTTTGTATCATCCTAGAACCTACGTTGGTAGAACCTGGACAACAATGAACAGCTGCACAAGTTTCTAATCAGAGATGTGCCAATTTGAGCGGCACAATGCTCGCAGTTTCAGAATGGGCGAACCTATCGAAGGTGTACACACATTGTCGTTCACAACGAAACGCAACTGTGCCAAATTGAATAATTAAATGGCCTGTTGCGTCAGCGCCAGATCCCGCGTAGCACACTTCCTTCTGAATTTCAGGGTATCCGCGGAAACCTCAAACTCTTGTAATAAACAACGGGGGGTTGTTCGGAATAGATTTTGAAGAGTTTTCAACTAACCGAAGTTTCATAGTTTATTAGGTAATAGCCTGCAATTTCGATTTTGGCGAGACTCCTACTGTGCAAGCTTTTAATTTACACAGTGTATAATTTTTGAAGATGTTCACGGTTTCGACTTCGAAGATATTCTCTTGATGGCGCGTGACGGTAGATTTGAGGAAAACTTATCATAGGGAAAAGGATGTTGGAGGATGATGAGTGACTTATTTTCGAGTGTAAATTCATAGAGAGAAGACTAGGGTTCTGGATGTTAGACGCAGCGGTAAAGATAAGTACACGAGGAAGTGATGACTCGGAGGGTTCGGAGCAACTGGGCAACGTACAAAATATTGGTTATACTAGCTCAACTAACTTATAGAGGTTGGTAGAGTGCAATGATACAAAGAAGGCAACAGACAAAATGCGGTTACGTTTAGGGATAGACAACAGTGCAATCCGTGTATCGGAAGTGGACAAAGACGGTTAAAGTAAAACGATTGAGCGAATTTCATTGTTTATTGTTACGGCAGGATCGAACGAAAATATTTCGTCCTCCAGCGAATTCATTGGCCATCCCAATTGCCTCTCCATCCTTTTTCGCTCCGCGTACTGAATTAAGTAATTAGATTCTGGAGGCTTGATTGGAATCTTTGTTTAACGCAAATTAGTCTGCCTCCGCTGCGACACCGACGAAGACCTCTCGTAGGGACGAAGTGAATTTCCTGTTTTTTAATCAAGAGTGTACGAAAATAGCACCGTGGAAGACTTAATCAGCCTGTCTAACGTGAGTGGATGAAAGGAGGTCCTATCTGATTTGAATACAACGATACTGGGATGGGGCTTCGGTAAGGTCACCGAGAAGGCCTTGCCTATACCGAATTACGTGATCACCAACTTCATGTCATGGATATTCTATACCAGCCGAATAAAGTCGATTCATCGAAACCTTATTCTAATCGACGTTTTTTTTTATACGCGACTGTATATGCAATCTGTACAATCACTTTATTTTTAACGGGAAGGACTTCTTTGTATTGACCGTATTTACATAATTATATAAAACAAATCGTATTAGTTATCGAAAAGCGTGGTACAAATAACTGCAACGAAAACAGTGTACGGAGATTTACAAAATTAATTTCATAGTCACTTATATTACTATATATAAGTTATTTAATAATTCATATAGTTGTCATAGTACAAAATAATTTTATTATAATGCATCAATTAATTTCCAGATTCAGAAGCATTTCAAACAATCAACATTTATGTGTACGATAAAATATGAAAAGTATTAATCCCGAGCAATGCTCAGTTTCTTTATTTAAATGTAAGTGTTTAAGATTTCGTATTATAGAATCCGAGTAGCTGGTTAGTAGGCATACAAAACTGAGCTAAGATAGTTTCGTCTACTTGGGTGGCTCGCAAAACGACAGAAATAATTGAATCAGCGTATCTAGCAAGTACACGTTTCTCGCGCTCCTCTTATCTAACCAGAATGCATCTCGCAAAGTAGTTTCACTTTATCATCGACTCTCACTAGCGTGTCTCGCATCAGTTATTTGTACCCGGAAAAGAGGCTGTACATAGTATCAATCACAAAATTTCATTATCGCACGTTGAGAGATGTTAGTTTGTCTGGATGACCAAAGCAGTTTGCATACAGAACGTAATTTATGTTTATTGTAATGATCACAGAATCCTTAAATATCTTTTTTCTATCCTTCGTTGTTCCTCTTTACAAAGTATGAATCTCAAACTTCTTTGTTGCAAACAATAGTCGTTTCACGTCGAGACACGCTACAAAATGGGATGATAGACCGACGTAATTATACACGAAGATAAGAACTTGAGATTCCTAAAATAGTGCAACGTTCCAGTTTCCCTGGTCGTTGTATGCTTCGCAGTCAATGGACCGTTATGTATAAGCTACGAGCTGCCGTGTATCACAAATGGGATCGTTGAATTCTGCAGCTGCAGCGGTAGTAAATCCTACGTGGTTCCGGATAGCGTGGCGTTTGCCATACGATCGCCATTATGCTACTGTACTCAATGAGGAGTTATTTACGGGTCACGAGCTACAACGGGGATACACGAGCATCGGGTGTGAAACTGAAAGGTCACAGTTTCCATCCCCCGTCGTCTTGCAATAATCAGGTGGAACGCAATTTAATTAAATGCAGGTCCACGTAACGTCGTCTCGCGACGCGTGATAACTTCGAGTGGCTTGGGGCTGAACGATGGATCTTTACCAGCTTCTCGTAATCGTCCACAAATCTTAATTTCCTCGACTTCCGCCATTCGATGGTGATTAACTCGGGATTCTTCAATTACGAGACCCCTCGGGGACGTGACTGTTACGCGACGGGGTTCCAGGAATTTACTGGAAGACTATGGTTGGTTATACGGAATCAGTAGGGAATCACCGGGGATGTGTACGTCGGTTAAACAATGTAATGTTTCTGATAATGGCTCTGATTTTAACAAGCTAGCCTCTTTAAAAACCGAATTAATTAACTAAGGAGTTCGAAACACAAGTATTGCAGATGCCGTAAAACAGGTAAGAAGTCGGAAAATTTTATAGTAAGGCAGAAGAACACGTCATAAATCGTAAAGTGTATGTACTTGAAGGTAATGAGTGTTTATTCATAAAAGTAATTCGGTAACACTGTTTTAGAGTCAGTGTAATGTTACATATCCTTAGACGTATAAAACGTAACAATTGCCCTATATTTGAATCGTCAGTCTAACAATGAATGTAAATGTTTCAATACTAAAAATAACTCCTAATTACTTTATTGTAATCCGCATAACGTTGCATATCTCGATCAAGGGAAGGTGGTTAATGTTTACGCGGTTAACACTTTCCCTACTTTCAGATTATCAGCTAAAGCAATCTGCAAAGCGAATAACGCGTTTAAACACCGTGTCTATCACAGTTTTCTAATCAGCGTGACATTATATTTTCTAAACAATCTAACATGTTTCCCGCGTTCACGCTTTGCGTCAAACAGATGAACCGATTAATGAATCGAATCATGCATGTAAAGATAAACAGATATCTTCAATGTATAATTAATTCGATATCACTATTTTATAATCAGCCTAACGTTCCCATGTGTCCGCGAACGTAACGCGCGCATCGTTCAGTTTACCTACGTTGACATTGTCAATCGAGTAATCGATGACAATCGAAACTCATGAGTGCTCTCGTTACGTCACTCATTAATGTCATTATCTGGCAATAATGGGGAAGTCCTCGCACGTAATCAAATGCAAACGAACCGTTCCAACTGATTTGCATAATGGGATTTTAATCTCCGCAGGGTACGTTAGCGCTCGTAACGGCCGAACAAAGTGAGCAAACAGAAGTGAACGATTATTATTTCGTCCCGACGACCAAAGCTTGTATTCGGGACGGATATAAAAAAAATGTCAAACTGGGGTAAAGTATGTATCAATTGTACGAAAATGATATAACTTTAATTCATAATTTCTAAACTAGCTCAACGCCACAGCAACGACGTCGAACAACCATTAAAATTAGATTAATCTCGCATCCAAACAAACTTTCTAAAACAACCTCGCAAAACAAGAATTCCACATCCAAGAAAAACATCCCCTGGTCCCACCAAAAACAGCCCAAACTCAGTGTCCACCCACACACACCAATTCCCAAGGTCCCAGACGACCCCCAACAACAATTACCCCAGAGTGACGTAATTGCAGCATCAATACCCCACAATCCAAACTACCCCGAGCCATCCTCCCCCCCGACGAATGACCAAAAAGCCAGGAATTCGATCGATCGATTACCAACCGCGTACGTAACCCAGTGGATTCAACGTCATCGTCAGCGAACGCGAGATCTCGCGAGCGAGTAACCCCCCACCCCCCCCCCCCCTCCTGGCCCCCGAGGATCACCCTAAAAATCCAAACGGTTAACGTCGGCGTCGTCGTCGCGGCGACGATAGGAAAACAGCAGAGGAGAGCGCGCTCGTGGACAGGGGCGCCCGAAACGTCGCGGGGCGATCAGGGAGTCCGAGCAGCCAATGCGCCGTGAAAATCCCCGGGGTGGGTAAAAGGGTGGATCGGGGGCGGCGCGCATGCGTCGTACGTCTTATCGACGCCTCGAGAACGCCCGGGCCGAGGGAAGTAAGCGGGACTCTCGGAGGCTTTAGTAGTAAAACCCAGCTCGGGTCGGCCGAGCGCGAATGCCCGCTTCCCGAGTTGCTTGGTAATCGCGTTTCCCGTTCGAGGCCGTACACACCGTATCTCGCTGCCGTGTATCTCGAGCGCCTCGCGGAGAAACGCGAACAGTTCGCCAGGAGGCGCCTTAGACGCCGATTTTGTGAGAGGCTAAACGTTTGTTCGTGTCTCGAAGCATCCCTCGTACGCGGCGTGCTTTTTGTGCTTGTGCCTGCCTTTGCCCCTCTTTCTCGCTTCAATTCCTTATCCTCTGCCTCTCTCGCTCTCTGTCTCTCGTCTGTATCCCTCTCGGTGGTTGCCTCTCTCTCTTCCCCTCTCTCTCTATCTCTCTTTCCCAGTCTATCTCCTGTTCCTCTCTTATTCTCGCTCAGTCGCCCCGAACGGGGCATCGGGTACCGAGGGAATAAAAGTGGCGCGAGCTAAAGGACGAACGAGAGTGGCGGGTTAGCCGAGGCACTGGGCCGTGCCGGTGCACGGGAACAAGATGAAATCACGGAGGTACGTGTCTCCGGAGAGACGAGGAATATTTACCAAAGATGGCAGTGATGGTAGCTCGCGAGTCGTTTAATACGTACCCGCGATTTAGGGATGCTGCGTGGACCTCGCGGGGCTGGATTTGTTATCATCGGGTGAACGAGCTATTGTCGTTTGTGCTTCTTTTGTTTATTTTTTTATTTTTGTTTTTTTTTTAATCGACTTCCCGTTCACGCCGCACGATTATGTTACTTTACTGTCGTGAGCCTCGCGTGGCGGGAAAACGAGGGAATTTAAGTCTCATTTTCATTTTTGGATCCCTGTCTGCTGATTAGCTCTCCTATCCCTGGTTTCTATCGTTGCTCCGTTATTCGACGGAAAATCCTCGGATAATAGAATCTTATCTTATCCGCGATCAAAAGCGAATCGGATATTTCGAAGAGGTGATCGACGGTGCTACGATACGACCAACTTTTGCTTTCGCCTTTGACATTCCTTCCTCGCTGTTGCTTCTCTCCCGCTCCTCCGTCGTCCCTTTCGTTTTCCCTCCATACCCCATCTTTCTCACTCTTCACCCTCGCTGTCTTTCCAACCCTTTATCCTCGTCTTCCTCTCCTCGTCGCTTTCCACCTCTTTCACGGCTCCGTTTGATACGCTCCCTCACACACAGATACACACACACACGGACATTCGGAAATTGATGTCACGAGGCGAAGAGAGCGGAAAGTGTGTACCCTGTATAGGATGCACCAACACCGACAGCGAACGTTTGTACATTGACAGCAGGATCTATCTGTGTCCTTCTGACAGCTTATCGCGACATGCGCATCATTGGGAAAATATTCGGTTAACTAAACAAGAGAGGGATGTACCAATATTCGCGCGCATGGTCGCGCTTGCAAGCACGTACGTGTGTATATAGACGCGTATGTAGGGGGTTATATAGCGACTGTGATACAGCGGTGGACGTGGTTTTACGAAACCAGCATACACGATACATTGGAGGTATGTTCGGGGAAAGTACATCGGATCCTCTTACTCCGACGATAATTGAAGTGCTCCGTCAGAAAAAAAGCACCCCGTGCGCTGTCGTTGTCTCTCTCATCTCTCTCTCTCTCTCTCTCTCTGGCTCTTCCCCTCTGTCTCTGTCGTTCTGTTCTTTTTTTTTTACTGGCGATGAGTACACCGTTGATTGTCGTCCAATATACAAAAGGCTAAACCATGATGGCACAATGTTGTTTACGTTGGCGTCGCGCGGTGGAACCACGACCATACTGAAATCGAACAACCATTATTGGTTCATAGTATACATGGTGGGCCATAAATCATTGCTTCCTTAATCTCTAATCGTCAAACTAGCCAATTATTTTCTTCCTGATTCTTCAATGTACAAAAGCTGTTCAAACTATTAGAGCGCGGATAACATTTATTTTGGTAAATGTTATGGTCGAAGCCCAGAGGGTAGGTAAACCGAATATTTTTACCGTTCCCTAAGCAATTTAGGCGAAGATTGAACCCATTTTAAGCTTCAGACCTTACTTAACGCGTAACCAACCACTCTGCGGAGATCCGGACCACCGGAATATACATCTTGGTTACTTTGGTGGCCGCAGGCTTAATGTCCTATGGTGGTCTTCTAATAGGATTTCAGACTTTGCTTAAATCGATTAAGTAATGCTTGAAATACCTAAGCAAATCTGATATTTGCCTGAGCATATCACCAATTTAAAGAAAAATTGGAATCCTTTTGAACTTCGGACTTTGATGACACGTGTAGCCAAACCATTTTAAGCTTCAGAACTTGTTCAACGTATGACCAACCACTCTGCGGAAATCTAGAGCACCGCAATATACATTTTGCTTACTTTGGTGGCCGCAGACTTAACGTCGTATGGTGGTCTTCTAATAGGGTTTCAGACTTCGCTTGAGCTGGTTAGGTAATGGTAGAAACGGTTCGGCAAACCTCAGATTGTCCAAGCATTTCTAGCGTCGTAGCAATTTAGGGAAAATCTGAAATTCTCTTAAACTTCAGACTTTATCCGACACTTGACAGCGTCCTGTTTGAAGGAATAACAGTGCGTAATCATTTTGCGTTTATACGATCGTTAGAAACATTTTTGAAGCTGTACTCGAAATTTTGTTTCCGATCTAATCGTTATTCAAAAAAGTGTCTCGAGTATGACTTACTTTGTTATGAAGGGATGATCTTGCGTTGGTCACAAATCTTGTTTACAATAAGTCTATCAATTAAAATGAATAATGGAATGAAACAATACTAATAACAATGTTCAAATAAAATGTATCCACTTTCAAAGAGGAGGAAGAAAAATAAATCATACTTCGCACAATTAAAACGGTATCGCCTAAAAACAATCATTAAACGAACAAATAATCTGTACACACCAGCCGAGACAGTTGCCATTGTACAGGCGCGCTCGAACAAAATATTTGTGTAACGATGATTAGATACTTCTCGAATTAAAGAGGAATTGGACGATCCTTGCTGACGCATGCTCGATCAGTTTTCAATGGGCGTACATTTCGCTCGAACGGTATATCGCGAGGAGTGCTAAAAAAACTGTTTTCACTTCAAGTGAAATTTAAATTGGAATAACAAGAGTTGATATGAGCAGTGGGCGTTCATTTATCTTTTACACTCGGTTAGAAATAACTCGCTCGCATTCTTATTCGTTGCAAACCAATTCTGTATTTAATTACTTATATTAATCGCGCTCAAGGTAGAAGAAAATATTGACGAGCACAATTATTATCTCGTTGTTCTCTTTATTAAGCGAAATTCGATGTAGAAATAGTTTTAATGAGATCATGATAGTTTATACATTATTATAATTACAATATTGAAAATATTCACAGTGAGTCTTATGAATTTTCGTAGACTTACAATTTTATCCTTTTCCTTTAGGCGTTGTAAATACTGACAAGCGACTTGAAAAGGTAGTTTCGAAAAGAGGTAGGTTAGAAAAAAGTAGGAAAATTGCATCTGTCGTTGGCACAGTTTTCGTTTAACAGTGATAATATCGACCACAGGAAAAGTGGTGTAATTTACGCAGAACATTTTTAGCGCGTGTTCGACATGTTTCCCGACTGACCCGTTCCGAAAAACTTTTTGCGTTCCAGTTGCGCTTTCATCTTTAAAGCATATCAAGGAAACATCGTTAATTTCTGTTTTTATCCCAGAATTACTTATAGTTTTATGGAATCAGTTTTTTCTGATAATTTACATGAACTCCTTTTATTTTTTATAGAATGTTTAATATATTATTATTTTATTACTATTGTTCTATAGACACATAAAGTAAATTCATGTACATTGTTAGAAAACCATTACGCGCGTGTGTGTATAACGTATTAGTGTATACACATTCTAAAATGGTGTCGCACAATTGAGAAGTTTGTGTGGTCTGGTAATTTTTTGCTAAACCGAGCCGTTCATTCAGTGTTTGTAAACAATGTTTGACATCTCGTGTACGACCTTCCTGAGTATTCTGCGAACGTTATCTCATAGTGTTCAGTGAATCAGTCCGGCGCGCTCTCTACATAAGAACTGTACGTGTCGAAAATTTCTAATACAGTCCAGTGTTTGCACTTAAACTGTTAATGGCAAATTATACAAATGAATATATGATGGAAGCTCAACGATAAGTCAATCAAGCCCGCAGGTAAATACTTTCCACGAAGGCCGACTAGCAACTTATGCGATACGAAAATAGTTGAAACTTTATATGAACTATCTTTTAACTACTTTTCTGTAGGTACTGAGTGTCCATCTAGAATTATACATATATTTTCTGAAACGTTCTTTCTATAAGATAAAATTAGGGAGAATGAAAATAAAGTTAAAGATAAAGAAATATAATCAGAAAAAATAAAAAAGAAGTCACACTGGGAATAAAAATTAGAGTCACAATCGTTTTGTTACAATCGTTCAGAACAATCTTCTGGTATACTTAATTTAATTTATATAAATAGAGATCAAGAAAATGGAGTTTTTAAAAAATATTCATGAATTTCATACGATTTTTGCTGCTAAATTACATAAGTTTCTCAATTTCATACTAAATTGCTGTGATCGGAATTAATCACCACACAACGCGGCTTTTCTATGAAACGTAACACTCAAGTTGTACGAGGGTTCATTGTGTACGTTGTGTATATAACGTAATCAAACATTCAAATAGGAGAAGGCATATGTTGGAAGGAAAGACTTTGTTCGGACAGTAGAGTGATAATTACTAATCGAATACGTGCGAGCATGCTATATTTTAATTCCCAAATTTTATTTGCTTCGCGCCCCAAACTAATGAATGTTGATGACCCTCCAGCATTCTCGTCCAACCGGAAAGACAATTATGTCCGGTAATCCCCTGACGCGGGTATTAACGTTTTACGTCCAACAATAAACATCGCGCGCGTAAACAAAAAATAAGGGGGGACCGTGATTAAGTCACGCACCGTCGAATTGATCCCGATAAGACTGTTACGAGGGAATCTAGGAAACGGACAGACGGAAGAGAAGGGAGACCAACGTAATTTCGTAATCCCAACGTTGTACACTCGGGGCTTCATTAAGCTGCTTTTTATGTAACAGGCTCGACCGCCGCGGCCGTCGCGTGTCGACGCACACGAGGATTTACTTAACGAGGTTTTATCGGCGATACCGCGGGATTCCGTTGCGATTCCACCTCTACGACGAATACAAGTATCATTGTCCGTACATTGCCACGCGTGCACTGAACTGTCGCTGACGACGACGATTTACACGCTGACGCGCAGTAGCGTGATTTCGAGATAATTGCGAGGGAATTCGATGAATGGATTGAACACGATGATTGGAAATATTTGTTTGTTTGTAACATGAACTAAGAAATTTCGGAGATATGGACATAAATTAATCAATCTTTTTATCATCGCTATACTTACAAAGTTACATAAAGTATTTATATTGTTTTAAAGGTGTTTTATCTTCAATCGGTCCGTGTTATATCTTAATACACATATTAGGGTGATTAAAAACAAACATTTTTTTCTATTTTGGCACATTTCCATGTCACGACTTGCGATTTTCATCAGTACGCCTTCCAACTTTCCTGCAAAGGCAATCCGATAGAAAGTGTGATACGCTCGCCCGTAGAAACGTTCGTACTACAATCTGTTGGTACATAACTTTTCCCGCAGACACGGCAAGGTTTATGAGCCGCGGTACTTGCTTTACGATACGTGTAAACCTGGCCGAGTTATGTAACGCGGCACGTTAAGTTTACGTCGATTTGATAGCCGCGAAGAGAGCAATACTTTCCCCGTGTGATAAAAAGCTACTGATTTAGGGCTAAGGTAATCAAACATTTTCAAATCAAAGAATACTCAATGTAAAATACATAAATGTACATATACAAGCGACGAACATCACACGCGAGGTGTTTTAAATCTGTGTTTCAAGTAGTTTCAGGTAAATTCTGTCACCTTTATTAATTAATTCCCACTAATTATTCTCAACACGAGGGATGCAATCTTAAATTACCCGAGTCCAACCAATTTCGTTTATAAATATTTTTCGAACGTGGTAAAAATGTTACCGTCGTACAAATTATCTCGCACGCATAAACAACAACGATACAGCTTACAAACAAAACACAAATGTCAAAAACCGCCATCCTTGTCGTTTCTTCCATTTGTTTTTGCGGCCTGCATTGTCCCGGCAAAAGTCCCTCACACAGCGCTAGTTTTTACTTTGTGCTGAATAAAATACGGAGACTCCACTTTAATTCGGGGAGCACGATGGTGCACGGCCTATGCGATGCTACATAATATACCCTTCCATTCAGGATCGACTCGGCTAAATTATGAATGGCGGTCGATACCCAGAGGGAGGACGCGCGTACAAGCCATGCGAGTTTCTTCCACAGAAGGGAAAAAGCTCTACGTGGCTTTTCCAAGTACGCGTAGAGGGGTTGCGGCGAAAATCATAGAATAAGTGGAAAGGAGATGACTTTGAGGGAAGTAATAAATCGAAACCGTAGAGGAGAATTTTTTCAAACGATTCTCTGTTCTCGAGACAAAAGACTTCTGGAAAATCGGTAGAGTACGCGTACAAGCATATACGTGTACATAATTATAGCTGTAGCCGGGATTAGAGGATTTGAATGTACTTTTTTTTCGCATTACATACGCAATATTATCGCGATACAATGTCGCGATTGGATGTAGGCCACATCGGATTATCATATCGCGATGATAAAAGAGAAACTAAAAATTCTGGGGGAATATAGGTAATCAATTTGGAAGGTTATGTACACTATACTTGTTACCAGTATTAAGAATATTATTATATTATGATAACAATAAATGACTATGACAATTAAAAAAGTTATATCGACAACAAATTTTTATATTTAAATATGCGGCACGTTCTATCATACCATGATACCATAATAATAAATAAGAAGATCGGGAAAAGTTCCTGATAAATAATTGTTAAGATTAAACAAGCCGCATCAGTTACAAATTCCGTATATCATATGACTGTATCATAAAAAGATCAGGAAAAGAAGAAAATCGACAACGATTACATGCAGGACAGACACAGTCGTCGCTATGGTCCTCGCGCTTTGTGACACTCTTTATACATGCTCCTCTCCGTTATCCGAATAATCTACCCTCCGAGATTCAATCCTCGTCTCCACCCCACAAATATGCTGACCGTGTCTTGGGGAAGAAAATGTAGGGGATGCAGAAAACGGTTATGAGCGAATTGCGCGGTACAAACAACGTGTCAAGCAAGATGGGATGGGACGAGATATACGATTTAAAATAGCATACTGTTGTTATTTAATTCAATTCAATGTAAACTAATTAGTACAAGTCCTACAACTAGACTTTGTAATAATTTGGACTTCGATTCTTTATCGCACGTGTCACTACATCTTTGTGTATGTGGCTTAATAATGAAACCATTAAACAAATGAGTAAAAATGACCGATTCTGATATCTGTTTTCAGCGACGTAGGTACATCGTTCCTTCATCAAGATCTTCGAAGATCCGACGCTCTACCCGAAGCTCTGTTCGCATAAGCGCCGAGGAATAATTTCCCTCGCTGGTGGGGAAAAATATTGTCAACCTTCGACAAGACACCAGAGGAAAAGCAGAGGTGGTCCAGGAAGTGAGGTGGGACAGGTGCAGAGCTACGAGGAGGGCCTAGCACCTGACTGTTAGAGGGTCTTTACTGGGGAGAGGGGGGGGGTGAAGAGTAAAAGCACCTAAGGGCGGGTTGGGGGGGATGCAGCTCGAAAGGGTGGCGGCATGGAGGAGCCCTCGCTGGAGGCTCTCATGCAGGCGGGCCTCATCTTCGTGGTCGGTGTCGCCATCATCCTCTCGAATCTCCTCATCATCGCCACCTACCTCAATTTCCGTGGTGAGTATGATTTGGAGTCGGATCGATGTTACTTTAAATCAACGAACAATAGAATGTTGTAGATACTTTTAAGCGGGATGAAATTAACATGTTCGCTACCAGCGTCCATTTCTTGTACCTGAGCCCAGCGACGCAAATGTGCGACGTGTTTACTGAATCAGTTTACCACTCTGCGTTGCACTAATTTATCGCCGAAATAGTTACAATGGGCTATAATGGGTTAATTACATTTTGTTGATCTTCAATGTTACAAATATAACAATATATAAATATTTTGGAAATATGATACGTTCTCTATGTTTTTATATCTTTTGGGGTATCATCAAACATCTCCATTTTTATCTTTATATTGCCAGTGATTGTATCAGGTGTTTATACAAACTTTGAAAATATTTTTAATTTTCCAATCTACTCTTCAAGTCCATCAGCTTCACTGGATTGTACCGTAACGACATCACTCGTCAAATTATTATCATAGTAATCCCATTGTCGCAAGTGTTCGCGACTACCCAGGATAACATTGTACACGAGTAATACAAATCTAAAGCAACGGTGGTTCAGAGCGATACAAATGAATGTAGGTCCCTCCGAGGTGATAAACTACTACTTGCTGTCTCTCGCGTCGGCGGATCTTCTTTGTGGTCTGCTGGTGGTTCCGCTTTCGGTGTATCCGGCGCTGGTACGAAGATGGGTCTACGGGGATATCGTGTGTCGTCTCGTTGGTTATCTGGAGGTTACTCTTTGGGCGGTATCCGTCTACACCTTCATGTGGATCTCCGTGGATCGTTACTTAGCCATCAGGTAAAATGTCTCAAGTAGTCAGGATTAAGACTCGTCAGACATAATTCACCTCCACTTGGCGTTATTAACACGTTCGGCCCTGGTTATACACTGGTGGGTCGCCCTTTATCCACTTCACGAACCAGCTGCCCACAGGTGAACAGGCGGTTACCCACTTCAAGACCGCATGCTCGCCAGTGGTCACTAAGCGAAATTTAATTGCAGTAAACGATTCTCCGGTCCCTCGAGCGAATATTAGACACAGTGGGCAAGTCTGGTTTATCGTTCAACTAATTTTGAATTAAGTTTTCATAAAACTTAGAAAAAGGCATCGGTTCCCATAAAGATATTGCAAATTATACTGCAGGACCGAACGTGTTAATACACCAGCTCACACGTCCGACATTGGATTTCATATGCAAAGTGCCATTCTACTTAAGCCCTGTACGCGCGCGGACAAATTGCATTACAGTAATCAATTAGCGTTCATTTGAACTCGGTTCGCCCACGCATGATCTTATAAGATCTATATCGGACATGGTCTTTCGCGTGGAAGATCCGGTGTCAGACGTAAGTGAGCTTGACAGGCGACTATGTTAAGGTTGACGTGAGTGGTTGTTGTCAGAGTCAATCCTAATAGACGTTCAACCGCGCAAGACATAGTAGTACATCAACGGCCACAAAATGTTTACATAGGGTGCGTCATTCCAGAGTTTCCTTGCGAGTATAGATTAATTCGGTTGAGATTCGGTCTCTTTTGATTCTTCGTTGCTACTCCCTCCCTGAAACCGGAAATTTTTACAGCAGGTAAATGTTGACCACGTGTAAACAGGGCCATTGCGGATGTGTTCGTAGCGTTGGAGAGTGGGGAAAGGGAAAAGAGTGGCTCAGTCGGAGAATACCAAGTAAGAATAGGAAGAGGCTGAGCCTTCATCAAATTAAGCTACCTTCGCATTGTACTCTGGATAAGCCATCCTGTAATATTAAAAGACGTGGTACTCATCTGTGACAAAAATATTGAATGAGGAGATTTTGGTATCAAGATTATGGTATCATCTGGTTTCTTTACTGTAATTTTTCTTCGCTTGGCTAGGTACTGTCTTTTTTTTTGCTCTTTTTAGCCAATTAGCTGTTATTGACGAGTATGCTCGCCACGAAGAAACTGTCGCTCGCGCGTGGAAATTAGGGTTACGCGTTAACGTGGGATCGATTAATATATGAGAAGCACGAATAAACAGCATTATACACCTTACTTTTTATTCCTCAAATAATTTTCGAGTAGCTGAATTTAATGCTAAAGCACGCTCTTCACTCGATAAAGTGACGCTTCCCAGAGTGCTCTTGTATATCTTATACATCCACCCTACTTACATTTTCGCGGGTATTATATACACATTGAGGTCATATAATATCTTGTTAAAAATATGTACCACGTTTATTGCGTTCACGAGACGCTTTTCTGTAGGGATAAGATTAAACGAACATGAGATGCGTTCTATTCATACGTTTGCTCTAACGAATCAGCTGTTTTGTGTCACCGTCATTATTCCGCAAGAAAAATTTTGCGGTTTCAGGCTGATCATCGATCCATAGCGTGAAACTAATATTGCGTGTGGAGAACGAGTTACGTTCATCTATTAACAAATCACAATAATGGAACTTACTGCGAACCATTTAACATAACTGACGCAAGTCTCTTTTTATTAATCCTATTGTACTTCACGTTCAGTTCTAGTTCCTATCCATTTGCACTTCCTGTGCAATTTTACTTCGAGTTAAATTCTATTTGCTATCCATTTGTATTTCCCGTTGAATCGAGCTTCCTGTGCAATCGCGTCGCCACCGCTCCAAATCAAACATACCCACCCCTCGTATAAAATGTTCCGTCACACAAGGAACGAGTGGCTAACCAATTAATATTGTCTGATTAGAAAACCATTACGATACGAGACCGTTCAGACGAAAACCCGATGCCAATGTTGGATGGTCTTCACGTGGATCAGTGTGGCGATGATGTGCTGTCCACCACTCCTAGGTTTCAACAAGCCGATTTTCGATCGGGAGGCCTTCATATGCATGCTCGACTGGGGCAACATGGCTGCGTACACCATCACACTGTCGATCCTCGTCCTAGGACCATCGGTCATCACCATAGTCTACACTTATTGCTACATCTTCACGATGATGAGGCGACTGCGTTCGGGCGTGTTGATGCACGACAAAGAGTACGCCACAGCGCTCTCGGAGAACTTGAGCAATCCGAGTCACCTCATGTCTTTTGTCCTGGTGATCACTTTCTGGGTGTCCTGGGCACCGTACGCAGGTTTCCGGATATACGCCGTCGTTAACGGACCGCCTCAGGTAACGTTCCGTTCATTGCTACTGGGGTGCTGTACGTAACTGTGGGAAATTTTATGCGAACGATTAAACAATTGTACTTGCTACATAGAATATGCCACGTAGCCGATCTACATATATTTCATAACGCATTTCCTGTTTCGGTAAAAACTCGGGAACCATAAGAAATGAAGAAATTAAGAAAGATATTTACTTTCGATTAACCAGTTAGCTGTTCTTCGGGAGTATATGCATCATGAGGATATGGCAATATTTTGTTTTATGACGATTACACTCGGCGTGCAGAAAGGTAGCTACCATTTGCTACTTAAATTTAAATTTTTGAGGAAAACAAAAGATATTTGTATATTCTGTGGGAATATTTTTAAAGAAGAAACACGGAACTGGCTTCTATATTTTTTCTTCAGTAACTCGAGCCACGAACTATTAAAGTATGTTTATTAGATAGAATATACCCGCACATCCAATTTTTTATTTTAGAACTTTCAGCATCGTTGTTATTAAGTTCAAAATTTCAAACAATTTTAATAAAACAGAAGAATTCGAAACTTTAGTACGTTACGATACTGCGTTTCGTGATGCCGACGCAGCTTTAACTCGACAACGATTTAAAAAAAGGATCTATTATTTAAAAGAATGAATTGGAATTGTGGCTCACTCGACCGCTTTAGCAGAAAAATTCCTGACTCGAGAGTATTAATAAGCAAAGCAAAGTTGACGTATATTTGTTCCTCCTACAATGCACACTCTTTGCCCTGAACATGCCAACATGTAACACATTAAGGGTAACTCCATAGATTACGTCACAAGTGGCCGTAAGTCGGGAGAAAAAAAAAACTACCAGTACCTGAAAGCTCTATTATGTTTGCTCGATAATATTAATACTTATATACGTACGTTTTTACATTTGAAAGTCCAATTAGAAGTAAACTTCGAATTTTATGCAAATCGTATTAGCTGCAGGAGGTAGAAAGTAGCCAAATTAAAGAGTAAATTAAAAAGGTATATTAAATATAACTAAAATGCGTTTCTCGAGTCCTCTTCTGTTGAAACAATTTTTTTGTTTTAGCCCTACTTCTTTATGTTTTTTCTTTTTTTTCAAAAATGTATGTTTGCCCAAAATTTCTGGTTCAAGTAGAAGCCAAAGCAAAAAAAGTTGTTCGTAGACAAATGTTGCACATTAATGTTTAATCATAAATCATTAAAGGGCAACTTTTCCATAGGAAAGTATTTCAACGAAAGCGTGAAGTTCTTAGGAAGAAGCATTTTAAGTAACGTGTCCCGAAATTTAGGTCAGAGCATTTAAGGAACTATATAAGTGAATGGAGATTTTCCGGCGGTACATTGTGCAACGTTCGTGTCACAAGGACATACTTCAGCGTAATGCCTCCAGAAGAATGTTTTTTTTTCTTCCCCAATGAACCACAATGCTCACTCATTCGCAGCGTCACGCGCAACTACAATTGTCCCACGTGTGCTAGATCACTTTAATAATTCCTGTTTTTATAACGTAACCGAACAGCCTCGCGTGATAGTTTAATTTATAACCTGGGTTTATACCTCGGTGCTACATGAAACTCTAGATCTTCAGATATAAACATTATCGGTCAACATACATTTTTAACGATCCAACTAGTAATAGCGTATAACTAAGCAGCAGGATGCAATTACTTCTTGTGTTCCAATATGAAAAAATGATAAATTAAAGCCGCAAGGTTGTTAAAACTTTAACCGATACCAGCTACGGTGAAAGAAACGGAAGTTTCGCTGATTCCTGTGTTGCTGCCGGCACGCGGTGATTAAGCTGTACAAACGCTCCAGTTTAAAATCAGGGTTGTTACAGAAAGTCGATTATGTAAAAATAAATCTGGGGTGAACCAAATACGAAAATAAGATTTGGGACAGTAAACAAGTTTCATGTAAATTAGCTGTTTGGTTTCGATAACTAAGAAATAACATTGTGTAATCGACTCCTAGCAACGTATCATCGTTTTATATTAACATCTAGTGACCCAGTGTCATGTATATTAGCGTTTAGGATACAATGATTTAAGAACGAGAATATGTACTTGAGCGTGGTAGTAGATTAGCACACTCTTTTACTGTAGCTAGTGAACAATTTGAATAATCACTGGCAAACCAATGTCATGTAAATTACTTTAAGGATCAATAATTGGAAAGTAACTTTCAACCACCGAATGATTTCAGTGGTCCCTAGTGAACCATTATCGCGTAAATCACTATGAACTGGTGAATAATTTCAGTAGTCATTACTAAACCAGGGTCACGTAAATCGCTCTTTACAGTTCAATGATTGACAATTTACAATATGCACTTGAGTGTACTGGTAGATTAGCATATTCTTTTACTAGTAGCTAGTAAACAATTTCACTGATCGCTAGTAAACCAACCTTCAGCAACTTCGACCTTCCTAACGTTTACCCCTGTGTAAATATAATCCAGAGCAAACACAATCCTTCCAAAGACACCCCAAGTTTCTTTTACACCACTTATCCAAATGACATTCCCAATTCTTGTTACATCGTAGGTGCCATTTCTACATTTCGCCGTTGTGTGGTTGGGAGTGACGAACAGTTTTTGGAAAGCGGTCGTCCTTGGAACACTGAGCCCCCAGTTTCGACTCGCGGCCCGTGTCCTTTGTCTGACGCTGTGCTGCCGGCACAGGCGACTTCCGCCGGAGCTCCTCGGCCTCGACGACGACGATTAAAAACCCACACGAAACGCCTACGAGAAGAAGGAAAAATGCTTTCTTTGCGCGCGCGAGCGTTCTACACGCGCCTCATTCCTAGAGCATCGCTTTTATCTCTATTCAGGGTCGTTCTTGCATCCGCTATCGCCATTCTCGGAGTTTTCTTCGAGGGCTGAGACTGAGATTCTTCTATTCCGAAAGACGCTGAACGCTGGTCTGAAAACATTTCGGGGGATCAGTTACGGGGTCGCCGAGAAATGCTTTGTGATTCGGTGCGACGAATATACACGCGTAAATTCGTCGTTGATCGAACGAACGAAATGGGATTTTAACAGGTGTTGAACTTAACTGTTAACTTTTATACTCTTTGTAAAGTTTCAACTTTTAATCCACTTTTTTCTGGTCTGAGTTAGTTTTTTGGATCAACACTTCAATTTCGTTATAAATGTTATTTTTGTATAGTTATTTATTAAACGATTAAGAAATGATTTCGAAAGAGCTTATATTTATTGACATTTATCATAAACTCAAATGAAAAAGCAGTATTTTTTAAAACTTGATTCATTGTTTAAAAGATTAAACGCGAGAAAGTATTTCGTCCTCAAAACAAAATACAAGTTCCTGTTTAACGATGTTTAACTTTTAACAGTTTCGTTCAATCCTCGGGTTTTAACGATATTATTAAACTAAAGCGAAATATTTCACGATATCGCGTGTAAGTATTAGCATCAGCGACAGAGCTCGGCGATCAAATTTTTTAAATATTCACTTCGCGAAACGGCTGATTTTAGACGCTTTAAATATCTTGACGTTTTATGCAAATCTTCGATAAGGTTTTCTAGAGTTCCAAAATGTTGATCTATAGTCGAGCACCAAAGAACTATTCGAGACCGAAAGCTTATACAGGTAACTCTAAATTACGAACGTGATGCGTTGATTGAAATGAGTTTGTGGGTTGAACTAATTTTTTTTTATCTACAAATATAAACTTTGCGCATTGTAAAATGTTGATTGGCGCGAGTTTCGCATTCGTCGAATGGATTGGCAAACGCAATTCATTGATCCCTGCAATGTTCGCGAATAAGAATTGTTCGTTTCATGAAAGTTCGTATACATAGGTTCGCCCGTATACGACGGTGTAACTCATAATCTTATAATCAACGAGAAAATAAAAATAATACGATAAAGTTGCAATTACGAGGACTAAATTTCAATTGATTCGAATAATCTTAACTCGATTCTTCTTTAGGTGAATTTTAACTTTAACGCAATCGGTGAAACTTTTCGCGCATATTGTACACACGTAATGCCTAATGTTAAAGAAAAATAGATGAAAAGTGCAGAGAAAAGCATGCACTCGCTTCTTCTAACATCCAGAATAAATATATCGATATAAGAATATTCCTTTTTCTATACGATGTCGAAATAAATGTCATAGCTGTGTGAACTATTTAAAAAATAATAATAATGTTAGAGGAGAAGGTTCAAACACGACCTAGCAGTTTCTTTTTTTATGCGTTTCAATTACACTGGCACACATTTTATTACCAGACAACTTACTAACAAAGTCGTATGTTTAAATGATATTCATAAATTTATGTTTGAAGAGCACAGTTGCAAAATATTTCAAACCCTACAAATGCAACTCTGAAATATTTCAATATTTTTCTCCAAGAATGAACGTAAACATAAAAAATGTATCACAATTAAAAATTGAAATTCAGCACTTGGAGCTTGAACCACATTTGAAATAATTGCGTACCCGGGAACCGTTCTCTTATCCACGGAAGAAAAAGTTTCAACGTTACAAATAAAGATTCAAAAGATACGTTTACGAGTGTCTTTGTTACTCGTCATATCGATTTTCTTTAAACCGAGGTTCAATCCGCTTTGGAAATAAGCCTTTCATTTTTGACTTCTGATATCGATATCAAAGGATTTACGATTTTGTACCGTTTTCTTTATTTTAAATGGATATCTTGAATTCTTTAAATGAAATGAACTTGGAAGACAACATCAAGCTCATCACATTGATAAAAAAAAAAAAAAGCGTTGTTCGTGTTTGGACTTTCTCCTCTAATAATTGCGTCAAAGTGCGTGGAAAGAAAAGAATCAAAACTCAGCCTGAGCATTTCCATACGAAGAAAATTCTACACGGTGCATGAAAGATGACCTTCAATACTTTAAACGTCGTCGGTGAGCTTTCGACGCGACTCCTGCTCAAGGTCTACCGACGAGCGTACACTGTCTCTAAAATAATCTCGCTTCGCTCAAAATGCTAGAGTCCGTTAATTAGAGGTAACAATTTTTTCGTAAACGGAGATACCAGTGGCGTATAAACGATTATATGAAAATGAACAAAAAAAAAATAAAAAGAATACGATTTGCGAGATCGAGACGAGAAATCGTTTTCTCGATGTTTAAACTAACCGTTGCCTATCTACGTCATAAGATCACGCTCAATAAGTATCGTAGCGAGTTGTACGAAAAACAAAGAGTTACTAATAACTAAATCGTGTGAATAAGACGAGAGCAGAGATTTAATTATAAAATTAATTCATTCGAGTCAGACCTGGGCATTATCGTGATAGCTAATTGTCAAATAAATATCTGGTCAGGTCTGTGAGATTATTATAATATAATATAATATATTATAATATAATAACATAATGCTGGTTATTTGAAACTATTTCTGGCATTTCGTACAGTTCTTAACTTTTCAAAAGACGATTCATTTTGTTAGTCAAATGGATTCAAGTATCATCTTGTTTCTTTTGCACGACACTTGTACATAAAAAGCTATACAGATTATTCGGTTTTCGATACAATAAGTATCCCAATTATCGGAATGATCGATGGTAGCGTTTTATTAAAATTTTACGTTAATCGACAATTGATAAAGCAAAAAGAGAGAAACTAGATTTATTGTGATAATTATTCGTTATCCGTTGTTCGAAGAAAAAGTGCCCAGCTCTGATTAAAATGAAGCTGATATACAACAATGAGAAATTCTAGTCAATTAACGGAGATGCCTCTACGAATGTGACGTGTCGACGGACGTGGGGGAGATTTTCCGTCGACGTATGCGCCCGTAGAACGCCAAGGAAAATCTCCGAAGGAGAACCGACCGCGGCCATTTTACGCTTTTTTTATCGCGCTTCCTCTCTACTCGACTAAACGCGCTCGGCTCTCCTTTCCACCCCCCATCTCTTTTTTGTCGAAAAGCGACGAACGAACGTTTTCCGATTTTCGACCAAGCGAAGGCTTCGAAAATTATTGTAAATCTGCCGGAAACAAAAGTGTATTTCCTTGTATTCGAGAAGAGAAACGTATATAGATGGAGGAAGAAAAAAAAACGATGACGCATATAGGGAGAACGATGTAGATGAAACTCGATTTGTAAAAGAAAAAAATCGATTGGCTCGAATTCTGCTTCCGGGAGACGCTCCATTGCCGATTGGGCGATGAGTACTTTGCCGAGACACTTCTTCGTTGTAGAAAGGAAGCATTGTTATAAATAAAAAGCGATGTTTACTTAGAATCTATTGTTCTATAGTGTACTGCTTCGTTAGGATGCCTTGTTTTCGAAGCTCGTACCGTCCTTTATAGCGGGTGTACACTAAACGACGGGCTTTCAGAATTGATTCTTTTTTTCATCGGAATAAAAGGAACTTTTCCAGAATGTTTTATTTTCCTAGCGAAGCTCGCACTATCCTTTACACAGAGTACCGTTTAACCAGTTGGCTAGTTTTGGACGAATATGCTCGTCACGAAGAAATGGAATTATATTGTGTTACTGCGAGTATACTCGTCGCGAGGAAAACTAGCTACCACTTGCTCTTTAAATTCCAATTTGAGTGAGAAACACAATATATTCGTAAATTTGGAGGAAATATTTTTAAAGGGGGACCATGGAAATGGTTTCTGTATGTTTTCTTTAGTTTATTAAATATAATATACTTGAAATCGGCTCATTTTTGTGATACAATTCAATTGCACACTTTTCAAAGAGGTCGCAACAGCCCACTGGTTACACGACAGACCTTAGGGATTAAAGGAAAATGTTTACAAACCCTAATCCTATGAATTCTGAATTAATTTCTAATACACGACACCGTTCCAATTTCAAACTGATTTGGTACGGTCATGAAGCTTCACTTTGATGTAAAACGTGACGCGAGTGAGATTAAAATATGAATCCAAAACAACCATTTCAAAACTCAACACTTCAAGAGAGGCCTAGTTCAACGGTAGCAATTGGAAGCATGATAATGTTCCCTGTAAGAAAGTTATCGGTACACAAGTGACGTCTCACTGATTGTTGAAATACTATGCAACTTTACAATTTGCTTCTCTGAATTTCTACACAAGTTTTGAGTTGTACGACTGAGAATTCAACATCCCTGTTAGAAGAGAACAAAAATCGACAATTCAGCTCATCTTTTCCGATGAAATAACACACCGCTGAGACTTCGTGAGTTATTGAACAAAAGCTTCTTTTTTTCAGTTGTAGTCAGATTTCTAATACTACCGCCATCATAAAACTTCTACGACCACAAATATCTATTTAGCTCCCTCAACTTTTATCGCGATAATGTTAAAGCAACAAAACTCCTACCTCGAAATAGAAGCCTCGGTTTACGTATGGACGTATATGTTTTATGTGGCTTTTTTTAATCCGGAGAGGCGCCGCGCCGCTGTTAGTAGCGTTCAATATTTAATTAACACCCTTCACGACCACTACATAGAAGCATTCATTAGGCTGAGTTCATCATGAAGCGTCGGGCAAAGCATCGATCAGACCCGATGCAATTCAACTGAAACAAACTCATGCGTGTACTCTCTGTTCCACGGGAGACTATAATTAGAACACAACGGATTTTCGTTCGTTCTGCGCATACCCCCACTTTATCGGCTATGTCTTGCATTCTATTGGTTGTTCTTCTACTTAACAATTTTCCCGCCAAACGTGAAAGTGCAAGCGCAAGTATCACGACGTCGATCGCAGCGTGCTCTTTGGGTGAAACAACGTTTGCATAAAATACAATAGCATTTGTGTTATTCTGTTGTTTATTTTGATTCTCTGTTCGACGCTCCACTACGAAACCGGCTTTATACACGTGATTTTATTAAACGGTATAAATGTAGAAAATATGTAATGTCTGTCAGACTCTTTTCACAGTTATCACGTTCATGTATATGTGAATTTATATTTGTCGATTACAGGTGAATCCCATTGCTGTGTTTACTGGGCTTCAGGGTGTTTCGTAAATAAACATCGATACTTCAATAGGAGGATGTACATATATACTAAACAAGTGAAAAAGATTATATGAACACAGGTCATTGATGCCATGGGTTTTGATAGTGGGATATAAAAGATTCTGAGCTGTATAATATGTACAACTTGTATTGATATAAAATTCTTTGCTCAGTCTGGAATTCAGTGTGTAGATTCACCCACTGAAGTATTGACACGTATTTGTGTAACACCCTGTACAATCTCATATGTGGCGTATCAAAACACCCGTACCGCACGCTTAACTGTGAAACGGGAATCAAAGTCTGACAGCAACTATGATATTTGAAACACGAACTAATTGGACGAACTAATTGGACGTGGAGTCCTTTCGGAAGCAGATATATAATCGTCTATGTGATTATTTACATGATGAGTCATTTACTCGATTACGCTTAAAACACCGCGCACATCTAAACGGTGATGCATTGTGTTTCGGGGGCTTGTAATTTTCAAGATATGTGGATTCGTATTATGCTAGAATTCAGTTTATAGTTCAGAGCATAACTGCGATGCGGCGTATTTCACTCCGCTGTGCGCATATCCCCACTCCGCGGAAAGTCCCTTGTATTCTATTGGCTGTACCCCCACTTAAGGCGGCCCGTACCGAATGGTGATACACAAACGGGTGATAGGATGAATGTCGAAATTCCCGCGACATTTCCCAAGCTCAGCAGGTATGCGCGAAGCAGTTATGTTCAAGACTGAATTCTGATATGGATCATTCCATAAGTAATTTGGTTTTTTAAATTAATTTGTGCAAAGAGCAGTTATTTGAAACACCCTATAAACATCAAGTGAAACAGGGAAAGATAAATAGCACACATAACTTGATAATTTTACTTGTGCAAAAAGAAGCAAGAAAACATTTATTTACGTAATCTCGTATTATTGCTGCACCATAAAAGTTATAAATTCGTTTTATCCAGTATATCCTATGATTATTCAGCAGTTTCCACATATCGAATGTTCAGATGGAAATATAATGTTTGATTCGCCGCAAATTAAAAGCTGTACGCGAACGAAGGAAAACGAAAAAAGAATCTCAAATTCTCTAAAATCAACTTAAAATTATGTCTGATGAATACGTTTGGCCGACTACGATAATTGTCCTTTTTATTAACTAAATCGTTAGTTGTAAAATTACCAAACGAAAATACTTATGGAACCACGTGACAGTTCTCGAGAACTACCGGTGTTCAACGGCAAGCTTGACGGCAAAAAAGAAGAACTGATTTTCTCACGGACATGCCTGGGCTCTCGTCGGCTTTCTTGACTTACGGGGTTACAGAGAATCTTTAACTTTAAAATCAAAATGCTATCTTGCATAATTCTTATTCAGATTAGGCGTCGGGACGGTCGGTGGTCTGAATTTTACGGCCATCCATTTCGACGCGCGCTAAGCTATGTTTATTAATACGTACAAATGTTGTTTAGAAATTGGCTAATTACAGTGTTACGTCAGTGTAAATCTGTTACGTCCAATATTCGCGCGTCTACGTCACGATTCTAGTACGATTTGTAAGCGTGCTAACGAACGACAACGCGTTACGATCTTGTAACAGAAGTTACAATCGTCGGCCTGACTCTGTCTGATAGAAACAATGGAACTTGGAGCTTTCGTGAAAGAAGAAAACAATATGGAAACCCCGTATGTCGCGAAAAGCAGACTCCTCTACTTTACACGTGCCGAAAATAATAATTATCAGAATACGCGTAGCGCAATCATCAGTCTAAAGATTCAATTGATTAACGCAGTCGATTGATTTGCTTTACGATCCTCTACTGAAATATCAGTTTGGTTGGCAACACTCTGGTGGAACGTGGCACCCTTAAATCTTCCATCAAGCATTCATGTAGTTGTGCCTACATAAACTTAGTTTTTATTAATTTCAACTCTTTTTTAATTACGGTAGAATATTTAAATACCTCGGAATATGTTGTTTAATTTAATTTTTTTGAGACAGCTTTTAGATACAAAAAGGTTGGAGATCGCTGGTCTAGGCTAACTAGGGAATTGCCTTGGGCCCATACCCATTAGAGGTATATCAGTTTAAAAATGTTATTTTTTTTTGTTCGGTTATAATACAGATGCTAGATGGAAACAGTCGTAAACGTAACGCGTGAAATTGCTGCTCAGATATCGTAATGTACGCGATTATTAACGGAAAGACCCGATTTTAGAGGTTAGCCTAGGGATTTCCCTAACTTTACATAATTGTCACTTAGGATGTCCTTTAATCTCGCACCGATCGTCTGATCATCATTAAAAAAAACACACTTGTTTAAGTAACGAGAGAACATCGGCGACATTTCACTGATGTTATAATGTCTTAACTATAGAACTGAATCAAACTAAACTTGTGACTACGTTATAGGTAAGACGTTACTGTATATGCCTCTAATCTGACGGGCCCTCAGAAGTCACCTTTAGGTCGTGCGTATTGCGGTTCTTTCGCCCAAATTCATTGTTAGAAGCTTTAATTCTTAACGATTTGGACCGTTTATTTTGAAAGTGGTGTAAGTGCATCTAAAAAAAATGAGACGTCACATAATGTGTCATTAATTTAGTGTTAAACAAAAAAAAACTAAAAGAAAAAAAAATGGACATGCACCACTTTCAAAATAAACGGTCCATTTAATAACTTGAATGCACACTGACACAAAAAAATCAGTAGAACGTGCACTCACCAGAAAATTCGAAACCCTAGAACCACAAAATATTAAATAAATATTTCTGTACATATGGTTTAAGAAGTATCACTCGAGTCATACTTTTTGGGATTAAATAATTGTTTGGGATAAATGTCTGAGAAATATTAAATGTACATGGTGATCCGCTGAAGTCTACCACTTTCTTCTTTCTCGAAAGATAAGCTTGAAATTTTCTAAAATGGCGAGAACAGTTTTGAAATAATTTGTTGATACCTGTTTTTCGTATATACATACATTCAGAATACTTGCAATGTAATTCTAAATATAATTAACATAATTATAATCAAATAAATGGGTATTTAATATTTTGCGTTACTAGGTGAGGGAACGAACAAAAAAAAAAAAACTCGCTAATTTATCGCCACGATCATATCTATACGGTGACCATAGATGTTACAGAACATAAAAACACTTCTGAGTTAAAAAATGAAGACTCAAACTTACAACCAAAAATGAAGTCGCAAACTTGTCATTTTTATTATACTCCGCAACTTCGTGCGCAATAATGAATCTGAAACAACTAAACGAGAAGAGATCCAAGAGAGGTATAAATAAACGTCTGTGCTTCAGGGCGAAGAACGTATGGTCACCGTACGTAAGAGAGACGAATTTGTCTTACTCTATCGCATCGCTTCCGTATTCGTCGGAACCATAATTCTATCGCCCTTTAAGCCACTACATCGAATCTAACGATTAGCCAAGCTTCATCGTTACTCTCGTGCCACTCTGCACTCGTGAAATCGCCAAACCGAGCAGTATTAAATTCCTCAGCGACGATGAGATTCTAAATACTTTAAAGTCGCTCAAGAGGAAAGAAGAAAGGAGAGCGAAATTGGAATGAGTTAGGGGGGGCAGTGGGAAGATGGCGAGGGTGGGAGAGAAGGAGTAAGTAGTGGCGACGAAGACGCGAGAATATCGAAAAGGAGGGTAATGATATCTGCATCGCGAAGAAGGGTCGCAAGGTTATGGTCCACTTCTTTTTACGAATGTAGACGAACGTGGATAGAAGCGCGGCGAAAAACGATTGACGATGAAAACTCGCTCGTAGGATGGGGCGGAGAGTGAGGTTAAGTTAACGGAGCTGGTCCCTGGCAATTTTTCCGGGCTACCTCCATTATGAACGATTAATTACCATTTTTGTACCTAGCTGCTAGTTTTGTACTAGTTTTGTAACGTACCTCACCGCGGCGTGTGCTGTTATTTCATATTTTACATGATCGATTATAATGTAAGCTTGATCGATCACTCGCCAGGTGGCACGTTTGCTGCCACGTGGTCAGCGCAATCGATGATCGTCGCGAGGAAATGTTGTGTGAACTCGGTGTGATGACTATAGAAATTTTCGAAATGAACGCGACTCTTATTTTTCAGTAGAACGCTGATTATGAAACGATAATTAGCGGAAAAAGAAACATTGCCGGAAGCGGAAGTTTTTTGTGAAGTCTCGAAAATGTAGTTGCGTGCCACGTGAGCGTTTTCAGCCGCGAAGGACGCACGGTGAACGAAGTGAAAAACTACTGGAGAGCTAATTTGGTATAGTGCAAAAAAGGTATACATGTGAGAATACTCACGATAGTAACACTTTCAAATGGAGACCCGGTTTAGAGTTTTTTACACTTATCCGATCCAGATTCGATTCAATTTTTAACGATCCGAGTATTGTATCCACATTCGTCCGATCCGATTCATGCATGCGCTGTATGTGAATGCACGTGGATGTATGTAAATACAACACTCGGTACATTTAAAATCGGATCTTTCTCGGACCGGAGAAACGTAGAATGCCCTCAATACGTCAAGACAGTTTTTAGTATATCACTGAGATTCTACTGTCAGTAAAGTTAAATTGGGCAAAGAAAAAGTACCAGAATTCTTAAGGAAAGGCAAATCACAATCGAGAGAATTAATCCCTATTTAGTTTGAATAATCGACGTTCTACTGTATTTGCGTATTTTGATAATGGGTTATTTAGGGAGGGTTCGTCGAAATAATTATTTACAACTCAATCGCTTTTTACAAATCGATCTGTTAAGGAAAGATGTATAGAAAACAAAACGTTGATAAGTATATTATTAATCGGGGGTACCGTATTTAGAATACGATATAGAAATTAGCGTTTTGAGTTCTCACCTGAGAAACTAAGAGTGGTTCACGATCGCGTGCGATTAAAAATCAGCACGGGTAGGTTGTCATTTCGGTGAACCTGCGAAGCCTTCAAAGATAAAATGAAATGTTCGTGCCTAAAAAGATAAAACTTTTCCCTGCGAACGGTACATTTAGAACTTTTAATTACACTATTTAAAAAAAAACTTTAATATTATTCAGTTACCGAAATAAAACTTTTACCATTATTTGAAAAACTGTTTAATATACTTTGAAAGGGAAAATATGTGGTTTAACAAAACAATTCATCGGATCACCGAAACGACTGTGTGCGGGCAACCAAAAAAAGCAATTGATTCATAAAAAAATTCATAATCTCGTTGAACGGCAACATGCATTGACGGACGAAACAGTCTCTGTTATGTTGTGATGTTAAAAGAAAAATGTTTAAATTTTATTCTCGTTGAATGTGTGTCAAAAAAATGGTGCTTCTGCGTACAACGTAAATGTTTTGAAATTGCATGCATCCTAAAAGTATTATTCCGTAATGGAGACGGCAGGAATTCGATTCACGGTAGACTTCGGGAAATATCCCCGGTCGCCCGAGTGCAATGATGGGTGTACTAGATACGTCGTGACGATAACGTGATATAACTTCGATGATAAGAATAAAATATTAACGATTATTGTTCTAGAGTATAGAGATAGCGACATGATATTCCAATAATAAACAGTGAAAGCGTAGATGTCGCATGTTTCACCAGACACACGATCGGATTGCGTTTCATTCATTAATCCCATTCCTATTTACAGATTTAAAAATATTTCTTTGCATGAAAATGTGGATTCTTACGATTTCCTAATAACACAAAATTCATCTGGATAATGTGCATTAACTTTTCAGTACTGCACGGAGTACTTGAGTAACTCAGGGCCGATTTGTCGGACGGTTTTAACACCACTTTCCCCGGACCCAGCAAATTTGTTAAAAGTTACTTGGATTTTAATTTTTTGTGAACACAAAATTAAAATAAAGATAGAATACAGTAGGTTAAATTATGTAAATTTTTTATCTGGTGGCAGAATTTAGATCATATTCTTACGGAATTCTCCGCTCTCTCTCAGGCACAGTACAGACGTAAAGCCCGGTTATAAATTTACTAAAGAGATATTGATTCTCTTAATTCGGGACCATCGGTGCTGGGATTAGGATCTCATCGTCAGCTTTTGTTTGGGACCCCGTAAATACCAGGGACACTTTTTATTAAGCCAAAATGCATGCCTAAGAAGTGCTTTTTTTGTCGCTTCTGACGTCATGCGCGGTACAATTAAGATTAACAAAATAACATGACGGACTCGTACGAATCCCTCGCAATCTCCTTTGGCTTGGAATCCCGCAAGTCTAACTCCGCCCCTGGAGTAACCTACAAAGTATTTCTTACTCGCTACAAGGTAATTACTTTTCTTTTCGTATCATCAAAAAGCAAAGGGATGAAATTGCGAGACTCATCCACCTTATAATATGTATAGCCACTTTTGTTGAAAGCTTCTTCTGCCTTCTAACAGCATCACACGAATATCGATGATTGACAAAAACCCAACAAAACCGAATGAAATCTAATTATAAAATGAAGCTCATTCATAATACGAAGAGTCAAGACAAAAATAACACCGAAGTGAAATTCTAGCATCGAACTGAAACGGTCTCAAACCTCGGCCTAAAATTCCCGACAACGGTCTCGTTTTTAATGAGCCGCCTCTCTAATCGATATTGAGCTGGCAAACAGAGTACACACCGCGACGCTTACCGTAAAAATTCCCAGCATACCCTCGTTTTCGCAAAACCCCCGACGATCTTAAATTACATTTCGAGCCCATCGTGCGCAATTACATCCCGCGCGTATGCTTTATCTCACGAATAAGCGCGTCCGTGACCCCCTTTTTTTTTCTCAGACATCCGGCCAGGAAATGTAGGTCGTCCGGTGAAGGAGTCCTCGCTTCACGTACTACGCGGCATGTAAATGCGCCTTAACCCTCCCGTCTTTCGCACGGACACTACGTAAACGCAGCCGTGTGCATTCTCGAGTGTGTCCGTCCTGACACGGAGTGGTACTACTTGGTCGGCGCAGCAGCCATTAGTCAATACCCCGGACATTAGTCGATACACGGTATACTGGTCCCGCTTTGCAGCCACCAAGCCACGGGAGGGGGGTTTGGAATAGGGTCGAAAATCCCCTACCCGTCGGCCGCTTTCCTGGAAACAGCGATACTTGGTAGCAAACTTTTGAATTCTTGCCAGCCCTCATCCATTGTTCGCATGGACGAATCGATATCATTTTATTGCTGGCGTGTGCATATCTTTTCGTGACCAACTCTCCTCTAGGTCTCTTCTCCGGCAGGGAATGCGGATGATTCCAAGATCAAAGAAAGATGCACTTATTCTGATTTATTTCTACGTGGTATTGATATTGTGAATTTTCCTGCCTCGTCGAGTGGTAGGTTTATTGGAATGATAAAAGTCCAGGATTATTTGAGGTCGATTGAGCGATTGGGCGATGCGATTTTAATTCTCACCGGGTTAAGGATTTTGATGATTTTACTGATGGTAACCCGACCGGTGTAATATAGTAATACAGGTGTAAAAATGAAGTATGTGTGAGCCCCGGAGTAACTTGTCTAGAGTAACTTTAAACCAAAAGTATATTCTAGTATAATTCTTTTTGTACAGCTATTCCAAAAATCCAGGTGTACAAATATTTATTTTATTTACTGTATGTAATGGCCGTTTATACAGAAATAGTCTAAGAGAATTGTATTTCAGCAGTACCAGTATACCGATAGTCAGTAACTGTAATCTGAAGTGGAGTGTTGAAATTGAATGATCATCACGCATGATAAAGTGTCGAAAAAACCAATAAAAAATGGCCGACCCGCACGGTTTATTATTCGAAAAAATGTTTATTTATTTTTTACACAAAATCCCGTGCACTCCGCTCGAGTACAACTAACTACCTCTGTACATATAAATTAGTACTTCTCGATTACCGTTGATCGTTCATCGGTCGGCGTTCGGGACTGCTCGGGACGAAGTTTTTTGAATTGATGCCAAGCCAATCAATGGCTTCGCACATTATTCCGTTTAGTTTCTTTCGTATCGCGATAACAAACGTTTATCGGATCGCGTTCCCCATTTTAGAGATCCGTGTAAAATTTTTGGTATTATAAAATTACTTTTCAAATAGCGATTCGGTAATACAGAGTGTTCCACAAATTATGGTAGATCGTTAAATGCGTGAGACCTGGGATAATTTTAAGCAGGTTTTTCGTTATCCAAAATGTTGGTTGCGCTTTAGTTAATGAGATATTAACCAGAAACATCAGGTAATTAAACATTAAACGTCAGGTAAATAAACCCCTACACTTCGAGGGGTGGTTCCGCCCCCTCAAACTATTTTGCGACACATTATGAAAATGCCTAAACTCATACCTTGCAATCTTTTAAAAAAACCCTACTTTCATCAAAATCGCCATTTCCGGATTGGGGGGATTCCCTCGTAAATGGCGCGGTGGAGAGACAAAGGGAGCGTGCGAGACGGAGTACGATTGCTGAGCTAAAAGACAGTGTAACGCAGTTATTGTCGCACTACGACGTAGACTGTACAAGGACGTGGGCTGTTGCAGTGTGAGCAGGAAGAAAAGGATACTAGTAAAAAGAATTCCTCGACATGGCGGAGTCGACAGAAACCACCGAGGAAGCCAGAGTAAGCAAAACTGAACGGCAAAATTCAGACGTCAACTCTCGTAGGACGCACTTTTATCGCAATTAAACATTTCGAATGGAATTATCGATACGATACTTGAGCCTAGTAACGAACTACGTTGTCATGACAGATTATCCCTTAACCCTTCCAGTCCAGCTCGTTAGTAGTGCATTCAGATTTTAATAAATTATAATAAATCGGTTATTGTTATTATTTTTATTATTTGGATATTAATGGCAATAGAAAAACACGTGGAATATGTAAGTATGATACTAATGTTCTGTGAATGATATGAATTATGTAAAACAATGAAAGTACGGACTAGTCAATATTGGTAATCCGCGTAAATACAGGTTGTTTAAAAAAAACTATTCGTTTGTGTTGGCTGAATTCGAATTACATTATTAGTGATATTCCTTATTTACTTTTTCTTTATCAATATTTTGTATCGCGAAATTTATTCAAAGAGACTTATGAAACGAGAAGGGTGCATGCAGCGCTAGATCTCGCGTCAGCCTTCTCGGAATTTACGTGCTTAGATCGCAACTGCACGGTGTTAAGCACCGTGGAACCGAACGTGTGATTATCGAAGAGAAACAATATGTACAGGTCGTTGCAGGAAAAAAATAAAAGTTTAAAAATTATAATATGCGACATATTGAAAATCATTGTATACCTAGAGATCATTTTGTTATGCCTAAACTTTACAACGTACAAGGTTATTTTCTTGAAATTTTTATTTAAAGGAGTTTATAAATAAACACGTAAATTAATTTAATTGACATATTTTTAATTGTATGGAATAAGAAAGAAACAGGTTTTGTAACACACACTCGATTTAAAATAACTAACAGTTCGAGTAGAGCTGGAATTTAGCGTTAGATAAGATAATGACTATGGTACTTAACGCTTTCTCAATTTTAGGTTATATTACACATGAAGGTATTCGATTTTATCTAGCATGGATCTTATACATGAGCTAAATTAATTCGTGAAATGAGTTCATGAATCTTACACATTTGCACGCGACAAAAGTCGTTGCGGAAACTCAATGTAAAGTGGACTTGAATTATTGTTAGCGGATCACGAACAAAATTTACCGGAAGTTTGTATACACGGTGAGCCAACAGAAACAGAGCTCCTGTATTATATCCTTTGAATTCAAACATACAAGAACGCACACGAAGCATGATTTGAATGGTTTTGAGGCATAAACATTAATAATAAAGAAAAACTATTCTTTCACGGTACCCAAGGTCATCGACGGTTCTTTCAATGGAGCTATTTTTATCTCTTATACATATATTATGAGTGATCCTAGGACAAGTTCTGTCATATTTGATGATATGACCTTTAAAACCAGCGTGAACTAAATATCGGGATTACGAAGTTTTTTTTAATACTTTCATCCAGGTATCAGTGATAAATATAAAGATATACGCGAAACTAATCAAATTACATTTTTTTATAAATATTTTCCCGTACTTCCATATAAAAATTACTCAGTTATTATTATTATTGCGTTGTTGGATTACTGACCGTCCCACTTAAAAGATCTTCGTGGACCTTGAGCGTTTTGAAAATCAACCTTGGACGAACAATATTTTCTTTATCGAATTTGCCACGAAAAACCATATAGGTTAGCATACGTATTTACCCATATTTTTTTCATCCAGAAGAGATGTTCGAAAATTTTGTTTCTGGCGACTCACCCTCTATAATGTGGCTCGTGCCATTAATTAAATCACGGTTCTGTATCATCCGCTTCGCGATAGAATGTGCAATAATGGTATTCACGGTTTACGTATTTTACGTGTGTATGTAGGTTTACTGCATTGCGTGCTCGTAGGATCAGATTATTATGACAGATGGTTTTTCGATTTCAATCATATTTATCGTCAATTTGTTCAACGTTCCTATTGAATAACTACGCCGGAGCATCGAAATGTATCTATACTTAGATAATCAGATTCATGTATTCATTGCATTATATCGATTCGCGGAATCATTTAGAAATGCTAGGTTGAAATGGGACCATGTATTATGAATAAACTGTACGCAATCTTGAAAAATCCCGCTCGATCGGTGAAAAAAGAAGAGAAGTACAAATAGAATGAAATGGGATTTTTTTATTTGCTTAGGCAAACTGTTAAAAAGGGTGTTTCCAGAAAAACCACATATTGTGAATAAACTGTAGGTACGTCATTTTCAAAACATTAGTACAATCGATGAAAACGAATAAAAGCATTACATTTGATATTTTTGTAAACAAATCGTTAAGAAGTGTGTTTCTAGAAAGAGTACGTATTATGAATAAGATATACGTAATTTTTAATAGTTTAGTATAATCGTCTAATCGATGAAGAGGAAGATATGTGTAAAGAGAAGAGATGCTTTAACACAGGATATACGTAACACTAATCTGTTTTCTGTAACCTATACTATTAAATACTGTATTAGTTTATTAATTTCAAGAGAAATAAATGTCACCACAGACGATCCAGAACTATTAATTGTTACTGCTGATGAAAGTAACAGAAATTCCTATTTCTCTTACTGTTAAACGTTTTGACCCACTGTGTGATCTCTTCGGCAACATTTACTTCCCTTAAAATAAATTAAGTAAGCTAGTATTTAGTGGTATAAATTATGTAAAAAAGTTAAGTTAAATAATATAAAATAATATTTAATATATCTCGCGTTACTTACAGTTATAAATCATAATTAGTGGGACTTTAGGACTGTTTAGGCAAAGGACTGTTCGAATTTCATTAAGTCTTAGTACAATAAAAAACCATGCGCGAAACGGTGAAATTATTGAAATAATATTTCGACCGTCCTTTTTTGACACCAAAAAACATTGTTCGACATACCTCGAATATAATTACTTTCGAGTGTCCCGTGTACAATCGTCCTGTTGATCGCCAGACGTCCGCGAGGAATGTTGCCCTTCCGACAGTAACAAGACAAACCCCCACGTTTCCGTATCGACTGCTGTCCGTAGAATCGTGTGGAAATTCCCACACGACACGAACGATACGTAGAAGGGCGGTACCAGACACGAAACCGTGGCACTGGTATGTTCTCCCCCCTGCACCACCTTTCTTCCTCTTACAAACCCTACCAGTTTACGAGGGTGACTATCGTTACACCTCGCATTTCGTTTCTCCGCCGATTTACAAAAGTGGTCCCGTCCCAATCGTCTCCAGTGGGATCATGTTTGTGCAAGGTCCGGGTTTAATTGTGCTACAGAGGTCGGATAATTCGGAAGAGGGTAGCGATGAGGAAGGCACCGGTGATGTCCTCCAGGTTGAATTTACATTATACTTTCCAACACTATTGTTCTTGAACTTCACGTTACATTCGTTCGCTTGTAATTGTGATGCGTCTCTTAACCAGTTACCGGTTTTTTGCGAGTACACTAGCCACGTGGAAAAGTAGTTACCGTGTATTATTCAAATTGTAATCTGGGTGAAAACTAAAATATATTCTTAAATTTCTTCAAAATTAAAAAATGGATATTTGCTGTTATTTAAGGAGATTTTCACATATTTAATATTTATAGTTATTTTTAATAATTTAACTGATGGGAGTACCAGCTAACCGGAGCAAATTTAGCTTTTCGGAGTTATATTTCCCTAATTGTAAGTTATCTTAAGCAAATATATGGCTACTGAAAAAAGCTGATAAATTGTGTTCAATAGTACACGTAATACACAAAAAACAGAGATTTTTAATTTTTGTAATTTTCCGAAGTGTGACATTTTACAAAACAATCACTGATTATGAATCCCTGGCTTCCGAGTACAGGTATTACAATACGTGCGCGTTTCTCATTTTTTCCTTGGAGTTTTCCTGTCGCATAATACTGCACAGTCTTTCTTGGTTTCCGAACGCAATCGTGAAACTGATTGTTTAACCTAATGTCTACGAATGACAATGCAATGAAAATGCTGACATTCTACCCTGACATTCTAGCGCTGAAATTCTACCCTCCCTCTAGAAACGTCGAGAAGAATGCGAACGAAAAGCAAGACGCGGGGAGATGGACCCCAGGCTGGAGTTCGCCTTCCAACTTCTAATGGACGCGACACAATTGTCTCGTCACGAGGTCATGGATCACGTTTTCGAGGGAGACATGCTGGACGAAATCAATCAGCTGTTCTTGCCGCACATGAGGTCGACTCTCGTTTGGTATTATCAGGAGGTAGAGGAGCCAGAACCCGTACGGCCACCGGAGACGGTAAAAAATTGTCTGCGTTAGAATTTAAAGGGTATCCTTTAATTGTGATGGAATTAAAAGAATTTCTCAAGCGAGGAAGCCGGATTGCCAAATAAGTCGATCTTAAGTTAAGTCTGACGATATTGGGTTCTCGCAAAGTCGTAATTTCTGATGATGTCAAATTTTAATGAAACAGGTACCAACAAAGCCTATCGGAACCAGGCCAGTGCCAAACGCATCGGTTCCAAAAGTCAAAGAACAAAAAGAGATAAAAGAGCCACCAAAAAAGAAACTCTTTCTAACAGATGGTTGGCAAGTTCCTTGCACCGGGATTTGCATCTATATGTTCAGGTAATTTTAATTGTATTTCAGTTGATTTGTTTACTTCGCCTCGTCAGATGTATCGTGACATTTGGAAAATATCTCTTCTCAGGATCAGTGTCTCCAAACAATTGCCGGAAGAGGGATTCCAGAAAGATTTATACACAGGTGTAATAGATACGAAGAAAATGGGTATAATAACTGCAATTCAACGGGTCGTTGAACAAGTTTTTATGGATGCACTTGCACATCCCGGTTCGGAAGGTGAAGATGACTGTCCCATGATTAAAAGTCTGTTATTACCTGGTCTACGATCTTTCTGTAGCGCTCTTAAAGGTGATTGAACTTCCGTAATACAAACTAAAACTTCACGGGCTTGTACCGTAAAATAATGACATGCAATTAACTTAAAACCTGCCCTCTGCCCTCTTCAAATCCACGAGACATGACTCGTGTAGAGCAATTCGTTATAAGAATTGATCACCTCTCACTTTACTCAATCTTCTGAAGATTCTAAAAGCAAAATTGACAAAATTTAAAGTTCGACCATAATTTTTAAATCCTATCGCTTTGGATCCTTGAATTTCATAGTATGCGAGGAAGTAGCACGCGAAGGAAGTATATTTAGCGACGGCGAAACGCTTATGACTGAAGTCCATAACTTTGAGGAAGCAAAAGCATTCATTGGTAAACAGAGGGCTGCGAGTACTTTAGAGGGAAGAGTGAGAAAATGGATAAAAAGATTGAAGGATTTCATGGCGGAAAGCAAACAAGTGAAACGAGAGAATGACAATTCCGGGCCGCAGCAGGAACTGGAATATTGGAAACGAAGAGGAGCACAGTTTAGTCAATTGGTCAACCGACTTCAGGTTCGATTCTTACATCGGACTAAATATCTTTATGCCCAGTTATCAAGAGACAAGGTCTTGTCTCGGGCCAAGTGCAAGTGCGCGAGACTAGACCTTGTATCTTTTTTGAGAGATTTCAGGAAATAAAGGTCGTGTATCGTTTCTGCAAATAAGCAGGATCACGAAGTGAGAATGTCACTTCTATGCCTTCAAGTCGCACGCTCGAAGTTGATTAAGCAGTGGGTTGACACGGAAGAAGAAGTTACGTATTGCTACAACGAGGCGAAGGACAATGCAAAGTTTATTCAAGCACTGGAAAAGTGCTGTCATTGCTTATACTTGGATGATCCTGTAAGATGACAAAACTATTATTATAATTATTGATTTGTAATATTACGGCACATTATTGATATTTGTAGGTGAAGATGAGAGAATCTCTCGTTTCCTTGCTTCAAACGGTTCGACTGATATACAGCGTGTCGAGATACTACAACACCTCGGAAAGAACGAGCTCGTTAATGATCAAAATCACGAACCAAATGATTGTCGCTTGTCGAGATTACGTTACAAAGAGAGGTCGTGAGACTGTTTGGGGTCAAGATCAAGTAGCGGCGCGATCAAGATTGAAACACTGTTTACGACTGAACAAGTAATGGTAAACTTTTATACCGATCGTGTTCGTAAGTTTATTTCGTCAGAGAGATAATAATGGAAACTGTCAAACTTGAAGAGCTTACAGAGAAACGTACAGATTAGTCCGATGCTCACCGGCTATAACGGAACAAGAATTTTCATTTTCGGAGACTCACGTTTTCGGAAGATTCGACTCATTTTGCGATCGAATCAAAAAGATTTTGGCCATATTTAATCTAATGGAGGACTATCAAACTTTGTTCGAGAGACGCATGGAAGGATTATTATTGGGCGAAGGTATTTTTATAAGACCGAATAAAATTTGCCAAAATTGTTGACAATTATAGTGTGATTAAAACCAGATAGTATTTTATATGAGATAAGTGTGCCTTTTCTTTTATTTCCTTGGAACGTAAAATATAAAACGTTCTATTTCTTAAATCAGCTTTAGAGGAGACGATTAAAACTTTCGAAGAAGCGAAGAAAGTTGCTACTACAAGATCTTATGATTATCTTGATCCCAGAAATACTGATTTCGACGCGGATTACGATAATTTCATGGCTCAAACCGATGAGTTGAAACAGAACATCGGCAACATCATCGAGAAAAATTATGCTGACGTTTGGGAAACGTCTCAGGGTATACGATTTTTAACCCGTTTCGAAAAAGTGAAGTACCAAACTAATTGCGTGAATTATAAATTAAAACGTTTTAGGGTTTCATACGTTGGTCATCTTCCGCGCAATTCAATTCGCAAATTAATATTTATTATTTTCAAGGTTAGTGAAAAGATACCGTTAACAAAACTGGATGGAAAGTATAACACAGTGGTCAAACATTGCGAGAAAGAGATAGAAAGAATATTAAAATTATTTAAACGGCAGAGGGATGATCCACCATTGCCTAGACACATGCCATGCATAGCAGGAAGATTGACATGGGCTAACTCGTTAAAGTAAGTAAAATTAAAAAACTTTGCAATCGGAGATAAGCGAAAATTTATAAAATGAAGTACCAGAAACCAGGAACAATAGAATGTCTGTTATTGAAACGACCATTAACAGAAAAAGCAGTAATTCAAAATTCCAGATACGATAAAGTCCGTGCATAACACGTTGTACAATTATTAATATCCACTTAGAGTACATCTTGACGAATTGGCAGCTTCAGTATCGAATCACCCGGTTTTAAAAACTCTACAACTGACAACTGAATTGCTGAAGAGGTACACCCATGCTGTCACTGTCTTACATCAATATCAGTCCGACATTGCTGAAGTTTGGACCCATCAAAATTCTTGGGTCATCGAGGAAAGTTTAAAAAGGTAAATAACACTCTACCACTTCTCGTTGTCAACGAAGATGAACACTGTCTCATTCTTATGAATTAGACCCTTGCTGGTGGTAGACGAGAAAACACGAAGGATCAGAGTGAACTTGGAAGGTCGTGTGGTTCTTCTGTTTCGGGAAGCCGATTGCTTGGCCAAGCTGAACCTCGAGATTCCAATAGTCGCATTGACGATTCTATCGAAGAGAGATCACTTTACATTGATCACGGACACTCTCCAATTAATGATCGAAGATTTTGTTTCAACAGCGAGGCGCGTTAAGTTGGAAGTCAGGCCTCTTCTTTTACCGCATCTAGTATGCGTCGCGTCCTTGCTAGAACCAGCTTTGATGACTTTAACGTGGACGAAACCTGATTGGAAAGACTTTTGTCAACGAACGAAGGAGCAGATCAAAGAATTCGATATCCTCATCACTAGAGTTCACGATGTGTACGATAACAGGTACAGGGCGACATTAATGATCTAATAATAACATTATGCACACTGAAACAGTGTGTCTCAACTATTTTTTCTCTCTGCAAAATAAAAATCTGTTACGGTCATGTTTTGTGTATTTTGTAATTAAGTTTATAAAAAACACAATTTATTTGTGAACAAGGATCCTTCAAGTGCTGACGAGTATGCAAAAGATCACTTTACATTCTTTACCGGAATCGGATCAACCTTGGACGATAGAGGAATTTGTGGAGAAGACCGAAGAGATATGCAGGCTCGCGGCGGTAGATTTGTATCGCAAAAGTAGGATGGTGGAAGAGGCAGTGGAGGAAATACTGGCTCTTGTTAAGAACGCCGCAGATAAGTTCAAAGGCCCCGCTAGTTCGAATCAATTTCAGTTTCTTAATATCGAAGGTATGTGGGATTTTATCTCGTTTCCAGCCTTCCGCTCCTTCTTCATGCACTCCCGTTTAAGATACTTTGCCTACAGATTTAAGATCGTTGCGTACAGATTATTATCGTTTTATGGATCCACAGAAGGCGATGAAACCGTGAATCAAGGTGTTCAGCAAGACTGGTCCGTGGTGTGGAATTTTTTTGACGATCCTCATCAGCTGTTAACTACACCCGGCACTTTGCCGAAGGGAATGCAAGACATGGTGCAAAATGCGGTAACAGAAATGAGGAGATACTATTCCAGGAAAGTCGTGGATGTTTTGATAAAGATCACCAGAACTTCCCTGGATGCTATTAGGAAACAATTTATTCGAGAAATCGATTTGGGTACGTATGTTTTCGGAATTCAATCGAAAACAAGTAAATAATACTCTCTATCAGTTATATCGAGAAACAGGTACACAAAATATAAGAAATTAAATTTTTTCAACTTAATCTCGATCATAAAAACTGGTATAGATTGAAGTTAATAATGTATGTACAGACGATGCTCCAAATCCGATATTTTTACTCCATGCAACGTTGATGATACCAGTGGTAACAGTGAAACCTAGTTTAGACGATGTTCAAGAAGCACTAACGTTGGTCGGTAAAACAATCGCCGGTGTTGCGAAAGGTGTCCCCCAATGGAATTCTAAAAGCACTAAGGTGAATCAGAAAACCAGCACAATTTTTTCGGCGAATTATCCACGCTTAAGTAGTTGCAACTTACTTTAAAACATGCTTATTTTATTTAAATATTATTGAAGTACAACACTTCAATTTTAAAGAAGGTATCCTATAAAAATACATTTTCTGATTCAGAGACAGTGAAAAATAATACTTATTCGGTTATCAGAGTACCTGGGCAAACGCTTACCCGAAGAAGAACTTCATAAATCTCGTAATGCGAGCACAAGTGGAAGCTGCGAAAAAGAAACAAGAAGAACCCGAAGATCCAAAAACGAGGAGACGGAGGCTGTACAAAATTATCTCCGAGGAAAGGCCAATCTTTCCAGTTCAAGAAAGAAATTTCCACGCAATGGTGATGGATAACAAAGAAATCTTGAAACTCTTGTCTATATTGACCACGTGCATGCAAGAATTCAAGCCGGTAATCCCTTTCGATCGTTTACCACAATTTCAATCCTTAATCAAATTTCACAGCATCGATGAATAGGTCAAGCTTTGTCATAACAGGATCTCGCGGATTTCATCGATCGTTGGAAGCCTTACAAATTTCTTTGGAAAACCGAGCGTACTATGCGAGAATTACTGCAAATTTCATTACCCGACTTCGAATCTACTCTTCGAAAACATAGTGAACTCGAAGATCTTTTGGGCACCGAAGCGGACATTGTTATATTCGGCACCGCTATCGCTGTCTCCACAGAAAAATTAAAATACGGTCTTTATACGGAAATCAAAGGTTAACATTCACAAGTGTGAACACTTTATTTGAAATAGTATTCCTTCCTTAGAAAAAAAGTAAAACATCGTACCACTAACACTATTCCTACCGACACTGCATGTATACTTATTCTGGTGCCTAATCCAATTCTATCTGTACTAAGACTTCTTACTTTTTCCTTTTTATATGTCGTAAGAAATTATGGAAATTACACGTTATGATTTCACTGATGATATAGGATGTACCCACAAAATCGGCCAAGCTATGAAGAAGAAATATCGACGAGAAATGGAGTACGTCTACGCTCTAATGAACGAAATGGAACGCAAACTGGATCGTCAGATTCGCGATCTGGACGACGTGCGACTTATCATGGATACCCTGAAGAAGATACGCGAACAGGAGGTCGACATGGAACTGAAAATCGATCCTATCGAAGAGGCCTTCAACATAGTCACCAGATACGAAGTACCGGTGGATCCAGAATGTCTGGAACAAGTCGACAATCTGAGATACAGCTGGCAGCAATTGCTCGCACGAGCTCAAGAGAGCCACGTGTTGTTGCTGACGCTGCAACCCCAGTTCGAGGATGATCTCAGAAATAATCTTGAAAAATTCCGCATTGATAATGAAATGTATTGCGAAGAATATAGATTCTCGGGACCGATGCAATCAGGTCTCACACCAAGGGAAGCTTCGGACAGGCAAATACTGTTTCAAAACAGATTCGACGGAATGTGGCGTAAATTGCAAACATACCAAAGTGGGGAGGAACTTTTCGGTTTGCCCATCACGGATTATCCCGAATTATCGCAAATTAGGAAGGAATTGAATTTACTGCAGAAATTATATAAATTATATAACGACGTTATTGACAGAGTCAGCAGTTACTATGACATTCCATGGGGAGAGGTAAAATGTAGTATTTACTACAAACACAACAATCCCGTAATATATTATTATTAGTCGTAAGTAACAGAATGATTATCATAAACCTTAGGTCAATATCGAGGATATTAATAATGAACTGATGGAATTCCAAAACCGATGCCGCAAATTACCAAAGGGTCTCAAAGAATGGCCGGCATTCTTTGCCCTTAAAAAGACAATCGATGACTTCAACGACATGTGTCCGCTTTTGGAATTAATGGCGAACAAAGCGATGAAGCCGCGTCATTGGCAGAGAATCGTGGACGTAACGTGTTACACGTTCGATCTGGAGAGCGAAAGCTTCTGCTTAAAAAATATACTCGAGGCACCGTTGTTAAAGTACAAGGAAGACATCGAGGACATTTGCATCTCAGCGATGAAGGAGAAGGATATCGAAGCCAAATTGAGGACAGTGGTGAACGAGTGGTCGTCTCACGAGCTAACATTTATGACATTCAACAACAGAGGTGAACTTTTGCTCAGAGGAGACACCACTGCTGAAACAATTGGTCAGCTCGAAGACAGCCTGATGGTACTCGGCTCATTGATGTCCAACCGATACAACGCGCCCTTTCGCAAGCAGATACAACAGTGGCTCGCTGATTTGTCCAACACGAACGAAATTCTGGAGAGATGGCTGCTCGTGCAGAACATGTGGGTTTATCTCGAGGCTGTGTTCGTCGGTGGTGACATAGCCAAACAGTTGCCGAAGGAAGCGAAGAGATTCAGTAAAATAGACAAGAGCTGGCAAAAAATCATGCAAAGAGCCCACGAGACTCCGGGCGTGGTACCATGCTGCGTAGGCGATGATTTACTTAAACAACTTTTGCCGCATTTGCAGGAGCAGCTGGAACTGTGTCAAAAATCCTTAAGTGGGTAAGTGCAATATCTATTGTTTCTACGAGTCACTGTTTAATCGGACACGTGTTGTCTCCAGCTACTTGGAAAAAAAACGTATGATGTTTCCAAGATTCTTCTTCGTATCGGACCCTGCATTATTGGAAATACTTGGTCAAGCATCCGATTCTCATACTATACAAAATCACCTGCTTTCCATTTTTGATAACACTCGTTACGTAAAGTTTCACGATATCGAATACAACAAGATGACCGCTATTGTGTCGTCCGAAGGTGAAATGATATTGGTAAGTACAACGCGTAAGTGGCTGATCTAGAAGTATAAAACTATTTAATGTGGTCAACCCAAGGTTATCATCCGGATTATCTTGTATCAAAGATGAAACCCATATATTGTAAAAAATATTCCAGATGATATTATTACGTAAACCTTTCTATGTGTATATATAGATAGCCAACGTAGATAAGTTAACTAGTAACTCAAAGTCTTTATACAGCTTGAAAGAGCAGTAAGGGCGGAAGGTTCAGTGGAAACGTGGTTGATGCAACTTCTACAAACGTCGCAACAGTCTTTGCATTCAATCATCCGCCAATGCCATTCGATGATCAACGATGCGAACTTTAATTTTCTGGGATTCTTGGATAAAATGCCAGCACAGATCGGTTTACTCGGAATACAAATGATTTGGACCAGGGACAGTGAACTAGCTTTGGCTCAAGCTCGTGCGGACAAAAAGATTATGGCGGAAACCAACAATAGATTTCTGGATTTATTGAATACGTTAATTGATCAGACAACCAGGGATCTCACCAAAATCGAAAGGATCAAATTTGAAACATTAATAACCATTCATGTGCATCAACGTGACATTTTTGACATTCTGGTAAGCTTCTCAACATGCATTACATTATCAAAATCTCAATAAATGATGACATATGATGTACGTATTTCTTTGCACTAAACTGAACGTTCCGATGATTGTTTATTTAGTGTCGTTTGAATGTGAGATCCGTCAACGATTTCGAGTGGCTAAAACAATGCAGATTTTATTTTAAAGAAGACCTGGACAAAACAGCAATATACATAACAGACGTACACTTTACATATCAAAACGAATATCTTGGATGCACAGAACGACTCGTTATTACTCCTTTAACGGATAGGTAATCACAAAAATATATGAAACTATTTCTCAAGAGACAAGGGCTTGTCTCGGGCCAAGTACAAGTATGCGAGACTAGACCTTGTTAACTTTCTATAAAACAAAATAGAGGAAAACATCATAATTTTCGTGTTATGTAACGACTGTAGGTGTTATATAACCCTTGCGCAAGCTCTGTCAATGTCAATGGGCGGATCACCCTGTGGTCCAGCAGGTACTGGAAAAACGGAAACTGTCAAAGACATGGGCAAGACTTTAGCAAAATACGTCGTGGTCTTCAATTGTTCCGATCAAATGGATTATAGAGGCCTGGGTAGAATTTACAAGGGTTTAGCTCAAAGTGGTTCTTGGGGCTGCTTCGATGAGTTCAACCGAATTGAATTGCCAGTTTTGTCGGTTGCTGCTCAACAAGTTGCCGTTGTTCTTGCCGCGAAAAAGGAAAAGAAAAAGCAATTCGTTTTCACCGATGGTGACCTGATCGATATGTGTCCTGAACTTGGAATATTCATCACTATGGTAATATATATAACGAAGATAATATACGTATATTAAACAAGATTTCGCAATGGATTCTGTTTTACAGAACCCTGGATATGCTGGTAGGAAGGAACTCCCAGAAAATCTCAAAATACAATTTCGCACTGTCGCCATGATGGTTCCAGACAGACAGATTATAATCCGGGTAAAGTTAGCTAGCTGCGGGTTCCTCGAGAACATCACACTCGCCCGTAAATTTTACACACTGTATAAACTGTGCGAAGAGCAACTCACGAAACAGGTGATTTCTTTGGAAACTAGAAATTCGGATTACAATATGAGACATTAATCTGTCCTGTTACGAAGGTTCATTACGATTTCGGATTGAGGAATATATTGTCCGTATTGAGAACGTTGGGCGCATCGAAAAGGGTAAACTCGAAAGACTCGGAAAGTACAATTGTTATGCGTGTTCTAAGAGATATGAATCTGTCCAAACTTATAGGTAAGTTTTTTTTATTCAATGAAAAACCCCGTACAAAATTGGGGGTTCAATCAGTCACACGAACACAATTGCAGACGAGGACGAACCACTTTTCATATCCCTGGTGGCGGATCTATTTCCAAATCAAGTTTTGGAGAAAACTTCATATCCGGAATTGGAGAATGCAATTAGTCAACAAGTGGAGGAATCTGGGCTAATATACCATTCGCCATGGGTCCTCAAATTAATACAATTGTACGAAACACAAAGGGTGCGACACGGAATAATGACGTTAGGTCCAACTGGCGCTGGGAAAACAACATGTATACATATTTTGATGAAAGCCTTGACGCAATGCGGTGATTTTCACAGGTTATCGCGTACTTTGAATTACAATTTACATCAGTTTGCCAAAAACCATGATATTTTCGAGGCAGGAATACTGTAACGTAGAAAATTTTACAGGGAAATGAGGATGAATCCAAAAAGCATTACAGCTGCACAAATGTTCGGTCGCCTGGACGTAGCAACTAATGATTGGACTGATGGAATCTTTTCAGCATTGTGGCGTAAGACATTGAAATTAAAGGAAGGAGAGCACGTGTGGATGGTTCTCGACGGACCCGTTGACAGTATTTGGATCGAAAACTTGAATTCTGTGTTGGACGACAATAAAACGTTGACGTTAGCCAATGGCGATCGATTGTCGATGGCTCCGACGTGTAAAATTATTTTCGAGCCCCACAATATCGATAATGCGAGCCCCGCGACTGTATCTCGCAATGGTATGGTGTACATGAGTTCCTCTGGATTAGACTGGAACCCTGTCGTTACTGCTTGGGTCAAAAGCCGTACACCTTTGGAGCAAGAAATGTTCGGACAGTCCTTTGCGAATTCTTTTGCGCAGGTAAAACATACAACAATAACAAGCTGAACACGAAACATATACAGGGTGTCCCGCGTCTGATTAAAAATCTTGTAATGAGGGTTAGCTGGTGTGATTCTGAACAACTTTTTCCTAGGATTTCTTCACCAAATTTATTACACTACACCACGAATTTGGTAGCATCAGTAGTATTAAAAACAAGAGATTTACCTAGAACTGATCAACCGAATCTAGTGTTAGCAGCTAACCGGGAAATTAATTCACAGGTTTACGCGTGGAGTACACAAACGCTCACGTTGACAATCGATGCCCTGCAGTGTAATATAGTGCGACAAATGCTGTGCCTTCTCGAGGGCTTAGTACCACCCGAAACGCCAACGGAAGAGGAGGAAGACGAAGAACTGGAAAGAGAGAAACATCAACCGATGACGGCGGATCACTTGAAGCGCCTTTATGTTTTTGCTCTGGTTTGGGGAATCGGAGCACTTCTCGAGACTTCCGATAGACAAAAGTACGATTCCTACCTCAGAGAAAACTTTGAAAGCTTAGATCTTCCAACTTCGGAAAAGTATCCCGACGCAAAGGTTTTTGACTTTTTTGTAACGGAAACGGGTAAATGGGACACGTGGACAAGCATGGTTACAAATTACGTCTACCCTGAATATTCAGCACCCGATTACAGCAATGTTTTAATCCCAATACCTGACAACGTCAGGATACAGTATCTCATCGATCTGGTAGGTCGACAGGAAAAGTCGGTTTTGCTAATAGGAGAGCAAGGTTCCGCCAAAACTGTCATGATGAAATCATACATGAGGAAAGCAAATCCCGACACAACGTTAGGTCGTTCGTTCAACTTCAGTTCCGCGACCAGCCCGTATCAGTTTCAGAAAACGATAGAGAGTTACGTAGAAAAGCGTCTGGGGAACACTTTTGGACCACCTGGCGGCAAAAAAATGTTGATCTTCATCGATGACATTAATCTGCCGCAAATCAACGAGTGGGGTGATCAGGTCACGAACGAGATCGTACGTCAAGCGATGGACATGAAAGGGTTTTATTCGCTCGAAAAACCAGGAGATTTTACTACGATCGTGGACGTCACATTCTTGGGCGCGATGTGCCAACCTGGAGGAGGCAGAAACGACATTCCGTCGAGACTGAAGAGACAGTTTTGCATTTTGAATTGCACATTACCCGACGAGGCGTCAATTGATCGCATCTTTAGTGTTCTCGGAGAAGGACACTACAATAATAAAAGAGGATTCTCGGCGGAAGTTCGAAGTCTTGTAAAAAAGATGATTCCTTTGACCAGGATCCTTTGGGAAAGGACAAGAACAAATCTGTTACCAACACCTGCTAAGTTTCATTACGTGTTCAGTCTTCGAGATCTGTCGAGAATCTGGCAAGGGATGGTTGGCACGTTGTCAACGGTAATTGACAAAGAGAATGTTCTTATGTTACTGTGGAAACACGAATGCAACCGAGTATTTAGCGACAGATTTACAATGCAGACCGATAAACATTGGTTCGAGGAAGAAGTGGTTTGCGTTGTACGCGATGTACTAGGGGAGAGATATATCGATATGTTAGAGCAAAATCCTGCATTCGTAGATTTTATGAGGTAAGTTAACTGAATAGTCAATAAACAAATCATAATAAACTGTCATAACAAACTGTCAATAAACTATAATCATGATCAATAAACTACTTGATGTAATTTCATATTCTTATCCGCAGAGATGCGCCTGAACCTACTGGCGAGGAAGGTGAAGACGCTGATGTCGAACTACCTAAAGTCTACGAACCGGTCTACAACGATCAAGTTCTGAGGGATAGATTAGAAATGTTTCTATCGCAATTTAATGAAATGCAACGAGGTGCCGGCATGGACTTGGTTTTCTTTCCTGATGCTATGTTGCATTTAGTGAAAATATCTAGAGTGATTAGGCATCCAAAGGGAAACGTGATGCTCGTGGGTGTCGGTGGTTCCGGCAAGCAAAGCTTGACGAAGTTATCGTCCTTCATCGCGGGCTATAAAACGTTCCAAATTGCACTTACAAGATCTTACAACGTGGCTAACTTCTTAGAAGACCTGAGATTTCTTTATCGATCGTGTGGTGCTCAGGGTAAGGGCACTACTTTTATATTCACCGATTTGGACATCAAAGAAGAAGGATTTCTGGAGTACCTCAATAACATCTTGAGTTCGGGTGTCATCAGTAATTTATTTACACGGGACGAGCAATTGGAAATCATTTCGGAACTGACGCCAATCCTGAAACGCGAGAACCCAAAACGAACGGTAAACAGCGAGCTGGTCATGGATTTCTTCTTACAGAGAACTTGTCAGAATTTGCACGTAGTGTTTTGCTTCTCTCCAGTGGGTGAGAAATTTCGAAATCGTGCTCAGCGTTTCCCGGCCTTGATATCGGGTTGCACCATCGATTGGTTCCAACCATGGCCGAAGGATGCCCTAATACTGGTGGCTAAGCACTTCTTGCACGACTTCGACATCGCGTGTACCAACGAAGTCAAAGTCGAATTGGTCAATGCTCTGGGTTCTATACAAGACATTGTTGCAATTACGTCGGCGGAATATTTTCAACGATTTCGTCGTGCGACTCACGTCACGCCGAAATCTTATTTGAACTTCATCTGCGGCTATAAGAATATTTATCGCAGTAAGCAACACGAACTTGGCGAAGGAGCCAAGAGAATGGATACTGGATTAGCAAAACTTGAGGAAGCGTCGATATCGGTCGAGCTCTTGAAAAGGGACCTCGCTGTAATGGAAAAAGAATTGGTGCAAGCTTCGCAGAAAGCGGAAACAGTTCTGTTGGAAGTGACGGAGAGGGCGATGCAGGCAGAGACATTCAAGAATCAAGTGCAAAAGGTGAAGGAAAAGGCTGAACAATTGGTAGCTTGCATAGCCGAAGAGAAGGCACTAGCAGAAGAGAAGTTGGAAGCCGCTAAGCCTGCTCTAGAAGAAGCGGAAGCGGCTTTAAATACAATTAAACCGGCTCATATAGCTACGGTCAGAAAACTCGGAAGGCCACCGCACCTCATTATGAGGATTATGGATTGTGTTTTAATTTTATTCCAACGCAAAATTGGATCCGTTGTACCAGACCCTACTGCGCCATGTCCCAAGCCTTCTTGGGCAGAGTCCTTGAAATTGATGGCCAGTACAACATTCCTTCTTCAGCTACAGAATTACCCGAAAGATATAATTAACAACGAAATGGTTGAACTGTTGCAACCGTACTTTAAAATGGAAGATTACAACATGGAGACCGCCAGACGTGTCTGCGGTGACGTGGCAGGATTACTGTCCTGGACGAAAGCTATGGCCTTCTTTCACTCAGTGAATAAAGAGGTTCTACCGTTAAAGGCAAACTTAGCGTTACAGGAGGCTAGGTTAAAAGTTGCAATGGAGGACTTAGCGAACGCTGAAAGGGAATTATCGGAAAGAGAGATGGCTTTACAGGCGGTCAAAGAGCAATACGATTCAGCTGTTTCCGAAAAACAGAGATTGACAGATGCTGCGAATGCTTGCTTCAGGAAGATGACAGCTGCTACTGCACTGATCAATGGTTTGGGCGGTGAAAAGATACGGTGGACGGAACAAAGCAGTGAATACAAGGTTCAGTTGGGTCGACTGGTAGGCGATGTTTTGTTAGCTACTGGCTTCTTATCGTACTGTGGGCCGTATAATCAGCAGTTCAGAGCGGGCTTGGTATCTGCATGGATGAACGTCTTAGCGATTAAATCTATTCCCTTCACCAAAAATTTGAGCATAACACACTTGCTGGTAGACAGTGCTACGATGTCCGAATGGACACTCCAAGGATTACCGAATGACGAGTTATCTGTACAAAATGCACTTATCGTGACTAAGTCTTCCTCTTACCCGTTATTAATAGATCCTCAAAATCAGGGGAAGATGTGGATAAAAAATAAAGAGTGTATGAACGAGCTGCAGATCACTTCTTTGAACCATAAATACTTCCGAACGCATCTCGAGGACAGTCTTTCGTTGGGAAGACCTTTATTGATAGAAGACGTAGCGGAAGAATTAGATCCTGTTCTTGATAATGTACTCGAAAAGAACTTTATCAAGTCCGGTTCTATCGAGAAGGTGATCATTGGTGATAAAGAATGCGACGTGATGCCAGGTTTCATGCTGTACATTACAACGAAATTACCAAATCCAGCGTACAGCCCGGAGATATCAGCAAAAACATCAATAATCGACTTCACCGTCACTATGCTCGGCTTAGAGGACCAGCTATTGGGCAGAGTAATTCTAATGGAAAAGGCAGACTTGGAAGCCGAAAGGGTAGCGCTCTTCGAATCAGTCATGACGAATCAGCGTTCGATGAAAGAACTCGAAAGCACCCTTTTGCATCGGCTCACGTCCACGAAAGGTTCTTTGGTGGATGATGAGGCACTGATCAATGTACTTAGAGAAACTAAAACCACCGCGGAGTCGGTTAACGAGAAACTGAAAGTGTCTGCGCTAACCGAAAAAAAGATTACAATGGCCCGAGAAGAATTCCGTGCAGTAGCATCAAGGGGATCTATCTTATATTTCCTTATCGTGGAGATGAGCAACGTGAACGTGATGTATCAAAACTCACTCAGACAGTTTTTGACGATATTCGATAATTCGATAACGAAATCGACCAAGAGTCCGATCACCAACGAAAGAATAAGCATAATCTTGCGTCACCTTACATACGAAGTATGGGCTTTTACGTTGCGCAGCCTTTACGAGAGACATAAATCGTTGTTCACGTTGATGTTAGCTATGAAGATAGACTGTCATCGCGGCGAGATCTCCCACGCGGAATTCAATGCTTTTATAAAAGGGGGTGCATCGTTGGATCTTAACGCCGTCAATCCAAAGCCATTTAAGTGGATTCTAGACATAACTTGGCTGAATCTAGTTGAAATAAGTAAACTTGAAACTTTCGCGGATATTTTAACCAAAATCGAGTTCAGCGAAAGAGAATGGCGAATATGGTACGAAAAAGAGAAACCCGAAGAAGAGGATCTCCCTTGTGGATACCAGAAGAGCTTAGATGTCTTTAGAAAACTTCTGTTGATCAGATCGTGGAGTCCAGACAGAACTCTGTCTCAGGCAAGGAAATACGTGATTGAATCGCTAGGAAAGGAGTACGGCGAAGCCAAGATTCTGGATTTAGAAGCAACTTGGTTGGAATCTGAAGTGAGAACACCTCTTGTGTGTATACTTTCAATTGGATCCGATCCCAGTCCACAAATTACAATGTTGGCAAAACAAAAGTCTATTCGTAAGTGCTTAATTTTGATTATTCAACGCATGCCAGTTTGGGCAAACAGTGGCTGTTGTGAAAAAGATCTTACCACGAAATTATTAAAGTTTACTATTGCACGAGCACTGTTGATTCCTTTGCAGAATTAAGAGCAGTTTCTATGGGGCAAGGTCAAGAATATCACGCCCGAAAAATGATTACGGATGCCATGAATATAGGCGGTTGGGTACTTCTCCAAAACATCCACCTTTCGTTACCCTTCTGTACAGAAGTCATGGATGCCCTTGTCGAAACGGAAACTGTTCATGAGGATTTCAGACTTTGGATGACGACCGAAGTACATCCGCAGTTTCCCATCGGCTTACTACAGGTTGCTTCTCTAAATTCTTTAAGGGGAATCAGTACCTCTTTAGTAAGTTTGTAAACGGGCTTTACGCAATTTCAAATTACCCGTAAAACCGGCTAAAAACATGAGGCAGTTGTTGATTCCCCTTAAACTAAAATAATAAATCCGTGTCGAAAGGGTTAAATTATTACTAAACTACGTTATATTGTTATTGACGATGTTTCTTTCAGATGGCAATCAAATTTACCAATGAACCACCACAAGGCATTAGAGCCAGCATGAAGAGAACTTACCAAGGCGTAACGCAAGATGCATTGGACTACAGCACGCAATCGCAATGGCCTCCACTGCTATACGCCGTTGCATTTCTACATACGGTGGTTCAAGAAAGGAGAAAGTTCGGACCACTTGGTTGGAACATACCATATGAATTTAATCAAGCAGACTTTGCAGCTTCGGTTCAGTTTATACAAAACCACTTGGACGATATGGATCCTAAACGGGGCGTGTCATGGCCAACTGTTTGCTACATGCTTGGAGAAGTATGACATCAATGTCAAAATAATTCATGTTTTTCTAAAACTCAGAAAGTCGAATGGAATGATGAAAATAGTTTGATTCTTTGTCGAATATTCAAACTTCAAGGATACCCGACTTCTAAATACAGGTCCAATACGGCGGCCGAGTCACCGATGACTTTGATAAACGCTTGCTGACCACATTCACGCACGTTTGGTTTTGCGATGTATTACTACGTTCTGGGTTCGAATTTTATCGCGGATACAAAGTGCCGCAGACGCGGAATCTTCAAGGATACTTGGACTACATTGATAGTCTACCCGTCACGGATACCCCGCAAGTATTTGGTTTACATCCGAACGCGGACATCACGTATCAAATAAATACGGCAAAGGGTATACTCGATACCATCCTCAGCGTACAGCCAAAAGAAGGAGGCGCGCAAGGTGGTGAGACTAGGGAGAACGTCGTATATAAATTAGCCGACGATATGTTAGCCAAATTACCAAAACAGTACAACGCTTTCGAGGTGAAAGAAGCGTTGCAACGAATGGGAGCGCTATTACCTATGAACATATTTTTAAGACAGGAGGTGGACAGGTCAGAAGCAAATCTTCTCGTTTATGTCCTAAAAATAATGGCGGCTACAGAATTTTATATACCTTATATACTTTCTGGGACAAACTAAACGTTATACAAATGCAACTTTAGAAGTTACTAAGTGCACATGAATTTCCAAATTTATCATGAATACCGGTCCCATCGTGTAAACTTTCGAATGTCCTTTTAAAATTCCAAAAACAATGTCTAATTATTTCAGAATTTCGAGGGTAATCAAAGAAGTGCGATGTACTTTGACGGATTTAAAATTAGCTATAGAAGGTACAATTGTGATGAGTCAAGGCTTACGTAAATCTCTCGACTCCATGTACGATGCTCGCATCCCAGAAAAGTGGCTCAAAATCTCATGGGAATCAGCGACACTGGGATTTTGGTACACGGAACTTCTGGAAAGGGATCATCAATTTAGGCAGTGGTGTACCCACGGGCGGCCTAGGGTATTTTGGATGACTGGTTTCTTCAACCCGCAAGGATTTCTCACTGCAATGCGACAAGTTAGTTTGGAATTAAAAATTACGTAATCTTACGGCGGATGAATAACAAATAACATTTCACCTGTCAAACAGCGCACTTATAGTACATTATTATTAATTAGCAATTACACAACTTTGGATGTCTTACTATACTTATCAAATACGGTAGTATGTACACTTTACATACTATATTAACAAAAAAACAATTGCGTATTAAATAAATAATCAGTACGTTATTCAAGTCCAAGAGGTGTGCAAAATTGTACCGAAGGGGGGTCTAAGGTTCTCCCACAGTAGGAGGTCCATTTCTAAAACTTCCGCTGCGAAATATGTATTCATAATTTAACAAACGTTACAGACCAATGGCTGATAATCTGAATAGATAATCGCCTTTGCAAACATGACAAACCTCGTAACAGAAGTTTAAGAAAGGAACGAAGAAGTGAACGATTTCTCGTGAGCAATCCTCGACAACTCTATGTTAGGGACCAGATTTTTGCACAGTTGCGATGTACAGGATAAAACCTGTTCTAAAATTTCAGGAAGTGACTCGAGCTCACAAAGGATGGGCACTGGATTCTGTCGTTCTGCAAAATCTCATCACGCGTTTTAACAAAGAGGACATCAAGAATCAGCCTCAGGAAGGTGTCTACGTGTACGGCCTGTTTCTAGAAGGTGCCTCGCTCGATCGTAAAGCTGGAAAATTGGTTGAAAGTAAACCGAAGGTGCTGTACGAGCAAATGCCCGTGATTTACATTTACGCGATAAATACAACTGCCGGAAAAGATCCGAAGCTCTACGAGTGTCCTATATACAGAAAACCACAAAGAACGGATACAAAATATGTAGGATCTATCGACTTTGAGACCGACCACAATCCCCGTCATTGGACCCTGCGCGGAGTCGCGCTATTATGCGATATTAAATAATCTCGAACGTTTCTTTTTACGGATCAACTATATTCTTTCTTAATTTCTGTATCAAATGTTTGGTATTTGCCGTATTAAATCCCAGTCGTTCCACCTTCCCGTAGGTCTAAGAATTCTTGCAGGGTTATCGCAGTACTGTACAAAGGCATATAAATATTATCTTCCGTTTGTTGCCTAATCAGGGGGTGGAACAACTGGTACTCCACGGAAAGTCTCATTTCTTAGAAAAGAGTTACTCGGAATGGTTAATTTACAACGGATTATAAGGCAATTACTTATAAAATACAGTAGAATCCCGAGGATCAAAATCCCCACTGTTAATATCCACAAATCTTCTCCTCCGCAATAAAAACAAAATTTCATATTCACAATGGCAAAAATTAGTTAAGATAATCAAACAAATATTCAATTTCGGATTTAACGAGCCAAGTTTTTTTTTACGTACCATGTGGGTATAATCGGTATTCTACTCTGTATCGTTTTCGCGCTTAAAGTATTATAAAAAATAAAAAAATAAAAATTTAACAAACTCGAAAATGTACACACTTATGCCATTGTGTAATGAGTACAAATATTATCAAGAAGGTATTATAATTGACGTCGTTTTTGTAGTGTATTTTAATCAAGCTCCACTGGGGAAACTAAACACAAAAGTTATTGTTAAAGCAATTTTGGTCACAAAGTGTGAACGTAAGTATGCGACAAAATATTTATCGGACGTGTAACACATCATTGACCTTCTTTTATAAATCTCGAGTTTTTTAATTATAATGCACCAAAAAACGTTAACCCTGTATGGTGCTCTTTAGTTGTTTTCGCTTTAAAGCCATAATAACATAATTGTAACGAAAAATTGAACTCAACTTGATATAGAATCGGTAAAAACATAACACAGAAAGCCATGAATTATGTAGTGTTATGTACATACAGCTTCCATGCATTTGTAAGGTTCAACATAATTCTGATGTTGAATATGAATGTATATGAATGGTCGGCATTACGTTATGAAACATAATTAAACTGAATGATTCTTGATAAAATTTAAAAACATAGCTTTAGAGCATTGAACACCTTGTTATATAGATGCAGCATGTACTTTCACTAACAAGAAACGTCAGATGTAACATAATTAAATCATTTTAAGGAAAACCACTCATCGTATCGGTTCTCTTCCTTCACCTTTTCGCGACTAAGCCACGATCAATCTTAAATTCTCAAATAAAAGAAGTTTCACGTTAGAAGATAAATAAAATAAAAATAAATGCTCTTTCATACCTAACGCAGTTCCAAGGTAATTCTCAAACATCTCATATTATTTTTCAATTGCTCAAATTTTAAAAGTATCATGGAACAACTCTCAAACGTATAACTAAAGTACCTGTAGTACGTAGGTATAACATCATATATAACCATAATATTTATAAAAAAACCACATATTGTAGTTATTTTACACGATAGATGCTTCAAAATTCATCTCATGTGAATTTTTTAATTTATGCAACTGACGTGGATTGTTAATGTGGGGTAAACGGAACGAAATACCTTTAACTATCGTCAAATCTGATGGTAATTTTTCAATCATGGATTCAAATGGCGATTTGAAAAAAAGTTAATCCAAATGCAAATCTGCAGCATCTATGAATTATCCATTACAAGGATACAAGATAATACATAAATCCGTTTTGATATTTATTCTTTTACTACTGTATCCCTGCAATGGTCACATTACTATTTCATAATTATAAAATAATGTGGAAGCACCTTTAAAAAAAAATAATACAATTTGCGATACATGCAATATTACTTTTGCGTGTAAGTAACAATTGATTATCAGGTTCTTCAAGTAAAGAATCTTAGAATCCGTATTAGAAAACAAAATTACATACTTCATGTAAATTCCGCAAATAGAAAATGAATGGTAAAATGTTTTTCATGCATTATTAGAATGAGTTTAATTTTTATTACCTCACCATAGATTAAATGTTACTGCAGAAGTAATAACAAGGTATTAATTGTCCATGACATTGCGGACAATCGAGCTAATGTTTCTGTTTTTTCACATCCTACTTGCACGGTAGCAGGACAAGTATCGACTCGCATAGCAACTATGAAACTGTTTTCCTCCGCTGATTTAAGAGTTGTGTGTGTAACTTCCAGATTTATACCTAACAAAATAGCTTTAAATTCTTCTAATTTTTGGTCCAGTAGCTCGTCGGATACATTTTTGAAGTCAAAAGATACCATGGATTCTAATTTATTTATGAGCTCTGTACGAATTTCTTCCTCTATGGATTCTTTCAGTTGTAGGTGATACCTTGATAATTTCAATCCTAAATTCACTTTTTTTACGTTAGGTAACTTGGTCAGCATAGGATAACGAGCTTTTGCTATTTCATTTGCAATCTTTTCTTTCTTTCTGCTTTCTTCGCATTGCAGGACTGAATTTAAATCAGTGTCTTTCAAATCGGCAACAAGGTCATTTATCCTATCTAACATTTTTTTGGCAGCTTCATGTTTAGCTTGTTTCTTTGTAGTTGCAATACCTTCCTCTTTGAACGTTGCTACCACGCACTGGAGCGTAAAAACCCTCGCGTGTGGAGGTCCTACGTCACTGATAAGAATGTAATTCGGTTCTTCTAGATTGTTTTCCAAGCAAAGATCCTACAATCATGTAGATGGGTTCATATCTCTAATTTCAAAATAAGAATTAGAGTAGATTTAACTACTGTCAGTTAAACTGTGATCATTGAATTAAAGCTTAGGCGACAAAATGTGTGTACATAATTCTCAAATGGCATTTAATCGTCACGAGTAAAACTGCCCTTTAGTACAGTATTAACTACTCACTTGTAATGCGCCAATTGCATTGATAAATGGTACGCTCGGCGGTAGTCTCTGTGGTACGGGAACAGTAGGAGGTACAGGTGTTCTGGCGGGTGATTGTGCTGGTGAGGGTGGGAGCTGTGGATAAGCATTATGCGCCGCTATAGCCTCTAGCATAGCCTTTGCTGCTTCGTGTTTTGCATCTTTTTTGCAGCGTCCCGTACCAGTCGCGCTAAGGCCGTCGCACGTTACTTGATATACGAACGTATTGATGTGTGTACCTCCTCCGTTGTGTACAAGTTCGTAATTTGGGACAGTCTGCTTCTTCACCATCATTTCTTGAAGAATAGACACTGGTGTCTTCGCCATGTCTTATGCGTAATTATGTACAGTACTCTTGCTATATAACAATACAAGATTATATCCCCTGGAAAAAGAACGAAGCAAGACATCAAAACGTGAACTATATTTAGACGAGTGTAACTACATAAACATATACTTTGACAAGTGCTTCGTTCACAGGATTTATTTCGAACAATTTGCAAACAACGACTATCTTTTAACATATCCTTTCTCATTACACACAAGCTAACAGTTATGTTATTTCTAATACTGACAATACTTCTGTGGTAGTAACAACGTCAAATCCAATATAACAATTGTAATGTATCAAGTTAATAAATATTGATATTATGTCTGCGAAACATTTCAGATTTAATTTCTGCCACCGGCACTGTCCCGTAATGTAAGCAACACTTACCGTTGTTACGCTTCACGCATAACCCTATCTTATGCCAACTACTTCTAAAAGGATCATGAAGTTTGTAATCGTCGTAGTAATATAACTTAAGTTTCGTGATTAACCAATTCCCTTAAAGCATTAAAATTATCAGGAAGTTTAAGACACACGGTGTATCCAAAACGTTCGTCGATTTCCCGCATTTTAGGAAAAAAGGGGGGTATCCAAACCAACCCATCCTCTTATGGAATCACCTGGCCAAAGGTTTGCACGAGTCATTTGTAGGTGGTGGTAGTTTCGCGATATTCTGATGATCCCGATCGTCTCGATTACAGCGCCCGCATTTGAATCGGATCACACATGAATTAATCAGACAGCGCGGCATTATTCAACTCGCAGAAACCGAATTGTGTAATAATAGAACGATAAATTGTAACAAAACAATTCGGACCTTCTATCTAATTTTAAACCTCACTCGTACCCGAAAGTTATATCCGTTTAATAAGAAGTTGCGTTCTCCGAACTGATTACTATCCTTATTTTTGACGTCAAAAGTTAGGTAACTGCACCCTGCAGGAGACGATGATTGATTTCCCTTCAATTATTTTCTGATGCTGGTTTGCTTTACGCGGCTTGCTCTGTGTGTCAGATTACATCTACGTATTTCAGATTCTCACGAAAACAGAAACGGATGGTTAACTGCTTAACAAAAGTTACCTATTACATTAATAGCAATGCAGCTGCATTGTTCGTTTTTCTTAAAACTTTATTTCTTTTATTGTCTTATGGTTATATAAAGTTCGTTCACATACGTACAACTGGTTTCAAACCGAGTATCCAAAAGCATTTTTCAATTACAATAGCAGTAGTTTCTATCAATAATAAACGTCCCACGTTAACTTTGACGATTTCACCACGTTCATTCTTCTCAACGCAGTAGCAATTGTCGTAAAATTCCGAGAACGTGCACGAAATTTCGTAACAATATTCGCACAATTGATGCAAACACAAGTCCCTGGTAATCTTAATCAGTATATCAGGGAACATTAGTAATACTTTAGCTAATTTCCACTCTTTCTCGTGCTCCAACGATATCGAGGTCGTTTTTGCCAACTCCCTTAATTTTTCTTGTGACATGTTAGCCATTCTAGCAATCGAACGAATTCTGGTAAGAGCGTACAGCAAATACACTGCCGTATTCCCTTTATCCTCGAGCATTTTATCAAAGGAAAACACGTATTCGTGGTTCCTGTTGTGAGATAAATCAGCGTATTTTATGCACCCATACGCAACAGATTCTTGAGCCATTTTCAATTCTTCTTCCGTGAGTACTTTATCACGCTCTTTGTCAGTGAGTTTTTGCAGGGCCCTTTTTAAACCTGAATTAAGATATAGACAAACATACAAATTATACCAGTTAAATTCAGTTGTGCCGCCTAGGTACCTATTGGTACAGGTGGGCCAAGCAAAGCAGGTAATTACCTATGGCGCCCGTAATCGGGGAGGCCGTTAGTCAATTTGAAAATTTATTTGTAGTGAATGGTAATAACAAAAATAATGTATTCTATCCCACTACGCGACGAAAGGCATCACGCAGACAAGTTATAGGTTTATCAGATCTATTATCTAGAACTAACGGGGAAATGGAAGACCGGAGTTATAATAAAAATTCATAATAAGTTACCTTCGTCCAATAAATCACTAAGCTTCACCGTTTCACCCGATCTGGTCTTAAATTTCTTTTTATCTTGACCTAAGACCAAGCCGAAACCAACGTGATCCATTCTGTGACAGCCTTTCAAAATACCTGCCCTTTCACCACAACTTCGTAATACTTGAAAGTGCATTGATTGACCTGCGTCGGTTACATATATTATCTGAAACACGATAGGTATTTAAACAATACTTTCATTTTGTTTTAAAGAAGTAAATGCCAAACATTAATGTCAAAAAGCATAAGTTCAGCGTAACTTATTTTAATCGAACAAAAAATAACTGTTAAAGAATGAAGTTCTGGAAAACATAAAGTATTTGTATAAAAAAAAAAACATCGTAACTTATTTTTATTTATAAGAGTTAATAGTTCAATTAAATCACTCTACGTAAATAATATGTATTGTTTGAATTACCCAATCAGCTTTTTCTTCTTCTAAACGTTGTTTCAGAGCAGCCATATCTGAGGTATCGTACGTAAAACCACCATCAGATTTGACAATAGTTAAAGGTATTTCGTTCCGTTTACCCCACATTATTTTTCGTCCTTCATCCTCCTCCAATAATCCTTTTGACTCTAGTTCTTTCACCACAGCCTCCATACGTTTTTGATAAAACGATTCACCCCTTTCCACCAAACTGATATCCAATCGTGCATATATCTTTTCAAATTCTGTTCCATTAACATAAGTCACATTATATCTTATAAATAAATAATTATTTCGTTTTGTAATGATGTAACAAAAATAGGTTTACCTTTTCTAGATACATTGCATATCAATTCCCATGCTTTTGTTATATCAGGTTCAAATGCTTGTAGTTTAACAACACAGTCGTAGGCACGTTTTTTAAACTCTTCGTCTTCGTCAAATCTTATTTTTGATTCTTTGTAGAAGCTCTAAAGGTAAAGATATCAGAGATCAGGTATCGGAATGATAATGCACAAAATCCGTTGTAAAATCCAACCATAACGGAAAATCAAAATAAACAACGTTTCAACATTTAATCTGGTGTAAGTAAAGTAAGAAAGTAAAGTAAATGAATTACCTGAAGATCGGTGATCGGTGGCGAAACTGTTAAATAGTTAGGAAATTTATCTTGAAGATGAGCTATGAGCATACCAAACTGTGTACCCCAATCACCAATGTGATTTATTCTCAACACATCGTGACCTAAATACTCTAATAATCTTGAAATACTTTCACCAATGATGGTAGATCTTAAATGCCCTACATGCATTTCTTTAGCGATATTAGGACTAGAAAAATCAATAACAACTCTTTGTTTCTTTGTATACGGTGGAGATACTTTCCCATTCTTTACTAAGTTGCTCAATACTTCCTGCGCAAAGTCTCGTTTCAAATATATATTTATAAAACCTGCATTCGCGACATCTACTTTAGAAACCAGTGGAGATTCTTCTAGTTTTGATATTATATTATTTGCTACATCCCTTGGTGTTATTTTGGTCCCTGTATAAATGCATTAAGCGTAAGTCAAAGTAGATTGCAATATTTATATCAGTAGATATTTACTCTTACCAGCAGTACTAAGCTGTTTGGCGAGTGACATAGCGCTGTTGCATTGATAGTCTCCAAACTTTGGATTATTACAGGAGGTAATAACCACTGGTGGATTGGGAACGCTAGGGTAAGCAGCGCGAATAGCTTTTTCAAATAAATTGAACAAAGTGCCATAGATACTGATCATGCTAGTTGTTTCTTGGGTAGTCGCTTTCATCGTCATCGAACCGCTCTGTGCTTTTGCCCTTTCATCTTCGACTGTCTGTTTAAACAAAGAATCAAAATTATAAAGGATATTTTTATAGAGGGATACGAGGTATTTTCAAAATGTCGGGAAAACCAGACCAATAACAAAAGAATCGGTACAACGTATCTATGAAATATAGTGCTATTCGTGTTTTCCATTTAACTGTGTGCATCAAAGAATAAAAGTGTCTAAAACAACATAAACAATGGCGGGAAGGATAATCTTGGTAGTGCAACGGAGAAGTCTGTCCATAACAGGAGCATCAACTTATACTTTCCTCTGCTACTATCTTTACTCGTTGACTAAATGTACTTAGCATACGGTTCGCAAAGCCGCTGTTTTATCTTACAAAGTACATGACGAATATATTGTTTACTTTAAATATAGAAACAGATTGAGCAAAACAACTATTTAACAGGAGTTATTAAAAGATTGTAAAATATAATTATAGAAACATACCCTTTTCAGTATAGACACCCTATGTTTCAATTTGACATTTTCTTGCGCCAATCTTGTATACTCCTCTTTGGATACAGTGTGCATTTGTGAATCATTTTTCAAAAGATGCGATTGCAAAAATTCTATTTGTTCCTTTAATCGAACTATCTCCTCTTCCTGGAAAATTGCATGAATTATAACCTATATGGATCTGTTTCAGACGTATTTCAAAAATTGGACATCGTTTTTTTAATCTATTCAGTTACTTAATCGCCAATATTATTTACCGCTGCGGCTGCTCTTTTATGAAATACTTTAAGATCCGGGACGGACATGATATTATCAGCTGAACTCACGATCGCACAAAACCGATCCACGTGGATCCGCGGAAAAAACTGGCTGCATAATCCGTTCAAAAATACAGTGAAGCTATGAAGAGTTTAAGTAAAACAATAATGCAATTTGAATTAAAAGGAAATCGAGCGTGTGACAAATAAACATAAAGAAAAAGTGTGCCTATTTGCAATATTTCACGTACGGTATATACAAGTATATAAATCGTTTGGATATTCATCTATATTTATACTTGATTCAAATATCTGCGCTTTTATCAATGCAACTTTTATCAAGGATTTCTCTTATTGCGCTGCACCTGAATTATTGTTTAAGGCGTACAAGTTTTTGCAATTAGACAATTCCTAATACAATGTTAGTTTTACTTGTCACTGAAAAGAAATTTTCGCCATGAGAAGCAATCGTAGATTTGCATAACTAATTTAAATATACCAAAGGATAAAGAACGAACAAGGAGACTATGATTTGTGCGCATGCGTAACTCTCGTTTCAGGCAGAAGTCCTTGCGCGAAATCCAAAGCCAACCAATCAAAAACGTCTCCTCAATTTCCGCCATTCTTACTGCGTAGTTCGAAAGTTCGTGTCGTACGAAGTTTGTAATGGATTTTAAAGCAGCATGTTTCGTGTACAATTTAATATTATCTCAACGTGACTTCTCCGATCAAATGTTAGTCCGAAGGAACTGGATGTTCAGGTAAGAAGATATTACGTATAATTATAATATGACTGAAGTTTTGTTTTGTCACGTATATACGTTACGATAAAATCTTAACTTTGTTAGGTTTGGTGCACATATATTTCGTACGGTGCGCCTAAAAATTGTACTACGAAAAATATGAATCCTCGGAATTTATTTGGTGGCAAAAACTTTATTTTGCATTCATTGATTTTGAAAGTTTTAATCTATTGCTTGTATTTACGTATACATACTTTTGTTATTGAAATTAAGCTTTTTGAACCTTTTACAGCTTTTTATTGTACGCGAATATATATTTAGAACTGTTTACGGCGCACTTTTGCTGACCTATTATATTAATAATTATAATTCTTCTATAATACGAAAATAATATCACAATCTTTATCGTTAAAAAATTGATCTTTCTTCCAAAAGTAAAATACAACATTTTGCAATTTGCAAATATGTCAAATAGGCTTTAGTTGTAGAACTCTTTTGAATCTATGGTCACGATGACCAAATATTTTGGATATTTCTATAGAATAGTCATAATTACAAAAGGAAATAAAACTCGAAATAACTGAGACAACAAAAATCTAAACGATTAAAGTTTAAAGCAAAGGATGTAAGACTATTTGTTCAGCATAACTATAGAAAACACTTACAAATAAGTTATTCTGTACAACTTCTTTTTATATCAATTATTTATTTTTCCATACAAATTATAAACATGTTTTTCAAATACTGTACATATACTGAATTCTATTATATTTTTAAACCTCTAATTTAATGATATATCATTTCATTTTTCTTCATTTACTCGTTAAATCAACTACTTTGATCCTCGTTTCGTTTCATTTATGATAATATACAGGTAGATCTTGTTCTTTCTGATCAATAATTCTTTTTTCTTTAAATCATCTTTATAATCAAGCTCAATTGTTTGATATGGCAGTTCCAGGATATGAAGAAATATCAATTTTGAATAATTGCAAATTTTTAATCCCCATGGATTGATGCGCCAATGCGATTTTATGGTACACGAATCGCAGTCAATGTTTTCATAGAGATAAATGGTATACATTGGTACAAATGAATCGCTTCCTTGAGTTAAAAGATTTGGTGGATTGAAAAGGTCGAAAGTAGAAAATGATCAACACCATGGTTTGTCGAACAAGTAAAACTGATGCAGAAAATACAAGTTTGGGTCTTATATTAATTAGAAATTTCCATTGTACAATTGAGAAATGCAGCGAAAACTATACTAATAAGATATATTCCGAATACATGCGGGGTATGTCAAAACAAAATCTTTATGAACTTTTAAGGCATGGAGTATTCACCTAAATAAGCAATAAAGTGTTGAAAATATTGCGCGCAGAACTGTGTAAGAAGAAATATTTCCTGAATATCTCTAAAGAAATATTGGAAGTTGAATTTTTCTGAAGTATTCCATAAATACTCCCAACTGTTTGAAACATTTCAGAAATATCTAAACCGATGTATTACAATTTCAATATGTCTGAGATATTTCACAAATATTTCCAACCATTTGAAACATTTCTGAAATATTTTCGGAAAGTTTCTTGTTACGTGAGGTATGCTTATTAAGACTTTTGCTTATTTAAGAAAGTAATATTTGCCTTAAAAAATTACGTCATTTATTTTTAGGAATACTTCGCATATGTAATTGCATTTCTCAATTAAATAATTGGTATTCTTATTTATTATAAAATTCAAGCATACATTTTCAACACTAAGTTTACTTTCTGGGCAAATCATAAACAGATTTTGATTTTCCACCATTGACCTTTGCAAATATAAATGATGACTTAATCTTATAAAATTGTGGCTCCTATTACATAAAAGAAAAGTCTATTTCTACCGTATAACCGTCTATCCACGAGACTTTCCCTATGAAAATATGGACGAATATTTCTTAGCGTGTTAATTTCAAAGTATGGAACTGGATTCGTAACGAGTTACAAGCAATTTACGGTTCTCCCATGAGTACCCGATACAATACACAAACGTAGTCACTGGAACTTTTCTTTTGATGGTCTTTATGTAAATATGTACAAAGATATTTAACAAATTTCGGTTTTTAATCGATCGTATCATGTATTGTGTATAGCGCGAGTCGTTTATCTTTCCTTAATCTAACTTCTGCGTTTGTATCTTTGTCGGGGTTCGATTTTTTTTTCTGATATCATCAATATAGAGTGAGAGAGTACTATTTTCTATCTTCACAGAAGACATAGATAAATATATATTTTCATAATCTTTCCTTATAAATGTACTTCGCTTACTTTAAAATCATTATCCGTTAATGTTAATAATATTAGTGTCGGTGCTCCTTTTTTTCGATTTCATACTCCTCCCGTATTACTCCGTATCTATTTTTTCTTTTCCATACACAAAAAAAAAACTCGCATAAATCGAAATAAAGTTGTTTGAGTATCTTTTGAAGATATTGCGCAATTTTGATGCTTTACATAATAATAACGCTTCGTTACTTAACAAGTCGATTTGAAACCACGAGATGCGTCTTCGATTGATTTAAGTATTATTAAATAAGGTAAATTTTATCGAGGAGATCTCTGGTCGCGTTTATGTACCGACTATTGTTATTAATTTGCAATGTAGAAATGTGTTTTTGTTCTGATTACCCAAGAATGCTATTACAATTAGATGAAGCAAGTGTATATATATTTATATATATATATGTAACTAAATAATTTGGGTTACATAAGAACATCTCGGTGGTTGCAAATTCTAGCTTGAGATACATAGAATTTGGCAAAATCACAATTTATCGATATAATAAGTAGAAACCATACTTAATGCTCGATTATTACAAAAAGAAAATAGGTAACGATAAGTAAAAGGTGTGAAAGCTGCCAGTTATTGATCAAAAGCCACGTACGTTATCAATTAAATATAAGTTCCTTCCTTATTCAGTCAACCGCATAGCAAATTCAATTCTTCACCCCAAAATAAAAAAGCGACATATTTCTGACTAAAAGAGAGATCAAAATACATTGCCACTTGTTCCATAAAAGTTAATTAAAATAAGAATACAGTAAGTAAGATTAGTGTTTCCTTAAAGTATACATGATTCTTTTCTGAATATATCTTAATATTCACTGCTCCATAGGCAAGTCCAGTTTTGGGAACACACAATTGATCAGATTAAAGAATACGTAAAAAGATTATTTTCTTTTCTCCTGTGCATTTACACATAGTCCCCGCGAGAGATGTGATTAAATAAAATTAATCGTAGGATAATGGTCCTCTACTCTCTTAAACAATTGTCACCGCAATTACGAAACAGAATCTTTTGTGGTCCATACGTTAAATGTCGAAAATGATATTAAGTACGAAACTTTATCAAGCAAGGCGTTGTTCTTTCTTTTCTTTTCTATTTAACGATCGCTGTGAGAGTATGCTCCAATTTTAAAGAGTCGTATTGAAATCGTTTGACCGCGAGGTCAAGCTCCAGTGTTTCATTTCGCTTTTACATTCTTGAAACGACTTCAATACACTCCGGCTGAAAGAGTTCTGAGATCGTCTTACCGAGTTACCGAGAAGGATCTCCGTAAACTCGTCCCGATCCGTCCGATGAACGTGGCCTATACTTCTAGCGAGTGTAATCGATGTAATCTGACGTTATCACTTCATAAGTGTAGTAAAAAGATAAAAACAAACGAATTACGCTAAGTAAGAAAGTCATTCACGTAAGAACTATAGAAAAAAAGAAGATCTTAGAGTACGAAATAAATTGATTACAAGAAATACAAACACATCCCTCTAATCTAAGTGTCGCTGCCTAAGAATGGGTGGGTTTTCGCAAGACAAGTTTAGTGCACTTAAAAGGCTGCAGTTCTAAAAATACATAAAATGGTCACGGTCCCCTTCTTTCATCTGATCCTTGAGAATTAAAAAGCTCCGCAGCGAAAATTCTTACTGTTAGTCGTAACGTAGTTAAAAGAAAAAAGAAAAATAAAACAGTTCTACGGCAAAAGCTTAAGGAAAGGTGTGTAGCGTATGTTTTATCTATTCTCGACTTTGCACGTTTCGATAATGCACAAAAAAAAGGGATTATGATAATAATAAATGTAACCAAGGAGACTTAAGAAATCATAATGGCATACCTCTCGATTAAACTTCCATTTCGTTTAAAACTTAGAAATCACTTAGATAACTTTATACACGATCATTTATAACAATGTAAATTGTAATCATTGCATTAATATTTAACATATATACTCTTATATGTAATATATGTATATCTGTGTGTGGATGTCTTGTCTGATCTATAGCCTAGTTTAATAATAAAACTATAATACTAAGTTATGTCCGTACCACGCCTTTCCGAGATCAGAGTCTGCTTCTTTTCGTATTAATTTCATTTCATTTTCTTTTCTCTTTTTTGGTATATGTACTATTCCCGACGTATTTTTACCAAATTTATTGTCGCTTTTAACTTAATTTTATTATATCTCTTTGCTAAAACCGCGACGAACACGATCGCTGATTAGTGACTGACGGCGTATTCATAAAATATATACGATTATTATACTTCAATATAAAATTTACATTTTCGAAATCTTTAGATATCCGTCCTGCAAAATCAGGGCAGGGAAAACTTCGTGCCGCGATACATGAAATCATGCGTAGCGATTAATCGTTACGACTTCCAGTTTCGAATCAAACTCAAGCTCGGTCTGGCCAGTACTCTAGGTGTGTGAGTGTACGTGTACGTGTGAATTTCGAGTTCTCTTCAAAGAGTTTCGCAGAAAATGTTCACAAATACTGGATAAACGATCGAACTAGATTTCAAATCAAAACCAACGTCTGAACGTGAATTAAATCGAACACGAGTTCTTGGATCTTTACCAATTTCTCAGACGTGCCTGTTCAGAATTTTTTTTTTTTCAAATTATGTTTTGAAATAGAAGCATCCGACAGTTTATTGGTATACATTGTAATACTGTCGCAATTTTCCTAACGTAGCGGAACATTTTCGACGGAAACTCCGTTAAACGTGGAGCATGACATTATATTCGTAGTGTGTGTCTGTGTGCGGAGTGAGCGTGGTTACACACATGTATTCACGCTTCTCTTAACCCTTTGAAGTGCAGATTTCGGAAGAAACTTACGAACGTCGACGATTTCTTGCTTTTGGCAATTATTAAAATTAGCCCGCGAATAGATACAGCGAGTAGAAGAGGTATTTGCCGATCACACTTTTCTAGAACAAGTTTAAACAAACAAAGAGGGAAAATTTATATTTTCGTCAAAGTTATTCTAGAAAATTGGAATGCGCAGATACTTTTTTTTTATTCACTGTTCATCCGTGCGACACGGCGGTAGACCGAAGACGGCTCGTTACGTCGCCACGTAAATATTACAGTAATCGCATAAAACCAGGAGCGGATAATAATGAGGCCAATACGCGTTGTAGGCTGAACCCCAGAATTTTTAAAAGCAGCACTCAGTACTTCTACATATTTCTTAGTAGAAGAATGAAATCACAGAAATTTTAAGTCACAAAATTAAAGTATTGTCAACAATTTTCATGTTCGTAATTATAAGTATATTGCCTATCCATTTTACTCCAAAAAGGTATATAGCGCTCCCGAAAATGGCCAAGCCCAGGGCCTTAAAAGTCGAATAACCGTCACCGGATCTAGATATCATACTTACCGCGGGCAAGTATCATATTTATTGCATATAAGTGTCGTGTCACATTCATTGCACTCAAATATCATATTCACCGCGAAACAAATGTTATGTTTATCGCGTACCAAATATCACATTTATATCCTCGCCGTACCGTTACGGCAACGAGCGGGAACAAAGTGATTAAAAAGATTAATTAAAAACGCATGGTCACGCGTCGTAATAATACACATACCTCTCCAAAGGGTTAATATTTTGTGTGTAATTGTGTTAACGCGCGTATGGATGATTTTTTATGTGATGGTAGGCACTGATGGGGGTGGATGGCTGCATGGCGAGCAGGTTCAAGCAGGCTAGTCCTTCACCAATCTGTATATGTGATGCTGAGCACCGTGTTCGGACGTCGACACCTCGAACACGTATGCCGTGCACAACAACGTTTCCTGCGTATCCCTGTTCGTAACAACCTGCAACAAATACGACGATTTTCAGAACAACGCTCCTCGGAAGGTTTCGTTTGAAACGTGATTCGCTCAAAACGAAATTTTGTCTCCAACTTGCTCGTACGCGAACCGGATGACTGGTCTGCAATTTCACTTGTTCAATGAGTTAGGGAGTGAACTCAGTGGCGACTAAACACCGTAATTTATCGACGCCAACAAATGAGTTTAGTCGTAGGGAATGAATGAGATCGCTCGTGATTAGCGAGTAAACTCGTTTTGAATAACTCGAGATTAATTGTGTGTTTAAGCATGTCAACAATGATTGTTCAGGTTTCCTCGATGCGCAACATTGACAAGACACGATCCAACTGCACTGTACAAGTTTTGAAGTACCTACAGGCTTATTTACACCAGACTAGTATTTAGCGAAACTTTCTAGAATAGTGTAATTGACTGGAGGTATTCCTGAACTCGAATACTCTCTTACTCTCCACCAAGCTGCTTGTACATTATTTACTAATTGGTGTATACACGACAAAAGTACGTGCACATGTTATCATTATAAATTGATAACAAATAATTTGAATAATAATATTGATATATGCAAAATTATATATAACATAATATATATAATATAATATATAAATATATATATAATAATAAATAATAATATCGAATAAATAACAAAAGTGGAGTTCTGCCACGTTCGTTGTTTTTAGTAGATGTTTGAATGTACAAAAAAAAAAGAATCGAAACGAAGCTAATGTTTATGAATCTTACCTGGAGAATGGTGAAATTCTCGAGAACGCTGTTCATCATGTACTTTTCTGGCAGGTGCTTCAACTTGTGTATGAAGTTGATCATGTATTCGCACATGGGTGAACGGCTAATACGATAGACGAACCTGCCATTTTCAAACCTAGCGTACTCCGTCTCCACCTTCTCCACCACCTGTTTTCCGAAAGAGCAGACTTTGGTCGAACACGTTATCGTCATGTTCTCGTTGCTCTCGTACCTGTTTGGAAAACGAAAACAAGTTACACTTCATTGTCCGGTCCAGATACCCCCCTCCCCTTTCCTCGATTGTCCTTAGCGACAACTGTACGTTCGAAGTCAGTAAAAATGAATTACGATCACACAGACCCCATTTCAACAGTTTAATAAGTATTAGCGTGGTAATACATAATTCTTACTGGCTATACGTAAAAGAAATTCATATTTAAATTGATTGCATTTATTAATTTAAGCTATTTGGACAACGGTCTGACAGTTTAACCGGATATAAACGGCACCCGTCAGAGCGTTTAGCTGAGCCCAGATATAACCAGCGCTAGTCGCGAAAGGGTTAACAGTGTTCTCATCGATATCGTTGTTCAAATATGAACCGAAGGAACGACACTAAAAACAAACCATCACTTACTGGCTCGTCACGCCGTAAAAGGCTCCTGCCTCGTCCTGGATGTTCGTGTTGAGATCAGCCCAAAATTTGACGAGAAAGAAGGCCGCCTGTGGTCCTTTATCGTAGAGTTCCTTCAGGCCACCTTTTTTCTCCGGGAATTTGTCATATATCTGCCTAACGTCGACGGCCTCTAGCAACGGATCCGCGTAAGTCGCGGATCCACCTATGTGGACGAACAGGTGCTTGTGGTACTGAAAAAGAAACATACATCCGCCGTTGAAATTGCGTCTTGCGGGTAATGATGCGCATCCTGATCGGTCCGGATTATGAGCCTTATGATGAACGCTCTGAATAAGCATAGTAATTTTACTGTTCTCGCGATCACCGGTAAATACACGTAGCTCTTTTGCCAGGAAGAGAATTACCAAGTGAGGACCAAGCTCTGCGGTAAAATGTGGCTCGCGAAAATACAATCTGTTAGGACAATCTCGTCGTCCGAGTGTTTCAAGAACACGTCGCTTTCTACGCATATGTATGCCATACAGTATCATACGCGACACGGTTCACAAATTGAATTGATTGCTCAAAATCCATTCCAAACCTGCTAAACGGATTACGAACTGTATAAACATTTGTAGCATTACTTTTATACACGGTGTAAATCTCAGTTAGGGTTTCTTTAGCTGTTGTTGCTTTATTAACAACCCAGCATTACGTGTCGTATACACTTTTTTAAGTTTCAATTGTCGAAAACGTGTGAAAGGGCGCATACAAGACTTTAAGCATTTCACAGTATTTAACGAATTGGGTTTTATGTTTGTACAAAAATTGCCAGATGAAACAGGTGCGCGCAGGCAGCAAAAGACACTTTTGGGACAACCTAATACTTTCCATTAGATTACTCACAATATCCTGGTCTCTCTGCTGGTCCATGTAGGCCGAAAACTCGACGAGCCTGAGTTTATGGGTCGCGATGGCACGTCCTTCCCATGGCGGGGGTGGTTGAGTCTGGACCATGTCACCACTCGAAACCGCCGTCGCTGGTTTTCCGGTGTACGTCGGCTGGGGGAACGGCTTGACATCCTGGGACGTTCCTGGCTGTAGACCCGGCTGCCAGAATTGCTGGAAAGATATATAATTGGTATTTACTTCTTTGGGCTATGGTGTTTTGCGATCATCGTTTCGTGACTTTTATGTTCGTCTCTAGCGACAACGTATCCATGGATTCCTTGAAATATCCCGATACAGGCTCATAGTTACAAGCATCTTATAACTCGGGAAGTAATAATTTTTGAATCCATGTTTATGAAGACTTTCTTTTTTTTTTAACAGTGTTACATGCTCCCCAAGCATGGCCACAACTTTTTTTAAAACTTTATATCGATATCGTAAATACAATTCTAATTTTCACAGTTTTTAAATTTCATTCCCCATATAAGCTTGCCACTGTTGTTTTCAATCAGGCAAATCCAAAAATAAAAAGATATTTTAATATTTTCTTTCACGGTATCAGGATTATTGTTGAAAACCGATAATATATCGCTGTCTACGATATGTATATCTGGCATTAATAGTATGGACATTTTTATCGATATCCCATTCCTATCGCGTCGATAGATATTTCCAGGAATAACAGAATTCTTAGGAATAAACGATGCACAGTAGAGCCTCCATTATCCGAACACTCGATCACTCGAACATTCTATTATTTCCTCGTAGAATGTCGTATCCCTTTTATCGGAGTAAAAGCATTCTGCACAATGGTTACATCCTTCTGTCACAGTAGCGCATACTTTATTAACAATGGTATTGTTCGTAATCGTTTAACTAATAGTGAAAGTATCAACGAATGTAATTAAAGTGACGGGAATGAGGTGTGTCATTTCATTTCGTAGAATTCTCACGGTTTAATAAAGTATATCTGGGGTAGAAGGCATGTTCAAACTTTCTATTTAGGACAAAAAATGTTAAGTACACAATTTGTCTGCATTTGTGGCATTCTATCTTCGATAGTATTGACGATACAAAAAAATGTTTGAGATGAAAATAGAAGGGATTTAAAGGGGATATATTTTAATCCCCGTAGAAACCGATCTATTCTTATCCAAAACATTTTTATTGTCTTATCTTATCTATTATCTTTTCTGAAATATTATCTGAACACCAATGATTAAGATAGAACACTCTGTACAGCGGCGCTTCTACGCTTTTACATTGCATGATTTTATGATAGCTGGATGAATTGCAATTTTGTATTGACAAACAAAAATGTTCACGCCATTAAAGGACGATACGCTACGATTGAATAATAAATATTCTGGTATAAGGATCTTCTTAACATAGACACGGAATAATTTTCATATGATAATCTATACTTCTTTGTGCTTTATTTAGCTGACAGACATAGGAGGTCTCCTAATATTTTTTATAAATTGTTGATTATGCACATTTCAGAAAGATCATTGTTCTATTATCCGAAAATTTGACTTTTCGAACATTTGCCTTCCTATTCGGATGATGGAGGTTTCACTGTATTTTCTAACGTTAATTGCAGCTTTTTTAAACAGATCTGAGATCTCTTCCGAAGATCGGTAAAATCGATCGTTCGATGATCGATCTCGATGCAAAATCACGACAAATAATGTAGGTACTCCGGAAGAAAAGTGATAGAACTGGATATTGCAATTTTTGAGGAGGCACGATTGAAACAGTTTAAGTACCATCAACTAGAATCGGAGCGAAATTACAAAGCGGAGACAAGTTAATCTACTAGAATTACTATATTCTAGCTGTTGAGTCCTGTAGGGAACTCGAAAAATTATATTTTTTGAGTTCCGTCACTTTTCTTACGGCCTAACGATATCTCAAGATACCCGACCGTCCATCGTGCTCGGTCGAGCTTGCAATTGCCGCGTAACTAATCGGAACGATCGAATTGCCGGCAAAACTCCGAATGCGTAGATCGTGAACGGCGAGAGCGTTCGTAAACGAGGAAGAGATCTCATTTTTTTTTCCGTGAGCCATCGAGCCCTCGGGCGGAGGAATGATGCTGACGATTCGGTTCGTGATGATAGAAAAAACTAAAAACGTACGAACACAAGTGAAGGGAAATAATAGTAGTCGTATTACATGAAAGAGAGAAAGATAGTTTGGTAAGCCACAACGACGTTACACAATACTCAATTATGTAAAAGAAACAAAAAAAAAATTACGTATACATATGCAAAAATCGTGTATGTACGTGTATATATGCCCAGGTAATACATATGTACAAGATAGAGCGACGGACAAATTCAACAATACACAACAAGGGCCCCCAGGGGCGTAGCAGCAGAGAGCGAGGGGGGTGGGGGTTGGGGGAGGGGAGGGTTTGTTTTGCGAGAATTGTTAGTTTTTATCGTTCAAGCTTTCACAGATGAGGCCTGCGTGGCACAAGCGGTGACCCAACGGACGTCACAACGGACAGTTGCAACGCGCGTTGTATTTGCGTAACATGTAACGCACTTCATAACGGTTGTTCTAACGTCAGTTGCGTCTACGACCGTGCGGCTGCAGCCTATACTCTATATGATGCTACAATGCAAGTTGCAACGATCCATTGGAACGTCCGTTAAGCTCAATGCTCGGGTTCTCCCGGGCTAACAGAAAGAAGGAGAGACACGGTCGAAGCTGCAAAAATGCCTTTTCATCTCATTCCTTTCTTTCCCCCGGACGAGAGTCGAGGAGTATGGATGCGGACGGAGAGAAAGAACAGATTGAGAGGTGAAAGAAAGAATGAGAAAGAAACGAGAGAAGAGGTAGAAAGAAAGAATTGAATGAAAAAAGGGAAAGCTGTGCGCCGGGTGTGACTTATAGCACCACTGTCGCTTGTTCCTCGAAAGAGGCACTTTGTCGAAGGGACAAGAATTATTTAGCAATGAGACGCAAAAGAAAATCGTCGAATTAAGGCCGAGATCGCACGAGCATCGAGCCGACGGACGTTCAACGTGCGTTGTACGTCCGACGGATCAACTCGTGTAACTTTGGCCTAAGAGTCCGAGTGCGACGATAAACTAGAAGGCCTCTTACATGCCGCTGAGCTCTCGATCGGGGTTTAATTTTGAAAATTCTGTACATCAACGATGCAGCAGCATCAGTGGCGGACAATGTTTATCTCTTTTTTTTTTAGTGGACATAGTCTAATTTTGGTTCTGGGCTTACGTTCCTTCTACGTGAAAGTTAAAATACAGAAGTTTAAAAAGTTATGATAAATCACCAATTGTGTGACCATCGCATCGAACTTTAAATATTTGTTGAGATTTGGGAACTATGAACGTAAGAGTACCCAATAGGGTGCGTGGAACTGTTTGCTACTTGGCTCGCAGACCACGCAGCCCTTAACATTATCCGCCCCTGGATGTTATCAAAGCAGCGGTAAAAATAAGCAACTTCAAATCGTCATTGGGCGCCAATGCTACGATTGCTGGACAGTTAGATAGTATACGTAAAAGCTCATTGTAGTTTCAGTTGTTAATTTCTTATCGAGCTGTAATAGACTATGGGTCAGTCGACAAACCACACGATATAGTGATCCCCTTCTGCAAGCGGATTAAACGGTTATCGGGCGAAGCGGTTAGGAACAGATACGAACTTCAGAGAAGAAGCCAAAACCGACAGTGTTGTGAACCCAAATGAAGTTTACCTATATCCTCAAGACGACGAGACACCAATCGTTCGTCTGTAAAACACAAGTTCTGTACCACTTTCTTAGTTTTTGAAGAACCAATTGGGTACACGTCATACGCAAGTTTGTTAAGAACATTTTTTGAAATGTGAAATACAATTTATTAAATGGAATCGAAAGTTTGGTTTAAAATGTTACTTTATTTTCTGCAACAATGATTACGTCTTGTCCTCAGTCTGTTTTAACGGAATTAGCAATGCTGTTACCCATGTCCTCATCACCATTTGTAAAAATTAATGTTATTCGCTATACTTCATCCATTTTTTACAAAACGGTTGTACGGGACACTGATGGGATTTCCTTTAGTATAGGGATTGGATATTAGGTGTACTCAGTTGGTTCTTTGAGGAACAATACAATTTGATTAAGGAGAATAAACCCGGGTTCGCTATTCTATATTGTTTTTTGTGAACTGTACCACTCGTGACGTTAGAAGCAAGGATAATAAGAATTTCGCAGACAGGAATTTCTGGCTAAAAACATGAAAGGCCAAAGAATCCATTAACGTCCCCCAATTACGCGATCAATGACTTTATTGTAACACAAATGTACTGGGAACTTAATGGAGGAACTGTCAAACGGTATTCAAATTTTTGTTCTGTTTTGGGCCTTATGAACTGAAACGCGTACAGCTAACTGTTCCTGTTTATGAATCGTTTATGTTGACCCGATTTCTCCTTTTCTGCCGTCACGCAATAGGTGCAATCAGCGTAAAGATAGAAGCTGAGTTGATTCCCCTTAACGCATCGTATCGTTTCCCGTAATTTCCCGTAACCATTGCAAAGAAAGCGCACACTGGACAATCGCCCGGGGGAAAGAACGATCTTTCTCTCTTTATCGCCGTGTCTCGTCGTCTTACCCCAAAGCTCGTTGGCTCCTTTGATAGAAAAAAAGGCCGCTAAAAAATGTTCCAAGGGGTTCTCGCCATGATGGGACTTACCGCTCCGGGATAGGAGACAGGGGTGGAAGCATGAAGGGCAAGGGGCCCCACGAGGGCGGGGGGCATCTTGTTGTGTATCGCACTCCCAGCTGATACTATTTGGGCGCTTGACATGCTCGACATTGTCTGGAGCGCCTTCTCCTTGGCGGCATGATCCTAACAAATTTATCAAACCGATTACAACGCATTGCCAGTTACACCGTGACGTTTTAGCCGATACAAAATTTTCACTGTACATGTTTATCGCAACTTATTTTATACCATCTGTACGTATGTTCTTTGATTACCAAACACAAATTGCAACTGTAAACACAATTGCAAAAACATTGCTCTGTAAATTAAACTTTTTTCCGTTTAGAATAACGGAATAGTTTTTTTACATTGTTTTTATGTTGATATCAAATTTTTGTATAAATTTATACTAGCGTGCGCAGGCATTAACGTAATCGTAAATTTGTTTCGTAGAAGAGTAAGAAGGGAAACGTTTGTAAAAGCGATTATCTCGAAACGTAGACGAGTTAAGAAAAAGGTGAAACAGGATTAATATTTTTTCAGCGTAGAAAACTGTATAAAAACGTGTATTGGTATTTTGGAAATAATGTCTCTGAAGTTGTGAATTACAGGAATAACATAAATAATAAACGTTTATCATCTTAATCTGACTCTTCTATGAAATAAAATGTATCCGATGAAAATATCCTGGTGATCAGTGTAATAATAAGAATAAAATTTTTAGTGGATATCCGGATAATTATATAAACAGTATGACAGAAACAAGTTGGATTCTAATTTCAAGAACTTAAAGAAAACCCAGATGCAGAACAAACATTAAAGAATATTCCAATATGCCGAACTGTCCGGGTATTTAAACAATTCAAAAGGGACCGTGGCCCTCGACCAAAGTCCAACACGCGCGCAAAACTTCCCAATTCAACCACGCGTTTATCGTCCGTTATCCAAATTCTAAACAACATTCCCTTAACACATTCAAACCTGGGTAAGTACCGTTCACGCCACGTTTGTGTACCTCGTTACGCCGATAAAAAAATGCAGAATCTTGGCAAGTGTTCCCCAACTGGAGGCCTGTGCGCGAATACGTTAAACGATCGGTAACTTAACGTCCCACGACTCGTTGGGCACCAAAAATCAAAGATCGAAAAACCAATGCGTGTCGAAACTGGATAGAGTTAAATTGTATAAACGATTTCTGGTCGTTGCATAATTTTGTTATTGACGGTGGATACACCCCTTTCGGCCCTTTAGCCACCCCCGCCCTGCCCAACCCACCGCCCCGATCGGTCGCGGTCGATGTCATCGATCGCTATCGAGAAACGGCAATGCAGTTGATTGCAGAAACATCGCTGGTTTCGGGTTGCAACAGAAATTCGCGGGAATTTCGGGCTTTTATCGGAAAGCCGTCGTTTTAATCAGCGCTTGCCCGAAAATCGCTGACGAAGCGAACGAGAGGTTTGTTGCCGTGACGTTCGGGAAATTGACGTGCCCCCAGCTCCCCCCCACCCCCCTGCACACTTTTCTCCCCTCCCGATCCCCTACACCCCTTACCGCTCAGCTACAGGGATTTTCAATTTCGTTCATAAATCCGTAATAGAGGGGCCATTACGAGCTTCGCTGCTCGGAATGAAGCGCGGTCTGTAACGATGCCAGTGATAAAGGGTTCGGTAATCGTGCCGGCCGACAAAAAAAAAAAAAGAAGAAAATAAAAATTGCGAGCACTGTCTCGCGTTGGAACCTTTTTTTTTGTCCAGGCGCCCTTGTAAATGGACTTCACTTTCGCGGATGGCCTATGATTGAATTTAATAATTTTGGTTCGAGTGTACGTTAGCTGCTTCGCGATTTCAAACGCGGGGACACTGAAAAACTGCGTTCTTTAGGCGACGGTGATCGACGTATGTAGTTTGGAGACGATGATTTGGAGGTACCACGCCGTAACAGGGGGTGCGGCGGAAGTCGCGTAATTTACAACCGGATTTGGGATGGGCTCTGTGGGTAGAAACAAGTCGAAATTGTGGAATGAAATCCTTTTTTTTTTTTTTTAACGTGGACTCGTTTGCGTGACAAGTGGTTGGTAATAGTCAGCGGGGGGAAAATGAACTTGATTTTCTGTCGGCTGAACAAAGTTGCTTGATTCTTGTGGGATACGTTTCAAACTGAGCTTCGGAATTTCTCTAGTGGACTAATTTTTGGAAACTCGGGATTCTCTACTGGCCTTCAGTGTTTTGTAATTACTAATAATAAATCATTCCGTATTGGACGCAGCTTTACACGCGGAAACGATTTTACATCTTTTTTTTTTTCAGCGACTCTCCAATTTGTCGAATTTTGCCATGAAAAATGGAAATTCCATGCTAACGGACGTTACGATAAACCGTGCATCGTACCATGGTGCACAAATAAATGGAACAGTAGCCAAACCGGTATTGAACCAACGGACGTCACAACGAACCTATGTAACGTTTGTTGTATCATAGCATACACCTTAATTGGATCGGCCACACTCATAACGTCCGTTACGCGAGGCAGGTCTCATTTGGAACGCATCAACCCAAGGCTCCGAGACAACGGACGTTACGGGAGAACCTTGCAGATTTGTTTCAGCAGAGTATACGTCTTAAACCAACGGACGCTATTTGCGTGACAGGTCCCATTAATTTATATACTCTGGTACAACGCGCGTTATAATATCCGTTAGTCCGACGTTCGCGCAGTTTAAGCTTTACAATGAAATCGGGACACGTGTACTCGAAGTCTTGCGTAAAAACGATTTTTCCGCAGTTATTTACTTATCTTCTTTTTTTTTTACGTAGAATCACTTCCTTTACAAAACGCGCAGCTATGTTGATTCTTGGCCCCAGGTAAAATACTTCCCCCTCGGCTCGTCGCTTTGTAGTTTTATAACCGAATTAATACAACAAACAACGTACCATCGTGATACGGTACTGTTGATTTTTAACGAAATTTCGGTATCGATCGAACGACATAGGGACACCGTTACGTCGAAACGCGCGCGGAGGGGGAGGAGTAACATCGTTAAACCTGAGTATCGCTAAATACGCGCGTACAAAAGAACGCATGTGGGTGGGTGTGTATTTACTTACATACTAGCGTCGATGCATGTGTGTGTTGGGGCTTTCACGGAATCACGGTAACATCGCGGTGTTTTTGTACGTTTGATCGAATCGTAAATCCTCCATAAACACACCGCAGCATGCGCCAACAACGCCGAACAATATGCGAATAATACATACATATATATATAAAAAAAATGAATAAACGAGAGGCGTGGAGCGCGAGGGGGGGAAGCGCGTGCATTTTCGGGCAGACTGATTTATTAAAAAGAACGCGTGGGAGAGAATTTTCGAATTAAAAAAAAAAAAAGCGATTATTGTGCAATCGAGCACAAAGCTGTAGGCGAAAAATCCATTTCATTCTGTGGGACTGTTGTTCACCGGAATAGCGCGCGGTGAATTTGCAGTGGAAAATCAATTCGGTTAATTGAGAGGGAGCTACCGCGCTATTTTTTTAATTTCTCTCCCGTTTCACCCCCCACCTTCGTTGTCTCCCCCCCCTCTCTCTCTCTCTATCTCTCTACCAACCTGCCTCCCACCCTCTATTAGCCTCCCTCTGTCTCTACCCCTTTCATCGTGCAAATACACGCGAGGAATGCAGGATTGGGCCGGCAACGGGCTGGACATGTTTATCGACATTCTGAAATGCCGCTTGGCCGTTTTTGGGTATCCCCGTTATCGAGGTACGTTTACACCGCAACAATCAATTACACTGTAATGCCTGGCAGGATTATTTCGAAAATGGATAGCGCGAAAAGTGATCTCGGAAGAATGTTGTTGTCGATAACGGATTAAACCGTGCTCGCGAGGAAAATAATGTGGCGCGTTGCGAGAAGGGGTCGTACGCGTTTGGAGCTGGGAAATTTTTGCAGTTTTTCCCTTACGAGGTTGGTGGAAACACAACTTTCAAACTGTGAAACGTGATATTCAGAAATCGAGTTTGAACTTTGACCAAGAGCCGGACTTCTATCAAGAAGATAATAAGAAAAAATTATTTTACTTGTGACTTACTGTTTTTGAGATACAACTTTTGAGTGGTAAACTTAAAGATGCTAATTTTCCATAATTTTCATAAAAATTCGTCATGCTACTCTAAAAAGTAATGATTCAATTCCGAGAGATCCCGATACGTTAATTACACGCGCACAGAGCCTTAAATCGAAATAAAATAATCGTTCTCACTTGGAGCGACCCTGCGCCGAATGCGCTCCCGAAAAAATACGACCGCACCACGGTTCACCGCGCAATGGTTCTTTAATGGTATTAACCGAGTAGAATTTGAATAAGGCCCGACCGCACGAAACGTAAACATCGTGCCTAAAAATTCTTTTCTCGGTGAATAAATCGTAGGCTCTGGCCGCACGGCTGGCCGAAAAGCCTCCTACATAAGCAAGCCCCGACGGTGGTGTCCACCCTACGTGAAACGCGGAAACCAGAAAATTACGTCACACCGGATTGTCCGTATGCCGGGCTGGTTTTCTGAATAATGCTCGCGGTATGCGGCCACTGCAGTAGCAGATGCAGTCCCGCGCAGTTGCAGGTAGGCGATGTCTAAAAATGCGCCACGCATAATTGGTGCCGTCTTTTATGAAATGAATTTTAATGCATAGGGGTGTGTGATCTCTCACGGTGAGATAAGAGACACCCGCGAAGTAGGAATTTAATCTTTAAAGCGTAATTGAGTATGGATGATCTGGCAATTTTATATGTATGTTGTATAAGCGTTTAAGAAAAGGATTGCTCGGTGCAGTATGTTGCATTGAGTATTGCAGTAATTTGGCGAGGGTAGTACGGATAAACTGGGTTATTGCGATTATTCGGAATCGTCGTTCAACTGTATCGCATTTTTAGTAATGTCCATTACCCCAAGAAAGTAATTACTCTTAATGTCGACTACCCAAAAGAGAAATCTGTCCATGAATCATAATATCGAAGGTGAAACAACGCGACAGTTTACATACGAATTATTCTTTCCCCTTTATACACGCGTTAATTATTTTCTACTTACTGCAATTACCGAAACAAAACGTAACAGAAAAAAACATACAGTACTCCCTAGGAAAAATTACATAACGCCGTTATTGATCAGGCGACTGATTATCCAAGTAATCAATTATGCCAAATGAATAGTTTCCCAATCAATTACGACAATCCTCGGTCCACTTCACTCGAATGTACTCGTTTTTTATTCGTACGACTTGAATACACACGGAATGTTCGAATGCATGAACGCGTAAAAGAATTTTGACAAAAAGCCCCCAGTCCCGTTTGACAGTACTGCGTATAATCAAAGCATCAATTCGCGTGATCGTTTTGCTTTTCCTTCGTTTTTCGGTGCCGGCTATTGACCGAGCCTTCCATAAACAGCGCGCTCACATTTTCCCTCTTTCTCTATATCAACTCTCATCGGCGAGTGGAAGCGGCAAGTGCACCGTCCCGTGATTTATTAACAGGCGCGCAATTGTTCCCGAATCGCTTTAATAATTCAGCTGTTAATTAAACTGGCCGGGTTCATTTTTACGCGTGATTTATCCTGATACAAGCCACCCTACTTCCATACTGATCGAACGAATTCCCTATCGACAATTAATTCCCCGTGCATTCCAATTTGGTGGCGATGGGAAATTTTAAAAAATCAAGAGAGATCAGACTCGTAGGTATTGTTTTTGTTAATAACTCTGGAACTACCGACAATCGATGTGTACCTATTTTTACCAGACCCATCGAAATGATTGATTATTTATATAATACGTTGAACAAGAAAAAAAAAACCGTTCAAATTTTTATATCGTTAAGAAATATATACATAATTGTGAATTATATACTTGGAAATGGTACATTCAAATAAAAATTTAAAACCAGAAAAAAATGACTTGTTTAGTAGTTCTAGTATTAAAATCGTATTTTTGCTAGGTACACAGAAATCGGAAATCACTTGGTTTTTCTTATTAACGGATCGATAAATATTTATTACACCTACGGTGACCATATTATTTTCTATAAAATATAATTAAAGGAAAAAGAAAAGTTTGAAAAGAACACAGGAATATTCTTCTCATATGTTAATGTATCACCGAAAATTTAAGAATGATAAAAGAACAGTTGTCCACTTCAAGCATGAAATTATATTAGCTGAAATGAAAATCCTGGGAGAGTGCGGAGTAATATAAATACAATATAGAACGTATGGTCACCGTATTTATATTTGGGCAGAATATTCGTACATTGTCGCCAATAAAACGTCAGCAATTGCGTACGATAATTACGATTTCTCGATATTTATGATTATTTTCAGAATCATACACCTCCTGGGTCATCTCGTAAATTTGATATTGGGGCCCAGCGGACCCCCACGAGAATTCGTTGCCAATCATTTCTTGATAACGACTGTGAAACCAATTCAGCAGACAATTTTATTCGTTACAGTATACCGAGAATAATTGTATAGGATAACATTATTTTTGCTATATTTAGAATTACGAACAATGAATTTAGAGGGAAGGACGTTACAAGTTAAACATTAAGAACTCGGAATTTCGTGGGGTCTTTTGGAATCCAGAGTGTAAAATCGTATAATAATAATTTTCCAAAATTATTTAATATAATGTCTGGCGCTCTTATTTGATCATTTTCAACTGTTTCCACTTGGTCTATTGTTGTCAAAATTTACCAAAATACATCTAAAAAATGATCAAACAACACCGTCGGATTTACGAAAAACGAACATTCGACAATCACGCTCTGAGAGAATAAAACAAAATAAAGGTAAAATTTCGATTAAGAGTACGAATTAAAATGTCCCAAAAATACTCACCACTTTAAGTTTCGCTTGGATCTCGCGAAGTTTCCTCCTCGCGAGGACCTGGATGTGCGAGGAGACCTGCTTTCGCGTTCTCGTTTTACCAGTCCTCAATTTGATATAACGGGCGATCAGCTCGTTGCGACCTGTAAACAACGAAGGATACGTACGTATAGATAATTGCACGCTAATCCTTATCGATGGATCGATCCATCAAGCTATGCGGTATAAACAAAGAGGCCGCGGGATCATCGGCTATCGTAATTGCTTTGCGATAAATCACTGTGGTCTATGGAGTCATGGTAGAACTTACTGCTCGATGCTAGTAATTTTTTTTTTTCAAATTTACACTGTTTACCTCGTTACCGGGAATGAATGGAGTTTACGAACACATAATTTTAACAATTTTAGATCTAACGTACGTTATAGTGTATTATATTATATACAAAACAACATCTTGATAATATTCTAAATATTATCAATAAAGATTTCACCGTGTGAACATTCCGAATGCGGCGGTAGCACGTAATATCAATTTTCATTAAATTTGGATTTGAGATAATTCGAAAATAAGCTTTTCGACTACGCGGGTCGAGGACCGGACAGAAATGTTCGTGAATCTTAGCACAATCCGGGGGAATGGTCTGGCATACTTGAAGGTCTGCTCTGACTCTTCGTGTTTCATAGCTATGGACGTTTTCCGCTCCTGTTCATCGTTCGCGCATGCATCCAAATTGTCCTAATAAACTGTACATCTTTAAACGCGAAACATACGCAACCGAAGGGATCGAGGTGCGCCATGAAATCGTTGCGGAGACAATATCGACGCTTAGGCGTGAGAATTATAGCATCCTTGGTATCCGATACATTCGAACGTGCATCTGGCTGACGAGAAGCAGACCAATCGGGCTTAAACAAACCCTTGAAGTCGCTGCAAATAGGCCTCGAGCGTTTCTTCGAAGCAGTTGATAAGTAGCTTTAAATACCGCTGGGGAAAGTGACTCGCAGCATTCGTGAAATTGAGATCAAAAAGTGCGAGAAGTAAAGCACAACTTCTTGAGCGCGAAAAACGTGTTTGGTGTATGCGCGCGCAATATTAAGTTAATATTAGACTACCGAAGCTTGGAAACTTCCGAACGGGGTTAAATGAGGCTAGGGACATTTTTGTTTTACCCTAGAATTGAACTCGCAATTTAGAATTTAGACAAGGTGCGAAATTCCTTTTAAACTCAGTACTTTGCCTCCCATATAATTAGTGTAATCATTAAAATGCGAATGACAAAAAAATAGCCAATCAGAGAAGCTACAGACTGCAGCCTTCTCTGATTGGCTATCGTTTTTCCTTAATATCTGGTCAACTAAGCGCAAAGGAACAATTTCGATAAGGAAATACCTGCTTGAAATCGCGTTCCTGAGTCGATGCTCAGAAAGAAATTCAGCTTATTATGGTATACTCTTGTCCCCTGCGGTTTACATCACGCCTCACTTAACTAAAGACTACTGCGAAAGCGCGATTTTCCTGACACGCACCGGTAAGATCGTCAACCCTTCCCACAATCCCTGACGAACAAGCATTTCCCTCTTACTCTCAGTAGTATCGCGTAATAAGGGAATATATATACATACGTACGCATATATACGCGCCCGCGATTATCCTGTCACACGCCGCGGGGCGAATTATCTCATCAAATTGATCTCGGAAAAAGAGCGCGGAGCCACTTACACGCTCCATCAGCCGGAATGTCTTTACGTTAAAATATGCCGAGCGAGATAGAGCACTCGTGGCGAATTCTAATTAGCGTAAAAAACACTGCACGGTGTGCTCTCCTGTTTGGTTTACACCCTCGTTGAAAGACGGGACGCGGGAGCGGTTGTATCGCGGCTGAATTCAAGCGTGGAGAGCCACGGAATATTGCGTACGATAACGAGCGTAATAAATTGAAATGAGCCGAAGTGAGGCCGGTAAAGAGGATGCCACGGGACAGCGAGAGAGAGAGAGAGAGAAAAAAAAGGAAACGGGACACGCACACACGCCCGTAAAACGTATTTATTCGCAAAGGTGTGCGGGTATTCGCGCGTTGAAAGGATCGAGAAGAAATGGGCGGTGTACGATGATGTTTTCACTTGTCGCGGTTTACGCGAAATATAAAATGCTCATCCCGACAACGGTTTTCTGAATTTTAGGGTGTGGGTGAGAGCGAAAAACGCGGCTGCACGCGAACTCGAATTAATTCGAGTGCTGGCAGCGCGCATTCAGAGCTCTCGGGGGTTGCCGATGAAAACACGAAGGGGCACTGCTCGACAATGAGCATATTCCATTTGCACGCTCGACAGATTTTTATTTAACATCGAGCCGGCCGGAACATTGCTTTTTCATAAATGGGGTAGAACGAAGATCGGGGCTGAATCGATTGAACGCTTTTTGTGTGCATTTTGAGGGTATGCGAGTGATATTATTGTGCAGTTAACGTGCTGATATATAAAAGATTTTGTGCGTGTCAATGACGGAATTGTGAGTTAATGCGTGGAAATGGAAATGATTTGTTTGTCTATCAAAGTTATCGTGAGTTAATGCGAATATGGGAATCAGTGAACGAGATAGTGTTAATAATTGGAATAATTGTTTGTAACGTTGAAAAGATTCTCATGCATGTTGGTCTAATTCAACTAATTTCGAAATTGGAGAAGAACATGTAATTTTGACCGATTTTTAATTTTCAGTTAACACTACAACTACTGACAATTACTCGATCAGTCGATTTTAGTGATTATTTATAAAACACATTATGCGGGAAAAACCTATGTCCGCATCTAAAAAATTGTTCTATTACTACAAAATATATACATATTCATACTACTTAGAAATAGACCTTTTATACTTCAATAAGGCACACTTAAGGTAGACGTGTAGATAACCAACCGATTATATCTTAATCGTGCTAATACAGAAGAAAATTGAAAAGTATTAATAATTCCAATAAGCTTCGTTCTTGTGTCACGCGTCAAATGAAACAAAACATTGAAACTGAACAGAGGAACAAAAACCGATCAGCGTGGGTGTCTGTTCTGCCGAGCGCAACTCGAAGACAAACGAGGAGTCGAGTAATATCTAATAGCAAATATAATCTGAGGAGATGAGCAGAGCTGATATAAAGGGAGGTTTCGAGTTCGCCGATGAATTGACTTCCAACCGATTGAATCGAGTAAATGGCATTCTACGTAGCACCTTATCGTTGCTTAGATTTCACAGCCGTCGAGGCTTTATGGCCGCGCCCGTAAAACCGGCGCCAGACGACATCAAACGTGTCGTAATTGAAATAACGTTTACTGTAACAGTAACCAGAATCACGACGGTACTTCGATTTGGATGGATTACATTTGTGCAACGGTGGGTATCTGAAAGTACGTGCTGACGATAATAAGATGGCCGAGTGTAATGCGCAGATTGGAGATTTTATGCGAGTACGGTGGGTCTTAGTAATCTTGGAGCATTTCAAATTTTATGATCAGTTGTTTCAGAATGTTTCGGTACCATTTTCGAATTTCTAATGTCGTTCTAAAACACAAATGTTAAAAGTACCGTTTGAGAACTATATTTTTGAAAATCGCATTTTCGAAATTACGATGAAATTCGCAAAATGTATCATTTTCAAATTTTTTGTTCTTTCTGAAACAAGAATATGAAAGATTCCATTTGTAAAACGAATTTTCAAAACACGAGCCAAATTCGAAAGAAGTACCATTTGTAAATTATGTGTGCTGTTCTGAAACAGAAATACGAGAGATCTCATTTAGCAATTCGAATGTATACAATAAACGAAGTATATAGTACATTATACAGGGTGTCCCATAAAGTTCCAGGTCAGCCATTAGGTATTGTCACGCCGAACTCTCAAGACATCGGTCATTCCACGGTACGCGTAATTGTACAAAGAACTATGGATTTAATCACACTACTTAAAGAGACGATTAAGAACAAACGGGCTTTCCGGGAAAGAGGGGATGGTTTGCGACACGGTGTAAAAGGAGGGAGAAGGGCGAGCAAGGGAGGCAGAGGGGGGAGGGGGGGGGGTGTGGCAGAAGACGGAAAGAGGGGTAGGCGGGAGAGGGTGCGGTACGGAGAACCCTGAAGCATCGGGAGGAAAATATTCGAGATTCCAGGCGAACCGCGTGATGACTCAATTTCGCAAAGACCGTTAAATGGCCCCAGCTATGAACCACGCGCCAGCGCCGCGGCGCTGGCGTTCCTCCTCTGTTTTTGAAGGCCGTACATTCTTCGAAGGTGGTTGGCTGTGTCGGCCTAACCATCTTCGCGGAATCATGGCAACAAAGAACTCGCCCTTGGTTCATTTGCCTATTCTCATTCGCAGTAAAAGAAGATTACGAGTCGCGGATCGCTTTTATCCGAGTACTTGGCTCCGGGGGGGGGGGGGAAGTTTTCGGGTGTAAAATGCGCCTCAATGCGCGGAAATCTTCTGTGATACCAACCTGAATTGGCTCCAATAGAACGGGCGTTACAGGTTGTTTCATAAACTTGTGGTAAAAAAAGTACCATTGGTACCAGTAGTACTAGGATTACTGGAATGTTGATCAATGAAAAGATTAATTATCGGTAGGACCAATTATGCGTAAGAGGAACGTGTCTACCTAAGTAATAATTATTGTACCTTAGAATCCATTTGAAAGATTCCGTCCCTTCAGGCTATTTAATAACAAAAATGTTGTTTTCGTGAAATTAAGTCTTTTTGAATAATTTAAGTAATTTTAAGTATTATAACTTCAAGTTTTCAAGTATTGCAATTTTAAGAAAACGCGTTCCTTTTACAGATAATCGGTACCACAGATAATTAATCTTTCCGTAAATTAAGGTGTATCTATTTTTACCAGACCACACGAAATAGCTGGTTGGATGTGACTTCTTTATGGACGAAAAACTATATAGCTAATATTCTACATATATATATATATATATTTATACTACTTAAAAATATACTTTTTGCATACTTAAAAATGGTATACATAATAAGCCATAAAAAACTTAAATGAAAATTTAAGATCCGTCAAAATTACTGATTTGGTAGTTCTAGTATTAAAAAAAGTAAAACAACAATACCACATTGCACGAATAAGTGACTTTCATCACCGAAACAGAAGAATCGCATCTCAGCCCAGCAAAGCTGAAATCCCGGCCAATGTTAACCAAGGATTTTATCTTCCTTTTAACGAGTGTTACACGCTCCCAAATTCTCGACCCACTTTCATTACACTCCGTGCAAACGAGGTATCGAGAAGATCGCTGATCATCGTCGGAAAGATACGTTTACGCGGTTCCGATGGCGAAAGTTACGTTTCCACACTTTGAACCTCCGCGAGGGAGTGTGTGAAAAGGAGACGGAGAGAGAGAGAGAGAGAGAGATAGTAGATGCGCGACGCGACGAGCAATCAACGTAAATCACTTGGCTGATGCTCAATTTAACAAGAAGGGCCATTATGATCCCGAACTCGAAGTAACGAGCACGAGGAGCGGTTTCGGCTCCCCCACCCCTAACACACACACACACGCTCTTTCACTTGCCCGCTCGAAGCGAGGTATAGAAACCCACAGAGAGCTCTGCGTAAACTACAGTTTATTACAAGAAGGCTCATTTGCGCAGCGAGTGCACCGTGCTACCGATGTATTAGTCGCGAGTTGCGCCTCGCTAGTAAAACGCAAAGGGATCGTCATGGATGTAACGGTCGGGCAGATAATTTTCTATTCTCCTCTACGGCGTGCAGTTACACGTAGCAGGTTGATGGTAATGCTAAATTTGTTTTATGCTCACCGTTGTTGTTATTCGATCGTTAGACGAGCGCTTTAAATCATCGCGTTGAGAGAATAATTGGAGGATCTCGGCGTGCGTTAAGAGCTCAGTTGTGTCTTCGATAAATTATAATTGATAGGTGATTGGTTTTGTTAGAATATTTGTTGAAGAGAGTACAAAAATTGCATACCGTGACTCTCATTAATATTCGGTAGTTGTTAATTAACTTGCATTGGTAGTGTTCGGATATTAGTAACCGAATATTCATAATTAATATTAGTACGTTATTAATTATTTTATACATTAGTAGAGCTTCGAATATTAATGAGAATCACCGTAAATGTCTTGTGAACAATATCAGACACGTTAAATAATCAATCAATTTTCTGAACACAAATAGAAAGCTATTAGATGGCACCTTTCATTGTATCGTGCTGTACAATTTATTGCAAATCTTAGTTAAGTTACGTATGAATGTGACTTCTTTATGGCCGACTATACTCGTCACCAGTTTACAGCGAGCGTTCAACGCCGCGCCGCCGACTGTAGTCGTCGTCGGTTCACACCGACCGTCCAACGGTGGACGACAATAGTCGTCGCCGGTATCGAAAGAATTAAGCAATTAAGTAAAAAAAATTCAGTCATCAGTGATCAACACTTAACGCAATAAAGAACTATCAAAGCTTATTACAAGCGTGAAAGTATAAGATTGAGCAGTCTGTTGTTTGTAAATTTCTTGCGTACTTTGTTCAACTGTCCGGGGCTACTCGAACCTCCCCTACCGAAGAGACGAAACCAACTGTAAATGCGAGAAGAAAAAGAAAAGTACGAATGGCGCGAAGGAAAGAGAAAGGAGAAGGGACTCGTATTCCCCATCTGTTCATCACCACCAACACTCTGGCAGCGGGTAGTCCACGAGAGTTGAACTTCTCTGGCTAGACCGAGTTTGCGGGCCAATGCATAATTACTTGTATACGTCTGCGGAGTTCACCGCGATGCATCTTATACCGAGTGTTAAGTTCATTAAATTTTAACGACCAACGCGAGCACTTGGTCTTCCAAAATTGGTGAAATGCCGAGAGATCCAATGCGAAGATAAGTCGCGAAGTGAATTCCATTGTGAAGAAGAAAGAAGATTGCGCAAAGAGAACTGGCAGCGCTACATTTTTACGTTGAATATTCTTGAACGCTTTCCATGCTGAATTAAAAGTAACCGGTTTCTTTAATCGTAACTTCCGGAGCTGCAGAGTTTGGCGTTATAGTTAAAATTCTGATGCCGATTTTTTGTAGGAGGAACTGAAGCGTCAACATTAAACGGCCTTTGTTATATTAAAATAGCTAAAAAATTATAGAAACTAGATTGGAGTTTTGTATTAACCCATTGAGTCCGCATGTTTTTATTGCTCACCTATGCGAACGAAATAATTAGCATAACGATGCTTGACAGCCAGTCACGGCAACTGATACCCGAACCGATCGGGTCGTGCATATTGATGGTTCCGTGCGAGAGTGATCCTCAGTCAAAGGGTTAAAACGCTCATCCGCTACGGTTAACCATGAAACGAGTACGTCAGATCGTAACGCCCAGCTTCGCGGAAGCTAAGCTCCGGTGTAAAAGTTGAACTTCCTTCGGCAAACCCGTGTCTAATTACTCGACACTTAGGGAAACCATCCAACGCATAACCCCGTAGGCTACATCTAAAGGCATATAGACCGACGGTCTTGGTACTTAGTCGACATCGATGATGGGGGGGGGGGGTCGCTTTTGACATGTTGAGGACCTAGAGGTGCAGTGGTCCTCGGGGTATCCCGGACTTTACCACCAAGTACCGTCGTTAATCGATGGTTCACAAACAGTGCCCCGTAACCGGTCCTCGAAGTACCGAAGTGCGTTTAAGCTCGTTTAGCCAATTAGCAATCGTCAAGTAGTCCTACCGAGATCAAGGGATAGCTACTCGAAATGTGGATTTAAAGCTACTTTCACACCGTTTATAATTCAAACCCCTTCGAGTACGATCGATTGAGTACGTTTGGATAGCGGGGTGGGCGTTCGATGTCCCAGTAATCGTGATTGGACATTTTTATTTTTTTTTTCGTGGATTCGCGCGGTATGTTTATTTAATAAAGTGAGTGTACGCGACCGTGAGTTGTCCTTAATTGTGTCAATTATTTGGTCCAATTGCACGATTCGAGTTCGCAATTTTGTACGAAATTGGGGTACAAGTGATGTTGAATTACGTTGCTGAATTTTTTTTTACTTCTCTCCACATTACGAGCATCAGGTTACGTTTAGCTGCATAGAAGTAACTTTAAAATTTTTGAAGCTAAAATTAAAAAATTTGCTTTTACTTTATCGATGTTCTCAGTCGAATTGTAATGCTAATACTTTTCTACGATTATTTGTCAGCTCCTAAATCCATTTTTTTTAAATTGAGGTACTTAAAAAACTGTACAAGTGAAGGTGTTACTGGGCAGGTGCAGTCACTTAGGTTAGTACCAGGGGATACAATTGTTTATCGCATTTCAAAGTATCCAGTCTAAGAAGTTTTCGATCGATTGATCCAACAAACAATGGATTTGAGCATCAGTAGTGCGACAAAAAAGTGAAGGCAATGTAACCGTGCATAGAATAGCCAAACACTTGGGCCGGGAGATTCCTGGGCTACTACCGTAAGTGGCAAACGGGCTTTGCCTAGAGATTCCTAGATTACGACCGGAAAGGGTTCAAATCGCTCGAAGATTTTGAAAGCCACGAATATTTTACCGAGACGAACGTCCCATTTAGGTTAGACACCTATAACCGTACAGAGAACCCAAGGGATGGGTAACTACCAGGAGGAACGAACATGGACGTTATCGGGGATACCCTTTAAATGCCCGATGCGGTATTTTTCGAGCAAGAATTTCAGCAGTAACTCCGCGTACAGAGACATCGAAGTACGGCAAAACAAAGCATCCGGACATTGAGTAAGTCGTCAACCAGCTGATCCGGCGGGAGCATTCGGTAAGAAATACCGTGGTACCAACACAAAAGCATCAAAAAGCTTTGATACACCAAAAGCTGCCTATCTCCGTCTCCCTCGCTCGCCCATGGGCGTGTATATTCGCCGACGAAAATACGGGGGCAGAGGAGAAGATGGAAGTCGATAAGTGTCCTTGTGCCAGAAGGAGGATCCTCTCGCATCTTGACACGGTGACCCCCACCCCCGGGGATCTCGGCAAACCTACCTCCCTCCCCTTCCCACCTCACCCACGGAAACTCCCGCCTCCCCCCGCCCCACCCCACCCCCCCCAACCCCGGCAACCCAGTCCGCTCTTCTTCTTATCATCCCTGGGCGCCATTCCATCCATCTTCCTTTCTTTCCATTTTCTTCGGTGCTACGGTACCACCACCAACGCTACCACCCTCGTCACCACCACCACCCAACCCCCCCCCCCCCTTCCCCTCCCACCTCCGACATCGCCGCCAACACACTGGCAACCATCCACCGTCACGGCACACCATACCAGATCCACCGACAACCCCCGTACTAGCTCCCTTTCCGGGACCCGTACGCCAACCCCCCCGTCCCACTCCACCCTTCCTGCTCTGTTCACTAATTGCACATTCTTCGCATAGTTTCGCCACCCTCCAACCCCTGCCGACCCCCCCATCTACAGGGAGGACGGTCGGCGAAGGGGAATTGTAAGCGCTCGACACACAACCACCCTTCCTCTTCTCTGCCGCCACCCCTCGTCTCTCTCTCTCTCTCTCTCTCTCTCTCTCTCTCTCTCTCTCTCTCTCTCCCTTTCTGCCTCTCTCCCGTTCTCTCGCTCGTTCCCTCGCATGCACCTACGTACGTACGTACGTACCATCTACTATATCGTACGCGTGTCCTTCTCGCTCGTTCTACACCCTCCCCCTCTTACCCCCCCCCCCACCCCGTGCAACCCACGGCACTGCCACCCTCGTTCGAGCATCCCCCATACTTTCGTGCCGCTAACTCAGTGAGTCCACGCTTCCCGGAAATCACGTGTGTGTTCGTGTGCCTGTGTGTTTCGTGTCGCGAGCTTGGCTGAGCGTTTATGCTCGTGTGGGAGAGAGAGAGAGGGAGAGAGGGGGTGGGGGTGGGTTCGGGAGGAGAGATCGAGGCGGGGACGATTTTCATAGGATCCTTCGAGAATATATTTTACAGCGATCCCGGGCGAGGATTCAAAGGGACGATGCGTGTAAATTTTACGCTTCTGCTCGACAAAAGATCGTGGTAGTTATATAAATATTATCTTGCTCGTAGGTCGGGTGGATCGTTTAATTAATGGAGGAGGATGTTTAAATTTGGATACCGTTGGTAATTTAGGTTAGAGGGTTTTCAGAGAATTTTGTTCCTCTCTTAAAACATGAACGCGATAAAAAATTGTTAAAAACAGTACTGGTATTGTAATTTAAAAATATGAGTCGACGATAATAAAGTTGACAAATCGTTTACAACAGATATCGTAGAAATTCCTTGTAATATAATTCATGAACATCTCAAATGAATCAAAGTAGGTGAAATTGGAGTAGTCTGAATTTGTTAATCATATAATCGTATGCTTCCCGATCTCTATTTTCCTTCCATCACCCCCTCGCCACCTTCTCGACCACAAAAGTTTTCAAAGAATTCGCCTTTTGGCACAAAAAAAAACCAAACTAAATAAAATCGCTTAAACGAAAGTCCACGATAAAGGTGGCGGTAAAAAGAGACACGTATTACTTTCAAATTCGCGTGGCAAGTTTTACGAGGTTCCTACACGAATGGTGCGCGCGCGCGCGTTCACAGATTCAACGATAAGCCAGTGTGTCTACCCTCCTACGCGTCGGCGAGCTTTACCGTGAGAAAATTTATTTTCCAGTTACAGCCACAACTTATCCGGCCGCCCTTAGCTTTCCACGACCCTTCCATTCAATTTCTGATCGTCTGCTGGATGGCGCGCTGTCGCTGTGATCGTGAAAGGTTCCGTGTTTTCCGTAGACACGCACTCGAATTTAAGCGGCAACATTCCCCGATGCAACACGCTTCGACGAATTTTTCTTTTTGTTTTTGTTACGTGCAAAATCTTCCCTTTCCTTTTCATTACGCGTCGTTTCGACGAGAAATGCTTTTTAGCTGCGTCTGTAGTTGCTGTTATAATCGAAGTCGGTCATTTTGAAAAAGGGTGGTTCAGTATTTTTTCAATTTTAGGGAGTGGAAAACTTTTGAATATGGAAAAACGATTTTGTGTATAAATTGGAGTTGGCTCGTTTCGTAAACTCATATGAAAATTCAAAAAATGAACAGTCATCATTCATTATACTAGATCAAGTTAATTAATTGTCTGCTCCAGGCTATCTTCTTTACTGTACGTAATTTGTTCCTCGTCTTCCGGAAAACGTGCCATCTGACAATGCACTTGTACAGGGTGTCCCAGAATTGTAAGCACAAAATTGATATAATTTAGATTCATAAAGGAACGAGGAGAGTCTCGATGAACATAGATCAGAAACCGAATAGTTTCTAAAATATATACATGTCTCATACGAAACAACAGTATCTCCGAGTCACGTTATAATAGGTGTTCAAACTGTTACCTAATTAGGTCACATATTAGGTATACCGAGAATATCACTCGTTCTACAGTATGTGCAATTACTGTAATTAGTACGTGTAACTACGATAGATAACAGGTGTCCGAGGTGTCACTTAATAGGTGTAACGCAAAAGTTACTTAATCTATCGTGCGTGGTGATTACAGAAAGAACTATCTATTTGCTAATTGAAAAGTTAAGCATTACTGAAACGATTACTTTGTTGGATCTATAACGGGTGTTTAAACAGTCACTTGTTAGGTGTAATGCAACACCGCAATCTGTTTAAATCAGAAAGAAAAGTTGCAGATGGCGCGGCGGAGCTATCGGCGCGCGCTTAGACTCGCTACTGGCTCTACCGCCTTCATCTCTGATTGGCCGTCGTTTTCGGTTGATATCTCGTTAACTAAAGCTCAAGCAACATTTTCGCTAGAGGAGAACCTCCTTGGAATTATATCAGCTGTCGCATATTTAACAGCCTTCGACGACTTATGGGACAACCTGTATAACGTCGATCGAGGTTAGTACGCTCGTTTCCGAAACCTGCACATCGGCGCGAGCGGTCGAGTAAGACGACTCGTAAAAGGTGCTCGTAAAATGGAAAGGGATTAAAGCGGCAGCTCGGGCTTCTCCGTGCGCAAAGGGCAGGATGGTGGTCGAAGGTAAAAGGGAAGGACGAAAACCAAGGAGTGTATATCCTCGGATTTACGAGGACGATAAACGGGATTATACGCCTTCCGTAAACCTTGAGACGATCTTTCGAGTGAGCGCATAGTTTGCGTAAGGCCGCCATTTCTCCTCCCCCCTCCTCCCTCACTCTATCGGCTTTCATTTCATTTCTGGCGTTTCTCTCCTTTCCACCCCCTGTCCTGATGCAGCCCCCGTCACTGTTTCGTTTCGCTGTATCAACCGTGTCGTTTGATTTCACAACTGTCCTCTTTTTTGTCGTTGCTCGCCTCTTGTTCTTAGTATTGTGAAGTCTAGTCTCGTCTAAAAACCTCTTACCCGAAATGTTCATACAGATGGTTTTATTAGACTGTAATGTTTATGCAAATTCGTATCTTTATGAAAGTTTACCCGAGAAGTGGAGCTCGAACGAAAATTTGTTTGGTTATTAGGAAATCATGATTTTCACAAATTCGTATTCGTTAGATGCGGGATGTTTTGGAAATAAGTTCTTAAATTTTCGTATCTCGTTTTTGTAATATCTTTCCGAGAACCAACTAATGAAAAAGCTTCTGAATTTCCGCGCTCCTGCATTTTCTCGTCTCCATTCTTAATGTTCAGTGGCGGATAATGAATTTCTCGAGCTTTGTGAGCTCATTTTTGTCGGTGGATGTAGGTACTTTTTAACATAAAGCGGAGAATGCAATGCACCTATTTGAAAATCGCTCCTCGTCGAGTATAATGTAAATTATTATAATTTTAAAATCTAATTGTAGTTTTTACTTTTCCGAGCGAAAGAGAACATTTATTTCAAGCGCCGATTATGCAAGGGAGGAACCAGTAAATTATAAGTTAATCAAATATGTTGGAGCGCATTCGAATGAATTCCAAAATTCGACAAATATATAATAGCATTCGAATATTCGACGAATGGGTTTCAACGAATTCGAAGACTCGAGAAATGTAACAAATTCGAATAAATTCGATCATTCGAATAATTCTAAACTTTATCCCCAGCAATAGCACCGCATAAAAAACCTTAGAATACAGTGAAGTCCGACAAATAATCCCACCGCTAATATCGACACTCGGCGGGGCTCGAAAATAACTCATCGCAGATTAATCGCGGACTCGGTTATTCGGAACCCTCGCTATCTCTTTCGAGGAGTTTCGCGTAACCGAGGGGGAATTGCAGCTGCAAAATGCCGTAGCATCCTAAATTAGCATACGGAGGAGAAGGAAGGGGGTAGCGCGCGCTCAAAGAAGCAGAAAAAGAAAAGCTGCCTCCTCGCCTTCGAAAGGAGAAGGTAGAGGCAGCCCCGTCCAAGGGCTTCTAGGGATGAACACGGGGGGTGTGGGGGGGTTAACTCCCACGAATTAATATTCATTACGTCGCGGAACGCCAAAGCGGCTGCTCTCGCTTGTACAAATATGAAACGACGTAGTTGCGCTAATTAAAATACCTGGCTGTTTTCTTGGCCGAAGGATCCACCGCTCCCCGCTCACCCCATTCATCTTTATCTCATCGGAGGACGGGCGCGGGCTGTGAAAAAATTCACGGGAGAACCTTTCCATCGACGCTACTAACATTTCGAATGTCCAATTCCCGGAAGTACCCGTTCGTAAATTTTCAGATAAAAGGTAAACGGGGAAAATGCAAGCGCCTCGTTATTGGCAGTGTATTCGACCGTTCCCCGTTCTCGGATTCAAATCCTGATACAAATTTCAGACCTCGGATTTCAAGAATCATGGTTAGATGATACGATGGGGCAGAGGTTCCCAACCTGGGGCGCTTACTCGATGTTTTAGCTAATTAAATTAAATTACGTAATTAAATTAAGTTTGTAGATGTTTAAGATAGTTTATTTATATGATAAAAGTGGGCGCCGCATTTTGTTTAATTGCATCTTCTTTGCTCTTCAAATCCATTTGAGGAAACAAGGTCTTGTCCCGGTAAACTTTTCTCAAATTAATTTCGATGTAGGTTGAAGTATACCCACTTCTTAGCAAATATCCCGGTAAGATATCCAACGGAATGATTTTATGGAAATTTCTCTACCAACAATGAAAACAAGTGCTGGAACCGTTTCGGTCCACCTCGAGCGTTCCTAGACAATATATTTCGGTACACGAGGAATGCAAATTGTCGTAAAATAACACAAGATAATGTTTCCCAAAAAAATGTCAAAGGAGTATATCAGAAATACTTACAAGAAGGAATTAGAGTTTAGAATTCTGGCAAAGAATTTTATCTGACTCTATTTTTGTGATCGTTAATGACATCAGACTACTTTGGGACCAGTTTAATACTGGATCTATCAAACCAGTATTTTTGACTGCTTTTAAATTACTATTTACATTTACCACTTTTAACAATGATAAAATGTATTTCCAAGTAGTATCAATATATACGATATTAACTATATAATTTCCAAAGTATAAAAGTATATAACGACACGAACTAAACTCGCAGTACTAACCACCGTTCACCCCGTTCCAGTGAAAATTATAACCCCGTCGTCGTAAAACTATATAATTTTCGAAGTACTCGTGAGGCGCAAGTCAAAGATTCCAAAGTAATGCCATTGAACGTCCCTACGGCGGGGCTCAAAGGACACCGTATATCCGGCGGGAAGACAAAACGACGAAGGTGCCGGGCGAAATGTTAGACGCGGGTAGCTGCGTTTGGTGGCGGGCGTCGGACAACGACGTCGGACCTCGGGGTCGTCTTCTCGTCGGGGAGCTATTATACGCTCGAGTTTAATTAAACTCCGCGAGATGTCAAAGGACTCGGCCATGCCGGGAAGACGGACAATGCGGACGCAGATTATTACATCCCTTGTCGTCCTCTATCCTCTTCTCGGTTTCCGTGTGTGTGTGTGTGCGCGCGCCCGCCCACGTCTGTGTCGGTCGCTCTCGTCGCGGAGAATCCTCCTTCGCGCGTATTTTCGTGCGAACGCTCTCACCCTCGCGTAGATTTCATTTCTGAGCGTGTTTATTTATATTGCGGAACGCGGGATTTTTTTGGGAGGGAGGGGGAAGTGGATTAACCTCCTCTTACCTCAGCCGGATGATATGAATTTTGATCGCGATAATTAGGTTGGGCGAAAAGTACTTTTTCGATTTCTGTATAGGTACTTTGTCCCTTTCCGTTTCAAACAATTTCAAGTCTCAAGCTGTTGTCTTTTTATAATAATTTAGTTGCGTAGAATTGCAGAACTCTGAAATCTACTGTAGTGTTCGCTGATTGAAGACTCGATCAAACAGAGAGCTGACTGTCCGCGTGGACGAATTCGCTAGTCCTCCGTGGCCGGACTGATCGCAGTCCGTCACGGACTAGCTGGTCAAACGGACCGCGGGCAAGTTTCGGCGGAACAGTGTGAATGCTGTCGCAAGTTCGTACTGCGCGTTACGAACAATCTATTGTATTGTTGGTTAATTAAAATTTATATTAAGAGAGTTACATTTTTTTAGGAGGGCATGTGGATTAATACCGCCTCAAGTCAGCCTCAAAATAGAAATTCTGATTATAATAAACCCTTTAAACAAAATCTATTTTCTTGGCTTAAATCTGGATCATGCACATCTTTGGATATTCGGATCTCCAAACTTTTTTTTACTCTATCAAGTGTATTTCGGGTCGCTGATCAGGAAATAATTATAGAATTTCTATTCTACTGAAATATTATTTAACAAGGAATCACATGTGTTTGCTTGCTTTAGAAATAGTTTGGAGATCCGGACATGATCTAGATTTGTTCCATTTTCTTGATTACCGCAAACGTCCATGTATCGTTCCAACATGTACGTGCAACTGTTTCTACTAACAAGTGTAACGCCGTTGACTGATGTTTAGTCAGATCCGCCATTTTCCACTGACGCTTTCATCTTTCTCGCGTCTCCTCCTCTCGTGGTATACCCGGAGGAGAATTCACGGTACCGTGTCAATGCCCATAATTTCACGCTCCAACGACGTCTCGGCATCGGATTATTGGATCGGATATCGAGGAAGGAAGAGTCCCGGTAATCGTTGTCCCGGCACGAAAGGAGTGGAGTGGATGTCCTTACGGCAGGACGAAGCCCCCGGGGACCGCTGGCCGTCGCCCTCGGAAAGATGAAAGACCGATCGAAATTGCGCGAGGAGCGCTTCCGAATCTCTTTAGGAATCGAAATACTTTTTGGCGACTAACCTTCCCTTCCTACTATCGTCGACGAACGGTACAGCTCGCTATAAGTTTCATATTGACAACAAGTGGAATCGACGTATGAGTGACCGTAGAGACGTTGGCGTTGATACTCTTTGGTGTGGGGGTATACGATTATTTATAACGTGTCTGTAGTTTTGTTTATTAATACGTGAGCCCGGCGTCGGTCACCTGGGGATTGATATTGAACTTTTCGTTTGGGCGGTATCGGACCCTGGGATTGGTAGAATGTTCAGATGTTGACGAGTATACTCGTCACGAAGAAATGGCAATTTTTTGTGTCACGATGATTATATTCTTCATGTGGAAAAGTAGTTACCATTTGTTGTTCAAATTTAAATTCGAGTGAAAAGCAAAATTTATTCCTAAATTTTGTAGGGGTAGTTTTCAACAGGCAACACAAAAGCACTTTCTGTGTTTTTTTTCGTGCCACCGTAAACTATCTACTACAAAATCATGATCTCACAGGGAATATTTTGTTGTCACCGTAAAAATAAATTGACGTTTCTTTCGTTCTCCGTCAAAGGGAAAAATTGTGTCGTGAAACTTTTTTTGCATGAGAATTGAGAAATACTCGAGTCGAACGGGAATCCTACGTCACCCCCTTTTTTTTCTAAAAAAAAAAAACGGATGTATTTCGGAGCGATGGCCTTTTACAATTTTGATGTTCGTTCGTCATGGAGGGAACTCGCGACGGCGGAAGACGCCGGCTTTCAGAATTGCGTCGGAGGCGCCTGAGACACCCTCCTTCCGCCGGTCAATAACTGGACACTGCCTTCACCACCCTCTGCTTCAACCTCAACCCATACCATCTCCGTGGTCATTCTCTCTCTCTCTCTCTCTCTCTCTCTCTCTCTCACTCTCTGCGTCCTGCTTCCATGTGTGCACCGTTCACAGAATATGGCCCTGTCGCATCCGACGAAGGTTTTACCGTGGCCAGAATCGAGTCGCCGTACGAGCGAGCAACTATAATTTCTCTTTTTTCTCGCGTTCGAGAATAATTCCGTGGTACTCGAGAAAACGGTGTTGTGCAAAAATTGTAAATTTTAAAGAATGTAGAAACTAAAGTTAAAATTCAAATTAAAAATAAAAAGAATTCCTTAGCCCGAAAGAGGACGAATCATTTTTTGTTTTTAATATTTGTTATTGATGTATCATTATTAATAATAATTAATATAAATTGCTGTTTTTTAAGGTATATAGAAACTCGAAATTAAAACGAGAATTCGTCAGTGAATTCGGTGGAGCACTGGGACAAATTAAAATTTTATTTATAACATTTTTAATTTATTGCTGCAGTTATAGTTATTTCATATTTCGATAAGAACAAATTTGTTCATGCTGATCTAGGTTCAACGAATATCGTCGGAAAGTTTTGATTAGTTTTCCTTACAGAACCTAGAAAGTCCATACCCCACTAAATATCAGGTCGTTAAGTATGATGTTTGTAGAAAAAGTAATAACAATACGCCCCACTACAAATTTCACATTTGATGGCCTAACAATACATACCCGACGTTGCTATATCATCGATATCTTTTACCAACAAAAAAAAATGTTTTAATCAGTAACCTGACTTGGATATCCCTTTTTAGAGCCTTGCAAAGTGGAGACGCCCCCTTGAAAGATATATCCGACACTGCAATAACATCGATGGTTTTTTTTTTTTTCTTTTTTGGTGGGCCATCGATGCTCGCGTCCCACCTGTGGGTCGCGACCCACAGTTTGGGAAACGCCGGGGTTAATGACCATCCCCGAAACGAGCGCTGGCAGAGTCGGAATATGAGAGTACCGATTTATGGTCATGATTCATGGCATCCACACGGATGGTGCTCTCAACGATACGATTTCTCGGAGTGGCGCGACTCGATGACCCATAAACCAGGATACGCCGGGTACACGTAGCAAAACGGGCACCGGGGTGCCCCATAAGGCTGAGCGTTCGAACGTGCTCGCGCGAGGTACGCTCGTAACAGACGTCTCTCTACTCTACGTGTTACGTGTTACCGGCGATCAGATAAATGCCAGGGCGTACCGCCGCGCCGTATCCTCGCACGTCTCTACGCGACGATCTACTGGGTGTTCGATGGCTCTCGCGAAAGATCTTGTCGATGGTATTTAACGCGACGATTGAACGGCCGATTGCGATTTTCTAGTGGCAAATCAAACGGAGTCGAGAATTCGGATTTGAACCTGAAATCGCTAGGGGAGCCTTCCAGGTCCAGGTTGTATTGTTCGTTTGTTGTGTTTAAAGTGTACACGGTGTGTTCGAAAAGTTCCTGAATTGAGGCTGTAAAAATGGAACCAATGATGCTGTTTGTGTTCCGTCGACGGGATTCTATAGTGCAACCATTTCCGAATCTACCGTAAAAATTTCAGTACCAGACGGTGGCAGTGTTTGTGAAGGTGGTTTCTGAATAATTAGTGACTTGTCTATAGGTGTGTTACTTGAATTTATCATGAATTAAAATCTACGTTCGTCGTATCGTTAAAGTTTCTCTTCGAACACTTCCATGTACAGATTTATCGGGTCTCTTTGAACACGTCCCCTTACACAGATTTAATATCTACTTCTATTGACAGTGGGAGTTTTATGCGACAGTTTACATTGATGTAAATGCACGGTTAAAGACAGGATTCTCTGGACATTCTGTATGAAAGGTTTCACCGGCTACCGGCAGGAAACAGGTGGGTTTGCAATCTGACGATTTATCTGTTTAAATACGTCCCGAGGCGGTGCAGCTTCGTTCGAGTTTAAACGGTGCGCTACCTGATCCTTCGTCTTCCTTCATTTCTTCTCGCCTGCTCGTTGAAGATTGAAATAAAACTGTCAAATAAGGTTCTCCTCTAGGTCTTTAACAATATTTAGGTTTTGATTTGGGATTTAGAGTAGGTCACGTTCTTGATCAGGATCTTGTCCTTGGTCAGCCTCTGGGTCAATCGTGATCAGTGGACTGCGGGTGTTTATGCGAAATACATTATTTTTATCGAGCTGACAGGTGATAATAATATATTATACGTATGATAATATACTATACGGGCAATATAATTATCACATAATGCATTTTGCATGAACATCCGTAGTCTAATGATCATTGTTTACTCTAGGTTTTTATCGATATTTACTACTTAATTTGGACCACTGGAACCTTGGACAACGGTTTGATTTGGAACTTGCCCTCTACCAGGGTTTGGGTCTCAATCTGGGTCAGGGTCCAGTTCTGAAACTTCGACAGTATATGGGTCTTAATTTGGGCCTCAAGATTTTCAAGTTAGCGTCGGTGAAATCCCGTCGATGAAAATATTGTCGGTCAAATGATTTGTTTGGTGAAAACAGAGTAACCGCTTTTGAAGCGAACTGGTTGATACAATATCGCAACATTTGTTTTTCTGTATATACGTATAAGCTTACGCGATATTCCTTGGACGAATCGCGCGAGAGGGGAACGCAGAGGAAAACAGGAAATTTGCAAGAAACAATATTTATGGAGTCGCTTCGGAACATTGACCGACGAAAGGAGGTGCACGCCAGGGTAGAAGCTCGAGGACGCTCTGAAACCGCAAGGAACAGAGTTTTTCTTTTCTGGTATATAAGCAAGAACCTAAACGTTCCTCTAAGCGCTCCCTCCATGCTCCAGGGAACGCACATCCTTTTATTTCTGCCAGTTTATTGGATACCGGACGTAAGGACGAAGGACTTGTGGGAAGAGACGCGGTTTCTTTCCACTTTGTCGAACAGGAACCTTTCGAAATTCGAACAAAAAGAATATCGCCTCGCTCAAGGAGAACGTACACTCCTTCTGTTCTTTTCCACAATATTTTTTAATTGCGTCCCGTGTTTGTACTTCGAAATTGAATTCGTAACTTTGTAATAATAACAAAGAACCGATGAATCGTATAACATGATAAGGATGTGGTACCAGAAGTAGCAATTCAATTGGAAATGAAACTTTTCAGCAAGGCCATCGATACAAATCGCGATCAAACTTTTCTAAGGATTAAGAAAAAAGTAAGGATGGGAAAACATTGTAACCGGAGATAAGGAGCGATAGAAGTTGCGCCAAGTGCAATAAACAATTAATTACTGAACTGTATAGCTTAATCAGTTTACGAAAATTTGGATAATTTAGGATATCGAGATTTTTCGAAAATATTCGAAAATATCTTGACAAGATATTCCGATATGAGCAGTGTTAAAACTGAAATTGAAACATTTCCACAAGTATCGATATAGTCTCTGATAACATAAAGTATTCTTTAAGTGTACTTGAAAATTTGTTGAGCTATGCTTCTTGGCATAAAATAAATATTTAAACAATATTTCATATTAACAGGAGTTTCCTCAATATTGCCATGAAGTATTAATTTCCAAATACCTTAATTTTTGTTGTAAATATATTTGTTCTTTCATGTTAAATATCGTAAGAATATATACGTATACACCTTATACATGGAAACGGCGAACGAAACGAATGGAAAGTCGTTTCGACCGAAAACAAGGAGCAATGAAAAGAGAGTCCGAAGGCGCAATAAAATTTCAAATCGAACCGGATTCTCGTTTTCGAGTGGCGCTTCTCTTTTACGTTTCCTAGAGCTGCGGAAACGATCGTTCTTTCGTGGAGAAATCACGATGTGGGCGTCGACGTCGAGATGGAAAAAGAAGAGCGGGTAGAAGAAACTGGCGGAGGGTTGGAGGGTCGGACGAAGAGGAAGGAGAAGGGGGGAGCGGAAGGAGGTGGGCAAAGGGAATCGCGGGGAGGGACGTAGGGAGAGAGAGGTCGAAGGAGGTAAATTGCCCCGAGATATTTAATCCCGTGGAAAGGCCAAGGGATCCTTTATTGGCTCGGCGAGAGAGCAATGGGCAAGATAAGTTTCCCGTAGGATCGATGGCCAATCGCGTTAAGCGATTTTCGCGCCTCGTTATCCTTTGTTTCCATCCGGCAGACGGACGACGACGACGACGACGACGCTGCCGCCGACGCCGACGCTCTCTCGTCCCCCGTGACGCGAGATCGATCTTATATTGCGTCTGGTCTTCAACGCCGATCGGCGACTTCGCATTCCTCGACATTGGGTGAAAATTATCGCTTGCGAGATACTTTATTTCTATTGGCTTTTGCATACACAATTCGGCGATATACCGGGTGTCGTGGATTGTTCTGTCAGACAGGCGAACACTTTGATTACTATGGACGCATACGTAGGTTCACGAGGTAATTATTAAGTTTCTTTTTGATGTATTAATGTTTAAAAAAGCAGTCTCATAGATCATCTGCGAGGATTGCAAATGCACATATGCGCCTGACCTATGTCAACGGTGTGAAATATAGACACGTTAACGCGTCTTGTAAATTTGATCAGCATGGGCTTGTCCCTCTTTTTCTCACGATATAAGAATCTGTACGAAAAATGTCCAACGACACAAGAAACGTCTGAGCAATTCGAAAAATAAATCGCAAAACGGCAGACGAAATCCTTGCTCGTTCGTTCACCGGTCGACTCGCCTCGTCGTCCGCTGTCAACGGCGTCGCCGTCGGGGTGCTCGCAAAACTAATTTCCCTCCCCATAATTCGGCCGGAAAGTAAAAGGACGATGGGATTTACGCATACGACATAGCTCCAACAATTGTCCTCCTCCTTGTTTTCATTCGCGGGCTCACCGTCGGCGAGGCGGAGTCGAATTAAGCTCCGTTTTCATAGAGCGCTCGCGAGCCAGGATTGAATTGCCACCCGCCGACCTTTCCCGCGGAGTGCTTTCGGAAATTAAGCAACATTGTGCGCTAACGAATAGGATTCAAGCAGCCGCGGGTCGGGCGGGATTGAAAAGCGCGGGAAAACCGAGATCCAAGACGGAATTAAACTCGGGAAGAGAAAAAGGAACGCGTGTCCATCCTTTTTTGTCCCGATCGGCTCGAAACTTGAAACCGAAATGTAGATGGGGATGAAAGCATCCTTGTACCGTGTATACTTAACGCTAGGTTTACGGGACCCGTCATTTTGACGGATTTCAAATTTTGAAATGAGATATCCTAAAAACCATGGCGTTAATTTGAACCATTTTGCATCGTAAATTAATTCAGACTTGAATTAAATAAATCGTTTCTGTAAAGAAAATGCGTACTTTCGTTTACCCGTCAATTTGACGGGTGTTCGTAGAAACACCCGCAAACCTAGCGTTAAAAGCATTTATTTCAATTTTTCTACAAGCAATAATTCCAATTTGGAATTAATCGATTTTTGATCTGCAGCGAAAAAATTCTAGGTCAAACGGTGTCCCTGGACAGGCATGGCATTATTGTCTCGGTGATGAGTCGATGGTTCTTAATGCTGATGAATTGCGTTTGCGAAGGAACTAACTAATGAGAATTTTTTTCAAGAACGTGGGAATAAAATAAAAGCGTGAGGAGCCAGTAAATTCTGTCGTAGCAAAATGGAACGATTAAATGGTGTTCCTAGGCAGGCATGGCATTATTGCCCGGGTTGGTGAGTCGATGGTGGTTAATGGTGGTGAACTACGGTGGCGACGGTGGTCGTACCGTGCAATATCTGGTCGGTCACGTAGACTGACCTCAGCATCGAGCAATAACGACGCCCGTTCGGACGTTTCTGCCCGTCGCGTACGTGGAGAGGATCCGACGATCCTCGGTATAAGGATCTTTTTCCTCATCGTGATATTATTCGCGGACAAAGAGCGTTCTACCGCACGGGGAAGAACTCTCAAAGAGCTCTCGAACAAGTTTGCGGAGGATCGAACGACATATTCGCACGAAACATCGTTACGTTATTTATCGGCATTCGTTTCTTAGCGATATTTCTTCGTTTCTCAGCGCTGACGATTGAGTAATTAAATGTTAAGTTACCGTCTTCCTACGGGGAAGGAAGTTTATTTCTATGAATGCTTTCGCCAAATGCGTCGAATTAAATTTGGTGGACCAAACTAATGTTAGTATTTCCTTGACAGCTGAACGCTTAGTCTGATTTTTTTTTAACACGAATAGCAGCCGACAAATTGGAGTGGCCTTGTTAAAGTATCCTAACCTGTATAATTTGAATATATCATTAAGACTTTGGTAATACCTTATATTTAGCAAACTGAATATAGTTTACACATGTTCATCCTCGACTATAAGAGAATCACATTCATTATCCTTCATAAAAACTGTCCATCCGAATTAACCTTTTTTTCTCCGACGTATCGGTTTGAGTAGGTATCGATTAAAAAAAAAAAAACAGTGGTACACTCAGCGTTGGCCGATATTTAGTATCGACTGGTGCCATTCGCCAACCCTAAAAAAAAGTGATACTACGAGCAATTCTTTGACTCACCGTACATCTTCCCTTCGTCGGAAAGGATGATTTTGCGTCGACCGCATGGCGGATATATGGTGAGAGCTTCTTGGAAGCTCTGCTCGATATCCGGCGACCACACACCCTCCGCGTCCGCTGCGGACAAGTCTTTCTCGTCCTGCAAAATACGAAGGGGAAAATTTATCGATAATCCAATCCACGGATCGGGATATTTCGGTCGTCGTAAATACCTCTAGGATTTTTCATTTGCGATAAATCATTGGGTTTTTGACTCGAAATACTGTTTCTCAAGGTGGTGGGCGTGATAACTACCTCACCGAGCGTCTGATTGACTTCCTTGTTGACACGGATATTCCTAATTAGATTTTCTAGCGACTGCCGGTGTCTTTTTTTAATAACTTTCTCCGTTTTTTAATTAAACCATTCTAGATTCATTAATTTGTACGATTTCGTGCATCAATTTTTTCAAAGTATATTTTTCTTCTTGAAAAATCCCCGACGATAGTCGTTCATCATACTCATTAACAACAGTATAAAAACATTACTCTAATATTGCTCTAAGATCGAATTAAAGTAGAGTGCTTTTCACAACTTGCACTTATAAGCTTGCAATTTGAACTTTGGTTATCAAGAGCATCCCATAGCTCATCACATTACTGTAAACAATATTAAGAATTCAGCCTTATATCGTTGAAAATATCTACATATTAGAAACATTACAGTAAAAACTATCACTTTACGATCGAATGAAAACTTAACATTTCCCACCACGTTACACCTAAAAACCTCCCTCCGAAAACACATTCCCAAATCCCCGCATTCTACCCGGAGGGCACACGTTCGATACGAAGAAAGTACGAGAAAAGTTCATTTATCTCCGATTCCTTCCACCAACCGATTTATCTGTCGCGTTCATCGCGAACGTGGGTTTGCCGGACCTCGAAGGACCTCTTTCTAGAACAAAGGGTATTCGGGACTACAAAACCATGCTTGGAACGTAGCCGAGTAAGTGGACCGTCGATTTTCTTTCGCCGATTCGAAAGATTCCCCCGCGAGTCCCAACCCCCTCCTCCCCCAACCCCCTCCCATTCCTTTTTTTATTTTCTTCGTTCCTCGCGGATACCTCGCCCCGTGTACGTGTCACCGTGTCCTCTCCGTGTATATATCTATATACGTATTTTTTTTTTACTCGCGTACGTGTTCGGTATCGTGCGCGGCACACACACACACACACACAGACGCGACTTAAAGTCGGACCTGGAATTTCAACGAATCCGATGGTACCTCGGTGTTGTACGAGGAGGCGAGAAACGGGCGATTACTACGCGCATTAGATCGAGTACTGAAAGGTGGAAGGTGAGGTGGCCGAAAGGCGAGGGGGTGGTCGGAGGAGGGAGAGGGGGGTGTCGTTTCTAAGAACTCCACTCACGTTTCTTCCTTCGATATAATATTGCCGAGCACGCAATCCAGAACGAAGGACTCCGTTCGTCGGTGAAAAAGCCTCAATCGGGAATCTCCGTCGTTCTTCACCCGTTTTCAAGCGAGTTTTCATTATGAAACGCGTCGCGCGGCGGAGAGAAAATAACGTGGAAAGGTACGTCGGAAAATGTCAAGGACGTCGAAGCGCTTTATCGTCGGCGCGATACCAGGCGAGAAGTAATGTTGGCCTCGGGAATATTGGGGATTAAGCGTTCCGAGTTGGAGATTATCGTTAAGGGGAATCCGTATGGGTCGGCCGTTTCCTATTGTTTTTTTTTTTTAACGGTACTACGCGTGACGTTCCGAAGCGAGGTAAATGAGCATCTCGTAGGTAAAAGGTTCTGACTTGACCCCCTGCTGTATCTTTGTGCAGACTGGTGCCTCTTTCCATGTTTTACCAAAACTTAAATTAAATTGAATTAAAATTTAACTTTAATTTAAATTTAAATGAAATTTGCAGTTACTAAATATTTGTAATAATTAAAAAATATATATGACGTTACGGTAAAGGGTGAAAGATACATGTGTCTGTACGATTCAATGTTCCAAGTTTGCCAAACAATTAATAACGATATAAAAAGTAATGCGTGAGCACGGCGCTAACAGTGTAACAATCGCGTTACGATACAGATGTTTATCAATGACGGATTAAACTGCGACCACTGGTGAACGTGCGGTCTATAAGTACAACCGTGTGTCCACCGGTAGACAGACTCACCGGCCATGTGGTTAAAGGGTGACCCACCGGTGGACAAGCAGAGGTTGAACGCGTTAATACGATTAATAAACAGATAGCTTCCAACTTACATCGCTAATTTCGCCAACGTCGAGGTTCTTCGAATCCGAGCCGGAGCCGTTGGCGTCGGGCGGCGGCCCGGAACTCGCGGGAGTCCACGGCGCGGAAATGGTGTCGGCTGCAGCCACCGCACTGCCTGTAACAAAAAAAACATACCCAATCTGTTAATTATCTCTCGTAAAATCGCAGCGAACGGCGTAGGAAATAACTCAATCGAATTAATAAAAACAAAACTGCCCGGTAAGATTGCCGCGGGAGTTAAACTAAAAACACACTCAACGCCCAACGCGTTAATTCTCGTTCGTATACCACGCCGTAATAGATTTCGAGTAATGTACCGATGCGAGTCGCACGTTTGCGCGTATACAACCGTAACGCGGCAACGCGTCAACACGACTCCCTCCCCTGAACGTGGTACAGAATTCAGGAATACACTTGTAACGCGTTCGAACGCCACGCCAAAACACGCGACACACTCCCAATCGCATGGCGCCCTATAGATTTAGACGTGGTAACACGTTCGCGCGGGCACGATACATGCCACGCTTCGCGTAACACCGCGACGCGATTCGAATGTTTCGAGTATCGTCCTAATCGATCTCCGTTCGGATCTCGTGGAAGTCAAAAACGACGAGATGTATTCGCAAGCTTAGAACGCGTCCCAAACGCTATGTTGTATAGTGACCCTTGTAGCAAGCGTGTCCTTAACTTTATCAACGATCGACAGGATAAATGTTAGTCGCGCGGTAGCGGTCAATGGAAAAATTGGATCGTGTCCAAAAAAAGAAAAAAGCGTTTCTAACACCGGCAGGATGTGTACCGATTAAAAATTACAAACGAAGATTTACAGTGTCGCACCTCCGTCTCTCCCTCTCGCGCGCTAACCCGACCCGCGTGACGGAATCCGCGGTGCGGGTGGAATATCATTGCGCGACGTCACACAGAGGCGGTAGGTGCGTCCTGGGCGCGAAAACTCTCGTCGCGTCGGAGCGAGAGGGGAAGGTTTCAGCGGCCGAGGGGGTGGGGTGGGGGCGGGGGGTAGGGCGCGGGGGGTAAAGGGAGACAGAGGCGGGGAGGTGGAAAAATCAGCACGTGAAAAATCGTAGCAAAGCGCGCCGCGGGAACGCTCCCGTCGGGGGCACGGGGTAGGGCAGGATCTCTATACGCCGGAGCAACAAGTGTTCCCTGATATCGCGTATCAGTGCCGTACCTAGCGGTGGGGGTAGCTCGTAGGCGGTACACTCCGCCTACCGGGGGTGGAGTGTGTATGTTAAGCCCCCAGATATGCCCCTTTCCCCCCGTTCGAGTACGACCGCGATACCGGGGGGGATATACCCTTCGTGGCAACAAACCCCTCTGAAAACGGGAACTGCATCCTTTAGCGCTCCGCGGGCAGTTTGAGCTCGGCAAAAACACGGGTTTCTGGGAGATCTAATTGGGAATGAGTGACGAAGTATAAGGGTAAGGGATTGATAGCGGTCGCCCTTCCGATATGTTCGCTGATAGCGTTAATCCGATGATTACAGGAGACGTGTATATGCGCCCTCACGGATTTGGCAATACCTATATGGCGAGGGGGGTATATGAACGCACTTTAAACTTTTCTTACTGCAGAAGATTTATCGTTTGATTAAAGCCTTGAATATTTGTAATTTATTTATAACAGATTTATCATTTCACTAAACTGACTCAATATAAAATTATCGTGTCCCTAAACATAGTAACACCAAATTTCAATATCCGCGTATTTTTTTTTTTTTAATACACTACAGTCTCAGTTTCAATGTTCTCGTACTTATTCTCCCGTATAATCACATCGACTGATACTGCGAATATTTCGTCGTATATATCTATGGTTGACGTGCACCACAGTCAAAGTGTTAGGATGAATCGTCATCTCTCGTGCTTCCGCACGTTTCTGTTAATCACGATAATTGAATTCGTCAATGTCAAAATTGACATTATAAAGACACGATTTCCTAGGCGCGTCAGAGTTTTGATTGATTGATTTTCTCCGCTCATCTCGACGCTCCTCCTCTCCAACGAGAAGGGTTCAGAGTTTCAACGTGCTCGCGCGTGTTGTGATTTTCACTTCCTCCGAAGACGAATGGCGGAGCGATTGAAATTAATAACTCAATAATATATTACCTCTTGGGCCTTCAGACTGTTGGAAACCCCGAAACATTAATGTGTTTCTATTCGACGTATACGATTAAACGACTCGAAAAACACGAATGTTTTTTTGTATGTCGTAGACACACCTCTGTAGGAACAGACGAAAGAAACCTAATTCCCTACGAAAGAGGATTATCCACATTTAACTAATTTAAACCTCCCACCCCCATATCGCTTTCGACGCAACTCGCGACGTAGAAACTAGAACGGCAGTGCGTCCCCATTGCAAGCGGTCAGCACAGCAATATCCCATTTGTAATAAGGAACGCAATACTCATCGCGAAGACGAGCCCAGCTCTATTAAACCTAAACTCGTCCTGTAACTTAGATATTAATATCTGCCCGGCATTTGCATCGCATTCCCACGCTTCATCCCCTCCCCTGTCACGCCCCATGCCACCTCCAGGATAAACTCAGGACGACCTTTAAAGAAAATGTTAGGCAACATCCCACAACGAGACGCCCAGAGGAAAAATTGATAACCACTTACAGGCTTATTAACACGCGTGACGCGTGGAAGCTACCTAAACGCGTGTCATTCTATTTGGTGTGCAGAACATGTCCAGAACAGGTCACGCGTTACCACGTGTTTTCGCGTAAAGCGATTCAAACTGTTTCATATTAACACGCACTACTAACAGGTAATGTGAAAACAAACATTTGTACGAGTCAAAAGGAATTAGAAAGTTGTCGACACTGTTGCGATTAATATCAATATTATAGTTATTAACGTGTCATACGTGTCGCCCAAATCTGGATGACGTGGCGATCAAAGTGCTAAGCGGCGCAACCAATCGCAAATGTGTTAAATGATCCTACACAGTATACTCCAAACCTTCGAATCATATAAACTTGCAAGACTTCGAAAGATCTTCAATCCAGCCGAGCAACGTACATACATCAACTTTGCCCAGTATTTTTCGTTTAACCAGAACTTTATCGGTCGGCCCCGAAAGAGTTAATCCCGAGAATAAACTGACCATCAACGTGCGTGCCGCGTCTTTCCAAGCGCAAGTGGTTAATAGAGACGCCGAGTAGCCGTCCGCAGCTGAGCACACGCACACGCGTGTTACGCGTCGTCGTCGCTCTCGGTACACGCGCACGTTGAAAATCCACTCCCACCGTCGCGATATTCATATATATATCTCTCCGGGGCCGGGTCAGAACCGGCGTAATACGCGGCGTTACGATCCTTATGTAAATCCGCGTATGTACGTACCCGTGATCTTTGTCCGTATACGTCCGTTTGGCAGCGCCCGCGCGCACCAGTGTACGCGCTCGCGTGTGCGCGCCGAGCGTAATGCCGGGACGGCAGAAAGCATAGATCATGGCGGATGACGCATGGTTGCATTCGGTGGCCGTGCGCCTCGACGGGAGGGGGAGGGTGGGGGGGGGGTTAGCCGGAGGGATGGAAATGTGCGGATGAAGGATAGGGAATGGCCAGGTCAGCCGTGATAGGGCGCACGAACTTGAAGGGTGTAGGGAGGGGGGGGGGGGGGGGGGAGGCGGATGGCATTTTGGAATGTCGTGGCTACTCCCGGCCATGGGAGACCACGGATGTCCTTGTCCACTGGCAGAGCTTGCCGACATAGCTAAATTTCTTGCTCCCTTTTCATCTTCGAAGTAGAATGACTTTCAACGTCTAGATGAGAGCGTGGTGGACGATGGGAGGCAAAGATAATGCTCGCTCGGAATGCGAGAACTTGGACCTTCGATATGGTTCCCTTCTCGAACGGGAATATAGTCGCGATATAGTCGCGATACTTTTATATATCAACGTTGTGGTTATGGTTCGTCTGAGGGGAGTTGGTCCCACGTCACACTTTGACCCTTTTAGTGTCGGCTGTAAAAGTTGTGCCTGAGCGAAAAGCGCATAGACAGGTTGACGAGCGTTACTCGACAGAATTAAAGATCTTTGAAATCTCATGATTCTTCTCTACGAATTTTCAATTTATTTTGAGACGGTGTTCTTTTCATGCGTGTTGCTTACAACCATATATGGCTGTTCTGCACTATCAGGGTTAAGGGCCATTAAAATGAATCGAGACACGCGATGAACGGTTGGGATGAATCGTAGGATTTCCCAGTTTTCCGCAACCGGAATGATCGAGGGTATTGAAACCTTGTACACGGCCGTTAAACCATCGTGACTGAATTTCGATGAAGCCAACCCACGCGCGTTGGGTATAGAAACGCTTCACCGCCCTTCAAATACTTCGCTTATCTAACGATTAGTATTTAACCCTCGTCTTGCTGCCGGAATGTTGATGAAGAATACAAAACAACTACAACCACTTCAAATGATCGATCAACCCAAGTTATTATCAACATTAAACATCGACACTTATACTAAAACCGAACGGACTCCTTCTTCACCCTTTCGCGCTTTCAAGTAAATTAAATTAGAACCACACGCGCGAGAACCATTCCGCCCTAAGCGACACCCCCTTAAAAAACGACCGCCCACGGTAGAGACTAGGTATCATAGATGACATCCGCAAAACATTCCTGGCAGCTTTATCCTTGAGCAAACGCGTCATAGAGCCGCGGATCCGGTTTTCACTCCCCCTCCCCCCGGGGGTGTAGTAAATGGCGTGTTCGTGGGTGGCGGCGGTGGTGGTGGCTCTGGCTAAGCTGTAAATTTGGCGTATAACCATTCGGGGGTGGCCCTGGTCGAGTAGGCCAGGTCTGCCAGCTCTCGTGGGTGGGTGGGGGGCGAGGCGGACGAGAGGGGGTGAGACAGGAGACGGGGGTCGTAGAAGCATTCATAGCAGGGACCAGAGGGTGGCTTCAGTGGAATGCGTCCCGTTTAATATCGCGGAACATTATATATCGCCTCTCTTGTCCCTACGTTGCCCGCACCGCACGGGTATAACACGTACACCCTCACCGACGTACCACCTACGTAGGGCTTTGGCGACACTGACTCGTCCTCGTAGCTTTACCGAACGCACTTAAAGCTTCGAGGCTCTCCTTTTCATAACGCGTATTTGCGTGCAAAGGTTTCGTGCCTCCGGGGGGGGGGGGGGGGGGGGGGTGAAAAAGTTTGTCCCTTTCATTCTTCTTCTTTTTTTTTTTTTTCGGTGGCACCGAGAGGTGAACGGTTTTCTCGTTTACGGCGGTATATTTTCCAGAGTCTGTATGGAAATTTTCACGGCGAACCGAGGTATAAATGTTTCCCGGGAAGGGTTTGTTATAATTTGTTGTAAATAAGCTTCTTTCGCGTTGACACGTTGATTACAATGGTTGTGTACTTCTCATGCGGAAAACTAGTTACCACTTGCTGTGGTTTCTGTATTTTTTTTTTTAGTAATCTGTGTCACGAACTATTAAAACATGTTCATTATATGTATATGTTACGGGCAATGTAAATAATTGGGCATTATTTATAATGCCCGGGCAATTAATAAAATGTCCAAAGGGATATTCAAGCCAGAATCGTGTTATTATTTACATTGCCTTTAACAATTTATGCATCCTTTGCGCAAGAACCTCGATCTCTATCTATTTCTGCCAGTTATCCAAGACTCGTTTCCATCCAAAACTCTCAAAAATATTATATCCTTAATGAGATAATAAAGTTTCATAATAAAAACGGTCTTCCGGACATTTCGCACCGTAACGAGTCTCGCTCGCAACCCCGGCGCGAAACAATTAAAAACGTAAAGAGTCTTCGCACGTGAACGCTGTAAAAATTATAAACATAACTCGAATATCACGCCAGTCTACAAACTTATATACGGGGGGGGGAGGGGTGAAGGGGGGGATGAAAGCTATAGTGACGTAAGTTTTTATTTTTGTCGGCATGCGATACTATGATACTCAGACCCTTGAATGGGTCTCCCGTAAAAGGTTAGACATCGTTCGAGGGGTTGAGAATCATAACGGCGTACGTCAACAAAAAATACAAAACTCCCTTACACGACCATGGTTTTCACTTCCCGGGTACAGGATAGTGGTCCTCTTGTCAATATTCGAACGCCTTAAATGTTATCATAACTTTTTACGTAATTTATCGATCGCTATGAAATTTGGTGCGAGACTAATAAAATATTTTGCATACGATAAAATCTTAAATATCCAAATACGTATTAATAAAACTCTGTCGCTCTAACATAAAACATCTCAAGCTCAGAAAAATTAATTTCTAATCTACGAACGCTCGCGACATAACTGTCCACGAAACCCGCGCCATTGTCAAAACGAAATAATTCGTTATCAATGGCTCTCGCGATCCCCATACTCCTCGTCGCGTGGAAAATTAAATTATCATTCGCGAAATATTACAGCGTTGCCCCCAAAGCCGTGGTAGTTTTAATATAACATAATTAAATCTCCGCCTCGGCCGTATAAAGCAGATATCACGGTGGAAAATATTCCGTGGAAATTAATTATTATCTTGATGCCGCGCGTCCAGGAGTTACCCTGCCGTGAAATTTATTAAGAGACGACGAGCGACGCCTACGCGCAACCGCTCCAACCCAACCTTTCGTACGACTCATTAAGAATTCTAATCGGTACTGGCACGAGCCTTCTCGATTATTATCGAACGATTATGCGCGTTACAACCGACAAAAGTAAAAGGTTCGTGTACGAGCGAGAGGAGCGTGCACGCGCTCGCCTTTATAAATCGAGCGAGACGAATAGGAGTTAATCGTAACCTCCTCCACGGTAGCTTAGATAAAATATCGCGTTAAAGAGCGTGGAGGCACGTGACATTCTAACAACGTTTATCTTGAAATTATTGAGCCGTAATAAGGTGTCGTGCTCACGGTGCACAGGTCGGGTAACACGGAGGGGGGCGAAAGAATGTTTTTTTTTTTTTTTTTTATATATATATCCGCTTTGACAAGACGTCGTTTGGAAAGAAAAAGGCGAAGGGTGGCCTTTCCTATCATGCCCGAGGCAGGTCCCGCCGGAGCGAGAGTTCTTTTTAACCCGTTTTCCATCATTAGCGTATATACACGCGCGATTATCCTGGCCGCTATCGTAGGAGCGTATTATATTCAATGATGTGTTCGATGAAAGATTACAGAGAACTAAACCTATCCGAACACGTACAGTAAGATCGTGGAAATTAATACCGCGTAAAAAGTAATAGAGTTCGGGGTAAAGTGAGAATTTTAATTAAAATGCGTTGTATGAGTTTAATAGATGTTAATACGTCTTCCAGTTTAATAGTTCGTTAATCTGTCTTCCGCTTTGATAAGACGTTGTTTACAAAGAAGAAGGTGAAGGGTGACTCTCGCAAGGCAGTTCTTTTTAAAACCCTCAGCAAAGTGAGGATTTAAATAGAAAATTCATTCTATCGAGTGTAATATCGAATGCGTCTAATGTTTATGCAGCTTCGCAAGATCTACTACAATGTTTAAAAAAAAAGAAAGCAGATCGGAACTACCGACAATTAATGTACACATATTTTTACCGCGCTAGTCGAAATTACTGTTTATTCGTAAAATACGTTATGCAAGGAAAAATTTTTATTCGTTTGTTTATAATATAAACATCTTTTTAAATGAACACATTGCACGTATTTACACTACTTGGGAATATATCATTTTTATACTTACAAATGGCAAATTTAAATGAGAATTGCGAACCTTTCAACGCAACTGGTTTCGCAAGTTCTAGTATTAAACAGAAAATTCGTCCTACTACCCGACAGCGACAAAACGAAACACGCGATTGGTCTGGAAACTATATCAACTTCGATAGAAATCAACTGTTCTCTCGCTAATATTTTCCTCTTTCAATAACGAAAAAAAAAGAGAGAGAGAGAGAGGAAGCATCGCGCGAACTACCGTAGAAACTCGAGAGCAGAACTGGCAGGCAGGGAAGGTTAATTTCCTGGAGCACCCGATAGAAAAAAAAAAGCTTGCTTCGAGGCCACAGGTGCATCCATTCAGCGCATGACAGTAATTAATCTCTCTCTCTCTCCTCCCTTCCTTTTCCACTTCTTTCTCTTCTTTATCCGCGTATCTCCCTCTCCCTCTCCATATCCCCCTGCCCCCCCCCCAATCTTCCCCTCTCTCCTATTTCTCCGGCTTATTGCTCTCCACGTCACCCCCTTGAAAAAATCAAGTTCAATTCGCGCCTCGATTCCTCGCGTATATCCACTTGCGCGGCGGACGTTACGAGCTTCGGCTGCGATTCATCTCGAGGGTGCAAAGAACGAGAGAATGAGAGAGAGAGAGAAAAAAAAGAAGATAGAATCGTACACGCATCGCAGTTCCCGAACCAAGAACGCGGGAGAAAATAATAAACGCACTTCACGGTTTCCACGTCGGAAATACGCGAGTCGAGTTTTTTGGTTGGTTCGGGGTTGGGGTAGGTCGAATTGGGGTTGTGCATCGAAGACACCGAGAAGAGGGAGGCTTCGCGGGGATGAGGGAAGATGGAGAGGGAGACATAATAGGCAACTGAATGCACGTAACGGTCTTTCTCGTTGCTTCGCGCTTTTTCTTTTGGCCGATGAATAGTCGGGTTGGTGTTGCTTTTAATTCATCGCTATGTCGATATCGCGTATTGTGATTTTTATAGGAGCAGGTGTTCGAACGAGGGGATTGAAATTTGGATTTGAATACCTTTTCCCGTATCTGTACATTTTTTTATATATGGGGCATTGTGTAATATGTAAAATTATTTTCATAATATACTTATAAGCGTTTGTAAGTATATTAGGAGTAATCGATATCCCGGGTATTCTGGTTCAAACTTATCTGGATTTGGAATGTCCTCATTCGAATTTGGGATATCCCCGTTGGAGAATATCTGAATTTAGAACATTATTCTTATTTATTTAGAATATTATTCGGAAATATTCGGATATCAGACATCCCTTTTCGATATTATTCGTATTTCGGAACACTTGTTCAAAGATATCCGGATTTCAGACATTCGTATTCGAGAATACCTTAATTTCAGATATCCCTATTCGCAGATATTCAAATTCCGAACACTCTTGTTCGAAGATATCACGATTGGAGACATCCGCGTTTATATTCACCGTTTAACGAACGAACTAACCGAAAACTTTTAACCAATTTTGATCCCACGGCACCAATTAAGTCTCAACCCCTCGTCGTACACTAAGCTCAAGCTTATTCCCCGGAAAAGAAGTGTTAAAACCAAAGACGAACAGAAAGGGAATAAAGACTCCATCCACGCTCATTTTCTTTCTCCAAAACGGCAATCGAGCCAGCGCACGTAACTTTTCCGACGAGCACGCTCGCTCGTTTCAAATTACGAGGCAGCACGTTCCTGCGCGTAAAAAAAGCGAAAAGAGAGAGAAAGAGAGAGAGAGGGAGAGACAGTAAAAACAAGAGGAGACGGTATCAATCGACACAGTCAGGCGTCGCAAATTAAACTCGAAAGAAGCGCGTTTAGATTGCGGTAGATCGAGACAGAAGCGCGAATGAAAAAACCTGGATTATTGAAAGGAAAACAAAGGGAAAACGAGTCGAGTGGAGTCGCGATTAACGCTACGCACAAACCCGTCGTCCCCGTTTCTCCTCCGCTTCCTCTCCCGCGACACTCCGCGAGCATTTTTTTCAGCTCTTAATTGCAATTTCGCGAGAGAGAGAGAGAGAAAGACGGGGGTGGCGAGAGGTGGAGGGGGGGGGGGATAAGAATCGCGTCGAATGGACCACTTTTACGAGGGAGCTCTTCAATTAGCGGGTTACCAGCGACTCGTGAATCCGATGACGTTAACGTCAATACGCTTATTTCCCAGCCTGCCTCCCACTCTCTCTCTCACCGCCATTAATGACGAGTTGAATGGCGTTTGGCATCACGGCAAAAAGAATCTGACGAAAGGAAACATAAAAACGGTTCGCTCGGGAAGGCGCGTAAATTCGCGCAATGACTCCACTCTTTTGGCGAGAGATTTGCAGCCCCGCGAAAGCGATTAGGGAGAGCCACGAAGTAATTACCGGCTTCTACTAGCGCTAGTTCGTTAGGTGTCTGAGGTAAATTAGAACGAAATAATTTGTTGAAGTAGTTTGCCCAAGCAAATTGCGCCGAGGGATCACGCGCGCGCTCTCGGAGTTAACAGAGAATTAATTACGTATCCGCGAGCTGCGATTTTGTTTTTTCCGAATAAACCACAAGCTTCCGCTCTTTCACTCTACTTTCACTCTTTTTGGTTTTTTTTTTTTTTTCAATTCACCCGCGCTTTCGTTGCAGCGACTTTGCTAATTTTTCCTTTCTTCGCACTTCTCGCTTTTAAAGTCCGCCATTTGAGATTTTTTCTTTTTTCTGAATGCGAGAGAGATAATTTAGCCAGCCCGCGGTCGTCATTAATTGTACGCCTTTGACGAAGGTACCCCCCCTTTAAGCAACGCAATTTTGATTTATGTTTCTTTCCCCGTTAAGTAGATATTTCTATACGCGGGGCCACTCTAAACGCTACCGCGTATCGCGTAACGAAATTATGCCGCATTTAAAACAGTGTATTCTAATTACACGGCCGGGCGCAATTTCTCTCAGGTTTCCAGGCATTAATTAAACGTCTCTAACCGGTGCGTTTTTCGCTCTACCTTCCGGCCATAATTAATATTTATACCCCCGTGATTTCGTCGTTTCTCATCGATGGCGTTTCCTGAAGTGCGCCTCCCCATTAAATTCATCGGGACGATTTCAGATCGGTGCTTAACCATGCGCGACGCTACCCCCTCCCCCCCCCCCCCCGACGACTTTACGAATCGCTTCGATTCAGCAATTACGCGTAAAATAATTTGTAATACTTCGCGATCGCGTTATCTCTCCCTCTCCTCCCCCTCCCCTCCTCCCCAAACAACCATCGGACTCTCGAACCGCAAAATTGTCCCGTAGGCTCGTTAAACCGAACTCGAAATATGTACATAAATCGTTCGACGATTCGGGCTCGGCTGCAACGTTCCGTATTGTCGCTCGCAATTAGTGGGATTAATTTACATATTGCCGGATTAACCGTTCGAGCATGAATTATTCACGACATGCTAATGCCCCCACCGACTCTGAATTGAAGTCAATAATTGAATGCTTCTCGAGAATAAGGAAAGAGGGGACCTCGGCCTTTGCGGCTGAGGTAAGAAGCATTAACCGTATTGTGTTCGTGGAAATCGAGAGGGGGAGGGGTGGGTTTTACGTCGAATGCGGGTGTGCATTCGTGTCTCGGGATTTCGCTGTTCACGGTGTGCTCGTCGGTGTCCGAGGAAGAGACGCGGGGGAGTGCGAGACAGCTGTTAGAAGATGATATAAAAATTAAATATTATATCAAAATCACTTACTACGACCACTCGAACGAAAGGGTTTATTTTTGCGTCACCAGTTGTAAGACTGCAATCAACTTGTGGCTTCCGATAACTGGTACTATTTCCGGCAGCGAGAGCGAGTTAAATATATTACCGGAAATTTAGTTTTAATATCATCCAGTTTATGAGAGACTGTGGAGAGGGCCTCAATAGTGGGGAGCAGAAATAGATCATCGTTACATCCATTCTCATTCTGTTGGACTAGGTAGGGTCGGTTCGTGTCTAGTCTTATAAATATATTATGAGTAGATCGCGGAAGTTTATGCAAAATGCAATATTTTGTGTACTTAATGAATTATTTAATGCATTATTTCATTTTATTTTATACGTACAATATATTACAATATACGTCACGCATACTGATGGCATTTGATTCGCAAAATCCGTTTAAACTCGGTATAAAAATAATGCATTTTGCATAAACATCCGCAGTCCAGTTATGAGCTACTCGGACGACAGGTGTAAACTTCAGGACAACGGTCGCAAAACTCTGATCAGTCTGATCTACGAATAACTACCGCTCACCCAAGTAGCTGGACTGAGTATGATGTATCACGGGAAGTTTGCTCTTAATATCATCCACTTCGCGGATATCTGAAACGAAGGCAAGTGTGTACCCACGAGAGCTAATATCATTTTAATGACGAATAACGCAATCTTCCGCCAAAAACCGCAAAGACATTACAGCGGTAATGAGCCCCGGTGAGTCGAGCGGAAGAGGAGCGACGACGCTCACTTCGTAGACGTCGGTGACGTCGGAGAGCGAGCGCGATGGAAGGTTGGATCGTTTCCGCGTGGCGACGAAGATCTCGCGAAGTCGAACGACGACGAGGACATAAATTGTCCGCGCTCGCGATCCTCGAAAACCAAAACGAAGACGCGGAGGAGGAGGAGGAGGAGGAAGCGCGGATAGGAAACGTCGGACGGCGTAACGAGGCGAACTGGCGACAGGTAATGAGCAGGAAAGATGGAGCAAAGGACGCGGATGATGTAACGAAGAGGACCTCGAAGGTACGCTCGGAGGGAGGTAATAGTCAGAATCTGTAACGGCAAGGCAAAAGGACCATGGGAGAGAGAGAGGGAGGATGGGACTAATGAAGATGAAGGCAGTGGAAACTAACCGAACGGACAGGAAACTAGGAAAAAATGCGGTAACGAGTGGAAAACAAAAGCCTGAAGGGGACAGGAATCGGGTAGAAGTAACGAGGGTCGAAGATGAAGACGCGAGGAGAGTAAGAGCGATGATCGCGAATCAAGGGACACACGCGCGAATGATTCTATGCACGAGGATCTGTTTTGCTAATGGTCCGACTTCGCAATTGAGATTCTCCGTTCGTATCGTTCGTTCCTGGAACGAAAATCTTCGAGGAGGAACTTTTTGCGTCCATCCGGTAGGAGTAATAACGAAGACCAAATTGAACCGCTTAACGTGTTTAGTGGTCAAAATAAAATGAGTTCCGGCAGAGGTGAAATGTGATATGATAGCTAAATTTAGCCAATTTATTATTTTTATGCTAAATAAATAAGTACTAAAAAGTCTTGCTGTCTGAATATAGTGAATATATTCGCAAAATATCTTTTCCATGCATCGGAATGTAGAAAATATACACAGGTGTTAATCTAAAAATTTGTATTCTTTCTCAAGTCTTTGACATTTTTGTTTTGACTTCCAAAACAAGAATGTTCAAAGTCCAATGATTTTGAATGACGCTATACGAAAGAGGATACTGTACTTTTGGTTAAGGATCCGTCAAATGTGAATATTTTCGAATATCCGAGATAAGAATAATTTTGATTAAAGACACTCCAAATTTGGATATTTTCGAGAGCCGGATCTCCAAAGTTCACCACACCTAGCAAGGTGTTGAATAATCGCGTAACGATATCCTTCAAAACATTGCAGCCTGCACGATCGATTCAATAAAATCCGCCTCGGTTCACCTAACAAGGCAATTTCTATTTCAACTAAAATTTCGGTTCGTAACACTGGTCCGCATTTAACTTTCTCGCGATTCCCGAAACCCACTGTTCAACTATTTTCGCATTGGCGAGTTACATCTCCGACGTAACATACCGCATCGTGGATCGATAATTAATTTTTCATTAATTCCTCCCGAGTATCATCGATACCATCGACGTTACGAGCTCTCGTTTTTTACGACCCCCGGGGACAGACCACCCCCGGTGTCTGCCTTTTGCGAAGTGTCTCGCCGAACAGCTGATTTCTTCGGGCCGAGAGTAACGTTATACCCCCGGTGTCGATTTACGAATAACACGATATAAACGCGTACACGGGAGCTAGAAGACGGACATGGGCGACCAGGGATGACGAGGAAGAGGCGATGGGTACCAGGAGTACCCGAAACTCTCCTCCTCGTTTTCAGAAACGAGCTCGTCGAGGCGTGGTGCCGTCGATCGACCCTAGAACGTTTCTTCTCTTCCTCTCCCTTCTCCCTTCTCTTCTGTTTCGTCGGCAAGCTCGATCTTCCTCGACGTTGTACGGCCCAGAAGACAGCTGCTGGAAAGGCAACAACCGGTTTCTTATTTCTTCCATTCTTTTCCCCCCACCCCCCCCCCCCGGTCTTCCTTCTGTCCCCCTCCCTCTTTGAGTTATTCTGGTTCTGGTGTCGACGGATCGCGAAAAAAAGTCTCGACAAAGCGGCTGCCGGCACCCTCTTGCCGGCGATTCGAATCACGATCCATCGGTGGATCATCGTCTCATCGATCAACGCGAACACGATGTTACCTTTATCGCTTAGCAAGGGAGTGTACACGTTGTATGACCATGATCGGATTTAATAAGTTCATTGTTTGGCGCTAGAACTACGGACAATTAATGTATACCTGATTATACCTAACCAGTCGAAATGACTTGCTATAATAATTTGTTACATAAGATATCCAGAATTACGACATAATTTTATTACCAATCGAAGAACGATATCCTAACCTTCGACAACGTTCCTAAATTCTCGTTCTCCAGCTATAATAAAATCAATAATACTATTTCAATATCCTATAATTATCTCTTCCGCATCAAAATCCCAGATCTATCAGAAAACACCCGGCCGCATTAACATCAACGCCCCATGGCTCGTATCACCTTCCTCCAATTCCAGTAATGATTTGTCACGACAAGAGTACCCCCATTCACCAATATCGCCGAATAATTTCCCCAGCAAACGCGTGTGGGTAAAGTAATACCACCGCGAACCCCATGATAAATCGGACAATACGTTATTCCGATGATTCTTCGACTGGCAGTAATTTGGGATATCGTTCGGGGATAAGCAGGCGAGGCAACGGACGGAGATTCGAATTCGCGAGGGACGGTGAATATTTATCAGCCAATATCGGGCGCCGAGGAGGGAAGCGCGTGGATGCACCGTTAATCGATTTGCATAAGACGAACGTCGGTGTGAGGCTGCGGTAGGGTGTGCGAGTCGCCAGACTCCGAGAAGAAACCAGCTTTGAAGGCGGACGAGAAGAAAAGGGAGGAAGAGGGGGGGGGGAGGGGGGAGGGGAGAGTGGGTCTCTCGCGTACCCACAATCCCGATACGAACCGAGCACGGGACATAATTCATGTAATTACGCGAGCGCACATTACGCGCCAAACGATCCCGGCAAAGGGAAACAGGAAATGCGTCTGCATCGACAATCGGGTATCATAAAGTCGAGTCGATAAAATGACAGGAAGATTAAGTCCGGGTGACGTAAACGGGTTCGATGCTCGTCTACCCCGGTCCCCTGCCACAGCACCGTGCCTCGATTATTCCCCACGGTGGTCCGGAATCGTAATCCACTCTTATTGTCATGGTGCCCTCTTTTCCAGCATATTAATGGGAGCATTACTCCCGTCGTTCGTCCTGCCACCGCATAGATTTCTTCTCGACGCTAAGAGACGCGGGGGAAGACGGGATATAAATTACTTTCGCTACTGCAAATGGCGTCGTCGTTAAGCTCATTAGGCATTCCTCTAATTTTGACGGTGTTGACTCTGGGAATGGGACGACTGTTTCTCGAACGACGGAAGTCATGTGTATCGCTTTTGGTATTTTTATATGGAATTTTGTATGGAATTTTGGAATATTTTGTATATCCAGCGATACTGGTTATTACTAGTATCGTATGTGGAATTGTGTGATAACCTGGTTCAGTAGTGTATGGTAGTTTACTTTTCTAGGGCCCTAATGATGGTAGTTGATTATACTAGAACGGGGAACGAGATATTGTGCGGTAAACCGGAAATTGTAGTTTCTGTTTCATTTTCGAAATTAGAAGGATAGCATCAAATGTTGGAAAGTGTATGTCTTCCAGTATCGCCATCCGATACCCGGCATACGATTCTAGTTGAATATTGGAATTGGTTTGTACTAGCTATACAATTTTCGCTCGGTGACTATTTCGCAATCTGATATTAGATATAAAATTCTAGTTGAATATTGAAATTCGCTACTTCAAGTCAGTCGCTTCTGGTTTTTTACGCTGATAATAACCTCTCTTCAAGATCTGGTACTCGTTATAAAATTCTACTTGAACCTCGGGATTGTTACTTACACTGATCAGTCGCGTCTTGAATCTTTACGCTAATAATAATGCTCTTCAAGATCGGATACTCGTTAAAAGATTTCAATTGCATATCAGAATTTGTTATTATCATGATCTCGGAGAAAGCGAAGTTATCCGGTATAATGGAAACGATAAACTTGCAAGTTATTGTGGAGTCCAAAATTGCAAACGTCGATACTTTCTGATATCGTCACGAGTATCTAACCGTATACTTGTGATTACATTGTTCCTAGATAAAAAAATCATCAAGTACCGTCATCGTGATTTATTTCGGAGTTCGGACATTTTCTATAAATCCGGAGAACATACTGGACTAGATACTACTAAATAAATCGTAACGATAGTACCACATAAATTCGTTGCAACAAGTATCTGATCAAATACTTCCCAGAATCTTCGTAACTTTATAACTTGATACTAGTTACAAATTTAATACCTGTCAGGTGCACTGCGAAAGATTGATACTTGCTAGTATCCTTGCAATGTTCCTGTCGAGGGCCACTATTTTAATTAACGCGATCACGGAGGCAGAGAAATTATTCGATCGCGCGTAAACTCTAATTTGCTACTTATCGTGGAACTTCGAGCGACGTTTTCGTAGGATTGTGGGGAGTATCGATGCTCCGCAGTATCGTTGTAAGTTTGCCCGCACAGGGAACTGTCCTCGACGTTCCCCTTACACGGCAGTTGTATACAGCGGCCGCATCTCACGAGGATCATTTAACCGAGATAATTGCCAAACATTGTTTACCTTGTTAGCCGTTAGAGCAAGGCTCGTAAACTCGCACGAGTTAATAAGCAGAAGCAAAGCAAGCAGACGCAACACAGCGGAGGAGCCAAGCGCAAGCCTGAGTGCGAAACCGTGTGTAAATTAGCGTCTTCAATTTGTAACCATTCGCCTGACTTTGTGCCATGGCTACGAGCGCAGCTTTGCGAATGACGGGACAGGGGAAATTTGCCGGAATTATTTGAAAATTCGAGGAAGGTATTTTCAGCCGGAGAAAGAAAACGTAAGGGGGTGGGGGGGGAGGCTTGTTTTCTTACCACGGTTTTAATTTCGAGGCAGCCGGGTAACTATATTTTAATCTTGTTCCACGGGACAACTTCTCGAGCACGGTAAGTTCCAACAAGATTTCCGACTTTACAAGAATCACTGAACTTCGACGTGTACCACCCGATGCTGTTATGCGATAATAATATTCCTGGCGGAGTACGTAAAATAAAGTAGAAATTCGTCGGGAATAAATTTGGGGAATCCATAGCACGGATTCGTGCTCCAGGATATCCAAAATTTTGATCATTTCAAGTGAGAACGTCGGAAATAATTTCGAGCAGGGATATCGAAGATCGTGATAATTTCGAGTAATAATATCCAGAGACATTCTAAATTTGAATATCGATAATGCGCATTAAAATCATATAAGTACAGGGAATACAAATTCCTCGCAAATTTTCACACGAGTAAAAAATTACCAATCAATCGACGAACATCATATCTCGCGATATATCCAGGATATTTTTACAAATAGCATTGCATTTAATCAAACTCACAATAAAACAGGACGCGAGCAATAAACTCATCCCAACGACGATGCTCCATTAAAAAAAAAAGAAAAAAACCCCGTACAGTTAAAACAATGCAAAAGTTAATCGAAAATAAATTGCGTACACCGGAAAATCCATAGCACGCGCTTGGGACACCAATTAACCGTAACGCTGGACTCGCCGTTGCGCTGTTGCACGCTCGAAAGCGCGCGACGCGTGCAGCAAAAGGGACAAGGACGACGACGCGGCAAAAAGAAAGAAAGATAGAGACGAGGCAAAGGGCGTAGGTAATTAAGGCCATAGGAAGGTTCAAACTGGAAAGCAAAGTCGAAGGGTGCCTCTCTCCCGTGAGAGGCGTGAATTACACAGCGAGGCAAGCGAGCCGGCAGACAGGCTCATTGTCCTCCGCTAGTTTAATTAATGCAGCTGAACCGGCAGTCCCTCGTTCCTCCCCCCCCCCAACCTTCTATCTCTCTCTCTCTCTCCGCCCCCCACCACCATTCCCTTCGTCGTCTCCTCTATCTCTCCTTTCTTCCATACCCACCCTTCGATCCCGTTTATACTCTCCACGGCCTTCAATGACGTACATGCAACCAAGCCGGGGCAATCCAAGAGCCAACAATGTGCCGGCGGCGCTCGGATTTCGACGATGATCCGTCAATTAGCGAGATGATGCGAGGGGCTTTCATTGCGATTAGAATGGCATTACCTTCCGAATACACCTTCTCGATTTGATTTCTCGGCGTGTCCCCCCCCCCCCGTTTTCGTTGCTGGAAAACTGCTTTCCGGTTGGATTTTCTAGGATTCTTGGACGAATCAAGGTGGACGGGAATTTGTTGGTCGTGCGTGGTGTTTGGGGAGTTTAGGATGGCGCTTAGGCAACGCGACGGATGATCGTCATCGATGGGGGAAATTGAGAAATTTTTCGTAAAGCGATGGAGGGATCGATCGTGATTTTAATTGTAGCAACAAGTTCAAGTCCTAGGGATAAACTATTGTATAAAAGAATGTGTGGAGAATTGACGCCAACCATGGACCATGAAATTATTCAAATTAGTTGAGAAGACACCCTAAACCCCTTCCTACGTCCTATAGTCGGAAGTCCAAGACACGAAAGAGCAAAGCGACGATCATCTATTTCCATCAACGATCGACTGTCATCGAGGTGTCGAACATGGATTCACATTAACCTGCCCGAAAAGGACCAATCAGGGATAAGAAAAAATTCTTTCAAGAAATTAAAATGTACACGTCTACATTTCTCGAACTAACCGATCTCCGACTCGGTCGGAGTCGGGCGATACGAACGCCCCTTCATATTATTAAAATTAGTCGAGACGCTCCTAACGCCCGGCAACCGGAAGCCAAGTTATCGAAGACCGAAGCAATAAATACATCTGGTCGCGTCCCCCGGGCAACGGAGTGCCCGGAGGATGAACGGCTACCTCTTTGAAAGCTGAACTGGAACTTGCCCCCTACTTCAGAGTTGAGAACCACGATCTGTTGCGCTTGCCGTCAAGGCGGAGTCGAGTCAAAAGGAGAATGATAAAAGGAGTAGGAACGGCGAAAGGTGTCTTTCTCCGATCCACGCCAACGGTACGCGAACTGCACCTTCGGAAGCAGAAGGGAGAACCGGCAGACGAAGCGGAATGAGGACGGACGATAAAGGTTCGAGCGGAGCTCTCCTCTGCACTTCTATCGCGCGCGCGCGCTTTGTTCTCTCTCGCCTCTTTCGAGGCTACTTCGAGGAAAAACTCTCTCTCTAAGCTCCTCCCGGTCTTTTGGCCTTTTCCGTCTACTTTCGCGCCGTTCGGGGGGGGGGGGGGGGGGGGAGGTGGAGAGCGCGGGAAGAAAACGACGACGACGACGTAGACGAAGAAGGAACCTGGGGGGGGTCAAGGCGCTGCTCTGTTGCCGCTTCTACTTCTTTAGGTGGAGCGCTCGAGTGGCTCCGACGAGTCGGACGAGCGGAGGTAATAATCGCTTATTAGTTCTTACGTTTAGGGGAAACGTTCGTTTCACTGATATCTAGTATGAGCGCACGCTCGAACGTAAGTAAGCAGTTTTGCATGAACCACTTTTGTACAGAGTGGAATCTAATTTTCTCGTTTTCAAGTTTCATAGCGGCACGGTTATGTGTTATTGTACTGACGCGTCTGCCGATTTTTATTGTAATTACCAGAGGTTTTGGTTTTAAAATTAAGCTTGTCGTGATTAAATAGCTGGGAAGTTGTCTGCGATAGAATTTTTTGTATCTCTTTAGGCGGAGATATTGGACGCAAAGATTGAAAGATTGAAAGAGAATTTAAAAAAGAAAACAGTGAATTTTGATAGAAAGTTGAACTCGATAATATAACATAATTACAGGCTCTCTTTTATTTCAAATGATTTCTCCTATACTCAATACATTAAAAAGTATCACGTAGTCTAGCATTTTTTTATTGAAAATCACGAGAGTATTAAGATTAAGTAGTTTTCTACCTTAGACGAAGATTTCAAAAGTAAGTGAGCAATTTCATTTAAGCAAATAACAGACAGAGTTCAAATAATATAATGAATGCCGATAAACGACACCTCGTTGCGAAGAAATAAAAGAAGAGAATAATTTTAATTTGCGACATTACGTATCCCACTCGTATATTGCAGGTCGCCCGGAGTACCGCTAATTCTCGCAGCGCTTAATTAAAAAAATACAGGTAAAGGAATACGAGATAGGAAAAAAGCAGCCGGAAATTTAGGAGCATTCGCATTTACTGTAAAGCTCCTCATTCGCCGATGTTAATACCAGGTTTAAATCTAATTACGGGCCATTACCTGGAGGATTCTGCACCGGTTAACCCAGTTTTCGATCTCGAGGATAGACACACGCGACCTTTCGTGCCGTCGACTCGTCCTTAAGCCGCATTTGCCTCTTGACAAGCCAATTCAAAGTTTTCCACTATCCTCTTACCGCGAGGATTGAAAACAAAACCGATTCTCTCATTGGTTAATTTCTGCCGTGCAATCGAGCGTGCACGAACGTTGCTTCTTATTTACAGCTCCGCGTCGATTGCTCCGAGTAATTGGCGGGGGACAATCCTTTTCGGATCACTGGGTATACGGATCATCGATTTGAGGAAAATCGACGAGGTTTTTTTTTTCGTTTTGGGCAATCGTAAGATTTTTCAAGAGTTGTCTTTAATTTTAGCAGTGTCCTCCGATATCCGATATTGAATTTTTGACGGATACAATCTGTACTGTTGGGATTATCCGAATATCCTGAAATTTGAACGTTCTCCTGAATTTATTGAAAATAACCTTGCGAAATGTATAAACCCTTCCTGCCTGTTTAATTTTTAACGTGATCTGTTTTTATTATATACCGAAAACACCATCGATTAATGTATTTATCTATTGTACCACATTATTGTTTATTTCGTTTTCTCAAAATGCAAATGGCACGCCATGATATTAAATTTTCCACTCGTAATACAGTACCCAAATAACCACTGATTTAAATCTTCTAATTACTAGCTATTACGACTCAAAAAATTCATATTCATTGTACACGTGATTTTTTTCCACCCTACGCACTCCGTTTCAGCCACATCCCATATAATAAAACGATGGCCCACTTCCATCATATTCCCCTCTATTAAAATATTACGAGGACTCTCGCCAGAGATTACAGGCGGTAAACTCGGCACGAAATATAAGTTCGTACGTCAAGATAAGTTGCGCTTTAAAACCACGATAAAGGCTCTTCGTCTCCGTCTCTGTTTTACGTCAAACGAATTTCCACGGCGGATAGGGAGGGAGGTGGGGGGTGGGCAGTGGGTGGGGGAGGGTGGTTGGGGGGGGGGTGGATGTACTTTATCGATTTTGGCATACCAGACAAGCTGCTTGTGCTTTCGCGGCGATAATTCGCCGAGTCGGTACTACTGGCTGGTGCGGCTTAAGTCGCCCACTTGAAAACTTCATCGGCACGGAAGCTACACCTACGAAAAACTTTCCGTTGGAACGTCCCAATTTGAGGGCAAAAAAAAAAAAACAAGTGTCTCGATTGAGATATTAACGGGCATAATTCGTGTACGGGCGGGAGGGGGGAGAAGTAATTTTGTTTCGTGAACTTTTTAAATTGCATTCGTTCAACATCGGGGCGTGAAGTTGTTGGAATAAAGGGAATTTTAAAGCCTCGGCCATACCGAAGCAACAACGAGAAAGTTTTTGTTTTGGTACTTGGTTCAAAAGGGTATCAAATAAATATCAACTCGCGGTGAACCTGGAGAAACCACTCGCTACGACTTTTCGAGGAATGTGGAGCATTGGTAAAAAAAATTTCTCATTGTTACTTCTGTGTGAACGAGGCTTTATGTTATAATTGATAAACATTGCGTCGCGATATTTCATGGAACGTAAATACATTCTTTTGGAAGAGCCCGGAGTTAGATTTTGGTTTGTTGATCAACGAGAGATATGTTATTTGTAATTTTGTTAGTTTGTTAACTGATATTTTTAATTATGAACATAATGCGGCATTTCTGTGAGATTTTATTTGTCTTCATTGTTACGAAATTCTCTAATGAATAGTTCTCCAGCGAATTTTAATATTTATTTTTATTAAAAATAACTGTAAATGAAAAAACTAAACGTACACACATTCATCAGTGTCGCTCGAAAAGAGTCTTTAAAAAAACACTCTCATATGCGTTAAACAACGTACCTGCGCAATTATTAGATAATCGTGTCCTTGCGGCGATAAACGATTCGGCGATCGAAATCGTTTAATTTAATTGTCCCGACAGCTCAAGTGCTTACGCGGAGCGTACTATCGATTCAACCGAGCTTTCAACGGATCTCATCAGAATTCGATGTAAACGGTTCTACCCCCATTGCGGGTAGAGGCCCGGTTTACAAACACGTGTTTTCGTTACCATCTACAAGCCCCTGTTAGTCCCTAGGATCCCTCAAGATCATTACGACTCACGACCATCCGAATATGGGAGAGGTCCAACAGGCGGCTGCAAATGTTCAGCCAACGAGGGGAGTTTGAGAAGTTCTCACATACATCTCCGCGAGGCCATTTCGCCGGTTTACAAAACGCTTCGAGGAAATCAATTTCGTACCACAGCGCATTTTACCGGGAAACTTATAGAGGGCTTCCACTCGTCAAATGGGGGCTCCACGAATCGTCGAATACCGATAATCTCGTTGAAATAAAACGCATGGAATTAACGTACGATAGTGACGTGAATATTTTATACGTAATTGGAATTATATTGAATGTTTTTTATTTAAATATTTAGCGTGGAAAGTAGATATCGATTTTGACCCTCGCGCGTTTTGATAAAGTTCTTAAAGTTCGTTGTTGTTTTAACGTTTATTGGCATTGTTGATTTTATACAATGTTTCGGGTTTGGTATTTTTATACTATGTCAATGATTACGAGTGCACGAGTGTTCGTGTGTATTAATAAATAGACGAGTGCCGTTCTATGTAATTATAATATTTTTTAAATTACAATAACAATACAACGCAAACTAAGAAATACTACAAATATTCCAATACCGGTGAATTAAACAACCAAATGAACTTAAACATACTCGCAACATTCGAATACTTCCCAAATATTCGAATATCAAACTATTCAAGCAGTCGAAGCCCTGAATTCAAACTCTCAAAATCCTGATTCTCACGACTCCCTATACACCATGCTAGAAAAGCCCTTTGGAAAACGAGACCCTCGATCGCTTTTCACCAATAAAATTCGCGCTTCCCAAGGTCCGTCGATCGACGGAGTTCGCGTCGCTCGTTCGCAAGGATCGGCGAGACGGGTCAAGCGAGCAAGAAGTAGAAGAAGAAAAGAAGAAAAGAACACGTAGAAGGGGGTACGAGGAGACGGAGGCGGTGGACGAACGCCGGGACGCTATTTATATTCGATGCAGCGGACGTTCAACCCGCAAGCACCCCCGCCTTACGACGTATCTTCTCCTCTCCTCTATGCTCTCTTGTTTCCACTCGACGCCGAAGCGAAAACAGACAAACTTGCGAATAAATCTCTCAGTCAGCTGTATCCTCAGGGCCGTCCCATATTCCTATTCCTATTTTCCACCTCGCCCCCATGCCTGATCTGTCTTTCGCGGAACGAAAATACGACGATTTGTATCGCGCTATTATTCTTTCCGGATTTTTAGGTTAATCTGTAATTTATAATTAACGCGATATAACGTGTGGTTACCGTAATTATATTTTCACGTAAAAATTAGAGGACAATTGTATTGTTCTTGAAATCTTGTATACAGTGGGAGTGGCTAATTTTTATCGCCATGGGACTTAGAACTCTCGATAACTATGATGGACTGATAACATTAAGCGGAAGATAAAAAAAATATTGTCGAGCTCAAATTATTACAAAACAATGCAATCTGTTCATATGTATCTAAAACTACATGTTTGTAGCTCGTATAATTATCGCATTTAACGTGACGATGTGTTAGAAAAAGTCATAATATCCGAACGAATTTCTAAAAATAATTTCTAAAATAAATCTAAGAATTTAAAACCAGTTAACATATGGCACTAATTGTAAGAGGCCCTAAACTAAACTCTACACGCTAATCCTAGGTATCATAAAAATAAGGTGCTGTAACTTTTCAAATCTTTCCATTTATTAATGCAACCACGAAAATGTCTACAAAACAGTAATCGTATATAATAATCCCACTAATCGCATGTAACCGAACCAGACAACGGACGTAAACGCGAATAAAAATCACCTGGCCCACTTATTCATTTAATCACGTTACCTCTCGTCGCGTCTATTAAAGATAACTTCGCTCCATACCGATAGACAATAACACCACCTATCAACCACCTTCCCCCCCTCCCTTTCCCTCTCATCATCCCACTCTACACGACCGCAAAAAGAAAGAGAGGAGACGGAAGAAAAGCAGACGCGAGATTAGATTTCCTCGACAGGGGCGCGCGCAGCAGTGCCGCGAGACGTTATTGAGTGCATTGAGACGCGAGAAAATAAAATCAACCGGAACTTAATCCATCCGGTGGCGTTCGCGCGTCGATGGAGAAAGAAAGAGAAAAAAAAGTGTAGAGTGAGGCGGAAGGGAAAGGGAAGCGGGGTGTTTAGAGAGAAGAGGTATTCGGTCCTCGTCGCGGGGAAACTGAATCCGCGGATGCACGGATTGGACGGGGGACGAGGTTGGATGAAGGAACAGGAAGGAGATACGAGGGGTAGGCGAACGAGGCGAGGGAAAGCGGAGAAAACCCGTGTATCATCCTCGGTCGTAATTAGAATCCACTTCGTGGAAATGGTACCGAGGCTTCGAAATCCCGCCCCCCCCCCCCCTCCTTCTCTGGCACACACGCACACACTCTGTCTCTCTCTCTCTTACTCTGCGCCTCCCATCCCTCCGCTTATGATCCTCCTCTAGTACCGGGCATACATACGTACGCCGTCTCTTAATACGATTACATAATATCCACGTCGCGGAACTTTATCCTCTTACGCGTAAAATCTGAGGAAAATAATTGAAGAGGCAAAGGATTACGTCGACGTACCGTGGTAGGTACTTCGTTTCGCGCTTCGAGCTTTCGTAATCTTCTCTCTCTCTCTCTCTTCTTTTTTTCGTGTAATATGTTAATAAAATCAATGCTCCAGATATGTTTGCGTAATCGTATTATATCACCGTACAATGCAGTTAGGAGTGTACGCTTCTCGGGTTATTACTCCCGCGGAAGTACTTGCGACGAGGAGAACGTGGATTATACTGGACGAGTTTACCGGCTACCAGCTACCAAGTTTACTCGCCCGAGTTGTCGGTAAGCTCGTTCGTCGTTCGCGAGCGATTTCGATGGCTTGTCGCTAATGAATGTAGTAGTTTGATACCAGCGAGTTTACTCGCTCCTCATCGGTAAGTTCGTTCGGTACTTGCTAATTAATTTATTCGTTACTCATCGGCGAGTTCTTTCTCGCTCCCTTCCAATTTGTTTACTCGGTTCTTATCAACGAGTTTACTCGATACTCGCCGATGAATTCACTCGTTGCTCGTCGCATGGTTTGCCCGTTACTGCCTCGTCATCAATGAGTTTATTCGGTACTAGGTAAACGATCGAAGTTGAAAACCGATCGCTAGAATAATACCAACGGTCGTAATCAACACTAGAATTACCGGACCAGTCATTTTGACTGGTTTAGAAGTCATTGTTTAAGACTACTCAAATTTACCATCTTTAAGTATACGAACAAAAATTTATTTTTTAAGTAGCCTGAATATGTATAATTTTAAGCATATACTTTCGAACTATATAAAGATCGGCAAAATTTGTAAAAAAAATTGTAGAAATAGGTATAGGTCGGTAGTTCTAGTGTTAAGACGGGACACGTTTCCGTTTCTATAATACAATAAACTATAATTCGTTAATTGACCGATACGTTCACACTGCTCCCCATTTTCAAACGACGAAAGCGAAAGCAAAAATTACTTTCCACGAGTACTACGTCGGGGTCCGATAGGGTTAAGGTTTAGGGCAAACGGACAGAGTGTCGAGAGCGATGGTAGGCGGCTAAGCTCGAGGCGGCGAAGATGGTAGCGGAAGGGCAGGAGTTGCACTCGTCTCCTGGCACTGTTCCAACGAACGAGATCGTTAAGTCTTGTGTCTTCTAGCAAAGAGGTGGAGAAGAGGAGCCGTAGAAAGAGAAGGAAGGAGGAGGTTAACGGAGGTTGATAGGTAGCATGACGATCCGATTGAACTGTCTGTCCTTTCATCCGCGATGCTGTATTTTTAGATACCTCGCTACCAGTGACATTTTGTCGTCATCGATCCGCTAAATTTGTCCCGTCCACCGATATGAGAGCGAACGGTTGATTTCATTAAAGCGACCCCAAAGCGAGCGAGTATGGAAACATTCGAGTACGACATAAAGGAAACAAAAGACACGAGGCCAGGAGGCTTTTTTTTTTTTTTAGAGCCTAGGCTGCAGGCTCTTTTTCACGCAGCGAATGGGATTTAACGCTGCGGAGAAATCGTTCGCAATTTCTTTTTATGTAAACAACGCTCTCCGGGTTTGCAGTGGATTTACAAAAAAAAAAAAAAAAAAAAAAAGAAAAGTAATTCGGGAGTCGCGCGAGCGTCGAGTCGGCGGACGTTACAACGAACCCCTCTCGCAACGTGCGTTGCGTAACACAGCGTTCCAATGAATGAAAACGATCGGCCGCAACAGACGTGGTGCGTCACGTTCGTTTGTATACTACGCTACCAACGCTCGTTGCAGCGACCGATTGTAACGTCCGTTTACCCCTGCGTCTCGTGTCTCGATTGTTAACGACGGTACGCAACGGACGTTAGGCGTACTCTTCAATGTCATTCTTTAAATTACGCTCACGGTGAACGAATATAAACCGCGCGTATCGACTCGAAAGGCTGATTATCATGCTTCGCGATCGATTTACGCGTCAACGCGTTTCTAATCGCACGCACTCACAGCGCGTACCGTTTTGTTTGTATTCCTTGGCAAGGGAAACCAGCTCTTCGCTTGGTTAACGCGAGCGTATCTTGCGCCAGTGACTTGAGCACCGCTGAACGCGCACCACGAGGTGACTGGTGAACTGGTGGGGGTCAAATGTCATACGGTGACTCACCGGACTCCAAGTGCACACTGCACCTTCTCTACCGGTGTGCGTATATTTGCTCATCTGCATTTAAGCCGCGCCTCGAAGAGGGGTAATCAACCTCAAGTTTATCGACTATGAGGGGCGCCGAAAAACTTGCGAAAGAAAAAAAAAATGGCGTGCACCCTCGTTATTCGCGGCGTGGGTGATGTTTTATATAGGACGGAGCATTTAAACGGAAACACCTCAAATTTTTCGCAAAGCCATTTTTTGTTACGGATTTTTTTTTTTTTTATAAGTTTTATGAATAACGGAGGCATTTGTGCGTTCCCGTTTAATACCTTCGCTTTGTTCTCAGTAGCACTCAGTAGCACTTATAATGCAATATATAATATTATGAAATTTTATCCGCGATAGTTCAATTGGAACGTGTAATGGCGTTTTATTGATTATTCTGCCGGGGTTCGCCGGTGACCCCCGAGGCTCCGATGCGCATTTCTTCGGTTTCGCGCGATTTGCTTTTTTTTTTATTTTGAGAAAGTCAGCGTTGAATTCTAACGAGAAACATACAAACGGCCCAAAATCAAAGCAATCAAATAAGTGAAACAAATGCAAGAAATTGTGTCAAAAAGGCAATGCGATGCCGAGTATATTATTATAATATTTAATAAACATATTTTAATAGCTCGTGGCTCGGATTATTGAAGAAAAAATATAAAAACTACTTCCGTGCTCCCTCTTCAAAAATACCTCCATAAAATTAAAAAATTTACTGTGGTTTTATTAAAATCTAAATTTAAATAACAAACGGTAACTACTTGTCTGCACGACGAGTATAATTGTCATAACCCAAAAATATTGCAATTTCCCCGTGACGTTTATACTCGTCAGAAACGGGCTAACCGGTTAAAGTCCGGATTCCAAGTCAACGTCCGTCGTTTCGTTACAATGATTTCCAACAATCCTCGCGATCGAGAAACAAATAACCGAGCGAGCAGTCAACCCAGTCGCGTCAAGAATCCCGTGGTGAAAACCGTGCATACGCTCGGGTCCGGATAATAACGTCGACACGCCCGTGCTTATGAAGTACCATTTATTTTAAACAATGGAGGCACGATGCTTATCGTATCTCATCGAGCCGCGAGAGACGAATGAGACGGCGCGGAAAGCGGAGGGGGGAAGGATAAAGGGAGAGAGGAGAAGCAAAAGGGCAAGGAGAAAACGCGGAGAAATCGTAATTGATCGATTGTCGACGTAAACTACTTGCCGGCTCAATTTCACGTGCAGTCACGGGCGTCGCACGGGGGTATATAACGGGTGTCGCGATTGCGTCGGCCGGGCACGGAAACGAGCGACACGGGGGCCGATAATTCCCGTCTCGGTAATTAAATCAGGTAATTAGGACGGCCCATAACTCGGCCGAGCGTCGTCCCTTCGGTGGCTGTCGTTAAACGTCGCCGGCGACCGTCGTTATTGTCAGTTATTACTGTCAAAGTTGCCGGGGACGGTACGTGTTTCCTTGATATTAACGAGACGCTTTATTGACCTATCGCGGAAAGCCCCATCGCCCGACTGGTTCTATTTCTGAGTGTGCGCAGACGCGTCGCCGCTTAGAGTGTACACCGACGGTCATAATCAATTTGTACATGAATATTAGATCTTGCCATTTCGGCGTATATTAATGTTTCGCTCGAGAGAAAGCCTCGTCTCCGTCGTTCGAACGCGCGCGCGTGCTTCCGGGTGAAAAATTGACTTCGCGAGGCGTCCCGGGTTCTGTGTTTTATTCTCGCTAACGTCTGCCTTAAGTGTGATCGATGGCAGTTGGTAACGCGTTACGAGAATCGTAATTCGAATGAATCGTAAAGGGTGATTTACGCGACGGCGGTGCATTGGTAAACAGTGGGGATTGTTCGGTAGCTACTCGTGAGATTCTAATTGTGCAATTAAGTGTGACGGTAAACTAGTATGTTTCTTTTTAATGGTAAAGTGTGATTTCCATGAGAGTAGTCTATCTGGTAACGGGTAAAATTGATCGCTAGCTGGTTATACTTTCGAGTTATGCAATTCAGTGTAATAGGGTAATGTTGGTAGTCAACCAGCGTGGCACTATCAGCAGTTAGTAAGCTGACGCGATAGCACACTAATGTGTGTGTTGAACTAGTTGATCGTCATCATATTAAGATGTTTGTTAATTGCTAACTAGTTCGACAGACTGATTTACTGGAACTGAGCGTTTAACTAGTTATCTAGTCACTGATTGGTTAGTTTAGCGTGACGTTAGTTGACTAGTCTAGTGAGCTAGTTTACTAAGACGTTAGTTCTTTGGTACCTAATGAGCAACTATGGTACGATGTTAGTTAATTATTACCTAGGCGAAGTGATTTACTGTCGCTTCAATTAACTTATAATTAACGAATTATTTCACTATCGCGTTAATAAATTAGTAACTGTAGTAATCTACTATCGCGAAAATTAACTGGTAACTACAGAGCTGGTTGACTAAAGCGTTAGTTTACTACTCGCTATTGGGATAGATGGTGAACTAAAACTTTGTTAGTTGAATATTCAAAACTTGCTCAAGCTTACAAGTACACTCAGTTTCCAAACATAGTTTAAAGAAATTACTGAACAACTTGCTCGCTATCTAGTAAAATAACCTCATCTTAATTGTCTTACAGATATCGGTTGTAATCGATATCGTAATTTCATTGTCGAGCATCGCGCTGAATAGTAGTCTAGTAAACTAATCTCGTGTAAATTATTCTTGAAATTGCGAGACTCGTTAACCAACTATTGTGGTATATAAAGCTGAATTGGCAGCCACAGAACCACGCGACGATTGTAAAATATACGATTTTTCACTCCCCCCGCTGTCTTGGATCGTAGCCAACTGCTCGAAACACGTTGGTCCTGTCGATATCCTTAATAGAATATTGTTTCGGTACGAAAGACAAACAAGGGCTGTCTGTTACATTGCTTACAGCGTCAAATCCTGTCATGCGAAGATTTCGACGTTGGGATGCAAACTGGAACAGATGCAGGAAACGCGCTGGGAAACTTTGAGCTTCAGATGCAAGGCTCGCGATGCAACACGATTTGGTAACTTCCGCGTCGGGGCTTCATAACGGTGACGTGCGTGCTTCCGCGAAAAGGCGGCGCGCGTTAAAGGAACGTGAGACGCGAGAGAGAAAAAAAAAATCGTTTACAGGTGTGCACCGGAACCATCGAATGGCCGAAAAGTGCTTTCGATGCGTTAAATTTTATCTCGCGAAGTTTGAAACACACGAGGATTACTTTAATCAACGTATTATGGTCTTTTGCGAATCGTGTTTTAAATTTACCGTTGGAGGTAGAATCGAGTGACGAATAAAAGTCTCTCGTGTGTGACAGCGGTGCTCAACCTTTTTACACTTGCGGATAACAGTATTTCGCGGATCGCAAAAGCCGAAGGAAGACTATTATTTATAATTATAATAATAGCATCTTGTGCGTTAATTTCAAAATCTGATATTATAAAAAGAGAATTCTAAAGTTACTTAAGTTTAGAAGTTTATCAGTTGAAAACCACTGATCTTGGAAATATTTTCTAATAATTATAATAAATATATTTAAATCTAATAAATAGAACAACTGTATTTCCTTTAAATTTTTCCGTTCAACATTTATCCCGCAAAAAATCGTTGTGGGAGTACATAAATTTGAAAATTTCAAATGAATGTCCCGTGCACGGTGTCCCTTTGAAGTGTTCGATCCTGCCAAACCGCTGTTACAAAAAAAACCAATCCATTACATCGAACCTCGCGTTAAAACACGCCAAGTGAACATTCCTTACACGAGAGTCCTTTATTTCCCCCCCACTCGATTACACGCCTCGCAATCGGAAAGATAAAAGATAGTTTCACGTGGGTCGACGGGATATCGGGTAGAAAGAGAGGGAGGAAAGATTCGTTTTTTTTTCTCTCTCCCTCTCTCCATCTCGACATGATCGCGTGGATATGTTTATGCGTGTACTTTGCCCGGAGATTTATGCTGACGTCGATACCTTTCTCCCCGCGTAGAAATGTCAGTAATGCACTTCGCGGGACAACAAAACGTAACGTATTATCGTTAATGAGTCGACAAGGAGGGGGGGGGGGGGGGGGGGGAACCGACGTCTCATTTTTCCGCCTGACGTTTATGCCGGCGGGCCGGTGCGCTCGTAAATGGCGAGACGAATTTCCCGATGCGCGGAAGGTCTACCGTAAACGAAAACCAGGATGACAATGTTTACGCGCGCGCGTTCAGGATCCGGCATCGAAGTTTTACGGTGGCCAACTGGAAATAGAGATAAGCCTAGAGGCCGCTCGACGGGTATGTATTTAGAGACGTTTACGCGTCGACGTTGTAGCGCGGTTAATGACGCGACGCGCGTGAATCACGCGAGCCGTGCAAACGTTGCGCGTGAAGTCGAGAGCGGGCATTGAGCTCCTCTGCATTTCCGATGTACGCGACCCTTTTTAGTGTGTCTTCAACTTCGCTTGCTCTGTGAGTAGTGAGTAAAGTTGCTTGCTCTATGAGTAGCGAGTAAAGTTGACTGGTCCTCAACTTCACTTGCACAGCCTGAGCGCGGGATTGATTCTCGTTGACGTCGCGTTCGAGCGAGTAAACGCGAGAAATGCGTTTGGGACCAACGCTGGGTACACGAAAAGTTTAGTGTTGGGCACATGGGACCGATACCACCGAAGCGGAAAGTTAAGTGTCAGGCCCATGGAATCGTCATCGGTTAAAGGGAAAGTTTAGTGTCGGTCCCGTGGGACGTCGAGTTTAATTCAGAACCACGCATACGCGAGAAGTATTAAATAATGGTTAATATCCCTTTGAAATGTAAATATAAGTTGCACAGTTTAATACGGTTCTGAATTAAATCAAACTGTGGTTTGATATTTTTTTATATTACATTTGGATTCTTAAATCTCTATTGTATATTAGTGGTTGAGAAAAGTGAAACTGCATTGTTCCACGATCAAAAGTCTTGGCTGATGGATCACAGGAAATCTTTACAGTCGTATATAAGCTCGAATAAGGGATCGATGAAACCCCAATGGCATCGTAAAACGAGAGAATTTCCTTAGGAATGCATTTGTTTCATTGTTGGCGTGGAGAATCGATCGCGACAATTTGTTAACCGCGGTGCAATTTCCGCGTGACCCGTGGCATTCAATGATAATTGCGTTGGGTACGTAATAAAAATCAATAATTCGGCGCAGCTGCGATGTAAACGTTTAGTTACGTTAATGCCGTTATCAACGTTAATGCTTCTATGTATCGCTAAGTGGTTATTTTAATGCCTCTGCGTATTAATAAATGGTTATTAAGAGATTCGATTTGAATCCGCCCGTGCAACGCGGAAGCGTCAACACGCGTCGAATTATTAATTTCGAAATCGAGCGAACCGCAATAACGCTACTTAAGCGCGGTTTACGTAGAACGAGTTTACTGTCCAATTCGTGGGGCGAGAGAGTTTACTAGCCCATAATTTAAGCCGCAAGAGCAATTGTTCACCTGTAAGCGAAGGTGAACCAAAAAAAAAAAAATGGTTACGTACTTGCTCAGCGTGTAGCAAGGTTAGCTCGCTAACAAGTTCACTTGCCACTCGTTGAGTTAATTAACTCAACTTTGCTCATTATTCGCGGTAGCAGAGAAACATGGGACCAGTCAACTTTCCTCGCTACTCGTTGATCAAATGAAGTTTAACGATCAACTTTACATGCTCCTCGCTAACCAACTGAAGTTGAGGACTTATCAACTTCACTCCCTGATTAATAAGCTAGTGTTGTATTTCTCGTTAAGGGGCGATCCCCGGGGTGATGTCAAATGGCTTTTCTAGTATCATAAATTCTCATTACTCGATCAATTCGGCGCACAAGGAACACATCAACCGGTTACAGAACTTCACAAATGATAATTCGTAGTGTAACCGACCCCTGCAATTAGCAATAACAAAAACCTTGTATTTAAATTACAGATCTCGAATCCAGATAACTGGCGAAACCTACGATCCTAGATTTTCCACAATCGTTACGGACAATCGAAGTTCCGCTGTCTCGCGAACGTCGGTTAATTCGGCGCTCAAAACATTGCGCGGGGAATGCAATAAAGCTTATCGCACGCCAGAATCCAGATACGGTATGCAACAATGGGTACTGTCGGGCGAAAAAAAAAAAAAAAAAAAATTATTACCATTATGATAAACAATTTGCCAATTGTCGACGGAGACGCGTTAAGAATGTACGTATCTCCCGTGAGAGCTGTATCGCGTACAAAGCGAAGGATCCCCGCCCGTAATTTCAGCATTGCACAACAATAATGATTCCCGAGACAATGGCTCGTATATATTGGGTGGCAAAAGCGTTTTGCGTGGGCCGCAGTCGTCGTGCATGTAACACGTAGACAGAAAAGGCGCACGCACGGACGCACACACACACACACGCGCGCGCGCGCGCGCAGGGCGCTCGCTCGCGCCGAGTGGCGCGCGTAGCCCGTGAGAAATTATTACCGAGCACGAACGCGGTACGAGAAATTCTGTTGTCTTTCTGTCGTGAATAACTCGGCGGAGGTTGAAATTAATCGTCTAGCGATCTTAATAAGCGCGTTAATGAGGAAGTTTCGCAGCTACCGCTCTCCGGGTACTTTAAATGATACCGGTGACAACCTCGCTCGCTTTAATAACTATTTTACTTTAATTAAGTTATTTGCCGTAATTGCCCGCTGCCTCGACTTGCGATTACGCGCTACGGATTAAATCATCATCGGCGCGTAAACGAACGGTATGGCGTCCGATGAAACGGCGTTAATATCGCTCGACGACGAGAACGACTGTCGAGAATTTTCGAATCGTGTCGGGTGTTTCTTCCTGATTTTGTTTTTGCGGTCGACAATGTTTTCGACACTCGATTTTCTTACGAATAAACGAACGACAACGACTAATAAATAATTATTACGAGATATCAGGTAAAAATACAATTTTGGTAATTTTTTATTGCTTGTCAAAGATACGAACAAGGTTATACTTGTATTCAGAGAAATTGCAATTTTATTACACCGAATAAAAAAGTTTGCAAATATGACAATTCGTATTTGCATTACACCGACTTTTTTATCATTGTATAAATTAGACATCAAAGGACAAATTAAGTTGCAGAAATGAGTGATGGATGTGGGTTAAATAACCAATTATATAAATAATTGCATTTAACTAGAGACTGCTGAACGCTACTGACGCGAGAGTAATAAGAACAACAAAAAAAAGTACTTAACGCGCGCGAGAGTGCGTACCGCGAATTATCTGATAATGTAGAGCATAATTCTGGGATGCAGGAAGTGTCGAATGAGAATGTTCCCGACACCCGGTATTATCTTCCACTCTTCTAAGAAGGCAACATGGCACGATAGCTATGTTATTTCAACAGGCGTGCAAAACAGTTGACGGTTCGAATAACGAAACAGGTGCGCCTCGATTAAACCGAAAACACTTTTCGAGATGTTCGTATGTCACGTTCAGGTGAACAGTAACGCGCCCAATTCTTCGAACAGCTTACTCGTTCGCGTGATAAGAACTATTACCTTGGAACGAATTAAAATGCCTACTTGCTAGGCGCAGGATAGTTACGCGTTTACTCTGATGGTTTACATTAGTTGCAACTATATAGCGTTATGTATACAATATTGTATTGTAACTATGAGCTTAGAGTATTGTATGTATACGTATGTGAATGATATTAATAATTGATCTCTAACAATGGTAGTAATGAAAAAATTATACTACTATACTACTAATACTGTCATGTATTATAGTATATACAATATAATTACTATAGTCAACTGCCTTAGTATAGTTGAATAATGTATATGCCAATTATTATAGTACAGCAGACTACGAATGTGCCAACTACTTTAGTATAGTAGATTATGTATGTCACTGGGGACCCAGTCTCATTTCAAGGCAGAAATGTTAAATTTAAGAGACAACCGCGTCTCTTTTAAGCGGTGAACAAGACAAATTATGAAAAACCTAAGTCCTACTATTTGCCTCAAAACCACACGGTATTGGTAACCGCGTATCAGTGAAATTTCGGTTAAACGATCCATGGACCACTCTGAACGATAATAACAGTAATAATAGTAATAATCATGATGACGATGGTGGCAGGATCATGAGATGATGATAATGACGAGGCGATAACAGTGATGATGATGCTTATGACGATGACCATTAAATTAGTAATGACCAATCTCAATGAAATAGCTTTGATACGAAGTATAATTTTAACAAATCAGAAATAACATTCACGCGCAATCAGGAACAACACTGTGGCATTCCAACGCAAGATCAATTAGAAAATAATTTTCGCCGATAGTGCGAAAGAAGCTCTCGAATTTCTTCGACGAAAGCGAACATTTTCCTGGCTTTTCTCTTCCAGGAATCCGGGAGAGCAGTGCGCGGAAATTAACCAGAAGAAAGATCGACAGTAATTTTGCGCGAGCAAACGAGGAGCTTTCTCCACGGTTTGCTTTACAGGCGATTCGAAATTAGGAATGAAATCCGATGAGTTGAGGACGATGGGGACGATGGAGTCGGATTGACAGTGATTGTCAATGATGATAATGAGCTACACGGGTAATTAAAGAGCGAGAACGACACCCAGGACATATCGAATCGACTAAAAAGAAAGAAAAAAAATTTCCAATATTTACGGATTCTGATTGCTACATCCGATAGATAGAAAACTAAAAGGATTGGCAAAACTAAAACCGCATTTAAATCGTCGGAATTAAGTTTATAATATTAAGTTAACAAAATCTATACTTTACACGCATCATCCTGTATACCTAATTTTAATCAAATTTCCCTGAAGTATGACAAAGAGATGTTCAAAGAAAAAACCAAATAGGTAGCGAAGGGAGGGTACAAATGTTGGGGACTCATTCCGAGAGAACGGGCCTTATTATCGCGTCACTCGTTATACCGAGCAGTCAACCATTATCCTTCTGGTTTTTGTCTCTAAATAAATGACGCTAATTCGTCTTAATGCACGACATCCGGCCTGTGATACGTGCATTATACCCACGTTTGTTCTTCGAAATTCTTCAAAAGGGAAGCGATAAGTAAGGGGGGGTGGTGGCCGCCGTGCTCTTCTCTTTCAACTCCGCGAGGCTAGACGGAAGATCTCAATCATTCGTGTGTGTGTGTGTGCGCGCGTGCGTTTGTTTTACACGCGAAATCGTTTCCGAGAAATAATGGCGAATATCTGGAGGAGATTCAACGGTGAATCTAGTTCTTACGTTACTTCATGCGCGGTTAGCTTATATTTCAGTCGATGTACAGGGTGTTGCGGTAATGCTGGACCGAGCTGCGTTGTACGTGAGCTGAGTTAAATTATATTTACGGGTTAACTATTAACACGACTGAAACTCAAATATGGATTAAATAAAGTGTGAACTGAAAAATATAAGTGTGCTGTAATTTAGCTTCGAAATATCAAGAGACAAAGTCTTGTCTCGGGCTAAGTAGAAGTACGCGAGACTAGACCTTGTACCTTTTCAATAAAGATCGAACAGGGATTTTCGAGGTGGTCAAACTATATTAAACAATTAATTTTTAAGAATCTGATTTTTTATTTTATGTCTGATATTGAACTTACGTCGTTCTTCTCAACGATTCAATTCCAATGAGCGAACGCAACTGATCGTAACTGTGAGATTCTTGCGCGGTTGTAGACACAGGTATCGGAGTTTCGTTACGCGTCACAGCGGTTAAGGGGGATAAGATTTAGCAATGTTAACCTCAGAGTCTAGGATTTTATGCGGTCACACGTGCGCAAAGAAGCGTAACGGAAAAACACCGGAGGACGTCGATACGTCGATCTGGGAGAATCGTAGGGAAATATCGGTCGGATCTTCGCTCTCGCAATTGTCGATATCGTTCCAGACTATTTCCGGTATTATTTCCGTGAAACGTTTACTTATTTTACTGCCCGAGCCACATGTACAGTAGCGTGAAAAAGTGTTTCTGCCGAAGAAATTATTTGATTGTTTGTCGATTGAATTGCGAACGTTTGAAATTACTGCGAAATTAGGAACGTGTCATTTTTAAATTTCGTATATTTTAAAAATTGTATATAAAAATGCTACGGCTTTCAAACGAATTTTCATCAACCAACAATTGATAAAGACACGATTCTTGTTTCAATGTCTTCGACAAAGACCACGTTATTCCTTAAAAACAATATATATCGCAGAATTTTTTTAATTTAACCACGAAATTGCCGTATATTAAATTTGTCGGATTAAATATGGGGATCCTGGGATCCATCCGTTCCAATTAAAAGGACTCTGGGACCAGTGCGAACATTATTAAGATCGACGAATCAATATTTAATTGGCAAGTTTACGTTACGGGATCGATAACTCATTAATGCGAAGTAAGAAGTAGCGAAGTGCTTCGCTAAATTTCAGCGAGTTACCTTTATCATTAGTCACGAGCTTCGGTGTGAATTAGACTCAATTACACGGCCGCGAGTAATCCCGTGCAAACCGAGTATCCATTAATCGAGTTACCTGGAACTTCAAACTCAGGGAGCGCTAAAGTTCGCCTACCATTAAAATCAAGGGTGGTTTAATCCCTCGGAGTTCGAGCACCGTGAATAAACTCTTCTTTTTTTCCCTCGTAAATTCATTCGTACGCGAGCGTCGTCCTTCGACGGATTCAATCCACGGTTTTTCAAAATAGATCAAAAAGTGACCCGATACGTCGGACTAATGTGAAACCTTTTGGGGAAAAAAATTCGGCCGCCCTTTTAAAAACCGCTACGTTTGGATTTCCCGGAAACTTATAATTGAAGAGAATATTTTCAAAAGGAAATAGTTTTTTTAAATTTTTCACCGTACGTCAAGTGTGTTTATAATATTTTTTAGTCGGCATTTATTAGCCTTGGTAAAATTATTTATGCGTGAGATCGAATAATAAATCGTTAAATCATAACTGAGTGGAAGTGATTATAGTACAATTGAGTAAAAGTTCATTTGAAATTAATTGACTTAAGTTTAAGCAGCTCTGTCGTTTTCAATTTTTCAATATTGTAAATTTAATGTATTCAGGAGATATACAATGCATATGAAAATTATTTCCGGGATAACTGTAGACCAAAAAAAAGTATCCTCTTTCGTGTAATTAGTTCCGAAAAACGAAACCTGCAAATACTTTCTTAACGCACTGTACGTCTCGAAAATACGTAGATTTACTCCGATTGGTGAAACCAGATTTATGTAACTGTTGGACAATCGCTGACCAAAAGCGCGAAACGAGAAACTGTTTTCGTTGGACCACGACGAACGGGTTACTTGTGCGGACCTTTTAGTTAAGAATTCACTTGAAAGTACTATTCGATTTTAATTGAAAATATTCGAAACTAACGGACCACACTCCATCTGGATCCGACCTTCATTATATTATGTATTTAGATAAAAATGTATACATATTCCTGTTACATTTATTCAAATAAAAACAATTCAATATACAATAACTTAACGCATAAAAACATTATATATCGTTGCAATAGCATAATTGATTCGGAACGCACAGTCCACCGTTCCGTACTTGGATCGCAAAAAAAAAAAAAACAATGAAATCACCGAGATCAACGATCGATCATTCCCCCCGATATCCATCGCGCTCACGTAAAATAAATTTCTCGCTTGGATTAGGATCGCGATATACTTTCGGCTCTGTTACGAATCCGAAATGAGATTCCCGTTTGTGACTTCGCCGCGGGGTTCAGGTTTTGTAAACGATGCCCCCAGTCCATTCGCAGCCTCATTCAAGAACTGGTCGCAACGCCGCAAACCGCTAATCCTGCGCGCACGCACACACACACACACACACAATCGCGCTCGCGTTCAATCGTACGCGCGGCCAAGTAGCAGAGAGACGCGCGGAATAGAAATAGCGAGAAGTAAGCACGTAAGCGCGATTGTGCGTAACTGGCCCGCACGCGGCCGACCATACTGGGTGTTCGTCGATAGAATTATGTAATCGCGTTGATACTAGCCGTTTACTTTATAATCCGGCAGTAGTGTTGAAATTGTTCGGAAAGTTTGTGTGGATTTTTCGTACCTGTTGGAGGTACGCGCGAAAATATCGGTAATGGCAGAAATCAATATTTTGATACTATAGTACGCGGTACAGGTGGTATGTATATGTATGGTGGGCGGGGGTGGGTTGGGGGTTGGAGAGAAGGGGTTAGTTGTCAATAAAAAGCCTACTCAAGGGTATAAATCACTATAATAAATTGATCGGCGTTACTTTGTAATCGTCAAAAACAAGTTAAAATCAATACTGATCAATTTATTATATTCTTGTAATCTACTCAATCTACTCTACTCAAGGGGTGCGAGAGATAAAAAAGGTTAGGAACCACTGCTCCAGAATCTTTCTAATTCCTCCCCAGCGAAACGTAATGATAAATTTATATCTCACTGCTAATAACCACCGATCATCCCCTAATTACTCGCGAATAACAATTGAAATATAATAACACGATTGCTCGTCTGTTCGCGACTCGTAGCCACAATTCGCGTCGTGCCAGGCCTGCCTTCGCGATCTATTATGTATCAACCTCAGATGTGTATATCACCCCCCCAACCCCCCAGGTACAGGACAATGATAGATCAATGCGACACGCTCGGATTAATGGGCTGCACGCTTACACGTGTACATACCCAGTCGTTATCTACCGCCCGTATTTTCCCCTCGGGCTCTCTCCCTCCCCGTTATCGCAAAATGTTGCGTACGTGCACCTATGGGCGAAACCCCCGAAGGAAAGTTTCCACTCCCCGCTGACTAAAATGTTGCGGAATTCACGATCTTTTTGATCCGATATCCTGATTTTTGTAACGATAACTCGACGTCGGACCAGATTGCAGACTGTTTTCGTTTAGGATACCACGGTACGTTGATGGTTTAGAGCAGCGATACTCAATCTTTTTTTTGTTCCCCGGGCCACATAGTGCTGGCCGGACTTGGGACTGGGAGGTAGCACCGATGCTCGTTTGTCCATTGTTTACCACGTATGTAAAGGAGTTGTAATATTTTATACATAAAAGTTTCAGGCTGCACATGAAAGCTTGGAAGGCCGCGGGTTCAGTATCGCTGGTTTAGAGGCAGGACTGGGTTAGGACTCTCAGGGAGTACTTTAAAAGATTCTGATGCCCCGAAGTACAGAGTATCCTCACTATTTCACGAGAAAAAAGGGTGTCCCATAAATTATCGCCGTCCGTTAAAGGTGTCAACCTGCGTCGTGTCATCAGCAATTAAAGACCAGTTTGCCCATGACACAATATAAACGTCTCACTTATCCTCCCTTTTCTCAAAAACCAACAAAGAGAATCGAAGCTACGCCATCTAACAGACATAATTTAAACTAAAACCATCCGTACATCATACCTCGATAAAAAAAAAAAAAAATCAACCACACCATACACGTATCCACTCGTCGCGTAACGTTTGCATATGCGCGTTGATCAATGCCCCAAACTAAAATCCTGCCGAAGAGCGAACGCGGACAGATAAAAGTCGACGCGGCGGGAACGTTAACGACGTCGGGGCGACATAATTTATCGGATGCCAACTACGTCGATCGGTTTCGAGTATACCTCGCGGACGCGTTGCGTCATACGGAGGGGAGAGGTTCGCGATCTCTGATCTTCCGCAATGCGGTGCGAATTCCCCTTGCCTTTCGTGGATTAATCTCCAAGGTAAATCGATAAATCACTCTTGTCCGGACAATCAGGACGAGAGGAGCTGCGAACGAGCTGGTTTCACCGCTTCCTCTCTTTACGAGCGAAGCGACGGATACACCCGTGTGCTTCGTAGAGTTGCTCGGCTAAAGATTTCCGGAAGGCTAAAGTTGACGCGTCGACGGTGCACAGAAGTTGTGCGCGCAATTTCGCACGAATGAATCGTTAGTGTTTTATTCGCACCGGTCGACGGAACGCGGAAATCGGGCGGAGGAGCGTTCTGAAATTTTGTTAAATAAATTGCGAGAGGGCGATGATATTAATGATTGGGCTACTTATTACGTAGACAGGGTGCGTCATTAATGGTGTCGCTCCGCTATGGGTGTGATACCTGGATTAATTTCAAGCAGGTTTTCCCTTATCGAAAATATCCGAAGTGCGTTGCGAACGAAATATTAACGAGAATCGCGAGCCAATCAGAGAGGGGTGGTATAGTTACATTAAGTATGTTCTGTCGTGAAGTGAGAGATTTTTCTAATCTTCGGAAAAAGGTATATCAAAAAAATTTTTAATTATATAAATAATTATATTATCGACTATATTCATTTAAAACCCTCCTAAAATGATCCGTTAAGGAAGATGGATCGTGAAAATTTTAATTCCTCGTGAATAAGTTTTGGGAACCACTGTCACCACAAAGACGATTCGCTCGCTACGTATCGATAACATTCCGAAACATCGTTCTAAACCTAGCCCTTCAGCTCGCCACGCTGATGCCAATAACGATACAAATTTCCCATCGACAGTTCACAATCGTCGAAATGAAAGACAGCGTTCGGCGTGTGAGAAGGGAAGACCTCTCGTCACTGGCATTAATCTGCTTTTCCGAGATCCCACGGACAGGTCGACAACGGGACACGTCGCGCTACTGTCACGGCCGTTCGCGTCGCTTTGTGGGTTTAACTTTTAAAGAGGCGATTACCTGGCAATCGCACGATGGCACCGCTGTCGCCTTTAACTCGTCAAAGCGTGATGCGATTGATTAAATGCCGAGTTTACGAGTAAACACGTCGCGTTCGATTAAAAAAAAAGGAAAAGAAAAAAATAGCCATCGCGCTCCATGGACGGCCGGAAGTAGCGTCTCTGTGCTCGGCCTGCGAGAGTGACTTCTGGGTCAGCGACCTCGAACACTTGCGATCCCGAAGATCGAAATACGACAGTATTGTCGTTGTCCGAATTAATTTTTATTTTAGAGGAGACTCGAGAGCGTTCGAACGTGCGGATTTTTGACTAACTTTTATTTCCGTAGCGGAAAAAAGATTTCTACTACTTTCTCGTTATAAATTAATTTTCGTTTACCCACGCCACGCGTGTTTCTTATCCGCTCGCCCCGCAATGTTCGAGAATTCTCGTTGCTCTTAATGGCGAAAGAGTTTAGAAGCCTCCACCCAATGAACTCTTTTTATCGATCAAAGTGCCGCGGGCCAAACAGGAATAAACTTCAATCGCCTCGGCCAACAACCGGCCAACTCCTTAACTACCAACCAATTTAAACGATCAATTGAACGAAAGCGCGCTTAACACTTTGACTCCTTTAAAAGGTACCTATCAAGAGCCTCTCCGTTGAACTCCAAAGAAACGCCGATACTGGCCCCGAAAATCTCTTTCGAATTGGCTAGCCCATCGAGCTGCTCTAACACGCGCAACGGGGCGCTACGTACGCTCGCTAACTTCATAGTAGCGTGCGCTATACAAATTGCGAGCGGCGGGGGGAAAGCTCCCGGTGTATTGGAAGTTTAAGCTGTTTCTTTTTTATCGGTATCCTTCCGTCGGTTCATGAGTGGAAGTAAACAAAATGAAAAATATTGCGTAAAGTACGGTTTTAAATACATCGAACGCGAGGAGAATAAAATCATTAGTAAGATAAGTGTTGGCCTCTTTAATACTTTATAGAAGAGCTTCGAACAGAATGTGAATTTACTGTAATAAAATAAAATAAAAGTATAGCAAGTATACCATTTCTGTATTTTTGTAATTGTGAATTCACGACACTCGTCCATTCGGTGGCCGGTATTATATCGATACAAACATTTTTCGATTTTAATTATAAAATATGCGATACTTCTCGCTACTGATTAAAACATTGCTAACCACTGTGTTTGGGGTTGCAGTTTTGCATTTCCTTTCGCATGTAATTATTCGTATATTAAAATATTTTGATCAAGAATTTATTTACTTCGTATCAGCGCTGTTTGATAGTTTACGAATGAAAAGAAATGCGACGCGGTCGGAGTAGCGACTGCAGATCAGAAAAATATCGAACTTTAATAAGCCATTTCTAAATTATTCTGAATGTCCGATAGAGGAGGTAATGCCTTATCCAATATTAGGGAAAAACGCGAATCACTCGCTCTACGTACAGATTGTTTCATTTGAGAACTTGGAATTAGGAGTAGTAGCTGGGACTTTGTCGATTTCTAGAAATAATTGATAACCTTGGTAAAAATTGTTAAATTGCTTTTTACTGCACATACGAATCGTTAAGTTATCAATCTTCAAAACCCTTGACAAATACAAAATAAATACGATAATCGCGTACCCCACTGAAACCGTGAAATCGTTGAATCTACATATTCAAAATTTTGTCCAAAAGTGTTTAGATATCTAAATACCTAAACACCTAATCGTAAAATACTTTAAAACACTCCGCCATCGGACGAAGGTTCGATACCAATTACCCAGAAACACAGATTCTACACGAGCGAATCCTCATCAAAGCGTATCGCTCCACAATAACCAGGCTACCCACCGGCGGCAAGGGAATTACTCAAATCGGCATCGCATCAATCGACACAGAAAACCGGTAAGAACTGAAGCTCCGAAAGCTGGCCACATCGCTTGTCGAACCGGTCGTATCGTTTGTTGATCCCCAAACCATATCCTCCCCGTCCTCCCAATCTCACTCTCTCTCACTCCCTCCCCTCACCCTCTCTCTCTCTCTCTCTCTTTCCCCCCTCTTCCGACACAGGAGAACCGTACGTGGGCGCGCTTCGGGCGCATCTGCATAATCGTACGTAAATTGCACGAGACATCGCGCTCGGTAATATATTGCGCCCGGAGGGCCCGGGCGTTCATATGCAGGATATGCGCGCAGCTCGCGCAGATCCGCCGATTGCCATTGTGTGAGCGTGTTTCTACATACACGTTGGGCACGGTTTGCAACGGTATACGGACGACCGGTTAATTCAGTTAGTGGATACGGAAGGCTACGAAGGGAGCTCGATACCTCTCTGCGGTTCGCCCCCGCTCCCCCCCCCCCCCCCGTTACCGTCGAACGTTTACCGAGGGGGTGGGGTTGTGATCGGCCCCGGCGTGGCAACTGTTGCTGGAAGAGAGCCATGGAACAATGCAATTGTTTGTCCCGGGTGAGATTTGTTTTTTTTTTTTTTTTAGTTAATTCGAGGAAGCTTGTAAAGTTTTCAAATGACCCGATGAAGGATCGTGGAATGGTTTCGGCTGACCTCGGACGATCGAACGTTGATACGGAAGCATTTGATTATTTGATGTTGAGCGGTGGATGCTGGGGGGGGGGGGGGTAAATTCAGGTCGTTCGATATTGGTCACTGGAAGTTTATGGTAAATGGAGGAGATTCGAATTCAACGCTGGATGGTAATGGTAAACGGCGAAACGTCGTTTGATATCGATCTTGAAAAGTTAATAACAAATTGTGGTGTAGATGGGAAGTTAGTGACAATCGGAGTAAATTTTAGTCGATGAATTTCAAGTTGAGATAAACGATGTAGATTCAAGTTATTTGATATTAATAATTGAAAGCTGATAACAGTGGGAGTAAATTAAGCTGGTTACATATTTATCACTGATAGTTAATACATGTACATGTATTTAACATGTACGAGAGCAAGTCAAAAACAATAGGCAACTTTGTCTTAAAGACGTTACGCGAAAATTGTCTTCACTTTTTCATTTATCCTCGTACAATTGAACACGTGCTCGAACATTCGTCGCCTCGTACAGTGGAATAATTAATTAATTGCACGCGCGGAGCAACAAAAACTCTCGATTCTGTTCTTAACACGGCGGAGAAATTGAATTGCTAATAACCGCGCGGCGCGTCATGATTTCAATTATCTCGCTTTTAAACGCTTTCAGTACCTCCAAGGGTTCCACAGGTGAGCCTCCCTATGGCGTAAATGAATTTCGCAATAAAGTTGCAACGCGCAAAGAGGGTGGCCGTTGAATGAAATAAAGCGATGCTGGCTCGTCTTTATGCTGGCTTCGCGCACTACCGTCTCTCGCGCATAATAAATCACTCGGAGTCGCGTTCGCGGCGACGTGTGCTTGGAAATCACCGAGTAGGTACTTTTGCTCGAAAAAAAAAAAATGCTGAACGACAAAACGACGAAGAATGCACGCACCGTGTACTTTGGTCAAAGCGAGGCGAGGACCAACTTATCGAGAGCTCGGAAATTATTTAGCTGGCTCATTTATGCTCATAATTTTCATAATTTTTTTTCTTATAATATTTTCTTATAAGTTCCTTCTCGCGGTTATCTAAAATAATACTTTAGATAACCCCGAGAAGGAACAAGATCAATTGAGAATTGGATTCTTGATTAAGAGTGCACGGGACTAAAAAATTAATTGAGAAGGGTTCCTAATTATCGGTATTACAATAATTCAATAATTGCAGAAAGAAAACAAACGTCTATGCGCGACGTAAATAAATTTTCGCAAATGCCACTCTCGGCACGTTTTTTCCGAGCAGGGTTAAATCGATCCAGAAGAATATGTATCTATCGATCAATCGGTCAAAATTTTGTAGTCCCCGCGATAAAACGTTGCGCGTACGAAATGAAAATTTAAAGCAATAATTGAAACGGGGATCCAGGCACGACAAAGCAATTTTCCAAAATTTAAACTACACGTTCTTGCCCGAGCACCGTCCAATTAAACTTCCATTTGTGCATATGTTTACCTATAAATGCCAGGAGACGTGCACAATCAAAACTGTCGTACCACGCGAACTCGTAATCGTTCGAACTGGCGAATCAAAATACGTGCTCGAGATAAGTAAACGAGCTGTGAGTCAGGCAGGAGTTGTAAAGCGTCACAGAAACTCTTGACAACGGATACTCGATCCTGCAATAACGAAGCACGTCTAAAGCCTTTATCGTTGCCCTCGCGATAAAGCGGTATACCTGTTTAAATAATGTTACGCGAAGCTTATCGCATCGCATAAGTCGGAGAAAAATGATCAACAATGCCGTGTCCGTGTAATTTTCATTCACCCCTTATCTTTCAAATTCCTTCGCATGTCAATCGCATTTTTTCTTTATCGGTACAGGAACCGTGCATAACACGTCGTGTCACGCTCGTTATCGGAGCATAACATTTTACGAATTTATACGTAATCGTGAAATTCCATTGCACGTACCGTGGAAGTGCGAAACGAGGGATTTGGTGTACGATTTAATGACTAACATTAATAAAATATCGCGGTCGCCACAGCCGATCAAATTTCGCGCGTGTGTCGTGAGCATACAAGTGATGAAATGAAATGACGATTAATTTTATTAATTGTCATTAATATATTAATCGAATTAATTATAATAATTTTATTAATTACAATTAATAAAATTAACAAAACACAGTATCTGAAATATATAAAAAAACCTGTTTCATAAGTAATAAAAAGATTATAAACGATCCTCGTCGCATTTAACGATGCTCATTATAATACTATTTATTTGTTTATTTATTTACTTCGAGTTCGTCGATCCGCAAGAATTAATCTAATCAGCTCACTATCAAAACTCACAAACCCCGCGAGTCGAGTCCTCGGCGGTGTATCCTACGCCACTGGATGCGCATTACTCACGGTTCACGTTGCACCTACACGCGTCGCGTCGTGCATAAGTGCGTGTGCGCAAACGCGTGTAAACACCGCGGGCCGTACGCACGCGGATCGTTTGAATAATGCGACGCGCAATTACGCGGCCGAACGGGACGACGTGATTCGTTTTTCGCTCTCTACCCTGCACCTCGCATAACGCGTCGCTTCGCAGCAAAAGTCTCCACGGCGGATGCGTTTAAATTTTCGGGCTAATGAATCGCGACTAAAGCGAGTGTCTCAATTACAGTCAACGCTCAATTGTCGGCGCACGAATTTATATCTTCGCGTATTCGCTTATTCGTTACGGCGATGATGTAACTGAAAATGAAAGAGCAAGGAGTGAAGTCTAAGGGGAGGACATAAAGCCCGGAAAAAATATTTTCATCGGACCCTGGCAAATTGTACGGCTCGTCCAGCTGATTCGAAAATACCTTTGAAGCGTTGCTCGACACGTCGCACGTATTTGGGTGACACGCGTTGCAGATTAATAATCCTAATATTAAAATTAGCAAAATCAATATTCTGTGACGATAGTAGTGAAACTCGCGTGTCATTTCTAATTAATGACATTAATTGTAAACTTAAAAAATTGTAATTAATAACTTTCTAATTTTGATCAAAACGCTGCGATTCTAATTTACAACTATATGGTCATTTTTTCGATTAACGAACTGCATGTTTGGTGGTACGCGCAGTCTTCTTTACGTTTTCAAGGTTCTCCAAATTTTGTAGATAAATCTATGATTTTATTACTCCTATATTTTAGCGGATATTGACACGACCTCGGCGAGTATCATAAAATATCTTTCCCCATATAAACTGAAACAGTAAAAAAGAAGTATCGGTGTTGAAATAAACCAGCAACTCTAAAAAAAAAAAGAAGGTTCACCTATAAAAAACTGAAGGTGACCTTCAAAACTTAAAGCAAAGAGTGACAAAGACATACGATATTCGTATTAAGGGTCTCGTTGTATCAGAATATAGGTTGAAAGAAAATACACTTATCTGTAAAAAAAAACCATCCTACCAAAGAAATAATTAAGCGACTACGTTTAAGTCGAACACTCACTACTCCACTCATACTCATCGAATTAACTTCACAAAATCAGATCGAAATCAGTCCAGAAGAAAACACGTCTTCCGCGCAACCATTCGTAGTCTCGGTATCCCGTTAGACGGGTTCACCCGTTATATAAATATTACACCATTTCGAGTCGTGCCTTTAAATCGATCAGGTCAAATCCCGGAGGATCAGTCGCGAATATAAAGATTCCCGACTAACCAGAGGACGATGCCGAAGGAACGGCTAGACTAGAATCTACTTCGGGCTAACGGAAGCGGTAAATTAGTCGGAACAGAAATCTTCTATTAATATTCCAGTTTCTCTGTCCCTGTTCGGTCACCCCTCCCTCCACCCTCCTCGTACCCCTCTATTCGCCAACCTCCTCCTTGTTGCCCCCCCCCCGCCCCTCCCCCTTACCAACGTCCTTTCCCATCCCCTGGAAATGTGAGTTTCTCGAGTGTCCATTAAAGACGCACTTCTGACCACACTCTTGCTTTCGCGCTCGTCGCACTCGAGGAGGAAGAAAAAAAAATACCCGCCGACAGATTCAACGGCGACCGTGAACGGGGCGAAATGGACGCGAACTCGTCGAGGATTCCACGAAACTGCTGGCTCGTAGCGGTGATAAAAATTGCAGGATCAATGGACGTCGCTTTCAATTAGCTTCTCTATCGAGCGACAGTTGCACGTAATTTCCAGCGACCAATTAGCATTAGGTTAATTAATTATCGTATTATTGAAATACAAGAACGCGGTTAATTATACCCGTGATTATCTTCCCATCGAAAGGTCGGGTTGCCGTGCGAGGGGAAACGGAAAGTTTTCATACGCGCAATGCGGAAGTATCGGGGCGCACGCGAGATTCTCTGGGGAATTTTTTTTTTTTTATTTCTCCATCCCACGTGTGTTCTGTACGTTTATCTGGTTACTTTTTCTCTTTCCTTCTCGGCTTTTTTCTTTTCTTTTGGTGGAATAACGGGACTATTATACGGCGCGATTCAGTAGTAGCAGAATTAAAAAATTAAATGCGGTAAAAAGTCCCTGGCTTCAAAGTTTTGATGGTTATGTTTTCGATTGTGGTCGGGGAATCGGGAATTCTATAAATACAATAAGGATAAGAAGCAAAGAAGTGAACGGTATATTAACGTAACGAAAAATCGTAACAGTAAATGATGCGTGATAACTTTAAGCTTGGAATGCACTGGTAAAGTGCAATGCCTTAGTGTGCGTTCACATGCTACGCCATGACACGCGGAAGATATCCGCGCCCGTGGTGTCCTATATCCTTTCGCGTATAACACATTCGAAACATGCCACACTTTACCATGCCTAACCACGCAACGCTATTAAATTTTGTTTTAATTTTGAGACGCGTTAGACCGTGTGAATGCAGTACAATACACGGTGTCATATCTGATCGGAAGCTTATAACTAGCGTTCAACGCGGCATTCTCTATGGAAATACGTTAACACGCAATCAGTTACAGATGCGTCAGCGCAGACGTGTTATAGTTTCTGAGGAATTTAGGAAGTTAATTACAATCGTAATAACTATGGGTTATAAAATTCACACATAATCGATCAGTTTAGAAAAAATTGTTATGCTTTAATAAATTTTAATGGAAAACGAAGTATTTTGTTAGAATATCGATGATTAAGAATCCATAGCCAAGAATAACTTTAGACCAGCTGACAAATGGAATACCATGCGTTTAGGATACTCCCACGTGTCATGGTACGCGCGCATAGCTCGTTAAAGAAGATCCTATCGGAAGTCTGGTGAACGAAGAATATGTTTTTCAACAATATCGCAAAAGAAGTTGGAATCGCTGTACCAATGTTACAGATGAACGAAATGGAAGTTCTTAGTCACCCCGGGACATTATGGTAATCCACGCGTGGTTGCGCAACACGGTAATGCGGTTACGATTCATTAAGCCGCGTTCACAGGTGGCGAGAGAGACGGAGAAAGAGAGAGGGAGAGACACGGTACGCCGAGTGAAATGACGAGCCCCTCGGAGTTCTTCCGACAGGATAATTCGTCCTTTTCCTTTCTCAGCTATCCAACCACCGTGCACGTTAAGTCCAGATTTCGAGTAACTACATCGCGGCAGCTGCTTTCAGGCTGTCGGGCGCGAGGAAATGCAATTTGTAATTTACTGTGCCTTCGTAGAAACGTAATGATGATTCATACGCGGAAAGAGATTCGCCTCGCTCAAAGACTGCTCGAGAAACGACGGGAATATCGCGAGGAGAGCGTTGCAACAATTTCTATCATCTAGATTGGAGGTTATGGACTGCTCGTTAGTTATTAATACACCGCGTTTACAAGGATTAGGAAACTGAAATCTTCTTTCATTGTTGACGGGTTTTATTGACGAAAATGAATCTTTTTATATTTTAAGTTTCACAACGTGCACAGGGTGCGAGAGTTCTTGCCAAAATTCTCGTGGGAGCAATTTCTAATTTAAATTAGAGTTTATGATTATCGACAGCTCGTTAGTTATTAGTACCCTGCGAATGTTTAGGCAAATTCAAGAACTAAAATTTCATTCGTCATTAAGGGGTTCCAAAAATGAATTTTTCTATTGTATGTCGCGCATTTTGCATTATGCGCAAGTGAATTCTGAATTAATTACGCGGCAGTTAGAAAGAGGGTTATTAACGATAGGGCAAAGGGTGACCCCCACTGGACCGCAGCGCGCGTTTTACGAGTCGCCCGAGAACGTCTACGGCCAAACGCATTGCCTTATAAATAATGTAAGAATTTTAAAGCCTGTAGGAAACATCGGCTTTCATTTTCGCCACGCAAAAAAGACGAAACGGAAATGAATTTTTCATTCCGTACGAAACGTCTGACAATGAGCGCAAGAAAAGCATTAAGAAATAACGTGGAGGAGTACGTAATAGAGACACGGCAATAGGTGGCCGTTGATTCACCACAATAATGAGGAAGTCGACGTAGGATCCTTGCGTGGAAGGATATCGTACCTATTACGAAACCACTTAACCGCAAATGCGCTTGTCTGGATACCACCCGACTATACTTTTTGAAATTTATCGGCGGACGATCCTCGTTAATTTAACATTTTTTTTTTAATCCGAACGTTGGATATACACGCAGATAATCATTTATCTTTTACCTCTGGGGTTGGGCATTGATTTCAAAAAGGGCAAAACATTTGTGTAAATGGCGCAGAAGAGTCGCTAGGGTATCGTCGCAATGTTAGGTTAGGCCGTTAAACTTTCCAGGGCAGAGATAAAATTATTATTTATTTTATTAATGATTGTAAGTGGAGAAGAAAGAAGGTAGACAAGCTGCTGGTAATTAGGATGAACGTATTTCTGGAGAATCTAAAGATTTACGCCGTTGCAAAATATTAATCGGCAATATTGCAACTGACGCCCTCGCAGAAATACGAAGGCAAAAGGTAAAAAAAAAGGATTCGGTCAATATCGAAAAGGTTAAACGACTAGCGTAACCACGTAACAATATAATTAACCATTTTCGCGCTCAACCAGCCACCTTTTGGTTTCTTTTTTGTGAAATTGATACCTAAATGCCAACGATAAATGTCAAACATTGGCTTTTAAGCCACGATCCATAAAATATGAATTGGTGCTCGGGTGATATTAAAATATTCATTAGGCCAATTACGTACGAGCGTCTCGATAACGCGCAACGAAACCGCGAAATTCAGGGAAGACACGAAAACGGACGATTCGCGATTAAAAATATAAACGTGACCGTATCGCCACGCCGTGACTGGCATTCCGAGTACAAAGTCCCGCGAGCTTAGCGAAGCGTGATTTTCCCCGTGGCGAAGGATTCATTAAGGTCATCTTCCATCGGTACCAATACACGCCTCACGACCCGCTTACCCACATCTTCCAATCTCTAAACTTTCCACGTTTTCGTGGCCCCGATCGGTGCTCGCGAATTTTCTTCGGGGGGGATGTCAAGAAGTGACCCCGAATTCGGTGGACCGAAATCCAGTCAGGCATTGACTGGACCAATCACGGTATAACGGACATGGTGAACGTAGAAAATATGATTAATTTTTAATTGCGATACGGACAGAACATTAAGAAAATGCTTTAAATCATTTTCAAAAGGAATTCGCATTCCGTACTTACTTTCAAAGGTGAGAAGGGGAACTTCGGGTAACCCCGAACTCGTAAAACCATAGAGCCGGTGATAAAACGCAAATCAAAGCGCCCCAAAGTAATTGGTTCGTCGAGTGTACCAATTTACGGCGACAGATATACAGGGTGTCCCATAAAGAGTGGTAGTATGTTAAAGATACAATGCCTGGGATAAATACAAGAAGGATTTTCATCATAACAAATGTTGGGCGCGCTCTAATTAATGAGATATTAATTGAAAACGTCGATCAATCAGGGAAAATGATTGGTTATCTACTACCGCATCCTTTACCAATTGGTTCTCGATTTTCAGTAATACCGCGTTAGCTAAGACGCTTGGAATATTTTTATTTAAGAAATATCTGCTTGGAATTGTCTCAGGTATCACGCCTTTAACTGAATATCACAATTTACGATGAACCCTGTAATACTCGAACCGCCCACTCGAATACGTTTTCCCCCATTTCCAGCGCGATTTTTCGAAACGAAAACCGCGTCATATGCTCGTGTTAAATAAATTTATTCCCTGAAAACTGAAGGTGCGCGAATACATCAATTCAGTTTTGCTCTCGTCGACGTTGCCTCCCGGCGACCGGCAAAAATTTATTAACGTCACATGCATTATTCAGGGATAATTAACTCGGTTCGCAAACCGGTTGGTCGAATACGGAAAAATCGTTCGACCACGAAAGAGCCGACGAGGAAAAGAGTAGTTTACAACGAGACCAGTTCGCTAGGAATTAGTGAGCTGGTAATAGTAAATTGGTGCACATTTTTGCTAGAGGGCCATTTTAAGCAAGAGTTAACTCCGCGTAACAACATTTTTATTCTGTGGATGAAAATAGATTGTGGCGCGCGAAACTATAGAATATTAACCTCTACATATAAATCAACAATTAATTCGCAATTCTCCCGCAATTTATTTCAAAATAAATGAAGTAAGACTAAGTCAATTACACGATCCTAGTTTCAGAGTAACGAGTACACAATTATATAGTCTATTATGAGCATCAGTAGCAACTAATATGGTAGTTTACCAGTGTTATTATCACACGATAGCAACTAGTACTATATCACACGTTGCTAGTTCACTAGCAGCTAAACTAACTCACTACCTACTTCTTACTAATATAATACCCCCGTATAAATTATCTCAATGGCACTTCGAAATTCGTTTAGGACAAGAAAAAAAAATACTCTAGGATAAATCAAACGAAAATGATTCTAGACGTATTTTTGTTTGCAGTGATACGAATGGTTCGTTCGCAGCACGTGGGCTAAGTCTGAAAGGGGGATGCGCGTACTTCAGAGCTCACGATTAAATCTCAAAGGGTTATTCGTCTACTTAAAAAAATCCTGTCTTTGTCTACCCAATCCGTCCCTTTGTACTCCCGGTGGACAATACGATGAATTTACAACCACTTGAGCAAGAAAAATTACTCCGTCGGACGTTAGTACCGGCACATGTTCGAAGGGAATAGAAAATTTCGAGTTCGAAGCAATAACAGATGATAAAGATATTATTCCCAATGAGCAACTCTTTTAACCCTTTATAAATAATTTCGAGAATCTTCCAAAATTCATCTGCCATAGCGTTTTAATTCGATAGGAGATATTCGGATTTGTTTCAAATTGTATATTATTTATAATATTGAACGTGCATCGAGAAATACCGAATCTGTACCGAATCAGATTATTGTAATGAAATAATGTAATTTCAATTATTCTAAATCCTTGAGGACGTCACTCTTACTGAAAGTCGCATATATAAGAAAACGATATTGCGCGCAGGAGATTAATTGTTCTGCAATACGTAACATCGATCAAGTCACGTAACGTTATTATCTTGTGCGACACGCTCATACACTATTTTGAATTCGATTACGTCAGTTGCTAATAATGAACCATTTGAAACTCGATTCTTTTTAGATAGCCGATTATTCAGATATTCTTAGCTTTATATATTATTAGCTTTTACTTATGCGGAGTTTCATGACCGGAAAGTTAAAATAGATCAGAGTATAAGGTAAAATCGATTCCACGACGATATAACTAAAAGTTCGATGCACGCGTCGCATGTTAATTCTTTCGACAATAATATAAAATTCAAGTTTCTATTGCTGACGGAATCTATGGTATAATATACGTGATAACACATGATATATCCAATGATATATTTGAAATAATATATCTGATAGTAAACATATATCAAATAATAAATTCGAAATATTATGCCTGATAATTTACAATATATCAAATAATACTTGTGATATCATATCTAATAATGTATAATACATACATCAGACAATATATTTCTGATACCACAGCTGATAATACACACTATATCAGACAATACTTTCAAATAATACATCTGATAGTATGTAATATATCAGATAACACACATACGATACTACACTTGATAATGTATCATATATCAGATAACAACCTACTACATCTTTGCGACAAATACATCGAACGGCTACCTTTCGTCTCAAGCAACATTCGCGTAATATTGCGCAAGCCGAGAGCCGCGCGTACTGTTATTTTCCGTAACGCAAATATCATTATCGCGGAAACGTAACTCGAGCGTACCAGACAAAACGGCACGAAAAATCATATATCGTGCGAGCTTGACTAACCCTCGGGCGCTGCTAATTTCAATGAGGATATTCCAGGGCAAAACGCTGGGGGGGAGGGGGGGAGGGGGGGGGGGGGTTGGTACGACCGGCTACTGTGCCCGGGGTGGAAAGTTATGTTACGATGTAACGGTGGGTGGGTAATACTCGTGCATAAATGCAGCTCCCGCGTCGTTTGCCAAGCGTTAGTAAGCGACAACACGAGTTACGAGTTACGCATTGGCGACTATACGCGCGCGCACTCGTGCGTGTGCGCGCGCGACAACGTACGCGAAAACCACGTCCGCGCGCGACACGCGTTACACTTTCACGAAGTTTCGATCGTGCGAGCGCAGCATCTTTTGTGCGCGAAAATAAATGCTCGCTATCGAAGGTCGTATTCCTCGATTCACCCGGGTCGTGGTAATTTTTTTTGTTTTTTTTTCTCGCAAAAGGCATAAATATGTTAAGCTAGGAGAACGCTCGTAACATACCACGCGTTAACACATTGTGGGATGCGCAAGTATTTAATGGTTCTTCCGTTTTTTTGCGCGGAGCGTCAGACGATATTTTCGCCAGTTTCGCAAAAGACGGGTTTCCGATGCGGTCGTGATATTTCGATAATATTCGATGTTTTTAAATAATGTTTTGTTTTTGGAATAGTTTTTAACGCTAATTCCAACCGTTCCCTTATTTTCGAATTAGCGACGCCAGGTTAGACCTTACTTCAACTCCCTGCAGAAAGTGATTTGGCAAAATTATTATGTATCGTTCGATTCGTAGTAACGAATATCATTTCAGTGGAATACTGGCATTCGAAGTACGTCAGAAGTGGTAAAACCGGATTCGTGTGAGAATGAAAGAAAGAGAGCAAAAAAGCATATTGTCTAGGTTCAAAAAGATACCTGAATTAGGTCATTCTAGTGGTAACGCTTTACGGCTACCGGATGTACACTATTGAACCATACAACATAGAGCTAACTATAATAAGTTGGTAATATTATAATTATATACTAATTCATTTATTATTAACTACATTGAATCGCAATGACTAAATCGAGAGAGTTCGAGTCTACGTGACCTAGAGATACAGAAGGAGAGGCCAAATGAGACGCAGACAGATTGGGACCTACGGATGCGGAGGTGCGAATAGGACCCAGGTGGGGAGACCCCACCGAGATACACACGGACTCTGAGGTAGAGAGATAGATCTGGAAAGATCATGGTTACATTTCACATTTAAGGATAATAATTCATAGATAGTAGGGCCGCAGCAGTGGGGGGACTGAAGTTAAGAATATGCTACTGTCCGGTGCTGTCAATGTTGACATCATTCAATAATTTTGCGGAAACCGTGTAACTTCATCATATTCGTCAAACCGAATAAACTGGTGTGGAATAACTGAAGAAATGTTCATTTTGTAGGTGAGGCCTGATTTCAAGTTAACCCATGAATCTGTTCTATGCATTTGTAAGAATAGTCGTAGGATAGCGCAACAAATATTTCCAACACCCAAAACCTCCAAACTCTTCTGACTCACTCCTGACGCATTTCCACTGATTCACCTATTACCAACGTTTAACGTAGAGTATCTTATACACATAGAGAAGAATTTTCTGTGTATATATAGTTAGATTAATAGAAGTATTCCGAGACTATGACTACCCCGAAACACAACGGTTTATAATAGTAATGTCACGCGAGCATTAAACGATCGAAACATTTGCATCGGTGATACAAATAGACTTAATCGAACAAAGCCACATTATGTAAAGCACGCGAGGCGGCATTGTCCATTGAGCATCCCGCGGGCAGAGCAAAGAAAGAGAAACTGGACCAGTTTAGCAAAGAATACAACAGAAGGGGAAACAGGTATCGACGTGGGTAGAAACAGACGAGTCAGGTCGGACATGGAAACGTCAAAGGAAGATGTCCGTGGCGGCAGCGGCGGCGGCAACAAAGCAACGTTTAAACGAGTGGGGCGGTTTCCTTGTAGAATCGCAGACCGTTTCCACTGAAGTATTCACGAGAAGTAAGTGACTGAACAAACGGAGGCGTAACGGGTAGCGAGCGTACTACGTAGGTACTCTGTACGTACGCGGGACGTAAGACGGAGGTGAGGTACGAAAGTCGTGCGACGGAAAAAGGGCCGAGAAGGTGCAACGGCTGGAAAGAGTGGGGTGACGAGCCGTAGGAGGAACGGAGACCGGACGGTGGCGTGAGAAAGAAGACACTGGGGAGGGGAGAGAAGGGAGAGGAGAGAAAGAACAGAGAGGGAAGGAGGACGTGTGCAGACGCGCCAATTACGATCTCGTCCGAAGACGGCCATTAAGAGGACTCTCGGGCAAACAAACGACTTTCCCTTTTTGTCGTCTCGAAACTCGATCGTCGTCCTAACGATCATTGGTACACCTTCTCGCGCGATATCAGCGGCCGCGGGAGGAGAAGGATCGCTCGTTCCCCCCCCCCCCACCCCCACCCTCTACCTCGTTCCCTCGCTATTGGTTTCTTTGTCACGATTCCGCCTGCCTTTGATCTCATCGTCAGCGGTGAAACGACGCGACCCAACATGCGCGCACTGTTGTCCTCTCCCTTGTCCGGTTCGACCGGATTTTCCAGAGAACCCCGTGTGCCTGGAATTGCCGGCGCGCACCGACAGCCTTGTCTCGGCCCTTAAACAGTATCCGGCGCGTTGTTTGATTACAAAGTTTATACCGACGGCTGGCCGTTGTGTCTCCTTTTTATATCGATCAACACCATTGGACCGCCGCCGCCGCGCGCGTGGTTGAACTTGAACGCACCCGAGACCGATTGAGCCTCCCTCGACATTACTGTAATTGTTAGCCTGTGTCGTTGGGTAGAAAAAAAATAACTAATCGCGATCGTAATTGAAATTCCCAGAAGTTGTTCGATGTATGCGAGTGGTCTATGGGTGTTGTTAACAGGTCTAGTTAACGGAATGATTAGGAAGGACTCGCGCTATAGGTCACGCAAGGGTCTAACCGCGTTGAGATTCGGTCGAATCCTTTTATTTGACTGAATCGTAATCAGACCCCTCCCTGACCTACAGTTCAAATCTACCCTTATCGGAATGCATTAATAGAGAGTCAATACCTGCTAAACAGATCAATAGTTTTAAGATCATCAGGGCCCAGAAAATGCTAAGTTTTCGGGTTTTGGTATGGGAGACATAACGTTAGGATTAGGTTTTTTGCATGCTGATCTATCCTTATCCGGAGATCGGACCCAGGAAGAGAATTTGGGATTCTGTTCCCCCGACGAGTTGGGACACATTTGTATACACACGATCTCTGTACCAGGACCCTGATATAGATTCGAATCTTTCGGGATTCGGGTAATCGGTTCGAATCCGGATATTATCGCAAATACACGAATCTTGCAGTATTTAAATGTTAGCAGCCCTAATTGGGATAGTCAGTCTCCACGTGTTCTTTGAGTTATTTGAATTACGTCAGCACTCTCCTTTACCAACTCTGAAAATATACAGTCGGTGTACCAATAGCACGTCGTACGAAATAAACATTACAATTCGTAATATTACCAAATTCATATCAAACAGTAATTTCGCTGTGTCTGAAATTATGATATTGTTGTTGCCGGGAATTGTTGGCACTGCACAAGATCTCACGCGTAAATGTTTGATATCTCGCCGCGCTGTGTGTATTGTGTACGAGAACATCGAGCATCGCACTGTCGCTGTCATGATCTATTTGTATAATGAAGTTTAGCTGTGGCCGCAGCGTCGGTCGATACTCAAACATAATTTCGCATGGCGCGAGCGGTGATTGCGAAGCATTAATAATTAGCTGGCAAATTTAATGGCCACGAGTGTTGAGGGGGGGGGGGAGGGGGGGTGTTTCGTTGTAAGGTAAACCAACGTAAAGACGTTTACGGGAGATTAAAAATGTCCGACAAATGTCATTGGACATACTCGGTTTAACGTGTAAGCCGAATGACGCAATGAGACAAGATTTTAATGACACTAATGGTCGTCAGGCATGTTCCGCGGCACTCTCACGTACCCCGCTATACGTGAACACGGTAAACGTAGTTGTGAAACGTTGAAAGCAGGTAAATCGATCCATCGAACGTATTGAAAGTGCGTAGCGTACACACAAATGTATCGCATGCACGGATACACGAGGGAACGCATGCACGCCGAGAGGGAAACTGCATCTGGCGACGTTCAAGTGGCGTTGATTGATTTTCTTTCTTGTACAGATATTTCCGGTGCCGTGCGTGACTTTGCTTTAACTCTTATCGAGGTAACGCTTTATCGCGCGGATTATTAACATTTTTAATTCTATTCCGTCCAGGCGACTTAGCAGTGAAATTGTTGAACTGGTCATTCAAAATTATATAAATAGTAAATAGGTGGAATCAATGTAAAATTCTTGTGAAATAAATTCATATCAAAATTTTGTTGCAGATGTTCCGATAATTTTACTAATGATGTGAGAAGTTATCTGTTGACGTTAGATGATTAAAAGTAGAAAAGTCCAAAAGTATCCAAATTAAAAAACTATTTAGGTAACTATCCAGACTTTTAATCGTTTTGTAAAAAAATGATTTGGATTTCGGATTTCCATATCCGAATTTTATATTGTCAGACACAAAATTATCTCAAATTTGAATATACATATTCAAATTTATTCGAAACTTCCGCGAGGGAACCCAAATACTGGTAAATTCGTATATATGTCCCAATTGTAATTAATTAAAAAGATTTTGTCGACACTACCGGAGAGTCCTACCTTTCCCGCCAAATTCAAAATATCTCTCAGCCCCCACGGAGAACCTCTTCATCCCCATTACGAAAACCCCTTCTATCCTCGACGATTACAAACCATTTTCACGCTAAAATTCAATTCACATACGCACGTTCACACCGATCACGTATTCATCGTACCGCTCTACGCGAAACTACAATTGAATCTGGCAGATAACGCGGAATAGCATACAATAACCCATTGCAGCGCGCGCGCGCGTTCCGTTTTAATAAACCCGATGATACGAGATCGCGATAAGTCGTCATTAGAGTCCTAGAATCATCGCGCGTACGCGGAAAAACGTGGGACACACGCCGCTTATGCCGGGGGTTCACTGGAAACGATTTTCCACGGCGCAAGGAGAGTTCGGTTCGTGCGCGTCGGCTTCGACGATTGTGCAAAATCCAGCTCGCGCACGATACATATGCAATTGAGAATACATACATTATCGCGCGTATGTACGTATCGGAGAGCCTGGCCGAGGTGTATATCGAGGTCGACCGGTTCTCCAACAGCCGTCAGCCGTTAAGGGACATTGCGACACACGCGCGCGGCTGTTTCTCCTCCACCCCCTCCTCAACGACGTATTTTACCTCCGCGAACGAGGGAACTCCGGGTAATGTAAATAAATTGTTATTAGCTCAAACGCGAAACAACGGGGGATGGGGGGGGGGCGTTGTCACACGAGTGCCCTTTCGTCTCGAAAGACTTCGGAGATCAAGAGTTCGAAGTTTGTGAGACTTGATTTTTTTTTTTAAACAAAAGCCTCTTCTTCGGGAAGTGATATTAAGAAATTGTTGAAACACGGAATTTCTCTGAAACATGAGCAACGATGGGGACGAATATTAAAAAATCAAATATTGCAATCAAACATCTTCAAGTTTGAATTTTAATTGATTCCAAGCAGAATTCCACAGTTTCCGAAAATCATTGATATAAGAATCCACATTTTTAAAAAAATTCCTTTTCTAATACGCAAAAACTTTTCGACGTATTTTTTAAATAAGGAATCACTCCCTTACTCGTTCTACCACTGTGCTTGGAACGAGAGACATAAGTAATTTTAAGAGATTCTTTTTTTCCAGATGGATATCTTGACGCGGGCACACGGGCGGCGTATTTGCACAATCGTAATTGGGCCCGACGAGAACGACGTTGATGAAGTTATCGCAACGAATCGTCTAAACAATTAGCTTTGTCGATAATTGCCGTGCACGCGTCGTCAGTTGAAAACGAGCTCAGGAAAAAAAAACAGATGGGAAGACAGAACTGTCGTTTCGATATTTTTCTTGGCTCGGGCGCTCGAATTTTACGTCCGTCCCGGTAACGACGATACGACTCCAAAAAAAAAACTCTCGGAAAATATCCAAAAATTATTCGCTTTATTTATATGGCGTTACAGTTTTTCTGCCGTTCAGGGTAAACTCTGCCGTAAAATCAAAAAATTATTTTTGCAAAGCTATTTTCGGATTATTTTGAAATCGTCTTAAATTAAAACCGAAGATATTCAATGATATATTAAATAATTTTAAATTGTAGGTAAATTCAAATTTAGAAACATCTAGGATAATATCTTACGGTGCTGTTAAACGGTCAATTACTGCCGAGTTTAATATAGCGATTAATAGACTGGGCGTCTCCGAGGAAGGAAAATAATAAATCGTTGCGATTAAAGGTAAATTAAGTCTTCGTGCGTAACGTACGCTCAGCAATCCTACGGAAGAAAACTGTGATTTAATCGAAGCGTCTAACTGTTCACCGATCGCATATAAGTCTGGTAATTCGTAGTTAATAATCAGCAGGCTACATTTATAAAGGATGAAGATAATTTGTCCGTTATAAGGTATAACGGGTGTCGGTAAACTAAGTGAGAAGAAAGTAAGTAAATCTATTCCAGGTGTAATATTTTTGGGTAGATTGGATAAAAATGGAAATTTGGCCCGAAAAAAACGGTCAGCTAAATTTCTATTGACGTTATAGCCCCTGAAGTATGTTTGAGTACGCTTGTATAAAAGTTTCAACCCTTAAGTATGTACATTTAAGTACACTCGTGCAACTTTGCACTTTAAGTACATATGTTTTAGAACACTCGTATAAAAGTTTGAGCCCTTAAGTACATGCGTTTAAGTACACACTTATATAAGCTTGAGCTCTTAATGCGTTTAAATATTCTCAATGAACATCGCTCCCATACTGTCCAATATTAAAAACAAAGTTGAAAATATAACACAAAAATAAACTGTAACTCTTACAATGCCTAATATGAAAAATCAAATTCAAAATATGCAACAGAAAAAATCAATCCACGAATGAGCATAATTTCCATGATACCCACTATTAACAGATCGTAATCAACAAAAATCGACTGGTATAATAAAAATAAAAAAAAACCGTGAGCGGGACACCGGCCCGCCGTACCCTGCGCCAATGCTACCCACTGATAAAATCCTTTCTGACGCAAAACTGCAGTGCGGTGCAGCCTGGGCGAACAGTGCACTGCGTCGCGGGGCAAAAGAGTGAGATCTCATTCGTGAAAGTAACGGGTCTCGCGTTTGTATTTTTCAATGCAACTACGCTCGGCCGACGGCGAGTTTATGATTTTGCTTAATTAATGGTCTCCTGCCCCCCCTCACCCACCCCCCTCACATGCCGCGCTCTCCCACCCCCATCGAGCAGGCCGAGTTTACCCGCCACCCTCGACACCCCTCCCCACCCCCCTCAACCTCCCCCACCCCTCCACAGTGAGCCAGGAACGGCCCGGTGGCCATTAGCCTGCACGGATTGCGCAATTTCGGGAAATTGCGAAGTAATTCGCGGTTGCGGCCACTCTCGACCCAGAGCGAGAGAGGGAGGGAGAGGGAGAGAGAGTCGAGAGGGAGGGAGAGGGAGAGAGAGAGAGAGAGTAGGAATTGGGGGGAGGGGGAGAGACTCGTCGTGGATTCTAGGAAAGGACGGCCGTTCATGCTTTTGCCGTGGCTCGCTTCGACCCCGTTGTTTCGCGGCAATCGATTCGACGAAGAACCGGAAGTGGGGGGACAACGTAGACAATTATCGCGCGCACACTCTCGCGAGTTCGCGTTAAGGAGTTTAAGGCGATTGCTCTATTTGCCGAAGTCGGGAACCGGGACTCCGACGATTCTTCGTGTAAACTCGGAAACGTTTCGGGGATGGGAGGATGGGACCCCCGGGACATGATCTACGGGGATGTTTTAATTGAAGCGATATCGCCGCTCGAATGTTTCTTGGCAGCGATCCGCGGCCGCATCTCGTCGTTAATGCAGTTTGGATTTATATCGCGGCGTCGCGACCTCGTGGTTCGCGAGGAACGTTCTACGAGTCGAGTGGATCGAGTATCGTTTAAAATTTCAAAATGAGCAGAAGTCGCGTTTAATTGTTTATAGTTTTGCGTAGAGACCTTCGATGCGTGGCAAAACTTTGGGGTGTAACAAAATTTTAAGCGAGTCGATTTCAAACTTTGGAACGTTTATGCTATTAGCTGTTTGGCAATTTGAAAAAAATAAGAATGTCAAAATAAATTTTATATAGTATAAATTATCTAGTTTGTTTACATTTTTTGGTAGATATCTATAAAAATAGCTATTCAAAGGAAAATGTTTAACTGTCCAATTAAATAAAATAGCCTACGCGATAACATAACTCGAAACTACGTTTAATATATTATTTAATCCATTTCTCGAATTCCATTAACTCGAGTTAACAATTATCGCAATAATTACTACGTACGCGACACGAGCGAAAGGGAATAAAAATAAAAGGGACGAACAACTTTTACCGCGCACCGAATTGCATAATCGGTGTTAAACAACGCAGAAAAAAATTTTGAAACACGGTACAGCGCTAAAAACAGTGAATAAAAATTCAGGTTACTTATTTCATTATCCAGCATGCTAATTGCACGTTGTTTCGCACCACCCATTACCGTAGCAACAATTAATAATAACAGTACCACCACCAATATTCGAGTTTGAAATAATAAGAAGGAAAGAAGAAAATAAAAATCAGAAGAGAATTAGAGAGCAAGAGAGAAAGATACTTTTTGGCGAGTAGTAGCCGCGATTAATGGCGGGCTATTTATAAGGGAAAAAAATAAAAAAAGAAATTGCTACGATACCGATGCTATTCTGAGTACTGAGTTCCCAGTCTTTCATGAGGATTTCTCGGGCAGGTCAGGATGACGGTGACGTGGGTGCACCTATAATGCAGAGAGTGATCGTACATATAGAGAGATGTCAAAAATTCAAAATAATCGTGCTATCGTCGAATATTCACGAAAACGAGTTGTGCCGCAATCGAAACGATGAACAGAGAAACAATCGTACCTCGCTCTTCCTCGTTAACCTTTTAACTGCGAAGGTAATCTAACAAAACGCATTTTGAGCGCAACCTGAGAAATCCATCGTGATCAGTTCATTCGTCGTGTGCAGTTATACTTCAGTGGTCAGGAAAATTCGTTGCTCAGAATGGTATTAGGTTGTTTCTCTGTTCACCCATTTGATGCAAAATTATTCTCTTAGCGTAATTAAATAATTTGAGATGTAGACGTTGACTCTACAAACTTTACGTTTGTAGTTCCATATTTCATGACTTGGATGTTCTCCAAATTGATGGTTTCAATAAAATTTAGCAGGTTACGTGAAAATCTTTTTCAGAAAGTAATTCATTTTCACAATCACGAATAAAATTTATTCGATTATGCCTTACACATGTTATTAATATTTCTTGATTTCCTGTAAGAAAAATAAATCAAAGTACAGCTAAAAACCCTATGATGGATATCAATGTAATTATAATTTAACCAACATTTTCTCAAACAATAATTTCGATGTTTGCCGTTCATGAGTTCACCAATCAAAATCTCTGAAAATCTATTAATCAAAAATAAAATGATGAAATAGCTGCACACGAATTAATTAAACCAACATTGTGCAACTGAACACACTATTTTGTGTTGTTACGCGTTGACATAAAAATCCCTAGCAACATCTGTTTTACTTAAAAGACAAACAAGGGGAATTACGAACCGCCTGACACAGCGCAACGTAATAACAACGTATGCAAGCAGGTTCTTTTTTCTCTCTCTTACGGTTACTCGAAAGGACCGGACGTCCTGACTTTCACGCGTTTCTGCAGTGAAATCGCCGCGTTATAATCTATGTACGAACAAACGATTCGCCTAGGCGGTTACGCTTATGAGCATCTTCGGAAAGCGTGGAGACGAACATTCAGGAACAAGAGAAAAAAAAATGAATTGCCCGTGTAACACGCGTTATATCCGATTTCTCATACATAACAGAAATTGCGTAACTATGGATTTAAACGATCGCGTTTTAATCGTGAAAGTATAACGCTCTATCGAGAGCAGTTGGGAGGAGTGTTTAATAACGAGCCACCCTGTACGTCGGAAACTATTTCCCATCGTGTAATGTCACCATACAATGGCGAGAGTGTTGAAGCAATGCATATAAATATATATATAATATATAAATTATCATAATACATTGAATTATAAATTATCTATCTGATCTATAAGTAATTCATATCGCTAATGTTTATATTGAGTATACAGCACCCCCCCCCCCCGTATTCCTGATACGATGTCCCATATAATTATAATGCCTCGAATTTATATAATCCGCGACAATTTATCAACCAAATATCATACGCGTATTTATAAAAGCATAAACATAATAAGAAATAATTCATATCGCTAATTATCGCTTAATTAAAATCGATTGTACAGTCGACTGAAAGCAACGTAAAAAATTATATTAGAGATTATCAAAAAAACAAACTTTTATCTCCAACCGAAACTGCTGCTCCGCCTGCCCTGCAATTCGGGCCAGGAATACATATTTAAAAATTCAAGAAAGCGAATTCAACGTTAAATCTCAATCTAATTAAATTACGATTCAAGCGCTCCCCGAAACTTTTACAAAACACGTTATTTATGAATACTCCGGGGGTCGTCCAACGTTATACCGAAATACATCGTCGAGGCAATTTGTTAAGATGAAAGGATAAGCTACTGAAATTTGTATCCTCCGTTTAAAAAGCAGCGTACGTAATATTAATAGTAACCGCTTCCCCGTATAATCCACGCGAAGAGAGTTTTTAGTATCCCGTTATTTGCTATTCCCACGGGCGTATAATTGCCGTCGTCCGTGCATTTTGTTTACCGTCGTCGCATATTAATATCGTTAAATAAATCGTTAATCATCACTCCGCGTGTCGTGCGCTCGTAAGGTGTAAGCGAAAACAAATCGCCGTAAGTCGTACCTCGACACGAGTTCCTTGGGAAACGATTTCAGCGACTCGAGCGAATTCGCTTTTTACGCGATATTCGCGGATACCCCGACACGATATAAAGTTATCTCGAGTGGCGGAGAGAAGAAGAAAAAAAAAGAAGAAAAAAAAACGAAAAGAAGTTGGGCGTAAATCAATTTTCGGGCTCATAAATTGAGAACGCGGTAGGGGGTTTGCCGCGTGCCCCGAGGCTTGAAAATAGATCAAGAGAGCTTTCGAGCTTTAAGTCGACTCCGGGAGTCCGTTTATATGTAGGAGCTGTCGTATTTTCTGCAGAGTTCTTGCGAACCACCGTCGTTGGATTTATCGGAGTAGTCGTGGAATCATGCAGTCGAATAATTCTTCTATCGTCGAATCTTTATGAAATAATGACCAACGTTCAGTACCCATCCCACGCGTGGGTGACACGCTGGCCTGACGGTGATCTCTTTATAAACTCGCGTGGCAATCGAAGCGTTACAAAAAATTCCAAAGTTCATTGTAAAAGTGAGAATGTAGATTTAAATCTGTTTCTTTTTTTTAGACCTTTGGTGTACCTCGTTCAAATATTCAGGACTACCCCAACTTTCCCTACACATTTTCCCGGCAATAACACAAAGAACGGCGCTTGTTTCACGGTTTCAAAAAAAAAAAAAAAAAAAAAACATAACCACATAATTTGTAAACCACATCCGCCATGCGTGTGTTTACGCGATCCATTATTGTAGAGGAACTTCGTGGACACGAATATCGTACTCGAAATATTTTTTTTTTTCCCCCGGTTATGAAACCAGCAAACTGAAAATTTGTTTTCTTTTAGCAGCGCGCAGAGAATTGCATTGAAAACATTCAACGTCCAGTCCCGCATTGCGCCAACATTCGTAAAATGCTTACAATTTCAATTGCCCCGTCAGCGCAGCGACCAATTGTTATTTTGTTTTTTACAATCACAAAGCCCCTCTCCGTGCCACTAAAAATGTTTCGAAATCAAAAGCATTCCTCGGTTCCTCTTCCCCTTTGCGTGTATTTTCGTCTTTATTTGCTATTAATATCATTCTCCCCGTGCCTTTTCAAAAACAAATACTCCATTACGTTGCTTTTACCAAACGGTTGTTTATCGGGTAATTCTGTCAAATTATTTGCTGGTACTTTCTATCGAAATAAACTTTTCAAGCGGCATTAATCGTTACTACCCTCGGGAAAGGGGATAAACAATATTGTTTATACCTTTATTTACTTGATATCAAAATCGGATGCTGGGAATATTTTGAGCGTGGAATCAGAAACAAAGTAATTTTATTTAAAAAACAATTGGATCATGCGCAGTTATCATTTACAATTGTACAGTTAATTTGAGAATGGTTCTTTTTAAATACTTTTTAAAGTTGTAGATGTAATTCTTAATTTTATTATTATTATCAGTTTTGTTTCTAAAAATAATTTTTCATATTTACCATCAGAAGCACTGGAAATTTCAGTACAATATTCTTCAAATTTGTTTTTGATTTCATTAGAACAAGATCCTTTTTAAACACCTTACAGTCAAAGTTTTTAATTCTTCAAAATTTTTTAGAATTAACAAAGTATGCGTATCAAGAATGGTTACACTTCAGTTTCCTGTGCTCACGATTTTGGATATATGCAATTACTGTTACAAATAAAGATCACACGTTACTCGCTCCTGACAAATATAAACGTGAACTCATCCTTAATATGCAACTAACCAAAACACACCACAATACTGCACGAGTCGTTTATTTTTTTTATGGAAAGTTACTGCATGTAAGCAGCAACAATAGCGTGTGGCGCCTGGAAACATACACAAAACCGTCGAAAAAAAACACAAGGAAAAGAAAATAATCAACAGCAGCCGCAGGAGCGCCGAAAAGTTTATTTGTCTCGTTTTCGCCGCGTAATTTACAAGACACTTTTTAGTTTCATTCTACTTCTCTACGACCCCACCCCCGTGTTTTTCCACCTCTACCCTCATCCCCTCACTGAATTTCATAAGTGACCGACAAAAAGTGTTCAAAGAAACATTGACAGAACAGTTGATAAATATTAAAAACTGGTCAACAATAGTGTAATTAGTAATAGAGAGGATAGAAAATTAAATTCGGCCACTTTTCATATAAAAATGTCTAACCGCGTACCTATTTACAATAGAAGAATCTAATTAGTTTAGATACCTACAGAAACTACAGTAGTTTAGCAAGAATTATAAGTTTTCTCAAAAATATTGTTCTCAGTCATGACGTTTACTAAGAACAGAATTCTTAGAATGAAAAGTCGATCGACATGGAAGGTTGCTCGGAAAATGCAGTTGTTCGAATCGAACAACGTTCGTTCGGATGGTTTAATAATTGAACTACTGAAAAAATGTCATTGAGTTCACTGAACATACGAACGAACAACAGTAATATTCATTTCCCCATCTTTTCCCGCACACATTACCTTACCGTAATCTCTTTTTAAACCGGTAACAAAAAATCCACGACGAGGCGAGCTTCCGGGTATAAAGCCGAGTACCCATGAAAGAATGCGAGGTCCCGTGGAACGCTCTTCTCCACGCGGAAAGGAATCTCGAGGGTGAACCCTGCCTAAGGCATCGACGAAGACGTCGAGAATGATGCCCGGGGCATCAGGAAGTACGCGCAACGGGCGTTATGCAGTCACAAAGGTGGGTCCGGATAATATTTACAGGGTAGAATTGAAGCAACTCCAAAAAGTTAATCCGTTACCCGGTGATCTTCGATATCACCTACTTGGTTTTATAACGTCATGCTCGGCTCGTTACTCTGAGTAGGTTCGGATTCGGATTTAAATTCGTTCGGCTCCTTACCTGAGTAGGTTCGGATTTGAATTTGAATTCGTTCGGTTTCGTTTTCCATCCCTGGTTATTAATATGCGATATTATCGGGGTTGCGGATATCTGTAGCCAAAACTATCAATATTTCCAACGTGTCCTGGTTACAACTATCCATTCCCCATAACTGTCCAGAGTGCTAATAACTATAGCGATACTATTCGAATTTCAAGGTACGGAGATACCGTATCTAAAGCTATCGGAAACTTAGAAAATTCAGATTTATGACCGAACGCTAACTCTTCATTAACGCGCAACAACTCGCGTACAACGGAAGCTAGTGTTTCGGTAGCTGCTATTGTTCTCACAATTTCAGGAAACCGACGCTTTCGGGTTTCATTTCACACCGGTGCATTTTCAATTTGTGTTAATCCCGACGATTCTGTCATTCCACGGCCATTACTTTTGGGACGTCTGTATCCTCGCTCACCTGCGCGCATACGCGTATCCGTGTGACGCGGAACATTCGTTACACGCGGTGTAATTCAAATATCTCCGTGCTCGCTACCAGCGCAGAAGTCAAGAAGCGTTCCGCGAGCTGAACACGACCTCCATTAGCCTTTCTGATCAGCGTGCTAATTGGTGGACTTCGGCGAATGAGCAACATGCTTCATGTTCTCCTCGTCCTTTTTACTTTGCTTCCTGTGACCCCTTCGCTGCTTCAACTACCGCGACTGTTTCTGAGTGGAGCGATACCGAGAAATAAATAGTTTTTTTTTTTCCTCAAATTTAACGTGTAACGAATTGGATATGGATACGACGAGACGGCAGAGGTAATTAATTAAAAGAAACAGATTGCTCGGTTTTAATGTAATGATAATTTTCCGGAAGAAATTATGTGTACGATAACGTTACGATAATCACCATCCATCGATAATCAACTCGTGGTAACAGTTAAAGCATTCAGTACGAAATTGATCTTTCCGGAATAGTGTCTCTAATTTTGTTAATATTGAAATGCGTTGGTGTCCGATGAAAATGGTTAATAGGATTTTGGGAAATCCTCGAAATCGGTGCATTGCACTATCTAACTGAAACGTGGTACGAGTTTTACATTTTTATTGGATTTCAAAACGATAATATTTTCTAGAATCTTTTCGTAGTGGATCGTACGCCCTTGCATTTGTATATTTCGATTAGAACAAGATTAATTGAACTATATTTTTCGACTATGTTCGTGCGGACTAATTTTTTTAGTAAGGTGGAGTTAGGCCACATTTAAAATACATGGCCCAAATGCTGGTCACGTCGAACAGTAGATAGAGACAACACTGGTCAGACAACAACGCTACTTCTGTGCAGCTCTTGAGTTTTTTGTTCCTTCGGTAAACAGATCAAGCTGCATCACAATCCTATACGTATTAAATAGCATGTACCAAACACATTAATAAGTACAAGGGGTGTTTAATAATAATTGGTAATAATTGGTAAACGGATTGGTAAAATAATTGGTAACTATCGCAAATAGAATTAAGTGGAAGGCAATTGGATAATTCAAAGTCACGATCCTGGTTAGCAGGATGTGTTCATCCACGAATAAGAAATAATTTTAAAAGAAACGAACGGAATCTCATTTCTACTCGTAAAGGATGAAAGAAGTGCAATAAATATTGTCGGGTAAGTGGAGTTAAGTAACTTATTTGAAGGCGGTTCGTGTAAATTTCACCTCCGTTCTCGAAGGACTTCCAGACGGTTGGGGATCACTTGAGATTAGCAAACTACGACGCCACAGACGTTACGGGGATACAAGAACTTGGAGTTTCCTGGAGAGACTATCGAATGATTGTAACGTCACGCATCGCGTGGCAAACGGTAACGATTAGTCTCTAGGGTCTCAAGATTTTCTTGTTGTGTGTTTAAAAATAATTACGTCGGACTCTTTTTTCATTTATAATGTATTGGATGAAAAATAATGTTTGAATTACGAGGACACAAAACATTATTCGAATGCAGAAGCTTCTAATTTCCCCGGGATAGTAGCAAATTAACGTAATTCGCAATTTTCAAAATTCAAAATTTTCGTGTTAAACCTTAAGAAATACAAGAAACAAAATTTATAATTTTGTGGAGGAATTGTCTATGAAACCTGACGCTTCGCGTAGCAATGATAACGAGAAAAATTCAAAATTCAAATTTTCGTGATAAATCTTCAAAATTAAAAAAATTGAAATTTCTGATTTCACAGAGGGACTATCGAATATACGGAAGTGATGCTTCGGGTGGCACCGATATCGATAAATTTTCAAAATCCAGAATCTCCGTTCAAAATCTTGAAAAATATGACTAACCCTTTCCCCCATTAATCAACAAAAATCTCTCTTTATCCATAAACAATAAATCAATGAAAATGTAACCATTCAACACCCACGCTCCTAATCATCCATCCCCTCAAGAAACTAGATGCTCGAATTCCATTGCAAGCTCCAGTAGTTCTACCACGACGAACAAAGGGTTAATGATATCCGTTAACGATAAATCGTCAGCAAAATAAGGGTAGTAACAGCCCCACGAGGAACTGTCAACAAATCGCTCGACACCGATCGGCGGGGTTCTCTGTTTTCCTGAATTTAGATAAACTAGATCACAACCGCGCTGTATACATATACAGCACCGAGGGTACACGGTCATGGATTACCAGCAGCACAATTAACGCGACGGTGGCATCCGCTTGATTTTACACGATTCACCCCAGCAGGTAACAATCCTCCCCCGCCGTCGTACCAGCGCGCGCCTCTTCATCACGATAGTCCACCCCCTCGCGTTTTTTTTTTCACCCCCCCGCCACCCTCCCCTTCCCCTCCCTCCTTCGGACGGAGCAACGCTGGGTGGGAAAGCGCGGTGCGCATTTCATTTGCAAATGCAGATTGCTTTCCATTTTAATATAAATTGTTCGAAACAAAGGCAGTAATTATGCCGTGCTCCCATCGCTTTCAAAATGGCTGTACCCGTTAGCATCGCGCCAAGGCGGTTGCCCATCCCCCTCGCCGTCGTCGCTGAGAAGGTGAGCTCGTTGGTTCTACGAAGGGAGAGAGAGAGAGAGAGCGGCACGGAGTTTGATTACCTTTGAGACGCGAGGAAAATAAAAAGCTATCGGTCGTTCGTTGAACGAGTCACCGGTGATGTACGGAGTGTCGTAGAATTAAACAGCGAAACTTTCGAGTAGGCGTAAGAGAGATTAGCCCTTTATATATTTTATTATAGCCTTCTCTCGAATATAAATACGAGTGCAAAGGAGCGAAAATGAGATGAAAAATTTCTACAGGATTATGAACGGAAAGGTTTTAATTTTACTTTTAATCTTTCTACGATTTTAGTTGTAAATTCCAGTGAATTTATATCCCGGGGGATATTAATTCTCTATGTATCATTGTTAATAACGAATTTATGTAGTTTTTTTTTTTTAATGCGACGTGACCCAAAACGTTTTAACGATTTAATTATTTCAACGCCATGCACGATACACCGTAATGTGCGTATTGAACATATACATATTTTGATAACAAATAAAATTGTTTATACGCCACGGTGCACTAGTTATTTTACATCAGTGTTATAACGTGGACAGTACTACAATTTTATGGACATTACCGTTTATTTAATCCGACCGCTTTAATTAATTCTGATGTCACCGGTCACCGATGCCCCATATGGAGCCGCGAGAGAACCCGTGACTCCCCCACGGCATTCGGCGTGCTAATTTTTCGTTAAATCAAGCGTCTCGGACATTTTCGACGAGGAAAAATCTGCTTATAGTCATCCGAGGAATCGCAAACTTGAACTCCCGTTAATATTTTGAAAAACGACAAATTCACTTTCCATTTTTTAAATTCGTTGAACGAAACATAATCAGTGGGATATACCCACCTGTGCGTGGGTGTACAGAGACCCCTATTATCATTCGGACAGTAGGAACAAATGAAACATTACCACTCTCTGAATATTAATGGGAGTCACTGTACATTGACCAGCGTCGAATTTCACTCTCGTTGTCACGGTTATGAGTTATGCGCCGGATAAAGTATCGGCGCTGTACCTTCGTAATTACGTGAAATTCCCCCCTCTTCCCCCACCCTCCCCCTCCGGGGCCATCTACATCGTTAAATTACGTTATTATCTCCGTCACATCCTGGACGCAAGGTGCGCGCGACGGGTTCGTATGGATAATTAAATAAATCGTTGAACGATATACGACGAAACGAAAGTCGTGCCGTTATGCGTCTATGTATAACCAGTTACCTATTTGTTCTGCTCCGATGAACGCGAACAAATACTTTTTTTTATCGAAGCATAAGGCGGGGCGAATGTTAGAATTTCGGATATTTATATCAGATTATATTCTGAATATATCCATGTGTCAAACTATTTGGCGTTACCATTATCCGTATTTTGAAAATATCCGGTTTTCGAACATCCGCGTACCCGAAACTACTTAAACCCTCGGATATTCGCATAATTAGAAAGTCCACATTTTTAATTCCAATAAAGCACATATATAGTTACTCGCGAAAGTATTTGAACGTTGACAACACACGAATCACATCCGGAGGCGTTCGAATACTATCGCGTGTCCACTGTACGTACACGCAGAGACATGTATTTTCATACGTGTTTACAGAGGTACCGCAACACGTTTCATTATGCGCAATAATTCGCTGGGTAGATCCATCTCCACTTATATGTACATTCACGGTAAATCGCGAGGTACAAATACTTTTGTTACCCGCTGCATACACGCGCACGCGGAATCCCAATGTTCCCGGGATTGTTTTACCCGGTGGCAATGACGCGAAACGAACCGCGCGCGGTGGCATAGCGATTCGCGCGGTTACGCGCGTGTTTCCCTTCCTACGTACGAATAAACAACATTGTTATCGCCGTCAGAACCAGCTGAGATGCAAGCGACAGGATCGCGTGTGCTCTCGTTACGTCATGTGCGGCCGAACAAAGAGAAAATGTGCCCCCCCCCCCCCCCCCACCCCCACTCCGTGTATCGTCTGCCGGCGGGCATTTGAATTTCCCGCCAAGCGCACACGGTCAAATAAAGCTCGGATACACTCGAGGCTCGGATTCTACGCTCGTTGCGGTCCGTTTCGCAACGACGGAACGGGACGACCGTGACAATGCGCGGCGATAAAAGGTGATTCGGTTGAGCGGCTTGACACGTTTGATTGCGAGAGCGGTGGGGTGGGGGGTGGGGGGGAGCTGTAGAGAACGCGCAGGAGAATGATCAATTAATTGCTACCTTTTTCTAATCAGGCAACTGGACAATAAAAACGTGCCGATCGAGGAAACGAATGCCTCCAAAATGAAGAAATTACGTTCGACGCGCGGGCATTGCTTTAATTTTCGCGACAGTGCCGGCAATGCAATCGGAAAAAAAAAGTGAAGAAAGGTGAAAGGAATGAGTCGGAACGATCAGCTCTCTGCAATTCTTCCGCGTGAAATCCGATAATCTGATTTAGCGCTTCCGTTAACGGCGAGACGGAGATCCTTTCGCAATTTTCCGCAATTAGGGATCATTAGGATCCAACGTTGCTAGGATACACTCAATGACAAAACTGCGGGGGAAGGAGAAAGAAGGACAGAGTACAGTAGAGTCTCGTGGAACGGGACAAAGATAAAGCTTGCATATTGGAATTTAAAGAATTAAGGGATTACGCCACCCTGAGATTTTCAAAAAACCGAGTTTTAATTGTTTTTTTTTAACATTGTGCTTTTCAGAATATTTTACACCAAGTCCCAAACAAAGAAAATTGACAGAGTTACGGTGGTTTCAAGGGTGGGCTCAGCGTATCCCTAATAACAGGTCACTTTGAAATCAGGTACACATGTTCTACAACTACTATACTCACGTGGTATAACCTCTTACAGTCCTTGAAATTAAGTAACCGAATCAACGATCAATAAAGAGACCAATGACAAGAAACGCGGGTCAAAGTAAACCGGTAGGTTAATTTCCCGAGACACGTCCACCGATCGACGATATTCCTGGTATCGGGAGTCCCATCGCGACGGAGGCCCCGATAGAAGAGGCACTGGGCGGACGGTTATTCAAGGAAGACCGTGGAACCGTTTACAGGTAGGAATATCTCCGTGGTCCATTCAAGGGTGCATAGCAGCGTCGAGTGAATTTGGCCATTTGGCCGCAAGGACGGAGACGCTCGGCTTCCAAACGATGCACGCGGGCAACGTTTGGGCTGTGTCGAGCGGAGAGTATTCCGTCTCTCTCTCTCTCTCTCTCTCTCTCTCTCTCTCGTTCTCTCTCTCGCCCCCCTACCCCATGTCACTCGCTGTATCTCTTCCCTGTTCGCGAACGTATGCCGAGGGAGAACGAGATAGAGACAATGCTGGAGGATAGAGACAGTAGAGGGAGAGAGAGAGAGAGAGAGAGAAGCGGAGTATCAGCCGAATTCCTAGCATACCGCGGGGCCAACTGGTTAGCGAGCGATTTACGATATTGTAAACCGATGCGACGGCGGCGGTCGTGCCCACCGCCGAACCTCAATCTAATAGTGGCGACTCCGACCTCTCCAATGCCAAAGGCACGTCGTCGGGCTCTCGAACATTGTTGCGCGCGCTTATACTTCCGTCAGCATCCGACGCCGCTAGACCGCAACGATTGCTAACGACTTTGCCCGTTCCCGCCATTGGGGGGGGGGGGGGGGGGGGGGGGTGATATCACCTGGGGCGGGAATAGCCGCGGTCCGGATTCTACTTCGAAGCCTTTCTAGCTTCGCGGGGGTTGGGAAGAATACAAGAAATGGGGAAATGCTGGTAAAGTTCTGTACCGGAAGAGGTCTTCGAACGGGCCGTAATGAGGATGACGATGAGAGGTTGGAGGAGGTATGGGACGATGAAGCTCATTGGCATCGCGGGATCGTTAAGGCGTTTGAGCTTAAGGAGATGTGCTAATAGAGTTGGGGATTCGTGACAGGGGCATTGCAGTGGTCACTTCGTAGGCAGCGATAAGAGTGCGGGGTTCGAGGACGAGTTAAGCTTGACGGGGAAAGGGGAAAGGTGTTTGGATAGAGGGAGTCATTGAGAGTGAAACGGTCAACAAGACGAAATTAGGAATGAAGATGGATGATTAGCTGCTTTAGAGAGTTGGTTGCCAGGTGTGAACCTATGGGGAATGAATATAGTCTAAGTTAGAGATGTAAACAAATAGAGGCTATTATGTATCTGGTTTCTTACACCAAGGATTATTAGGAATGGCACTGCATTGAATCCGCAGTACATTATAAAAAGCCCAATTCAAAATCAGAATGGGGACTAAAAATACTTCATGCGAAGAAAAACAAGAAATAACATCCAAGAACAAGGATGAATAATAACTTAGATTTCCAGAAAGAAACAAGGAAAATACAAGGAACGAATAAGACACTTGAAGTCATACCACTGATAAACCACTTGGAAACACTCGAAAGTTAGGGTTGGAGATAACAATGACCCACGATAAAGAGCAGCAAGGGACACTTCCGCGACAAAAGGATGAAGGGGATCAAGAAATACACCGAGTCAGAGGATCGACGATGAATCAGATTAAAAGAAAAAACCTGGAACAACACGGGACATTAAAGAAAGGACGGTACCCGGTAGAAAGTCAAGGTTACAACTAACGACGACCCACGATGAAGGAAATCAAGGAACACCATCGAGTATTTTTAACCCCGTTGCGCTCATTAAGTCCTCGGTTGTTTCAACGCTAATGGATCACGACGAGGGTCCCCTGACCTCCAAGGATCCTCGGATCGCGACTGACGTAAGCACCGCGTGAACCGCGTCCACGGTTTCCCACTTACTCGTCGGAAGAAAAATCTACCGGGCGAGAAAAATGATTCCTCGCAACCCCAGCAGCGTCATTTGCGTACCCAAATAGGGATTTCATAGGGTTCGCGGGTAACCATAGTACCACCCCCCCCCCCCTTCATTTCATCCCCGATTCATCGAAAATTTGTTCGCGTACGTAGACGCGTCACGAACGAATAGTTTCGTCTAGATCGATAGCTCGCGTACACGAATCGCTTTATCGCCTTCAAAGACCGTATTTCTCTGCGCCGTTACTCCCGAACCACCCCCCCCCCCCTTCACCCCTCCATTCTCCTTCCTAACCCTTCCGCGCCCCCACCCCCGCCACCTCCACAACTCCTACTTCCGCGCCAAGAAGTACGTTTCAAACGTGTTTCTCGAGTGCGAAGCGAACGGGTTTCGCCTCTCTGTGCAGCAAATAATTAGAAGAGGCAAGTGCAAGGGAGCACGCTGGCACGGGAAAACTGAGTGAGACGGAGCAAGGGGAGGTGGGAGAAAGGGAAAGGGGGGGGAGGGGTGGCGGAGAGGTAGGAAGGGGGGGGGGGGGGGCAGCGAGGACGAGAGCGGGGAAGGGATAGAGCGAAAGAGAGACACGTTACAAACGGTAATCTAGTTGCAAACATAGCTCGGGGTTGGAGCTCGAGCAGCCATGCGGAATAATGATATGTAATCGTGAAACTCCCGCGGGTACGCGTACACGCGCACGCACAGGGCAAATTTGCGCGTGTGTGCGCGGTGTTTGCCGTACGATGAACGCACACTATCAGCGAGTCGTTATACGCGGAACGACCGAAAACGCGCGCTGCGAGCGGCACGCGCGCGATTTTCGCTCGATGCGGTGCGCGGCTATCCCCCGCCGCACTGATCCCTAACTTTCCTGTTAATTGTAGTTCAAACAATACCATATTCGACTTTATAGATACCACCGCTAATTAGAGTTTAATAATTAGCAGCCACCGCCGTATTATCCCGTTAACGGCGCGCCGGGATACGAGGGGGGGGTTAAGGATAATTGGGAATTAGATTATACTTTTCGATAGAGGATCGACGTTCCAGATCTTTCCCGAAGATTTTGAGCCTGATTCGTATCGAACGACGCGATTAGCGAGGAATCGGTGGTCCTCAGGTTTTAATTGTTATTAAAAATGTACAGGGAGATTCTGTTTACTAGGCTAAACTGTAATTGTGTTCCTATGAAAAGTGTAAGTGCATTGTGCGACGGTACCGATGCACTGCTGGAAAAAAATCGCGCTGCACGATGATAGAGCTTAACAAACGATGCAAAAATTGTTTGAGCAATTTGTTTCTGGTTGCAACAGAAACTCAGTTACAGCCCGGCCCAGTTACTAGACTTGCCTTATATATCACGTAATGTTATTTGAAACTTATTTGGGATGCGTAACTTCAATCTCGAAGTAATGAGTTAGTTCTGGCTGGGATTTTGAGTGCAAAATTTCGAAAGACAGTTTGATTCTCCGATAACTCTTTAAAACCATAGAAATGTAATCAAATTTTACCAACGATAATTTTTACCTAGAGAAAAACAAACTAATACCGTGATCCATGACATTTCTAAAATACCTAAAACAGCGCGCACCGTAAAAAAAACCAGGCCGCACAAAAGAAACGACGAAGCGTTTCGAACGCTCCGGGTGAAAAAAAAAGATAATCCGTGCAAATCCACGGAAAATGGTGACGTCAGCAATTAACGGGATAAGTGTGCAGAAGGGCGCGCCGGTGGTAGGATGCCGTAAAATTCCATTCGACGATCCGGGCGAACCTAAAAGCGGATTTCCACGGTGCGCCGAAATAACTGTTAACGTTGCGAATTGCATCCCCGGCATCCGCGCTCTGCACGTGCGAATCAGAAAATTTCAACTGCAGGGGTTACCTGCATCCCACTCTCCCACGGGATACCCCGTTCTCTCTTGCTCTCTCTCTCTCTCTCTCTCTGCCACCCCCCTCCCTCTTTTCACTCTCTCTTTCTCTCTCCTTCGTCAGACTCTGTGCATCCATCTACTCCCCTCCCCCTCCCCCCCCCCCCGCATTTGTATGTACGAGCACGTCAGAACCGTCGAGACCGTTCCCCGGTTCCATCACCCCTCTCACGCCCCCACCCCCGCCGCCCTACCCTCGTTGCACACTCGACAAGTCGAGTGCACACACCTGCAGCATCGCGTGCAGTTACATTTTTGCGGTTGGCGCAACCATTCTGTCCATCGGCCGCGTAAATATGTGCGTGATTACTTTTAATTCCCTCTATTTGTCAGATGCGTTCGCCAGCCCCCCCCCCTTCCCCGGTTTCACCCCCTACTGCCCCACTACGTAGCGCGTTCTCTGTTATCCGTTCCCCCCCTGCCCGTCTATCCGTCCCGCTTCGCACGCTCTTCGTCTTTTCCATCTCCACACGTCCGTCTGATCGGTGGTTAACCACGCGCGCCTGCCGCATCCCTGACGGATCCGCGTTCATTACCGTCATCCGTATTGTTCGTTGGGTCTCGCGATTCGAACTTTTTTTTTTTTTGTGGGCGAATCTAGCGTCGGAGTCCGGATCGGTAGCGTGGTGACGGACGGTGGACAGTTTGCGCCGAAAAGCGGACATTAGCGACGCGTCGAGCTCGGACGCGCGCTGGACCACTGGCCACAGATTAAAAAATATTTCGACGCACGTTTCGTATATTTCTTAGGAAAATTTTAATACTTTGTTACTTGTGAAAGTATAATACCGTGCAATGGTCATATTAATGACTGAGAGTTATAAAAAGAAATGATGAGAATTATCATGCGTTGTGGTTGATTGTTCGCATAACGTGGATTATTGTGGGAGAATACGGTTGCGCCATTGAATTTGAAATGGAAGAAAGGGAATATAGAAATACAGGAAAGGCTTCTTCCCACATTGTCTAAAAAATGTAGATTTATGTAAGTAGAGCACTAGAACTTATTTTTTTGCGTAAATTCCACATGTCATAATAACAGTTATTCACAGTCAATATTTGGGTTTACGATTTTTTAATTATCTATCACTACCACGCAGTGCATCTGATGATTAAGTAAATCGAAAAATAAAACGTTATATTCCAAAATAACACAAAAGTTACGGTAAGGAAATGGAAGATTTCTGTGTTGCCGTCCTCTCCCTTGCGCGCGCTCATTTTGCCCAACGATTAATCAGCCCCAATTCACAGCTCAAATATCGCTACAAAGTAACTCTCTGTTTCTAAATCGAGAAACGAACGAACGATAGAAACCCCGAACGGGAAACAGAGAAGCCGTATAATTAGAATCACGATTTAACTCGAAAGAACCGAAAGCCCAACAATGAACTCTTCGATTTTCACGATCGAGGAGAGGGACGACGGGTAGAGCCTCGTAAATCTCTCGTGTCGCATCGGGCTCGATAATTACGGGCGAAGCGCCGTGGAAGACGCCGCGACGCTGTTTCGGAACTTGGCGTACCGCCAATGAAAGAAAGACGTGTGCCAGGAACACGTGCGTGAAGTCGCTTTACCCGTGAATCACGCGCTCGAATCGACTTTACGCGGGTGAATTTGTTGGAGCGCGCGATGTCTTCGCGCGGCAGCGTCGGCCGAATGGTAGGAGCGAGATGTCCGGCGCTCCCCCCCCCCCTCGCCAAATGATTTTCTGGCACGATAGAATTGTCGCAGTGCGTTGAGCGCTCAACCGCTGTCACGCAATTATATTCGTTTTATCGGCAATCAATTTTTTTAACCTTTGCCACGCACTCTTATTCGTTTTATCGCCGCGTCGCCCCTTCGCTGGAATGTACAGGCTGTCTCGTAACGTCTAGGGAATCCCTTCAGGTGATCGCTTAAACCGTTATTCGTAATAATTGGAAGTGCTATTTGAGTAATTATTACAGATGGAGAGATTTATGATTGGAAATTGTAAAAAGAAGATTGTCCGAATAAAAGACACGAGGTTCGCTTCTCGCGTACTTGTACTCGTCTCCTGCGTGACTTTGTGGAGTTACAGGGAGTTTTGTGTCACGGTAATTGCGTACCGGAGCGGCCATTAACAATGTTGAAATACTTGGCGAGAGAATTAAACAAAGTTTCCAGCAAATTCGAGCAATACCTGGACATACGTATATGCGTAGAAAGTAAGTAAGAGATGGTCAATGTCGACGCTTGATACGTGGTGTAAAGCCTGGTTAATGAAAAGAAAAACGTTGTCTCACGCTCACTTATTAAATGGATTGTATCTGCATTGTTGACAAGATTACAGTTACGTGTATAGCCACCTTAAGATATACACTTATATCAAAAAATCCTATGAATCATCACATTACAGGACACCTTGTATACTAATTCCCCAGAACAATTTGTGCCCAAACTCGATATCCATCTGCGACTCCGCCCTTCATCTCCAGACCCAAACTGCACAGAACCTTTCTGACGGGGCCATCGGAAAGGCTCTTTCCAGTGCACGTTTTTGCAATAATTTCAACGTCGAGTTGTATGTACATCACCGACAGAGCTATCGAGGACTCTGCGCGCATCAACTTTTCCAACGCCTCCTTACCGAATATAATTCTTACAATCGCATTCGTGCACTACGACGGGCACCCTTCCCAAAGGCAAAGCTGATACAGGCGAACCTAATGATAAACGATCGGACCAGATACAAGCACAATATCACTTGAATTATTGCCAACGATAAACGCACAGAGACCTCTATCTTATCATGTATAACGGTACAACCGTTGCGCTAGAAGCGGAAGTTACGCGGAAGATTTTATCTCTCACCTCATAAGCGAGGCAGCTCAACCTCCTTCGCTTTACATCAAGCGCGTATTTATATAATTTATCTTAAAAAGAATGGGGGGGAGCGGGGAAAGCTCGTTCGTATCCCTCGGCCATTTTACGTCATCCCGGCAGCCCTCAAAAGAATTCTTATTTATTTAAAAGTCGACACTCTCGGAGAGCGAGTGGGGGGGGGGGGGAAGAACCGAGGCGGAGTTGCGCGATTCAAAGGACTGAAATGAAAGCTCCTCGAATGGAAGGATGGAATTGTAAATCGGTGGAAGATCCTTGATCCTTTGAATGTTGCTCGCACGTAGACTCGTGTACCCGGGACCGTGAAGGCGGAAGATATTTTTTCGAATCTAGTTTCGTTGATTTTGAAAATTGAACAGATGACCATGTGCTTCAGCGAGACAGAATACGTTTGTTTTTTTATGAAATCAGCTCGTTAAACGACTTATTAATTAAGGTTTTAGAAAAGGAACTTTCTAAAGATGGACAACTGTAGTTTGCTATTTGCATAATTATACCAAACAAATAAATACTCAAGCTTTACACTTAAAAAAAAAGAATTGATCTACTATGCTCTTATTAACATTGAAATGACAATTTAGGCACTGAGGAAAAAAGAAAGAATTTTTCAAAATTTGGTCAGGTTTGTTTAAAAATCACAAATAATCTTCATTCTTCGAATGAACAAATCCCCGGGTAAAAAGATTTTTCAACAATCGTTGCGATACGAGTATCGCGATGCGGAAGGATTAATTAAAAAATCAAACAGAAAGCTAATTTCGTGGTTACATTATTCCCAATAATCCTTCGTATTATTTTCGAAAACGGAAATCGAGAAACCATAGGTGGTTTCTATCTTCCCGCGGAACGCACACGCGCACTCAAGTGTGTACTTAGGGTAAATCCCCATCCCCCGCCCCCTCGCCAGGCGAGCGGAGGTGTTGCGCGGTGAAAATCCAAAGTGTCGCGGCTTATCTTATCTACGGTGAAATTTAAATCCAACTCGAGGCTCGCCGTGTACCGCGGTCTGCCTCTGTCTTCTAGAATCGCTTTTGCCGAGAGAGCTCACCCCTCGCGTAGGAGGTCCGCAAGGTGGGCAGATTGTCGGTCGGCTATCGGAAATATTTTCCAGCGCCGAGAATTTATCGGGCGTCTGTCCGGAAATATTTGAAAATTCCTTCGACGCTGAGAGGAGAGATAGTTGGAGAGCGAAAGAGGGGAGAGAGAGAGAGAGAGAGAGAGATGGACCGAGAGAACCGGATGGAGGCGCAAGCTATAATATTTTTCACACCTTAATTAATACCGTGAGAGAGAGAGAATTTTCAACGCGAAGGAGGTGCAAACTTTGGATCGACAATGTTTTTCTGAAACTAATTCGTGGAAATTCTGAGGAGGCTATTCGCGTTTCATTTATTCAAGGAACAGCTTTATTTATTGTTAAGACAGAGAAATAAAAAAAAATGCAGAAACAGAAACATTGTAACTCCATTCATTCTGCTGCGCGTTAAAAATTATCTGCGACCCAAGCTAACGTTGAACGGAAAAACCGTAACAGAAATAGTTAACAAAATAAAAACCGCAGCGTTTTTCTTCGATTGGAAATAATTCGCAGGCCCAATCGATACCGTTTTGCCCGTCGCTCCGGTATGCAGCAAAGCGTAAAAAAAAAAAAGAGAAAATTACGCTAGATTCGGTGGATCGAATCGGCGGACTTGGTGGAAATGAAGAGAAACGAGAGGGACTCGATAGTCACGAGCCCCGCGGTACCGTCCCCCCGTAATATGGGGTGGCAGAATAGATTACGACCCTTCACCCTCGATGGTACTTCTCTTCTGTTGGGGACGCGCCGCGTCCCTTATTGCGAAGACCACGAGTTTATTGCGACCGAGCGTGTGCCTCGTTCAGGGCCATGCCGATTTATGGGGATGTATAAGCGCATACCGCAAACAATTTTCACCGTAATGACGGTGCCGACATTTGTTCCCACTTCGTCGCTTTCTTCGTATCGCGCCATTTGTTTCCGTGAACGCTCGAAGCGTCACGGCGGAATTAATTACTGCGATAATTTTTTGTTTTTTTTTTTTATACGCGTACAGAGGCGAAGCGTTGTCCGCTTTGGGCAGAAATGCGTTTGTCATCGGGGAAAGATTTTCTTACGATTTTGTACCCACTTTGTATCAACTTGTACTAGTACATTATCAGGGTGACGGGAAATGAATTACTTGCAGTAAAGAAGATAGTCTGGGGCAAACGAGTAATTAACTTGGTCTGAAGTAATTCATCGTGAGTTTGCGTATTAACTTCTTGTGTGAAGAATATGAGTAAAGATTTTTTTGTCTCGTAACGCATTTTATAAACAACCAGTGATTTCCACTGGTCTGGTAGAAATAGGTATATATTAATTGTCGGTAGTGCTAGCGTTAATACAATCTATCAACGTTATAAAAAAATCGTGTACCTCCATTCTGAAAATTAGAAATATTGCCCTGCGATTGCTTTTTTAAATTAATAGAAATCACTGCCTGATTGGAATCCAAAGTGGCGCGACAGATGTTAAATTGCCCGTAGACGGAAGCTCGCGATAATTTTGCATAACTAAGTGCACGCATTTGCGCCACTTTGAGCCCTTCAATGCCATCGACGTTTTTATGTTAAAACAAATAGAAAGGGCTTGCAGCCTTCTCCCCCATTTAAATATGAATGCTATTTGAGCGCGGGTAGATCGATAAATCTACAATGAGCACAGTCGTGTGACGACCCTGAAGCACCCCCTTGGAATCACACTTGTTGCTCGGCACCCTCGATCCGTAAAGTCACCCCTTCAGGGCTGCACTTTTACCGGGCAGGGGACCGAGTATTAAAAGAATTTACGAAGCAATCTCCTGCCTTCCATTCTACGCTCGAATGATGATTCCTCTAGGATACGAGCCAAACTACTGCTCACCGAATGTATTCCAACTTCGGAGAATGAATGGAGGATACGCGTGTCTGCATTGTTGTTTAATTAATAAGCGTCGAGTGGTACGTGCGATTTCACGAACACTCGAGGTCAATTCTTCGGAACCCTTAATCCCTCTATCGCGTGACTTTATTTATTTATTCAAATGTACGTAAAGAGAAGATATTTCCTCTTAATTCAATTTTGCCACGCTCCACGTGTCCTGCGCGAGCTTTTAAAAAACTTACGTTGGTGAGAGAGGAGGATTACGTAATCGAGTACACGTGCATAGAAGCAATATAGAGAAACCAAGTCAGTGTAAATAAAGAAGTGATAGTAATAGCTTTAATTTTGCGTTTCTTTATTTACAGGTAAGATTGCACGCATTATAAATAACCATTGTAAATAGCGTATAAAATTCCCCTTTACGTACAGAAACACATACCGTTATTACTGTCACCGACACCGCATCTCAATAGACAACAATCTTATATATATATTTACCTTTTCAAGAATAGTATACGCGTATTTCTGAAACAAACGATCTCTTCGGGGCGTATATACACGCCCTTCGCGAACAAACAACCTCCGCGGGGCGTCTATACACGCCCATCGGAAATGAACGACTTTGCGCGGCTAACGTATCACGTGTAATCCAGCGGTCAGAGGACGCGAAAGCGCCGAGTTTTACGGATAACGCGAGACACGGTTTATCCGTTGTCATCGTATTTTATTCTAATTTGAATCTTACGAAGCCGCGATGTACGTGTTCGCCCCCGTGCGAGGGTAGAAGACAAATGCGTGGGGTGGTTTCTCGAATGGTAAATACGTTTCGTTCCCCTCTAAAGCTATTGGCTCTTATCGTGACTCCCCAGCTGAATTGTTTTTCCGCGGAAAAACATCGAACGAATTATCCCGCTTCGCGGTCTCGTCCCTCTCCGCGCGATTCTCTCGTTTCATTTCCCTTTATTGGAAAAACTATCGAAATATCGCTGAGACTCTGAACGTCGAACGAAAGTAGAAGAAGTGGAAAGGTGCGAATGAGGTCTGACCATGCGTACCATTTTCGATAATTCTACTGATCGCGAGATTAACTCGTTGCTTCTCGTATATTAGAAACAATTATGATACTGTGATTACTTATGCGTCGTTCGTGTAGGGTGATTGATTTAAACTTTCACGTGCAATTCACGACATTTGTGACGATCGCAACATATCGCCTTCGAAACAAAATAAATTCTGGTCGAAACATTTATTCGAATAACGAACAGCCCGGGACTTAACAGCGCGTGAAGTTTCAATTGGGACACCCTTTACACACCGAAAGTGTATCAACAAAACGTTTATTTCAAGAGACAAGGTCTCATCTCGGGCCAAGTACAAGTACGCAAGACTAGACCTTGTATCTTTATAATTCTCTTGAGTTAACGATGCAATTAGATTAGACGCGTGCAGCGGGTCCAATACTTTTGGAACGCCCTGTATACCCGAGAAAATAGCAGAGACCCGTTTACGTGGATCCCGAAGCTAAGAAAAGCATTGATTAAGAAGAACGACAGCAAAAGAGCGGCGAACGCGTTCCCGTTCATCGATTCATTTCCGGAACCCTTTTTCTTTTATCCTCGACTTCACAGTACTCTTCTCCTCGATTTCCACTATTGGCAAAGCGATAACTCGGTACGCTGGCCATAAATCAAACTGCCAGGGTGTTCCGCATAGCCTCTCCCTACAGGAAACTTCCTCCAGAAGCTCCTTCATCCCGTGGCAAATGATCCGCGACGGCTCGTTTTTTATTTACGATCACCTGCATCGCGAAAAATAAATCCACGTCCACGCCCACTATGGCGGAAGCTTCGCGAAAATTGTTTATACACTGTCTCGACGCGAGATTCATCGCTCGTTGTATAAATATTTCATAATTTACGGACTCGAGGTAATCAATGTTTGGTATTGGGTTGTCAGCTATGACATTTTTGGCGAGTTATGGCGTCAACCTTGACTGGTAAATATGAAATTTGTAGTGCGGTAGACCTCGTCTACTTTCGCTCCAAACCCCCGGATTTCGATTAAAGGGTTAATTAACTCCAGTTGATTTTACAAAGAGCTTCAGTTCGATTTGTCAATATCCCCTCGCTCCGTTTATCCTTCCCGCGACATTACGAATACCGAGACAGATGGAAAACAGAAAATCCGGAGAAAAAAATACAATACACACCCCGGGCAAGGTGGAATTAAATCAACTCGCACTTTAAAAACGAGAAAAATCTTTTCCACGCCCGACGTATGTATTTCCGTTCCGCGCGGCTCTACCGTTTTAATTATAACCCTGTCAACCAACCAGGTTAATTTTAATCAGGCGAACATCATTAGCACCGGAATGCACTACGGAGTCAAAATACCGTTTGCTAGTAGCTAATACCTCCTTTTCTGCGCGCAATACACGCTCACCGGTCAAGGTGTACTTTGAACTTTGCGAAATGAATTACCTTTTTCGCGTAAAGGATCATTTCCAGGTGCATTCCCCGCGTAACTCGATTTTATTGCCGCGGAGATATTATTCGACGGACAAAATACTGAAACGACCCTTCTCGATTGCCGCGAAAAGAACGTGGCCCTTATGCCTGACGTTCTTACGCGTATGCCTCTCTTTTACGACGCAACGATTTACTTTCGTACGGCGTTTTGCTCTTTTAACAATGGATATATAGTTGATGGATAATGGAAATAGATAAATAATTACGAATTTATATTATGATAGCGAGTGAATTGAGGAATAATACGCTCTCTGTATTATGTTTGTTAAAGTGTTATTTTAAGATAAAATTCTACGAATCAGGAGGAAAGTGAGAAACTTAATTACTCGACGAATCAAATCGTAAAGTTACGATTTATGTACCGAGGCAGCGAAAGAGGCGCAAGGGCTGAATTGAAGTACACTTTTCATGAAAATCCACTTTCATAGGGTGCACATATCTCGTTGAAGATATCAAAGACACAGGAAACTCGTATCAACCTCTAAATTGAATCCCCCACCCCCCCCCCTCCCCAAGTAGGATATTACTATTCCACGAATTCGTTATAACCATAAAGTCCAGTGTGCGAGGGAAATAGGTTTCATGAGAAAGAACACTCTTTGCGTCCCACGCGGAGGATCGAAAATAAACGAGTGAGAAATTTATTCTAACGATTCGCCATATTCAATTACAAATGGACAGCAACATTCGTTATTTCGTCCTCGTTGCGTGTATTAAAAAAAAAAAAAGAATCGGTACGGGGTCTACTGTTTTGATGTAAATTATCAGTTCCAAATGCGTTTTCAATTATTTGACTTTATCGCGCGTCGAGTGTACGGGATATGCCGTTTGAAAGCTTCGAGTCAAAATAAATCGAAAATATCGTATTTTCCAATTTCATTATAAATCGAGTGCCGGATGAATATATATAATTTCTATTTACAGGACACCCCATAGTGGCGTTCAACGATTATCAATATTTCCACGCTCTTTAATCAATATCGTTTCTGATAATATTGACGTATCCACTACATTTTATTTACGCTACACGATACGACAATTTATTATTATTAACACGACAATTTTTGTGTTATTCAACTATTTACCCGCCGTCAGTCGTGCATACCTACAAATACAATTTTCCCTTTACAAAAATATCAACGAACAATTTTCTCGTTCTCAAATCCAACAAATCGCCCCCCACAGAACATTAACGATCAAAAACGACAATTCTCCGCGTTAGTTAATCGCGACGCTGATTTCGACGAGAGGGCAACGGGGGTCTATGAGCACCACTGTAGTCCACCTTGAAAGGAGGACAGAACGAGCGCGTCGGGACGACGGGGAAGTGAGACGGAGAGCGATGGACCGAGGTAGGGGAGGGTTTAGGATGCACCAGGCCAGGAAATGCACTTGACGCGGCGTCGTCGCGGAGGATGAGTCATCGGAGATACGGGGAAACCGGTTCGCCGCGGTTACGAGCCGTTCCCCTCTTCTAGCTAACCCGCCGCTCTCTTCCCTCCTTTCTTCTCTTCCTTCCACCTTTCTATCGCGCCGTCGCTCCCCTTCCTACGAGCAGTCGGCACCTTCCCTGCGCTCGCCCCCCGCCTGGCCCCCGTAGCGCATCCTGGGATCGCCAGGACCAAAGGTGGATATCCCGGCATCGTCAATCGTCACTTTGTCGCGCACCGCGTACCGTTTCTACACCGGGTGTACGGAAAATAAAACGCCGCGCTCGCCCCCTGGTCACTGGCGCCGGGTACGGTTTCGCGGGGATTAAGAGTCCGTTCGGACGATACCGGATCGGTGGTTTTGCCGTATCGGTCGTTATGACCCAGTGGCAATGTAATTTGTATGAGCGCGTTCAGACGATACGGTCAAATGACCGATTCGGTGGATTTTGTCGTTAGGTTTTGTCAGTGCGAACCGAAATCGGTCATACGGTGAAAACACCGATTCGGTTCGTGGTGGCAATGTATATTTGCATACGCTACGTTTAGAGGATTCAATATTTTTCTCGAAACAGCGACGACGTCGATTGTCATGTGCCTTTGAGACTGACGCAGGCGGGTGATACTGAAAACCATTGAGTAAATAAAAACCTGGTACCGTAGGATTGCGTGAGAATCGGGAAAATAACCGATTCGGCAAAAAAAAACCCTATCGTCTGAACAGACGAATTTCTGCGATTTTTTTTTTTTAGAGAGATTGGAAGCATATGTCTGTACGGAAGTTTTATACGGAAGTACGGAATATTCTTCTCGGTCCAGCGAAATTAAATAATAATTTTCGAGCGCATCGAAGTAGGTCTTATTTGGATGTCAAGGGGTTAATTAGTACGGCAGGTCCTCGATTAATTAATTGCATTATTATTATTATTATAGAAAACTTCGGCTAGTTAATTATTATTGGTTAACTAGTAGGATGATGGGATGATCAAACGAGTGATATTGACTGATATATTTTAAATATGAAAAATGATAATTTCTTGCATACACATATTATTAATTAGTATTGATTAATTTCTATCAAATCTCAGTGAATTTAAAGAGATTTTACAAACGAGCAACGAAATGAATTTAGCAAGTTGATAAAATATTTTACAGTGTCTTATAGAAATGATAATAATTAACATTGATTAATTTCTATTGCATTTGGTTATAGTTTCCTGCAGTCAACTTCAAGAAATGTTCGGCAATGCCATAAACAATGTTACGAACATAACAATAATCCACATCCAATAGTTTCAATCTAATACCAATACTCCTTAACCACGTCCATTATTATTTCACTCGAGTTTCAATCGCATCGAACGTGAGAATGACGAACGCAGTCCCAACGGCGGCCACGAGTTCCATCATAATAAATTTCGTTAGGTACACGGGAATAACTAGAATGACGCCCGGCAACGGCGTTGCCGACGGATTTCCAGGTAACGCAAGGAGAAGAACGAGGAGCGCACAGGCGACACCGAGGCGCCGCGGCGCCGTCCATTTGTGTTGCATTGTTTCACGCGCCTTAAACGAGGTACGCATTCGCACGGCTTGAATTTTCTCGAAAGTTGGAAGCGCCACGTTTAATCGGATAGGTGCAAAAAAAACGTATAATTACCACTGACGTAAATGGCGCAGCGATGATATGTGAGGAAAAATGTTGCATCGTGGAGTGAAACCATTATTGCGAGTGGATTCAAGTTTATTTGTTGTTGTTTTACGAATTTTGTTCTCTGGCTCTGGGATACGAACTACCGAGTGGAAATATAAAAAATATTGCCTAATTACACACCTCAAACGGTAGAGGAATTATTATTATTATCCCAAGTTTTATTTTTAGCGACTGTATCCGAATGCATTTTACATCCTGCAATTATTAATTTACGAAGTTTGTACCTCAAAGCGCAGTTTCTAATTTGCGTAAAGGCTGTTAGAAATTTGGTGGCTCCAGCGAGGTAAGTACTCGCACGGGTTCAGTTTCCCGAAAGCTGGAAGCGTCACGATTAATCAGACAGGCGAAAAAAAAAGAAGGTGCAATTACCACTGGCACAAATCGCCTCACATTGAAATACTAACCCAATTAATCCAGTAACTTAATAATTACGTCGCCATTATTCATATTTATAACGGGCAATGTGAGTCACGTAAGTTGTCCGCATATATTAACTGTTCTTCTAACCACTTTTGACACAAGAAAAATTTAATATGAATAAGCAGTTTACCTGGCTCACCTTGAATATGCATTTTGAACGATAACACCGATGTCAGTTACTGTACACTGAAATGTTAATAAATGTACCCCCATCATGTGGTAAAAGGAAAATTTAGGAAAATCATACTTGTCCGAGTAAGATTCTTGATTTAATCAAGAACGAGAGAGAAACTTTATTACTATTTCATCAAGCAGGAATATTCAGCAAATAAACAGAGTCAATGAAAAACGAAAGAGGGAATGAGAGAAAGCGTGACAAGCTGAAAAATTTATTTACGAAAAATGAGGGCAGAATAAATGTGTGTGGTTCATTGTATACGTAAGTCTTATTGAACAAGAAAATTAAAAAAAACCAGTGAACAGGTTCGACGAAGAATGAAAAGGAAAAGTAAACCAAAAATGTTAAAAGATGAGCTCGGAATAGGTGTACGTACTTCGTAGTATGTGTTAATTTCCATTGAAGAAGAAAATTAAAAATAAAGAGAAAAGCAATAAACAGGATCGACGAAGAATGCAAGAGGAAAGTGAAAAAAACGTGGCCAGTGGAAAAAAATTATATTCAAACACGGGCGGAATTATGCGTAATTCACGGTATACGTAAATCTCCATTGAAGAAGAAAATTAAAAATAACGAACAACGCAATAAACAGGGTCGACGAAGAATGAAAGAGAAAAGTGAAAAAAACTGTGGAAAAAATTATTTTTAAAGAGATGGCGGAATAAATGCGTGTAATTCGTGGTATGTGTTAATATATATTAAACAGAAAAATGGTGAACTAAAATAAAGAACAAAGATAAAAGAGGAAAACCATCGCAAGCGGAAGAAATTATTGACAAAAAATGAGAACGGAATAAAAGTGTACAATCGACGGTACGCGTTAATGAAAAATAAGTTATAGAAAAACAAACACAGAAAAGCGAAAGAAATGCGGCGAGTTGAAAAAATTATTTACCAGAAAAACAAAACGAGGGCGAAATGAGTGAGTGTAATTCGTGTCATATATTCAGATCTACTACGCAGAAAAAGAGTAAAGAATACAGAGGTGAAAAAACGTGGCAAGCTTGGCGAGAGATTAAAAAAAAAGGAAAGTTCGGTTTGAACGCGCATAATTCACGTTACGAGTTAAACGTCCAATGCATCTATTCTTGGCAACTCTAGACGCACTATAACTCTGTACGACGACTTACTTCGCAATCGGTTGTTGCTTCTTTCCTTCGTAATCGGGGAGATCGTTACGCCACCGTGTGCGTATCTTTATGTAAATTTTCCTACGCTTCTATTTTTTTATCGCCCACTTTTTCTCGCGCGATATGTGAAGCGGCTACGACGAGCAGATGCGCGATTGTTTTTGACGCGAGTAGTTACGGCGATGGATGTGCAGTATTATTAATAATAACAAGCAACGTATTATAATAAACAAGAACAAATTGGGAATAAATCACAGCACTGCGGGGCTACTCGGACAAAATGTTTTCCGATGCACGTTCCTGAATTAATTTATGTTTAATCATAGCGACCGCTTTATTTTGCATTCAATTAATTAAATTATAATTATCGTCTGATTATTATTCAATGTTTCTGTCGTTGAATAGTGCCGGGGAGGATTGGTGGATTGGATAAATAATTTCTGAAATATTTGATTACGAAATTATATATCGCGGTAAAAAAAGAAATATCATGTTGCAACGATGGAGCAACAATATTTATCCACCTTTCGGACTGACTCTCGATCACTTCACCTTTAGGATTTTACTACGTAACGTCGGTCAATTACACGATATTCCGGTTGATTCATAATATCGTATAATTGACCCCACTTGGTCTTTACGTTGTATCTCGGGATGTAAGTAATATTTCACTGCTAAATAAGTCGTTTCTCGATATCTGTACGTTGTACAATGTTTTAATTAAGTTATAGTTTCAATTTACCAAGAATAGACAATTGTGCGATAACCTATGAAGCCATTTTGTATACCTGACTGATATTAAATAATTATACGATATTTGAATCCAATGATATCGTATTTCTCAATACCGCACAATTATATTTCCCAATTAACTTCCACCTAATATTAAACAGTTATACGATCTTCTAATTGAATCATATTGCATAGTAAATTTATAACATCCACATATAACGTTAAATATCACGTTAACAATATAACACGTGTCATTTTTGAAACAACCAACTCGACTAACCACGACGGCACAATTATACAATATTTCCATCGAGTCTTACAATTGGTATAGCCTGACCGACATTACCCAATTACACAAAATATAAAACGAGTCATACTCATAATTACCGGACATTAAAGCTATTATAGGTACAAAACATAAAAAGAATCATGCTTCTGATTGACCGACATTACGCAATATCATACGTAACGCGCTAATTATACAACATTCCAATCGAGTCGTATTCCATAATCGATAGATACCGCAAAATTACAAGCCATCGCACGATATACGACGATACGCCGCAAACGATATCGTACAACTTCGTAGCTGCAGCGATAAAGCAACGTTTGACGAGCAACAACCGTTTAGCCCCCTCCCCCCCCGAATCCCCTCCCCCCCCCCCATTCCCATCGAAGAAGACCTCTTCGATGAGGCAACGGATTTTCCACTCAAGGCCTTTTTCAACGAGATCGTGCCGGCCTCTGGTTTAATGACATTTGAAAGGGCCAAGAAAAAGGTCAAGATGCATCGATGCAGCGATGCACCCGCGAGTAATACCGCTCCGACTTCGCAAGACGAGCACGAATTCGCTCTCCCAACCCCCTTTGTCCTCGAAACGGCTAACCGGTGCAAATGGTAGCAAGAAGTGAAACCGGCGGGCGAGCGGCGATTTGTCGGCAAACAATAGAAGGTCAGTGCATCACGGGATCGTTGCACGGCAGTTCGGACGAGGCACCGACGCTCGTGTTTAGGTTTATGCAACGAAGTTGCAAACCCCGGTGCGTGAACAAAAAATTCGAGGGATTCGGTGCGAGGGAGAGAGAGAGAGGACTCCTCGCGTTCGGAGGTAACGACGTCGGCGTTATCGCGTCGCGGTGCCGTTGCTCGTCACGGGGGAATGGCAATACTTTGTATACACTCGTCGTGTTTTATTTTTTAATTTCTATTTCTGCCAAAAAATATATTTAAAAAAATTGTTTAATACTCCCAACCACGATCCGCTAAGCTAGCACTTTTATCAATGTTTATATTTTATAACCGATTCCAGTGGTCTCAAATCCGGCAATTTCCTTACTCGTTTAAAAGAATAAATAAAACCCTTCTTCGAAATAATATTTCTTTTTAACCTTCTAAACAGAATACCTACACGATTCTCCAAATCTACAATTCATACCGATACGTTTGCGTTCGTTAACTTCCATCGACTTATAAAACAAAAACAACATACCCGAACTCTTTTACGTTCCCGCTAACCTTTTATCCCCGACAAGTTAACAGAAACGATTTGCGTCCCTGACGAGGGACCACCAAAGCTCCCGATCTCCGCTGATCGCATTCGTTCAAAATTAGCGAGCCCCCAAACAAATTAATTTGACCAACCTAACCGCTTTGAGCTCCGTTTCAATGCAAAAACGAATCGAGAAACTCCAGTAGCGTTCCTTCTGGATTTTAAAACGCGTTCCCTTTCCCCCCGCGAGTCCTTTATCCATATCGCGGAATAACGATTTGCTTTATTTCGTCGGCCTCTATCAAGCGCAGAGCAGCAGGACGGGGGAGGGGAACGGAAATAGAAGGTGGGGAAGATCGTGGTTCTTCGTTTACCGTATCGTTACGAGCACCGAGAACGGACCGTTTAAAAGGCAAAACTTTAGCTATTCCTGGAAACGGTACCATTCCCGAGGGAATATCGTTATGGATAACGTTCGTAATTGAAATTACAGAGTTAATCGAGTAGCGAATGAAGGAACAAGGATCTCCCTGCTTTAGTTTGCGATTAGCCATTGGGATACAATAGCAGAGGCAAGTACTTATTCGGACAGTTGTGATTTGGTAATCAATTTTTTCCAGTGTTGGATTAATGTTTTGCTAAAGTTATATACAATGAATCTAGCTCTGAGTATGGCCATTTATTGTGTCCGAAATATCAGTTTTTGAAAATTTTAGTTTACGTGTGCAGATTGATGATGGATTTTATTTCCAATAAGTAGTTTTATAAAGTTTATAAAAAGATTACCCCTTTGACATTTAATTTATAAACCTCTCACTCAATTAAATCGATCACGTCGTGGATCTTACCATTCCGGTTCTTATCAATCGAAACAAAAAAAATTCGATTAAATCTTATCGAGTATGAGCGTGGCTATACCTCGGAGCACGGAGAAAAGAAAGTATTGGAAATTTCGTAAAAATAATGCGGCCAGTTTTGCGGAAAAAAAACGATCCAAGGTTTACGACGAACCTTCCATTTTGGAAGTCTCCAATATTTTCTTTTCTCCGTGGTCCAACTTCCAGTAATGCTTCTGCTCGGTGAGATCCAATTTAGTTTTTTTGTTTCAGATAACTGCAACCGAAGTTATCGTGTCAACCAGTAAGAGGCAGTAGCGGTTAATAGTTCCGAACTGCTTGCATAATAGTTTAAAAATTTTTAGATTCAAATTAAAATTAGTATGTTTTAAATAATCAATCTAGCAAAAATTAATTATTTTAATCTAAATAACAATTTTAAAAATTTGTGTGCACCATTTGATTATTTACAAAAACACATACACGCAACGCAACATTTTATGTCGCAAGAACAGTTAATTGTTTTTCAAAAATCATATGTTTTTATATGGTACAATCGCTGAGATAAGAGTTTTCGATTATAAAAATATAACTAAGAGTTCTTGGTTATGAAAATGTAATGAAATTCCTTTACTAACGATCGCGATTGTACGTTAAAATTTGACGCGATTATCTTTGAACGCTTAATGGAGGTTTCAGTCGTCCATTGATAAAACGAACAAGAACACCGTTCCGCCAAAAAACGCGAAACGCTTGGAAATCCACGCGTTCTTTAAATATAAATCAAATAAGGACCCTTTAAAAATACCCACCCAAGTATAATTTTTTCATTATGAGAAGACGATAAAGTTGTTTTACTCGTGATCATAGCAGCGCAGTAAAATTGCAGGCGACTATGTTTAAAAGTGTAATTAAAATGGTGCGGTAATGGCGGCTGCACTTGTTCATTAATTAAACAAGAACGTAAGAACTGTAACGAGGATAAACTCAGAATGCTTCTACATTCTTGCAGTTTTTCCAGAAAGTATAAAATATCAATGACCTTAACATTCTTGTCCAGATACGAATTTTATAGTTATTAAAAATACCGCGTTAAAGCTCATCAAGATTATTTCTGAACACCTAATTGAAACACCGATAGAAGTCGCGTTTGTTCACTTATTTAACACCCAACAACAAATTTATTTAAAATCAAACGACTAGATAACGTTGAAGATATTTACGTTTTTCTGGAAAAAATAAAACAACAGCAATGCTTAACATAATAAATAATATTGCATTAAAGCTCGACAATATTATCTCTGAGCGCCCAATTAATTAAACACAGAGTAAAAGCTTGGAACCCGCCAAGATTACCATGTTTTTATTAAATAACAACTACCGCACATTCACCCAAATCATATTAAAGTTTGACGATATTATCTTTGAACACACAATCGAGACACACTAACGTTCCCATTGGTTAATTAATTAAACACCATGCTCGAAACCCACAATGTTCTCGTCAATTTACAAAATAACAAAGATCCTCAATACGCCAGCCCAAACACAAGTTCACGCCAATAAAAACAACAATAAAATTCGCGTTGAAACTCGACGCGCGTTATCTTTGAACACCTAATTGGAACGCTAATAGGAGGTCCCAACGGCACATTAATTAAACCAACAAGAACGCCATTCCGCCGTGTAAAAACTCGAAACACTCGAAGATTCTTGCGTCACCGAATACGATCCTGAAGGACCCTATATACCTTACGGTAAGACGATCCCGGACCATCGTCTACCTGAGGACGTCCACGAGGATTTATTGCTGCAGCCGGGGCGAGTCGACGTCTCGTTCCGAGTAACACAGACACCCGGGGATATAATAGGCACTTCGTCCATTAAGGATCAGGAAAGAGATCTCGTGGCCGGGGTTAGGGTGGCTCGGAATGACTGTTGAGGGAGGTTAGGAGCTCTGGTTAAGTAAACGATGACGCGTAGCTATGAAGGATTCAACTTTCAGGTTCCGCGGTACGTGACCGACCATATTCCTCGCCGTGGCCGATCCGTCGACAATGGGCGAGGATCCTTTTGTAATGGAAGGTCACCCGGTATGGCTCCCTTTTCCCACGGAAGTGCATAAACGCGCAGGAATAGATCGCGATTACGGGATATCCCTGTTACACGCGCTTTACCGTTTAGTTTGTTCGAGTTTAACGCTGCAATAATTGGAGGGATATCAATTATTTGGTGAAATTAAGTTTACAGCGATAATACGTAGGAGTGTTTTCACATTTGCAATGACTGTCGTTAATATTGTGGCACTACCAATGTTCATGTCACTTTTAAGTGAGAATATTAGTGGGAGTTACCGTAGGTCTCCGAAGACCCTGAACGTGGGCCAATACGATGAAGAATGAATTAATAATAATCGTGTAGGAATTGAGAAAACAAATTTAATACTCGCAGAGTTAAAGCGTAACTTTGGTACTAGTTACCGCTTTAAATTCGGATTGGTTAACCGAAGTGTGAATCCTTTTTTCGAAGGTTCTACTTTGGCAATCAAAGCAATAAAGTACGGACCCATTGTATCTGGCTACCGGACTGTTTTGAGGTAATTCCTGGAATTGTGAACTTCAACAGAGAACGGTGCGTGTTTCAATTCATCTCCCATCGAACTAGGCTCCCACAGACGCACGCTTTAATGCGCGAACGCTATGAAATTGGACGTAGCTAAGGATTGCGGATAATTGTTACGCGATGACGCGGATAACTTAAGCGCGGTTCCGATTCGTCCAATCTGCCTGACATTTCCCCAAGTCTCTATTTATATTCCGCTTCACGAATTTTAATGTGTAACTACAATTTGAGAGTAGAAGAATTTTTCGGGACATCTATTTGTATTCATCTTCACAGCGTTCGTGGATTGGACTCTCCGACCGAAAATCATTAAATCATTTTTGTAATCTCTGTCAGCGTTCAATTTCAGGTCGGCGTTTGGAAATCGAAATGCGTGACCAAAAATTAGGAGATGGATAACAAGTTTTGGAACAAATCTAGATCATGCACATCTCCGAATCTCCGGATCTCCAAACTATTTCTAAAGCAAGCAAAAATAAAGGAATCACATGTGATTCCTTGTGAAATAATTTTCAGTAGAATAGAAATTCTATAATTATTTCGTGCTCAGCGACTCGAGGTACACTTGATAGAGTCAAAAAAAGTATGAAGATCCAAAGATCCAGAGATGCGCATGATCCAGATTTAAAACCAAGTTTTTGGTCTACCAGATACCCAACTTCACAGCGTTAAAGGATCAAAGTGTCTAACCAAGAATCGAAAGCCGTGGAGTAGCCGCGACCAACAATTTTTCATCCACCGATACCCAACTTTGCAGTGTTCGCGGATCGAAAAGTCCTTAACTGCGAACGTTCGGAATTCACGACATTTTCAGCGTTCCTGGCGCGGCGCAAAGGAAGAAAAAGAAATTCAGCCCGTGGGAGAATCGGAGGTGCCGCGTTGCGGCTTTATCCATTGTTTCGCGGCGATACCGGCACCGTAGGCCGATAAATCAGTTCCCGAAATGAGTCGTAAAAGCGAGACTGCGGGGGTTACGAGTTACGTCGGGTGTGCGGGACGCGTCGCACTTCGGTGCAGGTTTACAAATACGCGGATCAATTCCAGGTTTATCGTTCGGCAATGGCGATTGGTCGATTTCTGTGCAAAGCCAGGATATATACATACGTGTACGAGTGTTCGCGCACCTATGTATATCATATACATAATGCACGTCGATTCCATATTCTCCTCGCTATATATGTACATATATATATATATGTGCGATATACTATATGTATATACGCGTGTATATATATGTATATACGTACACACGTATGCCATAATAATTCAGTCTCGGACGTCGCTCTCTCTGCAGTGACCGCAGCCTACAGTACGGACGAAATACGAGCGAATCGACTGTCGCGGTTATTTTCTGCCCTGTTACGCAAATTAACGCTAGAGATGGATATTGAAATAGTTTAATCAAATGCGGAGGGATGCATAAAACCGATATCATTGCGAGCCCCCGCGAATACGCGGCACAATAATAAGGGCGAACTAAATGTTTAATTATTTTTATTTACGCTAGGACTACCCTTCGAATACGCAGAATTTGTTGATTTATACCGGGTGGACCGATAACAAATAACAGTTTAACGTGACGCCTGAAAATTTATATTTTGTAATTGTTAATGCATGTTTTGTAATTGTTAACGACACAAATATGTTCATTTTTCATTAAAAAACACAGCGCAATGGCGGTTAATTCGATTGGTTAAACGAACGTTTGGTCAAACTCGAAAACTGCCATATTTGATATTCAATTGTAAACAAAACACGGATGTATCGGTAATGAATATTATTTTTCAAACCCCCGTGCACGTTTGGAAGTATAGAGCGAACGTTTCCGAACAAAATTGCGAGTTTTTAATCCACCATACATGGTACTTTACAAATTTGTAATAAATTATTAATTATTGCGAGTTCGAAATATTTCAGCGCCATTTATTAATTAGTTCGAAACGTTAAATATTTCGCGCCCAGTATATCGGGAACGAGAGCAGAAATGGAATTTAATTTTACGTTATTTCTGTCAAGGATACAGTCGCTTTTATCGCCGATGTAACCGCAGCGCGCGTATCGACGAAATACGAGCGAATCGACTATCGAGAGTACTCTCAGTCCCGGCTATGCAAATTAAAAATAGTAAATTTACGACGACGATTGTGACACTGTAATCAATATTCCACGTGAGATTTAAACTCGTTTCAAATTAACGTCGCGAGGCTCGAATCACAAAGTGAACAATTTCCCGTTTAACCCGCTGCCCTGCCGCGTTTCGGCGTAAACTGCGAAAAGTTGCAATCCCCTCCATAATTTTGCGTAACATTAACCGGTGCAATTATTAATTTTACGCGTAGGATATTTTTGGGGAGGTCAAAGGAGCATTTGACTTTCGCGTTGTTTTGTAATCGAATGAATATTGAACAATAGAGGAATAAAATAGAGAAGCTTATTAATCAACAATTGGATAGATTGCAGTAATTCTAAATAAAAATGAAGGACGATTTGTTGCTCTATGTAATATAGCTCGTAGGAATACTTTGAAAATGGGAGTGAACCTAATACAAAATAATTCAGCGTATCGAATAAACAATTGTTGTTGAAACAGAAACGAAAGCAAAATTTGAAAAATTGGTTAAAAAAGATTACGAAACGATTATCGAAATTTTATCTTACAATCGAAAATTCAAGGATAAAAATGGGAGTCTGTTAATTAAAAAAAATCAAAAGAAAGCCAGAAACGGGCAATGCAAATAAATTGAAAATAATTACACCCGCAATTCTGTTTAAATTACTTTGTACTATGATAAAAAAAAGGGAGGTCTACCCAACTGCGCCCTAACATAACAATAATTATAAAAAAATGAAACAGAAACAGGCGATATAAATACATTTCAAATAATTATACTCCCAATTCTGTTTAATTATTTTCCACAGCGATTATTCACCATTGTGCAATTTGTTAAAGCAACAAATCGAAGCCCGCCTACCGGTAGTACACTAACCCAGAACAAAAACCCGCGCAAAAGTCAAGGACGGCGTAAACGAAAAGCTCGTTTGAATGCGCGTCGTTATAATTTTTCAAGATTCTCGTCGGCTCGCGAAATAATAGCCGACGCGACGGCGACGGAGAAACACGAGCAGCCTCGACTGAAAAAAGTCCGCGGGCAGGAGCGAAACGATTTAACCGTCGGATAACCATCCAGCCATTAAGCGACCATTGTCAACAAAAATTTTGTTCCCCTCCCTCCCCCCATGATCCCGACATGCCTTTAAACGTAAAAAGAAAAAAGAAAAAGAACGCAGACGTGGGACAAAACGTCGATTTTTGCAAACACCTCGCTCGCCGTGTAACGATCACGGTCTGCTGATTACGAATTTGCTTGTACAGGAGCATTGTGCTCGCGAGGAGCCGTGTTTAATCACAGTTACACGGCCGGCACACGGACACGAATGGCGTGCGTGCGTGCGTGCGTGCGTGAGCGCGCGTTGACGGGGGCGCGTACGATGGAAAACGCGACTCGCGCTTTCGTTGCAGCGGCACGCAAAGCAACGAGAAGCCGACAAAGGTGTCTTATCGCGGCTAATTTATACTTCAAAAGCTGACTGCTCGCCGTTGAAAGAGCGTGGAAGCCCTCGATCCTACCGGTGTATAAATTCTCGCGCCGAGGAGATTTATCAAAGCCTCTGGGCGATCGCCGAAGATGGACGAAGAATTTCCGCGAACGAAGCGGAGGTCGAGTGATTTTTTTTTTTTTGGTTTTGTTTTAAAGTTCGCTCGGTATCGCTGTAACAGAATCGGTCGGGTAGTCGGTGTAATTAAACGCCGCGTGGCAATAACGGGCGTTTTGCCACTTGAAATACCGGTTTTTCGTCGATGAGTCATTCGGCGTGATTCGATGAAGCGTTCGCTCATCGGGTGTCTCCGCGAATTTTCGCGATTCTTTGGTCGATCGGATCTATGCGCTCGGTCGGTGATCGCGAGTGACGAGAGTTTGGCGGTTCGTTCCGGAGCAGAGATTGTCAACCGGTGTGCGGGTGGATTTTTTTGTAATATTGAATACAGTTCGAGATATAAGTAGAATATGTATTTTAGCAATAATGATTTATCTATGTATGAATATATTTTGTATTATAAGATGAAACATAATACGCGTTAAGCTTTATATATGTATACATATAATATTATTGGTTTACATTGTTCTACTTATATTTTGAAATGCTTCAAATATTATTTAAAAAATCTCTTGGCACATCAGTGATACATTGATTCCACTACAGTTACTCAGTGTGAAGTGGATTGCATTTAGTAGTAGTGTTATTGATTTTGCGTATGTAATATAATTACTCAAATTCAATTTCTCTTTAGGCACAATTCCAAATAATATTATATCAATATTATAATACATTACAATTGAAATCTGATGCGTGTTTATATTCGAAATGGGAATGAACCTATTTAATAAAAAAATGGAAAGACCCACCAGTGTAACGAAATGCTAATTAATGCTGATACAACAAATTTTTAACGTTCAGCGCTCTTGGTGTTAATACGCGCTTAACGAACACCCTGTACAGAACTGTTTCTTATCGTTTGACAATGTTGATGCGGGATGATTGGGCGAGCATTGAATCAAGGCAGATGGTAGGTTTGTTTTATCGGTCTGTGCCTTCCAGGAAGGTTGGAACGGCGTGTCACTTTTCGTGCGAAACGGTTCTCCGAATTCCTCGTCGCGGTGTTTTGTTCGCGATAATTGTTCCGCGGGCGAAACTTGCACGGTTTGCGAAAAAGTGTGATTACCGTTAGTTCAGGAACGGAGCATCCATTTTGGATTACAATTAATTTTCCGTTTAATTAATTTTCGGACTTGTAATCTCAACGTGATTTGAGAAGATTAAAATCTAACATAATAAAAATCGAAAATTATAATTCCGATCATATTTGGGGTGGGTTGCAATTAATATTAACAGTTAATAGCAAAGTGTTAAAAATCGCGTACAATTCTCAAAAATCTAGCATTTTCAAAAAGGAGAGTTTGCGCGCACGACCATAACGTGCGATACATTCAGGATATCATGTATCATCTTTGAACTTAAAAAATATTATCTCTTCGATCTTTGAGGATTTCCGTGCAACGCGGCTTGCACAATCCACTGGAATCGTCGTAAATCATGTGGACGGATTGCGTAGGTTGGCAAGAAATGCGCTTGTCTCTCGATGCATTACTGCATTTTGTGAAATTTTTACCTTTCGGCCACGATTTATGCAATAACGACTCGAGAAGAAACGAGCATTCTACGGTAAATCATAACGAACGTATCAAACGAATCTAAATATCATTGCGCAAATGGGAACACATTCCCTTGAGGCGGGATGAAGAATGTTTTCGATCTTTCGTTATGCGTCCGTTGCCGGTGAGATAATTAAGGTATTGACGTGGGAAAGGATGTAAGTGCCAAATATGATGGAAAATCACTTTCTCCGATGAAACGAATTGAAGCTATATTGGCAATATCATAAAACGTCGAGATTCGAATCCCCGCGTAGTTCGAATATCTTTAATATGTTCGTACTTCCGTCAACGTAGAGATTTTGTCATTTTTAATTATTCTCAAGATTCTCATATTATCTCGGATACTCAAAGAATGAAAAATATTTAATGACAGATACACACATTCGTAACTTATTTATATTTTGCTACTCTATACATCTGATACTCAAAAACCCAGAAATTCGTATATACTTTTTGTGTCGACAGAACATTTGCTGTGCGAAGAACCCTCACAATACCCGAATCGTCGAGTTTATAAAAAAATGACAGGATTAATTTGATCAACGACCTTCAAACCCCAATGACTGTGATATTCAACGCAGAAGCTTTGGAGTGCTCAGTTAAGTTTATTGCGTTTCAGCCCATACATCTTTTTCCTCCGACAATGACTCAATTCAAGCTTTTTAAAGTTTCCACTTGTCCCGACGGATATTGCTGAAACGTCGATACGACGGGTGTTGAACTTAATCCCCGGGAAGGGAATTATTAGGATATAAAGATGGATTTACGATTAATCGAGAGAGACGATAAACGTCGGATAGCGTTGCATAAGTGAATATTTCCAACGCGCAACCAGAAAGAGGGAAACGCGAATCCATTGTGAACAATCAATCGAGCATCGTGATTGGAAAGCGAATGCTCGCGTATATCCGCTTAGCACCCGCTGCTTTGCCGTGAAAAATGCAAATTCGCAATTCTGTGGGAAGGCACAGCGTAAAAGGGGGAGAAAGAAGAACACGTGGGGTGGGGGGGGGTGGGGGGGGGGGTAGAGGGGATAAACGCGATTATTATGCATACGTAACCTGGTATCGCACGCATTGAACGCATACAGAGTGCCGTTGAAAGGTGTACAGGGTGGCCAAAAGGTCTCGTTAATGCGACAGACTTACCTGAAACAAAAGGAAAAGAGAATGATTAGTTACGCGTCTTCGTTACGCTCAATATACATATAATTACATGTAACACATAAGGGGTTTGAATATTAAAAAGGCGAGGGCAACATTTTGTTGGCATCTTTTTTTTCATCAGAAGGTTCTCAAATAAACATTATTTTACTTTGTACTAGATTTTTTCAAGTTTTTTTTATTTACGCGTTGTACCCTCCCCATAGTTTTATTGTTAAAGCTTCACAAAACAGATTTGTACGTTGTTGTTAATCTGTATTAGATTTTATATATATTTCCAAAATGCTTTTTTTATATCTCCTCTATAATTGTATTGTCAACATGTGACAAAATAGAATTGTAGGTTGTTATTAATCCATTTCAAAAATTGTTTGAAAGAACCTTTTATTTTTTGGTGGTTTCATAAAATGTTCCAGATTGTTTCCTATATCGCGATAATAATCCTTCCTACATTTGTACTGTAAAAACATTATTCAGCAAAATACAGAGTATACCAAATTCCGCTGATCCACAGAATTTTTTCATTCAGATTTTACTGATCCTCGAAATCGAAAAACGCGAAAATCGTTGCCTCGCAGCAGTCGTGAAAACAAAAAAAAAAAAACTTTTCTCCGGTGTGCCGTTCGCACCCGTAATTTACACTCATGGGTTTCTCCTCGCGCAGTCTGCTCGAATAAATTAAACAGAGTATGGCCTCTCTTTCTTGCGGTGACGCCATGGAAATTAAAATACAATTAGACATTAGGGCTATAAATCCAAAAGCACTCTTCACTTGAAAATTAAATTTATTCATCTTCCTTCGTGTAAACGAACCTGTGAGTCACCGTATATTAAATGACGCTAAGCAATCATTGCATCCGTAGGACGCAAAATTTCCGGAAGACGAAGAATTGGAGAAGTAGAAATACCTAAATAGTTCAAAGCAACAAAAACACGCTAACAATCGTTTCGCTCTCAATACTGTAAATCATTGTTTCATATACCGTTTAATACCACATAACACTGATGATCAATCAACATTACGTGCGATAATATATAGTTTGTACACACAGAGATCCGTTCAACAACGACACAGTTAAGTGAATACTCGAAAACTCAAATTTAATTTTTTTTCAAAACAGACCCTCAAACAAAAGAAATGTATTCATCCTTTCCCTGGCTGTACCAACAGTACTGAAACACCCTGTACAATAAAGCATTTTAGAACTCGCGTTAATACGACATTTCTTCTCTCATTTTCACTCGCTTTGCGAAAAAATTAGGGTCACCCCGTACACTATACCTAACGCGTGCTCAGCATATCCATCTCATAAAAGCAGTTAAAGATCAATATAACAAACTACGGGGTATCGCGTAAACATCCGCGAAGCGGATTACGAACGTTTCAATTCGTCGAAAGCAATTCGGGAATCTCGTCTCCGTCGCCAGGCGAAATTCATCGGAACGATCAATGAAAGGAGCCGTCAATTTCGAGGGACGTAACGCACGCCTTTTCGTTATTTCTCGTAATCGCCTACGCTTGGCTCAGCGCCAAACTCGAGACCCTGGCTCCGAGAATCAAAAATAATCGCGCCTTCCTCCTCCGCTTCTTCCTTCCTCCTTTCGAAACGCGCGCGTCGATGAAATGTTCCAAATTGTTACGAAGGCCAACGAGAACCCGGTTTAATTAGGCAGCTGTCTCGCGGGGCAGCGCGAAAATTCGAAAGAACTCAATTAGCCTCGCTTCCTCTCAATTTTGAGGAGTCGCGTCGGTGTCACCGTCTCGAGGGACATTATTTCGGTGAATTCTCGATGAAATTCTATCGTCGAGTTGTCTGACAACGAGTTAGGAGCTACCCGAATGCAACAGATATAATTGACAACGAGTAGACCCGCGTTTTTGACAATGAGTTGAATAAATGACAATGAGTAGGTGGTCTGCGCTGCGAGGGGACATTGCGAATCTATAAAGCTCGAATTGTCCCCTCCGTAGGAGACGCGTAAGAGATCACTGCTGATTATAGAGGACGCAATTACGCGAGCGTGAAATTTGTGTAATATCTACAGCGTGATCCACAAATAATCGGACACTTAGGATTTTATCGTAATCATTGAACTTTTCCTGTCGCGTTGCACGTAAAAGTGAATAAATAAATGGAAAATACGCGTTGATGTAATACCATAACAATATGATGATGATATTAGGATAATAGCGTGATAGTAATATAAATGATGAAATTTGAGGTATCTGAATATTTGCAGGACCGTATGCTACCTCGAAGTTACCAAACACGCATTATCACGTAACGTGACAATAGCACGATGATGATACAATGACAATACGATAAAGACAGGTTGGCGCGATAATAAAACGATAATGATATAATCTTAATTACGTCCCAATGTATATTCACGCCGCAATGCACATTTCGATCAATAACGACGAGAATCATTCCCTTCGAATTATATCTGTTGCACTCGACACGCTTCGCAAATAAGATCTTCGATTCTCAATTCGGATTCATATCTGTTGCATTCGACACGCTTAGGAAATAAGCTCTTCGATTTAAAGACCACGAGCACCGTCATTCCGCAGTAGATCCCGTCGAACGATTTCGCGCTATGTTGCGCAACCGTCGGGGCGTATAAATAAATGTACCGTACATCGGCACGGTGTGTAATCGACGAATCTAATAATGGCCCCGATTGTTCAAGATCGACGTCGATGCACCGTACGATCGCGAATCGACCGACTGGGAAGAACATTTTCCCCCCCGTAGGTATCGGACGGAAAAGTAGGCGTGTGCGTGGGCCAGCGCGTTTGCCTATCAGCGATTTAAATATTTAATTCCGTCGAAGCGTCAGGCCGGCCGCGCTGCCATTATTCGCGGCAAGTAATAATTCCCGTCGGCAGGTAAACTCGGCTGGGAAAATTAAACGGCCGTGAATCATCCTCCCATCGACTACGCGATATCCGTGAACGGCGGTAAACATTCTCGCGTATCGACACACTGCTCGTCTACCGGGGCGGCGCGGGGAGGTGAAGAAAAACTTTCGATCTCTGGGAAATTAGTTACTTGGTTGCCACGAAAATTCGTTAATTGGATGAACATCGGCGAGTGCCATCCAATTAACGAAAGTGGCCCCCGCGTTCGTTTTTACGGATTCGTTGTTACCACGGGTATCGCGGGGTACGCTCGAGAATTTTTCTATTTTTCGTTTACGTCGCGCATCTTGGGATAATAAGTCGACTTGACCCCAAAAACTTTCCGGACGCTGTAATTAATCCTTGACTCTTGCTCCGCCTGTTACGTAGATACTTTCGTACTAAGTATTTTAATTATAATCGATATTAGTACGCGGTAAATACTTTTGGACGAACTATTTATTCGTCGATTGGTTCCTGTTGCGTCAATATTTGAATTTCTCGTACTATGCGCGTGTGTTGTTTAAATTCGTGGATAACGTGGTTTTTATATGACATTGTTACGGTAATCGTATTTTCAACGAATATTTCTTACGAACGGCCATTTTATTAAAATCTGTACAATCTTAAAAGCTAAAAGGTAACGAAACCTAGCATAAAAAAGAAATTAGATTCCGAAATAATACAAAATGATTAAAGTAATTGTATATTGACGCTAAGCCAGGTCGATTCGAACCGCGCGAACGGGGCTTTAAATCGTTAAGCCTCGGGCGGACGGTGGCGAGGACCGACCGGAAACGAGATAATCGAAATTGCACGCGAGCCAAGAAGTCGTGCCGAGACGGTCGACTTTGCGTAGAAAGCAAAATGCGCCCGGCGTCGCTTCCACCGTGAAGGCGCGAGCCACTTGCCAAAGTCCCCACCATCGTGGAAACTCATTCATGGTTCGGGTGAGGCGCAAACCTCACACAGGTGCGTGCTTATTAAATCACCGACGTCCGCGTAACGCGCAAAAATATCGACCGACGATATACGTAACCGTAACGCGCCACGATCCCGCGTAGACGCGTCGATATTACGCAATTGCGGGGCGGATCGAGCAATTCGAATCGTCGATGGAGACCGACGTCTGTTACCGATACGCGGAATTGGACGGTCGGTTTTACGTTTGCAGGAATCCAATCAGGAACAATGGGCATTTGAAATGCGTGTTGGAATTGATTGTGAAAGAAGACATTGCGCGATGGATTTTCTCTTTGGCGTTATCTGTAACGCTGGTGCTGTAAAATCGGTTATTTTGATTGGTATTCAATTTTCATAATCAATTTACCCCTTGAAAGTATAAAAAAACTGTAATTCTTAGTAGTATAAATATCTACGATATCAAAATCCAAGAAATATGAATAAAGGCTTTTAAAAATATTTTTATTGCTTTTAAATTTTCATTTAAATTTGTCATATTTAAGTATGTCGAAAGTGTATTTCCGTGTAATACACATACGCATAATATCATGTATGTTTTTAATGATCGAAAAATTGTTAAAATGTACATAAAGGTTTATTGTCCTAGCATAACGTATTTTAAAAATCGCCAGTTATTTCGAGTGGTCTCGTAAAATGAGCCATAAATTGCAATTGGTCGGCCGTAAATTATATCTCTATTTGCGCGACGCTTTTTATACGTTGTATCAATTTACACGGTCAGGTAGGTTCAGTTCGCGGTGAGAATGTTTCAAATTAATCGTACAACCGCCATTAACTTTACTTATCATTCTTGTTATTAACCTATACGAATCAAAGGTTTCTGTAACATATTTCTCTTCGCATCCGCAAACTGTCTACATACACGCAATTTAAAGCGCGCCAAAAAAAAAAGTATCCACATGAACCTGACGATCCACGTAAATCGAGGGGGATGGTTGTAATCGTTTCGGAGGAACGACCCGCTAAAAAAAAGAGTCGTCCGCTCAAAACCCTCTCGGTGCAAAGAAACGCTCGCGAGACCAGCCTGGACGCGTATCGCAAAAATTTAATGCGCGGAACGAATCCCGCGCGCGTTTCGACTCGGGAGTATTTTCTTCGCGCGAAACTGCTCGACCGGCAGCCTCCCAGTCGGAAGGAATACTCGACTATTTTAACCGTGAAATAACTCAGTCGAGGGTTCAGCCAGGAGGGTCGCGAGGCAAGTGGGAAGAGAGAAAAAAAAAGGAGAGCAAGGGAGAGAGAGAGAAGAGGAAAGGGAGCGTGGCATGATATGTGGGTCCTAAAGATAGAGCACCCGAAACAACCATAAACCTTTTTATTCCGCTCGCCTCGCTCGAACGTTTCTCCGCGGCCCATGCGACGGCCTCGCTTTCCCGTCGCGACGCGCGACGTCGGCTTCTTTTCCTTTTCCTTTCTTTTCTTCTTTTTTTTTTTTTGTTTCAACGCGGAAAAAACGATTTTCCGGGGATTACGCTTTCGTCGCGGGATCCTCGGCTGCGTTTATGCATTAATTCGCCGGATTCCATAATTTCCGCGTTTCCACGCGGGGAGAGGGGTGGGGGGAGGAGCTGTGGAGTGTCACTAGCGTTTTTGCGATATTACTTTAACCGAACAAAATTATCGTGCCCGGTTTCGGGATAATTCCTAAGACGACGGTTAATTGCCGACGTTTTTAATTACCTTCTCGTTGCGGGGTTCGCGGGTCACGGTTATTAAGAGCCGCTCGTTAATGATAAATGGGACGGGGGTTAGGTGAGCGAATCGTTAATGCGTTTTCTTTCGGTACGGTCGAGTAATCGGGATTGCTGATCGGCGCTACTATGTAACGGAAGGGCTATTAATATCTTAATGTCTGTCGATAATTGCATGACGGAGCGCACGGTACATTAGCCGGCGGATTTCGTGAATCCCAACGTTTATCGCTATCCGTGGAACGGGGATGTTTATGCGGAATGCAATTTTGAAATGATTTCGTGGGATCGGTACGCCGAGTATGCGTCAAGTATTTCATACACGTATAATTGTTATGTATATTGTATATAAAAATGTATTATATATTTTTTTCTACCGAGGCATTCTGAAATGGCGATTTTTGTAGAAGGTTTGATAATTATTAATATTTATAACGTATTATTATTTTGTGCTTCTACCTATTATAACTGACATTCGTTCAGCGTTTTTTAAACATTTATTTCCCTTCTCAACTTTGGACACAATGACAATTTTGATAAGTACAGCAAAACGAGTCGATAAGAGTAAAAATAAAAAGTATATATTTTCCTTCGACCAGCCCACATTCTAATCATAATTTGCCTTTGATCATCAAAACACGTTCCGGCCCGCGACGCTTTGACAACGCATCGAAGATAACTGCGACGCATCTTCGCGTTAAGGTTGTTCGCATCGAGAAAGACGCGGCCACTCGACTGTGTTTTCTCTCTCGCCGAGTCGCTCTCGGACTTCCATTCATTTCTGCGGCTCGATCGCCGTCGTTATTATGAAATATAATAGTCGTTATGCCGGTAGAGTGACGTCACACAGGTGCGGCCACGTAAGCAACACGTGCATTGCGCGTTAGCAGCGAACGTTAACGAGCCACTACGAGCGGAGTGTGTTCTTTTCCTCGAGTAGCGTCGTTAAGCGAGCGGGACGATTAACCTCGCGGGGTGTGTATCGTTGACGAACGGCCAAGAGGAGAACGAAACCGGGGAAAATTGGTATTCTAGCGGACAACTCGTAATTGAGTCGCTTCGTAACGTACGATGCGCGGATATTTCGGAGTTTGACGGGAATTTATTTTCACTCGTGAGATAAAATTCGACGGTGCTCGGGGGGAAAGCGTGTTGACGCGTTAATCGCCACGTGAGCTGTAATATTTAATAATATTAATTCGGTTAATAATTGTGTTAATACTAGTTGGACGATACTCGAGGCACGGTGGTGTATTAATTGTATTATTAAGGTTGCGTCGTGTCACGCGTGTCAACCCACGTGTGGGTCAACGCGTTAACGAAGAAATCCATTATTATGTATTGCGTTACATAAACGTTGCTTGCCGCGTCACGTGTAATCAATAGTATAATTATGGAATATTATGCATTGAATTAATATCAATAATTAGGGCTATGAATGTGTCAGCTGCGTAGAGGTGACGCAGCGTTCAATGCGTTAACGAAGATATCCAGTATTATGCATTATGTTACATACATGTTAAACGCGCCAACTATATTTAAGTTCCATGCGAGTTTACTTACTGTACTTACGGAATATTAATTTGAGTAATATCAGATTCGCACAAAATCGTTATAGGCCAATTTTCTCAAAAAGTTACAATAAAATTTAAGGCATCCCGATACTCGTGGAAGCCACCGTGCTTAAACGCCTTTCGCAAGGAAACGATAATTTCGTCAGTAAGTTTATTTTATATGTATACACGTCTCGCGCAGCCACGGGGTTAACAACGATTTTCAGAATAATCGCGGTGCATTATCGCGATGCACAGCGGCGAAAAGTAATTGACGTTACCGTTGGGACAGCAGATTTCTGCTGAACCGTAGAAGAATTCACGATCGAGCGGCGATTATGCGCAAACGATTTCCTGTTATAGCAACGCAACGGTGGCATCGACGCGGATGTTTATCGTCGAGATGATCGATAGCAACGTAAATCGCGAGACGTTGAAACCTGATCGACATGCGAAAGAACGACATTCTGGTTAACTTCTCCTTTTTTTTTTTGCCAAACGTATTCGGTGCTTTTTTAATTGGCGACCGAAGGACGTGGAAAGAGAAACGAAAAACTGAAGCGACCGAGTACCGCTCTCTGCTCGTGGCGGAGAGGAAAAAAAAAACATATACGAGATCTACCGAGGGAGAAACGTAAACCTGGCAAGTGACACGTGCCCGAAGAGTCATTATTCCATCAGCGGGTGCTCCGTCGTCGATTCGAGACACTCTGCGGTACACGCACACGTGTTTACGCGTCATTACGCGCATGTGCACGCAGATGACGCGAAACGAAAGTGCATTCCCGAGCGAGAGAAAGAGCCGCGAATAAACGCGCGCGGCGACGAATCGAAGACGCGAGATTAAATAAATACGTAATGAAAGGCGATTATAGCTAGTGAGATTCGAAGATTTGTGATAATAACCGGATTCGGGGATTCGATGTAATATCGGAGCTCGGTGATTCGAGACACGTGTATTTTAATACAACTTTCGATTGCTTATCCCAAATCCAGATTTCAGATTTTCAGAATTCCAGATTTGAATCCGCGACTCGAATCAGATTCGAATCCGATAGCCGAATCCTAAAAAATTAAAGTCCACGCAAGAATCCCAGACAGGATAGATTAATCGTTTGCCTGTTCCCCCAAAAACTGAATAAATCTCGCCCGACGTATAAATACAGCATACCCCGTGATGGAAAATAAAAATTTTACGACCCACGATAAAAGGAACTTTAATGCATAGCTTCGCGTTCCACGTTTTCAGGAAATGGTACGCAGAGGAATAAGTATACACCGGAACACCGTGTCTTTCCTTTATAGTTTGACTATAACTCGATTCCTTCGTAGCTCGGTTACGTAAATTATGTATGTACATCGTAAAGTGACACGAGAAACGTAATGAGAAAATACTCCGCGTTGAGTGGCGTGTCAGTTCCTATTAGTCACTGCAACCATCTCCGAAGTTACAGATTCAAATTACTTTGAATTACGTTATATTCGTAATTACGGAGCTCGAAAAGCAGCTACGTCAATTGCAAAACGTAAAGTAGATCGCTAAAAAAACTTTAATGCTCTCCTCTTACGGATAAAGCATTCGTAATGTATTAACCCCTTTGTACCCAATACCTCGCTTTTAATATCATTGCATTACCTATACCAATTTAAAACCCTTCTTGAACGATGTTCGTTTTTTTCATAAAAAAAAAAAATAAAGTGACTAACGCAGATGAAAAATTTTTAGCTAGGAACGAGTACCTTTGTACCTCTTACAATATTTTTTATCGTACAGGTAATATTAATACATGTATACACCAGGCGTATAAATACGCGTCTATCATTAGCCATCTATAACACATTTACCGTTTTACCGAACTGATCTAACTAATAACGGGAACCGTTTCGACGTTAGCATATTTTTATCGGGAACCTATTGCGAATGAAATAACGAGCGTAACGACAGCCGACCGACAAGCGGAAATCGCGCCTTACGTATCGATGGTTCCGCGAGAGATTGTGCCGCAGTCAAAGGGTTAATACCACAGAACCGACATGGCCAGAGCGTGGGCACCGCAAAACGTGTTACGAAATTCTCCCCGTAAATCACATTTAGCCTTGTCGTAAAAACGTTTCTCGCTACCGATTTGTTCCGACAGTGCGGTCGTTCGTGCACATCACTGACTCCGGACTCTCGTGTGGCCAGAAGAGTCTTGCGCCGTACATGCGAGAAGAAAGAGGCGCAACGGTGCTGCATCTCGCATCTGTCGTAGAATACTCTTCCCCTTTCAACTCATTCTCTCTTCCTCGGACCTCCGTACCCTCTCACTCCCTCTCTCTCTTTCTCTCTCTGTCTGCCTTCCACCTATCGTCTCTTTCATCAGTCCTCTCTCCTCGCGGCCTCTCTCTCGTAGACCACAGGCAAGGCAGAAACCGGCCCGCGTTTGAACCACCGAGAGCAGCACGCACTCGCCTGTACTCGTGTACGTGCAGCGCGTTAATGTGCGTAGAGATAAGGCGGAGGAGACACGCACACGGCGCCAATGGGACGCGTATTAACGAAAGGCAGGATGGAAAAGAGCGGCCCGGGGTGAAGGAGCTTCTTGACTGCCTGACCCCCCCGACCGACCACTCGATGTCAATTTCTCGTTACGTTCCTTCCCCTTTCTAGGCTACGCGCGAAAGGTCACTCCCTGCCCCTCCGCCTCCCTCGCGGCCACTTAGTTTCTCTTCGGACGAAAGGTGCGAAAGAACCGACCGGACTCTCGGAATATCGGGGAAAAAAGGGAAACATAAATATCGATGTCGCGTTATCGTTTCTATTAAATGGGAACTTTTCTTATTACCTTTGTATTTTTTATGGATGATTATGATTTTACCAGTAAAACAAATACATATATTAATGATTATTTATGAAACTGGCAGGTAATGTATTTTTTTCTAATAATGTTTTATAATTATATTAATTATTTATGAAATTAGCAAATTAGAGATAGGTATACAGATCTTAAAAGTTAGAACGCGTAGGAAAGTATTAGTTCACGGAAGAAATTAGATACTTTTTTCGTTATTTTTTTAAAAATCTGAAATCCGTCAAATTCACGGGTACCGTAAAACAAGTGTTAAATACCACGCGAATCTTAAAATGATATTCCAATTAAGGCCGATTCTCACCATATCTCTCATCATCGCGACACGGACCGTGGCTGTTCCATTATTCGAACCTCATGATTCGTATACGTACGGATTTCGATATCTGGCCATCCATTCGAATACCGTGAAATCCGAATTGTACCATTGTCCCTAGTAACGATCACGAGGTATAATTTGAGAATTAATTCTACGGTCAGTGATCATTACGGGCCGTATCGCCAATAACTCTCCACGTAATTTCTTTTCCCCGCTCCGGAGGAAGAGCGGCGATAGTGCCGAGGGGAGAGAGAGAGAGAGGGACGAGGAAAGAAAGGGATGACGGGAAGATCAGACGAGAAGAGGGCCGAGATGGCCCTTCCTTCTCGCTCCTTCGCCCTTCCCATCTCGCTCCGGTCGCCTTCCTTTGTTCCCACGCCTCTCTTCGGACCCTCCCCGACCTCTCCATCTTCTCTTCCTCCTCCTCCTCCTCCTCCTCCTCCTCTTCTTCTTCTACTTCTCCCGTGGCTGATCTGCCCCGTCGTCCTTTCGTGATTCACCGTTACACACAAAGGGAAGCTCGGACCCCGGGTATAAGCGGATAGAGGGAGAGAAGATGAAAAAGGGAAAAAACACGGAGGAGAAAACCACCGAGGTGGTTTCGAGATGAGACGACGGCCTGCGAGTTCCTTCGGAGAAGGTGCAGCGTGAAAGTCGAGATAAAAATGAGCAACACCGGCCGAGGCTGATCGTTTCTACATACGAACTCGAAGAAAATTCTACGGAAGCGGGACTTCCTTCCTGCTGTCGCTTTACGACCGGTCGTACCGTTGCGTCAAACCGTCGGATCGTTTAAACCTTTTACTACTGGCACGTTGTGCTCTCTAAACTTGCTGTTGGATTCCCGGTTGAAGGGAGAAATATAATACTTCGGTGTTAACAAAACTTATTAATTTGATTAACTGCAAAACGTGAAGTTACTTCTCTCTTAGAATTACTCGGTAATCAAAATAATAACTTTGACTGTGAGGAGTTGGGAAATGTTACGAGGAACGTTTTGATCGGTGGAAATTAGGAAAACTAGGTTTTTAGAAAAGCGGAATGGAAGGGACGAAGGAGAAGTGGTAAGATAACGACGCAAAAACAGGACATTAGAAAGTAAGTGATTCAACGGGGATGCGTCAGGTGTGAGTCAGAAGGGTCGAAAGATTCCCCGAATGCAAAATATTAATTATCGAATGAGTATCCAATATTGTAAGAAACAATGCGTTACGCGAGGGGAAAGAAAACGTTATCGTTATAAGGTCTAGATTAAACTAGAATAACCAAATTGGTCGAAATGACGGATATCAACATTTTTTTTTCTAAATTACAAAAATTGTTGAGGCGCCTAGTTTCGGAGAAGTTTACGTTAACTTTTTCTATAATAATCACCTTTCCGTACAGAAAATCTCAGCGCAAGCGAAACAAACAAGTTGCTACGCGCGAACCGGAGTCTTTGGAGACACTCGGCGCAAGGGTTTCGAGATTAAAAATAAAATATTTGCGATAAAAGTTCTTCCGCGGCTAGCAAGCCAGCGCGCGATGTGCTTTGATCGCCCGGCGGAGGAGGAAAGTAAATTCAGATATCCAATATGAGGGTACGGGCGACGGGGGGATAAAATGTAGAAAATGGCTTCCGAGATAAACTGATAGACCATAGGGATAGTATCCCGGAGAAAAGTGGAGCGAGAATAGCTCTTGGAGTCGATATACGCACCTAAGAGTAGATCGCGCGAGCGTCGTAAAAGTAGGAGGCTATAAAAAATTCAATAAAATTGCAGCGTCCTGCCGTGATCCATCGTCTTGCGCGAAAAGGGAAGATCGAGCATTCGAGATAAATCGAGGGAAAATATCGGAGGGGGGAGAGAGAGGGAAGACACGGATATCGAAAACGATTTTGCGGTTTTAAAATGAGGTGGGCGAATCGCGTATTGGTACCCAAATAAATCTGGAGTTTAATGAGCATAAAGGAACGTTAATTTTTATTTTATTGGAGATACAGTACGACATTACTTGTTTGCAGGATAATTCTCTCGAATTGGAATATTTTTCTTTACACCGCTTTGGGTAAATGGGTGACGGCCGACAAGTGAGTTTTGGTATAAGCGAGAAATATAATTTCATACATATTAATATCAAGGTTGACAACAGTTACAAAGGGACAGTAATACTTTTCACACTCCTCCATTGTATTATTTTTAATTTTATGTTCTCGCTCAGTTCATCAACGTTCCGGTCACCCAGAAAACAATTAAAAACCCCAAATCAACCCGACATTTCTCCACCAACGAGTTCCACTTTCAAAGTATAAATTTAACTAAACTATAACAAGCAAGCCGGTGGAGGGATAGCAGTCGCCAACTCCCATTGCACCGATCTGCATCGACGACCAGTAGCAAAGACAGGAGACAAAGGGGAAGAAGGGCGCAACCGAGTGAAAAAACGAGAGTACGAAAAAGCGTTCTCCGCAGAGAACGCCGGCATGGCATAGGTACCGGGTAGAGATTTCGAGCTGCACGCGAAATAAAGCAAAGAGGGGACCCACGGATAAATTGACCGGTAGCCGAAGGGCATTCGGAAGAGGCGGAGAGGAGAGGAGAGGGAGGGGGGGATCTCGAAGGCGGTGGCGGCAGGGGCCAGAAAGGAGGACGAGGTAGGTGGTTAGCGGTGAGGGAGTGCATTCGACGGTGTGAGAGGGGGGAGGGGGAGGACGGGGGTTCGATTCGGTTCCGTGAGAGTACGCGAACGATAATTCGGAGCCACGCGGGCTCAGCTCAAAGGACCCGCGGGACGATATATCAATGCCCTGCTTGGAGAACAATTCGAACTATCTGCGATACACAAAGAAAAATACCAAATCGAATGCCTGGAATAGCGGTGAGCGGCCACGGCTCCTTCTGTCTCTCTTCCCCACCCCTCTCCCCCCACCCCTCCACGGTCCACCTTTTCGTGCGTTCGTCGACTCTCCTTTTCTCTCCCCCCCCTTCCCATCCTCTCTCCTTCCGTCGCACTCGCGACTCCTTTATATACACCCCGTTTTCCCCCAGGTTAGGTACGTTCCTGTCGGACTGGCTGCAATGCCAATGGACTTACCACGGGACTCTCTTCCCGAAAACCTCTTTGAGCGCGTGTGTGCGTGGGGAGAGCGCACGTTGCGCGTACGTGCGTGCACGATCGAGAATCGGGGGAGGACCTATCGACGGGGCATAAATTAACGAGCAGCAGGAAACCTAGGGGATTCTGGCCGATGTTACGCGGAGAGGAGGAAGGGCAGCGTGAATCGCTTCCGGTGGAGAGAAGGCGCCGATTTATCTGGAATCGGGCATACGTTACGTTACCAGGAACTTTTCTTCGAGGAAAGTTTCGTGGGATGTTTGTTCGAAAAGGGTGTTGAATCCTCTCTACGTGATTTTAAATTCTCATAATTAATTAACCGCTTTTTATGATGAAAAACGTATATTTTCCAAGCGTTATAACCGCCGAGTATATTATTTGCGAAGTGATTTTTTTATTAAAGGAAATAGCGTTTCCAGAGATCCAAGAATCGCGCGCCCCCTCTCCTACGTCGATTCGATTAATTTCGCGATGCCAATTTTATCGCTGCCCGCGGCGACGTCGCGGGTAACAAAAAAGTTACCGCCAACGATATATACGGCGCAACCACGGACGTAGGATCCACGGACCACGTGGCTCCTATCTGGCGCATAGCGACTGTATATGTCAATCGAATGATGGAGCGGTGGTTTGGTTATAATTGGATCAGTTTAGTTAGGTATTGCAAATATTGGCAGCCAGGGAAGCTGCCGACCCAGTGATGAAACCTAATTGGGTAAGTCGGCCTGGCTTGGCGCCAAACGAACCGGCCCCAAGCTTCGAATTCTAGATACTCCGATGATGCCTCTTCCATCTCACCTCAACGTTCGCTACCTCCTCCGTCAGCCCCGCTCGCCACCGCACAAACCTCCCCCCTCCCCCCTCCCCCAAACCGTGTGTCGATGAATACGTCGCACGGAAATTGACACGTAAATACAACGGTTCGGGGTTTGCGCAAAATGGAAGTGGACGATGGGGAATTCGTTCGACCGGCTGGTTTAATTGGACTGCAACGTCGCGACGAGACGCGGCGACCGAGCGACGTTGAAATTGCATCAAGGCCGGGGGGGGGGGGGAGGCGGAAAGAAAAACGATGATGAGGGGAGAGAGAGAGAAGGATAAAGGGGGTGGAGAGGCAGAGAGAAATAATTTTAATTATGTAAACGAATCGCGTATATGCTTCAGGAGGGGACAAAAAGGATCAGTTCGTGCGGCGTGGATTGTGAAAACAAAATTTAAGCGATTTGATTACCAGCGATATCGCCAGTTTTAGAGGGACTGTAATTCTCGAAGTGTGTCAGCGGTGAATTATAAGGGCAATAAAACCTGGCTCGATCGAGTGGCGCTTCGAAAAAAAATATATGGATTCATAAAAATCCCACGTGGAAATTTATACCGCGATAGGTGGGACGAATCAAAGCGGCGTAGGTTAAGCTTGCGCGACGGTGAATGAAGTTTACACGGAGAGAGTTTGCTCGCTAACTCACTCAAGAGAGAACTTGGCGGTAAATGAGCGGGTAAACCACTGATTAGCAAACAGAATCGCTCGATGGTACTCGGTGTGATCAGTCGCGACGTGTGAACCAATGGGTGCGAGGAGCGAGTAAACTCGACACGTGTAAACTACGCTCAATTTCGAGGTTCTACCACCGGGGGATGTTCAAAGGGCAATGTTTACTCTCTGCGGTCGAAGACTAAAAGGGGAGAGGTCACGCGTCTAGTGAGTAAACACGATAATTCGTTGACGCCGAGCAAGTAAACTTACCGATTCGTTAACGCTATGCTGGTAAACTGATTCGCTCGTCGCTGCTAAGTAAAAGAATTTAAACCCTGGGAGTAAACTACTGTGTAAACTGCTTGTTAATCGCCCAAGAGAGGCTGAAAGTAACGTTTCGCTTGTGAAATAAAATATTCCAGACAGAGAAGTTTACTCGCGCGAGTAAAAAGACAACTCGTTCCCTCATTGACCATAGATAATTTTACTCGTAACAAGTAAACTCGTTTAATCATCGACAGTGGTTGATTTTACTCGCAGCGAGTAATCTCACTCACGCATCGACGGTATATGTATACATGATTTTAATCGCAGCGAGTAAACACACTCATCTATCGACGCTAGGCGATCTCAATACCAGCGAGTAAACTGCTTCTCTATGTAAACAAAGCATAAGAAAAAAAGAGTTTTCGACAACAATCGATAGCCCGCCTGTCACGGGGCTTCGGTCCTTCCTGCCCGGCCGAATATGAAACTCGAGAAATTTCGGGCGCGGGGTGAACGAACCGCAGGAAAGCAACGTGCTCCTCGCCCGTGATGCACCGTGCATTGTAAACGAGCCGGGCGACAAGTGTGCACTTGATAGTGTTGACCTTTCAATGACGCTAAGCTACTCCCTGCCATTGCCATTACGATCTCCTCTCGCTCCCCCCCCCCCCCCCCCACCGTCTCTCTTTATCCTCCTAACTCGCGTCGAAGCCCCCTCCGCTCCACTCTGTGCTAATTTTCAAGAGGCCGTTAAATATCTAGGCATTTACAGCATCGAGCGATTCGACCACGTGCAGCACGCTGTCGCTTGTATTCTGAGTTTACAGCGGTGGCGTCGCGTTTAGAGCGTCCAAGATTTTATTGCGCGTCCTTGTTACTTTCACCGACGAAAGGGAATTTTTTTCGTTTCGTATTTGATGGTGGTCTGTCGCAGAAGCGATTTACTCTGCTGCTAATAGAAGTTTACTTATACCACTTATTAGTTCTTATCGTATTTAGAGTGCGAAATGGGAATATTATTGCTTCTTTATTGTTTACTGAAATCAACCTCGTTCCAGTGTAATACAACACCGATTAATCGAACATTGATTAAAAATTATCGTAGTACAGAAAAATGGTACGAAACGTAGCAGGTAAAAAATACGATTTATGAAATTTTAGAATGAAGTGGGAAAATTTATTTATAAGTTATTATTTCTGCGAAAGTCTATTGTGCAAATAAAGTTTAATTGCAGAAGCAAACGTTGCTCTCCAACTTCACGCGACCAACGTTGTGCTATATATTGTATAAACAGTCGAATAGATAAAAAATGTAAGTTTAACCCCACGTTGGCCGCGTGGGGTACAGCTTGTACCTGTACCGTACAGGTGACCTACAATGTGACAAACATCGACGCGATTAACGTAGGATTAATACAGCTTCGCAGTTGTATTGATTTTAATAGGCGGGGGTCCATCTTGACGATGTACAGCCATACTTTTTTTCATTAACTACGAGTTTATGCTTCCTACGACAATAATTATTCGGGAGAAATTAAAGTATAAAGTCGGACGAGGAGTGTAAGCGGCATCGGAGGTCGTGGCAAGTTCGAGGTTAATCGTTCGTTTGGCAAGACGTGCCTCTCGGACCGCCCACGTTACATAAGAAGAAAAAGTATGCTATAGGATCCAGAAAATGATCGTGCGACACGAAAAATTTGATATTATCGATCATAATGCGTATAAGACCATTAGGTTTTGAAGTAACGTTTAATACATCCCAGCGTTCCAAGTATAAATTTGTAATAAATTTTCCTATCCGGATATTCGAATATTTGAAAACGTAAATAATTTAAAGTAAGGGTATCCAAAAACTCTAATATTGTCGACATAAAAAGTCGAAGAACTGAACATTTGCACGTCTTCCGATATAATCATTTACCGTTAACGCTTAACATTTAACAATCATAACTCTCGATACCACAAACGCAGACAAATTACGCATTCTCAAATCCGATCGGGGAAACTTTAAAAAAGTGACAAAACTCCCATCCCACACGATTCGCCACCCACATCGCGACCATAAAATAAATTGAACCGCGTGTCACGTTACTGCCTGCAGTTTAAAAATAAGTATAAGCATGTAATCTTTTATATTCCGATCCCCGTTCCAATATAAAGAACTACTGGTATTTTAAAATGCAAGATTCGTCGATGTTAGGAGATTTATAAATAACGATCAGCCGATGATCGATCGTTTTTCTTTATATTAAAAAATACAAACTTAGTAAAAATATACATAGTAAAAAAATACAAACATAGTAAATATTTAATATAAACTGACTCAATTGTCAAAATAAAATTGATTTTCAATTCCAATTGGTTTTTCTAAAACTGATCGATTACGTCGTGAATTTTATCACGCCATTTTCACTTCTCACCGTCAAGCTACCCTGCATAAATTACTCTTTACCGAAACGAAACCCCGTATCAGCGTTTTGAAACGGAAGATTTGTCCGAGTTAGCGGGTTCACTGAGGCAGAACGGAGGATTACAACGAGTGACGAGAGAAGAGAAGATGCGCGCTGATCCGACCACGTATGGGCGCGCGCGCGCGATCGTAGGCGCGTCTTACACATATGTACCGGGCCGGGGGGGGGGGGATGATCACGTGAGCGTAGGGCCCAACGGCTGGCACGGCCCCGATGAATAATTCACGAGGGGTCGCGGAGCCACGGGGCCCCATGACCGTCGTAACGCACGCACGCATGCGCGCGCACACACATACGAGCCGTGCCACGCTGCCTGCTTCTCTATGAGAATCACCGACTCCGCTCGGCCGTTACACGGCCATTACGCACCTTCGTTATTCTGTCTTCTCTCGCCGAAACTGCTCAAGGTCGGCCAACACTACTACTCGGATTTTCGAGAATTTTTATCGGACTCGATGACACGAGCGCGCGAAGTTTCGCTCTTGGATTATCGAAGAGAGCCGTTGCTCGACAGTTTATTTCGAGCAAGTGAAATATTTTCGTACTACTAGGATTCGTTTTCACGCTTTGCGTACAGACGATCGAGAAAGTCTGCGGATATTGGATATTAATACGTTATGGTAGAATTGAGAAAATCTTACGACCGTACGGTGTTAATTCAAATTTGAATATGTGACGTTAGTTCGGTAGTTAAACTCGCAACGAAAAATATTAAATGTGGGTGCATTACGTTTCAAGGAAATTGTATTGTTACGTCGCTGTACGTGTTTTAATTTGTTTACTATCCTGCCTCTTACCAAGACAATTTACATCGAGTTACATTACACGGATGTAAATTTTATTTCCGTTACACGCCTTATTAATTGCATTTCTGTTACGCTAACGAGGGGTTTAAAGAACCCTTATCTCGAGTCGATCGTTAAAGGCGGGAAACGTTGAAAACAAAACTTCTTACGCGTCAATAACATTTCTAGTCAACCCACCCCGTATATTATTTGCCGAGAGTTCTTCGGGTAAAAGAAAATCGCGTTTCCAAAGGTTTCAGGAATCGCGCGGTCTCGTCAACCGAATGATCGTGGAACAAACGATCCCGGCCGAAGTATATCCTTCTTTGCTTACACGAGGATTATTCTTTGGAAGAAGAAGAGAGCGAATAGAGAAGAGAGAGAGGCGAGGAGGAGAAATCGGTGCGTCAGCTCCCGCCAGAAATAACGTGGATATACTTAGACGGCCCTCCGTCCAAGATCCAACCAAACCTCGCGTCTCTGAGGCCAACTCGAGTCCTAATGAAAACTACTAGCGCGAACTCTCTTCAGGATAAAGGAGCGTCGTTCTATTCCCAACGAAAGCTGTCTGAATTATGTCCATTACGCGGAACGACCGATAAGGAAACGCGTGGTTGACGGAGAACAGGTGTCCTCTCCGACGGGATGGACACTATCCGCTGTAGCCACAGTCGAGAGACTTACGTTAAGTCTGCTTTGCTTCCCACCTACTCGTTTACGCGATTCGCTAATCGGCGGCCATTAGCCAATCTCGAAGACGAACCAATAGGAAGTGGGCAACTTTAACACGTTCAGAGAAGCAGTGTAATATGGAATATCTTTATGCAGAACGGTGACTTTATTCGTTAGGTATTACGTTATTTGATTTGTTTAGCATTTGCTTGGGGCACCGGGGAATCGTCTACTGTACGTGAATTTCATTTACACTGGTAAACGTGCGGTCTTGAAGCATAACACCGCGTGTTTACTGGTGAGCAAGGTGGCTGATTAAGTAGTTAAAGGGTGTCCCACCGGTGGACAAGCGGGGATGGCTTTGGAAGATTTTATAGGTTTCAATAATTTATTGCGACTTTATGTAATTTATTAAAACTTGGTACACTAACGGTTAGGTAGATAAAAATGTTACAGTTCATTAGATGATGATATTGAATCGTAATTAATTATAATTGCAATATTGACAAATAAAATCAATGATTTAAACATCGCAAGGAAAAAAAATTAAAACCCTCGAAAAAGAGGGGAGACATTTAGTTATTTTCCCGACGGTGGATTATCCGAAAGGAATTGTCTCCCGTTCAGTTCCAATAATCGACGTGCCACTGTAATTAGAAGATCCCAATAATTCGGGGAATCCGGATTCTCCAGATTTTCGACATCAGAGCGCAAAACTCCGGAGAATCCAAAGTTCGGATGATCCGGATTAGCCCGCCGCAAGTACTCGGTAACTCAATTTCAGTTCAAACCTTTTTTCTACGTATAACCGTGATTGCCGTATTTACTATTTCGAAGCTTACCGAGATCGCGACGAGCGTCAAGAAATGATTAGCGACGGAACCACTGAACCCTAACCCACGTTTCAAATTATCTTTACAGAAGAAACTAGGTAACATGTTGTAAATAAAAAATTTTCGAAATAAAAGAATGAATATTCGGATAATGGGTAATGATCATAATTATTTGTTTATCGTTACACGGAAGTATGCATCGTACGTGAACACTATTATAAATAAAAGAAGACGTATTCTGGATGGGAACACTCCGCTTGGATAACAGAACACTCAGATAATGGGTGCTCGGGTACAGGAGGATCTCCCGTAATTTCATTCACGATAAAAAATACCGCGACGTGGACGCTAGAGGAGGTCGGGGGGGGGGGGAGAGAAGTTACGTTGCGAGCGTCCACCTCGTGGGCAAGCGTTGCAATGATAAATTTACAGTCCGTAGACTGCCATAGAAACGTAGTTACCGCTGGAAATAAATCCATCCCCGCGTAAAAATAAAACTAGAACGAGGTGGTACGACATACGAGCCACTAAGAGGCCGGTGTTATGATAAACCGCTCGCGAGCAAAAGAAACGTCGCGCGAATGCGAAGAAGGACCGAGAGGCGAGTTAACGTACGGCGGAAAGTACCGTTCCGCCGGTCGTTGACGTGCGCGTCGTGTTAACGATGATTGATAGATTTATAAAAATAAAAACGGATCGGCTTCGGCACCGAAATAACGGATACCGACGAATTGGGACATATGCATTTGGTTTTCATCGTCACTTGCGTCGAGGGTGGACGGAGATCCGAATTCAGTTTCGTTGCGAGAGCTAATATTCAAAACGTAACGTTGATCAAAACACAACATTGACCGAAATTCGTGAAGTAATATTGCATGAAACGTGAACTATACGTGAAATTCTCCCATACGTACATTCAATCGTAATACTCTTCGCTACAAACGCGTGGACTTACACATTTTTCATTAAGTATCCACGTTATCTAAAAATAAGTGATCTCGAGCTTAAAAGAGCTTTGAGAAAAATTTCAGGATCATTGAACAACGGATATCGAATTAATGGGGAACAAGAAGACGAACGCGTGAGAAAAATGCGCCGTACAGGAATGAAGGTCAAAGATGTGATTTTACAAAGGACCGAACAGATAGAGGAACCGAAAGACCACGTTTCGTGGACTCGGTGAATGATGACAGTGCTAATACGCACGGCACTGTGACAAATCAAGCGCCGTGCCAACAGGATGCGAGGGGTGGTGGGAGGGGAGGGGACGACGGAGGGTTGGTGGAGGGGAGGGGGAAAGGGAGGGGAAGGGGACGAAATAGACGGGGAGGAAGACCAATGAGGCTCCTCGTCGCAGACGTGATGGAAACGTTAATGACTGCTTCGTTAATCTAATCTCGCTCGAGGACCAATAATAACACGTAAAAATGACACTGTGTTCCGGTGTCTGATTACGATGAGCTCCTTCATCGAAGTGATACGTCGAGAGCGGGGAGAGAGGGGGAGGGGGGGATGATTCGCTCATCGCGATGACATTCGATGCGCGATCGAATGTACTCGTTGGAGCTCAGTGGAGCGTCTATTACGCGGTCCTACGAGATTCGTGGATATGGTGGAAAAATTCTATTTCCGGGGGATTTTTCATCGTTGATTTGCGGTGACTTTCGTGAAATATGCATCTTCATTTTTTTTTTTTTATGGATTTTTAATTAGGATCTACTCTTTTGAAATGTGTCGCTTTTGACTGTGATTAGAATATATTGAACTAAGGAACTTTCTAAAAACGAGCGGACAAAGACTTTTGTTACTCGCTGTATTGAATTTAGGACCATTAAAAATCAGTTTTATTTGTGGGATTGAGCCTAGCGGAATTAATCGAGAGATAATGGTTTTCGGATAATCGAATAATCGTATAATCGTCCGTCGGGAGAATAACAAAACGCTTCAATTATTTTTAAGTATATTCATATTCTCTTGACTTTTTTGCGACGTACATATTCCGATAATTACTGCCGATAAAGATGGTTCTATTTATTCACCAACGAAGGCTAATAATTCGTGTGTAAACCGTCTTATCGTATCGATGTTAATATTACGTTTTATTGTTGGGATAATCGATATTTCTGTTAATTGACGTTTCGATAATTAATGTCGTTCCACACTGTTATCCATTTTATTTGAAGTGGCCAACGTTGCAGTCTTCGATTTCCAGAAAAGTTTCAGCATTTTTTCTTTAGCGATCGGAGCAACGAACTGTTAAAACACGTTTATTAAATACAATATGATCGTCATAGCATTATATTCGCGACACAATTTAGGTACACACTTTTCAAAGTGGTCGCAACAGCTAACTGGGGAAATCGTTTCGAAGTGCAACGTTACGAGGCGCGAAAACAAGAGGAGGAAGAAAAGAATCCCGAGCAACGTTACGACATATTCGGAGTGAAAAATTAAATAAACTTGGACGTTGCACAAAGTCAACACGCGATCTCACCGTATATAAAACAAACGGATGCGTGTACACGCAATTTAAAATATGATTGTGGCACGACTTGGATTAGCTCCAAATGTAGGTGAGCAGCCTTCGTGGAATTCATAATACGTTTTAAGACGAGTAGTCGCGGTCACGTTTATTAATCGCTTCCCGAAAACGCATTCGGTGAATTTTTGTCGCGTTATGACGACGACGCGCGAACGGAATACACGTCGCCGCGTAGGATCAATTTATCTCTGTTCGACACTGACGAAAATTTTCTGACGCATCGATCAACGTACGGGATTGCGGTATGCGAAGTGAAAAATAGTAGCAACGCGTTATATGCGCTATTGAAAGACTAACGTAATCGTACGTCCACGCTTGGAGAGTCGCCAAAGAAAAGACAGTGTTCAAGTAGATGCGGAGCTGCGGGAACACTGGGAACGGCAGTTGTATCAGCTGGACTGCCGATTTTCGGTTAATTCGATAACCGCGACGTTTTATCCGTGGGAAATTTAATTCCGAGGAGCAATGAAGTTAGAGACAACGAGGCGAACGTTGATCGTGGAGAAGAGTCGTTGTATTATGATTGTCCGGTATTTTCTTTCCAATAATGAGGTAATTGAGTAATTTGGGTAACCGATCTTTCGGAAAATAGAAACGTTTGTTGCGTTTTCCAGAGGTTTCGATGTTTTTAGTTTGGTTAATATTGAAAACGGAATACAATTTTTTTATTTAATTATTCGGATGGTTCGGCTAATCATCTTGCATAGAAGAATGGAAAATTCATGTGCCGTGCAATTAAGATGATTCGCGTACTAACAAAATCATCCATATCCCGTTGAAGACATATTCGAAACGCACGACTTGATTCTAATCAAACTCTGCGTAGGAAAAAAGAGAATTCGTATCCACCGAAATTAGGATGAATCGCACCAAAGATTTTCCTACCAATCGATTCACCACAGTTATCCGATCGGAGACATATTTCGAGCACAACTCTCTGCCAATTCGTGGAGTCGAGCAAACGTTTCTTGCTCACCGTAGAAAATCGCCGGCGAGGGGAAACTTTCTAAGTGCAGACTGCATAATCCATTGCATGTCGAGCGACCGGTGAATGCGCGTGTACAATGTGTGCCTCTGTGTTCGCGTGCGCGCGCGCGCGCGCGTGCAGCCCGCGTCTCTATCCTACGCGAGCAGTCTATATACCGATACTGCCCGACAATGTGTGGTCAACTTTCGACCTCGATGGAAATGTAACAGGTAGCCTTGCGAGAAAATGTGAAAAAAGTGTGTGACTCGGCTTGAAGTTCTATATTGGTGCATGTAACGTTTTACGCAACTTTTCGATCGCGATGGGGAACTCTGCGAGGTCCATGGTAGAAACTGCGGTTTTAATAAATTAACCCGTCGGTGTAGTACTTTATTGTTTGGTACTTCGGTACTTAGTTGCCGGGATAATTATCGTTGCTGATCTTGCGTCGGTGGTTATAGTGGAGGATGAAGTTAACCGTTGCGAAGTTTAATAAATTATTTATATCTCGTGCGTTTTTTAATAGATAGTTATGAAGGGTTAATGGCGTCTAAACAATATTCGGATCTGTGAAATGTGTGAACATCCATTCTTCCAACGATGGATTTCTATTTACATCCGATACTAATTTACCATTGCCATTTGCAGGAGTGGGATAAATATCAAACGATTCATCGATCGGGATAGTTATAAATATCATGCATATTTACTGATGAGAAAGCAATTTTTAATATTTTGGAAACCATTGGTGCAATTCATCCTAATTGCATTCGACATGAGTTTACCATTCTCCTGTGCGAATATCTATCATCCTACCTAAATAATTATTAACAATTTAATTCCCTCCATCGGACACACCAAAATACAAAAATTCAATTCAAAGCTCTCTTAAAATTGATATCAAAGAGCTCTTCGGAAAGAAACTCTTCGATTACCAAAAAAACAAATTCTCCTCTCCGCGGTTCGCAACGACGACGGCAAAAAGTAGCAAGCGTCGGAGAAAACCATCGCAGCGCTCATTGTTCATTAAAACCGGGGAAACGATGTCGTAAACGCGCCCACGAAACGTCGGGATGACCAGGTCGCCGTAATTTCCATTCGGCCGTGTTAATACAACGGTGCCCGGCGTCGTCGTCGTCGACGCATACTACCGCGGCCGCGATGACGACGGTAGCGTTGGGGGGGGGGGGGGGACGAGAGGGCCGCGGGGGCAGTCGCAAAGAAGAACAACGAAGGGAGGAAGAGAACGCGGGGATCTTGAACGCGCAAATAACGTTTATATCCCGAGGGAAGGCCCTCGTAAACACGGAGCCGTAACTGTAAAACCCGTTTCCATCGTGTCTCGCTTTACCCTCCATCGACTTTCCACGAGCACGCGAAAATCTGTTGTACGGAACTCCGCTGATGCGTTGTTGTATTACGTGGAAAACGATTTCGACGGGACGAACAAATATACGGGGTATGTACAGGGTGGTGGGAAAAGTTGGGGCACACTTGCGCGGTGTGTTAATCGAGTTACAGGGAAAAGGGTTAATAAACGTAGGTGGAGAAATTTGGAGTTGTAAGAAATTGTCGATTACGATGAATATTATTGCAATTGAAATATGTTCAAATCGGTGCTTTAATAGTATTTGTCGAGACTTTCGATGTACAGTCTGTGCGTAAATTATAGATACGAATTTTATAATTTCATGCAATACAGTGGAGCACCCCATCGGTTGATTGAAAATTGATTTCCAGCTTTTTTGAACGAAACTGCCCAAGCAGAGGTATTTTTAATTTTTTTCGGAAGATGTTTAAGGGAAATCAATCCGAATCCGCAATTTGGTATTACCTTTAGCGGACTGTAGCATTAGTGACGTCAGAAGTGTGACGAATAAGTTTTTCGCAGAGGACTCATTTCTTTTAAGGAAAATTGTTATAGGTACGTACGAGGTCTCAAATGAAAGCTAAAATTCCAATGCACGCACCGCCGGACACCGATTAAGAGATCAATCACTCCGTAATAACGTAATTGCGCTGGAAAGTTAACCTGTCGATTAGCGATAGTAATGACATTTCAAGATGGCCGCCCGTCATTTCAGCTGTTTCTCGATTCCCCATGTTTTTTTCCTCCAGAATCGGACAGTTTGGCGAGCATTCTATCAAATTCACTTTCTTTCGCCGAAACGTCTGAATACGAAACTGGGCCCTCTCCACGAAACGCTTATTTTCACTCGTCTTTCTCATTTCTGACGTCACGTGGAAGTGGAGTCAGTTAAGGTTAGGTTAACTCCAACATCTCTTGCGACTACAGACGTCTCCTCTTTATTTTTAACGTATTATATCCCGAGCGACGGACCGAGCGTTAAATAAACGTTTCCTCAAATATTTAAAAAATATCTCGCTGGAAACTCGATCCCGGGATTTTCGCGGAGATATTTCTGAGCTCGTGACGAGAGAGAGAGAGAGAGAGAACGGAAAATGAAGGCGCGAGCGAGGAAGACGAAGCAATTTAATCTTTCTCCGGTGGCGAGAGTTCTATATCGCGATGGAAGACGCGACGTGTCGCGGTTTATTACATTTTTCCTCGCCTACTCGACGAACTAATGGACTGCTAGAAATAGTATCAAGGCTAGGGTGCCGTGCAACCCCCCGAACGGCAGGAGCGTACTACCGAAAGTACGACTTTCTTTACATTCGCGGAAACTTTCTATGGTAGCGAACTCGGAGAAAATGGATATGGATATTAATATGGTCGAGCATCGATAACTCCGATGTCAAGGGAAGAGTTCAAATCTTCGGGTTAGGAAGGTTTGAGGGAGGGGGTTGAAACGCTTCCGAAAATAACTGTTAAGAAGTGGTATATGTATATCGGTTCCGATCGAAACAGTTACGAGAACCGTGCAAATGTTTTAACTGTTATGGATACAAAAAGGGGTATAAGTTATAAAAACATTTGTTTTGTATGGGTTGATAAAAAAAAAAAAAATATCTCGGAAAACCAAAATAAATTTTATTCGGTCTCGATTGTACAATCAGTTTTAATACATTCACACGGCGAACAAAATTGAAATAGGTCAAAGTTATATAATGAGTACGTTCCAGTAACAATTAGCGTCTCTCTGATATGTAATAGATTGAATGAAAGATTATGGAAAGCTAAAGTATCTGACCGCGTAAAATGAGATCGCGCAAATTAAATACCGCGTACAAAGAGTAATGCGCGGGCAGAGGTATAATTCACCGAGTAGAAAAAAAAAAGTACCGTTTAATGGAGGGATTGATGTATGTATAATATTACGTAATATTTTTACCGATATAAAAATCGTAATAATATTTTATATTGAAAGTATTTTATAAACACACGGCCACTTTGGATGGTTTTAATTGTCATAATAAATTTACCATTTTGAAGTATAGAAAAAGTGTATTTCTAAGGTAGTATTACATAACTATAATTTGTAAAACTTAATTGACGTATAAATAACCACTCATTTTGATCGGTTTAAAATTTTACAAATTTACCAGTTTGAAATATAGAAAGAGTGTATTTCTAAGTGGTACAAATATGTGTATGTATATTATTTAACAATATCAAAATATTTATATATGAATAAAAGTTATATTTTGCATACCATATTCTATAAATAACCAGTAATTTTAACAGGTCTGGCAAAAATAGGTATACATTAATTCCCGGTAGTTCCGGAGTTAAATAATTGAATTCAATATAAATTGGTAATTCAATTTCCTTAAAAACACCCGTCGAAACTAAATTTGCCAAACGAAGAGCGAGACCACCTTCGGACACGCGTGGGCGGAATGCAGTTCGCATTGTACGTTAATAATCAGGCGTTTTGCGTAAACGCACGCACGCGCGCGCGCGCACGCACGAGGAGCAACGTAAAAGAAACTTCTCGATCACCTTGGCGAATCTCTCACTCGATGACCTCGCGATCGAGATTGCCGTAGATCAACTTGCACGAGAAATCCACTGGCACGACTTCCTATTGATCTTTAAACTTTCTAGTTAACTGGTCGCTTCGCCGATAGTTATTGCACCTGCGTTAAATGACTGCGCTTAACCCCTACCCGTGGTAAACGAAACGTGACTATTTTTTTTTTGTCCTCCTCAACTTCGACAGCTGCGCGGTTACGTAGCGTCATTGGCGTACTGCCGATTTCTTTTTTATAATCGACCTAATTTTCAGATTTGAAATTCAGTTTCTCGCAACGAGGTAGACCGAAAATTGTGCGAGCTGTGCCTTTTATGCGAAAAGAGCGTGAGTAATGATTCGTCTGTATTAAGACTAGAACTACCGCACAATCAATGTATTTCTATTTATGCTAGATCAATCAGAAGGACTAGTTATTTATAAAATACGTTACGCAAGAAAAAAAAAACCCTTTTACATATATTAAAGTCTACGTTGTTAAAAGATATATACATAGTACTATACGTATAAATAGACTGTTTCTTAATTAGCACTAAAACTTCCAAACTAGTAATTTTGACTGCTTGCAAATTTTCATTTAAATTTGCCATTTTTCAGTAAAAAAAAATATGTGCATTTTTAAGTAGCATAAAGACGATCATTTTGGGTGACTGAAATATGTATCGGAAATAATTATCTCCTATCAATCGCTTACGGCCAAATTATTCTAAGCTAGCGTTCTAAATTTGTAATACAAATTTTCTAAACTTCCAAGCGTTCACGCAGATGGGAATAAAAATTTTCCGGTTTCATGGTGCAATACACCTGGCAGCCCTAATCTCAGTTTCTTTTTTTTACTCGATCCTGATTTCTATCGATGCATATTTACCGTGCATTGATCTTGCCGCAACTTTCTATCGGCTGTACACGTATACGCGCACACGTGTATCGAGCAATAATTATTGCAGAAGATATTGCGATCGAGATTACCTCGAGGTCAGCCTCGCGAGAAATCTGCCGCCGAGGGAAATTTTTTTTTTTCCTAGCCACGAAACTTTCTAGTCCATTAAACTGCGAACGGTTATCCCTTCGTGCGTCATTCCGAACGGTCGTGAAATAACGTGACCGATTGACGGTAAGTTCTTGCGGAATACAAAAGCACGGGATTCCTTCCAATAACAAGAAAGTTGATTGTTAAATACGATTTGACCACCTCGAAAACCCCCGTTCGTTCTTTCCTGTGAAGATACGGGGTACAGTCTCGCGTACTCGTACTTGGGTCCGAGACAGAACCTTGTCTCTTGATCTCTCCGCGGTGGGCCCCAATTGCGAATTTACATTAGCGAAACAAGGCCCTCGAAGTTCGCCGTGGCAAGGAATCCTTCGTAGATATCCAAATGGTTCTCGTAACAGGTAGTTATGAGAAAAATTCACCCAAGAAAACCAAAGTAGCTGAATATCTCCGAAAGACCGGTCGACCTCCGAAGATCAAAGATAAAGATTAAGACATCCCTTCCCCGCGAAGGCCCAAAAACCATTTTTAATGCCCACTAGGAATTCGACAGTCAGAGGAGTACCTTCCATCTTATCCAGGTTTCGATCTAGTCGGTTTCTATTAGCGTTGAAAAGCAGTATTGGATCAAGTAAAGTCGAGGCCTTGAACAAGGTTTTCATGTTTGGGCCTTACTCGTTGAAAGAGGAACAAATTACGATCAGTTTCGTATAGAGTTGGGACCGTTCGAGTAGTTTAACAGCAAGTGTTTATGAATAGCGTAACGGAAGTGAATACACTTCGGATAATAAAATCACAAACATAATAGATTTATGAGCCCTAGCAAAAACCGGCCCCGGGCCCTATCTAACGCATTGCAAAATATAATACGATAGAACTCTGTATATCCTAACATGCCATAAAAGGAAAATATTCCGAGTAATCGGATGGTTGTAATGATAAAGTCAAACGAAAATAGTTTCTCGGGCCCTCGACAATTGCCCAGTTTTCCCAGCAACTGGGCCAGCCCTGACGGGGGCCCGGTGCAACAGCGTAAAAACTCTTTGGGGTCTAGAGTCTAGACCTCTGGACGAAGGGCGCCAGACGAGTGCCCCGTGACACGCCTCTCGTATCGAAAACAATAATCGTAACGTAATATCGCCTTCTATCGTTGCTCAACGATAATAAGTCGGTATCGTACGCCGTATACGGTGGCTCTCTTTCTCTTTCTCTTTCTCCGTAGCGTATCTGGAACGAGAGCGATTAACGCGCGTGTTTTATTTGCTCGCACGAATCGGTTCCCTTTCCGTGTGCATGACTATCGTGCCGGAGAAAATTATGCTTCTCGGCGTGTACTACCGTACAGAAGTCAGTGGCGGATTGCGCGTTTCGGAAAAATGTTGAGAATCGTGGTAGGAGTGAAATCTCTGCCGATGTTGTTACTTTGTATTATTGTAATTACTTATCGAGGGCTAATATCAAATTCAATTTCCATTTTGTTTAGTACGTAGGTATAGTTAATAGCAGTATGCGGAGATATAGATATGAAACATTTGTTAAGCAAATTTTGAGTACTCGAATGTTCGAACATTTGTTAACCGAAACTTCTTGTATTTGCATGGTCAAACTTTGTAAGAAAATTTCCAATTTACTGATTTTAAAACATTTGTTAACTAAAAATTCTAACTATCGATATTTCGATATCCAGATATTCAAACATTCGTCAACTAAAATCTGAATGTTAAAAAATTTGTTCAACAACGAATTCAAACACAATTTTAACAAATGCAACCTTACAAGGTACAATTGCTCAAATTATCCGAATGCCAATCATTTCTGAGAAAGAAGCGAAAATGTAGAATTTTCCGCAAACAACCAACGCGCGTTGCGATATTATTAGCAGCGCTTCCCCAACATTCTCCGCTGCTCGATTTTTCAGAAATTGTTATACCTGTATACAGTTTTACATAATACGACGAAACAGATGGAACGGATTCGCATCGCGCGTTCCAACCGAGTGAAAACTGATTAGCATCCTTCGTTACAGGACATTGCGCCCTGAAATCGGGGTAATTTATTGCAATGCCTTGCTATTCCGGGAAGAACTATTTACACGGCACGCTATACATATACGACGTTCCCGTTCTTCATAGTATTTTTATAAATATCACAAAATAATCATATGGAATCAACCGATCAAATCTACTAACCCCAATTTTGGTTACACGAGAATTACTAAACCACTCATTTTCACCGGTTTTAAATTGCCATTTAAATCGTCCGTCTTTAAATACGAAAAAAGTGTATTTCTAGTAATGTACAAACACTGCGCAAGCATTTGTTTTATATCAGAAAGATATTTTTTATTTCAATAAGCTATGCACAAAATGCGTATAAGTAATGCAATAATAAATCAAATGTTTGCAAAACACAAAAAAGCTCAGCTCAATATTTGCTCTAGAATTGTTCGAATAAATAGTGCGACAGGGCTGAACAATAAACCACGATCAATTCCAAACGAATCGCGCTTCAAAAAACGTCTATCCATTTAAATGGACCATAAAATTAAAAAGAAACATACGCAAAGACAGTTCGCGTTGCTCGAACGTATAAAGGGAGCTTCGAGGAGCATTATACGTATACCGGGTGACCGATACATACTACAGAATCGCGTGATCACGGCTCGGTTGGTATGCAGACGAACTGCAGTGGGGTGCTGCATTATTTCAGAGGGAGATAGAGAGTACAAGGGGGAAAGGGAGACACGACGAGAACGGGAGGGGAATCGTGACCGTGTGCACACACATTCTGATCGAACGAGGGGGGGGGGGGGGGAGCATTGGCCAGGTGGTAAAGCCACCCCATGATTTTCTGACCCGTGAAACTTCCCCAGGGGAGGCCCGACCCCATGCACGTTCTCGAACACGCGATTGAAACGTACACGTTTCTCTGCATTCAACTGGCAGATACAAATACACGCGTATCGGTAAATTCCCTCCGCTATCTGTTCCACGGTACGTACTATCGCCCGTCTTATTACCGGATATCGAGTATCGATTGCCCCCAGAAACCGTTTTCTCTCTCGTTTCGTAATAACAGTTATAACGTCGCCTATAACGCGATAGTAACGATAATCGTGCCAACGAGGAAAGGAGCGTACGTTTCGTTTCCGCGGGACACGTCGAAACGGGTAATGGATAGGATGGTAATGGAAAATGATGAAATTCGTGATTCCTCCCGGAAAGTAACCGTGCCCGGGGAGAAACTCCGTTTGAGCGTGTAGTAACTGGGAATGTTCATCGTTCGAGCGGGGAAATTATGCTAGTTTGAACTTTCATGTGCTGCGAGCCGAAAAGCTTCTGAGGTAATTCTAGGAATCACTTGCTAAACATTCAGAAATAGAGTATTCCCATGAGGTCTGATATATTCGAGTATTCGAATAACAGTCGAATTTTATTTCTAATATTCGAATCCAACGAATAAACATAAATATTGTGCATTCGAATTTATTTATAGTATTCGAATACACGCAATACATTCGAGGGTGTGAACATTTGAGTAATAAAATCCGTGTCTACGAATACGGGTAAATTGGAGGTTTAAATCTAGATCATGCACATCTCTGGATCTTTGGATCTCCAAACTTTTTTTTACTCTATCAAGTTTATATAGAATTTCTATTCTACTGAAAATTATTTCACAAGGAATCACATGTGTTTGCTTGCTTTAGAAATAGTTTGGTGATTCGGAGATGTGCATGATCTAGATTTGATCCAAATTGGAGTATTCGAGAGAATTCAACCAACGGCCCCATATTACAAGATTCAAATATCCACCTTCTGCAGCAGCTGCCATTTTAAAACGTGCTATATGTATAAACCCGGAGATCTCCTGCCGCTCTGTTGCCCAGCTAATGATATCGAATTTTATTCAGCACAATTCGCTGCGCGTTGATAAATCTTATCTCGCCAGAAGATGATTCGAGAGGCAACGATTCGCGCGGATTATTTGGCGTGCAAATATACGCGCATCGGTAAACTATACATATCCGTTAATCGCGATATCGTGCACTATCGGGCATTCCGTTATCGACGTCGGATATCGATCGGTACAATTTTTCTACTACTTTCGAATCCTGATCGTCCATGTATCATCGCCGTGTACCGCGAACACATCGGAAACTTTTGTCCGTGCAATTAACGCAACTCTGATTCCGGTTTCGATGGGAATTGATAATGAATTATCGCCGCAGTTGGGAAATTACACGCGCATGATAAGTGAGTGGCTAATTAACGCAAGAGTCATTTTCTCGTTTCATTCGCTCTTGTTAATTTAGCTTTGATGGTGAACGAAAAAGAAACGGAGTAGTACTACTTATTGATGGAAATCGACTTTTTTATCTCCCGAATCAATGGTAATAAATAAATTGCAATTTAGTATAATTGCCTGATAAGTAAATTCCAATTTGGTTCAATCGTATTATCGTGGAAATTACTATCACTACATTAGTCATTATGCTACATACTTAACTATCATACCGATCGGTGAACAATAGAGAATTGCAATTACAATTTAATGCACGCTTGATAAGTAAATTATGATTTATATCAGTTTATTGCAATTTATTCGAGACACAAATATTTTTCAATTTCAATAACGTCGATTTAGAAAAATTGAAATTCTGCGCATATGCTGAAGTACGCGTTTAAAAAATGCACGTCACGTCAATTTATCTTTCGTATCGATAGATACTATCGCGCAAAGCGAGGAGATAAACAGATTATCGCGAAACATTCAACTATTCTAAACCACCGCGATTATCGCGAATCCTCTGCTATCGGACGCCCATTAGTTGAACAACGGTATTAATAATCGAGGCATTGACACGAGGACGGATGCAACTGTTGAATTTACATTCAACGCTTCAATGCCAAATTCAATTGGCCCATATCATGGAAAACAATGCACTTGCACTGCTATTACTACAATTACTAATCGGTGAGGTAATTGTAGACTTTGTTTTTAAGAAGTATTAAATTGCAATTCACGTGTTCCTGCAGGTCAGTTCTTTCCTACAACAAACGTCTATTTTTGTGTTTTATAAAAGCAGCTTTTCATTCTCTTTGCTTTATACCGCAAAATCACATTAAACGCTGATATCCTCTGACGAGTGTTTTTATTAAAAAAAAAAAACTGTGTTTTATTAAATTTGATTATCACTTTTAGATCTTGTACAGTTTAATCATTGTAGGCACTCGTTCGTAAAACAAGGTTTAACGACGTCAATTCTCGAGACAGAATTCCATTTTTGGCACTTACCGCCTACCACGCGTAAATGCCGAAACTCGTAAATTTCTGCCAAAAGTGACCAAGACAGCGTTTAAATATTAACATAACCGTTCCACGGTTAACCCGTGTCTCGCGTATCAATTACACTCGGAATAATCCGCTTTTCGCGGAACAAGAGAAGCGTATCCGGTCACTTCTACCGAGGAATCAGCGAATTATTTATTGTACCGCGATAAACGAGAATCTGGGCCTTCCGTCTCGTGGATACGAAAGACAGCAGCTTAAATTAGTACTGAACCCCGAGCCCCGGCTGGTTCCACTGGTTTAAATGCATAAAATCTTTCAGCGCCGACGTTCGACCTTTCGCAAATCGATCCAGGAACGACGACCTTTTGTGTAGGTTTTATTAGGGTTACCGAGCGCGTGGTCAGAGAGACCTGCTTTCCGAGAACGCACGTGCAGATGACGAAGTTCACTTTACGAAGTCGACGAGTATTCTTTGACGCGTTGATCCGGCCGCGTCACTAGACATTTCGGTGACGAGCGAATAACTTTGATATTAGTAGTATTGATAAAACTAATAGTTAATCATGAATTTAATCATCGACCGTTCAGCATATTTAAATTATATATATACATATAAATAATTGGCGTTATTATCTGGTCGTCATAAATTTAAAATTCGCGAATGGACAAAACAAACAATTAACAGAAATCTACTGCACATAAATCTACAACCTGCACCGATACGTCATTCACCGACGTTTCACGTCTAGTTTTGAGATCACTTCATAGACAAAAAAGGTTATTCAATGCTACTCTGTCCTGGAAGAGAAGGCAGAATACCATTGAAACGAACAAACGATCTTTAAAAGTGTTACATCTCATTAATTTACATTCTCGTTACATTAATAAAACTAATATTCCATGATTATAGCATTGAAAATCTCGTGTCAGCGAAATGTGGGTGACGATGCGATCACCGTGTTTTTTTCACTGTATTTGGCTTCGTCTCTGATACACGCACATTTTATCAACGCGAAATACGCAGCATGTAGCGAACCCCCGTTGCTCTCAAATTGTAGGAATAGAATTTACATTTCAGTAGGAATAATGCAGCGGCTACGTAAGTGCGAGTGGTGTGAATATTATTGTAAAATGTAATCTATTGTTGTTGTAAATGGACGTTGATGTTGATACAATGCGTGGCGGAACGTTAGGCGAAGACAACTGACGTTTCGACGAGTATTTGCAACGTTGTATGTTATGTTTGGATAAGATGGTTTGAGGCTGGGTCAGAGGAGCGTCGATCCAACGGACGTTACCGCGCGCGTTGTATAATATGTCATTCTACGATATACTATTGTTTAATAATATTGAAAGTCAAAGTCAAAATAGTCTCGGGCCAACGGACGTTACGGCATGCGTCGAATATTATTCTGCAGTAATATCGAAGATAAAATCAGAAGGACATTCGACAAACAGAGTTTACAACGTGCGCTGTACGCTGCGCTTCAATAAAATTACTTAATTCGAGATCAGAGGGCCGTTGAACCAACGGACGTTACAACGTGTCGTCGGTACTATCGGCAACCGAAACGATTTAAAGGAAAATTCTCTTTTCTTCCTTACTTTAACTTTCCACGCATATTTAATCCAACGTAACGTAAAATATAAATCAGAATAAACTTTACGCCCTTGTATTCTACAAAGCCTCCCAACGCTTCGACTTCAAATAACTAAAACAAGAAAGTATTGTTTTCGAATACAACGGACGTCGGCTCCGACTAAAACTTCCCACGTTTTCGTCAAAAAAAGAATGAAACGTCAACTTTCATTAATCTCCCACTCCGATTTAACACTACGAACGTTCGATGCGACCCGATAAAAAAAAAAGGGACTCCCATCCGCTAAGAAACAAGCGGGAGCTATTTTAAAAGTAACCAAAGACTCGAGAGTCCACCAAAGAAAATCAGAGTAACTCGAAGAAGATGTAGAAAAGAAAAAGAGGAGAACACGCGTACACCTTCCAAGGTAATTTTAGTTACTTGACAATTTGGCACCGTCTACGCCAAATAGAAAGCCACGCGCGCAGACGGGCTCGGGCTCCTCGGAAGCAAAAGAAACTAACGTAAGAAAGAGGAAGGGAAGATAGGGGGATGGGTGGGGAGGGAAGGGGGGGAAAGGATGGCGTTGGAGGGGTGGGCGGGGGAAAGGAGGGGGAGGGAGAAAGAGAAAGAAGAGAGCGGAGAAGTCGTCGACGGAGGGTCGGGTACGCGCGATAATCTATTTGCTCCTTTCGTAGAGCAACGGGACAAGGAGTACTATTTATATCGCGAAGAAGCCTCAGTTTAATGAGTCTAGGTGCTGTCACGAGCACTGAGATACGATCACCGGGAAGCGCTAGATAAAACGGAGTCGAAGTAGCGGAAAAAAAAAATATTGGCCGAACGGTGAACCGCGATTACAAAGAATACGTTCGTTAAAAGTTGCCGACCAGAGACTACTGCGGGACGTTCGCGCGGTAAGGATCGCGGAAAGCAAGGATCATTGTGAGGTTAAATGTTTAATGTTTGCCGAAACATTTCGAAAGTATCTTTTGGAGCACAGTGAGTTGGTTCGAGCAAACACTTGGCGTCGATATTGGGGAAATATTTGGAAAATATCTTTTGGGCTACGCTGAATTCGATTGAAGAAATATTTGGTGCAAACCAAAATTAAATATATAAATATTGTATTTATAGATATATGATATTTTAATATATTTTTTAAATACTTGTTATTTAACTTGGAATACGACACCTTTAAATTTAAAATCACATTCGTCTTTCGTTTACTCGAAGTAAATAGGCGCAATTTCAATTTTTTAAGTTTACTAAATCTTGCATTTATAATATTATGTAACAACGTTAATAAAAATGTTGACATTACGCGTTGCTTTCTCGTATAATTTTCCTAAATCTGACATTTCTCGTTTAAACCACAATTCCGTGATCGCAGTCTCTACAATTGCACACCTTCGAATACAAAATCACTTTCGCCTCTCGATTGCATAAACTGTATCGGCATAATCCAATTTTTCCTCCAAATTAATCATCCAGATTCGCACGGGAGGATGTTTTCCCAAAACTTCCCAATCTGCCACCACGATAAGACCGTAGGTGCGAGATAAAGTCCCGATATAGGCCGTAGAAAGTGCACGGGTTCGGCGAAGGTGATTTGAATATCGAATTCATCGATTACCGATTACCGCTACCGGTTCCACGGGGCTCGCGTGCGTAGAACGCTTTTGCTCTTGAGAAGAAAAACGAGGTGCCTCGAACAGGAGGAACGAGAAGGGCGGAACAGGCTCGAAGAAATACACCTTGCACCTGCTCGGTTACTCGAGATCCTTTCCCTTAAACGGAACACCTCAGATTTTATCCGGTTGGTTAAGAGCCCGATGGCTATCGTGAAGCTTCAAAACGAACCAACGATTTTTAAGTGCTTATTTGAATTTCGTTACGCATCGCGCGAGATTAACCCTGTATACAGGCGTTTCTTAATAGACGCCCACGCCTCGCGGTTAAGGGTCGCGATAACGCGTGTCATCGTTATTCGGGTCTATGTGGTTCTCAAAATCTTTTTATTGCAAAAAATATGTTTCCGAATATTTAAACAAAACACTTCTGTACGTGTCACGAAGCGATAGAGGACTAACTAGGGACAGTTTCACCAAACATAATTTCTCCCACTAAACGATAAATATGGTCGTATAATTCGACATTCGATTCATAAACAATGCGTATTTAATATTTAACGAAGATACGTTTAATATTCACGCAAAATTACGCGTTACTTACAGGGTTAAGCGGTATCTCTCGCGTATCGCCGTAATTCTATTTTAACAAATAATCGATTCACGACTATCGTTTTCGCGATCCGACGAATAGGCACGGGCAGATAAGATACGGATAAGAACGAACTCGTTTTCCGCGAAAAAGCCGAGATTTCCGTAAGACGCACAATTACGTACTTCCTCGCTGATTAACTTTAAATAGACCTGACTGAATACTAAATTTCCCTCGTACCGCGATCAAAGGGATATTTAGTAACGCGGTGTTTGAATTTTTTCTTGAAACACGAGAACCTACTTGTCGCGCGCCTGATTATGCGTCCGATAAATCAACGTACGTATAGCTCACTGGGTTTGACACGTGGATACCGCGTAATCCAGGTAGCGGCAATCTTTAAACCGTAAACAACGAACGCGCTATATTCGATAGTCATGAATAACCTTTCGTACCTGATGTATTTGTTCGCAAAGAATGCAACAGTTTTTCAGAATTCTCCGAATGGCGTAGAAAATATTTCTCGAGCGTATTTATTTGTGGAATAAAACGCGCGTATAATAATAAAATTGAAATGTTAAAAATTAATTAAACGCTCGGTAAGAAAATTAAATCGACAGCAATCAAGTAAATTTACAGCGATAATATTGAATTGTCAACAATCTATTGAATTCTCAGCACAATTATCAATTAAATCCCCAATGCGAAAATCGTAATTTCCCCAATTTCCCATGCATCGTCTCAAGACGACACTTTGAAAATAAACGCATCTATCATTCCCCGAAAAGTTCCAGAACAATCGACGAATAATTGACTACCAGCGGCGTTCAAAATCACCACAAAATCATCCTCCGCCGGCAGCATGGAAATAAACTTAACGCGATTCTCCGAAATGCGAATAAACTACTCTCCAATGTACTCGCTAACAGTCGCAGTAGATTTCATCCGAAAACAACGCCCGAGCGTTTCGGCTAACAAGTTTCTAATTGAAACACGAGTTCGTCGATGCCAGAAGCCCGGTGCCTACATAAACTGACCAGAAATACGCAATCGGCTGCAACGATCTTTTATAAACGGCGTACCTGGTCGTACCCGCTTACCAGGCGCGATAACGCGACAAGTATCTGATTAAATTTATGTAACGGCGCGTTGTCGCGTTACTCTGAAATTATTTTTGATAATCCGCCGCGATAATGTCATTGTACCGTACGAACTGTCAATCGAATTTTTCCGCCGTCATGCAGACCGCGGTCACGCTTCTCCGGATCGCAAAACTTTTGCACGTCGAGGAACAAAAATGCCGTTGTTTTTCGTTTCCGAGAACGCGTGGTCGTTTCGCCTTTCGACCTTTTTTATTTATTTTTTTTTTACCCCCGATACGCGGGAGAAGGTCGCGAGACATCGGCTATGTAAACAATGGGAAGCCGGGTAACGTGCGAATGTAAATACCTTTTGGGAGAAATTGATTGCTCGTTCATTTAACGACAACGGGAGAAACGATTCGTTAGGGAGAACGGTCAAAGGTAAGTGGATCAGAATCTTGATCTTGATTTAATTGATTATTGACCATTTAATTTTCTTGAAATTCTAATTGATCACTGACAGTTCAATTTTCTTACCGAGAATGCAATCAATGTAGTTTTATTTAAATGTGTATCATGATTCCGCACAGTACACGTCAAGTGATTAATTCGTGTTATTCCTTTCTTATCACTCCGAAATTAAAATCTTCAAAGTTACATAAGTACTGTCAGATTTTTCGTTAACAAACTATACCAAGTCAATGACAGAACTCAATGCCGGATCCTGATATTCATAACGTTTCACCAATTTCTCGCGCGATATAACGCGAATTATGTTCAATTAAACCGGAGGTTCGATCGTATGAGAAACTACAATGAACTATGATTCAATTTATGCGTCAACATTTCAGCGTTTAGATAATAGGCGTTTAAACCGTAAATTTATTCAAAACAGTTTCTTCTTCTATTACCGCAAGGTGCAGCGTACCGAGCTACAGAGACCTTATTATTTACATTTTCGAGTTAAGAAATAAATAACGCCCGACGAAGGCCGTATGCGATGCCGTGACGTTTGGAGATAAATAACGTCTCTTTTTCTTTACCTTTGACCATCTTCGTTGCATCGGTTTTCCTGTCATAAACTTCTACCGCGAGAAGAAATAAAAGGCGATTCATTAATCGCGGTATCTCCCGCGAGATCCGACGTTCGTGCGAGTTCAAGTTTTTCAAAATCTAATTTCCGTATTCCGATACTAGTTCGAATTCCAGTTGTTAACTCGGAATTTGTTAGTTACACCCGAGAGCTACAATATTTTTGTGATTCAACACTTTCACGTCCGAGCGAGCTCGCGAATTCGATCTGCTGTCAGTTCGAATGCGTGCGTAGGTTTATAAATTCAATCTTCACCGTTTTTTATACGCGGGTACTATTTATAGAACGTTGGAACGGCTTAGATACGTTTTTCATTTAACACTTTAACGACCACTCTCGCGTTTCCGCGAGCGAAACTCGACAAACCCCCCTAATTTCAATATCCACCCGCCGTTTACAAAACTCCAGCTGAAAATATTTGTAAAGCGAAACAACCGATAGCATAGTCATCCTGGTTATTCAAAACTGGAAACACACTTGCAACGCGCAACACGTTTACGCGCGTTCGAAGTGACACGCCGTGACACGCGAATATCTTCAACCGCGCGTTACATCTCATACATTTAAACGCGAGACACATCGGCAACGTAGCGCGCGTATCGCGTCTTTCCGTGCGACGCGATTAAAAAAAAAAAAAAGATTCAATTTCCCGTGACGCGTTACGGCACCGTGACATTCCGCCACCACTCTCCTCAACTTCTGGAACAGTCTTCTCGACAACCGAAAACGCGTCGCGCGTAACAAGTGTAAAACCAGCTTTGAGTTTTCATCGAAGCGACGAGCAAAAAAACTCGCGCGAAGAACGATGGTGATCGCGGTGCAATCCACGAACGTGTGTCCCGACGGCGGCCGACGTTCGTTCCGCGAGGGAACGAGAAAAAAACCTGCCTCGTCGTGCCGCGTGTTACAGAATACCCACACGTACACGCACAGGCACACGCACACACGCTCTCATACGCAGAATAAAGCACACAAAGAGAGAGACAGAGAAAGAGAGGGAGAGAGAGAGAGAGATATATAGTCGCATGCAAGGAAATGCACATCTCGTACACGCGCGCACAATTAAAAGAGAAACTCACTCCAGAAATAATGCACAGTATCCATCCAAGTCGCGGTGGCGAAGGTAGGGCTTGCTCGTCCTTGATAATAAGGGCTCGAAAGGATATCGCGACGAAACGACACAAAAAACACCGGTCGCGCTTTTAGGTTTCCCTCGCGCTCCTAGTAGACGTCGTCGTCGTCGTCGTCCTCGTCCCGGTCGTCGTCGCCGTCGTCTTGCGACGACGACAACACTCCCTCGTACTTCTCGTCGTACCAAAAGTATCCCGTTTTCCCGTATAATTCACTGGCCACTCACTTGCCGGTAACAGAAAAACGCACCGCGCGTCACGATCAGCACCGTGTTACATTCCCCGGGAATATAATTTCGCGCCCGAGCTTTTCCCGCGTTTAGTTTCGTCGACGCACACGCGGCGATGGTAACGCGGAGAGAGACGGAGCGTAACGCACACACATACGAGAGAGCGGGGAAAGAGCGGCGGCGGCGGCCGCAAGCGGGGGGAGGGGGGCAAACGAAGAGAAACGGGGTGAGGAGGAGGAGGAGGTGGTGGAGGTGGAGGAGGGGGACGGTCTGGAAATGCGAGAAAAGAGAAAGAGACACGCGCGGTGGTCGCGCGTTACGTCGAGAGGGCAAACGGTATACGTCGCGACGAACGATTTCGCTCTTGGGTACCGCCTAGGAGAAAGAAAATCCGTCACTGCCAGCACCTCCGGAAACTCCTGTAAAATCGCGCTGCATGTCGTGTATTTCGCGCGCGCACAGTTTTCAAAACAAGCCACCGGTAGTACACGCCACCCAATCCCCCGCGCGTACAATCTTTTATCCCGCTCTTTCTCGGCTGCCTCTCACTCCCCTCTTTCTCCCTCTCGCGCGCCGACAATCTCTTTTTCCTATCCTCCGTCGACTCCTCTCTTGTACTCCCGCGGTTTTTCCCGCACGCACACGCCGCCGCGGGGATCAATAATTCACCATACGAATTCACCAGAAGCGGGTGAGCGAGCGAGCGGGCTGGTAGCCAGGCACTAGGCAGAGGCACACGTTTTCTGTCGTGGCGCGCGCTCAGCCTCGGGCAAACGCACGCAGCCCACCACCACCGGCACCGCACCGATCGCGGCTCTCCGTTCCTAACCTCCGCCAACGAGGCTCGATGCACTCTCTCTCTCTCTTTCTCTCTCTCTCTCTCTGGCGAGAGGAGAGCACTCTCCGGGTTCTCCGGTCCCTACGCTTCGCCGGATATACCGTATACTAACATCGGGGGATACGCGGCTTTTGTCACGCGTACGTACGAGCGGCTCCGCGTTGCGCCTGACACACAGCTGACACCGACGCTCGTAAACACGCGACGGGACGAGCCGAGAGAGCGAGGGAGACGCGGTTAATCCCGAGTAGAGGCGAATGCAACACCGCGAGCACGCACGGCAGAGACCGGCAGAACTCTCGACCTCTTCGTTTAACGACTGATCTGTCTATGGTTCATCTCTCTTCGTTCTTTCTCTCTCTCCCTCTCGCACACGCACGCTCTATCCCCCTCTGTCGCACTCGGTCGGTCGTTCGCTCTATCTCTCTCTCACTCTCTCTCTCTCTCTCTCTCACTCACTCACTCCACCTTCTCTCCCTTCCCCAACACTCTAGCGCTCCCTCGCTCACTCGCTATCTCTCTCTCTTTCACTCATTCAAAGCAGCAGCAGTAGCAGCAACGCGGGGCCGGCAGTGCGAGCACCACGGTCACCGGAAATACGCTGCTGACAACCGCACGACACTCGACCGAGAATATGTCAAGAAATCGGTAGTATCGTTTACCGATTTCCGTAGCCGGCGACCGAACGGATGAGCGTCGGCGAGCGGCCAATATACAGCGTACGCGCGCACACGATTCTCTCAACACTCAGCCGCCGCGCCGCGCCGTCATTCTCTTTTTCCCTCCACGACTGATATTTCTCTTTATCGCACGCACCGCTCGTACGTCGTTCTCTATCTTTCTGCGCGGCGTCTCTCACTCCCTCTGTCTCACTCCCTGTACGTTCGTGCCGTCCGTCCGTCGGTCTGTCTGTCTGTCCGTGTCCGACGGCGTGTATATCGCCGTCGTCGCTGCTGTCGAATCCGTTCGGTGCGCGGCCCCCGTGTGGGACGACGCCGCTGGGACACACGGGCGTGGACGGAGGTAGACGCGCTCTTTCGCGGATACTCATCGACACTGTATTTTCATTAATGTACTTACCACTGGCCGAGCTGACGTGGCGTCGCGCGCGCGCGGGGCCCTTCACACCACGGACGAAATTCGCACGGGAATATTAGCGCGCAGGGCTGCACCCCGGTAAATACGAGCGCAGTCACCACTCTTGTTTTTGGTATGCCAGGAATGGCACAAAGAATCTGGACAACGCACACGCCTGCTGCGCAGCCGGTCTGCGCACACGCTGACACCGCTTATGCGGCCGCGGGAGAAACCAGAAGCCGAGCTCACACGAGGACGGCCGAACTTGCCCGAAACTCGACCGACTGTTCGTAACCCCCCTCTCGCTTCGCCGCCCGCCGTTTCCCCCACCCCCCCACTCCTCGCGCGGAGGATCAGTCGCGTCACGCACGTAATAGAGGTTGGATGTTTTGCTCGCTCGCTTACTCGTTCGCCCTCTCGCTTGAGTTTGAGGGGCACTTGTTGAATTTCAGGGGGTTACGTTTTAGCCTTTTCGAATGAACTTTCTGATAAATGGCGATATACGGGGTGGACGGGGATGAGGACTATGGCTGGGTCACGTACGCGTGTATTTCGGTGGAGTCTCGATGTCGATGTTTCTAATGAATAAATAATGTTTCGTCGTTTTAATGGATACACCGGTTACGTCTTTTAATAGACCGCGGATGTTTAGGCAAATATGTGATCTCTACCGGTGACGGACGATTGATTTGTAATTGATTTTCGCTGTGCTAGTTTTTAGGAGGTAAAACGAAATACGAAGAAATAAATTCTATTGGATATAGAAATTCTATTAAACTGTATTCTACGTATCCAGAGTATTTCTTAGGAATAATACGATGTACGTTTCGACTTCTGTTTCTAAGGTGTTCGTTAGTATTAAACGTAGTCATGTTATAAATAATTCACCGTTTACGAGGAACCGTTACTCCGGGAATCTGAATACTCTAATGGATTAAAATTACATGAGAATGAACATGAACGTTGAAATTTTTTATCAATGTACTAAGTAAACGAAAATTTTTGCTTATTCTAGTGCGGATCGTGATAATCCTATAACCATATTAACCATGCACCATAAACCCGGTTGCAAAATTTTATGCTTTGAGTTTTTGTATGGAGAAAAATTTCGTGTAAAGTAACGATACTGGTTCTAAACAATTTTCAGAATAACAATAATAAAATGTATAAAATAATAATCTGATATGGCTGAGGGTCTATTATTTAACGTGTTATTTAAAATCACGCAAGAAATATATAAATACAAAATACTGTATCTTTCATTGCGCTTACGATTGGAAAGAACTATTTATTCTCTAATCTCGTTCGTTGTATTTAAATTCCTACTGTTTGACGTCTCGTTAACGGTCCCATTCGTAATCAATTCCGGCGTCGGGACGTTCTTGACTTTTTACCATACGGATTAGCCCGTCCGCACTTTTTCCGGCGTCAGACCGCCGAGAGTCATTTGTGTACTTAACGGATCCCAGGGATTAGCGAACCGTCGGTGTGCACGAGACATAACTGACCCAGTACAAGTGCGCCGGCTTAAGATTGCTATAGTGACGTTTATGCCCCGCTGCTCGAAAGACGGGTCGTCACCCTTCGGCACCCCTGGCGCCGTTTTCTTTTCTGCCTTCACGATCGTTCTCTTTAACCCTTTGGCTGTGTAATGTACAGCGTGTCCCAAAAATATTAAATTCGTGGATGGAGAATTTAGGTCCATTTTTGATAGCTGGTGTTAACGTCTTTTTTAGTGGGAATAAGAATTATGCAATTAGCAACGAAGTTAGAAGAATTTAGAAAGTTCTGAACCGTATGGATTTATTCAGAATTATAGGAATCTGGGAAACGGTGGTTGTTGCTCAATCATTAAACTTACGCTGGGCTAAAAATTCGAAAAAGGAGTACTGCAAGTGAAAAAATATATGTCCAATTTGGAACTTTCTGTTCATTCTGTTAATAATAGCGTTAATCAATTTTTGATACAAATTATTGTTACTCGTTAGAAAAAGAACAAAAAATCTTGTTATTTCCAGTATCCAAAAGTTAATCTTTAACAATTTTTATGAAACGAAAGAATTTCATTTGTGGGGCATCGGGAACTACAATGTACGTGGTGTTCATCAAAATCCGAAATGTTATACCAAAAGGAATTGAAATTGAGCGGATAAGTAGCAAAATGAGTTCAAGCTGTCTCGCAGAATAATTAAAAGATCATTTGTATTCGTGTTACGCTCGGAGCGTCGGATTGAAACGGATTATTTGGGAGGAAGTATGGATTATGATACTTATCGAGCCGTTACGCATCATAAGTTTAGCGGAAAATAAGATGTACGGTGCGCGATTAATTATTTTAACGTCGATTTTCCATTAGTACTAATTGTGAATGGAAATGGAAATACAGGAGATCGTTGATTATCGGAACATCGATTATTGGAAGGAGTAACTGTTGAAGATAACGATTATTAAACAGAATAATCTATAAATGTCTATAGCACAACGCGAATAAGAAAATTATGTGTATTAAAAGACGATTACTTCGAGAATTTTATCGAAGAGAACCGAACCTCTCAAAAAGCGAGCATAGGAAAATCGATTCTCAACTATTCGATAGATCGGTAAAAAGGGAAACTAATTTTACGACTGCAGGAAACCGATTTGTACGCCCCATCGGTAAAAGAAATGTTACGTGGTTTCTGGTTATCGATTTTTAAAATGCCGGTAAAAATCGATCGTTGTTAAGCTTTTTGAAAATCAACAATTGAACTCTCTAGTTGATAATATAAGAAACTAAACTAGAATAAGATAACTTGATACACAAATTATTGTTGCTCGATGGTAAACAAATGAATCGAGTCCTGTCGACAGACTACTAAATCTAAATAGATTGCACAAAAAAAAATAGAATTTAAAGTTTTCAATTTTTTAAACTAGTAGAAATACAGTCTAACAATCCGTCTGCGTTACTTTACGTTTCCAGGAAGTACTAAAGACAACTTAAAAATATTCTCTCAACTTAAATATAAAGGGTTTTATTTAATTACAGGTATAAACTTTTTTTTATATAATATATAAAAAAAATATGTGTATATATTTTTTAAATGTATTAATATCAATCTGTTTAAACTACACTCATGTAACGTAAGAAATTTCCATTCGTATCCCACTCCTCCACTTTCCCTTAACATAAATAAGCGAAAACATCCCCAGTTTACTAATTACCCGGGCAATGATACACTCGATTACGATACAAAGCAAATGGGATACGCGGGCTCGCGTTAACAAAGAAACATCAACCTAGCCATTTCACCCAATGAAAACAATTCAGCGATGCACTCTCTGGCGTCGGTATCCCATGCATCGGCGCGGATGCTTAACAACCCCGATTTAAACGCAACAAAACGAGTGGCACTCGCCAAATCGAATGTCACGTATCAAAATGACCCTCAAAGCCCCGGCCCGGGTTTGCCTTTTTCACGGGCACAAAAGCGGTGGTAATTAATGCTTTTAAACGTACGCCGTACTGCAAACTCCTTTCGTCAGTCGGACACACTGCACTCGACAAATGTTTACGAACGGGGGCCACAATGCAGCAAAGCGCGGAGCCAATGGCATCGCCCGCCGCCCGGGGGGGTGGGTGGGAACGGGGAGTTTTCGTTTTGGGGCGGGGGGGATTTTCAGCGAGCGCGACACGTTCAATGGCCGAGGCTCGGCCCGATTTCACCCGCCAAGGTTTAATTACTTAATTACGTTAACGCTCGATTTCAGCGAAGCAACGACAGAGCGACGCGGAGTAAACGACTCCGTTAGTTTCGTGGCAATTTTGTTGCGCGCTTTTCACCCGACGTTTCCACGAGTACAATGTGATTGCGCGAGACGTATCTGCCGAGGAAACCTGGATGTTCTGACTGGCGATGATTTCACTAAGGGCGAGCCGTGGCGATACTTTAATTATTTGTTACCGTTGAGAAAAGAGAGGATGTCAGTGATGATGTCGAGTTTAACAGGTTTGCGTTTCTTTTTGGTGCGAAATGAACTGTCTTCATGAAGAACCATGCACAGTCTGTCTTCATAAGAATGAAGAACTTTTGATCACATGTCAATTGAACATTTTACTAAACGGTCATTAAGGATCGTACATACAATTTGTGCATTAATTGCGTTACAAAATATTACTTTAATTATGCTATGAAATAACACGGTTTGATTAATTTCGCTATCAAATAATATCGATTTCTATCCGATAATTGAGGTACTGACCTTGGATATGATGCAAGTGGAAAAAATAAAATATTGCATATTATTTGCACAAAGCACACAAAAATTAGTTTATAGAACAAGAAGGATTAAAATATTTATCAACACCTTATACACGGTTCGATTTATTTTAATTAAACACGAACTAATTTAAATTAATTAAAAACGAAACCACCTTTGAAGACCATATAATCTGCGCATTAATTACCTTATAAAACATCATTTTAATTATTCCATGGAATATCACGGTGTAATTAATTTTGCTACACAATAATAATGTTCGATTCCTATCCGATAATTGAATTGGATAGGGTGCGAGTGACAAAAATCAAATACTGCAGGGGTGCGTTTTTTAATGGAAATACGAACTACCTTTACAAAGCACGATATAGAATGCAATAAAAATTTATATTACGTGTACAGGGTGTTTCCAAAGTGGTGTCATGAAACAAAAATTTCAGAAACCCCTCGTCGTGAATTTCACGGTTTGCAATGTAATTTTAAGTTGTAACTGAAGTTCCCTGTAATTCTCGAGATTATGTTAATTCAATCTCGGAATCTCAGGAATACCAAAATACCGGGAAACGATAAGCCCTGGTTCCTAGCCAAATGGTAGCGCGCTATGAAATTCGGACGCTCCGTTCCATTACCATTCTGCAATAATAATAATTAATGCTTGCATTATTTTGGTCTTTTAGACTAACATCTTGTTTAGTATAAAGTAGAATGCGAATTGCAGGAGAAAACAATTATTTAAAGTTCAAAAACATTAAGTTGTTTATTCGCAGTACGACACGGAAGCAAAAACTGATTTGAAATACTTCACTCTTGTGTAAAAAAATTTATCTTTTTCCTTTTACGGGATTTTTTGACGATAGGAATAAGATTTAAGAAAACTGATTACATCACTGACCTATTTCCCTAATTACTTTGAAGAATTTACGCTATTTAAACCATCGTCGACAAACGCTCATGAAAGCGCGTGTTGGGAAGTTCATTGCGCACCACTGTACTTTATTAACACCCTGTACATCCGACGGTAGAACTAATAAAAAAAAAAAAATATAAAAACTCAGAAAATACCGGAATCTCGTTCGGGATAAAATTGACAATTATCCCATTCCTCGTACTCTCCACTTATTTCAGTTATTTCGGTCGGAGCATATGCGACACGGTTGGTATGTCGCGAACCCTATTTAACGTTTATGGTCGTAAAGTCATAAAACTTCTCACGGCGCTCGTTTACTCAGCGATGGCAAAGATACTAATTGAAAAGCGTAAGAACAAATGCTGATACCTACAAAAAGTAATTGCCTTTTTTTCCCCCATTTTTTTCAGTATACATATACCTATACTGTAACATATAAATATATGGGTACTAGTGTTGCAGCATTTTCTAAATGTCACACAAAACTAAACAAATTAACACACCGATTGTTTTAAATTGATTTATTAGTCCGTATATTAATATTAAACGGCGTATATCATTAAATTAAACAAAACTTTTAATTTGAACGTGATAAAAACGAATAATATTTTTAATTTAACATACTAAAATATATAAATTTCAGTTGTAAAATACAAACACCAAATTATTTGTATATCCGTATTAATCGTTAGGGGGATACAAAATATTTTCTTTCTTTCTTATTTGTAAAAACGCAGTTATACGCGATCACTGCAGTACGCTATACTATTCCGCGTTGTGCAACGTTGCATTTTGCATTGGGTCGTGTCTAATAACTCTACCTAGAATCGATGTGAGTTCGTCGACACCGTCGACGAGTTGCACCTGATCGTTGCAAGAAATTTGCGGCGTCGTCGTAGTCGTCGTTGGCTTTTGTTGCCGGTGCTCAGGGAGTAAACCGACTTTTTCTTCTTATGTTACTTTTCGTTTTTTTTTTCATCGTCTATAAATAGGTGGCATCGATGACTGGGCTTCTATACCTCGCAGGTGCTGGTCAGATTGTTTAATTAACCATTTTCATCGCAAGCGCATATGCGCGCAATTTGTCTGCCCACGTGTACAGGGTGTTCCATAAACGGTGGGTAGCAGGTTTTTACTTATCGGGAATATCCGAAGCGCTTTAGTCAACAAGATATTAATGAAAATCAGCACGCATTGGGGAGGAGCGCGATAGCTGGTGACGTTTGGTATTGGTGCACACTTAGGCCTGCCTACCCGATAACCAATGACCGACGCTACTGGCTGCAGCGTTCTTCTCCGATTGGCCGCTGTTTTCGGTTAATATCGCGTTGACTGAAGTACAATCAACATTCTCGATAAGGAAAAATTTACTTGGAATTATTCCAAGCGTTGCATCTTTAGCGGACTACCAATATTTATGGGACACCCTGTACTTGTCTAGTCAAAATTATGAAATGCGAATAAGCAAAATCATTCTTCGTATTGGTGACCGAAGTTAATCCCTGAAAAAAAATTTGATGATAATAAATCTTCCAGAGGTCTGGTTTCTTTTTAAAAAGAATTTCTTTCGTTTCTCAGTAAAGTGTACGAAGGTATTGATAACAAATTAAAATAATTTCTTCTAGATTCGATTAAAGATTCGGTTGAAGGTTCGAATAGGGAGGAAGGAGGGAAGAAGAGAGAAGGTCTTGCGTGGCAAAAATCGAGATGACTCCAGTGTCTAGCCATCTAATAGCCTTCCCGGGTTTATACCCGAGGCCTACCCGAAATCGACACGGTGCCGGCGCGGCGGCGCTTGTCAAGTTGGCGCGAACAAGTGCGACCGTGAAAGGAAAACACACCGACGTGGTAATGTAATGGTGGTAGTGTTTACGACCCTCGGACGGCATCTGACTCTGTGTACCTCTGAGACTCGAGGGTGACGTTTGTATAATTTGCCAATAATTGCGTGTCAATCTTAAGATAAGACACCCTGCGTAATGATAATAATAATCACAACATATCACTGTCAAAATGTACATCGTAACAATGCATTTCGTGAAAATAAAAATCCCCATGTATACCACCGATACAAAAAATAATAGTTCTACGTCCGATTTTCCTGGAATAACATTAAACAAAAAATTCGATGTTATTATTTATTACATATTTTAAAAAACGAACGGATATTTTTTTTCACACCCCCTTGCATCGCGAACCCGAGTTACGAAGATTCGCGCACCCAATTCGATCAAACTGGACAAACTGGAACGAAGTTGTAGCCTCGTCGTTTTGCAGAGGTTGCACCTATTGTTCGCGCATTGTTTCAAACCGTACCGCAGGATAGGAAAGACGGCCAATTCCAATCTGTGCTTGAATTCGTGACGCCGCAACAATGGCTCGGCTACATTCAGATATCGCATTCGACCGAGAACCTAAAGCGGGGTAGAATTATTAGCGAAATTACGACCTCCCAGCATCGATCCTACGCAACCGATAAAAGCCTCGTTAAGATATTGGCCCAGCGTTATCCGATTCTGATTTCGATATGTTTTCGATAAGCGTTGTCATCTTTCGGGCGATTTAATATGTAAGACACTTTGGCTTAAATCTAAATGATGGAGATCTCTCGATCTTCGGATCTCCAAACTTTTTTTTACTCTATTAAATGTATTCCGGGTCGCTGATCACGAAATAATTATAGAATTTCTATTCCACTGACAAATTATTTCACAAGGAATCACACGTGTTTGCTTGCTTTAGAAATAGTTTGAAAATCCGGAGTTGTGCATGACCTAGATTTGTTCCGACACTTTTCTAAATTATCCGAATAAAGTTCTAATAAAGCAATCTAAACCTTTAACGGAAAAAACAACCCCGAAGGAAAGCACACTGACGCAACGTTAACGCATAAACAGGTTCTTCGAATTTTTATCGCTACCCGTCAAGGGAAGAATATTTTTATTGCGAGATGCCACCCCCCGTCGCTCACGCTCTACACCCCCTTCGCTTCTGTCATTTTAAAAAAGGCGTAAAACCGTTCGATTCTCCCTAAAGCGCGAACCTTCGCATCATCCTCATAAACTTGAAAACATTTCTTATAACCGGTGGAATTTCCGCGGATGGAAGGGGGGGGGGGGGTTCGGCGGTGGCGAACGGGGGAGGGGTTCGGGGGCGGGTTGAGATTCCTGGCGGGTCTTATCACGGTAGAGATTTACTCGCGCGGACGACAAGGTACAAAGTATTAAAATATCACGTGAAGGGCGCTTTCGGAAGATTCCTGCTCCACCCAAAGGACTGGGGCGGTTCTAAGGAACGTAATCCTTTCCCCGAAGCCTCGCGTATAAAGAACACCTTTTAAATTTTCTTGCAACATTCTTCGTTCAACATTCGGAGCTTAGCGGTCCTTATCTAGTGCTTATCGTGATTAATCGTTAATAATCTCTCGCTCGATTATTTCATAATTATACTAGTTGATTCTGCGAACGACTGATAAAGTTTTAGAAGTTGTAGAGAGGAGTCGCTGTATCCCTAACATTGTAAACTGATAAGCGCGAAATAAAGAACTGTTTGGTAACTGAGTAATTAAACAAATCGAATTTTCAAAGAGTACGCGTATTTAATAAATCGATTTTGCGAAACAAATGCGGTAAGTATACGCGAAGTATAATATACGTATAATATATTATTATCGCTCTTCAACACGTTAAAGTTAAAAGTAATGCATTTTGCATAAACATCCAGAGTCTACTCACGACTCACGATTACAGAACTACGAAAACTGAGATTGGTACATCACACTAGTCATAATCCCAAATAACTATTCTCCCCGATCCCCCCCCCCCCCCCCCCCCCCGGTAATCGCGCGAACAGGTGAAACGCTGAGCAACCGAACAAAACGTAAAGCACGCAACGACGAAACTCCGTGACAGTCATATTGCAATCCGATCCTGTTCAGACAAACGAGGATAAGGCAAACGAGGAAGAAGACGTCGTCGGCGGCATAACGGCAGGGGGCCAGGGAAGGGAGGGGTACCGGGGAATGGGGTTCGCCGGGGATGAAGACGGGCGAGGGGAGGGTGGGAGGGGGCGGGGGTTAGAGGAAGGGTAGCGCAGAGACGCGTACCTCACCTGGCATACCGGGAGAGTATCGCGACACATTTTGATCGAATTCTTCTCGAGGTCGAGGAATGCCGGTATCCTCCGGTAGATATTATTACATATTTAGGTGGAACGGTACGCCCGGGAGGTAATACACTTAGACGTATTCTCCCAACTCCCCCTCCCCGCCTTGGCGTCGCGGGGGGTTTTGGTGGTGGTAGTAGCGGGAACGGGGAATACGTATCTGGCTTTTACTACCCCCCGCGCGCTCATCTATACGTACGTACGTGTATAACCCGTGCCTCTGCTCCCCGACCTCGAAGGATCGCAGTTCTGCGCGATATCCTGCATATCTCGGCATACCGTCCCCGTCGTTTCCAACATTGTTCCCCGCCCCCCCACCCCCCTCGTACCCCCCCTTTCTCCCTCTTCCACTCCCCACGGCTCCGATCCAGCACCGAATAATCCCACTCGTTCGACGTCTACAAGACCCGGCTTCCCAGCTGGATTCCACTCGATTCTGCTACCGTGCTTGGAGGGCGAGAACTCCTACCGCTGGCCCCACGGTAATCGAAACCCCTACCCCACACCCCTTTTTCGGATATCGAAAGTAACGAATCTGACTCTCGTGGCCCTCGCGGTTTCGAGCGAGAGTTTGGATCTCGTTGCGGGGGAGTCGGTGAAATGACGGATAATGCCGCGAGTGGGAAATTGGGGGTAGTTTTGGGTCGCGTGGTTTAACCCTTTTAGTGCCGGAGGCCGATATATCGGCCCGTACCTTGTAGCGCTTTACTATTCGCTTTGCGAGAGATCTCTGTCTCAAAAGAAATTTATAATACGTTATAAGTAGTCATTAATACACTGGTTTTTGAATTATGGAAATATTGCTTTTCGTTTGGTTCTTATGAGCCTTTTTCCAAATCCTAGTAAAATCGTAAAATTCGGCCGGTTATCTTCGCATAAGCACCGCTTTTTCGCCCGGCAGTAAAAGGGTTAAATGTAGGTGCGAAACCGAACGGGATAAAGGAGAAGGCGGGAGGAGAGATTTAGGGTGGAAGAGAAGGGAAAAGAAAGGCTTCGATTCCAAAAACTGACAAAGTTGCAGCATTTTCGACGCGGCCGTTTAATTTTTATGTATACGATTTAAATTGAGATTTTCGCGAAAAATGAAATATGTCCCTAAATTTTGTGGCGATATTTTTAAATATGGAACACAGAAGTGGTTTCTGTATTTTTTCCTTTGGTAATCCGAGCCACGAGCCATTCAAATTTGTTCATCAAATATAATATGATACACTATTACATACGATATCATATAAACATAACATGATATACGCATAGGTTAACAAAAAAAAAATATATATTATTTCGGAAAGCCAAAATAAAGTTTTGTTCGGTGTCGTTTATACTATCGACTGGTCATCGCTTCATCGTTTGCGCCACAATTTAGATACAGACTTTTCAAAGAGTTCGCGAACAGTTAACGAGTTAACATGAAACGGACAACGGCTGTGCCCGCTTATCCCCGAATATTCACCGTTTCGTAGTTCAGCGTCCGCGCGTTGCAATCGTGGCGGTCGGCAATTTCTATTACCCGACCTCGTAACAACGGTGCATCGATACAATTCCATCGATATACAATCGCGCTGGGCAAGTCGATGCTCGTGCCGATAAGTGCCAGCCACCTTCCTTCGCCACATTTCACGGTGAACATTCATCGTGACTACTATTCGCGTATCCAAATTCATCGGACGTCCGTCATTGCTAGCATCCTAAGAATCGTTCCGCAGTTAAACGCTCCTTTGGCCAAGGATCTTGATTCGCGGAGCGGAATTTAATTCACGGCGGTCGTACGAAGGAGGAGGCGGAGGGTACGGGATACAGGTGCGAAAACACGTCGTCGAAAGTTCGTCCTTTGTGATTTCAAATGCCCCTACTACTTCGATTAAGCGGCGCTTTTTTACGCTGAATTAACTTGCGGGATTCGAGTAAGAACCGGTAGAAGTTACAAAACATTTATTTTGGTATAGGTTAACAAAAAAAATAATATTATTTCGGAAAGGCAAAATAAATTTTGTTCGGTGTCGTTTATACTATCGACTTTAAACTTTAAATATTCTCACCGCAAACGAAACTAAGAATTGTCAGGGTTATTTAATAAAGACGTTCAATTAAGAATGTGTGTTTTTCCGATACGTAACAAATCAATGATTCACCTAATTATTAAAGCTCGCCATCGGACAATTACCTGATTGATTGAAATCGTGTTATTATTATTTTAAACCAGAGATCCACAGTTAAAGCGTTAATACGAACCGCATTTAGTTTGAATTGCAATTAAACCGGCGGCAGTAATCAAATTTGTATTGTAAATGGTTACAGTGAAACAATTTATTGTTGAGTACAGTCCAGTAAATGCAATAATTGAAATTCATTTAATCAAACGTATTCCATTTATATCGAGTAATCAAAGGGTGGACTGCGCTTGGCCTGTGGCATTCTTTAAATTTTAAACGTTCTACGCAAAACGATGTATTGGATTCTTTTTGATAAATATATACGGTGACCATATTTATAGTAGACTTCAGTCGAAAAATTGTAGTGAGATACTGTTAGTACATCCCTAAAGGAAGTCTACAAAAATATACAATGCGTTTTTTTAAAAGAAAAGTCTGATCCAAAAGAATATAATATTGGGTTGTTGTATAAGTTCGCTCGTTTTTTTTTTTTTTGATAGTGCCTTTGGTTTTTCATTCGATTTAATTTTTGTAAACTTTCAGGTCGTTATAGTGAAAAGTCAAGTGGACAAAAACGAGCATTTTCGACACCATATTCTTTTACAATTTAATCAAGTGACAAGGTCTTGTCTCGGGCCATTTCTTTTGCGTTGAACTTTCCCCATAGACGGCACGTGCCGAACTATTGTTTATAGGACACATTCCCGTTCCTGAGTCAATTCTAATATATCTTGTGTGCGGTAAGGGACAATTTTTTTTCTTCCGTTGTGGTCCAAGGAAGCCAAAAACTTGGATACTCCCGCTTTACCTCATACGCGTCGTACGAAAAATTCTCGTAAATCTAATTTTGTGGCGTTGAGGGAGCCAACATTGAACATCATAAAAAAATCCTTTTAAACATAGAAGCCATCGCGCGAAAACACTTGCTACGAATAATCAGCAAAATGTACGCAGACGCGGATGACGCGTCGGACGCCGAAGAGGATTTTCTTTACGCCCTCTCGTTGTTGCATTCGACGGAGGACGACAGCGCGGAGACGCTCCGTAAAATGTTAGATGCAGCGATCGAGAAAAAGTGTGGATACGGAAAAACTTTGATGGCAAGAATGCCGGAAAAGTTTGTGCAAAATCCAAGAGTCCCTGGGACAGCGTTACCGGAGGAAAGCATTAACGATAGCGAGGATATGACGAGGCGAATAATGCATAACGAATCAACGAGATCTGTCAATTTCGAGGCTTCCTCTCGTTACATAAATAATTGCACGATTGAGAATAGCTCGAGGCGCATAGAAATATTTGATATGGAAATCGAGGATTATAGCGAAAAAGGAGATATTCCGAGAATCTCTATACCGGACGAAGGATCGAGCGACGGACTTTTATGCAAGGTTCCCTTTCGATTAAATTAACGCGATATGTACAGGGTGTCCTATAAATAGTGGTAGTCCGTTACAAGTACGATGCATGAGGTAATTTCAAGAAGGTTTTTTCCTTATCAAAAAGTTTGTTTGCGATTTAGTTAACGAGATATTAACAGAAAACGACAGCCAATCAGAGAAGAATGCGGTAGATGGTCGTCCGAGTGCGCGCTAACAGCTGGCGCCACCAGTTGCAGCGTTCCTCGCTGATTGGGTCACGATTTTCGTTGATATTTCCTTAACTAAAGCGATTCGGATATTTTCTGTAAGGTAAAAGCTGTTTGGAATTATCTCGAGTATCGCATGTTTAACGCACTTCCATCATTTATGGGACACCCTGTATAATTGTAAGTACAATGCAAAGTGGAACGTCGATTAATCGAATGTGTAACTATCCGAGAGGGAAACGTGTGTTATTTACTATTATTTATCATTTTACTGATTACGTCTGTTAAATCGACACGCTTTAATGTTTATGAAAGGGAGGATAAACAAAGTTTCAAATGGAAACAACTGTTTATTTCTAATTTGAGTTCAAACTTTAACACGTTCGCGTCTGGGCGAGTCACCGGTACCTCATCACTTAACTACTTCGGCGGGCCTCGCGGTTATGCACTTCAAGACCACATATTCACCAGTGGGCACAGTTTAAGTGAAATTTAAGTACAGTAAACGATTCTCCGGTCGCTCAAGTAAATACTACACACAGCGGACTGGGCTGGTTTGTCATAAAATTAATTTTGCATTAAGTTTTTGTAAAACATAGAAAAAGGCGCTGGTTCGCAGAGGGATATTGCATATTTTACAGCCGGTTGCGAACGTGTTAATATTTGCATCCCTCGAAATTAAAAATTCCTGACTGCACGTTTTTCCCGAACACAATTGAGTTATTCCCCGTACTTCACCTCTATTTTTAAGATCCCACATTAACCAAACACCTCAGATTAAAGTTTAAACAATGTGCAATGGATACGATCAAAGATATGTAACGGAGCAAAATTGGGACCCCTAATTCTGTTGGAGTGTCAAGAGTGTCAAGACGTCTACCATCCTCTCTGCCATCAGCCTCCAGTCGTTGACATCGATGTCTACGATCCTAGAATCGTCTGGTGTTGTAGAAAGTGCGTAGAAACTTCTACCGTAGGATCTCCCGCTTCGACGTTCGAGGAGGAAACACTCGAGAAGCTCGATGCAATCAAGGCGAAAGAAATCTCCACGAGAGTGGATAGGACTAGAAATGCGAATACGAGTTTTCGAAAAAGTGAAAGCACCTTCGATGATTGCGATTCGATGGGTAAATATTAGCTTTTCGTGAAATATTAATTCTTTGCAGTTAACTTACAATTGCTGATTCAATTGCAGTGATTAAATCTTGAAAGACTATTATTCTCACAGTTGTGCTGATTCAATAACACTCTAATCTCATTGCATTGTACTTGAATTGCGCAATAATTCAATTATGTTGTAATTGCAATCAAATTAATGGAATGGTTTGGATTATGTAATTTAGTTATATCGTATTCGATTAAATTGTAATTCGTAATCCAGATCACGTATTCAATTATATTACAATGCAATTTGTAATTGCTATTGAAGTACAATTATAAAGTACAATATAATTCAAACAGAATTACAAATTAAGAGGTTACCGAAAACATGAGATTACAAAGAAAAATCACTTGAAACAATTAATATTTACAGATATTATTCGAGAGGGAAATTCGGCCATCCACGAACAATCGTTTGCAAAAGATTCTACGAGTTTAACGCAGCAAGGTTCAAACACGTTACCTCCGAATCAATTAAGAAAACGAATCGGATCGAAACTTTCGGTTACTCGTGCCATTATTAGATAGTCAATTTTTTATTTCGAAGTTTTCAGTCCCCCTAAGTTTATTTACACATAGATCTGCGATTCTGTACGCCCATCCTTAAATAAAAATTATTTTATAACGTTTGCCGAACTTATAGGTTCCTACATGCAAAAAAACTGAAAGTGACGTTGAAAGCTTCGAAATTATAAAGAACCGATAAAACAGTATACTATAACTATCTTAAGGCCTCGTATATGGTACTTCATAGTTGGAAAATATCAATTAAATAAATAATTTATTCATTGCTTCTGATGAATAAATACGCATAATTCTACAGATATAAAAAATTGAACTTTTCACACCCTTCTAGTTTTGCACCTCACCTGTAAAGGGAAAGCTAATTTACAGATAATTCACACAACCTCCATGTGCATACGTGGTACATTTTATTTGTTAACCATCCGTTACACGATACAAGCGAAAGTCGATCCTTAAGCATCTCTCGCTTCCAACAAATTAACGCAATCTCACAATTCATTATCCTAAAGAGAAACACTCTAATCACAGAACAGGGCACGTTGCTTAAGCCGATTACAGATAACTGCGCGCTATATTACAGCAACTCATTAATATTAAAGTCATGGAACTGAACAAAAGATTGTCGACGATCTTTACCGGGGAAATCGTGAAACGTACGAAAATCATCGTGCGCCTCTTGCAGAGGATACTCGAGATTTGATCGACCCTCTATTTCGGTCATTCGGACAGGAAAATCTTTGTCATTGTCGCACGCTCGCCACTTCGTTCCGTCCCGTTCGTTCGTTCGTTCGCTGTATTAAGGTCAACAGAGTTCAATTACCTTCGTGTCGAACTTTTAGTCGGACTTGATGCTCGAACACTCTCGCTCTAATTGATCGTGCGTACGACACGGGAGAGATGGAAAGGTGTACAAGAGGCGACGTCAAATTTTAGATATAGAGAACGAACGATTGAGGTATTGGATCTAATGAATAAAACTTGGCAGATGCTTTTACCTTTGTTTTAAAAGTCCGAGCAGTTGTTATAAGAGAAACAAAATGCTCTAGATTGCATAAGTGAAAGGAGAATTTGCTAAATGGTACGGTTTCATAACGTAATTAATTACAACGATATTTTATTGTACAACTAACGAAAAGATTATACGATCGTTAAAATCAACTTAGTGGAATGTTTAATCATCGGATGTTTATAAATTGATTCAAAGAAAAGACCGTTGTTCGTTAACCTTTGCGAAAATTTAATTACGAATGTTTCATAAAGGACAATTCTAACGTAATTGGCACATGCCCTGTTGCCAGCTTATGTATCTTTTATCTTAAAGACCAGTTGCGGATAATAATAGTAAACCCAGGGCCCTTCGAGTTTCATGGGCCCTTCATTGGCTTCAAACTAATAATAAATTGTCGAATGCATTACAATTTTGTTAACATCTACATTCTCATGTACACATTTTATTTCCCCAAAAAATGATAAACAGCCCTCGAGACGATTAGCCCAGGACCCTTCGAATCCATTATCCGCTACTGTTCAATACTATCGTTTTTTGTAACAATCTACAATGGTAAGTGACAGGCTCTAACGTAGTCAAATAGTATTCGTCGCGTCGACTCGTTAAGTCAATTAGTATTCGACGATTCGACTCATTAAGTCAATTAGTATTCGACGATTTGACTCGTTAAATCAATTAGTTCGTTACCCACCGCTACGATTTTGATATAATTGCTGATAATCGTACGATCTCGCCTACTAGCGATCTACGTGCTTCACTAATTGCGAAATTACGTGCACTGGTGAAAATCAATTCTACGATAACATACGCAAAGCGTGTTCGGCGATAAAATAAAAACTAATAGCTTCGGAAAGAAGTTGAACTATGAAAACGAGCAGTAACTGTATGTACAGTGGCGTAAGTAGCGTCGCATTCACCCCTGGCAAAATTTCTCTCTGTGCCCTTTCCCCTCGCACTTGCGATATAGTATAAAAGAGGCAAATTTTGAATGCATCGTTTGCATTATCAAGAATAATGTAATTATAAAACTTTAAGGCAGCATTGCGTACCTACATCACAAAAAACTTGGTGCACCCTTTTGGGCGCTTTACCCCCTCCCAGCGAAACTCATAACTGCGGTAATTACGCCACTGATCATGTGATGCGTAAGCTGTGATGCAAAAATTACGGAAAATTATTGCAAAACGGTGCAATTTGTGCTTATCACGGATTTAATGATTATTTAAATTATCATCGCGAATTTGTCGATTGTATAACGAAATGGCTGTTCCATCTTAAGATTGTATTGCTTCGTTCGCCTACATTGGACGTCATCGTAAAATTAGAAAACGTGTCTCAGTAGCAAAATTATGTCGAAAAATATGCGTCTCAGGAGAATAATTAATCTCGCAAACCAGTTGCAAGAGCGTCTTTGTAAAAGTGTAGCTTCGCAGTCCGCGCGATAACGAGGTGAAAACTGAATTATTTTTTTCGAAATTTTCAGCGTGCATTCACCTCAATTATGTAGAGGAGAGTTTGTTTTTATCGCGCTCGTATCGTCGATACGATGATACGGATATTCGGAAATTGAAGATTTAAATATAATTGAGTCTCCGGACAGATATGTTTTTGAAATCACTGTCGTCTGTATTATTGGGAATATTGCTGATCGGTAACTTTTTCTTTAATGTGTGGCAAGCGGTAGTGTGTTCAAATCGAAAGAAATTAGTAACGAGCATAAAGTGCTAATCAACTTTGCTATGGTTTTTATAGCACCTAGACTTTGTCCCACGATAGATAGATGAAGAAAATTAGTCCCATCTCTGTTATGATCTCTCGTGGAACGGAGTATAAAATGATTCCAGCTTCCAAGGGCATATTTAGGTAATTATTTAAAAAATACCTCCTGAAGAAAATGGTGTACTCAAAATACGATATCCTAAAAAATTTTCAAATAAAATTGAAAACAAAATGAAACGAACAACAATTGTCGTGATGCAACATTTTCGTTAAGAAAACATTTGAATTATTTATAAATCGTACGGTACTCATTTATTGTTTGTTATAAAACATTTATTTAGAATATTTATTTATTAATTATTCCGATTTGACTACGCCCTTGATAGCTTCAGAAATGCGTAAGGAAATGTAGGTTTTATGCGCGAATAACTTGTGTAAAATGCAAGCTAACAATTAAATATTGCCATTCTAAAAAAAAAAAAAAAGATAGTAAGAGTATTACTGGAAGGTCGGAACAACGATGTAGCAAAGATTCTTCTCCGCTCTTTCAGTTGACTTTCGTCGATATTGCCCTTACTAATTCTTTTTTTATTTTCATCACTCTGAGGGTGTGATTGCACCTTAACAATAAATTCATTAGAATATCTGTAAGTTGCGGGGGAGTGGGAAGGAGTAAATTTTCAAGCTTAATAATTAACGAAGAATTGGTAGTACTTCCTTATCCACTGGTATTCAAGTGTGAAAACACTTTTCTTTAGAATTTGAATCTGGTGCGCGAGTGTGTCGAAATTTACATTCACAATCGAACATTGGTTAATCGAATTAATGAGGAGGCAATACATTTGAAATAATTGATTATTTGAGTAACAGTCTTCCAAAAAAAAAATATTTATATTTTTAGTATTTTTGGAAATTCAAATCATTTTACTTTACCATGATTAATGCTTCTGTTAATAACAGATAATCGATTTGATTATCAAGGAGTAATGATAAATGGTATGAGAACTGTTCTTCTGCATTTTTAATATCATTATTTTTAGACACGTGTCTCTGTCGAAAAAATTATGTTTGAGGTAGTCGCTTTTTTCAGTAATCGACGTTCTACTGTAATTAGTTCGCCACGTCATCGATATTCGGGCGATAAATGTGACACATTAATAACCTGAATATTAATATTAATGAAATTAATATTCTGCTTAGTGCGGCAACTCACGTGTCACCCAAATATAGATGACGTAGCGGTTAATTATGAATTCATTGAATTTACAATTCAACCTGAATTTACGCCAATTATTAACAAATTTCATTGATCGATATCAAAGAGTCGGTAACTCCAGCCGAATTGAATAATCATTCAAGGTTAACGGTTCGATTAACTCTTAAAACACTTATATAGGACGTTACAGCGACACTACTCGCAACTTCGAGAGATTGTAGAAACGACCGGTTCAAGCAACATTTAATAACATACCCGTGGTGTTCGACGTTTCGATTTGACTCTGCAGGAGTTCAAACTGCGCATTTCAGCCTAAAAGCAGCCTGTGATTCAGCTGCTTCCACGCTGAAACTCGCACTTCTTATGCAATCTTCGAACACCTGTAGAATCGAACTGTGGCGTCGAAAAACACAGGTATATTATTAAAAGTGACTTGTATCGATCTCCTCTACTATTATTTCGAAGTACCGTTCAGTGTTAGCCGTAACACCTTGTATACGCAACCACGCAAGAAAATGCAAAGCGTGGACAAGGTGTTTACCGATATTCTTCGTTCGAAGGGTCGTTATATTCGTAAGAGGGATGCATCGCTCGTTGCTCCAGAGTCCGCATTGAACTACTTTACATAATAAATCCCTGTTTATATCACAGGGAATATTCAGCCCAATTCACGACAGAGTCATCGTGCCAAGTGGCTGACATCAATTAAATAAAGATTCTGACACATGTCAAGGTCGCTAGAAGTCGTGCCTCATTAGCGCAATGTATTCTGGCACCGGTGTGTCGTTTCACATATACGGCAGAAGATTTCCTTATCATTTTTTTTTTTTCTTGCCAGTATTAAAGTACCGTTGAAATGTCGCGCCAATTATTTTCAAAAACGTAGCGCAAGCTTGGTATAAATTTTAAGAGAAAAATGGCCGAGTATTGAGAAATTGTTGATGACACTGTTTAAATATAATCTACTATATACGCTCCGTATTGGATAATCTTGAATCTACAGTAGAACGTTAATTATCTGAACAAATTAAAGACGATTTCTCTTAAATAAAATATTATTTTCTGGTCTTTTAACGAGTATCTTTTTTGTTGCGTTCAAATTTGTGGAGTTACATTTTTCGATTCTTTCGATCATGTATTCCTTGCTTTTTCATATTGAATAATTTCATCTTGCTTTCAAGTAAGTAACATCGTCCCTTTTGTTAGAAATTCATCCCATATATGTTATACTTCTGCAGTTTGAGACATTCTATTATCTATGCGCAGAAGGTACAATAATAATACTTATCTATAACCAGGTACCTTTCTAAATAATACTTATTTGCATTGATTAGTATTCAGATAATCGACGTTCTACCATTACCATGAAGGATAAACCACAGTCCATTAAAAACAATACTGAATAATATTGTACTGACGGGTTTTATCAGAATGTTTACTAGACTCCTTAACCATTATGTGAACACGATGCTAGCTACCTGACTTTTTGAAACTTCTCTTAAATTTTATAACAAAGGAATTTTTTAAAACTGTTGAATGCCGGGTATTCAAAGTTTTACAAACAAAACATAAAGTAATGGAGGATTAAAAATGGACCAGTTGGAGTACTATCTTCTTTTTCTTTCATTTCGTTTACGTTTCTTTTCGTGATCACATAGCCATTAAAATCTCATTTGTATCTTGCCTATGGGAACAATAACCACTTTGGCCGTACTTATTAAGATATCAAATGAATTGACATCTGAACTTACCCGACTCAACGTGTCTCCTTTTATCGAGATTATTAGAATGATAATTGCGAAAAAAAATTGGTGTATTACTCCTAGAAATATATTTTACGTATGCGAGGGACAGTGATTGTAGTGTTATAAGTCGATAAAGCGCGAGAAACGACTGATTAATTAAAGACCTTTTAAAGATCAATGTTAATCTATGTATATAGCGTCGCGGATGCGGTGCCAATACGATAGATACACTCCTAGTATCTTTAGTGCATCACTTGGCACGGATTAACGTCTGGTAATTGTATCGGTAAACCAAACTGCGTCGGCTCGTCGCAATTATTTCTATACCACGATGACGCGCGAGTATAAGAATTACCAGAGTTATAATAGGAACCGTCAAGATATGTCGCTCGTGTGTCGCATACAAGATATTTACAATATGTTTCTTAAAAACGTGTGCAATTGTCTTGTTCGTAACACGTTGAACTTTTTTACGCTCATTTAGTACAGTCGTTACGCAATTACTTGTCATGAGTATGCGCGCGAACATACCGACGGTCATTGTTTTTTTTTTGCCGTTTTCCTTTTTTAATAATGGTGCACAAGGAACCTACAAAATTCCTCGTATCAAAATACTCTACGTAGTTAACGTTTTATGTGTAAAAATGTGCAAAAACGATATCGGTAAGTTTTGCGAGTGCTATCTAGAATCACACTTTGTGACTATCGGCGTTGAGAACAGAATTTCTAAAAACAAAACTCGACGTTATGAGGTATTACAGTAAATCCCTGTTAATCCGAATTAATTGGGATGAATCCAGGTTCAATGATTTGGATATCAGATTTCTTTTCAGTGTCCCGATATATCCTGTAGATATATCTACTCAGGTTATGGAAACATCGTATTTATCTTGCATGACACGTTCCTTCCGCACGTGTCGTTTTTTTCGAAAATTTAGATAATTATGCAAATATCCAGGAATCATACATTTGAATTGCTTTAATACTTGAATTCAGGGCATCATTTTTGCTCTCGCACTATCTAAACCATTACCCTAATGTTTCCTAATATTTTCTGACATCCATATAATTTTGGACACTAAGGTAATTTTGATATCCAAATATTCTTAACACTCTGAATTTCTTTTTACCCTAGTTTCTTTTTTACTAATCCCTCGGAAATAAGATGCTATCTTAGGACCGCATTAACGCTAGTACAATCTGAATCTTCAGAAATCTGTACAATCCCAAGTTTACATCGAAGCTGATTCGGATTAGCAAAAGTTCGGATTGAACGGGAGAAAACAAGCGTCTGTTTGAATGTTCGATCTCATTTATTTACGTTATTGTGCCATCTCGAACAAGCACGTAACAAACTGCCGAGCTCCTCGTAGAACACAGTGAAGCAAAAGAATACATAAACTACGTGTGGCTTGTCCACTGCGTTCTTTTATTGTTCAGAAATCCCGTTTGGATCATCCGAAATTTTGAGATAACAGAGTTTTACTGTATTTACAGCATCAAGGATATAGTCACTCGGCACCGTTAGATACCGTTCATGACGTACATAGATATCCACACGGATTTACAAAACCAACTTCAGAGACTTAGAGAACACCGTTCCACTGAAAACATTTCGTCAAAGTACATTTCTAACGGAACAAAACTGACTCTGAAAAGGGTGAAGTAAGTTATCGGTCGCAAAAAAACAGTTGTTCGAATTAATCTCATCACTTTGTCCCATCGTTTTTTAACGTCACTCGTATTTTGGTCATAAAAATATCGTAGGAGTTAATTGCCGATTGTAGTTTCCGTTTGTATATCTTTGTCTATTACACTCGTTAATATTATACCTAATCGTCGTACGTTACGTACAAACGTAGGATTCAGCTCCTACGTTTGTTTTGTAATATTGCAGAAATCAGCAGCATACACGTATTCAATAACTTATTCGTTCGCCTTGTATTATATTTTACACGATGTGCGACTCACGCATGCCTATAACAGTCGAATTTACTAACAATACATGACTGTACAATGTTCCTATTTTAACTTAAAATTACGCACGCTCATTTTATGAGCGTACTTCTATTAAACACGAAAGTCACATTGACATAAATGCATTCTACATGCTTACAATGCATTTTGAAACTTACGTGATAATGTAATACCATTCTAAAGCAGATCAGAAATGTAACGACTAGAATTAATAATTACCGACTAGAATTCTCACTTTGCAAAAACTCCTAGAAAGGCAGGTTTAAAAGTGCTCGCAAATCAGCTTGCGCCACGTTAACGTTTAAATCCTTCGTTTTCAAATGCCGACCGTACATATAGATTGTATGCGGAATTCCACTAGTTTAGAATATTCTAACGCTAAATATTGTTTGTATGTAGGATACTTATTTATCTGTTATCACTACGATTACCCTCTACTGATTTACGTTGAAAGGCCGTTACAAATTCATCGCCTGGAAAGATACCAGTGCCGTACTTTGGAAGCGCTAGATTTTATTATTTCAATCTTCTCAACTGTTTCCTTATGCCTTGGGAATCATTGGAAAATAACTACATGTATCTTGAATTAAAAACTAACGATAAGATTAAGTCAGGAAAAACGTAGACTGTCTGCAGTGCCGGATTGGGGGAAATCAGGGCCTCGGGCAAAGGTTTTAAATTGGGCGCTACCGATTAAAGAGGAACGAAGTTACAATCGAGTATGTTACAATCGGTGAATGAAAACCTCACCCAGTATGTTTACGTATTTTCAATATACAGTGGAACGTCGGATATCTAGATTGGGATATATTTCTTTTGAGGTAAACGATTATTATGATTATAAACAACGAAATTTTGTCCTCTTTTTACACCAAGTAACTTCTGTGACTAGAAAACATTCGATTTCTTTACCAATGAAAACAATAATTTATATACAAACTATTTTGTATCACGTTTGACGTTACTGTTTATAGGCACGTTTCTCTTTCGAATAATCGATCACTTCGGTGACTGTTATTTTCGTTAACCGACGTTCCCCTGTAATATATTTACCGTTACCCGCAGAGTCTGGCGTTTCCCGTTTTTAAACTCATTGTCCAATGCTGCGCCGCTGATTGGGAATGGAGTAATGGGAGGGTAGAGGGTAAGCAATACCTATCGGAACTTGCCAAACCAAGGATGCAACGTCCTTGCAGGTTTGAGGGTGGTGGGGGTGGGGTTCACTATTCGTCAAGGACGGCACGCGTGGTAGCAGGAAACGTCGGATCCCAATTATCGCGCACAAGAAAATCGATGTTCAAACCAATTTACCGGCCCCCAGAGAATTAAGGTACTGAGCTATTACCTAACTCGTCTGGCCCATTATCCGGGTGCTGATCGTCTAAACCAGTGGTCGTCAACCTGACCCCTACCGCCCATCAGTGGGGCGGCTCGAGCGGGATTTGTTGTCTGGTGTTCCAAAAAAAATGTCTAAAAATTACTTTGCATCTGCGCTAAATGGAGTTTCCACGGCACCGTTGGGCGGTAAGGAGATTTTACCATCAACGAAGATACAAAAGTGGACGGTAAATTGTCGAAAGGTTGACGGCACCCCAGTCTAAGCCTTAGACTCTAAGGCATTTGTACTGTGAGAAGCATGGAAACGTAAAACCAGCGTAATGCTATTAAAACCAGAACAGGAAGCAGTTGTAGAAATGCTTCTTGCGCATCGTATAGCGCACCAAACTTTTCAATCTTGGTAATAGAAAAACTGATTTATAGCACTTCCAGACAGGGACAGTAGGCACTTTAAGATGACAATGGTATATATAAAATATCTTGAGGGGTTAATCCACCTTCATGGCGGGTAAACCATGCCCTACAACCAGCTGCTCCTTGGGAAAGTCTAGAACTACAGTAATATGGAAACCCATATTTGCAGAAGCAATCACATACTCGCATAAGGAAAACCAACTAAACGCTGTTGGAAAGAAAAACCGTAATGAGTTTTCTATGAAATATTGTAAACTACAGTGTAGTCGTACACCAATCATCCGAATGTCTTTATCAGGGTTTCGATTATCCAGACCGGGGCCGTGTCTTGAAAATTTTGTGCATGAGGTAAACAAAACCATTTTGACGTATTGGTATCGAAACAAAAGGTCGTTCAGCTTTTGCCTATTAACGGTAACACTAATACGGTATCACCAATATTTTAATATAACCACCGTGCCAATAATTTCCACTTATCTCGCCAAATCTAATTCTAATTCTCTAATTCTTATTGCCCTGAATCGAAGCCATTGTTGGTAACAGACGTCAAGGATTTAAAAAATAAATGAGATTTGTTTCGCTAGAACGCGTGGGCACTTCAGAAGTTCCTGCCACGAAACACCCATTTTTAATCGCTTTCCTTGCTTCTGATGTCACGCACAGGGAGAGTCCGCTTAAAGACACGAGCTGTACGGATTCCTCTTAAATAATTATGAAAGGTCGTAATTTTCACGCAAAGCGGCTGGCGAGAGCTATAGTCCACAATTCGTAAAATGGATCGTGGTACGTGCAGAGGGTTAACTTGCCATCTATTGGCACAATCCGAACGAACTTCTAATTAAATCGCGTTTCTCACAGGGAAAGAGAAAACACGGATATCAAATTATATAATAAAATTTGTTGCGATTAGATCGTATTTGTGTTTCCAACGAGAATACCCCTGAACCTGGCATCCCGCCAGTTTTTATCTTGACACGACCCTGATCCGGAGATTGAGCAGACAATTCTTGTATTCCGCGATAGAACCAACTTCGTATTTATATTGTCAATAACAGGTCCGGATAATCGAACAGATAAACAGTTCTCGATTTACCGGATCAAATTTTCATCAGGACTTTTCGGATAATCGGGATTCTACTTTCATATATTTAAGCCTACTGCTTTCTTTTGTCTAAATTTTGCTCATACATTTTGTAATCTTTTGTAATCTTGCCAATGTGCTTCAATTGATTCATGTTGAGACAATTACTTATTAGGTTTATCATATAAGAATATAAAGTTTCTTACCTAAATCGTGGCACAGCAGTCGGTGTTTTAGGAAGAAGATAATGAGGCCAACAGTACTGACGAGACTGGTTACAAAAAGTGCCTGTTTGTACTGAAGGCTTTCCGCATTAGGTGTTACCAAACGACCCAATCTCACGCTGATTAGCATATACGTAAGGGAACTGATCATGAATAATATAAAAATTTTTTCGTGCAGAGCTGAAAGAAAAAGCAGTTTCCGATAAATTAAAAATTATCCCTTCTTAAGCTAGAATTTAATGTTGACTTTATATAGAACGTACATAAAATACATACGACGGCTTACAAAAGTATTCGAACGCTTACATATACAAATACCAAATGTAAGCGTTCGAATACTTTCATGAGACACTGTACATCGAATACGTTTCTAATTGATTAAATACCAACTGCATTAACAATCAGGTGTTACGTATGCTAATTACAAGAAGATTAGCATACAGTAGTTGCAGTCGTAAGCGACGTTATACATCAATACCTGTTTTCAATTTTAAAAGCATAACTACGAAGCGTTATCTCATTCCCAGTAGGATCGTACTTACCATAATTTTCTTTGTTGGAAATGTATGTGACGCCACACAAAGCTGCTACTTCCATGATATTCAACCAATAGCAGGAATTCAAGAGTCTACATCCCACGAGTCTCATTGGGATATCTTCGATCGCTTTGAGTATTTTGTAATAATACGAGTGGTATACGCTGGCAATTACCAGACGTGGCCCAATATGTAATGCTATGCTTATGCGCCATAAGTATCTTTGTGGAGACACGCCGGTAATGGCAGAGATTGATGGAAGTATATTATATACCTACATCAGAAACATCTACTTTTAATAAAATCAATAAAAATTAGCTAGCAACGATTTACAACTGGTAACAACTTTATACATCCTTTTCTTGCAATAGAGTATTAAATAATATCAAAATAAAACTATGTTGTTTCCGGTTACAATTCAATGCAATTGACTCTATGTATGAGTTCTTAAATATTACTCGAATACATTAACTACTTATTTGAACAATAACATGTAAAAGTATACCTACCCTACAATGCGTTTCGTGGATATCATCCTGCTGGAAAATATACGCCGTAGTGAAACAGACTAGGAGGGTGACAAGGGGCAACGAAACAGTTGCCAAACATAATCTTCTAAACGATATTGCCAGATACACGGAGCTTTTGGTGCTTCCAACATTATTCAACTCCATGCTGATATTATTTAGTATTTTAGCATTTATGTGCAAAACAAGGAGGAAGCTCGGAAAGGTCTCAAATTATGCTATGCAACTTGGATTCATAATTGCGCTTTGCATCAATCCCAGTTAGAAGCATCAATGATCATCCTAGTTTCCATGATATGCTGAAATCAAAAGTATGCTTATTATCAAAACGTCTAAGTACAAGTGAAATTTACAAAATTGTGTATAAACTGCAATTGGATAGGTCGGAGCAAGAGATCGTGGAACTGCGATTTTGTAATTTATTTAAAGAATTGCAGTATACCAAGCTACATTCAATTTTAGATCAGTCAATGGAACAAGCAAATTTCTTGTAAAAATAAAATTTGACATTCTCTCATTCTAACCATACCGATGTAACAATATTAATACATCGAAAGATTAATATTATTATCCCTGGCTATCGAACTACATCACCGTTGCAGTAATCTGAAAATACGGTCCTATATATAATTGCGATATCCGTCGATTTAAATTTCATTGGAGTTTCCGTTCGGCACAGACGCGACGCGTAATGCTTCCAAGTTTTGCTCACAATCAGTGCCAAAGAAGATTTGGCACGATTCCTCGTTAATCCGCAATTTGATGAAAAAAAAGGCCGTTCCATGAACGGAATAAAGCGTAAATCAGTAGAACTTGTTATTACAGGAAATAGCAAACAAAAAGACCGCAACTCGCGGAGGAGCCTCGCCTTAAAAACACTCGTAGAAAACAAACATTTTCGGGGAATTGCTCTATTTCCGTAATTGATTTTACGGATAACCTACTTTTTTCTATTTATAGCAAACAAAAGGGCACTATTGTGGTAAGCGCGAAGTTCGTGACTTTTAGCTGCGGGCGATTTCAACGCGAAACTTGGAGTGCACCGTACATATGACGCGATGATGACAATGAAAGTGAAGTCCGGATTCGACGCATCAAACTGAACTTGCTGCACCTAACTCGCGTATTCCCGCCCGATTTTTCGATAAATCGCGAATTAATAGTTTTACCCACCATCCTTGCGCACTTGGAATTCATGGGCATAAGGGCTCAATAATTGCAAACAACTTTTTTTTAAGACGCGCCGCTTTAGGATGCACCGGGTACCTTTCACGATCGCTTATCGTTGTTATCTTTTCGATGCACAAGTGGACACGGTGTTTGCACAGTTTATGTGTTACGAGAAGGGGGTTTGGGGGAGGGGGTGGTCTCCGCGGATATCAGTGGCTCAAATATATAAACAGCACGTTAATCGAATGAATGCGCAATGCTGCAGTGTTCCGTCGTTACTACGCGTGGTGTCACGATTCCGGGTCGATCGCGTCTCGTTAATGCTTGTCGTGATACATCACCCGTTGACAATCGTTAACGATCTCATTTCGAGGAAAATCAGGATTAATTACCTTATTCGTACTGTGCTAACGTATCGTCTGCTACGGCCTCGCTAATCTCCCTTCTCGAGAAGATGCCATCTGTGATCTGCAGTTCTCCCGAGCACAGCTTTCGATTTACTTTCGAATGGCGCTTTCGCGGGAGGCTTATTTTCGCGGGGAATTCAAACGTGTCACTGCGTATACAAAACTCACGTTTTATATTAATTTAGAAATAGTTTAATAGGAAGATTTTTAATAAAATTCTAACAACTGTGAACTATATCTTCCCAATATGAAACAATTTAATGTTTGTTACTAATTACGTTAATAATTTATATTTAATATATAGCAGTCCACATCCGAATTTGACCGGAAACAACGTTGCGAAGCAACTTAGTTAGTTGAAAACCATTGCAAACAAATTCGAACCTTCCGGTTGTGAATCGTTGTCGCATTGTTGAACACTGGGCTACGTTTGTTCCGCGATTCGGGTAATTATTTTGAGATATATCTAAATTGTTCCGTTGACACCGACTAATACTGACGACTGACTTATCCAGAACAGAAAAATTAGATGATTTATACGCTGTCGATCGATACGTAAAGGCGGCAAAACTTCATTTATTGGTCGCGGTAAATAGTGTTGATATTCCGTTTAATGCGTGAGTGTCGGAATAAGTATAGTGCTCTCGAATTGTGAGAAAGAGGCGATAACTTTATTATAAAATACAATTACAATTATGCTAGTTTGAGACTTTTTATGCTCGTGTCTTTTGACTCGGCTCGGCCTCAACCTCGTATTCGATTTCCACTCGTGGGCGAGCTTTCTTTTGGGTTTTGCCTTTTTTAACGACTTTTGGTCCGTTCGATTTTTTACTCGTCGATGGTACTATTTCCTACGAGAATGAATAAATAGTAATCGGAGATATAATCGCTATTACAGAGATAATTTTGCATATAGTCGCAGGGATGTACAATTACCTCAATATCACTTGTGTCCGACACAAAACTGTCGGATAAATCAACCTGTTCTTTGTTTCCAGAATCACTGTCTTCGTCCTACGAAAAAATGCGATATAATGTATCGTTAGTTAACTGATAGAATGTTACCTTCGTTAAGTGTGGATTACCATAAAAATTTTGCACCTTATAGGTGTATTGATACAAACTATACTATCAGGTTAGCATTACTAAATTGGATAACTATTTCCAACGTTAACTCGTCTGATCTTAACACGATAGTATGGTCTGTAACTACTGTACGATACATGATTGTAATGGTAGAAGAGGCAAACACTCTTTGAATACTAGCCATTAACGATTTCGACTTACCATAGATAATTCTTCGATGGCAAAATCGTCGTCTTCGTCATCTTCATCGCTGTCAGCTTCTACATAATGAGGTCCATTGTGTTCCACATTCCTCTCGTCTGCTTCCAATTCCATTTCCACCTCTTTTTCAATTTCTTCTTCCCGTTCGTCCTCTGCTTCGCTTTCGGCTTCGTTCTCGTCTTCCACTTCGACAGCTTCCACAGCCTTATCAAAGACTTTTTGTGGGAAGTTATAAATGTCATTGTACTGCAAACGACAGAAAGAAGACGTTAGTAGTATACATAGATAGAAAATTTTAGATCGTATGGTTAGCCGTGATTGTGATAAGTACCATTCCTTGTTTTAATCTTTCCATGAGTTGTTTTTCTATCGCAGTTTCCAGTCGAGCTGCGATAAGAGCTTTCTCCTCCCTACGCCTCTCTCTCCTCTCGATTTTCCTTTGGAGTGGTACAATTTTCTTCTGCCTTCTCAATCTGATCTTCCTCATACGTATGAGGTATTGTGTAATTTTGACAAATCTCTGCTTGCATTTTGCTTTTATAAAACTAGGCCAATACAATAGGTTTTCGTTAATTTGATGTATTGCCTTCTCAAAGTTCCTAGATAGCTTAACCTTTTCCCATGAATTATTAAGGTAGTGCACTCTGTGGGACAATTTCGTTATCTTATTTATTTGTATTTTCAGAGGGTCGAGGTTTATAACACAAAAGCTTGTTAAATTCTAATTTGCATATTTACTTAATGATAGTTTGCTATATTACGATCAGTACCAAAGCAAATTAGAATAGAAACGGTCAATGAATAACTTCATTTTATTATACCTACAGAGGTTCGCGAGACTACCTTTGATTTGCGGATTAAATATGTTCGACCTTGTTGTATCATTAACAAACGTGTGTACGCTAAATCATTTACCTTTCCGCTGTTCTCATGTACAGGTAAACAATACCATTATCTTCCCTAATCGTGGCGTACTGACTATTTGCAAGGGGACACGACGCTCTGCTACATAATCCCGTAAGATTGTATTCATGTCGACAAAACCTTTGGCTCTTGGTGCTGCAAAAATGAATTATGTGATAAGATGACAATTTCAGAAGGTAAGATTTTTCCTAACAACCCATACTTACTTTACTTTGAAGGAGCAAAATGATTTGTTGATAATACTCCACACGACCTAAAAGTAAGTTGGAATCAGTATATACACCAAACACTTGAAGAATCCTTATGAAAGTACTCACGTCGTCGTGCTGCATTTTATTTTTTTGTTAATCTATATTCTGTGGACGGTTTTTATAAAAATCATCGAATGCTTTCGATCCGTATTTCAATGGAAAGCTACACACGTGTATATAGAATGTAATCTTGAATTTCTAGGTTAAGTTTCAGACTTTGTGGAGTTATCACGGATGAGGTATAGAATTCTATACCCCGTTTCGAGTTACATATATTGGTTGATGTTACCTGATGTTACCGTCATTACCATTAACCGCATGTGAAGGCATTTCTTACTCCGACAAGAAAAGATAACGTTATAACAATAATATAGATAAGGTATAAATTACTCTGGACAATGAGTGCGCTTTTTCATCACGATTTGTCGGGGCTTAGGGCCCCTCAATCTGTGTCTCTCTCGATGATTGTTTTATTGACAATTTAGTAGGTTGGTAATTCAGATTTTTGGTCACGCCACAGACGAAATGTAGGATAAACTAGGATACTTTATGGAGTTTTACGTGGTAGGATCATTATATTTCTCTGTCGTCGATTTTGGGGACAATAAAAGCCGTTTACCATTTCTGGGTCACGTTCCTCGTTATCGACTGGTCGTTGATAATGCAGTTGAGAAATGGTACATAGCTCATTCCCCTCTCGAACCGCTATTTTTATCGTTTGCTGATAATTTGATTTTAGCTTATCGGCAAAATTATCGCAAATTTCAATTTGGCTTCTTTATGTTTCTCGACGAGCGCCACGTACTGCTAACAGATACTTGGAAGCAGCAAAATCGTAATTCGTAAATACCATTTCCTTTGATGTGCAGGATGTGACACATCATTATTAACTTATACTATAACTTTACACTAATAACGTTCGCAAACTGAATCACAGAATTTGTGTGACGATGTGTCAAATGTGAAAATAAAATTAATGTTTCAGTTACGCGTGTAGGGGGAAAATGAAAATGAAATAGTAACAACATATAATGCTTTCCCATCCAACACAAGGTTTACCTAACACTAGAATTATGTTAAACAAAACTTAAAGTTAATTATTAAATACATTATGGGCATAATTGATCAGTCATCCCGTTGATTAGCGCTGACACCAGTAAATGATTAAAATAAACCCCCATCTCATTTGGAAATTGCAATACCTATAATTTGTTTACTTTCTTTCCAATAAAATCAAAGAGCAATTGAACCTGATACGGTCCTTAATAATTGCCGAAACGTTGCAAAATGCAATTAATTTGGCCTGATCTTACGGCTACCCTTATAGCACGATACGCCGATAAAACTGCGAAGAAATGTTATAAAATTCTACATAAATGAATATTAACGTTCCCCGGGGTGCGTCATACTCGAAAAAGATTCATAAACATCGTGGAAACTGTTTTACGAAACATTTGTATGTACAGATATTTCACCCTTTGTAGGTTAATGCATGATAACGCGGTAATTTAGCAAACATCCGTTTTCACACCTAAAATACTTGTATAATCAAATGAGTCCTGCATACCGACAGAATAATTCAAAGGGGTTGGCTGCCGACGAAAGCAACCCTCCGCGAACTAATCACTGGATAATGGACAAATTTATATTCGCGCGCCGTAGTCACCGACCCCCGGTGATGGCGAAACGTCATTCTGTCGCTTCTTCGATCTCACCGCGGCCCCATCCACGGTCAAGTCAAGTTTCTTAATTAAGGAACCTTCCAATTTTCTGCCCCCCGTCGAGACCACACCGGGTCTTTCATGAAGTCGCGAAAGGCGCGTAAGTCCTTTTCAAGGAAGCCAACGAGTAAGAGCGACCGATGAGACACTTTTACAGATTTAGTACCGATTAAGATGCCACTTTGGATCGCGAACAGCTACGAACCTCCTTATACGGTGTATGATATTTTATTTATGGACAAAGTGACAGAATCAAAGCCGCTTGTTGTGATTGTTATGGAACCTGTCATTTTGTTTAACAACAGCCTGCTGATAAGATTAAGTAAAAGATAAAAACAAACGTATTATTGAACATAATTGCAGCATTAGACGTTCTGGGATATTTTTTTAAAAATTAAAGAAATCCGACCAATTTTTGGTCCGTTCACAGGTAGATGGCCCACCTTAAATCGTCCCAACAATTTTCTCGAAAGGTATAACACTTCAACTCGTACGATAATTACGATAATCGTACGTGCCGCTCACACGTTGCGAATTTCACGAAAGGCAGAATCTCTCGTACGCTACGTACGAGAAACTCTCCAACTCTAAACCTTAAACCGATCTTAAATTCCCCTTCAATCCCCGCAGAAATTGGCAAAGAGGCGAAATAAGCGCGTTGACGTATCTCCCCGTGCCCCCCAGGCATGGCACGGGGGGGACACGGTCCGAGGAAGAAGATCGTCGCGTCGTCGTCGGGCGGGAGATGAAATCGATGTGTCGCATTCTCGGCCGATTCCATATCTTTGTACAATGCGAAACCAGCGGGACGGAGGAGGGGTGGATGGCAGAGGGTAACGAACGTGATAGAAAGAGCAAGAGACGGCTAGATGGTATATTCGAAGCCCAGGGGCGTTTGTATGGTCCTGGCTCCATGTCCGAGAGAGCATGCTTCCGCCTGATCGCCCACATACATTTTCGTTAAAACGCGTGTTCCGTCCGTTTCATTAATTTTAATGCCCGCCGAGCATTCTGTTCATTTCTGCGCAACATATGAATATGGGATTTGCCTCTGTCCCTCTTCCGCGTTCCCTTGCTCTCTCCTCTCTCTTTCTGCGCGCGACATGTAGCACAATACAAGCCCGGTGTCCGTATACACAGGCGAGCGTACAGTGGCGCTCTCGCGTCACTGTATACGGTGCGTATCGGTGTGTGTGTGTGTGTGTGTGTGGCTGCGTACGAGAGAGCAACGAGCTCGCTCATGCGAACGCGGCCTCGGGTTGGTTGATATTAATTAATAATCAGAAACAGATGCGGCCTCAGCCCGCTCTCCCTCTCGCACTCTCTCTCTCTCTCTCCGCTCCGCTCCGTGCGAGGCGGCTTCGAAACGATAATTATTTAAGTCCCTCCTCACCTCCATCGCCACCCCCCACCCCCCCCCCCCCTCCACCCCAGCGTCGGCCTCTTCCTCTTCCGTCCTCATCCTCCTCCTCCTCCACCGACCTCCTCCTTCGGGTTCTCCAGGCGCCCAGTGCGGCGTGCTAATTAAAGAGCATTCGCCTACGAATTTTACGCGGCTCTCGCTTCGTTATGCACGGCCCGTTACTCCCAGCACCCTTTTTCAGGACCCGAAACCCCGCAGGAATACCCCGGAGACCTTGTGCCACATTTTATTCTCGAGTCGCTTCCGCTCGGCGCGGGTCGAAAGAGATTGGAGGAGGACGCGCCTACGTACGCCGACGGCGACGGTGGGGACCACTTTGCAATAAGTCGGCGAATCGACGAATCGATCGGATCGATGGGGGTTTCGGTGGGAAGATTGGAATGGAGAAAAAAAAATTATAGCGGCTTAACGACGAGCGGGCTCGATATATTGGTGACGAATTAGGAGGATTTGGAGCAGAACGGATATACGGAGCACGTCGAACGTTGCCGATTTGTATCGTGGGCACGGTGGCGCGGGTAGAACCACGGTTACGCCAGGGAATTTCAACGTAATGGATACATTTTTAGAAATTTTCAGAACGCCGGGTAGAGGGCGCAAAGTGGGAGTATATATTGCGATTGCACTTGCACGATCGATGTTTGCTGTTCCGGTCCGCTTAACGTCTCCGTATGCATTACCCCGGTACATAATCTGAACGAGTAAAATGATTACGGAACGGCCGACGCTCTTGCACAGACGCGATTCTAACGCGAAATATGGAAGGTATTAAAAAAGGTGTTTGAAGGGGTTTGGGTGGCGGGTTCTGTAATGTGGATATAATATTCATCAGAATTGAGAAAATTGTGTGTTCGTGACACGCAAATTAATATCAGATGGAATAAAACGCGGTTTCTATTTCGACGATGTTAGGAACTTGTTCGATCCAACTGAGAACTTTTCGTAGGAGATTACAGGGAAAAACTATTATACCGTAGCCATTTTTGAAATTTTCTAATACCATTTTGTTGTTGAATATATTAATTATATCTGTAATTTTTTGTTTCTGTTTCACACTCACTTTCAAGAAAGCCTTCGTAAAGAATTCTGCAACTTCGTGGTTGATAAATATTTTTAAACGCAATAATTACGGATTGCGTTTCAAACGTTACTCCTCCAAATACAAAAACTTCTGCACAGATACATGGTTCTAATGAGAAAAAAGAATCACCAAACTTTGTCTTTCGACTACTTCGGTAGGTACAACCCCTTAATGATGATAACTGTGTACTGCAAAGGGGAATCATAGTTTGAAGTCAAACTCTTACTTTCCCAACTCCCGCGTTCGTCATCCGATCCCAGTTGGCTCGAACCCCCTAAAACACCTTTTCTAACGACCAACGGGTGTCACGCATTCGTAACGATGTATCTAACAGACGACAGGGCGTTGAGTTTCTTCCGAAAATACTGCATTTCGGATACGAGGAGACTACATCGCCCCGAAACTTTTCGTGTCCGTGTTTCTTCATTTCCAACTCGTAACCTCGAAATTCATATGAAAGTTAGGAATGGGAATAGAAAGATCGCCGGAAGTTTTTCGCTTGCATGCCAGAAGGAAAATCAGGAACAAAGAGTGAGCGAGCGAGGTGAGCGAAGATGGCGAGGGGTCAGGGAGAGAGAGAGAGAGAGAGAGAGAGGGGGGGAAGTCTCTCTCCGGATGGCGCTCAGCCAGCGACGCTCCCAGTGTCTGCCTTAATATCCGCCACTAACATTATTTCATAAAAGTATTACTATAAATCCAAACTCGCGTTATTTAAGCACCGTGCCTCCCGCGGGGGCCGCCTTCTCGCAGGATCTCGCCACCGGTTTCTCCGCCACGATCAGAAACCACCCCCCCCCCGTCTCTCACGCTCCCTTTTCTCCTTACATTATACCAGGCGGAGGCAACTTTTGCCACCCTCTTTTCCCTCCACCACATTAGAGATATATTATGCAGATAGTGGAGGCGCCGACCGAGGAGAAACGCGAAGGGAACTGCGGAAATTTAAAACTTTATTTACCCTACGCCGAACGATTTCGCCACCCCTTCCCACCGCGCCCACCCCCCTCCCCCCCTTCTGCTACGTTTGCCTCCTGTCCCCGTTTCTTTTTTTTTTTTCGTCTTTTGATCTCTAAAGCGTTTTGGCCTCTTTATACCCGTACGCGTTCGAGTTATTGTCTTACTCTTTGCGTCGTTATTTTGTTGTTTACTTTTATTGTTATAGACGGTAGGGGGGTTATTTCGTCGAACGATTCTTTAGAATGAAGCGGCTCTAAATTATGAGAGGGATCTAGTGTGTTTTATAGCTGCATGTTATGCTCATATATTCAATTTGCACATCACAGCCCAACGTTTATTACTCTAAATTCAAATTTCTGTTCAAGAACTTTGTTTTTAAAAGTCGGTTAAAACTAAGTACTCTAAATAAAACTAAATACTATACCTTATAATAGTCTTATTTGTTGATCAAAATCATACTTTTACTATTAAATTAAAACATTATCTGTTAAATGAAAATTGTTTAAATCTACAACATTTTAAACGCGCAATTTGTGGAGAAGTCGCACACAAGTAACCAAAGGGCCGCAGTTTGCCGACCATTGCCCTAAATGAATGGCGGGCAATAGCATTCGGACAATCGATTCTCGGAAAGTAAAACGTAGAATGAGTCTCTTTGAAAGCTTAGCTGCAATAACACAATCTTCGAAAGCACATCAAAATTGAAGCTCCATCGAGCATAACTCTTACTTTTCGTGCTCGGTGTGTTCATCGTTCGTCCGCGCTGAAATTTCTCTATTTCCATGTCAGAGAGAAAAAAAAAAATAAAAATAGTTTAAGAACGAGCACCCAGCCATAATCGAAACTCTCGCGCTCGGTAAGTCTGCTCCTCGTGAAAAGTTTCTCTTACCGTCGTAAATCGATGTTCGGCGGAATCGAATTGAGAAAAATCGAGGAAACGGACCGAGTCCCGCGACTAATCAGCAGACCGTCGGTTTACGCCCGGCACCACCCCCTCCCAAACCTTCTACCACCCCCCCCCCCCACCGCCCTCATCCACTCTTTTCTCCGTCTTCGTGCCCGTACCCAGCCGTCGTCTACGAGGGTGGAAAAAAAAAGTGTAAAAGGGGGGGGGGGTGGTCGAGTTTTTTCACCCTCCGTCGCTCGCAATCACGACGAAGTGTCGCCTTCGTTGGAGGGTGTAAGTACCGGTCCTCATCGAATGAGTTCAAAGAGCCGGAACCGGAAACGGTTCCCTTGAATTTCCACCCGAATTTCTCGTTTAGCCCTCTTGATCCGCGTTGTCAGTCAATCAACAGCCGCGAGCGTCGCGTGTTAAGATTGAATTGGTACTTATGAAAATTTTAATCTCAATAAATATCCGAACATTAAACCTTTCCACTCGCAACGGGAAATTTGATTTTTATCCTTGGTTTAACTCTCGCCACCATCTTTTAACATTATTATCTGAACAGTAATATTCGGTGGCATCCTGCTACCCCCGTTTCCTGATCCTGTTTGTTTCGTGGGAAACGTTTCAACGAATCCATTTGTACCGATAAGTGTCCTATTTATTTAACCAGGGACGTTACTTAAAACAATTGGGGAATTACTTTTAATCTTTACGAATGTATATAAAAATTTGTGAAACTTTTTTTAACAACGCCCAACTCGTATCTCCTCAAAACTGTAGGAGCCACAGATAATTTTAACACACTTTGTCTTGCAAAAAGTTGTCATTTTTATAACGCGTCCCCCACTCAGTATTCTGCGACTTTTACCAGACAATTTTTGTTAAGGACAAAGTTGTTCAGAATCACCCCAAGTCCCCTCATTCTCCGATTTAAGGGTAGTTACGGGACACCCTGTACACGGATTTCGTAGTCAAAATGTTGCCATAAAAAATCAGTCCCAAATTTGCATAAATTTTTCAAACCCTCCACGCAACCCCTTTCAACGGTGTCCATGACACTCCCCCAAAATTGCTTCCTAGAATTATCTCTTACGTAGAACACATAATTTCCAAACAACCCCCGTCCATCCACCACCCACCCCCCCCCCCCCCCCCCCGTCGATTCAACGGCATCACTTTAACCCCTTTTAAAAGTCAATTCCCCTGAATTGTCGAAGGTGCATCCCGCATACGTGTCCATATTTTTCACAAACGTTTTAAGGCTTTCTGTCGGCGTCCGCGCTCATTAATTTTTCACGCTCGTCCCAGTCTCGTCCCGCACACGCGTTAGGACTTGTTCGGACCTTGAGCGTCCAACGAGGCGAACTCGCGCGAACGAGAATCGCTCGCTCGCACGAGCAACCCCATAAATATTGCAGCGACGCGAGCCACAGGGGCTGTAGAGGGGCGGACGAAGGGGGAGGTGGGCAAGGGGGGGGGAGGAGAGGGGTTCTGACTCGTTGGCGCTAATACGAGCTCTCTCGCGTTGCTCCTGAAGCTCCGAGAGCTTTTTTCGCTTCTGAAAATTGCGCGAACACTCGGCCCGAGAGCGCTCGAAACGAATTAAACGAAACCTTTGTTACGCTGACTTTGGTATTACGTTGTTCGAAAAAGCTCTCGCATTTCTTTATGTTCTTTGATTAGTATGTTGTTTCTAGAATGAAAGAAAAACGTCTGACTTGGTTTTGTGAATTTATTGGAATACGGTGGAAGCGTTCGCTTGTCCGAACTGATGGGGAGACGCAACGTTCGGATAATAGTACGATCGCTGTTCAAATACGTTATTCGTTTAAACAGAGACGAATAAAATTGACAGTTTGTTTAAATATTGATTAAAAACGCAAGTCGATACCTCCGTAGTAACCATATTTTAATGAAATAAATGCTGTTTTTATATATCGTCGTTTGGGAGGGGTAAGGTTTTAAAATGTGGCCCCATAGAGAGTGTGGCCCCAGCTTGCAGCTTGCCTTGAGGTAAATGCGGCTGTGGAGGGAAGTGTACGTTAAATGTAAACGATATCTGAAATAGAAGGCATATTCTGCGAGGGGACACTCTGTTCGGATAACTGAGCATTCTGATATTAGGGTGTACGGATAATCGATGTTCGCATTCGTGATTATTTTTATAAGTCGATTATAACGGTACTTGTCTTTGGAAATTATTTTGACTTTAATCTGGTTCTCGTTTTAACCATACTGGGCAAACGATCTATATTTTACTTCTATATTTTGCTGTTTTTTATTTCTCTAGATATAAGTCCAGAAATGTATAGTATAACCTGTTCATTTAATAAAGATTCTCCATCCGTCCTGGATGGGGCCCTCCAACTATGTTCCGAAAAATTGACTTTCGTATAAACGTAGAGCGAAGTTTTTTCACCTACCTTCGAGCCGATAAAGCCGAATGACTAATATCATTGATCGTCCAGAAATAACATTCTTTAAACGCACGCATTGCATAATTCAATTACGTATAGTACATGTAAAGTAATAATCCACTTTTAATAACCAAAATTCCCCTCGACATTCAAAGTGTTAATGCCTGCTTGTGCTCCTGATACTTTTATGTAGCGGAAAAGTTTTATGTTCGGTTAAGAGGAAAAATTCCCCACGGAAGGTGGGAAAATGCTTGCGAAAAAGAGCGAAGTAGGAAAAGAATGTACGGCAGCTCCACGTTTAACATTAAAACACACATACTTTCGATCTGAGCGACAGTTGTCCATTCTCCTCAAGATATTTCAGGGTGAAAAGCTCGCGGCGAGCATACTGCGAACGTTGTACTTTCTATTCCGCTGGTATCGAGTGTACAGGGTGTTCCATTTAACATGAAAGTCAGAAATATCATAGTTGCGTTTTGCCATGTCTAGCATTATCGTAAAGATTTTGTATGTTTGAATTAGTATTTAATAAAAACATTCAACTTTTGCCCGATATTAAATAATTCAACACTATTGACGTTCGAAAGACGACAAACCAGATGTTTCGCTATAAACAAACCTTCTATGATATTTTCTACTACAGCTTTACTAAATACTCTCTACATAGAAGTTCGACTTAGTTTCTTTATTTTCCGGACTTTGGAGACTAATTTTATTCGTTCAAGAATTATTTAAAACTGGTAAATGGATAGCAATTCTAAAAAAGTCAAAAATGAAGTTGAAACGAGGAAAACTAAGAATGAGTCGGTCAAGAATTTTTTAAGTAAACAATCGTTCAACTTGAAGGCCAGTATTTTCACGCGATTATGAAACGTATCACAGCAACGTCTCATCCACGAATGTTGTTCCCCGCGGATAACGCAAGAACGAAATCGCTAGTTTCCCCGTTACCGGCGTGTTTACTCCCGCGTTGACACATAAGAGTAGCACATTCTTTTTTCACCGGACGTACCCTCTTTAAACGCCATTACCGATACAAAAGACCCTTTGTCTTTGAAAATTCATTAGAGACCCCGGGTAGAGCGCGCGAATCCGTTGAAAGCGACGCACCCTTCACGGGCTAATACGCGCCGGTCAAGCTGTAAAACAACGCGACGGTAACCAACTCGTTGTTTGTATCCGCAAGGAAATTTCATTCCCGAACGTTTGAGCGAATTCCTTTTGTTCGCCCGGTGCACACGGTTTTATCCGACAAAAGGATACGGGATTGTGTGTATGTATGTACAGCTAATCTGCCGCCTACGCGATTAATCGGTTTGGTAAGGTGAGGGAAAATTTGGGTGGTTCGAGATGAACCGAGACTCGGAGTGCTTTCGCAAAATCACTGTTACGTATCGTTGGGATATGTTTAAGCCAAGCGGTGACAAAACTTTGACAATAATTTGTAAAAAGGAGGTACGGTATAGATGGAAGTCAGGAGTACATAACGCGGGTGTATTTGTCAAATTGACGCTTTGTTTACTTACCTCGAACCGAGTTTCCAACATGAACACGCTTAACACTAGGTTTACGGGCGTTACTACGAGCATTTCTACGAGCACCCGTCATATTGACGGGTAAACGAAAATACGCATTGCCTTTAAAGAATCGATTTATTCGATTTAAGTCTGAATTAATTTACGGTGCAAAATGGTTCAAATTAATGCTATGGTTTTTGGGATATTTAATTTCAAAATTTGAAATCCGTCAATTTGACGGGTCCCGTAAACCTAGCGTTAATATTTACCAGTTATTTAGATTTCTCAATTATACTAATTCCTCATTTTCCATCACACGAAGGCGGGTCCTTCCAATTTCCGAATGACAATAATTCCACATTCATAATTACGCGGATGTAGTAGCTTTGATTTCAGAATTTCATCCGTGTCAGGTTCACTTCCGGAAGGCAGATCGACGGAAAACTCATCGCGAGTCGAGGAGGAGGCGCGAAGTAGCTCGAAGAGGCCTCGTGCGTTTCTTCCACGGTCTCTTCGTGTGCAATCGATTCTTCCGCCATATAGCACGGACCACTTCAGGGGGCAAGAAGGCACGCGTTAACGCTGCACTGGGAACCCAGTCAGAAAAAAAGAAAAAAGAAAAAAGCTTCCACGAGACCCGTGCCCACACCCCCGTACTCCTCGCGCCGTCGTTACTTTGCCCACCCGTGGCCACGGCAGTACAATATTTACGGGGTTGCAAACCGTCGAGCGATTTTCACTTAAGCCGATTCGCTCCGTTGAGGATTCAAGATACATCCACTCGAGCACTTTGTTTCGCCGCTCGAAAGCGAACGTACGGTGAGCGCGCAACGAGCATGAAAGTTTCATTGTCCACGCGCTCGCGCGCGCCCGTTCTTTCGTATGCATCGAAACGATGTTCACGATCTTATTATTATTCTCAGGTTTCATCGCTTTTGTGCCTGCACGCGGGGTCGAGGCTTTGGACTCCGATAAATCGGTCGCGACCGTGGTTACGGTAAAGATAAACGAAGTTGTACCGGCGGTTGATCGATCAATTTGATTTTCGATATTTTGAGATAAGTCTGAGACAAGATTGAGCAATGAATCTGATATTAGACCGAAGTAAATTATTTCTCTCGAACGTGATGACAAATTTATTTTTTAACATTGTCATCGCGTTGTTCTGCGCATTTTTTCAAGCACGTTCCGCCAGAGAAGATAATTTCTTGTTTGTTTTTTAGCTAATTGCGCGCAACGACTTTCAATGGGTTGAAAAAAGATATTTAACGATTATAAATGTGTGGGCCTTTAATCGAAACTTATTATATTTGATTTTTATTTATTACTAGAAACTTAAATTAACTGCTTAACTTACTAGAGACCGATTTGGCTGGCTTAAGTTAATGGAACCTGTACTTGAGTTACTTAAAGTGCTATAAATTAATATAAACTCATATAGGTCACTCACAACTTAACTTATTTTACTACGTAAACGCACGCGCCTTCGCGCGAACTGTCAGATTAAAACGCGCATCGAGTGGCCGGTCATATTTCCCCCGCAGTAAGTAATAACTCGTTATAATATGGCCGGGTTAAAATGTTCCTAAAAGTGTGTCAATTTTCAAACGGAATTAAGCCCTGACGAGACCAACAGTTCCTACGATTGGACGATTCCTTTCTCCGCGGAGCCGTTGTGCCGTGGCTCGTGGGCCGACGGTACCGGCCCTGCGCGTGCGTTTTTAGCCCCATCGGGAGGAAGGTAGGTAGCCATTATGTCGGATTAGTATTGTGATTGTGTAACCGATGTGATGTGACTCCATTATGAAGTGTGCTCGCGCGCGCGCCGCATTATGTCTACGAAATGCCATTCAGTGTAATCGTCGTCTCTCTCTTACTCTCGCTGGCGAGCCAGTAAGCGTGTCCCAACATTTGGCGCTCGTCGACAATCGGTAGGTGGGACGCGACATGAAAAAAAAAAAAAGAAATATGAAAAATCGTTCCGATTCGGGTAACGTTCGACAGAAGGCGCGCTATCGCGAAGCTCTTTCCATTAGCGATCGAGCGTGGAGAAATTACGCGATAATTCTTTGAGAGTGTACTGAGTAAGTGTATTCGAGTGTCCGACGATGAGCAAGTAATTTTTTCTGGAAAAGAAAGGAAGAACATTTTTTAGTACGCTTCAGCAAATCGTCGAATTTATTCACTCAGGTTTATTGTTGTCTTTAACCCATTCAGTGTCGATTACAAGATATATCGTAGTGCGTGGTACAAGTTTATGTTAATTGCAATTTGCTACGGCCAAAGTTTATAGCCGTTTTAATTTTTTTTTTTTTAAACAGATTTAATATCGTCTTTTCTTATCAATATAATAACTTGAATAATTCGGTTATAATTTATTACACGTCTATATCGTTGGCAGTGGCTGGATGAAATTAGCAGAAAATTATTATAAAATCACCGTTACGAGTCTGAATATCCCACTTTGAAATGCATCCATTATCACTTATAGTCGCCTTTCCAAAACCCAAAATTTTGATACCAACCAAGAACCGTCGCCATAAGAATAAAGCAGGAGAGAGAGAGAGAGAGAGTAAAAGGGGTCGGGGGGGGAGGGGGTGTGGTACACGATAGTACGATATTCCGGCGGCTTCCAACGCCGACGCTCGCCGTCATACAATTTATTGGTAAACTTTGCTAGCTTGTTAGAGGGGTTACGTGCGCTGGGATAAGAAATATCCAGAGTGGGTATCCGCCCCCTCCAGAGAGCCTACATCCTCTCCGTCCCCCGCCCCCTCCCCCCCCCCCTGGCACCACCGCCCCTCCCTCGTGTTACCGCCATTCTTTGCCGCTGTGTGCACCACTGGCAGTAGCAGCGGCATCACCACCAACCCAGCAGTACCAGAACCAGCGGCCTAGCAGCATCAGCAGCAGCAGCACCACCGGCAGAACCAGCAACCCCCTTGGCTATAGGGTTAGAATACCAGGGTTGCCTCCATCGGGCCACTGGTCTGCACCACTGCCTTCGACGCTCTGCCAACCACCACCAGCCTCTGCCACCCTCTGCCTCTCGTTCCTCTCTCTCTCTCTCTCTCTCTCTCTTTCTCTTCGTACTCTTCGTCCTCCTGCCCACCCATCCTCCGGAGGCACACTCTGCCAAGAATATGAATATCATACGTTGCCCTACGGATACGCCGATCTACCTTCGGCTTCGCGCCTCTAATACCAATCCACGGATTACGTGAGAATCCTCGGGATTCTTGTTGAGCGTACGCGTGGTACACCTGGATATAGGAATTCCCGTAGCTCGGAGTCGATGAATTGCGATACCATTCGGGCTTGTTCGGGGAATACCAAGTTCAGTAGGGATGCGCGTTAGATTATATTAACGCTTAATTTTCTAACGAATCGTTGTTTGTCTATGTTAACCTAGTGTCAATCCTGAATTGAAAGTACGCGTGGTACACCTGGATTTAGGAATAACCGTCGCTCGAACTCGATGAATCGCGGTAACTTTCGGGCTTGTTCGGGGAGAATGTCGAGTTCAGTAGGGTTCGCGTGTTATATTAACGTTTAATTTCCTAACGAATCGTTGTTTGTCTATGTTAACCTAGTATCAATCCTGAATTGAAAGTACACCTGGATTTACGAATTCCCGTCGCTCGAACTCGATGAATCGCGATACCATTCGGGCTTCTTCGGGGAATATCGAGTACAGTAGGGACGCGTGTTATATTAACGCTGAATTTCCTAACGAGTCGTTGTTTGTCCACGTTAACCTAGTATCAATCCTGAAACCTGAACTTCTGTACGAAGACACTTCGGTCACGTGCCAGCAGCCATATAACTCCCCCGAAGTCACACGCGTCAACAATGACGAAGATCGCAACGTCAATTACGAAGAGTGCGGCACAAACATTTGGACACTCCCAGTGTCACCGAATTTCTTCGAATTTACGTATCACACCGTCTCGCGGATTATTCTATTAGCAGCTGCAATGCGGCAGTATTTTGCGAGTGAAACGAGACGCGGATACGCGCGACTATCTTTGTGTACAATAGCTGCAAGAACGTGTACAGGGGTTGGTGATATATATACGGTCAAAGGGGGGGGGGTGGAGAAGGTTGAGATTCGCTCGGAATTTCGCTGCCAACGCGGTCTGTGTGCGCTCTCGTGCCTATGTGCCCGCTCGCTCCTCTCTCGTCGCGCGTGCATCTGTGTGCGCCGACGAGATAGAGAAAGGCGATAAAAGGGGGGGGGGAAAGAGAGGGAAGAGGGAAGAGGGGTGGCGGGAGGGTGAGGAGGGGAAACGGTGCCGGGGACAACAATCATAACAATCTAGTTAAACGTTATAAGGATATCTCGCGCTAAGAGGCGTGCCAAGCGTTGCATAAAATCAAATTGTACGCCGAGCCGAGAAGTTATTGTCGTTCCTCATCCCCCCCCCCCCCCCCCCACCGGGACCGGGTCTCGTCGCCGAAAATTCAGCCGAGGATCTTCTGCCTCCCGGAGTCCTCTCCCCCCTCCCCTCCGTCTCCGTTCTTTCTTCCGTCTTCTCTCTCGCTCCGCGACTCCATCGCGGGCACGTTCCTCTTAGAAATTTTCTTTCCTCGCTGCGAGCGTTCTTCAGCGCTCGCTGTTTGCCAAGAATCTCAAAAAATTTCCCCCCGGAAAATGACGCGGGACTTTTTTTCGCTCCGCTTTCTAGTTTCGCTTGTGTTCGTTATGTGCCGTTGAGTTCTTTTTTCTTTTTTTTAATAGGGTTTTTGATCGTATAATTTTCTGCAGGATTTTAATCGGACGTATGTTGTTCGGGTAAATTCTTGAGATTGTAGAGAGGTTGATGAAGATGAGGGGCTAGATCGGATATTGGTTTCGTTGTTACGGAGTTTTAGGAATATAGATTGAGAATAATTACTGCGTAAAATATGAATCTACATGTCGAACTAGTGATGTTCATTCCTTTTTGGGAATTGCTCACATATTTTTGGTTGCGAGGCTACGCGTGCGTTTGTAAGTTCGTTTAACGCGATAACGTCTCGCCGAGTAAAACAAGAAGATGTTAGAAACCTAAGTTAGTATACTCGTAAAGAACTGTATATACACCGCTGCAGTTGTTGGTCTCTGCTGGAAGACATCGACTGCAACTGCTTTCAGTTGATCTGTCAAAACCGTTTTGGGTGCTGTCCACGTTTTTAGCGTTACAATTCTTGAGATAGGATTTTTAAGGGTATTCCTGTGATCTATAGACTAACTGTATACTTACTCTACATTACTTACTCTGCATTACTTACTTAAAATCAAAAACCATATCAAACGTTAGAACTGTGGACAACATCCAAAAGGTTGTGCCAGATAAACAGAAATTAGTTCCAGTGGAAGACACTTAGCTTAGTTCCCAGGAATGGAAACGATAACTTCAACGATGTATGGCTTCCAAAGGGAACAATTTCGAAGGAAACAATGTTGATTTGTACTTAAAATACTTTTAGAGAACCATTGTAATTACCTATTACACGCTTCGTACGTAAAAATCAGATCAGGTTCAGCACATACTCATGAGTCTAACGTAAGTCAATTCCAATACAAAGTTTCACGTCAAACGTTGGCATTATTAAATATTAATTATGAGATCACAAATTTATGACACTGTCGTAATCTAGGGTTAAAAGTACTGTTTTTAACACTAGATTTACGGACCGAGCCAATTTGACTCATTAAGAATTTGATCACAATACATATATAAAACCATAGCATTAATTTGAATCATTTTGCATCGTAAATTGATTCAACCTTAAATTGAATAAATCGATTCTGTAAAGAAAATGCGTATTTTCTTTTAACTGTCAATTTGACGGGTGCTCGTAGAAATGCTCGTAAAAACGCTCGTAAACCTAGTGTTAAAGCACTTATTAGGTATTCCAGTCTACCCAATCAAATTCGAATCTACTTAATACCATCCCCATTCGTATGCACAGGATTCCATAATACCATGACTGAGATATCAAAAAAAAAAAAAAAAAGGAACGTAGGAATATCTTCATCCGGGCCGTGTTAATTGTTCGATCTTCACTCGGATGCTTAAGATGTTCGTCGAATTGAATTCCAGACTTAATGCGGCTGTCGAACGAGCGCAAGTTCATAATGAGACTTTCTGTTCCCTCAATGATACCGTATAATTGCGTCTCTATCGTCGATCCTCGAAATAGGGTAATGGAGAATTTCGCGGAAATCGGCTTGAAGGGTTAAATTGAAATTGAAATCACTCGAAATTACTCGCAGTCTCGCCGAAACGGGAACCATCGAAGAGTTTGATATCGTCTGTCGGAAATCGAATATTACTCCCGGCCTTCGAAACAATCCGTCCTCTAAGATCCGATTGTCTCCCATCGGGAGGGCAGAAAATGGGGGAACGTTTTTCGTATGGTCGCGGAGAGAAACGTTTCTCAGGACACGACGTGATGTCTTTAGTCTGCGGGGGTTTGTGAAAATTCAGAGGTTTGCGGAAGATCGGTAAAGAAGCGGGACTCGACCGGAAATTGGTTTCGTTAATAGAGAGTTTCAGGAATGTACGTTGAGAGTAATTAGTCCGTCAAATTTGAACCTACATTTCGAAATAGTCCTCTTTGGGACTACTTTTATTATTGTAACATTATAATAATAAAATTTATATTCACCCTTCTTCCAATTTGAAGAATATTAATTAATTTCTCTCTTCACTGTTATAGCGAACAATGTTACCAATTTTTACGTGCTTATTTCAATTTTATAAAATATATCGAATTGGCAAAGTTCAGCAATGATATATACTTCTCAAAGTTAGTTCCATTTAAATATTATAAATCACTTCTAAAATCCACTGCCAAACTAGTCTCTACTTTTTCCCAGAACACCCTGTAAAATGTTTAACTCGAAATTGCCGAAATTCCCACAGCGCGGCGCGATAATTCGTAATAAAAAAAAAAAGCAGGGAATTTCGCGTAAAAAAAAAAACATACCGGTTCATCGGTGGAGGGAAAAACGGGAGGGCAACGCGTCTTCGTTAAAAGATGCCCGCGGGGCAGAGTTAAAACGACGAGGAATCAAAGGATCGATTAGAATTGAGTCTCGCCGCGGGATTTCTTGCGTAACATGAAGGGAAGTCGTCGTTCTTGTCGCTCACCCTCGTGCCCTGGGCACGGTCAAAAATAGGGAGAGGAACGCATATAAGAAATATATAATATATAGGGAGAGGAAGAAAGGTGGAAAGAATCACCCTCTTTGTTACGCGACTTCTTGCATCCCGGTATTCGAAGGGAACGACGTCCATCCTCTCTTTTCTACGGAAATTCAATATTTTGGCTATCGAATTTCGACGAGTAAAGGGAGAAGGAACCTTTATACGCCCCCTTTTCTCTTTCTGTCTCTCTTCCATCAGTTTTCCGGAGCAAAGTCGACGGGGTGGTTCTCGAATTATCCACAATCGATCAAATTGAATGATCCGTGAAAAGCTTTCGACGAGCCTGTAAATCTCCTCGAATTTCGACTTTTCCAGTCAAACGCCTTTCGCTGATTTTTTTTTTCTCGCGTCTATAAGCGGAACCTGCGCAAAACGTCGCGTTGAAAAAAAATATAATTCGACGTTTGTCGTTTGCAAATATCTTTGGATTTTGACTTTCGGAGTCAAACGCCCTACACTGATTTCTTTTTTATATTTTACAAACGATACTCGCGTGCGACAGCACGGTGACAAAATCAATTGAAATTTCTAATTTATAAAACTACTTGAATTCTAACTTTTCCTATGAAGCGCCGTTGTTTTTGTATTTCCAAATGAAACTTGCGTATAACGGTACAGTAACGAAAGGAATGTCAGTTTACAGTTCATAAAACTCCAGTCGAACACTGTGTACAGATATTTCTTTTTCCTACCTACGAGTCAAACTCCTGATTAACGCAACGTTGACAAATACAAACGTTCGCCTCATCCAATTCCACGCAAGAAAATCGCCTCGCCGCTCGATCAATCTCGAATCTCGATTAATCGCGTTCTCACGCAAAAGTTGAATCGCCCGATCGGCGGGAGGCAGCGCGACGGAGATCTCGCCGCGATCGATCGCAAGAATCGTGATTCCAGTACGGTTAATAAAGATCTAAGGAGCTAAAGTCCCACGGCGGCGGCAAACACGAAGAAAGGACTCGCCCGCTGGGACGAACACCGAATTGGGCGTGGCGGGAAAACATGCAGTCACAATGTTGGTCCAACTACACGACAATTATCGCCGGTCGGACTTTATAATTAAGAGACCGAGTCCTTTCAAACCCTTTCTCGCCGCATTCAGTAGCCTATCTAGCATCTTTCGAAGTCCCGCGGCGACGATCCGGTCGATCAACAACCTCCGATGCCACGGCACCGATCACCTACGGAAGCGCGTACCTCTCGCTCTCTCTCTCTTCCCTACGAACGAATCAGGCACGAGAAATCTGGTTACTGTAACTAGTACGCGTTTCTTTTTTGTGAAGCGTAACTGCGTGCTGGGACATTGTCGCGACGCGCTCGCATTGTTGGGTAGCGGTTCCTTCGACGGGACAATGTGTCGTGAGCCGCGTTGCTCTATGGGAATTCGACGAACCAGGGAAATGATTAAAATTGATATGCATTTCGTTGATACGTGGTATGAATTCGAATAAGATGTATGTAATTGAAGTTGCGAGTAAAAGAGTGAATCTGAAGAGTTCACGAAGAGTGAATCTGAATTAGTTCGACGTGAAATTATTTATTGTACTGTCGAATTTTGATGGTGACGGATTAGGCTTAAGGATCTTAAATAGTTTCCTCCGAGAATTTTAAATTCAGATTTTATACTAGCAAATAATAGTAATCGCAATTTTTTAATGTGGTTTTACCAACTCGAAACCCCCGTTCATTCCTTCTGGAAAATATATAAAGAGACCTTTTCTTATCTCGCGACAAGTACGCGAGAACTGGATATTATAATCCTACAAACTTCTTGGGGTAATATTTGGGTACGTGTTGGGAGATGCTAATTTTTGGTATTGCGCTTATAACTTGTAGGTAGGAAATTCAAGTTCGAGTATCGCGTGGCACGATACAATTATATTACAAAATGATAGTATAGTATAATAGTATAACATACCTCACAGTGATATAGTATACTATTACAGTATACAATATGACATAGGAAGTAGATAAAGAAAACTATAGTCAGACGAGCCGTCATTAATTAGCATTCAAGAAGCGTGGGAGAAAAGCATCTGAGGCACAACGGGGAGGGGAAAATGAAGCCGTGAAGCTGGGCCGCAGCTTCCGGTCCGTTGGTACATAATTTCGTTACTTTGCACGAAATTGGATTAAGGGGTTCGTTAAGGGCGCATTAGCGCACGCTAACGCGCTACACGATGACCCTGGGCCGAATTACATTGTCGTGCTCGGTCAACATTCAATGGGCCACGTCGAGTGACCCCGCTGGGTTCCGGAAATACCACAGATTTTCGCGTTTCCCTACTTCTCGCCGACTATTTTTCTCGACACCGTCGTCGGGCATTCACTCACTAACGTACTTTGCGAGATCCTTTTCGATGCTGTGAGTACCTTGCTATTGTTACGCAGGGTGTATATAAATGAAAGAGGGTGCAACGGAAAGGTGTGTAAAAAAAGGAGCTCCAATGGTTGTCTGATGTTCTTTGAATTGTTTAACAGTTTTGTTATTAAAATTTGAAAAATCGTATTTCTTCAACTCTAGAAGGAGAATCATAAGGTGAAGAAAAATTCAAGTAAAACGTATGTACGTATGTGGATGTAAAAAAATTACAAATTTGTGATGAAACGTGTAGCCTTGCAGTGGATGAATATTTAAACCCTCCATTAGATCAATCGTTATTCTTGTATACGAAATCTAAACCTGATAGGTTTCATATTGTATAAATGGAAAGAATTACTGATGAAACATTCGCGCAAAGTTATAGTCACAGATACCAAAGAATTATTATTGCGCATATCAACACATTAACAAATCGGCGAAGTTTTTTAATCCGCGTAGTCCAAATGGCGCAGGCGATGTCTGACGAGATTAATTCTTCCAACACCGAACGCTACCGTGGGTCTGCTTAACAGTCATGGGGTTCGACCATATGTGCTCCAAGATGGCACCAAGGAGGATTATTATCGGGGAGATCCGTTATCTCGGTGGCACGCGTGTCTATGCGGATTCTCCCTTCCCCTTCGTTCTCCTCCTCTTCCCTACCACCGATGTCTCCCTTTATGGTCGCTACGTGATAATAGAGATGTCATCTTGTCGCTGCTTTGACAACCCCATAACACGGACGTTCACGATGCCTCTCTGAAACGTGGCAACGGCGTTCCCTGGAGATCCTCGGAACTGTCGTTGCTCGCCGCCGTTTCGCGTTAGATACTTTGGTCATGGTCCCAATAGCGTTCGTTGCAATCAAATTCAAACCAGGTATATTTTTCTTTAAGGGGTTACACGTAGTCGGGAGGTCGATGAAAGAAGAATTTTTGTGATTTTTTCTTTTTATAGAAATCAGAAGAAGCTTACATCTGTACAGAAGTTTGGTATTTGGATGAGTCACATTTGAAGTTACTATTTTAGGGATGAAGTTAGCGATAATGAATAAATGTTGACGTAAACGTATGTCATTTGTCCATAAGTTCGAGTTTTAGTAATTTTATCTTTTGGCAAACTGCATCTGGTTATACACACATTCGATTACCTACAAGGAATTTTGATTAATCGGTGTTAATTAGTACTATACCTTATTAGTGTAATGGAATGCCGTAAAATCTCGTACAGACGTGTAACATACACGCGTAACAAACACCGTATTGCAACTCCATCGCAAATGCCGTAAATGAGAAGACACAATCCTAACTAATCAATAAATTTATACATCGTGTTACGTGATACTGGGGTTAACTGACAGAACACGGCGTAACAATCTTGGAACATTACAACAACGCTAACTACTGTATCCGTACATGATCGCAAGATGTTCAGCTGTTCCGTTATACCGTTCGATGACAACGGGCACGCGGCACAAAATTTACATTTAAACACTAATAACGAACAATGCAGGACGAGATACATTTGAAGTCCGTCAGCTCGTAGGACGATTTTAACGTAATATCGCGCGCGCGAGTTAATGCGATGATCGGGATGACCGACACGCGCAGCCAAGTATTTAAGATCGCAGGATAAGCGAGTCACGTGCCAGCGGGATCCACGGGATATTTATTGAGAGCTCCCTCCCTTTCGCCCTCCGTCGCCTCGACGATGTATTGCTTTTTAAAGGACTTTAAAAGCCGCCTTATCGGATCCCCGACACTCGACGAATCGTCACACGATGTCGCCCGTATTACTACCGTTCGGCCACTTTTCCTCTCTGCCGATCGAACAATCGCCCGGCGTCATCGAGTGCTCTCCTTCCGCCATTTTTCTTCCGTACAATTAACGATTACCCAGTCGGGTTTACCTAGAACGCTTCGCTCCAATTGCTGTGTTTTGTGTAAACTTATACCACGCGAAGATCTATGATCTGGGTTTTGTGCATTTCAACCACTTTAACGTCGATTTAAAATAATTGACGATGTACATGGCAATGACGAAGACTGAGCAGATTGCAGTGAAACTTGGTACCTTGAAGTTTTTTGTATCGCTGAATCCGAATATGCGGCATGAAATAATTGAAATTAACCCATTGTAACTGTCAGGCCTTTGTTTATAAATATTTGTTCAGGATGTTACATTTGGCGTTGTAGGCCTCGGAGGTAGGAATTACATATGTTTGCGAGCAATTGATAACGAGTACATCCTAATAATAAAAGCCATGTCCCGAAGAGGATCCTGATCAGGATCTAAACGTTGACAAAAGAAAAATTGTCAGTGATATAATTCCTACCTCCGAGGCCTACAACGCCAAATGTAACATCCTGAACAAACATTGAAATAAAACCTTTTTCCCATTGTTCTATACTAAAAAATAGTTCCGTGCAAATGGAGTTTTTATTTTCTCAAAAAATCGTATGCCTCGAAGACTTAAGCATCACACTTGTCGAATTTCGAATCGTCGGCACAGCACGTTTTTCCCCGTCTACCGTCGAGCCGAAAGTTTCGCGCAAACCCCGTCACTTTGTAACGTACATACAAAACTCGCCGATCGCCCGCATCCCGTTTCCAACGTAACACGCTGGCATCGAACGATATTACAAAATTATCGGTACGTCAATGTTATCGGCGTCGGCCCTGCAGAGCGGAGCACGTAGATACACGCAGCGATATGCCAGGGCGGTATAATGGAGCCGCTCGGTCGAGGCCCCTACGTGAAATGCAAGTTCCCCATAGAATAGATTTCCCCCGTGCCAGGTCTCCGGTGTCCGAGATAATGCGATAACGAGGTTTACTACGCGACTACCGCCGCTGTGCGTATTTGCTGCCGATCGATTGACGTCGCGCTGCCCCAGCACCGAAAATGAATCGTCGGAATGGTAAAAATTCTGCCGATTGGCCCGCGAGGGCCGGTGAAGCTGTTTCTCATTCGGGAAAGGGTGTAAGAGCTCGAACGAATGTGTGCGCGCGTTTGATAACGCACGGGGTGCCTGGGATCGAATTTGTAGATTAAAAACGATTCGGGCGATTTTTAGTCGAATATTATCCATTTAACATGTGAAGTGTCGATGTTGCTTTGAATCCACGTTTTTCTTTTTCAATTGCATGTTTGAGAAAATACACTGCGTTGTTTATAAGTTGATCATGGAAAACAACGAAAGTATTCGTCAAAGTTTTATACTCGATTAAGGGATTTTATACCTTTCTGTGTCCTGAAAATTGATGTATAAAGTGTGGATTGCAAGAGCACTATCATTCTGACGTATGTATACTGTTCTATAGTCATTTACCGAAAATCGACACAAATTTTGCGGACAACCTAGTTCCAAAGGTAACACGTTTACAAAATTCGGAATAAATAACGAAACACCGCAGACTAAAATCCAGCAAACCCTTATACCTTATCAACAGCCCGTATCACACATTACCGTACCATGCCCGATTCGTGTGTCGGTCGGATGTTGGTTGCAGCAGAAATTATACATTTAGCGCTCGAATTGATACGGTGATGCGTGAACCATTGCATCTAAAAAGCATTGCACAATTCTTTTAACCAGTGACGACCAACGCTCGACCGACACACGAATCGGTCACGGTACGGTAACGTGTGTCTCCGGCTTTAACGCGGTATCATCGCGAACCCGTTCGCAGCGTTACACGAAACGTGTAAGTGGCCCTACCACGAGGCGTGGTACCACGTTCAGAGGTCTTCGGTATTCCGTTCTGTAAATGACTCGATTGTCGACGCGGCACGTCGACGACGCCCCACCTCATTGTGCGCCCCTGAGAACGTTTGACTTTGCCCCGTGATTGCAGGGTGAATTTCTCGGGAGTTTGCTGCATTGTCGCCGAAGAATAAGGGGGGGAGGCGCTGCGGCCGCGAGGGGTGCCAGTTATTTTTTTTTTCTTCCTTTCCTTTCCTTCCCTTCTTCCTTGGACCCCTCCGCGCAGACGTCGGGGCCGGTCCTCCCTGAGAAGATTTCAAATTACAGGGTCCAGGAACGGCGCCCCACGTTGGGGTTCGCCCCCCTGCGGGGGCCATCGCGAAAAAGTTGCGCGGGACACCCCCCGCCTGGACGACACGGCGAACTGATTTTTTTGTTCCACGCTTTTCTCTTGCCATATCTTCCGCTCCACTTGCCGATATTATCGACGTGGCCACCCGATCGTGGGTACGCGCGGTGCATACGCTTCTGAGAACGATCGTCTTTAAAAATTCTCCTTGCATATATGTAGTTCCCTCTACTACTTCGATCGTGTTTACCTTCGTCCCTGAAAACATCGGCACACGTGCCGTCTCGTATCAAAGGGGAGCGGATGTAAGGTTTTTAGAATTTTTCACGAGGATTCCGCGTTCGAGTCGTGGCATTTCTTGGTATTAACTCTACTGTCGACAATTGGGTATCCGGGTAACCAATTTGATTTTATACAAGATTGTAAAAATCGCCTACAATAATATATTATAATAAATAAAAGAAACATACCTTGGACAGATTTACAAACATCCATATCGTTCACATTTAAACGGAAATTCAATAATATATACAAAAATCAATGAAAATAATGTGGTGGTTACCCAAGTACCCGGTTGTTGACAGTAGAGTATAAGTATAAGGTTCGACGAAAGTTTGGATTTGAACATTGAATTTTAGTTCTTTCGTTCAAACGTTGTTATCGTGTAAAAGGGAAAGGGTAGATGGCTGAAGACTTCAACGTGGACCACTCGACGATCGTTCGACGCCTCAAAAACCTTGGAAAAGTGTGGAAATTAGCTGGATGGGTCCCCCACGAACTCTCCGAACAACAACAAGACCGAAATAAAAATATATAAAAAAAAAACCGCGGATAATTATGCACCAACCTAAAAATCCCCCTAGCAATTCATTTACACTAATTTCTCCAATCCCAACGACGTTCTAATTAAAGCAATGGGAATCCTAATGACAGGATCGACTCACCCGAGGGAAGTGTAAAAAAAAAAAAAAAAAAAAGAGAGAAGCAACGCAACTGAAAGAGGTTTGCGGAAAGGTCGAGTGCCGTGGCTCGGGACGCGCGCGCGCTCTCGTCAAAGGGAGGTGGTTAAACAGAGCAAGTTTTCTTTGCGCGCAAACCCGTACACGAGCAACCTGACTCGATGGCAGCGGACGAAAGAAAGAGGAAGACACGTATTATTAACTGGGCGAAGGAGCGACAATAACAGCCGACACATCGGCCGCGAGGACCATGGGCGAGACGACGACGACGACGACGACGACGACGAGCAGCCGAGTGAAAATCGCAAGCAGGGGGGACCAGACACGCGTGTCCCTTTGACGACGATCCCGTACAGAGGGATGATCCTTTGATCTCGCCGACAACTCCTTCGTATCCTTCCTTATGCCTCGCATTGCGCTTTGCGAATATTTCTCCGCGCGTCTATGTACTTGCGTACGTGCGAAAAAAAAAGGTCTCTCTTCTCTCCTCGGTTCGCCTTTTCTCGCCGGCTACCTTTGTCCGCAAGATTAAACGGAGAGCGTCTTCTACTTCGTCGCTCGTCACGGTGAAACGGACGTTTTTTCATGCGTTCATCCTTCTTCTTCTTCTTCTTTTTTTTTCTTTTTTTTTTGTAGGATTGTCGCGGTTCGGCGTCGTATCGGTGAACGCGTGATTTAATTATGCTCGTTAACGAGATTTTTAGGACGGTGATTGGATAAGCAATACGATAGTCAAAGTTTGAGGGTCAAGATTAATGATTTAATATTTTTGTAGGACAAACATTGACGCGATGGGGAAATTTGTACATCGGTTATGAAATCTGTACACGAGACAATAAGAAACGTTTACCAACAGTCTTACGTTTTTCTCCATAGCATCAGACTTTTTTTTGCGTATCAATAAAAATGAAACTTGGTTTCCGGGATCGGGTTTCCTTGTAACTATTTTTTCAAAAATTGCACAGTTTAAGTTTTTATCAATCTATCAAATCTCTTCAAACGATAAAATATTATACTTGCCAAACTAAAGTTCAAACAAATATTAACACAAATTTTGTCTTCTCCATATTTATTGTCATCGCTGACCACAGGCGATAAATTGACGGACCATAATTAAAGAAACCCCGTGTCACCCGATCAATTTCTCAATTAAAAAAACATTCTAGAATACCGAATTATCCTTTGCAGTTTATTTTAACGAACAATCGAATAACTTACCGCATTCGCGTACCTTTATTTAAACATTTACCAACGCCGGGGCTCGCGTTTAATCCATTGTTATTTCGTGCGAAAGAAACGTCGTTACGTCGTTGCATTAAAAACGCGAGAACAGTTTAAATTGCAAAACAGACTTGGTTCTGGTAAAACGAACCGGTACCTCCCTTCCGACTCGATACGCGCCTACGAATAACGGGCAACTGGATATATAGAAGTAAATTTTAACGGGAAACGGAGCGTTCGCTACAACAGGATTATACAAGAGCGTTAATCCGATTCGTATTGTTTTTTCCAGCAGATCGTGCGCGAACGAGCGAGCATCCGTGGCGCGTAGAATTATCCGCGAGAGGATGAGATGGAACGAGAGAGGGAAAAAATAAAAACACGCGGGAGGGAAAAGTGGTGGATGCTTGAGCGAGAGGGGAGGAGGGATATGGAGATCGTTGGAGAGAGAGAGAGAGAGAGAGAAACGCGTACGGCGCTTGGGAGCCACAAGCGTGCATGTGCGTGAGGCGTTTTTAATGCGTGTTACCCGGCGGAACCGCAATCCGCTTTTGCGGTGAGAGCCGCTGCGGTCCGTGGCCCACCGGTTGGCAGTTTCCGGTAACGCGCTTTGGCGCAAACCAGCAGCCACGCCTGATTTCGAAATTGCAAAACATTTTCACACTCTTATGGTTCCAACGCCGCCGGAATCCTCCCATGTACTTCTACCCCCCCCCCCCCCCGGCCCTCCCCCCCTCCCCCCCCTACCTACCCGTTTGTTTTGTCTCATTTTCTCTCTCTTTTTATTTTGTCGCTGGTTGCGCACTCGTAATTCCCGCGGATATGCTCTTTGTCAAAGGCTTTGAGCGATAAAAAATACGCTTTATCGCTGAATTTGACCAACGACACGCGCACGAAGTGAGTGAGAAAGTTGACGGGCATTCTGATTACGCTTGTCTCGTGGTTCGTAAGAATCTAGGGGTTTCGCGGGACTTGTCGTTACGCGTTTTGTCTGCTTCGTAATAATTTTCGCATCGCGACGAGACGATCGAGGGTTTTTTTGGGCATTTTACAAGACGCGAGGGGTGGTACGGAAATTTGTTTCGTCGTAGATACCTGTACTTTGAATATGTAAATACGTTATTGGAAAGTGAATATCAGACAAAGTTAACAGAAGCTAAGAAATTGTTCTTGGAAAAGATTTTAATCAAAATCATTTAATTATTATCAAGACTGTATTATTAATTTACTTTAGTCAATCGTTTGTCTAAATTTGCATGTGCTGTTGCATTTCTCTTTCAAACTTTTTAACACAGTTATGCATTTTCTAAATGTAGATGCGATAATCCAATGAATTTTCAGAAATATTTTTAATTGGAAGGTACGGGGCTATCGTAACGAGACGGCCGTTTTTTTCCCCAATCTCGGGAGATCGATTCCACTTTCGAGAAAAGCTCGGAACTGAAGATTGTTTAATCCTGCAGAAGGTAGGAGGGAGAGAGAGAGAGAGAGAGAGGCGACGGTAAATTCGGGGACCTGTGTATCACGAGCATCGGTACGTCGATTTTCTGTTTAATTGTGAAGCATTTAACCAGATTCAGCCCACGGCGACAAGGGACGGGAGAAGGAGAGCGTTGGAGGGTGGTGTCATTAAATTATTCCGGAATGCGAGCCCGGCGAGTGTTCTTGATCAGTTCGCGAAACTGTGCGTACTCGACAGAAGAATAACCATGAACATCTGACATAGTTCGCGATTTTTAACGTCAATTAACGGCCTTTCTTTTATTTCCACGTTAAAGGATTCCGAGGAATTTGTCGTCGACGAGTTTCTAATTAAACGCAAAGAATGCTTTATTAATTGCACCTTCAATCCATTTTGCTGCGTTGTTGATCATTTCTTTTTCTTCTTTGACTTTGCATTCGAATCGTTTCTGCTTTCGTTCACCCGGGTCGCGAGATAGAGGGCCGACTTACGTTTTTAAAGAATAATATTTTAATTGCGGCATCAATATCACTTTCTTTTTATCAGAAATGTTCCTTTTTATTCCGTACAAGATTGGACAAGTCATTGACCTAAAATTTGCAGGAACAATTTAAGTATCTCTCCAACTTGAAATTTTCCAAGAATATTAAAAGTGATGATTATCCCACTGTCGTTCCAAGTTCACATTTTTTGATCGAATCATTTTTACTTTAAACGCGTCTTCCTTTATTCACACCTGGCACGAGTCAATCGGTAACAGGCTTAGAATTAAACTCAGCGCTAATTCAATTATTCTTCTAAAATCATCTGTCCCCCCGCTCCCCCCGACCACCGATCAACACGTTTTCCCAGTGGCACGTGCAAAACTTTCAAGTACCCCGCGGGACATTGGAATTGACCAGAAAAACGCGATGCGAGTCACTGACTCCGAAAAACGATCCTTCAGTGCCCAACGAACGTACGTGCGAGCCTGTCGGCAAACAGAATCGTTCGGTGGAATGGGATCCGTGGGCCCCGTGGGTTGCCGCTCTCCGTTGCCGATGAACACGACGCCCCTGGAGGCTAGTTCTATGCAAAAAAAAAAGAGAGAGAGAGAGAGAGAGAGAAAAAAAACGTCAGCGGCAAGAACTTTGAACAATTTTTCGAATGCTCCCGGCCCGCCGGGCTCGCGGCCCAATCCGAACTTCCGTTTTGATTTCCATCCCAGCAAATCACGATTTCCGATAAACGCCTCGTGCCAAAATCTATTTTTGCGGCGAGCTTTTGCATTCTGTTCGTCGGCGCGGAAAAGTGCATGAAAAACCTCGGGTAACGGTTCATGCCGCCCCCGGTACGCTGACCTATCTGCTAAACAATCATGTTCGTTTCCAATCAACGATTACGTTCGATATTCTCCGGTAAGAAGTATCTGACTTTTAAACGCGAATTTCTGTCTCACTTGTTTCTTTTTGTTAAACCCTATCGGGACGACGTGCTCGTGGAAATTGGCAGATGGATATGTGCCCTTTTAAAATGCTTTACTTTGTCTACAATCTGCTTTTAAAATTGTTTTATTATTTTATTCTACGACTCTACTGCTTTTCGCTATGGGAACATTGTCATTATTTAAAAAATGACCGTTTTTGAGGTGTTTGAATAGGGTGTTTACACAATTTCTTACTCACAGTGGTGTAACTCAGTTTTTTATTTTTATTGATATAAAACATTCTGATTTCCCGTTTCTCATATTTAAATTGCTTCGGGTTGTACCACTGCTCCGCCCCTTCCATCCCTCTAAACGCTTATCGATATTTAAAACGAAGAATTTTATGGTTTTCTATTAACCATTCGCGTATCAATGCCGACGTGAATTGTCGTATCGTATTATTTCTGAAACTACATGACTTTTATCGTCAGATTTATCTTCCAAATGATATCTATTTCCCTATTACCGTTTTTTCTGTTTGTCACGGTTTGAAATATCGAGGCTCTCCTTTTCTCACGTAGGAAATACTTGGAACGTTCTGAGGATTAATCGTAAAAAACAGATGATGCTTTTATTCTTTTATTCGCTGGTATTAAAAAAATTAACAACAATTTTAATGGAGTTGATCAAAGTTGTGGGTTCTGGTGGCGAAAATACTATGAGTTTCGCTAGTTTAGTATTGTCAATACGTACTTTTGTCATTTGAACATAAACATTCGATGTTTGTACCAAAATGGTTCCAAGCTAAGATCCATTGCAATTGCAGAATTTTCTACTCTTGTTACTTCCACCGAGACAAAAGTTTAATTCATCCAACAAACATAACACCATCATGATCACAAAATTATTGTCCTTGGTAATGCCCACACTACCAGCTTCGCTAGTTTTCTAGTATAAACGCAAACTTTTGCCATATCGACAAAAGAATTCGTTGTCAACTCAAAATCATGTTCCTCGCTGCATTTTACCATAATCGCGTCCCACTTTATCCACATTGTCCCTCCTCCAATTAACTTCCACCCAACTCTGTCCACTCCTCAACATCCTCGACCGTCGTATCTTACATACGTCCACCGTAACCCACCGGTTAACAATGGTAATTACTATATTCATTGCTCTTTGACCCGATTATCACCGACGAGTGAGCTGGAAATCCAGCCACGTGCGTTTCCGAATTTATCCTACGGTGCGGCTTCTGGGGCGGCGCGTATCGGCGATCCGTCGGGGAAAAAAAAAAAATAAAACGAGGAGAACGAGGTGAAAGGCGAGCAGAAGGAGAGGTCGAAAAAAAAGGGGGATGGACAGGAGGAACGAGAAAACCGGAGAGAGAGAGAGAGAGAGGAGGGAACAGAGATTCGTACCATTTGGCCCGATTCGACGTCGGTTAACGCAGCGGGGTTACCGCGGACGCCTCGACGGACACATTGAGGGCGCCCGCTCGACTTGATAATCGCTTGCCATTCATACACTTTTCATTGGATTGCGATTGAGCATTAAGAAACCAGAGAGAGGGAGAGAGAGAGAGAGAGAGAGAGGGATAGCCGAGGGCTACGTTGCACCGGCAGGCCGTGCGTATTAGCATTAGGAGGCATCATCTCGAGTGTAAACACTGCATGGGCACCGCGGATTTAGTCACAGTCTAGCACCGCGGGGCGTACCCCGACATTATCGTCCCTTATATACCTTCGAGCGTCGCTTGTCTTCACCGTCGTACTCGCTGGTTACCGTACCATTCGCCTCCCCGGCCAATACGTATTAACGGATTTGGGGTGCGATCGGGACGCCGTACGACTACGAGGCGTGCTGTTTTAACGGCTCGATCCTTTCATCCCTGTGTACGTGGCGATTTTGGAAAGGAAAGTGAGGAGATCGCGAGTTTTCGAACACTGGGTTTAGGGGATACGCGTCGTTTGGATGCATTTTCGAATTTTATAAGACAATATATTAAAGGGATACTTTATCTGGTTGGACGAGGCACGTATTGTGGCGAGCAAAAACAATCTCTCTCTCTAAAGATCATGTTTTTTATCTTTTTTTTTTTTTTTTATTGGCGTTGACCTCAGCTAGTATGCCACGATGGTATAAATATGTACTCTCGTTAGAAAAACACGACCTTGAGTAAAATAATGTATTTACCGTAATGTTTGCATCTTTGAACTATTTAAATAACGTCTTGTAACAACAATTTCTCCTATCATCGATAATAAGTGAGATGCTCGCGAGGCGATAGAGTTAAGGGAAGAATTCAAAATTCAAATTGATTTATATCTTATAATATATTAGAATACCCACCAATTAATACTGCTTTTAATCAGTCGAAACATAAGGTTCGATTAATCGATTCAGCGAACGTCGCGAAACGTCGTTGGCTTTGAATTTTCCCGCGCGAATTTCCCCGGGGTGAATTTTCCAAAAAGTCAATATCGAGTTGACCGAGAGAGCCAGCGACGTATGGGATGCTGGTAAGGTTACGACGATAAACGCTGACGCGAGGAAAGTTTCGTCGGACCCCGTCTGTAGCGGTGAAAAGAAAGCGGTTTGTCGTCGGCCTTAACCGCGATCCACGGTTAAAGCTCACGGCGGCGAATGTCGATGATCCCTTTTATCCAATCCGTGAGGAGCCGCGAGGCGTTAAATCCCTCGGGAAAAGCTCCGTAACCGAAGTTGCGTTCCCGCTAAGTCGGTCAGCACGGTCCAGCCGAGCGAGAGGATCACAATACTACCACCGACCGAGGGATCGTTTTGTATCCACCGACATCTCTCTCCCTCTCTTCTACCCCCCCCCCCCCCTCCTCCCCTCTTTCTCTCTGTACCGTGTTCCTCAGAAAATTAGTTGCGCGAGAAATTCATGCTAATGTCGAGTAATCGGTTGTAATCAGCCGTGAGAAAAGACCGCTGCGATGAATCGGCTGGAAAAATTCCTTGTCACCGCCTTCGAAATGCTATTACGGGATTTCGAGGAAGGACTTTTCTTAAAGGAGGCGGAAAAACTAAATGGAAGAATGCAGAGGTTTTTCTTTTTTTTTTTTTTAGCGGCGAAGGGAAATATCTTTGAATTAATCGTCCGGAGGGTAGAGCGAGGTTTTGTTGCGGAATAATGTCCTCGGTGGTTAATTTATTTGTTAAGAAGAGATGTTATCTAGAATTAATACGATACAAGATTAATACGCTTAATGTTCTGAGCCATACCAAAATTTGTTACTGATAGAACCTCTATCTCTGTATAATAGAATATTTGCATTCTTTTGTATCGGGGGATTAATTCTGTGAAGATTGCAGAATTCAGTCTTCAATTGGTTCTGTGTTCACGCGAATCATAAAATGTAAGTGAATATTTTCCAAACATTTCTGTCTTCCCTTTTCAATATTTCGTTAATCGAATTTCGCGATTAATAATATTAACGATAGAACGTATATTCTGCAATAATACATTTTTAATAAAGCGTGAGATGGTTTTCAATATTTCCATGAAATGTGATTAACCTCAAAGTTCTAATTGATATTTCAAATATTCCAATCGAAAGGCATTACGAAGTAAAAGAACCACGTTTATTTAAAAACCTTCCCACATTCAGGGCTAGAAAAAATGAAACAACCAGGGGAATGGTCGAAATCCACGAAAACGAATCTTACGATCCTTACACGAATCGTGTTACTCCGAAACCAGTCTCGTACGATGATCAACTTTACCGATAACTTGCCGATAGCGTTCGTTTGATATAAATAAAAAGATATCGATGAACGAATAATATCAGTAGAATAGTAACAGGGTAGTAATATACAATAATATATATTAGTAATGATAAAGACAGGCCCAATTATAATTTGAGGCCCAAATATATGTAGTAGTAGGATAGTAATAATGATCTACAATATATACGACTAATAATACTGATAAAAACAATAAAAATTATTATTTTAGCGACCTCGGATCCTTCGCAAATTTAGTGAAAAGCGCAGCAGGGACGGGCCTCTTCGCAATGCCCAATGCATTCGCCTGCGTTGGTTTGTTTAACGGTATAGCTGGTACAGTTCTAATGGGATTATTGATCACTGGATCACTTCAGATCCTTCTGAAAATTCATCACGTAATGTGCGTTCGTTTGCGAAAGCCTCTGTTATCTTACGACGAAGTGGTTGTCGCCACATTGACGACTGGTACGCGAAAGAGTTGGGTTTCGGCGGAAGTTGCAACGTTCGTATAATAAATAAATTATAAACTATAATATATATAATAGGTGGACTTTATACAAATATGTTTTCCAAAGGGGTAGATTAAACATGTTTAAAATATTGCAACCTTCTAATCAGAAAAAAATGTTTACGTCAGTTCTATTTCATTACAAGAACAGAGCAAGATTTATGTCATACTTCCGACAAACTACAATACAAAGAAACAGCATATTTAGTTTCTTATCGTTGCGAAAGTGTCAACTTCTATTTTCTTTAAATTACTTTAAATTGAATTCAGATGGCAATGTTCATTGACAGACCCGGTATATATTTCCGTTTGCTTTTAGATTCCTGGTCGATGTGATCATTTTAACGTGTTACATGGGAATCGGTGCAGTTTACGTCGTTTTTATCACCGGAACTATTCAAGAGTGCGTAGACCCTGAAAAGACGATCGGTCAGAGCTTTTACGCTTTGATACTTTTCCCCCTTTTCTTGCTGATGAACATGACCAGGAACCTTCGCGATATCGCGCCAATTTCCGTCGCGGGAAATATACTGTTACTTTCCGCCGCAATCATTGGAATAGTTTATTCGTTTAAAGACGGCGTCGGCGATACGTGGGTTACGGTAGGACCAGATATAACCGTGTATCCGAAATTCATTGGAACTGTTTTCTTCAGTATGTGTTCGCCGGGAGTAGTAAGTTGGATAGATAAAGAAATAATATCCTAGTACATAACGATATCTGTAAAATCCATGAACAGTAAGATCTCTAACACGGATAACAATTATTATGCATTATGCGTTTAAATTAAAGGCTCCTACAGATCGATTTTTGCTATTTCTCGAACGCGTTAAGTCGAAATTTATTTATTATGTATTTATAAATTTAAAGGGTCTCGGTTTACGCGGTATTTAAATGACATGATTTCTATTTAATCTTTTTTAAATATACTAACAAAAAGTTATGCAGAATCAGTAGGGGAAATTAAGAAGATAGCTTTCAAATTTTTTTTGGAAACATTTCCATTCGCGTTTTTATCTCAATTGATATACTTACATTTTATTAAATCATCGCGTGGCTTGTTTTCAAAATCGAGTTAGATAATTGAATTACGTACACCGCGGTATGTGAGTTATCTTCTCATCCCTAGGTATTGGCGATCGAACAAAGTATGAAAAAACCCTGGAATTACACGAAATTTTGCGGTGTGCTGAACTGGGGTATGATGGTTCTGGTGTTGGTACATGCGCTCGTAGGAGCCGTCGGTTACATGAAATGGGGCTCCGATTCTCTAGGCAATTTCATTCGTAATCACCGAGAAAATGACGTGTAATGTGATTTCTCCTATTCATGGCGATCCCTCTTTCAATTTTGATTAACCCTCGAATGAATAAAATTAGGCTTCGAAGTCCGGTAAATGAAGAGAGTTAGCCGAACTTCGGTGTACGGGGTGTCTCGTAAAGATTTAGTAAAGAATATCATTATACCGGGGGTTTGGTTGTAGCCAAATATCTGTTTGTCGTTGTCGAATGTCGATAGTGTTGAATTACAAATGGTACAATTTGGTCAAGTAACGTCTGGTTATAACGTGGACGTGAATTAAGGGATTTAATGTATACTACCCAGTTTCCCCTAATCTCAGAACTACCCTTAGTTCCACTTAGCTCCGCCCAAACGACACTGCCGCCATTTCATCGGAAATCTTGAAAGCTCAGAACTGACACTCTACCGGTTAAAAGTACACTTCATTATCATCGTCCCTGTGGCACTAACTCCAAAGTCATGATTTTCGAATTGTTGCAGAAAATTAGCGATATATTAATTAATACAGTTTTACCACCCCGAAAACCCCTGTTCGTTCTTTCCGGAAAAGATACAAGGTCTAGTCTCGCATACTTGTACTTGGCCCGAGACAAGACCTTGTCTCTTAATAGACACGCTCGAAGGCGTTTCGTAATAAAAGGGTTAATATAAAACATAATATATGAGAATGTAATAACCTACTGTGCGAGGGTTTTAAAAATTCTTTGGCCCCCTATTCGAGGATCATCACAATTTTTTAGCCTGTTACCGTTTCAGGCCAACGATAGCGGCGCTCGTTATGCAAGCACTGGCAATTTACTTCACCTACGGACTCCAATGTTACATGCCAATCACGATATTGAAACACGACTACGCGATACCTGCCCTCGACGACAAGGTTTGCAAAGGGACACCGTTTTTCTGGGACCTGATCATCCGTTTCACCATCACTCTCGTCACATGTAAACATCGATTCCTCTCTTAAACTTACCGCTTCTCCCTACGGCGCGATATATCAGAGGTATCCAATCATTTGTTTCGCTGTCACTCTCGCCGCGTGTAAACGAAAATCCTCGGCTTTAAACTTCCCTTTCCGCATCGTCTTTCATATTTTCAAGGTAAACTCGGGGGGAAGTTCGATGGGCTGCAACGGATTGAATCTCCTCTGTCTTGAGCGGGCAACTTCGATCAATCGATCCGATTAGAGTCCGTCATGGACTCAGATATTACTAAAGTTTCGGAATCCACTTTCCTGGAATTCGGTATAGATACCCAGTTTTCTCTTAACTTCGCCCGAGTGAAATCCTTGGTACCACTATTCGTCGTTACGGTAATTAATCCGGCCGGCAATTTCTCATTATTTTCCGATCGATCGTTGGATTAAATCGAAATCGAGGAACGTGAAAGTGAATTCTCGATACGTTAAAAACGTCTTTACTCTCACTTTTTATTTAGGAAGACAGTTTTAGATGTTTTATTCAGTCATGAGAATTATGAGAACTAATGGAAAGATATTTATTATTGGATAATGTGTCGTCTGGAAAGTAGTTCCCTCTTTATTTTTCAAGGTTTTTCTACGTTCATTAAGTATTGTCTAAACCTTAACTCCATTTCAATTACGTTGATTTAATAGTAAATTTAATTAAGCGGAGAAAATACTTTCAGGTATTTTAGCCGCAGCGATTCCTAAGTTGGATCTATTCATCGGCTTGGTTGGGGCTGTTTGCATATCAACTTTAGCCACTCTGATTCCCGTTACATTATACATCCTGGTGCATTACGATGATTTTGGAAAATTCAAATGGAGGCTCCTTCTGGGTTCCTTTCTATTAATCGTTGGATTTCTAGCAGCACTGTGCGCCGTTATAGTTAACATAACTTTGATAGTAAAATTCTTCAGATATGGGTACGCATCTTACAAATGTGATGAACAGATAACATATAAATATTACGTGCATATATTTAAAAAGATTCTGAGTCTTTCACCGTTACCGCGAATGTGTATATATTTTTTTCAGTAGAAGCCAGTTCTTTTGTTTACCCACTGGGAACATTGATTTCAATCGAAACTCTTCTTTCGTATTATGTTTGACTTTATGATCGTTATACCGCGCAGTAGCATAAAACATTGTGTAATCATTTATTTTATAGTGAAATTTACTATACGGTCTTGAAACATTTAACATAGAAAACGATGAAGAAAATAACTTTATCTTTCCAGAGACTAACGCGAGCAACGCGCCACCGAACAAAAAAGAAATCCACGAAGACTTTTAATCGCCACCGTTATCCCCAAAAAATATTTCCCTCCACTACGCACTTTTAATTCCATTTAAAATCACGCGACTCTTTAAACCACCCTCCGGCCCCCCCCCCCCCCTCGCTTCCTGGAACCGTGTTTTCGTTCACCTTCGGCTGCGCCGTCGTCGGGACGGCCGGAAAAGCCGCGAAAAAAGGCTTAAAGTCTGGGGCAAGAAAAAAAAGAAGAGCGAGCTGAGCAACGTATAATCGCGTCAGATCATCGAGGCGTCGATTGGCTGGGCTTATCACCCACACGTGGATAAGACACACGTGGAAATATGGCGCGGGGACACAGAGAGAACAAATGTAGATGAGCGTGCGCGCGTGTATACAAACACGAGGCTCGCCGACTAGGCGGACGATACGGGGGTGGAGTGTGGGAGGGTAGGGGGGGGCGGGTTGGGGGTGGGAGTTTCCCCCCCGTCCACGGGAAAAGGAACCAAAGCGGAGGCGGTGGTGAGAAGAGAGAGAGAGAGAGAGAGAGAGAGAGAGAGAGAGGGTGGGGGAGTGAGAGGGAGGGTGGGAGGATGAGAGAGCTGGTGGCGGGACACGGAAGGGTGCTTTCATCGCACAGAGAGAGGACACAACCCCTTTTAGTGGCTACCGCTACGTCTCCCGGTCACCCCCCTTACCCCAACCACCCCCCTCGGCGATCGTTCCGTCTCTCTCGTACTCGCCTCCACAGACTGGCTCCGCTTGCCCGTTCATCCGTTTGCCAGTTCAAGGTGGCTGCGTTCATTACCGGAGAATATAACGGGTGGTGTGGGAATATCGAATGACCACCCTCTCTTCTGCCTCCGTCTTTCTTCCGCGTCCCGAAGAGGCCACGGCGGTTAAGGGAAGTCGGCACGGTAACGGCTGTCAAAAGCGTTGCGAAATGTCGCGCGCGCGCTTCGGGTATTCTTTTCCTTTCTTTTCGATCACTGCTTCTCGACTGTTTTCAATTTCTAAAATTGAGATTTGTTTATGGCACGCCGTGGAGTATGAGAAAAGATAATTGAATCGTGGTAATAGTCTTTCGAAATTTTCCGAGCCTTGCTTCCGAAGTGAGTAATAATTATTTATGCCCTGCACGTATGATTTTTAAAATTTAATTATGTACGGAAAATTGTTTCGGGTATTTTAGCCGCAACAATTGTTAAACTGGATCTATACATTTACATATTACACTTGAACCGTGCCCGAGAAAGGCCCCTGGTGTATACGAATCAAGTAAACTTGTACGAATCACTGATTAGTCATTACTATTTATTTATTATTCGGATAATAATCGAGTTAATAATCGACGTTGCGTTCGTCATTGACGAAAAGCGTCTTTTGACAAAACGATCCGATCGATCCGATGTGTGTCGCTAATTTTCTATCGTTGCGAAAAAAAAAAATGACAGTGACAATTGCTTTGCACCTGTTAAAGCGGAGGAAAGTGATTACGAGAGGATTACGGGCGCAGAATTGGACGAGCACGTGCGTGCCTTTTGCGGTGTAAGTAACGAGTAGGCGCGAAGGGTGTCTCTGAGGTTTTTTTTTTCTTTTTAATTGGTACGAACGGAAGGCATCCCTACGGCGAAATTGCAGGGATTAACCGTAGGTAGAAGCGCACGTGCACTTAAACGGTCGCTAATTGCCCGAGCGCGAGCCGGGGCCCTTCAACCGCGATTGGTTCGGCCGTGTTTCTGTAATAAGACCGCCGTTTTCTGTAAAAACGATGTTACTTATTAAAGCACGCGGCAAGACCCATTTGTATCTATCGCTTCGAGGATAAAGGGAAATTTCTGGGAATAAAGGGAAATTTCGAATACTGTGTGTCACTGTATATTTTTCAAATCATCCGGACCCCCTTAGAAACTAATTGCCGACCCCTGCTTTAGAGTTTCCAGAATAGTTCAATTGAAATTCACGATTTCCCTCCATATATATCGAGCAACAAGCTGCAAACAAGCTCGACGTCAAAATTTCAAATTAATACAGTTTGACCACCTCGAAAACCCCTTTTCCTTCTTTCCGGAAAAGATACAAGTTCTAGTCTCGCGTACTTGTACTTGACCCGAGACAAGCCCTTGTCTCTTGATAATTCGTGAGCAAAAAAATTTCTAAAATATAATCCAAAGTTCGTCGTCCAGCCGACGTTCAACCCCTTAAACTGGAAACACACAGATTTTTATTCCCACCACTATTCCCGCGTAGTCGCCGTGGTACGAGCGAATCAAAATCTTTTTTCAGCTAATCCCTCGAAACAAAAGTCCCGACGCGGGCAGCACCAGCGAGGGAAAAGGGGTTGTAGAGAGGAAGAAAATGGATGGCGAGGTAGGATAAGCAGATATTAACCGACTTCACAGAAGGCAAGGGTGGTGGGTACTGCGTGGCAACCAGAAGGGGTTTGCTCGCGGCTTTCTTCCCGGGATATCCTCTCTTCCCTCGCGTGCAGAGAAGTTAAGGCTAAGGTGAAGCGCCTTAGCTCCCGTTCACACTGTTAGGAAACGGAGAACCGAGCTTCCCTTATCTCGAGTCTGCAAGACTGCCTCCGGTAATACCGTGCGCCGCTGGAAACCCTTACGAGCGAGAACCCCGTGAAATATCGCTAAACGGCTTGTACCCCCCTCCCCATCTCACCCTTCCCTCGACAACCTCACCCCCCGCCCCCCCTTCCCAGATTCACTTCCATCTCCTTTCGAAACTTTTGACCCTTCCGCGTTGGCTCCGATCGAACATCATTTAGAATGATGCCCACTCTGGACGAGTAGATAACACGATTTTTCTGCGGCCAACGTTCGCTGACGCTCGCCAGCATCGCGCTGCGCACTGAATCAAAATTTCATTTCTCCTTGACGCGGCACAAAGGGAAAAACGTCGAATTGTTTTCTCCCGCATGAACGATCAACGTTGTTACGCGATACTTGTTTTCGCGCTGGGATTAATTGAAAAGAGGTGTGCGCCATCGAATATTACTTTTTGATAGTCTGGGAATTATTTTCAAGATTTTGATTAAAAACAAGGATCCAATCGTACGAGATGGAACGCTTCGAGCGTGTAACGAATGTATGGAAAAAAGTAGCCTCGCGGTAAATTGGTAAAAACTTGGTCTCTGTTGTTTGTAGTTTGGATTTATTTTTAGATTTACGATTGAAGAGATACATTGCAAATTGACGATGATATTAGAATGCTTCTCAATCTGCGATTTTATCTTTTAACTTGAAATTAGAATTGCTCTACAACCTATGATTTTTAATTCTTAGAATCGTGATCATTTTCCAGGTTAACGAACATATTATACAATAAAGTGCTTAAAATAAATAGCCAACAGTTAACGTGACCCATTACAAAATACCGACCCGTTAATGGAACCCCGTTAAAAAATAATGAACGATCAACGTGAACCCTCTTCTTTCGTTCTATGTCGTACCGCTTTACGCGAGATTCTCAGGCGTAACGAATCGGATTATAGTGACTGCGATATCTCGAAAGAGCGTTACGCCGTCGCGAAATTTAAGCGTATCCAGAAATCTTTGGTGGGTGTCCAAGAACCGGGGGGAAAAGGTGACGACGCCTAGAACAACGACAAGGAAACGAACGGGCGCGCTTCATTATACGCGACGCTCGCACGCTTCGTTTGTCCCCGGAAGTCGTGCTTTAGGAGGGTAGCGGCCGTGGGGAGTGTGAGGGCCATCGCGGAACGACAACAGAGGAAAAGAGAGAGAGAGGGAGCGAGAGAGGGAGGTGGGCGAGAGGGACGGGGAGGATAGCGGGGGAGTGAACGGGAGAGGGTGGCTTGAATTAATACAATCACGGGGGAGGCTCACCACTCGCAGCCCGTGGAGAAAGGGGCGAGAGATAACCACCCCTTTGCTTGTCATCGAAATTATACGCTGCCGACACTCGACCTCGTTTACGACTTCTATCTTTGTCTTTCTCTCTTCCAGTTATTCTCTCTCTCTCTCCACCCCCGCCTCTCGTGCCTCTCTCTCTCTCTCTCCACCCCCGCCTCTCGTGCCTCTCTCTCTCTCTCTCTCTCTCCCTCGGATTTCTCGCCAAGTCCTACGAGCGACAAGACACCAGACGAGTTTCAAAATTAGGACCGAAGGAGGGAGAGGGTCAAATATGGCGGTACGTAACGAGCTGTTGTCATTTCTGTTACCGAAGGGGCAATGTTTTAAGCATCGGTAGTGGGCTCGAACGTAACGCGATTAAATCTCGAAGACGGTTAAACAATGTTTCAGAATTGCGCGCGAGATGAATATACGTGTCAATTGATATGCGCTCTACCTTTCGTTTTTTTAAATGTATTTTAAATTGTGGCAATGCTTAGAAACCGAAACATCCATAATTTCCGCAATCGTTAAATAATTATGCGCATTAATTTGTTCATACATTCAGCTATTTGCAGTTATATTACGTGAAACGATGACTCGTACGTTAGATTAGTTTACAAAAACGGCAAATGTGGCACAGTAAGAAAAATTTCAAGCACGTATTCCTCAGTTTCAAGTTGAAACTTTCAACTATGTTTCCTTATCTCCGCTTACCGACGATCGCGATAGGCGCGGGCAACGCGCGTGGAATACCTGGAGGAGAGATTCCCTTTCTCCCCCGAGACCCGAAAACGAATAGCAGAACCAGGTTACGGGGGTTTTTAATAAAATCAGCCGATCGGTGAGGCGTGTCAAATGGAAATATGCACGTTCGGTCGAGGGATTTTGCGGACGGGAGAGAAGCTTTCCCGTTTGTAAAACGGGGGTGCGACTCGATAACGATGGAATTCATCCACCCACTCCCTCGTTCGAGCGGGCGGTGGGGGGAGGGAGGGAGGGGAGGGGGCTGGCGGGTGGGGTGGGGGGGGGAGGGTGGCGGCGGTCGAAGGTAGAGGGGTTAGGAGGGTTGCGCGCGGCGGGATGATGAGAAAAATTTTTTTCCTTTATTCCTTCCGCTCGCCTGGACGTGTATCGTAATCAAGGAGGCGCGAGGTAGATTAGCGATTCGATATCGCGGGGAAGTTTTTCAAGCCGGGGCTCTGCACGAAGAAAATTTTCCACGAGGCCGACCAATACGCTTTCGGTTGATTTCAAGAAACGTTAGATCTCCCGCGCAAAACGAATTTCGTTCATATTCTTTCGGATTCCCGAGAATCGCGCCTCGGCGAGAGTCGAAGTAACCCTTTGGATTTCTTCGGGTTAAGCGCCCTCGGAAGGGAAACGTTGAACAAAGTTTCTACCTAATTTCCATGAAACCTTCCGTGACTAATCGGATTAACGAGTTTTGGTTTTTCGAAAGGAATTTTTATTTATCTCGATGTATATTTCTAGCGCACGGTGTCGGGGCGCTTGGATGTACGATGCGTTGGCTGTTATTGGTGCGGAGAAAGAAATTAATCGAGTTAAAGGAGTGCAGCTGTTGAGAAACTATTGTCGGATTCTGTGTCGCTTGAGCGCAAGTAAGTTTAGTATAGTAAATTGCTAGCGAAATTGAGCAAAAACTAGCTTACCAAAATCGAGACATTCGCGTGGCTTATTTGAGGTTCCTCACTCTGTTTAATAAATATTCTTTTCTTCCTTAAGATAGTAATGAGTATTCGGGTGTACGAATAATTTGACACCTTTCATTAAAATAAATAATCGAGTTACGTGAAAAAAGTCAGTGTGAATACCAATAGAAATGATCTATTTATAAATCTGCATTTGGGAAGTGTCAGCAGTGTAAAGCAAGATTCACACTTTTTCGCGAAAGTCTTTCGTATTCGTATTATCTTTACACATTTTTCATACGTGTTTATTGATCACGTATGCGTGAAGGAGTAAGAACTTTACGCGGAGGTGTGTTTTCAACTTTATACTGCTCAGATGGATCACAATGAAATAAATGCACTAGCATGTAGATCAAGACACGTTACAAACGTGTATTTCAAATAAGTAACGAAATATCGATGAAAGAACTTTATTATTCTTGCATTATAAATACTGTAAGCTAACTTCGTAACAATGCGTACTTTTGTTTTCCAAAACGAGGTGCAAAAAGTGTCACGCTCGGTCACCCGCGGTTGTCATTTGACGCAGGGTCGCAAGGGTCGAAATGAGCTCGGAGGTTTCTTTTTCAATTTTTCTGCATTGGGAAGTTTCGAAACCTCGGTAACCGTCGACGCGTCAAAACGCGTCACGATGAAACCGTGCGGTGTACATGGGTGAAGTCGATAAACGTGACAAATGCGAGGTATACGTTCGACAACTGATCGTGTCGAAGGCAACGTCGAAGTTACTTGGAACACTTATGGGGTGCCATTCGTTTTATGGGGCTTCTTATCGGCTCGCTGCCAGCCCATAAACGCATCTTCGGCGTATACGAGGCACCGTGACGCATTTACGCGGCGGATGCTACCGATTGTGTGTTTACCGCGCACTTTATGAACCCCGAAGTTTCGCGGGTGAGTTTATACTTCGCGAAGTACAGAAGCTTCGCTGAATGTGTTCGATATTGTGTCTAGCGGTACTAGTTAAGTACTGCTCTGACTTACTTTGTAAGTATGAAAATTATGTGGCGGATGTCATATACTACGTCGATGTTCACGACTTATACTTCGTACGGGTAAAAAATTGTCTAAAGTGTTTCATTAAGTAGGGTATTTAACTGACAGTTATGAAATCCTATAGCAAGTGGTTCAGTGTTTGCCGAATACCTCAGGATTGGTTAACGCATGCGTGTGAGTTTCTACTTATTCTCAGAGTGGAAAAATTGAAATCCCCAATTCTGTAAAGGAGCGCATTAAGGACAGTACTCACTTTATAAAGTATGTTGAGAGTGGCCGAGTACCGAGCGAGTACCTTAGAAAACGTAAGTTTTCGCTTGACGTGGAAAATAGACCCTTTAACGAGTCACATTAAATAAAATATTTAACGAAAAGAAGTACATTAAGTATGGTACTTACACCAAAGCTGTGAAATTATATGTCAAGCGATTGAGTGTTTACCGAGAGTACTTTAGGAAGGCCAAATGTACACAACTGAGTTTCCATTTGCCCCGCAAAAAAAATTCTATATGCTGCGCTGATTACGGTATTTAATGTAAAGCTCCTAAATTATATGCCAAGAGCCAATGGTTCTACGTTTATAAAGTATTTCAAGGTGTACGCAGATGTATTTATACTTCACGAGGGAACAAGATTCTTTAAATCGCCACATTAATTACGGTATTTAACGGAAAGCTCAGAAATAACTTGGAAAGCGCCAACGATGAAGTATTTACCAAGCAGGTACTTTACGAATGCCCGAGGTACGCAGGGGTGTTCCTACTTCGCATAAAAAAAGATGAATGTCTAACGTAAGCGAGGTGAATTTCCACTTCGCGAGGAAAAGAAAGTTTCTCTTAACAGTTACCGTGAGTACGGTATTTAACCGAAGCTCCGACGTACTTGACGAATCGTGTATTACCGAGTAGGTAGTTTACGAATTCCTAAAGCTACGTAAGTGTGTTTTTACTTTGTGAGGGGAAATGGGTTCTTTGACACGTTAACGATGGCATTGCGTTTCGTAGTTATGTCAGGAGTAAATGGAACGAAGGACTGAAGCCTACTAAAATAAAATACAAAATGCACCGTGACCACTTTAAAGATGAATTTTCACTCTTTGCAAGTATTTCAACCACCAAGTAGATTCTCAAAAACTGCACTTAGCGTAAATGATGGCAATTATTTTCTGTCATTCGTGTGAATGGAAAGTCTGTAGAAATAATTCTGGCCTCAAATAGTTAATGTAATGCTCCGAAATTAAGTAGACACTATTCTCCATCGCATATTTACCAAGTACTTGATTCCAACGTAACGTACGTGGATAAATTTGCAGTTCGTGAACAAAAAAAATCGCATAAACGGTTATATTATATACGGTACTCACCAGAACGACGTCAGTCGGACCACGATATACTTCCTCCAGTCACTGGGGCCTCATCGCTCGCTCCCTCCAAATTCGCGAAAGACATCGCAGCTTTCTTATCTCCGGCCTGCAGGTTATCACCGGCGGTCCAAGGTTATGAATTAAAAAAAAAAAAAAAAGAAAAAAGAGAGAAAAGAGGAATCGGGAGAGAGGATAAGAACCGCCATCACCCCCGCTTATCCTCGCTTCGAGAGTACCAGGGTGAGGGAGCGCGAGGGTTGAGCGCAAAAGAAAGAGAGAGAGAGAGAGGGAGAGAGAGAGAGAGATAGAGAGAGAGCCGTCTGTCGTCTTGTATATCTACCCTCGTACGGTGGAAATTTCGCTACGGGGGTGATTTTCTGCGGGGGATGGCCAGCCCCGTCCCCGCTTTAAACCTGATTGGATGCAGAGTTATCTCGTGCTGCGTTACTTCCGGATGATTGGTCGCTGCGGTCGTCATGACTACCTCACCACCGCCACCCACGTGGCCCACCCCGCGACCCTCCGACGTGAGCCGCCGCCGCCGCCACCGCCGCCGCCACCACCCCTCCGCTACGTCTCTCTTACATACACGCTCCGCGTGCCTCCCCCCCCCCCCCTCTACACCTCTCTCTCGCTCCAAGCCGATATACACGTATTTTCCTTTCTCCCTTTGGGGCTTTTCTGTTCTCTACCGTCCGCCCCCTCCCACCCTCGCGCTCTCTCTCTCTCTCTCTCTCTCTCTCTCTCACTCTCGCTCTCTCACGCTCGCTCTCTCGCGGATTCTAGATATAATTCTTTCTCTTTTGCAAACGTGCTTCGTTCGCCTGCGTATTTAGATAACGCGGAGAGTTCCGCACGCGGTACACTACGACCCTGACCACTGGTTACTCCCTGTTCGGCGTATATCTCTGGCTGGTCGTGAAATCGCAATCCACGCACGCGGCTCGTTTCGGATATCTTTTTCCGCACACCCCCTCCCCCTCCTCTTCCTCCGCGGTGTCACGGTCCGCGGAGGACGCTTAAATCCGTCCTGTCCACTACGGTATGTAGGATAGAAGGATAGGTATGAATGTAAATTTTTCTCTCTTTTTTTTTATGGCACGATATCCATGATTTGTATAATAAAGCGGTATTATACAGGATTGTCCAGTTATTACGGTCCATATACGGGGCGGACCACTTAACTTTACCACCTGCAATATTTTTTTATGCATCTTTGGGACGGGAATTTCTTGGACGGTATTTCTTCTTTTTACAGCTGCTTCGTTCATGGCGATATTCTGTTGGTTTTTCGTACAGTTTATCAGGGTGATGTTTTTTAAACAACATATTAGTAGGTAGTCATGTTAACGAAGTCATCGTGTGCGGGGACAATCGTCAAATGTGACGAATGGGATATCTTAATTTTGCTATTTATTGAATTGCTTTGAAAAATATTAACAAACGAAACGGTATCTCAAAATTCGAAAGCGGCCGTCGACTCATCGTGCATTCTTCTCGCTTTTGATTTAACTTGAATCGTCGATTAATGGGGCGTATGCCTGTCGAATCGATATTCTCATTTCTCCGTTTCGATGTCGGTACAGAGTTCGCCGGTTACGGACTCATTTGCCAGAGCGATTACTATCCGTGGCGGTTAATAAAATTTATGACGTTACCGCAAATAATGAATCTGTATAAAAGTTTAGAAGATAGACTAATTAAAAAATTCAGATTTCCCCCCCCCCCAAATTGGAGTGCTTCACAATCCTGTGTTCGGTACACCAGCGCTTTTCTCGTTAGAAACGCAACAACCATAAACGCAACATATAAAAACAGGCCTAGCGATCGCTCGTACCGACTCACTTCGATCGATTCGCGGAAAACCAAGCGGCGATCGAGAGACGAATATATTATCGGTACAATTGAGCAGTTCGCCAACAACCGTGGTGAGACCGTGGACGGTCGGCGAGGACAAAGTGACGTGTCCGATAAACGGCGAGAATCAAGCGTGGATAACAACGCGACGCCCTTACTCGAACAATAAATCTCGATACGTTGTGTCGCCGATCGACAAAAGGGCCACGGTGGGCGTGACTCCGGGGCCCTATTACTCGTTCCCATCGTGAGAGATGGAGACGTCAACTTTTGTAGAATTCGTCGCGGACCGCTGTTGAGTTCTCGGTAAGTGGTATTGGTGCGTTCACCGTGTGATCGAATTCAAGCCTAAACGGCTGAACTTGTATTTGCGTGGCGATGCACACAATCGTCGACGTCGATCTGCGGCGCGTGCTATGACCATGACGATAATTCGTCGCATTGTTCGGCTCGAGATCTCACCGTAGTGTGACGAATTAACCCTAACGTCGAATCCGTGTGTCTTGTTTACGGAGCTTGTTTTGCGCGGAAGTATTGGGGGCTGCTGGAACCTGACGTCGTTATTCTTAGAACCTAACTTTGAGTGGTGTTCGTCGAGTATTTAACGGTACCGAAAGCGAAACGATGATGCTTTTAAATCAATTGGATTATACTCTTTGTTTCTCTGTTGTAATTTTCACCAAGTATTATCATGCAGAGTGGGTTGCATAAGAAATAGTCATATAACTGATTGCATATTCTGCAACCGATATTTTCAGTTCTGTTAAATATTAGGTCCATTTTTGATAAGAAAAGAAAATTAATGTTCTTAAATGTTTATCTATAATTCCAACTATCACGCTCTTGTTCGTAAAACATATATTCTCACAGGATTATCAAGATTACCTTCCCTTCGCGTTAACATATGACAACTCCAATTCTCTTGCTACTCTCAAATTTCTCCCACTCACTTTCTCTCTACACGCATACACCCTCATACCTCGGAGTCTGCCGACACACGAATTCAAACATTCTCACAAGTTCTTTTTGCAAGTTTTTCGCCAATAAATGTACAACGGAACAACTTACAAACCCACCACGGGTATTCGCACCTACCGAGATCGTTCCAAAGACGTTATCGTAAATACCGTGTACGCATTACAAAAAACACACCGAATTACTGCCCCGACGTCGTTCGCGAAACGTACAAAATTTGCCCCACATTCGACGCGTTAAGTAACAATGTGCCGCAATCCTGTTCGGTGTATATCCTTCTTCGTATCTGTTGCGCCCATATTTACGGGCAAAAATGCTCGATGGTGTTCGGTTTCGCGAATGTCTGCCGAGTCAGGAACTCGATCATCGATCACTTATTGTTAGCGGCGAAACACGCGCCGTATAGCGACTGCACTTATTTGCTTCGACACCCTTTTTGTCGACACAATTCTGTCCTTTCTATAAAAAGCTATGATGGTGATAGATCGGTGCTTTCAATTCCACTCGAACAATTGTCGTTGTAATCGACACGTACCCGAGAGAGGGGTGCCTTGAGAACTTTGAGCGTAATTAGCATTGTTTTTAAGTATCGCGCAGGTAAGTTTGGTTTTTATTAATATAATTGGCAAGTATTATGGATTTGATTGCAAGGCGATTCAATAATTGACACGGTTAGGGTTAACGCGAAGAAGGAGAAGAAGAGAGCATCGAAGAAAAAATTGGTGCTTTCAATTCCACTCGAACAATTGTCGTTGTAATCGACACGTAATCGAGAGAGAGGTACCTTGAGAACTTTTAGCTTAATTAGTACTGTTTTAACGCGTCGCGCAAGTAAGCTTGATTTTGATTAACGTAATTGGCAAGTATTATGGATTTGATTGCAAGGCGATTCATTAATTGACATATGGTTAGTATTGACCCGAGAGAGGAGACGAAGAAAGCACCGAAGAGAAAATTGGTTCACCTTCGGAGATTTCATAATAATTATATCGTCGCCCCTCTAGAGTTTCGCGCTAAAATACTAGTTACGTGTAAGAGATCTTCGGAGTTCTAAAAAAAAGGAAGGGTTTACCGATGAAACCGTGAACCACCCAGAAGTGTAACACTACTCCGCGAACTCGACGGGCATCCGCACCTTGCGGAAGAACGTACCAAGGATCACGTCAGGCAAATCCTAAGCATCCTGTGCGAAAAAATTGCGCCGTACGCGTATAGAATGACCCGGCGACCGGTCATCTGTCGGTGAGGCCAGGGACATTTTATACCATCGGTGATATTTTCAAAGAACGCGGCAGACGATCGACGATGGGAAATGGACCACCTTGAAGTGGTCCAGGATGAAAACGACACCGTCGTGTTATGGATCTTCGATATGCAAAATACAGCACCGTGAGAATAATCGCACGTAAACGATGCGCCGTTACGACATTTTTGTGCTTCAAGAATGCGGTTGTGACCTGATTAGAAAAGAAATGCTTAATTTAACCCCTTTTTTTTTACGTTAGAACGATGAACGTTCAACGTGGTTATTATAAAAAATCGCTAATTGATGTGGTTAAGAAGATTGTATGTTTTGGATTATGGTTGCGCTGGTGTGGAAGACCCAGATGAGGCCCTTTTGAGGGCCGACGCGATTAAAGAAAACACTTTCGTCATTAAAAGTATAATAGTACACAAAAGTAAACTAATATACAAAAATATTATTTCTGTTCTAAAAAAGTAAAACAATAGGCATCCTAATGTTTGTATAATACACTATAAAATAATATTCAAAAGTATAATCTGTATAACATAACGTAAAATAGTGTACTTTGTATACTAAAAAAGTAAAGTAATATAAAATACAAAAGCATAATCCGTACAATACAAAAGCGGAAGAACGCATAAAATCGCACAATTCAATCGAAAGCCATCCGTTCGCCAATTGCGTCACAGTCGCATCCTTTCACCGTGAAAACGGCCTCGCGCGCCGAGGCTTAACTTATTAAATCAGAAACGATATCCGTCACAAGCGAACGTGCCTCCGTTGAGCGAATTGTGTAAACGTCACTTCCACGATGTGCTTAGAGCGCGAGCGAAAGCGAAAGTTAAGAGCTCCGCCCTGCGATAATGGGTGGGGGGGGGGGGGGGGGAATTCCGTAGCCCCGGCCTCAGCACCCCAAAAAGAAGACGACAAAGCTAATTACGCGACGTGAAAACTGAAGTGCCAAAGACCGCGTCCCTAATTATATTTCTCCGTTTATTTCCGCCGGTGCGGCGGGCGCGTTACGTGATACGCGCTTTCAAATGAAATCGCATAAAAAATTGCTTTCCCTTTTCCCTTTAACCGGGTGGGGGGGGTAAAGACGACACGCCGGATCGTTTGAAGCCCTTCGTTCCGAATTACGATTCCGAGCGCTCTTGCCACCGTTTCCAGCGCTCACACGCACGCGCTTTCCCGCGTATACGTATCCGATTGTACGTGCGCGACGCGTTGCGTCGTGTTTACACGCATTACGGGCTCGAGTCGCGACGGTACTTTGAAGTGTCGCATCTGCGGTTACCCAAGAACACCCTGGGCGGTGAATATCGTGGAAATGGTTGGAGAACTTTGCGTAGGTACTTAATCCCTTCGCACGCTGCGAAGGGTACAGAGATACATTCAGTAAAGCGATTTCGAGTGGAGGCTGTGGATTTTAAATCCAGGACTCGTCCATTCATTCCACTCCCTCCCGATCCCGCTTTGTATCCGTTTTGTATGTGCGCGGGACGTCTTCGAGGACTGTGGCAAGGTGAATCGAGACATTGGCGTCGACCTAGTAGTTAATCCTATTTCGATTAGGTATGATAAACCATGCACGGGTGGTTTAATATATTTAAATATTTAATATAATATTAGATAATATAATGCGTGTAATATAATGTAATACCTGTAAAAGGTATCTAATATAATCGGTATGGATGTGGGTATAGAATGTAATAGATAAATATCGTAAAAAATATTTTGGTTTTCACCAGGGGGAAGTTTTATTGGTGTCCATCGTTTTATTATTGAAATTGAAAACAATGATAATCCGAAACTAGTTGCGAGAGGGTAGGATAATTAAGAAAGAGTGGTGGTAAGTTACTAGGCAATTAAAGAAGGGTTAAATTCTGACGTTTGTTCTGGGGAAACTTTAAAACGGCGTACCACTGATTTCTTATGTTTTCAGTTGTTCTTTAATATCATGTTGTCTGCATTATTTCGAATGGATAGTTAGCCATTTTTTTCAATTAGATTTAGAAATATTTCGAAGAATCAACGTAAATGTAATATTTACGAAAGTGATAGGTACCTTCAATTTTCATTACCGTATCATTTACATTATTTCTTACGAATACAATCTGTCGAAACATTTCTGTTCCTAATCCCCGAACGAACGAAATAATATATTATATTCCATCCTCGATTAACGGTATCACGGCAAGGTATCAATAATAATAAATACAATAAAATATGATGACAATAAACATTACATTCTGTAGGCAAAGACTTAACGGTATCACGGCAAGATATTAATAATAATAAATACAATAAAATATAATGACAATAAACATCACATTCTGTAGGCAAAGACTTAACGGTATCACGGCAACATATTAATAATAATAAATACAATAAAACATAATGACAATAAACATCACATTCTATAAGCAAAGGACTTTAACGATATCACAACAAGACTCGCGCCCATGGGCAAAGACTTAACGATTAAGTCCGTACTCGAGCGTACGCGAGCGAGCACGTATATATTCATTATTGCGCTATCCGTGGGTTTAAAGCTCATCGTGTACATGGGGGTTGGCGCAAAAGAAACGGACAGGCGTGTCCGTATTAAGTAGCGGATTTCTACCCCTTGGGAAGAGTAGCGGGGCCACTCGATTTTAATCCTCCGCAATCCCACGCGACGTCTCGCCTCCCCTCCCCCCCCCCTCTCTCTCTCTCTCTCTCCCGCTGCTCCTATTTTCCCCCGATGCCTTTCTATCCTCGTTCAACGTCGACGACACTTCTCGATCTCGACACGAATCCCACAACAGCGGTCGAGAAAGTCTTCATTGTGATTCCTCGTTCGACGGATCCACCCTCACGCTACCCACGTCCATTGGTTTATGTGGGAAAAACTCGACCGACGTCGGACGGATTTCGTTCGAGGAATGCGTGGCATTGCGAGCTCGCGTCGTCTACTTCGGCGTGTCGGCTTATAAAAGCAGGTAGACGCCACTTTGGCTTCTTGGCTGAAGGAATATTTTCCATTCAATAGCCTTTGTGCGTTGAACGTTAAATATCGTGTTTGCGTCTCGCGATACGCTGACGCTCTGTTTGTTTTTTTTTGCAATTGGGAGAGATGTTTAGATGGATTTCTTTCGGAATTTCCATTTTTTTTGTCCGCCGGGTTTAATGGTAATAGTTTTTGTAAGTAAGCTGACTGCGACTAGGATCTAAGCCATTACTTTCGTTTAAATGATGTCATCGTGATTATATGCAGGTTCAGTTGATAAATAAAACAAGCACTCTAAATACTTACTATTCTTGCAATAAACTCATTTTATAAATATTCTCATAATTGTGACCCTTAGTTCACGCGTGATTTAACTCCCTTTTCTCAGTATTAATAAAATTCGACTTTTGTGCAATACTGTAGACAAGTTCGTAATACTTTTAATAATCCCTCCGATCATCTCAGTACCAAGAAAAAGTACTTAAACCACTCGTACTTAAACCACTCGTCAACCAAGGGGCCCGATTACGGTAAAACAAACAAAATGAGTTTACCATAAAATCGGTAAGCATTCGATTTATATCGATTCCTACAAAATGATTTTTCGCCACGTAACGTACTCGCGCTCCATAGACGGCAAGGGGGTCAACGGAGAGAATATCCATGGCATCTGGCCGAAAGTGTGTGAGGGGCCATTGTGCGTAGCGCATAGTTCGCATTTCCTCAGTACATTCTCGGACCTCGGTTCCTGACCAGGAACATGATTAGTATACGCACACTTGACCTGGCCGACCTATTGTCAGGGGGTAGAGAGAAACACCATTATAACGATACCGAACACGAACACCCCATTATTCGACACCCTGGGGTACGCGACGCGCCATCGTGTGTCGGCGCTTTATTACGGTTTTACGTACATAGGTGAACGCGCGCGCGCGCGCACACGTACGCGGGCACGGCTATGCAAAATTTCGTCCTAGAGAATTCACGCCGAAAGTCTCCGATTCGGGAAAATTTATTGATCTTTTAGGGGGAGACAGGAGTGGACCTAGTAAAACGGACAAAAGCGTTGCCAGCACAATGGATCGCGAAAATATAGATTCTTATTCACGCTTCTATATCGGGAATTTATGTGAACGCTCGGGATACACGGTTACAAGATTTTCAGTGATAATAATTGTTTGGAGATAAAAGGGAGGACGACGATTCGGAGATTGATCGATTGAATTTATTTAATTGTTTTGAAGCGTCGATTATCTATTTTGATCGGTGGCGTGGAGAGGAAACAAATTTGAAATTTAGGTATATGGTGTTTATGGTGGTCATCGTTTCTGAATACTTGAAAATAGTTCTATAGTATGTATAATCTTGGATTTTCAAATGAATATTAGAATACCTTACATTCATTTATGTTAAAATTTGTCGAGGTATACACAAATAGTAAATAGCCCAGAAAATAATTATAACCATTTCCAAAGAGAAGATAAACACTATTAACGATAACAGTAGATATATGTGATACAAGCAGTAAGATGATAGAAGCCTGTACCAACCATAAAATAGACTCGAATATCCATAATTAAGATGTACCCACCAGACGATAACAATATACACTTGATACAAATATCGCGGCGATATAAATCAATACCAGCCGCAACGCTTGCCCGGAATATCCCGAAATAAGATAAACAACGCACACGATGACCATAGATCCACATTGACCGGCAAAACCAGACGTCCACGGCCGATCGAACGACAATGTCCGTCATCCGACGAGAGGAGAACCGGCAAGAGGAGAGAATCCTGCCGAGGCTCGAAAGACAAACGAGGCGGCGGATACGTTATCGGATAATTTTCGCGGAATCCACGCTAAACTACCGAAATGATGGATCGACTTGCAGAGTAGCGGCGGGAGTTGGAAGATCGGTAATGTGTGAAATTTTTGAAAGCCACGGTAAGCGCGATCTCGCGCTCGACCGTGCGTACACGTTAGGTACACACGTTGCTTCAACAATTTATGGCTCTTCCTACCCTTTTCTCTCTTCTCTCTCTCTCTCTCACTCTCTTCATCCCTCTCCGTCCCACCTCCTCCCTTCGCGTGTCTACCTGTCTATCTCTTTCTCCGAATGTTCTCTGCCTTTCTCAAATTTCCCTGTTTCGCTCGCCTCGTTCCTCCCTCCCTCCCTCCCTCCCTCCTCCCTCGTTCCTCCTCCTAACCCCACCTCCCTTCGCGCATGTACTACCTGTCCCTCTCCTCCTCTCCCTCGCTCGCTCCTCTTTCCGGCTGGCTCTCGAACTCGCGTCAGCATTTAGCCAGCAGTATATTAGGCGAAATACAGGCGGATATCCTCTCACGGGCCATTACTGTTACCTTTGATCATCGCATGACCGGAGAGTGGTTAACGCTGCGTCATCAGAGCATGAATTTCTCTCTATCTGCCCGGTATAATTTACAATCCGTGGCAGCCCTCTCGCTGAACGTCCGAGGCCCACCTTCTCGTGCTCCTACCCACCGACCGTGCTTTCGTACATTACCGGCATCGCTGAGCTTTTCGTTTTCCTCCTCCGACCCTGAGCGGACCAAGATTGTTCCGATCGGAACCACGGAATCGGTGTGCTATAACGTTAGCGTCAATCGCATCGTAAGATACGACGCGATACGTTGCTAACGATCGAACACAGATTTCGCGTCGTTGACGCGTTAATCGCTGGCGACGCTTTTCGACGCCAAGTTTCCTCGAGACCGACGCCATTAAGCGTCAGAATTTAGTAATATATATATTTTTTTTAATTTAATTGTGTAATGAATTTTTTTTAAATATCGAGTATTGATGACTGTCGGCGTTGGTGAAATAATGGGATACTTGTTTTAGTAAATGCCGTGACGTATTGTGCGTGGAGAATCTGGAATTATACTCTGTTCCATTTAATAGTATAATTATATAATCGGTCGTTTTAGCTGGTTTTAAATTTTTATTTAAAATTAATGTTTTTTAGCATGAAAAAGTGTGTTTCTAAGTAACCTTAATTCACTCTGGAGGATATATTTTGACAGTAAAATGTCTATTCTACTCTGTTAATGTAAAAAAAATTTCCTCGATCGGCATTTGAAAACCATCGATGTGTACTATTGTATCAAAAGGTCTTTCCCCGTTAATAGTAATAGGAAGAAGAATAGTAACAATAATTATGATCTAAGATGATAAATCATAGAAAAAAATTCGGGCTAACTAGACCTATCCTAGATTCATCCATGTTGCTCCGTTACTATTACGACGCGCCGAAATCGGTCCAGCGTCCCGAGCCTAGTTGAGCGTTCAAAGTGTTAAATCAAGCTTGTCCAGTTTCGAGGTTATGGGTTCATTTTGTTCCTTCCGGTTCCCCCAGTCTGACCACTAAACTGTGTGGAATAAAAACACATAGTAGGATAGATGTCAACGATGCATGCGGTAACAAGAGACGGGAGCCTAAATTCTTGCGTTAAATGGAATATAGTCCACTACGCGTAAACTCACTGTCAGGCGACACGGAAGTTTCGTATCCTCTCTTCTTGAAATATAACCGTGATTAAATTTGTCTTGTTCACCCCCTTACTTGAGCTGCTCGGTATTACGGTAACTTCAAATGCAGTGGAAGCCGATTATTGTGATCGCTATGATAATCATAACCGGCTGATAACATTAAGCAGAAGATAACAAAAATATATCATTCAACACAAATTATTACAAAATAATACGACCTACTTATATTTATTCAAGTGTTTTTAGTTTGCAGTCTTCGGTTTGGCTCGACATTTATTTTCTTTATAAACATTGTAAATTTTAAGTACAATTACAATTTTGTACAATTTTGTCATTATTGATGTTTACCCAGTTTAAGTTAGGAAAATACTAAAAGATTCGCGTATGGATCTGACAGACCCACTGCGCCTGTTCACGTGACTTTTAGATCGCGATCATTGGAGTGTTATGAAATAAATTTTTGTATTAGTACCAATTTATGGGAATACCCATTATTCGATCAAAACCAGCCTGAGAGTCTTGCAACTAGAATAGAGCGTTTTCAACAATTAAATCAACAGACTTTCCAATAAACCTCTCTAGTTACCCGTGACATCAAACGTATTCGGAAACATCGCGAAAGATAATCATACATCTTTCTCCGCGCATCGAACGCGGACGAGATCGAATCGTTCGAGGTTAGAAAAAACTCGTAAGTGGTCGGTGTCGGTTCGCAACTGTTTAGTCGGTGTCCACGATTTCGTGCGAGGGGAGCAGCCTGTTGCATCTCGGCATCGACTGACGTCACTTCCACCACCGGCACCGTCCACGGGTAGTGGGGGGGGGGAGACCGGAGCGGAGTGAGTCAGGGGCGTTGATGGTGGTGGGGTAAAAAGGGGGGAATATAACGCTCGGAGGGCGTGCTTGACAAAGGCGTGGTTACCGTGTCCCCACCCAACAATAAACAAGCGACTCCGACGTTAATTTGTTTGTTTTGCCCTTCCACGTCCTCTGCCTCTCCTTCGGGCGTTCTTTTGCCTCTCCCTCTCGCCCGTGGTAGATCGCCCCTCACCTGTCCTCGTCGCACGTTTACCTGCGCGAACGCGATCGGTATGCACTGCTGTTCGGAGCGCGAAAAACCATCTGTCGGAAGATCGATTTCAACTTATTCCATGAAAATTTGTCAACAAAAAATTAATTACGCCGATTATCGGCGCTTCGATTATCGGGACATTTGAGAAATAATACCTGTACTTTTCTATAAAGAACAACTTCGTATTAATATTACAGAAAACAAGTCACGTTGATTATCCGTACGCTTAATTACCACGAACCCGATTATCCGACATTCGATAGACCGAGATATCCGAGATTCGATAACTTCGAGTTACTATTCCAAATACACGATTCGAATAATCGAACAGGAATACCATTTTCGGTTATCCGCACCAAATAGTCTCCGCAGCTATTCCGATAACGGGAATTCCACCGTATCGCTAACTCGAAACTCACAAACACCCGAAACTCTGTTCGATGTAAATTTATGGCACCCGCTGCGTTCGATAATGTTAGGACAGGGGCAATTGCGCAAAGTCAAAGCCAAAAATTTGTATTTCCCAAACGTAAACGCAGACCCCGATTGGGCAAACAATCTTATCGAGGTGATAATTCGAATATAGGCCAACAGTCGACGGATAGTTTCCTCTTGTCGGTGACTGAATTTTTTTTTTTTTTGTTTTCTCAACCAGTTCCTCGAATAACGCCCCGAGGGTGATGATTTTCGCGTTTGCTCAAGTGGCAACGAACAATCGGCGAATAGATACGAGCGTACCTGCAACAGCTTCGTCAAACGTATTAATTTTCGATAAAAAGTAGTCGCGACGTCTTCGATTGTTCGTGGAATATACTTAACCGTGAGATAATGAGACAAGTATGTTTGAACAGCGACAAACCTTGCGGCGAATGAAATTTTTAAGAGTCCAATAAGGAATGCGGTAAAATATCGATTGATGGAAAGAGTAATTATTCGAGATTCCAAAGCGTCGATAAATTATGATATCGAAAGTATGTACGGTAGAAGGTAGATTATTGGAATAACTACAAAAATGATTTTGTTCGGTAAATTTAGAGTCTCGTAAGCATTGAGATAACGGACGTTACCCATGTAACGTGCATTGTAGCGCATGATTGAATTGGGATTTGCGTAGCTGTCATAGGAGTTGTCAATTTTTGAATTTTTTGATTATCGAGATTCGAGAACTCTCTGCCTTTGGAATATGTACTATACAATATCAACTGATCGAGAATATTTTGGATCTCAAGAAGAAACGTTTTTTTACTGTGTTGGGAAATCATTCGGGTATTTAGAAAACAATTTGTAACCAGTTCGATTATTTAAAAGTACTCAAAACAAAAGAATTGTCTCCTTAACGAATAATCAGGTATTAGATTTTACTGTAATTGTTGATTTGCAATAATTCGTAACTTTTCGATTATTGGAGTAGTCGGTCCCCAGATAAAACAAGTTCTACCGTAGTAGCATTTTAAAATGCGTAAGTAATTCCAAATTTAATTGAATAAAAAGGGCTACTGTGATCGATCTTCATCGTGATCATCATTGCGCGATATTATTGCCATTAATAAAAATACTATTCCAAGAATTTTTCTTCTATCTTTTTTGCCAAAGTCTTCCCACTAAAACGTTCCCGTAAAAAGTGAAACTGAGGTACTTAACGTTCGCTGAACGGCAGACGCGAGAAGAGCGACGTTAACGCGACTAATTACGACTCATTTTCATGGAATATCGTCGCGTTTTTATGCAGGTTCACCCTGGATATAAAATTCGTCGGAATCGATCTTAAGAGCCCTGCCCGAGTGCCGGAGGGATGCTCGGAAACGGGGAACGACTTGACCTTGGCTGGATTCACGCGTAGCTGAGCTAACGCAAAATCGAAACGCGTTACTTCCACGGCGTGGATCTCCTAAAGCCGGGTTCACATCGTGACCCGCGGCTCACTGGATTCTCAAATGCGTATGCGTAATTCGTGAGCAGGAAAAATGAGATAGATCGGCGGAAAGGCCGAAAAGCGATTGGGAATTAAAACATAGTTGTCTACCGGCCATTACGTTTGTCGCTCTACCAGAAACTGGTTGTGGGATTCTAAACTGTACAAATTTTAGATTAGTGGGACACGTTTGTGTAACCTTAGCGGAAGAAATCGCAAAGTAACTTTGATACTGTTGCTTTGCACAGTTTATGTTGTGAAGTGTAACTTTACGGGACCTAACATAATCGACTATTTGCCAAATCGATCGCTTAGAATCTCCCAAATTCGAAGTTTGTATAGCGATAAACCGGGGCCATTTTTTTAAAATTTGAATTTTATTTTTTGAAAGTTATGGGTCTTTAAATAATTGCAAAATTTTGTTCATCAAATTGTTCTAGCTTCGGATCCGTTCGCCGCAGAATAATTTACTTTTTTTTGGCGTTTAGTTAATTTTAGGTCTCGTTGAAAAAGTTTCTAAAAACTTGATACATTTGATTTTATGACATAAAATCAATTAACGAATGAAACTTTGTGCAGTTACAGCACTCGCGAATAAGAATAAATAATAAATTACCATTGATTATTACTACTAGGGATTTGAGTAATCGAGCAGTTTGTGCACGGATACCAGAAATTCTTCGCTAATTCTATTTGCGATAATTCGTTAGTAGACGACTATTGGAGTAACCGGTAATAGCATTTTACAATTCACAAGTAAAATGTTAATCAAAGTGAATCCTTAAACAGTGAATAGTCACGAACTTTTTATATTCACTAAAGTTCGTCGTAAACCATAAAACGAAGCGACACTTGTAGATACTGCGTTCCGTTCACAAAAGTATTGGAGCAAACAGCTTGAGCAAACTCTCGAACTTGTTCAAAAACCGATACCACACTTGACCTTCACAGGTCGGTTGGTCTTGTTTGATCTAATTCAGGTGCGACTATGGTAGAGCACCGTAACCTCGTCGTTGCGTACCCGCTTGACGAATAATAGTAGAGTCACGTGTCAAAGGAATGGCTCGTTCGAAAAGTTCCCGCTTTTTTTTTCCTGTTTAACCTCGGTTCGATAAAAATATTACACGGAATTAAAACAAAGTAACTTCTAATTATAAATTTCTGAAACCGTTGACATTTTTTCAACGACCCTTTGAGAGTACTATTTTTGTAAATTTTATCGAAAATGAAATTAGGATCAGCAACGAAACCAGTTGCAAGTTTATTTCTCCAGTTCGATACATCTATAATTTTTAATTTCATTCTCACATAATAATTCCTAGATTTTTGACAATAGCCAACAAACATTTCGAGCAGTGTTTCTCCGACGAGTAACACATACTCTGGCACTTTAGAGATCTTTCAGATAGCGTCGGAAAATTTCTTTTTATTTCTAAAAACCAGACCCAGGCCCGGGTGATCTATTTTAAGCGTCTCACTGGTTACAATTTTTTTCCCTATATCACGTCCATAATTAATTACATCAGATTAGTAAATTCCGCGAAAAGGGGCCCCGAGCTGGCCCAAAGATTGGAAAAATCTGAAATCTGTTATATCCAGCCAATGTCACGTTTTGCGTGTTACGACTAAAATTAGCATCGTCAATATGCTTGATCGGTTGCGACGGATTTTCCGGGACGATAAATTTCTCTTTGGTTTGCGCCAAGTATTTCGTGTGAAAGGAGCTTGTGTCTTAGCAAGGGAGCGAGCAGAAGCTAGACGTACGCGCTACTGACAGGGGTTGATGCAGCTACACCCCGCCCCCCCCCCCCTTCCGCCCCCGCCGACGTAGCAACTCGCGAGGGAGGCTGTAGGGGCCCGTGACAGAGGAAAGAGAGGGTGAGTCACCCCGTGTGGCGTACTCTGGCGTGCCTAACACCCACAGCCGAGCCACGCGTGACTAGATACCGTTTTGCACAAAGGGGGCAAACGCCAATTATATTTTAATATCCCTTCGACGACTACGCGCGCCCGAATTTCGAGCTCGAATAACGAAAATTCCACTGTCATCCCGTGTGGTCGCTTTTATACTTAAATTATTTCATCTTCTTTGCCGAACGGACGTATCAACGAACGTGCGTTAACGTCTTACCGCGGAATGCGAAATTAACCTTTTAAACGGGGTGTTAACCTACCGAAAGCGCATCGCGAGGTATCCGTTGTGACGAGTTAACTCGTCGAATCCGCGGCAAAATGATCCGTCACGTTCGAAACTACGTGCGTTACTTTCAAAGTTTTACGACGAGTTATATCGTCTAACGCGCGGGAGAACATTATTGCGATGACGAGTTAACTCGTAGTACACAATTAACGGGTTAACAGCGTTCAAAGGTGTTACGACCTTTTTTGTGTTGATCGGCAGTTAGGTAAGTTTGTAGGATTATAGAACAGACTGTAACTTAAGCTTCGTAGATTTTTCTTCCTTAATCGGTGTGTTCGTGTAAGTACTCGAGTAACTTGTTCGAAGTATCGTCACGTTTCCTTTACGATAAAATCATTTGTAAGTTTAGAGATCCAGCGTATTCCGAAAAACTGACATTTTCCGAGTGAAATGGGTGAAACAAATTCGCGTAACGTGCATGAATTATTCCAATACCATTCTCGTGACTTTTGAACTACACGATTCCATTATCTTAGCCGTATCAATATTTTCATCTAACTTAAATATGCGCGAAATTTAATTAGGAGAGATCCCGATTTCCGTCACGGTATATTTCTTTACTCCAAAACAAATTACACCAATCCGCACAGCATTACGATGTACTAAAAAACACATTTTATATATAATTATGCATGAGCCGGGTGCAGAGGGAGGAAAGGGTGATATTCTAGAATGATTCAATATCCATAGCCAGAAACAAAAAAAATAATGGCAAACTCGTGATTAACCGTGAATTATTTCATAACTTTTCGTCCGATTACAAATATCCGACGAGACACGCGTTCGTCTTCGTCTTCATCGAGCTCCACGGGGATCACCCCCAAATGCTCTAACATCGTATCTCCCACCGAACGATAAAAAAGATAAAAAAAAAGGAGGAGCGTCCTACAAGTAATTCTAGACCAGATACCGTACCGCGTAGCAGTCGGTCTCCATCTGGCGCGAATCCATCGTACGTACCCTTTTACACCGTTGCGCACGTTGCTGCGCCTGCGCGCACCGCGCATAGCACGCGCCCTCCGATGTGCCTTCCGCACGGTTGAGCATCTCCACCATTCAGAATCGATGATGTCACGAAGCGGAGCCAGTATCCCCCCACTACGCGTCCGATATCCCCGTAGGTGGGGGTAAGCTTACCCTCCGCCCATTGGTCCGCTGTACGGGGAGCACCAACACGGGGCCGCGGGGTCGGCGGCACGACCCAACGAGGAGTCCGCAAGTCGGTGCGTGCCAGTCCGTGCGTGTGCTTTTACCTAATAATATTTCCACGGCCAGGAGAGATCTCGCCCGCTTCGCGTCTCCACCGCTCAGGCTCCCTCTCTATCTAGCGCTCTTCTTCTCTCTCTCTCTCTCTCTCTCTCTCTCTCTCTCTCTCCTCCCCGATCGCCGATCTCACTCCGCGACGGCGGCCCCTCGAAAGCAAGAGAGGAGAAGAATCACGCTGCAGAGCAGCACGTGTGCTGCACCCGCGCGGTTCGTCCTGGGCATACCCGGTTGTAGATCCTCTCTCGTTGATCACGCTCCTTGCGAGGGATTCGACCGGAGACCCGCGGATAGATTCGAATAACGATAGCGAGACACTCGGCTCTCGCAAACGGTAGATAGCCGGGTGGGTAGTGTACGGATAAGGACGGTCGTGTCGGATGTTCGGGAGAGGTTAGGGGATCGAGAGCAGGGATCGTAACTGGATCACCGGAGACCACTCGGTAGATCGTGGATCGTGATCGCCCGTCGGATTTCCCGATTGTCGGCGCGTGAGACGACCGCGGGCAAACGCGTTTTGTCGCCGTCCACACGGTTGACGGAGGAGCCAGTGTACGGGATCGCGTGTGAAGGCTCGACGAGACTATCGACGGTATCGTCCGGATTCGTGAGAACTGTGAATATTACGAGGTGTGAGCACGAACGATCCACGGATTCGTCGTGGTGGTCCCGAAGGACGCTGAAGGAGAGGAGGACAGCGTCGGCCGTCGGCAGCTCTTGGTACGTAATCACGTGGATCATTCTTTGGTTTGATTCGATGTATAGTTGGGCTCCTGTTTACGCGGTTCCGTGTGCGGGAAGGAACCTCGTAATCGGGATGATTGATTATTTGTAAATTCAGTTTGGCGGGAAGTGGTTTACGTATGTGTCCGGAGAGTTCGCTGACACGCGTCTCGTTTGCGAGGATTATCAGATTCTGAAATTATTGGGTGAGAATTCGAAATGCTGATTGGGAAGCGGTAAATATAAAAATGTTGTTAATCGTGGGTAATCAATATGCGGATTATAAAATTATCTTATTAACGCTGCAAACGTAATTTTGTATTTCAATCGTTCCATGTAGTTTTTCTTTCAATCGGTCTTTCGAATTTTTCGATTTATTAAAAATATTTGTGATCCATTTCATCTTCTTCCTTATTCTTTAACCAACAAAATAGCATGCTTCGAGTTAATCTAATACCGATTAGGAAGGAATGATTGGAAACGAAATCTCATGGGATCCGTCGAACCCCATTTGCCAGAGATTTGCTAATATATTTATAAAAATTTGAAAAAGGCGGACGCCGTTGTAAACATTCAATTCGGTTTAGAGGACAAGATTATTCTTTGTATTTATTCCACTCGTGCAACCCAAACGAAAACTTTATGATCAAACAATTAACAAGGTCGCGAGGTTAATACACCGCGAGGTTTAACAACCGACGGTGAAGGGTCTTCGTTATGGGCTACGAGTAAAAAGCGTTACCCTTGCGCTTCACCCTGCAGGTGAAAACTTTGAAAACTCTAACCCGCATTAGCAGCGGTGCTTATATTTGCACCTTCGATATGTATTAATTTAAATTATGGGGTACGAAATTTCTTAAGGCCCTCAATCTATGGAATCATGATCCATCTAAAAAACTGTAAGATTGAGGGGTTAATCCTTGAACTTAAGTAACAACAATATTAGTAATCAGAAAGTTAGTTAAGGGTTGAAAGAAATAATTTTACACAATCATTGATAAACTCCAGTGATCTTTAACGCTAGAACTACCAATAATTAATGTATAGGTACGTATTTGTACCAGATCAGTCGAAATGACTGATTATTTATAAAATACATTGCACAAGATGAAATACCTTTATTTATACCGCTTCTATTTGTATACCGTTAAAAAATATATCCATAATATTATGACTTCAGAATACAATTTTCACGCTTGAAAATGGTACATTTAAATAACCACATAAAACCAGTCAAAACCACTGTTTCGGTAATTCCAGCGTTAACGCTTTAATTAAAAAAAAAACAGTACAATTCACCGTACACAGAGAAACAAATCATTCGCGCGCCGCGACGCCCAACGCGTTCCGCGGTATTACACCCGATATCAACTCCACGTTATCCAGCACTAAAGTGCACGAAAACGTATTCCTTCGACTTGTCTTCTCGGTCAAATAGCCGGTATCGCGATATTAACGCCGGTGTGCAAGGATGCATACTTGCACGCGCGTAGCGCGTACTGCAGCTTAAAGCACAATGCACCCTCTGTTTGCGCTCTACATCGCTGTTGAATGTGATCGAACGGGCACGGTTGAATCTCCCTGTCTCTTGTCTCTCAGTTTCCCTATCTTCCTCCGACACAGGGCACTACACGCACGCATCTCTCTCTCTCCGCGTACAGTATTATGGTGTAATTAGGCAATAGGCGACACGATTCGCCGTGTAAAATCCGTGAAGTGAATCGAGCCCCGTATCCGCTCTCGCCGATGAATGCCCCGACGCACAAGTGTGGACGCCCCGCGGTGACATTCGACGTTGTATATTGCGCCGAGGGTGCCTTTTACTCGTCGAGAGGGATCCGTTCGTGCTACGGGGGTTTCTAGTAGTTTTCGGGTTTCGCTGCTTTCGCGAATTATTTCGTGGCCGTGGACGCGATCGTACCGTCGAGCGGTGCGCGCGACGGGTAAGAAAGTTTTCCGTGGATAGGGTGAATCGAGGGAGCTAACGAAAGGGATAAGGAATTTTCCCTCGTAGAAAGCGTACGGTGGGTCTTGTTAATCCTTTCGATACAGCTTCACTTTTGCTCACTGTATCTTCGTTAACGCTTTTCCTACCAGGACCTGTCAGATGAACGGGTTCTTAAATTTTGTCTATGAATTCGGAAGAATATTAGATCATGCACATCTCCGGATTCCTAAATTGTTTCTAAAGCAAGGAAACACATGTGATTCCTTGTGAAATAATTTTCAATAGAATAGAAATTCTATAATTGTTTCGTGATCAGCGATCCGACATACATTTGATAGAGTAAAAAAAAGTTTAGAGATCCGAAGATCCAGAGATGTGCATGATCTAGATTTAAGTCATAATTTCCTACATAAAACCTTATTTGAACCACCGCTTAACTTAAATGCTAGCGGGTTAAATTGTTGAAATATACGTTACGTATTTCTGAATAAAAGAAACTACATTTTTTCACTATCAAATTAGCTATTATCTTCATTCTATATTAAGTAATACAGAATATAATATAAGTTGTTTTAAAGACCGGTCATTTCACTAGTCACGGTAGAAATAGGTATGCATGAAGCGTCGGTAGGAATAATGTTAAACGGTTTTAATGCATCAATTGTCATTATCAAAATTGCGGCAAAATTCGAAAAGCTCGCGCTCCTTACCGAAAGGGGTAAAGGAGTAAATGAAACACGCGCCTGGTAATTGAGAAGTAGTATGCCGGCGTAAGTAGCGATTTTCTTGCTAAAACGCTGGAATTAACTTAAAGTAAATCGTATTACACGCCGCAGAAGGCTTCCGTAAGATCTATAACCGTTTAACGGCTCGTTAACTGTATATTATTAACGAGCCGTTAAGCAGCCATGGTTCGTATAAATGATAACCGGGCGTTAACGTTGATCAATGAGACGCCTTTCGACGTATCGCGAGTAAACGAAGTCGACGATTCGTGGCGAAAGGAGCGTTTAAATAGTTTTTCTTTTGTTGAATTCGAGAAGCCCCGAGACACAAAGATTGCAATGACCGAGCTGTGAAATTTGTTTAACGCGTTACAACCAATCGTCCCACAAAGTTTGACGTACGATTTAGCAATGTGATAAATACACAATTATATAGGATAGAGCAACAATGATTAATACAATATACGAGTTTATTAATTTTTTAAATATCTTTGAATTTGTAAATATAAAAAAAAACTTACAAGACACGAGAGAAACCGCATTAGCGAGATAATAATTTTCTTGCCATACGAGGCGTATCAAACAAATCGTTTCGTCTGGAAATTAAATTTTCTAAATCTCACGAACTCTGAGGGAAAACAATTAGCGAGATTAATTCCCCATTACTCTTCTAATTACATCCAACTTCAAAGAGTCCAAAGTTATTGGTTCAGTTAAATTCGGTGGTATATTCTTCTATAACGTAATTATTAATTAACGCGTTAGCGTAAAGGAAATGGAATGCCGGCCGGAAGTCACTGTGTACGGCAACGTAGGGGAGGAGGGGGAGGGGGGAAGGGAGGAGCAGTTAATACCCGCGGGGGTTGGCCGTGGCATTACGGGGGTAGATTTTGACAGTAACCGCCGTGGTGGTAGTGCCATTAACAGTGTTTCGCAGGAAATGTAAAGCATAATGTGCCGGGAGCTCGTGGATATGGAACCTATTACCATCCGCGTGTATGATACCAACCTCCTCTCTTGTTTCGCATTGTCACTGCGCGTAGGAGGAGTCGACAGGGAGCCGACGGGGTGCAGGGGTTAACGCGTCCTTCCCGCGAAAACTCTGTCGCAACATTCTATCTTGAGTAGCTTTATCGCGGCCGCTTTGTTTTGGAAGTTACGGCGATGAGATTACGATGACAATACGATTGTATGAGCAGGCGATAATCGCCGTGATGTAAGTCAATAATTTAACGTTATTATAATCGAGTTGACGCCGAGAATATAAAGATATCATACTGGTAGTATAATTGATTTTAGGTTTTGAAAGTAAAAACGTGTCTTTTTTTTCTATAATTTTACAACGTGACATGTTTTCATTTTTACATATCTGCATGATCCTTTTTTTACAGTTTGACAGATTTTTGTTCTTACGGTATGTCATGCTTTCACTTGCAATTTTATATGTTAACCTTCCTTCGATTTGACATGTTTCGATGCAGGCTTAATAACGTGGTTTTGTAACTTATCATAGCGATTGGACATCGATATTAACAGTTGGTCCATTCGACCATGTTTCGTTTGTCCCCCCGACGGATAGAAATCGGTAAATGGATAACAACTTCTCGCAATCTCCTACCTATGCCAAACTTCGCAGCGTTCACGAATTAAAGTGTGCGACTGTATCAATATTGACATTACGCAATACGTTGCGCCGTGAAATTTGCTCACATTCGATTGCTAAGTTGATCATTGTTACGTATTACTGTTTGCTGTTCCTGGCCCGATTTCTCTGTGCCTAAAAATTTTGGTTGCGCGTGTCCGTGTGTGATCTCAACACCAATGGATCTGTACATTTTTTACAATTCAGAGTTGTCATATAGCTTTCCTTATAATATAACTTGGCATCGTGTTCGTTAAGGCGTATCTATCTCATTATGACATTAATTAATTACGGAATGCCAAGATTTCCAAGTACCTTTGTTAATCCCACAATTTTATTAATTTTCTATTCTACACTTTTACATGTTTGCCTCTCCTACGATTTGACACATCTTTCTCCGTACAATTTGACACGTTTACTTTGTACATACCCTTTTCCCTGCAATTTGACATGTTCGTCTCCTTATAACTTTACACGTTTCCTTTCCTAGCATTTGGCATATTTTCCTTCCCACAATTTTCTATATTTTTCTCCCTACAATTTGACATATCTCCCTCCCCCTGTGTGGGGTATTCCTCATTAAGCAATGCAAAAGTGTATTTTACATGTTTACACCACGTTTAATAACCAACGGCGTAAACCGTGATTGGGTATGCGTAAAGCAACTCGACGGAGATAGAGTTGAGTTCGAGTTTACTAAATCGACAGCTTGGCGTCTTGTAAACACAAGCCGGTGAGATCCTGTTTGCGCTCAGTCGCGCATAATCCGAGGTAATCCTCTTGCACAATATGCGAATGCAATGTACTCTTCCCTCTCCACATTACTCTTTTCTCTTCTCCCGTTCCCTCTTTCTTTCGCTCCTCCCCTCTCTCGCTCCTTCTCTCTCTCTCTCTTCCTACGTTTTATCTTCTCCCGTCCCAGGTTGTCTCTCTTATCGCTAACCCCTCCGTATCCACCCGTTTCGCAGTTTTTCTCCCGTTCCATCGACAAGGCTGTCAGGAAAGACGACAGCAAAAAGGGACAGCGTTTCTAAACGCGTCGTCGACAATGCGTTAGGCTTATGCATTAAAAAAAAAACAAAAGTACGATTAGAGATACCGAGGTTGTGACACACGTAACACGGTTCGTTTGCTTTGTCGGTGGCACAATTAGAAACACGTTGCGATAAACCGGGTTTGTCACGGTGGTCCTGTCGCTTTGTTGCAAACTTATCCTGCCATGGTGCCACGTAAAGTTGCGTTAAAAGAATACCGTACTTGGAAAGTTATGTGTAACGAACAGCTTCTTTGACCCTTTCGGAATTCCGAGAGTTTCGGAATTTCGTCTACTTTCCGGTGAAAGATCTGTTATCTTTTTGTGCAGTTTTTACAATTTTCTCTTCAAAGCTTGGGGAACGCACGAGAAATACTATATTTTTGGTATTGAGAAACTAGAACTTTTGGGCGAAAATGGGGAAAGATTTTCTATATCGAAAAAAGATCAATTGGATTTTTTATATTTAGTATATTATTAGTTAAAAATTTCCAAATAAACCCCTCGAATAACTTAATTAGTTAAATTTCAAATTTTCGAGCGGACATCCTGTGTAACTTACGTACGAGATCAGTTACACAAATTTCTTCCGCGATCGCGTAACAGTTAACAACTATAAACCTACTATACACCCATTAAGAAAAAGAAATAAAAGAATACACCCTTCGCCGGCAATATTTTTTTCACGCCGTCGCAAATCGAATTAACCACAATTCCTAGTTTCCCGTTAAGGATACCTCGCGCCACAGAACGAATCAGAATTCAGCGAATGGTAATTTTTTCCTACCCCCCTAAATAGAGATCCCTTTTTAGGAGCAACGTGCGTATTCCGGGAGGAGCTTTGAGCATCGTTCTGCCAATTTTCGCGTTTACCTCGTTCGGAAACGAAAGAATCGGGTCTTTGATAATTATCTTATTCACGATAACCGGTGTTAAATCGTCGATTCACCTTTCGCCTCACAATCGCCCGTTCTGAATAAGCTTTCGTACCGACGATAATACGTTGTCGCGTTTCGCTTCGCTTTATGCGCGCCTCATTCTCCCCATTGACGTGTCGCCGTACCCTCCGTCGCCGTCGCTCTCGCGCGGGCGGGCGAAAAATAACGGTTTCAGGATTTATTACGTCCTAATTAGTTCGTTATTCTCGCGTTCTCCTTCCCCGAGGTTCGCAAACCTCTCGGGTCGGCGATACGCGAGACACTTATTCGTGTATCTCCTTTTCTTTTTTTTTATTTCGACGTGATCTCATTCCCGTTACGCGGAATTTGTGCGTCGCGCGTCTGCGTCGCTCTCGAGGCGAGGGATTAATTATTTTAATCCCATTCTCAGGTTGCGGAGGTTTTTGTTTATAATTATAATTATCAGGCGGACGGGGGAATCGTTGTAGCTCGGGGATTCTTGCTCGCGACAAAGTACGACTTCGAGGGTAAATAATTTATTGGTCCTCGATGGAAATAGCAATGGCTCGAAACTTATTATTTTATTCTTTGAGGCTAATTAAATTGTCGCGCTTTATATGAGTTTTTATGATAAATATTAAAGCAGCTGCGATGGCGTGTTTCTTTTGAAACAAACAACTACCTACTCGAAGAGTAAATTCCACGCTCGTATAAATAACGGTGAATTTGTAGTTATTATTTCGTTGTTTGAGGATAATTGAATCATGCGTTGCATCTGTTTTTATAATAAATGTAAAGGAGTGTATGACTTTATAATTCTGTTAGCGACTCGTAATGCAAATAGTCCAATACTCTGTGACATAAATCAGTGATTGTAAATTTATCAGTTTATTCTTTGAGGTTAATTGAATTATTCATTACCTTTGTTTTTATAATAAAAATAGATGGGATTGCGTAATTCTTTTGACACAATCAGCGTATTGGGGAGTAAATTATAATCCATTGTTCTACGATATAAATAAATCATTTCAAACTTAGTATTTTATTCCTCGGGTTTAATTAAATTATGCTTTTTGTTTTTCTAGCAATCTTTCTTATAATCAAATTATTTACTGTTAAGAAAATAATTAAGCATTTCCCTTTAAATTCACGAACTTTGTTTTTTTTCCCCTGATTAAGAAGTCATGTTAATAATTTTTACCCCTGTCCTTCATTTTAATAATTCGATTATCACAGTTTTTGATACGCATCGCTTTAAAAAAACAAATTGCGAGACAAGGACTCAGTTCTAAACTGTGAGACATTGACAAACGGGTACGTACGGTCGGATGAATTTTTATTTTATTTCCTCGTTAAATCCATCCCCAGGGTGGTTTTGCCGCTTGTAACGGGACACCCTGTATAATCTCATTCGCGCGCTAATTATCACACTTATTACTATTAGCACCTCTTTCGGCCCCCTCCAACAATACGATCACTCCTTCTTTCTTTCGCTCCGCAGCGTCGACGGATTTTAGCGGGCGTCACACGTGTAAGTAGTTTACATTTGCATCCCCGACGAGTGCGGGGCCCCGATAATTACGACACTCGACAGCGATGAATGTTGCGGCATTGAAAAACGAGACCTCGCGTTATACGTGTTTTAAAAGGGATTCGACGCCATTCGCGGAGAAATACGTAGCACACCCTCGAGCCCTTGTAGAAGTGACGCCGATTCTTCTGCTCAACAACTCGTGTCTTCTTCAGAAGGAGAGAGCCGGTACGATGGAGTTAATTATAATGAGAGATAGGGTCGGGAATCGGGAAGCTTCCTATTCTGAAGTTTAACGCAATTAGCCCGATGCCACGATCGATGATTAATATCGACGCATCGTTGCGTAATAACGGAGAGGGTAAATCTAACGGCGTACGAACAAATTATATGTTTTTCGGTGGAACAAAGTATAACAGTATCCGCGGAGTAACGGGTAATTTATTTAATTTATTTGGGCCGTTAATTTTGAAAGTAGGTGTGTGCAGGTTTTCTTGTAGTATTTTTTTTTTTTTTTTTAATTAGTGCAAACGGACGAATGGTAGTAATTGGCGACTGTGTTCGGCGTAAACTAATTTCCGATTAAGCTCGCTTTTCCTATTTTGAAAAAATTTATTAAGCGGTAATTATATTCCAGTTTATAATTACATATATTACGCTGCGGTTTACTAGGTCAACGTTGTTTACCGTGATATTACAAAACAGAAAATGTTTAAAAATACCTTGGAAAATGAATCTGTAAGGTAAATAAACTCGGACTATAGTTACTCATAACGTAATTAAACGAAGCGACTAAATTCAGATTTTAATTATCATAACCTAACTGAACACAGAATTTTGTTACTCAAAACGTAACTAAACTTGTTATTTAAAATGTAACTAAATTCGAACGTTGGTTATGTAACTAAGTCTTTAGTTGTTCCTATTAATTACATCACTATAATTCGGACGCGCTCATTGTCCGATCAGCAACGGGACAATCCCCTTAAACCTGATTCCGTAAGATTTGTCTCAACCTTTCACTCGAGCAATTTCAAATACTAATGAAAAAAAAAAAACCTTCACCCATTTTTGTACTCGACAATTGACACATTTTATTTCACAAACCCCTTGGTATATAATTTTATTTTTGGGTAACGTGCCACCTACGTTGTGGTAGGATAGAAACCTCGTAACTTCTCATTATCTGTCGCCTCGAGGCAATTGGGCCACACTTGCGTAGTGATATGCAAATGACGCCGATTTACACAGCTGCCGTCGGACGCGTGTTATATTTTGAAAATACCGCGGAACTGAGCACGAAAATTGTATACGACGAACCAGTTCGCCGGGAGTCGTCAAGGTTGTAGAATAATTCAACGAAGAACCTCTAAAATTATCTTATTTTCTTTATCGCGCTACGTATTAATTGTTGGAATTGCGTCAAGATAGTTTTTATTTCGATACGACGCTCGACTTTTGCCAGTTTGTTTGCTACGACGTAGAAAAACATGGCGCCGACTTTGTAATACCATTTGGCGTCAATGGCGGAGACATACTTCGCGTCGCTGATCATTGATGAAAAGAAAAGAAAGAAACGAATGGGCTACTCGAGTAACTAATGCAAATTGCACAATTCATGTCGGTTTTAGTCAGAAAAGAAAGAAACGAATCGGGTACTCGGGTAACTCGTGCAAATTGCACATTTTTGTCAGTTTTAGTCAGATTATGAATCAATGAATTTGAGAATTTAGTATCCTAACCTCCAAAAGTGATTTCGTCGTAAAGAGAGAGAGAGAGTATAAGTTACCTAAGCGATCTTTTTTTTGCAACTGTTTCAAATTAACAGGACGGACTTTCGGTGTTTGTTTTAGTGACCGGAAGTGTCCAAAGGCCCGAAGATTCTGCCTTCGCAGCAGCTGGGCGCTGCGGTCGCTCCATGGCCGGGCGCCACCGGCCTCCTAGCCTCTGTCACCGCTGACGACATGGCACACAAGGGTAAGTTTCTCTTTTTTTTTTATTAGTATCGAACTGACGATACAAACCCCTCGAAGATTTTTAACAGCATCGAAAATCAGAATAATTAAGAAATATTGATATTCCAGTTTAAAAGCACCGCAAGGATAGTTTATTTTAATAAAAGGCAGAATTTTTAATAATCGTACATTTTAAATTAAAGTAACAGTAAATCAATTATTAATGTAATAATAATGATTTTAATTTGGGCTATTTAATTCAAAATTATACTTGTTACTATGCTATAGTAAACATTAGAATGTTAAATTTTTCACTACAAAATTTTCATAATCTGTGCAAGAAACACGAAACTATCGTAAGGATAAAAGATCAAAACGCACTTTAGATATTAATGTATTCTTCTCGACATCTTTTTCCCCCATCGTCGTTACGCGGTATTATTACCAGTCGTACATCATTTTCCAATTCGGCATTCGATTAGAGCAGGCCATCGCGGAAACGATCATGATAAAACCCTTATGGGATAGGGTCTAACGGAACGTCGACGTAAGAAGCATAAAAGTTAATGCTCTCTGTCCAATGGCTGCGGAATGCCGATAGCGTATAACCGGCATACAGGGTGGTACACTTAACTTGAGCATCTTAAACTTTTTTATGGATTTTTGTTTGTTGACAAAATTAAGGGAATATTTCGTGCGTCCCTATGGGTTGCGCGACAAACGTGGGGATGAGGTCTTTTTGATCGAAAAGCTCGTGCCACGCATTTTTGAAAAACCGAAGATCGAATGAAATATTTCTAATGTAAAAGTTAAACGGGTCACCCTGTGTAAGCTCGACGAATATCCTTTTAGTGTCCGATTGTTCTCTCGGGGAAGAAAAGCTTTCGAAGATCCGAACGTTAAATTTGCTTCCCTTCCAGACTACTTTTTCTAAGGCATATTTTCCTTTGTGTAATAACAGCAACAATATTGATTATGTTAGATAACACTTAGACTTAGGAGAACATACGAAAAATATAAAAATGCGAATCGAAATGAAACATCGTGCGATAAATAAAGAAATTAAGAAAATGACGAAGTTAAACTGCAACGTAAGTTCAATTTTAAAGAATCAAAATAAAATTCGTGATAAACTTTAAAGGATCGGGATAAGGTTGTATATTTTAGAGTATCTTACAAGATATGACTATAATTCTCTATACTATTTAAATATGTATGTACAACACAATTAATATAATATAACATATCACACCATCTATATACACGCAATAACATATAATATAAAAAAAAAACATACACAACGTAGGGCCAACATGGTAAAGGTGACTCTCGTCTACCAGACCAACAATTTAACGTTCTCGTCAACGACACGACGAACGGATTCACCGATTCCCATAAACCTCGAGGATTCCGTCACACGCGTGACAACGTAAAATGTGAAAGGGTCAAACGGTAGATTCGGCAAATCCCCGTACAGTAGAGGGAAATTATATCGAGCTACGTAACGAACGCTGGGAATACTCGTAAAGCCGAATCGAAACGTCCGAGAATCAAGAGGGAGACGTTCGGTTGATGGCTAAGGCGTTTAACCCCATTAGTCGTGAATGGAACTTCACTCATCTCTCTTTCTCCCCCTCCCCCACCCTTTCCAAGTTTCTATCGCTCTCTCCTTCCCACCCGTGCACGCTCGAGCTCTCTTAACACGAGGGTCCAAAGAGGATGAGCGGACGACGTCTCAAGGCTTTCTAAAGCCGGCAGCTCCTGCCTGAAACTGGCTGCTCACTTCACGTATTGATTTCCATTCTCTTACGCCTTTCCAACACTCGCCCTTTTCCGCGAGTTCGCTCGGCCCTTTCACCCAATCATCCTTCGGCCCGTCGTTTACATCAATTCTGTCACTCGCGATACTTGGTCCCCGATCAAAGTAAAGGGAGGGACGAAAAAAAAGTAGCCATGTAGGATAATTCGATTGCCTTTGTGAGAAATTGTACGGCAAATACCGGTGAGAGGAATCGAATTCCGTTCGTGAGGTGAAATTTAAATTAGCCCGTCCCGTTGATTGGCTCGAAGGTTAGAAATTAAGGGAATGCTTCCGTTTGTGGGGGTCAAAAGTGGTTTGGCATGAGTTTCTGTCATTTTTTGGATGAATTGAAGCGATTTTGATGTCTCAAGGATGTTTGTGAAAAGAAGTAAGCTTTACTGCGAATTTATGTTGTCTCTTCGTATTTTGAATGTTGAAAGTTTTAATTCGTAATCCTAGAACATTGGATTAAATACTAATTATTGCACATTTTTGTGAATTCCCAGATTCAACCCTTTTGGCAGACATCAATGCTCATTTTTACCCGTACTCACGAAATTTCGATAGAATACAATACATTTGAAAACGGTGTTGGATGACATCAATAGCAAACTGTCTACGCACCCTCTTCTTATCGAATTCCCAAATTCAATGTTACCGGGGAACGTCATCGCCGGTTTCTTACACGTACTCGCATCAGTTTTGTGCGATTCCCAAACTTGACGTTCATCAACGTCGGTTCTTCACCGCCTGGTAGTGCAATTTTTCCGAACTCCCAAACACATCCCTACCGCGAAAAGTAAATACCGTTTTCTCACTGACAAGTTCTTACCGTTGCTCTCCCGTTGCTCATTGAAAAAGCCGTCGGGGAAGGACGTGTTAAATGGCCGGTGAGGATTAAATCATCGAAGAATCTACAAGTGAGTAAGCGACCGAGAATCTGTACGGCGCTCGAAAATCCACGAGTTATCTGACCGAGTGCGGCTCAGTGGGGTGTGTAGCGTTAAGTTGGCGTTAGCTCATCGAATCGCCTCGATGGAGCGACGTCGGCCGTGATGCCAAGAGACGAGGGTTTTGATCGATCGTACGTACAAATCGCGTTTCCGGTTTCTCCTTGTGCCCCAGAACAAATCAAGTTTTTTTTTTGCTCCTTCCTTCTCTCTCTCTCTCTAGATTCGATCAGACCCATCCGCTTAGGAATCAAGAATTTCGAATTCGCTCGCGTCGCGCTAACATTCCAGCGATTTTCCTTTCTTCGGATTAACCCTTTGGGAACGGAGGGGTCAAGGTTCGAAGGGCATCGGTATTTTTACGGTTCAAACTCGATTATCCAGTCGCCAACTTTTCCGTTTCCAGATTATTCGATTGTTCGATCAGGTTGTATCTCTGTTGTAAAATATTCGGATTTCATCAAATTTCTCCTCTTTTCGTTGACCCTTCGCCAGGAGTGGGGTTAAAGTTCGATTGGCATCGGTGTTTTAACCGAGTCGAAAGTCCAACTCCATTTGTTATGGAAAAAATGGGAGGAGAAATGAGCATTATGGAAACGGAGAAATTTAATCATACAAACGGAGTAATTAAATAACTCAAAATTAATATTCAATCGTATCACTCCGATTAGTTTATTCCCGGCTCATTGTTGTGAAGCTAATTACAAGGCAAACTCTGTATATTACCGAAAAATCCAGAAATAAAGTCCACTTTATAAAAACCGAGTAATTGAACAATTCCAAATTTACTCCGACGATTCCACTCTCATTATGCTATTATAATTATAAACTCTGTACTCTTTGTCACATAGCGTAACAAAAATTTGTTCACGATTTTAACGCACACTCCTCGATTCAAATCAATCCTTAAGGAAACGAGAACCGCGAAACATATGTATTTTGCACGTAACGCGTGACCGAGGATCGTCGCAATGATCGAGGAATTTTCTCGATCGGATTGTCGAAGGTCAGCCGGATATCTGTAGTTGACATCACTGACAGCACGTTTCACCTTCGTCGCGTATATTCCGGATCCCTTCGCGTTTGCTCCGATTGGTTAGCTCGGTAATTATATGCACAGTGAATTCCAGCGGTGCTCGGAAGGCGAGCCGATAGTATATAAGTTGCCTCCCTCGAAATCTCTCGCGAAACTTTATTTAACTAAGTTTTTGGAAGCATTGATGTTCGCGCTTGAAGTACGTTACATAACTTCGTGACTAACGACGGAGTCTTAGTTGTAATTTCAGACGGGGAGTTTCGGAAGTTTGACAAGTTTTCGCGTTTCCGCGGGTATGGCGGAGGGAGCGCGAAAGTTTCATAAATTCTCTCGTAAATTTGGTAATGGACTGCGACAATTATGTGTTTGGTGTCGTCGCGAGTCTATGATATTCATACTGTTTCGGGGAAATGATAAATTTGTTGGATCCAACGGGGGAGAAGTTTAAATGATAAAAAAGGAATAATTTGAATTAATACTCGAGCAATTTACATATACTTGATAATTTATAATACTTGACCGATTTATTTGCTTTTATTTCACTGTTGTTGAACTAAACGCGAGACGAACTCCACTTTTTTTATCGAAAAAATGGGAAGGAAGACGAACATTACGCAAACGGAGAAATACTCAATCGTACCACTCCGATTACCCTATTTCTGCTTCACTGTTACTGAATTAAATGTAAGCCGATCTCCGGTTATTACTGAAAAAATTCTGTATGAAGCATACTTTATAAAAACGGGTATAATGACTCAAATTAATATTCAAGCAGTTCACTCTAGTTCTTCTACTCTCATCTCACTCACTGATAAGATAACAACCTTATCACGTTGTTAAACTCTCTGTACTTTTTTTCCTCGAAAATACTAGGAAGAAATTCTCTACCAGCTTACACAATGTGACACAACATCTGATGTCAGGACAATTTCCCTACGTTAAATCTTTATTTAAACTTTAATTTTACTTGTATTTAAATATCAATTAATGCTTCACTATACAGTACAGTTTCGTAATTTGCTTTAGAATATCCTTACTCAAAGCATAGCAACGAACGTATTAATTACTCGAAATTAACGGTCAATTATTGTACATCGATTGGTTTATACACTTTGTCGCTCCCTCGCCTTGTTCTCGCTACGAAGGCTGAACGCTATCCAACTTCACCGTACCATCGCGAAACGCGACAAAAACACCCCCGAAGCGACACCTCCGTAGCATTCGATTCCCACCCCGGTGAAGGGGGAAGGGGGAGTGAGATACGAACGAAGAATCCCGGAAGTTTGGGAAATCGTTCGACCTCCGCTTCACCGCGAAGACTCGGCTGTCAGCGCGGCGTCTCTCGCCGACGAAATCAACCCCCGTCGTCGCGGAGCTGCTTCCAGCCCGTAAGGGATGACAACCCTTGGCAGCCAAGGGAGGACGGAACCAGGAAGACGAAGGACGAAATAAGAATAAGAAAGGAACGCTTGGCTCTTCCTCCCCCTCCTCTTTATCTCGCTCTCCGCCCCCCCACCCTCTCTCTCTCTCTCTCTCTCTCTCTCCTCTTCTTCTTCTCGCGCTAACGTCATGGATGGGGAAACGAGTCGACGCTCTAGGTGGAAAGAGAAAGCAGACGAGGAGGTAGGTTCCTCCTGGAAGCATTGATCGTTTCTGAATTCCGAGTAGATGGTAACCCCCGAGCGTTTCTTCACCCTCCGGTCACCCCCTCCCACCCCCCCCCTCCCTACCACCGTTCTCGAATATACGTACTCGATTCGCGTACGTTACTGCGGGAGGGACGAGAGGGGAAGGAAAATGTGAGCACCTAAGGGGGTAAGAAGGAAACGGACAGGAGTTTGGGGATGCTCTTTAAAATGCCTCGTCGTCGCGAAAAACAGACGGGCCTTCTTTGATCCCCCGACTCACGCCCCCTGTCGCGTCCCCCCCCCCTTCCCCACCCTCGCATTTCTGCCACGATCCTCGAAAAGTACGAGACTCTTATTCAATTAATTCGTAACTGCTCCCATGGAAAAAATTCCGACACCCTCTCTGTTGCGTTTATTCGGAGAGAGGAGTGAGAGGGAGTGGGCGACAGAAATACAGAGAAAGGGAATCGAGGAGAGAGATAGAAGGCAAGAAAATCAGGAAAAGAGAATCAAGGAGAGAGGAAGAAAGTGAGTGGGGGGAGAGGGAGTAATAGGGGCAAGTGAGAGAAATAAAGATACAGAGAACCTAGAGGAGAGAAAGAGAGAGGGAGGAGCGAAGAGAAAGGAAGAGAAATAAAGAGACCGAGAGTCTAGAAGAGATACAGTGGGAAAGAGGGGAAGAGAGGGTGGGAGGAACAGATGAAGAGAAACAGCAGGAAGAGAGGGAGGAGAGAGCACGAAAGAGGAAGGAAGCGAGAGAAAGGGAGAATGGGTGATGGGGTGGCAAAGGTGGCTGAGGAATTCTACCTTCAAAGCTCGTTCTCTCCATCCATCGAGACTTTCAAGGGATGGTTTCTTTTTCTCTCTTGTTTCTTTCTTTCTTTTTTTTTTAACAGTCAGGACAGCCGTCCACGGAGATGGTAGCGCGTGTTTGTGCAACGAGCAGTTCTCGCTGCTTTCGTTTCTTGCTCGGAGTGAAGAAGGTTGCCTCTTTTACCCCCTCCCCCCCCCCCTCCTTCCCTCCCTCTCTCTCCCTCGCCCACTCTCCTTCCTGCCGTTCTTTTACTCGGTGGCACTTCGGGCGGAAATGTTCGTTTCGTTTAGCGCCTCGAAGGGTCTCGATGTCGTTATGGTTGTACGGGAAAAATTATAATTAGCTACTTCGCGTTATTCCTTTGCTCTTTGTCATTTGAGTGTCACCTCTCGACTTTCTCGACACCTTTCCTCTCTCCGTGGAAACGCGGAATTAAGAAGCAGTTCTAAAACACTTTGTTTACTCTCTCTGTTCGCGAAGTACCCGGCGTACCGCCACTTAATGCTTCGGCGTTTGAGTTATTAACGTCAGGATTTGAAAAATTAGATTTGTTTTTCTTCTTTTTTTTAATTTTATATCTACATTATACCGTTCTTATACCATAGTCGCACTGAATATTGCATTTATGGAATTGCAACGTGTATTTCATAATAGAATGTATTAGATTTTTAGACAAAGAAATTTACGATTAGTTTTAACAGTTGTTAACTGCGTTATCAAACGATTTATATTTTCTTAATTAAAAAGAAATGCGATGATTCCTTGAGCGCACCGTGCGCAGTAAATCGCGCTACAGTCGTGAAAAATAACAATCGCGGAGCGAGCGTCTCGGACAGAAGATCGCGCGACAGTCGAAACTCGTCGTGCAGGACTGTACGTCTTGCATCAAGGGTATTCGACTGTAAAATTCCCTCTTCAAACAGAAACGGGTGGCTGGCACATTTCGGCGGGTGGCCAGGTCCACCCCTGAAAAAGGATGGGAGGCTGCTAGCGGGGGGGGGGGGGGGGGTAGTCTCGAGGAATTTCTAGTCCAATACCAGTAGCACAACACGCAAGGAGGATCAAGAAAGTTCAGCGTGTATCCAGCACACGTACGAAATGGCTCGATAGACAGATAGCCGTAAAACCTACGGCCCTATCGTCCTTCCCCAGGTCCTTTCGAAGCGGTATAGCGAGGCTGTACGGTGATTTCCATGAAGCGAGTTTACTCGCTACTCGCTAGCGAGATCACTTGCCTCCCACTTTTCTGAGCTGAATTTGACTGGTGTCGATGAGAGAGTGAGATTACACGCTGCTCATTAGAGCGACGTTGAAGATCTATTCATTTTACTTGTATTTAATTATTGGTGGGTTTACTCGCTGTGCCCGGCGTTGGTGATGTTAGAGACGTGTAAACTTGAAGCGTTGGTTACGTAGAGAGGGTTCACTCGCTATTCTCAAAGCGAATACAGTTCGAGACAGGTAAACTTTCACAGAGAGCGAGTTTACCTGCATCTGCAACGATATTCGTATAGCGCGAATGAAATCGAGAGTTTACTCGCCATCGTGCGATTATTATTTGTAAATTATGCTTATAAGAGGGAATTGAAGGAAGAAACCCGGGAATGCTCGGTATAACGCGCATAGCGAAACTTTTTCGGCGAACCGCAAAAGTGGAAACGCGGATGCGTCTGGGGGAGCTTTCGATACTCGGGAAAACACGATGGTGTATAAAAGCATGAAAACGATTACGAGTAACTACAAGATATCTTCTTCGGAACGACTCGTGCGCGTAAAAGGATATATAAAATTATTGTGAAGTCGTGTGTGGAGATACAAGAGAGATTTTTGTACATTCTGGAAAGAAATCTCGCAGTTTTCTATCGTGCAGCAAAAATATTATATCGCCTTTCGTATCTGTTTACTCTTTCGAACTGGAAAAGCCAAGAAAGTTCTAAGCAAATCTTGTTTTTTTTTTTCAAATTCAAACCATACCGGGAAAGGATCCAAAGTTATCTGAATATTTACTATACTTACTCATATATTGAATATTCCAATAATATCTATAATCGTAGATTCGGTCAAAAAGTTATAGTATAAAATATATCTACTCTTGCAATATTTAAGGAGCCATCTACCTGTGAATCGCCTAAAAATTAGTCGGATGTCATGAATTTATTTTAAACATTCCAGTACGACCAACGCTATACTTATTTTTGCTATTTATTTCTGTTTCTTAAAAGATCCTTATCCTATATTTCTCATAGGATTTAATAATTAGCGTGAACGTCGCGAGAGAGCTTTTCGCGCGTGTACCTCTTCCTCGCGTGTCATTATTTATTTACTTATTTTCGAAAAGAAACGAGAAACGGGAGCAAGACTGCATTAGCTTGGAAGCTCATTAACGCAGTGGAGTAGACGAACGAGTGGCTCGCGACCCTCGCCATTGTCAGGACGTGAAACTATTGCGATGGGAATTTCATGGATTCTACCTCAGTCGTCGCGAATAATGTACCGATCGTTTCACTGATTTAGCGCGGGAAGGTGGACGAATAGGATCGGAAGACGAAGTAAGATTGGGTATTCCCTTTAATGCTGGGTCTTGACCGGATTTGTGACTTTACCTCTTCCCGTTGTTCACGCGACTTTATCGTTCGTTATCCTGGTGTACTGATCAGCAAAAGGAAGAAGAGAGTATCTTGTTACTTTGGAAGAAAAAGAAAGTAGAGTTGGTTACACCGAATTGTGTCGAAATTTGTGAAATTGAAACCGTAGTTGTTATTCAGCATAAATGATAAAGAAAATGTGTTGTTACTCCAATCGAGGAATGAAGTATATTTAATTTTTTGGAGCGGAAACCATCTAGAATAGAGGAACAAAATTATCCGTCGATTCTCTATGAGATGCGAAATTAATTATTCACCGTAAATAAAAAAGAGATTATCTTGTTGCTTTGACTAAAAAATCAAATAAACTAAATTCGACCGAGTCTACATGCATCTACTATATCCGACGGTACACGAATCTTTGGATTCGAAAGAAAAAAAAAGAAAAAACGGGGAAAGGGAATCAACTCTCTCTATGAGATGACGAAAAGCACGGCAAATGGAAAGAGGTCAAAGGGAATAAGGAATTTGAGGAATCTGCGGCACAATACGACTAGAAACCGGTCACGAAAATCGCTTCGAAGGCACGACACAAATGAAGATCTGCATCGTGGCAAATTTCCAAATCCGTACGCGTCATATTACGAGCAATGGCGGCGACATCTCGCTCCGTTCTCCTTTGCTTCCAGAACATAAAAAGGTTGCCCTTTTTTGTAAGCTTCGTATACTTTTATTCGACGCAGTCATATCGAATGATAACGGTAATAACAGATTATAACAGAGCGATTATAATGATTTAAGCACTAGGTTTACGGTCGTTTCTACGAGCATTTGTAAGAGCACTCGTCAAATTGACGAGTAAACAAAAATACACATTTTCTTTACAGAATCGATTTATTTAATTTAAGTCCGAATCAATTTACAATGCAGAATGATTCAAATTAATGCTATGGTTTTTGGCATGTTTCATTAAAAAATTTGAAATCCGTCAAATTGACGGGTTCCGTAAACCTAGTGTTAAATAAAAAATTATTAACGATAATACTTTTAATATTATAAATAATTAGAATGCGTTTACTCTATACAATTCCCCTATACATATTTTCCTCCGACAGTGTTGCAAACAGACACTTCCTTGATACACCAGCCGTCGCTTCGACACTCCGCGCTTTATTCCATTCTAAACTATGCGCCTGCAGGGTAACAAAAAAAAAAAAGAAAAAAACGCGACGTAAACCGCGCCCTTACGCTGGCGCGCGAAGGGGGTGGTGGCGTAGCGAAAATAGAGATGGTGTGAAAAGCTACCGCGACGACGACACCGACGTCGGCGTCGCTTTTGTCTGCCGCCGACGCGAGCTCGCGACGGTAACGCATTAATCGACGAGACGAGTTTCCGAAGTATTCGGTGGGGGGGGGGGGATAAGTTTTCTAATGGCGGCGCGTTTGAGTTATTAACATTGGAGTTTAAGAATTTGATACGTTCTCTATTTTTATTTCATAGCTGCGTATTTATTTTGTATCAAAAGTCTGTGGACGAGTACGGAAGCGTGGCGGGAAGGGAACCAAAAAAAAATATATAGCGATCTAAATAAATATTTTGACAAACCGCTTCGAAGGGGGGCAATAGTTTCGGCGTTCCCGTGGGTACGTTGGCAACTGTCGACCTAATTTTCCCCTAAACGTTTCCGGAGATTACATCGGTTCCTCATTGTACTTACCCCGTGGACTTCGGGCTTTGGTCTTTCAATGGAGGCCCCGTAAGCTCTTCGGATTGGGAAAAACGGATATCCTCGCCGTAGTGATTCGCCGCTAACGTAATCGTTTGCCGCGTAATCTTGTAAACGTTCCTGTGTCCGCGCAGGGTACCCCCGAAGAAGATGGTCACCTTGAGGGAGGAGATTCGGGGGAGAGGTTGAAATTGAGTGAAATAAAAGTCATATCAATGTTCGGTTGGAAAGGATTGATTAACGAGATGAACGCGACTAAAAAAATTTTTATACATACATGTATAGTATTTAAAAACCATACGCATCATTTCACCAAAAAGAAATGCAATTCCAATCCGTCGTTATAATAACGCATGAATCGAATTTCAACGCGACGAAGAACATCGTAATCGATGTCTTTTCCGATTACCAAACGATCAAATTCTCACGCGCTATCATTACCGAGATTTCCAACGATTATCCGCCGAATTACTCCACAATGCTCCCACCCTTTATGGCACCAACATTATATAAGCGTCCACTCGTCTCACGGTGAAGTGCCCGTCCGTTCTGCGCACAAAAACCCAGAAGTGTAATTTCTGCTCCTCGCTTGTTTTCCACGGTGAAAATGGTCCAGGAGCGCGAAACGAGGAAAAATGCGTGTGGATCGTTAGTAAACGCGAGTTAACAGTGCGATAATGACGTCGTTCGGCGGACTCGTAGAGGACTTTCATTTGATTTTTCGAAAGGTTCGTTTGCGAGCTTACCCACGGCTCGTAGACCGCTGCTATTCACTTGCTCCGTTTCTTTTTGTTTTTTTCTTCTTCTTTTTTTTTAATTCTCATTCCACTTCACTCTCTCTCTCTCTCTCGCGCGCTTTCTCGCTCTTTCTCTCTCTCGTTCTTCTCCTCCTTTTGGTCGCTTTCTCATTTCTTTCCCTCTCCATTCTAGTCCTCAAACATCGCTGTACACCGGTGAAAACCTTTTTTTTTTTTACCTGAAAAGGACTCTCGAGAGGTCCTCCACTTCACGTTCTAAAGTTCGGAGCTGTTCTCTCGCACAATAATAACGATTCCACCCGCACACCTGCTCCCGCGGAACCTCTTCGGGCCCTGACGACTCGAAGGATCTCGTCGAATGCGTTCTGACCCACATTCTCGTTTCCGTAACGAGGCCGAGTGAGCAGTCTCCTCTGTCTCCTTCCGCAAATCTTCTTCTTGGCCCTTCCACGGGGGGTGACACCTCGGCGTTTTGCGTTAGGGCACCGAGGACGTCGGGGTAACGGACGTCGCGATGGAGGTGAAGCTGGAGAGACGTTGAGAGAACGCTAAGTATTCGAACTAATAGGAAGATGTAAATTTTGAATTTGTATTATATTTCGGTAGGTTGTACGTGGAAATGCAAAATTGAAATTTTTTTAGTTTTTTTTTATTTATTTTTACAAAAAATACAGTTTTATTAAAATAATTGGAAGCTAAAACTTTTACATTGGAAAACTAAAAAAAATCTCAGCTTTTTTAAAAATATTGCCAATTCCACATTGAATATCCCAAGTTATAATCTCTAAATTCATAACCTTTTTAATTTAACATTCCAAATGTTAAATATTTCGCATCAAAACGCACCGATAACTATCGTCGACGACGGGTGACGTAACTACGAAATATAAACCGTCCCAGCAAAGACCACGTCAAGACCATTCGAATCGACTTCGTAAAACAACGCTCGATTTCCCTGCCAGCCTCGACGTCAAACCGCTCGCGAATAAATTCCCCGATCACGAAACGTTGCTTAGTTCAACAAACGAGATTCGCGTCCCTCGGATTAGATGTACACAGAGATCGACAGCTTCGCCGCGGTATTCCCACAGCTGATCATTCCGATACGTGGACTAATTATGTCAAAACCCTCGTGGGCACAAGTCCCATGGGAACAAGCAGGGCGCAACCACAATACCAGCCGATGTCGTTGTCATTGTGCACCTTGTACGATTGTGCTTGTACGCCTCTGTTAAAAGGGCCCTCTTGCGCTCCTTATTTCCTGGTAGCGCGCACCGTCGACCCCTCGTTTCTACGCTTCTGCCGGACCCTTCTTGCATTTTTCGTAATAACCAACGAAAAAAAAGGGGAGGGGGGGGCCACCACCCGTGCGCGCACCGAGTATCCAAGAATCTCCCTCGTACGCGGATCGCGATTAAGCCTCTCTCTTATTTTCTTTCTTTTTTTTTTTCCACCGGAATCAGGAATAAACAGCACGGATTACGCGCCTGAACACATGTCGTCTCTTATTGTTACCGCGACTCCATCTTTCTCGACTAACCTACCGCCAGCTGGCTGTCGCAAATCTTCCGTAAAAGTGAATTCGCTAGAAATGCCGAATGCCTGCGAGACTGTCGATTTTTAACGGATGGATTTGAGCGACGGAGGAGCAACGAATTGCGGGGAGAGTTGACGCGAGTAGGCGAAAATTTCTACGAGTTATGGTAAAACTGAACGGCATTGAATAGACGGACGTTGGGACAGACCTTTTCAACTTCCGTTGTAACTCGTTTGGTAGGGGTTTTTTATTTGTTTATTTTAACGCAGTGGGACTCGTTTCGATTAATCGTGTCATTAGTTAAATTAAACATGGAGTTTTATAGCATTTGAAAATGACAGAGGTTACATCGAAAGTGAAATACATTTTAAAAAGTATTTTCTAAACACAGCAAACTACAAATACGGAAGACAGAGTCTGGTAAACCTAAAAAGTTTTGAAATACACCACGCGTCGTCAACCCTTTAGACCCACTATGCACAATGCCACCAATCGAATCATCCAAACTGGCTGTTTCGCTGGATCTCTTCGGATCACGAGATTAGATCCGAGATCATTCCATCGCGATTATCTGATACGACGATGCTACGATCCGATTTATTTATCCGACTGCATATTGAAATTCAAAGGGAGGCCACCGTTGAGATAGCATCCCTTTTTTTTTCTTTTCTCTCTCTCTCTCTCTCTCTCTCGGGTTATCAGCGCTTCCTGAGCAATCCTCGTAGATGCCAAGATAACGAAGGTACATGGAACTAGGTAGGTGGACTCTCTCGGTCCTCGCGCGCTAGTGTGCGTGGATATCGTAGGAAGGTTGCGGACGGGCCTTTTCCACGTAGTGCACCCAGAGAAGCGGCTCTGACAGATCTGTTGGCGCGGAATAACGCGTTTACGAGCTCTTTGTCCGGTCCGCTTTGGGCCACGGCCGCCTCGTGCTGTTGCCGCCGCTGCTGGCTGCCGTTCCCGCCGTCGATCCTGATCTATTCCCCGACCTTCCAGCTCGGAGGCACAGGTTAGCCTCCAGGTAATTGGATAATTCGACCCGGAAGAGGATACCCCTGCTGTCAGGAAGCTCCTACCCCGGAGCCCGCGAGCCTGAAGCGGACGCGATTAACCGAGAGACCGTTTCTTTTTTTTTTTCTTTTTTTTTCCTGTTCCTCGAACGACGCGCAGTTACATTTTATTAATGGTCTACTCCTTGGGTACGATATTGGCATACGTATGTACCAAAAATGCGTTAAAAAATTTGCTGTTTCGATGAGGCACGAAATGTTTGACTACTACTGACAATTGTGCATTTTATGAATGCGAGGAGGATATTTGCGTGGGTTAACGATCATTTATTTCGTCGAGGTACTTAATGATTATAGTATTAACTATTATGCGTATTATTAATACGTGGTCACTATATTTGCGTTAGTTAACGATAACTGCTTTCGGCGGGGCACGAGGTACTTGATTATTATAAATCATTCCGCCGAATATTCTATTTTAATTTAATCACGACCAGATAATAATGCCAAGTAATTTCACACACTATTCTTGATTCTATCCTATTATTATAATAAATAACAAGTACAGTAACGCAATTCAAGAAAATAATGGCCACTCGCGCTAAACTTACTGTAACTCCCAACTGCTAGTACTCGCGGTCTCGTTAAATCGTCAAAGGGTGGATGAATTATCACCGATGTTCACGGGTGACGCTTCGCAGAAGATATCGAAAGGTCTCCCGACCCCGGAGTAAGGTACCGCGCGTACATCTGTCGAACATTCGATCTTCCCCCCCCCCCCTCCCTTCGGTACAAATAGACGATCGGGGATGAATCGAGTTGTCAATGGACGGCCATTAATAACGCTAATAACTGTCGGGAGCACGTTTTCGGGAAAAGGTCGAGTCGTCGGGGGTTAGAAAGGAGAGGAGAGGAAAAAAAAAAGATGTTAAAGAGGGGAAACGCGGACATGGCCCGAGGAGGAGCTACTACCGCGGGTCAAAGCATGCGGCAGATTGGCTACAAACAGCGACACAACAAATACTCGAGTCCTCATTGTGCTCGGTTGGCGAGGACAGTCGTGCAGTTCGATCCTCGGGAATGGATGCTGACTAGGGGTGAAATAGAGGGACGGAGTGAGAAAGAGAGAGAGAGAGAGAGGGAGGGAGAATCAACCCCAGGAGGGATACCTCATTTTGAAAACATGTCCGCAACAATGAGGTTATTATGACGATCGTAGCTGTCGTTATTCATGCTCTCTGCTTGCTCCTTCCTGGAGCCTCGCTATCCGGAGTGCCCTTCTTCTCCTTCGTTTTCATTCTCGTCCTTACCTGGCGGTCAGTTTTGTACATGACTGACCCTCGTCATGTTCCTCTCCTCTCGGTATCTCAATATACCGTGGCGAGATATAAGAGGCCGATCGAGAGAGAGAGAGGAGAGACTCTTTTCATCGAATGATTTCACCGACAAAATAGAGGACGTTTGCACGGCGCACGAGATTTTCTGCATTGTAGGTGTACGCCGGTGCTACGCGGATGTAGCGAGACCCTCGGGCCAGCAGCGAGGTTGTCACTGCTCGAAACAGAGATGCTTTACATCCGGCCGATTCCTTGAATTACCTTGCAAGAGCGGTACGACGAGTGATTTAACTCGGAACGTTGAAAAGATCGCGTAAGAGGGAATCAAAAGAGCGGGAGGATTAACTCAGAATCGCGTTGATGTTTAGGTTTCGAAATCAATGAGTTAGTTTGCATACGAATTTTTTATGAGAACAAGAGAGACGAGAGATGGAAATCTTGGCTGAGGAGTAAAGGGAACATATATATTTAAAGTAACATTTAAATGTATGGCGAAGTGTCAGAAATATTCGTGTCGATCGTAGTGATACTTGGTACGCCACACTACACATATGTATTGTCATTGCAGCACTGAATATACCTACTATTTTACTATCTATACCACGTATGGCCGTGCATAATAATAGCGCACAGTCGTTATACGATAGCAGGAAAAAACGTAAAGTTCCTTGGGACATTGCTCGACTTATGAATTACGAGGGGTCGAAACAGTTTGGCGCGAATGTTTAAATTTCATTGAAGAGTGACCGAAAAGCAAACTAGATGGATTGGCCGGTTGTCCTCTTTATCCTCTCGAGGCGATTATCCTCGCCGGTGCAGAAACGTTCACCGCGAGGCACTCGAGGCCAAGTGGGCATCCCTTGACTCCTCCCACTTCGAAGTTGAGGAGGCTGAAATGGCTCCGGGGGTGTCTCGTTCATTCATTCCCCGGAAGCACTTCTGCGCAGAGGCGATTGAGACACCAACAACCCTCTGCTACCTGCAATGAACTGGCCTTAATCGCCTGTAACCGTTTGTCGTCGCACTTTGGAAAGTACTGCCACGGCCGCTGTGCGAGCTGTTTCCACGCTTGTTACGAACTCTCGGGTAGTTCGTTGTGCTAGCTAGAACTCGATACAATGACGCAAAATCACACGGCGACAATGGGGGGGGGGGGGGGAGGGGCAGAATGGTCGGGGATTCACCCCACCCCGATCGTGGGGGCAGGGAATTATTGTGTCTTCGGTTTACCGTTCGGACGACCAATTTCCCGCCGTTTATAGTTCCTGAAGTGTCTTCTCGCTTGCGCGGTACTCGACGAGTTTTAACCATAGTTGGAGCGCGTGGGATCGCTGATTCAAACGTATAGCTAATATCGATGTTTTAACCGAGGTAAGATTGAAACAAACGCGAGAAAGAATTCGTGCTTCGTAGAAGTTAATTAAATAGAATGGTACGACGATTCGTGAAGCATACTCCGATTGAAAAAATCGTAACTTTCATCCATCTCGAGTTATGGGGATTTAAGAAACTGCATTTTGAAGAAAATTGTTCGCAGAGTGAAACAAAAAATCAGGAATAAAATACCATGGCTAATAAAAAATGTACAACCAGAAATCAATTAAATCATCCAGTATACCACAAAATGTATGGGACGTATTCCATTAAAAAAATCATATCTCCCATAACTTTAAAGTTATTATACTCCAATAAATTGCATTTTGAAACTAAAGGTCCATAGAATCCCGCAAAAAATCATCATCAACGTATCCCGGCTAACGCGACGCGCACGTTCACGCAAATAAAACGTGGATTTAATGCGTCAATATCCTTCTCTCCTCCGCTTCCATTCCTCGGCAAATATCGTATGCCAGAAAATAAACGGTTACCACATCCCGTCGCGTTCGATTGATCGAACGAGAGTATCGGCGCAATTTGCGGAAAAACACGGCTGGCGGGAAATTTGTGAAACAAATGCGCCGGACGCTAATAGGGTTTTTTTTATTGGTCGTTCCGACTAATTTCTCGGCTCTTTACCGAAGATAGATGGATAGATAAACAAAGTGCTCCCGACGAGTTCTTCCTCCCGTAGACGTTGGCAGGACTTCCGACGCTAAGAGCGGCGCTCCGCGTCGCACGGAAAAAAGGGAAGCTCGTTTACAAACGAGTAACAGAGCCTCGCTGACGCGACGGCCGAGACGGCACATTCATCATCCCGCTCGACTACCTCTTCCTCGTCCACCATCGTTCCTTCTCTCTTATTTTTATTCCTCCACTTCTTGTTCTCCAAGGTGGTCCCACTCTTAGCCGTCGTAATGTAATCAATTACGACGCACGAGCTGATCGCCAGGACCTCCCCCCCCCCCTTCGCCCTCGATTGCGTAAACGAGTTTTTATATTTTCATAGTTTCGCTCCTTCTTCCCTCGCCTCTTATTTTCTGCCCGGGCGTTATAAATAGAACCACGCGAAAAGTCGGAAAGCAATTTATCACGGTCCGCTCGTCGCCGTCGCGAGGAGATTTTTGATATAAAGAAACCTTTTCACGTCTTATCCCTTCGTTTCAACTTCTCGCTTCGAGATATTTCTTGACAGTTACGAACTCACGATTAGCTGGACGCTCCGCGACGCGTTAGTAAATAGAAATCGGCAGTTCGCGTTGGCAGTTCTTGCACGCGGGAATCGCAATTTTTCGTCGGATCTTTCGCGTGGATTTTACGATATTGGTTTCATACTTCATACGTGGGTAATAGTATTTTTTTTTTATTAACACCTTGATATTATATTAATATTTCCAATCGTATATAAGAATATAATATTATATTAGTATGATGATTACATCTCCGGATCTCCAAGCTATTTCTAAATGAAGGAAACACACGTGATTCCTTGTGAAATAATTTGTCAGTGGAATAGAAATTCTATAATTATTTCGTGATCAGCGACCCGATATACACTTGATACAGTAAAAAAAAGTTTGAAGATCCGAAGATCCAGAGATGCGCATGATCTAGATTCAAGCCTATTATATTATAATATTATATTACAATACGTTAATATTATATCAATAATTCCAACCCCCTTCGGAATCCAAGAAACCCCTTCAAAGTATCAATAACCAGAATTAAAAAAAGAAACAAAAAGAATCATCAATTGGCCTCATTCCGACGATCCCCGTTCTGTACTCCCGGTTATGAATCCCATTGTACAAAGGCTTACGAATCAGCAGCGAAAAGCCAACGCCGCGACAAAGAAGCCGAATCGAAGAGCAAAGGGATGTAGCACGAGTGTCGCCCCGAAGAAGAAAGAGGGAACGGGGGGATGAGAGAGCAAACTGTCGAGCTTCAAATGTCGATCCTTAACGAGCGATAATAACTCGCGCAAATAGCAACGAGTTCTCCAAAGCGCTAGTTTCAGCTCCCATTGCGTGTCCATTGTGAGCACGGGGGCGAGGGAATTATAGTTTACGGCACTGCGTAATCGTGTGTACCGACGTACACTTTCGCAATTTCCCATGGACGTGGCTCGTTCGTCTGTGTGATTCGGGATACGGGACGAACGGGGGTGGGAGAGGGGATAGAAGGGGGTGACGGGGGTGGGGGGGGGGGTGCACCTTTAAGGCAGCCGAAGCGCAACCCCGCCGGTGTGTATTAACGGGGGCGACGAAGGGGTGAAAGCTCTCGAGTGGCCATTCTGCGAGAACGTGTTTTGATATTGTAACGTTTGTATTAAATATCAGTGGGAAGGGTGCCGCCAGTCTGGGTTCTAAGCCGCTCGTTTATTAGGACTTCATTAGCTGTCCGCGATCCCCCCCCCTCTTTTCTCTCTCGTGTTTGCTCCCTTGTTGCAGTGGGTTAGTCGTGTAATATCTGTTCAGGGGGGGAGGACCGGGGGTCCATTTAACCGGGTGCTCGTTGCGTTATACATATTTTCGTTTGACCCGCGTTATCGTAGGAATTGTGTATTGCAAGTTGTACGAACGGCGATTAAGACCGTTGGGTTTTACGTAGCGTGAATTTGATCATCCGTGAGATTTTAAAAGTTTACATATGATTAAAATTCGTATGCATAAAATTATACATGTTCATACTACTTGGAAATCCACTTCATTCATATTTAAGAATGATCGCTTTGAGTAATTTTTAACTGAAAATTTCAAACCAGTGAAAGCTTCTGATTTGTTAGTTCTAGTGTTAAAAAGTGAAACAAACTTGTTGCCGGACTCTGAAGAGCTGTTATTAATTTTCGCCGTCATAAATTAATAATAAAATTAATGTATCACCGACCGTTCAACGCAACAAATAATGAAACAAACGGCGTATCTCATCCTTAGTATTTCTTACGGTACAAGGATTTACGGTTACAGTTTTCTCCTTTTGTACCGAAGAATTTTTCACGTCCTCCCTACCGTCAGTCCCATCCCGTCCTTCGACTTTTGTCGCAACGTCCCAACCGACTTCCACGAGCACCGACAATGTACGATTCCTTTTAATTGATAAATTATGACGTATCAGGTATTTACCCGTTTACGCATCCGCGCGTTGAATCATGAACGCGCATCGAAAGCCCTTTTACGAATGAAAAGGGACGCTCGCAACTGGGTACGCCGGGTACACGCGAGGAATCGTTCGCGATTCGCGCGCGAGGCCCATTTTCGAAAGTCAATCGACCGTGAGCCCCCCTTTTTCGTCGATCGCGCACGCTCGTAAATCTCCCTTATAACTCCCCGGCTGCCAGCCGACGCGTCGAATTAGCCTCGACGGGAAATTTTTGTGAGCCGACGTCTGCAAAGTGCCCTTCCTCGCGGAAAAACCTGCCTCTCTCTACGTACGTTCCATTTTTCCATCGAACGTAACGGCCATTGGTAAATTCGCTTTACTCGAGTTTCTGAATTTTAACCAGTTGGCTGTTTCGAAAGACGAGACTATGACGAGCATATTATATTTAATGAACATATCTTGACTTAAATCTAGATCGTGCACATCTCTGGATCTTTGGATCTCAAAACTTTTGTTTACTCTATCAAGTGTATTTCGCGTCGCTGATCACGAAATAATTATAGAATTTCTATTCTACTGACAATGATTTCACAAGGAATCACAAATGTCTGCTTGCTTTAGAAATAGTTTGTAGATCCGGATATTCGAAGATGTGCGTTCTCTAAATTTGTTCCCATATTTTAATAGTTCGTGGGTTGAATTACAAAAGAAAAAATACAGCAGCCACTTTCTACCGAATAAACCAAACACAAAATTCCTTACCGGTACAAAAATAACCTCGTCCCTAGCGATTATAATCGTATCGAACACTTAAACGCATTTTCACTCGTCCTACGTCTTCATCGTCACGACCAGAGTAATTTTTTGTTTCAACAGACCATCCCCTTCGCGAGAGAGAAAAGTCAAAGTCGTTTTTTTTTTTTCAACGTCGGCGGCAGGGGGGCGGGGGAGGGGGGGAGGGAGATTCACCTTACGCCCATCGTCATCGATCTTTTCTCTCCACGACGCTATAGATCGTCAACCGATGGTCTCCACCCCCGAAAAATTAGGGCGTGGCACCCTTCTGGCACCGCACTCGGGCCCGTTTCTTTGCGCGGCGGGTGCGGGAATATAAAAGATCTCTTCCTCGCAAGGGATCCCGGGACGCTCGAGGTCCTGACTTTCGAGCTTCGCCCGAATACCGTGGCCCGCGCGTGTGTGTCCGCCTTGTCACTGGCACAATGAGTCGAAGATTATCTACGACGGGATTCGCTAACGTTATAACGCCTGCACCCAACCTCCCCTCCCCCTCCCCCCCGGCCCGGCAAGCGAGCGTCTCCCCAGTTCAACCCTCGAGAAAACGGCGGAATCCCCGAAGAAAGGAGACACTTCTCTTCTTCTTCTCCTCCTCCTCCTCTCTTTGGGAAAGCGAAGGGGAGGGGAGAAAAAATACATGATCTATAGCGTCAGAGGTATTATTCGTGAAAACGCGAGGACGTCTCGGGAAACGGAGAGATACGTTTGAATTCTTTTTTTTTTTTTCTTCTTTTTTCCACCCTCCTTGCACGAAGTATCGGCAAAGATTGATTCGAGACCGCGTAACGATGTGTGTTTTCACAATCCTCGTACGAAAGTTGAATGGGGTGGGAGACAAGATTCAGATAAAGTGTCTGGAATTTAAATTGCGGATGGACGAAGAAATGTGAAGTGAAGTAAAATGCAAACATCGATTTGTTTTTAATATTTCTTTCAACGAAACCAGAACACATTTTGAATTTTGATATAATATTTATCAATTAACCAAATAAACCCAGATATTGATTGCGTTTTAAATGATGCCTTTGTAAATATTTTGTTTTTATTACCTCACTCACGGAGGCTCGATTTAAGGGTGTAATTTAGGACTTCTCTTTCTTTCATGCACCGACTTGAGTTACTTTCAACGATTCCGCTAATCGCGTTCTTTCTTGCCACGTGTTTAGGTCACAGCGGGGTGAATCAGCTCGGGGGTGTGTTCGTCGGGGGCAGACCGCTACCAGACTCAACGAGGCAAAAGATCGTCGAGCTGGCGCATTCTGGTGCACGGCCATGCGACATTTCGAGGATTCTACAGGTTAGCAATGGCTGCGTCTCGAAGATCCTTGGCAGGTTGGTTGAAATATTGCTTAATTTATAAACTCACTTTACTACACTGATCGAGCGAAGAAAGGGCTGGTAACAATATTTTGAGGAAAATGAACTCTCCAAAGAACTTATTCCCAAAGTGTTTAAAATCCAACATATAATGGACAAGATCACGATTGAATTAATTGAAATGATATTTGAATTTATATACAAGTCACATAGCGACATTGAGTTATGGAGACTCGAGATAACGTAAAGCTCCTTCTGCGCATGTCTGATCGTTGATCAGAATCGCCGAAGTTTAAATTCAATCGACCGCGTTGTAACGCGATAGTACCTACCTTGCGCCGTGACGAGAAACAAAAGATTTGCGTGCCATCAAGAATAAAACGATAGGGCGAGGAAAGACGTAGAGGTGCGCACAGGGCACACCACAGGAATGCGAATTATGCGTGTCGGGTTATGTTCTGTCACCCACCCCCGCACGCACATTCCTTAATACACTCGCGTAATTACGGGCTCACCTGAGGTCTGGTAAATCGATTTTATTTTAGTTGTCGTATCGAAACATTTTAATTATATTAATTATCGCAGGTATATAATATTTGTACAACGCGTTATGCTAAGGTACGTTAATTGATATTCTTCATTTTATCTATTTACTTTGTTCGCCTAGCGATTTCAATAAATTCAATACACTTGCATTCGTGAATGTAAGTAAATCAAACAAGCACGCATGTGTGAATTTCAATAATCCAAATGCATTTTAATTTGTTGATTTCAATTGATTAAATACACTTTTATTTTGTGATTTCGATCAATTTATAACACTTCGACTCGTCGATACAAGTAATCTAAACAAACTTGCATACTTGGACTTCAATAAATTAACTACACGTTCTTTTTATTGAATTCAATAAACTGAATATACCTGCATTCACTGATTGGAATAAATTAAACACACTTTCTTCTGTCGTGACTCCGTGACGAGATTTTCACGAGACGGGAGCACCGTCCACACTCGCGCGTCTCGCTTGTTGCATCCACACTCCCGCGATCTCGCATCGCCGTGACTCCGCGAGGTTTGCACGAGAGGAGGGTATCGTCTAGCATTTCGCGGCTCGTTTGAGTTAGTTGGTCCTAGCGGTCAAATAAGGTGGACGTGATTAAGATAACTGCTGCAGCTGCATTTTGCAACATACAGTTATCAAGAGACAAGGTCTTGTCTCGGGCAAAGTACAAGTACGCGGGACTAGACCTTATATTTTTTCCGGAAAGAACGAACAGGGGTTTTCGAGGTGGTCAAACTGTATTAAACAAGTAATTTAAAAAAACTGTAATAGCCATCGGAAAGGCGGCGCCGAGATGAGTAATTTGAGTACGATTCGATCAAAATTGGTCCAGCGAATCACGAGATATGGGATCCCAAAAATGGCAGTTTCTCGTAAGTCACGTCGTCTTCTCCGTCGTTATAATTATAATAAATTTTGTATGGTAACGACCTTGGGTGGAACGTGTATTCATTAAGTATCGTTACGGAGGACAATTAAAACACATGTTATTGCGTCTACCGCATTGTACCGCAAATTCTTATTATTGCAGGTACTATGAGACCGGGTCCATAAGGCCCAGAGCCATCGGCGGTAGTAAGCCCCGAGTCGCAACTGCCGAAGTAGTGAGCAAGATCTCTCTGTACAAGAGCGAGTGCCCATCGATTTTCGCATGGGAGATAAGGGATCGTTTGCTCCAAGAAGGCGTCTGCACGAACGACAACATTCCAAGCGTGAGTACCGAATATGTTCTTCTCTTTCATTTTCAAAACACTGTTAACGCGTTGACAGCCGCGTCAGACATATTTGTGTGACACACACAACTCCGTACTATTGTAGTATACCGTTTACAATTAAATGATCGAGCACGTGGTACGAATGAAATAATTTATTGTATCAGAATTATCGTCTTTAAGTTTTCAAATATAATTCATTTAAATCGAACAAATATTTGATTAAATTAACTGTTGGTCGATATAATATCGGTCGGTAGATTTGAATTCGATGCATTCAAATATAAACAATTATACGCAGGGGATTAGAATTCCAAATAAAAATGAAAATTTTGAAATAGTAGCTCGTCGTTTGTGACGCGTCGGATGACAATTTTCCTACGACAATCGGTCGTAACAAGGACGACGCTATAAAGCATGTCGCAAAACACGCGTAATGGAGCACGAGTTTAGAGGGGGATGTGGGGGAGGGGAGGGGGGTTATAAACGCGCAGGCGTATTGTCAACGGGGCTTTGTCTACTCACACAAAACAGAACCGCATTTACATAGATAGGAAGAGCCGAGTGGGAGGGGGGGATGGAAATCAGTTTTCCGTGGGGGTGACCATGGGGTATGTTTATGCGAACCGATGAAGTCCCCGTTGAAGCAAAACGACGTAAACTTCCATATCCGTGTTGCTGGTATTCACTCGAGACTCAATCATGCGAACGCGTAATTCCCCTTGTATCAGTGTCCTTTCGATATTTTGCTCAATTTTCGGAGAAAATTTCCTTGGAATCGATATCCCCGAGGGGGTGGGTAACCCTTGGATACTGGAAACCTGATCTTTTTGTACATTCTAGATTTTGTAAAGAAAGCATTGAATCACTCGCGACGTCTAGTCGTTTTGTAGTTGTTATTTTATGTGATCTTTTGTGAATTTTAATTTTTTTGATGACGGCTGATTTAACATTTTAATGGGTAATTAAAGTTAAATTTAATTACTCGATCGTGTTACTTGAATAATTGTAGCTTACCATATATCGGTAGGTGAAGCAATTGACCACCAAATTATTGAAATCATTATGGGACCTAAATTTCGTCATTTTCTCGATAAACAGTTCAAATTAACCGCGTTATCCCAATAATTGCAGGCTAGGATAATAAACTATCGCGCACGACTATCATCGCGTTTAACCGCCTTTAACCGAGTCGGTGATACCCTAACTCCATTGTTTCTGCCATTAACGTTTCCCAATGTTACGGTCCGGTCGAAAGAGAGGGGCGAGAGTTGCGCCAATCCGAGTTTTGAGTTTTAAACATTGCGTCTGAAGTCGAGGACGTTCCGCGAACAAAAGAATCAATTAAGAAATTGCTGAGGGATGGGTGAGGGGTTGGAGGCGAGAGAGGAGGGAGTAACGTACGGATCAAAAGAAAATTTCCCGACGTCTCTCTCTCTCTCTCTCTCATTTTTTTCTCTCCGATCCCGAAGACTTGCACCCCACCCACTAATACATTCAGAGTTCACTTCGGGGTTGGTTCTCATGGTGGTACCGCGTTGCCATGGATATTTGCATGCGTCCAATAAACGGTGGCTAAGGGGCTCTCGACTTGCTCAGGGTAAAAAGCGAAAGAGGGTCGCTAAATTCTCTTTTCCTCCCTCGCATCCCTCTATACCGCCCTTCCTCGACCCTCTGTCTCTTTTTCTTCATCATTCTTTCTTCGGCCTGCCTCCCTCGCGCCTCCGTAATGGCCTCGAGGTGTATGCGCCACCCTCCCATGGAAGCTTCGGGAGGAACCCCAGGGAGGGTGGGGGTGAGGGGGGAGGGGGAGGATAACGTTAGATCCGAGAATTCTTATCGACATGAGAAATACTGTCAAAAGTTTGCTGTCCCCGGGAAGAGTGAGCGGTAAATTTTCTTCTAAGCGACGAATATTCTATGATAAGCGAAGTCTAAATTTTTAGATGCCAAGGTTTGCCCCGTTCGGGGTTGAAATTGAGATTCTTCGAAATCGATATTTGTTCGCTCAACGTTGGATTAAAAAAATGTTGATAACAACGGTTGCTCATTTTAAAGTTGATACTTGACATTGATACTGAAATTTTTCAACACCCGCATTTGCTCGCGAAAATTAAATATTTGCCATTTCTCAACACAAACATTTTCTTACTTAACATTGCTATTAACATTCTTCAACGCCAACATTTGCTGATTCGGTATTAAAGTTTTTAACGCAAAAACTTTCCCTCGAAGAGAACAAAAAAAGGATCGTACCGTTGACTACTGATTCGCTGGGATGACTTATCGCAGGAAATTATAAGAAGCTTAGCCGGATACTACGGGAGGAGTTAATAAAACGGAACAATTAATTAGCGCGCTTGTAATACGTTCAGCCGATTAACGTAAACGGTTTGCACGACTTCTGGTATTATAAAGAGAGAGAGAGAGAGAGGGGTGACTGTGCCCTGGCACGGGCATAAGACGATCGCAGAATTTAACGTTTTAACAAATTACACGGACGCCCGGAGTCGGAGAGCCTCCAGGGTGGAGGAAGAGGATCAAAGCCGGTGTACGGCGTATAATCCCAGCCGCGTTTGAGCATCCTGCGAGCGCTTCTGAACTTGTTGTGGGCAAGATTAACGTTTCTTTAATGGCCCGTGTAATATTCCATTACGTACAGTTCGCTCGAGAATTATTGCGTCGACGTCGGCGCAGGGGGGCGGGGAAAACGAATCGACCGAATCGAGAGAGAGAGAGAGAGAGAGAGAGAGGCAGAGAGAGAAAGGGGAGAGGGAGATAGGAAAAAAGGAAAATCACAACGATGAAAAAGGAATTTCTCCTTTCGCGGTATTCGTAATTCCCGTGATATTTTAGTTTGCCACGGTACTCGAGCGATTTCCCGTAATTTAAACTTTCCTCCGATTTACGATACGTCACCGTCCAATGACGTAGACGGTACCCGGGACGCGAGAGAGGGGAGAAAATGAAAGCGGTAACGGACTGTAACAATTTTCCAGCGGGTGTTTGGAGAAGGGAGGGAGAATTGAGATTGATCAAAATTCGGTGCTCTCGATGCGAGTGGTGTGCTCGAAGTTCTCTCGTCTTTGTCCTCGATAGGAAGCGAAATAACTCATGAACGGGGTTGATTCGGATATGTTTCCACCATTCGTCCACTATCTGTCCCCCCGTACTCGTTTCTCTCTCTCCCTCCTTCATTCTTCCTGTTAATGTTATCTGCCTCTGTTTCTTTTTTGTCTCTTACTCCTTGCGTCCCTTTTTTACCCTCACCTTACTTTCTAACCGCTCCTTCTATCTCTCTGTGTTTTCTCTTCCACTTTCTACGCCTCCGTCTTTCTCTCGCTTCCTCTCTCTCTATCCCACTTTGGCTCTCTCCCGCCCCTTTCGTCTTTCCTCTCAATCCATCTTTCTCTTTTTCCCTTTCTCTTGTTCTGTCTACCCCTTTCCTTTTTCCGTTGCCCGTCCCTGTCTCTTTCTTCTGCCTGTCGCCTTCTTTCCTCCCATTCTGGCTCCCTCTTTCGCTTTTTCTTGCATGCTTGCTTGTTTTTCTTTTCTCTTTCCCTCTTCCTTTCTCGTATTCTATCCCTCTTTTTCCCTTCTCTAACTCCATCTTTCTCTCTCTCTCTCTCTCTCTCTCTCTTCCTTTTCTCTCAATCTCTCACTCTACGTATATTTACCGACCATACACAGCGAAAGCCCGTAACACGAATGGAATGAGAGCGAAAGAGAAAAGAGAAGAGAGGAGCTACGAATGGAACGAACGTATTCTAAGCGAGTCGTGGTGATTGAGGGAAATTTCATTATTCTCAGACATTACCCCCGTTATTGTAATGCCATCAAATTGGATACGCTTCGTACACCCCGTGAAACGGGCGGAATATCCTTGAATATCCACGGCCTCCGGCTTCCTCTCACTTCGAACTCGGCAAGATGCTGGAATAAACTTCGTCGCGAATCTTTCACCTTACCGGGACAATTCTGAATTTTAAATAATAAATCTCGATTCAGCGATGCGTTTCTCGTGTACCTCTTTTATCGCCGTATTAGCCTCCCCGCTATTCTTTTTATCCTAGAAATATTCATCGACTAATATTCGGTGTACGCGAAACGAATTTATCAAAGTATTGTTTTTTATTAACGCTGAACACAATAGCTCTAGTAGCACTAGTAGCCAAGAATTATAACCTTATTAGTATAATTTTTTAATCGCATTATAATTTTTCATTAGCAGTGTATAAATTATTTGCTATCAGTAAAGTAGCACACTTCGCTAACGCACTAGTTAGCTTCTAAAAACTCATTTGAATAATACCACTGCACAAGCTGCACTTACACTTGTATATACAAGTCAAAATTCAATACAAAATTGCCTTTAGTGTTTTACTTACCCCCGTACTACATTAGTTATACTTATACCACGCGCACAAGTATAACGTGACAGTAAACCAGCTCCAGTCACTGTTCGTGTAGAAACCAGTAAACGAGAGTCAGATTAATCGAGCGCGTCGAGAAAAAACGAAACAAATTAATTCTTCCTTCGCAAAAAAAAAAAAAGAAAGAAAGAATCGTACGAGCGATCGAATTGGGCCAATGGCTCGACAAACCCGAAACGCCCGCAGGACATGGGGACGGATTCGAAATAGTCCTGTGGAGCCTTCGCTATCCGTTTCGTCGTGGAATACCGTTTCGGTCCCCGCCGGATTTGAATCTGGCACCCGGCGCGGCGGACGCGTTATTGGTTTACTCGCACCACTGATTCCGGGATACCGTCAGTGGTTCTCAGTCAGTTCGCAAAGGTAAACCGCGTATACCGCGCGTCGGGCAAAGAATAAACTCACTTTAACTTTGGAAACGACTTTGAAACGTGAATTCCGCGATAAGCTACTCGACGCGGAAGAATTTTAAGGCCGTGTTGAATTTATTGAAACATAACCGACTATGTTATTCGTTTTAAAGCCAACAAAATATTTTTTAGAGTCGTCGAGATCAATAGAGTTCTTTTTATACGAAATTTCATGTGTTTCGTTACGTATGTCGTTAGAAAAAATATTGTACGTATTTATACTACTTGGAAAATTTTAGACTAACCAAAATCACTGTTTCGACAGTTCTAACGCTAACATTACGCTGAACTAGTCTCAGATAAAACCTTTGAGACAACTCCTTTATACGGAATCTCACTTCGAACAAGACTGTTGAGTGGCGAAAACAAATACATATTCGGACACAAATCGAATTTGATTCTGAATTGGTGCCCACGAACCGTAGTCAACAGCGAGTCACGTAATGACGTTTCCTAAAAAGTTTACGTTTAACGAGGAGAGAACCGCTGCCAAACGAGATTACATTCGTCGCGCAGGCCAGCCTGACCGCGACCGTCCTTTCCGGGAGTTGACGTTGATGTCTCACCCCCAATGAATACTTGGAAATCACGAGTGCCCCGACGTGTACCTCACTTTCCGTCCAATCCCCAAAATTGGAATCACCTTTTTTACGATTCCACGCGAACCAAGCATTACGGTCGGCAAATAAAAAAAAAGCTTCGCGAAAAAATTATTCGAACACCACTCGCGCGGAGCTCGTTGTTTCCGCCCGTGGTCTCGAAGACGAGCGTTTAACGTTTTGAAAATTCACCGGTGTCGAAGAGGAGCGCCCCTGCAAGAGGGGAGATTACATTTGTCGAGTTGGCCAGTTTGGCCCGGTCCGTTTCGGGGGGGGGTTGAAATGGAAGGGGTTGTTGGTTCGAGTACCCCCAATGGTGGGGTTCGATGTCAAAGCCGCACCACTACCATTTGGGTATGAACGTGCGATATCCACACCAGCGCTATTCTCTCTCTCATTCTCCGATTTAGGGGTGGAAAATCACGGGTACCGCAAGGGGGGTTGAATGAGGAGAGGGGGGGGGGGCTAGCACGATTTGCCGCGGTGACCAAGCGTGTCCCTGTAATTAATAGTCCCCCACCACTGACGGACGGTACCAGGGACGAGTTTGCACTCTGTTTCCAAGTGTCGGAGCGAACCGGACGATTGTTTAAGCGAGTAGCCGTATCCAGTGTCTCGCCCAGTCACGCCCCCCAACGGTCCCTGAATGCGGTACGTCCCTGATTGCTTGTAATCTGCTGCGTTTACGGTAAGAGAATAACAAAGGCTACTGATAGGATGAACAACCCTTACCCCTCGATTCTCCAAATGAAGCGTTAAAGGACAAGTTGCGATCTCTAAGTAACTAAGAGTCTTGAGCGTTCCCTTGTTCATTCTACATGTCTTTTTAAATCTAGTACCACGTTCATTCTAAATGAAACTTCACTAGCGATCCTGACGTATTTTATAGAATTTGCATAGGTTGCAACAAGAGTGAGGGAAATTAAAATGTCTTTAAAAGTATTCCTAAACACTTCTGCCATGGGTAACAGACACGTACATCTATGGGGTTTCCCATGTGTCCTCATGTTGACATTGAACTCTAACTACCTTCACCCTTTGCGCACATGATCGCTGGTAAGACTTTGCCACGTTGGATTTTCTTGCACCCACTATCGAATGTATTAATTGCAAAGTCTGATGCCCCATTTCGTAACCAATCCCTTGTCAGCTCGGTCCTTGATCCTACCACAGTATAAATATAACAAACAATAAAATGCTTTAAAAAAATCTCCGATATGAACACGCTAAAAGATTTGTGCGCTAAGGATCGCCGTTAGCCGATCGCTAGAACGTCGACCGTAAACGCGGATTTCCTTTCGGACGTGACAACGGCGACACTCTCGATGGACGCGGTAAGTAACCGCAACAATGCCACGGGAGAAAGGGGGTTGGGAGTAGGGGGGTGAGCAAGGGTGGATCTCTCTCGGAGGTGGAAGAACCAAAGTAATGGATGGCTGCTGGAACCCGAGGCGAGTGAATTGTTGGCCCCTGCACGTCCGCGTTGGAGACACCCTCGCCTTGCCCTGGCCGCGTAAATCAATGCACCCCTTCGTCCTCTCGCGCTACCAACCCCTCCGTGCCACGCCGCCACCACCACCACCACCACCACGAGCAAACCCCTCTTTTCTTCGGCCTCTACGTCCTCTCACGGAGCAGCAGCAGCAGCAGCAGCAGCAGCAGTAGCGACAGCAGCCCTCTTCTCTGCTGGCACCGGAGAGGGGTGAGTTAGGGGGTGTCGGAGACGTCCGGCTACTGCATTATGTATTTCTCACCGAGCCGCCACTAACTTCCACCCTCCTTCAGCCCCCCCCCCTCCCACCCTCCCTCGTCCGACCGTCTCCTTCCTTTCCTTCCTCTCCCCTTTTTTCCATCTTCCTTTCATTCTTTCTTTCTTCCGCGTTGTCTCTCCTCCTCCGCCTCCTTTCCCCCTTCGTTCCACGGTCGATCCTCTCCGAGGCGGCCACTGAGGTCTTTTTTTTTTCCCTCGCGAGGCGACATCCCTTTTAATCACCGAACCGACCGTCGCCCCCACGGTACCGGACGATGCTCCCGTGAAATTAATTTCCTATGCCGACGCGAGATTCTCTCCTATCCTCCCAGCTATCGGTTTTGCCTAAGGTTCAGTCTAATTCCCTTCGGTTCTTCGTTATTAGCTTCCAGTCACAGCGACACGTTTCTTTTCGCTCTTGAGTTTGTTGTGAGTTAGAGATGCTCTAAAATGATCTCTAATATTCGCTGTAAATTCGTGCGGATGGAATTAGGTAGATTCTCTTTAATATCTGTTATAAGTGATAGCAGATGGAGTTATTACACTTTTCCTAATATTTGCTACAATAACGACGATATAATTTGACTCGCGTATTAACCGTTTCATCATATTGCTCTATAAAATTATAGAGCAATATGCTGAACATGATCTATAATTTTATAGAGCAATATAGATAAATACCTATACACATATCTATGTAATTACTCATACATCATGCCACTATAATGTATATTCAAAATTTTTTTTCTCTAGTAATCGACTCTGGTAATTACGCCTCTTTCCACTAACCACCATTTCGATACTCAACGTTCTCCAGCGCTTACGAGAAAACTTTCTGAAATACCATTCCAATTTCCACTGAACTTCATTAGTATCGAACGGTCATCGCGCAAAGCGTCGTGCACACACTCCCGCCATCGAAGCCGCCGTATACTTTCCGCATTCGTGTCGCTTCGATAGAAGATCGAGCGATGTTATTTACGCAAGATGGCAGGTCCTCTCGTACCCGGTACCAGCTGATGGAGGATACCTCTGTCGAGGCAGTTAACGTCATTTTAACCGCTGACTGCTCTCGCAACCTTATACCGAGCCGTTCGTCCCCCGTTCGTTCAAGTTCAATCACCGTGTATCGGCTGTCCCGTCCAATCAGGGACGATCGACTGTCCCCCGGTTTTATGCGTGAGCGTCCGTCGTCTCGAAAACGAGTCTCGTACGTGAACTATAACGCATACCGATGCGCTCGATATAGCCGAAGGATATCGGCTTACAGGTTCGCCGATTGTCTTCAACATTTTCCTGCAGGGACTATCGAAGCTTCGATCTTTCCGCCGTGAACTTTTTTTTCCTCTCTTCTGTTTCTCTCTCGGAACTGCCCTCTCGTCTCCGTTTCTCGTTCCCCCCCGTGAACGCTGATTCGCTCCTGACAAGTTCGGTATTCTTTATTCAGTTTGTTGTCCGCGAGACTTTTTTTTTTTTTTGCTGACACTGTCCTTGAGCAAAATTCTGATCGAAACGATGAGTGGCGTTCTTTGGTACTGTTTTAGGGTTACGTAGAGCTAATTTAAGATTTTTGGAACGGTTAGGTGGGATTTTGGAGTGATTATTTTATACGATAGCATTCAATTATCCAATTGTGCAATTTTATATTATCCACCGATTATTTTTTGTTGCGCCCGTATTGTTTTAAGAACTTTCACTAACTAAAAATTTATGTTGATAACCTATGATATTAAAATTGTCATGAATTAATTTCGAATGATATACCAAAGTCAACAAATGTATACCTACAGCGCGAGACATGAATCTCGCTAAAAATAAATTTTGGTTGATTCGACGAGCCTAAAACTATCGCTCAAAATTTAACACTCATCAAGAGACAAGTTCTTGTCTCGAGCCAAGTACAAGTACGCAATACTAGACCCTGTATCTTTAATGAATATCTCCAGGGAACGGAGATCAAAATGATATACCCCAAAGCTTTCTCTGCTTTGATGAAAAAAAAAAAAAACATAATAAAAATTCCCTTCGATGGAAACGAATAATGCCCATCCCCAATCGCGAACGATCGTTCCGATTATTCTCAATATCCACGATGCGATCGTCGAGCGATAAGGACGAGTTAGAAAATCGCGCACGTGACCTCGGGGTGGTTCGCGGGGGTAAAACGCCCTCGATTCGTGAACCAACATCAACTGGTCCTGGATCAGAAGAATCCAGAGAGTGAGAGAGAGAGAGAGAGAGGCGAGGGTTGACTGGTGGTGGTACGTTCGCCGTCGCGCGGGAGGCAATAACGGCCGACGCGTGGCGTCCTCGCCACCCCCGTATCACTCGATCGGACCCCCGGCGCGTTGCTAAATACCGCATCCCCTCCTCGACGACCGCCGCCGCCGCCGTCGTCGGCACCACCCCTAAGTCGTCTTCGAGCCAGCCCTTATATCGTTGTCAAAAACTACCCTCGACCGTTCCAGATTAAAAGCTGTGATTATACGTGGCATCAGGCAGCTAACCCTCTGCTTCTCGTTGAGAGAGAGAGAGAGAGGGGGGGAGAGGGGGGGAGAGAGAAAGTCTGCCTCTTTCTGCCTCTCTCGCTTTATCCTTACCTATCTCACATTGTATTCCGAAATCGCTCTTTCCCTCCCTCTCTCATTCGCTTCACTCCCTCCCACTCTCTCCATTTAAATTGCGAATGCCGCGCGTTCCTCGGCTTCTATTTAAATGTAATTTGTATCTTGCACGCGCGACCATTCGCTCTCGCTCGTCTCTGTTTCTCTTTTCCTCCGCGCAATATCTTCGTTCTCTCTCGAACATTCTCTTTTCCTATCTCCGTCTTCGGCGCCTACACTCTTGCGATTACTCTTTCCCCGGTATCTCGCCGGCCGTAGTCAAGTGGACGACACGGGAATACTCTTCTTTTCTTTTCAGTCGTGCGTTGTAATTTTTGCCGTGAAACTCGACGGAAATTCTTCGCTCATTGGCTGTTACTGCCACCCTGTGCGGGTGTTTGCAGTAGAATTTGGAAACACGGTCGGTGGTAAAAAATTCGTTTGAGATGACGGGAACTTTGAAACTGATCCTTTCCTTTTATGTTTCTATTTCGGAGAATAAGTATTTTTCCAGAAAAATTGCGTGGGGAGAAGAAAAACAATTTATTTACGATTTTTTAATATATACACTAAACATACGTATAATTAGTTACGTCTATCCCGTGTTAGAACATAGCACTCTCAAGACAGAGTCTCACATCGATGTTCAAAAATTCAATTAAAATTAAAATATTGTATATTTAGGTTAAATCGTATATTTAGAATGCTTTAAGAATACATTTCCATCTAAAACAACCGTCGAAATCCCTAAACGCGATCAAGTTTTATTACTCGTCATTAACCGTTAACGACGGACATTCCCATCCGGGAATCCTTTTTTTTTCGCACCGCTCTTCGTCAGCTCGTATCTTCGTCCTTGCGTTATCGTTTCACCCCGCTCTCGTTTTCCCGGGGACTCCATAAACGTACCGCGGCATGGAATGCGAACCGCGATGCGGCTGCGGCCGAGCCAAGTTTCTTGGTGTTCGGAGCGATAAATCAAACTAGCAGTGATAACTCTTGGAATAATGGCTCGCGAGATAACGATACACGGGGAAGCATCGTCTTCGTCCACCGGAATTGATTCAGTCCCTCGTTTGCGCTTTATTCAAGAAGACGCGCAATCGCGTCGTGTCTGACATTTAATTTCGAGCATCGTAATTAAATCAGTGCACCGTTTATTAAGCGTTCGATTATGATGAGATTACCTGATTGATGGAGTAGGGAGAAGAAGATACTTGTTTTAAATACTACTACACTGAAACGAAAGTGATATCAAACTCAACTAATTTGCTATACTTGCGTGTCTACATAAATATCTAAACTGCATAATTAAGCATTTTTTTTTAACTACTCCATTTGTATTATATTTGACAAAGGTGATTAAAAAAAAATGAATCTACATTTGAATTGAAATAGATTCGAGGGACGAGCGAAGTTAATAAGCTTTGTATCACTTTGACGAAAAGTCGCATAATGATCGACGACGCGTTAATGCTTCTCTCCCTCCGTGAAAAGAGGCGCATACGAGATATATATTCGAAATTATCAGATCGAGTTAACCAGAGCTCAGACTCGCTGCGCATAATGGAGCTGTCACAAATGCAATTGCGCTGCACGCGCTCCGCGTTCCTTTTTTTTTTTTCTCTCTCTCTCTCCTTTGATTCGATCCTGCCTGGATTTCCCACGCCGCATGGGGTGACTCTTTATACAGTATCAACGCTGCGGAGGGTGCAGGATTTATTTTACGAATCGCCGTATCGACGCGTGCCACCGCCGGTTTACCCCAATTTTTAGGCCCACGAATTCGTTACGATCGTAATTAGGTATAATCGGCGAGAAATTGGGAACCTCTCCTCCTTCACGTCGTTGTGAGTTGCAGATATCAACATAGAACTTTTCTCAAGAATCGTTTTTGAAAAAATGAGAGTCGTGTATGGGGATTAGGTGAAATACGTAATTTCGCACGCTAAATTTATTTAATTTTTTACTCTAAGGACGCACTATTATATAATACATATATGTATGTGTGTTGCCGGCCCAATACTGGCCCAATATAACAATAGGAATATCAAGATGTGATTTTTATGTTTCATAAAACAATTCGTCGCGAAAGAAAAGAAAAAATAATCCCCATAATGTTCCAACTTTTATACCAAAATCTACGCAAAGTCCATTATACGTTCACCGATAAATCATTCGAAAATTGACACATGATTCTTGACAGATGTACATCAAAATTTGTTTTTTATGTTTCACAAAACAATTCGATAAAAATAGCGACAAAATAATCCGAGCAAAAGAGGCGAACATATTTCTTTTTAAACGAAACCTCTGCCAACCCTAGCAGTTTATAATACTTCAAAAAAAAGTGTACATAACACAATGCAATTATCGATCACTCGGTAGACACGCGAACGACGTATCGCTGTATCGCGTTTGTAAGGAGGTATTAAATCATTACCGCGCATTAAAGGGCGGAAACCGCATAACACGTTATACTCTCATTACGCGGCAATGTATGGAAGTCAATATAGGAATCGCGTAACCTGTGATTTAGATGCATGCACGGGCCACCGACGTTCTCTACTCTCCCTCCCCGTGTTCGCGCAGAGGGGTGACTTAATGACAGGTATACGCCGCTGTACTCTCTTCCTGGGTACACGGGATGTAGTAGCACGTGTCGCGTATCATCGCACCCCCGTGCATCTCGTTTCGAATGCCAAATGCACGCGAGAGAAGGAAGAGGTGGGGAGAAGAGTGGAGAGAGAAAGAGAGAGAGACAAAGGAACTCGAAAAAGTTCGATCGAAACACCGTTCTCCGTGGGTAGGAGATTCCGCGAGGTGTGTTAAATTAATGATTCGATTATTCGTTGTCGTTCGAACGGGTATCTGGAAGAAAGGAGTGTGGTGCGTTTTATAAAGGTTTAGTAATTAACGCGTTGATCATCGCATCGCACACGTTGGGTGAGACGTTGAATTTCGGTACCGTAGTTATGGAATATTGTTTTTTATCGATATTAATATGTTAGGGTCATTATATGTAGGGCCTAAATGTGGATGACTAATTTAGCTATTGTAATATTTTATATCGCGACAAAATTTTTAATCGACCCACTGAAGAACTGCTAATTTGCCTGTTCTAATTACAATGTTAATTCAATATCAAATGTTCAAATTACTCCACTGAAAATCCGCTAATTTAACTATCCTAATTAAAATATTGTTTCATCACAGAATTTTTTAATTCCTCCACTTAAGAATCTATAAAAAAAAAATTATAATTTTCAGAATAATCGGTAACCGAATAATCAGGCGGTCGGGCAATCGATATCCGCGCACACTTAAAAAATCATTCAGCTTCAGGATTACAAACAAAATTCTGAATAAACATTCCACAACCTCCCAGCAAAGTGTCATAACTTCTCCCCATACGAGATATCGATCTCCGGAAGTATTCGCATCTCGCCCAGCACGATACAATCGAATACAACTGAACGTCCCTTTTGTGTTTCGCCTCGCGCGAATTATGCGAGCATTAAAGTCATACGTCAGGGACGTCTCCGTCCCACGGAGGAGAGCCCCCCGACGCGTGAATTTCACGACATTTAAATGACCCCCGCGAAGTGTCTTTGACCACGCGGCTCGAATCACCCGAGCTACTATTTCAGGATGTTTTCGTAATAATAAAGCCGCGTTGTATGGGGCTCGTTCAGACCCCCAGGATAACGGAAGTTGGCTGAATGGAGAGGAAAAGAGAGAGTTGCACCCTTCGTTTCTTCCGCTCTCCTTGCTTAACACCCTCGTTTCGTACGTTATACGAGAGAGTGTGAAACGGAAAGAGACGGGCAGACGGCGATACACGGTGAGAGAGAGAGAGAGAGAGAGAGAGAGAGAGAGAGGGTAGAGGGGGAGGGAAGCATGCAGGAAATACGCGACTACCGCGGATAAGCACTCGTAAAAATTGCACTCGCACACGAAGGCATAGATGAATAGTACGTGCGTTGGAACATAATATACGCGCTATTACGCAGATTTCAAGTAGGGGGTACATGGGGGGGAGGGTGTATTGTGACAACTCTATCCGGTGACTAGTAGCTACCCTCTCGAAGGATGCACCGCCCGCAATTTTTTCGCGCTTCACGCTTATCTCGTTGGATAATTTTTACATTTCGTTATACGCGTTGCTGGGAATGTTCTTGTACAGGATTGATCGAAGGTCGCTTGTAAATTGTCCCGTTTTCGTATTTGTTTTTTGGGTATTTGTTATTGCTAATTGATATGAAATATAGCCCATGTTGTAGCTTTAATTATAATGTTGTAATATTACAATAATAATATACTATATTTCGGAGTCTTAATTTTATACAAATTGGTATGAGATATAGCCCCATATTGTAGCTTCAATTATAATGTTGTAATGTTACAATAATAATATATTATACATATTTCGGTGTCTTATTTTTATACAAATTAAGCAGACGACCTATCAAAAAAAAGAAATTTTTGAGAATACTTAAAATCGAAAAGCAAAAATTTGTCATGGAATGAGGCTATTAAAATATTATTTTGACATTGTTCCGAAAATTTCCTATCGCGTACTTACGCTTTAACCTCTCATCCATTTCGTCCAGATTTAGCAATTAACTAACAAAGACAAATTTTCCAAATTATCCGGGAGCCCGAAGTTAATCGAAATTCGAAAGGGACTCGCTATAAACGGGAGACTGAATTACAGGCTCGTGCGTTTTATTGGCTGTACGTCGACAATAGAGATCTCGACACATTTTTCCACGGTGGATCGTCGTAACGCTTCGCGATATAATATCCGAGTCGCACAAAGGGTCCTGGATATTATCCTTGGTCCACGCGGCACGCATAAAGCACGACACGCGGCGCGGGGCTTAAAACACGATAGGACGAAGAAGAAACTAACGGATCGATGAAATTAGCATGAAGCGTGAAGAGAGCGAGGGTGGGCGATTCCTGAAGAGGGTGCTGGTCGACGAATAGAGACGTCATAATATTGCTCTCGCGCGATGTCGTTCCTAGCTATCCTTCGAGCGGTAGAATCTTCGGTGGCGAGGGGATAACGAGCGGTACGATAATTCGAATGTGATAACGTCGCTTATCTCGAAATAAGTAGTCGAAAATTATATAATAATGCGTTGTAATGCATCGCAATCGTGTCGGTTTGATAGAAACGTGACGCGGTTAAAATATTAACGTTTGTGAGATAACAACGGGAAATTAACCTAAAACACTGAATTGTTTTTATTACAACATTATAATTAAAGTATAACGTGGAGTTAAAATGAAGTTAGAAATATGCGTTATCCTAAGTAAAATATTGTTCTAATATTAAATTCTGAATTGCACGATATAGAATTATTTTAATTGATTCGCCCTAAGATTTTTGATCTGATCGTCCTAATCAAAATATTAATCACTTAAACTAATTTTTGACCATTCTTAAGAGAACTCATAATTAATAATACGAAACCTTAACACAAAATGAAAATTGAATAAATTGCTGATTAACATTCTCGCAAAACTGTCGAGACCCCGTAAACGCAATTTATCGCGACGCGCAATAAAAAATGGCACATTATATTGAGCATCGATCTAAAACCGGGGGCAGCGTTCAACGCCACCAAAGACCCCAATTCAACCGAAATACAAGTACATCCAAGGAAATGGATCAAGTGTGCTTATTATTATTAACAATGCGAGGCTCTTCGCTCCGAAATCAAACGGGGGAAGAACGGAGTGTCCCGTGGCTCCGATATTTTCGCGAGTGGCACGTTTTTGCCGCGACAAAGAGAGCCATTGTAGGATCGATTTCTAGTGCGCGACGATTGTCACAATAATGACGAGGGTGACGCACGTCGTAAATGTCGCTGGTAGGAGCGTAAGGAGCGATATTTGTGGTTGACGTCAATCAAAAAACGGTCAAACAACCGGGGACACTCGATGTCGCGTGAGGCCCAGATTGTCGTTTGACTGGCAACCGTTCTTTGGGGGGGACCCCGCTTTGTCGCGAAGAGTCTCCTCGCCACAAAGACTTCTCCATTGTGGGACACGCTTTGACGTCTAGTGACTTTCGAATCTGTGTCTTGATATTTAATCGTCAGAATTCTTTTTCCACGAATTATTTCGCCTCGAATGGAATGGATTTTTTTCAACTGTCGACCGCGGTGGTTGGAGAAAAGTTTGGGTTCTTTGAGTTGAAACCCCGTGAGTTATAATAAAACAAGAAGATCGTTAAACTGATCACCACGGAAACTTCCATCGAATTTCACGCGTCGAAATTCGAATGAAGGAAAAAGAAGAAAATTCAAGTCCTTTCCTTTAAACTTCCGTTATACCGGCAAAAACGATACGTACAGAGGAGAAATCGCGTGTCCAGGATTACGTGCGAGTCCTGGGATTGGCCATGGGAGATTTTCGTTCCCCGAGGTTTGTTAGACCCGGTGTCAAGGTTCCACGGCGTTGAAACGAGCTGACATCTCGGACCCACGAGCGGAGTGGTGTCATCCCCCTCACTGCACACGCAAACCGACCGCCACCACGGACACGTTACTGACACGACAGAGACGTCACTGACACGCTCTCTCTCTCTCTCTCTCTCTCTCTCTCTCTCTCTCTCTCTCCCTCTCTCTCTCTCTCTCCTGCCTTGTCTTCGACACCCCTTCACGTTCGGAATGTCCCCGCGTATCTTCTAACGTTACGACGGCTCACGGAAACGAATCCACCGTAGTACGTACGGTGGATAGTAAAAATATTCATCCACCGCGGATAGCAATTTAACGTGTTGACGTGTACGTGTATCATCAGTAGCTCGTAGGTATTTGGATGTCCCATCGGGCGTCGTGTACACCACCAAATATGTAGTTCGTTCGTAAAACAAATTGTTGGGTAATTGAGAATTAGAATTAGAGTACGTACCGAAATATTAATTATGATTAATTAAGTGGTCATTTTTATTTGTAACACGAAACCCAGCGTCGCTATTTCTAATGCCATGTACAGATTCGTGCCAATCATAATATCAGTTTACTATTTAAACACACAAATGTGGAGCCTGCACCAGAAATCGTAACTCTCACAATTTCTGAGCTATCTCAACGAAACCGAGTGCAATTTAAAGCCCAAGAATCATGAAATCATAAAAAATTGTTTACCGTCGTGTTTACCGTCTAAAATATAAACGGGCACCAGATCATTGACAGAATTAAACGCTTTTTCACGCTCCGAAACTCGCTCCGGCTTACTTCGGGCTAAACGTACGAATACTTACTCATGCGCGTGGAAAAATATAGAATCCGGGGGAATAAATCGCAAAACTATCGGCAGCAGGAGGACGTACCGCTTTAGTTTCGCAGGGATTCTTTTACGACTTCTTCGGGATTTATACGGGGTGTAAGTGACAGACGCAACGGAGGCGGCGCGGCGCAGAGAAATAGAGGATAAATAAAAGATACGAATGATAAAACGAATTGAACCGTCCCACCTACCGACAATGAAATACCCTCGCGCGACGCGTATCTTTATCATAGAAAAGAAAATTTTGTAAATCAACGTTAATCGTAAGAAACCATAAATTACTCGTAACGATAAAAAAAAAATTAAATGTTTCGTTAACATTACCGATGGTGGACAAACTGACGGAAAATAGGACAATTTTGAGATACTGGAACATTGAGACTTGTCTGCCCTCGAAATTATGTTAATTATTTGAGTCCTGTCGATATAATATCGCACACGGTGATCCAGTATTTCAACATTACAGTAATACAGCACGTGTGATTGCACCGACAAATTCACAAATATCATTTACTCGTTCTACCTTAAACTTAAACTTAATTCTCGCGCACTTGCCCCATGATTTCTTTCAATTCCATTCAACGTCCCAACGTTACTACCCCATACACCAACGTCACTCTTACCCACATATATTTATCTACACTTACATATTTACCCTTCGCGTGAAAACTTTAAAGGCACCCTGCATTAATTATTAAACCCGCCGTACTCTACGTCAGACTCGTCGCGAATCTCGTACACTTAATTTCACGCGAGTTCCGCGCAATCCTATTTAATTTCATTCGGGAGTAAACGGAGTGCTGAAATTATGTTTACTCTGTGGATCATGGCAGGTCGTCGGCGAAGGGCGGACGGGGGGAGGGGGAGGGTTTCTGCCGGAACGTCAGACAAACGATCGGAAGATGTATCGGTTGGTGTAATATCGCATGGTTTATAACGTTGCGTTAACGTACACGCTCGTTTCTCGCCCAATCGCGAATGCCGCAGACGCGCGAGTGCGTACTTACGTTGGCAGAAGCCAAAGTCCCCTTGGAGTGACGCGAGACGGATATAATTGAAGGCGGAGGTAATTAACTCCCTCGCGGAGCACACACCGGCAGCCACTCACCGCATCGTTTTAATTACCGCTCTCATTGCATTTCATCGGGCAGAAGCGCTCTCCCGCGTTACCCCTTCCCCCCCCCCCACTCACCGCCCCGTGCTCCTCCTTTCCTCCTTACCTCTCTCGTCGTGTATCTCCGCGACTCCCCCCCTCTCCCCCTCCTCCCTCTCCTCCCCTGACTGCCGCCCCTTCGCGACTACCCCACCCCCTCCCCTCTCCCCGTCTCCCCCACCCCCCACCGGAGTTTCGTGTTTATAATAAATCCGATGCCACGGAGCGAGTGCCTCTTGAGCCACTCCCGCAATTTCCTAAAGGCGTCCCTAGGAACGTCGCGTCGCGCAGCTAAACGCGATTGGAAACAACCGAGAATCTTTTCCCTCTTGTGCTCTTTTCTCTCTGTTTCTGTATTTTCTCCGCTCGGATTTTTCCCTCTTTCTCTCTCTCTCTCTCTCGGTGTCTCACTCTCTCCCGCGCTTTCTCTCTCTCTCTCTCTTTCTACCCGTATTTCTTTCAGTTTTATTGTTCATGTTTGCTTTCTTTTCTCAGTTTACTCTCGCGTAATTAATTGGTCTATTTCTATTCTTTAGTTGTTTCTTCAATTTTTTAATTTGTGACTTAGCCCGGGATATTTTCTGTCTTCCACTCCATGCATTTCTCTTCTTTGCTTTTCTTTTTGTGGATCTGCACAAGTAGCTATTTTTATTTTTATTCTGACTTTGCACCTTTTATATTTTATGTATCTCGATTTATTCTTGTATTTCACGAGACGTGGTTGTTATTTGTTATTCCTAGTATTCGGAATAACGTATGTCCACGGTGGACAGATTAGATTGTGTCATTAAAAATGAAGAAAGAATTTATTTTTTAAGGATACTGTCCTATTACAGGGGCAACATTATTTTCCAATGGAAATCGTGTAATTATTAAAATAGTTATTGATGTCACACTATTTTAGTACCAAACAAGTTTTATTGATAATGAACACATAAAGGAAAACATTGTTCGCTAACTTGTGAAAAAAATTATAACGCTGTCCGGCCGATAGGAGTTGAAAATGAGAACCCGTGTGTCCCGTGTGTTCCAGGTTTCCTCTATCAACAGGGTGCTGAGAAATTTGGCAGCGCAGAAAGAGCAGAGGCAGCAACAACAGCAGCAACAACAAGGAGTGGGTGCCGTTGGTGTTGGCGTCGGCGCTGGGAGCCCCGCTGAAAGTGTTTACGATAAACTGAGGCTACTCAACGGGCAGACCACTGGATGGCCAGGACCCAATCCGTGGTAAGTAGGATGGATTTTGATTTTTTTATTTAAGTGTACTGGTCTCTCCTCCGTTACGAGGATGAGTATAAAGCGAATTGGAAAAATATTTGTCTACTAAAAGAGATTCGTTTTTCAATGAATTCTGTCGGCCCAAAAAATTTGGACGCCTAATTTATTTTCATCTTGAATGTGATAATGTTACGTGAAATAGAATTTAGTTATCTCGTGTGCACGGTGTTCCAGAATTTTAGGCGTAATATATCGTACGCGTGCTTGGAATTATCTCAAATATCGCACCTTTTAACGGAATACCAGAATTTATTAGACACTCGATAGATACATACACATTTTTTTTTTTAACATTTATAACACGGAAAGAAAATTTCGTTTCATTGATCTCTGAAAAATGTACATCAGGTATCCTTCGGGCGCTGGCAGTCCATTTCCACCATTGCAACCGAGCTTGAGTCCAAGTCACCGTACTGCTCTACCTCCGGATCCTGCGGATATCCTGCACGCGAAGAAAGGTAAGCGAAATCATTTTTTGTTTTTTGTCAATTTGAATCCTCGCTAATTAGGGAAGGAAATTTAATATACCAGGGGAAGCATATAATAAACGTCATTAAAATAAGTCTCGTACGTTTGGGAGTAGGAAATGATATTCCGAGTGTAAGTTGTAGGTAGGGGAGATCAAAATATGTCACCCTTGCATTCAAATAATTATTACTTGAAATATTTCATTTAATTATAGAAGTGAGAGTTTGTTACGACGTCGAAATTTCGACGAAATCGCTATAATCCCACGTAATTCCATAATTACGTTTATCTCCCAATAAGCTTATCGCGGTCATAATTGAATCTCAAACTCGCCGAAAAAAAAAACCAACAAACCTGCGTAGCGACACTTTTCGAACGCCTTGTAAAATCGGGCAACGCGCGCAACGGGTGCGATTTTCCTCGTTAATGTGCGTAACCGACCACACTCTCAGGTGTGCGTTTACGCGTGGGTGAAATGGCCGCGAACCAACGGGGGGGGGGGGGGCAGGGGGAGAAGGCCAGCACGTAGAAACGCGTTTTAATTAATTAATCTGCCGGGGTGAAACGATACTAATATCAATGTAATTCCGACGGTGGGTCCCGCGGTTTGCCGCATGCGTGTGCAGCGCTTTTCCTGTAATAATTGTAACGTGTAAGCGGTGAAAGGGGGGTGAGCCGAGCGGGGAGTGGAAACGTGGTTGCAGTCGACCGACCAACCCACACGAAATTGTACTTCGACCAACGGAATATATCCTCCCCGCCCCCCTCACCTACGTTGTTACCCCCTCACCCCTGCCCCTCTTTTCATCGAACGGCCCTGCACGCGTTCCCTTTGGCGGCACATCAAACGCGAGATTTCTTTTGGAACGGCGTTTTCCCGCCAGGGTGACGTACGTTGTCACGAGCAGCGAAAAACAGCCCCTTGTGTGTGCGTGTGGGTTTTTTTTTTTTTCTTTTTCGCTACCGCATGCCGGGATCTTACGCCTTGTCGCTAGGATTAAGCTGGGAACACGCATGTAACACGCAGGGCGTTTACACTCGTTGTAACGATACGGTGTTAACGCGCGATATATAATTTGTTTATCGGTGGTTTGCGTGAATCGCGAGCGAAGCAAACCCAACGGTGATAGTATTTATTTCAAAATTTGAAGGGACGGTTAGAATTCGGAATTCTTTATTTTGAAATTAGATGATTGAATAGGAAGCAGCCTTGATTGAATAGAGTCTACAATATATGTACAGAATTTGACGATATATTTCATTTGCTATGGTGGTGATCTTACTCTTTGCTCGTTTAATTCAACTGCTGCACTTACCCACCGAACAATTAAACAATTGCTTGAACATACTTACATATTCATAAAAGATTAATCAATATCATCACGTTAAGTAACAGTTATACAACCAAACGCTATTTTATTCTTGTCGCCCAAATAAATCGCATTGAACGAAAATTAAATAATTGCTTCTAAATAGAAATAGTTTAAACAGTGGCCCAGCTAGATATACGTAATTGTAGATTTAAAAGAGATCGTTACTCGCACCGTTCGATTCGTCCACGGAATATTATTTCGTATTCCAATGGGGTAGAAGGGGGTACAATCAAATATGGTAACTGTTTTGAGCACTCAACCGCACGCGGGCCCCGGGGGCCGGATTATCTCCCGTTGCTGCAGGGTTGGCTCCGTTTATAGGATAACCCGTGTCAGGAGGGTTGTTTCTCCACCCCTCTCCGCGCTTCACCCCCCCCCCTCGCCCTCTCTCTCTCTCTCTCTCCGCTTAGCTCCGTCCATCTCCGGCGTCGTTTCTTTCTCTTCGTTCATCCTTCCTACGTGTGTTCTTCAACGTTGCCGATGTATCGGACGGCTCGTGATACGAAATACGCCTCCGGCCAATCACGAGCGACAACTGGCACCCTCCTCGAGGAGCAAAACGAAAGCAGATTACCGTGCAATCATCGCACCGAGTATAAGAGTGGATTTCTTCCTCGTACGAGGAGCGGGATGAAAATTTTTGGTGATTCTTAGGCACGGAGAGGGGGTTCAAGGGTTTGTTTGTCTGCACTCGCTAACGACAAATGAAATTGGAAATCGCGTTCTGTTGTCTGGGACATGAATTTAGAATATTATAATTCAATGTTTATATCGCGAGAATTTGAACGTACGATCGAGATGATTTGCTGTAAATTTTTTAATCGAGAGAGGACTGCCCGGTTCGATGAGATTTTTTTTAATACAAAATCATTTTCTGAAAACTCAAATTCTAATAATGTTCTTTTAAGAGTACCGATTAAAATTATAATTGTGAATAATAACACATTTATATTTGAAAGTACAAGATCCGTATACAAAATTTCGAATTCGATTAAAAAATTGATAACCGGAAGAAATCATATCATGGAAGCCGCGTAAGTGGATCTGATCGAAATGAAATTGCAAACACAAACGCGTTCATATGTTAATGGATGAAATCAATATCCAGATTTCCGATGCGACTCAAAGATCGATGCACTAGGCGAAAATAGCAAAAGCAGAAACGCGGCCAGCTTAAACATCCTCGTCGTGCGTCGCCATCGTCGACGTCGGCATCGCTGGGGTGTCTGGTGCGACTGATCTACAATGCATCTCGGAGGTGCATTGTGTCGGCCTGCACGAGACGAGACGCAGCGGTATGCAGAAGAATTCCATGAGAGGGTGGCGAGGAAAGGGAGCGGGGGAGGGGGGTAAAAATAGGAGGGAAGAACAAGAGAGGCCAAGAAAGGAGGAGAGACGAGCACGCAAAGAGACTCTGTACTGATCGAAACGAAAGGGGTTCGGGTCGTATGGCTATTGTTTTTCACCTCCCAGGCTCCGTACTGGCGCTACTGTAAGATGAGAAAAAAAAAAAGAAAAAAAAAGAGGACACGAGTCCTGAATGTCATCCAACCATTTCAACAAACCCCGCCATGTTGCGCGACGCGTGTGCGTGAGTTTCCTTTCTTGCGAACGGGGAAATCCCGAATTCGCGAATTGGCGAAACTTTCCCTTACGGGATGTATCGGGCTTTTTATAAATTTCACCGTTGTCGAGAGAGCCGACGATGATTAAAGTGGCGGAGAAAATGAAAATTATTATGAACGCTAGTTTGATTTTTACTGGCTGGCGGGGTTTTGAAAGTGAGTATTAGGACAATTGTTAGAAAAGTCGACAATGATAATGGCTGTTATTGAATTATATTTAAAAACACGAGGGATTGCATTGAAATCTGTGACTAGGGAAATTTATGATACGTCTGATTTATGTAAATATGCCTCGTTATAAATCCCGGTGCGCGCAACGATAATATTATAACCGCAAACCTAACGAAATTGAATTTAAAACAACGTTCAGATTTCATATTATACCGAAAGGTAAAAACCTCGAAGGATGACCCGCACGAATCGTGATACCAACTGCTTATCAAAAACACTCACGACAGATGACAAACAATGCTGTATCAAACTTGTACAAACTAACGTGGTACAACGAAAACTGGTAACCAAACGTTCGTAGTCTAGAAACGACCTACCAACTTGAACAAACGAACCTACACGATTCAAAACGCAAACAAGTCACTAGGTGTCCTAAACATGAGTCTACTTCACGATAATCTAGGTTAGTATCGTTATCGTACCGCGTTTACATATCCATTATCCCTTCCTACGTTTCCCATTTGAATTAAAGCAAAGCACTTTGGAGTAGTATTTCATTTTCAGCAACGTAACGCGGGAAACGCATTCGTTTCTCTCTCTCTCTCTCTCTCGCTCTCTCTCTCTCTCTCTCTCTCTCTCTATTCGTTGTGGAGCCCGTGCCTTGTTCCTCGCCGGGGGCGTCCCCCGTGATTCGGTTCTCCCATTTCTTCTCTTTTTTTTTTTATTTCGGTACTCTCATCGTCATCAGAGGTGTATACACAACACTCTGCGGCATATTCGTTGATCTCTGGCTGAGATAGAGAGGTAAAACAATATAATAGCCGCCTGGTGCGCTCTCTGGTAGGGTATCCGGGGTGTACTGAGGGCATTATCGTCGACCTCTTTATCTGCTGCACCCGATCTCCCTCCGCTTTTCTTCTTCTTCTCTCCTCTGCCTCTCTCTCTCTCTCTCTTTCTCTCTCTCTTTCGCCCCCGCGCGCGCGCTCCGTGCCTACTTCTTCGTCTGGCGCTCTCTGTCCCAGTAGGTACATACCGTTGCAACGATGCGAAACCTTTTATCGTCGACCAGAACAATGCGGCAGTCTCTGTGGCTGTCGTCGTCGTCGTTGCCCGTTGTTGTTGTTGTCGTTGTCGTTGTTGTTGTTGTCGTTGTCGTCGTCGTCGTCGTCGTCGTCTACGCCATCGTCGGCCGTCTCATCCTCGTCGTCGTCGTCCTCGTTGTTGTTCTTGTTGCCCCTGACGCAACCGTCGACGTGGATCCTCGTGGAAATACGCGATCCGCATATTAATGGTTCCCCGATATCTTTTGTACGTTCTGTGTGCTAGCGGATCTTTCTCGGCCGGAGAAAGGGGAAAAAAGTTTTTTCAGAGAAATCCAGAGCTATTCATTGTCGAGCGGGAACGAGCGAGCGAGCGAGCGAGCGAGTGCATGGGGAAAAAAACGTTCGCCGAAAAATCGCGACAGCTCAAATTCAATGTCCGTCGGTTGGCACGATTGTTTTCTATCGGGATGAACGTTGTTGTCGCGAAATGACGGCGATACGTGGAACGTGGATCGTTGTACGGATAAAAATGTTCAGTGATGGAAACAACCTATAATTATGATGTTCGGATTAGGTTAGATTAGGCAGTCGTTGCAGTGCTGAGAAACTAATCTATCAGAACGTAACTCAATACATATTATATCGAGTGCCCCGTTTTAAAAATCACCATGTACATGTCCTACAGATAAAAATATTCAGTTCGTTTACCGGCATTCCGATAAGCACCACCACGCTCTTCGTACTTTCATCGACGCTACAGGCTGTCCGCTAATTGTTGATAGTTAACTGGATATTGTCCAAAGACAATGGGCAATCAGAGAAGCTGTCGTCTAGCCTAGTCTAAGTTCACCGTAATAGCCTAGTAGGCTATCGTATTCTTCTTCTCTGATTGGGTATCTTCTTCGGTTAACATCGCGTTAACTAAACCACAACCAACATTTGTCAGATATCACGCTTTAACGGACTACCAACAATTTCAGACCACCCCGTACAATATTCATAAAACTGATACCCTAATTACGATGAATTGTTTGAACGAATCTTTCAAGACTCGTGTCACCGATCAGCATTACCTCAGGCATCCAAAATTATCTCTCCTCCCCCTTCATTTTAGCAAACGAGTACTGAATTCGATAAACCGACAATTTGTTCCCGTCGCGGCATCTCTGGTACCCACGAATCGTAGGCTCTCGCGAGTCTCGCTCACCTGGCCGCTACTCTATTTCAGGATCCGCAATGGCGATACGCCTCGCCCGCTAACGTAAAGGTGGGGGGGTAGGGCGTTACGTGGGCGAACGTGTAAGCACGGGAATATTTACTTCCTTCGACTTTTTCTCATCGGCACGTATGTACATAACATAACGTACATACGTGTACGCCCCGTAGCCACCTCTCACGGGCGAGGCCGGTACACGGGCCGAGAGAGAAACTCTATGCATTGGATTCGCAGGTCAGTGGGTTGTCGCGTCGAGTCATTCAAGCCGGTGTCACTACCGCTCGATTTATCGTGTTCGTCAATCTCGGAAGGCTGACCTCCCGCCGTGGCTCGGGTTACCATCCGCGACGACGTCTTACCCGGCATGCACCACCGGCCTCCTCCTCCCCCGTCACAGGCCCCCGCCTCACCCATCCCCCTGTTATCCTGCAACAACGCGCGCCGCGCTCTCCTTTGTCTACCCGTTTTATTATTGTCTATACGCCGACGAACGAGCGACGTCGATGAATATCTGCCCCGTCGAGCGGACGAGAAAAACTTTTCTCCGTGCCGGGATATACGGAGTCGCGTCGATGCGTGCACGCACGTTGGACAGACGTGTTACGCATCGACGTTGGCGAAGGAGGCTCGTTCGTTACCCGGGGTTCGGCCTGGGACGAGTCCCCCAAGTTGGGTTGATCGGTTTTGGGTGGAGAGCTTCGAACTTCTTAAGAGTCTTGGGTTGCGTTGTTGTTTTTACCTTACAGTAAACGTGATGTTAGGAATTAGTGAAGTTGCGTCCTGTTGTCATATTCGCGAGTTGTCAATTTGGAAATATATTACCCGCTTGAGGACAATTGACGCATTATTGTAGTAATAAGACCCATTGCGATGATGCAGCCTATCACGTTTGGGCAATCTTTGGGCAAGCCCAAGTAAGATCTGGTTGTTTTTATTAGCTACTCGGCTGTACTGTACTGCTATATTACTTTTGGGATAAAAATGGCGAATGCCCGATTCGACGCTCGACGAACATACCTATCAAGTTTGGACAATCTTTGGGCATGCCCAAGTAAGATCTGGTTGTTTTTATTAGCTACTCGGCTGTACTGTACTGCTATATTACTTTTGGGATAAAAATGGCGAATGCCCGATTCGACGCTCGACGTACATACCTATCAAGTTTGGGCAATCTTTGGGCATGTCCAAGTAAGATCTGGTTGTTTTTATTAGCTACTCGGCTGTACTGTACTGCTATATTACTCTTGGGATAAAAATGGCGAATGCCCGATTCGACGCTCGACGAACATACCTATCAAGTTTGGACAATCTTTGGGCATGCCCAAGTAAGATCTGGTTGTTTTTATTAGCTACTCGGCTGTACTGTACTGCTATATTACTTTGGGATAAAAATGGCGAATGCCCGATTCGACGCTCGACGAACATACCTATCAAGTTTGGGCAATCTTTGGGCATACCCAAGTAAGATCTGGTTGTTTTTATTAGCTACTCGGCTGTCCTGTACTGCTATATTACTTTTGGGATAAAAATGGCGAATGCCCGATTCGACGCTCGACGAACATACCTATCAAGTTTGGGCAATCTTTGAGCAAAGCCCAAGTAAGATCCGGTTGTCGTTGCAAAATTATTTTTCCCTTTGTAACGCGGCACTATCGTCGATACGACACGCGTGCGACGTATTCTGCCAACGTATTGTTAGAACACGCTGCGTCGCACACTTTGTCACACCGCGCCGTCCACGATCTATTGTTGGGAAGCGACACAGCAATACTGGGTGTTAATCCGTCGAATCGAACGCGCGTAATCCTTATTGTCCGCTGCAAATTTCGTCCCGGAGAATCGGCCATGTCGATAACGGACTAACGGAATACGCTGTCTCTTATTAAGGGCCCGGCTTACGCTGTGTAGGTCGCTCAGTCATACATTGTTGAACACTTTTTGAATAATAGCATGCGCGGTAACTACTCACGGGCATGCCTGTGTACGATACTATTTAAAAAGCATTCAATAATATTTGACCTAACCGTTTCCGGATTTCCGTTTCACGGATAGTTGTTCAACAGTGGTATACACACAAGCGATTTAAAACAAAATGGAAGCATTTACACTGTGATCGTTTATGTGTATGCTACTATTAAACAACTATAAATTACTATGCGAACAATTCCCACCATAGAAATATTATTCAATATCTTGAATAGTAATATACGCAGTCTAACGGTAGCTTCGATGTGTGCGGTACTATCAAACAACTATAAACAACTATATATCGAACAATAGTTCCTGACAGTTCGTAACCAGCCTAAAGGAGGCCCCCCTTTCTACACGTTCGAAAAGAAAGGTGAAAACGTAAAGTCAACGAATGCAAATACGCCGCGGGGAAACGTCGATGCCGGGACTCGTATCATCGAGCAAAGTGCATCGGCGAGCTTTTGCGGTGAACTATGCACGCGGAAGCTCTGCGGTTTTCCGCAGAGGGAAAAGTTACCCCCCCGTATACTACTGCGCCGCATCGCGCGCTATTTGCCGAACAACCGAGAGAAATAACAGGCGCCGTGTACCCTCTTTCTTCTCCCCCCCCCCCCCCTTTGTTTTTGTAATTCCCGTACGTGCCGCGCGCAAATCATTCCGGCCGCGATCCCCGCTATTACGGATTCCCGACCGCATCCGGAAATCGGCGGTCGAGGAGAAATTCTTTCGTTCGAACTAGTTGGAAAATACACGGTGGAATTCAGAGATGAAATTCCGTGGCCGGGCGGAGATACGTGATCCGATGCACCGATGCCCGGCCACTGTTTCGCTTCGCCGTAAATACGAATTTTCTACAATGCGGGTATACGGTTTGTAGTTGTTACATGTGTCATGGTTGGAGGTCAGGTAGTATTTAGTGACGGAGAGAGAGAAGGGTGTGGGGGGAGATTGATGCGAATATACCGAAGAGCAAATTTGTAATGAAATGTTATTATATGACATTTCTCGTTATTATCGTGGTATTGCATTTGTACGATAATATATTTAATATATTTGTCAGATTTTCCCAAGATACAAAGAAAAATACGCCAGGCCCATTATAAGCAATTTTATACGTAAAATATTAGTCGTAATTAGTCGATGTTGATTAATGAATAATATACACGTTGTAAAATTTGTCTGTATCGAAATCTACAACTATTAAAAGTGTAGTTTGAAATCAAAATATATTTCTACCACAGTAATTATATTCAATAGATATACCGTGCACCCTATCGACTAATATATCAAATAGACCGTTTACATTCAGTCCACACGGGATAGATTAACTATTATCACGTACAGCCCGAAGGACTATTACGCGGTAAGAATAACTATTCTGAAATTCATCCCCCGACAGAGCATCGCCAACGAGGACGCGTGCTTCTGACGACCGGATAGTTGAAAATCTCTCTCTCTCTCTCTCTCGACTTTACTTGACATTGCAAATCTCACCCCACGTCGCGAACTCGATGGAGGGTAACGCGCGAGAGGGGTAGCTCGGTACAAAGTATCTCAGCCACGAAAAGGGTACGAGGGATGACGTTGTAATTTATTGATTCTTATGCTTTTGTATCGCATGACACTTACCCTATTCACTTACAAATCCAAAGACTTACGAACTTCTAATACGCCAGCTTATCGATCCGCGCCGATCGACAAATGCTAATTATAAATGTCTCTCCGCCCTCGGTCCGTCGTCAAAGGGTTGCCGGAGGGCTGATTCACGGACGATGGTCAACGATACCACTCTTTACCTCCGGTCTCTTCTCCGTCGCATCTAAACGTAACCCTCGACGACGATACACGTCGGTGTCGGGTAGAACGAGCTTTTGTGAAATTATTTTGAAGATAATTATTTTGGGATCGAAGGGCGCTATATTTGTAATTATAATTATCTCACGTTGTCAAAACCTATTGAAACTGAACGCGATGAACGAATTATTTGAATTTTTGGGAAACGGCAAGAGATTTTATTTTCTCGAATACGAATAATCAATTGCGAGAAGTTGATCAGATCAGATAATCGATCTACATAATTCTCACTCTAAACCCCCCCATCTTAGAAACGCGAAACGTTTATAAAAATTGTTCGTTATCCTCGACAAGATATTTCCATAAACATCGGTAGCCTGGTAATCAGTTATCGGAATACCGTTGAAGCCACTTCGACAAGTTTGTTGCTCCTGTATCGACAATAAGGACCTATCTGTCTCACCACCCGCCCCATCGCCACACTCCCGACATCGGCACGTCTCAGACTTTAGCGTCGGAGCCAAGCCATGTTCAATCGAGGGAAGCGCGAGAGGGTGACAAAGTGTCTCAGCCACGAGTGGGATAAGAAGGAAGTGGCAGAGATCTCTTTCCTTACCCGCCGTTCTCTTCGTGCCCTCCGGAGGGGTTGGGGGTGGGTGTGTGTATGGGTAGGGTTGACTGATCTGCCTCGTAATGCCAATCGATATATACCCACGGACACGGACAAACCCGCGCACACTCACACACCTATTCCTAGCTGACTGACGCTCTTTTAGGCAACGTTCACACGAGCGCGTTTACCTACCCTTTCGCGGAGCGTACGTCGCAACGATTGGGGGGAGGGGAAGAGGGTAGAGCGCGGGAGGGAGGGGGAGGAGGGGGGGAGTGGGGTGCCGAGGGGGATGAATATAACGTGACTCGCGTATGAATAATGCCAAGTACGTGTTACGCGTGTAAGGAGAGAGAGCCGCGTGAGATCCGTTTGGTAAAAGGCACGCCGCGCAACTTCCGCGTTTCGAGGTGTAGGCGGGGTTGGTAAAGGAGAGCCGGAGAGTTTAAGGGGAATCGTCAACAACCCCCTTTTGGAATTCCTTTCCGCGCTGTGAGTGCGCTGTGCCGGGTACGCCGTGTTTTTTTTCTTCTTTTTCTCTCTCTCTCTCTTCTTTCCTTCGCTGTTGCAGTGTCGAGTGGTTACTTCTTGTCGTCGATTATTCTAGGGATTTTTGGTTTCGCAAATTGTTTCGGCCTGGTTCTTGATACGAGGTTTGAGTTTAGCGCGACGTTAATATGTTGCGAGCAATGATGAGTGTAAGTTATTTGCGCACGATTCTTTACTGAAATTCTAATTTTGATCGACCTTCAATGGTCTTTGTTTTCAAAAGTTATGTATCCGTAACTTTTTCCAGCGAGATTAAAAATTTCGTCGATTATTTATGCGCGATATTACTTTTGGGATAAAAATGGCGAATGCCAGATATGACGCTCGGCGTACATACCTATTGACAATTGTATAAATCGGCCGGGCAGTAGGACGTGGATCAATTATACGGGCCATTGTGTAATATTACACAATCGGAGAGTCATGCTCATCGTGCTACAAACGATTGAATAATGATCCTGGCGCTGTCGGAATTTCATATGACTTCATTCCACGACTGACCCTATATACGCCTATAGTCTTCACTTTCGGTACCCACTTTTGGATCGATGCAATATTGGCGCATGCCAAAATGAATTTTGCGTTCGACGAGGCACTCGTGGCGATTAGTACTGTAGATTCGGTACCGTGCAGTTTTTTCAGCATAGGAGAGAATCTCATTCTTCCTTTCCAACATTTCCGACCCAAGGTATGCATGTGATATTGAAACATTAATTTTCTCAATACGGAGCCATACCGATTTGAATATACTTAATCGAAAATGCATCTAAAAAATAAAATCAACTAACGACAGGAATTGTCAATATAAAATGACAAATCTTAAGATTATTTAAACAATCTGAAATCAGTATGATATTTAATACCCCGACAAATGTAATTTTTCAGCAGTCTATGAACTTTACTCAAGTCCCAAGTAACATTGCTGCGAATGGTCATCAATGAATGGCCGTTCGAGAAGCAAACACCGAACCAAGCTTTCAAAAAACTAAAACGTGCTTATACGCATAAGCGAATAGAGAATCAACGAATTCTTCGACAACAGAAAAACTTATATTAAGCCGATCTCTCTCTCTCTCTCTCTTCTACTCCACGAGTCCATATTAATTCGGCGATATTAATCAAGCAGCGAGTTTTCGCGCACAAAAGCGTATCGATGTGAGCGCAGCAGCGTAGGTACCTTTATTGTTTTGGTACCCTCCGGTTCAGTATCGACGTGCCCTGTGACGCAATGCGTACTCGTTGCATATCGTACCGACACATTCATACCAATGCACACGGATTCTGAAAACTGCGAGGAATATATATATATATATATATATATATATATATATATACAGACGGAAGGATCACAAAGGGCTTCTCGTTGCGAGCAAGCAAGCAAAAGCAGGTGCCGACTTCGAAAGAGCCAAAAAGAGTTCGACGTGCCTGTCGACGGGGGATCTCCAATCACTGCCGTTCCTACGGGTACGTCTACGTGGCATACGTGGGAGCTACCTATTCTCCCTTCTCCTCTTTCTTTTTTTTTCTTTCTCTTTTTCATTGTTGTCCCCCCTTCGACTATCGCCGCGTGGGGTCAAAAAGCAAACCTGCCCCCGTACGGATCGGGAGGAGAGCTTTTGATGGACGGTATCGATGAAGGGATTGATTGATTTTTAATGATGTCGATACTGGTGCGCGGTTACGTCGATTGACTTTTTCTCGCGTAACACGGATTATCGGAAAGCGAGGGAATTCGTTCGTTTTCAAGGTTGCGAACCTTTAATGGCGGATCGCGGGGTTTTTCGATTCTAAAGTATCGTGCCCTTTAAATTTGTGGACTTAGAGATCGCGATGATTCGTAACGGATGTTGATAATCGAGAATGTATTTTTTTTTAATTTACGTATGTATGTGTTCGTAATTACTAAAATTTGTTGAGATATACGTATTAGTGTTACAGTGATTGTGAATTTTGTATGACGGTCGTTCTTATTCGTCACGATTGGGAGAAACTAAAATTCCAAAATATTCGGAACCCGCTAAACCCATAAACTTCGAAATGGCAAAAATTCGTACCAGATCTTCATAATAGTAAATCCGTCTTCAAATTTTAGACACACATCCGTGTCTCTAAATTCCCCACTCCCCGAACCACAACACACGCTGTTATATTCTAATCTACAATTACTAAAACTCAGATACTCGAGCTCCCGAGATCGTCCATTAACCCAAACGAACGCGCCAGAAATCCCCAAAGTTACACTTTTTCCCCAGACGTCGCGGAAAAGGGCATCGATCTAAACGAATCTGCCACGGTCCCGTGTGACCCGCGAAGTACTGCTTTATTTCTCATTTCGACGATACCCGGCAGCCCACGGGAAAGATGTTGTTGGTTTGGACGCGTTCCCACAGGCGCCACGGGGGCCTCCCGCTATTTTCTTAATCTCGGCCCTCCGCGCGAACCGAGACAAACGACCGGGAGAACAGAGAGAACCCGCGGGGAGCTCGCGGGAGCGCGCCAAGGAACGTACACGCGAGAGAGAGAGAGAGAGAGCCTACTACCCTTTTCCTCGGCACCGGCGCGTTGCTATACAACCCCCCCCCCCAGGACGAGGCGAGGCTTCGCTAACCCCCGACGATGATTCGGTCGAATTGACTTTGCCGCCGGAGCCAGATGTCACCCCCTGACCTCGCGCGTCTTTTCTTATACCCTCGCTACCATTCTCTACCTCTATCTCGCTTACAAGCTTTATATCCCCCCCCACCCCCCGGGTTCTTTCCTTCTTGCTTTCTCTCGTCCGCGGTTTCTTTTTTTTTTTCTTTTTTTTTCTTTTTACCTCGGACGCTCTTGGTTCTCAGGAATCGCGCGTCTCACGATTCGCGCTAACCACGGACCATCCTTTGTTCTTCTCACGCTTCGCGCTATGGTTATTGTGCCATTAGAGTCAGAATTGTTGTATTTGATTTTATTCTCGTTCTGAATTTACTACGACGATAATAACGTTGTAATCAGAGATTTGTAGATTGCTATTATTCGACGTTATAAAGTGGAACGTTGTTATCGTCTAACGAGTAGCGTCAATCGCAGGGCCCCGATCTTGTTTCACTTCGAATTAATAAAAACAGTAGAATCTTCGATATTAGTTGGTTACTCACAAATTTTGACGTAATCCTTGTTTTGTTATTTACTTCATACCATTAGATCAGTGGTTCCTAAACATTGGTACGCGTACTACTGATGGTAACATGATCCTTTGTGCAATTGTTTTTAGAGATTACTTCGGACGGAATGCTTCTTCGAATTTTGATATATCACAATGAGATTAATCTTTAAATTATGTATACAAGAAACATACAAACTTTTGCGTTTTGTATCGCCGTGGCCGTCTACGCGCACCGGATGTTCGCCAGCTGGATGCGACGGCGAACGTTGACGCGAACCTGAAATTATCTGATTCGATAAAACCGTCGACAACCCAGCTGCACTGCCGCAGCGCAGTCTTTGTTTTAGGGGGTGATTTAACGAGTATCTTTAATTATAAATTATAATACACTTGGAAAGGATAATATTACACTTTATATGCCGAGGTGAAAACGCGTCGAGTGGACGCGAGAGGGGATTTTAAAATACTGCGCGAGGTATGAAAAAAGCTGTACCCGCGAAACATTATTTCCCTTGATAATATCAGTGGAGGAGTCTGAGAAAAAAAGGCGATTACGAGAATAAGTTTTCAATTCGTTTAACACGGGGTCTATAAGATAATCCCGGATTTCATGAAGTGCGCCCGATCCGCGGGAGGATCGTTCAAAAATAATTCCTTGCAAAAATAGGGGTGAAATGTTATTGCAATAAAAAATGTATTAGCAGCCACCATTAGTAACCGTTGTTGTAAGAATAATAAAATAAATTGGAGTGTTAATCGACGGAAAGGGTAATTATTATTGACTGGTTACTACAATTAACACGTCAATGATACCACGGTAAGCAAAGTAACTGCAAATAATAGCAATAACACAAATAAAAATAATAATAATTAATCATATTTTTCAATCTTTTGGCTCCATTCACAATTAATTTTTTGTAACGATAATACAGGATTGTTATGTAATATGCAATTATATACGTAATTTTAAACGGATTCGTACAATGCACACATAGAATTTTTTAAACAAGGAATCGAATTGATTGTTTCTCTAAATTCCTATTATCCCGAAGACTTTGCTGCCCGATTAATTCGAATAACCAACTTTCGGCTGAAATGATTTTTGGGGTATTCACATTCCACGACCGAATTCAGATTGAAAATTGAAATCATTGAACAAAGGATGAAACGCAGCGACGAGTGAGGAGGGGCGAGTAGGGCCGAAGAAAAAGGAGGGAAAAAAAAAGTGGTGGAGGCAACTTCCGGAAAAATTAATATCCCGTGGGAAGGAGGGTGCGCCGGCTGGTTGGCTCAAGTGCAGACCCGTCTGTCATGGAGGTGGGAACGAGGAGGATGGGGGTGGTCCAGGCGGGGTAGAATACCGGAAAACTTTGTTTTCCAAAACGATTCTCTCCCCCCCCCCTCTCTGTCTCTCCTTTTCTTTTTTAGTGACAGCCAGTCACAGCTACGTTTCGAAACTCTCTTCCCGATTATGTAATTGGTTCTGAGTCAGTATTCTTGCTTGAGTGGAAATTTGCTTAAAATTTTATAAAGTTGAATAAATGTGATTATTCTATTTAATTGTGCAACAATGGTTTCAATTAATGAATTCGTCTTTGCCTGGATAGCACACAAACATTGGCTCAATGTTGGTAGAAAATTGAATTCCAAATGAGTTAATTGTCTTATAGTTTCACGTACACATATCTCCAATGAAAATTGTAATTATGCAACCATTGCGCGACATTGGTTTAGTATAATAATAAATAACAATACTAATCTTTTGTGCCAATATCAAAAAATGTTCACGTTAATCACGGCTGTAAAGTCTCCTCGTTAATCTCAAGATAAAAGAAATCTACTTTAACTTACCCTACTATATTCTACTCCACCCTACTCTGTTTTACGCTGCTCTGTTCTACTCTACTCTACTATACTTTACTCCGTTCTAGTCTATTCTAATCGAATCGATCCTATTCTATCGTGTTTTAATTCAATCTACTCCATTCTATTCTATTTCATTCCACTCTACTTTACCCTTCCTTTACCTCGTTCGGCGAACTTCCTCTTCGCCGACAGAGGATCGTCGAAGACTATAGCCTCTTCCAGAGTTGAATGCTTCGACAGCCGAAATCACGAGTGTCCAAAGAAACTCGCCCCGAAGTTTCCGCAGAATCGTCCGAGGGCCTTCAAACAGCTTTCGTGGGTAACAACTCTCTTGCCAAGTAGCCTGATCTTAAGGTCGCTGGAATTTAATTGGTCTTGACCGCTTGACCGGATTAATTGCCCGATCCGAAATTTGCTTCCAAACCAGGTGCACCGGCGTCTTTGGAGCTACTTACCACAGTTAAGATCCCCCTTTGTCCTCGATTGATCGGCTCAAATGAGTTAGCGAAAAAGTTTTCGTAAAGTTTCCAGGGCACCACGTCCGTCGGTGCTCCGCTTAATTTGCTCCGGCGCCGAAGTGATTCTAATGAAAATCAGAATGGATTTAACTTTCGTTACACGCTGATATGGTACCTGATATGATAACGCGAACGGTGTGTTTCGTTAGGAGGAATTTAGAATTTTGGATATACAATTTATAATTTAATATTTGGAATATGGGAATCATAGTGTAAAAATTGAAACTTGTAGTTTGGAATTTAAAATACAAAACTTGGGACTGAACGTATAATTTAAAATATATCATTTGAAGCCTACAATTTATAATCTAGCATTTAGAACTCTAGTATAAAGTTTGTAACTAAAAATAAGTCAATATATTCAAATTCTAGGTAAACTCCTAATTCATTTTATCAATGTTATATTATTTTCCTAAACTATACAAGGTTCACCTATTCAACCTTCGACATTTTCTTATGCCACAGTTACTAATTAATCCACAATCCCAAAAACCAATTATTCGTACATTATCAAACAATGATTCGTGAAACCAATTACAAACGCACGCTTTCCTCCCTGATTCTTCGTCGTTCTCCGAAATAATAAAGAAAATTGGCCATAGCTGCGGGAATACGATGAAAAGCAATGAGCTAGGAGAAAGGGAGAACGTTTTGGTGGGTTGGAACGCGGCTGTAGAATTTCGAGAGAATCCTGTCGAGGGATTGGCTATGTCGGAGTGAACTTATGAAACGGCCAACCCCGTCAGAGTCGAGCGAGATATTAAATTTCTGGAATTTTGCGGTTAGGCGCGCGTCTACATGCCGACGGCTCCACCACCAACGCGTGTACGTCTATAGTCGCGTCCACGTGCCGTGGCTAAGAAAATTCTATCCCGATTTCTCTTGTTACCTTCCCGGTATAACGTGCCACGAACAAACGTATATGGACAGTTTAATGAATGTAATCCGAGTCATTTGCTAAGTAATGAAAAGTACCGCGGTATTTTTCTGCTTTTGCGCTTCGACAGTCTCTCTGCTGTTTTAGGTCCTTTTTACACGCAATTGTTATTTAATATCGATCGCTCGTTCGGGGTTCGTTTCAACACAAAATTAATCAAGAAATCTTGCGTTTTTGTTTTCAATAAATTTTCCACGAACGTCTGCAGTTCAAAAGATTCTCTTCTGGTCTCACGTCGCTCCCTCGTTTAACTTGGGGAATTCGTGAAAGTTGAAATTCGTTGAACGGTATTTTAAAAATGATAACAAAGTACGCGTTCACATACCATATTCCGTGCAAGAGTTATCAACGTTTATACATTAAAATATTAACATTGATACTCGGCGAATGGTGCTGCGACTCTTCTTTTGTTATCATTTTTAGAATACTCACTATACAGGGTGTCCCATTTGCATATCTTCCACAAACATTTCTTAAAATAAACAAAACTCTGATACACAATTCCTCGTAAAACATCAAATCTGACATCCCGTACAACAACTAGACAAAAGGTATCGAACACATCTCCACAAATGATGACAAACCACGTAAAGTTTTATCGTTGCCATTTATTGTTACTTTAAACTTATCCTAACATGTGAGTACACTCGTTACGCCTATACAACATTTACAATTAAATTTACAAGGAACGCGTACGTTTCCTCGGGAGTCTACTGCAAGCTCAGAAGGTATCTCGATTCGCTGGCAGGTACTTGGTAATTGGTGGTGTAGGTGGTGTAGGAGGAGCTCAAGGGAGCGCTCGTCAATGGCACCACAGCGGCGGGATTGTCGTGTTGATATTGCACCTGAGTGGCGACCGGTTGAATTTCAAGTTTTTGCGGCTTCGATTCGACCGGTGTGGCGGCGGCGAGTGGTGCGACGGGGCCAGCCGGGGCAACGGACACCTGGAGTCCGCCGGGCAATACCTGGAGCTTCTGCAACGGTACGTAAGCGTAGATTGGTCCGCGAAGTGGTTCCACGTTCTCGGCGCGAATCTTGGCGAAGTACTTCATGGCCTCGACGTCCTGACGACTGATGTACTGTACGCGCTGAAGACGACCGTCGGGAAGGGCGACGTAGTACTCGCCGGATTGTTGTTGCTGTTGTCCGTCGACTTCCTCGTCGTCGAGCTCGTTTACGGAGTTTACGGGCTCGGACTAGAACAGATTGATGATCCAGTTGGTTTGAGTGGAGTGCATTGTAAAGCGGAGGCTATGGTCGTTTTATTGTAATTGAATTGAACCTAACGGGAATTCTGACATAGGACGTTCGTAGTCACTGGGACATTTATGCTTCAGTTTATATAGGTTATTAGTAATTGGTTAGCTAGTGTAGTATCTCATTTGTAAAGTTGCATTCCGTAGTTTACTGTAATGATAGTGAAAGGAGTGTATAATTGAAGTTCAATTTGTTCAACTTGACTATCAAGGTAGTTGGGCATTAAAAAGTGTGTTACTTGAAGTTCAATTTTCCAATATCACCGACATCAGTTGGATATTAAGAAGATACTCGAACACATTTAGTATACACTGAATATCAAAATTGAGGGAATACTTGAAAAACGAGAACCTTCCAATACGACATGATATAAAAATGTTTGATTAAACGAATCGATGAGATAACATAAGAATCGAAGAAAACCCAACGAGAGATGCCCTTAGCTATCGTACCCGAAGTCAATAATTAAGACCTCGTCGAACCACTTACCCGAGAACCGTGTAAGCGATTCCATAGGTACATTACGAGTCAGTTCGACGATCCTCGGGGGACTCAAATCACAGTTGAATGCATTACGGATTGTGTCACACCAGCTTCGAATTTGGTACGGGCTCACGCGTGCCTGAGTCGCGATCGAAAGTAAACGATGCCTTGAATACTAATGTCGTTAGGACGAGCGAGGAGGAACCGACGGTAGTCAGAGGAGGACAGGAGGCGGGGAAGTAGAAGAGGCATCGAGAATCGACGCGATTTAAAATTCCGGGGAACCGTTGGTTCCCATGGGCTCGTGCCAACTGGCTGCACTCTCGTGCCCGTTTGTTTTGGTCCTTCTTTTCTCACCAAACGCTAAATCCTGATGAATCGTATAACGCGTGGATATTGCGTAACGAGATGGGCAATCAGGAGTGACCGACGTAACGAGAGTAACGAGCTGAAGTAACGATGGAAAAGTGACGATCAAACTTAGTTTTCAAAGCGATGCAAATTATTTGCAGAGAATGAGACATTTAAATCTGGCCGAAGACATATTTCTAAATATGGCAAAGTTAAAGGCACGAATCAAGTTGATCGAAATATGTCTGTCCCGATACCCGGTAACTTGTGTCTGGTATATATTTTTAATTTTCAAAAATAAAAAAAAATACCAGTGTTATCTTGATCGAAGTAACAATCTAAACTCACCTCGGACTCTGTGACACTTCCCACGGTGGTAATTTCTTCCTCCTCGGTGCTGTTTGGTACTTCAGTCGTGGTGGCGTCTTGCGGCGGTCCATATTGTTGCTGAGGAGTAGCTGGGGCACCGTATTGTTGCTGAGGTGCTCCGTATTGTTGCTGGGGTGCACTGGGCGATCCGTATTGTTGCTGAGGCGCACTGGGTGCTGCGTATTGTTGCTGAGACGCACTGGGTGCTGCGTATTGTTGCTGAGGTGCGGCGGGTGCTCCGTATTGCTGCTGAGGTGCGGCGGGTGCACCGTACTGTTGCTGAGGTTCGCTAGGTGCTCCGTACTGTTGCTGAGGTTGGCTCGGTGCACCAAATTGTTGCTGAGGAGCTACGGATTGTCGTTGAGTGAATTGAACTTGTCTCTGGGGAAGATCAAAGGCTGGACCAGCTGGTCTCCAGCCCGATGCTGGGTAAGGAGCCGCAGCGGCTGGAGCTGGCTCCTCTTGCTGACGGGCAAAGTAGTATTGCCTCTGTTGTTGTTGTCGTTGGAATTGTTGACGGTAAATTGGTGGTTCGGCCATTGCCGCGGCAACCAAGAGGGCGAGAGTGACGAAGACCTATTGACAATAGATTAAATGAATTTTTCGATGCTCCGTACTTAATACGCTAATTATCAAATTCATGGGATTAATTAATTATTTAAATCCTACTGATACGCGAAAACAAATACAATAGAGCCGCGATTATTAATTTCTTGAATTTTTCGATCAACATCCAAGACAATTGAGTCTTAAACATTGCTATTAAATATAACAATCGTTTCTATTATAAAGCACAAGAATTGATTACTCAACGTCCGGATTATCGAGGTAGGAATAAACGCGGTGTAATCGTAACACGTTTCATTACACCAATCAAAGTTGGCGCATCACTTTCACGTTATTATGTCACTTCGATACGTTTATTGATTTGAAACGCTAACAGTTTTAGAGAACAAAAACTTGAGTTTCAATCGTGATAAAAGGGAGCCAACGAATATTCTAAATCAATTTTATCCGAGGCTCCTATGAACAAACTACCTTCATTGTTGTACAAGTGGTTACTCGGTTGTCTTTTGCGAGCTGACTGATTTTGGATGGCTACCGCCAGTGGATTATATACACGGTGCCTCGTATGCGGTCTGCATGTTTAAGAAGATCGATGCCAGTGCTTACCGGCCGCCGAGTGACATTGGCCTCCTAAAAGACTGATGAATCCTCGATCATTGTTGGCTCATCATCCGGTCGCGTTTTACCTTCGGCTTTTGTCGGCGCTCGGACACCTTTTTGACAAAAGAGACCTTTCAACGCTTGCCAAGTCCATGACGACTCGAATCTTGCACATCCTCCTCTTCCTTCGTCTTAGCGAGCTGCTCCTGTCGCCCGTGTTTTCACGTTTACCTTTATTCGGTGCGGACAAAGCGAGAGAAAGCGCAACTGCGTTTCTTCGCGCATTATTATATCGATATCGTTCCGGAGAGACGGTAGGTAGCTGCGTTATTTAATGAAACACGCTTTGATAATAATAGCGGGAATAATTGTCACAGTGTTGATGGACATGGTTGTAATTTATATCGATGGGACAAGTGAAAAACGGGGTTTTAAAGTGCCGGTACTTGCGATACTCTGAGAAGCGTTGTAAAAGTATTAATTTTACGAGACTGTGATAATTGTGGTGATGCTTTGTAATCACAGATATTTACAAAATAAATTAAGTGATATAATTAAGAATGGTTTAACGCGGCGTAGGATACTCTTAACAAAATTGTAAAAAACGCAGTTTTTTATGACCAAAGTAATTATAGTAATTGTTCTAATTGTAATCAATTGATGAAGTAAATTAAAAAGACGTTATAACTAATAGCGTCTACGAGAGAACAAATTATCAATTCTGGAATAACATACAAGACGCATCTGACAATGCAACCTGGAATATCTTGTATAAAAAAAAATACAGAACAATGTCGACAAAAGATCATACACTATCACGCAAGTTTTTCAAAATCACATAACGCCCAACCAAAAAACCTTTCACAAATCGGGCAAAAAAATATATTTCTACTAACAATATTACAACCGTCCTGTAGTGAACGTGCAAAGACAAACATTAATTAAAAAACGAAACGCATCGCAGTTCTATAAACTAAAAAGCAATTATTAAATAAGTTACAACCTAACGCACAAACGAAACAAATTACAACCGACCACGTATATACGTCGCATCAATATTCCGCGTATTGTGAATTGAATCACCAAGAGTTTGTCATCGATCGTCCGTGGCCGATTCCGTGCACCGGCAGACGGGCTCGATTACGTTCGCGCTAGTCGTACCTCTGCGGTATCGCTAGTCTGTCGATTATGCAGCGATTACGTCGATTTAATTTTAAACTCCGTCCAGACTGCGCGCGCGTACGTGCGCAACTTCTAATTGATTCCGCGCACGCCGGACGCGTGACTATGATTTTTCGCGCTAATAAATTCACCCGGTGGACTCAATCCGGCCAGCATCAGTTGGAAAGGAGGATGGAAGCGTCGTAAACAGCGATATCAGGGTCGCGTGTTCGAACAATTCCTTTCGAATTTATAATGAGGGAATACTACGTTCCTCGTCGGGGATTATGCGCGCGTATGCGCGTAGTCGTTTTTTGAAATGATCCATGCGGATCGGTGTCAACAAGTCGCCGCGTTTAGGACGTAAGGAGACTGTTAATAGAATTTCGCGGGTAAGGTAAGATACCGTGATTCGGATGAAAATTGTCGAATATTGTGCATCGTGAATCTTATTTTGTGCCTCTTTGGATTGAAGTCGAGATGTACGGGGTGTCTTCTTTTCGCGTAACGATGCTAGGGTATTCTGAGGGAAATATGTCGCGTAATTAAAAACTCGAGAATGAGTTGTTGGAAAATTATGAAATTCAACGAATTCGCTCAGAAAATCGTTACGTAATCAATTCAGTTTTTGATATTTGGGTGCAAGTAATGCAACTAATGCTTGGCAATGCAACTAATCTAGGTAAATATCGCCAATCTGTTCTTGAATATTATAATCAAACTTAATAATTATATAACAAAACATTTTCGTGCCTACGTTTACATCACATTACTCTCGTATTTGTTACTATCATCGATATTAATCCTTCGCGGACTCTCGCAATTCGAAACAATCAGCATTCTCGACAATTTCTCTTTCCATTAACCAACATTTGAATAATCTCCCCCCTCCCTTAATCAACGTTTCGATCATCTCTCGCTCCATTAATCGACGCTCGGATAATCGGCGTTCCACCCGTCGAGCGTAGCCGTCCTCCGAGGTAGAAAAGCCCACGATTTCAAAGACCCCGTGCCATAGTTCGTGGATAATCTCGTTCGCGGTACTTGGAAAGTGTCTCCTGTCCGCTCGACAAGTTCCATCGCTGGGTGGTAACACCGTGAAAATCTTTTCGCTTCGAGAACGATTTAATGTAAAATCGACGGAAAGTTCGAATCCGGTAGCCGCGATTCCCGGAACGTGGCAATGTCGAAGCCCGATCCGTGAGAGGAGGGGGGCCTAACCCGCAGTTGTGTGTGCGAGAGATAGATAGATGGATAGAGAGAGAGAGAGAGAGAGAGAGGGTGGGGGAGGGGGAGGGGGAGCGAAAAAGGGGCGGGGGGTGAGATGGAAGGGGGAGGTTCGACGGTAGTCGAAAGGAGGCAGAGAGTGAAAGAGATAGATAGATAGATAGAGATAGAGAGAGAAAGAGAGAGAGAGAGGTAGAAACGACTAGGTGGGGTGGCCCGGGCAAAGCAAATTATTCACACTCAAACGACTCCATTTCAATATCGGGCCTCGGCCCAGGGACAAAAGAAGGGCGAGATGCCTGTCTCCCTTCTGCTTTCGCTTTGCGCCGCGCTGCCAGTGCCCGGCAGTGCGATGCCTCTGGCTGCAGCCTGCGGGGCTTAACTCTCCTTTTTTTTTTTTTCTTCTTTTTTTATTCCTTCCTTCTATCCCTTTCTCCCCGTTCTCTCCACACACTTTTTCTCCCTTCTTCTGCCTCCCTCCCTCCCCACCACCCTACCCACGTCCCGCCGCCCCGCGCGCGCAACACGCCACCGACTCTCTCCAACCCCCTGTCGGTGTATCCAGTGCGAGCGTCGAGACGCGAAACCACCACGAGGCGAAAAATGTCCGAGTTCTCGTCGGCGAGGAAAAGGGTGAGCCGACGGGAAGGTTCTTTCTTCGTTCGTTTGTTCGGGATCGACGATCGAGCGGGGTGATGATCGTTTCGAAATTTAATTTGTAGTTCATTGAGAACGGGTGAAGGTTATTTGTCGTTGGCAGGTATTTCCGAAATCGAGATTGTTCGTTTAATTAAATCACAGTTTAATTAAAGCGAGGAGTGAATGTTTAGGGTGATATTGTATTAATTGATTGTAGAATTTAATCATTATGAGATAGTTTCCAATAGGTGTGAAATTTCAATTATTAAAATCTGACCATCAATTTTATTTAATACCGTGACTCTCGAGGAAAATAATCCGTGCCACGAACTATTAAAATGTGTTTATTAAATATAATATACTCGGCCTTGCTTCGTCTTTGCGGCACAACATAGGTGCACACTTTGTAAGATATCGCAACAACAAACTGGTCGAAAAACAACTACCGTAAAACTCAACCATCGAAACAGAACGTAACGATAACAAACCGTGTTACCAGTTACTACACCCGTGTAAATGACCCTTTAGGAAAACACATAAGTGCGTTTCTTTACGCTCATTTCGATCCGCGCAGTTACTCCTTCTTCCCTCTCCGGGGAGATGTTTTACCTGAGGAATCGGTAACGGGTAAATCCTCCGTTACCCCCAAAAGGGGTTGAAGCGCGGAACGGAAAATCGAACCTTCGGCCAAGGGCCATAGACGGCCGGTAGAAAAGAAGGGAGACGAAAAAAAAGAGGGGGGGGGAGGGAGTGGAGGAGCGAGAGAGCTAGTCCGGCCAGGTTCGAGCCTCGTAATTGAATATATCTAAGCGCGGGAGGGACGTTTGTGCGGATTCTCGGCTTACAGGAACCCCATGCGGAGGAAACGTCTGCGCGTAAACTCGATTAATCGTCTATGAAGGGAGACCGTAACCCCGCCGCATTCGTTTGCAATCAGATCCCTTTTGGGGAATTCGAAACAACGCACTTATGTTACGGGGCTTGTTTCCATTGCTATTTTATATCGATATTATCCGAAGGGGGACGTGGAAGATACAGTCGGGTCGGTGGGAAACAGAGTGGTGTAAGTTCATTTGTGGGCTTTAGAAGAATTTAATTTAATGAAACTAGTATCTTATTGAAATATTATTGGTTTTATGCTGGTGAGTTGTATTAGATTCATGTTTGGGGGTTCAAATATTTGTGCGGAGAGTCAGAGGAGTGATTTCTACACGTTTTTTAACGGGGAATAGCTTGTTAGGTTGTTACTTTAATTATAATTTAATTTAATTATAATTTAAAGTTGTTACTTAGATTAGTATTTAGATCTGCAAGACAATTTGTAAAATTCATTCGCATATGTTGAACAACAGCTCGACAAAATTGACTCTAAACAAAATTTAAAACGTTCCTCCAAGAAGGTGTTTTCGCACAGAATAATCAATTCTTAATAAATTCCTATTTCAATTTCAGCTAAAAAAACTTTCAGTTTCACTGGCACACGAATGGCATACAAATTTTCAAAACTTAACAGTGACAAACGAGAAGACAACTAGATGAAAAGTTATTACAGTCTTAAATATAAAATAAAGTTAGTACTAGCTAAATGTATGCCATTAACCTTCGCGTTTATACGCAAAAAGAATTATTGCGGCTGACGGATCATCGTACTTAGCGTCTGAAATTGGTAAGATTGCCATTACTATGACTGACAACGCATCATGTTTTTCGTCGAAACAAAGAGTATGTGCGTACTTCGTAATCCATGGTCTTTGCTACTTGACCGCACCTGACACGACTTTCAATGACCGTTCCACCTTTTGATCGATGACACGAACCGCCCGGAGTCGGACACGTTGTTCTCGGCTCCAATTCGTACTTCTCCTCTGTACATTGTCCCTATCTTTCGGAATTCTATGCCGAGCGACGTGGACGAGTCGAATGTATTTTTGTCGTTGAAAAGAAGTGTTGACGATCGCGTTGAATGCGTAGAAACTTCGGGTGGCTCGGCGTCGATTAGTTATCTCTAGTTTCAGTTATTCCTATTTTTTATTAGACGGATTGGAACTATACTGTTCATTTCTTGTTTCTATTTGTATTTCGATTTATACATTTTTATACAGTAGAATGTAACTTTCCATTATGAAGTAATGGTAATGTTGGGTAAATTAATTTTTGAATAATAGTACAACTGTTCGTTTCTGGAGTTTGTATATTTCGAACAATTGTTTAAATAAATGGTTGGTCATTTCACTTTTAAATTTATTTATAAGACATTTTAGAAATCGCCAACGTCTTTTTAGTTACCAAACTCTTCTTTGTTTTTATTACCACTTCAGATAAATCAAATGCATCGGTCTACATTTCATAAACGAACTCTACTCACAATTAATAAAACTGTATCTCAACGTCTCAATCAATACACAAATCTCTGTATCAACTCTTCTCCAAACACTTCCAAACCCGAAAATCAGCATAAAAGTCATCCGTTACGCAATCACCGAGCACGTTCAATGACGCCTCGATAATTATCGATTCCACCAACGTCTTTCTTGTATCGATAAAGAAACCGAGGCTCTCCCCCCCCCCCCCCCCATTTTCCCAAGGACTCGAATCACTGGACCGAAACCACCAGTCGTTCGGCTGGTTTTACTCGGATAGTGCCCTTGGGACGAGCCACACGGGGGTGTATAATGGCGGAGAAATTGTTTGGCTACCAGTTGCGCGCTCCCAGAAGGCTCGTTTTGCAAGTCGTAAACGAATTAGGGCTTTCCGGCCGGTACTCAGTCACCGGGGGTGGAGGCACGAGAATCACCCTTGGTCATTGATTTACATCCTGGTTAACGGGGTGCCCATTGCGGTGCCCAACGTAAATTGGTCGTGCTTGGTTAGCGGTCAGGATGCTTTTTCGCGCGCGCCAGTGTATCGGAGGATACGCTCACGTCCTTTTTCGCGCGTTCCTTCTTTTTGCTCGTGGTCTTCAAACCCTTTGCCATTTAACACTAGATTTACGGACGTTCCTGATATGGCCGTCTCTACCGATACGCGTCAATTTGACCGCATAGAGTATGCCATGTACAGGATTTCAAAATTGGAAAGCTTTGGAGGAAATGAATTTTTGATAAGTATTTGTGCCGTTAAATAGATAAAAGTCAGTAGAAATGATATAAAAAAAAACGTAAACGGTTTCAGTAATTTTACCTATGAAAATTGAAAAAAAATTAATTTTTTAATACAATTTGACCACCTCGAAAAACCCCTGTTCGTTCTTTATTGAAAAGATACAAGGTCTAGTCTCGGGTACTTCTATTTGGCCCGAGGCAAGAACTTGTCCCTTGATTCGTGAAAATGACAAATAGCGAAAACCTGATGTTAATGTATCGCGTACGGTAACTCACTTTAATTTTCTCTCGCCAAACCACAGTTTAGAACATTTGCCCACAAATTTATGACACGCCACCGTACTTAACGCAACTATGGAAATTCGCCAGCATCTCGACGATTTCGAGGGGAGAAGAATTCGGGAGAAAGAGTGCGGATCCTTCGGTGTACACGGTGGAAAAAAAAAGATGATCATTTTTTAATTAACTGGTTAATTAAAAGGGAAACGCGGAACACTGTCGGTGACAGGGTGATGCCTAGGACATAACCAAACTGACGGGGGGTGGGGGGGGGGGGTACGGATGGATACCGTCAGTCAATGTTTACCGGTTTAACCAACCATGCAGGCGCCGCGGCGTTTGCTCGACACATTAGCGTACACCCCGAACTTCGACCCCTCGACTCGTTTAATCGCTCTCCATCACCGGATTTCCGCTTTTGCGCCGTTGATGTAATCCCGAACATTTTCCGCGAAATAACGTTGCGCGAAAGGAAAAGAAGATTATTTAACAGCGATTTGTCACTCGGCACGCTTACGGATTACTTCTGGTCAGCGTGTGAATGGTGTCAGTTAGCGATTTTAAAGTGAACCACTAAACTTTTTCAAGAACGTAGCGATAAAAGTAATTATTGACATGTATTTAAGAAAGGATTACGTTTGTTGCTCGAGACTAATCTGGTGAAAATGACCGTTTCTCGTCGGTAAGTGTATTAACTAATCGTGAGTAATTATAATTTTAATCTGATAAACTGTAGATATAGAAAATATCTAATACAAATATAAATATAATTAAATATATATATATAACGTTGGTTGATTTAAGAACATAGCGCGCTAGAAAAGTAACATGCATTTGTAAATCGAAGGATTTCGAGGTCATAAAACAAGCGAGCAATAAATTAACCGCTGTTCGGGACGCGAATAACCACAAACATTCCCCGAATTCTGCAACGTGGCATAGTAAGTACGTGCACTCGAACTACTTTCCACCGGCATCGAAGGATTAATAATCGGGTGATAATATTGCTCAAACTTTGCCTCTCGCGCCATTCGCACTTACCGAACCGTGGCGTAATTACAACGGTAAGCTGGCTTTACTATTAATATCACCGGAACCGCGACTCTTAACCGCGGCATCATATTTCCCGCCAAACGATATTCCGGGAGTTAATTTCCCTTTAACCGTCGATTGTCTCGACTGTTCCACCCGAACTATAATCGAACCGGTCCGCGAACTAGCGAAAACCAGCACTCACGGTGTTCCGAGATTGCGGGCAAAAGCCCCCGAGGAAATCGAGAAGAGGAGAAACTCCGCCGCGTAAACGGAGCTTAACCGCACCGCGATGTAGCGTAAGTCGTGGAATAAGGAAGGTGGAGGTGGTGAGGGAGGTGGGGTTGAGGTGAAGAAGGAGAGGCGGAGGAGGACGAAGAGGAGGAAGCGAGCGGTCGTGGAAGAGGGTGGCGAAAGGGGTTGCCGGTTAGGGGGGGGGGGGGAGGGTTGGGGGCGAGACGGGTGGAAGTCTCAAGGCGAAACTTGCAAAAGTACATCGCAACTCAAGAGGCCGGAAGTAATCGCGAGAGTTCTGTGCCGCGGCGGATCTGCCGTTATCGTCGGCCGATTTCACGGCGTTTAGTGCCTGCCGAAGATTTCGCGTGATGCACCCTCGAATTAAGGGGATAGATACGAGCCTGTTAGTTTGTAAGAATATCGTAGACGCGATGTTCGGGATCGTAGATTATAAGTTTGTAATTGCGAATTGGTAATTGTTGATTTGATCGGTGTCGTTTAACGGCGCGCGTTGGGTAAAATTCGTGTTTGTCCGATTTTACTGGGAACACATTTGTTAGTAGGAAATATAAGAGTCAACGTTGAATTTTTCCAATTTCTACTCCAATTTCCAATTTTCCATTTGATATCCAGTGCTTCTCTCACTCACTTCACTAGCACGCTATTTGATCAGCGCAGACGTCATAATTATAATACTTTATATCTCGAATTAAAAAACAAAACGTTATTATTCTGACGCCTATCGGCGACGATTATAACAGAATCCAAACATCAAACACCCTAACCGTTTACCAGTGTACTAAACTTCGCGTAAATGCCTCTCAAAGGCTTCACCACCGAAAGGCGAACCTTAAGCGACGGAAAAAAAAAATGAAGGTTACAAATGAATCGCATAATAACTCCTATAGGCTCTTGCTCCCATTCCGTCTCTGTCTTCATTTCCCCCTTCGCTTCGCTCTCCACGGTAGAGCTGCTTATGTATTCCGGTGCACGGCTGGTTGCACCGCTCCTAATGGAGTTTCCAATATTTTCCTTTCCGTCGACTCGCCTCTGTCCCGCGTCTCCCTTCTTTCCCTCCCCTCTCTGTCTCCCTCTTTCCACCCCGTACCCTCGTCCCTCCGCTCTCTTGATCGATTGCCAAACTCCTTCCACTTACCGTGCTCCTCTTTCTCTGCCCTCGACGACGGGCGGCATGTCGTGTTAATTGTCGTTAGCTCGTTAGGTTTGTTTGCGGCACTTCCGCCCCCACGTAATCGCTTCGCACCCACGCCGTCAAACTTTTGTCGCGTTTTCGGCGTTACGCGTTTCCACGTTCGTTCGCGTCAATCTCGCTGTTTATCTCGAAAGTGACGCGAGTGCTGTTAGAAGAGTCGCTCGTTCGATAGGAGCATTAAAGCTTCGTTATTAATTAATTAAAATTAAATCTAGTCTCTCTTGCTTTCATAATTGATTATTAAAATTTCTATGATTGTGTATCCTTTAAAATTCGTCGCAAGGTCTGTTAATAATAATTGCTGTAATTACTTTCAAATCTGAAACGCCACGATAAGTCGCGGCTGCTTGGCAGTAATTACGTAATTACAATACTCCTTTTGTAAAGTCTGAATATCACTCCGGAAGCGTTTAACCAACGGACGCCGCAACGCGCGCTCTAGACTACCATACGAACGAACGAGACCCGAACGAAATCAACGTCCGTCGATACTATGCTCGCGCGACAGAAACTCGCAACGTCCGTCGGTCTCCACCCCTCCTGCGACAACGGTCTTAAAATTTTGCCCACTAAAGTATTTTTACTTTCCTGTCAGGGTCCGAGAACATATTCAAGCATGACACCGAATCCCTACGTTCGAGCCGCTAATTTTGCGCGCGCGAGCGAGCCAATCGACGCGTTGCGACCGCGTCGATAAACTTCAAAGCGTAAAGAAACGCGAAAGGAACTCGACGCTTTCCACGTGAATTATCCTCGAAGTACACGGGAGCGCGAGCAGTGGCGTATTCAACGCGCCGCTTCTCAGCGTATTGTTCGACGAGATCGGCTAACGCTAGTTCGCGGCGAGTAACGCCCGATACCTTATCCGCCCTACGTACCGTACACACCGTGTACCCAACGCGGTCCATATTCCAACGCTTAGCATTTAATCCGTAACGGGGGGTCCGGCACCTCGTCTCTTTCCAGCCATTTAACACGACCGGCCTGTACGCCCCTGCACCCTGCCACCGTAGTTTTTCGCCTGTAAAACGTTATTATTGGCGCGCTCGAATATGTTAAAATCAGGTCTTCACGCGTGACCTTCTCGGGGGTAACGAGTCTCCCGACCGCGTAATTTGGGAAACTTCTGGGGAATCGGGAGAAATTGGGATTCTGGTTGGGTATGTTTTATATTTTTCAAATTCAAAATTCTAGTTAGTGAACCATCATTTTTTTGAACCTTTGTTCTTAACTAATTGACATTAAATCTAGTCAGTCTTGGTTTCATAATTGATTGAACTTTTCCCCAGCCGTTTCAAAGACAACAGATATCATGGTAATTTTGTATACCACGACGTTGCTTTTTTATTTAACCAAGAATCTTTTGCAACTGTGTAATTCAACTGTGCTAACCCGATATATTAAAATTCTAGTTAAGCTCGAATCTTATTTAATCGTCGTTGAAAATAAAGGATAATATAATTTAATTTCACGCGACAATACTATCATCCCCAATCGCATTCTCCCGCTACTAATAAACATTTACGCGCTTTCCGCGAAAACTTGAAATAACGAACGTTCGTTATTCACCTGCGGGGGTTCTTACATGTATTTCGCATTTTCCCGAATAGCGCTCCCTAATCCAGGAACACATTTCGGAGTTCCCGTTCGAAAGTTCCTCGCGCATATTCGGCATTAAGGACGGGGAATCCAATAAATTTGTCCGTGGGATTAGGCATTAGGCCGAAGCGGATTATAGCCCGAATTCCTATCCGTTCCTCGCGGCACGATAGCAATCTCGCGGGAAACCCCCCCCCCCCCTCGGGGTGCCTCGTTATATATCGCAGCCAGGAAGGATGATCCTTCTCAACTTGTATCAGTCGTTACGTACCACTCGATCTCGTATCTCGATACCCCCGTGATCACTTTTCCAGGAGGAAGAGCTATGAAATATTATTGTAATCTCCGAGATTTTTCGAGCGTGACGTCGACGTTGCGCGATGCCCCGTCGTCTGGGCGAATTTTACGTTAACGTTGTATCACGCGAGTTTCTAGATTTGAGGGGGAAATTATTTCTCCGAATGGGAGTAATTGGATAAGTATTTCGAAATATTGGGAATACTTCGTACAGAGATATTAAATGTTTAACACAACCAAATATACAATATTTGTATGTAGGAACGTTGGAAATATTTTCTACAGCAATATTCATCTTGTAAACATTTTACTTCTAAAAACGATTATTATATTATTTTCCAGCGTGAAATACCGTGTAATTTGATACCACACACGATTTTATGATTTTTTTTTTAATTTTCAAAATGGCCATAACCCGCATTTTGCACACTCAGATTTTCCTCGACTTTTACTATGCCAGAAAGATACCGATAACGAACTCAAAAATTCAATCCCGGACTTTGTGAAAAAAAATTCCACCCATCACCTATTTTTTCTAACAAACAAAACAAATCCTGCTCGAAATCTCTTTCCGAATAACGAACGCATATTCAAAGGCATAATTGCGCTTAAATCTTCAAATGGATCACCCCGTACGTGACGATATTTCTCAAATTCAACTCCCCACTTCGCAATCCCCGACAACGAAACAAAAAAACGCGAGAGAGAAAATTACGCGTACGAGGAAGTTCAACCAAGCGTGCCCCATTCGCGCGCAATGTTGATCGTCGCCCACATATAAATCGCGCGTAATAAACTTAACAATACGCCAAAAAAAAAAAAGAAAAGAAAAAAAAAGAAAAAGCTAACCGGCGAGAAGTACTCGAAACGTATATTTACGCGTACTCGAGTCAAATCGACTCGCAAGAACGAATTAAAAAGCGTCAACGGCAAATACAATCGTCCCTCCATTAAGCAGACACTGATACGCGTAATAAAAGGAGTCCCATCGCGGGCGCGAGAACCTCTCATTCTATACGCTCGCAATTAATCCGTACGCGTAACTCCATTCGCGTAACGTTTACGCCAATTTGATAGAGTCAGAGACAACCCCACTATATGTATATTCCGAGCTTAAACGCGTCCCCCTCTCCCTCCCCCCGCCCCCCTCTTTCGCCTCTATCCCCTCCCGTTATCCCATTCTTTCATTTTTCTCGTTCCTCTCCTCGCTCGCCCCCTTACTGAATGGCCGTTACTAACGCATCATGGCCGGGCATTGTCACTCGACTGGCTTTTCTAGTCGAGTTCGAAATGATAATCGTGCCGCGCGCAAGGGGTGCGAGGTGTCACGCCGGAACGAGTGGCCCAATGTGCGTGATCTTTTTTTTTTTCATTTTTCCCTCTTGTCCTACCTCTCCCCACCTCTTCCCCCCCCCCCCCCCCCTCCCCTCGTGTAGGACCACCCTTTTCGGATTCACCTATGGCGTCGCGCCTCGCTGACATCGTGGAACAGACGCTCCGTGATGGGGGGGGGGGCGGGGGGAGGGCGACGAGAGGAGAGGAGAGAGAAGAAAAAAAAATAATAATAATGCACGCACACGCGGACCAAAGGATAATAAAAATGCGCGAAACGAGGGGTGACGGGGGGGGGGGCCCGTCGTGGTTGGCATTACGCGTTATTAGCCGACCCCTAATAATATGCCCCGTTTTCACCGTGGATCGGGCGAGTACTACGTGAGTTTCCGTGCACGGGTCCTGACTTCGGTTTCGCTCCGATGAACATCGCGAATAAGGACCGGGTAACATCTGTATCATCGTCGTCATTCTAGCATTCGACGCGGCGAGTGCATCTGGCCCCCCCCCCCCCCCTCCTCGTGTGACTCCTCTCGCGAGGCACGCCCCTGCGATCCTTCACGGTGCTTCCTTCTTTCTCGACGCATTCGCCGTCTCGCGTGCTGGTTATTTGTTTTTCGGGCTGATCGGGGAGACGAAGGTTTTTGGTGGCAGTTGAGTTTTTGGAGTTACAGCGTAGGTTGGGTATTCGTAGTTCCTTTGACATGGTTTTTAAACGCGGTCGAACACGACGGGGAGCTGTCTTGCAAAGCACACAATTTTCTTTCAGGCAACGATGTTAAGTAACGGCAAAATCTTTTATTTCCGCGTGCATTTTTTAATTTTAAGAAAACGCAATGACTCATGCACCGAACCAACACGACTCGACGACAAACGGGCGGAACGCGTGCCACGCGATTTAATATCTAAAATATTCGTAACGCACGCCTTCGTCGTACCTACCGCGAACAATGCACGCGCCATCAAACTCCATTTCGTCTGACCTACCACGCGACCGGCGACAAATGCCAATGAGAGTGAAGGGGTTTAAAAATAAAGAAATCATTCGAATTAATAACGCTTCGATAAAAAAAAGCACGCTCGCGAGCAGCGTTCGCCACTTCGCGCTCGCCATCGGGAGAACAGCCCCGTTCTCCAGGATACAAGATTGAGTATGAAAGGAAAATGAGAGAGGGAGAGCCAAAGGGAGTAAGGGAAAGAGAGAGAGAGAGAGGTAACGGGAGACCTCGTTCCTCAACGGCAACAATCAACCGCACGCACGAGTGAAGCCACGCACCATTTAGATGCACCGACGTACCCGTTATTGTTGCGTGCACGCCGCTAAAGTGTAGCATTGTTTCGCGTTTGGTACCGAGTGCACGATATAATGTCAAGAATGGCGGACCGTACAGGAGAGAGAACGAACGGCTCCCTTTCCTTCGAGTGTCTCTCGAGAAGTCAGGAAGGCACGCGTGGTAACAGAAACTTTAAGAGTTCGAGAGAGGTATGGTCGTCTCTCTCCCTCTCCCTCTCACTCTCTCTCCCTCTCACCCCATTCTCTCGCCCGATTCGCTCTTTTATTTTCATCGCGGTTGTTCTTTCCGACTCTCGTCGAGGACCTTTCTGTTTCGATCACGTAACGATCGAATATAAACTATTGGAGGCTCGCCACAATGCAATCACGGGCCGGCATTGTTGCATCGAGGCCACGCTCGGTCGGGTACAATACAACCCCGCGAGGCGAGCTTTAGCGTTTAGCTAAGTGCACCGTCGCCCATTATCGGCGTTAATAAAGCTTTTCCCCACTCGTGTGCCCCGGGTGCCATTACTCGAGCCGCGCCTCCGTCGCCTTTTTCTCTTCGGTTTAACCCCGCGACGGGCCTTTAAAAAAAACTTCGTTTTTCCCTTTTGCCTTGGGCGCCGCTTCGGTCGCGACCGTCGTATTTTTAACGGTTTCGTCGACGAGCGCGCAGTTAATGGACTCGCGCTTTACAATCCTCATTATTCTTATATTCTCCCTCCTCATTTTCTCGCTGAAATTGCGGACACCGGTAGGTACCGAAGAATGTCTCTGCGACTCTCCGACGGGCTCCGAGTCTTTTTCCTGGCAAGGATTTGAAGGAGTTCGCGTCTCAGCGCGATTCTGAGGCGGTGAGAGTTTGCTCGCTAACGCGCTTACTGAGTAAACTCGGTGATCCGTGAGCGAGTGAAGCGTTGAGTTTACTTTAAACGCGTATCGTGAAAATTTTGACTGTTTAAAGCGCACGGAGGGTTTAAGTTAGCAGTTTCTCTGCGAGCTGAAAAGTTCGGGGTAAAGAACGTTTACACGCCGAACGAGTGGCGAGTAAACCCTCTTTACGCGATGTACTTTAAATTACGGTTAGCGAGAATTTAATCGCCCTGTGTAAATTGCTAGTTTAGTCGCAGCGTGTAAATTCGGTTTCGAGTAACGAGTAAACTTACTGGTTAATATCTTAAACTCGCCCTGTGTAAATCACTTTTTATTGGATCAAAATCCTATCGAAATTACACGTTTGCGACAAAACAAGTTTACTCATCAGCGCGTTCGGTTTATATAAATCAGCCAGAAGCAAAATACCTAATTATAACATACGAGTATACACGTTACACCTGCCGAAAATTCTAAATATTCTTTAAATACTTAACCATAGTTCATTTTTGTTTACACGCGCGGTGCTAAAAGTCTAATCAACTCTATCGCCATTGTAATCTAAACAAACACTTTCTCCGAACGCGGTAATATAAAATTCATCGCGACGTTATCAATCCCCGTGTCTTTACAATTAGTTGCTCGGTTGAATGGCGAGCTTAAATTTCCAACCTAATTTCGATGGGCGAAGAGAAAAAAAAAACCTGAAAACCGGTTGTCGCGCGCGTTCGGGAGCTCTTGTGGCTTAATAAAAACATCAAATAGAGGTCCGCCATCACGGTTCAACTGGCTCGAGCTCGGGTTGGTGGATAATGCGCTGGGCGAAGACGCGAGTGATTTGGTTGGGGCGAAGGACGAAGGGCCGAGGGTATGGGAAACTGGATGGGACGAATTCCCCTCCATCGAAGGTACACTTTCCTCTCACCTCTACCATCTGGTGATATATATTTCGGTATTTCGGAAAAACGTAAAATCTCGCGCGTCGCGCACTTTGCTGTGTCGTATCAAAATTGCTTGCGGGCACAATCTTGTTGAAATTAATTTTAACTAATAAACACAGCACTGTCAAAACAATTTTCAGAGTTTTACCATTTTGGTTTATTTCTTGTAGTTTTCGTGTTAAACAGAATTACTGAATTAATTAAAGTTTCGTACCAAGACGAATATCCTCTAGTAAACTAAAACTAAATCAATAGATTTCGTTAAATTCGTCGTGCTAAGTAGGAGTCATCGCACCAAGCAATTGCTTTTTCTAAGAATTCCAATGTTTGACTTTAGAGATAAAAAAAGGGACCCGTGTCTAGTTTAGTTTTCAACGCGGCATTAAAGTCAAACATTCTACAGAAGCGATAGACACGCTTATAAGGCGACGAGACCGAGCAGAATTCTGCAGCGTGGAAGACGAAGTTGCCTCTCGAGTTCCTGGGTTAAGGCGGTTTTAATTGCTGCTTAAGACACCCTCGGCCGCGTTAACTTCGCGATATCAGTGGAAACGGCTCTAAAGATATCGCTCGCGTCGTACCCTGTCTTCGTGTGAGTTTTCTCTCGTACCCGCCTACATCCCCGCGTCGGTTAACGGCATTTAAATATCAGTATAGTTTCTCGACTCGTAAAGATTGCACGTAGAATAATTTAAAATGACGTTACGGTACATGGGCACGCGTGTCTACATATATCGGAATTCGAATGGGTATACTTGGTTCATACGAATATGTGTAATAATTAGACTGCCGATCTTTATGCAAAGTGCATTATTCTATGCACTTAATGAATGATTTAATGCATTATTTTATTTCATCTTATACATACAATATATGACACGTATATTGATCGCATTTGTTTCCCAAAACCGTTTAAAGTCAGTACAAAAATAATACACTTTGCCATAAACATCCGCAGTCTACCAATAATTATATAACTACAACTTTATTAAAAAACCGAGAAGAATAACGATAACGAAGGTCTCGCCAAGCGAAGAGCGTCGAAGAGCAAGAGAGTAGAACTAGAACGAAGAAGGAAACGTGGTATATTCTGGCAAAACGAAAGACGATAAAGGAAGCGCAGGGATAAACGTGGAAGTCGGAGAAGTGGCGCAAAGGAGGAGACCGAAAATAGAGGGAGGATGGGCAGGATAGGCGGGCGGGGAGGGGGGAGGGTAGTACGTTGGAAGGGGAAGTTCCACGTTGTTCCGAATTCTACACCCCCGTGAGGGAACTTTGGCAACAGCAGCCCCTCCGGTTTCGCTAGAAGTTTACTGCTACGAGCGTGGCTCGCTGCCAGGTTCCACTAGAACCTTAACCGCACGCCAGGGGGATGGGTGGGTGTTGCGGATTATCTCTCGAGTTCCCTCGCTTCCCCGACGATATCATTATGAAAACCTGCGTTTCTCTGCGGCCCTTAACAGGCGTAAACGGTACACCGCTGACGCACGACGCTCGGGGGTGGGGGGGAGGTTCTTTTTCTGGATTGCGGTTTGGACTCCTTGAAATTGCGGTTCAGGCGGGATTTCTCCGTCGAGCGATTTATATGTTTAAATTGCGAATACTGCGGATGTTTAATGTTTACCGGCTGTGTGTTTTAAATCGTCGTAACCATCGTTTACGCGAGACGAGTTCCTTTAGCTACCTGCGTTCACATGCTGTGACTAAACTAAACCGTAAATGTGACTTATATGTATATAATAACGTGTTTACTTGCTGCGGATGAACGCATCTTAACCGTGACGCGCACTACGAGTTTACACGCCGTTCGGTAACACGTTTACTCCCTGGTACTAGAGTTGCCATAAGTGTCATTTAAGCAGGACATTTTTAGTCGTTGCGATTAAAGTCGCGTTAATGTCAATGAACGAGCGATTTCACTAGTCGGAGAATTTATCAGTTCCCCATTTGATATGCGGCGCGTAAATCTCCTTTGATCTTGCGTGTAATTTAAATCAACGACCTAAGACATTCGTAATTAAACAATTATTCAATCAAATATGAAATATCAACGTTCGGCATGTGCTAGAAAAATATACTATACGATTCAGAGTATTTATAACGCAACAAAGATTAACTGCCTCATAAATTAGAAAACACCTATGAACCACGTAATTATCCGAAAGCGTAAGTCAGATTCCATTGTCGTACTTTACTGGAGCTCTCCCAGATTTTGCAAACTCTCGATCGGAAACAAAGGTTGTCCACGTACACGACAGTGTACCGAAGTATCCGAAAGTTTGTCACCTGGATGGTACGTCACGCTTGTCTTCGGTGGGCCAACGTACAAAGAGTATAGCTCAAGGGAGGAAGCCAGAAAGAAGAGAAAGGGGGGAGGGGGAGGAAGAGATCCGCGGTGGGATCGGGGGAAGAGGAGGAAGGGGGCGGAGGGATAGGAGGGTAACAGGCTCTATCGAGGGGTTGTTATCAGGTTTCCATTAGCGCGCCGAAGACACGTATAAGGAGGTGAGAGCGCAGGTTGTCGCCGGTGCGAGAGACGAAAGATCGAGGGGAAAAGGGTGGAACTATCAAAAAGGAGATAGACGGGGAAAAAGGTGAGAGGAAAAAAAAATCTTGGAGAAAGATAGTGAGAGGGAGAGAGAGTGAGAGAGAGGAGGGAACGGGGGGTAAACGGTGGAGAAGAAAGAGTCGTGAGATACATAGAAGCAATATGAAGGGAGAACGAGAGATGGAGGTAGGGGGGATATAAAGAAGAGAGGGGTGAGAGAGAGAGAGAGGAGAGAAAAGTTGAAGGAGGGTGGCTCTCTCGTGGGATCACAGGGGCGTATCGTGCTGGGGCGGCAAGCGACTGGCGTCGGGACGCTTGGCGTCTTATCGCGTATCCCCCCCTTGCTCTTTCCTCCACCTATTCCACCTTCTCCTCCTCCTCCCCCTCCTTCTCTTCCTCTTCCTCACGCTTCTCGTCGACGAGCCAAAACCCAGTGACGCCTCGACGCGCTCACCCAGAAACCGACGATAAGGTTCACCCGGCGACGCCAGCCTACCACCCATTCGCTCACACATATACAACTACGTAAACTCGCCTACACTCGCGTCATAGATATATTTGTACGAGAAAGCCAACCGAGGGCCCTAACAGCGACCCTTGAAAAAAAAAATGGCGGGTCAGTAAAAACTCATCGCGTAACGATCGGCTGGGAAAACTGATCTTTCACCGATCGTTGTTTTTGCGTGTGTTTAGCGAAGGATGGGCGAAATGTCGAGTACGTTAACGTACGTGCAAACTGCGCTCTGGAGGCTCGTAATAAATGATGGTCTCGCGCGTTACGCGGAAAAAAATTGAATTTAATATAGTGTATAAAAAATAATTTATGTTATATCGAACGAGCTCAAAAGTATTACAAAACCCTTTAGCACCGAAATTTATGAATTGGGAAATTGAGAAAGGCTAATTGAAAAATATGGAAAGAACCCCTCAGACTATCGTAAAACAATTTTTTCTAATATCTCGATCCCAGTTGTAATTTAAAAACGCCACGAAGGTATGGCGCAATCCAGTACGCAACTTCAGCCATCGAATACACTGTTCTACTCAAAACATGTAAAGGTAATAGAACGGCAAATAACGATCGTTTAAATCTTTGCTTTCAGTGGCGGAACTCGAAGGAGGCGCTCATTCGGACGAGACGAACAGCGGTGGTGACAACAGCAACGCCGGAAGCGTGTCCGGGGGTGCGGACGACGACCAGGCGCGTCTTCGTCTGAAGAGAAAGCTCCAGAGGAATCGCACGAGCTTCAGCAACGAGCAGATCGACGCTCTCGAGAAGGAATTCGAGAGGACGCATTATCCGGATGTTTTTGCCAGGGAGAGACTGGCCGGAAAAATCGGCCTACCGGAAGCTCGAATACAGGTGACTACCTTCTTCGAAATACCAGTGTAGCTCGCATGTCTGTGTATTGTACAAATATGTAGGAATTGAGTTTGTAAAAGATTATTGGGCTCCTGTTTTCAAAATCTACCACTCCGCGGGAATTCAAATTTTATCGGACACTTTATTTCAATCGAAATTACTGTTCAAGTTGTTTTAGTTTCTGTCGTTGTAAATTATTGTTAATTAAAGGAAGGATTTGTCTGAATTTATGCCGATTAAACATTTATATTAATCGATGTCAAACTGACGATATTTATGGTCCAGTATAAAGATTTAATTGTACAATTGTAAAATTGTAAAATTGTATGTTATAACAGAGCAAGTCTCTCTTTGTTAATCTTTTGGCTACGAAAGGCGTAGCCCTCGCGTGTCTATAAATATATCCGAAAGTTGTATATACACGCCTCCTAAATTTGTTTTACTCAAACACGTACCATTTCATTAATCTGATCTAACGTAGAATTCTTCATTTCGCGTAACGTAGTAACGGCGAATAACATTTATCGAAGACATAAGAGATACGCAATCACCGCGGAGAGTCATAACGCCGTTGCGAAGTCTGGCGTATATCTGTAGCCTAGCGATTGACCTGTATCTTCGTCTGTCTTCTCGTTCACTAACTCAGGTCTGGTTTTCGAATCGGCGGGCGAAGTGGCGACGGGAGGAGAAATTACGCACGCAACGGAGGGACAACCCCCAGCAGCAGCAGCAACAACAGCAACAACAACAGCAGCAGCAACAACAGCAGCACACCGCCGGTGTGAGTCTGGTGGGCACGGGCCACCCGACGCCACCACCGCCCTCGGGGATATTAGGTGGCCAGCCACCTCCGCAGGCGCCGCCCTCGCCGCCTAGAATACATCATGGATTCGCACCAACCGCTGTCTATCCGGGAATACCCAGCATGCCCGATTCGTACAGGTGAGACTTACCAATGAGTCATCGGGTAGAGATAAAGTAGCCTGTATCGGTCGATCATTTGTCACGTCACCTAGAGCTCATGCTTATTCGTGTAAGTACGTGAAATTGAATTTGGTTTCACAGTGATTAGGTCTATTTTCGGGCTAAGCCAGTAGGCTGGGTCCGTTTATGTTATGGGCTGGGCGAGTACTGTTAGAAGCGGAAGTTTGGGGCATCACTCCAAACCCCGTTTCATGAGAGGTATGGGTGAAAGGTTAAAAAAAAAAAATGGGTGAAAATAGTTGGGCCCCAATTCCCGTTTTGATTTGTGCAATACCAATACTCGCCGTGTTACACAGGGAATCGTATATTAACGTTTATAGTTTGTGTTTCCACTTGGGAACATTACACGGTAGAGGTTTAGGGCCTAACGCTTATTAACGATTCTTATCAACGTTTGGAATGCGTAGCCCCATGACATCGATGCCGAGCTTCACGATGTCGGGCGCCAGCCAACAGAATCAACACACCACTAGTAGCATGTCATCGCTGTCGACCGGAGGCGGAATGGGCCCGATGGGCATGACCGTGGGCATGACGGTGGGCCCAAGTCCCGGTGCCTGCCTCCAGCAACGAGACAACGGATATTCCTGCGGCGTAGCTCGTCCACCGAGTTACGAGCCCCTTCATCTTGGATACGGTGCACGGCCCACATGCAGTCCCACCCAACCGTACCACGCGGCGGGCCTTAATCAGTACAATCAGAACGCCAGCTCGACCGGTGAGTGTCTACCGCACTCACTGCACTCGCTGCTTGCACTTTAGCCGATGGACTACTACTACTACGGATAACACGCTATCGAGCCTGCCGGTAATGGATCACACTCGCTTCTGCGTTATCGAAGGCCTTTCTCGATCATTGTTTTGTTGCAAATCGAACGATCGGCATGATGATTTCGGTGTATTGGTGTGGTAGAGTCTTTTGGGATGACTGATTTCGATGACGAGAAACGATTTCGATTGGACTTTGCAAATTTTAATACTAGGCGGACGACGACAATTAATGTAATCTGCCGGTCTTCGCGTTGTCGAAATTTTATGATAATATTTATTTCCGGATTGGTAATAATTAGAAACTCCTGCGTCCTCCTAATGTTAATCACGCTAGCCTACAAAACCAAACTATCTTGTTCCGGCAAAGATTATGCGATTTCCAAAAGTATTCGTTTTTTCCTAATTTCCAAGTTCGTGTGCGATTTACAAATTTCAATTCCACTGGTTTATAAGATCAAAATTTCTTTTCTCGTCAGAGATAACGATCCAATTTTCAAAAGCATTTTCACTTGCTTCGAATGAATTCTTTCATCACATTTTTAAAAATAGCAACAATAATTCGTAGAATATTTTATGTTACCTGTTGGTGAAACTTTTGCATAGTTTCTGAATATGTTTTCACTTTGTTAGATCGAGTTGAAAGTCGGTACATTTCCAGCATGCTTTGTATTAAAATAACGCGCTGGAAAACTTTTTATTTCCCCGTTCTCCCTTGCCGTACGCGCGTGTCGCTTCGATGCATGCTGCGCGGAGGCTGCTTCCAAAGCACTCTGGAAATTGCTAATTAATAATCAAGGGGATAATTACCGCAGCCAGCCTGAAGATTCGAAATCCGTATTAACGTTTAGGTACTCGCTACTGCGTTGCGACTGTAACCCCCAAAGCTAATAGCTAATCTGCAATAGTGGTTCAAAGTTGGAGATTATAACGCTGAGTAATGGGACACGCTAATTAGCTAACAATTATATAACGAGTTTATAACCATTCCAGTTAATGATTATCTTATATTCTTCTTTTTAAAATATTATATCGGTATTACTTCCTATTTGCAACAAGAATTTAAAATAAACTTTTATCAACTGTTATTTTAATAGCCTTCTTAGGATCAAGGGCGTATCTAAGAAATGTGATTACAGTTTAGGTTGATTACGGTTTAGGGTTCAATTTCACATCCCAATTTAGTTATATTAACCCTTTCAGTATCGGATAAGATTCTCCATTGAAGGTGCGATACCTGAGATAATTCCACGCATATAATTATGGAATATATCCTAATATATGAATATATGATAATTCCCTGTATAGTCTCCGTCAGTATCGAAAGGGGTTGATATTATGCAATAACATGCAATGTATGATTTTGATTTTATAATATACACGCGCAAGACGACGAACGAGCTGTCCGAAAGGATGAGCTAACTCATAATTGTCTTTCAGGTTTGATATCCCCCGGTGTTAGTGTGCCGATCGCGGTACCTGGACAACCGGCACCCGATATGGCAGCGCAATATTGGTCGCCGAGGCTACAGTGACCGTGGTGGTCATCGGTGTCGACCTCGTCTCCGTAGGATTGAGCTTCTTCGTCTTAGTTTACGATAAAACATGGGTGCAGGAGAACAAGGAGAAGACGTTCGAAATCGATGAAAGGCAGCTGCGAAAGTGCAAGACAATTCTTCCCATCGACGGTCCTGAAATCAATGAAGATCCCAGGACCCGACTGCCTTTATAATCCAAGGGGGACCTCGTCGCCGTTCCAGGGACGGGGGAGAGAAAAAAGAAGATTCTAGGAAACGCGTTTAAGATAGGTGTTACGTTTGAACCGAGAGCGTAGCGTTTAAAGAGAAGTTTCCACGCCGAAGACACGTTTCTTTCGCAAAACACGATGGTTTTCGATGTACTTATATCTTGGGCATGCGCGAATAATCGTGTTTTTGTTAACATACCGAGTGGGAGTAAATAATATTTGAAGTGGGTTCAAAGGAGAGCTTATGTTGATTTTGAGCTGACTTTGAACATTTTTTATTGATTTCGTCGATTCTAAAACGTCTTAACAAATTTCGAAGCATGAAAGTTTTGGCAGTTCTGAAAGTATCGAAAAGATCCTGAAAGTCTTGAAATTCCTGAAAGCCTTGGAGGTCTTGAAACTTTTGAAAGTCTTAAAAAGAAAAAGTCTGAAAATAAAACCAAGAAGAAAATAAACATTTCAATTATTCGCGCAGGCCCAAACGAATACCAACAGAGATTTTTACTTCGAAGGAAAGGTTCGCAGAATCATATTTTTTAAGAGACGATCGATAACGCAATGAGAATGCTTTATCGTAAACTCGTGTTATCATCGTTACCGTTACGAAGCAAGAGAACCATTTATTAATTATACTTGTCGGGGAACTCGCGTAACTTGCAATTCCATCAGTAAATATAAATTGAAGAGCTTATTTTCAAAATGTGTTAAATCCAAATTGACAGAAAATGCACGTAATGTTGCCATTCATAATGTTCCTAAATTTGAATCTTCCTCTGCAAATATTGAAAACGTTTCTTCTGCGTACGAAGAAACTGTTTGTGAGTATGCCATTATTTTCTCAAATATCAATTTTCAATTCCGGTGTCTTCATTTAATACTGTGATTCTTTCGGCAAATTACTAATTGTAAGATACTTCAGTTATTTAGTATTTAATTAGATAATTCATAGTCGTAACACACATTCCAATTAATTATAAGAAATTCCTGGTTTTCTCGAATTTTTATTTGCCGTACTTGAGTCGTTTTGAAAATGAACTCTTCAAATTACAAACAATTATCGCTTAAGAATCTCGATTACGTTATAGTTGCTACCGTAAATTTTCTTCAATAACCGCTAAACAAAATAATTCTCGGAAAGCGTCCAGTTTTGAAATCAGTTCGTCAATTTACTCACCGATCAACGTCGTGAAAAAATCGTCTCGCGGGAAACGCATGACGATAATTTGTATAAAATCATATTTCACGATAGCGCGATACGAGAGAATTCTTGTCACGTGTCAGGGTTAAACAAAAAGAAGAAACAGACACTTACCTGTTATGGAACCACACTCTGCCGAGACTTCTTACCGTTTTAGATATGATTTAGTTTAATACGAACATGTACAGAATGATGCGGTTGCGGCGCAAAAGAATCTCGAGAACAAACTGTGGTGCGTTTGTGTTGTTTTCTTTAACACAACCATGATTCCGATGAATTCTTTGCTAAAACTTTTTTGATTTTTTTTGAGATTTGATTTTATCTCAACTGGAGTCTATGTAATAATAATAATAATTTATTTCCGAATCCATGTACGTTTAAAAGACTTTTCTTGAGTACACAAAAGTGTTTTTTATAACTACAGCAGGACCCTGTTAAACCGAAGAGTCCGATAAGTGAAAGGGATTTTCAAATTTTATTTAACGAATTAAGTGTAAATGTGAGTTAACAAGGCTGCAGGGCAGTAATTTAGTAAAACTTTAATGATACCCTTATTTTATAATATTTGAATTCAATCTTTAATATTGTAATATTAAAAATATTATAATATTGGAAATATGTAACATGTAATATCATGTTTTAAATTATAAAATATAAATATTGTATTACATTGTTTTTATTCGTCCGTTCAGGGCGAACAAACTTTCGTTCCAATTAGTTTGAACTAACGGGGAACTGCTGTATTTTGAAATTTTTAACTCATCGCGATTCTTGCGTAGACCCTTTACGTTGTCTTTAATTTCCGATTAACACGTTTGTACCTTAATTTCACGTGTCTGACTTGGGACATTTTTCGCCCGAATCTACTTTATACCGTTCTCGCTGCAACTGAACTAACTGTTCGCGAATTGGAGTCTATGTAAACTGAAGTTTAAGATACACCGTTTAAAATAATTAGGAGATTACGCATTCAAATGCTTCTATCGGCTAATGATGTATCTGATGTTCTGAAAATGTCGTACGACTAAGCTTGAGTTGTCAATCAAATAACACCGTGTAAAGTAAACAAGATTACTTTTATACTTAAGATTTGATTTATAATACGAAATTGTCAAACAAAACGGTCCCCTAATTAATTTTAAGGAATAGAGGTACCCTTGAGAGTTTGAATAATTCATATTATCAATTTCACAGAACTCCACGTAATTTAAAATTTAATAAATCCAGGAATTGACAACGTGACATTGCAATTGTTCCTAACTTTTCAATTTCCTTCGTCTCGTTTACATCTACTTAAAAACAATGCCTATAATATGTTAGACATGTTAAAAGAGGAGAAAGAAAAGCATAAAAAATTAATTTTTCCCTATAAATAAACACGAAAGAAAATTTGTTCTCTTCTAGATTGTAAATTCCATACTACTTTATAATTCTATTTTTTTTATCACATACACCGTCCACCAATGTAAGAAACACGGAACCTTTGTTCGAGAAACAATATCACCTATTGCAATACTAATTTTTATAAGAAGGTTATTTTAAAGTACTCATAAAACGATAGAAAATGAATAATTATAAACAATACGTAGATTGATTTACTCCTCAGGAAATTAAGTACAAAAACGATTCAATCTTTTATTTATTGAATTATTTAATTTTATTGTTCAATCTCCAAGGGTTACCTACTCTCTTATGCAGTGTATTAAATTCTCCCCTTAAAATTGTATTCACCGACAGCATTTTGTTAAAAGAGTCTTTAGTCACCTTGCCCAGTAAGTTTAACTTTTGAATGTAAACAATATTTACTCGAATTAAAAAACCGAACTGAAGGGGTTAGAGGCCCGAAAGTACTTAAAAATATGAACCCTTGAAACTCGAAATCGAATTGTATCATTTAAAGAGTTATTTGCGAAAATCCAACGTAAGGGGTTCGTATTAAAATATTGGCGAGTTTACGATACAATGGCCAGTTGTTAACATTGTACCTTAATTTCTCTTATTTCATTCCATCGACCCAGTGGACTACAAATATGTATATAGCAACGTTTATAGAAAAGTGATGTTTAATAACCTAATAATGAATAACCTTTCAACTTTTTAGTAACCCTCAGTAGAGGTGCCACGAATGTAAACTTATATTTACAATTAAAAAATGAGTACTTTTTAGATAACGTCAGGAAAGGGTACCTAAATATCAACGTTATGCACAACGTATAATAAATAAAAGTATAACACGAAAACAAAGTGAAGTTGTGTATATTCACTATCCTAAATAAAACGATGCCCAACATACAAATTGAATATTGCTCCACCGCGAGTCTCCTAATTTCGAGATACATCACTTTTCTACTAACAAAACGCTACGTATATTAAATCGCAAGAAGTTAAAATATTTACGCATTGCTCAACCCCATAGTACCGAGGCAGACACCTTCCATTCAATTCTCGTCAGTGTCTACTACTTTAATTTATATTCACCTTTTACGTTTCTCCAAGCCGCGGATATTAAATCTTATTAATTCACTCTGCAACTATATTTGTTAATTAATATAACTAGGAACGAGTGGATCTAAAGATGTGTTGTCTATTTATCAAATCCTTGCACCTCGGTTCTAGAGGATTAACTATTGTACATCGTTTCGTTGCTGATTACGATCACAACAATTTTGTTAAATTAACGTAATGCGTAAACGCCAATAAACGCTCGTAAATTTTTTACCACTTTAATATCGCACGAATTCGCGGACCGAAGAATCCGCATTCTTCTTTTTATTTATTGTTACATAGTTTAAACGGAATTCGTGCACGAAACGGGAATTTGTCAAAAGCACTGCGTTCGTTCATATAAAACAATCGATGTGAAATGAGAAGCGACGTAAAGATAAAAAAAAATTAAACAAATCGTCGACTGTCGGCAATGTGCAACTTCCGCGTAAATAATTCGGAGGAAAGGGAGGGAGGGAGGAGCGAGGGAGGGAGGGAGACCTTGCGAAAGAAGTTTTTAACAGCAAAAGTTTCTTAGGTGTAACCTCTAGGCAAATAAAATAAAGAATTAAAATAGTTTTTAAGTCGGTATTATTTATATTCGTGTAACGAATGAAGCCGGGGAAGATACTGAACGTTTGTTGTGTGTACATCGTAAACAAAAAAAATATCGACAGTCATTTATATATATAGTTGGTTCTAATTCTAAGTACTCGGTAAAAGTCGATTCGTAATTTATATCCGATAAAAAAAATCGACAAAAAAGGAAGGCGAAAACGACCGATTGTGATTTCCCTTAGACCAGGTATGTTAAGCGTACGATTATGCATTCGAAATAAATAGTGTGTGCATTTAATTAACGAGAAACCACATCTGATTGGTTTCACTTTCGAGTAACTTACCCTGAGAGTGATTATAGTTAATCCTAACTTTCGTTTCCTTGCTTATTAATACGTACACAACTCTGGTAGCACAAAATATCGCATAAATATTCATTACTAAACGTCTTATGTTAGAAAAATAATGTAGGCTTTTCTATATATTTAATATAATAGGGAAATATTGAGGACACAGTTGGAGAGGCAGTTATATGATTTAAGGAGCATATCCGAAATATTTATTTATTAATGAGTAAATATTACTTAAGTATTAGAAATGTTTATATTATGTGTTTGATATTTCTAAAAGGTTTATACCAAATGTCTGTTTAACACGAAAAAATGTGGTTCGAAAAATATTCGTTACATATTTTAAAAGAACGTTCAAAATAGTTTGTGCTACTATGAACAGAGATTAAGTATTGTAAGCTGGAATTATTTTTCTCCAGATTTTATTTTTGTCTTTCCATCTTTTTTTATTTACAGTTGAACGTCGATTAACAGAAATTGCCATCCAAGAGTTCAATTCCAAAACGGTCCCAAATAAAAGAATACAAGTTTGAGACAATCGTGATATACATATTTGGATATTGGATATATTGGAACCAGAAATTGAAAATTTGTTAATTAAAATATATTGAAAATAATTGCATTCTCGTGAACCGTCCCTTTATAGACAGGAACAACGTTTTCGATGTTACAAAGAGAGCTTCAATTTAGGAATATTATAAATGTCTTCTTTTCTTTATTTAAACAAGCGAACGATAAATTATTTTTTTGATGAACAGTTAACCTAATAAATTAACCAATTCAGATTTCCAATATTTAAAAACGTTGAAGGTCAGCCAGGCGAAGGATCAGTCAGGTAAGAATAAATAAAAGAACCAATGCTTTGCAAATGTAACAATCGTATATTTATTCTGCTTTAATTATTTCCTTTATACAATTGCTCTTGAAGTTATCATATTTATCTTATGCTCTCATGTGAGAAGAAAAGTATCATCGAAATTCTTACGAAAACCTCGAGTGCATCATTATCCCCTAAACGGGAAGAGTAAGTTCGAAGAAAAGTTATATATAAAAGCTTCGTGTGTAGAAGACAGAATGAAGCTGCAATTATTTACACAAATAGTTTCTAATTCGTTTAACCCTTCCAGACCTACGAATCATCGCGATGACCCTGGATTTTATTAAATTTATTATTTTCCGTTATCGATATAAGATCAGAAATTAGTTTGACGATTATAGTGACAACAAGACTATTTTTCGCAAACCTACAATTTCATTTATTTATTCTATTATTCTGTATTATTATAAAATCGATAATTAGTTTGATGATTGCGCTGATGATAAAACTCTACTGTCTAGGAAGACCTGAATCATTACACTGATCCACTCTATACTCTTAAAAATAAAAACAATTATTAAAGTACAAATGGTATTTATACATAAATAATAAAATATTAAAAAAGAAAATATATACTCTAAAAACAATTATTGAAGCAAAAATGGCAGATATTTTAAATATCGAATGAAGAATATTACAAAAAATACTTTCTGACAAAGTCTGAAAAGGTTAAAACGACAGCCTAGTCGAATCTAAAATATGTTTTATATACGAGGTTTGTTATATCCTCCAAAAACAGCCGGCGTGATTTTTCCAAAATATTAGTCCTACGCCAAATAAATGGTTCAAAAGCGAATTTTAAAACTTGAGAAAAAATAGAATTGACCTATACTCGTTAATTATAACTACGATCCTATGCGTTAAATAAATACTCACGTAACACTGCTCACTTCCCGAGGGTAAGAAATTTTATTTAGAACTATATTGTGATGTTGAAAAAGTATAGTGATGCTATAATTATCATTATTCGTGATTCTTTTATCCCTTAACGGTCCAGTATCGACTTGTTGATCATCGTGCGAGTTATTATTAATAATTCGGTTCTAACGAGCGTTAGTTTTTTTTTAATTCGTCGTAATGCAAATTTAAACACTGTTACGAATTAAATAATGTATATGAGGCAGATACACGCGTGGTATGAACTGCGCAAAAATTTTTTTTTTTACATATCTCCGTATCCTCCAATTTTTATTATTAACAATGAATAATCATAAATAGCTAGACTTCCTGTAATGAGGCCTTGAGGCTCACTGGGGGCTTCAAAACGCAAAAATTCGATTTTTGGAGTTTCAAAAAATCATTTGCAATATATCGTCTGGTCTGGTTTCTGGAATTTTAAAACAACAATTTTTAATAATCGATCTGGCTTACTTTCTGGTTTGTTAATCAATCACTTTCAATAAACCATACATTTTTAAAGATCCAAAACTCGCATTTTTGCGTTATCTGTTTAAGAGTTTTGAATTATTTTAATGTTTTTAATAAATGGTGTAACTTAAACTAAGCGCTTATGAGAAAGTGTTTATTGAGAATCTTAAATAGGTGGGAGCTAAAAGTCTATTTACGCCGAGGGCGTCCAAGTATTCTTAATCCATCACTAACTTCTTTTAAAATTATAGTAATTTTACACGAGAATGTATCATGATTTGATCATGGCGTATCGTAAAAATGTGTCTTTAAGCCACTTTAAGCTAATTGACCTAATTTCTTAGTACTATACTAGCTATATTTTCGTATTACAAAATTTAACACCTGCTTAAGGTGAAAAAAGTGTGAAAACGTGAATATTGTGAATTTCAAAATTTCTTTATCGAATATCGTATACTAAAAACATGGACCGTTAAGGGTTGATGTATTCTATTATTGCAACGATGCATCCGAACAAATATTTTACTCTCATGCCCAAAAAAACTTGCCGCAGTGTTGTGTTTAAATTACACGTAAAGATTTGTCTCGGAAGTCATTCAGATCAGTGGGTCTCAACCATTTTACACCTATGGACCGATGAAATTTTAGTTTTAGTTTTAGTTTTGAAAATTATTATAATTTAATTAAAAATATACGAAGTGTCCCGTCACTGGTGATATTACGTTAAAAGCGTGATACCTGAGACCATTTCAAGCAAGTTTTTCCTAAATACACCCAACTATTTCGATTAGGAAAAACCTGCTTGGAATTATTTTAGGTGTCGTACCTTTAACGAACTACCACGGTTTATGACATACTCTGTAAAGTCACTTAGCTTCGTAACTTTTATAATTTCTTCACAGATCGGCACAGGTGCGAGAACCAGAGGTTGACAACCACTCATTCATATAACTCACCGAAAATTCATGTAATCAACGTACTCGTTGAAAATATAGAGAAATATTAAATAATTGAAACGAGAATGGAAATAAATACATTCGTTTCAAAAATTGCAACTTGTCGTTATCAGACTAATTATACAACAGATGTTTTTAATTAAATAGCCGAATATTTCGTCATGAAATAATCCTAGGAAAATAATGCAGTATCAAAATTATACCGCGTCGTTACCCGTAAAATAAGTATTCGTTTGGCCAAGGAGCTTGCAGTGTTTTGATTTTATTTTCAAATATTAATTTTTCAAACTAAATGACGGAACAAGAAGGTATTACGTGTTCTCTTTCACAAAGTGGAATATATATTGCTTATGTAAAATAATTTTTAGAAATTCTAAATTAATCTATCCTTCTTCATAAACCAGGAAATTGTTCATGAAAGTAATTAAGAAATGCTAGGTTCATGTATTTTACATCACAAAACAGGACATTGTTTATGAAAACTGATATAAAAAATACTGAATGTATTCTCCTTCATAAAACTGGAAATTGTTTACGAAAAATGGTACAAATGGCAAATTACAAGGACTAAAAAGTAATTGCACTTATTGTTCCGTCATAATAAAAGAAAAATGCAAGAAGGACTGACGAAGGTAGTCGTAAAATACATTTGTGTCTGGAAAAACACTAGAAACTTACTAGCCAACGTAATACTAGGGAAGAGGAAAATATACGATCTTCGATTCTATGATCGAAAGCATTTAAAGGAATATTGTGGTATCAATTCCGTTAACGTAATCGCGAGTATTTTTTTTTTACAGGTGTTTCGAAGAGAAGTGCAGTTTCAAAGTTATGAGCGGTCGCCTGATTACTCAACACAAAATACTTGTCAAAGTGTGAGCAAGAACTGAAATACATTTCCAACTCACGTGAACACAGTCGGTTCCGTTATAACATACGTATTTAACTATGGGCACCACGGCGAATGTATTATCACTATTTTAAGGGTAATTTGCACGAGATTCATTTACTAGTAACTAGCATAGGTAGAAGTAATGAGCGCTACATGAAGCACAGTCCATGGAGGCGCCCTTTAAAAAGTTGTAGGCTCAAGTTTATCAGATTTGAACAGATATTAAAGTTCTCTACTCTATTGATCCTACATTTGCATTCTTATTTATACAAGAAAAGACACCTAACTTGACAAACTGAAATAACTGATAAGGTATTTTCTCTCTATTGAAAAAGATTTCAAACAAAAGTAAACTGATGTTTAATTTTAATTTAAAATACTTTTTTCTACAATAGATATTCTAAAAGATATTTCGGCTCGTTAAATTAGGTTCATGGTCCTGTATATTGTATTATCACTCCATCACAAAAAATATTATAGTTCACCTCTGATAATTAAAAAACATAGTTACTTTCGTGATATAGTTGTCCAATAGGCCCTGACAAACTAACATTGTGCGGGTGTACTAAGTGAAATAGCATAGCTTTTTTGCTAACCAACTAGCATGCCGGAAAATTTGAAAAATGTAACTTTACTAAAAAGGTATATTTAAAAATTTAAGGTAGAAGAATTCACCAACCTTAGCCCGGTAATTTGTTTGAGAAAAGTATCCTAGTTTAGTAGTATACTAAATTTCATAATACTAGTTTACAAACATGTTGAGACTAATGGCAAAAAAGCTCACTAGATACTAATGGATTGGTCTCATGTAAATTACCCTTTATAAAACAGAATCCGCCTTGATATTCTGTGGATCCCAAAAGATCGCTTGCCCATTTACCAACTTAAATCTGATTATTTAATTGCTAATGCTTATTCAACGATTATTTAACTTAAGAATGTAGTAACCATTCTGCTGACGCGCTTGAATTATTATGTACAATTATGTGCGCGCTGCTATATATGCAATATGATGAATGAAAAAATATTAATTATTGATGATATAAATAATTGTGATACATAATATTAAATATTGATTATATGGGTTAATTTTAGATTAATCGATGAATTGTGATCTAAAATTAACGATCAGAATTAGCATTATTCAATGTTACAGTGACCCACAGCTGTAAAGTTATTGTTCACATTAATTCACTAATACAATTCGAAAATTATTAATAATAATGATAATTGCTGTGGCCCTAGGTGCTGCAATTTAAACAGTACGATTCCAAATTCGGAAATGAAATTTTTCTGTTGTCACGTGCAGAACATGTGAATCACAGTATGCACAAACTAAAAAATTTACACTTCATTTTAAAGGTACTCACCGAAAGGCCAACAAACCTTTATTATATAATTTTGATCGCCTACCACGTAATTTAAACTCATTAAAAAGTTAAATTTAAGTTGGCATTGACGATGGGCGAATACTTTTGTAATCCACTATGCTCGAATCGAGGGCATCGCAATATGTGAAGAGAATTACTTCCACGCATTGTCCTCCAAAAAAAGATTTTACTACGTCGGGTCATAAGCAATTTCCGGCTGAAACTTCGTCTATTATAATACTAATCACTGACAGCTCTTACCGAAGTATCAGAATATAGAATTAGTATTTCATATAGAGTAACACACTGCATTATGATCGTTAAAAAGTGCGCGTATCAATCATAAACGAAGTGAACAAAATGTTACTTTTAAATCGGAAGTTATTTACGACTCGACCTAATGTACAATACGACTTTAATATATCATTTTCCAGGCACTATCGCGTTATAACAGAAACGACTACACCTAGAATACTCTACACGATCATCACCAACGACTAACGGCAACTCAATTATTTATTAATCTATCTAACAATCGGTCGTACCGACTGTCCACGGCAGTAACCGGTCGATTCAACGAGCACAACCCTAACAATTGTTCTATTTCCTTTTAAAAAGCTACAACGATAAGTCTTTGACGTTAATAGCGACCCTAACTAGGGAATGCTATCACGAAGAAGACACAAAACGAGACAAAGAATAATCCATTCGACTCTTCAATCTCTCTGGTACTGTAAGTATTCCTCCGTTTACCTTTCCTCGCTCCTCTCTCATACCGCACTTTTCTCCTTTAGCAGAGCGTCGATATCCTTCAGGATATCGTCGGACGCCATGTCGAGCGTAAGATAGTCCTCCTCGTTCACGTTCAGCATACTGTCGCAGGTAGACTGCATCGTTGCTTTCGGATCGTCCAGGTCGAACGTCGTCATTGATTTGATCTCCTCTTTGATCTTCTCCGCGTGTGCTTGATCCTCGTCCGTACTACTGTCGCATAGTCTGACCTCAACCTCGCTCCTTCTACTCGCGTTAGCGAAATCGTCCTGATCCTTCGTGTCCAACGAATCCGAACGATTCTCGAGTTCCTCCTCGAAACTCTCCGACATAATTCTCTCGTTCCTCTGTTCCGCCGGTTCGCCGACCTCTGGAATCTCGCAAGCCGACTGATCCACGTGCCGACGTTCGCCAGACTCGCTTCCGGCCGAGGCAAACCTCTTCGGGGATCTTCTCAGCCTAACGGGCGGCACTTTTGTGGGGCTATCGTTGCCCTCTGTCGTTTTACACCTAACTCTGCGTTTCCCGGCGGACGCCTCTTCATCGTCGTGACACTCCTCGACCATTCTCTTTACTCCCCTCAAGGTGGTCGTCGCTCTGAGCTCTGCCAGTGTCTTGATGGCGTCCTTCAAGAACTCCCCGCTAGGCTCCTCCTTGCCCGTCTCTTCGACGTTTACCACGGATTTCAAAATCCCCTCCGAGGTGTCCTCCTGTATCGTCTTACTCCGCTTTCGTTGGCGAATCTCCTCCAATGTGAGGACCTGGAAGTCCAATCCTTTCACGGTCTCCTCGCTCTTCTCTTTGCTGATCTTCGGATAGAGGCAGACCTTACGTGTCTTGCGGACAGCGGTCCTGATCTTACCGCCACCCACGTCCCCCTTATAATCGTCGGGTTGATAGGAGTAGTAGGCTGCACTTTCCGCCTGGATCTCCTCCAATCTGATCTCCTCGTAAGTCTTGCAGTACGGGACCCTCGGTTGCGGCTTTACGGGCGACGGTACGCTTTCATTGTCTGATTCTGGAAGAAGCATAGGAGGAAATTGCGAGAACGTAAGCATTACTTGGAAGAGAGTACCACGACGATATCCGTGACACTCTGTATCGATGATCGATGTCGATCCATTTAGAATCTCTCTGATCAGGCTTTTTCTCTCCGTTCCGTATCACCATTTAACTTTTTTTTTTTTTTATCGTCTCACACGGACTCGCTTAACATTAGCTTCTAACTCCTGTCTGTGGTTTCCGAGTGTCTCTCTGGGACTCCAGGATTAGTTGCATTCCACCGTCTGGCGGTTTCGCGAGTGATCGACAGATCGACAAATCGGCTCGTGCGCTCGAATGAAATTTATTCGTGCGAGTGAAAGTTATATTAATCGGAGGAAGAATTTATTATCGTGCTTCGGAACTTTCTCACAGTCAAACGTGTCCGTCTCGACGATCATTTGGGTTCTAATTTATCTTAAGATAGAATAATTCTTTTCGCCTCTAAACTAATGTTCGCAGAATCTGTTTTACGGGAGATAGATGTGTAGTACAATTCCAATACTTTCATCGATATTCTTTCGACATAATCTTCGATTGTTCCATGTTCGCGTCTCTTTGCAGCCACAGCCTTTTTTGCATCGGCTTTTGCATTCTAATCTTTTTGTTTTTTCTTTCGTTTCTCGTTCCTTCTCTCTCGACTACTTCAAATCGTTCGCTTTTAATCCCTTAAATTTACATCCTTAACGGTGCCAGGAATGAAATGCGTGTCCCCGAGTTAAATTCTAACGATAAGGTAAAACAATGTCCTCGTGAGAAATGACTTTCCGGATTCTTCCAATTCCTCAATGTTTTTGTATAATCGCACACTTATGAGATCAAGACACACGGATCGTATAAGGAGTGTTTTGTTTTTTTTTTTTAAATATCCAATAGGTGAGTCGTATCGTCGTCCTTTCTTCGCTTCACTGTCTAATGTAAATTTCTTTGAAAATAACAAAAACCGTTCTTGTTTCTTTGCTTTTAGTCTCGTCTTCTGTCTCTTCCGGTTTCAACGAGAAAATCGAAGATCGCCCCACGGGACGTTCCTCTTCGACGTATCTTTTGAAAAAGTGAGTGATTCTTCGGAAATTTACAACGATACACGTGTCTTACGTACAAGATCAAAGTACATTGATACACCACCACTTTTGCGACCACAAACACGTATTTACGACAAGCACATAGAAATTGTACGACGAAGAAATACAAAATAAAAAATAATAACACGATTCATCGTGCGCCCGACGCATCCTGGGTTTATAAAGATTTATAAGAATGTATTACCGTTAGAACTTATACGATACTTCGATTTTGTTATAGGATAACTAGTGTGGTTACACTCTTTGGATATAAGCAGCTTTTTTTTAATGCGAACGCATATGAAATGTGTGTGTGTGTGTGTGTGTGTTAGAGAGAGCAACTTGTTAATGCCATTTAATAATAATATACTTGTAACCATGTATTATAAATGTATTTCTAAAATAATGTGGAAGGAATCGTATTGGTATCCAGATAATCAAACACTGGATAATTATATTTTCACTCAATACTGTAATGTATTCAAATATTTCTTGAATATTACTTGTCTATATCTGAATAATATTCGAATACTCGTCTATATTGGAATAGTATTCGAATATTATAAGAATACTTGACTATATTATTCGAACACTCGAATACATTGAAACTATAACAGTAATTATCAAATAAAGCGTACAAAATGATACTGCAAATATCCAAATATTCTAACACTGGACAATAGTATTTCAATACTCAACAATATTCGAATATTGAATTACTCCAATTGACTCAGGCATAATTGGAACAATCGTAACAGTGCTTCGTAGGAACGAGCTTTTAAGCCGTCGCATAATGTGGAACGCTAAAACATTTGTAGGAGCGAGAAAGAGTAATTGATTTAAACGTAGAGTTAGTGAGTGATATAAAAAAAATAGTATCGAGAACTATGCAGCCGGTGTGCAGAGACGATTAAGGCTTGACAAATGGCAATCGACGGAGCAGAATGACTAAACAAATAACGAGAATCGTCGCTGTCGCACCCGCGTTACTTCCCTTTCCTTTTTTTTTCGAGGTATCAAGTTTATTGAAATCCAAATATCATCTCAATGAAAAGTATTAATTTTCATTCGTTTACATCGATTCATATAGTAATTGCGCATCGCGTATTTAGCATATAATCTTTTCTCTCTAAGTTTTCATCCCTTTCTTAAGAATCGAAGGGGCTTTACTAGCTTTCGTTTCATCATCACTCACAAAGCAGAGATTTATACGTTCGTGAACCGATGTAACGACAATCCCGTCGACGATACGTCCCCGATCGCTTTATCAACGTTTACCACTTTCTGAGACGTACCATTTTCTTTTATCGACGCATTCGCGGAAATGCGTACGAAAAAAACACAAACTTTTCTTTCGGAACTCTGCACCGCGGTTGTTCTCATTGGTCGTGGGAGAACGAAAGCGAACGCAGAACAATCGAGATATTATTGTACAAACAGCGAACCGAACGAAATTGTCGTTACGTGGGCTGTACAAGTTTTAACTTCCATGATCAAGCGTCGCGACGGACGCTTTTGGAGAAAGCGTGGCTCCTTGGAAAAAAAAAATTGTTAAAAAATAAACATGATCGATCGACGAAGGAATATAACACAAGAAGATGACCATCTCCGGGATGATCTACGCAAGAACAATGTTTGCAGCTGGACGCGCGCGACAGAGGTTGTTTATTGAACGCACCTCTGCGACGTGTTAACGATAAGTGGGAGGGAGCAGGGGAAAGAAGACAGAGAAAGTAATAAAACACAATTAGCGCTGAACACCGGTATCGCGGCTCTTGGAAAGTAAACGGAAACGCGCGTCTGCCGGAGCCGTGAGAAAAGAAACGCGAACGATACAATGCAATCAGGAAACGTTCGAAGGGCATCTTATGATGAGCAATATTAAAAATCAAAGAAAACGTGTAATAAAAAAGTAAATAAAAAATGAAAAACAAATCGTCGAAGATCACTGGTACCGAAGAATTTTTCGAAAATATTTTCTACGAGAACCGTCTGAACGCCCCCGATAAAGCGAAGGCGAGGAAAACGAGGGGGGGCGTATAGTGCTCAAGACTACTTAGTTAATTAGTCTTTATAAATATCGCGAGTATCGCCGGCGAGTCTCTATGTTAATATTATTACGCACGCATCGCGAACGACCTTTAAAGTTCGTAACGAAATCGTTCGATGCGCAAACGCGCAGTAATTAAATGCAGTTAAAAAAATAGTTCAAAGAGAACGGCGATAATTATCGTGATAATTAACGCCAGCGAAGGAAATGAAACGTGTGTGGACAAATTTGGTAAAAATGCTGACAAACGGAGAAACGCCGGCGACGCAGGCCCAGCTGCTGGTTATCTTTTTTTTTTTGCATAATATGTAATATATTATATATCATATATATAATATATGTATATAATATTTTTGCTCTATTTAAATCGTAATTTCACGCACACACGCACTCATGGACGAGCTACATGCGTCACAGGCCGTGGCAGTAGGAAATAAATAATAATTGTACTTGCTGCTTCGAAATTCTCCAAAGACGTTTCGCGAGATATATATGTATTTTATTATTATTTTGTCTTTGTTTGTCCCTTCAAATTCGCGTTTGGTTTTGTAATTGCTTTGTAGGCGTGTGTCTTATCTCGCGCAGTTCTTGTTAAAAACGTACCTCCCGATTTCCGCGGAAATAAGCGAAAGAAAATTATTATTTTATGGGAAATGCATGTTTATACGTGCATTCGTAAGAAAATCATACAAGTGTGTTTTTTTGATTCCGCGGAAATGAAAATATCACTGTTGAAGCCCGAAATGCGAAGGAACTTAAAATTTAATAAGCACCTCTGTTGAGGTTGAATTAAAAATCTGCGGTTTCCAAATTTTTCGAATGGAGATATTCGAAATTTGAAAATTTTAGTTATGGCTGTTTTGATATGGCTATCTAAAATTCGGATAACTTCGGAGACGGATATTCCAAATTCAAGTAATTCTAATTTCCGGACCGATTATCCAAAATTTGTCCAATTTTGAGTACGATTATCCAAACTCTAGATATTTTCATATATCCAAATAAATATTAACAATTCAAATTTCTTTTAGTATCCGGACTTTGTTTCAAACATCTAATTATAATTGTAACATCTATACTAAAATAAATTCGCAAAGTGTACCTACTCAAAATTCGACGACTGGGATTCCGCGGATTAACCAATCCCGTCACGAGGAAAACCCAAACTTTAAAAGAACTTGCAAATTTACCCAAACTGCCTCGGGCACTCCTATAAATGTCTAAACAGACTCAGGTATGCCCACACTTCGAGTTTCAACGGTAACAGAAATACACCCGAACATCTTTCTCCACTTTTTTCTTGTCAATTAAACGAAGCGTCTTTGGAAAATAAGAATTCTTCGAGACATCGTGAGGCAATGGTGCGTGTCCTTCAGTGTACTACGGCCTGTAATCAAATCGATCGTCCTCGGAACGAAAGATAGATCCTCGGTACGATCTCGCGAAGATCGAGCGACGAATTCGGTCGCGGTACAATGCGCTGCTCGAATCTCCTCGCTCGCATCTTTACCACCCGTTTAATTAATTCGTGAATTAATTGATTAGATTAACTATCGATACAATTGCGTAAGTACTAAGTATATCGGATGCACGGTACACACGTGGATTATTTTCGGATCGTCGGTGTTATCCTTTCCCTTCTTCCCTTTCTTTTCTTTTTTTCCTTTTTTCGGAGGCGAGCCCCCTCCGGGCGAAAAGTGAGCGGGCTCTCCTTCCCCCGCATCCCATTTATTCTAAGTTAAATTTCATTATATTTCTCTTGATACACGCACACTCTCTCTCTCTCTCTCTTAATCTCACTCTGGCACTCTCATTCTTCCTTTTTTTTTCTCGACCTAGCACGGCGACGCACAGCCGCCGGGGGCTTTTCTCCATGCTCTAAGTACGCAGGATTATCAAATTCTCGTACCCGGCTCGCAATTTAAGGTCAGCCGTTCGTCTCGGGGATATTTGCGCGGTTTCCTTTGTGGGTGATCGCGGCCTTTGCTGATTATTCGCGCTGGATGAAAGAGAGGCAAGAAGTCACCCAAAAGACATGCAAGCTTAAGATACGTTTCCTCAGTTGCGTACTAACGTTGCTCGAGTGTTTATACGAATAGCGTCTAACGCGTGTACAAAAACGTTGGTTAAGAAAACTCATGGAAACAGTGGTTAGGCGTCGTGTTAAGCGCCTACTCAAAATAGCGAGCCACTAGTTAATCAGCGACATTACTCGCGCCTAGAAAATCGATCTTTAAATAAACACTTGAGTAGTGATGGTAGTACTAGTGGTTAGTACTACTGGTTAGGTGTCCTAACGCGGCGTTACGTTGCCAAACGACTGCTTAAATCAGCAACGTCTATCGCGGCTGAGAAATCGTATCTTCAGGGAACAGGACGAAGGAAGTCCATCCACGTGGAAACCGACGTGCAAATATCCCAAAGCCAGCGCTCGCAAATGATGCTCAGCATTCAATCTTACAGCGACAATTATTTCAATTATAAATATCGTTAGTAGTTAAATATATAATATTTCATTATGCTGTACGCCTTCGTAGTAAAGGTTATTAGTTTTTTTCCCTATTTCTCTTGCGCAAAGCCGGGTGCAAATAGTATTTCGCAACAAGAAATAATAAATACCGCGAATCGGTCTCCGTCTTTTTTTTTACGACAGCACTAAATCGTTGATTATATTAATATAATCTGGTATATGTGTAGAGCGCGTCCTGCTAACGGTTAATTTGATCGATTGTTTGAATTAAACTTCGTCCGTGCAATTTTAGAAAGGGGACAAATTCGTGTTTTATTATTTTTCATTTAAAATATTATTTCACCAAGCCCTGCTTCGCGCTTCGTGTTAAGAGTACGTACATGTATATATCTATATATGTGTGTATGTATCTGTATGCATGTAGTATGTGATGTCGAGTCGCCTTTTCCCCTCTTTTAACACATATCCGCCCTCTAGCCGATTTACTTCGACAAATGTTACATTTTTTATTCAAACCTGTGAAATACGTTTCGTTTTTTATTTAAGCCAATTAAAAATCGTGCAGTACATGATTCTAAATGATGCGTGATTATTCTGAAGATTCTGAAGAATTATCTATTATTCAGAATCTAAATGTAAAAAAATGTTTATGCACAGTGATTTTTCAGTGTATGTTCTTTCAGACGAAACTATCATAAAAATATTGAACTTCTTAATTAATTCCAATAATGTTTGTGTAACGTATGTTACAATCAAGACACAATTATTTTATGCGCATGTAAGTTTCCTAATTTACAAATCATTTGCAAATTCCACAACTTTATAGCAGAAATGTACTGTAGATATCTGGAGATTAAACCATTTGCGATCATAATAGAATTTTTTTACTGCAATTTCATTAAAAATCGATTATACTGAGAAACTGTGGGATGCGAAAGTTTAAAACCCCCCAACTGTTTAAAACATTTTCTATTTTTCTAAATCGCTCTAAATACACATGCGATGAAAAACAGTTTATCGAGTTGGGGGGCGGCACCGCGGCGCACGAAACCAACGGTCGGATATGTGTTAAGAATTCTTTTACTTAGCGCAAGCGCACGCTCTACGTCCCTCTGATTAGGGCTCTATATATTCATATATGTATATAATACATTTGTATATGTATATATACATTTATATCTATATATCGTTTAATTACATATTTCTCTCTTTTAATCTTTTCTCTTTTCCTAACTCGCGTGTTACTTACGACGCTCTCGAAACCGGAAGTCGTCCCTTCCAATCTTTCAGCACCCCACCCCCCTCCCATCACCCCTGACGCAATATTCGTGGAATTAAATCAAGAAAAAAAAGTGATCGTAACTTCGATCAATCGTCGGACGACTCCGAAGAGACGACTCCGGTGTTAAAAAAAAAGAGGAGTCGTATCTTCCCTTTGTGGCTCCGTTTAATCGGACTCTAATCGCGGGTCCCTTTTGCCAAGTTTAAAGTCTTCGACAATTCTTTCGAAGTCAACGAGGTTCCCTGAAAATCGTCAACCGCGAGAACCGTGTAATCTCGAAATTTCCAGAGCCTTTCTTTCCCCCCCTGGCTAGAAACGAAAGTCTTCGCTCGGTATCCATTGTACACAGATTTGTTCCCAATCATTTTCGGCGGTGTCCGATTTCGCGGCTGACGATTACCGAATTCCATCGTATAATGAATTTCAAACAACAGTCTCGGTGTTGTCTTTTTTCTTAATCCTCGATGAATCAGCTGAGTGCATTTTGTTGTCGATCTTTGATTTTTTTTCCGAAGCTGAATTTAACACTCGCGAATCTAACCCTCCGTGCACGTGTTTGTGTTCAGTTATCTTAACACATTAAGTATCCGCTCATTTGCTCGGCATAATTAATAAGAATTACACGAGTAAAGAATTTTTTAAATCTCTGACACTGATATCCGTGCACTTTGCATATTTTTTGAAACCCTTGTATTTAATGTTATCTTTGAATATCTTATTTTATTATCTATTCACGAATAATTGAATACCTGTCAGATATGCAAAGAACATTTTGAATCTTTGACACATTTTTGTTATTCCCTTGTATTTAATTTTAGCTTAAAATATGCTATCACTTTACTTACTTTTCGTGAATAATAGAACACCGGTTGGATATGCAAAAACAGGGAATATTCCATGGCTCGCAAACCATGCGCTAAAAGAACTGAAATTTAATAGACAAAATTACCAATTTGGTTAAAAAGAAAATCAAAGATTAGGCACAAAGTGTATCCAGTCCGATCTTCAAGGACCAAGGTATTAAAAGTTAATTAGTTCAGAAACGCTAGTTTCTCTTTAAATATATGTCTAGGGCGAAATTTAGTTTCTCGATCTTCTTTTTTTTTTCTTTCGTTTCATTTATAAATGCAAAAGATTTGACGCGTCGAATTTCATCCAATGCAGATATCACTGTTGCGTTAATGTACGATTTTTCTCCTTTTTTTTTTAATTAGCAGTGTCATCCCATGCCATTTCAAAATTCGCTAATTCGTGTGGGAAGCCAAAACATATGAAGGCATTATTGTACGTGCGCACGCGTAATGCTAGAAACACCCTTGCAACGCACAACGTGTTAACACGCGTTCCATATCGAGGCCACGCGTTCGTATTACGAGCGTGGCATGTTACAAATCTATAGGGTGTGTTTACACGGGAGGTTGAAGGCGAATAAATTGACGCTAAAATTAGGTAGAAATGCCGCCTAATCGTGGATACTATTCGTTCGGGTTCATTCACACCGAATGCCTCGTTCATTCCCAACAAGTTATTTGTTCGCATTCGACTGGCTGTTTACACCCTCGCGTTCGGTACAAACTTGTTCGCATTCGGTCTACGGCACAAACACACCCTTATGCGTATAAATATATGTGAATACCACGCGTTTAGAAACCTTCCGCGTGTTACGACGTGGCACTCGAAAGCGCGTGAAAGCGTCGCGCGTTAAAAGCGTGTTCCCAGCTGAAAAATTAAGGCTGGGACACGGTTGAACCTGCTTATCCTAAAAAATGAATTCGCGCACGAAGACCTTTTTCTTTCTTTTCTAAATTTTCCTCTCTACCTCATTCCGTATACCTCTCTTGCTCGCATACACGCTCTCCGTCTTCCTCTCACACTCTAATTCACACTCTCCCTTTCGTTTTCATCTTTCACGTGTTACACTCAATCGCATAATGATACGTGCTACATCGCACGAAGGAAAAAGCACGTGTGCGCGTGTGCTGAGAAGCAAGCGTTCGACTTGTGTTATTTTATTTCTTAATCGCACTTTGCTCAGCTCGAGGCACAGCCGAATCAGAGAAACGTAGCAGAAAATCCCACGCGCCCTTCGCTACTCTTCCCCCTTCTCTGCATTTTCTCGCAATGGTCCACGGAGATATTTTAGCTTATAATCGGTTATGCTTCGAGCGGATAGCACGAGCTTTTTTTTATTTTACGATAATATTTTATAAATGCGAACTTTCTGATCGCAGAAAGATTCTTCTTTTAAGGAAACAAACATCAAACAAAACAAAACTCACTCGTCGTAAGTAAATAAACTCTTCACCCTAAACATGTAGATGCCATAATTGCAGCTAAGAAATCTTTTCGATTCGCGTGTAGGTGTCTTCGATTCCTGTGTACGTGTGTTCGCGCATATTGCGTATGCGTATGTGTGTGTGTGTGCATTTGCAAAGCGACGACCCATAGCTATCTTCTTATTTGTCCAGTACGGTTTCAATTTGGTATCTTACAGCGCGATGAATAGACGTGGATACTTCGATCTTGTTTTCTATTACGGCATTCGGGAAATTTCGAGGTTCATCGCACTGCCGCTGGAGAAAGATAGCCATAGGCAGTTAGAGGGCTACAGGCAAAGTTTAGATATAGCAGCCCCTGGAAAAATTGATATTCAATGCTGCGGTTTTTTTTTTGTTTCTGGCGACACAAGAGCGATAATTGTTTTATTTTTTTTAACGAGGGTAACATAGGGCCGAAAAGGCATGAAATGTAGCGCGCATTTCTGATTTATTTTCACTCCTTCAGTTTCGCCTCTTTCAAATGAGATAAATTGCCATTGGTTTGGAATAGGTTCAAGAATGTAATAAAAGAATTTTGACCTAAGATGTCAATTTTATTAAAACTGGGGAATCTTTCAGCCGAAGCGAGTGGAGCAACTTATGTCGTGCACGTATTACTTTAAGTGCACTTTGTTGAAAAAATACTAAACTTATGGAAAGTTGCTTTGTACGATTATTTTCCGAATATACTTCATGATATAGTCAGTGAGCTCGCTTTTAGACAAAATGACAATCCTTTTTTGAAAACCATACAGAAAGTGACTATGCTTTACGACTGTCATTTCAAAATAATCATTTGCCTACTGTATTTAATATTATGCGATCCGCGAAATTTTTATCTCTGATTATTGTGTATCCCTACAAATTTTTTATTACATTCATGAACGTATGCCGAACAAGTAGTAACTTCTCCAATTTAAAAAATCGAAAGCAAAGGATTGAAGAATCAACAAACGCGAAAATTCACACGTTTTTCCTTAACGACGAGGTTACTCGTGACTTTCCTGAGTAGCGATGCATCCCCAGTAACACAGAACATTCTATAAATATTGCTTGTATGTTTAATCTGAAGAGGTATTAAAAAATATTTGAATATTAAGCATATATTCTTTAAACATTTCGAAATAAACATTTGTTTATCAGTATTATATGTTATTCTTTAATGTTAATACGTACGTTCTTTGCAGAATGTGTAAAGTTTCAAAGTTTAAATATTCTTGAAAATTACAACAAATTATAACGCATAACAAAGGCCACACGTGGAGAACTCAAAGCAATGCCACTAAGCCCAAGTTACTCCATTTTTTTTCAACCATAACCTTTCCCTAAACACTGACTCCTGTTCAAAATGACTTCAGGAATATACGTACAATGTTAGGCAGGTTCCACGTGACACACCCTGTATATCTAATATCTCTAAAACAATTATACCAAATACTTATTCAATATGAAAAAGCGTGGCTCAGAGAACTAGTTTTAAACCATTTCGACGAAATATACAATTATATCTAAACAAATTTCTGTGAAATTAAATACGCAATGTTTAAATTCAACAGAATGAAATATTTCTTTGAAATGAATATTGGTATACTCCAGCGAATATATCAATGAAACATTTAATATTTAAAACGTATTTCGTGATACTAGGGATGACAACGCGACCGTGTTTCAGCGAATATTAATTCCGATAATGCTCGATAATTTTCTACTCGCTCTACCGAAAACACGCTCCGATCGAATTGATCTAAATGTTGCGTGTTATCCCTCTTCCCCGTGACGATACACGGTATCTGTGTCTCGGGTATCGAACGAATGTGATAAACTCAACTTACGAACACCGCTACGCTATAACAATCATCGTAATCATATTGAAAATAACGAACCTAATTGTATTCAAAGGACACGCATAATACGTCGCAGTGTCTTACCAAAAGTGCCATGTAACATCAATTTATACAAACTATCGAAACAATCTTTGAATGAAATCATTGACGTATCATAGAAGATTCCATGACCTCGTTCTATCCAATAATAAAGACGACGATGCAGGTCACCTATTGTTCATCTTCGTACACTATCGTTAAATCGACGAACAATACCTTCTTTATATACTTTCATACTTTCTTTTTTATATGGTTTATACGATTGAACTGAAGACCGTTAATTGCTTATTTGTTCTCGTAAATCTAAGTAGTGCAGTCTTTATTATTGAAAAGGATAGTTGAAACATAGTTTACGAGGAATTTACGTTGGCCCTTTTCTCAGCAATCGTCAGAGACCAACGGCATTAGCAAAATATTTCAGAACTTCTCCAACGACGACGTACGGTACAAGCCTATTCTCGTACAAGTGTCGTGACTCTCTCGAAGAATTTTATTCGTGTCAATCCGTCTTAATGAAACGTGTCAAAATGAAAATCGATTAAGTATTGAAATGTACTAACATTCCTGGCGCCCGCAATTGGATTGCGTGCAAAAAATCGACGTGAGAATCCGTTGAAACTCCCGCTACCAAGCAGGAAGTATAAAGTATCGTATACATTTATACGATACATTTATACGATACTTTACATTCTCGAGAGAACGATACTTTCGCTGTTGTTTATAACGCTTCGTGATAAATATAACGTTCTCGTTAATCGTTTTCTACTTTCCAAAACTCGACTCGAGATTACTACGAAAGTATCCTTCTGTCCCGATTTACGGGCGGGGAAAGTAATTTTACATTACTACGATTTAAGCATTCGGCCAGTCTCAAAATCGTCTGTACGACGTTATACCGAGAAACGGAAAGGGAAATCTTGACGTCTGAGGCTGAGAAGTTTGTTGCGTATGAATAGGTGAATATGGTGGCTGCTGGAGGAGCGGAGAGCTCTGCTGATTTTGCAACGGCGACAATGATTGACCGGAGTGGGAATGTATATTCGGTTGGTGAGTATAGGATAATCCATGATGGCAAGGAGAAGTTTGGGCATTTTGTAAATTGGGCTGCGGTATGTTCAAATTGTTTGTAACGTTGATGTTACTGGGTATATTGAGACTATTAGGAACGTTATTAGGGATTGTCAGACTGTTCGGGATACCGAGTGCGTTGGGAATATTCGTAAGGTAATGCACGCTGAAAGATGGACGGGGGGGCTAGTAAAGCCTCATACCTTCTTCAAATTTGACGATAAGAGGATCGACAGCTGGGCTGCCAATAAAACTGCCAGCTTCGCTGCTTCCCCTACCCTGATCTGATTCGGTGCTGCTACCGTCGTATTTTGTGTCCTCTGCGAATAATGTGGAAAAAAAAAACCTTTGTTGGCGACAGTGTCACAGTTAGCAATAATAAATTGTTGCACGCATAAAGCAGCTTTCGTTCGGCAGAGATTCATTTGATTTTTAAATCTGGCTATTTAAAATTAGATATAAATATTAATTGCAGATTTTTACCGATTATTTTATATGGAAATATTATTTTTTTAAGTGTTTCTTCTGAAATAGTATGGAACATTGTATGCATATTGTTTATAAAACTGAAATAAATACAAACATCTTTAACAAGCCTGAACACACATATACAGGCGTACTGTAAGATGTACACAGCGATCACAGTATCGTAGCCAGTGTCTTAGGAGCAATTTCACGCAGAATAGTTAAACACTTTTAACAAAATCATATTAGTCTGTTAAAATCGAAGTTTAGACTAATAATAAACAGGAAACTGTGATTTTAACAAATGAGTAAAATTCATTTAATAAATAACATTTAACTGGCACGCTAGAAACTACCATTCAAAATAGATTCTTGATAATTCAAATCAGTATCTACATTTATTATTACAAAAGGGTTTATCCAAAGCAGAATAATTAACGTACTCTTACCTTGACGGTTTAACCATTCCTGATTTAAAGGTTTCGATGTCAATTCAGCTGCCTTAACAGGATTGATAGGATCGCTAGTAATGGCTCGAGCGTTCTTGTGCATAAATGAACAATGTGGTTTTCTGCAACCTCCAGGCTGTGTTTCCCAGTAACACGGAATTGACTTTCGATTTTTCTGCGTAATACAAACAATAGGGTGATAGAGGGTACTTTGTTATTTGCCTTATGGAAAAATTGATCAAGATAGTTATTTCTTGTTTTACGTAGGGAACATACTTACTCTTAGTTCCATATGTCTAAAGTTACAGTGCTCGTCGAGGCAGTTACCCTGCTGCCAATATGTGCACATAATTTCGCAACCCAATGCAGATGGTTCGTGTCTGTATGGACAATTGTCTCCCTAGAATGTAACATAAACATGAAATTATAAATATCTGCAACTTGTCTTAAGATTAAAGCACGAGACACAAAAGACATTGATCAAACTGCTTGCAGTGCTCAATTAAAATGTTGATACTGCAAGCGAAACCGATTCCTATAGAATTGGTAACTCCAAAGCAAGCTTTCGCAAAGTACTGTATATTGAAACTTGCTTCGTATTATTTTGAAATAAGATATTACAAACATCTCAACGTGAAACGTACGACAAATACTAAATTACTATGTAACCATATAATTGAAGCGTACGACCCAATAATTATCTATAGAACAGTTATTCTGTCAACAGTTAAACTGTATTCGTCTGCTAAAAGCGTAGGTTTTCATTTTCAATACAGGAGCAAGACATTCGATGACGAATATTTTACTATGTCCCTGAAACAAGCCCTATGTTGCGTTTCTATACTTTTAAATTTTCTTGAAGCAATGACTTATATTTAGTACTTTTTCCAACAATGGTAATTTAAAGAAAATGTCTGGTTGGGAAAGCACCTTCATTTAGAATTGAAAACGCTACAAAAACTTATGCATACAAATTCCGTTGTACTCGCTTTCTCATAAATTTAGTTAAACGCGTGCAGACCTTTATTTCACCATGTGCTTCGGCCACTTAATAAGTACATACAGTTGGTTCAATTGCACATTATCCTACAACTATTGTAAAGTTTAGATACCATAAAAAAAGAAGAAAAACACTGAAAAATTGAGCAAAAATCGTGTAGATGAAAATTTGAAAAATATATCATCATAAATAATTGGAAATTACAGTGAAATCGAATCAGACGATTATGCCATGTAAATAAGCAATCCGCCAATTTTTACGAAAAAGGGGAGTATCGTGCAACATGGCTTCAACATGGCCGACCTAACCTTGCGGAGCTCGATGGATCGTAAGCAATATGGAATGAAAGTATCGAGCACAGACAATTCTATCGCGACAATTAATGTCCACGGCGGGCAATAAGCTAATAGTATCAACGGTGAAGACTTACATTCTTGCACGTAGAATAATAGAAAAAATAACAGTCGGTATTCTTGTGATTGTGCTCCATTTGCAAAAACTGGTAAAACGACGAGTGATCGTGTTCCTTGCTGAAACATAAATAAAAGAATCTTCAATCTCAACGGACAATCCGACGGTATAATTAATTGCGAGGATTCGAATGTGATAATTGAGAGTGTTAAAAAGATACGTTACCACTTCGTACGAAACATGATTGAACTTTTAGTTTTGCTATGATAGGCAGTCGCCAGTTACGGTCTTACTGCTGTAATCCGTTTAAATTTGAAACCCCGGCGACTGCCAATGTTTACAAAACGATCGAAGTTACTCTTTTTCTACATGTTATTAGCGTTACAGTCGTTACTTACGTGTGGTAGCTGCAATTACCCGGGTGACTTCTTTTTTGCCTCTTCGCTTTGACCCACACACTAAATCCACTCGCACACGAATTCGGGGACACAGTTCGACCGTAGGACTACTGTCGCTGCGGTCGTTTTTCGACGCTTTGCGAACGTAAGCCGACGAAGTGCGACGAAGATACGCGATTGTTTCTCGCGCTATTTCTTTAATTCACAATAGTTACCGGAATGTAAAGTATTTATGTGGAAAAACGATTAAACTAATGATGATAATTTTAAACGAAAATTTGGAAAACGTGTCTTTTGACACCTTCGGTAGAAACAGTGTTAAAAATGATACCCATGAACTTCAGAGTTTGTATAGAATAGAAAATTGAATACAATTAATAAGAGAAATTATAAAGCTCGCGTATATGTATTATTGAAAAATTGTGATCGGCAAAAATTGTCCACGTTAAGGTACGATGCTTTCTAAAGATACAAGCTTAAAAAAATGCAAAATAACGGACGACAAATACAGAATTTTCATTATAACTTTATTCGGAAACTGATATTCTCTTGCTTACAATTGGAAAACAAAACTACATTTTGGCCATTAGTCCTTGTACTCGTGCCCTCGACGAAGATAAATGTTTAGATCACTCTGCGTTACTTGCACGCTTTGATTTTATTTCTCACGGTAAACCGATAGAAAAAACTCGCTATACCTTTGTCACAAATTTTTAAAAAAATAGCCTTCTCAAAATATCTTGATGTAAAAAAGTGTGGAGAGAAAAAACAGCAAATCTTTCTGCACGATTACATTAAACTCACGTTCAACATTATAAACCACTATTTGCTAAACGATTATGCCAACAAATACTCTAGTAAAGCTAAAAATATGCTTCGAAACAGCTATAGCTATAAAAAACCAACTTAATAGCGTATCAAGACCTGGTGTCATTTCCATTAAGTGTCCTTAATGTAACGCGACTTATTGTACAGTCCTTAACGGCTGTACAATACGCCCTTAGGGTTCTTAATATATAAATGTTAAACATGGCGATTTTCGATTATACAGGGTGAGCCATTTAAAAGGAAGACATTGGAGTATCTCAATTACTTACGGAGGTGTGGGAAATGTTTTCGGTCACTTAATTTCCCTCGTCAAACATAATATTATCTTCTTCTCAAAAAGCTTTTTCATACATCCATGAGTAACGAAAATGTTCTTGTCTTCTCACTTAAAAGCCTAACCCTGTACACGGGGTGTTTCATAAACGAATATCAGTACATACTTTGATGGATGAATAGACACAGTAAAATAGGTGGAAAATGTTACGCTAACGCTGGTTTCTTTAATCTCCTATAACTCAGAAACTATTCCATATACTACTTGTGTTTATGTAACAGTTCAGCTCTTTTTAATAGCATAGATTCGCTCATCGAAGTGTTTCGATTCACTTATGAAACACCATGTATATATTTATACTTTAATAGTACATAAAATCGGCCCATTTCGTAAATTATGGCTGCACAGATACTCGAAGTAATTGGTTGCTTCTGTTATGTGTGAATTTACGAAAAATGGATCCTATTTTACACACGTGTATAACTCTTACGTGCGATGCTTCGAATTGTCTTACAATTAATAGCTAGTACAAAGTTATATTAGATTTATCCACTTTCGTCTGAATACTGGAAACAATATTAGAACTACAGTAGAACGTCGATCAATGGAAAGAGTAATCCGAGTAGAACCCCGTTTATCTGATCATGTAAGGGGACAAGGTGGTAAATGAAATCTAGATAAATGAAGTTCTCGTACAGTAGTTTTCATACAAATTATTGTCCCTCGATGGTGTACAAATCGATTATCTTCGGCCGATAGGAATTAACGATAAAAGATACTAGATTTCCTGGAAAAAGCAACAGAATTTTGTTGCTTCTCCATACGCCGGTTACCCGAAAGAAATTCTTGTTCATCAATGAATTCGCATAATCGACGTTCCACTGTAATGTAATTTCATAAAAATACCATACCAATACCACGTCGTTCTTAAGTAAATCTACGCAATAGTAGGACGCGGAAGGAAAACAAATTCTAATACTTAGAGACTTAAATGTAAATGGTATAAAGTCCATGAAAGTATAAAGTTCAAAATATTTTCCAGTCCCCCTATATTATTATGCAAGTGACTTATGATCAGTCATAGATTTTCAACTTCCTAGAGTCTGTCAATAACATACGCGTCTTAACAAGAATATATATTTCTGTAATGCGCGATAGAAACAATGTCACTCGTGACAAAGATATACGTTTATAATGATAATCGGTAAATAAATCTTAACGACGAAAGAGAAACACTCGCCTTTGGTATTGCGTGTGGATAATCTCCAGTTAGTACATTAGTAACGTAGTGTCAAAGTGTAACAGAACTGAAACGTCCCATTCCTTAAACGTTTCAAGCTGTATTTTACAAATAAATATATTAACGTGAATTTTGAATGTCAATTACGCGAAAGGCGGTAAACGTTTAAAAATTCGATTGTCCCACGGTAGAAGGAAATTCAGACTTAAGGAAGTTGAGCCGCGCGTCGTATCATATAAAGGTTGATATAAGTAAGTTACTTCAATAATTATGTTTTCGAGTTTAACTAGAAATTTCAACATGTAAAATATTTACTGGAACATACAAATGGATAACATACAAGCAAAACTTTCATACTACGTGTGATATGTGTATCATAAAAACGTACCCATATCCGATTGTGATGAGATAATGCTACTATTTATGCGATTACTTTATTCGTGCGCATCGGATTTACGCAAGGATTTTGCGTGTTTACGCAATTTGTTTCTACGTCGTTTTCAAAGTACAGTCAGTTCTACTATAACCTGTTTTTTAATTAAGAAACAAATGCGTAATCCGACTGCTAACTACGAATGTAACTTACTATTGAATTAGATACGCGATTCATTACATAAATCTGCTTTTGAAAATTGATGTTATAATAGAAATGACTGTACGGGAGAGAAAAAATTTCGAACCAGATAAATCTAGGTCCCCGTTATCGTGCGCTCAGGGTAGCCTCTATGTAGTTATCCACACGCGTGCAAAACCAAATATGCGCCTTCGGTGCGCAATTGAAAAGCTTATTTTTCAAACAAACTTACATTCAAATTTAAAAAAAAATTGATATTAGGGTACAAAATCATGTACAATGTTCCTAACTAAAAATCGCTGTTTACAACATTGAAAACGTTTCCACCGCTCGTAGAAAAGCGGTATACAAATTTGCGATTATTTATGTTCTACTTCTATGTCCTAAGTTTCAATTCCTGAATGTTAATCGTGATTCCCTTCATTTAATATCGTGATTCCCGAGGCATATTACTAAGTTTATTGTTCACTAGGATATTTTGCAATCGTCATTAACCAGTCAAGCAATTACAAGAAAACCGTAATTTTCTGGAGTTGATGTTTGTTGAATTTAAGAAATTTCGATAACAAGCTTTTCAATTGGTTAGATTCGTGAGACGCGCCGGGAATGTATTAATAACACCGCACCGAAGTTTTGTACCAAAGGTTTCTTTTGCGACAATTTGAATCAAAGTTTCATGTACCGTGGAAACAACATTTTTCCGAACCTGAGCGCACTAGAAAAATACCATACTGTTTTGAAACAAGAGGATTGGCCAGCAACCTGTCACAAAACCTGGAATCGAAGTTGAAAAAGAAACAAGGAAGAAACGTCAAGACATCACAATGGCCAATTACGACATAATCATTCCTTCATTACGATACGTAACTAGATTGCAATTTATCTGAGGTATAGTTTTGAATAAAAAATTCTTCATTTCAGCGGTACACTAATCTATGCGTTACCGTCAAAGCTCGAAGTGTAGGGAAACGTAAGACCAGCTATATATCAACTGAGACAAAATATGAGATGTTAGAAATGGCTGGACAATCTTAGATTCGACTATACTTCGAAGTCTGACGGTAACATATGAGCCGGTGAAAATCGAAGATGTGTAAGTTCTAAATTTAAGAATAAAATGTTCCGGTAAGATGTACGATTCTTGGTTCATCTATCATATGATTCATGGAGAAAAGAGATTCATATAAAAGTTGGCAATGAAAACCGGTTCAAAAATATATTTAAGGGTTCATTCGGAAGCAATTTGACCCAGTCCAAACGGGTTGAAAATTAAATTTCAGTTTCAGTTCAAAATTGGTTTGACACCAAAACTGAAATGTAATTTTGAGGCGGTTTATGCGTATACCTAGTTCTAAACTGTTGCAAATCGAGTTCAAAGTGAAACATAATTTAAACAAGTTTCTATGCACCGATATACATCGGTACCGCACTTAGGAAATCGATTTGACATTAGTACAAAGCATTTGTTGAAAACCGATTGAAATGCCTACTATAAAAATCATAAAATTCACTCACAGCACTCCAGTTCTCAACAGCCCATATACATTAAGGGGAGGGTCTGCCTTGTTGGGGCGAAAAATCCTCGATGTTTCAGAATTTATCATAAAGAAAATATTAAATATAAAATACTAAAACTCGATATGCTCGTTTAACGGCCTTTATTATCTGTGCAAATATTTGTTAATTTGTTAATATCAACAAAAACACGAAAACTGGGAAAACGTAGTCTTCAAAAGAACACGTGTAAAACTTGACTAAAACGTGCGTTATACTTGTCCGTCGGTCTCGTGAATGATCAATAACTTAACGAGCGTTATTAATTTTAACTAAAAACTTGCGAACGTATTTTTAAAACTGCTCTTTCGGATAATGCAAAAAAGGCAGAAACCTCCCACAAGCTACCTCGTAAATAACACAAGAAACAACACAATAGCTTCAGGGATTGTTACAGTCTTTTCGAACCATTCTATGCTACACCATTCTCACTCTTCCGAATTATCACCATTTCCCGAATAACGAAATAAATTCTCGCAGCGCTAAATACAAATATGGACAACGCCACCATTCAATTTCAAACTAGACAACCTATATGTAGGCGCGATTAATCCATTATTCAATAATAATTATTATAGACTCACATTCATTAAACTGCATGACATACACTTCCATTCGGTTAATCTACAATGTCGCCAAAATCTGTCAGGCAAAGACAACAGAAGCCTTGGTAAAAAATCTATATTCAATTCTCTGCTCGCATATTAGATAACAATCTTTGCCATAAAATCAAGTCGTTTATATTGCAATCCTTCTGACTAGCATTCTTTTCTTATCTCGTGTACGCGCGCATTTGCTCGTACATACCGAAAGAAATATATACGCGCAAATATTAATGTACAGACATATATACACCATTTCCAAACATACAAGTTGGGTTGCACAACAAATATACGTACATTTTCGTACTCGTACTATCAGTTTCTATTTTCCTCTTTATCAATGAAAATGCTAAACACAGACTAATATTGCAATTATTTATCGCCTTGTACTCGATCGTAGTAAGAAACATCAACATCATGTTTTCAGATAAGTGCGCCTGTACTTGTGGAACTGAACGCTCTCCGCGCGCATTAAGATGTAGAAGATCTAAACGGCAGTTACTAGCATAATTACGGCAGACAATAATAATATACGCGGAAAAAATATAATTATACATCTTAGGAAGTTATCATTTTCGGTAAATCATAATCGATATATCCTGTTATTATGCACCACGTGATTTTGACGGTAAATGTGATCATATTGATAGTTCGGTTAAGTCGAATTATTTTCAAATTTTGATTGCTGCAAAGCGCCCTGCGTCATGTGCCAATTCAATTATTTCAATTCGAGCTTCCACGCGTCAATTAACACGAAAATTATCATCGATTCATGACTTATTCGAGCTACAACACTTCGAACAATCAAAGCAACTGGTGTGCTATCTTTTAAGCGACCAAGATGCACGGTTTCCACCGCCCGTGCCACCTCCCATCGTTTCATTTTGGAGCTCCGTTATCGTTTCTTGCAGAACTTTCTTTTCTTTCAAGAGAATTTGTATGTCCTCTTGTGCCGCGCTTAAGCATGACTTTATTATATCCGATTCTTCCTTTATACGCATCAATTTTGCGTTCTCATCCGACAGTCTTTCTAACGTATCGAGCCGCCGTCTCAACTCCTCGTTGTCCGACTTCAATTGTTTGCTAGATTGCTTTAAAGCAGTCAATTCAACCTCGTGGTTTAACTCATTTCTCGACGACTGGCTATCTTTGTTCATTAATTCCATCAGCGAACTGCTCTCACTCAAGGAAGTTACTAAAAATAGATCAATCTCAATTAGAAATACATATGACAATTCTGACGACAATAATTTTTAATCAAATACAGTGTAGAGATGGTACAAGTATGCGAAATTAAGGTTCTTAACAATTATTTTGACAATTTATACTAAACTTATAGGTTTTTGGTGTGCTGAATTAAAAGCAGAATCTATGGCATATTAAAATGAAATGTTTCGGATTCACCACACCAAAAATCCCAAAACTTAGTATAAATTATTAAACAAGTTGTTTCATCGCAGGCCTGGCGTTATTGTTATCGCCGCGACATTGATAGCAGATAAATCGTAAAGTCATAATCGTACGATTGATCTTATGAATGGAAGCAATTTTTAGAGTTAAAAAAATTGTTTAATATTGCTTGTATTTTGTCGTGATGCCTTTTTCGTTCATGCTAATTTGTAAATTGCACACTCTATAAGAATTAATGGAAACAGGCTAAGTAGATCAAACATTAGTGAACATTCCAATAACGATAAGTTTAATTATTGGAAGTAATAATTATCCAAAAAAGGAAACACTTTTACATGCAATAATATGCCAAGGCAATTTACACGCTTATTGTCAATCGCCGTGGAAAAACAAATGGACTATATTTTGTTGACAGGCAACAGAACGTGTCGTTATTTGAATACCTATGCTCAACGAAGACTTAGATAGATTGAAAATACGTGCATTTTAAGGCTATTAAATTTAAGTATAGCGAAGAAGAAATAGAATTTCTTAAGAAAGCAGAAAATCGAATTATTTTCACGAAGATAATTATTTATACAAAGAAATATGCTTCTCAATTAGTACGCATAATCGACATTCTACTATATAATTAATAATCACTTTATTAATATAATATTTTACACGACCATCACCCAAATACGGATAATCTTATAAAGTGCGCAATATCTGTATTTCAAAGACTGTTTAAACTGTATCATATAAATTACGAGTGAATCTTTGTGTGAATGTTGAAAGGCAGTTTACTTTATTCGTTTCTATTAAATAATAAACCATGCTTGGTTAAGTGCACGTCTAAGATTCTATCCGCATAGAGCTGCATCTGAAAGTGTGCTGAAACAAGCAGCCATATCTAACGCTAATTATCTAATTGTTTTATACCAATGCTCACATTAGAAAGGCCATCTGAGTGCACGGGACAATTGAGCAATATGTAATATCAATCATTTCAAACAAAAATACCGGAACAAAGTCTGCCACTTGTACGCATTGTAAAGCTACATGAATTATTACATTGTCTCACGAGCTATATTTGCCTCAACACAGTCCAATCTTGTCAGAAGAAATACTGCTGTAAGAGATATCTTCTCCGTCGCATTCCATTTCCCGCCGAAGGCTTTCTTTGTTAGATGCACGAAAAACATAGATTTATGATTTTTCTGCAAATTGGTTTCACTGCAGTGTCAATTAATTTCTTCTAACGAGATTATTCTGTCTTTAACTATTATGCACAGAGCCGCGCCTAGGTAGTTAGCCAACCGTGTGCACAAAGAATTTTGCTCCATAACAAGGTTGAGCGCGATAGTTGCTGTCAAAACAATGGTTTAGAATAAATTAGCACATATCGTGGAAACGTCATTATCGTGACCATCGGTTTTTTGCCGTTCCATGATTATGGTCAACCGCGTGCAGTGTACACCTTCCACGTTCGTTTGGCACGACCCTGATTATACACATATCAAATATACGATGGTAACGTAACATTGTTAACAAATAGCTCTCAATATTTACAATAAACGAATGAAAATGGAATGGTACCGCAAGTGGCAGAACACACTAACGAAGTTACTATTGCATGTTATGCCTTACCAACTGGTTCAATGTGAAACACACCGCTCGTATCCCTTACTATCCTAAGTTTCGAAATATTCAAATCTATTGGAATTGGTCCTGGCGAAGTAATGTTATTCGGAGGACGATCTTCGTTTAAGCGCAACGATATACTTTCCAAATATATCTGAAAAACGTAAATTAATAGAACTTATTGTTGGCCCTTGGAAATGGTGGTAAAGGGGTTCATAGTAAATATAAAGTTAGACTATTAATAACTTGGGAAAACGCGGTTGACAGTTAAATACATAAACAATTCGAACAAAATTAAGGGGTGGGAGCAACAAAATTTTATCTTTATGTACCTGCATCGGTATTGGTTTTGGTATAATTTCATCCTCCGCCAAGTCTGTTAGCCCAGTTATCGAACTCATAGACAAAGCCATTGTCACATCCGTAACTTTGACTTCCAACTTATCTTCGAACAAATCCAGAATACCTTCCTTGTTGTGTAAGTTAATGCCGCAAGTGTCCACAACTTGCTGAGCGGCTTTACTGTGATCCTGAGACATGCGTTTGTAAATGTCGTTCACATTCTGGCTCGCTTGAGAGAGCTTACTGGAATCTGTCTTGTTTTTCAAATCATGATCCAAACGTAGTTTGAGACGTGATCTACAGTCGGAATCAGATGGCAATTCAATCCAACCTCTAGATCGTGCACTGAATTTTGTCTGGAAAACAGTATTTATTGAGAAGGTAAGCTTACGTCGATGGATCTACCGTTACGTTCTCTGCGTTACTCTTATTCAAATATATATATATATATATATATATATATATATATATTCTGCTATATTATGCTGAAAATTATTTACTTGTCTCGATAGATTATAAACAGAGGTATAACTACAGCACCACTTGCACCGAGCACAAAAAAATAAGAGCGCAAAACTCAACAAATATAAGTATTTTGTTGCAGGTATAAAAGAACCTAGCTACGACTCTGATTATAAACTCCGATAGTGATTTCGTGAGCAAGACATCTTACAAAATAGAATACAACAAGTTTTTTAAGCGTATAGTTTAGATTCCGAAGTGATCTTATGTTATTCGACGATTCTATAGAATAGTTATTTTTCTTTAAGCTTAGCAACAGTATGTATAGAAATTGAAGCGAAAAGCGTCGTAATATACACATTTTACAGATTCCCATAACTTGCTTTGTTACAAATATTGTACAAAACGGAAATCAAAACCTGTAACCTGTGTATGTATAATTATTACATGGACTTTTCTCAAAAATAAGTATTTATTGGCACGCATAATATCCCCATTACAGTCCAAAGCTGTCTTAATTGTTTGCAGCCAAGCATTATTGCATACCATGCTGTATACAAATCACATTACGTTCGAATGCATAATACAAAACTTGTCATTAAAAATACAAACTCTCGAACGCGATTCGAAATATTCTTGAAAAATATTTGTATAATTTTGTTCGGTTAAAATTTGTGCTTCGTAATAAACAATGTGAGTATACAGATAACTATTAAACTTATGTGCAATATCTTTGTAATATACAAAAAATATCGGCAATAAAATTGCTTTGAATTCTAAGTTACAGTATTTTACTGATTATTTCTACAAGCAAGTTTACTGAACGATAAAGTCCAACCTTGTATAGCAGTAAAATTTCATTAAAAAAAAAAACATGCAGCAGAATATATGCAATACAGTGTCTAAGGTAAGTAAATGTATGAATGTTTTGCCAATACCTTTCTCTTGACCTGCCACAAGTGCCACATAAAAACATTCACAAGAGAAGGAGAGACGCGGGAGAGGCATGCAAAAAAGTTAAGAGACAAAAATTGTATAAATATACATATATAGTATTAAACTGGTTTGTAATGTATGTGATATGGGCAATGAGCAAATTACTGTGAAGTTACAAACAAAATTATATTACGATTCCCTTGGTAGAATGAATACGTAACAATGAATAAAAAATTCAATTATAGATACAGAGTCGGACATCGTAATGTCTGTGAGATACTGCTGTACAGAAAATCAGTTTATTAACGATACAAGTAATACACTTTCTTACTTTGTAATGTGTTTGTAGGATACAAATTTTCAGCTTAGATATTTTCTCGACAGAAAAAAATTAGAAACAAAATGAAATCATCTTGTCAGGGTCTTAACTGCCTGAAGTAAATGCAACTCTTCACACAGTAAAAAGCATTTTGTATAGTGTATAAATAAGGTTTGAAATTTTCTAATAAAATTCTTGCATTAAAGAAATACCGAAGAATATCATTTTGACTGCAGCGATATTGGAAACTTTAATAATTACCTATTTGGTAAATTTAAAAATAGCATAATGGTATATATTGCCAAACGAATACTTTCATATTGCAAATTAATAGAGATAATCGTCTCACCTGAAATTCGTCCCATGGAATAGACGCACACTCGTCGTTACCAATATTTGAAACCTGGATTTTAATCGTAGAGGCATAGCCGCAGGATTGTTGAATAAATTCGACTTTCGACAATTTAAACGTTGCCATGGACACCTTGAAAAAATTAATATTTTAACGATCATCTTCAGAACAATTTCTAAATGTAATTAAGCGTGATCCATAAAAAATGTGAACAATCAGGCGTGTGATCATGAAGCTTGGACTCAAAACTTTTCGAGTCAGTTGGTCTTTCAAAAAAAATATAACAAAGTTCTGCGACCGCATAACTAGCAAATAAATATTCTAGTGCATTGAGCAAGCATTGCGGGATGCATAGCAATAATTAAATAAGAAGAGGGAAAAGAAAAGTACGTAAAATGAAAAAGAAACTTATGTAAGACAAAAGAGAAACTTACGATATCCTTTCGCTTGCACACACTATCCATAGACTTCTCACTTTGAGTGTCAGGAGTTTCTTCAACTACTTCGCTAGCTTCTTCTACTGGTGTTATTCTAATCCCACCATCAACAGCAAACATAGCATCCATTTTTTCTTGATCCTGAAGACTGACTACGACATAATTTTCACTGTCAGAGCTGACGTCGCTTCTGATCGACACTGTGTCACTTCTGCCATCCTCTGGAGATGCTTTAAGAGCTGAATCGATCGATGTTATGAAATTGCTGAATCCCTTCTTCATAGACGAAAGGCCGACGTTGAAGTTGTTTGGAATTAATGGTGTATTTGAAGGTGCATCCCCTTTGCTATGCTTCTGCATTCCCTCGGTGGGGTACCTCGCAGTGGTTTTCTCTTCTTCCACACCGACGCCTTGCTTTTCCTGCATGTTCGTCAGCATTTGTTGATCGTGTTTGTTCATGCCGTTCTGCTTGAAAGTCACGACTGGTTGAGGTGTATTAACAGAATGTGGAAAATCCATAGATACCATTGATGACACTTCACTCTCTGGTGTAGCGAGCGTAATATTGTAATTCGCATTAATTTTTTTATTGTTATAATCGACTCGATCACAAACCGTATTATGCCATGCCGCGGATGAACCACCGATATCGTCTACTATACTCGATGAATCTGGCATAACCGATTCCAAATCACCGCCAGAATTCTCCTTTCCAGGAGTGTGGGACGGCATTACGAACGTTACCTCCACTTGCGGTATTAATGCACCGATAACGAGTGTACCACCTGACTCGACTTTTAATATTTTATTCGAGTCGACAGTCAAATATGTTGCCATCTCGGATAAAACTTCGGACAACCTCAGTAAGAATAAATATTGATAATGATTGATTTGCACGCTAACTAAATTGCTTATGTAGGCAAGGCCATGGATATCAGCAGTCGAGGTATTTGGCGTGGACGATGGTTTAAGTGACAGGTGACACCACACGGTTAAAGGGAATGCATCGAGAAACGGCACCGGCCGATTCTGTCCAACTGCGCGAGCACCGAAGAAGTCGCCCCATACTGGTTCTAAATTACAGCACCATACGTCTTTGGCCTCTGTCCACAAAAGTTCTCTGTGCAATTGGCGGATTAATTCGTCCACAGAGTTACTACTGAAATTATGCGGTGGATGGCGAATGTTATCTGTACCTGAAACAAGTAATATTACACAAACTGTAAGCGTGAGAAGTACAAGAAAACGAAAAGACGGACAAGCAGGGATCATGATTTGGGAGGGAAACGGAAAAGAAACAAAATAGTTTTAAGGGACAGTGCCTTGAGAAAGGTATGAAGACATTCGAAATATTTCTGGAATTATGAATATTTTTCGAATTCCTTCATAAAAATTTAACCTGTAGAAGTACAAGGACGAAGAACGTTTAACAATATAAAAAAATTTACCTGCACAGTGCGCTAAGAATTTGTCTGTAACGACATGAGAATCATCAGACTTGCTTGGAAATTCCGCACCAAAGAACATTTGGCCCATTTGAAACGCATTCAAGCATTGCGCGAGATCTGCTCTCGAGGACCTCTCCGTCGAACGGACATTTGTTATTGACGCTCTTGAAGTTTGTAAATGCAAGGACTTTGGTCTGTCCTTCTGATTTGGATAATCTTGCTGACTTTCGAAAACTATCTGGAAAACCGCATTACGGGATGAATAAACGAAAATCGAAATAACATTAAGACGAACTATAATACATTAGAGACTTACTCGTGGGAGTATGGCTTCCAACTTCACGTCAAAATACATCAAGTTAGTGGAACCGTGCCCGGTCTGTTTATCTTTACTCATAAACGAATGATGCAAGTTCAACGCGAACGAATTGAACCACAGACACGAGCAAACATCAAAGTTAACTTGTATTGGATTAAGTTGCACGTAAAACTTTGGCGGTGGCACTACAGGATTGAAAGATGTCTGAAATTACTACTTTTCTTGTTTGTTCTAATATACCGCTTGCATGTTTGCTTACATGGAAATGTGATATCACCGGGATAATAATAGTAGGTGAACTCAGCATGAAGAATAGTTACCTCTTCGGGAAGACAAAATTTATCTCTGTCACCTGAACAAAAATAATATCTTTTAGCGGATGGCATTATAAACATGCCCATCAATCAACTGTTGTACGCATGCGCTTATTTTATGCATTTTATATAGCGTCACACGTTACATATTTTGGATGGATGCAAACTATGAAGGTTCCATGATGTGTGATCACTTCTTTTTTCACTGATATTGATATAAATACATGTTGTAGAAAAGAAGTAGCTGGGATTATGTATCAAAGTAATAACTGTCTAGTATTGATCATGGATTCACGACGATCATTCATGTAAGTGTTTCACTCCAAGCTGTAAAGTAGCACTAACTTCTGTAGTATGTAGTACAGAATACGATGATAACACAATATATGAAGCAATGAAACTCATTTTGTCAAAAGTAAAGCTACGCTTAACTAAGTTTGATAGCTACAGCTGCTAATCATTTATACCTGGTGAATGCTTCTTCCTCGTTTGAGCTGTGCAATCGTTAAATAAAATAATTATTCACATACCACAATATGAAAAACAATTTTTATATTAAAGAACAAGCTGAATAAATAAATTACTTAAACTGTTATGTAACTACGTGCGTACCTGTGACAAATTCCTTTGGTACTGGGTTACGGGACGTAGTTGTTACTTTGTATAAAGTGAAGTCATCGATCCGTATTATAATGCACGTTGTCATCAACTTTGCAAGCTCTTCCAAAATGTAGTTCTTCACTGGATTACCACTAGGGTGCTGAGATTTTTTCTGCTCATTAGTCATCGCATTTACATTCTGCCCCTGATTAGCCTTTTCTAAACTTTCTCCCAAACTTTTTGTATTACTGCCTGAATGCGTGAAATAAATACTTGTCAAAATTCAATTTAATCTTTCATCCGAAAGTTATCCTTCGTTTCATGTTCTTCTATGCAGCTTAAAGTATGCAAACCTGTAACATTGCCCTGACTTCTGGTTAACGGAGAATGTTGCGTTCTACCGGAATCAATGAGGTCCATGAACTGACTTCGAAATGAACTCAATGACTGTTGTAGCCACTGACTATGAGGTGTCGCATTCTCCCTGTACTTGGCCCAATGCTTTCTATCAGCCATTGCCAAATGGTACGGATAATAATCGATTTGGAATTTTACTAGACTAATTTGCAAAGCGCCACCATCTTTCAAATCTGGATGCGAAGATCTGCCAGCTATTCCGAAAACACATCATTATAATATTATTCTAATGTAATGTGACATGTTAAATTTTTATATGGACTTACCTCCTGCATCGTCGCATAAATGTAGATCGATTCTTTGACAAAGAAAATGATATGACGTTTCCACGACATCGTATCGTGAAAATATTTTTGAAATCGCGGTATTATACTGAATTTTTGTGCTTGCTTGCTGAGATATTTGTGCTTGATACTCAGGCAACACCTTAAAACAAGAAAATTCGAGATTTCATCAATGATACAGTGATGGAGCATTTTAATATCCAAAATTTGTATTTCTACCTGTATTTTTCTAGCAGCTTTTGTTTTGCGTTCCAAAATTGTAGCTTTTTCTATAAGTCCACCTAAGGAGTCAATGAAATGAAGCGCAGCTTTTAACTGAGAATCCGTTAAAACCCATAAGAGATCGTCTAATATAAGAACAAGTCTTGAGCCCATAACGAAGCAATCTGAAAATACAAATAGAAACTGAACACTTTTGATCCTTATTTATTTTCTATTGTGTCATATTTTAATAAATAAGGAGACTTGCAACTGACCTGCTATTCTTTTCTTTATAGTAATCTGACATCTTGCTTGATTGGTAAGTAAACGAAGTGGCGTGAGATTCTTATCTTTAGTACTTTGTGCTTCTATCCTAACCGTCTGCCACTCTAATTCTTTAAAAATAAGTAGCTGTCCTCGATCAGGGTCCTTTACCCTAGTCGTTCTGAGATCACCACGTTGCCATGTAGGAGACTTTGACTCCACCATAATACGATTCATCTGTATTACAATAATACGTACATAAAAAGTTTTTTTATCTTTCAAATAAATGCTCAGTGAAACTACAAAAACATTACATTCAGAACATTAAGGACTCTTTAAACCGTACCTGAACTGAAGCAATGAACGCAGGACTTTTAAACGTAACTGATACAGTATTAACAGCAATCGTTATACCATCAATTACTTTATGTATAAAAGAATATTTCGCAGGGGCTGTGTATGATGACAACCCCTGTGGAGAAGACATACTTCTTAAATCTTCGCATGTTTCTACTTCTATGTGAACTTCATCCAAAGTCTGCGAATTCATAAATTTGATTAGAATATTGAAACATAATATAAAACAAATTAACTCCTTATGGATAGATCAGAGGTGCTTAACTAAGCGCAGAGCGGTTTCTCTTTTATTGGTTTTGCTACCTCCTGAAATTTGCAGGGTTTGTAGGGGGCTTTGAGGTATAAATTTGGACACTTTCATAATGTATGGTAAAATGATTTCAAGGGGTGAAGTTACCCCTTGTATAAATATGTGAATTATTATATAAGAATGAATACAAAGAATGTTCAATTACGCTATCTTATACAGCATGAAAGTAAAAATCTGATCCTAACATTCAACTTTAAGTAGTGTTGTCACCCCACCCGACTGTTTATCGCACTTTATAGAAAACCTAAATTAATATCTCGTGCTGCAAATTTCATCAAAATTATCATGTCTGAGTCAAAGTGGTTCTATGTTGGTATTGCGTTTTCTCTTAAATCACTAATCCGCACATAGGCACATATCGAGTACCACCTTATCACTATTAATTACATATGTATTCTACAAAAGTTTAGCAATTATTTAGGTCAACGTTCAATATGGCAAGATAACATAAGCACAAACAGCTAAAACGTTTATGCCTGACTACCTGCATTTTTCTACTTAATCCTTATGACTTCAGGCTAACGAGCTTCTATATTATATTTCTACACAAACGTTATATTCCTTACCAAAAAAATAGGAACAGTTCTCAGCTTGGTCCATTGTATACGAAACGAAACTTTGTTACACCAAGCACTTGTTAATCTGAGCCATGACGGAAGTTCCAATAAATCTGTTAAAACCGTTTCATTCAGTTCTAAGTTTGTCAGTTCACCTTCTCCTTTGAATGTACTTAAATTTATTTTATCAGCTGAAAGATTCTTGGTAAACCTACAATATTAATGAACATCTGTAGTATAAACGTTTCGCTTTTTGTACAATACTGTTATCCTCTTCGATAAGAAAAACGTTTTGGTTTGACAAGTTGTAATTAACATGGTATATAAAAAAAAGATATGGAAATAAAATAGAACATAATAATATAGATAACAAGCTTTGATTGCACCAACAGTTTGAGTAAATTATCTGAATAATTAAACTACAACGCACCAAAGATTATATGCAAGGCCAAAATGATTAGTTGTCAATATCGATAACGTTATTTAACAAATTTCTATTGCTTAACGAATTACGTACGCATCTTTTAGTAGAAACTACATATCCTCACTAACGTCAAACACTGTCAATAAGAAAATAGAGCGGCATACGAGTTACATTTTCGCGAACAACATGAACTCATCAATACCTGCGACGGTATTTTCGAAGTGTTGCGAAAATATACTTTTCTTAACACACTTCCGAATAAAACAGTTAAGTTTATAACGTACGTTTGACTTTGCCAAATGTGGTGAAATTTTTTGTCGGGCATTAGATACGAGAACAGTACGCAAAAATATGTGTAAATACCTCGATAGATGTTTCAGTAACTGTTTTTTTACTATTGACACCATCTTTCATTAGCCTCAGTTAACTTCTACGATGTTTAATACGTATCAGCATGGTTAACTTGGCACCACATATTTACGATGGATCAGAGTGATTTCTCTATGCTCCTCTATATGCGCCACGAATGACCACGATATCAGACTTCAGTAGTCGACAGGTGGACTCAGGTGGCCTGCTGCCACTGAAATTGCAGTTTCCTTCCTTCTCTTCTTATTGCTTTTACTTCGTTGTTTTTATTGCATGACGTCGAACACCTGATTCCAATCAACCAAATGTCTCTAGTTCTTGGTAGATGGAACGAATAATACTAATTAACAACACTCGCGAACTTCTTTTAATACTACTGAAGATACAATGAAGACTGTATGAGCTCGTATCAGCTCGTCTGCAATCCTTTATTTTAACTGAAGTTTGACAACGTAATTGGACACACGATTGACTTGAACTGCGCGTGTATTCTCGTGCTCTCGTTGCTCACTTCAAGGGAATAATACACGTGGTGTATATTTAACAATCTAACCAGAAAAAAGTATGTTATAATTCTGTTAATTGTTTTCGCGTTGACGTATAAAATTATTAAGGGCGAAAGTATATAAGATACGAAAAAGGTATGTTTGTTTATATCCTCAATTAGCTATTTGTACTTCATAATACGAATTGTTTACATATGCATCAATTTTCATTGACTTGTAAGAAATTAGTTGGCGTATAACTGACTTTATTAATTAATATAATAAGTTAAAATGTACATGTACCTATACATTTTCATATATTTGTTAATTTATCCACAGGGTGTTCCGTTTAATTTAAAAATTACAAATATCTGCCTTGCATTGAATTAACATTATTTCATGTCACAAAGAATACAGTTATTTTTTATGTTCAAGTTAAATAAAACATCCTGTGCACTATAATATGTATATGTTAATTTATGTGTATTATAGTATGGTTCAGTTAATTTGTATATATTGTTGTTTGCATATCTATACGTATTACAATCTGTTTATTTCGCAGGCACAATGGCAAAGTCACGCGTAACTAATAAAGCCCCTCGAAAGGAGGGGTTCAATCGCTCGGGGCACAGCATGAATCCCGAACGCCCTACGGAAGGATTGAAAGGGGTGGCAAAAGTCCGAACGAAAGCCACGATCAAACGATTACAAATGTATCGCAATCAGAGAGCAAAGAGGGACCGTACAGGAAAAATTATCAGTCCAGCACCTTTCCAAGGTTGGCACGCATCTGGTACTATGTCCCGCGTGGAACCCTCGCAGCGATGGTTTGGCAATTCAAGGGTGATCTCTCAGAATGCCTTACAGAAATTTCAGGACGAGTTAGGAACAGCTATGAAAGATCCTTATAAAGTCGTTATGAAACCGACTCAGCTGCCAGTGACGCTGCTTCAACAGAAAGCAGCGAACTCCAGAGTACACTTGTTAGATACAGAAACGTTTGAAAGCGTGTTCGGTCCAAAGAAAGTAAGAAAACGACCAAATTTAACTATCTCGACTTATGATGAATTACAAAAACTAGCGGAACAGAAAGAGGAAACTTATGACATGGATAAGGACACAAAAGATATTGATCTTATTCGCCCAGATCCTGGAATGAAAGACGCGCAAAGAGACTGGGTAATGGGGGCAGGGCAAAGTAAAAGAATCTGGAATGAACTTTACAAAGTTATAGATTCTTCCGATGTCATTTTACAAATACTGGATGCCAGAGACCCTCTGGGAACTAGATCTCCACCGATAGAGAAATATCTTAAAACCGACAAACCGCACAAACATTTAATGTTTATTTTAAACAAGGTAGACCTGGTACCGACATGGGTGACTCAAAGATGGGTCGCAACTTTAAGCGCCGAATATCCAACCGTGGCTTTCCACGCTTCCCTGACCCACCCATTTGGGAAAGGTTCTTTGATCAATTTGCTACGTCAATTTGCAAAACTGCATACCGATAAAAAGCAAATCAGTGTAGGTTTTATAGGGTATCCCAATACTGGAAAAAGCTCCGTCATCAATACCCTTCGGTCAAAGAAAGTTTGCAAAGTTGCACCTATAGCAGGCGAAACAAAAGTATGGCAGTACATCACCCTGATGCGACGTATTTATTTAATAGACTGTCCAGGTGTTGTATACCCATCGGCAGAAACAGACACAGAAAAAGTACTGAAGGGTGTAGTGAGGGTGGAGCTTGTACAAAATCCAGAAGATTATGTGTCTGACGTATTGACACGAGTAAAGCCAGAATATATACGTAAAACTTACAAAATTGAGGAATGGAGTGATCACATTGATTTCTTAGAGAAACTGGCAGCAAAAAGTGGAAAATTGTTAAAGAAAGGAGAACCAGACATTACGATTGTTTCAAGGATGGTATTGAATGACTGGCAACGAGGTAAATTACCGTTCTATGTTTCACCTCCTGGCTTCGAAAATCCATTGGCCAAGGAACTAACGAATGACGAACAATCTGTGGAAACTGCCAACGTGATAAATGAGGATGTAGACGTAGCAGAAAATGAAAAACCAACGGTGAAGGAACCAGAAAAGTATATTGTTGTACAAGATTTTCGAAAAATCAGAGTTGGATTGTCGTACACGGGCGATGATATTAAGAGCATTGAACCCATTACGTCTATCGACACCAAGGAAAATGAAAACACAATGGAAACTAGTTTAGTTGTGTCAGACTCCGATGCAAGCGATATAGCCGACACTCTAAATGGGTCACAAAAGGAGCTTGATGCAGGCACCGAAAAACTGGATACAGTAGAAAATAACGCAAACGGTAAAAATACCACAAACTCCGAAATTATTGAAGCAAATGATAAATCTTCTGAGAATGAAGTTTGCCTTCCGTTAGAAAAAGACACGTTACTGCAAAGTGCATACGATGTAGTAGAAGAGGAATATGACTCTAGCGACAGCGAAATGTTTAATGAAAAAATTACTTCGAGTAGTGGAACATTTGCAGTTTCTTCCGCAACAGCAAAAAAAGAAGAACTCGCAAACTTGATGAAAAAGAAATTAACAAGTAAACAACGGCGAGCTTTAGAGAGGGCCAATAAAAGAAAGAAAATTGGTAGTAACTTCTACGAAGTGACTAACGTGAAGAACAGAAATAGGAATAGGAAGACCCCTAAAGTCAAGAGAAAATAATTAGCAAATCGTTAGTGCCAAGATTATTAAAATCCGCTATTTAATTTTTCTATCCGAATAAAACTTATGGATCAACTTGTATTTTCTCAATTCTTTTATCTCCACTGTAAACAATGGATAATTTTCTTATCAATTATCAAGAAGGAAGTAAACAATGCGATAAAGAATGTGTTCTTACGACATATTTGTAAATAATAATATTGTTAAGGATTTTATAAAAAAATAAGGAAATACATATTATGTATATTATACGGTATACATAAGTTATTTTTTCCTATAATCCAACAGAGAATATCGTAAACAGCGGTATCTTATACCATTCACGTGTCTCAATTCACAACTCAGTTGTGTGTTTTTAATTTTTTTTCACTATCTTTGTAATCCTGAAAAATTGTAATTTCGATAATACAAAAAAAGGGTATTAGGAATCACTTTTTTTCTGAATTTTCTAGCTTCATGATTATGGGAAATTCTAAATTATATCCATTTTAACACCATTCTTGCAGTATAAATTCTTATATTTTTTCGATGGATTTTATATTTATTATTGAAATTTATCAGTCACGTGTATCTTGTATAGCAATATGCGACTATGGGTTCGTAAAACAAGTACCAATATCATACAATTACTCATTTAAGGTATAAAATTTTGTAGCTAAACATTAGTATTAAATGTTACTTTCACCATGTGTATGTTTATTCAATAACACGTAAAATGAGAAAGAAAAATATTTTTACTTGAACTGAACCAATCAGAACTTTATGAACACCGTGTATTGTATGCGCTCGGTGTATAGAGTTGCTGTGTTTGACATTCGTTTCACATTGCGTATTTACAAAGTGCATGTATTCACATGTGTATATATTTGAAATTTTATAAACGTCGAATAAAATGTACTTGTTCCATCTCGCGATATTTTTTGTTTGACGAGTGATCTACGTTGACACGTCGATCCGTATTTAGACCAGATTTTAAGAGATCATTGGGCAGGTACATTTATGCGAGAATAATTGAATTTTTAACCTCGATTAAAATAGAATAGTTGGTGCTATTTGAGATTTCGCAATCGCCCGACGGTATTAATAAAATACAATGAACAATAACAAATATTTGACAGCTACGTTATAGAATTTATCTATTTGCGTTTTCAGAATTGATTTTAATATTTGCAAAATGCGGAGCAGGAGCAATTCCGGCGTTCGGTTGGATCATTACCAACGAATAGTTCATAAGATTATTATGAAACATCAAAATGCAGTCACGGGCCTTTTTCCGGCAAGTCCTGTAAACGACCATGCATGGGTTCGTGATAACATTTATTGTATCCTCGCTGTGTGGGGCCTTTCTATGGCGTACAAGAAAATAGCAGATGCGGACGAGGATAGAGCGAAGACGTACGAACTTGAACAGAGCTGTGTAAAATTAATGAGAGGCTTACTAATGGCAATGATGCAACAAAAGGACAAAGTTGAGAAATTTAAATCGACTCAAAATCCGCACGACTCTTTACACGCAAAGTACAGTTCTGTTACCGGACAAAGTGTTGTGGGTGATACGGAGTGGGGTCATCTTCAAATAGATGCTATTTCCCTCTATCTTTTAGTTCTAGCACAAATGACAGCGTCTGGTTTGCAAATCGTTTTTAATTTGGACGAGGTACACGTATATCCTATGTGATTCAAAAATCTTTGGACAGCCACCCAATTGTATGGTTTAATAATAATTCTGGTTTTACATGGTTCTATTTCAGGTTGCGTTTATTCAGAATCTGGTATTCTATATTGAATCTGCGTACTGCACACCCGATTATGGAATTTGGGAGAGAGGCGATAAAACTAATCATGGTTTACCAGAATTGAATGCCAGCAGCATCGGAATGGCTAAGGCTGCAATGGAAGCGATGAATGAATTAGATCTCTTTGGCGCGAGAGGTGGACCTACGTCTGTAATTCATGTATTGGCAGACGAAGCACAAAAGTGTCAAGCAGTATTACAATCAATGTTGCCACGCGAATCTAATTCTAAAGAATTGGACAGCGGTTTACTTGCGATTATAAGTTTCCCAGCTTTCGCGGTTGACGAGCCAAATTTAATTCAATTGACGAGGGAAGCTATTACCAAAAAATTACAAGGCCGTTATGGATGCAAAAGGTTTTTAAGAGATGGCTACAAAACCCCAAAAGAAGACCCCAATAGGTGAACTAATTAAGATACGCACTATTAATTAAATATAATAAAATAAATTATATACATATAACGTAATATAATATATATTACCGACTAATAACATTTAATTTTGGAATAGACTTTATTACGAGCCATGGGAATTGCGCATGTTTGAAAACATAGAATGCGAATGGCCTTTGTTCTTTTGCTATTTAATATTGGATTATTGTTTCCAAGGCAATAAGGAAGCAATAGCCGACTACTCGAAACAATTAGACGATATAATGATCAAAGCGGATGATGGAATGAAATTAGTTCCTGAGTTGTATTCAGTGGCATCCGAAAATGTTTCAGCTGAGTACGCTGAGCCAGGTAGTCAAAATCGAATGCCACTAGGTAGATGCCCATTTATGTGGGCTCAATCTCTTTATATATTAGGGAAATTACTTCAAGAAGTAAGTATCATTGGAACGAATGTGTATATATGACTGTACTTCAGCATGTGTTCTACTTACTGTCATACTTTTTTGCTTTGTTTGACTTTTACAAATTTTATATAATGTGAATTTAATTGAACTCTATGAAACTACAAAATTATGTGGGCACGATACTATTGTTTACTAAATATTTGAATGGTTTTCAATAATAGGGGTTTCTCGCAGTGGGAGAATTAGATCCGTTAAACAGGCGTTTGTGTAGTGAGAAAAAGCCAGACGTTGTGGTACAAGTTGTCATTCTCGCAGAGGATGCAGAGATCAGGGAGACATTAGCTCAGCATGATATTCATGTACAAACTATCGCAGAAGTTGCTCCGATAGAAGTGCAGCCTGCAAAAGTTCTGAGCCACCTCTACACTTATTTAGGTATTTCGCTTATTGTAATATTACTCAGATTTATTCTTTTTTGTTACTTTCCTATATCAAGGAATTATCGTTTCTAGGCCGAAACAAAAAATTAGGATTATCTGGACGGAAATCAAGGGACGTAGGAATTCTGAGTACCAGTAAATTATACTCGTTGAACGATAAAATCTTTGCATTCACTCCACAGGTAAGTATCCAGATAACTCTTACCCTCTATACTCTCATTTCTTTTCTTACGTTGCCTCTTGTTCTTGCCACAAACGTTAGTTGACAGACATGACCCGCTTCTACATCGCATCGGACTATGAGCTCATGATTGACATATTCAAAGGCGAAATTAATTTCTTGAAGTCTAGTTGGCAGAACATGTTAGGCCGGCCTCTCGTGGTCATGCCGCTCAAGAACATTCATCTAGGTACAGTAATTCAATGTTTAAACACCATCATTTTCATCTTTGTTCCTTCTTTTTTGTCGCACGAAAAGGAAAGAGGGACATAAATGGGAACTCAACATCCCCGAATTCAAAAACGAACAAGTAGCAGAGATAAGATGTATGGTCTTTAAATACAGAGTTTTTCTTGTCGGAATTTTGTCCCCTATAAAAATTCCGTAATTTTACCGTCCAAAAAGCATCTAACATGTCTGCCTGCATGTGCGCATCTGTCTTTCTCACAATTCTCGCTTACTGCGCAGCTATGGATGGTCATTAACAATAATCTGTATAGTTTTATCGTTATCATTTACGCATACTTTCTACTAATTTCTCTGACGTGGTACTTAAAAAATAATGCCAATTTATTAATCATGAGCAAGATCGGTGAATATCGATCATCTTCAGAAATGAAACTGAATGATTCGATTCGAGGGGAGATAGTTTTCTCTTTCATTTGTGATCAAACGTTCTAAGAAGACAGCTTATGTGTGCGGTGGTGTGCGCGTTTGTTGCATGTCTTAGAACTTTGACGCGGAGGAGTACTACACAACAAACGATCCAGGCCTCCTAGCCGACACTTTTACTACCAACTTGGCCTTCCTCACCATCACCTGGAAGCAAATGCTCGGCAGACCAACTGTAACACTAGTTGCCACTCATAATCGTCTAGGTATGCCATAGGCAGCTTTAGATCATTGTTCAGGACGAAAATAGACTTGGTACCTACCTAATAAAAGATAGGACAGAATTTTCCCGAATGTAGTCAATCCTAAAAGCTCTGTAGAAAAACATTGCTTCCATCATTCCAATCAAAAACTTTCTAAATAAATGGTTTGTTTGTTATTTTAGATGAATGTAATTACTATTTCAGATCAAGGCAGGATACCGTTAGCGATGATTACGACCATGAAGAAGTTGAAAAGCGGATACATCAATGGTACCAGAGTTTCCTTGGGAAATCTCAACGACTTTTTGAGTACTTCCTGCATTACGAATTTGAGTTTCTTGGGTAGTTCCGAGGATGGCCGACCAGACAAATTGAACCCAAAGGTAAACAGTAAACTTAGATTTATCGGAATGCCTAGAAGTGTGTTCAGGTATTTTGTACCTGCGAATGCGGCAAAAAAAAAAAACGATTTTTTTAGAGAACCTCAAACAGAATGTGGGATCAATTTTGTAATAATAAAGTATGATATAGTATTTTAGAAAGGAATATCCTGTAAAAATTTCAGAGCAATCTGTCGTGTATTCTTTGAGATTTTTAACCGGACGAATGAAAAATTTGTAACTCGAGGAGACTAAACATTTTTTCACTTGGCACGGCCGGTCTAAAATCTTAAAAACTACACTGCGGATTGCTCTGAGATTTTTACAAGATATTGCACGCCCTACTGGCTCTCGGTTCTACTAAAATCATTTGATTAGGTTCAGCAGTATTTGGAGGAACACTTGATGCGTGCATTCCCACATCGTACAGGTCTCCTTAACCGACCTATAGTCCGAACTGGAAAGAATCTGAGGCGTAGAATGTCAGTGAAAGGTGCCATTAAAAAGACGAGATCAATAGCTGTAGAACGTAAGTTACGTTTAATCTCCGTTGCAATGTTTATTACGAATTAAATTTCTACCAGTCTGATTGCATGTTAACTAAAAAGGATCCTTAAATGCTTTTGCGATAGCTTCCTACAGCCGCAGTTCCTACCATCCTTCAAGAATGTAAGTGTACTAACATTTAACATAATAATTAATATCCAAATGATCGTAATTTAGCATTTTGTAGTGTTTTCAGTACAAATATACTTAGCAATTAAAGGTAGGTATTTTACCAACGCCATTTGATCATTATTCAACGAATAAGTTTTATTCGTCTATTACAATCAAACTTTTGAGCAATAACAAAAAGTGTAAAATGAATATTCAATCGATAATGTTTAATTAGCGTTGATGAAACCGATCTTAAGCAATTGACAATATTAATTTTTATTAATGACTATTAACATGTTTGTTCCGCATGCACGTTTGCGTTATAGAGTATATTCACCGAGAAGAAGAAATTATTCTTATAACTTCTTTCAGCTGAAATTCTTGGGATGGCAGGCGAAGAGCGCAGACCTTCCGCAGTTTTAAACACAAATCCATTTATTGAAGTAACAGATACGACGTTAACACCTAATTCCACCCAATCAACCACCAACGATCGTACACCGTCCCCTGCGGATGATATGATGTCCTGGACCAATTCTCCGAAAGTGCATAGGCATCGAAATCTAACTGATACGCAGTACGCGGACACAGAAGTTGAAGAATTGTTGACAATGCTTCGAGAAACTGAAAGTTTAGAAGAACAAGGAGATATTTTGCAGTACCTCGTAAGTTAGATACGTTGTGTGCCATACGCGTTTTCCATTTATTTAAAAGACGTTAATCTCATTATCGATACAAACATTTAGGTCGATTCCCAAGGCCTATACTTTAATACAGGAATGGTTGAAGAAGGTCACCCAGTGTTAATCAAAGATTTGTTGAAGGATCTTTATGAAAAAGCTTGTCAACAGAAAATGTGGGGAATCGTACGTCATACAGCTGGCATGTTGGGAAAACGAGTCGAAGATTTAGCTAAAGCGGTCACCGATTTATTGGTCCGTCAGAAACAAGTTACGGTCGGGATGCCACCGGCCAACGAACACACTATCGTTGCACCTTTGCCAGAAAATGAATTGCGATCTCTGATTCACCAAGCATACGGGGATGACGAGTCTACCGCAATGCTAACGCAAGAATTACTTGTGTATTTGGCAATGTTTATTAGGACAGAACCACAACTGTTCCTCGAAATGCTCAGACTTAGGGTTGGTTTGATTATTCAAGTTATGGCTACTGAATTATCAAGGACTCTAATATGTACGGGAGAGGAAGCTTCTGAACATTTACTCAATTTATCGCCATTCGAAATGAAAAATCTTTTACATCACATTATGAGTGGCAAGGAATTTGCTATCAGTAGTGGTATGTTTTCCAGTTGCACTAAAACTTATATTTGTCATGAATGTAACGATGTCTTTGCTTAAATTTATCTCATATTTATCTCATATCTGTAGTTGGCCGAGGCAATTTCTCTGTTATCAGTTGCAAATCCAGTAGAGTCAGCAAGGTAATGTAACTATAATATATAATGTATTTATTCTTTTTTATCCGATTATGCAGGGTGGTGCACTTGAAAAGGCATATTCAAATATATCTCTATTATTTCTGGATAGTATACTGAACAATATACTGAAATTACAAATATTCTCAATTTTATTCTATTTATATTGTAACTGTAAATTGTTTAATAAGTTTTTTGTGGTTGATTGCACTTGTAATAGAAAATACTCTTTCTTTAGAAATCGCAAATTGGAGGTTTCTTAAGTCCTGATCAAACCGATAGCAGCGAATCTGAACCAGATCGACAAGGTCAGTGGTTACGTCGTCGAAGATTGGACGGTGCATTAAATAGAGTTCCAAGAGATTTCTATCCTCGCGTGTGGCAAGTACTTGAACGTGTAAGTTTCACAGAAATGCAAGTTGTTTTTCAAAGAATCTACAAAGTTTTGCGGATTCTTCATAAGGCACCCTGTCTGTATACTGAAGTACTAGTATTCCTTTATTCGTTTGCGTAAAACTCCCTCATATTTTATCATTCTATTAAGATCTTTATTCCATCTAGTGCCAAGGCTTGGCAATCGAAGGTAGAGTTCTACCGCAGAATCTCACACAAGAGATGACACCCGGAGAGCTTAAATTTGCATTAGCAGTGGAAACTGTTTTAAATACAATACCACAACCGGAGTATCGCCAACTAGTGGTCGAAGCTTTAATGGTATTAACGCTAGTCACCGAGTACAATGTGGTATCGTCTCTCGGTGGCCTCATTGCCGTCGAAAACATAGTGCACAAGGCTAATGCAATTTTCTTGGACGATCAGGTATTTCTGCTATGTTTGGCTACGTTACGTTTTTCTTTGTGGAACTTAGTACACATTTATACATGGCTGTATAATAGAGTATTACCGATACTGTAATGTATGTACAAAATTAACAGATGAAAATCGATGGAGACGCAACATTATGCTGTGCCAAGCCAAAAGAGCAACGCGAGACAACTGCAATGGGAAATCTGCTTTGCGGCGGAGCGGCATATGTTTGCCAACATTTTTATGATAGTGCGCCGAGCGGTAGCTTTGGAACAATGACATACATTACAAGAGCCATCGCAGCGCTACTGAATTGTTTACCTAAAGATGGGGCTATAGAATGCACAATATCATAGTTATTTATTTGTTAGAAACAATGAATCTTTAGTCAATCGTATCTAAGTATGCTCCAGCGAACCTTTTGAACATTAATTCAACGGTCAATTCAAAGAGACCTCTTTAACGCAGCATCCAGCTTCGTATCTCGAGATTCGAAATAATTCGTGAAAACTGAATTTTCTATCGTGATATTATTGACCTTTATAATGTGTTTAATATACAAGGATTTCAAGAGAACGTTATTCGGAATATAACAAGCACTTTATTAACCTATTTTCTTCATGTATTATACACAATAAGTTATACGTATCTGTTTATTGATTCTTCGAACTTTTACCAAAAGGATTTAATTTTTTTAGCCAAGACGAACCTCTGCAAAAATAATTCTCATGAAATGTTGTTGGAAATGCCAAACAGTTTTAATTAAACATTTTCATACCCCTCTTGTGATGCAACGACGTCTACACCTTCTAGTTCTTCGATTTTTTTTTCCTTTAGATGTGCAAGTAAATCAGATCTATATTGAAGTTTCAATGGTTGAATCTCATTAGCCTCTTCTTTTGCTTTGATCCATTTTTTGCATGCATCCTTGTATGTCAAGCCATACCACTCAATTTCCTCGCGTGTGTACTAAATACAAATATTAAATTATAAATCGTATTACTTCGTGTTATTCTCCCTGAATGATATCTGCATAAACTATGAAATAGTGATACTTTACCGCAGTTAAATACTCTTTATATTTGTTGTAAATTGTTTCCTGCTTTTCTGGATTATCTGGATATAATGTCTTATCCGCTAATGCTAAGAGTATTTTGCGTTTTATTCGCAGTGCAAGTTCAGACCTCAAATCACAAGCTGGGCTCTGGTGACAATAACCATTTTTTCATACAAAAATGACATTCAAATGCATTACTTAATCGTTACGCTCACCTTTAGCAAATAATGATCGAACCCATAGTTCTCATTAATTAAATGAATAGTCCGACGTGTAACAATAACACTCATGTACGTGTCTAGAATTTCGCTGTAAACCACCGATCTCATCAGATTGGGAAACCAAAAGTGGGGAACTCTACGGCGAAGTCTGTGTCGCTTTTGAAATCCCTGAATCACAGCTTCGCCACCCCATATACCTTCGTTCAACTCTTTGGGATACTTCAGCGGTATTGGCACGTTTTGAACAGGAAAACTAAAACAGAGTACATTATTTGCCATAAATTAATATTCGATTTTTATAATACAATGTTCCCCTTTCATTGAAAGTTGGAATCTAAAATTATCTGTCACTTACACTTCCTCTGTCTCCTCGTTCCTTACATAGGTCCCTTCTTGTTTTACGTAATGAACAGCAGCTGGTTCCGTCAATTTCCATTCTTTCCAAAATTTTTTATAAGCTTCTGGCAGTTCTGCACCAATTCCTGATGACCATCGCGTTGGTTTTGGCATATAATACAAACGCTAAAACGAAATCATTTCAAAGAATGTCTTGCGCCAATATGGCAATTGTACTGCTTTGTTAACATTACAAACTTTATTATTTTTAAGTCATGTAATATACATAGAATTTATCTTTACTTATATTCAGATTCCCGGTTGCTCGTATATTATTATTGCACTATGTCTCATATTATGATATTATTTGTGGACAAGTGAATATACGCAATGACATAAATATATAAAGATTATACAAATCGATTAACATTAATTTATTTCTGTTACACTAATAACATGATACAATATTTAATTGATTGTAACAAAACATTATGTGTAATCCGTTTTAGGTTAACCTGGGTAAGCGGTTCGCGATTCCTGTTAACATTTACAACATGATGTAGAACATTACCTTCGCTAACTCTTTCCGCGACATGTTTAAATCAGCTTTCGAAACAGTTAATTGAAATGTGATGACAGTTCCTTCACGCGTTAAATTTAAAAAGGATGGTTAACAAAGTTTCATCAGCACCGAACAGTGTTGCAGAGCAGTGAATACAAGTGAATATAAAGATAACATTGGATAACTTCGAGAACTTCGTGCGCATTTCCCAACCTCACTTTCAATTTCAAAATTATTCCATTTTTAATTGTAGAACTTACAATAAACGATCAAAAATATTAAATACAATCAGTTCCTAGAAAATACTCTCGTTGTAATTACTGCCCATCGACTATATATATAAAACTGTTATAAAAGTGAATTACTGAATATTTTCAATTAAAGTAGACATATATGTTTAACAATTATTCATTATGAGAATACGTAAAACTATTTATCACATATGGTGTGGTCAAAGTAATTACATCCCTTTTAACACATGTATTGCAAAATTCGAAAGGTCAGTCCACAATATTTAAAATATTTGTATTTTGTACAATTTTCTCGAATAATGAAAGTTGACTTCTTTTTTGTAAATACTCTCATAAACAATATATAATATTTATAATAGAAATTGTTTATTTTAGAAGAGGCTCGTATGCATTTAGTAAATGTTATTCAACGCAATCAGATACAGAACAGAATTGCGAAGTACCAGTAAAGAATATACGTAACTTTAGTATCGTAGCGCATGTTGATCATGGAAAAAGTACACTCGCTGATCGGCTTCTGGAAATAACTGGTGCAATAAAAATTAATTCAGGAAAACAAGTATTGGATACATTACAAGTGGAAAAGGATCGTGGAATCACTGTCAAGGCTCAAACAGCTTCTCTTAATTATAATTACAAAGGAACAACGTATCTCTTAAATTTAATAGATACGCCTGGCCATGTAGACTTCTGTGCGGAAGTGCATCGTTCTTTAACACCTTGTCAAGGAGTTGTGTTAGTGGTAGACGCTAACGATGGTGTACAAGCACAAACCGTAGCAAATTTTTATTTAGCGACTAAAAAGGATCTCTTCGTAATACCAGTCATTAATAAAATCGATTTGAAGAATGCAGATCCAGACAGAGTCGTGAAACAACTAGAATCATTATTCAGTTTCAAAGACACAGATATTTTAAAGATATCTGCCAAATTGGGGACTGGAGTGGAGAAAGTGTTAGATGCTGTTGTCGAGAAAATTCCACCACCTATAGTAGACATGGATAAACCATTTAGAGCCTTGACATTCGATAGTTGGTTTAGTAAACACAAAGGGGCTATTTCTTTAGTATATGTTAAAGAAGGAAAGCTATCCGTAGGAAGTCATATTACTTCGATGCACACTAAGAAATCTTACGAAGTTAAGTCCCTATCGTTACTGAGGCCTGCTGAACAAGACATAAAGACGCTGTAAGAATATCTACCGTTTGCTGATTCGTTTATAGATGATGAGATTTCACCACAAATGGTACTCTGATCATACTTATAACCATGTGTATATTCAGATTTGCAGGTCAAATAGGATGTATCACGTGTAACATGAGATCTTCAAAAGAAGCATACATTGGTGATACGATACACTTGAAAAATGATATTGTTGAACCTTTAGTAGGATTTAGTCCTCCGAAACCTATGGTGTTTTCAGGGGTGTACCCAATTGATCAATCACAGTTCGATGATCTACGAAACGCTATCGATAAATTAACTTTAAATGATAGTGGAGTATCTGCCACTTTAGATTCTAGGTACACTTCTTCCTATCAGGGAAAAATACAACTTAAGAAGAAATTATATCTGTAATATAAATGCACTATTTAAAGTATGTTGCACAACTCTGTTGTAGCGCAGCTCTTGGACGAGGCTGGAGAATAGGATTCTTAGGTCTATTGCACATGGAAGTGTTCATCCAGCGTCTAGAGCAAGAATACGGTGCTCAACCAGTGGTTACAATACCCAGTGTCACGTATAAAGCCGATATTTTTGGCAGCAAAAATATAAAAAAGTATTCTGGTGACACAATTATCTTCAACAATCCTATCTGCTTTCCCGACATTCAAATTGTGTCGCAATTTTACGAACCCATGGTTATAGGAACTATTATTATGCCAGGTACGTTTAACGTTCGATGTATTAATGCAGTTACAATTTAAAGTTAGAAAGAATACAAACGTAGATATAATAAACAGAATTTACTTAAACAATCAGAGAAGTATTTGGGTACTGTAATGGCTTTATGCCTTGAGAGGCGAGGAATCGAAAAGGAATGCAAGGAAATTGGTGCGGATAGACTAATGATGCAGTTTATACTGCCGTTAAATGAAATCATTGTCGACTTCCATGACACATTAAAGTGTATAACTTCGGGATATGCTAGTTTCGATTACGAAGACCATGAATATCAGGCCACGAAGATAGTGAAGGTAACTAATCATTATTTATGAATATCTACCACATTATAGGCTTATCACAAGTTAATAACTTTTTCATTTGCGGATTGTAGTTATGTATAGCCCTGAATGGTACGATCGTGGATGAATTCAGTTCAATCGTGCATGTCAGTAAAGCTATTACGGAAGGCAAGAAATTGTGCGCAAAGTTAGCGGAAGTTATTCCACGTCAGTTATTTGAAATAGCGATTCAAGCTTTAGTTGGTAGTAAGGTTGTTGCCAGAGAAACACTGAAAGCATACAAGAAAGACGTCACTGCAAAATTAGTAAGTACATTTTTATTATTTAATAACAAAATAAACAATAAAGTGAGCTTCTATTTTACCCACATCATCGTCCTTATTTTTAGTATGGCGGCGATGTCACTAGGAGAATGAAACTGCTTGCCCAACAGCGTGAAGGAAAGAAAAAGATGAGAATGATTGGAAAAATTTCTGTACCACGAGAAGCGTTTGTAGACGTTCTTAAGCGATAGTGGCTTCAATAGAAACGCGTATTGTAATTCACATATAATACATCTATAAATTTTAATCTGAGCGCAACTCAGATTTAAATCTGTATTTAATGAAAAATCGAATAAAACACTTCAATTTTATTAGTGATTAGCGGCTAAAACATGCCTTGGCCCCATGCAACTTATTAAAAAGCTAATTACAGATTTAATGAACTTACTTTATGAAATTAAATAATCATTTTCTGAAGCATTTTATTATAAAGCTGTTAAAGAATTATGTTAAGATATAAACGTATCATTGATTTATTGAACTCGGGGAAGAATTTGACAGTTGATGTGTATTGCTCAACGGTACGGTATTTACAGAACTAATATTCTCTTGATTGAAAGTTGTACTAGTATTGAGATTAATATTAATCACGGGTGTGGACGCTGGATCCTGCATGTCCAATTGACTTTGGGCAATGTCTTGAAGTGCCGCTTGAATTCTTTGAAGTAATGCTTCTCCTTGTCTTACTACTTCTTCCAATTGCTCTCCAGCTTCTTGGTTTTCTTGTTCCAGACGACTAAGACTGGCTACCTGTAGTTCCTGCGATGATTCTTCGCTTGGAAGACTTTCTATTAACGTATCAATATCTTTTGCACATCTTGCTATTAATGTTGCAAACAAAGCAGCATAATCTGAAACAATATTATTATTAATGTAATCACTATTAATTGACAACCTAACTAACGTATGAAAGACTTTATGATTAAATATATATTTATTAGTATTATTTTTGTTGCATGTTCAATTATTCAACATTTTACAAGCACGGGTGTAAACCTTAAAACTGTCACATAACACAAATTGATCTATAAAGGAAATATCAATAATAATCATCGACAAACTATAAGAATCGTTACATCCCTGTGTACTAGACCAAGTAAAATATAAATAATTCGATTTATTATTAAAAGTGAAACACAGTTTATTTCTATTCACTATCAATCGATATACCTTCTTGAGGTTGATGTGGCTGCGGTGTTCCAATCCTATCAAATCCAGGAAACTTACTGGGCGTAGAATATTGTTGTAAAATACCTACGCTGTTGCAAAAATGTTCCGCTTGCTTGAATAGGAAATACGAATATGCAGATTCTATTATTTACAAATTAGAAAAAATGTAGTACTGAAATCACAAGTAATATTACCTGGTTTATAGTATCTTGCAACTGTGTCAAACGGTCCGCCATGTTGTTATATATATATATACATATATATACACAATATAACCTGATATAACCTCAAAAATCGAATACGACCACTTCTTAAATAAAATTTAATATCGTTACATTTGCAACATGGCTTTGCATTGGTACGGTATAGCAATTGATGCACAGCGGCAAACTTTTCTTGCAACGCCTCAATTCATCAACATAATTACATGTTTGCTGTTTCTTTAACATCTATTTACATGCGCAAGATTGGATAAGTTTCGATATTTTAGACGAACGTATGCTCTATTCTTGTAATCCAATAAATTGTATAGCAATTAAGTAATACATAAAAGGAACGATGTTGCATGAAGCACTACAAATGTGGACTTGTCAAAGTAAATCAAAATCAAAATCGTCGTAACATCGCGTTTGATCGCGCTACCGCCGCACTTTGGCCATCCAGCATCCAGCTAACGAGATACACACACATATCAAACGAAACGTTCTTTTGAATTTATAACGCGCCCGCAATCATATGCTATGCAAAAGAAAAGTAACTGAAAGTAACTGAAACATAACAACCAGAGCTGTCAGCATCAGGGTCACCACCATTGGGCAATTGTCATTTGGTCTGGTTTGGGCTTCGCACTACGGCCAGTAGGTGTGCTAATGCTATTTCCGATTCGTGAAGTGCGGACTGCACCGTTGAAATACCGAAGCAGTGGATCACTATCGATAGTATCTTTTGCTTTTCTGTTACACAAAAAAACGCTATCGAGGAACACTACATTTTTCGAAATTCTGACAAATGAATCTTGGGACGCCACTATAAGTCCCCCACCAGCACATTTACCGAAAGAAGTGCAAAATTATCGATTATCACAAGTAGCGACTTTTTTAACAGCATTGTAAGAGAAAATATCATGGTATTGTAAAAACGCAGTTACAGTATTTTGTCGAGAAAGGGAAGAACACTAGAAAAAGAGAAGGTGTACATATTAACATAATTTAGTATTTTCCATTGCATTTTATAAAATGTTTACATGGGGAAATATTTACAAAAATATGAGCAGGGCGTGATGAAATGTAGAAGACAGGGGAAAGGGGAGGATGAACAATGTAGTTGTATGAACGATTCAATTGAGGGTGCCCCGACACTGAGGAGCTCCACACAGACAAGGAATTTTATCGTCCTCCAGTGGAAACTTATAATCATACGTAATTTCTTCATTGACACCTATCGGCTGTTTGCTGTAGATTACAATTTTCTTTTGGCTTTCAATCGTGATTACTTTTGCATAACAATTCGGCTGAAAGAAACAAAAGTTTTATGATTACGGGATATCCGTACACATACGTTATCATTAACCCATTCGCTGCCAACTATGAGATATCTCATAGTAAGTTTAGATTCTAAGGCCGTTTAACAACCGTAAGGATTTGTCCGATAAAATAATTCTATCGGGATAATCTCCCTTCTTTAGTAAGTTTAGTTTGTTTGCTATTGATCTTGACGTACTGTAAACTATTCATTTTTAACATATACTGCTGGGATAGGATACAATCAGGGCCACCCTAACCACAGGACCTTAATAGCCCGCAAGCGCCAAATATCTTAGGACGACCCTAGGTACAACCGCAACAAAAATACTCACATTGCAACTATGATTAATGAACCGTGCTAAATTGCCGCACTTCGTAGCATCGATGATAGTATCTAAATCGATGCGGAAAAGGTAAGAGCTACCGATGCCGGTAGCTTCGTACTGGGACTCTCTTAAGTCTGCCACAACTGGTCTGACCATTTGACCAACATACTCGATAACCATCTCGTCCGCCGCAATCGGTTCCATAGCAAATAAGCCCCAGTCGTGTATACCAGATTTGGCGAACTTTAATTGCTTTTTCCTGAACTGTAAACAGAAAGTACGTGAAATGACTTATCGTAATGGTACCCCTTGTATTTACTACAATAACTAATTAATTAATAATTTTTCCTGTATGCCTACGGATAATAATTAATAATTATTCGTTTGGATCTAAAGGAATAATTGTCTGTCACCCATTGGGACGCAATAACGAGAGTGTTAAGTAACATCATTTAAATAGTACCTTCAATTGGTTAAATTTAAGAAGATCACTATCCGTGTCGATGCCGAAAGCTGTTAATAATCGACGCTGATTACTTCGAGCTTCCCGAGAAAGAGCCTGCATCTTGCCAGTCAGAGCTTTAGAATTATTCTTTGGACCATTCATTGTTCCATCGCCTCCAACATAAGGGCCATTATTATCTTCAACATCGTTACTGCGTTGTATACTTTGCGCATAATGATGCTGCAAAAAAGGCAGTAATAATATGAATTTTTGAAAAAGGGATGACAGAGCCGCGGTAGGCTATGCGTGCACCACAACAGTTAGGTGATCAGAACCTGGTCGTCTTAAATACATTATTTCGTCATGGTAGAACACTCTTTACCACAAAAAAGAGGTACAATTAACAGATTTGCTGGCTTTTCCGCGTAATCCGACATTTTTGGTAATCCAACCACACCGTGAGTCGGATTACCGGCAATGTACGGTACTTGTAATTAAAGCGACCAAATTATTTTTTCACACGGGTGAACCGCTGCATAAACGCAACTCTGTCCACACATTATAAATAAATCCTTCAACGGAATGCAAGAATGCGAGAAATCGTACTTTATGTTTGGCTTTTTCTCGAATGTCGACCTTATAGTATCCTTCGGTTCTTGCACTACCACTCGTATGTAATCTGAGTTCATCTCGTTTTCTTCGCTTCGCAGGACTCGGAATATCAGTTGCGGGATGATCGACCCAGTGTGTGTCATTTAACCAATACCCTTGAGTATCATCAGCTAATAATGCTTCATAACTTCGTCTCAGATATTCAACATCCTCTGCATCTATTCCCCGAGTTAAAAATTCGTACAAAATACCCATCTCTGACATGAGATCGCGTTCCTTGTACGTGAGCGCTGGTTCGGAGACTTTCCTCGGGTATTTCTCGTAAACAAATTCATTCTGAATATTCTCTTTTTCACCCTCGTGATTTTCATGGCTGTGCAACTTCGTGTATTTGTTTAATTTTCGTTTCTCTACTTTGTGGACCTTATCTTTGCCCTTCGCCGGTTTCATAATCTTCGGTGGTTTTATTTTAACTGGTTTTATGGGTGCTGGAGGTGCTGGCGGTGGACGAACCACTGGTTCGGGAATTTCTGGTTGGCCTGGTGGTAACGAATATGAATGTTCCATGAACACTTGCGAACTCGGCGAACTCGGACTCTGCTGACCGTTTAATCGGAAATCGGCTTCTGCTTGGAACCTAATTAATAGAAGGCAACATTAATTTACAAGTATTGAATGATGCTGTAGGGTCGATTAGTTACACATGTATATAAAGCAATCATTTTTGAACCGGTTTAAATCAAAATTTAAATCAAATTGATACATCATGTGCATCATGCGCCTACCGTGATTATTGGAACATATTATGAGCAAGTCTTAGTTATTTATTATGGTACTAAAATATTTCAATACCATAATACAAATTTCAAGTAAATCCCGATTCCTTTCTAATGCATTTTTGTTAGATTTAGAACGCTTTGTTTTTTAGCTATTCGTACGTGTGTTGTACAAACGGTGAATACATTAATATAATATTTAGAGAATAAAATTAATACAGTATATTAGTGATCGATTATTACCGAAGGTTAATAATTAGATTCCGTGGGTAAATGTTTACAAACCTCAATCTCCTGATTTCTAAGCTTTCCTCTTCGGAATCGGTAGTAGGTATCTCACTAAACATTTCAATCTTTTCTGATTCTTTTAATATGGGTTCATCGTTGATGTATTTATCAGACATTGTTTGAAGAGCTCGAATAATATTTGGCTGTACAGGCCCCGGACTTCTATGTCGAATAATATTATCTTGACCAGCTAATGTTATTAAAGCTTCCGCTGCTGAATTCTCCATTTTTTGCATATCTTGTTGCGTGTCCTGTTTTCTCGGTACCGGTAAAACATGCGTGATTTTCATTTTCTTTCCTACGTCTTCTTCAACAATCAACGCGTCCGTGCCTTTCTCGAGTGTTTTAGGTTTTTCATGTTGATCTCCATCGATGCATTTCACGCTTATCCTTTCATTTTCCTCTTCATTATTTTCGTAATTGAGAGGTGATGATACCGGGCTTGCTTCATTATCAAACTGCGGAAATTCGTTTGAATTGACATCCTTTATTCTCATAGAGGCAACTGGGGTTTCTCTGCCAGTTGGAGTCGGACAATCGAGCGATCTCTGAATTGCAAGTTCTGTCAGAATATCAGGATCCTCACTGTTGCAAGCCAAAGGACGATGATCCGATAAATGGCTGTCTGTGTCTTGCTAAATGGGAGAGATTATTTTTACGTTTTAATATAGGGGTTTCTGTTTGTTTTATTTTAAGATGTATTGTGATGTGAAATGGAATTCGAACATAATTTTTCACATAATATATCTAAAAGTACTAACATAAATAATTGTTACTTATGCCACCCCTGCTTCACATCTGTATTTATTGAATTAAACAAGAATGGAAATAATGAATCATTTTATATCCATACGAGATAGATACATACCTCATCTTCAAAGTTTCCAGAGCCCGCTTCATCATCAGAACTCTCATTTGAACTACTGGAAGATTCACTGCAACTCACATCTTCGCTACTACTATCACTTGATGATGAAGACGACGAAGAACCACTTGGAAGAGAAGTAACGGGCCGTTTAACTTTCTGAACTGATGCCAAATCGAGATCACTGTCACTCTCTATCAATTCAGTATCAACACGGTCAGACTGGCGGCTGTCTTCGTCTTGTGGTAATGGACTTGGAGCCTTAATCTTGCGCTGTGAAAAAGCCATAACAATGTACATATCACCCATTGAAGACATTGTTAAAGGCAAAAATCGTGGTACAAAGTAATAGATAATTACCCTGAATGAAGGCATCTTTGGCATACTAGCTCTAATACCCAAACCAAACCCATCGTAGTTAAATCCAAGCGGGGTTGCTTGTTCCAAAAGCACCGATAATCCTTGAGGCTTCTGACTTTCTTCTTTACTACTACTATTAATAACAGTACTATCACCTCCCTGGTTCTGACTCTTTTCAGATTTCTTTTCATCCCACCAAACCTCAAACAGTTTGAACGCAGTGTTCTCTATCATTTTCTTATTAAAATCTCTTTTTAAAATTTGTTTTAATTCATTCACGACTCTATCCAATACTCCATTGATAGTAGGACCCTAAATATGGAAACGATTAAGTTATATTATGATTAAGAAACACATAAGATTACACGTAATGTATGTACCTGCGGATTATCTTTTGTGATGTTATGATTAGCCATGGCATGAAGACGAGATTGGAAAGACGAATAATAATTTGCTCCTTGGTGATTTCCAACTGCTCCAGAAAATGATGCTGTGTTAGGCTGATAATGACTTTGTAAATACGTTGTTCCATATGGGTAAGGATATTGCGTTGGCCGTGGCCATTGGTACACATCCCCGGAAGGATAATGAGTCAATTGTCCAGGATAACCAGCTCCTGGATATAATTGGCTTGATGGTTCTGCTTCGGCTATGACCTGTTAATTACAATTGCAAATTATCTTGTACTTGTAATGAGCAAAACAAATTTTGTCTATGCGCATAAACATTTATTATTGACTGACAGACTGAATTTCAAGTTAGATATGTATATGTGAAGTATTTAAAAGTGCTGATGAGTACTATAATTCCTTTATTATGGGATAAGATATTCACCTCTTCAATTTTTTCATCACCCGAACTCAGAGGACTCAATGACATTCTGTCGTCGTCGGGTGGAGGTGGAGGTGGTGGTTCTTTTGGTGGCTCTGGTTCAATATCATCGGGTGCAGGACTATAACTACCCAATAGCGCTTCGTCTTCACTCGAACTTATCACACTACCTAATTCTTCATCGATGGAAAATTGGTTTATGCTATTTTCATGCACTTTCCAACGCTCCTTATTTCTTTCTACCATTTTCTCAAAACATGATTTATACGTTTCCTGAGATAGGAAGGGACTCGGTGGTTCCGAAAGCATTTCATTCTCCTGATTATTAGACTTTTTCTCATCCTCCGAATCACTACCAAACTGTAAGAAAGGGGGCGCCATTCCACCTTCTTTATCTTTCAAGAGCATAGCAATTCTTGTATCCAGATCTAAAGTCTTGCGGGTCTCTACAGGAGAATCCCGGGACAAGTTCTTTGTAACAGCTTGATTTTCTTTTTCTTTCTTTGCTGAGTGATGCGTTTTTACATTAGAAGCCTTGCTAATCGGTACTAAATTAGAATTAGGATTATCTAAATTTGTTCCATGCTGAACAGGCCACATAGAGGATGATGCGTAACTTGGTGTTCCCGTATTATTTGCCCACCACATATTCGAGTTCTGTTGAATAGGGAGATTTTGTGAAACATTTTGTGGCATATTTGCCAAGTAGCTATTCGACGGTGGGTGATGATAGCTACTATAGTAGAAATCATAATTCGTAGCTGGCGTGGAATTTTGAGAATAATTACTAGAATAATTCAATTCACTGGGTGCAGTACCATAGCCTAAATCGCTTCCGGTACTGCCACTAGGTGTAGGATAATCCCTATATTTGTTGTATCTCGTGTTTTCTACATACGTATCTCTTGGTTTTTCTATGCTTGGAACTGTCTTTTTGCTACTCCTGAAATCATCCCTTTCTTCTGGTATAATTTTCTCAACCGGCGGTGGCTTCTCTGGTTCAGTTTCAGGTTTCACTTCTTTCTCGATCTTCTTTTCTGGCTTCTTTTCAGCTGTTAACTCATCATAGATCTTCTTGCACTCCTCCCCAAATGCATCGAGAAACACTCTTAAGACTTTACCCATCACAGATGTGTTATTTAACTTTTCTACGCACGCTTTAGAAGCTTTGGTCGATTCAAATACCACCCTTGCTATTCCAAGATGCTTGTTAGTCACTGGGTGGTAATAAACAATGAGTTCTTCGACGGTTCCAAACTTCTGAACCATATCCGTTAAAAAAGTCTTATCAATATTGTCATTTAAATGGCAAAACGTTACTTCAAGTGGAGGTGGTTCACCACAATAATTAGAATCAATTTTAAATCTAGGTACAGGTAAGTCAAGTTGTTCCAAACGAGTCCAAATTCTTGTTAATTGTGATCTTGGATCTCGTGGTTGAACTTCAGGATACGTTGGATCTCCCGGTACCATGCCATCGTATCTGTATAATTTTGTAGCTCCTTTAACCAACACTGGATCGACCAGCAACTTGTAATTCCTAGGCTTTTGTGGCGCTTGCGTAGCAGACGTATCTCTTTGCGAATGTGCTACGTGGGTATGGCTATGCTTTGAAGATTGGTTTGAATTTTGAGACGCATTTTGTGAACTTCCATGTGAATGGCGGTGGCGATGCGAATGCGCGTGTGAATGTCCATGTCCATGTCCATGTCTCTCCATTCCGTTCATTGCCTCCAAGCATTATCCATTCGTGTAAATTACTGTGAGACATACATTCAGACAAATTTAATGCCAGATGTCACAATTAAATTAGATCAGTAGTACATAATATATATCGTAAATTCCATTAAACAAACACAATGTATTTATCTACAGTTGCTGACATAAATTTGTTAAACATCTAAAACAGCAGTGAATGCGTATTATATGCACAAGAAAGTGATTCTACACCAAAAATTTGCGTGCAAGTTTCAAGTTTAATAATCGTACAAATTACAATTGCATACTGTAACTTGGTTTACCCAAAAATTGTACACTGCTGAAACCACTTACAGTATTAGATCTTCTAGTACTTCTATCAATTAATAAAGCAAGAACCATTCTGAAATTTTCTTATAATCACCATGCTTATGTTATACAAAAATATATAAAATACCCAAGATATATTTTCTGATCCGGATTCAGTTTGTTCAACAGAATCATCCAAGGAAGCAATCTTTCAATTTTTTTGTATAATGTAAAAAGTATATCATACTCAATTAAACTTTCCATGTTTTATTGCACAATTGTAATTTGGAAGATTATAAAACGACCAAGGGTAAACTTGACCAATGATGGTTGAACGCTATCAAATAAATAAATCTCATTCATCTGGTAACATCAAAATTTGATTAATAACTAAACTCTCATTTTAACCAACAAATTGTCCCAATAAGTAATTTTTAACTTGTGCTCCTGAAACCAGACCTGAACGATTTAAAAACGATTGTCACAGGAAAACAAGTGGTGCTTAAAAACTGATGACTAAACATCATTAAAGCAACTGCATGAGTTTGTAAAGAAATAAACAAAACGTACAGTATTGTAAAAAAATACCCACTAATACAAAATGTAATATTATAAACTGAGAATAACCTGTTGTTTGAAACTTACATCCAGTCTGTATTCGTTTTCTTGAAAGCCTGCTGCAGTTTAAAACCAACCAAAACTTGTGTTTCAATAACACATAACCTCAAAACATTTCGTAGTTTTTAGGTTGGATTTTTGTATAAAGAAACGATGTGGCAATCATTTCCCAGAAAGAATTCCTTCTAGCACGCCAGGTAAATGCAATTCTTCTCTATAAATTCCAATGAAGTACGAACTTTTCTTACGAAATATACAGATCACAGATCTTATTCAGATACGTTCCGGTTTTTTCCGAATCCTGTAATTTTTCAACTCCTTCCAATAATTCAAGGTTTATCGCTTGGACGTCATTTAGGAATCGGAATAATAAACCTGTGTCCCTCCTGTCCCTCGTTGATCGCTCTTTTTGGACAATTTCGTGGTTTATTGCTACTACCTTTCGGGGACACCAGCGCAAAACTACCTGAATGTTTGACTGTTCGCAAGGCGACACGACGCACTGCGCCCTGATTCTCCTAATTTTTGTCAGGCATTAATCAGTGGTACAAAGAATGGTGTGCCAGGGAAGTAAATTATTGAAACCTCGTTCACTTCGGCTCGAGACTGAAACCTGTTTATTCTATTTCAACGGGTTCATAGCTGCGATAAAACTGTACGCGAACCACTTTCGGATGACGCCATCCTTGTTATAAAGGCCCATGACGGTTCACTTGACCGTTTTACTAAACAATATCATACGAACATTTTTACGGCGTTCGGATATATTTTTGTTATCCGCGAGGCAAGGGTTTGTAAGATATTTTTCTCGCAAAATCGTTACGCTAGGAGATCCATGGCTGAAACCGTAATAGGTGACTGGGCCAACTTTATCCACCGTTTTTTTTTTCCTCGCCAAATTAATCTTGAACGACGGATATTACTATCGCCGAGAAAATAAGTGGAAATATCGCCTACCGTTAGCATTCTGTATATTTACCAGTGGTCTGCATAGGCAATTAAAATCTAACGACAAGTAATTGTTGAAAATCTTCTTTCTTTACGTCGGACGGCATTTAATCCATGCATTGGTCAGTTTCGTTCTAAGAGAACTTTCGTATGACTCATTGGCAAATCAAACTTCTGCCTCTGAAGAAAGTTGCGCGTTATTGTGCGCTTGGAGATTCCTTGAAATCGTACGGAATATTTGAACGCAATACGAGCACGCATATTTGATACTGTTATCGGCAATATCAACGTTCACCGAAAGATTGCCGTCATATCGTTAGAAGTAGAAATTTACGTCGCTTCAGAAATATTATGTATTATCCGCATCAATTCGCTCAGTTCTTGTTGGTGAAAATGTATCATGGCAATTGATTAATAACATTTTGTTGTGCTTCAAACAATTCGTACTCATCTAGTTGAGCTCATGACATTTTATTGAGATTTACAATGTCTTCCTCAATTTCCTATACAAATATTTCAGTCACTGTCGTGCAATTTACATACGTAACTTCTGATTTACCACCGAGAAACTATCATCGTAAGATTTTTCCTCCTTTGATTTTTTAATTTTCCATTGTAAAATAAAATAAGAGATAAAGATCTTTTACCCTTTAACCTATTTGGAAATTGTCCCATAATTTACAACGTTGCTCTTTAGATTTTGTTATTTCAGTTACTTTTGGGTCAATTTTTTAAATAATATAATTTAATAATTTCTAAATTTATAACAAAAAATAAATATTCTTTCACTACATATTAAACGTAACAATTCTATTTTTTGTTGATTATTGTCTCTGTAACGATCTTCTAAATAAGATTAATTTACTCTCATTCCATAATTATATACACTCGAATTATGATGACGTTTCGACATTTCAATTTTTATATGACGCGGGTATTTCTGGTATAGTGGAAATGACCAATGGCGATACCAAAGACGAGTATAAACGGTGACCAAATGCAGAACAAACTTATCGATTGTATCGATATCGCATCATATCACATCGCTGCCGTTCAGAATGGTGGACCTGTGAATCGTGCAACCTCAAACGAAATTTTCGATCTATCAAGTTCTATATTCGTTCACCGGGAACTTGTCACGTATAAGTGATATTTGAAATAATAGCGAATACTTAAAACAATAATTAAATTCAAAGTCATGTCTTTCCTGCAGAACCTATTCCAGCGTTCTATCCCAGTTGTTAAAGCACAGGATAGCGACGAGGAGCTGGTCGATCCTCAAAAAGTACTTCGTGTAAGTAACCACTGTTATATAATACTATTACCTAAAAACAATTCAAAGTCTTTTCTTCAATTCTCTGTACTTATGTTTACTTCTTGCCGAACAGTTAATTCATAAAAGTCAGTTAAATCGATTTTTCGAACGCCGAAGCTCGAAATTTTGGAGAGGGGAATAGTATTCGTGCGATTTCATTTTTTCCTTCTACATTTGTGTAAAAACCGGGGTTTAAGATAATTCGGGAGTAGCTTTTTGAAGTTACAGTAGAATTTCTATAGTCAGAATATTACAGATTAATGGAAAGAGCCTCAGTTCATAAATCAAATGTTTTCACAAAGTTAAAGTAATTGCATTCTATTTCTTGTCAGACAGATACTTGACAGAAACCGTTTTATTAAAGAAATTTTGACAATTATAAGGCATGAAATTATGGAGTAGGGAATGATATTCACTGCGATCACACAATATTCTCTTATGTTTGCATCAGAAAAGCAGTATTAACAGCAAATATAATGAAGGGGAAACTTTTCATAATTACGGTGGAATATCCATTGTTCCCATGCAGATCAATGGAAGGAGTAATAATTCGATATTCCTATTGTTTAGAACAGAAATTACATTTCTTCTTTTTTCCAAAAAAAAATTGTTCTTTAGTTACTTTAGACAACCAAAATTCTAGTGTACTGCATGATATTTTTAATTTCAAGCCAGTTATTCTTAGGATACAGTAATTTTTAGATAATTATGGATTCTTATTTGCCATCACATGATGTTATTTTTGATGCCGTGTAATAGACAGATGAGAATTTAGAAACAAACTAAAACATTTTATACAATCTACGTATATCTATTCTTATTGTTTGTCATTTCTCTCTTAGGAAAAATGTGCACTACGTGATAAGTGCATGAAACTGCAGGGGACATTAAACACATGTACCGACCGTGTGAATTCAAGAAAAAATACACAGGAAACCTGTATGGAAGAACTAGTCGACTTAGTGTCGTGCGTTGATCACTGCGTAGCTGAGACACTTTTCAGTAAGCTTAAGTGAGGTTGTAATATAGCTGAAAATTGATGGCTACTGTTTCAAATGTTACAGATTAAGTTGGCACGTTGTAGATATATTAACGAACGCTAGAAATAAATGATAATTTATCAATGAATGTTAAGTTCTGTTGACATTCTTTTATTTGTATTTAAAATCCAAGGGCTACAAATTTAACAAATTCACAACAGGAATAATGTATAATACAATAAAATACACATAATATAAATGACGAAGTTTTATAAACTCTTAGTGTAATATTCTCACTGTGAAAAACATATGGAATGATGCTTACTTTATCGACGTATAAATTTTTTTTGTAACGTAAGTCTTTTCTTATTCCGCGCCCACTTGCAATACATCGAAACATACCGCACAAACGCGCACAGGTTTGTTTAAACCAAACTTTAAAATTGGAACATCTTGATCCGAACATTTGCTACATAACACACGTCCGCAATGTCGACTGAAAAAATAGTAAGAATGTCATTTCATTGATCTTTTTGCTCAGTTGTTTAGAGAAAAGGTGAAAACTGTTCGTACCAGTGATGCTTTCGCATTGTAAGAGAGAACTTTGTGCCACATTCCAAGCAAAGATCTTTGTCAGCCCATGGCGCTTCTTGTGTCAATGAATCTAACAGTTTGTTCAGCAACTTTCTCGTGGGTACTTGATAATTGAAAATCGTAATGCCATCTTTGTTCATAGACCCTAAGCACGCCCCAGATTTGACGAGTGTGCGGCAAAGATGTTTATTACTTTTCATATAGGCAATCAATAGGGGTGTATTACCATCCAAATCTACAACAAAAGAAAACGAAATTAATTAACATCTTAATATTTATACAGTATAGTACATTGAAAAAGTTTCAAGCTGCTGTTCTGACCAAAACTGTTACGAAACTGTCGTGCAGTTGTTTCGATGTATATTAAAACTGTTAACCCGAATTACAAGTTTTAACTTCAAATGAAGCAAGGGGAGACTGTTTGATTGATAAAAATTCTCTAAACATTTAAATTGTACGTAACATATTCAAACACATATTAACAGTTTTGATGAAGGATATCTAAATACATGAAGATGCACACCCCGTTTCACTTTAAAAAATGTCGAAGGAACCTTTTGTTTTTTATCATGGCTGCCAAACTTTAATGGCAAAATAAATTCGTATACTTTTTATAGTCTTTGAGAAAATTATGCGTAACACTTTACGTATATCTCCCTGTATATTGTTATTTATAGTATAAAGCATAAAAAATGGTACATATAGATGCACATTCATTTACCTGCATTATTTACTGGATACTGTGACATGCATTCTAAAAAAAGTTCACATATATTTGCAGCATTTTCTCTGCCACATCTAGCCAATTCATGCAACGGGTTTCTTCCTTTGAGATTCACTGCTTCCGCATCCAGTGTGCATTCGGTTAAGAGTGCTCTTACCACTGATATATGACCCTCCCTTACGGCTACGTGTAATGCATTATCACCATCTGCATTTACTGCGTCAAAGTTAATGTCATTCTAAAATGTATAATATGATTATAGTATAAAGCGTGACCACCTTTGTTTTAATGGAATGTTATTTGTGCCAGGCAAAAAATGATAAACTTTAATGGAAAATGTCTATTACATCTTATTAATCGAGGACAAATTTTTGTCTCCTGTTAATTCAGCTATGTCTTACTTAGATCTTCATATATCTGGTTAAGTTTTCTTTAAACATATGGATTTTATTAACCTTTGTATAATTTTTTATGCTTCCGTGCATAAATGTTTATGATAAAACATTAACAATTACAACTCAGAAACAAAGTAGGTAGGAAAAGAAAAATAGTAAGATTTTCGGGAAGTAAGCACAGATGAACAACTGATTATTAAATTAAATTACCTGTATTAGAGCAGATACAACAGCAGCATGTCCTGCTTTAGCCGCAGCATGCAATGCAGTATTCCTGTTTGCGTCTGTATCGTTAACACGAGCCCCAGCCAGAATTAGACTTCGTACTAACATCTCATCTCCAGAAATTGCAGCAAGATGCAGAGGTGGAGTTTGCGTAACATCGTGAACTCTGGAATTAACGTCTACCTGAGAACCGAAATGAAATGAAATGAAAGAACCGAAAAAAGAGATATTGATACCCCTTAAAGAAGTAATCAGCTAATTACTTCGAGTAGTGTAATTACCTGTATAGATAATAGAAACAGTATGCTTTCCATGTCATTCTTCTGAATAGCGGTATGTAAAAAGTTTCTTCCTTTATTATCGTATTGTTCAGCAGCCTTAGGTAATCTTTCTAATATTGCTTGTGCAGCTTTATTGTTTCGAAATGTTACAGCTGTGGCGAATGGCGTGAGGCCCTTCTTATCTCGTTTGTTTAAATCTATGTTAGGATGACAAAGTAGTAAAGAGATAATTTGCGAATGTTGATTTTGAATCGCTACGTGTACAGGAGTTTTGCCTTCCGCATCACGTGTATTCACATCGGCTCCATGCTCGATGAGAGTTTGAACGACTAGCTCCAAACCCCATTGGCAACACAAATGTAAAGGAGTGCATTCGTCTTTTGCTTCGTCTCCGCCGGTACCGTTTGGACCGGGTCTCCTTGGAACGTTTAAGTCACATCGACTGTAATGAAGGGTGTAATTAATGAAGGGAAAAAGGGAAAAAATCTTCGTCAACCAAGAGAAAATAAAAGTTTCCAAGAAAAATGGTCTGAAGTTTCGAGCGGTACGAGCAGTCGACGGTGTTAGATCCGTTAAAATCTTTATAACTTCGGAAATACTTCGATTTGCGCTGAATGTACGTAGCCGTTTATTACATTACTTGCCTCCTTATTAGGAATTGTGCAATGTCCTCTTTGTTCTCATCAATGGCTCTGTGCAACAGCGTTTGCTGGCAACCATCTGGTCCAGAACCCCAACAATCGGTATCTGCTCCATGTTTAACTAGAATCGATGCGGTATCCTCTTGATCAGAATCTAGAGCATCCCACAACGGACATCCTACAGAGGTGTCGACACCTCTCCTACAAAGAGCCTCCACAACTTCGCCAAGTCTGCAGTGGACGGAGAGTTGCAATGGGGTATCTCCAGCTGCTGTCCTGAACCATTTAAGTTCTTCAATTACCATTATTAGAGTCAAAGAGATTTCACTCAACAACCTTAACTAACACTTGTGTATCAGGATGAACATACAGGGCATCAATATTCAAGTAATTCAAGTCTTACATAAGGTTGTCAAATTACGTATACCATTCTGCATATTAAAAACGTTTCACCACAATCAAACTAATGTATAGTTTAGTTCACCTTGTGTTCATGTCAGCGCCATTTTCTAATAAGAAGATGGCTGTTGCCGAATCTTCTTTTAGTATTGCCTGATGCAATAATGTCAGGCCTTCCTCGTTACACTGATCCACATTCGCTCCAGCTTTTATCAAAGCCAATGCAATATCTCTGCTCTTCTTAAACGGAGCTTTAAGAGCTAAACTTAAAGGAGTTTCGTTTGCATTGTTTTTCAGATTTAATTGCGAACTCGGGTTGGGTGTGTGCAGTAGTTCCAACACGATATCGTGGTAAAGATTTGAAACGGCAAAGTGTATTGGTGCATCACCAGTGGATACCGTAAACTCAGTTACTGGCAGGCCGTTTTTCAATAAAGTCCGCGTTAAATCTTTCAAACCAAATTTACAAGCTTCGTGTAATACCGAGTACCCCTCGTTATTTGTTTTCATTAGATTATCTTTACAATAATCAATTAAAAATAGTGCAGCTTTTTCTTTATATTCTCTCGTTAAGACATGTAATAGGGTATCTCCTGTATTCTTGTACACGGGATTTGGAACCGCACCTTTACTTAGGAGTTTTTTGGCAAAAGATTCGTTAAAAAGTTCCGCTTTCATGGTGATGCTTAATGGTGTATCATTTTCGTTGGTAATTATATCTAAGTTTATATTTTGCGATTCCAGCAAGATATCGAAAAATGTCTCGTTCTGTTCCCAAATACAACTGTGCAGCGCAGTCCTGGAACAATCGAAATTAATTAGTAAACAAAGAATAATATGTTGACATTTTTTCATTCGGCAGCTGTTCAAAAAGTTGTGGTTCAAAAAATATTGCAAACAATATCATTCATAAATAATATTATTTCCCCCATTCCACTGAATGTTTCAACATAAATCCAGGATTTATATCTTATTAATAGATACATTACTTTTAAATATGGCTCAAATTATAAATTTTAAAACTGCTAATCACAGAAGTTTCAAGATTCGAATCTCATACCCATAAAAAAATTATACTTCTAAATATCCAATTATTGACATTTTTCTAAAGAGCGCAAGTTTGTTCAACAACTTGTATTATATTCCTAAGAACAGTCTGAATGCTGCCAAGATAAAAATGGACTCTCTCAGCCGTATGTGACTGACATGGCTACGTGGGGAAGTAATGTCAGCCACACATGGCTGATGTAACAAGGAATGCATTAAGAGTGAAGTAAGCTTCTTTGGAGATCGTACCATCCTTTGTGATCTTGTAAATTAGGATCGATACCAGCCTGAAGTAATTTGGACCCAACTGATAGTATACTTTCAGAACTATGCTTTGTCACGAGGTGCAAAGCTGTACATCCTTCGTATTCCTTAAGATCTTTAGCATTCTTGAGACCATCTGTAATCCTTACTGGATCGCATAGCTTCTGGATGTTGCCACTTGTTTCTAATTGTTCGATTAAAAACTGTGCCGAATATGCATCGCCTTTTAAAATACTTGCTTGAAGTAACGAAAGCCCTCTCGAATCCTGTGCACACAAATCTGCTCCGTGTTTCACTAAAGTGTGGGCTAATGATGGTTGACGGGTTTTTAATGCAGCTTCCAATGCCAATTCGCCCTTATTATCGACCATGTTGACTGCTTTCGATAACTAGATCATTCAAATTAAATTAAGTTTTAGTACAAACAGTCAGAACTTTATCTGTAAGTCAGTTTCAGCGACAATAGTAAAACATTCGTCAAATAATTCTTATCAGCATGTTAAAATTAGGGTTTTCCATTTATTATAGAATTTATTATTTAATTATTATTTGTGAAAACAGCTTTGTATGATACATATCAACATTATTACCTATGTGTTTGTTTAACGATCAAATTATTAGATCAATACTAATTGTCTGACAAATATTAACAATTCGTAGCAGAATTATATAAATATAGAAGAGACCTTTTCAAATTAGAGGTCAGTTTGCCAGATAAAGAACTTCTTTCCATTCTCTAAACCCACCATGTAATGAAAATACATGATGCGATTACAGCATCAGTACCTATCGTACTCGCTCCTACTTTGTTGCATATTGTTTCTCTCAAGTCCATGGACTCGTACTTGGACAGATCCATCATTAAACACTGAAACCTTGAATCAATGATACAACATGGAAGGGCTCATTTAATCCTAACTCGCCCAAGTTCGATTCCATGTCCTTGGTCCATTCTCTCTCCTCTGCCTAAATCAAGTGAAACAAAAAGCAACAAAATACGGTTGAGAAGAATGAGCGCTGAAACTTCAATCGTACGCAACTTGTGTTGCTTAACAGCTTCAGGGAAGGTAAGAAACCTCTTTGAATGCAAGCTGTACTCAAAATAGAACGGACCAATTCTAATAATTAATCCCAAAAAAGAAAACATAAATAATAAAGTTTGCAGTCAATTCAAAGTACTCCTCAATTTCTTATTCCGAATACAACTTTGAATTATTCTCCCACGCAAGGAACAGGTTGAGAATCACTGTAGCGAACCTTCCTTGTGTAGGAGGCAGGATACAGTGGATGAAAGGCGCGCGAAGATGTGTGGTGCGAATATGTGTAACGCACACGAGCATTTTTATAGCATTGCGGTGGAGCATCGGTATAAAAAGTGTATGTAAAAGAATGCGAAGATTAAGTTCTGATACACCAGAAAGTGCGGTCGAAAGAGGATAGGAACGGACGGACATGACGTGGCGCGTGATACAGTCATCTAACCACAGTCAGTCTCCAACTGGGTGTGTTTTTTGCGTCGAGGAAAGGTTACCGAGAGCAACGAAATATCGCTGACGAGTATTGTGCGATGTGACATTTAGTGAATATTAAATATGTACCGTTAAGAAAGAGTGTGTATGTCGAAACATCAATGTGTTCGACGCGTTTGTACAATGAGAAGATATAACACTAACTTTCTAATAACATTTTAAAAGTATATCCTTCAGCAAATTATAAACAGGGGACATCTCTCTGCCATAAAGACACTTTTTAATGCTTTTAAAGGACATTAGTTTTGTAAGTCATCATTTTACTTAAATCAGATTTTAGGTCTGCTTCAACTTGTAGACTGGCGATTTAAGAAATTAAAGTGTTTTTGAAAATCTAATTCATCGAAGAAATCCTTTAGCACCCTTGGTCGATATGTAGATTGTTAGTTGCACAAATTAAACGAGAACAAGTTTATTTCACGCAACTGATGATTCGGTTGTTTGATCTTTGCCAACGTAATTATATTTCTCGCTTTTTTCATGAATTCAGTATTTCTTTTTGTAGTGACACATTTTAAATAATAATTTGTTTCCCAAAATAATTAACGTTATGGTTTATGGACTAGTTTTTCTTTCAAACAATCAGTATTTTGATTGTCTTTGTGATTTACCTACCTTCTATCTTACTAAAACCGCAAAACAATTGTAGTGATAGTATTTAGAGATCCGATCTGACAATCATTTTCCAATTTTCTAAACATTCTTCTAAATATGAACACTTTTTTTCATTCATATTATGTATACAAGGTGCTTATTTTAATTGGAAACACAAGAGTATCTCTTAGACCATCAAAGATATGAAATATTATTATTATGTGAATTGTTTGGTAGAAAAACCTATTTATAATGCATAATGTCCCTTTCCATATCAAACAACTTGAATAATAACTACTTTTTTTATCATCGATGACGTACAATGTATTCTTGCATTTCCTGTTAAAAGTAACACGCTGTACATTCATGATTTCAATCTAATGTTTAATCTATACAATTGTTTCAGGTTTAAGTCGTGGCGGTGTTTATTTAAACTTTGACGTTACAGTGCAACGAAACAGAAACACACACATTTTATGAATTATCATTTTGTGAAATAACTAAGTATTTACTTTCCATTAAATACAAATATTTCACGGATGAATTGGTTGACACAGCGGAGAAGATATGACTCTACTTAAAGTGAACTTGGAAACTGTAACGCTAATGATTATAGTTTCTCTATGTATGTCCCAACTTTGTTACATTTACTGCAACACTCGTTTTCCCTTTCAAAAATAATAACTGAGATTAAAGAGTTTGACACTTGTAGATATAATAATACCAACAAATGCTGAAGGTATATCATGCTATAAGTGTTACGCGTCGCACCCAGATAATGAGGAAAATGACTTGCTATGTTCACAATTCGATGAGAGCCCCAGATTTCAAGTGCATTGTCCTGAATCGACGCTTTGCAGGAAGAAGACTATTCATTATAGATTGAAAAGTATGTAGACTGTTAGAAATTTTCAGATATGATGAAGGAGAATATTGATACACCAATGTTTAACGATATACGTATATATATATACACATATATATATATATATTTTTATAGCATCTGTAATTACGGCTGTGATAAGAGATTGTGCGCCCCAGAAGCGGACAGTTATGGAGTACAGCACTGTCGATAACTCATGGCATAGTGAAAATGAGATAGTGAAAACTGCTTACGAAGAAGATTGTTCTGATGGCATAGACAGAGGAGCTGGTCCATCGGAATTATGTTTCTGTGGTTACAATTTATGTAATTCGTCACCATCGATTAAAAACAGAAATGTATATCATATTGTCTTATCGATGGTGATGATACTACTTCTGAAATTATTATAACGCTTTGTGTTGGATCTACGTAGTTTGTCAACATATTACAAAAAGTATTTTTAAAGACAACTTTATACTATATTAATGTAAAGAATACCAGTATAATTTTTATATTGCAAACTCTCCATTAATTTAGATATTGCGGATACTTTAAAAATCAAAGATGTGATTACGCATCAACATTTGTTATTACCTCAACCAGACCATGCGTTTGAACATGAACTGGCCTGTGGTACCACGTATCGTACCTTGAAAATGTTCTACTAATAGAATATAAATCAAGGAACATGCGCAGTGCATATACGTATTGCTAGTCTGACAAAGAGAATCTCAATGGCATTATTTCAATAGCATATTCATGTGCTGTTTTTTTAAGCAAATTTACTTAGGACTAGTATTTGTCCTATACTTTATCTTTTATGCCAATTACAATGTTTCATGACAGATTAAAACAATAATAAATCAAGTATATCGCACACGTATTTCTAGAATAGCACAATTAAAAAAATATGATGTTCTAGTTATCACCATAAAGAAACTAAGTAAACATTACTACACCAATTATCAGAAGTCAACTAGTGTAACTTCATAATCCTTCTGGTAGAACTTTTGTTGCTCATAACAATCTAGACAAAATTATACTGGGAATACGCTTATAATGCCCTGTTAATTTTAAGGGTTGTTTGACAAGAATGAGATTGCTCATTTCTTTCTGAGAGTATATTCTTTTTACTGATATTACTTGATTAGCAAATCATTTTCTCCCAAGTTTACAAATAGTTTTCTCTTTTTCCTTGAGCACATAAGTTTTTGTGTTGTAGCTTTAGAAATACATGTGCAATATGGCAAACGTACTTAAATAAACTGATTTATATCAACACAGTCTATGTATGTTAGTGTTTGTAAATTAATGATTGAGCTATTCAAGATAAACACGTAATACTACAACGGGGCTGTGAATCTTGACGCTTTATTGTTGATTAAGAACGACATAATAAAAAGAATAAAATTAAAAACCTATTACGAAATTTTGCAAGTGCAATTAGATTGGACAATTTTTATGCAAATTTTGAATTCATGACTTACCTCTGCATTATTTTCTACCAAGTATAAAAAGACCACGTCCTCGCGCATCAATCGAACAGCAGCGTGCAAAGGATATTTACTTTTTGTTTGTAACAATTTATACAACAAGGAACCTGGCATTTCTTTAAAGTCTTCTCCAGTTAAATCTTCCTGCAAATTTTGTGGAATTTTCACCAGTTTGATTTATTGTTAATATTTGGAATAGTGTAACGCATTTAATTGCAATGTGATACAGTCTGAAGTAATAAACAGTTTTGTTAACTTACCCAATGAGCCGAGATTAAAGAACTGCAATGTTCTTTTAACTTTTGGGCACCTAGTTCCTCAGCAGCCGCATACAATTGTACACAATCCTTAAGACCCACAATTCCAATCAAATATCTTTCGCACTGTTCTACCAAATCTACTAAATGGAAATTTGACGCAGCCTTCATTAGATCCAGCGCCAAGTTTTCCTGAGGCACTTTCCCAGTGTAAATCCATTTAAGTAAGACTAATCCTATGGTAGAATCCAAGTGACTCCAATCTAAAAGTATATATTATGAAATAAATTTACATGCAAATTTGCAAACTTTAGAAACAAGCAAACCTGTTACCTAAGGTGGCTGTTTTTGCGAACATAGAGTCACCGAAGTAATCGCTTCTAGCGGCGAGTACAAACTGATGTGCCGGGATTTCTTGATCTACCAGTTTAATAATTACATCGCTGCAATAAATAACAGTTTCATGAATATGATACAACAGTTATAAATAAAGGAAAGGTCCAGGGTGGTCAAATTCAATCACTAATTGATTAATTTAGAAATAATCCTGGCTTTCTGGATCACAACTACAGAGCTCATGTCCCAACCATCTGAAATAAAAAACTAAGGAAACTTTGTATCAAGTATATGTCACTACGCCAATGCTAATTTAACGAAACTTATCTTTGTAATATACAGAATTATTTTATTGTGCACAAAGAGAGAATGTATGAGTAAAAATTTTTATTTCCAAATATTTTAAGTTCCAATTGTCAAATTTAAATTTTTTGTTTCGGTGCTGATTTCATTTACTCAAGGAAACACGTTTCACTAAGTTTTTATAAATATATGGAATAAAAATAATAAAATATTCATTTTTGTGGTACACTAAATATACAAGGCCTATATAACAAATCTTTGGAAGGTTTCAATGAATGACATTAGAAAATGTGTTATCTTTACTCATAGTTCGGCTTCGTAATGCTAGATTCAGGGTATACATCGATAACAGCTTAGCTTAGCGACAGTTGCATTGCAAATATTTGGGCTCTTTGGGCATTACGCTTGAAATGTGTGTGAAATTCAAATTGTTAAATGTTTAAAATCGTCATTGGTTGTTCGATCAAAACCACTGTGCCAAAGCTTTCTTTATTATTTATGGAGATTTGGAAAAACACGACTATTTCATCGCAAAACATTTATGCTGTTTAACATTAAATACCTATATCGTTGTTGCCCATATAATGACGCTATGGTAGCTAAGAGCCTTCCGATAAATCCCGAGCCCTGCCTGTCCGCGCTTATTATAGCGTATTCGCGTTGGAGCTCAGTATTTGCAGCATACAAATTAACATACTGCTCACGCAACAACGATAAATGTTGTTGCCACTTTTGTGCTTCCGTAGAATCATCTAAAAATTCATGAACTATAATGCTGGCTTTGGTATGAAGACGACTGCCGTCAACTTACCCATAATTATAAAAGTAATTGTGAAATTGTTTTAACTGTGATATCAAAATTATTGCATGACAGTCTTCTTACACTGGCTCAGATTTGCCACATGAATAATTTGGTAAGAGTAAAAGGAATAAAAAAACAAATATTGACAGATCGCAGTTTTGGCAGGAAGCGTTGAAATGTAGTGTCGATGATCAGTTTATACTCGACAAATTATTCATTACACCGTATCGTTCATTAATTATACGCCCACACTACTGTATTCATTACAGCATCTGTCATACACACGCATATTTGCTTTGCGAGAAAATTGTAGCCACACACTTAAGCGACAGAAAAAATTCCTACGATACGTGTGAGAGAATCGCCAGTTTCTAACTGATATTCATAGTTCAGAGACATTCAGAGATAATAGCTTTATCTCTGAAATAAGCTGAATTTAACCACTCGTTGATTTGTTTGCTTACGCATTCACGTCATGAATTGTTCCGTTCATACACATTCGATTACTTTAGATTCTGCAATATAATCGAGTAATATCACCGAACGTATTCCTGGTATTACTAGACAGTTCACTAGCTAACTTAACACCACTTAACACACACATAAAATTCTTGCCTAATTTTCAATGCATCCGAAAATACAGCATTAATAGATATAAAGCAATCCGAGAGTATAGCGTTTTGATCAAATTTTCATAAATACCATACGTGTGATTTTGATTTAGAAAAGTATTAATTTAAAGACATAAAATCTGTTTTTCAGGGAATAGTGTTTCTATATTTATTAATGGTGGCAAATTATCGATAGTACTATCGATAATCTCAACGCAAGTTCAAACACTATCTTTCTGTATTTTCGTTTGATCATCAATTCGAAATTCGAGCAGCAGACCCATCAAAGGATCAAACGATCCGGTCAAAGGTAGTGTCATGTTGATACTATAAACGAAATTTTTAACGCGGGAGCCATATTGATCTCAGTTTTGAAAACGAGATCAGGGGACCCAGCTGGCCCGGCTCCTATGTCAACTGATGTCAACCGCTGAAGCATGTCCAAGCATGTCTGAGCGCGTCCAAGCATGTGTATCTGAAATGCGTTCAATTCGGAATACAGCTTGTGTCAGGTTCACCGTGCAAGCAAACCGCATCGCGTATGGCCGGCCTTAAAGCGGGTTACACACCTTCAGATAAAACTGTGCAGTGAAATCGCTCAGTTTTAACTGGTTTTAACCGACGGTGTGCAGCCCGCTTTAAATGTGCGCGCAATCTGTATACATACGAATTGATACTCTTGTTAGATTGGGCCATCTAAACCAATCTAACCTAAGCTGCGCCAATAAACACGCGTTTCGCGATAATAGTAACTCGGCCGCCTGAGTAGATGGCGCTTTGAATTAAAATTCAAATGAAATTGAAAAGCCGTTACGCGTCTGTAGTCAGAAATCCCTCCAAGAATCTCGACATCCTCATCGCGCCCGCCAAACGACATGGATGATATTGTTAAGTTTTCTGTTTCGTTCGTGTATCCTGCATCCGAATGATAATAATTGCACTGGATTGCAAGTTTTATGGAATCCTATCGAGGGGGTAATCAGTTTCTCAGCTGTAAGTGAATGTTAAAGGTAGGTGTAAAGCATTTGTCTCGTGGTATAATATTCATGTGATATTTGTTCTGATAATGCTTTTGAAGTTACAAGTATCATGTGTACAGTATGTCTGGATAGTCATTCGCATAAGTATTTCCAACCCTAGTGTTCATATATAATAGAATGCCATGTGTACATTTAATCAAACTGTTTAAATTCATTGTGATCTCAGAATTCCCTTTTTTTCCTTTCTCTACTCTGGATTAATTTTGTAAAGAAATATTAAAACTAAACATCAAGTAACAACAGATTTCCCACTGCAGGGTACAACAGTTTGATGGTATCGATCTTTTTAAAATATTTATAACTATAATACTGTTTAAGTATTTGTAAGTATAACACTTTAAATATTTCTTCTCAAGTGTTATGTTTATTATCATGAAACGATTTGGTATCATCAATTCTCTGGCCCCTGAGAGTAAAAGATTTAATGACTCACAATTTTATTTATGTTAACTAAAAAGATATGGTGTAGAATACAGTGACTTCGCTTGTAAATTTAACACAATGAACGGATGACTCAGTTGTTGGGATGCAACAAAATTTTCAGGAAATTGTTAATATAATAAATTCCATACAACTTCAATTTCAGGCTAGTATTTACTTCAATATAATTCAGCAAGAATTTCTTGTTTCAGGTTACAACCATGGATATTAGTTCTAAGGATAGAATTAAAGCAGTGATTGCAAAAGACATCTTAGATATCCACGATCGTTTTTATGAAGTGAAGAAATCCATTCAAGATAACTTAAAAGATGTACTGGATTACTTTCATGAGCTCCATGCACAGATACCGGAATCAACGTCCGGTCCACTTATTACAAAAACGCCAAAAGTCCCACGGAAAAAAGGAGTACAGCGTATTAACACTATTCCGGAAGATGTTGTGGTTGATGATACGATATCTGATTCTATGATAACACACGACCACATAGAAACACAAAAAAACAAAGAGGTAAAGGTTGGTCGATCAAAAAGGGAGGCATCAATAAAAGCAGCTGGTATCATCAAGAAACAGTCGTTACTGGTGGATTTGCCCAAGAATGGCATCAAACAAGATGCAAATACGACTAAGGTTTGTACGACAAATAATATTTTCTAACAGGTTTATGATAAACTGTTTTGAGGTCCACAGTAGAACATGAGAATTATAATTTGATTCCAATGTTTCTATATTTGCAGAGCAATCGTGAGAGCCGGGGTAAAAGAAAACAGCAGGAAATAAATATTTCCGACGAGGAAACTAGCAGTGGACCTGTTAAACAGAGTAAACTAGATGAGACGATAACCAGAATGAATGTTACAAAGAAATCAATGGACTTGAACACGTACAAAGATCGTACAATTTCTGAGCAAGACATATTGCCAGAGGAAAAAGTTAATGCCACAATGACAATTCGTCAGTCACATCGAAAGAGATCTTCTGAGAAAATTGAAAATAAGAATGGTAAACAAGGATTTATAATTGGGGATACAACGATTACAGGTATTAACGACGACATTGACGAAGCATCGATGTACGAGGATGCAATTGGAAAACCCACGCCGATAATGAGTTCGACGATGAATTATAATTCCACTATGGTCATTCAGAAGATGATGGATGCGACTGTAGTTCTGGAACCGCTGTCGTCAATTAAAGTGAACGAGACGATAACGATAAAGAAAAAGTCTAGCAACAGCAACGAAGCGGGAAACCGAAAGCACGCGAGTACCAGAGGGGGTGACTTCAAATTACCTAACATAGATTGCCTTCCCAAGATCGCTTCACCACCCAGCAGAGCGCTGCAGGACGGAAAGATCCAGCAGATGAAGGAAGTTATGGCAAACACAGAGTTCGAGAAGTTACTTACTGATGACGAGTCGTCGCCCGAGATTCAAAGACCTCGACATCATGGAAGAAAACAAGAGGATAGAAAAAGGACGAAACGAATAGTCCATTCCTCGTCATCGTCCAGCGAAGACGAGGTTCCATGCACACCTGCGAAACCAATAGTGAGGAGTGTGAATACTGGTACAGCGACTGTTCAGGACTTAAGAAACACGTTTAAGTCGAACGCGTTGTTCAGCCCCTACGCTAAAGAGTCTGTCAAAAAGAGGGTCGAAGCATTCGAGCAGGTGAGAATGAATAGTCCAAAACCAACCATTGACACAGATGCACCGACAAGAGTAACAAGAACAAAAACGCGGGCTATAGCTGCTGCACGGGCTGAAGCCGCGGAAAATGTGTCGGTTGAAAAAACCCTCGCCCAGAAATTGGCGCGTAAGTCTCTTGCTAAAGCTAAGAAAATATCATTGGCGAAACAACAAAAGGAAACCGATGATAAGGAGGTAATTAGGATTCACGTACGTTAAGCATTCAAAATCCATTTGCTGTTATTTTATCGATATTGCTTCAATAAACTAGTCAAGTCTTACGTTCCGTTGACCCATTTTTAGAATAAGTTGCAAGCGGCACAAAAAATCCAGAAACAGTTGAAGACCACTCCGTTGGGGAAAACAAAGACTCAATTGCCAATGTCTGTGAATCGTATTGCTCGTACTCCTGCGAATAGCCATTACAACACTAGCGTAAGAATTCCCTCGCACGTGGTCATTGTATTGTTTTTAATACGAGTGTATTGAGTAACACCAGTTCATTGTATTTACTATTTCGTCTTGACATATAGCTGTGTGAATTAATTACGTAAATTTGATTACGAAGAACCTAACATTCGTTCGGTCTTTTTATTAAGTTGTTTTGATTTCAGCATAACCAGCCTCTTAGCGCTGCACGTGCAAATATCATCACTTCGGTCGATTCTTTCTTGCAAGCATCGAAGACGACAAGTAAACCTAACACCACAGAGAAAGCAGAAGAGAAGAAACGAAAGCTTCATGACGAGGACGCTAAAACAAAAAGGGAAGAAGCTTTGAGGCTTCAAACCGAGGAGAAAAAGAGGTACGGATTAGTGACTGGTACAATTTTATCAACTATATATACTGATATCATTAAGAAATCCATTTTTTGTGCTTGAAGGAAGAGACAAGAAAAAGAATTAAAAAACAAAATGGCACGGGAAGCCAAGGAAAAGCAGGATATGGAAAAGCGCCAGAGGGTCGAAAAGGAAAGAGAAGAGAAAGCACGATTGGCACAACAAATGCAAGAGAAACAACGCGAAGAAATGGAAAAGAAACGTCTGGCGCAAATTCAACGTGCTCATGTACGATTCAAAACTTCGTACAATGACCAGTAGCGTAGCGTTACGTTGCTCTTGATCGCACATCGTTACTAGTCACTATACTTTGTAATATATTTTATTTTACGGTTTGTGCTGACAGGCGTAAATATGATTTTAGATGAAAGAAGAGAAAAGAAAGCACGAGGAACAACAGCGATTGCAACGCTTAGCTGAACAAGAAGATATGGAGCGTGTACTTGCCGAGCAACGACGTCGGGAACAAGAAGCTGAAAGGCGGAAAGAGGCGGAAGCGAGAGCTCAACATCAAGCTGCTGTCGAGGCGTTGAGAATCAAAAACCAAATGAATCAAGCGAATGTATGTGCACGTAGTATTATCTGGAAACTTTACAACGTTAAACAGCACATGAAAACAACGAACATGAAAATTCGCCTGATATGCTAATGTCCTTTGATATACGTAATATTTACCCAGACGTAATATTTCAGGCAAAGCATGGAAAAAATAAAAATCAAGATCCAACCAATTATGTACTGGATAGTGAACCTGATGACGATGAATCGGACGATGAATCCAGACCAAAGCATACAATTCCACATTGGGCACAACGTGCGTATTATTATCTTGTTTGTCTTTGTTTTCCTTTTTTGTCACAAAACCAATCATTTTTGTTGGTGTGATTAAAACATTATGCTTTTCAAAAACCCTGACGTGACATTAGTGCGAATTATATTAATACACAAATAATATGAGAGATAACAGTATTTTCCAGTTGTACCAAGTATTGAAATGGCAACACTCGGCTAATAGTTAATAGATTATAGTTGTGGACAAATCTATACGTTACAGATAGCATAACCACCTTTTATAAATTTTTAGCGCAAATACGCAAGGCCCATCTCTCGATACAACGGTACATTCCGCAGAATGCGATTTACCGATTCTTCGACTCACGGAAGTGCACACCCGATTTAACTCAACTGTTCCAAGGTATAGATAGGAGTAGATTGAAGCGTACGTCCAGTGCAATCTGGAAAACGCCACCGCGTTATTCCATGATGGAAGCCGAATAGAGGTATTTTTTTGTTAAGTGCAATGTTATTTGTTTAATATAAAAACACACTTTAATAGTGTTAAAATACTGTAATATCCCCGTATATTCAATAGCTATCTTATCTGGACTAGGTAAAAATAAATTTTTCTTTTCATAATTAAATGGACCACCGACATGTACTGGAATAGAGTACTCAATATTTTTGACGGATAAGGATATGCACTGGAATGGCACTCAGTATTTTTATGCGATTATATCCCATATTTCTTTTTTATGTATGGCTTGCGTTTTACTATTGTATTGTACTATTTTAATTTATTATTATATTAATTCATAAGTAAATGTATTGAACTGACTTATTGTGAACGCCTAAGATGTTTTACCTAACGTGTAATTATAATCTAAAGGGATACGGAGTGCCCTAACATTTTTAAATCGGCTTTACGTCTGTGACGTCAGAAACTAGGAAAATGCCGACGTAAAGCCCGTTTAAAATTGTTAGGCAGGTGTTACAGGTATTCCAAAATACTTGTGTGTCTATTTTGTAAGTAAATTTAATAAACCCTTTTATTAAATTTCTCTCGTCTTTGTTTCTTGATTGTATGCTATAGTATTATAAGCTTTAAAAAAATTAATGGAGCATAAAATAAGATAAGCAATACATTAATACATTTTTTGTAGGAAAAAGTTATCTGAAAGAAAGTACGAACGATTTTAAATGTAAAATTGAACACCATATAATAAAGATTGAAAGTTGATCTTTCAACAAATGAATAAAGCATCTTATTTTTTTACGCATAGTTTGTTCGATTCTTTAATAAATATATTCTCTCTTAAACAATATTTAGGTATTATACACTAGTCGTTACTTATAAAGAATCTAAATTATGTTTAGAACTACGTTTATTCTAAAAATATGGTACGTGAATCAATTCTCACAACAGTACCTTAAGAACTGTAAATAATTCTCTTCCTGCATCAATCATGCACTGTTTATTGATTACTGTTTTTTATGCTTTCATTACGCTTTAGGTATTGTTAACATCATGTAAAAAACACCTGTATGCGTCTGATGGTTGAATTTATATCGATAACAAATTTTAATTTCACTGAGAAAGTCTAAAATTTAATATAGGTTGTGGAAATTAAAAAAGAAGCAAAAAATTAAATATTCACGGATACATCTCCTTTCTATTAACTGGAATTGGTCTAATACTGTCGAAAAGACGGTACAGGCATTGGCATAGAGACGGGACCGGTTGGGTATGGTATTGAAGGTGCTATACCAGGAAAATTAGAAGCGGTTGGATATCCCGGTCCAGCAGGCGAAAAACGTGATTTTCTCATTAATTCTCTTAACTTATCAACTTTAACTTTCCGTAAATGCATTAATTTTCTCCGTGGTAGAAACTGTTCTAGGAATTCGTCTACTTCAAGGTCGCCGGCCAGAAATTTTTCTGCCACAGTCTGTACATTAAATAGATTAAAATTTTAAAAACATAGTTTTAGTTATTTTCACCACGGTAAATGTAATAACTATACCTCCGATTCTTCTTCAATCTCAGCGGCAGCCGCTTGCAACAAATCTAATGCGGTCTCGACAGACATTTCTCCAGATTTTTCTCCTGCAAATATTTGATACAGATTTATATTTATATTAAATGTTAATTACTTGTATCTACTGTTATGAATTTTCTCATATATTATATTGTATCGTATAAGACATACTCATTTCATTCAGCTTCTCTTTAACACTTGCACATAACTGACTGCCTTGCTCGCTAAATTCCTTTAAAGCCTGCTTTCCCTCTTCTAACTCTGGTTGTTTAGATAGATTGAACTCTGCTAAAGATCTGTTACTTGCCATTAACATCTCCTTTTCAGTCTCAATATCTTTAAACTGTTTTAAAAAAAATATTTTCAATACAAGTGTATTAAATAGTGTATGAAATGTAATGTATTAAAACTATTGGGAATAGAAATATAATTGTCTAGCGAGTAATGGATGCATAATCAATGCAATGTACAATGATTTAGTAACTTGGCTTCTATAAAGTCTGGTTCAAACTGCGCTAGTAATTTAGTCTAATGGCAAGTAATTTATTAAGTAAACATCAACCAACCAACCAAAAAGAGCTTGCACTACAGTTGAGTACAGTACATTAGTGGGTAGTGTATTGCAAAATAGAACTCGACTAAAGCGGCAGGTTTATACTTGTTTAGTGGATGAATCATGATGTAGTGGAGCATAATAGGGGGCGCTACTTGCCTGAAAATATAGAATAAAATGGATCGACTCGACTATATCATTGACTAAACTGCGTGACGAAAACTTTGTTTTTTGGATACATTAATTACTAAATTACTTGTCACTGGACTAAATTAATAACACAGCCCGAATAAGGCTTAACTGGAAGTAAAATGATGCAACATTACAATTGATTTACAACAGTAAAACAAAGTAAAATACAATTTCTATACTGTTGCTTAATTAGAGCACAGACTTTAAAATAAATAAAATTTCTAAAGCACTTATCTGCGAGAACACAGTAAACTACACGACATACAAATGGTATTGATTATAACCGACTGTGATCCGTATGGGAAATGGTGCATAAATTATAGCTGTATGCATTACAGATACATCAAATATGTTTAGATTATAATTTTGGGTTATACAGATTGTGATGTATTGACACAGTTCTTTTGTATATATCTTTAAAGGATTCTAATTTTACTGAACCAATAGAAGTAACAGACCTACCTGCTTTATATCTTTCACAATGTCTTCGAATTTTCCATCGTCGTTCAGCAATTCTTTGAGTTCATCGTTATTTAAATGAGAAAGCAAACCCAATGCTGCGGGTATATCGGGCTCCTGATTTGATTTGTACATTTTTTCGGTTAATTCAATTCGATCGTGCCACGTTCGAATTCATCAAACACACTCCGTTCTTCTTGTATTTCGTCGCAGAACTAATTATTTAGAACAGATAACCTCGTACATGTTGTAACTCGAAAAGCTTTACGAAACATTGAACAAGAACATACTTATGACGGTCACAATTAACCTGAAATAACTTGTCACGGAAGATCACTGGTCACAATGTAATAACGTGTTTGATACACACTGAGTCCAATCCATATGACTGTCACAATTCACAATCTTCAAGCTTAATTTTAACTATAAGAAGAGTTTCAAGTACTTTTATCCACAAGACAGATCTACTGCTCAAATCGAACAAAGTCAAGTACCAACCAATCAATGCCTATAACAACTGGATGACAAAGCTATCATATACACAACTTTATACAATAGGTACAATTTACAATGCAATTATCGTGAGTCATATCGTAAAAACCACAGATTAGATATATCCTTAAAGATAACTTTGAATTAGTTTCATCTATTCCTGTTATAGTTGTATATTTTAGATATATTGTAGATAATATATAATAAATCTATTTCTGTAATATCTTTTGTCGCAATTTGTGATATAGACTTGAACATTTCAATAATCATCAGCGCCATCTAGTAGGCCGAACAACAAATAATTCTGTTTCTCTTTTATTGTGTATTTCACTCTTTTTGCAGAATTAATTTATTGTTTATAGTAATATTAGTATTGTACACCTTCGATGATTCTGAATTAAAGAGTTACAGGAAACAATTAAAATGAATAGGTTAAGTTTATGCGCAAGGGGTCTTTTGAGCTTGAGACCTATAAATTACGAAGGTAAAAACTCTAAATTTACAAAAATAATTTTCATTTGTCTTCTGCATCATTGTAAAACGTTGTTCAAAAAACTCTATTCGATACAAGATTCTGCCTATTTACATCCTTCGCTTTGTCGAATTATCTTGAGGCATACATAAAGATACAAAGAATAATTGCCTTGAAATATTGTTTATCTGATGCTTGTTAGTCATTTAAAAGATCCATCGATACACGAATAAAGAATACTCCCAATACATAGAATATCGATCTGCACAGGGAATCCAAAAATTAATTACGAAATAGGTGTATTCTTATTTGGAACAGATTCTATGTTGATTTACATGCTGACGGTTTTACATTTTGTTACAGGTCACAGATGCTTAAAAGCATGGGCTTCTGCGACCCAGAAAGAAATAACACGTAGGAAAAAAAAAATACGCGATCAGAAAATTCCAAGACGCAATAATTTCTTAGAGTGGAACAGAGATGCAGAATTATATGCATTTAATTCCAGACTTTCCGAAAAGTTTGAAACACCAAAATTGGAACAAGCTTTTACACATAAGTCATATATTCGAGAACAGGTGGAGAAACAAAAAGAGGTAGGAATAGCAGACCCTGAACTTAACATATCGCACAACGAAGATCTTATTACAAGTGGAATGCAGCTCACATCAGAAGTTGTTATGAGATATTTGGTTCAATCCCTTCCACGCGTTCCTGATATGGGTATTATGTACGTATTATAATATAATTGTTCATCGTTAACATGTGACTTAAATTGTATTTTAAGTACCATCAAGTGACATATGATATTCCTTTAATAATAAAGTATGGTTTCGAGGATTTGTTACATGTAGTTGGAGTCCTGCTTAAACCAAGGTTTAATTTATCTCTGGTCAAATTTTAAGGAAGATTGCATTAATGTTTGCCACCTGCCGCTAAACTCTATACAATAGCATTGTTTGTGATCAACATTGTACCAGATATTGTGTGTGGGTTTATTTCTTTTATGGAAATAATGAGACATCGCAGCACTGAATAATTGCATCGATAAAACCAAAAACAACTTGATTATCTCATTTGCATTAATATCAATTCAAACCTGCTTCGTTACTGCTTGTCCCAAATTATCGAAACTCTGCTGTGTTTTATCCATTATTACTAAAACAAAATTTTAGAGGATTCCACGATTACCTGATGTCCAAAGAAATTCTTGCTAAGGCATCCACGCACCTAGGAACCAAGGACATTATTTTAACTGAGGTATGTATTTGACTATGTTTAAAAGTGCTTTAATATGAAGAGACACAAAAGCTATAGTTCTAACCTTTTACTCATTCAAATTGCAATTTCAAAATTCCAACCTTTAATAAATATATTTGAATTATTCTTATCTAGGAACATCCTGTAGCAGAAGAAACGTTAGCCAACACATTTTTAGCACTCGTAGGAGCACTTGCGGAAAGCGTAAATGCAAATCATGCAAGCACCTTTGTCCGAGATTTTTTATTGGTAGGACTAGTGGATAAAGACCTGACTGAAATATGGTGCCCACCAGAACCGCTCATAGAATTAAACAATGTTCTTTCGCAAGAAAAGAGAGCTCCATTTGAGCCAAGAGTGATTGCAAAAGCTGGAGTTAATACTCTTTTATCAGTCTATCAGATTGCAGTGTATTCCGATAAACAATTCTTGGGTTCAGGTACGATTTATAAGCATGAACTCCAATAAGTCTGCTATACTTGGACTTTATTTAACGATATTTTCGTTTTGAATGCATAACATTTCGAGACCTTCAAATATTTGTAGGGTTTGGCGAAAATGTTGAAGAAGCAACTACTATAGCTGCCACAGATGCGTTATGCAGAATGTATGGAATAACGACTTCTGACCCACCATTAAGATTCGATAAAACGATAGAAATGACATCGTAGAGAAATGTACTTTACCGTACAATATAAATCTTACGTACTAAATTAACAATATGAAAAGAAATTTTGCATTGTATAAATATATGAAATTTGTTGCACATGATTTTTTTTATTGACACAGTTTGCTGATAAGAACATATGGCGGAATTTGTGGTATGCGTTAATCGATTATTGTTACAGCGAAACAAATTTCCAACACTTACTGAAATAATCCCATGACTAAATCTATTTTCATGTTATAATTTACTCGTTCATTAAAAGAATAATGCGTTTTTGTAACGATACATAAGTTAATATATTTACCACTAGATCACAAACAAACTACATCTTTATTATTGTAATCTGTTGCGGTGGGATAATTATTGCACATTTGTTTGCTATTATTAGTTTTATTGCTAAAACCTCACCCTATCTGCAACATAATTATTACGAATAATATATACCGTGTATTTAGACAACAAACAACGGTGATCATACCTTTTACAACATAATTTCCAAAGTTATTTAAAATAAAAACAGTTTTAATGCTTTTCATTTCAATTTACTGTTATTTACACATTAACCAAAAATTGAATTCTTGTGTTCCGATGACAAAATAAAAAATAGTGGGCAGAATCAGCAGAAGTAGGTCTCTATAAAGAAATTTAAACGCCAGCATCCCAAAACACACGGTTTCTTACATTAAAGAATGTACGGTGGCAGAATATATGTATAACGCGTAACAATGGTATTATGCAGATTATGATATTATCTAGTATCGGTATGCGAATTCATCATTTTAACATGATCCAATTGACACATATGTTATTCAAAGAAGTTGATATTATTCATCGCAATATTAACGCGCGAAAGCAATAAATATTACGGTTGAAAACATGAGCACAATGCACAAACTTTTCGAACATTTTAGGTTATGTTGATTTACCTTTGGCGACATCTTACGAGAACATAAATAAAACATGCAGGTTATTTGAATACAATAATTTGAAATTATCTGGAAATATGCGTTATTATTGTATTAACAGCCATTATAGTATATGCATTGTAATTTTAATTCTACCAAAGTCCTGCCATCTTGTTATTACTGGCACTATGTAAGTATGTACGTTAAATGGAAACATCAAAGATTAAAGTTTCGACAGAGCGCAAGATTTGTTTTTTATTAATGGATATATTATTATTTAAATCATAGTTTAAACTACCGGTAACCGTGCAAATTCAACGGATCAGAGTAGCAAGGGATTATTGCGATCGATGGATAGTGACTATACTGTTGAAACTTCTGCAGCCTGTATTTCCTCTGCATTCATATTTCAGTAGATTCTTTTTATAGCATCTAAAAGAAGCATATCGGACGGAATAATGCGAAAAACGAGTCCCTCACGTATAAAGTAGTGTTTTTTAAAATGGAACAATTGTTATTTACTAGCATGATCGAAAGCTAAAAAATCCGCCAAAATAGAATGATGCTATATAATAGATGTAAGTGATGTTCGTGTTAAAGCTGAGATATTAATATAAACACCTATTTACAAGGTCATTATATGACAATGCATGAAAATTTCTTAATCGAACACGTGTTATGGGAATCTTGAGGGATCATAGTAACTAAACGTGTCGTCATAAATTTAATGAATACATTGTAAAAAAAAGAAATAGTACACTTAGGTCGAGTATTTACATATTTACTCGTGCAGCAAGAGCGAAGCGGTAGCTACTACGACCCAATGTTATGTTTAATTACAGATTTTTATCACTAAATGTTTGCGAATCTGATTCTCATGTACCATATCCTCAGTCCAATTTATTGATCAAATAATGGTACATAAGCGTACTGCCGTTTTGCATGGTATCATGATGCTTTTCTTTTTTACAGTTTCTTTGAATTTTAATTCTTACAGGGGAATCGTTTTTATTATGCCCGCATTTTGCATCGAGCAATTCTAATATTCTATGAAATATTCGAAATTGTTGAGAATCGTAACGCTGAATGGAACGTTTATAAATACTTTGCCAGAAGTTATTCTAACGATTTCACACTCGATATGTGCCGTGCACGCAAACAACAATTATTGTTCCGAAATCACCATAGGTACAAATGAAAATTCGAATGGGTGCAAGCCAATTGATAATTATTTGTAAATACTGCAAAATCTTCTTTAAATCACATCCACAACGAAGCGAGCATTTATTGCCAATAGTAAGACTCCACGTCATTCCTATAATTCCAAAAACGATTCTGGATATGACCATCGTATTCCGATGGACGGTACGATGTCCATAGGACGAAAAACTTCATCGTTATCCACAGTTTCTTTTTTTTCCATGACGCAAATGTACCTTTAATGTAAAACCGCTAACAACAAATTCTAAGGAATTTCTAAAAACAAAGGTGCAGGTTGTTTTTCAAATATCTGAAAATCTGAATGTCGTCCAAAATTTTTCTATATCGGTCGCAGGTATAATATTGATTATTTATGATCCACGCTATCCCCTTTAAGGTGGTTCATCCTTGTCCCCGTCCGCACTCCACCTCTCCGAGTTTCCGCCACTTCTACCGCCTTCTCGCTCGTTCTCTCTTTCTCCTCGTTCCCTCTCTCGATCGTTCGCCCCCTCTCTCTCACTCCACCGTCAGTCTCCTTCTCACCGCTAACACCCTCCGACTCTTTCTTTCTTTCATTCTTTCTCGCTCCCTCGCACACGTGAGCTCACACACACAAGCTCGCGGAGCGCACGTATTATTCCCCTACTCGCTCTATTCCTGCGTGTAACGACTCAATGGCGCTGCCACACCCTTTCGCCATCGAGTAATCAGTGCTATTGTTTTATAGTTCCACTTCTACTATTGCTTCTCGGCGTAAGGAGTGCAATCTATCGATTGCCGACATTTAGAAATATCGCGACGCTATGGGCTCGTCCGAACGGACGGGGAAGAAAAGAAAAATTGCGAAATCAGCGATACCTCGTAAAAATCAGCCCCGCGTTGTCAGCCGAAACCAAAGAAATGGTACGGAAACGAATTCGTGCGAAGCCTACGCCCCTGGCCGCTCGGTGCTTGGGCCTGGCTTTGCGGACACCGTATTCTGCCTCGGCTCGGAGCGAATTTAAAGTCTGCAGCGAGTGACGCGATTGCGTGATTGAAGGATAAAGAAATAGTTTGATGTTTCGTCATTCCCGAGATGCGCAAATATTAGTGGATTCATGCGTATAGGTTAGAATTAATGTTTTGGATCGAATATTGACTACGCTGTAGGTCATTCACGCTCTAAACAACGTGTTTAGACGACAGTCGTTGCGTGTTAATCGATAACAGAAACTCTTAACTTTTTGAGGCCTACAAGATATTAAATATTTTTCATTAGTGTGCATGAATAGTTCGCCCTTTCACATTCCGTGCCCTAATTTAAGAGACGGAATACTCGTATGGAAAATATTCCGTAGATTCTGGTACAAAGTTTCTGCTTTGCCACAAGTTTCCGATTCAATAAAATATTATTGGAAATATATGATCGTTTGTCTTGAAGAACGAAAGCGGAATAAAAATTGTTATTCCGTGAGGGAGATATGAGCGTTTGAATGGATTCATGTGTTAATTTCACTTCAAAATAGAGATTTTGTAATATTTCAGGAATTTGGTAAACTAAGTCACTGCTAATTTTGTTTATGTTATTCGGGTGTCTTTGAACTTTTAGTTCACTTTTTCAATATTTGATTCAGGAATTAAACGAATACAATGAACTTGCACATATTTTACTTTCGTCAAATATGCGTGTGTGAAATCGACTCTCTTCCGAACATATAAAGTTCGCTGTCCAAGTCGATACTTGAATCGGTGCACGGTGGGAAATATAGCTACTTTCCACCATTTTGACAAAGATGAGTTGTCGCGCAGCGTATGCAACACACGAATGCTCCATACACACGTACGAGAGAACGAGTGCATTTTTATTTCGTGAACGTGAAAAACCTTATTTCTAACACATCTATAATAATAACATTTTATTTATAATGGGAAACGAACATTTCCAATCCGAGTGACGACCGAATCGAAACCTACTCTGATAGAAGCGGAGGCGACGTATCTTCAATATTCGTCCTACGAAACCGGCAATAAACGGTAAAAACATGTTACAACGCATCGTTTAAAGAGCGACAACCCATTCTGGGTCACCAAACGCAAGACACGTTTGCTCCTATCCGTTTGAAAATATAACGAAATACTTGTATAACAAAACCCGGAGGAATGCGACCAAGTGCGTAGTAGAATGCGGGAGGTGCGTTAGACGAACAAAACCGCGTCGTCCGACGCATGTATAAATATACGCATTTCGAATGCGCCAAACGCTTTCCTGAAATCTCAAGAGATCGGTGGAAAACTTTGTAGCCTGTTCGAGAGACTTGGCGGATCTCTCGTTCTCCCGTGCATTCGTTCTCTCTCTCTCTCTCTCTCTCCCTCCCTCTCTCCCCCCTCCTTCTATCTCCTCCAGCTCGGCAAAACGGGATTCTTTCCTTCTCTGGTCTGCCGTTCTCCGTATACTCGGTGAGTGTTGGTGGATTGCCCGGCGTCCATGAGGCCTTTCGCGACGTTGCCACGTCGGTTGCCAGTAATGCATCGTTGCCGGACCTTCTTTCACCATCTCCCTCCCTTTCCCACCCGTGTCTGCTAGTTCCTCTCATTCTGGCTTTAGTCTGTGCGCGGCTGGGATCAACCGTACACCCTCCCCCGCCAACGGCCGACATCCCCACTCCGACTGTTTGCAACCCCTCTTTCCCTTCTCAACGCTTCTCTTCGCGTCTCTTCCCAACCCATCCCTCCCCCCCTCCCCTTCCCCATCCGCCCGGCCAGAAGGCAGCGAGCTTGGTTGTACCCGATGCAGTGACGTACCAAGCGACTTTATAATTTCACGTTGTACGGCGGTGAAACTTTTTGGGTCCACGAGGATAAGGGCCGGTTTAGTACGTGAACAGTCAAACGTTATTTCTCAAATAAATTTTATCTCTTCGTTGAATTCGTCGGCCTGCGTTTTTCATCGATCGAGGTTCTGACTTTAACGAACGAATAAGATTTAGGGCTGGTTTCGCCAATGCCAGTTAAATATTGTTTATCAAATAAATCTGATTTGGTTGCAAAAATCAGACCTTTCTGTTTATTGCTGGTCGAAACTCTGGTTTTAACGGACACGCAGGATTCGGCGTCGGTTTAACCCACCACAAGAGTTTTACGGTTATTATCGGTAGAAACGTTGATTTTAACATACGAATAAGATTTGTTCGACGAACACCGTTCCATTGTCGTTAATGGAATCGGGCTTTAGGATGATAATTGAAAATCCGAATTTACACCCGAATCGCGTCAAATCCATTAAACGCGAGTTCGAGAAATTCATGGTTTTCATGGAATTGCTTGAAATGTGTATCGTGATTCTGAAGTATCTTAGTAATCAATGGGGAGTTTAAATATAAAAGTAAATATAAGTCGGATAGTTATAGGTGTTCCTTAAGATGTAGAAGAAACGTTTTCAACAAAATAAAAAAAGTATTCTAATTTAGGAAGATTATGAATGGATTCGTAACTCGTAATATCAATTTTCGTTACATTTGAATTTAAGAGGGATTGAACGGGTTTACAATTACTTTAAAAATTTAAAAAATTTACGTGATGGATATGATACGTTTGGCTTTAATAGATTAACTCTCAACGTTGAAGTTTTGAAATGTCTTCTGTTTTCGTTGAATGTAATGCGTAACGTAGTATGGTGATAGTAGAAATTTATTACCAAATTCCTTCAACATTAATCGACGGTACGGCTTGTGTTGGTATTCGATTGAATAAGGTTGGTCTACCATTTCTCCAAAGACTGATGCGCGTTATTTATAAAGTAACTCGTGTCCTTTTACGTATTTGCTAACTTTAATATCGTCCTACGAAGAATTTAGAAATAACAACTATGGTACGCGTCGTTGTAACAACTCCAAAACCAAAATTAAACAATTTCAAAATCTTGTGTGCAAACACACGCTCGGGTCGAAATACATTTTTTATCCTGTACTTTGATACGAACGAACATACGACCATCCGTCCACGAGTACCACAAACAATAGCGATAGAAACGTAAGTGAAAGCAGAAATTAAACGACGCGTTAAGACACGAAAAAATATCCAAACTGTCCCCTTTCCGCGTAAATCGTAATAAATTTAGCAAATATCACTAATCCAACCTAATCTCCCCGTTAGAAATCACGACTTTACCAATTCCCCGTACGCGGGGAAAATGTCCGACGATATTTTCGCAAATGTGCAATCTAACTTCGTTCTCGCGAGCTATCACCTTTAAGTCGCGGAGATCATTCAGGATGTACGCGTTTCGCTTTGCACCGCTCCGTTAATATACAAAACAACGATACCCAACTTTCCACGGTTACCCGCGCAGCCTTCTGAATCGACTCACCCAGGTAGAGTCCTCAAAAACCCGCGCATTAGGCTATCAACCAATTTACCCAACTAACGAACGATAGCGGGCAGAAGTAAAGGACAAGAGTCGTAGGCGCGTAGAAGAGGCATAATTGCGTCGGCGGGGAAGAACCGAGACGTGGGAGGCACCGTAGGAACCACCGTAAAAACGGCCCTGAGCTAGCGCAGATCTCCGTCCCCCGCGACGACGCGACGGTCGGTCGGTTCGGTTCCTCGCTCGCTCGTTCTCGTTCGTTTTCGCCCCTACTCCGACCCGTTGTTTCCCCTTCCCCTTGCCGTCCCTCCCTCCCCTCGCCAGCAAGCTTTACCCTCCACTCCGAGCGCGTTCAGTGCCCCTTTCCCCGAACCTCTCAGTGATTCCGCCTTGCCTGCCTGCCAGCCTGCCGTCCGTCCTTACGTCCGTCCGTCCACCGTTTGGATCTATGGTTGTGTCGGTGGATTTCGTGACGTTAACCTGGCGGCCCTGAAAACGTTGTTGGACCGAACGCGTACGATTTTCGACTACCCTTCGCGTCGGGGCGCGAGTGCTAGACGCGAGTGTGTTTTTTTTTGTTTTAAATCAAAGTGGCCGCCGCACAAGGAATATCACGGACTTAGTTTTTTGGGTAAGGAGAAGAGGGAATTGTGCGGTGAAACTAACCGGTAACGTTTTCTCTCCGTGTCGGATCCTCCTGCGGCGAGCGTATAGGCTGGAGGGCGCCGACGAGGAAACCGTCGGCCCCGAAGGAACGAAATTTGTTGAAACGTATTCATCATTCTCTCATGCACAGTGTCTCTCGCGCGCGCTCTCTCTCTCTCTCTCTCTCGATCTTTTTCTTTCACACGCACCACCTCACCCTGCCCTCCCCTTCCCGCACGTCCCGTCTCCTTTCTTTGAATAATATACACGAGTGTGCGTAATCTCTCGCATTTTCTTTCTTTCGCGTATGCACACATACACACAGGCACGCAAACACCATTGAGCCGCACGCCACAAATACATTCTCTCCCTCTCTCTTTCTTCCTATTTATCCTGTTTATTCTTCGGTCAGGATAAAGAGGGAGAGGGATAGAGGGCAAAAGAAAAAAAGAAGCAGAAGAAAGAGAGAGAGAGAGAGAGAGAGGGAGAGAGAGACAGAGAGAAAGCGGGAGAGAGACAGGCAGAGTAAACGTCTCGCCACGACGACGAGAAACGCCTGTGTCTGCACCTGCATCTAAGCCCTAAACAGTTGTGTGGAAGCGACGTTGCAGAGTGCAGAGTACGTATTTTTCGCGGCGTCGTGGCCGAGAACGATGACGCGTACCGTAGTACGTGACCGCGTTTTCTCGATCCCGAACGTCTCCGCGCACTGCAACGTTTTCGAGTGTTATTCTAGTCGTTCGTAACGTTCTCTTCGTTCTCTCGTTTCGTTCCGCTGGTTTCGTTCGGCCCGTTGGTACGGACCCGCTATCGTGATCGGCGTATACCTGCCGTACGGTCCTCATCAGCCATCTCGGACGTCTATGCCCGCTTTCGCTACGGCTCGTGTCTCTATCAGTTTCGGCAAAACAACGTCCCAGCGATATTAATAAATATCGTGTTTACGTAGTGTCAGGAAGGTGTCGAAGTTACCGACCGAGTGTTACTCTTCCCCGCTGTTTTTCCCGTGATACATTGCCGTGCCCTGGGCCGCGTTGCCCTGCTGTTCTCCTCGGTGTTTGGACTCGGTGCGTGCTTACGGTAACCCCCCTTTCTTCCCCCCTAACCTCCACCCCCCCACCCATCCCAACACACCCCCCACCCCCCCCTCGTACGTCCGAAAAGTTATTCGACGGTGTTTTCCCGACGGGACCTGCTGTGTTTTTCTGGTGATGTACCCCTGTGATCTACGGTGGTGGCCGAGCAAAAGCCTCTGGTATTTGTGCGCGACCGACCGACTCGTTTATAATGGTTTCCGGAGCAGTGTGAGCGTGCTTTCTGGAGAGTGTTCAAGATCCTGAAATAGCGAACCTAATAATAGGCGATATCTTATTCCGACCACTTTTCGTGTGAACTTGAAGATACCGGCGCAGCGTTGTGATTATACTTAAAAAAGAAAACGGAATCGTACGTATACACCATTGAATTGTTTTAACACATTGCGTGATTTTTTTTTTTTTTTTTAACCATGTTCGGGGATGATGGGGAGCGTCTCGCGAATTCGCGCGATCTTATTTATTTCCGTTTAGCGTCGCGACGATTATTCGCGGTGAGACGGCCGAGGGCGAACGGCGACGTGGTTAGCGACGGGCGACACGACGTCGGTTCGCGGTGGTCGAGGACGATCACTCTCGGTAGACCGGGATTATTCGCGTGCAGAAACGGCGACGTATGCGTTTTAGTCGTGGATGCGAGCGAGGCGACGGAATCGGTGATTCGAATTATAGCCAATAACGCCAGTCATTAATTGTTGTTACGTTCGACGATTGTACGAGTCATCCGTGGGTCGGATTCCGCGCTTCGGATTCCATTGCTCTCTTCCTTTTGCTTCGGGGTCGACGTTTCTTTTTTTTCTCTTCTTTCCTTTCGGCTGTCTTACCAGCGAACGAGTACAATGGAGACAAATTATCGTTACCGCGAAACGAGCGCTTAACGTTTCTGCTACGCATCGTGGGGGTAGATAGTTCTTCGTTTATTACGGATGGACGCGTTATTCTTGCAATCGTCGATTCGGACGTTAGACCGTTACGTATATGCCTGGCATTTCTAACCCTTTCGGACTCTGTCGGGTATCTCGTCAAGAATATTATTCCGATTCGTTGTATACGCAGGAAGATTGTTTGTAATAATCTTGCCAGATACAACATCGATAATAACATATGAGATTTAAAGAAACTGAAGAATGGTAGAAAGCTTCGAAACGTTTTATTTAAACAATCACCCATTGATTTGAAGAATTGCTAATCGAACTATGTGAGGTTATAAATGTAGAATTGATGTAGACGTTTCTGATTCAGGCGCGTTCTTATAAATCATTTTTTCCTATTGGTTCTTTCCATTACGTACATACATCTAAATAATAACTAAAACGCCATTTTCTGTCGTAGTCGATCCGGCGAATACAGAAAAACGGGCATTATTATTTAAGATGTTTATAGTATTTTTTTTCAAAGTATCACGTCTAAAGAAACGAGAGGGGGATAGAAACAAGCTTCGAAACGTGTATTTAAAAACAATCACCCATCGATTTCAAGAATTGTTAACCGAACTATAATATGAGGTTAGAAATTTACAGTTGACGCAAACATTGCTGTTTTTGATAAGCTGAGGATTCTTATCGGTAAAAACACGAAAATCTCTGTTTAATTACAGTCAATCCACATTGTTCGATTACTTCTTTATGTCTGCGAATTAACTCGAAGATTTCGCTACCCCGATATCAAGAAACTGTTATTCAGATCACGTTTAGACTTATTGTTTACATTAGCTCTCGCTGATCGTATTTAGGGAAAACATTTGAGATTCTTCTAATTAACACATTATTCTTACGAGCACAAATATGTTTCGCGTAGAAAAAAATTCGCATCTATTCAGTTTCGCACTTTAAAGAAAGATTATATCCTGGACTTGGAAAGAGACTGGCAAAACTAAAAAAAGGACGATTTTGAGATTTTTACATTAATCAACTGAGAAAGTGGTGTATATTTTCATGGGCAGCAATGTCAGCAAAAATGACCAGATTCGTATCTCTTTTTGGTCGACGAGTTATTTGTATGAATACAAATTGAAATTTTAAAATGCTTCTCCACTGAAATGATCTTTTTTGAGTTGTACTAATCTTCCGTTCCATTAAGAGTCAGAGTGATATAAGTCAAATTCACGGATTTTGGTGATACTTAATGTTTCTGTAGAAAAACACACTTGTTTTGAATGCAGATTAACGCCACCCTAATTCTCGCTATCTCGCATATTTTTCAATATTTGTTTTTATCGGTGGGTGTTAACAGTTAAACCTTCTCTAAAACTGACATTCACCCAATTGGCATCGAAAACATTGCGTAGGATCTACTACAGTGGACAACGAGTTCTAACTAAATGAAATGAATACAACAAATGGAGGGTTCGGCCGAACAAAGAGACAAGCGCTAATTTCGGAAAATTGCTTTTTTCACGTAATCATGTAGACACGGGTGCAATTTAATATATTCGATGACTATTGCATTCAAATTTCACTTTAAAATAGTTTGGGGCTCGATTTAGGTAAATTAAATTTAGTTTTTACTCGTGGAACAACATGACACGTGTCAGTTCTATCATCGATAAAGTACATTGATTACGAGGAGACGAGTGGAAGAACGAGCCTACGTGCTAAGTTCAACTAAAACGTATAGAAAACGCGACGTAGAGTTTAAATACCTCTTCTGTAAAATGCGCGCAGTGAAGCTTGTCTCGTTCGGCCGGGCCCTTAAAATATTAAACAACATGTGTATTATAAAAAATGTTTTTCTACGAGAGATATATTTATCTACGAACGGGGTAAAAGACGATCCTTTATTTTGAGATGGTGTTCTTTAGACTTTTCTTTTCTGTAGTATTTTTAATTCTCTTGTAAATACTGACCTTATTCTTTTTGTTCAAACGGATTACTGCCTCCGGGTACATCGTTACTCTTTTCTTTTTTTTTAGCTAATCGTCAAGAATCAAACTAGGAGAAAGACTCTTGCACTATTTATTTGCGTCTTAGAGAGTTAAAATATTAATTATAAAACATTCCCCGTTTCCTAGAAACTGACGATTCCTTTCCAGAAACAACATTTATTTTCTAATTGGTCATTTCGCCGGTAGGCTTAGTGTTAAAACCACGAAAAGTTCATAAAGAATTCTCATTCGCTCATTGTAAACGAATTTCAAATTGAAGAAGACTTCAATCTTAACAGAGAAACAATTCGGTTCAACGAACAGTGGCTCTATCGTTGATGAACATTCTCCGTCAAAGTTCTTCGAGTTTTCTTTCGCGCTTCGTGCGAGTGCAGGGACTATTTAATTTTGTGCACACGCCCACCATTATGTAAGTCATCCGTGGGAGAATCGAAACCTTATCGGTTATCTGCGAAGTACTTTGATCGAGAAAAACAGTGCCGTGGCACGGTATCGATATTTCATAAAACTAATCTTCGAGTTCCATGGTATACGGTTGAAGTGCCGTAGTTAATTTCGTTGATTTGCCATTTTATATCTTCAATCTCTGTTATGGCAAATTGAGCTGCCGTCGTTAGTCTCGATACGGCCTCGACGGACTTACTGTGTGCAGTCTTCGACTATACTCTTCGCATTCATTCTTTGTTCGTTGTTAACACTGAAACTACCAACGTTGTGAACGATCAACCGATTTTTGTGGAAAATTATATTGCGGCGAGATGTCTGGCAGAAGTTACACGCCTATAGTATTTCTTCTAGTATTAAATCGCGTAACAAACGAAAAATTTTTCGTAGTGTTTTCAAAAGAAGCAGTATAATGTTGAACGTGATTCTACTATTTAAGCACAGTGACCGTGCGTCCTTTATTTGACAAGATAATCCTTTCTTTTAGCATGCTGCCTTTTGTAGTTTATTTGAAGCATCGTGAAATAAAACTGGGGTCGACGAAAAACAGTGTATTTTCCCTACGTCTCGTACTTACGATTCTTTTCAAACTTCGTTTTGTTTTCCTCTTTTTAATCCATTTTAAAAACTGCTTACACTCGTGACGGAGAACAGCAAATACGAGAATAGTTGGATTATTAGTTACAGTACGTTCCATTTTCTTTAAGTTAATAACTCGTCACGGTTATTCTTGAATTTACAATGGTAAAAGAAAATATAAGAAACTGATATCTTTTACTTCAACCTATTTTAAAGAACGCTGCTCTATTTTTAGATCGCTATCATTCAGATTTATGATTTTAAGTTTGGTTTCTTCGTTGATAAGACTTTCTCAATTCTAGAATCTTTCTTTCGCTTTTGTACCGCTTACATTTTGTCTGAAAACAAAAATGCGTGGTCACCGTCGGTTTCAGATGCCATGATTGTTATTTATTCATCATCCTTTATCTCGAGCGTGCATTAATTAGACTTGTGACAAAGTTTGTCTTCATTTTTAGAGCGCGCGAACTTATTCCGTTTTAGAATATTCTCGAAATCACACGACTCTTTTACGTTCCGAACGAAAGCTCCGTTTGTTTCGCAACCTTCGAATGTTTGCGCTTCTCGTGCGAAACTTTGCGCGATCATTCAATTTTATCGTGTGTACGGATTTCGCGTAATCTCTCGTCGGATGGTCTCTCCAATCTCGATACAACGGTTACGTAAAACGTGTTCCGCGTAATGACGCATTTCTATATTCGCTCGTTACGATAGAGTGATTTTCTTTTCCCGATCCAAATCGAGGATCGAGGAAAAAGGTTTGCAAGTACATACATCTGTTTTGATATTGATTATCACGTGACGGTTCTTACGTTGCAGAATCGGGGATAGATAACGGCATCTCGTGCGTTTCACCTCCTATTCTTCGTGACTGGACTTTTCTCGCATTGGCGTAAAATTGCGTTAAAGCTGGGGACGCGCTTGTCCCGCGCAACGTGTTAACACGGGCGCAATTATTAACTCCCGTGACAGACGGAAAATTTATAAACGCGTCGTACCGCCTTTGTTTACACGTGTGACGCGTACGTGGGAGGACATTCGTAACGCGTGTTAAGGCAGATCACGCTTGCAAAACGCGTTCAATTGTCATGCCGTAACACGCAGAAAATTTACACATGTAACGCGTCTGTAGGAGGATATTTGTAACCTAAACGTAACGCGTGTTAAGCTTGGATTACGCTTGCAAAAAGCGTTTAGTCCCACGCTGTAACGCGCGGAAAAATTACATCTATAACATGTTTGAAAGAAGGCATTGCAATGTGAACATAAGGCGTGTTAAGTTCGGGACACACTCTCAACACGCGGAAAATTTATACATGTAGCACGTCAGTGGAAAGACATTTGCAACATAAACGTAACGCGTGCAATTGAACGCACGTTAGTCCTGAACCACTCTTGCAAAATGCGTTCAGTCCCCACGCCATAACACGCGGAAAAGTTCTACTTGCGTTGTCCCATTTATTTATACGTATAACACCTCAAATTTCGGTGAATAATATATCGGTATTATACTGTTACTATATTTCCTTTAGAAAGAAATGATAAATAAAAATAAAGGATCATAAGAATACAGAACAACTTTTAATTATTATTCTATTTTACAACACGCACCGTTATTCAAAAACAAAAAGGAATTGTTTATCCACGTTACGAGTACTGATATTGACTTTCTGTAGTTTTTATGATAAAACAAATAGCAAATAACTGAAGGGAGTTTTTGGAAGAAAAATAAATCTAAAAAGCAACGCTTGAAAATAAAGTACTCATCTTCGTAACAAAGGACGTATGGTCACCGTGTAAGAGTATCGGGAATGGTATGTCCGATATTTTTTGTAAATTAGCAAATTGAGCACTTTAGAAATTTTTTACACGACGCTCGACGTATTTCTCATTTATCTGAAGCCTTGAATCTTAAGGACCAGCGCAGTTTCTTGTAACAAAGTTCGCATAAATTCTGAAACTGGACGTCGCAATTAGGAAATGTTTATTTATTATTTTTATATCGTTTGGACGAACGTATTATACCTAATTACCCCATTTCTCTCGTTCCTCGTTTTATTTCTCTGGATATTTATTTCATTGAACTTTATAAATCCCTGTTAGCGATTCCTAATGTATATTACGGTGCTTCTAATATAATGTTGTAACATCTGCACGTATCACATCCCTCCAACGAAAGTGTTACGTGTCAAAAAACTAAATTAAATTAAATTCTCAGAACATTCAGTAGCCAATTTATACACTAAAACCAAACGAAATTCTCAAAATATTGAATAAACAATTTATTAAGATATTATTTAAAATTCAATCATGATAAATTCGAAAGTCGCCATTTTTAATTTGTTCATTGTCGAGTGGATGTGATAAACGTAGTCATATTTCTTCTGGGCTGAAAGTATTCAGATTTTCATTCCTTCGAAGCGATAGAAAACTTTTCAGCATTGGGAAATACTACTCCGAAGATTGAAATTAAATTTCTTTTCTACCGCGTGACTTCGCAGAAAGATTAATGTAAGATTTATGAACTATTTGAAGTCGCTCCGAGTGACCATTCCTTGTTTTTCAGTTATTTTTGTTTTGCTAAATAGAAAAATGCATTTATAATGTTTTATCTGTCTCACGTAAACATTATAAAAATATTATCCAATCTGTCAGGTTCACGTTTTTTGTGTCACGAAATGGTTGATTGTAAATATTCTATTGCTCTTGTACTTTCATTAAATTTGTTAAAACCAGCTTTGTGCCATCACAGTTTGCACATTTAAACACATATTTTAGGCAAGAAGAAAGGAAATTATGAAATATTACCGGATACGAAAAAATATGTTCACCCTATAAAATTGCCAAAGTCGTATTTCCTTTCCTGGAATTTTCAGTCTTGATATAAAATAAAAAATAAACCATTTTTTCATTCCGAATCTATTTCAGAGTTGTCTTTTATTCCCTACAAAAATATCAGCCACCGTCAAAAGGAACCAAATTCGTATTTCTATTTTATTCTACCCAATTCGGAGTTAAAATGAATCCAATTTTGACGAGGGGATACGAGGCCCTTTCACATTTACGACTCAAAAAAGCCCTTCGTTACTGCAATAGGAAATACCGACCAGAGCCGAGACGGCGGCAATGGATTAGCCCCTTGATTCGTTGGGTTTCTTCGTTCGCGGCACTCAGCACCAGCTAGCTTGGCCCCGTTCCACCTGTGTATACACACACGTATACATCTATATACGTTCAGAAACCTACACTCGCTTATCGACTATCGTGATGCTGCAACACGCAGACAATTCCTGTTCACCTATCGTAGGAATCGTGTAGCTCGTACGGAAGGATGAGACTGTTATTCGCAAATTATATAAAAAAGGATAACTGTTTGTAGATGGGTTCGGAGAAAGTCGAAACGCGAGAAAAAAGAATCATATGGAAGTAATTTATAAATTAAAGGTGGATGTTCGTGCACGGTGTCCCGGTAACTCTTTCTATTGAACTTTTTGAACTTTATGTGAGCTACGTGGAAGACGTTAGTAAGAAGTATATAGGGTGATTCAGAAATGCATGTCGCTATTTTAGGGGGTAAATTAACATGCCGAAACGAGTAAAAAATGTCATATGAACGTATATCCTATATACCTTAGTTTTCGAGTTATGAATGATTCAACATAATGTTCGAAGTTTTTGAGACACGATATTTGTAGATAATTTGTTGCGCCTATAAACAAATGTGCTGTTTACAATTGACTGTAAACAGTTAATGGATTGTAGGAAATGTTCAAAGCGCCCGCCCCTTAGTGCATATTGACCTTATCTAATGTTTATAAATAATTTCTATCTATACGAAACGGACAAAACTTTGGGCACTCGTTGCGTTACTTTCGCCAGTTTAGTAGTGTTCTAAAATCGGTAGAACTCAATGCTACAACGCATTCTGAATCTCCCTGTATTTAGTAATTTTGTTATCGTAACATGCTGCGCATAAAAATATTTATTATCCGCCACGCGTTTATCAATCACCCTGTGTTTAGAGATTTTGTTATCGTAACATGCTGCGCATAAAAACATTTATTATCCGCCATGCGATTATGAATCAGCCTGTATTTAGAGATTTTGTTATCATAATATGCGGTGTATAAAACTATTTATTATTGAGCACGAGTGCTTTTTGCGTACGTTTCGTGTTAGTTCTTTGCAGGTCACCCTGTACATGTATGAACAAACAACGGTAACGGAGAAACTGAACTCGGGTATAGTGCTCGGAAACGCATGTAACTTTTGCCAGAGGTTTTAACGTAAAATAAATTTTCATGTAAATCGATTAATCGTTCCTAACATTTTGCTTCGAGGAAATTGAGCCGTTGATATTTTAATTTGTACGTATGTTAATATCAGAGGATGCTGAACCGTAGTACGCATGTATAAATGCAGTTTGCGTTCTATTGGTATTGTTTAATTGTGTCCTCGAAATACGTAATAACTAGGTCCGAAGTCCTTCTTGCTTCTGTTTTAAGTTTGCATTCACGTGTTTTTCGTGAGATATAAATATCATCACTGATTCATCGGGTATCCATGTCCGCCCATAAGGATACAAGCAAAGTAGTGGACATCCGGAATTTTGTAGTCCGCGCCAGTAGACAAAAAAAACTTACCACGTGAGCGGTTTGCTTATGAGGAACCGTAGCGCTGGGAATTATGTCATAGAAACGACACTTGTTTATTAGAATTTTTAGTAAAACGTTACGTTCGTATTTCTTTATTCTTTGGGGCTTAATTGAATTTTGTATATGAATTTGAATATACATACATGAATATGTGTTTCTTAACACATGGCTATCACATTGTATATACATATCTTATATACTAACTAATCTATTTTATTGATGTTCCCAACATTTTCATACATACTTCTTCATATTATTTTCCTTACTTCTATTTTCTCTGTTTCTTTCAGAATTTCGTAGAACGTTTTAGTTGTCCTTTTTATTCCTTTCGCATTTTCTCGCTAAATGATCTAGTGCTTCTTTATTCTCCTCGCACAGCCTCTACACGGCTTGTACGGTCATCGTGTCACGTGGTTCGCCCATAATTTTACGCGATACGTTTCACGATCGAGAGACGCGTCGATTTCAATGCCTGAACTATCCGCGCCATTATTTTATCCCCCCCCACACGGAAAGTGCGGAAAATCTGTGTCGAGTGATTCCCCGTCGGTTCGTCGATGGTGCGAAAAGTGGATGGATTTTCGGTAGAACCCGTGGCCTTTTCATTGGCATAATCTTCACCGGTTTCGTGCTCACCTTTTTCACGCTTCGAGGTGGCACGAAACTGGCACGGCTCGGTTTCATTCGTCTCCGCTCGGTTCGACTCGGCTCGACTTTGAGTCGCAACGACTACGGAGCTATCGACCGTTCTAGGTTTGGCGAGATAATAATAATTCGGACGGAATGTATTCAGCGGGGAAAATTAGATTCTCGTACGCTTCGATAAAAGTACCGTTCGGCAGTTATATTAGGCACGAAATTTTCGAACGCACAGATTTACTGCCCTCGCGTGGAAGGGCGGGGGCGGAACAAAGGAATTTCGGTCTTTCGCTTTCGATCTGTAGTATCGCCCTTAATCTGTTGAGGATCGGAATTTTTTCATTGGAATTTTGAATTAAAAAAACAAAGTTTATGCATATGTACAGCCTACGCGTTCCACAAAGTTTCCAAGTTTGTTCGTAATCACTGCAGTGGTCAGTCGGAGAGGCCCTGAAAGGCATTGGAAGTATTGAAAATTTTCGAAATTGGGGCTTTACTGTTCCCAAGGGTTTTTCATGTCGCCGATCATAATTTTGAAGTTGGAAGGATGAAAATATGAATCGAATGAAATTTGACGTATCTTGCGTGGGATGTTTTAGGTTGATGTTTCAGGATGGTGAACAAATTTTGAAAATGTTACGCTACACCAATTCGTTGAAATCCCAAAAATTCTCAATTTACTAAAATCCGCTCAAATACGCTAGCTACTAATTGTTTAAACTAAGCTCATAGAAAATATTTTTCGTGATCGGTACGTTTCGTGAGAAAGTGTGATAAAATTTAAAACGTACGAATACTTTCGCGACTATGTAGCACGTAGGATATTTTGTATTTAAATACATTCGCCGGAATGGCATTTAATTTCTTTTTTACTAAATCGATAAAGTGGTAGTTATATTATAATTAGTAACTATGTTACGCGTTTATTTATAACCAGATGAAATCCATATTCGTTCGTTCACTGGTCTATTCACAGAACATTGTATGAAGGATAATTTTTCAAACAATACATTACAACGGAAACATTTCTGGAATTTTGACAGGCATCAATTTGCAACAAATCGTGATTTTATGGTATCCTAAATCGAGGGTTGAAAGCGATACAAGAGAATTTTAATTTTCCGTTTCCGATAATAATGTAGAATTTCACTGCTCTTTGTACTAAATATTGAAACATGGTATATTATGAATTTTGTGAAAAATATTCTTTGACATAACAGACGTAGCCATTTGCATTCCAATAAACGCTTGTTTGGGGGTTATGTCAGGCACAATATCTGCAAACTCACAATTGACTCACACTTGTTTGAGAATACTGAATGTAGAGATTCGTAGTATGAATGAAAAAAGCATTTGTGGAAATTAAAAGAGTGAGGCACAAAACGTTCAAACTCAGATTTATTATACTGGGAAGAGAAGGTAACTCATTGTACAAAAGGATTTTAATTTTTCGCATGGCTGAAATAAACACGTGCTTAATAAGGCGTCAAGAGAAAGGGGGACACCACATAAATTTTCCATTTCCTTACTGCAAGCTTTATTTCATTTAAAGAATACATTTTCTTATTATTATTGTTCATATGTTGAATTAGACATATACCAGGATGTCAAAATCTTTTAAGTGTGTAGGGCCTCGGAAAGTCTTAATGCGTTAAGAAGTTATTTTTGAATTTTGTGGTAGCTAAAGTTGAAAAAAGTAAATCTAACCATTTACAGAACAATAGAAGGCTACTTGGAATTTATGTTGTACGCGCTACTTCTAAATTCAAAAATGTGTGATATTGGTCCGGAAAAGAGGAAAACTAAAGTAGGATCGGAAGAAGTTCGAATTTTCTGTTTTAAAGCCATAATAAAGAATAATATCACCGCTGTTGTGCGTTAAGGGAAATTAATCTGGGTTTGCATTTTTATGTAATTTTTTTTTGTGGACTGTACTACCCGTGATGCGAGAAATTACGCATTTCGTAGACAGGACCTTCGCGGTGAATAAAACAACATACCGCTACGCAAAAGGTGTCAAAAGAAAGATGAAAGTCCAAAGAATGCACGGACAGTCCCCAATCAAGAAATCGATCGCTGTATAATAACGCAATTGCGCTACAAACTTGACGGTGTCGTTTTGCGATCACGATGACATTTCAAAATGGCCGCCCGTCACGGTGTTTCCAGCTTTCGCTACAATTCTGAGTTTCCTTTGGCCGAAATCCGATTGTCCATGCATTCTTAGGAAGTCAGAGATTCCACTAAAATTTAATTTTATTTTCAGTGAACGTACACACGAACGTCAGGTATCCCCGTCTACGAAACGCTTATTTTCATATGTTTTACTCGCTTCGGATGTCGCGCATAAGTACAGTCCGCGTAAAGACATAAGTTATGTTGAATGTCCTGAAGTGTAATATAGCATACATGAATTCGAGGTAGCCTTCTATCGTTGCATAAGTAGCTAGTTTTATTTTTTTTCGGAACGTACAGAAACTCTGATGCGAGTTTCCCCACATCGTGCGTTGAGCTTCTTACTTCGATCGCTGTCTTGCAACGCGATATGCGATTGCAGAAAAACCTTTCTTGCCAACCGTAGTTTTTCCCAAAATTATATCGGTTCTTCGCTGTCGATTTTCATAGATTGGATGCGGAGATGTATAGGTTAACTCGGAGGTAGGAGATAAGAGGAAAGAAATAAGTTAGAAACTTGTAACGCGCGTTAGGCCGGGATCACACGAGCGTGAAGCCGAGGGATCGTTGCAATGTGCATTATGAGCGCACTATACGGCAGACGTCATTATTTATTAATGCGTGTAACAAAATGGGCCTGTATGCGTAAAATTAAAAAATGTACTTTTTTCAAACCACCCTATCGCACGCTCGCGTGGCCTCGGCCTAACGCTTTGCGTACACAAGCGTATTCCCAACTATAGCATTCTAGAACAGTGGTCTTCAACCTTTTTACATTCGTTGGGGGTGAAAATTGAAGATATATATTTCGCGGACCCCTATGGCAGAAATAAAAAATATTATTTGTAATATTATGTTATTTATTCTATTTTAAGTTAATATCATAAAATAAAAGTTCCATGATTCTTGAAACTTTTAACTAGTCGCTTATCATGTTTTCCTGGACCGAAGGGTACATTTCTGCGGAACTTCGGTTGAGAACCACTGTACTCTACAGTGATAAACATTTCGCGAACTAGTAAGGCAGACATAACAATCATTACTTGTAACAACATTTTGTGTATAACATTCCAAACCTAATGTTACAAAATGAAAATTGTATATTTATCGCAATTTTTAACTTGCCACTTACTCGCGGATCGGCAGAAAATTTCTATGGACAGGCGCCGACGGTGGAGAACCCCTGATCTAGAGGCAAACCAACTCGCGTTGGGTGGGGCATCGGCATGGGAATAGTAGCGCGGACGATGTAGGAAAACGCCGTTTATTTTGGTTCGGTACATCGCCGAAGAACGCGACGGGAAATGTTGTGTCCCGCGCATACCGCGCACGGTACCTTTCGAATTTCGCCAGCTTCGTCTTTTCAACGGCGCGATGCGTGGGTCGATTTACCGCTATTAAGGTCGCACTTTCAGCGGCATACACAGCTTATTGCTGCATACAGATAAATCGATATCGGTAAAATCTGCCAGTTTAATTAAATTCTTCGATCGCATTCTCGGGGTGAATTTTTTGGCCTGGTATCTCGCGATCGATCTAATCTTGCGTTACGTATGCTCAATGTAATTTATTGCTGTGTAACATAAATAAATTAATGTCATTTTGTTCGTTCGCATTGGTACCTCTGCCACTCCAACCTCAAGAGAAAATTTAAAATCTTGTTGTGTGGTGGTTTCGTCCTATTCAAGTTTTCGATTAAGGGAGGAGTAATGAATGATGATTCAAATTGCAGAGATTTTGTACGAAGTTTAATATTTTCTGAACTGTACAAGCTTAAAAGAGGACTAATTTTATTTTTAATAATTTTATTTTTGTGCAAGTAATCGTAACAGGAATTTTACATAAACAATCAATTGCGGGTTGAATTTTGTATACCTAGACTGTTATTAAAAATTCTATCATCTTATTTTGCGTGGTAAACACGTGGTAAATAGTTTGAGTCGAAGTGAGTTTATGCTTCGACTTATTGTTAGTCGCATAGAACAGTGGTTTTGAACCCATTTATATCTGCAAACCGATCGAGATAGTAAAAATAAAAACCATCACTTATTATAGCATTTTGCGTAATTATTTAAAAATCTGATGTTATGGTATTAAAATTCGATGCTTCCGAAACTTTTCTAACATTTTCTCAAACCGGCCGAAAATTTCAGCGGACCGACGTTTCACGACCATTGCCGTAAAGGTTTTCGGATTACAGAGATTCGAGTTACCGAGGTTTGGGTGTAACTAAGCGAACAGCGTTGCAAGACTCAAACGATCCGTGCGTGGATCCTGTGTCCATAAAAATTATTGCCATTAAAGGGATCGTAATTGTCACGAAATTCGGCGGCTTTTGGAAATTTGGGGGCTAGATGGGATCAGTGCAAACAAAACGCCTATACGTGTGCGTAGACTGATGTTACATCGGGTAAAGTAAGCGAGCGACGTACTTCAAAGTGCGCCTGTGTTTACGAAGAGAAGAGAGATAGGAAGGTGTGAGTATAGTCCACAAAGGGAGGAGCGAAGGCGAACTGGAGAGACAGGATAGAGTGTACTAGTGGTGAATGGATAAAGTAAAGGTGAAGGTGGGAGTGATTTCGATAACGAAGAGGGGTTTCGGTTGTGCGGGATATCTCCAATTCACGGTGTAAACAGACAGGGGGGTGTACTCGAACGCGCGTTGCGTTAGCGGGACAAGTAAGGCTCCGTTCACACTGCGACGGGATTCCGCGAATGTCACTTCCGCGTCGCCAACGAGATCTTACGGTTTGCTTCCTAGGCGCGCTGTTGGTAAAGATGTGGTTAAAAATAGCGTGTAATCTTCTTGGCGACGGGAAAACGATTTTTTGCTTTGCTAATCGCGTCGCGGCGTCTCGTTCTGGTGTACGGTCATCGTACTTTTTATTTAAAAATATGAGTTCACAAAATAAAATAGGGAATTAGATATAAATAGAAATAAGATGTTCATCACTTGAAAAGGCAGTATAGGCAGTAAAGGCAGATTAGATTGATCTTTTATTTTAAGGTATTGTTGTTTAGATCGTCCACTTCAATTCAGCTATTTTTTAATATCAATTTCTCTTCAGTTTGAAATATTTCTTAAAATTTTTGTCACTTATTATAAATCCCGACTTCACTTATTTCATACATAAAATTGCAATGGTAAAATCAAATTGATTACAGTCACGAATCAACACTACTCGTCCGTTAGCAATAACGAAAAAGTGCACTCGCGCCGGTTTCAGAATAAACTCGTCCCACCGCGGTAATGCCACGTTCGATGCTTCCTGACATGAGTCATAGCGACTATACGCGCCAAGATTTCTTTACCGTACGGGCATAATGTTCGACTGACTCACAGATTGTTTTATTAAGCTGATAGTCTCCATTCGTATGATTATTGCACGGTAGAGTGGAAGAACGTGAATCGACCAAGTTTCATTCGGCGCGACGCAATTCAAACGCGCGGCAACTGCTTCCTCCTGCAGTATTTCCCACTGCGAAGATCGATCGTCCCCATTGCGTGCTTGGTACGCGTATCTCGATTTTAAACGCGATATCTCTGGCCGCTGCGAATGTATATCGTTATCACGGAAAAAAGAGTGGAACAACTAAAAAAAAAAACACTATTTTTTACTACGTAATATATTTCTTTTTTACTCTATTCGTGGGAAAAATTCAAAATGATCATTTTTTGAATAGTGTCGCTCTTTTTTCCGGACTGGTGATATACAGGGTATCCCGTTTGGAGTATCACGCGATATTATCTACCGAGCTGTTAGTTATTCAAAAAAATGTTTCCAGCAGAAGTAGATGTATGTAGATAAGATTAGTGACCATTGCAAGATATCTCTGTTAAAACACAATTTTGATTGATACATTTTTTCGAATTAGGGCAAATAAGCTACTGTATATTTGAATACCCACGTTTGAATGCACTTTCGATTAATCCGACAAACGTTTCTCAACGATTATTTGCAGTTCTTTTTTAGTTTTTACGAATTGATGTCATTTCATTTTAGTTTAACTACTTATAACGCGTAAGAGCGTATTCGGTTTTTGCATTTGACTGCATTGTAATAATAATTTGCATGATTGGCTGCCTGTCAAACAAAGTCTGAAATCCTTCGTCAAGGCTCCAAGACTACCACAAAAGAAAATAATAAGTAACAACTGAGGAATAACTGATTAAAATTCACTCTTTGAGAGATTCTGTGGATTCATCGATTACGCATCAAAGTCCAAAGTTTAAATAATTTTTAACTCCGCTTGAATTGCTTCGCAATGCTAAAAATACCCAGTGTGCAAATTTTCGATTAGGAATTCAACAGACGAATTTAAAGCAGAAAATAAATAATTTAAAAGAAATATTTCGCGATAACTCTTATTTACAAAAATTATCAGTTAAGTGCAATCCCCGCCATCGAACTAGTTTCGATAATAATTGAATATCGGATCGACGGTATATCGAAATTCGTAGTTCCAATTTGCCAGGAAACCGGGCAGTCGTTATTCCACGAAAACCAAGCGTTTCGCCGTCGCGTGACCAGCCGACGTCGTTGCGCTGTGCGTACCACAGAACGTCGGTAATTAGTTTCTACAAGCATCCACCGTCTGAACTCTTGTCGAAAAGAAGCGAGGTCGGGAGGGGAAAAGAGAGAGAGAAAGGGAGAGGGAGAGGGAGAGAGAGGACTGTAATTAAGCCGAGTTCGCTGCACCAGACTCAGTTATATCATGAACATGTGTAAAATTTCTAATCAGTATGTACATTCAGTCAGACATCACGCATTAGACATGCAACGGTTTTTACGGAAATAAAATGAATCGCGCGAGTTCCCCTTTCAAGCGATTTCGATTCATACCAGGGTAATGGGTTCATGGGCTTACATTTAATACGGTGTTTCTTTTTCCTACGTGAACGTAATATGGCCGTGGGAGTAAAACAATTGGAATAACGTTTATATTAATCAGACTCGAGAGTTTATTGTTTGGAATAGAGAACGAAAACTGATATTTTACGTAATTTATTACTTATCCTCCATCTTTTGCATTTTGAAGATAATGTAGGGAAGTATTTTCATTTTGCGTGACATTCAAATAATTTTTTTCCTCCGTTAATAGTTTTGCAGATTAATGAGACTTATTTTTTTAAGTCACAATTGTGTTGCAGGATTGCTCTAGTTATTTATTACACAGAACTGACACTGTTGATCATGAACAAATCAACAACATCCAAAGCTTAAATAACATCGGTCGATTCATATTTCTCAATTGTACTATCAATATTAATGGGTTTTAAATTTGTATTACCTTCTTTAATTTACGTTAAAACGCAAACTTATTAAAAGCCACTGCCTTTGACTGAAACGAATGTAAAATTATTTTTATAATTATATTTTTAGCGAAGTTTAATTATTTCGACGGAAAATGGGCCTCTATTAGATTGTCGTTGATTAGTACTAAAATTGCGATTTAAAATCCTCATTTAACATTCGTATCATCTAATTAAATGCCGTAAAGATTATACTATCAAATTATATAATAAATAACCCAACAGGAATTTAGGACAAAATATGGGGGGTTTTTTCAGGTTATTATATCAACCAGGTCGATTTAAATTAATCTAATTTTATTTTATCTATTCTATTTTTTTATCTATCGCTAAATGCAAATAATTTTACAAAATTCCATGTTTAAAATTAAATTATATATACATATACAGACATTGTACCCTATTCTAACTTGGAAGTTACCAGCAGTTTTTTCTTTTTGGAATAAAATATTCGAAATTTGTAAATTAATTGTTAATCCGAATCTGGAAGTTAATATTTTTCCGAGCAATGGGCAGTGGACAATGAATTATTCGCCGCTAAAGTATTCCAACAGTTTTTTTTATTCGATACGTGTTACTACCTAATTCCGCCGTTCCTGCAATAAATATTCTAATCGGACCCGCTATTACCATTCAAATGTACCTTTAACCAAAAGAAACTGGCACGTTTTACATAATTTACATAAAGCTACCTCACATCTCGTGAAAAATCGCAAACTATTTAAGGTGGTCCCCCAAGCAGGACCACACGATCGTCGAGCCAACGGACGTTAAAACGCGCGTTCGGTCTGTTGTATCGTTCGTTGGTTCGACGTTCGTGAGATATTTAAGTTATCATTTACCAACACACCTCGTACAAACGCGCCTAATTGATAAATACAAATCTCAAATAATTATAATAGTACGTTTTTTAAATACATATTTAAATTATTTCCGCAAGTAGTAGTAACAAAAAAAAACCGTCATTCTAACGGTGAACGTATAATTTTCAGGAACACTGCCTGACCACTGCCGTTCCTGCCACCGCCGTTCACGCTGCTATAACGAAGCCCGAGGAGTCGCGAGTGAAACGACGAAGCGTCGCGACGCGCGAAACTGATCGCGCGTATCGAAGTTCGAAGCGTCGCCCGAGCGTCGACGGTGGGGGGAAAGGTGCTACTCGTGTTTCACTGGACGCACGGAGGTCGATAGTCGGCGACGAATGGAAATAAGAAGGAGCAGAAAAGAAGAAGACGAAGAGGAGGAGGAGGAGGAGGAAGAAGAAGAGTAGCGGGAATCCGTAGAAAGAGCGTAGCAGAATGCGAGTTATAAGCTACGAATGAGAAAGGTCGTAGCGAGGAAGAGCCAAACGACGACGTCCTTCTTGCACGCGCGTGTTAGTGCGTTGCGCGGGTATCGTCGTTCTCCGCGTCCCGCGGATCCGTATAAACATAAACGCTCTCCCGAGTCCCGCGACGGACGATCGTCCGCGCGCGCGCGCGAGCGCCGCGAACGTAGCACGGCCGGCCCCCCGTACGCGGGGGATCCCTTCTTAGAAGGAACAGGAGAAGTAACGGTGCATCGACGACAGAAACGAGAGCGCGATGAGAGCGAACTGGCTGATATCGGTACAACGTAGCGGGAACGATAACGAGGATCGCAAAGGCACCGGCGGCAGCAGCGGTAGCGGCGACGGCGACGGCAAGAGCAACGAGAGCAATAGCGGTAGCGGTAGTAGCAATGACAACGGTTTAAATGGCAGGGAAGTGCCGCGAGTGGAAGAGGATGTGCGCACGGAGTGCGGGCCACGTGGCAGTGATGAGATTCTTAGGCAGCAGTGGCGTTCTTACGAGGTGTATCCTCACTGACTGTGCGCGCTGGTAAAGAGAGAAAGAGAGAAGAGCGGCCGGGATAGAGAGAAAGAGAGAGCGAGAGCGAGCGACACGGGAGAGATAGAGATAGAGGCAGAGTCTCTCGTCGAGAGCGGGCCACCGAGAGATATGTGGACCTTTGTGCGAACAGCTGAACCGGAAGTCGTGAGAAGCGGCGTGGAGCGCGCTCCGCCTAATCGGTGATAGGGTCAGTCGGCTAAAAGACGATAGAGCAGCCTCTCCGACGTTTGTAGCGACGGCAACGCGGCGGCGTCCCTCGCGATTGCTTCTTTCATCCCACTTTCCTCCGCTGTCCCCCGTACCCCACACCCCCCGCATCCTCCGCCCCTGTACCCACCTTCTCTTTTTCGCGTCGATTCGCTTCCCTCGTCTCGTTTTCATAATCGCAAATTGAAACTCGTCGCGCGATCATTTCGTTCCTGCCTCGTCGGCCAATCGGACGAATTGTTTTGTTTCGATTCGTCCCCCCCCCCCCCCCCCCCTCCCTACACCGTGAGCCTTGCGCGACGGTAAAGTTCACCCTTCGTTACTCCGGTGGGGTGTCGGAGATATCCCAGTCGAGACACGTTGCAGTGTACAGATGCGAAGGAAACGAATAGTAGTAAAATTGCACCCCCGAGATATCCGGAAATGCGCGTCGTTAGTTTTCCCCGTCAGCTATGCGCGTATCATTGCGACTGGATAAGTTGGCAATTGTACGTTGTGATTTTTATTTGCCGAAAAACGAGACCGTGTAATATTCGCGTTAAGATCGTCAATCGGAAGACCAAAGGTTTAAAGAAAGCTCGACAGCACGAAAGCGGGTAGTTTCCCGACGTTAGTTGAATTTTCGGGGAAAACGTAGGGCCGTTGATAAACCGCGGGTTCTTCCCCCTATGCGCGCGTAGGAACGTGGAAAATTGCACGCGCGAATGAATCTTAACCGACGCGCACGCATTACGCGTGCGCTCTCCCCTTCTCGCGACGGATCACGTCTCCTCCCTGTTCACAAGTGGTGCAAGCCGAAACACTAATTTCACGTTTCTCCAAATCTTCTCCGTAGAGATCGTCGCTGGAGCAACAGCGGGAGAAAGAATACACGGGGATCAGTGGTAGGAGAGTGGCGTGTGTACAGTGCGCGTTGTGGTGTGTGTACGCGTGACAGTGGTAGGGTAAAGAGAAAAAGGAAAAGGAGGAATAAGGGAGGAAAGCGAGAGCGAAAGGAAGGAGGAAGACGTCGTGGAAGCGGCGAGCAAACAGTGCGCGGGGGCAAGGTGGGGGTGGGGGGGAAATGATAAAAAAGAGAAAAGAGCGTGCTTAACGCCCGTGGGAAGCAAAGTTCGCGACATACGAGTAATGCCGTGGAGCAGCGTGTTCCGCGAAAGTTTTTAAAGCCGATATTGAATTTATAAATAGATCGCTCCGGCGTATGTACATATGTGTACGTGTGCGCGTCCGTGTGTGACTACGCGCGCACATGTACGTGATTTTCACTCGAGACTGAAGCGGTGAATTATTCTCGCGCGGATCGACCGTTCGTGGGGGAAATTTGAGATCCGGCTTACCTTCCACAGCTGACGTCATTACCGGTAAGTTGTTTTTCCGCTACTCGCTAATCTTGCCCCGCGTTAGCGTTAAGTGCTATTTCAATTAAGAAGCTTTCGTTTCTATCGCGTTTATCCGCGACATAAGGAATCGATGTACGGGTAATCCACGGAGTAACGCGATTAATTGGTTCCGCGTGGCTCGAGACACGGGGGTTGTCTAGATTTTTTTTTTATACCCGTTAATCGCGAATTACGAGTTAATTCGTCGTGACAAAAATGGTCTTGGGTACGTGAGACGGGATAATTCGTCGTAAAAGCAATAATGCCGGATAATGCGTTGTTCCGCGGGCACGACAAGTTAACTCGTCGTACTCGGTGAAAGGGTTAAAAGTCATCACTGATATATTAATGTTGAGGTTATTAATGCGTCATAAATGTCACCCAAATACGGGTGACGGGGCAGTCAACGTGTTCGAAGTTTCGAAGCGAAATCTTCGGATCTTTGCTGGAAAGATTTTTTTTTAATCATCGAATTCAAATAAGATAGAATATTTTTGAGATGTATGATGAAAATCTGTAAAATGGATTAGGTATAACTGCATTTTGACCGTTAATAGGAAACAATAGCAGAAACAAAAACTGAATGGCGGTAAATTGCACCGTTGTAGGGTTTTAGCTTTGTCTTATGCGCAACAATGCGCCTTAGAAGTGCAATTGCACTTTTGCTTAAATAGAACTATACAATCGTCCTTAAATACTTCAGTCCCCTTGATTTCTCTGCGTATAAAAGTATTCATAAAAGCATTCAGTAGTTAACGGCATGATAATCTTATTAAATTAATGCAGAATTACTACGCAAATGGCAAACATTACTTACGCTTGTAGGATCAATTAACTTTTTAAATTAACATACTCTTCGTAACGCTGAGAAATATTGGATGATTAAACTTTGAAAGCTTGGTAAAACAGAAATTAGAACAGAATATTGAGAAACAAGATTTTCGATATTCGGCGGTCTCGAATAAAATTAAAATTATTCTTTAAAACGCCAAGAAATATTGGACGAATAGAATATTCAGGAGGCTTTAGATTTTCATCGTTAGACGGTTACCATTAAAATTAAAATATTCTTCGAAATGCAGAAAAAATTTGAGATGATTAAACTTTGAGAACTTCTTAAAGAAGAAACTCAGTAAAATATTCAGAAGACTTCAGATTTTCGACATTGGACGGTTACCATTAAAATTAGAATATTCTTCAAAACGTAACAAAATATAAAATGACTAACCTTGTAAACTTTATTTTCGTTATTTTATACCAGTCAGAATGACTGGTCTAGTAGTTCCAGTGTTAAAGAGAATCGGCACACGTTCGTTTTTAATTATTGCGGATTTACGAGTGCATTCAAATCCTCTGGATGATGTCTCATTAGTTACCGCATCGCCTTTGGCAGCGAATCGTGCTTGTAAAGCACGGATTTAATACTAGAACGAACCGAGCAATGTTTTTGCTACAATTTTTTTGTGGCACGCCTACCGTAGTATGTTACCATGATGTTTCATTAATTTCTAAAATATTATCGATGCTCGCTGATGTCGATTTTAAAAAAACATTATTACACAATCCTCATTAAAAGCGCAATTTTTTCTTTTACAATTAGTGCTAGTCAGCAGATCGATAAAAAAAAATTAATAATAAAATTGAGTAAATGTGTTATCAGCGGGACGACGGTTTAATGTTAATAGTATCTATTAGAAAAGAACATTTCTTTTTCCAAAACTACGTCCATTGTTTTAGCCCGCTGTTATTTAGATTTCTTTTATTATATTTATTTCATTTCACTGAAGTTAAATTCTTATAATTTTCAATATTTTCGTGCTTCACTTTAACTCGATGGCAACAATATTGAAAGATTGGAAATTGGAAAACCCATAAATCAATCATTATTAACAACAATCTAATAGAGTATTAAATATATTTCTTAAATATATTAATTTTTAAAGTCAATTATTAATTTAAAACCATTGTTTCTCATAGTTATTAATTCTTTTCATTCTTAATTTCCCGGCGGTAGAATAAAATAAAATACAAACACTTTGTTTACTCTCTTAGACCTGTCTAGGGATTGTCGTCTACTCTCTCCAAAATATTTACCCACCGTAACGTTAGATTGATATTCTCAAAGTTTATTTCGAATTGCACAGCCATTTCTCCGAAAAACTCAAAGCAGAATGTTGCCAAACATTAAAGCCGCACCCCTTTCGGTAGTAGAAACATTTCGAAAGCTCGTCCTCTAGGTAGCGCACGGTAGTGTATGAAAATACATGCCGGTAACGCGACGAGTAGACATACTTCTTCGAAAGGCTCCGTGCGGAGAAAGATGGCCGCCTTCGTATTGCCTCACGTCGGACAGACAAGAAGCAGACCGGCAGACTGGCAGACGGTTTCAAAGAAATAAGCATATAGGGTTTAAAAGAGCTGGTTGATAAGTCATGTGCTTAGAAGTGCTGATGTCACTCTCGAAATTATATCTCTGTATTATTTTAAAGAGGTACTTGTGGAAAACAGTTTAATTTTTTATAATATTAAGAATGGCACCTAGAGGAATAATCGCTATACCGATTTGTAACTTGTATATATTTTCGTGCTGAAAATTAAATTTATATCATGCTAAGCAGCGTACGCGGAAGAGCAATCTAACCTTTTATGATATTAAAAATGGCATCGAAACGAATAACGGCCATATCCATTTTTAACCGTGATACTTTTTCAAGGTAACGCTATATTTGAAACGTAGGATACGATTGATTAACTCTAGAACCGTACAATGGGGTCCAGGACGTGGCAATATACGATGACCATGTATTTTTAGAGAAAGTAAGGGACAATTCTGGAATACGTACGAAAGAGTAAAAAAATGGTTTCATTCGTTTTTATTTTACCATCGAAGATTGAAGTGTAAAACATTCTCGGTAGTTTGAAGTGAATTACAAAAATAACTTCGATTTACCGAATTATTATACTTAAAAAGAATGTCATTAATTTGAAGTATTCGCACGGCCGACGTGATTCTTTTAATAACAATGTTATTTAACACGCCACCGTAATCTTCGAGGGACATCTCTTGTGTGAATTCTCTGTCCGCTATTTCGTGAGGATACGCGCCGTCGCGCAATGGCAAAATAATTTGCGTTAACAATATTCGGCTTTTTTTGTAATTACATAGTTACGTGGTAAAGAATACAATGAAGGCACATGCGATAGAGGCTTATTTATCCGGTCATAAACATGTTCAATTTCAGTTCGTGTTTGTAGTTACAGTTGCGTGCAACGTAGACATGTACGCAGTAGTGGAACCTCCTTTATCTTAACTATTTGCATCCGAACGTTCTGTTATCTAAATGCTTCTACGACGAATAAAAAGTTATTCTTTTTGTAATCATTTGCGCGAGGAAACTAGCAGAGTACGTGTTCGGAGAACAATGTAGAATTATCTGGGACACGCAGATTGGTCAAGTGGTTCCAAATATGGTCAGAAATAAAAATAAAAACACTTAAAGTTTTAAACAAATAATAGAAATTCTGCTTTGAAATTTCGTAGATTTGTGTTACTTTTTTGTAAAATACCTAAGGGTTAATTCTAAAAAACAGATGGTTGTATTATATGAAAATATCAGCTTTAAAAATGTGATTATCTAAATGGCAAATTATTAATGTTAAAATTGTTCCACGATTTAAAATAATTAACGCCAAAAGAATGGTCGATCGATCGAAAGAATAAATCTCAAAGATGTTCTTACGCACATGCATATTATTAATATCGACAGAAATGTTTACTAATTGTATTGTACAGTATGACAGTATCGCGAAGTGATCAATGCGTAAAGGTACTTCGCAGTTCTCACACTGATAAGATCTTTCATAAAGTTTTTGAGCTTTTCTCAATAAAGTTGATTTCACCGCGTTTGGAAAATCTCGTTAAATTAATTTTCATTACAATAATGGCTATTTTGTAACCGAGGGTATATATACGCTAATGATGCAAATGGGTAAACAACGTGTCGCCGAGGGCCCCGAAAAGTATAAATACGGTCCTGGCTATGGTCATAGGTATTCCACTGTTTCCGAACAGACGAAGTATTTCATAAGCAAAACCGAACGCCTTCTTTCTGACCCGCTCTTTCATGTAAATACCTATTCACGTCAACCTTTTCTATACGCGCGATTCTCGCTGGATTCTTATACGGTTCATCGTTTCTCGCTCCTCGTATTCACAGTCTCTTTGTAGACCGTTTTATATTGGAAAATAGAAATCGATACGAGAGTTTTATATAATACGTATATCTATAAAAGGGGTAGACACATTAAGAGGGCACGTGACGACATGTGCGACTACGTGACGAGTAAATGCAGATCGAAAGAATTTATGAATCATATCGCGGACCTATTAAAACTGTACTCAGAAATCAGCGGAAGTATGTCGGACCGTTGAAATATATTATTGTACATCGCGCGATTGGTACGAGGTCAATTAAGACGATGAGATTACACTTTTAATATTCCTTCAGTTTAATGGTAAATAATATAACGGAATGATAGAAATATATTAATAGTAATAAATAATATATTATCAAACTTCACCTGGCTGTACTATAGTATTTGGGCCCACGCATATTGGATGGTCGTACGATACAACGTTGGAAAACGTATGAGTACAGAAGTTCAACATGGTTGGTTATTGCTACCGTGGAGACCACGTTCAAAAAATATGGATAAAATAGGCGTGGACCCAATAGGCGAGTAGGAGTGGGCCCAAATACTGTAGTAGTATCTTCAACGCTTACGTTAGGATTTATCCACATTAGGGTTGAATTAAAAATGCACAGATATTGAAACCCGAAAGAATATGTATATCCGACATTTGGGGCTTACATGGCCCATACGTGGCGAAAATCGTTGTTCGTCCAACGTCTATCAGTCCCTAGCCGTCCCCGGGTATAAACTGGGACTATCGAAATCGGCATTTCCGTCCGACTTTGTACACCTAAAAATGCATATTATCAAAAATGCTGGCCCTCCAAAGGTTAACAACCAACAGTATTCCGTGCAACGGTCGAGCGCGAACGAGAACGCATCGGCGGAGGCGGAAAATTGTGTCGAGGAACGCGGAAAGTTCACGACGACGGAATCGATTGGAATGACGAGTTATTTCCGCGTCGACTAATTTATAACGTTGCATCCACTAAGATAAAGCGGGACTAAAATCAGCCCGACTGGAAACTCGATTTATCGATTCCTAAGGAGAAGCAGACTGCGCGCGCGCTCTTCATCGATAATTCCGCTTCTTTGGGGGGGAAACCGGCATCGCGTATAAGTTCCTCGCGTGTACGTAACTATGTATTCGCGCGATGCTCGCGGTGCAGCGACATTCAAAGGCGGTCAGGTCAGCTAATGACGCACAGCAGGAGCACTCCCGACGCCCGGTTTACCGAGCTGCCGCCGCCGGTTAGTAGTTCCGCTTTAATACCGGGGGTTCCGCTCGATGTAAACACAGGTAGTCGAAAAAGTACGCATCGGAAATAAAGCGTGCGCGCGGTTGAGATGCGTCGATGACTTTTCCTCCGCTACGAATAACTCTTTCGATACAAACGGGGACTATATTGACGTATATCGTTAAACGCTCGTCGTGTACTAACGCTGGCTATAGTCCGCCCATAAAGAATTCGCATCGATTCGTTACTTAGATCGAGGAGAGCATAAATGCTACTATAAAACGCGATTATGACTTCCGATACTAACGACGGTTATAGTCATTCATAGTTGTTACTATAAAATGCGATTAAGACGTTCTATACTAACGACGCCTATAGTCATTCATAGTTCACCGTTCATCGTGTACTAAACGCCAACTGTATAGTCACCGTAAAGGATTCGTGCCGATTCGTAACTTAGATCGAGCAGAGCATAGCAATTACTATATAACGCGCTCAAGTAATGACTTCTTCCCACCAATTCATTATATTGCATGGCAAAATTTAACTGCTACGCTCCTTATCCGGTGAAGTGGCCTTCGCATCGTAGTTGTCCCGTTCAGTGGCAGCGTTCTCGCGACTAAACTGTCTGTTCGACAAAACACAGCGTCCAAACACGAAGCCGTATCGATATGGTTACCCCTAGAGCTCCAGACACGAGAGTTCTCCGAACCCACGCACTTGAAAACTGCAAATTAATATAATATGAGATAAAAAGGATTTAATAAATTCGTAAACGAATAAACACTTTGTTATCGTTACAACAAACCGCATGACGTCTGTAGATAAATTACAAGAAGATATTTAATATATTATATAATTATAGATAAGTGTAGGAAGTGTTTAATTTTCGAATTAAGGCGGTTCCCAGCCTGGAAATTTAACAAAAATTGATTTTTGTGATTTTCGCCAATTTTTAAGATTATTTTAATATTTTTATATTTTAAGCCCAATTGGATCCTAAAATTCCAAGAATTGACGAAGTTACAGCCGTTCAAGCGAAACGATGCGCATCTGGAATATCGATAGGTATCGAAACTTTAAATCCGATTATCTCGAAAGTACATTTTTTGACCTGGCGGGGTCTATGCGATCTAGTTTTGCGGGGGAGGGGCTGGTTTTGAAAGTCTGGAATAAGGCCTTTCTCCTGAAATTTTTTTATGTTTGAACCACTCGCGAAATCAAGTAGAAAGTTACAGGGTATTTTTGCCAATGGTTGACATTGCAAAATTTCGGAAAAAGTGTTTCGTGAACCGATAGTTAATGACGTATATTTTACGAGATAAAATTACCCGGTAACAGTTCCCGCCGTTTAGATAGCAATTAGGTAATGCATAATTAGATGTTTGAAGTATTAAATGATATTTCTCACGATTCATCGAGTTACACTGCGGTGTAACAATATTTTTAATAAATTACAAAATATTAATTACGCGAATATTTAAACCGCGCGGTTTTAAAAATAATAATTTCTAGAGTAATAAACGATAATTCTGAAACAAGTTCGAAAACATAATAATAAAGTAAATAATAATAATTTTTGATAGCAACATGAAACATTATTTTATTTTAACACATTATTTTAGTAAAACATTATGTTATTTCAATAAATGGCTTTAATAAAATCTTAGTTCATTTTAATACGTTAACTTGAATAAAATCTCATTTCATTTTAATACGTTATCTTGGATAAAATCTAATTTTATTTTGCTGTCCAAAATTTAATCACAAACGCCGTAAACTTTGTAACTGAACGAATGAACTTAAAACAATAATTTTTAAAATTCCTTTGTAACAATTTAAATGTATGTTTTAAGCATCCTGTAGTAAAAGCGGAGTGGCTACAATTTTTTACAACTACGTACAACAAACAATAATAGCTGGAAACGGAGACTATCGCAATTACATTTCTGCCGTACATAAACCTGGTTTTCAAAACGCCTTCTCCACCTTTGATAATTTTACTCCCTTCGTAGCTACTTTATTACCATCCTCCGCTTTTCCCGAAGCGTCGTAAATAATAAAATTTTACGCGTGGGCATCGCGAGGCATGTCACCGTGGGGTTATTGTAAAATCGTTAATTCCATTAGGAATCCAGTTTTGTCTATTTCCAAGCCATTCCTATCCGCTTCGTTCACTTTGATTATTGCCACAGTGCCGTTATAACCGCGGTGATGATGTCCGTTGGACGTCCTTGCAAACTTTTCCTTTCTTCTCGACGCTTGTACCAGGATCGCGTGGTAAGACAACCGTACCGAAAGCCTGCTTTCATCTGCTTTATAAACGATTATGAATTTTACATCCGTTGTATCATCGTCATCGTACTACCTTTTTATTACGTTTGGATCGGATAAATCGATTTTTTTCATAGATTCAATAATAACCAATGTGATAAATAAATAATAGAATATAAACGATAGATATTCAATTTACATTAAGTAGTGAAAAATAAAGGTTGTTCATGTTCCACTACATGTACACCATATTTTCTTCATCCATTATAATAGACAATTCTTACTTGTCACGCTATTAGCGAGAAACTAACGAAGCTAGACTTACACCACCCCCTCACAAAACGATACGAAGGTTACGTTTCCGAGAATCTGGCGTTAAACCAAGTGGGCGAAAATTTTGCACCGAACGGCCCAAATTTTGCGATGGCTTTCTATATACGCGCGTCATTGATCCCCGTGACGGATGAACCCGTTGGATCATCTGTTTTTACATACTCCCTAACTGATGGTATCGCACTTCGCGTCACTCGTTGAGTCATATAATGTGCATTAATTAGTGATAACAGCGGATATATATGTTTACACGTTAATCATTATCGCGTTACATGTTTGTACTTTCGTACGCTAGGAATACCTACATATTACCGATTAACGATAAACGCGTAATCAATGCCAATCATCGTGGAATATTGGAGATAGCGCGTTTGAGAGGAACACCGGGCCCCGCTGTGTTGAGGTATTGCGATGAGAAACGACGAAGGTCACGTTATTGTAATGGCATTAAACCGCGAGGAGTTCCTTAGTCGTTCGCGTCGGAGGGATTGTTTATTTATTGCTTTCCGTTTCCTGGTATTCAACGAGACTTTCTCATGCGAATTTTACTTCCCGTCTTCGACCTCAGTCTGTCACGTGTCGTTAATATCGCAACGGCAGATAATTTTGATAACGTATGTAGATACTAGGGGCGTGATACTCGCGGCTATCTCAACGGCGAAATGCAAAACCGTTTAATCGTTGGCAAATTTATCGAAGAGCTATGTATGTACGTACCGGACAGGTTGTGTTAGTGAACTGTAGAAAATTGATCGTATATAATTGCGCTACATATTATTACAAGACGAGTGTTCAGCATTTTCTGTCACTTATGTTCTTGATGACATATCCCACATGTTTTATTTAGCGATTATGTTTTACGAGTATCGACTGAATAAAGTTAAGTAAGGTTCCGTTGTAATACGATCAAGACAGAATTACCGTTAAAAACGTAGACATCTGGAAAGTCGGGAATCGGTTGAAAATTATTATGACAATATGTTAAATCATTTCTGTGATATTTCTTCGCGCTAATTTCCGACTGGCGCTATTTTTGTAATGCGTACAGTAATTCTAATTATTCGTATAGTAATAGAAAGGTCAAGAAAATGTTTAAAATGATTCTGATGGGATTTTGTCTGGCCATAATTCTCAAACGGCCTAATATTTTCAAGATTACTGCAATGTTTTATTTGCATCACAACAGAAATTCACTTAATCGTCACAACGGACTTTAACACGATTTCCGTGGAATTTTATCGTAGTAATTTCCGACTGAGTCAATATCAAGTTATGCTTGCGTCAAGTATCCGAGAAGCAATTGTTTTAAATATATAGATAAAAATAGGACAATCTTATAGCATCGTATTATCTTTTAGAATTTTTTACTTTGCAGTTTTCAATGTCGGAATTATAGAGAATATTGAAAAGAGATACCTCAATACCTCCTTATACGCACAAGTATAATAATCCCATTAAAGAACATACTATGCCTCAACATATATTACACAGTTACACACATAATTTTACTGCTGCAATGAGCTCCACGTTTCCTGTACTTTATGTATTATTTCCGTTTGTTTCTCGACTTTTATTTTTATTTTTTTTACGCTGCTTAATGCACTCTAGAAAAGGCTTTATTTAGCTGAAATAAACAGACCTCTGAGATTTCGTTACACCTTTCGACTCACGAGGTTGGATTAAAAAATTTATTTAAATAATTTGTACGGTGACCATGTTCAACAGAGTACAGAAATGTTGGTCCAGTATTTTATTTTACCATCGAAAATTAAAGTATAAAAAGAGAACTTAAATATTTATTAAAAAGTTAGGTAAGCTACTTAAATAAAGAAAAGTATGGAAATTGCCTAATTCTGTATATTACCAATAATAGCGTCTAAAAGAATAATGCGTATATTAATTTTTAACCGAGACATATATAACAATAACAATTAGACGACGAATTTTATGCAAACACATGTTCGTGAAAAACAATCAAATTTATACATTTTAATAAGTATAAAATTTCCAATTTAGAATGTCCTATTTGTAAGATCAAACGCTACACGTCGAATACAATTTTATCAAAATTCAAAAAAGTCTGAATTTTGTTTTTTAAATACTATGCACGATATTAAACAATATTATAATCGAACCGATGTAATTTCATTGCAACCCCTTTCGACGAGCGAAGCCCCAGTCGAAAGTGCAAAAAGGTAGAGAAAATGACGTTTCACTGACAAATTTTCTTGGCCTGTTTCAGTACACAATGCGCTAGGGGTGATGGAGACAGTGGGCAAACAAGTCCAGGTAGTGAGTGGACTGGGGGTGGGGGGTCCGGTGGGCCCCGTGGGCCCAGTGGGCCCTGTGGGCCCAGTGGGGGGAGATTTGCATCACCATCATCACCCTCACCCCCACTCCCATCCTCCACACCCACACGCCCACCCCCACGGTCACCCTCACGGGTCCCACGGCCACTCGCTCGTCGGCGTAACACCGACCCCTGGCAGGGGTCAGGCGCAACCACCGGTCTCGCATAACCAGCATTTACCTGCGAGATCTACTCCGGTACAGCTGCACAGGTAAGTTTTTTTTATATGTACCTATTATAACACTCGCGTCGCGTGAGTATGCATCCAGAGTCATTAACGCTTTGCGTATATCGACTCGGGCCCGGGGTTCGCTTGCGGCGCTGAGCCAAAGGACGTTTCAGCGTGCGTTGTAGCATAATATGCAAATTGGTAACTAGAAGAAGTACACGTGAAATAGCTGAAATGAAAGGCCACTAAAAGTTTGTCCTTTAAAGTCAAGGATATGGGACCACTGTATACGTTGGGATATACCTTGTAAAACATTCATTAATGCCGTACCCGTGAATCGTGAATACTTTATAAATTATACTTTGGTAGATTGTTCCCGGGGATTGTTGGAGTGGCTGTGTTTTAATTTCCACACTTTTAACGTTGCTGTTAAGATTACGGTAATTCAGTAATAACGACGTTGAACTTTCGAAAATTTAATATGGCTATTTGAGGATTTATTAGCAATAGTCGAATAAAGGACGATTTGTTAACATAAACAAAGAATATCATCTTTGAGCATTATTGAAATAGAGACGGTTAATAATTAGGAAAAAAAATCCTACTATACGCGTTAGAAAATTGCGCTAACTATTTGCGCTGTAATTCCCGCCAACTTTGTAAATAGCCATAAAAAAATTTTTAAACGGCAAACCAGGATGTTACTAAATGTTTATTATTGTCGATATCAGAGATACCGACCTCGGATAGCACTTGAAATTTGATTAAAGGTTTGGTTTATAAGAAAAAAAATCCACCAGACTTTACTATGGGTATTTAAATTAAATAACTTTATATCGTCTCCGATAGAGAGCAATGGCCTTTGTCGGGTTAATGACACCGTTAGGTACGCACGAAAGTGATAGCGGAGTTCAGGAAAAAACTCGTACAAGAGAATATTTTGTGTAACACAATTGTCGGAGAAATCGCGAAAATGTATCGTAAAATGTGCAGACAATTTTAACATTAAATTCATCTGTTGATATTTAATCGTGAAGCACACTTGAATACCTTTGACGCAACAGGTTTTCGAGCGAACAGACAGAGGGAGGCGAAATGTTAGAATAATTACACGAAAATTGATATTCGTAGATAAAGTGATTGCGATAAAGGACTAATGTACTGATAGCTATTTAATGACGGAGCCAGGTGACACGTAACAATGTACATCCGTACACGAGACGAACAGCAAACGCTTTTGGGAATAGGAAAAAATGTTGCAAGTAAAAGTTCATTGATGTCGTTTCAGCAATATTCTGAACGCACAACGGAATATGACGCAGGAAAATAATCTCTTTTGTCCAAATTGAAATTTAGAACTGAATGTTGGTATTATTTTATCCCTTTTCTCCAAATAGGATAATCGATAATTATGGGAATGATGTAGAAAGTATTTCAAATGTTATTATTGGAAATATTTTAGTTACGGTTCTGGTATTTTTATTTGGAAAATTAATACATAAATATAATCAACATCCTCTTGTCCATGGATAGCTCAATTAATTAAAACGATATATAAAACAATGCACTGGCTCTTCGGTGTAAAAATGTAATCAAATATTGTAGAACGTATCGTAGAGCTGAACAGAATTAATCGGACGACCGGAATACCTTTTCGTAACGTGCCACAAATTTGTACAAAATACTCTTATACCCGTGAACTGGGTAAACCAGCTTGAGATTAGTATACGCGAAGCCTGTTATTTTTTTCTCTTCATCTCCGCTTGTTCTTCCACTTTCTTCCTTTTGCCAATTTTGTAAGGCGGGCATAAAAACGGTTGTAGAATCCTTATAAGCTCTTTTTATGACACAACATTAGACGGGAAACAGATAACAATGAAAGCCTGTTGCTTTAAAAACAAGACGTCGCTTTGACGTGATGTGACTGCAATTTCGTTCCCGGTCGTGTGTAACTATTCTGCATACGCGCACTCGTAGGTGACACGGCGGTGCGTTGAATTATAGACGGAGGAAACGGGACGAACGGATATTGCAGCTGACAGCATCGCGACGTTGTATTCTTCGTCTGATACTTGCGTAAAAAAAAAGACGGAAAAAACATTTGCGTGTCCTCCGTGTACGCCTGCATTGAAATCAAACGTCTTGTTAATAAAGTTGTGGATGGTCCCACGAGTTCCATTGTTAATTGAACATAGCGAAACGAATAATTGGAATGTCAGGATTATGTTTGTACAAATCTCACGTAATTTTAATACTTCATATTAATCTTCAGAATTATAGGTATATCTTCATTACTGTTAATGTATTCATCTTAATATCATTGATGCTAATAATATTATTAAGATTGATGTCAATGTTAAGTACTAAAAGTACTTCCAATTTTTACAAACATAATTCTGACATTCCAATTATTCGTTTCACTGTGTTCATTTAACAATGAAACTTGCGGGACTTTCGACAACTTAACATGATTAACATTAATATTAACCAGTAATTAATTATGGATATGTTAACCCATTAAAGATCATGATCCTTAATCGTAGAAAATATAAAATTACATTGTTAATGAAAACGATAATACCGATTACCATTCAGATACTTTGAGTATCGAAAAATAATCAGAATAAAAAGCTACATATAATAATTTACAGCTCAATGGATTAAATTACGGGTTAATTGTAGATGCGCTTGTTGGAAAAAGAATCACGGTTGCGTTTCCCTTAGGTTCAAGTACGGTTAATAGTCAGGGTCATAGTCACGACTCTATCAACGGATAACCTGCATTTAGAACGAAATAACGAGATGTTGCTTCATACAGACGGATACTACATACGCAATGACAGTAGTTTGGCTTCAGTCATCGAAACGCACGGTTGAGAAATGCGCGTCTACGAGTCTAATATTTCTGAAATATTTAACAAATGTTTGTTCGAGACACGTTGTTTTATGTAAAGTAAATATTGGGTATACGGATTTTCAAAATAGTTTTTACGGATCATAATAAATGTGTCTGACATTTAAACAATGGAACAATAATCAATTTAATTGGAGCACACGCATTCTTTTAATTTTGACCTCCGGTCGCGTAAATCTTGTTTTTCTAAATTGGGAATGCTTTTCTTCAGTTTAATTATGTGGTTATTAAAGTTGTTTGTGGATTTACTGTTGAACAGGCTATCATTTGATACAGCGGTATCAAATTTTCTTTTATAAAAGATAATAATAAGCACTCCTGAAATATGAAAATATCGGTTCTACATTGTATCTGTAATAACATCTTAAAAAGTCTATATCCTCTTTTGATACGTGATAAATGTTAAACATTACATTATTAGTTGAATCAAAATGATTTAACACTGTTACTTATTAACAGGGACAACAAACTGCGTTACTCGATTGATTTAATTTAATATTAATAAATTTAATTGTCCCTAATTAATATTAATATTAAAAAAATATTTACTTAATATCAGTGAAGAAATATATTTTTCTGAATTTTAGAAAAATACTTTTGGCGTCACATATACGTTTGGCAAGCCCAAAAATATGTTTGAACCAAATATTAAGACATATGTATCGTGGAGCAGTCTTGCGAGAATGAAAAAAAGTACTTTTTGTCACAGCATTACTATCGATTAATTTGCTTCTAAATAGGTTCTTACTATTTTTTCTTCGCAAAACACAAATCGTTCTTCCGCTCGCTGACTGCGTAATTATAACGCAAATTATCGATCTGGATAATCGAACAGATAAAAATGTTCTATTTAACGAAACACGATTAACTCCGCCGACGTCCGGCTGATCAGGGTTCCAGTGTGGTGATTAGCGTAATTCATTATACTGTCAGACGCAGATATTATTTGTCTCGTATATAATTCAGCCGTTACGTCTTTCGTGTCGCGTGTGCTAATTAAAGCGCGTTCGTATTCAAACACTCGATCAATCAGAATTTCCAAGTCAAATTTCAAACTTTCGAAATGTAGGTCATACAGAGATTTTCCGGCACACAGGTGTGCGACGCCTCTGTTCAGAAGACGTCCGTACATAATTTTATTATCGTCCCTGGCTATCCCCAGTTTTTTTTTTCTCTTCAAGTTACATCGAACGTAAAAGCTCTCCGATGTGTAATCCGAAGGTAATGCGCATCGCGGAACGTGGCCCATGAGCGACGACGACCTCGAGATTCGAGACTTGAAATACGCGGCTTGGAGAGGAATCGGAGTTTGGACGCGTAACCTAACTTTACCGTGCACGGCGCATGCGCACCCTCCGCCTTACCACTACTGCTACCTGTCGATTCTAACCTCAAACGTCAACGTGCAACGTTGATCTTTAACCTCACAAGTCTCGCTTTTGCGATTTATAGTTTATGGGAATATCAGTGCGAACGATAATTACTGGTGTAAATTTGAAGAAAATCACACGAGCGGACCATAAATCTCCGCGACGCGATGCACCAGATGTGCGAACGACGAGGTATGCGCGCAAGAAGGAGGGATTCCTTTGAAACTCGAGGTTGCTCGTTTGCATGATGAAGTAAGTCCACGCAGTTATTTTCGTTACGACGTTCGATATTCCTCGAATGCGCGATGCTGGGTCGTACAATAGCTTTATATGATTCTCGGAGATATCCGTGGTAACGAGTCGGATGGTTCCATTAAGCGCGATCGTTTAATAACCTTAATCGAATGCGATGTACCAGAATACAGATTTGGAAGTAACGTCCTTGTTTCGAGCAGTTTTAAACGATGTATACCAAACGTTGCGTTTACTGCGTGTCGAAATTACTTCGCGTACTGCAATACCGTGTGAAACTTCGTACAGAATCTTCGCTAATCAGAGTTGGATATTCGCGGTTTTTCGTGCTCGATATGTTAATAGTCACGATCATACGTGCGAAGTACTGATTACGCAGCGCAAAGAACGCGGGAAAACGGTTAGGTTAGGTTCGACGCACGGAACGTATGGTTGGGACGTGCGGCGAGAAGGAAATGCAGGAAACAAATAACATTGCGACACGCATAGACTATGGGTTATGAATCACATCTTTAGCGAGCAATATATGTTGAATTAAAGGAGGGGGATGCAGCGAAGCTGGGGATAAGAATCACTTTGTACAGTTATCCGTATGTTGCTTCGACGTGACATTCGACCAGTCCCCGAGTATCGAAGAACGTACGGAATTAACCCTCCGTTAGTCACCACGGGGTATCTGAATACCCCCGAGAACATTACGTTTACGAAGTTTACAAAGTTTTGATAAATTTCGATTTTACCTCTCAACGTCTGTACAGGGTATTTCTGTGAAAATTTGGAATCTAAATATCTCGAGACCAATACAATTTTTGGAAAAGATGTTGGGTAGAAAAGTTTGACGGTTTGGGGGGCTAAATACAACTCTTTTATCTCTTTTTTTTATTTTTTCAGCGTTTCTAAGGTTATATCTAATAATGTTGAATGTGAGACATTATTTCCTCTGCTTACATCTTCAAAAGATTGATTCTCGTTTGAGAAAGAAAGTTGATCTTCGGATAACCTTAAAAACGTCCAGTAAATAAAAAGTAAGAAGGAAAGTGATATTTTCTCCCTTAAAACCGTGAACACTTTTGTGTTCAACATTTTTCTCGAAAATGCCTCGATTTCCAGATAGGTATTTAGATATTAAAATTTTTAACGAACGACATATAGTTTTCGTACTCAAGAACAATCCTAACCTGATAACGTGTCATTTTCAGTGTGAAGATGAGAAAGTATTATAATAATCCAAAAGTAGGTCTGCGTAGTTTTTATCCAATGACTAATACATGTATAATGACAAAAATTCTACTAAATGATAAACAGTAATCAGTTCCAGGTAACGATTAGATATGTCGCTTATTATCGATATGTTAAATGATATACAATCTAATTATCGACGATTTGACGATAACCAGCATTAATATACGCCTTAATATTAATATTATTTATTATTGACGATGATGAAACCGGAAAAGCGATGTAACAATTTTGACAGAGCAAATGAAAGGAAATAAGATATTATTTGGCAGTTTCTATTTGAATTCGCGTAGAATGAGAATTGGGTGTAAGGACTTGTTGAACGAGGAGAGAGAAAGCGGACAGTGAGATGCGCGGTGGGGAGTAAAAGATGGCGGTGATGGCGGAAGTGTTCTTTGCCTTTGTATAAGTTGGGACAGAAGTCTGGCAGTGAAATTTGCGAGATTGGATATTAACCCTTTCAGACTCATATTTCTCGTAGAAAATAATTTTCTCTTCCACTTTCGTCCCTGAAGAAGAAAGGCTATATATTTTTGTATTCGCGTGTATGTAGTAATAATTGAAGTACTAGGTATAGGACGTTATCAATTTTTTTTTGGATTTCGACTTTTTTTTACACGAATATCGTCTCTCGTAACATGAATACAAGATGAAAATGCTTGAATAAAATTAGCACGCGACGATAAAAAATATTATGTAATGCGTTACATAATATCCGTAAACATTGATGTTTGCGATGATGTTATCAACGGTAACGAGTAACATAACTTTTCTTCTTGCACAATTATCTTTCGCAGAATTACAGTAATAATACTGGTCATGTTCACTTAATACTCTGAGGTGTTCATTTAAGAATTTTTAAAGTTCCAAATAACTTTCTTATCCCTCCCATGATGTTTAAATACTGACGTAATTAACGACATTGTGTCTTTTGAAAATCGTAAGTTTATTATCAAAAGTAGTTCTGTTCTTGTTTCGCGTCACGAAGCATGGGTTCTCAACCTCTTCTGATATTTGTTCGTAATGTTACCACTGAACCAAATGTTTATAATGCAAAATTTGGAAACACCGGATAGCCGAATTCAATGTGAAAATTGTTTCACCGTTTCCTCGGGTTGACACAAGGTAGAAGCTATCGTTCTGCAACCATTAACATTTAACATGACCCAATATTGGGTCATGAGCGATACCTAATTAACCATTTAGCAAAATAAGCGCGTGCTTGAGACATCAAGGGAAAGGGGCACCATAGAAATTTTCCCATTTCCTCACCGTAAGTTTCGTGTTATTTTGGAAAATAAAATCCAATTTTACGAAGGATTACTGTTTATATTTTGAATTAGATATATCACGAGGCAACAAAGTCTGTTATTGGGAGTTAACCCAACTTGTGTGTTTGTATCGATTGTATCTACACTTGACATCAGAAGCGAGAAAAACAAATGAAAATATTTGTTTCCTAGGGAGGACGCCGCAGCGTATTTAAACGTTTCAATGGGAATGTGAATTTTTCTGGAATCTCTGAGCCGCTCTGAATAAACAGTACGAATCGCTAAATAATTGGAAATTGTGCAAAGGACGGTCATCTTTAATCGCCATTGTGATTGTGAATTGGCAGTTCAAATTTGTAATGTAATTATGTTATTAAAGAGTGGTTGATCTTTTAATCGGAGGCCGTCCCTACATGCATTGAGATTTCAGCTTCTGTCTGCAATACCTCGTAGGTAGTGATAACTTTCTTGTTGAAAATATTAATTGGTTCTTCCTACGAACAGCTTACCTTTCTCGCTTCTGACCTCACAAATGGTACTGTCCATAAAAAAAAAACAATATAAAATTGCGGACACGGATTGATTCCCCTAAAGTGCCTGGAGGTCTCTAAACGTATCAACTCGATCCTGGTCGGGACCCAGAGGTTGATAAACCCTGTTGCAAAGCATCGACATTTTCGAACACCTCTGCAAGTCGCCTAAGAAATAGTTGGTAAATAGACTATTCGTGGAAAGCACCGATGTGTGCTTGATTGTATAGTCATAGAGAATATATCTTTAATAGTAGCAAGCAAATGAGCAAGGAAAGGTGGGGCAAAAGCCGTACAGTGGAGGCGGGAAAGGAAGGTAGGATCGGTGGAGGGGGCTCAAGGCCGAGCAGATTTCTTTTTTCTTTGTTCCTTTGGTAAGCGCGAACGAAAAATGGTTTTTCATAGATAAGAGCGCAGGGTGTATAATAATTTTAGAAAATCGACCGGTGACGGTGGTATTTATCGAACGACGTTTGACTGTTAGCGTACACGCATGAATTTTATTAGCACCAAACGTGTGTACAAGGTGTCCCATTTAGGCCGCGTCTAAACTTTCACGGTACAAGGGCTGTATCCGTCTATAATAACACTCTACTATTAAACTCTTAAGATATCAAACATATCTAAAAATACAAAAGATTCATTTTTTGAGACCACTAGGCTAACGAGACACATTGAAACGTTCGAGCTAGTTGGAAAACACACGTTTCATGCATATCGAGATTTCTAGAACCACCATCCTCGTATAGAGCAAACACGCAAATCTATAATTACTTCGTCGCTATATTCAATAATTCAAAATCAGTGTGCGCTCGAAAACACCGAGACGCGTACATATAAACAGTTATCTTATAAACTCGAATTCCGCTCGGCGTGTCGTAAAACTGTACCGTGTCATTGATAAATCGAAGTTTAATTTACGTACGGTCTTCTACCTGCTCTTCTCGCACGCTTTATATAAGTGTACGTCATGTACATATGTACATAGGTCTATCGATCCTACGCTCCTCCCTTCTCCACCTCTGCCCTGTCAACCCCTCCCTTTCTTGCTCTGGGAATGATGCACGCTATGCGATCTACAGTTGCACTTTAGTTCTTGTTCCACGATATGCTTGTTTTTCTTTTTCTTTTCCTATCAATGCCTCGATTGTCGGCACAGTTTCTTGTCTTCCTAGTTCTCCTTATACTTTTACTTCTCGCGATGAAATTAAAGCGAAAGTATTCGATTTTAAAGTATTCACGGAAGACTGTCCTTAGAATCGTGGAGAAAGAAAGTTTATTGTTATATTATTATTATTTTAATAATTACATAAAATAAAGTTTGATTAGTTCTGAACCTGCTAAAATTCGAAATACTGTAATTTTTATCCAGTTTGCTTTGGAGCTTGAATTCGATAATAATATTAGAAGATTATTTTAAAAAAAGCTCACTATATATACATACATTAATAATAACAACCTAAAACCGGATAATTGATTAAAACTAACAACGTTTCTGAACACGGCCAGCAGTTTGTGCCGAACTTGGGTTCAGGGCTAGATTTCGGATTCTCAAGTTTTTGGACGTGGCGATGTGTTTTTGTAATATCTCTTGATCGATTGCTTTTAATATTGATCGATAACCCCGTTGAAAATATTTTAAAGATACGAAATTTTTTTCTTATTTCTATATGTAAGAATTATCACGCTATTCAGTTCTTTTTTCTTCAAGTGGTTTAACAGATAAACCGCTATACAAGATTCAAGATATAAAAAAAAATACTAACAGGGTGGATTTACCGTGAAACATCTATAAAATAAATTTCAGGGGTGTTAAGAGTTAGACGGTGAAAATGGAACAGTATTTTTGTATATGAAATTATACACTGATGTCAAATTTCTATGTGCTCGTCATTTACCAAAAATAATAGAATTCGACTATCATACCAATAAGTCACTTTATAAGCCACAGTCATTCAGTTGAGAATACACTTGTAACACGTAAGGTATTAGCATACATTCGTGTACTACGACGCGTCAAGACGTGTTACGGGCTTTCGAACATATTTAGACACGTGAAACGTTTGATTCTGGGTCTGTGCGACGCGGAAGCTTGAAAAAGTGCGCTAGGATATCATTACACGCTTTAACGCGTCATACGAAATGCAAGATTTGCAATTGCGTATCGTAGAGGAGCGTGGTAAGGCGTGGCATGGTTAATCACGTGCTCCCGTGGACGTGTTAAACGTACGAGACACCAAGCATTAAAAATATTCCGCGTGTTAGGTCGTCGCAATTGAATGCATGTAAAGACATTGCGTGTTAACTGCGTGTCTCCACCTTCGCGCAATATAGTAACATGCGTTTAGTAACATATGTTACTCTAGTGTCACGAACATAACACGTTATAGCCCGCGGACATGTTAAACGGGTAAATTAATATGATATCCGTGGATTTAGAACTATTCCCCGTGTTATAACGTTTCAATTGAATGTGTGTTAACACGTCTCTTCACCTGCACGCAACGTAAATACACGCGTTTAGCAACATATGTTACGTTCTTGTCACAAACGTAACACATTCGCGCGGGGATACTATACGTATAAATAAATATGATGCCACGCGTTTAGAAATATTTCACGTGGAACGTGAACGCGTGTTCTTTGTTTCGTATTAAACGGGTTTCTCAGTATAAGATGGTCGAAAACGCGTAGAAAATTCGGTAGTCTGCCGAATTCGCGGCGAAAATTATAGTCAGTCGGTGTGTCATTAGACTCCGTGTACAAATTCGTACACACATTTACATATATGCATCATACTGTCGTTCCCTTCGCTGACCTGCGTACGCATATAACGTCCTATCGCGTGCGCATCACTCGTCAGGGGGAGAAAGAATAGATGATACATGGTGGGGATGAGGTTTTAAAGGTGGGAGGGGGTCAGTGACCGTTACGTCATTGAGAGCCCATAGTCGAGGAAGAGCCATCAGGCAGACGACTAAAACGTTGATCTCGATCGTAGGTTTCTCGTCGTAAACGAAAAACGAATTAATTCCAACCTAGAGTAACGATCGACTGTGACCGAGGATATGGCCTGACAGTCCGAAGCTTGGGCCTAACTTTGTTTCAGGGTGACGACACTGATTTTCAATTTTTTTTCACTTCGAATATTCCCGTTGCTTGCGAATTTGAAGTCGAAGAAATGAATCACTGTTCATTTGATGTAACGTCTTGTTTAGTCACTACAGATATCGAAACAATTTGGATGCTGCCCCGAAACACGAGGCATTCTTTCGAAGCACATTTTTATGGATATGTAGTTACTTTTTTACGATCGCAGGGAAAATTGTCCGCATGCGTGGACCAATAGCTACCAGGGAATTGTGTATGGCGGTATTTCCCAAACGCCGGTCCGTGGCAATGTTTGCTCTTGTCCCCCCGGTGAAATGAGAAAAATAAGGAAGGACCACAAATGACGGTGGTCGTCGTGGTAAACAGTGGTTGCCCCATTAATGTGCTTGCGTGGAAAAATGGAAAAGGCCATTTCGAGTCAAATTTAAAATTTTTACTTTAAATCCCGAAATGGGCTCGAAAGAGGAAAACATTTTTATCTATTATTTTATACTACTGGAGGAAGTTTAAGAATAGTAAGGAAGATTTATTAACTGCGAGAATAAACAAAAATTAAGTCAATAGAAAAATCTAAAGATCGGTGTTGTAAAATCTATGGGTATTGTTTAAACTAAAGGAACTATGATTACCACAGATGTAAGGGATGTGCTATGAATTAAATCGCAGATATTTGTTCTTTAGAAAATGGTAAACAAAATGAATTCACTGTAGAGCTAATCTAATATTGTGAAACAATTTTTAGAGGTTTAAGAGAAATGGGATTTGTAAAACTGACGTCACTTATGTCAATGACAAGAACTGTGAATCGAGATTACATGTAATCAAGTTTCAATGTTGCAATATTACTTCGCATATGCTTATGTAACAAAGAAGATCCTATGTTTGATAGTACAATAAAACTGACCATATTGTACCAGTGCTATTTCCCATGTAAGATTCTTAGAAAGTGAAATTAACAATTGCTCAACATCTAATAATTTTCGTCATGTCAGCCTTCAAATAATTAATTTCGTCTCGGTGCATCAATATCAAGAAATATCTCCGAAAGCATTTTGGAAATCGCCGAACGTTCCGACTGTCGACGCTCCGAAACAATATCTGTGAATGAAAGAGTTCCGTCGAAACTTTATAAGAATACCGAATAACCGGCCGTGCATTCTGTAAACAATTCACGCGTCATCGTCGCGACGCATTTCCCTCGGATTCAGGAATTCACCTACAAAATGCCCGAGAACGGACTAACAGTACTTAGGAAAAAAAAGGAAAACGAAATATCGGCCTGGCGCCGATTGACCTTGCACCATAATTCGCCAGCAAGTAAATGCAGGAGACACGGACCTCCGCGCGCTCTGGGTTGTGGAGAGATGTATGTATTCGACGGTCTGGCAACGTCGCGTCAGCAACGTCGCCTTACGAAAGCAGGCAGGCACATTCACCCTTCGCGATGATGCCCGGCGCATGCGCGGCCATTCGGCATAGCGTAGGCACCGACGTACCGACACGCGGAACCACGATCTGGTGCTGTACCCGCACCGCACCGCATCTCCCTTTGTATCCTAGGGGCGCATGCGCGCCATATCTTGCCACATGTGGCAAACTGCCGCCGAAATGTCGTCCGTCCCGTACTCTGCCACATGTATGGCCAATGGCAACGTCTCCGCGTGAATCGTATTTTCATCGCGTCACGCGATTGGCTAGCCGGCCGTGCACCCATAATCTTTTCACGCACTTGTTTGCCGCCTCTCCCCCCTCCCCCTCAATACCCCTTCCCGCCCCCTTTTACTCATAAACACACACGAGCAGACATCGCGCATACGTATATTCTGCCCCTCTCCCGCGCCCACACTGGCTCGCACAACATTCGCTCGCTCTCTCTCCCTCTAGCGCCGGCTGTCGTTCTCTCTTTGTTGTTCTTCAACTCTTTTCATCTAGATCTAATTTTGTACGTACGATTCCAAGCAGTGAGCCGCCTTTTTAAGTATATGCGTAAAAGCATGTTTACTGCACACATATGTATCCAAATGTAAGAGCGAACATTTTTTTTCCCTGTGGTTCTCTGGAACATCTTTCTGCTTCTCGGTCGTACCGTAACGTCACATTTGGCAAAAGTGTGTCGCTCGATGGTCCCGCTTTTCATTGGTCCCATGTGCACTTTGCTCGGCAAAACATGGATGCAAGATCATCTTCGAAAATAGATAATAATTAGGAACGGCTGGTTGGGGTATGTTTGCGCCTCAGAGACTGGTGGATGATCTGGTGTTCGGTCGATGGGGATTTCTGGATTGATATGTACGTGAAATTTATTTTTACGTACGGATATTATATTAGCAGTGATCAAAAATATACTTCGAGTTCTTTCCGTGCATCGGTAAACATGATTAACCGCTCGCTAATGTAACGAAACGTGTTAGTAGGGCCGTCATTGTATCGTTTAGTGAAACACGTTAGCAAGGTCTCTCTGATACTTACTGCACGCGTTAGTGTAGTACTATATCGTTTACTGAAACATGTTAGTATGTAGTTTTCTGTTATATATTGAAACACATTAGTAAGGTCATTGCCATTTAGTGAAACATGTTAATAAAGCCATTCTGTCGTACACTGAAACATTGTAGTAAGATCATTCTGCCACTTACTGAAGTTAATTGCCTATCATTTACTAGACATGTTAGTAAGGTTATTCTACTATTTCGCGAAACAATATCGGTAAGATCTACGTCGCACTTTTCCAATATCGATCTTATGATTTTACGGATAAAGTAAGCTGTTATTCTGTACTTTCCTTAGAACTTTACCTGTACAAGATCTAGAACATCCCATAGGCACTCTTCGATGCAATTTACTAGCATAAACGCATTGAGTGTTCAACAATACATCGCCGTTGTACGCGAAGCAACATTTATACCGTCTACACGCGTCGTGAAATTCGCGGACAGTAAAGAAAAATGTTTTTACATCTCCCTTCGTTTCTGCTCAGTTTCTACTTGTTTTCTTAGGGTCTCGTGTCCTTAATGTGTGTAGCGTTTTAATATGCACGTATACGCGCATTGAAAGTCCGCTAATGCAGAGTTCAATGATACATGATACGTCGAGAAATCTTGTTGGAAAGTACCGTTATAGAGGTATGATCGCCGAACCGGCTAATCAATTTCCCGATTATGTTGACCATGTTTTTTGCAAAAAAATAAAATAAAACGGAATATTATATCAGGTTTATATTTATTATTGGGAGTGTATTTAAAATCAATTTTTTGGCTTTGTTAAGTTTGAATTAATTCGCGCGAGTGTGTTCTAAGTAGATACCGTACGATCTTTGTTTATGAATGAAATTTTGTTTATTGAAGTGTACAGATACGTCGAAGGAATAATCTGTGACTACTAATACATTAGTGGCATCCGGCAATTGTGCATTGTTATTAACCTTTTAAGTTTTATTTAATCATCGTTATATATTTTATAAAAATTGTTTTAATGCGGCGGTAACGTTATTCCCGTGATTCACTATGGATTCAAGCATCAAGTTACACGACTGTTTCATTTAAAAGTAAATACATGTTGAATAAAGAATAATTGTGTGCTAAGTTGTAACGTCGCGGACAACCTACCAACAGCAGCGTGCAAAATATTAAAGTGATGGATCTGAACGACACATTAATACGCGTCGCTATAAATAAAAATATTTATCGACGTTAAACATAAATCGGAGATGTGAATAATATTCGTGAATAACCAAATTATTAATGGGAGATCCAGGATGTCAATCTCTTAAAACCATATTTTGGCGCGGAAGCATTATCATTGGTCCAAATAATTTCGAGGTGAACTTAATATACGAATAATCGTTTTGAGGTCGATATAAAACGATATACAGGGTGATCCGTTGAATGCAACAACCTGGAATATTTTTGTTACGCAAATTTGGAAAATGGGGTCCTTAGTTGCGGGTTATATGGTTTAGAGCTGCTCACATGACAAAGTAGGATTTTCGATGTATTTACTATTTTTTTTGGCGGAGTCATGAAGGTGACGAAGTGACAGTAGAAAACATTAATTTTTGTGTTAGAGAGCAAAAAATAATATGAGAAACGCATACAAACAAAATAGTAAATAAATACTTTGTAGTGATATAAAACCACTATTCATTAACATTATTTTTCACCACGTTTTTGTATACCTATTTCGACCAACATGTATTTTAGGTCCAGAAAAAAATTGGAGGAAAAAGAAACCTCATAATTCTTTTAAAAATCATTGTAGCAAAAGTAAAAAATTTAATTAAGTAAAAACGATTAATTGGCATGAAAAGTAGCGGAAAATCAGAGAAAACATTAAGAAATATTATGTGCGACTAGGATCCCTCATGTGCAAAATATTCCAGTTAGTGACGGTTGGGTCAACCATCCTGTACACGAGTCAACATTGAATTCCTAACAATAACGTTGATTAACAATTGTTGCAGGCCGACGCAGAGCTACGTAAACATTAAGAGCAGCAGCCCGGTGTCGCCGAGAACTGTGGGAACGGGAACGACGTACGTCCAGGGTGGTGCAGCCGCGTCTTCCGTAGCTGCAGCGGCCGCAGCGGCGGCAGCGACGGCTGGAAGCGGCGCCGCCGGAGGTCCGCCAATCGGTGGTGGGGTCGTCGGTAGCGGTGGCGGCGGTGTCAGCACCGCCGGTGGCGCGAACAGCGGAACCGGCGTCGTCGGGGCTGGTGCTGTTGCCGGTGCCGTACCGTCCGTACCATCCGGACCGCTGCCCGGAAGCGGGAACAGCAGCGGTACCAGTAACAGCGCCGGTGCCGGAAGCAACGGTGGCGGTAACAGCGGCACGGGGTCCGGCGCACCAGGAGGTTACGTCGCTGTACCGATGGCGGGTGGTTTGCGATATATTCATCCTTATCCACCGACGCCAACGTCGGCGTCGGCGCCCGCCGTGGCTACGGTGGTCACCTCTGCCTCCTCGGCATCGGTCCCTGTACCCGTTCCGGTCTCCGCGACGGTACCTCCCGCGAACCCGCCTACGGTCAGTCAAACGCCACCACCACCACTCTCGGGAACAGGCTACGCCGCGAGAGATGCATATCGCAGCGCCACCTCGAACGTAGGTATTTCCCTATGACTGTGCCCCTGAAACACTCGTAGCCCGAGCTTCTCCAACGAGATACGATGCACCACGTTCCGTCAAGCCTGGTATACTCAGTGCGAGTTTATCGGCTCGCCGTTTAGGGGGTTACGCGTAGTCAGGAGACCGAACACGAATTTTTGCGGTTTAAAAAGAAAACAATGTTTTTAATTTCTTTTTATGTTTTTAATGCTGCGACTAGATATAACTCATTAGGACGTGGATGCTTATCGTTTTGCAAGGGTTTACACTGTCAGTTGTGCAGGTCGTAATTGTTGATCGATTTTGATGAACAATAGCTCGTTTGAAAGATAAAGTATAATCAGGGGAGATCAGTCGATCAGAATTTTGATAATACTTTTCTGTTGATGAAAAGTAGCGATTCAAAAATTGCAAATGCCCAAGACAACTTTACGCGTGGAAAGAAATCTTTTATAAAAATTCTGCTTAACTGAACTCCCCTGATCATCCTTTATCTTTCGAACGAGCTATTGTTCGTCAAGATCGGTCAACAATTACGACCTGCACAACCGACAAGCTCATGCGTGTCTTTGCCTATTTTTGTGAAAAATTCGCCCCCGGGGGGACTTGCTCCCACTACTCCCACAACGCCCCTGTATTTTGCATGTTGTCTGCCCGATTATTATCACCCGTCGCTGAAGTCACTCACGATTTGCACTAGAGCAGAGGTTCCCAAACTTTTCTTTCGCGTACCACTCACGTTTATTACGTCAAAACAGTTCAAAACTTCAATGCATTTATATCAAAATGATAAGGCAATAAAATGTTACAATATAAGTTTTTAAAGTATTTGATTAGTTTATCAAAAACGGAACAAAAATTTCCCGAGATTCGCGATAATAATAACAATATATAAAATTGATAAGAAACAATAACTTACACGAAACATAAAACGGAATATAAAATAACATTAGATCTGCTACAAACATTAATAGGTACATAAAAAAAAAAAAAACATTAAAATTATTTTCCGTGCTATCATGAGGCCTTCCATGTACCACAGTTTGGGAACCATTACGCTAGAGCCTATCCAACAGCCTTGACGCGCGTCGAGCGACCTCGCACCGTTGTCGTCCGTAATTTTGAGCTTCTCAACACTTCCGAGAACACGGAAAACGATTCTTTTTCTTTCAACTGCAAGGGTAGGCGTGAACGAAAGGTTACTAGCTCGACGGGTGGCGTGGTAACGTTGACCGATTCCCAACTTTACTCCCGAGAAGCGTGTAAAGGCGCTGGCGAGGGAATTCGCTCGCTCATTGACTCGCTGGGTTTTCGATAGCCGGACAAAGACGTCGATGGGAGTGTCTCTTTCTCTCGAACGCTGACGTCTCGCGGAATGCATATAGCGCGTAGGATGGCGTTAGGAGTGGGGGAAATCGTCCTTCGCATAATTCGTAATGCCCGTCCGAACGAACGTTTGGAACGCGCTGCACAAAACGCGCGCACACGCATCGCCTCTGCTCTGCCCTTGACTTTCACCCACTATTGGCCCTCCCCCTTTTCCCTTCTGACTGACGATGTAACCTATCTTGTGCCACCGCTGCGCAGTTTCAAAACGTGACATTGCCGCAGTGTCGAAATTTAATGAATGGGCGATACCGTAAACAGAAATTCCTTCGTTTCTTTTCGTTTAATTAAGAATAGTTGATTATTTAGATTAAAGCGGGTTTAACAAAGAGTAATAGTTGTTTCAATCGCTTGGGGGTATAAAGTAGGAAATTAACGATTGCACGAAGCTGTCTCAAAATGATTTAAATAAAAGGACTGTTTTATTTGTTGACGTTTTGATTCTGGATCAAGGAACTTGTTAATTATACCAATCCATAAATCAATGAGTATTATAACTTTCGTACGTATAGTAACATATTCAAACTTGGAATATTATTGGAAAACTCTTGCTCACTTTTAATCTAAAATATTCTCTTTTTATACATTCGAATAAAAAAAATGGAGGACTTCTTCCCATAGAAACGACGCGATTAACACGTTGATCGCCCACGTCTCCCGCATTAGGGTGACACGCGAGTTTCAGTACCATAATTACTAAATATTAATTTTATTAATATTAATGTCAGAGTTATTAACGCGTCATGCGTGTCAACCAATGTGGGCACATGGTTTCATCAACGTGTTAAAACGTCTGGATTTTAAATTGAACTTAAAATTAATTAATCTTACGCTAATTGTCGGTTCTGACTTTTTCCTTCCTACGAAAATCATTCCATCAGCCGATACATGTATCGTTTAGAACTTTTCTTGTACAAATTTGATTCGAGATATAGTTACGAATGGAATTATAAAATATTTAAGATTTGTTCTAGACTTGGGGTTTGATTTATTCGGCAGAATCCTGCAAACAAGCGTTGCCCTAATTGTTTTGAGTAATATATTATACTCTGTCCTATCCCCTGTATTCCCCGCTAGCCTACTTTCAGTTTTCACCTACTACTACAACGATTTTTATTTAAACCCACACGCCATGTACATATAGAGCTCGACATAATTTTACCAGGGTTCAAAACGACTCCCTCGTACTGGAATTTTCATTTCTTCGCTATCCCGAGAAAAATTGCAGCTTGATAGTTGTAACGAACGTAATGTTACATAGTTTGCAATACATTACACACAGGAGTGGGCGGGTGAAAGTACGTTCGCCTACTCGTCGTCTTTACGGGTGTGCGTAAATGCACGCACGTACGAGCACAATTGCATCTCGTTATTTTGTCTATTCGCCTGAACATTTCCAGCTGCTCAGTCACTTCTTTTGTTCCCTAATTGCACGTACGAGCAGTGCTACACGATGAATTTCTTGCGCTAAAGATCTTTTCTAAGATTGCTTGATATTTTTGGTACGATTTCCCCACTCGCCAATTTCTTGTTGATGCAATCATTCGTTAGATTAGAAACGTGATATCAACGATAATTAGGGCGTCTTGTTTTCCTCGTTTTGTTGCTTTCAAAATATTCTTGTTCACCGATATAGAATGATACTATATCTAGGCTTTTCAAAAGGGTATTTGAGACCTTGAATTAGTTAACTTGAATCTGCACACGCTAGAGGTGACGAGTTTTATTGGAAAACATTATTTTTTTCAACCTGCGGTCTCACGATTGTCGATAAATCAAAATAACAAAACATTTTGTTATGTACACGTAAAGCGTATTAACATATCAATATGAACAAATGAAACGGGGAATTTTCCAGCGAATAAAAATTGTTTTGTTGTTTATTTTCAGTGTCATCACTGTTACTATTACATTGCAATGCGTTTTATTGCACGCATACTTTTTAACTAAATTCCAATTAAATTTCTTAAAAATGTAGCATAATGAAACGTATACTTTCGCGGCACAAAGAAATGTACCGCTTCGTACTTAATTTTAAACGTGATCGTCATTCTTATCTCAAAATCGTTTTAACATTTTGCAGAGTGATGAATTTATTATTACTTCCCAAGAATTGCACATGAGCATTCGTTTATTTAAAAATGTTATCCAATAGAATATCAGCTTTCCGGCGTAAAATGTCGTTTCGTGGTTCACCTTCAACGTACAGTCGCTATTCGTCTTTAAAAATCGTCGGAACGTTTTTACGGTTTCCTTCTTCCCGTCAAAGAAAACTCATTCATCTCGGTCGCATCGGAAAGATGATCCGATGGTAAAGCCGTAGAAACGTGCTTCGATTTAGATAGAGGGGCTCGGCATTTCAGCATAACGTTAGGAAAAGGTGAAAAGGAAAAGAAAAAAAAAAGGTGGGGGACGAAGAAGAAGTTTCCATCGCAGCGATTTGAGTGCAAGGGACGAGGAGCGACGGCTGTTGCAAGTATATTGGTACTGTGCCGTCTGCATTCTTGAACCGGGTCATCGATTTTCTTGAAATAGGCTCGGACTGAGAAGGTTAGGCGGGATAAATTGCATAAAACTCTTGAAAAAGAATAAGTCGGGCGACGAAAAGACGTAGGATTAAGAGAGAGGGGGAGAGAGTGAGAAAGAAAAGGAGAGGGAGGTAAGAGGTGATTTTGACCGCAGTATCTTTTTTCAGGTGAACGAGAGGATTGCCATCAGCGTGAGCAGCAGTCCTCTGTCGCAAGTAGGAGTCGGCGTTGGAGTGGTAGCAGCCGAATATGCGGCAAACAGCGGCATAGGCGGTGCCATGACCACCGGGAGGGATAGACCGAGGATATCTCTCCTGCCACCTGCCTCGGTGGCACCGTCACCCTCGCCGACAGCGTCCGACTATCAGCACGTGTCCGGTCCAAGAAATCCACGAGTAGGCCTCATGCCCGTCCAGCCGGATCAGTATTGTAGTCGTACACCCGTCGACATGGCCAGCTTGCAGGAGACGCCGCCCTTTAAAAAAATTCGCTTGGCTCTACCGGCGCAAGTTCAATTGCAGTCCCAATCGCAGTCTCGCTGCCAGAGCTTGTCACCTGCGGATGTCTGCGGGAAACAAGAGCACGTGGTGCAATTACAGCAACCGCTTAGGATAGACACCAGGGTGGGTGGAGACACATGGACATCTGTAGTTTAGCGTTAAGCCCTGGTCTACTCGATTCAAATTTTCGCCCTCAGTCGTTCCCAAACCGTAATGGTGGAAGAACTGTTAGGGGCGATCATTGCGCTATGTGCCCAAAGATTAAAGAAAAAGGCAAAGTCTGAACAAAATCTGGCATGATCGTGCAAGACTGTACGCGTAGACCGGGCTTTAGACTGCTACCGAACGGCTGTACTTGCAGTTTGTTTTCTGTAGTCGTTTCTCTTGATTATGTAATACGTTAGCCCTAGAACGCTAACTATTCATCGATTCGACGAACACTGATACTTTTATGCTGATTATTTTTAGCATGCTTTGTTTATATAATTTAGATATTGAATAAGTGTAATAAAGAAAAAAGAAATCGCAGTAATTTGAATATATTTATGTACATTTTATACTGTAGTTGTCGATTTGATGAATGGTTTAAAAAAGGTGTAAAACTAAGGTTAGCGTGCTAGGGTTAAGGAATATGATGCTAAAAGTGGAGAGGGTCTAAATATGACCACTGTTGATAATATATAAATATAGAGCTAGAAGTTTGATCATCAAATACGAAATAGAAAAACGAAGTTTAAGAGTCGAAACGTAAGATATATTGGGAATCATTGCATACTCGTAAACCGTTATTTCATGCACAGAAGAAACGCTTTTATTAATATGAACAAAGATTCAGATTTAAAAGCATCGCGAATGACTTTGAGCATGTAATATCGATTTTTGGTCAATTTGGATTTGAAAATAACCTCTTTATCTCTACGCACAAGGATTATTTTGGTCAGCTAATTATATTTGGAATGAACAAAAACGGAGTAGCTCTTATATGGACCTTCTCTATTGTTATCAGTACGCTCAACGGGGTATTATATGAAAACTTTTTGTCAGGGGCAGCCTACTGCAAGTGTGTATACACCGCAAACGGAGGCAATTTCACCCACGCTTCCAGAACCGACTACGCAAGAGGACGCGCAATTTAGAAGTACCAAGGACGATCTTCTGCAGCAGATCGCTAAGGTCGATAGGGAGATTGCGAAGAGGGAATCGCAAATAAGCAAGCTCCGGAAAAAGTTAAAAGAATTGGAAGAAGCGGCAAGTAAACCTCTAGAGGCCAGTGGTCTTAAGCGGCAGGTTGAAGAACAATCGCAGCAACCAAAGCATCAGTCCCTGGCACAAAAAATCTATGCTGAAAATAGGGTGAGATTTGGCTTATACGTGTCAAACGCGTCTAAATTTAAATGAACTTGCGTAAGGCGTTCTTTGGTGATGCATCGATATGGATTTGTACTGTATCGTGACAAAATCGTAGTAACAATGGCGTGCGACACGTTCGAAAAATAATGTACGACAAGGCGTACACTAGGGTGGCCCTTGGCGATAGGTAATTTTCCGAAAGCTGAAATTTTGCTGTTCCCACCTTCTAAACCCGTTCCAATCAACAGAAAAAGATCTGTGCAAAACTTCAGCTCAACCGAGCAACTGCTAGGCGATCCTTGAACTCCTTGAAGTTGGAACATATAAGTTTAAATAATAATATTAATGAACAAAAAAAATTTTATTTGAAAATATCAAAACTTCATAGTCGACGGGGGTCACTGCGCAGTTGTCCGATTGAGTTTAAATTTTGCACAGATCGCTTTTTTGTTAATTGAAACAAGGTAGGGGGCGGGGCTAAAGTTTTAGAATATTGAGAAATAAGGGCAATCCTAATATACACGTTACGTAAAGGTGGAAATTGTAAAATGTAGTACGACGGAACTTCGACAAATTTCCATTCTGATAATTTAACTTTATTTGCAGAGAAAGGCAGAAGAAGCTCACAGACTCCTCGAAAGGCTAGGCCCGAAAGTAGAGCTACCTTTGTACAATCAACCGTCTGATACGAGTGTGTATCAAGAGAATCGCACGAGGCATCAAACATGTATGAGAGCGAAGCTTATAGCGAGACTCCGACGAGAACATGCTGAGCGTGCATCCCTTCATCGGCAACAGTCGCAAACGTACGCTATTTTGGTGCAGGAATGGCATCGCAAAGTAGAGCGATTGGAGGCCACGCAGAAAAGAAAGTCGAAAGAGGCGAAAAATCGTGAATTTTTCGAAAAAGTCTTCCCGGAGCTGCGGAAGCAAAGGGAAGATAAAGAACGCTTCAACAGAGTCGGCGCTCGTATCAAGAGCGAGGCTGATCTTGAAGAAATCATGGATGGTCTCCAAGAGCAAGAGGTACATTATTATATTTTGGTTATGACGTAAAGCCACTGATCAGACAAAGTTGGAAAACTGAGAGAAACGAAATGGGGTTATTTAAGAGGCAGGCGATGGGTGAAGCAAGTAAAGGCACGTTACTAAAATTATCGAGACATTTAATACGCAACGAAGTAATCGAATAACAAATTTAATTATAATTTCAGTCCACTTTTAGTTATTCCGAGCCACTGAAATAGTAATAACTTTACGATACGTGAATGTAATCAACGAAAGTTTTATTTATTCGATACATTTTAAACATTGACCAAAGGAGCCGTTTATTGCTTTCGTTTAAATTTGATAAAATAGGATGCATCAGTAAAATCATATTATTGCAGTTTGTTTAGAATATTATATGGATATGTAAGTTGTGGTTTCCTTCAATATTATTATTAGGTGAAGTTTTGACAAGATGCACATGCAGTTATATGCCACTGACGCATGTTGATAAATTCCTTTATTAAATAATACGTCAGGTATGTAATTAGTGCAAGATTCACAAATGCTATATTCTTGAATGAAATTTTGCGTTAAACGGAATAGCGAGCACAGGTAGTTAAAAATTGCAAGTATGCCGTCACTGTTAACGTCACTGCGAGTTAATCCTTTGTTACTGTTCGATGTTATCTATTACCGCAACGTCAACAACACAGTACAGCTAATGTTTGGCATGCAGTATTTTTTTTGTTGCAATCTTTAGAACGACACCGCGATAGCCGCGTCGTTGCATTGGGAAATGTGAGAAATGTTTGTTATTGTCTAAGCACATAACCGACAGTTTCCTCCTATCTTTAGGCATTTGTTTTCGCTTTTGCATTCCTACTGTGTACAGGTCAGGAAAGGACTGTGTTACCGAACAACTAGGTAAATGGATGGAGTGGATTTGAAAGTTACCATCGGGCTAGTAGTTGAGCGCTAGTATAAATTAGAATTTTCAGTTTTATATAGAATAACGAATACAGATATCGGGAATAAGCTATTTTGTCGAACTAAATGTTTGGATTAGTTGCATCTTGGAAAAGTTTCACTTATTGCGATGTGTATCTGATTCATGTTATTGTCATGTGTTTGCTCTTTTCATACATACAATATATTTTACTTCAACAATTCTGTGATGACACTTCATGGAAGATATTTAACGTTACTGATTCCCCAGGAAGAAACATTGCAAGAATTTAAAAATTCCGTTAAAGCTTGTCAGGTTAGTAACGTGCACTTGCTGTCTTCACGCTTTACTCATATTACATGTCAATTGAAGAGCTTGTTTATTCGCTTTTTTTAATACAGATTTAATGGAAATTGATGTTGTTACACGTTACAAAGGTGTTTGTCATGTTTCTTTATTCAAATCTTCGTTTATCATATAAATAAACGGTATACGAGTATGCAATTATTTCCAATATCTCATGAGCTCCAATTTTTTAATTTCCATTTCGATTACACTATCGCTGTATTTAAAACAATGATTGTTGATACATACTACTCAGATATTTTAATCGCACATTATTTACCAAGATTACAATTATTACAAAAACATCATTGTTTTCTTGAATTCCTCGTGTTGAATCTCAGACACTTTGGAAATAAGCTCTTCAATTGCGGATCAAATACTGTACCAACATTTTATCCCCTAAGTTTGGTATAAACTATCAAATCAAAAAGTGCAAATTTGTACAATGTGACGCGACATTCTTTTAGATTAGTGGTCCAAGTCTGTTTGCAACGTGCCTTGCTGCTACGTAATTATAGCAAAAATCACTTCTTTGGTATTTGAATTTTTAATATTGTTTAATTATATTTATTTTTATCATAATTTTGTATTATGCCTGCCAATACTATTCCAGGCCCCATAATCTATAAAAAAAATTCATTACATATTTTTGTTCTATGTTTTAACTGTTTACGGAACTAGAGTCATTTAGGACTATTAATTTTTATAGCATCCTTCAAAAGAAAAATCAGGGTTCAATGAATTCAGTGTAGCATTTTACATTCTAGTTTCTCATTTGACTACCGCAGGTTTAAAAATCAAAGAAGTTCGTAAAGAATCTTTGACCACTTATCGAATACGAATAAGAATAATATGGAACGTTGGACCGATAAAATGCAAATGTTATTGCCCCGCCATGTCACGTTACTCTTATTCGTATTGAAAATCAACAAACTAGATGCTTTAACAAAGAATTAGTTCGTTTTAGAAATTAGGCGTTATCGATACCTGCCTTCTCAATACGTGTACTGTGAAAAATTTAATACTCATGCATTCATACGATGCGACGAATATAACAAAAGTAACGCCTCATACAATTATCACGTAAAACTGGATAATTGAGATTGGTAATGTTTTCTGGTTTAATTTGTTTTTCATAGATGGAGGATAAGAAGATGCGCTCGTATGCCGTAATACCACCTCTATTGTTGGATACAAAACAGAGACGGATCGCGTTCCAAAATCGGAATGGTCTGCTTCAGCCAGAAGAATTGGAGGCTCTTCACAGTGAACGGAAGTTAATCAATGTGTGGAGTTCCGTGGAGCACGAGTCGTTTAAAGAAAAATATTTACAGCATCCTAAGAATTTCGGGGCGATAGCTCAGTCTCTTGAACACAAATCCGTTCCGGATTGTGTGCATCATTACTACCTCACTAAAAAAGCTGAAAACTACAAGCAGCTGTTACGAAAGTCGCGACAGCGGACACGTAGCTCTCGAAATAATCCTAATAATAAGGTTAGCCTGACTTTTATTCTGCATTGCTATTCGCCTGGCGTTCTCCAACAAATTTTTGGATTCATTCGTTTCCGTGGGTTTGATCGCCTGTTATCCGAATGTTACAAAATTCTCCCACGTCAGGTTTTGGAGAAAGTTAGACTTGAACGCGGGAAAAGTTATCCGCGCACCTCATACTTAAATTATTACGTATTTAATACATAAACTAAGGAATTGTCTCTAAACCAAAATTGGTTTAAAAATATGCTTTGTGCGTGATGACAGTAAAGATATGCATGCAAATCGCTGTGAAAATATTTGTTGCACTAAACGTATTTTTTTACGACTCGGATCTGATTTAAGATGTAACGCTACTGATAAAATAGTAATAACGATATTCTAAATCCTGGAACTTAAGTAGTCCCGAAATTTGCGGGGTAGCGCAATTAACGTTATTTCTATCGAAGGTGTTAAGAGACTTTTATGTGATTCTCGCTTAAAATTATTATCATAAGTATAATCAATTTTCCTCGATTAAATTTTGGGCTTCTCCTATAACGGTTGTAAAATTAATTAGGTGGTCTTTTTTTCGTTAAATCTCTTTCTGGATCTTAAATGTTTTGGTTGGAGTAGGTATACACAAAACCGTGGTAAAAATACAATTAACGGAGTTAGATTTAGATTGATCAATAAACATAAATGCGTCGATCGCATACAACTTTGGAATAAATTTGTTTCTTTTTTATGACTGTTCTAGGTAAATAACACCAATTCGAGTATTGGACCTATAGACATTTTAACGACGGGAGTGACGACAAGGCTGCAGCGTGAGCAGCAACAAAAAACCCAAGAAAATCCACAGAATAGTACGGCGGCGACAACTTCTACCACCGCAACGACGACCACGGCTACATCGAGTATATCGACAACAACTGTCGCGACAACAATAGTGACTTCGGCAACAACTCCTTTAACCACCGCGACGTCGGGTACAAGTTTAACGACAGACACGGTATCGGCATCAACGGCAGCCACAACGACATCTGTTTTGAGTAATACCTCGACCTCGTGTGTCTCTGCAACGTCCGCAACGTCGAGTACTAAAGATAGTAGGGAAAACAGTAAAGAGAATAAAGAGAATAAACCAGACTCTAAAGAACCACACCTTATCAAAGTGGAGATCAAGGAAGAATCGCAGTCGAGTTCGGAGACAGCGTCAGGGAAGGATGTGAAAGTAATGTACGTGAGATATTTCATTTTCTTATTATCACGCGAATTATCGGGGAATATCTTTGGTATCGAAGATTCAGCCACGATTTACGATGCATTTAGATTGATTGGATTATGATCTCACATTGCAATTGAGAGCAGAGGAATAGAAATGTTAACGTGATCCTTTTACGAACTTACATGATGGAGAAAACGATATTTGTCGAGAAGAATCGCAACGTATTCGAGTTTAACAAAGCGCTGATTGGAAGGCCAAGTTTATATTCGTACTCTAAAATGGGAAAGATAACGATCTGTGTAGAATACAGATGGTATCCCCTCGCGCAGTTTATAGTTGCGCTATTTTGAGACAATTGTTTAACCTTCCATTGATAACACAATTCTGACACAAATTCTTCTTATTATTATTACAACATTTTTATTTATATAAAACTATTTTCGGATACTTGTGAAAACTCAGAAACTGGAAATGGGAGGACAAGTCAATTATTGGAGCAATTAGTACATACCTCCTTTCGATGATAACAGAAAACAAATTTCCGAGTGCGGGCTAGCACTACTCGTCACCCCTGCTACTAACGTAACGTTAAAAGGCGTCCCGAGTAAACACGATGGGTGTTACAGAATCCAAACTTAAGTCGTTAATGAAATGTCGATACATGAAACACACTTGCTTTTATTTATAGTTGGGATTAGATTTATTCTGTAGGGATTTCTGCCTCAATAAAGGAATTTAGTGCCATATACGAGGTCTAAACAAACGGTGAAATTCAATGACAACATCGATAGTTCGTAATTAAACTGTCATGCACTTCGCGCTAAGAAAATTGCAATGAAACTTTTATTTGTCAACAGAACTGTAGCATTGGCATGCGATGATGGTCCTCGTGCAGACAATTTTCACTTCGTTCTCAAATTCTAATTCTTTTCTCTTGAATCGAGACCATCGATATTGATAGAAGCGGCAAAGGATTCCACAAAATCAGATTTATTTCACTGCAACGGATAATCTTGCCGAAAGTTCTCATATACGTTAATTTTCAATTGTTTTTCTCGCTCTTGACGTCACGCATAGGTATAGTCCACGTAAAGACAAGTTGTGCGGATTCTCCTTAAGTTGTGAGTGAAACATCACTGCATAAAACACACAAGATTTCTTTTACGATTACAATTCGATTTCTCCTACACAATCGCGCAAAGAATCATGTTTTTAACTGTTTTAAACAACTCCAAGATGTTTAAGCACGATTGATCAACATTTTTCTGTTTCGCTAAATACTACATGTTCCCGAAGTTTGATATCAACTTCTATACGCTCTGTAAACAGTCGCTTCTACACGCACATACCACCCAACAACTTTTCAAACCGACCAACTGTTCGAGTCGCGTGACACCTGCTCGCAGATAAGTTGGTCAAACCCAATACTCGCGTAAAGGAATCGAAATAAACTTCGACGCTTCTGTACTTGCACGTGAAAAAACATTCAGCGATTTATTCGTTGCCGCGAAACTTGGAAGGAAAAGCGGAACGTGAAAACTGGATAGATAAATTCAATATACGGTTACATTCAATATCGCAATGTAAATATCCTATCCTTCGATAGATATATCTACCGCGCCAAATACGCGCGCAAAAAAAGAGAACTACAAATGTACGACTCGTTTTATAACTCGCATGTACACTCGTGGTACTGCAATCGGTATAAAAGCGTACGGCCCGGTTGAACGGGCCATGCCCATCGAACGGAATATATATTAGTCGTGTAAACTAACTCTTTCCAGAAGCTATTCCCTGGTATTCGAGAAACGGCACTGAAAAAGCCATTTATCGATTGCGGTGGAGCGATCGCGCGATGCTCTCAAAAATTGTATGCGAAATTATATGCAGGAGCAGCTCGGTCACCCCTCTTCCGTCTCTCTCCTCTCCTCACCCCCCCTCTCTCTTTCTCTCTTTCTCTGTCTCTCTCCCTCTCTCTCTCCACCCCACCCCGCGCAACGATCCCGTTCATTCCGTTTCGCGGAGGTCTGCCAATGAAAATTAGTTTAGCGGTATTGGCGACCATCATGATTCTCGAAAGAAGGAACAAACCAGCGAAGTGCAGAAGGGTAGATATAGATTGGGGTGGGGGTAAGCGTTGGCGGGAAGGGGAGGGAAAGAGGATTGCGGTGGGTAGGACGTTGCCTTGGGGAGGAAGGGTAGAATAGTTATTAGCAGATTGTAATGCTAATCAATGGTTACTGGTTAGTGGATTATGTTTACGTAGGCACTCATCATCGTAATTGAGTCGATCGTTGAAAATCTGATTCCGTGCGGCGCGAAGGCCGGGGAAAGCGAATGTTGACTTCTCCCCGTTCGTTACGTGATGTATGCTGGTAGTGATTCGGGGAAACGAATTTATTACATTTTATAACGGATAATTTGGAAAGATTTGATAGCTTCGCTGCCGGTACTGGCGTATATTTTGTTCGAACCGCTAACGAACTTTCTGTAATTTTTCACTGATTCATCGACACCCGGTTTTACCAGTGACCGTTGACAAAAGAGATTTATTCGATGAACGATGTTATTGAAATCGGTTCTTGTTGGTCGAAAGTTTCGTTTTAACAGACAAATAAGATTTATACGAATGCTTTTACCTAGCGTTGGTGAAACCAGCTTTTATTGTTTCAAACTTCGATGTTAATAGACGCGCAAGATTTATTCGACGAATGCTGTGTAATCGTCATCAATGAAACCGGTTCTTATTGTTCGAGACTTCGATGTTAATAAACGCTTAAGGTTCATTTGACGAACGGCGTTTAACCGACATTGACGAAACCGGCCCCAGAAAGACATCTCTTTGTTGCAAGAATACGTTGTCTTCATCATTGTTGCGCGCAATGCGAAAGCGTCGAATGTTAAGGCTTTGGCGTCTGATTTAAAAGAGTCTAACAAAAGAAAATCGTTTTGCAGGGAGACCAGCGGCAGTAGCGGTGGTAACGTGGCAGCTACGGGTAGAATAAAGGACAAGAAAAAAGAGAATCACGCCACTCCCATGGAAACCAGCGACGAGGAAGCCCAATCGATCGACACTATCGGTGAGTCTCAGATATAAGCATTTCATGGATTTATTTTATTAGCACTTGTAAAATGTAAATGTCGGATGCTGGACAACGGTGGTGGAATTGCTCTTTTTGCAAGTTTTGATCAGAAACCAGAATTGGGTTATCAAAGCAGTCGTGTGCAAATATCACGAATGTTACCTGATAATTCATTAAAATTTTGTCATACAACTATCTATGATGTTCGGGGTGCTTTTTTTTTTAGTTTGAGTATTAAACGTATTTTAGCAGCTTTCGGTCAACAATTTTTCGTGGTAGAGAGCATCAGAGATATTTTTAATGTTCTCGTTAAATAGAACAACCTGCATACCGTGAACATACATATATATTTACGGAATATGAAGCAGCGTTTTGGGATAGATTAAAAAAAAGAAACAAGTGTTTGGCTTTTATACTATTTTATTATCGATCATTCAAAGATAAAAGACGGAGATAATTTATTAGCTAACAAAACTAAAATAAAGGAACTCGTAACAGATACTTTATGCTGGGAAATTCTGCTCCGAGTCCACCTTTCTAAGAGTAATTTACAGAGAAATTTCAAAAAATGGACGCACTTGAAATTTACTTCTAAAAGTAGTATCGCGTACAATTTAAATATTTATATATCGAAATACCGCGGAGGTAGTAAAGCGTATCTTCGATATGGTACCGACCTTATCTAATATGCAACTTCGTTAGAGAATTCATGAAAAGGAATACTCGAAAAAAAAAGTTTGCTTCCCCTACGCAAAGACGTAATGAAATTCGTATTCTGAATTTACACATACCTTTATGAATGTTGATTTCTGTTAAAAACTTCCATATTTCGTAAGTAAGACGAATATAAATATGCATTCCACTTTTTATAGCAATCACAACAATTTTAAATCTGCAACAGTGTTTCACATTCAATATAAAACTACGGGTGTCCGCGCTGTATATTGCAATGACCTTTTTTTTCATTGATAAATTTATGAAAGTCTTATACCGTACATTTCGAATATTTCTTACGGATTAAATTAAAACTTATATTATACAAAGAAGTGGTTATTATTTGATATAAGTCAAAAATGAAACGCAGACGACATGTATGTTGAGTACAGCATTTAATTGTTTTTAATCTTACAACATTACGTTTCGGTTTCTTGAGAATTTATTTGGAGGGGTAATTCTATTAGCCAGGTGTAAGCTTCGTGTTGCGTGATTTCTCTTCGTAATGCAGGTAATTTCGATAGTGTAAATGTGCGCTCGTCTCCGAAATGTGTTGCAATAATAAAACTCTCCGCTATGTCGAGTTCGATCGTCTCGCGTTCATATGTTACAGCACCCTCGTAATTATAATTAAAAGAGATCTAAAAAGAAGAAAAGTACAATCATTAGTCGTTATTTCTCTCGTGTGGGTTAGATCTCGAGATACAAAATTATTATTTCATAGGCGAACGTACAAATTTTAAACACAGCAGATACTACATATACATCTGATATTGGGAATTATTAATTCCAGAATCAAAGTAATTACTTTTCTTGCTTGAAATGTAGATTTAAAAGTACATTATTGCGAATATTAATTTTAAAACAGAATGCTAGCATTTCTTTGATCGCGAACACTAATATAAAAACACGATACTAGCATCTTCTTCATTGCGAATACAAATTCCAAATTACAATATTACCATTTCTTCACTACGAATAATAATCTCGAAGCACATCGCTATCGCTATTATTACCAACACAAATCTCAAAGTACAGTACCACTATATCTTTTATTAACGATACAAACAACTGCTAATACAAAGTAACTATTCCTACGAATACTTTCAACCTCATACCTATCGATACGACTCAGAGCTGGAAAGGGAGACTTTTCTTCCACAGTTTCACGGTGTCTCGCGAATCGCCGTTGCCGTCAATTCTTGCTCCTGCACGCCACTATTCGTCCCCTCTGAACGGGACCTCTCCTCCATATTCGCATGGCACAACTTCCGATGCTTATGAACGAAGTAATAACTCGGAAACTTGCAGCCGCATATCTTGCAGGGATAATATTGAACGTTCAAGTCGAGAAGCCTCACTTCCCGTTTACTACGAGCAGCGTCCTGACGTTGCTTGCTAACGCTCGAATCCTGCACCCTGTGCGACAGCAGGTGCCTCTTCGCGTGTTTCCTGTAACAATACTGCGTCTTGAAGGTATGCCTGCAGTAACCGCACGTATAGCTTCCGGTACCGCCGGTCGAACTCTCGGCACCGGATTCGATCGGATCGCACGCTTCGCTAACGGTCGCCGGTCCACCGTTCTCGTCGTTCTCGCTCGACGCGCTCTCCGTCTCGACGTATTGCCTCTGTAGACGCGACTGGGTCACCGGCGCCGAGACGCACGGCGTCGCCGTGGAGTAATTCTCATTTAAAACCCGATGAAACTTCACGGGTCCGTCGCAACAGGCAACGTCGTACACCACCGACAAAACACCGCTCGACGTACTGTCGTTTCCGCTGCTCGAGCCTCGACCTCTTCGTCGCGACGATCTAACGAAATCGCTCTTCCCGATCAACGGATTGTCCGTGCCACCGTCGCCGTTACGCGACGTCTCCTCCACGGACGTGACGCAGGATCGACGACTTTGACCGCTGGTACCCTGTTGATCGCGTTCCTTGTTCCGTTGCTGTTCCGTCGACTCGACTTTCATGCCCCGACGCAACGGTAACGGCGATCGAGACGTCGAGGACGGTACCGGTGATATCGATTGAGCGGGCGACGAAACTCTGGTACCCGATGTCGTAGCGTTCGCCGACGCGAAAGCGTTGAACGCCGCGGCGGCAAATGGCAGGGACGTCGTTGTTTCGATTTCCGGTGATCTTGATCTTGGATCCATTCTCGATCCACGGTTTCGTTCGGTTTGGGACGGCGAGGTCTTCGGCGACGACACCTCGCATCTGCTGAAACGATTACAGTTGGTTCGCATGATTTGTCGTGTCGATGGATGTTTGGTTCGGCATGCTCGTTGGAGATTTTATAGCAAGCAGTCTGCAATTGCATTGATAATAGCCGTTGCAATTATTTCACAAGTGTGTACGATTGGAACAGGTTTAACAGATTTAAGATAGGGATCATCGGAAAGCTCTTTCCTTTATTTCAGGTCCCAATGTTTACCGTTGAATTAATCTCGCTGTCTCTCTGTTCGATTGCAATCAAAATCGCTTTCCAGTTCCAGGACAATTATCGTAATTACCCGACGTTACCGCGATAGCTGTCTATTCAATTTTATACGAAGCGTAAACAAGATACGTGTACATATTTCACAGACTGCTTCAAATTATTAAAATAAACAAAAATTGTTTAATAGATGTGATATCGGGAAAATAAATTGGAATTCGTTATAATTTTACTTGTAGATAACAAACTTGCTACCGTTTTGTTGATATTGCTCTGATAATAAATTCGTTCGGGGCGCGTAGCGAGCGTTAACTATTATTTCGGATAATTGCTACGAACACTTTATTTTGTTATTAGAGAATCACTTCTTTCGACGTTTCTGTAGAATGTGCCGAATTCCAATTATAAAAGATATCTCGTCTGTTCGATACAGTGATTTTCAGTACACATAATATCGAGTCATCTTAATAGAGATTCCCTGATTCTTAATCAATGATTATTAATCAAGATTCTCATTTCTATAAATAAATTCTACGTGCCATTGTGCCAATCATAGTGCACCAAAGATACTACCGATCTATGATAAAGGAATTTAATACTCGACCGTATATGTATATCAAATAGATATCACAGTAAGGAGATAAATTAGCGTTACTTTTTGGTCGTAATATAATAATGTACTGCAACCGGAAAATAACTGCAATTTATTTCTTTTTTCAAATTTATTACGATCAAAATATAATTTATCCCAATACTTTCACTTACTTTTTCTTTACTTTCAAGAGACAAATCATCTTCATTTTCCGTTCGTAACATAATAATTTCTTACTACCAGGAAAATAACGTCAATTTATCTCTTTACTTTATTATCGATACCACCGAGGGTTACAGATCAAAATCGAAAACTGCAAACCTATAACGCGTCGAGTTCTGTGCCTCGTGTATCGTGGGAGTCGTGATAACCGGAACGCTCGGCGGCGGAACTGCCGATTGCATCAGCACCGACGGTTGCAATTGCGGCAAATGCGGTATACCAACGGATGCGGGTGCCGGTGCGGTCGGATAGAGAGGCGCCGGCGGTGGCCAACACATGCTCGGTCCTACCATCAGTCTGTTCGGTATCGGTCTCAGAATGTTCCCGGAGCACGACGCCGACGTCGACATTGACGTCGACGTCGACGTTGGTGTCCCTGGCACCGGCATAGGTGTTGGTAAAGGCGCCGGTGCCCTCAGCCTTAAGAGGGCCGCTCTGCATTGCTCGAGAGCACCCGGCATGTGCAATAAATGCGTCGCCAATAGTACGCTGTACACGTTGTCCAGCGTTACCTCCAAGCGTCCGGTGTACATGTAGTTTAACAGGGGTGCGAATGCTTCGCCGCCTAGAAGAGACGTGAACGTAGGTAATTGGGTGTATCCGATTGATCTTGCGATTGATCCGTTGGATCGTGAATTGAATCGAGGGAGGTGACAGTGAAATCTTCTATCGTCTTTGGGTTGAATAGGTTATCGCGTATCGTCGTGTAATGATGTTTTAATTGTTTATACATACAGGGTGAATAGGTAGAGAAAAATTTGTTAAACCAAAGTTGTGGTAACGATCTTTTTGCAACGGGATTGTTTTTCTGTCTTCTATGGTTTATGAAATACTTAAGATGATACTAGTTATTGGGATATTGCGTTTAAAGGGTGTCTGGAGATTTTAGGTTTCTAAAACTATCCAAATGTAGGATATCCGCACACGAAACAGTTTGTTTTTCGAAAAATCCATATACTTGATACCACTCGGTTTCTTTGTGATTATGAAAAATCGATTCTCGACAGAATTTTTAACCAAAAACATCTCTCGCTGTTTCATTCTCCCACGGTAGGTAGAAAACTCCAATGCTATTTTCCACGATCTATTTGAACCACCGTGTTGAACTTCAAACCGAAGTTATAATGACCAAGGACCGTTACTGACTTAATAATATATTCCCTTGACAAACAGAAAAATTGGTAACACTCTTCACGTTCCTCTGTACGATATGCACAATATCAGGAAATACAACAACGAGAAAACGAAAAGCGATTGCATATATTTGCCTCGCAGATTCGACACCCGAGGGACGCTACTTAAAACGAACAGGGGATATTTACCAATTGATGAAACCGAGACAGATGTGACCGGTTGTCGCGTCGATTGTCCTGTTAAGTTTGTGGTCGTCACCGCAATGGCTGCTGCGGGCAAACCGGTGCAGGAACCGAAATTCGCACTCGAGTTAGACGTACTGGCACTCGTCAGCAAAGCCTTCAGGTAGCCGCTGTGGGCAGCTAGGACCCCCTTGTGAGCAATGAACTGATGCTCACCTTCGTTACCGACCCTGACAACCGTGTCGGGTGGCGAAAGAGTTTCCTGGAGACGGGTGTAATTGTCACCCGTAACACCGTCCCCAAACCACGCTCTGTACAAGCTATACATTGCGGTAATCCCGGTTTATCGTTCGGCTAATGATCCAGATCCATCGCCTTGGCTAATTGTCAGTATATCATTCGATCGACTTTCGAGTTAGTTCTACTCCGCCCACGATCGGTGATCCATCGTCTTATTAATTGCTCGGTGAATCGTTCGGCTAATTATTCGGCTAACCGTAGTGTTAACTTTACACTGATCCGTCGTTTTATCCGTTAGGAGTGCATCGTTCGGCTGATTTTATGGCTAGTGATTCAATCAATTAGTTTTACTCGTGCCACAGTTCGTTAATCCATCTTGCTTTTCGTCGGTATGATTATCCGATTAACGGGTCCAGTTAGTTTTACTCGTACCGCAGAAATTGATCCATTGTCTAGGTTTTATTATCGGTCAGTTATCCAGCTAATTATTGGATCGACGGTCCCTTCAGTTCTCTTGCTTTCGATCGGTGTAATTAAGAGCGCGTCTCGTACACGTTACGATTCTATTATCCTACGACATTATATTATTATCTCCATTCGCGGTTCATTCGAAGTAACGTAAACCGATTTCAATCTGATCGCCTAACAGCGATTTTAATATACAGCAAAGTGGCAATCAAACCGACAGAACTAGAAATTAAATTCTATCGACACTAGCACAAGAACCACCTGCATTATCCTCCCAACGAATTTCTAAATACCACCCAAGCTTCGTTATCGTTCTCAATCGACTCTAATTAATCACCTCGCGAAAACCAATCCCCCCCTTCTTCTCAATTCATATAATCCCATCAATTGCGTTGCGAGTTTCCACGTCGGACATATGCCTCCCGATAAACCGAATCTTCGTTGCAAGTAACGACTCTCATTACAGTGATTTCGTAATTACCCTCGACAGGATCTCGCGCCTATCGTCGAGCGCGAATTAAGACGCGACGCGAGTTTTCGAAACGGCGAAGTATCTAGCATCACGGTTCCCCGTGATTTGAACGCCGGGCGCCGTCCGTCGCCTTAGGATCCGACGCCGCCGCCACCACCACCACCACCACCGTTCTCGCGGCCCCCCGTGCTTCTAGATTCGCTTGCTTTTTCCGGCCTGCTTCTACCGCCCTTCGGTTTTCCTCCTCCAAGGTGATTCGTATCAGCCAGTAACCGCGCTGCGCACCCCAACCCCGGGGTGCCGGAGAACCGCCCCCAACGAGTGCAGATTGGCGGTACTACCTCAATTACGGCAGGGCTTGCACGTGCGCCTGGAATATTTATCCTGTAGAGGGTTGTAGATACCCTCCTTCTTTGTCTTTTGCATATCCCGTTCGTTTTTTTCTCTTTCTCTCCTTCTCCCCCCCCCCCCCCCCCTCTCGGAACTCCTGTATCCTCGTTATCGGGTACGTTGAGATAAAGATGAAATCGAAGAAGAAATTGGAAATAATTGTAATGAGGGATTCGAGGGAGGAGGATCCGCAGGCGATTTCGAGTAGGAAGATGTGTGTTTTTTTTTTGTTTTCTTCCGTTATGTCTTTCCGCTCTTTTTTGTGGGCGCGAGATGATCGACATTCCGGTGAATGGTTTCATTAAACCGAGTGGAGGGGAATCAATTACTGTTGGTTCAATTAAGCTTCTACGTGTTTGCGTTTTTTATTCGTGCCGTTGTTAGGCAAATGTTTCGTTGTGATTTTTACCGTTTTCCATGCGAACGAGCTTTCGCGTACACATCGTTTTTAGAGTGAGAGATTGTATTGTGCCATTAACTGTAATTGAATCGATGTAACGTGCATTAAGCGGGGAAGAGATTGAAGTTATCGCGTTATTCTGTTGTATCGGATATATATTCTTTTTTTTTTTTTTTTTATCGTACTCGAAGTTATTAGGAGCCCCGATTCTCGCATTGTTTTTGTTTACGTTCGAACGTGTTACGCTCGGTGATTTGATCAATATTCCTTTGAATCGAACGTACTTTATTTCATTTGTTTGTCGAAGAGTAACTAAACGTGGGCAGTGTCTTATTTGCATGGTGAAATTTAATATACCTTGACTAAAACTTCTTTCGTGCGAAGTTATAGTAAAAGTTAGGAATGAATGTGACACGCGTATACAAAAAATTTATTACACAAAATAAGAGTATGTTAAATGTACCATAGATATGGAAGGCGAATAGCTTGATATATTTTTAGAGTAAAATCTTAAGTTGGTTAAGAACTGGACTAACTTTTGATTGTCAATGCCTTTAAATCTCGAGGGAAACTGACCCTTAGCAAAAGGTTTGGAGTTTTTAAAGTAACTTAGACATTTTTCTGTAACGACAAAAGCATATGATAGGTTTCAAGTGTTCGATTATTCCAGGACATCCCGTTGATGAGTGTTTTAAGCATGATTCGCGTGGAACAAGCCTACTCGACTACTCGTCGAGCGAGTGACCTTTGTTTACTTTGTAACCTTTCAGTTCATGGTGTAAACATTGCTTTTTGCGCTGTTCGAGATGCTTAAAAAATTGAAATTACACGCCACGGCGGAGCGGAGTTTGTTCCCCACTTGCGAATTGATTGAATCTGTTGCTCGCTTATCCGTTGAGAAATTAGTGAAAAAAATTTCGTTCTACGCGCATCCTGCTTCGACTCGCTAACGATTTCACTGGCAGCGAGTAAGCTCGCTACTCATTGCTCACTACCCGCTATCGATTTTACTGACCGTGACTAAACTCACCACTCATTAGCGATTTCACTGGCTGCGACTATACTCGCATACCGTTAGCGAGCTGACCGGTTCATTCGCTATTCTCTGTACGAATAAACTTGGGAAACGGATTAATTTCTTTCGTTCATTCGCGAGCGAGGTGGTCAACAAATTTACTTACGTTTATACTACATTTATCGCCGCTACAAGCCCACGAGTGGTTTCACTCTTCATTCGAATTCACGAGTTGAGGTACGGTTTTGTTACCACGACCGATCTCACTCGTCATCATTGTCTCCTTCCACTTTTATCCATATTAACTTTTCGCACGTCTCGCTTACACTAACTCGTCGACGACTTTGATCGGTCTTGGTATCGAGACCGTACCTTTACCTAACTCCATCTGATCCACGTGTCGAGCAATTCGCCCTGTATTCGAAAATTGAAAAATCCTAAACTCTTCGCTTGACATGACAGGCGTCGAATCTCCTCAATAATTAAGCACTGGGATCTTCAAACAACCTGCGTCGCGAAAAGCGATGGCAAGAGGCGCGGGAGAAAACAAAGTATACGGGGAAGGAAAAAAGAAAAAAAAAGGAGACGGAGATTCGTATCATCGTTTAACTTGGCTGCCGGTGACTAGAGAACCGTCGAGAGTCGAAAACCGACTAGATGAGAGGGAGGGTTTTCGTCACGAGTGCGGTCTTTTCGGGATGCGTCTTTTGCCGGTCCCTTTCTTCCCCCTCTCGCTCTTTTCCTCTGTCTCCCTGGCTCCTCTGATGTTTTTCATCAAATTAACTCGCGGTACGAGTACTCCTTCTCCGCGGTGTTTGCATAATATCGTTTATAATTCAGGTTGCGCTGAATTCCACTTTATTCCGCCTCGTGCCTCGTGTACGCGCGGGTCGCTCGCTTGCCCCGCTCTCTTCGTTCTTTTCCGACCCTTAACCGCCCCACCACCGACGAGAGATATCTTACTCTTTCTCCCTTCGAAACTCTGCACGGCGGGCCTCGTTTTTCTCCCTCGACGGGAAAAATGAGGTTTGCACGAAACCGTACGCGATCGGTTAGGGCAAACAGAAGAATATATTTCTATATCGCGGGAACACCAATTTTTTTTCTCCTTTTTTTTTTTTTCTTTCTTCGCTCGACGCCGCGATCTTGCTTGTTCGTTACTCCATATACACAGCGTTTTGCTGCTGTCAAAGTAATCTTTCGCTGGCTGTGTCCCGTGGAAGAGATTTTAAGTAGTTGGCTGTTGGGATCTCTTTGAAAAGTGCGCACCTAAATTGTGTCGCAGAGATGAAGCGATGTTGAGTGTATTATGTTTGATAAACATGTTTTCATAGTTTGTGATTCGGATTATTAAATAACTGATTAGTAAAGATATTCGTAGAAAATTAAGGAATATATTTTAGTTTTCACTCGAATTGCAGTTTAAACAGTAAGTGGTAACTACTTTTCTGCATGTATACGATTATTGAATCTCAAAATATTGCCATTTCTTTGAGACGAGTATACTTGGCAAAAATAGTGCTATGGGTTAAATGAATTCAGCAGGCATTTAGGAACAGTGTTAATTTTAAGCGTTTTTAAGTTCTGAAATCCTGGGACTGGTAATTTTAATATTGTGCCAGAACCATGTTGCGAAATCCTGTTACCGTCGATATTGAAATCCTGTCACTGCTAATCTTAAAATCTCGTTACATTCGATACTAAAATTCTGATAAAATCGATATTACCATTTTGTCAATGTCAGTATTAAAATTCTGTCAGTGTTAATATTAAAATCATATCACAGCCAATATTAAAATGCTCGTCACTGTCAGTATTAAAATCATGTTAGAGGTAATATTAAAATCCTGTCGGTGCCAATATTTAAATCCTCTTAATGATATAATTTTGTCAGTTCCAATATTATAATCCTGTTAGTGTCAATATTAAAATTTTAATAATGCGAATATTCCTCTTAATCCTCTTAATCCCAATTTTCAAAATTTGTAACTACCAGTCTTCAGATCTGTGATAAAATCTTTCCTCGAAGAAAATGTTTCTATCAGTTTCGGCAACTGTTTGACCGCATCATGAAACAACATATTCTTCCGATAAACTCAAATTTCCCCGTCTAATAATCACCGAATTCTCACACGAAAGATCGCAATCTGCTAAGTTTTATCAGAGTTTCCGTAACAACGTAAATCCGTAAAATACGAATTTGAGAGAATCGTAGTTTTCCTGTGCATACTTGAAATGGATATTGAGTCTGAAAGATCTTAGTAAACAACAAATAGCTGGAGTATATCAACGCTATTGCTTATGAATTGCAGTATTACATAAAGACATACAGGCATTTCAAATTAAAACTTAAAAAACACTCCAAATAATTCAAACCTTTAAACTCTTTCCTCACGTGGATAAAAAAACGTTTTGGATAATATAAACACAGATTCTACTTAATTTTAGAACATTATCAATGTCTTCCGAATATACAATATAAATTTCTGAAGAAGCTTTAGAAATAAATTCACAACGATTGCTCTAACTCAAACGTGCTAGCATCCGCTTATCGCCAATCCATGTTTTGGTTTCATAAGCAATGTTACACAGACGTTCATCCTACCAACAAAAGTATCCAACGAGAACATTAGAACGGAGTGTGCCAACAGCGTTCGTTTTAAACGCGAGAATGAAAAGATGTTATAAATAATAAGATCCTTCCTCGATATATATAGTTGTACGTTGAAGTCAATTGCCGGTGATCGCAGTGTATGTGGTACGAAAACAAACGCGACTGTAAGCGAGAATCCGTCGCGACGAATTCAGAGTGGGACACGGCGATTACGCACATTTCCCAAGAGGGCAGAGCTTCAAACTGGAGCCAACAGACGCAGTCCCTCTGTCCCTTCGTTTGGCCACGCACTCCCGTTCCTTTGTCCCCCCTGCAGCGCAATCGAAAGCAACAACTACTATCGTAACCGTCCTTTGCCACCGGTATTAGTATTATTGTCATCATCGTTAATTGCAACGGCGATTCGTCGTAATAGGAAACGCCGAACCTGTAGATCCACCTACGGATTTTGATCCTGTTATTGTTTTTGGAGAGATGTCGAACGGGACATTGTTGACGATTTGGTGTTTTGGTAGAACGTTTTTTGAGAGGTTTTAATGAAAACTGCAAAAATATGTTGTTTTATTCTCTGTGCAAATATTACTATCGTTGTCAGTTTTATGTCAATTTTGGGAGGAGGTTGGGCATTGTTCGTGATACAGTATTTGAAGTGTCATTTTATTTCAACCAATTGATTTTGATAGGCGGATATTTACGCCTTCGCTGATTCAGTAATACATATACGAACAATTCGCAATCCATTTATGAAAGACGTATATATACGCCTAGTACTTTTGTTTACTGATCTGATACAGGCTTGGACATATTAACAACTGAATATTAAGAACTGTTGCAATGTTTTATTGTTGTCAATAACGCAATTTAATTTGGTCTACACACGTTTCTGACAATGAGAATGACTATGCGTCACGGTCAGCCTAGGCGATTGTCATGCGAATATCGCGACGCAATCAAAGAATTATGTTGCATGAAAAATGCACTAAATCTAGAATTTCAGAAAATGGAGATTTGTCTAACCAAGCGAAATTATTTAATCGTCCATCCAGCTAAAATTGAACTATTATTCTCAGTTAAACTTTGGAGGAATAACGCGCAGATGTTTTTCGTGATTTAATATTTGGCGGTACGCACTGTAAAACTTTTGAAGCACAGAAACTACAAATGTGGGTCTACTTCTGAAAATCATGCTTTACTTAACAAAGACAAAATTACACGTTATTAAACTTCAATTCCTATTTCCATTCCGCATGTGAGCGTTCTTCGTGATTCAGTTATTTGACAGTGCATCTTTCAAGAGCCTTTGAGTATAAAAATTCTACAAACCCAGTAGAACTCCTGGAAATATCGAGTACACATTGTTCGCGATTTAATATTTAAACTTTATTTCTCTTTACATTCTCATGCCTATGCCTACCTATCATTAATATATTAATACACGTTCACCATGAAATACTTGAAACGTACATTGTTATAATAATTTACGTCACGCAGAAAAATAACTTTTCGTTACGTTTCTTATCAAACTTAACAAACAATTAACAAAACGCGTCGCATACGAAGACCTACAATATTTCTATTACATTAAATCTTGACCTCTCTACTCACCTTCATGGGATTTTGATTCTCATGCATTACGTTACTCTACGACATCATATTTCTCTCCAAGCGTGCATAATTCATCACCCCACTGTTTCTCGACCTCGATGGGATTTTCTCCACAAAAATATTGGACCAGAGGATCACAAGAAAAATCATCCGATTCTATTCAACTCCACCGGATACGGGATAAAATCTTATCCCGTTCCGAATAATGGAGCAAATCAACCTGACTTTTTTTTCTTCTCTCTCTCTCTCGTCCGGTTATAACGACGACACGGTGTCTGCAAACGATCGCTCCTCCCAATCGGTAGAATCGAAATTCACGTGGTCGGATGGGATACGAAGGGAATAGAGCTCTTCTTGCTCGACCATGTATAATCGGGAGGAGAAGTGTGTACACATCGGTGAGGTCGCTACCGCACCCTGGATATCCCGGGGAGACGAAAGAACGCTCGCGGTTTAATGCTCCGAGCTCGGTCGAGACAAGCTAAGCAAACACTTTTCGCGATATTACCAGGATCCGTGCGGGGCTTTCCACGAGTTCCCCGCGGTTCCCCCAGTTTCTCGATTCCCCTCTCTCTATCTCTCCCTCCCTCTCCCCCCCTCTCTCTCTCTCTCGTTATCTCCGTCTCTCGTTTGCGATGAAATAAATACTCACTTGTTCAGAAATTCACTTCCTCTTTGTTAGCATATCGATCCATGCGTCGCACTTTTTTTTCCCCCTATTTTGAATTTTAATATGATTTCAGCGCGCAATCTAATCGAAGCGACTAATTGGAGTGTTACCAGTGTTACGAAACATCGATGCATGTACTAGGTGATTCGTTTCCTGAGAAACGAGTTCGCGTTAATCGTTTACGATTATGCTGTGATTATGTCATTGAATACGTTTTGTAATTACATGTGGGAACCCCCGAGACCCCGGACTGTCCTCTCAATGCATATCTCGTGACCTCCTTTTCTTTTACCCTTTCGAGGGCTATGAACGCATTGTATACGTTTTTCATAAACGAACGGTTACTTTCGCAGGACACATGTAAACGATTTCTGCAGTTAAAGGCTTGAAGATAATATTTAACACTAGTTTTACGGGCGTTTCTACGATCATTTCTACAAGCACCCGTCAAATTGACGGGTAAACGAAAATACGCATTTTCTTTACAGAATCGATTTATTCAATTTAAGTCTGAATTAATTTACGATGCAAAATGGTTCAAATTAATGCTATGGTTTTTAGGATATTTCATTTCGAAATTTGAAATCCGTCAAATGTGACGGGTCCGGTAAACCTAGTGTTAATTAGCCTTCTCTCGAAACATTCCATATTTCTCAAACAAGCGTTTATCGCGAGACAAGGTCTTGTCTCGGGTCAAGTACAAGTACGCGAGACTAGACCTTGCATTTTTTTCCGGAAATAACGAACGGGGGTTTTCGAGGTAGTCAAACCGCATTAAGACATTATTTCTTTCGTAAGCGTATTGGTCATATTAAGTGTTCAATATTAATTTCCAGACATACGTCGATCAAGACTTCACAGTTCCCCTCAATGACTCCCATCAGCCTATAAGAAGATGTCTCCCCATTATCTATCACGCGCCCCGTACATTTCAATAACTTACCATATTTATTTCAAAATGCCCACCGACCGCTGCAAACTCAAACGGTGTGTGTACCCCCCGTACGTGCAATTAATTTCCCCTACCCTCGCGCTTGTAATCCCCGGCGAGTTTGAAGGCATCTCCTTTTAAAACGACAGCGCTCGTCGCGCGATGGAAGTGGCACCGCTAATGACGTTGCATAAATAAATGGTCGATGCATTCCCTTGGCCATAGCTGTAATCGTAGTAGCCATAGCAAATGGGTGGGAAAATTAAATGCCCGGGGAAACCGGTCGTCGTGTCGGGGAGAGAGGTAGGTAGGTAGCAGCGACCGTGGTTGGAGTTGAAACACGTCGACGTTGGGATCGTGGGGTGAGGAATGGGGTTGGGTGGTTGTAACACCGGCAAGAGGGGGTGGGAGGAGGAGGTGGAGGAGGGAGAGGGGGGGGGGGGCAGTGGATCATCGTCGGGCCGAAAGGCCGAGAGGCGCGCGCGCGCGCTCTTCGCGCGAGCTAATTAGCGTCTTGATTTACTTAATCCCAATTAATGCCTCTGCTACCTGCAACAGCTCTCGCTCCTGTGTGCATTGGAGACGGCTAGAGGGGCGCGGGATAGTAGGGGGTGGGTGGTGGGGCGGGGAGTAGAAACGGTTGAATTCGGGGGGGGGGGGGGAGGAGGCAAACGCGGCCGCGTTTTCGCTGTGTAAATAGTAGATTATCCACGTATGGGTACACAGAGCACGGTTAATATACCTTCGAATATGGTCTCTGGCTGTCTGCGCTTTTACGGATATAACGGTCGTTGGAAATTCTGCCCCCCCCCACCCCTTTTTACTCGCGGCTGGCGTTTAATGTATCCTCTTTTGAACAAAAAAAAAAAATACATTTCGGGGGTCGGTCGGATTCGACTGACACGTTCGCTACCAGCGTCGCGCGTATCGCGACGTCTCATCTCTTGCATATCTGAAGCTTTTGAAAAAGGAGCTAATAAAAATGGTACGTCACCACGGGGCTTGGAGTTGTATGAGAACAAACAGACTGGTGAAGAAAACTCGTTATATTTACACGGATGCACGTGAATAATTACGTGGATACGCGTGAATACTTGCAAGAATGCACGTGAAAAACCAGTGAGGTACACGTGACAATCATAGCGGTACACGTGTTTTCTATCTACGCACGTTTAAAAAGTGTACAACCACAGTTACACGTGAAATGGAAATCTCTCATAAATCTCAGCTCTCATTTTTATTGATTTTTCCTACCTTTTGCATTGTTTCTCTATCTTCGTTTAAAGGATTATAGAAAGAGTGCAATGTAAGTTGGACAAAGGCTGTTCCCCCCCTGTACGATTTTTTCCGATTTTATTGCGAAATAAATATTAATCATAGAATGCTGAAACTTAGTACGCTCGTTAAGCGGTCTTTATTATGTACGAAAATATTTTTGAATATCAATAAAAGAAAGGTGGGGGGCCGTGAGGTAGAGAACTACGATCTAGATTAAAAACCTATTCAAGAAAAAATAATAAATCGTCGTTGATGCGTCGCAATCAAAGAGTTAATTTTCTGTGTTTTAATGCGTAAAATTGGAAACCCATCTTTAATGAGACACATCGTGATTGATTTTGTCATACGCGTTGTTATGTATTCGGTGCTCGTGCTTCCTTGTACCGGAGAATGCGTGGGGAGCTAACCAGCACGGATCACGATGAACCACGGTACATATTTACTTTTAATCATTTTTGTCGGGACCGGCCGAAATGTAAATCTCATAAATACATAAATAGAAAAACGCTATGCCCGAAGCTAACCGCTGGGTACAGCCGACGCATTGGGGAAGGGAGAAAGAGAGACAGGTTCCCTTTCGATCAGTCGCTTCGACTCTCTCGCTCTCTCCTGCGATGGATCTCACTGATTCATGTACCGTTGGCCTGTGAAAGCCCACGATTCGCAAAAAGGAGATTCCATATTAAATTTAAAAATGGCCACTGAAATAATAGATTCTGCCGTTATATAAATAATATGTTGCTTGAGAGTAAATTGTATGCTCTGCGAGATAGTCCGTTTGGTTTCTTCGTTCGATTTAATTTTCTCCCGATATATTACATAACAAAAAAAAAACGCAATGAGTTACACATTAATCCAATAGTTCGTGGCTCGGATTACTAATAAAAAGAGTGCAGAAACCACTTCCGTGGTTCCTTCTTTAAAAATATATCCACAAAAAATATGAATACACTTTCGTTTTCACAAAAATTTAAATGACAAATGGTAACTACATTTCAGCGTAACGAGTATAATCGTCGTAACGCGAAACGTTGCCATTTCTTCGTGACGAGTAAACTCGTCGAAAGCAGCTAACCGGTTAAGAAACAACTGGCCGCATCAAACGGTTGAGTGATTGTAAATTTGTATCCGTCGGTGTAATTGCAAGGATCGGGCCCACTTCAGCGCGGTTAACGTAACGTTAACCCGTTTCTTGTTTAATCATCGCAATCGACCCCCGGAGCACCGAGTGTCCCCTTACCTCCTGTACACACCGCAAGCGTGCGCGTACACGATCGAAATCAAAGAGAATATTTCATTGCGGCGGAGACCCGAGGATATTTCGTAGGGTAGCAATGTCGGCTTGTTGGCTTGACCCATTAGCTGACCCTCGGTTCTTCGCCGGCAATTCGAATCGCTGATGCAAATTGTGCTTATGAGAGCAAAAATATTTGATCCATAGTCTAACGTATACACCATTTCCGCGTGTAACGGTACATTTGCATTTACGTTTCGCGTAATGTTGACCGTTCCGTATCATTTGGCGCGTAATTTCGCAGTTAATATACGGTTAACAAAATATTAGGTTCCATAATAATTGAGCGAATGTGAATCGGTACTGATGTAAATCAATTTTGTGTTTTTAGAGAAGCGTCGGTGTTATTTGAATAATGCAATGGTGAAGTTAACGATTACGGTGAAATATTTTTATCTTAAATCGGTGACTCACGGTATGTAGATTTTATTATCTACTCAATTGGGATTTTGGATAACCTTGATTTATCTCGATTGTTCTTATTAAAAGCAGATTACAATTATGCGGTATAATTGAATTATGTGATGCCTGTGTTTGAAAAAACATTTCATACGTGGGTGCAAGCAGAATGTAGAGAAATTAAGTGGAAATCATCTGAGAAACCTATACGAGTTTAAATAAAACATACTATTCAATATTTTTATAAGGTTTACACCAAATATTTATCCGGAGAAAGCACGGTTTAAAAGATATTTGTTTCGATCATTAACGACATATTTATTAAAATTTCGGAGTATTGGGGGAGATGTAGAACGCGTACGGGAATAGCGTTGCAGTTTCATCGAGTAAATTCAACTGCACATAGTAATCATTTACGAATAATTATCCACCGCGATTGCTTACGCAATACTAAATGAAACGAACTGAAGACAGATAAATTACGTAAAGGAGATCTATAGAACGGTGTATATAGCTTTCAGCTCTCTCGCGATGCCCTTTATAAAACATTCAAGGTATATCCCTTGTCGTGTCTTCACTTCGAGCCGGCTTAATTAGCACGTAGATAATGCCTCTCTTTCGCGTACCTGTATCCTTTTTTTCATTGGTTTATCGTTTCAACGAGCTTCTGCTCGACGACTTTCTTTCGACTGTAGCTTTTGTCTCTCAGCTTCGGGGACGAGGAGTGTTCATAATGGAGCGTCGGGCAAATAGTTGATGACTACAACGGATTTGAGTGCGAAGCACTTCAGCGTCAAACGCTTTCTTTCGCACACCGCGTAAGTGTCTCGCGATATATACCCCCCTGGTTCTAACGCAAAGAGGGCTGAAGAGACCTAATCTTCTATGAAAATCATTAACGTTTTCAGTCTCCCAAACGGGCATCAGAAATTCGAAACAATTGGCCAATAAATCCCACCTCGACTTGGTTGAAATTAGAATGCGCATTGTATGCGATGGGCAAATTATGAGAGAGAATTTCTCTCGCACCGGGGAATACCTGTCAATCAGTGTCGTGAATATTCTCACATGGCGTGTGGTACGGGATTGCTCCGGTGGAGGTTACTCTTGCATCGTTCCCGTACTCTCCCGACCCCTTCTGCTTCTGTTCGTTACACGTCGATGTCATTCGTAGTTCTGCGTCGACAATAATTCTCTGTACATACCGAAAGTCGTGGGTGGATGGTGGACAGGTCACCAGAGATTATAAGTATCTGCGCGTTCCGATAAATTCGATAAATCTTCGTGTGCATTCGAAATACACCGTGTCTACGTAAAATTGTGTTAGAAATAAATAGTACAGCAACCAGGAATACATTTGAGGTTTTTAGAATTTCAATAATTTTAATCCACCATCGGATAAAAGTTTTTGTGTAATTAAAAACACGATGTTATTTGTACGTTTAGGAACAATTAATTTTAACGTCGGTAACGCACTATGGAAGTATCAAGTTTAAAGCCGACCAGAGAGTGAACGAATAGAAATTTTTGTCGATCTTCGAAACACGTCGTGTTTTCCATGTGTAGATATTCTTTTCTTACACAAAGTTTCGCATTTATTTAATAAAATACAAGTGGAGTCATACTTTGAGGCTTCTACAAATAAGAATGTATCAAACAGAAATGTACCAGTTAACTTAATCAATTAACGTAAAATATGAAGATATTAATTATAATATAATTAAAGCTGAACTGATTTGGTAAAATCAATGAAATATCGTTCTATCGATTGAAATGAGTTTCGCGATATTCTATGCACGTCTCATTCTATTAAAAATTATATAATTCTTTTATTTACCGGCTTATATCTTCATCATGTGCAAGCGCACGAAAACATCTTCCCGATGGATGTTTTACCCTTTCCTCTCGTTCCCGAGTTTTCCCTGTGTTCCCGTATATTCGCTAAGTGATCCCGCAATTCGTAATAATGGGCAGGAGAATAAATTTAAATTCTTCACCTACCGTACCTCAGCGGTAAAACCATCAAAGCGATCTTGTCGTGCCTCTTGCCTCTGTGCGAACGTTCGCTACTGTGGGCGAGTGAGAGAACTTTTTAATTGGCTACCCTTAATTAGTTAACCAGCGAAGTCTCGGTAATTATTCTGTTTCTCGCTCCGTTTCCGTATGCCAACTCTCTCCTCCACCTTCGCAGTTTCATCGCGCTTTTTCTCTTCCGGCACTCCTGCACCAGCGGCGCTCATGTTTTCGCTCGAGTTCCTTCCCCGGAGCCTGCCGTCGTGATTAACTATATTTACCCAATTTTATGACGAACAAAATAAAAGAACAAAAGTAGGAGTATCCCGAGACTCGGGAAAGTAACGTCATTCAATTGATTATTCATACCTTGTACGTTCTATATCGAACATTTTTTATTGATTCTTGAACCATACGAAGTATGCTTAATCCTAACAGTTTTAGTATGATCGTCTATTATAGTGGTCGGTAAACTGCGCCTCTTCCACACATGACGTGCCTAAAACACGTTTTTTAAAATTTTAATTAAATAGACAATATTTGAATTTTATTAATAAAAGTATGATTTTTATCAATAAATAAGATCATAAAAAAATATGGCATTTAGTTTTATTCAGTAAAACATAAAGCAACATATTTTAAGAATAAATTTGACATAAAATAAACCGTTTGCATACGTGTCCACGGAAAACGCATCTCACAGACTGAAATCTTTCTTCAAGGTTAACTCGAGTGTACTTTGTCGTACGATTTCGGACAATTTCAATAATCTTCCGTATTACTCTTTTACTATGGCGTGCCATATTGCAATTCCCCGGCGATAAGATCTAACACGTGGTATGCGCCTCTGTACCGTTGCAACGTTGCATTTTCAGCTTTTATGTTTTATTTGATCCTTATCGCGCGCAAAATGGGTCCCACGGTGTAAGTGGCGGGCAACGACACAATATCCCTGATTTCCAAACGATACCACTTGAATTTCGTCCGTTCTGTGCACGAACAGCGGTACGAAAACGTGTAGATTAATAAGATAACACCTTACGAACTCAGCGTAGTTTGCATTCTCTTTCTCGTTTAAAAATCGACAATTTTTCTTTTTGCAAAACGTACTAGTTTATTAAAGACAATATTTATGCTGTTCCATGCATTGTCGTTACATAGGTTTCGTCTCCAATATTTAAAAACCGAATTTTCTTATTTCCTTTCAGAAGGTGGTAGGCAGATAGGGCCTCACGCGTGTACAGTTTGTCAGAACGTGGTCGAGGGGAGTGCGCAAAGTCGAGCGTTACAACGAAGTCAAGCATCCCAGTACGGCCTGCGAGAAGATCAAGTCGCACCTGGTGCACGCGTATGCAATACCTGCAGGTGCAAAGCTGTCAGAGGACGTTACACGGCTTGTCCGTTGCCCGGTTGCCCGAATTTGAACAACACCAGCTCGAAAACCAGAGTGAAGAGATTGCGAGCATTGCCAGCAAAGTGGCTCGACCTGTCGCCGGAAATTCGTGAGCCGATCGTGCAAGAATTTCGTGAGTATAACGTTTTGTTTCTACCGTTTAATATTAGCGAGTAGATTCTCGTAATGAAAACAAAAACAAAATTGGAATCCATAAACGAATCTAGTTGAGTTCTCTTGGAGTTCAAGCAAATACACGAACATAATTCAAATACAAAGGAGTCTCGCTAATCCGGACCCCGCTGGTCCGGACATCCGGTTAATCCGGACGGACCTTAAAAAACATTTCAATCAAGAAAATGTGTCAGAAAGTAAAATTCACTTCACATAGCCAAGTGGTTAAAGCTGATTGCGTTTAATCCGGACTTTCGGTGCGTGGTCCAGTCCAATCCGGTTCGGATTAGCGAGACTTTACTGTAGGCACATTTAGAAGTAATCATTCTATTTGAATCTGTACCTTCTAATAACGATAACAATTGAATAAGGTTCACACATTTATTCAATTCTCTAACATTGTTCCTTTTCAGAAATACCAAGCAGTGCAACGAAATGTTGTTCGGCTTGCTTCAATCGGATATCCCGGCGACTGGCACCCCATCTCACCGGTGGTACCGAAGTGTCCGATGACACCGCCGACTCCCTAGCCAGACAATGGACGGACGAAGAGCTGGAACAACTGAGGAGAGCTTTGCGGGAACACGGCACCAATTGGCCGAAAGTTGCCGAGCAAGTTCCGGGAAAGACGAACCATCAATGCAAGAACTATTACTTCGCTTACCGGAAAAAGTTGAGTCTGGACCAGGTGGTTGCCGAATATTACCAATCGTTGGGCGAGGAACGAAGACCTTGTCTAACGGACGAAGAAGAGAGTGGAAGTAGCACGAGTAGTTGTGACGAGTTGGCTGTAAGTACTTTCTACTTCCTATTATACGGTAGGGAGAACCTTATCCCTTTTTTTTTTAAATTAAAATAACATGGTTCGAGGAGAGCTTTAAGATGATAGTACCAACAGTTTTTCTCAGAGGTATCAATGTCACCTTCAGTTTTTTATAGGTAAACCTATAATTTTTTTTAAATCGATCTTTTAGAAGATACCGCGATCTTATAATTACCGTCGGACAAGAAAGGGTTAAAACTCTTCTTGAACCACTTTTATCTATATTTATGTGACTCTGCCTACGCACAATTACTTGATGGCCACGCTGTGTAGCAGTGATTACACGCTAATTACGTATTTTTGCCGCAGGTTCACGATTCAAGTGATACGGCCAGTGCGGGAAGCCCAGCGAATAATATGGCAAGCGGAACACCAGGAACGCCAGGTACTTCTACATCCACTACATTGCCAATATCTTATTCGCGATCAACCGACCAAAAACTTGGTGAAAAATTGTCCGATATAGCTGTGGTATCTTTAGTACCGCCGGTGAGCATAGGTTCATCACAACAGTCTTCCACCGGTGGAGGTGCTGCTGCTGCTACGCCTGTCACGAGAGAAGACTACGACAGCTCTGCCACGGTAAGGAGAAGTGTTTGTACTACCTGTAAATACAATAAAGAAAGTTCAAGTGTTCTTTCGTTCGTACATATCGTTTGTGCATCTCATGAAATTTATTAAGCCAACGTTTTGAGTACGGCGCTTTATTATTTTTCTTCGCTGCACCACGCAACGAGTCGAATAAGAAAATCCTTGTCCCACGATAGAACCGTCTGATAGAGGTTCGCTGATTGTTTCAGGAGACGGCGGACGAAGGTCAGGGAGGTGCCGAATTAGAAAATAGCAGCGTCGTCGTAACATTGACAACTGCCAGTAATTCAACGCCGCTACAACAACAGCACCCGCAACCGCACCAACAAGTCCCGTCGGTCGCTCACTCGCCCCCTTCCACGACGAGCAACTCCAATCCCCTTACCGTCAAGGATCTTATGCTTGGCGTCATCGAAATGCAATTGAAACGCAATCCCAACAGTCCGGCGGGTACGATCGGATCGTCGATACCCGTGAATTCTACTACACCGACGATATCCAGTATTTTAAAAACGGATCATCGGAACGACATTACTTTCGTGCGGGAGTACAAACCGTCGGCTACTATGGCGAACACTGTTATGGCCAGGGACTCAAATCTGGCAACGTTATCGGTCGTATCTGGTCCTCATCACGGACACCGTTCTGCTCCTAGTCCTCAGCAAATTGGTGAGTTGATTAATACAAGGTTTTAATGATCTGCAGATTATATAGCTAGAATAACCGACGATTAACGTATACCTATTTAAATGAAAAGTGTTAAAAGTACCGACAATGAGTAATGATTATAAGAAATGCCAAATAAGTCATTTTTACCTCACTTGGTAGATCTAGTGTTAAGGGAGTCGTGAGAATGTGTTAACTATATATGTGTCATTCTACCAGGTCAAATGCAAGCTACGATAACGCCCTGTCCACCTAACGCACCCGGCAACCAAACTTCGTCGTCGGATTTACTTCCGAAAGAGGGGCTCGTCGTGATGCAAGTTCAACAAGCGCTTCGAGAGACCGAGGGTACTCTCGATCTGAGCATCAAGAAACCGAGGCAGCAGCAAGAGTATAATCACTCCATGCAGACACTGCACAAACCACCGACGGTCACTCTGTATCGGCCGGAACCTCCACCAGGTCCTTATTACCATCCACACGCCCATCCTGAGCAAGGACGCGGTGCGAAAAGTCCACTAGTTTACGCCTCTTCGCCACGACCTCAGGCACCTCTGACACCTAAAATGAATAAAGTAGCAGTGCCACCGCCCCATCCAAAATTGTCCCCTAAATTGAATTCTATGGGACCTACGGGTCACAAGGGCGGCTCCATCACGCACGGTACACCAGTCTCCAGTGCTCGTTACGAAGGCTTGCTACGACAAATGACACCGCCAGGAAATCCAGGTAGTGCTGCTGGCGCCACGAGTGCCGCGAGTGGTGCCGGTTCGGTTAACGTGCCCGGTGGTCAAGGTCCTAAAGAAACGGGATCCATTACTCAAGGAACGCCGGTTCATCCCTTTGCCGTTGATAAACGTGCGCCCATGTACGATTATCATAGAACTATTAGACACTCCCCCGTCACCACTGGCAACGTTCCCGGGCAAGGTCAAAGTCAACCGGGTACAGCGGCGGTAGTCGTGACACATAGCAATCAATACAACTCTTACTCGGGTCGGCCACCACCAAGCTACACGATGGAGCAACAATTGTCTTCGAGGCAGATCATCATGAACGATTACATAACCAGTCAGCAGATGCATGCGCGCAGTCGAAGCAGCGGCACATCCGAAGGTGGCAACAAGAACGAAGCACCTTCGACGTTGTATTACGCGAGTACTCCCCCGCCTCAGACACACACTCAACCTCGGCAAGGGGTTATACAGAGGCACAACACGCAGAAACAAATACATTACCCACCACCCCCACCGGGACTGGAGGCCTTTTCCAGTTTAGTGGACGTAGCCGTGCAGCAACCAAGTCTTCCCGTTCCTCATCCACACGGCCACCCCGCGTCGGGGAGCAGTAGCCACGAGGGCCTTGGCAAGACCATGGCTGATAGGCTTTTAGGCGATCGCTATGGAGATAACAGAGCATTCCGCGAACAAGAGATACGCTTGCAAGAACATCGTTTAGCCATGCATCAAGCGGAGCACAGGATGGCTGTGGCTCATCATCATCAGCGCGACAGGGAAAGAGAACGGGATCTAGCGCATATGCGCGAGAAAGAGGAGCATAGGTTACACCGGGAGAAGGAACTTCAACAATTGGAACATCGACTAGCCGTGCAGCAACATCATCAGCGGGAAAAGGAAATTCAACAGGAACATCGATTAGCTCAGCAGAGGGAGAAGGACATGCAGCATGCTGAACATCGGCTGTCTGTGCAGCAACGGGAGAAGGATATACAGCATGCCGAGCATCGCCTCACGGTTCATCAGCAGAGAGAAAAAGAGATTCACCAGCAAATGGCTGTCGCCGCTGCGCAACGAGAGAAAGAACATCAGGAACATCGTTTGGCTGTCCAGCAGCGCGAAAAAGAAATGCAGCAGCAGCAAGAGCAGCGAATCGCGATGCAGCAACAGCGCGAGAAGGAGATCCAGCAACAGCAACAACACGCCGAGCACCGTTTAGCCGTACAACAACAGAGGGAAAGGGATTTGGCACATCTGCATCAACAGCAGCAGCAGCAACAGCAACAGCAAATACAACAGCATATTCAGCAACAGCAAAGAATGGAGGCCGAGAGAAGACACATGGCGCAATTGTACAGAGATCAACAGCAGCAACTTGACAGGGAATCAAGCAGATTAATGAGCAGCGGATTCACACAATCTTCCAGGCATCAGCAGCCTCCGCCACCGCAGCAACAGCAACAACAACAACAACAGCAACAGCAGCAACAGCAGTCATCGTCTAGACAAAGCCAGTCCTCTAATCAGCAACAGAACGATAATACATCGTCGACACTGACGGCTGCTAGTCTAATAGACGCTATTATAACTCATCAAATTAATCAGAGCGTCGAGAATGCTGGTGGAAACACAATACCGAATAATCAGCCTACCCGACCTGGCGATCGTCTCTTCCAGGTAGTTACACACGTTCTCAGATAATTTATTTTTTATTACAAATTTTTGCCCAAGGAAAGATATATTCCACGAATTATCATCGTAGAGTACTTTTCAGGGATTTCATCGGGATACTCCAGCCGAACCTAACGGCATGGCTCATAGTCCTGCCGGTGAAGGAAACGGAGGAAATAGCGGGGCAGGAAACGCGAGTGGTAATGGAAGCGGGAACAAGGGGATCACTCTTGCGGAACACGTCGATCATATCGTTACTAAAGATTACGGCCCTCCTCATTCTTCGTATAGATCTTACGCCGGGTAAGTTTGCGGTATGAGAAAATTCTCTATTCTGGAGTCGCGATCAGAATATAAGAATCGCTCTATTCGTCAATTTTTATTCCAATTTATATTGTCGCGATAATTAGTGACAAATAGCTAAACGCATGCGTTCTCGTTTGAATAACAGGTATCAAATCTCAGAGGATCAGTGGAAGAGGCGGAAACTGAACGAATCCGATTCCGTGAAAACTGGAGATGACCGTCAGATAATTCGCGTTGCGCAACAGCAACAGTCACAGCAGCAGCAGCAACAACAGCAGCATCAGCAACCTGCGTCCTCGGTAGGAAAGCAACAATTTCATTCCGTGGAGCCTGTCTCGCCTCCCGAAGCGACTACGAATCATTACGGTCGCCGTTTCTACGAAACAACCACTGCCACGTCAACTTCCGGAACTCCTTCCAATAAGCCACACCTCTCGCCGTTGGATTACGTTAAGAACAAGATCGTCGAAGTTATGCGTACATCCGAGGACGATAAAGCTGGGAATACGGGTGATAGAAACGGAGGAAGCGTTGCGACCGGAGAGAAGGACGAGAAGACGGGTACGAACGTCGAGAGTCCATCGGGTGGTGAAATGGTTGTCGATGAAACATCGAATCAAACTTCACAGCCACCGGCGCCAGCACCAACTACCACCTTCTATCCCTTTAGTGCATTAGGTGTGCATACTGGTCCACCGCCGGCGCCACCGCCTCCCACATCGGTATCCGCTTCTGCGACCAAGTCGGAACAAATGCAGGCCGAACCAGCGCCGTTGCTTTCCGCGCAATACGAACCACTTTCGGACGAGGATTGATAGTCTAATGATTTTTTAGCAATATACAGGTTAACATGCTGTGACAACTTTCCTAGGATATTTATGCAATGTCGTTAATCCCGACGCGAGTCTTAGCAAGACGACGATAACGATCGAATATTGGACGATTATCAACGCTTTCGGGCGGCAGCCATCGCGTTCTTACCGGTCGCCAAATTCCGATCTAACTAAAGAGATTCTTTTCCGTTTGTTCTCCTCTTTCTTATTTTTTTCTTTTTTTTTACACGAACTCCATCGTACTCCGAAACGGAGATTATAACACGATGTTTTAAATAGATCCCCCGCACATTGTTTTATGAACTTTGTAATTTCATTATATTTTTAGTCAACGATCATTCCCGCGCTACGCAGAGAAGGTGGGCGTTTTACAAAAGGATTATTTTATGCCCTTCTATAGCGCGTCGAAAGCCTTCGGTTCGAAGGAGGATGTAGCGTAATTTTATCTGCTAATTAATAATCTTCGTCGCATTACTTATCTCAGTGCTGATGTGTATACCAAAGCCGTTGTGCACAACTTTCAGCTAGATCGAACGTGATTATTCCTGTTCTCACCGCCATTTTTTTAAGGAAGCGCTTTTTAGATTTTGTTTGCCTCTGACTTATCATCAGTAAAGGAATAAAGAATTTTAGTTTTAAAGTGCGATAAAACAATTTGTACAGCTTTAGTTATAAAAGTCATTAAAATTTCCTATACCAAGTCGTACGTCATGATATTTAATTTTTAACATTCGTTTCTTGAATAACTTGAAGACGACATTACCGAACATCAACGAGAGCTCACTTTTCAATTTTTAAACGAATTCGATACTCTTATCACTCTTCGAACCGCGTTAACGTCTTTTATAAAGGTACAAAGTGCAGCAGACAAATTCTGATATTGTTTTGCATTCACGGCACAACTGTACATACATACATACATCTTACGCGAGTCGGTTTAAGTCCCCTACGGAGCAAATTTCTTTCGGTCGGGTTGAGTCTGATGATACAAACTGTGAAAAAATCGACCTGTGGAACGTCCAGGCTAGCCCATGTTCACAATAGAGACGCTTTTTTTGTACATAATGAATGATATAATAATCGTTAAACGATGTAAACAACGCTAAAACGCGTGTGTGTTTTTATTTGGAATGACTCTGTGATGTGTCTGGGGTTACTAGGTTAAACTGTTGTACCAGTGGAAAAAAAAAAGGTTTAGCCTCTGATCCGAAAGGAGTTACGATCGGGTGTAAGACGCGTCGTATGGCCGCCTTCCGGGCACACACATGGACAGTGCGCGGTCTTACGAGATCACTTTCAATGTCGTTCTCTTCTTGGTGAAGTGGGTTAAAACAAAGTGTAACTCTTAAGTGTTGTACATAGTACACAATATTAATTTCTAAGTTGAGCAAGTAGGTATATGATGGCTAGTTTATCGTATGCTACTGTAAGAATTTAGATTTAGCGTAAGTGATGTAGCTAGCATTTAGGGGTTAGAAGCCATGAACTGACTAGGGAAAAGATTCCCGAACTACGTTCTCTCATTAATAAACATACAGGCGATTAAATTGATGGATTCATCCGTAAGCGAATGGATGTCAATTTATTTTATTTGATTAAAAAAACGATGAACCCGAATGTACGCTCTGACTATCAAAATACACATACGCAATGACACGAAACAAACACCAAAAAAAAAAAAAATTGAACACATGTACACATAAAGACTTTTTATACAGCCTAATTTTATATTTGTATGCAACGTGACTTCAACGTGCGGTCTGCTCCTTCATTTAGTCATCGCGATACCCGACAAAGCGCCGCGCATAATCCTCGGATAGGAGAATTGTTTTTTAATTGCATAATCACGCCATCATGAATTGCTTTCTCCCACGAAGGTATATTTCAGTTTGCGCAGAGTGACATGGAAAACGTCTCACCGCAATTGAATGTGCGTATTATCCATGAGACTACCTTCATAGATACCCGGATATTCATAACAGTTATCGAAATAGCGTTGAAAGAACAGGTGATCTCCTGATTTCATATATCTGAAAAAAAAATCCGGAGACTGAATACAAATCTGAATAATGAAGACATTTTCAGACACGTAAAACTGTCCTAATATCGGATAATCGGGTATTTGGAGATCCCAGAACTTAGATGTTTGAATAGTTTGAAAATTTTTTATTTCAATTACCCTGATATTTGGCAAATCCATGGGGATAATTGTATATGCACGCGTACGTTCAGCAAATAGAAATACACCTTCGTACTTCGACTAATATATTCATATATACATATTTCATTTCGGTTCTCCCTCGTTTCCTTTCGTTGCATTATAGAGCTTTCGTGTATAAATTCCAAACGCGAGTGCCTCCACACGTCTCCGGACTATTAATGTGGGAACTTTTTCTTTTTCCTCGTCCAATGGATCATGCAACACTTCCGTCGTCTCGTTTCCGTAACGTTACGCCGTTTCTTTTTCATAGGGAAGATTCGTGCCGGAGGAGCGTCCATTTATGTACAAACCGCACACTCGCGAATACGTGTTCGATAGAAATATTTGCACCACAATGCCCGGTATAACATGATTCGTTCGCACGTACATTTTCGTACCCGCTCGGACAACGTCCGAACGTCTCGAGACCGATGTTACAAAACATCTTACAAAGCCTCCTTTATGGTAAATGCAGAGAATGTTTCAAAGACTTCTGTATATGTGACGTTTCGATTGTTTCTTCTACTTTGTAACTCTTAAGGAAAAAATGGTTCGATTCTCTTAAGCGTTCGTATATTAGCACGAGAGATACTCCATAGTAATAATTCAATGATATCGGGACACTTCAGGATTGCGAATTTGTCCGAGCTCGCGAACAACACGTTCCCCGATTAGAAATGAAAAACGATTCGGTCAGTCTTGTCTACAATTAAATGAATCATCCGCTTTTGCTTCGCGTGGAGCAAGTGCAATCCTGATATTTGCTGGACACCGACATTTTTTTTTTTTTTTAATGAAAAAAGAAACTAACTCCTTTAACGTCTTTAACCCCTGGTGACTCGCGTGACTGCGATCGAGAAACGATATGTCGGGGATTTCCCGTTTTGAAATACCACCCAATGATTTTTGCACCTTTGTATAGAAGTTTCCTGATTCGTAAAACGATATAAATGTACTGATATGTGAAAAAAAGGAGGCCATTGGAGTAGAAAGGGTCGAGTGCAGGAAACTGGTAACAAAATTTTCAAGTGACACCCGTCTTCCACGCGAGTAACGGTGGGTTAAAGATGTTATCGTGGCGTTTAGCACTGTGCGCAAAAGCCAAGCAAGAATATTATCTTTAATATGCGTCCGACAGTCGTGAAATCAACCACCGCAAATTAACGACATTACCGCCATCACTATAGTCACAGTTATGTTAGCATCATTTAAACATCCCGTGAGAGTATAACAATCGTTATCGTTGTGAATATTTTCAACATTGCAGTTATCACGGTATCATATCGCATAGTTACTATCGCTATTTAATTCAATCGCGGAATGATTAATTTATGTAAAAAACTGCAAAGGGCGCATAACAATCAGGACTGTTTAATCACTGTAGTTCATGGAATCGGGCTTTCAATTTTTGCATAAATTTAAACTTGTCCATTATTATCCGGTAATTGGTGTAAAAGTAGAATAATTTGTTAGCGGCGTATTAAAATTAAAATTAACTTCATCGGAGAAACATGTAGAACCGCCGAACGAAATTAACTCGGGATCCTAAACATCGATTTCACTACCGATTTCATTGCATTTTATGAAAACGACAGGAGTAGTTATTAAAAGATTAATGTAAAATCTTTTTGTCGGAGGGCGTCTTCCCCATATTACTTCGATAATCTTCTTGCTGTGACTTAAACTTTAGTTTGACTAGATCAGTTGACGCGTGTCCTGAAAGAGACGAGGCACGATTAATGTGGTATCCCCGATCGTTCGATCTCCACTGTAAGTGCAACGCAAATTCCGCTGCCTCGCAAAGGACGCACGGAGCGTTTAGTTTGCTCAATTGCATGGATGATTCGGATAACGCAAGTTCATCGTAAAACATTGTAATACTTCGTCGTGCCGATTCGCGATAGATTACGTGGGACATCAAGAACTGTACTAAATCGGAGTCCTGAAGAAACCGTTAAATGCTTCCAGAGTAAAAAAAAAAAAAAAGTGGAGGTGGATATGCACATTAACGATAGTAGCCGACAACAGTTTACAACGCCATAACCGTGATCCGATTATACTTTTCGAAGAGTGCCCTCGGCGTTTACCTACTTTCTGAACGCGCAGATACGAGGAAATCCGAGAATTTCGTTTTCCAATTAATAATGAAACTCACGCTCGACGAGTATTTGAAGTCCGAAGTCTTCGAGCGAGCAAGACCCCTGAAACAGTTTTAAACGCAAACCATATCGGACTTGTACAACCGCTTCGTTAGAGCATTCGTTAGAGCTCCTTTCTTTATTTTGCGTCAGCGTTTAAAACAGTCAACGTACAGTGATTACTAAGCTTGGTGCTATCGGATATCCGAAAGCGCGGAGTATTCGAATGTTCAGGTATTTATCTAGATAGAACGAGAGAAACAAACGCGTATGCATACATTACGTATGATATAAACAAAAATCCAGAATATCGCGAGAAAATTCAAATAGTTACAAATTGTTCGGATATTCGTATCCGAAACTGCCTGAATATTCGAGTACTTGAGAAATACCGGTATTCCCTCCAAACCTATTAATTACCAATCGTCTCTCTTCGGGCTACCGATTGACAAAAAAAAAATAACCTCAAAGAGAATTAATCGAGAGAAACCGAATTCTTGGATTGTTCGATTAAAGACGCAACGAACGTGTCTTTCTTCGAACGGTCGTTTGACAGAGGAAAGATCCTCGAGTAGGATCTAAGGGAAGGGATCGAATTCTCGGATCGATCGATCGAAGACGCAGCGAAGATAGGGTGAGAGTGGAAAGAGGAGAGCGCCGATGGTAGCCCTTTTAAGATATTTCGTAGCATCGTAAGAATGGTGAAGCGAGCGTATCGCTGATGCCACACGAAAATCATCTAGACTAGACTAGACGACGTTAACTTACCGTAAGACGTCGTGTGAAGGAAGATTGACTAGCCGATCGATAATCGTATATCGTTCGATCCCTTTACGCAGAAGTCTGTATATAGATAAAACGATAACGCCCGGGTACTCGGCTGCCTCCTGAATATTGTATCATAATGCATACGGCACGATTACGGAAAAAAATGAAGCTAACAAAAAAAAAAACAATGGCTAAAAAAATGCAAATTCTATCTACGAAGCGATATTATCTACGAACCTGCTATTAATGCGATTGATTAAAACAAATTAACTACAATTAATAGCGAGCGAGAGCATACCACGCCTACAGTAAACTACAGGTGTAGCATACACGATAATATTATTATCAAAACAGTTCAATGTAAATTGTTATTTTTGTTGAAATAAAAATCACCTCCGTTATAATAATGAGCAACGCCCCCGGCCCCTTTTGCTTTCACCCTTGATTCGCCCCCGAAGTGATATACAGAGCGTACATGGTCTGGAAAATAATTGGATTTTAATCAGCATACTTCGTTACTCCTTGAACGAAATATCACCATACATTTTAACGACGTTAGCTAAATTCGTAACACGTTTCTTTATGAGTAACTTGGCCCGAGACAAGACCTTATCTCTTGATGAATATAATTATCGATCACTGTGACATTAATCAATGAAAATTGTTAATAATCAGTGTAATCGGTATCGAAATTCATATTTTTGGGGAACCTGTATATACAACAATTATTAATATTTTTTATTGATTAATTGGGAAATGACCTATGTTAATTTAATCACTATCTGTATTCAACCCTCAATGTCACGCAGATTTAAAGTGAGTTATTTATAATTTACTTTATTCTGTTTTATACAAAGACGCGTACAAAATATACACATAATACGAACGGTCTCGCTCTTCGCTCTTATATCGAATAATAACAATAATTTTAGATTAAACGTGTACTTAAAGTATGTATACGCATATTGGGTTTTGGTTGAAGTCGGATGTTCGGTTATCCGAAATCCGGATAACTATCAGTATTCAGATGTCCGGTGAAATTCGAATTTTGAATCCAACCCTAATGCGTACACACGTACGAGGTTTATACTTTAATTGGTACTCTCGTACATCCAATAAATGTACAGAAGTACATTTTGACATGTTTATTTTACAATTACCGTACGAGTCACATACACGAAATAATACACGAAAGGCAGGCACTTAGACACAGTAAGTCATGTAAATACAGTTAACGAAATTCCTTCGTCGTTTTTATAACATCGATTTTTATTACACTTGCGTTTCCTGTAATGCATAGTTACCCTGACTCTTGAGATCGTTGTTTATTTAAGATATGTTTTCAAAGTTGCAAAGTAACCGTTTAAACGGTATCAACTAATGTCGTACTTGTCGAATAAAAGTAATCGTACTTTTTAAACATTTTGTTTGTCATGAATAATCTTCAATTCGTTACTTTGCGTTAATGTTAATTCCTGATTCTCAAACGGGAAGTTAAAGTATATAGGAACAATGACATCTTCAAAGAGGAACAATTTTACGAGAAACAGAATCTTTGTACACGCTTACACGCTTCTCTTTCCAATGTATATTTACTGATCAATAAGTACTTAAAGAATTAGTGTAAAGAGGTCGTACTGTGATGATTGCTAAATTAGTGTTACTAGTTATGAAAGAACTAAATAAACTCTACGTTTTTAATGACTTATTGGCACAACTTTTGATGTGAAAGCAGTAGAAGAAATACAATTGGTAATTTGTAAAAGTAAAATAATGATGGTGCGTTATGTAAAACGCTCGGCACGCATACATAATGATTTTACCGAGATCCTATTTCACTCGGCAATAATTATTTCGACAATTGACCTCAAGATACTCATGGGCATTTTTAGAAACCATAACTCCGGTGTCAAGTTTTCTTTTCGTTACTTTCAGTTTTGATGAACTACGTTTAACTCTTTGTGGAACCGGATCTCAGTGTCCGGATCTATGGGTTCGGTGCTATATGAATACTTAAACATTGTCACGTTACAGGTAACCAAATTATTTTCGTAAAGCGTTAATGATTTTCAAATCAGGTACATAAAATAACGAACCATAAACAAATATAATGGTGAAATTCGGTGAATAATTATTTTTCTCCAAAGAATCACATCGAGGTTTGCAATAATACATTATTACCGCAACAGTCCCTTGTTTGATAATTTTATACAAATTATCCAAACATACATACGTATATGAATGTATGGTTCAAGCACCGTGGTATCGTTGTTCGTCGTTGAATCGTATATTATAGGTCTGTATACTAATGCAAGATAGATTGTTAAATATTGCTATTCTTCTTTTACGCGTTTAAAGCACTATGAGATGGCAGTCAGGTAAAGCTCCATTTCATCTGTTAAAAGTTTTGGCCACTAACGAACAGGGCTTTGATAATAACAAACAGCAGCTTTTGTATTCGCAGGATATACGAAAGAAAGGGCCGGACTGTAAGCAAGACAAACTTCCCTTGGTTTTTATTTTGATTTCCCTTAACCCGAAACTGATTTTGTTGCGTATTCAATATAAAAAAGATGCTGTACGTAGAAATTGATGCCTATGACAACCATACACCCAAAATAGTCGTTAGTCTTTACTACACATTTTTGAGAAGAATGACGATAGTAGAAAAATACAAGTTAATACTGTGTTCTATATTTTGACTCGGGCCAAAATTTATATTTGATATTACCAACGTAATACAATCGTTTACTTCTATTAACAACCATTTCTTTCGTATTGCTCAAGGACACTGAATATCACAGTATACAATTTATACTAATACCTGCTTCAGAGAAGTGTGCGTTTACGCAGTTTAAGTATATACCTGTGTATATACTACATACTAACAGTTATACGACTCCGAAATGTAAAGAGATCCCTTTACTCGGAATACATCCGTGAAAACTTTCTTTTACAATTTATCCCTCTTTGCCTAACAGCAAATTTATGAATCTAATTTATAGTAAAAAAAAGAAATGAAAACAGGAAATAAATATACAAAGGCGGGACTACAATAACTATTCGTAATAAGAAGTATATAAAACGTTCCACAAAATAGCTGCTGTCATGAGGGCAGTGTACGTGACGATACTGGCCCACCATAAAACTTTTTCCCACGTTTTAACTTCGAGATTGCGAAGTACATTTATGCCCACGAGAAGGCCCGCAATAGCACCAGCAAGGTGAGCAACATACCCAACCTGATCGTTGGTTTCCAATACATAACGGTTGTACACTGCTTGACCGATATCAACGGTGGTAACGACGAGGAATACTAATAACTGTAGAACGGCGAATTCCATTTGCGACCAATTCATTAAAATAGTCGCCACGTGAGCAGTAATCAATGCGTATACACCACCTGATGCACCTGCCAAGTAAACGGAAGGATCTGACACAGATGTACCGAGCGAACCTGCTACCACTCCTGCTATGTATATGATTAATACTCGCCACCATTTGTGGACCATCTCCAAGGGAATACCCAGCATTACCTGCACCAGTAAGTTCACCACCAAGTGGAATACTCTGCGTAACATAACATTTTATCAGTCTCTTGTATAAAAAGTGTAATCGTTACAGTGTTTAACCGTTTCGTGACCATAATGGGAGTCGAATAGCCCTTCGGCAGTTTTGTTATATTCTCTTAAATTAAAATAAATTAGATTTATATTAAGTTCGGTTAGGCGACAGATCGAGAACACGCAGCAGTCCCCTTACTCATGACACATATCTCATTGGATCACAGTCGCAGAAGCACGCTATTGTTAATGCGCTCGTACACTTCCATCGTACTTTTTTGTAAAACATATATCCGTATAAATTTTGAACCTTACTTTCGTAACTGTTGCACAAGTTATTCTTTTTCTGGTCACGTAACGGTTAAAAGTAAATGAATTAATGTAAAAGTATGTACCCCACGTGGACGAACATGTATGTCAGGTATCTCCACGCTTGAAACCTCTTGTGCGGATTGTAAATAAATAACGTCGCGGCTGGCCCTTCCACGGAGAGAGATTTGTGCGCAATCACATCGTACAAAAACAGTGTGATTTCTAATATTGATATAATTATCATCGCTATTGCTGGTGGTTTACAAGTATACTCTTCCTCGTACTGTCCATCGGGAAAGTCACTAGAACGTAGAGTTGTTTGCAAGGTGGCAGTTGGTCGCTGAGGTACCATAGAATGTACATATCTGTGTACAAGATGACCAAATACACCTTGCATGTCTTTTCTATGAATCTGAGGAGAAAAAAAACGATATATTTAGTCATTCCAATAGGATTATCCAAATAGATACCCTTTAGAAGTACAATTTACAAAACGAAGTTAAATAAAAAATATTCGCAGAGATAAGAATAGAAACGTACCATGGCTATGAATTCTGGGTAATCTAAGTATCCCGAATCATCCAAATCTGCTTTACGCATGATTATACGGACAACTTTGGCTGGGATATCGTTGGAATAAGCGGATCCACGTATCATAGCTTTTAATTCTTGATACGAAATTTTCCCATCTCCATCTAGGTCATATTTCTCGAATATAGCTTTCCAATGCTGAAAGTATATTAAATTCAAGAGACACTCAAGTATACACTAGTATTATACAATTACTGTTCTTGCAGATTAAGAAAATTTCTTGATCATATTGATAGTATCGCTTACGGAATCGTTATATTGTAATGGTATGGTTACTCCAGTCTCTCCCTCTTGATTGGTCGCCATCCTTATAAGTTTGAAACCTCTGTGAAAGAGCAAGACAATTAAAGAAAACAAATAGGAATGAAATACCATATATCACACGCAATATGATCTTTATTAGACGGCAGTTTCACCAATTTCAAGCAATGCTTAAGCAATTAGGGCAATCCAAAATCATTTTAAACTTCAATATTTGACATACATGTAACCAAACAAGCTATAGAACCTTAGATCTAATCATTCTATGCAAGCTTAACGTTTCAAGAGACAAGGTCTCGTTTCGGGCCAAGTACAAGTACGCAAGAAATATACCTTCTATCTGTTCCGGAAAGAACACATGGAGATTTTCGAGGTGGTCAGACCACATTATTGAATAATACAAAACTTTTACATTCTAGTTTGAATACAACTTGCACAGCGAACAGGCCATATGTTTTCCAAAATGGCAACACAATCCAATTGCACGTATGGTTAGCGGTTTAACACCTATCTACTCTATCTTATTACATTCCGATCTGTTTCACACTGTCCATGTAGCAGCGAAATGGGAGAAGCAAATCCATAGGCATAAACTTGCTTGTGTCTACGTTAAACTATTTCTATTTTGTTTATACTTTGATGTTTAATGGTAACGTATCCATGCATCTCGATAGAGTATAATTTTTGTGTTAATTTCGTTACTTTAATATAATATTTATTGTGAACTCCACGACCAGGTGTATAACAGTGAATAAGATTTAATCAACGTATAGTGTTTAACAGTCATCGATATAACCAGCCTTACGACTCATAAATTAGATGTTTCCTGAATTTGTAATCGTCTTGATTGAGAAAAGCTACAATCATACAGAATTTCAAACTATCCAGAACAAATCTTTGTTTATGACCGCGATAAAACAACCCGGCATTCTGCTTCGCAACAAAAGCACACACGGCCGCGCGTTAAAATTTATAGATACCTTTGGCTCGATAAATTGGAAAATATGAATTCGATCGTCGAAGAGGCGTGATTTAACTCGCGCCGACACGTAATTAATACTCGCGTGGTCAATTCTACTTCGATTGCCTAGGCAAACTGAAGGTGGAGACTGTTTAGATTCGTCATAATTTCCGGATGATGCGCTTCCTTTGATCTAATCTTATCAGGCCGATGTTCATAAAAATGATAACACGAAGCTCACGTAGCATCGATGACACCTTTAATTGGGAATGTGACAAGTTGCAAGATTGTCACAGGTACCTTCTATGAGCTTTTAAGAATATGCCAATGAACTTACGATGAAAATGTTGTTCAGCGCAGTGACACGAATTGTTTTCGAACAGAATCTCCCATTGGATTAGGCCAGTGTAATTTGAGGTTCGTCTTGTAAGGTATAACGGTACAAGATTCGTAAGATTGTTTGAACGCGTGTAAAGCCGAAGCGTCACGGGCACAACAGGTGGACTCAATGCAATCAAGCATCGCTCGAGTAGAAAGTACCGCAAGGTTAAGATCTTCGGCAGGATGCCACAGTAATTCCTTTACCGATTGTCGACACTATTTTCTATTTTTATCTTTTCTCTTTATATCTGTCAGACACGTGTTATTTATGCATAAACTGCGACGTGTTTATCAAAACGCGACTGAATTCCGGAAATAATAATAGATAACTTTGTAAGTCATTCAACATGAAATTTTTTTAAGCAGCCAATGCGTGCTGCGAAGTTCTGAATTCATTCTGGATTGAATATCTCTAATTACTGCAATTATCAATGCTTGTTAATAAAACGAGTTCGTTAAGATTATTTGCAAATAGTTTTAATTTTTCAATGACCAACGAAACATCTATGTAACTCAAATTCACCGTCACGTAAATAAATCATTTATTATAATTTTCTAAACGCGATTTTGAAGTTCTAAAACATAAACGTGATTAACTAATTTCGCCCTGCAAATTTCCCGTCGCTTGCATAGTTTATATTTAGAAAGTACATTGACGTACTTAAAATACATTTACTTCTTCGGGCAATATTACTTTTTCGAAATAACAGAATCAGCTTGAAGTGCTGACAATGACTCAACCGGATACAAGGATTTCATAGTGACAGTCCATTTTCAATACTTAAAAGCAAGTTGGAACTCGGCCATGAGAAAAAGCATGTTCATGTACTGTGCACATAACTAGTAGATACGAAGGATAAAGTTCTACGGACAACTGTTTGTTTTGATACGTTTTACCAGTCGCTAAGCAACAAGAAAGTCGATAAACAACATGCTCTCCTGGAGCTGGTATCGTTGAGAGACGGTTTCGAATAGTCGTGCTTTACAACAGTGTTTAATCATAGGATTTGAGACCAGTTTGATATTAGATGGATCATCAATGACATAAGCAATGTCTAATAACACGCGTAATATAAAAATAGCAACTAATTACAAAGTGAAAGAACCGATTTGTAATTTTAAATTCAGGTAATTCATCTTGTGCGATTTACGTCCAGCGTGTTCAACTTCGTGCACATGGTCCCGGTCTTATCCCCCCCTCCCCACCGGTGCCTAGCGCGTGTGAAACAAAATACAATAGGTCAGGAGTGAGTAGGATAGACGGCGAAACACCAATCATACGCGTACTCATATTGCTTAACGACTCCAGAGTGGGTAAGGGGCCCCTCTCGGGAAATCTAGGCTTAAACTTGGCCAGGACCTGATACTATGTGATCGATTCCCACGATAAATTTATTTTTAATGAAATACGACTTAGTGGTGTCAATTATTTTTTGAGCGACAGTTTTTCATACGAAATGTTTTGGAAGTATATTCTATATCTGACGTGAATACTACTACAATTTGAATATCATTTATTCTTAGAAAATTATTATTTATTATCAAAGATTTGTTTCCAAATATTTTCACATATCCTTTTTTGATACGAAATATTTTTAAAAAATTTAAAGTGAAATATTTTAAAAATATATATTTGTCTACTCAGGCCTGTGCTTATTTAAGTTTTCACACGGAGCAAACATGAACTTTCCTGCTTCATCCTCTAATATTTTTGTTTACAGTCAAAGCGTGGTGTGAGGAATGAAGATTTCAAATAAACTGAAATGCAGATACAAATATTATAAAGTACGATTGCTGTGGGCATTTATATTACTTTCGAGCTTCCATTATAAATTCGCCCAGCACTTTACTTGTCATGACTGTTTGGAATACAGAATAAATATTGATATATTGTTTTCTGCCGTCAGGGCACACTTAGCAATTGTATTGTGCAACGCTAAGAATAGACGAAATAGTACAATCAAAATTTCACGATCGCAATAATAACGAAATGACGTTACTTCTTCCGCCGTTTAGTATGAGCGCAGATGCCGATGGAATTAGATTCGGGCCATCTGGCAGAAATTGTTTCCACGTTCTAAATAGTATTTACCTAAACTGCGTTTATTGTTCCAGAGTCAAGATCGTACAGCAAAGGCTTTTGCTCGCCGAGCTTCTCGAAAATGAGGGCGATACCAGGGACACAAATTTTCTCGAAGAGGAAGATCATATTTTTACTTGGCAAGAAAAAGTATTTAGTCCGTTCGAAGTGAGTTTCTACAGCGATGAGAAGAACTGTCTCACGGAACATCAGAAAGAATATCATCGACGAATAAAAGAAGAAAATATCCAGGGTTCTCAATTGTACTCCTACACGAAGTACGATTCTTATTACTCGGACGACGAATTACTAACGAAAAGATGCAAAACAAAATTGTCGATCAGAAATCAGTCTGCGTTACCAACGCTGCAAAATCGGAAGCCATTTTCCGAAAGATACAATAAAAAGGTGATAGACGAGATACCTGACGACACCAGGATACAATCGAATCATTTCGTTTATACTAAACGCTCTACGATGTGCGTTATGGTTGATTTGTCTCGGAAGGACGAAACGTTGGTCAGCTGTGACGACGATTTGCAAACGGTACTGTGTAAAGTCACGTACGACGAAATTCATCGAATTTTGACCGTCAATCCTGATTTCACGGACGAACGATGTTACGCTGCCGTGAATTCCAACGGCGTCAAATTTAATTACTGGATCGAACATGTTTCTGAGAAACAATCGCCATTGGAATTGCAACAACATCAAAACGATGTGCGACGCGTGAGTATATGGTTTGTCTATTCTCGTCTGTCATTAAACCGGTTCTTGATTGTTGCAAAATTTATCCGGTACGCGGAGTTGGATGTATACCTTTTTACTTTTCGAATGACCGTAAGTATATCGCAAACGTTCTTTTAAGTACAAGGACAGTGGCCGATCACCGTACGCGAGCCTCGGGCCTCGAGACTCAAAGGTTCTCAAAAAGCATGAATTTGAATTTTTTCCCCAGCGTTTAAGTAATGACTTGCTTTTGTAAATATTTAACGAAATTGTAGTTGTTCTAAATTTTAGTACGGTGGTACTATATTTTTAGTAACGTTTGAGGTGTTCAATTGTTTATGCATAAGGGCCCCAAAATCAGTTTCTGCCTTGGGACTCCAAGAATTGCAATCCGCCACTGTATAACGAAATTCCCTCCGTGTTAATCTTGCAATCCCACACTTTCTCAGACGTTTCATAAAGTACACACTGGGCTCTCGTAGACCCCGGGAGATTTCGTTATCAATAGTTAATGCAAATCGCTATAGATACGATTCAAAGTATTATTGTTTTTGTTAAAACATCGCGAGGAAAATAGTGCAGATCAAATTTATTTTTAGTTAGTTTACAGCTGCTTACACCAACAATAGTTAATCACTGCTTCATCACGCTCATCAAGTTCGATCTTAACAGACGAATAATACTTATTCGAGGAATAGCCTTTAATTATTATTGGTGAAAACAGTTCTAAATTTATTAAAAATAATTTTGATCTATACCATCTTCCTCGTAATATTTTAACAAGTGTAATTATATATTCCGAGTTGTTTTTGTTTTACTTATCCGTTTGTTGGAATCGGAATTTAACAAACAAATACATTATTTAGATAAAAAATAGTTCGTTTAATAGTATACCATACAGTATTCAATGAATGATATTTAACTGGCACTGCTAAAAGCAGACCATGGTAGTTCTTCCCTTCAAAAGTATTTTTGGTAGCCTTAAGGGCCGGTTTCACTGCTGCTAGTTAACTATTATTGGTCAAATATATCTTATTTGTGTGTTAAAGTCACAGATTTTTCTTTTTGATTGACTGGAACTTCGATTTTAACGGACGAAGATTTTCATAAATTTTCGTATTCAGCCAAAATATCGTCGAATTGTTGTTGATGGAACTGGCCGTACAGAGATCGATATTTTAAAACCATGGGGGTCTTATGGACCCCAATGTGCATTACGATATAAATATAATTATGCAAAACTGAAGTGATAAAAAATCGAACGACAATTTTATGATAATTACGGAAAGTAATGATTTCCGCAATTCCAATTAACCTCAATTAATTTTGAAGTCAGCTGGTTCTCGCTACATCGCGTTAATTATACGAGAAGGATAATAAAGAAATATATACGTACCCTACGTAGGAGATTTCAGAAATTTGTCTCATCATTCTCTGGGGATAAAACATGTTCTTTCGACGTAATTAAAAATTAATCACACACTTAAAAAATCCTTTCATCTTTGGGGGAGACACGTGCATATATAGATAACATGTTAAATTGCTTCTGGTTTTTTTATTTTACACTTGGTTGAGACACACCCAAAGGACATATGCTTCCTCGTATTTAAACAAGGATGTCTTAACATTTTAATTAAGAAATGGAAATAAAAAAAAAAACTTAAACATTTGTAAATTAGCAACAAATATTGAACACAGAGAGAATGTTTCACACTAATCAAACAAGTTGATCGGTACTGTCTCCAGGACTGTCCAGGACTAACTGAATTCTAAGCCACTGAATGTCTGCTCGAACACTCTCTTACACCACTTGTATGTCAGTTCTGTCAGTCTATGTATGTATACAGTTTACATGTGCACAGTGGGGCAAGATTGTCATCCAAACACAGAAGTCACTTTCACACAATTCCTGAAGCATGATTGCTACTCTTCCACTCTATACTTACTCTCATAGTTAAAAAGTTAAATACATATAATTAACAGTTAATTAATTTCAGTAAATGTAATCTACTCATTGAATGTTCGACAACATTGATTAAAATTTTTAACATTCATTCGAACATTACTGTTTTATGAATAAATTTGATACTCTTGTTAAACAGTGAATGTGTTAGAAGAATCGTTATTGTTCGAAACGCATTATTAAGATTTTTAATTTATGTTTAATGCCAGTAACCAGAGGCTCTACTGAAAAGTACTTATTCAGCAATATGTTCGAATGGGTGTTGTTATTCGAGTCTTTCTTCATAAGCAAAAATACCCATTCCTAATTGATAGCTAAAGAAATGTAGCAAAACGTTAAATTGTTAAAACATAAGTAATTTACTTTGGATAGTATTTGGATATTTAATTTAAATTTACTTGGAAAAAAGTGAAATTCAGATTTGAAATAAGTTCACAAGTAGCAAGCTCATAGATTGTGAACCCAACTTAATATTCATGTTTCTGCTAAAATTTATATTAATTTGCATTTGCAATTAAATTTCTATATTTTAAATAATACAACAAATAATGAAGAGCAAATTTAAACTTTTGGCAAAGAATAAATGTGGAAGACAGTAACTTATGTGAATGTATAAGATAATGTGATATCGCCATTACATTTTGAATTCATTAATTATAGGAAATTAAGGAGCGACTTATGCAAAAAGAAAGTCAAATCTCTCATGGATTGCAATTACCACCATCAAGTGTTCGAAGAATGTTTGTAAAGCTCGATATAATGTCAGCCCATGACTACTCCTTTGACGGATTGTTTGTTAGTTACTGTATTGACTTGCCAGAACATTGGAGCACGAGTCAAAAGGAAAAATTATTTGGTAGAACTCAACGATGTAACTTGCAAAACAAGTCAGCATATTTTAGTTATGCCACCGACATATCATTAGATTTTCAATCAATTAGTACTCCTGAGATAATGAAGATTTCACCGCTTTGGCCTAGATTGCTGTTATCAGTTGCATCTCTCGATAAATGGACTAGGTATAAATATTTAAACATTTCTAATGCTATTAATTTGTATTCAATATTTTATTAATGAATTACTGTTATAGGCAACAATAAATCAATTGTTGTTAGTAATTTATATCAGGGGAAACAGAAATGCAGAAATTACTGTTTTCAATTACAACTTATTATTAAAATGTTACAATTATGTTATTGTGTGCATAATAAGGAATAGAATGCAATTGACTGTAATTTTTGTAATTATTAATATAGAAATACTTATTAAAATATGATTATTTATGAAATTTATTTTGTTGTTATTTCACAAAGCAAATGATTAGTTATTAATACTTATTTGGAATTAACACTCTTAATTATTTTAGGTATCGCACAGAAGGGTACGCAGCTTTATCATTACCATTAATATCTGGTTCATATAAATTTAATGTTCCAACATGGCGAGCCATGGGAGGCATTATTAATTCCCTGAGAAGGTTTTTCACCGGTGGTACTTATGAACTTGAGGATATAACTTATTGCGGTATCCCTCTGGGACACGAAGGAACAGTCTTAAATAAAACAAACTTGAATGTAGTGTCAAACGGTCATGTAAAGATCAATATAAATATAGTTCACCAGAGTCACTCGTCTCTCGAAAGCACCTTTCAAGGGGATTACTTTGAGAAATTAAATACTGATACGCTTATGGATAACATAGAAAGCATTTTTGAACAATTTAAAGCTGCGAGAGAACGAATGATACAGATTAGAAATTTAAATTTATAATTTGTCGTTACTTTATCAACAGATTAATATATTATTAGTCTTTAATCGGGTAATACTCTAACATTTGTATATATAAATTATAATTGTTTATATTTGCGAAAAATGGATTCCCGTCTATACATGTATACCCACTCATGCCTATGAAGAACTAAGGCTGACGAACGGAATGAAACGGGTAAACTATCAAATTAATCGAAATGACTATTTACCATACCAAACGCGTATAAAATGGGCGAATTACTTTGCCTTTCCCAGTTGACTGAGTATAATTTAAGTGTACAACCTTAGATATAATTACGACGGGCTTGTATGTACGAACCATGTTGTCTACTTGCACAGTTGATTCATTCCTTCCCGTTTCGCCTGTCTTATTTCGCGACAGACATTGACTGGAGGGAAGGCTCCAGAAAAATATGTTTCAGTATTTACCCAGGTGGCCCAATTTGCGACTTGAGGTGCAGTTGAAGGACAATAAAATATTATTCATTAGATTTTCCTGTTTATTATTGATTAACACTGTAATATTCAAGGGTGTAATATCATGATACTGTTTTGTCGAATACTCATAACGGTCATAAACCTCCTCGCGGACACCCCCACCATGCCTCCCGCTGCGTGTCTGAGAGCGAAACAAGTGTAGCGCTGTTCCTCTTTTCGTCCGTACGCCGTGCACAACCGTGCATGTAAAAGCTAATGCGTAAGGGTACTGAAACCGCGTGAGGAGAGTGCGTTTCCCCTCCTCGCCCAGACCTGTAATATCTATCTCGTTGGATACCTTTACTATCCTTTTCAAACAATTACAAACGATCTCGGATAATAACATTGTAAATTTTGCAAAATTTATAAGTTTTTACAGTAGAAGATTTTGTATGTTTGCTTAATGTACAAAACGCATATAAGAATTTTAGATGGCGGAAACAAGCATTTCATTAAAGTATTAAATGCTTCCATTTTCAGAATAAATTTTATTTGGACATTATGCTATTTAAAGCATAATTTCATACAATATGCCTGAAACAATTATAATGACAACAAACATCAATGTTATCTATGACAACTAAAACTCCAATCATGGTTTATTATGTGGTTCTTTCACTATGCGTACATCGTTATTAGAGATCAGACTGGAGAAGACATACATAAGTATCAAAATAAAGACTGCTAGAATCTTCAGAGCGTGACTTTCCGTCTTGTCATCAGTTTTCTCATATTTTTCCTTATACTGCGAGTAAGTTTTTAATCTTTCCTGCCGAATATCAAACATATGTTGGTAATGCATTTGCGTCCATGTATTAAAGTCATACATTTTTGATTTTGGTGAAACATGCGTTTCAATTTCTGGCTGTATTGGCCAGTCTTCTTTATCTTTTTCAACATCAAGGGGTCGGTATTTAACTTTCATTTGCCTATCGTACTGTTTACGCGTTGTGTAGCTACCAATTACTTCGTACGCATCAGAGATTTGTTGGAACTTTTGCTTGGCAGATGCGCTTTTATTTTTGTCAGGATGATATTGTAGAGATAGTTTATAATATGCTGACTTTATTTCATTTTGCGTCGCATTAGGCGAGACTTCCAATGAATCGTAATGCGATGTTTGTTTCGTACTCATGCTTGTACTCTGACAGACGGGTAACAAATGTTTTCTCAATATTTTTACCATTATTTTTCTAGTGGAGTAAGATATCGGTATTATAAGCATTATGGTATTGCTTGTATTGTACTATACAATCTGCGAACTGTTACATCACATAAAATTTTGTACTATTTTTTAGAACTATCATGTATGTGCCCTGCATTTGGCAGACTTTTGGATTATTAACGGCTCACTGTTTAACATGCCTAATTGATATGCATTCATTTAACTCCTTGTCACAATTTGAATTGACGATCAGACAATTAATCCCTCTGCCAGATAGTACTTGCTGAGATAACCTGAAAATTATAGAAGGATTCAATTTTAGCCTGTCAAATCTACATCGTTTATTTGAGATAATTAATAATTTCGTCTCAAAACGCGATTTTTTAAAGCTGACACTAACTGCTAATAATCACGATGAGCCACACTATTATAAAATAGGTGGCCGAGGACTGACCAGTACTGTCAGCCAATGTCAAAATCAAGGTATATACCAAGATAGAGGTATATACCTGTATATATCTCAGTTTGTGGGAATTTGTTGCTATAGTCAGCTGTGCTCAGCTGTGCTGTAGTCAAGAACTCGAGAAGTGATAGCAACAGAAAATCTTCATCCGAAGGTACTTATGTACCCTATTCACGAAATCACAATGAAACATTGAAACGCGAAATACGAGATGAGAGCATATAATATTTATATTAATTTATATATATAACGTCCAATAGTATGTCTTAACAATAGCTACATTTATACAAAAACCTCATAATTTCAATTGAATATACATTAAGAGCTATGCCATTGTTTTAACAATATTGTGAACCCATCCGCATAATTTTGCAGCGATACGTGTAAGTCATCTCGAAATTGCAAGTATCGTACCCAGCAGAATCGCAATAAATGTTTATGTTTGAAAGTTGGACTGTGTAAATTTTCTAATGTCCTAGCATTAAGTAATCTTTCGCTAGAACTTTCAATTGCGCACGGCAATCGTGATACGTGTCGCAATTTGCGCCGAAAAAATGGAAATCAATCAAAATCACGATCTATCACCGGCAGAAAATATGCATAAATTATTGGCAACGTGTACCTGTACAACTAAAGAAGGTATACGCAAACCCATTGGCATACTGCACAACTCCAAACCGCAACTCTCGGTATTGCACTTTTACTTTATAACTTTCTTAGTTGTACTGAATTTTTGCATTTCTTTGTACTTTCCTTTGATAAGAGTTCAAACGTATTTAGTGGAAGTAGTTAAAAGCAAATGATAAGATGTATGAATTAACTGATAACTTTTTAAATTGGCAACATTTTTCAAAAATATACATTTGCATCATAATGGTGTTTTGACAAATTTTACATTGTGTTATTGACATAGAATAATTTTACTCCTGATAATAATAATACATATTTTAATTTTTACAAACAAAGCATTTGAAACAGACATATACAATTATCCATGAGTTGCATAGTTCTTTGATAACACTATTCTTATATCGAAGACTCGCGAATCATTCAAGTCCTTCTGTGTAAAGTTATCGTTACAGCTGCACTTTACTTTGTGTATAGTTTTTAATTTCTTTTCACCTATTAACTTTTATTCATTAAATTTTGAATACAATCTGAGTTTGTATCAATTATTAATAATTGATACTAATCGATATCAACCAGTTCATAGTTAGAGACAAATTTAGTTAATCAATATAGAATAATGCAGATTGAAAGGAAACGTTACATATATTTCATAGATTTATCGGAGCTCCTGCATAATCTTCAAGACGATAAGCATCCTAAGCTGACAATTGGAACGTTTTTTGAATTCATGAAGACCGCATATCAGGTTAACGATAGCTTTGAAAATTACGCCTCAGTGTTGACTACTAATAATGAAATAGATTGGAATAAGTTAGCAAAAATTAACTTAAACCTTGAGGCACACAATGGTAACACAACGATTGATGATAAATATCTTATTAATAATATCACGTATCAAGAAAGAGGTCTTAACACGATGAAAGCAGCCACGATCGATGCATACAATGTAAAATCTGTGCACGTAAAAACACATGTTCAGAATCCTTTCTGTGTAGTCACATCTTCAAGATCAAAACTTCATTCGACACAGGAGGAAGTAGGATCCGTTCGAGAACTGGATTACCTTAAAAGTAATTGCGATAAGAACACGGCGATAAATAAGCAGGAAACAAACGTCGAATGTAGCAATGAAACAATGGGTAACCACTTAAATGTAGAACAAACAAAAATTAGAAAATGTATAGACGCAATGCAAGATGTTCTAACAACAATGATGAAGTCAAATTTAAGCGATGTACTGCACGAAGGCTTATTGGACTCTGTGTTACCGTACATGGTACCGAAACCTGTAGTATCACAACCAATTATCAAAAAGTCTATCACAAACATGGAAGTGAAAAAAAGTGCCTCCTTGAGTGGTAGTGTTGAATCTAGAGCAATTACTAATTCAACGCATAAAGATAAAGACAAAGAAAAATGCAAATTAAATAAAAAATCCATGGAGTAAGTTCTGTATAAATAATGACTACTATAGACAAACATTCTCACTTAACGAACAATAAAAACGATATTCTAATAAAAAACACATTAGATGCAAAATAGACTTTTAATAACTGTCACTTAAAAAGTGCATATTAATTATCCACAATATTGGGTGTTCATTGAAATTTCTCTTCTATTATATTGTTAAGAACGATATCAATAACAATTTTCATTTAATTAGGAATGAAGTGGAGATTCATGTCTGTGACGAAGAGAAGAATATAAAAAAGAATTTCCGTTGCCCTCAGAAACTTCTTACTCAAAAAATGTGTTACTTCGCTGATGTAACCGCAGGACAAAAATTAGAAGAGATTGATATATCAGTACATTGCGATGTCGTGATTTTTGATTGGCTAATGAGATGGGTAAAGAAGGATATTATTAAAAAATCTGAATGGCCTGTTTTAGAATCTAGTAATGTCATTCCGATCATGGTGTCTGCTTCCTTTTTGCAAATGGAGCCACTCTTAGAAAATTGTTTGCAATATTGTCACGATAACATGTCCGATATATTGAAAACATCGACAATTTTGACATGTTTAGATGAAAATTTGCTTACGAGGTATGTTATTTGTTAGATATTCTTGCAGAATTTAAATCCTGACAGTCGTGTCTTGTTATTTAAGTATTTTATGTTATATTATTTAATTTCTTTCAATGGCACAAACAGAAATAGAGATATGGTATGCAATGCACTTATGCACAGAAGAAAGGTGTTACGCACTTTTCACTTTCAGTTTACCATACCGAAAAATTAGCAGCGTATTTATTGTGCGTAAGTAAATATATATTTTATCTGTAGTTTACGTATTGAAAATTGTATTCTTTACCAGTAATATTTACAGAAATTTTCTTGGCAAGAAAAGGTATGTTTATGTTCAATGTTTATATTTAATTGTAGATTAGCGGAACGCTTTACAAACGATGATGTGGAAGCATTGAAAGACAAACGTGATAAAATCCAAAGTAAACTATTCTGTAAATTGATTATGTTGCTAACTGAAATAACGCCAGATAATAAGAGAGGACACTATAGCACTTTAGCTACATTATTTAAATGCAGCAAATGCGGAAAGAATATTATTCAGTCGATTTCCAATCATGTACCATGTATTGCAAGTGCAATGAAGATTGATAGCAGTGGAGCTATTCACAGTAAACATGTAAGGTACTGCAACAATAACATGTAAGCACTCCTGCATTTAAGGGCATTGGATATCTATTGTTTTCGCGGATACCTGTATTGTTCCCGCTAGAGGTATCCAACAGCCTTAAATCAGAAACAGAAAAGAGAGAATTTGTTAACACGGGCGAAAATATATGTTACTTAGAGACTTAACGTGGACATTGAACGATTATATCCTTACTCTTCGAACGGAGTTACGTTCTTGGCGTAAAGTTTATTGGAGACTGTGGGGAGATTGTCATTTTCTGTTCTGCACACAGTGTAATATATATTTTCCAATTCATCAAATGGACTGGTGCTGTTATCACCCAGAACTTCCCCAGTTTTTCATAAATGAACAGCAAAGGCCTATGCCATTCCCACTAGGTAGATATCCATGTTGTAGCCAAAGGGCATACAGATTTGAAGCGTTACCAAATCAGGAAGGTTGTAGATACAGGGTAAGTGTTTGTATTGATATTGGAAATGTATTGGTTCAGTTAACAATTATCGCTACAAAATTGAATAAAAATCATTTCCGACCTTGTCGCGATAATTCTCCAGAGAAAAGTCCAGGATCATACAAAAATCCAAATCATTAAGAATTTGATTTATACTTCACCAACTCCAACATATAAAGCTTGCAATTCTTATAGGAACATATCCCGGACATCAAAGTACAAAAGGATGTAAGCGTGATAAACATCTTTACGGCACACAGAGGGATAATAACTATGGAACCACCTCAGTTATTTTTCCCGGAGAAGATAACGAGATTAGTAGCCCGTGATCCGTCTCTTCAACCAGGAAAATTAGTGTGTAAAGATACAATGTGGTGGGCTGGCATAGAGCTAGTGCCACAGAGACCAAGACTTGGTCTTTTGGGTAAGCTGAGGCATATGTAACTTATCTTGTGAGATGAGTATTGACATTAATAATATTAATATTCCTACATAAATATTGATATTCTTATCTTACGATACATATCTCAAATAAATTAATAAATATTGAGTACGATTTAAGAATCGTACAAAAATTCTGTGCTATATTTCCATAGAGGATTACTTGTAAAGAAAAATCCTAGTGCACGAACATTCTTTTTACCCTATATACAGGATGTCCTATTTTAATCAGTGCAGTAGTATGTGGTTAGTAATAATGGACTTGTATTTGGCCATTCTGTTCTCCACAATTAGAAAAACACTCCAAGATACAAATGCTTTCGTGCGCCTGTCGATGTAACAATCAGATAATACATGCTTACTTCCTTATTATAGGGAAAATTTGGAGTGGATCAGGATTTCGAAAGTGTACTCAGGTACAAGATTCGCAACGAGTATCGCACAAAGTTCGCCGACAAATTTCTGTCACGACAGACACTTCGTCACCTACCTCTTCTGTCACAGACAGCGATGAGGATGGTGTGACTGATGGTGTGACCGGTTATGAGGATAGTAGTATAGATGAAGAATCATATTACAGCGAAGAGTCTAATGCATGGCCTACTTTAAAGCCTGCTAATAAAAGTAAAAATCGATTAAGGAATCAAGCTATTCGGAGGTAATGAGAGTTTAAACGTAGTTGCTGCTGCTTTATACTTCTTTCAGTCACTTTAACAAATTCATTTCGGGATATTAGAAATCTCGTTTTCTTATCTTTTGTCTTGAGTACAAAAAAGTAAATTTTATTAGTTATAAAACTTAATTCAGTTTAATCCTGAACAATAAGATTTATATTCCTTTTTATTTTGGGACTGATAACTGAACCACGGATAAGAAATACCATCTACGGGGTTAAGTATTGTCTTCGGAATGAAATAAATAAATCGGAATCGATTTGACACCAGAAAGGTGGTTAAGAGTTAAATAATTTTTTATTTTACAGTATGTCTTGAAAAATACCCCGTTTCTATAATAGTACTTTTTGAGTGGAAATCATACGAAACAAACTCGTTAAGAATGTTGTGTGGATTAATGTTTAGTTATAGTGACTCCCATTAATATTAGTGAAAGAATAACAAACATTTGTATTAGACTATTAATGGGGGCTACTGTACATGAAAATAGCTGTACAGTAATCAGATTATATACTGTTTTATACCGAACTTTTAGGAGTAATGGTAGGTGTTGGAGCGGTAATTTAAATGTAAGACACAATCAAGATAACCAAAGAGATTTTGAGGAAAAGGCAGCTGCACAAATGACTGCTCTACTCACAAAAAGGGTATCCACAGATTCGACTTTATTATTAAAACCTTCGAATAAACAAAGTTGGAAAAAGTACCAGCCAGCTGGTACGTTTTATGCAATCTATTTTTTTGTAAACATATTTTACTATCCCAGTTTACACTAAACTTTGTTCAAAACAGGTGGAACATATGTAAAATTAGAAGCTGAATTTCGTGAACAATTTAGTCAGTTTTATAAATGTAAAAATGCAACAGGAAAGTCCATTCGTGGAAAGACAAATAAATTATAAATATTAATGCCTCGTCATATATAGTATAAATATGAACCACATTAAATATTTGATAATCGAAGGTGTCGTCTTTAATGTTTATTGAATCTTTTTAATTTTATAAATTTCACTTGTAAAAGATTTCAAATGTGAATACGCAAAGTTCAATGTTCGGTAAACGTTTCACCACAAAATTATAATAAGATAGTACAAAAATAAATAGTTATATACTAATACTAATTGTTATAATACCTCATTCACTACGTTTTCTTCCCATCCCAAGAAAGAGATTTACCCGTTAGAAAACGGTTTCACGCTGTTCCTAATTTTTACGCAGTATTATCCTGTGGTTAACCGAATGACTTAGGATTACGTATTTTACTGCGCAAAGTAAACATTTTTCGTGGATAAACAAATGCTTTATTTACTTTATTAAATACTTTATGATACTTTAAGGAAAACAGTTAGAAAACGTTTTAACCAACTTTTTAAAACTTTTTTCTTTCTTGGGATGAGAAGAAAACTTAGCAAAAACGACTTAATCAATAGAAGGCCGCGCGGGGTAAATAAGTAACTAATTACACCACCGTTTTTAAAATCCAATTAAACACTGTTGCAAAAGATGTGGATTTGGTTTCTCCCTCTTTGAGGAACATTTATACAAATTAACAAAATTTGTTACTTAAAATAAAAAAATATTTTATTTTTTCTCGAAAAATGTTTACCCTGTACGGCTAAATACGTAAACCTAAATCATTCGACCAAACGCAACATAATATTTTGTCAAGATTCATTTCATGTCGCTTCTATCCAGCAATTTATTGAGTTCAGCTTCTGTGAACACTATATCGAATGTCATTTTATTAATTCAGTAATACGGATCAAGTGATCTTCTTATCTCATTAAAAATACAAAGATACGCACCTTCATTTTCCGACGCAACTATTTGACATTCTTTGGATTCTATAAACCTTTTTAATTCCAACAGCGTTTCCTTGTTGTGGATATTGAGTGACTGTATTTTTTTAGAGATGACTATTTTCTCCAAAATACGTTTCGCGTCGGAACGTTTGATAATTGTCTCATCGATAGTTCCTTTGGTGCAGAATTTGTATATTACTACTGGACGCGTTTGGCCAATTCTATGGCAACGTGCCATCGCTTGAATATCTACTTGTGGATTCTACAAATATAAATATAACACACTTCGATCAGTAAGAGACCACTGATTTTACGCAGATCAGGGTCTTAAAAAAGGGTTCAAGACCTCAAGGCAAGATAGTACTCCCGAAATAAAGAAAAAAAAGTCGTAATCAACGTGAATCGAAGAATGAATATTGTTAGCGTTATAAACAATTCTTCGTCTTAACGAGATATTAATAAAAATCCAGTTCGAAAGTAAATTCAGAACTGGCACCCGATTTTAATTAACATCTCGTTAACTAACGCTTAGAATTATTCTAGAAATATCAACGGAATATCACAAATTTGTTTTAAGAGGGTTTGAAAATCAACTCTGCAATTTCGAATGAACATTTTTTGGGACCCTTGGTATTACAATTGATGAAAGCAGACTTCTATGCGTGCTTTGAAGAGATACTTCAGTTGGATATGACAAATATTAGTTTAAAATTCAGTAGCTATTTTGCTGTTCTCTTGAGGCACTTCCAAACATGAACTAAAAATATTATTCAGCCATTATCATTCCCCAGATATTAAAATTTGATTAGAAAAAGCTGACATTTTCACACCACCTTAATTCTCTAAACTTTGCAATGTAGTGTTGGAAAATATAACATACCCAGTCACTGTCGTACATAATAACCGTATCCGCTGCAGCCAGATTGAGTCCAATACCGCCTGCTCTTGTAGATATAAGAAACAAGAACATGTCTGGGTTTTTATTGAAAACATTAATGTTCTCCTTTCTGTCTTCAATATTCGTTTTGCCATCCAATCTAACATAAGTGAAGTCTCGCAACGAAAGATAATTTTCTATCATATCCAATATTAATGTCATGGTCGAAAATAACAGAACTTTGTGTCCTCGGCTCCTGAGTTTCTTTAGCATCGCGTCCAGCACTAGTAGCTTACCAGAAGCTTTAACCAAGTCTTCGTCTATTTTTGGTAAACCAACATCATCCAGTGGACAATGAATCAAATATGGATGATTTACAATCTTTTTGTACATTACGCCTGAAACAGTAATTGAATTTTATTTATCAGGAAAGCAACGTCATTTTATTTGCATAAGTTCGTATTATTGGAACTGAATTGTATTAAAATTAAAAATAATGATCGGCTTACCTGTATTTCGAAATTGAATATGAATTAAGTAGTCGCGATTGCGGTCTGTGACACTAGTATACTGTTTCCACATTGATAGATTTTTCTGATCGCTGGTTTTCATTTGTTTCCAAAGATCCTCGTCGTTACTTTCGTTGGAAAGTTTATACGAGCTATCCGGTGTCAGTTCTCTGTCATTTCTGCGATAAATCTTGTCATTATTTAAATTTCTTAAAACGCATCTCCTTTTTGGTCTTGTACCATCAGGATTCATTATAATTGGTGCCTCATCAATTTTGCTCAGTATCTGTATATCGCGATTTAGAACTGCTGTATATAAATCATGTTGAATTTCCGTGAGTGGGGCATAAACGATCAATTCCTTTTTTGGTGGAATATCTAAACAAACGTCTGCTTTTTCACGTCTTAACATGAAAGGCTTCAAAATCTCACGCAACGATGACAGTACGTGCTTTTCTTGTTCTTGTTCTAAAAATTTCTTAGCTCCTTCATCGTGTTGCAAGTCTGTTGCGTTAAACCATGACTGAAACACAGCCAAATCATCAAAGATTTCGGGCAATAGGAAGTTTAAAAGCGACCACAATTCAGCTAAATTATTTTGAAGGGGCGTGCCTGTTAGTAAAAGTCTGTTCATTGACTTCAGGGATCTTAGAACTCTGGAACAATAGTAACTCGTGTTAATCATGCATGTAAAACGTTTGTAATAAACAAAACAGCAGTATTAGACTAAATTATAAATGAGATACAGTAGCACGTCCATGAATGTATCACTCATTAACAGGAAGAACAGTTATTCATAGGATCAAAGGTAATGCGATAAGAGAGCTTGCTTTATTAACATTGCTAGATATAATTACGATGTTTATAAAGTATATGATACTCCATAACCAACGTTCTACCTTAATTATTCTCAGTTTTCATAGAATGTCATATCTGTTATTTTGAAAGACGTACCTGATAAGTTGACATTCATGATTTTTGATTCTGTGTCCTTCATCAATTATTATATATCTCCAATTTTGAGAATACAGGAAACGACTTTCTACCAATGGTACTTCGAAAGTAGTAATCACAATTGGCTGTGTTTTGTAAGTATTAGTTATATTATATTTCCGTCTGATTTCCTTTTGAGCGTATAATCTGTGGGCTGGTGAGCCATGAAGTAATACGATTGGTAATTCAGGAGCAAACTTTTCAAACTCTAACATCCAATTTGGGATGGTCGAAAGAGGCGCAACTATTAAGTAAGGACCATCTTGTTTTTTTTCAAATAGATGACAAAGCAATGCTATAATTTGTACTGTTTTTCCAAGACCCATCTCATCGGCTAGAATTCCATTTATACCATTTTCATAAAGAACTTTTAGCCATTGCAATCCTACTATTTGATAATCGCGTAATTCGCCATTGAAATATTTTGATATATCAACAGATTTATTGTGAGAGTTTTCTGTATCATCCTCCAAATTCTGAAGCAATTCTTCTTCAATTTCCTCTTCACTTAAATTGAGCTTATTTCTTTTTAATTTATCTTGCACCTGCGTGACACAAATCTCATAGTTCAAACACATAAACACACAAAATCCAATTCCAATGAAAATAAAAATGTATGATGATCACTTACATCTCCAGGTATATATTCTCGTAAATCGTAAGTCTTTGCAACTGTATTTTTCTTCTTTCCATTTTCTTCTGGTGGTGTATTTTCATCAGTGGTTTTCCCTTTCCTTTTACTCCTTCTATTCTTCTTGGGCACATTGTCCTCTGATGGGACACTAATTTTATCGCCTATATAAGAAGCATAAAACTGACTGCGATTTAAAAGATGTATCAATCGTTTGTATCGCTGTTCGTGTACTTTACGATTGTACTCTTCTTCCGCTTCGCGCTTTATTTCTAATTCTGCTTCGTTTTGTTTTTTTCTCTTTCTTTCATTTGGTATATTCTGTATGAGAGGAGTGTTCTTGAATTTTACATCGTGCACGATCCTCGTATCACTGTCTACAAAAAATACTATATAAAAAATTGAACATTTTGAACAACTCAACGTTATTTGTACGATGAAATAATATAGAATCTTATGTTAAGATTGGAGAACATAATTCAAATGTATGGATAAGGCATAAAGAAACATTCTACAAATTTATTCTAATATGGACAATGACCATACAATTCTTATTTTGAAGTATAGGCTTTGTTCAAAGTGCTAGGTTTTTTTATTTATCGGTGTTAACTAAGATAAACATTATTTTATTTTTATTTTAAGTATCTCAGAATTGTACTCTATTTTTTTATAAAACATATTGTTACCGTTAGTTAAGATAAACATTATTTTATTTTTCTTTTAAGTATCTCAGAATTGTACTCTATTTTCTTATAAAACATATTGTTACCGTAAGAATATCTTCAAGAAAAAGAGATGTTATTTTTTAAAAGGGCAACGAGTAAGTTTATTAAATTTCTTACGTTTATTATTAAACAATGAATCAGGAGAAAAGGTCTTGCCTCGGACAAAGTACAAGTACGCGACAACTAGACCTTAATCTTATAGATAGTACAAAGAAATTTAAAAATATTTATAGATTACCCTTATATTCTTCATTAGATTATGTACAATTAAATTTTTACCTTCAACTTCGTTATCTCCCATCTTCAAATTGTGTTATTGTAATATATTCCACGAGGAGGGACAACCGTTTTACGTATAGCAACTGACGATTGCGAAAGTCACGCAAGCCAAATATATATATTTTTTATTAATACCATATTGCGTTAACTCATAGGAATAGATTAAAATGTATCCCGAGACAATTCTACATTAAACAAAAAGAAATCGGGAGAATGACAAAGTAGGAACACAACACACATGTGACGAGTAGCCGCTTATTCCCGCCAATTGCAGTTTGGTCATGGGTACACAGTTAAACAACCAAACCACTGCAAAATATGACAAAATAACTATATCTCCAATCTAGTAATAATTGTGACGTTCCCGATCGTTCTCGATTGCAGCGCCCACAATTAGATCGTATCGTTTATGAAATAATCAGCCAGCGCGATCGTATTCAAATTTATTAAAGCCAAAATATTTGTGGCAATAGAACAACAAATTACTCCACGAGAAATTATAGTCACTCGTACGTCCAAAATGCAGAACGTTCTCCGTACAATAGACTCAACCTTTATTCGCTTGCTAGGACAGCAGATTGGCCGTCTTTTTGAATTTTCTGGCACATTCGTCTCTAGATGCTCTAGAGCTCCGACGGCACCGACGCAGTGATGGAAGGGACATGTATTCTCTAGTTATTTAAATAAAGATTTCTGACCAAAACCGTGGTTGTAATGTTGTGTCAGAGTTCAATAGCCCTAATTATTTCGAAACAATGAATTGGCGTACGCAATTTTGCCAACATATTTATAAACAGGAGTGCGCAATGCGGAGAATTGATAGCGTGGTCTCAACTGTCGATAGTCCAAACAGTTATCGAAAGTACTATCGATAGTAAAAAAAACTATCGATGCTACGATAGTACTATCGATAGTTTGCCACCCCTACTGGCAGGACCATTCAGAACACGCAGGATTGCGCAGGATGTGCAGGACGCAGAAAAGCGTGGAATTTTGTTGTACACAAATTTGTATAGGTCCTCTCGAGTTATGTCAGAAAATACGTTTTCCTCATGAATAATATAGTACGAGTATTTTATGTGATTTCGTTAGTAAAATACTGTGTTTAAATAAGACAAAGGAATACATCTTTGCAAAACATGACAGAAAAACTACGAAGATATGAGAAGATTGATTTCTTGGGAGAGGGACAGGTTAGTGAAACATCGACGTTTATCTTAGCGAAACACTTTTAATGTACCGATCTAATTGATTTCAGTTCGCTACTGTTTACAAAGCGAAAGATGTCGAGACGGACCAGATTGTAGCTGTGAAGAAGGTTGGTGATAATTTTTTAATAACGTGCATCGAATGTTATAAGTTCGATCATTAATTATTTCCTTTACCTGCAACATTTCTAGATTAAAGTGGGAAGCCGTGCAGAAGCTCGAGATGGAATAAACAGAACAGCTTTGCGGGAAATAAAATTATTACAGGAATTGAAGCACGATAACGTAATAGGTTTACTAGGTATGTATTTGTACATATGATGGGAAGCCGGTTTGCAAATGCTGTGTACTTTTTAACAAAGTGGCATTGATTTTAAATGCAGTGCACATAAAATTCATATAATTCTACTTGAAATTGGTTTGCTTTATCAAACAATTATTCATATTCTAAGTAAGACGTACAAAAAGATTGTGTTACTTAATGTGTTTTAAAAAATGAAGCCTATACTAAATCTTTCCACGTAAAACAAATGTTATTATTAATGCTAATGTTTCAGATGTCTTTGGTCACAAGTCAAACGTATCTTTGGTGTTTGATTTCATGGACACAGACCTGGAAGTGATAATAAAAGATAATAATATAGTCCTAACGTCTGCAAATATCAAAGCTTACATGATACAAACTCTGCAAGGCTTAGATTACTTGCACTTCAACTGGATACTGCACAGAGATTTAAAGCCAAATAATTTACTCGTAAACTCCCAAGGAGTTCTGAAGATTGGTGATTTTGGTTTAGCAAAATTCTTTGGCTCGCCCAATAGAATAAATACTCACCAGGTGGTAACGAGATGGTACAGGGCACCTGAATTATTATACGGCTCGAGACTGTACGGAACTGGAATAGATATGTGGGCTGTTGGTTGCATACTCGCTGAACTTTTACTACGTGTACCATTTCTACCTGGAGAATCTGATCTGGATCAACTTACCAGGATATTTCAGGTAATATTCACTTCAAAGTATAATTGAACATATTTCAGAATGCAACCTTAGATAAAATTGTTACGTAATCATTTAAGCCAGAGATACTTAACTGCTTTCTCATGAACGATGAGCAAATCCCTTGAACGACGAGCAATTCTCTTGAGCTAACCCCACTTCGAGGCTAGCTCACTCATTGCAGAGGATTTCGTTCAGAAGTCAAGCATTGAAGATTTTATGATGCATAGCACTAGAAGTGGGCGTAGCAAGAGCGAGGATAGATAAGCAGCCTTGTACATGGGCACCTCTGATTTAAACGATTGGTTTTAACAAATTGCAAATTAATTAATTGTAAACTATTATACTATGCAGATTAATTAATTGCAAACTATTGCCTGTTCTAATTTGCATGTATTTGGCTCTTAACGTAGACATTGGGAACACCTACAGAGGAAACGTGGCCAGGGATGACAGATTTGCCAGATTTCATTCAGTTCAAACCATTTCCTGGTACACCGTTAAAGCACATATTTACTGCTGCAGGCGATGATCTTTTAGATTTGATTGCTAGTCTGTTAAATGTCAATCCCCTGGAAAGATGTACATGCGACCAGTCTCTTCAAATGCCATATTTCAGCAATAAGCCAGCTCCAACTCCTGGACCAAAGTTACCTCTTCCAACATCTGTAAAACGTCAGCCCGAAGAAAAACCTAGTTTAAAAAGAAAGTTATTGGAGTCAATGGATGGTGCTTCGCTTGCCAAAAGATTACAGTTTTAACTATGGCTGTTATTAGGATAAATATGAATTATAGAAAGGATTAGTCCGCTAACATTATTTCTGTTGTTTTAAAAATAACTGTTAATGTAATATAAGATTATACAAAATGCAACACAATGTTTACTTGCGGTGTTGTAGAACTTTGTATACAGGGAAGAGTCTTATTGCGACATACGTGATAATTTTCGTATTTGTATGATGAAAGTGTATGCCTGCCTGTTTCGTACATAATACGAAATAATGAATTTATTTTTGTTACGGGATTCGAAGCAGAGAAAAAAATGGTGAAATAATGTGTATTGCATAGAAGTGCGCGATAAACTGTAATAGAATATCAAATATGAGTCGTTAATTTTTTGGACATGCTGTATAATTTATTGTATCTGTGGTTGTAAGGTAAATTGCACAAGTTACATTTTTATAAAAATTGAGTTACTGTTGGACTGTGAATTAGAGAGACAGGGTGTTTTCTAAAACTGATAATTGTACTAAATAACATACCTGACAAAATAAAAAACGCAAGAACTCAAATCAAAGTTTATCTTGTGTCGCTTTACCAGCCAGTCACAAATATAAAGGTAAATCGAACGAGAATGGAAATGTAATAGGTTCAAATAACAATACATATTTGAAAAATACAACATTATGCTGCATTATCTTTATTAACTTAAAAACTAGTAAGAAATGTCTGATACGTGAACAATTTCGTAAATCGTGAAATATCGAATTTTGAGTAGCGTAAAAGAGGTGACTCGCCGAGAACAAATTAGTAGAACCGTAATCATGTTTTGTAACGCCTTTTTCTAGCGAGATATATTATTCGACTTCCACAATAAGTACAAACATCACCAAATATTTCTCGTTTCTGTTTAACGATGCTTTGTAACGCTTTCATTCTCAGGGAGAAATACAGATTACAAACGCCTGTTTTCCAAAAACTTCACTGTGTGGACAATTTGGCTTGTACTAAAATATTCCTTCGCATTGAAACTTACATTTTGTAAAGATCTTGCTTCGCTCATCGGTCTCAAAAACTTGTAATCCTTTTTTTTTACGAGTACTGCTCACGATTGATTGTACCTTGTCAAAAACAATTTCTAACTAATATCCGTGCATGACTTTGATATTACATGTACCTATTACACATATACGTAAAACTAATCAATACTGATGGGCAACGAAAATACAGTACAATTTAGTAAAGATACCGATTACGCTTAATATAACATACTATGTATACAATGCACATATCAACATGAGTTGGCTACATTTGAACCCCACGAAAGAAAGGTTTCACTTTGGAATAAAGTTAAGAAAACAGGAACGGATTAAGTGCAACGTGACGCGTTATACTGTACACACAATTGTTTTGTAGACACAACTTAAGACGACATGTGCATTTAAATACTGAAAGCAACATTTAATATTTTCAGACCTATGCATTTTCCGTCAGGTCGTGATAGATGCAAAGAAAGAAGTTCTGTACAAACAAGATATGATTATTTTTGAATAAGGTGCAGTAGAAGATTACTTATTTATATAACTCTTCGTGATTCATTCATCGACCATTTAAACAGAACACTTTGTATTTATAGTACGTAAACAATTAAGTAAATGCTTATCAGGGAAATGAAATTCATTTTCCAATAGTATTACAACCAGCAGTGGTGGATTAAAACTTTCCTGCAGCTCAAGCGCAAACTGATCAGGAGGCTCCCCCGAATCCAATAGGCACAATAAATGTTTTCCAGTAAGCGCTCAATTTGAGTTATGTTATCAAAATTAATTACTTTTTCATTAATAATTGTTATAATTGTAATTATAGGAGATAATTATAATTACTATGATAATCATTAACGATGTCTTGTGGACTCAGGCATGCGCCTGATATAGTAATCCGCCACTGGCAGCTGCAAAGTTGATTCTTAATTATAAACAACATAAACTTTATGACGCTGGAAACATTAACACGCTGCGCCATAATGCGTAATTTGAAAACTTGGGAGGAAACGGAAAGAATAAATGATTTGGTATAAAAACAATAATGTGAATTGTAGTTCCCGAATACAAGTAATCTCTCAAAGCACCTTAGAACATACAAATGATAAATTCACACTAACATATTGTACTGTGGTCCCTTTCATTCAGACTGAACTATAAGTAGCGCCTACACAACACATTTTCCCACGTGTAATCAACAATAATTCGTTCTAAGTGTACCATACCAATGTTTTCTTTAGATTGCAAAATTTTGGGAAAGTCGTGAGAAAGTATAACAATCGTTGCCATTGACATATTGAATTCGTGTGACAGTATAATGATATAATGAAAATTATAGAAGCAAATGGACGAGGGACACATTTTCGAAACGAAATACATAAACTTTAATCGAACGCGATCCTTCGGTATTACGTAACGTGCGAATATTTTACTCCCAGTTTTCTCCAACTTCAAGACAAAAGTTATTATCTCCGATGAGTTATTTACATATAAAAAGTAATACACTTACAAAGTAGAGTTTGCTGGACACGATATATATGTATGTATATATGTATATATGTACATATATATAGTTAACGAAATATTCAGATTTACAAAATTGATATCATTACACAGAGTGTAGTACAAAATAAGAAAATACTATCTTACCAAAATGTTTACGAAACGTAAAACTGTTTTTGTGTTCAACACACGAATGAAAAGTATCGGTAATTTGTGAATGATGTATTATCATACAGGCTGAATATTTGAGCGTTAACAAATATAGACATCGTAGTGAATTTTGAAAGGTAAATAATGATCTCAATCAATCGATGAACGCATTGCTCGTTAACATGATGCATTTAAAGTCACCACCGCTTTCAATTCAACGTAATAGACCTAATGAAATTTGCGTACGTTCATTCTCTAATTTCACTATTCTCGCATGCATCTTACAAGGAACATTGTTTCAATTACAATTAACATTGTTAGCATGCCCTTCTGCATGGCCCCACACAATTAATAATATTTGTGAAACTTTCTTCGATCCGGTAGGGCTCGGGTTTAAAACAGGATGCGTAATTTATTACACAAAAAGTGGAATATAATATTTCAGAAACGGTACATAGGACATAGTATCATAGAAACAAGAAAACAATATTTCTAATAACACTGGACGTTTCAGGTTTTTTCCACTAAACTGTGGCAGCATGTTCTTCAGATGGGAATAAAAGAAAGAGGTGTTAACAAATGTTTGACGGTAAATTCTTTGTTGAAAAGTTATGAGAAATATATTCGATGCGATGTAAAACACATCGGTAGATCTTACAGTTTTAGATTTCTATCTGCAAGGAACTGTAAAACAAAAGATTTACGTTACAAAACTCACCTTACACACGTCGAATGAATGCAACGAATTAATAAAGCGTCGGTGTGTGACTTGAGTCGACGTAGGTCGACGATATTTTAATTAGGCGAAGTAACTGTTTATCATTCAATATTTTTCATACAACTTGTTAAGAAAGCGTTTATCGTCAACATTTGTGTAACACAATTTTTTATCTTTACAGACTGTGCTCTCATCACCAGTGTCGGATTACTCCATTAACTAATTATAAATTCGTTATTTATTTTTTAGAATAATATTGGCTCTAAATCGGTCAATGGCTTCCACAGTTTGGCGGGAAAAAAATCGAGACACCCTGTATACTTCTAAATCCTGGGAAAATTAGATTATTAAAAGATCGCTGTCGTTTGTTTCAAATTGGAAAATAGCAAACGTGGGATTAGATACATTATCAATGACATGTAATATACGCAAGTTTTTATAATGTTTAATTGTTGATATTATTGTCATATATTAGCATCCCAGTAAGAAACACGTGCATGAAAGTGCTTTAACAAAATTCTTTTACTAGGCACGAACTGTAATAACTGTAATTACATTTGACGACTTTAATTAGGTACAAATACAACCGTCTTGCTTTTTAAATTATACTATGTCCCAAGCAAAGATGTCGAAGCAATGATTAATGCGCAGTCTACAGAGCACATGCAGCAGACAAATTTACTCTCGCATTTTTTGTTTCTAAAGATTTGATTCAATATTTAAAAGTAACATATGTAACAGTTTATGCAACCAACAACATGTTATGACTATCTTATAATGCTTATCTGCCTTAATTCCTTACTTTTCATTTTTACATTAAGTCAGTATTATTTACCAAGATCTTTAAACAATATCGGTCAATCTCCTAAACGCTGAAAGCTTTTCTCGTACATCAAACCAAACAAGTGGAATTCATTTGACTAAACATGTGAAATAACATGTACGTTTGATAACTTGAAAGCATTTAGACAAGCTAGAGTTTTCAATTTATTTTTCTGGTGTGAGACACATCACAGATAACGATTCTGCAATATTATTTAAAAATCATGGTAAACTCATGGTATCTTCAGCTTCTAGGACAAAGATCTTACTTGCGGATGACAATGAAATTCTGTCCATTTAGGGTCCGTAAAGCAAATGGTACATACATTATGATACGGCTGTTCATAATAATAATATCACATGTCCAAATACTACTATCATAGCAAGAAGTGTTACAAAATAAACGTGTGTATAAACCAGTTCAGACGAAAGATATAGGCTGTGCATTTTGTAGGTAATTACGATCGTTTCTTTTTTTTTATGTGCAAATAAGAGACACTGTTGTAAATTCTTTAATACAAGTAATTTAGCGCAACTTCCACGATTTCAATTTGTTAAGTATTTGTAAAATTATTCTTCAGTCCATTCATATGATTAATATATGATAAATATCCGGCTTTTATTCGGACTTTTATTTAACATTCGATCGAGAAGTCTGATGTTAGAATCATCTAAATTTTATGAGCGAAAAAAATCAGGTTCTCGACAAAAATTTTACTTCACGTTTATGTGTGTTATGCGAATGGATCGTATAATCGGGGTGCCAATCCATGGAGATTATCGGGGGTGTTACAGAATACCCGATTCCTGATGCAACTCTCGAAAAAGAGTTCCCATATTAAAATCTCGAAGACAATAGTAATATTCGAATACGAAGCACAAATGTAAAACCAAATACATAATATTTTGAACGAGCTCCCAGGCCCGATGCGCGCACAGATACTTTCGATACTCGGCGCCTATCGCAATACTGAAAAAGTCGTTTCGTCATTCGACTTTATGTACAACTAGACGTTTGTATTATTTGCTCAAAAATTGGCAAGAAAAGTATCTCCGTGCACGCAGCCCTTACACCTTATCCTTCTTGTTAGAATATTACTGAGGCATCGATATTTTCGCAGGGAAAGTTTGACATTGCGTAAGGAATCCACCTTAAACGAGACACTCTGTACAGGCAATCCATTTGCTATTTTTTTTCCAAGGAATCTGCATTTAATGTATATAGTACGCATGTCAAAAAGGAGGATACAAACGCAGCAGTCTCATTAATGATTTTTTGTTCTTTATCGTGAACTCTAGATCGTCGTATTATACGGTTTAAACCGGCGTACGAATGTTTTATTTGGTAGAAATTAACAAACGAAATGATCCAAGGATGATAATTCGTGGCAAGTAACTTATAATCGTTAACACAGATAATGAAGTTACGCGTATAATATGCACCGTACCGCAATTAACATAAACTAACAAAAAGTCATTGCAACATGAAACACTCTGTGTAGTTACTTGATTAGGCACAATGTTTGAAAGCAATGAATTTCTATGTCTCCGTTTAAATAAAAAAATTAATTGTGGAACACACTTTCCCAATACAGACTATCTCTCCCTAGAATTCATTATAATATTAAAAGTAGAAATACATATTTCATCGTTACTACTGTTTTTTACTTTATTACATTATATATATTCAGTAGTCAGTCCAAGGCAAACATTATCCGCAATAGTATAATATAATATAACTACTATTTTCGTATTTTTTGTTTTTAAATTGATCTACCTATATATTACTTTCTTTTAAAAAATGTATACTTAACATTTAATATAATATATATCTCTTTAAAATATTTACAGTCAATGCTATGATACAGTAATTTTAATTGTTTGTTGTATTTATATTTATAAAGGCAATTATCATCGTAACTATAATCCTTATGTATGTAGTAGTTTATCGTGTAAACATGTTTTTCATATTTTTTACAGTAATCATGTTCATACTAGGACAGTATATAGTACAATTAAAGGATATTACATGATTTTGACACCTCTACACGTATGTACACAGGGAGTGTCATGATCATACAAATTATACTTTATCTCATTATTGCCTTACATTTTGATGCCAATCCTTTTTCAAATAAACAATGTTCGTTTAGAATCTTAATATGTATTATCTCACTTCTTTGTAATAATTTCATACTCTTTGCAATTACCAATTTTGGTACTATGTCTTCGAGAATGTCTCAACCGCGTTACGCGATTGGACACCGGTCTAACGTTACGGTGTAATTTATTAAAGTAGCGTTTCGTTCACGCTGCAAGTAGTACGTAGAGATATAAGCAGTAACTAATTAATTTTAGCCACTTGCCGAATGATTAATTAATAGGCAGCAAATAGGTAGTAGCAGAGGTTTTTTTTTTTATATATCTTAAGAGCCCTCAAAAATTTATCTTCCTTCGTCTTTGCTTTCTGACATACAGAAAAATGTATAATCATAAATCAACCTGTGCATTTTCACACATGTGCACCATCTCAACTAGTCTGAGGTCATAATTACCGCTCGATGTATTGATTCAATTTTATATCGAGATCTTTCTCGTTCCAGACTCTTGTTGTACGAGAAGAGACATATGTTGCAATGCTAAAACTACTGAACTTTCAAAAAAATTAAATGATTTAAATTTATTGCATCTTTATATCCTTACTTGTTTATGCTTTTACGAGGAAACAATTAATTTGGCGTTCTTACGCTGCTGTTTATTGTAATTTAGGCAGAGATTTGAAAACTATTTTTTTTATTATTCAAGAAGCAAACGGAAGATTGCTTAGGCACTTCTAGTAGGAAAGGATCCCGAATCCGAGTAACTTCGAATACGGATATCGGACATCCGAATAATAAGGGAAACGTATATTCGAAATTTGGATAGTTAAATATATTCTTTAACTACTAGATTTCAACGTCCAATTTCTTAGAACTAAGTTATCGAAGTTCACAGTTTACAAGTCTGGGTCTTTGCAAATTGACTGGTTATGCGTCTGGCATCTTTCGAACTTTAAATGGATCGCGGACTTGGCTCGTGTTGTTTAGAGAATGCTAGAAATACGTAAGCAATCTTAGGTTTGCCAACGCTTGTGTTTTTGACAGTAACAGAAAGATAAATAACGTTGCCATGACAGTAGACTGAAGTAACATTTTGGTAAGAGTCTAGAACAATGATCGATCCTTTTAAGGGAAATGCATTTGATAAAACAATCTTGAATTAACAATAATTTTCGGTGAAAAAAGTACTGTTTAGTAGATACTAGTATGTAGAACTTCTTATGTAAATGATTAATACTTTATTGTCTTATCGAATTCGATTACTTAAATTTTCGTAAGCATCGATAAAAAAGTTAACCCTAATAAGCTGGCAAATGTTCTTCTCTACTTCAATGCATACACGCAAAACCGGGTTCGACTTTCAAGTGTAATGCGTGATAAAAACAGATTGCTTACCGAAGAAGAATTGAGGCCTGATCCAAGTTTTGAAAATCCAATCGATGATAACGCAAAAGCACGATTTTAATGAGATAGATAGTATAATGAAGTTTGATTAAATTCAATGTATAATGCAGCTATATAGTTTAGTAAACCGTTCATCCGGAGTTTAATAGCTGATGGAAAGACTTACAATATAATGTCCGGGTTACAGATTGATAGTATCCAGTGTGTGCGAATTTTTGGATGTATTATCCTTTGGTGATGTGGTGGCAACGCCAACTTGTTTGGTGACATTGTTCGTAAATGGCATGGCAAATTTGAAATCTCCACCGTTTGGCAATTTGCGCATAATCTTTCCGGACGTGATGAGCCTGCCAAAACCTTCCTGGTGAGCAAAGGCGTATCCAGACCGAAGAGATCGTCGGGTGCGTTTCGTAGATGGTGTACGAAGAATGTCTTGACTTTGGCGTGAACGGAGTGTTGCCAACCTCTGTTTTAGTCTAACTCTGTCAGACAAGGTGGGCCTGACGTCCATGAAGAAGAATCTCCACGATAATACAGGTATGACCAATATTATACACGAGATGATTGCCGTGAACCAAAACGTTGCCTCGGACATTGCCTGCAATCGTATTAAGAAACCTTAAAATAAATACTTTTTCTTATTTGAGTCTTTCCATTCGTACGTTCACTGCTGGTTAATTGTACCTATTTTATAGAGGGTGAGGCAGTCAATCGGTATTACGGTTTAGTACAAAATGCAGTCCAATATCGCACGAATGTATCAAATGAATTCAACAATCCTAGTTACCTTTTTTTGATTCCATGTAAAAGTTTGTAGACCGTTTTTACTAATTTCTGAGGAACATATCTACCGTGTAAAAGAAGAGTTGCGTGTATTCGCTCACAAAAATCAAATATTAATTCACTTGTTTTTTTTTGCCGATTTTGCAAAATACTACCGATTGTCTGCCTCACCTTGTACTTATGCCGATTTGGATGAAAGCGTTTTTATATTGAACAATGTCAATTGATCTCGTTAACACTGAAAAACTACTTTATGTGTCATATGCTGATCGGCTTCAGCAGGCGTATTTTGTTGCCGAAAGCACGCACCCAGCAATGAACGTGTCAAATCGAAATTGGTTTCAACGTACCATAGTAAGACTGCCAACGTAACTACCACCTATCACGAAATTGTAGAAATAATCTAAAATAAAATACCAAATGAGTGAGCCCCAAACCATAATGTGATTTACAATCGTCCAGTACGATGTATCGAGGGCTATTTGAACAGTCACGACTATAACTAATATAGTGGCTACAACACTGCCAAGCAGCATATGATCAGAAAGTACATAGCCCTTTGGTGATACTCCGTCTTTATAGGTTCCTGCATATAAATGAACAACATTTTTGTTACCACGAACGTTTACACCGTGATATAACGGGTATGAAGTACGAGATGGATGCACATTGCGAAGACTTACCATAAGGTACTAAAAATAATACACAACTAGCAAAAAAACCATGTATGGCACTCCAACAAAATTCCTTCTTGTTGAAAAGCAAATTTTGCAGTCCGGGTGCGTAGAGTTTTGGATACATTAAACTATTTTTATCGTTAACATCTTGATCAAATATACCAACTGCCAGAACAGGCAGTGACGTATAAAAGAGATTGTAGACAGAAATGTACATAGGATCGAATACAGTCTGAAAGAGAAATAAATGTTTATAAGTAAACTCCTCTGTGTCTTTCGTTTAGAAAATTGTACGTTGATACAATGAAAAATCAGAATAATTTATAAGCTCATGTTACAATGCTCGACTTCGGAGCAAGATGCTCTTACAAAGGAGCTTTGCGAATCGCATTCGCCTTATACGCATCATTTTAGAGTACGACACAACCCCGATTATCTGTACAATTCTGAAAAAAACTCGGACCGGTAAATTGAAAGTCGTGTTCGTATTTGATTATTCGGACGCATTATTTACGCGAAAAGTACAAAGAGTTTGTTATTGCGGAGTACCAGATTTGTTTGCTCCGTTCAGATAATCGTGGTCGAACAATGGGAGGCTCCGATACAATCAGGGTTATACTATTGTATTTCAATAGTTAAGTAACGCTGTTAAAGAGATTTACCATCAAAGTGATCATACCTGTGCGCTGAATCCACAGAAAAAGGCAAACCAGATGTGGCATAGTGTAAACGCAAAGTTCTTGTAAAAAAAGTATCTAAGGAATTTGCTCATTCTATAATAAGACCATCTACCGTGAACAAGGAGCAGTCTTTCTAAGAATCTAAACTGCCCTATCGAGTAGTCAGACGCTAATACGGCTTGTAATCCTTCCTGCCCGCTGATGCCAACACCAATGTGGGCTGTCTTTATCATTGAGACGTCGTTAGCTCCGTCACCGATCGCCAACGTGACAGCATCTTTATTTTTCTTGATTAATTCGACGACCATTGCTTTTTGTAAAGGTGTCACGCGACAACATATCACAGCTTTACCTAAAGATGGATAAATTTCAGATTGTATTCTACCATTACTAAACCAAAATAACAAATGCTCGGGTCCGTGTGGTCGACAAAATCCAGCGCGACCAATCAAACTTACACTGGCTTGAGACTTCGAGAAAAAGTTGTTCAAGCTGTGGATGTAATGCGTGAACTAACGAATGTCCATTAATGACTACCGCAAACCCCGTTGCTTGCTCCATCTCATGTTCGTCCTGTTCGTCTCTGCTAGGATTGTATTCAGTATCACTGCTGTATATGAAAAATACAATTTTCGAGTGAAAGATATATTTATCTATTCTTCAACTGGAAACACGTATCAAGTAATATCGCCTCAATTCTCTAAGGAAAAACTTAACTTCGCTTGTAGCTTGCAACGTATGCGCAGGTACAAAACTTTAATTGAATTTAACGAGTTACATAAGACGATGTTTCATTACTGACAGAGCAACAGGGAAAATTGAATTATTTGATTGGATACAAAATGATGCACATTAATCGTAAACAATACACACAGTGCACTGTATTAAGGACTACAGATATGATAACGTGACATAAGCAACATACTCTTTGTGTTATTATCATTATTAACTAAGATTAATTTTAAGCATACAGAAAGAGAAGGAGTGAGTATCAAGCATCATGGTAATCGTAATCTTCATTTGGGCTAATGAATATCGATGCAAAGTTATAAAATTGTAGGATATTGGTAAAATACTAAATAAAAAACTGTAGTATTTCAAAAAAAGACTAGTTCCTAATCTACCATACTGAAAAGTCTATATTATAAATGGTATAATTAACAAGCACGAGGTAGAGATTTTTATATATATATTTCATTTCTGGTTGTAAGGAATATGTCGTGGAAAAAGTCGTTCGATATTTTACGGAATATGAAAATTTACATATCTATATATTTATATACATATATACACAATTGTTACGTATTTATACATATTGCATAGAATTACAATATTAACATCATTATAATTCTATGACGTACGGTACGTACATTTATATATATATACATAAGTATATATAAATATTATTAAATTTGCATGCAATTGTACGTTGAAATTCTCAATTTCTCGAATATGTTTAATTAGATTTACAGCTTAGAAGTCCGAGACTATTGCACATACAATGAATTAAGCAATGAACTAGCATAAATATGTCATCGTTAATACCTTCACGGTGTCATAAAGTACATGCCAAAGAACATTTGATTATAATATCATATGTTTGAAAATAAACGAACGTATTTTTATGATTATATAATTCATTGAAAATACAATTGTTTCCTGCCTTCTCCTGTACTCCCATACTTAAGGCACGAAACTGTATTTAAAATGTTTATCCATTCTTAGGCATAACCAGACAGAGAAAGCATTACACAAAACATGGTGCCACATTCAATATGAAAGATAAACTTTTCAATAAATGCGTTAAACCAGTCAGAATTATGTATGGAAAAGGTTAATAGTTTGTACTCCGTCTCTTTCATGTGCCTGACCTTTCCTTGTCCCACCTGAATGTGACGATGGAGAGAGTCGGCCTATTTTGTTGCGTAGAGGTCGTTTTGATAGTTTCCAAGTATCGCGATAACTGATTTTCAACACCGTCGTAGGTAGTAGCATCTACTATGAAGACATCCGTAAGATCGTCTGTCAATAACTGGCAGGAGTAACCGATGTTGATAGCCGTTTCTACGTAGAGCAAGGGTCGTTTATTATAAATATTCGCTGGACATCGCATTATGTGTTCTACACGAGTATGATATTTCATTCATTTACAAAATTCATAACTTCTGCAATTAATCGGGAGAGAACGATAAAAGTTAGAACAACCAACTACAGCTTTAGAATTCAGCCCCCCCCCGCCCTCCCCTCCCAAAAAAAGCATACAAAAATTTCAATTCTATCAAAATATCGAAAGAAAGGGAAAATGAACATTCTTTTACTATTTTTGTCCTTTTCTCTAAGTTCAAAATTGTGAATGTGCGAATGAATGAAGCTTCAGTCTCGTTAACCTACGGATAAAAATTCTACCTTGTTTATCGCCAGTTAATACCCAGACTTTCATACCAGCGAGGCCCAAGTTAGCGATAGTTTGAGGTACACCGTCCTGCAATTTATCTTCAATGGCAGTAGCGCCTAATAAAGTCATATCTTTCTCTATATCCTCGTAAATAGCGTCCAGCTTGTCATCCCTGTTTTCCTGACTTAACGCGGCTTCCTGATGACGTTGCTTCCAGTCGTTGAAAAATTGCTCGTCCAAATCTCTGATGGAAAGGCACAATGTTCGTAAGCCCTCGCCGGCGAATTTATTTAGATGATCCAAAGACTTCGCCATAATATCCTCGCTGCCTTTTTTCAATCTTTCGTAAATCACATTGTCCGCCCCTTTACAATAAAGCCTAAGCTGCCCGTCCTTCCTCAAAATTACAGACATTCGTTTCCTAACGTTATTAAAATCCAGGATGCAAAGAAGCTCGTACACTTCACGTTTTCCCATTACTTCGATTGTAATGCTATTAGGGGATCTTTCTTTAAAAACGAAACCAAAATTTCTGGCAGCAGATACGAGGGCAGCTTCGTCCGGTGACTGTGCTTGGTATTCCAGTTTGCCGTGCTTTTCCTCTGGCATAACAGTGTGACAAAGTGCCAACAATCGAAAGAAACTATGAACATCCTGATTGCCCTGTTTTACAGCTTCGAGCAGCGCGGGATCGTAAAATTTAAACTCCGGTTCGTAGTCCTTGTTGAACGAGAAATCCAGAGACGGCATTGTCTGCAAACGCACGTAGAGCATCGTTCGTGAGTGCTACATGATTTTGTGCGGTACAATAGGGTAGGTAGATGTAACAGAGAAGAGACAGTTCTTCGACAAAAACGGATCAAGAAACGTGTGACGATATTTTAAGAAACAGTAGGACGAAATAAATGTGCTAGAGCTCAAAGTAAATACCTTGCCTCCGTATAAACAGATTCGTTGAAAGACAGCAGACACATGGTGTTAATCCCTTAAACCATTGCAGAAACTCTAGTTATCAAGGTCAAAACAGCTTAGAAATGCTTTAATCTATTTGAAGGTGAGAGTGGGACTCTGCACAACATGCATCTAATACATTGCAGGATATAAAAAAGATGTGAAGCAGAAGTATATGTTGATACTTACAAAATTAAGCAGTATATATAGAAAGTTAATACTTTTAACCCTCTTAGGTCCGGTGTCAATTTTGATAAACATACCATTCGTAGATAAAGGATTGTGTACATCGAAGACACTAATATGTCTAATATTTGGAAAATATATAAAACTATGCAATCTTTCTTTTTAGGCTGCTACCATACAAGCGTCGAGCTAACGGATACTACAACGAACCTGTTCAATGTGCGACGTATCGCACTATACAAATGAATGAAATCGGATTACACATACAACGTTCATTTGTATAGAATGCTATCAAAGCATGTTAGAACGGTTCGTTGTAACGACTATTGGTTCAACGCTCCTATGACCTAAGGGGTTGCATATATTTGACAGGCCTAAAACTAGGTCGGGTTTCACAAGTACTTATCGTGGGTACAATTATATTTTATTAAAAAAATTAAAATGCACGTGTTGCAGAGTAGTCTTGCGACACCTCCCCAAGATTTAATTAAAAAATATTATAAATTGAGTTCCTAGCAGCTACTTTCTCAAACGGTGTTTATATTAGTTGTAGTATTTTTTAATCAAATATAACTTTACCTATGATTAGCACTCGTCAATCTCGACCTTGGTTTTATGTATCGAACCCATGTCATCTCTTAAAGAACCAGATTCGAAGTAACAATTTTTTTCTATGACAATCTGCGGCCTAAAAGGGTTAACGTTAACGTTCGCGTATACAGCAGAATATTTTCTTGTTCCTTACAATGAAAGCACGTATAAGCGCGACAATGCAGACGCAAGCGGAAGATTACGATAAGTCGACAATAGTGAAAAACTGTGTGTTAATTATCATCATGCGTACTGAAGACTTGTGTGGAATCATTGAGGTGCCATTGATGCCTGCTTCTGGAATTGTGTTGGATATCCTGTCTGCCTGTTCCAGTAGACGTACGTTTGGACCACTTATCGGTGTATAAACTTGGACAAATTCCTGTCCATTTTTCCATCGCATCGTTGGTGTTTGGGCAGCTTTGTCCGTCTACATGCAGCACACACATGCTAAGTGATGTACATGAAAACTTATGCAAAATGTGACCAAACTGTGAATTGATGCTATTTATGGATTTTGTTATCAAGAAAGAATTATTATGGAGAATAACGATATTGCAATAATAATGATTATTACCCAATTCACATTCTTTGAAATTTGTGGTAACATTATTATTAGTAATGTATATTAATTGGGTAGCGAGAGTGCTACTGATTCACGGTTTCTTAATAACAAAAATGAAGCGAATGGAACTGAATTCCAAAATTAAAATTTGGATTACTCCGGTATCGCCGGAATTCGATGTGTCAATAGTTAATTCTGTTTGACAAGTTTGTTTCTGTTTCAAACAGAATGTTTGACATAGAGTTAGAGCAATGCAAAACAAATATGAAAATATACATGAAATCTGCATTTGAAGCTGCTAAATATATGTCTAACAACGAGTCATTAATGCGTACTGTGTTTCGCAAGAATTGATAAAAACAAGCAGCTTCCAGTAAATCGTTTCTGTTTCCTGTGTTAAGATACGCGTATGATGGAGAAGACGGTGACGTTATGATGCCACGACTATTATAATGAACGTCGAGTAGAACTTGTAGCCATAAATTCTATCATAAATATGGATTTGTACAATCGATCTTTTTTTATTTGCACGGAAAAATTGTTCGACCTGACTATGCAGCCCTAGAACCGATGATGGAACCCATTTTACTCTTCTCCTCAGGGAAAATAAACTCTTATGGGAATTGATTCTTGGAGTAAATTAAAATCAGATTGAAAGTAGCAAGTTAAAAGCTTATTAATTCGAAAACTGAGGTCCCTGTAGTTAACATGGTCTACTAACCAAGCTGACTTAAACATCTTTTTATAATAAACGTTCTAATAAATATTAAACGTTAGAATAAACTACTATTTTGATTTTCGATATCAATTTCCAGGTATAATCGTACGAGTTTATAAAAATTCTTTCTAGTTAAATAGGCCACTCTCGGTGCAGGTACCTTTACTCGTTATAGTAAAAATGAACAAAACTCAGATTTCAAAGAGTTTAAAGACTGTGCAAACCACGCAGTGATCGAGGTCCTCTGTCTCAAATAGTCGTGACAAACATTTTTTTTTGCGTACTAGAAACATTCTATCGCAAATAATAATCTAAAGTCTGACTTAAAAATACAATTTTACGTCCACAAAACATTGAAAGCTTAGCTGTAAAACGTGAATCGTGTTCCCAGAGAGACTTTTTCTGTACAGCGCAATAATCTAAAGGTAATCACGTACCCTGTTGTCAGCATCGAGTCATGGTCTCTATAAGAAGGTAAACGGTGACTCACCTCACTCAAATCGATGACTTCCCCGGTAACTTCGTCGATAACATCCCCGTAACATTTTCCCGCCACAGAACACTTGTTAAAAGTCATTATGTTTTGCGTCAATGTTCCGGTTTTATCGGAAAATATATATTCTATTTGTCCCAACTCCTCGTTCAGCGTAGTAGTCCTTGCTTTAGCGTGCGTATTCGTGGGCGCGTAGTACATCTCCTCGTCCCAATTAATCAGAAATGATTGGACGAATCTGATAACTTCGACACTCACGTATAAACTGATTGGCACCACTGTGTTCAATACAATTGCGTACGAAAAGAACACAAGTAGAGCGATCACTGTGGCACCTCCCATAGGCTCGCTAGGCACCAACGAGTCCCATGGCAAATACACTTGGAAATAACGGCCTACTAGGCTCTCCCAAATTCCACAGCCGATCATGCAGAACAAACACATTGATAGTAAAAAGAACACTATCCCGATGATGAGGAGATTCAGCAGCCTATCTATCGAAGTCCTCTTAAATTTGGTCTTCCCTGAGTTTTGCATCAATTTGGTATCCTTGCCTGCAAAGATGACCACGCCATAGCACCATTGCGTGTTCCTGAGCACGCAACCCCGTAATATAACTTTGTCGTTGTCCAATGCGTATCTATAAAACACGTTACAGGAGGTATTAGAAAATGTTAAAGGTAAATAATTATTTGTACTTCGCGATTACCACGTAGAAGAATTGACCACTATTTCTATCACAGTTTTGTGTATTAACAGCGCGTACACGGGCCTTTAAAAGATAACAATAATATTTCTTTAATCAGAGAATTGCATTACGTTTATTGGCTCCAGGACTAATTTTTTGAGTCACCGGTCATTTCCGAAATGTTTTTTTAAAATTCTTTTAACACGCCCTGTCGATAGGACTCGGTTCGGGTCTGAAGTTATGAAAATCTGTCACAAAACTCAAGATCCACTGTCCCATTACCCGGGATGATAGACGCAATTTCCTGACAAACTTCGTTAGTCACCACGGAGTATTTGCACAATAATTCCTTTACCGAAAATGGAAGTAAATTCGAATTTACCTCCAGCGTCTAGTTACTGTATTTGAAAAGAATTCTGATCTCCATCAGTGTATAAGAAGGATGCAAGTGCTACGAGAGCCCAAAAGTGAGCATGGAAAGCAGTTACGAGGTGACTAACGGGGAATTATAGAAGACGCTACGATGCAAATAATAAACAGGAAGTTATTTTCATTCTTACTTTCGTCCCTTCCACGTCAGAGTACCATCAAATTTATTTAGCAAGTTATTAGGTGTTTCGCAAACGATTTCCCCATCAAATTGGCCAATTAGTTCATGGTTGGCCATCATCTCGGCAGTTTCGGACAAACACTGACGACACTTTAAATTTGTTTCCCTGAAATGAACGTAACATTGTTAAACGGCCATCCACATTAATCAGTGTCCTCCTGGAAACAAGTTTTGGCGTTAAGCTGTAATAAATAATCGAATAGAAGTTACTTGACGATTAGTGATTTAAAATGTTGCGTAAGCTCAACTCTGACGAGTGCAAAATATTATCTTTCTAAACTGACCCGTCTAATTCTGCGGTTTCAATATAACAAAGACCGTTCGGCTCACTCGTTGATAAAAGGAGGACGTCGGCTGCAACGAACTGATCATTCTCCATTCTGATTACATCACCTACTTGAACTTGCGACCATTTCTCTTCTCGGAGATTAGTGCCCCGTAAAGTTTGTGACTTCCTATTGTTTACTTGAGAGTCGCTGCTATGCCGTTGCTGAAAACGATTTAATGTACAAATGAGTATTTTCACGCGTTACCATGATAAACGCATAATACCGCAAGTGCTTTCTTCCAAAACGTGTTCGATCTAACAAATGCGAATTGAAAAATGTACTATCTCCTTGAAACGTCATAGTAAATAACAACTAACGGATACATATTGTTAATACGGTTCAAGAAACACATTATTAAAGGAAGACAAGAATCAAAATATAAATATAAATATGGCAATTAAAACGCGTATTGTTCAAATTCAAAAGTAAGAACAAACACGCTACGATGTTCCTTACTAACCCAATAGTACGAATGGCCTTGTAATGTATACCATCTATTTTTACAAATTCGAATTTAAAACGTTTTGAAAGAACGCTCTTCATTTATATTTAGAAGCGTGTGTATAATACTCACAAAGTCGTCGTAGGCATCTTTGACGGCAGTGAGCATGAGCACCCCTATAAGGGGTATGGCTGTAGTGATGGGGGTCAAGGAGGAGATAGCGGGGATCATTTGAAGCACCAGCAGGCATAGGAAGTAAAAGTTAGCGAGTCGTTGAAATTGCTCGAACAAATTTAATGGTAGGAACGTCAGAACCGAATACTTGGACGTTTTAATGTAGTTGTTCTGAAAAAAAAAGAAAATCGTGTTCTTAGTCGTACCAAGTATCACTCGTGTGCTTAGGGAGGTGTACGGTGACCAACGTCCTTCATTTGAAGAGACAGCCCCATATTTCAGGGTGCAGCTCTTTAGATTTATAGTTCTAGCCGTTTGAAGTTTATTTCTATCCAGACTATACATATCATTCTAACTTAGAGCGTAGCCTTGTAGATTTTATAATTTTTATTATTTAAGTTAGTGTTCTTTGAAAAAAGCCATACGTCCTTAATTTTGTTGACAGTTCCTTTCTATATTCGTTGTGATAATTAAAATGTAAAAATTAAACAAGAGATAAGAGAAAATAAAATAGGAGATAAACGTTTCTACTTTTTGGAATTGTTCTGTATTTTCTTGAAAAATAGGTGGTCACCGTAGCTATATAAAGGGCGTGGCAATAATTCTAATCGCTTTGTATATCTTAATTTTTTTTTTAACGGAGATGACCTTGAAATCTTCAAGGAGTCTCCAACTACAAAAAATTATTACTGCCATATCACGGCCCTCTTCGTCCCATACGACTTTTGAAAACAAAGTGTTTCCATTTATCTAAAAACTAACGAAGATATTCGAGGCGATCGGACTTATTGCCGCACCTTGGATATTTACCATTGACTTATCGCTGAAAAATGTATCAGAACTTACCGCATAATTAAACTGTGAGTTGAACTCGCGATTATTGGCGCGAATTCGCCTCTCTGTTTCTGAAAGAGAAAAAACATTCGTATTATAGCGGCGAACGTGGAAAGAACATGGATTCATACCTGACGGAATAATATAATCAATGATTCTCATTTATCGGCATTCTTTTGTACCATTCTAGGAACGTAATACATTGTCCCTCTATTTTTATACACGATAAATGTATTTTTCACAATTATCCCCCTTCCCGATTCAGCTATTTCTCAACCAGATTTTGTGGCATGCAATGGATAACGTAATAAAGTATTATGCTATCGTATCTGTCTTGCACGCTGCTGAACCAAGTAAAGTAACAAAACAACTACGCTCGAGCTTGAGCTGCTGATCTATGAAGCTATCAGCTCTGCTGTATTTTTCTTCCTTCATAACAAATCCGTGTAACGCAGGTTTAAATATAACGTATCGTTCGTGTGCATCGTACAAGCTCCAATTGAATTTTCGATGTGCGGTAAAACATCGATTAAGGAATGGAACAATTGCCAGAAAGAAAGATGTCCCTATAAACCGTGACATCCAAAGTAATACGAGGAGATAGTTTTCATGTCGATATACGGCAGTGGTATCGAACGTGACAAAGAGAAAGGTATCGAAAATCCTGACAAAAGAGGAAAACTTCATTATTATATCTTTTTTGAAGACCCAATATCCGAAATAAATTCCTTCTCAATCCGTTCACATATTGGATGTTCCACTATACATGTACACATAAATATGTAAACTTCACTTTTAAAAGAGGAACGGACATAACTTCGAAATATGAAAAAATGCCAAGCTACCCCAGAATACAACGAAAAAAGGAGTCCAGTGAATAAATCAGATCACAGAAATAAGTTAAGAGGCTGCGCACATGGTACGCATATGTATACAAACTTGACACCTTAAAATTCAGATTTTACATTGCCAGGGTGTATGAAATAGTTTTTGGACATATTATCCGATTCTTGGAGGAAGTTCGGGTACGATGGAATACACTTTCGGTATATGTAGATATCTGCCAAGATACGAACATAAACGAACTTTTTCTGGGATTCGGATCCGTAAGTCGGTTACCAAATGCAGATCAGTCGGTCAGATTCCAGGTTCAGATCCGGGAATCGGTTTCTAGTCACGTACTCGTGAGTCGATTCCTAGATCCGCTGCTACAACCCGATCATCAGATTCAAATCCGAGAGTCGATACCAAATCCGCATCGATAAGCCGGTTCTCAAATCCTGATCAGTGAGTCGATCCTCAGGTCCGGATCTGTCAGCCGATTCCCAGACCCGAATCCGAAGAACAATTCTAACATTTAATTCCGCGAATCTATTCTCAGATCGCCATCCGCGAGTCAATTCCCAAATCCGAATCCGCGAGTCGACTTCTATTCCTGAATCTCGCGAGATCCAGGTTCCCCCCAGGAGTCCCAGACACAAACTCACGGAAACCGCAAGAATTCCACCCATCCAAATTCATCATCGGTAATCGGCCGAAGCGAAGAATATGCAGGGGGAACGACTCACCGCTCGAAAAGAAGGACGTACTACGGCCGATGCACTCGGTAGGGGGTGGTGAATTCGGTGGGGCGCACGACGAGGTGGACGCAGCGGTGGCTGAGCGATACCTGGTACCCTTCCAGATCACCAGTTTGCCCAGTACCGTGAGCAATGATTCCCTGAGGGTGTTGTGCCTACTGGTACCGCCCAAACTGCTAGAAGAGTCCCTCTTCGAGCATTCGCCGAGTGCCTCGACCTCGTCCGAGGACGATGGAAAATTCACCGCTGTGTGCACCCGTTGACCGTTGTCAGGTGGATCCTGCTGCAACTGGTACAGCTGCAGTTGCTGCTTGTTACGCGTTTTCCGGCGTTTCTTCCTCTTTCTGCGCGTATCGCCGTTACCGTCCTCGTTGCACGCCGACGTCGCTATCGTTGCTCTCTTTCGGCTACCATCGGCTTCCGATCTGGCGGTAGTCGTGCAGGCACCCGAGACTCTGTCGGCCTCGTCGCAGTCCTTCACCTTGGTCGTTTTAGAAAATTATTGCGTTACGGTTATCCGTAGCGGAGGCATTAAAACGATCGGTCGAGGACACGCCGTTTGGCACGACGAATTCGCTTTTTCGTGGTTATCGGGACTTAAGCACGATTGTTGTACCGGGCGAAAGAATTCTGAATGGATTGCAAGTTATGCGAACAGTTAGGCTGTCACGAGACGTTTAAATGAACTTAAGTAGGCGATGGAGGTAAGCGATTTGGTATTCCTTTGTGGACTGTTTGCGATTACAATTTTTCGGGTTTATTAACCTTCTGTCAGTCAGTTGATAAACAATTACCAGAACAATTTTTGAAGGATCAGGATAATTTTATATCTTCTTTATACGCTGATACGCGACATATTATCAGGTTTGGGAATCTTGGTGTACGATGACTAGAGATTCGATGCTACTTAAACGCTATATTTGTAATTTATCTTTCATTGAACCATTATATGGGCAAGGAAGATGATAGTAATCATCAGGGTACGGATTTTAAGCACGTATACGTCCTTGGAAACGACAGGTAGACAAATGCTAATGCGGCAGACACTTTTGCCGGTTCTAAAAATATATCTCACATATATCTGAGGGGGTTAAAGGCAAAGTGGTGTAAGTCACATGAATCTTAATTCGAGAGACAAAAGGTTTCATTAAAAGTTCTAAAACAAATTCCCAGATAACATAACGGCGTTGGTTATTAAATAAAAAAATGTTAGGAAGATATGAGCGTACTTATGAACAAAATTTCAGAATATTTATTATATTATAAAGTATTTATTTATTATAGAAAGTACAAACGTTACAATGTAATTCGAATTCGCAGAAGATCTTAGATCTACATTTGTTTGATGCAAAAAAGTTTACTGCTGATAAAGCTCTATACGAGAGCCCGAGTGGTTGGACTTATATCACTTTGCCTATTAACGAAACAACGGTTCCGTTTCCAGGCCAATATTATTTCCCCTTTTGGTGGTCGAAATCATGAGTTACGATTTAATTCACTTTACGATTTAAACTTCACTTACGATTTAATCACCTCGAGATGAATTCATCGTTTAAGAATTGCATACCGGTACTTAAGTAAATTTTTTCGAAAAGTTTAACCCCCTCATTTAATACTCGATATTCTTCTAGTTCAGGGTACCTTGCTTGAAATAAAATCTACAATCTACCAGAACCGTCTGCGCCGCACGGAAACAATTCTGCGGAATCCCGGCTGAAACTGCTCATTGAAACGAATCGATGCTTCTTTAGCACCTGAATCACGTGGGTCTACGTGTCCGAGACGCGGCGAATTAAAAGAAGATTCTCGAGACTGATGCAATGCAGTTTTGCAGGTCAAGCAAAGAGAGCACAAAAAAATAAGCGTCGCTCCTAAATAGAAACAATCTAAAAGCCGCCACGTATATCGGTTTCAATCGAACGCGACTCGACATTCGTCGGGCATAGCCGTCCCTTTTATAAGAAACTATCGATTGCTTTCTACTTTCTGCATACACTAACGCCGACACTTTACGCGTCGTTCGTATGCTGGGCATAGGAAAAGAGATTAAATATCGATGATGCTCCAGAAAGAATGTATGAAAACTGGTTCATACGTATGGATCACGTACCGTGTGCCGTCGCACGCGGGTGAAAACGTGTCACGGACAGTCCGGCGTCTACAATAAACGCCGCGATACGTAGATGACCATAAAGTTGAGTGGCTCTAAAGGCGGGTACAGACCAACGCGGCTTTCGTCGCCGGCATACGCTCTCGCGGCCTGGTTCTGACGTCAGAAAATTATTTTCGCGCAGCATTTCCAGTGCCGCGCTGGCTGATTCGGCGATTGGGCAAGGAGGCGGTCTGGATCAAAGGAAAGGCGTTCGGGCAATGGGCCCCTCTCTCTCTTTCCTTTGGTGTGTCACTCTCGCACTCACAGCAGCTTTACGGACGTGCTTCGCACGCATGTGTGTTGGTTCGCCTTCGCACATCGTGTTTTACATAGAGCCGCGGACACGCATGCCGCGTATACGTGAACGGATACCTCGTTGCGCGGCAAGTTCGATAACGAGCCGCGGGAGAATGCCGGCGGCCAAAGCCGCGTTGGTCTGGAGCCGTCTTAACGGATCTTTATTGTGTTACGAGCCTTGCGCGTACGGGCATTCTTAACGACATTTATTGGGAATTGTGTGCAGCCTTATGTGCGCACGTAACGTTGCCGTTAATGGTGTTTTATATCGGGAACATAATTGTTTAGGTCCGACAAAAGAAATTTTGTGGCGTGGTAACTTTCGTTCAAAGGTCAAGTGACCGTTTACAGCGTTACATTATTTTCGTGTGCGAAAATTGAACGCTGGAAGGCCTCCGGAATATCGACAGGATTTTGATTAAAATGGAAGTAACGGGTTGTTATGAATTTAGCGGAATAACGTAGAGCTCGTTTGTTTGAATAGACTGATAATTATCTTTGAAACGGTGTACGGATCAAGATAATATTGTCAGAATTATTTATCAGGCTCGGAGCGGAAAATATCAATGAGAAGTTAGAAACATTTTTTACCCACATTGTTCGTGATGGATTAATGATTAGCGATTGTTCTCATTTTGCTGTTTTTTAAGTGAACTTGACACGGAATGGGTCTGCAATTTGATATATCAGGAAAAAGATGGAAGTTGCCGTGAGTCCACGGTACAAGAATAAAGAAAACACGATTTCTGTCATGATAATCCCCGTATATTTTCTCAATGCAATGGTTATTCAATGTAAAATTCGAGTATTATTAATTATTAGGATGAAAGTGTATCGGAAGAAGAAGCGTATAAGCGAAACAGTTGTTAAGAGATTGCTTGACCAAGCTTAAATATCAGTCTTAAGATTGGCTCAAATACTCTTATTTATTATAGCAAGTTGGTTCACGTCACATACCATGGGAATACCGCATGCAACTAGATTAAACTTGCGTGAAAAACATTTATGAAAAATCGATCTTTAAGTTCCAGACACGTGTGAGGGAGTTTACTTTAACACGGGGATTCGAACGCGGAACCTTTCCATTGCAACGCGATCGCTTTCTCAATTGAGCTACCGAAGCGTTCGTCTATATGTTCTTTCGTGAACCATTAAAGTGACAAAGTGACTCTGGGCTCATTTGACGCGTCTTTCATATTTTCCGCTGTGTACTCTGTACAGGGCTTGCCATAACGCGTGGACACCACTTTAGGGGTGGAGCCGGGAGATAAAAACAATACGAAGAATTTGAAATAAAGATACGGTTTATATTAGAGGCGGCTAACAGAGTGCGTGTGCACTCTACCCCGCGGCTTTCGCTTCCCCCACTGCTACTCTATCCGGTGCACGCGGCCTAATGAAGAAAAAGACAGCACTCTATCGCGTACCGTAGAGGACAGCCGCGTTCGTTTGTTTTTAGACGAGGCGCGTTGTGGAACGGTGAATTTTAATTATTGGTGACACAGTCCGTCTGTATAACGTCTATCATAACGCGTGGGTATCAGTTTAAGGTTGGTACCAGAAGTTAGAAACAAGAAAAGGAAGCTCACGTAAATTGCATATTGAACCCAACTCACTCAAAACTTACTCAACTCGCTCAAAAGATGACTAAGAAAATGTAAAATCTTGGAAAGGATAATTATAACGTTGCATAGTATTGCAAGTTTTGGTGTAACGTCGAGTGATGCATTTATACCTCACTCTTACCGGGGGACATGACGATGATTAGAATTGCCACCATTAAATCATTCCCAATTTGAGCTGATACTATCTAATGGGTTTTTAGGTTAATCTCGCAATTTTGAGATGAGTACGTATCTCTAAAAATAAGCAAATGGTTGACGCAACGTAAAAACGGTTGAAACTTGAAAACAAGGTCAAATAAGACGCGCGCTTCTATCAACTTTTTGGAATAGTTTTTGCGTCTTAAGATAGTATCCACGTATCGAGATAAGCTCTGTAAATCGAAACCTATATTTGCGTTTTATTTTAACTCGTCCAAAGTGACGAGCTTTCAAGAATTAAAATCACCTAACGCTACGTAAGGATTCGTCTATCGTGGCAATTTGTACCATCGTTAATCGGATTTCAACGATTATCTTAAACGTAGGTGCGAAGATGGTTGATATATATTGAAATATTGATGTACTACACGCCTCTACAAAGCTAATCCGAAGGGAAAGATATCGGTTTATTATTTTTTTTCTATTAATTCCCAGCTCGATCTGATTCCTGATCGGAATGTTTAACAGACTGATATTTAACCAATTAAGAGAGAACGATTAAGGAATTAATATAAACCAATTAAGTACGATGGCACGTTTAAACAAAGCTTTATTGTTTTGGTACCTATAACCTATCGTTCTATCGTTATCGGTGTTGTATGCGCGTAATTAAAAAAATTTCTTCTAATTAAAGTCGACTATAAACCGATAAAAGATTAAATACAGTACCATGCGATTTAGATTATTACGTGGGAGTCTTCAATCTCCATATTTCATACTTTAATTTTCCATTCTATATTTACACGTTTAACTCTGTGGCATGTTGACCAACGGCAAAGCAAATAATGCCTATTTTTAGATATCCAGAGGAAATCAAAGGCGATGCGGTGGGCTTTAATGCAGTAACTTCGTGTAATACCCTTCCACTTACTTTCGGAGATTGAAGTATTATATATGTATTAAATATTAGATTTGAGATATCCCGGAACGAGTCAATAAAATGTTTGGTATTAACATTAATTTATATTACTTTCAGTTTTAGCTCATGAAATTGTCGAGCAATATCTTCAAAAAACTTCTTGTCTTTTAAAAGTAGATGGTGTTCAATGTCACCAGGAACAATGATTGATAAGTAGAACGAATTGCAATGGAGAAGAGGGGCAAGGAAAAGATTGATCATTTCGAGAATTTTGGTTTTCCGATAGCAATTAATTTCATTTTCAACGGGAACCGCGTACAAAGCGCATCCACGTCAAACGGCACACGCGCCAGCGAACGGAAATCCGTGGTAGAGATATTGGAAAATCCGTAAGTTTTTATATTCGGGAAAGAATATTTTTGCTAGCTCTTTAAAGACCCTTGACGTCCCGTAAAACTGTCCATAAAACGTTTTATAGGTGGAAATATTTTACGAGCGTAACTGAGTTTCAGCAATTCCATGCATGTACTTTTAGCGAGAAAAAAAAATGTATACGACTGAATCCGTAATAGAATTTTAATTGCGTTACTCGGGTACTATTATTATTCCTGATCCTTCATATTTTTTTATTTCGTTTCGCGATCGTCTCACTCGATTAAGTAAAGAGGTATCGTTCGCAGAATTGTTTGTTTAAAAAAAAAGGGATTGAAAGATAACTCAATATATCTTGTCATTCCGATATATCGGGTTCGTTGGGAAGCATCGCGATAAAATATAAAAATAGTTTCTGTTGAACTCGTTCGCAATAATTTTCAACTGACTCAATAAATGGCTGACCGGGAAGTTCGCACCACCGATAATTCATCGATGTGAAAATTCACGAATGGAAATATCCATCGACGGGTCTGGGTTTTGAATCCCTTTAACGCGTGGGAAATATTATTAACGTTCGCGTAATGTAATCTTTTTATTAATTTTTCTATCATCATTTGTAATTCTGTCGTATCACCAAGATCCCTATATCCTGCAATAATTTTCCTACTAAACCAGGCCTGTCCAAATTCGAACATATGTACTCGGATCTACGCGCTATCCGTCGCCTAGATCAAGAGAAACAAAACAAGAATTGCCACTGTTAGTGGATCATTAACAAATAATCGACTTATTACAACCCAATAAAGGGGCCCGACAAACTAGACCCAAACTTGAACAAGCCTGCGCTAAACCAAGAGAAACAAAACAAGGATTGCCACTGTTAGTGGATCGTTAACAAATAATCGACTTATTACAACTCAACTAAGGGGCCTGGACACTAGGCCCTGGAACTAGGGCCTTGAAAACTTGAACTTGAACAAGCCTGCGCTCTAAACACTTGGGACTTCAATTAAGACTAGTTCAGTTAGACGAGCAACCCAAGGCCACCCATCGCGACTTCCATTCGTCGTGTCCTCGAGAGGATCGGAGGACTCACCTCGAAGACCTCGAGTTCCAGCGTGTCGACCTCGACGCTCATCGTCTATCCTACGCAAACTATAAACCCTCTATAAGGCCAACCTCTTCTTCCTCGCGGCACCTCGGCCGTGCCGACGAGACGACGTTCGCCTCGCCTCTTACATATTTCCACCTGGGTCCCTCCTCTTCTTCGTCCTCGCGGATCATCGCAGGTGCAGGACGGCATTAGCCCGCTAGCTCTATCTTCGTTCGATGGCGACTATTATCGACGGCCTCGTTTCCACTGCTTTTCCGCCGGCCACGCCCATCAGCCGGCATTCTTTTTTCCCGCCCTCGAAAATCTCAAGGCCTTATAAAACTCAACGCGACCGACGCGTCACTCTCAGTGTCTACCGAACGAGTATCCCCGGGAACAACCCCCGCCCGCCCGCCCCGATTGTCCAATTCCGCGCTTCTTTAAGTTCTACACAGCGCTACCGACGAATCGACGATAAAGTTTCATGAATTCATCGGTGATCCGTGTCGCGGGGCTAACCACGCGAATCCACGATCCTCAAGTCCTCTGCCAGCGACACGACGAGCGGAGAACTAGCGTCGTCTCTTGACCGTGTTACGTGGCTGTATCGGGGCAACGTTCTCGATATGAAACCGCGAAACATTTCAGATCGCCGTGGGAGGCAACGTAAAGGAAGTGCGGCTTTCAAAAACTGCCGGCGGCTGTGCGAGTTTCTGCGGTTTGTGGGAGTTTCTGGAAGGAAATCGTTACTGTCACACCACACCTCGTACGCGTACGAATTCGTTTATGATCTCATTGTTTGACCGAGCGGTCGGTTACGCTCGCGAAGGAGAGTAGAAATTAGGGAACCTGATATCGCAGTCGTGTCAATCTCTGTGAATGACTTCGTAAATTTCATTTACGTTTTCGAATCGCCCACTGGGGTATTGCTGGTAGAAAAGATCGGCAAACGCGAAGTGAATTTTTTGTATCGTGAACACGCTTTTTTCGTCATTTTCTTATCACGTATATTTGTCGTGTATCTACAAACGCGGACACGCGATTTCTGATAAGCTGTCTATCTTGTGTTTGAATTAAACACAAAGGAACCTATGTCCTTTCGGTGCTATTTTTTAAATTACTTTATCGTCGGAAGTCCTCCAAAGTGGATATTACGTTTCCGCGGAATTAATCCTTTCGTGATTGAGTGAAATTAACTTTTTTTATCTTCAGCTCCACTACTGTAATTAACATTCACTTTGTCGCGATCGAGTAGCCTAAAAGTCGTGGGTGTTACAATTTTTTTATAAGCGCACAGTGGATAACGGGATTACTCCATCTGTCAATTCTCTTGTAAAATTTTAGTAAAAAGGTTTTATGCACATTTCGAGTAAATAAATGATCCAACGCTGCTAGTACAGAAAACCATAGTGGTATTTTTCATCTTTTGTTTTCAAATCACTGTATACTCGATGCTAGGACATTTCCGTACATGAAAAAACTGTCGTACTAAAAAAGTACTCGGCATTTCCGAGAAGCTTTGTATCGTTTAAATCCTCGTGTTCTACGCATGAATGAAGTGTTTCCCAACAGAACGTAACTGCTCGTCAGTTACGTATAAGTTTTATACTTGTTGCACGACGTGTGAGGTCAACGTTCAATTATAAGCGAAGAATATTTTTAGTTTATCATTGAAATATTATCTAGACCGTTATCAACCAAGATATTAATGGATGTTTCTGTCAATAATATGTCTGGTAATATCTGTTTATAATAACTCGTTGTTTGTGTTAAGTACTGTTCTAATTAAATTGGACTATTATCGTCTGTCTGTTCTGTGATTTTAATCAATGAGAGTAATTGATCAATAACAATCGGCGCGAGTTTGACCTGAATTATGATTCATCATTATTCTGAACTTTACAACTCATTCTAAACTTCACTGATCATTATTCTAATCATCGCAAGCCTAACTCTAACTTTCATCGGTAACTATTTTAAATTTTATAAATCGCGCCAAACCTTACAAATCATTTTAATTTTCATTCACCGCTATTATAAATTTTACAAATCCTTCTAGCTTTCAATGATCGTTAATCTAAATTCCACGATACGATTTATGCACGGTAATGTACACCGATTCTACGTCAGAGTTATCTCGAATAACAAAAAAGATACCGCGATAGTACATAATAAAATGTTATGTGAACCGCCGTTCGAAAGATAAGTTTTTGCGGACAAAAAAAAAAGAATCGCAATCCTGCCTAACAATGCATCCCGTTGATGGGAGTGCACGCGAAGCGGGGATATCCTTTGAAACCGTTCTTCTTCGACGTCCTTGATTCCACATGCAAGAATGATGTCAGCATTTGACCAAGCCGCTTCTCCCCGGCTTTGGGTGTCTACGAACCAAAATACCCGGTGTATCTTCTCGAAATATTAGACCGAGAGAAAGAGAGAGGGAACCGGGAAAGAGAGAGAGCTCTACTGTCGGCCTATATCGATAAAATTTCCAGGAAATCCATGGAAAAAGAAAACAAATTGCAACGACGTCGTTAAATGTTAATCAACGATTTCTAACGAAATAATCAATTTATGTTTCAGACACTTTCGACGTCTACCATATCGATTTAATGATTTCATTAAACAAATTTAATAAATTTTACGAACGTTATACAATGATACTGTAATTATCTGGATACCTATTATTCCAATCTCGATTATCAGGGTATTCGGTTAAACAGTTTTGTACTTCCAAAACAATAATAGCCTCCAATTTGTATATCTAACAATAGATCCTAATAATCTGTGTACCACTTTCGATTTTCCGCCTTGCGTCCAAAGTCGTTTGGATAATCATAATTCTGCTATGTTGAGTATCTCAGTTCTAATACCTTGGAAATAAGCTGCATTCCCATTACCCTCTTAATTATATTCAACTTTTCCACGATGTATTAACCCTCTATTTAATAGTTTAATTGAAAAACCTCCTCTTCACTAACTTCTTCAATTGCTACCCACATTCTAACTATATCACTAGCTAAACCAAGTAGAAAAACGAGAAATCAAAAACATTGGAACTCATGGAAATAAAGTGTGATAAAAACTCGCACACGGACACTTTGAAAAAGCGAGATCGTAAACAGATCCTGAGCAAAGCATAATAATGGACCTTACGTAAAGTTGGTCAGTGGCTCTCAACCGGAAGGCGGTATCGATATTTTCGTGGGGATCGGTTCCCCGTAATAACCGGAGATATTTGGATCGCGTATAAGCGAAACGCACTCGGCACACGGTGCGCGTACTGGGGACTATTTTCGTGACCGACGGATGGAGGCATTTCCTCGTCGAACGTGACAACCACGCGTGTGTTTACCGATGTATCACGGAATTTATTAAGAGCACCGATTATGAGATTTACCAATGCAATTTTATACCGCATTTGCTTCCCGATACGCATCGGCGCTGATTACGTGAAACATTCTTTCTCGATTAAATCGATGTTGACGATCGACTGATAGGCGGTACATGCCACAGGTTTTGTAATCGCATGTATGAATGGAAGTTTCTTGACGCAGGTACGAATCCGGTTGCGACGATTACTTCGCATCTCTGTGTCGTAATCGGAGAATAAGGATTCACTAGTTTAATTAAGAGATATTTTGAAATTAGTAAATCATTTTTAATCATCGACCGTTCATAGTATTAGTATATAAAAATAAAAGTAATTGGCGTCATTATCTGGTCGTTAATAAAGTTTAAAATTCCCGAAAAGACAAAAATAAACGATTAACAGAAATGTGCACAAAAATCTACAACCTGCACCGATACATTAATTACCGACGTTTCGCCTCCTGTTTTGATATTTTGAAGTATAGGAATCTCGGATAATCGCAGAATACCCCAGGTCCATAACTTTGAAAAAAGAAAAAAAAAACGATCCGTAACGTTTTTCAATGACACGCGTAAGTATAGACACCACTACAAATTTAGGTAACATCGGTTCGTAATTAGCTGCGGATCTTTTAACTATAGTGACGCGCGGGAGCTTATAATAGAAACCTTCGCGATTTACTTGAGCACGTTTCGCTTGAAATTTGCCTGCGAATGGAGTCGCGCAGTTTCAGTGATAATGGAATGGCAGGATCTCATTTCTGCGCTCTTCCTGTATTACGTTAGTTCGCTTCGGGATTAAACCGAATTCGAGATGCTCTCGGGTGCAGACGATAAATCTCCTCCTCGTCGAACTCGAGGAATCGTTTTTCCCCCCTACGCTTTCGAAGTTATTTCATGGAAGAAATACTAGTCAACTTTACTTTATTATTATTATTATTATACAGGCTGTACCTACTTTTTTCTTCGACAAAAGGATGCCAGGATGTTATACGAGTAGAAATGAGGGAGAATGTTACGTAACAATGTTTCGTGTCAAAGGTTAATAACGTTTTATTAAAAAGTTGTAACATTCGCCAAAATTAAAGGAAGTGCACCGAGATTGGAGACGTATGAAATTAAAGTTCTGGTAAATCTGATCCCTGCATTTGTGAGAATGGGTGACATATTGAAATAAAAACAAAGTAAATTTGTTCTTATACTAATAATTATAAACTTTGTGAATCCGAATTTACTACGAACGTTTCATAAATTTATAAAAAAAAAACGTTGTAAGGCTATGACTCTACTGTTCTTACACCGTGTCAACAAATTTTGTTAAATTATATAATAAATCATTTTTTATATGATGTTTATGACACATTTCCCTTATTATTACTCGTAGAATATCCTACCATCTTTTCGCGCAATACAGTAGAAACGCCCTGTATATATAATGCGAACAGACAAACATTTAATCAACAGGATTTTTCGTCCCTGAAAATCGATTATACTCGTCTGTCCGTGTCGGAGGTATAAATAACACGGATAAATGTTTATTTACTTCGTTATTTGAAGAAGATTTTATTCGTTATTGGCGTCACTGCAATAAATGCACGATACAGCATCGTTTGCAAACCAGTAATTATTTAAATAAAAGTTCAATCGATCTGGTTGTGACTCGAATTCAAACTTATTCATCCGTTCTGAAATTGTATTAATATTCATCCTGCTTATTATGCGCGAATATACTGTGGGAATAAAATCGCATCTGGTTTTGCTAGAAACGTTATGTAATTTGTGTATCGATATTTGCAAAGCTTAATGCGCGTACTCGTAGTTCCGTCATCACTGTACTTAATGAAATTGCTACAAGTTTTTACATGAACGGGTAGTAGAGCATCGTGAATTCGGTAACTGGCATTTGCCCAGGGCTTCGTGTTATCAATCGCAGCAAGGAATATTTTTCCTGATATCGGAGATGAGAGAATAGGACAAGAATAGAAATGATAACGGCGATCGTATCGCGTTTCTCGTCTTTGGAAACATTCAATTAGGACCGTATCGTTACTTCAAGTATTTTTGAATAATAGCGCCATTAGTAGTAAGAATGTAAATTGGTAAATAAACTATCTAGATTTCAGATTTAGGATACCGGTACACAAAACTAGTCGAAATCACACATGATAATCATTTATGAAAATCAGAACCATCGAGGTTTCGAGCTTAGAAAGTCTGAAACTAATAAACGAAGGACAACAAAAGCAACCGTCAGCAGAATGTTACCAGATTGCGCGTTTCCTCTCGTACGTGAGGTCTGGCGGAAATTTCGGTGAAATTTTATGCGCGTGAGAAACTGTAGAGTATTGAATTTGGAAAGTCTCGAAACCGGAAACGGGCAAAGAGACGGAAAGACAAAGAAGTCGTATGAAGAGGGACCTTTCGAAATTACTTCAGGGTATAAGATCGCATCGCGACTACAACTTTGACCTGAAACTTTTTTAATAACTTTTAATATATCTGCCCCCTCGTCTGTTCCGTGTTGCCTTCGACACGTGCAACCTGATCGAAGCATTTAAACGTAAGAGTTATGATATTTATAGTTTACTATATATTAATATTATTATTTTGTGAATAATCATAATATTAATATTAACAATTATAATTGCAATCCAAATAAGTTTAATGATAGATTTTTAACGATAGAACGCCATTATTAATATTAATATTTAACAAATGATAATAATAATCAGTTATTATGTAGTAAATAGTAATAACACTATGGCGTTCGATTTTTAAAATACCATGACTATACTTGTTTCTAGTACGATTGCTATTATTTATATTACTGCTATTATATTTACTTCTATTATTGACGAATACTTGGAAGTGCGTATTGGATAGTCCCGAAAGGTCTCTTTCAATTATTCTTTCCACAACCACGTACATTTGTATTGCTACTCTACGATAGTTTAACCGTTATCGTCGCTATGTTCATTTATGTAAAAGGGTGCAATTAAAAAAAAACACTTAAATAATTAATGTACCGCGAACTGCGTACAGTTCGTGTCTGTTCCGGCGTTTCTGGAATATTCTACATTAATATGCCTAGACTACCAATTATAGAACACGAATAGGCCTTACCCGGCGACATTGTTTGTTAAACATTTCAAGCGAAACTCTTAATTTAATGAATAATTATCTTGAATTATTTATCGTCGATTTAATCTACGTGCGATGCACATCATGAACTCTCGCTTCGTTGAAATTATTAAAACGCGAGCTGGGTCAAATTGAACGTTGTACTTAAAAGAAACGCGAACGAGCGTTATTCAGCAATTATTCAAATCTATTTCGATGAGAATAATTTCTATATTTCTCGATCGCTCCCGCGTGGTGATTGATGTAGGAATTTCCGATAAACTGCTCGTGCATCGTTCAGGCCAGTGCTGTAATTCAGCCACCAGTTGATTAAATATTTGCGAGTTTATTATTAACGCTCGCGGGGCGAAGCATTTACAGGTTTAGAATTTTAAATGTTTACAGTTGCACGGTAATTTGCGTGGTGATAAAATATTTCAACGACGAATATTCATTTAAAATAAATGTAATACGTTCTTTACGATACAACCTGTAACTTGTTGTTTACAACCCTTTTTCAGAAACAAAGACTCTCTGTAGTATAAATTCTATAGTTCCCTTTTTATAATATAATATCGTCACAATACGCTTTTTATGAAAAATTCTATAGTTCTTGTTTTTAAATTCTTTATAGTACTGAGCAGGTTTGAATAAACTGTTTTCTATGTTGATAAGTAAATTATTACAACTAGTTCAAAAAACATTTTACGTTTAATGGTTTCTTTCAAATGGAAGATTATTTTAATAGAAAGAATTATTTTCTCAAGCACTTTTTCCAGATATTTACCGCCGAGTGACTTAATGTTAATTTGATTTTGATAAAAAGTTTTTTTTAGTAAAATTTTGCGTTCCATCTCGACAAACTCGCGACTCAAAACAAACTTAATGTAGTTACAAAATTATTTGAACGTGGAAAGCGTCAAAACTAATAGCAAGTATTTTATAGTATATCGGCCCAGGCTTGTCCTACCACTAGATTTACATTCGCGCAATGAATTACTAAAACGGGCGTCGTCTCTGGCGTCAAAGGCATTCGTGCAATCTTGACTATTCGCCCTACACCCGTTTGATTTCCCCGTATTACAGGATCGATAAGGATGCCAAAGCAGATGAAAAACTACCCCCGTTCGCGAAGAATTTAATAACCTACCCCCCTCGATCGCGTGGCAAAACCAAAGTCCGATACGAAAATAATCGAGTGCCAACGATTGATCCCGTAGGTCGCGTTTGAAAATACCGACGTTTCTGCGTGCCGGAAAAAATTTAGAGACAACAAAAGAACGATAGCGTCGGTGCTTATGCAATTACAACGAAAGTGGGTGAGTACAGTTCGCGACAAAAAGATCGGACACCCGCGGCGTGTCCGAATCAATATTACGCGAGTGGGAAATTAAATTTGTTTATACAATTTTGCCGAATGTAGAATAAAAGTTTATAATATGATGAATCGACGATACTTTAATTTCTTGAAATTCTGAGAAAACATAAATCTGACGTTAGATGCTGATCCTATTAATCTCAAAATCACATAATCCACCCTAACATAAAGTAAATACTGTTGATGGCGGGGGGCACCTTCCCCCCTCAATTACGCCACTGCGAGACCCCCCACTATATTTTTTTGCGTATCACAAAAGTAACGGCGTATTTAGTTAAATCGTACTACGCCGCTCTTCGCGATCGAAGAGAATGTATTTTTAGAAAGCTTTAATGATTTGTTATAAATTATTTTTTACTAGGATCCATAAACATTAAATTGGCATTTATCAATGATCTGACTTTTGATATTGTTATTATTACATAATTTAAATTAAGTGAATTAATAAAATCGTCAACGATTTACATTCGGAAAATGGCAAATACTCTTCATATACATTTGTGCAATGCAATCAGTTAAAATAAATAACGAGACCGATAAAAATAATGACAGTTGACAGAATCTTGAAAAGAAACCAACAACACAAATATTTTGTCTAATGCAATGTGCGCGGATAGAAAATTTAGACGATAGAGATTCGTTTATCCTACAGAAGCCTTTACCAGTCTTGTTTCCATCGTTCGATTTACAAAGCTGCATTTAATATTCACCACGATATATTGGTACTGATTTTTGTCACCATCCAGGCTGTTTATGATTAGTTTTGAAAGATTCAAATTAATTAGGTATCTTGCTAATATCTGGATTCTAGAATGCTGATCACGTAGATACTCGGGTGCCGATGTACAAGTTTGCTCAGGATCAGGTGTTCGGATAATCGATTTCCGATTAATTAAGTTCTACTGTATTTTTCGATTCTACATTCGCGAGATCATTAACGGAGAAACTACCTAGAACAATCACGATTTTTCAATTTTTAAACGTGGTACATGGATTTTATCTTCCTGATACTAACATTTTTAAAAATTTCATATTATTTTAACAAATTAATACATAAATATGAATAGTAATTAATAAACAAACAAGTTAGATTAATCCACTCACGATTTTAAATCTGATTTTCTTGATACTTCAACGTTAAAAAAAAAATGCATCATTTTCGAAAATTTCGCGAACGAACTCTACCCGAGGTACTGCGCTCCTCAATTCCACACCTGGCAGTCCATTAACGGCGAAATAACCCAGATTAACTCAGTCACGATGTTTCAAATTGTAAATGAACTACATGAACCTGATTTCGTCGCACTAAAATTTGTTAAATTTCATTATTCATCAAAATTAGACAGACGTACCCTACTCGAGGTGTCAAATGAACGTCCAAATATACGTGAACCCAATGTTTCAAACCGAACCGACTACCACTTAGTCATACATCACGATGTAAAAAAGCTATGTCCATATCAAATAAATAAAGAACTCATTAACTCTTCGACGCGTTAAGAATATAAAAGTATCCCATCTTTTCCCCGTGTCCTATAGATGACGCGCCTAAACGACTGCGAAGTACTGCTTTGTGTCCATGCGTGTAAAGGTTCGTTCTCAAACAACACTTATCGTCGATCATTCGGATCGATCAGCAGCGGAATTTTCGATAAGAAAACGTTATTGACACAAATACCGCTCGAACGACCTCCCTGTCCCATCGTCGTTTCACCGACTTCAACAGTGGCTGAGGAAAAAGGGGCGATTCGAAAACACGTTACGTCTCTCCCAACCCTGACCAACGGCGAATCCACGACTACGAGGTGCCCTGTCCCTAACTTCTTCCTCCGTCATTCAAATACGTACGATCGTCTCGTTTACCAGGGGGACAACCTTTACCAGGTCTCTCTTCTCGCGCTAACCATGTCACCACGCCGTTTATCTTGCACGCGGCTTACGTGCGAACGGTCGAAGGGTGCCGCGTCGACGAGGGCGACGTCGTTATAACGATCGTCGTCGCCTGGGAAGGCATATCGAGGCCCTTTCAAAACACCGTGTCCTCCGTCCTCGTGAGAAATAATAATCTCCCTATTCCCTTTCAACGCCACCGTAGAAACATTTCAATCGATAGCCGAACGGACGACGCTTCCCTATCGCGAGGTGCGTCGTCGAAAAACCGTGACGAGGGTGGCGAAAGGAGACGGAGGAGCGTGCCCCGCGCGAGATCCGTCACCGTCGATGACGAGGGGAGGAACGAGTTAGAGCGCGCGTCAAACCGACAGAAGGATGCAAGCACGCACGCACCATACGACGCACGACACACGCATTCACTGGGGAAATAAACAGGCGAGAGAGCCGCGGACACGGTGGGTTTGCGCTATTCGGTTCTCTCTCTCTCTCTCTCTCTCTCGTGGATTCTTCGGTGAAGATTATCAGCCGGTGAGCACCGCTGCACCGTCTCTCGTCGTTCCCGTGAGCGAGACGACACGCCGACACCGGCTTTCCACGTTTCCTGCCACTCTCGCCACTGCCACTGCCACCGCCGTCACTGCCGTCGACGACGTAGTCGCGATCGTAGTCACCGTAACCATCGCCCCCGGAGGAAACGTCTCGCGACGTACGAAATAACGTTTAGCACCGTCGTCCCGTGCGTCAAATATTCTACCCGGGGAACGGGATAAATCGACGGGGTCGCGCACCATGTATCACGTTATCAAGCGATTGGCACGAGGGTGTCGTCGCGCGACGCGCCACGGTGGTGCTTTAACGCTCTCGAGGAAACGCACGACGTTACGAGGCGAGCCGACGAGAGTCCCTCGAACGAGATATCGCGTACGCGATCCTCGGGGCGCTTCCGTGCGTCGTCCCTGGACGGCGCCACGAGTCGCGGGCGCCGCCGGTGGTGCCGTTAAATTTTCGAGAACCATCGCCATCGCCACCGCCACCACCGGAAGCGCCCTCGTCTACGGACGGGGGTAAAAAGGGTTGCTACGTTAGCGATCGCTGACGCGCGAGGATCGATGGCGGGGGCTGGCGGTAACGCGTGGACGAGGCGAGAAGATTGAATGTCTCGCGATGCGATTTATAGGGGGCTCGACATTTTTCGATACGCTTGAACGTTTGTTTGTGATTCGAGTGTGGAGCTTCAATTTTGTGGACGAAACACAAATTTTGGATTAAAACTCGGGATAAATGTCAGGGTGGCGTAACTGCTTAATGCAAATGGCGATTATGTTGGAAAATAATTAATTTCCTAACAAATATTTTTGTGTATTATTTTTGTTAATAACTTTTATCGTCGTCAAAAAATAAATATTGACAACGAGTTTCGGAACGTGCCTCGTATATATCGATCGTTACCATATTTTATGGTAAAAATCTTATGTTCTATTTCTACAGATTTTGGTGGTAAAATAAAAAAATTAAGATAGGAGGTTTCCTATTTTTTTATACGCACGGTGATTCACTGTAATGTCTGGACACTATGAAGGTTAAATCGATTGTTTGGTTCATTCCCCAAGAGTAATAAATAAATTTCGTTCGGTAATTACAATTTGATCATTTGCATTTATGGTTGAAATTAATTTGGGTACAATTACCTCTCATGAATTTAATAATCATAACACTGACCGAATATACCGTTCTTGTGTGTTCTCACAGACAATTATTTTCATAAATTCATAAATTCTGTAAAATTCGTATTTGAGGGTTCGAGATGAAATCGATAGTTGGGATTCAGCCGAAGTGACGGAAATCGCGTCGTTAGAGTCATGGTTTATTATTGTTTTGGTCTGTATCAGTGGAAACCTTGAGAATTCCATAAAGACGATGATGTAGATAACAGAGATTGTAAATAGAAAACAAAAACGGTCGAATAGGTCGAATAGAATATTTATTGATATCCTTAAATCAAACTGCAAAACATGCACCCACCTAACCGCACGCCATCGAAAAGTACTCTGGGTCAGCTCAAGACCCAGCAATACTAGTTAAGGATTTGTAATAGAATCTTGGTAAGCTTCGTGGAGTTACATTTCTGACTCAATACGCCAGACAGCATAAAAATGTAGCTCACAACACGCGGTGGCTCGCGTTTTTACGACTATCCTCGATCACGCGTTACTTATAGTAACGCAAGCCCAATACACTTCTATCCCCCAAAATACCACACCTAACGAGAATCATTGATTACGATCGATTGCTGTAGGTATATAGGGTGATTACGAAAGAATACTACAACTTTGAAAATATGTATTTATCGAACGAAACATGTTGGAGCTTTGATTAATGAATCAATGTAAAGAGTAAATAATACAATAGAAGACATTTTCGCAAATGTTCAATCTGACCTCATTCGGGCACCCGAACGATATCTACCCGATAATCTAATTTGCCAGGCAGATCGTAACGGCGCTCCTCGTTACTGACCCTCCAGAAGTCTTGATCATTCCCCCACTGCGATTTTTTTCTATGGGAGTACGTTAAAAACACGAATAACTACGGCCATTGAACACACAGTATACACACAGTATGGAACGAATTAGAGCCTTCTGACAAGAGGATTGAGTTTGAACCGCTCAGCGCTTACCCCAGAACCTTTAACGTGTCATGGAATCTTTAAGCGCATTTAGTCTTTTATAGCGAACAAATAGCTTCAAATGTATTGAAATTTTAAACAATTCTAATTTTTGGTCATTAGTGTACCTGACTGACCCGTATAGAAAAAAAGATTGCGTACCTCCGGATTAGACCATCAAATAGATATCGTTCGAGTGCCTCAAGAAGGTCACATCGAACATTTGTGAAGCTGTCTTGCACCGCAAAACCCTTTACGATATACTCTTTACATTCATTCATTAATCAAAGTTCCAACATGTCCCGTTCAATAAATACGTATTCTCAAAGTTACGGTATTCTTTTCCAATCACCCTGTACTCAGAAATACAGAGCCGTATCGCTCCAACAGGTATCATTGACCAGCAAAATCCAATCAGCAATTATTGCATAGCGAATAATTTATCGAGCACTCACCTTGCATAGGACGCGTGGTAGCGCTGCGCGACATTGTTCGTGCGGTCTGTTAGGCCGTAGTTTTGAGTTAGGCGCTTTTGGACGGAATCTGTCGATATGTCTAACACGGAAGTCGACGCCTCTCAGAAGTACTCTCTCGGCCCGACGACGCGCGTCGCAGGGTATCGTAAAAAATGCATCAAACTTATGGCTCGAACGCCGCTTTGTAAAAACGGGTGTAAAAAATTCTCTCCGATCGACGCAGGGCGTTGACGTCCCGCCGTTCGACAGGGTCGCGATTGGTCCACGTTGTATACCGACGTACGACGTTGTCGGCGTCGAGGGCGTCGACGGACGGTGATCGGACGACGCTACCGATGCTCCTCCACTGCCAGCAGTGGCGTTCACTTCCCGTCGGTGAAGAAGTAGACTTTCGTGGACGCTGGGACCAAGAGTCGTCGCTTGTTCCACCTTAGGGCGAAGAATACTAGGGGTACAGAGACGCGCGGACGACGAGGATGACGCGGACGCGGTCGTATTGGTCGTACGGCGTGCATCAAGGGGCGGACGCCACGATATTCGACGACGTCGTCGTGGATCACGGCAGGGAGCCCTTGAGTTCAGGTCGGATATTCCGCGGCTAAGTAGTGGTGACAGGATGTCCGGTGTGGGGGGTACGGGGGGTCCTTTGGGGGTGGCGTCCATGTGGGGTGGATGGTCACCTCTCTTCTGTTCTCCCTCCTGCGACCCACCTCCTCCTCCAGGACCTCCTCGTCAGGGTGCCCCAGCTTTTGGTATCCGAGAACACCCTTGTTGCTTCCCACCGGCACTCACCTACCCCCTCCCACGCGGAATTTCGCGGGCACACGCTGTAACAAAAAGAAGAGAGGAGAGGTGTGATTAATCCGTAGAGTACGATAGTAGATCATTAATTCGCTTAGACAGGTGTGAATAGTTCGTTTAAAGGGGTTTAACGATGGGCGCGTGCATTTAATTCATGCATAGTCTATGTCCATTACACGGATTGCCGGTAATTAGGTAAGTGACAATTGAAAAGATGGAAATAATTGCTATATTATGAAACTCAAATCGGTGGGTAACAGCTAGAGTAAGAAAACTGCGTTTCAAATACTCATTTTACGTTTGTTCGTTAAAAATAAAAGTGGGCAGAATTTCAATTTGTACAGTGATATCTGCAATGGCGTAGTGTTTTCTAGTATAGGTTACTCGTTAGCCGATATTACATCAGTTGAAAGTCATTGCGATAAAATTTAAATGAATGTAGATGACCCCAGTAACTGTGGATAACCTGTGGATTGAATAAAATTGTATAGAAATATTTTGCACTGTTTATTGCAAAATGGGATTGCAGTTTGCATAGAAACTAAGAGAAACAAGTTTATTATTTTAAGGTATTCTTAATAACGCATATTCTGCAATGAAAAAATTTGACGTACGCACAATGATGCGTGTGAACGCGCAGGAATGAGACTTTTTTCGCCATCGATTCATTTGTAACGTTTCCAATGCCATGTTCAATAACGAGGAAAAAAATGAGTGGCGAGATTACATCGAAACACGGACAATTTTTTTTTCCCCACGTCGATTGACGTGCGACCGTATCGCTTAACCATTACAATTCCGGGAACATTGTTTGAATGTTAAATGAAGTTCAGCTGCGGAATCGATACAATCTGTTGCTTGAAATTATGGGTTCGCGGTTCAAGTAGATCAAGTCCACTTTGTTTCGCGTTATATTGGTTTGCATGCGATGCTATGTCACACAGAATAGTTCGACTTTGAGCTGTGTAACAAATGTAAGGTAAGGTGGACTTGTCCCCCAGGTATTAATCAATTTCTCTGTGATATTGAGACTAGAACAGTATAATGGTACTTAATTTATAATTATAGGATGAACGTGTACGTAAGCTATGGTGAACTATTATCCAGGATTTCAATTTTTATATAAAAGTGTGATTTACTAGGAATCTTCACGATTGGTTACTTGTTTACTTTCATCTATAATATACAAGGTGTTCCATAAATGGTGGTACACCGTTGAAGGTACGATGAGTGTAAACAGTTTTTTCCTTATCGAAAACATCCGGAGCGTATTGGTTAACGTGATATTAATGAACATCGGGAGCCAATCGGAAGGGGGCGCGGTGGCTGGCTATTGGCGTGCGTTTAAGATCGGGTACGCGATAACCAATCAACGACGCTATCGGTTACCGCGTCCTTCTTCGACTGGTTGTCATTTTCGGGTAATACGTCCTTAACTAAAGCACAGTCAACATTTTCAATAAGAAAAAATCTGCTTGAAATTATTCCAGGTATCCCACATCTACTGGGCTGTCACCATTTATGGAAGACTCTATGCATTAAAAATTAAAAATATTCTGCGCGTCTCCCTAATTAATTGTGTTGGGAATCTTCGAGATATAAATATTTCAAAATTATGTTCCCGACTAGGATTAATGATTGCAAATACACGAATAGCAGTTTCATTGGCATACAGCAACAATAATAACTATGGATTTTATAGATTTTGATTTAAAAAATATTGCACGGCTTAACGTATCATTGTGCTAACAGGAAAATCATTTATTATAATTTACAAAGATAGTGTTACTACAGATCATTCTGAAATTGTACTACACGTCATCCGTTGTCTCTTTCTGAAACACCCTGTATACCAGTCATTGTTGGTCTATTCTTGAAACCTTGAATTATTTCTTCTCTATTTAATCGATCACTTTAAGTGATACCTACCACTGTCCAGTGTATATGTATGTGCTGCTGTCGCTCGAAATAATTGAAGCATAGTGTTCGATGCCGTGTACAAGCGTTTAAGACGAAATTAAGGGACCACTCGTCATAATCGATCGGCGAAATGATTCTTAAATTCATACTTGTGCCATTAATCATGTTCCACTTGACAAGAGACAATTGACAAAACTTATTTTTTTAAGCAGGCTCACATCCAACGGAGAAGAATTTGAGAACGTCATGATTCTCTTATAATTATATGGCACGTGCCTTGTCAGTAAACAATAAACAATAAATAATCATGATAAATGGTAAGTAATAAATAGCACGTAATAAAACCTGAAATAAATCCAGGCTGCACATATTATACATGTTATAAAAATTATAATGAGAGAATTGAAAAATCTCAAGCTGTGAACAGACTTATGACACGCAACGTGTTAACACGCGTTCTGTTACACTTGTATTCCAGACATGTTGTACTTATGAATTGAAACTTAAGTCATGTTGTAACTAATCGAAAGCTTCTTTGTACGCAAAAGAATTGTTTTTAATGATACGGACAAAGGTTGAAGTTTAGGACCATTAAGGATAGCTTTGAAACGCGTAACATAAATTTTGACTGAATTTAGTACTTTGAACGATATAAAAACAACTTTTGAACGGAAGTGTAAAATAATTAAAAAATAATTTATTCGAATATTAAATAAGGATACTTTTCGAAATGATATTCAATATAAAAACAATCGAGAAACACGAATAAATCTTTGCTTGAAATATTAATTTTTCTTCGGTATTTAAAGTACCATATTTCCCACTTTACGTAAAACACTATAACTGATTTAACTACTTTTATATATTGTATAAATAAAATCGTACATTGCCATAGCTGTAAAGACGTGCCCAGTAAATACAGTTAATACGCTCAGGGAACGTGCTTTCTTTTTTTTCTATGAACACGTCAGGATTGCAAAAAGTTTCTTTTCGAATCAAGGTTGTCTGAATAACAAATACAATTGCGGTCGGCACGACTTTGCTTCGGTTGACCGTCAAGCTTGTACATTCTTATGGATTAGCCGAGTATAGTTGTGTACGCTCGTTTTCTTCTGTCAAATCGTACGTTTCATACTTGTGACTTTAGATAGTTCATAAACATCAAAACTGTCGTCTAACAACGCCATTTTAGCCGATTAAAGACCACTATCCTTGAATATACTTTTTTATTCTCATCGTAGTTTTATTGGTAAGTAAACGCGTTGAATTAAAATATTATATAAAAAATTATTCGACTTGAGTTTACGGCAAATGAATACATTCTCATGAGTTAGTTTTACCGAAACTTGCTTATTTTATTAAGTTGTTACTAATAAATATTTAAATAGGAATTTTTTTATTCTCTTGTTTTTAATGTTATTATTGCCGAGTCATACGAAATCAGAAGAACGATGACGTGATTAGAAACGATTAATTATATTTCTTCAATTTTGCTCAACAATCGAAAAGCAACATAACGTACAGTGATTCTCAATTAATATCCAGACGCTACTAACGTTTAAATGCGTTTGATATGAACATTAATGAGAGCCACTGTACCACCGTTTCACAGTGAGAGACGCTTTCCCAGAAAATGTGTTGTTTTTGACATATCTAGATTTGAAGTTTTCGAGGAGACACTCTGCATAAAAGCATTTGCGCTGTATGTACCCACGCAAAGTGTATTTTGCGTGCTTGAAAATCACCAAAGAATAACCGGTTGAGAACAAAGGTTTTGAGGAATCCCTGGATCTTCGAGTCGCAGGTTATTCGCTATGACGTTCGAAGGTTTCTGCTATCGGCATGAATGAGATTTTAACGCGTATGCTTTATCCTCCCTGCGATGCTAATTGAGTTAACACCGTGCACGGAATGAAATCTGCAACTCGCAACCACTGTTAGGTGGCGTTTTGCACGATTAGTGGCCTTAGATTTGTTCGCTTCGTTTCGTTTCTGACGAAAACTTGAATTGCGCGCTTTATCGCGCCGGTCTTGCTTTTTGTAAAGCAATTTGTACATAGTAAATATTAATATTAAATAAACAATAAATCGTCCGAGTTTACTTATTTACAAGTGTTTAGAATCAAATTTGTGCGACATCCGTGTGTTTCCGCTATAACGGCAGAAACTTGTACATAGATCGTACGCCTCATGAACCTTCACGCACACCAGCTTATGCTCCTGCATGAGGTCAGTAGTGGGGGAAGGAGCTTCGATTCTTCAACCGCTGAAGTCGAGGGGCGCCACAGCAGCACCAGGAATACTTTCCAATATTTTTCATATAAATGGACGAAAATACGCATTAGCTCTTGCGTTTTGCAGAACATAACTGTTGAACGATTTTGATGAACAATGGTGGGTTTATAAGATGTAGGATGATCCAACAGTTGCGGTGAATCAGTATTTGGATCAGAGGTTTCCTCCAGAGTTGTCTTAAACTTTAGCAATTTTTTGGATCGTTATTTTTCATAAACAAAAGATTTTATTAAAATTCTGTTTCACTGCGGCTGTTGGATCGTCGTTCATCTTTCGAGCGAGCTCATAAAAATTGTTAAACAATTAGGACTTGCAAAACGAATGGTGTAAAGCTTTGCAAAACGATAGGCGTTCAACTCCCTTAACCGCGTCGATCGTATCTCTTGGAATTCAGTGCATTTAACATCGCACATCGCTTTAACGATATTATATAATTCGTACATTTGTGCAATTACATACTCATTTAATCATATTCTTATAAAATGTATATACCGTGTAAATCTGATAACGTGTTACATTGAATTTGAAATGACCTTGCGAGCGTTATTAATATCAGCGAAAACGTAGTTTCACACGGATCGATGCTAAAGTTTACTATCAAATAACCGAATACTCGAAAATACGAGCGAACGAACGTGTACAGGGTAGACCAAGGACAATTAGAAATTTAGGTATCTCGGAAATTGTGGAAGTCACAGAAAATTTGTCGAATGAAATAAAATCGTATCGCGTTAGATATATGTATATATTGTTGATTAAATACTAGGATATAATAGGATATGATAATGGATTTTTACTACGGGCTTTAAATTCTTCTATTATACTGGGTGGACTATACGTATACATATATAGACCATATAATATAATACAATAAACACCATAACAGAACGTGACACTGCTGATGCGTAACATTGCTATTTCCATGGATGGCGAATGAAAAATTTATAAGATTGATTACACTTGACGTGACATAATCACGAACGGACTCCTTATATGCGACACAGGCAAGGAAATGTGAAGTCCTCGTTACCAGACGATAAGCAAAGTACCCACAATTTCCTACTTAAATACTTCTATTCCGCGTCAATTTCATTACAAATGCAGTAGAACTTCATTTATACTACGCGTGGAGTTATGTACTCAAGGTAAACCAGTTTATTAGAACTCTATAAAACCACTGAGATTTCTGAAATCTCGCGCAAACGAAGGTATTTTTACGTTTATCATTGTACAGCAACGATGCGTACGAGAATTAATAATTACACATTATGATTTGACCAACAACCTATCGATAAGACAATATTAATTAATACCCAATCCTAACTATTGTTAAATAGCATTCTCGAATAATAATAAAAGAAATACTGATAGAAGACTCGCTCTGTACGAAGTAACAGAAACTTCATAGCCCAACGCGGGAACCGGACCTTAAAACATTGCGCGTCACAACTGTGTCACCAGGTTTTAACGTTCGATTCAATTCCCCCGCGTTTGAGGGACACGAATGGCAGAATGATTTGAAAAAAAAAATTTATTATTTCTACGCGGCGCCGCAGTAAATGTTTGACAATGATAAGAAGCGCGCGTATCTTACGACGATGCATATATCAATACCGTGAAACATCATCCATTATAAAGCAGTCGAGATAACGAAATTCATGCGATGTTACATAGCAACCGCTAGTCATCGTTCATCGTTTCAAAGGTGACCAATAATTCGTAACCCACTCTCGCATCGACGAACAAATTTTTGTTACGCTCCGCTGACGTTTGCTCCGCGAACAAAATTGCCGGTTATTCAAGAACCGTGTAGCGTTCATCGAAAATTTTTTACTCGTGTCTAACGTGTCTCTAATAACGCAAGACTTTGTTTATCCATTCCGCGTTGAATTTTTTCTAAATATCTGCGTCGAAAATAAATAAGCGCGTCATCAATAAAATATACATGAATTTACTTATCTGACGTTAGACATATATTCACATTGGAATAATTAATACGAACATCAAATTTCCAAAATATTTATGTTCTTCGGACCCACCAAATATTTATATAATTTGAAGAATTGTCGCTCAAATGATATTTAATATTTGAATAAATGTTTCATATTTCGTACAAACAGAAATATCGCCTATAGAGTCATGATATCAGTAGGACACTGATGTCAAAGTTCTCGGCGTTTAATATAAAATTGGACTCTCGCGTATCTATCGCGTCCTTAAATTAACTTTTCATTACTCAAATTTGTTTTCCACCGAACAGAGAGTTAATTGTAGAGATTGCTCTGTTGGTTAATCGCCAATAAATTAAATTTCTCATCTCATCAGACATAGTCTGCTAATGTAGAGCACAGATGAAATCTTTGTTGATATTTTGTACAACCGTATCTTATCTTTCGCCGAGCTTTCGAACGTGTGTACCTACCCCTAATGTCAAACAGCTCCAGGGATTTTCCGGTCTTTCGAATATTTCACGATATAGTTTTCGTTCGTCGATGTAACTTTATCCCGCTATCCTCGTTAAGCCGAATACGTATCGAGCAACCGGGTGCCGCAACGTAACCGGGTAACATAACACAATGTTACGCCGTTGCGTTATGCCGCGTACACACTGTGTATCCCATAGATAATTAATGCAATCGTTTTTCTCTTCAACGCTGAGTCAATGGTTTCAGGTTTGGGGGGTTATGTACGACTCTGAAGGCTGTGGAACCACCACACTTCCGGGTACCAAGAGGGATGGAGGGAGGATTTAAAAAAAAAATGGGGTTTATGTTCAGGCTTATATTAATACTGACCGTGACGTGTGTCACCCGACATAATAAAGAATTCATTATTTATTATCATTTATCAGTGTTATTCGAACCGATATAATCTCAAAATATTTTCGTCTTCATTCCGGCGTGCAAGGATGAATGCCCTGCTCGTGATTTTATTGTCTATGGAGTACTCGAACGTAGCAATGTAACAAACAAATACCTAGCCGACGTTACAGTGTGTACGTGGCTTTACGCCGCACTGTATAGTCTACGTCGAAGTGTTACGCTACGACATTCTAATGCACGGTGTGCACTTGGCTTTAAATTTAACGAACTTCGAATTCCCCCTTTATCGCAACACTTTCTGTACGCTTGGTAAAGTAAGGTTACCGCTAGTAAACTGGAACATGTCAGAAAAATGATTTTATGCATCAAGATAAAAACGAGTAAACAAGTATTAACATTCACTCTAAACTTACGTAACTGATTTAAATCGCGATCACGAAACCGCGTTTAGAAATATCTGCGAATCATTTCAGCGTTGTATTACTGTACCTTCATTCTAGTACTTTCTAGTAAGTTTCGCTGACCGTATTTAGTAATACCGACGAAATTCATTAGGTTACAATGGAATCTATATATTTCTTGCGATTATGAATAAATTTACTAGAACTATAAATATATCTGTCAGATGAGTGGACCAAACTTTAATAAATTGGGTGTCTTCGATGTTACTATAGTTAAATCTACCGTCTTCTCAACTCCATCGGAACAAAAGTATGAATACCAATCGTGCGAATACGTTTCATTATACTCAAATCTTATCCGGCATATTGGCTGGAACGTATGTGCCACCTGCTTGCTCGTGAATGCATTCAATTGTTACGCGACACGTGAATGGAATTTAAAGTTCGTTCGATCGATGATTACCTTAAAATCAATACCAAGTGGAAGGATTGGCAAAATATTTGCAATTTCAAATTAACCCTATACAATATAACACGTTCAATGTATAAAATTGTGTAAGAGCGAATAGAACTCGTTCACGCCATATCTAGTACAATACGAATGATGGCGTTACGTGACATTAGGAAAATCATGTTATCTCGTTAGACGATACATTTTCCAGAGACTTTCGCACGTAACGTAAATAACTGAGATCATTGCAACGGCCATGATCCCGAGTTAATATTGCCCGATTGTGCAACTATCGACCGAGAATAGTTCGCGGTTATGAAGACTGAGACCGTGGCCAATTTTGAAGCTGACGATTTTAAGTACGACTTTAAGCACGACTTTTAGTTTTTCTTTTTTCCTACAAACGACGCGGCGGGGGTTTAATTGTTTTAAGGGGAGAAAGCGGTGCGGTAAAAACGTGCATTTCGGCACTCTATTTTGGCCATTCTTTAAAACGAAGATGGTCACGAAGGGAAAAAAGGACAGTGAAACTGCCGAGGACTAATGGAAGAACCAAGTTAACGAGGGGTAAAGAACGAAAATCTAGTGGTCAAAGAAGGAGTAATGCAGTGAGGGACATTTTACTAGAACTATAAAAAAAAGCCTTTTCATTGCTTTCTTCCCTTTTATCATTGCAGGATTTTTTATGAAGGAGTCTAGTTGTTTTTTTTTGTTTCAGACGTGTTTCAAATTTTCCGTCAACGAAAAGTTGCCGTGTTCTTTTTTTACAATACTTACTTCAATATTCAATATCGTCTTTGTGTTTTATTCGACTGCTTGATAAAAAATCATACTTATACAAGAAGAAACAAAGAATCTAAAAAATAGAATCCGACATTGTCCAATCCATCCAATAGCTTTCGAGAAAAAAATTCGTTAAAAAAAGTGTCAGTTGGAACCTAATAATCCAGAAACCCCGTAATCCGACACAGTAAAAGTGTTCCTCTCATCTCTTAAATAATTTATGTAATTTGTTATGTACAAAAGATCCCAAAAATCACAAACGACCAGGAAATCCTTTGCTGCGTAAATAATTTGTGCGAATGATAAATGAATAGACAGCTATGCGCACGCGCATTATCAGGTAATTTAAATAGCTCGAGCGAAAGGAATAAGAGATTTCATCCCAGGAAAGTACGGAATTTAGAAATATACAAATCCATTAACACTATGCATGCTACTTATATTAAATTTGTTATACGCGAAAAATTCATCTGCTTCACAGTGAAACAAAAATATTGTTACTATCGCGGAAACTCGTTTGGAAAATAGACGGCACGCATGATGCATGCATTCATGATATCATGATTGGCTGTATGCCAGTTGTGCGAACCGTATCCGTACGACATCTAAATACTTTTACTCAAACTCTATCGTGCCCCAAAATATTCAGAATCATGATTCTGATTTGATTGTCTCAATCGTTCTCGAATAATCAGGGTAACTCGTGTAATTTATTATAATCTGTTACAATTATAATGTCTCATAATCTATTATAAAGCTTTATGCACTTTGCAACAGAATTAACCTATTTTTAAACTACCGGCGAAACTGATTTTGATTTTTTTATATTTAGATTAAATAATCAAAAAATTGACGCGATTTACAAAATTTTTTTTTAATGAAATATGGCGACTTAGGAAGTTATAAGAATTTATAAAGGCTACAATAAATTTTATTAAAATATATGAGCTATTATTTTCCGCGGCGAAAGTACTTTTTATTATCACGGAAGCCTGTTTAGATCGTTCTCCGGTTAAATAAGCGAGTGCTTTCATTAATAAATTATTACCTATCTAGACAGTCGTGAATATCGATATGAGAATGTGTATTGGATAACTTATCACAGAGATATCAATTCGTATGACATGAGCAATGATGTTAGTGAGGGTTTAACATTCATTTAATCGATTCTACCCCACAGGGAATTTTCTTTCGTACTTGTATATCACTCACGTACCAACCACAACAAATTATATCGATAGAGAGGCTGGAGTCAACTAAAATCATGAACCGTGATGGTATCTTATTAATCGCAATTATTAACCGGAAAAAGGATAGGTAAGAAAAGAAACCCTGGAAAGCCCTGTGTACAGAGACGCTTACATTTGGATCTGTAAGTAGCCCAGTTAACAAACACAGGAATATGTTTGGGGTAGTGAGAAAGTAAACATACTAAAAATCCCCTGAGCTGGGGTATAAGCCCGGGGGGGGGGCAAAGAATGTCCCGTTTTTTGGCTTGTATCTCGAACACAGTGACTCTAGCTAAATAGTGGTGATATTCATGTTTTATAAATATTTGAAAAAAAAAAAAATATTTCTTACTGAGTATAAACTAAATATTAGATTAATATTTTTACAGAAATCTTTTTTTCTGAATATCAAATAAATATTATATGCACATTTCAATATTAAAAAGAGATTTAAATATTTTTCTTATATTAGAAAAATATGTTTTCAATATTTTGTGCTACTAGGGTGTTGGTAAAAAGGCCCTCAGACTTAACGCGCAACAGGCCCGCGCAGCAGCGAAACGCAGGCCTCTTCGACAATACACGAAAGTGGAACCACAAAGGGAGGAAGGTCCTAAAAAAAGTATGTTCATCCTAATACCGTGCGAGGATCAATGGCGTGTCCTATGCGCGTTAGCGCTGCTCTAAAAACCCTTTAGGGCTTGAACGCGCGGCAGTCGGGCGACGACCCACCTGACTACACTCACGAAGTGCCACGAGAGTGCGTGACTAGATTCACGCGCGTTAACCAACCGCGCGAAAAGTCCCCAAACCCAAATTGGCATAAGTACACCGACGAGTGGACGTACCTTGAGGACAACCAGGAGTCATGTCTTAGCATAGTAATAGTTTCATCTGGTACTTCCACCCTTCGTCACCAGAAATTCGGCGCCTGATCTTCACTGCGTGTCACTAATACCAAGTACAGGAATCCCCCTACGGAATTCGGGGCTTCGGTAGATCCAACGACAGACGTTACCCGTTAATTGTCACACGAACCAAAATCGAGCCCAATAACCATAGAAACATCGCCAAAACAAACGATCACTCATCTATTCCCGAACTACTTGTCCAATCACTTCTTATCTGGTCCGCCCGCGAAACTTGTCCTTTCGAATCAGTAATCTTGCCTCATTAAACCCCCGGTTAACGGTACGACCACCGTTCCGAGCATTATTCCTTCAACCTGCTCGTAATCGTAACAGCGAATTAATCCCAGTGGGTCAAGGTCGCGTGGAGACCTTCGCAGCGATCGACCACCTTCGCCAGGAGATTCAAGGTATCGCGCCCTGGGAGTCACCAAAACTGTTACTTTCGGAACGCATTACATCGAAGCACTCCCGCGCGTTTTTAAACGTTTTCGAAATTAGGCGGCAGACTTTGGTACCAATTCTCGTTCTTCCCCCGCTGTCTTTAATCGCTCTGTTTAATACACACGAGTAAAATACCAGTGGCAAAAGCTGTAGTTAACCATCAAACTAGTTGACACGTTTATCATCCAAAGTTCTGTGCACGTATCAAAGGAAAAACTGCCCTGCCAATAAAAAAAGAAAACGTTTTCGAATATTCGTATCCCGATGTACACCAGGACTCGATCGTAGCTTAAAATACGCGTGTCTCGCGCGTATAGCAGCGAAGCAAAAGTTCACCGACCACCTGGCTGTTTAAAAAAAAAAACTCTCAAACTCCGTCGACCTTGCGCGGAGGTTTTTGGAATCGACGAACGCACGACTGTCTCGCGGCACTATTGTATATCGACCGCACTGAGAGATCTGACGGCGGTGTTTTTATTTCTCTTCCCTCTTCACGCTCTGCATCTGGATCTAATCCCGATATCCGACGCCAAAAACGTTTATCGCCGTTCTCGGAATCGTTCGACGAACTTCAACTTGAAATTCCATGAATCCTCATTGTTTGCCGAACCGCGTCCGATTATCGCGATATCTCGAATTTGTCCAGAGTTATCTTTATATTCTATTTTCGACCGAGAGACACACTTTATCGGGTGCCGACGATCGTTTACGAGCGGGAAAACACGTGGCGCGGTTGACGGTAATCAAATCGATTACGTCGCACGGAACACGATGCGTGCGATGAGCGTTTTTCGTTTCTCGAGATAACGGGAAACTTGTGTCGCGTAACTGAACGTGAACGGTAGCGGAACGCCGTGCGGAATGTCCGTCTGTGCGGAAGCTCGCGCCATTCCAGACTGACGGGCTAAAACCGCGAGGCGGCATTTCTCACCATCGGTGCGCGCCCCCGATCAAGGAAAAAGCTTCGCCGTGGCGGCGGCGGAGTGGGGGAAAAGCGCCGGACCTCCGGGCAGAGAGAAAAAAAAAAACACGAAAGGCCTTCCGCGCGTCACGCAACACCTTTAATTGGAAGGGCCAGCCCCTGGTTCTTTTGTGTTATTATACTTTTGATTCATTACTTTGATAATGTGATCGATGTTGTAAATTCTTTTTAGTTCTGGTGGACAGATATGTTCTTTTGAATATTTAACACGAGTGAGGGGCAATGGGAACATTATTCGATTAAATAGTTGAAAATTAATATTTGGAAGTTAAAATTGAGCGAGTGTTTTTTTAAATGTGTGGAGGTAAAATATTTGCTTGGTAGTATTACGCGAACTTTTTGTTAAATATTTAGATATAAATATTGGATTCTTAGTACCCATTACGCGAATATTGTTAATATATAAATAACAGTAACCCAATTTTAAAAAATTTCGTTTAAATCATAAAGTTTATAAGCTAACAGAGTGAATGAGATTACAATAAAATTTATAATTTTGTTCACGGATAATAAACATCTGAATTGTAGAAAATCGTGTTGTAGATAAGCGTTTGATTAAATTTTATGGAGAACACCAAAAGCGTAGACATATGTAGCTACTTTCAGTCCAGCATAGCCAGCGAACTAATGAGGATGTACTTCCGCAAAGAACTTGCGTTATTCCTGCACATAAAGTATATTGCATTAAGCGGATTAGGTTACAAGACCATTGTCCTATGATTTCTAAAATCAAATATAATATTGTAACGCTCTAAATTTAACAAACCGCTAACGATAATCTGAAAAAAACAACCAATCCTTTTACATTTTTCCAGGTTCCAACAAAGTTACAATGAATTCCCCCGAATTACCACATTCTCGGTAAAAGTCATTTATCTTTTGAGGGCACCTAATAACACAGTCACTGTATAAAAGGAAATGGGACACACATAACGCGTGGTAGGAGCGCATGAAAATAACAAAGAGTCGCAATACTCATGGGACCATTCGTAACAGGGATGTTAATAGAGCATGTGACATTTCAGAAATGCCAAGCTACGACATTTTCCTGTATTTCGTCCCAAATTATTATAATGCTAATATTGCATATCGATATAGGTCGATTGATGTACACGCGCGTCGTCCGAAAGAAATGGTACTTTACCGAATGACGGTACCAATGAAATGTAACGACTGACATTAGAATTGACTGTATCAAGCAGGTAGAGTGGTCGATTAATGTCTACTTTGTGCGATATGTTTTTTGTCGTATACATCGTGAGACACTTAAAATAAGCCACCTGAATATCTTGGTTGATATTGGTGGTAAAAAAATCCATTAGACTAAACGACCATTAATAAAAAGATATATATATATATATTAATATCAAATTATGTTAACTCGATCATGCACAAGTTTCTTCTATAAGTAATAACGGCAGATATTCAGGTGACCTGTTTTAGGAGTCTCATCTTGTATACAGGGTGTCCCTTAATATGTGGAGACCACTTTAGAACAGAACTTGACTAGACGAAGAAGAATTCTTTAAGTTGATGTAAATGAATGCGATAACCATTGCGTGTAACCCTTGATAGAGTTTTCCGCTCTGAATATGAACGCGCGATCAGAATCTATCACCCTCAGATTTAAAGAAGGGGTCATTTTTAAGAATCCATGTTCCTGGCCAAAAACTGCTGATGTGAAGTATTCGGGGAAAGCTTTTCTGCTCTTGAAAGATAGAGGAAGCGTCTTTAGGATAGAATAAACGTTCTAAGGAAAAGTTTACGTTTTCTGCGAGGGGGTTGATTTACATGAAGTAAGGTCCTCGAGGTAGTTAATGGTGGGAGGAAGCTCTGAAGTTATTTAATGGTCGCAGAAGGGGTTTCACGGTTTAACTTGCAATTCTAAGTCTGAGAAACTCAGTTAAAAAGTAAGACTACTTGAATCGTGAAGTCATATTTCCCAGATACGTCAGAACCTTCAACGATAACACCCTCTAGTACTCACTTACACTGTTATCAATTAATCTGGTGACTTTACTTTTTTTATTTCATCTGTTTACCTTCCCAATAAGACTACTTGAAACGTACATCCTAATTTCCTAGATACGTTAGAACCTCGAACGCGAAACAATGCCCTGTACTTGGTGTCATCTTTACACGCTTTCCAATTAATCTACTGATCTTACTTTCTTCTGAGACAGCGCTACGAGTTACCGCGGACAAACGAGTAGACGACCAGGTCATGTGGATTCTCGCAATAAAGTGTTCCGTCGCGCAGTTTCTTTTAAACTCCATAGCAGCGAAGCAATCGTTATGCAACGTTCGAGCTTGCTCAGAAAATACGTACGTGCTAATAGCAATAGCAAGCAAGTAGGATAGTATGCAACTTAACCACGAATCAGCTGAGTAAGACTAAACGCTGTTCTCTCAATTCTGCACGTATGTTTTCATACAAGATCTTCCCGTCATAATTCAACTTCAAAAAAAAAAAATCTTTAATGGAGAACCCTCAGACACCCAACGATCATTCTGAGTCAGCACAGTCTGCTCCAAATTGATTTCTCTCATTCCTTCGCGACTTAACTCAACTTTCAACATCCAAACTTGACGTCGTTATCTCATTAACAAAGGTTAGTGCAAAATTGTAGAGCTTATTTCCCAACATTGAATTCGATAAACGCGAGTCGGAGATAATCGCGATTCGGCTTATTTTACAATGGTAAATCCCACAAACACGTACTTGAGATAATCGTAAATTCTCTGTAATTGCTCAAAATGTGTATTGTAGTTCCAGGTAATAAATAACTGTAATATCTCAGTACCATGCGTTTTATGACCACGGTACGGATTTTATGCGAACGCGAATTTAGTTACAGGATGCAGAGTACTTCAATAAAAAAATATAACAACCTTTTTTAAGTTCCCCATAAGAATGTTAAAACGATTAAATAAATTTCTGTTTTAATCTAGCTTCTTCGCTTGTATTGTATAAGAGTATACAGGCGCGTGAAATTTGCAATCTAATTATGACTTTTAATTGCAAATAAATAAATATTTATTACTTGAAATGTATATATTGAAATATCTTTCTTATATTTTTATAATATGCATCGGGAATCGCAGTATTAAATAAAATATTGGAATTGAAGATAGAGATAGCAGAACTGAAAATCAAAATATGTGCAAAAATAATCGCGTACTCGCAGAACATTTGTCGATATGCTAGATAATTCTTCACCGAAAAGGAGCTATCAAAAGATCCTTTATTTATTTATTTAATATTAACTTTAAAGGCCAAGCTACTCCCTAGAGCCAATCGATCCGTGAGCATACTAAAGCTTTCCCATAATTTTCAAAACTTCGCCTAATCCACGCGACGCACAAATTATAATTCAACGACAATCTCAAACAATGATAAATATACGCGGGTACATTTTTTTTTATACCCCACCGTAACCTAATTGCATTAATGGGACGATGAATAATCAACCGAACGCGTTACAACGTTAATACCACGAAACACAATATCTTAATTGTCCCCTCAACCTTCGTACTTGTTAATTTTCATTCACAGCCAACGCGAACAATTAAATCTCACGAATTACAATCCGGAATCTTTATCGTCGCCCCCTGATATGAAGTAATATTTATGAATAATAAGAGCAACATAGTAATGAGTTCGCGACGATCGCGTGACAAGGCGAGCTAATGAGAACTTCGATGAAACGCGCTTCGTCGTCGACGCGGCCGTCGTTTCTGACTTTATGGTTTGTTCACGCCGAAGCGACGAGCAACGTTTCGTTGACGTTCCAAGTTTCGGTTGGTGCGCTTTATTGCCCTTTTCACAAAGCATTGCTATCCTGTTCAAATTTCTTGTACAGTAAAGTGGGATATATGCGTATAATTATCAAGTTAACCGACGAATATGGAATGTTTATAAATTCCTTTTAATAAAATATAACTATATAGAAATGCGACGGTGAACACTTGGCGAGACATTATCTAACTTCTCAACGCGGATATAGATGAAATAAAAATAAAAATATTGACTTTCAAAATATTGAAACAAAACTAACTGCTATAATTAGCCAAAACATATATTTTATAACAACCTGTTATCACGACCAAATGCAGCTTTGAAACCAAAATCCAAAACGTTCTTTGGATCATTTTCCTTTCGCGTGGACAAAAAGTTTCAAAAAATGGCTATCTGTCGCAAACGTATTGCAAAACACGACAAAACGTTGCTCGCTGTTTCTTTGGTGTGGACAGGGCATTACGTTAGTGCTTACGTCAGACGTCGACACGCCAAACCCAACGATACATCATCGTAAAGCAACAGAGATTCCACTTTGTCCGTCCATCACGGTGCGAAATGATTTTATTAATTTCTCCGTCGAGAAGGAACGGCCCGGCGTGGGGTCGATTCGTTCCTAATGCTCCGACGATGTTTTTCGAAATTCTTTTTTAACGCCAGCCCGACGGAAATAACTCCGTGACGTTTGAGAGACGAAGAAAAAGATTCCAACGGCGTCGTCGTGATACACTGACACGCGAGAGGTGTGCCGATTCGATTTATTAATATTCCGTCTTCTCTTTTTTTTGTTCTGTTGACTAAGTTCCAATAATAACCGTGAATTATTGATGGAACGTTTACGCGGTTGTACCGAGAGACGTTAAACGCCTTGTTTACAGTAGCTGACGGCTTTTTTTTTGTTATTTTCGTGATTGGTTCATAAATGTCTGTACGCCGCGGTACAGGTGTTAAGGAAGAACCAATTAAGGTATTTTTCATAAGAAGAATAGCGAAGAATATTAATTTGTGTGTTGAACTTGGCATACTTTCATTTAATCAATTTAATTGCGGGAAAAAATTGTTTAAATACAGAAACTACATGTTCTTATTTTTGATAACGAATTTTGAAATTTAGCTATTCACAAAACAAGTTAAAAGAAATATCGAACGGTTGAAGGTTATTATGAAAGGTAGCTCAGAAAAATGTTCAACATTGCCAACAATGAAAATCTGCGAAAAACACTTGTAAATGTTCTTTTACTCCGTACAAGTTCTTCCTAAATCGGAGGTTTAATTAGGGATTGATACAATTTTTAATTAATTAATATTTACTTAGTGCACGAACTGTACGTCGAGCAGAAAGCAATTAACGTATTCGTTGCGAATACAAAAGACTCTGGGTTCCCTTCGTGACCATTGTTAGAAGTCAGCAGCTTTCAGTTTAATTTGCGAATTTGAAGGTGTAGTATTAAGCTAATAACCGAGAGTGACACGCGTGAGGACAAATAGTATGGGCATAGTTATCAAATATAAGTACGCTGCACGCTATGCTTTAAAAAAAGAAACGCTGCACGGGATTGTAACACAAGATTTTAAATAATCATGTGCTACTCACGTTGGAGTTTATACAGTGCGCGTTCTGTAGCAGTACATAGAAGCGAACCTGAACATCTGCAGCGTACAACATATTTATCGTGTACACAGCGATAGCAGGGACAGGGTAAATATATGTGGGAAACATCTTCAATAGCAGATCGATTACACTCTCACGCAAAAAGGGTATAAAGTAATAATTTAAGAGGTAACGACGTCGTTATGTTTCACGTAAACGCACACAGTCGATAAACGTGAGTCTCCCCCAGTGGTTAAGAAAATATGGTAAAAATTGTATAAAGTGAAATAACACTATGCGTAGCCAGACGCCGTTAAGTTCAAATCTACATACTAAATTGTTGTATATGTTACCGTTAAATCCTGAAGCGCGGTCAAACTTAGGATTTCACATAAACTTCTAGTACTGCCGAAACAATTTAGACATAGTATGGAGGGTTTTTGAACTACAGAGGTTGACTGACGCGAGGCAAATCGATCTGCAGAATTTGTAGACACCTAGACCCGCGAACTTGAAATTTTAATTACCGGTGCCACGTAAAATTAATGTTGTAATGAGTATTGCAAAGGATCTATTTATTCCCTGAAAAATGAATGCCATATGAACAGGGGCGTAACCAGGCATTTATATGCACAGTTGTACCCCGTCTTCCGCGATTTTCGTCGGACCCGTCTATCGCGTATCTTCGGGGTATTACGGTATTTGCGCTTTATATATCGATTTCAGATTTTGTCCAAATTACACCGACAATGTACAAATACCTAAGCAATTTAGCTTCGCCTACTCTTTAAGGGCACCGTATATACGGAGTCTCTACATCCACAGGCACCGCCGACTTACGCTGTTTACGTCACTTTCGCACGATAACGTTCAACGCTATCAAACAGTTAATAAAACCAGTACATGCCCAGATGTGTATCTATTGCGCGAACGCATAATGGAGGCCCGTCTCTAACCCTTTAGACGTTCATAATACATTGTGGCCTTGCAAAATAACATGGCCTCTCCGTGACACCACATACACGAGGGACAACACTATCGCCAAACAAGCCGCAAACGTTTACGGCAAAGTGGACGGGTTCTCTAACGACACGTCTCATCGGCAACTCGTCGTTTATTTCGCGGCGTAACGATTCGAGTGAGCGGTTGTCATTTGATAACCGATGGAATTTATGGAGAGCTTTGACTGCCCGGCGATTAATTATCTGGTTTATGATCATCGATGAACGTCTTCTACGAAAACCTCGACTGATTATCTAATTTGTTGGTAAATTCAGTGAGCGGAATAAAATTGTTTCACTCATTGGAAGAAGGAAATAAGATCCAACAGTATCGAGATTGATATGTTTGGATAGTTTGAAGTGAATAGTTTAAGAAATTGAACGGAGAAACGACAAAGGGTTTATTTTTTTAGCCAATAGGATAAAGTCCGCGACTCCTTGGTCCGAGAAGTCCGAAAGTATTCCCAGCCGCTATCGCATCTTACGAATGACATATTAAACGGCAAAACGTCGAAGAAGAAACGAGCATCACTGTAACCGGGGCAACCCCCTATGGTGACCAAAAGGGTAGGGCCGGAGATAGAAAAGGGTGCGCCAAGCAATCATAGATACTGTTCCATTTAGCCCGGCTCATGTTTATCCGATCTAAACGTGACCTAATCCCGCGGTTCTTTATTAGACGTACAATGGTAAGAGATTATCGCTCGGACGATAAGAAAACTGCAGAAATGCACCGCGAAGCTTTCGTGAATTTGTTTTCGTTTTGAAACGCGCGGTACAGCGACCGGTAACTCGATTGTAATTTGCAGGTTGATCCATTATAACGAATCAGACAACAACAGATTCTGATTATTGAAAGGGCCTTGTTGCAGTTTCAAGTTAATGTAAAATTATTATTTCGACGTATATGTTTGGTCAAGTTCGATTAATTTGTTGATAAATAATTTCGAATCAAGATCGAACATGCTATTTCAGTGAAATTAATTTTTAACTTTACTTGTTATGAATAACTCTCACTGATTCGATATAAAATTATTTTATTAAGATGCATTTGTTACGAAACTTGTTCATTTCGTTGATAAATTATTCTTCATCAGCTTGATAATAAATAACCAAAATCGCAATTTGAACCCTGCTATAAATGAGTTAAGTTCAAAATCCAACACGATCAAACTACAAGATCATAATAATTTCAACTAACCTTTTTGATACGCAATGCCACTATAGTGGTTTCCGCGGAACGTTTCTATATGAACGGTACGCCACCATAAATACAGTACGTAGCGGCGTCCGTGTAAGACATCTGTTAATTGATATCAATAAAATTTTAATCGCACAATTTTAGGCAGGAAAATACAAAAATCCTGTCTGTCAAAAATAAACAAAGTTATCAAGTCTAGATACAAGGGTTTAACGGGGTCACGTAATCACCGTTCTGGCCGCATGGTCGGTCTGATTGAAATTGACTTTTACTACTGCAGGAAATCAGCGAATACGTTCGCGTAATTGATTGCGTCAGACAATGTTTTTCCATGACGCGTTGGGCCCATCCTTTCTTTTTTCACGTTCAGCATAAAAACTTTTGAGGATCATCGTGTGCCACATTATTATTACTATCATTACTATTTTGTTCGATCTATCTAGCAAACATAGGATTCGAAACTCACGGAGACCTGGCAAATACTTCAGATATCCCTGCCATTCGTGTAATCATAAATCGAATTACGAGCAGTCAAAAATTGCTCGAGGAATGATATACGACTCCGCGAAACGTTGATAAGAAAAACCAACATGCCGCGATACGAGAAAACGAAACTTCCTGCTCGGGATTCGTGAAATAATACCCGATGAATTTTTTAATAATGGAAAGTACTGTATTAAAACAATAATGATGAAGAGGCTATTTTAAATTTCAATACAGGACAATATATTATGGAAATGTAAATGGATATTTTTGGATATTGGGTAAATGGGGTAAATATTGGGTCAGTCGGGCCCAATGTTTGCAGGAACCTCGTTTCATTAGGATTTTGTTTAAGAAATTCTTTGTCGTAGAGAAAAATTTATTTAACGAAATGAGTCGTTGTTGTTGTTACTCTAACACAGTTATTTTAATTATCGACAAATTCCTCGCACGTTTATTTCACAACTCTAGAACAGGAAGTTTCGTTTCTATCCAACGTGCTATTACAGTCTAACGAAAATAAGATGCGCGTACGTATTCATTCGCGTAATTTCACAGAAATTCTGACGAGCAGATACGATAGTTTTACCGCTAACGAAACTCATTGCCGGCTGTCAGAAAATTCTAATGGCTAAGAAATCAAATGCTTAATTATTGTTTACGGTAAGACCGGGTCAGATGTAACAACGGAAGAAGGCAGTATCTTTGCACACATCATTTGTGCTCTTATGCAATCGTTCGAAAACTGTCCGATACCGAAGGATGCACGATTCAGGCGTACGTTTTAATACTTAAATGATGCAGCAAATTTTTCGCCGACTAGAGATTCCCTGCGATATTTACGGAGAATCATTGATAGCGTCACGTCTACTGATAAGATAACTCGTACGTTCCGAGAGCGGAATAGAAAGATAAGAATTCTCCAGGGTATTAGCGAACCGCCGTATTGCATTCGGCCGAGCGGTTTTATAATTGCAATAACAATGATTGTTGATATCGAAATGAGGTTATCAGATCCTGAGAGTATTGTACAAGTGTTTTATTGTATATTTATACATTACCAAAATCATTCTGCCAAATTTATTATATTTATGCGTCCTACGAATAATTTATATTCGAAAGACAGTTAGTTTTTTCAAGTATTCGATATAGAAAATATATATTGAAAAATATTTTACACCAAAAGTTTGCTTAACATAAAAAAAGTGACTCAAGAATTATTTAAACGCTAGAAAATGTTTTCCAAATATTTTGTGGTACTTCGAATCTATTTCAGAACTGTGGATTATTTGCACAGAAAATACATCAGTCTAGGTATACACGAAAATTGTTCCTGATAAGAAGGCATTGTACAGTTATAAAACTAATAACGATCGTTATCGTAATTACCGCAAACATATTTGGCCAAGTAGATCGCAAATTAATGGCACACAAAACTCGTCCGTACATTCCGACAATCGTGCAGTAATATATTTCGCTATAAAACGAAACAGTAGTATGGAGCAATTAAGAAAAAATAGTAATCCGCAATGAGAGCACGATTCTTACGAAATTTAAAACTATAATGAGTTTTGGTTAGTTGAAACACTACCTCTCGGTACAACCAAACAGCGGCTTTCCGACTTATCAAGTTTCTTTTCTTGTGCGAATGCACTTGTCAGGTGAGAAATGAAGAATAGAACTTCTGCGGTAGAATAACGTGACACTTTACAACTCAGCTTTGGTTTGCCAGCTTTGTCAGCATTCTCCGTACCAGCTTAATTCAGCTGTGAATCTTTCAAGTCGTACAATTAATGCCGTGATACGTAAAGGCAGCTCAATAAACGTACCAAAAGTTCAGCATCCTGCATTTAATATTCTCCCAGTAATAAATTCTGAAAAACCGTGAATTTTTCGGCAAAGATAAAAACTTCGAAACGTTCGTTACTACCAAGAATTAATGTATACTTATTTCTGGCAGACCGATCAAAATCACTGGCTATTTATAAAATACATTACACGAGGAAAATAAACCGATATTCATAATTAAAAATTGTCCATATTATTAAAAAATATATACATAACATTATCCATATTTATACTAGTTAGAAATACACTTTTTCCATACTTAAAAGTGCTAAATTTATTACAAAAGTTTAAACACATTTAATGAAAATTACTTATATGGTCCTTCTGCTTTAAATAATCTCCGTTTCACTAGAGGCCATGAGACGATACCACTATAAAAATTCACTGACGAGCCATCGTGGCAGTCAACGTGAATCGCGAAATTTGATCAAACTTTCCGAATACAACGTCTGGTTACATACAACCGTATCCTACAGATAAGAAACGTACACTCAGAGATCACAGTGAAATCATTGAACCGCCTTTTCCGGTGCACGACGTTGCCGTAATCTGTACCACAGAGACGCACGCAACTATCTGTCCGTCTCATCGATATCGACGCCACGCATTTTTTTTTTCTTTCAAACGACTCACGCCAGCGCGCGAACGTAGTGGCGCGGTGGCGCTTATTTACATAAGATTGTCAGCGTGTGAGTAGGCGCGAGTGCAGGAGCACTGTAAAGTAACGGGGATTGACTCGTGAAATAGTGTCATAGAAACGGTTAGCCGTACGATTGCGCAATCTGCTATCCGTATTCGTCAGCGGTTATCGCCGGTCTCGGTTGGCTCGTTAATTAATTTTCTCGAGGCTAACGATGCCCAGTCGAGTCTCCGCAAACAAACTCACGGGCGAGTGCGCGTGTACCCGGAGAACGCAACGGCCCGTGCCGAAGGAGAATCCGCGACGTACGATTAGTAATGGATTCTATATTGGCTCTCATTATCATAAGCAGAGTGTTTATCGATTCGCGTGCCGTGCAATTCGATGAACATCGTGGATGCGGAGACCGATAGTCAGTTTCCTCGTTTCGAAGACGAAGATTAAGCTAATGGGGAATGGAAGTAGACGTGATCGATCTTGCGTAAGTTTGTATTTCCCTGAACGTTGGGAGCGTAAAATTACCTGGGATATAATGGAAACAGTTGTGGGGAATTTCTATGGATTTAAGAGGAGATTTTGGCTTATGGATTAGTTCTCGTTTTCTCGTTTCGAAAGTACGCTTTGGGATTCTGTGTTATTGTTAGAAGTTTGAATAAGTTATATTTCAGATAGACATAATTCGATGTTACAAATTCTGACGTTAAAAGTTTTTCTGTATACGTCGCACAATTTTTAAATCACTTTTTTTTTAATCTTCCCCGGCATTGCAGATGCTCATCAATGTATACATTTATTAAAAAATTTTCCTCTCCCTGTGGCATACTCTCGGATTTATTATTTAAAGATTTTAATAAACGATGTTTCTTTTGTTCGATTTCGATCTTCTTTAGATCTTTTCAACTCGTACCGCCTATTCGGTATAATTTTTTTCAATTTACCGTGACAAATGGACACACCATTTATCACTTTGCCGCACATTTATGATTATGATCGGTAACTGGCGAAAGTGAAAATTGATAGTGTCAGGGAACGTCTTTGTAGTCTACTCAGGTAAGTGAGCTCAATATGGTGCTAATTATATCCACAGACATCCGTTAACCCGACAAGAATCAGGTGGTTAAATTTATTATACAATATTGTGAGATTCCTCCGATAATGTGAAGAATTATCCACTACTGAAAAAGGAATTTAAAAGTAAACGTGTGACAGCATTTTCGTGATTTCAAACTCCTGTAAATGTCCAGCCCATACACCGTCGAGTTTACACTACAATTATGTTATTACAGAATGATCGATCTCCCAATTGCCGACCATCCGTGCGTTCATTGAACTTTCATCTTTCGTTTGACACATTTTACATACCAATAAATTGATTTATTTATCACAAAGTCTTGTTCACGAAACTCTTTCATCTTTTCGCTGCTGACGTCACGAATGGTAACAATAAAAAAAAAGAACAATACAAAATCGCGGAACCTGGTTGATTCCTGCGAAACCAACCGCGTGTTTCACCGCCACGCAAGCGCACAAGAGCAAAAACACAAGTTGCTTTCGCGTTACCAAAAAGATCGACACACGTCGATATAATTCCCTCGAGTTTATGCGTCACGAACGTCCTCCTTGGAGTTTAAAGTCGCCCTACAGGTAATATTGCGTACATTATATACGTACAGTCACGTTATTCGGTTCACCTTGCCCTGTGCTACGCCGTCGCACCTGTGAAGTTTCGCCACCGGTATTTCATGTGCGCGCGTTAAATGTTTCAGCGAGTAGGTTACCGCCGGGAACATTTTAAAACTTCATCGACGTTTAAACGTCGACGCTTCCATTTTTTTTCCGCCCGCAGTTTGTCCCTCTCCTCACGCATGGTCAAGGTCACTCGCCCGCTGCCGATTCGTTGGAATCGTAATCATAATAAAAATGATGAACGAGAGTCTATTTCGACTCTGTGATTCCCCTGTCGTATATCATAGTTACGATGATTGTGCGTCATGTGTATTAAGAGTTATTCGTATCGGACTGAGTATTTAAACAATTGTTCTCGAGTTACCGATTTTTAATGCTAAACGTTTGATAGTAATATTTTAGAGACGTTAGATACATTTGGTGGAACTATTTGTAATGTTTGCTTAACCCATTAGTCCTTAAAGTTGCGTAAACGAAACATTTTTAAAATGATTTTTTTTCTAAATATGTCTTTGAAGGAAATGACTCATTTTTGATACTATACACATTTTATATTTGACACTGCAATAAATAATAATAATAATAATATATATGATACAAATCATCGCAAACAAGCATTCTTTTAAATATATCGTTCCCTTTAGATTATCAAGGATTATAAGCGAATGGAAAAATATTGAAATTTCCTGGAAATTAAGCAAAAACGGAATGTTGCAAAAAAAGTGTTGTTTATAAGCAAATAAAATCTGATAAAATTTACTGGAATCAAGCAAACAAAAAAATTGATAATCGCACCTGTCGGTCTATCAAGATTTTTGCCCTTGAAATTAATTCGAAATCATCTTTTACAGTCTGCCAAAAAAAAAAAAAAAACAGTCACCATCATCGCGACCCAACGGAGAAAAAGAGCGATGCATTGCGTGGAATCCGCAGACGCGTAATGAATTATGAATTCTTACCAACGCGCTACGAATTTGTTACGAATTTAAATATGAATTCGTCGTTCTTATTACGAATCTCAAATTACATAAGGATGCATTCATCGGGAACAGAGAAGAGTATAAAAAAAAGCTCTACCTTGTACTATGCCATGTAGCGACTGTAAAGAATTCAACCAACCATTTTCCTTTGAACCGATTTTTCCATACCCCCTGTTACCTTAAGTCGAATAAACATTTTATTGAAAGGTAATACACGACCCATTTTTGTTAAAGTAATATTCTCTTTAACGATAAGCCATTTATCCAAGACACGAACGAAATTATTCAAAGCGACAGAGTTTTTAACGAAGGAAGGAGAATTCTATTGTTACCTGCGTAAAGATAGCGATATAGACTCGACGTATCCAATCATTACGTTACGTACGTACGTACCTATGTACAATGTTCCAAGGTGAAGTCATAACTAATATTTCATGCTATTAGGAATCGGCAATCGACTGAAAAATGTAACGGTTTAACTATGTGGGATATAGCGTTTCTTCTTTAGTTGGCCTTTCGACGATGGTCAAGGCCGTATGCCAGTTGATCGTAAGAAAGTGACTGAACCACGTCATGCATCAACAACGTCACCGTGCATCAACGGTATCACGGTCGTATTGATAAAAGGGTCGAGTAGAGAAAGCGTGAATTAATATTTTTCACCCGGAATAACGCGTGATCGTTTACAACTGGACTGCGGATGTTTATATTAAAATCAATGCTCCTCGCACTGACATTTAACTTCTTTTCCCAAATGGATATATTACGGGTGCGTGGATTACGTTATACGCGAGATACATCCATTCTTATCTCAACTGTTGTCCAGAAAATATCTTTTGAATTATTGGAATTCATTTTTTTCATTAAAGTTAGAATTCCTGAAAAGATACGTAGTCTGGTTCTCGCGTACTTGTACTTGACCCCGAGACAAGACCTTGTCTCCTGATTTCCGTAAACGTGTCCACGGTCTATCTATGACCCGGATTACTTTAATTACTTTGATTACTTTGACTTTGAAAAACACGAATTGGTTTGACTATTTAATCACACGAAAAGAGCAAAAATGATGTAGATAAATGGAACCAATGACTAAAACCTACTGAAATATAATGCAAAATGCACTGTGATCATTTTAAAAACAAATTTGGCTCTTTGTATTTCAACTACCAGGACTCTCAAAAACTACCCCGAATTATGGCAATTTTTTTTTCTGTCATTTGTACTCCTGTTTCACTTCATACCTGTTGCTGTTTTTGAATGGAAAGTGGGTAGAAATAAGCTATTGCCTGAAAGGGTTAAAAAGTACTACCTTATATTTTAGAAAAATGAAGAAACGAACAACTAATACTTTCTTTCGTTGCACATATAAACCAACGACTCTACAAAGTTTACTCCAAATCGACGTGTAGCAAGTTATAGCCATCCCGTATTTATTAATGACAACTCTGGCAGTGACCGATATCGATCATCGTTGATATCGGTTGCAATCTTATTCTACCATCATCGCAATAATATCAAAAATGCCGTGTAGAGTTCGTAGTCCGGGTAACGTAAACAGTAACAATCGGATGCCTGAAATATAAGTCCGTCCCGCGAAAATGGAAATTCCAGTGTCGTTAATAAATCACGTTAACTTGATTGCACAAGTGTGCGTACATAAGCCGGAAGCTTATCAACATTCCAGCTTCCAACGATCGCTTCGCGTTCGTTGCATTGCAACTTCTAATCGTAATCTTTTTTTTTGATAAGTTTATGTGGAAACGGGCGGCATAGCTCATTTCGATTGAACGTGGTCAGTGTGGAATTATTTTTCTGCGATTCCTCGCGGAGATTGCAGTCCAATTACTTAAAACCTTGCCGTGATATATAACCATAACTTCCGAATCTCTCATGCGGGTGAAACGTTTAATTTATTCGACCAATTTCGCCATTAGAAATGTCTCAGAAAATCTTGAGGCATTTGCACGGTACATGTTTGTTTCTAATAATTCAAAGGATATTCTCTTGTCTATCGTAACACGTAACGTCTTAACCGAAGTAATTTCTTTTATGAAAGATAATTGCGAATGCTGTGTACTAATTATGCAATACTGAGAACTATCGTTACCAGCGAAAATGAATCGCGCAATATCCCCGATGTTACGAAACACTGACCTATATTGGTGAACACCAAAACTCGAAAACTACCCAATTTTGTCGTCAGAAAACTGCTGACAGACTATGTGAAACGACCGCGTGGATCTCACGACTACAGTACTGAATAAATCACGTGTATGTATTTATTATTTACAGCCATCGCGTAGAAGGATCGATGTATGTGACCTGAGGGGTGTACGCTGATTATTGGGTATAGTATTGCGCGTGCAATAAAATTTCGTATACACCGTAACGGTGGAATATATTCTATCAATATTTCACATTGGATTTAAATTATTCTATTTTGTATAATAGTAACACGATATCCGCATCTACTTCGAATCGCGCAACTCGAAATATTTTTTCATGGCAGAGATCGAAAAAAAGATTCACATTGGATAGAAGTAACCTCGAAACAAACGGGTAGGTATAAATGTAAGTAATTATTGGTTCGCATAATTGTTTAACCGAGGCAAATTAAAACTGTTGTGTCACTCTTTTCGGCCGTGTTTAGATAAATCATTTTCGAAGTAAAGAATTAGAATTGCGGTCGTTAATTTTAGAGTTAGTGCTGCTTCATTATCGCTTCGAAGAAACTATGCAAAGACTGTCGCTGGTAATACGGCAGATAACGTAAGGCACGGTAAGCTCCCGAACGACTGGAGAGCGGAAAAAAAAAAGGTAATAACTTTAAGCATTCCGAAACGCCGAGAAACATGACGGGATTTACATAACACGAACGTACACTCGGAACAAGTGAAAACGCATGTGACGTTTCCGAGACCAAGGTCGACCGACGCGGTACTTTACGGGAGAAAGGATCACAGCGCGATTCTTGAAGCGAACGGGGACACTTACGAATTTTTGTAAACGAGTTGCAATCTATTGATTTTCAGGAACATCAACTTCCGGGGAGTTTCATGTACCGTTACTGGTGCTGAGCAGGGTTCTGTACTTAACCCGAGCATCTGAATACTGGAACTACCAGACTGGACATTGTGGCTGGTTATCAATTTTAATTTAAATTCGTAATATGAAATTAAACAGTACGAAAGAAATATTTCTTTAATAACTATTTCGCAAGTTGTATATTTGGAAAACGCGTAATATAAAAGAAAATAATGGAATTCTAATATAAAGTTAAAATGTATCAGAGATATTTCCTTGGTATCTATTTTGGGAGTTAAATATTTAGAAAACACTGTATGCATACCAAATAAAGTACAGGATCTTGTACATCCTAACGCATTTTATTCTTTGTTTTAACGAGAAAATTATATGTTTCGTGTACGAACGTATTATCAACCTTTCAGCGACACGTTTAAATGACTCATGGGATTAAACCCTAATGTTATAAAATTATACGAATTAAAATTTTTGTCTGCGAGTCTAGACGTATACCTATTTGCATATAATTCCGACTGTACTTTAAAAAAAAAAAAAAAACTTTACGCTCGCCCGGTTGTATGATAATTTCTACGTGATCTGTGTTTAACGGTACAAAATGTTACAGGCCGAGGTTACAAATTGTGATGCAAAGATGTAGTCGTATCGGTAATCCGTGCAAACGATGTCGTGTCGCAAATTATAATTAAAGCACTGTGTGTGGTTAGTGAGCCAGTATAAATGGGAAGAGTTACTTGAATTGATAACATTTATCAATTTATTTATACGTATAGCGGCATTGACTGTAATTTTCAATAACGCCTCTGTACATGCGTTTCACATAGAAGCATTGTTTTATGGTTATCCCCCTTCTTAAGAGATCAGCTCTGAACGACGTTAATTCGCATGACAGGGTGAGACGTTTAAAGGCAACACCCTAATATTAAAAGTTCCAGATTTTTGGGAATAGAGAAAACATTTCAGTACAGCGGCAGTACCTAAAATGTATCAGCAGAGATAAAAATATATCTCGGTCGTTAGCAAACAACTGTTACTCCAAACATTTGTTTATTTCCTAATACATTAAAGGTAGCCGGGTTGTTTGTTTTAAGTGACTCAACCCGTATAATCGCACAACCGTTATACGTTCATCCCTTGTAGGCGTAAAATATAAAACTTTTCAATTGTTTCCTCCTCTACGCGAATCAATATCAAAACTAGTAAGTGGTCAAACAATAATAAAAATTAACAAAATGTGGTTAAACGATGAATACAAAGGCTCAATGTTTCAATACCACCCAATATTCCTCTTTATTTCCTACTCCTATCGAATCGATGATGATCGAGAATAAAGATAAATGAATTCTTCTGGTTTGTCGATCGATCCAAGGCAAAGTTCAATCAAACATTACGTACGCGACCGCTTAATTGTCCCCAACGTTGAATCTGATCATTCGCGATTTATCAATTTCTATGGTTTGACATTTGTTCCACTGGCGAAGGTTGTTGCACAGCCAGCACTTACCGCGCCACCTTTTGAGACCCCAATCAATGGGAATCTTTAGCATTTGCCCGAGCATTAACTGGTGGACAAGCGTAACGAGGAGATGCGATGTTAACTTACGTAATTCCTGAACGGCACCGAACGGAGCCAAGTCACCAGCGAGAAACGCATCGACTTTCCCTAAAAAAAAAAAAAAAAGAGTCTATCCGTCGAACGATTCATCCTTTCGTTGGGAATACCAGTATTGCGCGAACAGCGAAGCGTAAACTTTCATTGAGGCGAGGCATGTTGCTTCTCCATTGCTTTGGGACAAAAATGGCGCGCGAGTGCTAAACTGGGTCCAATGGATCCGATTTTTCTACTTTGGAGGATTACATTGAAATTAAAGGACTCATATTTCTCTAATATTTGTATTTGTGAATATTTAATACTGCATATATTAAAACATAAAATATTTAGAAGAAGGTGAATATAATATTCCAAATATTGAATATTATATATTTCCCGTGTTGTAAGATATGTGTTGAACTATTTAAGTTTGCATATATCGAAGTGTAGAATATGGAATATTATGTAATTAAATATTTCAATGATGAAATATTACGAATATTAAGATATTGAATCGTACATATATTGAAGTAATCAAGGTTACAAATGTTTAAATACCCAACATAATATATAATCCATTCACCTCACGTGTGATACGTATAAATACGTAGGACCACACCACGCGTTTAGAAGCCTCCCGTGTGTCACGACGTCCCATGTGAACGTGCCATAACACGTTGCGTGTGAAAAACGCGTACCTAGCTTTACTGGGCGCCCGATAACGCGATAACACATTGCGTGCTGGAATTGTATTCCTCGCTTAAGAAATTTCCTTTTTGACTAAAGTCGGGCCCACCCATTTCGACCGATGTGCCAATGTACAAGATAGCATGTCACAGAGAATAGAAAATACATAAAGCCTTTGCGAACGGTTCGATTACATTCTTAACCGTTTACATCACAGAGTCATTACGATCATCCTGCTCACTGTATTTTGAAATACGTTTCCTCGTTCTTATATCGTATCGACGTACGGTAGTATATACTGTTCAATCGCGTACAAAGCGTAAAAGTAAAATGAGGAACGATTTCGTGAGCGCGTGGGCACATTTTCTGCGTTTTCCCAAACTTTCCTGCTCGCGATACCGAGAATCTTTTACGTTATTTTTAGCTTTACGACTAAAAAATACAGTCAACGGTACGTTCGATATTTAACGTTATCTTGGATATCGTTTTTCGCTAAAATCTTCATGGCTATTCCTAACAGAGTTACACGGTAAATTAGATCGATGTTGTCACGAACATTTAAAATCGTTCTTGAGAACGATTAATACGTGGAAGATAGGGATTTACGTGCAGATCTTTCGTTAGTTTTTGGCTTCGAGAAATTCATCGTATCGGATCTACTAAAGATAGTACAAACTAAAAAGATACCCACGCACCAACGAGAGTATTAAAAGATCTGAGCGTAGATCAGATGAGTCAACGAAAGACCGTAATTTTCAACCGGTACGTCCACGATACAAGAATAAAGCACGGTCACGTGTACGCGTTCGACCTCGCTGATATCGGGATCGCGTTATCGATCGTGTACAGGATCTATCAATATATCGCGCGCCATTTTGCAGGACTTCAGTCGAAACGCTGAAAAATATCGATTCTAAAATAATTCTCATTTCGATCGTAACGCGTGAACCATGTTTTATATTTTGTTGCAAAAGTTACGTCTTATTCGGATTGAAGCAACAACGAGGAACTTTTTATTCGTGACACGCGTTCCTTGAAAAAAGCGTTTCTCAGGTTATCCTGCAAGTTTAGTATTTGTTGGATATCTTTTGAAACATGCAGCACCGTAACAAAGGTTATTGTTCATTCAGTGTGAACAAAGCTTTAAAGAAACACGTGGATCACTGAGAATCCCGTAGCGTTTTCCAATTATTTCGCGCAAGCAATTTTGTTTTTGTCAATTATGTGTTCCAAAATGCGGTTATTATAGCGCCGAAGAAAAGCAGAGACATATTTTTAATGAACTTATCAACTCGATTAATTCTTATTAGCTTGTTCTTTAACCTGCGAACTCACAAAAACAGTCCTTTGCACGTGTTTCTTAACTCGCTACGACGCCTGCCAGTTTGAAACCACAAACTGATATATCGATAGCTTTTTCACTTTTCATTTTAGGCCACGACGTAAGAAAAGATTCAGGTTTTAAACGAATAAATACGAAACAAATAAAGTATCGAAGGATCCTTAGGAGTCACCGCAGATTAAAGTTACGCGTCAACGCGATTTATTTGCAACGATTAAGTAATTAGTCCTTTCGCGAAACTTCCGTTCACCTTCTCTATCTCTGCCAAACTAGTAAACTCGAAGCGTGCGTAACAATTACGTTTGGCATCTTAAGTGCGCTTGTACTAAAACCGGAGGTCATCGGCAGTTTCTCGGGCAAAAAAACCTGTTGCTTCGCTTACGTTGTCGCAAAGCGTAATCCCGTTCGTACGTTCGTAGGAGCGTTGCCAATCGTAAATCGAAAACCTGGCCAAGTTTGCCAAGTGATTGCCAGAAGAGACCGGCAGCAAGTCTGTCCCGATGCAACGCGAACGTGAATTAATAAAGACTGATATCATCGAAATCGCGGAAAATACGGAACACTGACGTCGTCCGCTGTTTCACCGAGACTTGAAAAAATAAAATTTAAAAAAAAACGAGAACCTCGCTGGCACTTGCCAACCAACGTGTGCTCAAAATCTATAAATCACCGTCGCCGAGTATCGCGAATGCACCACACTTAGAGAACCACGAGAAGTGACAATCTTTCCCATGATTTCGATATCTTCGAACGTATTCAACAATTGACGGCTAGCCACGATCCTAACCGTGCACTGACCAAGTGCAAGGATCCCCTTATCGCAAGTTCTGCTCATTTGGCTTTTCCACGGACACGCGTGTACTCGTTATCAAGTAAAGACTTACCCAAAACGGCTAATCCTGAACACGGCACGATAAGCACTCGGAAAACACGACTGGGACGACATAACCCGCGCACCAAACTAAACCGGCCATATTGTTTACTGGAACGGTATTCGGCCGTGTGCCTGCTTTCACTGTTTTGCGGACGCCTGGTGAAACGAACGAAACACTCTCTGACGTTCTGACGGAATAACTCTACCCGCGTAAATATAGATCACCTTGCCTAGGTCGGTAACGCTCGCGTGTCGTTTCCCCCCGTGAACCTAGTAGGTTACGTTCTTTACCGACGGTGGATCCGTGACTAAATAGCACTCGCGTCTGGTAGGAGGAGTTAATGATCGAAAACGACGTAAATATTATTTTATCCGTGTTTATGCGGCCCGTCGCGTTACTGTATGTTGCGGTTTTATTAGCAATCATTTTTCCCTGCCTTTTTTTTTTAAGTGTCGCGAGGATCGTGTGTTACCGCGAAGTGATTAGGAACCGGGGTTTGTAAAATAGTTTCAGGAGGATCTCGGTGTACTTTGCTTCAGGTGAGGTGGAAAAGAATGATTTTTTCTCCCGTGTATGTGTGTGTTAAATTTGTGTCTAAATGTCGGATTTATTAGGAGACTGAGCGTGCTCGGCAAGGTTAATATTTAAACGTGTCCTGTTTCGCGCGATACTTACATAATATTTTGTAATTTTCGGTGCCCTATTGTTTTGTCGAATCAACACGAATTTTTATTATGTACAGTTGTCAAATTTTTAACCTAGAGTTGTTTATACTCATTGCGCGAAGAGCAGGACCAGAGTATCAGAACAAAATCAATCTGAATGTGTAATATACAAATAAAGTAATAAAGATGTCGCATCTACGTATTCCTAAAAGAAATTAAATATCTCTGATCAGTACCGTGCGGTACATATTTAATGTCACGTAGAAACAGTTACATTCGATCTATAGAAATTTAGGTTTCATTCTTTCTCCCTCAGTGAAATTGTTTGAGTATCCAGAATGTCACGTCGGGCTCAGAAAAAACCAACTGCTTACATTGGTGAGGACACCAGAATTGCAGTCAATTTAACGTTGAAGAAGTTATTGGAATCTCACGATCAGAAAGAACTAGAATTTCCATCTTCGTACACCGCAAAGGAAAGAGCCTATATTCATGAATTGGCGCACGATCTTGGTTTAAAATCTAAAAGCAGAGGGTATGTGAAATAAGATTTGTTATCTGTATTGAATGCTGTGCAACGCCATAAAAATAAATAATACTTCTTTTAATAGTAAGGGAACCAACCGTTTTTTAACGGTGTACAAAAGAGAAGGGTCAACGATAGTTCAAGCGGATGCTCTGATAAAATTGCAAAAATCATCTAAACAGAGTATTTACAATTTATTACAAAGTTTTCCGCTAAATCCAAAGGAATGTCAGGATTTACTTCCACCTATTGAACGAGAACGCCCGCTTAATACAGATGGTACGAATTTAAGTAATTTACCGTATAAGAAGTGTTTGTGTCTTTCTGTCAGTTTTGTAGAACAGGTATTGTTTAGTATTTGGTTTCATTTTAATTGCACACATTTTCAATGTATTCCAGATTCATTTTAAATTCAAATTCTCAACTTTTGTCTGATTAGGAATGATTAATGTCATTAAATTATAATTTTATATGTTGTTATACTTACAGTGAGCACAAACACTAAAGCAATGGGCAGATTAAATAACAGCGTGCCACAAGTACCACAGTTGAAAACAAATTTTGACGTGTTGAATTTTCGAAAATCCCTACCAATCTTTAATGGAAGAGATGACATTCTTAGAGCGTTGAACAGCAATCAGGTGATCATAATAGCAGGTGAAACTGGTAGTGGTAAGACTACTCAAGTCCCACAATTCATTTTAGAACACTGCCAACAAAGGCATCAAGCATGTAGAATAATTTGTACTCAACCAAGAAGGCTGTCGGCTGTATCGGTGGCTGAGAGAGTAGCATTTGAAAGAGACGAACAGATTGGTCAAACGTTTGGTTATCAAATAAGACTGGAGAGCAGAGTTGCGCCAAAAACCCTTTTAACATATTGTACAAACGGTGTGCTGCTCAGAACTCTAATGGGGGGTGATTCTGCATTAACTACCGTTACTCACATTATCGTGGACGAAGTTCACGAACGTGACAGATTTTGCGACTTTCTTTTAATAGCATTAAAAGATGCGCTATTAAAGTATAGGTCTTTGAAGCTTGTACTCATGAGCGCTACAATGGACGTTAATATCTTTGTAAAGTATTTTAATAAATGTGCAGTCATCAACATTCCTGGGAGGGTGTTTGACGTAGACACGTACTTCCTAGAAGATGTTTTAAAGATAACTGGTTACATGACTAAAGACATGCAGCTAAAGAGAAAGGAATTTCTGAACAAGAAAGATCAACGAAGGGTTTTAGAAGCATGGACGCAATACAGGCCACAACAATCAGGCTCACATCCCACAAACGAAAGATGCTTACTACCTGCTCCAATTTTGGCGCAACAAAACGAAGCAATACCAGAGAAAGTAAAGTTAGAACCATGGTTAATAAAAGAGATGGACAATAGCATTTCAGAAGCTTGGCTGTGTGGCAATGAAGACAGTTTTGCACAGCTTCTGCACTTCATACTTTCCGAAAACGTTTCTGTCGATTACCAACATTCTACCACGTTTGTGACTCCGCTTATGGTTTCTGCCGGCAGAGGTTGTATAAATACAACTGAACAACTTCTAAACTTGGGGGCAAATTTAAATCTGAGGGCTGGCAACGAATGGACCGCATTGGATTGGGCAAGAAACATGAATCAAGTTGAATGCGCAGAATTAATTGAGGCATATATGAAAACGTATGACTGTACGATACAAGATGATATGATGGCGCATGCTAAAGATGCTTCGCTTCTGGAAGAAGACAAGCTATTGTTAGATATATACCATCATACATTTAACGATGATAATATCAATTACGATCTTCTCTTACAATTAATTGTGTATATTCATACAAACATGCCACCAGGATCAATTTTGATTTTTTTGCCAGGATACGATGATATAGTGGTAACGAGAGAAAAGATTAACGAGTCGAAAGAAATGCATCAGGGTTCACGGTACAATTTATATGTGCTTCACTCAAATATGCAAACGTGTGATCAAAAGAAAGTATTTAAACCTAGTCCCCCGGGAGTTAGGAAAGTTATTCTTTCAACGAACATAGCCGAAACCAGTATTACGATCGATGATGTTGTTTACGTAATTGATTCGGGGAAAGTTAAGGAGAAGTCGTTTGACGCTATATCAGGCGTTTGCACGCTTAAATCAAATTGGATTTCTCAAGCCTGTGCTAAACAGCGCAAAGGTAGAGCAGGAAGATGCGAGAAAGGCGTTTGTTATCGCTTGTTTTCATCGGTTCGATACAATAGCATGCAGCCTTATCAGACACCCGAAATTTTAAGACTACCGCTTCAAGAATTATGTTTATTCACAAAACACTTAGCCACGGGAAACACGCCTATTGCGGAGTTCTTGGATAGAGCCCTGGAGCCTCCTTCCAACTTAGTCACGAGAAATGCAGTTCAACTGTTAAAAACGATTGACGCGTTGGATCCATGGGAGGATCTCACTGAACTAGGAAGTCATTTACTTGATTTACCTGTCGAACCGAGACTTGGAAAGATGCTATTGTACGCTGTCGTTTTGAAATGTTTAGATCCAGTCCTAACTATAGTTTGCAGTTCAGAATATAAGTGCGTAAAGCCCGATTATTTGTATCTTCTTCATTGTAACGCGTGAAACAGAATGAGGTATTATGTTTAAATATCAATTCTAGGGATCCTTTTCTTCTGCCACCCCAACCATCACAAAAAAGAGCTGTAGCAGCCGCACGTAAAAAGTTTGCAAGCGGGTCTTATTCGGATCACATGGCTGTGTTGCGTGCCTTCCAAGGCTGGCAGAATGCACGTGCAAGTGGCAAGGAACGTGCATTTTGCGAAGAGAACTTTATTTCTGCAGCCGTCATGGAGATGGTTGTAGGAATGCGTACACAGCTTCTTGGTCAACTTCGTGCGTCAGGATTTGTTAGGGCTAGAGCCCCTGGGGATATTAGAGATTTGAATTCCAATTCGGAAAATTGGGCCGTTGTCAAGGCAGCATTGACTGCAGGATTGTATCCAAACCTAATACGAGTGGATAGAGAGCATATGCAGTTGAGAACACAGTACGTTTTTTACTCTTTTATATTAATTTAACCGTCAATTAATCGCACAAGCGATTGTTCGAATGATTGGTCTTCCAAACTTGGACTGTCCCAACGTCTATCACCAAAATGTGGTTTATCCTAACGTGAATTATTAGAACTTCTGATATATTTTATTGTCTTGTAGGAAAGCGGTAAAGGTGTTTCTTCATCCATCGTCCACCTTGAGAAACTTTCCAAAGTTTCCTCGAATGTCATCCGCCCAAACACATACGGCAAATGTAGAGATTTTCCCATGCGACTGGTTGCTTTATGAAGAAATGAGTCGTGCAGGACGTTTCTGCCACGTTAAGATGGTTACTGTAGTTAATCCCTTAACAGTGGCATTATTCAGTGGACCAGCAAGGTTACCAATGGATGTAATCTACGAAGCCGAATGTAAGCATTATTGTAATATAATTGGACACAAAGCCTGACCAACATTTGAAACTACGCGATGGTAATTTATTGTGTCTCACTTTTGTCATATTTAAATGTTACTAGCTGTGCCAGAAAGTGAATCAGATTCCGAGGTGGACGAAGGTCACGAGGGGACGATTTTAAAACTCGATGACTGGGTAGTATTTAAACTTGACCCTGAATCAGTACGGTTCTTTTTACATCTACGACAAAAATGGAATGCGCTGTTCTTAAGACGAATGAAAGCACCAAACAAACCTATGTCACAATTAGATGAAAAGGTAGTAAATACCCTGGTGAACGTAATTACGAAGGAGGAACAAGCATGTGGTTTACAGCAACCTTCCGGTATAGGTCAAAGACCACGTCCATTAATTGTCGATTACTATCCTGCCAATGCTAGAAGAGCAGATGATTTCGTGGAGGTAATTTGTCAAGAATGTGTTCTGTGGAGTGCAAAGTACCTAATAATGTAAATATTAATGCGGTCTGTTCTTGTTTTAGAGGAACTTCTAAGTCCAGAAGGAGGAACGTTTAAAATTATGTACAACCCAGTGAAGTATTTTATTTGCCTTGTTGCAAACCAACCAAAATTACTATCATTTTTCTGTAGTTCCATAAAGTTTCCAAAGATCTGTTCTTGAAACAAGTCATTGTTCAAATAAACAGATAAAGCGGAGAATTGAACTACTACGTAACAGAAAGATCATCACAATCACATTTCAATCTTCATAAGTAATAAGGAAAACAGCAATATCCAACTTTTTCTTTATGGTTTCACTACTGCAGCGTAATGAAACAAAAAGTATCTTGTTGCAATGCATTATGTAAGTCTTGTATATATTACTTATTTATTATGCATCACTGAAGTAGTTTTATGCAGCTGTACGTAAGCAAACGTCGAGTATAATATTTTTTACATTTTATGTAGTTGTACGTAAGCGAACCTCAAGCATAATATTTTTTACAGGGAAGTTTATGGTTTCTGAGATTTCTTCGACCGTGTTATTCCATTTTACTGCCTAAATAGTGTAGATAATTGATGCATAAGAACTAAAGTAGATCTACTATTTATAGATCTTTGTACCTTTTAAAAAAATGTGATATACTGTATAGATATTAAACTTAAGTGATTTATTTACAGTTTGTACTGTGTATAAAATACTTGAGATTATAATTTGCTATACAAAGTAATTGTACTTAATCAAGTCTTGGATTATAAGTAATCAGTAAACTGGATGACGATGATTCAGTGCAGTTTAATGCTTTGGCAATTATTATTAATATAATTTACTTTGGATTCTGATATAAGGAACGGCCAAAAGTATGAAAGATTTTAGTTTTTTTTTTTTTGACAAGATTATTTTGTGCACAGAGTTAATAAATGCAAGAAGCTGTTTAGGTAAAATTAGGTTCTTTTAATTTCACTACTTGGAAATATTTATTATTGAGTACAAAGTTTATTATATTTTACGTAACTCGGAAGTGGCGATGCACAGATAGATTATTTATTTTCTGTACGATGATCTACATTATAAAATACTGTGTAAACTCTTTAGACTGCTATAAGATAAGTACTGATGTTGATATTGTGTTTAAAAATACTATAATACTCCTAAGTGTGGTAATAAAGAATTATGTTGCAATCTATACATTTTTCCTCAGTTTACTTATAAACCAGATAGTTACGTGAATGCGTCATAATCAAACTACGGATTTGATCTAAATACCCAGTTTGAAAAAAAAGCAGATTGCCATCGGATCATTCTAATAGAATATAACCATATATAGAACTTTTCCAAAAATGAGGCTTTATATTATATCACACAATCGCTCGGGTTAAACTATGAATTTTATGAAATTGTGTACTTTCAATGCAAATTCCTATTTATGTCAGACTTGTTTACATTATCCGTCATGTGCAAAAATGTATGCTTGCATAAAATCAGCAATCTAATTATAATTATCATTCCCCTCAACTTTGTGTAGTTTAAAAATGTTTTTTGCGATAACAAAAGTATGTGAATAGTACAAAGTCGAATGTAACTCACATTCGTGGTCAAATTAAAAGCATGCTCAAGTTAATATTCAATTCTGATTAACAATGCGTAAAGAAATATGTCCAATAGCTTCAGTTAAGCAAATATAGCTACTTACACTCAATTGTAAAGAGCATAATTAACAAACTTTATCAGGACTTCCACAAAAGCACAGCTATTTTCGTTCGTAATCAATCCGATTGATTTTGCCCTATTTCTTTATCGTAATTAAAAATATTGCACACGACATTACGGATTTAACCTACTACTAGTGTCTGTCAAAATGTTTATATTTGTTACTTAATATTACGAAATGTCCTTGATGATGCAAAGTGCGAATAATGTGCGAAACTTTGTAACGCGAATTGGTACTGTTGCAGCCGACGTTAAACACGTGGTATGACTAATCGTTTAATAATCAGTACCGATCGCGATCAGCACGTTATTTGTTACGTTATAAGTGTATACTTTACGTGATGGTATGCTTTTTGTATATTAGAAAGATTTTCCTGTTCAATATAATAAAAAGACGACATGGGTTATCCGTTACGTTTTTTTAACGAGAATTAAACCGAAGCACGAAGATGTCATTTGTTTCCTTCAATCCTCATTGCGTGTCAACAGCAAGTAAAGTTTTAAAACGATCGAAAATACTTTATCCTAACCTTTCAGTGTTCATGCGTTGCAAATCAGGTACGTTTAGATGAAAACTTCATGATTGTTTAATAATTCTAATGTGCCATGACATAGTTGTCATGGATAATTGTCAAATGTTATTATTGTAGATAATGTTGTTGTCACTATCGCGGATGTTTCGAAAGAAGTGAAGCCTCCAAAGAATCCTGAATACATTCCGAGAAAATACTGTAAGTTATAAATTAAATTGATTTTGTGTATCGCAGTATTTAGAACGTTGATTACCGGCATTCCTGTTAAAGAAAAAAGTGACAATTCTAAATATTATATTATAATCGTGTGAAACAGAAATAAATTTATAAAGCTTGTCATCGAAAGTAATATGATAAGAGATGACAAATCAAATAAATAGCTGTTTATTTTGGCATTCGTGAAGGAAATGATTAATGAAAAGCTTTAAAATTCGACATTTTAAATATCTGTATCCGTGTCATTTAAACAAATGATTAAAATAATGGAAAGTATTTGTAGTACTGTTACAGTAAAAATTTTACTGTTTCTGGGTTTAAGCATGACGAGGAAAACATATTATAGGTCCTTAGGAAAAGTGGAAAGGTTTGATTACTTAAAAGATTATCCCAAATATTGGCTATCGGAACAATGATGTATCCAAAAAGAATTGTTTCGTCATTAATTCCAATAATCGACGTTCTAGTGTAGCGCGATCTTAAAAATTATATCTAGATCTTACAAACGCCAAGAAATTGATCTGTGACTTTGTTTTGCAAATAGTATTAAAGCCTGTCCCTCAAGAAAGACTGAGGCATTTAAAATGGATGCTTCAAAAAGACATTTTATCTCAAGACATCTTTTTAACTGGTGGCCCTGGTATCAGGAGAAGAGAACTAGCTCTAGCTTTTCTTGAGCTCACCGAGCGTGAGTTGGAATTCATTGCCCTTTCGAGAGATACTACGGAATCAGATTTGAAACAACGAAGAGAAATCAGAAACGGTACTGCCTACTATCTTGACCAAAGCGCAGTGAGAGCAGCGACCAATGGCAGAGTGTTAATCATTGAAGGCGTCGAGAAAGCTGAACGAAATGTACTGCCTGTTTTAAATAATTTATTAGAAAATCGTGAGATGCATCTGGAAGATGGTAGATTTCTCATCCCTGCTTCTCGATACGACAAATTGCTTCAGGTATGTGTACAAGGCTTTGTTTATAATTAATGTGGTCGTACATTCTTCATTTAACAGCATTGTCCTTTAGACGCGTTTAGTCTTGTCATTTCAACTTGGCTTTTTAGTTATCAAGCTGTTACTTACATTCAGATCTCAGTTAAATACGGGTATCAAATTTAGCTTTTAATATTTCAACTGTCCATGTAGGTTCATAGTCAAGAGGAATTAGATACATGGCGACTAGTGCGCGTTAGCGAAGACTTTAGAGTCATTGCATTAGGTTTACCGTCGCCCAGATACCCAGGACATCCGCTGGACCCGCCTCTTAGATCCAGATTTCAAGCCAGGCATATTCCACCACCAACATTCGAAGTGAGTATATTTAATATTGACCTTGATAACAGTTTTTTCAGAACTTCGTACATATGTCAAGAAATATGTGTATTTCCACATTCATTAATTTTATGAACGATATACAGGAGTGTATTTACGCTAATAATATTAATAATATTATAATAAAGAATGTTGAAACTTTCGTGTAAAAGTGTCATCACGATAAACATACTTCAGGCTCATTCATACTTGGCTCCAAATAAGAACGTAACAAAACGTCATCGTCGCGTACGTCACACGCGCGATCTTTCGATCCTTTAGAAGCTGCTCCGGGGGCCCGAAGTCGGAAGGGGCTCACAATTTTTGCATTAATTATTTTTTAATTTTACTACAATCATCCTCGGTTTAAATTGTTTTAATAAAAGGTTGTTTTGCGATCACGAGTCGTCGCGCGCGAAACCGACCCCATTGAAAAGAAAGGGTCTAATGAATAGCAGTCGTCGACGACTGCGATCTGCCGTTGTTGCGAAACCGTAACTTTACTCTACGTTCGCACAAAATTGAACCATTCTACAGCGAAAAATTAATCATTCCCAGAATGCATTCTCGTTAGTTCGTCGCGACTTCCCTTGTCGCAAAGTACTAAATTGAGTAGCATTATAAGAACAAGAAGTCTCATGTGACAACGTCCCACAATTACCGGCGCGGCTCGGAAGAGACGGCAGCCTATACAATTTGCAAAACTTTTCCATGATTTATGGGAACGTAACTGCGTACCATTAGGCATGGGGTGCGGAGGTCGCACCAACCCCTCCTCCCAGTCCATCCCTTCCGGTGCTCGGTTTCTTCGTATATAAACAGTGCTCGTGGCTGCGCTATGGTCACAGTCATCGCAGCTCGGATCGCGTGTCCCGAACGGTGGAAACCTTGCCTGTCCTCCCATTCGGCTGGGAGTCGATACGTCGGAATTTGGTCGAACACAAGGGTTCCGACGTGCTGTGTCACCAAATTAAAAAAAAAAGAAAGAAACAACACCGAAGGATTCATTTTAACCGTGCTACAAACGTGGCAATTTGAGATTTTTCTCATTCCATTCGATAATCGAAGATGATACTGCTCGTAACTCGTGGACAATTTACACAAAGACTTTGAACGTAGACAAGAGTTCCGTTGTACATCAATTATAACGAATTACATTTTTTTTTCTTCATGTTATCCCAAAGATACAATTTTATAAGAAATCAAGGAAAGTTGACGTCCATGCTGTGATCGATATTTTCCTGAAGAAAGTTCAAGAAATGCCAGCTATATGGTCATCTTCGGAACGACCTTTATCTGTGCGTAGCGTCTGGGTAGACGGTGTTCGACACGCGATTTTGTCATCAGACGATCCTCTCCTCAATCCGAGATTACGTCGACGTTCCGGGACATCGAAAGGTAAAAGTTACCCGACGAAGTATCAGCAGTTGGAATCCAAGCTGGATCGCTTGAATAACTGTTTCATGAACTTGCACGTGGTGGTGGAGAAAAACTTCGCCGAGGATAAGACGTCTTCAAAGATAATTCGTAGACTCTCCGCTCCTCCGTGTCCCCGAATATCGACCAGGACGCCGGATAATATGTTCGAATATTCCAGGAATGACGGCAGGAGTATGGAAAGGGATTGTCAGGATCCTCGAGCAATAAAACCGGACATCCTAAACATTTTCGTGAACCGTCCGATGCGTAAAAACGAAACTGATCGGTCGAAGACACCCGACTCGGCTTGCGATTCCAATTTAAACTTATCGGAATGCAAACAGGTGGAGAGAGCATCGGACGCGCATTGGAATCCTTTATCCGAGAGAGTCCTTCAGTGGCTGGATCTATCCGGAAAGGTGCGCGATTACGAATTCGAAGCTGAGCTCGAGGAGAGTCCGCGATTCGAGGAAGAGAGAAAGTGGAGTCCGATCAGGAGAAGAGTGTCGAGATTGAAACGTGAAATATACGCTGACAAGGAATACGTGGCGGTACAGAATTATAAATTGCGCGGGGACTCTAGATCACAAACCGTCGAGGGGGAAGAGAAAACAGTCTCGCGTACACGGCTGCCCGGAATAAAGAACTCGACGGTGGAGGAGTTTGACGAGAACGACGAAAACCCTGCGTGTTCCTCGTTGTCGTGCACGTCGGAGAGTGCGAAGGACGACGGGGTGTCGTTGAAAGACGAAGAGGAATCGAGGCACGAAGTTAGAACGGCGGAAAAAGTATCGGCGATGTGGTCGCCTCCTGGGCGCCTTCAGCTGCACATCATGATGCCAAATCTGAAGTGTAAAGAGAAACGCACGTCCTCGCAGGAATCATTGGCTTGCGATTAAATTCAAGGAATTACTGTTATCAATTAAACAAGTGGCTTGAGCACATAACTTCTTTGTTTTGCATTCTACTTAACGCTGCAATGCGTGCTTTTAAATGCCGACGGAAGTTGGACGTTCTATGACTACTTTAGAATCTAATTCTTAACTTTAACGGAAGTTTCATGTACGTGCGTAGCGTAAAGGCATATTTAAATTTTCCTTGAAATAATTCTCTCTAAACGATTCTCTTAAATGCAAATAGCCCTACTAATTGTAAGACAGTAAAACGTGTTTGTTAACGCGACGGTAGTTAAAGATATTTGCCATCTTATTGTGTATTCTTTCCATGATTGTACTGCGAGGAGAAAAGGTAATTATTTATGTGAATTATGAAGATAATAGTTTTACCTTAAGAATTTTTGCGATAATACGTTAATTATTTGTAGAGTGGAAATATATTGGAATGGTAGCCACTAGTGTTATAATTTTGTTCACCTGTTCATTGTTTTCATAGATAATTTGCAGCGTTTTCCTTTATTTCCAAGCACGGCCATTGAAATTTTACAAATCTTGCACAAGAAATATCTTCGTGTTCACAGTTTCATGCGTATAAAGATATTTCTCCTAAAAAACTTTTATGCTCCTTTATGTGATTTAAACTGAAATACGAATTTGCATAAACAGCTTCAGTCTAGTTATTAGTCAATCTAATGCACGTATATTGCTTTTTTCCTTCTTTCACAATCACTCTTTCATTACGCGGATATATTGCTTCCATTCGTGCACTCTGCCGTTCAGTGAAACTCAATATGCCGGAATAAATCCCATTTCTATCGAGAGTCAATTCGATACCTATTATTCTCAGCGTGAAGAAATGATAGTGAATGGTGCCGGCGGGAGACGTCGCACCGTACAAATTTACACGTGTAGCGTCGGGGATACACGTAAATTGAAAAAAGCTATTTTACAACCATGGAATGGGTCACTGAACCCTTTGACCAATGATTCTTTATTTATTCCAGAAAGAATCTGCTTATGATAAGGGAAGTCCTTTATAGGGAGGGCTACAAGTCAATTTAATTTCTAGATGCTATACAAAGATATCGGAGTTAGTTAGCTGTTTAGCGGTTTACCGTTTTACCTGTTTACCTTTTTAGTGTCGTACCAGGCAGCAGCGGAATGACTTTGTTGTTAAAACTACAAATTCGTGCCATATCCGACAGTATATGCATGAAAGGTTAAAACTCATTACCGGATCTAATTAGAAGGTACGAAGCATTTAAACTGCGTCAGAAACGAAGATTTCCGTGACGAAACATACGACGAGTTTCTAATATTATTTGTCAGAATTTCTTGTCACGAAGAGTAATTTTCAAGGGAAATATGGTTTACTTTTATGATGATGATTTGCCGTTTCTCGAGCACGAAAATGTCAATTACAAACGCGCTAATACGTTTTGCAATCAGAATTAGTTAATAGTTTTTTCTGAATTGTAGAAATCTTGATTCACTCGATTATGAAGTTTTCCGTAATGATAAATAATATTCGTCAATTTCGTAACCTTTGTGTAACAATGGATTGCGCGAAACGAGGTATGAGGGTGCCGTTTTTCTTTGGCATTGTTATTTACGAGATGTGACCGATCGATTTACGTATACTTCGTTCGAGCGAAATTGCCATGCAGATATAATCGAAGGTGAAAATAGTAGGGTTTGATTTCGGATTTACCATAAGGACAATGGAAATCGCCGATCGTGTCTTCCGATAACACTGTTTCATAAAATGTTACATAAATAAAATTAATTAATACAGCTTTACGCAGTGCCCTACAATTTCACAAAGAAACTGTTCAAGAGCCGAAACAATTAATTCGCGTGCGTTCAAGTTAGATAAATCACGGTTAGACAAAAACGTGTCCCTTGAAACCCGTTTTGTTTAACCTGTGCTCGATCAATCCGAGTCATTAGAATATTCGTAAAGTATTCAGTTTTTCCGTACGATGAATCGGCACTGTTCGATTCACGCGCACAGGTACATTGAACTTCAAGCAATTGCAGTTGGTAAATCGCGTGCCCGATTGCTCCAACGGGGGGGTATTAATATCGCGATAGCCTGGCGACATGTTTTAAGAACGGCCTTGCAGAAGTTTGTCGTTTAAAGATATTTATCGCGATCCGCGTGGAACGTGGTGTTGATCTTATCTTCGACTCGAATTTCTGCGGAGACCGGTTCGTTTAATTCGCATTGCGGTAGCCAAATAATAAGTATACGAAACTCTCGCTATTTTCGTGGAGGGGGAGAATTCGGTCGGCCGTCGCGGGAACAGTATTTTCGTCGAGACCGTGATTACCGTCGATAGATTTGAGAATGTACCTCAATTGAAACTTTTCGATCGAAATCTCTGAGCTATCTCCAGGATTTCGTGCCGAGCGGTAGTTATTCCCGTACTTGGCGCGTAGAGAAGCACTCGGTGCTAATCACTCGGGTTGGTCTGTTTCAAACAAATCACGGTGTAACATTCCGTACGTGTGGCCGTGCACGATTATGCGGGGCATGCGGATGTGGGAAAACCGGAAGCATCGTCGGGAAGACACAAATTATCGGATTCTACTCGAAAGTAGAAAAACCATTCGAAAGTTATGATAGACATGTTTGTGACGGACGTTTTTGGTTATATCGTAAATATAGTGTAATTACTAACGATTAATTCTTCTGTATTTACTTTATTGAAAGCCGCATTTCTTTTGCGCAGTTTCGTGTTTACTATATAGTTCATTATGAATATATTATCCATTGTACTTCTTCCGCTCCTGAATCCTGATTACGGTTCCGTTATTATATCTTTTTCTTCCATTTCCCTTTTCAATTTTTCCTCCAGACACATTCCATATATTTTGTATACATTTTTGAAAATAATTCTATCTCCCGGCAACGGTTTTAATTTTAGGAACAATTGGATAATTTGAAAAGTTTAGCGCCAAATGTTGACGCTGGGAAATTATCGCAATTATTATCGTGCTCGCACGCTTTGGTGACGCAGGAAGCTGTAAATTTAGGTCTTCCAGATTTTCCTTTAGATAATCTCTCACTGGCTGCTATTATTCTGGTAAATATCACTGCGCTCCTGTTACCGGTATTTCTCCAGGAAACTGACGTTAAATTTATTTATTCTCGCAGGATAAGTGTCCAGATCTGCCGGTATTCGACCTCTTTTACAGATTATATCCGTACAAATTATTTTTGGGAAAAGAGGGTCAAAGCGCGGTCGAAGATATACTCGAGACTTTTAACGTTTTGGATAGTTCGAAAGATCAGAGTAAAGTTAACAAGCGTATCATCTTAAACAAAAGGATTGATAATTTGGCCAATGTCACTATAAAGCGTGATAAAGCGGAAGCAACGTTGAACGTGAGTAATTTTTATCGGAGGATATTAAAAATGATGCATATATACCCCAACAGGTATCAAAGGGTTAAATAAAGATTATGTGACGAATTTTCATTGAATTAAAAGTTATATAAAAACAACATAAAAAAAAACTCAAGTTGCGTATAATCAACAGGTTCCTTGCGGTTCTAAAAATTTAGGTGAAAATACGAAGCAGGATAAATATGTAGAGACGAATTATCAAAATAATTTATTAGGGAGCATAGTCGAATCGCATTTGGTCTCTGACTTGTGTTTGATCGGCCCGAAAGGTTGTGGAAAATCCACGACTATTCAAAGATTCGCAGACTTAATGGGATACCAAATAGAACCAATAGTACTTTATCAGGCAAGTCTTACATTCCTATTTTTCCTATAATTATTTAATAAGATGTTATAAATATACACAGCTGCGCATTATTTATCTAACGGCAGCCACTTAAATATCTTCTCGGTATTTCGTTCCGATTCTCTTATTTGACAACTCTGCACGATGGTAATGGTTGGTAGCGAACGCGTTTCATTTTACAGAAAGTATGTTTGAAAAAAGAATTGAAACGTTTCCTCAGGATATGACAGCTAGAGATTTAATACAACAACGGACCACGTTACCTAACGGCGATACCGTTTGGAAAAACTCGCCACTTGTTGATGCTGCTCTACGTGGGAAATTAGTTGTGTTGGATGGAATTGATAGAATTCATCGCAGTACTTTGGCCCTATTGCATAGGTATATTTAAAATGGATAGAGTAGTGACACACGATTCACTTAGACATCCTTGGAATGTGAATGTGTAAGATTGATCATTGACGTTCTCTTTAATCGTAGATTAGGCCACGATCGAGAATTACAATTACACGACGGTAAAAGACTCTTGCGTGCCGATCGTTACGACGAAATAAAAAAAGAGTATGATAAGACCGACGCTGACATGAGTGATTCCGGAATACTGCGTATAAACCCCTCCTTCCGTATGATAGCGTTAGCAGAATCGCCAATAATTAATAGTTCGTCGGGGCAGTGGTTAAATGCAGAGCTGCTCAGTCTATTCCTCTTCCACGAAATGAGACCACTCGAGAAGTCCGAGGAGATTCATATTATTCGATCGAAGGTGAGTGTTGTTCGTGTGTGATAATTCTTTTGTTAAAATAATTGCTCTTACTAACTGAGGAAGGCACTTAGGTGTTCCAAATCGATGTAGTCCGATGGACTATCAGTTGCAGGGTCTAGACGAGAACGATTCATCGATGTTTATCTTATTCAGACGAATCAAACAAATGTTATAGCTTTGCTGTTAAAATCAACTATCATTTCTCTGCCTGTAACAATTTATGGCTACTAATAGCGACTGTTGATTGACCATAATCGGGTTTACTGTTTAGCGTGGGAATCGATCGAATATTCGTTACATCTGCTCCTATAGATACCTGTGGTCGATACCACGTCGAATCGCACACTTAAATTCTTCGAAATTCTAATTTTGGTATATGTTGTACAAGGAGATGATGTAAGTCACTCGAATTTTAAAAAATTTTTTCGATGGTGTGCTCGGTAACATCGGTTTGGAACACTGACATAGCTCCGCCTAAAGAGTGAAACTAAAGAATGAAATATCTTCCGCTGTTTTCAGTACGGGGAGCCATCCGAAGCATTATTAAAGATTGTAAACTTGGCCCACGTACTGCGTTCATCTAGCGACCCAACTTTAAAGTCATTGGCTGGATCTCTTAGTACGAGGCAACTTTTGAAAATAGCAGGGAGAATGCACAAGTTTCAAACGGACGATGCCTACGGCGCGGTGCAACGTGCATGCCTGGCTCGCTTCTTACCGGCAGTAGCGAAGCAAGCACTGGAAGAATGTTGCAATCGATTAGGTATCGTTCCACTGAAGAACGCGACGAACGCGAACATTACGTACAAAGTCACTGAGAATACTGTACAGATCGGTAATACAGTCGTGGATCGATACGCCACGACGGTCTTAACGAAAGTACCTGACATTTTATTCTACGACGTACCACAGCACATTGCACTCTTAGAAAGTTTGCTCCAAGACTTTAGTTTAGGGCAGAATCTCCTGCTCGTTGGAAATCAGGGGGTTGGGAAGAATAAAATAGTCGACAGATTATTGCAGCTTTTAAACAGACCCCGCGAGTACATACAATTGCACCGAGACACCACTGTTCAGACCTTGACTTTGCAACCGATGGTTAAGGACGGAAAGGTTGTGTACGAGGATTCGCCGCTTGTGCAGGCTGTTAAATTAGGACACGTGCTTATGGTCGATGAAGCGGATAAAGCACCCACGCACGTTACTTGTATATTAAAAGTATGTACCGACTCTAATTGATTCTACTAACCGCAACCGTATTTTTATGCATCATCGATACCTAAACAACGACCCACTACTTTTTAGACTTTAGTCGAATCTGGTGAAATGATTCTATCGGATGGTAGACGTATCGTGCCTTCCACGAGTTCCCTTGCGGATAACTCGGACAGTATACCGCTTCATCCAGATTTCAGAATGATAGTGCTCGCAAATAGACCTGGTTTCCCGTTCTTGGGAAATGATTTCTTCGGAGCGTTGGGTGATTTGTACAGTTCGCATGTAGTCGATAATCCTAGCATTGAGAATGAGATAGAATTGTTGAAGCAGTATGGCCCTAACGTGAACGAGAGAGTGATACTTAAATTGGTAAAAGCTTTCGGCGAGTTGAGGGGTATGGCTGATCAAGGTCTTGTCTCTTATCCATATTCCACTCGCGAAGTTGTTAACATTGTGAAACATTTGGAGGTACGTTAATACGCTTGAATAAGATAAATGGCACAGTAGAGTTTTGCTAAACCGGATCACATCGGCCACATCGGATTAGCGAGACTCTGCTGTACTGTTAGTTGATGCTGGAAGTATTAATTATGTGCCACTTATCGTTGTTTCAGAAATTTCCAGAAGAACCTTTAGCTAATGTTGTCCGTAATGTGTTTGACTTCGACCGATACAGTCAAGAAGTTTTCGAGACTTTGGTAAATGTTCTCCATAAACACGGGATTCCTATCGGAGCTAGTGCGAATAATATTTCGTTAGCGAAAGAGTAAGATATTAGTGAATCCGTATCTAGTAATTAATGACCAACAAGTACTTTTTTAAATGTTATTATTTATAAGCATTATAGCGATATATTGGATGAAAATAAAGTGGAAAAAAAGAGTACGCCGTTAAACACATTTCTTCTCCTTTTCCTTTGCAGGATGTCGTTACCCAAAGCCAAGGACTGCGGCAGTTGGAGTATCTCAAACAAACCACAAACACTACCCGTTCAGGAAAGATACGTTAAATTCAAACCACCGGCTACTTTAACTCAAAATACTTCACCGTTAGATCGCATTGAAGCTAGATCAGCTTTATTCACTGAATTACAAAGTTACTGGACTATACCAGTTTGCGAAACTGGCGTAGTAGCGGCTTTATCAGTTGTTAAAGGAACGAAAGGTGACGGCACGGATGACAAGATTAATGTTCTCGCGACAAATCCTTTAACTATTTTTACCATGAGTCAAGAATCCGATACCGTTCAGGAAACTTTGATAGGCGGTTTAATAACCCCGGAAAGGGGCAACAAACCCTTATACACAATCACGTCTGACAACGATCGAAATATATTACTGCACGAAGAAAGTGTAAGTAGCACTTTAACAAAATTCAAGTACTCTCATGAAATTCTATATGAAAACATGTACATATTTTTTAGAGCAATTCTTTGCTACTGATAAATTTGGACGAAGGTTTCGCCCGGGGGATACAACTTTCGTCGTTCTTAGACATTGCTTCTGACAAAATATCGAACGCTTTTGGAAGCAGAAGCCTCCACTGGAAAATGAAGGATGACTTGATATCGTCGCACAATCAACTCGTTTTCTTCACCCACGACAATAATCAACTAGAAGTGTTCGATCTACGTTCCATGTCTGCGTATTCGATTAAATTGCCATTCAACATTGAATCGATTTTACTTCCATCCGACAATAGATGGCTCATTCAAGATACGTCGAGAAACAAATATATTCTTAGTAAATCTCAGGATTCGGCGCCCTGTCCTAATGTTATGCAAGAAGTGCAAGAGTCTAGTAACGATTATTTGAAGACCGCTTCGTTTCTTAGTTGCAGTAAGGGTAGCTTGAACAGTGGGTCGCTCAGCAAAGCATTGGAACAAAAGATTGATTCCCCAAACAGACTTTTGGTCACTGACAATTCCTATGCCGGTATTGCCATTGGATTTCCAGATTTAGATAGTTCCAACGAACTTTACTTTTGGCAACGGAAGGGTCGATCCAAAAATTTGTCACCGCCGATCGTTATGGAGAGCGGCCAAGTCATTCGAACGATTATACCGGAGGACGTACCCGAGGAAGTGTTTCCTAAAGCTGGAAAACGCTTGGGAGTCGCTGGTTATTTAGAACTCGTCGATACCGTGAATCATAGATTGCGTTACATACCAGTACCAGAGTAAGAGCTTATTGCAAAGTTTATACCTTCTCTGTCCACCATTTCACGACTCCTCGTTGTTTAATTTTTCACTGACAATATACTCTCCTCTTCATTTGTCACTCCCATAGACCAGTTAACGTGTCACCCGTGACTCAGTGGTTGTACACGAGAAACCTGCCCTTGTACGCATCGCTTAAATCGAATCAAGATCTCGTGACTGTAGACGCCGGCGGGTGTGTTCGTCTGTGGGAGACGTCCTTAGTTAATATAGAAAAATCGCTGGGAGCGTGGCGCAGAATGGTAGGGAGTGAGGAGGCGAAGTTACAGATTACCAAGGAAAGATACTCGGGATTAGATGTTAGCAAACCGAAGCATGGAAAGGTCGATGAGAATAACGATCCGCACGTTGGCGGTAATACGTGGGCCGGTGGAACAGGAGGTATAACCATTGCACGTGATACATGAATTTCCCCTAAGACTTAAATGGTCAATCAAAATCCTTTAGGTAGGGACACAGCGGGTCTGGGTGGTAAGGGTGGACCGTATCGTTTGGACGCTGGCCATACGGTACATCAACTTAGTGACGAGGAAAAGAACGCAGTGCCGGAACACGTAAAAAAGGCTGCAAGAGAGATGGGTCTCAAAGCGTTCAAGCAACGCTTAAAAGATATCAGGATGAGCGAATACGACCATAATATGTACGCGCAGTTCAGTAACGCTGTTCAGAAGCAGGTCCAGGCATTGAGAGTCATATTAGGTAAGCATCAAGTTGAAAATACACTCCGGAACAGAGTTGTTTGCTACGAGAATAGCTGTCCTGCTGTTATAATAATTTTATTAAATACTTCACCGTTGATTCCTGTTCGCAGGCAGTTTGCAAGCCAAAAGTAATGAACGCCAGTGGTGCAGACACCAAACTTCCGGTGAGCTCGACGATACCAAATTGATCGAAGGATTAACTGGCGAAAGAACAATTTATCGGCGAAGAGCAGAGAAAGAGCCTGAACTTGGTGCACCACCGTTAAAACCAAAACGTTTGAAATTGGTGGTGGACGTGTCTGGCAGTATGTATCGATTTAACGGATACGACGGACGCCTCGATCGCGAGATGGAGGCTTGCGTTATGGTAATGGAAGCGTTCAGCGGGCACGAAGGGAAGTTTCAGTACGACATCGTTGGCCATTCTGGCGATGATTATCGTATCACATTCGTGGACCGTACTCAACCGCCAGCTGATAATAAACGTAGATTGGAAGTAATTAAGGTAACGCGATTTAAGGGAATTCTAGTACTAAACGAGAGATGCAGTATTGCGAACAGAATCATCTTTTGTAGACAATGCACGCGCACTCGCAGTTTTGTATGTCTGGCGATAATACGTTGGAGGCGACGCAGCACGCGATTATCAGTCTTGCTAAAGAAGACACCGACGAGTCTATCGTTGTTGTACTTTCGGATGCGAATCTGGAACGTTATGGCATTCGACCCGAGAGGTTTGCGAAGGTACTGACGTCTGATCCAAACGTGAACGCTTATGCGATATTCATTGGATCTTTGGGCGATCAAGCGACTAGGTATGTAGCGAATAATACTCGTGAAATAATTGTAAAAGGTATTTCTAGAATTTCTTAAAGGATCGTATACGTCTCTCATTTATCAACCATTGCATGCATCTATTTTTTAGTGTGGCTTCGTATTTTTTTTTTTTTTTTTTCAAAAATCCCTCTCGTGGACCTATAATGACGGTCCTGAACAATAATGAAAAGAGCGTTTCCTACAGAAATGTTTTCTCTACGGCGTTCTCCAGATCGCTTCCCCAGAACGCTGTTTAAAAATAATTTTCCCAAGTTTATAACAAATTGTAATTTTGTGTTTCGTAACAATAGAAATATAAGTGTCGTTAATTTTATTTCAAGGTTGATAAAGAAAATGCCTTCGGGACATGCGTTCGTTTGTATGGATCTCAAGGATATTCCCCGAATTTTGCAACAGATATTTGCTGCGTCTGTACTAAGGACCACCGGATCGTCCAGTTGATGTTAATTAAAGCTTAGTTAAATTTGCACGATATGATCAATTTTTTTATACAAATTAGAAACATTTGTACATTTGCCACGCCAAAGCAAATTTGTTATTACAACATGTATGTAATTAATATAAGTAGGAATATATAGCTGTTAACCTTATAAATATAAACATGTTTTTTAAATATGGGCCAAGGAAGAAAATAAAGAAACGTGAAAAATATTCTCAGGTATTTTGATTACAGTACTATCTGCGGTTATGCTTTGCCACCTCAAAGATTTACAGAAACTGACTTTCCTTTATTGATCAGAATCCAGTTCTACTTCGTCGGTGCAATCTTTAATTTTGTCCTTTAGAGTAACAAGACTTAGCGATCCTTCTAAACCCAGTATTTTCTTTTCTTCTTCTTGCCTTCTTTTTGATCTATACAGAGGATTTTCGAATCTTCCATGAGAAACCGGGCTGTTTCTCCCCTCTTTAACATCTTGCACCGCATGTTCACGTGCGCCAGATATGTCGGCAATTTGAACAGCGCCCTCAGAGATATTGTCAAAGCGGGCAAAACTGAACTGTACTTCGGATTGTGGTTTGTCTACCCGAATTCCGTCCCGAATTGACGAAAAAGCTTCAGTGCAGGTCGATAGAATGCTGCAAAACATTACGATTCATTAACTTTTAATTGATCACGATATTTTAATCACTTATATATTATACCTAAAATTAGAGTTTAAAAGCAGACATTCTAATTTGCAGCGGAATGCAATTTGCACCGCGATCCGGCCTTTATATGAAAAAATAATAAAATAATCTTATCGACTCTTATAGAGTGAAAATTAATAAAAAATATACTCACTGTCCAAAGGTATAACCAAAGTACCCGAATACAATTAAAAACACAGTAAGTAAAACTATCGGTGTAACGAAGAAAGGTCCGAGTGCAACGGCTAATCGATGATCATGTAATGCTGCACCTGCAGTTTCCGTACTCAATACTTCGATCCCGACATCTGGAAAAATGTAAAAATCTTCAGATAATACAGCAATTTAATGTTACTACGGAAAACAATTTTTAATCTATGCTGTTTACATTTACGCGTTGATTTCACGATGTATAAATGTAGGTAGCTCCGTTACATTTACGCATCACAATTTTCAACTCTCAAACAGTAAAGAATCCTATGATTCAGGATCTCAGTGTCGTCGCAAAAAAATAACTGGCGCAGAAAAACGTAAGTGGAACCTTACTTCGTAAATGCCTCTTCATATTTTCCACTGCTTCTTGAGTGTAGACGCCAGAATAATCGCCCCTTTCAACTACAAGGGCCTCAACTGCGCCGCCCGTAGTACGTCTTAAATGCCACTCAATTTTATCCGTATATCCTTCCAAAGCTTCGTCTATCGCCGTTCGAATAATTGGTAAAGACGCGTCCGTCGAGAAAGATACACGGCCACCGCAATATCGACAACAGTGACCTTCCACCTAAAATGTCATACAAAAACTCCGTGGTATTACGTCAGTTATGCCGAACATTTATATTATTGTTTTTTCAATTCGGGTTTGCCGTCAACTTAACGTCGTATCGGGGAACAAAGATAAAGTAAAGTGTAGTGCGGATATTCCTCGATTATTATCATAGAGAACTTTAAAGGAACATTATTATTTATTGAAATTTTTATGGAATATTATTTTTATGAAATATCATATTCTCGACACTAACCGTTAGAGGGTATTCGCATGATGTAAAACCACACCTTGGTCTTTGTATTGCACAGACCTCTTCGAGATAATCACCGTTTGGATCATCTTGACAGGAACATGTGTCACAGCTATATTCACTGTATCTGTATAAACATAAATAAAACAACGACGTTATTTGAATGCGTTGAGGGGCTACACACCTTCCGTTTACCTGCGCAGTTTATCGCGCGCGAAGTCATGTCCGAGGGATAAACTGTTCGAACTGCGCAGTTTAGAGTGTTTAGATCGATTTTCGTGTCTCAGTGTTTGCAAATATGAACTTACTTTACGGTAAACCTTCCTCTGGAAAATTCCCTGTTACCTTCAAAGTCTTGCCATTGCCAGTTTGTAAAGGGATGCCTTTGGTTCGACATTCTGATCGAGTTCACTTGGGTTTGTTTTATCGGCAGAAGAACGGTGAAGGTGCGTTCGATATCGGGTAAAACGATATTATCCATACGGCATGGAACTCGTTCGAGATGTGGTACGGCATTTGAACTTCCGTCCCAATTATTGGGATCTGCCCAGAAAAAGTTGCCTTCCTTTACCCACCTATCCTCCGCTGCAGTTGCTTTTGATTCGCTCAGCTACAAATATTAGGTCACTTTTAACCTTCTCCTTACTATTTTTGTTTCTTCGTTTCAATGGTATTCTGCCTTCTTTTCCAGGACAGAGTAGCATTGAATAAACTTCTTTGCCTATGAAGAGGCCTCAAAACTGGAGGCGAAACGTCGGTAATTAATGTATCGGTGCAGGTTGTAGATTTTTGTGCACTTTTCTGTTAATCGTTTGTTTTTTGTCTCTTCGCGAATTTTAAACTTCATTAACGACCAGTTAATGACGCTAATTATTTGTATATACTAATACCTTGCTACATATCCGCAGTCTAGTAATATGTTATGTTAATGATGTAAGGAAGATTTCGATGGTGTACAAAATATTTGGTACGCTAACTTATGAGTAACCTTATCACTAGATAATTAAATAGAGATGAGGTCGGCACGTTACACTACTCGTGACCACGAATGGCCGTGAAAAAAATCGATTTTTTTAAACCGAGAAACGTATATGACTCCTTAAATAATTGTATATGCAAGTTGTACTTACTACTAAATTTCCGTCTCTAGATAAGACTAGAGAACCAGATCTGGGAAGGTCGATCTGAGAAACCCTCAGATTGATAGATTTCGCAATACCCACGGCATGTCGTGTTTCCAGAGGAAAAACTACGTGGCTGTCCTCCTCCGGTACACGATTGTTCGCCCAATTGGTGGCTGTTTGCCATTCCACATCCGGAACCCATTGCTTCTCAATAGCCGAGGATGATCTTAATATGATAATAATGAGTACCGCGTTTCGGTAACAAAAGTAACGAAAAACTTTCATATCTTCTATAAACACTTTTCCCGCACTTTTCAATGCACTGCGGTGATGTTCGCAGGCCACTCAGCTGTTTTACACTGATTCGCACTTGTACTCCACGTTTCACTATTATAACATTTACATGGGTAAATTCGTTTATGTTTTAACCAACACTCAGTTCACTACAGGACCGATATGTATTATATCAATTTAGGATATGTTTATTAAGATATATCACGTTACGTTACTTTGGTGTGTTTCATAGGCAAAGGTTGAGCTAAGACAAGGGATTTCCCTGTTTTAACGATTGCAAGCTGCCGTAGATAACAGGAATTATAAGGGGGCGTATCTAACTCACGGTTGCCTGGTACCGAATCATCTTACTTATCGCGGTTAAATTAATGTCGGGCATTGCATCAGTAAAAGCGATTTAAAGTCAGCTCACATTGTCCAAATCCAATAGATTAACAAATTGGAAAGTTGATTATGTTTGCTGGCAAACTGAAAAACGCGGAACAATTGGCAAATTACCATTGGGTAAAGTGGCAAATTACAAAACACTCTTACGACAGTTCTTTTTACAATCTATGCTTACCGCAAGTTAAATGTATAATTATAAGTAAATAATCGTTGATAAATAATTTTCATTACGCACACGCTTCTATCCTCATCGTTTATATTTTACGGTCGTTTATTACACATTTAATATCTATTAACATCATTAACGCTTATACTATATACTTAATACTTGGAGTATGTACATGTATAATACTTGGAGTATCGCTGGGCATTCACCGTCGAAGTTTTTAATCCGTATTTAGTATCAAACAAACTCCTAGAAGCACCCAATGGGAGTAATGCTCCGTTGTAGCGAGATTTGCTTCGAATACCAGACCTTCACCCATCGCGTTACGTCGATCGGATGTCGTGTACACCGGCGTTTTAAAAGTGTTCTACGATTTTAAAAGTAGTTGATAGTATTCGTTTAATTTTCATCTGCGTGTACGTGACTCTGTACAAATCGGGATAAGAATGTCTGTGTCGTTTGATACCTGTAGTCGGAGCCTGTGAGCTTCGACGGGTATGATTGTAAGTATCGGTAGTTCCTCGACAAGAATTTTTGGCCGGGGTCTTTGAAGACAATGCTCTTCCGTGTCCCATCTTGCGCCTTCCAAGTACAAACCGTTCACGTAACAACCCTTGAAGGATCGTTGGATGAGTAGGGTTCGGGTGGATAAGAAAATCGAGGGTGGATTTTAATAAATCAGTTAAGGGGATTCTGTATCCCTTGTGTCTTTACACGAGACTGTACTTATACATGACGTTAGTAACGGGGGGAACAATTGAATCGGTGAGAAGAAGAACAGTACTAGTTCAAATTCCACCTTTTTTTGTTGAAATTGGTTCGATAAATGCAGATTTAAATATATATTGAGATTAAGAAAAGTACTGTACCAGTCTATCTTTATTTGTTTAAGGTATGTTTTAGATTTATTAATTTATCTGTTTATCTCTGTCAATTGAATGATTTCGATCAACGTGTAGCGATCGTCGAGAGTCGACGATCTTCCCTTACCTGATCGGGTCTCTCTTCTATCTCGTCGGGTATTGTGTACTTGGATACCGCCGTATAGATACGCGAACGATCGAGGGGCCTGTTATTTTTGCGACAAGCCATTTGCACCAGGGCCGCCAAATAAGTCTCCGGGATGTGCAAGCCGGCTATCCAAAGCACTATCGGTTCGTTCGAGCCAGACTGATTTCACAACGATAATAAGGGTGTTAAAAATTTCTACCCAGATGCGGGCAAACCAGAGAATGAACGAATTGTAAGTAAGGACGTTAATGAACGTTAAAATACCATCGCCAACAACCTAAAAAGCGGGCTAAGTCCAAACACGATTTATAGTGACGCAAACAAGACCTGACAAATGGCATGCGAGGTATGCGCCATTAAAAAAAAAATTCATAAAAATGTTGCAATAGTAATGTGAAGCTTACTCTAGATAATAACTAAAAAAATTTGGTTTACATTTTGTTGTCAAAAGTTTTTCCACGGAACAGGAAACATTTTTGCCACTTAGCCCATTGTTGATGTCCAGTCCTCAAATATCGATATTCATAAAAGATCCGGCATTCTTAATCGTAAGGAGTATTCTTTATCATTTTCGACATACCCAATTTGTGTACTGTTCTATTCTCTTCTCGAAGTGATTCATCCATCCAGCGAGATTTTTCCTCGTGTTGGGTGCTAATCTTGCCCACTCCTGCGGCAAGGTTCCGTTGTAGAGAGCCGTGGAAATGTTTTCCAACATTCCATCCATCCCAATTTCACCAGCGATCGCCTGGAATCAAAGAGCATTCTGATTTGAATCTAATTCGAATCCGTTGATCCTTGTCACGCCGGCAAAGGGGTGACGATACTTTTTTCAGTTGTGAGAGACTTCTCTTCATCGTTCCGATTAACTTGTTAAATCTTTCCAATTCTTGAAATAAAACGATCGCGGTCGGCGTTACGGCTATTCCGAAGTTCTTCTTCACTTTGTTAATGTCGTACTCGGATGGCACTTTGCTCAGTATCTCCTGGGCGATGTTATCGATGAACTTATCTCTGCTTATACCGGTTCCAGCCACTTCTAAAATCGTCAAATGTCAGGTATTGGTCAAATTTCTACGTCCGTCGGTCACTGTTCACATATCCACCGGAGATGAGTCGAAATTAATCAAAAAATTAATCTATTACGTAATTAATTGAGTACTGGCAGATTCAACTCTTAATGAAGTAGATTCCATCTGAAAAGTTCAATTATTCGGAATTCTAATTATGTGTTTTAACCACAATTGTAACGAATTAACAGCTCGGTTAATAAAAATTCTAATTACTAGCTGCAATTATAATTGTAACAAATGAATAGGACAATTGATTATAAATTAATTATTTACGCCATACATTTAAACTACTCATCTCTGGTATCTACGATTACCCTTTACCCTTATTCGCGACAACTTACGTATCTTTTTCTCCAAGCACGCTAAAATCACACACCGTTAACATTCGCATCGGGACACGATTACACACCGTACCGATGGTTACAAATTCTCCATTACACCTTCCTCGCGTCCTTAAAGTTAGCTCTTACCAGTTTGGGGCTGCAACTCTATCAGATTGCTCCACATTTCTTTCACGGCTCGGGTGAAGTACCCAATCTCGGCATTTGGATGCAATCCAAAGACCCCAGGTGTGTTCACCAATGGGAGTTCGTCGATGAACTTCAAGTAATGATCGCGATCACCTTCGGGCGGTACCACGTAATCAACGTTGTCGTCGTGGTAGAAATGAAACGGTTGGAATTCGTCGAACAAAAAGTCCCCGAAATATTCCTCCATGTAAGTCTTGGACACGCGACGATCGTAACTGTCTATCACCCTTCCGCCATACATTACCTGGTGGTTGAAATCGAATCGGTGAGAAGAGGAACGATACGAGTTCAAGATCAGTTATTTTTAGATATTGTTACGAATCGTGCGAGAACGTAAACGTAAATTAGGCATATTTATAAAAGTAACGTTTATTCCCAGAACATAGGGAACACAACCGTTTCTTATCAGAACTCGAATACAACCGTCGATATATTTACAATTTGAATCTCGCCGCCCGGTAACTAACAACTGTCTATCGGCAATACTGGACACCAAGAAGGCAATGACATACAATGTATGTAAATGTATGTCAATGTATGTCTATGTATGTCATACATAGACATTCGTAACACTATTCGCACGATTCGTAACAGTATAATAAAATTTGAAAATAATATCCAAGTCGTTGACGAGGAAGTAAAAAAAAAAAAATGTTCAACGCACTTCTCCTATCAAGTATTGCAGACTGTTCCACGGTATATCGGAATTTTTGACGGACAGAGCTTTGGTGAGATACGTGTCCAAAATAGAGACGCATACGTTGAAGTCCGACTCGTTGAAGTCGTAATTTATATTCCAGCCGATTTTATCGTATCTCCTTCTCTCCTGTCAATTGAGTTTCAACCCTCAAGGTTAATTAATATTCGATTAACGAACGTGATATAATCTTGAGCGTTACAACGGTACAAAGGGTTATCTGACTCGCCTGTACGACAGCGTGATAAAACGCCAACACGTAAACCAGATGCTTGTAAATCGGGTGGGCACAGTTTTCCAAAATTTGCGGTCTCATTTTGAAATATGTGTTCTCTAGATTTAATTTCAAGCCACTCGGTGGTTCCGTCACAACTACAAATGGATTATTAAAAATTATTGTAGTTAAAACCGAACGCGTTTCAATAGGGGGACATAGATTTGTTTTTTTTTTTTTTAATTGGTAGGATAATTGATAGGAAGAATAATAAAAAACAAAGAAATAAGGTGAACCTTTGAGAGACTGTTGCAATATTCCGATCGGAAAGTTTGGAGTGGGGTCAGTGGTGAGCCACAAACGGAAATCAGGGTGAGGTTGTCCAATGTTCTCCAAAAGCTTCTCCAATTCCCTGGTGAAACTTAGAAGCAAATGGCAGTTTTGCAACATTAACCATTGTCCTCTCGAAACGGCTGTCTCTAGTAATTGCATCGCAGCCTAGACAATGTTAAATTCAAAGTAAGTAAAAGAACGATTTAACGCTAGACTACAAATCAATCATTCCGACTGGATTTAATTATCTAAGATTCAAGTATGAAAAAAGTGTATTTCGATTAATATAAATTCGTGTAATATTGTTCGTATATTTTCTGGCAATATCAAAATGAAAAAAAAAAGTAAAAGTTTGTTTTCTTCCATCACGTGTTCTATAAACAGGTATATAATAATTGTCAGTAGTTCTGCCGTTAAATTCAAACTCCGCGAAATATTTAATTGCCCAGTCTCACGTTTTCTTGTCCTTGCCCGAGGGAAAGGTACTTAAATTTCCCTCCTCCGCAGCCGTATCCGTCGGCAAGTTTCATCAGCTCCGCGGAGGGATCCGAACCGGGACTCAGAATAAAAACCACCGGCATTGTGGGTGTGCTCTGTTCGAAAATCAATTCCAAACTGACGTGAGGTGGGGTGACGTATTCCTCGCCCATGACTTCGGTGATGTAATTAATGATACCGCGGTAAACACGGTCTACCCGGAAGCACCGTATCAGCATTAATTTCTCGAAAGGTTTCAGTCTCGTGGAATAATCGGACGGAAACTCTTCTGACTCCGGGGCGTCCATATCGTACCACTGGTGATGTAAAAATGTTCAATATGTTACGTTTGTAAGTAATTTCTCGCTTTTGTTTATTTGATTCTTTTTCCCTCTATTTTCTCCTCTCGTGGCAAAGTGTACATACATGCGTAGTCGAAAGTGCTTTTTCTGCTCTACAAACCTACTATCAATTTCCTTGGCAAATTAATATCACTTTAATTTTAGACTCTATAAGTTGTAGGAGAATCTCCGGTAATCGTCGCCCATACTTCGTAGCAGTAACATTCGTTTGGCAAGAAAATTAATGATAACAGGTTTCTTGAGCAGAAAGAACACTTTTTGAATGGAGACTTTGCTGTTAAAAGACAAAATAGAGGAGAAATTAATCAAATAAAAAAATCGCCGGGACTTACCAACCCAATACAAGGTTGCCCGCAATAGAAACGCAAATCTATCGATTCTACGTTTCTTCGATCGATCGTGCTTTACTTACTTTTTGCCACTCCTCGCTCTGTTCCTGCAATTCCTCCGGAAGCCTACCGAACGTATCCGGAAAATCGCCGACCAACTTAAGGATGTCCTCCCACCCCGTAGAGGGTAGCCATCTATTCGGTTTGGCCCTGGCCGACTTTTCCAAAACGATGTTACCCTTGATGAAGAAATCCAACTGTCGCTGATCGACCCTCCTCATGCTCTGTTCCAGCCTCGTGCAAATGTGAAAGGAGAACAGTAATTTGTGCCTCTCGAAGATCCCCGTGCAACCATAATCGTAGACGTTCTTCGTCACCATCGGCAGGATATTGTTGAGACGCTGCTTCAGTGTAGGATCCGGCAATGCCTTCTTCAAGGAATAAACGAACACCCCGACGTAACTGATCAGGGAATACTGATACATCGGATTCACCGTCGCCATGTCAGCCAGGACGAAGAACAAGATAGCTCCTCTCTTCGCTACCGGTCTATAGCCATCGCGCAATTTGTTGACGTCGATCGCCGTTACCTCGCCGAGGTAGAGCTTAGACATCACCTCGGTGGCGCTCGCCTTGGTGTTCTCCAACGTCTGGATCAGCTCCATGTTGTCCAACATGTTGCCCTGATTCGTGGCTATCTCGAGTAAAAGACTGTCCTCGAGTTGCTGTAGCAAGTTCTTGTTCTCGCTGGTCTCGGCTATCAGGCTTTCCCGTTGCTCCTCGACGTCCGGCCTCTCCGTTCTCACCACTACTGATAAGAGCTGATCCTCGAGACCCTGTTTCGAATAGAGGGTTTGTTTAGATTTCTATTCTTCGGGCTTTCTCCCTTATTTTTATTTGCCTCTCCGCGTCTTCGTTTAAGCGTCCCTTTCTCTATTGGAATATTGGGTTTGAGGGGAAATCGCATCCCTTGCGTTTTATTTGTAATTTATTTATTATTATTTGCAATATATTTATGTATCCCTTGATTTTACCTGCCCGTGACGTGGAGAGGAAGAAAAAGAATTAAAAATGATGCTAAGCCCACACAGAATGTTTCGTTACATTCGCTACGGGTACGAAAAATATTAATTATTTTTGTATATAAATAAATATAATTATATATAAAAAGTATTTTTATTGACAACGTAAGCGGTCACACAGAGTGATATACATAGCGCACAACATTCCGTGTGGCCATTTACGTTGTAGATAAAGAAATCTTCCCCTTCAAAAGAAGAGTGCCATGCTAACCACTATGGTGACCATGTAATTGATGACGGTAGCTTTCGCGTACACGGCAGGATCGAACATGGGGTTTGAAATTTTCGTCGTTAGGTACATCCGGAACCGTGGATCGTAATCGACGTCCTTGTCGCCGAGAATGACAAACGTACGGCCGGCGACGACTGTAATGGAACGTCGTTGGTAAATAAAAATTTTCAAGTTTCATCTTACCTCAGCACCCTTCGTTTACCTACTTTGAATATTTTTTGAGATCACATTATCCAGAACGGGATCGATCTCGTCGACGTCTTGAAACAGTACCGGCAAGCCGTACTTTATCGCGAGTTCCACTTGCTTAAGAAAATCAGGATCCGTGAAGGAGAGGACCTTGAGGTTCTGCTTCTCCTCCTTCTTCTTTATCCACTTGAGCGCTTGCTGCTGGGGATCGATGCAAAGCGGAAATCTCGACGATCTCGTCGTTAGAATACCATTTTGCACGGAGAGCTCGTCCGGTGGCAAGCCTTCCGAAGTCCATCTTTCCAAATTAAAATATTAATTAAAATTCAATTAAAATATTTACCCGATAATCGTACGCAACGATTTAATCAAAAATATCGTATCTACAAACGACACCGTCTCACGTGCTAATTTCCACGTCGCTGCTCATCTGCGACTCAATCTTGTAAGTTTCCTCGAACGGAATTTTCTTTTCGGCGATACTCTTGCGCCAATCGTCGTAGACCATCAGATTCCGATACTCGTATGAGAACGGTCCGGCGTAGGCTAGAAATCCAGCAGAGAGCAAGCAATTCCCAATGATCTTGTCGGTATTCGCGTGTAGGTTCTCCAATTCCTGTTGCCATCGAACGTTCTCCGAGGATAGTCCGTTTATCAGTTTATCAGCCGCTATCAGTCGTCTTTGCATTAGATCCGTCTCCTCCTGAAGCCCCTGTCTCTCCGCCATTGCTTTTTCGTATTTCGCGTTCAGATCGCTTATGATTCTCTCGATCTTATTGAGTTCCCGCTCTTCCTTCTCCAAAGCCCTTCGGGCTCGTTCGGATTCAACTTGAAGCGTTTGAACTCGATCCATTTTGGGCTTCACCTGTAAGGAACGGCGAGTGACGATGGAAGATGCGATGGTCGATGGAAGGCGTCGAGGAACGTACCGTTCATTCGTTAGAATGACGTAACGCGAAGAGCATAATTTTGAATTCGAATACCTTTGATCAGGACAATCTTGAAATATGAACTTTGTTATAATAACCGATTGTAGTGGAATAAAATTATCGTTAGCTCTCTGTGTAGTGTATCAGTTCTAAAACGGCAACGTAATGGTCATACGTGCCCATTATTACGAAAATGGCCCAAGTTCTGCAATCATGTGCAATTTAAGGGCTAAAAACGATTAAAAAAAAAAATGATTAAAAATTCTTGAGTTACGTCATAATCGCAGCAAACACGAATATACATAAATATAAAAGCAGTTCCGAAGCAGCGATACAAATATTAAAGCAGTTCCTCGGCCACGGGATATTCCTCCAACTGGTAATTTCGTTCATAAATTGTAACGCGTGTACGTGTATACCTCCTTAAAAACGGCACAATAATCCAGTACAGCGAGCACGAACTTGTACAGGCCGTATCCGGCCTTACTGATAGCTTGCATCTGCTCCAACTTGTTGGATTTCTTCAAGTGCGCCCTGACCGCCTGTTGCTGCCGCAGCGTGATCTGATCGCAGTTCATTTCTTGCAACGATCTCAGGAATCCAGGATCGCTCATCATTCCCTTCGCGCCTTTCCAGGAAACGTCCTTGACGCCACGCAGTATAGCCACGCATTCCGAGACTACTTGCACCGCTTCGGGAGGCGTTGCGAAGGATCTAAACACATTTCAGAGAAGCGACGGTAGTTTTGTAATAAAAGAGATATAGAAATCTAACGATGTTCCAGACGGCGGTCAACGGGTTACTTATAATAATGTAGAGTTCGAGAAACGATCGGGTCTGCTCGCGATACAATGTATCGTTTTCGGCGTAGCTGGTCGTCAGCGATGCGCCGAACACGTGCGGTTGTACGAATGTGAATTAGTGTGAATGTACGTGCGTGCGATGAGTTTGTGTGACAGAGGACCGGCAAGCCAGTCCTCGCGGAACAGCGATCAGCGAAAGAACGATTTATTTTTTCTGTATTTTTGGTATCCATTTCACTGTTAACCCTTTCGCTACGAGCGGTGACTATAGTCACCCAACGCCTGACGCTCCCTATCTACGAGCGGTGACTATAGTCACCCAACACTTGACGCTAGCTACCTACGAGCGGTGACTATAGTCACCCGCGACTTTTTGTGAGCAGAGTATATTTTTTATCTCCATAGTTACCCATCGCAAGTATTTTGCATTTGTTTTACGCTGCGGAATTAGAAGCTGATGCAATGAACAGCAGTATAAAAGTAACATTTCGGCTCTGCGTAAGATACCGCGGTATTGAGCGCATCACGGGCGATTACAGTTGTTTCGCGAATGCATACTTTTGGCGCGGCGGCTCACTCAGCGAGTGTAGCGCGCCGAAGAATGCGTCCGTAGCGAAAGGGTTAATAAAAACACTATAATAATATATGAACCTTATCTCGGTAATGTCTGCCTTTTCGAGTTCGCTGAGAGCCAATCTCGCCGCTACTAATGCTGGCTCCGCCTCTGCCAACACTAGTCTGGCTTCCTTTTGCTCCTTGTCGATCATTTTCCTCTGATCACCGATCTCTTTTCGCTTCTCCTCGCTCAGCTCCTTCTTCTCTATCGCTATGTCGGTACTCTCGCCGATGGACGACAACAGTTCCTCGCAGTTTTTCGTCTGATCGGCCACTTTCACCCTCTGCACGGCCAGAATCTCGTTAAGCTCGGCTAGCGTGACAGAGGCATCGGCGATTTTCTGCAAACCTTTTCGATAACGCGAGGATTCGTCAAAATTTGAAATTAAATTCTTCGCGAATTGCTTAGGACTCTTTTACACGGTGGTACATTGATCCGCAAATAAAGTAAGAAAGGCGTTGCGTCATTCTAATAAAGTAATAAAGTAATTGTGTCGTTGGATATCGAAAATATTTTTCATACCGAACATTTTTAACAATACTGTTACGAAATACCATTGCCTCCTTTGACGTAATTAGATGGACATTTAAAATTATATCACACGAGTATTGTTCTTACTGTATTCCCAGACTGAAAGATAAACAGTGGAGACTGAAGAGTAAAAGATATCGTATCGCGCGAATGTACCTCCGGAAAGTCGATCGCACTGCGAGTCGATGTATTCCTTATTCTCGATCAACTGCGCGAGATACGTATTTATGAAATCAAGGTAGTGCTTCGGCGTCACGTAATTCCTCCTTCGGAGTTTAGTTTGAAACTCTATCGTATACTCGCAGACGATCTTATGCACGTACACCATGTGTTCCACCAACGCCTCTCTGTGACTCTGCGACACGTTTGGATTCTGAAACACGAATCGGGTCTTCGGTGTGTTTCTTTCGTTCGTTACTTTCAGCGCTTGGGATTAATTTATCGTTCGTACATCTCTGAGAGTGAAGTTAGCCACGGCTACCAGAGCTTGATCCGGCCAGGGAAACATCCAGTCTATGGTGGTGCTGTTCACCAAACCAGGGTAACTCCGGCAGCGAGTTCTCAACGCGTCCCCCGATGGGCTCATTGACAGAGCTATTCGTAAATTAGAAGTGCTGGTTGACACGAAGTACGACCACACGCTCTGTCTGGAATGAAAGTGGAAAATTCTTACCGATTAATTGCGAGGGTAACGTCGAAATAACGGGAGCGAGAAAACGCGCGTCGCTACGTTAACAGTAAAGCGACGCGATTTAGAAATTAATGTTTTCGGTGTAACGACAGGAAATAGATTCCGAAGAGTAATTAATATTATGTCAGCATTGTACTATTGGGTTCATGCATAACTTCGTGAGGTTTTTTTAAATTTTAAAATGGGTACTGTAATAAAAGATTTTTTTTCTCTTGCAAGGAATAAACTGCAATCAGATTACGCTGCTGCAGCAACAGGCGGTCAGAGCACGCTTGAGAAACTCCTGTACCGATGCAAAATTTTAACGAATAACTGTGGTACTAACTCTGTACTAACTCTCAATTTCTCTCATAACGCGTTACAAATCAATCGCGTCGTACTAGGATTAACCGTCCCGTAAAATGACTCATTTTCAATTATCCCACTTTTCTATACACCTACTTGGTAATACCAAAGCCAGCCTCGGCGGCGTTGTTCCTGCAAGAATTAACAATCTCGTCCTTCTCCTCGTCGTTGAAGAGTGCAGGCACCACGCCGGTCATCAGCATATTGTTAATCAACTCCAAGAAACTCTCGTCAACGATTTGAGAGGAGGTGAACAGAAAGACAACCTTCTTGTTCTCGACGCCGACTTTGTTGTACAAACTCTTCGCGTCCTCGCGGAAGGAGGCCTCGTTGTATCCCCGACTCAAATTGATCTCGAATATTTGGCAGTCGGCGGCGAAAGACGCCAATCTTATGACAGACTTCTTTCCGCTGCCCCCGATGCCGACCACTAGAACGTGACCCCGGTGCATCCTGAGCGCGCGATGCACTCTGGTCAAGTGCTCGAGAGCGTCGTTGAAGAGAACCATGTTGATCTTGGTTGCATTCCTCTCGTTGTATTCCTCGAAGATCTTTTAACGCGAAACGGTGCATTGTTATTCGGGAGGATGCAAGTCGTAGTGGTGTAAGTCGAATCAAGAGACAAGGTGTTTTGTCGGGCAAAGTACAAGTACGCGAGACTAGACCTTGTATCCTTTTTCAGAAAGAATGAACAGAGGTTTTCGAGGTGGTATTAAACAATTAATTTAAAAAAAAGTGTAATAGCCATCGGAGAGGCTGCGCCGAGATTAGTAATTTTAGTACGATTTGATCAGAATTGGTCCAGCCAATCACGAGATATGGGATCTCGAAAATTATTTTTATTTTCATGTATTATTAGTTGAAAAACAAAACTTTTTCGAGACTCTCCATTAAAATTAGTTTTTCAGCTTTCGCGTCGTTCGAGATAAAATCGCACAATTTGTAAATTGCGTTATAAAAGTACCGTTTTGTACGAGAGTTACCTGTATTAATAAGAGCCACTATACATACTTATATACTATATTTTGAAGTCAATTAAAAAAATAGTCACCTCCAAAAATAGATTGTAAACGGCCTCGTAATCCAATAAATCCTCGTAGAATCGTGGTTCTCCCTCGTTGACGGCGTTACGGAAATCGCCGAAGAGCAAGGGATCTCGTAAACTGTAATTGATCACTTCCGGTTCTTCTTCCCAAAGATCCTCGATCTTTTCCTTCAAATGATCCATAACGAAGTTTTCGTCCTGCAATGACGTCGTTAGTTCAGTTTTCTCTTACCAAGAGACCCGTTTCGATGGAAACCAGAAACTTTCTTCGGGAGAATCTCTTACCTCCTCGCTGATCAGTCGATCGCATATCACTCTAATGAACTCGTTTCGCCAAAGTCTGACAAATTGTTTCACCGTCGTCAAATAATCGGGATGACTTTGCAGAAGACCCGCCATGATCCTCGAGAGGTCGCGCATGTTGAAAATGTAATGAAATTTGGATGGCGTCGGTAGCAATTCGGTACTGACTATCTAAAGAAATTGAAACGAATGGATGCGAAGATCAGGTTAAAAAATTTCAGGAAATCTATGATTGTTGGATTAAGGGTGCTGAGCATTATGGTAAATTTTGAAAAGCAATTGTTTTTTCTCACTCAAACGTAATGAAACGAATGAAAAGAAATATAAAATACAAAAAATAAAAATATAAATTCATATATGAACGTCGGAAAAAAAATTTCGAAAAATACTTTGCGATCAGACTGCATGCATTTATCACAATCTATACTACTGTAGTATACACAATCTATACTCTGTACTGTTTTAGAAATACTTTCTCTTCGACCAATTGTCTGTGATTCTAACCGGTGACTGACGGGGACCAAACGGAAAATACAATGTCAGTGACATGGCGCTTAACGTGTCAATGACAATTGGCACGCAATGCGTTAACTCGCAAAGAAAAAAAAAAAATTGTGTTCAACGTTCACCACTGCCCAGTGCCCCCGACAATGAGAGTCGTAACCTGGTAAAGTTGCAGGGTCAGTCGGGTCAAATCGGTGGCGATCGTTTGTACCTCCATCGGGAACACGCTCAAGTGTCCCGTCAGAATGCTAGTGTAAATGTAATCGAGGGTCTCCTGCGACGGGAACGTGACGTTGTATACGCAGAACATGGAAATGAATCTGGGATCGACTTCGTTTCTACCGCCGCCAGGTTCGCCCATGGCTGCCAAATAGCCTGCGCATAGAGTCGATTTTAATCCGGCGTTTAGCTCTTATTTATTTATTCGTTTAATTCGTCGATCCGGGAACGATCGGACTCACAGATGTCTCTCATGTGCTTCAACATGAGATCTCGTCCACGCTCGTAAAATCCGCCCCTTTCAAATAGATACTTGAGAAGGGCGATCGGCTGTTGGGTGCCATAAGTGTCCACCAATGGCATGTTCATGTCGTCGATAAAGACCAGCAATTTCTTTCCGGGCGGCGGTCCAAAAACTTCCCTCGTTCTCTTCTCCACGGCAGACTCGATGTTGTGCTGAACGTCCATCGAAGTAGTTCGGGATGAGAAATTAATCGGAAGCTGATTCTGTGGAGAATTTAGGATAAATAACACAAGCGTCGACGGAGGATTGCTTTTTTTAACCCTGCTGTCAATAACCTGGTACCTGGATACCCATTTTAATTTTATATAAGATTGTAAAAATCGTCTACAATAATAAATTATAATAAATAGAACATATATACCTTGGACAGATTTACAAACATCTGTATCGTTCACATTTAAACGGAAATTCAATTATATATACACAAATCAATGAAAATAATTTGGTGGGTACCCGGGTACCGTTTATGGGACATCGTCACCTATATGTGGGTGACGGGGTACTTACACGCGTGTGGGTGACGCCACGATTAGCGCGTACTTTCAAGTTTGAAGATTAGCTTTCTATAGTTTTGAGCGTACGCTCAAAGGAACTCACGTATCTTTCGCTGCTCAAGTTTCGCAGGAATTCCCGGATTATCGCAGTTTTCGAGGTACCAGTCTCGCCGACCAGTAACGCGGGTCGATCTAGATCGTTCATCAGACCGAGGAACCAGGTTGTACGTAAAGTATCGATGGTAGGAACTAAAATATCCGAGAAATGCTTCTCCCGTTCGTGCACGTATGCTGGCACCAATGATTCCCACGGAACCCAAATCCCTTTTTTCACGTCAAGGTAATAATCGTACAGTGTCGCGAACGTTACAGGTAGGTATCCTGTTAAAAAACCATTTTTTCCACAACGAGGAACATGGAGGGAGGGAGAGAAAATAATTTAACACTTTGCGGTCCATCATCGATACAACACCGTCATACTTAACACTAGGACACAGTTTAGGTGACTGGTTTTACAATTTTATTTAAAAATTCCTGCTTCGTGTTATATTTTTTCCGCACTGATGGCATGGTTTTCGCAAACATAACTTGAGGAATAGTACAATGAATTTCATTTTTTCTTATTTATTTTAAATCAAAATAATTTTCTGTCCTGTCTATTTATACCAATACTAGTCAAAATTAATGGTATTTGTCAAAGTGCAAAAAAGCCTGCAATCTGTGTCCCGAATCTGCGCAAATATTACAGCTTGTACTCTTTAATAATAATGAAAAGTATCAACTTCATGATAACAGTTCTTAGAGTACACTTTCTATATATCAACAATTGAGGACGATAGTCACCGAAATAACTCAAAACGCGGTACCACAGTTCACCGCAAAGCGTTAAAAAGCAACTCACGTATAGTCGCTGGCTTAGCTTGAGTATCCTGAACCAGCATAATGCCAGAGTTTTTCTTTATGTATTCGTCAAACCTCGATCTAGCATCGTTCACGAGAGCCGCGCCAAAGGAACAGTAACAAGCCTGAATGTACATCGCTTCGAAAAGTTCCTCTCTACCGATCGCCGGCTCCATTCGAATTTCCTCATCGGCGTCAACCTCCGCAGCGGAGGCAGATTCCCTTTCCGGTGAATCGCTCGAACCCATCAACGAGTACAGTCCGTCGAACACGTAACAGAGTTGAGTTAACTGAAAAGTAAAGCAGAGGGAAGCCGATGATACCTCCGTCGATTCCTTTTCCCCGCCTGACTAACAGCGCTTTTCGATAACGGGGTAATTAACGGTGAAGAAGGTGATCTTAATTATTACCATGTTCAGTCCCGTTTGCGGTACGATAGTCTTAAGCGGCGGGACCGCTTGCAAGCCCAGCATTCCTTCTATAATGAGCTGAATCGTGCCGTGCACGTACTTCTCGCACATTCCGCTCAAGAGATCTTGGTCCGTGTCCCTCTTGCCGCGTATCCACTTGTCCATGTACGGCTGATAACCGAGGTTCTTTGGATCCACGTAGACCATGCCCGCTCTGGACACCGTGGCCGGCGACGCGTATTGCAGGTCGCCTACCTTTTTTTTTTTTTGTTTTGTTTCGAGAGCCAGTTCGATGTGAGGATGAGCATCCGCGTTCGATGTGGAATGTTCGAATCGGCGAGAGGGAACGGTGCAAGTGCGATATCACATGTGTTTTTGGAGATCACGGATTTAACGTAATTAAATTATTTAACGTAAAATGTGTGAATCTGGGAGTAGAAGCGAAGAATGTTGAGATTTAGATCGTTCTGCTGGTCCAGGGGTTCAATCGTGGTTTTAATAATTGCGAATCTTGGGAATTACGAGTATATACGGGAAGGGAGCAATTTTAAAATTTTGTATGTCGTACTCTAACAATAATGTAGGGTGGCCACTGGAGGACTGAGGGGTTTGGAAAAGTCAGTATTCAAAAATTCGCTAATTTTCCAAAATTCTGTCAAACGCTGCGTCCTATAAACTGTTATACTAAAATTGAATGTTACGCGCGTATTAGCAACAGTCAGCGTACGTATTTCGATACGCGTATCGTACCGTTCTCCTCCTTACCGATTCGATCGCAATTACACGCGAAAACGTACCGCGTGGAAACGCGATAATCGCAGCATTACCTCGAATAACAGGCTACAATGATTTTGCATCTTGATTCTCTCCTGATTAGCCAGAGTCAACAGCTTATTATCGTCCATGACAGAATTCATATTCTCGATCCACTGCGGATCGACGTCGCCGTCGAAGAGTATGTACTTTCGCTCGTCCTTTCTTTCCGATTCCAGCGGTTTGTTGACCTCGCGGAAAATATGGCTCAGCAGGCCGTCGGTCCAATCGCGCGTCGACGGGTCGAGCACACCGTAAAGTTCTGTCACCGTGCATGCCTTTAATCGGGTTCGAACGTTTATCCGGGTAGCTATTACCGACGAGTATACTCGTCGCGAAGAAATTACAATATTTTGTATTACGACGAGTATTTTGGTCATGCGGTGAAGTTTGGATTTAGAGGAACAATAATAAATGACATTTGCTATTATTGATATTTGAGACAAAATTAAAATACGTGGGTGATTGAGAAAGTAAACGCTTGTTTTCTTCAGTAATCCGAGCCACGTAATATTAAAGTATGTTCGTTAAATATAATATGCCCGTCCTCGCTTCGCCTTCTCAACACAATTTAAGTGCAAGTGTGATCGCAATACACCTGGGCGAGCGTACGAACGTAGGGAAGATTACCTTTGGATTCAGAATGAAAAGTTTCGTGGGTCTGCTGAGACGAGTCTGAGCTTTGCAGAGAGTCTCGATAACGACGGTCTTGCCACCCCCAGTGGGACCGACCACCATCGTCGAGTGTCTAGTCATCATAACTTCGTATAGTTGGACAACTTTGTCGACCTTTGTCAAAAGCGGTAAACGTTCACTTTACGTTTTAATTACCGTGAACGATTGTACATGTCATCAATTTCCAAGAATAACTACAATCGCGATAACTATTGTCAGATTGGATTTAAATCTAGATCATGCACATCTCTGGATCTTCGGATCTCCAAACATTTTTATACTCTATCAAGTGTATTTCGTGTCGCTGATCACGAAATAATTATAGAATTTCTATTCCACTGAAAATTATTTCACGAGGAATCACATGTGTTTGCTCGCTTTAGAAATAATTTGGAGATTCGGAGATGTGCGTGATCTAGACTTGTTCGTCAGATCGAATGAAAACAAAAAAATACTACCGAAACTGAACTAAAGCACCCGAACGACGAACTCCGCCAAGCGATAATCCCGCGATTCGTTTACCTGCTCGGACAAATGAACGTAGCCATCTTCCTCCAGTACTAGCTCGACGGCTTCGTTAAAATCGGGATAACGAACCCTGGGACAATTGAGATCGGGAAAGAGATCTCTGATCAACCCCAGAAACAGGGGTACGTCGTCGAAGATGAATTTCGGTAGATTCATGTCCCTGAGGGCTCTCATCAGCACGACGTTCTCCGCCAAGTCGCCGGAAGTTCTCTTCAACTGGCCAGCCATGTTCAGCACGGACTTCAGTGCCCTCAGGCCAAAGTCGTAGTGATTCTGCTTGCTCAGCTGTTCCCGCGCCAGCTTGTACAGAACCGTCATCTTCTTCGCCAGGACCTTCGCGGTCATGAAACCGGCGCTGAAGAGCATTATCTGGCAGATCAGCTCGTTGTCGGGAACAATGCAGACGACCGGACGGAAAAGAGCTTTCACCGATTCCGGCAATTCCGTACGTCCGGCGTAACCAGGATTCATGGTGATGAATATACCCACTTTCGAGTCGAGCACGATATCTTGGCCCTCGAACTGCGGCGAGAGGGAGAGAACGCCGGGGGGAAAGCGATCGTTATTCATTTTCGATTTACGTAAGATGATTCGCGATGCGAACGATCGATTTCGACAGTAGAATAATTGATCGATTACGCCGCGATTATTATAATGCATGTATTGTTACGAATGTTTATGTATTTCGTTGCCTTCTCGGCGTTCGGCATTGCCGATAGGCAGTTGACAGTTGCCGGGCGCCGAGATTCAAATTATAAATATGAGTTGGTGTTGTTGGAACGGTTGTACTCCTTGTATTTTAGCAATAAACGTTACTTTTAAAATATGCCTATTTTGCGGTCGTGTTCGCGAACGATTCGTAAGAATATTATACAAAAATAAAGAAAGCATCGAAAATGCAAATACGTGGGCCAAGTACGAGTATTAGTGTGTCTATAAAAATTCAAGAGACAAGGTCCAGTCTCGCGTACTTGTACTTGGCCCAAGATAAGAGCTTGTCTCTTCATTACGATATATTATTACGAGCTTCATATGAACTTCTAAAATTTGCTTTCCAACCCTCTCGATACGGTTTCATCCTCGTCAATGCGAATTCTTTATAAACGACTCTAGTCGCCGCCAGTTCGCAGCGAGAATCCAACGCGAACGACCATGATCGTCAATGTTATCGAAAGGGGTTGAAAGCGTTCGGCGAAGCGTCAGATAATAGAACTGCCCGTACCACAAATCGGTTCGCTTTCACCTGCAGCGCCGAGCGGATCGTCTGCAGCTGCGTGGAAATGACGGAGAGGACGGATATGTCGATTCGATTGAATTCGTCGAAACAACCCCAAGCGCCACATTGGGCCAAACCGCTCAGGGTTTTCCCAATCGCCACGTAATCCATCCCTTCGCCGCAATTCGTCACGATGCATAAAAGTCCCAAGGCCTTCGCTAAGTCCTTGGTAGTCTCCGTTTTACCGGTTCCGGCGGGACCTGGAAATATTTATCGTGGCAAGGATTATTCGCTTCTTTTTGTACTCAGTTTGTACAGGGTGTCCCGTAAATGGTGGTAGTCAGTTTAATTCTTTAATGTACGCGGTTTTAACCTTACTGTCAACGACTGAGTACCCACCACATCATTTTCATTGATTTATGTATATATTAAAGATACAAAGTTTAGTCTCGCGTACTTGTACTTGGCCCGAGACAAGACCTTGTCTCTTGATTAAATTTCCGTTTAATTGTCAACGATATAGGTGTTTGTAAATCTGTCCAAGGTATGTTTGTTTTATTTATTATAGTATATTATTGTAGAGGATTTGTACAAGTTTGTATAAAATTAAAATGGGTACTCGGTTGTTGATAGTAGGGTTAAGGAAAGAAAAAATCAAGTTGCTCAGGATTCTCCCCACCACACACTTCGTCAACCTTAATTACAATAGTAGTCAAGAATTGACTTATGCGTTTCGATTCGCATACATTGTCCTTTCCACTTATCTGCGCATTCACCGTCAGTTGCATATATATATAAAAAGCTAAGAAAAAGATGGGACAGACATTAACAAATTTTTCACGAGACGCTTATCCACGAGCGAGACAAGTTTTTTTTTTCTCTCATCCTACTTTTGCAAGAGGATTATGATTCCCGCCCTGCTTTCTCCGCGAGCTATAAATGTTTTTGGGTCGCGTAGATAGTTCGCGAGACGATCAATGCAGTCTCGTAATCGTGAAAGTTTGGCAGAAGAGGACTTTCACGCGAATGCAACGACGAACCTGCGGGTGCACCGCCCAGATGCATCGAGAGAGCCTGCGTAATAGTTAAGTAAATTCTGTCGGTCAGGGGTGTAACAACCAATCTGCCGTTCAGACCCATGTACTCGTAACCGTATTCGAACGTTCCCGTGCACTGATGCATCCACGCGTTGTCCAAGTCGTGGATCCAGTAAAATCTGTAGGCGAGAGGAGAAGTGAGTTTCTAACTCAACCGGAAGTCCCGAAATGCTCTCCCTGGCAACAAACCTCGGAACAAATCTAGATCATGTACATCACCGGGTCTCCAAACTATTTCTAAGGCAAGCAAACACACGTGATTCCTTGTGAAATAATTTTCAGTAGAATAGAAATTCTATAATTATTTCGTGATAAACGACCCTAAATACACTTGATAGAGTAAAAAAAAGTTTGGAGATCCGAAGATCCAGAGATGCGCATGATCCAGATTTAAGCCCAAACCTCAATTGGCTCTCCCACTCGAATTCCATGGGACCCATGATATTGTCTCGGACGAAAATGTTAACGATGTCGCGGATGTGTACGTCGATCGTTAGTACCATGTCGAACTTTTTTCTGTCGTTGTTCGTCAACGTGTCGCCACCCATCAATGCTACCACCCCGTCCAATTGGCGATTGAGTTGTTCCAAGTACTGAGGACAAAGAAAATTTCATGAATCTTTCTTTCATTTTTCTATTTCCTTTTCTTTGATTTTGTTATGGGTCAAAATTGAACGTACATCTCGCATGGCACGTTTTTCACCCTTGGAGATCTTAACGAAAACGTTTTCAGTCTCGACCGTCCACCATATTTGATCCGCGGCGAGGACCATCATCCCTTGGAAATCTAGCATCCACTCGGTCCTAGGTCTTCTTACCTAACCGATAAACGGGGAAAAGCGTGTCGATAACGATGAGATTGGCATAGAAAATTGTCGATGATTTTCGGTTTCCCAGTTCACAACAATCTTTGCGCGCCAAATGTAGCGAGAATTGGGTAAAATGTAATCCGATCGATAACAGAGGTGTCCAACCATGTACCTTTCAGAGATTTCAAAAATATTTAATTTTGTCGTGTAACGTATAACAACTCGAAAGCAACACAATTGAACCAAAGTACAATGAGAATAACTACCGTTCGGAATGTTAAACGATGTTATCTCCAAAGTGAAATAAGTGAAACGCGGCGCCTTTCCTTACGACCGCGGATATATAATTATCAATTCACCACGCCGACGACCGATTACTATAATCGCCGTTAACAATCGATAACGGATAATTATCGCGTAATAATCACATAATCCTCAACTCCGTGGGTAATCGATACCTTGCCATAATCGTACACGGCCTTCTTGGTCAAGTATCGATTCGACCTCTTCATTTCCTGCAAAGCGAGGACCATCCAGTCTTCGATTCTGCCCTCGGCGAGAACGCCGCTCCTAAATTCCATTATCTCTCCCTCGCAGGAAATTAAAGCGTCTGCTATGATTCTATTGTTATGATCCGGTGAGAGTCGGAATTTGGCGAGATTGTCGAACATCTTGCCGACGTGTTCCTGAATGGCGAAAGGAGTGCCGCTGCCGAGGATGCTCAGCAGCTCGTCGTCGCTCAGGAAACTGAATCTCGGGAATATCGCTCGTTTTCCGTTCAGATATTCCGTCAAGGATTTCTGACACCTGTCCAGTCCCGCGATCATCGCCTCGAACTCCTCCAGTCGTCCTTGGAGCGAGCGTGTCGTGACGAGATTAGACTTCCATGATTAGAATTCCATGATATGACAGAGATTAGAATTCCATGATATCACAGAGATTAGAATTCTATGATATCGCAGAGATTAGAAATCCATGAGATCACAGTGATTAGAATTCCATGATATCACAGAAATTAGAATTCCATGATATCGCAGAGATTAGAATTCCATGATATCACAGATATTAGAATTCCATGATATCGCAGAGATTAGAATTCCATGATATCACAGAGATTAGAATTCCATGATATCACAGAAATTAGAATTCCATGATATCGCAGAAATTAGAATTCCATGATATCGCAGAGACTCGAATTCCATGATATCACAGAAATTAGAATTCCATGATATCGCAGAGATTAGAATTCCATGATATCACGGAGATCTGACCTTTCCGTTACCTTTAATCGTACAACACTCGAGGACGTTTAGTCTCTTCGAGGTGTCGACCATGATTTTTTTGAAGGACTTGTCGATGTCGTCGAACTTCTTCGCCTCGTCCGGTAATTGCAGTCGAATGTCACCGCCTATGAAAATACCCTCGAGGTACATCCACTTCTTCTGAAGCTCGATCCACGCTTCCAGGACTTCAGAAATCGTGTGCATGGCGATCTCCCATTTCTGCACGGTGTTGAGAAACGGACCGATGAATTGGGAGGCAGCCATACCGTGCACGTTCATCATGTTGTCCTCCAGGACTTGAGTCAACTCGTTCGTGGGACCGAGGATGAATCCGCGATCCTCGATACCTGGAATTTTGTTAGCATCGCTATTATCTCGTTATTTCCCGCTTATAATTACCACGGTATGATTATGCAGTCGAATCTCTAAGAATCCGAATAATTCGTCACATTTGTATCGTTATATGGAAACCGTGTTAAGTGAAACTCGAAATTTATTTTATTATATTTCAGATGTAATTATTAAGTTTAGATTTAATTAATTGATTAATAACTAGCTTTGAATTTTGATGGGCGTCACGAGAATTTCGCGGCTGCGAACAAAACTCATTGTAACGCGTATGTTGCTCGGCACTCGCGCAATTATCAAATTGTATTTATTTGTACCCGTGTCGGCCTTGCATCGACGCGATAAATTTTTTATTTTTCTCCATTTAATTGCTTAGCAATTCGAGTGTCCGGAGATACCCTACTTTTCTCCACGTATCATCGACGCTTCGAGAAATTGAGTCCTTTCGATCAATCGATACAGATCCATGCGGATGAGACGTGTACCTTTGTAGTGTTTGAGAACGGTGAACGCCATAGTCTTCCACACTTCCGCCACTTCTTTTATACCTCTCTCTATAGCCAGCTCCTTCACCGCGTTCATTACGATTTCCCGCGCGATATCTTGATACTTTCCCAATTCCATGGCGAACATATGTTCCAGGGTGAACCTTAATAGGAATGCGCGTAAACTGAAATTTCTGATCGACATCAGTTTTTCACGTTATCGGAATTAACGTTTTTCTACGCTACTTCTACCGGCCACTCACCATTTCATTATCTCTGAGTCGCGCAAATCCATGATTTATTATCGGCTTTTGAAAAATATCTTTTCCGCTGTTTCTCATTAAAAAAAACACGTACATAAAAGTCTTGTGTCCCGTCAAACGCTAACCTGAATACGGTTATTATCTAAAACATTTTTAGCTTAATATTATAATTATAACACTCGATACAAGGTTTATAATCCTTCGAAAATATCATTTAAAAAAAAAACAGGGATGAGGTAGTCTTACGCTCGATACGAGTATACCATTTAAAATACAATGACGTACCTGCATAAAAAAAATGCAAATATTAGAGGAGGATATTAATTCGGATGATAGGAAATATTATAAAACACACACACATATACGCATAAAAAAAAATTATATCTTAGAGTCTATAAAAATTCCCACATTCAACCACGCCCTTTTTCGTTTCCCAATTGATCAATCATCTCCACACCTGTCCGGGTCCATATCGAAGTACCGTCCGGTCTTTTTCATCAATTCCACCCAGTGTCTCTCGCGCATCGCCTCGTTCTTCAGCTCGACGAACAACGGCACCGAATTCTTGAAGCTCTTCATGTTCGCGTCGAGCGCCTGACCGATACCGAGGTTCCTAACGGTTTTGGGAAATCTGCGAAACTCTCGAATAAAATGTTCCATGCCGTCGATCAGCTGCTGAGGATTGAGATCCACCCAAAGGGTCTTAGCCCAAGCGTCCCTCGCCGTTCCCTGCTGTTTGTACAATTGGTATATCAGTTCCATGCCCTCGTACTGTTCCTTGGCCTTGAGGAAGACGGAGTAATCGGTGGCGGGAAGGTCAAAGAGTAACTCCGCGTTGACTAGGTTCATGCGTCTCTCCTCGTATTTAGCGAACAGTTTACCATATTCCTGGGGAAAAAGAAGATCGGGTATTTCTTGTTCAACGGTTCGTCTATCAACGACGATGACGCGAATCAAATAGACCAGCGTTCCTCAAAACTGAGAAATTTATGTTTTTTAAACTGTATAAACATAAACTATAGAGTACAAGGTATTATAAATCTCAAAAGTTACCCGGAAATCGTCATACGATTCCTATTATTATTCTAGTAACAAATAAATTAATTAACGAGCATTATTGTTTTTTTTAAGAACCAATTTTTTATCCTGTGAATAAAAAACCATGTGGGTTACGATAGATTTTCAGGGGAGAATTTGGTTCGCGTTCCTAAAAAGATTGAGAACGACAGAAATAGACAATATTAGTGTACTGCTGTTCGCGGAAAACCGTCCGCGATGGGTTGAACGTGAAAAATTAGCGTCTGAGAAATAACGAGGAACGCGATATTTTTCGCAAGCTCGAAAGCGAGTCTTTCCGCGAATCGATCGTACCTCCATCTTCTTCGATCCAAGATCTAGATTATCCCCGACGCTGCCCGGTCCGTGAGCTTCGAACTTTTCCACGAACGCCGCCAGGTCCGTCAGGAAGCGTTCTATCTGTTCCTCCGTCATTTCGGAAAACCTGTCGCAGGTACTTTCGAGCGTCGAGGCCCTGTACAGGGCTCCGAGATAAAGCGATTCCCAGTCGTGTTGCAAACTGTACGCCATCTCTTCGTCTGCCTCCGAGAACGGGACCCGATGGGTACGCAGAGTTCGGAAGGTTTCCTGGAGAATCGCGGGATTATAATAAATTGACCAACTTCGAAACCCCTGTTCGTTATTTCCGGAAAAGATACAAGGTCTAGTCTCCCGTACTGTTCGCAGATCAAAAGAAGGCACCTGAGAAAAATGCGCCCTCATTGGTTGTAGCATTTGGGTCCTGCCTATTCCAACACAACCATAGGGACGGGGCACACGCATTTTCGCCATTGGCCAAGTTGCCACGCACACTAATAAACTCGGGGTGTAAAGTACCGCTAACTAGGATTTACCTGTCCCTCGCGCAAATAGGACTCCTACTACTATAATAAACGGCGGGCCGAAAGGGCGTTAAAAGTGGGGATAGGCGAACCCACTCTTGCCTTCGGACCGCCTCAGGTGCCTTCTTTTGATCTGCGAACAGTACTTGTATTGTTCGCAGATCAGAAGAAGGCACCTGAGGCGGTCCGAAGGCAAGAGTGGGTTCGCCTATCCCCACTTTTAACGCCCTTTCGGCCCGCCGTTTATTATAGTAGAGGGACAGGTAAATCCTAGTTAGCGGTACTTTACACCCCGAGTTTATTAGTGTGCGTGGCAACTTGGCCAATGGCGAAAATGCGTGTGCCCCGTCCCTATGGTTGTGTTGGAATAGGCAGGACCCAAATGCTACAACCAATGAGGGCGCATTTTTCTCAGGTGCCTTCTTCTGATCTGCGAACAGTACTTGGCACGAGACAAGACCTTGTTCCTTGATTTCCTCTCTTTGCTCGCTTATCGTTCGTCTTATGGCTTACCTGATAGGAGACGTATCGAACTTCCGCTTGAATCGCCGTCTTTTTAACGTCGGCTATCGCCTGCATGATCAGGGTGAAACGATCCAATCCGGTTATCACCAATTCGACCTCGCCGCGGAAATTCTCGATCATCACTTTCATATCGTTCATCCCGCGGATCGTGTCGGTTAAGAGAAAATCGCTGAGCACTTGCTTCCATTCCGTCGCGTGTTCCTCGATACCCGTCAATAGAGGCTCGAGATTAATTCTAATCGAAGAGAGGACGAACGGACGATCGTACGTTTTGTCGAAATTGGTAAACCTACGCTTGGCCTCAAAAGTTTTTCTGAAGGCTTTGCAATTACGCTATCATATTTGGGAATTAACGAATTGTTATGCGTCTGTCAATTTGTATCTGGAACGCAGACAGACGAAGCGAAATGTAACGGACAGAGAGTTGACATTTTTAATTTTAAATTCGTAATTGTACGATTCTGTAAAAGCAATAAAAAATTTCTTAGACTATCTCCTGTTTCGCTTATTACGCGTAATTTCTAAGTAGAATCAGGACTAAAAAACTTTCGATGCGCGAAGAAACGATCCCACCGCAAGTTCAGCGTCCGATTCATAAATTTGGTCGCGTTATCACAGGTACCACACAAAAGGGATAATTTCGGTACGCCAAAAAACTTTCTTTGGCAAGCATGATTCTTCTTCTTTTTTTTTACCGAATACTGTATATGTCGTGATAGGTGGCCATGTCTTCGAGCTCCTCCAATATGCCACCGTAGAAAGTAAACTTCTCGTCGTACTGCAAGAGGGTTGGCTTCGTGGCAGCGTATTTCTCGCAAGCCAGAGTCTTATCGAAAGACCATAAATTGCCGTACTTCTTCCACCTGTACAAGTAACGCCAGCATTCCAGTGCCAATTTATGCGCCGTCGATTGAACCGCCATTATGAGGTCGTTGACTATCTGCGCGACAACAGAATGGGAGAAGCTAAACGACAGTCTATGATCCACCGTCGAATCGATTTCCAACGTTTCGTACCTGGATACTCATGAGGTCTTCGAAAAAATTAAACGTCACGTACTCGTCCGTGGACTCTTTTCTCTGCGGCCTGCACTCCAAACATGTGCCGTGCATCCATCTGGGGAATATCTTGAATCTTTCTAAGAGATTCTTCACGTTCTGTAGAATAATACTGTAAATTTCACTGGGCGACGGCCTCAGTACAGCCTCCGAAGCAATTAGCACCGCGTCGACTTGAAAGATAGGTTTAAATCCGGATAACGTTTTATTGAACAGCTCCAGGTTCTTCACGATGCATCTGAGGGATTGAGATTCGTTTTGGTTTCGTATATAACGAATATCGTTACTGTTTCAAGAGTATCGGAACTGTTTTAACCCTTTCCACTCTAAGGGTGACTATGATCGTCAACGACGAGAGCTTGATGTGTCCTTGGTGTATCGTCAATTAAATTCTTCCCTTCGACTTGTTTTATCGTTCCACGAATTATAGAAGTAACGACAGGATTATCAGTTTATTCTCCCTCGGTAAAGCGAACGACTCGCGTTTTGACTATTAAATACGCGCGACCAACTTTGTCGTAGCGAAAGGGTTAAAGAAAGTTCACGTTGCTCTTATAAATGGTGGTCTGAGAAAATAAACTAGGAATAAATAGATTCGAGTCAGTATCTGTTTTCTTATCTATCTTTTTTAAATATATCATTTCCTAGATTCACGCGTACGTTACGAAGGCGGAGAAGATCCTCCTCTCGTATTTCTCGTAAAAATGCTGCATCCTTGAAGTATGACCGGTGGACGTTTCCAGTACCAAGCTTTCGAGTTTTATCAGTATCGGGCTGGTCGACTGATAAGCCTTCGACATCGAGGTAACCAGCTCCGTCCTTCGACTCTCGATCTCTAAAAAATATGTCTTGACAAACGATAACGGTGCCGTTAAAGAGCATCCGTCATTGGCGATCGGTGAGATACAAATTGCACGTGTGTAGTTCGCGTTAAACCTTGCACGGTAACAGCTCTTCCGTTTCCGTTGCTCCGGGCGAGACGGAGAACAAGTTGTAAGACTGAAGTTCGGACACGATTCTGCCATCGAGATCGTTCTTCATTTGATTCACTTGTTCGACGATCGAGCATAAATTCTTCAACAACTTTTCGCAGCCATTCGCGTAATCGGCTATGCTCAGGGAATTCCAATTGTAACGCATCACTCCGGGTTGAATGTGCTTCTCGACGTCGTGAAGAATGTTCTTCAATAATTGTATCTGCGTCGAACATTTTTTTTTAAAAATGGACTTACACCACTTTCAAAGTAAACGGTCCGTTTAGTATATGTATATGTATATAGTAATTTAAATTACCAAAACTAATTGGCGTATATTCTAGTCCAGTTTTATAGGATGAAAAAATGAAGAATCATTAAAATGTATGAAATCAGCACATGTCTAAATGTGCTTTCATACATTTGAATGATTCTTTATTTGTTCATCCTATAAAACTCGACTAGAAAATATACCAATTACTTTTGGTTATTTAAATTATTTTGAACACGGTCGATTAATTTTTGTAAATATTGTATGTATATAGTATACATAGTATCATATACTATACAATGTATAAACATAATATGTATATGTGAACATAATGTTGTCCCCGTGAATTACTCGGCGAGAAAAGGGTTGAGAAGAATTTTATACGTACGTCCGCTTTATCCATTTTATCTATGATCCCGTTATACTCGTTGATCAATTTCTCCGTGACTTCGAGGTCGGCCCGCAATCGATCCTTTTGAATGCCAACGTCCCTCACTATCGGGGATGATTCGAAACCTAATTGCTCCATTAATTCCGCCTATATTGGCACACGCGATACAGAAACGAAGAAACATTCGATCGTTAACGTTACCTTGAGATAAATGGATGACGTACGGGCAAAACGTGCTAATCGTAAGTCCAAAATTGGCAAGAATTGCTTTATGTTTGAACGTGAATATGAAAACCCGTGCTACATTTTTGATTTTAATATTATTCATATTTCATTATTCGTACTTTGTTTGAATTGTTATTTTTTTTTAAGTTTCGCGAGAGAAGGATGCGCCTACCTCGTGCATAATCTCAAATATCTCTCTATCGAAATTCACTTGGAAACGCATCTGGCACTCTATCAAGATGGTGTCGCTCATAAATTCCGTCCAAGTGATCTTGTGCCCCTGAAGACCTTGTTTGTCGACCATAGACGATATCGTGGAAGTACGATGATCCTTGTGCGATGGTGACGATCCTTTGCCATCGGCTTTAATATCCGATCGTGATGGTCTTTTGAGATTCACCATTTTCGAAACGGCAGCACCAGAACTGTGGGTTTCTGCTGGATCGCAATCAACGATTAAAGGATGAATTACAGAAAGTGAAGAAGGGACTTGGGGAGGAAACGTAAAAAAAATAATAATTTAAACAAAGTGCGAATAATGAAATATTAATAATATTAAAACCAAAAATGTGGCACAATTTTTACCTATGCTGGGTTTGGAAGCCGTGTCGTCGATCTTCTTCACTGATCCGTGAGGGGTCGATCCCATTGAACCAAAATCTTTGTTCTTCGCTGTCTTCGACATGTGCAAGGTCTGGAGATTCTTGGGTTGAACTGGCTTTATATTCGGAAACATTGATGTACCTACAAAAGTATTTTTCACTTTTTTTTTTCTCTTTACTTTCCGTCATACGGTTCTACCGTACGGTAAAAGCCTGCGATGCAATTTTCTTTTTTACCGTTCCTCTTTCACCGCTTTCATACCATGTTATGATATATGTATAAGAAACGCGAGACTAATTTTCATTGGCACTTTTTGTCTACTTCTTCCTTTCACGCGTTTCTACCGTACATTAGAAACGTGCGATTCAATTGTCATTTGTACTTTTTCACTTTTCTTTCTTTTATACGTTTCTACTGCACATTAGAAACGTCCGATTCAATTTTGGTTCATGCTTCTTCTCTTTCGGAACAAATCTAGATCATGCACATCTCCGAAACTCCGGACCTCCAAATTATTTCTAAAGCAAGCAAACACATGCGATTCCTTGTGAAAGAATTTTCAGTGAAATAGAAATTCTATAATTATTTCCTGATCAGTGACCCGAAATACACTTGATAGAGTAAAAAAAAGTTTGAAGATCCGAAGATCCAAAGATGTGCATGATCTAGATTTAAGCCTCCCTTTCTTTTCGTTCATACGTTCTACACATTAGAAACGCACGATTTAATATCCGTTCGTACTTTTTTTCCCTTTCTTTCCCTTCACGCCTTTCTATTACGTATTAGAAACGTAACGCTTCAAAGTTAACTGCTCCTAACTATTGAATTCGGACATTCTATTTCTTTACAAACCTTTCTCGCGATCGATAGGCACTATCTTCAAGACACTTCGCTTCATGGTATTCATTACAACGAATTGTGCTTTGTCCGCCCACGACGTGAACTTTGCCTCTTCGAACGACTTCATTTGCTTCGCGACTTCGACGTACTGGCTGAAAGCGATAAGTTTAAGCTCGCTGTTCTTCAATTCGGGAATTTTCTGCAATGTCAGCACCGGTCTTCTTAGCCGATGAAACAGCTGTCTCACCCAAAATATGGCACCGGCCGCCGGTGGATGATAAGTCAGGAGGGGTGGATTTCGCTTACCTGAGAGTAACGATACCCCCCCGGAATTAAATTAAAGAATGATAATTACCAGACTGCGGATGTTTATGCAAAATGCATGCTTTCTCTTCTGATTCTGTACTGATTTTATAAACCGAATGAAGTACGTAATCCGTTTGAATAGGCATCCTTTAATAGCTGTACAGGCTGTCCCATAAACGGTGGTAGTCCGTTGAAAGTGCGATACCTGATTCTAAACAGGTTTTTCCTCATCGAATTGATCGATTTCTCATCGATTTGATTTACTACGACGCTATATTAGCGTTTCTTTCACTGCGACTGGCTGTCGATTTACGGGACACCCTGTATACGCCTAACGCGTGCGTATAATGCAAAACTTGCAATATAGACAAATCGATTCGTGAACGCCACTAATAATGAAACATGTTTCCGTTCGACTCCAACCTCTTTACCGAACTTCGACAAAAATGTGAATTTCCATAAACATCCACGGTCCAATAATTCTCAACTTTTTTAACAATAAATCAAAGAAACGATCGTTTCACCCCTATTGTATATGCCCTCGACGATACTGATCTCCTTGCTAAATTGCTGCATAATCACGTCGAACTTTCTCAACAACTGTTCGTGAATCGTGGCACGTGTCTTCGTGTCCTTAAACTTGATGAGCATATCCAGTGCCTTCTCGGCGCTCCTGAGTACCATGAAACACTCGTCGATGAAGAACTTAGCCTCGTTCTCCAGATAAAAGACTTCCTCGTAAAACCAAGCCATGGTGGCGTCCCAGTTCTCCTTGTTGAATTCGTCGAAGATATTGTAATCGGCGCCGCGTATCGGTACGATCAATTTGTCGACGCGCTTCACGATCGTGTCGATCTGGGCCGGATCGTTGATGATCGACTTCAGATCGGCACCGAAGATGTTGTAGAAGTCCTGCAGCACGCTCGCAATCTCGCTGAGACCGCTGCAAACGACCGCGATGTACTCGGTTCGTAGGAAAAGACGCTTTTGATCGAATTCCCAGCGCGTTCCTTTGCCCGAATCCTCGATGTCTTGTCTGGTCTTCAGGTAAGACTGTTTCCAGGTTTTCAGGAGAGCGTGAGCCTCGATCGTTTTTGTCAGCACCACCTCCAAAGGCTGTCTGTAAATTACGTTAGACGTATCGTCGTCGACGGAGAAACGGGATGCGGAAGAAGTGAAATGAGAAATGGAAAACTCGCGAATGCGGTTAGGTCATCTATAAATAAACCGCGAACAAAAAAAAAAAAGAAATCCACTCTAATTCCACGTCCTCCAAAGGCTGTCTAGAAATTATATTGTGTATCGTCGTGGAAGGAGAAACGAGATGAACGGGAAGCGAAAGAGGTAAAAGAAGAAATAGAAGACTTGCGAATTCGGTTAGGTCATCTGCAAAGGCTGGTCGCGAATTTCCTACGTTTATTATCGACGGCAGTGAAACTAGAAGAAAAGTGAAGAAAAACAAGAGGAAGAAGAAAAAGAAATCCCCACGCATCTTCGATTCCACCACATTCGAAGGCTGTACGCAAATAACCTTCCACGCGTATTCGCGACTATGGAGAAACCAGACGAAAACGAACAAAAGGCAGGGAATGGTAAAAATGGATCGCGAAAAAGATCCCCTCGCGAGGCGATTCGCATTTCGAGAACCTAAAGTATAATTGACGTACTTGAACAATTGTTCGATCGACAAGTTCCTCTTGACGCTTTCGCATAACTGCCAGGATATTCTCTCCAGTAGCTGTAACATCTTCTCTTCGGCGGAATAGTAACTCGAGAGTACCCAGATCATTCTCAATCCTTCCACGAGAGAGGGTACGACCTCGGTAATCGCTTTAAAGGAATCCGAGTCGGCGATGAGCTGCCGCGAAATAAAACCATATACGTCAGAAATCGATCATGAAATTGAACTAAACGATTCGAGCCCTTACGTTCAGGTGTCGCAAAATGGTGCGAAGAAACCGATTGTTGTCTCTGGCTTCCGCGTAGTGTTTCCATAGATCCGAGTAAAAGTACTCGAAGTTCGAGGCGATCGGCGAGGCGACTCTCTTCAGTAATCCCAAGATTCTTCTAGCCATGGGTATCTTTAACTGCTCGACCAACATCGACAATCCAGTCTCGCGATCTTGCCAATAATGGTACTCCACTATCGGACCTTTGCCCTCGGTTACTTTTGTATTAAACGATTCGAGAACCTAAAGCAAATGATGGAGGTAGTGCCCGACCACGCGCTCCCCATCTTTAGAGTTGCGGTATTAAAAAAAAGAAAGAACCTAAAGTAACGTCCCTTTCTCACTCACGTTACGATTCCTTCTATCGAATTTACAAATCCGCGTACCTTTTGTATGTGCGCTCCCCAGGACATCGTTACTTCCTCCAATTGCTCCATCACTTCCTTGTCGTTCTCCAATGTCTCGTCGGTTATGGACGGATCTTCCAGACGCGCGATTTTCGGCATCGTTAGCAAAATGTCACCCTCCAGATGTCCAAGCGTCCTGAAGAAAATCTCGCGATAGCGAACACGTCGCGAGGTTTCAAATCATTTCGAGATACCGACCATTCGACGTTGGATATTAATTTGTCCAAGTAATTCAATATGTCGTTCTTGCTCTGATCCACCGGCTCGGCGTCTTCCGGTTCCTTAGCACCGGATACCGATTTAGCGGATCTCGCCGATCCCGTATACGATTGCATCCCGTTGCTCTGTCTCTCCCGCGATTTGCCTTCCTTTGTCTCGCTCCGTGTCTTCGTTATCGGTCCACGATGGGACTTAGACTTATCGTTGCTCTCATCTTCCGCTCCCTGTTCGTTCTTCTTGTTCAGCCATTTCTCCGCTTCTCTTCGCTCGACCGTTAAAGACACTCGACGAAAGTCCGACGGCCTTCGAAGAGCCGAACTCTATCGAACAGAGATTTTTATGGAACAAACGGTAACTCGATGTTGATGCTCGAATTGCGATAGATGGGCTAATACTTATGGCCGATAGCGTAACTTCGCGCGGATCATACGTACTCGAGATTCAACTATAGTCGTCAGAGCGTCCGTCGCTCTTCTTAAGTCGGAAACGTCTTCCTTTTCCTGCTCGTCGGTGCTTTTGATTCGTTCGATGAATTGCGGTCCTCGAAATTGATTTTCCACCAATGGTTTGAATACCTCGAGGCATGAATAATGTTTATAAGAAATGGTCGTTGGACGGTAGGTGAAATTTAAAGTTCCAATTTTATGCTATTTGATATTCTTCAAAGTAAATCATGAATTTAATCATCGACCGTTCATCATATTTAAATCATATATATATATATATATAAATAATTGGCGTTATTATCTGGTCGTTATAAATATATTCTTCAAAGAACAAGCTTAAAGTAATTGAACCAACTACCTAACTCCATCTCCACCTATACACTCCGTTACCTGAACGAGAATGTCGTTTAGCGATGCTAAAAATTTTCCTTTCAGAGACCCGACGATCAAATACCTCGTCATCTCATTGAGGCATTCTTCGTAAGTGTCGAAGGGCGGTATACCTTCGTCCTTGGTTCTCAGGAAGTAAAACAGTGTGACGTCCTGTAAATCGGTCCTAGTCCCGTCCAGCTCGCCGCATATTATGTTCAGGACCGGGGTCTTTTGCACCCTTTCAATAATTTTCTATAACGCCAATGTCACCAAAGCTTTAATCTCATGGTTTTGGATGAGTATGGATACTTATTGATAATTCGTTGTTTTTACTTTTGTCAAAACATATTTGTCCTCTTCTCCCGCTGGCGGTACGAAGGTAGAACTGTCTGGAGAAAATGAAACGTACTTTTATATCCGCCATTCTTATTTATATATTATATTTATTTATTTATTCATTTATTTATTTATTCTTATTTTTATTTATTTATTTATTTTTTTTCAATATAGTGATGGGATCTAATACCACACGCGTTCGTGCCCAAATAATGCCCAAATAATTGAACATCGAAGTGCTCAACGGGAAGTATCGAAAGGTATCGAAATCTGGGATACTCGATATTAATTTCCAAGTCTTAGGACAGACTATAGCACAGCTACGATCAGTGTTAAAAATTGTTCCACATTGGAAAGCATGTGCAGACGTAAGATAACACACTCTAAATCGTTTTTAAATCGTAATTTACGATTAATCGTATTTGCGATATCATATTTGTTCGCTCCGCAGAAATTGAGAATCGAGTTTTACCAGTAGGCGCGCTCTTCGACTGGCTCTTCTTTCTGGAGTAAATGGAAAAATCTCCGCTTCCTTCTATCATCCTTTCCTCTCCGTCTTCGCCCTTATCATCCTCCTGTTCTTCGTCTTCCTCCTCCTCCTCGCCTCTCTCCTCTTTCTCATCCCCGTCGACATCCTCCTCGCTGAAAAGAGTTTGCACCGAGTCTTGGGTCGAACGCAGAGTTAAGGACGACATCTCCATCCGACTGGAAGCTGGAGTGCCGTCCATTTTACCAAGTTTTGCTCTGCTCTTCTTGCCTCTCCTTATGCTTCTTTTGCTTCTTCTTCCATCGTGAGGCTGTTCGACTTTTCCTACGTGGAGGCGGAATCCCGAGGGTAATTATTCTAAACGCTTAGCTTTCTACGATTTGTTCTACGGTGCGTTTTGAACGTTGTTCCTTCGTTTTAATAATCTTACAGTTTTTAATCGTGGAACGTAAATGATCAAATATATTTTATTAACTCATGCATATAGTAGATTTGGTCTGAGATAAGACCTTGTCTCTTGATTATTCAAAGTGGGTAAATGAAAACACGTGCAAAAACGGCGGAACGTATAACGCGTTAAAACAATTAAGATGGTCGGGGTAAAGAAATGTCAAGCCTCAGTTTTAGAAAATCTCTGTGACGATTCTATTTGGCCCGAAATCGAATGCGTAACACGATATACCGCACTTTTTAGTAAAAAATATAGTCACAAACGTGGTTTAACGTTCTATTGCTTGGAGCTGCACAATGTAGGTGATTGTACGTGCAAAGCAGTGCTGATTTGAGATGCTCTGGGACAAATGTACACCGGGACGTTGACAATAAATAATGTAATAATAAATAAAGCGTATCCGAACTGTGCTTACACTTGGATATATTTAATTGAACACGATATTAAAGAAAACCGTATTCGTTACTCGCAAGTCCAGAATCCCACAATACTTTCTTTATTCAAAACAATGTTTTTAACAAGTCAAGTATTTATGCGTTATTCCTGCGTTAAGATGTAATCGTCAGCCTATGAATCACGACGAATAGATTTCTAAGTACAAGTGTCCCATTTCAGTTTACGGAACTTCAATTTCCCTTCTAAAGGCGCGACGGAAATGAAAGGAAGCAAAACGTGCCTGAGACGGGTAGTTGAATTTATTTAATTTACAAAATTTTTTACCAGGAGCACTCTTTGTCAGTCGACGCGTTTTGCCTTTCGCGGCGAGTATCGCCAGTGCGGAAAGTTTGTTGACATGTTTGCCTGTTATCCGTTAATTTATTCGTAAGTCATCATCGAATTGCGGTTTTTAATTAAATTGTACGAACGGTATGCGCGTTATACTTACTTTCCTCCCACGCAGACACTTCCTCTCGAATCGTTTCGCTGAGATACGTTTTGTAAAAGTACACTACTTTTCTCTCTAGGCTCGTTACGCCGTAAAGATCGAGAATCAGAAAATTCAGAAGCTTGTCTTCGTAGAATCGATCGTTGGCCTGTCATATTGAATAATCCGATGGTTATAATTTGACGATAGTTATCAATTAGCTGTGTAACCAATTTTCTTTCTTCGCCAATTCACTGGCGTAATCGAATCGGTCAGAAGAACAACGATACAGGACCAAACGTATCTAAAAGTGACTTTTATTTTATTATATCACGTATTCCAAATAATTCTGACAAGTTGATTGCGATTGATGAGTTTACAAAAAACAAATGAAAAGTTTCGTTGTGTCTCTATATTTAACAATCGAGCAACAATCGTCGTTTTCTCCACTGCTCAAATTTTCGAGGTGTCGAATCGCGTGGCAATTTTCGTTTCGACGATTTTTCGTGGAAAGGTACCAAAATCACGGTGCGAATATGTCCTTACAAGTAACTGAACCAAACGCGTGGAAGGTACGTGAATAAATCATGTACAGTATATTACAGCCTACTAGGATATACTATATACCCATGTATATTAATTTCGAAGATTTTAAAGACCTGTATCGATTTTTTCTTCTCATCGATTCGATTCGAAATACAATAAAAAAGCGCAATTACGTTTATCAGCTGATAGAAGAGATCCTCGTAGATGCTTAACCCCAGAAACGCCACGACCCTGTCGCGCACCCACCTTACCCTGCAAAGATAAAATTTGTCGCTTCCTCTTCGAATAAACAATTCCGCGCAGTTTGAATTGAAAAGAAATACCGGTAATCCATCTGAAGAATGGAATCTCTATCCCTATCGATCGTGTCAGCGTCGTCATCCTCCTCTTCGTGTTCGTCCAGATGGATCTCGCTGCTGGACTCCGTCATCTTACGCTTACGACCCCTCGAGTACTTCGCTTACGAGCTGAGTACTTCCACCTTCGTCAACAACACCTTCGCTCGCGATATTTATCGCGAATTCCGTTTACTGCGCGACGAACGCTTTAACCTCGCTTTCCTCGCGACCTATCGATTGAGCGTAACCACATACACAAGTTAGCGAGGTGGCACGACGAATAGACGTTGCTATGGCGAGGAGGAAAACAGAATTTCGGGAATTGCGACAGGTAGAAACTTGGGCTCGATGTAAAGAAAAACTACAGGTATCCTTGGGTTACGTAATGTATGTATGTATATATGTACATGTTAACGTTACTTTAACGCGTTCCGTTCTGTGGTTCCGTTCCGAACGTTTTCCGTTTATCTTGATAATTATAAAGAATTTGATGTAATTATAAAGCTTTCGATACCGAGTATATCGATATACTCAGTTGATAGAAGAGATCCTCGGTACATCGATCCTCGAGTATATCGATACTCGGTATACATCGGTTTACCTTGTACACTGTTTACATGGATCGCCAGTAACACCCGCAATTAAAGAATCGCGAGAAAAAAAACCAACTCGGAACGCGTTAACTACCATGGTCCAACATTTATAACTTAACATGACTCCCGTTACTCGGTCAAAATGACGTTTATTAATTAATCAATAATTCCATTCGCGATGCAACGCTAAACGGTTCGATATTCACGCCGAACCTTCTAGATTACAATGATAACGAAAGGAAAGTTATAGGAAACGGATAATAAAAGATCTTAAAGGAGAACGAATATATCGATCATCGTTGGTCCCCCTTCGAATCTAAATTCTCCGCTGACGGATCAACGGAACGATCCGTTTGCGATATTATCCTCGTCGTCGAGTTTCTCGAAGATCCCTCGCTCGTCGTCGACGCGATCGACGCTTTATCGTCGATCTCCTTCCCCGCGTGTTCGTTGATCAAACCACCGAGTACAGCCTCCGCGTATTCCTCTCGACCCTCCTCCGTGTCGAAGGAAAATCCGATCGATGGTACGAACTCTGTCTTCACGATCGTCTTCTCCGTCTCGGTATTAACGACACTTCCGACGGTCGTAGCGATCGACGCAACGTCCGTTTCATCCGAGCGATTAGTTCTCAAGGTCGTGGACTCGATCGCCTCGATATCCCTCGATCCGTCGTACTTCTTAGAATCGATAAGGGGAAGTCCAGTTTGAAAATCCAGAGATCTCTGTATTTCCGGTAGTTCGAAGATCGGCTGTCGATTTGCCCGATACAGTGATTGGCCAAAGTTGTCGGTCAACTGATCCAGAATCCGTTCCTTCAGCCGTGGTCGAGAAGTGGTGACGAGCGATTCCGTCGAGGGATTCTCGGCCGTCGGGACGCTTTCAGATGCCAAGCGTTTCTCGGGATCGACGTCCCTGGTGAAAGTATCGTTCGTACGCTTTGTCAAACGAAAGGATCGACCGATCGAAGGTGCGAAAGGACGTGGAATGCGATCGAGTTTCAGCAACTCCGCCATGAGCTGCACGAGACTCAATCTATTGACGTTGGTGTTCGATTTTTTCGTGTCGCTCGAGGCGTCGGCGTCTAAGGTTCTCGAAACCGGAGTTTTATCCGAATCATGAATTTCAGATTCGATCGATTTCACGACTTGGATGCCCACCTCTTTATCGGATTCACCGATCGATCGGATGATCGAGGCTCCCTCGTTCTCCCTTACGATCAAAGGCACCTGGTAGGGCGAATTCTTCTCTGAATCATCAATTTCCTCGATCGTCCTCGCAGCTTCGACTCCGATCGATCCTAACGACTCGTCGATCAGCGTGGAGACCTCGACGATCTCCTCCCTCGAGTCGTCTATCGTTTCCGTCGATCTCGCGTTCGGATCCTCGGTGGGTCTACTCTCCTCGACGATTCTGAATCTCGATTCGAAGAACTTCGCCTTTCTCGCGGATTCGAGTTTCGGCGTTATAGTTATCACATTCGTGCGCGCCGTGACGCTCTCGTCGAGATTCTCCGAAATTCCTGCATCGCTTACAGGTGAGATCGTCCTCTCGAGGTTCGTTCTGATCAGAGGGATCGGCGTGGTAATTTGTATCTTCTCGTCGATAATTGTTCCCTTCTTGTCGCACGGTTCTCCGTTTTTATCGTACCTCGAAGCCGAGCATGGCGATAGCTCGGTGCTAAAACCCTCTCGAACGTCGTCCGCAATTATCAATTTTAATCCTCTGTCACGATCGAGCGAGATCTTCTCCTCCTTCTCGCTCGGCGTGGAAAAATTAAAACCTCGCTCTTCCCGATCGTTGGTATCAGCGTTCTCCTCAGGAGCGATAAAATCATCGTATCCGTCGTTGTAATCCACCACAGGTGGAATAAAATCAGTCAGCGGCACTTTGACCTCCGTCTTATCGACAAACGAGGAATCGAACCACGGTAAAACGGTTGACACCTCGACTCTGCCGTTCGTCGTCGAATAATACCGCGACGTCGAGCGTTCTTCCTCGTTCTCGTAATCAGAAAAACTGGACGACGTTGTAGCCGTCGCACTCTCGTCGTAGGTGAAAGCTCGTCGAGGGGATTCCGTGGTTCCGACGCTCGAACGACGTCCGTCGTCGACGAATAGCGTGAACAATCGAGACGGCGCGTTCGACGTATCCGTCACGTCTACGCGAAACTCGTTGGTTCGACTCGAATTCACGGCGCGAGGTGCTTTCGAGAATTCTACACCCTGAAGATCAGGGGAGGCATCGACTTCCACCCTGTCCGGAGAAATACTTTTCTCGTTGGAATCTCTCTTCGAATCGTTCCCTCGACTCAAATTCACGGCGCGAAGAGTTCCCTGAAGAACAGGGTAGGCCCCGACTTCCAATCTATCCACAGAAATACTTTCCTCCTTGGAATTCCTCTTCGAATCGTTCGCTCGACTCAAATTCACGGCGCGAAGTGCTTTCGAGAATTCTACACCCTGAAGATTAAGGGAAGCATCGACTCCCACCCTATCCACAGAAATACTATCTTCGTTGGAATCTCTCTTCGAATCGTTCGCTCGACTCAAATTCAAGTCGTGAAGAGTTCCCTGAAGAACAGGGTAGGCCCCAACTCCCACCCTATCCTCAAAAATACTTTCCTCCTTGGAATTCCTCTTAGAATCGCTCTCTCCTTCCAGATTAATTGAAAAACCCTCGCGAATCGAACTCATCGTCGTCGTAGCCACCCTCGTGGTACTCTCGACGAACAAAGGTGTCGTCGACGGTAGAAAGCTATTCAAATCTTCCTCCTCCTTCGTAGAATCTCGCGGATAACCCGAATCGTCGATCCCGTCGATTCCCTTGTCGCGAGAGACATCGGTGCCTTTGTACGCGCTCTTCGAGCTCTCGCTACCCGCAGGACCTTTCTCTCGAATCGACGTCCTGTCCAACGGTTGTCGCAACGCGTGACCCAGTCCGATGCTGTCCCTCGTCTCGATGTCCTCGATTCTCTCGTCGCTATTGTCCTCGTAGCTCGCCTCGTCCTCGACATCGCGATACGCCTCGTCGAGCCAAGGACTCTCGCTGTGCCGCACCCCTGAGTCGCTTCGATTCGAACGAAACCCGTTGACATAATCGTCCTCGTAACTGTCCTTCCGTTGGTAATCTCCTTCTCCTTCCCTCGCTCTTACTCCTATTCCTCCGTTGGTTCTCAATGACGAGTGGACATCCGTCTTAGCCAAGGATTGCCGTCTCCCACCGTCGTCGCTGGGAAAGATCCTGGTAGGCGACGTCACTAAACCGGCATTCGTCCTGTCGCGCGTGAAATAATAATCCGAACTGTCGTGAATCTGATCGAGCTTATTGTAAGCCAAGGTGGAGGGTCGTGGGGTCGTAGGGACTGTCGGTGAGTAGAATCGCCTGGTAGTGGTGGTGACTGTCGGCACCGTGGGCGCGTAAGAAGGTTGAAATTGATCGTTGAACTGATTTGGTCTACGATAATCGTCACGATTATCGTCGCCGTGCCCGCGAGTTTTCTGTCTCTCACCGTAATTACGTGTATCGCCGATCTTTTGTATACGTATGATCGGCGAGTCGTGATAGGGCGATTGGGATTTGTCACTGGGATAGAATCTCCCCTGAGAATTTCCCCTCGCGTCAGCTTTCCTTTCTTTGTAAGGATCGTAATTCGGTAGAAAAGCTCTGCCATTGGACGTCGAGTAATCCTCGGAGCCGGCGCGCAAGTCGTTGCCGTTGGTGTCCAGCGTGGAGTAATAATCGACTCTTCCGTTTCTCCCGTCGCCGCTGTGATAATCGACGACGCTTCCGGTTCTGTCGGGATCCACCAGTCCGTCCTTCGTCAGATCGGTTCCCGAACGTACGCTGATCATGGCGTAAGCGTTGCGTATCATCTCGTCGTCGTCCTGCTGATAACTGTTGCGATTCACGTCGATGTACTTCTCGGTCGCCGAACAGTCGACCTTGTTCCACCAGTCGCAGGTCAGGAGCTTTTGACTGAAGATCGAGCCGATCGGACAGAGGAAGGAGGATACCAGGACATCGTGGCAGACGTGGAATACCTGGCAGCCGGAGACCTCGTCGGCGTAGTATCCTGGAGGAGAGAGTAGTTTGTTGAGTTGGTGAGTGTGGTCGTAGCGTTTTTGTTTTTAATTTTTAATTCAAGCGGTACGTGTTTTATATGGCAAATTGGCTACACCGTTTGAAATTGCTTTTTCTGTTCTACGATATTGTATTTATCGGTTTCTTAAATATGTTAATTATTGTGAAATTTGAGGCTCATAAAATTGAATATCCAGGTGGCAAAAATCAGCAGATTCGACACCTGCTATTCTTCGCTTTTCATCGGAGTCAAGAAGCTAGGATATTTGTCGCGCACACGGAGACGATGCCGTAGGATTGTCGAGTTCAAAAATGTTTTTGCACCGTCCAGACATTCTATTTTATAATCCTCAAATTTTAAAATAATTCGATCATTAAGAAAATACTGTAGAACAGAAAAAGCGTTTTCGAACAGACTTGACAGTTTCCCAAATAAAACACGTATTGTATGAATTAAAAACCAAAAAAACAAAAACCCTACGGACTTACTTATCAACCCCACAGATCCAATTATAAATGCTCCGCGGTTCTTAATTAACCCCGCGAAACGCGCAAACTTTATTGCCCATTAACTTTGACCCGTGCGCGTAAAGAGAAGCGAGAGGAACTCGAGGCGTCGTCGCCCAATTCGCTTCGCGCACCTACCTACACGCCTGTACGTAGCACTCGCGCATCTGTGTACATACGTACGTACGCGCAACGACCCGAAAAAAAAAAACGCTGCGGCGCCGTCGCTCGGTACTTACATACCCGCGCGTACGGATACGGGCGCGTATGGAACCGGGTATGTAGATATTTATGAAATTATGACATAAGGCAGACATTACATAAGTTTCGCGCCTCGCGTTGCCAATGCCGTTTCCATATTCGAGTACGCTCATCGCAGGATTATCCAATATTCAACATTGCGCGTGCAACTTTTTTATATTCCCGTTTCGCGGTGCGATCGATGAGTTTTGTTTCATGCGGAATTCTCGATTTCTCAATCGCGTTCGGGATTTCCCCGAAGCGGCGCGGTTTTTATATTAATCGCGACGCTGCTCGCGTTCCGTGTAAGCGTCTCGTGCGGGAATCTTTAAATTGCCATGAGTTTGCGTTTAGAATGCTCGCATCGTTCGCTTGGCCTTTATTTTATTGTCTGAACACTTTCGCCGACGTTCTCGGTATTCCCGGCGAGATTGCGCGACCGTCAAACGTTAAATTAATGATTATATTTAACGGTCCCATAACGACGGAGTGGAGGATATCTTTGAGACGGGGAGACTTTCGGAACTCTCGCGTTGAATCCGGCGCGAGTCATCGCCGGGAGTTTAACGCAATTTGTCCCGCGATGGCGGTAATTAATTAGAAATATATGTATAAAAACTTTCTAAGTTGTATAATTTCGGTAAAATTCGCTGAAGAGCAAAGAATAATTTGTTTAGCTATCGCAAGTATTTCAGTCGTGTGCTGGTGACAAAAATATAACCGTGGAGCGGCCGTGAAGGAATGACGCAAACAGAAAATTGAATGATTGTAATGTGATCGCATTGTTGCTTAAAATTTGGTTAATATCTCGATGCACTTCTTTTTTAAGCACCCCGCGTTTTTACTTTTTGTGGTCGCGTACGGCCAAGAAATTTCTGACTGCTAAATACAATTGTTCTTTTACGTTTTAGTGCACTTGACTGGAACCATGAAACTCGAGAAGTTGCTTTCATATATTTCGTTGTACACTCGTTGCCACGAAATCTATGAAACTCGATTGAACCTCGCATTCTTATTGCAAATACGCGTGCGTGCAAAAATTCATGAAAACCGGCACGATAAGAGCGGCTGAAACATTGATTTCAAGATATTACCAATCCCACCGAACAAACGGATTAACCAACTTACGATTCAATAAAACCGTCCGATAGCAATTATTCGAGCCTGTCCGTCTACCGCACACGTACAAAATGAAGTTTGAAAATGAAATAACACCGGCGCGCTAATGATTAAAGTCTTTCCGTCCACTCCGTACCCGCCACATTCGTTCGCGACGTTTGCTCGGTTTTCTTCTCTGCCAGCGAAAAGTACCTTTGCAATTTCGTTTGATTTTTGCGGGATCTTCGTGCTAGCATAATGGCAGATTGAACGGTGACCTATTGCGAAAGCGAAGGAAATGCTACGGAAAGATCTCACAGGCGTACGTACGCGGGACGATATAGGCGTTGTGTGCGCGTTTCTCATCCTTGACGTCGATATTAAAAGTGAAAACGTAGGTGAGACGAAGTATTAATCCCGCCACCGACTTGTTAATCTTTCGCCGCCTCGGTGGTATTTATATTTGTAATTATAATACCTGATGTTCGTTAAATATTTGTTATATTAATATTAATATTTATAGATATAGATATCGATTTATGTTTCGGAGCAGGCACCTGTTTTAAATATTTATTTAAATGCAACTGTAGCAGCATTTAAAATTGAATATTAATTTAACGCGTTCCCTGCTAAGCTGCATTTCGCTAATCGTGAGCGTCATTACCGCGCTATAAACGGTACACGTTATACGATTTAATATATCTGCAAAATTCCCTGTTTTTTTTTCTCTTTCGGTACTGAAAATTTATTTTATAGCAATTTTAAATGTTTCACGACGAAAAATATAATTTTGCCTAGAAATAAGTGTCAGCGTGCACCGAAAACGGTACACGTAACAGACACGTTCGCGTTTTCGGTCAACATCAATAGCTACCTAATTCATCATATTAATATTCATCTACACTCGATATTCATATCTACAAACATGAATATTCATTTATACTTCCCTATTGGCACGTATTTTAGCATTTCCTCCCAGTGTGTAGGTACTTAAACACATACATATACAACCCGCGCAAATATTACGTACGCTTCTCTCGCTTCTCTCCGGTGTATAATTACATATGCGCGCGCGTACTTTCGTTTAACGTAACAAGCCGCGCAAAGTGACCGGTCACTCGTCGCCGCCACGGAACGCGCAATAAACGACCGAGCAGCGCCAAAATCTTTTGCCCCTCGTCGTCCTTTCCCCGGGTAATTCTTACGTGGAAACGAAACCGTTCAAACCGATCTCATCGTTGGCGCAATCGAACGTACGAGTACGAAGCTACCCACGCGAAGGAATAATTCACTCGAATCTCATTCACCTCGTGAACGTCCTTCGCACGTGAATCCAGTCTGAGGTAACCGCGTGTACGCAGGATAATCGATTCCCGGCTCGCCCGGCACGTTTCTCCTGATGTCCGAGAGATCTGAGAGAGACAAAAAGATGAGAGGGGAAAAACCATACGTTTATTTTACGTTAAGATAGTGGAGAGTGTAAGTTGCCTCGGGAGGACCATCAATTAACTGTCCTCCGGGGCGATAGGTCTATTATTATTATCGTCGTCATCGAAGCGACATTTAATACGTTAAAAAAAAAGAATCGCTAATCCCCGTTGAACTATGGGAGTGAAAGAAAAGAATACTATAATCGATCCTCGGGTACGCGATCCGCGTGGATGGATCGTTGCATTCAAGGTCGTGGAAATTATCTCCGCGAGATTGTCAGCCGTCGATGACATTTGAAGCGACGTCTCGAGTTTATTTTCCACTCGCTTGACGATGCCTCGCGAAAGACACACACGCGAGAGTACGTACGTGGGTACGTACGCCTCGCGCGAGTCCTGAAGGATTTTGCATGACCTATACTCGAGGCGCTTATTTTTTTTTTCCTTTTCACGTTTATCGCTGCCATCGAGATTAGCATCGCCTTTCACGGATACCGATACAGTACCCTCCGAGACTCGACTTTCGAGTAATCGAATTGATTCTACGATAATAGTGAGAGTGGTTTCGGCAAGGGGGATAGGGTTAGTTTGCAAGGAGTCAAAATAGGTGTTTTCCGAATCTAAAAGAAAAACTGCTCTATGAATCGATTTCAAAGTTTAGGGGTACGTTTGTCGATTAAAGTTTATACAGGGTGTACTTTAAATATTGGTAGACCATTAATGGCGTAACACGCGGAACAATTCCAAGTTGATTTTTGTTTATTGAAAATACCCGAAGCGCTTTAGTTAACGAGATGTTAATGGGAAATTGGAAGGCAATTCGAGAAGGACGCGGCAGCTGGCGACGCTGATTATTGCGCGCGCTTAGACTCGTCTACCCCGTAATCAACGTCCGGCGCTACCGGCTACCGCGTTTCTATGCAATTAACCGGCGTTTTGGGTTCGTATCACGGTAACCTTAGCGCAACCAACATTTTGAATAAATAAAACCTTATTGAAATCATCCCGGGTGTAGTATCTTTAATGCATAAATCATATATTCCACCGCTCAATTGATGGATAACCAGGATTATTTTGACAGCCACGGAATGACGATAAGCTGGGATAACGATAAATAAACGATAAATAACGATAAAACATTAAACAGCGGCTCGAGGAACGTTGGTATTGTTTAACGAAGTTAATCTTTGTCAAGAACGACGGTGTAGTTAATTGGGTAGTAAAGACATGCGTTTAAATAATTAAAGTTTAAATTCATACGCGTACTTTATTCCGTATATTAACCACGGGGAATTAGGATAACGCGGGGTATGGTAGCCAAGGAATCGCACGAGTCACACGCTCCGTGCCGCGCCGATTTTCCGCGACATTTAAGGGGAATTCGCGCACCTTGCGCCTTTACCTTGACTTCACCTATGCGATACACGACGACAAAAGTGTGGGAAATAATTGACAATAACAGCGTCCTAGACAGGGAATTCTGACGTGCTCACGCGTTGCAGTGAAAAATATCTGCTGATGTTTTGGAAAGACGCGCTTTATACTTCTTGAGAACGAAAAACTTCTCCAAAAGCAAAACATTTCAGAAAAACCAACGGAAAACGTCTGACCCGCAAAGATTGACTTTAATAATTCAAGTAGCGTTCCCGTCAATGACCCTCTTCGCGTATTTATTATACGCTCTAATTACATGTATTTTATAACACTTCTTTGAAAACTATTACAAACTTCATGAAAATTTGTTATCAGAATGAAGGATCAACGGTCGTTGCGCATTGCGGAATAAATTAAATGGGCCGAGAGGAAAGTTCAGCTGCGGGACACGTAACTCGTTAAGTATCGGTTTATTACGCGGCCGTGGATTTTACCTGTTCTTTCTTCGTACGGATCGTACTGGCCGCCGGCGGATCCATAGCTGTCGAAAGTTCCTTCTTCCTCAGGATCAAAGAACTTCCTGAAACATCGTCAACGCTCTCAATGGACAGTCTCCCTTCGCCGATTCGTATTATTGGCAGTTCTTAAATCTGCACTCGCATAGATTCGTTTAATCCTATCGATACTATCGGTCATCCCGGTGACCGATCATCGCGCGTTCGCACCATCCTACCGGAGACCATAGTTACTTATCGACGAATGTTCATTGTATTCTACCGGTGAACCATAGCCACCCGTTAAAGTTATGCATCGTTCAGACGAACAATTTGACGCGTTAAATTGTAATTCCTTATCCTTCCCGAGCAATTTATCCGTAATTTACTTTGCGCGAGAAAGTATCAAACGTTACGCTCTCTCCGCGGTGACCCGAAGTAATGGATCCCCGTACAAAGAAATCATGTTGACGAAAGACACAGTCGTATCGAAAGAGTTTAATCGTGGAAATCCAAACAGAATGGCAGAGTTAATCGCGAAAATCCAAATGGAACGATAGAGTTAATTGTGAACACCTAAACATAACGATAGAGTCAGCGATCCAAGCGGCCGGTCTCCAGTGTTTTTCGGCACTATCCGGGTTGGTATGTTAATTAAGCGTTAAGCACCGCGAGCGTAAACAAAATGTGAATCCCTAAACCTTCAAGGATACCCTTGTTACAACAAACCTGGTTACAAACATTTTATCCGATAGTCTGCGTGAAATCGCAGAATGTTTCAATTGAACGCTTTAAATTGTAATTCCTCGCTCTTCACAGGTAATTCACCTGTAATTCACGTTACGCGGAAAAGTATCGAACGTTACGTTCTCACCGCAGCGATGCGTATGTGCGTTCGTGTATCGTCATACTTGCAATTCGAGTACAACCAAAGGATATTGGTGAGAGACATAGCTGTATCAAAAGAAGGAACAAATCTAGATCATGCACATCTCCGGATCTCCAAACTATTTCTAAAGCGAGCAAAGACATGTGATTCCTTGTAAAATAATTTTCAGTAGAATAGAAATTCTATAATTATTTCGTGATCAGCGACCCAAACTACACTTGATAGAGTAAAAAAAAGGTTTGGAGATCAAGAGATGTGCATGATCTAGATTTAAGCCCAAAAGAATTGATACGCGTACCTTCCTCTGGTCCCGTCGATCGCCCTGCGCGACAGGAAGCTCCTCCTCGGAATTTCATGTTCAAGACTGACGCTGTGTACGTTGCACAAGACCGCCGTCACGAGACCTGAGCACAAAAAATGGGAGTGCCTTAAGTTCGATTTGAAACGCGAGTGAGTGTCGGAGTTCGAACTTAATAGTCAGTCGAGTTAGTCAGTCGAATTACTATTAATCGATAAGAGTAAATCTCGCGATCTAGGAGCAAGCGTCGATTTCGAAGTATTTAATCCTTTAACTACGGACATTAAAATTCACGATTATTGCTCCGTCGATTATTCTACGCGCGTAGTTACCGTAGGGCATAGATGGACACGGGTACATACGCGCGTGTATAGGCGTATCAAGGCCACGGCCCTGATATCGTGGAAATACTGGTCGACGGTGCACTTTCGCCAACCCGAATTAGGGCTTCTAATCGTTTCGAACAGGTGCGCGTCTCGCGATGTCGAGAGTGGTTCGGTCCAATCCAATTAAGTACGAGTGACGTCGATCACTTTTTGTAGTAGGATTTTCGATATATAAAAAAAAAAGAACAACGAAAGAGTTTCTTTCGTGGGACGTCGAAGGTTACAACGTATCGCTTCGTTGGTAGAAAAGTGACGCGATTATTACTAGAACTGCAAATCCCGTTATTTTGAACGGTTTAAAATTTTCAATTTTTTTGTTGCGAAAGAAATTTATTTCTCGGTAGCATAAATACGCGGTACGTTACGTATGTATATATTTTTCAAGTATATTGAAACGAACAATTTCAATAAAAGTTCATTTTCCTCGCCTAACGTATTTTATAAATAACCAGTTATTTAGATTGGTCTCGCAAAAAATAGTTATACATTAATTGTCAATAGTTCTAGCGTTAAAAAAAATTATTGTTTGCGAGATAATGATAGGAAACCGACCAAAAGTACAATTATGCGAATACGCTATTCCGATTAGAAGCGCCGCTTCGATACAGAATCCTAATATTGCTCCACCGCGAAATCGCTGATTTTGAATCGCGTCACTTTAGCTACTCCAAAAAGTGATCCGTCTGAGCTACCGCGACGCGAGCGGAATTTAGAAATTCTCAAACACGAGCTCGTTAATTACTCGAGCAGGAGATCCTATTCCGCGACACCTCTTCGTCGAACTCGAGTCAGACCCGCTAGCATTCGTTTCAACGGTAGACCGAGAAACTCGGTTAACCGCGAGATTATCGCAATGTCGCTGGAGCGAGAATGGAATCGATGAAAAATTGGAACGAGCGACAGTTTTTGGACGCACGACTTTTACTGCCAAATAAACGGCAACCCGTTGCTCTATCACGATCGTACAGTTATCCCATTTCTTTCGTGCCTATCCAAAGGCTTTCTGACCTTTTCGAGTGCATATTTCTAATGCCACCGACCCATGCCGACCAACCCACAATACTAACGATGCCAGAAACAATGAAAAGCCTCCGTTTCGAGTTCGAACGAACGAAACGGCGCGGCGTACCGAATTTCGCGAATTTCTAGAATCTCCACACTCGCGTTTTCAGTAATATGGGTACCGAACGAGGATTGAATTGAACCGTTGACTGTTATAGACAAAAGTTATTTGTTGATTATTCTTTAAATTGGCATTGATATTATTATTATTACTGTCGTTATTATTTATCGTTGTGTCCGACAACGAAGAGTGGCAGTTCCCCTTTGATTGAAACTTTTTTATACTTGTGAAAAAATAAAAATTCTCGTTTCTGTCGAAGATAAAATTTAATACAAATTTCGAGAAATATTTTTATACATTTCCACAGTTTTATTCGATCACTGCTTCCGGGTGTGAGTTATCGACGCACAAAAGTTACAAAAATGGCGACACGAGGTAACGTAACTTACGGGGCTTTACGAGGCTTTTCGCTGTTTCCTAGTCCGTTACCCGAAATTGCGTTGGAAGACAGTAGACCGCCGTAATTAGTTAACGCAATCTTACTACCGCAATTACGAATTAGTTATAATCGCATCGCAATGTTGAAATGGATAATAGAGGGTTGGTGCGATACTCTGGTACGAAAGATTTCGCGAGGAGAGTTGGCAATTGCGTCAAAAAATAATGATAAAGATTGAACATTTTTTTTAATTAAGAAGATTGCATTTTCATCTATTGGAAGAACGTTACTGTTGCGAATAGCTACGTTGTACGTACAGCAGACTCATGTTAATATTCGGACACTTAACATTTCATCATAACTTCTTACGGAGTAGACCGATGATTATAAAATGTTGCGTGTGCTTGGTACACAAATTTTTTCAATTGACGCTTTCACTCGAATGTTGGTAAATTAGGAGTTTTCAAAATTACGATTCAATATCACAAAGTGTATCACATTTAAACTTTGCATGCCATCTTGAAACAAACATTTGGATTTAATTTAACAATTTAATAATTAAAATAGCAATCTACCCGTATCGCGCCAACTAATTAACTTTAACTTTGATCGATAAATCTGCTTCGGCGAGGTTCCCCGCGAGGATCTACGCGCCAAAGAACATTGCGCGATACAACTATTGTTCGCGTATTCGCATATTCGACGTAGCCAAAAAAAGGATCCTAATAACCGAGCGTAACGAGCGGAACAAGATAATTCTCACGGCAGTGTTCATAGTCGGGACTTCCGAACGCGTTGACTGACGGCGCCAAACTTTTTCAGTGGCGCCCCGCTGGTCACCGGCGCCATCGAAATTATTTGACACCCTCGTGACAGACACGCGCGATCGAGTACTGTATTATAAATGGCATAAACTATTACATAACGATGCAGAGTAGAACGTACGTTAACCGACAATTGATAATCGAAATTAATTGGAAACGTTTACTTAACGACGCGAAGCAAAAAGTGTGTTAACCGATATCATTTGAAACACTTGTAACGAATACGACTAATCGAGTGCAATATTTTAAGTACTGTTAACATTCACGCGACGACGTAGAGTAACAAGTACGTTAACCGAAAATGAATATTTTATGTTTTCAATAATATTAAGATCAATAGTATCGATTGGATCATCGTGAGCCAAAGTCGCAAAATTGGAAGCACCTTTTCAACAAAAATTGAACCACTTTTTTTACAGCTACAATTACAAAATATGTCAACCTGCCACCCTGCCTCTCTTCCTCTTCGATCCCACGATTTATCTTTCACCGGAAAACCAAAAGAAAACATCGCCGTGACAGAAACGAGAAAGACGTACAAACCTCGATCGATGGTCAACGAATAGAGGCTGCCTCACTTCCCACTGATTCGTCTCCGCGATTTGCCAATCGGCGACTCTTAGCCAATCGCGCGGACGAGCGAATGGAAAGCGAGACTACCTTAATAAGTATCGACTATGAAATTCCTACTACGAGGTCCAATTATCTACGCCAATCGACGTATGTCCGATCGTTCCCCTGATTCTGGACAGAATATCGTCGATTCGCGCGCATCGTTGCTTAATCGATACACCTTTTCGCGCGTTACTCGTCGAAGATCTCACGTGCACCCTGTCCATTCACACCGCGATGCAAGATACCCGTTCAAAGGTGAAACCAGACACGAGTTTCCCCGGTAACTTTTCCAAACGAATCTCCGTCGAATTAAACGATCCCACGGGGTGGGTCCTCGTATCAGTACACCGTGGACACTCTAGCGAACGAGAGGTACGAAACACTCGCGGGTCCCCGATCGCCCCCTCGGCCGGCCTCGGCTCGTCTCGGCCACGTTCGGGGGCGCGGCGCGCGACTCTTCGATTCGCGATCGAGAACAAAATCCGACACTTACACAGAGCAGTACGAAGGCTAATAATCGGCATTTTATTGGACGTCGCATGAGTCAGTCGAACGTGTCCGGCCACCGTGAAGCAGCCGATGCACTGCGAGCTACCACGCTCTCCTCCCGGAGTCTTCTTCTCGATCTCGTCGCCGCTGCCGCCGCCGCCGCCGCCGCCGACCGCCTCGCGGAGAAGGGATCCCGTCCGTGTCCCTCTTACCTTTCTTTTCGCTTTCCACCTCTCACCTGCCACTCGGACGAATGCGAGAGTCATCCCCTCGACTCGTGGAATTCCGCGGCGAGCCGCGCCTTTCGGATCCTCTTTGGAAAATTCGCTTTCGTTGCCGAACAACGGGTCTCCGTTCTCTCGATACCGTTTACTGTTGTTCGATCGTTGATTTGGTCGATTTGTTGGAGATTTCGGTGAAAGGGTTAGAGAGAGGGAGAGGTGAGGAAAGGTACATTTGATTCATTGCTGTCGAATAAATATACATAAGTATACATGCTCTCGACAGTCTTTATTCCTTCGGACTATTGCTTTTGTCAAATTGTTACAAATTTCAGGAAAAGAGTCGGAGAGAGAGAGAGATGGGGAGGAAAGATACATTCGTTTAACTGCTACGGTGCTAGCTCCCAAAGCGAGAAACATACACATAATCGTCAATGCTCACGATACTCCTTACTCTTTCAGATTATTGCTTTTATCAAGACGTTACAGATCTTGGGGGAAGAGATAAAGAGAGAGGGAGAGATCAGAAATACATTTATTCAATCGATATGAGGCAAGCCCCTTAAGCGCGAAACAAATACCCATAAATATCAATGAAAGCGAGTGGATTGTACGTTCATCTCGTTACAACGACAGGTACACACTGTATCAGCGAACGCGCGAATGAATGGAGGGGAGAGACAGAGAGAGGCCCAGCGACGTGGTTGAAGTCAAAAGTACATAGAAATTTGTCTCGAGAAAACGTAACGTAACGGTTTAATTCGTTACGAAAGATTTTTCCCCTCTCCTCCCCCTCTCGGGATTGTGCGAGTTCGATTCATTGCGATCGGAAATAGAGCGGATCGACAGAATTATCGAGATACGAGGATCGCGTCGAGGGAATCATTGGAACGCCGTTGCGTGACATCCACATGAATTTCCTTCCAATCCCTTTCGCATCGTCACCGATCTATTCGCACGCTTCTCCCGCGAACGTATCTCGGAACTCGCGATCTATCATCGCCGAAATCGAGATTTGTGCACAAAAGCGGGCGTGACTTCGATCTCGACGCATCGTTTCGCATAATTGAGTTAAAGTCCTGCCCTATTCCCCCGATCCGCCAACGATCTTTCAACATCGATCTTGCGTTTCAATTAATCCCCGGCACCAATATCTTCGACGCGCTCATTCTTCGGCAGTTTGGAAAGAATAAAAAAAAAAAAAGGCGTGCCCCGTTACGCATCGCGGTAAACGCGTCGAGCACCGAGGAAGGGCTCGACGTACACGTAATTCACGTCATCCTTTCTACTCGCAATCAAATGGAGTAGGTATGTCGCGATCGCTATCTAGCGAATCGTCTATGGAGAATCGTTTCGATTTTCCATATCCGTCGAGGGAGCAAAGGTCTCTCTCTCACACGCGCGCGCGCGCTCTCACCTACACACGCCCGACCATCGAGTTCGCACAACGCACTCTCTTTTCTTATTATCCCGCTTCTGTGTTCTCGTTACTTTTAGGTCCACTCCACACCTTTCTCCATTTTTCTCATTCTCCCACCATATATCTCTCTCGTCGCGTTCAGTTCTCTTTTTCTCGACCGCAAAACACCACTTTCCTATTGCGCAATCAACCTTTCCCGTTCTTTCGTCGTCTCGATCATCCTCTCCTTCCCTCCGTCGCGAATCTCTTCTTCCTATTCCCCTGCCCATTGGCCAGTTTCATTCGCGAATCTCCTTTACGGACGCGAGGATGCCGAACCCGTGCAATTTGACGTCAAACGCTCGACACCGGTACCGATTACCACACCTGATTGGTATCTCAATTGGGAGCATCGACATTTCTCTTTCCCCGTGGATCTCGAGTCACTCGCGACGCTTATCGTCGAAGCAAAGTTCCAATTATTTTCATTTTCGTAACTCGACCGCGTTCCGTCGTAATTCGATAGAGCGCGGGGGTCGATGAAAATGTTTTTCTCTCCTCTCTCTCTCTCTCCCGTCGTGCGGGAAAAATACGGAATTTGTTGGGACGTACGATGAACCCGCGTGCGACGCGATACTTACGTAACGCGATTTACAAATTGTGGTAACTCGTGCTCAACGCGGTTGCGGTTTTGATGTAACGCGGGTCTATAAATCATAGTAATCCTTTATTATGTGGAGTGTACGTATTTCTCACCGCTCTACTTCGAATACGAATCAAAATATATTGTTTGTTCGATAAGTCATTGTTGTTTGTATGATTTAAACTGTTCGAGTACCTAACTCTACTTTTCTATGCCACCCGTGTTTCATATAACGTGATTTGTATTACGATGGGTTACAAAGGTTCAATGTATTATCTAAGGCACACTGTTGTTTAATATATTTGAAACTTTACTCTCGCTGGTATCGAGGGAAGCGCAACGCGATCAACCCAGAATATCAGATACAAAAAGAATTCCAAAGAAAAAGGTATGCGGGACGATCGATGAAAAGCAAAAGTTGGCAAAACGTGAGAAAGGAAGCCGCCAAGTATTTCTTGGTTAATTAGGTCTCTAAAGAGTTTTCTATCCACCTTAATTAGCATTCGTATTTGTCGTATGGCAGGCAACTGATGTACGTTTTTGCCCCGCTTCACCGTCCCCCCCTTACTCTTACCAACGACAACGCCGTTCGTCGAGTTCTCCGTTACAGGTCGGTCGACGATATTACATCCGATCCTCTCCGTTCGCTAATGGTATTTATTATAGCACACGCTTATCCGCCATGCGATCTGCTAATTGGACGTTTGAACGAGCGGATCCATCGGTGTACCTGTGTCGGGCGTAAAGGTACCGCTTAATTGCCAAATCGAAGCCGATGTGTTTCTGATGTAAAATACGCCGAAAGGCGAGACCACGTTACGTCGCGTAACCGTGGGTAAATTATTTGATTCGAGGCATCTCGACACTTTCCGGGAGAAAATCGGCGGAACCATGTAGGATCGCGCGATTCGGCGCATCGGAAAGTACGGAAATAAGGAAAACGGTGATCATGGTCCGTTCATTAAACACGCGATGGGCGAAAGTGCAAAACAAACGCGTTGCCGGTGGATACACAACTCTTTATGGGTCCCGTGTGGCGATTCGTGTATGTATTTGTTCAAACGGGAGTCTGACTTAAAATAATCTGTGAATCATGTAGGATGGGTCTAGTAGAAATAGTAACTAGAGCGTTACTTTGGTAATCGGGGTAACTAAGAATAAATTCTCGGCACGCGTTGGAGCTATTTTTTAAATTAGTTTGTCATTCTTTGCGCAAATTGTTGCACGGATTCGGCGCGCAACAATGACATTTACGTTTTGCATCGAATTTCGGCTCCTTGGACACCCTTGGTATTTAAAACGCGAATTATCCGCGATTTCTCGTGAAAAAATTAGCATTTACAAATACTGATAGCGATTCGTGAATCTGAATCCGCGATAACTCACTCGTTAATAAAATTTATAGAACAACATACGTCCTAACCAGAGCCTGCATTGTACGTCAAAAAGCCAAGGCGTCGTATTAATTGCAAATTGAAATCGCGTCCCTTAATTCTTATCATTGGCCTATTTTCTGCTCGAGCTTTTCTCAAGACCCATTCCAACGACACAAAACCTAATTGATACCGACGTACGCTACGAACCTTACAATTAACCGATCGTGAGGTTCGCCGGCAAACAAACGTGTATACTCGTCACTTGTTCTCGCAATAATCGCATCGTCTTCGCGGTCTTCTCAAGGCATTAGAAACATCCTTGAACGTTGTGTATTCATCGCGGAACGTGTAATCGATATTTCGCGTGACGGGCATCCTTCGAGGCGCGTTCCCTTTTCGCGTACGTGCCATAATTCACTCTTTCCAATTAGATCACTCCTTTCTAACGCTTCCTTTCCAGAGTTCGATTTTCTCGCATCTCCCTTTCCGCATGTACGCGTCGCGTTACTTCCCATTTACTTTCTCGTCCTTTTGGCCACGCGAACGTATCAATTTATAGCGCAAATTAGCGTTTAATTGAAATTGCAGGATAGATTCAACTGTAATTAGTTTCTCGCAAATTACATAGATAAATTTCTTACCTACACGTCTAAAAAACCTATCTGACACCGTCCCACGACTACGGAGCTACCACGAAAAAAATTCGTATCTCTGTTAAATGCTCCGAGCCTTTTCTATTCTCCTCGTTAACAAATTACGAGGGGCAAATATGCAAGGAAATTAAGCGTGGTATTAAATTTAAACGAAACGATACTCGCTCAATTTTATTTAACCCATCGTCGAATCCTCGCTCAACCACGCGAGTAACCGCTACTTTCTTTCGCCCTCCTTTGCCTCGCAAGTTTACAACACAATATGTATCTCTCGTTGCAAAATCATCGTAAACGCCCACGGAATGCAGAAATTGTTCCTTTCACGTACACCGGATATTTTAACGTTCCTTTTCTCTTCCCTCTCTCTCTTTCTCTCTCCCCCTCTCCCCCTTTCGGTTCTTCTTTTAACAATTTCCTATTGCACGAGCTAATTCGTTTAAAGAGAGCAAAAAAAGGAAAAAATGAAAAGTACTCGAGCGTTACGTGAATGCGGGCAACGGGTACGTCTCGTGTTCTCACGTAACTGGATGCTGCGATGGAAGGGCGTTATTGTGACTTCTCATCCTTTAGACTTTAGACGGTTCTCATCGGCGTTATTAGAAGCGCACGCGATTTACGATATACTTGCCGTAGTCTCGCTGCTTTCACGGGGAACAGTGCGGTTCTTCTTTGCCCGGTATGACTGTACGTACGATAAGTGGGATCGGGGAGGAGATATTTATTACGCGACTCCGCATTAGCTCGAATAATGCAAAGCGGTGTTTAGAAATTTAAAGAACGCTAATGGAGAAGGCGTTTCGGATGTTTGATAAGAGTTTGTGGGAACAATGTTTCGTCACTTGGAGTTTATTGCAGAATTCGATGGTACTAGGGAGCAACGCGGTTACTTTATAACGTGCTAAATGTAGAGAGTAACGAAAGTTATAGTTCAAACTCGAATCAGAGATCGAAAGCAGCATTTAAGTTACACGGTTTCATTGAAATGCAATGAAAAGCAAGATACAAATTGTATATCGTCGTATTACAATTTAAAGGATAGGATTAGGAATCTACTGGGATAAACATATTTATTGTATTATCTAATAATTATGATTGACACTGTATCTCGTATAAAGGTATAAGTGCAAAAATTTTAATAAAGTTTCTAGTTTGTGTAACAAACAAACGGAGAAACAAAGCTAAATAAAATCTTGTAATAAAAGATTATTTCTTTTATATGTCTCGCGGATTACTCTCGGATTACTTGTTAAATAAAAATGTTCAAGAAAACGAATTTCGCGAAGAACGCGCCGAGTTCCACAAAGCAAATATAGCGACGGAAGAAAATATCCTTTGCAATCACTTTTACATATCTTATTTATAACAACGGAGCCTCTCTTTTACTTACATTTAAACGCTCCACCCTGTATTTAACGCAACCCAGTTTTCACAAATTTTCTACTCCGGGTGTTTTTCTCGAACGCTATCAAATTCTTCGGGAGAGCACCGCTGTCCTGTCATTATTGAATTCTTATTGAGAAAGGTCGCTGACTAGTGTTTCGCGCTGCTACGATGACCTCCAGATTGGAACGAGGCCAAAACGAAAATCGACAACCACTCTTTCTCTCTTCCTCTCCCCCCCCCCCCCCCCACCCGTTCACTTTGCCAAAGGGTGAAAGTTGTTTTTGTCATTTGGATCTTCTGGTTCGCGATAGCCTCTTGGTACAAGATTTCCCAGAACAATCGTCGATATGAAATCGTCCGTGCCTGATGGAGAATGAAAGGTTTCTGGAAGGGTTATTCATTTTTCCACGAAACTTTCTCGACGTGTTCTTCGGGAAGAAAAATAAAGCGCATAAGAATTCCTTGCGCAATAATCAGTTTATAAATACAATCCTATTATACTTTTATAGTGTTATCGTATTATTGTATTGACGATAATCGGTCATAATTGATTCAAAATCAAAACAGAATTTTTACAGACGTTTGACAAGAACATTGTTATTGCTAAACAGTGCATAGGACGAAACATTTGAATGGGATCATTCTCATCGTTGACATGATTATTAGAGACAAAAGAAAGCAAATATCGTATCGTTGTGGTGGCATTGTAGGTCTTCTAGCAAAGTTATCAAAGCGGCTTTGAGATAGCTCAAGAAGAATAATTCGTGCAAGTGCTACCACACACGTTGAATCTGCCACTCGATAAATCGTCTTTGAGCTTGCCAAATTATCAAACGAGCTTGGCATTAACTTAATGAATTTCTGGATTTCAATACCGCTACTACATGGACGTTTGTCGGTATTGAATATATTAGCAGGAAACTGCTTAAGCGGCAATGATAAAGCAGGTAATTCCATGTAGTAGCTTACCAAGAATAGGTAATGTTAATATCTATTTACCAACCGGGATTTCGACATAGATGTCGCTCGTATCACCGAGGTTTTCTCACATTGATAATTCAGTTTTTTTAAATCACTCGGTATCTCGTAAAATATCTTACCTATTCCATACCCCATCACTAAAACCATCAAGATACTTTGATTTACTTTATTTATACTTTATTCGCCTTACGAGTGTCGGTAACTTACCGACCGTTTTAACCATCGTTAAATAATTTCTGCGCGTCTTGCCAGATGGCAGCACACGACACAAAGCTACGAATTACAAATCTAACATAAAAAAGCAGGTTACGACTCTAATTACATACGATTCAAATGATCCGAATAATTTACACATCGTCGTATCATCGATACGCTCTTGACGTAACATTTCGTTAAAGGCCCTCCCTCTTTTACGAAATTCCAATCGTACTTTCACGTATAACAGTCATACTGTGTTCTCATTAAACTGATTAAACAAGTACCTAATTGCTGTCGAGTGTGCGACGAAGAGCGCCGTAAACTTCGCCGCAGCTACCCGCGAACGATACGTACCAGGATAAGTACGGAGGCGGTAAGAAAAACTGAAGATTATTCTCGAGTAATAAAAGAGAAGAGAAAAAAGAAAGAAAACGCTCGAGAAGGAAGAAAGCTGTCCTTTCGCGCTCACTTTTGCCAGGAGGCATTTTACGCTCTCTTTCGCAACGATCGTAATCTTCCTCCCAGGTCTTAAAAAATCAGAGACGCGTACGTGGCGACAAAAAAGTTACGGAACTTTGTACATTATTTTTTACTCGCGAAACAGTGCCTAAGTATATGCACGTCTGTCGGACAGAGTTCACGTACCGGGTGTTCGTAAAAAAATGATGAGGTTTCAACGGGGAAGTACTGCGAAACCCCACGATCTTTTCACGAACACCCCTGTACGTACGATGCTATTCGATGATCGATTTAATGACAGGAAAAAAAAGAGACCGGTGTTTGAAGGTAGAGGCACAGCCAGTGCCGTGTGTCCATGTTTAAATTTAGTAATCGACCGATATATCTAAGTAGACAATTAAAAAGTTTCTTTCGCGTTTGTCTGGTCGTTAAAAACAATGTCAATTTTTTTAAAAGGAGGAAGACGTGAAAGAAAAAAATTTTTTTAATGTCAAAAATACCTCATGATTTTACCAATCCTAACGATTCGCCTCTATCCATTTTCACGTATACGCGATTATCAACATTATAGTTGTTTCTAAAAAATCTGCACCGCCGTCCCCGTTCGGCGAGTCGTTAACCTTCCCCTTGCCCCCTCAATCGTGACAAAATTCGCGTTCGATTAGCTGCCGCGAGCGTAATACCACGCGTACGCGCGCAAGGTTGAAAAATCGAAAGATGCGCAGCTTTCTCTTTCGAGTTAACGTGAAAATGTGAGAATGTGCGCGCGACCGCGTGCACGCGTGTGTCAGCCGCCGGCGCGCTGTACAATGGCATTCCGTACGATCAAAAGCTCAAACGGGAAACTGGCGTTAAACTGGTCTCGAACTGTCCACCCATTCGGTTTTATCTCGAAAGCAAACAGTGCTCTTTAAATGGAGACGGGGGGGGAAAAAGCCTGAAACGGAGCGTTTCACGCTCGAATGGATAGAACCGATTGGCTCTAACGACCGTTTCCTTCGACTTTGGGTGCACTCTACCTTTACTGTATCTGGAAGTTGAACGTATAAATCCTCGATATGGCTACGAATTGCTACCCGTGTTTTTAGCCTCGTATATTACGCGCGTGCAGGTCTTAATCGTCGGCGCGCGGTCAGATTGTTGGACCCGTGACGTGGTATCGTGAAAAACGAAGAGAGAGAGAGAGAGGGGAATATATGAAAGAGAAAAGAAAGAACAATCGGGCGATGGTGTCGCTTATATACGTGTGTCCGTTGCTTTAAGGAAAAACGTCGCGTGACACGAATAAAAAGAAGAAAAAAATTGAATTTACCCGTTGATCGCGCCGTAGAATACAGAATTTATGGATATTTCAGAAAAATACGTGAAAACGAACTTTATACATTCAAGCAATAATGTAATTTACGTAACGTTCGATATTAAGAATTGGCGTTGAAAACTTTAAACGACGATATCGCGAAAGTAAAAATATTTGACACGATAATGTTCGTCGTGCCGTAGAATGCAGGATTTATTATACCTACTTATCAGAAAAAGATATGTGAAAACAAATTTTGTACGTTAAAAAAGATAATGCAATTTAACCGAAGTTCGATACGAAGAATTCGAGATGAGAGTTTGTAACGACATCACGAAAGTAAAAATATGTGGAGTTAACGTTAAGTAGCGTGCCGTAGAATACACGGTTGACTTATTTATCAGAAGAAACGCGTGAAAACAAATTTTACGCGTTAAAAAGAAAATTGTAATTTCACCGAAATTCGATACCAAGAATTCTCGTTGAGAACTTTAAACGACAATATCTCGAGAGCGAAAATGTCTGACACGCGGCGTTTTTCTTGACAATCGCAGAATACGCGGGGACACATTTCGAGGGACCCCGTTCAACGCGAAGCGGTTTGATTTCGAAGAACCTTAACCGATCTCGGATAATAAGAAGTTACGCGAACGTACGCGAGACACTTGTTGAAAAAAGTGTTCGCGGAACACCCGATATAAAGTACGTATCTGCGTCCACGTATCAATCTATACGCGCGTATCTGCGTATTGTATGTAGGTAAGCATCTTCGTTTCCTAATCGTTCACGCTGTACGTACTCTACGCACACGCATACCCGCTGTGTACTTACCGTTCGCTTTGTTGGGAGATAAGGAAACTCGGGGAATAGTCGGAGAAAAGCTATCGATTGCCAGACTTTTGGAGAGTTAACATTGGACGTCGGATAGGAAAACTTGTATAAAACTTCTGAGCATCGGGCGTTGAATACGACGCTCGTGCGTACATCCGAGTAAACACTTTGACCAAGTAAATGGCATAATAAAGAGCACGTAGGTGCCCGCGTATACGTACGCATACATCGTCTATCGTAAACGACGCTGACCAAAGTCGAATATCGATATGTTAATTAATTTACGATTTAAAAATCACCCGACAATGTTATTACGTACACATTTACGACTCTTACGATCCGCGTCGGAATATGCTAATGACAAACCTTAATCACCAACGTCGTTTAAATCGCCGTAATACGAGGCGAAAGAAAACCACTGGCGAACGATTCGACGTTGCAAAAAAAAAAAAAAAGAGAGAAATAAATAATTTCGTCGATCGAAGCGACACACTTTTTCGCCCACGATAATGTCGAGAGTCGACGACGACTATACCGCGCGTAGATTTTATAATTTAAAAGCATTCGCATTGCCCGCGGCTAGCACCACGTATCTACGTGCATACACACGTGTACGTGTGTATGTACGTCTGACACGTAAAGTGAACGCGAGTCGATACGTCTATTGCGCTCGTTCGTCGTCGGTGGCGGGGGGGGGAAAACTTTGGCAAACTTTCTTAACGGAGCATTCGACGATTCCGAACCGAGAGATGACTACGTTGAGTTACGACTCGTGTGAAACTGTACTCTCGCACACGTACGATCTGCCCACGTAAAATACACCGAGTGGTACCCTCGTCGGCGGCAAGTTCCTGGCTCCGCATCGATTGTCGCATTTGCAGGAAAATTTTCCTGGAAACGCGAGATCCGCATTGTGACTCGTGACTCGTGACTCACGGTCCCTCTGTCGACATTCAAGGTCGTCGATCCGCCCACCAAACGAGCTCAAACTCCGTGGATCTTCTCATCCGCTTTGATAAGGGAGGGGGGATGGGGGAGAGGGAAGAGAAAAAGGATGTAGATGAAAGAGGGGGGGGGGGGGGGGGGATAACTAAGAGGAGCATCGAAATTGCGAGACGAGAAAATTGCTCGGAGATGCGAAGCGTTAATTCGACGATGGTAGGTAAAAACGTTGCCGACCGTGGAATTATAATAATTACCGTGTAGCGTAATTCGTTTTTCTCGAGCATACAAATTGCTTTGGGAAATGTACTATTTTTTATATTCTTAGGTTCTATTACTCTTATAATCGCGGATTCTCTGAAAGCATGTTTAAAATATAAATCGATTTCGAGAATTTGATACGCTTGGGGATACGGTAGGATCGATTTGTCGAAACTAATCGAAGTATACCAACGATCCATTGAAAGTTTCGCGGGTCATCGTTTAACGACTCACCTCGACGCGCGTCAAAACGCGATCGCTTAATCGAAGCGGTCAGTTTGAACAGTGATTTAATTTCAATTTTCAAAACTATTGATTGAATTTCAGTGAGGAAGTCGGCCGCGCTGTGATTCGATACCAGCTATTGCCGTCAACGTGTATTCACGGTCATACGTTTTGCGGGTAACAATCAGGCGTAGCAGAACGTGCGAAGTTTTTATCGCACGCGCTTAGCGAGAATAATTATTTCATTATGATCGGAGATTGGTACCACTATCGTTACGCGTGTGCGTATCGCTTTGGTCAATAAGTAATGTCGAATTTTTCGGTAAGAAATCATACTCGATGGAAATGATTCGTATCGCTCGATCCGGATGTTTCTGACGTTTCAGAGATCTCTAGTGTTACGTAACGCGGATTATTTTCAATTATTTCTGCTAGATCATTTATCATCGGTAAGACTGCAATCTGCAACGCGAAACTTTTTGAAGCCATCTTGTTCTTTAATTCGCAGCATCATCATCGTTCACGACAAATATTTTTTTGCCGTTTATACAGTAATTCTTTTTCTGCAAGAATACAAAAGCATAACTGCACAAAACTACATTTACCCCTTCTTTGTCTTTGAATCAAAATAACTCAAAATAACTATAGACACCCATCGTCACGGCTGTCGAGTTAATACGCGTGGACCGATCTGACGAGCTGTCGTTATCTATTTAATTTACACGTTAGCAAGCCAAGTTATTATGTCGTACATTTGAAGAAAAGAAAAAAACGTTCGAGTCGACGAGAGCGTTTTAGAAAAGTGGGTCTTCGGGCTTCCTCGGCGGCAAGAATGCGCCCGCGCCCGCGTGTGTGCGGTATGTGAGTCATCCAGGTAAAAGACAACGGGGGAAAGAGGCATCGGGAAGAACGACCGACATTCCCGGAGCAACCCCATGAGTCACCGGGTCGTCATCCCCCGTTGGCTACCTGCCGCCACCTGTTGCATCGACGTTCGAGGTCGCCGCTACGTTAGATACGATTCATAATTGTATTTGCGCCACTTTACCCGACACGCGTAATTTTCCCAGGCAAAGATTTATGGTTAGTGGAAATAAATCAGTTGGAAAGAGGATCGAAGATTAAAAGAGTATTTCAAAACACTTGTTAGATCGTTTATTCGCCACATTTCGATTATTATTCGGTCTTGGTCGGGCTTTGAAATTAATATAAAATTTTGTGATGAGTTACACCGAAATATTGCCAATATTCGATATTGTTGTACATTCGATCATTATGCAATTTTCGGCGAGTTCTGAAGTTTATATACAATTTTGTGAAACGTCACACTGATATTTTGTCAAACTTTGGTATTGTTAATCAAAATTCAAATGACTCATTCGCAATTTTTCGGCTGCTATTCAGTCTTTGTCGGGCTCCAAAATTGATATAAAATTTTGTGAAAGATGATACTAAAATATCTGTCAGATTAATAAGCCTTATACGAATTCCAGAACTTGACGAAAAGCGAATAATATTCGAAACGTTGCAAATTGAGCAATCCAAAAGTATTTTGAAATAACTTTCCCACACATTTATTTACATTACTTTTAAATAATGAACCCGAACCTCCGTCATAATCGCAGTTCATTTAAAACACGCGTACGCACGTATGGTGGACTCTCGTTAAAACTCGACGTCGCGTCGATGTTGCAATCTGTTTGAAATATCCGAATATCAATGAGAATCGGCGTGCACACACGTAAGCTTTGATCGCGCGTGTCGTACGTCACGATTTTCGTGAAACTCGATTGGAATGAAAGGAATAACGTAGTGGATAGTACGCAACCGACGCGTTCCAAGTTCCAAGAAAAACTTCATTCACGATCGGTTCACGATTTAATGGCAAACCTGCGTGCCGAGTCCCGCGAACGGCTACTTACAATTAGTTCCGGTTTCTCGGTGATTCACAAAACCGAGCCACCAAATTCCTCCGCGCGGAAGTGACTCACTCGAGATACCGTCTCGGTCGCGTCGTTCCGAGAAATAGAAACTTCACCGATCGAATTGTAAATCTCAACCTGTTTTCTCGCTCCCATTCGGCGGGGTGGTGGATCGTTAACGCATTGACGCCGGCGTGTACCGCCGGTGGCACACGGTTGGACGTCCAATCGGGCAGGGCGTACCGCCAGATATGTAATTCGTCGAGTGGGTTTGATTAATTGAAAGGATTGACGAATGATTGAGAATTAGGAGGAGAAAATATTAAAGTGTATCTACTGAAACAAAGTAGGATATATTTAATTTCAGTTGGATAATTATAAATAGAAATTAGGATCAATTAAGTGGTCATTTTTATTAGTATGTGATTATGGTCGGTTAGTTAAACTTCTAGGACGCCACGTAACTTTGAAGTTACATAGTGATAGATCGATATTCTTTTATTTAACGCCAGACACAAATTAATTAACGGCATTCCATAAACAACATTAAATTATACGGTATTATCCCGCGTAACGCGGTTAATACGTAATGGGTTGTACCAAATCGCGTTGTAGGAAATCTTGCTATACGAGAATTTTCCTCGTATAATGCGAATAATATAAATAACCCGTTTGGGTCGTCTGTTTTCCCCGCACTTTATTATACAACGCGTTGTACGAGAATCTCGTTATATAAAACAGTCGTCGCAACGTCTTTAGCGTGTTGCAGGAAATCGCGTTGTCCGAACTCACGTCACACGGCACTGTCGCAACTCCAAACTTACAGGCTGTCGATTTTTTTGACTAAAATCTTCGAACCCGGAAGTTAATACTGTTTCATTAAAAAATTGAATTACATGGGGTAAAGATTATTCTCGTTAATACACAATAAATATTTGAAACGTGCGCAGCGGGAGAATGTTTACGAACTTGACCGATTTTCTCTACGACTTCAACTTCGTTGCCTCGAACTCCTTTAACTCCTTATACTTCAAACGCTTCTCAACCTTTTAATTAAGAACTAATGATAAGTCTCTTAAGCTGCGCTACTTTCTTCGAAATAAATACACGAAATATAATTCCCAGCCTACGAGTCGAATGATTAATTACAAACTGACTCCGATTTAACACGTTCAGCCTCGGCAATAAAATATGCAATATCTTTCTGCGAACCGGTCGCGTATTTTATATTTTACAAAAACTTTGAAAAAACCACTTGTATGATAAACCAGCCCGTCTACTATGTCTAGTATCCGCTTAGGGGACCCGATACTCGTTCGCTGTACTTAAATTACACATAAATCGCGGCCACCGATAAGTATGCGGTCTTGAAGCGCGTAACCGCGTGTCCACCGGTGAACAAGCTGTCCGGCGAAATACTCAAAGTTTGCTCCACCGGTGGTGCACGCTGTGCCGAACGTGTTAAATCCACTTATCTGCGATTAAACCGCGAATCAAGGAGAATTGGTAGAACAGAAAAATCCGAACTCTGCCACGCGGAGTTAAGCGATCGTATCGCTCTCGTGCGTTAGGTAATAAAGCGTTGAATTCGAGCGAGGTGGATAACCCGCGCGTAACTTCGCGCGTACGCGATGTACGTCATTCCGGTAAACAGAGAGGCCGCGTCATGCACCCCGCGATACGTAGATACCCGGTAGAAATCTCCCTCCGTATTTGCTTCTCGGCTTCTCTCCGTGCATTCGTCCATTATGCAACCATAACCGCGACGTATCTCACTACGTCACCGTAGTCCCTGCCCCACCCCCCCCCCCCCTGCGTGAGTCATACGCTGAAACGTACGTACCGACGATGGTGTAATGCAACGCTTTCGCGTGCACGCTTCGTAATTACACCTAGCGTGCAAACGCCCAGCGCACGCGAATGGGACCGTGAAGAAGTTACTTTCCACGTTATTACGGGACGCTGCGTTACGTTGGTAGCGCGTCGTTAATTAACACGGCCAATTATGTTTTATTAATTTTCCAAACTAATCGACCGCGTAAACGAGGGGGGGGGGGACGTACACCGTGGGATGATTAAATTTCCCGTCGATGCGGATGGGATCGGGATTATACGGTTCGACGATGCGCTTACGCTTGGTAATGGATAACAGGAATGGAGTAATTTGTCGTAAGAATTGTAATCCCCAAATTGCCGCGACTGGGGAGTATAGTGATTTACGAAACCCGTAGAGGAGTTTTCCTAAGTGCTTGAACTTTTATGTTATTCTAAGAGTACCAAAGACTGCAAGTGATTATAATAATGCACAGGGTGGATTTAGTAACTGGGCCGGATTATAGTTCTGTTCCTATCACGGATAAAATGAGCATTGTAGGGGAAAATTTTACGTCGTTAATCCATCTCTGTCATCCCGCGGTGCAAAGAAGCGGTGCAAGTATAGAGTGCAATGGCACTTTTTACAGAAACGAAGTTATAGTCCGGCACAGCCGGAAATTGGATCATTCGATGAAATATGAGATTTCAATTAAACTGGATTATAATATAATTTCGTATAATATGCTTTCGCTCTTGTAATGGCAGCAAGCCTTCCAGAATACCGCGTGCATCTTTTGTAAATCCACGTTTGATAATATTTAGTGAAGATGATTTTTATAATAATAATTATCCTGATTTATATAAAAACAATCTTAGACTCGCGGAATCGATTCAACGGTGTCTTGAACGCTCTTCGCTAATTATTTCCGGCGCGTTATGATTTAATATAATTCTCCCCCTTACGTGGTATTCTCGCGATAATATAAAGCTTAATGTAGACTCATTAAGAAGAAAATAATAAACTTCTAAACCGCTCGATCGAGTAACATAACTGCAGGTACAAGAGGGAGCGATGAATCAGATTATTCGAAGCGCACAGAATATTTACTATAGTAGCTTACGACTAGACTCCGGATTTTAACGCAAAATGAATTATCCAATTTTATTTTATACACATACTTCGCGCATACTTATCGCAATTTCTCTCACAAAACCCGTTTAAAACCAGTGTCAAAATAATCCAATTTGCATAAACATCTAGAGTCTACTCACGACTAACTTACGATTAGACAAGTACGAGATCGGGGTTGTTACATTACAAGTCTATCAAGCGTATCTTATTTCCTTAACATTTTTCGATCTTTGATCGAGCGAATCTTGCGAGTCACCGTACGCGCGACGCGTACACGCATATCTCCCATACTTCCGAGGAAAGCGCATAGTAATCCAGCTGACAATGAGATACAGGTAAGGTTGCCGTTGTCGTGACGCGACGCGGCTCGCAGATTCGTGACAAGTGAGCGTGGGCCGGATAATTCGACCGCAATGAAACCCCCCTCACCGTTAACGGCGCGAAGAGCTGTGGGAAGCGTGGCACGCACCGCCTCTAATTACGAGCATCGCGGACCTCTCGATAACGGACTTGATAATAGATAATCAGGGCGCACCGCTGTCGTCCCGCGGACGTCGCGTATGCGTGTGCATTAACGTTGCACACAAGTGTGCGACGCGTATGCCCTACGTACCCCCGGCGAGACTATCAGCTGTCCCCGATGATTCAGAAATCGCGAAGTTGCGCCTCGTGCCAAGCGTCTTCGTGTCTCCGCACGTTTCACCGTGATTCTTGCAACATTCTTGCCTCGCGCAATATTTCGGTGGAAAATCGTGGAATCGTCGAGCGAGGCTCTTGGAAACTTGATACAAAGCTGCGAAATATATTGCGGGGTTAAAAATAAATGGGAATATACGGCGAGAAGGGGGAGGAATTATTTCGATAAGGAGGAGTGAGAATTGTTCGACCTGTTCAGCTGTTTTTGAAGTGGCAATATTTTGCATTTGATGATTATACCGTACGTCGTACGGAGATGTATTTACCGTGTGATTTTGTTAATTGTGATTTTAGTGAGGAGTACAGTGTAAGTACGTGTACATTTTGTGGAGATATTTTTAACGCTCCAATGGGTGCAGTATAAAAGTCACGTGAAAGGTAGCACTGGGTCTGTCAGATCCATACGCCGAAATTTGTGTACTTTCCCAACTTAAATAGGGTAAACATCAATAATAACATAACGGTACTTTTCAATATTTTTATTGAACATATTTGAAGGTTCAAAATTAACAAATTTTGAAAAATGTACAATGTTTAGAAAGAAAATCAATGTCGAACTAAACAAAAACCACTTGAATGGATCTATCAGATCCAGTCCGATCATCGGAGCGTTGAAGAGGGAACAAAGAAGTGGTTTCTGTATTTTTTTCATTAGCGAACCGAGCCACGAACTATTGTTTTATTAAATATAACTGTACTCGGCAATCGTTTCATCTTTGCTACACAATTCGGATCCATACTTTTCGCAGAGGTCGCAACAGCTAACCGGTTAAATAAGAGTCGATACAATGAAGTATGGGAGCGAAGAAAAGAGAAGAGGAGGACGAGACGACGCTGAATTTGGTTCGAACTGGTACTCTATCCGCGTCCCACGATCCCGTGGGCGAACTGGTGTCGACATCGACCAAGTTCACCATTTCAAGTTTCCATATTGAAACGAGGAAGCTTCTGCGTTTACCTAAAAATCATTTTCACGTAGCGCGTCCGTGAAATCGCGAAGATGAAGATAAGGAGTAAGAAGAAAAAAAAGGTCTTTCTTCGATTCTAACTCTGCGGAGGTGGTGGCTCATTTCGGATATGAGTAAAGTAATCTTTCTTTTTGTTAAAGGGTACGCTTTATAGTTTCAATATTATTCTACCGATAACGAAATGGACAAAAAAAAATCAGACAAAAGGTACACATTTTTCTACATAGTATCGTAAACCATTGTCTGGACACGCCTAAACCTCATTCACTTTTCAAACATTTTCCACGAAATTTGTTCCATTATCTTTCCTTTGTCGATATTATCAAATACTTCGAAAACGAGTAAATTTATTTTTTCTTTATGCGGTGCACCTTACAGCGTCGATATTGTTTTGCCAATAAATAAATCGACAACTCAAAAATAAGCAAAAAGCACACAATTTCTCTATATTTACTAAACCTTGCATCGTGTCCGTCTTCGAGACACGCGGCCAGGTAATGACACTTACTTATAAACGACTTACCAACAATTAGATCACCGCTTCGGCGATGTCATTGCTCACAGGTGAAAATAGCGAAGAAAATTTTGATCGAAATTCGCGGTAACGTTGGCCAACGAGGTGAGACCGATGCTCGATTTGGAGTCTGATCTAGGTGCAAAAGATCGAATCGAATGGTATTCGCGGAACGTGTCGAAGGGAACGAGAGCTCGCTCGTCGTGTTATACATAAACACCTGTGCACGTATTAGCGTAGCGTCGATAGCGATGCCGGTGTACGTATGCGGCGAATTAACGCACGACAATAACACAACATAAGACGGAGGTACCAACCGATTTATGTATAGCGTTCGTAGAATGCGATCCCTTTGGCAGGGTGGCCGACGGTTTTCTCAGAGGCGCTGGCGCCAAGCGCCGGCCTACATTAACCGCGTGCCAAGCACCGTCTTCTTTGCCTTCCAAACTCTAGCGTCTCACCGCGGGGTCGGGGGGGGGGGCATGGGGTCGAAAGGAAAGCGCGAACAAGCGTGACCCGTGACGCGTATTCACGCGACAGAATCTACGCGTAGCCGCCGAAATCATTCGCGCGGCTGAATTATATCAGCAACGCGATCGCACGCCGCGCTTCGCGACGGGCGAATATTTTTAACCCTTCGACCGGCATGGACGCGTATACGCGTCTAGCGTGTGACATCGGCGGCAATGTAGGGACGTCGCGATGCTACCGGTACCTGGCAATGTATCGGTATTGTTCCTTTTGATAGAAGTACTTTTATTGTCGATCTCTTGGTAGCGATATGCGAAGGTTAGTTCTTAAATACCATGGTATTTGATGAGACGTGGGGAATCAAAGACGACAAGTACTTTTATTATCGATCTCTTGGTATCGATACGCGAAGGTTAGTTTTAAAATACTATTCTATTCGATGATATATAGAAAATTAAAGTTGACACGGTAACGACTATTGCGCTTTATGTGCAAAAAATACACCTATAGCACAATTTCCTATAACGGGAATTGGTACATGTAGATGCCAATTACTATTTAGCTACAATAATTCTAAACATTTACGTTTTCTTTTCTCCGATATTCAAATTTTAACTGTAAAAATCGCGATTCTTTCACTGTCTCACAATTCCCTTACCTTCTTCCGTTTATCTTCCCTTATTTCCGTTTAATAAGGATTCTACCGTAACTCGATAAGTGTACGCCCTGTTACTCTCTACCGTCTGATTCTTGTCAACAAAAATCCCGTTTCGAAGCGCTCGGTCTTCGTCGCGACAAGAATATTAACCGGGAAGTCATAACGTTCCTCGCTCTTGTTTCTAACGATTCTCGATCGTCGCGTCGTCGTCGCATCGGTGCAATCACACGTGAAATTACGCGTATGTACATACAATATACGCGTCTACCTATCCATTTACTCGAACTCTACGCCACTCTTCGAAATTCGCAAACTCTTTCGATTTCGTTAGAAATTCGGGGTACTCTTACTTAAGGTACTACTCTCGTAATCTCGTAATCGCCGCGAAGCGAACCTTTCGGCCGAGTAAATTCGACGAAGCGAGCAAACGACGAACGGCCCCTTTTCCGTTTCGCATTTTCTGGGGGGGTGGAAGAGGAAAATCAATACGCGCCACGAGACCCCCTCGTCCTGCACGTAAACCACGAGAGAGCATGCAGAGGGGTCTCTCGCGCTAAAAACGCATCCAGGATCGTCCCATCGATAAACGTTCCCTCCGCTCCTTCCGAACATAAAATGTATGCCCATCGGCATTTAAAAATCGTTTAGTACTAATAGCCTTTAACGATTCGACGGTTAACGAGGCATTACCACCAACTCGCTGGACTCGCTACGTACCCCTCGAACGAATTAAGAAAATCCAACGTTTCCTTTTCCAAACCTCGAGGAAAATTCTCAGTTTCCATTAACATCCTCACCGCTCGCTACGTCGACGGGCCAAAGCAATTTGCGAGATGACGGTTTAGATACCGGCTATCCGCCGGAGTTACCAAAAATTCGAGGCGACGATGATACGGCCCTGAAGTCGAAGGTACCTTCGCTTCGGGGCGAATCGACGAAGCGTGGCCCCCCCCCCCCCCCCCCCACGTGCAGACGACTCGAACGGAGCCCCGTAGTGTCGTTCGATTTGGAATAGCAAGGATAGCGGGGAGTATAGAGGGGAAAAAAATAGCAGCGTAGAAAGGAAAAAAAAAATAGTAAAACGATTGTCCGGCGGGTTCTAGCGATCCATAGATCGCGATTGATATTCCAGGCGCGCCGGTGTTTGCCGCGGCACCGCATTATGCCGATCGGTGCGCGCCAATGCCGATGGAATAAAGTCTCGGTGCAAGCGTGGTGAATTTTTGTCGGTGCATTTGTCGGCTATTGACAGAGCGGAGAATAGACACGGTCGTCTCGAACGATCACTAATATTTCATTTGTTGGAGGAATATTTTACATACGATGCGTGGGATTATTATTAGATTATATTGGTGATCTTTATCGATCTATGATCATGTGCTAGATGATTATTGTGTTATATAATATTGTTTAGCGCATGTTGTATAATAAATACGATAAGTATGCCGCGAGGGATGTAATATGTATAAATGTCTAATATAATCATAATATATATAATATATATAATATAGTAATCATATATTATGTATCTCGCTTAAACGACGTGTACACGAATATATTACATACCTCGCGCATACGCATCTTACTTATTTCACAAAATTAGTATAGAAAGTGGGGGATTTTTCATAAACATTCGCGGTCTAATTAATACGAATAAAACCGTCAGCCGAGAAAACATAGAAGAAAGGTAATTAACGCTGTTTCTAGTTGTAGGGAAGAACGACTGGGGATCGATCGTTATTAAGTCCAAGTGGCCAGCATCGATCGATCACTTACCAGAGCCATCTGCATATTATCGAGAATGTACATATTTTTACCGCTTAACGCTTCGCGATCCCGTCGCGGTCTAACAGCATTGGTTTTATCGATGGATAGAAACAGATGCGGCTTTAAACGGTTGGCAACAATAGCGATTCGTAGTCAAGGCGAAACGAACGATGAACGTTACCAGTTGTTAGGATTATTGTTTTGGACCTAGGCAATCATCGTATTGTTGCGCGGAATGTAGCTTAGGATTACGTTCTGAACTCCGTTTTGAAATTTTGCGAGCAAAAGCGAAATATGCGTAAATGCTATAAAAAGCGTTTTCTCTTCTTTTATTAATTTATTATCTGCATCGCGAACGACAAGATCTTGTCTAGGGTCAAGTTAACCATATATTTCTTCCATCGATCGAGAGACCGATAAAAAAGTGGTACCCGAAAAAACATTCCATCCGTCGCTATACAGATTTAAAAATATAGTTTTTTTATTTTGTGCGTTTTGTATTATACACACGTATTATGTATCTCGCTTAAATGACGCGTACGCGAGTATAATACATATTTTTTTCATGCGTATGGTATCTCTTTTACAAAATTAGAATAGAGAGAATGGACGTTGCACAAGCATCCACGATCTATTTATCACGACGGACGAGCGAACGTAAAAAAATTATTGACGCTTGCTTTCGATAATGATTCGACAATGATTAACGAACCCGGTGAACAAGAGCGAATCGAAGATTCTTAGATATAACGATACAACTATACCCGTAACTATACAACGATTTAAATATAACCATGCCCGAATCAACAATCGGAGCACTCATTCGGAGAAAACGAATTTCAATTACCCACCTACCTACATACCCGACGCATCGCCATTGAGAAACCACTTCGCTCAACGCGGTCCAAATCTTAATGATCACTCCTCGCTACTCGGTAATTATTTTCCGATTCGTGCTGCCGCCGGGCGTTGTCTATGAGAACTAGAAACAGGAAAGTTTGAGGCAGCTGGGGCGTGACTCTCGGCAAACCGTTTCTGCAGACAAACTCGGTCTCGCAATCTTCTCTGCACGCCAGACCGCGATAAGCGATGGCCAAACGGGGGAAAAAAACGAAACGAGGCGAAATATCGAGCGGAAGCATCGCTATACGCGATTTGACAATAAAACGGCACCAAACGATCTTTCTACGCATCCGGAACGAGAGTTTCTCTCGCGACGGACGCAGTACCCGACGTAGTCGCGCATTTAATGCGTTTCGTGCGCATTTATCGGTGCAACGTTACCGTGTACGAGGATTGGGTACTACGACGGGCGTCGCCGACAGTGTGGAAGGATTACAAAAGTATAAGACGATGCAAGCACCCATTGAAATTCTTAACCGCGCTTCCACTACGTGGGCGTTTACCGAGGAGGCCGAAATTGATGTATATTAATGATGCCGATATTACGGGGATCCCGTTCCGAGGCTCGAATCCTTTGTTGCCTGGACTCGAACAGGATAAAGAAAACTGTATACCGGGTGTCGCGCCACGTACGCGTCAACTGCGTTTATAGTCTTCTGGCGTTTTAATTTGTTCTCGCCGTTTCTTCGCGCTGAGGTCGTTTTAGATTCGTTCGGGTTATGGGGAGCAATTACGCATGTTTGAAGGGAAATAATTTCAGCAGGGTTCTACGATTACTTTCGCGATCTTTATTGCGCGTTTGCAACACGCGTGACAATCTTAACCCTCTGAAGGTTATGATGCCCGCCTTAAGGCAGGGTTAAATTAAATTTCATTTACGCTTGTATTCAAAATATTTTAGCGTCTAACGGGCAGCCGTGCCTTTTGTTATTGACATTACCTTCCACTGATATAGGCGCGTTTACTCCTGTTACCCGCGCGCAAGCGATACGATCAGTTTGTTGTGGGAAGTCCTGCAGTACAACGTTAATAATCATTGCGCAATTTAAAAAAAAATTTAATTCGCCCGTTAGAGGGTTAATATTGCCATTGACAAAATTAATATCGCGCTACTAGGGTACGGTAATTCCTGCGTCAGTCAGATTTGAGTGACGCGGCGACACTCCCGTCGTAACGTTATATCGTCAAGCTTTAGAGAGATAGTTTGAAGGCAGGAACTTTGGAGACACCCCGTAGACATCGGGGTACGGTACGCCCGTGGGGTCAGCACGCGACCAGCTGTCTCGTCAATGGGGGTTACATGGGGCACGGTGAAAAAAAGACTGATAGAAAGGGTGGGGATGTTTAACGCGGGGGAACCATGCTGCCCGTGCGCTGGTGAGGGGTCAATGCACTCCAACTCGAAAGGTTTCCGCTTCTCTTTCGGCCAATATGGAATTTCGGATTTTCATTCTTCCCGGCCGTAAAGGGTGGAGACCGATAATAGAGACGCGGTTAATCGGAGGATGGTTGTCCGTGACGCGTACGCACGATGGCCGTTCCGTGATATTCTTTTGGATAATATTCGCACGCTATCGACATTGGAATTCATTTGGAGTATACGGATATTCATTGGAATTCATAGTGTATAATAATAATATATAAATAAGAATAATAATCTTGCTGATGTCGATGCTGATGGTAATAATAATAGTAACCGATGTTATTGGGAGTATGAGATAATCGGTTGACAGTGGTGGTACGTGACTAATATATTGGTATCCGAATAATAAACATACAATATACCCTTATATATGTATTAGGGGAACTCGGTTAACTATGTGACATTAAGATATATTTTTATTATAATATTCTCAAATTGAAAGAAATAAAAGGACGATTGTCCATGAAAATTTGTAGTCGGTCGATCTATTAGTTTTGGAGATATCATGTCAATCAAGTGAAAACAAGTTTGAGAGAAAAACGCGTCTGAAGTATCGAGCGGTATGAGCACTCCACGGTGTCCGATCCGTTTAAATCTTCGTAAAAATTTAACATTATACTCTTGAATATATTCGAAATCGGAAAATAAATGAAAAAAAAAAAACTTTTTCAGGTCACTCGCCCTTTAAATACATATCTATATAATCCGAAGTGCAAAAGAATCTGCTTCAATTGAGCTTCGGCGCTCCCACGCCATCTTTCATTATAATTCCACTTTTCCCTTTCGTAAACGTTACGTACATACGCGCGTATCCGTGTATTTATTATACGGCCACGTATACCGGTATCACGACTTTCCTACGATAGCGCTGTCCATTCCAAGAAAAGATAATTGGCAAACTTTCCTGATAAGGTACCACCAAGCCATCCTTGCCCGATAGGCCCTCGCACTAGTATCCCTCGTTTCATCCCGAATTTCCAAACTCGCCATACCCACCGCTTTATTAGCATCAAGATTTTGCAATCTAGGAAACGCACCCTCCGCCAACTCTACGCCGTTTCACCCTTCAAACGTGCTCCTTACGTAACGTAATTCAGGCTGACACAGAGGGGAGTACGCTTAAAAATAAACCGGTGAATAAGACTCGGCTACACGGTTACGCGCTGTCAAGAGCCACCGAGGGGATTTATGCATGGATATGGACGCCTTGCTTTTCGTGGAAAAGTCTAATGACGCGGACGCGAAGTTACGCAATTTGTCCTGTTGCGCGAGCGAAAAGAGTCGCGGTAATAAGGTCAGTTCCCCTGGCCGTTTAATCGATAATGTATTTACGCGTCTTTATGCTATTCGGCGTGCTTTCGAATCGTCGCGAACGTCGCTGGACAATTGAGACGCGTGCACATTGTAACGCGAGTAATGCTCGCTCGTTCGATGGGAATTCACGGTGGACAGGCAAAAACGACCGGGGGTCAACGACGGTGGGGTCTTAATTTCTTTTCTTTTTCTTTTCTCTCGGATGCGCGCCTCTCGACTTTCGATGTATTTAGCTGTTCGACCGACGGTATACCTCTTCGCGAGAGGGGAATACCGAGGCTCGCACTTGACACGCCGCGCTCAACGATACACCGCCAATAGCGTACCGAGAGCTTGATAAATTACAACTTTCCCCATTGTTTTCATTGTTTCGAATACTTTTCGCTCGCGCCGCTGGTTAAGTATCGGGGCAAATATCTAAACGATCGATTGTCAGTAGCGAAAAGCGGTAAGAGCGCGAAGTTAATCATTCTCGGCATCGTCGTCATCGTTACTAGTGTTATTATCATTATTTGTATTATTCTTGTGCTTAATTGCGTTTAGTATTATCGACTACATAGGTCACGGTGTTAGTCGATAAATTCTTGGCGTATTATCGTTGAGAGATACCGATCTGAATCGCTCTTACCAACTTGTTCCTGCCAATTAAGAATATTAATGTTCATGCTCTTATTATTTGTATTATTCTTCTTATTGTTTATGTATAATATTACCGAGTGCATTGTTAGTGATATTAACCGACGAATTCTTGATGTTACCCTTCCTTCGAGTAACCGATTTTTACCACAAATTTAGCGTATAATTACACCTTTTGTTAAGAAGCCAGAACTTCAAAATAATGTTGAAACGAAAACTGTTTTGATCAAAGTCGCAGAGGTAAACATAACAAACTTGATCAAACGACATATCGCTGAATAATATTAAACCACCAAAAAATACGCATCGAGGACCATTTTAACAATTTTTTATCGCGGTGCTTGATCACAGTAGCTCCACCCGATCGTTTGCATTTAAAAAATACCCTCGGCACTCCAAACGCCTCAGTACACTTCTTATCCCTCTCATTATTATTCTTTCTCTCGAGTCAACCGAGAGATTTTGAAACTCGGAAAAATAGGCGCGCGAGCGTCGTAAATAAGTACTTACTTACGATTAGACCATCGCACGCTCCTCCGTACACGCGTCATCGTTATTACGCGTTCCCTCGCCCCCCCCCCCCCCCACCCCCACCCCTCGTCCCACGGAGAAACGCATTCACCCCATTCTTTCTCGGCAAGAAACCATGGCACGCAGCGACGGCCTTCGCATAATGCGCGCATTATGCGTACCCGCAATAGGAATAACTTGCGTTCACACCAGCAACAACGCCATGGACTCTCAGCGAGGCAGGCGTTCGTGGATTCGAAACTGTGACCCTGGCTCACTGACCCTTTTAAAACCGTGGAACCTTCGCGTCGGCTCGTAAACACTGGACGGCCAGTGTGGTGTGTCGCAATCATCGTGCTCCTCGGCGTCCGAGGCGTCTTTTTCTTTCCATTTCGACGTTGCCCGCTACAGCGGGGAAATACGGTTGGCAAATTGGGTCGGTTTGAGAGTTAAGATGGAAGGTGAAAGGAGTCGCGGAGGGAGGAGAGAGAGAGAGAGAGGGAGGGAGGGGGGGGGGGGGGTAGAGAAAGAGAAAGAAACGAGGAAGAACGGGAAAGGCAGCGGGAACCCTTTAGGAGGGCTTAGGAAATTCGGCGTTGTGCCAATTTTCCAAATTCGGACCGATGACTAAGACACCTCGAAAACCGGCCGGCCAATCCTGTGCCCCCGGTCAATTTTAGCACCGCCAATCGGCTGCCACCTGGCTCCGAGAATCGCCACCCCGCCGAGTGTCAACAACGTTCGTCCGCGGATCTTCTTTTTCGCCTCGATCCTCTCGTTATCTTCTTTTTCACCTTCCGTCGGGATTCGACGCCTCTTCAGATCGATCGTCGAAAATACCCGATACGAACGTAGACCCTTGGGATCTGGATTAGGGATTTTCTAAGCGAAAATTACTGATCCCTGTACATGCCGGTTATCGTACGTACGCGATCTGGCGCGATACTGCGCGGAAGTACGTAATGTATCTGTCGTTTGAGTTACATACGAAATGTGTATGTGTTAGGTATATACGTAATAATCGCGATACATTGCATACTACGCGCATTATCTCGCGAAGTCGTGAAGTTTGTTTCCACGTTAGTATACGTATTATATCGTTTTAAGTCATTACGCGCGAAACGTTGAATTTTATAATATTGAGTTGGCAAGAAAGTATTTTTCGGCTGTGACAGATATAGAGCGCTGTAATTAACCGAATTTACTTTCCTGCCAACCCCAATATAAATTAAAGAAAAATCGTATATGTATATATTACGCACTTCGTGCATTACCGCGCGAAAACATTGTACAAAAAAGTCCATTAACAGAACTCACTAACGAGGAAACAAACTTCCGTTCGAGTCCCGCTTCTCTTTGCCAATCTCTCTCGCAAAAATACGAATTAGCATAAACATCCTCACACCGGTCGGTATCGAATAAACTCGGTTCGTAACGCAAGACGATAAGGAGCATAATTTTTCTATTCAACCGCGAGCGAAACGGCTGCCTTCCCGAGAAAAAATGATCGAACCCATCGAGTTTATCGATACACCTTTCCACCGGCAATCGCTCGATCTGTCTCCGTTAATCGCCTACACACCTTGATTACGTGGAGTGGGTGCGAGCGATTATCTATCGCCTCACCCTCCCCCCCACGCCCCCCTCCTTCCACTTTGTTCCCACCGCTGTTTATTCGCACGGCTAATTCTAATTGAGCAGCACGTACGGCCTCTGTAGATTAGACGATCGTAGCGGTCTCCCGGAACGTTAAACGAATCGAGATTTTTGTTCTCGCAATCGCCCAAACGATCCGCGAAATCGCACTGATCTTAAGAAGTCCGACGTACGTTTTAATTAGGATCGGATTAAAAATTCTCAAAGCATGCGGATGCGAGAGCAGCGGGGTGCGTTAGTATATCGGAGTTAATACTGGAATTACGCGGAGTAAACTGTAGCGAGGGAATCGTGGGAACAAAATACATACTCCCTGCCTCCCCGGAGAAATTCAATATTTGCGCAAGTGCCGGCATACGCGTATGTACATATGTATATAGTGTATATACCGAAAGACGCTATGTGTTTGTAAGGGACAGTGCGTTTTGCGCGAGTGTCGGCCGTCTCGAGGACAGTTTAGCGTCGTAATGAAAAATTGCAGCTTCTTACCGATTTTCAGGAGTTAGTTAATATCGTTGATTATCATAAACTTTTTATAGAATGCGATATTTTTAGAATGCATCGACCATTGCGATATTTTGCGTGAACTTAGTTTAAATATTTTGCTAGTTGGCGTGTTTGACCAGATGTTTAAATTGCGAATATTCGAAATTACGACCAAAGTCGAAGTGTATAATTTTCAAATTTTGTGTGCTGTGGTGAAACATAAATTTTCAAATTGCGAAACAAACAAACTCGCGACGGTAAATTTTTCTTCCTCTCGAATCGGTTAATTAAAACAGAGACGACCTTTCACTGTCGGAAAAATCCGACGTTACTCATCGGCCAACCCAATACATTCGACAGATATTCCGACGGAACAATTAGCGATAACTATCTCGGCGTAACGCGCTGAATATTTTTCAATTTCACGTTCAACGAGTGGGTGGCACAAACACTCGTGGCGCGCGCGCGCGCGTACGTGTACCTTTTATTTATTCTCGGTAAACATCGGCTCAGAGCCGTCAATAAAAAGGAATAAAAAAACTCGTGTGGCGAAACACGACGAATCATTTCTGAAGGCAAAATACGTATGCATGTATTCCCTCGCCTACGGAAGATGATAGTTTCGGTAGAAGCTATGAATAGGTTCGTAAAGACCGATGTTTAAGGGGCATTCATAAGTTTAAAATGTTCAAAAATTGATTTTTAGTTTATCTCGTTCTCTCAAACGATTGCTGTCACTTCGGTCAAATATGGAATGTTTATTTTTCTACGGATTGTCATTTACGGGCAGTTTAATCTATTTTTTAAAACTACCAAGTCATTGGATAGTTGTATTATTATAGTAAAAGTAGATATTTAATTTTTAATATCTGATCACCTCAGCCGCTGGTACCACGAATTCGAATACCAATGTATCAATTATTTATAAATATCACTCGATAAAAAAATAAACCTGAAACGCGTTAACACTATGCACAATATCCACGTTAAAAAGACATTCGGTTTTTGTCTCCTAAACGTATGAAAGCCCCTTAAAACTTTAAAAGTCAGAAACAAACCGAGTTCCTCCTTTTTCTTGCTCTCACGGCCTCCGTCGCCGTCGAGCGTCGTCCTTTCTCAAAGAAAAAAAAAAATCGCGCGCGATTCGTTATAATTGTAATTTCGGAGGCAGGGCCCATTTATCTTTTTGTCAAGAGATTTTTACGCGAGATTCGTTGTCCTCGGCTCGGGAATAACAAAAGAGAGAAAAAAAATTGATGTTTCCGTGGCAATAAAATATAAAGCTAACGTGAGCGACGTTTCGTTCGTATTGTACGTATCTGCCTATCTACGCGTATGTGCGTTAGCCATTTCCATAGGTAGACTCGTAAAACGAAGCGATACGATCGTGCGAGGATTCTGGCCAGTAAATTTTTGCAGAAAGATTTTATACGATTTTTAATCATTGTTCTCTTTTCTTTATCGTGGGAGTTTCTTTTTAACTCTCTTTTGACTGTTTCCGATATACATACGTGCAAGCATTCGAGAACGATGTTTCCAATCAACGGAGAGAAACTTACCGTATTAACGCAACGTCTCAACGCTAGTTTATTATTGTTTATCCGTAGATTGCGAATGTTTATGCAAAATGCATATATTTTATGTTGACGTGATACCGATCTTATAAAACAAATACAACAAGTGTACGCGGAGTGTGTAATATGTACGCGTAATTTAGGAGAAATATATTACACATATGCCTGTATTATTTGGAAACGCAAAAGTTATGCGTGCATGATACATTTACAAATGTAAAATAATTTTACAGAAGTAAAAGCTATATTTGTACAAACAGAAGTATAACGCGCGAAAAGCGCATAGGCTTTGAAACACATTTAATAAGGAAGCAAATTTTCTTTCAAGTCACACCTCTTTACCGATCTTCCATGAAAATAAAATTGCACAAATGCCCGTGGTTCGTTTATCGGAAACAATTCCATTGCAATTTTTGTGGACTCCAACGTCATACGTTCGTTGGCTCTGCGAGCTTTAAAACGAGAAAGTAGATCGCGGATTTCGTGTTCCCCCTTCACGTTGAGTTTAGATTTCATGCCGAATTAATCGCATTACGTGGGCTCGTTCCTGATTGCGATTGCGAGTACTTGGACATCGCGTCGCCTGTGAGGTTTATAGGAGTGGACACGGATACGAGCGATCACACTCGCGCATTTATGTGCGTGCACCGTACGTACGTGGCCACATGGAAACGTGTACAATCTAGTAACCGTGCCGGGCTATAACTATGTACAACTATAATTATAAAAAAAAAAATTGAACAGTAAAATTTTTATCCGTTTATCGAGCTCTATCGTCGCGCGGCGCGATTTTGTTCGGAAGTGCATCGGTGCAGTTACGAACTGCAATTGCACTTTTTATGGCAATATAATTATAGTCCGACCTAGTTTGCAGATTCACCTCGCACGCTGTTCCTAAGTAATTGCGCATCGCGAAATTACGATCCTCGAGGCCAAAATACCGGAGATTCGTGAGGCAAATTAAATTCGGTAACACGCAATTACCGAATTTTGCAAGTACCGACGGGGATTATCAAAAAGTAGATTCGAGTAATAAATTCGAAATAATCGATCAGCAATTTTGAGAAAACCTCGGTATCAATGCATCTCGGGAAATATTATCGAGTTGTCGGTAATAGAAATCTTCCTAAATAGTCGAATGCACTCTCCCCTACATATACATACGTATGCAGGGTGCGGCAAGATTTTATTAAACGTTTTGCATTTTGAAAAACAAAAATTTCAGTGTACAAAAAGTAATATATGTACACACCAGAAAGAGCACATTGAATTCTCGAAAGCAATAACAAACGCACCCTGTATATGTATAACAAATATATCACCGATCTTCTCTCGCGTAGCTGCGATCCGAGGAACGATACGAAGACTATCACAACTCACAACGGACCGTGATCATTTTCCGCTTTCGTCATACGAATTTTGTTACTACCCTACCGCCGCGGCAATAGGCAGCCACTCGACAGGCAGGTGAAAGTTAACACCTTCGCGATCACGTTCCTCGGGCATAAATCTCGCGTAATTAAACTAATTACCGTTTAATCGTCGTATACGTGACATATCAGGTACGCTATTACAACCGACAATTTTGCGACGAACGAGAGATTGCCCGATCGATTCGCCGTGCATCGTATCTCCCTCGTAGCGAATCGAAAGCCCGTTCGATCCAAAGTAAATAAATCGCACCTCGCGCGACGTATCTCGAAATCCAAGCCCCAACCGTTCACGTATACGCGAGCACGCGCTCACGCAGGGTACGCGTAATAACGTCATTATGCAACGAGGTTGCGACTAGGCAAACCTGTCGATTTCAATCGGTACTTATTATTTCACGTTTATTTTCAGGATGTTAGGTGAGGTCGGCTGACATCACTGCGTCCCGACGTCGACTCCGGTCTCCAGTCGCGCGGCTTTCTTTCATCCGACGGCTACGTAATAACGATCTCATTACTCCACCCCCCACCCTCCTTTTTCCTCTCCGCGCAGGTGGGTGTGAACCTGCCCCCCCCCACCCCCTCGACGGTCGCCATCTGGAAAACTATTACCGATCGATCGATCGCGATCTTTCGCGCGACTCCGCGTTACCCTCTCGTCTCTCCGCTCTCCTATCGCAGTCTCACGCGTCTCACCTATTTTATGCGCCGCGCGTCACTAACAATCGCGCGTAGGACAAAAGCGTGAGTGTGTGGATACTGCAGGTACGCCGCGCAGCAATTGCGCGGTTGCTTCTCGGGATTCGCGAGAAAAGTAGTGTCGTGACGGCGCGGTCCGGTTGTTGAATCGTTTCGATAGTGATGTTAGTCGAGTGCCTCGTGTCATCGTTAATCTCGATCGAGGCGGTTAGCGTTGAAATTACACGGTAGGATATCGGCGCTAGATCACGATTTTTCTTTCGTCTCTCCCTCTCTCTTTCTCTCTCACTCCCGTCGTTCGTACTCGTTCCTCGGGTAAGGATCATCGATACGATTGCTCCGAAGGAAGACGAGGATCGACCTTGGCGAAACTGGGATCGAGGAGATCGATAGTAGATCCGACGGGACGAGAGATTTTGATGAACGAGAAATGAGATTCTATTTGGATGAGAACTCTACTTCGTTTAGATCGAAGGATGGAGGGACAGGGAGATTAGATCAGATTAGAACTTTTAATGTGACACCAGCCTGAGTTCTCTAAGGACGAATCAAAGGACTAGAGAAAGAGAGAGAGAGAGGAAAATAGAAAAAGAGAAAGCGCGAGATAAAGTACGAACGGGATGGAAGGACGAGGTATGAGTCAACCTGGATGACGGAACGTCGGCTGGTGATCGTTTTCAGGATACACGATGACGATCCTCGTAATCGTCAGCGATCGTACCTAAGCGATGCTTCCTAGCCACCTCATGCAAATCACAATCAGCATAATTCTAACTAAACCAATTCTCGCGGAAGTTACGATCGCCTAGCAGCGCGTTCTCTTTACGAGCCATGCCCATTTACGCGCATTCCTTTTGCATTGTATCACTGTCACCGTTTTCCCCCTCCCTCCTCACCCCCTTTTTGATTCTCGATTTCAGACTCCTTTCCCGATAAACTCAATTCGAAAGGGAGGAAAACCCGAAGAGAACGCTGGACGAGCGCAACACGCGGCTATTACTGATACTAAACGCGTAATCAGAAGTCTGGCTCACGACGAAGGAAGTACGGGAATCTCTCCTCCCCGCGCGTTTGTTTGGATTTCGAGATTCGTCGCGTGAGGTGTGATTTATTTACTTTAAAGCGTATGAGCTTTCGATTCGCGACGAGGGAGATACGGTACATGGCGAATCGATCGGGCGAAGGTTGTCCAACAGATATCAAGCTTCTAAAGGCGGGTCGAGATCAACGCGACTTTTGGCCGCCGGCATGTCCAGCGGCTGGTTTAACGTTGGTTTAACGAGCCGCGTGGGCATGCCGGCAGCCAAAAGCCGTTGGTATAGACCTGCCTTTAAGGCCCGTCCAGACCAACGCGGCATAGCCCGCCGGCACGTTCTCGCGACTTCATATCAAAATTGCCACGGGACCACCTGGTGGTACCTGAAGTTACCCGTCCAGACATACGCGGCTTTAAGCAGACACGATGTGCAAAGACGAACCAACACACCAGCGTCCAGAGCACACTCGCGAAGCTGCTGTGAGTGCGAGAGTGACACACCGAAGGAAAGAGAGAGAGAGAGGTGCCAATAGGCCGCGCGCGTTTCCTTTGATCGAGACCGCTCCCTTATCCGATCGCCATAGTCAGCCCGCGCGGCATGGAGATGCCGCGCAGAGATAATTTTGTGACGTCGCACAGTGGGGCAGATGGCATCAAAAGCTGGCATCAATTCATTTTATCAAATTGAACTATCCCATCATATTATTATATGTATCGATAGAGGAGTTCATGCTGCATTGGAAACCGGCTTCATAAACATGATACATCTTAAATTGATCTAGTTACAGCAATCGAAACATAAATTCGCCGCGCATCATAATAAAGAAACAAGCAATATAACTTTTGAAGGTTTTATTTTTTTTGTTCTATAACTTCGTGATGTTATTGTTTATTGAATTGAGTTTATAACGGAACCAGAATTGACATTTTAAACATAACTGTTACTGAGTTATACATTTTCTTCGTTTCATAATATTGATATAGCATTTAAGTTTAGTGTTTAGTGATATTAAGCTTTGATCTTTGCAAAATATAATAGCTAATAGAGTATTCTTTCAGCTCGATGAAAAAAATGTTGCACATATTTGCCCCATTTTGTTTAAATAGCTTCTATCCGCGAACGGACGCGTGAACTTTCGAGCAGCGCGCTACCTCTCTCTCTCTGTCTCTCCTCACTGCCGGCAATCCTCTCGCTCTAACGCAGGAACTAAGCCGCGCATCGAGGAGGGAGGAGAGGAAGATTGTTGCAATTTTTACCCAAGAATTTTTTACCAATCGCATATTGGGGTGTCCTTTTTCTGTTCGATCATAAATGTGTAAGGAAAACTCAAATCTTCTGCGTAATCGGTGTTTATCCGTATCCTTCGTCACTTCTCAATCACTTCTGAGGGCGAAACGTATACAGAGTATCAATCTTTACTCTCGTGGATTCCAAGAATCCTAACAAACAAATGAACTCTTGTGTGCGCCTCTTCATAAGAATCAGTACCAAGGAAACCTTACATCTCGATAGAAGTCGTGACGTTGAAGTCTTATTCTTTCGCTATTTTCCGCGTAACATACACCAAAAGTGCTTGTGCTTCGGAAATTCAAAAAACTGTATGGTGTACGCATTAACAAACGTGTACGTATATATATACGTATCTGAAATCTGTACGTATTATCGCTATTGATAGGTCGCGGTCGTTTCAAGTCACATACTAAAAAGGTACCAAATTTTTATATTTAAATCACCAGTTGTCCCGGTCTCTCTTCGAGATGATAATGATAGTGATGATGATAATGATAATAATGATTATGATGATGAAGATTATGGTGATGATAACGAAGACTAATTCAAAACTTAAAACCTTAAATAACAAATTTTACTTACTTCGTTACTAGAATAAACAGGTATTGCATTCAAAATATTTTTAACAAAAATAAAGCTTATGTTAATATGGAAATGACTTTTTATATGTTTAATAGTCAATACTAAAGCAAAATATTTATTTTAGAAATACATTTTTCGGCTCTATGATTTGATGCCAACTTTGGACGCTCGTTGCCCCACTGTGCGTCGTAACGAGGCCGCGAGAGCGTGCCGGCGGGCTATGCCTCGTTGGTCCGGACCTGCCTTAAGAAACCCAAAAGGAACGTTCGATGACGAGTGACGACTTTACCAAAAACTAAATTTCGCGTCGAGACAAATTTTCCCTTGCCCCGTGTACGGGCCAAGACCTAACGATTCGCAATAATTGCAACGTACCCCACCGAGAGTCACGTTCCAGAATTTCCCTGCGGTTAATAATGAACTCCAGGTATCGTTGGACCGACCAAAACTCGAGACGCATTTGGCGGACGCCGCGGCGAGATTGCGCAATCCGACGCACAAATACGATCGACCGTGCGGAGACCGTGAATGCTGACCATCGCGCATCGCACCGGCTAATTAGCGATGTCGATGAGCGAACGAGGCACTCGGAAGAGGCGCGTCGCATCGGCGAGCGTTGCGCGTATGTATGTAAGCGCTCTCACCTCCATCTGGGTGGCGCCTTAAAAGACGAGATACGTCGTCCCGTGAATTATATTATACGCGAATAAAAACGAACGATCTCGGGTCGGCATGGCGGGAGGGCCCACCGCCGTCGCGCTCCTATGTCCTTGGCACGTTTCTTTTAAGGACCAAGCCGGTTAAAGCTGTCTCGCTGAGAAGTACCGTTCTTCCACGAATTCGCCACCGACTCGAGCGTTCCTACGTATGTATGTACGTAACGTATGTACGAGTATGTACCGCGATAAGCAATGGCGCATGTACGTCGAGCGACGAGATTGCGTCGCGACGAATATTTCGTTCGATCGGAGCTCGCGATCGCTAGACGCGAGTGTAACGAAAGAAATGTTTTGGAGACGCGACTTTGACGAGACTCGATGCGACGTGGGACATTCTGTACGATTGAGTGGAAACTGTTCGTTTTAACTGTTTGCGGTTTGGATGGGTTCAAAAGTGTTCCACCTTTTGTTTAGTTTTGGATGCATGGTGGAATATATTTTAATCCATCTAGAAAAGTTGAAATTTCTCATAGTCATATAGTTTAATATTTTGTTTAAAGTATTTCATTTCTGTTCTGATGAACTGCTTGACTGCGTTAGGTGAATTTTGCTTTCCGATCAAAAGTGTGTTAAAAGAAAGTTCATCCTGTAATAAAGAATTTATTGATATATTATTATTTTGTATCATTTTGAGTAATATTTTATGTAAAATAATCGAAACGAAAGATGTTTTCTATCGTTTTATGTTTTAAGAAATCCAGCGCAAGTGGGATTTTAATTTTCTTCAAAATCGCGTTCCCCAAAAAGAGTTAACGCGACAGACTACACGAACGTGTCGGAGCGCGTTCCATGGCCGTGTAGTCGGTCGCGTTAAAACGCGCGGTTCCTATCCCGGCGGAGAAAACGCGACGCGTAAAACGCCCCCGTGTAGTCCTAGGCTCGCGCATTAGAAGCCGAGAAGATATTACAGAATCTTATTTTTATAAATAATTTTCCCGCTTTCTCAATGAACGAAGGATACAGTGAACCCCCGCACAACGCAGCGACGAATCGCGCGATAACTCCACATTTTTCGTCGGACTGAAAAATCAAATTAAAACATCTCCGTGGGAGAAATTATTGTTGCTCGTATAATAACAAGAAAAGAAACGATTCCAAAATCCAATTGCACTTTTTTTACGCGGTCCCCGTCTCGCGTGACGCGATTTACATAACCCGGCATTTCCATGGATCTTAACGTCCGCGTTAAACGGAGATCTACCGCGCTCGTATTGAAGAATCAATTTCGCCTAACCGTTCCGACCGAACGGAGATATATCGAGACAAAATTCTCCAGTTGAAAACCACTGTTCGTACCCGGCAGGATGTGGGAGGCGAATGTCAAGGCTAAACAGCCGTTGTAAGCCCCCGCCCCCCTTACCCTCCTGCCCCCCCCCCCCCCCGTTCAGGCCCCATCTGATTCTGTTTGTACCACGATTTTCGCCTTCTTTTTAACGCCCCACCCCATCCTCCACACGCACTCACGCACACCCACTCCCCTATCTCTATCTCGTCCTCCCTCTCTCTCACACTCTAGCCGCCGTCCAAGGTAAAGCGACGGAAAGGAAACCTTCGGTCCGCGGTAAATAATTTACGAAAGAATTTGTTGTTACGCCCCTGCGAGACCCGAATATCATGGTCTTTCGTGGAAGAACTCGTAAGATACGCGGCGCGTATTATCGCGTCGAATTCCATCGCAATACTTTTCTTTCGCGACGTTCGTTGCTATCGCGCACGAATATCCGCATATTTTGTTGGGAGATTATTAATGGGGCGGGTCGGTTCGTTAGAAGAGTAACGAGAGGGAGAGAGACAATTGTACCAAAGTTTTAATAACTCTGCGATTGTTCGTGTCTACGTGCTAGGTGCTGAGAATCGGAGCGATGTATATCGGTAAAAATAAAACAATTGAGTGTTAATTCAATTTAATTTTGAGCGCTAACTCAATTTTTGTATTTATTACTACGATGTAAAATGACGATTGCTGTCGGGTGGTACTCATGGTGAAACTTAGTTTTCCAACGTTTTGTTTCACTCCACATAATTATCGCTACGGATGTTTATGCAAAATGAGTTCTTCTATATAGAGTTTGCACCGATTTTGTTAGATGAATACAGGAAGTACGGAATATATTCACGTCCGGCATGATGTAAAAATTTGGGGCATCACCACAAACGCTATATCATGAGATGGATGGATCTAGTCATTACGACGTTATGTTATTTAGCAAAGAAATTTATATCCCGTATCGAGGATGAATACAGTATCGATAAATCACGGTAGATTCACGAATGTCCCCAAAAGAAGATCCAATGCCCCAGTCCTCGGCACTCGAGCTGTCGTTCCAAACGAGAGGCAATAATTATCGCGGTCCTCCACGAGTATAGGCGGCAATTATGGTGTTCCGAATAATGAATGGGTCGCCATGGTAACCCTCCCGATGGGCAGAGCACAACTTTCTCGCTGCATTTCACGTCGCCCTCTTTTATTGTCGACGGACCGTCGACGGTGTTGGAATTTGCTCTAATAAACTTGACCGTCCATGGACGGGCGTAACGGTATCTATAAAAAAAAATGGGAGATAGAGGGAGGGAAAGGGCGATTTATCGTCACCGAGAAATCTCATTGTTATCGGTTGTACGATGGGTCTCGTTAATTGCTCGAGCTCGGGTTTATTATTAGTTTGTTCCAACCGTCGAGTACAATTTTCCTCTTCCTACGAAAGAGAAGTTTCTTAACGCGTTCAGGAGAGCGGAATTATAAAATGTTGAAAATAAACTTTTTATTTTGTAGACTCGATTGCAAAGGAATGAGAGACAATTCGGATGTACCCTTTTACACATTGTTTATTGCTATCGAAATTCGAAAGTGAATTATATTGATTGAATTGAATTGAAAGTATATTGATTTTTTAATAACTCATAAGCAGAAGTGGATCATTTGGAAAAATTCAAACGTTCAAGAGAAACATAACACACCTTTTAGGCATCCTGCAATTTATTTAAGTCGATTTGAATCTAATCCTAATCAAGGCAAAGTAAGAAGAAAACGTTGAAACGATCTTCGGAGCACCATGCCATTTTTAAAATATGTATACACGTATCGTACGAATTGTTCATAATTGTCGAATCACGGAATGGAAGCTTATCGATCTGACGTAGGCAATAATTTTCAGCCTCGAGTTTTTCCTGTTTTCGAGAAAGTAAAACGAATGCCTCCCACGCCACTTTGCGTCGCGCCAAGTAAGGGCCGTACCACGCGCGCGCCTAGACTCGCACGGGGGGGACCCTTTTGTCCACGATCGGAGAATCGTCCCTGTAAGAATATTTACAGCCCACCCACTGTGCTTTCTCATTCAAATGCGGTCAAAAGGGTCCGACTACCGTTGTCAGACTCTGCGGTCTATTCCACGCGCATTAACGCTCGCGTAAGGAGATCCTAAACTTTCAAACGAAGCAACAAATAAAGAAATTTCTATTTAATATTTTTGAGACAAGAGTTACTTGCGATATTTGTATTTGGAGCATAGAGCATTTGTCATTTTCAGATGGTTTTATTTAGTTTTGTTTCTCCGTTTGTTCGTTTATCGTAGTGAAATCTTGAAATCAATTTTTGACCCACTTTTCCAATTCCGATTTTCATGAAACGTCGCCCACATACGTATCAACAGAAGTTTGAGAAATTTGTTGGACGTCCCGAGACTTGTCGTTTCGTGTTTTTGTCATCAATATCTCATCGGATATTCATGCGAACAAATTATTATCATAAATTTAATCAAATATAAATTAAACTTGTATACAAATTGGTCTTTTTGAAGTGACCTTCAAAAGCAATTTAATTGACATTTTTCTAATGATACTTTTCATGTAAAAAATTGTAACACGACTGTTTTAAATATAAATGTATTAATTGCCATAATTACCTGGCCGCGAATTATACAGATAAAACCGGTCAATTACCCAAATTAATGCATTAATATTTAATCAACGATAGGTCCTCGCAACGATTCAAGTTTTACGTAACCGTTAATACAGATACAAGTTGAAAAACTTCCACAACTGTTTCGGCCGCTGATCGTAGATTAGAGCGTTAATTCCGCCCGATGAAACCGACCGTGTAAGCTACCGGCTGATACTCGACGATCAACGACAGAATTTTGCGCCTCCGTAGCATCTCTCTCTCTCGACGACGAGCCTCGTTCGACAAAGGAAGAAAAATTGTTAACGCGTCGCATTAAATTGCAGAACGTAATTCCTCGCCCTGACTTTCCAAGCGTGTTTCACTGGCAAACAAGACGATACCCAGCCACGTCCATCCTGCCGTAAAGCGACAACATTCCGCGCGACAGCGAAACGCAATTTAATCTTTCGAGCGTCCTTCGACCGTACGTAATACCGTAAACGACTGCGAATGGTACGCGTCGCATCAAACGAGAGATCGATCGGTTTAACGAATCCACCGATTCCCGTCGCGTCCGGGAACGTCTTCATCGGGAAGGAGCAGCTTGGATATTTCTGCTTAAAATGCGCGTTGCGATGAGAAGTGATCGGTGGGCAGGCACGGTTAAATGGAACGTAATATTTGCAAGTAAAACGATATTCGGAGAGGTTTCTGATTGCTGTTGGTAAATAATGTTTAACAGCTAGTTGATACAACGGGAACAGATTTGAATAATTATCATTGAATAAAGTTTTGTTTGAGTAATCAAGAATAAATGATTTTTAATTAATTTGGGAGGTGGGAATATTTGTTAACGACAATTCGTATAATTTCATAGTGATTAATAAACACTTTATTAATGTTAAATACGTAATATAATGTCCCGGATGTATTATTTTTTTCACAAAATGTGAAATAAACAAATAACTAAATCACTTATTTCTTTTATTTAAATTTCAATGTAAGATGTAGTCGTCAAGATAACACAATTGAAAGACTTTACTTTACGAAATCCTTACTACAATTTTTTGGGATTTTTGTCTGCAGCCATTTAATATGTGTATACGCGGTAGCGAATGAAAATAATCATTCCACGTTATTTGAAATTCCTATTATTCCAAGAAACTCGATATTTCCAATATTTTCGAATAACGGACCAGCGAAAACGACGGACCGAAATATTTAGTCCAATATCCGCTCCTTGCTCTAATATCAAACGAAATTTAGCCGAATCTAAACTAACGTTCTGGAAGCACGCACGTTTATCGGCCGGAAGTAACGAAAACCGAGACGAAAAATTCCAAAATCATATTCCTCGCGACGTCCTTTGCAGACCGTACGAACGGGTGCCGGATAAGGTGAACGAGTAAACGGGCGAACCCAGCGTCGAGGTCCGCTCCTGAATTTATGACTTTCCGCGGGCGTCGAGGGTGCAGGGGCGTACAGACGTGGCGCCTGGCATATCCCGACGCGACGCGTCGGCGTCGTCCAGACTGGCAGGGGCCGCACGCACGTTGACCGTGAAACCGAAAGCACACCGTTACAACATAGACGCACTCTCTCCGTTCGTCGAGTTCCTACCGTCGACCGTTTGTACCTGTCGTTAGCGATTTTCGCTATTTCGACGCGTCGACGGTTGTCTCTCCTCGTGTCCCTCGATTTACGCGTCGAAGGGCCGATATTAAATCGCTATCATCTACGAAACCATTCGCTCGCGTTGTACTCTACGAGAAACGAGTTAGCGTGTCGAGGAAAAAAAGGGGGTACCCGTTGCTACTCCCCCGTCGCAATTTCGATTTCCGTTCACGGCTTCCTCCCCCCCCCCCCCCCCAGCTAGAACGGAGGAAGGAAGAAACGAACCGAGCATCGATCGATAAAGTTGGAGGGTTCCCCGAGCGTGCACGTGACACGGCCCCCACCCGCTCTCCCCTCGAATTAGGAATTCTTACATGGGAGGGCCCCCGTGCGCGCGATATTTATCCCGTGATTCCAGGATAGCGTTGCCGACCACCCTCCTCGTTCCACCCCTTCGCGACGAGGCAATATCCGCGGGGGGTCACCGAATCGCCCCCGACGACACTGCCTCGACGGAGAAACGTGGACGGGAAATCGTTTCTCCCTACGATCGGGTCGACGAGAATTTCAACCTTCCAAGCGGGATTTACGCTCCGCGACGTAGGTTCTTGCTTCGGGATCGAGTCTGAGAATAGTTTTTCTTTTTTTCTTTTTTCGTTTGGAGGGACGTTAGACATTATCCGTGGTAAGTGCTCGTTGTTCGCAGTTTGGTTACGCGTAGAGAGATATTCGACGATCGGTAAGGTACTTGTATCCATTTAACCTTTAACTGCGAGTGGCGTGTGCATATTGTACGTGTAATTAAGTGACTTGTTATTATGTTTAGTTAAGATTTAATAAGTGGAGTAATCATCGAGATAATCAATTGAAAGGCTTTACTTTAAGGAATATTTACTATAATTTGGTCGGAGCAGTTTTATCAATATGTACTGAAATCGTAAGATACGTGTGTCTTCTAAATTTTTCTTGGTGCACACATTTAAGAATATCCAAGCTTACGTTACGTTGTTAGGCGATTTATGAATTCCCACGAAATGGTGAAAACAATTCATCGCTCACCGTAGCAATTACAGCGGCAGGCGATTAACACGCGTCCTTCTTCTAATTTCAAGTATGACAATCTACTGCTTCTTGAATCGCTACAGCGAGCAATGAATCGTTTCACGCGTTCGTGTCAATTTGACGAAACGTAAAACACGTTCTTCCCGACACTCGTTCGATTAGTCTCGAAAGTTTCTTACACCCACCGTACCAACAACATTTATCTCCTTTCTTCCTCCTCCCCCCTCCTGTCCCTTTCTTTGCGCCCTACTTTATCTCTCTTTGCTTTTCTTCGCTCCCTTCATTCTCTCTCGCCTCTTTATGTCCTTCTTTTTGTTTTCCTCCCGATCTCTCTCTCGTTCCTGCTTTATTTCTTTCCGTCCGCCTTTCTTCCGTTCTTTCATTCGCGTCACTTTTGTTTTTTAGTACTCTTTTCGCCCGGGGGAATAATATTTTCGCCTCACTTTATTTCCACGGTAACGGGTCTTTGAACGCAGAGAAACCTAAAGGGGGTAAAAAGCGAGGCTCGTGTTACGTGGATTAACGGAAAGGTGGTCGTCGGACTGCGGCGGAAGGGGAGGATAGTCCTCCAGGCGCCGTCTGGACTTTCACCCTCCGAAATTCGAGGACGTAAAACTGCGCGGACTAGGTGCGATGCGCCCCGAATTCGTGAATCGTAAGCCCATTTTAATCAATTGGCCGTTTTTGACTGATGATAATCGTCGCGACGAAATGGCAAGGTTTCGCGTTACAACGAGTATACGATTTGCCATTTTAATTAAAATTTTGGTGGAAATTAAATATATTCCGAAATTCTGTGGGAATATTTTTAAAGATGGACCACGAAAGTGGCTTTTGCATTTTTTCTTTAGTAATCCGAGCGACGACGTATTAAAACATATTTATTAAACAGGAACAAATTTAAGTCATGCACATCTCCGGATCTCCAAACTATTTGTAAAGCAAGCAAACACATGTGATTCCTTGTGAAATAATTTTCAGTAGAATAGAAATTCTATAATTATTTCGTGATCAGCTACCCGAAATACAGTTAATAGAATTAGTAAATCATGAATTTAATCATCGACCGTTGTAATATCAATATATAAAACGAAAAATAATTGGCGTCATTATTTTTAACGACCAGATAATGACGCCAATTAATTTTCGTTTTATATATTGACTTAATAGAATAAAAAAAAGTTTGGAGCTCCAAAGATCCAGAGATGTGCATGATTTAGATTTAATCCAAATATAACACATAACATTGTGACACAATTCAGACGTACGTCTTTCCCATCGTTCCCAACAACTCGCGCGAACTGCCGTCAGACAGCGAATTTCTTATGTTGGTTATTAACGCGCCGACGAGTCGATTCGATAAACCTCGACGTGTATGTACCTTGGTTCTAGCATTCCGCGGTTTCTTATCGAACGTCCTTCTTTCCGGATGAAAAGCGAGTCCGATGCGATAGCAGTCGTGCATGTACCGCGGATACCGCGAGAGAGAATGAGAGAGGGATAGAGGAGAGGCGAAGGCCCGGCCGACGAACGAAGGGGGAAGTGACGAAAAAAGAGATAAGGGCGGTCGGCGTTTGGCGCCGCAAAGTGAATCACGCGCGGCGAAATAAATCTTAAAAGTCGCGCGATTTACGGATCATCGACGCGAGAAATACGGAATCGTCCACTTTGCCGACACTGTGTATTCTTCAAACAACTCTCTCATTTACTCCCACGTAAGCGCTTACCCACCGTCTCGGTTACTGTCGTCGCTCACTTTTATCCTAATCACCGTCTTAATTTATGTCTCCTCGGGACCACGTTGAACCCTATACTCCAAAGATTCAAACAAACACTGTATGTACGAATAAAAAGGGTCGCGTTGAGATCTTTGGACGCTCTACGAGCTTAAAAGATTTTGATGCTCGAAACGTATACAGGGTGGAGCGTTTAAATGTAAACGTCTGAATATCTGTACACTGATTACTTACGGATGCGCGAGAAAAAACTCTTCGCGAAGAGAGTATAGAGTTCGACGAGACAGATATTGCGATGGAAAAGAAATGTTCTTCGCGAGTTTTTTTATATACATTTATGAGTGACGTTATCGAATGAAATTAATAATAGTCCGTATCAATTAAATTTTACGTATTAAATGAAAGTTTAAGAGTAAAGGTGTCTCTCGCGTGTTTTCATCGAAGCGGTACACCGGGCATATTTAATTCGAAATATAAACGATAATAATCTGTAAAATAAAATTCTATTGTACTCTTTTTAATGTAATGCTCCGAACGGATGCTGATTTTGTTTAAGGATTAATTCAAACCCCGCATATGTGGATCGCCTTGGCCTGATCTCCGTCGTTATCAACGTGCCTGCAAAAAAGTCAAATGATCCAGACCAAACTTGTAGTTTTCCTCGTCTAACGATTTTACAGATCCTACGAACGGGGTCAAGGATGCGCTGGGCCGAGCAGCGTTCCGGCAGTTCCACCGGCTTCGAAATGTCGGCGATAATGTTGGGACCAGTTTGTCTGCCGACGTTCGTTTCGTCGTCAAATGGGGGCCAGCAGGAAGTCGCTGAAAGCATACCCCGGTTCCTTTGTTTTTATTGGCAATCGACCGATAAACATTTACATCCTTCGCCGAAAACAGACCGACGCGACGTCCCATTTTCGAAATCCAAGAAGATTACCCATCGGCTTCTTTTCCATCCGATCGTATCTAAGTACGTACCGGTAGAAAAGTGACGCAAATCAAAAATTAGAATTTTTGTAACAGTGACAGAAAATTTAATTTAATTTATAAAAGAAATTCTTATAATTGCTTAAGGAATTTTATAGTATTTGGATTAAAACATTTTAATTAGTTCAAACCTACCAAGGAGTATGTTGTATACACGCACACAGATTAATCTAACCGCGACTGAAGTAATTCAAGAGCTTCCTAAATAGAATAGAAAACTGAATTCCATTCACAAACCGAATTCTTAAAATCGCCTAAACGAACGTTATTGAATTTGCATTAAGAATATTTTTAACCGTTCAATTCTGCTCCCGCCGAGATAAAAACGTGAGCGCTCCACTGAATTTCCAGATATCTATATCTCTTCCCTATCGACGTTTGCGATACGGTGCGTGCGTAATACGAGTTACGGAGCACGCGGAAACTTTTAGTTTCGGAGCAAAGAGAATTTGGAGAAAAGAGATGCATAAATGTCAGACGCGCGAGTGGGACAATGAATATGGCTAATGTTCGGATCCAGTGGATGGGGGAGATTCATCGACGAGCGGCTGTCACTGAAATTGACAGCTATCCTCTCGTAAGTTGAATCTTTTCGGTGCCGAGCGTCCATCGGTTCGTTATTTTAGGCGCAACTTACAAGTTGGGCTATTGGTAGGTACAACATTGGCATCTATCCAAATGGGATAAGCCCTGACGTATCCTCGCGAAAGCAATTCTCGACTGTATACGTTTTCGTTTGACGCGCGCTTATAGGTATAGCATGTACGCGCGCACGCAGGTACTCGTCCAAGTTTGAAATGATGCGGGTATCATTGAGATGGGTGCGCGCTATCGATCATTCCGCGGTCGATGTTAGTCGAATCGACTCTACCGAATTTTCCGAAAAGGCACCGTGACGGGGAATACGAGGCGAAGAGGAAGCGGAAAGAACGCGCAACATCGATTACGTGTGTGGGTATATAGTGACGCGGAAAATTAATGAAGCGTTTTAGAAAATAGTGCACTGTTAAATCTAATAAATAGCTAAAACTATTAATAAATTTATATTTATGACTATTTTTGTAAATTAATTTCTAAAATTTAGGAAAATTTTTAAAAATTTAACAGCGAGAAAAAATCAGACGCGTGCGAATTATTTGACTTTTGTGAAAAGTTGATATATTATATTGACATATTATTTTATTACTTATTATAACAGTAAAAAGGGACTACGAAAGATTGGAGTTCAATTTCATCCAACGTCTCACACTCGATCCAGTAATAGTGCTTCTTTTTTTGTCAAGTTCTATATTATTTATTATTGAAATTCCGTACGCGATTATTAACTTAAGAATTCATCAACACAAAAACCACTCGTACGAATTTCACTACTCGGTTTACGTAAGCACAAGCGCCGATAAGTATTAAGATATTGAGTAAGCCGTGATTCGCTTTACCCGTCCTCAAGCGAAATTCCGTGATTCGAATTAACGAAGCTGCGCGGCCTATTAATAGTTTAATAGTTTGCGTATCGATAAAAAAGAAACGCGTCGCGCGGTGGCGCGTACGGGTAGGCGTGAGAGTGCGTGGGTGACCGTGGGTCCAGCTTCGCGTTTAATGAACAAAAAAAAAGTACCATAATGTTGGCGTAACGATAAACCATGTGAACCGTTACTCGCGTATCCAAGGATCCCCGCGTAGTCGCGTAGCCTTATTTGCATTTCTCTCGTTTGCGCAACCGCTAACCGCGGGGAATCCTTGACGAATCTTCGGTGATCGATCGACGATCATCGTTTCGAGGAGGCAAGATTTGCGCGACGGTTCAACGTTGCGAGTTGCTTGCGTTTCCGACGATGCGTACGTAACACGCACGCATGTTCCAAACCAGCCATACTTAGCCTTTTTTCTTCCCTGACGTACGTACATATTAGGGTGGCTATTGGTTTTCAACTTTTTGACAGTTTATACCCCCACTCCTGTATCTTGTTTTCGTCAACAGAAAACGATCTGTGGAAAATTTTAGCTCAATCGGAAAACAACGCGGCGACCCTCGCCGAAGTTTAGATACTTTTTCCCCTCGAAGTAATTTTTTTAATTACGGAATTTTTGTTAGTTAGTTTATTTGTAACCACTTGTAAGCACTTGTAATTTGGAAAATTACCTATAGCTAAGGGCCAGACTAATACACACATATTTGTTGCGTAACGAGTACCGCAACTTAGTACACTATACTATATACTATAAAAAAAGGGGGGGGAAAAACATCTAAATGTGCCTAAACGTTTATTTAAAAACGAGCGTGATTTATTGCGACGAGATAAACTTTTATTCACTTCAAACAAATCTTGGCGGACCGCTGGTCGAGTATGGCTGTTCTAAACGCTCGACGTTCCGACCGATCGAAAATAATCGACGGCTCTTTATTTTTTCGCGGATCGAATAAATTATTTCACGGACACGCGATCGAAATGAGTTTCGTGCGCGTCGAGGCTTAATCTCAATTACGGTCCGTTTGGCAGAGCGTATTTTCGACTGTTGCCAAAACAAAGTTGAAACAAGAAGATCGGGAAGCGGCAAGACTAACAGAGCACCGATGAGAGAGGGAAAGAGAGGGACGAAGCCCGCGAGGGAAGGTGAGCGGAGAGGGGGGAGAGGAGAAGGAAAAAAGAAAGTGAGTAAATCAACGTCCACCTGAGCCAACAAGTCTGCCGTCTAATCTCTCCTTTTCGCTGACGTTGCCCCGCTTCGCGCGCATAAACACAGAGTCGCGCGCGCGCGATCCACACACACACACACAGGCAAACTCGGCACGATCCTTTGCGGTATGGCAGGACCGCACCGAGAGAACGCAAAATAACTATCGATCGATCGTCCAAAGCGTTTAGTTTTGAATGCCGAAAATGTCGAGTTCGAGCGATCGTCGATACGATGGAAAATACCGAGCGGCATCGATTCCATTAATCGATCGCGAATAAATTTCTTCACCGTCGCGCGCAAACGCGAGGTTTCAAAAGTTCCAAATTAGGCTGACTCGGGTTTTCCCGCCGAGCGGTCCCGCGTTACACCTCCGGCTTTGTCTCTCCGGAAGAACAAAAAGAATTCCGCAAAAGTAGGAGATACGGGGGAGAGCGGGTGATTAATCGAGCTAACGCGACTTTAATTCGATCTGGCAGCCCTGCACATGCACCGACCACGTGCAGCGAGCAGCTGACCACCTGCGGCAGAAAGAGATCTTTTTGTTTGTCGCGAGGCGCAAACGTGAACCCGCGGAGAGAGCGTACCCTCGCGCGTTACCGTTACCCCGTCCACCCCCGCCGCCAACCCCCCCTTCCCCTACCCCCACCAGGGGTCCTCACCCAACACACGCGCGAGTTACGCTTTCCTACGCGGAACGGCTTCCAAGGAAAACAGAGTGGATACGATCGGTGCCAACACCTTCGAGCGAAGATGCGTGGCTAGCTTACGCCCGCGCCACGAATAGAGACGCGTCCGCCGCGACGCTGGCTCGATCGACTCGACTCTCGTGCGTCCGATCGATTTTAATTAATCCGTCGAAACCCGTCGACGGATAATAAAACCCGACGCGCGTTTTCTTTCGAGCGCGTCTTTGTTTCCGGGGAGGGGACTGGAATCTCCGGTGCGCGCGTCTCGTCGACGACGAGCGGAGAAACCGTCGTCGCGACGCGACGACGTACCGCCGAGGTTGGATGGGAGCGCGCCGCCGCCGGACTCCTCGTCGTCGCGATTAGTCACTGCGTTTGGCAGTGCCCTTATTGCGGGCAGGAAAAAGCGGTCAATGGTTCCGCGGAACACGGGCTACTTGGCAACGGACGCCGGTCAAACCGAGAGAAATTGACCGAGGGATAGGAGAGGAAGGACGAGAGAGACTGGGATCGTGACGCGCGAGGGATTTCCTTTTCTCTCCTCGTCTCTCCTCAACCCGCTCCTCCTCTCACCGCCGCGCCGGGACGACATTGAAACCGTAATCTCGCACGTACTCGTACGAGTCGCTGATTCGATTGCACTGACGTAACTCGAATAATCGTTCCACTTTGCGCGCTTTGCGATTTTTTCAAATTTTTGAGATGCGGCGTGTTTAACCGCTCGGGGTTTGCGGGACGCGTCGTTTTGACGCGTTCGAGTTTCGTGAGGAAAATTACTGAAATCGTTTACATTTTTCTTCTATCACTCGTACCGACGTTTGTACGATTAACGAGACAAATTGTATATCAGAATTCATTTTCTTCAGCTTTCGAATTTTTGAATTCCCTACGCGGTGTTAACGCGCCGTCGCTTGTCATCCAAATACGCGTGACGCGGCCTTCGAAGCGTTAACGCGACGCCAATTAGACGATTTCACCGTATCCAAACCCGCGATTATCGTATCATCTATCGAATCGGCATTCGTACCGAGGAATCTGTAACCGGACCGTCGACCTCGGTACGTGGAACGACCATCGTTATTCCCAACGATAACCGAATTTCGCGAACGAGCAAAACATTTCCACAAAATGTTTTCCTTTCCGCCAAATAAAAGCGTGCGTGGCAGCAGGCGACTCGGTGGCTCCGCCTCTCCCGGCTCTCCGCTCGTTAAGATTAACGATTGCTCGACGAGAGCCAAGAGTCCGAGGTAACGAGGGAGAATCCGTGGAAGACAACGGAGACATTCTCCTCTCGAAGGCAGATGTATTATCCCCACCCTCGGAGGGGGGGAGCCGGTCATAAATATTGTCCACGAAAAGGCACGATTCGCGTTCGCGAATCAAAGAAAGTGCGGTGGGTGGTTCCGTCGTATCTACCTGCCACGGCGAACACGCGAGCGTGCACCTTGCGATTTGCGGACGATATCTATGTTTTACACGTGCGCGCGAGCGCGCGCGGATGGACGGTCGCGTATCGCTTATTTTTGCGACAGCGACGACGTAACGCGAGAGAAGGGTTGATTTTTATAGTGGGTTAGAGTTTCGAATTTGATCGACTACTTTGAGAGACCTGGGTTGGTTTTATTGCGTTACGATCAGCTGTTGTTCCAAATATAATTTTATTAAATATTAAAATTAATATAAATATGAATTTTAAATATTAAATAGTAGTGTTTGATATTGTATTCTTTGATGATTGTCGATGCAAAGAAGTTTGTACGTTTATAGGGCTGCGTTTACCACAAGGAGGCTCACTCTCATCGGGGCAGTATTCTGATAGCTTACCGCTCTTAAACTGAATATAAACAGTCTGAATTTTGATTTTATTAACGGATTAATCTTTACGAAGGTGTCGACTTTTACTTCCAACAAACTGAAATAAAGTGTGTATGAATTCGATTACTACTCGAAATACGTTTGTTTGTTTTTTAGGAGCCACGTAACAACGTTACGCCTAGGGCCTCGAGAACCATAAACGCGGCCCTGCTCCTGTTCATCGTGTTTCCACTTAACTTAATTACTCCGTTGTAACGATTATCCCTCCGCAAAATTCCTCATCGAAATTCTGAAAACCACGGATCAACGAGTCCCAGAGGAGCGAGAACCACCGTTACCAAAGCCGAGGGGCATTGGAAGCGAGGATCGTAAAATTCGCAAGGATATCGCGCGGGTGTTTCTCGGTGTTTGCCGCTTTATTTTCGTCGTCCCGAAAGCCACCGTCGTCGCGTGCGTCGGTTTCGTGGAAGGAGAACCGCTCGTTTCGAATCCGCTCGTGGTGTATACATATAATATACCCCGGGGACCGGATAAAGAAACTGGTCCAGCAGACGCGGAGAGAAGAAGCTGCCGGTGGTGCTTGGCCGGCTTCCAAGTTTTCGCGGAGAGCCACGGATTTATCGCGAGAAAATCCTGCGTCGATGCACGCCTGGCGCGCACGTTTGCCCCGTTATTTCGCGCGATAGGGCCGTTGGTAGGGAGAAACTGTGGCAACGTTTACGATTTTCAGCAGGAACCGATATCTATCGGCGAGCGATATTAGTTGTCGCGTTTGGGACTTGCGCGCTGTTCTGTCGAGAGGAGAAGAAACGATTTTTGAAAGTAAACATTTATGCGCGCGCAAGTAGTTCCGTGTTAAAGTGGCGTAAGTCAAGTTTTTGTCTTTTTGGTTTAAATTAGTTACGTCGTTTGGGACTTGCGTGCTGCCGTACATTTCGTGGAGAGGACAAAAAACAACGTCCTCATATATTTATATATTCGCACGGATATATATCTATGCACGTATGAAGCGTTTGGTGCAAAAGTGACATAAACCAGCTTTTTACCACTTGGTTTGACAAAGCATCGTGGAAGCTTAATCTTCGTCCAGGAAAATGGCACTATTATTTTAAGATACTACTTTACAGTGGCTAGCATAAAGAGGCTGTTTGCAGAGTTTGCAGAAGTTTTACTTTCATTCAGTAATCAAGTCTTTTTCTTACGCCACTCTTAAACGACTAATACGTACATATGTAAGAGGGTACGTGTAGAGGGAATGCGTTGGACGAGCTGGCCATGTGACCCTGGGAGGTTACTATACATCGCGCGGTGTATGTATGTATACGTACGCGCAGTGACCCACAAAATTGATAAAGCGTTTTAGAAGTTTATGTATTCTGAATTTGAACATCAACGAAGAATGACACGCGCGATAAATTTTTGTCGAAGTGTTATATATTCATAAGCAGAATGATAACGAAGTGTAATACAGGGGACATAGTTTGTGAAAGCAACGTTGCAAGACTCAGGATAATGTCAGATCAGCTTGGATAAACATTACCAAAGATCGATGTACAAATCTTGTACACGGTACAACGAGACGCGATGCCGCCATTATAAAATCGCAGGTGGGCTTTGCGAGATATAAGAATTCAATAACATTCAACGTTAATAAAGAGTTAGGTTCCGAAAATAAGAGAAAAATAATTACAATTTTATAATTGGAAGAAATATATTTATTAAAAACAATTTTCATCAAAAGTATTCCATATTAATATGTTCACCTTCGCCATCATTATTAGGCATCATTAATCGAGAGCGTTTTCTTTCTATCAACGTATCCTCATCCTCTGAACTTTCTTCAACACAATCTTGTCGTCTATATTCTACTGTTCGTAAAAAAAATCCGTTATTTCAAATTGCTCACTTTTATCTGAGAGATCTTTACAAATTTCATTATACAGTTCCAAGCGCTTGTGGAGCTCTCTCACCTTTATGCCTCTATCAATTAAAGAACAACAAAAAAACCGTGTTGGAGCGAAACTATGTGTTGCAGAAATGGCGTGTCGCACGGGATGTGTGCCCAATTCTCAAACCGTGTTCCAGGAGCGTTATAACTTGTAAGGGAGTTACCTGTACTTCTGACTCGCCCCGCTATTGCGCCAAATGGCACGTAATCGAACTCCCACCTTCAACGTGTGCGCGCACGGAAGAAAGTCGTCGGAAACTGCGGCACCGCGAGAGACTATCGGATCGTACAAATCGAACGCTTCGAATACGCTCGTACAACCGTACGGAGTGCCGGCAGCGACGGTTCTACGACCTTGACGGTTAGCACGTCAGATCATTCGTGGCGAGTAGATACCAGATAACTAGATACCCAGATACATATCCCTCCGGCATCGGCCTTGATAGTTCCTACACACGTCAGACCACCGGGAGCCAGCGAACGGCCTTGATCGTCTCGGATCGACCATCCTAATTCCGAGGAACCAGAATTTCGTGCGTTCCTCGACCGTGATTCCCGTAATGTAACAGAGTAAACGCGAACTAGCCGCATTTCTGTCGACCTTGGACGATCAATGGACATCGCTCGTACCCGTAACGAGCAGAACTGACGACGATAGAGATTGAGTAGCGAGAGAGAGAAAAAAAAAGCGAGTTCGATATAATACGCTTATAAGTGGTATTACCCGGGTCACGTACGACGTCGTGCTTGTCAATCGAGCGAGTTTCCACCTGCCTACGTGTGTACGCGCGTACGTATATACACACACGTTCGGACTACGCGTGTACACACCATGGCTAACAATAAGATGTATTTACGCCAATTCGTTTGTTCCGTATAATCTTTGCGCGCCTTTGGAACTCTGCGCACGATCGAGAAAAATTACCGCGAAAAACCCAGCTGCTACGTTCTCGCCATCGATCCGAATTACGTGCGAATTGGAGGAGCGATGAAAACAATCGTGCATCGGTGTATGTATGTATACATACGTAAGTACATCGTATACATTAAATTCTCCCCGCGATTCTGTAACTTTTCGATTGAATTCACCAGAAGAACGATAAAAGCGCAAGATCAGCAATTTTTGATTAACACAAACGTTTAGTTAAAAATCTATAAAACAGCGCGTTTGAACGAGGAATGTTACGATTGAAGCGTTCTACCCCGTTTCTTGGAGTAATTTCATGTGATCCTACGTGATCGATGTCACTCAGAAAGATTGAAACGTTTATTCAAATACCCCGAAAGCATATACTTTTCGACGCGCGTCGCTCCTCTTTCCACCGACTCGATCGCTCCGTCGCAGCAGTTCTAACCATACTCGCGTATACATAATTACAACGAAGTAGGCGCGCGCGTACGGTGCACGCACACGCGCGCGCGATACGTTCGAAACGGCGAAAGAAAAACGAAACGACAAAGAAGACCGCGCACGAAACCTCCGCAGCGGCGCGTGCTTTTCCCCCGGTCGAAACGTCCTTTGTTTCTGCAGCGCGTACGTGCACCGACGTGCAAACTGCGCAGCGAGCTAATCTCGGGAAAAGATAAGAGAATCGGGAGCGAGGAAGAGACGGCGAGATAGAGAGAGCGGCGAATACAGGATACGGAGAGAAGGGAGCACGTGGCGATGCCTAGGTCAATCGTATACGGTTACACACCATCCCGTGACGCGCGCGCACACTGCCCCAAGTTTCTGTCCCCCCCCCCTTCCCCTCGCCCACAAACGCCCGCCCTACCGGGCCGAAATCCGTGGCGTCGTCGTGCAAACCAGCGAGTAAAATACATTGGGTAATTCCAAAGTGACAAACATGCCTCAACGCGTGTGCACACGTGCGTGCGTGGGCACCAAACTGTTCTTTAAACGACGGCCCGGGGAACGGTTTTAACGCTGGAACTACCGACAATTAATGTATGTATATTTATTTCTAGCAGAGCGGTCGAGATGAGCGGTTATTTGTAAAATACCCGATACGAGGGAAATAATCTTTATTCGTATACCTTTTTTTTCGATTTTTTGTGTCGTTAAAAAATATGTGTATACGTAATGATATACGTGTTTGGGAACAAATCTAGATCATGCACATCTACGGATCTACAAACTATTTCTAAAGCAAACAAACACATGTGATCCCTTGTGAAGTAATTTTCAGAAGAATAGAAATTCTATAATTATTTCGTGATCAGTGACCCGAAATACACTTGACAGAGGAAACAAAAATTTGGAGATCCGAAGATCCAGGGATGTGCATGATCTAGTTTTAAGTCCGTATTTGTACTACTTGGAAGTACATATTTTTTATATTTCAAAATGGTTAAATTGAAATGAAAATTTTAAACTAGTCAGGATGACTGGTTTGTTAGTTCTAGCGTTAAACGACGCGTAGAGAACGAGAGGACGTTAATTAAACCCCGGTGCGTAAAAATCACGGTTAACCGCGGGGAATGGAATACGCTGCGAACGTGCTCCTTCTTTTCTGGTTTTACCATTTTTCTTTTTTTTTTTATTCTGCCTCCTCGGTACTCCGCGGAACAAATATTTGACGCGGGAATGCCCGGAGCCAAGGAAACTTCCGTCGTTTTCAAGACTTTCTAGGAATGTTATACCGTATTAGTGTACAATAGCGCTGATAAACAGTGGTGTACCGTGTTATCGATATACAATGCGTGTACACGTACGTAGCTATGTACTTATCTGCCTCGTAGTTTTCCTTATTCCAAATTGTACGATCGGCTACTTTTTCGGTATTCTAAACATAAAAAATGTTCGACTACGAATAAAAGTGTTTCTCTTGCATTACCTATTTTATAAATAACCAATCGAAACGATTGGAAACAATCGTGAGAATAGGTATACATTATTTGTCAGTCATTCTAATGTTAAACCCTTCCAGAGAATTGTATTAACAATTTTCGTCGTCTACGACGAATGGCAACTCTTCCGCACCAGCCTCATTGGAGCGTGAGAAAAATTTCAAATAAACTATCCTGTCCCTCAAACGGTCTCGAAAATATTATGCTCGCGAAGGCCCCGATTAATCGGGACGATCGAAAATGTGCGCTCACACGTTACGCGTTATCCCCGACGTTCGCCGCGGGTCTGGGAATACCCTTCGAGGGGTCGGGTCGTTCGTGGTATTGTGAGCGGTGGAGGACTTTCCAGTTAAAACGCGCAAATAAACAGCGGGAGTGGCACGAATTAAGCACGACTCCCACAACGGGCGCGAAGAGGGAAACGGGTGGAAGCGAGAGAGAGCGTGGAAAAGGGAGAAACTCGAGAGAGGGATGCAAGGACAAGAGGAGCGAAAAAACCAACGCCCGGAGAAACGTGCGGTGGGGTTTGAGGGAGGGAGGGAGAGACGAGTGACACAAGGTGGTTGTGTGCTTACGTCCCACACGGACGCGCGTGCGCGTGTGTCGACGTGCCATGCGCTTATGGTAATTATAGCGCCGAAACCCTTTAGATTGATATAAGTAATAATCGATGGGGTTTGAAAATGGCACGCTTTTCGATCACTGTAATGAGAAATAGTGCCAAAATGTCCCGCAAGCACGTGCGTGCACTCGTTCTCGTTCATCAAAGTCGCGAAAATTCTGAAATCTGATTATTTTTCATCTTCGATTCATGTGTGGTAGATTCCGTGTCAAATCGATTACTTGAAATATTCGAAATTTCGATTTTGATACGCGTTGTAAAGGAACATTGACCTTTATTAATAAACTCGAACTTTCCGTCCCACTTCTTTTTTTTCAATGGAATTCAATACCATTCGTTGCTTGACTTCTTCGCCTCGAGAAGTCATCGAGAAAAATTGCCGATTAAAAATCACAGGCTCCTCGGGTGTCCCGCGAAACGTTTATAAACTTCGCGAAACGCGTATCCGTTGGGTAGTCAATTACAGTGACCGAGCTCGATTTCAGTTCTCCCGTATCGGTACTGCTCTCGAATAGGCAACAAAAGCGATACCGGAAGCGTGCGAGCACGGCACAAGAGTATCGGTACCGCGAATCGCAAAGTCCACGTATCGACGAGAACGAATTATTTCTCACGTTTGACGCAGCGTAAATCAAACGGTGAGCCGATACGAGTTTCAATGGACTTTGAGTGGACGTCGAAAGGACCTTTCGACGAAGCTTCCGAGAACGCGCGCTCGTCTCGTAAAACTAAAGACTAAAAAAAAAAATAACGAGCGAGCGGGGTCCGGAGAATGGCATTTCCGTTTCTCCGGACCGAGCGAACATTCTTTCGAGAAAGACAGCGTTCGCTAGCCGCCGCGCGCGGCGCAGGGGGAGCGAGAGAGAGAGAGGGGCGAAGGTATAAACGAAAAGAGGTAAAGGAACAAAGAATTCAAAGTGTTACCAAACCGCGCGCATCCTTTCCACAAAACTGTAGAACGAGGAAGTGGCTCGTTCGCGTAGAATGTTCGACGGTCTTGTTTCTCGTCCCTTATTCCCGTCACGAGCATCAAAACCTTCGAGGGGTTCGGAGAGACGCTCGTGACCTTGTTCGATGCCGCGAACAAAACTCTCCCGTGGCACGCATTAAGGATCTATCCGAAACCCCACCCACCCCTCTCCCTGCTTTAACCGTTTGAACGAGGAATCGTTTCCTAACACGTTCGGTAAGACAGTATAATGTGCAATATCGTTGTGTAGATTTATCATGTATTACATTGGTTAATTTTAAAAATATATTTCGATATGTAATATTGAATATGAAATATTGGAATATATGGACCACTGGTGAACTTGAAGCGCGTAAAATCGTGTGTCCACCCGTGGACAAGATGGTGCTTATGTGGTTAAAGGATGCGCCCACCGGTGGACAAGCGGGACTGAACGTGTTAGTGAAATTACTGGACAGCGGGTGAAATTAACTGGAATTTTTTTTTTATAACAGTTGAATAATTATCAGTTGCAACATTATATTTATTTAATCATTTTCATTATACAGTATACGTATATGTAAATATTGCAATTTTAATTATAACAATAATGTACCGTTTTTACACAAAATCGATTGGCGTCAACGCCAAAAACAGTTTGTCCTTTTCATTTGCTCGACGAACTCTACAAGTTGGCATAGGTTCGCACAAAATATATTTACTCGAGTTCGTGTCCTCCCACGGTTAAAATAGAACGACACGCATAATTATCCTTAGTTTCCATTTAAAAAAAATTCCTTACAAGGTTGCTAATGCCACGCTCTTTGGTATTCAAAGTGCGTTAGGAAATTATTATTCCGACTCTCGTTCCAGTTCATGTCGTCTCCTCGTTAGAATTGAACGATACAATTATTTTTAGCTTCCATTAAAAAGAATTCCTTACAAGGTTGTTAATGTCGCGTTCCTTGGCACTAGCGCGGTCAAATACAGCGGAGGTATGGCGCGCGAGTGGTCTAAAAAAAAAAATTATTATTCCGATTACGAGTTCCAGTTGGAATCCATTACGACACTCGTTAACCCTTTTTTTTATCGCACCGATGTCCTCTCCTAATTACACGTGTATCTACTTCTTGTCGTATCGGTAAACGTCGCTGTTCGCCCCAATGGAAACGTTATGCGTACAACTGCACAATATTATCTATACCTCGATAGATTTTCCGGCTCGATCGCGTCCGGCCTTTCCCCCCCCCCCCTTTCTTTCGTTTCGTAAATTATTACCGTCTTACTTACTTATCTAACGAAGGCCTTCCCGCTAGTTTAACCTTATCGCGAATCCAACGCGAGCCTCGCATAATCTGGATCTCGGTCAGCGATTTCGAACATAGCGCTCGAAATCTGCCGTTTGGCTGACGAGCGTGCAATTCTCCTTATCTACACGTAAACTGATTTTCTTTGTCAACGAGAAGCGGAAGAGAAGAGAGAGACACAGGGACCGATTGCAAAACGACTCCGAACGCGGTCGCGCCGCCTATTCGCCTCGGATTTGCCGTATTCCCTGTATTTCGGTTCGCGTCGTGTTTCTCAAAACTATGTATGCACTTACTTACATAAGTTACCGCCGTCTCGAGGATCGTTGCATTTTCGCGATAACTCGTGTTCCGATACGAACCCCCAGTACCGAGACGTCGCGAAAAACGATCAGAGATCTGATTACCTCGAAGACTATCGCGTGTCAAGCGGGATGAATTCCCTTTCGGAAAACGAATAGATTTAATGTTTAAAATCCGTCGGACGACCGCTATTCGTCCGAGTTAAATACGTCAGTGACGTTCCGCGAAATCTATTGGCTCGTTCGACGGTCACGTGACGAATTGATACGCTGCCAATGTGTGCGTTGAACAAAGTCTGGCGCACTGCCATTTGTTTACAGAACATTTAAACGACCCAATGTCCGTTTACGATTCGGATGGATTATCGCTAATGCCATTGGCCTATTTTCATTGCAATTAAGCGTACTCGCGATTTCCTCTTTCCATGATCCTCGAGTGACTTTTCAAGAGTCGAGGATCAAAAAACAAATCCCTCGCGGATACGCGCGCGCGCGCTGACGCGCAAAAGGTTCTTGTCAATGGCAATTATTTATTTAATTCTTTGCGAAGTAACGCGGATCTTAGTTTCCACTGAATTGTCACGTTACACGAGACTCGTGTCGTCGAGCAAAAATATATTTGTACTTGAATTGCAACTAGGGCTGCAAAAAATACATATATGAAAGAACGAAAGGTTACTATATCGCAATTTGTAAAACACGTTGTGTAAGTACCGCGATACAGGAATATACATGCGCGTGTCGGGTTATGGCTCCACATTTTGACAGTGGTTTCGGAAGGCATTTGTGCGAGAAATGTGGGAAAAACAGTTTCTAAAAATTCCAAGGTCGCTAGATTCCATAAAGAAGCAATAATAATCCCAAAACGCGACGGTGCACAATATTGTTTTTCGAGCTGAAACGTAGCTTACGATTGAGTATTCAAGAATGTACCGTTACGTTGTTTACGTTTTCAATGTTTACGACTCGATATAAACCGTAAAGTTTCCATATCCAAGACAGCTGTGGTTGATTTATTATTGCTTTTTCACGAGAATTATCGACCTTGGATTCTTTTCACTAGTTTTCCCCCCCGATCCTCTCTAAAAATGCCTCCGGAAACTATTTTCAAAATACAGAACCATAATTATCGTTATCGCGCCCCCGTATCCTTCGCCATCGTAAAGTCAAAAAAAAAAACACTCGAGGAAACAACACGGGGGGGGGGCACGCGAAAAATTGAAATGTCCCTTGCACACGCTTTATGCGTGCACATAAATATTTCTCGTACGTACCTCGGGTTTATCAGTCACAGATGGATTTTGTAAGTCAAAGATCGTTTGCCTCGGCTTCAAAGCCGCGCGCCGTGTGTTATCATTCAAATCGGACGCAACTCGTGTATTTTGCAATCCGGCGACTCGTGACTCGATTTTCAAAAGGAATACGATCCCTCTCATTGCAAACGCGGGAACGTGAAATGTGAATTAAGCACATCTCGGGCCGACGGACGCCGTTCACCGGCGTCGTTCGACAGGAATTTCTTTCAACGGAGGTCGCGCGAATTAGCATAAGAAAATTGGAAGTCCGTAGAACTATATCGTGCGCACGATGTATCTACATGCGTAGCTACGCGTGCACGTAAACACGCATATTTCGAGAACAGCTGATCACCGGTTGTGGTACATTCGCGCGGAACGATGATTTTAGACTTGCTCCTCTAACCTGATACCGTACTTTGATTTTAATCGAGGAAAAGCTCGTAAACGTCTATTTTCCAATTTTCAGTCGCGAAAACTGTGCTCGACGCTGAAGATGGTTCAGCGCGGATGGTATAGTCACGCTAACCTGAAATACGTTTTAGACAATTGAACCGATTTTGTGAAAAAAATCAAATAAACGATGTTATTATTTGTTTTATCATTTCGAGTAATATTTTATGTTAAATAAATTACATTAACGTTTTTTCCAATTGTTCGATATTTAAAAAAATTCTTTGCAACTACATTTTTTGTTTTCTTTAAAATCGAGCGCCCCAAAGAGTTAAGAGCGTCGTTTTGTTCGACCATTCCACGCGTATACGCATAATACCATACGCGCGCGTATATTACATTAACATATAGATACCTATGCATACACGCGCATACGGTAGTAGTACGGCACTAGGCCAGTAGCGTAGATATGCATATATATTCAATTATCTGTGTCGCGGGAGTATTTGAGAGACTAACGCCGCGGTCTCTCTCTCTCTCTCATACATACACATTCGAACTCCATACGCACCCATGGACGCACGCACGTGCTAGGTTCACCACACTAATCCGCGGCCTTTAAGCCTGCTTTTCACTAACACGACGAAACACCGCTTGCGCTTTCAGGCAACGGCATTGGAATTCAATGTAGATTTCCTTTGTCCCACGATATCGCGTGTACACGGGGTACAGGACGATTCACGGAATGCTTATTATCATACAATGATTAATTTTTTACCGCGCCTATGAGACTCAATTAAAATGAAAAAGAAATAACGTGCCATCAAAGTCGGCGCGCAGCACGCTTTTCATTTTTATCCTCGACCCTGCGCTCCACGCATCTATTTATCGTGCAAACGTCCTGACGATGATATCGATATCGCGTAACGAGCGACGTTATACTCGGGAGGCCTGTATACGCGCTTCGCCGATAGAAAAGTTGAGCGATTGAAAAATTAGCATTTTTGAGATAACGACAGGAAATCGACCCTAAGGAATGATATAATATTGTAACCAGTATTGTGATACGCTATAATTAGACCGCGGATGTTTATGCAAAATGCACGCTTTCTACAGTGATCTTGAACTGATTTTGCGAAATAAGTACGATACGTGTGCGCCGAGTATGTAGGTTTACTCGTGTGAAGCGTAGTGTAAGTGAAACACAGAATGCGTATAGTATGTATAATACGAATTGCGCGAGATAAAAAGATATGTTTTTAAAGCCCTGGACCGGCGAAACAAATTTCATTTCGACACTCACCTTTTTATCGATCTCCTGCTAAAATATGAATTAGCATAAACATTCGCAGTCTAGGTATAATTGAAACTACGGGGCGGAAAGAGAGAAGTTACGCGTATTAACTATTCTAATTAAAACCTTGCACGAAAACGGTATTTTTAAATTGCTCTGTCGCAGAATTGCTTTTTTCGAATTTATGTACGTACGTATGTAGGTGACGTTGATCCGCACTCGAGTTTGGTGCGCACGTAATCACGAAACTATACTCGATCTCGAACGATCCGATATACGCAGATCCAAACTCGGATAATCGCAATTTCCAAACATTCGACATCCGTCACGTGAAGCAGCCTGTACGCTGCACGCGTGTTCTTTGTTTACCCGCACATTCCATCGTTTCTCCGTCGCGCACGCGCACGCAAATACGCGTACGCGAGTGTACCGTGTGTGTGTCGCGCAATGTACATTTCTGCCAGCCGCGAGTTACATATCTACATCGCAAAGAGTCGCCGCTTACAATTAGTTGGCCTACTTATTCCATTTCTCGTAGCTCAAGAACTTTCGAGTGTGACCCGCACAGATAACAGCGTAACGAGACGAAAATCGTGATAACGCGGAAATTTTCATACGACGACGATTATCTAATTGTATGCAGGCGCGTTCTTGTTCTTAGCGAAAATTTTGCAATGGGCTTCGGTCGAAATCGCTGAACTGCGATTACTCGAATCGCAAGTGGGAATTTGAAAAGTCGAAGCTGTAACAATGAGAACGAACTGTTTGCTTAATTTTCTGACTCGTTTAACCCGATACGGGAGATAACTTTGAACGTGTGGACCTATAACAAAGAGAATGAAACATTTTCCCTATTTGCTTCTGGCTTTATCCACCACGAGAGGTAATTTTGAGAATTTGAAAGTATTGATGGAGGACGGATCGATAATTTCTCGAGTGGAAAGTCAAAATTAGAAAGAATCCAAACTCTAACAAAGAGAACGAAACGTTTACTCTAATTTCTGATGGCTATACATACGCGTAACGAGAGATAACTGCGAAATTCTGAAAATATCACTGATTTATCGACTCGCGAGGGGAGATCTAAAAAATCCCAAACGATTAACAAAGAGAACGAGACGTTGCTCAATTTTCTTACGGTCTCATGCGCCGCGGGAGATAATCGCGAGCGTTTAGAAAATATCGAGCGGCACCGCGAAAACACGCCTCGCGCTGGCGATAGCTAGATATCGAGATAAGGGAAAATGGGAAGAACGAAGGTCGAGGTACGATCGAAATGCAATCGAAACGCCCGAGAGATGCGAGGATATACATTTCCACGAAACTTCGGTACTGGCGCGAGCGCACGTGTACGATACGTGAAGTTGATACTGCAAAGTGGCAGTCCTGTCGGCGAAACGGACGTCGTCCGTTACATTTACATTAAAAGCGTCGTCCGCGATAAGCGAACGTTACGCGTCAGTCGGGACGCTCTCTTTATCGCTCTGATTATTAATAGACGAGATATACGAAGATCCATAGATGTTTCTCGGCGGTATTAAAAAAAAAAAGGAAGGAGTTAAGAGCGTGGATCGATTACTCATCGCGTTATCGTCGCGTGGAAGAGCGTTATCGGTCTGACGCGTGTGTACGCGTATACGCGCGTGTACGCGAAATAACGGCGTAACGCGAGTTTATTTTAAAAAGAGACACACGCCCGAAGGGACGTAATTCGAGGGATGATCGACGTCGCGAAGGTCGAGGTTATCGAGTTCCTCTTTGCTCTGGCACTTTTTCGCCTAATTGCGCTGATCGGCCCTCTCGTCGAGGAACGAACGTTCGGAGTAAATTACATTGTTTGCGGGTTCAATCTTTGCGCGCGTACCGCGTCGAACACCTTCGACGAGTGTCCACTCCGATTTCGGAGAGGCAGGCGTGGCATATGTATTTGCCCACCAATCAATATCGTCCTTATTCGTATTACTTGGTTCAAAATTGATTTTGTGTTGATTAGTTAAATAGAGTGTAGTTACTCTAATAACGTCTAAGTATTTTCATAAGGTTTTCTTCTTTTTTTTACGAATTTAAGGAAAGATTACACGTAGCAGACTGTGTACTGTAAGTCAAGCTATCGTGCTTGCGACAAGTAAGAAAATTCTGTCCTAAATCTACGATACATTACTGGAACATCATAAAAGAAGAATTGGCTAAAATCTCTAACGAGAGTTTTGAAAAGTTAATAGAAAGAACTTCGAGATTATACCGAGCGGTGATTAAGAATCGAGGCAGGCATACAGATGAGGATAAAATTAAAACTTGTTACGTTTTATATACCTGTTTTTGTATGTTTCTGACCATTCTTTAAAACAAAGAACAGTTTCATACAATAATTACATTATTTCCATAAGAAATTTGTAAGATATCAGCCCATATATTCACTTTTTATGAGTAAGGCGAATACTTATGGACGGTAATGTATATCGACGATCACGCGCTTACATACGCATCGTAGACTACTTTTCAAGTGGCGCGTAATGCTTGAATTTCTCGGAATTAGATACAGCGCAGACAACGCGAGTACTCACGTTAATAGGCAAAGTTCTATACACGCTGAAACGCGCCGGTGCGCGGGAGAGCGATAAATTCAATCGTTGCGACGCTCTCGTAAAGTATTTTCTTCTTCCTCTTTACGTTCATACACTGTGGGGAAGGGGAGGCGAATTAGCGGCCAGTCATGGTCCATAACTCGAAGAAAACGAAACGAAACCTAGAGAGCAGGTATTCGAAGGATAAGCGAAGCGACGTTGAATAACGAGATACGATGAACGGAATTTGCGATAATACGTGTACGTGGAGCGGCCAGCTCCTTTCCAGTTAGATCGTCCTCGCATTTTTCTCATTGTTAGCGAAGCGTGTTGCGTTGGCTAAGGAGATCCGAGCACACTCGCGTTCAACCTTGCGTATTCTCTCTAGAGTGCGAGCGACCTTCGCTTCCAACTATCCATTTGGAGTAACGGTAGCCATTTGGCACATAATCCAACTTCGAGTGATTTAATTGGAACGTTGCTTTCAATGGAACTTTACTGGAATCTCAAGCGTGCCTCGATGCATGGAATTTTCAGAGCAACGCGATCCTCGTTGCACGGGAAAAAGGATGTTAACCCTTTGACCGTTAAGTATATGAAAATTAACGCGTTAACGTTTACGCGTACCACCGGTGGTGAGATTAATTTAACAGAAGCAAGGAACAATGTATGGGATTGCCTGTGTCAAAACTCTTCAAGTTCGAGCTCATGGACTTGGTTTTACATCCTCTCCGTCGTATATAACGAGTGAAAAAAAAATCACATCACAGTAGAATCTGAAGGACCGGTTGAACGTAAAGGCGGTGTAAGAGAAAAGAAATTTAATACCGAATAACGGGGTGAAGTAAAAGTTGAGTAAAGTGCAATGATATCGGAGAACGTTACGTGTCTTTTACTCAAGCTACTGGAGAGTTACACGTCGAGATAACGATGCCGTTCCCTCCCGAAAATCAAGGTACAATTATTTTATCCGATATTGTTTTGACTCGTGCCACTTCTCTTTTCTGTTCATTGGAGTAGAAAGGTCTTACTTGTCCTCTTATTTAACGAGAAACTTATGAGACTATATTTACACCATTCTCGCACGAACCAGAATGAAGGTAAAGCGTTTGGAATACGGTCTTAAATCAGATAGGCAAACAATTGATTCGCACCACTTTCGTCTCAAACGGTTCAATTGTACGCGTAGTTGTATACCAGGAGGCTGTCGAGAGCAAGAGATGAAAGCAGTTATAGTATCGGTTTCGGTTCTTGAGACATTTACGAGAACCGAAATAATGTAACTAGTATGAATTAAAATTTTAATGGCGATATTTTTCTGGTCGTAATTATTAAAAAGATTAAAAAATCATACCGGGAACAACACAGTAAGCGATAACTTAGTATCATAAGAATGTTGTTCCGGGTATGATTTTTTAATCTTTTTAATAATTACGACCAGAAAAATATCGTCATTAAAATTTTAATTGATACTTCTTACATATAACGGTCGCATACAAAATCTCATATAATTAATGTTGTAACTGTTATAGACATGTTGATTTCCACCCATATCGGTTTCGGCTATTAAAAAAGAAATTCAGAGAATTCAAGGAAACATAATATCGATTCTGAAGAGATCGAAACCGATACGGATCCAATGTACTATCAAAAAATCGCAGTTCCGATAAATCTGTGTTCTAAGCGATGTCCGATGATTACAAGCTACCCACCTCTATGGTAACTAAGCTGCGCCTCGAACGAGATCGATTCCTAAGAAAGGAGAAACAACGATTGGCCGATAATTAGAAAAGTTTCCACCACGAACACCGCTTACCTCTTCGATCCTCTTCCCGTCTCCGGGCACGCGAAATCGAACTAATCGCGAAACGACGCTAACCCTACGAATCCTCGTGGCAACGTCGTTATTCGCCCGAGGGCCTTTGTTCCTTCGCTCGATACATTTTCTCTTCTCATTGTGCGCGCGTACGAAAAGGCGCGATAAGCGACGCGTGGTGACACGACGCGGCACGCTCGCAAACGAGGAAAATAACATTTGATTCGCGCCGCGCATTAAAACGTATCTACGCGCGGGTACAAAACAGTGGAAAAGTATCGGGGCCGCGGCAGTAAAGTATCCTGCAAAGGACAAAGCGCAGGAATGCCACAATTACGCGGAAAATCTATAAATATACCGCGTGTGTCCGTTGCGAAATGATCGCCGTCGTCATTATCGTCATCATCATCTCCGTTTCTGCGCCTCGCGTCGATGCGCTTTTCATGCAAATGTCTGTCTAACGCGCATACTTAGGTAAATGAGAGGAGCTGAGTCAACCCCGATACAGCTAAAGAGGAATGGCACAAACGGTAATGCTCGATAGTTTCGATTAAGTCGGATACGTGTCTCAATTGTCGAATTCCGACTTTGAACTTTGCCACCGAAAGGCGTAATGAACGTAATTACCCGCCTTCTCGGTTCCCTTGGTGCGTCGAGCTCGGTAACGACGGTTCGTCAAACGGCGGATAGAGTACGAAAGGGAGAACTGAGTCTCTTAATTATAATGTCAGCTATACATCGCGCGGTTACTCGTACACCCGTGCCTCGTTACTCTAGCTGTATTACAAATATAACGTACACGGCAATTTGTTTTATTATTGTGTGATGATTTTATTGTCGGTTACGTATCCCGCGTTTACTTGTACGAACTTGCCTGCGTTATGCTAGTTAAATCACAGATTGTTATAATTATAAAACGATGTAATACCTTATATCAGTAACACAGATAGTCTACCGACTGCTGCTCGTACAAGTGATGTAAACCTGAAATTACAATTAAGAGTAAAATAGCAGATCAAGAGCAAGATAGTCGTCCTCCCTTTCATACTCGAACCGTCGTTGGCCAAACCTTCGCGACGATGTAACGTCATTTACTTTTTTAATATCAACGCTGGCACATAACGATCATTCCCTAGGAGCTCTGACTCAGATATAAATTCTGTAGTACAAAGTGATTTTCAAGGTAATCAATTAATTGAAAAATCTAAAGTCTGCTTTAATCCGTCGTCTAATTTGTCGACACCACCGCCACAAGAAAGCGCGCAAGTCCGAAAGTACACCAGCGGGTTACCAAATAATTGACCGATTCCGCGATGCATCGACGCGTAAGCACATATTCGCGCGTTCGCAAATGGTTTCGCGCGTACGCGAACCGTACACGGTACGGTACTACACCTCTCACACCTCTTCGTTCCACGCACACGGAAAGGAACCACCGATACCGCGTGCACGCACGCTCCGAGTCCATTAAAAATAAAGAACTCTTACCGCCGCGCATTATCTACGTCCGCTATTATCTTTTACATTCCACCGAAGCCAAGGTAAGTGGAAGGTAATGTGAGAGAAAAAAAAAAGGTGGAACGTCCTACACCTCTTTTACGCTCTTCCTCCTCTCCAATCCGACACCAAGGTCCCCCCCCCCCCCTTACTTCGTCCTCCTCATTCTCATTTTCCAATTCGGTTAAGATGCATACTACTCGATACGTCGAGTTAATTAAAGATCGATCAATTAAAAGAACGGGGTCGACCGTGCGAGTTCGTGGAAATTATGTGCTGGCCGGTTGGCAGCCACCTCGGAGTTACTTCACCGCTTTATTTTATCTCCCGGACTATGATCGAATAAAAATACAAAGACGTTTGTCCTTCGTCGAGCGTAACCAAGGGATGCGAAGCGTTTCGATTCGATTCGCCGTTATCGGACTCGTATCGAGTCGCGTTTGCAAGAATCGACGGATCGTCGCGCGTGTCTCGCGTGGAACGGGGAAAATTAATTTTCGCCTCGTAAAAAAAACAAAAAAAAGAAAAACTGCTCCGTCACGGAGAATCAACGAAACGGATAATTATTAATTTACCTCTTCTCGAGCGATAACTCCTATCCGACGCGAACGGGGCAAAGCGCGTCCGATAAACCTCTGATAATGTCGACGATAACACGGCGATATCGAGTGCACGCGCGCGCGCGCACACAGAGGTGCTTCTCCGAAATTTCATGGTCGTGGAATTCGCCACGGTGAGAAAGCCGACGAGAGGATGCGGATAAACGAAGTTCGTCGATCCACGGAAACACGCTCGAGATTCCATTGTTATTCAATCGAATTGTGATAAGGCGTCGAGTAAACCAACGATTTTTTTTTAATCGACCCCCGAGACGCACCGAACGTAACAATTTCCGTTTATCGTCCCGACTCGGAGATTCCACTGTTTCCATCGTTCGTCTCTCCTTGGGATATCCGCCAATGATTCCTTCGCTCTTTCCCTCGACACTCCACGCGGCTTTCATAAAACCTTGCGATATCCAGATTCGAACGATGCACGGGCTTTGTTTCTCACTAACGCGCGCGCGCGCGCGCGCGCTCGCAACGTCCTCGCCGTGTAAAAATATCTCGAAAAGTTAACGCAACGCGCACCGTATCTCCAACGTGCACGGAAATACATAGAAATTAGCCCGATTGACGAGAGGCAGGCTCGCGAGCCGCGCTGTAAATGTAAATTCAGGCTAAAAGGAAATTAAGAGTGAAAAGAAAAACAATATTTACGAAACCTTTTTATTTCGTCTCTTATTCATTTCTTTTTTATTCTCATCCCCCTTGTTTCTCATTCTCCTCCCATCGTTCCGTACGTTGCGTACGCGCGATTCGAGTTTAAGCGAAAAGGAGACTGAATATAAAAAAAGAACAAATTTAGAAACACTCTTACTTTCCGTCGTTCCATTTCATTTTCTATCCTTATTTACCCCCTTATCCTTCCCATTAATCATTCTCCTTATCCCCCTTATTTTTTTATTCTCATGACATCGCTCGGTACGTTGCGTCGCGCGTTTCGAGTTTCCCTGCGCGAAAGTGGATAACGACTGCAGCAGGTATACGCGTACGGGTAAGCAACGAGTTAGATATCGAGCTGATTGCGAGTAAATTTCCGTTATTATTTACGTGCCTACATAACGGCTCACCGGGGAGGCCAGATTGTGCCACTCGCGTTGGCCAATGCCCGCGAACGGTCCCCCTTTACACGTTACTAATTAATGTTATTGTTTCGTCAATGTATTATAAATAATTGTACCAAAGGTCGAAGTCGTAAAACGGCTTCGGGAGAGCGGTAAGAACGCGGGACGGTGTAAATACGACTCCTCGGTTCTCTTTATAATTATTGTTTATCTATTCGACCGATATGACGGTCGCGACAAAATACTTACGCGTCCTTATTATTACGCGAAACGATTATCTCGGCAACGAATCTCTCGGAAATGACAGACGACGATAATCTCTTGCGTATCAACGGTGCTAATGACAGGGCCGCTTAAACGACCTCATTTCCGATCGTCAACCATTCCGCTCGGCGGAACCATTAATTTTTTTCCCCCCTCCCCCGGAATCCCCTTTTGAATCACGAAGCAACGATACCGTTTCAAAACCAAACGCGTTTGTTTCACGAAAAAACCTTCGGGACAGAGCGTTTCACTCGACACGAGCCGACGATCAAACGACGAATTTGATAATTTAGATTGCCGTTGCAGCCGATCTTAATTCGTACCGAGAACTTTCTCAATTGAGACAATTAGCCAATTGCGTTAATTAACGTAGCGGGGGAACGAAACCCCGACTCGAACTGGAATTCCAGTTTTTCTCTCTCGACGATTTTAATCCGTTGCGTTATGCCGCGCATCGAGAATCTCAAAAAAAGAAACTAACTTATCGCTGAAACCGGTGAAAACTTAAACGCTAAAGTTGGAGGGGTCGGTTTGAAAGGAACACTCGCTTTCTCTGCATTACGTTTAATATAGTGAAACTTTATTTTCATTGTATTTCATTCAAAAATAAAATTATTCGTAAAAAAAGATTTCTCAGCTTTCATCGGTAGACAATATATATATAACATATATATGTGTGAGGTGTATGTATGTATATATATATATATATATTTATATTTATATTATTACATCATAATAGCAATATTTACTCTCTCGTGTATAAAGTTGTATACAGAATGCAAGTCGTAACGGTCTACATCGTTTTCCAGACACTCGCGACAATCTGACGCAAAGCTTAAATTATTTTGCTGTGGCCAACGACTTAACTTTCAAAAATACTTCATTTGCCATTGACAATTTAATGTCATCTCGGTCGTTTTAAATAAAACAATTATGGTTCTCGGTATATAATATTTTTGCGAATATTGACACAAATTCAACGACTATCGAGGATCACTACTTCAATTCACGTTTAACGTAAAAAAAATTACGATACTACCAAACACGAGCGAACACTCAGTGCCGTAGTTCAAAGTCGTTTTAAGCGAAACAAAGTACGCGCAACGTTGCTCCAATTGTAAACAAAGAATCGACGAAGCATGTACTTCCGATACTCGTTGAACTTGTACAAGAAACGCGAGGGGACCTCCGTTTTTTGTTCAACAAACAAAAATGTGATTTCTTTGTACCATTACGATTTGTCGCTCGCTTCAAACTACCGAATACTTCGCGGGACACGTTAGGTCAAGCGTCTGAAAAGTCGTATACAACTCTACGCGTGTACATGTGCGGCGCAGATTGTCGTTATAAAACACCGTTAACGTACACCACTATATTTTAATGGGGTTTTCGCTTACTGACTAAATCACATGTGGTTTTTTTTTACTTTCATACGTTTTGTGCCACCGCTTTTCTCGCTCGCTTTCCCGGACTGGCAATTTCGTCGCAAACGTCGATCGCTTCACTTCCGCGGATCGCTCGAGGATCCGGCGAGAGTACAAAAACTGTCTTTTATATTCCGACCTTCGTTCGCGGTGAGATTTGTTGACTCTTCTATGGTTCCTTATCTACATATTTTTACAGCTCGCGGTTGCGCTGACGCGAGAAAATTTTGAGAGAAAAACCCGTGGACGAGAAGTCTGAATCGTGGTGTCGCTCCTTGTCCGATTTTACATGAGAAAAGGCACGCCGTACGCGATTGCTAATTCGCAGCGGGACAAAGAGTATATACACCCTCTCCCCCCACCCACCCCCCCCCCTTCTCTACACTTTGTTCTATTCCGTTGTATATTTTTTTGTCCTCCTCCCTTGTCACGATTCCATCGTGTAATTCTCGCGAAGTGGAAAACCGGAGGCTGGTAGAGTAAGACACCCGTGGTAGTATATCGAACAAAGTTGACGGACAATGCAATCTTGATCGAAGGTAACCATGAAATAAATTAGAACTATGCGTCAAGCAAGAGAAAACAATTCACGCTTACTTTAAGAAATAAATATAATCTTAATAATTGTCAAGTTATGTCTCGAAACACGTGTGTCGGATAAAGGGGGGGGGGCGAAGAAGAGAGGGGGGAGAGACGTTGAGGAGGGAGGAGAGATTGAGAGAGGAGAGAGGCAAGAAGAGGGAAAGAGCGGAACAGAGGAATCGTGGATCCATTCGAGATATAAAACGAACGTTCGAAATATCCTTCGATTTGGAACGGAAATAATTATACCGATTGAACTTCGAACAAAGACGAATAATGGTGAGCTAAGATCGTGCAAGATCGTTATTTCCTCCGTCGGAATGAGGCGTAGCGTAAAATTTTTTTTCCCTTCAGTTAAATCCAATCTCTCTCTCTCTCTCTCTCTCTCTCTCTCTAAACGACCCCCGTAGTATGTCTGCGTGTATGTACATATATCTAAAAATAGCAATTTAGTTTCCTTGTTTCTGTTCAATCGCGATTTTCCTGGCAAACGTCCACGCAAAATTCATCCATGTACGCTAGTTTGATTTATCTCGTGCCTCGTTTTAAACGAGTTCGCGACCGACCAATCTACCACGCAATAAACCAATCGTAGGTAAATCGCGACGGCTCGCTCGTAGATTTACAAAAGTTGCAATAAGCGCTGAGAAAAACACTCGCCGTGCGTTTCCTTCCTTTTTGCCCGTCTAAATATCGCCTAGACGCGGGGTAATCAAAAATACAAACGTCAGCCAAAAGATCCAACGATATATCACGCGGCACCGTTCGCAGAGTTTTGCCGTCGCTTCTATAACGACTAATCGCGGCGTGGTTTATCAGTGCACGCCTCTTAATGAGATTTAGAATCTTTGTTAACTACGCTAAGCGACGGCAAGTATCTCAATCGATGCAACGCGATATGCGCCGACGTTAGAGTATCGCGGTGATACGGATTTTCGAATCCGTAAACGAAAATTTGCGATCTCGCGGCAAGGTGAATATATGCAAAAGTCAAACGCGTTACTGCCTGTCTCTCTCTCTCTCCCTCTTCCGTTCGTAAATTGCTCCATTGCGAGATTTCGCGATAAAGAGTTTGTTTTCGCCGCGATACTCTGCGCACCGCCGAACAAATATATTTTCTCCGTCGTGCTAGCCAGCGTGCACGAGGAGGAGAGAAGGTACCGCTCGCGAGTCTACCTTATTACGCTTAGTAAATAACTCACAAAACGAAGGTAAGATCATTTTGTTATTGCTCGTTTCCCTATTACACCTAAACGCACAAGACTTCGCCGCGTCGCAGCGCGCCGGGACCTTGTTTATTGCCGATCGGGGTTTTTATCGCGAATTGCGACGTTTCTTATTATCGTCGTATAGCCCCCCAAAAATTACTACCAATAATGCGCGCGCGTTGCGGAATTGCAAAGAGAGAAAACTGTACACGGCGGTTCGCTCGCCAAAAGTCTCGACCGTAGACCGTCGACACGATTTTATTACCACGCGCTTCACGAAGGAATACTCGACGATCTTCAGGATCGATCTTGCATCGATTCAAAAGGTTAATCGCTGCTACACGTCGCACCGACTACGTATCAATTAAAGCGCCGTGTCTTCATCCTTTCTGTTTTTTTTTCTTTTTTTTTTTTAACGTATACGTAAAGCGCACGTGGTAATACAACCGGAATTTGTCTACGCGTGCCGACACACGCACGCAAGTATATATGCTCGCGTTATCTCGCGTACATATTTTATGCAAATCTGCGCGTGTACGCAACGTGCAAAAGTTACAAGGGCACAGTGGACAAGACTAGATGCACTTATGCGTGACAAAACCGAGATTCGCGACGTACGATGTCGACGCGGAACAAAAAAAAAAGAGAGAGAACCAACGAAGCTAAAATATGGACAGTATCGGGGGAGTTACCCCCCGAACAATTGCAACGGACGCCCCGCCAGCTTTAACACCGCCGTTCAACGACGCGTCACGCAAAGGACGTCACGTGGAAGTTTTTGCTCGATTTTCACGCGCTTCTCGTAAAATAAAGGCTCCGAACCTTCCTCTTTGCGTCCACCGTTAACGCCCGCAATCGAAGTGCTCTCGATACTATTCCTCTATTCGTGCAGTCTCAAAACAGTGGGTGGCTCTTGTCTCAAAGACTGTATATAACGAGGGTCGAAAAGGGAAGGAGGCTGGGGGATCGGAAGGGGGGGAAGTTGACGGCACATTGCACTATATCCTATTACGTTATCACTGCGTCTAGATGCACCTCCCCGCGGGATGCAACTAAAAATCGGTTGCGAAAATATCGAACGCTTCCACGTAAAAACCTCGTCGCGTCGTTGATCGGTTGAAAAAATGTGATTATCGCGTTTCGAACGAAAAAAAGATCAAAGGGAATACTTTCTTCCTTCGGATTCGCTTGTCCGTTCGGGCGCGTACGTCGGAAATCCTGATTAGAATGCACGTATTGTTTTGTTTTTTTTTCTTCGTTTCTTACTAGATCTGGCTCGATAGAATCGTACTTTCGATTATCTTGACATTAGTGCAGGAATACGCACGTAGTATAAAAGAAAAGTTATTATTATTATGTATGCGTGTATACTTTAAGAGAAGTGAGAAAAGAAAGATGTTTGACTGATCGAATGGAGCACAAAATTAAATCAATTGTTTACGAAATTCACCGTTCGAACGAGTTCTCCGTACAAGCGAGAAAGATTTCCCACGACGACCAACGTGTCTACCAATCGTTCGAAACCGCGATTATTACAAAGTGGATCTGCAATTCGCGGGGAAAAGAAAATTGAAGTGACTCCTTCACGGTAACTACTCCCGCGACCGACAACGTTCTCTCGTAATGATCTTACAAACTAGTAGCACGTTTCTTATCGTACGATTAAAAATGACGCAACGATCGTGCAATCCCTGCCGATCGATCACAAGAGCCCAAACGTAGAGGTAAAGTTTTCCGAACCAGGAAACTGGAAGCAAACGGCCGTCAAGGTACAAAACGGAGCGAATAAACCACCTCGTGTACGACCATTTCCGTTGGGGGGGGGGAGGTGGGCAAAAAAAAAACAATGCGCCGCGACGACAGCTACTTTCCAAGTCGCAAACGACGGGAGCCCTCCCGTAGACCGTGTCGGCGAGGTTCGAATCTCCCGCCGTTACTCCCGTGTTCTCCAAAATGGCCGCCGCGTGATCGTCGTCCCTCTCCTTTCCCGCAAAGTCCCACCCACTCTCGCTCCTTTTTTTTTCTCTCTCTCTTCTCCCGACGTCTCTTTGCGTTTTGCCCTCTTCTACCTCGGTCCTTGTCTCTGACGCACTAACTAAACTGGCTAACTGGCTCTTTCCTCTCTCCACTGACGCCCGCGCATTCGCTCGCGCGTAAACGTGTTCGCACGTATATACCCGTGGGCGCGCGGGTGTTGGCGACGAAGAGATACACACGAGTATAATCCTGCTCGGTCCCTCTTGCACAAAAAAAAAACCGCGCATCGTCTCTGCACGGTACACCAAGGCACTCAATCGCCCCCTCCTCCTCCTCCTCCTCCTCCTCCCGTCCCTCGTCTCTTCTCTTCACGGCCGTCGTAACACGCTGTCGCGTCGTCGTCTCTATTTCACCGGCACGGTGGCAAAGAAACGGTTAAACGGTCGAACGCGCGAACGGTACGTTCGATTCCACTCGTCGTGAATCGGCGCGACGGTTTCCCGATTAAGGGAAACCGCGACGGCAAGCTCAGCAAGTGCCACGAAGAAGCGACGTACGATCGTGTCTCCGTACCGAGTTCCGTCGGCTCAAAATTGCCCTGGTACCGTCATGATCTGGCAACCGGAGTGCACGTGGTCCATGACCTGTTCCTTCAGCCGGCACACGTGTTCCTTGAGCCTGTGCACGACAGCGCTGAGCTCGGTATTCTCACCCTTGAGGATCTTAACTTTGTCCTCGAGCCTCGAGATTCGCTCGAGCTTGCGCCTGCGACACTTGGATGCCGCCACGCGATTCCTCTGACGTTTCCTCTCGAGCTTGATCTTCTCCTGATTCTCCATGTCGATCGGTGACATTGGCGGCGAGCTCGAGACACTCGGCACCGTCTGCGGCTCATCCTTGATTTGTACTAATCCCTGACTCAACGACGATTCCGTGCTCTGAACGCTGTTCGGTGGCTCCAAGGTCGTGTATGTCGCACCGTGAATGCATCCGGGCTCCTGCGAGCTGTCCGAGTGATGAAGCTCGTTGAGAGCGTCGACGAAACCCCTTGCGTAAAGTTCCTGTGCCTCGGTGACTGCCTTGGGGAAGAGAATCTGCGTCGTCGGGGTCGGGATGTTCGTGACGAGACCGTCTTGCTGGGCGATTATCAGTTTCTCCAGTTCAGGGGAGCCGAGCTTCAGCATGTTGAGATCGGGGGAGCTCAGTATCGGTGTCACGGTGTTCAGGGCCGGTGGCAATGGGCCCAGTCGAGGCCTCTTCGCCTGTGGCCCCTGTCGCTGACATCCGTTCAGGTCTAACGTCAGATTACGCTTCAGCTGGCCCACGTTGCTCTCGCGATTCACGGCGCCGTAAACGACGCTCGTGTCCTCGTAGAACGTCTGCTCCATGGCCAAACTTCGCACCATCGATGACCGCGAAAACTGACCTCTTCTTGCCGATGGAAACTTTATTCCCGTGGTGGCTGATGCGCGCTCTATGACGCGGATCAGCACTCGTGTATCGTGGCCGAATGTAGACTTGTACGCTATAGGCGCACCCACGAACACCACGATTCGCGGGCGTAGCACGGACACGACACGGTCAACCCGTGTGGGGGTTTTCTTACCTCTCGACGCGCGCTATACTTTGGACAAATAAAAAAATGACGAACGGTAAGACGTTTTTACTGTCTTCTCGCGATACGTCCGTGACTTTTGTTTTTTTGCTCTCTCTCTCTCTCTCTCTCTCTCTTCGTGTCTCTCTCCCTCTCACTCTCTCACTTGCACACACTAGTCGTCTTTCCAGTTCTGCACTGTCGTTACATAACCCCACGACAGAGTTCAGAAGACCACCGTCGGTGGATCGCGCACCGAGCAATATTCACGAATCGCGTTACTCGATACCCGGCACCACGACGACATACGCATTACTTTATCCTTCCCAGCGATTATGTCGGTGGCCCGTGGCTGAGACGCGAAAGGGGCGACGATTCCCCTGAAACTCGCGATACTGTGGCAACACGTTGCCGATGCTCCGTACCCGCGCGTATACGTGGGGCTCTCTTCGACGCGACTGTCCAACGGTGACACGAGGGGGACCGACGACCTGGTTCAACTGTCAACACAACAATGACTCACGACATGCAATCCAACGAACGTGATGTTCTGCGCGTGTCTGCCACCTCTAGAACAGTGTCTGCGACGGACAGACGGACGGACGGACGGGACGGAGAGACCGACCAGCAGACAGACGTACGTACATACACCGAACGCGGATGTTACTCAGCCACACGATACGATGTCTCGACAACTTGTGAACACCCAACTAAACGTACTGCCTTATATCCCGTGACTCACACGCGCTAAAAATAGCTCTGCCGTCACCGGTCGCGATGGTGATTGGCCAGCGGTGTCGTCACCGAACGAATCTTAGTGGTCAGTCGATCGGCGCTACTAGGAAATGCTCGGCGCACGCGCAATGAAATCCGAGCGTCGCCGTGGAGGGAGAGTTTAAACGCCGGTACGCACGTTTCGAAGGCGGATACTTTTACTCGTTCGAAGCTCGCGTTATTTTCGTTTGCTCGATCCTAGTGCCGCACCATCATATTGTACGAAGAGTTAAAAACCAGTAGAATTAACGACTTTAGGGACGACGAGTCGCACTCGCCCGTCCAATTACCAAGAATATTTTGATAAACGTGCATCCGCGTAGACGACGGTTTTAACGACTGACGGAAAACTTTCGTTCGTATTAAAGACTCCCACGCGCATGCACAAAATTATGCGTTTATGGTTTACTTTGTACTTTACTTTAGGCACATAGCGTTTTTAATCATCCACGAAAACTGGCATTAATATTTGCTAAATTTATATTTATTTTTAACGTTTCAAGAAGAAGCGACGAGGGTTGAGAAAAGGGGGGGATAGATACATGGGATCTCGCTTCGAACCGATACCGATCAGTCGGAAGAAAACTGCTTTCTGTATCGATAAAAATGGATATGTTTTTATAGAAAACCTGGGATGTCACCTAGCGTACGAAAATGACGTTTGTACCGTTCTTTGTGCATCTTACAGCGCAACGATGCCAATATCAATTACATAAACGCGTATCAATGTGCCATAAGTCAATATACCAATCACGATTGTTTCGCTTTATCCTACATTCACCACAGAACGCTGGTAATTGACTTCTTGTATATTGCGCAACGCATTCCGCAATCTTCTTAACAATAAATACCACGAGTATACGCATCACGCGAAATAACGTATTGCTAATTGACATTAATTATATAGTTACGTTTGTACGAATCCGTTGTAATTTCAATTAATCGTGGTCAATGGGATCAGTATCACGGGACAGCGGTAATACGTACAGTATTCATGTACAACATACACGTATGGACGGCGTGTATGTAATAGCTGGAATGCGCTCTAATAAATCGACGAGGTTATTTCTAGAAGCAATTTTGTTTTTCTTGCGTTATTTGCTTCGTATCATGGACTACACGCTTATACCTTATTTTGCACTTCGTAACAATGCTGCTCTTAGGCGAAAACATCGCTAATCTCCGTCTAATCCGCCCCGCGCCAGTTATCTATGCGCAGGCCTTTGAGAGCATCAAAATAATGCCTGTTATTTACACTCGAGGGAGAATTCTACTCCTTAACGCCGAAATACCTTCCTATTCATGAAATGACTCAGGTAAAGTGTTTTCTTTTTCGGTCGACGGGTGCACTTACCATTCCCGTTAGCATCCAGGTAATATGTTTACCAATCAAGGACACGAGTCAACGTAAACAAACTTCGGTAACACCTGTTTCAACTCGAAACTCACTCTTCCCCCATTGATGTATAAATAATTTCCGAACTGCTTTCCCGCGGGAAATGCAAACTCTTTCGAACACGGCGAAACAAGTCAGAAACGTGGTTGCGAAGAGAATAATAGTATTATTGCTCGGATACAGTGGAACCCGAAGTCGCTTAGCTTTAACTTGGCGAAAAAGCAAACAACTAAACCGAAGAAGTTTCCATCCGTATGTACTTCGAAATAGACACTTATTTCGCCGGTAATCAAAATACCAGGACTGTGTATGTAGTAACATGATACAAAGCTGATGTATAAATCGTGCCTTAACCTCAAATTCAGACTTATGTACATACATAGCTGCTGAAACTTCCGCATCTCCTACATATGCCCCAGCTTACCATTATCGCGGGACAAAATTGAATGATTTCCGCAATGTTACGCGTATACCAGAAATGTGTATGTGCGTATAGGAACTTGAGCTATAATAGCACGATGACAAGAAATGTCAGGTCATAAAGGCTAACTGTCGAAGTTAATAAAATGATGTACAATAAAGTCAAAGAATTCAGGTCGAAAAAAATATAGCTCGTGTGCAAAAGTATTCGTACCCGAGGTACACATTGGAGCCACATTTTTTTATCGAGTGAAATACTTTAACCTCGTTGTACCCTGGGTACGATATCAAATAATAGCCACGCTTAATTGCCTGACGTACGATTGTCCTTCGAAATGAATAAGATATTCATATCGCTAATTCGTTACTTTTAACGCAGAGCATGCAGACTCTTCCTCTACCCCTTCTCTGCTTCCTCTCACTGTACGAATAAAATCACGTATCGGTAGGTTGTCCGTATGGGCGAGGCAATACCAACTGGTTTCTTTTTTTACTACATCTCGGAATGAAATAATTGATTTCCGCCTATGTACCAGCTGTTCGTTGTTCCTTGGATACACCCAGTTTGGGTCTGGGGACGGGGAAGGTTAAATCCATTATAAATATGTAATACTTCTGAACGAAGACCTAGCCTTTTTATTTGCGCGTCAGACGGACCTCTTTCAGCAGAATTGGTAACCTCGATCATTGACGGGTTTAACACGTACACACGTATTAAATACACTGATCCGTTTACATTTGAAATTGCACAGAGTACAGGAATTAGTATTGGTACTTGGATGATTTGAAACGCATACATTTTTAATCGGTAATCGACGACTCGATGTTAATTATTTACTGATCGGCTAATCGATAAGTCAGTGCACTTGTTGTCGAGAACAAATGGCAATCCGTGGGATTAATGTTTCTACAGGGTATACACACTGCCTGCACGAACTGTATATGTACTATATTTGCTTTGACGTTAGAAGCGAGAAAAATATGCATTTCGTAGAAAGTAACTTTTGGCTAACCGAAAAAAAGACAGCAGTCGCAATGTGCAAGCACATCCTTAGAACGCAAAAAATTCTATAAAAGTGTAATTTTTTTTCACTGAAAGGAAGAAGTAAGAGAGAGAGGTACAGTCACAAAGTTTGTATGCAATACAATGCTCTTTCTCCCACTCTTACTGCGTTCTATGGATGTACCGGTATCCACGTGAAATTTCTCACTCCTTAAATGATATAAGTCTGACAACGAGAAATGAACATCAATTTCGTTTTATTAAGGAGAGATCAAAAGAACAAATGAAACATCTTAATCTACCTAATAATGGCATACTGAAATTCAATTTGAACGAATCGAGAAAAAAAAGGATCATGTACCCACTCGCTCAGATTTCGTGTGGGAATTTTTCGTGTAGTTATTACAATTATAACTCAAGTTGATCAAATTCGAGATTGGAGATTACGCCGTCATTTCGGCTGATTTTAAATCTTATGAAATTAGCATAAAATATGTTGACATAAAAATATCGATCGGCTGGTATGACCAATACAAGATTCTTTCGTTACTGACGGGATCAACGAAGATTTAAGAAATCAAACAATTGTAAAATTGTAGCAGTATAGTTCATGGAGCGTTTTAACGATGCAAAGCTATCCCTAAATGCCCCATTTATTTTTTTTTTAAATGTTACAATTGTGTACAAAAGTTAAAACACACGTGAACAGTTCTACGGGTGGAAGCCAAATTGATCGATGCCACGACTAGATCAAGGCATGTCAATATTCTGTAATTAATATATACGCAACCATAGTGATCAACAATAATCGAACACAATACGATAACAAAACTGCACTGCAGATCGGTGGAAGCAGAATGATTAAAAGTACAAGCGCAAAGTTGCGAAGAACGTTTGTTATATTCAAAGATCTCGTTTCTTTCGAAAACGACATTTAAGAATGATATTGTCTTAATCTCTACTTTTACGAAGAGCTACTCAACGACTTGTTATACGCACTGAACGTTTATTTACATCAATAATCGGATGCAAGCATCGGTGTACTCCGAGAACACATGTCGATCAGTTTCCAGGTTCCTTCTTAGGTGCCGATGAAAGGTGTTACGATTTATTAAAAGTCTCTTCGTAGCTTTCTAAAATAAACGACGTGTATGAAATACTGAGATTTGATGCACCAAATAGTGTACGTATACATATATTCGTATACGCACGTACTTACATGTACAAAAAAATATGCATATTGGTATGCGATCTGGAGTAATAATGAAATAATTAAAATAAGGAGAATTCCGTTTTAAGCATTAAGTATACTCACTTTCTTAAATTAGGTTCGTGTAAATTTATCGGAGCTCCCTTTCGTCTAGGTCGATTTATGGTATACGTGCTGTTCGTACTAGCATTACTGCTTTCAGAATCGCTCGAATGGCGATTCAAATCTTTGGACAGCAAAGCGGAATTTCTGTAATTATTCGAAAGTACAAATTGTATTAAAAGGGGGAATTCGAAATCATTTCTTCTATCGTCAAATATACACCCGAACGTTTGGATACGTACAACAGGGAATTATGGGACTCTTGAGGATCGATTTCTTCTGGAAACTGTGTTCTCGTCCGAACGTCGGATTCGTCCAACTTTTGAAGAACTACTTTGACAGCGCTTGGATCCTTATTATTAGTAGACTTCTTTTTATTCTTTTTTGGTTGGCTCTCCTGTTCGTCGCTTATCCGTGTACGCTCAGCGTAATCGACCGAAAGCTTCAAGTTCGCTTTCTTTGATTTCTTTCTTTGCTGCTTAATCTTTTGCGACGTCACGTCTCTCTCATAATCATTGCTTAGAATCGACGGTAGCCTCACCGACACTTCATTAAATGTGGTTATATCCATACTGTTGTTTTGCATGGATGATGGGAGCGGACAGACTTGCGTTATCTTTTGAACGTTGGTCGTTAGTTCCGGTTCTGGTTCGTCTACGATCACCGGTTTGATAACGGACGTATCTAATACAGGCACTTTCAAGTCGTTTAGATCGAAATGCGCATTTCGTGGTTTGCGCACGAACATTAACGTAAAGTCATCCTCATCTTCGCTATCGACGTATCTTCCTCTTCGCGTGATGAAATTCTGTACATTTACGGTGGCTTTGTTTTCCTCTTCACATTCGTTTTCGTCTGAATTTGGTGTATCGAACGTTGCCGATGTATCGCCGGCGTATCCATTATCCTCCCTCTTTTTCGTAAAGGCATTTGCTCTGGTATATTCATTTTCCTGTCCCCCTAGCTTATCTTTTTTGGAATTTTGCTCGTAATTAGCACATTTGGCCAACATTGGCAGTGATGAACTCTGTTCTGGGTGCATCGTATCGACTAACTCATCGTGTGAATTGTGCATGGGTGACATGTGAATACTGTCATTGAAAACATTTCCATCAGTCTTTGTATTTGTACCCGTTAAACAAGGCACAGCTCGGGGATTGGCAAGTAACCAACTTGGTCCTTCGAGTGGATCATACCAATCCGACATTCCAGTATTTTGTACGTTAATAGCATTTGAAGTCTCATTTTCGGATTCTTGTTGTTGTTGTTCTTCTTCTTCTTCTTCTGTATTCCTTGCAATCTCGCTATCTTCTTTTGGAGAATTATTGGGTGGTGTTTCCGGTATCACAACACTCGTTTGCGACTCCTCCTGATTTTGATCATCGCTACTTTTATTTCCATCATCATTCATACGATCATTTTGATTTTGATTCTCAGTCAACTATAAACAATGTAAAAATGCTGAATTAAAGCAAATTAATCGTACGACAAATCGAACTAGCCACATATCGGTGTACGACACAAACCATTCGAATGTTAATACTTTGCGAATTTTGCAATAACTTTGATACATCGTTGAGTTTAACCCTGGGGCTTCCTATGTGTTCAACATTTTCTGCACTGTGTCTAGTACTAACATTTCCGGAGAATCTACCCGACTTCGATCTCGAGCGCCTCGCTGACATACTTCCAGAATGTCTGATACTTCGTTTACTTAATCGTCGCTCGTTTTCTTCTACAAGTACACATTAAGACATTTAATTCTATTTTACATGTTATATAATAACCGTAGGGACATATATGAATTTTGTATTGATGTTTCAACGTACCACTAACCCTCGGTGAAGCAACTGCCATTCTTTCAGGTAGTCTACACATACGACCAGTTTCCTACAAGGATTTATTCTATTTCGATCCAGAATTTTGCATACGGCTATATTGAAATTTGAGACATATTTTTATAATGTAAGACGTACGTGTTTACGCTGTCTGATGGACACAGCTACAGAAGACCTTGGACTATTTGCTTCTTGATTTCTAGTAGGTGTTGTAGACACTTCGTGTATAATACTTAAGTTTGGCACATTATATATATGTTGCATGTTTATTCTGCTTAAATTAATAGTGGGCTTTGTAATGGTGTGTCCGCTGACCATAGGCTTAACCACTCCCCTAGCAGGAGATTTGGTTGATAATCGTCTCAATGATTCTTTCTCTGTAATAATTACAATGATTTTAATGCCTCGATTGGAAAATGTTGCATACATGATTGATAAAAGAAATATGTAACATGTACACCCTACCTCCAGCAGTGTTACACGACATCTGGATGTTTGAATTACACGATGTTGCGAACTCCTGGCACGACGAGATTGTGTTTGTCAAATATCCAGTCGCCGTCACTAACATTTTCAACATTTCTTTTGCATTCTTTAAGACATTTGTTATTACAGCCTGAAATATTGCTTCATAATTATCAAACGCTATAATTGCCCATAAACTGTGCTAGACCTTATTCGTACAATGTTTACGTACATCACGTTTATTGCACGCCAATCCTAAATTTTGTACTTCACTGACCAAAGCCACATTTTGGGCAAACAATACCTGGCTCTCCTGTTTCTCTTTTGATAAAGCTTGTGCCAATGAGTTGTTATTACTTTTCAACTTATCGCATACTGGAAACATTGAATTTTTCATGAGTAACTCTACGTTAGTGCGTCACCTTAACGTGTAATTGTATCAACGTGTGGCTTGATATATTTGACATATTTATCTTGTCAGTTGCAAAACTCACGTGGTTTGTAAGACTTCCGAGGGAAGCTTCTCACACATTGCGATCGTTTTAGAAGTACCGTAGCCCTTTTTATTTTTCGATGTTTCAGTATTTGAGGCATGTTTCATTTACTCGCTCACCTTCCAGAACCCGAGATCCGGCGTATACCTCTGAAATTAACGAGACAAAATAAAATGGTACTCGGAATAAACTTTGTGCATACACATATTACACAATTCCTATTTATACATTCTTGGTTCGCGTTACTTTCGCTTTCCAGTATTATCTTTGTATCGTATATTATTAAACTATTAATTGAATGTCTTGATAATGTACGATCAACTAGATATGCTCATATATACGATGTGAATAACATACATATTAAATATGCGTTTCCCACAAAAAACTGGTGTTAAAAATCACATGAACACAGCACTCCGAAGTAGATATGGGCTATGTGAATCGATTTTTTCGAAGATCGATTTATTTTCATATAATATATCGATTTAAATCGATGCAAAAAATCGATTCACTTTCGAGAATCGTACTATTTAGTCAGCTAACTAAGTTTATTTACATCTTTACAGAACAACATTAATCCGCTAAACACATTGCACTATATATCTCTCAAACTCGAACTATGCACGATGAAGGTCTTGTTACCTGTGACCACGTTCCACAAATTCGAACACCTCGATTTCGTTAAATTTTTACTCGTGGTGATGCTCGTGGAGCCCTACTCGATACGTTACTGATGATCAGGTTAATTCTCGTGTCCATTGTTCATCTTTCAGATGGGTCGTCCCTGCGCCGAAAGCGCATGACCACAAAATCATCAACGAGCGGCACGCAGCGAGCCTGGCATCTGCTGGCATCACTGCCTGTAAATCTTAAATGTAACCTTCGTAGAAGTCGTGCGATGTGGCAGTTGCCTCTGTAACATATTTTAGCTTGTCTTTTACCGGACTGTTAAGCATAAGTCAGCGGTTATGGCATAGATAGGTTACAGATACTAAAATCAGGGATATCGTGTGGAGCAAACTCGTCGACAGTTATGCTCGTTATATTTATGTAGTGGATCAAAATGAGAGTGCCATTCATAATCATTGGAATCGCATACTTTCTCGGTGCATGTACATTGACGAATGCATGGGACAATGATGAGTTGGAAGTATTTGATATCGTCGAGGAAGTCAATCAAAATTTTTACGATGTACTCGGCGTTCCGCAGGTTTGTTTTACCCACTGACGATCGCTTCGCTATTACGGTTTAATGCTCTTATTATAACGCCAAATTTCTTATGTCAAAATAATACGAAGCTTTACAATATATTTATTTCTTAGACGGCGAGTGCCTTGGAAATTAAAAAGGCTTTCAGAAGACTATCCCTGCAGCTGCATCCGGATAAGAATCCTTTGCAGGATGCGGAGCAACAATTTAGGAAAGTAGGTTCATATCTTGTAAACGAGATTCCATAATATGTAACTGCGTACAGTATGGCTTGTTGATTCAGAAATGGATAAAACGTGGCGTTCCAATCTGTTCGCTATAATACTGTTGTGAAACAATTGCAATATGGCGGTACGTTAGTTCTAGTTGGGAATCTACAAACTTTGTTATACATAATAACATGAAAAAGAATACGGTAGAATGTCTATTAACTTAAGTAATTTCGCTACAATTCTTTCCGGATATCTGACCATTTTCTACTTTTTCCTGGGAATTGTCATACCTTTTCTTCAGTACTTTTAATTACTATAATTACTGTTGGCTGAAGATAGACTGTTACTTTACTAAGAAGACACAATTCATATACAAACTGTCCTGTCGTATTACTTTTCATATTATGGTTTATAGACTGGTGTATGTCTTGGGTAATCAATATTTTGAACAATTGTCACTTTCCATTAATCAACATTCCGTTATTCAATCATTCACTGTAATATGCAGTTTTACACATGAATAATTTGTAGACTGTAAAGGGGTACTAACACGCTGAAAGTATAATAAGTACAACTCTACAACAAAGTACTTTTCTGATTTGGTTTTCAATTTTTCAGTTAGTCGCCGTATACGATGTATTGAAAGATCCTGGAAAACGACAATGTTACGACAATGTTCTTATCAATGGATTACCAAACTGGAGATCTACTATGTACTATTACCGGCACGTCCGGAAAATGGGATTCATAGAATTAAGCATTATTTTATTCACAGTCATAACAGTTGGACAATACCTAGTTGCGTGGGCAGCATATTTTGAAAAAAGATACACATATGTATGTAAAAGAAATATTGGGGAAGCAATGAGGAAGCTTGAGAAATGTTACAATGATCCTGCTGTTTGTCCATAGGAACAAGTTTTAGGTAGTAAACTGCAAAAAATGCAAAAGAAGAATAGGAAAGGCAAAATGGATGTCCCAGACTTATCCGTTATTTTAGAAAAAATTCCCACTCCTAGTGTCTGGAACACTGTACCGTTTCAAATCGTACGATGGATAGTGGTTTTAACATTAGGACTACCCGGGATTATACGTCTAATTTATAACCTCGAACAGGAGAGAAAACTTAGGAAAAAGCAGGAAGAGGAAGAAGCACTGTGAGTGAAATGCGACCCTACCATAGCATCAAACATTCCTCTTTTAATAAGCCCATTAAAAATGTTATTAAACGGACAATGGTCTATTTAGAGCACAGGAAAATAAGCAACCGGAACCGGAGCCCACATCTCGTGTTAGACGACGTACGGCTGGCTTCACAACACAAGAAAGAGCCAGTGTTAATGCTAAAGAAGTTTTCAAGAAAGACGATGATTCTACGAATCATGTCTATCAAAACCCCACTGTGTCTGACGGATTATGGACGGACGATGATATATTAATAAAACTCGTGAAGAAGTACCCTGGCGGTACTCCGGACAGATGGCATAAAATTGCAGATGCTATGAATCGCACCGTTGGGGAAGTCACCCACATGGCAAAAAAGGTTTTAATTCTATAAAAATTACAGTAAAATCCTGATTAATCGGACTTGTAGAACAAAACATTATCCCAATTCACAATTCGAACGTGTGCGTGCATATCACAAATAATAGATCCAGAAAAAAAACTAGCAGGTATACAATTATCGGTTTACCTCGGTAAAGATGTTTTGTTGTCCGAATAATCGTGGTTTAACTGTGATTTAAAAATCCTTTTCACATACTTTATCGTTTCACGGAAGACATTCTTGGCTAGGTAAAAGAAGATGGTTTGAAACCCAAAGAATCCACAGAGGAGATCGTAGTGGAGGAACGACCAAAGAAAATAAAGACGCGCACCGAAAACGTTGATAACGTCACGGAGTGGAGTCAAGAGCAACAAAAACAAAATGATTCTATGAATCATGTCTATCAAAAGCCCACTGTGTCTGACGGATTATGGACTGACGATGATATATTAATAAAACTCGTTAAGAAGTACCCTGGCGGTACTCCGGACAGATGGCATAAAATTGCAGATGCTATGAATCGCACCGTTGGGGAAGTCACCCACATGGCAAAAAAGGTTTTAATTCTATAAAAATTACAGTAGAATCCTGATTAATCGGACTTGTAGAACAAAACATTATCCCAATTCACAATTCGAACGTGTGCGTGCATATCACAAATAATAGATCCAGAAAAAAAACTAGCAGGTATACAATTACCGGTTTACCTCGGTAAAGATGTTTCGTTGTCCGGATAATCAAGGTTTAACTGTGACTTAAAATCCTTTTCGCATACTTTATCGTTTCACGGAAGACATTATTGGCTAGGTAAAAGAAGATGGTTTGAAACCTAAAGAATCCACAGAGGAGATCGTAGTGGAGGAACGACCAAAGAAAATAAAAACGCGCACCGAAAACGTTGATAACGTCACGGAGTGGAGTCAAGAGCAACAAAAACAAAATGATTCTACGAATCATGTCTATCAAAAGCCCACTCTGTCTGACGGATTATGGACGGACGATGATATATTAATAAAACTCGTTAAGAAGTACCCTGGCGGTACTCCGGACAGATGGCGTAAAATTGCAGATGCTATGAATCGCACCGTTGGGGAAGTCACCCACATGGCAAAAAAGGTTTTAATTCTATAAAAATTACAGTAGAATTCTGATTAATCGGATTTGTAGAACAAAACATTATTCCAATTCACAATTCGAACGTGTGCGTGCATATCACAAATAATAGATCGAGAAAAAAGACCAGCAGGTATACAATTATCGGTTTACCTCGGTAAAGATGTTTCGTTGTCCGGATAATCGAGGTTTAACTGTGACTTAAAAATCCTTTTCGCATACTTTATCGTTTCACGGAAGACATTCTTGGCTAGGTAAAAGAAGATGGTTTGAAACCCAAAGAATCCACAGAGGAGATCGTGGTGGAGGAACGACCAAAGAAAATAAAGACGCGCAGCGAAAATGTTGATAACGTCACGGAGTGGAGTCAAGAGCAACAAAAAGCTCTCGAAGCAGCGCTCGTAAAATATCCAAAAAGCACATCCATAGACAGGTGGGAAAAGATTGCAAGTTGCGTTGAAGGAAAAACGAAGGTAAGATATCCCTTTTTCTCATACCTGATCACCACGGAATAAGATTAACTGCAATTTACGTTGTGTTTGAAGGATGAGTGCCAAGCGCGATACAAGCAATTGGTGGATATCGTGAAAAAGAAACAGCATCCGCAATACTGTGTATCGTATGCTCTATAATAATCGAATTCCTGCGATTAATCGTCATACTCCATTGAATGAAGTCCAAAAATAGTATTAATGATGTATGATGCATTGAAATCAAAGATATTTCATGACTCATTGTACAACCATTAGTTCAGCATTAAACAATTAAAGATTTTCGTATACAGATAGTAAAAAAAAGCAAACGAGGTTATGTACAGTACATTAAGTATGATAAATCTTTATACTTGAAAAGGAGCACCGCTCCTATATCTTTTTCTTATTATTGAATGTTGATGGAGGATGTATTTGTTTAATAAATTTAATAATTAATTTAGAGGAAAAGACTGAAAAGATATAATACTTTAACTCTCTCCTGTTCTTTGAGACTGATACACCGCTTGAACTAATATTATTTACCCGATAAGGTAGTCGTGTGGTTTAGTTTTTAAAAATAGAACGAGGAATTAAAAACGGAAAGATGAAACGAATATATAAATAATTATATTAAGTCGATGCACATAATATTTCGATGTAATACAGGTCCAATCTATTTACGATTAATATAGATGTTCGTCGAAGTAATTCTGTTAGAGAGTTGACATAGTTATGAAAGTTGTATTACAATTCGAGACTGCATCAATTAACATATTTTGCACTTGTAAAAAATGAGTGCACAATTTGTTGCCACGCAGAAGTTCCATCTAACAAGTCGCTTTAAACCAGATCTGTTCAAGTTTGAGCCCAGCTTGTATCGCCAGGGGTTTCTTTCCATTACTGAAGCCTCTAAGTAACGAAATACGCCTACAATTATAGTTGCAGCAGCTATTCGGCTCTGTGCTACTGCATTAGGTTTTATTTCACTCCGTCCAGGTTTGGTTGTTTGGTTTAAGCGATGAGAAATGTATACAACCAAGCTTATAGACTTGAACTTGTACAGGATTGCTTTAACCAATGATTACCGCAAACGCTATAAATCATGCGTTTAGAGAATGAAGGATATGTCAACTCATTAACAGCTCATAAATTATTGTCAATCCATGTTGGACGAGATATACGATCGTATCTGTATCATTTACGTGACATTTACGGGGAAACTTCAAGGGCTTAATTGTAAATGGAAGATATCACCTCAATATTAAATATGTTTTATGATTGTGTGAAGTGTTTAAAACATTTTCTATTCATGGGAAACACCCATTAATTGTACTACAATACTCTCTCCTGTATAGTTCAAATGTGCGGTAGGAAAAGATTGTCTTAGTTTCTTTTTATATCCCAAGAAAAACAACTAGTAAGAGATAAATAAATGTACCTGTGATTTTAGGTTCCTTTGTTTTAATAAACTTGCGTGACTCACGTGTTTTTTTTTCTCTCTTGCGTTTTATTTGTGTTAATTCCTATCGGAGACACAAAGTGCTTTACAAAGATTATGTACAGCTTTGTGTAATAGTTCAGTTGCGCCTTCTACGAGCGAGTAATATATGCCAAGCGTTGGATTCTTTATACTTGTTGTATAGAGGCTCGAGCCATTAGAGTTTACTAAATTTCATTGGATCACTGAATTTGTAAAACACGGAAGTAAATTTCACTAACCATTTTGAATCTATTATTAATAATTCTCTCATGTGCTTTTTCGTAGTTTGTTCCAACTCGTGATAAATAACCTGAAAGGGTTGATGCAATTTTCGTGCAGAATGCAAATTTAATGGTTGCAAAGAACTGGTCCGAACAGAATCGGAGTGGAAAATAATATTCAAGTTCCATAAGGAAATGTCTAAATTATAGTAGAAATACATGTGTAATTCAGATGTATGGTGTCCTGTCGTGTTATTTTGGATATTACGTTTTAAATAGATTTGTTTTCTGATAAGAGGGCCTCATGAATAATTGCTTTTGATAATCGATATTCTACTATACAATATTTCTCTTCTGAAGTTCAAATGACACTTACCCATTCAGGTTGCTGATTAAAAAGCGCATTGTTAAGACAGGGGCGAACTACAATAGTGTTGAACCCCGCATCAGGAGAGGTTTGAAGTCGGAAAAAGCCCAAAATTGTTGTATTTATTATTTTTTAATTTGACTGAAATTATCCCAAATTTAAATTAGATTACAAGTACATTGGCAAAAAAGCATACTTTTCGGGCTTATTTAATTTTTACAATCTCCCCCTACAACGCATAAAAAGAATCTCAATCATATAAAAATACCGAAAGAAAAAACGTAAGAAAAGAACATTTTTTACTATTTTTGTCCTTGTTCCCAAGTTTATTTGGAAAGTGTATGGCGATATTCACTCACTAATACTAGAACTCTCTACAGATTATAATATAAGTTGTTTTTTTCCTGCCGGCTCAACATCATATTCTGCGGAGAGGAAAAATTCAAATTCTACCTTTTTGATAACAGTGCTTCCTATCGCAATGTACAGGCCCCCTGGTTTGAATTAACTACACTAAAAATAACAGTTTTTACAGCATCTGTCCTGATCTGTCCACGTCAGTGGTCTACATGGCTTTCGTAACATAACCTACAAAGTTACAATCCGGTATTCAATCACGGCAATGAGCAGATGAGCAGGACATTTGCGCACATGTCTGTTATTGTGTACATTCCCTAACACAAACAAGGTATTTAAGAAAGATGTTGCCTGTGTTTTATCATTCCTATAGTTTTTAATTCATTACGGCAACGAGGAACGACGAACGTAATAACACAAGTATTGTTTGAATGTTACATCTTAAGTATGTCAGTATGTACATGCGTGACACTTTTATCATTCGTAGAGTAGCATTGCAAAATGTATTGGAGTCTGTGGATATTCATAATCGGATCCTTTGGATGTAATTATATACATGCTCAGGTACAAAAAGTTCCACCTGGTGTATCGCCACATCATTATCAGCAGGTAAGTTGTATGTCAAAGATGACGATGAAACATATGGGTAATACTATGAGAATCGTCTTGCTGCATATAAACTAGCTCTCGTGAATTAAGATTCTGTGAAATGTCATTTGATTATTTCTGTGTTGAAAATAATGGGACTGGAATTATTAGTTGTAATAGCTAAGTAGTTTATTATTTTGACTGTTACATGATTCAATTGTTTTAGCCTGTCCAGCCAATGCACCATCAGCAGCAGCAGCAACAGCAGCAACAACAATACCAACAACAACAGCAAATTCCTCAACAACAGGTATCCATTTCTGGCAGCAAATAACTCAGTATTAAAGTTGCTTGGAAATGTTATTTCTTGTCCAATAATATATTCTTACTTCAACGAGAATGTTTAATACATTGTAGCAGTTCCGTTTGCATAGGTTTAATTGTGGAATTGATAAAGTTTCAGCAAGTGCCGGTACAAGCACCCATACAGCAAGTTCCAGTTCATCAACAGGTACCTGTTCAGCAACATGTGCCAACTCATCAAGCTCCAATTCAACAAGGCCATGGTCACGATCATCCTCCTCAACAAATACTTAACGCTGCCAATATAGCACTCGAAAAAGAGTAAGTTGGAATAATTTTGATAAACAGGGATAAATCCGTTTCCTGATTCTAAATATCTAAAGTATTCTATTGTTCTATTTATGCAGTCACATTGCGGAACACTTGGATGTACCTCTAGATACTAGTAAGATGACAGACCAGGAATTGCAGTTTCATTATTTCAAAATGCATGATGCTGATGATAATAACAAATTGGACGGCTGCGAACTCATAAAGTCTCTAATTCATTGGCACGGTATGTACCGAACAAGTATTTTATCGACAAATTAGTCTCTGTAGTTAGTAGGTGGTTATGAGTTAGAATCAAATGCATCTGGTTGGAGAACAATGCGCATAAGGATTTTTTTTACTCTTAGAACAAGGTAACAAAGAAGCGGGAGGATCAAATCCTGAAAAATTATTCAAGGACGAGGAATTGGTCACTTTAATAGACCCAATACTTTCTATGGACGATAATAATAACGATGGTTACATCGACTACCTTGAATTTGTCCAAGCACAGCAAAAGGCTGCAGCTACCAATCGTCAGTAGCCACATTCGGGAATACTTTATTAAATGTAATTAAATCAAGTTTGTACTTAATTGCGAACAAATGTACAGTTTCATTCAGAAATGCTTCGCAATTTTAACTTGTTATTTAATCAACACATGGTGTAATGTCTACCATTTCATTGCACACAACTGCCATCACTCTTGTATCATTAAATTTTTATACCGGATGGTAAGAAAACGTGATTTAGGTATTTGACAGCACGTATTGTTGTATATCACTCGCGAAAGTGGGCAAAACACGATTAAAATTAGTTAACGTTTGGATAATAATGTGTATGACTCCCCATTCTCTTTGCCCAGTTTTACCCAAACATGTTTTCACCTAACCGTGAAACTCGATAGTATGTGGTGTAACCATAAGGAAGATCTGAAACGAATGATATTGAAGGTTTGACGTTGCTCCATTCAATCCCGTATTTTCTACACCTGCCCATCGGTTTTATAATTCTAATTACAACCATATCACGTGTAACACAACATAGGTAAATAGAACTGTTTATGAAAAATATGACCTGCAAATCCACCAAAAAAATAAATTGGGCAGGCTAGTACGTATGGGTAAATCTTTTACTTGGGACTGAGAATGTGCGCATAAACGACTGGTTCTGCTGAAACCGTACAGGTAAGCAAATGAACTACTTGCAGGTAAAACTAAGCGGAAGACTCAGAGTACATGGTGGTTCATGTGATACAAAAAAAAAAAATGGTATATGAAATATTACGCGAACTAATCTTATCATTTTATTATTTTCGTCTGTATGAAAAGTGCATTATACATACTATCTTCTCATTTCAACAATGATTTGACATCTTCGTATAATAAACTGAGGCTGATAAATTGCTTATACATTCGAAACATGAAGTCGTTTTTTACACATTTCTAAATCTTGAACAACGTTACTTTAACATCCTCGCACAAAACGGAATAAAAACTGGCATTCAACGCAGTACCGATTGGATACACTTTCACTTTTTTCAACGAATGCACACGTCCTACAATTGCGGGTGTTCAATTTTTAATCTAACAGCAGGCATATAATGATGCTGTCATTGTTATACAGAAAATAAATACGCGAGATTACCCATATTGTTGAACAACAAATACTTGATTAAAAGTATATTAGTTTTAAACAAGTTCAATGTCTGTTCGTCTGTTCTGTAAGGTATAAATTAAATTTTACCAGGGAATATTTTGTAGATTTAGTGGGTTAACTACTGCGCATCTTTTTCTATCTCTTACCGATTCAATTATCGAGAATCATTAATGTAGAGCCCTGTGTGTACATACCATATGGTTGTGAACAACTATCAGAGTTTATGTAAATATAGTTTTGTTATAAATTGCACGTTTTTTTCTTACAAATGATGAGATAGATTCGTTCATTCATTTGTGACAAAACAATGAGAATTTTGTATGTGTTATACATATAGGTTGTAGGCACAAACAACACCATTACCCAAGCAAAAGCTTCTCATTTTGTAAAACACTTTAATATTTTGTACGAATATATAAATTTAACAGTGATTTATATTAGACTCACAAAATAACTGCAATCACGCTTACATAGTAATATAAATACATAGAAGAATTATGTAACACTTCAATTCTTCAACAATGGACATTAAAGAAGAGTGAAATCAAATATTTTTCAATTATTTTTTTATCCGTGAAATCAAAAACCTGGGAAGATACAAGGTCTAGTTCTCGCGTATTTGTACTTTACCCGAGACAAGACCTGGTCTCTCGATATGTAGGTAAAACTGAAACTGTCATTCTCACCTCATTATTGAATGTAGTACGAAAATATGACTAGATTCCCATGACTAGATTTCATCAACTAGATGAAAAGATTTAAAGATACATTCCATTAATTAAATAATCCGCTTCATGAGCGTACGGTCCATGTCGTCTACCACGTCTTCTAACTACTCGTAGTCGACAAGTTATTAACGCAGCTGTAATAGCTGTTATTGTAAGTCCTAGAGCCAATGATATCACTGCACCTCTGGGCCGTAGAACTTTATTTTCGTTTCCATGCTTCGGATGTTCCGCAATTAGGTTGCCCCTGACGTGTTCTCTACTATGATCCTCGATAACTATTAAACCTTTATGTTCTGTGTATAAACAGTACAACGAAAAATATACTTTTATTAAAATATATATTGTCTATATCAAGGTGAAGCACTTAATTGCAAACATACCTTTTATTTCTTTTCCTTGAGGGTGATTGTATTTTGGGACCTCGTTCTTCAGCGTATCGATCATTATACTATCTTGACTAGCTGCTACTTTTTCCCGAAGTACGTGTTTCTCCACTTTTTCAATTGGTTCATTAACTTGTTTGCTTTTTGTCGACGTAAGTTTTTCTTCCTGTGACGTCTAGAACAATGACACGTATCCTCATATTACTCTGTTGAACTCATTCAGATCAAGGCAAAAAAATTAACTTACATCGCAGGGAGGTGCTGTTGTACTAACAACACCTTTTTCTACTTCATTAATTTCTTTTTGCCGAAGATTCGGTATTACAGATGGAGATGGAATAACTCTGGTATCTTGCCAAGAGCCTCTATCAGATGATGAAAAATGTGACATATAAGGGTGCTTTGGATCCAAATACAGTCCGCTGTAAAAAGATTTCAAATGTGTGCAATCATTGTCATATTTGTTATGTGATTAGTGTTCCATTTATGCATCTTTAGTAAGTCAGAATACGAGGAGTTGGAAGAACACGTTGACAAGCATTTAAATAATTACCTGCTTCCTTCTTTTTCTCCCACAACACTCAGCCCTTTATGGTTGAAAATGTGCGGCTGGTCTTCTGTATGGATGCAGTAGAATATATGCATTATATTCAGTTAGTTTTTTAATATTATGGTTATTATTGAATAATAAGTAACTCACGGTCATAAGGATTACCATTGTTCTGATTGCGATAAGAATTAGCAGGATTATACGGATCATTGCTCCGATCGTACATACGATCATAATCCCACTGATATCCTGGGATACCAAAATTTTTGATTAAGTGAGACATTTTCATTTGTTCTGCCGGATATAAAAGACTCTGCTGTTGCGACATAACTTGTCGCGGCAAATTTGGAAGTTCCCATGGCTTGGAGTTAGCTACTGGACCATGGGCATATAGTGGAACAAGAGCTTTATGTTCGTCTACTATTTGCTGATACTTGACGACATTGGCTGGTAAAGGTGGTGGCAGAGGTGGAAGTGGTGGTGGCACAGGTTGCTGTTGCGGCGGTCCTTGTACGATCAAAGGAGCGACTGTTGGTTTTTCCGTAGGACATCGAAGGTCTGCTGCTTCATCGGAACCATCGGCACATTGTGGAATTCCATCACATACATTGTATATAGCTATACAATCTCCAGACGAACGGCACTCGTATTGGTTACGGCTACAAGCTATCCGACACACAATTGATCAGTATTTCCTTATTTACTATAATATAACCTGGTTCGTTTAAATTGTAAATACCTCTTTTAACAGGTGGCGGTGCTGTCAATACTAACTTTGGTGGTGACGTTACAATTAATTTCATTGGCGGTTCTGTGAAAGAAAATTCTTCTGTATTCACTGTATCTGCCATTTTCCTAAAAATTCATAAATGTAAATAATAGTTCAACAACGTATTGTATTACACTCGAAGATTTACACACACCGAAGGGATTTCAGTTCATGTTCTTGCTGAGCATTTCGTAACTCTTCCTCTTGTCGAACATTATGTTGCACATTGTTGTAATTTGTACGCACTGCGCTACTATAGTTGGTATGACTCGTAAATTTACACTTGAAATTGTTTAGCGGACCACATTCAAACAGATAACAACTACCTGGTTTCTGTGCCAAAAGTAAAAATGACATTGTAAACATTGCACGCAAATGTAATTCAAGATACTCAGTGAAATCGTGTATACCTTCTCTTCAAAAATGAACACGTCGCATCCATCCGTATCACAACAATACTTTAAACATTCGTCTCTAGACTCAACGTCAATTTCTGTCAAATACTTTGCACCCAAGTCCCGGGAATCTTGAGTTCGAATAATTTTATCTCTGTGAATGTCAAAACTATCGAGGCACATTTGATAGTTGTTCCTGATGCCGACACGTTTCTCATTTTTCTTCGTTAAAGTTTCACCGGTCACGCAATAAAAGATTGTAAAGAAATTGAAAAAGATTTGCAATGCTCTGTAAAACATCATTCTCTACTGAGGAGTTTTGGAAGGTTTGAGTTTACGCAGTTTTACGGGTTAAGAAAGTTGCGCATGCTTTTCCGGATTATTTCACTTTTGCGTTCAATCAATAACTACTTTACCCCTTGTTACACATGTATATATATTTATATATGTATAGTAAATTATTCAACTATTACACGTAACAAAGGGAGTTTTTAGGTGATTAGTGTTTTACAGTGTGATATACACCCGTAAATATGTATATTAAACGACAGTAGTTCGTTTAAAGGTTTCTTGCTTTTAAACTCTATCGCTTATTACAAAAACAGTTTATATATATATATTGGACTAATTTTTTCTGTTATAACTTGAAATAAGACTCATTTGGAATTGAATAAAAAGTACCTATTCCAGGATACCTATTATGTGCATACACAATAACGCGATCCTGGAAGCAGCTGTTTTATTCGCATTGCTACCTATGTGGCGTACGTTACATATAAAATATTTTATACGGTATGGATAGATATACAATCATTGGGCAAATCGGTGAAGGTGCACAGGGTTTGGTTTTGAAAGCATACGACACCGAAGCGGAGAAGAATGTCGCGTTAAAAAAAATACTTTTAAAAAAGGTCGAGGATGGTATACCCACGTCCGTTATACGTGAGATAAAAATATTGCAGCAATTGAAACATCGTAATGTACGTTACCATTCATTTTAAATATACTACTTGGTTTAATGATACAATTGTTAATTTCTATCATTTTTCACTTGATTTTAAAATTTAAGCCGTAAACCATAGGACACTTACCGTTTCACAGGTGGTGGAATTATTAGATGCTTTTCCTGTTGGCTTAGATTTTGTAATGGTTTTTGATTACATGCCAACAGGCTTATGGGAGATTATAAAAGATAATGAAATATCGTTAACAACATCTCAAATAAAGACATACACAAAGATGCTTTTAGAGGGTATTGCGTATATACATGGAAAGGGCATAATGCATAGGGTATTAAAATTCTTGCAGTATTTACTACAATTTTCCCAATTAATTCACGAAATATCATAATATCGTTGAAAATAGGATATTCAATATGATTTAAATAATGTTTAGGATTTAAAGCCTGCTAATCTATTGATAAGTAAAGAGGGGATTCTGAAAATCGCAGATTTTGGTTTGGGAAGGTTAATGCAGGAGGATGCGTCCAAGCCGTATTCGCATCAAGTTGCAACGCGATGGTACAGAGCACCCGAGTTACTGTACGGAGCGAGATACTACAATGCTTCTATTGATATGTGGTCCATCGGTTGCATCTTTGGAGAGCTACTCAACATGTCACCATTATTTCCAGTAAGATTATAGGGAGCTTCGCATATGTTTTCCATACTCGAACTTCGAGAAATCATGTAAAATTGTAGGGAGAAACAGATATCGAACAGCTGGCTATGGTTTTGAGATACTTGGGATCACCTACAGCTGAAACTTGGCCAGAATTAAGTTCATTGCCTGATTATAATAAAATCACGTTTCCTTATCATAAAGGTATAACATGGGAGAATATTATTGAAGATGCAGAGCGTGAGGCAGTCGATCTTATTAGTAAAATCCTCATCTATAACTCATCCAAGCGACTAACAGCTAACCAAGTACATTATAATACCGTAATCCTTCATAAAACAAATTTAACACGTATAATGAAAGACATTCTCTATTTTAGGCTTTATGTCACATATATTTTTACACAAAGCCTTACCCGTCCTTAGAGAATTTGATAATACCACAGAGCAGTCATCGTAATCAGGTAAAATCAAAAGAAATAGATGTAAATGTACAACCTACTGTACTTTTTAAAAACCTGTTGGCCATTTTGTAAGATGGACGTAATTTTTGTAATGCAACATGTACAAATAACCATTTAATTGGTACGAACCGTCGCACACCAACTGTGACAAAACTGGGGACAAAAGATTAATTGCTACTTCAATTATACTTCATACACGTTCCAGCACACCGAAAGAACACTGTGTCTGACAATTGTATAAAATACGATGAAAAAAATTAACTATGTTATAATATTTAGTCCATCTTCTACCATCTGCAAAGCTAAAAATACATTCGAAAACTTCTTCGAACTTTCTCTGTGATATTTTTTCTAACAAACTATTCCACTGCTGCATTTCCTGTTTTATATATTACACCCACAAGTATCAGAGAGTGGAATACTAATGTGAAGGTAAATAGTTATTTTAAAAAGAAACGAACAAATGTCTGAGCCACGGCGCTGTTCTTTCTATCGTGACTAGAGCTGGTGCAATACTATGCGTATACTCAGAAAATTGGGAATTCTGAAGATATACATGCTCCACCCAGTTTTAAAAAAAGTATGTAAATGCAAAGAAAAGTCAACAATATTTATTGATAAGGATAACATTTAGTTCATCTATTTTTGTAAAAAGCCAGAAATCTTTTGAAAACTTCGACATTGTAGCCTTCGACAAGAGGCCGTCCATTTACATACCCAGCGTTTTCGTACAACTTTATGAATGGTTCTGACCACCAGAAATTTCTCAGACCCTCCGTACCATCGATGTCTAAGGTATTCAGTTGAAAAACGGAAAAATGGAATTTCCGTCCATCTGATTGAACGCATTGTACTGTAATCGGTTCTGGTAACTCTCTCACGTCCGATCCAAATTTTACACGAGCACAGGCCGCAGCTGCTGTAAAGGAACTCATCAACGATCGTGCGTATACCTGATCTTCGGTTACTGGTAACTCCGACAAATTTTTCACTTCTTCCGAGTTATAATTTACGAAGATGGTGTGTGCGTTTTTCAAAGCGCACGTTGGACTCAATGCTGTAAAGACACATTATGTTATTAGAAGGAAAGATCAAGATCTAGCGTGACAAATTACAGCGAAATCAAACATACGATATACGGTGTCAGTTTTGTAAATATTACTCGGGTGTAACCCAATAGTGTGATGTAACGGATAAATGTCTGGCATCTCAAGCTCATTATCCGTATTCGGATCTAGTATAGGAGTCAAGTTCGTCAAAGACGCAATCATTAAATCGACATTCCCAGTCCACTTTAATAGGTCCGATTCCTTATCTGAAATTCAAATATCTTCTCCTGTTCATAGAATTCTTGTATGTATAAACCGATGTTTCAAGCGAATATCGTACGCATCGAGACATTTTTCTTTACGTACCTATACAGACAGATACAACTCCATTGTGCACCAGGTAACGGTTTCGGAAATCATCAAATCGGCTGGTGGACTCGCAAAGCTGTACAAACGTTCTTGACAAATTGCGCCTGTAATATACATTAATATATATCTACGTATAACACTCACATGCGCGCACATATATATTATCCATTACAGTCTGGGCAATAGATGACCATTACTATAACTTCAGTGAGTGTACTCGAAGGAGCGAAAAAGGGGGCGGCCCTTTCACCGATAAGAAAATACAATACAATTACATAATTGAACGTGTGATGGAATAAAGCGGTGGCTCGCTCAAGTCGGTATTGCCCAGGCTTGCATTGCAGTACGTAAAATCAATTTCCTTTTACATACATTTTTCTGGTACTACTTATGCCATATGTCCTAGGAAATACCCAAGCAGGTCTCTTAGGATCTTTTACTATTGGTAATTTTACTTGTTCCGCGTCATATACGCAATGTGTATAAACATTCCTAGATCGTGTGTAACAGGAATTATTAGTATAATTAATTAAACGCTGGTCCCCGTTTTATCAGCTTGAAGAGAGTGATAATGGGAAAAGATGCTCGAAAATTTAATCTCACAGTTCTCAACACACCTTTGTACTATACTATCAATAGTTGGTGAGACATCCGTCATTAAATCTTCAATTCGCTGTGGAAGCTTGTCTTCCAACTTTAACGTTTTTGTCAATAAACATGCCTGCAATACTCCTTCCTGTAATGGACGATGTTCTTCGTAGAACAGACAAACTCTATCCTTCCAATCAGGATGCGTATTGTCAAACTTTAACCTTGGTACCAGTGGCTCAACGTGGAATCTATTAAAAAGAACAGTAAGGTAGAGTGTACTAAGTATATTTGTATCTAATTAATTCCAATACCAAAATGAAAATACCTGGGATGTACTACTTTTGGGTACGCTACATCGAAAGCATTTTGTACCGTAAAACCAGAAGACGATAGGATTTTCTCAGCAGCAGTTTCCTTTACAATCAGTTTCCGCTGAGTTTGCCAGACTCTGCGAAATCCTCTGGCTATGTGTTGCTTTAGTAATACTTGTGTCAACTTCATTGTGAATTATCTGAAAAAGAAGTGTTATTTATAAACAATTCTGAATGAGCAATACAGCTTATATCTTGTAATTCGTAACGTTAACTTAAGAATACCAACGATTTTTTTTTTAAGTTATACTTTAGTACTTTCGTTTAGTATTACTACTATCGGGAAGTGAAACGGTATAGGGTTATGTTGTCCAATACAAACCGCAACCATTAATATTATTGATGCACAACTTTTGACTGCATTAAGTGAAAGACTAACCGTGAAAGAGAAAAATATAGTTAGATCCGATTGGAATTAAATCCTAGCTTACCTTACAATACAGTTATGATACAAGTGTTTAAAAACTATTCATTTTCTCATTTTGAACAACTCCTATTTCTTATAATACTGTGTTCAGAATTTCCTCGAAACTCCGCATGCGTACAATATCCACTGAGAATGGAGGCCGAAAATTTGTACTATCTCCAATACGTTCGCCTGTGGTACCTGTTGGTGTGATCTATCTGCCTTCTCTTTTGTAAATGTCATGTATGTCACGAAATGTAAATGAATTTGGGGTTACTACTCGTTTTTCGAAGACAGATTTTCAATATCGAATTTTCCTGATTTTACCTATTACAGCCTGATTTTGCCGACCTTCGTATCGTAAACACTAGAAACTTCTTGTGACTTTCCTGTGTATTGTCTTCCGTGAATATTAATCTTCAAGCTTGAATTCAAACAACCCGCATTTTTGTCGCCATCTGGAAATGCTTTTTAGCATCCAGTAGTATATCAGTAGTAAAATGTATATGGATCAGTATTTTTAACAATATAGATATCGTCATGCTAGTGGAAACAAAGTATAGAGTACTTTAAGAAATTAGATTTATTACAGATACAGCGAGTCAGTGCACTTTTGTAACATAATTTATGTACATATGAACCTCACACTGCTACAGCCTCTGGCTGTTGTCTAGATTAAAACCATTAAAAAATAGCTGAACTTAACAATAACAATATGTATATAGGTAGTATTAATTGTCTTTAGAACGTGTTCCATTACGAGTGGAAAAATTTTAGATACACAATCATACCAAGTATAGCAATTTCCAATATTATAATTATGATTAAAACAAACTTATTCATTAAAACCCTCCGTCTCATAACATTTAAAATCCTTCGCGTTTTATCCAACTCTTCGTCCGTCTGGGATAATCTTCCCTTTGCTCTAAGTAATCGTTCCCTCTGGTCACCCAGCTCTGTAATCACCTCTGTTCCAATTTGTTCGCTTTCTGCAGCAACCACCTGCGATCGTGTGACCGACTGTGCCGATCTTTCCAACACCGCATGACTGTCTAATAATGTTTGACGATGTTCGGATTCCCAATCCACTCCAAAATTCATTTTCGATAACGTACACGCAGATAGCTCAGCAACAAGAAGTATTTATTTAAACGATATCTTCGGTCATAATTTCTACAAATTCGTGTTCGTCGACTGCAATCATAAAAACACATTGGAAAATTAATGATATGGCCAAATGAGAAGTATATTAAACAAAATGTGTAAGTATAAAGTTTTAAAAATATGGAAGAAAGCTGTTTACTACAATTATCATGATTCAGATCAAACTCTTGGATCATTAGTTCCATTTCTTCGATGGTTAAATTACAATCAAGCTTCTTAGCAATTTCCTTTAAGTCCTCCAACGTTATAGTATTATTTACAGACTTCTCTGTGAACAGCTTAAATACATATCTAGCTTCGTCCGATGGGCTTTGCATATTCAGTTTTGCTAATGCTGCGCTAGTATTAAAGCATACAGTACACGTCGATTATTATTTATAATGTAAATCCATAATTGCGTTGTGTACTAGAATCTTGTTGAAATACACATATGACATTTGTGGAAATTTGACATTATATTGCTGTATCGAACCCACCGACGTAATTAAAGTCGTCAAAGGAAATTCTGTCGTCACCGCGCTTGTTATACATTCGCATAATTGATAACACGTAAGATTTTGTTACTGTCAAACCCAAAGCCTTGAAAGCAGTTTTCGTTTCATGATAATCTAAATAACCGTCACCGTCAATATCCATCAGTTGAAACGACTCTTTTACACGTTTCTTTCTGTCCTCCGATAAAGTACTTTCTGCCATATTCGACATTACTAATAACAAAATTATTATTAACGACGAAATAATATAAAGTTTACCCTTTAATCAAATGGACCAGGGTCCCCGTATTTATTCCGTCTAATTACCACCCCTGGTCATGGCATCACTATCCGCTCGACGAATGATGACAAATAGGATGAATAATTTTGTTCACTTAATGAAATATCTATAATTCCTTTCCAATTACTTCGACGAATTCAATTCTTTGGAATAAGTATTTGTACAGATGACACAAAGCTGTAACGATTAGATTAGGGACGAGTGCACAAAACACACTAGTCTCCAAATTCTTTTCTTGATTGTAGGTAGCGCTGTTATTCATTCAATAGTTAGGTTGGTACAGGTCTATGTTAGATGGCGTTTATTGGAGTATATGACAATGAGAACATGTTGGGACAGTAAATAAGAGCGATAAAGAACTGCAGAATATGCGTCAAGCATTTTGAACCATTCTTCCTGTTGAATGTGTGTTTTAATGTATTAAGTGAATCAAGTAAAATTATTTTAATAATGTTGCAGGCATTTAGATTAATTGGAATTATTTAAGATCTGTTGTAATCGTTTAGATTCATTGGAATTATTTAAGAACTACGAAAACTGTTCACAGTGGTCCACGAAATTATTTGAATGCTTATTAAGTCAAAATAAATATGTTAAGGATTGCATTAGACTATTTAATGGTAATTGAATTAGGGCTATTACTTGGTCAGATTGTATAATTTGTAATATGTTCATGTCTACAAATAAACTGCGGTACCATGTAATACTCTGTTTTATTCGGATTTATTTTCATCACTTAATAATACCGCCAAATTAACAGTACTACTCTACATCATAAGGGTTCACAAACATAGGTACACACACAATCAATCGAGTATCTCACAGATATACACTAGCGCGACCTGCAAACCAGAAATGAACTACAGTGGTGCCCCGATATACGTCCGCTTTGGAATAAGTCTTACAATATGTTTGTAATTAAATAATTTTAAATTTTTTCGGTCGGTCGACGAGAGAAGACAGTGCGAGACAAGGATACATTATTATTAACAGGTTACAATGCAGGTACACACCGTACATGGCACACCACGCCAAAATTACATTTTTATCCAATTTGTTTAAAACAATTTTTAAATCCGGGCTAAACGGAAAACTCCAACCCGACATTCCTCGGACGCCCCCGAAACAAGGACAAATCCGGGGAAACCCGGACGGATGGCAATCCTATACGTATAAATCCACGAATCTGGAACGGATTAAGGACATGCACCGAGATATCACTGTATTCTGTACTCAAACCTTAACATTGGAGTGAGGATCCCCTGCACGTGTGGTATAATTTTCGCTGCTATAGTAAATGCATATGTATGTACACATTTGGCTGACGTGACGTGTGGACACGCACGATGACGCGATCACACGTCACAGGCGTTCACACTCGTCAGCGGCAGATCAAAACTGAATTTCGTCGTTCGTGTGAAGACGTGTGGACTGATGTGGCGCCACCGTCGCTTTTACGGCGAAATTAGCAACCATGCCAGCGCCCTCTCTTCTACGATGTGTGTATATTTACACTATGTGCAAGAGAGGGTGCGTCGCGACAGATACATTGCCGCGCGGAGAGTGCAAAGAGGGCGCGGACATTGCCGCTGCTTCTACCGCGAATACGCCAGGTGGCGCTACACGCGTCACGGTAGATGGCACTGCACGCAATAATATATGCTGACGCGTGTCAGTGCGTATGTATGTACATGTCGTTCGTATGTTAAAAAGCGTTTATTTTTCCCAGAGTATTTTTGCTCCGCAGTACGTTATAGTTGAAAATCTAAATAGGAGTTGCGTCAAAGATATATTACCTTTCTCCCTTTCGCGAATATATTCACTTTTCGCGGATTTAACATAGTTTCGTAGTTCGAATTTCTGAAAGGAAGGTTCCAAGTATTATTCAAGAACAAGTTAAGATGAAGTACAGCGAGTACTGTTTCAGTCGTGAGACATCTTTTAATGGTAAACTGCAAATAGGGGCGTAAAGTTATTACTCCTCTTTGCTGTATCCTGTTAACAGAGTTAACTTCGCTCTCGGCGACACTTTAATGCGTAACGAGTTAAGTATTCAGTGTCCTTTGAAACAAAAAGAACGGAGGCGTAGCGAATTTTCTGACTTACGTCTCGAATAAAACTTTCTGCGTTTAAATGGTTTGTAGTTTCGATGGTACAGGTGTAACGGCTTCTTTTCGATGAAACGTTTAAAAAATCCGGATAGCGACGAGCGCGCCGGTTATAATCTGGCAAGCGGTGAACTTACTCTACGTTATAGGTTTCATAACGAGGAAAAAACTTTTACAAATCGCACCTCTTCGTCATGATCTTTGCAAACGGTAAGGGAATCGTACGATAGTACCGTTTGCTCTCGCAACGCATTCTGTACCGAGCGAAGGGAATCTATCTTCTCGCGCTTCGATGCTCCGCCGCAAAAATTCGAGACGCAGGAAATATCTTTTGCTCGATAAAAATTCTGATTCCGCGCGGTACGCGGATTATCACGATTATTAGCACATACGATAGGAACACGAAGATTATGTAGTTAAACACGTTGACGCTTTACATACAAGTATTACGAGCTAGTTCTATACAATATCATAGTCTGCCATCTCAACATCGATCTCTCGAAACTCCTTGATTCCTCTCTGTTAGAAAAACGATGTTTTATTAACCTACTAGGAGTGGCGGTAAATTTATCATTGGTCCGTTAGTGTTTGTATAGAGATGCAGAGTAACGATTGGCGAATAGATGATTCGCGAGGATAACCGTGGCAGAGTTATATTACTCGAAACTCTTCGTGTTGAGTAATAACGCGGACGATAAATATAGTAAATACGGCCATCGACATAAATGCCGTCCGCGCGCGCCGTAACGGTACCATCGGCGAGTGTATCAAGTAGAGTACATCGCAAACATAATGACTAATAACATAGCTGTATTTATAGACCTTCCGCCACGCTTATCCGTCGCTATCGCGCCGCTCTCGAAGCTCGACCTAATAGCAATTTACGTCGAGACAAAGAGTTTCGAACGTCGCTCAGGAGGATGGTAACATTCTCGCACCGAAATAAAGTCAATAGTACTTCAGTCCTAGCTGCCAGCCAATAACCAGTGGCTATGCAGGTAGAGTGAGACAGGATTGGTTCGCCGCCTCATTCGGCCGACGATTATGCCAGTCCAATCGGATGAATCTCGAGGTAGGCTGCCGCCGTTACGTTAGGATATTCTCATATCCAGGTGTGTTCTCGTTGCTGCTGAGGATTCTCCTCCTCCTGTCAAGACACGTGCCCTCTGGCTCGCGATGCCATCCATTTCCTGCCACGGCCGCGACGTTGCACCAGGGATTGATCGTTTCCTCCTCTCGCCGATTGCTGGTACAGCGGTATTCTCACCGTGCCTATTGAAATTAGAAATAGGGCTTGTTTGCATCGATACATCGAGTTTCGCGTATCGATCTCTACCTACTACTACAAGTTTACGCGAAAATGAGTGCGCTAATGGCGAGTCCAAATGTTTCCTGCAACGTTGACCGTACAATACCGAGCGATTGTATCGACGATTATCGGAGAATGCATTTTTTGATCCTGATCAGTTGTGACTCTTTTGTAATCGTTCGTGCTATTGGTATCATATATGTTTATAGGATTCTATTAACTACGCGGTTTATCAGCGATTGACGATCAAGTTAAATATTAATTCACGCGGTATGGCGAAGAAAAATTGAGACCGAGCCCCTCGAACATGCGCCGATTTTCCTTTTTATCGTTCTCGTCGAACGAGCTACTCGTTGCCCGTTGCAACCACATTCGACGCGAAAACAATAAACGAGAGCAACGCAGACGTCCTTTAGATATCCGTGACGTCGATGCGTTCTCGATGATAAGTTTGGAAACGTGCTGTTCCCCTGCAATCTGATCAATTAACGCGTTGCGCGTGTGGGTAAAATGATGACGCAGTTTTTGAATCGGTATCGTAGAAGGAAGCTCGATTACCTGATGTTGCGTGGTACCGCGTTGGCTCGTTAAGTATATCGAAAATGTTACTTTTATTAATAAATCAAGGCATTATTTGCGTTTGTCGTCGGCGATCATTTCCAAGCTCTTTACCTCAACATTTCCCGCGATCTCATCGATATTGCGATCGACGGAGATGTCGTGCAAATCTATACAAGAATTTCGTGCATTCGTTTCCGCGTCGCCGTGCTCGAAGCGTAATTCGCTCGTGGGTGTCGTCGACGTCGTGGTACAAGGACGCTCCGAGGACGCGTACGAGGACGTACCGTTCCGTGATATTCTGGTGTGGGCTTCCGGGCTTCCGGTGCAGCTGTAACGGGATGTCAGCGCTTCCGACCGTGATAACGGTGGTTCCGCGCTGACGCGTACCCATGGGCACCAGAAGAAGAACTGGGCGAAACCTCGTCGAAATCTGGAAGATAGGAAAAGTGCTTTTTTTGGTCGAGACTCTCAGCCATGGGTCTTTTCGCGTCGAGTGAACCACCTTTTTTTTACCAGACATGGTCGAGAATTTTTCTGACCCTGTAGCGTTCGCGGAGAAACAAAAATTTGTGTAAAAGAAAAACTTTGAATTTTTGCAAACTTTTTCAGTTACACTCTCTCAAACTTTCAGGTCAGGTCATTTTAAAAAATTCATATCTCCTGAATTATTAGCGATATCGCATTCCGGCAAATTCGGTTGCATTCGTAAAAGATGAAACTTTCGATAAAAAAAAAATTCATAATTGTTGGATAATGTTTACAAAATTAAAAAAGTTTGATTAAATAATAGAAATTGATGTATCTGCCAAAGGCCACCCGCTAATTTTTTCATTATTTGAAATTAACCGAGTTTCCCTCGTTTCAGCTTATTACGATTAGGATTCGCTAGGACGCCGCTGCTTAAAGATTCCAACACATTTTCTTTTATGAAAATTCAGTTAACGAGACACGAATTTTTCGGATGATAAAACCGGCTTGTACATATATGAAACGGCGAGAGAGGTACGTGACACCGATACATGGTAAATTGCATTGAAACAATTCCTGTGTATGACGTGTAAGGGGATGTCGGTAAATGGCTATTTTCGAATCAATCATCCGGCACCCGTTTCATTCTGTCTGCGGGCAAAACGTTGTTCCGATTTCTCTCTCTCTCTCTCTCTAAAGAATCATGCGGTTTTTCCGGCTACGTCGTCCGACGAAATTCATCAAAATCTGCATTTGCATTTATACGTTTTGTAACTGCAAACGCTACATTATACGTACATACTTCGGCCAGTAGCGTACGTTCGTCGATTATTCGCTCCTAGCGAATCAATTTCAATTTTTCACCGTTCCGCGAAAAGAAAACAATTTACAGGAGAGTTTATATACGAATCTATAGTTCGATGAGCGTCGTAAGTTGGCTACGGACAATACGGAAATCGATATTTCGCGTAGCACAGGTTCTCTGCTTATCGCGAGACGTCGATGTAACTTCTCTCTTCCCGATAGCTTCGGCTCTCTTTGTTTCTTTTCTCCGCCGAAGTCAAGAACTTTCAATGGCTTCGTAAATTTCTGGAACTAATTAGCGAGCGACGAAGAATAGCGTGATATAAACTTCCGCTTTCATAAGTACTCGAGAAATTCTTCTTTCGACGTAACAATAAATTATCTAATGATTGCACAATTGGGTACGTTTTTCTCGTGCAACTAAGTCCATATTAACGTTTCCCCCGGAAACAAAGGCAACACCGATCGCGGGTATTATTTTGAGGTACGAGCGACGGTAAGAAATTGTTGAAATCACAGCAACGCGAGGAGCAACCGTCGGCCAATAAAAAACTTCTGTAAAAGTTAGTCGACAAATAACTGGAAAACTTGTCGCAACGTCGTCTATCCATCGAGTAGCACGAGAGTTTGTAATGGCACGGTATCACACCTATAACAGGTATAACTATTTCGTATCGACGTTTAATACCTTAGTAACGATGTTTAAACTTTGTATTTAATTTAGAATGCACGTCGACGAAGGCCAAATAATTCGTGCAATTTACTCGAGGCTTCCGTTACCATGAACGACGGTTGGTATTCCCTAAATTACGCGTCGATTTGGTACGCGCATCGTTTTTGTTCGATAAAAGTTAAAAGTACTCACGCTCAATTTCAAAGCAATGTTTTACCTGGAATTCATCCAACAGTAGATTATGGGATTGTACATGCTGTTGGACATCGCGAGCCAGTAGATCCCCAAGTAAACTTCCTGTATATAAGGCTCTTTAGTTATCTCCGGAAGATGCTGTATCACTATGAAGTACACGTGGAAGGGCAGCCAGCAGACCGCAAATATCACTACCACCACGATCATCATTTTTACAACCTGAAATCAGAATATTCGTAGAAATCGTCGGCGAATCAGGACGTGCGATTACCGTGTGCATCGTAATAGGAATTCGTTTGGTTCGTTTGCTGGAACAAAAACCTTCTCTGATAAATGAGAGGGGGGGGGGGGGGGGGGACTCCGTTTGACAGAAATAATTGTGATGCGCGGTATAAAGGGTCAAAGGAGACGATACGAGCTGTAATAATGGTTATGATCGCGATAGTACGTACAAAGTACCGCTGCGACCGGTTTACCGGCATCTATGATACCGGACAGAAATCCTCGTAATTATCGTACGTTTGCGCAATGTTTTCTTTCGCTTTGACGATTTCTGTAACGGGAATAGAAATGACAACGAAGCCGAATGGCCGGGGCGTTCGGATGTACGGACAATTCCAATTTCCCGGCCGGTAAAGCAACGCAATTAACAAACTCCAATCTAGCGAATATCTCCCGACGTGGAATAATCTTTATCGAAGATGTAGAAAGACAGCGGCGCGAGCCTTTAAGCGCGTCCCCGCTCCTCGGGCTCTCAAAGGTTCACGACGATTTTCCTACGTTAAGCGAGCAAGTGTTTAAGTAATTCGCTTCGATGGTACAACGGTCTCCAATATTGTCATTCCACTCGTTAACCGGGCTTTTCGTTTTGCAGGAAAGTGAGCACGAACTTCGAAGAGAGATAGAGAGAGAGAGAGAGAGAGAAAAGAAAGAAAGTTGATCGTCAGATCCGTTCGCGCTACGAGATTCCATTTCCTTACCGTCGAATGGTTTTTTCAACATCTTATACCGTTCCGCAACTTTTATTCAAAAATTAACAATTTGTCGCGTTACGTCCCGTCGAACGACTCGCAATCAGTTGGAGAGTACGTTTGCGCGAAGGCCATCGGGAATATATTCAATTGAATTCATTGAGCGGCGAACGAATTGTTTCTCGTTAGTAGCTTTCTGTTAATTTCAAAGTATATTTACAATTTTCAGCGGTACGCGAAATATATTTGGCGCGTGATATCCTCCTCTCTTCATTTTGTTACCATCTCTCGCAAGGAATTCATATCGTTTCGAGCATGAACTTTCCGCTGCTCGTCTCGTATCCGAATGTAACAAATTTAATATTACAATATCGGAGGAATGTTGGCAGCGAGCACCATCGACATATTCGCGTCCGTCTCGCGCGTATGTCTGATATTCGACGTTACGGCTCGAGCGATCGAGGTTGGCCCGAGAATTTTCGCTGAATTCGAACATTCGAAGAAGTCATCCTTAAATTTACATTTCTCGTCCCCAAAGGCTGTGGAGAATTTTTCGAGACCGTGCGATACTTCGTTGCTCGACGAAGGACCACTGAATCAGAGGCGGAACTGCTGTACAGCAAGACCCCGCGACGCGGAGGGGCCCGAAGTCCGTGCGGGCCCAAAATATTTGCATTAATTGTCTTTTAATTTGACAAAAAATATCCCTACTTTGAATTATTTTCATAAAAAGTTATCTTTTTTTTGCTGGGGGCCCAAAATTATATTTTGCGGGGGGCCAAAGATTAGTAGTTCCGCCACTGCTCCGAATGCATCGATAATTCCATGAAACATAAATCGGGTATCGGTAAACTCTGCCGAGAGTATTAAATATATTAACCCAATCATCGAGTCGTCCGAAAAAGAATGGTGAGATCTAGTTATACGAATCTAAATCCAACTCGAGCGCTACGAAATTGGACAGCGGTTAAAGAACGTAACGATAAGTGACTGTAATTGCATTCCGTTACCATGGGTATTACCCCATTTTTATCGCTTCAGCTTTCCTCTTATTCTTCCCTACTTCCGTGGAGACCTACTCACCGATCAACGATCGTTTCGTCGCGGTAGTTTCTCTTCGCGCGAAAAGACAGATAAAACACGATTAAGCAACCGTCGAGAACATTGGAATTAAACTCCGTGGAATCTTTTTTGCTTTCGAGTTGTCAGGTGCCCCATCTTCGTTTGTTTTTTTTTTTTATATCACGATTCACCGACGAACAATCCTACGGCGTTACGTTTCGCCAGACAAGACACGATTTAACGAAGTGGTAAAGTACTTTTTAAGATACAGACGTCGGCCTTTCAATTGTTCGTTACGAAACTCCCGTACTTGCGGGGCGTTTCGAGTTAAAGGGGAACTACCGACCGACGGAACAATCTCTATAACCGAGTTTACCGCCACGACTAGCACGCAAACTTTCTGTTTGCGAGCAATCAATCCAATGCCTATTTAGACAGCCTGTACAGGGAAACTGCGTTAAAACGATCCATCGGAGGAACAAAGGTACGGCGAACAAAAGTTACCGAGTCATGAAGGATGGATTTTGGAAAAATCGACGCGCCGCCGAGGTTCGTGCGAGCGAAGTCAACGTACGAACTGAACGGAAAAAGAATCTCCCGATCGACGTGGACGAACGGTGACTTTAGCGCCCTTGATCAAAACACTCGTTCAGTGCCGTCTACGCTTTCCCTGCTGCCCCGGGACACGGTTCACAGTAAAAGCATTATCCATTGAGTTCAAAAAAGAAGAAGAAAAATCTGTGAATCTCGTACCTTTACGTAGGAACGAAACAATTCGTAAAAAGTACTAAACTATCCCGCGTACAACGAATTCGCGGCCAAACGCGAATCGCAACCCGCGGTTCGCCAAGATAAAGTTCGAAACCGCACGGAAGTCCACTTTAAACTTCGCCCCACGGAATTCACTGGTCATTGTCTAGCACCGCCTCGCGGAGCCACTCGTCTATGAAATTGTGGTTTTTCCATTACGTACGCGCCGCTGAAGAAAGCGCGGATGCTTCCCGACACCCCACCCACCTCCCCCCGAATTGAAGCGCGTTCCTCCTCGTCGCCGAGAAAATCACTGTCGCCGCCTACAATATTTATTCGTGTAACTAGACTTCCGGGGCGCATTCGTGTTTTACGAGAATGCCCGATGCCCCGGGGGTCATTTCTCCGCTGATGCCGCAGTTCTGTTCTTCCACCGCCGTGGGGGCCTGCATCCAGGAATTGCGAAACTATTTGCCAGTTTCGCTATCGGCCCTTACGGTTTCCCGAGTGCCGCCCTATATTTACAGCGCTCGATTTACTCCCGGATATATACAATCCGATTTTGCCGGAGTACCGCGCGCGCGGATGCGCTCCACGGCGATTGATTTAGATCGTCGGTTAGCCAGAAATGCTCGTTAACTTTGTCACGAAGTCCGTTGAGTCGTTTCACCAGTTACGCCCGATTGAAATCAATTCGACGCGGTCCTCGGCAACGTGTTTTCAATCTCGTACGTTTGGATTTTGAACAGCGGTTTAGTCGTGTATGTTTTTGGAAGTCTCAAAAGTTTTTCACCTTCGACACGCGTTTCATTGTTGACGAGTCTTTTCTCTCTCGGTCGTGTCGCTTCGGATTTTTCCGACGTGGTTTTCATGTATTTCGACGTAAATCGAGACAGCGGCCATTACTTACTGTATTTATCATTAAGCGCGACAGTACCGAGGGACATAAATATCTTGTCTCATTCCTATGGATCAGGTTCGCGGTGTCCTTCGTATTTGAGATGCGATTAATTTATACGCTCGCCCCGCGGAAAGGTAATGGTCCATGGGAAACGGCGCGGAAATAAATTCCTCGTGGTCACGCTCTTACCCCCCTATTCCTCTCGACCCTCTTTACGAATTGGTCCCTGGCCGCGTGCTCGAAATAACGAGAGCGTGCCAAATCAGTTCGATAGTTGAACGTTACCGGATTCGCTCCAGGGTCACTATCGCCCCCGTCCGTTCCCAATTTCTTATCCGGCAAGAGAACGGGGAGCAACTATAATTAAGGCCAAGGAAATCTGCTTTTCCTCGTGTTTTCACCGCCCAGCCAACGTGGACATTCCCTTCTTGCTACCCGTTGGAAACTTCGTTCGTCGATAACTTTCGAAACTTTCCCCACGTCGCCGCGAACTTTAACAAACACGCCGCTCGCTTTTTATTCGCGAACTGACGGAAACCGATCGATAATTAATTTTCCCTCCTCCCACTTTTCTTATTAGGCGACTCGCTCGACGGTACGTTTTGCGATCTTCTCGTTTACATTCGGATCTAACGAGCCATGGTAGAGTAAAGTTCGCGTAGACTTAAGAGGGGTCATATTATACGCTTCTATGTCCTGAAAATCGGTGTGTAAAGTGTTGTGGATTGCAAGAGAACTACTGGATCAATTGTTTTAAATTTTATTTAATTTAAAAGTGCGAACCTTGAACGACAAGAATAATTTAAAAATAAATACAAAATTCTTTGAACTCTGACTAAAATTATTGAAATGGGTATAACTTCCTCAATATTTTCGATACTGGAAATATTCCCAAAAGATGTACTCTCCAAAACCCTCTGTTTATTCCAAATTACTTTTGTTAACCCAAAAACTCTTCGCGTTCCGATAAACTGACCGCGAATCGGTAGAATCTTGCCGAAGCGTGGAACGTAAAGGATTTCATAAAACGCGGTCGACGTTTACGTAACGCAAGGATCACGTGGAAAGGCAATTTTAAATATCCACGGGGTTCGATAACTCTGGTCGATTGCAATTGAACTAGACTTCGTTCGCTGACCGCACACCTGTTTCCATTACGCCCGGAAGGTACCTGCTCCAATCTGTCCTCATTCCAGATCGAACACATGGGTACCTGTATGTTCGCCACGAACATTAGACCCTTCCCACGTGCGGATCGTACAGGGGCTGGAACATTCTGTCGGTACACGCGTGGCGAGATGGGTCCGGCGATTCCGCGTACAGCGAAGCGACGGTGGTGGCTCTTTGTCGTTTAATCGAAATCCAATAGAGCCACTCGAACAGAGGGGGAGAGATTCTCGGGGAAGACTTCCAGGTACTCGGCCGTACAATACTTTCTTAACCTTCCTTCCGTTCTCGTCGCTTTCATTTAATTAAAACGCCCTGACTGCCTTCTTTCTCTTCACCCATTCGAGGACTCGTTGCTCGGCTGAGAAAATTTTACGATGCACGGATCGTTTGATCCGCGCCGAATCTTTCTCTCAAATCTTTCGATTAATAGGGGGATGAGGATCTAGCTTGCCAGGTGAAAGGGTAGCGTTCTTTCGGAGGATTGAGAGAAAAGTTTTTACCCATCGCGAACTAGACATCCCCTTTAATCGCCGAGAGTCTCGATGCTGAATTTAGTATGAAAACCCCTAGAATGCAGTATGAATTCGTTGCTCGGACTAGTTTGAATATTTGTTCGGACTGCTTTCTTTCTCTTCTCTCATTCGAGGACTCGTTACTCGGCTCAGAAAGTTTTTACGATGCACGATGATCGTTTGATCATTCGAGATCGTTTGACACCCCTTTTAATCGCCGAGAATTTCGACTCTAAATTTACTATGAAAACCGCTAGAATGTAGTATGAATTCGTTGCTTGGACTAGTTAGAACATTTCTTCTGACAGCCTTCTTTCTCTTCTCCCATTCGAGGACTCGTTGCTCGGTTGAAAAAATTTTTACGATTCACTGATCGTTCGATCATTCGAGATCGTTCGACACCCCCTTTAATCGTCGAAAATCCCGATGCTGAATTCAGTATGAAAACCGCTGGAATGCAATATGAATTCGTTGATCGGACTAGTACGAACATTTGTTCTCATCGCCTCGTGGAAACAAACAGGGGGCTCTTTGCGTTCTTAAGAGAGATCAATTTATTATTCCTCCCTGGAGGCTGCGATCGACGGCTTCCCTTTCTCCCGTAACGAATTTCAAGAGAAAACTTAACGACGCTCCCGTATCGTCTTCGAGACTATTTCCAACGTTAACGTCATTTTACTCTGGTTTCCCGTCGTTGTATCTACGACCGCGAATTACGCTTGTCAGATTTTCTTCTCGTCTCGTTCCTCTCCCGGGATCCGGCGGCACGGAAAGTTCTTCCGCGCCACGGAACAAAAGTGTTACGATAAATGTAAAACCAGCGCGACGATAATCCTTATCCACGACCCTCGAAGAATTACGAAGCGTAATCGGCGTCGTTAATATATTTCATATCGCCGCGAATCTTTTTCCAACGCTCCGACGCGTTCCTCGTAACTTCATTAAATACCGAAGATCCAGATACAGGGAGCGCGGTAGCCGTTGATTTATCGGCCGTATTATCAGGTACGCCACGCGTGGAATATAGTTTCACCCATTATGCGTATCACTGATAACAGTACCGAACCCTATTCCGGACAATCCGCACGGGAATACCAGACGAAGGAACGCGATCGCGTGCAGCTGTACCTACGCGTCTACAGCGCCGCCGCTGCGAAACAAATAATATGACTGTTATTGTTCGGGCTACCTGTCAAGCGCACGCATTTGCCATTCACTTTGAGCCGCGCTATTCTTTTTCAAACGGTCACGGGCTTGAAAATCTTTCTATTATCCCATCGCGATATACTCTCTTTCTTTTTTTTTTTTTTTACCATAAATTCAATCTATACATTCCTGTGATTTTCGATAAAAAGGAAAAGAAGAAATTCATCGATCCGTCGAATAGGCGTTACGTGTATACCGTTCTAAAAAAACAAAAAATAGAAATAATGGAGGAGGTAGCGGGGCGCGGGAAGTCAGTATAATCAATTACGCTCCTGGTCCAGGACTTCTGAGAGACGAAAGATCGATGACAGGTTTAAAGTAAAAGTCAGAACGCTATCCTTCCGCCTCGTATCATTAATCCGACACTGTCCTCGTCGGGGGTTTGTATGACGAGGAGCGCGACAAAGTTACACGGACGGAGCAAGTTTATCAGTTTGTACTAGCCGTAAGTTTAACGAACGAGAGGCGTCGGGAGCGGGGTCTCGATCTCGAGGAGGTACGGGGATGACCCGAGGGATTTTCTAATTACAAGTTATGGCGCTGCTTAACGTTCAAACTGTCAAACGTGTGTGGTCGCCGCGTATAGCCCCGGTGGTGGTGGTGGTGCAATAATGCCATTTCGCGTGTTTGCGGTTCGCGTCTCGACGTTAAGCACGGACATCTTTGAAACACACCACCGCCCCCGTCCCGCTTTCGAAACTAATTGGGTAGACGCCTCCCTTTTCTTTTTTTTTTCTTCTCTCTCCCACCCCTACCGTTCGATCGACATCGATCTTCGTACTCGTAAGTCTCGCGCCGGAGAAAAAGATTCCGTGGAAGGGTACTCGGTTCGTGTAATGGGAGAATTTCCGGTTTGTGGTAGGACACGCCTAATAAATTTGCGAGGATAAAAAAAAAGGTGGAATTTAAGGGCGACGGTAATTCGAGGAGCGAATCTCCTTAATAATGGGAAGTAACTTCGAGTTCGGCGAGAAACGTAAAAAAAAAGAAGAAGAAGAAAGAAAGTTTTTCCTATCAGATTCGAGATAAAAAGTCAAACACGGGGGAATTTTATAATGCTCGAGTTAACCTCGCGCTAATGGTCGGAACTTATTGTGGTATTTAAGGGCAGTCGGGGGTGTTATTCATAAGGGAAGAAAGACCGTGGAACGCGGGAAATCCCCTTTGATAGTAAAACAGTGCCGATAAGGCGAGTTTATGAGTTTGGATAAGGCCAATATCGTCAGGCCGGATGGGATGCTATCGCCGCGGACGGATCTTAAATGCCGCGTTTTCTTAACGCTCCTGGATGCGATATATAAAGGAATTTGCCCGTACACCCTTATTGCCGATCACCATTTTGTTTCGAGTACAGGGAACATAAGTCTCGCGGCAATATCTAGGGCTTTCGCGTCGATTGCTTTCGGAGCTAGCCAATTTTCAACGATCAATTTTACAATCGATCCCGCTCACTCGAGTTTAATTCCACTCCGAGATTCGTCTCGCCGTTAATCGATTCGCCTTTCGATTATAATTTTCATCGGCGACGTTCAGGCTCGATGGAATTTTACTGTAAATTATAACGCGTTCGGGATATTCTTTTAATCGCAACGGGATAATTATTTACAAAGAAGTTATATTCCCGTGTAATAGAAACGACGCGCGGTGGATTACGGAATGTAGGAATATCGACGATGGGCGGAAGGGATCGAAAATCAAATTATCCACGCGAAAGCGTTGCCGGTTGGTAGATGAAATACATGTATATATATATATATTTATCGAAATTCCCGTGGGCATACGCGTCTTGCGGCTGTCTTATCATCTTCCGTCAGACGTAGCGTCGAAGGGGGACGGACGAAAATTGCGTAAAGTTAATTAATCGACATCGTTTATATAGTTTCTCCTCGGGTTTCGATAGTAGGGAACGTTAAAAGGAAGACTGCGACTCTAACTCTCATTTCCTCTCGCCCTTGCCGTCCACTCTAAATGTATTTTAATCAAGTTATCGTCGGCCCGCGCGACGTTGCAAATGATTTTACGATTTCCTTTCAAATGTAGCACGATGGGGAAAAAAAAGAATAATGTTAGCGACGAGCAGAGCGAGACGAACGTAACGATACAAAAGCAGCGGCGTACCTTTTAAAATTCCACTCAATTACTTTACCACTCGAGCGTAATGTTTTGACAAGCGAGCGTCGCGTTATTAACGCGAATAGATGGAATATATCGGCTCGGAATTCCGCGCGAGTGGAGGGGCTAATTAAATGCGTGATATCTTAAAAAAATGATCGTAGACGGGGGGCTGGTCAACGCGCGTACACGCGTATCGGGCGCGTCGCACTGACGCTTCGAATTCGCGTTTTGATTAACACGGCTCGACGATTAATTATCACGCGACGCGGTATTACGGATTCATTGGAGAATACATTTTACGTACCCTTCGTTTACTTCGTATACTCTCCATCTGCCCTGCCGTGGTCTCGCCGATACTTTGCGAGCCCCACAACTCGAGGCCGACTCTGGCGTATGCGAACGTCATGGATCCGATCGGTAAGATGTATGCCAGTATCGCGAAGATCACGTTGTACCTGAGAACAATAAGAATTACTGAAAGAAGCGCTGAAAGTTTGACGGTAGGTTTACGGGACCCGTCGATATGACGGATTTCAAATTTTTTTTAATGAAATATCCCCAAAAATCGTAGCATTAATTTGAATCATTTTGCAGCGTAAATTGATTCAGACTTAGATCGAATGAATCGATTGTGTAAAGAAAATGCGTATTTTCGTTTACACGTCAATTTGACGTGTGCCGGTATAAATGCTCGTAGAAACGCCCCTAAACCTAGTGTTAACATTAACCCGTGGGTCGTGCGAGTCCGAATCGCTTTCGGGTATAAGTTATCCTTATATTGGAAAAATCAGTTAATTAACGAACGTGGAAAGTATTATCGGTTCGCTAATGGGGTGGGTTTTGTAACGCGGAGGCCGGTAATCACCATAAAGCGTGCCGATCGATTTATCGAAAAAATATTCACCGTCACGCGTATTCCGCGACGAGAATAAAGACAACTCGACGAATCGTGCAGTTCGTTAATCGCGCGATTAAGACGGATCGAGCGACACGCCTCTTTCCGCGACAATGGCACGAAAATTAATCTCATTATAATTCTCGACGTGCTTTCAATCTTCCCCGGAACCCGTTCAATTTCATTCGCATCGGCATTCCCGATACGAAAGGGATAAGAATTTTTTATTCGCAAATTGATGAAATCGAAGGACGCGCGAACGCGGGTTTAATCGGTTTTTTTTCGCTCCAATCCCATTCGAACACGCATCGCGATACTTTTATTATCGCTCGAATGTTCTTGCGATTATCGCTCGCCCCCGGATATTTTGAAAAAAAAAAAAAAAAATCGGGAGAGTAATCCGTGCAGTTTCCTATCGCGCGAAATCAATGAAATAATTAATTAAGGTATTATTACCGACTGACCGTGCAAATTGATTCGAGTAATACGCGAATCGAATTAATTTTAATTCGTAATACCGTTAACGCAGGGTATCGAGCGGAGAGCAAACGTTGCGGGTATTACGCCGATGGGAAATTAGTAGCCAAAAAGCGTCGCGCGAAGTAGACGAGGGCAAAACTGTAGGAGCTTTAAGTGTTTGGTGCTACTTAAAGGATTTCCATTTCAAGAAGTTTCGCGGTGCAAGTGGGGAGAGAGACTGCCCGCGACATTGCGGGACGTTTCGACGAGGCACCCCGATCGGAAGTACTCTTTTATCGGTTTCCTCGGGGAGGTAATTAAAGGCATCGACGCAAAATGGCATCGAGACTTTACGAGGAGAATTCGTATCGATGCCATTAAATCGAGAAGATTGCGGAGGCGTGCGGTTACCTTTGCGATTAAACGATTAGTCTCGTTAACGAGAGAACGTATCGCGGTTACTTCGTCGATCATTATTCTTGTATTTTCCTTTTTTCTCAAACGCGTTTCTCGAATACGTTTCGAAGCGGCGTCGATCGTCACCGGAAATTGACAAACGAGTTCGGCTTGCTCCTATCGTCCGTCGGGTGGTAAAATTTAATTAACGTCAGCCTCTTCGCGTTACTTATTCGAGGCTCTATCGATTCGAAGCTCATCAATTGCCAGATCCGGCGGGATTTAATTTCTTTCCGGCAATAATACCTGCCCCGTGGATTTATTAAGTTTCGAGCCGTCGCCCCCCGGTTGACAGTTCGAAATCTTGATAATCTTATTTATAAATAATCTCCTCCCGCGTCATCGGATTTAACGAATAAAACTCGATCGACGATGGTATCGCGCGGAACGGTATTCATCGTTATCGGGCAAAGATGAAATTGGGGATCGTGTTTCGTTATCGATTCGGATACATCATCGTGTTACGTCCTCGATTAATTTTTAACGAACGGTTATAGATCGTTCGTTAAAATTAACGCAACGCCATCGGGCCATTTCCAAGTGGCATCGTCCTTCAGAACGAGATATCCGTGGGCTCACTTGTTACCGATGACCGATGAACGGTTCCCACCTTCCCAAGTGAGGCACCTCGCCAGAGTGACTGCTCTTCACTCTGGAAAAGATGGACTCACCTAGGTCGGTCACTCTCAAGACAGCCACTACAACGCTTACGAGATCCATCGCTAAGCTGGCTGTCTTGCCATCGTCATCTTCTGTCCCATTAACACCGCAAGGATCGTCAGGATTAACTCGCGCGACGATGCTGATTATCGAACAAATAGAAATAGTTAGCGTCGATTCTCGTATTTCTGTAAAGATGGCTGCTTTGGACCTTATTATTATCTGGGTCTCGAGCGATTCACTTTTTTTTTCTTCTTCTTCTTCTCCCGTACGGAAGGCTCGCAAGTTTTCTTTTCCCGGTATTATCGTTAAATACGCGACGAGAGGCCATCCTCTCGCCCCCCTTTCACCTTTTACGTAGGTCCTACGCGACTCGAAGGCACAGGTGTTCCTTGTGTAAGCAAAGTACCTCTTTCGCTGAAAACGAAAAAGTCCAAAGAGCCCGGTGCGGTTTTGTTGCGGAGGTCGCAAGGCGGAATAAAGAGTCGAGAAATTCCCTCGGGAGAGAGAGAGAGAGAGAGGGAGAGACAGAGAGAAGACCGTGATACTCCATCGGATCGATCGAATGCAATTCAAATTTGACTCTCGACTAGAATTTCCTCGTCCCTCGGCAGACCATTAGACTCCCGATTTCTCGATCCCCAACTAAATATCGACGGCAATCTCGAAACTATAGCTTTCCGAGAAAAAAAAAAGCAAAATAAACTTTCCTCTCTCCCGTTCCATTTCTCGCTAACCCGTCGTCCCATCGCTTACCGTCGCGCACCCCCTGAAATTCATATTTCATAACAACGAGGTTCTCTTCCTCGGGGGGTAGGAGGGGAATGGCTCTCTCGTTCTACCGGGGCGTAAAGTACGTTAGCCGCTTGGCAGGTGATACGCTCTTTATGACGTACCCGCTGACCGGGAGGTTCGTCGTTTAAGAGTCGTAAACCGTTTACACGACAATATCGCCGTTGCGAATGACGAGCGAGAGACTTTGCTTTTATGCCTCCCCGGAAACTGACGTTCTCGCACCTTTCTTACGATCCATTATATCGCGTACCGATATTTACAAAGAGACTCGCGTATCCCCCCCCCCCCCCCCTCGTTACGTCCGACCCGCGACTCGCCGATACCACTGGCCGTGTCGATCGATTTGGCGCGCTGCTCGTACTCGAATTATTGACGATTAGTTTCGTAGCGATTAACCATACGTTAACGATAAGCCTGGTTCGGACAGCGCTGGTAATCTAGTAAGCACACGTCCGTCGACTGGCCAAAAAGCGTTTGCATTACAGTCGAGTACAGTGCGTGCGTGTACAGCGAGACTCCGCAACGCTGGATGGTCCGAGGTCGGAAGGGGCATAACATTTTTGTATTAATTATTTTTTAATTTTGCAATATCTCTGGTAAATTTAGGTTAGACCTATGAGAATCCAAGAAAACTTGTTCTTAAAGAAACAGAAAATTTTGTGCTACGTCTATTATACTATTTCTAACCATAAATTTGTAAACGTATCAATTAATTCGTGGCTTAAATTTAGATCATGCACATCTCTGGTTCTTCGGATCACCAAACCTTTTTTTTTACTCTATCAAGTGTATTTCGGGTTGCTGATCACGAAATAATTATAGAATCTCTATTCTACCGAAAATTATTTCACAAGGAATCACGTGTGTTTGGTTGCTTTAGAAATAGTTTGGAGATTCGTAGATGAGCATGATGTATATTTGCTTCAAATTTGTATACATTAATAATCTAAATATATAAATATTGACAAAAAGTAATGAATGCTGATGATTTCTACTTTTAACCAATAATTTAGTGATGGCTGACAGGTGTATCCCGCGCTGCCAATCACGTGACAAACATCGAAGGGACGTTGAGGGGCTAAAGGTACGGTCGCCGGCGACAGCGTGTCGACGCCGTAACGAAACCGTACCTTCGCGAAATTCGATTCGGTAGACGTTAAGGGAGACTCACCAGTATTCCATGTAACTGAAATAGTTCTCGTCCCTGTCCGGCCAATCGGTGTAACAGACCACGCGCACCTCCCCGTTTGCGAATTCCTGTGTGTGCGTCGTGTAGATGGGGAACATCGGCAGCGAGAGTACGGCTCCCACGATCCAAATGATCACCGCGATACATAGCGTAGCCCTTTTGCCCATACGAGGTCTCAAAGGGTTCACAATGGCCATGTATCTGGAACGAAACACGCGTCGACGATTAAAACTTCCTCCTGGATTACGCGGAACCTACCGGGCAGCGATTACGAACGTGGAGAGAACGAGGACGCGAGCGTTTCGATCGACAGTTACTGCGTTCGAGTTCATAAAGTTGGGAAGAAATCTAGATCGTGCTCATCTCAGAATCTCCAAATTATTTCTAAAGGAAATACATGTGATTCATTGTGAAATCATTTTCAGTAGAATAGAAATTCTATAATTATTTCGTGATCAGCGATTCGAAATACACTTGACAGAGTAAAAAAAAAACAGTTTGGAGATCCGAAGATCCAGAGACGCGCACGATCTAGATTTAAGCCAAAAATCGAGACATTCGTCGCGATGGAGTTTTATCCATCGCGCTGATGTGAGTTCCGTGTCGCGGTACTCTTTAGAAAAATGGAACGTCGACGGTATTTCTCGGCGTGACGCAGATTTTCTTTCGCACGGAAGTTTACTCGCGTTTCGGTACCGGAAGTTTGTCCTCGTTCGGTAGCCGCGTTTGAAGTTCTCCTGAAATTACGATCCATAACTCGGACGATCGTCTGTCAGCTGCGAGAGAGAGGGGCAGTTAAAATTATACGCGAATGCGTGAACGATGCAGAACCCCTTTCCCCTCCCCCCCTGATCGTGTTATTTATCGCTCCGTGTATCGTATAAAGTCTACCCGTTGACCCGAGTGCCGTAGATTCTGTCGATTGCCACCGAAACGGCTCAGCGAATCGAATGCTTTCTCGAACGATAATTAACGAACGGGATATCGAAAGGATATCGGTGTACCTCCTTGATTCAAACTTTCCGAAAGTAGCGTCGCGTCGCTTGGAAAGATTTCGACGAGGTTACGAGGTAAGTCGATGCAATGAGATTTAGTGGAAGCTTGAGTCACGGTGCGGTTCGTAGCGTCCGAAAACCAATTTCCCACGGGCGATCCATAAAAAAAAAAAAACAGATACCAGCGAGATAAAGAAAATCATTTATCTCTACGCGGAGGGCTGGATTTCGCGAAATTGTTATGTCCTCTAAATCCTGCTATACGATTTTCGGAATCCCTACCTCGTTCCATTAACAAAATAAAAAAAAAAAGAAAAAGATTCAGCATCCGTGGTGCGACGTTGAGTCGACGGAGTATAACTTCCCGTTCTCCTCGACAATAACCATAATAAAGGTAGGGATACACATTACTGTAACATGCCCGATTCGCGTGTCGGTCGAGTGTTGATCGTCAGTCGTTAAAAAAATTGCGCAAATGCTTTTCTAAATTGCAACAGTTCACACGCATCAATTAGCATCAATTCGAGCGCTGAATGTACAATTTCTGCTGCAGCCAACGTCCGACCGATACGCGCAATCACGGGCATGGTACGGTAAACGCGTGTCTCCGGGGCTTAAAACGTTTTGTCGTTTCTCCCTTTTCGATTAATCAGCGTCTAACGTCAAGCGTACACGGCGTACCATAAAATCAGAATACGGCGAGGCATACTTCCCCTCGACGGGGCGAGTCCCTCGAATCGAACGACAGTTTAAAAGGAAAGTTTGTCGTAAAAAAAAAATTTCCCTCACGCCTCTCGTCCCGAGTACGCGCCCGTCGGAGCGAAATTTTACGCGACGCAGATTTCCCCGTAAATTTTCCGTACCACGAAGCACACGGCGTATCGGTTGCGTAGATCAGAACGTCGCGCGTCAGCCTTTTTCCGCGACGACAATATGAGGTGAGCACCGAAGAATTTAAGCGAATGAGAGGAACCTTGGATCGCTCTAACGAAAAGTCTCGAGCCGTCGGAAAAGCTACTTCCCATTTACCGTACCTCGCACGACGTTGGCAGACAAAGAACAGATACGGCGTCATCGTGAAAAATCGTTTGGCACGTTCGTATCGAAGAAAATCAGGGAAAAGTGCGATGGGTAGGGGTTGGGCGGGGGGGGTTGGAAAAGTGCACTTTTCGTCGGCGCGCTTCGCGGCTCGCGTGAGCGCGGGCGTATGCGTCAGCGTACCTGTCCGCCGTTCGAAAAATGGGATTCGGTGTGGTGTGACGTAGAGGTGGGCGGTAGTGGGCAATAAAGCGGAGGAAGTAGCAGAGAAATCCATTTTCTAATATCCAGACGGCCACTCCATTTCGCTGTGGGGAGGGAGGAAACTAAAGGACAAATCCCGAGTACACGCCAGAATCACGTCCTCCCTTTCGAATGACTTACGCGCCCTTCAAGATTTCATCCAACGGCCAGTCGTTGCTATTTCGTTGTCGGAGAACGACGGAGGGCGGGGGGGGGGGGTTTACTCTCGAATCCTTACCTCGAGCGTGAAAAACGTACGGGTAGACATAAATCGTGACGACCACGGATAACAATCGCGGTAGGATCCTGGTGATACGTAGGTATGGGTGAGTGAGAGTAGCTCGTTCTACACGAGTATGGGGTGAAATGGATAAGGTACGCAAACGGTGGATAATCATCCCTGGATAATGATGCGAACTTAAATCTTCGAGGAGTTTGACGTCGAGCGTCGGTGTAACTTCTTGGTCGACTTTAATTAATCGACACTAGGTTTAAGGGCGTTTACTACGAGAATTCCAACGAGCACCCGTCAAATTGACGGGTAAACGAAAATACGCGTTTTCTTTACGGATATCGATTTATTCAATTCGAGTCTGAATTAATTTACGATGCAAAATGGTTCAAATTAATGCTATGGTTTTTGGGATATTTCATTTCAAAATTTCATATCCGTCGAATTGACGGGTCCCGTAAACCTAGCGTTAATGGGGCGTTTCGAGCAAATCGTCGACGAAGCCTCGTTTTATCGATAAGTTTCTCGGGATAGTTCGTCTCGGGGTTATTCGTGATAAGAATTCCCTGTAAACGAAACATTCGCTAACCGACAATATATTATTTATCTTACTACCGAATAAGCTTCGAAGCGACGAAGGTGAATTCCACTCAGGCGCGAACGTGATCGCAGAGAGTGGTTTTCTCCTCCCGGGAAATGGACAACGTCGTTTCACAAAAAAAATGCGCATTGTTCGCGAAAGCTATTTATAAAGTTATTTATCGTGGGAGTAAACCAAGATATACGGGTGCATTACGACGTAAACATATTTTGCCCCACGATTGAGAGTAATCGACGAATACTGATTTTGATCTGTGGCGTTCTCTCGGCCGTATACACGTGGACATTCGTTAGCCGTAATAACGTTGGAATTACTATGGATCAAACTCAACCTTGACCCGTTTAATCTCATCTCTCTCTCTCTCTCTCTTTCTCTTCGTCTTTTTAAGCTCCGATAACGCTTCGCGCACGCCATTATACTTCGCGACGGGTACTTCATTTTTCGTAATTGCCTAATATCAGGATACCGAGTCCTTGGCACATTGCGAATTCCTTAACTCGAAAGTATAGCGTCGGATGGCGAGTATCGCGAAATCCTTTTGGACGATGCACTTGAAGAAGGGGAAGAAAAAAAGAAAAATTCTTCCAACAGTTTTCAAAATGTAGGTCATCGCGGGAGCTTTACGATCGAAGGTTTTATACCGGTTGGATGTCAGATGCATCGTAAACAGAATCGTGTTTGTATTGAAATGCGAGCGAGTCGAGCGTGTTCTTGTGCTCCAAGTAAAGGTGATACTTTTGCATACGAGAAGTACTCGTCGTTATTGTCGCCAACAGTGTCGAAGCGGTACGATGTGCGGCGCGTGCTCGTGGGAAATTTTCTGACGATTCTTAAATAAAAAAGAAAAAAAAAAAAGATTTCCATCGTCGCAGGTGTATCACGGCTTCGCGACTGTCGCGTACTTCGCGAAATATTCATCGATGAGGTTGGAATTACGAGCGTAGAAACGATCGATACGTATTCCGAGATTCGCGGATATTCGTCGTCGCGTTGTCGCGATTAATTTGCACGCGCTCGATATTAAAGTTCGCGGTCGTCCCGTAACGTCTGCTCTATAGTATCGTAATTAACGTTTGATAAACTATGTACGAGCCACCGTAGAATGTTATAATTTAAAAACCCTGCTGTTTTCTCCATTCCCCCGCTCGCGTTCTTGCGTAACCCACGGAGTAATTTCAGCAATGTGTTTTAGCGTACATAATGTAAGGGCGTTGATGCGAAACTGTATTAACTCAGTCGGATGCAGGACCCCGGGCGTGCATTCGTCAAGATAAATGATTCAATTCTGTTTTCCTCGTCTCTGCCATTCCAGACAGCACGATGGGATTTAATTTCATTAATAATACGCAATATTTTACGCGATCTCGACTCTTATCTTATGTTTCGTTTAATCTCCAGGCTATAACATCGTCACGAGAATTTCCCCTTTGACGTTGGAAAATGTAAATTAATTTCTCCGACAATCGTCGAGGTCCCTAAAGATTATCTTATTGCAAACGTATCAAACGGAGATTGATACACGATATCCGTCTCGCGCGTTGCTCCCACGATCGAATGAATCTTCGAGACTCGACCTCGTCTTTCCTCGATACACAGCCAATCTTTTCGAGAGCTTTTGCTTCTCGCGCGCCGCGGCGCACGGACCCCTGAAATCGAATCGAAAAATCTCGAGGCTCACTTTTTTTCCTACTCGCCCTTTCCACGTTCGCCGTTTCTCTCGGAGAACAGGAAGAAGCGAGGAAGAGAGAGAAAAGCATTTCTCATTTTCTCCACTCCAAATAGGCACGACCCGAAGATTCCACTTGTAAACGGGAATATCGTGGGGACGAGTGTTTATTAAAAAAAGAAGAAGAGAAAAAAAGGTAAAATGAAAACGAGAATCTGATCTCTCGTGCCTAAGAGTTGTTGGAACTCCCGGAAATTAAATTCTAATTATACGAATCCGGGAGGGTGACGCTGAAGCTTATTTCTTCAACCGCGCGGCTGCCGCTCGACCGACCAAACGGAATCGTTCGGCTACGCGAAACTTCCAGCGACTCTCGACCCCACTGACAGTTTTTAAAAAGAGCGAACCCCGAGTGTTTTCCTATTTCTTCTTTTTTTTTTTTCCTCGGTCCGAGCTTCCATGCTCGACATTTCAATTCTCCTCGACTGCCGGAGTCTGGCCAAGTTCCTTCAAAGTCCCAATTCTTTTCTCTTTCTTGTCATCCAGTTTACCTTCCCCTCCACTTCTCCCCCTCCTCCTCCACCACTTTCGTAGCCCCGTTGTCCCCGTCACGCGTGATTCCCCGACGCGCCAGCGTCACTCGAAACTTTCGAGAACGACGACTCAAACTCGACCCAAACTCGTCGCTTCATATTGCCGATATCTTGACCTGAAATTTATGCAAACTCACCCCCTCTCCCCCCCCCCCGCCCGGTTTGCCGTCGGTGTAGCGAACTCGGGAAGATGCGACGCACGTTACCACTCACGGCACCGAGGGTATGCCATTACTCGCTTCCGCGAGCGGAAGGTACTATTAATTTCAGCTAGGGGCGGTACTTCGTTAAAGGGACGCCCTTGACGTCGCCGGGTACCCTTTTTGTTCCTTCGCCCATTCCTCGGTCCTCAGCTCCCACGTTAATCCGCAGTTGAATTCCACTTCGTCGAGGCATTTTCGCAGCCAGTGTACTCTATCCAAAATCCACGAATTTATTCAATCTCTCGGTGCTCGCCTCTCGCTCTCCTTCCCACCTTACCAAAACCTCTTCTCCCTCGTTGGCTTTTAGGTTGAATCCTCGGCACCGTTATCCTTTTATCGCAGGAAGCGTCGAATACACAGTGCGCGTTTAACATTGGAATACGACGGCGTTAAAGGAGATTCGAGTAGGATCGCTCTTTTGTTTTTACTTTCCTCGGGTAGCGTTATTAAAGGGGGAATAACGATCTGCTCGCGCGGCGGTTCATTATTCGAGGATGTTTTCGCAGTTTACGTAGTCGAATCTCGTTGATACCGATAAAGGATTGTGCACCGTGCGCCGAGGGGAACGTTCGCGCGTCATTGTCGCGAATGACGCTCGACAAAAGATCGGGTTCTCGATTATTCGGCGAATTTGTCACTTTGGCCGTCGGCTCGCGCAGCGTTCACGCGCGTCAGCTTTAATGCCTCGGTAGGTAAATGCGAACCTACTTCGCACTCAGTTTGAGTTACGTGCTCGAACTCTTACGCGCGTATGAGTCGTACGCCGGGGGGGGGGGGGGGGGGGGGATGGGTGAAAAAATCTCCGCCACGGTCTGATTTTTTTCCTCTCCAATTTCCACCCATTTTCGCGGTTCCATTTCGAAATGTTTACCGTGCCTCCCATTTGCATTGAAATAACCTTCGTGGTCCGTCGATGATTTAAAACTTACGCGTCGGCGAATCGCGGTATATAACGAACGAAGGAAATTCGACGATCGTTAACTCCCGGGGTCCAAATATCGGTCTGTTGATCGGATAATTGTTCGTCCCCTGGGTACTCGGAATCGAGTATCGTTGCTCCGATACCTCGGACAGGGTTAAGGGTTTAACCCTTAAATGCATGCATTTTTGAGAAGTATTTATATTTGTCGGCGCCCGTCACCGGGTAGCGTCAATATTAATGTTTCTTTCACACTTATTTCTTAGAAGGAATTAAGAAAAGGATTTTGGATTCGCCATTGTATCATTGCAGAACATAGTATAGGAGTGCGTTGCCGTGCCGCCTTCGTTTCGCCTAACGACATTGTTGCGTCGTCGACGATGGCTATCGACGGTTGGCGACGGCCTAAATGATGAGTGTGTGTGTGTGCATGCGTGAGCGTCGATGCAAAGGCGTTTTTGGGAGATGCGTGCGCTTGCAATAAAGACCACGCGGCATTCGCTCCTGAGAGTTGGAATCGACCGGCCGCATCGATCGATCGATCCTTTAATAGAATAAAGTGAACTATTGTGTGTGAATTTAAGTGGAAATTGCCCAGTAACCATCCTTTCCTTAAGATTCAAAATTAGGCCTCCTACAATAGGTAAAATACCCTCTCTTCGTAATGCCGGCAGCACACACTCGCCGAGACTTTAGGGGAGGCCAGGTAGAGCGAGCGTACGCTGTACATTCTCGGCTGCTTCTCGGCGAGTGTGTACTGGCGGCATAAAGATAAGGTTACCTTATCAGACATCTGAGAAACTCATTACCGAATACGTTTGCTAAGGATAAAGAGTCAGTTTTAGGCAATCACGGCACTGATTTGGCCCGTAAGAGTGCATTAAAGGATTATAGTACAGAAAAAAAAACGGCTTAAATCTAGATCATGCACATCTCTGGATCATTCAGATCTCCAAACCTTTTTTTACTCTATCAAGTGTATTTCGAGTCGCTGATTACGAAATAATTATAGAATTTCTATTCTACTGAAAATTATTTCACGAGGAATCACGTGTGTTTGCTTGCTTTAGAAATGGTTTGGAGATTCGGAGATGTGCATGATCTAGATTTGTTCCAAAAAAAACTTGTGTTCTTAAAATGTGCGGATAGCCTGTAAGACTACCACAAGGAATTCATAACTACGAGGAATGGACGAAGATGGAAATCGAAAGCACGTCTACGCTCCGTTTCCTACCTCGTTAAATCAAAGTCATTCGCTTCGAGACGAGAAGTGAATTGGTTCAAAATTAGATACGTTTTACACTCGTTACACCGTCTAGGTGAAAATCTCTGCGGACGAATATTTCGCGCGGGGAGGTACGAAACATTTATGTGGCCGGAAACTTTCGCGTGCCGCTCGCGTATACAAGGTATTCCACTCTCCTCGAGCATTTTAAATATTCCTTTGGACTTTTATTCTCCAAGAAGCTAGTGCCTCGGGTCCCTTAATTTGCAAAAAATAATTTCCAGGGCATTGCGTCAGCCACGATACCGAATAAGTCCACGCTGGTCATATTTTTCCAAAAATTCTAATCCATCGTCATATTTAAACCGATTCGGTTAAGCGTAAAGCTCTCTCGCTCTACGATATAGTCCCTCGAGTTAAAGTTCAAATTTCCGCGAGGTTTAATTCGAACAGAATGTCGCGATATTTTACCTGGAATAACATTTCATCTAATTACCTTCCACCGAATCATGGCTCTAGGTCCGGGTTCGAATACGAATCGCTCGATTTCGAACGAATTTTTCGTACGACTTTGCAAAACAAAGAAATTTCGGGGAAAATTGTACCTCGGGGCGGCCGCTAGGGGGTTTTATCTCGCATCGAGATATTTCACCCTCCTCGTGATCCTCTTTTCAGTTTCGGCGGTCTCCTCTCCCTCGCGTTTAAGAAACTTTCGGCGCTACACATGTAAATGGCGGATACTTTTTTTAAAATGGTATCACTCGTACACGGTGCTACGAATCACGAGAGAATTCTCACCTCGCGTTTATCCCGTAACCCGAACAATGGCTACGTACCATCGTTTACACTCCATCACTTTGGATTTCCATTTTTCGCAAAGTTTCGCGCGTTATTTTCATTTTACGCCAAGCATCGGGTATACGCGTCCGCTCGCGCGCGCGGACAAAACTCGGAAAAGTTTTTAATATAACGGAACGGTGATTATTCTTCCGCGCGGATGTCTATGGCGGAAGGAACGGAGAATTGTTTGTCGGGAAATCATTGTAATGCTTCCACTCCAAATATCCATCGAGCTCGCGATGCCCGTAATAAATATCCCTCCAACTGCGTTTTCAAATCAAAAGCGTGCCATTTTTCGGTACACGCCGGAATGTAAATTTTCTTTCTGGCAAATTTACGATTTAAAGGATCTCCACCGCAGTTTTATTTCACCGAAGGCATCGTACATCATAAACCGCTACCGTGCACCGCGCAGAAGCTCCTGCCGGATTTATGGCTTAAATTTCGACCGTTTCAAAATGTATTATTGACCCCGAAAGAAAGGGAATAATATTCGCGTGGAGTTTTACAGGCATATTTCAGGCCACCGTACGTGTCGTTACGTTCGCGTGCAGTTGGGCCGTGACGAGAAAAAAAAAAAAAATATACATTCATATACATTAATTGTTATTTATAACGAGAGTCCATCGAACGCGGAGGTGGGAGTCATACAAATTTCTACCTGTCGCGCCGTTATTATTATTCGCAATAACGATACGCGTCTCAATATTTCGTCGCAATATTTAAAAGCAAACGCGTACTCGTCCGACGACGGCACTGTGTTTACAACGTGAAAGGGAAATACTTTAAAACTAGCGATTTGCAATGCAGATAGCCGGTAAGACACAAAGGTGCATCTGCAATTGTGTTACCCGCCCTCTTCAAACTATAGAATACTGCGTTAGCGGCGGAAACTACGCTGCCGGGAAATAGTATTTTGTTAAAATATAGTTCGTCGCGAGGTTACACCGGCGCAAAAGTTTCGAAGTGTACACCCCCTCCCCACGCCGCCCTTTACATACGTACGTACCTACAGTGCGTTTCTTTTAACTCGAAACGCAGGAATATCTCGCGAAGCGTAAAAGTTATGGAGAAAAAAAAAAAAGAAGTGGTCATTGCGAAAGTCCTTTGGTAAAAGAAGAATATTTACGTCACGCGATGTCACCCTCGGTACAAAATAACTCTGTTAATAACATTTTCTATTTCACGTCCACGCGATATTCCAAGGTTTCCAATTAAGAGAAATACCATGACTATTTTCTTCGTTATCGGATTAAGTAACTCCTCGAACGTCGATTAATCGTCTTCGTTTACCATTTCCGTTACATTATAATTCCAGCTGACTCTTCCCCGCCTCTGTCGCGGTTGTCCCGCGAGGCGTTCACCGCGCTATCGAATTTCGTATTATGACTGTTAATTGGCGTTACAGCTTCAATTGTTGTACCTCGCATTAGTGTCACGGACGACCGTCGCGCCGTACGCTTCGACGTAGTACTACGAGCGTCGCTGAGAACAGGGTCACTTGCCGTGAGATTGGAGATTTAGTGCTCTACCGATCATAGACTCGATTCCCAACCGCGTTAGCGAGGAAACGATCCGTTCCATCGATCACTGGGATATCGATCGGCGTTGCGATTCCTCGATAACACGAGTACCTAAAGCGTTCGCGATTTAACGGAGGTTACGGTCCGTCAATGATATTTCGGTACTGTCGCGTGTCATCGGTACCGTTAACGCGAACGTTTTGACGGTAATTTGTATCGTTGTTTGTGCTCAAATTTGCATTGCGGTCGAGCCTCCGGTCGATGGCTTTGGACAGCTGCGGTAGAATGCTTTGGCACCGCAGGGACATACTCGTCGCGGTATTAGGCAAACAGAATCTATATCGATCCCCGTGTTCGAGTTGTTTCCGAACAAGTTAATATCTTTGCGCGTACGTACACAGGGTAACCGAGCATCGTCGGAAGTTTTGACGCGATCCGAAGTAGGAATAGTTTCCACGGCATAGCGACAAAACGTATGGCACTCCGCGGAGTTAGGCGAACGAGACTGAGACTCAATTTTTATGGTCCCGACTATGCCTCGCGCGATGGCTTCCAAGCTGTTACTGGCACGCAACGATTTACACAATTCGACCGTGACTATTGTCTTGAAACGCATATGTCGAACGAAATGATAGACATTAATTCCATTTCTCTATACAGATTACGAAGGAAGTTATATTTAGTGTTATAAGAAGTGGTTCAACTATCCCGGACTTCCCCTACGTTAAAGTAAACGGAAAAAGAGTACTTGTTAATTATTTTTGATATTGTAACATGAATAATAAAAATAAATTTTTGTTCTTTCTTATAACTTTTGTTCTTTTGTTCTTTCTTCTTCCTTACTAGGAATTGAACAATACGCATTTATATCATAAGTCTCCGACTTGATGTATATACACAGAAAGATGTTTGTGAAAATTCATAAGAGTACATTCTACAGAATACATAAGGAACAAAACGTCGACAATGATAAAATAGAGAGTGATTTAATTACTATCTCAAAGACCTACAACGCCAAACGTAGCATATGGAACAAAAATATGTAAGCGAAGGCCTACCTGTTACAATGGATTAATAAAAATAATAATAATTTGAGAAAAATAAAATTAAACAATATAGCGTGCACTATGATGTGCAAAGGTCCCGGTGTAAATAACTCGAAAATGGCTTCAATGAAAAACTTTAAAAATAAGCTGCTTATGTACATCGCAACGTGTTCTGGGCCACAGAAGATTGACGATCGGCATGGAAGAGAGAACCGATCATCGATTATCCTCACTCCGCCCGTTTGAACGTAACAGTCGCGACGTTTACTCGCGACGATTGCCTCCGAATTGTGATCGACGCTCGCGCGGGTATTGCGATTAAGATTCACGTTCTGGCGCGCGTTCAATAGCGAAGAGTTCTCTCGAATCGATTCGTGCGACCGGCGCCGTCAGTGACATCGGAATTTTAATCGGTTCTCCAATCGCCCGGGGAAATGGCGGCGTAGGCATTTTGATTAAAATTCGCGTTGCGGTTTACGTTCGCGCTCGAATTTCGATTTACGTTCACGCTCGCATTCTGCTGTTTATTTACGTTCGGACAGCGCGCTGAAGAAAAATTATCCCGTCGATCGAACGACGCGCGCTTTTAACTCTCGCGACAGCCGTGATATCAAAAGGGTCGTGTCGCGCGGTAACGATTTCGTGTTCGGTATTGAGCCTCTCTTTACATTTACCCCAGGTTGTATCTAAATATACCCCCGTTAGCGATATCTAAATCTCGATCATCCGGAAATGACGTTAACTGAGATAACAGTCGCGTTGTTACGGGTTGTTTAATCGCGGCAACAGGTTGCTACTCAACAGGTTCGGTTGCTTTTGCTACGAGACCTAACACGAATGACGCGTCCGAATCTACATCTTTAATGCGAACCCTCCGGTATCGACGTTCGTTTAAATTTGAATCCCCCGATGGGGGGGAGAGTAAGTGCGACCACTTCATCTTTTCCTCCCGGCATATCTCTCGTAAAGTCGCTTACCGTGTTATTCGGGAAATTTATCGTTGTCATGGGCCGCGTTACGCCTCGTTCCTATCCCCCTTCGTTATTGCCAAATATTCGTGTACGGATTCTACGCGACGCTTCCTTTACTCCGGGGACGGTGAGCGTCTCTCTTCCCGTTCAATATCGACTGTATCGACTTATCAACAACGGGGGACGGTGTCTCGAGTGACGTTCGCGCTGACGTTCCCCTTGCGGGTATTCGAGGCCCTCGGTTGACATTTTGATTCGCGTTAGAAGCAATCTGCGTCGTTCGGCCTGTCTGCTTTCGAGGAGAAACTGCCGGAAGTTGCGCGCTTGCAGAAATGGCTGACGTTGCGTCTACTGTTTACGTGGGTAACAAATATTGTCGGTTGTTTAAACCTAGAAGTACTTCTCGTGTCAGTACGGGCTCTAAAATTATTATCTTCTTAGCAACCCCTGCAACTCTGGTGTTTCTTTCCATTAAATATATTTTCAAATACATTTTATTGTCGTTTGGATACTTGCTTCAGGAAAATTATCCATCTACCCTGTACGGCGGTGTTTGACCGCACGCGCGGTCTACGACCTGACTGTTGTGTTTTTTATTGTTCAATTATATTTTGTTTGTGCTTACTTTATTTCCAGTAAATATTGCCCTACACGAACTTGCACGTAACTGAGCATATTTCACTTTGCAGAAATATATTTTAAATGCGTTTAGAAAATTTAAATCATTCTGGGGCCCCCCACGGACCCCAGAAGTGTAGCGCGTTACAGAAGTGTTTATAGGATTAAATAAATGTTTGCGTTACCGTCAATATTGTGCCGATTGTTCGAGTTTTACGTTCTTTATAATCACCTTCTTGTCTTAAGCTCGAGCGCGAAGCAGATTTCCACCGACAAATTTAATTCCGCGTTGCCGATCGGCCCTAGGAAGATTTTCTCTGTTCGCGTGATATTGAATTTTCTATCGAGTTTGCGGCTTTGAAGAATTTAAATTTATTTAATTCGATGCCGCTGGATAGGATAACGCCTTCGCGGCGACGAGGAGGTTACCTCTGACTTTATTACGCTCCTCGCGCTTTACAACGCTTGATTCCGCTCCGACAAAGGAGTTCATTCGATGTACTCCCGAGTAGATAAGGCTATGCTGGTTCTGGATCACGTTTGAGGCCAATCTCACGTCGGACGGGAAGACGCGATCAGATAATGGAGCTATAGTATATAGCGTGGGACGCAATATTGCGAGTGTAGAGGTGGGCAAAAAATATCGATGTTTTTGTTCGATACATCGATGTTTTGCCGATGTTTTTTAGTCTCCGATGTAACGAAAAAAACATCGATGTTTACGCCCGATGGACGATGTTTTCATTAAAAATTTAATTACAAATATCTATATCGATAAGACCTGAGTATAAATATATGCATACGGTAGAAAACATTAAATCATGATAATAGTTCAATATAATTAAATCCATGAGGTTTGTAGAGTTTCATTTAAATTTAAAGTTGTATTCGCGTTCTCTAATATCCGTGTGTGGGCGTGTTTTCATTCTGGCCCTTCCCTAGCCAAAGATCCCATATATAGTAGATAGTAGATAGCTACTATCTACTATCTATACCTATACTGTATTCTATCGACTATAGTAGATAGTATAGTATAGTAGATAATATCTACTAGGTATAATAAGTAGCTATAGTAGATAGCTACCATCTACTAAGTAGTACAACAGTAGTAGTGGTAGTCAATAGTTAACCATTATCTACTACAGTACCAGTAGTTGTAGATACTAGATAGTACTATCTCCTACCGTAGAATCAGGTCTTCTCATCTGATCCGAGATTGGCCTCGAACGTACCTCAGAAACTCTACTATCTACTCTCCCGCGATAACGTCCGCGGTTTAAATTCGCTTTGTCGTTTGCTTTGCGATTTATTATACCACCGACGCTACGGCTCCCCGTTTAACTGGCTTTATCTTTAACGCTCGTTTGGACGCTCATTTGTTTCACCTCTCCTACGCGAAACTGCACGCCGTAGCGGTTTTTATTATCAACTAACTTCACGAATTTTAACTCGATATCATTTCTCCTCACCGAACTATCCCCTCACAAACATTCAATCGTATTCGTCTTCTCGCGCCGGACGAAACTCTTATAATCACCCTGTAATAGATTTTCGTCTCGAAGAAACACGATGAAACTGCGCGGGTTAACGTCTGAAATTTATTCAACGACGTACGAAGGAAATCAACCGTTGTAAATATTTGCGTTCGTGCTCCCGGATGCATCGCGATACATCGATGGCTAGGGCGCAAGAACACGATTCGCAGTTTTGCTTTTATGCGCTACTATGATTATCCGCAAACTACTTTGACGGGCGCGCGTGCACGATATCCGTGTTCACCTACGAATACCCAGTCGTCCCGTTATAACCTCGTGGGAGTTGCGGTAGATTCATATTTTTCCCGAAACATGTTTTTCATCATTTTACCAGCAAACGTTCTGTACGTCAGGTCTACGAGTCGTAGGTGGTACGATATAACGTCGCTGACGATTCGAGGTTGCGTCGGTTAATAATAATTTGCGTATTCGCGAACGTAGACGAGACATTCGACGATCGAACATATATGTTCAATTGCAATCGGATCGATCGTACCGAATTATCGTCTATTCCGGTACACATTGTGGCATCGTCGGAATTTAAATTCCGTTCAACCCTACCGATGTAACCCGTAATGGTTTCTCAATGATTTATTTTTCAATCCAGGATCGATTCAATTCGCGGTCGCTCCTCTACTCTGTCCCCGATCGGAAATCTCGTTACACGCGATTAGTTTATAATCGCTACTTCGATGCCGTCTCAACGGCGATCATTAAAACTCGTTTAACTCATCGGGATCTCCCTGCGTTCTCAATCCGATTCCCATTTCCTTGACGGTGATCAGCTTCTGCCCTGACCTTCGTCCGGGCAAAACGATTTGAATCTTCGTAATCGTTCCCTGTCTGCTCGGTTATCGCCACGGAGACGTTGCCACGATCGTTCTGGAAAATTGAATTCCGGATCGTGGCCATTTTTCGACCCGGTCCGATCGAGAATACGTGCCCCCCTCCGTTCTATCGACTCACGTCGTTGGGAAATTCACGGGCTTCCTTTCCCGGCGATCGGCGATGATCCCGATAATTAGAGAATTCCTGCATTTTTCATTTTAAAGGCGATGTTCCGAATTTATCAATTCCTCGCGAAGGTGCCGTTTAATCGCTTGCGCTACGATTTAACTTTCGGTTGAGCAGTGCCTCAGCGCGTTGCTAGGGTCTTACATAAAGAATTTTACACGGATATGAATGAATATTCACAACAACGATAACATTTTATTAATTAATAATCTACTGCGGTATGGTAAATTTCAGCGACAGTAAATGCCTATCGACGCGGTGTACACGTCGCTGGCTGCTTTGGAACAAAAGCATCCCGACGTGCTTGGCACGTGTTTATAGCGCAAGTGGTTAAATTACCCGCGGGCACATATGTATTATCCGTGTACCTGATAGAGTTCGCGCTATAGGCTCCGCCCCTTTTCCTGAAGCCTGTCGATCGTTTTCATCGGAAGCCGTTGAGCCGACAAACACTCGCAGTTGTAAGTTCAATAATTGAAATAGGTGCACTCCAATAGCACGAGCGTGCCCGATTGTGAAAAGTCCAAATCAACGCACGATCCACGAAATAAAGTGTCTCGTTCCTACGAAACGAGTATTTTATTCGCGTTACAGGCGAGCTGTTCGTTCGATAAGCTGTTAAAATTCTACATCTTTACTGGGTATTCGAAGCGATATTCCACTCGTTCACATTTTGAAATTAAACTTCCGCGAATGCCGGGTCTACGATATAACGTATCTTTTCACTTAAACCACGCTTCCTCGAATTCGAATTCAACCACCGGTGCAGGGATTAACTTCGAGTTTACCTTTCTTAGTTTAGTGCGCTATCCCTCGCTGAATTTCGTATGCAGTTTTCGTGCCGTGGAGATGCAACCGAGCGCGGCGTCGTTTCAACGTCGCTCTTATTCCAAATTGGTATGAGGGGCGCGTGCGCTATGCACAACCGAAAGTTAGTTGCATCAACTTCCGCGGTTTCGCGGATGGTTTATTGGGGCGCGTAACATCCGTGCAGATTAGCCGCGTTACGCGATAACGCGCGATACGTTGGTATCGCGGAAATTCCGGCGGCAAGGCGGATCGACGATCTATTTTTGTTTCGGGAATGATAACGATCGTTCGTGCACGTTAACATTCGAACGTAAGCTTCTTATTGCTTCGTCAGAGGCATCGTCGTCCACCCTCGAAATCGGTAATATGCGTTCGGACAAAATAATCCACGAAAGATACAACGGAGGGTATGTACTTGTAACTTTATTTGATACCGAGTACGTCGTATTCGAGAGAGCGATCGCAACTTTATCGAGTTTCTCTGTTCGAGAAGAATCGAATGCTTCGGTACTTCAAGGGGAGAAGGACGTTCGTGTACGGGCACAGGCGAATGAATAGGAATGAGCGTACGGAATGTACTTCAACGGTTTCTCTCTCTCTCTCTCACGCGCTCCCTGCACAGGGAGAGAGACTCGCACTCTCGCCCGAGAGAGAGAGAGAGAAAGAGACTAGCAGTCTCTCCCTCGAGAGAGAGAGAGGGACATACTGGCACTTTCTCCCTCTCCCTCGAGAGAGAGAGAAAGAGAGAGAGACTCGCACTCTCTCCCGAGAGAGAGAGAGAGAGAGAGAAAGAGACTAGCACTCTCTCCCTCGAGAGAGAGAGAGAGAGAGACTCGCACTCTCTCCCACGAGAGAGAGAGAGAGAGAGAGAGAGAACGCATATTTATTATCCTTCCGCTGATAACTTTTGTTCTCCCCACCCTTAAGGACGTATCGCAACCTGGACGAAATTGCATGAAACACTCCCGACGCTCCTCCCCCGTGTGTCGGCTTTGAACTTCCTAAATGAAATGCTATTTATTCCTGCTGGAATGGCGACTTTTGATTCGCCTTTCGCGACGAACGAAACTCGATTTAGCTCTGGAACAATTGCGCCGAGGGTCGCGTCGTACCACCGACCGACCTGACGTGGGTGTACCAAACGCTCGGCTGCGCTTTAATGAGCTTCAACGTACTTCGCCGGCGGAGGGGGAGGGGGTGAAAGTCCGAGAGACAGAGACGCGATCTTCTTTCCTAATCGAACGAAAAGGCCGAGCAATTGCTCGGTTGATCTCTCAACCGTTAATGCGCCCTGTCAGCGGTCGAGCTATCTCGACGTGAATCGTTTTTCATTTTCCTCGCTGATATGCATTACCGCAGGAACCAATTTCCATTTGTTACACGCTCGTCACGAAAGCGCCAACTTTGGGGAAAACTACCCTCGGCGCACTTTCCTTACGCGTTTCTTTTCCAACCCCGTTCGCCTAACCCACCCCTTTGTTACGTTCCACGCCCCTGAGCGCGGATTCATCGACGTCACGTCTTCGACCTCCACGATTTTTCCTCTCTCTCTCTCACCCTTTCTTTTTTCAATAAAAACACCCACACCTCTCACGAATCGCGTCGACGTGCACGCTTCGTACGATTATTCACCTGTCCCGTCGCGAGAACGAGCGCGAAAAAAAAAACAAACCTGATGTAAAACCGTCACGCCAACCCCTCGATTACATACGTTCTCCGCGAAACTCCGAAAGGCACCGGAAGGTCGATAACGCGCGATATATAGCGCGGCGAAAAACTGTTTTGAATATTCTGAAAGGCAAATGGACGTCACTAATGTATCGTCGATCGAAGATTCTCACGTGCTCGAATTATCTTTTCAACGCTCGAGCGCGTCATATTATATTCCAACGGTATCGCAAACAGGCGCTCACGCGTTACACTTGCCGTATCGTCGTTTACGCGTCCAACGACAATTGTCTACGCTCATCGTTTCACCGTAAACAACGTGTCCGCGGTAGAATTTTCACACGTACCCGTACACAAAGACCGTTCCTTCCGACGGGAATTCTCGCCGCGGTAGTCTGTCGGGCGTTTCTGATAACGCACATTATCATTTATCGGTGCGCACGCCGTAGCCAATCGGGTGTTCCATTCGCATTCTTCCAGCCGATCCGTCCGGGCATAACTCTTCGACGTAGTCTCGGTGACTATAGGGCCATTCAAAGTCATCGGTCGCATTGACACCGCTCGTAGAATGCGTGGCATCGCGGTCTAAACAATGCCGGTACATCGAATCGCATTACTCGGAACGGTATTGCCGAAAATTAATTCCCTGTAATAAATTCGCGGACCGCCGTATACGCCCTTCTCTATCGCTATCGGGAATCGGGGTTGACGCGTGAGGGTGGAGGGATGGGGGGTGTGTGATTGTACTTTCTCTCACTCCCTTCGAGTATAAAACAGTATTCCTGAGTTTACGACCTAAGTACTTTCCGATACGAGTGACGCCTGTTGCCCGCACAGGAGACCTCCCGAGACTTGAATTTTTATTACTCGAAAGTGGAGCCTCGCCGTGTCTCTACTTATGGGCGTATAAATAATAACTGATAATAGATACGAGGAAGGAGAAATATTTTGTCGGGTGTCACGGATGAGTTTGCAACCCTCTCGCTTTCGCTGGTACTCGACAAACCGGTCGATTCAAACGCGACGCTATTTACGGAAAAAATTGCAGGAACTATAATTTTCACTCTATTTAGACGCAACGACGCTCGTCGCGGTACTAAAGGTTCGTGGGATAAGGGAGAAAGATGGGTGACGATGCGACGCCTCCAAAACTTTCGTGAAACTCTCGTATCGTACTTACGCTCTTTTGATCTCCACCTCCCGCGTTAAGGGAGAACATCTGTTTGAAACCTGAAAGAAAATGTCTATTTTTTTGGATTTTCTTTGACTATACTAAAAGAGCAATAAAAAGATCCTTAATGGTCCTTAGATTTTAATCCTTAAAATCATTAACAGATATCCAAAAGGATTATTGTCTCGCGTTTATGGTTTAGTCAAAAGAAAAAATCCAAAAAACATATGTTGTTTTCAGACTTCAAACAGATGTTGTTTCTTAATTCCGAAACTATTCCTTGCGTTGGTAGTACACCTGCCTGAGACGGCCGTATATACACCGGAGGCTTAAATATTTCTGTCCGAGCGTTGACAGAGGAAACCAGAATTTCGCGTCTGAGATCTACGAGCTTCGTCTCCTGTTTTGCGCTCCGTACATCCGAGCGTTATTTATCTGTCCGAGTCGAATCGCCAAGGTGGCGTCTCGTTCTATACCACGGTCGAGTACAGGTAAGCGTACACTCGTTCGACTTACGAACCGCGTAGAGTTTCCACCGGTGTTTCGCGTTTCACGATCTCTCGATTCTCCCTGCCCTTTGTCACGAGCGCCACGGATAATCGTTAAGTAGACTTTGGTGAAAGAATAACTTGAACTTAATCGGCTCGCGGCCATCCGAGTAGCTTTCCCGCGAAACTAGTTTAAGTTCTTCTAAGTCGCGACGTTGAGTGCGGTTCGTAACCCACGGAATCTGAATCTCGCGGCCGATGTTTGGATCTTGAGAGATAAGCCGTAAGTACGGCATGCATCGTCGTGGAATCGATGAGGTTTCAATTGAGTCGTCGATGCGGATGAAATTTAATTCGCGGCTCACCTAATCGCGACAAAAGGCATTTTACGGAGTAGAATTATTAAAGAAAAATAAAATACGGAGAATTCGTTTTTACCGATAGTCGAGTTTGGTTAAAGTTTATAATTGCGGGTAAATTATATTCAATGGAAATTCATGAAAATTCAGATCCACTCGCGTCTTACGATGAACCAACCGTATTAAATTTGCGCCGCGAGAAGTCGGGTAGTCGTAATTCCTTGCGGAAACCTTTTTGCCTTTTTCGCGGTAAAGGGAAAGAATTATTGTTCCATTAGACCAAGCGGATCTGTTTAATCTTTCGCGGCAGTAAAGTAAAGCTCCGAGTTATAGGGTGAACGCACCAATGAACTGGCGGGTACCAACGAACGAACGAGACACGTATTTTTAAGCGGGACGAGATATATAGAGGACAGAATATTTTCTACTTAATTTTATTCATCGGAATGGCAGCTGATTTTTTTTCCTCTTTTTTGCTACAACGAGAAAGCGGTTAATTGTATTATAAATTATAACCGGTATGGGGTATGTTATCAACTATCAACCTTACTCGCTCGTTCGCTGATCGAATTTTCCATCGCGTTCGCAAGCGGGAAAGTCGTATTTTCCAAAAATTAGCTCCTGTCCTCCGCCTTGAGACGAGTTATGTTTCTCCGATACTCTCGTAAAAAAAAGACATCTCTCTCCTCTCCTTTCTTCCGTTTTATACGGAGTCGAAGTTCATCGCAACATCGTAGTCGTTTATCGAAATCCGTAACAACTTCCTCTCGGGGCGACTCAGTCGTTCACCTAATTATCGTAGCGTTTCCTGAACTTCTTAAAACGTGGCAGCGTTGGTAATTGAACTTGGAGAGGTTCGTTTATTTTCACGTTCCAAAAATAGATGGGGAGAAATAATGAACCCGGTGGAAACGAATTATCGTTCCGCGTTTTTCCACTTCGCCTCGTCCAGTCGATCTTTTTTTATCCGATCGTACTCAAGCTTCGCTGTAACCTTCGATATTTTATCTTAGCGCGATACCCCCGTCGCGGTGAACCCACGCGCTTTTACCTTCGCCCTGCGGGCCGCGTCGGATAAACGCGCGAAAACGTGCTTTCGTAGGAGCTTGACATCGATCTGTTACGGGCAATATAAACCCAGATGTAGCATTCAAAATGCAAATGCATGGGGCCAAGTACAAGTACGAGTTTGTCTATGAAAATACAAAGCAGCGAAATGGTGCCTCGAGCGAAAAGGTCGCCATTGTCTCGTGGAGCATTGGTAAATATTATTAACTGCGTTACAGAGAAGACGACGTTTCTTATGAAAAACTGCAATTTTTGAGATCGCATATCTCGTGATTCGCTGGACCAATTTTTATCTAATCGTACTCAAATTACTCATCTTGGCGCGGCCTTTCCGATGGTTATTGCAGTCTTTTTTTTAAATTAATTGTTTAATACAGTTTGACCACCTCGAAAACCCCTGTTCGTTGTTCCCGGAAAAGATACAAGGTCTAGTCTCGGGTACTTGTACCTGGCCCGAGACAAGACCTTGCCTCTTGATAATTGAGAATTATTTATAATGCCCGTACACGTGTTACAGCCAATGTAAATAATAACACGATCCTGGCTTGAATATCCCTTTGGGCACTTGTTAAATTGCCCGACCATTATAAATAATGCCCCAATCATTTACATTGCCCGTAACAGATCTAACAACAAGCCATGCGTGGACTCTCGGCGAATCGCGAGGAAAACGGAGAACCCGGTCGATCGAACGCGTTCAGGATTTCTGTTTCGATAAGCTCCTTTTATTTTATTCCCGCGGAATGGCGGTCGACGGTGCGCCGGAAGTACCACGTGTATTCGAGATACTCGCGCCTGGCTCCTTTCGGGCGACTCACGAGCGAACCGTGAAATGGCATTCGTTAACTCGCATTGTTCCCTCTAACCGCGGAAATTTCATTAACCTGTTTCGCTGCGACGCGCAAGATGACTATTACTTCATACTCGACTCGCGTAACTCCACCGCCGCGGAATATCGTTTGCGTATCATATCGCCGATTAATTTGTACTCTTGCAAGTGTCTTGGTTTCTCTCGTAATCGTTCGCGTCGGCTGTGCTCAATATGTAATCAGTGCACTCGTGCACTGAAAATGAGTAATGATTATGAGAAATTTCAAATTGGCCATTTTGATCCCATTGATGGATTTAGTGTTAGGACGCGGATGAAATACAAGAATTTATTTAAGAAGATTCTCTCTCTCTCTGGTATGCCGTAGCGACTGACGAACCATTCACACGTATGTGTACATATACATTTACCTCCTCAGACCGTACTTTTTATTTTGCGTAGAAACATTTTTTTTTTTGGAAATTCTCTTATTTAATACATTAAAGGTACGCGGGAAAATAATTTTTGTTTCTTTTTTATATATAACGCGAATAATTAATAGAATAACTAACGTAAATATTATACTGTACAATATCCCTTGAAAATGCCTGTCGATAATGTTTACGACCGCAATTACGTTCGCCTGCCGCAAAATGGAGGCCGTTATCTCGACGGCAGAAGCCAGAAGCGCACGTGTGTGACGGAGTAACTCTCTAACGGAAAGACCAATCGAATAGCTTTGTTTCTCTCTTCGTTAATCCAATAATTGATATTTGAAATGTTCGTTATAGAAAAGAAATTGTAGAATAAAGAATCGACTCCTGATTCTTAGAGTAAAGAATTGATTCTTAGTCAAGTTGAATAGGAGAGAATGGAATTCAAAAGATCGATTTTTTGACGAAAAGAATCGATTCTTTAAAGAATCGAATCGTAATCGAACATCCCTAATAAGATAGACGTATATGTATAGTTAATTGATTAATAAGGAACCATTGCAAAAGGGAAGTCGACGCACGCGTCTGGTGCATCTGGTCCACCCTACATTTCTCGGTTAAAAGAACTAAACAAAAATAACAGAAGTTACCATTCCTTTTTACAGTTTAAAAAATTTCGCGAATAATCATTCGAACCACGCTCAACGTCGCGCTTCTTTTTTTTTTTTTTTTACAACACAATCCGCTTTATCAACATGCGATCACGAGGCACCGGAATCGATCAAAGGTGCGTAATTGAAACGCTTACCTGTCAATGGATATTGCCACCAGGGTGAAGACACTGGCGCATATAGTCAGTACAGCAATGAATTGGCAGATCTTGCAGTAGAGCGTGCCAAATGGCCAGTGGCTGTTTAGCATGTATATGTAATTGACCGTCACGTTCAAAGTTGATACCATTGCGTCGGCAATACTGAGGTTCACCAAGAAGTAATTAGTGACGGTGCGCATTCTCTTGTGTGCGAGCACGATCCATATCACTATGAGATTACCGCCGGTTGCAACGACTATCATACCCGCGAACAATATCGTCCAGATTATTTGTCTCCACCATGGTAATATAAACTGATTGCCAAGTTCCAAGTTCGTGGTGTTGGTGTCGTTGTAATAGGTGTAGTTGTCCATCCACTGGGACGCGTTCCAGTACTCGAACGTGGAATTCTCGAAATCCTCGAGGTCCTGCATCACGATCTCTCTTTTTTTTTTTTCTTCGTACAAGGGTTTTATCAACGATCTATCGACATTCGATCTTATCGCCGAACGTTCGACGTTCTAACGTTCTATGCGTACGTTTTGAGATTATTCTCGAATTTTCATCTTCGTGCCTCTGGTACTTGTAACGTATCGTCGATCGTTCTTAGATACGACTCGCTTATCTCGATTATCTCGTTAATCGCGGATTATAATTTATTTAGGAACGAGAAACGCCGCGAGCTCGAGGAACAATTATCATCCTTCGGCAGGATCGTCGATCTAGTTACACGAATATTTAACGATCGAAGAAGTACCATTATCGTCACGTTTCGCGGTTCGATTCACCTGCCATTTTTCAGAAACCATTAGCACGGAACATCGAAGCCACTATCGCGAATCATCACTCCTCGCGAACCATCGACGAACAATTTTCCGTTTAGCTTTTCACTCACGTCCCTTCCGTCGTCGTACGAACCAAAATCCTCGCTCCTCGGTATCCCGCTCGGGGTTAGTGCTCCGCGGTTTTGAGAAACTCAGGTCGCCCGAGTTCCGTTGCGGAGTTTCCGCGATACCGAGGCGATCATTTGTTCCATAGAATTTCTGGCAATGCGGTGGGATAAGCGTGGGACAACCGGTAGCTCCGACTTGACGTCCGACTCCCGCTTCCACTTCCGTTTCACGCACGGACGCCCCGAAAAGCTTACTATCCGTACGCTCGGGGAATCGTTGACCCGTTCGACCAATCGGTATTGTTTTCACTGGTCGCCTCGCGCAGATGAACGAGCCTTTTTTTTTTTTTATATCGAGACATCCAATAAGTGATTTAGGTTCTCCTAGCCGCTATCATCGTTCATTCGAGTTGCGTCCACGTCCCGCGTCGGTCGGTAGCGATAAATTCTCGATCAAAGTGATAAGCGCGTTAGTAGCGGATTACAACGTCTCTCGTCGTACGACGATCGAGCGGATGGACGTCGTCGGGACGATCGGTTAACATCGTCGTCGTTTTTCTTTCTTTTTTTTTCCCCTCACCCCAATCAATTACCCGCACGATCGATCTAACGGAGTCGAAGTTCGCGCTTAAGCGGGAGGAACAATAACTTCTCGAGTGGCGGCGCGAATTATCCGTCGCGCTGTACGAACAGCACGTTTCACGTCGGGCCCCGAGGAAAACGTTTTCGCCTAGCGTCGACGTACGTACGTACGTTCGACGTGATCCCTCCTCACACGTCGGTCGTTTTCAGCGCGTGAAAAGAATCCGACGATCTACCCACGCTTTCCCATCACGTTTCCCGGACACGAAAGCCGTATCCTCCCTCCATTGTGCCCGCGCTCTTTTTTACGATTTCGAGATCCATGGGTAATTACACCCGAAGAAGCTCTCGGCCGCTTATTGTTAAAGAGATCCACGTCGGGATTCTGGATAAGTTACGGCCGACTCTCTCCTTTGCCGTTTTGATCGACAGGCATTTCGATTTAGCGTTAACTTCGGCCTCACGACTCAGCCCCAAGATTCTTTTGTTCGCCCTTCGAGTGCGTCTGGAAGCACTCGGATGCTCTCGAGGCGGACCGGGACAGAGGTGAAACTCGCGGTTCCCCTGGTAACGTCTTGTTCCGACGCTTCTTACACTCCTTTCTACCTTATTCTCCGTCTTTCGGTGCCCTCACCCCCCCCTCCAGCTCGGGGCAGTACTTTGTGCACGTTTTCATTTCCTTCGCGGGAATCCTACCTGGAATTTTAATGCGCTCCGCGCTCTTCTATTTTTCTTTTATGCTTTCCTTTTTTTTCTTCTTCCCTCCTCCCCCCACCCCGCCCCCCACTTCTTTTTCGCTTCTCGGCTAAGACGATAACGTCATCTGCTCCCTTCCGCTCTTCCGGTAGGAAAATAGAAAGAAAAAAAAGGAGAAGCGAGAGTCCCGCGGTGGGGATTCCCGTCGTTACGACGAAACTCCCTTGCGAGAGGGGTTAGCTTCGTATTCCGTCTACCGCGGATTCTCTTAAATTTTCATTGGTTTCTCGAGTATACGAGCGTCGGTCCAATTTTTCGCGTGGACAAGCCGAGTGCGCACGACGTTTCCTAACGCGACGAACGTAGAGGAATCGACCCGGAAACTCGTGGCTCGCATCGCGTTTTTAGAAAGCTCTCGCTATTCATGAAAAGCGGCCTTTGCGAGACTTCCGGCGAGAATGGTATTCCACGCGAATGTTACGGACCTAGACTAGGCTCCCATCTACCAGTCACCGATGATTCCGGGAAGCGTTCTTCGTCGCACGAGCCGAGAAACATCTCCCTGTCGATATAGAGCTCCGGCGCGAGGACAGATTTTCATCGGCCAGAAGAGACCCTTTGTGAGTCGTATTCGCGAAGAATTCGCGACGAACGCTACGTACGAAGGGAAAAACGTCGAGAGGGATATGACGTTCGAGAGTGTCACTTCCGGGAACGTTGACGCTCGCTAGATCGACGGAGAATTATTTTCCGACGTTCCATGCTCGGTACGAGAACGGGAAATCTCCCGCTCGTCCTCGCGATCGTTTCCACGAAGCTACGGAGATGATCCTCATTGGAATCGATGGCCCCCCCCCCTCCTCCCGCCCGTCGGTATCACCCACTTTCCTCTTTACGTCCCGATTCCGCGGGCTCGTTTTCCTCGTGTTCGCGATTCCTCGAACGATCGGGCGCCTCACCCGCCGCGCGGTGTACGGTGGAAGCTCCTCGCAAACCTGAAACATAAATTAGAGAAAAAAGGGATGGTGATTCTTTGAAATGGAATAAATTTCGTGAAACGCGCGAGAGACGGTGATTTATCGCCCGTCGATCCTCTCGTTCGCGTGGAATTTTCCCACGTCGAAAGGGAACCGTAACCCCGTCGACGTGTAATACCCTTTCGCCGTACTTTTTCCTTTTGCCTTTGACGAGCGGGGTACAAAAATTACGAGTCATTCCGCGCGTTCCTCGGAACAGGACGCGAGAGTACCGCCTACGGGGGTCATACTTCGCGAAGAATTCAATAATGAAATTGGAATGAGCGGGATTGGGGGGTGGTGGTGGTGGTGGAGGTCTATTGCTCCAATTAAAATACTCTTGAGCGAATCGCTAGCCTCTTTTTTTTTCGCCGTACCGTTCGCAAAGCCTCAAATTTCAATTCCGATTCCCGTGGACCCCGCGGGATTCGTCTACTCATTAACGATCGACCAGGAGGTCGCAATTATCGTTGATCCGCGTTCTCAAATTCGTACGGTCTCCTCCCACGTTTCTCGACCAACAATTCGTAATGAGCGTCCCTTGTAAGCCGGTTTTTGTCGACAGCGTCAAACGTAAGTACGTCGATCCGCTTTATTTACACGCGAAATATTCTCAGACGGTCGCGACATGCTCGACGCGCCGGAAGTTGGTGTACCTCGTTCGTCGCGCTCCTATGCGTACCGTCACCGATAACTCGGTGCGGCGGGATCAATTATTCAGGCACTTAGATATATGGCTCCGAGGAATTAGATAATTTCGGTACACGTGTGCGGGAATTTTGCCCTCCCTTTACCATGCATTACACGGATTACCGTGTGTAAGCGAGTGCGCATTAATACCGGTTTACCGTGACCCTTTATCGATCACTGGGAAATTATTACTCTGTTCGCTGAAGTGAATCGATATTCGAGACCGGAAGGGAGACATTTCACGGGCAACTGACCAAGGGAAATATTATATGCTTCAGTTTTTAATGAGTTTCGAACATCTCGAAAACTCTCGGTTGTTCTTTTCTGTAAAGGTACGAGGTATAGGTCTCTCGTACTTGTACAATGACCCACAAGGATGCCTTTCAGGTTGTAAAAACTACCACGTTGCGCGTAATGGTGGGGCCATTTTTAAGACCGGGTAAGGCATCCTTGTGGATCATTGTACAGTGCAATGATAGATAAATGGCAGCTGGAAAACACGCGGTTTGATTGGTTCTGGCGTGTTCTACTCGAACATAATTATACGGACGGGCAGAAGAATTTTTACCGTTTTCCGAACTGTCATGTACACTAATTCAGTCTGGTAGCAAAAGATCGTCGGTGCAACTTTTGCCTTTGTACCGCCTCAGGTGCATTCTTCTCACTGTTATACGGTACACTCATACCTCGCTTTACGGCCTAGGTACGTTCCGGAAAAGTTGTACGTAAAGCGAAAAGCCGTATAACGAATCAATTATCTTGATACGTACAAATTCAAATTCAATTCAAATTCAACTAAATTACATACAAATTCAATTGGATCTGTCCCACTTTTGTATAAAATAATACAGTTTTCAGTTCGTAAAGTACTTTACTCTTTTCCTTTGTTATAAATATGCTTGCATGAAAATATTTTTTTTGCCCGTACGTATAACGAAGAAGCGCCGTAATTAAAAATGGCCCTTATACCGAATTGCCGTATAAAGAGCGGCGGTATAGCGAGGTATGGGTACAGGTACTTGGCAATCAAATCTCTTTTGCAAAGAATGCTCTAGTCTTTGGCGAAAAGTATTCCCGTAGGATTCTACTTTTCTTCGGATAGTTTTCGACGCCATTATCGGCGTCGTTGAGACGCTCATTAAAACCGAGCTATCCCTTAGGTCGTGGAAGATGGCCGTCCGCGGTAATTGTCATTCGTCAAAGGTGCTGCGCTCGTTTCGCGCCTCATCGGGAAACGTTTTCACGCGCCTCGTTGAACTCTCGCGAACCCATTCTCTCGCCGGTACCCATCGCTCCTTGCATTTTCGCCATAAACTTCGCAAATCTGGCGCTGAATAACAACCGCCTCACGTTCCTGCCGTTAACGTTCCGAGTGACCGCATTTTAGGAGGAGGAGGACTATCGACGCGCTCGTGTCTCGAACAATATTTGTTCGTTAACCCTTTCGCTACGAGCGGTGACTATAGTCACCCAACGCCTGACGCTCCCTATCTACGAGCGATGACTATAGTCACCCAACACTTGACGCTTAATTTTGTTCACTTAATGAAATATCTATAATTCCTTTCCAATTACTTCGACGAATTCAATTCTTTGGAATAAGTATTTGTACACATGACACAAAGCTGTAACGATTAGATTAGGGACGAGTGCACAAAACACACTAGTCTCCAAATTCTTTTCTTGATTGTAGGTAGCGCTGTTATTCATTCAATAGTTAGGTTGGTACAGGTCTATGTTAGATGGCGTTTATTGGAGTATATGACAATGAGAACATGTTGGGACAGTAAATAAGAGCGATAAAGAACTGCAGAATATGCGTCAAGCATTTTGAACCATTCTTCCTGTTGAATGTGTGTTTTAATGTATTAAGTGAATCAAGTAAAATTATTTTAATAATGTTGCAGGCATTTAGATTAATTGGAATTATTTAAGATCTGTTGTAATCGTTTAGATTCATTGGAATTATTTAAGAACTACGAAAACTGTTCACAGTGGTCCACGAAATTATTTGAATGCTTATTAACCCTTTCGCTACGAGCGGTGACTATAGTCACCCAACGCCTGACGCTCCCTATCTACGAGCGATGACTATAGTCACCCAACACTTGACGCTAGCTATCTACGAGCGGTGACTATAGTCACCCGCGACCTTTTGTGAGCAGAGTATATTTGTTATCTCCATAGTTACCCATCGCAAGTATTTTGCATTTGTTTTACGCTGCGGAATAAGAAGCTGATGCAATGAACAGCAGTATAAAAGTAACATTTCGGCTCTGCGTAAGATACCGCGGTATTGGAGCGCATCACGGGCGATTACAGTTGTTTCGCGAATGCATACTTTTGGCGCGGCGGCTCACTCAGCGAGAGTAGCGCGCCGAAGAATGCGTCCGTAGCGAAAGGGTTAATCTAAGGCCGGATGCAGACGCGAAACATTATTCGCGCGTAACAAACACCGTATCGCGAATGTTTTAGTAACGCGTGTAAGAACACACAATCCTAACTCGATGCATCGCGATGTGTGATACGCGCGAATATTTCACGTCTGTACCCGGCCTAAGGAAAGATGCAGCTCGTAACAATCCTCTTCGAATTATTCCAATCTGAAAAAGTCACTCGATCGATTTCTTCGTAATTCTAAGTGAAGAGTCGAAGACCCGACGATCGATCCGTCAGGAATATTTGGAAGTAAAATTAATGATATTCCGGCGTGAAAAAAACATGGAGCGCGTCTTTTCGCGAAAGGCGCAAATTAAATTCTTAAACAATACGAGAGTCCCCGCTGGTACGGCTAATTACAGGAGCGAGGCGTGAAAAAAAAAATAATAGCAAGATAAAGGAACGCAAATTCGTTTGCGCGCGTGTACTAGATAGAAATCAGTCTCGTAAGTGGCACCATTGTTGGGACCGTGGCGCGAGACTCGCAAGATTAACGTCGAAATTATGCGAGTGCCGACACCGTTTTTACATCTGCGCGTACATTTGAATAACGGCTCTCTATACGTACTACAGTGTGCCGCCATCCCCCTTAGTCGGAGCCGCGAACGGTAATTCCTTTGGTACGTTGCAAGGGGGTTGAACGGAGAAGGGGGGGAGGGGGTGGAGTTTGCACGAGTTACACGCGACCGGACATGGGATTAAAGCGGCATTAATGAGAACAAAATATTGTTACTTCGCCGTGCGTCGCGACTCGGCTTCGTTCGGCCGTAAATTTTCAATGGCGCGTTTCCGTTTTCGGAGGCAGTTCGGAAGGAATTAATTTTTTTTTCGAGTTGTTTCGACGAACGAGTCGGGATTGTTAGCTACCCGATCGTACGTATTTACGCGGATCGAACAATGAACGTAATTCCCCGTGTTTGTACGTGTATAGACACTGGAAAACGTATTTCTCGCGGTTGGTTTATCTGTACTCTCGTTGTTTTATATCTGCCGTGGGCTCGTTTGCGATACGACGAAGCACGGTTTTACTTTAATCTCGTTCCGAACGACTTCCCCCCCCCCCGCCCACCGGAGCGAGTGACGCGTGTCGCAAGTTTTTAATTATGCGCACTCCAGGGAGAAATGCCGTTGAATATCTGAATTGCACTCGAAATGCCTTGTCGTGGTTGAATAGCACGCGAAAATGGAACAATTAACGGTCGAATTGGGTCCCATCGTCCGAAATGCTTCGCGATCGATGAACTCTCGACGAGAGGCGAGGGGATTATTCGGGATGGATTTCGTGACATTCGCGAGCCATCGCCTTTGCATTCGCGCGTGTCCGGCGATCTTGAAGCGATGCATTGGTTTTTTTTATCGCGTTCAACGTTGTTTTGGGCGAATAGCAATTCTCGAGGTTCTTAACGAGTGGAATTGAATCTATCGCGAGTCGCGTTTAGATTCAAAACCTCGGAGAATCAGCCGGCGATAAGGTTCTCTCCTAACGCGTGATGTGCGGTGTATTCGAAAAGTTTGGAGCCACGTCGAGAAAAGCGGAAGCAATGACGCTATCTGTGCTCCGGCGACGACGTAGCCTAAATCTTTTCGAACCTACTATAAAAATTCCAAAGCGTTATCTCTGTTCAGTAGCGAACGATGGCAGTATTCGTGAACAGTGGTTTTGATCCCTTTGTCACCGTGGACGAGAAATTCTGAGATATTAAAGAAATATATTTATCGAAGGATGATATTGAAAATGCAGTGACTCGTCGTTGGTGACGATATTTTTTTAAAAATCTGGATAAGAATCGGTGATTTCGATAAAATCCTGCGATGCCGCACTTTTTGTTCGTCGATGAGAGTGCGAAAGCTTCGATCTTTCGTTTCTCGAACGGCGTATGGTTGCATCTTAGGATCTTATCAAAATGGCCGATTTGGACCCGATTAAAAAAAATTGTTTTTTATATGTTGCAGAATTATGGGTCCACGGTGACAAGGCGATCAAACCACTGTTCGCGAATACTGCCATCGTTTGCTATTAAACATAACACTTTGGAATTTTTATAGTAGATTTGGAAAGATTTAGGCTACATCATGCCGCCAACGGAAGACAGATAACGTAGTTAGTTCCGTTTTTACATAATCCAGGAAATTTTTAAATACACCGTGCATTTTAAAATCTGAAGAGCGAATTAAAAATAAATTGGATACTTGGTTGAAATTTGTCACGAAGACCCGAACGATCCGTTCCGACGGTTTTTCATTCTCCTATCTAATTTGTCACTTACCCGAGGCACGTTTGTCTCGCGTCCCCAGTGGAATACAACGAAAAATGATTTCCCCCTCTGACCCCCACTGTGTACGGCCGTCGATGTGAGAAACGAGTGATCTTACGAAGCTTCGAGCGTGGAAATCGGGACCAACGTGAGATACGCAAATGGCGAAGTCCCGTATTCGAGATCGTCGTTCGACGAGAAAAGTTCTTCTTTATCGCGGGCAACTCGATAGGGTCAATACTCAGCGACAACGAGGGAATAACTACGTTTATCGCGCGTTGCACGTCGCGCGATACATTCGTCGTCGATACTATATCTGTGCTTTCGCGGGATAAAGTAGACTCGTCTTTTACGATTGGCGAGTAAAAAAAGAAATTGCTAGGCATGGCGCGATGAAACAGATTGCGATGCAAAGTACGAAGGGGGATAAAAGGGTAAAATCAGATTTAACGTAAAATCGCGCGTTTACCGTGCGTTCCCGACTGTAAACATTCCATTTAATTTTTGATAGATGCGCGGAACGGTATTACAGCCGCGTCTCCCGCTTAACAGTTACCGTCCTCGTTCCACGAACGCTTTTCTAAAATTCACGTACGACGTAACTTCGGGGATGCGTCGATTAAGAGTTATTTTCTCTTTTCCCAGAAGTTCGCTTTAGTACGGTACGCTCTTTTGCCGAAGAGCCTCTCGCTTCTTCGCCGTGCAAAAACGTGAAGGTCTAATGGAATCGGACTGAAAAAAGCACTGCATCGCAGCGATGCGAGCGGACGAGGCGAGTTCGAGGATAAAAACTGAAAAGTTTCACGCAACTCCGAAGAAAATTATTGCGAGACGGAAAGGCTAGAACGAGAAAAACGAGAGCGTGGTTCCCGACGAACGAGACGAGAGTTTCGATAAATATCAATCGCGTTGCGCCGACGATGAGTTTAGTTTCCCGTTCGGAAACTCTCGGTACACTAACGAACGCCGGTATGTAGGAGGCCTAATTTGGATTCCTAATTAAAGGATTGTTACTGGACGATTTCCACTTAAAGTGACACAAAATAATTAACTTTATTAATGTAAGAATTTCCGCGCTTCGTCCCCGCGTATAGTATTCGTGTATGTATTCGTGTAGTGAGAATATTAACGCCTTGAGCTCCTAGTGTGGTTTTAGCTACAACATCTTATTTGTATCTTGTTATCGAGATCTGACTAGGTTTTGCTGAGTTTCCTAGTCCTTGTAGCGAATGCTGGATCTGTCTTTACTCCCAGTGAATAAAGTTCTTTTTAATTCCGATTAGTCTTACATTAAATCAAAGGATCGATAAATCAATGCGGCCGGTCGATTCTAACTCTGAGTACCTAATGCCGCGTGTTCTTTATTCAAGCTCACGCATCTCCCAAAAACGGCAACGCCGTATATTACGTCTTTAGCTTTTGACTCTCACGCATGCACATACGCACACTCATGCTATACGCCGTCGCCAACCGTCGATAGCCATCGTCGACGACGCGACAATTTCGTTAGACGAAACGTAGGCGGCACGGCAACGCACTCCTATCGGTACGATTAATCGACGGATTCGGGGGAAAAACGTATGTATGAACGCGGCGGAGCGTAATCGAAGCGTTGGTAAAAAGGTTCGCGGGATGACGGATCCTTTATTCCGTCAATGGATCGTGGCATCGTGGGCGAATGGTACTCGGTTCGCGGGCTTAAGCACCGTCGGTGCGCATAGCGGTTTACATAGCTGCGAGGGAAGCGACTGTAGTCGCATTGTTCGCTTCGAGAATCTCACGCAGACTAATGCCGATCATCTGGCATTTTAGCAGCCACGATGGAATCTAGCCAAGGATTCCGCTAAATCGAAGGGATATTTAAATATCATCATCGTCGACTATTCGCCGTTTTCCTAACCGCGCGCTTCGTAGAAAAGAATCTGCGTGGCACAGATCCGCAGATTAGCCGGAGATATCGCGAACTTTTGCCGAGCTCTCTCCTCAGCGTTAAATAAAACGCGCCGGGCTTATTTTCACTTTCGCGACGTCGTCGTTCGAACTACCGAGCGTCGATTCTTTTTATTGGACTTCGGCTGAACGGCATCGATTTTATTCAACGTACGATATTCCTCTGTTAATTAACATTTTTCTTGCAACGATAAATCAGATGTCATTTCAATACAAATTTCACTCTTTTGGATATCGATAAAATATTATCAAGCGACGATTTTTTAATTGTACTGTATAAATGTAATGTAATTTTCTCGAATGTTTTGAAAGAAATCACTGAAGTTTCGCGGATCCCTTGAGTGACCTCCACGGAACCCCAGGGTTCCGCGGAACACAGTTTAAGAAACCCGACAAATACGCGAGTCCTACATTCATCAGCTCGATTACCTCGTAAATTCAATCTCTCGCGATCCTGACAAGCGATATTTTTCCCCGCGTTCGCGAATATTTCCATAGAATTGATAACTGAAAATAATTTCCTCGTTAATCCGACTTCCGGCGACGGCGGGATGTTCGAGAAAAATATTATCCCGCGCATAAGCGAATCGGATTGGAAACGTTTATCCAACACCGCTCCGATTTCCCGTTGGCTCCCCCCTCGACCCCCGCTCCCCGCGACCACCGTCCGCGTCCTTTGTTTTTCCACCCCCGCGAGAAAAGGGGAGGGAGCGGTTGAAATTTATTCAGAGCGTACGTACCTGTTCGCGGGAGTTATCGTTCCACGTAAGAGCGTAGAGTGAGTCCCCCTCTCCTTTGTCGTACCGCACAAAACAGCCCGCGGGTTGTCTCAAGTTTTGCATTCAAACCCCCTTTCCCTTTCCCATCCTTTACTGTACGTATTTCGCCAAATTTTACAGCGAAACGCCGCCGGCAGCCACTTCTCGAGTTACGTCCGAGACATTATCCGATATCCCACCCGCGAAACGCGCTTTATCTCCTCTCGCGATTTATATCGCTCCCGGTGTCTCTGCTCGCGCCTCCAGCTGGAGAATTGTCGCAACATTTTATGTGCTCGTTTTCGCTCTTTTCGCGCCCCCCTCTCCTCTTTTCTCTCTCAATGTCATTGCCAATAATGTTAACGCTGTTTATCTTCGCCGATGTTCGAAATCGTCGAGGGGCAACCGATAAAAACGGAAACGCATTTCCGTCGGGATATCGTAATAGCGAGTAATTAGGTATGCGACGAGATATCTCGGTGATCGAGGGAAAAGCTTGGAAGCTAGTAATAAGAGCGTTTAAGTTTTTAATAGGTACTCTCACTCCCGGCATGTGTTTCGACACGGTAGATTCTCAGGAATGCGTCAAAAGAGTGGAATTTTTTGTTTGTTATTCGAGCTAACGTTGGTTAAGGTAAGCGTATCACACACGACTCAATTTTCTTTTATTATAATTAGACTGCGGATGTTTATGCAAAATGGTATTATCCTTGCACTGACTTTAAACGGATTTCGTGACAAGTATGCGTCCAATATACGTGTAATACATTATATTGCTCGTACAGTATATTATTATAGGTACAATATATTATTATCGCCTGTCAGCTCGTTAAAAATAATATATTTTGCATAAACATCCGCAGTCTAATTATAATAATGCCAAAACAATATAATGATTATGATTAAAGTCTGAAGTGAAATACAGAAGAAAAAAAATTAAATTAAATGACGTCACGTCGAAATTTTCTCTGCGTCACACCTCTTTTTAATCGTGACGTCGCAATCGGCACCGCCCTTTGTGCCTTTTCCCAAAAGGCACTTCACTCGCGTACACGCCCATTCATACCTGCAGCGCACGCACCTAGGACATGACGCATGCAGCAACACGTGCACTCCTCGAGATCTTAACTGTCCGCACTCATACAATCTATCGTTCGAACAAACTTGTCAATCTTATAAAAATTTCTCATAAACGTGAGTCGCGATAGAACGTCGAATGGGTTAACGAAATAAATAACCACGTTCGCCGAAGCATTTTATTTCATCCGTTTCAACGATCGTCTCGCCGTCGTTCCCGGCACTAGAGTGTCGACCGATGCGAGTGCCATGACCCACTTTCGATCGAAGAAATCCTCGGGGCCTAAAACTGAAAAAGGCCTGTATAATGCGGATCCCGTTTTCCACCTAACGGCGTACGACGAGGCACGCGGAAACCACTCCGGCGACAGTCAATACCGATAAAAAACCGCGTGCTCCTACGACGCTCGGGCGTCGCGATAAAAAAATATCCCCTAGTACCGTAATCAAATCTCGAAACCCGGCGAGCAATGCATTAAAAAAAAAATGTTGATTTACGTCACGTTGGCTTTTTAATCTGTCCGCGCGATACGTCGCATCGACGATATTTGAAAATGGCCGTGAGAGTTTACCTGTCCTTTAGGTTGTCGTTGACACGAGTCACGCGGATTGCGAACGATTGGCCATCGAGCGCGTCGTACGCCTCCGATGTTCAATTGACACGAACGGTACGGTCACGATTTTGAAATTTTATAATCAAATTAAGTTCGGCATAATACGTAGACGTGTATACTTTGCTATCGGTATCGCGGTGAAGGGTGAGAGTTGTATTTCCTGGTCGTCGAGAGGGAGAAATAATGAGGAGAGAGGAGCAGGGGGAGGGGGGTTGAGAGAGACGGAAGAGAAATCCGAGGACTGTAATCTCAGGGAACGAGTTGCATTCTGCAACAAAGATCCTATGTAAAAAGCATCCGGCCTCGGAGAGTGGCGGACGTTTCCCTCTATTTCTGAGATGACGGCGTGTTTCGTTGTTTGCTCCCTAGAATATTTGTGGCTTACCTGTTCCTCCGCTCGGTCTCTTTTGTCTCTACGACCGTTGCGCCCCCCTTTTGCGCTTCCGTGCCAAAAATATGGAACATCGTCGTTCGCGTAAATGGCATTGTGTCGCGAGAAGAGTGTTTATAATAAATAACGATCCGCTCTGTACGGAAGTTCGAAATGATATTTAAACGCTGCCTTTGATATCCCGCGTTCTCGAACTTCCACGAATTCTTTCTTCGATCGTAAATCGTAAAGCTACGTTCTTCCTTCTCGTAAATCGAATTTCCCGTGTAACGAGCTCGGTCTCCCAAGGAGTACGTTTTTTAACAAAAAAAAAAAAAAAAAAAAAGAAAAGCTGTAATAAGTTCGCCGGGGGAGAAAAAAGAAAAAGCCGCTGACTTCGCTCGAGACAACCGCGCTGGATTTTCTTTGAAAATTACTACAATTTCCCTTTAATAAACGGCACGCTACGTAGCCTTTTCTAATTTTCTTCTCTACCTTTTTCGTTCGCCGTCGAGAAGGGAAGCCGGACTTTATATCCCCCCCATCGTCGTCGGAGACGAAGCAAGGCTCGAAAAAAAATTGTCTCAAATACTCATTAACGAAGATCACTTCTTTGTCGTACCTGGGCGCTCTTCTCTCGCTCGCTCCAAACGTTCGTTGCGAGGCGGTCTCGTCCGACGAGATGCCTTCCGGTTAAGGGGGTAGGAGTCGTTCTTAAATGAGTCTCGGTGCCTAACGAGCAAGATAAGCGTTTCGAGTTGCGCTCGGGGATGTTTGTTTCTTCGGGCGGAGAGGCAACCATTATTTATCTAGTGCCTCTCCTTCGACGCGAACAATGGATCGACCATTATATTCCAGAATCCACTTAAATCGGTAGCCGTCGGTGGCGTTACTCTAACGAAATCCTCGGTATCAATCGCAGTGCGATAATCGTGACGCGAGTTTCTCCCAAGTAAAACTCGAAACGTCGTCGAACGGAATACCATCGATACACACACGTCGGTATTGAAATATATCCGAGTCTATATATTTACTTATTTACGCGGACGGGATTCGCGCTATTTATCTTTAGGGAACTCATCGGCAATATTGAATACGACCTTCCGACGTTTCGCCCGAGACTCCAATTCCGACTGCCATGCCGCCTCATAGACGACAATAACTTAACGATTTAACATATAAATTGAAACTACACCGCGGGTGCATTGGATAGCTAGGCGAATGCGAGATGGGATCGATTGGAATTTACTATCATCCATTTTCCATGTTGATTGCGTTCGCCGATACGATCTCCTTTCTAATGCCAATGCCGGTGGTATCGCAGAGATATCCAGTATGGACGAATTATTACTGTCGCGGGACAGGGTAAAGCGATCGAACGCGACAGAGATTTATTCCTCGATTATTTCTCAAGAAACCTCACGGTCGTACTTGCTTTACCAGTTCGTCGGTATTTTATAAGAAACGTCACGGTACACGATCTCGCGAGACCCGCGTAGGAATTTTCCCCGTTGATCTTCGCGACGAAGCGAAAACTCGCTCGGTTGCGTCGAAGTAACGAGGTGTATCGATGCGATTTTTCGTCAACGACGATAATACGTTGGGGTCGAGACAGATGCATCGGTCGCACCCACGCTCGTGTATCCGCGCGTAAACGTTAATGCGAGACGGGATGCAACGGATGCTGCACGCGCTAACACGATTAACCTCGCGGTAATGGAGTACACCGGGGGTCTCTCTGCCGCTCATTGGTCGGAGCGAGGCCTGTGATCGTGTTATCAAGACGCTGTCAATACTTCCAGAAGCGACCGAAGTGCCGCGCGGAGGCGGTATTTCAAAGGGAAGACGTCACTGCGACGCGTATCGAGGAAACATAGACCGAGGGTCATCGACGTTACGCGTAACGCTCTACGCCCTTCCGTGAAACGTACGCTCGTGGACGGTAACGGGAGCGCGTTGGTAGAAAACCTTTTAAGGTTGAGTTTAGTGGTGTCAACGTTACAAGCCCTACAAAGCTCATCAAAATACTTGATGGAAGAAGTCTAGATCGTGTTTCCGAATTTACGGATTTCCAAAGTATTACTAAAGCAAGCAAAGACACGTGATTGCTTGTGAAGTAATTTTCAGTGGAATAGAAATTTTATAATTATTTCGTGATTAACGACCCGAAGTACACTTGATAGAGTAAACAAAAATTTGGAGGTCTGAAGATCCAGAGATTTGCATGATCTAGATTTAAGCGTCGATATATATTTATTATATATAAATATATATCAATAATATACCTCGATATATATATTTATATATTTATTACTCGATATATATTTCACCAGGTCTCCTTATACGTTTCGAATTATTCGTATGATACCGCACTTACGTCTTTAAAGTTACGAGTACTCGAATATACTGCAAAAGTGACTTTCAAAAGTATACGTTGTAAAAAGAAAGACATTGCACTATATTCGAGTTAATACGGTAATATAAATATCTCGTGGTAGAAGCGTTTAAATTAACTGGATTTCTCGTACCGCACGTAAGTGGAATCGGTCTGTCTCGGCCGGACATTTGTCCGTCCACAAACGCGCGCTTCGTACGATATAAACTCGAACGTTGGGCAAATACGAAAATGTATTGTGTTTATTTTGCGCACACGCGTACAGGCTGTCCCACTTCCAACGGCCCACCGAAATATATTACACGGAACTAAGCTTCGCGTAAACCTTGTAACTTTTCCGAGACCGAACGGCTGGTGGCGTTTATCTTTCCTTCCGGGTGAAAACATTAAGGAGATTCTCTTGTACCACTGACCGTTCCTAAGAGAGTTCTGCGAATAATCGAAAACGGAACGCGACGTATTATACGTCGCGTGCGATCGCGTCGTTAATCCGTACACGTTGAATGTTTATCGACGCACGGATCGGAGATTCGCGATGTAGTCCGACGATCTTGCCGTTCGCGTACCACATTTGCATAACTCTCGCGAGGTGCGATAGAATCGTGGTACGAATACCAGCGCGAAAGCTGCAGCGATTCTTTTATCGTTGCGCGCGACGCGACGCCCCGACGTTGACGTAAATTTGTTCAACGTCATTTCATTATCGATGGGCTGCCAATACGCGACTCACGGTTCCGAAGGGAGGCGCTAATGAGTTTTAAAAGCACGGGAGAGCCACTCGCTCTCGTCGCGAGGATCGATATAGGGCGAAATCGCATTATCACGATCCGTGGGGATGTCGAGGTTTGATCGTCGGCCTCCGTCGGCTACGGACGCTGTCCGTCTTCGTTTCGGGGGCTCGATCTATATCCGGTATACTCCGTCTTACTTCTACCGTCTTGATTCCCGAGCTACGTCGTCGTCTCGAGAAAGATATTTATCGCTTACACACTCCTGCTCGTTAAAGACGGAATTTCAATGGAGTCGAGAGCACAGGAGAATCGCGAGTATAATAATAACACGAAAATATCTATTCGCTCGTCATCGAACTTACTTTGTATCGATTTTGAAAGGAAATCGCAGTTTGGATTTAAAGTCGTAGTGTCCTCCGAAGTTCGATCTCGTCCTCCCTCTCGAGCGAGAATTGCTTTCAGTTACCCTCTCGTCGAAATTCAATTCCGAGGACGAAACAAATTCTGAGATATTTATGTATAAGGGGCAGGATAAAGGGAGACGGGACAACAGAAGGGAGAAGGCGTATTCTCCCGCTTTATACGGCACGTAACTTCGATCTTCTCTTTCAGCCACTTCTGTTTTGTCCGGATGAAGTACCCCGAGGTCTGTTTAACGACGGCGGTCGAGTACAGGTTGCGAAATGCCTGGCTTAAGAACTATTACATACGACTCCATTGTTCGCGGGTGCATTGTTCCGGTCAGCGAGTCGCGGCTGCTCCGATGAAGCTATTAGGAAAGTGGAGCCGAGACAAAATCGGCTACTTTGAGTATTAATCTCAACGCTCTCTCCGTTAAATGACTGAAAAAGAACGCGCGGAATCTCTCAAGGAAAATATTTTTCTTTCGATTCGATCGATGCGGGGGAAAAACCGCGTAACGTCGACCGGAGGAACGGCGACGAATCCGTCGGCTCGAATTTTTGTCGCAACGGTGAAATCTTGGTGTTAGGTTTGCGAATGAAATTTACTGATTTACGTGCCAAAAGCGCGTTTCAAGGAAAATATTTTTCGGCTTACATCTAGATCATGCATATCTCTGGATCTTCGGATCTCCAAACTTTTTTTTACTCTATCAAGTGTATTTCGGGTCGCTGATCACGAAATAATTATAAAATTTCTATTCTGCTGAAAATTATTTCACAAGGAATCACATGTGTTCGTTTGCTTTAGAAATAGTTTGGAGATCCGGAGATTCGGAGATCTGCATGATCTAGATTTGTTCTTATTTTTCTTTCGATTCGTCCAATGCGAGGGAACGCGTAACGTCAACCGATGGATCGAAATTTGTCACAACGATGAGATCGTGCGGTTAGGTTTGCGAATGAAATTTACTGATTTACGTGCCAATAGCGCGTTTCAAGGAAAATATTTTTCATTCGATTCGTCGGATGCGATGGAACGCGTAACGTCGACCGGTGGATCGACTACGAATCCGTCGGATCGAAATTCGTCGGAACGATGAAATCGTGCAATTAGGTTTGCGAATGAAATTTACTAATTTACGTGCCAATAGCGCGTTCGGAATCAAACATTAACATTCCATTCGAACGCAATCGAGTGGGTTCATCTTGCCGCACAGACATTCGCGATATTCGATTATACCGTCGCGCGATTAAACAAATAATCGTTAGCAGTCTCTTTGCGAATACCACGCGATATTGGATGATCGTATAAAAGAATCTTATTAAACGTTGTAATCTCCTCGCGTTTGAGGACAGTCCGCTCGCTCGGCTTTTGCGAGTGAAACGGAATAAAATGTCACGAATCACGAGACGAGCGTGGAGTGTAATTACCGCGTTAATTATACTTATGGCGGGGGTCCGGGTATTCGAAATTATTTGAGGGAGAAATTCTTTTAACTTCGCTGAATGCCTCGGGCTCGTCACCGGTCGCGATAGCGGTCAACCTTTACCCCGGGACTAACCATTTGTTATTATACGTTAATTCGCGCAGCTGTTGGTTTTACGGTAGATTAGATCTGGTCGGAATGTCGCGAGAGGTTTACGATCATCGGTTATCCATCCTCGGATCGATCGCGTCACCCTGACCCGTGACGTATGATTAACGACATTCACCTATCGCTTCGGGCGTACACCTCATTAATTAGCGATGTACGCATCGGTAGCTCGCCTTACCACTCGAAATTACTACTCGGTTTCGTCCCACGCAGAACGATTAGAACCGTGTACAACGTGCACCAAGTACCGACATACTTAACGTACCGCGTTGTGACTATTAATCCGCGAGATTGCTAAATTTCTAATAAAAAATGTTTGTAATTTTTAACTCGAACCTACGAAGATCGAGGACGAATATTTTTCTTCCATGACGTACTTCTCGTACGACGAACGGTACGTTGCAAATAAAATTCATCGCGTCTCGCGCGAGCATCGGAGTCGATTAATCGCTCGCGATCGTTGGGACGTAAACAACGCGTTCTCGAGTCCGCGTAACGCGTACGATAGAGAGCGTGCTTTAAGTGCGATATGTCGTGACCGTAAAGTTACCTTATCCGCTGCGCACGTTTGAAAAATGTAGGACACTTTTATAGACGATTTTATAATGAAAGGGGGGAACAATACGCGTTACGCTTTGTCAGTGTCGGAGAAACTGCTCGTTTCGACATCCCAGGCACCCTCGTAATCATTGTTCTCAGGTGTATTATCGTTTATACCGCGCTTGACGTGGAATGAAAAATTTAATCTTCTCACCTACATTGACACCCTCTCCGATACTCCGATAATCAGGGAACTCGATGCGAGAATGAATGATTCGAATTATACAAGGAAAATATTTGTGTATGCGGGGTGGTAATGATATTAGAACTGTGCAATGTCGAGGGCATGCAGCGTGAGTATGTATGTGTGTGGACGCGTAGAGTGGGGCGCAGCGGTACGAGGCCCAAAAAGTCGCAGTCGATAGTCGAGGGTCAAATGTCGAGATCGAACGTCGGAGAGTAAAAGTGATAGACGAAAGACGATAGTATTTGTCGAGGCGTTTTTATATTCAATTATTGTAGTTTTAAATATATATATATATAGTCACTACCTTTATTCCAAATGTCTAATCCTCAATCCCACATATATGTACGCGTATGGATCTACAAATTTCGTACGAAGAATTTATTTTGGCCGATGCGAGTCGCGCAACCACCGCTGTATATTAGATTCGAGAATTTCAGGATCAGATGTATTATTTGTATTCGCAGGAAACGGTGGACTTTGACTATCGGAATAATTCTGACGTTTGTCTTCGTGAGGAAAATCCTGGCCGCATAATACATAACAATCGTGTGAACTGTCCTATGTGCCACCTGGCGTTGACGGCCACTTGGTATATTTTTTAATACGCTACTGCTCGGAAAAATTGTGCTCCGCTCGTCGGAGTTGGATAACGGTGCGAGAGGGGGTTTATTCCATTGGAAATTTGATCGTGCCGAGGACCAGCGAGTCCTTACGCCCCCTTCGAGTCAAGAAACAGGATATTTTTCCTTCTCTTCCTGGCCCAAGATGGTATCGAAAATAACACTCTAATGGCACCCATTTGGTAGAGTCTTTCTCTTCTCTTTTCTCTTTTTTTTTTATCCCACTCCCTGAGACAGGAATTTTACGACGATTTTCCACGACACACACGTTTCAGGGGCGAATAAATATTTTCGGTCCGGCCTGGAAAATACTTTCGCGCGAGAACGAGTCGTAGAATAGAAAGTATAAAGCCGATTATTCGACGACGCTGGAAACTTAGGGGATAGCGGAAGCGATAGTCAGAAAATTTTATTCCTTTCTTCCGGGGTGGATGTAACGAAAATTATGAGACGAAGCGCTTCCATCTTCCGGCGTCGCGCAGTCGTGCCAATCTCTTCTCGTGATATACCGTTCGTCCGTAAAGTAATACAACTCCGAAAAGTATGTACGGGGTAAGATAAAACAGAACGGTAGGACAAACATAATCTTTGTCGTAAACTTCCGGTTGAACCGGCGAGGGGAGTTTTTGAAGTTTCATCGGTAAATCGACCCGGGAGCAGCATTGGTCGTACGAACTTCTAGTCGCGCTAAACCTGATTAGCGCGGGAAGATATGATTCATTTTTCGTATGTGTTTGTGAAGACGATTGCCTAAAATCGAGATGATTCGAGCGAAGAGCGCGGTAATATTTTCCGGCGAGAAATCAGGTTTTATTTATCCGTCTAATATAACCGTACTCGTTTCTACACGATTATCTTTCATAGTCGATCGAGAATTATAGCCTCGATAAAACATTTCTAAGGAAAATGAATGTGGGAAGGCGCCGGTAGAACCCGCGCGTAGAAAATTGGGACACGACAGTGAGAGAACAGAGTAAGGTCGCGAAGAGGAGGACGCGTCGATTTTGGATTCGTTGTCTGACGGTTCGTTATCGAGAACACGTCATTTTGTTTATTCTGTCTTTTTTACGTGTTTATCAACATTATTAGGGTTTGACATAAACTTTGTTTAGCACAAAATCCTACATAAATACGTTCCGCGTCGTTTGTTCATATGTCCGGCATTCCTTCTTTTTACGTGATTATTAACATTATTAGGGTTTGAAATAAACTTTGTTTAGCACAAACTGCGGCTTAAATCTAGATCATGTACATCTCTAGATTTTCTGATCTCCAAACTTTTTTTTACTCTATCAAGTGTATATCAGGTCACTGATCACGAAGTAATTATAGCATTTCTATTCTACTGAAAATTATTTCACAACAAATAACATGTGTTTACTTGCTTTGGAAATAGTTTGGAGATCCGGAGATGTGCATGATCTACATTTGTTCCAAAAATCCTACATAAATACGTTCCGCGTCGCTTGTTCACACGACATTCTTTTTCACGCGCTTATTAACGTTATTAGGGTTCGAAATAAACTTTGTTTAGCACAAAATCCACACATAAATACGTTCCGCGTCGTTCCCGAGACCCGTTTAATTCGCGTTCGTCGAGGTACAGTGTAAACGTCGCCCGCGATCGCTAGATCCGAAGTAAAGATTTCCGTCAAACCGGGGGAAGGACTCCGGAGGATCGTAAAAGTTAAGAACCAGCGGGGTTTACGAGCCGGCTACCTCGCGCGTTCTTGCCGAGTCAACACCGTCAGAAATTCATGACCGACGAATCCTTGCGTCGGGGTGGGGTGGGGTGCAAATCACTCAAAGTAGCATGATTCTTAGCGCGAGTGCTAATTTTCATTTGTCGCGCGTCGATCGTTATCGCAACCTGTGTTCGAACGGAAACGTAAGATAAACCGGACACGAAGCGGGTCTCGATATTTTCGTCGACCCCGTTTCCCCTTTGTATCCCCACCGCTAACCGATATTTTCTGTTCACGGATCGTTAAGCCACTCGGTTACTCGGGAATGGGTAGGGATTTTAAAAGGTTCCACCAAGATGCTCGGTAAAGCATCAAGATAACCGGGTCCGTTCGAGAAAATAATTACTCGCTTCGCGGTGGTAAGCTATAACGTTGAAACAAGTTTCAAACTGTTCCTCCCCTAGCGTTACGCGGTCGCGCGTATAAACGGGAAGGGTGGAGATAGAGGCGTAGCGTTAAATTCAAATATTAACCGTATCCGCTGATCAATTAACGAAATTAATTTGAATTTGTCCAGGTCCCGATGCCGATCGATATCGAATTAAAGTGATTATCCACGCGACGAAACAAAGAGATATTAGGCGGACCGGAAAGTAATGTCGTTTAATTCGAACTAATACATTTTTAGCAGCTTTTATTTTCAATCAATGACGTAATCACCCTCGTTATCAACAACATTTTGTCATCTAGCGTGTTAATTTTCAATACCGGTTCGATGAGTCAATCGGTTTTTGAGATTTATTTCTTGGAATTTAATGAAAGAAAACGATGTTACTTTCCGGTCCACCTCGTATAAGACAGTGATATTTATAACGCTCACGAACCAACGAAACTTAATTAATTTTCGAACCGCGATAAATAGCCTATCTTATTATTATCGAACTAATTATCCCTTTGCATGTTTGGCTGGTCCTGTCGAAAATTCAATCGAATTTAATTCATAACGCAACATCGCAAGAACGCGCGTTATAGCGGTTTCTTGTTATCCGTACGCGCGTGTCATAAATCACCGTGTCCCGTGTAAGATTCAAGCAAGAAATCGACGGGTAAAAAGGGGTCGGATCGAACGAACCAGAAGGATCTCCTTTCTCGAACAAAATGGTCCCGACGAACGGGAAAGGAGAAAAAGTGAGGAATGGCCAGGCCGAAGGAGTTAAGTCGATCGATCTTTAACTTCTATCCACAAAGGAGTTCGAGGCAAAATGTACGGTGTTTTTTTTCCAGCTCGCCCTGTCCCCCCCGCTTCGCGGTTAACTTTGAAACCAGTAGTCGTCGACGGCAACGCTTTCGCGATAGAAGAACCGTGAAAAAGGATTTCGAAGGGCGTAATCGTTCGTTACGCTCGTCGATAGAATTTGCTTTGGCAATTAATTTCCTTCGTGCGGCGGATAACGAGAGAAAACTGAGCGCGCAAGACGTTTCCACCTCCGCTTTATCGAGAAGAAAAGCGAACGGAGATACGAATACCGAATATCGACGAGGACGATAGGAACGCGAGGGAAAACGAAGAAAAGGGAGATAAATGGAGATTGAACTTCCGCCACTCGAGCTGTCTACGATCATAGATCTCATAAACCCCATCCCATCGGGAGAAGTTATCTCTCTTCTTACCTAGAAACTTATCGAGGCGAGGTAGCGGAAAAAAAAATTCGTAGAACGGTCAGACTCTCCATCGTCACGCGTCACGCGTGATCTCGAAACGTGTTATCGATCGTGATGTAAATTTTCATCGGCCGTGAAAATCCCCTTAATTTACACCGCTCGCGCTTTACGTCCGAGGAGAAAACGGTCCCCCGAGGAATAATATTTACAAAGCCCATTTCCGTCTACAACGAATGCAACGGTAGAATGGTAATTGGAGACTATCGATGGATCAAACATGCATTAACGAAATTAACAATCCATTACGCTTACAAAGACCTATTCGCGTTGTCGGCGAAAGGCTAACAGGGCGTCGCGAGCGTAGATATTTGTCCACAGAACGGATACGTTTGTTTCGGAAGGCGGAGCGACGCGACGCTTAGAGCGTAACTCGATTACGCGTAATAACCGCGCGAGAGGTAAAAAGATAAATTTTCGGGAGGGGGGGGGGGGGAGCGGCGTCGCTCGAACGATTAACGATTTAATATGGTTAAAGGCTCGCGGCTAATCCATCAGTCTCGCGATCAAAGCACCGCGAGGGGTGTCATTTGGAAAATGATTTTAGCACCATTGCGGGACTGTCTGCGCGCCGACGCGACGCTATCGCATTTGGTTCCGAATTGTTTCGCGAAGGGGACATTACATTATTACTCCTTCGCCTCCACTTTTTCCGCCCCTATTTCCGATTCCTGTCCCGCACCCCCTATTAAACAGCTCTATTACGTCAAATTCAGCCCCCGTAGTCTCGCCGATACAATAAAGCACGCGATCGTTGATAAAAAGACAGTGGGAGCGTCCCTTCGATCGTGGTCCCTCCGTCTCTCTCATTTGCATTGAAATGCAATTAGAGGAAAATTCGTTTGCTCTCCCTCTTTTGTTTATAAAGTTTTCCAGGAGCACGCGCGACGGGCCTAGCCGTCACTCGTTTAATCTTTCGACGAATATATTTAAACTTTCGTTCGGCGCGTTATTTTGGGACTTTCAATCGGCATTGTCGTGGATCGAGATACGTTGGTAATATGGCTGATCGTTGACGCTAGAACTACCGACGATTAATGTATACCTATTCCTGCAATTTATTTATCAGTCTTTGTATAGTTGGAAAGTATAAAATTTATAAAATTTAAAAAGTAGAAGTATATATAAGTATAAAAGTATATAATTACAAAGGTATAAAATTGAAAGCTTAAAATTATACATATTCACAACCACTTAAAAAATAAATTTTCGTTCATATACTTAAAAATGGTAAATTTGAGTAGCCTTAAAGAAAAATTTCAAACCAGTCGAAACGACTGGTCAGGTAGTTCTACTGTTAAAGAGACATATTAATTGTATCGTCTCGTTGATCGCGCGAGCGATATTAATTTATCCACGATATCCCTTGTAATCGAAATTTCCGGGAATTTCCTCCAAACTGCGCGAGGGAACATTGAAATCCGCGGGAACTAACCGCTGGTCTCCCACGGGATTCTTGTCTGAGTTCCCATAAGGAATCAGGAGCTTACGCTTCGCGATAATTTCGGTACAACGGAGCGCGTCCCTAAATTTACGATGCGGGTCAATACCTATTTAGCATTAGAGCGTTAATTCGATCGAGTGCCGTAACGTGACCAAGAGGCAAGCGCTGGTACGTCCTCGCAAGTTGTTATTGTTAAACGGGCGCGTATTGGTAACAATGGCAATTTTGGAATATACCGAGGACAAACGTCTATGTACCACTGGAAACGACTCGAGTCGAATCGAAACGGAACTTTTCTTCCAAGCCTGCTTCCGGGAAGAAATTAAATTTCAAAATTTCATTTCCCCCCCCGAGAAGGGAAATTAAACGTCGTATCGAAGTATAGTTTCCATTCTATTCTGTTCCACCGGTTTCATTTGTTTCCGAAACCAATGCCACCGGCGAAATGTAAAATTGGTCTTTGGGTCGTCGCGTCTGGCTATACGGCATAAAAATCAGCGTTATATAAAATAAATCGATGCTCGTTTCTCGATTTGATTACGATCGCCGAGAATGACGATAATTTCCGAATTGCGCGCGTTACGCCGCCTTTCCTTTCGGTACCCTACGCTCGTCGGTTACGAAGCACCGAAATTATCGGAGAATCGATTTTACAGAGATTACATTCCGATACAACAGGAACTGTCGCCGAAACGTACGGACGATAATTACGCTCCGGCCTTTCAGCTATAATTTTATTTATTCAAATTGTTCCGCGGGGATATCCCGAGCACGTAGTAGTACACCGTATCGCGCTAATAGCGCAATCGAATTCCAATGCATTTCGCGGAACGCGCTATGGTTTTACACGCGTACCCGACATACTACACCGGCGGCCAGCAAAACATCGTAAACATCTGCTTCGCACGTATTTTTTGATTATGTCAAAGATTTGCCGAATGAATCGCGGAAAATGGAAATCGCGAGCGGAATACGAATAAGCTGGCATTTCTATGACTTTCGATGCGCCCGTGAGATAGTTTTCCACGACGTTTATACATCCCATCTGACAGAAAATCACTTCATGTTTTAGCATACAATTTCGAATGTGAGTCACGCGTTCCATTCCGCGCGTCGAACGTAAAATCAGAGAATCGTGCGGATCCTCGCGCATGTATGTACTCGTATTCCTTTTTTTTTTTTTCACCATCCAAATCCACGAGGCGATATTCGCCGAAGTCGATCGTGTAAGTTCGCGCGAGAATTCTCCGGTCATCGAGAAATCGGTTTTGATTTCGACGAATAGAAATTCCATTCGATTGATTCGCAGTATAAATCTTCAGCCTTCGATTCTCATTTTACTTAACATCGCCATACGAGGGGAGAGTATTTAATCATCGAGCGAATCGCACAGCGAAATAAATCCGACAAATCGGATAAAAGCGAGAGCGAGGCAGAGGTACGACGATTCTTTATCCAGTTCGTTCGGAGCGACTCGAAATTTGATTTATCTGTTTCCTTTGATGAATAACCTATTTTTATTCCGCCATACGGGACCACCCCGTGTACGGGGGAAACTCAAAGTAAGAACCAGCCAACGGGTAATACGATACTAAGAATAAAAGCAATCGGTATTTCCGATATTACTTGGTTCGGTCATGCGTGTGTATAGGGCGAAGCACTTGAAACGCAGAAATTGCACGGCAAAGAAATGCGTATAAATAGATGCGGTTGCGGACAAATTGAAACCGTGACTTATGTAACGAGCGAAACGTACGCAAGCATTTCTATTTCGTAACGCCACCGGCGTGTACTGTGTACCGCGAGATCTACAACGGACATTTCTTTTTATTTATATTCTCCTCCGACGTTGCGATCCGTCACCTCAAGATTTTCAGGTTTTCGGGTCGCGGGTATGTACATACCGCTGAGGCTTGGATTTTGATAAACAAACGGAAGAATGACGGGTGGTTCTTGTGTTTTTTTTTTTTTTTTTTTTTTTTTGTTGCTTCTCTGTACGCAATTACCGGTACGTACAGCGATGAACGTCAATGGGGTCAGATGCCGCGCGGTGGGCGAAACAAAGCCGACTGTGACGAAAGTTTCCTGCAAAGATCAACGAGAGGTGCGCGAGCGGAGGAGACTGATACTTTTCACTTTGAATTACGAAGCTTTCTAAAATTGCGCGGGTAACAAAGGAATTCTCAAGCGGACGCGTTTAATTAAGGATCGCGGAGATTGCGTCGGGTAGTCTCGGACCGAGGTTCCAAAATTTCTGGATAGAAACGGGATTACTAACGAGTTAGATAACGATTCTGAGATAATGGTAACTAGAAACGAAGACAGCGAATCGTGAGATCCGAGGTGTTTTGTAAATTTGACGACGAGCTATACCGATGCAACGTTTTTGCATAAAGCAAAAGGTAAGGCATCGAATCGTAAGATCCGAGTCCTTTGTAAATTGTATAAACCAAAAGAGAGACATCGAATCGCGAGATCAGAGTCCTTTTGTAAATTTGACAACGAACTATCCCGATGCAACGTTTTTCCATAAAACCTCGGTTCACCGTTTTTCCATCTTTTAACGGCGTCTCCTTTTTTCCTCTCTTCATTCGCCTCGCGGAGTAAGTCCTGTGCTCCGCTGGCGCCTAATGAAATCGTCCCCCTCCCCCTTTCTAACGGCATACCACGATCCCGCTATTGTTTATTTTAATAACATACCGAGGCGGTAAAAGAAAACACGGCGTACCCGTAGTAAACGAATCGCGAAGGGATTACGTCAGCGATTACATTTTCCAGGGTATAATCCGGCTTTATCGCGGATCTTAGTATCCGACACCTGTCACTCGGTATGTAAATTATAATTATTACTCGGGCAAACGGGGGCGGGGGGGGGGGGATATTTATAATCGATACCCGTGAAACGTCCCCGTCGGCGTCACGTTTATTTATACGAATTTCTTTTTAATCGACTTCCCCTTAATCAATTCTGAATACGAAAGCGCGCTCTGCACTTTCCAGTAAAAACTAATCAACGTTAAACTTTGTCCGTAGCACGCTTTATAAAAAAAGTGTCCGGCGTTGTTTGCGACGACGGGAAATTGCTGAATAAAGCGGAAACTGAAGTTAACGCCGAAGGTGGAATATTTTTTTTTTTTTTCCAGCGACGCGTCACGATACGCGAACGATCGCGAAGCGTACCTGTCATTCGGCGAAATTCCTCAAATTTCTCTCGCGTCGGCCATGGAGGAATTTTCCAAGAATTTTGGAAGAAATACCGACGCGTTATTATACCACGCACGCGCACGCGTGCCTTCGTGCTTGCGTTTGAAAAAATTATTGAGCTTGTAACTTGCCAACACCGTCTCTATCAATTCTCTAATGCAGCGTTTCTCAAACTGTTGTTCGCGATCCACTTGTGGGTCTTGAGACAATTTTTAGTGGATCGCGCGAATTTTTTTTAAATGTATAGACTCTAAGAAATTGATGTATAAAGTTTTATAAATCCCGAAAATTACCAGGAAACCCGTCATACGATTCCTATTATTATTGTAGTAATAAACAAATTCTTGTTCTATTCTTGTTTTTTAGAACTACCTTTTTATCCTGTAAATGTAAAACCATGTGGGTCGCGGTAGATTTTCGGAGTAGAATTTGGGTCGCAGTCCTAAAAAGATTGAGAACCACTGCTCTAATGACAAGGTTAGTCATAAGTTAGCGTAGTAAATATTTTGTACGTCACCGAAATCGCCCTGGACCCCGAATCACCACACCCCTTACGCGTCTCCCCTTATCACTTAGTCCATCGTCCGAATTCCTAGTTCTTCTCCTCTTTTACTTTCTACCGAAAACATCTAACTCAACATCCCTCCCACATCCCTTTATCGTCAGATAACAACTCAAACCTTTCGAACCGCTCCGTCTTCGGATCTCATCGAACTTTCGCACAGTCAAGTTCATCCATACAATCGTCCTTTTCTTGTTATAATATTGTTACGAATGTCTATGTATCTCGTTGCCTTCTTGGCGCCCGGCATTGCCGATAGGCAGTTGTTAGTTGCCGGGCGCCGAGATTCAAATTATAAATATGTCAGTTGTTGTATTCGAGTTCTAATAAGCCACGGTTGTGTTCTCTATATTCTAGCAGTAAACATTAAAATAAATTATAAATTATAAAATTAGCAATAAACGTTAAAATAAAAATAAATTTATAAATATGCCTACTTTGCGGTCGCGTTCTCGCACGATTCGTAACAATATGTTTAAAACGTTAAACGCATTCAAAAATAAAAAATCCAAACAGCTCCTACAAGTTGGTAGTCAAAATTCATTTCTGCGCAATCATCGCGTTGCGCGTTGCAAGCGTCAAAGATACACGCTCCCGGTAATCCTTGCAACGGCACGTATTGCTTCGCTAGTTCATCTATTTAACGTTATCGGAAGAGGGACGAGTAGGAATAATTATAATCCTAATAGCAATGGCGATACGAATAACCGTACCATTTTAAAGCCATCGAAGCGAACCGACGTGCTCGGCAGCATCGTACCGCCCGCTGTTTGACGCACTATAAATTCCGTTGTATTATAAAATACAGAATAATTACGGGCAACAATGAAAATAATGCGCTTTCAACGAACTTTTGTGCAGTCGTAATATTCGCGGTTGGTCCCGCCGCCCGGTGAATGCAATTTATTGACGATATTACGCGCATAATTAAATACGACTAGGCAGATTCCAATTGTACGCTTTCGTTATGGAATTGAGATCGTCGGTAAAATGCTTGTTACGCAGAATGACAACGAGGAAAGAGGGGATCCTTATATACGCGGGAAGCGCAACGATCCACGCTCTCGATGCATTCCTGCCGAGCTCTGCCGTTTTTGCGTAATTTAGAAAGTGCTCCACCCAGTCCAGCGGTCGACGAGTGTTACCCAGGATCCTTATATACCTGACTGACAGGTTTTGTCCCGAGTAATTAATAATGCCATTCATTTTATTACGGATTTCCACGCGAAAATGGCCTCGCGTCTAATGGAACGGCAGTTTATCCTCCGGTTTTTATATTTTCCCCCATCTATCTGTCCGCTACGCGAAATGATAAATCCGATAGCGTTGTCGTACAACGTTGTCCCGTAACGAGAGTTTCCCCCCCAGGAAGTCTAGAGTTTTTCCTTTTTTTTTGTATTAAAAAAAAGAAAAAGACGAAGGAAAGGTATCAGTTCCGACCGCGCCGGCAAAAGTATCGCCGTTAAGTTTTGATTATCGTTATTAATCTTTCCCGCGAGCTAGGTTAAGTTAATCTCGAAACTTTTTCTCGTGCCCGGAGACTATCGGGGGGGGTTAAGATTAATTTTTCACGTGTACCCAGAGATCGAAACGCGGTTCACGCGTCGTGCGACCGACGCGCTTAATAGCCTCGCCACTCGACGGGCCGAGATTGATCGCGGCAATAATAACGAGGCGAGGCGAAGTATTTGTTTCCATCCCCGTGACATTTATGAGGGGGCCGGGGCAACTCTTTCGTCAAAGGGGTTAACGACGGCCGTCATGACGATTCGTTACCGAAGGTTTCCCATCGTACGCGTTACACTTTTGCCACGAACTTACGTCACGCTCTTAACGAACTATTCCTGCTCACGCAATGCCAGCTATCCCCGGGTTTCTTTGGTTACGTTTCGTGCGAAAATGAACGGGCAGGTGATATGAAAAAATTGTGCCAGTATATAGGGATACTCTCGTTCCGTTCTCGTACCTCGCGTTGGAAACCAACTTTCCGTTCCCGCGAATAATTAGTTCGGATAATCAACGCGGATATTCGTTTCTCGATTATCGGGTCAAGCCCTTTCCAGGGGGGGGGGGGGGTTATCCAAATAATTGGAATTCTGCTCCATAGAGCGCGGCCATGCCAAAAATTCTTCTCTGGCGTGAAATATCTTCGATGGCAGGCCCAGCGCGATTAAAATTTGCCCGCGGGTAGGATAATTAGTTCGCGCAATTACGAGGGGGGTGGGCGCTTAAAACTGGGTAGTCGATGGAGCCGTATATCATAAATTAGCCTCCCTGCAACGGACATAATTTATGTACGCTTCGGGGTGGGAGCGTAAAAGTGAATGATCTGGAAATTAATCGCGAGCCACGAAAGTGGTTACTCGTATCCGATTTGCTTTAAACCCCGTTGAAACTCGCTACTTTCCATTCGTAGCACTTGGGCGCGAATTAATTTATACGGGACGGCGCGCCGATTTACTCGTCGCTGGCGCGGCGTTCGCCTCGCGTGGTTCAACATTCCAACCTCTACGATAAAACGGAATGCACACACGGGGTATGAAAGGTGTTCCGGGGGGGCAAATACCAACGAGGTTCGCGAAAGTTTTCGCGAAAACGCGATACTCGATATTTGAACGTTTTTCGTCCCTTACGTGGGCGCGTCGGGTTTTTTTTTTCCCCCATTTGCCGGATTATCGGCTCAAAAGAAACTGCGTGTCGGTGTAATTCGAGGCGCGTCGGGACGCTCGGGTATCGTGAAAAAAAAAAAAGAATTTCTGCAAACTGAGGATGTTTTAATTTAAAGCGGATACGCTCACCGTAAAGTTGTTTGGGATCCGCGATTAACCCCGGGGGGGGGGGGGGGAGAGGGGGCAAAAAGGAAACGCGTTGGCCTTTTAACGCCGAGGCATTTCGATCTGTAAAAATCTAAAAATTCCATCGCTCCGGAAAAAAATCCTGAAACTCAGGGAATTCTCTGTCGGTTCCATGGAAACGGCGCGAGCGCTAATCCATCGTGCTTTCAACCCTGCCGATAACCACCTACGCTTAATGGAGGATTCCGAACGCGTTGAAATTGACTTTAACGTCTTCCAGATATTTCTCGCCGAATTTGCCGTTAGACCTCGCGCGCCCCACGAGCCAACGGAAATAATCGCGAATTACCTCCGAGGAACGAGAAGAGAATTTTACGAGTCGCGAGAAAACTATGGAGATTCGAAATTCAGATTTCGAGTAATGGACCGACAACGGGTCGAGCGTTTACGAGTTTTCTCTCTCTCTCTATCTCTCTTTCTCGTGCCGTTCAATCGAGAGACAGGGTCTTGTCTCGGGCCAAGTACAAGTACGCGAGACTAGACCTTGTATCTTTTTCGGAAAGAACGAACAGGGATTTTCGAGGCGGTGAAACCGCATTAAAAAATTAATTTTTTTTTAAGTGTAATAGCCTTCGGATAGGCCGCGTCGAGAAGAGTAATTTCAGTACGATTTGATCAAAATTGGTCCAGCGAATCGCGAGATATGCGATCTCAAAAATGACAGTTTTTCGTAAGAAACGTCGTCTTCTCTGTAACGCAGTTAATAATATTTACCAAAGCCCCACGACACAATAGCGACCTTTTCGCTCAAGGCACCTTTTCGCTGGTTTATTATTTTCATAGACAAACTCGTATCTGCACTTGGCCCATGCACTTGCATTTTGTATGCTACGTTAAATATCATATTTGCTGACCATCGGCCTCTGCTGTCCCACTGCCCCGATCCCCTTCAAGTTTCTACGTCTTTCCTCCGGCACGTCCCTCTTTACCGTTGGCAAAAAGAAATGACGCGGAACGAGAGGCGTAATCGCAAAAGGGGTGCCGCTCGCCGAGCACACACAGGTACAACTCGATCCCTCCGACAAACTTTGCGTCACGGGGAACTTTCGACGGTCGGAGCGATTTAAAGCGAATCTCCATTCAAACTGTTTACACGGAGGGCTCTCTTCGTCGCAAGTTTTTACCCGAATGGAAGCGCGAAAGTGTTTCGACGACTTCTTTTTTTTATCGGATCCCTGTCATCGCCACCCTCGTCAGGGCTTATGATAAATGGACGTTTCTTTTGTGCGAACATTTTTCAGCGACTCGTAATCCTTGGATTTGGCTCGTGACTCTTTCCTTCTTGTTTTATCGTAACTCGTTTTCTGTGTGTACTACGTACACCGAGTTCCGAACGGATAATGTTGTATCCGCGACCTCTACAATAATATTCCACGTATGATCGCGTAGTTCTATCGATAAGAAGATCCTACATCCTGACCGGTAGATTGCGCTAAATATGCAAACGTCGTCAATCGCGACTTTAGATCGTCTCTACGCGTCTCTAGGACCGCGTGGAAATTTTCAAACTCCATACAGATTCAAATTAGTTGCTAATGTAAGCAAAGCCCCCATTCAAGATTTTAGAAAATGTCGCGTGCATAAAACACGAGACTGAATTAAAGATCACAGTGATAACCGTTCAATCATATAGTAGCTGAGTACCAATCGGACACGCCCTAACTTTTCGACATTGTTACCCTGAGCAAGAGTAGTTAGTTCACGACTAAGCTCTTGGAATCGCGGACGGAAGTGAACCTTGAGTGGGATTTGAAAGAGTCATTAGAATAATTAATTTCTAAATGAAATTCCTTCATTTACTTGTACGCGTAGTTCCAACTCTCGATTGGCAACGGTCGTTACAATACATCCTACAACGTCTTGTACAAAGTTTATCACGATCGGAGCAGAATCTCGATATTTGCACCTACCACCCCCGGACCGGATAACAATATTGTCGTTAGTAAGGTGAAGAGGATTGAGGATCCCATGCGCGTCTCGATCGTCTACCCACTTCTTCCTAAATGAATTTCTCTACGCTTTATCGATGGACGGAGTAAAATCTTCTCGTCGAAGGCGGTATTGTAAACCTCGTTTCGAGAAATCCCTCGTCAGCTCACTCGAGCGAGCCCTCCTATTCATTTTATTCCGAACACTCTGCGCGCCACGAGTATTTTAAAATCCCGCAGCTAATCCCGAACCGAGCTGCCCTTGCAATTTCGCAACCAGCGCGGTATCGTACGAAATTTTACATATTTAATAACAGCGCGGTAACTAAAGCGAATCACTCGATATTCGAAGCAAATTGATTTACGTATACGATACGCTGAAAGCGATCCGTTCGAAGAGTTATTTTTCAAATATTTGTTTACAGTTTGCGCCGCTATCGACGAGCGCAAAATGGCGGGAAAGTTGAGTTCAACGAGCGGAGACATCGATCATCGTTACCGATCAGAGGTCGTTGGTACGCACTGTACTTTTAACCGGTATTCCGAATTTATCAAGAGACTAGGTCTTGTCTCGGGCCAAGTACAAGTACGCGATACTAGACCTTCTGTATCTTTTCCGGTTAAACCGCATTAAAAAATGAATTTTTTTTTTTAAAGTCCAATAGCCCTCGGATAGGCCGCACTGAGATGAGTAATTTGTGTACGATTTGATCAAAATTCGTCCAACCAATCACGAGATATGGGATCTCAAAAATGGCAGTTTTTCGTATGAAACGTCGGCTTGCCCCACGAGACAATTAGCGACATTTTCGCAGCACTCAACGGTATAGGCAATAAATCATCTTGCCGCCCGACTCACTCGATTTGTTTTTTTATTTAATTTCTTTCTTTTTCTTCGTGAAATTTGGTTTGCTATTTTCATAGACAAACTCGTACTTGTACCTGGCCCGTGCATTTGCATTTTGAATACTAATACTTTTTCAAGAAATGCATTTTTTAATACAGTCTGACCACCTCGGAAAACCCCGTTCGTTCTCTCAGGAAAAGATACAGCGTCCAGTCTCGCGTACTCGTACTTAGCCCGAGACAAAACCTTGTCTCTTGATTCTGCTCCTTTCAAAGTTTAATTTCTGCCAAATCTTTTCGATCCGACGATCTGGAAGATTACACGATTAACGGACACTCCGTACAGTCGCTACGAGTTTAAATCTAAAGTTAAAACTTTACCATTATCGTTACGAGTTCTCGTTTACGATTTCGATGTCGCGCGAGCGGTACACTCTCGCACTCGCGGTCGACAAATCGGGTTAGCGGTGCAAATAATTTCCTTAAACTCGGGAATTGTCAGCACAGATTTTCCCGTGGACGTAATGCCATAAGGTGAATTCGTTTATGGAGGGGGCGACGTACGCGCAGATGCGCTCACGTACGCGCTTGTACCAGTCACGCATACCAGACGCGGCTGCATACACATTTCAGTTTTTATTACAGCCGCCGTATAAAGGGTTATTTAATTAAAATGTGACGCGCATCGCGCATCAGGGATGAACGCGAGCGGGGTCGTTTTGAACGTTGAACTGCTCCCGAGTGAATTCGTTCCCTCCCGAAATATTTCTGCGCATTCTTTTTTTAATCTCTCGCGAAAGCGTCCTTCGCCCAACGCTGAGAACTTTTTCGGCGTGGAAACGAGAATGCGGGTTACCCCGCTGCAGGATGTCCGTTTCTTTATTCGAATGCCGCGTAGAGCGCAAAGGATCTGTGTACGGCCGGTCTGAAGGTACGATTTCGTTAAGGTTGGATTTCGTTACCACGACCGATCGCAGTCGTGGACGACCGCGACAACCTAGACACGTTGTTTTAAATGGGGCCGGTTTCGTTACCACGACTCTCGGTCGTCGGACGACCCGGTCTAGTGCTGCGACTGGTCGTCGGACGGCAGGAACCGTTGAAAATAAAGATAGGGACAGCATGCACCGGCGAGTGGTGGGTGAAGCGAAGGATGGGGGAATAATGACAAGAATGAATGTGCCTGGTCGTTGTAAAGGCCTGTCCAGACCAACGCGGCATAGCCCGCCGGCACGCTCTCGCGGCTTCTTATCAATATTGCCGCGCGACCAGGTACCCGTCCAGACATACGCGGCATGCATGCCGCGGCTTTAAGGGGTAACACCACTCGGACAGTTTTAAAAATTCGAATTTTTTTTTTTGTTGCTTACAGTACTCTTTGCACATATAAAATTGACATCCCATTGGTTATAAAACGATATCGAAAGTGAAAAGGCAATTTTCGAGCTATAGAAGTAAAGCGCTCATCGGCGCGCGACGTCCTCATACGGCAGTTTAAAGTTGAAATTTTCAACGAAAACGGAGTTTTCTAATTGTTTCTTTGGTTTTTACTGTTAGTAAAGATGTTCGAGGTACCCGCAAAAGAGGCGTGAGGAAGTTGTTGATTTGTTTGTTTATTTGTAACCGAAAGGTTTTATCCACGTTTAAACCGTAACGAAAGCTTTAAACGCATTTTTCTCAGAACTGTATTTCCGAAATCGGTGGGCACTCTAGCTTCGCCAATTTTCAATCAATCTACTTAGATTTTGTTTCAATTCAACTGTCACATATTTCTCTAGTGAAACACGTGGGATTTTTTGAAAATATTGATATTTCGATTATCTATGCAACTTTAAGTAACGAAATTTGTGACAAAAAGTGTACTTTTTTTACATGTTTTACTTTCAATCGATGCCACTTCCGTAAAAATGCATATTTTTTAAAACGGCCACGTGTTTCACTAGCTTTTGGACTAAGAAAACCAATTTCCTTTGTTTCACTGCACTAAATCACGTGTAGGCTTAGTTATCGTGCCCACCGTTTGACTATCTAATTTCGAAGCGCTCCCGATCATTAGCTGTCAAGCCGCCATTTTTCAATATATCGAATACGAAAAATATTAATTTTCTACTTTAATGTACACACAATAAAGTAGTGCATTTACATTTTCATAAAAACATCTTATATCTTCAATCAAAATTCGCGAAAAAGCCTTGAATTTCGAGGCGCTCGAGTGGTGTAACCCCTTAAGCAAACACGATCTGCGAAGACGAACCAACACACATGCGTCCAGAGCACATCCGTGAAGCTGCTGTGAGTCCGAGAGTGAGACACCGGAGGAAAGAGAGAGAGGGGCCAATAGGCCGCGCGCGTTTCCTTTGATCGAGACCGCTCCCTTACCCGATCGCCAAGTCAGCCCGCGCGGCACGGAGATGCTGCGCAAAGATAATTTTGTGACGTCATAACGAGGCCGCGAGAGCGTGCCGGCGGGCTATGCCGCGTTGGTCTGGACGGGCCTTAACGAAACCGGGGCACCGACGACAACGTTTGCCTTGGTCGTCCACGACTGCGTTCGGTCGTGCTAACGAAACCGTAGTTTAACGAAATCCCACTTTAACGAAAGCGTACCTTAACGCGCTGGAAGTTAAGCGCGCGCCCGTATCCGTGTCGTAAGGACGCTCGATGGGCGATGTAAACTTCGACGCAGACCAGGAAGCCATTGGAAACGATCGAGGGATCAATTTGTTCCGTGACACGTAATCGGCCTCGCCGCACTCCCGCTTTCCATCTCAAATTCATTGGAAATTCGAGCGGCTATCGTACCTACCGGCGCGGCCGTTTTCCCCGAGTACCGGGGTCAAACGTAGGAATACGAGCCCCTCGAAACTTCCAGCCTCTCCTCTCGTGCCTGAGAACGGGTCGAAACTGTCGTTAAATACAATCGTTCTCCCTTTTATGTATTAATTTGAAATCCACCGCCTCGCGAGCGAGATATTAATCCGTCGCGAAAGCTATAACACTTCGCTCTCAAACCTCTCTCGTCTCGAGCTTCCACGAGGGTACAGCGGGAAGAAACTTAATCGTCTTGCCAGCAAAAACATTTCGGCACAGAACCGCTGGAAAGTTTCGGTATCCAGAAATCGTCGAGTGACGCTCGAACGATCTAAGATCAAAGGGGAACGATAAAAGCCACGGAAGCAACGTAACCGGGGATTTACGTAAAGCTGCCGGGTAGCGTCGCTTCGTGGAAATTAGCGCGAGACGTCGTAAAGGGCTGTCCGAGAGCTGGCCCTTAATTACGAGCGATATTATCTCGCGGCTTTTCCTCGAAATTTCGAGATAATCGCGTATATCCCCCCTCGTTTCCCTTCTCTTCTTCCTCCTTCTTCCATTCTTCGTCTCTTTTTCTTTTTCACGTCGATGATGGGACTAGGGGCCGCGCGGATCGCCCTCGTGGAAAGCCGAGGGATCCAATTACACCGGCTGCGGGTGATTCTCTTAATAAGCACCTTCGGTCGACCTCCGTAAAGCTCATCCTTATCCAGCTTTCTTTCTCTCGAGCGTATCCTTAAATGCTTATCCCTCCCCCCTACCCCCGTATCGTTCCGATGAGTTTCAAATCGGTGAAGGGGGAAGGAGGACGAAGAGGTTACAGCCGGGTTTCGCGGGTAATAGAAATCCTTTTAGAATTTTGTAGCGTAACTCGGATTACCAGCGCGAAACTGAAGATTAACGCCGAGTAATCAGATAGAAAGGGGAGCTTCTGGTAAACAGTACAGACGGCGGAGTGGTAAGCGCGTTAGAAGTAATTCAAATTAAATGATCGACGAGGACGATTCGGATATTCGATCTTAAATTCAGGAACGCGCTCGTAACGCGCAGAGCGTTAACGCTCGATCGACGGACGTCGATAATAACGAGCGTGGTACACTTAAAATCTGTTCGCACGTTAATGTTCGGCGCGCATAAACATAAATAGATGGGACGGTGAGCGTATAAATCGATTAAGAAGCACGAACCTCGGTCGATGCAAATTTCGGGAGCATTTTCGGTGGAGAATTCGGTAAAACTGAATTTACCAAACGGCACGTTGTTACACACTGGAACGAGATACTAACTGCAAACTACTTTTCGTACTTTCGCCTTAACCGTTAGATTATACGAGAGTAGCCGCGAAAAATCTTTTCCGTACCGAGGGACAATTTTTCCTTCCTCGTACTCGACATTGAGTATGCGTCGGAATTACGAGCGAGGTTCGACTAAGGCCCTCTACGATGCGTTTCCACTGCGCGCTCAAGTTTTATTTCTGGCGAGCCAGAACCGCGGTTATTGGTAGTATTTATTTACTTTCGGTAGGCGCGATGATTCAGGGCCACCGCGCGCTAGGCGATTACTCTGTCGCCGCGATTTTTTCTCGGAAAACACTATTCCGACAGTGGATTTCCAAGTAAAACGTGTCGCGGCGACGCGCGACAATGAATCGCTGGTGCGTGGTCTTTCGTATACGCCTGTAGAACTCGACTGTAGAAACGTGACCAGTGCGTGATAGGTCCTAACGCGTTGAGCTCGTTTCCTCGTCCGTGTATCGGATCGATTTTTCTTCTAGCAGTTGTATCGTAAGAACTTTTGTGGTGCGTATTAAGGGAGGACGCACACGGAGCGACGCAACTTTTACATTTGAGGGGGTTAAAGGCAAAGTGGTGTAAGTCGCATGAATCTGAATTGGAGAAACAAAAGGTTTTACTGAAAGTTGTGGAATATATTCCCGGATGACATAAACGCGTGGGTGATCGAATCAAATGTTTTGAGAAGGTATGAGACCGCTATTGAGAAGAAAAATTTCAGAATATTTATTATAGAAATATTTATGATAAAATATTTGTTTATTATAGAAAGTACAAACATTACAATGCAATTCGAATTCGAAGATCTTAGATCATCGGTTTCCAACATGGGGGCAATTAGCCCCCAACGGGTAAACCAGGATTTTCTGAGGGTTAAAGACAAGACTAATTTTGAAACAAATTGTTAGAAATAATGAGTGATTATTGAACGATTAGAATTAATTCAAAATATATATACATTTTTTTAAACTAAATTCTTGGTGTGAGGGGTATTTGCTAATATCTAACCCGACTTATGGGTAATAGTATCAAAAAGTTTGGGAACCGCTGCCTTAGATCTACATTTGCTTGACGCAAAAAAAGTTTACTGCTGATAAAGCTTTATACTAGAGTCCGAGTGGTTGAATTTGCACCACTTTGCCTGTTAACGAAACAACGGATTCGTTTCCAGGCCAATATTGTTTCGCCATTTGCTAGCGAATGTACGATTTACGATTTAATCCACTTTGCCTTTAGTTAAATTGATTGTTTAAGAATTGCACACCTCGCTTACGTTAACTCTTTATCGAAACGTGGGCTTACGCTATTTTACCTTTAACCCTCTCTCTATACGGAGTTTCTGGAAAAGACGAAATAGCTGCGCGACAAAAAGTCTCCCGCGCGCATCCGCCCTGAGAGAGGCGCAAAAGTCGCGTCGGGATTGAAATACCGAAGAGGACGACTCGTTGCGTTACGTTACGTATACGTACGTTCGGTATCCTAACCTAGGGGATCGGTACAAACGCTCCCGTTCGTACGCTCGAACGACGATAAATAAAACCGAAATGTCGGCCATTCGTCTTGCCCCGCATTCGACGCGGTTGCACGATTCGCCGTTCACAATGGACGTTTTTACCCGAATGATATTTCCAACGTAAATACAGTTTACGATCTCGGCCCACGACACACCATACGTTATCGCGCCGGTGGTTTTATTTCCCGTTTGCTTTAATTTCGCGTCGCCGTCGCGTCATTTTTGGGATGGAGAATTCAGAACCGCCGCGTTCTTCGTTCGTGTATCGGGAAACGCGTAAAGTCCTGTGACAAGCATACCCGGGTACAAAGCGAGAGCGAATTTAACGACGATGACACGCGTAGGAAGTGTGAGTTAATTTATTTATTGCAACTGACTTCATTATGAAAATTATTATTTACCTTAGTTGTTTTTGCTTCTGTGGATAGAAAACCGTTGATCCGAATATCGAATTGGAATATATCTGATAAAGTATGCATACAATAATATCGATGTCATTATAATAAAGATACTGTTAAACTAAAATTAGAATTTCATAATTGGATGAAAATTACATAACAAAATCAAATAATAATGTTTTAAGTTAAGTCAGTTGCCATCAAATTAACTAAAAGAAATCCTAACTCTATCTCATTCGGTAAAAAACAATCAAACTTTGCTGTGCCCCGTAAAAACAAAAACAAGTATCAAAATTTATCAACCCGTGTACAGACACGTAACATGGACGTGTATCGCGCAACACGATGCACCAATGTACTAGTGAGAATTGTGTCTCCCCACATGCATTATTAATAAATTCGCGACAGAGTTGCAAGTTGCAATACGTTGTTTGTTCCGTGCATACGTTATACGACTGCACCCAGCTGTATCTTACAAATTTAGTAATCCTCTCGTCGCCAAGGTATTAATCCCCGGGTATTCTCGTCTATCAATTTTTCCACGAAAAACAGGAGTCACGTTTCCCCCGGAACCACGCTGCGCAGCGGGTATATGCAAAATCTACGAAGGAATCTTATTCCATCTCCGGCTCGGCCAGCCTCGTTATAAAGTATAAATCCCGAGGAAAACGATATCCTCGAAGAAGTTTTTTTTTTTTTTTTACCCGGATGCGATCTCTACGACCATCCGTCGAAAAAAAAAAGAAGAAGGCGAGGCAGAAGGTTTCTCTTTATTAAACGATCATTGAATTAACGAGCCGCTCGACGCGGGGATCTCTCGAGAGGGGGGAGACCCGGCAGATATATCAACAGCTCTCGTAGCGAGGGTGACCACCCGCGAATTATCTCCGAGTCTGGGAATGACGTCTTATCCAATCACCGGCATGATCGTCGGGGATCAATTTTTTCCCGACCCCCCATCCCCGTCGCGTCGTCCTTCTCAGTGTTATAAATTACCGTTGAAATTGCGCGTGACAATTGAATTACCGCTATCTCTTCGATAGTATCCCACTTCTGTCTACGCTTATCGTAGATACGAGGAACTATACAGAATTCTAGGAATGAATTAACAATTGTGGAACAATGTTTTCTTTTTTTTTTCTTTTTTTCTCTCTGTATGACACCGTTAAACACGAGACCGAGCCGTACGCGCGTTGATCTCAATGCGAGTTTCTCCCTCGAGGGCCTGTTGAAAATTTGATCGTAATGTTTAACGAGAAGCCTCGTTACATCTATTTTCCCGTACTTTTTTGCGTACCATTGCGAAGGTGCCAGGGCAAACTAAATTCTCGCGCGAGCGAAAATTATTTCTCGCACCATTCCCCGCGTGGTACGCGTCAATAAAGCGAGAGAAATATTCTTGAAAAAAAAAAAGAAAAAATTGTTGAAAAATACGCGTACCCTGCTAAATTGCGGAACTCGACGGACAAGCTCGCGAATCGCGTCGTTTATTAACGATCTTTTGAAACGCGAAAAGTAGACCATCCTACTTTCGTCATAAAAATTTAGAAGGTGTCATTCCCGAAGCGGCGAACACGGCTGGGATACCGGACGGACTTTGAAACGCGAATCTCATGACGGTATCCTATGAAAGTCCAATCAAAATTTATAATTCAATGGGCTATCGTTTCACCGTACTTTGTCAGGATCAACGGGTTATCCTTCGCGTTTCCCCGTGCGTCACGCTAACCTCACGCCTAATTTCGCGAACCTTCGGCCACTCGTGCAACGTTTCGCAAAATCGCTCGCATTTCCCGAGTAATTAAACGAATCGAACGCCAACGCGTTATCGTCGTGGATCATCCGTTCGCTTTTAATCCACCCACGATCGAACTAACGATCGCGTTTCCCCACGGGGTGGTCGGTAAATTACGTGAGAATTAAAAAGCGTTTGCGCCCCCGCGAGTGTTTTTCCGGTTAACATTTGTCCCGAGAGAAAGAGAGAGAGAGAGAGAGAGAGAGAGAGAGAGAGAGAGAGAGAGAGAGAGAGAGAGCATCGACGTTCTCAGGACGACAAATACACCGAGAACCCTCGCGTATACCAGCTGGTATAAGGAAGATGGAAATTACGTAAGAATTAAAATTAAAATTAAAAAACGTTTGCGCCCCCGCGAATGTTTTTCCGGTTAACATTTGTCCCGAGAGAGAGCATCGACGTTCTCAGGACGACAAATGCACCGAGAACCCTCGCGTATACCAGCTGGTATAAGGAAGATGGAAATTACGTAAGAATTAAAAAACGTTTGCGCCCCCCTGAATGTTTTTCCGGTTAACATTTGTCCCGAGAGAGAGCATCGACGTTCTCAGGACGACAAATGCATCGAGAGCCCTCGCTTATACCACCAGCTGGTATAAGGAAGATGGAAATAATTTTCTGCGGACGGCATATATACGTCGGGGAGCCGATACGATCAGCAATTTTTCCTCCCACGTAGAGAGAGGAAAAACGTCGGCCCCTTCGCTGAAGTCCACGATAATGCGTTCTCAATCTTTCTTTCGCCTCTTCGGAATCTACAGCGGGTATCCATTTTAACGAGTAACACCCGAGCGAGACCGGCGTCGACGTTTTAATAAGAAGTTGTGATACCAACGCCACCCCCTCCACCCCCCCCCCCCTTTCCACCCCCTACCGAACCCTCGATAAGGAATCGACACAGTTAATTGGTATTGTTTCCATAGAATGCCGTCGGGACAACCCACGAAGGTGAACCAATATTTCCACGCGAATCCGTTTCCCGTCGCTGATCGAAAACTCCCCGATTGCCGGGGAGAAATAAAATTCGAACGAAAACGACCGTGGGATGTTTCCGGATGCCGTACCGATTCTATCGGCGAACGAAATTAACGAAGAGTTCTACTTTTCTAGATACGTTGGTAAGGACGACGACGAGCGGCTCTAGTGTAATAATTTACGAGCTAAACGTTAAAGGGGGTGGATACTTTTAAAATAATAGCTCTTTTATTTATCCGACTATGATGACTTCCCCCGTCGTTCGTAACCGGTGATCGGGTTTTTGAAACGATAGATCGAAACGTCGCGAGTTAATCGAGAGCGACGTGGGGGGGGGGGGGGGGTATGGCTCGATCGTTGTATTAAAAAAAAAGAAACGAGGGTTCCAGTGGTTCCGCGAGTTTTGGAATTCGCGGAATTCCTATCTTGGAATTCGCGAGGATCGATGATCGATAGGAGCCTCGGATACTTTTTCGAACACGCGCGTATCGTACACGCCGAATTCGACGGATTTGAATTTTGTCGACCCTCACGCATCGTGGTTTTAGTTTGATTAATAAATAACGTAATGTTTGATCCGGGTAAATATTGGTACGATCGGAAAGTTTCGGGCATTCGTGCAGCGTGTAAATGCCGTTGATCGTGTAATGCCCACGTTTAATTCCCAAACCATGCGCGCGGAATGCAAAGTTATTTTTGCCGTGGGAGAAAATAGTAAAAAAAAAAAAAGTCGAATGTAGTTTAAAAATAGACGTTCGTGGTTTGTATGCAAATATTGTACAGCGGCATTACGTAACTGCAAAGTTTCGTATGGGGGGAAAAGTAACTTTTCGATGATTCGGTCGCCAGGTGCGTCGCACCGAACGATAGAAAAGTCTACCTTTTGTACTCGCAGGTGTTGCGCGTTCGCACACTCCACTATTTCGAACTAAAAATATCGTTGAGAATAATATTGTACGAATTTCTATGGCGTGAGTCAGGTGGCTCGAACAGTTCTCCTTCAGTTTCCAACGCTCGTTAGATCCCACCGCGGGATTACTATCTCGCGTACCCGAACGTACGAAAGGAAACACGGGCGCGGACATTGCACGGACACGTAAAATCGAACCCTAAAACTCGCTCGCGTGATAGATGAACGGAGCATTTCCGGGAAATGCCAGGTAGTTATCGCGATTCGACGTTAATCGATCCCTCTACTGTGATATCGATTATTATTAAATATTAATTTGCATCCCGCCCCCGTACATCTCCCGACGACGATACCCCGAAATTACCGAGCAAACTGCGCGAGCCACGTTAATAAATGTTTATCGTTTAAACGTTTAATCGCGACCCCTCGGCCGTGTGCCGGCAGATGCGAACGGCGAAGAGGGGGGTTTAAGTCGGCTGTGCGTTATCTTTAAACTTTAGTAAGATGGCGGAATCCACTTACGGTGTATAAAGCTCTTAATGGTTTTAACGAGGAAGCGAGAGACGGGACAAGATACCGCGCGATAATACGTACGGCCTAATCCCCCCGAGGTGAGCAGAAGGGACGCCCAGTGTGTGCACACACGCGTCCTCCTCGCGTTACGTGAATGTATAAAGGGATTTTTTAAGCGTTCATTATCTTTGCCCGTTCTTTCACGCCCTGAATCCATTAAGCGTCTCCGCCTAACCATCCCGTTAAAATCATATGCGCGTAGCATTCGACGTTGAGCGCCGATTGATTGGATTACCTATATATATAGTGTGCACCGCATCGTCACGTCGACGCAATCGTCGTCGAGTTCGCGAACAATTTGGAAACGAGAATCGCGTCCCCCGGATGTCCCCGTTTCCCTGGTCGAGGGAGTGACGTCGTCCCACATCTTGGAAAAGCGTGCCACGGTATCGCACCCCCGGGAATAACCGTAAATTAGAGAATATATATGTATATATATATATACGTGTAATGGGAGAGTGGCCAACTTGTTACGTACACAGGTTCGCCATTATATATATTATATATATCCAACGGGGGCTAGATGTAATCGGGAGAAAAAAAATTCTGCGGCGCGGTACCGTAACAGGGAGCGACCTTTAAATCTTTTGGCGCGGTTTGTTGGACTGAGTTTATTTTAAAATTGATAACATTGGGAGTCGCGTGCCATGTTTGGTAACGCGATTGTCTTATGATTGTATTAGTTATCAGTACAGAGTGAGTATAGGGGGGTGTCCTCGAAAAACGTTGGTTCGTTTGGGAGTTTTTACTAAAAACTAAAAACTTTTTAGGCGAACGGTGAGTTTGATCGAATTTAGAGGCATACGCGGGTGAATTTTTTGTTCTAACCGTAACTCACCGACGACTAGAGTTTTTTTCCGGGTTGCACTCGGATAATAAGATTTTTTTTTACGGACGACGGTATTTCACCGAGCGGAGACTTTAAGGAAATTCGATCGACGACGCTCATTGCATTACCCGTTTCCACGATCTCAAAGCTGTCTCTTTAGTTAAATAGAGGTAATTGGAAAATGGAGTTTCAGTTAGTACGGAGTGTCTCCGATTCCATGTGATACTTAACTCCGGAAAACTGCCGAGTGACGCTTTCCTTCTCCTCCTTTCCTCATTTATTCGAAGCGTTTGCGTTGCAAGTTAACGCGACCGGCAAACAATCGTCTTACGTTGAATCCCTCTTGACCCTCCCCGGTACCGAGGGCAAACTATTTGTTCGTCCTACGAATTAGACAAACGAATGGGCACGCGTCATCGTTCTTACACCTCCGCGAATAATATTTCTACGATTGCACTGATCTCCAGTTTTAGCGTTATCTCTACCGATACTTCATGCATACTTATTCCTAACGTGACAGGCCAAATGACCGATCTTTGAAACACCTGATATTTCTTTATATAAAATAAAGATAATAGCCAATTTGTTAGTACAAAAATATAGTTTCTTTTATTCAGGAATAGATAACGAATATTTTAACATTTAAGTAAAGTGGCGGTGCAATAAGGTTGTATGTAGGAAATTCTACGCGAATCTTAACAATTGTTAAAAGAAATTATATCTCTTTACTATCAAATTGGCTATTATCCTCAATTTATATCAAGAAATATCAGGTGTTTCAAAGATCGGTCATTTCACCGATCGTGGTAGAAATAAGTTAGAATGCTCTTCGTAACTTCAACCTGTCCGCGAAACTCTGATTCGCCAGAATCCTTTTTTTTTTTTGTACAAAACCACGTCTCGCGCGTGACTCCGTCACCGATAAACCGTCCGTATCGCCGCGAGGCTCAACGTCGTTACTCCCAGGATTCGGATGAAATTCTGCCAGCACAAATCTAAATTCAATCCGACGCGGAATTCGGATAGCCGGCGCCGGTGATAAATACGTAGCTATCCCCGTTCGTAAATACATATATGTACCTAACTCCTCGGGCAAAGTTCGCGACACGAACAGCGCGATGTATTAGCCCGGATTCCCTCGGATAATAAGATTTATTACCATCCAACGGGCAAACCTTCGTCAAACTTCCGTGCTTCGAGCCATCCTGTGTCGGCCCTCCAGCAAGGATACCTAAAGGTACCTTCCACCCTTTCGGCGATTCGCCTCCCTCGGCCACGGTTTGATCCTCGATCACGAGACACGAAAACCCTCTTACATACCTATTCCTAGCTCGCAGCTATTGGGCTTACCACGCGATTTATGTGCACGCGCATCGAGTTGCGATCGTGTCCGTGATTCGTGTGTGAGTCACGGTTATGTTGCAATTGTTTCCGTTTGCTCGCGAAAGGAGCGGGAATGAAAATAAATGTCTGGCGCTCCGTCGCGTTTAGAGGGGGTAGTCGTGGGATTAGGGATTAATATCGATGGAACGTAACGTTGACGCGTTTGATCGTAATAAGCAGCGTACAGGGGCGTAACGTAAGCGTGTAACACGCAACACGATGCGTCGATAGCCTAGTTAGGATTGTCCCTCCCCACGTGCGTTATTAACAATTTTTGGCGAGTCGCGAGAAATTTTTTTTAATTATATCGATTCTACGAAATTTGTGTTTTTTGAACTATATAAACATAAATTTTTAAATATAAAGTATTATAAATCTCGAGAATTAACCGGAAACCGTCATACAATTTCTATTATTATTGCAGTGATAAACAAATTAATTAGAATGTATTTTCGTTTTTTAGAGCTACTTTTTTTATCCTGTAAATGTACAAGCATGTGGTTCGCGATATATTCTCGGAGAAAAATTTGAGTCGCCCTCCTAAAAACATTGAGAACCGCTGGGATATATTATTTAATACAGTTTGACCATCTCGAAAAAACCCTGTTCCTTCTTTCCTGAAAAGATACAAGGTCTAGCTCTCGCGTACTTGTACTTGGTCCGAGACAAAACCTTGTCCCTTGATGTAGAACGAATACGTCTGAAATGAGTGTATAGCGACGGCAAAGCGAACGTCCGGGGACATAAGGCGATTGGTACAGAGAAACCACCGCGTAAGAGCCCGTTCGCACGATACGGTTTTTTTTTTTTTTACCGAAACCGCGCAGCCGTCACTTTTCATCTGCCTTTGAAGCAAACGCAGACGAGTGAGAAAATGACCGTTTCGGTCAAAAAACCGTATCGTGTGAACGGGGGGGTAAAGAGCCCCGAGGAGTCGCGAAAGTCAGTCAAAGAGGAACCAGCGCGAAAGCGAGTCGTCCCGAGCGTGCGTGAACACATTTCGTACTTTTAATAAACTTTAATATTCTTTCGCGTACGCGTACACCGGCAATACATTAACCGCTCAATATCCCTACGTTACGCGCGTATGTCACGCGTCTGTACGCTACCTTATAATAGAACTGACTCGCTACTACGAACATTGATTCGAATTACGCACCAACGCGACTCCAGAAAGAGCACGTCAAAGTTTGGATTCTAAACTTTAGAATACAGCGAATCGCCGAACGAACGTTGATCGCCGGTACTCGCCTCGCGAATCGCGTTTATAATTCAAGGCACCGATGAAAGAGGAACGACGTGATAAAATTGCAACGGCGAACAGCGTTGAATCGTCCCTTGACTCCCGTGCGTAATTACGGTTTGATATTTACGGGTAACTCGCGGGAGGTTGTCTCTGGGCGGAGGTGAAAGTTTAATTTCTCGTGGCTTACTTGTAACCCCCCGGCAAATGTGAGAGATATTAAAATGTCGGGATTAGAACTTCCCGAGAGATACGCGCCACGATGAAACTGTATACACGCTTCGGAATTTTATACCGCGATCCCAGGATACGGATTTTTCTTTATTTGGGGTAAACGCGAACGATTAACGGGGCTACTTTAATCGCGGTCAACGAGCTCCTTCGTCGTCATCGCGAAGCTCGCGGTCGGAAAATCTTTCGCGTAATCCGGGGAAATTATCCGAAGGAGGACCGAATAATTTGACTAGTGGCCGTCGATTTTACATCCGTGGTTGGTTTATTTGTGTAACGACGCAGCCCGGTCTATTACGCGAAGCAAACTTAATCGATCGTCGCGAAGCACCACAATAATTGTACAGGAAATTAACAATTGCGTCGCGTTGTTTGCGCAATCATCGATCGACGGTCGATCGATTGATCCGGTTGTTTGGTCATTAACGATATGGAAATATGAGAATCGTGGACCACCGTCCGTCTATAAGCGTCTCGCGAACCTCCTTCCTCGCCTCTCGATTACGTCGTTCCGTCGTTTCATCAGAAACGCCCACTCGAACGTTGCACGGGAGATTCTCCCTTTGAGGTAGAAAAGTTTCAAAAACGCACTACGTAAAATCGCGCTACGGAGGCTCAAATTTCATCGTACGCGTGTACGCAACAACGTAATCCCATCGCGCCAAGAATTCTCGGAGGGTCGGGGGATCTGGAGCAACGACGAAAAAGATTCCGCTCGGATACAAAAGCATCGCGATCTCTTTGATATCCCAGTCGCCTCTTGGGGCGAGACGCGGAGTGCTTTTTATTCCTACGATGGATAGACTTCAATCGAATTACCCCTTTTCCGATACTACCATTCGCACTTTGGTCGCATCTCTTATCAACACGCTCGTTCTTCCCCCCCCCCCCGTTTTCTTTTGTCCATCGTCACCCTTTTGTTTAACCCCCAGCGCATCCGCGTTAACGTGGAATCCGGGAACTTTTGCCTTTGTCGCTTACTTTTGACCCTGTCGATACGAATTTTACACTTTGACGTTTAATGCACTCCGTGCTCGTAATTAACGGGACGAAAGAGCCTCGATCGTTTCGCGCGCGCGCGCGGACGCCTACTCGTTAATTTACGATTATTACGCGAATAATCTGAGAATTATCATTATAATCGGTACGAAACGCGCCATTGGCATCGTCGTGCTTATCGAAATTTCATTCGACGAACGGAGGGTTTAAAGCGCTCCGAAACGCGCTCCAACGCTTTTGCTCCTCGTTTATTCTCCGCTATCCGAACGCGCAGTTCTAAAACGCGCGAAGTTAAACAACACCTGGCGGGGTATATAGAGAATTATGTCTCGCAGTGTTTCTTACTCACCATCGCGAACACGGAGGCGCGAACGAGACCACGGGACGAGCGAGGAATTTCTAAGCGCGAAAGTTTTAGTACGAATGGTCGTCGACCATCTTGCGGCGGGGGTTATATATTGGAAAAAATATTTCATTCGGCGTGGCGGGGGAGATCCGGTTCTCTTTGGACTTTGGTCGAACTAACGCGACGTTAAAGCTGGGAAAACAGTGTCGTCGCGTCGAGTGAAGTAGTGTGCTGTCGCGGTATGTCACGTAGAGTAAAAAATGTGTAGAGTATTGTTAAGAATGGCTACGAATGTCATTGCCTTCTTGGTGTGTAGCATTGCAGGCGGGCAGTTGTTAGTTGCCGGGCGCTGACATTTAAATTGTAAATATATCGATAGTTGTGTTCAAGCTCCGACTACGAACGGATGTGTTCTTAATGTTAAACTAATAAACGTTATTTGTACAAATATGCATAATTTACGCTTATGTTCCCGCACGGTTTGTAACAATATGTATTTTAAACTTCTTAGTAATGGAGGTGAAAATACCAGGTGAAATTTTTTTTTTCTGTGATCATCGAAAGGAGGCGTGCACTAATTACTTCAAAAACGAATTTTTCCTTATTTCAATTTCCCAATTTTCACTTCTAACGAAAAATATTTTAATAGCAATAAAATTATTTAAATAATAAGAATAATTGGCGTCAGACTTGTGTTACCAATAGAAGGTTAAATGTATTTAAATGTAACAGAATCACACTAAAGTTCACGTCACGCATATCACACACGCATGTACACTCATCACAGATAGCGTGATAGCACATGAGCTCATATTAAATGCATATGATTGCAGAACTGCAGTATATTTATTCGTCCTTTATAAAAATGATTCTAGACACTAGAGAAGTCTTTGCCAGCAAACACCTAAACAAAAGAAAAAGAGGAAATTCCACTTTTAATTAACCCCTTAAATGCATAGCGTTGTCATTCAGCAACGTATCAAATTTATAACACGTTAGTCCCCTGAAATCCATGCATCGAAGGGTTGATAGTTTCATCTTTAATTCGTCGTAGACGATCGGGTCCGTTGTCTCGTCTTCTCTCGTTTAGATCTCGAGCGGTTGTCGATGCGCATAGTTCGGAAGTCGAGAATAACGTTCGCCGAACCAATAGATTTCGACTGCTTCGGCCACGACTGGGAATGTCCTTAGACGCGCAACCATGCGCCGCAGTGTCCTTTGATAATAATCGGGAACAACCATCCCGCGAGGGTACACCGTTGATTACACATGCCAATAGCTCTCACGGTGAGGACTCGACAAAGACACCGAGACAGTCGCAAATTTCCACGATGGAGTTACTAACGACAATCGCGATGCCAGTTTCCGTTAGTATCTACCCATATGGAAAATAAGTAACGGTAACGAGACGTAATTAAGCCACTGAGATTACGTGGACGATTTATTTTAGAAGATTGTTCATCCTTTTCCATCATTGTAAGGGTGTCTCGGGGAAGACGCAGTTTTGAGAAATGCAATAAACGAGTCAAAATCAAAGCAGAATTGAACATTTTGATTTAATGACAAGAATGAATATCTACTAATCGACCGGAACAATGATATAAATCACATAAATCACATATAAATTTATTATCGTGATTTATATTTTTGATTCAATAACATTCAAAATGTATTCCGAGTTAATAATGAATAATTATATCCAGCATATGTCCACCTAACGATTGAACCGTTGTATCCCTCGATTTTGATTTGAATTTCCCTCTTCGGGTCGACAATCGTTTGAGATTTGTTCGCGTAAATTTGTGACTTCACGTGTCGTCATAAAAATAAGTCACAAGATGTGAAGTGACATGACCTCGGAGGCCATTCTTGGTCGCTCCCGTGAAAGGAGACCGGACGCTCAGGGAATTTTAACAATAGGTTGACCGTCCGCAGAGTAATGAGGGGTGCATATACGCTGGATATAATTTTTCATTATTAAATCAGAACATATTTTGAATGCAATTGAATAAAAATGTTGAATTTCGCTTCGAATTTGACTAATTCATCGCAATTAAAAAAAAAGCATTTTCTCTGAAACACCCTGTATAACGTATCCACGAATACGCTTGATACATGCATCTTTTTCTTCCCGATGCTCTCAACCTCCCCTGGAATACACTACGTTCGCGTCAAATCCACGATTCGCGAAAGATACTTCGTACAGATTCACCAGAGCTACCCCTCGCATCCTCTTTCGTCCGTGGCAAAGGTGAGATCTCCAAAGACCGAAGGTAACGATTGAAACGTAACGCGCGAGGCCACGAACAGTTGTGTTTACAACGGCGGAGTGGAGTTTGACGGAGTGGGAAGTAATAATCGTAAAACATGAAACTGACAGCAACGATAAAGATATTTACGAGTTCGCTAATAAACGATCGGGACGCATAATCACTCCCGTGAGAGGAAACACATGGTCCGTCGGCTACGCGTTCCGCGCGAACTATTAAAATTCTTCGCGCGAAGGGAAAAACGGTATGCTTCATTTGTTTTATCAACGTCTCGATTAAATGCCGGTTAAAACTCGTCTCAGTTCGCGCGCGCCGTACGATCTTAAGCGACTGGTTTACACTTTCGCGCGTACCGATGCTGTTCACCTCGTTCGTACCTACTTGCCCCGGGGGTTTTCAGTTTATTTCGTTCGGTAACTCGCAATTAGTTCGCGATCAGACTCATACCGCCAGGCTCGGTGCTCCGTCTTCCTTCCCCAAAGTTTCACGGCTGGAAGCCGTGTTTATATTTACCCCGATCCGCGGGATATACTTGGTTACGATTCGCGGGGTACTTCGCGCGTTTCTTTGCACAAGCATTATTAAGTTGAGCGGTAAGCGCTCCTCCGCGTATCTTCGTGTACTTTTACCCAGTCATCGCTTTCCCTTCGTTCGCTACTGCCGGGAAAGTTACTCTTCAAATTTGCGCGCCGGTTTCTACCTCGGTGAGATTGAATTCGCGCTAACGAGAACCGGTCTTCGTAGTTTCGTTGCAACTCGCATTTTACGGCGTCGAAAAGTTTCTTATCTCGCCGACGACGGTGGACAAGAAAAAAAAAAAAAGAGAAAAATGAACGTTACGGTTTAGGGCGTTTTAGCTCTGGCTTCCGTCGGGTTCGTTTCAGGGCGCGAGAGAATTAAAGCGCGTATCGGAAAATGTTTAGAATTTCTTGAATATCCTAAATGACGCGAGGGATTATCTCCGGCGAGCGTAATTATAAATCACAAATTTTCTACCCCGTACGCTTCGCGGGTTATCGATACATCGGGATCGCTAGGACGGGAATTAATCGCTTTACGGGACTTCCGTGAAAATGCGGGAAAATATTGACGCGCGATCGCGACGAAACCTGGGAAATTATCATTTTTGTTTGCCCATCGTACTACGAATCGACGAAATAATATTGCGTCGGAAATGCATTTTTTTGTTAAAAAAAAAACAATAATGTAATCCCGCGTCTTTTGTTATCGCTTACAAAATTTTGTTCGTCAAATGTTTGAACATCGAATGTCGAACGGATGACTGCAAGGATATTAATGATGTTGAAAATGTATTCGATAGAAATTCGGATGATTTTAGGGAATTATGACAATATTTAATACCTTCTTTCGTCCGACGAATAATCACGTATTGTAGTTACGTTTGTACTATCTCTCTGCAGTCTCTACGCGTTTATAAATACACTAGTTTGTCTAACCCTTTGAACCGTACTCTCCACACGCGTGAGAAAGATGTCATTAACACTAGGTTTACGGGCGTTTCTACGAGCATTTCTATAAACTCCCGTCAAATTGACGTGTAAACGAAAATACGCATTTTCTTTACAGAATCGATTTATTAAATTCAAGTCTCAATTAATTTACGATGCAAAATGGTTCAAATTGATACTACGGTTTTTGGGATATGTCATTTCAAAATTTGAAATACGTCAAATTGACGGGTCCCGTAAACCTAGCGTTAAAAAAACTTTTTCCTACAACGACGAAATACACCGACGACAGTTTGACGAGAACTCAAAGTTCTTCGATTCCAAAAAGTACGACCAGTCCCGCTATGAAATTGATCGACGACTCTCCGTACGTTAATTGACGCGTCCCTTTTCCCCGTGCCGAAAAACAGCTGTGCGTTTGTCAATATTCGAGCCAACCATGAATGCCAATCATCTCATGGCAGATCATCGAACGCGTAAAATACTAAAATTCATCGGAGCGCAGCGATACGTCGTGCGTAGTCGCATTAGTGCTCGACTCGTTAATATAAACTGTACGGACGCTGCGCGTTCAGAAGATCGCGAGCAAAAATTATGTGGCGGAACCGCCGACTGCGGATATTAGCGGCGATCGTTTCCCTTCAAATTCAACGCTTAATACTATCGTACGTGGTACGGATAACGACGTGTGTGCTTGCATGCGACATTAGCTCGTTACTGTACTTTGGATCGAGATCTCGATGATTTTCTGTTCTATTTCAATTTCATCGGAACGCTGAAACGCATCTTACAATTAGATGATAAAATTGAATAAGAGACGTAGGACTGGTCGTTAGTTATTCACGGTAATTGAACGTTTTTTTTTGTTTTTTTTTTAACAATTCACAGGATCGTCCGCGGCGGATTCCGAGATCGCAGCGATCAATTTTTTTTTTCCGCGACGGCGTGAATAAATTTAATTCGAGGGGTGGCATTAGCGTGTGCGCCGTGAGATTTCACGGAATTGAATTGTGTACCGTCGAACGGAATATGTTATTAAATATTTGTAACACCGGTGGCTCCGCTGGCGCATAAATTGCTTAATTACGGGACAGCGATTGTACCACCCAAAATTCACGCTCCGTCACGCACTGTCAATTTTGATTACGGAATCGAAGCGCAGCCAGGGGTTTTCTCGATTGCGTGATTTCCAACTTGATCTGGTGCGCGCAACGCTCGTGCACCGAGACCCTACGAACCCGTCGTATTTATTCCCGCGGATTATCGAAAGGTCATGGAATACATCGACGCGAATCTACCGACAATCGACGTTTAATTGTTAAATAAATCAACTGAACGCGAAGCGCGGAGCAGGTGAGGGATTTTCAATGGTAACATAAAGAGCATCGTTTTGCGGCGCGAATAAAATAAATTTAGCAGGATCCAGTTGTCCGCGTAAACCGTGAATTGTTGAATGTACGCGCAACGGGAGTGTCGTTGAGCCGTTTTCACCGTGTTTTAACAAATACCGCGTTAAGCATTAATGATCGTGCGAAAATAACATCCCGTTGTTTTATTTAACCCACCTATCGCTAAAACATACGCCCGTTACGCGTACGAATTTATTTACGTATATACCCGATGCTTTTAGAGTCGTTTAGATTCGCGTTTGCGAGTGAATTAGTTATCGCTGCAATTTTTATAATCCCCCATCGCGATGTTTAAACACAGCCGTGGGAAATAATCACTCGGAATATTTAAACGTGATTTCTGGTCGTCGGGACACGTACGTACAAGAAAACTGTTTACGGCGTTTCGCTGCTTAACTTTCCAACGCTGCAAATTCAAGTTTCGAGAAGTACTCGGGACCGTTACGGGCGTTAGGTAACGTCGCGACAATTTCTGCGAACGTTAACGTATAACGTTAATAAATCTCAAGAACGAGTTTAGTTGGAACTCATTACTGCGGAGGGTACCGATTTCCTATCTCGAAAAGCGCGGAAAGATAGAGAGAGGCTTTTTCTCAATCTTTCCCCCGAGAGGTCCACTTCGACCATTCCGAAACGTTTAATCAACGTCGACTTTAACTCGCGAATAATGAAATGTATCGGAGAATCATTCGCGTACCTTTATCGCGTACAAACGCGCAACACTCTTATATATCTATTTCGATTTACTCCCTCCCCTCGAAAAGTGTGCCGCTTTTTCTCCCGAGGTCGGCGATTTCAATTTCACGAGCGCTTTACTTCTGGTATGCCCGAGAGCTTTCGTTAATCCAAACTTTCTTTCGTCATCGTTTAAAGAGCCGAGTCACGAAACTCGTTGGAAACTATTCCTCCTCGTCTACCGCACAGCTGTCAAAATTATTATTTAACGATGGACCGTACCACTTTCCGCTTGCACTTGTTATTCCACGTAACGATGAAAATTGCTAACTCCTACCATCGATCACTCGGCGACCGAGGAATTTAATGAGCTCTACCATAACTTTACCGCGATCGCTTACTCGCCAACGGTCTACATAGTTCGTCGCTTCTAAGAGCTAAGTAATTCGTGCGTGGTTACGCGAAACGTACGAAGTTGCAATTTTTATATTTAATCGTGTCCCTCGCGACGCGAACGTTCAATGGATCTCGACGCGCAAACTTTTAACGCGATCTTCTTCTCCTCTTCCATCACCGTCGATCTCGCAAATTTCCCGTCTCGCGCCCCACGGATGGAAAATCGTGTGGAAAAAGAACTCACCGGTATTCGATTAAGAGGGCAGTCGGCAGCATTCGCAACGATCGCAACGTCGACGTCGATAATTCTGCGGATAAAAGTTTTCACGCGAGAGTTTTAAGGGTTGCCACGATCGCAACGGGACGCGCGCCTCCGCGATACTGCCTGCCGTCTCGCGGCACTCGCGTCGCGACGCTCGAGCGTAGAGCGCGTACTCGAGACGCCGACCTATCGTAGCCCATCGGGAGCACGGGTCCCACGTTTCGCCACCGATACCCCGTCCGTGAAACCATTGTCGACGAACGCGCCGTAGATTCGGCCCCGCTGTCTCTGCATTCTTTCACGCGAATTTGTTTCGACCTTCTCTGTCTTGTCAGTGAAATTTGGCCGAATTCGCGATACCCTGAAATTGCGGCCATTCGTCGCTAAGAGATCACGCGCGAGACTTTACAGCTGTCTCAAAACTTGCTCGCATTCGTCTTCGTTTCTATCAAAGTTTTCCGACGAGTGTTTTAGCGTCGAGTATATCGCCGTGCTTGAGTTATATTACCGGATTACCCCGAATTCCGAGAATCGCGAGCTTAATGGGGGATTACGGGTAAATTCGAGGACGGCGATTCGTTTTGAGAATCCGAGACTCCTCGACTGCGTGCGCGTAATGAAATATTGTTTTAGATAGCGGCGAAGCGTCGATGCTAAATCGTTGCGAGGGTGCCGACTGGCCAAGGGAATTGAATACCGAGTCCTTCAACGTTCCACCAATTGCCCTCTATTTCTCGGGAACTCGGTGTTAACATTGCAAACGGATTTTATATTATTATTCAAAATTGCATTCCGAAAGAATTGAGAATGAATCTTGGGAAAATGCTTTTTTTTCCTCCGTTCCGTTCGCAAATATGACAGCCTTTGTTTCTCAACCGCGGGACACGTTTCTCGTTTCGTTCGGTTATATTTTCGAAAATTGAATCAAAGTATTCGCAGGTGACAGCCTAACCGACAGCTTCGCCGACGAGTCGCTTGATTGCTCGCTTCATTTCGATTCGTATTCTTTAAATACACGTCGCAACGAGCAAACCGGCGGCGCTTTCCGTTTCTCGTACGTTTACCGACGTGCCTCGGCGCCGAACCAGTGAAATTTTGCCTTGTTTTTCCATCGTCGCGGCATGCCGAGCATCGTCGGCGATTACTTTCCATTCGCCGCGCGATGGTTAATACGAACGATATTCCGCGGTTATTTAATTAACATTAGAGTCGACCGATAATAATTCTGCTCGATGCGTGCGTTTGCCAGAGCGATTTATGACTCTGCGGATTAAAGTAGTACCAACGTACCGCGTAAACCATCGGCTCGCATAAACGTACCGCGAGAATAATGCGGGTTTTATTAAAACCAACGTGTTTGCGACTTGGCGAGGATAATCGTATGCCGAGAAAAATAATGCCCGCTTAACTTTTAACGGCGCACGCGGTATCGGATCGTACTGCTGCGCGCGCGGATTAATTATTTTCCGTTCGAATAAAAATATTTCTTTTTGTTGCATTGTTTAATGTTAATTGGATTTTATTGTGTTACAAATTATAAAACATCCGACTAATAATTTGTAGCATATTAATACTAGGTTTACGGGCGTTTCTACGAGCGTTTCTACGCGCACCCGTCAAATTGACGGGTAAAGGAAAATACGCATTTTCTTTACAGAATCGATTTATTCAATTTAAGTCTGAATCAATTTACGATGGAAAATAATTCAAATTATTGCTATGATTTTTGGGATATTTTATTAAAAAAATTGAAATCCGTCAAATTGACGGGTACCGTAAACCTAGTGTTAAAAATCGACAGGAGTAAATAATTACTCCGCGCCCGTCACTATAGGTTAAAAGTAATGGGTATCATTGGAAGGTAGTCTTCGTTGCTCGAGATTTCGCGCTGGCTGTACCATCTAGTAAAACGTACGGTGGTATTTATTGATCCATTATCTAATAGAAACAATAGGGTCGACGATATACCTATCACCGCCGTCGCTTTGATCCGCGACTGTCGTTTATTCCTTACTTCATTTTGCTTTGCAGACGTATTGCGTTCCTCCGCTGTAACGTAATCGGACGAGTATATCCGTCAGCCGGAGGGATCTTACTTCTTCCCCCTCGACGAGAATTCGAAATCCGAGATAACCCGAGACGTTGAAAAATCAGCTGTAGTCGATATACGTTTATCGCGATCTTGGAAATTCGGCGAATATGCAATAATGGACGGTAAAACGGGATTACGTTTTCTAGAGATCCAATGTTCCAGGGGCGTGTAATTGGATAGCGCGATCAAGAATGAAAAATAATTGATTGACGCGATATTGTCACCGCCGTATAATATTCATACGATAACGATGTATGGATAATTAAATCGCATATCCGGTGCTTGTCTCTTGATATGCGTAACGTTTTAATTTCGTTACGAGGAACGTCGTACTTTGCGAAACTGGGGGGAAAAAGGAACTGAGAAATGTAACGAATTACGGAAGCATTATGAAATTCCTTTTTAAAACTTTCTGACGCGCGGGATGCCACGCTATAACAGTTGGTATAGAACGTACAACTACGCCCTCCCCCGTAATTACGCTACTTTTACAATTCCGGTGAGATTTTTCTTAAAATTCCATTACACGAAACGTTTATCCCTTTCGCTTAGCCTACGCGCGAGAGACGGGATGAATTTCGAGTGTATGTACTTCCTAACAGCATTCGTAACTTTGGAAACCAGGTTTAAGTCTGATCTCGCAAAAACAACGTTGCTTTAACGGGCAACAACGAGCGTTGACGCTAACATCGTCGATTCGTATTATTATCCGTATTACTATTTATATCATTATCGAGCGCGCAATACCAGATGCAATGTCGAGACGATTAATCATAGCAATTAATTTGGTACAAATCAATTGGCGAGAGCGCGAAGAATTCGCCGGTTAATATCGCCGGCTAGCTCGTAGATTATATCGAATCGATGTTCCTTCCTTCTATCGTCGATCGGTGAAGCGTGAATTTATGCAATTTTCATTTCCATTTCTAGAAAATGAATTCGACGACTATTATCGCGCAATTTCAGACTCTCGCGGCGAGACGTGACATTAATCGAATATCGAGTAACGATATGTTTTAAGATACCGATGCTACGAAATATTCGAGACACACCGCTCGTTCGATTTTATTCGAAACCGAGACAGTTCCTCTCGTCTCGTTTAATCGCGCGACAGGTAAATATCACTCGTGTTAGCGTCAAACACCTTTATTTCCGATCGCCTTCTTCCGCGTGGGTATCTCGCGTTAAAGATACTTTTATTCCCTCACGTTTTTCCGATAGCCCGCGCCCGCTGTCACCGAATGCACGCGACGGCGGCCTTGTCTTTGAAAGTAATTAACTTAATCGAAAGGTCGTACGTGACGGGAAAACTCATTGAGCGATGATGCTGAATCAACATAGAAATCTCTCGTCTTTGGACCGGACGGTCACGATTATAACGATAACCCGAATCGGCAGTAGGAAGGTTCCAATCAGGAATTAACGTGCTTTCGACCGGTCGATACGGTATAATCGGAATATTTTCAATTACTTGTGCACACACAGTGGCAGCCGCATCTGCAATTCTCGCTTCGCTCACCCGTGAATATCAACAAAGTATATAGGTAAGGCCGGACGACCGTGAAAGTCGTGAAACGCGAGGACCGATGCAAATTCTCAAGCTTGGCCAATTATTAGAGTAGCTGTCGAGACGACTTTTGGTTCGCTTAGGTTCCCGTCGACCAATAGAATCTCCGTTAAGGGTGTTGGATACCCCTATCGTTTTGGAAGGGTTTACGCCGACGGGTGTACAGGTGGCAATTGTTGACCGATTTGGATGAACAATAGCTCGTTTGAAAGATAAAAGATGATCCATGAGGCTCAGTGAAGCGGAATTTTGATAAAACCTTTTGTTTATCAACAAATAGTGATTCATAAAATTGCTGAAGTTCGAGACAGTTTTAGGTATGGAAAGAAATTTTTTATCAAAATTCAGCTTTACTGAGCCTCGTGGATCATCTTTTATCTTTCAAACGAGCTATTGTTCATCAAAATCGGTCAACAATTGCGACCTGTACAACCGACGGCGTATACCCTTCCAAAACGATGGGATATCCAACGCCCTTAATAACGATCGGAGGATCGCTTCGTAGTCTCGCGCATCGGCAAACGGTACGAAAAATAGGTACGTCCGCGATGAAAGGAACGCGTACAACGTCGTTTGTTCAACCGTGGGGATATTAGGCGTTTAGGCAATTTCGAGCTTTCGGCCGGCTCGGATGTTATTTCGAGTAGAATGTGTTTGCGCGTGGGCGGCAGCGATTGAAACGTTTCTGTGGAAGAGAGAGTACCTATTCGATACCGCCGCTGAAAAATAGTTTTCCCCGGGCATGATCGTACGAAATTAAAAAAAGAAATACTTGTCGATCGTGCGTACGTCACGAGTGCAAACACGTCCCATTAATATCGCCGGTCTTTTACCGTCATCGGTGGTCCATTACATTTAATATCAAGTATTTGCGATTCGGACTATTTTAAAACTTTGACGGGGAGAAACAGTGGGCCTGCGAAACACTCGCGAGCCATTAATTTCGTACACGGCATTGTTTAACTTGAGTTTATTTCTGCCGGAAATTAAGAGTCTCGCGTACTTGTTCCGGGTCCGAGACAAGACCTTGTCCGCGACGAGGCTGAAACTATTTATACGAGAGCACGCGTTGAAAAAGAAGTATCTTGCAATTGATTTCGAAAATGCAACGACTAAAGATTTGGCGGAAAAATATTTGAAAAACGCCGAATAAAACGCTTTATATTTATACGAGAGCACGCTTTAAAAAAGAAGTATCTTGCAATTTATTTCGAAAATGCAACGACTAAAGATTTGGTCGAATAAATAATTGAAAGGAATCCATGACACTCGGGAAAATGGGACCGGTGACACTACCGAGGATTGAATTTTTGCCCAGCGTTCGCGAAACTGGCGGTATTCCAGGATAACCATCTATGACAATGGCCATAGCGGTTCGCGGTCGACTTCGTCGTAGTATCGCATCCTCCGTGAGGTACTCGTAAGCGCACACATTCCCACTCGACACGCGAAAACGGACCATTCGTAACTAGTCGAACTCTGTTTACTACTTGCGCCTTCAGTAATTTATGTAAACCGGGATTCCATGCAGAGCTGTGCCAAAGCAGTTTCCGCTCTTTCGTACCGCCGCGATTAATCGCTCGTAATTAATTTACAGATCGATCAATACTCGGGGAAACACTTTGCAGTTTCAAACTTCCTTTCGCGGCTTTTAAAAGGTCTCGATGGAATCCGATTGGGAAATGTCGCCTTTGCATCTGGCGAGTGTCGCGCTTACCGATGAATAGACCGCTCAGATTTCAATGGAAATTAATGTCGGACGATTCTGGGAAACTTTGCGCTATTAAATAAATGCATCTTTATCGTTTTTGCGTTTTTTTGGGGGGAGGGGGGAAGAATGCCCCGGCTGAGGTAACTTCGGTCAATTTTTCAGCGTGTTGCCGTTAAAAGTCACAAGATGAATGTACGCGTAACGAAGGAACGAACGTAACTCGATAAAATTTCGGAAGGGGGGGAAAAAAAGCGTATGAAAGCTCGACACGGAGCGAAGTTTTCGAGCAGACTTTTCGCGTCGAATCTATTTTAATTGAATCAGTTACACTCTCCATTATTCCATTCATTCGCGGGCTCGCTTCCCACCGTGAATCGTACGGACCAGAAAAATACTTTATCGCTGTGCTCACCGTGACGTACCAAACCCTCTTTCTTTTTTCCTTCAGCATTTCTACCCATCTAGTAAACTGTCGTATAGACACAAGTTTTATGCAAAATTTTCAGAAAAAAGAAATGCGGTTATCGCCGGTGCTGGTGCGGGTTCCGCGACTCGCTATAAAGGAGAACTGCTGCTCCTGCTAAAGTGCTTCCTATCTGGACCCAGTATCAGTACTTTCGTGTCACAAGAAAGAAGTCCATATATTATTTCTTGTTTGTACCTTTTTTTTTGTATACTCATGTACAAGTCTATGGACTCGTTTCAGAGTCTTTGACTAATTAATGAATTCAAGAAAGAAGTCGGTTGGCGTAAGATTATAAAAGTTGAAAATGAATATTGCACGTAGCGGTTAATTCCAAGAAATAATATCGATTAATATTTCTCAGACGGATTAGAAGGACGACGGTAGAAGGACGAGTAAAATTGTCGATAATATTTGCAGGATCGCGTCGGCATTTGCCCTCATAACTACCTCTCCATACTCAATAAAATTTCCCTCATACCGAAGCATATATTAATACCCTTCAGGTATGAACCCAGTGGAACTCATCGGCTGTCCGATTCTGCAATTTTTGCCGGCCATGGTCGGACACGAACAAATCCGGTATTAAAATACTCTGAATTTACCACACGACGCGCAATAACTCAAATGCGGGTAAAATAATCAATGTTTTAGAATTCCTTTACCTCCTCGTGGATCGGGGAACCCTATTGAAAACGCTTTAACATTTCCTCTTGTCTCTATTGAAAAATCTCTTCTAGGAGAATTTTTACACGTTGCGGAAACATTATTCGGAAAAACGATTCGCGTTTATCCTTTGGGGTGCGCGCCTTCCACGCCCCGTTAACGGGGAAGGGGGGTGCATCTCTTGGAAACTATGTTCCATAATGCAACAAGTCGAGAGGATTTGCGAATAATTTTGTAAACCGCGAAGGATGAGAAGAGGTCCGTAAATTGTTTCAGTGATCCTTTAAGCCCGTAATTCTGGGAACACGAGAACGTATACTATATTCGTCCTATCGCAAATGAATTCCACGGCAAAGATTCTATCAGAATATTTTTATTGTACGTACACTGTTTACATAAAGGTATTGAAGTAAAGAAAAATGTATAAAATATACACAAGATACACGCGTATCCGATAACATGATTTTGTTAGACGTTTTACCGAGTAAATATTTATGTAAAAGTCGGTTTTCAAAATGATCGTAGATGGTCAGGAAATGACAGGTGACCGTTATTGAAAAATATATCACTTTGCTGCGAATAATAACGGTTAATGTTTTGTACTTTTAAAGTGGTGAATGTGAACGGTTCAGACTTTTAAATTTGCATCGATACTTTTGTGGTCATGGTACGATCATAGTGAGCAGTAAACTTCGAGCACCCGTGCCTGTTTTGAGCAAGAAACTAGACTTATTAAGTAACAACCCGAAGTAGCATTCAGTATCAGTTAGCACTCAAAATTAAATGCAAAATGAAATAAAGACTAATTAATTAAATGTTTAGTAATAAGACTGCGGTATCACAGTTATTTCCATCAATTTGGGCCGTTGCTGATCGTTGAGTCATTTTCACGGATATAGTACATAGAATCCAGGAAACACCTTGTAAAGTCACCGACGACACTTCTGTCCGGGATAGTTTGGCTCACTCCGTAAATCGCGTACTGCAACGAATGGTAACATTGTTAATACGTTGTTTTAGAAGCAAAACTTGGTATTATTACCTTTCCCGTGATGGGTTCGCTCGGAGTCTTTAAAATCTGAGTTAATTCGGATCGTATGTCATTCAAGAATTGATCCGCGACACCTGGTTGAGTGTGGACAGATGTGACGCAAATGTGCATAGCACTAGGAAATTGAAGTACATTTAAATTCCATCCTTTCTTATTCATCGCGTCGGAAAGTTTATAAATATGAAAATCATTCGATCCTATCGCTATGACAGACGTAACTGGAGTGCCAAAAATGTATATGCCATTCAATTTTCGCAATCTGCAATCAATCGGAGAAACGTAGTTATCTTGATCTCAAGAGACAGATAAGATCGACGGGATATTTTGCAAAATACCTACTCTTGTTCGATGTACTTTGCCGTTTCTATGATTTTCTTCGTAGCTTCCAGATATCCGTCGTAACCGAAATACATGAAAGTAGCCCAGCAGGTCGCTATAACTCCGCCAGCCCTCGAACCACCTACCGTCGGGGAACCATAAATGCCACCAGGCCAATCTGTTGTTATCGTATATTGATAATGCCTGAATTTCTTATTTCGGTAAAGAATTACCGAGGAACCCTTTGGAGCGTATCCGTACTGAAAAGGATTTCATAGTTTCATATTTATACATAGGATACATTTTGACATACTCGATGTTCGTTTATTTACTTTGTGGGTGTCGGCCGAGATACTGGTAACGCCGGGTAGCGAAAAGTCGAAAGGCGGTAAACGAAAGCTTAAGTCTGACATGAAACAAATCAGGAATCCACCGAGACAGGCATCTACGTGCACCGGGATATCATATTTTAAACCTAGTTCAGAAATTGCTTGAATGTTATCCATGGTCCCGTATGGAAAATTTGGCGACGATCCCACTAGCTATGACAAATACCAAATTCAATTTATAATCATTTGACTCTATGAAAGTTTGATTGGTTTCTTACCATTATCGTATTTCTCGTGATGGCTCTTTTCATAGCTTTCATACAGACTGTATAGCTGTTGGGGTTAAGAGGTACGGAGCGCACTTTGATTTTTAAATACTGAGCGGCTTTGTCAAAAGCAGAGTGTACCGTTACGGGTACCACCATTTCTGGATGTTTGATTCCCTTTACAGCTCTCCCATAATCCCTGTACGCTTTGCACGCTAACAGGATGGATTCTGTCCCACCGGTTGTCATCTAAAAAGTGTTACAAAAAGATATAAAATCATACCCAATCGTTCACATCCACGGTAAAAAAAGGGAAACTTGCCGTGCCACACGTGTTTTTATCGCCGTGGAATAGATTGCAAGACATTCTAACTACTTCTGCCTCCATCTTACACGTGCCGGGAAACACGTCCGGATGTAACGGATTCGTGTACGACGCAATTCCATAGATATCGCCCATTAATATCGAAAGTTGCTCGTCGTTCGTATACACTGCTCCAGACACTTTACCATCCTTCCAGCTATAATCGCCTATAGGCAGAAACATTTATGTCACGCTAATCGTTATCCTTTACATTTTAATTTTGCCTTACCTAGGTGACCGCACTCTTTTACTTTTTGTAATATGTCCTCCGGCTGCAATCCTTTCTTTGGTAGTTGAACGACGAATGGAATGTCTTTCGTTCTCTTCCACGCGTCATTCTCAAAAGTATCGTTAACATTATTTAATTCTTTCTCTATCTTGTCTCTTACGGATGGTATGCGCTGTATTAATCTGAACACCTGTTTCTTCGTTCTATCCACTATACCTATGAAATATATCGAAAGAATTATCGTTACCAGAACGAATAACGACAGAAGATATTTATAAAATTATAATAAAAAGTGGATCGTACTTTCTTCCTGCACGATAAAATTCCACAACCAAACTGCGGTAAGCACAGTGGTACTCGTTATAGTAACAACTTGCCATGGTTCTTTGTTCTGAAAACTGCTATTTACAAATTCTTTTAACATATGTACACCAGGAACATACATGATTGCCTGAAAAGAAAAATAACGTGAATATCTCAAATCACAAAGTTGTTTTGTGTACTACAACTACAAAGATTTCGAACATTTCTCGAAAGAAACATATGTCGCTTTATCACTCTTTCTCTCACTCGTTCAGGCCTTCTGACACAAATGTTAATTCAATGTTTAAATTTGTTCCGATTAGTCTTCGTACACGTACCTTGATTTTTAAGGAGAGTTTCCCGTAAAATTTATGAAGTCATGTATTTTGTGGTCCTCGCAGAGACAGGAAAGTTATGTCTACAGCATCGATAACAAAATGCTCAAAACGCGTAGCTGCAGATAATATAAGTCGTCGATAAATCCAATTTTCCTGAGATAAACAAGTGTCACGGTGCACAGTGGAAGTGGCCTTCCATAGTAAAAGTGTATATATATATATATATATATATACGTATACAGCATCCAACACTTCGATACCACCTGATGCCTTTCGTGAAGTTGGCCGCGACACGTCACAAGGCAACCAACTATTTTTACACAGTTCCCGATGCTTGTATTTGCCACGTGCGTGCTTACGGGTCCATAATGCATGAAAATTAAATTAAATCTAAAATTATCGCGGATAGAATGTCTGCGCCACGGAGAGGGGAGGCGTGGTTGACACATTTCCAACGAAGCCCGCCAAAAAAAATTGGTTTAAATTTTGAATATGTTTGCCAGCATCTATTGAGCTGCGCTAATTATTTGAATGCACCTTCGAAAATCATGAGCTTGCATTACCTCTGTAAATTATGAACCCTAGTACCGCTACATGAAGGCCCAACCTAATGACAAGGCTAAATATAGCCCCGGGGCGCCAACTTTTTGAGGCGGTAATTTTTTGGTCCGAAATTTCTGCACAACATCACTCGCCACCCCGCTCCAACTTTCCCGCCAATGTATTTATGATGAAGAAGAACGCATTATCGTTAGTAGCCCACGGGCGCCAAATTTTCTAAAGACGGTCCTGTCTACATCCCCGTTACCATTTCCGGGTCACTCTCGTCGTTACCGGCAGAACAGTGAAGTTACTTGAAAGTACAATATTGCAAATTTCTCAAGTCTAAATGGTGAAAGATAACAAAAATACATTTCTGAGCACTTTCTGCATTCTAAAAAGTTAAAGTGGAACATTCTCTATCGGTGTAACGGGGACTGATGCAATTGTAGTGGGTGATCCAACGATCGATAGATCCAACCTGCAAAACAAACGATACTCCATCCCTTCGTTACATTTTTGTAACCTCAACGGCTTATGGACCGGCGAACCAGAATAAAAATGTAAGTACCATTACCGTGTAGAATTTCTTTCTTTATTTACAAATATTTTGATAATCATTAATGTACTCGATAACAAAATTCCATTGCACATATACAGAATTATCGTCTGCGATACAACGACAAAATTAACAATTTCTTCGTAGGACAGACGCAACTGCGACGCGATTCGCATTGCCGCGCCGATCGCGTCGTCATCGCGTCATTCTCAGTCGCATGATTCCACACGTAATATAGCGTAATTTTTTTTTTATTTCAAGCATAACCTTAGTTTTACGTTCGTTTAAAAAAGAAAACAACGGAACGTCGTTAACGTAAAGAGAAACTTTCTATCAGCCAACGTACATATAGTCTAACCTTGAGCTAGGCCGAACATTTTGGAACTCAGTCACGGTTCGCGCTTTTGCACAATCGCCCACGCCTTTACTTTGTGCAAATATAATAACGTGTCAAAATAGCAATTGTCATGCAACGGTAGCGTCGGGGCAGTTCGTTTTGGGAATAATTGCCGAGAGCTTCGGATGCTACTTTCATATTTAATAGATTATTTCGTTAGATTTACGTACGTATAGGCACTCTATGCATCGCCAAAGAAGCATTCTGTGATACCGTGAGGTTGGGAGAATTCATAAGTTCTTTTCCATTTCGCGTAAGAGGGTTATAGAGGTGATCACAGTGTCGATTACTTACAATAGCTACGCAACGTTGCTCGGGTAATAATCGTACGCGACGCGCCTACTCGCGATCAGTGTCAAACATTATCTCTCTCTACCGCGTGACTTAAGCCCGTATTGTTCGGCGGATGCAATAAAGACACATTACACATATTAAAAATAAGTGGGTTTACACGGATGCGCGTCTTTCCATATCAAAATGTCGTGCAAGTATGAAAAGTTAACCATCGTGGAACTTTCATTGTAACGTGATTCTTTTTCGAACGGGGACCTCTCTCTCTCTCTCTCGGTCGGACACCTCGCCTTGTCGTAAACAAAGGAAACACCGCAACTGGTTTTTTTTTTTGTACAAAACGTTACCGTTTATTGTTATCCGAGAAACTCACGAACTCATGGCGGTCCTCGCGCGTCGCGAGTACGTCCCTGTGATATTTTTTTTTTTTTGGGGGGAAAAAGTAAAACAAACGAGGGGGGTAAACATTGAACGACGATCGCACGACCGACGCGTCGATCGCGATACCGTTGAAAAGCGTAGAAAGCGGGGCGTAAACAGTTTACGTCGAGGGAAACAGATATTCCGTAGAGCGCCGACGGCGTTATCGTTTGTATCGTTCCATGAGTTTGAGGTTCGCGTTACGCGGTGCAAATTACGATCGTGTGAAGAATAAAAACTCAGCCCGGATGATACATAGTGTGTGGATACGTCCTATCGGCTACGAGTGATAGCGGATAATCAAAGACACAACGTTCTCTAGAAAACGGAAATGTTTTACGATCTAACGACTTTGTATACCGATGATTACTGTCAATAAGTGGGCGTAGATAAGACGATTCAATAGATCGTCGTTCGTGAGTACGGGGCGACCCGAACGGAAAGTGGGTGGGGGGGGAAGGAAACATCGTCGAAAGTTATTTCGACCCGATGCGAAGGCATTTGAGAGAGTCGCGTCTAACGCGACCGACGTTCGTAAGGATCTTCGCGACACGTTCGAACGCATCGTGTACGATTGAAAAAATATGTCTCCCAGTCGTAACGTAAAGAGAAAGCAAAAATCTTCCTGGGATCGCTCGTCTCCCGCGTCGCCCTAAGATCAACGAGCGTTCCTATCATCTTGGAAACTGCATTACACTCTCTCCGACACGTTTCGCGGTACGCGCGCGTAACGGAGACCCCGTATGCGTTCCTTTCGGGTAGCCCCATTCTCGGAATCGAATCCCGACGAAAATGATTTTTTCTTTAAGCACTCTTCGTATAGGCCTGGCGTCGATCTTTCAACGTTACTTTTACCATTAGGCGAATCGAGTACAACGATCAGGATTTAAGTACATACGACAATTATCTTTACCTCTCGCGACGCGGAGGTGAGTGTCTCGCTCTCGCGCACTCTCTTAAAACCCCCCGTTGAACGTCCCGCCACGACGAGGACGAACGCAGGTCGAACGTCGAACGTTCATCAGTGGCGTCTCGTTATCGCTTAATTTTATAATACGCGTTAAGAAACATTTAATCGAACAACATGAAACGCTCGCTTGTTTATGCGAGTCCGTCAATATATATGTATATAAAATTCGAATACACTCGGCGGACCGCAAAAAAATGAACTAGGTGAGAACTTTCAACAGCATTTACTAGACTCCAACGTGTCGCATAAACTATACAAAGAATGAGCGCTCGAAGTTGGGAGAAACGAAATATTTTGGACGGTACGACGAAGAAGCGTTCAAAGAAATTCATACATGGTTGCCTTGCCACAAAATCTTTGTGTTCCGCTCAAATTCAAATCGCTCGCAACTGTCTCCCGCTTAAAGTTTCGCGAAGCGTGGCGCGTCGCCGCCCTTTTCGGGACGGGCGGCCGTCGATTTTCGAGCCCAATTTCTCGTGAATCATTTTCTTCCACCCCGCGAAAGGCCGTGTGCTTTTTTTTTGCAGCTCGAGAGATCTCCCGGGCAAAACAAAAAAAAAAAAGATCTCCGTCGCGGCGCTCGCCGCGTACAACGCGACACCTCGTTACTTAAGACTTAAGATCCTAGCCCGTCGCGCTAGTTTCAATAATCGAAAGACATGTGGCTCTATTACACGCTTAAAAAGCTGCATTTTAAACTTGTCTTTCGTTTTCGTATAGTTCTATCCGCCAGCGTATCGTTACAGCTTCAGCGTTTCCTATCTCTCGCTATTCTCTCTCTTGGACGAATATTTCGCTTTAATTACAGAACGTACTCCGGGCAGTAACGCTAGTCTCCCCCACGAACCCTGGAAGCAATTATCGAGCGCAACGAGCGAGTAAGTTTGGGATCGCGGATTGCGAACGTCGTTGACGTTGAGATCGATCGACGTGACTCTCGCGCGTACGTCGAGCGAGGCACCGATGAGCGACGGTTACTTGAGCCGTTGTGTCACGTTCGCCAGGGCAACGGCAAACGCTTGCAAAGCACTGAAGGGGTATTGAAAATCCAACGTGTAGGCGTTGCCGTCTATCCTTCCGAACTGCATCACCTGTCGCGATATCAATTAATGCAGCGTTACTTTTTTTCTTTTTTTTTTGCGCGCGAGTCTTAACCCTTCGTTAGTCGCGCGGATGTCTATCGCGTGGGGTACACCTGGCAAGCATCTCTAGATTATTGGTTGAATGTAGATATAATCAACATTTATCACATTTTATCTGTAATAAACATCAATATTTATATATCTAGATAACTAATGCATTCATTTACAAATGTATGATTACAATAATATAATAGAAATAGCCCAAAATTTAAAAAAGAATTTTTTAAAAAGTTTTTTAGGTTCACATGGGGCTAAAAGGATAGGTACTAGAGATATCGTACGCGTACATTGCACGAGATAAGAGTAATTTAATTTTAAAGTAGACTGGGTGACACCCGTACCTCGCGCGACTAACGTAGGGTTAAACGACTCTGAGGTACGCCGAATGGCACAAACAACTTTACCTGTCTGCCTTTGAATTCGATTTGAAAATTTTTCGCGCTCTCCTGCGTTACTCTTCCACCGAAATCGAGCTGATACACCTGACTAGATTCATTCCACATAGGCGCTTTGTTGTGCATCACCAATTCTCGTCTGACCGTTTCGGGCTTATGACACGTCACCGTCCCACCCTTCTGCTTCAACTATCAATCGCGACCATGAATACCTTATTATTTCTACACACGACGCGTTACGTACGCGTATGTGTCGTACGTATGCGCACGCACACACGCATTTCAATTCACCGACCTTCTGGCGCAATTGTGCCTTTTGAAACGTTTCGAGGTTTCGGTAACTCGCCGACGACTCGTCCTGTATGAGTCCCTCCTCGTCCGAGCTTTCGCCCCGGCTCTTTCGCGTTCTTCTACGTAACAAAGGGCTCGATAAAAGTCTTCTCCTAATCGGAGAGGCCGACGCTGGTCTTTTACCTTTCTTCGAGGGCGCCGGGCTACTCGGAGAGCTCCTAGGTAATCTGAAAGGGAGGTTACGGATCAAACTTTGGGTTTAGGATATAGTTTATAAAATACGCGGCGGCGTTATTTCACCTGCAGGACGGACGAGGCGAGGGCGGTGGTAAAGAGTGGCTCTCGTCGAAATCTCGGAGCCGGGCCGCGAGACCGTCCAACGATGACGCTAAGGAGCCACTCGGGCTGGAACCTCTGAAATAATTTCAAAAGTTGAAGAAATCGTAGGGTGGGAAAATGGGAATGTCCGAATAGTGTGTTTCCCGAAATGTACTATAGCGTGAAAATTATAAAGACTCGGGAGGGCTACGAGCAGAGGAAATTGGTTTCGGATTTCTTGCGCATTGACGACCTTTAACCTTCCAGCGGGCGCGCCGTATTTTATAACACGAGCAGGTGCGTGTTGTATTCCATACAACACTGGTTAAGAGCGTTGAAAAAACATGTCCTAGCCAATTTTATAGTAAATCTTGATCAGGTATAGATACATTTATTATTAAGCTCTTTTAAGTATAATGTAATATGTTAATCGACAATATATATATTTTTAGTCTCAAATATAGATAAGAATATTCTAGAAAACTACCCATAACTGTCGATTGGACAAAAATAGAACATAGATTAGATAAAAAAAAAAAGAATAACATTATCAAAACCTAGCGAACACCCAACGGCATTTAGATAGTGCCAAAACGAAGAAATCGAGGGGGGAAATGTACCTGACAGGCGATGTAGAGTTATCCGCCGGATTCGGCTTGTCGTTAGCTACCGGATCGATCGCACCGACGCTCGGTGGATTCTTGTCGCTCTCGACGGACGTCCCGGCAACGTCCGGCGTTTCGTTCGACGACTCGTCAACCTTCTCCCCGGCAATCTCTAAATTAGAAACCCCCGCTGCTTCCTCGACGTGTTCCGGTAACGGCGGGGGCGACGCTATTAACTCGTTACTGGGAAATATATCGCTGGAGTCGAGACTCTTGGATTTCCCGCAATTACGTAGCCTCGGCGACTTGGAGGTCTGCTGGCCGATCTCGTGGTGCCCCTTGTTCTTTTTTCTCCTCTTTGTCTTCCTCGACACCAGCACCAGCCTCTTATTGGGCGCCTCTTTCCTCAGCATCTTCAATGCGACGTCGCACGGCACCATTTGAGCGTCCACCATGTCCAGATAACCGACGCTGCAACTCCTGACGATCGAGTCGTTGACGCACAACGGACCGATACTGACGACCGTCGGCGTTCTCCGTACCCCGCGCTGATGCTCGAAAGCCTCCGCGTCGCCGCGTACCTCGTCGTCGATGAAACGCATCTCGTCGACGCGTCCGATCGTCGAGACGCACGCCGACGCGTAACCTGACGTGGACGTGTCGCAACTCTCGTGGGACTTGAGTTCCTTGATCCTAGTGGCGCATTGCGAGCAAGTCTGACCGATGCATTGCTCGAGATTCTCGGGGAATTGGTAGGAGCAAGCAGGAGAGTATCCGCTGACCAGGTGCAAACTAGTCTTGCCGAAAGGACTGCCGGTGTGTCCGTGCTGAGGATGATGGGAACTCGGCGATGGCGTTGTACAGGCGCCAGTCGAATTTGCCCCGTTGCCGTGATTACTTTTCCCGTGAATCCCCTGGACTCCGTTGACGCTGCTGGCACACGCTATGCCGTTCAGGCCATTCAGGAATATCGTCTGCGTCTGCGGGCAGCCGTTATTGCCGTCTATACCATTCTGAACGGAAGCCTGGGAGCAGCTTCTGCTGCTCGACGCTTCGGTGCTCGAAGCTTGACCGTTGTGCATGGACATTGGGATGATGGTCGACGGGCAGGAAGTCAGTAACGTCTTGTCGTCCTGTGCGATCTGATTGATCTTGTTGTTCTCCAATTCTTTCTTGGTCGCAATGCCGGCTTGCTGATCGGCCAGTGCGGTCTTCATTCGTTGAATGTTATTCGCGTAATCGGCGCTGGTGTTAGACGTCGCTATCAGAGTCTGCGTGGGGGCTACAGCATTTTTAGGGGACTGCAGGGCCGGCACGTCGCAACACCTGGGCGGATTGTGCCTCGGTGGTGTTCGGTAGGTGTTGGTCGTGGCGCTTCTCAGGTTCTCGTATAAATTACTCATTTCCTGGAGATCGACGTAAGGGAACTCGCTCTCGTAATTCTCGACCCTCGACAGAGTCGTAGGTAAGGCTTCGGCGGTCATAAATTGATTAGAAATTTGAGATTTCGGACGATTTGAATTCAGTCGTGCGTTGCGTGGGGTCATGGGCGCGATCGGGGGTGGTTGAGCCTCGGAGGTGCTTCTCGAGGTACCTTGGAGCTCCGGGAATGATTCCTCTTCGTCCTCGGAGAATAGATTGGGATTGAACGTGGGATCGGGGCCTGGGGAGAAAAAAATGTCACGTGTCGCTGGATTTTTGCGAGAAACGCGGGGACGCTCGATACGATTAGCTCGCGCTACTCGGAAATTTCGGCTAATTACGCGATAATGAAATGATGACAAATGAAAATGATGAAAAATGAACATGATGAAAAATGAAAATGATGACAAATGAAAAACGATGAATAATGAACATGATGAAAAATGAAAACGATAAAAAATGAAAAATGATGAAGAATGAAAATGATGAAAATGATGAAAAATGAAAAATGATGACAGATGAAAAAGGAATTATGAATGATGAAAAAGATTGTCGAGTACAACGAAATTAGCCGTGTTTTCCCGTTTACGTATCAAAGATTCTCTCGATCGCGAAGCGTACCTGCTGGTAAGTCGTCGCGGAGTTCCGTCATCACCAGTGTCATTTGCCTCGGTTGCAGGTGCAGCAACGATGTTCGATAAGTAACCTGACCTAGGTTCGCGGGCACCGAATCTGCCAGCCCGTGAAACTTAAATTTCGTGCCCCAGATATTCGACGTTACCTCGACTAACCTCGCGTGCTGCAAACAGATACGTCTTGCGACACTCTCGGTCACGCGAGTCACTTCAGATACTTCGAGGCCCCGGGGTCCTCGTTAGACTCTTTCGACGTCACGCTATTCCGTTGCATCGATCACCGCGACGCAGTTGGGATTCTCGATTTGAGCGCCACGGTCCCAAAATTGTACCTACACTACCGTCCATATCGCGTATTTGCTGCGATAACGCGATAACTCGAAGACCATGATTTTGCAGGAGATGCATTTCAATATTGTTGTAATTTTTGGGATCTATGATATCAGGATAACCAAATTGGCACAATTTGGTCAAGGCAAATCTGGTTATGACGTGGATGTGAATCAAGAGCTTAAATGTATACTATGCAGTTTCCTTTAACCTAGTTTCAGTTATGACGTTCTTACTGCTGATATGAGTTTTGTCATGCGACCTAGAAAAGCTCAGAAATGACACTGCGCAAGTTAAAAATACACCTCATTATCATTGTCTCTGTGGTATTAACTCCAAAATTATGATTTCCAAATTAAGACGTTGTTGCGGCAAATCGAGCTATGTACATGTATTCGCCCACCAAGCAATGTCGTTGTTACTCGCACTTTATGTTCTTAAATTTATTTCGGAATGATTACCTAAACAGCATGTAATTACTCTACTAACGTTCAACTAGTTTCATAACCTTTTTTTTCTGTATTTTTTTACGAATTTAGTTAAATATTAAAAATAGTAGACTGTATACTGTGAGTCAAGTTATCGCGCTCCTCTGGGATCGATCGGATCGACAAGTAAAAAAATTCTGTCCTAGACCACGATATATCTCTCGAGCTTTAGGCACTTCTTAAATTGCGCGGGCACTATAAACAATGCCCAATCATTTATATTCACTTTGTACAAGTGGGCAAACACTTATGGACGGTAGCGTAAATCTAAACACCCGAAATTCTCAAAGAAACCGTCGTACCTCGGGAAGCGTGTCAACGTAAGTCAAATCGTCGCTCTCGTCGTTAACCTTCTCTTCCTTTTTCCTCCGATTCTTCCTTCGATTTCGGGGCGAACCGCACAGATCGGCGGTATCCCTCTCGTTGTCGGAACAATCGCTGAACGACGGACATTGCATCGCGTCCTCGTACACGTGAAGGGTGTCCTGACCCTGCGGATCGAATATCACGAACTCCGGCCTGATCTTGCTGGTCCTTCTGCCCTTCAGCAGTGGCACGAGCCCACCGAGATACTCCAGATAAAGGGTGTAACAGGGCACGGGTTCCACGGCGTGTCTCAGCATAGTGCAGTGCAATCTTCCGCCCCCCGGTGGCGGCCTCGACACGAAGCGTCTCAGTTCCCTTGGTTCCGGTACCGAGCATCTGAAGGCGGAGAACAAATACGACGTATCAAAGTTTGAAGATCTCGGCGAGAAGCTACGTAGTTGGAAGGATCTATATAAGCTGAAGCTCGGCTGAACTTCGCTCTCTTTTTGTTTACAAGAGATTCCGGTATACTCCGGTACATTGCCGAGTATCGCGAAACGTGCCGAGCTTCCTTCATATCCGAGATTAATTCTTTACCTAATGGTGCTGGCAAAGAGCGCGGCTACCGATGCCCTTAATCTCGGTGGCAGTGGAAGTTGCTGAACGCTAGATTCCCTCGTCAAGGCCGCTCTCACTGCTAATCGGGACAACAACTGAAGCGAGCCAACTCTCCTGGCGAGATATGAAATAAGAGGAAACGGAAGAATCGATTATTAAATTCCGCGATAACGTGCGAGATCGGTGGAATAACGAGATTTCAAGGCCGACGTTTACCTCGAGACCCAAGCGGCGTGAACGCGCGCTCCGGTCGCGACGAAGAGCCTCCTGTCGTTGTGACCCCACGTGAGCGCCGATACTGGACACTGGTATTGGTAACGCGGAAGCGAACGTACGTTAAACGATCGTCGTGATCGCGAATGGATAAATGGTCATGCTATTAAAACGTACTTGCGTGTACGGTATCGCCGTCGTGTACACCAGAGTACCGGCCACCGAGTAAAACTTTAATAGATTCGTGTACTCGTGGGGGCTGCTCTGCGGGCCGTCCGTCTCCTTCGTCCCGGCGATCGCCAGCAGTTTCCTCGAATTACTCCATTCGGCGTGCAGGGGCGCCTTGAGATAAGTGCGCACCGTGATGGGCGAGACGTCGTCGAAAGAACGGAGCATCACGATATTACCGTCGGCGAGGCAAACGGCTAATATGTAATTCCGATCATCTGTAAGAGGCGCGCATCGTCGGTATTCGTGAATTCTCTCCTTCGTTAATTGCGTAAATTGAGGGTCGGTGCGCGTGTCCGTGCATCGTTGTCGATGCGACGCAGAGTTTGGCGAAACAGCATGATTGTTGACAGACGACTAAAAAGTTATTTGATGAAAAGCGAAAAAAATGTGCAAATATTTGGAATAATGTGTGGAGTATTTGAAAACAACAATAATTTGGTTGCGAATGTACGTTATTACACACCTGAATTTGAGACTACATTCGGTGCGATAAGCTTTAAAATATACATATTTGTCAATTAATACGCGAATTAAACCGATTATTTGAAAATAAATGCCAATAGCTAGATAGTCCACAATTATGCTGTTTCGCAACACTGTGCGACGTGCCGATAGAAATTCCTCGAAGAGATTAGTCGATAAAACTCGTACGTCTCAAATCGCCTCGCGAAAGCGGTTGAAAAACAAATCGTGAACGTAGAAACGTACGCGATAAGAAAGCCGAGGAAGAGTAGCGTTTTAAAACATCATAATCCGTCGAGAGTTCGAGCCAATAACGTCCGATATCGCTGAAACTGAGTTCCGGGCGTATCGGTTCGAGTGGGAACTTTTTAATTAAACACGAGCGAACAGACGCGCCACGCTGATCCGATAAGTATCCGGCGAATAGCGCGACATACCTTTCTGCGATCTATCGTTGGATAGATCGTCGTCCCCCTCCTCCATCGTAAACTTCTCGGCGCTCCAGGCCATCGAAGTGACGCCGGCCGCTAGTTGTACCTCCGACACCATCGCACCGTGCACGTCCATTACTATTAATTGTCCCGCCGTTGTTCCGAAATAAACCTGTTGATAGCGACGTCAATATTGAACGCAGAAGGAAAAACGACGGAGCGGAATTTCAACATTGCATCGGCGATAGAAAATCGATCGATCGGTTACCGGAACATCGCAGCACGTAAACGTTTACGCGACGACGCTTTTATCGACTAACGGACGCCAAAGTTGAACGATGGGATCCGCCGTCGTAATAAGCGTCGCGCGATTCCATGATTTTTTTTTTTTACCTGCTGATCGTCCGGCGTCCAAATACCGCACGTTATCGTCGCTTTGTCGTTAAGCATCGACGACCAGTACCTCTGGCCAGCTACGCTGCCCACCAACACGAAACCGTCCTGCAAACGAAAGTAGAGACACACGTGGTTTATTTAATACACCGAGAGTCGCGAGGGTTTTCCACTCTCGACGCCAAAATTCGATGTTCGAGCCACGAAAATTGGAGTTCCAACGTATGTTCGACGCGGAGGGCTGCGGCCAATCTCGATTGCGACCGAAATTGCGTATTTTCGGCTGAGTCCGTGGCGCGTTAGAAATTCAATACGCATTTCCCCGGGGCTGCTCGATACGAGAGAGCTCTAAGAGCACTCGATCGACTCGATTCGATGTCTCTATGTATAGCCATTAGTATCGGTTACCGCGTGTCAGAGAGGTCTTAATAATATCCTCCGCCACATTGGCGTTGTCCGTTGATATCGATCAACGTGTTTCACGGGCCTCGTGACCGACGGGATATTAGGACTCTCTCTCCCTCACTCTCTCTTTCTCTCTGGACAATTTCGAAGTATCGGGAAAGGTATGACGATTCTGGGATACGCGAGTGGAAATAACATTAAGAATTGGACCAAACCCAAATACGCGAATCGATCCGACCGACTCGGCTTTTGTAAACTTTCGATATACCTACCAATCTCTCCCGACGAGGGGAGATACTTTCGCGCGAGACCGTCGTTCCTGAGCTTACGCAAACTTCGAGAATGCAAAGTCGCGCGCGGACGCGTAACACGAGAGCGTATCGCGCAACGCGATGCACCAATGGACTAGTTAGGATTGCGTCTCTGCGCATACATTATTAACGCTAGAACTACCGACGATTGATGTATACCTATTTCTATAATTCTTTTACCAATTTCACCGACTTTTGTATAGTTCAAAAGTATACGCTTAAAATTATACGTATTCACACTACTTGAAAAATAAATTTCTATTCACATACTTACAACCGATAAATTTTAGTAGCCTTGAACAAAAATGTCGAACCAGTCAGAATGACTGGTCCGGTAGTTCTAGCGTTAACACATTTACGACCGAGTTCCAAATACGTTGTTCGTCACGCGCGCACGTCACGCGCATATACGCAAACCTAATACAATTACCCTGTAACATATAAGCGCCATGCGGCCGTCGTGCGACCAAGAGAAATGCGTGACCGGTGTACTTCTGTCGTTTATCAGCTCGATGCTCCATCTTCCCTCGTACTTGATCCACACGAATATCACGCCGGAGCTGTCGCAAGAGGCGAGCTTCTGATACGGTTCGTTCCACTTCACTAGTATCACCTGAAAAAGAAAAAGAAAAATTCCTCCTCGTGTACCGTAGTAGTATAAACCTCTCGCTGAAACGCCACCGAACGCGCGGGATTGCTAATCGTCTTATCGCTCCCCGGAAGAGATTCTTTTCGATCTTCTTATATCGAATTACGAAGCTCGTCCAAGTTTTGCTTCCTCTCCTAATACCTCGGTACCGCGGGAGTCCTCGATCCGGCAGGAAGTTCTGGGTCAGTTCGCTAAAGGTATCGCTGAGAGGCATCAAGGTCTCGGGCAACGCGGTACGTTATTCATAGCGTAATTTGCCTTAAGCGGCGAGTTTGAAACGCGTTACTCTAACTCGCGGGCATATTCGTCAGGACAGGTGTGTAAAGTTTCTATCTCGCGACAGTTCGTCGCGGGAAGTCTCGAGAGGGATGCGACAGCGAAGTCGTTACCAACGGTAGACAATATTGTTTGATATTTATATCGAGGCGATAACGGGGTGGGGTAATAATATTGCATCGAGTCGTGTAATTGATCTTTAAACGAGTTATTTTTCCTCGCGATGTTCATTGGTCGGTGTCCGAACTGCAACGCGCGGGACAAGAGCGTTACCAACGGCGGAGAGATTCTACCAACGGGCTCGAGAAGCGATATCGATTCGATTCGCGTAATTTATTTCTAAACAAATTGTCGACGTCGAACGAAGGATTTATTTTTGGAACGCCCCGCTGCCTCGTAAAACGCGTGAGGAGCTCTTTGGACCTCGTCACTGGCGTCGCGACGAGGTAATTTCCGAACATCGAAGCGCCGCACCAACGTCGGGACCTTTAATTCACGATCGTAAATGAATCTTAAATGGCCCCGCGCCGTGTTTGTAACGAGCTTTGCGCCTTAATCGGTAAGTAAGCTTTCGTCTAAATGGCCCCCCCCCTCCCCCACCCGAATCTTCAGCCGCTAAGTGCTCCCTCGCTTTGTCGAATGATTCTCAACAATAACGGCGGAGCCCCCGGGCATCGGATATCCGTCGGAGTAATTAGATACTCGAAATACTTGAGATAACGTTGAAACGTAAATATCGCGAGCGTAATAACGGGTGAGAAATATGCAAATACCGGGATGGTGGGGTGGGGGAGAGAATTATCGTTGGAACGTCGCCTCCACTCAACGTTATCGCGTTCTCGAGGATCGTAAAGCAAACTTTTACGTTGCGCGCAACCGCTCGAGATCATCCGTCTACCTTTCGCTTAATCATTTTCACTTAACAAGTTTTGATTTAACACCCGACGGCGTCGTAGCGAGCGACGAGGACCTTCTTGATTTCTTTTCTTTTCTTTCTTGTTCCTTCGCGCCGGATCTTTACGACCCAGACGACGGTCTTTGCTCCTTTTATCCTCTCGAGCGGTCGCGTTTCCGGTACAGAGAAACGTACCGTCGCTCGCAAGATCAAAGGGACCCGCGTCTTTGTACATTGTTAAAAAAAAAAAAAAGAAATATATGCACTCGAGAACCACGCTCCTCGTTTTCGCGTGTTTTTCAAGTACGATCCGTATCGACGCGTCAACGGCGCACCGCCGGAAGGGCGCGCGATGTATATTTTTTTTTGTTAAACAATAAACCCCCGGGGCTGGGCGTATTCTATTCCTGGTGACGTGCCATTGCTCCGTCACGATAGCGTATTGCCATGTAAAGATCGAACGCGCGTTATTCGCACGTTCGATGACGCGTAATTTTATTGTACGCCGTGGGTATGTTGTTTCGGCGAAACGAAGCTCCTCGGCGGTTGGTTGTTTTTTCCGGTATCGGTGTTATTAACGTTCCGCTAACCTACTCGCGGTTAGTTTTATAGATAATCGAAACGAAAGCGCCGGCCATCCTCGCGCAAAGTCGATCACATGAGTATCCGTCCATCTATCATACTCTGCTTATATTAGCCTAATAATAATTTTAGGGTAAATAAAAAGGAAATACGCAACAACTTTGAAATGGAAAGACTAATAATACGCTAATAATATACTACCCTAATTATACTAATAATATTATTAGGGTAAATAAAAAAGAAATACGCAACAACTTTGAAATGGAAAGACATCGCAATATATTTTTATTAGTCCGGAATAAGATGGCACTTGCGGAAATAAACAATTGTTACGGAACAGAGAAATATGAATGAAACCCCTAAAGCCGCGTTCACACAGACGCGTAAACAAACGCTGTACTCCAACTCAGTCGCAAATGTGTTAATAACGTATTGTGAGAAAACACAATCCTAACTAACCCATTGATGCATCGTGTTGCGTGATACGCGCGTAAGTTAAACCGTGTATAGCCGTGTATCATCCGCGCGTATCGCGCAACACACAACACGATACACCAATAGAATCAACACATTTGCAATAATGCAGTTGCAATACGGTGTTTCTTACTCGCGTATATTACACGGCCGCACCCGGCTTAATATACGTCAAGTATGATAGGTTGACGGACACTTATGCGACCGACTATAATCGTCGACGCGTTCCTCCGTAACGACATTTCTCGCGAAAAGCACTAGCCGATCGTATTCCGTCTCGTAAACCGTCGCTCCGCACGGAGAATAACAAAGATCTCTTCGTTCGACGATAATAAACAATACGTTATTTTTCTCGGGAAAAACCTCGCGGTACATAAATCGACCCGGCAGATTAATTGCTCGCCCATACGTCCGTTCGATCGATCCTCGGACATCTGTTGGATAAAGAAAAAAAAAAAACGACGAAGCGAGAGAAGAAAAGGGAAGATCAGTCGGAAGGGGGAGGGTTCGGAAGGGAGGACGAGCGTTAGAAGAAAAAAAAGAAGGGAGAAAAGGGGAAGGAAAAAGTAAGAAAGAGGAAGTCGTACGTGACACGTGTGACAAGGAGATATTTAGGTCGCCAGCGCGTACGTTCGCGGCCAACCCTATGGAACGCGACGCGCCGCCATAACTGTTACGCGTACGTGTACGTGTGCTACGAACACGAATAACGTGAGGGAGTTATCGACACTTTCGTGGAACGCCTTTACCCGACACGAAAAATTTTCCATCCCCCTACGATTCCAGCCACCGGTGTGCATAGCTGTGTTCCCTGCGAGCCCGTATCGCGTGTACGTGGGAGGGGGGGGGGGGGGGGGGGGCTCTGGTTAACCAGCCCACCGAAGGGGGTTACGTTGCGCCGCAATATCGAAGATTTTCGTTGGATTTTCTCGAGTACACGGAATCTCGAGTATCGTTCATAGGAAAGAGATACTGGAGCGATCTTTTCATCGGAGCATTCTATCGGCGATGTGCGCACGTGTGTGTGTGTGTGTGTGAACGTGAGAAAAAAAGCTAGCCAGTCAGCAATTCCCTAAAGCATCGGCGAGCTATTTCGCTAAATATCGAGGGTTAGGAAATATTTTTCCTCTCCTCCTCGACCTTGTTGATACGGTAAAGTAAATTTTCTTTTTTCGGGGCGTGTCGGCGAGGTCAGCGTAAGGGAGAAATCAGAAACTGGCGTTCGTCGTCGAGGAGAGGACGCCGACGATTTGGTGTTTAATTATACCGTTATTTCATCGACGAATAATTACCACCTGACGCGAGTACAGAGGCTTTCCTCGAACGCTTCAAACGAATCCAATTGACTCGGTTCTTTGTTTTCCGAGACAAAGCGGAATGTCGAGGGAGTCTCGCTTAAAAGAGGGTTTCAAGTATCGTTTAATATCCGAAACGATTAATTCTTCTCATTCCATGGATCGAGATTCGAAACGCATGAGTGTGCGATCTTGTTTCGCGCGAAGCGCGGTTAGAAGTTAGAAGCGCGCCGTTAAAATAATAAAATCGATCGATCCCGGGAAATTGTGTCAGCGCCCGTCGACGGAAGTTCGTCGGCGTGAGCGGGTCCCGCGCGAGTGCCGACGGCCAAGTACCACCGTTTCTTCCCGGGCGAAAACGTTTTCGAAAGTCGTTCGAAAGTATATATATCGATCGGGAGAGCATAATAAAATCTGGTAAACGGCGAAGGTGGAGGGTACGGTTATAAATTGAGAGGACGTGACCGCGCGAGAAAGCCAGGAGAACGGCGGAGATAGAATAAAGGCGCTGATCGATAAGAAGCTATGGTTGCCTCGAATTCTCCCGTGGCATCGAAACCGTACAGAATGCGAGATTGTGATGGGGGAGGGGGGGGGGGAGGGGGAACGTCTGCGCCAACCGATATAGTCGAAAGACGTCGTGAATTCCTCGTTCGAGGAAACAGCGGGGGCCTTGGCGAGATTTATACGAATCTCTCTCTCTCTCTCTCTCTCTTTATCCTGGTTTCGCCGTTATATTACAAGGAATATCGCGCTAAATTGCGAAACGCGAGAGAATAGGAATAAACGCGAGTGATCAAGTACGCATTAATTCCTTGGTCTTAAAGCGTTTCGTTTCGCTTTGTTCCGAGCGTTCGAGCGTTCATTCGAGTCAGCCGTAAATACTGATTAACATTCGTCGTTACGGTCTCCGTTAACGTTACCAAATTGGATAAATACGCTTTAATAATATGTACCGGAATGTTATTCCTCGCCTCAGCTACTCGAGGAACAAAGCGTCGCGTACGACGCTTGGAACTTGAGAGTTCGCGGCACGTTGAAGCGAGCAATCTGACGGCCTTGGAGGGGGTGAAATTTCGTGGGGAGCGTACCTAAATACCCTCCCTTGCCCTATTTCAACGATCAGTACGCCTCGGAAGAGTTACACCGATGCGTCGCAAAAGGGAGTTTTGTTATACGGAAGTGATAATGGAATTCGCGTTGTCGTACTTATTGTTGGATATCTAGTTCGACCCTTATCTTGTTTTCGAGGGTGTTATCTGCACTGTCTTTTTAAGCATAACAGACATTCTCGCACGCCTATTCGTGTTGACCACCCTGTGTCACTTTTAAACATCCGCACGGAGTCACTTATTTTCCACTGTCCTGCTTTTCCAACTGCTACTTTTCTGCTCCTTATGAATTACTCATTCATCCCTTGCATCAACCCTTCTCGTAGATAAGAGTTTTCTCAAAACCAAAACCCATGGGGCTTTGTCAGAACTATTCCGAACTCCTCACAGTGAAAACATAGGTTTTCTGTAAACACGTTATACTACGCACGAGTCCAGAGTCGTCAGGACTTATTCAAAATTATTTTGATTGCCGGATAATTTCAAGAGAACAGTAATTCGATTTGTAATACAGATAGTAAGCTTTGTTAACATCGACCCGGGAATCCAACACTTACGACAGGATCGAAAACGCTTTTCTGATGTACTTTTAATGCGCGATAAAAAAAACGACGCCGCGCGCAGGTTAGCGTCATTCGACAGTTTAATCGAAGTATAAGATAAACCTGAGTCTCCGTCTTTAATTCTTTCGCGACAAACGGCACCCCCCACGGATGAATCCATTTGAAGATGGCTGACCGGCGAGCGTCGGGTAGACCGATCATTATTCGCTCTCCATTGGATTCTCTTGATCTAGCGCGCAGGTACAATTATCGGCATTTCATTTCCCGGCATTGCGTTCAGCACCGTGCGCGGAGCGCATCGCTCTCGTGCAGCATTGTATTCAAACATCGGGCGGTAGGCTATTTTTTCTTTTTTCCACCGTGGTGTATATACAGGGTGTCCCGTAACTAGCTCGACACCGGGAAATGAGGGGTAGCTGAGGTGATTCTGAACAACTTTCTCCTTAGCAATAATGTCCTAAGCGCCTTCGGTTTTGAATTATTAACGAAACGGCTAGGCCAATCCGAGCGCTTATCTGGCGCGCGCTCGAAACGAGAGTGTGGTCTCTGGATCGTGCTCGACCGCGAGCGTGAACAAGTGCATCGCCTGGGTATCGACGGAAGCCTACGGCAAATGTCACATCGCCTTCAAATAAACTTATACTCGTTGAATAACTGTGTCCGATGCTCTTACCCGTTATTCAATAGGAACGAAGATTGTAGTATTTGTGGAAAAAATGTTTCTCTTAACAGCACGTTTTCAGGTGGATAAATTATCGTTAGAATAATTTATAATAACTAACGTTAGAAAAGCCTTGTTAAACTCACCCATTCGACCACGAATCACCCAGCTTCGACGAAAGTAGGTCATTGGCACTAGGTCACAGTGCCGATTTTGCCCTTCCTAAGAATCTCGAGAGCCTCAACAGCTCATTTTACGGTAAACTCACTTGACACTGACACACACAGTAGGAACGGCACTTGCCTAATTTATGGCAGGGCGCACGGCTAATCGCAGGTACGCGAACACCCCCGAGAGTCGAGCGGCCGTCGGGTCACTTTACCGAACGCGCATTTCACCGCACGAGCACTGTTACCGATATTCCGTAATAAAATAATTATGTTTGAACGTGATTGAGCCTACGTAAGAGATGTTGGTGGCCCTGAAAAGGGCCCATTGTTGTTATGCCAAAATTGCCAAGTTTAGTTCGACGTACCCGCGTCACACTTGCATGCACACATCGGAGCACCGGTGGACGTTGCGCTGCACTTCTCCTAATGTTTCTCGATTAAGAAACGTAACAAATATCCTGTAATACTCCGCGTTAGTTCGTTGCTGTATGGTACCCGTTCGGTTTGAAAAACGATTCTGCCAGCTCTAGCGTTTCTTGGGTCTTGCTTAGAACGACGTTCGTTAGGGAAGGGATATTTTTACAATAGTACAACGGAGTGGGTCGCACATTTGGAGTCACCGTTCATTCAGCAAAAAAATACACGCGCATTTAGGGCGGCCGCATGGTCTTCTCCTCTACGAACGCGCTAGCGAAGACAAGGGCAAGGAGTGCCATAAATTTCACTATTGTCCATACCGTGTCGTAAAGGGAAAGTGTGGCTATTTTACGAAATACGTGCATCGGCTTAAGACTGCATCGACAGCGTACACGCAACATAAACCTTTAATATTTTCTTACGATTCTTTCCGCGAAGACGAAACAGTACACACAACTTGGAAAATGATCAATTTAATATTGTATTGTGTTAGCGAGGACACTGTTTGATACGCATTTCGAGACAGACATCGTTATGTCTATCAACATTTTGGTCGTCTGGAACAGGTCCCCCTGATCGGGCCCATGTACCGCGGCACGCTTTGCTGCTCGCGTTCCCGTAAACAGTTGGTTGCCGCGCGCGTGCGATAATCATAACAAGATCGAAATCAGAGATTCTTAGGGAGCCGACTGTTTAAGATTTTAAGCATTTCGACACGCCGCAAACAGTGTCTTCGCGCTTGTACTTTTATTCACGCCATGCACTCTACACTAAACATCCCACAACATTAAATTTATAATATTACAAATGACACGGGCAAGCGTGTATGCGTCGCAAGCAGTGTCTTCGCAATACAATACAATACTAAATTGATAATTTTGGGAATTGTATGTACTGTTCCTTCTTTGCGGGAAGAATCGTAAGAAAATATTAAAGGATTATGTTGCGTGTACGCTGTCGATGTAGTTTTGAGACGATGCACGTATTTCGTAAAATAGCCAAACTTTCCCTTTACGACACGGTATGGACAATAGTGAAATTTATGGCACTCCTTGCCCTGCGTCTTCGCTAGCGCGTTCGTAGTGACGAAGACCATGCGGCCGCCCCGAGCGCACGGGTATTTTTTGGCTGAATTGACTCCAAATGTGCGAGCCACTACGTTGTACTATTGTAAAAATATCCCTTCCCCAACGAACGTCCTTCTAAGCAAGACCCAAGAAACGCTAGAGCTGGCAGAATCGTTTTTCAAACCGAACGGGTACCATACAGCAACGAACTAACGCGGAGTATTACAGGATATTTGTTACGTTTCTTAATCGAAAACCATTGGAAGAATGCAGCGCAACGTCCGCCGGTGCTCCGAGACGTGCATGCAAGCGCGAGGAGGGCACGTCCAGCCGATCTTGGCAATTTTGGCAATAACAATCGGCCCTTTTCAGGGCCACCAACTATCTCTAACGTAGGTTCAATTACGTTCCTCTACATAATTGTTTTATTCGGAGTTATCGGTGAAAGTGCTCACGCAGTGAAATGCACGTTCGGTAAAGTGACCCGATCGCCGATCGCCGCTCGACTCTCGGGGGTGTCCGCGTACCTGCGATTAGCCGTGCGCCCTGCCATAAATTAGACAAGTGTCGTTCCTACTGTGTGTGTCAGTGTCAAGTGAGTTCACCGAACCGGCCGTATAATCAGCTGTTGAAGTTCTCGAGATTCTTACGAAGGACAAAATCGGCACTGTGACCTACTGCCAACGACTTACTTCCGTCGAGGGCAGGTTGATTCGTTGGCGAAAAGGTGAGTTTAACAAGATTCTTCTAACGTTAGTTATTCACATCGTTTATCTTAGACCATAATTTACCCACCTGAAAACATGCTGTTAAGAAAATCATTTTTTCCACAAATACTACAACTTTTCATACCTCCCGAATTACGAGTGACAGTATTGAACACAGTTATGCAACGACTATTAGTTTATTTGAAGACGATATGTGATATTTGCCGTATGCTTTTCTCGATACCCACGCGATCTACTTGTTCACGCTCGCGGCGGAGCGTGTCAGAGACCACACTCTCGTTTCGAGCGCGCGTTCAATACGCGCTCGGATTGGCCTAGCCGTTTCGTTAATAATTCAAAACCGAAGGCGCTTAGGACATTATTGCTAAGGAAAAAGTTGTTCAGAATCACCTCAGCTACCCCTCATTTCCCGGTGTCGAGCTAGTTACGGGACACCCTGTATATTTTTTGTTACGCCGAACAGGTGAACGTGAAAAATACTCCACGCGGAATCCGTACCCGCTCTTTGTTCGCGTGTTTTCCAGCCTCTTCTTTCTTCCCTTCTCCAACCCCCACCTCCCCCTACCTGCCTTCGTCACTTTTTCTATCTCGTCGTCTCCATCGCTCTACCGCAGGATACATATTGCGGAACGAGAACACAATGCGAGCGAAACTATTCGACGTAAAATTGTATTTTCAGTCGTACTCGACGGTAGTAGTGGGCGGGGATAAAGTGGTATTGTCCTACTTTTCCTTTTTTTCGGGTGACTCGATGAAACTTTTCTTTCTGTTTGCGCGCATTTTAAATACAGGTAAAATTGCCAATGTTTTCCGCGAATTTCGGTGCTACGCTGACCTCTTCGGCGACGTAGCTAGATACGAGTGGTTAAAGCCATAGCGATGTTTGTCCGGTTTTCATGAAAATTTACTTAGGTGTGCAATTCTTAAATGATCAATTCATGTAAAGGCAATGTGAATTAAGTCGTAACACATGGCTCCGATCACCAAATGGCGAAACATTATTGACAGGGAAACGAATCTGTTGTTTCACTTACAGTAAAAGTGGTATAAGTAATTCCAACTTACATTACTATGGTAGTAAAATATATAATCATTATTATGTCATTTGCATTTCCTCTTAATTATTCTATAAATCAAATTATATGACGTTTCTCTTTCAGTTTGTATTTTCTACAATAACGAAATATTCTATGATAAATATTCTGACAATTTTCTTCACAATGTACACCCATACCATCGTAAAATATTCGATTCGATCACCCACTCGATTGTATTCTACAACGTTTAATAAAACCTTTTGTTTTTCAAATTGAGGTTTACGCGTCGTACACCACATTGACTTTAACCACCGTCATATACCGACGTTAATAAATCCAGTGGTCGAGGTACGTATAACCTGACTTTGAAATTCCCGCAACGCAACGGCTTTAACTTGATTTGCAAATTTTCCAACCACTTTTCGCGACCGTTATCGTTCGGCGCTCTTGCGCCGTGTTTCGCTTAAACCCACGTTGCGCAATCCTTTAAGTACGCGATAAGAGAACGGTTATCTCGGCATTTCGTTTCTTCTGCCGTTATTTCTAAATCCTCCGTATCTCGCGTTATCGCCTACGCCTAATCACCAGCACCTCCCTCCCTCTCTCCAAGTAATTAAATCATTAGCGCGTTCCTACCGTCGATGTCGGAGGCCGCGACATTCATTTTTCCGCCCGAGGGAAAGGAAAAGCAATGGACGGGACAAAGGACGCGAAGAGCCGCGCAGATTTCCTTAGCCAGAGTTCGTATCGTTAAAGGCGTTTCGTCGCGTAACGTTTCGACGACTTAATGCATTGCGGCGAAGTTGCGGTAAGAGGCGTAATAGTTTCTCGCTGAGCTCGTTTGGTAAATCAATGACGCTCCTTTCCAACGCGGCCGGTCCTTTTCAGTGTCAAGGTGAGTCTATGCGCCATGTATTCGGAGAAAGACATTTCTCTTCCTTTCTTGGCTCGATTTCCGCGACGCGCGATATATTCCGTTTCGGCGGCGGTCTCCGTTGGTCCAGATTTAACCTTGCGTCGGATCAAGTCACTCTGGCCAGCCTTAACGTACGTCCGACGAATCCTGGCTCTGTAGCGTCTCTCTTTTAATATTCGGCCACTGGCAATGGTTAAATCCGCTCGAAATGTCAGAATATTATTGGGAGTCACTGGACGGAATTGTATCAAGAGACAAAGGCTTGTCTCAGGGTAAATACAAGTACGCGAGGACGAGACCTTCTATCTTTTTTCCGGAAAGAACGAACAGCGGTCTTCGAGCTGGTCAAACTGTATTAACAAATGAATTTTTCTTTAAACTCCGATAGCCGTCGGAAACCAATCCGTTTAATTTCTCCCTCGAACTCTTTGGACACGTGTTTTACACTTTTTTTAATATCTTTCATTCATTTCGAGATATTCGACTGGAAAGTTTTAAAATAAACACCCCGCATACAGTCGCAATGCTGATAACAATCGCTGATAAAAATTATTCTAAACAGTTCACGCTTCGCCCATAGTGAATTAAAAAAAAAATAACATTCTTTTAACGGGTACCGTTTCAATTAGATCGTGTCGCGCGAAGCATTAACTTTACATCCGTCTCTCCCCATGGTATCCTCGTCAACGGTGGTTATTTTTTAATAAATTCAACCAGCTTCACCGTCGTCGCGCGACGATTGTTTGCTCGACGCAATTACGTCGAATCGACGTATATCCGTGATCGAGTTTGCCAGCCCCGGTCATCCGTTTTCTCTATCCAACATTGTCCAACCTGATGTTCCACGTGTGCAATCCCGTTTGCTAGGAAAGTTCTAGCTAACCAGACTACGGCGCTGCCGTATACGTATTTCCACTTCCACTCCCCCAAGGATTAGCACGGTCTGACCCTGCAGCAACGTTTTCACTGTTCCACTTAGCGCTCGCTAGCTAGTGACTTATACGCGAGATGGAGCCCGAGAGGCTAATGATGTCACGGCAGAGACCGAGGTTCCTAAGGAGCACGGTCGTCTCCTCGCCGTTTCCTCGCGAACGATATCTATATCGTAGGTAAATACCGTCTCATCCTCGCCGTCGGTGGGAAACGCCTACGCGGGACGGGAGGAGGGTAGATAAAACTCCTGAGCGTTAAGAGGGATACGCCGATACGAGTTCAAAACACCGTCTCGGAATATTAAATTAGATCCCTTTCGAGACTGCGGATTATTTTATCGTGTATCTCGTAGAGGAATGTGCCGGGAACGAAGTTTTTTAAGCGAGAATATTTCAATTTCCCTTCGACGATTCGCCGCTGAGGAGAAATTGCGCGTGGCATGGGAACGCGAATATACCGTCGGGGGTGTTCCACTTTAAGTTCGGCCAGACAGCCGGGATACCGACTTGTAAAAGCTGAGGATAACGCGTAACCTTTTTTTCGGAACTCTCGCGGATTTTCTTGTAACGGTATTTCGAGAAACGCGGTACGGAGAGCGTGGGAACTCAACGTTGCGGTACGACGATAATTGATATTTGTCGGGCGATTGGGAAGGAATTAAAAAAAAAAAAAAAAAGGAAAGCTGCCGGCGCTACTAACGAGGGACACGGAGTCGACGTTGCGAGGAGAGCAGGTGCATAATCGTGGCATCGATTTCGCGTGGTCCTAGCCGCGGTTGGCACGGCCTAGAACAAAAATAACTGAAAATAGCGGGCCGCATTACCCCCTGTAAACGCCTGACACGTGGTTATATACCCGGAGGGGTTGTGCAATAACGCGATTCCAATCGTAACCATCCACTTCTGTCTCTTTGATTAACATTTTACTTTATTGCCATCGATCTGCCGCGCTACGTACGTCCAAATCCTCGATGTCAGTCTCGCTAAACGTTGCTTTATAAATACACGTGGCGGGTTACGTGTTCCGGGAACGGCCTTGGATTGGTATCGATGGGACGGGGATATGGATTCGTCGTAATGAGCGACGCTTCGATGGAATCGTTATCGACGCGACGCTACTGTGACATGTGTTCTCGGCGATAATAGGTACACACGTGACGTTTCTCGAAAACTCAACGGTGCGCGGGGGATGTTTGACCGTATCGCGATATATTTGACCCAGCGCGACGATTTATTAAAGATACAAGATTATCGAAGAGGAGAGTCCGCCTCGTTCTTTCTTCTTCGCATTCGAATCACGCGAGGGTTTTGATAACGTCAGGATTTGCGAATGACATTTAATCGAAGAAAATGGAGTAACCTATTACGCCACGTATACGCCGAGCTAAAGGAAGTCAGAAAACTATGTTAAATAGCGTGCACGATAGTACGTCGGTTCGTGGATGGAGGCGATGGGAGGAGCCACTCGAATCAAAAGTGCTTGAAATCGGAATCGCTTTGAAGATGTAGTTGAGAGCCACTGTCTTAAAACAGCACTGCGTGCCAGATCGATACCACGTCGGCTACCCTTAAACTCTGAAATGTGGACCGAAGTGAACGCAAAAGGCACGTTCCGGTCTTTCTCTTCGTTTATGGGTGAGATCTGAGAATGGTATAAATAACGGCGACGATAACTTTCGAGCTTACCGGGAAATTCGAGATCGTTAAGGGAGGTACGATATTAAAAATAAATTGCATGCTTCCGTCGATGCGCTTCGGGGGGGGGGTACGGGAAATAGTTAATTGAGCTCGGCTTTACGAGATTACGTTGCGCTGTGATTAGGTTCGATGTTTCATCGATACGAACGGGATGAATTTATGGAAGCTTGAAAAATTCTAACGTCCAAACGTTCTTTTAGATTTGATATCGTTAAGGGCGCGCGAGTAAGAATGATTTTTATCCCAAGGTGCGATTCGAACTTTACACTTTAATTCCCGGCGTTCCTTTATTCAGGTGTGGTCCCACGCTTATTGACCGAGGATTCTTAAAGAGGGTAAACGATTATGGGTTCCCTGAAGTTAACGATCGAACACACGGCTGCTGGCACGCAACTCGTGCACGAACACGCATTCCGATATTGCCCGGCGTGCCTCGAGTTCGATCCAGATTTAATTAACGAAACTCTGAATTATAACGCTGCCGGGCGTGATTATCGCGCGGTTGTTCATCGAGAATCTTTATTAGAAGCTTTCCGAATTATTTTCGAACGCTAAACGTGTCCGGTCAAATCAGGAGACAAGTTCTTGTCTCGGGCCAAGTACAAGTTATGTTTTACGGATGGAATTGTCAGTTTGTTGTGTAAATAATGGAAGAATAATAGTAGAAATAATGCATAACTTTTAAGTAATCATAAAATAATGCTTTCATACATTTTAATGTTCGTATGCATTATAAACAGGTGATAAATATAATAGAACATAACGTGAACCGGCCATTTCGACTTCGCGTGTTTAGTATTAATATCCAGCGAATATTAGCCGTCGAGAAATTTCTCCGCTACATTCGCAATGGCAAATTGTCTTCTCTCGCGAGTAGAAAATCCAGCAGACTCTCCGCCACCCCCGTCTCCTCGAGAATTCGCAAAATGGGGATGTCGAAGATGCGACCAGGAAAAGGGAGACCCGCGTGAAAGGCGAACGAGGAGAATGAAGAGTGAAGTGCGTGGGGCGCGGGTGTGCGTTAAGAACGGAGTTATGTGCGAATAAGTATTCGTTCCACCCGAATTTCCGTGAAAGGAGAATGCGAGAGGGAACGTCGCGGAGGGTGAAAAAGGAAAAAAAGGAAAAGCGAACCGTGGAAGTAATAATGCGAAGGCGATGAACCGAGAGGTGGAAAACTTCCAATTTTAACCCAGCGATATTAATACCGCGCAAAGCCCCGGTGATAACGCTTCGAGATACGATCGATGTTTCATAAACCTTCAAAAGTGTTTTCCGAAGTCGCGCTACCGTCGCGTCTTAAACAGCCGCGGTTCGCCGAAGCAGCCCGCGGCTCAATATCGATCGTGACTCCTCCCCCTCCCTTGTCCCCGACAAAGGAGCCGCGGACATTCGCACCTGGCAACGTTTACCCCCGCAACGAGAAGCTTACACGGCGGAGGTACTCGAAATAAATCCCGACGAATACGTCGGTGAATTTTTTTCAGGAGGCGAGCGATAACAGTGGAGGACGCCCGACGCGTACGAAATTGGTTCAACATTGCGCCCGGGCGTCGGTTAATGCGGACGCTGCGGCAAACTTTGGAATCACGTAACCGAATCAAATTTTCCGGTTGATCGGGGGGGTTAAAGGGACACGGTTAAGCGTGAAAACTAAATAGTAACGAGCGTTCTCGAGATTCGTCGATTCGTTGAAAAGTTGGTTCTCGTATTTTTTTGATACGTCGACCCCCCGCGTTGCTCCGAGCGACAAGCGAGCACGAAATTCCGAGGGAATCGGATAGATTGTTATAGGAGTTTGGAATTACCACGCGGAACGGTATTCGTTTTTCAGACCGCGAATAGTTTATGTCTGAGGGAAGGATTTCAAATTTGAGCTATGCGAACGGGAGCGCGTCAAACTCGCGAGGTATTCGCGTCATATTAATTCATCTCTTCGGTGAAGGTTGCTATAACATTGGCGCGTATCAAAATTGAAATGCAAAGAAGTATCCGCGAACAATGAAACTCGTAAACTATCCGCGTCAAATTAATTGATCTCCTCGGTGGTAGATTGCTACAACATTGGCGCGTATTAAAATTGAAATTCAAAGAACTATCCGCGAGCAATGAAACTCGCAAATTACCCGCGTTAAATTAATTGACCTCTCCGGTGAAGATTGCTACAACATTGGCGCGTATTAAAATTAGAATTCAAAGACCTATCCGCGAGCAATGAAACTTGCAAACTATTCTCGTCAAATTAATTGATGTCTTCGGTGAGCGTTGTTACAACATTGGCGCGTATTAAAATTTATATTCAAAGAACTATCCGCGAGCAATGAAACTCGCAAATTACCCGCGTTTAATTAATTGACCTCTCCGGTGAAGATTGCCACAACATTGGCGCGTATTAAAATTGAAATTCAAAGAACTATCCGCGAGCAATGACACTCCCAACGATTTATCGGGAACGCGAGTAGAAATTGTCGCGCCGCGTGGTCGGTGAATTTTATCAGCGACTCTCACCCGCGCAATTTTTTTCCTCTCCCCCTCTCTCTCTCTCTCTCTCTCTCTCTCTCTCGATTTAACACGCGCCTCGCCTAATGGGCTGCCACGACTGGCCCCTCGCAGATAGGACGTGCACGCTCTCGCGATGCTCTCTGGCCGCGTTCGATAGCTTCTCGTAGGCTTCGTTCCATGCTCCCGCAAAATTGATCGCTCTTCGAGGTACTTCCGGGGTGTACGCCTATCAGTCAACACACCTCATCGATGACTTAGTGCCGGCCGATCGAGGGCAAAACCCCTCCCCCCTCCCCACGAAATTAGCTCTAACCCCGCGGCTGCGAAACCGCGATACGATCCCGCGCCACGATATTTCCGCAACGTTGCCCGCCGCGAGGTTCGTTATGTGCCGTCGGTGCCGAATTGATTCGCCGCTGTGTAATTTCGGTTTAAAGCGAGCGATTAAACTCACTAGCGATTTGCATGCATCGTTAACGGCTTATCGAAACGTGCTCGGAATACTTTTCAAAACGACGAGCGTCGCGCTTCACCCGCCGGAGCGTCGGAGTAATATCGCGGCTAAACCACTTTCCTAGATTCTCTCTCGTTTCTCACGGCTCTCCGCTTCTTCTTTTCTCACTCGTCGAAACGGAGGTATGAATCGTGCAACGAGCGCGAGTTGGGGGGGAGGGGGGGAGGGGGGCGGGGGGCGGGGGGCGGGGGTGAGAGTCCATTAAGCCGTAGCTTAATTCACTGTGTACGTATCCACCCCCGCTTGGACCCTTTCTTAAAGGATCAGCGAGGTGTGCGCCGCGATTAAGAATGAAATACTCGGTACGGAGCACGATAATGGAAGATTTGATGGTACCTCCGTACAGTTGTATTCGCGCTTCGCTTGATCCTTGTTCGCGAAGTCGTGTCTGGCACCGGTTTATTTACGACGCCACGCTTCGTTATAATATCCCCTCGTCACTGTCCATTGCGCGCAGTTTGCGCGCTGGAAAAGAATTCTTACGAGCGGTTGAATTCGGGACGGCGACGGCGGCGGTCCATCCGAAGGTTAAACTCGGAGGCCGAGCAGAAGTTTCGGTAATCAATGTTGGACCGTAAACTGCAGTCCCGGCTGGAATTGGCTCTGTTTTCGAGCCCCCCCCCCTCCCCTCCCCCTCCACTAACCCCCGCGATTTCCCTTGATTGCGACAATCTGGCAATTTCGTGAGTTATGTTCCGGAAAGTTTCAGCGAAAAAATCCCTCGTCACGGTGATCGATCGGGGGTTCGCTCGGAATTATTAGAGGGGCTGCCCGCCGTTGCCAGTCGCGTTTTCTTGGCAAGTTTTATTCCCGCGTAGAAGCACGGGGATCGACCTTGACTGCGAAACTTTTTCGATTTCAATTCGTGGGCGTTTGCTCGTGAAAATCGTCGGAACGTCGTACCGTTAAGAAGGTCGACGCTATCAAACGTTACGATGGCGCGAAGAAGACGGAAGGGGTGGGGGCGGGGGGGAATTGAGCTTCGCTTCGTTGAAGAAACAAGTGGCTCCCGGTTTGATACGTACCGGTGCCGCCGCGAGACGGGGGTGAAAAGAAGGAAAATTAAAAGAGAGGTGGAAAAGAGTAAAACTTACCTCGCTGCGATGCCCGCGGAGGTTGTAATTCGCCCTCAGAGGAAGTTCCGCGGCTCTCGTGCGACAGTGCGACGTGGTAAAAGTCACTCCCACGAGGCCCCGAGCGTTACCAGTGGCCAGCCATCCTTCCTGGTAGTAATTCGTACGATCCAACTTCCATCCTTCGTCCTGTTAAACGGGAGAAGCAAAGGGACGATATTATCGTCGACGGTACGTTTCGCACGAAGAATAAGCGCGCGACGATGTTTTTTTTTTTTTCTTTGGTTTTAATTAATGCAATTTTAACTCGTCGCCTTTTATCGCGTGGATTATAACATTTTTCAATTCTGCTGTTTCTCTTTTTTTCTTCTGTTCGGTTGAAAAGTGGAGACCACCGAACGGTTGGTTAAACATTCAAGAGGTTATTCTGTCGTAAAGCCACTGCGGAATAAAAGGTAAACAAAAAAAAAGATTGTTGTTCGGTATGTCACGATGATCCTATAATGGGTTTGTAAATAAACCGTTGCTCGTTTGCAAAGAGGAAATATTAGCGAAATCCATTATGGCTAGTGTTTTGAACCCCAACAATAAATCAAATTACTGGCAGCTCTCAATAAAATTATCTCGGTGGCGTGGCGTACAATTAAATCCCACCGTTCTTCGCAACGATTAAATTTAATCGCGTTAAGCGATACGACGGATCGAAGTTTCAACCTGACATTGTTTGCAAATACAATGTAACGTTGGCACCGATCACAAGCGTTTGCGGCCAATGTCTCCGGTACGCTCGCGAGTATCGCAATTTCGCGAATTCCATACCACGAATTTAACCCGTCTATGAATGCATAATTCATCCTTTCGCGAGAATCTGAAATTCAAATGACAAACGGCGGAATGTCGCGACGGACGTTTTTACGCACCAAATACTCAAGTGTCGAATTTCGTTTAATTAAGATTGCGCTGGTATTCGTGAGCCGACGAGCGGGAAACCCAACAAGGCTGACTCCGTCGCGTGTATATTTATTAGCCACGAACGCCGCCACCGTGAATACGTAAAAATTCAAAAGCATTTATTACCATAAAGAGAGCTTCTAGTAAAATGGGTTACAGTTTTTACGTTTCTCGTATCGCCTCGTCCCTCCCGTTTCCCACCTCGTTCCGTCCGAAACTCGCCGTAAATTAAGATCGCGGATAAAAATGGCACGCCACGTTTAAACTTTCGTCGAAGCTCTTCGCGCTCCGACTCCTCGGGTGTGTGTCTTAAAGAGAACATTTAAAATAATTTAAAAACAATTTTCGAGAAACAGTCGAGCGACGGAGAATCTACATAGATCCTCTACATAGATCTACGCAGAATAATAGACCGTATTAAAGTTAAGAGTACCCGTTACGGGTCAATTATCTCGACGATCGTATCGAGACGACAACAGTTCTCTACGCGAAGAGCTTCGTAAATTTACGTGTCGGGTAAGTTTAGAGCCTTTCGACGTTAGACGGTTTCTCGCGTTTGCCAGCGACGGATGCTTACTAAAACATAGCGGTTGGTATTACTATTCGTCGGCACGTAACTCTTCCACTTAAGCGCGGCAGCGTAGGGTTGGCGGGCGGGCGGGGGGTGGGGGGGGAGGAGGCTTCATTGCTGCAAGGGTTTCACCCTCAGACCTGTCATACATACGTAGGCGTAATTACTCCAGCCAGCGCGAACCCTTAGAAAAATAAGCAGCGGCGGCGTAGATGGATTTCGACTGCCAATGCTCCGCGACGAACTATTCATTCCTCCTCGGCCGGGCTCACCTTCTTCCTTTCTTTTTTTTTTTTTGCGAGCGCGCGATAAGTATGAAAGGTCCAGCATCTTTTCAGACGCTCTTAACCGGTAAAAAAAAGAACGACGGTGTTTGTTCGAATTAACTCGACGCTTTGTTCTAATCCGTCTATTTTTCGAGCGACAACGTAAATGGCGCGTTTTCCTCGGCTTAATTTCAATGTTCACCGCGTAAATCGGGGCCGAACGTTTTTTTGTTTGTCTCGTAATGAACGACGAGGTGGTTGTGCGATAACTGGACTTCGGAGGTTTTAACAAACAAAATGTAGTGGTCTTTATTTCAAGCCACTGGTATAAAGTAACTAATACTTTGTTAGGTTTTAAGATATACGTTTGGATTTAAGACTCGGAGATGATGTAGAGTTTGAGATTCGAGGATATTCTGACTAGGAGAGGATCGGTAGGTTAAAGGAAAACTATTGTCTATCGAAAAGGATGTGGAAGGGACGACGAGTAAGATGTTTTGGTGGAAAGTGAAAGAGGAGAAGGACTAGGAGTTTGGATGTTGGACTCGGTGATAAGAAGGCGTACGTTCAGGACTCAGGACTCGGGGTCTAAGGGCGATTCTAGAGATGTACTAAATATTGGCTATACTAATCTTACGACTAACTTACGATTAGAAAAGGAGGAGAGCGGGTCGGTACATTACAGCCTCGTCGATGTTCCGCGATGGAGCGGGACCGTGGGGGTGGGGATAAGAGAGAAACGCGTAACCGCGATCCGGAACGGAGTTTGCATCGCAAAGCAATTATAACGACGGGAAGTTCTTCGTTTCCCTTTGAACGAGCCGACTCTCCCTGGCCGTTGGCATCCTTCCCACCGATTGGCTGCACCCTTCAGCCCCAATTTATTCTGCCTAGTCGTTGTATATCGACTATTACCTCGAGAACAATTAGTTGACCCCGGCAATTAACTGTACGGCTTTTGACGCGGTGGAATCGCGTGACGCGAACAATGAATTTTTCGCCCTTTCTTGTATTATCGAGAGGAAAAGTTATGCGAGAAATTCGTGGGGTGGTACGACGAAATCGCGATGATCTCGGCGACTGTACGCGACGTTACCGAATATTAAATTTAACGTTCCTACTCGAGTGGAAGGTTTCCCAAGTAGCTGCTGATCGCTCGATCCTGACGATCTTTTTCGAAATATTCTCGTAGATACTAAAGCAAGGGTACAAGGTATTGTCTCGGGCCAAGTACAAGTACGCGATACTAGACCTTGTTGCCTCGTCGATGTTCTTGTATCTTTTCCAGAAAGAACTAACCGGAGTTTTCGAGATGGTCAAACTGTATTAAAACAATAATTTAAAAAAAAAGTGCAATAGCCTTCGGATAGGCCGCGTCGAGATGAGTAATTCGCATATGATTTGATCAAATTTGGTCCAGCCAATCACGAGATATGAGATCTCAAAATAGCAGTTTATAAATATCGACGAAACAAGAAGCTCGTCTCGCTTCTAAAACACAATTCCTCTATATCCGTGTTTGTTCTTACAAAAATTTTAACAAGAGACTCGAGTACCGCTAAATTAGTCGAATTTCTCGAGCGTACCAAAGTGGTATACCCGCCGTTATAAATTCGAAGTCCAGTCATTCTTTTTTGCCCGGGAGTAAAAATTTGCGCGGACATGGAAGAGGAATGCTTCCCATCTCTTACGTTACGCGGTGGCGCGCCTAATGATATTCTTACGTAACCGCGGCACGATCGTTACTCTTCTTTCAGCGATTGTACTCCACGGGTTGGAATGCATCGGGTATCCAAAGTACCAGGCTATATCGGACATTCGATCTCCTTTTAATGGATAGGAACTACTGTCGCGTGGACCGTCGTGGTACTTTTCAGAATATCCGATTACGAGAAACCCGACATATTCGTTTCCGAAGTTAAAGGTTAACGTACCGCGGGACGGTGGGTGCTTCGAGTTCAACGGTTAAATAAAATTTGCGGTTGGAACCGATACCGTACTTTATCCACGATCCGTACGTTGGTTTTTCGCGATGTATGGCGAGCGATTTGATACCGATTCTTAGCGATACCACTCGAGTCGAGGTATAAAAATATACCTGGCGTTATTTAAATTCACGGGAGCGTGCTCCGAATGGAGATAGAAGTATTAATCGCACGAATGTGCGCGCGCGCGCGAAATAAAAGAAATAAAACGAACGCGCAGAGTATTCTTTCGCTCGCGGAAACAAAGCTTCGGCTCTATTTTTCTTTTTTCTTTTCGTTACGAGGAAAAATATAATAACGCACGCTATTGTCGGGTCATTATTGCGCTCGTCATTTGTCTAAACCAACGTGACTCTGCGGCGTAATTACTTCGAGTTTCTCTTTCATTTAATTCTCTACTTTTCCTCCTCTCGAGCCGCTGACCACCTTTTCGATGATTAAAAATGTAATTTCGAGATGCGCGTACTCACGATACATTCCGCAGGTAATTAGACAAATGACACGAAGAATCGTACCGTGTACGATGGCCACGACTCTCTCTCTCTCTCTCTCTCTCTCTCTATCCCAAGGGAATTCTCATAAAAGATTGGAAACGTTGCGAAATGGGAAAAAAAGAACGAACTTTGCGCGCTTCATTCATTTCCGTACCACGCTCTGCTTACGCCCACGATATTTCCACCTCCACGAGAGCGTAGGTATTTCGCGGGACGTATTTCAGAGCTTGCGCGCGATGAAATTAATAAACCGTACCCGTTTCCCTCTATCGCCAATCGTAATTCCGTTCGTTGTATTATATTTACGATCCCGGCGTCCCCCCCCGTTCTTTAACGATCGGCATCTGCCCCACGCGGTTCCGAGACGCTTTACGATCTCCTCCTTCCGCAATAAGTAATCGAGCGCTTCTTACTGCCAGTGAATTTGTCGGGCGGTAATTATAAATAAACGTACACCCTCGTAATGGCTTATTTTGAGAAAACAGGAAAAGTGTTTATTCGACGTTTCTTCGGGTCGAATCGCAATTTCCTTTTAACCTACCGAACACAACCGCCTTTCCCTCGATACCATAATAGACGTATCGCAGTCAACACACAACCGTACCGCGCTGCATCGAGTGATACTTAAATGTCTAAAATCGCCCTCGTAAGCTCTACCCCCTCCCCCCCCCCCCCGGCCGCAGCCTGAAAGAGAGCTTTTCCGCGCAGCAAGTAGCTACCTCGAGGAACAAAGGGTCCGCGATAGCTTAACCGAGAGAACAATGGTCGTTTGCCTTGGTCGGTCCTCAAAAGGAATCGAATCGCCAAACTTTCGATGGAGCGCCAAGAACGATTCACGCTTCTTGCGCTTAGGGTTTCGTTCGAATCGGTTTGTCGGGAGCGTCGTCGTCGTCGTCGAATCGGGATCGACGAAACCTTCGTCGACCGGGAAACGAAACGACGAGACAATAGTTGTTTATTCGAATGGCACGAGAATCTTTCGCGCAGTTCGTTTCGGAGTGCTACTTATGCCATTCCCCATCGCCCGTTTCTGGGTAAAAACTTGGTGACGTCCCTGAGTTACGGACTTAAATTATTCAACAGCTCCGAACGGGGGTGGGCGAATTAATGGGAATCGATCCTCTCGCGTTACCGTTGAAAGGGTGGAACTCGTTTAGCGTTCGTTTCTCTCTTTCTCTCTCTCTCTCTCTCTCCCGCGCGATTCAGCGCCGATCGTTGATTTTGAGATAAATAAAAAGGACGAGGGTGTATGGACCGCGTGTCAAACTCGGAGATACGCGGAGGACGAGGGTTTCGTTAGGATTAATAATTGCGAGGACGAGACGTAGAATTTTCCGGGTAGTTTCGCAGAGGGATTACAGCGAATCGTTGGCGAATTACCGTCGGCTCGTACGCAATTTTCTGCGCGCTGAGACAGCGGCTCTGTCCGGAAAACACGGACGTCGGAACGCGCGTAGCGACGTTGCGACAAGCGTTGGGCGGTAGTTTCGCGCTATATAGGGAAACGCCGGAATAATAAGAGGCATAGACGATGATCCTCGTTGGGCCAGGGAACAATGGCGACTCGCTCCCGAAGCGACGGTAACAACCGTTTCGCTCATCAAGATACCTCCGGTAATGGAAGCGCCATTAAAAATGCAGCTAAAGTATTACCGTCCGTTCTTAAATTCTTTCCTTTTTTTTTTTGAACTCTTCACCGAGCGTCGGGACGCCTGAAAATATGTACCGTCCCAGACGATTTCCGACGCCTACGGCGAACCACGACGCGCGCGAAAACGTACGTCCAACGTAGATCGTGTACGTTGATTCTTTTTCGCCGCATTTGTCGCGGCTCGTTCTATATCGTTTAATGCGCTCCCTTTATCAAACGCAGGCGCTAATGTGTCACCACGGAAAGGGCGACATTTCTGACGGTAACATTTATTTCAAACGCAACATCGCTTCCGATAAGTATCGCGGCCACTGTCGTGAAGCGCTTCCTGGATCGTGATCGATGACTCGACGCGTAGTTTTTCACGAGTCGGCGGTAGAGGAGAATGAAATCTAGGGGTGGAGACACTGCGAGTTATCGGTGGGTGTTTACTCTGTGCGAATATATTAGGGGGACCGGACAGAAATTTATTATTTTCCGTAGTAGCGTTTGAGTTTGGTTTGGGTCCGAACGCGGTTGTGTAACTATCTTCGTAAGTTCTTGTGGAAAGGTTAAAATATAAGAAGCATTGATAATGTAAGGACATGGGCCAGGTGCAGTACGAGTTTGTTTATGAACATTAAAAAATAATAATTTACAACGCAGGTCGTTGCTCATTAATAGAAACTTCTTTATACACAATATGTGAAATCAAGAATTGTGAGCAAGTACAAATTAGTTATTTTCAACTGAATAAAACAGCTATTGATATTTTATTCAATTAACTACATTCCTACGAAAATTATTTCTTCCAACGTAATTAATAAATCTCCTTACTATCGTATTAATAAAAGACATAAAAAAAATGTTGGGATACAGTTGAGAAACGTACAGGAAATTACATTCTACAATATTCCGTAACAAAAATTAAGCAAAAATACTAGTTTTATATTGCTCTCCAAAATAATAGATTTAAATTAAAATTTTCCTGTTAAAAACATGTCTGCCGACAGACAATGAGCGGTAACAGTTTTTATCCAGTAATTATTCTGCGCACGAGACGAGCCGAAAATGATCCGGCGAAGTAGAGCCCGTTCAACGTAATCACGAACGATGCTCGTACTTCGGCACGGCACTCAATAACGACAATATCGATTTAAGTGCGATTCACGGTGCGAGACAATACGAGTCTGTGCTACTAAATCTCGAAACTGCCTCGGGTTGACGATACGCCGCCTCTGGGACAAATAACAATAATGGGGGAAATTTTACGCGCGTAACCATATCTCATCGAGTTATTTTTATCGGATACCAAATATCGCGAAAGAGCTGCGAGGGACGAGAAAGATGGCAATACCGTATTACGTTGGATTTACGAGCGGTATTAGGAATATATACGAGGGTAATTGACGTTCGGTTATACGCGCGAGCGTAATCACTGTCAAACGGATCGCGTTATAACTTATAACGTATCGCGCGAGTTGGGGGAAAACTAATCACGGGGATTTATCAAAGTTCTTGATTCATTGGCAATATTATAGCATTGCGCGTGGACGGTGTTCGTAATACTTTTAAAAATCATTTTAATTACGCCTCGCGAGCATTCGTAGGCTGGAGCGAGAATATTAAACGTTTCGCCGTTTAACGGGAGAGTAGCATTCATTAGGTTCGTCGAGGTAAGCGTAAACTGGTTAAAGCGAACGCTACTGCGGAATCCTGGCTAATCGTTACGTACGCTAAAGATGGTTGTCCATTATGCCTCTGTCCCCTGTAACGGCGAAATCGTTAATCATCGAGAACCGCGCGGGGGCAGAGTTGTCCTCGAAAATTTATAATCCAATGGCGCTTAAACGTTCCCAGATTACTCGCTCGCTCTTGCTAATCCGAAACACCAATTCAAAGTTGCCGACGATGGTGGAGGGGCGGCACGGCGCGAAATCAGGAACGTAAGGCCAGATGCGCTCGCGATCGATTTTTCCGTCATCGATGAAATCCGATCTGGGTCAGGAAGTAGTTAAAGACGGGAAATACTGACGGCGGAGTTGATCGAATTCCAACGAAAAGCCCCGCCGAGCGGCCGAAATCGGCTCTACTGTGTCAATTATTTTTTCACCCTAATCGTAGATTGTGCACTCGCGTCATTTCCGCGAAAACTGGGTCTCGAAACGTTTATCTCGTAAATCGTCGTTTCGGCGATCGGTATCGCGCAGTGAATTAGCGCTCGGACAAGGAGATCTCTCGTCGATTAAGGGGCGCGGAGAGCATTAATTCCGATCGATTGCCTTCCCCGCCAGGCGCCTCGAGGTTTGGCGATAGAATTAATCCCGCATCAGCGTGGGTGCGTAGACGTTAAGTTGGCGAGATGAAAGCCGATCGTCGTCGGTTTATACTCAACGGTGGATCGGTGCGTCGAAAAGCATGGAAATTATATCGTGCCTCCTCGGCACATTAATTCGCAATCTTTGCTACTTTATCGCTGTCGTTCTAACGCTATTGCTACCGCGTTTATGTGCATAACCATTTCGAGCGAAACATATTTTAGATCTAGAAAGAGATTGGAGGAAATGAATGCCACATGATTAATTCAACGACCGTTATAGGAAGAGTAAAAAATTGAATAGAGGAAAAACGATTAAACCACTGATAACAGTTTTTTAGCGAAAATTTCAATACTTGTACTTGGCCCGAGACAAGACCTTGCCTCTTGATAGATCTAGAAAGAGATTGGAGGAAATGAATATCACATGATTAACTCAACGACCGTTGTAGGAAAAGTAAAAAATTGAATAGAAGAAAAACGATTAAACCAACAATTTTAAGCGAAAATTTCCAAAACCTGTCTTTCGACCCCTTCGGCAGAAATGTTGTTAATAATACGACAGAAACTGATTCGTACAAAGTTCCACGGACGCACCGCGAACAAGAAACTCTCGCAAATGGGACCACCGTGGTCCGCGAAGGAGCATCTCCTATCAACGCGGTACAGTAAAGAGCCATCGGATATCGTATTCTCTTCGATGTACCGTAATCTCGTCCCGTTGTCCGCCAGGGAGCAACCAGGCAGGATAGCCGTTGTCCCGGTGTCACTTCGCGTCGCCCGTATACGACGTCGCGAGGCGTGACACCGGCGAGCCACGAAAAGAAAGTCTCGGGCGGGTAGCCTGGCCGGCCCATGAAAAGCTCCACTCGAGACAGAGCGAGCACGAACTTCATCTTCCCTGTCGAGTTAGGGACGCGCACGTACGCCCTGCAACTACCAAACCCCCCGCCCTCCGAAACCTCTTTCTCTATCTCACGCTCTTTTCCTCCCTGTCCTTCACCCTTAATGGTAAGCTGCTTCCAGGCAGCGCTCGCTCTCTCTCTCTCTCTCTCGCTCTTCACCCCCGACGGATTCCAATCTCTCCACCACCCGCCGCCGTCGCCGCTTTGATGTGGTCCCGAAATTCTCCCCGGCATTTATTAACCGTGTGCTCCCGCGAACTCGCGAAATCCCAAACGGAGTTGGCGCGAAGGTCTCTCTCTTCGCAAAGAGCCACGAGAAACTTCGTAGCGTGCAGCATCTGGTTTCGTTCGGAGGAGGCGGATCTCGCGGGACCCGACACTCTCGGGGAAACGTTGCGTGCCGCGCCGTACCGTCGGGCATCGCGGTACGTTCAATTAACGAAGCAAGTTCGATAGACGAATCCCTCGACGATGTCGCGTTCGATCTAAGCTTCTATTTCCTGGCATCGAGATCTCTTTTTTACTTGAAAGAACTCATTCTCCCTCGGAACTCGGGAATTTGTTGTCGAGATATAGACGCTTTCTGCTTCGCGCTTTTTATCTCGTGGATAGAAAAATACGTAGTTTCGCGGCGCCGAAGTTTCACGCGTTAACGCTTCCCGTCGCGAAGGATATTAATTAAAAAGGAAAAAGATAGTCGATCCAGCGCGAAGCATTTACGCGTACATCGTTATGACAAACATAACGCTTTCGCCTCGTCATTTTCTAGTCTACGCCGAAACGCACCGAATGCCGGATAAATCCATCAAGGTGTTAATTCCCGCGTCACGTTCAACGCCAGTCATACGTAAAATGACAGTGTATAACCGGTTTACGAGGAATACGGCAAATTGATTTAACGCCCGTGCCCGGACACCGACTCGCACGCTTTTCGCGGCGTTTGCACCCTCTCGAGCATTATCAACCCCCCCGGTGTCGTTGCGTCCCAGGGAAAGTGCAACGTCGTTCGTTAAGATCACACTGGAAAAAGCAATATTCCCCCCCGACTTGGTATCGGCGCACGGGGAGAATATGGAGTTTTCAGGTCACTTTTCCTTCCGGATAAATATAGAACGCGTCGCGGACAGACAATATCGAGTGCTCTAGTTGCGTACGAAGGCCTATCCGCTTGATGCTGGAGAATGGTGTTGTCGAACTTCTCGATAAACCGCCCTAACGCGAGAACCGACGCTCTTAATCGCATTAGCGTTAGACTAGCGCTAGTACGAAAATAACTTGTCGATGTCTCGACGGTCTAAAAATTCGCTAGAAAAGTTCCGTCTTCGGGAGACCCGAGACGACGACGGGACCGGACACTGGAATTCACGAGCGTTTACTCGTTCTACTTTCACGTTCTACCGTGAACGGAGGTGTACAAACGTTTCTCGTGTATTGTCGCGTAGACTAGAAGCGTGTCCGTGTATTTCGCTCTTCGCAAGCTCGAACGATTGACCGTTGGAGTGACAAACTTATATAGGCTGCGTGAAAAATTACGACACAATTTTTACCGTACAAGCTTTATTTTTAACTCGACGCATCGTAACGTAGATAACCCTCTCTCTCTCTCTCACTCTCTCTCTGACGCGCAATTATCGCCAACACGCAAAACATTGATTAACGTCATTCTAAGGACGTACGCGACCGAGGAACGAGGACGTATTATACGTACCTCCGGCGACTCGTCCGGCACCTTGCCCATCCAGCTGAGCGACAGGATGTTGCAGTCGCACTTGGCATTGTTATTTTTCTCGAAATGCAGATGCATGATCGTGGTATTCGATCGCGTATTCACGCGGCCAGGATACGTCAGGACATCGGGAAAAACCGGCACCGACGATCTCAACACACCTCTCACACGACGAACAATCGGTCACCACCACGCGTCCTTTAATACCATTAGTAGCCTCCGATCCGCGTTCCTTCGAACTCTCGGGGATCCCCCGCTCGATAATCGAATTACGTGGCTTGGATCGCCTACGCGCTCGCTAGCACAAACACCACGGCGAGGATTTCCCCGTTAACTCGATCATCCTCGGTTGTACGCGATAATGTTTCTTTTCATCGATACCCGGCTCTCTCTCTCTCTCTCTCGAATCCCTGGTATTACAAAGCGTTCCCGAGAAACGCGAAGCGCGGTCGGATAGACGACGAAACCTGGTTAAGCTCGTCACCGCAATCCAGAATTCAACGACACCCCCGTGAACTTCCTAGCGAACCGCTGTCGGGTGAGGCAGTGGCCATGCCGCGCGTATCGTACGTCGACGATCCCCGTCGAGCTTGCAGACGTGCTTTTTTTTTTTTTTGCGCAAAGTCATTTGTTTCGTATCGCGACCGCCATTTTGCCGCCCGCAACACAACTACACCGCCCCTACGGGCAAGCGCCCCCCCCCCCTCACCCCTCGGACGTCGTGTACCCTCCTAGTGCAACGCGCCAGGAACGCGCGTCGAACGACAAACCGGGGGATGAAGAGCGTGTCGCGGCCTACGAGAGGTGCCTCGTGAGCTTTCGACGCGACCGAAAGTCCGACTGAAAGCTCGGTGACAACGAGCTCCCGCCGCTCTGTCGCGTTATACGGGCGTATTGATTGCGCTCGCCAACGTTCGCCGGCCACCTTACGGTACCTGCTCGCGTTAAATTCGCTGCGAGCTTTTGCCGCGACGCCAACTCGATGGACGAGGCAACGTGCCGGCGAAGGTACTCGTCGCGAATGTTGTTTCTTAGCGGTGACGTTGGACGTTAAATGCCAATACTCGTTCGTATGGTATTGTACGTTGAAATTTTTCTTTGTGGGCACGTCACTCTTGAACTGGGCGTTTAGGATTTTTAAAATGATTCTCGAAAGCTTTGGGGAACGCGTTCTGTTTTTTACGCGACGCTTTGATTTGCGTAGATTATCGTTAGGTGTGGCGAGGCGATGTAATTCGAATGGGACATTTTACGCGTGAGTTATGGGAGATCTAGTTTGGGAAATTTGATACGTGATTTTCAAATTTTTACTGCGCATCGTTTTTGCCACCGAACGGTACCCGACGTTGCGAAATCTGTCGAAAGTTTAAACGTACTGGTATATCAATTAGCGATGATGCTTTAAGTCTTTTGATGAGTTTTCTAGCAGTTTTCGATGGTATTGCAAAATTTGGGGTTTCGTATAATGGGGCGGTGAGCAATCGAATTTTTTTTTTTACTTGGTGTCTTTTCTCTTGATTAGCGAGGACTCGTAAATGCAACGTAATGGTGTACATATATATCAATCTTTACGATCTTGAAATAATTATGCTAAACAAGCAGAGATCGAAATCGGATACTTTTTAAGTAGATAAGGATTGTCGAATGCCGCCAATCGACCTTAACATTGCGCGACATCGTTGTATCTAGTTTACTCTGCTCAGCAGCAGATGTCGCGTTAAAATTATTACACCCGCGTGCACAACATTGCCATACCGCTTCTGTTGCGGTCGTAACATGAATTCGTATAGTTTCCTGGTTGCTATTAATTGAACAGTGTTAGAAAGAAGCATTTAAGAGAGTGACTTTATAGATAATATCATGGATTACAAAGAGGAGCAGCACAATGAGATCGAAGCCTTAGACTCGATCTATTGCGGCGAACTTGAGAGTACGTAAACTTTTGTCGTATAACCTATAATATTTGTTTTCGTCGCATCATATGCAATATGTTTTGACAGTGTAACGATAATGTTGCGCGTCGAGAATTGTGTCGCGCGCCCGAATTGGTGGATGTCGAAAAATAGGGTCTCTTACAGTTTTAGCCACGGAACCGTTTTACACATTTGCCATTCCTATTAAGACAGAGGAGTATGAGCCGGAGACCGATAACGGTCTTGGATGTAGATTGGAATTTACGTACACGCCAAAGTATCCGGACGAGCCACTGATTATATCGATAGAGGAGCAAGAGAATTTCGAGGATGACGGGGATGAAAAGTTGAAGGAACACTTGGCGGAACAAATGGAGGAAAATCTTGGCATGGTCATGGTGTTTACGTTAGTTAGCGCCGCTCAGGAGTGGTTGAACGTACAGTGGGATAGAATTAAATTGAATAGAGAAGAGAGCGCGGCGCGAAAGCTCAAAGAGGAGGAAGAGGCGGAAAGGGTAAGACGTCGATTTTCTTCTTCGAAGCATCTGGATGGGGCGTGATATCGGAAGAAAGTATCGATACTTTACTAGTATCGGTAGTATCGCGACGTCCCTGCATCTGGGAGATGTTAACGGTGTTCTTATTACCACAGAAAAGATTCGAGGGAACCCGGGTAACGGTAGAAACGTTCCTGTGTTGGAAAGAGAAATTTGACGATGAAATGGGATACACGAAGAAAAGAGAAATAGCGGAGCGCGAGGGAAAGAAATTAACGGGCAGGGAATTGTTCATGACAGATAAAACGTTGGATCAGTCTGATCTTAAATTCTTGGATGACGGTAGGAGTCGATTATTGTTGATAATTGCTAAAAGATGTGCCATGTACGATCGACGGAAAGGTACAGAGTTATCATTATTTTGTTTATTAGGAGACGCAGTTAAGGTAGACGAGAGTTTATTTCAAAATCTGGATGATTTGGATTTGGAGGATGACGACGACGATGATGCCGATTACGATCCAAACGTTTCCGATGATAGTGCCTAAATAAATTAACTACATATTTTATGCTGCTCTCCATAAAGCGGGTTGCGAGATATTCTTGTTAATTGCTCGATATTCATACCAAAAACTTAGTACCCGAATGTATATTTTAAGTACTAGGATTTCAAAGGCAGAGCAATGTGTTCAGAAAAGAGATGCTGGTACAAAATGAATTTGTCAAAATTCATTGGTGCTGTTCGCATTCTTTATCGTAGCAGAAATATGTTGATATCTCTTCTATAGGAATAAATCTTACGTATGCACGGATGTCGAGGACAGGAATACTTTGACGAGCAGAAATAATTTTTATAATTGTGTATATAGCCGAGTTTTGTTCATAAAGCTTTGTTTAATAAACACGTAAGTTTTTACTTGCCCGTACGTTTCATGAGAATGTTAAAAATTTGAGAACCTATACAGATGAAGACCGAAAGGACAATAATGAAGCATATGAGACGAGTAACGATCATGACTCAACATTTATTCATAACTTTGGAATATAATTTATACGTTTAATCAGTTTTTCCGCGACAGAATCACAAGTTATTCGTACATGTGTGACGAAGTTCAACTGTTCGCAAGACAGCTGGTTTTAGTTACTTCGGTGGTATGGCAGTAATTGTAGTCTAATCGATATCGATCAATGTTTCTATTTCACATATAATGTAGGAACCCTTTTGACAGAAGTTGCATTACGTACATTCACTTAACATAAGGATGCGAATTATAATACGGTACAAAAAATACTGCTGTTACAATGTGTTCTTTTTCCGTTGACTAACATAACGACTTTTCTGACACGTTACGACATATCGAAGAAATAGTGATTCAACTCATTTGGCCTTATACGAGACTATACGTTACGTTTGTAGAGACACAAAGATCTTTTTTTTTTATTTTCATTTCCACGTCAAACATTTAATTAGCCTAAATACACTTTTGCCAGCCACATCTGCAAATACAGTTTTCGCAAAGAGTGGTTATCGTTGGCATGCTAGATTTAATAAGATTACCCGTTACATATTTTTCGTGCATTCTTTGAGACCACTGTTCGATGACACTGTTTGGATATACTATCCCATAAATAATTTCATAACTTACTGCCAGCAAGCAAGGAAAGTACACGCAAAAGCAATGACTATTCGGTCATTTCTCTTTGGAAGTACATGGCTCAAAAAAAAATATATATATTGACATTGTTCATTCCACGCGCAGCGTCGATTGTAGAACTTTAAATAAAGAATAAGTGGATTTCATGTATAAATAAATGACATAAATAACTAATTCGAACGATGTACCAAACCGATTTCTAAAGTTACTGGATGGTCGTATCACGAGACATATTTCCAATATTATCATTCAATAAAAAAGTCAGTGCAGTACATCGATACGCAAAGAATGTCGTGTCTTAATCGAAATTCCTTCGTACTAAATAACAATGTATATACTTCAAAGATTTTGAATACGGTCACTTTTTGGAGTAACGGCGTTTACTTTCTGATTTGGCGCAATGAGTTTAAAACGTGTATGTCAGAGTAGCCGTCTTGTCTTTAGACTCGCCAACACGTCATAATCTGTTGGGAGAAGAACACGGTTAGTAATTAAATAGTGCTTCGCTATTGCTTTCTGATTAGCCAAGCAACATTTCTCTAATACTTCAAGTAAACGATATCGTAAATTAAAAACGCGTCGTCGAGTCTCTGACTAATTTCTTAATCTCCCTCCTTTTCCTACCGTTGCTTGGCTAAACTAAACAGTGTATTTAAAGATTTGTCGTCGTCCTAATTAAATTTTCAGCAGCAAGTACTCCCGTCTTGCCTATTATTTTTGCGTCCAAACTAAATAACTGGTATCCTGTCTAATTCACATTCAGTTACATCGTGATGCCACACGTGTTGTATATGTATATACGCGTATGCCATTTCCATAAACATTTCACAATATTTATACGTCGTACAGCATGCGAGACCTGAGAGTACACCATATATAAATTTGTACAGCAAGCGACCCTTTGTTACGAAGATACCTTGTACATATTAACATCCAACGGAAGCATTGTCAAGACGTTTCCACGAAAAATAGATACTCTTTCTTTCAAGAAAAATAGGTCTATTATTACCATTGTATATATCGCGTAACATTGCTTTACGATCGCGGTAGCTGAAAAACCGCGAAGATTGAAAAGATGCTAGGAACAAATATTTAATCGTTTTAACAGTTACGAGCACGGATTGTTTGAAAAATCCCTCGTTAAATTTCACGAGATATAAATATTCTAATTTATGCATATAGTAACACACTATCCGCTTGAATTATCTAATACATCATCTTTCCGTGTGACTCATTTTATCCATCGAGTGAATACACGCGTGTATAAATAATATAAAATAAGTAATAAAAATGTGCTGACGGTACGCGTAAATGCCGATTACTAACATCGTAATCAAATACATTTATATGTATATCGTATCGTTCGTGTTATGTGCAAGTAAAATTTCTTTCGCGTCATTTAGGTTAAATCCTCTTTCTTCTTCTTTACGTCAGCTTTAATTAATGTTTGCTTTAAATGTTTGCCGGTAAAACTGTATATGGATATAAAACATCGCAAAGTAAAAACGTGTTAGCGCAAAAGCGTGCGTTAAATACACCATTTATATATTTTTGGATGGGATAATAGCTGTTAGTGTTAGGTTAATCAGAGTTTCTGGAATTACGCAGTCCTTTCGGGAAGGGATTGTGGAATACTTGGAGGGGTACACGCATCTGAGGATTTTTGATGGAGATCATCATCGGCCGTAAAGGAAAAATCGGGAAACCTTAAACATACAACGATGAACTTTTTGATATATCAAAGCTCTGGCAAATCCAAGAAATTGAAAAGAGTTGTTTATGACCCATTAACGTTCGGATTGTAAGTAATGTAGAAGTACAGATAAATAATAGTACGGAACCCACATTTACTTTTTATACTCATGCGTTTTATGCTTATGAAATTTCTTGTTAAAACTTTGGTTTATCTTCCCCATGGTAGACAAATTTTATGGTGTTATTTGTTATTTGAGGTTAAATTTACCAAGAACGACATAAGTTTGCACACGACATAACAATTCCATAAATTTTTTTTAAATACTCTCAGTAATTGATATCTACTGGGATTGCGAGCGATAACTATTATTCGTAATACTGAGTACGGGATAAAGGAGGACATTAAAATACTGCGATATTAGCTTACTGTGACGTTCAATGCCGTAATAATAGCACAATGTCATTGTTCATCGTGCCTCAACGCAAACATGCAAATAATATACCGTAAAAGCACTGGCATTAGTGATCGACAGATCAACAGTTCTTACAGCTAAAACTGTTTATAACTGCTTTGCGTGTCTACCTTTGCCTTAACCTGTCATTTACTCTGAATTCGGGACACACCGATATTTATATCGTTAACGGTAACAATGATAGCCTCTGAATATCCAGGTTGGTGAAATCCGCTACAGATGTTTTAGATCGTGGCGGATTTCTATTGTATCTCTGAAAAAAATTAATTAAGCTTCAGCAACCTACACCGAAGTGAGTCGTCGAGCGCAACCATTCGTCGATACACTAAAAATGCTGAGGATCGCAAATGGCGATACTATAGTTGTAAATATAAGCTGTTATTTAGCGGGTATCATAATTTCTTTTGCAGAGGAAAAATATTTGAGTCAGGTACGACGAATGATGAGATTATTTTTACTAATTTCTCAATGATTATTTTTACTCCGCATAGGAAAAATTCTATGTTAATCGTGTTACTGCCTTAGAGACGCGCATTCGAGATTAATTGCTGCTACTGAAAAATCATTTTACAGTGTTCAATTGTTCAAGCGATAGAATAAGTTTACTGGTGATCTACAGAAAATACATAGGTGCAAGAAATATGCGTGAAGAAGAGTTACAAAGCTGCGTGCATGTTAGGATACCGACTAAACTATATTGCTTTGGTAAAACCTAGTGTCTCTGCATTCCCGTTCCTCGCTAATGGCACTACTTTTTTCACACATTCTACTCTGCTGAAAAAGGGATCTAATAATTGCTCCTCGTTTCTGTCAGTCTACGTGTCGTTTCCTCGATCCTATACTGTCTTACAAAAACAAAACGTCTCACCCTCTCGAGTGATTCTAAACGATAAGTGCTGCAGGGTATTCAATAATCTATAGTATACAAAAATATTAGGGGTACTCACTTCTCTGGTAAAACACGGGGTTTGGCATAATCACCTGGCCAATCGTACAAGTTTGGCAGTGGACTGTCATAGTTGGCATCGTACATTTTACCCACAATAAACTGCCGTATGTCCTTTGGCTCCGGATATTCGCTCGCTAATCCGGCTGGAGTAATAGCGACAGAGTTGCGATTAACAATTCAATGCGTTTCACGTGGCTACAAATTATAGTGGAAACTTACTTCTGGCGTAGGCGTAATTCGCAATTCTGACGGCGATTTCGATCGAGCATTCCTTAATCGTACCCAGCGGTGGATAAAGGCTGCCCATTTCAAGATCCTCGTCTTTCACGTGATCGGCAACAGCCTGAGCGGAAATCAGGAACAGATCTTCGGTGATGTGATGGCATCCAGTTGCAATCACGCCTAACGCGATTCCAGGAAATATGTACGCGTTGTTTCCTTGTCCGGGTTTGAACGTCTTGCCGCCGTACTTTACCTCGCCGAACGGAGAACCCGAGGAAAAGATGCATCTTCCCTGAAAGCGTAGAAAGAAACGTTGACTATTACGAAACAGCTGTTCGTTCATCGACGAGCTCGGACGTTTGATCTAATGTTCTGTATTCACGCACTTCCGTGTGATCGTAAGCCTGCTGGGCAGTGCATTCGGCTTTGCTGGTTGGATTACTTAACGCGAAGATCAGTGGTCGCTCGTTGTTCTTGCCCATTTCCTTCAGTACTTCCGGCGTGAAAGCACCCGCCGCCGCCGATGCACCTGCGATGACATTTTCTCTTTAGACAGAAATCGGCACATGTCGACGAACAAAATGGGTCACTCACCAATCAGGACAGTCGGTTTCACTTCTCTCACTATGTCGATAAGTTTCTTCATCTCTTTATGATCTTTCGCGTACCAGACCTTGTGACCGTCCAAGTTACCAACCTTTCGATTTTTCACGAGCAAACCATCGATATCCATCATCCAAATATTGTCACGTGCTTCCTGTTCCGTGCAACCATCGGCTTCCATCGCTTTCACGCATAGGTCGGCTATTCCAATAGCAGCCTAAATAAATTAATTCAATAAATAAATATACAAAGTGAACATATTTGCTAAATATTTGTGAAATATATAAAGTGAATATATAAATATATAAGAATATATAAATATATGAGAATATATAAATATATAAAGATATGCGCACCTCGCCAGCGCCTAGAAACACGAATCTGTTGTCCTTCATCTGCCTCTTCGTAATTCTCTTCGAGGCCAAAATTCCAGCAACCGCGACTGCCGCGGTTCCTTGTATGTCATCGTTGAACGTGCAATACTTGTCACGATACTTGTCTAAGAAACGGAAGGCATTGTGGTTGCCGAAGTCTTCGAACTGAAATTATGTTCGAAGATAAAGTAGAATAGTTATGCGGGAAACGGCACGAACTTTACGAGACATTCTCATCGCGGCTTACTTGAATGAGGACGTTTTGGCCGTATTTCTTCACGCACGCAGCCATGAATTCATCGATCAATTCATCGTACTCCGCTCCTTGACTTCGGGCTTTATTAAGACCAATGTAATGAGGATCGTCCCTGAGTTGCTCGTTATTTGTACCTACGTCGATGGTAATTGGTAGACATTGATGCGGCTTAATGCCTGCCAGTGCAGTGTAAAGAGCCAATTTGCCCACAGGAATTCCCATTCCGCATGCCCCGAGATCTCCGAGACCCAAGATTCGTTCGCCGTCCGTCACGCAAATCGCGCGAACTGCTTGTTCCGGCCTAAAGTCATAAACGACAGATAAATTCCCAAAGATTTAACTTTGTAATTAACCATTCTTTGCCATCGTCTTACGAAACATTCGTGGATTCAAATTATATGGAATAAATGTTCTTTAATTCCTCGTGTTATTTATTTCGATGAGCACGATGATGAGATTTTTATCTATAGCTACGACGACGAGGTATGCAGAGTCGCTCGATGCTGAAATAATCTAACCGCATCAGCAGTCAGAATGTTTAAGCGGTAAGTTGAGCGAGTTTTTATCTCTGAAGTTTCCGCTTATCGTTTGCCTCCGTTTCTTTCTCAACCGTCGTACATACATCTGGACTACGCGACACGAATATTTTCCCGCGCATTGATTTGAGTCACAGGCCGTCGCGACGCATCTTAATGTTTCGCACGATATATTACTTTGATTTATTTACGAACCAATTATTCAAGATCTCGTAAATATGACCCTTGTCGTATATGGTAATAAATAATCCACGGGGCCTGCGATAAATGACGCCGAATTTTTGGCAGGCTAATCCCACGGTGGGTGTGTAAACGATAGGCATCATTTGCTCGATGTTCTCGCTGAGCAGACGGAAGAATAATCTTTCGTTCCTCTCCTACGAGAAATAAATACTTTTGATGCACGAAGACCCATTATAACAGCGATATCCTCTTTATTCCCGATTTTACCTGAAGTTCCACGAGGTAGAGGTATCGATTCAAGTCCTCGGTGTATTTCATTACCGATGCCTTGCACAGAGCCAGCTGTTCTTCTTGGGTTTTGAATCTCGGAGGCTGTAGACCGTGTATACCCAACGATATCCTCTCTTGCAAAGTAAATGCCAGTCCCTGGACAACCATTGATCACATTATATACGGTACGGTGTATCTCGGTAGCCCGTATAAATAATTATTGTCCGAGACAGTGGCCTTTAATATTTAACGATCCTACCTTGTTAAGTCGGGGATCTCTCAGATGTCCAATACCTTTCACCATATTGATAGGCACGACATCCCCGGACACCTCGTGGATGTCCCTGTGCTGGATGTCCTTCGCCGCAGGATGCGAGGGTGGTAGCACTCGTGCCCATGATCCCGTACAATTCCTACTCCCGCTGGATCTATAATTCCCGGCAAACGAGACAATTGCGATTAATACGCGTTACCAAGGAAGGAAAACAATATATCTATTTCAAACGTCATTTGCGCTGAACGTGTCGTTTACGCTAACGTGATGTTGCTAAAAAATCAACTGGCAGCGCGATACGCCCGACTAGACACAGCGTACACGATAATTGAACAATAACGCTGTTATAACAAGTTGCGTTTAACGTTTAAACATGTGCTATTTGATGTTGCTTTGACAGAGATACGTGCCAATTAGTACGTTCAACCGAGTGACTCATTTGCGGAAATTTCAATGACACATGGCGCGTGAGAACTCGGGGGGAAAAAAAGCATCCTTTTCAGCTGATTAACGATATACCCGTCGTTCATTGAATTCACGGTGCGGGGGGTCGATTAGTCTAAATCGCCGTGCAGAGGCACGATTCCGTTAATCGTTACGATTACGGGCGTAACGGGACAGGGAATCACGTCGCACGAAAGAGGCGCAACGACGACGACGACGGTTGTCAGAAATTCATTATTCCACGGATTTGCGGATAAAATTGATAAATTATACGGAAATACACGCTACCAAATATTCTACACGACCAGTCGTGGAAGTAAATCAACAAGTCGGGATGGCAACGGCCTTGTTGGCATACTGCCGTACACAATGTGGAGAACCTGGTTGTATAATACTCGTAGAACGAGTGTCACGACTGTCTAACGGTGGGCGCGAAAGTTACGGTTATCGTGCATTCCTTTTTTTTTTTTATCGAGTTAATGGACGTTAATGGGATTTTGATAAATTTTCCATTATAAACGGATATTCCGTTGAGAGCGTAGCTCGTGGACAGATCTCGTTTGTTTAAAACGTATTAAAGGATGATGGATGTCGGGAAAATTGCGTCGCGAATACTTTGTTAGCTGTAATTCGTCATTCGATAGTAATTCTACTCGTGCACCTCGTTGCATTTCCAGTTTCGTTATCGATTTTCAGAAAGCGAACGCTGCGGGGCTAAAAATAAATTTCCTGTAATTTATTTATTACTCGATCGACTTGCCTTTGTTTGAGCGATCGTGAATCATAGACGCGGTTGATATCTGATAAATGATTACTGGTTTCATGCGGATATCGATCTATTCAAACGAATTATCGATTAGATAAGATTTCATAGGCATACGGTCGAGAACCACTTCAATATTTGCATCGATAAAATTCAAATCGTGTGAGAATTTTGTCGATAATCATTTCTCTGCGTCCGAACGACATGCATATTAATTGCACGAGATCGTACGTATAAATAATTTTCAAAATGCGTCTTAAGTAGCGTATAAGAAAAAGATGTTGCACTTAGGGTTTCTGAATGAGAACGGGCCAATCTATTATTATTCTTGTGGCATGTAGCCAAAATTAAAGAAATAACTCGGTAGAATGTGGCTGAGCCATGTATTCGGTCTTTCGACCATTTTTAAAAATTACCCTGCGTTTGTTATTACGCGAAGGTATCATAGTTTCAACTTGAAGCATATATTCCGTTGAACCAAATATATTTTTGTTCAGAAGTACGAGGCACGTATCTCGTAGTACCGTAAGTGGCACAGTAGAAGTGCACTTCGTTGGATTTGAATTGAAGTTCCCTTCGCTGCATTATTCGTCGACCAGTTCCGCTTTACCCTCCACCACGTGGTGGCCTTGGTCATTATATAGTTCGCTCGTCACCGATAAATGCGCGTAGTACGCGATACCAAGAGCATCACCTTTGCGTGTCAAACTATACGCGCATGGTTTTTAATGCGTATCATAAAAATATAAATAAACGAAATCCGTTTACGAGCAACGGTAATACGAAAAAAAATCGTATCACGATATTTTTTTTATATTTCGCACGATTCTGTTTCCCAGAACCATTCCCGATTCGCTTGGCATTAAGTTTCATCGACTCGTCGTTTCGTCGGGCAATATCTTCCTTTGCACGGCGAAGGATCAGGTCGGAAAAGTAGGGTCGATTTATAAGTTTGGTGTACGATATACAATAGCATTTTACAGCTTGGAACAAAGATAAACCGTGTCCTCTTTATTCGACATCGCGAATACCTTGAGCAAGTATTTGGTCGAAAAGAAATATCTACGGAATATTCATAGAAGCTTATCTAAGAGAAAATGCCTTTTTCCGCTTACAGGTGACTAAAACATCGTTAACGAGCATTATGTAAGTCGATCGATTTAACGTATTACATAAAACTCTGATACAACTTCACCGGTATGAAGTGACATGTGCCATAATGCCTGACGTAACACGAAACGGTTCTCTACGACGAATCGCTAACAGCGCGAGAAACGAAAGTGCTTCTCGCTCGACGTAAACGAAGTACCTCGCAAACACACGCGCTTATTATTAGCGACACCCTACCAGGGGGAGTAAGAGTGATTTATTCTGTAACTTACGAATTCGAGCGGCTAACGCGACAATAACCACAAAATTGCAGAATTCGAACAAAATGATGATCGGACAGCCGACGGGGATATCTCGCTAACAGCATATCCGATGATAAAAATTGAGCTCTACAAAACCGTCGATAGCACCTTGCATTTGCCCGACGTTACTGAATGCCGCTAACGGTACGCATTTTGCTTATAAACTGGGGGGCGTCATTAGAACCACGATGTTTTTGTTAACCATTGTTTTGCTCGCTGTCTTAACGGTGTCGCGATCAATGGCACGGAACAGAGACAGAGAGGAGAAACAATTGTCTCGCCGAATATAACGTGGTAACAGCCAATGTCAAACGCTTCGTTACTTTAAAAACAGCACGAACGTAAATCAGCAGGAGAAGTTGAGCGAGAGGAAAGAACACAGGCACGTGGATTATTTTTGCGACTTTTTCCGCGAAACGGAACGCTATGCAGTTTCCTCGAATGCCCTCGAACGCAATTCGGAAGCATGAAAACGCTACGAAAATAGAAACGATCCGCGGGCATGGGTTCGTTTAACGGAATATCCAGATAGTAATGCGCAGATTCGGGATTCGACTACGTGGTACAGTTTTATATGTATACGTTCGTGTCGTCGAAAAATCGATAAAGAACCACGTTGTAAATTACGCCCCAAGGAATCGATAACCAAGATTATCGTGCGCGTTAATGTCAGTCAGAGGGATCCCCTCTATAAATACAAAAAAGCAGATACAAAATATCGACGATATTTCTCGAATAACGGCGAATCGCTCGATTACGACGATGGGCTTCTTAAATTTTCCTACGAATTTCGCGGCGGCTGCCGGTTGGCACGTTCGCAGGGTCGACGAACCCCAACGAGAGAAAGGACGAGCCACGACGTATCGAGAGACAAAGAGAGAGAGAGAGAGAGAGAGAGCAAGAGAGGAGACAGAGGGGTAAAAAGACGTCGAACGATCCTTAGACGCTCCCCCACCCGGAGTTTAAGATCACGCGTGGAGGAGAGGCTCTGCCACGGGAGAAAAGGGTAAAATTTCCGTGCGCACCTGGACGCGGAGCTCGAGACAACTCCTATCCGTTTGGCACTGCCCCACGAGAAAGAGAACCCGTAACGTGGCCTCGTATCGATCGTCGGATTCCCAGCGCTCCTATTTTCAGCACCGCATTGCGGCAGAAGCTAGGTTACCGCGGGGACCTTCTTCTCGTCTATTCCGCCGGCATTTATTTTTTTTTTTCTTTATGTTCACTTCTTCTCTACGTCTCTCTCACTGTCGCTCTCGCGCGTCTCTTTCTCCGCGACAGCGAATACGAGCGCGCACGTGCGTTCCCCCTTTATCGCGGCTGCCGGCGCGACGGAAATTCATCAGTCGATTAGAAGCGTACCATTTCGCGTTATTCGGGATGGGCAAAAAATGTAATGGTAGTACGTTACTCACAATATAGACCTCTGCAGGACGAACATCTCGTTCCTCGCGTGATTACAGCTGATCGCCTCCCACCCGTCAGGACCAAACGCGCGCGACTGCGCGTTTTCGGCTAATCGCACCTGACTACGCTGACCCCGCTGGCACCACGCTCTCACCGTCGTCGCCGGCTCGTCTACTCTCGCGTACCTTCTTTCCTCTCGTCTTCGAGAGTTCGTCCATATAGCCGGCGTAGAACCTCTGATACGCGTGCACGCGCCTCTCCACGCACGATGTGATCGGCGCTGCTGCTAATCAGATGGGATACTGCACACGCGCGCCGTTGTACACCACCCGCATACGTCGATTGTTCCTCTCTCTCCTACGGAATGGGAACTGGAGGGAACAAACGCGAGAGACGAGAGAAAGAGGGAGCGGGAGAGAATTCCCGGCGAAACGATTCGGCGCAGTGTGGGTAAATGGATGTGCGAGGACGCCTTGCCGGCGACGAGTCAGCTGCGAGGAGAGCCGAGGACTGCCGACGGCGAGGGGAACTCGAGCGTTGATTTTCTGATAGCGCGTCGCGGCGCCTCGCGTCCGTAGCCGAACTTCCCGGTGAATAAATTTGTTGGACGATTTTAGGTTCGTTCCAAGTAAGCGTTTCTTTGGACGTTGTAACTTGTTGCAATCGTGGTTTTTTATCCGTTCGGCGTTCGTGTTCGAGCGATTTTGGGATAAATTTTAGGATGTATGTACGACAGAAAAAGAGAGCGCGAGAGGTGTTTAGGTATGGAATGCTTTTAAATAGTTTTGTTATAGTGTCTGGCGGATAAAGGGGATCTTTGTGTATTTGTTTAAACGCGGTATCGCGGGGGATTCGAAAACGGGCATCATAGTACCTGCGATTGCCGCCGTGTGTCGCTGCGTGTCTGAATTCGACGGTTTACCGCTACTGCGCGTTCGATAAATTGATTTATTCGATAATTTGGGAAATTTGATATCGGCGACGATTGTTATATTCAATATTTCTGCCGTTTTAAACGTTTATTCGATTTATCCGGTTTAACGCGCGCACCGCCGATGCTGGGAGTCTAACAAATTAATTCAACAGCGACGAATAATATTATTCGGAAATATAATATAAACGTTAAGCCGGCAAAGTTTATGATCGTTACGCAGAATAGATAAATTGTTAAACAAATTGGTAAATGTATTTGGCGACTTACCAGGATTTTTGGCGTTAGCTCGCACACACGCATACTTTATGCGACACGTTTTACCCCACTTATGTATTCTTGGCTATTCACCAAAACTGCACGCATAATGAACGCCTCTTATCCTACTTTGCGGCTATTCTCACTCTTTCTTTTTTTTCTTTTTCTTAGAAAAATAATTTGGCCAAAATGAAGTGACGTTTTACCGTCGCGGGGGCGCTTATAGCTCGTTCCAACATTCGTCCGCGTTCTAATTACCGGAGATAATTATCTCAAACAATTATACCCAGGCGTATGTACGATGTAAGAGAGTATTCTCGTTTCATAGCTCCTTAAGCCGAAGCGGGAGATCTTTCCTTGCCCAACGATCCCGGTGAGTTACGATGAAATTTAACCGTCTCTTCAGCATTATGGGCCGTTCCCGAGCAAAAAGGGCGATAGAAAGTCATTGTAGAGAGCGTTTACGGCTCTTGAAATTAATGAACAGGTTTTCGTTGGAATTCCCCAAAGTCATTCGACGCGTTAAGTGGTTACGAAACTTTGTAGCAAGAATTTAAATATTACAGCTCGCTCGTATATAGCACAGAAGTAGCTAGTTAACGGGATGCAAAAGTTTGCGAATGCAATTTTTACGACGAGACCCCTTACGAATTATGTAACGGCGTGAAATGTTTCGGCGTATAGAATATAAACTACGTTTTAATTTCCATCGCGCCGAAATTTGCTCGCTCGAATTATCAGCCTACTGGCACGCGAAACGTTTGAACGCTCGCTACTTGGAATACTTCGTTCCCGAAACGATAAAGTTCACGTTCTAATTGAAATAATCACGCGATCGTCGAAAGGATTTACAAAGCGTCTAGAGCAGGGGTTCCCAAATCTTTTTTTCTACAATTTTTCACGTACCATTAATTACCACAATTATAACTGTTCAAAATTTCAATACATTTATATCAAAATAATAAGGCGGTGAAAAATTGCATAGGATTCTTTGGATCCACGAGAGTAAAGACTCGTACTTTGTATGCATTTCAATCTACGGCGGAGTTGGAACTCGAAACTCTAGGATCAGCGGCGTCGCGCCGATTAAACAGTGACGACAGTTATGGATAAATACCGACGACGCATAAACTCCATGATCGAAATGACAGGCTTGACCTTTTGGAGTGACGGACGCTATTTTGCTTTTAAAAATGCAGTTAACACCGTAGACTTCTTCGGTACGTTGAATAAGTTTCAAGTATTTAAAGTATTCGATTTGATTTATCAAAAATAGAACCAAGTTACAAAAATTACCCGTGATTCGGAATAACAACAATAACGTATAAAAATGATAATAAATAATAATTTACACAAAATATAAAATAATATTATTCGCGTTACAAACATTAATGCATAAAAAAAAAACATTAAACTCATTTTCCGTGCTATCGTGCGACCTTCCGCGCGTACCACCAGTGGTACACGCCACTGGTACCACGGTTTGGGAACCACTGGTTCTAGAAAAAAAGGTGACAGAGATTTGCTCGTTGTAGAAGATTCTCAGACGTTGTGGTATGGATTCATATGTTAAGGTTTATTAGGACAGTAACGATGATTGCATTACAGTTCAGTAACTTATGCGTGAGATGATCCGGCAAGAGCCTCAAAACAGAATAAGAAAATACATCCGCGACTAGCGGATACCATAGTCGATGCTCCGATCAATGGTCGCGCTTTGTCCGGAGCATGACTATGATGCTTTTGAATAGTTTTAACCGCAGGACAAAGTTTTGGAGCGCCCCAGGCGCAACTTTGATAACTCGCAGGTCCCAGTAATATGCGGCGTGTAAGGATAAAAGTTTATTATTTCTTCTTTTTTTTTCTCTTTTTCTTTTGGACACAGGAACTTGCTGCTAGGCCGCCCCTGAACTTCCTGCCTAATTACGGAGCGCTCGCTGAGTCGCAAATCGCAAGAGGTTGAAGTTTTAATAACTATTCAACTATTAAGTCGTTCTTGTACACGTAGATTCTCTTTAAATGCATAAGGGGGGGGGAGGGTTCTGGGAAGGTGTACTAATTCTCGTTAAACTCAACTCCGCAATTTACTTCGGGGAAATTAAGTCTGTACAACGACACAAAGTATTTCTCTTCTAGCGATTAAAAGCACATAGGCGTAGTGAGTTTCCTTGTCCTTAATACGTAGCCTCTATATAATCGATACGTTGACTTCAGGCTTCGCTCGCAGCGCGAACTAAATCAATTTGCCAGCACGCTCGAAATTAACCCAAGTATCAACTGGAATGTAATCGCGAAAGGAAAGTTCGGGATGATTTCTTGGAAATCGTCAAAGCTACGGCCTTATCGGTTTCAGTTAAACTCCGCCGGTTCGCGAGTCTCTCGGTACGGGTTGGGTAAAACGGGTATGACAATATTATTAGTGACATCGTTTCGAACGGATTAAATATAACAGTATTTACAACGTGGTAGTTACATGTAAGCATTTCGTAGTGCCAATTTAGGTATACAACTTTCTAATAGTGTTTCTCGCTTCTCGCCACCTCCTATAGATAACATATAAATAACAACGAACCGAAGTTAATGACTGCTCACACATCGTACAGTACCCTCTTCGCTTCTTCTCACGCGCGCACAGAGCCGTTCAATACGTAACGCACAATCATACATATTTCTTTGTCTTTTTTTTCTCTTTTTTTTTATAAATCAACTAGAAACACGGGAGAAGTTATCAACGTATTATAAACCTATTAAAAAATATTCACAGTAGTCTAACGTACACAATGACAGTATTGCTACCTATTCCTTACGTATCCAAAGATACATAATTTGATATTGGATTCGTGAAAGTTCAGTTTTTTTTCTCTGCCGTTCGGTTAATCGGGCCGTCGCTCACGCTGACACTTCCTAATCGATTATGCTCGTTTTCTTTGCATCTCGATAGAGGGAGGGACATCTTGGTCGCTACGGTGTATCGTGTCGATACGATCTTGATGGGTGGGTAATAATCGTTATAAAAACCACGCCATTTTTGTTGCCGTTACGCGTGTCGCGATAAGCTCGTGAAAGTGTGCTCGGCTTATACGTAGTCTGGCGGTTTATAGTTTGAAATAATTTTCCGTAGAAAGAGCGGGGGGTAGACTCTCGCCCGATAAAGCTCCTCGAAACTAAAGTTATAACTTCGACGTTAATCACTTTCCGCTTTGCCTAGGCTCGCGCCGATGTGTCACCGCACGCCTTTGCCCGTCTTACGTCGATCTCGAAACGTTTGTTTTCCTCGACATTGGAAATTTCGTGCGTTGGTATTGGATCGTCGTCATTTTTTTAGAACGCTACCGCATAGTTCTAAGAATTATAGTAACGAATAATAATTAGTTGTGCGCGAGGGGTTTAGGATAACTTGTCCGCGTTTACGTATCCGTTACGATAAAAATGTCGTCGCTACCCGAAACGAATGCGGAAAATTATTTCAAATTATTATTATTTTTTTTTTGATAGTCGGTTACAGTCGTAAATTTCGATCGACCATTTATTGCTCGTTAGTTGAATATTTCAATGTGAAAATCTTGTTACAATTCGATGAACAGGCTTCGATATTAACCGTTTCGTTTATCGAATACACATACTTTTATTAAATCCAGTTTAATTAATACCTTCGCGCGATCCAATTCTTCATGCCGTACTTTTGTCAATATTCGGTTAACGCATCGAGACCCTGCTAATAAAACGTTAGTCATGAATCCTCGCTCGCCCCATTCGATTGGCAATTCGCAGCGCATCTCTCTCGGGGGCTATGCATCGAATACGAATGCCTGCTTTTCTCGCATATAATCAGACTTGTATTCGTTAATCTAATAAACTAAGAAGGAATGGAAACATCACAGTCGTATAGAGGATGTAATAATAAATATGTCCGTAGTGCATTTAGGAAGGCGAATGTTTTTCAATTTTTTTTTTTGTTCTTTTCTTTACTATACGTATGACTTTCGAGTAATTCGTCGGACAGATAGTTTATAGTGATTTAATAAATTCGTTTCGCACGAGGAGAAAAACATTAACAATTCAGTAGTTACGAACGCTACGCTACAACAAATTACCAGCAAATCTCGTTACCTATACAATTCACCTAAACACCGTCCCACGGGGTCGGGTTGTCGATTAAAGACATTAACGCTAAAGTCGAAGTACTTCATTGCCAATACTTCTCCCCCGTATTGTGATCGTCGCGAAATGATCGAGAATTATCGTCTTGTCGAATTAGCGCAGTGATAAATCTAATAATGAGTTACGGTGCCCTGTATACCCCAGGGGTGGATCGACTCTGCCCACGCTGTCCCTTTGGCAAAATTTCATTCTCGTCGACGATGTAGACACACTTTCCTTGGTACGCCGAATAATGGAGGAACGTGGATGGCGTCTGTCCTCGAAGTTATAGTTCGTTGTAAATTGTTACAAGATCCGCCCAAGTAGTTATCGATCGTGATTAAAGTGAAATTCGTCCGATGAGGAGGGCGCACACGAGCAGCATCAGCAGCACCGTTGTTGTACCTTCGTGGAAAGAGAGGGACAAAAAGAACACAGTCACGTCATTATTCCCATTCGTCACGCATATTTCCGTTTATACAAAATTTTTAGTACGCGTCTGGTAGGGACACGCGGGCAAAACGTTATCGTTCCGTGCATCATAATTTTTCGCACACCCGGCGCTTTTCGAATATCGCTTAGTAACCGCGGAAGCTCGCTACGTTCTACGTATCGTCCCGTAAGAAACAATACCGCCTGTCCGACACTTTTTGCGAAATAGACATTTTGGTTTTTCTGGTTTCGTAACATCGCCGTTGACGAGTTTTTATTTTAGTTAGAGCAGAATACCGGTAGTTAAAGAAATAATTTCGAAATACTTGAAATTCATTTTTGTATGTATGTTACGGACAATATAAATAATTGGGCATTATTTATAATAAACAACGCGATCCTGACTTGAATAACCCTTTGGGCACTTTTTAAATTTCCCGGGCATTATTAATAATGCCCAATTATTTACATTGCCCGTAACATTTATATCAATAAAATATAAATTTTGTAACAGTTTCTCGTCTCTCCCGTAAAATGTCTTCAACGCTAGATATGCTATATTGTTTCTTACCGGACGACACAATCAGACGATTATCCCTATTTCTCATCGCCCCTCGTTGCATCGTACCATTCAAACGTCTTTTCCCGCCCCACTCTACTTTTTCCCAGCCACGTTCTCCGTTGCAGACGAAATGTATCCCGGCAGAGGCCGAAATTCGTTTCGCTCGCGTATAAGAGCTCTCGAAAAGCTGCGCTCGATACGGAGTGCCGTTGAATTTCAAATGTAACACATTTCACAGGGGATAATTCAATAATGATCTTTGCGTTAGGTTTGTCAGGGTCGCGGTAAGGACGTCACAGTTGCACACGTCGAGACGACGAAACTCGGCGCGGGCTTCGAGCGGCAAAGCAAACATCGGAATATTTCTACCGTCGCGTTGCATTATAAACGAGAGTCGCGTAGATTTTCCGTTTTGTCGTTACACCGGCGCCGAACGAATTCGTAGACGCGACGTGGGTTCGATGCATCTCGAAACTTGCGATAAGACGACGGCGGCGAGACGGAGGGGGGAGTGGGCAAAAAAAGTAAAGATAACGTCCGCGAGATTCGGATTGAAGCTCACGTCTCTTAACGAATCGAATGCCGTGCGATTACACGCGCACGCTTCGATGTAAATATTACGGCGCAACGATGTAATCTCAGGAATATTGGAATCCATTTCGTACAATCTGTTGTCTCGCGGCGATACCGGTGGGAACGCCCGCCGATATTATCGTCGCCTATAAATACGGCGTGTTCTATTTGCAACTTGTTCCGAAACACCGATAGCCAATTCAATTTTATCAGTTTGCGCTCGAACGATCGAGCCCGTAATAATTGGCTTTGTTTAGCTCGATCGTATATTTTTCCGGTTCTATTACCGGCACGGATGTGTCCCCCCCCCCCTATCCCCGTTCAAAATTGGGGTCAGTTGTATTAATTGATTTTATAATCGGCTTCGATTACAGAGAAGGATCCGCCCGCTGTTGATCAATTTTAATATCCGTTTCTTCTAATTCACTTTTAATTGCTTTAATTTGGAATGGCGATTCGAAGCGGGGATTAATGGCGGGTGTAATATTCGGCTGCGCCCGTCGGCCGATACTACTGACGTAATACGCGTATCGACGTACAATGCGAAATAAACTGTGCACGCGGCATTGCACGGCGGGGTCGTATCGTCCGCGTAATATCATTACCAGCAATATCGTATTGCGATGCGTATTTAATATCTCATTACACAAAATAAATTCGTTCGTTGAATTCCATACAAATATCTCCGCGTACGCTGGGATATATTCTTTGATCGGTCGTGGCGGCCGTCGACCGTTTATAATCACTAATCGGCCGTGCTTCCCTCCCATTCCGCATGAAAATTCTGCGCGTCTCGTTCGTTAGGACTACCTGTTGATCACGTTAATGTTTCCTATTTTTATCGACGTCGGGGGGGGGGCTCGATATCGTTTTTAAATGCAAATGTAATTAGTATTCATTTATAGCACCGATGGGATTTCGGTGATCGTATCGCGATCCTATTACGGTAATTTCGCTTCTATTTAACTTTAACGGAATACAATGCGACGCGCGACGGTATCTCGCGTCCCTTCAGAAATTAATTTCTTTTCGTTCGTTAATGAAATACGAGACGCGGGAGCGAGAGAGAGAGAGAGAGAGAGAGAGAGAGAGAGAGAGAGAGAGTGGCGCGATAACGAGTAGATTCCCATTAAATCTCTCGATACGGTATTTTGTTTATAAAAACCCTCTCTGATCCTTCGTCGTACCAATCTACTTATCCGGTACCGTCTCTCACTCTCTCTCTCTCTCTCTCTCTCTCTCTCTCTCTCTCTCTCTCTCTCTCTCTCTCTTCCTCTTCCCCGTTACCCTTATTTTCCGTACGAGTGACCGAACGCTCGAGAACGTATTCGAAGCCATTAAATTCCCTTACGGATTGCAGAAGCGCGCAGCTACCGGACCATTGAGCGTCCAACAATGGGCGGAAAAAGTAACAAAAGTCCCAACGAATACCGGGGTATTCGATCACGTTCGGCAGCGAAAACGAGTGAATAACGGCTCCTTTTCGGGGATTCAATTTGACAGCACGAGTTAAAGTGCGCCGTCTTAATTGATTTTATCTGGCAAGACTGTACGGTTCGAGTGTGCGCGCGCTTCTCTTCTACGTTCCCGTACGCGTCAACCTTTACTCTCTCTCTGTTTCTCCCACGAGAGAGAGAACGAGGAGAAAGAAAAGGCCGGAATGTCGGTGCAATTTGGAATATATCGTACAGGAGGTTTCCGTAAGTTTGCTAAGGTTTCCTTTTATATTCAGGCAACTCGATTCTTGTCTTTACGACCGCATCACATTTTCGCGTTTCGCATTTTACGTCGAATGTAAATGCGATAGAAAAAAAAAAAGAAGCTAAAATAAGAGGAAACGGGATGGAATACGATATATACGAGAACATTATTTTCTTTTCTTTCTTTTTTTTTTTACGTCGTTCCTTCGCGCGCGTATTTACATTTATGCCGGAGTAACGGTTATCGAATATTTAAATAGCATTCTGTGCTTTAATCCGAGATCCGTCAAGTTTTCACGGGAATGGGGTGTAGAGCGTATCCGTAGTTGCCGGGAAATAATATTTGTCTGAAAGTTCAAAATTATCAGTGGGGATTGCCTTATGAAATATTTGTTACTCGCGACTCTTCCCAACCCCCCCCCCCCCCTGCGTACACACCGGCCACCTATTATTTTCGTTCCACGCAACCCCCTCGATATTCGTTCGACTCGCGTCCGATTAAAGCAAACGAATCCACCTTTCGAGTGATTTAATAATGGAAGAAGGTACACAAAAATTCGATTTACTCTATCAATATCTGCAGGGTACAGCGTGCCCAGCTCGTCTATCGCAAATCCTCTTATAAATCGCGTATAATCTTTTTTTTACGCTGACGCACGCTTCCGGTATTTCGGATGTAAACTGTCAATTATTCACGGGATTTCACGATAAAGCGTAACAACCGTACCCAGATGAGGGACTTGAGTTCCATTCCTCTTTTTTTTTTTCCTCCTCCCCCTTTTTAAATCAGGCTCACGCTCATGCCCGTAAATGTTTGTAAATTTTGCCCCGATAGATAACCTCCTTTCGCAGTATGCGTGAGAATATTAAATGCATACATCACGTTTCGCAACGCAAATTGTAACGGCGTTTGCATTGCAAACTACGTTCCATGCGCCTCCGCGAACTCGGCTGCGGCGCGTTTCTGAGCTTTAATGCCGCGTACGTACGGCATCGATTCTTTAATAGCGAATACTACCGGGTAACGAGAGCAAATTTCCTAAGGTTTTCGTTTGGTATTTCTCAACGCGTCGCAATAAAATTTGTGATAGTAATCCCCCCGTTATCGCGGTGGCAATTTCACCATTCTCGCAATATCGTTTACTTCGGGCGTTAACGTTCGCCCCGTGCGAATTAAAACGCCGAACTGATACCGTTCCGCGAAGGTAACGATTTTTTAAACATTTTTATACCGAGGGTAAACGACAAACAAACAAAAAGATGAACTTAAACAGTGGACGAGTAAATATTGGATCGCAAAAGACTTACAATCGATTTGGGGGGAAAAACGGAATCTTTTTCTTTTTTTTTTTCTCTTCCTTTTACCTTTCGACGTTGATGCATTACTCGTCGGTGGCTTCGTCGTGTAATTTCCCTCCTCGTCGACGAACACGTAACTGGCGTTGAATCCCGTTCCGTCATATCTGTCGTTACTTTTAAAGGTTACGCGAAAGAACTTTCTGTCGCTCTCCACGTCGAATTCCTTCAATTGGCCGCAATGCCTCGGATACTTCCTGTCCCTGGCCATGTAATTTGAAAATTCAACGAAGTCGCTCGCCGAGACCGCCTCGCACCTAGAAAAATCCAATCAATATCCACTTTAATTCAACGCGATGCTTTCAACGTAAAGTTCTAATAAGCGACCGCCTTAAGATACATTGGTACTCGCTCGACGATACAATTTTTTCCTCCTTTCGCTTCGATTCAAGACCGATAGATTTCTCTCCCCGTTTCTGTAACGGTACAGCGAACTCCGACCAGTGTCCGGTTAATACTCGTACGGAAACGAGATACGTTTTTTGTTTTCGTTTCTATCGGCGGAAATGATTTCTTAATAACGTATTATATTGATCGAAGGGAGAGAGAGAGAGAGAGAGCGAGCGTATCCAGTAATAACGAGACGCGGCGAGGCACCGCGATTCAATATTGCATTCGAGTCTGGTCGAATCGATGCCTACGAATTTATCTACCATTACGTGCGTCGTACGAGCACGATAATCCGAGGCAGACTACGATATTTTCCAGTACGTTGTATTATGTAGATTCCGCTGGTTTCCTTATTACGTATACACCCACGAGTTATCGATTCGCCGGCTATTGTGTGCGGCGCATCCATAGAAATTGCGAATAATTCAAATGTTGTTTAATCGCGGATGCCACCGGTAACCTCGTAAATTACGGTGTCTTATCCCTCGATCGAGGCTGTACATCCGTCGATCCGTTGGGTACAAATTGTCGAACGACGCTTTATCCCGCGTATCTTCGACGTTAAACGCGCCACGCGATCGTCGTCGTATAATTACTCGCCGCGGTAAACATTACCCCTTCCACGCGAGTCTACGGTTCGTCGATAGATTTTATATTTTGCGGCTAAAACGTAACGATGCGCGCACCCCCTCCCCCCACACACACATACAGGAAATTGACTCGCATAGCCCGCGGTGCGTTGCGAAAGAATACCGTCGAAATATTCACTTTAACGATGAATATCGAGTGGGATCTCGATGATTTCTCTCGAAAATCTCCTTTGGCCGGCTACACCCTCGTAAATTGCTTTCATAGCTTTACCGTCGGCAATTCCATAAGTAATCCAATCTTGGCTCCCTCTCCGTCGCATAATTCTAATGTACACGCGTACACGAACGTATGCGCGTCCCGGATTTACAATCAGGCTCCACCGTCCGGAAATTCAACTCGACGACTCTTTATTACATCCCGGTAGATTTTTCCCTCTTTCTTACCGCCGAGGGAGAGAGAGAGCAACGATACCCTCGATTACGTAAAGAGTGATTAAGACTCTAGAGAGCGCTCGAAATAAACTCGTTATTTTCGCCCGACGCTGGAGGGTCAAGCTGTGCCAAGTTCGAGACGTCCGTCGTTGATCGCATAAAAATAACTTTAAACGGGGGGAAGGAAGGTAGTAGAGCGATCGGTCGGAAGGACGTCGCACGGGCGACGAACGATAATAGAAAAATATCAGGACCCAGGTAAAAGTTATTACGGTCGAGTGTAATTAAGGACGAGGGGAAATGGCGATACAGCGGATAAATGGAAGAGATAACTGCGATTTACGCGTTTCGCTCTCCCTGCCGAAGAATGCATTCTCTCTGATAAATAATATACATATATACTACGAGTATACTATATATATACGTGTACGTATACATCACTCGTAACAAATACGCGAACAATGGAGCTATTACCGTAAAACGAGAGATATACATTGCGACGAATGAACGAAGGGGGGGGGGGGGAGGAGGGGGGAAGCGAAGAAGCTCCTCTCGTATCGATGACATATAAGTGGCAATTTCTCTGATAAATCATGATTCGTCGATCGCGCGTTTCGCAACACGTATTTTCGGCCTGTTTACCAGTTACCCGGATTTACGAGTAAGAACGTGAATCCCGTGTCCCGAGGTGGAAATCGAAATGCGTCTAAGCAACACCGCTACTGCACTTCGTTTAATTGAACCTTCATTCCGACGCGATATTTACGGTTATCGCTCTCCAAGGAAACGCCCGACGGGCCAAAGTTCTTACCCCCCCCTCCCCCTCCCGGTTTTCGCGATCGTCGTCGTCGTCGTTTCGTGGCGCGATGGACAACCGATAAATAAATATACTTACGTAAGGTAACCTACCGTGCGAAAGGTTAAAATTCACGCGACCCCCCCGCCGGGCTAACGACTTGACCCCGTTACGAAGAAACAGTCTTCCCGGTGCCCTACCTTCCGCCTCTCCTTTTCCGAATTGCTCGCAAAAGTTCGCAAGTTCGCACAGAAATTGGCAAAACGCGACTAATTAGTGGGCTCCCGCTAATGAACGGGAGCGCCACGTTACAGCCGAAATATCGATAGCTGGGGGGATTTGATACGACCCAATTAGGCCATTAGTGGCGGCTATATCGTCTTCTTACGCCGTACCCCCCCTCCCCCACCCCCCCTCGTGACATCGTTAAAGGGCATCGCGCGCCGTATTTTCTGGAACTCGTTAATAAACTTGTTAATAATTGTCTCCGACGCGGTCCCGACCGCTCGATACTCGTCACGGTGCCCTGTGGGCTACCGGCTGCTCGCCTCTCCCCCTCGACACCCCCTGAATCGCCTCTTCCCTCCCCCTTCACCGACCAACCCCTCGCGTCTGCTCGGGGTTATCTCAGTCTCCAATAAGCAGCTTGAAACTTTGTTTGACGCAGTTTGATTTAACGGAACGTCCAACTACGCCGGTAGAAGCCCAATCGAACGAGGTATCGATTTGCTTGGAAGCGTATAGACCGACTCGACTCGGCTAAGGATGCCCACTTTGTCTCGCCTAGTGTCCGTGACTGATGAGAAGTCCAATAGGATCGATATACGCGATTTCAAGTGAGATTTCGGCTTATCCTGCCGCTGCATTTGGATATTCTTCTTCCGTCGGGCGTTCCTACCGTGAAACTTCCAACGATCCGTGAACGTTTACCGATTTCTCTTCGCTAAAATCCTCCGCCGACCCCGTCGATTTTATCCTCCTCCCGATTTTATCGCTGATACTCGGATATCTTAATTCGTATCGTACGACACGTAAAGGCACCTCTCGTTATCGTTAAATTGAAATTTTATTTCATTTATTTCATTTATTATACGATCAATAAGGTAGGATATATTTCCTCGGGACCTCATTATTCCGTCGGCTAAGAATCAGCCTATTGTATAAAATTCGCTTCGGTTACGCAAAATCACCGGTTTCGCGTGGAATTTGATATAGCCGGCATTAACGAATATTAAAGTTCTCGGCGTTTTCGCGGATAATCCGTATGCGTGTAAAATTCATATTACAATGTAACGTGGAATACGTTAACGTTGAATAATCCGATTTGATTCGCTGGGTATAATGGATACCGTATGGCGCGTTTAGCTTAATTAAAATGTTACAATGAATCTCGGACTTACGGCAATACTCCCTCGACGTCGAAGAAATGGAAGTGAAGATGTACTCGCTCGTTAGGCTGGCCGTTGAAGAAGTAGTGACACTCGGTGTTACGGGGATACAGGCCGGGATAGTTTGGCGACGCGAACGTACCGTTCCGTGTCTCGTTGCTGTTGTAAACAAAGGCACAGGGATACTTTGCCTCCTGCCGGCCCGTCGTTATACCGAAGTCTGAAACATTGCAACGTTAACGCGGCTATAGTTTCCTCGGAACGTTAGCGCGAGTCGCGAATAAAACGTCGGCCGTAATACTCTTTCGTTGCAGCCCCCGATACTTTGAATAAATATGACTATGGGAGGCTCGTTAATTAAAACGCAACGGTACCGAGCATTTAATTGCATAAAGATTTAAATCGGATAGCCGAATGACGTTGCGGTTACCGGTTCCCGTGTTAACGCTTCCCTTTGTTCATCGACACGGGCGATATAAGCCGGATGAAAATTTGGGGTATGTTCGTTATGTCCGAAATAATCATTATCTTTTTTTTTTGGGAGGGAAAAATTACATTCATCTTTATTCGCTCGCGCTTGTTTCGAGGTAAAATGGTACTCGCTAATCAGCGGGATTCCGTGGAAACGCGTGGTGGGGCTCTTTGTAAATACGTTCTTCTCGTACTCGTCCTTCGTTGTCGATTTATCGTAGTTGGTCGATTTGGTATTGATTGGTAACGTTAAATATTTACCCCGTGACGCTCGATAACGAACGATGGTAAAAACATAAAACCGCCTGTCCGTTGGCAAGCGTATACTGGAATTAAGTAGCATTAACCCCCCCCCACGCCCCACCGGTTGTCGGCCGCATTGGCAGCGACGATATTACTTTCTAATGGCACTTATTACTCGTACTTAAAATCGTATACGTAAATGTTTGCGATTGGCCATTTGGCATTGCCTTCCACCTGCTTCGTTAAATAAATATTGGCACCGGGCTAATGAACAGGCGAGCGGCGAAATGTAAAGCATCCGCGACATTATCGCTATAACGCAACACAATGGATGTTAATAAACAATAGTTTCGTAATTGCTTACATGTTATATTAACTAGACGCTCGAAAATCAAAGGTGAAAGCGACCGTTTCAATTTGCAAATGGATATATCCGGCGATGTGATCCCGCGTATCTGCATGCGGGTGAGCAAACCGTCGGACATATTCGCTGCCCGGGACGTGCATAAATCATACCCAAACAATTTAATATCCCGTGGGAAATAGTATCGGGTGGTTTCCATTGATACCTCATTCAAGTTGTATTTTTCAACTATCAGAAATTCATTAAACCGATGTAAATTGAGCTCAACGCGTTGTTTAAAGCATTCGTGGGGTGTTGCGGTTTATTTATCGTATCTTCGCGTTTAATAATGTGATCGTTGGAATTTTTGGTAAATAGGCGAGATTGGTAAATAAATTAGTTTAAGTTCGCCATGAGCGTAGACAAATCAATGAGCCACGAACTCTGTACAGTGCGCCGATCAGGAGATGGCATCTGAGAAAAACGCGTCCTCGTTGCTACAACCCAAACGCTACAACATATATATGTTGGCGCGATTTTCTCAGGTGTCAGCTCCTGACCGGCACACAGGTTGTACTGTGGTTGTATTGGAATAGGTAGGAACCAAACGCTACGACCAATCAGGACGCGATTTTCCCATGTGCCATCTCCTGATCGGCGCACAGTACGTCATTGTTCTCTTTGAGTGTGCGATATTGTGTCTCTCAGGTAACCTTAGAAACCTACAAACATCTGTAACATGCAAACGTAGCCTACAGGGCATTAGATTAATAAAATCTTTCGGTTAGACATAATATGGCCGCCTGATGGGTACTAAGCGTCGCTGCGTCTTAAAAGAGTTTGTCTGCGAACGCTGTGGTCGGAAGTTCGAGTCTTTTCACTTCCTTGTATTTCGCGAATCTGGAACTTTAAGGTGGTTTTTATGCCTTCGAGGTTTTTCCACCTCACGCGTCGGTAAATCACGGTTTTGGTACAAACCGCGCGTTCTATTTGAACCGTTTATTTTCAAAGTGATACAAGTCCATTAAAAAAAAAAAATTAGATATCACATAACTTGTAATTAATTTAGTGTAAAACAAGAAAAAAAGGGACTTGCACCACTAAGATAAACGGTTTATTTAACTCCATCCGTCTCAGTTTTCCGTCCATCGGGACATAGGTGGCGAATAACGAGCTGACCAAGAATCAGCCGCACAAAAAATTATCGTCCGAAGAAACATATGTAGTTCATTCAAAGCAAAATTTCGCGGCCACTACAGTTTTGAACATGGTAATATGCGTCGAACGAGCGAAAATTCGCGATAGATTCAGTATCCTCGAGGGGAGAAGGGACAGTTAACGTTTTCGTTCCCTTCGCGATTCCTACGCAGAGTTCTTCCCAATCGGGATCGAGGATCTGACTCGCAATCAACGAATTAAAAATTCCTCGCAAAAATGGGTTAATTACGACATCGAGGGCTGTCAAGGCTCGTTTGAAATGACTCCGTGTGGTCGTCAGAGTTGCGGTAGAACTCCTCTCTCGAGTTCCTAAAGTGCGGTACACCACTGCGTACCTCGGCCAAGTTTCCTCGGGGTTGTAAACATCAAGTAATAAGCTTTCGCGGACGCCGCGTACTTTTGCGCTTAGTTAGCCGCATTTGTTATGGGCACGGTGTGTAGCCGCCAGTACCGAACATCGTTCTCCGTAAATGAAAGAAAAAAAAAGAAAAAGAGGGGAAAGAAAAAAAAAAGAAGAAAAAGAAGGAAAACTGGAGAAATTGACTAACAAAGCGTGTCCCGAAACGCTCCGAACTCCGAACCCCGAGTAATCTCGGTTGGAATAACAAACGAGCACTTTCTTCCGGAAAATCTGCGTTTAGGATAGAAACGCAATTTCCGAATAACTTTCGATTAAATATCTCGCGATCTCCGCCCACCGACGATCGCTCGCAATTAATCCCCCCCCCCCCCCCCATCCCGGAGCGTTCGACCTACGCGGCCGCGATTACGATTTCCCGATACGAGAATTATCGGCGACGTGACGAAGAAACAATTACGTTGCCGGTGAGAGGGGTAAAAGGCGAAAATACTCATCCGATGCCTCGCCGAAACGGCGACGTTAGTGGTACGCAGATTATTTCAGATTATTCCGAGCATTAAACATCCGGCATAATTCCGGTGTACGAGTCGAGCACGACGCTGGTAACGGCGCACACGCGGCTTACCGTTTCGCGTACATCCGTTTTTCGCGGCACCGCTTGGTGTACGTTCGAAAACAACGAGCGTCGCGACGCGTACCCTCCTCCCGCCGCGTGCGCACGCCCTCTCTCTCGCGCTCACTCTCTCCCCGGGTCCCTTTCTCGGGCCGTTGGTAAGTAATATCTTGATTTACGTACCGCGCTGCAGTTTCAGCGTTCATCCCACCGGCGTGCGTAGGAATTTTAATCAGCGAGAAGCAAGAAGCGGAAGGATAGAATGGGTACGGTAAACTTGACGCGACCCGGTCAAAGAAGGATCGCCGTATTCGTTGTTTGCTTCGTACCCGAATCGCGCGACGGTTCGATAGTTTTTTTTTCTCTCGTTGGATTCTTGGTTGAAAGTTAGAATACTTCGGTGTTAATGAGACTCGTAACTTTATTAACTAAACGACGCGAAGTTAATTCTCACTTAAAATCTACAGCCTCTATAGCTGATATAATTAATAATTTGAAGGTGTCCCGAAGACTCTGACTCGCACGTAGTATCGCGTTTATAGAAAATGTCGATGTTCACTTACTGTAGTTCGGAGTAATTCCGAGGAACGAAAGGATCTGCAGAAATTAGGAAAACTAGGTTTTCGGATAATAGAAATGGAAGGAATGAAGGAGAAGTAGCAGGAAAGTTCCGGTCAAAGGACGACGGACTGGACATTGGAAATGCGCGAATCAGTAAGAATGCGTCAGGGGTGAATCAGGAGGGTTGAGAGTTTAAGCGTTCAAAATATTTGCTAGGCAGAAGATAGGAAAGATACAGCGTTCGCTCCAAAATAAGATAACCGTTGGACTGGGTATCCAACGCTCCCGTCGGGTACACGCGATACGATATGATAACGCTCCAGTTAGAAACGATACTCGAGCGGGGGGGGGGGGGGATAGTAATTAAGACGCTCGATCGTTGACAATATCATCGCGGACGTTTGAGGAATAGCGTGGGCGCGATGGAACGCCCTTCCGCTGACTAGAGGAGATTATGTTAACATAAGAGCGTCGTGCTTCAACTCCTCGCCAAGTTCGAAGTACGTACGTCGCGAACGTTCTAATTAGTAGCGGTAAGGCGCCCTGTATAGCGCCAACTCAAAGGACTAGGGGCGGAACGAGTAGGTAAATACGAAGTTTGATTATTCTTGGTCAACGTTTGCTCGATCGGCGTGAAATGCGCGGGGTGGAGCATACGGAATCACAGACGCGAGTGTGGTCGGCGCGGAAATGAGACACCGTTCGATGTACATTATTTATAATTTACGGTCGAGGGAGCGAGATATATATATATATATATATATATATATTGGGCTAGAAGTTTTCAAAGTAGGATTAAAAGAAGTGCGCTCCCGGCTCTGGGTATTATTGTAGCTCTTGCCCGAGTCGCGCTCGTTACGCGTCGCTGCAGTTCAAATGAAACGCGCTGCGGGACTGTATTTTTTTGCTTAAATTGAGATAAACTCGTTTAATAAAGCACGACAAAACATACATCAGGAAGTTCATCTCAGTTTGGATAAAATAATGCGACACGGTAGATTCTCGCTGGTGTGCGTCGCGTCGCAACGGTAATTAAGCGCGAACAATGCTGCCGATGAACGTAGATTTCTGCTCTTTTTTTTTCTCTCTCCCTCTCTCTCTCTCTCTCTCTCGTGTTCGCGAGGACGCGCGAACAACATTTTCGCGTAATAACGTCCAATCTCGATAAATCAGGAATTTTAATAGGAGACGCGCCTGAAACGAAAGGGAGGAAACGAATTATCAGGAAGCGTTAAGCGCACGAATTCGCGAAAATCCGCGGTGTTAACGATTGCCTCTTCCGAACGGAGCGCAGACACCTCGCTGAAACAATACACGGCTTATTATAATTACCGTGAACGCAAATCGAGCGTAAAGCACACGAATCATCGCATTCGCTCTCTCGGTAAATTTTGCCGTGACTAATGATTGGACAGAACGTAAATATTTGCGCATAATGTACTGCATGTTCGGTCGGGAAACGCCGCGACACGAACGTGTATATTGTTGCGACAGGGGGGGGGGGGGGGGTTGATTATTCCCGATGCGAAATACCGATAACGTTTAAAATTACTTCCGTCGGAGGCTGACGGCGTCGCGACGCCGTTGAACCGAAAAACGCCGTGAGATCCGTAACGGTTCCCGCCGTATCTTTGCTCGAAGAACGGGACTCGATTAATTCTTGCTTCGGCGGTACGCGTTACAACTTTTCCGTATTGCAGCGATACTTTTCAAATCTTTTACGCTCCCCTTGTTATTCCTGGGAACAAGGAGAAGTAGAAGAACGGGGACGCCGAGGCAAGAAAAATTGATGCAATCGCGGCGTAAGTAACGTCGAAGAATTTTTAAGTTTTCGCCCCCCCCCCCCACATCTTCCCCGAGAAAAACGATTCGCGACTATAAATACTTCTTATACAAATCGAAATCGGTCTCTTTCGTAAACTTCATTTGTTACTCCCGTCGTCTCGCGTCGGTGTCCGAAGGGGAACTTTCCTCGTCGAACTTTCGGGGGAACTGCGGGTCGTTTCGCTTTATATCTTCCGATATGCGTTATCGTTAATTAACGGTTTGTTTTTCCACCTTAGTTTCCGTCCGCGCGAGTAAACAGCCACGTATGACCGCTTTACGACTTCGGAGACTCAGATTTTACGAGTCGAGTGCTTCGAATCTTGCGCCGTGGTTTATAAGCATACACCACCTCTCGCGGTAGCTATAAAAATTTACCCGAGCGTAATGACCGCTTTAACGGGGTGAGCGGTGGAACGGTATTTCGCGGGGTATGTACTCGCAAGATGAAGAAAAAAAAAATATATATATATGGAAGCGCGTAGAAATATGATAACGCGCGACGAGAGACGACGGGGTATTACAGGGTGCGTGCGATTCCGAATTTGCGCGTTTATTCTCCTCGAATGAAATCCATACCCGTTAAGGTCGCTCGCGTTCCACGTTAATTATCGTAATCGATGATGATTAATTACGTATGGACCCCCCAGTGATCCGACAACACTCCGAACTTCGTATTTCGAGGCGAATACTCGTGACGGGGTAGCACTCGATTTTATGACTGTTTGTTGATAATTTGTGAAAGATAACGCGCGATTACAGGTATTGCCGCGGCAACCGGTAAACGTACACGCTAAATCCTATATCGAAGCAATCGGATATTCATTTGTGGGAAGCCAAATGGGAGGAGGCTCGAATGCACTCATCTAAACGCGTGGACTCTGCTCTCGCATACGCTGCTCTCTCTCTCTCTCTCCCTCTCGCGATCACCGCATTGCCGCGGCTTTCCTTTGTTTCCGATTTCCATCGTTATGCTTTACGCGGGTATGTATCGTATCGCAGTCAACGATACACACCGGAAGGAATTAGATCTGTTTAGAAATTTCAAACTCCCGTTCCGAAATTATTGCCAAACGTAACGAAGGTATTGTTTAACGTAATTAGGATCGATATTATTGTAGAGAAATGCCTCCAGCGGCTCGTTTCGACGCTCGACAGTTCCCCGTGAATTATCAGTTGATTTACGGCTGTATCGAGAGCGATTAAAGAGCGAGAAATTACGTCAAACTTTCGATTATTCGCGAAAAGAAGTTTTCAAGTTTGCGTAACGTAGGCGTATCCGATCGTGGGGCGAATTTCTATTACGACTCGGAAGTTTGGGGGGGGGGGGGCGAGGGGGGTGGGGAAATTTCTGAGCGGAAAGTTTTCAATGCGATCGCCGCGCTGAAGAAATACATATAACATCATTTCCGTGGCCCTCGACGAATGAGATCTTATAAAATTAGAGCAGAGACCTTTCATTCCACGTATTCGAAAGATCATTTCTATCGATAGAAGTGGAAGGTAGCTCCACCCCCCCCCCCCCCCATCGCTGCTTGGTTTTATTCTTCGTAATGACGCGCTTTATATGCACCCCCTTTAGCGGCTCGTTTAATCCTCGCGTACATACGAAAAAAAAGGAAAAAAAAAAAAGAAATCCTGAAAAGAAATAATTGCTTCTCCACACGCGATGCTCGTCGTTACTAGTGACCGAGATGCAAGATCACCATTCAAAATAATTGCTTGGTGGCCGGTGGTTGAAATCTAACGAATACCCAATTATTGAAAGCTTCGCTAATAAACAGAGATACGAAGCTGGGGGGGAAAAACTTGAGATGGAAAACTTGAAGGAAACTTGGCAATATTTCTCGGGCAATACGAATGGCGTCATTAAGATCGAAACGAGGAGAACCCCGGCAAACGAATTTTATTCGATTTCTTTGAAGTATTCGTTTGATTTCGAGCTGGCGCGTTTCTTACGTCGTGCGGAGTACGTATATTTGTTTTATTGAAAAGATTCGATCGCGTGTCTTTCTACGAAACGCAAAGCTAATGGTTAATTTCCTACGCTCGACTACGTTACACGTTCGTTCGCGTTCGTACAAATATAACCCCGTGGATTATAGCGAAACAAATTGTTTCGAGTCGACGATTCACAACGTGACGCGATTCAACTTCGTTATCCTTACTCGTCATTAATCGACGTCGCATTAATCCACCGATTTCCATAATATCTTTCCGACGAGAAAATCTTCCTTAGCGCGGCGCATCGTTAAGCTTATGCTTTGAGTTAATAAAAAGTAAAAAAAATTTTTTAAAAAATTGTTGGAACATCCGAGCGTCCTCGCGACCGTTCGGCGAATGGAAATAACGTTACGGTGAATGATTCATGAGGAGGGTTTAATTACGTACACGCGAGTACGCGGATCAAACGGTGAAAGAAGCGTAAAAGAGAATTGCAGATCGCGAGTTCTTTCGGGGCAAACGTTGTCTCACCCCGTGCGCCGTTTGCACTCGATTTCGCTCGAGGGGGGAACGACGCGCGTTGCCGGATATCGAACACAATACGCGTGTCCTAAATTAAAGTCTCATATTGCCAGTTTGGAAGCCAACCGGTTTGACGTCCAACCCTTTTTTTTTTTTTTCTCTCTCTCTCTCTCTCTCTCCGTCGACCCGAAATCGCGGGTCCGACGGTGCTGCAGGAGCCGGATTTCATTTTGGAACGACCCTGTGTTTGCGATGCTCCTTTTTGCCGGGGCGAGCGGCGGCCCGGTTGTTTTGCAAGCAACAAGCAATGTTCTCGATTACGCCGGGAGAACCGGTGGTTTAAAGTAACGAGATCGCCACGTTTGCCGACGCTTTGTGCATTTTTACGGAAATTACAGGCGGTTGTTTGTACGCCACCGCACGGGCTTTGCGCCCGCACGGACAGCGGAATGACCGAGAGAGTGTCTCTCCCCCTTCTAGAAAAGATACGGTAACAAAGTTTCGGCTTTGACGCCGTTCGCATACTGCGCGGCGACGAACGTATATTTACGGAATTATACAAAAAGCGTCGGTTCGCCGTCGTTACGGACGGGGGGCGGGGGGGGGGGGGGGGAAATAAACCGTTATCCGATGCCTGGGACAAAATTACGCTCGGTATTCGTTAACCGCGCGAATCAAATCCGTTTGGCTACGTTTCGTATCAATCGCGCAAATTATAGTTATGAAACCCCCGAGGCGAATAATAATGCAACGCTATACTCGGTAACAGGGCGGGGTAGCGTTGTTTATCTTGCAAATAAACCCTCGCGCGATCGTACGCGACGATCTGTGATTACAGCGACGCCATATTTACCTCGTACAAGCGTTACGGAACAAAAGGAAAAAAAAAAATGAGAGAAGATATTTTCCCGCGGTCGCCGGGGGTAGAGGCGCATCGCTTTGAGGGGAAATCCTTTATCCCCGTTGTGGCCCGCGTATTATACAAACATCGATCGGTCGCTTCGCTGGTAATCTCATCTCAATGGACGATCCCGATCTTCCTAATAGAAGGTTTATGCGATACAATGAAATTCCCCGCCCACCCGCCTACCCGCCCGCCCGCCGCTTCGCCGCGGCAGCTTTGCCATTCTGATTCGCGCATGACTACACAAACCAGGTTTAGTATTCGCAACTCAGTGGCTAGCCGAACTAATAAAATTGCACGCTTGGTGGAAGGTTGAGTCGATGAAACGGCAACGAAACGACACGCGGTATCCGTTTTTCAAGATTTTCCCGCCGAGAATATTTCTTTTCCCGCGACACCGCTTTTCTTTTCTTTTTTCGACCGTGAGACGAGTAAATTCCCGCTCGACGACAAGTTTCCGCGCTACCGGTATATCGACCACGATGGAGCGTCGTTCAGACTTTAGAAATATCTTTGTTTCTTGCCGTAAGTAACACACCGTACCGCGCCAGGAATAATTAACGCTTTAATAAACGCGTCGTCCTCGCGTTTCACCGCTGGCTGCGTGTCTCTCTCTATCGTTCGCTACCGTTTCGCGCGACGCGTCACTAAAATCGTCGGTACACGTTTTCCGTGTATGAAAAGGCCAGGGGGGGGGGAGGGAGGGGTACAACGAAGAAAAAGTAATTGAACCCGGGGAGAAAGTCAACGGGCGTCCGTTAGCTACGTCGTTTTTTCTTCTTCTTCTCCTCCGATACACGTGGCGAATCCGTTAAATTGATAAAGTTTCGCGAGAACTTTTATAATACCCGGCCGTTGAAGAATGTTCAAGTATATACGAGCTGGCAATTTATGTTCTTCTCGGCAGGGTGGCCACCTTCGAATTCCAGTTAGCTGCGCGCGAGAGCTGAATGCTCGGTAGCTTTTGGCCATCTCGAGTTTCTCGTTCGCTAGTGGGGGGTTGGTTGGGTGGTGGTGGTAGTGGCGGTGGTGGTGGTGGTTAGGCGGTGGAGAGGAGGCTGTTTATCACACTTTCGGCGAGCATAACTGTCGTAAAATCGTCCTACGATCTACATTACAAAAGATTCGTAGCGTCTCTCGGTTCGGCAGTGTGCGTAACCGCGTTTCTCGGTACGCCTTCCGTACCTTCCATTTCCTTCCTTCCTTCCTTCCTTCCGTCCACGGCCCCCTCTCACCAACTTTGCAATTGTAATCAACGATAACGATTCCGGCAGCCCCGCGTCTCTCGCCATTCGCACGGAATAATTCGTAAAATGCAAAACGGTTCATTTGAGCGTTGCCCGTTTAAACGATTACCTTTGTGAGCCTACGCCCGATTTAGGGTGTCGTTTTCCCCGGGTTTTCCGAGTGCTCGGCGGCTCACGTTCGGACGCATCGGGGGGGGGGGGCGATATACCGAGTTGCCGCGAGGGCGGTTCGTCGCGGCGTTGTTCGTCAAATTATTGAATTTATTTAACGTCGCGCGACAACGATTGTTAATTAATTCCCCGGACGACCATCGATATTTTATGAACGCCGGGGCGAAGTCATTAGCGACCGTTAATGATATCGTTAATTGAAATTATATTTTGGGGTAAACCTTCGACGGTTAACGAGGAAAAATTGTCGACCCTCCACCCGCAATAGACGAGTACACGCGGTAGTTACGCGTCTATTCGAAATCGTCGTTAACCACCGTCGATGCGATTCATTCTGGCAGCGACCGCAAAATTGCGGGAATAAAAATCCCCCGAAACGTCGATTTTTCGTACTCGCGAGTTCCGCACAGCGAGTGGAAAAGATATACGCGAGTATGGGTGTATCGACTTTGCCGAGTATGGCGGAAATATTGCATCCGAACTCCGAGCAAAGTTTAGGAGCGGAATACGCCGGGTTACATTAAACCGTTACCGCGGATATGGGTGCAAGTTTTGAACGTTTGGCGTTGGTGGTAGGCGCGTACCGGAACACGGACACGTTCCCACACGAGCGTAGAACGATACGTACGCGCCGCGCGGTACACCGGGCAACGGGTACAAAGCTGTCGTTGTTTTCAAAACTCTTGGCCTACTCGTTGATACGAGGAGGGTAGGGGGAAAGGGGGGGGGGGGGGTTCGTAAATCCGTCAGAGTCCTTTCCCGGGAGTTCTCGAAAAACGTCGGGAAGAATATGTCGTCGAGCATCCGTTTTCCTCCGCGCTGTTGCTATCGATGGTATCGCCGACTCGTTGGACAGAATTTCCAAAGTTTTCCACCCCCCCCATTTCGCTCGGCGTCCGTCGCGCCGCGCCATCGTCGTTCCCGTCGTCCGTCGACGTCGTTCGTCGCCGTTCTTACCGAGAGGGGGGGGGGGGGGGGGGGGGGGGATTCAACGGGTGTGAACCGACATACCGACGGCATTCTCCTGAAAACGAGTCATCCCTGTCCCGACGAGACGCGACGTCTCCGTCGACAGGGAATGCCGAATATATCGTCGATCAGATAGGTGAAATAGAGTTTCATGTTGACGAGGATAGTGAAACGTCCCCCGCACTCCCCCTACCCTACCGATCCAACCCCCGAGGTCACGGTACGTCGATTTGCGTTATAAAATCGCTCGAAAAGGGAACGGCGAGGGGGAAAAACTGTGAACGATTTCCTGTCTCTACGTCCGTGCTTTTTGCGATTTTAAGTTTCGAGGATAAAGCTACGTACGACCGCGGATTTTTATCCGAGTATATGTATCCTTGCCAGGTGACGGACGGTATCTCGAATCGGGAGAAGAAACGTACGAGCGTACTAACCTAACGTGATTCGTGAGAGCGTTATTCGCGTTTCCTCTCGCGATTCATCATACGTTATAAATCTCTACCGGTCGTCGCGGAGAAAATCTTCAATCTTTATTTATTTCTATATTGTCATGCATTATTTATTATTTTTTTATTTTACCTTCCCTCCGTCGATGGGGACCCCACCCCCTCCCACCTATCGCTTGCCAGACAATGATTCAACTCTGGCAATGCCAACTCACACCACTCATGACTTCTGTATTTTTGGCGCCACGGAATCTCTCTCCATCTACTCGAATCGGTCGAGATACGTTTCTTCGCGTTTCGTCCATTGAATAATAGAAGCCCGTTTAGTTCGTCGAACTTCGGCGAAGAATACAATCCCACCGTACGATCGTTGCGATCCGCATTCGCGACTAAACTGCGACAAAACTTGTTTCTCGCGAAGCATTACCGATCCTCCGTCGGGAACGGGTTTTCTTTTTTTTTTTTTTTTTACTCGGCTAAAGATCTCCTAAATTCCATTCTCGACGTTTCGGTTTTTTTGCCGATCGCCCCCCCCCTACCCGCCTCGTTTCCCAAAGTTTTCCCGTACACCGAAGTTTGATTCTCGGTTTAAGCGCTGCGCACCCACCACGAAACTAGCGAGAAATCTCTTTTCCTCGCGAGATAGCAAACGCACACTTCGCGATCCATTTGTTCCGCATCCTGGGGACCGTGTCGCGGCGCTGTACCAGCTGGGAATTCGAACTCACCTGCCGGTGGGGAGGGGTGATAAACGGCGATGCGAGGAGAGACACATTGCCATCACGATAGAATGCTCAAACGGAAATTGAAATTTTGACGCGACATAGGCCGCTCAGTAGAAAAGGCCGGACCCGCGCCAGACGCCGTTCCAACGTATATAAGACCGTACGTCATGTTACGGTGTTACGTCTCCGGCACACGTCCTATACCAATAACTTATTCTCAATGATGCGTATCGTCTATCCTTGCCGGAACACATCGAGCCGATTTATAGTACTGACAATATCGAAATTTATCGTCGCGCGCTAAACCCGGGGGGGGGGGGGGGGGGGTGGGGTAGCAGGAATTTTGCGCCGTTTCGCGAGATAGATTCTCTAAGGGGTGGGATAGGTGGTGCTCAGTTTTGTTTCGAATCGCTCCGCGAGCCGGTTCTTAATTACTCGGCGATTAATTTGATTTTTTAAAACCCGTCCACTTGGAACGAAACGCGCCATTATTATCCGTTTGAGTACTTTTATACGCTTCGTCGATAAACGCGCGCGCGCGAGATTTAAATGAAATTGAAATCTTCGCCCGAGCGGAAGCATAATCGAGTGTAATGCTCGTCGCGTTACGTTGTTTTTCTCTGCTAATGCTCGAACGAGGACACGCGTTGAATCGGAATATTTGTAAAATAATCTCCGATACAGTTGGCATTGTAATCGTTTTGTAAAATTCAACGTAGAAACTCGAATAATAATGTATAACCGCGCCGTTTATGGAGCCTCAGTCGTTTTAATCCAAAGCTACGATAATGATCGGTATATAAATTGATCCGGCGAACGCAGGCAAGTTCGCCAAATTTCGCGCCGCTCGGCCGGCTTACTGGCGAACGAGATCCACTGAGATTTGTACCCCGTGAGAGAGAGAGGGAGATTCGTTTACTCACTTTCCGTGAAGGAGTACACAGCTTTGAAACCCCTGGAATGCCGTGACGACGTGACGCCGTGAAATTCCAAGGAGAGTCGCGGTCCGTTGCTCATGATAGGCCGCGACGGCATCTCACCGCAGAAAGAATCAATCTTCTCCTTGTTCCCGTCTATGTGGACGTAAGCGACTAACGAGTCGACGCCCTCGCATCTGAAATTCAACGTGGAGAAAAAAATATTAGGTGAAACAATTATTAAAGACGTCGTTTGCAATTCAATTAAAGTTATATCGCGAAGTGCTTTTAAACAAAAGATATACGTAACGCGCATCGCCCGCAATTACCGCGACTAACCTCCGCCACTGCTTCAATTAGCGTAATTAGATAAATTATATGCACGCCGAAGCGGCAATCTGCGGCCCAAACTTCTGTTTGCTAAATAATTCACGGAGTCGTTACGCAAAACAATCAGAGGGAGGAAAAAGCAACCATGTGTGTTGTGTGCACTTTGAGAAGAAGTTGCGTTACCTTTTATGTGCGATTCAAACGTGCCGGAAAGAGCAAACCGCGAAGATTTAATTAACGAACTTCGACCTTCTCGTTTCCGCTCCACCCGGTCGTTCTTTTTTTTTTTTTTGGCGCGTACGCCCGTTTACGCGGTTTGGAATTTTTCGGGGTGAACGGGGGTGGGGGAGCGTTATTTCGTTCTCTTCGAGTTTCACCTCGAACATCGGACGTATCGGCCGATTCATCGCAGTAACCGGTTGAACGCGCAACAAATCAGAATCATCCCGATGGGCGATCCGAAATCGTATCCCGAGGAGCTAGTAAATTCTCTCGCTCACTGCCGAGATCGCTGGACCGAGTGTAATAAGTATGAATGTTGCGTAATGCCGGCTCGCGCAAAAAGGAAAGATACCGGAGATCTATAACGTTCTTTTAAAGTGGAGAATTTATCACGGCGCTAAAAGGAAGTGCGTTCCAAGATACATCGCGGTACTTGAATTATTCCAAGTTTTTCGCTCTAACGACACGATTTGTATGCGCGAGACGGACATCGGCGGTGGGGACCGCGAGGGGGGTGGGGGAGGGAGGAGGGGGGAATTGCATTAATGGAACGCGTTAAATTCGAGACAGCGAATCGAAATCATTTTCGCCGCGATAGCCCATTGGTTCCCGGTCGAAGTATTTTCCCTTCCGCTCGCGTTGGTTCTTACGTTCGTCGCCTCGCGTAAAACCAATTACACCTCGTTTCGTGAAAACAATGCGTTTGTACTTTACGGTGTACATTGTTTTGGTGAACGCGGTAAACACTACGCCGGACGGTAATAACTTTCCTCGAATTCACGAATAATACATAAAGAAGGGAATGCCCGGGCACGCTTTTCTGCCCAACGTTATAAAACAGAATCGCGACGCTCGTCGATAATATCCGCCATAAATTGCGTACCGTCCCCTCCTCGATCCAATTCCTTCGCATCCCCGGCGCGGCGGATTAACATACCGGAGAACACGTACTTCATCGGCTTAGAAAACTCGATTTCCGAGGTTCGCGGTAGGGAGGAGGAGGAGGAGGAAGAGGAAGAGGTGTACAAAAAAAAAAAAAAAAGCAAGAAAGATGTACCCACAAAGAAGTTTGCCCACTTCTACGAAGGTTCGTTTCGTCCGCCGTCGGTCTTTCTTTCTCCCGACGCTCCCCTTGTACGTGGACGCGCGTCAGTGGTGCGTGGCATAAAACATATTCAATGGTAGGAAACTTTTCATTTTCTCGACAAAGGAAGCTCCACCCGAGGGACCGCCACCATGTATTTCCATTCGCCACTGATTTCACGTCCCGTTAGAAACACAGAAATCAAGATGCATTTTTCCCCGGTATACCGGTGGGGCGTGTACCGCGCGCCGCAACCTTCTTCTCCTCCTACCGCATTGTCCAATTTTATATTCAACGGCCACGACGTTACCACCTAACTTCGAGAGCGATAACTCGCCGTGCATAGTCCGACGTTCCTCTCGTTCTCTACCGCTCGCTCCTCGTCTTTCCGCGAGAAAACTCTTGACGCCGAATTCTCCCCTCCCCATCCCACCCTCCGTCACCTCTGCGTCCCCCCTGACGCTAGAAATATTATGCCCCCCCCCACCCCCGACGCTGATATTCTCTTTAAACCAACGCCGCGAGAAGAGCCGTAATCGCCGGTTACGGAATTAACGAGAGTTTTCAATCTCCGCGCGGTATCGTCGGAGGAATCGTCCTAAGGGGGAAATTTATCTCTCGGCGGAAAATCCCGAGAGAAACGCGGTACGCGAGGGCGACAGTCTCTCTCTCTCTCTCTCTTCTCGCGCAGGGGGTTAAGAGTTTTATATGCAACGATCTTTGGGGAATAAGAGGCCATCTTGGCGCGAGTTCATTGTAAAAAAAAAAAAAACGCGTACCCACGCGAAACACAGTTGGCGAAACGCGATGGCGCTAAATCAGCTGGGTTCGGTAATAATTGAAGGGGGTTGTCTCGTAGTCGATAAAATTCTCGGTGTAAAACGATGGCCCTGATATTTTACGCTCTCGCCGGTGTACGCGCGGTTTCCACGCGAAGAAAAAGTTGAGGTCGGAGCGCGGGACGGCGGGGGGGGGGGGGAGATTCGAACGAAGGATACTTAATTGCGGCGGAATTGCGTAATAGTCCCGACAACGGGCGGTACGTTGCGAATTAACGAGTCAATTTGCAATTTTGCGGAATAGCGACGGACGAAACGGTCTCGCGAGTGGATCGAGACAAAGAATATTATTGCGCGTGCATTCCGCGTAGGGTTTGCGCGCATGACTCTGGGTGTGTGTGTGTGTGTGTGTGTGTGCGCGCGCGCGTCAGACGAATGGATCCACGGTGAGTGCATGAATGCTCGGACGTGTGTAACGCTCGAGGAAAATTTCGACCAATCCACTCGGATGATTGGAAGGAAACTGGCCAGGAAAATCAGATCTCGGTCGCGGGGGTTCTCTACGTTGTATTCAGAGAAATCCTCTCTCTCTCTACGGCGTTTGAATACGCGGCCTCTACGTACGTACACGTGCATACGCGATGCGTGGATATATATTTGCATTTCGTAGCGGATGATGCGAGGTGGGGGGGGGGGGGGGGGGCGGGGGCAAGAGCACTCGAGGCACTTTAACAATGAAAATCTTTCTCGTGGAACCGACGATGCTTAATGCATTTCGAATTAGTCCGTCGAACGTCGCGAAATGGATTAGATATGCATTGGAATCAAAGAAATCTACTTTTCCCCCTCCCCCTCCCCCCATCGATTACTCGAGCGTAATTTTGCGCGACGCTGGCCCCCCGGATCTTCTCGTTGGCAGAATTCTCTCGCGCTTCGTCCTTCTCCCTCCGGTCCGATGTTTTTTAACGCGTTAACGCCGCTATAATGAAAAATCTCGAGCAGAGCTTATCGCCGTGGATTTAATTTTAACGATATTACGTTACAAAAACCAGCGTCCGTCAAGGGGCCCCCTCCGCAAGAGTATTAAAAGTAACGACTTCGTAATATCCGCTCCGATTATTAATAACGGGGCCCCCCCCTCCCCGGACTATAGACACGGAGTTGATTATCGCGAGGTATAAAGGTCGACGTGGAAGTCTCTTATCGTTATCCGATCGATTCGCGGCGCGAGCCCTGTCAAAGACCCCTATCGACGTTTAGCGCCGTTGTTCGGACAAGGGCGAAGTTGTTACGCGTAATTATCTCGACTCTCTCGGAATGCAGGAGGAACGATTACGTGGCCCGGAGAAATGTTAGTCGTGGGAACGTTCGATGAAACGCGCCGGCGGCAATTAAACGGCGATTAAAGCCACTCGCGTGGAAAATTAACGAGGGCACGACCGATCGGCATTGAAGTTGAATTTTGCGGAATGTTGTAATCGCGAGCGATAAGACGCTCGACGGATCGTTGTTGACGGTAGGACACGCTGGGAATCTAGATATCCCAGAAGCGAAGCATGGGTGGACGGCTGACGGGAATCAAAGTTCCGTGGTAAAATGCAGAAAGCACTTTTCGTATTATCGAAAGTGATGTGGGATTATTGATTGAACGTTGGCATTGAGGGAAACGAACTTACACGAAACACATAACCGTCTTTGGTAAAAATGAAGCAGTAATGATTATTAAATATGGTGAACTGATATTTATAAAATGAAGCAGTAATGATTATTAAGTATAGCGAAACAAAAATACTAAAGACAACAGAAATTGAAATAAATAAATGGCACGCAAGTCTGAAATCGTCGCAGCTTCAAAAATACAAGAATAATCGTCACGGTAAAACTCCTATTCCCGTCGCGATACATCTACTCGTCGTCGCGTTTCAATCGTCTCTGCTCTCTGTCCCACGTCGCAATCGGCTCTGTCGTTTTCGTGAACCCTTTCCTTAAAGGCACTTCACGCTCATTTTCACTACACACACACACTCATACTTGGACCGCACGCAGTCCTGCGCATGTAGCAGCCACGTGCGCTCTTGACATTTCATTCGTTCGCATTCGTACAATGTATCCCCGTCAAACTCTCAATCCCACAATAATAAACCAAAGAGAAAGTTTATCGGCGTTCGTCTGGTCGTTAAAAGTCAATAAACAATTTCTTTATCCACTTACATAAATCCGTCGATCGCTAAATTCAAATGAAAATAATAACCAGTAGAAACGGACGAGGTACACGTTACGGATACGATACATAAATGCAAAAGGACGACTAAAATTTTACAGTCGCGCTACGCGGAAAGGAAGTTCGTTCCGTCGGTCGATCGGTAGCTCTCGAATTAGATTTCATTATTTTTTTTCCCCTGTCACCCGACGATTTTAGCACCGACGTCGACGCGAGGCGCGGCAAACGATCGCGTGAAATGCCGTGTACGAGAAGGGCGCCAGTGTACCTCGCATTGTTACGGCACACGCGGAACCTCTATAAACGTGACGCGAGTACAGCCGTGAAATCGATTGGTAGCGTACGGATGGATCCCTTGCCTTTCACAAGGACAAGCAGGATTCCGGCATCGGCCTGATCCTCGTCACTCGACAACGGAACGAACTCGTCGGATCAATCGGCCCGCTAATGGCGGAATTCGGGCATGCCACTCGATGCGCTCCGTGCAAATTGTATTTGAAGGTACGTCAAGCAGGACTCCAGGATCGCGGTCGCCAAATTCTACATTGCCTTTTGATTGCGCCCCCTCACCCCTCCCCCCCCCGAACCAGTGGAAATGGCACACGCATCCGGCCCGTTCGGTTCTTTTTTTTCAACCCCACGCCCCCCCCTCCCGTTACCCGACGTTATTCCGTTAAATTAACGCTCGCGGGACGCAACATCGAGGACCCTCCGCAATTTATTTGGTTTTTAATCGAAAGGTTATTTCGCAGTATTTTCACGCTAATTGCGCGGCAGTATCGAGAACGAGTATTTACGTGTATTGGGAATTTGTCGAACTCCGTTACGTCCCATCTACGCTCTTCCCGTTACACTCGACGTGCGCGATCGGCGGTTAAGTTATTCCGGTGCTGGTGTACGCGGTACGCGAGATAAAAAAAAAGAACGAGTGGACAGGGAATGCGTTTCCGGTGGAGAGGTAGAGAGCGCGATGCAAAGATGTTGTTGTACTCCGTAGGAAGGTACAAGTTTTTAATGTTTGACATATACTTTATTAACTGACTTGCTATGAATCTCGTGTACGAGGTTCTGATCTAGAATTAAATGTTGTCCGGTTCACGTACAACAACTGTTCTCTGTCGCGGTGGTTCTGCGCTAAGGTTTTAAGGAAACCCTTATCTTAAGGAGAGGGTGATAATTTGGAAAGCGAAGGATTGAAAAAGTTTCTAAGCGGAGGCAGGACGTTAGACGGTAGGAGAAGTAGCGAGGATGTTGTCAGGATTTAGTCAGGTGTCTATGATATTTATATCGATCAGAAATATTTGCTATGACTATGCTTATCTCAAGATACAACATGAATTTCGCGTGTCTATACTATTTGAGTTAAATACGCGGTATATAACAACGTCTACTTACTCGTTTGCCCCGTCCGACGTATGATACAGATTCAAATCCGTGAATATCACTTGGACCCGCTCCTTGCCCCGTCCCTGGAAATCGTATGTACAGTGCGACCTGGCTGGATAAGGACTCGGATATCCTGGCGACGTGACCACTCCTGTTTTCGTCGAGTCACTATTGAAAACCATGTCGCACAGTGACGCTGCAAGAAAAGGATAATAAAGTAGAGAGGACAATAAAGTGGCTGGGACGAGCGGCGAATAAAAAAAAAAAAAAGCAACGGGAATAATTAATTAAAGCTCGTACGGCGAGAAAAAAAGGAAGTCGCGGCCAATTAAATTACGGCCGGACATCCTCCGTCGTTACGACGCACGCTTTCAGCGACGGAGATGGATCGTTCCGATTCCGTCGGACTTTTCGGCCAGATCAACGTTGATTTTGAAATAATCGTAGCGGTGGTAACGTTGGGGACGAATAAAGATAAAGAGAGAGAGAGAGAGAGAGACTTCTGCGTGTGGCCGAAAAGGGTCAAGTGCCTTTTGAAAAAAGGGATAAAGGGCAAGAGCCGATTGCGACGTCACGACGGAAATAGGTGAGAAGAGAAAGTTTAACCGATCGTGAGATGAACAGTGGTATTTTCACTGTGACGAAATTAGGATTGTTTGACGTTTATTTAATCTTTCCCTCTTCTCGGTATTTTACCTCGGACTCAAGTAATAATTGTTACCGTTTGCATTATTAAAAAAGAAGACAACCAACTCTTAACCAACGTTCGCTCAAAATAACATCAAATAATCCACATACGGTATGGAATATTCCCGCGATTCCTGAACGTCGCGAGATAAGCGAGTTAAAAACCAAACGCTAAACGCCCGAGAGTTTTTAGTTGAAGAGCGAAGAGGAGCTGATCCGATTTTACAAACACTCTCTCCACTCGACTCTCCACGTTTTAATTTTCTTTTCGCGGATCATTAGCTCCGCCGGCATTTTAATCTCGGAGTCGCAGACTTATCCCCGTGAAAGGAATCCTCGCGGATGAATCTTGTCGTTAGGGAAGCTCGGAAACTTGCTCGTACGTGGGCTCGCACACGCTCTCCCCGGTACAAACGACAATCTGTGCGCTGGCACACGTAATTTACTCGCGCACACGCGTCGCTCGTATAATATACTCTCTCCCTCCCTCCCTCTCTCTCTCTCTCTCTGTCTCTGTCTAGAAAATATATATTTTCGCCGGGGGTCGTAAGTTTCTCGTAGATAAACAGGCGACGACTATTTGCAAGGTCGTGAGCTCGACAGCGCGATATTCGAGGGTGTAGAGGTTCGGCGTACGGCCATTTCGAGGGGGTGGGGGGTAAGACGCCGGGCGTAAGCTACCACTCTGCCTACCGTGGGCAACTAAAGTCATAAAGAGAGTATACGGGGCGGAAATGTTTGGCGCTTTCGAAAAGTTTCAAAATTGCCGCGGTTATTTACGATCGTCGGAAACGCCGGCGGGCGGGCGGGCAAACCCCCCCGCGCCTACCAGCTCCCGTTCGCCCAGATTTAATTAATCAATGCACCCCCTCCCCCCCCGTTAATTACCAGATACAAAGAGTATTAATTTATTGTACGCATAGTTCATCGAGCTGTTTGCGTAATTAGTCGGCTGCCATGCGACGCGTGAAACGTAGACGGTTCAAAAGCGCCGGGCGAACGATCAAACGCCTGCTGCGCGCGGCGCGGCGACCAACCAGTTCTGTCTCTCTCTCTCTCTCTCGCTCTATATTTCTCTCTCTCACCCTCTGGCTTCATCGGAGCAATATAGAATTTCAAACTCGACTCCGGATGCCGCGAAGGGCGCTCAACGAGAAACACATTTCAGAAGCCACCGATGATGCTTTATTTTGCAGCTCGGGGATCTCCGATACTGAGAATGTAATAGATCTTGCCGGTCCGTAGATAACGTAATATCGTTTCGCGGGACTTGCCACATTGCTTTTGCGATAAGGCTCTTTGCAGCTACTTATGCGAGTGGCTCGAGAGCGTGGAGCATCGAGTCCTTGAAAGCCATTAAACGAAAGAGAGAGAGAAAAAAAAAAACACCTACTAATGGTAAAGTTTATACGCCCCTCGAAGTTTCCGATTTTAAGTACGGCGTCCCGGTAAACTTGGTAATTTCCGTCTCTTCGGATGTGAATCCATCCCCTACCACCCCTCTCGTGTTTAGATTTATACATTTTCCTACTCTGAAATATTTGCACGATATAATCTTTGGCTTCGTCCCTTATTCCATTTCCCCGTTTTTCTCGCTCTTTCAGCCCGTCGGTGCGTTACTTTAATGCGCTTTCATGCGCGGGAATGAATGTATTTGTAAATCAGCAGCAGCCGGAGAGAGATCACGCTTTTAGAGAAACTGTCGCGAAAAGGTTCGGTAACGCGGGTAAAAGCAGAGAGGCACGATATGACAAGGGTTTACCGTACGAAAGCTCAAAAGGTGAGGAGCGATACCGGGCGATGGTTCATGAATGTAACATGAGTGTTTGGGATCACCGTCCTACGAGTATATCTTGATATCGGGGCTACGAGATTATTACCATATTGGAAGTATTGTTTCTGCTCGTGTACGGGCTTTTACACCGATCACGAACGACGTTTTTATTTATCACGCCTCCACCGTACGGTCGATAATAAGGAGGCGCGATTGAAAGACATTCTATCAGGGAAAACAAAGTTCGGTCCACGGTGGCGAGGAACGCCCGAAACGATTTTTATTTTCGTCCATCGACGCGTGGCTGTATTTAACGCCATTGAAAAACGTGTAAAGAGCGAACAATTATTCGAAAAATTCTACTCGAACCCCTTTGCCGCCATTACCATTTTTTTATCGACGCACGGTGTTTACGTGTTTCGTAAACAGTCGACGCGAGTACGCCCCGTTCGCGAATTTCTTCGATAACCGGGGCCACTGGCCTTTCTCTAGCAATTTTCACGGATTAAAGTGTCGCTTCGTTTCGTTAGCGCCAGATTTCTACGCCGGTAGGGCATTATAATACGTACCGTACGGATTACGGGCGTACACAGGGCGAAAACTTTATCGAACCGGTCAACAACGCGAAGCGTTCGCATTGTCCGGCAGTTCGTTAAATCGTACAATGGAGTCTCGAAGGAAATTAACGAGCTGCCGAGCGATGGAAATTTAAAGAATTGTGTACAAATGTACAAGTTAAAACTTATCGATATAATTAATCATATTCGAGAGGAAATGCGAGACGAGCAGGGGGGAAACTGTTCTCTCGATCAGTTCTCCATTTACGCTCGCGTTCACGTTTATATCATCGATTTTCGTTTCGATTTTATTTCACGCGAGAATTATTCGATTCCAATTCAGGTACTCAATTCGAGACCGGTTTTCATCTACGTAAGAAACTCCGCGTCACGATATACGGGGTGTTCGGCAAGATCCTCTTCTTACCGGAAAACTATTGTTCGTTAGTGGTAAAATTAAAAAAAAAAAAAAAGAAAAAGAACCGATCGTACTTATAGATTCTACTACCGCGTTGCTACGAGCCATAGTTTTTCACAGGTATAATCATACTTTGCACGTAGATTCGCGATTTTTGCTTGCAACCGTCCAATATCGGGTAGCGCAAAAAATTTAAAAATGGTTAGATTCAAATGACACGGCTTGTTTACCGCGCATTCGTTATTTAAGTCTTCGCTACCTCAACGGCATTATCGACTTTTGAACACCGCTTATACGGGAAGTCGAATAACGTGAACGAGGGAGAGGAGTGCGCGGAGGGTGGGGGGGAAAGCCGGCAAACGTTTTAATTTGCATTCATGAGCTGTCCTTTCAAAATTCTTAGAGCCACCAAGTATTCCAAGTACGTCTTCGGTTATACCCGAGGAACGAATTCGCTTATGACGATCGACGCGCAATACTCGGGAATATGCCTCGATTGTCTTAACTTATACGGTAGACGAGCATACGAGATGAGGGTGTACGTTTGCGTCGCGTAACGCGCATACGTTTTAAACGCATCCGTTGAATAGGTAAAGATCGTTCGAAGAAACCTCCGAATCGAATAAATGACGAACCGTGGGATAGAAAATATCGGCAACAACGTTTTTCTACGATAATCGACGTTGCTTCGAGAGTCTCGACGGCGAGTGTCGCGAAGTGAGATGAACGGTGTTTAGGTTTAAGTGATAAGAGCGCGAAGATTGCGCTGTTTTAGAGAATGTCTGTTTTTGAGACAATGTGGGATAGTGCGTGGAACGCGTGCGATGCTCGAAAGTGCATAGACAGGTGACGAGGGTGAGAAATCGAGAGAGTGTAGCGAGAACAGTCCGTGAGAACACATTGCGAGGATTGCGAGTATCGAGGCGAACGTAAGAGACGTATTGAGTTTTTTTTTTTTATTAGAAGCGATGATAGTTTTTGCGTGAAGTAATTGTGGGTAAGACTAGTTATATCTAGACTAGTCTAGTTACTGTATTTATACTTCTCTCTGTATTGCTCATTCCTATTTTTTATATAATTGTAAGGCTAAAAAAAACCTAGCTTATTATAATTACAACACATGTACTGGTATGAATGGAATGAGCGCCGCTGAGCGATTGATTGATCAGTGTACTGAGCGGCACTGCGGAGAAACAAATGACAATCGACGATCGTTGCCGCGTCCGAGGCATCGAATAAACGTTTTAGCAAGACGAAAGACAATACCCAGAAGCCCAGAAAGGATGTGCGAGTGGACGTAATAAATAATTCTTGTTTAAATATATATACCGCAAATCCATCCATCCTATATCCTCGCATAATTAGGAAATATAATATATATAATTAGGAAATACATATCTTTTTAATCATCTTCGATCAAATTCCCTGCAAAACGTTGGTTCTTTCGGATCTCGATCGTTAACCCGATAAGTAGATATACGCGAGATTGGTCAGACGCTGCCAAGAAAACAGCGTCGCGACGCGCGGACGTAGTCGGCGCGCTTAAGCATCCTTCAAAAACAATCTGTTCGTTCGTGTACGTGCGAGCGAAATTGTTTTCACCACAAATTCGTCCAGTTAATCGTTCGCGAACACGTACCGTTTTGATCGAAATACACCGAGCGTTTCACGCGAGACGTATAGGTTTCCAAAACTTTCCAACCCGGTTCTCGCACGCTCGAAATTCGAAATTCGAAACTCGCGACCAATTCGCCCGCGTTAAAAACGAACTTTGATAAAGCACGCGAATTCCGTAACGACGAGCGAGAGGGGGAGAGGGGGAGGGGGGGGGGACATTCGAAACGCGTAATGTCGAGGAACTCCTATTCGACGGCCGGTAATTGCACGTCGACGCACCCGTAATGCACGGCCGTTGACGGCGTCGGAATAGTTTTAAGCTCGTTTCACTTGGCGCGACCGCCATACACGCGATCTGTCGTCCGGTTAGCGGTCAACGCGTGAAAAGGTTGTCGCAACGATGGCGGCAGGGGGGGGGGGGGTGGGGGTGGTAAAACCGTTGACAATCCCCGCCTTACCACAATTGCGGATTTCCTAATTAAACAGCACATTTAGCCGGGGACAACTGAGTCAGCAGGCGCGCTCCGCTCTCGTCGGTATTAATAATGTACCGGCGAAACTTCGCCGAAATTAATTTGAACGTCATTTGCGGGTCGCGTCTTCGCTGCAAGTCTTGCCCTAACTCCGTTGCGTTTAAGGAACCCCCTGCTCGCCACCGCCACCCCCGGATGGCCACCCCCCCCCCCCCTCGCTCAGCAGAATCCGTGCCGGGCGAAATATCCGCGCAAATATCCTGTTCCGTTTTGGGGGTAATATACTTTCGTATTTTCTTGCGAATCTCTACGTTATTCCCGCGTGTATATATCGTCGTCGTTATATATCTTTAGGTACCAAGATTACCGAGAGCCTATGGCGTTTCATTTTTTTTTGGTTCGAGACTATTCCCGTTCAACGAGATTTCCGCGAGGAGAAACGGAACGAATGTAGATCATGCACATCTCCGAATCTTCGGATCTCCAAACCAAACGCGTACGATTGCTTGTGGAATATGCTGCTGTGGAAATTATTTCTAAAGCAAATAGACACTTGCGATTACTTTCGGGTAGTAACTTATGTCTGTGTGGAAATTATTTCTAAAGCAAGCAAGAGGTTAAACATTGTGCGTACATAGTGATTGCGCGCGCAATTATGTCAACGAGAAGAACAGGCAGTGGGTTCTAACCTGTCATCTTCCATACTTTGAGTGCTTATATCTCCGGAACTAAAACCAAGCGACAACTTTTGCTTGCGGATTCCTGATGAGCGAACCGAAATACACTCGATAGAGTCAAAAAAAAAGTTTGGAGATCTGAAGATCCAGAGATGTGCATGATCCAGATTTAAGCCGGAGAAACTGATGGAGATGCATTCGACATCGCTAGGTATTCGAAAGCGCGAATTTCTCCTCGCGGGTAAGTCGAAAGCCGTTGTTTACGGAAACACCGATACGATAACGGCGTTATCTTTCGTTTCCGAGTGTTTAACGTAACGTTCTATATAATACACCGATGAAACTCGCGTAGTGCCCGTCTCGCTCGTACCTCGCGAATATCCATTTTACGGTCTCTCGACTTAAACCAATTAACCACTGAACTTTCCATATAATGGTATCTCATTTCATAAACGTCGTTAAGTGCTCTCCAAATTGTTCGCTCCCCCCCCCCCCCCTCACCCCGACCGTCAGCCCCCTCGCAAACTAATATAATCGCCCGCGAGGGTTGCCGCGTATAAAGGAAAATAAAGAAGTTAGCTCGAAGGGGCTGGCGAAAGATTATCACCTGACCTTTCCCGCCGTCCGATGAGCTCATTTACCGCTCGTCGAGCGTTAATTGACTTTCCATGTGCCAAGCGTTAAAGCCCTGCTAACAACGTATCATCGTGGCGCTAATGCCGCGGTGAGCTTGCCATCGTCTTCGACTTCGTTACATAACGTACCGGGTGTGTTTTACTTTCGCCCAGCGTCACGTATTACGGGTAATTAAGTTTTACGCAAAGTACCAGGATTTTGTTTCGAGCGCGCGTGAAGGCAGAGGCTGGCTCTGAGATTCTTTCTAACGTAAACGAACGATAGACTCGATCCTCTCTTCTATGGGAGGGGAGGATTCACTGGATTATCAGGATGATTGAGAACTTCGTATATTTTAATGGCTAAAGAACTTCGTATCAAGAGACAAGGTCTTGTCTCGGGCCAAGTACAAGTGCGCGAGACTGGACCTTGTCTCTTGAATTTTTATAGACTCGTACTCGTACTTGGCCCATGTATTTGCATTTTTAATGCTTTTTTATTTTTTATTTTAATGGCTAATGAAAGACACGCCGTACCGATGACGCGTGCTGTGACCGACTGACGACTCGCATCCCCCCTCTCGATAATCTCCCATAGTCCGTTACGAAAATCGCGGAGAATCTCACGCACACATACGTATACATTCGTTCGACAGCGGCACGCTATCGAAAGACGACGAGAGATCGAAATGCGTGCTACGCAGTGGCATACAATGGGCGATGTGTTCTTTTTTTCATACGCTTCGATAGCAAGTTTTTGCGATCGGAAACGAACTTCCCCAACGATCCTCCGTACATCGTAAAACATCGCGTGGACAGTTTTGATTTCTCAGACGTTCCGGGCACGAGCGTCGAATTTTTCCTTCGCACAACAGTCGCGCGCGATGATTTCTCATCGATCCGGAACATCGAGGCCGAGAAATTGGCGCTTCTCGCGTCCCGCGAGATCGTTGACGGTTTTAAACGCGATAGCGAGGGGGAAAAGATCGATAGAAGAAAGGCTACCGAGGACGACGACGACGCCTTGCCGGAAACCGTCGGCGGTGGGTTGGCGTAGAATCCTGGAAAACTGGCGAACCGTGGATATACCGCGGTTTTGTCTCAGGATGAAATCGCGGATCCGGATGCCGCGAAGAAAAGGGGAGGAAACGAAGTGAGCTCGGCAAGGCGAGCCGAGCGGTGGGACGATAAGGGTGGCAACGAGAATAAGGGAAATCGGGATGGGGTGAGAAGACGTGGCGAGAGAAGGGGAGGGGGGAAGGGTGGGGGTTGAGGGGGTAGGGGTCTGGCGTTGGGTGCGGGGGAAGGAACGGAACTTACTTAACGTCGCAGGAAAATGGAACGGTAACTAATTCTGACTAGACCGGCTGATTTATCGGCTTTCGGTACTTCATCGTTGCCTTTCGAGATCTCACGTTCGTCTACTCTTCGAGGCAGTTTCCAAAGTGTTCCGCGGAGTCTGCCAAATTCAGTGTCTCTCTCCTTCGGCGGCATCCCTTAATCCCTTATTCCTGCCCCGGGAAGAAGCACCACCCTCCTCCCGATGCCAAGCATTTCGAAGACGGCCGGTGCAGCGGGGTTGGGGACAACTTATCGTTTTTCATAACGCGGAATAGGGCTCGCAACGATTCAGTTCTTCCCCTTTTTTTCCCTCCGGCACGACGTTTCCTTTAATTTTCCACTCTTTCCCCCACCCCCTTCCCCCAACTCGGACAAATATTTTCATCGATACTGTTTTCACCGCTCGATCGCTAATTTCCATTAGCTGATGAGCCTCCCGATCGATTGGTTCGCTGGAACCAACGCGTCGATTGAAAAAAAAACTAAAAAAAAAAAGAGCGTGGGTAGAGTGACGAGGGTGTTTGATCGAAGGGAACAGTGGAATGACAAAAAAAAAAAAGTGAAAGTCTCGCGTACCGCGCAACGAAGGTTTGTGCGCGCCGCGAGGCGGCGCGGCGCGACGCGTTAAACGAAATGAAATATTTAAAGCCCGCGCTCCGGCGCGGCATCCAGCTGGGAGGGGGAGTCCGTGGCGCGTCGGTCTCCGTGGGACCTACGGTTTTGTAGATTCGGGACTGGGGAATACCCCGCATGAAACATTCAAACGACGCGTTTACCTCCTTTCCGTTCCACCGTTCGAATCGATATCTCCGGGTTAGGTGCCTCCGTCTCTCCGTTCTCTTACGTACCGTCAGCTTAGTCCGCTGACCCCCCCTCCCTCCCTCCCCGCCGGGGGCACGGTACTCTCCGAATGCCGGAACATCCATCATTTTGCCAGTCCTTCCGGTCAGAGGAAGGAGCCGGGGTCCATCGAGGGACCGATTAGCGACGATAAAGATCCCCAAATGAATGGAGCTTGCCACTCGGACGGCTTATCGGTCAGTCGCCGCGAGCACCGTAACCAACGCGGTAAACTTGTTGACCGTTGACGAGCAAACTTGTTCGGAGTGTTTTTTTTTTTTTGTTTCTTCTTTCGGTAAACGATGGTCCGCGAGTACATTGAGAGCGGGAAAAGAATGTACGCGTACCATAGGGAACGTTGAACTCGTACGGGATTAAAAATCGACGGATTGAAAATCGTCGAGGAGTTTTAATTGAATGATTCGATCGAAGAGCGCGCGTTATTTTTGCTCTCGAATTCGACGTACGCGAGCGGGTAATGTATTCCCGTCGGTATCGAGGGGTTTAGTCGCTGTGTTGCGTGCATCTCTCGATATACCGAGAATTCGAGTAAATTTGCGTCTGAAGGTTCATTTTTATGCAACGCCATACGGTGGTAACTACAATAACAGGTCGCGCGGAGCGGTACGCGAAACGACGCGCGACGGATCCATTCCTCACGTCCCGGGTTTGCAGCGTAACCGACTTTCTTTTTATTTCGTTTTTTGTTTCGTCGTCGTTGTGTTTTTTTTTCTTCACCCCCTCCCCCCCCCCGGGCTTACGAGTACGAAACGATCGGTAATCGTGACAGCCGATCGCTCTTGCGGAATTTAGCCTGAAGGACACAATGTTTTAGAGTTTTCCCCGAACCCCGCACGGTTCGACAAATTTCTTTTCGCCCCCTCCTTTATCTCGATACTCTTCGTCGCCTTCTCTGTTCTCTCTTTCCCGGGGACAGCCGGGGGATGATTAACGCGCTCCTCGAGCGTCGGGACCACCGAGGAACGGGAAATCTTGCGGTCTCTCGGAAAATTTTGACCATCCGTGGAATGTTTGGCCTCCGCCGGTCGAGGACGAAACCGTCATTTATCATACGTCCAAGGACCGCGAATTTCAGACCCTCGCCCCCTCCCGAAGAACCTGACGATCAAGCGTCCCGTATTCCTAGTCCTGACAAATTGCAAAACCCAACCCCCCCCCTCCGCCGCAAAACACTTGCCGCGAATCGTATAACGTTTGCACGCCGCCACGAGATAGATAGACGATGAGAGAGCTCGCCGCGCTCCTTTCTGCGGCTTCGACGTTCATTTTACCCGCAATTTGCAATCGTAACCCGGTACACGGATATTATGGCCTCGTGGCCCGCGAAGCCCCTTCGCGTCTGTTTTGCGCGAATGTTCCTAGCAGAAACATTGTTTTCCGGTGTATCCGACGATCATTGAAAGCTTGTCGGTCGTATTTTTTTTTTTTTATTTTCTGCCGGTTTTCATCGAGTAATTTTGTTTCTCCCCCCACCCCGATTCGTTCATCGGAAAACCGTTCCGTCTCGATGTATGTAGCCGGAGCTAGAATAAATAATAGAACGAAGATAAATATAAATATTATACGTTTCCAATTTTCAGGTGGAATCAAATTTCTCGATGTACAGTATCGCCAGGAAATATTGTCCTTGAGGTAGCCCGTGGGGGGTTGAACTTTTCACCACCGTAACCGCCAAACCCCTACCCCCTACGCGTTATTTTTTTTTTGCGGCAGGTCGAACGTCGTTGTATCAGCCTGACGCAGATTATCCGTTTCCTTTCGAGTCGTCGAGTGGCGCGTTTCGTTAATTACCGTAAAGTTTTTCCACGTTTTCACCGAGTTTCGCTACCTATCAGAATCGAAGCTAAGATTGCCTGGGAACTTTTAGGATTGCCCAAGCGATTTGGGCCAAGTTCGAAATCCGTTTACGCTTTCGGTCTTATGCCTGACGCGTTACCTGTGAATCCGCAGAATCGGCGGAAACTCCGATCTCGAAAGTGCGAATTTTGATTAATCGTATCATGGGAATTCAATGTTTCGTCGAGTCTTGCGGGCAATTAGTTATTTTCCACGCTCGAAGTTAAGGTGGTTCGTTTGGATCGTCGAAAATTGTCTAAACGATTCAAAATTTAAATGTTGGAGCAGTACACTCGATGTTTTTACGCTAACCTATACGTCGTTACCTACCGTCACCATACGTTATATTGACTTTTAATATTAAAAGCACCATCATTGATGCGTAAATATAAAAGTGGTAAGCAGAAATAATATTCTCCGGAACTCGTCTGGAATTTGATTACAAATACATATTCAGCATCCTGTACGTTTCCGAAATGAATATTTTCTTTATTTGACGTGTACTTCAACTATTTTCCCAATGCAAAATATTTAACGCTGAAATACAAAAATACATCGTACACGAGCGATATTACTTTGCTTTGGAATCGCATCGTTCTTTGTGTTTATTTATCGCTAATATGCGTGTATTCGGTAAAATGGATCCAGCCGGAAAAATAGAGTTTGAAATATCCGATAACAACGGTGAGATCGAATTTTTTTTTCTCTCTCCGTCGCCGAACTGTGTATACTTTTATTTTTTTTTTTTTTTGTTTGATCTTGCTTCGAGGGCCGGAAAATTGATCTAACTTTCTGGCAGATTTCACCCGCCGCACAAAAGTTTCGTCAGGTACGCGCGCGCATTGCAAAATATTTGCCCCAAACGTACCGCAGTTACTTTTCCATTATCTTGCATTTAACCGCAATATCGTATCGTACGCGAGTTCGCCTCGATGCCAATCGCATTTCCATTACATTTGCGTCTCTTTGACAATCTCATTGCCTCCCAATACAAAATGGCCGCGACACTCGAATTACCGTGGACGCGAGAACGGGGAGGAGGGGGGGGGGGGTAATACGATTTATTATTTTCCCTCGGAACCATTAGAAGAGGCATAACAACGGCATTTGCCCGGGCTCTTGCCTCGGCACTTTAGCCCGTTCCATAAACATCGGGTAATACGCCAGTGTCGTAATACGTATCGATGCACTCGCTTCCAGAAACATAAATATGACTGAATACTTAATTAGACAGCGTTGCCGGTACCAACGGCGGCAGCCATAAGTTCGCGTAACGTATGCACCGCGAAGATTAGTGCTAATTTATCGATGGTAATGGTGTACCCGACGATATCGAGTGCGCCGCGAGGATAAAAACGTGACTTTCGACGTGGAATCGTAAAACCCACCCGGTGGTGGGTTTTGGTTTTTCTGTCGTTCAAACGGTGTTTAATGCGCCACACTGGGAATCGATGTGGTAATGGATGAGTTTTCGATTTGATTGCTACGAGTACATAAATTACTTGTAATATAATCAATGTATAATAGATTGCCCCCTTTTTCAGCCCCGCCCCTCCCCTCCTCATCCACCCCGCCCCCGCGGCCACTTCGCCAGGATTGCTCCACGGCCGGCAAACCCAAATAACCGGGTATCGCATTAGTTTGATTGGTTCGCGAGGTAAACATAAATGTATCGTTACCCAGGTATCGTGGTAAACAACCATGTAGCGATACAGTCGATCGAGATCACTCGCCGCAAGAGTTTTCTCGAATACGAGGAACCGTCGATTAAACGCATTCCCCGTAAATCAGTTTCGTCGTCCGCAGCTTCCCCGGTGGCGGCATGCAACTCGCTTTATCTTCGATTTCGCGATACTCGTTCGCGAGAGTAACCGTTCGATCTTTAAAAGGCAAAGTTTCCGATGCTCGATAGAAACTTAATGGCGCGTAAACCGGTTACGAATGCCGAACGATCGTAAAGTATCGTTATAATAATAGTCGGGTGTAGTCTTATCTCCCTCGGCACAGGAGTCTTCTCTTTCATTGAAATTTGTTCGATGCCTCGGCTCGTAACGGCGTTACCGTTGTTAAGAACCGAACCGCCGAGCGTCGTCGTCCGTTGCGAACGGAACGACGACGTTGCGCTGCTTTAAGTAGCGTAAGCTCTGAAAAACTGTTGCTCCGTCGGGAAACGTCTCGAAGCTCTCGCGAAAGGCCACCTCGATCTTTTTACAGGAATGACGATGCACTTTTATGCAAACTCGAGTCCAATCTGCTTCTCGGGCAATGCCTCTCGTTCGATGAGTACGCGTTACGCGAACACGAATCAACGTGTTCGAACGCGTACCGGAATATTCGAGTAGGTTCTCTCGCGTCAAAGAGCGTTGCGTAATTCGGTGTCATAAATTTTCTTGGTCTCGCGCACCCGATGTCGGCGCCTCCTCTGCCGTCGCGACGCCGGAGGTACCGCGGCGAAAGACGAGGTGGGGGGTCAGGAGGGTGGAGGGGGGTGAGAAATATGCGAGAATAAGCGAGTGCCGAAGGGTGAGTTTACTTCGTTTCGCTTCGCGTGAGATTAACTCCCGGTACGTCGTCCTTTGTAAATTCGAGGGAAGAAATTTCGTCCGCGCACCGCGCTCGTGCGTGCCTTGTATTATCTTGTTCGCGTACACCTCGACTCGTTATACAATTCCCGAGGGGGGGGGTGGGGGGTGGGAGAGGTTGAGGAGGGTGAAGCGCGCGAAGAAAAGAAATAAAGAGAAAAAGGAGGCTCGCACGGTAGGCGGTAGATTCCTCAAAGGAACGAAAATTGTATATCAAAAATAAAAGGAAAACGGAGAGAGGATAGCTCCGCTCCGCCGAGGGGTAATTTGTGAATTTCTGGTAGGGTAGTTCGTTGAATGTCTTTGCGCGCACACTTGCGCCCATGTTCTTTGCATATACCGCGCCTCATTATGAGCCCCAGCCACCCCCCGCAGGAGACACGGAGGAAGCGAAAACGGATTACGTACCGAAACGAGTCTCGGGAAGTTAGCCGTGTAAGCGCGAGGGAAGGAGAGAGAGAGAAAAAAAAACAAGAAGTGGAAGTTGGAACTGAAACAGAAGGCAGATTGTATTAATAACGTAATTTGCAATTTTCAGGGAAGAAATTTGCGCGTAGACGCCTCGACGATAGTTTCGAGCGCGCGTGCGTCGCGGCTTGTTGCGGAATGAGATTATATTGTTCCCTTGCGAGGAAACGCGAGGGAGGCAGCGAGGGGGGGGGGAGGGGCTGAAAGCGATCCGCGAATAGCTAAATTCTTCAAAGGCGAGAAAATTAGACGGAAAGATGAAATTTCTCAAAGGGAAGCCGACGCGCTATCGTGGAAAAACGAAGTGCGAGCGATAGAGCGTCGGACGATAGAACTTCGGGGGGAATGGAGAGAGAGAGAGAAAGTGGAATGGCGGGAAATGGCGGAGAGCGCGCATCCTGCGAATTCGAGAAACCAAAGAGAAACTCAACCACCGTCTTCTACCGCCGCGTTGGATCCAACATGATACGAACGGATAGAAGAGTGTCTCTCTTCCCTGCCGTAAAAAGAAAAAGCGGGGATATCGTTGTACCTATAATAATGCCGTAATCTCCACTTGACCGCTATCCTGGGAGAAAAGAAACACTCTTACGGCATCGGACGCAATTAAACTCGACGACCCCTTCCGTAAGCTTCTTTCCCCCCCGGAGGAGACACGTGTCCCCGGCACGATGCAATCCCAAGATAGCGACAGGCTTTTCTTCTCGTTTCGATAAGATCACCGAGAGGAGTCCTTGAGGAAGTTCGAAGGTCGCGGGATCCGCGCCGAAATCTCGATCCGTGCAATTTCACGGACGACATCTTCGATCTTGGCCGCCGCCGAAAATCCCGTATATACTTGCGTACCCGCCTATTGAAATCGAGGGAGAGGGGGGCGGGAGACAGAGAACGATAGATAGACAGATAGATAGAGGGAGTGAGAGAGAGAGAGAGCCCTGACATCCCAATAGCTGCTGGTCGGATCCGTTCGGTGGGAGGACAACAAAACACATTAACACTAATCTGTCCGAACGTCGGGCGCAGTCAATGGCATGGCACGAATCCCATTTGTCCGGAGCGACGTCTCGCGTCCTGACGTACGGCTCCCCCCCCCCCCCCCCCCCCACCCCCGTATAACTGTATGCACGGTTTACCGAACAGGACACGCATACACAAAAGCGAGGGGAGAGACACGCGTGCGCGCGTACCCGCGCGTCCCCGATAACGTATACTCCTGCGGGAGCGACGCGAAACGTTATATACCTAAAGGTTGGAAGCTCCGAAGCAATCAACTTCTTCGCGCGGGGAGGGGGAGAGAGGGAAAACGGGCCTCGTTGAAGCAGCACGATTCTCTTCTCCTACGGCTTCTCAGTTTCGGAAAGTTCAGCTGGAAGGAGAACATGGCCCCCGTAGTTACCGCGTAACACCCGGAGATACTGGCGGGGGTTGGAGGTGATGGAGGATGGAGGAGCAGGGGTAGGGGGAAGGGGGTCGGTGGAAGAGGATTCGTGGGATCTGACCTGACCGCTTATCGAACGTGGTTAGCGGTACCAGCCACTCTCGGCTTATCCCCTAGGACGCCGTCCGTCGCCGAAGACGACCTGACTATCTTGCGCAACGTATTGTACCCTTCGCGCTACCGAAATATATATCTCTCTCTCTCTCTCTCTCCGTTCGCTGCTCGGCACCCCGTCCCTCACCGCCGCGCTAAACCGAGGAATATTCTGGGGATTTCGTGGTCGGACATTGGGCGAGAGGTTTTCGTTCGTTTGCATTTCAGCCGGCGCGATAACGATCGTCCGGTTAAGACCGTAATGAACATTTTCAGAAACCTGCTGTATTCAAATTTTAAGAAGATTAATGGGAACGTATTTCCTGGTTATAATCGAGTCCAGCTTCCAAACTTAAGATTCAACCGAGTTAGGCGATACCCAATGTCGGTGCGACGGTAAAATCATATAGAACGTATCTCGCCCGCGGAATAATACTTCGGTTAAGGAATTACGATTAGATTAACAACGACGCGGCGAAACGTGGGAAACGTCGGAGTACCCGCGCCGGCGGAGACCCTTTATTTCGCTTTCTCGAGTGAAATATCGCCGAAGTTCGTTAATCGAATTATATCGCGCGAAAAAGAACACCAATATGGATATCGACGGGGGGACGGCGACTTTAGCTGTTACTTCGTAAAATGGATCCGCTTCGGGGGAACTCTCGCGCTCGGTACGAGGGACATTACGAAGTTACGTAGTCGTATCAATGCTCGAGTTCCAGCGGTATTACAGACATTCGAACAGAAGTTCCCTCTCGCCTACGGTACGATACCGTATAATATAACAATGGTTACACGTGGATTGCCACAATTTCGACGTCCCTGCGAAACGTCGAGTATTTCGGTTTATGACATATTCCGCGAGGGCCGAAAATCGTCGCGCCAGGAAGGGCGTGTACGTCCGTTTCGTGGGATTTATGAAAACTCCCGCTGTCGAGCGTCGGCACCGACGTTTCGCGCGATGCGATATTAGTTTCGACGCGTCGCCGTCGAAAGACGAATATCGTCTGGTAGGTTTAACGAGTGTTCGTTACTCGGCATTCGACGTCTCGGGCAGTTAAATCTTGAGAATTCTCCCACGCTCGGGAGACTCGATCGAAACGATCGGTCGAAAGAAATATAACGCGCGATTCAGAGTACGATCGATTGGTACGAGAGAGGTAAAGAGAAGTAAACCTCGCTACCGTCCGTGATGAAAAACACGGAAGCGTCGTCGAACGCCGCGACGATTCGTTGTCATCGGAATCAGAGATCGGATAGTTATATTCGAATTTAAAATTCCTTTCTTGGCATTAAAATCTCGCCACTTCTCTCGTCGGGTATGATTATTCTCGTCGCATCGATTCTTGGCTCGATCCTCGTTCCCGTCCACTTTGATCGCACCGTGGCCCCGGTCTGGTACGCGGTATATCTTTGCCGTGAAGCAAGAATTGAAATCAGCCGTGAGAGCATCGAATTTACGTCGGTGATAAAGACGACGTTGCTCGGCGCCTCCCTTACCCACCCCTGCGCCCACACACACAGACACACACAGACACACCCCCTCGAGCTTGTACGAAGCGACGCAACACACGGCGAGAACTGGTACACGACGGCATTCCTTCGAACCGAATTGCGCGATCGTGCGAATCGGGGAACCGTCGAACGCTCGGGATTACGCTCTCTCCGGGAATTGCCACGTACCGTCTCGAGAGCACGCGCGCGTAACACAGCCCACCGCTCGTAACGCTTGTGTCGTCGCGACGTTGGAAATGTTTAAATGTCCCACCGCGAGAAGCCTAATAGACTTAGGGGCGACACGGTCACGGCGATCAGTGCGAGCGAAGGGAGTACTCGCAAATTCTACGCGCTCTCTCTCCCTCTCTCTCTCTCTCTCGCTCTCATGCACGAATTAAAATCGCCGTACGATTGATTCGTAACGCGACGCAGCGTGGGTTCGGCCTACATTTTCGATTTACGCCACCGTCGTAAATTCGACGGTTTTTATGGCATTTCTGCCCGAATGATTCTCGGTGTCACGCTCGAAACCCGTGTTTTAATCCGCGCTCACCCCCTTCTTCGCCGTACGAGCGGTATTGTTCCTACGGCAAAACACGATGGGGAGGAACGAGTTGATGGATCGAGATCAATAATGTAAATGAAATCGCGCGATTCCCCTTTGCGCGCCGCGATGCTTTTTTTGTTTTTACGATTTTTCATGGATACCGAGTGTGCGAGCGCGGAGCGGCGAGAGCAGCCGTTATATCATGCAGTTCATAATATTTAAATGGTCTGGCAAGCGCCCTCGATCGACCCGCAACCGCACCCGCAAACCCACACACCGCGACTCGGTACCAGAAGCGCTCGTCCGCGAATACGTAGCAAGATTTCCCCGTCCGCCCTTTATATCCACTTTCCTTCCGACTTTTTGCTCCGCCTCGGAAGTGGGATAAGGAATAATACCCGAGGACGAAAGGGCAGGAAGGGAACGACGCAAAGTGGTTGGAAAATTCGAAACGCGCGCGTACGGCTTGTCCCGTATAGGCCGGTCGAATATTGGGACGCGTGCGTCGCAGCACAGCACAGCTAAGCAAAAAAAAACTACGCGGCCTATGCGAGCGAATATTGCCACGCAGTTTTTAGTCGCGATTTAATTGAATCAGTTGAGATGCACACAGCGATAGCGAAATATTAATCGATTTAAGTTCTGAATTCGATTCCGACGAGGAAATGCATAAACTTATGTTATTGTATTCGTTAAAAAAAAAAATTAAAAAAGTCGTTGAGCAGTGAATTTATGACGAAAATAATAGTAATACTAGTAATCGTTTTATGTGGTTTACCATTCTTTAGATTCAGTTTTCAATTTTCCCTTAACACAATCTGGATACCCGGTCTCGAATAATACAATGCAGTGTCAAATGAAAAAAAAACTACCTGACGCGCGCGTAGTAATCTGTGCCCCGAACACTGCGCGGCACAGTACTGTGCCGTGCTGCGTCGTCTGCCCTGTGTCCCAATATTCGCGCTCCCATTTAAACCTATGCGTTATAAAAAGCTGTGCCGCGTCGCACGCGTCCCAATATTCGCCCGGCCATATCCACGCGCGCCGGATTTTTTCCTTCGCGGTACGCACGCATCGTCGCGCGATCGTTTGGAAACGTTCGAAACGGCGGATTCGACCGTGTCAGGCAATTGATCCAGATAAGCGCGCACGCTCCGACGGTTATCATTCGCGGCCCGCCCAGTAAACGCGCCTCTTAGACGGCACTTTGGCACACGTGCTCTTTCACGGCGTCGGTTATTCACCGGGGCGCATCGTCGTTCCGCTTTTTTCGGCCAAATTCTTTTTATCGATTCTTACACTCCCGTCGTCTCGCCGATGGCCCGCCTCGCTTCGTTCTTGGCTTAACGAGTGCGGAAGAATGGTCGCGGATAAAGCAGAATCTCCGATGGGAAACGGCAAAAACTTTTGGATCCCTTCCCTACGATCCGCGTCACTTTTCCGTAACTTTCTTTCACCTTCCTTCCTTTCTTTCGTAAATTCCAGAATCCCCCTCTCTCTCTCTCTCTCCCTCTCTCCGTCGCTCTTCGTCTTCGGGTATACGTCCCAGTCTCCCGCCCATTGAAAACGTTCCGAGGAAAGAAACGGAGAGATTGACCCATACTCTAGTTTCAATTCGAAGTAACCTCCCTCCAATTCCTGCTAGTGCGCTACCGGAGGGTGCTTCCGTACACGCGGGGTTCGCCCATCGGTCGTTCCCTTTCTTCTCGTGCCCGTACGTTGATTCTCCCTACAATCTTTTCCAATTTCCTTATTTTATTCCTCGATGAAAGGGAGGAGGAGGAGACCCCGCATCGCGGGAGGAAAATTGTGGTATGAAAGATTCAGATCGCATTCCGTGCGCTACCCGAACCGCTTTCACCGGGATATGTCTCTTTCCTTTTTTTTTTCTTCTTCTCTCTTTTCTTTAGGTTTCGCGACGTCTCGAGGTGCTCGACGGATAACGACAATGGCGTAGGTGACGGGAATGGGCGGGCGCGCGATGACGAGACGTCGATAATGAGATTGGATTCGCAACTATTTACAATTATCGCGACGAGGTGTTCAACGGCGCGGACAGAGAGCGAGGGAGGGAAAGACAGATAGAGAGAGAGAGAGAGAGAGAGAGAGAGAGAGCGAAGGGATACGAGGACAGAATTAGTGGATGTTGAAATTGTAATTCGTGGAGAGCGACGCGACGCGACGCGACGCCCCCCGGAACCGACGTCTGGAAATTCTTGTCGCGCCACTCGACAAGATACGCGTCGCACCGACATTCCTCACCGAAGTCGATCTATTATGCTCGCAAGCCTCGTCGCGACGGGGACAGTTCGCGCGTGAAACGAACCGGGGAATGCGAAAACGCGGTAAACTCGATCGCGACAACATCCGTCGCTAACGAAATGCTTTCAACGTCGAGCGCCCGCGCGTGCGGCTGGTAACGCGTATATCCATTATGTGCGCCATCCACGGTTACGCGCGCGCCCGCGCGTACCGCGAAATTCTGATAACGATGATAACCGGCGCCGGTAACAATGCTCTTTTGCCAGCCAATGGTTGGAAACGTCGGAAGACGTATTACGTTACAACGGGAAGGGACGCGAACAAATTCGACTCCCCGGGCAACGGGAGTTTAAGATTTAACGCGCGATCGATCTTCGACGTCGGAGACCTCGGTGGTACGAAGAAATCCATAAATAATACAACGGAAGGAAAAAAAAGAAAAACAAACGAAAGAAAGGAAGAATAGAACGAGGGTTACGAGACGAACGAAAAGAGACGGGGAATAATGGAGATGGGGAATGGACGATGGTATTCGTGGGGTATCACAACGATATCAGTTTCATCCTCTACCAAAGTCTTTTCGAATGTCACTCGATCGGTCGCGAAATCGGGATTCCCCGTAGCTAAATTTCTAATTAATGGTAACGGGGTTTATTAACGTTGGCGGGATTGTAAATTCAGCGTCTCGTGGTTCTCGATCAATGGGTACGGGATTAAACGCGCTTTGTTCGCGCCATCGGTTGGAGTCGACGGAGACGCGAAGCGTAACGCCATCCAAGTTGGAGAGCGCTGGACGGTAGCTTTAATTACGCCAAAGCTGCCACGTGGGGCGGTTAGGGGGGGGGGGAGGGGGCTAATGAAACGAATGAGCCCAGCCCGCTAATTTCTTCTTTCTTTTTTTTCGTGCTCTTCCGAAGGGTCAGCTTCCGCGGAGGAAAGCGCGATGGTGAGAGGGGACGGTGAAGGGGGCAGCGGGTCATTGGAACGGGTCGGGAAAAGACGGAATAACCGCATTGCACCACGCCTGCCAACCACATCGATCAACAAATCACCGTCCGTAAGGGGACCCGAGAGGCATCCTTCCCTCGGGGAGATCTCTCTCTCTCTCTCTCTCTCTCTCTCTCTCCTCTCCTCTATCTAACGTCCCACAGTCGCCGGTAGTTTTCTTTGCGTTGACGGGAATGGCACCTAATTACGGGCCCGCTCTATCTTTGTTACGCACGAGCGCGCGTCGAAACGTTTTTCCCCGTGGCGCCGCCTCTTGCATTCCGATTGTATTCGATGCACTCTCGAGATACGTGAGACGACGACGACGACGGCGGCTATTAATCGTCCCAGATGCGTCCGCCGCGCCGGTAGGATACTTTTTCCACGGGGTTTACTTTAAATTGAGGGATCTCTTCTTTATACAAAATCGATGTCGTTTACTGGGAATTTCCCAGTGGTTTCTTCGACCTCGGATCGTCACGGATCTTTAATGATCGTTGGTGTCTCGAGAAAATCAATCTCCGATACGCCCGTCGGAGCGTTTTGAGAACAACGATCGACACGTGTCTCGACGCGAATCGGTACTCGTTTTCCGTTAACGAAGCGTTAGCAATAGCGAGCCATCGTCGGGAAAACGAGCGCGATGCCTCGAGTCACCGAGACACGAGGAATTTATCTGGAAGTTTGGAACGCGAAGTTTATTTTACTTCCATCGTTACGAAACCGGTGGGGTAGGGGGGGGGGGGGTTATTCGTGTATCCGCCGCGAACGTTAGTCGAGGGATGGGAGGAAAGTACGATTCATGAGATTACGGGGGTAAAAAGTAGATTATTCGAGAAAACCGTATTACTTTGCCCCGGCGCTGCGGGGATATTATTTTAACGTGGAATAATGTCGGGCGGAAGTTCGTTAAAATCGGGGGTTACGATTCAATTACGAGTTCCAGATAAAAAAAAAAGAAAGAGTAATGGAACGCAAAAGCGACACTGGGGAGGGGGGGTGGAAAAAAAATCGATAAGCCAGGTACCATTGTACCGTACACCAGTGACTTTGTTTTTTACGAAACGCACAAATCAAGCGGAAGGATGTTATCAAAACTTCCGTCTGCGTGACAAATTGAATTACGACGGAAGCTCGAGCGTACCAAGGCACACGGCCGAAAACAACGATGTAACGAACGAAACAACAAAAAAAAAAAAAAAAAAGAGGGAGAGGGAAACACAACAAAAAAAAAACAGATAGAAAACAAAAACGAAGTACAGAGTAGGAGCGAGTAGAAACGGTCGCGCCGCTTCGTTGTAAATCCGTCCGTGCAATGCGAAAATCTGTCACTCCCTGGACGTCGCGTACAGTGCACATTATACGCGGATTTTTCTACGATCGACGGGGTCGAGCGGAGTAAAAGGTTGACCGGTAGGGATAATATTTATAGATGGTCGTCGTCGTCTTCTTCCCCAACCCCCGTTCGTCGTCGTTTCTAGCCATTGTCGTCGTCTGCACCCCCCGATGACGATGTCTTCTCGAAATCGATATGAATTTATGATGTTTTTCTATTGCGCCGACTTGGCAGAACTTTCTTAAAACGGCACGCCGCGGAAACATTACGCGGTAATTTATTATACGTAACGCTCAGAACTGCGAGGGGGGGGGGGGGGATCTTACGTGAGGAATCGTGTGCCGGCGGTAAATTCGCTACCGTCGAATTTAATAACCCGCGGAGCGGACTACTCCGCGCAATCCCACCGCTAAGAGATTTCGACAAAATTATGTGCTGTGCGGGATACGAGGGTGGGGTGGTGGGTGGGTGGTGAGGGGACTTTTGAAGGGCGAGAGGGAAACGCGGAGACGGCGGGCGCGGTGGGAAACGAGAAAAATGAAACGGTTCAAGAATTCTACGTGATCGAGTGCCAGTGCGATTTCATTCCTTTCTTCGGACGTCCTATGCATTACGCTTGTAGTACGTTACGCGTTCCACTGGATACCGAGCTCGCGTAATACCCAACGGGTACATGGTCTGTTCGCAAAACTTGTACCGTAATGCGCAACGCTGTGGCTGTTGCAAAATGATTCTGACTGCCAACTTATGGGAAGCTGTTCCGTGTTTCGCTCAGAGTACGTTTAAATGTAACGGTACGATATTTTGAAATAAGGCTATTCGTCGCTTAAAGATTCTTTAGTGAATTCGTCGTATGCAAGAATGAACTTTGTTATTCGAGTGTTGAATGAGATCTAGGTTTAGGGTATTCTGATTTGAGAGGTTAATTAAAAGTATTCTCGCGAAAGAGAGGATCGGTAGGTTTAAGGAAAATTTTTGTCATGGTGAAAAGTGTGCGGAAGGGATGGTGAGTAAGATGTTTTGGTGGAAAGTAAAAGAGGAGAGGATTAGGAATTTAGATGACTGTCTAGGTCAGTGATAGTCAACCTGGTCCCTATCGCCCACTAGTGGGCGATTCAAGTTTTTATGGTGGGCACTGGGGGGGTTGTTGTCCGTTATTACAAACGAAAAATGTCTAAATAACAACATTGCACCTGCGCTAAATTGAGTTACCACGGTACTGGTGGGTGGTAAGGAAATTTTACCATCAACAAACCTGTAAAAGTATGCGGTAAGCGCAGGAACGTTGACGATCCCTGGTCTAGGCCATAAGTAGAGATGTGTGAGGGAATGGTGATTCACGGTTTAATGATGATTGCGGCGGTGCACAAAATATTTGTAATCTAACGCCATCGTGTAATCTAACGACTCGACTCATCATTGTAACGTCCTTCACCGCGTTTCGCGGAATTTCTCTTTTTCCGCGCCGATCCCGGTGGTCGATATCTTATCTGGGTTTTAAGATTTCTCGAGATTGAATGGAGGCGTGTTCGCTCCATCCGCGCGTCGTTATATCCGAGATTAACGAACGTCGATGGCCTTCTGGAACGAAGGTGATCTTCGATTGACGTGGGGACCGGATTTAACAGTTTGCGCGAACGATATTCGCGAGTCGTTGAAAGACTCTCGAGTGGTTCGGATACTCGAGAGACGATGGTACGACGGCCGAGGATGACTTTAGATCCTTAATTTCGATCGTAACGACGAACGGAACGGACAAATACGTCTCGATTCTATTCGGCAGAGTTTTAAATCGGGATAAGATATCGACACCGGGTTTCCTGTCGAAAAATCAAGTGGAACGCGAGAAAAGGCATCGTCGTCAGATCGAACCGTATCCGTACGATATCCTAGGATATAAAAGTAAATGCATCAGTCCATACGAACGAATGACCACGAAAATTAAAGTCAACAACGTCAGAATCATTAATTCGCGCCCTTATCAACGACTCGAATGACATGCAATTTCCTGTAAATATCGCGTGACCTCTGAAAAGGTGGGCGCAGGTGAATGCCATCGGCGTAGGTATGCAGATGTCGAAGACACCGTCGCGCTCCTCGCTCCGGTGGGTGTCTAGGTCCATGTTTAAACAGAAGAGCGCCATCAAACATTCGACTTGAGATGCACAAGAGCATTTGGCGTAACCAAACATACGTACCCAGACACGTCGAGTATCTGGAGTAGGAGGAAGGCCTACGGAGAGAGAGAGAGAGAGAGAAGAGCACCGCAGGACGAGGAGGACAGTTGTCGAGGGATGGGGACAAAAGGATGGAACGCGACGAGATGAATAGAGAGAGGACGAGAGAATAAGAGAGAGAGAGAGAGAGAGCCACGGACTACGACGACGACGACAAATTCTGCCAAACACATGAGAGATACTCGAGCTGGCCGCTTGCCAAAGCATCCCCCAAGCTATTCGTTCGTGCATGTTCGCGCGAACTCGCGGTGACTCCGAAGTTCCTCTTTCTTATGCTTTAACGCCGCCAACCCACGGCCAGTTACCTCCAGTTTCGTTCATGATCGTGCGCTCACCTTTGACCGGGCACTCAAGACGAGCACCGCCGAGTGTACTTTCTCCCCGCCACGGAACACTTTGTATGCCTCGCACCCTACCATCCAGCTTCTATCGCTGATGCGATACTTTATGTCGGTCGCGTGTTCGATCCTACGACCTCCTTAATTTCTCCTCGCCGATCCTTCGCTGCTTTGTGAATGCGAAAGACAGAGAGAGAGAGAGAGAGGGGGGGGTGGGAGAGAGGAAAGAGATCGTTTGCAGGAAGGTATGATCGATAGGTCGAACGTTGATAAGTTTTGGGCGGGAGAGGCGTTAGTTATTTCGAAGCTTAATAGGATCGAAACTTTTGTCGAATTTCATCTATATTAGTTTAAATATTCCGGCGCGTAGAACGCATGGGTCGAGTGGTATTAAACATGTTGGGGAACTCGGCTCGTAGATATACGAAGTTCGTGACGTGGCTAATATGGCGCGCTAACTTTCGATGTAATTTCCTGAAGTATCGCGATAATTTTGTCTTTTTGGCCCATCGTTAAGTAAACTGCTTATCCTTGGGTTACAACGTTTCGAGAGGTAAGGAAATTGAGAGTGCGATAATGCCATTATCTCTGTCCAACGAAAAGGCGATTCGTGGTTCGTAAAAAAAATCACCGAAATTCCGTGGCATCGAACGAATGGCGGCGAGATAAGCGACGGAGCAAAAGCAATCGTTTGTTTTATCCGCTTTATGGTATTGCCCCGGTCACGGTAAAGACTTCCGGTGAAAGTCCCGGCAATCTTTACAGTTACGATGATTCTCTTCAAAATATTTTCGCTGCCTCTGATCGTATAGCTCGAAAGTACCTAGTAGGGGCACGTAGAACGCTCGCTTATTCGTATTTCGCAAACTTTTACAGGATTTTAAGAAAACTGATATGAGCGCTCCTCTCGACCGCAATAACACCGCGTCGTACGTTCCCCGACAAATACCGTTAACATATTCACTGTCAGCCACGAGATATCTCGTGGTAAGCGTACTGGCCAAAATTGCCGACTACGAGATATCTCGTAGTTCGCGTTACAAGTAACCCGTTAGTAATTGATTGCAATTGGTCACAGGAATTGTATTCAGAAATTCGGAGATATATCACAGTGTTATTTCATTTTTAAAAATTAGTGTAATTGCCATTTTAGTGCTGTGTCTCCAACTAAATATTATTAAATTTTGTGTGTTTCTTTAAAATAATATCTTAGCGCACTGCTAGACGCTCCAAATTTGCTTGGTAGTGAATGGGTTAATCATAGTATCGGACGGTAATCATTTACGACTCGGCCCAATATTTTCCGTCACGATCGTCGGTACGTTAAAATTCGCACAGGATTTCTCACAAATGTCGTATTTCCCTGCGCGAGAATTTTATCTGGGACAATTTCAAGTGCGCATCACCCCCCCCCTTTAAGGCGACGCGCTAACATTTGCGGGACACCGTGTGCATTAATTCGTCTTTTAACGCGAAAAACACTTTGAACACTCGTAAACTAATCATCGCCCTTTCGCGAAACGAAACGGCATCTCGAAATAATTATAGCTCGAGGGGTCGCCCACTCGAATCTTTTGAAATCTCGCTCGACATCTTTCACCGAAACGAAGTGTTATTCAGTTTTTATAAATATCCAGAAAACAAATTCGCGGAATAAAACTCGGTAAAGAAGCGGACTTCGACGGGAGCGATCTGTTTAGTTGCGAAGTTTCGCGATGCTAATGAGCGTCGCACCTGACATAGCGTGCAACTGTATACCGCCGTAACGTTAATATGCCCGAAAGAACACGATATTCACATTAGAAGGTCACGGCATGGAAAGTAATTCGTTTTAATTGGCGCGTGGAGATTGCCGTGAGCGACATGGGGGGGAGGAGGGGGGGGGGAGGGGGATAGAAAAAAAAGGAGAGGACGGGAGAAACAGAGAACAAGCCGAAGAAAGAGTCGAGCGAGAAGGGAAAAGGAGAAACGAGATGGAGCGAACGAACAAGGACGGGAATCTGCGAACGGATGCCTCCGTCATTAGTGCTCGGACAATGTTTTTCCCGTTACTCCGTCGTCTCGTATAATGCCACTGGATATATCGCGGCTGAAAGGGACGGATAGGGAGGGCAAAAGGAACACTGGGAACATGGGGGAGATAAAGAAGCAACAGGGACGAGAGGCGACGGGGAGTGGTAAACGATCGGCTGAAGGTACCGAGAGAGACGAGGGTGCCTAATTACGCTCGTTTGCTACCCTTCGCCCTCCCCCCCCCCCCCCCCCCCCCCCCCCCACCGGAACGACTGTATGCTGGCCATCTTTTCTTGCGTTATTTCGCCTTCGGTGCAAAAAAAGGCCTTATTTAGTTTAACGAGAGACGGAATATTTCAGCAAGTACGCGAGTACACGCCACGGTCGGGGCGACGGGGTTACTCGGGTATATTTGTATCCGCGAAAGAACTGGAGACCCCCTACAAATCGGTTTCTCGCCATTTAAGCGTCGTAATTTTTGGCGTAATTACCGGTACACTACGATCGGAGTGTTATCCGACCGTCTACATTTAAACGCGCGTTACAAGCGCGGAACGCTTCATTTTACTGGTGATCGAGATCAAGTTTGTTCGTCGATCGTTATTAGATCGATAAGAATTTTTATTATTTACAGAGCGGTGATCGACGAGACTGCAATCTCGCGGCGTTGTTGTACCATCGATCGTCTAGTCGTAATTGTCAGTACCGTGGATCGTTTGTACCTACTGGCTACTACGTATCATAGAATTACAATAATTACACGCGCAGTATCGAGACAACGCGTGCACCGATTCAAACACGCGACTATCCAAATTCAAATAGTTAAAAGTTCGTTCAACTATTTCAAAGGTCCCTTGACGTTCTCCACGACTAAACGCCGAACGAAAAACAAAAAGTTCTGATTAGCCACCGTTGATTTATCCAAACTCGACTATACTAAGCTACCCGTTGAAAACAACATTTACGCGTAGTTCGCAACGGCTCGCGCAGCCGTTAATTAAATTGCAGCAAAATAAACCGATGTGCCCGTTGCAACACGCGAAATTCTGGTTTGTTCGAAATATCATTCCGTTAAGTCGTGGGGGGGGCGAAAACAAAAGGCCGGAGGCGATTACGCGAGCACACGTGGAATTGCGCGAGGAGGGGCCAGCTTGCGAACCTGCGACGCAAATTATCGTTAATTTAAATGCCCGTGCTTACGTTCGGCGTAAGTGCATAATACGGCGGTGAAGTTTAAGAGCGACGCCACGGGCTTACGCGGCAACTGTACGCAACCGTGGGGCCGTGAAATTTTAACCTGGCTACGTGTTGAAATTACTAAACTGCCGGTAAATCAACACGACTCCACCCCCCCCCCTCCCCGCAATCCCCCGCTTCCACCGGCAACTTCGAAGCCTTGGGAATCGCGGAGAACGATAGCCGATCAAAGTGAGTTACTAGTTTCGGGATTTCGAACTATCGATAGGCGCTTGCGATATTTCCTATGAACGCTTTAAAAAGATCATTTTATCGCGAGCGATCTTCCTCCTCGATCGTCGTTATTACGCTGTTTACGATGATACGGCGCGTCCGTGTAACGAGGTAGAATATTTGACCCAGTTGAGCACTCGCGGCGCTCACCGATTCAAACGAATGTTGATTTACCTCGAATTAGTTACGAAATATCGCGAACTTTATAAACTACGGGATGATATTTAACTTTTAAATTATTATCAAACGCTAAACAGCGTCCGACGAAAGTGCGCGCAAGCAAGCACGTTTCGAGCGTAAACTGCGCGTTACGCAAAGTTTTTCATCGCGGGAGAAAACAATTTTATCTCGATTATAATTAACTGCCGGCAGATGAAATTTTTTCGTTAATGCAATTAGGCGATCGTTTGCCGGTCGTCGATATTTTATTTTCGACGGAAATCGAGTTTAAAAAGCGTTATTTTTCCGTTGTATTTATAATCGGGGAAAACATCGGCGGAACTGCAGCCAGCTATAACGGATCGAGAGCAACGGACGCCCGGTAACGCACGGACCGCGAGCAAAATTTTTCATTTTCCAGGGTTTCGCCTTTCGATATTGTTGATCGACGCTGTTTCCCACATGAATTCTGCGCGCGTCGATGTCTTTTGCTTTTTTTTTGTTTTTTTTTTTTACTCTATACCGAACACCATTATTCCCGTTCAAAACGTTTAATCGGAACGCGTTTCGATTATTCGATTTAACCGGCTTTCGATCTCGTCGCGGCCCTTTTGTCTCTCAAAGCGTTTCGTCACCGACGCTTAAGGTCATGACTTGCACTTTTGTGTTTGACCTACAGAATTGAAACCCAAACCTCGAATTATAAACGAATGGGTAAGCGTATCGAAAAAAAGCTATGCTAAGGCACAGATAATCTTATAAAGAATACGTGTACTAAATTTGACATAAATCATACAAGTGGTTTTCGAGATTTTTGTCCCGTCGCGTGAATGCGAAAATTGTTTCCGAAACTTTCCAACTTTCCGAAAATTTCATGGCTGCGTAACCACTTAACCCCACGCGGTAATACGACAGAGCTGCAGAGTCATTCTGCCATTGTACTACAATTTCTCGGTAATCTCTTTCGCATAACATCTGTCACGATGCTAAACGTCGACGGTGATTAAACGTCAAAGTTTCCCCGCGGTAAAACGGAACTCGGATAGTGCAATTAAGAGTACGCTAATCCGCGGTAGACAGGATTCTCGATCGATCGAAGTGCCGTCGGCGAAACAAAAAAGAAAACGGTGGTAATTTAAACCGAACGAGGAGACTCGTTATGAGCGTTCGCCGAAGGTGGTAGTCTCGGAGCGCGCGGTCTTTTGCCGCCTTTCGTTAAGCCGATTTCCCAGGACGCCCCTATGGCAGCCGTTTACATTATCGATGGGGTTTACCCGTGGGATGAATGATCGAACGATTCGGCACCCCCCACGAAGCAGCTTCCTCGGAGCCGCAGAAACGCAAGTAATCCGGCGAACAAAGTACCGTCGTGTTCTCTTTGCTTCCGGCCAGAACCAAAAGAAACCACTATTATTCACCAATGTACGCGTAACCCCCCCTCCCCCAAGAACAACCGGCGATCAAACCTGAATTTCTGCTAGAAATTCTTCCACCTAATACAAGTACATCGCACGGATACCCGCGAGTGTTCTCTACCTTGGGTTCGTCGTTGCGCGTAATCCCTAATTAATTTTTTGTTCGACGAAAAATTTCGTTCCCACGGAACGCGTTTCTTGTCCCGCTCGAGAGAGGGACAGGGAGGAGTACGGGACAATCCGCGATATCCGGCAATTTCTATTACGAACAAATTAATACCGTGGGGGGGGGGGGGGGGGGTCAAAAACTAAACGTCCCAGTTAATTCAACGAGGTTCTTGCCCCACCGTCCACAGACGCTATATTCCGTTCCGACACTTCGCTCGTGGGGGCGTTCTTCGTTTTTCTTTTTTTTTTCTCTCTCTTCCTCTTCCCTCCCCTACGAAAATTAGGAACATCTGTGACAAAGAAAACGGATATTCGAGGGAATGGAAAGTAGCCAAGTTTTGTCGGGAACGAGAGGCGGAAGACGCGAGAAATTCGGTGCCAGTCGTAGGAGAGGCAGGGGACAGGGAACGTACTTTTGCTCGTGTATTCATAAAGCTGGGTCATTGCCGAGCTGTCGAGTCGGTCTTTCTTGTTTCCGTCGGAGAGCTGCGTCGAGATAAGTAGCTGCACGGTCTGCGCGCCGCTTTGTTTGTTCAAACTCTTTTTCTCGTTTTTTTTTCTCCCCCCCCCCCCCACCGTCGTCTTCCTCTTCTCTCTTTCTTTCTTTCTTTCCTTTTTTTTTTCCAAGCGGCGTTAGTTGTCCCTGGAAGGAGGGGTCCGAGCCACTCGAGTCACAAGACACGGTCGTTACGGCGCATTAATTATTAATACGGTCTCCTGGCATCTAATATCTACTTTGGCCCGTGCTCTTCTTTCATTCGCGCTATCGTCCGTATTTATCTTGAGCACCTTGCAAACACCCGATTCGTCCCACGGACCCACGACTGCCTCTTCTTCGGCGCGGTAGATAAAACGAGCGACTTAACGACCGCCATAAATCATAACGCTCGGATTAATAATTATTGCCCCCCACTCCCCCCCCCCCCCCCTCTTTTCTACCTTTCTCGCGGGATATCGATCTATAACCGCCATGCTAGGTGCGTCGAACCGATGTTCCGTAATAAATTGCAAATATAATGCGCCGGAGTAATAATACCGTGCGGCACGCGCAAACCACCAATAGTTTCTCTAATTATCCGTCGCATCCAATTATCGGCGAAATCGTTTCTTTTTAATCGCCGACAATGAGCGATAGAAACGCGCGCTTTGACGCACAACGCCGAACGGGACGGTTACTAAGCCAACGAGCCCAATTACCGGGAGAACCGGTACGTAGAAATAATTTGATACGTTGTGGGGGAGGGGGGGGGAGAATCATCGCTGCGAGTCTCGCGCGTTACGCGCGATACTTTACGCGCGAGGCGGCCACGGTTGTCCCCCCCCCCCCCTCGTTATCGAATACATCGAACGCATCGATTTTTAGTAATCGCTTCGTCGCCTCGTTCTGCGCGCGCGCGCGATCATTTTTCACTTATAATTGCCTCGAACCTAAACTCCACTCCCCCCCCCCCCCTCTCCCCTGCCTTGTCGAAAAACGCTCCTCGTTATCGTGATTTTTCGTGCATGTCGCTGGTATAACTGTACGTTCGTACTGAGTTTTGGATCGGCGTTACAAGTAGATACGGGCAGTGGGCGCCGAAACGTGTGCCGTTCGAGAACGGGGAAAAACAGTTGCATCGTTTGCCGAATGATGCGCAAATAAAATAATTTATAAATTGGCGCTCTGAACGCGGTCGCTGGCAAGGGGGGGGGGGGGCGGGGTTTGAGGGGCACGGAAAGGGCGGGGAAGGGGTGAATTTGCAGTCGCGTGGGAAAGCGCGGAGAGCGGGAGAGGGAGATACGCGTCTCTTTTTACGCGGTGCGCCTCCCGATTCCCGCTTCCCGCCAACGCGTGCAGAGCGCGTTCAACCTATGGCCGAAGCACGGCAAGATAATTGATTCAATTAACGTGCCTGAATCGCGCATGCATTAAATATACCAGAATGATTCTAATTAAAATCAACGCGGCTGAATTATAGCCGCGCTCGGATTCGCGGCTATAAGTGCGTGTCATCGCTTCTCGCGTTTGCTCGTAATTCCTGCTCAAAAAAACCGTGTAAACCGCTGCCTACCTCTTCCGCGCTGCCTACAATCGAGAATGGGGGGGGGGGGGGAGTATTGGCCCCGCGTTAAAAAATGCACGAGACTCGTGGATACTGCATCGGTACAACAATGGCCAGCTGCGCCGCGGCACAAATGGTTCGCGGAGATTGCAATCGGGTGCGATAATATAGCGTTTGCAAAAGGCAACACAGTCGCAGCTAGGAAATATTTATTATCCGCCGGATGTTTACGCGGCGCGTTTCGTAATACCGTTGGCCAGTGTTTCGTCAATCACCGCGTCAACCCGGACGAAAATAGTTTTCGAAGCACCAATATTCCTCCCCCCTACGCGTTAACGTTGGGTGTAATGCGCGTTCGTTTTACCCTCCTCGATCTGTACCACTCAAATCCCGCCCGACGCGTGCATTACGGGCGAACGAGGGCATTGGCGCGCAGAGAAAAAAAAATGTACGCTTACAAAATTGAAAAACGCCAGGACGAGGTGTTTTGCTCCTAAAACGACGCGACTTTATCTAATAGCAATTACATCACTCGACTTTGAATCTCGCGTATCGCTCTTCAATTTAAATTAAAGGAGATAAATTTGTTCTCCTTCGGTAAGGAGAACGCGAACGGAAGTGGAGGGGATTGAGTTTTGAACGATGGCCCCGGCCATTACGCCAGCCGCGATGCGTCAAATCGATCGAGATTTTTATTGAGAAAAGAATTGATTCGCGTATCGGCAAACGAATACGAACGATGTCGCGCTCCGTAAATCGCGACGCCGCGAATAATATCGAAGCTTTTACTTTCCCCGGGGGCGTCAGGGATCATCGGGGAGGAATAACGCGAGGAAAGTGACCCGCGTAAATTAATGCGCACCCGTTGATCGCTATCGGTTTCGGCGCGATAATCAAGTTGCGCGTACGGCACACTGCAATACCGATCGCGGCACCCATCGCGATACCGATTGCCCCTTTATCGTAGCCACCGTTGATGACTCGGTGCAGCCGAACGTATCCTTCCCATTACCCAGAAATCAAACCCGATGTACCGTGCGTCGCGTCAGCCCAATAGAATTCTCTCCGATACTATGGCCCCGATTATATGGCACCCCCCCCTAACCCCCCGGGGTTGACAAAGTCGTATCTCGCTCTACCCCCCACGCAGTCACGGGGCCGAGTTTACACGGCGGTAGCGTTCAGACACGACCGAGTGTGCCATTGTGTCCTACGGTTTAACGGATGCCTCCGCCGCACCTGTCCTCCCAGTTGTTTCCGGCGTTGCTCCCAAACCGCCCCACCCCCTACCCCCCAAACCCCGTCGTTCTGCCCTCCCGCGGGTTACTTCCAGTTTCGAAACCGCCCCTAACGACGTAACTACTAGCTAGACAAAGTTGAAGCCGGCGAGACAGAAAAGGCAAACTTACCGACGCCGACGGTTTGTATCGCGACCATGGGATCGGTGAAAGAGCCGGTCGCGCGCCGTTGAAACGAACCGTCGCATCGCTCTTACTCGGCTACGCGGAGTTTTCGATTAAAACTTTAATTGCGCATTATTCGATGTGACATCGTTCGTCGGAAGACGTTGAAACGGTTAAGCGAAGAAAGGGGGAAGGGGGTGGGGGGGGGGGTGGGGGGGAGGGGTGCGCGCGGATTCATCGCTGAGGGCAAAGTTAACGTAACCGAGTTTTTCTTGGACCGTTTAACCGCGAGGCGAGGGAGAAAAAAATATTTTCTTTTAACCATCGTAAAGGCCCGTCGTCCGTGGGTATTCGCGAAGCGTCGGGTTTCCGATTTCGAAAGTAGTAGTTACGCGTCGGTGATAAATCCTCCGCTGTGAGTTTATGGCATGGCAATTGCCGTCACGATATTTCGCGTATGCGCGAAAAATAATAGTTGGTACCCGATATGCCACGGAGGAAGGGGGACAGAAATATGTTTCCTGCGGTTCGTCATCGTTTCTCCCTGCTACGATCTATCGTTCGCGCGATGTTTTTTTTGTGTTTCTTTTTACCGTGCGAATAAATATGAACGCACGGGGACACGGCGACGCAGTTCGTTCGACGCGCAAATGTTATTTTGACGAAAACATCGGACGACAGTGATTATCGCGTGACAGTGGGCCAAGAGACGCGGCCGAACGTTCTCCGTAACCCTCGGGTTCGGTGTAACGAGCGTATCCGTGGTCGGGTGGCGTCTGCCGAGGGTTGGCCGTGTACGAGGCGCGTTTAGATCGCCGTTGCAGATTCGTGGGAATTTCGTATTATGGACCAATTTGCATGTAACCTATTTAGGGAGGGGTACGTTCGTTCTCTCGTATCGCCGGGTAGAAAGTTACACGCCTTCGTGGAAGTGCCCGATCGTCGGATAAGTTTAAAACACAGCTTTCGTGCCTCGACGCCAGGTCCTCGTGTACCTATGTATACGTATATATATATATAGGTGTGTGTATATATTTGCCACGAAATAAGGGGCGCGAGCCCCTTCGATACTGACGAGCAAAATTTTCGGAGATATATTAAAATCGTAGAAGACACAGCATTCAAGATACAAATGCATGGGCCCAAGTACAAGTACGAGTTTGTCTATGAAAATACAAACCAGCGAAAAGGTGTCTCGTGCGAAACGGTCGCTATTGTCTCGTGGGGCATTGGTAAATATTTATAACTGCGTTACAGAGGAGACGACGTTTCTTACAAAAAACTGCCATTTTTGAGATCGCGCATCTCGTGATTCGCTGGACCAATTTGGATCAAATCGCACTCAAATGACTCATCTCGGCGCGGTCTTTGCGATGGCTATTGCAGTTCTTTTTTAAATTAATCGTTTAATACAGTTCGACCATCTCGAAAACCCCTGTTCGTTCTTTCCGGAAAAGACACAAGGTCTAGTCTCGCGTACTCGTACTTGGCCCGAGACAAGACCTTGTCTCTTGAAACGGATCCACGTCGAGGGAATGATCTCCGCTTTTCCGCGAAACACGGGATAATTAGGTGTCGGGACGCGTTACGCGTGATCTGCTAACGACGCGATGACAGCTTCGAATCATATCATCGGTACGTTACGCGTGTATTTATAGACGCGCGAAATAACTTGATTATACGACGGTTCAACGCGTTCGCATTATTCACGGCCAAACGATCGAATAAAGCGCCTCCCCCCACCCCCGCTTTACTTACCCGCGGAATCTCGCATTAAGAATTTAATAACGTTGCCACATCTGTTCGTTTCTCCAGGTGTTTCTCGTTGTCGCGGTCGAAGGAGAACCGTCTCCGCGGAATAATTAAATTCCCTATTATTTGCCATTGCTTTTTATGCGCCACCGCGGCGTTAAAAGAAATTCCGGTTAGGACGCCCCCCCGTCCCTTTTTCTCCCTCCCCCTCCCCCACCCCACCCCTTGGCCGTATCTACGGGGAAAACGACAATAACGGCGATCGTACCTCCCGCGGAATGCATTTAAGCCAACGACGTTTCGCGACAGTCAACAAAAATTCTTTCACACCCGGTGGGTCAACCGGTTATTGCCCGCAAAATAATCGAACGCTTAAACCGTTCACCGTTGCGGGGGGCGGCGTGGTGCGCACTTTCGCTTACCTCGCAACCGAGTCCGTGGGGGGCCACTCGAAATTATTGGCAAGTTTCCCAGATACGGCCTGGATTAACATTTTCGGGCCGCACGAAAAACTCCGGCAGCGGCTTACTCTTCGAATAAAGTATCGCCGCGATGGGTCACGCTCCACCCGCGCCTCTATTCTCATAATCCTCGACCTCCTTTCGTCTCAGTCCCCCCTCTTCCTGCGCCCCCCTCCCCTCCCACGTCGCCCCTGGTATCATTCTATCGTCGTCTACCAGCGATCCGGCAACGAAGAGCGACGCCAGGATCGTTCTCCACCCCCCTCGGGACCGACGCGGAATAATGAATTTGACCGCGTGCCATTAAATTACGTTACGGTGACGTTTACAAACGCTACGATGAATATGATATCTAATTTACGGACGGCGAGGGTGTGGGGGGGTAGTGGGGGGGAGGGGGCTTGCCGGTCACTACGACGGAAACTCTCGCACACGGTCTACGCTTTAACGTGGCTCGGGTACCGGGGGAGGGTTGGGTGGCCATTAAATTGAGACGGAGAGAGCACTTGCCGTTTCAGGCTCTCCAGGTGTGGTCTAAATAATGCATACGGGCCGCTGCATAATAGACGATCGTAGGGTACCCCATTCCCGGTGAGCACGGTGGTCACACACCGAACCCCCGTGCCCTGAACGAATTTTTCAACCGCCCGCGCGTATCCGCCGAATAAGAATTTTCACGTGGAAAAAGGATTTCGCGAGGGCAAAGGAGGAGGAGGAGGAGGAGAAGGAGGGGGTGGGTGGGCAAACGGTCAAACAGCGAACGAATTCACGTTTTCGAGTCGGTCGATCGTTGCGTTCGTTTACGAGCAAGTTTTACAGACATCTCGCTCGTGCGCGTAACGAGATATATTGTTTGAACATCGGCTAAAATGGAACCGAAACGCAATTTCAATGTAATATTCCAATAATGGTATAAACGTTCGGCGTAACAATAATAATTTGAGCGTGATACGATAATGACCGTCGAATATGTTTGATGGATAGAACATTATACAAAATCGACGATGAGATTCGCGTTTTGGTCGGGCACGGTGAGCAAGGATTAACGATATTTAAAAAAGCACCGCTGTTCCCCGGGTATTACGTTTGGTCAGGACTCATTAAGGCAGCTAAAAAAAAATTCGTTCGATATCAAAGCGAAGCGCAGCGGCGTCGCCTAATGCTTTTTGACAAATGCTCTTTTATGAACTGTAACAGGGAAGTGGCTTTCGTCGAAATGGCGGGTAACAATTAAATCGGGAGTGACGGGCAATCGAGACCGTCAATGGCCAACCCACGGATTAAAATTCGGATAAAAACTGTTTATCCCAAATACTTTCAATTTCGAAACGCACGGGACGAATGATCGGTCACGGGGAGCAACGTCGCACCGGTTATTATTTAAAAACGGAAATCAACGGATAGCTCTCAGCGGTTCCCCATTAATCATAGAAATCGGATCAATTCGAGCCACGAAATTCGTAACCGTTTATCGAGTGACACCGTCATCGACGTACCCCCTCGGCTCTCTCTCTCTCCCTCTCTCTTTACCCTCGCAGATTACGAGAGATCAATGCCACTCTTCGAACCTATTCGATCTCGATACCCGCGAACGTCATTTCGCGATCGTTCGGAAACGACTGACGTTCCGCAATCACGCGTTTCGTTAAGCGCATACACGCAACGTCCGTTGTAAGTAGATTATCGGGGCGGCAAAATGCGATGGGGCCGCGTGCCAATAACTCTACCGATAATTCGCACCTGATGAAGGCTTAATTGAGTTTTATTGCATTTTAATCCAATAACATTGTGTACACATCGGCGAACGTGGCAGTTTACGAAGTGCGGCGCGATGACAGGTAACATTCGGCGCTTGCCTCTCGGCGTCGTTGCCCGCGGGATCGCCGGTAGGAACGATTCGTCATAATTATCTGGACAGGTGGAAAGAGTGTTACACGCTCCATTGCCGCCGGACGTAAAGCTTTATCATTCCTCGCGAGCGTCGTCTCTACGCCTCGCGCAGACGAAGACGAAGACCGGCGTTTCGTCTCTTCTCGTAAGTAGTACGAGAGCGTCGGGAAAGAATGGCGCGTACCGTTGCGCGAATTATGTTTACCGAAACCGTGAAAGCGCTTTGAATTATTTTTTTTGTTTCCCGCGGAGGATGTCGAGAACGTAGCGAACGTTTCCTCAGAAAAAGCCTGGGACACACATTGTCGTACTGTAGGGAGGTGGTTTTCAATGACGATAAAGTTCTTTATTTTAATTTAAAAGAATATATATATCCCTACATTTAAGTTAGTCACGGACTTCATTCGCTCACAGTTGCGCGACGACACTCGAATCCAAAACGGAAAGGGCACCGACTCGTGGTTCTCACGAGCGTTTATGCATTCACACTTACCACACATTCACACATGTATTCATCACACGCATTCACACACTCTTGCCACGTGCCGCCTTATGACACGGGCACCGATACTTCCCGGTAATCTTTGTTTTAAGGCGGACGTCTCAATCACACCCTTATCGACATTCAATAAACATTCACATCCGCACACCGCACACGCATCACTCGTTATACTCATGCCAATCATTCCGGGAAACACACTCTTAAACATTTAAAGAATCTAAAAACTATGCCGCCGTTATTTTCATTCCTACAGTACCATGCCCGATTCGTGTGTCGGTCGGATGTTGGCTGCAGCAGAAATTGTACGTTTAGCGCTCTAATTGATACGGTGATGTGTGAACTATTGCATTTACAAAAAGTATCGCGCTATTTTGTTAACGATTGACGACCAACACTCGACCGACACACGAATCGGGCATGATGCGGTAATGTGTGTCCCCGGTTTAAGAGCGTGGCCGTAAATAACGCGAGTGCCGCGTCGGTCCCGCGCTGAGTGCGATTGACAGCGATGTCGAAAGGGGGGCCCTTCGATGTATTTTCTTCAACGGGACTACAAGGAAAATTTCGAGCGATGAAAGCCTCGCACTCGTTAAAACGCGCGAACTGTTTAGCACGCAGAGTCGAGCGAAGAAAATCGTCGTGAATTTCAAGAGATAACGGGTGACGCGTCAGCGAAAGAGTTTTTTTGTCCGCGTTTCATTAGTAACTTGTACATTAAAGAGTACTTTATATCCTCGGCTACCTTTATTCCCACGGTACCGCGGGCGAATTAAATCCTACGGAGCATCGAGTCGAACGTGCGTACGAACGCAACGAGTCTCCCATTAAAACGGAATTAACAGCGGAGTATAATCAAATCCGCGGAGAGTGTCGAATTCCTAGCGGAATTTTTGACGCATTTCCAAACCATCGGCCCCCCCTCCTCGATAGTTCTGCGTGTGGGTGGGGTTGAAAAATGCATGGTATTACTTTTCAATTTTGAGCCCCATTCGCGACCCATCGTTCTTTCATTCGAGTCGCGCAAAAACTATGCGACGACGATTCGCGAAATTCGAAACCTCGCCCGTCGGTCGAGCGGGAAACGTCGGTCGTAGGAAAATTTCAACTGGAGCGCGTTAAACGCAAAGTACAAACGACTCTCGATGCTCCCTCAATCGGAACGAGTGGCATTCTCATCGCGAGCGTGACGGGGGATACTTTCCATCCGTTTCCCCGAGCCCCGTTTGTTCGTGCTTTAAACGCGTCTATATCTACAGGAAAGTTCTTCGAACTCCTATAGACCTTTTCCCACGGCCAAGTTGATGATCTTCTCGGGGTCGGGGCGTCGTGTCCGGCGGTTTCGAGGAGGATGCATTCAAAGACCTTCTAAGAGGGAAATACGATACAATGCCGACCGTAACGAAGTATAATTCTCTTAGTTATAGCGCATCGTAGTAGTTCAATGTTCTAAAGACCCCCCCCCCCCGGATGCAGTTTCAAAGAGTAATATAATTACGCGAGGTGCACTCGGGGAAGTAAATACATTGGCAAGGAGTTTCGAGGGACTCCTATCGCTCTCCGCGCACTGTCGACGCGATCTTTATGCGTTTCCATTGGTAACGAGGTTATTCAGAGGGACTAAGGGTTCATTGTTTATATTCGTGTACCTCGTACAAATTCACCTCCGTCGCGGCGAGCAGTCTCGGGGAGTTTCGCGCGAACGGAAAAGACAGAGCGCGCGCGCGCGCGCGAGCGTCGCACTCGTTTTCAAAACCTGCTTGCGCTCGAAAGAGGGCACAAAGGAACGAAATGCGGATGATTCTTGTATACGCGTGTGTACGACGTGTGTGTGCGTGCGTGGGCGAGCCCGCGCGCTTTCTCGGAGAGACGATAAGGGAAAAGAGCAAACGACTGTTTCACCGAATATTTCCCTGGATTCGAGAGTGCGCTCGGATTAACCTCGCTCGGCTGCCTCTGCGAATTAGCCATTGTTATCTCGGAAAACTCCATCTTCCCTTCTCCTTTTAGCGCGCTCCGGCGTAATTTCGCAACTTTCCTACGGCAAGGAATATACTTCGTAACGGCGCCATTACGAAATTATCAGACCGAGGGGTGGAGAATTTAGGGAGGAGGGGGGGGGGGAGGGGGCGGTGCGGCGTTTTACGCGTGCGTGCACTTTTTACGCGGATCGTAAACGCGACGTTCGATCCAATTAAAGGTTCGTTACGTCGAAACCTGTCTGGCCGTACGTTCGGTCGGCTAATGAGTCACGTTTTACGTTTTACGAAAATTTCGGTGCAGCCGGGCCGGCCGCGTCGTCCTATATGTACGCGAGTAGCCGTAATGGAATATCGGAGGAGGCAATCGACGGAAGTTCGGGTGCGTAGTTGCTTAGAATGGTCGAGAACGTCGTGGCACTGTGAGAGAGGGACCACCGGTGGGTGGTTTCTATAATTCATGAGACACAGACACCCGCCGATCCCACCGAGATACGTACGATTGGCCATTTGCTTAGCAAATACCTATATTCCGCTGCCACGGGGACCCACTTACGACGCGGAGTCTGCTACGTTGGAAAATTGCAATTTTCCCCCGGACAGACTTACCCTCGCTTCTACTCGCGAGACGCGTCAGGAGTCGGGACGTTGATTCGTCGGAACGTTACAAAACCACCGACGTAGGCGCGGTGATGAAATTGCAAGTTTGCGCGGAGAGAGAGAGAGAGAGAGAGAGAGAGCCATTCGGATTTCTCTTTAAATTCTTGTTTCCGCCATGCTTCCACGACGAATGATTTATTCTCCGTCGAATGATTTATTCCGCCACGTCGGTGTCGCGGGCTCGAAGGAAAACCTGTTGCGGCGGAGGGTTTTGAAGCGCGGATTATAGAGAGATTGAAAAAGCATAATTTCTCGGAGGCATGTCGACGTTACGAGAGCCATAACAATTTATGTATGCTCCTTTTGGAATTGAAAACGTTCGTACGCGCTTGCCCGTGGCGCACCGTGACGTCGTTACCCCCCCCCCCCCTCCCCCTCTCTCTCCCGACGAAGCCTCGAAAATCCACTTTTATTTTTACACCCCCGAGGAATAAAAGTAGAACTCGGTAGATTTTCCAACGCTATACGCAGTTAGGATACTTAAATCTCCGTTTGCCCTTTTTACGTCCGTCGAAACGCTGCTGCCGTAGCGATCCCTCCCGTCTTGGATACTTCATATTTCACGAACTACTTCGCTTTACACGCCCCCGAGGCTCTTTTGAGGGATGATGAACTCGCGCCTCTTTGCCTCCCCCCACACCCCCTCCTCAACCCCACTCGTACCGTCCCCCACTCATTCCCGCTTCGTTATCAATAATAAAATAAGTACATACACGATTAAATAATATATGGCACAATCACGTTCCGAGCATAAAGTTAGATTATCTTCGGGGGTGGAACGAAGGCTCCGTGCTTCGTTACTCGAGTATCGTAATTACCGGTTATTAACGCGGGATAGAGTCGTGATTTATTCATGTTTTAATAAAGATCGCCCGTGCTCGTGAACTTTCGACGACCGGGCTCGCTCGTTCGGCAGTTTTACGCGTAGATCGAGAATTATGATTTCGAGACGTTCGTACGAGTTACGTCTCTCTCCCCCCCCCACGGGCCGAATTCTTATTGTTCGTTCGAAACTTTTATTTTCGTATCGTTTGTGCCTCGCGGGGGGAATACGCTCGTGTCGGCAGTTTTTAATGAACGAACTTGAGTTTACCTTTCGATCCGCCCTACCGTCTAAAAAGCTACCTTTTCTTTCGCAGAGACGGACAGGTGGGCGTCTCGAGGAATTCTTCATCGCGGCGAAACTTCGAGTATACGCCGAGCTTCGTGGTTTTTCGTTCGCGATACGGCGCCCACAGTCACATTTTTTAATCCCACGGAGAGACGCTCGGTAGTCGACAGAACCCGACGGCTCATATTAAAGCGAGACGATAATTTGATATTTCGAGAGCCATCGAGTCTGAAAACCACGAGAGAGAGAGAGAGAGAGAGCACTGAGACCGAAGAAGGACATTAACGCGACCCTTATTACTCTGCATTAAGAACGAGAATTTTTCCTCGGTCGCGTTGTCGAACATTTCGAATTCTCGTTTCATCCCCCCCCCTACCCACCGGATATCCTTCCAGGTATTACGCGCGTCGAGCGCGAGAGGGATGCGTCGCGATAACGCGACTCCGGAGTCGATAACTGGATGGGCAGCCGACACCCTTCGGATAAAACCGTGACAACTCGAATATTCCTCGAATTGGACGGCCGGGGGGCCGGTAATTGATTTCTCGGACGAAGACGAAGTCGAGGAGAAAAGGCGGTGATCCCATTACAGCGGGGTAGAGAAGACAGGGGAGATGGAAGAATTCGTTGTCACCCTAGTCCACCGGCGGGGGGGAGGGGGGAATGGAAGGAAATTGAAAGGAAGAGAAACCGAGTATAAAGTATGCATTACGACGGTAGCAATGCGGTAAATCGGATTGCACTTATCGACCTAAGTCGTACCGATCGAATACCCGTGAGAACGCCGCGAGTACCATCCGCGAACCATCGATCGACGGACGTGTCACCTCGAGAGATAGAGACCCGCTTAAACGATACCGTACCTCCGTTCTACCGTGTTTCGCAGATTAATGTTCTATGGTGGGTTACGTGCCACGGAGCCCGGGGTGGAGGGGTGACACGGCGAATGAACTCGGGTACGCAACATCGAGCGAAATATACTACCTTGAACTTCGTCAATGCCCCGGTCGTCGTCGTCGTATCCGTGTACGTTCGGCGATCTTGAAACTCGAAAGTTCGCCGGTGAACGCGAGGGGAGACGATCGTTACAAACACCGTGTTACGATGTTGTTCCGTCAACAACGGGAATCAATGTTACGAGAACACCTTGCGCGCGAGCCATACGGCGAGAGAGCGGCTCACGACGAAATTGCCTGAACTTTAATATGTCGCGCGGCTCGAGTCCTTCATCCGTGGAAGGGTTATATCATAGGCGTGTGACTTTTGGAGAAGGAACTCGCTGACTGCATCGAAACGGAGGACCATTACTTACGACGGGACGATATTAGAGGGCGAAGTATTGCGAGCCGCTCGGATCGTCGCTTTTGTGTCGACGGATGAGAGCAAAAAAGTCGTTGAAGTAATTCAAAGTAGACTCGTTTGGATGTAACCCGGGTACGCGAGCCTATGCGAGACGTCGTTTCTCGAAATCATCCGAGTCGATACCCAGCGATCGATGGGACTTGACGAGTAAGATGTTTTGGTGGAAAGTAGAAGAGGTGAAGGACTAGGAGTTTGGATGTTGGACTCGGTGATAAGGGGGCGTACGCGAGAAAGTGGTGACTCGGGGTCTAAGGGCGATTCTAGAGATGTACAGAATATTGGCTATAGTAATCTTACGACTAACTTATGATTAGAGAAGGAGGAGAGCGGATCGGTACATTACAACAGATTTAAGGTTCCGGCTCTCGGAACACAATGCCCACTATTAGAAAGGGCCCGCGCCACTCAAAACGTCGAGCGCAACGTGCGCGTCTCCTTTAAAATATAGCTGTCGCTAACAGGTACAACGGTAATTTCCTCCATATCTGACGCGCGTGTCTTCGCGCGTCTCCGCAAAGAGATAACCCCGCCCCGTTAATTTTCAATATAAAATTCCGCCGTGCTTCGCCCTAAAGACACGGGACTCCCTTGCAATCCTAGAACCGCATACGTACGTGACGATGTTAAATCCCGGATCATATTCGATTGGAATACGAGTAGTCGAAGAGGTACGAGGCGACACCTTCGGTGTAACGGCGCATCGAGTAGATTCTAGCCGCCCATCCAGTTTCCAACTAGGCGAAGGGGCGAAACGTATTGGTTCTACGTGAACGGGGCGGCTCTGGGAGTGTTCTGCATTATTTATGTCTCGCAGGGTAGACGCTGGGAGGGCTGCATCCATAGGCGGCCTCACGTGGCAAACACAGATCACGTTAATGCCTCTCGGGGTATTGTCGTATTTTATGGAGACCCGCGACCCGACTTTTCTTCATCGGGAAAACCGTGGGTCGCGAACGTGCGCCACGGTAAATGATGTTTTCGATATCCAACCGATTTTCCCCCCTAAGCTCCTGCCCCCACCTCAACCGCCCCCACCGCGAGCGGGACTTTTTTCGCCGTCGAACAATGGCCCCTCGGTTTATAAGTAAAAAAAAATCCGTCAAACCGGTGTGCATCGTGCGTGGGAAATGGAATTTTAACGCTCCGAATCGCTGTAACCGTAAGGCCGCGGTCGAATTCTGTCGCGGTACGTGTACCGCCGCGGCGGGTCCTTTGTTCCCTACCTCTCTCTCTCTCTCTCTCTCTCTCTCGCGCCCGATATTTCGTCGCGAAATATTACGTCAACAGATTTCGCATTCTGGAGTTTCAGGCTTGAAATTGCTTTCGTTCGCGTCGCGGTATTGAAATTCCCTTGCTCAATTTGACCGATAATTGAACCGAAAATCTTTGAGGTCAAACAGAAGTGAATTAGCGCCGGGCTAATTGACCGACCGGACGAACCGCGCCAACGGGGCTAACGCCGATAAATACGACGTACGTTGCGAAAGTTCTAATATTCGTCCTACGTAGACTCCTCGAGGTGGATTCGAATGCGTTCGGCACTCGTAATATTTGATTCTCCGCCTCGAGATATCCTCCCGTCTGTCGTATTTAACGTTGCGAACCATAAACGCATCGCTCGTATACGGGGATAATAACCCAATAACGCACGCGATAACAGCCGTACGTGCGGCAAATGGAGTCGGTACGTACGCTTCGCCGTGGAAATTCTCGTCCCTACGAGAAGCGTCCGCGACGGCGGGAAAATATTTCTCCGAGAAAAATAACACGATTGCGCGAGCTCTGCTTAAAAAAGAAAAAAAAAATGCGGACGCCACGTTAATTCATGGAATTCTGATAGCGGCGGGCGCGTTCGACCCGACGTTTATTTACGAAAAACGGCAGTTTACCTTTTTTGACGAATGGAAATTAGCGGCAATCTATGCTGGACATCTTCCACGAAGCGTTTTTAATCCCGGTAGCGATAAAAAAAAAAAAAAGGTCATCCGGAATGCACGCCGCGGCAATAAAACCCACAAACTCGTTTCGTATTCGAACGAATTGGGCCATAAAATGATTCCATTACTCCCTCGATATTTTTTTGCATTCCGATGCTCGTTGATACGTATTTTAAAAAATTTCGATCCACTCGCGAGACGTATTTACATGTATATCTCGGATTATTTCAGTTACGTGTGCGCGCGCGAGTATTTTTTTTTTTCCGCGCAGAAGGGCAAAGCAAACGCGCCGAGTTAAATGTTATTCGTTTCGGGACTAGATGAGTGAAATTTGCATTAAACATTTGCCCGTATAAACGACGCGTTTTTCCGCCGAAAAAAAACTTCTTTTTTTTTCACCGTCAAATTCCTTTCCTCGTGTACGTTTAATTTCATATTCAAAAACCCTTCCGCATCGCGCGTGGAATCGTCGGCGTGTAATGACCAACAATTTCAAAAAATGTTTCGGCAGGGTCGCGTTAAAAACCGCGATGCCGTTTAAGCGACGCGAGAAACAAACGTATCGCCCGGACGTCATCGAGAGGGACACGTTGTTCGCGAAACGTGAATCGCGCTGTACGGGAATATCGTTTAACAATTATTTCCAAAAATACTAGTATCGCCGAGAACTTTAGATCGATCGCTTTAATTACGAGAAAATGGAATTCTTTCCGGGCAAAAGTGCAGGTGGAGGCAGAGTTTCCTCTCTCCCTTCCCCATCCCCCCCGCCCTCACCTTTCTCTCGCGAAACTTTCTTCATGGTTCTCCGTGGAGCGATCCGCCCTTTAATATCTCTTGTTCTTTTGGCTCGCGTCGTTCAGCCCCGTTGAACGAGCGTAATCGTTAATGCGTTTACCCCTGGCGCTCGTGTTACGCGCCCCGTGGAAATACAAAATACCATTGTTCGACGCCGTCGCGAAGCGCAATTCCTCGCGTCGGATAGTAGAAAATACTAACAAAACGGTGTCAATGGCGCATACGACAGCTGTATCGCGTTGCCTTGATCCGTATTCGGATATTCCTATATTCGAACGGAAAAGAGAGTCACCGAGGCTCGTAGTTTCGAGTTTGATAAAACATGCCCCGTATAAATGGCACGTCGAAGTGGAAATGGCAGTTTTTTTTTTTTTATGACCCCGGCAATCCGGTAGCATTTTCGCAAGTACACCGATTCGTGCGTCGTTGAGTTTCCGCCTCGTGGCGCAGCTTCGATACGTGACGTAGGAAAATTAAAGCTATGGTAATCGACGTTGGGGGGGGGGGGGGTATAACGTTTTTTTATTTCCATCGCGCCACGGGAGGCAACTGAGAATCGTGGCAAAATATCGTTAACTCTCGTAGACGTACACGCGATCACCCCGCTACGAGTCTCATCGTTGACGCGTAACAAATGTCTGCCGTTGTCGCGACGCAAAGGAATTTTAAATCGACGCGCATCGTTCGTCTAGGTTTCATTCCAGATATCTCTCCCGACCCGATGGAAATGGAAAGTATCCTACGAGCGGTGCGTTCGAAAAATTCTCCGCTCAGACGGGGGAGCGAGGGGTCGCCGTTCGAGATTGTTTCGAAACCGCATTTGGCCGTCGATCGATCAACAAAACGCGCGGAAGGCGCATAAAGCGGAAACTGTGCCAGTGGCGCGAAGAAATGGCGCGGAAATTCGCGTGTTCGTGGATGGGTGTGCGCCAAACAGGGCGGGCGAATGATTTAAATTTTACTCTGTTCGAGAATCGACGAAATAACGACAGTGGCGGTATGACGGGGGGTGGGAGGGGGGGGGGGGTGGAATAAATTCGAAAGGTTGGGTGTCCGTAAGGACGAGGGCAGATATATCCGCCATTCCGCATAAAGAATTCAGCCTCGCGAGCAACGGAAGCTTCCAACGGCTCGTCTCTATCCCGGACACGGCGTTAACGTTAACGTTGACGCGCAACGTAACAACCCGCCTAACGGGACCGCGTAACGCTTGCGCGCTCCCGCTCCCCCTCCCCCTACCCCCCTCCGTACATCGACGATGTAATGCAACTACTCCTGGGTTCCTCGGCTCTCTCGGGAAATACCCGCTGGCTTTACCTGCGTCCCACCTTTCCTGGGATTGCGACCTATCGCGAGAGACCATCCACTTTGTCCGATGCGAAGCCTTTGTCTACCGGCGTGGTTTCGAGGTCTTCCCAAAGTCTCCTCATCCCCCCCCCCCCCCCCCCACTGCGCGCGCGAACGGAAGAGAGAACCGCCCGCCTCGTCGGGAAGATGACTTTCTTGATCCGGGCTTACGATCGATTACGAGTAAGTACACGGGGAGGACGACGGACACTGCTGGAACGCCACACCGGCGGTATGCGATTCGCGCAACTTTCCGCACGTTTGCGCGCTCGAATTCGATGTGATTTTGGAAGCGTGAGATTTCGCGAAAGAGGTCGTCTTGAAATTGGTGGCTTATTCCACGACGATCTGTGCCGGCGAAGCCTTTGATGCGGCTCCAACGGGAAAACCGTTCGAGCGGTTATGTAGAAACCTTCAGCGGACGCGTCTGCGTTCCGCGACCGGAGGGGGAATGGGGTTATTTGTCGAAGAGCGACACGCGGGATTTGTCGGGGCCCTTCGTGCTGCCTCGAGACGGGCAGATTTAAGGAAGTAAGATTGCCGGATAGAGACTCCGACGTGTCTCTGAACAAAAGTAACCTTCCCCTCTCGCGTAACAATTGTTTTCCAACCGGGACGCGTGTGTTTATCCATTCGCGTCGCTCTCTCTCTCTCTCTCTCTCTCTCTCTCGGCTCAAATTTGACTGCTAGCGTGGTCGACGGTACTCGCGAGCGCCGACAGAAGTGTAAATTCTCGTATCACGGTGTTCGCGAAGCGTGTGAGAGTAGGGCAGCCGGTACGCGATACGATACGAGACGAGACTGTTAACGAAAGAAGTCGCGCGATTGAACGCGCTGCTGCTGAATGCCCGACGGACGTTGAAAGTCAACGCGCGGAGAGAGAGAGAGAGAGAAAAAAAAAAAAAAGAAGGCACCGTGTACTTCAATATCGTTAATTAAAAATTCAAATCGTATCTTCCGCGCGGCTGGAGGCACGACTCACTGTACCCCGCGTCACCATCTCCTTTTCAAAAGGATTCGCGTGCGCGTCTGGCAGATCCCATCTGAAATTTCAAACCCAAGCTTCGTCGCTGACTTTCACCGGGATTATCGTGCCCCGCCCGCTTAATGAAGCGGAAGTAACGCGCTCGACGATGGATCAAACTCATTTTGCGATCTTCCATCGAGCACGGGCGACGTCCACCGGTCTGGATCCGCTTCCCAATAGAAAAAACTCTTCATCGGTTCCTTACGTTCTTTACGCGTCGATCGCGACGCCGAGCGGATCGGGGATAGAGATTTTTCGTACGGCAGCATCGTAAACGGATATACGCCGGTCGCGCGTCTCTCTCTCTCTCTCTCTCTCTCTCTTTGTATTTTTCACTCGAATTTATCTGACGGCGAGAAGGAAAATCGTCCCCCGTTCGGGCCATTGATTCGCGGGGGCATTACGCGCGGGCGAGGCGCCACCTATGACGTAATACGGAGTTTCCCCTCCCAGGAAAATTTATATTCCCTTCGCGTCGCCATCGGTATGCGGTATTTCACGGTAGAGTCGTACGAGACGTCGGTTTTCGTTACAAAAGCTCCTCGGGGGCATTGACAAATCATTCTCACTTCGGAGTACATATACCCACGGTTATTTCGTTCGTTAGTTTAATTCGCTTAATTACGACGTCCAGTACGAATCCCTTTGATATCGTCGTCCAACGTTGCGCGCAGTACATTATGCTGGAATTTGAAGGGGAATCAAAACTACTTTCCTCCCATACTCTCGCCTCGTGACATCGTGTTTCGCGCTCGGTCGCTCGGGGTTCGAAGTCCCGCGACGAACCGACACGAACGGGGCGACACGCGTCGCTTTTAATTCGACACCCTTAATAGCCATGGAAGTCCGGTCAAACTAATTCCCAAACCCTCGTTCCTGGCGTAATGCGCGTGTTTACGAGGATCTCGTTAGATAGAGTCCACCTGGAACATTCTGTTTTTCGGAATCTCCTACCGCGACGCACAGAGGGACGCGGATAAATCGAACGGCAGCGGCAACCGTTCGAGGCGATTCGAATCTAGTGGCCGGGGTTAAAGTACGGCAGGGTGGGAAAGACTCTTGCCACTTCGCGAGTGCCACCGGATTCCAGGATAATCCTCATAATATTCGCGCGAGCCGCCACAGTCCAACCTCCGGCATTTCAATTTCAATTCAGGTGCGACGCGCGGCCGGCATACAGAGTCCCTTGATTAATTTCCTTTTCCCTATGCCCCCCCCCCCCCGCCCCTATCGCGCCCCGGCTTTTCCCTCCGTTCGAGCACACTTCTGACCTTCCTCGACTCCCCCCCCCCCACCGTCCGGGGTGGAAGAGTGGGATTGGATGTCGACAAAGAACAAGGACGATCTGGCAATCGGCGAACGGTGGTAATCCAATTTTGCCGCAAATATCCTAGACCGTGGCGATCGAACCGTTGTCGGGTATTGTCATGGACCTCAATCATGATCCTTCCCGGCCACTGTTCGCCGACCGAACTGTACGGTCACGTTTCCGCCTTTATATCGCTAATTACGCGTGTCCCGGCGTCGCCGTGTATTCGCGAGCACTCGAGCGTCGACCGGCCGTGGTCGGGAGCGAGCACGCGCGCGCGGTCGTAGTACAGGGGTAATCGTAATCGTAAGTGCACGGGGAGGATTCCGTATTGTGCGTACGTTGGAAAAAGAAGGGGGGTTTTAAATCGTGCTTCGATGGTGGGTTAGGCAGTGGCAACGATGGTCGCGAGATTGAACGTTAAAGTACGAGCTTATTGATAATTCGATAGAATCGTAATTAAGGGAGCTGAATGTGCGTAACGAGCGTTTTTGAGCGTGACGCGAGAGCCGAGTAAGTACGCTCGACAGACGGGCCCGGTAACGTGATTCGCGAAAATATACGGCTCGTGGTTTTCAGAGTTTTCAGAGTTAGTATTCCGCAATGTCACGGGATAGGTGTGAATTTCTTTTTTAACACGCTTGGAAACCCCGCCGCGGCGTCCCTTTTCAGCGAGATAAACCACAGGCGTAGAGATTCGTTATCAAAAACTCCCGACGCTGAGAAACTTTTCGATGTCGTCGCGGTTTTACATTTTTCGAACGACGCGAACGAAGCAACGCGGCGTACCAGACGCGCGATGATATCAGAAGCTCTCGATACTCGGATTCGAATTACCCGTCGAATTCGAAAATAAAGAAAAAAAGAAATAAATAAATCGAATTTTTTCCCCAACCGTCCGTACCACCGGGCCCGGAATGCACGACACGTTTCACGGAACACTGCTTTCTCCGACGCGAATACACGACAGTGAAATGAAAAAAGTTTTCATTTTGTCAGTGGCATACTCGGCGCGAGTGAACTTTGCGATCAAAATTATTTTTCCCCGACTTCAGGACAGATTTCTCTTTGGCCGACATATACGAGTGCACTCCCCCGGCCCGTTTGTACGAAAAGGCGAGGCGGTAATTTAATTGAAAAAAAAAAGGAAGAAAAAAAAAAAAAGCTCCGTCCAACGGGACAAAGACCAGGACTTTTCGATTTAATTGAAAGTCAAAAAGCTCCATACGGTTGCCCGCGATCCCCCTTCACGGTGGTTTTAAAATTGACTGACAGTGACCGGCGACTTTCGAACTCGACGAACCGCGCATTCAATTGCACGTGACCTAATTTATCTTGTAACGGTAGCTGCCCGCGTAGACAATCCTCCCACCGCCATTCTTTTCGCTTTATTGTCGCGAAAAGTTACACGTTCAACGAGGAACCCGCGATGGGTACGCGTCCACGTACACGCGCAAGTCGATACGCCAATTCGGAATTCGATAACGCCGTTAATCAGGCCCCTAGCTCGAATACAATCCTGATTACGCATTCAGAGATCCGTGGGACGGAGGCGGGGCAAATTATGCACGTACCTCGCGCACGCCTAACAATTGGTATTTCCATTCTTTATTCGATTCGACGGACGGTAAATACCGAACGTTAAATTTCGCGCGAAGGCGAAGATACGCTTTGTTTGATTTTATAATCCGGAGCGGCGAATCTCAAAGTTTGCGCTATTAACGGAAACTCCGAAACCAACGAACCGATGGAAATCGTTGAATTTGATCAAAGCTAATAACCCATTCGTTCCATCGATTATAGAATTATCTATCCGGCGCGGAGTATTATAAAAATACGGAAAAAACTTTCGCAACATCTTTTCCCGCAGTAAACTATGAAGAATCGTTTGTATTCGCGGAGTACGAGCGAAAAATGTCTACGAACAAAGAACATCGTCGCGGTAAATCAGACGCTCGTAATGGCGGCGCCGGTACACCTAATTTCAAGTTTGACGACGAAATTGGAGTTCTCGGGTTTCAACCGTGAAACCAGGGAATAGAGAGAGGGAGAGAGAGAAAGAGAGCCCAGTTCCACGGGATTATGCCTCTCCGCGTTATCTTTTCACGATGCTCTCTTACCACCGGGATTCCTTCGTTTCCGGAGCAATCGAGGCCAAATGAGACTCTATTACGTCCTTTTCTCTTCACGATACCTTCGATTCCCCCGGCCAGTAGTCCGAGCGCGAACCACCAGAGAAATTGCGGTAGAATCGACGACCTCAAAGACAATGCGGTCTTATTTCTATCCCGTCGCGAGATTCGATGGGCGCTAAAGGAAATAAGAAAATGCGCGCCGGTCGATCGCACGTAAATACCTTCTTCTATACGTTTCGTTTAAACTTAAACGCACCAGCGATCTTATCGAGACTAATCGTGTATGCGTGGAGTGATAAAATTCTCTAAGGATGCGCACTGCCGAAGGATTGCAGTGTAGCGCGTGAATGCGTGTGAATGCGTACGGATGGGATGTGTGTGCGTGGAGGCGTTAAGGTAGAATTTCGTTACCACGACCGGTCGCAGTCGTCGACGACTACCACAAATGTTGTCATCGGTGCTTCGATCATGTTACCACGACCAGGCCCAGTCGTTCTTGTCATTATTCGCCCATCCTTCGCTTCCCCCGCTACTCGCCGGTGCATGCTGTCTCTGTCTGTCTTTATTTTCAACAATTTCAACGTGCCTGTCGTCCGACGACCAGTCGCAGCACCAGATCGGGCTAGTGATGCGATCGGTCGGGTCGCACGACGACGGAGAGTAGTGATAACAAAATTGGACCCATTTAAAACAACGTGTCCAGGGTGTCGCGGTCGTCCACGACTGCGATCGATCGTGATAACGAGATCCTACCTTCAGAGTGGGGCACGACCCGACGAGGCCCAAAAAAATTCATACGAACGACGTGTATCGAACGGCGAACGGTAAGTGTCGAGAGTCGATTAGACTCGTCGAGACGTTCGTAAAGAGTCGTTTCAGCTTTTAAAATATATCCAACCGTTATCCCGAATTCCCAAACCCTCGATCCCTACATATGCGATTCGAGGGTTTTACCTCCAGCGCTTCCGAACATCCCTTCAATATTTCAACGATTTTCGGTGCTTCGAACGGCCGGAGTAACCGGTTACGATTTTTCCGCAACAACGCGGATCTTCTGCCACTTTTCCACCGTTAGGCGGATTGGAGCGATGCCGGGGGGGGGGCATTAATGCGAACGGTATAAAACAATCTTTCCAACCGCACCGAAAACACAAATCCCGCGCGTACCAGGAGTCACGTACGCCGTGCATAGTAACGCGGCCCTCGGAGCTATGTATGCGAGTGTACCCGCACACCAATTGCCTCGCGTTATGACCGCGTACCGGGTAGATACCACTCGAACCTTTGCCGGGGGGTACGAACGGGGGGGGGGGATGGGTCGGGGAGAATTATTAACGAGCCACTACGCGGCATCTCCCAGCATTAATATATGAGTACAATCGTCCCTGTACAACGTAACCTTCTATCCCAAACCTTCCTCCCCGCAACCCTACCCGAGCGCACCACCGCTACTTACAATCTACACGCTATAACGGCACTGTAAACTGGGCCGAGTGGTTGAGTTTTCGTGGTTGGAAAAAGCGCGGCACGATAATTCCGGGAATTATTTCCGGGGGAAAGCCCCGGTTGCTCGCTCTCTCTCTCCTTGAATTCGTACTTGCCAAGCCAACCGCCATTGTTGCCACTCTGCCTCGCGGGCGAGTCTCGCCCCCGCGTTATCTTCTTGCCTTTGCCAAGGAAGAAATCTGAGGGCAATATTAACCGGAGGTGTGGTCTGCGAGCGACATTAGCGAACTACTACTACTACTACTACTATCGCCCCTTTCCTTCCTCCTCGCTACTCGAGGCTCATCCGCCGTTTTCCGACGTGTTTTCTCCGCGAGATAGAAAGGGAGGGGGGTTTTAGAGAGGGGGGGGGGGCGAACCTATAAAACATTCCACGGGGGCGAAACAAACGCGTTGGTGTGGGCTTTGGGTGTAAAAAAAAGAAATTCGAGGTCGATGCACGAATCTAAATGAAATTCCAGAGAGCTCCGTGGAAGACAGATAAGATAGATAGCGGAGTAAGTTCAGTACCGTTGGGATGGTTAATCGTCGAGTAATCTCGACGCTAGCGGCAAAACAACGGTTGCCCGCGTTACGGCGGCGTGGAAATCAACATATACTCTCCCGTCATTGCTCAACGGCTTCTTGGGATCGATTTTTTTTTCCCTTCTTCTTTTTTTTTTCTTTTCTTCTTATTATCGTCGGTTCCTACTACCGATTCTTCGTTTCATAAATCGTACGCGCGATTAACGAAGGGTACTACGGGATTAACGTATGTGAGAGAGGAGAGGAATTTTCTTGAAATTTATACGTCTCGACCTCCATACGACGATTGAAAACGGCCCTACGGCAGGAGTCTCGTGGCGCATAGGTGGCTCCACGGGTTGCATAAAAGGATTAAGTTTAATCTCGCCACGTCGAACGATTACAGGTGTACGAGGGTTTATTCGACATGGCGGATTACGGGTCGCCGTAAGGATCCGCGGAGCCGTGCTATCGCAAACTCTAGCTTCCACGTACGGCGAATGGGGACTGGTAACTGGGTCAAGCTTATATCAGCCACCTTCGTCGTACCCTATAAAAAGCGCGCGTACAATCAATCTTGGCCCGGGGTCTCGCCATGATTTACGCGTCTCTCGCTCCCCGATGCATTATAGCAATCTCCATCCTCGCGTTTCAATCGCGAGGAAGCATATTTTGATCTTGGAAGTATCCTCGGTTCCACGGGAATTTGTTTCCAACCAGTCGTCGTCTCGCTCCTTTTGGTTTCTCTCATTTCCCTGGGTTTCGCTGTTTCTCCCTCCATCCCCCCCCACCCCCCTCGCCCCTCTCACCGCCCCTCTGTCTCGACTCGGAGAGCGTGAAACACAGCAATACTTACCGCTTCCCTGCCGCGATAAGAAGATCGCGGAGACACACTCCGTGATACATTCGTGCCAACGCGGCCACTCGTAATTCAAAAATATCGCGAGCAACAATGTTCCAGCAGCAGCAGCAGCTTTCGCGCGCTCCCCCGTGAGAAATGAGCTCCCTAAACGCTATCCGAATGTTTCTTCCAACCCCCTTTTTATTTCTCTCTCTCTCTCATCATCTCTCACCGATCTCTCTCGCTCCCTCTCTCACCCCCAAAACACGACGTCGCTCCTCTCCCAAGGTTAGCACCGAAGAAATTATGGTCCGAGGGATTCGTCCTGTCCCGAGGAATTCTCTGTATCGTCGGGACCAACCCGAGCGAGCGCATCCGCGTCGGCGAACGTATCCGGATTCCTACGTGCTTCTCTATTCTTATCCGCGTACGACAAGACGAATGGTGGACCGTTTCACGGTTTGCATAGCCGAGATTCTGAAATCTATGAGAATCCAGTGGCCTTCTTTGACCCACCCGGGGCTGGAAAAGACCGTCGACGCGCTGCATACGATCTTCTGTGTCCGAACGCGAACTCGACGTCCCCGTCGCGACATTGCCAACGAACGTAAGCATTACTTTCAGGTGGACGGGGGAGGTTCGTAGCGGCCGACGACGCGTTATTTGATTTCGCGGGGAAACATTTGTCATGGGAGATTTATGCTCTCGGCGGGGACGCTTTGGTGGTTATAAATTAACCATTGTAGTATCGCGTGTACCGTTCGTTGCGTATAAATGTATTACGCGACGCGCGCGCGCGCTACGTTGGGTAAACATTTGCAAATAGATTATTACGTTTATACGTTATCCTTGAAACGCGAATATTTTCCCGCGGACAGGAGGTTTTTTTTTTTGGGCGAAAGGCTAATAAACTGTTTTACGTTAAACGTTTCGAGTGTAATTGTTTCACGGCGATACTCCGGAAAAGGAGTCTTCATTTAAGGGGTCAGCCTGAAATTTTCAGACACGATTTTTTTTTGTAATCTTCTTGAAGTTTATACTTAACACATTGACAGCCGGCGACCTGAGAGACATTTAAAGCCTGAGCGCCGGCAACGTACCGGCAACTTAAACCCCGAACGCCGGTCTTATTCGCTTGTTTCTGATCACTGAATAGCCAAAAAAAAGATATTTAAAACATTATATATTTTCGTAAAATAGTACATTTTATTTGCATATTCGTGATATACAAATTAGCGGTAATTACAAATTTTAACTAAATCGAAATTTTTAATTTATGATTATAAAAAAAATACAGTTTCTCATTTTATGATGGATTATTACATATATATAACTACTCAAGCGACGGACACGAAAATCCGCGTTTTCGCGGGATCGGCTGTCAATGTGTTAACACGCTACTCCTTAACGCCCACCCGTTCAAAAAACATGAATCTTCGTAAACATTGATGATCCAATTATGACGATAAATAGCAATACACAGTGTTTCTTGAAAATGTTAATGTTCGAGACAGCGGCGGTAGTTTAATGAGAGTTGCGACGCGCAATTAATTAATTCCCGTAACTACAGACGATTGTTCCGTCGGCGCTAACCGAATCGTCGCGAGTTTAAAATGCAGAATTACGTAGGTAAACTCGAGTTCGTAAGTTGTTCCTCCGACAAAGTACCGCTTCTCGTGATTCCTCATAATTACGTTCTCCCCCCCAAACGACGGGTCTCCGTGACAACAAGTGCTCGCAATAGCCATTCGCGCGAACTCACGGCGACACTTTACGACCAACCGACGACTACTACCACACCGTGCGTGGCTCGTTTCTTCTAACCTACTCGCGTGTCAGCCGACAATGCAATTTCGGGAGCTGTCCTTCGCCGAGTGGCGAATTCACGCGAAACACCTCGGGATCGAGCGGAACCCATCGCGCTCGCTCGCTCGCTCGCTCGTTTCCGAAGATAACGACGGTACGTAACAAACGCGTTACCGCGTCATTATCGTATCGTTTTCTTCGCGACGTCGATCGATAATATTCACCGAGTCACTCGCCGGCGCGCTGACAATCTTCGGAATATTCGTATCAAATGTCTTTATCGATCCGAAGCAGGGCCGAACGAGCGAACTTTCTTCTTCTTCTTCTTCTTCTTTTTTTTTCTCTCGTCCCCGGACGGGTCTGGAGAGTATCGTCAACGTCGCTTCGACGAAGCGCGCAAAGGCAGAAAAATGTAAATTGAAATCGTCGAATCTTCTTTAATCGCCGAACCGTTCGCAAATTTCAACCCGCCGATATTCTCCCCGGGAGTGAGTATTTCCCTAACAACGCGAAGATATCCGTTTCAATCTGTCGGCTCTCGTTCGCGCTCGTAAGAATGATAATACCGCGAGAGATTTCCCATCGGGTGAATAAAGGCAGGACTGGAACGCGGCTAACGACATTCCTAATAAAACCAAAGACACTTACTTCCCCATCTTAGCGCGTTTACGAGGGAAATTTGTACGGAATGACCGTTGCCAACGCTCGCAATCGGTTGCCACCTACAAATGACACAATATCAACTCCCTTCAATCTCCGTTCCGAGAGCGTCGTATAGCTTCGTTTCCAACCTGACGGAAGCGATGGGAATAGACGCGCCGGGTAGACACAGGGGGTGGGGTGGGGAGAAGAAGGGGGGGAAAAAAAAAGTAGAAGAAGAAGCTTCCGCCAAACTGTCGTACCTCTTATCGCGCTTACGTAAGACGTCGCACGCGTCGTTGCATTAGAAGTCGGTCGTGTTTCCGTCACAGCCGGGGTTACGGGATGCAACCGGGTACATTATGTAGCCAGTTTTGAGCAACGACCGATAGAGGAGCGTCGGGCGCAGGCATGTGGATGGGGGGAGGGAGGGGGGGGGGGGGGAACACATACCTTTAAGTACCGGCTGATATAGGCGCGTCAAACGCAATTTCTTACTCGCGTTATCCCCCGGAGCATCCCGCATTTGCATAGCGTGACGTCCCGCATTAAGTTCCATCGGGGCGTGCAACGACGTTGCACCCAGCGAGAGGACCTCTCTCCTCGGGTATACGCGTCACTCGGTAGCGCGGGATTCAATTACGCGCTGACAAACAATGTCGTATTCGTTATCGATGATCTCGCGACGATTCTCCTCTTTTCCCTCGCCTCTCTCTCTCTCTCTCTCTCTCTCTCTCAGTTTAAAAAGAAGCGTGACATAAACGGTAAATTTAATCCACCGAACGTCAAGCTGGTCTCATGAAAATTTCCCCAAAGGCCAACACGATTTATTTATCGCGATTTTTATCCGCTATTCTCCGCCTCGATTGCAATTGCAATCGTCGCCAAATTTAAAAAGCATCCATTTCGCGTTCGCGTCGGAATTTAAGTTCCGTCTCGATCGTAATTTTTTTAACGACTCGGCGAGCAATCGTTATCGAAATGGCAAAGGTCATTTTTTCGTGCTAATCGAAGGGATTTTAATGTCTCGCCGATCGGCGACTCTTGATATTCAACGACACAATTTCGACGCCGTAACTCGTTATAGCCTGCACGACTCTTTAATTGTACGATCTGCAACCGCAGCACGCGTTATTAGCGATGTGTTTATTACTACTCGTGCTCCGTAATTATTGGATATTTTCCCTCGATACGGTGATTATTTCCCCCCCCCCCATCCCCCCCCGCCCCCGTTCGTAACATTTTCTTACCATCGAAAAAATCCGATGCGAACGAATGACCCAGTTGCGACTCCCGACTCGTCGGATTTTATGCACCGCCGGGACGGATTCGTGTAACGCGCGATTCTCCTTCGCGCGACTCCGACGCATAATACGCTATTCGCTGTTATCGTTCGTGCAATCATATTTGTTACTCTTATCGTCGCCGCAACGACTCTTGGTATTTTTCATTACGGTCCGCTCGGCTGGGTTCCGATTGACCGATCGACGCTGTTTCGATTCGACTATCCTCGACGCCCCCGCCCCCGCCACCCCCCACGAACGTAAATGAATCCGTCCATCGTTATCTATCCGTCTCTCGTTGCACGGTACCAATTTTTAATTTACAGAACCGCCTCGCGCCTCAGCCGCAAGTTTTTGGTCCCAGCGGAATCTAGATGGTTTTTACGAGCCGCGGTATAACTTGCCCGCGCAACTTCATCACCATTAATAAGAAGTTAACGAAGTTACTCCCCCGGCTGCGACCCAACGTCCTCCCACCACGTCGCTGGCGCCACTCTAACGTCAACCCCACTCCCCGCCCTTTTCCCACCCCCCCACCCCCCCGGCAAGCTCGTCTTCCACCAGCCACTCGCATTATTACCGGCCCCCGTGTATCGCGTGGCCCGATTCTGCTGAATCGTCGATACCGCGCGGCGCGCTACATCGACGTTAAACAATTAATAATTGTGTCCTTGTGTGCGACGCGCCTCTGAGTCTACGTCGCGTCGTAACGGTGTCATCCGTCTCGTACCTGTCACACCGTACACATATTTATAAACGCTTTAAGGACGAGGGCAGGATGCGCGACGCGGATGTCGGAGGTAGAAAATTCAAATAAGGTCCCGCGAGCGATATTTTATTTTATTATAACGCGCGACGTCGGCTTCGACGTCGTGCCAGCCCCGTTTGAAATTCACGGCTCGCAGGTCTCGTGTGCGTGACATTGTTATCGGCGTGATTAATATGGAGAGAGAGTAGGTCGCTCTAATTATAAAGTATAGATTGGCGAAACCGTAAAGCGATGGATCGGGAGGCACACCGAGGCGACATTTCCTTGCCGTTCTTTCCCCCGTACCCTCCCCCCCCCCCCTTTTCGCCGACCGGTTTGTTTAATAACGACGTTGGAGATTTTCAGTGAATTTGGCGATGGTAACGCGATAATAAGAGTTCTCGTCCAAAAGTCCATTCGACCGGTCGTTAACGTTCCGCCACGGCAAACATTATTATAATTAAAGCGGCTGCAATGATGCGCCTAACGAGTATTGAGTAACGCGCATTATGCTCTCGCGCGACTCGTCTTTTCTCCGGCACGATAGATGTGGTCATCGTTAATAGCGTTACGCGTAATTTCCCCTCTTAGAAGCCATCAAAGGTGCGCCATTATATCGTGGCGGTCGTAATTACAGCGCAATGTCACGGCGCTCGTTAGATATCGCGCTCGGTGGAAATAGGAAACGTTGAAAGGACGAACGTCGCCCTCTCGTCGGCGTCCTTCCCGTTTTTCCTCCCATCCTTCCTTTTTCGTTGTTGTTGTTTTAACTCGTTCTTGCGTTTCATAAACGTAGTTCTCGGCTCGTCCCGGGCTAAAGCTAATTAAGCGACGGTACGTTGCCATCGTAATCAGCATCTATTTTGCGCGTGATTAATTGCCCGAAAACATTTGCGATAGCGTTTTTATGGCGCGACGCAAAAAGAGCTGAGCAACGGGGCCGGCGATAAAGAGCAGAAAATAGGTACGCGACCGTTTAAGGTCGCGTATAAAATCGCCGTGGCACGTAAATGTATGCGCGGCCAGATATATCTGTATCATTACAGGGCTAAAGTAATTTGTAGTCGTACATCAGCTTCCCGCGGCTCGTTCCGCTTTACCGACGCTTTTTATCGTGTTCTTCTTGCCGATAGTCTCCCCTCGCAGTTTTCACAGCCGACGTTTTGATGGCATAAATAATAAATTCGTAATAATCGGTCGAGTCCTCCCTGACGCGACGTTAATTGTAAGCGCGGAAAACAGGCATCGCTCGACGGGAGCGATTAACGATTATAATTAACGAGAAGGTTTCCTTTCTTTATTCCCGGTAACTATACCCGAAACGCATAGTCGAAAACAGTATCGGTGTAGCGATGCGCGTGTAACGTAATTACTTGTAATTGTAATACAAAAAGTTAATTCATGCTCGAAAACTGCCTACGCAAGACATTTCTCCGCATCGCGTTACGCTGTAATTATACGCAAACTAGGAATTATTCCAGTTCCTTTGAGCTTTCGGGGAAAAAAAAAGAAAAATAAACCTGGCCTCGAAAGATCGCTAAAAGCGTAACGCGATATTCGTAAAAAAAAAAAAAAATGGAGCCAAACATAGTCCAGCGAATTTTATATTCGCTCACGTTTCCTAAATTCCTTTGTTTTACGTTTTATCTTCGGCTACGTGGCCTAGCGGTGGTCTATCGCAAACTCTCCGAAGCATCTAAATTGGTCTCTTAAGATAAAAAATGCAGGTGTAATCGAAACGATTCATTTGCACTTTTAAGCTGCTCGACGGTTCCGCGCGGCAACTATAAACCCGCCGATCGCAATCCCCGTGTCAAGTGCACGACTCGTTACCCCTCGGCTCCGTCTACGAATGAATATCGATGATATTTCCCGATGTTTTTCAAAGCCCACCCCCCCTCACCCACAAATAATGCACGCTCATTCCGAATTTTTCATAATAGCGCGCTCGATGACGGCGATTGCAATTGCGTGGAACTTCAAAGCCCGCCGCTCGAGCCATGCGATATGAAATTTGATATTCTTCCGCGTAATAAAAAAAAAAAAAGAAGAAAAATAAACCTATCAAAGGTGAACCAAACAAAATGGGTTTACCGCTACGCATCTCTCATATTAACTCACACGCTCTCTCTCTCTCTGCGCGCACATATGTATATATATTTCGAAGAGAAATAATATTTCTCGTCAGTCCTTTTTCCGCCTACGAATTGAAACACGCTCGATCGATACATCCTCCATTTCTATCAGCACAACCATTCAATTACGAAGCTCGAAAACTCTTGCGAAAGATGCTCGAAAAGTTTCTATCCGACGTTCAGCGAACGCCCGTAACGGTTCGCAGTAATTCGCAATAACTCGCGAATTAGGGCGCGTTCGCGCGAATGAATTTTCCAAGGAGAACGAGCGTTGGATTGGTCGCACAACGTCGAGGAATATAGCCGCGTATTCTATTTACGATTGTCTCTCATTTATTTTTCTTCCCCCCCCCTCACCCCCCCTCGCAACTATAGAGTAACCGACGTTTTATTTATAACGGGGCGCCAGTTCTCTAGGTGAGTTAGACCAGTCACATTCCTACCTTCCTTCCTCGTATCGTTCGAACTCGTTGGGCAAAGTGCTACGGTCGGATACGTCAAAAGGATTAGAACTTTCATCGGTCTCGCGAAGGCAGTGGCAGTGGAACGTCGAGCGAAGTTTACGCGTACAAAGGGTAGTATACCCTTTAAATCCACGCGAAAAATCTTAACTTCGCCCCGATAGCTTATTCTCGGCGAGTAATTTAGTTATCGCCGGAATGACGGCTACTACGTGAAAACTCCGATATTCGTACCGTTCGCGAGAACGCTCGTCGTTATAACGCCGGGACGTCGTAGCCCTTCCCGTTGCTTCGTTAGTTCATAACTTCTTTACGGATACGCGTCGCGGGGAGTGTACGGAGGTTTCTTTTTTTCGAAAATGGCCGCGCCGAGCGCTCGAACGGCGTAGAATTATATACGCCAACGTCTTCCTTCGTTGTTTGAACTTTTTCAATTTCTCGAAAAGGCACTCGAGGGGAGACGAGGGTCCGCTGCCAATTGCGGGAAAAATTTCAATGGCGACGACGACGACGACGACGGCGACGTCGACGACACCGCTATTCCGGCGATTACACTTTCCCTCAGATTCCGAGGAGCTTATTATTTCCTTTATACGCTTTTGCCTTCTCTCGGTAAATATCATCAAACACTTCCGCGCGCACTCCCGGAGATCGGTTAGTACCGAACTTCTCTACTTCGCCCGGCAAACTTTCTTCCCGCTTTTACGCGTTCCATCAATTAATTAGATGCGTTTAGCCTCCCCCGGCCGCTATTCTGCTTTATCGTTTCCTGAAAAGCAGTCTTTATTGGCAGTCGTGGAACAAACTTTCCGACGGAATTGTCTTAAAAATGAGTCGCGGTCGATGCGACGGATATTAACCCTTTGAGCGATGAGTTTTCGTAGTCGCAGCCAGCCACCTGGAGAGAGTTTAATTAACGGCAGTATTACTTTGGCGCAAAATTCAAAACGTGTAGGTACGCTCTCGCCCCGGCGAGGGTCGACGAAGATACGGCGTAAAGTACGTTCGCAGTGCTCAAAGGGGGTTAACGGAATACTCGATTGTAGAAGACTTTTCAAAGTAACGACCAAGGCAGCCGAGAGGTGTGTTTATCGACGTCGCTTGTGCGTCTATACTATTTTACAGTTGCAGCGTCGTTCGGGAAAACAATTATACATACCGTTACGAATCGTGCGAGGACTTAAGCGTAAATTGGATATATTTGTAGAAATAACCTTTATCAGTGGAACATTAAGAACACATCCGTTTGTACTCAGAGCTTGAATACAACTATTTGACATATTTACAATTTGAATCTCGGCGTCCGGCAACTAACAACTGCCTATCGACAATGCCGAACATCAAGAAGGCAATGACATTCGTACACATTCGTAACGATACTTTCGTCCGGGACGAGGGAAACGAGGAGAATCGTAAACGCTTTGAAAAATTTTGAAACGATGACGTTCCATAGTTTCAAAACGAATCCTAAACTTTTTTCTTTCCACGGTTCTTTCAATAACGCTGGAAACTCCTCGTAAATTGGCGTTCCGAACGGTGTCCACAACTCTTTTTTTTTTCTCTCTTTAAGCGCTTCGTTAGAGAAATCAAAGATAAACCTTAAGAACCGGGGAGTAGCACGAGAAAATTACGTTTCCCCCAACTCCCCGAATCTCGCGAACGGACGGCGACCTATACCGCGGTATCTATAACTCCTTCTTGCCCGCGTCTCGCGACGTGGACGTGTTTCCACCCTCCCCCGATCATTCGTCGTGGATAGAATTTTCATTGACCTCGCTCGCTCGCAAACGCTTCCCGTCTGTCGCATACGATGACGGTAATGAAAACGCTCCTTTGACAATGTCATTCGTCATAAAATAATCTTACGTCGGAGAGCCGGAAATACGTTTTCATCGAGTCCTTCAAATAACGTCTTCTCCGCCCGGGAGTGTTTGTTCTACCCCCACCCCCTTTCCCCACAGTCCCTGTCCTACCCCATTCCAACTCCTCTTCTTCCATTTCTTCTTCGCTCCCTCCGATCCGCCGCGCCAACCCCCCCCCCCCACCCTACCCCACCCCCCTATCCCGCGACTACATCGACCGTAACGAACAACCCTTTTACTTTCGAGGATCCGCCAGAACGTTTTCCAAGCGTTCACCCCGAAAATGGAATTTATTTTTCCAACCCGACGTCGCGAGCGTACCCTCGTCCCGATTTATAGGATACGATTTCGGCGGGGCACAGCTCCGTCGGAGTAAAGGGCAACGAAGGGTCGCGCAACGTCGCGGGACGGATATCGAGATATACCTTAAGAACCTCGCAACGGATGCTCGGACACGAGACGCGCCTTTCACTTTATACGCGTTTCCGTAGAGAGGGCCGGCGCCATCGATATATCCCAGGCGTAAAATGCACCGCAGTTTGCAGTTAATTGCGATATAAATTCCGAGCCCGATAAATCAGCGGTGGCTGCGAGGTTACCCGAGACGAAGGAAAACCGTGAGGCCGCCGCACCGGTACCCGGGCCGCACCTTCGATCGTCATTTAATCCCTCGGTACTGCCCGCGTTACGGTTTCCACGCGCGCGCTCTCTCGTATATATACAATTCTGCCCCCTAGCAGCGCCCACACAACGGCAATTGCACGCGCACGGAGACGACCTAGGCACATTCTACTCGGGGGGCATGCGGACTTTGAAATTACTTGCGCGGAACGGAACTGGCCTCGGAATGGACCGACCGAACGAACGAATCACCCGGGGTCCGAAGGAGCGGCGCGCGGATAGGTACGGACTCGAGTACTCGTGAGTGTAGGTTGCACACCTACTTCAATTCGAGACGTTACAGGAACGCGGGTGCCCCGGACCGAGACAGCCACGGTGTGCGAGGAACGAGTGGCCTCTCAAAAACGAGAGGGAAAGAGAGAGAGAGAGAGAGAGATTCGTCGTGCGACGTTGTCCTTCGTTGAAAGCGACGCGACGGTCCAATGGGGGGAATTACGGTGATTCGAACGAAAATCGTATTTTCGCTGCACCCTCGTGCCACTTATTGCTCTCCCGGAATTTCCTCCCTTTCCTAAGAGGTTAGATCGGTTTGGCCTCTCCATTCCATTCGCCTCCCTCTATCTCTCGGCCCTCCCCCCGCCTCTCTCTCTCTCTCTCTCTCTCGCCTCTTTGTTCGATGCACTCCTGTGCAAATTACAAGCCTCGGAGCTGCCCCTTCGTATACAAAGCCTCGCACTTGAATAGAGACAGCATCAGCAACGCTAGGCTTCCCTTCGTGATCTATTCATCAATGTTCCGCTGGCTCTTAATAGTTGGGTGAGTATTAACGGATTAAACAGTTGATACTGGCGTTACCGGACTCGCTTGGACAAATCAGATGAGATTTACAAATGAGATACTCGCTCGCGCGCGTGGTGTTAGAAGAAACTCGTCGTTTGGGTCGACGTGGTTGTTTCTGTCAACGCCATTAATCCCAATCGTGAGATGAAACGGTTTCACGATTATTTGCACCGATGTCGCTAATCGTTTGAAGGTAGATCGAAAGCAGCACGGTAATGCGAGTTGGTTCTGTCGTCGATAAACGTTGATAAGAGTCTACTTAAATAATCCCAAGGCGATCAAAGAAGAGGCGGCGTGGCGTTTCTTAAAGGACAGATCGAAAGTTGAATTCCCGTTTCATGGATCGTCGGGAGAATACGCGTTCCGCTCTCCTCCCGTCGCATCCGACGTTAACGAGTTCATTTTATCGTTACCGCGAAACGTAACGTACATCGATAAACTCTACGTAGAAACTTGCGACCCAACCTCTCTCGTTTCGATCGATTGCACTCGCGTGATTATTCTGAACGTTGCCAATGGTTTAACGTCGCTCGGACGTCGGTGTAATACGTCGGTCCGACGCGCGTGCCCTCTCTCTCCCTCTCTCTTCTTTCGTGCCCGTGAAATTACGCTCTATCAAAGTTCCGCGTTTCGAGAGGGAATACGAAAGTTCCATGGATTTGGGAAAGTAAATCAAGTCCAATCCCAGGCACGCGTGTTATTGCGGTCTCAATCTTCCCCCCTTCTCGTCTATTCGTCTATCTTCTACCCCGGTCTCCCTAGATTTCTCTGATCTATTCAACCCCCGGGGGTTTCGACGTGTGCGAGAAGCCGTGCGACCCGAAATACAGACAACGCGAAGGGCCCTCCCCTCCCCCCCCCCTCTACCCCGATAGTCCTTCGCGCAGCGCTATTCATCAAACATCCTAATGGGTCGTAACGGGTGCGAGTGCAACTGCGGATTCTGTGTTGCGGTGAAATTACAGCGCCTCCGTGCACCGAGAGATACAATTAGAAACCGTAGTCGGAATGTTCTCGGTTAAAACGTATTTACATAAATGTATCCACCGGTTATAAGAATCAAATTTTGGCTTGCCGCGCCATCGAGCGCGTTTCCCCGTCGACGCGGTTATTTCCTCGACGTAACCGAAATAACGGTGTTTCGCGATTTAACCGATATACCGGGTTATCGGTTAAGGAGATCGGCTAATGCGCGAAGCGAGTATGTGCTCTTTTTCGCGAACCATGAGCGTTTCGTTCGATAAATTCAAGCTTCGCGTAATTTTCGGTGTAATCTTCGCCACTCTGATAATCGAGGCGGCTTTTAACGAGCGATGAGAGGAACGTTCGCTGTATACGCGGTATAAAACAAACATTTCGATATTCGACGAGGCGTTAATAAACTACCGTTAACGTTAAATTCGCAAACGGCTTCTATTCGGCAAGATAACGATTACCCGGCGGCTAATAACTTCGTTGTAACTGGCTTCCCCCGGTAAGTTGATAGCATTCGATACGTTAATAGGTCGAATGAGCGGTAAGAGCGAGGTCGTGCAGAAATTAATTCGCAAGCGTAAGGTAGATCGCGTGTACAAAGCTTTGCCCACGGATCGGGGACGCTACGAAGGGTTTGACAACGGTGTTCATCAAACGTCTCAATAGCAGCTAACCGCAGCTGCACCTACGGCGTTACCAGAGGATTATACACGCCGTGCGACCAAAGCGAAGTAATTACTGTGGTTACGCGTACCCTTCAAAATTTTAATTAATTGCAGTTGAGAAAATACTCTTCTAACGGTCCTCGGACCCGGCGGCTTCGTTAGCGGGCCGAGCAAAAAGTCGTCGCGCATTTTGTTCGTTGCGACGCGCACGTCGCATTCTCGCGAAATCATTGAACTCGGCGAGGAAATGCTCGAGCGTAATTTTTCGGTTGGCGAGAAATCGCGGAAATTTCGTGCCGGGAACGCGCTCGCTATCGCTAATTTCGCGAGGCAACGAAATTTTCTCGCAAAAACATGTCACGAACGAACGTATCAGTAACTTGTCCCCGGTATCCCCCCCCCCCGCTCTGTGTTTCCAAATGAATGGCGAAAAATCTCATATTCGAGAGACGAACCGTGCAGAGAGAGAGAGGGGGGGGGGGGATAAAAAGGACAGAGAGCGTATAAATTAGCATAAATTGAACAGCGAGCTCGGTCCAGCTGGGAGCTAATCAAACTCCTGTTTGCGATCTTGACGCGTTACGCGTCGGACGGAATGGCGAACGGTGCGAGGGAGAAGAGGAGACACCGATCCACCGTTACACGGCTGACGGATCTTTCCGGCAGCGTAGATCAAATATCGTAATAGATCGCTAATAGCGCCGGCATTCCCAGGTACGGAGTTACCGCGAGATTGCGCTCAGGTAACGCGCGTCGGCCGGGGGCAGCTCGCGTGTAATCCGTGCAAACAACGCCCCGTTACAACCAAGTCAAATGACGAGTGGTTCTAATCAACGGTTTGCCGGTGCTCAGCCGCGCACCGCCATTACCGGCGCGAATCGCGGCTCGTAGATGTCCGCGCGCGCCGGATTGGTTGGATTATAGCCGACGACAGAGGCGAGGGGGGGGCCCAGCTGCGCACCATCGGCCGTACCTGCGGTAACGGATAGTTTAATTACATTGTTAACGATCAATCCGAAACATCGGTACGCACCGCCGCAATTACTTCTCCTTCCTCGATGCTAATGCGGAGCAACGGACGAGGCCGCACCGTTGGCACAATATTACGCGCATTCCTACGGGATTTATCGTTGGCGCCGGATCGCGTACAGTGTCCGACGAAAACGGAGGCAACGACATTTTTGCTGTGCCGGTAGGTTTGTTTGTCGGTGTGATTTGTCTGTTTTGTTTTTTGTTACTCTCGATTGTCTCTCAATCTTGATATCGTACGTTGACAACGTCGGGGTATACATGTGCAACGTTGGAAAGAGAACGGCAACGTTGGATCGGTGTAGAAATTATTCATATCAGTTTTAACTGATTGATAGATTTAACAGTTATATAGAAATTACTGATTAATAGATTTAAGTGAATTCTTGTATCTCACGAATCAAATTATGTACAAGTACATGTAATTTCATCTCACAGATCTCGCCCGTGTGCCTGGATGGTGCGAGCGAGATGGACCGTCCGAAGAAAAAAAGGCGCTGTCAACGTGTGACTTCATCACTGACAGAGAAACGAAGGTAACTAAAGAGAGGGCAGATAGATCACATCGACAGGCGAACGTACTGGTGGTAATACAAATTTCCGGCCTCCGTTTTCGGTGGATATTGTACGAGTGTGTCGAAAGCAATTATACATTTGATTGGCGACAAAGCAAGGAATTTATTTTAACGATGGTTGCAATAGCGACAATGGCGGGGATAACGGCGAGAGAGAGAGAGAGAGAGAGAAGCTCGAAATCCGACCCTTTCGTTTCGGCGAATCGCGACTCCTTCGCGCGGTGGTGGCTTCTTCGAAATTTATAACTCGCGAGCGTTGATATCGATTCGAATCGATCGCACGGGAACAAGGGGGAAAATCATAATCGAGCACGAGGGTGATCGTTGTTCGCCCGAACGTATCTACCCATCGACGCGGAAGCGGGACGCGAATTGTACTCGCGGCGACGCTCCTTTTGCGCGTCCAATTTTAAACCCCCCCCCCCCGGGTACACGATCGAACCATTCGAAACTCGAATCGATAAGTTGCGAGGGTTAAGCGAAACGTCGAATGCGCGGCAAGGCTTGAAAAACTCGGGCGTGGAATTTGATCAGCGTGATTGGCCGACGGTGTGCGCATTAACGGTAACTGATCTGATTACCAATTAATCCAGTGGTCAACGAGCGAATTAAAAGCGGTACGTGACCCACCATTCGATCTCGCTGCTTCGACGCCGCGCTATCGTTCGTCCAGCGACCGGAATCGGATGGCGGGGGAGGGGTGAGAGAGAGAGAGGGGGGTTTAATTTATACAATTCGTACCCACTCTTCCGTCTCCCTCTCGCTAGTATACGTTTCACTCCTGGTAACCAGACAGGGGTGCAAATATCAACGGTCTCGAGGTTCGCTACATCCTTACCGGGATATATCATCCGGGCCTGGCCCACCTAAACTTCTCTCCCTTTCCTCAGGATTTATGCGACCGTCCACCGTCTACGGAAAGCTCTCCTCCAACCCCCACCCCCCTCCCCCCTAACCTCCCCCTCCCACACCGTAGTTCCTTATACGCCGTATGAGAAAATACTGGACCGACTTGCACGAGAACGAAGAACATCGCGTTAGGTAAGGGACAAGCAAAAACGTCGGACCTCCGTCCTAGGAAAGCTGACTCCGACTATCGTCCAGCGGGGTAAAGCCTCGTGGTGCGCGCCCCCGATCAAAGGTAAAATGTATTTTAACTCTGTCAGCAGAAATCTACCGACGCCCCACTGCCCCCCTTACTCCCCCCTCTCCTCCCCCTCTCCAAACCGGTCGGCGTCACGAGGATACGGCCGGCGAAATTTCCATCCAATTCGAGAAGATCTCGCTTCGGGCTCGGATTACGGTTTTGGGGGATTCTTTTCGTTTCTTCTCGAAAGGGGAATAAGGGCGATGGCGTGTTTCGGACAGATTACACCGTCCCCCAAACCCTCTCGCGCGCTCGACGGGTCAGTTCTCTCGTTGTTTATCGTAGAATTTGCGGGGAAATTCATTTTACCCTCGTCGCGCGTTTCTTCCCTCGTCGGAGGATAGATATCAATCTCGAAGTTGGCGACGTTCGAACTATTCGATACGAAATATCCCCCGCGTACCGAGAGCTACAAGCTCGGAACTTACTTTCCCCTATCCTCGCGATATTTCCAAACACCGGTTAAAGTTAAACGCGTATCTCTCCGGCTACTTCCGCGGTGGAGGGATGAATGCAACGCTCACCTGCCAACGATACGTATAACGCGCAACGACAACGCGCGGTGGTAGGTAGCTGACGATCAACCGGTTACTCGCGAGCGTATCGCGTTTTTTCTTTCGCCCTTCGTAGCAGAACTCGCGGAATATAACGCGAGAACGACGGTAACGCGCGATGTAATCTAACGGGCGAGCGATGTAATCTAATCTACCGAGTACGAGTATTAATAACGGAAACGTACCGGGCCGCAGAGCAGAATTTTAAAAGCGAACTACCGATACACCGTGAACGCTCGTCGGTCAAAGCTGAGTGTAAAATAGAATTAAAAAAAATATGTATATATGTATATGAAACTGAACGTGAATTCTGTACGTCGCTCTACGGTCCACTGCGATACGACGGGCGTGTTACATCGAATCGGACATTGAATCGATGGTATTACGTGTCCAAGAGTTTCCGGGTAACCTAATTTAGGTCCGTCACCCCTCTCGCACCGTTCTCGAATTAAATCTCAATTATTACCGACGATGGTAAACCCCCTCGAACTCCGACAATCGGTGTGGCTGTTAAATCGCCTCTTAATTGACAGATGAAACGGGGTCTGCTCGACTCCCGAGGCTCTCGTTGCCCCCCCCCCCCCTCCCCCCCACCGTCGACGTGGAAATAAGACGCGAAACACTTTCACCGTCATTACGTTCCGCGAAGTGCCTCTGTCTCGGTTTTATGCTGCCGTTCTCGGAAGCCAATTCTCTCGACGCCTAACCCCCCCCCCCTGCCTCTTCCACGATTCCCTGTAAACACCTTTAACGAAGACGAGAGCGAGTAACAATAGATGCCGATTTGAAAGGAAAGAGCGAACGTACCCGCGGATCTTTCTCATAAACGGATTACGCCGGGCAAAGGTTCTCTCGGTTATACGCGCGCTCTCCGAGCATCGGTCGAGTCCGCCGTGGTTTCAGCTAATTAATTTCTACTCCTCCCTGGAGGGGGATCTCGTCCTTACCCATATCTCTACGTTCGCGAACGTCCGAGTTATTTCCGGGTACCGGGCGTTTGACGTATTAACTCGAAAAAGATATCGGGTGTATAAAAGCTGGATGGCGTACAAAGAGCGAAAATGAGTGTGAGTGAGGGAAGGTGGGAGGGAGGGAGAGAGAGAGAGAGACAGAGGGCGAAAGAGGAAGGAGCGAGTAGAGCGGGATGGGGGAGAGAGAGAAATAGAGAGGAGCTGAGAGTCGTGGACCGGATGCTTATCAACGTTATTCACGCGCGGCTGCTGTATCGTCCCCAGAGCTCCGCCTTGGTGCTCCCGAGCTTCTCCTTACACGTATGTACGCGCATTTATGCGCAGATAGATACGTGCAAGTATATACCGAGTATGTAGGAATATAATGAGAATATGTACAGGTGAACGCCCAGGACGAGATAGTCGAAATGGGCTTCGGGGGATGTGGCAGAGGTCACACGACGTAGGTACGTAGTTGCGAGCACGCGCTCGCCACCCCCCCCCCCCCCCTCGCCGTGTCAACCCCCTCCGTGCTCGTTCCCACAACCCCCCCCCTCCCCTGCCACCACCTCACCCCATTCTGTACTGCTAACTGCCGCGCTATAGTCACATTCCATTCTGTTTGCGGAAATCTCGCGCGGCTACGACTGCACCCGGGCAAACGTAAGTACGTTTCTGAAATCTCAAGGTAGAAACGCGATTCGAATGCGCTCGGTGCGCTTCGATCGCGATAATGGACGCCCTTATAGTTTCGTGTATGTGGGGGGAGTGGTGGGGGGTGGGGGTGGGTTTCGCGAACGCGAACTTTTCATAAGGAAACGGAATAGCTGATTTTCGTCGATCGGAAACGATGACTCGCGATCGACTGCGATAACGGTGAAATTGTGCGCGACCCGGTAATGGAAGCCCGAATTTACTCGTTTAAAGGGGGGGCGGGGTATTCGAATAAAACTAAATATATTAATAGAATCGCGATCGAATAAAATTTCAACGATACGTCACGGCAAAAGCGTTTAACGGGAATTAATTCGACGCTAGTGATGCGCGCGGGCTTTAAATGACGTCGAATGAATCTGATTGGAATAAAAAAAAAAAACAAAAAACAACATATTAAATCTGTCCGCGACGTTTTTGATCGAGAATTCTGTCGACTTCGATATAATCCCACAGTGCTCTTTCGCGATGCTTTAATGATTTTTATTCGGCTAAATAGAGCGCCGCGACGCCATTACCGGGGCGTCCCTCCGGTTTGAAACGGGTTGCGTTATTTTTCGGGGTAGGATTGTAATTTTATCTGGTGATTCGAGAGCGAACTCGCGACTCGCGTCTCCCTTACGGAAGAGCGGCTTCATTGTGTCGACAACAACAATATATCCAGTGACATCTCTCTCGTTTGTGCAACCGCGGCTCGGTGTATCGTAAAATTGAGGCCACCAGGACTCTTCATTGTCGAGGCATATCCATCCCCCGCATGAGAACGGACGAGGAACGGAAACCCGTGGGATGTGTCGCCCGAAGAAAGGATCTCGGAGGAACGGCTGTGGCAAACGCGGGTAGCAGCTACTACGAGATGCGGCAGTGGTGGTAGTAGCGCTAGTACCCGGTAGTTGGAGGTGGAGGATTCGGAGTTCGACTTCTTCCCGTATATTTTCTCGCTCGGCGGATGAAAAGCAACCGCGCTACATCCCCACCCGCCAGCCAGCCAGTCCTCGATAAAAAGTGTCACTCGCGTCGGAGCGCCGTTGCGCGAATGCAGATTCAATTTTTGACCGGCAAAAACGATAATCCCGTTTTGAAGGAAATTTCAATACATTTTTGCTCGCAAAGTGCCAGCGACGCTGCGACGGGAGGTAAAAGTAATCTCGTAACTTCGTTTATCATCGATTTCTCGAGGCTGCAACGACGCGGGATTTAAGAGCGTCGGGGGGAAAAAAAAAAAGAATCGTTCGAGATTCAATGCTCGAAGAGAGCGAGACCGCGAAGGATTCGAAGTTAACCGCGGAAGGCAAAGGCATTACTCCCTTTTAGTCTCCTTGCTTACGATTAGTCGAACGAGGCGAGTTTAGCGTTGAGACGACAAAGGGGATCAGACCTGATCCGTCGGCACAGCGTCTCGACGCGTCGCGAGCAATTGAATTTGTTAAACGTTACGAACCCGACGTATCGAGCCTCGATACGTCGTGGGTGCCAAGAAAATTCCTAAACTCGATTCTCGTGTCAAGTTTTTAGTTAGCGAGCAACGGTTTCGCGGGGCGAACCGAATGAGACTCCCGTCGAGCGTTGAAAGAGGAATTCCTCGATCTATCTAAAAAAAAAATCTCGGTAAAAATCTCTCCTGGCACGAAGTCGTGGATTAAAAAAAAAAAAAAAAAAAACGCAAATACGGGTGGTACGCGGTCAGAATTGTGGGGCGGGTCCGTAAACGTCATTCACCGCGTATTTAATTTGGACGGGTAACCGCGAGTTCCAATTTCATCTCGCGAAGAAACGACGCGACCTTAAGTGAGCTTAAGTCGGCTTAAGGGCGGCTTAAGGGCCGTGGACGTCGGTACACGCCGCTGGCTATCCCGTTCCCCTCTCTCTCTCTCTCTCTCCTTCCTTTTCCCACCGCTATGCCGTATCGATCTGTCGTCGAATGTCCCCGCTGCAGCCTTAATTTAAATGGCAATTATCTGAGTGGAAAAAGTCGTTAAATTAAAAGTTATAGCCACGGGCACGGGGCGTACAGGTACACAGCCGATTAGACGCGATCCGAGCTCCCGAAATGGATTACCGGAAAATGGTCCGAGGCGGGCACGGTGCACCGGTGCTGGCCTCGGCACTGGCCATATATACGTGTACTTCATATGCGCCCGTGTACGTATACGTGCACGAGTGCCGTCCGCGGTATCGTGTGCGCGTAAATCCGTAGATTCCACTCGGTCAGATATTTTTGCTCTCTTCGAGACTTCCGTGCATGGCTAGCGCGAAACGTGACTTATCGAGAGCAAGAGAGAGAAAGAGAGAGAGAGAGAGTGCCATTAACCGTGGCTGGAAGTCGAGGGGTGGAGCAACTTTTCGCGGCCCGCAAGAAACTTTGGATTATCTTTCGGCGGAACATTTAGGGAGCGATTTCGACGGAGTAAAATAGCACCGGAACCGGTATTCCGGCTGTCAAGAAGTCGTAAAGTCGTCGACGGTATAACCGGTAAACACTCACTCCCTCTCTCTCTCTCTCTCTCTCTCTCTCTCTCTCTTCTCTTTTCGCCGAGAAACACACGAGCGCTGATGCGCTCTTTCTCCCCTCTCTCTCTCTTACCGTCTTAAAAACGCGCTATTCTTTTCTTGGAAGAGTTCCATGGCGAACGAGCGGAAAATGCCGATAGTTCCGCTCGTTAGTACGACGAATTAATCCCCGGGCGTGTATTTTTTATGGGGTAGAGGTGAGGCGGGGTCGGAGTGGAGGAAGTTATTTACGCGGGACACGTTCCTGGTCGCAGCTGTTGCGACGTTAAGTTGAAGCAAGTGTGCGGTACGAACTATGTACCTAATGGCGGCAATTTACTAGTAGACCGGTGCCGTAATTAGTAATGGTGTTTGGCCACATGCGTTTCCGGTAGCGAGGTCAGCGTAGGAACACTTTGCGCCGATCTATCGGCGTTATTTTATAACGACAGGCGGGGGCCCGTACCAATTAAGTGCCATCGGGGCATTTCCATAATCGCTAATTAACCCAAAACTGGGTGTATTTAACGTGCCGCTTAAGCCTCGCGCGATATTTTTACGTCGCTACACGGCCGTCGTAACCAATTATTAATTAATCGATTACAGATGTAACGTCGGGTTCGCGGTTATGCTGGAAATCCGGTTTAATAAGCTCATTAACGAACACGTTTGCCGAAGCGCTTTGTACTGCGAATTAGTAGTATTAATTATTTCAAGGAACATCGTCCGGCGAAACATCGCGAACGGTATTCGTTTCTCGCGTTGACGTTTTTTTTTCCATACGACGGACATCTCTCTCCCGGGCATCGATACGGCTCAAACGTATCAATCCGACAGACGTATATACAGCGTGTATATATATTAATCGTAACGTCGTCCAATGCGTTAATATCGCTTAATTAATAGCTCCGATCAAATAAGAACGACCGTTTGCGCTCTTTCAGCCGGTAATTAAATTGATTAAAAGGGAGCGCCCTTTGTCGGTACGCGAGACTTTGTTTTCGTAAAGAACAGAATCTCGTGCTGGTAAACGTTATTATCATTATTAACCGTGCAAGGAGGTTTGCGCGGGGTCTCTATAAAATTGAGATGAAAGTGCAGCGCGCGAGCAGGCAGGGTGTCCGACGTTTTCTTTGACGCCAGTTTTTCTTCCTATTTCCTTTTTTCTTTTTTTTGTTTTTTTTTTTTTTTCCTAAAGAGTGGGAGAAACACGATCTACGTAGTCGCCGTAAATTTACGGGGAATAGGAGAAGCCGTGGCAGTCGCTTGACTGTAACGTCCCATGACATTTCGTTGGATTACACGTTGACGAAGTCGTAAGAGAAAAACCATAACTTGCTGTCGCAGTAGCGATAAAACAAGAACAGATGCATCTCCTACCGTGACTGCGCGGCGCTGAAGCGTTTCTTTGATAAAACTCTTGTAAAATAAAGCGACGTTCCATTGCGGGACAATGCACCGGTTACCCCACCGTTGGAATACTGCGTCGGTACGCTCTCCGCGAGTTTCACGAATGAATACTGACGACAAATTGTTTTCCTTTATTAAAGCAAAACAGAGAGAGAAAAAAAAAAAATGTCACCCGTCCCCGGGCCCGCGGTATCGAATTCCGCGTTTCGCCCTTTTATTGAAAATTTTCCCAGTTATTCGAACAGCTTTAATTCGCGAATTTCATTTTCCCTAATGACACGAATTCCTCTCGCGGAAGGATTAATTGTTCCCTCTGTTTCGTTAAGTGGGACGAAAAAAAAAAAAATTACACTCCCGTCTCTGGCGATTTCGAGTTTTTCCATCTTTTTCACGAGAAAATTCCACGGTAAAGGGATCCCGCCCCCCTCCCCCGTCGGCGTCTATCCGATCTCAATCTCAATTGCTTCGTCGACAAGACGCGGGAATTAACGAAACGAACATCGTGCAATGCGCATTCCGGTTGCACGCTCGAACGCATTGTTTTAAAATTACGGTTCCGTTCTGAATGCAGAACATTCGTGGACCCACGCGGAGTTGTAGAGTGGAAACGGAAAGGGGGGGGGGGGCGGTGGGATGGCGGTAGGTGAGGGGGATGGTGAGGGGAGAGGGGTGAGAGGGGGGTTAGCAGTCGTAGTCGTACACGAAAACTTGTCGAGCGAAGTCTGTAGCGGCAGATCGGTTTCGGTGTGCACCAGGATAATGCACGCATACGGGCGAATAGTTACGCCGCGGCGACGCTTGATACGTCGACGCTCTTGAATAAAGTGCTCGAGTTCCGTGAACCGAAGCGGACAATTTAACGTTCTTTTTTTTCTTTTTATCGGAACAATTAAATTCTACCGATAACGAAGGTTAAGGAGGGGGGGGGGGGGGGGGGTCTAGGGTCGCTCCTCGCGTACGAGAAATTTCAGGAAGTGTTTCGTAAACCTCGTAAACCCGAGCAACCCGTTACAGCTCCGGGGCGAATCCAAATTTTACGCTCGATAAACGTCGATCGTCATTCACGTGCATCCGGCGATACCTGTGCCTGAGAGTTCAAAAGGCCAATAGGCACAAAAGGAACCATAGCGGCAAATAGGCGATCGCCGGCCATTCGAATCCATTCGTCGAGGTTGCAATTGCTCCCGATCGATTGCGTGATTTTAATTGGCGCTCGGTTCGAAACCGCCAAGGGTTGGCGATCTGTAAGTTCGATATTAACCCCCTGCCGGTGTGGAGGATAAATCGTTAACTTTTTCAATTTTAACACGCGCGGCCGTTCGATCGGGTTATCATCGTTTGACGTATCATCGCCAGCTCTCCCTTTCACGTCGTTTCGACGAGGTAGTTGATAAATCGAGGGAACGATGCTTCGTAGAATCGAGAAGGATTAACTCTTTATCTATGTAAGTGAAACGGAATCGCCTGATCGAATTAATTGTACCCGGAGAACAGTGAGCGCCGTTAAAACATTCTTTCACTCGAGAGTAACGCGAAAGGATGTGGCGTAATGAAATTAACCGCTGCTAAAATAATGCGCGCTTTCTCTCGACATTCGGAAGAGAGCCCTCTAATAAATCAAAAATCAAGCGTCGCGACGCCTCGTAGCTTTCAGGATTTACGAGAATACCCGTCGTAACGCCGAGAGACCTCCCCCCGCGGTGTATGTTCTCGCCAACGAAAAATTTTTATTTCTCGATTTCAGTTATCCTTTGATAACCCCCGCCCCGGCAGGTGCATCTCGTTTCATAATCGGTCCAATTTGGTACTCGTCCGCGTAGGAGCCCGCATTCTTCGCGTCTCACGACGCGAAATTCCGAAGGATGGATCGTAAGAAAAGTTTGACGTCAAAGGACGATGTCCTACCTTTGCCGTCGCCGAGTTCCTTGGCTCGTTGCACCGCGAGAGTCACGGTGGAACCGCAGACGAACCACCAAAACGTAAGCAGCAACATCGTAATCACTTTCTCGATATCTTTCACTTTTGTATCTGTATACGTATATGTGTGTATATATATATATATTTATCTCTCTCTCTCAATATATATATGTATATATATATATGTATCCGCACTTCCAACGACGTTACGCGTCCGTCTCTTTATAGTTTATATCGACACGAATTCCTGGTGAACATACACGAAACGAGATGATTCGGTCGTCGATCAATTACGTTGCGGAAAAGTCGGGGGGGAAAAAAACGAGAGGCGCGCGTAACTTTAAACAAAAATATTTCGCTTTCTAGCTGTCGGATGATGATCAAACGGTGAAAACGACGGGAATGGGGGCGGGGGCGGGGGGGGGGGAGGGGGTTGAATTTTTTCGTCGACGAACGTCGAATTGAATTTTTCAACTTTTGGGGACGGCGTTGGAAGGGGGTGACGTGCGACGGGAGGCGGGGAACGAGGAAGGGTTTACCGAATCGAAAGATCGATGTTTATATTTCGCGTCGATCGAGGCGTGGTGATGATTCGCTAAAAAAAAAAGAGGGGGGGGGCCAGGGGGCGGTGTACGGCGGAAAAGTAATATCGAAAACTCTATGCGGGTTTCAACCCGCCGCTCTCTTTGCTCTTTCAAATGAGGGGAGAAAAGCGGGACGACGAATCTCGCGGATAACTTTTTCCCGGGGGGGGAGGCGCAAATACAAAATTTGGTCCACCTCGAAGGATAACGATCGCTCCTGTTCGTCGCTCGCTTAGCTACCCGTATTTACGTTAATTAATTTCACGGCGTTACGTTCCTTTTGTAAAGTAATGTTTAAGCGCATCGAGAGAATCACAAACGGCGTGTTTACCGTTCGCCGGAAAGCCGAGCGAAATTAAATTGTCGATAGCGCCGCTCACGAGGCCTTCGAGTGCGACGGGAAAGTGCTCGCACTCGTCTGCAAGGCGGTACACACCGTCGAATTCCCTTTGACTTTTAACGAGCGCGGGCCCCCTTAACGATCGCAAACTTCGCGCCGGCCAGGACGTAATTATTTTCCGTAATAATCCGCGCAAGATGGTAGCGCGAAGCCTCGCGTAAACAACCGACGAGTGCGTTAAAGAAACGGAAACGTTTGATGCGAGAGTCACGAGGTCGAGAGGAAGTATAATCGCTGAACGCTACGTCGACGCTGCGAGGGATGATAAGAAGGGGAGGGGTTGAGATAATTCGCTCGAGTATCCGCGATAGTTCTCGACTCGCGGATCAAAGCGTGGAACCGCCGTTGATGTTTCCGCCACCGATAACGGTTTGCCGTGTCTCTCGTTTAATCCCCGTTACTCGTTCTCGCGAAAATTGTCGCGACGGAGGGCCCCCCGGCCGCCGCCGTCGGGTGGGTCGAGTGGGAACTTTTTAAAACTGGCAAGGAGCACCGGAACGAAAATAAAAGACCGACCGATACATTTCTCGCCTCACTGATCCCGTCGACAATGAAAACCACTCTCCCTCTCTCTCTCTCTCTCTCTCTCACGGTAACGCGCGGCGCGGTGCGTTTCAAGTTCGAGCGCGCTCCCTCCGTTTTTTTCTCTCTCCCGTTTCTTTTCTCTCTTTCAATTTCCTTCTTTCCTTCGAACGGAGGAAAGCGCGGGGGTATCGGGACGCGCGAGTCTCGAGAGAGCGCGTGTGCGTACACGATTATCCGTGTGCACGCAATTCAACACTGTGCCGGTCGCGACAAGGTGGTACGGTATACGCGCGAGGCGGATGTGCAAGGGAGCGCGTGCAGTTGTGCCTGGACCGAAACTGAGCAACGAACACGCGGCCCGCGAACGCGAATGCCCGGCGCGCGAGCCGAGACTGCGCCCTCCAACGTTTCCCCATAATACACGTACGCCCCTGTCCTCCTTCGGGTTCCACCGAACCTCCTCGTTTTCCCTCTCGCTCTCTCCCTCTCTCGATATCTCCCTCACTCTAGATCTACCTCTCCCACTCTTCGCTTCCCTCACCCTCGCTCTCTTTTTCTCGGCGTTGGTCGTCGCGCTCGGTCTCGGCATCACCCTCGGTCACCCATCGCCTCTCTCTCTCTCTCTCTCTCTCTCTGTCTCTCTCCCTCTCTCCCTTACACCCCGTGATCGAGATCGCCGCCCCTGACTTACCTCCGGTCCAACACCCACCGACCCTCTCGTAACCCTCGTTACCCTTCTCTCTCTCTCTATCTTCCTCTCTGTCTCTCTGTCTCCCCTCGTTCTCTCTTCGCTATCCTCGATAATTTCAGATTTCTGCGGTTTGACCGAGATATAACCCAACCGCCGCGCCGTCACCCGTTCCGGTTAACGGCCCATCTCTTTCGAACCTGAAAACCCTGGACGGGGGAAGAGAGCCGTTAACATACTTCATTGGTCATTCTTCGGGGAAGAATGCGAGGAGCCCACGTTTCACCGTTCCACCCAGTTTCTCGTTTTCTCTTTTATTATTACTTTTGCGGCCGCGACGTATACGCCGCGAGTTTCATGGGACCGAATGAAACGTCAAGGTGAGATTCCGGTCCGTTGATCCTTTTGCTAATGCATAGATTCGCAAAGTTTGCTTTTCTTCGTTCCCCGTGTAAATCCGGCTCCCTCGAATTTCTCTTTCGACTTTTTGTCCCGTTACACCGGCTACGTGAAATTTCACGAAAATGACCGAGATATAAACTAGTCGGTTGAATTTATATCGTTCGCGTGGAGAGACGGAGATAAAGAGCGAAAGAGACAGAGAGCGCGAGGAAGGGAGACAAAGACGGTGGACAGAAACGGCGAGGAAACGCGAGACTACAGAAATCACTTGTCACCGCGAGCGTGGAAACGAGCGCGAACGTTCGAGTTTCACCCGTCGCATCGAAAATATTTCGTTCCCATAGATTCCCCCGCATCTCCACCTCGCAATCCCGATCCAGCGTCATTTCTTGGATTCTCAACGTCGCCCACGAGAAAAAGGGATTTCCCCCGACGAGGGCTAAACATACTTTTACGGTCACTTCGCGACGGACGATATAATTTTTTCTCCGGCACTACCTACCTCCCCTCCTTCGTCTGACCGTTATCGACGACGAGATTGATCGACGGGACAATTTCCTCGCGGATGAGACAGGAGGCACGGGTCGATGGCCCGTATTCCCGTGGAACGCAATCGACCCTTTCCTCTCTTCGAGGCACTGAATTTTCTAGATTTCGGGGGGTGGGAGGTAGGGGAGGTGGGGAGGTGGGGTGGTACGGCTCTCGGCCGAGATATAACCCCAGCGACAAAACCATCCGCCAAGACGAAGGGATTCGCGTTTCCCCGAGAGCGCCACGGTGACTTTAGATTTTTACCGTAAGTCTCGAATGCCCTCGACCCCCGACGCCGTCTAAAACGGCGCACTCACGCTCGAAACGGGATACCGGGGCTATATCTTTACGAGATCTTTTTGTTGAACGCAACGTAGAGGAAAATTCTTGGTCGAAGTTTACATCTCGATGTTCGAGTGGAAGGGTCGACGGGCGGCGAGGATGAGGGGATGGGGCAAGACGAGACGGAGAACGACAGATAACGCGTTAATTGGGTCTCGTACGCTGTATCGTCGATCGAATTGTCTGTGGCGTACAACTCGTGACTCGTTAATTTGCGCGCGAATTTAAAGTAACGGCAGACAGCTACTCGAAACGTGACGGGGGGGGGGGGGGGGGGGGATTTCTAAAATAGACGGCAAGATCGATACGGAGAATTGTTTGCCAATGGTTTATCGCCGAGTGTCCACTCGTCGCGCGTTAAGGTATAACCCGCATATCCATTTCGATCGACGTCCGGTAAGTATTCCGCGGGAGGGAGAGATCAAAGACATACTGGGCACGGGGTCCGAGAGCGTAAGCCACGATAAATCCAGCGTTCCGCGAATATTCCGATTCACCATAAATCCGGATTCGGCCACCGATGTGGCCGGCTTTCTGGATATGGAATGTTTAACGTACATCCAAATGTATTCCCCTATAATGCGTAGCTCAGCACGGCAATGTATGTTTACGATACTACTTGGCAATAACTAATCCACGGATCTCGAGGCACTGAGCTATATTCCAACGCCGGGATAAACCGTGGGACGTAATCGAGAGACGTGAGAACATGCCTGGAGGACGTAAGGAATCGTTAAAGGTAAGTTTTCGTTTACCACCACCGATCGCAGTCGTCGACGATTTATTGTAAGCGCGAGAGGTGCGAGAAGTTAATATGGACGAAAGTGGAAGAAGGACTGCGATCGGTCGTGGTAACGAAAACGTACCTTTAAGGTAGGATCGCAATCGTCGTCCTTGTCTCCCTCTTCCACTTTCGTTCATATTAACTTCTCGCACGTCTCGCGCTTACAATAAATCGTCGACGACTGCGATCGGTGGTGGTAAACGAAAACCGTACCTTAAAGTGGGAGAGAATTTCGGCCGAATCGGTATTATCGTGACCGTCGTTCGCGCGACATCGAGACGTCGGGTATCACGATGCACTCGGCCAAACGGAATGGAAGAATCTGATTCGACGTTTATCGCTCGGTAGAAAGCAAAATATCGTACGGAACGAGGGGATCGAGGTGAGGGGGGCTACGCCCGTGACCCAAAGATCGACACAAGCCTGACAACGAACGCAACGTCCCCCCCCCCCCCCCACCGGATACTACCGTTGCCCCGAAAATACAACAGCCAGCGGAAAATACAATAGACCTTCGTCGAATTCAGTTTACGTTTGAGCTTACATTAGCCTCGGCATAAACTCGGCTTTCGCGGTAAACTCTACGCAACGCTGAATGCTCTCTCAAAACTTGATTTAGCCCGGTCGGTATGCACCGGAGGGGGGCTCCCGCCCCCCGCGGCCCCCTCGTTTCCTGGCAAGAATGTATAATTCCAATAATCTCGCGGGCAGAGAAGGACGAAAGAAAAGGGGGTAAAATCCGTCGCTTCACGGTCGACCGGGTCGCGTCGCGTCGCTTCGGGTTTATTTGTGTTTCGTCAGGCTCGCCGGACGCATAATGCAATTCGCCGATCGCTCTCGCTCCCATCGATCGGCATTACGTTACCCTTAAACGCGAACTCTTGACGTGGAACTCTCTCGTGATCGGCCATTCGTTATAATTTGCCCCTGATGCGGCAAACGGACCGTGTCACCGTGGTGGTCCCGGCCACGGGTGTACCGGATCGACGATCGATAATCCCGATGATGCTTCTGGGACCCAGGATCTATACGCATCTACGTACACGTATACGTAGTAGGTACCGAACGATCTCCCGGCGAGCAATTCGACTGATACGACTCGAGCTTCGTTCCGCCGTTTTCAAACAGAGTGTAAAATAAATTCGATTAGCTTCGCGGGATCGGTCGGTCACGTACGCGCCGCATCGAATCCGTCACGATTGATAGTGCCGGGGGCAAAATGGTCGTGTCACGGGCCAAAAAAAAAAAAGAAAAAAGAAAAATGATTGATTACACCGGGCCATACATTATTGTTACGCATGGCAATGCCGGACGAGCGTTCCATTAAACCATTACGAAAAAAATTAACTTTCCCACCCCCCTCGGGCCGGTGGCCCCGGACGATCGCTTTCGGTCCGAGTATCGCGGGGTAGATTTACCACCTCCCGAGCGCTCCTATCGAACTTTGAAATCCTTCGCGATGAAAAAAGCGAGGGGAAGCGCTCGGGAAGTTGTAAATCGAGAATACCGCGCATCCATCGCCTTCGCGGTGGTTCGTAATGCATCTCGTACCTTAACTATCGGGGGTAAAAGATATTTTACGGTTTCGCCGTAATTCTATCGGTCGGTACACGAACGTACTCTCGATGCCGACGTTCCTCGGCAACGGAGTTATCCGCTCGAGATGTAACCGACCATCGCGAGTCCGTGGGATAAGAACTATTTAATTTCAAATGTCTCTCGTTTCGTTGAATTTTCAAAGCGTTTCGCGCACTTAACGTTAAACGTCGCGAGTATCTTCCGCGACGTTCTTCCCCCCCCCCCTACCCCCGCGCGCGCGTTCTCTACTACGGCGAGAGTTCCGCGGTCTACTACCGCGGCTCACGGTAGACATAACGCGCTCCATTAAATTTACGGACGTTTTGAGAGCGACGCCGGCCGCGGGCTTCTACCGAGTACCCCGGATATGATGTGCGTCGGTAAGGGGGTAGACATTATCGATGTCGCGCTACGTTATTTCGAGCGTACCGGCTAAATGGGTCAGGGATAAACAAGCATTACGGGGGAGGGGTAAGAAGGAAATACGGGCAGCCGCGCTTGCCTGTAAAAGGATACGCCATTGGTAATCGCGGAGGAAGAGAGACTCGGAGGATGATTGGATGCAACCAAGGCAGCGGTGAAATAATTAATAAGCAACCTAAGGGATCTCCTCGCGCTGTTCCCCGACCACCCGTAATACCGTGGCCTCAAATTACATCGGGGAAACGTTGCTCGCGTAAGAAATTGGAAAGAAACTATAACCGGGGATACGGGCAGTTCTGGAGCAAACTGAAATAGTTATACTCAAAAACTTGCGATTCGATCCCCCCCCCCCCCCCCGTAGCTCGTTGTACACCGAAAACCGGATAAACGTGGGAAAAGGTAATATCGCGTTCAAACAAGAGGGGTGGCGTTCCGATGGGACCAGGGGTGCGGGGGGTGGGGGAAGGGATACGAGAGTGGCGAATTTGCCTTTTCTTAAGAATTATATAATTCTTTAATCTTCCGCGACGACGGGAAAGTCCCGTTTATCGCGCTCACCATTTTAAGAGAGCGCGAGAAACCGAGGCTCTTTGACGAAAGCAAATTTTCCACCGTGGAAAAGGTGATTCCTGAAACCTTTCAAACTTATAATTACGTACGATTTCGAAAGGCGGGGTAACTACGAGCGGGGAAAAGAAATATTGACCGAAACGAGTGAAATTGGTGGTGGCGAGAGGCAATCATTTTCCATCCTTGCGAACGTCGGGACGCTAATTATTCTCGTTTATTTCCATGTGAAATTGCACGTTACCGCGACCGATGCAAAACTTTAAATTAAACGAACGGTTAAATATGTATAAAGCGATCGCGACGCGTATCTTCGAACGTGTAAATAAAACAGCGACGGGAGTTTCCTTAAAAACATTCATTACGACGTACCGAGTCGACGTGACGAACAAAAAGAGACGACGAGAGAGAGAGAGAGAGAAAAAAAAGACGAAGAATAATACGGCGTCCCTGCGGTTTCTCCTGGAAACTCTCTCGCCGGCTACCGTCGCGGCAAAATGTTTTTGCGTCGCAGACCGAGGTCAACTTTGTAAGGTACCACGCCTGCAAACTTGATTACCTTCGCGCGCACGGCCAAACTATTTTGCCTTTGACAAAAAACGAGCGTGAAAACTTCAACGAAACGTACGTGCGAGGACAAAAAGTGTATCGTTATTGGCAATTATTCATTTTAACGACGCGACGACGGCAAAGTACACACTCCCTCGTCCTCGGTGCCAAATCATTGTCCGTGTTTCGAGGAAAACTGGGGGAGGGTTAAAGATAGAATCGTAACCGCGGTTACCGGCGGCCAGAACACTTTTTCTTTTCTTCTCTCTCTCTCTCTCTCTCTCTCTTCGGGCGAGAATAATTTGATATGGTCGCCCAACGATGACGAGAAACTTTTTTTTTTTTCCAGCGCATAACTGCCCCTCGTATCGACCGCATATCATTATCAGTTCGTTCCCACTGACCTTTTCGCCGAGCTCTGGCGCTGTACGACGAAGGATGGGATTCGTCGCTCTACGTTCGCTCGGCAATTCCTATCGCGCTATCGCTTGAAAGGAAAGTCTGGTTAGGTTGAGCCTGCAATTCCGCCCTTTGTACGATCAATGAGACGGAGAATCCGTTGGCCGGGTAATTCTTTTAATTTCGTAGACTCCGTATTCGTTTCGTCATTATCGGTGGGGGGTTAATAACAGGGGCGAACGAGAGAGAAACGATCTTGATTCGCGCGGAGGACCCTTATCGGGGGGTAGTGCACCGACGGGAATTGAATTCCGAGGAGGCCGTGACCGTGAGCTTGACGCGTGAACACGCGTCGCATAAATCAGCGACGGGCGCGCGCTAGAAGAAACCGATGTCGCGTCGAGTACCATTAATTTCCTTTTCCAGCTGCAACGTACTCGCGTCGAAGGTACCGAGACGAACGAAAAGTCCAAGAACCGAAGGTAAGTTTTCATTCACTTTACCGTGTACCGCGTATCAATTAATAAAGAGGAAAAACTATCACGCGACGTATGCCGAGAGAGTTTTCATTAAACGTCGAAGAAGCCACGAGTCGTAAGGGGAAGAAACGATGAGATGAGAAAAAAGAGAAAGAGAGAGAGAGAGAGAGAGAGAGGGAGAGGGAGCGAAGCGAGTGAGCTTTTGCGGTAAGAAGCAGGGTAAGGAGTAAAGTGCCGAGGGGGAGAGAGAGAGAAAAAAAAAGAAAGAAGAGGATACATATACAGCTCACGTTGCGGTCTCTTCCGGCGCCCCCGGAACAAACAGAATGAAAGCTCTTGCCTTTGTGCGCCATAACCCGATCTCTTTATCGCGGAAAATATTCTTTAAGCGTAGAAAATAAAACGGAAGTAAAAGTTGGGCCGGTGAATGGCGCTTGTAGGGATCTAGCGAGGGGTAGACGAGGTTGAGGAATAGGTCGAACAAGGGAAGCGTACGGGCGTGAGAACGAGAAAAGTGAAAGAAACGAACGGGGTGGAAAAACAAGAGAGGAACGAGAGACGGGACCGAAGAAGACGTGGACGAAGAGTAAGACGAACGAGACGAGGCGATGGTAGAGGAAGAGAAAGAGAACGACGACGGAGAGGGGGGTTGGGGTTGGGAGAGAAAGGGAGGGGGAGGGATCGAAATGGTGATGCGGGTGCAACGGGTGCTACCGGAGTAACGATTCGGGCCAAAGAGGAACGAAGAGCTTGTAACTGTATATATATATATAGTCGAGGAACGCAGGTGGATGGGTAGCTAAAGTCGGTCGGTAAGTAAGGTGGTAGGTAGGAGAATGAGTAAATAGGTACGGCAAAGTAGGCATTTATGTATTCCGGCATTACCCGTCGTGCCCATCTCGCGAAAGAAAAGCGTCGAGGAACGAGCCGTAATTGCAAGAAAAGGTTCGCGCATCAAATGTATGGCAATTAAACTGAACTTCAGACGAATTAGCCCGTTGTACCGTGGTATCTTGCGTAAGTTCTTACGCGATCGTGTAACCGTTACGCCCGTGTACCGGCTCCCCTAAGTGCTCTTTAATTAATATCAACGATGCGTGCACTTTGATGCTTCGCCGTAAACCGCCTTTGTTTACTCGTAGCCATTAAACATCGGCGCGGATACTAAGATTCCTCCCCGCGAAACTTTCAAATGAATCTAAGAGCTGCCGGTGCACGCGTTAAGACAATAGACTGTATTATTGTCTTAATTGTCGCACGGTGGTTGAAAATCTCGACTTTGATTCTGTGCTGAAATATATTATATTAATATTCATGCACGAACATCGATCGAGCTCCGCTCGAGGTTGCGCGGTAATGTATCTATGAATGTAAAGTCTGTCTGCTATACAATTTTCTCCCGAATATCCATAAACTCTGTGTTAACGTTTCTACGTTGAACAACAAAAAAAAAAAAAAACTGAGGAATTTCGCGTACGGTGCTTTCGACAAATCGACGCGTATCTTGTATCCGGTGCGCACGGTGTTAACGCGCAAATAATTTCCGATTACACACCGCCGACAAATTTGAGCTACGGCGCACGTATGCGCAATCGTTGGAGACGAATCGTGATCAAACTCGAACGCGACGTGCCCGCGCTAGCGCGGACAGTAACGAGGGCCCTGTTGTCGGAAAAAAGAAAATACCGGGGATGCAATTCCCCGAGAGCTTTTCCATTTAACACGGGCGGACGAGAAAGTTCCCCCCCTCCGGGCGTGCAGCGATTTTTTTTATCCGCTCCAATCTCGCCCGGAGCAATAAGATTCGCAGTTAGCTTTAATTCCGAAACGGTTTTAAGGATATTACGGGATTGGTATTTAACGCTCTCGCCAAGTGGATAACGATGAGTTTCGGCCCCCCCTCGAACAATGAAACCGATACGTCCGATACGTCGCCTCGTCTCTAAAGGGAAATATTAAACTATAAAAAGGAATATTATCGAGGTGAAAGAGAATCGTCGGAATCACGATAAGTCGCGTCTCCGATATTTCCACGGAATAAAAAAAAGAAACGGCTTTCGAGCTATACGCGCGTCGCGACGCGGCGTATAAAAATAATAAAAAGCGACGAGTTATGTCACCGATGCTGCCGGGAATCGCTAGTCAGGCGGATACAAATAAAAGGCAACGCTCTACGGAGGAGCGCCATAATCGTCAATTCCTGGTGTCGCAAATTAATCGTATTTACGGTAACGAACTTTCTTGTCCGGCGGAAAAATAAATTCGGTGCTGGCGAGGGTTAAAAACGATCCCAGCCGCTTCCCGCTTTAAGGCGCCCCCAGACGCGGTCACGTGGCCCGACGATGAGAATTTGCCCCGCGAAATTGACGATCCGCGCTAAGGAGCTCAACAATTCCAGAAGGAGAGGTCGTAATTCCAAAAGTGAAGGCCGGAAGTGGCGAGCGAAAGGAGCAATAGAGACAAGAAGGAAAGATTAAGCGCCGGCATGTCGTCTCCGGATGCGGTTACCCCCGATGCGCCCGTGGGCACACACGTCCACGACACACCCCTGGCCCCGGCCGCATAACACAGGCTTTGTCTACTTGGGGGAGTAAGTAAGGCGACACGGGAGCTTGAAAGGGTCCTAATTACATCGCGAAATTAACTTCGTAAAACACTGGAGACGGTTCCTATCCACCCCACCTTCGTCGCCCACCCCCTGCGCACCTGCCCCCCCTCCCCCCTCCCCATAACCCCTGCCCCCGGGATACGGCTTAAAGAGACGGTTGCATCGCGGAATGATGGTCTGGTTTCCGTGGTCCTTTGAAGAGCAAATTGGACGCGAAGGCCAAACGTGATTGCCTTTCTCTACGCGTGAAACAATACCGCGAGGGACGGGAGGAACCACGGCCGTGATTTCGATCGACGCGTTGATCCGAAGATGGATATCGGGAATATCGATGGTTCGGAAAATATCGCAGAGTCGACAGGTTTTTTTTTTATTTAATTCTCCGAGGAACGCGTCGCGTCGCGCGCTATCGCTACGCTTTGGCGGTATTCTGCGCGAAGGGGTAGTCAAAAAATCGGTGCCGAGGAATTATAATTGATCGACGATCACCCGGAGAGCGCCTGCTATTTTTCTCGGAAAACACAATTGTAACTATGGATTTCCAAGTAAAACGTGTCGCGGGGACGCGCGACAGCGAATCGCTGGTGCGTGGTTTCCCATGGTTCCTGTCGCCGCGCGTAGAAATGTGGATTTAAGGAATCGAGACTACGCGAGCTCGCGACGCGTACGTTCGTTATCCGTTCAAATTTCGCCGATAACGCCCGTACACGGCGCCGCGTCAACGGTAATTCGAGAAAGCTACATTTTTCGCGTACTCGGAACCCGCGCGTATCGAGGCCCCCCGCAAATTCCGGTACAAGAATCGCGTTACCGGTTCGCGTGGCGCTAGATAGCAATTTCCATCGCCAGGCATTTACGTTTTAAGCAGCTTAACGCGTAAGAAGAGAATTTGCGTGGAATTTAATCAGCCCCGTGCGCGCGCGATGGGGTTGAATCGCGGAACGGCAACTATCGTGGCCGCGACAGTCGAATGCCTCTCGTCCGGGGAGCATCGTCGTCTGCCGATGCCGGGCGTCGCGCCGCCGGTGACGCGGCCTTTAAACGGCTGTCGACAAAGGGAAACGACGTAGCGAACGTTACGTCGAGATCCTCCTCTTTCTCCGTGCATGCAGATAGAGAAGGAGGGAGGGGAGAGGGTGACAGAGAGAGAGATAGAGAGAGAAAGAGAGAAAGAGAAAGCAACCCGATTCAGCGGCAGCTTAACGGAAAAAATTGCCTGTCGATCTTTACCGTAAAGAATAGTCAAGAACAGAGATTTCCGATTCGTTTGAACGGCATTAACGAACCATGCTAGCTACGCCAACCCGGCCGTATTACGTGGTTTTTTCTTCTTTTGCCTCTTCCCTCCTTCGCTCGCCCTCCCCCCATTCCCATCCCTAACTCTTTTCAAAGTATCGAGGTGATCGAAACGTGCAAAGTGCAGGCGGAGGGAGGGAGAGAGGACCAAGAAGACGGAGAGAGAGAGAGAGAACGAGAGAGAGAGAGAAAAAGGATGGGGAAGAAAAGGAAAGAGCACTTTACTCCACTTTCGAACGGTACACAAAGGGACGAACTTTGCCCCGCGGATTTGGGACACCGATTGTATTTTCTAGAATCACGAACTTCGCTGAAACGAGCAGAAGAGCCCGTTTGAGAAAAATTGTCGCTCGGTGCCGCAACGATGTTTGCTTACTCCCGTTAGATATCCCTTGCTCTTTCGACGGTGCTCCGTTCCCGCCGCGACTTACCTATCGATTAATTCGCGGACCGAGGCTGCCGGCCGAACACGCACGGTTAGCGGTTTACTCGCTAGCCCCGCTGTATTCGGTAACGGTGTAATCAATTGGGATATTATTATCCCCGCGGTAACACCTGCGCACCTACCACCTTTCTCTTTTTTCTTCTCTCCGCCCTCTCATTGGAAATAATGAACTCCTCCGTCGAATCGTTATCTACTCGCGATCACGCGCGCCGGATTACGAGGGTAGGGAGAGAGAGAGAGAGAGAGAGAGAGAGGGAGGGCGTACCGTTTCATTATGATAATTAAAACAGTGTTTCTTTGGAGTAATCGTGCGCTCGATTAAGCGCCTCGTCATATCGCTAGCCAGTAATTTATATTACGAATTCCCAGACGAGTTTTACGAGCTTTCCCCCTTCGACGCTCGCGATATTAGGAAGAATGTATTTATCGATGAGCTCGGGCGGACGGACAAAAGAAAAACAGGGTAAGGCCAATTAATTTCGCCTCGAGAGGCCAAACAGTTCTCGGGCACAAAGTAATATCCACGCGAGCAGCGTCGCCCGCAGACTCGAGGAGATCGCGAGGTTTGTGTTCGTGTCGCGCGGTACGTGCCACTCATCCGAGAGAACGTACTTCATATATAATTCGCGAAGTCCAGTTTCATACTTGAGGAACTGGTCGTAGGAGAGAGAGAGAGAGAGAGAGAGGAGAAGAGAGCAAAAAATCGTACCTTTAACTTTCCGGCCGACGAGCGGCCGTAAGAAAGAATGCGCATAGAGCAAAGGCCAGCGGTATTATTACAAAAGTCAGGGGTCAACTATACAACTCGTGGAGCTCATCTCGGTTGAGACGTAATAATTAATCGCGGGACCTGCCTAAAAATAAATTCCGCCGGAATAGACGTTCGTCAGTCGACTTTGTTACGCAACATTTATATCGCGACCCACGGCGACGCGCAAAAGTTTCCGGTCGCAAACATTTTTCCGGTTATCTCAAAAATGTATATAGGATAGACGGAAGTTTGCGCACTGGAATCCCAAGGTCCTTGGTAATATTCGATATGAGATTGTTTGGCAAAAAGAGACATTACTCCACAATTCAGCAAGCTTGTTGTTGCTTGCTCCAGAATGGTGAATAAAATCTAAAGTTCGGATGAAAGGTGCGCGTCAAAGTCAACCAGGTGATATCCTTTGACCTTAATTTTGCGCACCGAAATCCCAAGGTCTTGGTAATATTCGAATTCAGATGTTTGGCAAAAAGAGAGGCTACTTCACAATTGCGCAAGCTTGTTGCTTGGTCCAGAATGGTCAATAAAATCTCAAGTTCGGATGAGAGCTGCGCGTCAGAGTCAACCAGGCGATATGTTTTGACCTTAATTTTAGCACTGGGCCGAGTTAACTTTATAACCCTCGCTCCGCCGTAAGAAGTCTATGTTTCAACGTAAACAGGAAACGAGGAAATGCATCGAGACGCTTTAGCACGGTCAAAGGTTTAATCCGACGTACCGTGTCTCGACTCTGCCCAACGACGGTGGATAAAAAACGAGCAGATGGAGGGTGCGAGCCACTCACGGTTTCATCGCGACGCGATAATACGGTTTACCTGAAAATTTCGACAAGAAAACCATGAAACTCGAAGTCTCGAAAGATCGCGAGGTCGGTTTGGCGCGCCGAACGGTCGGTCAGAATTTTCATCGAGAGGGGGTAGGGGGGGGGGATTACACGTCGCATCGGTGTAACCTGTAATTCCTCCGGTTTCTGCTATCTCCATTTACTCGCGAGTACCACGCTTCGCTTATTTCTTCCAGGAAACTCTCGCGTCGTACCGACGCGACGTCCTCTCTCATCCGCATTTAAAACTTATCTGTCCGATTACTTTCCCGGTAACGCGGTTGTTTTCTGGTATCCCGCTCCCTACGTACACCCCCGTCCGCATTCTTTCTTAAAACTTAATCCGTTTCGCGTGTCCCTCCGTGATTTAGCCCGTCTCCCGACGGAACGTTATCCCGGTACTTTTATTTCATATTTCATGCGATCCCTGGCGCGCATACGCTTTCCTCTCTGTTGCTTCTGCGGATCATTTCGTAGATCATTTTAAAGATTCATTCGCCTCTCTACTTTCTCCGTATCTACGTCCCACGAAATATTTACTTTCGCGCGCCCCCTTTGGCTGCCTTTGCGCTTCCCGCTTCCGGGAAACCTTCCCCGACCGTAAGCACGCTCGGATTATTCCGTAACTCTCCGCGCTGCGAAACGAGGCCGCGTTTGTGTTTTAACGTGGATAGAGATCTGCCGGCGAGAATGGGTATGACGCGGAGTCAGGTTCACGATTTTCCAGACGAATTTAACGTTTCTCGAGTCGCGTGACCGTACGCTAATTACCTAACGTCGATGCTGCGCAACGATGGTAAAAAGTTACATGGAAAAAATACGGTCCGATTGGTTCTAGCCCGTTTCTACTCGAACACAATTATACAAACGTGCGCACACGTTTTCGCCATTTTCCGAACTGTCACGCACGCTAATTAACCTTTCAGCTACGACTGGACAGCGCTGTATCTCTACACGGTAAGCTTCGACGCGGACGACGCGTAAATTATTTCTTCCGAAGATGTCTCTGACACGCGTGCTCTTCAACGATAGCTTCAACGATATTGTTAGGAAACGTGAAATGAAACGAATGACGAGAACGGTCAGGCGATACTTTAAACATATTGTTACAATAGCATTACCTCTCCGATGCCGGTTTGTTAACTGAGTTTTATTCGTGCTCTCGGCGCGAGTGGTTGCGTTCTTGCATAATAAATGTCCCTCTTTGGAAATAATGCCTAAGCTTCGCTCGCGCTCGCGCATCGTTCGTAACAATATTTATAGACATAGTAAGCCGCATTCGTGGCATACCGTTCAGAAACGTAATATTCACGAAAGCCACTGTACGGACGTACCGTTCAAACAGATGCCTTCCGCGGACGCCGCTATAGGGGCGTTCAGCGGCTAAAAGGTTAACTCTGGTAGCAAAAGAACATCGGTGACGGGGATGGGCGGGGCAACTTTTGCCTTTGTACCGCCTCGGGTGCCTTCTTCTTATCCGTAGGAGAAAAAATGGTTTTCTACGCGTCGTTCCTTCGCGCGCCGCCGAGAAACGCCACGATATCGGTTTCAAACGGCTGAGTAGTAGTGTGTGTGTGTGTGTGTGTGCGCGCGTGTACCTGCGAACACTGTTCAGACTAGAGCTCTCAATAGAACACGGTTTTTTTTTGCACACGTGTATCCGTGTCACGGGTACACGGATATTCATGTTGCATATTCACGTATTTCGCGTGACACTTGAATTCCGTGATGTCATTCACGTGAATTTACAAAACACGTGAATTCCGTGATGACACATGAATTTACAAAATACATGAATTCCGCGATTTGTGTTCACATGTTCACGTGAATTTTTAAATCACGCGAATGAATTGCGTGAATTACGAGAATTTCGTGAATTCCGAATTACACGGTCTTCGACACGAAATTTTTAATTTCACGTGTACACGTGTAATAAGCAGCTCCAGTACAGACCGACAAGACAAAGAATCGACGAGAGTCAAGATTGCCGAATGGGGCCAGTCGGTCTGTACCACTCGACCAGACAGTATTACAGCCCTTTTCATTAAATATATTTCTTATACCTTACCGTGAAGCGAAATACATCCTGATTTAATCCCTTCCCACGTCGCATCGTTATACAGTACGGCACCGTTCGACCGAAAGTAGATTTCACTCCAACGCGCTCGAGTACGAAGCGACCCGTGGTACGAGTGCATCTCTCGAGTACTCGCAAAATATAAAATATCGCGAGAAGCGAGGGTAACAAAAAAAAAAAAAAAAAAAAAAAGAAATCGTTTTCGTCGCGATCAGGATATCTTGGACGCACGAGAGGACCGTGAGCGTCCTGATATACGTGCACGGGAGGCGGCGCCGATGAGAGCACGGGAAAGTCGAGCTTTAAAAGCGAAGCGAGTGGACGGAGAGAGAAAGAACGGGGAGACAGTTTGGCACGGTAAATGAGGAATCATAATTTTCACTCGGGCGACACGTCGCGCCGCTGTGACCCATAATCCCCCCCTTTCCCTCGCCGCCTCGGCCACCCCCCCACCTTCCCACTTAACGTACCCCGAAACTTCCCTCGCTTGTACTCGCGCGATACTTCCTTCTTTTTCCACGGCCCCTCGCCTCGCCATCCCCTCCTTCCGGAACTCCTGTGCAACCCCGGCCGAGCCACACAGTGCATTTACAGCCACCGAGCGAATACATACATCACGGTGCATTCCCGATGTACTCATCGGCCCGTACTCAACCCCGGGTCTCCCAGCCCTTCCGACGCGAACTCACCCTCTCCCCTGCCACCCCTTACCAACCCTCGCAAGCCCGAAGCCGTGTACCAACCACGGGGACGCAACCCAGCGAGATGGCACAGAGTCGTCTGAAACGTACAGAAAATTTATAAGTCTACCCCGAAGCCTGACTTCTCGGGCCTTTTCACGCCCGCCCAACTTTTCCCCTTATCCGTCGCATCAGCCCCTCACCACCTCCCCGTTCCTCGCAACCACCTCCCGTCGCCCCCTGGCCGCGCTCCCTCGGCCGGGAAACTTTATAATTTTATCGGCGGCGAGTTTCATCCGTGGGATATCCATTACCGTTAATTTGGCTGTACTTAGCCGTCGCGCAGGCCGAACGGCTAAGTGGATATCGCGGCCGAGGATCTAAGCGCGAAACGGTCGCGCCGGTCAAAAAGTTCCGCTCACCGGTTCCCTTGTTTTTCGATTTTAGTTTCGAGAGCTAAAGTTCTTGGCTCTCCCCCTCTCTCTTCTCATCGAGTTGCTTCTCGTAAAAATTCCGTCGCGGTTATGTCGCGACGCGCGGAATATCTTCTCGGTTCCTTCGTCGAAGTAATTTAAGGGTGGATTATGATAAGTAGCTAAACTTGGCGGAGAGAGAGTTGGCCGAAAGGAATCCGAGCGGTCCTTGGTTTCACAGGAATTAATGTCGCGGCGCGTACGCGTGCCCGGCGCGACTGCCCGGCGTTGGTAAGAGTGTGCGAGATAAGAATGAAGCCGCGAGGGGGGGTGGGGGGGGGGCTGAGGGGAGGAAGAAAAAACGAGGAGAAGAACCGTCGCCGGTTGGACGAATGAAAATTAAAAGTAAACAACGAGAGGAGACCGGCGGACAAACGAACGAACGGGATAAAGCGGGTCTTCGATTCGAGGTCGATAAAACTTTAATCTCTCAGACGCCGTAGAATCGCTTCGCATCTTTGTCTCGGCTCGTTCGAGAGACGAAAACGTCGGGCGGGGATTCCTCGTGGCGGGCGTAAAAACGAGGCGAGAGGCCACGTTACGTGGAAGGCCACGTAACCGCATCCAACGGACCAACGTAAATAATCCGCCATACGCGCCGTGCACAAAGTCTGTCTCTCTCTTTCGCTCCGACCTTTTTTCCTCCGAGGAAGGGGACAAGGTAAGTATTTTTGTAGGTCGGAGCACCGACGACGGCACTTGGGTAGAAGAAGGTAAGTACATAGAGCCGGCGCTCCGACCACCGTCACCTACGATACCTACCTCACCGTCTCCATTTCCTTCTTCTATCTCTCTTTCTCCCTCTTGTCTTTATTCCGTCCCCCCTATCTTCTCCTCAGACCCACATTCCCACAATCCCTCTCGCCACGCTCCTCCGCCAGGACCCTCTCGATTTCTTCTCGTCCCGTTACGGGTCAAAAGGTGAGCGTTTGCGGCGGCTGTACGCGTTGCGCGGCGCTATATAGCGGGCACCCGCGTCCCAAGGCTCCGCGCGATCCCAGTCCTTGCGTTATGGAGCCGCATATACGGCGCGTTCCCCTGGACTCATGAAAGTCTTATACCATCTGGGAGGAGAGAGAGAGAGAGAGAGAGAGAGAGAGAGAGGGGCCGCGTCCCCTGCAATTCCCGGCGTCAACTTCAATGAAAACGGAACCGTCGCCTGACCCGCGACGGTATCGTGCCACCGAGGCACACGACGAATTACCTGGCCGCGACAAATTAGTAAACGGAACCGTAGAAATTAGTTGCGCGACCCGGAGCGAGGCCCGTGGCCCTTCGACCTTCTTCGGTGAGTATGGTTCGTGTTCCGGGATGGAGAACGAGAGAGAGAGAGAGGGGGGGGAGGGGGCGAGGGAGGTGGGCTAGAGACTGATTTTATCGATCGTATCGCTCGGACTAGGGAGGATTTGAATTATTTCGCGTGGTAATGCTTGGAATAATAAACACCCAACCCGGCAGTACTGTACGTATGCTGATTCATCTGTAACGATATCTATTATGTATATTCGTTCATCGTTCGGTCGAGTAGGTTTTTAAATAGACGCGATTACGTCGGCCTCGCTTGAATGGCCGTTCATTATTCCATCGATTACGAGTTCGTTTTCGACGGAATCGTAGTTTATTTTTCCCCCAATACGTACTTTCTTTTCAACCGAGCAAAAAATTGCGGGATATAATGAAAATCGCGCTCAGAGACCGATCGCGTCAATCCGAATTTTCTCGTTTACCGGGGATACTTCGTTATTCGTGCGGAGGAATTGAAAAAGAGGGAGAAATGTTTAAAAAAAAAACAACGACGCGAAAGAAATTGGATCGATGCCGAGTCGAGAGATCTTAAGCCGCTCTTAACAGTAAACACTGAATAAAAAGTGAAGGACCGTGAAGGATGTATTACGCGCTAGAAGAGGGTTACGTTACGGCCGACTTTATCGATGGACTGGCTCCGCTAAATCATTCATAAAATATGATTGGAGATTTACAGAGAGGTTCGGTACGACGTGACCGTATAAATTAACTTCGGGTACGAAGTGCGATCGATACGCCAACACCAGGGGGGGGGGGTCCACGGCGAGCGCATCTCCGTTTTTGCAAATGCAAAATCGAGGCTGATAGCCGGTAACGGCTTTTTTTTTTCCTCTGCGGCGTATCATTACATTAACGAACGGTAATGACACTGTTCGCCCAAAGGATTATAGGTTTCCAATTAACGGCACGCGTAACACCTACGAAGCTCACAAAGATTTCAATGTACCCCGCTCTGAATCGCGCTTCGCGCAATAACGTGTAATTAACGTCGAAAGTCGAAGCTTTCGGTGCTCCGTTTATTCAAACGGCGATGGAAACTTTGAGCGGAACGTTAACCTCCGATCCTCGTCGATCGTTAACGCATCGAGTAAAATACAACGATGGAGCGTTGTTCGTCGAAGCGCCGATAAACGCAAAGGGTAATTATTTGAAATATCAATTATCCGAAAGGGAGAGTCGTTTACGGTTTACACTATTAAAAGTCGCGCGACACTGCTTACAAATGCATTATTGATCAGCTTCGAACGAATGGAACTCGAGGTCGTTTAATGGAAGGTGTCACGACACAGCGATTTAAATTCCGATCGAAGATTTTTAAAAAATGACGATGCCTGCAAAACGACCGACGATGAGAAATGTATCGCGGAAAAGTACTTACTATTTATGATCGAACCCGTCGAAGAATGAGACGGGTTCGAGTCTCCGCGACGAAAAAGCATAAAAACCTCGATCGTCTCGACGAGGATCCATTAAACGGACTATCAATTATCCATAAGGAATTGTCCTAATTGTCAATTAGTTCGGATAATCGACGCTCCACTGTGTACACCGTATAAACGTTGCCCAACGCGCGTACCATGATCTACGATCTGGTAATCTGTTAATTGGCGACCCCGTAACGGAAACTTCTTCGAGATTAACTAGCAAGATCTATTATACCCGCGGTCGGCTAGCCGAAACTGGAGAAGGAAGACACTGCAGGGCGGTAAACATATCAGCGAAACTTCGACGGGGGAACGTCGTTAAACCGACTGCCAGAAGTCCGTAGTTTACGGGGAAAGGACGCGGACGGGCGGAAATAGAAATTAATGAAAGTCGGACATCGAGACGACTAGGAAGGATATTACGCGTCGAGGATACCGACTTGCCAATTACAATCGGATCCGTGGGAGTACTACCTCTCGCTCAACCCCCATCGTACCCCCCCACCTCCCGTGGGGTAGGCGTATACCGGTTGTCTGTTTCTATCTACCTGCGTACGTGCACGTACGTAAATTTCTATGGCTACCCTTGTCCCGTAAATATACGCACACGTAGGTACCCCCCGTGCACGCAGATGAGCGCGCGCGCGCATGGGACTAAAGTGTATTCGTAACACGGACAGCCAATTCTATCGCTGCTCCTATTTTCCGTCTGCCACACCGCAACTTCGAGTCAGTCGACCGCAAAATGTATCATCTCCTAGTTTGTACTCCCAGGTTAAATTAGATTTTATTGGGACCGTTATCCATTCTACGTTGCCGGAAAGTACTTCCGGCCGAAGCAATCACGACCCCCCAACCCCCACCCCCCTCTCGCGGCGGAGAAGTAAAATTCGTGTTCGTTCCGACGATGCGGCCGGATGCGGTCGATCAGTACCGAGAATATATACGAGCGGCTAATCACGCTCTTCTCGGGATAAATAAAAAGTGAGTATCTCCCTCTTCCTCTTTCAGCCACCCGGCGAGTAAGTCCCCGAAGGAGGGAACGGCGGTTACTTTAAGCCGCGTACGCGTTTAGTTTTTAATAGACTCGCTATCGGTATGGGGGGGTTGTATAGTCGCGAGAAAAGCGTTATGCGGTATCGGTAGTAAAAGAAAAAGAGGAAAAGAACGAAGAAGGTAACGATAACGTTAACGCAAAAGAGCGTCGGGTATAGTTTTGCGCCAAGTAGCACCCGAGATCTTAAACTTGGTTTGAAATAACTGCGCCCCCCTTGGTTTAATGCGCGGCTGTGTTTTTCCAAGCAGGTAGGGAAAATAAAGCGAAGGAGATTGCGAGAACGGGCGGTGGAACAGCTTATTCGTGCCCCGCTAACTTTCCTCGATACAAGGCGCGACGTAGACAAACTGTCGTAACTTCCTGAGGAAAATTGTCGAGCCTCGGCGTGTGTACCCGTCATCCTTCGAACTTTGCCGCGCTGAGATCGTTCGTTGCGCACCGGCGTGCACGCAGGCTTCCTCTTTCCTTTATCCGCCCCCTCTTGCCATCGGCGTCGCGACAACGTTCTACGCCGCGAAAACTTCGACGACGTCGTTCCGCGCGTCCCCCCCCCCCCCCTCCCCCCAACGTTCGTTCGAAGTATCGTCCGTTGAGAGACGAGAGTCGGCGGGCCGATAAACCGTCGCTGGTATGGCAGTTTCGAAGAAAGCATCGACGCGCGCTCGGGCGTCGAAGGATTTTCCAAAACTTTTCCACAGAGCCATTTGTACGAGATTACTCGGGATTCTTCGCGGTTCGTTATTAACTCGACGCGCCGCGTCTCTTCTCGTTAACTCTCCACGAGATTTTTCGGAAGGATTGATAAATTATTCGAAGTAACTGTGGGAAAAATAGACGCGAGTCTCGTAATAAAAAAAAAGAAGGACGACGTTGATCCCGATAAGTCTAGTATAAAAATGTTGACGGTAACGAACAGATTGATGCGAGACTCGAGATACGAAAATAAGAGAAAAAAAAAACAATATATTTCACGGTGAGACGGAGAGGATCGATCAATTTTGCACGGTTCATTATTATCCCCCATACGTCGTGTCACTGTTCCTCGACCTTCGAGCAATATTTCCGAACAAGGATGATGAATTATTAAAAACATCGCGTTCCAGGCCTGAAAGGCAGACGTAATCCTCGTTACGAGAAGATCCGTATATAATTCGAGTGTAAAGATATTCATAGTCACGGTGAGATCGACCGAAACTTTCGGATGACAAAATAATTTGACAACAAAAAGGGGTTAGTACTACGCGACGAGGAAAACGCTCGTTCGGAATGAATTTCTAACCCCCCCAGCATCGTCGCCCTTAAGGTTAATCGAGACGCAAGCGCGGATATAATTTCCCAACGACGATCAACTCTGCCGTCGGCGCGACTTCTTATCTCCCCCGTTGCCATCGCGGGATCTCCGTGACTCCGCGACGAAAAAGAAACCGGTCCGATGCCAGTTCCGCGCTGAATTCCTTCGCTTCCGGCCGGAAACGACGTACCGAGGCTCCGCGCGAGTGCAACTAATGATAATTGCTACGGCCACGCGGACGATAGCTTTTATTTCGGTGGGGGTAGGGCGGGAAGGGATGCTGCCTGTCCGCGGCAACGCGGCGCAAAAAAAAAAGAGTGGTGGAACGTTAGCTCGAGCCGTTGGCGCAACTTTCGCCGGACGAAGATTACGTGGCAATAATTCCTGGATACAAATGCCTGGTAACAAATGGTAACCGTGCATCGCGGCAGCTACCGGTAGCGTTCGCAGACTTTCCTTATTCGTCGAGACGGGAAGAATATTGTTACAAATCGTTGCGCGAACGCGACCGCGAAATAGGCATGTTTAAGAAAATAATGTTTATTGCTAAAATACAGGGAGCACAACCGTTCCTTCTGAGAACTCGAATACAACAACTCGTATTTATAATTTGAATCTCGGCGCCCGGCGACTGACAACTGCCTATAGGCAATGCCGGACGCCAAGAAGGTAATGAGATACAATTCAGTGATAGTCAACCTGGTCCCTACCGCCCACTAGTGGGCGATTCAAGTTTCTATAGTGGGCACTGCGAGAGTTCTTGTCCGTTACTACAAACGAAAAATATCTAAATAACTGTATTGCACCTGCGCTGAATTGAGTTACCACGGTACTGGTGGGTGGTTACAAAATTTGACCATCGACAAACCTGTAAAAGTGGACGGTAAGCGCAAAAAGGTTGACGACCGCTGAGATACACAGACATTCGTAACAATATTTTCGAAAGGAGGAATCACCGTGGCAAATACACGTAACGACGAAACCTCGCTTCGAAACGAGTTCTCGACGCGTAACGATAAAACCTCGGAGATCTTGATCGACGTTCTCGCGGATACCGTTTGCTAAATTAATTTCGCCTAGGATTCACCCGGATATAAAGAAGATTAGAGGAGCGATGATAAAATTTTTGGAATCACGATCGGCGGTTCGCGGTCGCTGCACGGCTGGGAATTGTGCGGATATATATAAAAAAAAAAAAAAAGAAGTTTTCGAGCGCGAGGATAGAACTCGTGAAATCTTGATGAGGCCGTACTCCTCGATTACCTCGACCCGGATATTTTTAATATTCCCGTCGCGGGAGCGTGAATTTTTTCGAAAACGGAAGCCACCGGCGCGAAATGGAGCATTTGCATCTTAACTCCGTAACACGGGCGCGTCTTCGCACGGTATTACACGGCGCAAAATAGGAGAAACTTCGCGCTACGTCTTGACGCTAAGTCTAATGCTTAGATTAAGTACCTAGGAAGTTGGCATAGACTAATGGCTGCAACGAGGTGGACGGTTATACGGTTTATCAGCTCTCGCGGTGGCGCCCGATGCCCCCTCGCGGTTTTCCAACACCCCACACACCCACTCCCCCTCCTCCACCCCCCCCCCCCCTCCCCCCACCAAACCCGAGCGCGAGGAGTGAAATTTCAGAACAACGATGAAATATTAATCATCGACCAGAGTCTTAACTCCTGCTTCCGGTGATGAAGTTACGCGGCGGGTACGAATTTCCTTGCTAGCGAAACGGAGTTTCCGAGCTTCGCGCTTTCGCCATTGTCGGGCGTTGAAATTATATTTTCGATAACGTGTCTGGGACACGTCTCCGGTCTTTTTAATTAAAATCGCGAGAGGAGGAGCGGTACGCGAATTCAAAAGTATCGGGCGGAAGGAATCTTTTTTGCTTCTCGGATGTCGTCGGCGCCGTTGATTTACACACCTGAAGGTAACACCGGCTTACGGCATTTCTGTCGTAACCTTCCTCGTCCCAACTTGTGAACGTACATATCTTTTCGTTAAGAATTCGCGTTATTTAAAAAGAAATGTCCGACTTCGAACTTACATCGCTTCCCCTTTCGCCGGGTCTATTTAAATCCTACACGTTAATCCGCGTCCCTCTCAACGTCGCCGACAAATAATCCCATAAATCCCCCGATGTGTTTTTGCCCGTAATGCAACCGTCTGCAGTGGGGTTCTTTAAATCTACGGTACGAAAGGAAGCGGGATCTCTTTGAAAGGTCGGAACTTGGGTGAAAAATTAATACGCGCTCCTTTGATTGTCCGCCGCCTTCGGCCGTAACCCGCTCCTCTCTCGGATGCAACGCGTATACGTTGGCACACATCGACCCGGGTATACCTGGCCTATCAAATAATCATGTAAATGGCAATATTTAAAAAGGCAAACTCTCGGGTGTGACATCAATCGGAATAATCCAGGAGGAAGATTCTACGGGAAGGTGAGAGGTTTCCGGTTCGACCGATAATTTATTGAAAGCGCATCTCACCTTGCCGAAAATACAAGCCCCGATAGGATCCAATGGCATGTACATACTTGCCGACACGTTTTATTTTCCGTCGAGCAAACGGTAACGCTAGCCTAACATCGTCGTCAGGATATCGTTGTCACTCCTATCGCGTTTTAACGCGTTCAACCCGAGCAGTGAAACGATATCTCTCTGCGAATCGGTGTCCTTTTTTTCACGTTTCATAAAAAATTTAATTCAAAATTAATTGCATCGCAAACCAGCCGGGCAGGGCGCGTCCGGTATCTACCCGACTAACCGGACGATCGTTTACCGAACTTAAATTTCACTTAAACTCTGACCACTGACGAACGTGTGCGGGTCTCGAAGTGCATAACATCGCGCTAGCAATCTGTCCTAGTTGAACTAGTTAAACGGTTGACCCACCGGCGAGACACCCACGGTGCTGAAACGCGTTACATCGAAAACGGGAATCGATAAGTTCCTCTTAATATCCACGGTGCACGAGAAACATTTGCCGCTGACAGGACAAAGTGCGTACCAAAGGGTAATCAATGTCACTGAGAGCGTGGAGGCCTTTACGCGCATTTCTCGCGTTACCTTAAATAGGAAAGCTCGTGTGTCTTCATTATACGAGAACAGCTCGGCTGCTTGGTTTATTAAGGTAACAGTCGTACGATGTACCGCGGATAGGTTTTCGTTAAATATATTGGTCCCGCGGATGCGAGTTCGCGGTGTATTCCGCAATTTCGAGCCGATGCGCGCGTGACGGAAAAAAAAAGGGTGGACGAGAGGGGTTAGGGGGACGCGTTGCGTATGTAAAACGAGTAGTTCATATAAATAATTGATGCGGCAGCGTACATCCAATCGCCATCATCCAATTAATCGAGGTGTACATTTGTTGTATAACGCATCGCCAGCCCGAAACAACCGATTTATTTGTCGAAGTGCAATTTTGATTGCCGCACGACGCGAAATGATCGAAGTGCGCGCGAGCCGATAGGGGAACTGACAGGCCGGCGTAAAGCGTACATAAAAAACAAAACAAAACAAAAAAAATTCCCCGGAGATGATGAAAAAAAAAACAAAAAAAAAGAGAGAGCAAGAGAGGAAAAAAAAGGCTCTTCGGGCAAAATAAAACGAGTTTTTCCGATCCGATCGGCGAGAGGGTAGGGGGTAAAGTGTTTCTTCCCTTAGCGTCGAGGCGTTCGTCGGCGGTTAATCGATCAATCACGAAAGCCTACGCCCTCGCCCGCTAATTTAATTCCTCCCGGGGGCGGATACGGGGCGAGAAGGAAACAAGCGGAGATCGCGGCGGGTTTTCTAAGGGTAAACCCCGCTCCTCGGGATACGAATTTCACGATGCGCCGCGGCGCCCGGTAAGTACCGTTACGGTCCATCGATCGGGACCGATCCCGAAGCCAATATCTCATCCTCGCTCGCGGTCTATTAGATTTCCACGGCTTCTAAGAGGTCAACCCCGCACCACCGTCGTCGTCCCTCCCTCCCACCCTCGTTTTCCATCGTTGAAAAAGGACCGGGGCGCGAATCGCGACTCTCTCAATGTCAATCCCTGAAAAGCACGCGGGATGGGATCTTATACGTTTCCGACGCTCCGCTGGCCGCTGGAAGTGCGACGCGGGGGGGGGGGGGGGTGTGAGGGGGAGGGGGAGTGATTCCAGGCGTCGACGATTTCGAGTTTGTCGACCGTGTCGGGGTAGATCGATAACCGTTCGCCAAATCGACGCGGCGACGTTGCCCGCCAAAGATCTCGGGTGCTGCTCGCTTCTGTCACGATTCGTCGATGTCCCGTATGATTTCTGCATCGATGCGCCCCGACATCGCCCCCGGGCCACCGTTTCAACCTTTACGCCTTGCTCAAAGAGCGACGATAACGCGTCGCACCCTGCCGCCTATCAAATTTTACCCTCCCACGACCGCGGTGTACACGCTCCACCGATAACGGGTACTACACTGCTCTTTATAGTTTATTCAGATTGACCCCTACTTTTTCGTTGTGCGTAGAGAGAACTCGGTTAAGTTTTTCACTCTCGATGCCGGGGGTGTCTTTGTCAAGATTTGTACAAAACATGTTAACGTTCGACGACGCAGGGGAATATTTAATTGTTGAGGTTTTTACCTTTAGTGACGCGCGGGGGGTAATTATTTGCCCTAGGCTATTTTCGATATGGAATAAATAATTTTTTGGATATTTAAAAATTTGTAATAAATAATTTCTTGGATATTTTATAATTTGCAATAAATAATTTCTTGGATATTTTATAGTTTGCAATAAATCATTTCTTGGACATTTTATAATTTGAAATAAATAATTTTTTGGACATTTTATAATTTGCAATGTAATAATATACAATTAACAGCCAATTAAAATGAAGCAATGTAAAAAAAAGAATTTTGAAATTGAACGGAAAATAATTACGCCGCGCGCGCAACCATACGTACGGCCTGAAACTGCGCGCCTCACTAAAGGTTAATATCCCGAGTTCGTAAGTGAAATAGAAAGAATACTTAGTTTAAATCGTCTGCGTTTACTTTCATTTCCAGGAGAATTTTCTTCACAAGAGTGCCAAGAGTATTACTCGGCACTATTTTCCGTACCTATATCCGTTTTCGCTATCGCGTAAATTAAGGTCCGTAACGAGAGTAATCTCATTCCGGTGCGACGCGCGATACGCGCGTAACGTCGGCGCGTGTGTCCGATCGGTATCGCGTTAACCTTGGTACATTTACATTCATTAGAATCCACGCACGCGATCGGAGTTTAAATTTCCCAGCCTGCCCCGCGCACGCGAATACGGGAGACACCGCGGCGGGTTGTGTACGACGGCATCGTATTTTCCACCTGCATTCGTCGAATAAATCCCGTCGTCGAACACGTTTTAAAAGCTCGCGCCGCGACCGAAGGGAGGAGCGGCGGCGGGCGGAGGAAAGTTTAACGATAAATTTCAAGGTGGAAGCGTCCGTCGGACTGGTGTCGGTAATAGGCTCCTCGTACCGCTCTTTCTTTCTTTTTTTTTTTTTTTTTTTCCCCACCGCTGCCGGTTTAGTGCTCGCTTTATCACGGGATGGTCGTTTCGTTTCAAGTGGATCATTCTGCATCCGACGCATTGCCGCAGGTGGGCACGGTTTATGACCGAGGTTATTATGATCAAACCTCATTGTACCGGATGTTGACGGTACTAGAGTCGGCGAATGTCACGCGTTACACTTACACGCCGCTGCCCTCTTCGGGGGTTGTAAAATTTGTCGCGCGGTGGCTTCGAGGGTTAGTCGAATCGAGATCGGTTTCGTCGGTTATCGTCGAACGAACCGCGCGAATTACCAACGTAACGCTCGAAGCTGATTGGACGTTGTCGAACGGCACCCGATATACATTCTCTTCCGATCCGTTACGAACCAACGCCCCGACGACCTTAACTCTTCATCCGCCCCCCTCGCGACGATGTTTCGTTCGATCGCGTGTTTGCCTAATCGAGCCTACAGAATGGCGCGAATGTTCGGCGGCACCGGAGCAATTGAAATTTGCGACATTCGCGTATTCGCGTATGCACGAGCCACAACGGATATGTACGCCCGTGGGCCGTGGGAAATTCGCCTAGCGTAAAATTGCGTGCGTACGGAAGGGCGCGAGGAAGGGTTCGCGAGGGTTTTCGCGGGGGGGAGGGCTTTATCGATGCCTCGTAGTTCTGACATTATTGGAAACGCATAAGTCACGAATACCGAATGTTTTTTTTTTTTTTTCCCCCCAGTGCCGCGTGACGTTGACGTTGCGAATTCGGATACGATGAATCTTGGCTCGCGAACGCACGGAGAATTATAGCGATACGCGCGCACGATCGTCGACAATTTTTAATGATAAGCGCCCTCCCGGTGTTGCTTCGTCCTTTTTTTTCTCTCGATTCCCCCCCCCCCGAACTACGTACTTTATCGTCGATTTATGCCGCGATTTACAAATGCTCTCGCGTGTTTACCGTAAAACGGACAATTTACAATCCGACGACGCGAGTAGCGTCGATTTTAGTTTGATTTTTACAGTTTAACCGTTCTCCGACAATAACGTCAGCGGCCCGTGTAAAAATATAAAATTTCACGTCGTGGGGAACACTCGATAAACAGCTGAAAGTTTTTTTTTGCCGATATTTCGCGTTATAACGCGAAATTATATTGGACGTGGCATTTTTTTTTTTCCCCCCGACGAATATTAAACGGGAGCACTGACCCACAAAAACGAAGCGACGCGAGCTGTTTTCGTTAAATCCAAAAATAAATAGAACAAAGTGGACGGTATTATAGAGACTCAAAGAAACCGGTGACCCGCGCGGAATTATTCTACTATATTTAATTAATGAGTTTTCCCCTACCATTTGGTTTACTCCGGTATTTTGCGACAAAAGGCATTCCTTTGGTATAAACGAAACGCATTTTCACAGTTGAAAAAAAAAAATTAAGCTGAACGCTATAGCGCGCGTTGGTACTTTTTCGTACTGTAATGGAGTCCGCGCATACGTGGGCACGTAACTCGCCGAAAAAATGGCGCGTTGATTAGCTCCGCTTTAAAAGTAAACTTATATGAAACGTTGCATCTAATAAATGAACTTTTTATTAACTCCAACAACGTAGACTTTTCCGATGGGCGAGAGCCAGGCGTAAAATAACCCCAGAAACAAAGTTACGCCGTTCGAAAAAGTTAGCGTTGGTCCGCGCGCGCGGCATATGTGCGCGTGGTAGTGTGTTCGGGGCGAAAATTGCAGAATTTCGATGCATTATTCCATCTCCCTCTTATCTCATATTTTTCCCGCATTCCACGCTCATCTTTCCATTCCTGGGGTTGGCGAAGCCCCACCGAACCACCATTAAAATTTACCGTCTCGTATCTCGCGTTATCCGAGAATAACACGAAATACGTTACCGTTCAGCAAAGTGGTGCGTGTATACGTTTAGCGCGCCGGCATCAACACCCGTGTAACGTTCCCTCGTTATTTATCGCTTATTCGCTTCATTCTACGCCAGGGGGGAGGGGGGGGAGGGCGGGTAAACAGTTGTCTACGAGAAACCGTAAACCGATCCTAGATGTAAACGATATTGCGTGGCATTGCTTCCAACCGGCAACGTACCGATTCCGCTGTTCCCGTTCGCAGGAAAACGTGGGAAAATTGGAAAACTTGGCCACTCTCTCTCTCTCTCCCTCTCTCTATCGCGCGCGATGGAACAAGTTTCCCTCCCGTCTATTTATCGATGTAATTAATTTCCCTGGTAATTACTTTATCGACGCGCTCGCTCGCCGTCCGGTTAAAAGGTAAAAAGAATATATGCAAGTCAAACCCCGTTGGCATAAAACGAAAATATCTTTACGTTGCAGCCAGAGCCCCGCGTTTTAATTAAATATCCGAACCGAGAGAAAATGCGCGTCGTTATCAATTCAATTATTGGGGCACATCGGTCCGGGGGATGCTGAATCACGGTACGCTCGACGATTTCGACGGGAATACATTATAAATAAATTCGATTCGATTCGGTAACTTTTCCGATCATGATGCGAATCCTTCGGTAAACGCAAGAACTGATTTCAGTTCGCCGATCAATTTCGCTTCTTCCCTTTCGGACCCGACGAGCCTAGAATTTCTCCCATCTTTTCCACATCGCGAATAAGCTTCATCTAACTTTCCCGATTACAATATGAAAAATCTGGGTAACATCGACGAGCGTCGGTTCGTCGATTAATCTCCATCTTTGCTTCGCCTTCGAGCCTTTTCTGGATGAAAAAAAAAAATTGCTGGAGGACTCGCGCAACCGCGACGGAATTATAAAAAACCTTTCGATTCGCCATCACCGGAATATCTCCCCCTCTCCTTTCGCGTCGTCACGGGCACAAAACTTTTTCACCATTTTTTCTATAAAACACTGGGGAGGAGCGGGGGGGGGGGGGGAATTCATTGGTCGACGCGTACCTTATGCATTCGCCGTTGCAGGTGCTCGGATAATTTAGAGCACTTACCCAAGAGTGTAAGGCATGCGAAAGTAGGGTTGCCGCATAAGAGCATGTAGATACATCGCGTACCTTGTTTTACGGTTAGACCTAAGTATCGTGAAGAGGGTCGCGGGAGGCGGTGGGAAGCAGGGTTCCAAGCTTCTACGCGGAAACGTTCTCTCGGCATCGTATCCGAGCACCCTCAGGATTCTGTTGCACTGATAAAGGTTACTATTGCAGATTCGCGTGGCTTTGTCGATGCCGCGTTGTGCTTGGCCCCGTATTAGGGGATAGATTTACATGAGTAAACACCGCCGCCCAGGGACCACGTACAAATTAAGATTAAACTTAAGCCGACCGTAGTATTGGAACTGTTCGTGCTCGCAGATTAAGATCAATTAAGGATAATGCTACCGGGTTTCCGGTAAGCGCATAATGCAAGATGCCCGAAAATAATTTATGAAGACAGTCTAGTTGATATTTACATTCGCGAACGTTGGGAATTTCGGGGTGGTCAGAGATCGAGAAATATTGGTAACCATTGTATCCTGTATTCTGATCGTTATCAATCGAGTTAACGTCTAATTCTAGAACGCGAGATTGCCTCTGGTTGTGTTACGAAAAGTTCGTGATTGGTCGTTGATAATAAAGCGCAATAATTTGACAGAGGATTGACAATCAATTTCGTTACCTCGAAATTCGTAACGTTCAGCGAATCAAAGCGTAGCAATTCACGTTCCTCGCGATTTCGCTCTCCTCTCCTTTCCAAGTTCCTTCGGCTGAAGCGCGAAATTTACGCGAAAGGGAGACCGAGGTTATGCGTGAAAACCTCGAGAAAAAGATAACGGAGTTCGGGAGTTCGGAAACTCGTATACAAAGACCGGGATAGTCTTGCGCTTGTCAACCGAATAATTTAGGTTAGTGCCTTTGCTCATAACCCGGGGAACTTATTTTCATGAAAAAGATATAAAGTTCGTCTCCCCCTCGAGCTTTCAAGGTGCGCGTTACACGCGGCTGATGACTCCGAAAGTACACAGCGCGAGGAAAGTTTATGAGACTCCGCGGTGGAGTTATGGGTATTCGGGGCGACTCCGAAGAAAATCGTATCGTTTCGCGGTTCACGTTTCGGCCATCAAAATAATCACTTTGAACAACGGCCGGAAACGTTATCCGCGGTCGTTATTACGTTAACTTTTATCTAATCCGCGAAACTATCGCGCGAAACGGTGAGAACTAGAACCGAAGACAAGGCGCGTGACAGGTTTTTTTGAGGACGAGCGTAGAGCTCGGAATTGAAATTTTACGAGAGAAACTGAAATTGAAAAAAAAAAGAACGAATTACGCGTTACTTTGTATTACGTTCGCGAGGTAAGTTTCGCGGGATACTATTTTCGATTATGAAACTAGTGTTATTGTTCGAAATCTGGATTTGTATACGTTACGGGCAATGTAAATAATTGGGCATTATTTATAATGCCCGGGAAATTTAAAAAGTGAGCAAAGAGATATTCAAGCCAGGATCGTGTTGTTACTCACATTGCCCGTAACACATGTTACGGGCATTATGAATAATGCCCAATTATTTATATTGCCCGTAACATATATATTTTTCGGACAACAGCAATGTGCTGCTATGTCTTGTTCAGCCTGCCATTGGGCACCTATGTAAAACTAAGACAGACGGAATTGAATCAAACGCGCACTTTGCGCTGGAACCATAATTCATTCAATGGTGCGTAAGGTGAAAAAGTATCGAAGACATAAAAACCACCCGAAAGTTCTCGATTCGCGAACTACAAGGAAATGGAAAGACTCGAACTTCGGCCTTACAACGTTCGAAGACTAACTCGTTTAAAACGCTGGCGATATTGTGTCTAGCCGAAAGGTTTTATTAAACCGAGCGCAGACGGGAGACCTTTTGTCGCGCAACTATTTCGACTTTTCTACAAAGTACGTACAGTCATATCTATGTGCGCGCACGAAGCGACACAACGGGGACGCAACTTTTACATATGACTCTACAGACTTTGTGGAAAAGATGAAATAGTTACGCGACAAAAAGTCTCTCTTGTACGCCCGCCCTTACACTAATGCCCTACAGCCCACGGTGGGGTTACAGATGTTTGTAGGACGGTCGAACGTTATCTTCGAGAAATAATGTCCCACGCTCAATAAGAACAATGACATACAGAGTTTATGGCTTTCGTTTGTTTAAGCCCATGGCGAATTTAAATGATTTATGTAATAATCTCGCAGATGCACGCAGCGGCGACACAAATCTTATAACCTTTATAACGAAACGAAAGAAAATTCCCACGGTCTTATTATCAGACGCGAAGATACAAAATATGTGCCGTAACAGTTGTCCTAAGTGAACTTAAAATCCCGTATCTCCGAGAGTCGGACACCCACGGACATGTTTTCACATAAAAACTCCCTAACTTCCATCCTTTGGCAAGAAATAAAAAAAAAAAAATAGAAATTGGAAATGTCTTATCGCAAAAAAACCGGCCGCATATTTCTTACTCGTTCCAGTGAACGCACGTCTTACGTTCTCATTTTATAGCTCGTATTCGCGTAGCAATAAAACCCTATTTCGAATCACGGTCATCCAATCGACGTTTCCACTTTTTCCAGCGAAAACATTTATCTTCCCCTCCTCGGCGTCAAACCCGCTGAATTATCTCCGAAATGGAGTCCGTTACGAAGCGAACCCTCGCTCGAGAACTGATAATCGGGGGGGGGGGGGGGGGGTAGATTATTGATTGAGAGGGGTAATAAATTGATGGCACAGAGTAGAATACTTACTAGTAGCGCTGACAGCCGGCCCGATGACCGAGTACTTGGGGTTACCGGTAACGGCCCCTGGGACGACCTTGTCCAGCTCTGAAACACATTATTGTAATTATCCTCGGAATATACAGTGTCGTTAATTACGGCTGGGAGTCGCGCGTGCAATAGAACATGGCCAATCTACCTTAGCACAAAGGGCCCGCGTTTATGATTTATCGTCGCATAAATACTAGCGACGCATTAAAGCTCTTTGTTTCTTTTAGGGGAGGGGGGGCTCATTTTCCGTCGGTGCCAACCGACGATATCCATCGCGATAGCGTTGCATTATTAAATAAACCATCGTTCGTTTTTCTCAGCCGGACTACGGTACGTTGTTGACGGTGTTTCCGTTAGTTGGCGAGCGAAAGAGGGGAAAAAGTAGATGCGCTCGTTATCGGTCGCGAGATAAAGAAATTATGTTAATCAATTTCTTCGCATCGATAATCTCGGCGATAGCGGAACCGACGAGCCCGGCCGGTAAAACTCGATTAGATTGAGAATTCGCAGAATTATCCGGCGTGATAAGGAAGGGTAGGTAAGTGTGGAAAAATACAATGGTATCTACCGTGAAGCTTTGACATTATACGGTTAGTCGGAAAGCTTCGGATCCTGCTTTACCGGCGAAAACTTCTTATCGGTAGGGTCACGGCGCGGCAGGAGTTTCTCGAACCGCCCCGACGTTTGCTTCTAGCGACGCCGAGCGTCGGACTTCCGAGATGCTCGCTCTCAGGAAGCTGCGATACCGACACGAAAAATCTATTAAAGCAGATTCGGTTCTGAAATAATCTAAGATCGACGAATATCGATTTTTTTTTCCCTTCCTGCAAACTGTCAAAACCGACGATTCGGGAATCAGCAATTTCAGAAATTTTCCGGTCAACTGGCAATTGCACAACGATCCGCGTAAATCTCACCGACAATTGTTTCTCGATCGAACCGCCTTTTCGCTTTGGCGCTTTTATTCTACCCGTCGATAACGCGTGTTTTGTAATCTCACACAAGACTGGAACGATTATCATTATCGAAATGCATACCCGAACGCGACGAACGGGGCAAAGGAAAAAGACGAGCGTGAGCCGCCGATAGCGCGGTCCGGGCCGTGGAAAGCGTTAAAATCTAAATCACAACTAAGCGCGGAATAATTTCGGCGCCTCGCTCTAATTCAAAGAGCCCCGTGACAACGGGGACCGTGCCGAAATTCGAGCGTCGGAATACAGTACACGCGAAATTGGCGGAAGAGAATGGAGGTTTCGGTAGCCGGGAAACGCCGTAAGGGTTTTCATAATACCGGTCGAATAGCGTGATTCGTTAACCAACCAGGATGCGGTGGTGCATCGTCCAACGGCTGAAACTGGAACATCGCCTTGAAGCCCTGCCCGGGCCACTCGGAATTAGCGACGAACTCGACGTAAAGGTCTGGCCCCGTGCTGAGTACTTCTACTTCCGCTCCTTGGTTGCAGAGGACGGCTATTGTGGGCTCCCCCGAATCCGTTCCGTCGTGCACCCTGATTAAATCCGCCCTATTCAGGCAACTGTAACAGGATGCCTTTCGTTAACGACGACAACTTATCGGTACGTTGCCCTGCCTCGCGAATAATTCGAGCGGAAATCGGTAGATTCGTATGTAAGCGAGAATTCGGACGATATCGCGGCGTGCTCGCTCGAACGAGAAATCTTAAAGAGCGTCGTCGTCGCCGCCGCCGCTCCAATGCCAAACCACTGTCGGACGGGGGGGGAGGGGGGGGGGGGACGGAGGATTCTACTTACCTACCTTACCGTGGATTCTCGCGATCCACGAGTTTTTGTCGATTCGGCGAGTACGTAATGGCCCTGTCCCTCCTTCGACGTCGAACGCTCGGTAACGAGACGGACGTTACACCGAATTGATTTTACGAATAGAGGAACACGGAGTCGTTTATCTAGATTACGGTACAAAGCGGTGGTTTTTCGAGTTTTCGAGACACCGAGGGTTTTCGAGATACAATTCGAATTAGTTAAAGCGCATCTTCCGTTAAATCGATCGATTTACGCTGTTGATTATATTCGATATATATATTGTTACAAATGTCTATGTATTTCATTGCCTTCTTCGCGTCCGGTATTGTCGATTGGCAGTTGTTAGTTGCCGGGCACCGAGATTCAAATTATAAATACGTCAGTTGTTGTATACGAGTTCTGAGAAGGAACGGTTGTGTTCTCTATATTCTACCAATAAACCTTACTTTATAAATATGCCTATTTTGCGGTCGCGTTCTTGCACGATTCGTAACAATATTATATTTGATTATATTGATTACATTATATTATAAATTTTTATAAAACAAAATGCATACATTTGTATCGAGAATGGTATTACAAACCATGTTCGTCGGTCGCTTAACGTTACGAGTTTGCGTACTGGCCTACGTTCGATCTTAACCCTCGAATTAGTAAAGAAACGACATCCCCCCCGACTCGCGGTTTTCATCGTGGCGTTAGGTACGCGCTCTTCAAGAACCGGCACTCGGCGAAGGTGAGACAAGTTCCTCTTCGAGTGACTCTCCCCTCGTAGCGTGCAAGAGAACCCGCGAAAGAAAGAGGACGCTGGGTGAGGTAGCGTGCCAAAAGTGCGCGGGGTGAGGATGGGAGAGAGTGACTAGGTCGACGTCGAGTAGTGGCAGTGGAGCAGGGTTAAAGGTGAGACTCCAAAGACTCCGAAGTGACGGAGCGACCGTCGCGTCGTGTCGCGTCGCGTCGGTGAAAACGGCGGGTAAGGGAGAGGTTGCCCCGTTGGGTTTCGTCGATAGTCGAGCGCGGATTCCCATTTATAGGTATACGCGAGACTACTTTGCCCAATCGAGCGGAAGAGAATTACGCCTCGCTGCAACATGCGCCGGATTTCTCCTATCGCGCCCTCTGGCAACATCGAGAGATCGGCGATTCGATCGATTTAAGGACTTGATCGATGACGGCCACGGGATAACCTTATTACCTGCACGGGTTAAGCAATTACGCTGGCAGAGAAAGATTATCGTCGGAAGAGCCGGAGATTAAAGAGTCTGCCCGTCCTCTTCCGTTTACGTTTCACCGATACCAACGAGCGCCGAATACACGGACGGTAAGCGCGGGAAGGTAGAGTCGAAGGTGGCGAGTCGACGCTGCGCGTCTCTCGCTTCCGGTGAATCTCGTTAATCCCGGCGAGTCATCGATCAAATCTATTTCGAATCCGGGAAGCTGGATTTTGGGAGACACCGGGAACGATGATACGACTGTTAATAACTTCGACAAACATCCCCCCCCCCGTTCGTCGATGCATTCCGTGCTGTTTTTTTTTTCACTTTTTTTTTCTTTTTTAATTGGCAGCCGGTGATTCACCGCTGGCGCGTAGTAATGTTTATAGAAGATTTATCGAGTGAGCGTTGTTTGTTTTATTATTCTTGTTAATAAAAAACGTTCCGCGTATATCGCGGTAAATTGCTTTATAATATTTTCGCGTAGATTTACGATTTTATTACGCGCCAATATTTTCCCCGCGAACAGGTTTTATATCGCTCTCGAAAGTACCGTAACACTTTCGTATTGATCGTACAGGCGATGTTCGAAAACGTCGTCTTCCTTTTCCTTCTTCTCCCATTTTTTCTTTTTTTTTTTTGCTTTCCACTTCGATCTCGATGATTATCCGAAAACTATCGTCAAAGTTGCGCTCGTTTCTCCAAGTCCCCGCTCGTTCGGAGCGTATCAACGGTGGACGCCCTCGTACGACGGCGAGGTAAATACTCGTACGTCGACGGTACACGGTACAAAGATTCCGAGGTTTTATTCGAGGCGACGAATGTTCAACGATGCACGAACCAAACCCGGAGACCGGAAAGGCATTCCGGTGACTGGGTATCTCTAACGGCGACCACGTTAAAACTGCACAGATGCTGATTTCCTGGAGCGAACGTCGAGCACGAGGCTCGCGAGCAAGAATGCGGAAATTCGAGAAAAAGTGCGAGGTCCGGCTCTGCAGCGCGCGAAATCACATTTTTCCGCGGTGCGAGCGAGAAGAGCGAGGAGAACCACGCACTCTTGGCATTTTTAATAGTCGTTGTACGCAAAACGTTCCTCGCTCTCGTTCGGTATCGAATGAAACTTTCAAACTTTAGTACGGATCCCTTAACAGATTTCTTTTTTTTTACAACTACTCGGATATACGCGGGTCTATACTTTCTGCGATTCAATTGGATCGAGGAGTTGGTCAGAGAATCCGATAACTTTTGTTTACGTTGGAAACTCGGTTAAGTTCGTGATACGACTCGTGCCGCGACACTAGGAATCTCTTCCGAAACTTTTTCTCAAATTCTAGATATTGAAAATAAATACAGGTAAGGCTCGCGCGACGGGAATATCGATTCGACGTCTTCCGCGAGTACCGCCGTGTCGTCGTTTGATACGTAAAAATGACATTGCAATTATCTTCTCGAAATGCTCGAGAATTCCGACGCGATAAAATATTTCTAATACTTTCGCATTGGAGAGAATTTTTGTACCACGTTTTTGGAACATCTGTACACGGGCGACGAGTCTCGGGGGACTAACGCGCAGAGTCTCCTTTCCACCTAATATCATCGTTGAAATCCTGAAGAGAAAAAAAGAAGAAGAAGAAAAAAAAAGAAAGTAACACGCTCGACGAGCACTTGGAGTACTCGGTACTTCTTGGCACGAAACTAGCTCGCCTGCATCGCGATTTCGGCTAAATTTCCCAAGGAAGGAAGGAAGGAATCGACGTATCGCCTTTACGACGGGGGAAGAAGTCGAACGCAGTTACGGCATATTCAGGGCGTCTACGCGCTCTCGCGAGTGTTCAGAAATGGGTGTATCGAGTGGCTGGTGAGAAGGAAGAGGAAGCGAGAGAGATAGAGATAGGGAGAGAGGAGTCTCTCGGTATCCATCAGCTCCATTCAGGATAATATCCGAGTGCGTCTGACAGTGCGGCTTAACGCTGATATATCGAGGCATTTCTCAGTGGTCTTCCTCGCTCTTAGCGAGTTTTACCGCACGACCTTCGAGGGGTAAACGTTATCGAGCGCGAGATTAATTAATAGGATCAACCGACCTCTGTTCCCCAAATCCGTTTCCCTTTGCCGGGTAAAGGGGGGAGATCGTCGAATAAGTCCGCGAATAAATCATCTTTCGAGCCCCTTAGAACGCTATCAGGCAAATTCACTTACGCGGACATTGAAATGTGGCGGAAGTCGCTCGGTGACGTTTCGCGACGGGCGTTGGGGTGGGCCGGGATGAAATAAAATACACGCCTCGCGCGCGCGCGACGAATGAAATTCGTTTCGATTTTACAGCCCCGAGACCGGGATAAATATTCAGATGCATGCAAGACGTACCATCGTTTAACGAGAAAATATCACCGTGATTCCCGATTGATATTCGCGCGCCGGCATTGTTTCGATTCTAATGTTAATTTTTTGATTTAAGGTTTAAACGGGAAATACCAATGTGTACCGTCGACAATGTCAGCGGTATTTCGAATCTACCGACAAATGCCGACGAATTTTAGCATCACCGCTGTTGCGTTTATTAAAGCCGGATTTTTCTACGCGTATCGCGCGTGACGGTGCCGATACCACGAAACACATTGGAAATACGCGCTCGAATAATGGTATGAAAGTTGGATCCGGCGTAAGTGACGTATGTAAATACTTGTGTTGTTTTCGTAAAATGTAAAGTAGATTCATCGATCCGATAACCAAAATGGCTCTCAATGTTTTCTTTTTAAAGTAAACCTTTCGCTAGTTGCGAGGGGGAAACGCTTTCATCCGATTCCAGGTTTTCCGGGTTTATCGAGTGGAATGAGTTAAGCGCATTACGGGAGGAGTGGTTATATTAAGCGCTCGGAGAGTGTCGCGGCTCTTGCAGATACGTAAGTCAACGCTCGAGCGTGAATAAACAATTTTCTTGCGATTCTCGCGCTTTATTTATTTCGTATATCTTTGAGCCGTCAATTAACGTACCGCCGACCCACGATTCCGCGTTATTTGACTTTATCGGGCGGCGTTGCCGCGGCTTGGGAAAAATATGGCCGAATAAATCGTTCATGCTTGTTTACTCCCGCGAATCTGTCTTCGATTTTTCGTGAAAGCTTTCCCTCTTTCTCGCGTATAAACACGCGATGAGGGGGGGACCGGTGGATGAAGCTATTTATTTCCACTTATGGATCTCGCTACATTTATCAGTGCACCGTGTAACGAGTCTTTCGTGCCATCGGTGTGTGTGTGTGTGTGCGTTTTTTTTTTTGTAAGACCGGTGGACGTGGAATGGAAATCCTGCCGCTTTTTAAAATGTAAAGTTGAATGGTACGTTTCATTAAAAATAACCTGATGCACGAGTAAGTGAAATTTGCGCACTACTTAGCAACGCGACGCCCGACTAATTTTAATTCCGGCAGAAATTTGTCGAAAGATATTTTTTCGTGCCGCGAGTTCGGCGCACTAAAGTACAACTTTTTGGTAATAGGGTTTACGTTAAATGATACAACGTTGTTAAGAATATAAAAATGAAAAGAAAAAATAAATCTAAACGATCAAATCGAACGATGATCTTTTTTATGGATAACGCGAGCGAACAATTGATTTTACGAAAGAAAATTGGTTGGAAATTAATTATCTTGCTTTGCCGGATGTTTAAGTCGAACGCGGAAACAGAAGGTCGGTAACGGTTGGGATATTGGGGAGTATACGAAACACGGAAAAAGTATGCACTTCGCAGCGAACTAATATTTGAGAGTCACAAATTTCGCGTTGCAGTAATTGCAGGTTTTTGTAGCCCCGGCTTGAATTGGCCGTGAATCACGGTGGTCGCCGATATAAGCAAAACGGAAGTATGGAACGCTCGTAAAATACTTGTACTTTGAATTTTTACAATCTGCGAGCCGCCAGTAGCGGGTATTACAAACGACCGATCGAAGTTTCGTTCGATTATCGGTCAAAAGGCAAATTAAGCGTACAGCGAAATAACAGAGGTATTAACTCGCAATTCGCGAACAATATTGAAACATTCCGAGTAATTTGTGAAAAATTACAAATATTATTTCCAAATGAAAAAGCTACGCGGAATTCTGGCCGAACGGGGTAGTCCACTCTTTAAATTGAATTTTATATTTCGAACGATCAATCTCCTACGAAGCATCGACGAGCGTTCGGAGAGCTCGCCAATTTTTCCAACCAACAAAAATTCTATTTCCGAATAATACCCCCGTATTATTAATTACCGAGATACGAGGGGCGTCGGATCTTAAAAGTTCCTCCGTTCGGAGGCCGACAACAAAACATGGCCGTCGCGAAAGCTGATTATGCCTCCACCCCCTCCCTCCCCACCGACGATATTTCGTTCTCACCCTCCCGCTATCTTGTTTTCGTATTTGGACCGGCGTAATAACGTAATGCGATTTGGAAATTGTTCATCATTTCCATCTCCCCGAGCTCACTTCGCAAATTACATTCGCTTCCCTCCGTCGAAATCGTCGTACGAGCGTGCCACGCGCGAAAACTTCCCCCTTTTACGCCGGCGGCCGGTGAGACCACCGTCCCCGGACGCCGCGTCCTTCCTCCATTTGCCTTTTTCTCACCGTGCGAAACCGAACGGCAACCGGGATTTGCCGCGTAATCGCCAGTCACGAAATTCAAGGATTCGAAGGCAGAAAGGTCAGCGTACGGAATGAAATTAAGGAAGCTCAATACCGAATTAGGACGGAGTTGGAGGATTTATCAAGGATTAACTCCTGCACGCTCGCAGCTGGAAGGAAGTCTCCGGGGCACCTCTCGTTTCCCAAGTCTCGACCTTACCGTCGCCATTCTCGGGCTCTGAGTCTTGGCGCGCGGAGAAGGGAAGTTTATGTGGGTTAAGTAGAATCATGGGTCCGTGCCACGCTCAAAGGATTTAGGGGTCAGGTGTAGCCGGCACTAAGGGATTTAAAAAAAGAGAATTCCACGCGAAAGGACGTCACCGTCACTTCGAGTGGCCATTGTGGCAGGGTTAATTACGACCGATGGTTAAAGCACCGCGTTGAGACCGAGCGCGCGCGCTTTCCCCGTCGCTCTTGGAGACGCGAGGACGACAGAAATAACGCGACACCGAATTCCGCGGCTTTTACCTCGTTCCTCGTTCTCGCCGATAAGAGAGGGGAATTTTTAAATTGAACCAACGATTCGGACGAAGGTCCGACGTTCTGGTCCTCGGAGACGATGCGACGTTAAGTTCGCGGGAGACGAATGATTAGGATTCACGTTTCTAAAGTCGGAGGCCTTCGCGAATTTCGCAGAGACTCGAGTTTGCCCGCGCATCGGGTTAACCCCTTGTCCTAAACGATATCTGCCGATCGCGCGAGCAATAGTAAACATGAAGTTCGGTAACGCGCCATGCCATTCAACTGTTCAGCCGTGAGCCCGAACTGACGCAAGATTGAAGAAAAAAAAAAAACAGAAACAGTTTATTATTTCAAAGTGGATAATGAATTACTAGCAATTTGTAAATTAATACTTCATTAAATATACTCGATGTGAAATAACTCCAATCGCTGGTTCAAATAATAATATATGGCATTTTATGCATCAATTCCTTACCACGAGGCAGACTCGTGGTTCTACGACAAGGGGTTAAAAGTAAGAGTGATATAACGAATATAACGATAGAATTTTATTTATCGACCGACCTATTTCGCGGCAAGACGGCGAATATAAGAACTTGCGGTTTGGCAGATAATGGGGTATTAGTCACCAAAACAAATTTGAAAGAGGGGGATTCGTGATAACCGGTTTTGAAGGGAGCGCCGTGGCCCTCGGAGTATTACAACCTGACAGATTTATGCTCGTAATATCAGAAGCATTAGGCGGCTGACGTATCGGCGATCGTAAAATTTGGCAGGGCGCAAGACTCATCGTCGATTCGCGAACCGAGAGTACCGTCCGACGGTGCTGGCGTGGGCTTTCTCGAACGCGAGGAAATTTACAGCGACGCTGATTTGCACGAATAATTTTGATCTCCGGCGAAATATGCAAAAAGGTGCTATATGTGCCACGGGAACGGAGTAAATATCTCTTTTTTTTTCTCACCCTCTCTCTCCCTCTCTCTCTCTCGTCCTGCCACCATGTCGCACGATCGAAAGTTCGTTTGTGCATCCGTACATCGGAACTCTGACAAACTTTTATTCCCGAGAGAAAAATTACTGTCTCTTCCAAAACTCAATATTATCCGTTCTAGTAAAAACTTTCCACAGCTGCCTACGCGCCCTATACGTCCAACGACGCTGCCTATTCCATTTATAACATAAATAAAATAAAACCTCTTTAATTGCTAATGTAATTGATTCTCCCCGGGACGGGGGTTTCCCCGTCAAAAGAGTATCAATTAGCAAAATGGAATATTGTTTTCCGTTTGCACAACGGATCGCCTGGCGAAAGGGCACGAATCATTGGAAAATTGACAAATCAATTCCCTAATGAAAATCGACTACCTCCGTCCCGGTAGCACCAATAATCCTCCGATCCTCCGATATTCCCAATCTCGGTCTTTCGAGTGTTTACTTTCGTTCCGTTAACGACGCCAAAAAAAGAAAATCATTCCCCTCGCTTTACTCGTACCGCTAAATATTTTTTTCTACCGTCGTTCGTATAACCCTCAGTCCCCTCCCCCGCTCCCCTGCCGTTGGCAATCTCGACGCGCCACGAGGCGCAATTGAAAATTTAATAACTCCGAAGACAACACCGTTGTCCTTTGTCCTTCGGGAATGCAATGTTTCTGACGCGCAACGATGCATCGGACGAGCATCGTATAAGCGTCGGGGCTAGCCGATCTCGTGCCATCGTCGAATATACGACTCCGTATTATCGTTGTATTACAGGCAGGGGTCCGTCCGTCGGTGTTGGTGATCGCGTGGCAGGGTAGGAGGGCGGATCGGTCCGGGGGAAAGGAGGAGAGAGAGAGAGAGAGAAACGAAGGAGGCGGAGGGAAAGCGAAGAATATCGGACCCCATTCTCCACCCTCGCAGGACTTCTCCTCGCGTTTGTTCGCCAGCTGCCAGAGTCAGCTTTAGGTGGCTCTATATCAATGACGACGACGACGACGACGACGCCTACATCGACGTTCAACGGCGACGGTGACGCCGCGGAGCAGCCAACGACGCCATTATTGCCGCTTGGCAAACATTTGGACGAATCTGTTTGATTAGTTTAATCGTTCGGTTCGATTTACACCGATCCCTCTCGCTTCCTCATTTTCGCTGTTTCACGTCGAGACGAAGAAACCCCTTCGCATCGGAGATTCAACTGTTTTTACCTCCGTCGGCTGTTGAAATTCTCTCACGGAGAATCGTGAATACTGGATCGTATCGATTTCGTTAAAATAAATGATAAATTAATCGGAATACGATAAGTATAGAAAAGATCGATGTTATATCTCTGCGTGGACTCTACTTTGAAAATCGCTGATTCATACGTTCGCGCCGGGGGGAAGACGCGAATAATTTCGCGATTACTTTCGAATCGATCATAATTATCCCGAGGATCATCTCGAAGGATACTTCGAACGTTACGAGGATAGCTTCCCGTCGTCGTTGGGGGTTCTTTGCAGTCCAGATACGCTATCCAGCGAATAAAATATTGAGAAGCTTATCGCTCGGACAAATCTCCGTTGCGTGTTTAATCCGTCCGGTACTCGCACGGTTATGACGTATCGTCGAACTACAACGGACGCAACGTCGCTTCCGGAGAACTTTTTTTAAATAGAAAACTTTCGTCCTCCCTGTCGCGATCTTGATACTCGTTTACCAGCGGCCTCGTTAACTCGTAAACGTTAATAACCGACGGCCCTCGTAATTCACAATTAGCGCAATAGAAGCAGGGGCTAACGAGGGAGACACGCTTTCCCGCGAAACTGGGCCTTTTAAAATTTATCAGACACTCCCGGAAAGTGGCGCGGGTAAAATCTTCATGAATACCTCAAACGAGCCTCGAGGTTAAGTTGTTAATGGAGAAACGATCGCGGCGGTTGTGCACGGTGCCAGGGAAATAATTAATATCGACCCGTTTGCGTATTCAAACAAATTTTCGCGACGATCCATCGGGAGGCGCCGCCGCGATATCGACGCTTTACGTCGAGCGCGAGGGAGAGATTAAAGTTGGGTCCACGAACCGGTTAACGTGCACAATTAATCCGACGCGGAGGAAGTTTGCACGCCGGGAAAAGCATGTACCGTCAACAATATAGTTTACGTGCGAATTAACTAGACCCGAGTGCCTCCCGTCAGCCGATTAACGCTAGGTTTACGGACGTTTTCTTAGCTCTACGGTTACGCGACAATTTGACCGCACGGAGAATTTCACAATTAGAAAACTTTGTCGCGTTAAACGGATAAAAGTCAATAAAAAGAACCAGTTTCTGTAATTTTCCTCCTGAGATTTGAACGCGTCGAAATGACGCGTCCTCTAAACCTAGTGTCAACTTTTCCGCGAAAGCGGAGCGATCGAGCGCGATCGACGTCGATAATGATCGATCTCCACGCAAATTTAACCTCGTCAAATCTTTGAAAGAATCCGTCGTCCGAAGTTTCCCGCCCGCCCGTCCACGTCGCGCGATGTACGCGCGTTCGTCAAGTTTTTAACGCTCAGTACGCGCGTCGAGGCTCCAACGACCTACGGGTTCATTCGAGGGGAAAGTTCAATGAGGTTTGCGTGGCACGAGAACGTAGGAAATTTCATAAACTCCTCCGGCGCGTGCTCGACCCCCCCACGAATCACGGTCTGCATCTCGTAACCCGCGTACCTTTTTGACGCGCGGCAGGGCCGACAGTTTCGAAAGTTGTAAATCGAGGGTCCGTCGGTTATATATTTCCCATCCGGTTAATGGCGCATCTTTTGCCCTGAGTCGGTGCTGGTCGGGGTCATACTTCGTAAATTCACGACTTTGATCCTCAGCGCTAAATCTCCCTCCGTTCTTTCACCCTTCTCGCGAAACTTACCGAACTCAATTTCTATCCGGAATATGCGGCGAACGTACATCCAACTTTGCACCGCAGATGCGCCGAGCATTCCTTTTGCAAATCTATCAAGTTCGAGGCGCGGCCAGGGAGAGAATTCGTAGGTAGTTTCTTGCGGTAAAGGAGTTTTAAAACTGCACACGCACGGAGAATGGACCGTTGCTCGAACCGGCTGACTATCAATTCGCCGTTCCATGGCATTTACGCTAGGTACGTCAATTTTTTTTGTTTGACAACACCCCATGCGAGATTCTCGACGCCGCGTTTAACCGCGATTATACTTAACTGTCGCTATACTTCGATTAAGAGGAATGAAAATGACGAGAAGATCAGAAGCGTACCTCAAGTCTCCTTTCTGCAGAGAGATCTCCTCGAACACCAAACGAATCCTCTCTTTTAATCTGAAACAGAAACATCGTGAAAGCACGCTTCGGTATACATACGGTGAAACATGCGAACGTACACGGGATTGCAGTAATAATGAAAGATCGAACAAAATCCAATTGCCGGATATGAAAATATTTGCCAGCGATCGTTCGAACGGAATGACTAATTATTTATCGCGTCGACCGTATAAAACCGTCGGTGGTAATCGAAGATGCGTCGAATCCGTCGATACTCTTACAAAGGGGTTAACGGCGTAGTTAAAGGGAAAACGAAAGCAGAATCTTTCTCGCGTCGCACGTCGGTGTGCTTATTGGCAAACGAGGGGGAGTATTCGGTCGAGGCCGAGTAATCTTCGTCGGTACGAACGTAATTGCGCGTATCGGTTACTGCAGTTTGTAAACGCTAATGTAGCGACGGTCATGAATATCCGGCGAACGGCTCTCGCGCCCGCGCACACATACATCCACATCCGTCAGGTTTATAGTTATGCGCGCAGCGTTGTAACCCCCGACGTAACTGTTAGGCATACCAACCTGCAAATGCTACTTTGATACAATTACTGCAATTAAGCGGAAGCCACAATACTACGGAAATCATATCTGCATACTGGCTCGGCGCCACGATTAAATTCAGTACGTTTGAACGACACTCCGAAATTACAGAGTTGGCCGTCATTTCGGGGGTGATTGCTAACTGCGAGTGAAACGTGGTAAGCACATTGCGAGCACCCGAAGTTGAACCTACGAGAATAGCCGAAGTTGCGAAGGTGGGGGGGGAGGTCGTAGCGAGCGCGACTCGAATCAACGCCCGGGCTTAACAAATTACGCGTTAACGCGTACCGAGGGTTTAACGTTGAGCGAAAAGAAATTACTTCGATCTACGAAACTTCCCGCGTGCGAGACGTCGCCCTCTCCGCGGGAACGACGGGGCTCGCAAAACGTTTCGGGGAAAAATAGCTGGCATCCGTAATTCGTATTGCGGAGACGTACAGGTACGCGCGCGAAAAAAAGTACGGAGAATGGGGAATAACGAACAGTTCGTTTCGAACGTACCAAACGAAGCGCGTCGACGCCCAATGAACGGAATAAAGGAACGATAATGAGGAGCACCGATGAAAGTTTAGAGGGTAGGTGGCGTTGGAAAATTTTGAAAACTCCCTGTTTCTATCCACATTTAATAATCGTTACTGCTTCATTTTATTATTACCAAAGACGATTGTGCGTTTTGTGTGATTTCGTTTCCCTCGATCCAACGTTCAATCAATTGTCCCACACAATATTCGTTGCAAACAGCCGATAAACGTTTACCCGAGAAAGTGTTCGGAGTAACAAACTTAAAGGTATGACTACGTTCTCCCACCCACGATATAAATTACTCCTCGTTCTCCGTTTCACCGTTGCCCGTTGAATCGTTCCTCTCGGTGCTTTATTTTCTCCTCTCCGTTCTCCTCTCGGCGTGCGCGCACCTTAACGGCTTAGAGAACAAATGACAGAATCAAGTGCCATAGAAAAATCAATGTGACCGGTGTGTGTGTGTGTGTGTGTGCGGCGAGAACTCGGCCTGCGAAGTCGTCGGAGCGCGAGTGCCGACCGAAAATTGGAAAAACAATCTCTTTGGGCGACAGGGGGGCTGGAGGCGTCGAGAGCCAAAAAGGATATAATTGAATTAGAGAAGAAGCGCGAGTGAAAGTGCAATACAAACGCAATTATTTACTCAAAACAATATCGCTCTCGCTCTCCCTTTTCTTTCCGTCGTTCTTCTCTTTTTTTGTCTTTTTCTCTCTCGTCCATACCAAGCGCGCGGCACGCTTTAGCTTTGTCCGTCGCACCGACGTGCTTCCCACGCTGAAAGTAGTCGCACAGTTATTTCGGAGATCCGGAGCCGTACAATACCCGGGCGCTTCCTGCGCGATCTCTCGTCGCAAGAACTCTCGGCCGGTTTTTTCACTCCCCACCGCGTCGCCCCCCCGGATCTTCGTTGCGACCATACCCATGGAGCACGACAGAGCCAGGGATAAAGTTTCGACAGTCGGCGTAACAAGGAACGGAGATGAGAAACGAGGAAAGTTACGTCGGCACGGGAAGCCGGAGAATTTCTGGTGACGAGAGGACACGCGGTATTAACGAAATTACGTTTCGACGGAAGAAGAAAGGGGGGAGGGGGCTATTTTTCGGGCCGGATTAAACGAGGGATACGAGACACGCGTGGTTGGAGAATTTTCTTTTTTTTCTCCTCTCCCACTCTCCCCCCTTTTTTCCTTTGCGTTGGTCGATCCTGAACCACCGGGATTCTCGCGATTAAAGAAGACGAGCGGGTGGGTGGAAGGGGGGGGGGGGATAGCTCGGATCACGGGTGTTAATTAACCGGTCGCCGGATTACGGATCGGAGCCATTAAATGTGCGAGAGGGTTAGATATACGGCGTTGCTCGAGATTGGCCCCGAGATGCATTATATATGGATTATGCCTGGATCAGTTTGCGGGAGGTCTTGATAGTAGGTCAAGCTAGTTACCTTGCCCGGAAGAGGTACGAGCACCGGATGTTCTTCGGATAGGACGACGGGTAACGTGGCGAGTAGAATCGTCCGTACTGCGGTGTTGACTGCGAACTGACAAACTCGAGGTCGCACATCGTGCCAGGAATCAACAGACCGTCCGTCTCGAATAAGCCTGGAACAGAAAAAAAGAATGGTAGTCGTTCAACGTGATCTGTACTTCCCTTTTTCCTTCTCCCCCACCCCCTGCTCTCTCTCTCTTTTCTTTCTTTCTTTCTTTTTTTTTGGACAATCGCCAATGCGCTTCTTCGAGTAATTCGTTTACTTGGGAAGTAGAATAATTTGCAGAGCCGGACTCCGACGTTCGAATTGGTAGATACTACTTGCACAGGTGGGGGGTAGGGGGGCGTTTGTTTAACGGCGTCCGGCCGATGCCCGAGTGTATTTACTGCTGAGCAGGACGTCGATAGGGATCGGAATAAAACGATGTTAATGATCTGGCAAGATTAAAGGTTACGAGATACTCGCGTAGAGACGCCTTACGTATTGATTAACTCGCGGCACATCCAACGCTCCTTTTAAAGCCGATGTTACGAGCGAAAGCGTCGAAAGAATGCGCGCGTTCCAATCAGAATTTGTTCAAACCCCCCCGCCCCCTGGTTTTTCTCTCCAATTTGCGAAATTAAAACCCAAATCTACGCGTTACGCGGGGAGGGGGGGAGGGGGAGAAAAAAAAATACCATGATATAGCGCGAATATTTTTCAACTAAATAAACTGCAATTCTACGCCCATCGCGGAGGGAGGCTCGCATTGTTATCTCGCGAAAGTGCTTTTGCATAATTAAAAATTAAAACTACACATTGGCGGAATACAAAACATTCGTCGAGGGGCGACCCACCGGTTCAACGTGTGCGGTAATGCGGACCCGATATTTCGTGCGAACCAATTGCGTTACCAGGTTCCCGGGGTGAAATGTTCGAGATTTCAGCATCGGCGGAATTTTTTTTTTTTTTTCTTCTTTTTTTAGACTCGTAATTGCTCGTACAACTCCTGGAATTAAATGACCAATTACGAGAAGGATCGATATCGCGATTCATTACCTTCCCATTTGTTCCGTGAAACAAAGGCCGACGAAAGAAATGGTTTTGAGAGATCGAGCAGAAAAGAAATGAATCGGACTCGTTACGAAGGGGGAGAAAACATTTCCTTCGGCGGGTTTCCGGGGACATTGCCACGTCGGATTTCGTAGGACCGTGGTAATCGCCCAATGTCCCTGACAAGTACGTTAATAGCGGAGCAATAAGGAAAGGGCTGGGGGAGGGGAGGGAAGGGCAGCGCAAGATGCCTACGGTTGTGTTCGGTGGCCGAGACACGACGGACCGTAACTACTTATTTTGACAAATGACGATTATCTGCCCGGTGGACGGCTGACTGACGTAATCGGCCCGCAACGCGACGACGTAGCGTCAACGCCTAACCCGCTATTGAAGCGAGTACCTCGCGGAAATACTTGTGTTAACAGGGGATCCTAATTAATTATCCGTTACATCGCGGAAACTTGGCCGTAATTGCCGAAATTTCCCCAACTCGCGCACGCGTGTTTTATCTACCGAACGTAATCAAATTGGTAGAAGCGAGAGGGAAGAGGAAGCGCGGTATGTTTTTTTCTTTCTTTTCCTTCGTGGGTTCTTTGAAACGGCAGTAATGAAACGAAAGGAGAGCCTCATTTTACGCAAAATATACTGCCCCTCTCGCGTCGTAAATTACACCTTCGAATTAATTTCCTTCGGTCTCTAAATACCTTTCTCCGTCTCTCGTGCTACCGAGAGCGTAGACCAGCGCGTGTGAATTTACCTACCGTTAGGTTCCAAGGGTGGAAAGTCTGCGTATTAACCTCGGTGAATTCACGGTGCTGCGAAACGTATGGAGTATCTTTCGCGCGAAGGTCGTACGTGTGCGGAGGCGCCTGATGTCGGGCATCCAAAGTCATGTATATTGCAATGAAAGTACGCCCTACACACCGCGGGGGGCGGGGGGGGGGGGGTCCGAAGTCAAGGTCGGAAAAAGGAGAAAAAGACCGCACGGGATCGTTACCGGCGTGGAAAATTCTGGAAAGCGTCGGGCACGCGGAGATACTCGAACTGGAAGGTCGTTGTAATAATAGAGAATTAAAGCGAATACTTCTTCCTCGGGACTAGCGCGGAGTGAATTAGTCAACCACGGGTAAACGTGTTATTAATTTCTGAAGCACAGATGTCGAGTACTAATTCACTGACGGATTATACACGATTCGGTCGAAGGTAAAAGAATCGATTAATCGAATTATAAAAATTCACACATCGGAGGTATGCTATAAATTATTTCATCCCTCCAATTGATACTCTCCGAGCTCGAGAGAACCACTTCGACTCGAACGACTCAATTAATTCATTTGACTTTCGAAAGTTTGCCTTCGCCCGGTTAATCGGTGTTTCTTTACACACAGGTGAAACGAGCGAAAGGTGACATGAAATATTCAGACTGCTCGGGGGGTCAACTCGATTTTCCCCCGGCCACGTTAAACCGCTTACGCGCCGGTGCTCGTGTTATGTTACCGAATGACAGTAACGCGAAGTTGACAAAGAGGCTAAAACTTTGTCATCGAGTTAACGTTGTTCGACGATTAAACGCTTTTCGCGTCGTCAACCCCCATCTCCGGCGGTTCTCTTTTACTCTTTACATTACCACGGCGCACGGGAGGGGGGGGGGGGGGAGGACACACGGTCGATGCGCGGTATGGAGCAACGTGGTTCGCGTGCGTCGCGACGCTGCCGTCGGCGAACGTACATACGTCAAAGCGTCGCGCGAAACGCGAGAAGAAAACTGATGTCTCCGCGTGTCGGGTGAAACGCGAGTAAAGTTTGAAACGCTTACGCGATTCAACTGCGACGGCGAGAAATAACTGTGCGCCCCTCGGTACACACCGTACGCGCGCGCGCACACACTAGCGTTCGCGTGATCGTCGTTTACGTACACGAGTAACCGGGCGCGGTACAGGATTTACGGGCGTCGGTTTGATCGACGGAATAAGTTGTTCGCCAATTGAAACGGTTCTTAATTACGGACTGGGTAATAGCTTGGCGGCGCTTACACGCTTCGATCAATCTACGTGGCGGGACGCGGAGAAATATCGTGCATCGGCCGTTATTAAACCTCTGCCGGGCAACAGTACCGCACTTTTTTTTTTTGTTTTGGAAAAAACGCGGTAACTTTCTTGAATCTCGGTATACTTCCTTTGGGCGAACAGTACCTTTAAGTTGCTCATTAAGACACAGAATGGCGTAAGTTTCAGGTTGTTTGATCGGAGCTCTTCTTCTTGAATTTATGCGATACGGATTGTCGAAAGAAATTTTACTGTCTGTTTATATGTTTTATTATAGTATATACCATCGAGTATAAACAGAACTTTAAAATATGGGTTTGAAAAAATTAAAAATACATACAAATTTTTGAAAACGCGGCAAAAATGCTGTAGGGCAAATTACTATTTTGATTTTTAAGGGCGTGCACGGCAGAGGGTTAAATTTTCATGACTCCTCGGTTCGGAAAGATAATAAATGTGAAATCCTCGCGAGTTTGCGGGAAAATATCCAAATTTTCTAATAAATATTTATGGATTCGATCTTTATCAGCTCACCCGCTATCCCAGACGTTCGGGATTTTGTTAGAGATCCGGGTTACCGGAGGTTACGACGACGGGCTACATATGTATGTACGGAAATGTATCAAATTTGATTTGTAAATATTGTGGTATAGGCCATTACCGGGGAGGCGAGAAGGCAACGGCGAAATTCCACGGAAAGAGAGAGCGAAAGCTTCGCGTGCGCGACAAAAGGCCGGACGAGGTAAATGGGACGAAATAATAGTGAAAAATGCCCGAAAGGTAAAAAGGTTTGTGTGTTTCGTTTTGTAATATTTCCAAGCGAGCGGGCACAATTATCTCTTATCATTTTGCCCGCCGTAATATTCTCCGGCGAGCGTTTCTGGATTTCGAATACACACGGTGAGTTTTTCTGACAATTGCACAGACCCCGGCGGCTCCGACAGCCGTGAAATTTTCGAGCGATGAAAATTTCAGTTCCCGGCCCCATGCCCGTTAGCTTTGATGCCACCCTGCCCCTACCACTACCCCCCCCTCATCCCCATTCCCACCCCCTCTTGAAATTCTGGTTAACTCATCGCGACGGTGGCCGCGAACAACCGGTGGAAAACTGCATCGGCAAAGTGCTCGAAGCCAGTACGGTTAGTTACCGAACACGATGAGAATATCTCGTGACCGCAAATATTTTTTAATTCGTTGCGAGAAGAACGAAGGGTTCGTGTTATTGTTGGATAAAACGTTGCAGTCTTTAAGCGGATGTTTCGAAAGAGATCGTACGCTCGTTATCGATGGAAGAATCGAAGTTGCGACGACGATACGAAATATGGAAAATACTGCGTTTCTTTCTATTGCATGGGAGAAACATTTTTTTTCCGAGGAAAGAGCAATTTAAGCGACACGGTTCGTCGGGTTTTAGTTTTAGAGTTTCGCACGTTTTTCCCCCGAAACACCGTCGAGTTTACCGTTCGATGTTTTCACGCGCACCCCGCTTTATCTTTGAACGCTTGTCCCGTTCGCGCGGGATACGAAGCGAGGGGGTGATTAAAATTATTATGCAACGCGTGTAGTTTCGATTAAAACGGAAGGACATTCATGGATGGCCGTGAGCAGTACGCGCACCAATGATATATATATATTTAAAGGACGCGTCGCATGGATTATAAAACGATTGTTCCGAGCAGCGAAACAGATGGACCGTAATACTCGTGAAGATTATAGATATTCTTCATCGTAAAAGCTGAAACGGTAGAGAATGGAATACAGTTCGAATTTCTTTCGCGGATTATTTTCATACGTATTTCCTCTCATGTTAATCCATGGAAATCCCCTGGATGTACTGTACTTCGCGTACTCTTTGAATTCTTTAAAATAGCGGCTCCGAAATAGTCGATATATATTTTTAGTATAACGTTTTCGCGCGAAAATTAGTCGTTTATTCGAGCGAGAAGGTAAAATTACTCCCACCTCGTCGGTCGATCGAGAAATATTGTTTTCGGTTAAGTTGAATTTTATCGGATCGAAGGGTGTAAAGAATTCGAAAAATCATAACGGTTGGCCAATCCGCGTAGCAAGCTGGAAATTCTACTTGGGGAAAATTTCTGTTCCTTCGACGACCCTCTCTCCCTTTACCCACCCTCTCCAACCACGGACTTTTCTACTTGGCGCTTTGAGAACAAACCATCGAAAACTACGGCGGAAAATCGAACACGAAAGGTGGTGTCGAGTCTCGAAAATCGGCAAGAGTTTCTCTCTCCGAGGTCGCATATAATTCTCTTACCATAAAAGAAAACTAAAGAGCCACCCTTTTCTCTCTCCCCTCTCTCTCTCTTTCAATCTTCGCTGGCGACGATCGAGTCCGAGATGAAAATTAATCCGAGGATCTTCCTTAAACTCTCCACGCGAGGGAGAGAGAGAGAGGGGAAGAGACGAAGTAGTCGTGAATCACGCGATATGACGTTTAACGGGTCTCTTACTTCCGAGGAGAATCGGAATGAAAAACTGACGTGAACGCCGAGGGATAAAAACGCTGTTAAGCGCGTGCCACGCAATCGAAGCGTGGCAAAGCGACGCGATCGTAAATCATTGCGGCTCATAATACTTTTCGACGATACGTAGGTATTACACGGTACATGAAATTCAGGAGGCAACGTTCTGGGACACCGACAGATCTCATCTGAATATTTTACAGCCCACCGCAATGCCGGAGGTGTCTAGCATGCCGGAGTGTCGATGCATAAAATTTCACGTCGCATCCTCGGACATTCTCCAGGAATATGAGAAAGAAAGATTGAGAGAGAGAGACGGTGGGTGGAAAAAAGGGAGAAGCGGATGAGACCAAAGGGAACTGAACAAAAAAAAAAGGAAAAGCCGAGGAGGAAAGGGGGTGGGGGTGGGAGACAAAAAAAGAGAGAATCAAAGTTGCGTCTCGCAAGGGTCGTACGCGGTTCAAAAGTTAAGAGAAAGTTCCCGCTGGAATCAAGTTTCGAAATGCGTTCCTTCTCTCGGACGTGTTCAACTGCGATTCCTCGTCTCGACCGGGTCGGATCGCTAGTGCGGCAGTTGCACGACATTTTTGCATAATCTTCGCATTCGTTTTAACGACGCATTCGCGACGACACGCGGGGGCCATGGGTGAAAAGCAGACATTACCACGACAAAAGCGCAGGCTTCGCGACGCGACTACCTTCCCCCCCCCCCCCCCCACGTTCTCTGTTCGTGACGTTACTCCGATTTTTGGCTAGACGCGGAAAACTTTTCTACGCGGCCGCGTCGACGCTGCTTCGGAATTTCTAATGTCAGGGGAAAGCGTGCCAACTTCGGCTAATGCGAGAATCAGTGGTATCGCTTCCCGCCGGATATTCGTGCGCGATGGAAATTACCGCGGCGCGATCGGGTAATCGATTAGTTTAGATTTTACTCGGTAAAACCGAAATCGATCCGAATCACTCTGGTGAACGTCGTCGGTATCGCGGTAGCTCTACAATTGAAAGCGACGTTTCATTCAAAAGTTCTGGATAAGAAACTATCGTTACGATCTACTGTTTATAGAATTTCCTCCGTTTCGCTAAACGTTCGTGCACAAATCCAAAGTCGATATCTTATCGCGCGTCTACTATTTCTGGCTCGTAACGAACGGACCACCCCCCCCCCCCCCGCGTTCTACCGAATATCTGAACGCAAATCCGTTGTCGATATCTCGTTTCGGGCGGTGGAAAACTGCGCGACGAAATCGGAACGCTATGTTCGTTTAACGCGTCGTTACCTTCGGAAATTACGGAACGTGGCTCATGTTAAATGTAAGGAATACACGACGACGGGAGTTATCGACACTGAGATTGCGCATCGTTACGTTATTTGCGTGGTACGCGGAGCAAAGAATATTTCCAAGCTATAACGATAACGCGCCTAGATCGAGGGCGATATCCTCTTTCTTGTCCGGGAATTTTTCCAAACGGATCCTTGTATACGCGAAAACACGACGAGCGTACGAAGGATGCATTTCCGGCGTAGCTGCGAGCGTACTCCGAAATCGTGAAAGATTCATCGCGGGTAGTCCTTTCCGGAGGAACTGCGCGATACGCGCTGCGGTAAACCACCTTCTCCAAGAGGAAACGAGAGGAGTATTTTATTTCTTTTTTTTTTTTTTTTATTCGTGCCACCTTAAACGCTTTCTCCGTCTTAACGAGAACGGAGAGGGGGTTGGGGGGTGGTGGAGTATTTAAACGTCCACCGCGAATAATGCCACGGGTACAAACGCTTCGACGCGAACTGAAACTCGTCGTTCCGATTTTCTTTGAGCTTCTCCAAAAGTTTCCGTCGATCTCAGCTAGCGTCCTTGAGTCGTACGACTCGACGCTCACGCGGAGCGACGTAGGGCACTTAAAATTCGCGTTAGCTTCGTTCTCTCGCGTGGAACGCGTTGGCGTTCCGACGTGACAACCGATAACGATTGAACCACTTACTATTTATATAAGGAGTGCACGAAAGAGATCTATTAATTTGTAGAATAATGTAAAACTGCGTTTGTTCTTAGTTTTTGGTACGGAACATTGTAGAACGTAATTTTCTTTCCCTTTCACAACTCTACCTCAACGTTTTATAATTCTGTTATACGCTTTTTAGAAAAACTTACAAAAGTACTTACTTACATCCTCTCATCCGTGCACAAACTGAGCTCAAACTGAGCTCAAACGCTACTACGTAAAATAATAGATTTTTTTTCCGGTACACCTAATATTCTATCGAGTTACGCTGTTTACTTCGCTCGAGAGAGAGAGAGAGAGAGATAGAGAGCGCAAACACCGGCGATGCAAAAATTAACGAAAATATTTTCAAGAATTTCGCAAAGGGTCCCCGGTAAATCCATCTCAATATCTCGCCCGCCCAACGATGGTTCTAACGCAATGAGTTTGCTTTTAATTTTCCCGGCCAGTGTCCCCCGTAACCAAAGTACATAATTCCCGTACCGAAAACTACTTATCCGCGTGCGAGCATCTGCGCGCCCGAGGTATCCCTCCGAAGGACGCCAATTTTTCCTTCTTTTTTTTTTGCGCACGCGGGTAAAAAAGAGAGGAAAGATGCAAAGCGACAGGGTATCGCCGGAGATAAGGGACTAATTAAAACGCTTTGTCGCTTAGAGTTCAGCCGCTGCGGTATAGCCGGTGCGAAAGGGGGGATGTTTCTTTTCTTCCTTTTCTGCGCCCCTTCACGTCGTAAAGCCGACAATTCTTATAAACCGAGACTAAGTAATCTTATTTTATTGGACTAATAAAGCGGTCCCTATAAAGAAGTAGCCGAGTGCATAATGTAAAGAGCCTTACCCCGTTATCGTGGCAAGAGGCTTTGCGGGGTAGAAACGAGTTCCCTCGGCCGGTTGCGCGCATAGTACCACATCCTTCTTACCTTTTGCATATAATAATGGCTCGAGATTCCCCTCGAACGCCAGAGCGTAACAGCATTTATTATTATTATTATTATTATTATTATCGCTATTATTTTTATTATTATTATATCCCGATTCCCGCTCGCAATCACGCTTGCACGCGATTTAACTGTTTTACCGGGTTCGTCTCTCGCTCGTCGTGCACGATTATCGGACAATTCGGTAAACTCGCTGGAACCCGCCCCCTCTGATTAAGGCCGTCGCGAAGCGAGCGTCGAGCAAATGGACGTTACCGCGAACGTTCGGATTGCCGTTACACGTGCGTCGAGGGCTCGTAACGCCCGTTGTCAGCGTAGAACGAGCGTTACGCGCGCGGCCGGTCATTTTCGATCGCGCGGTACTCACGAAATATCGTTGACTCGACGCTCGACCTGGCCACCGGAACGCGGATAGACGTCGGTTGCGTTAATTATTACGCTTTCCCCGAATCGGGTTAACGTTAACTTCGACGAGTTTTCTTCAATAACGAATTACACATTCTTCCAACGAAATTTCGAGTACAAACATTGGAGGTCCACGGTAATTCGTACTCGCAACGATATATAGTAAGCGTGAGCTGAGAATTTTTCCACGGATTTTCCGAGCCGAGACGATGAACCCTCGGAAAGCAGTTAATATACGTTACTTCAAACTGTATTATACAAGCGATCCCTCGTGGCGCACGATTTATCGAATGTACACCTCCGATGTCAAGGATAATTTAAAGTTCTCCTAGGATCGATGTAATTTCCTCGAGTCGCGTGGAAGGAACATGACGGCGCTAGATTAAGCGCGGTAACTTCTCCGACGAACGCCAGATGGTTTTTATAATTCATCGATTTCGCACGCGGGAGTTTCGCAAAGGGTTTCAATTAGTGTTAGTAAATTATCCGACCGGCGAGGTAACGGTTTGTCGAATCTTCGAACGAGGAATTTCGATCTCAATCTCCTCCCCCCCCTCCTCGGCCGGCGACGCAAGGGATTTTTATACAAGTAACCCTGCGCATCATCGTTTAACTAACTTTGCATTCGAGGCAACGTCTTTCCCGGATCACGGGCAAACGTCATCGTGGCATCGCGCAATTTCCCTGTGGCTCGCGATTTAAATGTAAAAAGTAATTTAAGCCTCGGAAAATGATTCCGCATTTATCTTGGAAGTTCTCGGCGTAAAAGAATCCGCGCGGTGAGCCGACGGAAATTGCATTGCCGGAAACCGGCACAAAACTGCTTCATAGCTCCGGCCCAAGGTACAAGGAGAAATTACTTTTGCTGAAACCGAGCTGGTACCGACGATCTCCGACGTCGGAAAATTAAATTTACCCTCTTGCCCCATCGACTGGAAATCTTTCGCCGTACCCCGGGTACGTATGACGCGCTCGATACGAATCGTTGACGTCCGGTCGAGAGTCTCTCCCTTGCCCCCCCCCCCCCCCCCCGGGGTGGTACGTTCAATGTCCGACGTCGTTGAAATAGTCCGCAATAAAATTATAAAGAAGTCGAGGTATTTGATTTCTTTTCGACCAGAAGTAGTTGCCCGAGAGAGAGAGAGAGGAGAATTTCGCGAACAAGAAAACTTGTCCAGCAGCGCGGTCCAAGATCCGATATTTCCTCGCGACGGTGATTTCCGTTTAACTTTTTTCCCACCGGCTCGCATTCCATTTTTTAACGCGACCCGGTCGGACGTAACTTCGTTTTCGCTTAATTGCGCAGGTGATAGGTAGAGTATCATCGCACGCGCGCCGTATAATAGTTTGTCGAGAGAAAATTCTAGGATTTTGTTTTTCCTTCGTCGAAGGTTCGAGACAACGATATCAATGATTTTGATCGATCTTTAATTAACTCCATGTACCGGGGGTACCGGGCGGTCGAAAGAAACTTAGCGATCGGGCAAACATATTAATCGAATCTCTCGCTTCGCTCCCTTCGTCCAAATCGATAAAGATCGTAGCTACTTCGCGAGGGGAGGAAAGATTCGATTCGAGTCAAGGCCGCGTTAACGCGACGATGCCCTTTGTCTCGCGAACTTATGAGGATCCGAGAAAAGGTTCGAAATTACTTTGAAAGATAAATAGCCGAGTCCTCGCTTTACGAGGAATACGTAGCGGAAACAAAAGAGAATTTGATCCGGCAGAGGGTTTGTACGGCGCGACTGAGAATCCGATAACAAAACGAAGATGGGAATAGTTTCTGGACCACCCGCCGATCAATTTGTCACGGCTACGAAGCTCGTCACTAGTTTCCCGAACGTTTCTATCGAGGAAAATGTAAAAAAAAAAAAAAAGAGAAAGGAAAGTACGTAAAGCTTTGGTAATTCGAGCATCGGGGTTAGTCGATGGAAAGTTTGCGCATCTCTCTTTTTTTTTTCCTCCCTCGTTACGCGATAAAGTACACGATTCCTGCGTAATCGATAATGCGTAAATACCCGACGAGTTATTTTTATTACGCTACTCTCGATTAAAAATATCGTTCGACGATATCGAGTGACGCGTTCGAACGATAAAGGCGGGGGAGAAGAATCGAGGCATTCTCGCAATCGACGATTTAATTGAGTCGAGTGTTTTTACGATCTCCGTGGCGCGAGAAAATTTCGGTACGAAAAAGGGCCAACGGGAAAATAGTTGCATTCGTTCTACAATGGATAATCAAAGCGAAAGAGTCTCTCCGGGGGTAAAACTATTGCGTCGAACGTCCCGTTGACAATGGGACTGTAGCAATCCTCTGATCATCCGCCGCCGCCCCCATCGATTTGTCTCTTTCAAGCTCTTGCCCATTTGATTTTCATAGATTCCCATTATCGCGTCGGGTGCAAAAATCGAAGTGCTCTCTCCGCCGCTCTCTACGGCGATAAAGCAAACTTTTCGCTCTTCTCTCTCGTCCCCTTTCGCTCCTCTTTTTTCGCCCTTACAATCAAAGACGTCGAAAGAGCGGCGTAAAAAAATAATGTTCTTTTTTTTTTTCAAAGGTTTTTATCTCATACTTTTCTATTACCGCGGGATGAAAGCAAACGCTTTCACTTGACCCAGTTTCGCGACAATCGTGGTTTTTTGCGTTTCAAGTCGAAGAGAAAGCGGCACACTTTTTTTCTTTTTCCTTCCCCCCCCCCCGCTTCAAAAGAAAACCGGCGAGGAATTCGATCGAAACGTCGCGAAATGCGTCCCATTATCCGAATTCCATCGCGAAACGAGGAATTTAAATGTAGAGGGAGCGAGAGGGAGCGGGGGGGGGGGGCAAAGTGTCTTTTATTGCGTCGTAATCTTTGAGCGAAGGTAGGACAAAAAAGACCGCAATGCTCGTAATTAACGCGAATGAATATGCAGGCGAATCGTATAATTACGGTACGTGACTGGCACGTAATTTGCACGCGTCAAGAAGACCTGCCGGAACGAACAATTTTCCATTTTCCACCGTAGATGCGGAGGCGGCTCAACAGTTTATCTTCTTAAGGTTAATTAGAACAAACGTCCCGCGGGCAGCCCCTGTTTTAAGGTAAATACATTTAAACGCAGTTTACGAATATCAACCGTCGCGACAGGATTCTTCGTCCGGTGATATATTTTGACTTAACTCTCGAGTATCATTTATGCTTATTGCGACGAGAACACGGGATAGCCGATCTTCGTATATTCTTTCTGTCAAAAGTAAAACCGCTATTTCCACGGTTGACCCGGTTTTTCGAGCGAGAGACTACGGGCTTTCGGCTTTATTCGCCTCGAATAGAAAAAGCGACTCGACATAATTCGGTATTTAGTCGAACTCGACGTCGATTATAACGAGAGAAACGAACGAGCAGTCCGCAAACGGTAAGATCGATACGACGGGTAGTGCCGTCGATACGAATTATAAATTCAATTAAGTGTTCTTCTCGAGAGAGAGAATATTCCAAGAAAATACCAAGAGAACGCACCACTTTCGCAATAAAGAAATATCGGTCTTCTCGTTAGCCTACGTCGTTCCACTCGATGCCTTTCTAAAATTACCCTTTCCGCTGTTTTTTTCGAGGGGTGGGGAGGGGGAGGGGGTGAAAACGAAAAAAAGGTTCGTTCGTTCGTACGTAATCGAGAGACGCCCGCCAACTAGATCACTGGACGCTCGTGCAATTTCCACGCGTTCCCGTGGAAAAAGTTGGCAAAATTTTTTTTTCCCCCCCACCTATATCCTCCCTTCTAATTCGGTGAGCGACAAAAAAATTGTAGTGGCTCTCTGCGGGCTAGGGAGCGAGAGAAGGTCCTTCGGAACCGTCTGAAAGCGCACCGTCCTGGGTGTAACGTGGCCGGGGGGGAAAGTAAAAAAAAAAAAAAGAACAAAAAAGAGGGGCGAACGACGTTGCCGAAGAAAAGGATGAACAACCTTACTTTGTGTCTACGGTTACCGTAGGACGAAAAACGTGTCTCTGTCCGCGACGAGCTTAGTTTACGAGGTAGAGCCCATTTAAGCTCGAGATCCCGCGCGACGTATAAAAGTCGCGCGCTGAGCGAAGAAATTAATTTTCGCGGTCGCCGAGTATGTTTTTCCTCCCCCCCCCCACCCAACCCGCCGACGACGCGGCGCACACCTTTGTTCTCCGAAACTTTCAACTTCCATTTTATAATTGTGCCGCGTTTCCAAAGTTACGCGGAGACAGCGCACCTTACCGGTTCCGGTCGACCAAGTTCCACGCGGTGGGTTTTTCAGGTAAAAAAACCGTCGACTTTTAAGCGCTTCCAAGCGCGGGGGAGTACAAAGCGCCTCGTAATTATCTGAAATTTATGCCAAGCGTACCTCGTCCGGGGGCTGTTAAATAAATTTCAAACGTTTCGTTTGCGTATTCGCCCCTCCGCCGCCGCCGATACAGGGTACGGCCGCGTGACCCATGTCCCATCATCGCGCGGGATTAACGAAATCGCGACAAAGTTATTGCGAAATAATTCGAACGGTCCGGCGAGTCGAGAGCAATCGATAATATCATCCGCGAAACTCAATCCGAACTTAACCGAGTCGTTAAATCCCGAAAACCCGGCGGAGTTTGTTAAAGTCGCGTGTACGTTATCGGAGCGGCGTTTGCGAACTCTATTACGCGAATAATCGTTCGCCCGGCGACAGGAGCGTATCTGGCCGAGAATCGACGCGAATATCCAAACGGGATTTCTAGTTCGCCGACGCGCGTTCGCGTTCACCGTCGGTCGTTGATACGGGAATTTTCTTTCCGAATCCCCACCGACAGAGAATCGATTCGTTCGTACGCTTAACAAAGTGCGCGAAGGAGTGTCGTGTAATCCAAGAAAATCGCACGTGCGAGAACCGGGAGGGATGGTGGGGGGGGGGGGGGGAGAGGAGACGGGGAAGGTAAGTTTAAAATTCTTCCCTACGTTCGGTGACCCATAGTTCGATTCGAAGCTCCATTTCGTCGAGCGCGAAGACATTTCACGAATTCGCTCGACCGCCGAAGAAAAATGTTAGGCGCGTTTTGGTAGCCGTGAAACACGCGATGGTTCGTGATACGGGCGGCGAAGGTTGGGGCGGCGTGGGTCCGAGGGGGTTGGGGGTAGGGGGGGGGGGACGGAAAGCGCGGTAAGAGTCAAAGGTACGCGGGAGGTTAGCCGCGTGACCGGAATAAAGGGAGGAACGAGACGTCCGGCGAAGAGCGAGATCCATCGATATCCAAGTCGTTTGCGAATTGGCGAGCGTTGGGGGGGTTGCGGAATTCTTAAGAAACTCGCGTGGCAATGCGGCGCGCGCGGGAAACAACGGCTACGCGTACTCACGGTTCTCGCTCCGATGCCCATCCGTGGGCACCGACGCGGAGAGCAAGATTTTTCACAGTTTTTTCCGTCGTCCGAGGAAAAGCGCGCGACTGTGAACGCGAGGGAGTAACTTAAACTCTCTCCAGCCCCCGATAAACCGTTCACGGTACGCGCCCGGCGGTATACACGTAATATCGATCGCACGATAAATAATTTCTCCCCCGTTTGCCCGAGCGTCGTTTATCGCGTAACGCACGGCTTCTAATATTTACGCGACCTTGATTGCGCGGCCCCGACAGATGGAATTTGTCGATTACACGTTTCGTCTCTCGCGATACCGAAGCGAGTAAAAATGTTGCTGCTGTTTTCTTTTTTTTATTCCCTCTCTCGTTTACAGCGCGTCTACGTTGATTTATGTCGGCCGCGAACCGCAACGACGAGTTTACCCCGTCGATGCTCGGAATAATCGAGCAAAGCAACCGGATTTTTCCGGTTTTCGACGTATTCTCAGCTTACCAATGCCGGCGTCTAATTAACACGGTCTTACCGAGTTTCCTCGCCTTCCCCTCTTTCACGCGGTCCCGCTCGTAATGCCGAATTCGGTCCGGCTCCCGTCGCTTTCTTACGAATTATGCAAAGTTCTTCGGCCGTTGGTAATCGTGGAACAGAATGCCTCCTTCGACGCTCGAGCGCGGTGCGTGGCAATTGGCCTCGGAAAGACGGGGAAAACAAAAAGCGCTCGCTGGACGAAGAGAGGCGGTAACCGAGCTTGCGGAAATAAAAAAAAAAAAGGGAAAAAAAGAAAGCGAATGGTAAGTAGGCCCATTGACGCCGGGTCTACCGGATCTCGGCGGGGGAGAAAAAGCTTTCGCTTAATGGCCGGGTTTTATTTGGATTTTACGATCCAGAGTCGAGTATCAGACGCAAAAATAAGCGTCGCGATTTCTCGACTCTCCTTCGTGCCTACTTATCCTTGAATCTCGAAGATTCTTGGTGGGAGAGGATATATCCGTTGGTCGTCGATCGCGACGGTGAATCTTCGTGGTGGAGGTTCAACGTACGAAAGAGAGAGAGAGAGAGAGGGTGAGAGGGTAGGGGGGAGGGGGGATAAGGCGACTAGTCCTCCGGTGAATTTGAATGCATTACCAGAAGGGAATACATTATCACCCGACACGATCCACGGGGATCGATCCATTTCTCTTCCTTTTCGCACGACGCCCGTTCCTCGATATTATTATATATTTACGAGCGTCCTTCGGCGAAGAGGACTCCATTTTTCGCGCGTCCGTTGCACGCTCGCGACGTCTCCCGACGTACGCTCGTGAACGTAACTTCTGGCACGCGAGACGAGCTCTACAGGGTGATTCGAAACTATAGTACCGGATACAAAAATTCGAGTCTTCGAAAATTGTCGCGCGACGTACGTTTTTTCTCCGATAAATTTATTCTTCGGTAGCGAAAGGGAGTCGAGAGGCGTTAGCGCGTAGAGGGGTAAAAACGTTAATAACGTGCATTTAGTTTACGCGGGTTATTTAATTGTTCAATGGCGGGAGGGAGAGGAAAAAATGAATCGAGTAATTGAATAATTCATGGCACGCTATCGGAAACTTTAATAATCCAATGGCGGCGCTTTTACGATGCACTTTTTCGTCCCCCCCGGCACCGAATGTCGGTGCCCACGTTATTACTTATTAATAATCGTTATTTGGTACGGGGAAGGCGCGCTATCGGAAGGACACGATAAGCGGAATAATTACGCGCAAGCTTGATAATGGAATAACAGTGCGCTTGCTTTTACGGTAAATAACGCGAATGGGTCCAGCGTGGCGCCCCCCCTCCCTCCCCGGAACGATATCGTCGCCCGGCGTAATTGTAATTTGCATTGTTTAAAACCAGATAAATAGCGGCTCTCTGGCCCGTCGATCGACATTATTCAATGTGTCGAAAGTATCCCCGGCTCGTTTATATCCTTCCCCGTATGCTCATCGCCGCGTCCTCATTCGTGGGTGGAATTAATTTTCGCCCGAATTATTGGTAGCCGGATGTTGACGAAAGTTTATGGCGGGGGCGCAATGAAAGCCGGTGTTACTCTTCGCTGGAAAATACGCGAAACGGCCGGCTGGGAATTCGGTGGGTCGCGGGCAAACGAACGTGCTTCGTCGAATGAAAAAAGTGGACATTTCGGAAAAAGTTGACGAGAAGCCTCTCTTGCGGGGGGAAATGAGAGAGGAGAGAATGTATCGTTGTTTCGGGAGAGGAATGAAGCAGCTGCGAAAAGAGTAATTTTTCGGAAGATGGGGAAAAAACGTGGAATAGTCGTATTCGTAGTTACAAAATTAACAAATATTTGACGACACTGGCGATATAGCGATCGGGGCTGCTATCACGATTACGCTATCAAGAGGCACAAGGTCTTGTCTCAGGTCAAGTACAAGTAATCGAGAACAAGATTTTGTATCTTTTCAGGAAAGACCGAACAGGGGTTTTCGAGTTGATCAAATCGAATTACAGAATAAATTTTTTTTTAAGTGAACAGCCTTCGGAAAAGCTGCACCGAGATGAGTAATTTGAGTGTGATTTGATAATAACTGGTCCAGCCAATGCCGATATATGGTATCTCAAAACTGTCCTCTTCGAAGGACTAGAAGGAGTATTTCGAAGACCGAAAACTCGGACAACTCGAAACACCACAATTTTTAACTCGCGCGCCAGCTATTGTTGTCCCGAAACAACGATACGGCCCGAGTAGAACCAAACCGACGTAACTCAATTTTATTCTTTTTCCGGGACCCCCCCGCGTCTCTCTCGAACTCTCGAATGGCGGCGACAGAGATTCCAAGAATGGCAAAGAAACGTTTTTGTCACCGATCGACGGCTATCGCGTAGAGATTGATTTTCACGGTATCGCGCGCGCAGGAGACAAAATTCTATCGAAAATAGCCGCGCTCCCCGATTTCGAGCGTCGATTAACGATCCTCGATTGACTCTCGAAAACAAAAAACTCCCCCCCCCCCAAAAAAAAAAAAAAAAAAATCTCCCGGCACCGTTTATCCGCGCGCGCACGGGGTAAACAAACTATTTCGCATATGGCGACGTGTTTATTTCAACCTTGGATGACCATTTCGGAAGTGGAGCAGCAGCGGATAACGATCGTGCTCCCGATATTTTTATCGCGCGCGAAACACGTACAGGCGATTCCGACGCGACGGCGGAGTTTGTTGACGCTAAACGTTGTTTCAGAAACATGTCGACAGGGACGTGTACACACGCGCGTGCACCCGAACGACTGTCGTTTCGCACGCTCGCGACCATGGAGTAAATACTAAATCGATGACCCACCTCCCCCCCTTCCGCTGTAATACCGCGGCGTATGCCCGCTCATAGATATCATTCGGCGAGCGCAAACACCGACCAATGACGTCGCGCGCCGCGCACGCACGCACGCACCGTTCCCCCGTATAATTGTTAATTAATACGGCGCGCATCTGGCGATGCGTTAACGATAATATTGCAAAATATCTTAAACGAGTGGAATCGTGGCCCAGCTGCGTCGGTTAACGAGAGGTCGATATTAGCTTCCGAACTTGGAAGGGAAACGGTAAGCGAGCGGGTGAAAATCAAAGTGATTCCAGCGTGGTGTAGTCGGAGGACAGAAACGCACTCGTTACGATTTTTCATTTTTCCCAGCGGAAGATTCGAGGAACGTCGAGACCGTCGGAAATTTACATACACCGCACACCGGCCAGCGTCGTATTTCGCGTGAAACAATACAGCGAGGAGAGAATTTCGGATCCCGTTTTCAATGAAAGGTATCTTTATCTCGCCGCGAGGATTCTCGACGGTATATTTAAATTTATCCGACGTCGATAATTTAATTCGCGTATTCGCGATCGATGATCGGTACCCTATCCTCGTCGCGTGTACAAATACCTTTGCCCTTAAAACGAGTTTATAGGAATCGCGTGGCGGGATTCGGTGCCCGAGAGAGGACGGAGTAGTCCGGAGAGAGAGAGAGACGAGAGAGTCTGTGTGTGCGCGTCGCGTGTTTTAATAGCAAAACCAATTTCGTCACACGATTTAAACGAAAACGGCGCACCGAGTGGATATCAAGGATCGATATGGCGACACAAACAGTTGGTACAATGTGGCGAAACACTTTTACCGCGCACTCGAACTCTTTCGCGGCAAGTATCGATTGCGTTAGATAGTCGCTTGCTTTACCGCTTTCCTGGTATCCCATTGTCCTCGACGGAAACGTTTCGGCAACTTTCGGCTCTCTCCCTCGGTCAAATTTATTTCCTTCGCGTATTACAAATCTCCCGAACCCTCCGACGTATCGATTAACGCGCGACAGATGTGTTCGACCGCGGATTAATTAAACCTTTGACCGGGTTGCGCGTCGAGGGAGAAAGGAGAAGGAGGCTATTTAAGAATAACGAGAAAAGGTGCCAATCGCGTCGTGTAACTGTGTAATGTACAACAAGCTGGTTGTGGAATAACTAGACTTCGGAGGTTTAACGAACGAAATTTAATAGTCTTTATTTCAAAACCACTGGTATAAAGGAACTAATACTTGTGAGATTTTAAGATACACGTTTGGATTTAAGATTTGGAGATGTATATGCATTGAGACTTGAGGATATTCTGCATAGGAGTTTGTAATGTTCTCTTGAGATGTAAAATGAATTCTGAAGAAGGAGAGGATCGGTGGGTTTAAGGAAAACTATTATCTATCGAAAAGGATGTGGAAGGGATGACGAGTAAGATGTTTTGCTTGGAAAGTAGAAGAGGAGAAGGACTAGGAGTTTGGATGTTGGACTCGGTGATAAGGAGGCGTACGCCAGAAAGTGGCGATTCAGGTCCTAAATGCGAGTCTAGAGATGTACAAAATATTAGCTATACTAATCCTACGACTAACTAACGATTAGGAAAAGGAGGAGAACGGGTCGGTACATTACAACTGGAACTGTCTGTAAAATGGCGTTAAGAAATTTCCAGACATATTTTCCATCTCGAAAGTAGCGAGTCTTAAAAATGGCGAACCCGCGATGATGTTTTGATACCGTAGACGCGACCGCTTTGAATATCTCGGTACGAACATTGCTTGCGCCGATTGCGAAACACAGAAAATATCAAAGGCACCTCGCGAGAGGTGTTCGAAATGACTTTGATTGCTATGCACGGCGGCGTTCGCGCGATGCGTCACCGACAGTCTCGTCGGGGGCGAGAAATAATTTCCTACGGCAAAGTTCGAATCGCGTTTGCATTAAAATTAAAAGCGACCGTATTTGTTAATATCCCGTGTTCTCGCTTTCGAACGATAAAATATAATTGTCAATTTTCCGACGTTTAATTATAAACACTCTCGGCGCGATGAAACGTACGCTCGACGGCTGTGAAATTTTATCAGTTACTTCCACCCGATCGTACGGCTACCTCATTGAACTCGAGATTCTATCCGAAACTCTCGTTATTAAGCGATGATAATCCATCAAACTCAAACTACCGCCAATGTACGTCCTCGAATTACCAGAATCCAATGGCAGAATTTCACCAACTATAACTTCGGAACTATACAAAGGTCCCTTTCCAGACATATCCATCTTAAATGGGCTTCAGCCACCATCGGTCGTTCCTTACCCGCGGACAATTGATAATAGGCTCGTCGGTGATTTCGAACATCGCGAACCGGGTCCAATGAAATTTCCAAAATTTATCGTTCACGTCCTCAACAGCCCGGGCTATTTCCCTCGACGAGCGGTTAAATCAAACGAGAGAGACCAAGCCGAAATGTCCTCCGAATCTAAAGCAACTTTCGCAATTTTCCATCGAGAAGCCGTTTCCACGGTAAGGACCCCCCCCCCCGCCAGTTCCCTCCCGCGAACCGACAGAATTTCCCCAGGAGGATATTTTAAGAGCTCAGACTCGCGTGTCGATTAACGAACCACAAACTTTGAAACGATCCTCGCTCAAAGACGGAACCGTCTCTATCGAGCGCGTCGAAAGATTCGGCGTCGCGTCGGTCGAATCTTCTGCCTCTGGTTTTGGAAAACAAAGCAAACCGGTAAATTGAAACAGAATCCCCCGTTGATATCGATCGGTTCGATCGATCGATCGGTAGGATGGAGTAGTTCCTTTGACGGGAAACACACCGCGGGCATCTTCGTTTCGGTAGGTGATCTGATTCCGCGGGATTCGATTATTACGCTCCCCACCCCCGAAGAACTTTCCTTTGATTTGCCGCATCGACGAGCAGAAGAAAACTGTATGCGTGCGAGCGGGTTGATTCGAATACGGCGGGGATCTTGATAGGGGAGACGCGAAGAAAAGCCGACTGAGTTCGGAGATGCGTCGGGGGAAAAGTCCGGGGAATCGAGGACATTCCTACGACTCGAATTGCGGGTTTAAATAACCGTAATCTCGCAAAGGGGAACTTTCGCGAATTGCAATCATCTATGATCCGCGTCCCGACATCCTTTTTTTTTACAACTTTTCATCCTGTTACGCAAAGTTTGCCATTTTTATGCACCGAGGAATTCTCGTTACACCACTCTCTCTCTCTCTCTCTCTTTCACTCGTATTTACTCGATTTATCTTTTTTTTTTTGTCATTTCACATTTTTTCTGATTTGCGTGCGCCGCTGTCGAGCGATACCGTTGTTATTTATTTATTTTTTTTTTATTTCCCGAATGTAAACGAATAAGGAACTCATCCGCGGGGGATCGATGCGATTTCGATTTTGCCCAATTCTATTTCGACTCGTGATTAGTTTTCCCCGGTAGCGACAAGCCGATTACTATCATAGAATTTTTATTAAACATCGATCCCCGCGCGAAAGATTAATATTCAAAAGTAACGCGATGCGCGCGAATTTTCGGGGCGCTGCAATTGAACAAAAAAAAAAAAGAACAACGTAATTGCACCGTAATTCCGTGGGAAAAATCTATCTTTAAGAATCGTCGCAAAGTCGAGGCACCTTATTATTTTTCCCCCAGGTCGATCCGCGGTAGCTTTTTTCCCCTCTTCTTATTCAGCCGCAAATGTTGGACAAATTAACGCTTTGTCGCGCACCCACCGACTGCTTTGTTGTCTTAAGGACTCGGAGTACCGTCTAGTTCGTTAGGGACCGGTATTGCGTTAGCAATTCAGTCTGCACGGTGGCGCGGTAACGTAGTATTTGCGCACATATAATTATTCAAATTTCCGGTAATGGAATTTGTAACTGGAACGTTACTTCGCGAGCGCAAAGACACACACGCTCCGATGTTTGCCCGTAAAATGCAAAAAGTCATCGCTCGGACCGTCAAATTCCTCGGATGTCAAGTTACCATCGACCATGCGGGTATTTAATCGAACCGACAGGACGCGTATAATAAATTGCCGCACGATATCGTACGCATATTTTTTTTCACATCCACCGATTTCTCACCGAGCATACGCGCGGACGCTTCTTAATCCTGTCAACATTTCTGAAACTCGCGAAACCGCCAAACTCGTATAGCACGGAGATCAAAGACGCGGCAAAACGACAGGTAGATTTGCGCGTACGCGTTACGCGCATAAATCTAAAGTACCTGGAGCGATTACGAACCACCCGCGCGTTATCGCGTGTCGCTGGTACGCGTGTAAACTCGTTGCGTATAACGAGTGCGTTCCCTTTCTAGATCGCACGGCACGCGATGCAAATAGGAGCGTCAACGCCCCCCTTTTGTGAACGTTCGTATCTCGCATTTAATTTCCACGTACGCCGGGCAAAATTATTTAGCTACGCCCAAGAGTAATACGTTTGATACCGAAGCGTTATTGCGAGTACGTTCGTGCCGGTATACCGATAATCGCGTGATTTCTCCGTTGCTCACCGGATACGGTGTAATTCCCTTAAAAAAATGCTCACCGCTGTAACAGTCTCGCGTATAGTGCCCGCCGAAAGTGCACGGAGTAAAATAAATCTGCCCCGCGAGTTATTTAGAACGATCGATGTAGAATGTTCGGGCAAGGGCGGAGTACTTGCCGGCAGGAGAGAGAGATACGTCTTCCACCCGTTTCCCCCCCGTCCCCCCCCCCCCTACCCGCGGGACACATTGAAAAATGGCAGTCTTTACAAGAATCCGACGATGATTGTCTACTACCGTACGGTTAACCTCGGCTCACCCTCGAGTTAACTGGCGCCGAAAGCGTAACGCAATCTCCGCGAGGACCGGGTGAAAATCGCGACGCGACGATGATTGATAAACTAACTCGATGAGATTCTGGTAAACGTGGCTCGCGTAAACTCTGGCCCCCCGGACAACGAGCTCTCCACGTTGCCAATACGTAACTGCATATATTTTCCTTGCGTAGACCCTATTTACATACATATTAGCTACTTCCCTTCGAGATATTAGGTCACTAGCAGATAATCCTCGCGTATATGCACGCAAAACTGCAATTTAATGGAAATTTTTAATATTGCCGCTAGAGCGCCGCCGCTTTGGCCTCTCGTTATCAAAGAAAATACGTAACATCCGTCCGCGCTACGAGTTTCTCCTCCCCTGGATCGTACGCGATTTTTGTTTTGTCTGTTTAAGGTCTGGTTCTCGCTGATGCAGGCGAGTGCAGCAGTCACGCGTATTCGTCCCGTGTGTCAGGCCGGGCGAATATTGGGACGCGTGCGACGCAGCACAGCACAGCACTGGAAAAAACTACGCGCCCCTTGCGAGCGAATATTGCCGCACAGTTTTTAGTCGCGATTCGGTTAAAGCAATTGAGATGAACGCAGTGATAGCGAAACATTAATTGATTTAAGTTCTGAATCCGATTCCGATGAGGAAATGGATAAACGTATGTTATTGTGTTTGTTAAAAAAAAAATTAAAAAAGTCGTTGAGCAGTGAATTTATGACGAAAATAATAATAATAATAATAGTAATCGTGTTATGTGGTTCACCATTCTTTGGATTCAGTTTTCAATTTTGCCTTGATACAATCTGGAGAGCTGCTCTCAAATAATACAATGCAGTGTCAAATGAAAAAAAAAAACTACCTGACGCGCGCGTAGGAATCTGTGCCGCGAACATTGCGCTACGTAGCTCGACGCGCGGCACAGTACTGTGCTGTGCTGCGTCGCCTGCCCTGCGTCCCAATATTCGCGCTTCCGTTTAAACCTATGCGTTACAAAAAGCTGTGCTGTGCTGCGTCGCACGCGTCCCAATATTCGCCTGGCCTCATTGTACAAGAGTTTATACTTATACAACTCTGTCATTTACGCACGACGGTCGCTGAAACGAGCGGGAGTCCTGCAAATGGAAACCAAAAAAAAAAAGCGTAGCATCGACGACGCATCGAGCATCGCGCGGTCGACTGCCACGACTGCTATCGATAGGAACGAATGCAGCGCGTTGGTGACTGCTGCAATCGCGCCAGCATCGGCGAGACCAGACCTTTAAAGATAAACGGGGAGGGGGAGTCGATCGTTGCTCTTTATACGAGAGCCCCCTCTTTCCCGCGCGATACTTAAAGCGCGCACGGTTCGCGCGGGCGAATAGCAAAAGCCGCGAGATGACGGTTCTTTTGTCGCGGGGAGATAAAAGGCTGTCTGTCAACCGTTGGAAATCAACGGATTCCTGTCGCTACGGGTCTTCCATTCGCACGATGAATCGGGGATCGTCTTCAAAACGATGCTCCCCGTCCCGACGGTCGTTCCGCGCGAGCGACGACGTCAAAACGCTGCTACCGTGTTTAGTCAGCCGTCGTAACGAAGATTCGGATTATCCGTGAAATCTCGCGATGGATTTCTATGAAAATATTCTACGCGAGAATCGACCGCGTGGGAGAGAGACGGAAGATGGCACGCTTGAGTTCCTCGCGATTATCGATGTCAGAGATTACATATACGCGGGTCTTATACGCGCGCTAATTAAGTTCAAAACTAAATGCAACGGTACGGGGCCAATATACCCCGGCGTACGTGCAGACTACGGATTAGCATGTGCGTCCCGCGCGTGGGAGGAACAGATTGTATGGGATTGAAAAATAATAATTGAATTTTCTGCCGACTGACGTGAAAACCGTTTTAAATCCTTTTTGGTACGAGGCAAATTGGTGATCCATACATTGGCGGTATTGTTAGTAACGAAAACGAACGAGTACCGGAATGAATAAAAAAAAGAGATGGAGAGAGAGAGAGAGAGAGAGAGGGGTGGGGACTGAGAGGGAAGGGAAAAAAAATACGGCTCACTTTTCATAGGGGAAAATAACGCGAAGCGAAATTTCTCGTCAAGATTGAAAATCCTTGCTCCGTGTTGCGCTAATGCGCGCACCCCTAAATGCGTACGCGCGCGTGTTTCCTCGTTAAAACGCCACATTATCATTATGGCTCGTGTACCTACATCCACGCCGTTAGTTTATAACGATTCGTAAAGCCGGTCTACGCGAAGATTACACGTGGGGTATACGTCGTTGAAATTCCACCGCTGCTTTCCGTTATTCGGGGCATGGGCGATAATTAAGTGACTCGAGCTTCCACCGACTTACGGTTTGATAGGGTACGCAACAATGGTGTCGCGAGACGAGAAGGGAACATTAATTCCGTTATGTAAAAGCGGCCGCATCTGCGCGTAGTCTGCCTAACGGCTGAGGATTTCGTGGGGGAGCGGGGGGGTCGTTATGTCAGAGACTGAGTGGCTCGCATTATCGTATAAAGTAAGAGGGGCCAACTGTGGCCGGATCGTACTCGAATCCACGACCAAGAATCCTATTCTTGGTATACGTTAGGACTATCTCGAAGTACGTGTTGGAAGGTTGACGATCGATTACCGTAAACGGGTGATAATCGTCTATGAGACGATTTTCAAATCAAAATTGACGTCAAGAAATCGTGGGTATCGCGATCTCGAGAATACTTCATTAACGCGTTGACCCTGGCGTGCATTGCCGGTGGTTCACGCTCGAACATTCGTTTAGACACCGCTTACCATCAAAGATATAGTTCGTTTAGTAACTGGAAAAAATTGTCGTATAGTTGAAAATTTTAATAATTAAACATTTTAATCGTCGCCCTACAGCGAAAAACATGAAAATTGGCTCCGGCGTCAACGTTTTAATTTTCGACGATACGTTTCGCGGTTGGTGATTTGCGAGTCTACGGAAGGAAAAGATCAACAACAACGAAAAAATTGACGATATCGTAAAGATCGGCGATCGTGCGATATCAAAGTTCGATTCGTCGGTCCGCTTCGTCACTCCCCCGTAATTAATCTACCCCGAATTAACGTATCATTTCTCGCCAAACTGAGTGCGAATAAACAAATTATCAATTTTCACAGATACATCCCTTCCGTCGAATTGTCTCTCACGCGCACACGTCGCTCGGTGACCACGATTAATCTAGCGGCACTGTCAACAGCACGTGTTAAAATTAACGCGGTAAATGTAATAACGAAATTCATCGTACCGGTGTCCCGACGAGTCTGTTAACGAGCATACCGCAACGTTTCGATACCATTCTTCGATAACCATACGTCTCTTCGTCGTTCGTCATCGGCTAGTCTCCCGATGCGCTCTCCTTCAAATTTTTCTACCGAGTTACGAGTCACTCCGAGAATATTCTCGAAACCAAAGTAAATCCGAGTGTCTCGAAGCTCTCGAATACCAGAAAACGAATTCCATTTTTACATCCCTCGTCAACCTTCCGTACCTTCGTTTGCTTTCCCTCCGCGTAGAATACCATCGATTTAGTTACCGATCGCGTTTCGCTTTGTCTTTTCCTGAAATCAAAGTCGCCAATACCTCGAAGACTTCCATCCCGTAGGAGACACGACAAAATTTCCAAGACCCGATCTAGCAAAGGTCTCGCGCAAAACGTTTTCAGATCTATCGAGTTTCGCCCTTTGAATCCAATTGTCTCGAGAGGGTTCGAATGCCGCCGCTAGCCCCTCAACCCCTTTACCGTCGGCCCGTTTCGAGGGGCAAAGAGCAGCGCCCGCCTGTCCGAGAGCGAGGAGCAAGAAAAGGGAGTACGGAAGACGAACTACCTCGGCCGATCGAGTCCACTCCATTCGTCACGGTGACTTCTGTCGCAAAGAAGGTCGATGCACCAACAAAAAAAAAAGAACAGAACAAAAAAAAACGAAGCGCATAAACGAGCCGGTGGCCTGCGGTTCCACGGGATAGGGATAGGGAGTTTTTCCCGAGGGTGGGATTCCCCGGGTACGCCCATACCTCCACCCCCCGCACACATCGTATCGATGGTATCGTCTGGCGTTACGATAAGAAATCTCTCCTGCAGTTTTTTTCCCCACCCGAACGGTCCGGAACGTACGAGAACGCACGCTCGGGATTCTTCTCAAATTTCGTGCTACATCGCCCTACCCCGTAGATAGATTTTAATGGGCTTGGTATGCCGGACACGTAGTCACTTTGCGCCCGAGCTATGCCAGGCTGGCATGGCTCCGTTCGTGTAACGCGCGTGAGAACGGTAGTCTCAGGTACGCGACGTTTAATTGTCTTTAATCGACGACATAGCGTTTGCCGCACACGAAACGTATGGGGCTATGATTTTTGTTTTTTGTAATTGTCGCGGTCAAACCCAAATCGAATTTTATAGAAGCTGTAAGGATTTCCGTTAATCGAGAATTGGATCGAGTATCGAAGAAGAATCGATGGCTGTCGATCGTACGGAGTCGTTCGACGAAATTACGCGAGATAATTAGAATTTCGGTTATTCCGAGCGAAGATACTAAATTTTTAACGAGGATACCTACAATAGGTGCCGCGATCATTTATAACGTTGGCTTTCCAGGAAAAAGCGTGGAAAATCTTTTTAAATCGCTTTACATTAGGTATTTTCTTATGGGTTAATCCCGCAGTTTAATCTTCCCCCTTTCCGTTTCTTCTCTCTTTGTAGATTAATCCTATTACAAAAGCCATTTACCGCAAAAAGCCGGTACGCTTAACCCTTCGAAATATGTTTCAACCTAACTCAGTGTACAGCAACAGCACTCTTTTACCTCTTAATCATCATTTGAGCCGGAAACTCGCATTCCATCAGACGCGATAACATTTCAATTTTCAATTATTTCAAACGTTTTCGTTTGCTCCCCGTTATCGGACAACCAGTACACGAGTCAATATTTATCATTAAATTCGTTAATCCGTGTTACGGAAAATTCTTTGAGCAAATTTTCCACCGTCAATATCAAACAACAAAATCATTTCCGAGCTCGTAACGAGCATTCCAAAACAAATATCTTCCGTAAGGATTTTATTAACGAGCGAATTTGAGAATTAAAAAAAAAAAAAACGTACGAAATCCACGGGGAGAGAACGGCGGGGAATACGATACGTACCGTTTTATCGCGTTCGAATCAGCTCGGGGGCAATCCAGATTTCCAAGTTATTTTAAAATCATCGCGCATACGCGAAAGTGTCAATATTTGATTACGTCGTTACGCTCGGACGGCCGCGCAAACGTTGCCATTTCGCAATATCGCGGGCGGGTCGCCAAAAGCGTAGTAGGACGCGCACGTCCGATTTCACGGCATCGTTATTCCCCGTCGCCGCCCGGTACGATTGAATTTCCCAAATTAATTGTGTAATGATGATTATGATCCATTATCAATTTACCCGCGCCCGCACAAATTAAGGCAATTCCCGTGTTATTGTCGGTCCTGTCACACGCGAGTCCGGTGGATCGCCGTATGTCGACGGAACGCGATCGTCGAAATACGATACACCGTTTGCGTGCCGTTACCTCCCCGATTGCCCGGCGATTCCGTGTGTTTTGCAAATTACAGCGTTTTAATTACGGAGATACCTCCGCCCGAAAACGCGCCCCCGAACGAGCCAAATGAGTCTATCCGATCTGATTTTAAAATTACACCAAACAAACCTCGCGCGACGAGCCGACCGCCGCGAGAGTCAATTGCCAATCGAAATTGTTTATACGTTAAATTATATTTACCGCGATCGTTAACTAACGATCCGTTATGATTCGGCATGGAGACGGCGCAAATTGCGACGTGAAAGTGGCCCCCGAAACAGTGAAACGTAAAATCTGCCCTGCGCAACGCGAATACGTACGGTGATCTTTGACCCGCAGAATGGAATTACCGAGGCATCCCGTAACACGAAACTTCCCCATTTTCCGACTTTTCCTCGTATCTTCGCTCAAGTAACTCGTTAGAAAGGAGGTTTTCGTGTTTACCCTGAACCAGCGCTCGGTAATTGTAGCCGTGGCAACGGATACAGGTAGCAGAAAATGGAAAATTACTCGCGTTTTTCCTACGATTTAAACTCCCATCGAGAGTAAATATCCGTGCTACGCGAAACGTCGAAATTATTTTATTTCGCGTAATAAATAATAATAATACGTAACGTCGAAAAGTCACGTGTTTCGTCGAAAGCTAATCTCACCAGGATTACTTGATTGTATATTTCGGTGAAATAAAAGGTCACGACTCCCTTATAATAAATATAATGGATTACAATGGATCTATAAAATATGCCAAATAATATGTATAATAATATTTACGGTTTGCGGTCATTTTCAGTGACAAACCAGAAAGTATTCGAGGGTTCTACGCCGAGAACCAAGATTTAATTATTTTGGACAAAAGGGGAAAGTTTACCATCTGCACACAAAGGTGTGACATACCAATAATTCCTAATGTTCCCGGGGAATAGAGTTCCCGTCACACGACGGGGATTCGACATTAATCGTTGGTGAGAGCTCGAGTCGACATAATCTCTTGCGAGGAAATTGGTGATTCGTAACCAAATTATAAAAAGAAGACTTGGTCAAGCAATGATGTGGTCACCAAATTGTAAATAAAACAATTGGTCGAGCAATGGTGTTATCGCTAAATTAAATAACTTGATCGATCATTGGTGATTCGTTGTTGAATCACAAATTAAAGACAAAATCAAGCATAAGGGCTTATCTTCATATTTTCAATTACATAACTTTAGCCGATTATTTAATTTTCATGTTTACTTACATATGACATTACTATAACCTTTTAAGACAAAACAAAGAAAGTTCAATTTTATCCATAAACCATTGCCCAAAGTATTCCATTTATAAACCAGATCGGAAATCTTAATTGATTCGCGCTTCATTGTTCGCCTCTCTTGAATGCCCGTTACATCGACTTGCCGTGGAAGCTCGATACTTTCAAAGGCCAAGATTAAAACATTACCATTCCTCGGAAGTTTTGTTATTCAAGTAAAGTTTCATACCTGCAAATTCAAGATATGATATCTAGGAAATAGCGCAGCGAGGCATTGCCATTCCGTTTAACATCCGACGATAAAGAAAAGAACAACTCCGCATCAGGATGTTTTTGTTTTGCACCCAATATGAACGGCGCTTTACGGGTTTCTTTTAACCGCTGTAAACCGACGCTCAATTAACCCCGTCTTATCCCGCGTGATGTAAGCAGACGGCGGTAGTTTCGAGAATCGAAAATGTACCGCGGCTTTTAGTATCTTTACACGGTAATCTCATTAAGGCTAACGGCCGGCTTAAACGACGAAAGTTTCTGCTCATAATTTCCCCGCGATCTTGATACATACCGCGCCTAGATTGAAATACCAGTTACGCATGAACGTTGTTCTCAAATTACGCGCTTTAACGCTCTGACGCGTCTTTTACTTTATTCGCGTTTCTCAAGCTCGTACCGAGACGTCATTTTGAAATTAATTCCATCGAGATGTAAAATTTATCCCGAAACAAATTACCGTCAAGGTTTTTGATGGGACGAATAAAAGTACAATTATCCCTATGTTAAAATTCGTTTCTTTGGACGATTTTACCTAGTTCGTATCAGTACGTAAGTACATTCAATTATTCCTATTACTCGAAACACGCGTCACGATATCCATCCAACAATTGCGCTCTCAAGAGCAAGTTATCTTGCACCCGTTACACAAATTGACGTTTCAAGCAAATGAGCTCGGATACATTCCGAATATGGGTGGTGGAAAATTTTCTTAAGTTTCATTAACTTTGCGCGTCACCCGAGATACTCGCTACTAAAACTCCTAATGACACACGAAGTTGTTTACGAGGCCGTGAAAGAGACGGACATGTCGAGACAAAGTTTCGTTCAGACGCCCCGCTCCGCGTTAGAGAAGATTTACGTTAACTCCTGACACTCTGAAAAAGTTTACGAGTTTCACTTTAAGTACTTTCTGTATCAGACGTCTCCGAGGAATCATAGTGTACGTACTGGCGGAGGGATCGCGTAACTGTACTGCATTTTTTTTTTTATATATTTTTTTTGATAGTAGTTCTGGATTTCAAAAAATGTTGTTCTCTGATTTTACCGTATTCGTATATTCGTAACCCTCCTCGCGCGTAATAGTAATCGTTTAACGCGTTGACTGGCTAAGTGCGCCGCCAGATCGGCAACGACGTAATTGATTAAAGAATTAAAATCGAATAGACAGTGATTATTGTAAAACTCTTAATATACTTAAGACTGCAATAATGACACGGAGTACCGGAGCGCGCCATTAAAAAAAAGAACAGACGATTAAAGTCGAAAACCCAGCGACGATGTAATTGAAATTGTCGCGCCAACGAGACGTAATCGTTTCGCGAGAGAGAAATGTTTAATAACCCGGCACGCGGGGAAAATTCGTACGGCGCATCTCGTAAACCGAATCCCGATCACGGTTTTCCGATAGCCGCGCATTAACGAAACGATTAATTTTCGCCCCGATATAAATGTCGGATCTATCAAACGCCAAAAGTTCGCTAAGCGCCTTTGTGCCTCACGGCACTACGTGTATTCGCCCCTCCCCCCCCCCCACACTTTTCCTCTTCCACCACCCTCGCCAATCGGGCCCGTTGACTCACGTCATTTTCGCGGATAATTTCGAACAACGGCGTTTCGTTAATGTCGATATTTGCGTCACGTCGATTGGAATTTTTGATGGCTGACGAGCATAGCAAATACGCGCGTCGTGCCAATGCCTCTTAATTGCCGGAAGATTTAAAATGGATTCTGATAAGAGGGAAATCGAATCTCCGTCGATATCTCCGGGCCAGGCCTGGCACTCCCAGAGTAATTAGCACGGCGCTGCCGGTAGAGAAACTTGAAAATAGTCCAGGCTGAATTACCCACTTTAATCAATACCGTGCAAATAGCCGAAGGACTTTCCGACTCGTACCATATTTCCTCTTTATCTTGAGTATTTTAACGTGCCGGGGCTTTATCAGGAGCGATAAGCTCTTCGACTCGTTAGAATTTTAATCGTAATTTCCCCGAGTTCCGGGGAACAGCGCTTTGGACATTATTATCCTTTGACGCGAGAATTTACCGCCGGGTAGGACGTAACGGGTTCGACGGAGTACGGATAGCCATCGAGGACTTTCCGACTGGCGTACGGAATAGGATTAAATCGGGGAGAATCGGGAATCGTAACCGAAAGTATTATTTTGAAATATTTTGAGAAAAACTGTTTTAATGTTTCGCCTGGAAACGGCTCGTTGTAAACTCGTGCCATTTCCTTTGTCATCGATTGAATTTTAAGTCTCGTAAAGCGACTACCTAAAATTGCGGCGAATAATTTGACTACGTACTTGTAAACGCCGCGTTATTTTACGCGCCGCCACGTCGAGAGCGCGTAGGGGCGTTACTGCGAATTTCCGAAAATGATTAAATCCCGCGCGATTACCGAAGACGCCGGGGTGCCCCGGCTTTCTCGTTAACGAAGAAGCTGCGAGCGATATTTTTCCGCAAAAGCAACCGCGGCAGTGCCGCTTTTGCAATTTTGCACGTTAATTGCCGAATTTCGACGAGATTGGGGCCGTGAGCTTGGAAGCGTGGTAAATGAATTAGCCCGCAGTGATGTAACTTTCCGCCCATCCATTTTCGCGAACAGCAATGCTTTGTCACGACGATACTTATCGTCGAACGTTTCAGAATTTCCTAAAGGCATCGGGCAACGTAACACGCGAATTCGATTATCGAGGAACAAACTAATAGCTCAATTTTGCACCCCCCCCCCCCCCTCCCCGGTAGTGTACGCCGCGTATGCAAATGGAGTGTAAGCAACTTTATCCACGAGTTACTCGTACGATCGATCGTAAATTCACCAATTTTCACGGAACGATACCGGAGATTATATATAAACAAAAAAATATAAGCAAGTATCGAAAAATTAAAATGAACGTCCGCTCGATGCTACGGTAGCTTATAAAGCTAATTCAACCGTGACGTTTCTTTAAAAAAAAAAATATATCCCAGCTCCCGCAATTTTCGAGATATTTTAACGCAACCGTGGGACGTTTTAAAGCCGCGGATTAATAGAATCGCGGGAAAGAGTCTGCGGCTAATAACATCGACGCCGGCGAACGAATTTCGTTTCGCTGAGAATAATTGACAGATCTTATCAAAAATATCTGCCGCCTAAGCAAATAAACCTAAGTTAATATACGCGCGGTGAGAAGCGTCACGCGACAATGATCGTAGCATCGCCAAACCACCCCTGTACCGCACGCACTACCCACTTGACTCTTCTTCGGTTCAAACCCCGCATTTGATTAAAACTCACCGCGTTACCGGGGAGAAATTAGATTTTAATTATACATGGTTAATCAGCGCCCGCTTCGCCGCGCCAGCGGTCTGGCGCTATTTACCGTTTAATGGACGTGCATAATCTACGGGGGTACGTCGAATTTTCCAGCGAATCGCCAAACATCGGCCACGTAGGGCACGAGCGCGGCGAAGGCGAAGGGCACAATGGATCCCGCGCGGCTGACGGATCGTCGGTGGAAAGAAAAAAAAGGAAGCACATTTTTCAACCGATACCGCGCGCATCCCTCTCCTTTCTCTCTTTTTTTTTTCTTCCCTTTCTACGGGCGTCGTCGCTCCCCCCCCCCCCCCCTTTTCCCGTCCCATCCTACCTATCGCGCGCGCACTCGCGGCCACTGACGGCTTTTCCCGAATGATGGATCGCGCGAAATGGATTCGTGACGTTTCCCGCGCATTAGGATCGAGCCAGTGCATTTTTCTTTCGGAATGTCAAGGCCTTTGTTGACCGTTCGTTCGGTTGTCACGATGAAATATATATCGAGGAAATCGCGCGTAATCCGAGCGATATCGCGGCGATCGAGAGATCGATAAAGTTTTGCCGAGGCGCGATGATCCATGGAAGGGGGGTTTTTTTTGTGGGGGGGGGGGGAATTGAATATCGATCGAGCTTAACGCGGATCAACGGGATCCTCGTAGCGAAACATTATATGTTAGGTTGCTTCGATAACACGGTTTCACGATAAGCCAGCTGCCGGACACCGATTTTCCTATCTGCCGTCTAATCTCTATCTACCTAATCTCTTCGGTTATCAGGTTGCATAATGGTTCGCCGGATACTAGACGGATTTCGAGCTCCGACGGATTAACCTAGCGCCGAAATCTGTTTCGCGTGGACGGTGAGCAAAGGGACGAAGGTAGCGGTCGCGGCACCTCTTGCGACAGCGATGGTACAGCCCGTTCGTGAAACGTTGGTGGAAAATTCGCGCGCAAAGTGGTATTCGTCGAAATAAATCGGTTTCGGAGGTAGAAAATGAATCGATGAAAATATTTCTGATCGATTACCGACGGTGTGAACGCGCGACGGATACGATTTATGTTGAGGATACCACAAAGAAATCTATTATTTTGTAGAACAATATAAAACTTTATCTTTTTCTTAATTTTGTTACAGAATATTGTAAAATGTAATTTCTTTGTACTTCAATGTTTTCCTAAGTCTTGCATGCTCTTTTCATGAAAACTTACGAAGATGATACACCGCCGCGTTCGGGAACAAACTCAGTTCAAACGCTGCTATGTAAAAATAATAGATTTCACTCGGGTATCCTTAATAATTCAAATCGATTGACGCGTGGACGCGCGTTTGTTAAGATTTTATTAACTTATTTACTTCGACGAGCATCCGATCGGCCGGTAAAACGTTAAATTTCTCTTGAAACTATAAGAGCAACCGACACCACTCTCGCCGGCTCCCGCCTATCGAATTTTCCACAAAGAACTTCCGAACGCGTTCAAACTTCACCGTCGAGAATCGAGAAATTGGTACGAACTGTCTGTCTTCGTACGCAAATTCTGTAGATATTACGAAGAAACTCGTGAACGAGACCTTGAATCTCAAAAACGGCAACGCGAGTACGGAGGAACGCGGGGATGATTTATCATTTTCGTCTCCTCTGGCACGAAAAACGAGGAAAAATCTCTCACCGGGCGGAATATCTATTTCATTTCCGGCACGAGAACGAACGAAAGAACCGAATACTCCGACGATACAGAAATCCACGATTTAAACCTGATATCCAGATATCTTGAGGGGGAGGGGATTAGTCGTTCTCGTCGCAGGTGTCTCTCCTTATGCAAATTCTATGCCTTTTTGAGGAGCGAAGACGCTCTCCTTCTTTTTTCCCCCGGTAAACGTAAAAACGGATAACGGCCGGGTAAGTGCACGGCAAAATTGTACATTTCAAAAATTGCGGAGAAATGTCTTCCTCGCGGTGGAAGAATTATGTCACTGTTATACCTAGCATACGTAAGCCGAGCGCGTGCACACGTGAGGGAAATAAAAAAAAAAAAAGAAAAAAAAAAGAATCCCCATGTTTAAAGCATGTGTCGCGGCCTGGTCATATTCGTGAAACGTTTACTAACGAACCACGGTCTCGCCAAACCTGCACAATATTTACCGTTTAAACCCGTTACGTTGCTTGAAAATCTACGGTCAAAATTTGAGGAAACCCGCGGCGCGTCAACGGTGTCGTAAATAATAAACGCGATATTTGTTTTGTCAAACTGAAAAATACGACGACAGTTTTCAGTTTCTTCCTTCCCTTGTGTTTTTTGTTGTTTTTTTTTTGTCGTCGTTGTTTTGTTTCGCCGATTCGAGCCCCAACGGTGTCGTTCGTTTTTACGCGTTTACCCCGTTACACCGTCGAAACGTTGACTTATCGGTCTCCGGGAACTCCGCGCCCCTTTCCCACGGAAATTTCCAAACGATTCACGGCGCGAAAGTTCCCGCGCAAAGAGAGATTAATTCCGCGAACGCGCGATTGCATTAACGTTAGAACTTTGATGGGGCATGCCCGCGTGCGTAACACACTCAAAAGTTCCTAATATCAATCTCAATTTAACTCAACGTATCCGCAAACCTGCGAGAACTGATATTGTGGCTACCAAACATTGGTAACAACAAACTCGCTTACGCGAAACACGCGAATTAATTCCAGTAAACAACGTAACAATGAATCCGTTAGTTTGACGTTACTCCGACGCGGCGATGCGAGTAACGAGCGAGGAGAGCGATTGAAAATTTCCTAACCCCCCTTTTCACCGCGGGAAACGCGTGAGAGTTTTCACCTCGATATCCGCGACAAGGTCATCGCGAGGGGATAAAAAAAAAACCGAGAGTAAATCGCAATCTTGAAGTCTTAAGGTCTATTTACACATTTCCGTATCGTCACGGCTCCGTATCCGTCGCCGTCAAGGTCCGGCCGAAATTTTCGAGCGGAGGATTTACACCTCATCCGTAACGTCACCCTCCGTAATGCCGTCGCCCATAGTCCTCTGTGCAATTTGAACGGCGCTGTCCGTACTCGTCCGTCGCATGACCACGTCGGCGCATCCTTCTCCGTAAACTTCACCGTAGCATAATTTTCACAGTTTTTGCCGGAATGACCATAGTAGCCAGATGTTTTATTGCCTATCCCGCCGAGCGGTGCAAAAAGGTCGCTATTGTGTCGAGGACCCTCGGAAGGATTTAAGAAAATGTGCATGTTTTCGGCTGGGTGAAGAACAAACAGCGAAGAAATGAAAGAAAGAAAGAAATTTGTTGAAAATAGTTTTTTAAAAATTAACCAAAAATTTCAAAACTGAAACATATACATTACCATATATATTGTTACGAATGTTTATGTATTTCATTGCCTTCTTGGCGTCCGGCATTGCCGATAGGCAATTGTTAGTTGCCGGGCGCCGAGATTCAAATTATAAATATGAGTTGTTGTATTCGAGTTCTCAGAAGGAACGGTTGTGCTTCCTGTATTTTAGCAATAAACATTATCTTTTTTAAATATACCTATTTTGCGGTCGCGTTCGCGCTCGATTCGTAACAATATGTTATATGTCATATATATATATATATATATATATATATATATATATATATATATATATATATATATATAGATATACATTATCTCTAACGTATATGTATATAATATAATATCCATATTATGGTCTGCAAATGACCATAAATATAAATAAAAACAACAGTATGAAACTCAGCAAATCCACGAATTTGACGGACGTACAAAGTGAAAATATCATTGGGAAGAAATCAGAGGATTTTCTGACGGAGACACGATGGTGACGGACGTGCCGGTACGGACACACGCTGGACAAAGTGGAAACAGCACCATTGAAATCGTACACAGGCATATTCTTTTACGATACCACCGGCCAAAAGTACGGTTACGGTGACGGCTATGTGGGAATGACTTCCGACGTTTTGTGACGGGTGTGCCGGTACGGACGCATGCTGGACAAGTTGGAACAGCACCATTTAAACCCAACAGAGGAATATCTTTTACGATCCTCCCGGCCTTACGGAGCCGGGACGGTACGGAAATGTGTAAATAGACCTTTAATCGACGTTACGGGAGTATCAACGTAATAAAAGCATACGTGCGCGGAACAGTTGGAAAATGAAGCCGGGCGTGTAGACACCGTGTCGCCGGAGGATTTTCAAGGGGAGAACTAATACCCCCTTAAAGAGAACAGCGGCATGGGGTGAATGCTCCATTCACGGCTTTCCGAATAAATGGTAACGTTGAGCCGACTTTAGCGGATAATTTCGCCACGATTTTGTAACGCGCGATTAAATTGATTACCGTCCCGGTACCCGCGATCTTCCGTGTTGACTCGCTAAGCGGGGGCGTTTGATATCGCGTTTATCGGTAATGTCTGACAAATCGCTGCGCGGATGATCGTTAAGGTAAAGAAGGGAGATAATGGCGGGCGTAATTGTAATTTTAACATCGTCCGTGGATCTGTGCGGTATTTTATGAATTAAATTTACTGACGCTAAAAAATTGTTCTTTCTTTTATTTTTGGTAAAAATTCGTTTCGACGAGTGGCGCATCGACGGAATTTATCTACTCGCGTTATGTATATTTGCGATCATTTTTCATATTTACAGTCCGAAAAATGGGGGGGTGTTTGTGGTTAGATCGAATGGCGGGCAGCGGAAACAACGATACGAACGTTGACGTAAATAACAGCGGTGGGCAGTGGTATGTACCGGGTGTTTCTAAAATGGTGCGATAAAATTTATAGAGACGCGAAATTGATAGAGATAGTGGTCGACGTTTATCGAGACTACGTTCTCTTCTTTCGAGCATCGCGGCGAGCCTGTAAATTTTGTCAAACCACTTAGGGAACACCCTTGTATTTCTTTCCGGCGATTTAAAAAGAAATTCGAACGGGACGATAGGGCAACGTTTCCTTTTTCATATTTCCTTTCCATTCCTGGACAGGAAAGGCGAACGCGCTTCCACGCGCCTGGCCGCATTAATTACCGTCGTTCTCGAGCGATCACGTTTCAGCGAGTTCTTCGACGATTTACGGGTAACTTTAAAAATATTTTCCAATCGAGTTGCCGCTCACCGAGAGCGTAAGCCCTCCGGGTGGAAAGGGTTTCATAAAACGAAACCTGCAGTTTCTCGATAAGTATGGCAGTCGAGTGGACCTTACCGACCTCCAAGAGTTTCCTATCCTCGACGAAGGTACGAAAAGGCTTTCGTTAAAGAGCCGTCAGTCTTAATCTAGTTTATATCCTGGTCCAGACTTCGTCGGCATCGGTCGTTTCCAGTTCACTCGCGACGTCGATTCCGACGAACCGAGCGAACCTTCGACGACTTTGTCTCGTTTCCACGATCGCGACGAAACGCGCGTAAATCGCGAGTGTGTAGCCAAACGCGAATTAGATTCGCCGGGATTCGGCTTTATGCGGGCGCCGAATTAATTTGTGTCAAATTAATTTCCAATGAATACAACGAAAAACAAACAAGCGTGGGCAATAGCGAGCGTCAATGGGGTTCGCGATAATGCCGAGAAATTTGCATGAATACGATGTGAGTTTCGTTATCAAAGCGTATAATTTAGATTAGACGCAAACACTCACGTCTGTCGATGAAACGAAAATTTCCGGAGAATCCGGTGGCGTTAGACGGTGGCCCTTCTGTGTGAAATTCCAGGATAAGCGTCGACCTGGAGCTGTACAGTACTTGGGGGATGTCCCGCAATTCTCCGCAGAGCACTCCCGACCAGGGTGTGTATTCCGAAACGCCGGTGGTCTCCAGATGTAGAAATACTTTTATGAAATCGGACCCCGCGCAACTGAAACGAAAATTAGAATCTCGTTAGAGCGGAGAGATATCTGAAAAAGAGTTTGCCGAAAAGAAAAGGGACGGAGAACTGTGATACGGTTATCAGAATTTAGAATGCGGTTTAATAAATACAGCGAGACATAGAAATATTGTTACGAGTGTCTACGTATGTCATTGCCTCCTTGACGTCCAGCATTGTCGATAGACAGTTGTTAGTTGCCGGGCGCCGAGATTCAAATTGTAAATATGTCAATAATTGTATTCAAGCTCTGACTACAAACTGATGTGTTCTTAATGTTCCACTAATAAACGTTATTTCTACAAATATGCCCAATTTACGCTTACCGTCTCGCACAATTTGTAACAATATGTTAAATAATAAAAAGCCCCGGTTCTCCACGTGTATTGCAAGAAAAAAAAAAAACATCTATCTAAAACCGTATCAACGCAAACGTCGCGAATCATTGGAAAATCCGGAGCCGATACGCGCTCCACGATCACAACCGGGGGGTTACGCTCGCGCAACGAGCAATTGACTAATTACCTCCGGCGGTGAAACGGAACAGATGCTCGCGAGTCCAACTGTACACAGATTACCAGAGTTCACGTGCTTAGAGAGCATTTCTGATCCCATGACTTAAAGCGAATACAATGCCGAAATTAGCGGGGATTATAGCAGAGCCGAGAAGCTTACCTCGATTCCGAGTCTCGTATTCGCAAAAACAATTTGCCGGCTCGTTAGGGGACGGAGGGGTGGGATGAGATACGCGTCGTATTCGCAACCACTTAAACGCACGGTAGAATTCCAAGTGCGTTCGTTATCCAAGCTTATCGCGCACGTTAACTTAAATCCACCCCCCTACAGCGGTACGTTCAGAATCAGATTATAATCTACAATCGTTGGGTGAAAATGATGTACTTCCACCCACCTTCCCCCCCTCCCTCTCACCCCTTCCGAACCACCCCACCACCTTACCGCTGTCCCAGCCGCGAATACGCTAATTACACGCCACTACAACTTTGGTTGGAATTTACCGAGGCTTTAATGATCCCGTTACGCGGCCTATTCATCACGACCGTTTGGACGGTTTCTAATTAATTAGCGGTAGACCCCTCACTGTATTCCATTTGTCGTAACCATTACTGAGACCTGACACGATACCTCGGCCCCCGCCCCTGGCCACGGAAAAGTAATTAATTTACTAAGTAGGAGGTCTTAGCATGCGCAACGCCCGGGCGGTTCTGTACACGCGACAGGATAATACCGACGGGACGACGGACCCCGTGATTAATAACTTTCTGGCGGGAGGTGTTAAAAAAAAAAAAACAAAAGAAAGAAAAAATGATGCGAGTGTCTTTAGCGTATCGCGAGAATATCGATAATAATAACCTCAACGGTTTTCACGACCACCGAACAGAGACGATACGTCGCGTCGGGTAGGATATAATTCATTATCTCGCGATTCATCATCGTTTCCCGCCATTCTCCGCAAATGTTCTCGGTACCTTAGAGCGCTCGCGAGAGAGAGAGGAAGAGAGAGTAGGGAGATAGTAGAGAAACGGAGAAGCCGGAGGGGGAGTATCGAGCGCGAGCACGGACATCGTATTAATCTCGACCCCCTTAATTTCCCAAACGTATTTCCGGCGTGAGCGCGAGAAAGCGACGGTGTTCCGCAGTCCTCGCGGATGGGGTGTTGGCTCGCTTCTCACAACGCAAACGTTTGACGCGTTTAACGGTGAGCTCTTCCTTACCTACCGACGCCTCACGGTGCTTATTGCGTCGAGTGCTAATAGCCAAGACGGTGGCGGACAGGGTCACCGCGACGTATAACGGTATCTCTCGTCGCCGCAGGGCATTCGCGGCCGCCCTTTGCGGGCTGGATTTCCGAGACGATATTGGCGCAACGAAGGAACGGAACGGAGGAGCGTGTGTATCGGTCCGCGTGAAATTACGTATCCCTGGGGACGCGCCGCGCGCCTCGACGTTCGTGTAGAAAACGTTAGGAGACGTCGGTGCAGTACGGAGGCGCGCTCGTTACGAGTGTACACTATGAAATTCTAAGTATAGCACGGCTTTAGAGCAGTTTCATATAAAACCCCGTTGTCTCGGCGCGTTGCTTCGAAGTAGCTTCAACCCCCTTCGTAGTCGGACGTCGGCGAGTACCTACCCAGCGCGTGCAATCATCCCGGAACATTCTCGAATGAACCTTTTTTATTATCGCATATTTGGGAATACGACATACGACTATAAAGTGGAATATACATAAGAGTAGCGGCGCGTCGTCGGGGTTGGGCTGGATCCGAGCTACGCGATCCGCGTCCACGGACTCGACTCGAGACTGGACTAGACTTGACTCGAAACTCGAGATTGGACTCGACTCGACTCGACTCGACTAGAGACCCCGTCGTTGGCTTCTATTAATTTTTGATTCGCCCGCGATCGTCGGTAAGTACGGAGGAATTCAAGAAAATGATTAACGCGATTACGCGCGCTACTACTTCGGTCGCGATACGACGTCCGGTGTGGCTCGCCTCTGGAATTGATAAATGGTAGTTTCTCGCGTGACAAATTATGGTAATGCGACAACGAATCGCGATTATTGAATGGCCCCTGCCATCCTGTAATTTACGGCTGTACCTCGAACAAATGCCCGTGCGCGCGGCTTTTGATCGGCCGCTTTATCCAAATTACGGTGTAACGTCGAAATGCGACCGCCGTACCTATCTTTGATCGGCCCTCTATCGTTTGTACACCCGTTGATAGGGGCAAATTTATCGAAAGAACGACGAAGCCGGATATACCGAGGGGAAATAATTGGAAACGGGAAGGGAGTTGTTTTGGTAGCCAGGATGTATCCACGATAGAAGATTTAGGTAGAAATTTTCCGACGCCCCGAGTGAGCTATGCGCAACGGCGCGGCGTAACAACGTCACTCGCATAGGCGCCTCTATCAAAGAACGGCGCGTCGCCCCCGCGCTGTGTCCAAAGGGAGGTCTTCGTCAAACGTTCCGACAAACCCTTGCTGAACCTGCGCGCAAAGGGAGTCAAAGATGAAAACAGCCCATCCAACGCTGACACCGACACCGGTGCGCAACTCTTCGCGTCCCTTTGTTCCTCCTCGCTCTACCTCGACCGTTCGTCGGTAGATACCGGTGAGAAAAAGAGAGGGCGGGGACCTCACCCGCAATTTATTACGTCGACGGGAAACGGATTCTCACCAGCGTCGATCATTTTCTAAGGATTCCGTGGAAACGATGACCCGTTATCCCGATGGATCTTCGGGACGAGCGAATTTCATTCGTTTTAAAGTTATCGCCGGACGGAATTTTGTTGCTTTCGTTGCACCCATAATTCTATTCCCGTGTGTTAATTGTTCCAACGGGGCCGGGGTGGTTAATTAAAATACACGCAAATTGAGACTTAATATCGTTAAGCAACGGTTGCGCGGAAGTTTTAAACCCAGAGCTTTTCTGAAACACGGTGGCCGTTCGATGAAATACTTTTACACGGGATTCCCCCCCCCCCCCCCCCACACACAAACACCGGTTCGGGTCTTGGGGATTCTCGGTGCGCGCCGGGATAACGTTAATAACGCCCGATAAGTTCCCTCCGTCGAATACAGATTTGTTCTCGGCGAGTTGCCGCCGCACGCTTTGTTAACACTTCTCGAGGTCGCTTTGTTCACGTTCAAAAGAGTAGGAGAGATGATTCGTTTTGCCGTAATTCAATGTTGAAATGGATAGCGGTATCTCGCGGGCACTCGAGCCACCGTGTTTCGAATATGATCCGTATAACGGTTCGTATAGCGCTAACAATATTCCGCCAGGGCCATCAAAAATACGAAGCGACGCGATTTTCGACGATATTCGATAAGAATCGGTACTCGAATCGTTGACCAAAGTACACCGTCTGGCACGAAACGTTTTCTTCTACTGCCCAATTAATTTTCGTCGAAGCTGGTAAGTTTTTTCCGAAGTTCTGCTGCGGGAAAGTTTTACAGATTCCGTTCGATAGTAGTGAAAAAAATTATAAAGAAAACGTGGGAATCGATCTCAAAATTTATACGTATCCCGCGATTAAAGACAGCTCTTTCCCAATTTATAGCATTTCGAAGGGTGACAGATTTTAGAATACGCGGAAAATCATATAAGGAGTAAAAGTATAATTTTTGAAAATTTCAACGGGTGCTTAACACTAACCGTACCCAGCCCGGTGAAATTACCGGTTTATGTTATGTTCAGCTATATTTATGTCCTGCTTATGGTACATACATATAAAAATGAAAATATACGATTATTTTATTATCGCTTAAAAGTTATGTCGTGCAATATTTCATAAAATAAATCGACAATTCCTCCTGAAAAAAAAACACTTATTTCAAAACCGATCATTTTCGAGCGCTACCGGTTAGCGTTAAACCCCTCGAATGCACCCCATCAAAGTACGAATCCACTTAATTTCATTGCTCGCGAAACAACTGTCATTCCTAAGAACAAACCAAATAAAGTTTTTTCACCGCTGTGCGTAAAAAAGTATGAACTGATTAGTGTGCCGCAATTCAAAAAGTTTCTCCTTAGAGCCCATCGGGGTCGTTGGCATAGAATCACGGCATGGCAAAACTTCCCGAAGAGTCCCTCCTCTCCCTCTGATTGGCCTCACGCCAGACGTATACCCCTCGGGGATTTCCTCGCGTGAAGAATGTTTTCGGAATATTACGTTAGAAAATTTATACAGCACTCGTCGGCGATCCAGCCCCCCCGTCCCTTACGACACGGGGAATCGAAAATCGTTTAACGTACCGGCGCCAGTCGTAACGGTGACCCCTTCCGGTGACGGGAACATAATTTCTACGCTACAAAGATACCGCTGATATATGTGTATGTCGCGCGAGAAGTGGCATTCTAACGTCATTAGGATTACCGTTCGCCTCTGCGTTGCTCGCACGCGGGTAGACTAGCTCCGACAAAGGGGCTGCGCGGATTTTATGATTTTAATCGAAGCACGCCATCGTGAAATTAATCGGAATTTTCTCAGGATTGCGAATCTCGACGAGGTTTCCTTATTAAGTCCTTCGGTAGCTTTGCCGCGTGCACGCGTTCCGGCAAGGTATTCGTTTATTCCCGAAACACGTACGTACGATGACTCTCGTTAATATTTGCACCTCCCCCCCGGGGAATGTTTAAATCCGATTAAAGCGCTCGAGTATTAATTGAAGTCTCTTTAACTCCGATCGGTGCTCGCGAGAGGTACCGATGTACGTTCCTTAAATTATACCGTAGCTCGCGTATTTTCACTAATTATTCCCTCCTTTTTCCGCTCGCCGAACGTATCGCGATCCTCGGATTTACGGTCAAACATTATTCGCGGATAACGTTCAATGACCTGATTTCTTTTACTTAAATATATCGAGACGCGAATGTCATCGATGTATCGATCGTCCTGCCATCCGTAAGTTTGATACACCATTAGCGTCTGGTATATCATCGATTCCGAGTCGTGCGTTCGACGTTTCGTACACTTTCTGAGGTGTAAGCTATCGTGCGAACGACATTTCGATTCTACGACAAGTCTGTCCAATCGAACGTTGTGATTTAATTTGAGTCGTATATACAGGTAAGGCGCTATCGCGGGGCAACGGAGTTTCCGGTGCAAACTCGAGGACATACGTACGCGTTTATGGTTTCCTGGTAAAGATAAACTAATCGGTCGCCGTGTAAACACGCGATGGATATGTATAATATATGTATGTAGTAAAGATTTAGAATGCGGTATAGATGTAAATAGTGTGTGTGTGTTTGTGTCGGGTTAGTATGACGTCGCATTCCGGAAACGCGATAAGGATGTTTGGGGGCGAAATGAAGGAAAGAAAGAATGAAAAATGATCGGCAAAGAAACGTTGCGTGCGTCAGTTGTATTCATAATTCTCAATCTTAAATAATTAAGAATTGTATACCGCACTTAAGTAAATTTTGTCAAAAATTGGACTTACGCCACTTTACCTTTAACCCCGTCATACATAAATTGTCTTCGGGTAATCGATTTGGCTTATCGATACGACGACCGGATTCTTGGAGAATCACTTTTATAATTTTTCCAATTTTCCCGATCGTCGTTCCAATTGGCCGCACCGAAAGCGTTCGATCTTCGATTCAATTGGCTAATCGGAGCGGAAACTTTGTATTTGTACTTCGCGATCCGCGGGTAAGGGAAACGGGATTTATGTAATTTAATTAGGTATAATTTTTAACTCTCAAAGAATTCTGCTGTTTCCACGAGGCAAAAGGTAACGAGTGGATTCCTTTCCTGATACTTTCGCGACTCCGCTGACGTTTTGTGCTTTTCCGCCGGAAAGTGAATTTGAAAATGATTCCTTTGAGAGAGACGGGTATTTCGAATTTATTTACGCTGCGACGAAATTTTGTTTTAATAGCACGCAACGGGTACGTTTGAGTACGTACGATATTATTTCCCGGCGTACCTACTTTCCCAGTTCATAATTCCCGTGAAGTTCCCGGACACCGGGGTCGCAAAGGAAAGAGCGTCCCGCGCTTTTCCGATAGCACGAGAAATATCGGCGACGCTTCAAACAGAGGGAATAAAAACGAGTCCGGAGGTTGGTGAGCTTAGGAGATACACGCGATGAAATCGCTAGGAAACGTCGACCGCCGCTGTAAGGTACACCGGAGTCTCGTAAAAGATTCCAATTTGCTGGCGAATTCACGGAAACCAGATTTCAAACAATGTAATATTGTAATCGCGACAAAGATTCGTGTGCTCGCAAAAATTCTCGTCAAAGAATCCAACGTCTCGGCGATTCCGCGCCCCCATTCAATTCCATTCGTCGAGCCTGTTTAGTAAAAATAATAACCCGGCGGCACTGCAATTAAATTTCTACCCTTCCCACTCGTTCTTTCTTTCTTTTTTTCTTTCTACCTTTTCTTTCTCTCCTCGTTTCCCTTTCACCCGAACGTTCAAAGAGTTTTCGCTGTCTATGGCGACAGCAAAAGTGAGCGCCTCAACGAAAGGGGAGAATGGAAAGAAAGGGGCATTGTAGGTAGAATTGTACCAACAGTTTGGACGTTCTTTGCATCCTTCCGGCCGAGAGCCGGATGTGACGGCGGCGTCTCAAATCGGAAAATGGCGTTGCACTCAAAACGACTGTAGACCGAATGGCTCGTACGGAGGACGAGTCTCGTAAAAGACGTCTACCGGTGCTACTTTAGTACCCGTAATACGTGTTTTCCATTAAAAGGCAGCGAGTGTGTGTGTGCGCACAGGCATACGAGGGAAACAAGTTTCCCAATCCCCGTTCAGCCCCCTACCCCTGTCACCTTCCGCGGGACGCGACGTCTCCGAGAGTCCGTAACGCGCTCTTTAAAAAGTGATCCGAGCAAAGTGGATTTTAACGCGGTATTATGCAATTATGCGACGCGTATGTTTGCCGTATTCTTGACTCATTTTTAATCCGTTTAGGACCGCGACGTTACGTTCGCGACGAACGTTACCGCCGTTCAGCGACGGAACGTCGCCAACGTTCGTCGGTTTCCTCTCCCCTTGTCGTTCGGTAGGTGACGGGAAACGTAAAAACCATTTTGAAATAGAAAAGTTACGATCTCGATCTAGATTTATTCCATTAAGTCGGATCCGAAATTGTTTCCGGTCGAAACTTTGTTTCAGCTACGTCGGTTAATGACGATTCGTTTCGAAACGTAAAAGATTAGTACTTTAAATGCCGCCGTTACAAAAACCCATCGCGCGCTATTAATAATTCGCGGGGAAACGGCAGCACGGTATTATTATAATTATCGAAACGAGCGAGCGCATAAATTCCCTTACATCTGCGAATCAAATATTTCTCTCTCCGACAGGAAATTATTCCCCACTCCGGGGGCCAAATATTTATTCGCGCGTCGCGACGTTTAAATTAAAGCAATCCCTAAAACGTAAAATCGAAGTTAGGTTTCCGCATACATAATCGAAACTCCCGATTTCCAGTGCCACGAGAGTGCCGGGTCGGCCAAGTTTAACCTCGGACGATGACCCTTAGCAACTACGTTCGAGAACTTGTACCGGCTTCATTGGAAATCTTGTTGCGTGACAGTGAAGTGTTAATAATCGGATAGCGGGGTATCCTTTGGTGTGTACGTAAGCGTGGAACGGAACAAGGGAGAGATCGCGAAACCTCCGGCACGGCCACTACTACACTCCGACGATTATTTCGTCCCTCGAATTAAATCCGTTTTTCTACCACCATCGTCGTCGTCCGTTGGATCGCTGACTTCCTTCCTCGCCCATAAACCACTGGGCATTTCCCCTTTTCGCCGTCACGCATCCTTCCTTCGGCTCTCTCCTCAAAGCCGTTTTATCGAACTCGCTAAAGCGAAGGTCGACCGCTTCAAAAGAAGACCGGGGCGGGATCGATAACTCGGCAAATTTTTAAAGACCAATTCCGACAGTCTCGTTGTAATCGATTTCCTTCTCCCTTGTCTTACCAATTTTACGTCATTTGTGGGAATGCGTATGAAATATCCAATTTCGCGATACGAACGTGAGAGTGGATTTATTCCAGGTTCGATTTAATAATAGACGCGTATGGACGTTATTTAAGGTTGGCCTGCGAGTCTATATACGCGAGTTAGTTTATGAACGGAGCGCAACTTTTGACTTTCGATTTATTACATCTCACTCTGAATCCCTCTTGTCGACGACTGTTTAAAAAAAAAACCTTCGATCACATGCGGATTCTTTTCGCCTAACAATCTCCGTCGTCTTGACGACGACCGGAGCATACACACAACCCATACGTTCCTACTTGCATTCTTGATCTCCGTCGCCTTGACGATGGCCAGATCACACATATTACCCATACGTTTATACCTGCTTTCTTTCACTCTCTTACACTTACACAACACAACTGTCACGGCACGCTAGACTTCTACGCGAATGAACTGAAAAATCGGACGTTTCGAATATAAAGTGCAGTCACAGTGGCGTTTTTAACCCCCAACAGACAAGACCGGTGACCCGTGACCAGAGCGACTGAAAGTACTCTCAACTCGAAAATATTATTTAGAACCGGTTCCCACCTCTGCATACCCTTTTATCGATATTCCCACTAGTCGTCTAAAGAGAGAAAAAAGTAGCAACAAAAATACTTTAAACTGTTGCTTATTTCTTATTTTATCCTAAAAACATTTTTTAAAAAGAGGCAATCGCATTTCTATGCTTGACGGAACCGCGTAACAGTCGAGAGCAGTTAAAACTTGCGAAGTTTAAATCTTTGTATCGAATTGGATCTCAAACGTTTTCTACTTTAGAGGAAAATCCCCGCACAGATTTTCCTCTTCGAGCGATCGAACTTTGGTTATTGAAAGTAACCCGCGCAGTTGACCGCTTCCTTAATAAACGACAAGTGTTGTTGTCAATGTCAGTCGATCGGATCCTTAGCTCCCAGCTTATTCGATTATTAATATTTATCCTAAAAGTACAAATTCCTACGCGTACGTAGTATCGATCGCGCGTCACGCAATATTGGCATCCGCGAGGAAAATTCCATTCCCTCGAACCAGTAGGGCACCCAACGGAGTTTGGTTTATGTCGCGATGGGCCCTGAACGCGAGGCGCAACGCTTTACCCATCGTATACGCCCTAAGGACAAAGGGCTCTTTGAGTCGCTGCATTCGCGGGCATGCCGTAAGGACTATACTCGCGGTAATATACTTTGGTGAAAGAAAAATGTAATGTCAACCGTGAAACCGTCGAGAGTTACATCAGCTTCGAAACGTTTCCGCGGACTTATGTTCGATCTAGTTAAGAGAAATATTATTCTGCCCTTATGTTCCGAGGTAGACCGCCATGTCGGTTACTTATTTAAAAAAAAAAACAGATATCGGTTCGCATTTTTTAATTCGACCCGCTCGTACCTTCGCGATACGATATCGTCCGATTCCATTAAAAGTCATCGTGGAAATTCTTGAATATATTTTAATCACCGGCTGAGAAACGCGCAAGCGGATTAATCAACCCGATTGTCGAACCGCGCGTGAAGCTAACGACGCACCCTCGATCCAACGACGCGCCGTCGTAATTACTTGTCACGCCTCGCGATTCGAGCGCGATCGCTAAATCGTAAAACACGGTAAAACGTAAAACTTGCTGAATTCATCGGGAGCGGCGTTTATCGAGAGGAGCGGGGGGGAAGAAATTATTGCTTCGAAACGCTGCGCGTCGGATCGACGGATACTTTACGAGCAGCTGAAAAAAAGAAAAGCAGGGTTTTACGCGTCGCGCACCGAAACAACAATGGATCTTACCGCGAACGATGGTAAGAAATTTGGGAATTCGTAATACACGGGATTCCACGAATTGTTTTCCGTGAAAATAGTCACTGTTCGTGAGATCCGGTTTAGATAAACGATGATGAATGGCCACGCGTTTCCTCGCGGCGTGGGTACAGAATAAATTTGATAAGCTAAATGGCAATTAACGCCATTTAAGGGGGAATTGATAGTACGCACGCGCTCCGAAGCCCCGTTGATTACAATACAGGGACAAATTCCAGTTGTCTCGCGTAATTAGTACCCGCGGCGTAACCGTGAACGAGATTTATTATCCCCGATCTGAAGGACTTATCGTCAAAATCAAGAATAATAAGCTGGCTTTTCGGCCCCGACGACGTTATCCCATCGTTTATCCGTGAATCTCAAAAATCTTCTATGCAAATGCGAGTTTAATCCGTCCCCGACCTCCGCTATCTCTCTCCCTCTCTCTCTCTCTCACCGACGTCGTTTTCACAGCGAACGCGGCAAAAATGGAATTTATCCGACTGCCGGTTGGGGTTTTCACTTTCACCGGGGGCAACCTCGAACCGCGAACTCTCGGTGTCGTTCGGGAAGCGCAAAGAGAGAGAGAGAGAGAGAGAGAGAGAGAGAGAGAGAAGCCGCGATAAAGTCTGGGCATTGTTTCATCGGTTCGCGGTTGTCCGTCGCTCAATCCCCGCGTTGGCTTAACCGAGCCGAGGCCTATACCGCTCTCTCGCCGCGTCGCAATTGTTACTCACCCGCGACGCCGCGCGACAATGGAGATTTAGAGGAATGCTAGCTCAGCTAAACAATGGAGCTTTACGAGAACCTAAAATCCGCCGCAATGGACGCCGGTGTACGCGTACGTGCGTGGGAGGATCGATATTTTAAAGTTGCCAGGGTCAACGTATGCCCCCGCGAACTTCGTCTTCCGGGTCCCACGCATCTCTCTCGTCAGTCGCGAAATTGACGCGTTCGACGTTGCGTCCCGACGAGAGGCGAATAATCGCGAACGGGAAGGAATCGAGGGAATATAACTCGAGAGGTCGTTGCGAACGTCGACGGTAAAGTGGATGTAAATCGTAAGCGGCGAAAGTTTCGTCGAGACTGCGAAAAAGATTAAAGCGACGACTGTTGCGCGCCAGTTGATTTCTCGACTCGGAAGGTTTGTTTCTTCGAGCGCGTCTAGTCGTCGGTTACTGTTCCGCGGGGTGGTAACGCGCGCGCGACACGCTTAATTTTCCGGAAAGTCGACCGTCGTAAGTCTCGTGCGAAATTCCGGACAGAGGGATCGCATATTCCGAGTAGCGAGCGAGGCGTTCCGTGCCAGAGAACGAGAGGAAAGCGGGGAAAAGCTTTTAAGAGGGCGGGAGAGTAAATTTGAGAATTCGTTGGATCCCGGATAGGGGCGACCGTGAGTCTCAAATGAGGAACAAAAGTTTCGGGGAGCATTCGCGGAAGCGTCAACATTAATCACTCCTACCGCGAACTACACCGAAACACCGATTAAAAACCCAACGTGCGTCGTAACGGCGCGCACCGCGTACCTCTTCCTACCCCCCCGGTTGGTTAAAGGGGTTTTTGCGGAAACAAACAAAGGAGTCGCGGAAGAGCTCTTAAGAGATCGAAGCGAGTCAAAATGCTCGACCAAGCGAGAAACCTGCTCTCGACGAATCCATATTTCCTCGTCGCGGCGGGATTCCGATTCTAACGCCTCTCAAACTTTACCTCACTTCTCTCTTCGGCGAACTACTTTCCTCGTTCATAAACACACTATTTATATTCCATCCAGCTGGAAACAGAAATTATTATGTCGGTCCGCGAACAATTTTTTCCGCTCGACACCGGTTCGGTGCTGCGATTTTTCCGCGAGACTTTTCATTCGGGGGACGCGTTCACCGTCGACGGTCCGTCGTCGACGCATTCGTTATACGCCACGCGCGCGACGTATATTTTATAATGTATCCTAGATTGAAAACATCACTATTATTAAAATGAAGTGGTAACGCGCTGAATGCAAACCGTGGAACAAAACAAATGACCTGAATGGAGAGTCCAGCTCTCGCGCCGCGCCAATGGCACGGGACGGGGATTAATAAGACACGAGGGGGAGGGGAAAAAAAAATTTCATTCAAATGTTTGTAATCTCTGTACGGAAGAATTAATTACACGTCCCCCGCGTCGTTCCACGCTTCGTAGTTTTAATCTTGCTTACCCGACGGGAATAAAAAGACGAAATTTGATAGACAGTAGAAATTAAATTTAAAGGATTCAAAAGAAGCACTCGCGACTCGCTAATTAGATAAAAGAAATAATAAAATAATCTTACCGCACGATTCCCTCGACCAACCAACAATTCCACGCTAGTAGCACGCTACTAGTCGCTGTAACTTCCACCGCTAATCGCCATACCCGACGCCCACCGACCGAATACCGATAACGAACTTGGCGTGCGCGTAATCGTAGCCGTTTGAAGTTGCGTAGACTCACTTCCGGCATAGCCCGGCCGCTCCTATGCATCGCGAGGCGGGCGTCCTTTCACGTGCACGAAAATCTCGTGACTCGGCGCCGTAACTCGGACGCCCGCGAAATTCTCCACTCCGGTACACGAATATTATCGCCGAATCTCGAGCCATCCATCGCCATTAAGGCAAACGGTGTTCCCGACGCTAGAAGATTTCGCGAGAAATCGCCACGTTCGTTTTTCATGCGCCAGAGAATCGGAGATTCTACGCGCGCATCCGTACCATCGTCAATTTTTACGTCGTGACGCGCAACTGGAAGGTTTGTTCTACGATTGGCACGGATAAGCATCGGCTATGATACTCGTATGGGTGAAGTTAGCGGACGGTTACGGAACGGATAACGATCGGCCGGGAAAACTCTCTGCGTCGAAGACCACGGGAAGCTTGAAATTCAATGGTACTTCGGGGGTTGAATCGACCGAACGAACGAACGACCGAGTACTCGAAGTGCTAGCGAACGAACGCGCAACGTAATTACTAATTATGATGGGCGATACGGTCGAAGAGAGATACCATTCCGACGAACGAAGTTGAATAAAAAGTACTCTGCGCGGTATTATATCGTGGGTATAGGAAAGTAACGGCAACGACGGTCTCGACCGATCGCAAAAGAGCGCGCGCCTATGCGTATCGTGAGAAGTAAGCGATGACGGGTATAGTCGTCGTGGCAGAAAATACTGCCATTTCGCCTTGACGGATATAGTTGTCAAACACAGCTGAGTGGTTAAGAGTGAAACAGAGTGAATCAAGAGCGCGTAGCGCTCTGTAGGGGAAAAATATTCTTTTTATATAAAATTATATTATCAAACCAAGTAAAATCCCTACAATACATTTTATTCCACCGAAGAGTAGGTAACTCGTTTGTTCGCTGGCACGCGTACGCTCGGTACGTTCACCTCGGTTAAGGTAAAACCTTTAAGTAACGCGAAATGGCTCGTTTCCACGGTTACGAACAAGAGAGACGGGGAGAGAGAGAGGGGGGGAGAGAGAGAGAGAGAGAGAGAGAGAGAGAGAGAGGAAGAGATAATTCCTAGCTCGGTCGAACAGCTTGCGAGCAGCGAAAAGTTCGTAATCTCCTATAATAAAAATATGCGGCGCAAAATTTCCCTCGTAAAGATTTCCCCGTCGCGACGGGTACGATGCGTATCGAGCAGACGATTTTCTCTCGGCGTTATACCACGCGCGTATACCATTTAATCTCGGGGGGACATTAAACGTAGTCGGGCAGATTCGAAGAATATTCCCGGTATCCCCGGTGGCTCGGCCTGGAATCAATCGACGAAAATATTCAGGCCGTCGGACCATTTACCATTTTCAAGAGAACGAAGCCGTTTCGTGCCACGGTCTCTCAACGTTTCTTCTTCAACCTAGAATTCTCGCTCTCCCCCTCCCCTCCCGTTGCTCCCTCGCGCACACTCTTCCCTTTTCCTCTTCGGGGAATATGATCTGACGATGGAGAGTGGCCATCTCGACCAATAATTCAAGAAACGCTGCGGAGACAGAGGAGGACGAGTCTCTTCCACTTTCCTCGTGGCTCTCGTTTTATTGCCAGGGAATTCAGTTATATTCTCGTGGAACTTTAGGGGGGGGGGGTGGCTATTCGCAAAAAAACGCAGCACAGACGGGACGAGCCGAATTCGCGTAAGGACGTCGCCAAGCGGATAATGAGCTGGCCAGGACACGGGGTACTTCCGTAACAGTGCTTTGACTTTAGCTAGTGGAAGGGGATAAAAGATGAAATGACTCTTGAGAATCCGCCGTAGAGGTCATGCATGTATGGATGTAATGTAAAAGACGCCCGGCTCTTATCCCTCTAGCCACCTACCCTCGTCCAACCCCCCCCCCCCCCCGCCCCAACAACCCCCCTCGTCCACCACCCTGTTTTCACGGTACGCGCAGTTGCGAACGCGGATCAAGCGTCTGACTTAATTCTATCGGTGCTTTTTCCTTCCTTAAATCCTAAGCCCGCTTGGATAACGAATTTCCGAGGTAACTTTCGAGGCTCCGGAAGGAAACTGAATCCGGATTATCCGCGATGAAGTGCTTCGTAGGATGGGCGAGTTTATCGCGCGGTCATTAGAATTTTATTTAAGCCTCGTTTCGGATATCACTGAAAAACTCGTTTGACGTCGCGGCGCCCCGAGACGCGTATCCCTCGCGATTATTCGCGAATTGAATTCCCCGCGAGTACTTGCGTTCGTTTATAACTGTAAAACGAACATCGAGTAGGTATGAATCGATTCTTTTACCCTCGCGTCAAACGAATCGCACGTACCGATATTATTTTTGGAAATTACTCCGACATTATCTCGTCCACGCGAAAGTCTCTTTCCACCGCTTCCAATTTCCGTTCGGAATCAACGCGATGTCCGTTCGAAGTCACGCGGCGGGTGTAAATAAATCTGCCGTATAATCTCCTCCCCCCGCCACCGTTCTTAAGAGAACAGGAAGCAAACGGGGAGAGTAAGTTCAGCGTAACAATTTGTTCAAATCCTCCGAAATCCCGATTCGCGCAGTCTACCGGCCAAGTCCTCGGCAAACACCGCTAAGGGACTATCTTGGTGACAGGAGATTTGTACCTCTGCGCCGGGGATGTCGTGGACGCGCACAGCCACCGCGCAGATATAATTCTCAAAGTAATGGTTTTCCTCCCCTCGTTGTCTCGACAATTTATCGCGTGTAATAAGAATGGGATTAGATTTTCGTTAGCCGACATTCGTTCGGCTACGCGGTAACGTTCCTCGCGACGATCGCTCGGTCAAGAAATCAAGATCCTCGGACTTTATTTCGACGGACTTTTCTTAACCGACGCGCACCGTCGTTCGCGTCAATTTCGCGGGAGATACGCGCTTTAATACTTTTGCCGCACTCTCCGCTCGGACCATATGGCGCTCGGATATACGAAATCGTGATCCCATTCAATATCCCGTGAAGCCACGGGAAGAGCCGAACGTCTTAAGCGATCTCTCGCGATAAATGATACGCTGGTATGAGGGGTCAGTTTAAGATCGCCTTAAATTTCCCCGTTGCATAGTTAGACAAACGAATGGACATGCGTTCAACGAATCACCGAGAAAATTTCGCTACCAATGTTCGGGGCGGACAAAAATATACTTCGCGCAAATCCGACGAATGGGTTTTTTTTTTTTGTAGTTTGAGATAAACCTCGATTTACGTTTTCAAAAACAAACAAAAAAACGGAAACGAGCGTTTTTGTCCCGGCGAATAGGAGAGACCGCGGGTATGTAAAATTTCCCCCGAATTAAAGAGTACAAACTTTTGCAAAAACATATTTTTCAAACCTTCCAATCTACGGTCCTCCGGGTAACAATTTTCGAAAGTCCCTCGCGCGCGATCGCGATAACGAATACGAATGCACGATCCGACGTTAAGGACACGCCGGGAATAAACAACGATAAAGTCACAAAAATCGCGCTCGTGAATTTCCAGGTTACGGTCTTCTCCGCGTCGAGAGTAAAAATATGGCAGCGCGCGACGGAGCTCTACGTTTCACTCGCGTTTTACGTGACATATTAACATAGCACCGCGACGATGTTATTGACACGCAAAGCGAAGCACGGCTGACTCCTCTCATAGACAAGGTAAAAGCTTCCACCGCGCCTCGTGTCGAGGTCCCTCGAACAGGAAATGCAACTTCCATTCCGGGTTTCATTCGGGAGATAAAAACAACACTAGACGCCGAATGACGCGAATAAGAACGATAATGCGTTGCCGGTATTTATGATTTCTAAGTAAAAGCTCTCTGTGTCGAGGTAATAAAAAGTAAGAAAAAGCTAATCTTCGATAGTAAAGGCTAACGCTTCTAATTAAAGCTTCCTCGTCCGGCAAGGGCTTAACCTAAGCCGAGTTAAAAATAAACGGGAGCTGCTCTCGAACGCAAAAAGCTAGTACATATTTCGGCGTCGGTCGGAAGAAACTTAAACGTTGAACGGCGAAGGTAAAACATTGTATCTCGCTCCCGTCATCCTTTGCTGAATTTTTTCATTTCTTCCACTTTTCTACCCTCTCCGCAACCAGTGAATAATTCTGTACCGACGCTGTCGTTGCCGCGTTACATCGAAACGGATGACGGGAATCGACTGTAACACCCTATATATTTCCGCCACATTGTAGCCAAATAATATACATCCGCTCCCACGCTGTTAATCACTCGAATGTATTGCCAAGCACATAGATTCTAAGAACGCTGACGCCAGAGTCTGCAGCAAGGCCCACCGTTTGCTACGCGGTACAGCCGCACTCTCAATTCTACCACTGTTCGAGTCACACATTCAATTGTACTCTCGACTCAACATTCAATCACTACACTTGTCTCTCGCTTCTCTGAATTTTAAAGTTACAATCAATCTCTGTCCATTATGAATTCAGTGCACGTATTATTAATAGCCGACCACGACTACCATTTCCCTATCGCACGAGGAAAAGTTTCAGAATCCTCGATTGTCGATCGAAGATTTTTCGATACTATCGACGGTAAATTCATATTAGGCGGATAATCGAAATCGCCGTGCAATTGCACGATACGCGGGATAACCATCGACGAATATATCCCCAACGGCATCTATGTATAACGTACGTTTGATGCTTGCTGCCGGCTTTACATTAATCGCTATCCCACGTACGCGATAAAGGAGGTAAACTGGTATGCGTGGGATATATTAGGCCACATAATTTGAACCGCTAACGGGATGTATCGCCGTTCGACGGAACGACGGGGATACGATGGCTGTTCGAACAAGCAAGATCGCTCATTCTCCTCGTTACATCTATTCGCGGCTAAATCTCGCTACGTGGGTGGCTTTGTTGAATCGATGTAGGTGTATCGAGCGCGGAGACACGCGCCGTAATTCCATTACAGGTGGAAACTTTCCTGACGATTTCCACCGTTAATAATTAGCGTTGCGAAATTACTTCCGCTCGTAAAATTAACTCTATCGCCGTCAATGATCGATGACTTTTATTACCGAAGAGAATACGAAGATTCACGGTTTTGATAATTTATCGAACATCGCTAAAGTGGCGGGTCTTTACTCGAATTAGAATGGTCGTGTTCCACGCTGCAAGATTGTGGCAGTAAATATATTCTATTAACACTAGGTCTACGGGCGTTTCTACGAGCATTTCTACGAGCACCCGTCAAATTGACGTATAAACCAAAATACGCATTTTCTTTAAAGAATCGATTTATTCAATTTAAGTCTGAATTAATTTACGATGCAAAATGGTTCATATTAATGCAAATTAGGTTTTTGGGATATTTCATTTCAAAATTTGAAATCCGTCAAATTGACGTGTCCCGTAAACCTAGTGTTAAATATAGTACACAATTCATTCATTCATCAAGATCACGAATCCCTGATCAATCGCCATTACTAACATCCCAGAAACAATATCCTACGAAAACGATATAAAAAAAAATCGACTCGGTCCGCAACGAATAAAAAATGCAAGATACCAATCCCGTTTTACAAATACGCACACACATTCACTACTAGAAAAAATGAAAGTTTCACTCGCGGAGCGCGAAATCGAAATCCGAGAAAACGCTCGTCGTTCATTGTCCCCCCGGTGCAACTCGGTTGAATACGACTGGGGGAGAGCGTAACCGCGCATCTTTCAAGGACACGAGGAATGCGGGGTAACGTGTCTGAACACCGATGAAAAGCTGGATAGATGCCGCTGGAAACTGAGGGGTGTGAGGGAGGGGGGGAGAGAGATTCAACGGCCGCACTTGAGCGATTACTAGGGCGCGTGCCATTCTCCTCCTTGTTCGCCTAAGTTCTACTCCCGCTATAACAGCTGTCATTTCCCACCCTACGGTTTTGTGACGATTTCCATGACGATTTCTCTTTGCCGACGTCACGTCACGAAGCTCCGCCACGCCTGGTTGGCTCTTTCTTGCAACGCGTTGCATAACTAATTTTAGTTTTAATGCCGCGCGTGACGTGGGTGCGTTGAGAGGTACAAACGATGACGAATGTTGATTCGCGATGCCTGTCAGCGCCGCGATACGAATTTTATATTAATAATTATGTAATGTAAAGTTATTACGTCTCACGATCAAGCGACGAAACAAATTACTGTTCAAGTCCCAGGGATTTTCCTATTTAAGCCCAGCTTCCGCGAAACCGTGAATTTGCATAAAGTATTTCTGAGGTGAAATATAAAGCGATCTTTACTATTGTAGGGTGATGGTAAAACTTGATTTTTTGCTTCTTTCTTTAAATGATTTCAAGCGGGATATATTTTTTTGATCGATAAAGCCGGTCACATCGGGTCAAATTAAAAATCTCTAAGCTTATTATCGACCCGTTTCATCCAAGGATTTGAATACCGATAACATTTCTGAACTCTGATACGTTACTTCATTTTTCTTCCGAGTACTAAATAGGACACGCCGTGCAGCCACGAACGATATCTCCAACGTTCTTCCCCGGATACGCGAAATACTTGAGAATGCCTTTCACGGAAAAATTCATGCGTTTTCATAAATCAGCCGAGTCTCATTATTATAATGCCGTTGCGATGAATGCTCGTGGAGGAGGCATCCGCATAATCGGGGACCAATTACCGTAGCTTCGGGGTTAGGGATTACCCGTACACCACCGTGCGCCAAACGAAACTACAAGGAGTTTTATAATAGCTTCCCCTTTTTGTACTGGAATTATCTGCGATCTCGAATATCGGAAATGTGCGCCTAGGTACAAATGAACTCACCGGAATAAACTCGGACAACACCGCGGAACCGGATATTTTTCCGCGCCCCGCTTTGTACGCCGCTTCGTATTTTTACTTGCCGATAGCGTCGACCTATATTCATCTTTTTTTAAAGCTTCGCTTCGGTGTCTTTTCGAATACGACGTACGGTCGCGATTCTAATTGCGAGAAATTCGAGGATTCGAAGAATTGAGCGAGAATTTGAAATCGTCCGAAAGGTTTTAATTTCACGATTTACACCGTTCCCGGTGGCGATATAAAAAAAAAAAAAGAGAGAGAGAGACGAAGAGCCCAAAGTGCCATTCCGTCGAGGGCAGAACGAGACGGGAAAGGAACAATGGTGGCGACGGCGAAACTACGGCGATAAATAAAAAGTATCGTTGCTTTGGTATGCGCGAGATGGACGAGAAATTTTTTTTCAACGTCCTACCGTTTATTGGACTTGTTTCGCGGACGTAAATAATGCGGCCGTACTGCCGGAAGCTCGTACACTACTCTTTCTGCAAAACTCCGAGCGGATCGTAAAGCTGCTCCTCCCACGAATGGTAAGTCGACCGTAACCTTACGTTACGTTCTCGACGCCCGTTAGACCGAAATATGTGAAATATGCCCCGCGAATTTTCTTTCGGCTGTCACCGAAAACTTATTGACAACCCGAGGCTGCGCGACGGAAATATGATTTCCAATTAGAAAACTCTCTACGACCGACCAAGCGATTCGTTCGGTGATATAGAAGTATCCGGTGTAATTTAGAAACCTATAATTCTCGCGTAGTAAGATGCTTGCGACAATACTTTACGTACGCGAGCCTAATTAAAGTGCACGTTAAAGTGCACTTCAATTACTTTAAACTCGAGCTAGTAGCCGAGTACTCGGAAAACTGCTTCCAAACCCCAAGGTATCCGTATAATCGATACTCGAATTTGAGTTCCCAGTTGCCGACGATACCATCGATTCTCGTACGAGACTTCTGTACGATAAAATCGACCGCGCTCGCGCGTCCCTCGTCGCGTTGATCCATGGATCGTCGCGGTGACGCGAATCCCTTCGGCAAAGGGAGTATCAAAGGATATTCCATAATCGTGTCGCCGTCGTGATTATCGGAAAAATATCGACGCGCATGCCGAGTCACGTGCCATTAACATCAAAGACCAACTACCGGGATCAATTACGAAATTCCAGACTCGAACGTTATTCGTCGAGTTAGTTAACGAGGGATGCGAAGGCACGCGTACGGAATCCAGCTTTGCCTCTCGCGGTAGGTGAGCGTAATAAAGGAGCCCCGCGCGATACTTACGCGGCACGATTCCACGCAACGATGTTTCTCCTCGGTACGCGTTTCACGTTATCGATGATAATTTAGAAAATTTCGCCCAGAGCTCAAGCGCCTCCTCGCAGACACACCACCGTTGAGCCTCCGTCGGGAAATTGCTGTCGTTGCAGTTTACGCGAAACAAAAAGCCATGAATCAGGATTCGCGCGAAATAAATAATGTACGTGACATTTCCACAGTGGACGGGAATCCACGTTGGCGCGGCCACGCTTCTAAAAATTCCGATTCGCTCTCTCGCCGTACCACTTTACCCTTCCATGACCTTTGACTTCGAGTCTTGCATTTTTCCCTCGCGTATTCCGTTTTAAAACGTATCACCCCCCCCTCGCGTCAAATACCCCGTCGTTCCCCCACCCACCCGGAGTGCGTATTCCGCGTGAAATAAAACGTGCGTTCGAATCCCGCGCTTACCAGCGCGCGTAATTACTACATACGTATAACTCGACGATGAACGCGAGTATCGACAAATTTCATCTCTCACCCGTACGTAGGGATTTAAACATAATTTCTCCCATGGTCGCGGTATCTCCCCTCGCGCGTTGATTCACCTACATTCAGCATTTTATATTAAACTCCCCGTCGTATTGACTCTTTTATCCGTACTTACGATAATGGGTCTTACCGAAATTGAGTGCATCCATTTGCGAGGCGATTTGCGGCGAAAGTAGCGACGCGTGCATTAGACGCGACGAAAATCTGGGACGTACTCCTCTTACCGGTTTTATTAAATGTCGATCGTCGTCGGGCACCGAGGGCGATACGATATATCGGAGCGTTATCATCCCCCCCTGGGCTCGTGACCCGCTTTTTTTCATATTGTATCGACTCCACTCGAGCCCCTTTTCGAATTATTGTCTTCGAGTGGAACCGAAATTGCCTCGGTGCTGCGCTATCTCGTCCCCCGGCAGGCGCGGTCTGATTCTAGGCCAACTGTTTCTACTGTCGCGGGGAAGCTGCGTTAAGGTCCCGCTAACGCGAAGACGCGTCAAGAAGAGTGAATTCGGAATTCGGCCAAAAGAGAAACCGAGGAGGAAATAGAAAACCTGACCCACCGAAAAAAGAAAAAAGGAAAGAAGAACAACCAGACGAAGAAATTTCCTTAAACCCCCGTCGATCATTCTACGTCTTACGACGGTACCCCATCGAGCAACGCGACGCGTAAATTCTCGTTACGAAGTCACGGAGGGCCACAAATTGTCGAAACGCGTCTGGGGTTCTGGCCGTGTCGTACCTGTTTTACGGTAGCAATTTACGAACGTACCGAGTACAGCGACGCGAAAGACCCGCCGCTCTCTCGTTACCCGCGCAAGTCCAAGAGCAGAGGAACGCGCTTTCGAGTTTATCCGGAAATCGGCGAATTGTCAAAATTAAGCGAGAGACCAAGTATTCCGACGTCACGAATCCAGAGATATTATCAAGTTTATATAACGACTCCTTACGTACGCGCGCAAGACGCAAGGCAGACTTTGCGTGGTGGTGTGGGGGGGGGGGGGGGGCGGGAGTCCATGTAATAATTACGGGATAATTATTCCTTCCAAGGGAGTAAGAGTTTCCAGAGCTTCAACCGGGGTTGGAACCTTAGTTCAATCCCTTCGGTGCTCCCTCACTCCACCCCCTTCCCCCAACCCCGCTCTCTTAGTAACGCTCTCTCGATTTTCCCTTTATACCTCGACAGAATGTTTCTACGACGGGCCTAATGGTGGCTCTGCCGCTCGTAATACCGCTGCACAATCTAACGCACTCGCCGCTGCCTCGCTCCTCGCCATTGTACTCGGGACATTCTATCGATCCTACCTCGTCTTCCACTTCTTCCTGCCCCCTCCCCCCCCCCCCTTCCCCTAGCGCGCACCACCGGCGCCTTTTTCTCTTCGTTTCCTATCTAGCGCGAAAAACTGTTACGGATGCGAGAGTTCGGCTTCTTACCCCGACGATTACTTACGTGCGGAGTGGGAAGTGCGCGGGAGGGGGGGGGGATAAAAAGGAATCTCGATTCCGTTCGCTGTATCGGTTCGAGTAAATAGAAACGATCAACCGTATATACCGTTCATTCAGTTTCTTTCTTTCCCTTTTATTTATCTTTCCTTTTTAATTTGCAATCGGCGGAGGGTCCGATTGTTTCTCTCTCTTTTTTCAATTTACCCGCGGATCCTCGAGAATACCGTTGCAAACTCGAATAATTATCTTTCTACCGTCGTATCGCGAGATGGAATTCGAGTTTAAGAGAACGAATATTCTTTGATTCGAATAGGTCTCGAGGTTGAATTTTATTAATGGATTTTAACCAAAGCTAATTAGGAGCCACTAATGGGAAACGCAACGCGAGTTTCGTGTACGCGCACGAGGAATTCGTTTGTCAAGAGTGTCGGTTTAATTAACCCGAAACACGTGGCTTCGCGTCGCAACATTTTTCAATCCACCTTTATCCGAGATAAACATTTTCGGATCTTAGTTAACCTTTTAAGCGGGTGGAAATACGGGGAGAGCGTACGTTCCGTCCAATGCGCATTAACCGCGGAAAGAATAACTGACACAGTTTAATTGAATTAAAGTTCAATATTATACTATAACGGTATTACTTCGCGCGTAATGTACACACGGATATAGTGACTGAACGGGGAGTGCGGTCTTTCGAGAAACGAGAATCGATGCTCGACGTTCATCAGCGTGAATATTCGTCGCGGTAAAATTAACGGCATCGCTTGTACGATTTTGCAAATTTCAGAAGATTCGTTGGCAAAAACAATCTTTTGCAGAACCGTAGCTACACGATTTTTTGTTCCCTTGTACCTAACCTCCGCGTCCGAGAACAGGGAAAATTATTTGCAAATCCGTTAACGTCCGCTTTACGTTCAAAACTTGTAAGGAAAGCGTAAAATTTACGTATACCTACTTTCCGACGCTGATTTGATGGACGAGGAAAGTAAAACGGCAATGTCGGATCTGCCCGCTGTTACGAGAGTAATACGGAATTATTAATCACACCGGTATTCGACACACGGTTCAGTTTTATTCTATTTTCAGGATTTATTCGCGATTCGGTTATTTTCGCGCAATTGTTTAACCGGGTTACCTCGGCACTCGAGGCCGATAAGAATCGCGCCGCGGTGGCTGACACGTCTTACCGTTTCCCCGAAAGATCGAAGTTTCGATACCTTCCCCTCCCCTTTACTCCAGGATCGTCCCGAGTATTTTTATGCTCCTCCCTTTTTCACGAGTTTGCCGCACCCCCCCCCCCCTTTTTCTCATTAAAAGAAAATGGGCATGAAGTTTTTCGCAAACGACGGGATTGATTGAAAAAAGTTGGCGGGAAAAAATATCTTTCGCCGGGTGGGGAAAGGCATTCGTCGTTTTTCTACCGGATTAATTGAATATTTTAATCTACACGGAATTTGTTTCAGCTCTAATTGGCTACGGGAGTGCGAAGTTTCATCTCTGTCCACCTATATTTTTTTCCATTCCCTTTCCCAAACTACATTTCCATCGTTGCTCTTCCCTCCGTACCCTATTTCCGTGCGCGAGGTATTTTATCTTTCACGATCGATGCGTAAGGAAGCGAGAGATCGATTTTGATTCGAAACGAAAACATCGCGTTAACCTCACCCCCCTTTTGGAATTCGAGGTGAAAATAATTTGCAATTCTTCGACGCGAACTCGTTGTTTTCAAGTAAATTGAATATTTGAATAGCTAGCGAGATCTTCCGCGCTCGCTTTTATTTACCGCTAGAGTGCCAAGTTTCCACCGCAATTGCGTCCCTCCTTTTTCTTTTATCCTAATCTAAATTCGCCACCATTGGCTACCTGGGGCGACAATCCTCCTCTTCCTTTTTCATCCCTCCGCACAATCGAGAAGAAACGAGGTACAGGAATTTTCTCGCGAACGACGGAATCGAATGAGAAATCGAGGAACGGGGGTAAACAGTAGTAGCGACAATTCCATCGCAAATAGCTTATTGATATCCGATTACCCGCGACAGGTTAAATATGTCGAAGTGGAAGAAACCGCTTTGCGTTTGTTCCTTTTAATTTAACGTCCGAGTGCCAGGATTTCGTTCGTACCGTTCTCTTTTTCTCTTTTCGACTGTCCACCACCGTTGCCCGCTCTCCTGTCATTCCGTTTGCCTCTTTTTTAGCTCGCCCGCTCTCTCATGGGAAGGAAACAAGCGACCAATTCTTTACCCGAGTAACGAGTACGGTTACCGAATCGGAGAGGAAGAGGAAAAAAGGCGAGTATAGTCATAGGAGTGGAGGGGGGGGGGCGAGAATTAATTATAAAATTGTCAATATTTTGTAGAGTTCGAGAAATTATCGGTACTGCTCGCGATACAATGTGTCGTCTTCGACGTAGCTGGCCGTTAGCGCTGCGCGGAACACGTGCGCTTTTATGAATGTCAATCAGTGTGTGTGTGCGTTGAGTTTGCGTGAAAGAGGCCAGGCAAGAGACAGCCCTCGCCCGACAGCGATCAGCGAAAGAACGATTTATTTTTTCTGCACTATTGTTACCCATTTCGCTATTAATAAAAATACTATAATTTCAACGCGACGAAATTACCCTCTCGTTCCTCCCACTTTGACCTCCATCCCGTACACGTTTTCGTTTCCCGTTAACGAGACTCCTTAAACGCGGCGCAAAACTCCGTCTCCTTTTGTTCCCAGCTTTTCTTATCGAAAGGGAGCACATGCCCGTTCTCTCGGCATTAACTCGTAACAAAATTGAAGTACCTTCAGAAACGGAGCTTCTGGCAATTTTCATACGAGCCGTACGAGTTATCGCGGCAAAGTTCGAGCGTCGGCCTTACGGCTGCTCGGCTTGCTCTCGCCGGATAACGATCGTAACGATCAAACACCGTTCAAAGAAATTTGCGTAATTTCCCGTTTCATTTGTAAGAGATGCGCCCTTTTATCGTCGGACATGAATATTTGCTCCTTCAAAATTTTATCGCGACGAGCGAGCAATATCGCGAGGCCATATCTCAATGAAATTCACCCGGTGGTCCCGGGGAATACCGCTCGGCAGTTTTAATTGCCTACCCCTCCCCGCCCCGCGTCGTAATTAAAACAAATTCGATATCATCGTTTTACCGGTGATATAATTCTCGGTGTTAGGAGGCGGCGGCGAGGGTCGAGCGTCGACGAAAGTTTAAACGCGTCGAGGGGAAACGCGCGAAGAACGGCGTCAAGTTATTCGCCGTTTCCGTTCTTATCGCGTCGCCAAATAGATAATCTAACCGACGATAAAGCTCTTTGCCGAGTGAATCAATGGGCTGAATGTATACCATTAAGGGGAGTTATAGAAAGGATGAGAATCGGGGGTAACGGAGTAAGGAACTTCGGATTACCAAGAAACCGTGCGTTTCTCATAAGAACCGAGCCGAGTTGCGAAACTCGAACTACATCGCGATAATTAGAGACTGTTTCGCGTAGCGCGGAGGAAGTTTCGAGCTTCGAGTTGATCGTTTCGTTTATTCTCTTTCTTTCGGAAATTCGCCCTACCTACGCAATTTTAATGCACCCGGTTGCGCGCGAGAAGCGCGTTACTCTATCCATTTCGCGTTGCCGGGTGAACGAGTAGCGAGACGAATATTAAGAACGAATTTCGCGGAGCGTCTCGCAACCGACGTTCTTGTCGCGACGCCCTTACATCCTCCGCGAACATCTCTTCGCCGCCCCTTTCACCGTTCACGAGGGATGGAATATTATTATTACAAGGAGCACCGTCATTATCTATACCCGAGAATAATTTTCGATACAAGGGTTAATTTGAAAGTTAATAAAGGTCCCGATCGGCTGAATAATATCTTACCACTCGCAGCTACAGAAAGTTTTCAGGACGAGGCGGGACGCTTTTACTTATCCCGCCCCGCCGCCGCCACCACCGTCGATTCACCGCGGAATTTAGCCGCTTCGTCCCTCTTCTATATCCCGGTCGCTCGGTCCTAGTCACTTTCGTTTAAAAATTAATTAAAAAGAAAGTTTCACGTACGGACCCCATTATCGGCCAATCGAGGAACCGCTCCGTCATTCCGTGGCGCCTGCCAGAAAAGGGGGGGGGGCATTCCCGAAACGAGTTATGGACGACGTTTTTCAGGGTGCTTCTGCCTTTCGTTGAATTCAGGGTCGTATATAATGCGGGATGAATAACGACGATACGTCTTCGGGGCAGGACCCGGGGGTGGTGGGTGGGTGGGGGGAGGGGAAAGTATCGCAGCCACTTACTTCTAGTGCTCATAAAAGTCAAACGATCAGCGAGACCGTTATAGAGTCGTGAGCCGAGACCGCGTAAACCTCTGCCGTCCCCTTTTCTTAATAACGAGAAATGCGAGCGTTTAAAAAAGAAAGAGAAGAAAGTACGAGAGGTAGAGGAAGAATGAAAGGTATCGAGGAAAAATCGGTCACGCGATACCGCAATTTCTTATTCGAACGGGTCCCGGTTCCCCTACGTTTAATTCGACCTGTACGGTTTTCGGAAGCCCAGATTTCTATCGCCCGCAACTAATTTCTTTCTAAGTAGAAACGATTCCGGGAACAATTCTGGCAACCGGAGCGCTTTTTAAGAGAGCGCTCTCGATTCCAACCGTAATTCATTTATCGGGCAGGGGAGGGATATCGTCGGTCCGCTTTAAAAATCCACCAGCGTACGTCGCGACGCTATTAATTATTATCGAATCTTGATAACGCTTACCGATCGTACGTACGCGTGGGGAAGCTCGTATGGCGCGAACGAACGAACGAGACTTTTGCTGGCGTTACCCTAAACGCGACAGCGTCGTAAAAGTCTAGCGTCGACGGTCGCGACATGGCCCCGAGGAAAATTTCTTATTTCCACATTGACGTCAGATTTGACGCGGTCGCGTCGTCAACGCGACAGGGACCAGGTTACCGGAGCGAGGTACGCCAAGGTTATTTTCTCCTCAACTCGTTCTCGAAATAAGTCATTCGTAAGCATCCTGACGCTGAGAATGGCGTCGCGGCGTTGTTCGTATAACATCGTATACGGCTCGGTGTGGGTTCAGAACGTTGAGCGGCGGACGCTCGTCGTACGCACGTTGCACACCCTCTCGCGTAGACGTATTTGCACCTCGACCGAGGAAAACGGTGGTACTCAAGTTTTTATAACCCCCGCGAACGTTGGAAACGCGGCCGTAGACGCGCCACGCTTTATTGCAACCGCATTGTCTACGAAATTGCCAATTCGGAAACTCCTTTGAAATTACACGTGAAAACCAGATATCACTCGGCGTACCTATATCGAGATATAAAACTAAAACGTCGATTCGTCAGACGATAAGGCTCCGCCAAATTCCATCCTCGTGCGATTCTAAACGCGGCTTCTCTCTCTCGGACGTTGGATCGCGTACGGGAAGTAGATGCGCCTAGCGTCGATCGGACAACGGTACGAAAAATTGCATTCTCGGTTAACCACTTGGCTGTGCGAGGTGAATTCTACTTTCTTACCAAGAGTGCGTTACAAAGAGTTCATCGGTTTATTATGAAACTTGGTACATTAAGGTTTCTTGGGTCGCTGACTCCGAATATGATATGGATTCAGCGATCCAAAAAACATTAGGGTATCAAGTTTCAGCGATGTCTGTCCATTTTTTGTCATTTCGGTCCGTCATATTGGATCCGTCATTTTGAATTTTTGATTCTTTATGCCATATTCGGATTCAGCGATCCAAAGAACCTTAGGGTACCAAATTTCGGAATGGTCAAAAATGTATAAGTACGTTTTATTTCAGATGCTCACATGTGCGTCCAGGCGAACTCTTGGCCAGTTCTGTTTTGATGCATATAACTGAGTAATCCATCAGTTACGATCCATCAGTTACTCCCGTCTCTATCAAAGATTACCAACGAAAGGTTTGTGTATTCGGTGATAAAAGAAATAAAAACCGGACGTTAACGTTTCGCATTTTCATTTCCCTACATTGACATTCGACGAAGCGAAAGCGAACGGGGATACAAGGTACCGGTACTCGGACCCGCCGAAAAGTACGGTGTCCAAGAAATCCATAAATATTTCACAGCGTTTCTTTAACCATGCAAAGGGGGGGGCCAGAAGCCAGTCTCGAGGACGAAATGGAGCGTAACTCGGAGTCGTCGAGACCTAACGGCGGACACGCGAAGAAACGACGCCGAAACGCAGGCGCGCGGAGGGAAAAGGAGAGAGGCCAAGAGATTGCGTAGAACGTGGAGGCACACGCGTGAGGAAGGGGGGGGGGGGGTGTTAGGGGGTGGGGCGGGACCACGTCCACGGGGGCGAGATCTTCTGAATTATTCATATCGGGGAGCGTGGAAAAAAAGGCCAGGGAAGAACTCGCGCAATCAGAGAGCCGACGCTCGGTTAATTCGTGTTTCGTGGCCCCTCGTTGCCCCTCCTTTTTGCGTGGGTCGCTGCTCCCCGGCGGAAGGACGGGGATGGTTAATCATCGCGTGTGTTGCGCGCTCCCGTACCAACGACGTTGATGCCGTCGTAGTCGACGAGCGTGGAGCCAAAAGAGAGGGAGAGAGAGAGAGAGGGGGGGGGGCGAGGGTGAGGAATCAGAGGAGCGTAGTGGATATGACTTCGCTCTCGGAAATTGGAAACGTCGCGTGAACGGAATAACGAATATTCGTCTTTTGTTCTCCGCGCGGAAAGTAAACAACGACGGTCGGGCGCTACCGTCGCTCCTGGATCTCGTTTTCGGGATCTAGCGAGAATAATCGAACATCGAGAGGGACGAAGAATCAAACAAACTAGACACACGCCTTTGGATACGCTTCCGTCGTACGATCCAAAGGCGGCCACGGTAAACGACGAGAGTTTTTCGAAACTACCTAACGCTTAATTACGGATTAAAGGGAGAGTAGGGGGTGAACAAAAAAAAGAAAGGTGAAAATCCCTTCGGGGGTCGTAACGCGTCGAGTTTCCTTTGTCCGCGCTTTACTTTCGCTCGATACGCGCGACCCGATGGAAGAGTAATGAACGCGCGAATGAAATAAAGGGAAATAAAGGGGATGCTTCCGTCGTTGTACGAGCCTACGGTAGAATCGCGATTCGCGTCCGATGATCCCCCCTTTACGGCGAAACGCGCGAGGTTTTACGTTACGAGGTAAACGCGGAAACGCTATCGTCGGGAGCAGAGCGCCTACCCATTCGGTATTAAACGCGAGGGGGTGAAACAGTTATTTCCGGCGCACTATAGAAGTCTTCAAAGCGAAACGATAAGCTATTATGGCGACGCGCCAGCACCTGGCCTCGTAGCAATTTTCCTACGTCGAGGATGATTTCCCTCCCCCCCCCGTTAATCCAAGAGCGAACGCGTGATTTTAGTCGTACAATTAAATAAAATTAACGACACCATCGCGCGCGCGGTCACCGGTGCGCGGATAGGTTTTCGTTGCTCGTGGTAAGATATTCCCGTTCGATCTATAATCAGCGTCGTTATTCCGACGGCCTTTCCGTTTCGCGATAGACGAGAGAGAGACGCTCCCTTTGTTACGACGCTTTCTCTCCGAGTGTGCAAACGATCGCGGGCCAGTACGCAACGGAAACATTTATTATCCAAGAAAATATTTTTCCCATTTTCGACAGGGCAAAGCGAAACGCGGATCGTTTGCTTGGGTTTTTTTTTTCTCTCTCAACCACCACCCGCCCCCCAGTGTCCCGAAGAATTCTCGTTTCGCCCGTGCATTTCTTCGAACACTATCGAGATCTCATATCTATTTCCATACTCCCATTACCATTAATGGCGTGCACGAGACGTTGTAAAATCAATGAAGAAATCTCCATGGTTCTTTCCTCGACATTAAGCGGCGGCCATTTATTTTTCCAGGCAAAGTTCGTCCGGCCAATGGTTCCGCGGTATCGTACGCTTCCCGGCGCAATTGAATATTTCATGAAGTTAACGTTGTTGTATTTACGTTTATTGAGAATACCATCGACGAGAACGAGAGACAGAGACCCGCGGTTATCGTCGTTCGTTATCTCGCCTCCTTACGACGCACCTACCCGCGACCGTTGGGACGTGTACATATAATTCCCAGAAACGGAAAGGTGAAAAAGGTGCCGGGGCTCTCGACGACGATACTTTCGCACGCCGAAATTTATGCAAACACTGTACACGCGAATTTACAGCGACCGCAACGAGACCACCGGAATAGCTTATGAGAGGATCGCAGGAAGCTTCCGAGGCGCATTAACCGAATCGGATAAATCGTCGAGCGAGAAAGACGGCGCTAGCTGGGGGGGGAGAAAACGGTACACGTTGATACGTACCGTTTTCGCCTGACTTCCCCGGCCCGAGCGCTACCGCTAGGATCGCTCATTTATAAACATCGAGCGTAAGCAACTTCGGGGGAGAGAGGAAGGGGGGGGGGGGACGAGAAAGGATCCGCGAGAATTATGAGCCTCCTACCGACGAGAAAGGATTCTCACCTTGCGTCTAATCGTGACCAGAACCGGGTAGAGGAAACTTTCCGCCCCGACGATCCCTCTTACCGTCGTCGTATGCTAAAATATTCATGACAATTAAAGCGAAAGTTTAAGATGAACCGGTGGCAATGTTTTAAAGGCGGATTCGCCAACCAGCTACCACCCGGCGGGACGCGGAGTCGCCGCGAGAGAGAGCCCACCGGTCGGAGGGTAGACGTTTGCCGGGGTGTTTCGAGCAAGTGCTTTCCGCTTCCGGCTAATTTAATATCTCCGAGGTGACGAGGGGCAAGTCGCGGAAGCCGGGCAGCTGGTAAAAAGAGCGTAAAGCTCGGGGAGAGATACTCTATCCGTCTGACGTTCTCTACCGCCCGCTTCCGTTTCTTTTTTTTTTTTTCTTTCCTCTCTCTTCTTCCCCCTCTCTCTCTTTTTCCCTCCTAGTTTACTCGCGGCAGCCCCCCTACTCACTCCCCCGGGCCGACGGACCATCGCGGGGATCGTCACACTCTGCCGCCCAGGAATTTCATCTCGCACATAATTAATTTCGGTAATTACGCACCAGACAAGTATAATTCCGTCCCACCGTAGGTATTTCGCCCGGGTCACCGTGAAAGCCGATGCTACAACGTTCCGCACTACTGTCCCTTGCCGCAAACTCGAGGTTTCCTATCCTTCTGCAGTCGCTACCACCCTCCCCCTTCGCCGCGTTGTTCCCTGTATACCGAAACAACGGACGAAGCCGCTCCACAGCTCGCTTCCGCCGAGACGCGATGCATCCAAATTACCGCATACCGCACCGAAAATGGACCGCCCGGCGACCGCATTGCGCACGGTCGTCGTCATAATTGATACCAACGAACGTATGAGATATCGCGAATCACGAGATCGGGGATGGTGGTGGGGGGAGAAAAAAAAAAAAGATTACCTTCGGAGAGATCCGAGCGACGTTTGCAATTTACGTGTCTCTCGATGTACGGTAGAGCATTAGCGTGTGGCCATGATATCGGTGCGGTTGGAAATTAGTTTCGAGTTACGCTGGAGAAGATCTAGAGAAGGTTGGTTAGTTAGTTAGTTAGTTAGTTAGCGGTTTATACGGAGCGTCTCGTATTAGACGATTCGCTCAAATAAATTCGTTACGACAAATTGGATACATAAATCTGGTAGAGTTTCGAACGAAGAATCAAGTAGGGATTGTTTTTTTTATACGTGGAACTGCTTCGGAGATTTCGAGATTTCTCGCGGGATCGACCGTTGGGATTTCATTTGTTTATTCGGAAGATGGTACTTTAGATGGATCGATTGAAATAAGGAGGGTCGAGACGATGTCCGTTTCGTAAAAGTAAAACTAACGCGCGCATCGATACACGCGTTGATAAAAGCGTCCGTCACCGGAATGCCGAGCAGTATTTCCTACGATGTTAGTTATCGAAACGGATGGTTCCATTAGGTCCATTAACCAATTCCCGCGATCCATCATGTAATAATATTGTACGTTAAGGGTTATCACGATTGAGAATCGGACCGCCTAATGGTACGCGTCCCTCCCGTAGGGCGTCTAATCGATTACCTCGCTAACAACACCGCGGTCGACGGTGTTTTTGCGGTAACTGGAAAATACGTCTGACCAGAATACGTCATCGATACACGTCGAAATTCTACGACGTCGTATCAAACTGGACCCCGTCGACGATGCGTCTTAGTCGCGGCACTCGAAATGACAGACGCCACCGACGAATCTCTCGATCTCTACGACGCTTCCCTCGTATCGAATTACTCGAGGGGATTATCTTCGCTCGGATCGTTATGACGCGAAAATGGAGAATAATCAAATTCGTTCTTCGCGATCCATTCGCGTCCATCGTACAAACGTGATCGCATTAATTTCATTCGTTCGCTTCGATGGAATCCGTGCGAAGGTTTAACGAGAGTCTCGTTAACCCAAAGATCTACGATCCTCGAATAGAGATTTTGGGCGATCCACCGATCGCGAGATCGATTCAATCGATAGCACAAGTCCCCGCCTAACGCAAATCCCAAGTTTCGCCGAAGGGATCGAGTTCCGACTGGATTAACGAACTAGCCCACTCACGATACAATCGTTGCGCGACCATCCGATAATTAGAATCGTTCGCCGGACGTTAGTTTCCGAGCGAAACTTGGGACGGTATCTCTTCCCACTATATAACTCCTACTAAGGACGGCTTAATATTTACGCGCCTGGATCCAAAGGCGAACTTTCCCCCCCCTCTCTCTCTCTCTCTCTTCCTTCTTCGAGGGATTTTCTCAGCTTTAGAGCATATAGCGCACGGTACTGTGCAAACGATCGCCGTACCTCCGCGCGCCATATTAATAGGGCCATCTTCATGGGGCAGCTTAATATTGGATACGGAGGCGCATGGACGGTCCTTAGAAGCGGAAACGATTTATGGCTTCCGGTGGTGGAGGAGGATTTGTAAATAGAATCCTGCCTAGGAGAAGAGTACCCCGAGGACAGGCGCGTGCTCGGCATAAGTATGCTATCCGAGGAATGTGCACGAGAAGAACTCGACCGGCCTCGACGTTTTCAACGAAAATAATAATAATGCTACTAATAAAGGAGCGTGTACCGTTATAAAGCTACATTACGTTTCGTTATATTCTAGATGGAAGAATGTAATATACCGGCCGAAAGGCAAATATGCGTGAACAGTGCCGACATCGGTATATATCGGAACCATCGGACGGTAATATTGTAAACGGTGGTTATTAAATACGGATTTGCAGTTTCGCCCAAAGTGTTTTCAATGGCAGCGAAAATTCGCCGATATCGATGAAACGTCGATTGGAAACGTCGGACAGAAGACGCGTCTAATGGTCGCGGAAATTCTGTATCGACGAAACGTCAATTTGTTATCAACTTTTCACCTCGTTTCTTTTCTTTAGCGCGCACGCGCTCGCCCCGTCGTCAACTTCGCCATCGATGAACCTGATTTCGTTGCACTTATTTATAAGATTCCGCGCGAAGCGGAGTTTACAAAGCATCGTTTTGTTCTTTGATAGTGTGTTCCTCCCCATCCTCGATCCGGACCAAATATTGACGCTTCGCGTATCACCGTTTTACGCTTCGTCGCGCATATATATGTACCTACGTATGTGAGAGAGACTGTCGCGGAGAAATTTGCGAACCTTCGATCTTACGGAGACCGATTTCCCGCGGAAATGTTTTCGGAACGTCCCACGGTTCCCGGAGCCATAGAGATTTCCGAGCGAACGATTCCAGGATATTCCCGAACGCTCGTTCCTCGCGCGTGTGCAACTCCATTCGGAGCTTTCCGCATTACCGAATTGTTTGCCTATGTTTCCGGTGGTCTGTCTTGCCTGTCGGAAGTTTCCATATCCAACAGGACCTCATCGTAACCCGATGCATAATGCCCGTCAGCACATATTCCGGGCGCATATTTGCATACGTAATCGTCAGAGCCCCCACCACCCGTGTCTCGAATCCGTTATAGCCGGAAGTGGCTGCAATTAACCAATCGGACGAATAAAAGCGATTAAAGTGTCCGCCGCGGTTGGAGCGGGGAATCACGCAAATCGTAAATATTATCCGGTCCCGCACCGTTCCTTCGTCTGCCTCCACCCCCCCTCATCCCTCACGTATTCCTTGTTAATTATCTTCGCGGAACCCCCATTGTACTCGCCGAACAATCGACGCACCGGCGATATTACATTTTCAGACCGGAGTAAGAGAGCGCGTGGGGGGGCGGGTGGAGGGCAAAGAGATAAAGGGAGAGAGAGAGAGAGAGAGAGAGAGAGAGGAGAGGGAAAAAAGGGGAGAGGGCGCGCAACTTCACAAAAGAGAAATTCATATTCCGCTCGAAGGGACAGCCGTATTCGGAGCAGAAAATAAAATCTGCACGGGACTACCGTGTCGCGTCCACGGAAACGTTCCCGCGGCGTATTCGCGAACGTTCCTCTCCGTTTCTCGTTCCTCGTTCCTCGTTCTCGTCTCATAACTTCCTCCTTCCCGAACTCCTAACCGACTCCTTTTCCCCCCTTAGCCGATGCGACATCCCTGACCCTTCTTCTCCCGCGCTCAGTCGCCCTAAACCAACCGGGTGAATTCCGTGACGCGCATTCGGAATTTCCGGGCGAAACGAGGTATTTCCACGTTCGTTCGTGGAAGCAGATTTTCTTATCAAAATAATATCTGCCTTAAATTGCCTCGTCCCTCCACCCCCCCTAAGCGAGGGAACGACGATAACGCGAGCGGTACAAATAAGCCGGGCGACGTAACACGGAAGGGGCAAGACGATTTCGGCATACGTCGAAGGGATACGTGTCGCGCCTAAGTATTACGTCGGCGACGATGTCGCAGTATGGGAATGCCGTATGTCCCTACCCCCGTCGCATCAAGGGATGCACTCGCGATCGAGCTGGCAAACGACTCGGAGAGCTCAACTATCAGGGGAACACGGCGCGCGACTGTCGAGTAATCAGGTAACCCCGGCTGCCTCCGCGATCCAAGGTAGAGACAGCATTTTCTACCTTGATCCGTATTGTCTCGGGACCCAACATGGACCGAGTAGGAGATCCAATCGAATTTTTGTCCCTCACGTTACTTACCGTCGTCCGGATATACGTGTGAAATTTTCTTACGCTCTCGCGCGCTTCTCGCTCGCGCGCCCTACTTTCGGCTGTTTTCGATATTGAAAGTTTCTCGAAACGAGAGTGAGAGAGGGGGGGGCGGGGTGTACATGACTCTTGAAACTGTCGGTGGATATAACCCGCGAACGTGGCCGAATCAACCCCCCGGCAGTTGTGATTTACGGAGAAATTTTCGTTTAAGTCCGGTGTAAACAAATTCACGGAGAATATTTCGGGAAATAATAGTTGTATACCGTATATACGCTCGTATAATTTATCTTCGCGGGGTATTAATTGAAATGATGTTTTGTTCGTTATCATTATTATACGCGGCTGTGTTTTAAAGGAAACTCTTCTGAAATTGCATCGTTACAATACCTATTGTTTCTATACATTTTCACCGCTACAATTGCAAAACCCGGCATTGGCGGTATATCAATATCGGGTGGGGAGTAAATCGTATAACTGTCAAGTAACGAACCGAGTTTCCGTGTAGAATTCAAATGAGTCGGTTCCAATTTCCAGGAGGTAGGGTAAACGTTCTTAGTCGATCGGTATCGCGGCGAATGTAAATTTATGTTTACCGACTATCGAGATTTCGTTTTTGCGTACCCGCTGACCGTTAAAATGCCAATGAGAACGTTTCGCGGCGTTAAACCGAAATATCAAGGTCTCGCGTTTACCAGCGTTAATTAACGAAATAATAACGACAGAGATGCTTCCAACGTGGAAAATTACCGTCGAGCCGCGGTCTTCCTTCTCGCCGCCAAGATCTCGCGATAAGACAGAAAAATGGATCTGGCAGATTCGAGATAATACGGACTCGAGTTCGTTCGCGAACCCCAAAATCCTCGTTAAATCTTGCCAACGCTGAATCCTTATCATAGCCGGAAGGAACGTTTTGTTACGGCAGGATTTACATGTGTGCAGTGGGCTGCGTGTCTTTTTAAAAAACGCGAGAGTAGTAACGTGGTACAAATTGGCTACCCCTTTCTCTTTCTTTTTGCCTCTCATTACTTTCCCACGTTACACCGGCAAAATTATCATAAGTCACCGGAGTTCGTTCCATCGTTCGCCGGAGCCTAAAGACGAATCTGAAATTCAATTTCACCGAATGGTCGTTACCACGCGAATTTCTAACTGCTTTCGAGAAAAATGTTCGAGCGCGAGACAACCCGGCGAATTGACTGGAGAAACGAGGAACGAGCCTCGTTATCTGATAATTACAAACCCCCCTCTCACCCCCCGATCCCCTTCCGAGAACGAGAAACTAAAATAAGAAGTTCGATAAGTCGCGGATTATATACCGCCCCCTCTCGATCGTTGCGTCGGTATACACGAACTGATTTTTAATCCGCTTACGGAAGCATTTTCTTTCGTTCTTCTTAAAAAGTGAAACTCTCCCCCCCCCTCCCCCCTCTTCGTCCCGGAGGTAGGTATCGCGAAACTTGTCGCACGGCAAAGAGATACCGCTGAATAGCGAATTAACGAGGTAGACTGTCATTTAATGGACCCTTTGCTGCAGTCATTATCTTAACTAATTCTTAATTGGTACCACCATCCGTTGGATGTCAAAGGGAACGAGAGCGTTACTCAATTTCTTAAGCTTTCACGAGCCCCCGGAGGCGTGTGTAGCGACGTAACGCTTTCGATCTCGAACCCTTTCTCAATTTATCCCCCATCGCGCGATCCGTATAATTCGGAACTCGGCGATACACGCTCTTACGATTTATTCAAAAGTTCACCGCTTACCGTTACGCGTGCGCGTAATTCGTGCCTCAAAGGAAATATTTTCCTAACGTTTCATTGTAAGGTAAAACCAATTTCCTCTCGACGCGATAACTTTGAGAATGCATTACCTGGAATATCGCGAAGGCTGGAAAGTATGGAAATTCGTGGTACGCGGGGACGGATTAAAGCGAGGTTTTGACGAAGACAATAAAACAAAAAAAAAGGAAAGAAAGAAGGAGAAAAAGAGATGTACTTACTCGGGTCGCGTACGGCGGATATTGAAGTGGTGAAACGTCAGCTCAACGATTTCGTCGGTTTGACCGATAAACGTGTACAACAGGCAATCGATATTCGACGGATATCGCTTCGAATAATAAGGGGATGTAAACGTGCCGCCTTTAGGTCTGTCCGAGCTGCTGTACACGACGCAGGAGCAACCTGTAACATATTATTACGCGTTCCTGTTATTACGACGGCGTGGCAACGCAAACAACGCGAGGGGCGTTCAAGATATACAAAATTGCCACCCTCTATTAATCGATAGGCGGAGGGTGTTTACATACACCTGGTGGAGATCTTGTTTATAGCTACCTAAGGTAACTTAAAATTCGTTTGCAACTGTTCACGACCTGCATTTGTATACAATTTTTTCTCTTACGACAACAATGTTCTGCTGGTCCTTGCTCAGCTGGTTCTCGGTCACCTATGTCCCGTTGGAAAGGAAAACTGAAAGGTGCAGAATTAAATCAAACGCGCACTTTGCACCAAAACCATAATTTATTGGCGCGCGAGGTGGAAAAGCCTCGAAGGGATAAAACCTACCTCAAATTTCTCAAATTGCGAAATACAAGGGAGCGGAAGCATTCGTACTTCCGACCACCGCGTTCGAAGACTAACAGACTCTTCTTATTTAACGCTAGCGACGCTGGGTAACCGTCGCGCGGTCATAATATGTTCAGAATAAAGGTTTTATTACTCCAGTGCTCCGCGGTCTACCGTCGCGCGTTATAAAAATTTCTAGGACGGTTCGAAGGTTATCTCCGAGAAACAATATCGCGCGCGATCGACAAGAACAATGACGTACGGAGTTTATGGTTTTTAAATATGAGCTGTAACAACGACCTATGGTTATCGCATTGGATCAAAATTCGAACTCGACGCGATTAGTTCCCGAGAGCGGAAACCAACTTGAAAAAAAAAAATAAAAGCTCGCATTCAAATATTATACATAAGCTTCTTTCGCGTAACGACGAGCGATGCGCTAAGTGGTTTAGCATTAACCACGAACGAAATACGACGCGTCGGATTACGCGAACTTTCAATAGGATTCGCCGGGAGATACCTTTATCGTAACAAACCTTTAATGCAAAGATATCGACATTTCTCGATAATGAAATCCACCATCCGACAGTTTTCCCCCATTCCTGGCAATGCCACGACCGAGATCCGACGAAACTTTTCTTATTTCCAAAATGAACTCGTCACCCTTCGTATCGATCTCTCCCCCCCCCCCCACGCTCGCTCCCCGCCTCTTACTATAACTCCGGACCTTATGTCAATCTCGAAGAATCAAATTAAAGTTTGACTTTCCCATGAAAGAACGCTCCGCGGAGAATTCGTAACTTTGGCATAAAACTTTCAGGTGTGCGAGTAACGAAATCATCGACTTAGATAGATGGTCCTTTCCTAATTACCGCTCGCAAAAAGTCAACGCGAATACCATCGCGTCTGTTCCCCGGAGTATTTGCCCGCGACATTCGTGTGGGCGAGGGGTGGAGGGACGAGGGGGCAGGTGAGGAGGCAGGGGGCGGAGAGATCTCGACGTAAAACGGTCGTTTCGCGTTCGCCGTGAAGCCGCGTCGAAGCAACGGATGATTAAACAAGTTGATAATTTCCAACGAAGGCCGACGGTACGGTGACTACGGGGGGCTTCTGTTATCCGTCGAGGGGGCTCTCGCGCGGCCACGCTCTCGCGCTCCACCACCTCGGAAAGGCGAAAATTTAATTTCCTGTTTTTCAATTAACTTCCGCGTTAGCCCTGCCGGACCCCGCGCGGGGGCTTTCTCTCTTTCTCTCTCTCTCTCTCTCACTCGCCTCGGTGTCTCCGCAACAGGAGGGCTCGCCGGAGAATACGCCGAGGGCCCCACAGAGCGTCTACCTATGGTTAAATAACGGTGACGGCAAACTTGAGTTATACTCGTTGGTAGAAAAAAAAAAAGGTCGAACACGGACGGACCAGTTTTATGCATCGGGGAGCCCATTGTTTCATCCCCGGTGATACGAGCTAATGGCGAGGCGAGAGTTCCTTCTCCTCTCTCGCTCTCTTTCGGGAAAAAATATGGGTATTAAAACGTGCGAAATACACGGGACGAATTTGCTGCCACTCGTGGCACGATTTAACGTGAAAGAGATTCGTGGAATCGGAGGGGGACGGAGGGGGATGGGGGATGTTCTCGCGTTACACGGAGTTATTGGAATCCAAAGTCTCTGCGATCTCCGTCGCTCTTTTTCGTTTCTTTCGGGACGGTAAATGAATAGAAGAGAAATGGTTCTCCCACTCGATACCTCGCAGCTACGAGTGAATTATGCATATCCGAGTGCCCGAAAGCTTTGCCGGAGGAAAAATTGCGGTTCGTCAGGATTTTATCTCGAATATTCATTCTACTTTGGTGCGAAAGTACCTTCTAATACCTTTAATAGCGGCGTTACCGCGGGACCGTAAGATTAAATCGAGGATGTGGAAAGCGATATTTCTCTCCCGACTTATCGACTTTTATTACAGTCCATGTAAGATCGTTATCGGTTAAAGTCGGCGGTGAGGGGGTGGAAAAAAAATTATCAGGGTTTACGGTCCGCAGACTCCGCCGGCCCCGCTGTCGCTTCGGTTGCCACGCGAAACGGGTCTTAACCGTCGGTAACGTAAAGTTATTAATGCGAATGCAATAATTTATCGGTGAGCGTTATCGGCGAGGACTAACCTTCCGAATCTGTCCTTGTCCGCCGGCGAACGCGAGGGACGCGGTTTCGGGTGATTAGCCACGCAAACGCGATCCATTAAGGAAGCATTCGTTCGACACGGCGATACCGATCCGAGCAAAGTAATTTATAAGGATGGCGACGCGATTAATCAGTCCCTCGAAAAACCACCCGCGCAACCCGTGGAATAACGTCGCGAACCGGAAACGATGGGTAGGGGGGAGGGGGGCGAAGTATCGCGATTCGCCGTTGGTGCGAATTAATCGTTCCCGCGAGCCGACCGTCGGGAGGATCTTTAGCAAATTAGCAAAAACTCCACCCCTATCTCGTCCTCCCCAACCCCCCCCCCTCCCTACCCCTCCTCGCTCCAACGTTCTCTCGGTTAATACCTACCGCTTGTTTTTCCACCAACGCTTTTCGTTTCTTTGTGCGGTGCGTTCTTTACCCCGGGTCCCTCTTTATTTTCTCATTTTCACTGTTTCCCTTTCCCGCGCTCTCGTCTTTCTTCCGTCGACGCAAGCACACCCCCACTCCCCCCCCCCCCCCGCCCGCCCGCCAAACCCCGCTTGCCGCTAAAACGACACCCGAGTGGCCTATCGCGAGAGAGAGAGAGAACGTTGCCCGGGATTCCTACTCTTGCCCCGGCTCGTAAGTTATTCCGTGACATCTGGCCGGCTTTGATGCATCAAATATGAAGGGCGGTGTCATCTCGCGATTGCAAAATCCTCTGTTTACGATTTACCGACGTATCGTGTACGAGCTTTTTGCCTTCGCGCGCGTTGTATCGCCGTGCAGCGATGTGTACTACGCGAATCGACGACGATAATTCATTCGATATCCGTATCTCGGTTGTTGCTTTTTTCTTTTACACCGCGAAGCGAGAATAATTTAAAACAAGTTAATACTACTGAACGGGCGGGACCGTAAGGTCAGTACCGTGCAATCGATATCCCACCGCAAATACACGACTTCCGACCTCATATATTATAAACTCTATAAACGTTTTGTTCCACTCGCGAGCTGAATTCCAAATTCCGTAGTACGCGATGCGTAATTATTCTCGTTTTCCACGTCGACGTGTAACCCGATGTTTGATAACGTACCATTACACTGTACCTAGCTTTAAGATAATATAATATAGTATAACTGATCAATATTTGCTCTCGTTGGGTGTGAGTGATCAGTTCCCGTTTCTCTAGGAAGCGATACAAGAGGCATATCTACGTTCAACCCCATCAGAATTCGATTGTCAATTTCCTTTGTAATACAACATATAAAAGCATCAGCGCGGCAGACACCGCAACTAAGTCAGTCCTTATTCCAATCAGTCAATAGCTCGAAAAGTCAGTCTGGTACGAAATCAGTAGTGCAGAAGTGTTTTACATTATTTTTTATTTGCGCGGAGGGATGGTTCGAGAACCATGCGAAAGTTGATAAACCAATTTCGGGACATAACTCATGCGCTGGTCGGTCCCATGCGCAGAATGAGTGCCTGCGACGTGGCGGGCCAGGCGACTCTCGAAAGGATCATAAATCGAGCGAGGGCCCTTTTTCCGTGTGTTTTTATAAGCGAGCAGGAAGAAAATTCCGGGAGGCGAATGCCTCCCTCTCGTGAAAACGCGTGACCTGGAAGCACGCAGAGTCAAGCGAAGGAAAGCGTATATTTCAAGCAATATTGGCGCGGCGCATCAACGCAAGAGTTTTAGTATCCGTTTCATTACTACTTTTGTGATAAACAATTATTTTCTATCTCGCACCGATATCAGTCATCTTTATTCCCAATAAAATATTTGTTGAATCGTGCGGTAATAATAGTTGTGGAATTCACTTTTATTTTGAGGGTTTGTAAATCCCGCCGCACTTCTCCCAAAGACACTTTTGCGTAATAAAATGATTTATGCGTTTTTGACTTTGTACTTTAATAACTTGTGCCGTCGAAATTCACATGGCATCTGCCGATCCTTACGCGTTAGCCCGAATTTTCCCCCTACCATCGGTGGACTTGTCGGCAAGCGCGCGTTTTGTTTAATGTTTAGAGTGCAATAGAAAATGACGGAAAAGACAGTAGAGCGCGTATCCTACCGTAGCAACGGTATTAAACACCAACCGTCGTACAAAATAAATGTATCAGTGTGTCATCACCGTCGCGCCACCATCACTGTCCCAACAATACACCGCAACCCTACGCCCGACTCGAGAAGTAATAAAGCAAGCGGAGCGCGGTTAATCAGAACAAAGCGGGCAATTTACGCGACAAGAGTGTCCGAGGCGATAAAGAGGCGATCGCAATTTCCGATCGTAACGCAACGAAACGTCGCACGTTCCGAACGAAGGCCGACCGAGGCAATTTCGCTGACCGCGATACGCCATTCGCGAATGGTCCCGGAATATTCTAAGTAGCGTCAGAATTAATTTTCACCCCTCGTCGAATGCACGGCACGGTGTATACAGATATATACACTATATGTGTACGTGGGCGCGTATACAACGCTCGGCTGTCGCGCGTATGTAAAATCGGCTCGATAGCGCCGAGCCGCTCTCGACTGTTCGAGTCCCTCGGTAAGCTGCCTCCCCGAAACCCCTCGGGAAGATCATTGTTCGGTCACGTTCGGTAGCGCTGACTCGAGCATCTTCTCGCTGCCTATTTATAACCGGCGACATCGAGGGTTAATGGATAAAAAGTGATGCGGCTCTCCCCGGGATAAGTTAAGGCCGGGAAACGAGCATACGATGCGGCTCTTCTCGCTAGCTTCCATCCCCCGAATACATCGCGAAAGATTAGCGTGCGCGAGCGCCAAGGGGATGCGCGTAGCTTGAAACTTTTCCACCGTGCCAGGGAAAATGGGTTACGGACGATAAATAACGCTGATCGATATATATTTTGTTATCCGATAAAAATAAAAAAGAACGATCCGGGTGGGTTTTGTCCGCTGATCTCAAATCTTGCTTTTATCTATCGGCCTACCATTCTCTCTTTTTTTTTTTTTTTTGCCAATTGTAATTTACCGTCCCCTGATGTCCCCGGAAATACGCGGGGAACGATAATTCGTATGCTGACCGGAAGTTTCGTATTTTTTCTCGGATGCGATGAACGATAGTGATTCGCTAAACTGAGAATTGCTCGAAGATCGACAAAAACGTGTCTAGGTTGAAAAAGGAGAATACGAAGATCCGTGATCGTGAAAACTTTCGGAATCTTTCATGTATTGTTTGTCTACCCGCAATCGTATTTTACTTCGGAATTGATTTATCGACCTAGAATTTTTTGCTAATTGCAATCTACCGTCCCCTCGTACACCGCGGAAACACGGGGAATGGATAATGTGTACGCTAACCGGAAATTGCAAACTTTTTTCTTGTCGCGAGCACCCAAGTCGGATAATTCGCTAAATTGAGAATAGCTCGACGATCGACGAAAAAGTGTCCAACTTGAAAAAAATATATATAGAGGAATACAGGGGACCCGTGATCGTGAAAACTTTGAGAATCGTCGATCCACGTCTACCTGCGACCGTATCAACGTATATTTCACCCCACGAGTTTTATGGTGAAACGAAAAGTTTCGTCACTCGAAAACTTCTCTATACATCGAGAGTGTAGCGTACGCGGGCGCTATAGCGACATATTTCACCTCGACCATTCGTTCTTATAATAAGCCCGGATATTAGTTACACGTACAGGGGCGTTATACCAGCGCGAACCCCCCTCCCTTCCCACACCCTCGAACGCCACTCGCGCGCATACACACACGCGCGCAACCTTTGACAACGGCGTCTCCAGTTTCTCCATCGATAAGCCGAAGTTATACGGTCCAATCCCGGCGCATTAAAGCGCCCGCAGATGGTACCCACGGGTTCCCAGGACACACGACGCGACGGTACGCGACCCACGTTAGCGATCTCTTTCCCTCCGACGCGTCGCGAGACGTTGGGCGTCGTTCTCCCCCGCCCCCCGCCCCTCCCCCAGCATTATATCGCAGTTTGTGAACTCTCGCAGGTGATTCACGGACCGCTGACACGTACCCGGCGCACAACCGATCCCGGTTGGCAGTTCTTGGTCCGCTGATAGTTTACCGATATCGCGCTTATATACAGACACGCGTGCGTGCATGAGCGGATATATATATAAGGAGGGCGGAAGACGAACGGCAAAGTACGGGGGAAGGATATTATTGCGCGGGGAACTTTAAACACTAGAAATCACTTAGCACCCGATCCCGCGATGCCCGGTTGACTTTTCAGGATCGTCGGAGCGACGCCACAAGCTGCTCTCGTCGTAGCTGGCGAGTTTTCCCCGGAAAACCAAGGGAAACTCTCTCCCAACCATCCCAAACCCCCCCCCGATGCAGTTCTTCCCGCCGCTTCTTCTTCCGTACCCCGACCGCCAACAACCGCGGGAACGTACCGTGTGTACGTACACACGTAACCGCCACCGAGTCTATAACCTCGCTGCGACGGAATACCTTATCTATCTCGAATGGTTCGAGGATCCTTCGCGATGCAGCGCCGACGAGGCCAGATATCCGCTGAAAGCTCCGCTCTCCCACCCACTCTTAGATCACGCGATTACTCCGTGGACACAGAAAGGCTTCTGCTAAAAGCTGCTGGATAAAGGAGGAGGGAAGAGGGAGAGAGAGAGAGAGAGAGAGGAAAAAAAAGAAGAGAAAGAAGAATCTCACGGAGGAACGGGTGGGGAGGAAGAGTGCCATCCGCTAAGGGGGCAACGTTCACGGCGAGCCAACGGCCGTTATCTTCACGAATCTTGCACCGGTGAACCGTATCGGTCGTTCGTGACACGATGCGCTGCATTCTTACGATATTCCCGTGATATTGCTGCGATAGCGTAAAATAAAATCTATCCTCGAAACCCTCTCCCACCCTCTCGGACCATCGAGGTGTCCCGAATAAACGCGAGTACGTCGAGCGTTGATCGCGAGGTGTGTCGGTTTGTTATTTATTTTGTTAACGTCGCGCGCGGGGAGATCGACGAGGTAACGTTTTAACTCTTATTAATGGGAATGAACGATCGATGGTGTTCGCGGTGTCCACGGTTCGTCAACGAAGCGCGCATTCGTGGAAATGATCGCGATGACAGTGTCGGTAGTTACTTCGAGCGACGAGTATCACGGTTATAATTAATAACCGTTCTGTCAATGTTAATTTATGGAGTGCGTTATAATTGCACCGCGACGCGACGAGTCGCGGCGGAACGTTGTCCGGCGCATCGCGTTCGTTCGGTAGAACGAAATACCAAAACCGAGAATTATTCTTCTGGAGGGTTGTCAGTTTTTTTCAGAAGTTTCACGTGTATTCTGTATAAGCATGGTTTGACGCTAATCGTACCGGTCAAAAATGACTGGTTTCGGAAGGAATTGTCTATTTATTGTATGAAATATTGCACAACATAACTTTCAAATAATAACAAAATAAACTCTTCATTTTTATATGTACCATAAATAGCATATAAATACGTTACAGGCAATATAAATAATTGAGCATTATTCATGATGTCCGTGCAATTTTTGGGCACTTTTTAAATTCCCCGGGCATTATAAATAATGCCCAATTATTTACATTGCCCGTAACAAGTACAACGAAACACGAAATAAACCGGTCGATTGACCGTGCTTGGTAAGATTAGCGTTAAATCTTCGAGGATACTGGTAACCCGTCGGATTCTATCCTCTAAGAAGCGAGCGAAAAGTCATAATATTAAAAACAGGATATTATTCTTCGTCTCCGTCACGCATACGCGTATGCGCATAATTGCTCGTGTATCCGTCGCCCGGCGAATCGCATCGGGACGAACAACCATCGCGAATTTCCATTCTCCGCGCGCACCGGTCTGATAAATCTTGAGATATTTCGCGCAACATTGCAACGCGCGCGATACAAGAGGCAAGTGTTCCCTTTACCCGAAAGAAGCCTCGAGAAAATATTCTTAGAATATCCGTCCGGGCATTTTCCGCCACGTCTCCTCGTCCGAACAAACCCCCCGACGACTCTCAGGCGTTTCCTTTGTCGCTTAGCGGTCCAAAATCCCCGTCTAGTAATTTCGAAAACCGTACCGACGCTGAATCTGACCGATCGTTGTTACAACGAGAGAAGCGCTGACAGTTGATCGGCAGAAACACGAGTATCGATCACCGTGCCAGCTGGCACGACCATTCCTCCGAGAGTCGATACTCGCGAAAGTAGAGGCAGTTAAGTGGACGCGAGATAAATTGATAATAATACCCCCCACCCCACTCTTCGCATTACCACCCCCCAATCCCTCCAACCCCTTCCTCCCGCCACGTACCATTTTTACGAGATCGGCCTTCTCTTCGACCCTTCGGTACTCTCCGTATCCGTAACATCTGCTCGCACCGATTACACGTATTCTCGGATACTTTTCCCCCGTCCCGGTGGAAAATGACGCGGAAAGTCGCGAGTCGCTTACCGATCGTTTTTTCTCGTCGCACCCGTCGGGTCAACCGGGGCGGAAAAACGCTCGTGGACACGGAATACGTTTACTTTTAATTAACTTACCTCCGTCGCGGGAGGATCAACCCTCGCGAATGCTTACATTACCCTTCCCACCCTGGCCGTTAGCTACGGATCAATCTTGGCCAATTCAGGAGCGATCAGCTTCAATGACGAACGAGGGATTCGCGTGCGCGCGCCACACCGATCTCGCGTCAGGAATTTTAACCGAGTAATCTCTCCCGCGAACGGAAAAATATTTGAGCGATTCAGTGTCAATTACGTAACACCGCGCGCGGTGCATAAATAAATTCGACGGGAGGGCGGAAAAAGGGAAGCGGAAAACAATAGGCCGTTGCGAGCGGATCAGTCCGCCAAATGCAACGGGAAGCCCCCCCAACAAAAATGCGTATAAAAGTCCCGGTGTCAAATTTATGATACCGAGCACGGTCCACTAAATTATTTTTATTCGGCTACACAACGAATATAAAATCCTTCCGTAACGGTTTCGCTCGGATCTGTCCTACCAGGGGGGGGAGGGGGTTAAAAAGCGCGGTATATTTGTTTTATAAACAATAGCGCTCGTCTTTAATCGCGATCGCGCGCTACCGAGCTTTATTTACGATCGGCGCGCATTCGTAAACCTATCTGGGGACACGAAACGAAAAAAAGAAGAAGAAAAGGACGAGCAAGAAAGAAAGAAGAATTCGAGAGAGAAACGCACCGAATTCAGAAACGTCGACGCTTCTTTATAAATTGGTCCGCGTCGCAACGGAGCATCCGTTTGATAGATTCCACGGCGTGTGGGGGGAGCATCAATCTAGGAGCAGGTGGTCAAACTATCCACAAAACAAGCTACCAAGAATTTATATATCCGGTGGCATCGGTATTGTTTTATCTCCTATTGGCTGGGATTTGTTTCGATACTCACCGAGGGCAATTTTCTTTCTAAATACGTGGCAATCGAGGCGTGAAACGCGGATTTCGATTTCTATCCTCGTCCATTGTAGTTATCAATTCCCTCGTAGCTATTAATTCACCGTGGTAGTAGGTGTGGTGTCTCGCGAGCTCTTCGCATACTTAAGAACGCGGGTACCTTCGTCAGGGTACTTTAACCGCTTTGTTCTCACGGACCAGTATCGTCGCGACGACGACACTGTTTGTATTAGGGTTACCGGAAAGAAATCTGTTATTTTACATAATAGCGTTTGAGCACGCAACCAGAGCACTTGAGGACTGGCCGTCTCAGACTTGAATGAGATTTAAACAGTTTATGGTAGGACGAAAGTTATGCGTGTACCCACAAGAATTTTCCTGTAACGCTGAATCGTTTTTAAGAAATTTGACGTAAACGTTTTATATTGTTCTACGAGATAATAGATTTCTTTTCGGTACCCCTAATATAAGGTCACAGACGAGTCATCTCGCGACGCCTCTTGTCACGCACGTGTAAGCGCATGGATTCTATTTTGCTCTGTCTAAGGGCACTTAGCTCCCTTCTATGCTGTTTCAATCAGTTCTCGTTTAACTGTTCACGGGAGTATGCCATTATGCCACGAATCGTGACGTTGCATTATGCGCAGCTCTCTATTTTGAATAGTATCAATAAAAGGAACAATAAACGATAAACGGTTGACGTTGACAGGTGTGAAACACTGTATTTTATACTCCCACGGTTATCCGTGGTACGTGACATTGAAATAATAAATGCCGATCGTATCCACATTTAATCAATAATTTAGTGACGGTCGACAGTTGTACCACACGTGTTCAACCGAACGTAGAGTTAACAGGCCGCTTTAGTCTATTTTCGACAAACAAAAAACCTGCTTGAAATTACCTCAGGTATACCCACGTTTAACGCGATAACACCATTCACGGGACACCCTGTACGTCCAACGATATGTAACGATCGCGCTTCGAGTTTCGCGCGAGCGGATCTCCCACCGTTACACGGACACGCGCGCTCATTTCCGCCTATCGCACAATTTTTTTCTTTTTTTTTCACCACCTTTCCGGCGCGTACGTTAAACGAATGAATTTCACTGGTTCGACCGCCGTGCTAATTTAAAAAAAATAAATGTACACGCTCGTAGTACACGTGTACACGCCTATGTACAATTTTTAACGGTCACGGTGGACACGGACACGGACAACGAACCGCTGCCTCGTGGTTTATTATTCCCGTGTCTGGTTTTTGCGTTAACGTTACCCCTCGCTATCCCGGTCGCGATGCGGACGAAACGTGCGCGGGGAGCGGTACGGCGTCAATGCCCGGCGATGCGGAAAATCTCACAGAATATCGGAGGGATAAATGCTACGTACGGAATACGGATTGTAAAGTTTCAAAGGAGAAGAGGATAGTCGCTGATCCGACCTTAAAGGCAGATATCGACTGCATCGACGGACAGCGTCCTCAATGGACCATCCAGATATTTCCTGCATTTTGTACAGCGGGGGACGTTCGAGCGGAAAACTTTTCACGTAATATCGGAGAAAATACTACACACTCGCGTCGTCGGGACGACAATGGATGCTCCTCGGCCAAGTTGCGATCGGCCCTTAAAGGCAAAAGGTACGCTCCTTTTACGCGGAAAATAATTGACGTTTCCCAGAAACCCTCTTGATTACCGTCCGGCCCGAATTCGAACACGCGTTTTTATCGCTCAACGCCACTTTGTACGTATACTCTCTTCTCTTCACTTCTCTTCTTTTTTTCTTCTTCTCTCACTCTTCTTTTCCTTCTTTCTCCTCCTAATTTATCGCGAAGCACCTTTAACTTCGTGTTTCAGGTTATTTTTCAGTACGTCGTACTTTAATTGCTAAAGTTTGTAATCCAATCTTTTCTTCGTTACTTCGCCGTATTTTCGATGGAACTTTGTTTCTGTCCTGCAACAAATTGCGAATCGTGTTGCCTCCGCGCTGTTCGTTCGACCTTTATCCTTTGCATTTTACAATTGCGCGGATGGAACGACGGCGAATTCGAATAAACTTATTTCGTCGTGTAATTTAATAAACGAACGTTACAACGCTGACGAACATTTTGTCCCGGCTCTCGATTATTATCAGAGACCCTGCGAAAAATTCCTTTGAATATTGCACGTTTACCAGCGTCCGATCGACTCGAAAATGCATAGAGCCGAAAGAGGGAACAGCTGCCGACGGAAGATTAAAAAAAAAAAAAAAATACAAACGATTTCCGGCCAAATCCCGTGCACGGAGCGCGACGATAATAGGATACGGGTAGCCAAGGTACCGTCCGTCTAAATTCATGCGATCGAAATATGCGAAACGCGCCGAAGGTACCCCCTGGCATTAGCAAAATCGTAATTGAAATATTAATTTATGACGCGTAACGACCGCGCGGTAATTAACACGCTCTGTAACCCCCGCGTCGACGGATGCGCAATGCATGCATTACTGCGACACAGCCGCATTACATAAATACTCGGCTTTAGTCTGCTTCCCGGCCAGATCATAATGGGCAAAGTGTACAATTCGACTATTATCCCGGCGATACCCGGCGTTTACAGCGAATATCCGCGGATGTATGAGTGCCGTACCGTTAACGGGCGATGCGTTAAAATTGCCCGTGCACGCGCGAAACGTATCGTTAAATCGTGCCCCATTATTATGCCGCTGTAACAAAAGTACGCCGGCGCGATCGTGTCCGTGCGTATCGAAGAAATTAATCCTGAACGCCGGCCAACCGCGAAAAGTGCGCCAACCGTAACGCGGTCGAGGGTCCGCGGAAATCATGGATTACGCTCGAATTGCGAATCATTTCGAAAAAAAAAAAACAATATTTTCAAAAGGTCGCGCGGTTCAAAGTATTTTAATACAAACCCCCTCCCTCCCTTTCCCTTTTTTCCCGTACACTTCGTTAACCGGTCGTGCGCGATGAAAATGGCACTTTCCAGCCGAGCAATGTTTTGATTCCGCTTTAAATGCAAACGGCACGGAAGAGTGGAAACATTCATAGATAGTACGAAGACGTCTCTGCCCGTAGATCGGTGGGTAGGGAGGGGGGGATCTTGGAATTCAGGAATTAAAGTGCAAAAGGCTGAAAGGTTTCTCGGCGCACGGTTCGCCGGGGTTAATGTAGTCGAAGATATCGGAACGAGAGGGATGGGGGTGATAGACCCGGGCATTATTCTTAATCCATTACTCGACGCGACGAAGTCGGTAACTTTACCGGGAGGCGGAAGATCGAAGGGGAATGAAATAATTTCGTGAGACAAAAGCGAACTTTCCGTGCTCTCGAAAAATTAGTTTCAATATTACGTCCTGTGAGTATTAACGCGTCTTCGCGGGAGCTTTCGCCGCGACGACGCGTCAAACGTGAATCGAACGAATTACAGGGACGTAGAGAATCGAAGAACATGATTATAATCATCGGGAGTGGAAACAAGCGTATTATCGGACGCTCGAACGGATATGCGCCGCTCAACGTATTCCAAGAATTCCATAGATATTCTTAGCGCCGCGCGCTGTGTCATTACCTCCCATCCGATTCCCGTGCCATTTGCATAAATTCTCGCGCCAACGATAATTTGAATAATAGGAGAATTATTCCGGGAACGATGACTTTTTAAATATTTTCATTCGTCGCCGAACGAAGGTCTGCTCGCCGTCGTTTCGCCGCGATTATGGAATTCGAATTCCGTTCCGGTCGAACTCGCGGAACAACGCAAACAACGCGTTAAAAAATTCCTCCCCCCCCCCCTCACTCAATCTTTCGCGAAACGAATCTTCAATCGAGTTGGACTCCGGCACAGTTTTCCAATTTACGTATCTCCCCCCTTCACCACCGTGTTTGAAAGTCGCGCGTGGCGTCAGCTAAAACGAAATTAAGTAAGCGCGCGTACTCGCTGCATCTGGGAAGAATTTTCTTTTTTTTTTTTCCTCAAACACCGATATTGAGAAAGGTGTCGCGTGCGTTCTTGGAGCATAAATCCCGATTGTACGTCCCGGGCGTGATACACTGCCGTATTATCGCTGCTCTAACAATATTTTTCTCTCCCCGTCGGGCGAATCGAGAAACGGGGGGGGGAGAGCTCGGTCAGCTAGCGCGCTAGCCGTGTATCAATTACACGAAACTGCATCGCGGGGTATAAATAGAGCGGCAGCGGTTTCCACTCGGAAAACAAATGCGAGTCTGGTTTCTCCGAGCAGACCCCCCCGGGGGGGTTCTGCAAATTCGTGCTTTCCTTTTTAATAGAGATTCGATGGATCCGGACGAGAGATTCGTAGGTTGGTACGAGCTATCCGGGAGTATCTCTACGATAGATCGAGCGATATGATGGATTGGTTCGCGTCGTCGGATTCGTCGTTGGTAACCAGTGACGCGTATCAGCCGCGTCCCGAGTATCGCGAGTTAAACCAGGATTCGGGGGGGGGGGGGGGGGGAATGATAGTTCCGCGCGATAATAGTTACTCCCAGAGAGCGTACGGTGGGTACGATATCGCGCGGGAGAAGGGTTTACGCGTACCGCGAGTCTCATTAATATTCGGACATTACTGATGTTTAAATCCGTCCGCGGCGACGGATTATTAATGAGGGGTCGGTGCCGCGCGAGTGGCGCGTTAGTTACTTTTGTTTTGAAAAAAAGGCGCGAGAGTGACGTCTCTTTTGATACTATTGTGGGGTGGTAATGATATTAGAACATGCAGCGTGAGCGTTGAATGTATGCGCGAGAATGTATGTGTGCGGTGGCGTAGAGTGGGGCACAGCGGGACGAGGCCCAAAAAGTCACAGTCGAGAGTCGAGGGTCGAGTGTCGAACGTCGGAGAGTAAGAGTCATAGTCGAAAGTGATAGACGAGAGACGATAATATTTGTCGAGGCGTTTTTGTATTTAATCAGTGTAGTTTTAATTTTATAATCTCAGAGTTTCTTATAATCTCTGAAAGGGAATTGTGCGTGGCTCATCAGCGCAAGCGTATAGTATCGAATTTTCATACTTTTGATAATAAATAGTTGTTATATTTCTATTCTTAATAACTTTCTCTTTTATTTCTCACGGCACCCGTAAACCAGAATCTTTATAAAATCCCACATATATATATAGTCACCACCTTTATTCCAAATTTCTAAGCTTTAATCCCACACTATTTTTATAGTCTCGCTGACTCGTTTTAGCAATTAAGAAATCTTTTGCTTTCTCGCAGAGAGAGAATTAAAGTTTCGAGTTTGTGTCCGTCACGAAACCCCTCGCCCTCGACTATCGCGTGGAAGCGATAGCGTGACAACCCTATTGCGGTAATTCGACAGCGACTATCGTGGTACTTGGATAGATTATTCGCGATGGCAATTGCGAGGATGATAGTGATCGCAACTCTCGTCCCTCGGATTTAAATTTCCCGTTAATAAAACGCGGTAGCCTCGTGTAATATCGAACGGCAAAGGGTAACCGATATCCGTATGTTTCCGCTTTTCCCCGGTCAAAGAGGAGCGGTATAATTGTGCGTGCGAACAGTTACGCGGACGGCGGGCAAATTTGTTTTTTAAAACCGACAGCAATTTGGGAGAACGCCAAATAAAGTGCCGCGCCATTGCGGGGTGAGCTGAAATTTTACAGCGCGCCGCGATGAAAGTAAATAAATTACCTGGTTACGCTATAAAGAATCTTGCTGGTTTTATTAGAAAACTCTGGAATACCGCGAAAGATTTTCCATGCCAGTTCAATTCGGCTCGTCGACTTCAGTTTCGAATAACGATACTCGGCGTTAATTGGCTACACCTGGCCCCGAGGACGCTGGAACGCGTGTTTCGACGATTTTCGTAACGGGCGAGCGTGAAAGGGAGTCAACAGTTTTTTTTATTTTTTTTTTTTTAACTCGAACGCGATATCAAACGTTTCTCGGCAATTAACGCGAATACGATGCGCGCTCCTTTGTCCCCGTTTAATCCGTTTCATTTTATCCGCTATTATTTGTAATTACCGTTTCACAAAGACACGGTATCGAATCTGGGAGAAGTATTTTACTCGCGACAACAATAGAAATTATTCCGGTGGAAATTACATGAAAATGTTCTCTTTGCCCTTCATTGAGAGACCGAGTATCCTCAAGAGCCCATTTTGCATTGATTAAACATCACAATAAGCGATCTGACGAGCATTGTATCGCAAATGTACGTTACGAATTAGGTATACCCGTCAATAAACCTCGCGGTCGAACAATGGCCATTTGTGTATCGTGCAATCAGATCGGAATCGTTTATCATCAAATTATTTTCCCTTTATATCCCGCCGTCATTGAGCGCATTTCGCGGGTAGGGTGGGGAGGGGGGGGGGGGGAAGGAAATCGAGAATATTGTACACTTCGATTCTCGATTCTAACGGCCGGCCGATGCGATAGTACGGATAACTGGCAGCCCAAAATATTGCTAATTGCCCGGCGCTGCGTCGTAGCTAACCAACCGCGAGATTCGCGCTGCTCGCAATCCACGTAAACGTACCACGAGCGAATAAAATTTCTCCCACCGACTACCGTCTTCCGCGCGATAATCTTGTCATCAGGAGTGACGCGCATTTTCCACGGCGGAAAGGCGGGAACGGTAATTATAACGCCGATGGTATGAAAGGCAGATTACGTGTCGGAAAAGAAAGATGCGGAAAAAGTAACCGCGTAATGAAGCAAGTGTTTTAAATGCACGCGCGCGGCCATTTAAAAGTAAAAGGTGGTAGTTCGTATGCCAAGGCTCGCGCGGAGTAGTCGGTATGGAAAGTTCTAATCCACTCTAAACCGGATAATATAACGCGACCCGACGATAGTATACCAACGCGAAATAACCAACGTAGATATTCGCATTATATCTCCTCCCTCGGTACCGTTTAGCAAACTTTTCTCTTTCTCTCGGCACGCGCAAAAATCGAATTTAGATAAAAAAAAAAACTTCTGCGCGGATTAACAACGTTGACAATCCTCTCGCTCGCCCCGTTTTATCGTTACCACGCTAGTCGCGATTATTATTATATTTGCGTACGAGATTTTAAATGCGCCCGGACAAGAAATTTCCCGGGTAGAAGTTAAATGGCATAACTCGAACTTAGCGTAACTAGAAAGTTAGATCCTATTGCGCGTAGGATAGTAGCGGAATAGGGGGGTGGGGGGAAAGGTACTCGCGGCAAACATCGTTAAAAACTTGCCGTGTAGTAACAACGATGGCAAACGCGGGGGCGAAGCGAATAAACGAGCAACAACGCGAGAATCGTATTTTTGCTGGACCATCGGGGAAATATATAAACAAGCGATGGCGCGTGAACGGGCACGGGCGTCGATCGTTACTGTATTTCGAAAGAGCGGAAGTTAGCGATGAATGCTTTATAAAAATATGAAAAATAAATTCGCAAGGTACGGACGCGAAATCCTGAACGAAACATTCTAGGTTTCGTCGTTATCGCTCCTCCACCGCGGAATAATTATCGAGACCCAAACCCGTATATTCAAAACTGCAACGCGATTTGCGTCTTGACGATAAAATATTCGCTTCCGTGCGCTTTATCAGGAATCGTACGGGAGGCGAGTGAAACATCGACGGGCTGGGACGATAAAAAATTAACTCGTTATCCTGGCGAGCCGCGTAAATCAAAAGCCAAAAATAATCTTCACGGGCTTGCACGCCGCAATCCGGGATTCGACCGCCTTGTTATTTACGAATACGAATGAAATCGAATTAACGTTGGCGGGGAAATCAAATATCCATGTATTTATTCGTCACGCTGAAAAGCTACCAACCTAAAGTCCTCACTCCGGTTTTCCGACGCGGCCACCGGCCACCGTGGATGCCGTAAAAACATTTTCGCTCGTCCGAGTGTTATTAATTTACAAATTAATTTTGTCGCCAGTAGATAAAGCTCATTCTACACCGAGCGCCGTCGTACCACCGAATTAAAATACGTTCAAATTCAAGGGGGAAATACGCTTTAACGGGCGAGCGGTGCTTTAACTTACGTTCGTGTACCGCGTCGTGTTAAAGCCTGTTACGAGTTTCTGGATCACATTTGTAACACGCGTACAGCGCCCCCCCACCTTCGACTTTGGAACTCCTAACCAACAACCGCGATATAATACGAAACGCGGGGATTCGAGGAAGTACGTACGAATATCGTCTCGCGCTTTAAAACGCGTCGCTGGACGTGCGAAAATTTTTTAAATCGCGTCGCACGGAAAGGTTTGACGCGTTATGCGTATAAATATATTAAATAGATACCGTGCATCGAGGAATCTCAAATAGTATTTTCGGAACAAATCTAGATTGTGCACGTCTTCGAATCTCCGGATCCCCAAACTATTTCTAAAGCGAGCAAACACGTGTGATTCCTTGCGAAATGATTTTCAGTAGAATAGAAATTCTATAATTATTTCGTGATCCGTAGATGTTTATGCAAAATGCATTATTTTTTAACTGACTTTAAACGGATTTGGGAAACAAATGCGATCAATATGTGTGAAATACACGTATAATATATTGTACGTATAAGATAAAATAAAATAATGCATTAAATCATTTGTTAAGTGCATAAAATAAGGCACAAAATAATGCACCTTGCATAAACATCCGCAGTCTAGTGATCAGCGACCCGAAATACACTTAATAGAGTAAAAAAGTTTGAAGATCCAAAAATCCAGAGATGCGCATGATCTAGATTTAAGGGATATTTCCTACGAACGGGAGTTCTTTACCCACGATTCTCGATTCATCGAACTGGCGTAATCTCGCGCGGATGTATGTACATCATGAGTATCGCTGCAGCGTCGATACACGGATAGTTGCGCGAGGCAATGACGATCTCGTTGACCCATGCGTTTACGTCAAATACCTGATTGACGTGCAAAGGGTTCGTATTGACTGACTTGGCGCACACGATGGAAACAGTTGGTACCGTCGAATATACACCCGGGGCAGTACGGGCCGTAGGTCGCAGAGGCCCCATTGGGAGGGGGATCCGGTTACACGATTGCTCGGTGCCCACATCCCAACCTCTTTCGTTAATGACGGTTACGGGGCGTCGAACCTCCCAGCGAGTGCTACGAGGAGAAGAGAATCCCCCGAAAGTCGTGAAACCGACCCCCTTTGCCGATTTTACCCGACGAAACGTCGTTCGAACATTTTGTATTATTAATTACTCGCGTTTATCAGAATTGTAGGATATTGTTCTTCGACGCGTTTGCAGGTTTTTTTAAAAAGAGTATGTATAATATTTACATATGTAGATACAAGAGATGCAACATTCAACGCCACGCCACACGTTGCTTCTTTGCCGGCCAGATTGCGAATGCTCATAAGTGCGTTGAAAACAGTGATTTTCAGTGGAAAACGGTCAGTTAAACGTTCAGCCGTTAAGGTGTAATTGAATATTTAACTTGCTCGGGGCTGTTTTGATAATTTTACTCGTTCTTCGACTGTTCTTTTGATTTATTACCAAGGATAATTACGCGGATCGACTCTCATTTATAATCGAGCAGTACCATCAGTTGAAAATTTCTCAATGGTAATGTCAGTCGTCGTACGCGTGTGTCGTGTATAATAAAAGTAGCAATTATACAAAGCGTAAATATAATACGCACGATACCGCACGATATTATCGTAATCAAGATATTTGATCGTGCTTTAAATTAAAGTCCCGCGAGACACTCGCGCACGCTTCCCTATTAAAAAAAAAGAAACAACACCTATCCGCTTAAAACTTTAAGCGAGGGAATGAAATAAAAACTATTCTCCGATGTACCCGGTTTGTTTGTACAACCGTTAATAATACGAGGGAGTAAATTAAAACGTAAAACTTCTCCGCCCTCTCTGCCGTAGGCTCTTTCAATTTCGCTGCGGTCGAGGGCAACTTTCCAGTCCTCCGGAAGCCGTGAAAATAAATTAAGTTTCTTTGCCGTTGCAACCGAGTGGAATGTCCCGATGCCACTTACGACTCTTGCCATTTACTTCCATTACCCCCTTACCCTTTGACACGGGAAACGTGTGTAACGTGGGAAAAGGTAAACATCCGGTGGAATTTTGCGGGAAAGTTACACTCGGGGAATGTTATTCGACGAAAGTGCGAGTAAAAAATATTTGTTGAAATTCCCTTACAGTCGAGGTAGAGTGAGAGAGAGAGAGAGAGAACCCGTGTATATCTTTCGTATATTTGCGTCGATTCGTTGTACGAAACTCGGTTGAGAGTCGCGGAGGGCAAGGGAGAAAATCCTTAAAAGTCGCGTAAGTGGTTTTGCTCATTCAACGAAGCGGAATCTCCCCCTCCTCGAAGCGAGTCTTATCTCGCCTTTTACTCTTGAGATAATTTTTCATGGCCAGTGAAACGCTGCGCCAATAAAATTGCAGAAACGCCGAGTTCTCCGTGAAAATCTTTTATTTTAATAGAATAATATACTCACCCAGCGAGGGACCCCGGAAAATTTTGTAATTTCTGAAACGACATCGCTCGTCGCGCGGGAGATCCGCATACGGTTGCCCGACGTTACGTTACGATACGCGGTAAGCTCGAATCTTTTGAGAATCGATTAGAGATTCATATTTGATGCTCCTCGTAAGCTCCCTACCGATAAACCGACCTCCGGTTCGCCGAAGCTTAAATTTACTTCCTCAACTTTGCTCTCGCGGCTTATCAATGTCAATGTGTTTTCCGCAAGGAGATACACGAAATACCAAACGGCCAAGAGCGATTTGATAGTAGTTACCAAAGTTTCGTAGTATGTTGACCGTACCCGTCACGCCAAGTTTCTAATCCCGATGTACTCTAAGAGGATCTTGAGGATCCTCGCTTTGCAGCTTTTATTCGTAGCTTTGAATACAACTCACGGGCAACATACCACTCTTGAATATTTCTCTCCCAAGCTACCCCCCGGTACTTCGGTCAGACTTTTCCGACGAAAACTTTTTTTCCCAACTCCTCTGTAATTATGCATTCTCGCGCGCTCTCTCAGTTCCCTTCTTGCGAAAATCGTTCGCGATCCTCTGCGCGACTCAAAACACGCACTATAATTTAATCGGTGCGCGGAGAGACGACGAGAGTCCGATGATATTGTGTCCGAGATATTCGAAGAAACAGTTTCGTCTCTCTCGCATTTCCAACGCTACCAGTTTACCCGAAACTACTCGTAGAATCTTCGATACGTGTTTAGAATCACCAGTATCCGCGCGAACAAAAACAAAAATCGGTAATTTCGAACTCCCGCCATTCTCCTTCCGTCGATTCAAATTTTAATCTACGAAACGAATACGCGCCGATCGAAAAATTGGGTTTAAATCTAGATCGTGCACATCTCTGGATCTTCGGATCTCCAAACTTTTTTTTTACTCCATCAAATGTATTTCGAGTCGCCGATCACGAAATAATTATAGAATTTCTATTCTACTTAAAAACATTTCACAAGGAATCCCTCGCGTTTGCTTGCTTTAGAAACAATTTGGAGATCCGGAGATTCGAAGATGTGCACGATCTAGATCCGTTCGAAAAATTGTCTCCGGATTGCCAATCACCGTTAAGAGTACCAATCTGAGTTTGGCAACAGATCAACGCCATACCGATCGCGCCGCCCGACGTTTATTAATTATTTTCTCCCTCCCGCGAAACTTATTTTGTAACGAGGACCGATCAATCCAGCGGGCGCGTCGGTGATCCCTGAAATTGAATTCCCACGATGGGCAGATATTCGTCGCGAAGTGGCGGATGGCGGAGAATCGGGGGCGCGTATCGCTCGAAAAGCTGTGTGCGCGCGCGACATTTCCTCTTTTTTTTTTTTTGTTCGGTTCACGAATTTTTATGGCGACCACTCGATTTGTCGCGCGTCGCTGCCTATTTCGGTGTCCCGTGGACGTCCTCTTCATCGCGGCCCATCGATGGGGATAGTGGCGTTATTCGACCGCGGTGCGAACGAATCGATTTTATCGTCGGCACTGTCCGTTGCGCCGGAAAACATTTTTGGGCGGTTCGATTGCCCGGCTCCTCGTCGACCCGCCGCTCCTCGCGGCATACATTCCTGACTCCTCTCTACTCGCCGAAGAAACGAGGAGCGTCCTTGGACGCTCGTTTAATCCTCCCGACGTCGAGCATAAATTATTTCTGTTTTCATCTTCAACCGCAGCTGCGCACCCGTTACCGTTTCACCGTCGACGTACGATCGCTTATTTGATTCTTTTTCTTTTTTTTTTCCTTTCCACGACAGTACGAAACGTTTCCTTTGAAAGGCAGTCGCGGAAGAAACGATCGGCGAATCGCGGCAGATATAATTACGTTATTAAATCAATGTCGCGTGGGAGCCGAAAGTTTTACATCGCTCGTCACTTACAACGAGGACGATAATAAATCGCTTAACACGGAACAACTTGTATTAATATCTACTTCGCAATTATGCGCATCAACGTCTGAATTATACGACTGAAAAGGAAATCAAGCTTCCACCCCACCCCCAAACCCTTCCCTAGTCGCCGCAGACGAGTTCTATACGCTCGCGAGGGGTTGCGTAAGTAGATTGGGCCGCGCACCAGCTGTCGTTGGGCCTCGTTGCAGTTTCCTGTCACGTCACTGGTATGCGTTGCCACGATAAATCTGGCATACTCGAATCTCTCGCGTTATTACTTCGCGCTCTAGTCTCGTGGCGGCTTTCCACGGTGGGAGGGAGGAGGGGGGGGGGATGGAGTCAGCTGGCGTATCTCGTCTCTCGCGCTGCCAGTTTATTCGTTAGGAAATATATTTCTTATTCCCATGGTAGCGATTAGGAGAGTAGAGTGGGACCGAATCCGGAGATGTATTACGTAGAGGATAGTTAACGTACAGATGGAAATGTAAATGTATCGGCGCTTGGGAAGTAAAGGAAAATTTGATTTATCGCTCGATTCTTTATATTTTATTTCGGTGCTGGCGTTAGTTTGAGTTACCGATGCGGGAGGAGCGGCGATAACGTTAATGCGATGATTATGTTTCGATACGGCGCTAAGAACTATATTCCCTTTAGCGTATTTTCCTTTTATCCTCTCCCACCCTTGGGATTCGGATAATAAGTTGGGCTAAGAGGAGCCGAACTTTCCTGTTGTTGCTTATGGGCAGGGGGCGGGCGGGGTTAAGTTCTACGAGAAAATCTTCGCCGTACGATCGAGAGTGACTCGGGAGATAAAGAAGAAATCGCCGTTGATCCTTTTCTTTATTTAAAGGTGCTTAGAGAGTTTGAAGCGCGTTACGCCGAACGTTCGTTCGACCCGCGGAGATACGAAATTCCCATTGCGGGAATACGTCTCGATCGAACCAATGAAATCCTCACCGTATACAATGGCGTAACGGGGAAATGCGAAAAATAACCGGTGTGGGGGAAACCCTTTTCTCTATGCCACGCATTGATTTCCATTTAATAAAGTCTGACCCCGTTTTAGTAACGTTGTTTGCCGTAAGTAACGGCGCGTAACAAAAACGTCCCGACGAATCCCCCCCCCCCACCCCCCCCCTCCGTCGGGGTGTTATTCGTTACCATTTTCATCGGTCTCTCGATATCGGATCGGCGTATGGAAAACTTAGTTTACGGGATGAATAAAACACAGCTAAAAGATGCGACGCTTTTGCCTTTTCGCATTCAGATTCGCTCAACCCCTCGGGACAGAACCGCCGGTGTCGTGGATATATACGCTCGGGTTAGCGATCAACGGGGATAAGTTTAACGCTGGCGCGTGAATTACCAGTCCAGGGAGAGAGAGAGCCCTGACAAAACTTTTGTGCAACTCAGGTAACAAGGTGAGGTCGTCAAACAATCGTGGTGCGAGCCGACAATGAAACCGCGCTATTGCCAATCGCTCGAATTGGGTTCCAGTCCTGGGGTTTCGAGTTTCCACTTGATTGGATCGATAAGACCCAGGTCAGCTAGCTAAGTAAGGTTAAGGCACGGTTTAGATCAATTAGAACGCTACCTCTAGTATTCCGTGTTACTGGTTTCCCCGACAGTTTGCAACGAGTCGAACAGAAAAAAAAATTCGTACGATAACGTTAATGAGTAAACAGACGAGTGGTCGTTAGTACTTTTCAATGTTAAGTATCGATTGGTTTGAGTTGGTCGTCAGTGGTCAGTGGTCAGTCCCACGCGTTATATTCTGCAATCGAGCTATCGAAATCTCGGAGATAGTTCGGTAATTGTACTTTAGATTTAGAATCTGTCGAGAGACCTCTGGTTGATTCGTGTCGTCGATGGCAGAAGGAATCCGATGGTGAATCGTCGATCAGCCACGTCGTTTGTTCTGGGTCTGACGATCTCCGTGGTCGAGCGTTTCCTTTAATCGGACTCGGGCCCAGACCGGTTGACCACTGACCACTCGTTTATCTTGGTATTTCTCAATTCGTTCCACGATTCCTCCTATTTGTGGTTACTCGGCTGGTTTTGAAATTCGGCCATTCCTCCGGTCTGTGTTTTCTTCGCGTTATCGCCGGTTTCGAATCGAAGTTGAAATTGAACTCGAATGCGAAATCCGCGGTTCCGAAACGTACAAAAAAAATAGACTACCCGAGACTGACAATCGTGAATTTATCGGGCCCGTCCATTTACAGGAAACTCGCGTTAGCCAACTCGATATTTCCTTTAATTACATTCGCCGATGCCGCACACTCGACAATGTCGGACAGGTACTTCGCTTAATAGATATTACTCTCAAATCGATGTACTTTCCGGCACAATGGAAGCTCGCGCGAGTATATTCGCATATATACCCATCCGCCGAGATATAGACGAAGTCAAAGTTTCGCCGCCCTCCGCAAGCGGTATTATTAAACTTCCGGTAAGCCAAAAGCGAGCATATTCTCCTGTCGGTGTAAGATTGTAATAGCGAACTTTTGCCCCGTGGCTACATCGGGATTTCTTGGCTGGTTCCCCGGTTGAAACTCGGCGAAATTATTCGCAGCTGCGTGACAACCGAATTGATTAGATCTAAACTCCGTCCCGAGACGCGGTACACGTTGGACCGCGCTTCTTGTTTCCCCAAAAATTCGCCCCCGAATCAAATCACGCGGCAACAACACTTCGAAACTCGCCGAGTAAACTTTGCTTTGACTTTCTCAGCGCTCCCCGCGTTATTATCGATTTCCCTCCCCGCATTGGAACGTAATACTCAAATTTCTCCGAGACCCACCCCTCGTTACCATCGAAGATCTTTGAATTCTGAATGCCCCGCTTTCGTTCGATTCGAATCCCTTCGAGGGAAATCGATCTCACGCAGACGGGTGGAAGAAAAATCGCGAGAGAAATATCGCGATGGCAACGTCGGAGCAAACTGTTATTAACAATTCCAATGAATTCGCACGATCCTCCCCGGTTGGCGACTGGAAACGGTCGAAATATTTTCACCGTTCGTTCGTGGAGCGATAATGCGCTCGGTCGAGAAATACCAGGCAAAGGGACGGCGTCAAAGGGAGAGAGACAGAGAGGGTTGGCAAAAGGGTCGAAGGGAATGCCGTTCGTTCCAAGTTGTTAACCACGCTCCCGATGCAGACGTACCAACGTAACACGCTCAACGACGCCAGCCGAAGCAACGAATGCCGTTTACCCTCGCACGATTCGAGATAATAACGCTGGCCAACTGTACGTTCCTTTATTTTAAATATTTCTTTTTTTTTTGCTCCTACTAACAATTGCCACGCGTCGCGCTTGCGCGATGAGTAAGCACGAAAACGATTCACGCGAGATTGCACGGCGTACGTGTAACGAGGAATTACAACGTCGCGTCTCCATTTCGAATCAGGATTTCAAATAGTTCGCAAGCTTGCGAACTTTTGCAATTTAATTACGTCGTACGGGGTGGTAAATAAACTCTGATACGTTATCCGCGCGAAAATTATTGTCGCGCAGATAGACCGTAATTAAAACCGTAATTTTTGCCACTGTAATCACCGTTATATCTATATTACGGTGTATAATAGATGATTAACGTTTAAATATATCCACGAGCGTCGCGCTCGTGACAAATAGCCGAGAGTTTCGCGTTCCTGCAAACGATCATTGTGCGAAATTTACTTTTAGCTACCGAGTTTAATTCGCGATCCCCTCTCTCGTTTGTCTTCCGCGCATTGTTCGAAAGTTCTTTGACGGACGATCGTTAATAGCGGTTCGGAAGATTAATTATTAATCAATTTATTAATGAGATTGTCAAAGAAAAAAAAAAAAAAAGGGGCGTGGCGCGGTCACATACCATTTCAGCGACAGAGCTCTCGTCGTAGCGTTAATTTGGATAGAGCCTAGCCCTCGGTCGCGTAATAAAGCAATTATACCGTGGGCTAATTGAGATAGCGGTACGGTCAAATAACTTACGAAACGAGCTTCACGAATGTCTTTATTACAGCGCGACCCGTGCTTTAATAATCATTAAAATGTACCACTTCAAACGCATTTTCGTGAAAAATCCCGCTCGCGTCGCACGTTAGGAGCGCCCGCTCGCTCCGGTAATACGAAACGCGATGTAAGTGCGGCGACGCGTACCGTCGCGTTAATTAATTACTTTACCCCGGTAATTAATATACAATACGGGCGCAAGAATTTCAAAGTTATTATCCTACTTTGCGTAAGTAGCATTACACGAAGGATGATCCAATATGGCCTCGCCTAGCGCTCTCCGAATTTTTCCTCCAACCGGCGCGTGATATTCTTCCTTTCGCTACGCGTTCTCACTGTTATTTTTGATACTTGAATTTTGTACGTCCCCCCGCAAGAGTGCTGGGATTAAACGTTATCCGCGGTAGTCGAGTATATCTCGGGAGCGTAGTACAATGTAATTAAGTATCGCGATATACTCCGCGTAAATTACTCGCATTGTTACTTTAAATTACCGTTGCGAGGATGAAATTTTTGCGCCGCTCGCGTTGAGATTCATAATTAATTATTATTAGCGTTGTTAATTAAGTCTTCCCGCCGTACCGTAATATCGGTCTCCTCGCCGGAATATCCGTCACGTTTTGTCAGAAATAAATACCCGCCGTCGATTTCCACGCTCAATATCACATTTCGTACGAGCGTTGCCCGGCGAACGGATTCAGCGAAATAACCTCCGACTTAATCGGAGCGAGGGAAATTTTTTTCCATTTAACGGTCGCGCATAAACGCAAAGGTCGACGCACGCGTCCGGTGTGTATTCGTTCGGTCATTTTTCAAGATGAATCTGCCGGGGCTCGCGCGAGTAAACCATCCGAACGTTATCGGAATTCAGGTACCACGGGTGGCGTGGCGCGTAACGTGGACTTGATACGACGTAAATAAAAGTCGCGATATATTTACGTAAGCGCGGGCAAAAGCGCGCGTCTCTGGGACACGTGACTTCGAATAAAACCGGCATCGCTTCGCTTCCTCCCAATATCGCTACCTTTCTTTTTTTTTCTCCTCTCTCTTTTTCTTCCTTTTATTCGACGCATCGGCCGGATAATACGACCGCGAGCACCGTCGAACGACATCGATCGTCGCGACGCTAACATAAGATCCAGCGCGCGTACGTAGAATCTCGTATCGTCGTATCGCGAGGTAAGCGAGACGCGTAATACGGTTTAAGAGGATCGAAAAGAGCTGCGTCGTTTCATGAAAGTTCTAACGTACCTGGATTTACGGCGTGGCAATGGTTGAGGAGCGGCAGCCAACAGAGCAGTAGCACCGCTCTCTGCATCTGAAACAAAAACCGCAGGTATTTCTCACGGCTGTCCCGTACAATTATCATTCCGGGACGGGGATAAAAAATCTGCCCCTTATGAAAATTCCCCGGACGAAAGGAGTCGACGTCTCTTGCGAGGAAGGCGGCGCAAAGAAAGAAACGCTGGTTCTAATTATCGCAGAAATTATCCTCGGTGGTCTAAAATTCCAGGGATGAAAAACGAAACGAATCCGAATCTGCAACGGGTCAGGAACCGTGCGTAACTCGAACCGTAGTTTGGATCAGTTTCCCGGAACCGAAGTACAGTCCGAGTTACGTTCGGTTCCTGAACTGGGTAGGTTCTGCGGAGTGTGCGGTGTACTTTAGAAACGGTGACACCCGGTGAACCGCGCATTAGTTTTAAGAATATATGGAAGGATTAGGAAGAGTAGGAAAAGAGTATTGGATGAAGTGTCATCGAGAGAAATCGAAGTAGTAGCAAAAAAGTGCATTGCGCACTGTTGCGTCATAAAGTGTTGAGTTGTGTCGAGAGGAACTGCAATCCATGTCTTAAATATACATAATATTATTGCATAACTCTCTTCCCAATGTAATATAACCAAGTCATTTCAATATCCTACAATTCAGATTCAGATCCGTTTCGTTTTCCATTCCTGGAAAATTCTAACTTCGCTCCCTCGCTCGTCATTCGAGAAGAAAAATATCAGACGCTTCGGAGAATCACGTCTGGCGCAATTATTGTCTCGCTAGATACGCGTTATAATATAGATGCGCGCTGATTAAAATCCACGACGAAACGACATACAGCCCGTCCCACGAAACACAACGAAATCAGGGTAGCGCTAATTACGCAGGAACCGACTCAGGTCGAAGAACATCACGGGGGGAGGCCGGGGGGGGGGGGGGGGAGAGGAGGATATACCGTACGAGGGAACGAACGTTGGTACGCTCACGAACATACCTACGTGTACGTCGGTTGTACGTGTAGGCGAGGCAATCCTCTACTCTCCATTGTACCGAAAGCAAATGAACTCTCGGGCGTGTGCATACGCGGCGCCCGTTTCCCCCCCACCCTCCACGCCGTGCACCTGTGCGCGTTTGCCTAGCTCACGCGCACGAACGATCTGCATATAGAGGCAGCCGTGCAAGGAGCACTGTACTGAATTTTCGAGGGGTTAGACTTTTCGTTGTTAAACGTACCGCCGTCGCCGACGGAAAAGAGCCGCGCGCGCCCCACGGATCCTTTGGCGGAATTGAAAATGAACGGGACGGACGATTTGTCAAATTGATTCGTCCGGAAAACCGGGGCGGAATTCTAAGTTGTGCCGCGGAAACGATTGGTCCACGGCTGCTGGCTCTTTATTATAAATTTAACTGCGGAGGTCCGTGAAAGGGATTTCTTTTCGCTAGGAACGTGCGCCGGTGTGTCGGACGTAACTGCCGGGAAGTAGGAACGGTACATTTTTACATGTGTCTGGTGCAATTACGCCGAGGAACGAAGTCGAACTTCTTTTTTTTTTCTATTTCTCTATTCGCCTCGCTGTTCCATCGATAAAATTGAGTGGATCGATCTCGTAGGATTCTTTCAGCTTATTTCGAAACTTACTTGACATTTTCTTTATGGATTTTTTTATTTCTTTCGAAGATCGCAATTCACCCCGCCTTGATGCACTCAGAGACTATAGCGCGGGACATTGTTCGTTCTACGCATTGTTTATTAATTCAAAGTAACGATTATAACGATGATTTAATTATTGCCGTGGGTTCGTTGATAAGTATAAAACGATTAACACTGACCATACCAGTCAAACATAACTGGTTTCGAAATAAATTGTCCATGTATCGTATGAAATATTGCACAGCATGACTTCTAAATAATAATAAAATAACCAAACGTATATTTTTATTTTTACATGTACCGTAAACAGGAGATAAATATAACGGAACATAACATAAACCGGTCATTCGGCTGGGCTTGGTACGATTAGCATTAATGTTAATCATCTCTGGAACGAAGTCTGACCGCGCATGACTGAATCGACTTAAGGGCGAGCTAAACTAAATATTAGGATCGTTCTATATTATATTCCAAGGAATATTCTGGAAGCGAATACGCCTGGTTCCTACACACATAACATACACGTATGTAATCCATAATGCTGTACTCAATGTACCCGACTGAATGCACCCTTTCACGTGGATTCGTATTAAAGAGATCTTCCTTCGTCGCGATCCCGATACGATATTGAGAGCGAAATGAGACGTATTATATTTCTGTACGATCAATGTCCCACAAAATCATAAAAAAAAAAAAAGAAAGAAAGAAAGAAAGCGTATCGCTCCGGGACGCTACGGGATCGCGAGTCTTGCACGGATAGATTTTCATTTTGCGTCGAAGGGGAAAGGGACTACGCGCAACGCGTATCCAATAAAATAAAGTCGTGTCTCTCGCGCAACATCGAATATCAAGAGACAAGGTCTTGTGTCGAGCCGAGTACAAGAACGAGGGAACTGGAGTCTTGTTAAATATTTCCTTCGAATCGATGAGAAACGCGATACGGAGTATCGAGGCGAAAATTTCTTTTACAAAGGGAAAAATAAAGAAGCAAAAGGATAACGAGGCGAGTTATTAAAAATCCTTTAACCCGCGAGACACGCGTACGTTTTGCGTATAATACTCATTTGCATGCGTATTTGAGACTCGCGCCGCTTCGGTGTCTACTCGTTAAAAACAGAATGCTCGTTAATTTCGTTCATAATGGTACTTCAACGGACAGCGGTGGAAACTGCTTCTTTTTTTCTTTTTTTTTTTTTTTGCCGCGTACAAATGAGAAAGATCACAACGGTACTATCCGGGCAAACGACTATTCAGAGTCGAAGTGTTGTACCGTAAATAAATTCATTTTCCATGCTACACGAAATAGGCAGGACGGCTCGGCCTCGGCGCGAGGGTCGCATAGGTCAAAAGTGCAGCGACGATTGCAATTCGCCCCCCTCCCCTCCCCCCCCCCCCCGACCACCGTCGGTGAAACAGGATACTATTGGCGATTAAACTTCGGTGATTTCGAGGTCTATTCGATGCCTTTCCGTGATTAACAGTCTCGCGGAACGACGCAAAGCGTCGTTTGTAAGGTACCCGGCTGCATCCCGAATGCCGTTACAAATTTTTCCCGGAAACCCTGTCACCGACGAAATGGAATAAATTAACATCCGAAATTTCGTTGCCTCGGATTCAACCCCGCGAGAGGCGAGAAAGTTTATAGAAAACAACCGAACGGAATACCAAGGACATTATCGTCGCGTAGCGAATCGACGAGGCTTAACGCCTCTCTTCCCTTTAAACCGCAAATATCGTTATCGGAATGTCTCCGCGGAACGTTAACAAAAAAAAAAAAAAACAAGAGAAGAACAAAAAAAGATCGCCGGATATAAAGTCGAATCCGAGTAAGAGCGGGGAAAATCGGCGAACCGTATAACGAGAAAATAAGAATACAGGCGAGAACCCTCTTTCCCTCTCATTCGCATTCGTGCTCGTTCGGTACCGGGCACGTGCAAATACCACGATCCGATCAAGGTCGTATTTAATGAACGCAATCGCAGATGAGGCTGGGCGAAATCAGCCCTCCCGCGTATCGGCTAATAAACGTTATCTCGATATGTATCTGGCCGAACCTCTTCGGAAATTACACGTGCTCTCTACGCGGCCATACCGCACTCCACTATCGATATGCAGGGGTTATAGTTATACGCGTGGAACGTCGCGCCGATATTTGCCCCGACGCTGCTTCGAAATTGTATTAGCGTCGGCTCGGAAAGGGGTGAAGGGGGCCTCCATGGAAGAAGTAGGCCGTTCCAGTTGCACTCTCGCGAAGAGAGCGAGAGAGAGGACGCGGCAAAGGTCAAAAGTGCATGAATTGTTGCGAAGTGCCTCGGTCCCCCTCTCCCCCCCCCCCTTCCCAAACCCCTCCACTCTAAAGCAGTACAATGCGATCGGTGACCCCGTTTCGTACTGGCGGCCTGAAAACCACCGGCGACTGGCATCACTGAAAAGCTTCGCCATCAACTATATTTCTTCGGCTTTATTTTCCGTTAAAAACTTAACGAAGAGCCGACGCTCGAGTGGGATCGATTGCGGGCTCTATGGTTCGCACGTTTTCAGGATCATTATTATGTTCGTTATCCGTTTCGTTATTCGCGGCGGTGGGGGCGGGGGGGGGGGGGGGGCGCGAGGCGTAACGTTGATACGCGGGAGGGAAAGTCGATTCGACTCGATATTTGTTTGCTGAGTTTTTTAATAGAAATCGCGATCTCGATGTCGATTCGTGGTTAATAATGTCGAAACCCCGAGCCGTAGTGAAATCGGAGAACCTAACGTATTTTTGAAAAATAAAACCCTGCTCCCTGGAAACACGATTTGATGTTCTATAGTCACGAAACACCTGAGATATTCCTAAGAAATACATACGACTCTCGGTATTCCTTTAAAAACATTTTCAAACGAAAGATTGTAGTATTTTGAGTATCAAAGGATTCTGTTTCTATTACATTTAACGTCATTAAAACATGATACCGCGGAGAGTCAGATTATTCCTGAAAAGTTTTCCAACTATTAACGCGGAGCAATTATTTCCTCGGCGTATCCCTAACCCTCGTTAACTTACGTATAATTATTTTAATGATTACGAAACCCCTTTAACTCTCGCCGATACATCGGGGGGTTTCGTCCTCTTCGGTACAGAGAAGTCCCGTTTCCTTTAATAACGTACGTAGTAGCCCCGTCCCACGAGTAAGGACGAAATAGATTCCTACCGACTGTTCCACGTTTTGCTTGAAATTTTACATCGGACTACCACGTCACGTATTCCATTACGAATAAAAGCCACTCGGGGGAGGGGGGGCGGACGAAAAAGTAGCTCCGTAAACTGTGATCAACACCGGCGGGTAATTTGAGAGAGAGATATCGCCGAGATGTCAAGAGAATGCGACGCGTTTCACTTCACGGCAAGCGTATTCGATTTCAGTCGCGTTTACGCGTCAATTGCAGAATTTATGCGTTCCCTTCTACTCCGCGAACTACTCGGCGATTATTGACGAAATATATATCTAGGATCTCGTCGTATCGGTCGATCAATTCTTCGCGTTAACGTATAATTGATATAACGTCACGTAATACGCGTACGCTCGTAGTACGCACGCGCGAAGATGAAACATTGGGGGGACGACACTACTAAAAATTCATTTATGTACGAACGTCATACTTGTTCTATAAATATTCAACCGAAATTCGTGTCATCTATGCGAATAATAAATTAAAAGGAGTAATATCAAAATGTATGCGCGGCAATGGAGCGGTGTACCGAGTCGTTTATTAATGCATCGAATTTATTACAAATTTTATGGGTTATTATAATGTTAATAAAACCCCCCGGCCGACAAAGACGCTAACGAGGGTGCGAGGGTGTATCAAGCTGGGCACCGTACGACTAATTCGATACGCTTACGACTACGCCGGTTAAACGCAGAGATTCCTACGGAATATGAAAGGGAAGCGATATTTCCGCGTACAATGTACGCGAATTACCGGAAACAATGGAAATTCGTGTCCGATTTTCTCGTAGAACTTGGCGCGGTGCTTCGACCCGGGACAATGCACTCGATATTATTACTCTCGATACAACTATTTATTCCGATTTCTCTCGATTTTCCGACGCTCGTAGGGGAACGCGATTCGACGGGGTAATTCTCGTGCGCTCGTGTAACGAGGAATTCGTGTGCCGGCACCGGTACGACGCATTAGTGCACCGTTCGGTACCGAGATGGAAAATTGTATCGCTTTACATTCGACGGATTTCGGCACCGTCCACCGATCGCGAACAATCGTTTTCCGTCCGAGAGGAGGGGGGGGGGGGAGGGGGGTGGCGGTGGGGCGGGACGGTGGGGTCTCGAAGAAACGTTCGCATTCCACGGCTTCTCCCGAGTCCAGAGAAGATTAAGGAAGTGGAACAAAGAGAAACTTATATTTTTCGAGCAAGACTACGCTCCGAGGGAGAAGGAAAATATAAAGTTACCATTTTCCGCGAGGAAAAGTAAAACAGTTCGCGCGTTCCCCCCGGGCAACTCCGAAACTACTTTCGGAAACTTCGCCGAACTGCAATAAATAACCGGAGATTAGAGAATCAATGTCTAATTACTCGACGATAAGAAGAAATGGATATGTCCCGGGAACCGCTCGCCCCTCGACAGTCGTTCGTTTCAAGGCCACGGCAAATCTCATCCCACGTCAGCGTCACGCTTAAATACCAAACAAAACAAAAAACGGGGAAGAGAAAAGAAAGGATGGAAAAACCACGCGCTCGCGAAATAATATCAACGAAACTTCGACGCAGTCGCTGATTAACCATTCCACTAGGGAGAATCATCAGCGCAGAAACAATATCGCCGAGATACAAAAACAATACTCGCACGGGGCGAGGAGGCGACGCGAAGTTAGCACACGAGTGGAGTTTCAGGGGCGTACACAATACACGTACACGTCTGCTAACCGGGGGAACGTTATGAAACCACGGGGCAGGAAGAAATATTTTCAACGGTACGCGGTACATTGTTTGCGCGTCAGGTCAGGGGCACTACTTTCGCGGGTGACATCCCGGTTGTGTGTATACCGACGTCAGAAAAGGCCCAGGTTACCTTTTTGTTCGCCACCCCCCCGAGGAGCCTTTGTGCCGTGGCAAAGTAGAAAATGACGGGGTGTGTCGGACGGTAGGAAATATTATATCGCGTTTTCTTCGTGACCGAAAGTGGCCGCGAGCCAGTAATCGGATCTTTCCGAGCCGTCTCTCGAAGAAAAGGAGGCAGGCTGATATTAAAACTTGGCGTGACGCACCCGCGTACAAATAAAAGGGAGATTCACCGTCGTTTCGGAGGGGGGGCGATTTCAAACGGATATTACACCGTTCCCCGTGTACCTTGCTCTCTCTCTCTCTCTTTCTCTCCGCGCGTAATAACAACGCGACGCATAGTTCAGCGAATTCGGCGGTCTATTCGTCACGCGATTACGGCTACCTGCGTAACGAATGACGACAGAAAATTTTAATCCCCTGTCTCGCCTTCGCCAACGTTTTTAATTAATAAACCATGCCCGGGAATGGCCGAGCTATTTTTTCTCGCTTCGAAGAGGGGATTTGCATCGTCGCACGAGATAATGTAATTTCCCACCGCGTCATTCTCGTTGCGTTTATTATCGTCGGGCACGCGACCCGCCCGTCGCGCGTTGACGCGTCACGCCGATGCGTTTCGCGAAACTGGGATATCCGGTGCGAAGGAAAAAAGGGAAAAAAAAAAGAAAAAAAAAACATTAACCGACGTTGAGTCGCGAGACCGAGAACTAGCTCGGCGGATTGACGCGCAAGGGGGGGCAGGTTAATCGACGCACGGCGTAAATACCGTGCGACGTTTACGACGCGCTTCGACGTTATCCTAACGACCGGATAGCGAGCGTCGAGCGCGCCGTGGATCGATCGACGAAGGAGATTTCAGGGAGACGCTTCTTCGCGTCGCGTCGTCCTCCGTGTTCCCGATTCGCTTGATACCGCGCGACCCTTGTTTCCCTTCTATCGCGAGCACGCGTCCCGCTGCACTATGATGCACTTCTTCCGCGTTTCTGGAACGCGGCGCGTCCACGGGAACACGCTCGATCGGCCTCGTAAATTGCATCGAAGCTTTGAACCCGTTTCTCTCTTGTCGCGCGTGCCGGGGGGGCCGCCGCTGCACGCACAGGAAGAGCTCAAAGCGTAACGCGCCGCGATGGAATGCGGGCGGTGAGCGGGGCGATACGCGAGCGGCGTTATTTTCCATTGGATCTCTCGTCGAATTTTTTGGCCGGAATATATCGGGGGGACAAGAGGGGGGCCTTCGAAATGTACGCCTCGGCGAACGACGATTATTTTAATGAAATTGTCCGGTTTAATTGGGAGGTGTCGGATCAATTTTTTTCTCCGTACTCCGTACGCCGTGCGTCGAACAAATAGAGTACGCGGGAATAATTTGATTCTATTCGATTTACGAATTACTCGATAATTAAAATCAATCGAGTATATAAATTGCTCGATAATTAAAATCAATCGAGTTTATAAATTACTCGATAATTAAAATCAATCGAATTTACAAATTATTTCTATTCTTCCTGATAATTCGTGGATCCGGAAGATCCGAATCTTTTGAATTATTCCGCAGGAATTTGCGAGCGAATCGTGTCCACGAATAAATCATTTCGCAACGGACGTACGGCAAACGGCGTACCGACGACAGTGCTGTTCGTAAATTTCTGAGCCCGTTGATTGTACCGTTCGCGAAAATAGGAAATTCGCGCGAAGCCGTCATTGTCAAGATTACAACTTCCTCGCCTCTCAAACTTTGTAATCTTACACGCCAGGGGATCGTTTCTACGAGTAATTCTCGCGTGTACGTGAATACGCGTGACGGCGAACGGTCCCGCGCGAAGCGTTAAACTTTCGTCCCTTCCGCGCCAACAATTCAGCATCTATCGGCGCGAAGCCTCCCGCAAAACCTAACTGGCGCAAACTCGAAATCGTGGAGTCGAATTCGACCGGGGGGGTATAACCGAACAAGAAATTCGAAAGGCGAAACGTCACGGAACAGCAGTTATGGTTAACGTGCCCGTGGTTACCGGGCTCTCGCAATACCGGACGCACAAAGGTTGAAATAGTTGCGGAATACGAGGACGGAACTAACGAGAACTCTTTTTTTTTTTTTTTTTTTTACTCCGCGCAGCGGGGAGTTACTGCGCCGCGGGATATAATCGGCGACGTATCGCCGTCCGAGCGTGAACCGCTCGCTCTCAAAAGTAACAGCCGGGAGACGAAGAAAAGGTCCGTTCGCATTTCTAACGTACGAAATCGCCTCGCGATCCTTCGATATTTATTAAATGCGCTCGCAAGGTATCAAGAAATTTGTGATATTACGCGACTCGCGGTTGACGGGAAACAATTCAATTTATATTTTTCTGCCCCGCGGTGAAAATATTTTGCGAATTATTCTGAGACCCGCGGAGCGCCGTGATTTATTGGTTTTCAAATAAAAAGAATTATTATCGTCAGTCGCGATTTCGGTTTTACTACGTACGGGAAATTACTCGCGATAGAGGAAACGTGCTGAAAGTGGAGGGTCGATATTTTTATTTTTGTTTTTTCGTTTTGCAGCTCGCTGCCCGGAGGACGAAATTTAATTTTCTGCCTGGAAGCGATGGCTCATTAAACAATTGGCTGTTCGATACGAAAGTCGAGATTTAAATAAACAACGCGCGTTCGCGCGACTCGCGTGTTTACAGGAGCATCGAAGAGATCTTGATCGGTGGGATAAAAAGGTTACACCTTTTAAGCGTTTTATAAACCGTTAACGGCGAAAAAAGCCCCAACGGTTTTGTTGCGCGATAAAATTATGCCAAAGTTATACTTTTAACGTTCGACCTTCAAAAGCGGAGAAGCATCCCGCGGCGTTAAAGCCGGGGAAAAAAAATTATAAAAACAGAGGCTGCTGCCTTTTTTATTATTATTTTTTTTTTTATTATTTGCGGCTAGACTGCGACTACCAAGCCACCGTCGATAAAGTGCAGCAGTTTTCGACGAAGAAAACTCGGCGACTCAACCCGACGATCAAAAGAGGTGCCGGAAATTTCCCGTCATCGCCGAAAATTACGCGAAATGGTTTTCATTGTATTCGATACCGCTTTGTTATTAAAATGGGTGGGAAAAAAAGGCAAAACAGAAAGAAACGAGAGAATCGATCTCTCGCGATGGCGGGGAAGGGGGGCCCGACAGAAACTTTGCGCTCCCTGATAAAATTCCTCTCGGCGGTCCATTACGGTAATGGACCCTAGAGTCCATGACTGGCAATATTTCCTCTACCAAAGCAATCGTAAACTCCGATGCGATACTAAATCATACGGCAAGAACCCACAATGACTATCATGGAATCGCGATAGCTCGGCGCTACAGTCGAAAGCGCAACAATACGCGTACATTCCAGCGGAACTTATATTCCGGGCGACAGACGTGTACGGAAAAGGGACAATCCTGCGAGATTGCTTCCTACGAAACACTCGCAAGATACGCGCGCGTACACGTAAAACTGAACGTCAACGAATGGAAACGGACGATCGAGCGACGACGGTTCGACGGCGGTCCCCGTCGCGAAAGGACAAACGGGCGAAACGAAATGACGTTTTCCACGCGAACTCCGGTGGAAAATAATAATAATCATAATCATGATAATAACGAATATAATAATATCCGGAGCGAGGCGGGACGACCGTCGCGTATTACAAATTAAAAGTTCAAAACACGACGAAAAATCCCGCTGCAACGAAAAAAGTGGGAGTTGTTACGATTCGCGAGCGTGTAACGTTTGTTCGCGGATTTCCTTTTATAATCCGGCCGGGGAGTAAATGAAACGTGACGCGGTGCAAATATTTATACTACCGACGCTGTTAATTTATTTTCCAGCATTTCCCGCGTAATCCGTCCGGCAGGCAGTGGAAATGCTTGACCTCCGACGTTACGTATCGAGTTGGGGTATCCCTTATTACGCTTATCCGTGATTCGAGTCGGGACGAAGGGGAGGGACCAGAGGCGGAGGATCGAAGAAAAATTGAGTCGATAGATAGATCGGTGAATATTGCCGGCACAGCGGAAGCGATGTATCTCTTCCGTGGAGAGTTGAAAAGTACAGGTTTTCTGGAAGGAAGGGGGGGGGGGCGGGAGGGAGAAAGACGCGGAAACCGGTATAGGGGCGCGGTGATTCTGGAATCGCATAGAAGAACCGATTGATCCTGAAAACATTCGCGGTGAGTTTCGTTCGGTTTTGCGGTTCGCCACGGAAAAATAGTAGGTCAGACGTCGCGGGAGCGCGACGGTCTTTCTTCGAGAAACAGTTACAGCGGTTTGAGGAACTACGAGGCAAGATGGATGACGGAAGGACGGGAGAGATGAGCGAAGATGTGGGACGGAAGAACTAAAGGGGTGAGGGGGGGGGGTGATTGACGGTAAGCGGAAGCAACCGTTGGAAGAGATCAGCCTCGAGGTAACGGACGCGCAACTTAACCATCGACGTAGACGCCGGGGAAGAATGAAACGGAGAAAAAAGAATCGAATGAAAGAAAGAACGAAGGAGAGGCGTGCCAGAGGGAAGTAGTTTCAGTGGCAACGGTGAATGGGAAGTTTGACTGCGTTGCGAGCGGCGAGACGCGACTTGAAACGCGGTTTAATTGCAAAGCAGACGGTGAAATTATGGCGGTGAACTGGAGGGAACGCCGGGGAAACGTCGGATAATGGAATTGGCGCTGGAATGCAAAGGGAAGAAAAAATCGCGAGGACGTTACGAGTCTTCGCGATTGTTATAAATTAATCCGCCTTTCTCGGTGGGTGAATTAAGGTGGCTTTTACTTTTTGTTTTTTTTTTTTAAACGATGCTTTATACGGTAGTTCGAGACCGCGGTGAGCTACCGCATCGCGTTTGCGGAGGATCTAATATATCCGTGTACGAATTTATGTCCTCCTTTTATTGTAATTGTAGTTTGTGGCTTCCGACTCTCCCCACGTCCGTTGCGACCATAAAACTAAGAAAGCTACTAAATTCCTCGGGAGAAAGTAGTTAGATTATTGCTTCGGTCGGGGAGCGACCCTAACGCGAAGACAATTGAAAATAAATGTCCGCGTCGCACGGTGGATCAAAACGCGCGCGAAAACTGATCGTTGAATTAGCGAATCTTCTTTTTTTACGCGCTCATGAAAAAAAAACCAAAACGGGAACGTCATAGAGTATCCGAGTTCGTTACTATTTCCGTAACTGTTGCCGAACGCACAAAGTATTAAATGAATTTAATTTCGTTGCAATCGGTATCGAGTAGCACTTGAACGAGAGTATTTAGTACATTTAATTCTCTCTCTTTTACAGCGATACTCAATACTTATTGAAACAAAATTTAATTCGGTTAACGATCGATCTACCGGGTATACATTTTACGATATATCGAAAAAAAATTATATTCAACAAACACGCTTGTCCGCGAAGTCATCCGATATCTTCGCCGAACTCGATCGAGGATCGAAATCAAACGCAACGCGTTGCACGCTACGACGTATTTAGCCGGATGCACGCACATCGACGTTCCCAGAACTTCCGCCGTTTCCGAATGACGAATCAGCGTAGCGGTAATCGTCCCGAACGACCGTTCGGCGCGGCTCGACTGCTTTTATTTTTTCCTCGATTGGTAGCTTTGTCGTTCGCGAATATTTCGAATCCCCCACCCTCTCGCGCAAGGCTCTCGCGATCCATCGCCGAAGCGAATGAGAGGGCAAAAATCCGAATCGGTGTGGAATGGCCTCTTCGCCTCGTTCCAGCAGATTTCAATGGCGTACCCTACGCATTCGCGGGGGACATTCGTGTGCGTGCGAGCCCCATAAGGGGTAACGCTAACCTGAAAATTTCGGAAAATTTCGGAAAATCGAAAAAGTACTCATCTCGACGCGACCTTTCCGACGACTATTACAGTTTTTTTTTTTCAATTTATTTTTTAATACAATTTGACCACCTCGAAAACCGCTGTTCGTTCTTTCCGGAAAAGATACAAGGTCTAGTCTCGCGTACCCAGTTGCACTTGCCACGAGACAAGACCTTGTTTCTTGATTTTTTAGGTTTCTTGAAGTTTGTACTTTTCAGATTTTAAGAAGCCAAGTTCGAAACAGTAATTCCGAAAGATCGACTCCACGCGTTCTTTCCGAGCTGATGCAAAAAAAAAAAAGACTCGAGACGTCGCATCCACCTTTCAACTAATTAACGTCAGAAATGCTGCGTTCGTCGCGCACCCGCAAAAACGTTATCCCCCGCCGACACCGCGACGTTCGAATTTCAAACGAGACTCTCCAATCCCCTCCCATGAAATTTCAGCCAGCTAAAGAGAACCGTCGCGTTCATTGTCTTTGCACCGGTGCACTGGTAACTGGTAATTATCCGCGTTACGTTGAATGTACGAAATTCGGAAACGGGGATTCCGATGTTACGGCGGTAGGCATTCTATTCCCCCGGAATCACTTCCATTTTCATATGGGTTAGCCTCCCATTAATCCTGGTTAGACCGGTAATTATTTCACATTAATCGCGTTGCAAGGTTACCCATGATCAATCATGCGTCAAGACTCTCCGAAGCGCGTGCACCGCCATCGGCAACGATATTACCGGTAATTCGCGAACGTGCATATTTATCCCGTACGATGCACGCGGCCGCGACCGCGGCGTCCCGTCCCGTCGGCGTCGCCTCGCGTCGGTGTGCTTCTCTCTGCGGTTCCGCGGCCGACGAGAGACGCGTACGTGATTTCATCGCGCACGCGTCGCCCACCTAATTATAAGCCCTTGTTTCCGTAATAATTAAGCCGCGTCTGTCCCGTGGCTTGATTCGTCGCTCGCGAACGCGTCTCGAATGACCAAATCCACCGGTGCCACAGATTCGCTCATGAACTCCGGAAAGGAAGGCTCGTTGAAATTTTCCAACCGTTATCACCGGCCGGGGGCATTCAGATTTCCGGCGCGATCGAGTAATACGCGCGCGTACAACGCGACAACGACGCGTGTAACGAGCGAATCGAATTATTTCTATTAACCTCGCGGAACAGGATACGAGAACCGAATGAAAAGGATCCCCATTGTTCCCTTCGAAGCGCGTCGCTACCGGTTATTATTAAATATACTTGACGACATTACTGGGCTACCGTTGAATTATCGGTATATAGGCGCGAAAGTTTATCATACGGGCGACACATTGCGCGGAAAGCGTCCCCCTCGAATCGATAAACCGCACACGGGCGATCGGAAATACTCGCGACAGCCGACAAAACCAGTTCTGATCTCCGGGGCCGGTACTCGACCGGTAACGAACGGCAAGGCGAAATAATAATTTGCAATTACGCGGAGTAATCGCGACCTAACTGAAATTACGGGGTTAAATTATACACCGGGAAGCTGCAATCGTCGCGCCCGGAGCAATAACGCGCGCGCCTGCTCGGCCGTGCGGTAACGAGATTCGAAATACACCCAGGATGAGCCTCGTAAGGTACGGGCCAATGATGCGCCGCGGCACAGCTTCATCGGTAGCTAATGGAATTACGAGGATCGTTTTGTTCCCTCGATTCGAACTACCTCTCGGAATTTTCTTACCGCCCATCCCCCCACCCCACCTAACCCCCCGCTCCGCTCCCGCGGAAACAATCGAACAACCGTGGAAATAACTCTCGCGTCCCATTAAAACGTGGGGATGCGCTTCCGGAAAATGGCCGGTCGAGAATGGCGAAGTCTAGCGCGTTTGCCAGGGAGGATGGAGAGAGACCAATGAGCCCCGGCGATTTCCTCGTATTCTCCGGTGTATGTAAACGGGGGGGGGGACTGCGAACGAACGATTGCTTCTCCTCTTTTTCAAAGGGATCCCTTCAACCCCCCTTCCCCAACCTCCGCGTCCGCTGCAACGGGATGGTATTTAATAATTTAATACCGCCCCATCGAAGCTACGTACGAAAAGATTTACTGGCCGGGGGAAAGGGGGAGGGGGGAAGCGCGTGTACATCGAAAACGCGACATTTGTATGCAACGACCGCGTAAGTACGGTTTCGCGTTCGTTTGCCCGTAACGCAATATCCAACGAATGCAATATGTATGACGACCAGGTTCGAGTGTGACTCAATTTCGCCAAGTCATTTTACGCGGGACGTCGCGATTCATATTTCAATTTCTATTCCACTACTCTCTCTCTCCGCCCCCCCCCCCAGACCCCCTCCCCTGTTCCTTTCCGGCGATGGCTTTTTAAATGCCGCGTCGTTGACGAAGCGTTTTCGGTAACGTTTATTTTACAGCGCGGCGCGTACGAACCGCGGTACCGCGAAACAAGGGCAATAAATACTTGGTGGATTTTTGGAATCTCCATTCCGGCGGTACAAAAAAGGTATGAATTTTACAGTTCTGGGAGGAAAATAGAAAAAAAAAGAAAAAAGTAACACACAGCGAAACGTATGTAGTTTATCGGTCGTTGGATAGATCGTTCGACGCGTTCTCTTTAACGCACCCGTGAAATACGAACGATCGTTGGATAGCGCTCGTCGCGTCATCGGTTCCTCCCCCCAACCCCCGTACGCCCGGCTGTCGTCACAAGAAAATCATTTTTCCGCCTGAGTAAACGCGCATTTTTCCCATTGCGAATATGCAAATGGTCTGAAAAATTAAACGCCAAAGCAAACGCACTTTTTTCGTCGGCGAACGTGTACGCCCTCGCGAACCTATTTCACTTCTCTTTTTACTCTTTTTTTTTTTTTAATATTTTTTTGTAATTGAAGCGCTCGTCGGGGTAGATTTTTTTTATTATGGACGAGCGCATTTTTTAATTAAATCGCAACCGATAAATTAAATTAATTAAGCGAACCGGAATAGACTTTCTCGCTGTTTCAGCTGCCCCGGGGGCTACGCACCGCCCGGCAGACAAGCGTATGTATTCTTTGACGATTACGAACTTGTTAATCGCGAGGATACGCGAAATTACATGGATTACCGATGCGTGCCGGTATAAACAAAATAGATTGAATAACTCCGGTAATTCGCGTAGTACTCGCGTACCGCGGCGCGTAGCGAGGAGCAAAATTTATCTTCGAATTGCGCGGTACGGTAACGTAAAACGCATTACGAGCAAACCGATTAATTCGATATTCCAGTTACATTCCCCCCCCGCCCCCCCGGCACTCTCTCGCCGGAGCCTTTTCGTCAGGTAAATTCAAGAGAATGGATTTCCCCAGGTACGAAAGCCGTAATGGAATTTAAATACTCCGTTTAATCCATTAGCGAAATAAATCAAATTGTAATTTTGTTAAAAGTCACGACGATGGGGAACGCGGCACGCCACGTTCGCTTTCCGCCCATTAAATCTTCGCGTCGCGAGAAGTCAACGGCGAGATTGGCTTCGCGATGGTTTAACGGGCCCCGTCTCGTCGCGAGTGTAACAAACTATTTTATTTTATCGCGTTCCCATCGACGGCGGGCGAAATCGCGGGAGTGAACGTGTGCGCCAGAAAGTGGAGAGTTTCGTCCGTCTATTGGTTGAGAACTACAAAAGCGAGAGGCGGAAACTTTAATGAAGGGCTCGGCTACTCTAGAGTGTAGAATGGTAGGGGTGAGAGAGAGAGAGAGAGAAAAAAGGAAACCGCGAAACCATGTCTGCAGGTGAAACTTCCACTCCCTTTTGCCGGAGGTGAGGACTTTGCAAAGTTTTGTTCGGGTATCGTCGCGGTGGAAAGGTGGCATAAAAAAGAATGCGCAGAATTCATCGCGAAACGAATAATGAATGTTCCCCCCGTGTGCCAGTTAACATTCGTAATTAAAAACTCTATGCAATATTACTCGGCCCTCGTGCCTCTCGCCAAGACCGGACGACAATAATTTCTAATTTCAAACAATCCCCGCTAACGAGGTCCGCGAGGAGCGTAACTGCTGCGCTTTCGATAGAGAAAATGCTTCGCGGCCAAGCATTACCCTTCGCGGGCGTTACTCGAAAATAATTTCGAAGATTCGCTGGCGTAACGGGCGAGGGAGGGAGTAAGATAACGGAGGTGAAAGACGTCGTTCGAAAGTAACCCCCCAGCCACCCGAGAGAAGGGAAAGGGCGGGGAGTAAAGTACTTTCGTAACAATGCTGATCTCTGCTACAAAATAAAACACGCTCGATAGTCGGAGCTAGCGAAGAGCAAGAAGTACGAGAGGTGGGGGGGGGGAGAGGCGAAAGGTGGGAGAGAGGACGGAAGAGAAAAAACCAACGCACTGTTTGGCAAAGAGCTAATGAGGCTCCGTCGGCCGGAAGGGAAATGCACCCCGGGAAAGCGGGGGGGGATCGATTCTCCCGGCAGTTTCGTGGCTCTGTTCGCGCGCAAAGACGATGATCGTTGGACCGCTATATCGATCGTGTAATCGCACCTGTCCAGTCCGCGCTGCGATGCTTTTGCGAGTTAACGCTCGCCGCGGCGAGCAGTAGCGCGTCCCTCGAGCGGAATGCAACTTTCGACCGGTGCCGTCTAGCTATATCCGGTCAAAGCGAGATCACTCTCGTTACGTACTGCACGAAAGTAATTCCCAAGTGCATCGACGCGACCCACGGATCCTGAATGTTTAACGTCGATCGTAGACGCGAGACACGACCGTCGATTCTGTCGGGCGACGTTGCTGCGTCAACTTTCTTTTTAGGACGCGAACATTGTTGCGCGAATGCGGACGAGTAACGCGATACGTCGTAAGAAGATGGCCGATCGATAGATATAAAGGTCGGCTTTACGGAGAGTGTTTTTTGTCTCGTGTAATCGCGAATGACAGGGACTCTTGTACGCTACGCTTAAATAAGGATGCGTGCGAACGCAGGCCAAGAATGGAACCGGTAACGTTGGGCCGCGTTATGATTGCGTGGCCCACTGCCCGGAAAATGGCAACGCAGGAACGCGTGGAAGACGTGCGTTTTCGGCATGACGTCAGGCCCATCGACGGCGAAGAAAGGGACACTCTGCGACGTCACGTCACACGCCTCACTTGTTACGGCCCGCGTGCATTTCTGAATATTGTATTTTACCAAAGATGTTGAGTGTTGATTTCGCGCAACTGTATGTTTGCGCTTGTTATTGTAAAGCAGTCTAGTTAGGTTTTCCTGGGTTTCCCTACCACCAGCAACGAATGTTGGACTAGCTCATTGTCCCAGTGAATAAAGTTTCTCTTTAAATTTCGTATTATCTTACACTCTGTAATTATTGATTTTTTAAACATACATTTTCTCTCTCTTATATTTTTCTCTCCTCTCCAACAATGACGAACAATTCCTCTCGTCGCTTCCTTCGACATCACCGCGGGACGTCCCGCCGATTTAAAAATTCACTTCAGCCCCCAGGTAGAGAGAAGTTTCCCCCAACGTATTAGTAATTACGCGATCGGCGCAGCCATTCCCTGTTTTCTGTCAGTGGATTTGACTTTGGCGACTGTCCCTTCGTTCCACTGCTTTACCTAACGGCTCCATCCCAGGCCATTGGTATCGAAGTTAGGATTAGATGCTGTTATCGACCCGAGAATGTATATATAGACCTAGCCAAATCCTCACCTTCGTTATCCCCCCCGAGGCTGTACGGTCCGCGCTACCTCGTAACGTCGAGGCTCTATCTCTCTCTCTCTCTCCCTCTCCCCCTCGTTCACCCGCCCTACCTCCCTTTGCTTATCCACGACCTCGCTCTCACGATTAGACCGGAGTTCTAATTCCGCGGAGTGAAGCGAAGGCTTTACAGTTATTGGCCTCTCGCTAATTCGTCGGTTACTTTCGTGAATGCCCACCCACCATCGCGCGTCGCATCCCTTTAAAGTACTCGCGACTCGGTCTCGTTAGTCGTAATCGGTACCGTTCGCCGGGACGAAATTAATGATTTTTTAATTAAGACGGCGAGGAGGGACTGGCGGGGCGATTTTTTTTCCCGAGTTGCCGTCGTTCGCGCGTATCTTAAATAAAATGGGAAGTACTTTATGCATCTTGAAGCTTTAACTTCTCAGGATATTTAAACCGTATGACGGAGGCAAAAAAATAGGTTGAATTACGTATACGTGGATCATGGGTAAAGGTGAGACGTCCGACTTGATTTGTGTTAATCTGCATCCGGTCGCGCCCCTTTCAGGTAATTTACCCTCTCCCTGTTTCTTGGACTTTTTTGCCTATGTCATTTTCAATATGTAATATGTATATTATAGTCATATAATATATTATACGGGGTGTTCATTTAAAAACTTCCCAGTCGAATATCTCGAAAAGTATGAGATATTAAAAAAAAGTGTAAAACACGTGTCCAAAGATTTCGAGGGAGAAATAAAAAACTGGCACTGCACCCCTCTTTCTCCCTCCAAATCTTTGGACACACGTTTTGCAATTTTTTAATAACTTTTATACTTTTCGAGATGTTCGACTGGAAAGTTTAAAAATGAACACCCTGCATGTAAACGATAAATAGAGGTTATTAAAACCTGAACATTACGAATGAGACTGTAAACTACCGCCCCCACGACCGGATGAAGGTTAGAAAGTATTTCAAACGATAATCGAATACATCGCAGCAGATTTTCCCCGCGTCGCTCGATACCATTTAGCTTCTGCTCGAAGCACCTTATAGCGAGACCAACTCTGAGCGAGTTATTCGAGTTCATCAAATCAGCTGGGGTTATCCCGTATATCGATCGTGCCCAAAATTCTGAAATGCGCAAAACGTACCGCGGATACACATTTCCCGCGTGTGCGAGGGTGCACGAACCTTTTTAATTGTAACGCGCGGATATTATTAATACAACATAATTATCCCGTTGATTACCAGGCGCCATTTGTAAATGATTCGACATTGCCCGCAGTTACATTGCTCAGCGTTACGTATTAATTTATACAATTATTTCACAGGCAGGCGCAAACGAGTTCGCGAGTAATGTTTGCGATCGAGCACCCGCTCGATTTGCCCCGCCCGACCATTAAAATTTCACGTACAAATCCTCATTAATGGCGGCCGAGGAGACTTTACTTATTTCCTTCTTTTTTTTTTTTTCACCTGTTTTGCACTCTCGAATCACCGACTCGAGGCTCACTTCCCACGCAAATGACTGCCAGTCCCGTCGCGATCGACTTTTGACGACGTCTCGTATTTGTCGATCGTTTCGCGAAACGTGTTTCCCAACCGTTCGATCCCGTGCGTTATTCTCATCGGTTCCCTCGAATACGTATTTACCGCGAGACGAGTCCACGGAAAGGAGAGAAAAAAAAAAAAAAAAACATTGGCCTACATTTTCACGGATTCCTTCGCCCACCCCCGTGGCGCCCCCGACGAGAGAAACTGATGATGGGTCTGAAAATTTCAGGATAGCGTTAACGAGTGGCGGTACTCCTTGGGCTTGCTCGGCCCGTTAATCCTGAAAATTTTAAGAGCTCGATAACGAGGTGACTAAACCTCGCCCCGATCCTCGTCCAGCCTGCAATCTTCTTTTCGCGACCCCCCGAAGCGGGTCAGTGGGGATTCCGCGAATGTATTTTAAATCCGCTGCCCCTCGCAGGGCAGATCTCTGCCCAAGACATTGTACCTCCGTATTCGGTGTGGTAAAGAAGAAGAACGATTGTCGGAAAGACGCGTCGATACTCTCGATCGTTTCGAATCAAAGGTGAGAGTTATTATTTTTATCTAATTCGCGTTGTTCGTAGAAAATTGATATCGCTTTTTTTCATCGCTCTCCTGTTCCGTTGAAATAATTCGAACGAATTCACTGATCACCGATCAATTTGCGATTTATTGAAACACGAATGCGCCGGGATGTTCTGAATCAGAAAGGGTTACACTGCTCGTGTGAATCGGGGGTAAATTTTTATCAACGTCAAGATAAAACGATCCACGGATATTTCGCGTATCATTAATTATCCAACGCATCACGGGCAGAATCGCGTGTGCTTTGGTATTGGCCGGGGTCAATTATTTATATGGTAGCGCTAATAATTCAAATTACAGTGCCAAATGTAGCTTTATCGCGATAAACCCCGATACCTGGATAAAACCTGATTTATTTTTGCCACGATCTAGAGCCGGATATTTTCTTCCGTGAAATATTACCTTTCGAACGACGCTTGTACAAAATTCTGTCGGCGGAGTAGAGGGGAATAGAGAGGGGCGGCCATGCCACTCTCGACGCGGTGCAAGAAAGATAGTCGGAAAACCATTTTCCGTTCTCCCATTGTCTATGTAAAAGACGTTAACGCGAGATAAGGCAGCGCGACAAGAGCGGCGGGGGGAGAGGCATAATAACGCACGAGACACGGGAACATGGTTGAAAACGCGTCGTAGGGGAGGGGATTGCTCGAAATTTTAAGAAATTGTCGCTGATTAAAAAATTACACCCCTGCATTATTCGGGAGGGGAAGGGCGGGGGGGGGGGGGGTCCCTTAAGAATTGCCAACGGAATCCACCACAATGGGAATGCATAATTCGAGAATCCCCCTTTAAATTAACTGGGACACGGTAACCCGGGCAGATAAAAAGGCGGAACACGCAAATGCATTCCCCGGAACGTGTCTTTGAAACTTTTCCTTTCCCCCCCTCCCCCTCCCCCTCCTCGTTACAATGCCGGCTTAAACTCTCAGATTAAAATGAATAATCGCGAGAATAGTGGCGAGTGGTAGCCGGAGAACCGACAATCGCCGAACTTTCGCGGCCACGTGACGCGGTAAAAGATATTATTACGTTCGGGAATGAGGGAGGGGGTGGGGGTGGAGGGGGAAATAAAAGGAAGCAATCTCGCGCCTATTATCGCCGCGGAATAAAAGCGTGGCTTAAGGTTTTCTTCGAGCGTGGACCGAAGAGTCTACAAACCCGCCTCCTTCGTCCGGTTTAGTCGTCGAACGTTGAATATGCCCGGCGCCGTTATAGAGTTGCTCTAAGCTGTCTTAAGCCGGCTGGGTATACTCACAGATATAACCCTCGACTTAACGCTATGAATCTTTGATCGCGAAATTGTACCTCTTGTTCCACGCTCGCCGATAAGCCCGGTAAACGCGAGACGCCGACGATTACGTTTCCGCGAATTCATCTTCGGTTTAGCGTTAACGCGACGGCGTCACGGAATTCGCGAACTTGGGACCAGTCGAGGATTCCGATCTCGGCAGCGTGGAGAGTAGGCGTCGTTGTGCCCCGAGGTGAAAGATTTCGGGGCTTACGAGGAATATTATTGAATCGGGGAGAAGCAGAAGCGGTACTAGTACGAAAATATCAATTCTAGATAATCATGTTCATAAGTCAGACAAATCTGTAGGCTATATAATAGTGGCTTTAAAGCATGCCTTAAGAGGGGTGAGGGTTTCTGGGTTTCAGGGAAAAGTTCCGTCACCGGCTTATTTGTTGATATTTTGCAATAAAAACATTACCAAATGTAGCTGAAATAATAGTATATAATGTGCAAAAGGTTCGAATAAATTTGCTTTATTCATACGTTTGAAAGAAAATCACACAAAGTGTTTTTTTTTTGCCCAGAAACCTTCCCCCCCCCCCCCCCCCCCCCCCTTTAACCCAATGAAGGTAGGCTGGCATCGTACTGTTCCTACACTCAATATTTAAATCCACATTCGTCGAACCAATTTCAACATAAAAGAAAAGGTGGAATTTGGACCGGTACTGTTCTTCTTCTCGGCGATCCAATTACACGAGCGGATTTAACGTACCGTGGCGAGTTACGTTTGCTTGAGGAATAACAGAACGAGATGTACGCGGTAAATATAAGTTTCCTGGTTATATTATTATTAAATTACGCCCCCTTGATATCTCGGCGTGCCCCGAGGGCGAGTTGTCCCGTTTACCTCGCCTTCGGGAGCGGAATCTCAAAATTGAAAGCAAACGCGTGGCCCGTGGAATTGATTGAAACGACGACGGGAATGCGAGACGCGTTATTAAACTCGCCAACGTCCTTCGCGACGCTGAAATAGATCGGCGTTACGAGCCCTCGAACCGTTCGGAATTGCGACTTCCCCCCCGGCGCGGCGCCGATAACCGCGTTAAGATGGGAATCGATAACGATCGCAGAGAATCGAAAAAAAGGGGGGGGGAGTTACAAACGGCGGTCAGTTTTGACGTTGCGTCCTAATTCGGGTGAAAGTGTAAAAAGGATGCGGGGAGAGATCGCTCGCAGTGGAAACGAATGTCAGTCTGAGGCTGAGCATAAATCAGGCATGAAAAGACCTGCTGCCGCGGCTGAAAATAATATCCTACGTGTCACTTCTTTATCGAGAGAAAAGAAGGAGTCGTCCAAGATTCTCCCTTCTATTTGTCCTGGGTAACGCGCGACTCGATCCGCCATCGTTCTTTCACGTCCGAGCAAGATTATCGCGTATATTTTATCGTGCCACCGGACGTAGACAAACAGCGGAAATAAATAGCTGTATACGTCCGCGCGAGACTATTTTATTCCGACGTTTTTGCTACACGGCCCGGTAGAGCCCAGTTTTCTGTTTCTTGGCGTTTATGCGCCCCTACCGTGTGTCGTTTACCGAAATTAATATGTATTTCGAGTATATTTCTTGTCGAGCGCTATACTTATTTCTTTTGTACGCTGAACGCGAGGCCGCTAGCGATACCGTCGAACGCGAATATCACGGGACATTTTATGTACGTATATTATTGTAACTCTCGCTTCGTCTCGAAGCGCAACTATAATTGCGCGAAAGCTATACTCTGTAGAGAACCGCGAGATAGAACCAACGCGCCAAGTCGGAAAGCGAGTATCGTTGAACTTTCCTCGAAAGAACCTCGGTGAGTACGTACTTGCGAGCGAAGCGTTACGCTCGACGGTTTTCCGACAGTTTCCGTTTTCCAAAGTTTCAGCGAAGCCCGTTGACGAATCTGGTGTCTAGGATGCGGGAGAAGGAAGAGCCCGAGGAATGATCCCGAGAGTGGACAGGTAGCGACCGGAAAGAGGGGAAATTGGCAAAATAAATGAGTCGGTGCGAATGCGTGGCTGGAGTGACGCGGAGGAGTTTGGGAATTTCTGACGTTCAAAATATTTGTCGTGTCGCGCTGCGAGTACGCTCGGGAATTCGAAAGTGGAGTGGCCGGTAGAGAAAATATAAGTCAACGGTCGGACTCGATTTTCGAAAATATTAGTAACTCTACGGACGATCCTCGTGTCAAAGTTTCGTACAGCTGACATTATTTAAAAACTGCCCGACACATCGCGTATCCTGAAAACTTCAAATCGACGAAGGGGGGCGGGATGGGGGGGGGGGGGGATTTTTCAATAAATAAAGCACTGCTCGAAACGCTATCAGATTCCGCGCGAAGCGAACACGATACTCGCGCTGTCCCGGTAGATACCGATACCCCCGTGTTTCAATATTCGGCAGGATATCTGTTGTACTACTTGAAAATAAAAAAAAAACGCGTCATTGCGATTGGGATTTAAAAAAAAAATTCCATCGCCACTACGGCACCGTTGTTTGTCTACCGCTATCTGCGCGCCATGCGACACGGCCGCCCGGCGTAACTCTTTTCAAAAACATTCCATTGTTATAATTATAAAAGCGACTTAACGAAAGCCATCGGCACACGCTGCATTTCGGCGCACGGGAATTCCGGATACAATGACGCGAACGGAATACGCGTGTCCCCGGCTATAGTCGCGACGGCCCCCTCGCGCGTCTCCCTATTATTCATCCGGATTCGATGCATTTGCAAATACGAGCGACGCATCGCGATCCACTTTCTGTTTATCGGCGATACGGCGCCGATAATTCGATTATCATTATTATTTGACGATAAAAGTGAACCTACGATATTGTCCTCATTAACCGGAGCGCCGATAGGTGCCCGTATTGGGAAAATTGATGACGCGCGATGTCCCACACCCGAAAGATTAATTACGCGAGTACCACTTTTGTATCGATTGAGTTGTCGGTAAGGTAACCTCTCTCTCTCTCTCTGTCTATATCCCTCCCTCTCCCTCTCGCTGTCTCCCTCTCTCTCTCTCTCTTTCGCCCCCTCTCCGTCGACAGTTTGTTTTTCGTCAATCGAACGCTACTCGAAAACGTCCTTTCTTCTCCGACAAGTTACCGGGAAGCCCCCTCGAATCAAACTGGCTCGTGGAGGCGTACAATGTCTCTTTCCAGCTTGCCATCCAAGGTTGCCATCCATTGCGATCGAACAAAGGTGAAATGCCTCAAAAGGAATCATTTTGTCGAACGATCGTCCTGCGCTCGGAAAGGGGTGAGAGAGGCACGAATCCCGTTCACGTTAGAATTCTAAAATTCCCTTCAAAGGGACCCCCCACCCCCCCGTCACCGGGTCCACGCCCACGAATTCTCCGCGAATTTCCACCGTTCCCGGCAATTACCTTGATCGGTGAGATTTCGATCGGGAGAGCGCAAACACGCTTCCGTCGCGGCGAGACACGTGTGTTTTAATACCTTCTCGAGGGGAAACTTATCCATCGTCCACGCGATAACAATTATCGTCGCGACGGGAATTAACTGCGCCCGAGGCAGCGGTTACAAATTTATGTACACTCGACGAAAAACAAACGTTTACATACTTTGTCCGAGATAACTGCGATTTTTATGATTTGGGAAATTGAATTTATGTAGAAGTGCAGTGTATCGTGAGAGTGGCGCGATGCAGGTGTGAATGTATATATAATGCGTGATCTGGCTGTTTTTGGAAACGACGGGGATCAAGGACGTAAGTGTGAACGTGTGGGTTATGTGTGTGGTACCGCCGTCGTCAGGACGACGGAAACTGTTAAACAAAATGAGAATCGGTGGGCGAGCGAGAGATCGGTTGGTAACAGTCGTCGAGTGTGGCCCTTGACCTAAAGAACGAAGATAAAAAAGTTGTAACGGTGATAAAGGTTGTATTCTAGTAACCAGAAAGTCGCGTATAGAGGCTCACAAGCCAACCTTGTAAAATATTATATTATATTCTTTGTTAAATTGATCCCGGAATAAATGCATTCCTACATTTATCTTGCGTGGATAGAGAAACGAGACTGGCCAAACGCGTTGAAAATGAATCTCGGAAAAGAAGGTTCGGAGGTTTTCGAATTCAAAGATATTTGCTACGAAAAGACACGAAGCCTGGAACCGGCAGTTCGGAAATAAGATACGGAAGTTGGTCCAAGTATCGAGCGTGGAACTATCATCAACAATTTGCTTTTGCAAAAAAATTTTTTATATTCTTCGAGCGATACGGAAATTTGAACTTCTACGCTGCAAAGAAGGAAGTTTAATTATCGATCGGAACAAGGGAGAGAAGAAGTATCGGCACCGGCTATTCCCGGATATCCAAACTTTGCGAAAGTAGGATACTAAATTGCTTTAGTTCGCTTTCGAGCGATGCATCAATTGATTAGGAATCATCCCCCTGCGTACTTTCGAACGAGGCAGGCGGCCGTTGGTTAAACTAGAAATCGACTATATTTGTTCCGCGCAAGCGTATAAACATGCGTACGAGTGCCCATCCGCTGCTCGCGATGGAATCACGTTTGACCGTGTACTCGAGTTGAGTGCAAAAAAATAAAATGGAATGAAACGCAAATGCTGATGCGAGTGTACCTGATTCCATTACAACGGAAAACCAAGCAGTTTTGCTCTCTCTTCAAATTTACTCGCTACGCCGACATATTCTTTCCCTCTTTTTTTTCTTTTTTTTTTTTTACCCTACCGTCGTTACCCCTGCTCATAATCATCCCAATTCCGTTCCCGGCCCATCGCAATGTACTATATTACACGCGATTTATATTCAAAGTTCCCTAATTTGTGTAATAAAAAAGATTACGCGTTTTAAAATGCATACGTAGCGTAGAGTAGATTCTTTCTTTTTTATGGCTCCGTACTATAACGGACTGGGTCCCGGGAAAGATTTGCACGGTACTTCGCATTAGCCGAATAATAATGGCCAAAGTTCTTGATCTTTCGTTAACGCAATCGAGTGGAGGGACAGAGATCGAACGGATCGATTGCAATTTATAAAACTTTAACGTTCAACGGTTGTTTTGCGCCGCATTAAAAAAAAAACTCAATCGGTCGCTTCCGCATTTCATTTATTTAGCAGAGTGCGCTTTCGTACGACCGAACGATAAAACTATTAAAAAATAAACGAATCGCTGTGAATGACAAATTACGCAATGTTCGTCGAATCGTACACAGGATTCTCCGCGATGTTGTTACTAATCTTACGCGTCTGCTGTAGCGTGAAAGTTCAATTAATTTAGTGTCTATCGTGATCAAAAAAAGATGATCAACGTTGAAATGTTTGCAGAAAACAAGACCCGAACCCTTACGCGTACCAACGTAAGGGAAATTTTATGCGCGTGGAGCAGTGGTTCCCAATCTGCGCGTATCCCTAGGGGTATGCGAGGGATCTGTTGGGGATACGCGAAAAAATATGGGTAAAGATGGAAATCAATATTTTGATATTATAGTACCCAGTGCAGGAGTTATGCGTATGGAGGACGGAGTGGTGGTGTACTTGTCAATGAAAAGCCTACTCAAGGGATACGGGAGATAAAAAAAAGATTGAGAACCGCTGGCGATTTCAGAAATCGATTTCAGTGGCGAACTCTTAACTTTTTTTTACAGTTATCTCTTGAATCGCAGAGTTTACGTTTTGCGTTTCACGACGAACGGTCGAGCGCGTGATCACGTTCATCCAGTCTAGGAGCACTTTGCACCTGGATAGATTTCTACGTAAACACGGTAGAGAAGCGGATATCCGCGAAGTACAGTTATTTCAAAATTCATCCACTCGTAGGGAGGGGGGGACGAGCGCGAGTTTCGATTAATGATTTCGGTATGTTACCACGGTTACGAGAAATTGCATCGTGAATTTCAGCCAAGTTTATGGCCGGGCACCACTTATAACAGCTATTCTGCCTCCCGTACTAACAGTTTAACTACGATCCACACGGTGCTCGGCGCCGCAATTTGACCGGTTGAATACGTTCAATGATGGTTCGATGATGCCGTTCATTATACTCCCGAGAGTAGCGGCTTTCCGATTGAAACGTAGCTCTTCGAGAGGAGCGGGAAACATTTTCCAGCCTTCCCCGACGCATCGTTTCGCGTCCTATTGACACACGGGCCCCCGGCCATGTCGAGCCGCTTCTAGGAAATTTGTTTTCGCGTTAAACGTATTTACTCGCTCGTCCGTGGACGGCGGGGCCTGTGTGCGCGTCGGGTCACGCGATGACCAAGAACGGGTACCCGCGGTTGCACAGGAAGCGGCGCGTTTGCTACTCGGTGGAAAGACTTGGGAGAGGTCTCGATCTTTCCGGGACTTGCCGTTATCCTCTGTCGACGGGCAGGCTGCATGGATCGAAGTGAGCATGTGGATGAAGGCAAAATAAAAAATTTATACTTTCATCTGACTATAATTTAAAATAAAGAACATTTTGATATATTGATTATATTTACTGTGCTTTAAAATAAAGAACATTTTGATATATTGATTATTTTTACTGTACTTTAAAATAAAGGACATATTTATATGTATATTGATTATTTGACTTTTGTTAGGAGTTTGCAAGATATCAGCCCTTCTGGAAATATTAAGAACGAAGGGGGAGGGCGTGATTAGCACATTGAATGAAACGTCATTTACGAATGAATGACAGTGTCTGATTCGCACAGGCCACGTCGTGCATACACTACTATCATCCATATGTATTTGCACCCAATCAAAGTCGTCTTTATTCGTATTTTTTGTTCCTAAAATTTATTTTCCGTTGATTACTTAAATAGCCTGTAGATACTTTACTAACGTCCAAAAGTAAAATTTCAAATTATTACTTGTTATATTTCGGTTTTGGTATTTTTCTGACTGTCCTTTAAAATAAAGAACATTTGATATACTAATTATCAGATGTGGTCCGATGCGGGCCGAGTTTCCACTGATCATGGGTAAAAACAAACGATTCTAGAATCCTCGAACCAATTTCTATGTAGAATTATTCGCATTTTATTCTTCACTCCGTATCTCTTTGTTTTATTATACTCTCATTCGTTTATTACTCTCGCGGATATTTAATATTTTATTTCCCGATAATATTTTATTAACGTGGTTTTCCCAGTGTATATTTCGAATTTATCAACTCTCTCGTTATTACCGTCAGATACAACCGAGTTAATATTTGTATTTAAAAAAAAACGCAGCTCTAATAATTTTGTTAAGTATTTCAATCCAACGAAGAGTAACGCCGAGCTGAATATTCGTCCGTCACAGCCAAAATTTGTAATAGTATTCGTCACTTTACACGCGGTCGCCACGATCGCAGGTGAAAATTCTCAATATCGAATTACCTTCTTGCGACCATTCCGATTTAGGAACTTTTCTCGGTAATAGTTACGAACGCCGGCTCGGAGCAGGAAAATTTCTCACGTAGGATTCATAGTAGAATAGCTCTGTGTAAACACGGTATTACCTTCGCGCGACAGTTTTGTAAGAACAGTTTTCGCGCCGTAATATATCAGTCCTAGCTCAACGCGAACGCGCATGGAATATTCAAAGGCGTGGCTACGATACGTAAAATAAACGAGTTCGTCGTACAACAATAATAATATTCTCATTTCGATAGAAAGCTGGAGGCAATGGAAATTCTCTCACCGTTCCGGGACGACCTCTCCTCGCGCGAAATTCTCGAGATATCGAGAAACGTATTTGCACGCTGATCTCGAAATACGTCTCTGCTCGAAAATGAAATATTTATGCGCACTCGTACGCAGCGTGTAGGCGCGAAAGAATTTTTGCTAGAATTCCAGCGAACGGGTGGATTAAACAGTTTTTAGTGGAAGAAAATACGTGGCGCGTGGAATGTCGCGCGAATATTTATCTTCGTTCGATGGAATGGCATTTCGTTTGTTTTACCAAATCGATCGCCCGATAGTTACGTCAGAATTCGTAACTACGTCCGTGGCTGTAAGGAAAAACCTCGCGGTTTCGGCAAAATTTCGTAAGGCTCAGGGATTAATTCAATTTTTTTAAACAATGTAATTTAGCCGAAGTAAAAATTTTACACGACGATGTCACGAAAGTAAAACTACGCGAAGTACGGTGTTTTTTCTTACGACTACAAATATTATTCTCGCTACAAATATGTGCTATCCAAATTATTACATTACGTATTTATTTACATTCATTTACTAGATCGATCGACTTTCGTTAAACGCAACACTCACCACAGCTTCGTCGTACGCGATCCCACTTATTTTTTCTCTCGTAAATACGAAAATCTCATAGATATTTTTCAGATTAATCGCAAAACGTTAAACGACGCTCTTATCCCTTCCCGCGGCGATCTCACCGAACACAGGAAAAGAACCAAACAAAACAATTAAATCCCATCGACCGGTAAAACAACTAGTATCGATAAAAACCGAATGAACCTCGGTAAAGTCTTCGATTTATGCCTGACGGTTAAATCGACGCCGGTAAAACGGCCGACAGGGACGCGGCGGCGTCCCGGTGTTTAGAAGCCGAAAGAGCGATGTTGCGGGCGCGCAAACGATCGTTAACGGGTAGTTTGAAATCACGGAATGCGGCCGTGGCAGGTTCGAACCGTTGTCGCCTAAACTTCTCCACGAAATCGCGCCACCAAACGGATTTCGGTTTACCTCGGACTTACGTGCAACGTAATTACCCGTTAGTTCAATGTGTATTCGGTGCTCTCCCGGCGCTCCCTCACGTATTTACGGCAAAATTAAACGTACTCGTATCCTACCGCGCGAGACGCTTTTCTTCGTGATTCCCGATTGGCCCCGGCGAAACGATCGTAGGATACGAGCCAAATGTGGAAATCTGCGGCTCGACAAAGCGAGACTCGCTCCCCTAAGTGGGCTCGCCGCTAGCACCGATAACACTCGCCGTTGTTCCGTTTACTTTGGAAACATTCCGTAACACGGAACGTATTGTTTTCGTTGGTACGGTATTTATACGCTTGCAACGGTATACCCCGAAACCATCGTAAGGTTGGTTTTATCGCGAATTTCCATCTATTCCCTCTCCCAAACCCGTGCAAGTCCGAGCGTGTTTTCGGGGAATGTGCATGCGCGTGCACCCGGCAACGCATTACTTACCCCCCCACCACTCCGAGTACGGTTTATTTTACGTTTCGCGAGAGTTATGTTTGAGAGGTCGTTCCGGCGCTGATGCGTTAAAAATTTCTTAAATCGATACGTTTACTCGTTTATAAATCGGGAACGTTGCGACGCGATGGCATCGCGGGGAAACAAATTTCGCTCGCCTATATACGATACAGCAGCGGTCCGTTGCGTATTAACGACGTTAACGCGCAGCTGGTGTCGGGTGGTATCGGTGCGTTTCCCGATAAAAACGGGCCCCGCGCCCTCCTGTGCTTTAACTGCTCTCCTTCGTATTTATATTGTCTGGCTCGAATCCGTATTAGTAGACGGGGAATACGCGATAACTCGCATTTCCGCGTCCATAAGCGATCGAACGTGGTACGATGCACTCTGCATAAAACATATCCCCCCCCCCCATCCCTAGCCGTCGGTCACGTAGCAGAAGGAATTATTTCTACATCCACCGCTTTGCTTGTAAATAAATGAATTATTACGTACTTGCGACGTGTCCGCGTGAGCCGCTCTACGTGCCCCGCGTTTGTCGTCGAAATGACAATATAGGTCAACCGTGTCGCAGCAGTCCGTCACTTAATTTTTCACGTTTAGAATGCGGTAGAGGAAATTCCGCTTTGGATCGAATACGTGGAAACGGAGAGCGCAAACTATAAACGCGTAAATTGTACGCGACGTTTCGCCGGGGCAAAAAAAAAAAAAAGGAGGGGGAAAAAAAACAACAACAACGACAGAGAACAGCGGTTCGTTCGAATACGCCGCTTTAACCGCTAACCGTAATTTTATCGTCTAATTCCGCTTTACCGGGCGGAAAATCGGCCATTTTACGCGCGATTAGCGTGCAATTGTAAACAAGCGCGCGAAACCCGATCGTTGGCGGGAAGTTTCTTGCCAGATAAATCAAAGCGATTGTAATTAACCGGTATAACGGGAGTAGGGGGGGAGGGGGACTGGCAATTGGCAACGACGGTAACGTCATTAGTACTTCCCGTCAATAAAGTCGAGAATCGCTTTAATTTGCACGAGACGTAGCGGCTGATCCGCGCCTTCCACCGAAACGTCTTAACATTAGCGTCGAACCCCCTCAACCTCGCTCAGCCACTGTAATTAGAATGATGATAAGCAAGTACGAAAGGACTTCTCGAAGCGTGCTAATTCATTCGCGCTCGTACGCACCGCAAACGCGACGCGAAGTTAATTAACCCGGAATACACTTAACCGACAGTGCATTTTCACGGGGGGGGGGAGGAAGCAGTACGTACCGAGTTGTGAATTTATTCGCTCTCCCGCTCAATTTTCAACTCGATGCGTCGTCGCGACGCGCGTCATTATATCGTAAATTACGTCTGGTTTAGGTTGTTATTAACCGCGCGTAATACGCATCGTTAATCGCGTGCTTTTCAACTAAATTTATCTCGTAAATCGTACGTCGTAACTGCGATACGGCGCGCGACACGCGCCGTCGTCCTAAGTTTAACGCTATTCGCGAAACGTTTTAGAACTTTACGTTTTACCGAACGATTACGAACCGCCGAACGCTCCTGAGCGCATTCGCAACGTCGAGACGGCGTGCGTACGCGTGTCTCGCGACGCGATTCCGCGTTATTTCGAATTACGATGCTTTGCGCGCGGCTCGATTAAACGTCCACTGGAAATTCTGGCGATATTCCAAATTATGGGACAAAGATAATTCGCGGAAATGACGCGCGGCGACCAAAGTTCGCGTTCTTAGCGAAATTACCGTACCGATCGTAACGACGCGATGCCCATCTCGGATTTGCTCTCTCTCTCTCTCCCGAGAAACGGTTATTCGAGGTCCGTAGTGTCGCCGTAACGGAGTTCGAGTGGTTACATTTCGCCGAAAATAGCCCCAACTCGCGCCGAGATACAAATATCGTTTAACTCTTTGAACCGCCATTCATTTCCAGTCAGAGAATTTCATTTAAATACGCGACAAGCTGGACTCGTCATTGTCAGTTTGCTCGAGAAAATACGCGACGATCTGGACTCGGTAATTTCGGTACAAAGGGTTAACGCTTTTTTCGATACAGGTACCAGCGTGACTCGAAAGCGATCCTCAGCGACCGCGCTTTTACTTAAAAATCATGAAACGATAGCCGACCGCATCGTCGTCCTTACCCCCACGGAATCTGACCCAGCGAATTGTCCACGAAGCGAGCGGAAGGTCAGGTTACGACGGTTAAGAGGAACCGCGTAAAGGTAACGATCGTTATGCCAAGAATTACTGCAAAAGGGCCCCGGCGTAACCGACGCCACATACCCGAGGCGTTCGTGTATCGCAAATGAAATCCAGGGTCAATTAAGTCGAGGGATCGTCGCATCGCGTAACCCAGTCAAACCGGTACTTGGTTGAACTAAAGAAACGAAACACCTATCTTTCGCTCGAGCGTAGATCGTAGTGGCGAGCGAGCGAGCGAGCGCGCTTACTAAAAGGGAAACCCTGCGTGTTTCGCTGAATTTCTCTTCGGCAAGTTTTTAGACGGTTAGACCAGTGAGCCGCTACGAGTGTACGGACCAAAAGGGAACGCACGGCGGAGAGTTCGCCAGAGGAAACGCCTTGGACTTCTCGTTCCGAGTATTATGTGGGAAACGTTCTCTCTTCTACGAGAGCGATCCCGGGGATCCGCGACGTCGGACCAAGTCGGGAAACTCAGGCATTGAAATGAAACTCCGGGGGAACGTTGCATTTTCCTTTTTTTTTCATTTTCTTTTTTTTGCTCTCGTTCGCCGGAAAACTTTGGGCGGAAATTGAAAATATGTATTCTTATCGGCGATCGAGCTGGGAACGAGCTCGGCGCGCGTTGACGCGCGTCGTAACGCGTCGTTTCTTTGTGACTTATGATCGACATACGCATTAGGAGACGTTTGCACATTGCATTTTTTTGTGCAGCAGTTCGCCGGAAAACTTTGCGCGGAAATTAAAAATATGTATTCTTATCGGCAATCGAGCTGGGAACGAGCTTGGCGCGCGTTGACGCGCGTCGTAACGCGTCGGTTCTTTGTGACTCACGATCGTCGTACGCATTGGGAGACGTTTGATATTTGAAATTTATTATAATCTCGTCGCGACGACGTATGTGGAACGCTACCGGCCTGTACACGCGATGCCACGCGTTACCAACTCTCCTCTCACGCGACGTTAAACCGTTGTTGAATTGCGAACAACCGATAGGCCTGCTAGGGAGCGTCCCAGACGCGGACGGAAAAAAAAAAATATCGCGGAATGTACAGAGGCGACGCTCTTGTCGATCGAACGTCGAAACGTGAATTTATTATTTCGCGTTGAATGACAAACGCCGAATAGACGGAACGCTGTATCGCTTAGCGCTCCGAGCACGGAACGATGGAGCGGCCCCTCGCTTATCTAGGAGACGTAGCGAATGATCGATGTTCACGAATCATTTCTATCGTCCGTCGATCGTTACGCGAACTTATCCGCGCGACCATCGTCCTCGTCCCGCCGCTCGACGAAACGAACTCCTAACGAACTATTCTCTCTCTCCCTTTTAATATCCCCCTCCAACCGAAAGAGAAAAAAGTCAGCAGTTCGTCGTTTGGCGTTACAGAAATCTTCTTACTTTAATCGAGCCGGCTAACCCAAAGAACCCCGATTCGGTACGAATCGAGGGGGAACAAGAGAAAAATTTAATTGGACTGAAAACTTGGGACGTCACGCCCCTTTCGGGTCGTCGCGATCCTTTTATTCGACTGCGAACTTCGATATAACGTTATCTTCTCCGTTCGAACGAGTAGAGGAGACCGACTCGGGGTCTCGATGTCGCCAAATGAAAAATTTCCCTCTTTTATCGTCGTCATCGGTAAACCGAGTTGATCTTGCCAAGGTTTGAGAACCCTGAGGTAAATTCTATAAACGCCCCCACCACCCCCCGGGTAATCGAGATCTTCGGGTCGACGATCGGAGGGGTGGAAAATTTCGATAAACAAAGACGTGGCCATAATCCACGTGATCCGCGAAGCATCATCGTGCCGCTTGTTACGCTTCTCGAAAATACGCGATTATAATGTAATCGACGATGTACCCCCTCGGCGAGGTTAACTCGATTGGAAATCGGTATCGTAATATTATCAATCTCTCCGAATGGCCGGTTTGCGTTATTTACGATTTCATATTTTCCCAGCTCCGGGCTAACGGTATTCGTCGTCCATTATTCATGAGTTCATAGCCACTTCCATTATTCATTCCAAATGATGAAACTCAAGACATATCGCAATAATCTATTTCCACATTGGCTGCGTTTGATTCGCGGAAGAGCGCGTGGAACGGAGTCGCGGAAAGATTAAACGTCCGCATTACCATTACGAAAAATCTTAATTATCGAAATTCTCGTTTCCGTCGTAAAATCGATTCGAGTTTTATCCCGAGCGTGGATCGTTCCGTCGCACGGAAAATTATTTCCCATTACGGTCGGATAAATGAAACATCGTGATACGCGATTCCCTCGGTTTCGTGGTTACTATTGACCTCAAAAATATTGTTATCATATTTTTGCAACATCATCCCGCGTGATATATACATACATATACGTACGTACGGGAGGATGCGCAGTTATGGCATCGTACAGTGACCAGATCGATTTCGTTATACAGATCCCGGCGGTCCAACCGTGGCATGACGTGTGCGAGCAGTAAATACTTCGTATCACGAGCTCAGCTTTCGGAATATCGAAAGCCATTCCCTCTGTCTCCGTTGCATATACAATTTTATTTCCCCCACCCGATTTGCGTATCGTTTCGGGCGATACGCCGAAACTTTTCCCAACGATGGAATTCATTTGAGGGGGGGGGGGGGGGGAGGTAAACTTTTATAGGCAACGCGTCACCTCGGACCATCGTTTCGCTCGAGCTCAAATAAAATCTATCGGTTTCATTGTAAATGTCTTAAAGCGCCGTAAGTGCAAAAATTGGCACTCCTCCCGTTAGATCGCTCACCGAATCGTTCGTAATACGCACGTTCACCGATCCATTCTCACACCTTTGCCACGCGCCTCGAGACAGCGTTCAAAACGATAACCCGCCAAAAGGTATCCGAGCTGCGACTAACCCCAGCGGCCAAATCACACAATTCGACCGTGTTATTGTTTTGATCGATGTGCGCGTTTCAAAACAATAGTACAACCGGAATGTGTGAATCGGTCGAAATCAGCCGCTGCGGCCAGTCGCAGCTTTGAAAACGTACATTATAGGCTCCATACGCGAGTGAACGAATTACGCACACTGTCAAAAGAGAAAGAAAAAAAAAAACCCAAAAGGCCTTTTACACATGTGTCGCACAAAACCCATACACGATGCAATAGTCGCGCAACGGTACTCGTACAGTTAATTTCAAACAGTTTTGAATTTCTGCAACTAGTTGCGCAGCGCGCCAACTAACCTCATACACTATGCAATTCTATGCAATTCGGCAGTCTCTGTTGCGCAATTTGTTCGCTCGTGCATGGGGCCTATTAAGCTCGATAGTGTCTGAACAAAAGCACCTTTCCGCGCAATATTGGCCGCTTGATTTCTAAAAAAAACCTACTCTATCGGTCGCGAAAAAAGAACGCAATTCGCGCGTTTTGAACCACGCTTCGTACTCCTACCAGAGCAGATCCAAACCCCCTTAACACGACTGTACGATTGAAATTCAACGAGAAACCTTGAACGTGTATTAACGGCGCAAGATAGTGGGAGCCATTAAAACGCGATCGCTCGTTTCCAGCCGCTCAGCGAGGGAAAAATAAATGAAACCGTTTCGACGCGAACTGGAAAAGCAGGGCTTGACCAACGATCAAATTATTGGCACCGGTGTCCCCGCCGATCCCGACGTTCGCCGAAAACAGGAAAATCGCTGCCATTTTTCCGCTGCCTTAACCCAACAGACTACTTAGCAAGCTCGTATTTGTTGAAAGCACTTCCGTGTTAATAAACCTTTCCTCGGCGTGACGACGCCGTTGGTCGGCGGCGAGGCGCGTGGAAACCTGTACGCGTGGGAACTAAATTTATTTACCTGTGCTTCGTCGAACGCGAGTTTTCCATCGAGCTATTACGAACGAGACCCTCTCTCTCCGCCCCCTTCAACCCCATTCCCGAATCAATTTTCTTTGCGCCCGTCGCCAACCTATAGCAAATGATGAATGATGGCGCGATAGGATATCGGTCACGTCGAGGAGGTAGATGTCGCTCGTTTGCGGGGAAATAGAACGTGACTGGAAAATTGACATTCTTTAGAAAAGCAATTAGAAAGTAACGCGGTCGAGGGGAATTTAATTTATTATCCATATACTGGCGCGTGGATGAAACAAATCGTTAACTTTCTCGGGGAAAATACGATTTAAATATATACCGACCATCGTGGCACGATGGAGACAACCCTCGTTCGACCCGTGACATTTACTTTCTAGGCAGCCATTACTTCGAGTTTAGACGCGTCAGTTTTCCCAGGTAAGGGGGGGACACGGTTTTCCCGAGCTCTTCCGTTCAAAAACGCTTATTATCGAGTTGCGTCATTTTTCTCGCAAACGACGTCGCGCTACCTCACGATTGAATTCTACGAATCGGCGCTTCGATCGTAAAAGGGCCTCTCCCGAGAAATCACTAAAAAAATAAGTAATCGAAGTTTCCAAAATTCCTTTAAATCTGAATGCGGTTGTGCAAAGAACTGAACTTTTGAGTGTTTTAACAAATCGAAATTTAAAGGTTTATTTCACAGTATAAGGGTGCGTTTAAACCCACCTTAGTAATTTTAATAGAGAAGCAAGGCTTGAACAGAGTGAGTTTTTGATTTATAAATAGCGAAGTTGTGAACGATTTTGATTTCGAGGATATTCCGTGTCAAAACTTTAGAGACGTTTCCTGTTAAGTCGTTAAAGCAATCCCGAGGATGGTGTGTGACGGCAGATTTAAGGAAAACTAGTATCATGGGAAAAAGAATGTGAAGGGTGTAGTGAGTAAGTTGTTTTCGAGTGAAAATTCATGGCGAGGAGTCCAGAAATTTGGATGTTGAACTCGGGCGAGAAGGATAAGTACGCGAGAGGGACCAGTAAATCAGAGGCTGCACTAAATTCGGCAGTCTACGTGATATTGAATATTCCAGCTTACTAACTTACGATTAGAAAATACGTAGAGCGGGATCGGCGCATTAACGCGAGAGCCACGATAATTGCAAACAAATCAATCGGCGCGCGGGACGTCGGACGCCGACACCCGACGACAAAAGTATTCGCGTAGGGAGCGTGTCCCGCGTAAATGCGCCGAGCAGTCGCAAAAACACATTTGCGATAAAAGGCAGGGTCGCGAGGCGCTTTGTCGCGAGCGCGGCCTACCGCGGTGTGCTCCATTATGATTATTGGAAGAACTCGAGGGCGAAGGAAAATACGTCTACGCGACGGACGTACCTGCTTTATTTTAACCCACCGAGCAACGACACGCGACGAATGATAATGCCGCCTCCCGCGAACCGTTGATGATCTCAAAATAGATGAATAAAGGGCGGAGCGTGTAACGCGCGTTGCCATAAACAAGCGTACCATAACACGCGACGCATGACTGCCAACGCGACCCCCGTCGCTTCCATTGTCCGGTTTCCTCTCGTCGTATGACATTCGACCTAGTTACTTTAGGTTTGCGTCACCTCCTTCGCTCTTCCCACACCCCCCACCCTCGTCTACTCGCCAAACTAACAAACACCCTCTAAAAATTTCCTCTCCTCGTCCCCCGTCGCCGTTGCGACACAGCGATTGTAATTTCTTGGATTCGCCGATGCGCGCGTAACGCGCGAAACCTGGTCGTTACCTCGTACTTTTTTTTGTTTTAATTTAAGCACGCTGACCGGTAATTGTCGTTGCAATACGAACAATTAAAGTTAACGCTACCTCGTGGGAATTTTAGTTCTCGATTGTTGTCAAGAGGAGAAACTTTTCTTTTTTAGGCTATTCGAATGATTCGTGGGTTAACGTTTGAATTTTTTCATTTTAAAGCACACAAAGATCGACGTACGATTTCGAAAGCGGATAAGCCACGGGAAACTTTTTGGCTTTCGCCGTGTGGAATTCTGCGGGGTTACCGGAATGGCACCGAAATCCTGGAAGCCCGGGCGAAGCTCGTTCGGTGGCGGATTGAGGTTTAAAGGGAACCACCATTATTTGAATTTTCCCGAAAATGTACTTTCCGCTGGTACCCCACCCACGATTCGTCGAAGGAACCGAAATATTCTCTGATAAAAAAAATGCGTGACTAAAACCGGTAACTTTGCGCGGAAGATAACAAAAAAAAATGCGTAACCTTAATCCAACAAAAAAAAAAGAAGAACGAGCCTCAATGAAAATTGACCGTTCGTAATGTATTTCCCGCGATATGAAATCTACCGCGAAGCGTAAGAAACGTCGGAACGAAACGATTAATTTTCGTAACCGAAGTTAACGAATGGCGTCGACGCGAGGAACGACGGAACAATTCGATATCCCCGGGCGTATCGACGCAAAAAGCAATTATCGATGCAGTCGATCGCTGGATAACAACATTGTAACTCGAGCGGCGCGTTGCGTCCCAATCAGGGCTAACATGCGAGGAAGAGGTCACCGATGTCAGTTGCTTGTAAACACGTTGTTTAGCTAGCCACGTACTCGCGTGCCGTTGAATCCCTCCATCTGGGTGTGAACGCGTTTCCCACGGAAGCGCGCGCGACGATGTGCAAAAAAAAAAACACGACGATCTCGATCGCGCGGGGAGAATTATAAATTTTCAACGCGTTCGATCGGTGCCTGGATCGATACGATCTCGATTATCCAGGCAAGATGAGCACTGGGGCGATTCGAAGCGATGCATCTCAAAGATCGATCCTTTAATCGGTGCGATGAAGAGGCAAAGGAACGTTGATTAGAAATAATTATGGCACGAATGAAAATTAAGGGCTACATACGTATACGTATGTGTCAACTGCAAATAGCAATAAAATTGTGTGCAAGTGCCAATACAAATTTTTGATCGCGTACCCGTAGCGACTCTCGCAAATAACCAAAAATCGCGTCGCGACGCATATACACGTCCCGCGTAGATACAGGGTTCATTTTTTCAAAGAAAAGTCGAGTACCGAGCGACCCCGGACGTAACGCGACTCCCGCGTTTATTTCGCCATTATCCACGACCCATCGATCGATTCTTACCCGAGTTCCCGCAAAACGGCACTTTATTCATATTTCTGTGAGTAGTACCAATAACATCACATATTTTGTCATTGATGAAATATACAGTCTAGTCGAAATGGCAGGATGCCAAGTGGGCGGTGTTAGTGGGATTCGTGGCTTGAGCGCGACGCCAAATACATTGTCCTGCAAAAACGGTTGATTTATTATGACCGGTGGTCCGGGGATGCACGATTTTGCCGGACCTCGTGCAATCGCGCACGGTCCGATAATTTGCCTGCTCCTCGCGCCGGCGTATCTTGCCACGTGGAAATTGAACCCCAGGTGGTCGGTAGAGCCTCGGAATATCTTAAAATTTAATTCTAATCCTGCAGCTCGCGTTAAAAATGATATCAAAGAAGAGCAATTTATATTCAACGAGTACTACGATCTCGCCGTTACGCATAATCGTAACAGCTCAGCCTCGATAATCCGTGCGCCAAATTTTTTACCTTTCGAATTACCCATCGCTTCGATCGCGACGAATTTTCGGTGTTTCCGGAAGCTCGAAATTTTCAAATATCAATCCCTCCCCGCTAAACGCGCACGGATAGTAAACTAGAAAATTCGAGGTCGGTTAATCGAGACCCGACGGTACGATTAAGCGTTAATCACGCTATTAATAACAATGAAGTCGAGATACACGCGCGGAATAACAGTTAATCCGCTGAAAGGCGACCCCGACGGGGCGATCCTCGGAATTTGAAATCGAAGGATTGCCATTTCCGGCGGGATGAGAGAGAGAGGGAGAGAGAGAAAGAGGGAGGTTAACCGGAACACCCAACTTTGCCCCCAATGCCGGGCCACGTTGTTTGCATAATTGAGCCACACCTTGGCCATCGCATCGGCATAAGCGATCGTGGGCCGTCTGGCTCGGATTGTTCCCTGTCCACTTGGCATGATCCACAACGGGCAGAGGGGTCCGCTCTTTGTTGCTCTCATCGCCATCCTCTCTCGTCGGTTCTTCCTCTGGTAGCGCCGGCTAACGGTTTGCCTGGTATTCAAGGCCACTTTGTACCGATACAGACATATTGTGCAGTGATTTATGACCAGGTTAGTCCGCGGCGAAGAGGTGGCTGCGATCGATCTACCTCGAGTTCGAAGGACGATATCGCGTCTATACGTGTACTTGAGAATCCACCATCCTCCTGAGCTATTCAATACGATCTCCCTCTTTCTCTCGCACTCGCTCTCTGTCTCGCTCTGACTCTCCGTCTCCCTGTCTACCACATTCCACCGTGTTATATCCATCGATTCACGAGTGACGTCTCTTTTGATTTCTACCCGCTTATCGGCCGCCCCAACCTTTCGCTCGATATTAAATTATAGGCATTCCGATGCACACCGACGAAGATATTTCCGTGATTTCATCGGGCAAACGTTGCCCTTTTCGGGGTTTATCGCGACGATCGACGCAGTGTCCTCTCGACGATCGTACACTTGTTTCCATCGCGTCGTTTCGAGGCGAAAGCCCACGACTCGCTGCGTTTAATATACCACGCGTTTGTTTGCTGAAAGCAGTGCAAAAGAACTCTGAGCGAGCGCTCTCATCGACTCGCAATTAATGCAACCATTGATTAACAATATAATAATACTCTTACTAATATCAGTGGTCGGAACGCTACTGAAAAGTAATTAAACTTGCACGAAACTTATTTGCAACTGATTGAGAGCGACTAGAAATTTTCATAACTTCGTTTCAATTAGTGAAATTGGAGAACACAGAAACGCACTCCGAGCGCACCTAGTGTCAAAACGACATAAACTGACGTCAATTGTTTCCGTGCCCGATTCAATGTTGCCGCTACCTCTACATATTCAACGCTCGGCCATCCTGGAGAGATATCGACCCCTCGGTTACCTGTCGTGTTTGTATTTTTACCGCTTCGGAAAGGTGTGATCCGTCTTCGTGGATTTGTCGCGCAATTTGTAACTGCATAGCACGCGACATCATACTCCCGGGAATCCCCGCGATCCGTACCTGTGATCAGCTGCGCGCTACGCGCTACCCTGCCATAAATTACACGATCCTTCGATGTCTGACAATGAGATCGATCCGGCGACCCAGTGACATAGCGACACTCACGTTCGAGCGTCAAGTGAATTTTTGGTGGAACAGGTGAGTTTAGTTTTCGGTGAATTTTTGGTAGAACAGGTGAGTTTAGTTTTCGGTGAATTTTTGGTAGAACAGGTGAGTTTAGTTTTAGGTGAATTTTTGGTAGAACGGGTGAGTTTAGTTTTCGGTGAATTTTTGGTAGAACAGGTGAGTTTAGTTTTAGGTGAATTTTGTTGTTTCTTTGCAGTAGCCTGTGTCTCACTCGCGACTGCGTTTGTACGTTCGTTTGTCGAAAAGTTTTTGGAGGAATACTTTTCTGTACGCTCCACGAAGGGGGTTATTTATTTATTATCAATATACTCGCTTCGATACATGCCGACAACTCGTAGCACCAACCACTGCCGCTACGATAATAATAATAATATCCAATATTACTAATTATTAATCGCCATTACCAATGTTATTAATATTAGATATTAGCAATTACATTAGTAATGAAACAACTGTTGAAATGCTGATAGACTGAAAATTGATATGCAACTGGCAGATAAAACTGGCATCTCTAGTTTCTTTCAATCAAATAAGTTGCATGCAATTTGGATTATTTTCCAGTAGCGTTCCAACCACTAACATTCGTAATAACATTATTATTATATTCTTGATAAAGCTCCCTTAAAGAAAAGAACTTCCTCTCGAGAGACTCGAGACTGAAGGAATTCCCTACGGGACGGGCCGTAATCGCTATTATTCTCGATTGGTTTTAATATCATCGAGCACAATAACGCTAGAGACACTCTCAGCTTTAATGCGTGCGCGTTCGAATCGATAGACGTCACGATTGAATCGGTGATAGCTGTCGGACAGGTATAATCCACCTTCGATTCCAAGAGATTGCTAATCGTAAGAGACAATGGAACCTCGCCGCGAATATCGCTCGTTCTCCATTTTAATCCTCGCAAACGAACCAACGGGCCCGATCTCCTAACGGCTAGATCGGTGCGATCGACGAAGCATACCGTCGGTGTTATTTCGAATGGAAATAACATCGCAGCCAGAGTGGCAGCGTGGATAACGAGATTCGAAGAGTTGCCGCACCGACCGGTATTTCCGCGTCCGTCGAAGCGAGAGTGGCTTGAAAAAGCACTACTTACGTTTCGCGATAAATGTTCGCTGTTCGTCACGCGAGTACGAGGGCGGTACCAAAAGTCATCGATAGCGCGCACGCGCGACGAATTTCGCTATAACGCGATATTACGCCGTACGTACGACGTTGGATATCGTTCGGTACTGATAACGATTCGCTAAGGTGGATACACGCTTTTCGATTTGTTCATTCGTGTAACGTGTGAATTACGGAGAACCAGTTAAGGGTTCGTCTACCTGTGAATGGGTTAAAAAGACGATTTTGTTCTTATTGGTTTTTCATCAAGTATAACATCCGAGGAATATTCCCAAAATGTTATGCTTCGGTTCCAAAAATTGACAGAGTTACAGCATTTCGAAGTCTGAAAAGGAACGCGGTGTCAATTTTGTTAAGATAAAGTATAATATTGTTATGTTAGAAATCTGATTTTCGTAGACAATATCTTTCTGATTAAGAATAACTAAAAGAATTTAATTTTGATCCAACTGGAGAGAAACAATCAAACTCGCCAGCGATATACAATTTTTAAACACGACTTTATGGTTACCAAATAAAAGCAATAAATAGTTTACAAAGACTGTTTAAAAAATGGCGAACAAGTATTCAAACAAATTGCAACAAGAATAATAACATTAGACGCACTGGAATGTTTAAAAAAAAAATTCATGAAACTCGACTAATATTTGATCGAATTTTCGATTGAAGCGTAATGCTTCTAAATCGGCTAAGAGGCTCGTCGCTAATGAGAAAGAGGGGTTGGGGGGGAGAACTGAAACGCGCTTGAAATATATATATACGCACATTTTTAATCACACTTCTTTCGACCTTACGTCACGAGGTAAATCAATAATTGTCATTAATTCGTCAAAGTGGGACAAATGTCTCGCTCAAAATGATGATCACCGTAAAAGAAAAAGATTAAGAGTTCAAGGTTCCATTTCGCATATCGCTTAATATCCAGTCGACATTTCTTTTTACGTGATCAAAGAGCGTGTAGCTTACTTTTCCAACAGCCTATTCTCACGCGAGGATCGTGAGAGTTCCATAGGATCTCGGACTTTCGGACACTTCCCTTTTTCTTCCCCACCGCGAAAGTTCGCCATCGCCGAGAGAAAAGTGGTGAAAAGCGAGCGTTATTTTGAGTGCGCGGGGGGTCATCGAGAACGCGAACGATGGTCCATAATACACGCGACTTTCCAAGTAATAGTCGTACCGGCTGCCGCTAGAGTGCCGAAGGTTTTCGCTTCAGACGTACTCGCCGTGCTCGTCGTACACCCGCGCACAATGTACACGGAAAACTATGTACCGTGTTCTCAACTCGAGAGGTTACCATTACTCCGCGATGGTTTCATAGGCGCGCTTCATACATGTTTGGTCCTGACACCGATGACATAGAGGAAATTTCACACCCTCCGTGTCTCGTAACTAGACAAATCTTGCTCCCTTCGGACGGATGCGTTTCTATAACGTTAGCAACGTTGCGATCGTACCGCCGTATTCGAACACATGCGTGAGCAAAGAAAACGCCTGGTATTCGAGAAAAAATATCGGTATACGTGTCTCGTCACGCGTAACCCGGAATCCGTCATTGACGAGTTTAAATAAACTTTGATGTCATGCAACGATGGATCGATTATAACGATTAACGATCGTCAACTTTCATTTCGTTGTTTAACGCGAAACGAACGAGCCCGTTATACGTATTTCGTACGGCGTAAGCCAAACGCCATTACGCCACATTAATCTCTTGTTTGCACTTATAACGCCAATTTCAATAACTCGCGTGTGCGCGAATTATCGAACTTTACGTTAAAACTAATCCGCTGAAAGCGCTCGCAGGTAAACGCGTCGAGTAGATTTATTGGCTCCACGATGATTTTTATTGCGTCTACCGTCGTTTCGAGATTGTTTTCTATTATCCCCCGTGACATAAACGTTACCATTATTCCGGTGTAACGTCGGCTACGATCCCGGTAGCAAATTTCATTCTGTCCTATAGCGTCGTCCTCGTTGCATCTGCATACATACACCTTGAGTGCGGTATATCGTGACTCTCCTGCTCGCGTAATCTATCCAGTTCTCACGAGCTATTGAGCGGAACACTCGTATCTCCGATTCAAACCGAGTAATCGTGGCACGAATGACTTATCGCGTTAGGTGCAAAACACGATGATTTAATAAGCTACTCGGCTGCACGCCGTCTGGAAGAATGACTTTGCGCTTCCTAGGAAAACTTTCGCGTGGGAAAATGATTATTATTAATCGAGTTCTACCCGAGGGCGTTAAGTCGCGGTATGCATTTGGCACGAACGATTATTTATAGCGTGGACGAACACGAGTGCCGTGGTTGAATTATGTTCGCGATATACGGAAGAAGAATATTAACGTTCCCGTACACCCGCATTGGCGATAGTGATCGCACGGTTACGTACATTTTCGATTTTAGTATTTTTCTCGATCGATAATTACGCAATACCAGCCGCCTTCGAGATTATTTATCGTCCTTCCGATCGCTCGGAAAATTAATTAAACGCAGAAATCAATTATCGTCGGTAGATTAAATTTCTTCGAAATTTGACAAATCTCTCGAGTCGTCGTCGACTCTATTATCGAGTATCGATCGCTCGATCCAGCAAAAACGATGGGGTCAAAAATCGCGGTAAACCCCACGCACCGACAAAGTGCTTCATTAGTCGGTGTAAATATATTGTAAACAAACGGTAACACGATTTACGTTCCACCAAAACGAGCTTAAAACTCGTCGACCACCGGGGGGTAACGTTCCCGAGGCAAAATTCACCCCGTCGTCACCCGCGAGATATCGTATATTTAGGGTAGTTTCCCCAGTACGAAACGACGAAATAGTTTCCTCGTCAATTGCGATACTGGCCCGCAGAATTTGTTGTCGAATTTTCATTAAACGAGGCCAGCGACCGCGTCACGTTGCGCGCACATTATTATTATCCATGTTTTACGTAATAAATCATTTACCGCGGGAATTATAAAGCCGCGCGGTACGTAAGTATGACGCGAAATACCGTAAACCTATAAAACGAGGCCGTAACAGTCGCGACGTTCTTAAGGATAACGAGTAGATTTCCTTAAAAAAATTTTTACGATTACATTAAATTTCCAACGATCTCGCGAAAATTGCGATTTTCCCCGCGATACAGACATAAAGCCACCACCCCCCGCACCGTGTTTACGAGTGCCGCATTCTTGCACCGAAACTATAAATGTCACTCGATATTTATTCTCCCGCGCTACACAATATGCCGTACTTCGAGCATAAACGAACCCGCCCGTGATTTTCCTCGCAATTCTCTACCGATCGCGTTCCTCGGCGTCTCGCGATGCCCCGTGGGTCGGTAAACGCCGTTGCGCCTGAACGCTTCGCGACAACAACAACAAGTACAACGAAAAATACAAAAACCTTACATCTTCACCGTTAAACGAACCCACTCCGTCGCGGTTAAGCTACAGGCGGCTTTCGCGGGGCCAAAGTACACCGCGTTTAAACGCTCGGGCAATAAAACAAATTTTTCACTCGAGCGTGAGAGGAATTCCAAGTTTGTTTACTCGCCGAAAGCTAGCCGGCGAGCGCGAGCGTGCGAGATAATTATCGGATACCCAAACGGCGATAAGGAAGGGAGCACTGGGGCCGGTGGGCCCAGAGTATCATTTGTTAAAGTTTATCGCGAAGAAAGCCGGTGAGACGCGAAATTCGAAACAACGTACGTATACGTACGTGTCTTTATCGCGGCGCTAGCTCGATGGCGATAACGACGAAACGATACGATACGATACGATCCCTAACCGTGCAGGAATGACGGTGTGCGTGCCCGCCGGCAATTTCGCCGATCGCTCGTACTTGTAATTCATTGAGATACATATATAATTCCGCCGTCTCGACAACAAAACAGTCGCATTCCTTTTAAGATACTCCTTTAGGAGGTACCACCGTCGCGTTTCTCTCCTTTTTACGCGGCGAAACGTAACCTGTGCGGAAAGGTAGTTACGCGAACGTATCGATCCTCGCGGCCCGAGTTATACTTTCGTTGCTTTCCATCCACGGGCGATAAATAACACGTACGTAACGTCGGGACGTAAAAGCGTTTTACTTTCTTCACCCACCGCCCTCCGAGTTGATGGGGTGTGCGTTCGCGCCCACCTCGTTTCTTCGCCGCTTCCTTTTTAACGGACCCGGTGGGACGTCCGTCTCGGATAGCCTTTTCCAAATAGCAGTTTCCATAATGACACGTTCCGGGGAACGACGGGTTAGCGAGTTATAATGTCTGAGTTACCGCCGGAAATCACGGAAGCTTTATTGACCCCGTTCGAGCGGCGGCCACCACCGGTTGGATCGGGACGGGTCAAAGGGGAGAGATTTTAATTTCCTTTTCTCCGTCGCCTTTTCATTCCGATTTAGTTAAATCTCCTACGGACGAGTCGGAAGGGTACGTTCGTCTTTTTCTTTTGCTCTTTTTCGTTTTTCTTTTTTTCTGTCGCGCGAGAGAGCTGCCCGGATTTCCTCGCTCGCGCCGCCGCTCGTCGCGAGGTCGAAGAGGAAATTCCGAAGAATTCAATCGAAAACCATTCCGCGGCAAACGGGGAAATATTTACGACTTTCGTTTGAGTCTCCGATGAATAAATTATCTCCTTCCGAGAAATAGAAATTCGATAGAGGAATGGGAGACTCGAGTTTGTTTCTGAAATCAGCTGTTCTCCTACGTCGACGATTTTCATCGCGATCCATATGCTTAATAGCGAGAGTGAATTTTCGATGAAAAGGAATCACGTCTTTCGAGTTCAAGTGTAATGCACAACGCGGTGGTTGTGTAAAATAATAATAATAGACTTCCAACTTCAGAAGCAGTTCCGTATTTTATTTAGTATATTCAATAGAATTAATATCCACGACTATTTCGTACGCAAGAACTTCGTTTCGAGGTGTACTAAATAATCGTTCACAGTATTCTTTGACGGTTAAAAATGTTCTCTTGAGATGTAATATGAATTCATTGATGGTTCAAAATGTTCTGACTAGGAAATGATCGGTAGGTTTAAGGAAAATTATTATCTATCGAAAACGATGTGGAAGGGATGGTGAGTAAGATATTTTGGCGGAAAGTAAACGAGGGAGCAGTACTAGGAGTTTGGACGATGAATTAGTGATAAGGGAAGATTCAGGGTCTAAGGAAGATTTCGATGATGTACAAAATATTTGCTACGCTAACTTACGAGTAACCTTATCACTAGAGAATTAAATACAGATGGCATCAGCACATTACAGAAGAAAGAAAGCCGTTTCCAATTCACCGATCGCTGAGAACGATTACGAGCGTGATCGGTAATTATTTTATATTAGTCCGAGTGCGTTTGATTAATACGATTAACTATGATTAGCACGGTCCATTTGCGGCACGCTGATCGAAACGGCCGATATACGAAGCACCGTCCCGATGTCGATTTCGAGAGTTTGCCGATACTCTCGTGTACGACCCTGCGAGCCTAATTGCGCGACCCTGCCTCGTGTACGCGTCACTTGAAGTGCGCTCTCAAAGGATCGAATCCCTTGACGGTAGCGCCAACAACATAACTTCGGACACTCGTCCGCATCCTACGCTCGCGCGAACGTTAAAGGGTTATTCACGCCAAAACGGCAGGCGCGTAACGACGCGGGGTTTACCATCGAAACTGCGAAACGAATGTACCGCGATGTCCTACAGGGAGATCCGGTCGAGTATTTTTCCCGCGCTCGTGTACACAAACCTTCGACAATCATAGCCGTTCCGTTCGCCGGTATTGTTTTGAATTATGCGAGCTCAAATATTTGCCGCTACCACGGGCCAACGCGTACATTCGTCGCTGTTCGATCGTGACGCTCTTTTATTCCGTTCCATTGAAATGGGATTGTAATTGCAGGTTGTACCCGAGTTTGCGCGTACAAACTACGGGTAGCGTATTCTACAAGTGGGAACGTGAAAAAAAAAAAAAAAAAAAATGTCTCGCGAAGACCGGCCAGAAATGCTTTATTACAAAATTCTAAACAAATATTGGAGCGTGAACGCGAAGTAGATAACGCGCAGATTTTGCATTACGGAATATGAAAAGGGTCGAACTTGTTTATCTTATCCGCGTACTCGTATTACGTTTACCGTTCCGAGCAGCTCGTTACTTCGCGCTCGAAATGGAAAATCCGTCGTTACCCGTTTCGCGTTCGGTTTCAATATTTGTTTACGATACTGTAATAAAGCGTTTCTGGCCGCGCCCCGCTTTGTGTGCCATTCTTTTTTCTCATTTCCCACTTGTGGCGTACGCTCCCGAAGTTTGGCGGTTAAATCGCAGGACAACCCGTACAAAGGGGAATCCATTCCCAAAAACCGCGGTGGAGTGACGAGGGTATTCTCAAAGATACAAGATACGCTCCTGGATAATAGAATCTCTCGATGGAATATATCGCGGTAGACGGTTTCACGGTGTATCTCGAGCCTGAACGAAGCGCCCATTGTGCCCACCGTAATTCGGTGTGAGTAGAGCTTCAACAGCGTCGCGGCAGCTTTATTTATCGAGCTTTCGAAGCCAGTGCGCGGTACACGGGTCGGGGGTTTATGACTTCTTCTCCGTCTTAGGAACCCTTCGGATTGCCAAGAAAACGTACATCGCTCCTTGCCCCCCCCCCCCCCTGCCTCACCGCGTTGCGGCACGTGCGTTGATCGTAAATACGCGCGCTTCACAAACGCTTCGGGAATGCACGCGAGATCGATTCGAGCGGAAGGGTTGACTCGAATGCTCGATCAAACAAATGCGAGATCGATCCGAGCGAGAAAGTTGGCACGAATGCTCGATCAAAAATGCGAGATCGAGAATCCCGCCGACGGGATCGCGGGCGTTCACTCGAACATAGTCGAAATCCTCGACGTCTAGCCTCTGCAAACGCGCGTGGGGTGAAAGTCGAATAACCGCGTGAGTCGTGTTAGAAACGCGACGACGCGTTCGCGACGCTCCGTGTCCCGACGAGCGGAAGATTTCTAAACGCCCGGCTGTCTAGCACAGATTTATACGCGCGACGCGTCAGAACGAAGACTACTGTAACGGCAACCCGAGGTTGTAACGCGACAGCGACGCGTTTGTAATTAAACGCCCCCGTTACGAGTTTCGTACGTTTTTAACTTTCTCACGTAAAAGGACGGGAAACAACGTGATTCGACGGCAACGGGTACAGGGTAACCGCGAAAAAGTAATCTGAAACGTGACACCGTGACCGCGAGCTCAAATTAAACGCGCTTTGACATTATTAGCTTACAGACGCCATTTATCTTAAACCGAGTGTGTACCGTCTGTGTATCGGGGGGGGGGGGGGGGGGGAAGGGGGGCGGGGGCGGGGGGGAATCGTGTACAGCGCGAGCGCATACGAGATATCAAAGTAAATTGACACAGTTTCGCCCCGACATGCAACTAAAATTACTAAGCACTTTCTGCGCGTTTAACCACACCGGTCTATAAACATTGCCGTGTATTTACATTTCGGTATAAGTTCCCACTCGAGTCTCCCTCAATCGAGAAACGTCCGATTCGTGGTTCGCAACGTAATTAATCCGGAATTATGGAATAACGTTTGTTTACATCCACGAATCTGAACGCGAGTTCAGGGCGGACGGTACGATGGTTACGAATTATAGTATTAACATGGATACTAAACATACGCGATAAATAACGATGGGCGGCGAAGGGCATCCCGTTGCTCTAATTTATGATTCTCACCGGGTGTTTGGGTATAACGAAGAATTCAGATTCGAGGTAGGCTGCGCGAGCGAGAAATCAATCTCGAAGGAGCTCGACATTGTTTCGATAAATTACCAATCGGTACGCCGAGTACGCAGCTTGTAAACGCACCGTGGGTCGAGTACTCCTCCACTCGAGATACGCTAACTCGCGTCACGTGTTTCGAACAGAGAGGAGACACGCACGCCACCCACGCGCATCGAGCGCATTCGAATTTCGCGTACCGAATCCGGCAACGAATAAATCATTCCCCGTGAAAAATATCCTCGATTCGCGTAACGACGAGACAGCCCCTCGTTGTTAAAGCTCGAAAAGTTCTCGAATTGAAAGCCGTGCGCGCGCGGCCATTCCCGCGCCGCCGGAGAGACAAATTTTCGAAAAATCATTTTTACACGCTCGCTGACAAAACCAAAAAGCTAGCGCCGGAAGCGAGCGAGAGAGAGAGAGACTCTTCGCGATCCAATTCGAAAATCATCGGTAACCGTGTCTCTGTTATTCGCGCGGCTAGCTGTATCACGTTCATTGAAAACCATCGAAGATACCTCGTAGCCCGCGAATTTTGTAAATTATGGGAAGAATATAAAAGCTTTTCGGCGCGTACGCGAGGTATCGGAATAACGCGAGGGATTATCGTTACCCGGCGGTACAATGGCACCGAACAAGCGGTATATCGATTAATATCGCTCCGTAAACGATACGGAACCTAATTGCCAGAACGGCCTATGCATAGATCACGGCGCTGTTCTTCCATTGTACGTCCGCGGCCGATCGATTAAACAGTTAATACGATAAATCTCGATTACTCGGCCATCGGCCATCGACGCGTATGACGCGCGCTAGAATAACGTAGAATCTAGAATCGCGGCAGCCATTGTGTCTGACATAGACTAGACACGCGTACTCAGGTATGTAGATTGCGCGCCACGACACGTGCCATTAATGGCTGATTGCTCCGGACGCGTTTCTCGCTCCCCTTCCTCGACCTACCACCCCTTCGCGCGAATAGCGATCGAGAGCTTTCGTCGAGAGAGAAAAGAGAAAATGAAAATCTATATTACGTATCGATAAACGTTTGGATACAAAAAAGTGGTAGTCAAAATTAAACGCGTCGCCTGGTACTCGATACTTTGCGATTAACCTCTGATCGGCTAAACCGTTAACTGGGTGGATAAAAAATTCCGTGGAAACAAGAACGCGAGTGAATTGAATAGAGAGAGAGGGAGAGAGAGAGAGAGAGGCGGGGGCGCAAAGGAAGCCGATGCGCGCTTAAACGTACCTTTAATTGCGCCGTTTAAACTGCCAGAATTTCACGCCCGCGGATTCTCTATTACTCTTCCACTGGGGGATGGAGGGGTGTCGATTAAAAATTAAAACAAACGCCCACCTTGGAAGAAAGCGATTCGCCTGAAGGACACGCGTCCACGCGTTACGATTCTCCGCTCGTCAACGGAATATCTATTACCCCTGGAATTTTTTTGTTTTTTTATCTACGCCGAGTCGTCTCGTAACGTAACAATGACGCATTAGCACACACCTGGAAACCGGCATCAACAACGCGTAACCTTCTCCCGGAGTGATTTATTCGCGCTCGTTGCGCGCTTTAAAACGTTCCGCGGGTGCACGCTCTCGCTGAAAATATCGCCCACTCTCGGTGCTGCTTAATTTATTAAGAATGACCGCTGTAAACTCACCATTACGTTAAAGGTGTCGCGTCCCTCATGCTTCGGCGGCCGACACGACGAGCATTCCTTTGCATCCGGTCGACGTCCCCGTTGATACCCGAGTAATTTGCTTCGCGCAACACTTCATGATCGATGTACTACCACGATGTTTTCCACGTCGTACCTCGTTCCTTCGGCTTCGCGCAAATTCACCGGAAACCTTTCGTCGTCACCGAACCGTGGTTGGATCTTAAAATAATCGAAATGTCGTCGTGAGTATTCTGCGAGGCTCCCGCCCCCGGTGATATGACGTTCGACTACTTTCCACGCACTTGCTTGTACGCGTGCACTGAACTGATCGACGATCGTTAGTTCGCGAGTATCGTTTCGAGTCGCGTGCGACGTTTGATATTCGTCGTCGACGACGACGATTGACGGAGAAGCGCGTACCACCACTGTCCAGTCGGAATTCACTTTTCTACTCGGCTTCGCGGCAAAACTTGATCGTAATTACAAATCGTTAGGATAAACCAATCACATCGCGGAAACACGATCGTGGTGATTCGATTGTCGAATTCGCACGTTCCCCGCTCTGATCTCCCGAGAGAGAGAGAGAGGTAATATAAAAAGGAACACCCGAGAGAGAAGTTCTCGAAACACCCTCTGTTTTTTTTTTTATTTTCCACCGATGCGACTTAGCACCGCGCTCGATCAGAGAGGCCCGGTTACGCGAACGAAATTCGATTCGTCGCGAGTACGGTACGAAGGCAGCGTAATCGCGCGAGAATAGGGGTTGATCGGAGAAACGGGGTGGAACGCGCACGACTCTCCAGCGGCAGTTGACGCGACACTAGAGAAAATCCGAGTCCGCTTGCCGCCACGGGACGTCGGGACGCCTGCGCCCTTCGGCGAACGCATCCACGAGCCACCGGGTTTTACGTATAATCGGCGCAACACGCCAGTGTATTTCACGACGATTTCGGGGTAGGATGTAGCGCCCGCCGACGAGACTCATTAATTTCTTCGTCTTACCTGCGAGGAATCTCAGCGACGTGCCAGAGGAGGGGGGAATCTCGCCAAGGTCGCGCCGAGAATCCTCTCGTCAAATCGCGGACATAGTTTGGGATAAAGTTTCTCGTTTCGCGATTCCTTCGCGGCGAATGCTCGAAATAACTTTTTTCTTCGATGTAAGGAGCGGTACGACTTCGTATCTTAACGGTTTAATCCGACGGACGCTCGAGCGAGGTTTCTCGAGTGGCTCACGCTTCGTTTTCATTAAGCGTAAGCTCGCGTCAGGGTGTTAGAAAATTCGCCTCAAATTACAGCGCTCTCGCGAACCGCGCGCGCTTCGGATAGTTTTGAAGATTAGGTTTCTGTCCCTAGCGTAGACATCGCTCCAATTTGGTATTATGCTTTAGAGTAATTCGTACGTACTTCGAGCAAAGAAGGGAAAGAAATGTGTAAGACGAATATCCATTGTTATTAAATATATAATTCACAACTTTAGAAACCCATGGTTTATTTTAAATATATAATTCACAACTTTAGAAACCTATGGTTTATTTTAAATATATAATTCACAACTTTAGAAACCCATGGTTTATTTTAAATATATAATATACAATTTTAGAAACCTATGGTTTATTTTAAATATATAATTCACAACTTTAGAAACCTATGATTTATTTTAATCCGTGTCGTTGGTTTCGTTAGAAAGTCGTCGTACGGTTAACGAACTGTTTTCCGTACGTATCGATGGAATTTCTTGAACGACGAATCGCTATCGTTCGAGGTGGCGAAAGTTGATTCGTCGGAACTGTGGAAATTGATAATCGGGTCAGCGTTCGCATCGCTGCGTATAATGGAATAGCAACGTCATCGATCGACGGATGATAATTTTACATCGATGGAAACTCCGCGATGCGCGAACTATAATGACTACGCGAGGAACAGTAAGCTTCTGTGATTAACAAGCTTGGCGCGATACCGCTTTCGATTCGATGGTAATTTTGTGCTGTACCAGTGGAATCGCATAACCCCCGGAATAATCCTCGTACCGCGAAGACTATTAACGCTTAGGGATCGTATCCGGCTGATACGCTAACGATCTATATCCCTGATTATTCCTCAAAGATCGACTCGAACCACTTCCCAGCCATTCCGACGGTTTTACGCTCCGACGATCGGTTTCGTTCGGCAATCCGTAAAACCCGCATACGTATTTTCTTCCGTCGTATGTACGTCCGCGTGCTAATCAATGCTCCCGGCTAATCAGATTCGACGGGAACAGGATTTACGTTTAGGGAGGCTAGAAAACGATCGTCGACTACGCGGTAAGCGCAACGAAACCACCGAGAGACTTTGGCTGACGTTGCGCATCGTATTTATAATCCAATCGTACCGGCTCTGTCATCGATGGGTAGCGTAATTTACGTTCGATGGTTATGTCATTAGTTCGGCACAGGGACGATTACGAGCGCTTCGAATTGCCGGGCATAAAACCAACTTCTGCTTTAATCCGACATAACGTCGCGGGCCATTGAACGGAACTGGCTTTTCGTCATTTCGGGAAACGAGGAATACCATTCGCCTACTTATCACGCGGAAATAAGCGCCGCGAATCGAACGAATTAATGCAATCGTTACTTGGCGATCGTTCAGATGTATATGCGTATATGTATATTTCCATTTTACGCTGATCACGGGAAATAATATTCCGCGTGCCAAATTATCAACCAATTTCAATCCGCGCGCAAGACGAATAAGTGTACGTAAAATTATACGCGTATCGTGAAAACTTATCTAACGCGATAAAAGCAAGATCGTCGGCGGATCGCTTCTTCTATCTTAAGGTGGCTACACACGTAACCGCAAGCTTGTTAATCGTGCATAATTTTACTTTGGCATCCCACGGCACAAGCGTGCTTGAATAAATTAAGTTTCTGTTTCAAACGTGTCCTATTCGGGTCGCTCGTTTCAACTGGTTTCGTTGTGATTTCAAAAAGAAAAAAAAAGAAGAAGCATCCTTGTGTCCGGAAGATTGACAAGCTTGCACTTACGTGCGTAGACACCTTTAGGCAATGTACATTGAACCTGAACGCGATAACGCTCGCGTTTGTTTACATTCCTCGCGGGGAACGAAATACGGAACAGGCCGGATTCCGGGAACGAATTCCGACAATAATTTTCTTTTCCTCGCGTTATAAAGAGGAACGTTCGTCGTGATAAATTACAACGGTAAATTGTATCCGAAGAATCATAAATCTGCCACATTGTCTCGGCGCATAAATAATTTCTCCGCGCATTAAATCTCGCTTCGTTATTGTACCTAAGCCCTCGCGAGTACCAAAGAACACCGTGGTATATTTAATTAACGTGGACTAGTCGCAAAGTGCTTACCATTAAAATCTATAAAAGTGTTATAAAAGAATTCAAAACGCCGCCCACGACGCGCAGGGGGCTACGGTAACATGAATTATTTATGCGCGTTGCATCATGAGCATCGGTACCGTACGACGTTAAGGTCGCGCTGAAAAGTTACTTTAAATATTAGACGTCCCTATCTTTCCGCCTCTCGGAGGGGTTTCTGCAGAGTTTATTACGTCCCGTAATCCCTTTTCCCTTTTACGGGAAAGTTCGCCCAACGGAGAACGATGGTGCCGTTTAAGCCAGCAAAGCGCCGCGGCGCACAATGCTTTAAAGCGGGGAATTAGCTTTCTTAACTATTCTCCCTTTAACAAAAGTGAGAGGGTGCGCGTGCGTGCCAGTGTAAAATCGTCGGGATAAAGCCGACGAGCGTTATGACACCGCGACGACACAATTCGAATCACGGCGGAACGCGCGACTCGTCGACGAGGGTGATACGGTCGGAAAATAATAACGTCCGTTAACAGGTAACGCGCGTCCTCGACGTATCTGGTTTATTAGCGCGCATTAACGTCGGTAAAGTCCGGAGAATGGAGGACAATGGGGGGAGGGGAAAAAACGATGAAACGGAGCGGTAGCATGAAAAACTGGCGAAACAGAAACACGCGGCGCAAAAAAAAAAAGAAAAAAAGAAAAAGGTCCTTGTACCTCCATTTACATCGAGAGAGCCTCTCATCTCGTTCTCATCAATTATAACGAAGGGCGCGTACACTTGAGATTTCGCTTCAACGAGTGTACATCGACGGTTTTCAACGTAGTACGCGCCTCGTACTACGAAAATACCAGAAACACTAGTTACGTTAACTCGGCGCCGTTTCTGTTCCAAAACGCGCCATTGTTGACTTTTTTTTTATTACAAACAACGTGGAAACATTTTCAACGGGGGGTAGGGGAAAATCACGTTCCAGGAATAAGTGCCGGGGGCCGGAACTCGTACGAAATTTCGAGAAACGAATCGAGTATTCTTATCGCGTAGAGAGTATCGAAATGGGTCCATTAAATCGAAAGGTACGATATTTCAAGCGGTTCCCTCGTCCTTGGGAAACGGAAGATCGGCGTACGCGCGATATTTTATTAACCTTGGTCCTCGTCTCCCTCTCCTCGCCAACATTGTCGCCTTTCAGGATTCCTTTTCTTTATCACGGCTATTGTTAAAACATTCACGACAATAGGGATCGCGTTGCAGAAATAATTGGCAAAGTAAAGGCTGACTACTCGGCCGGAATTTCGAGAAACGTATCCTGAATTCTTATCGGATACAGCCCAGCGTCGAGATAGATCCGCTGAATCGGTGAGAGCCCCGAGATATTTCGAGCGACGGTTCCCCCGCCGCGCCGTTGCGAAAAAAAAAAGAAAAACAAAAAGAAAATCGGCTTATGCGAGATTATTGATTGACCTTGGTCCCCGTGTCCTTTCCCGGCCCGACTCCGCCAACGTTTCGTGAAGTTTACGGCACATCCGCAAATCGTAAGTTCGAGAATAAGGTCGATCTCCTTCCTGGCGCCATTCCAAAGTCCTTTATCACAGATCGTAACGCAGGTACAAAAGACGACCCTCCGAGCACGCTTCTTAGCCCGCACCGCCACCGCCTCACCCTTTCGCCGACTAAATACTCGGCGGATAATCCGGTAGGCGATCTCTGATTTCGTATATTACGTCGGCAATGCGAGACGCGTACGCCGGAACGTTGCGACACTCCTCCGTGACTAGATCCCCTCGTTTATCACCGTAAAGAATCTCCTCCAGTATGTCCGTGCTGCCCTCGAAGTACCGTTTGATGGTACGATTGCTCAGTAGCATCACTTGCAAATTCATGATCGCGTATACGAGAGCAACGCGCCTTGTCTCCTCGCAACTTTGTACGAATTCAGCCCTGGGTAGGATCTCCTCGATCTCCAGACCCTCGGCCGCCAGTTGTTGCCTCGTCGAGTCGCGATAAACCTCGACGAGAGACTCGTATCGATCCCTGACGGCGCGATCGGTCGTCAAGTATAAAACGCAGTTGAAGTCCAAGGCCGGGGGGCTGTATCGCAGGAACTGAAAGTCTATAGCGTAACAACCGATCGGTTTACCCCGATTGTCGCGCTTGAACATGATATTGTTCGCCCAGATGTCACGGTGGCAGAGGGCGTTGCGAAATTTCCTGGACGGCTCCAACAGAGCGGGTAGCCTCTCTGCCCATCTGCCGAGCCTCGCCTTTATCGTCGCCCTCTCCGCCGTCGTCAGCCCTTGGGTAAAGTCGACGAGAGCGCAGGCTCCTTTGACACAGGAGGCGAGCGCTCTCCGCGACCTCTCGTCCTGCTCGGCGAACAGCACCTCGTTCAGCAGGTGGCCGTAAAGATCGTGAATCGTTCGACCGTTGGCGCGACGTAGCTTCTCGTCCATGATCATGGATCTCGAGTGGAGCATCGAGAGGGCCCTCACCACCCATACGCAATGATCCTCGTCGAACGGCACGTGTTTGTCAGGCGTCACGTAACCCTCGGCTGCGGCATCCTCCAGGACGATTATCGCGTTGCTCTTACCCAGGTAACAATCGGGCATCCACTTCGGTCCGACACCGCGTCCCATCTTCTCCAGTATGTCGTTGTAAACGATGATCTCCTTGTCGAAGGTGCCGAAACGCACGAGAAACTCGTACTGCGGACTCTCCGGCGGCGGCGGTGTCTTCGCGAAGAATCTCAGAGTCGTGGCACGATCGTCGATCGTGACCGTGATCGAGAGATTGTAGTACTGGCCCAGAAAACCGTTTGGCTCGCCCAAAGGATCGAGACTCCATCGATTGAGACGGAAATTATCGTTGCGAAGCTTTCGCTCGACGATCTTACGAATGTCGTCGTCCACCAGAGGGAACTTGGGTTTATCGTTGCCTGAGCAGACACGCGATATCGAATCGGCCGGACAGCAGCCCGGATCGACGGTGATCGTCGCCATGCCGATTGCGAGAGGGTGCTGCTACTGCTAGTCTCGCTGGCGTGGGGCCAAATTTATAAGATCCCGTTCGCGCGTGCTGTTGCCGCGGGGATCGTAAATAAGCGTTCCTATGTGTTTCAGCGGAACACGCGAAAATGATTCTTGGACAAATACACGATCCTCCTTCGCTATTGCCGTCTGTGGATCTCTCTCCCGAGAGAGAGAGAGAGAGATTGCGAGCAGACGATTCAATGAAGCGGCGCTTCGACAAACATCCCGCCTCTCGGTCGTTGTAATTTATACATCCCGTAAATCTGTCGGATATGCCTTCTAGATGTGACGAGAAAACGAACCGCGCGATTTATGCCCTTTCGGTGGATAAAAACCCCGAGACCGCGATGGCGCGCCTGCGCGGAGCAGAAATTTACTGGCGCGTCGAGGCCGCGCGATCGGCGTACAGAAAAATGCCACGAACGAGCGCCTCCGAGTTTCGCGGTCGAAAAGTATGTCCGCAAGATCGAATCGCCGAGATATATACCGAACGAGAGATCCTTCTGCGTCGATCGCATGATTTAAGGCCGCGTCGCGCTTTATTCCATCCCTAGCATGTCTCGCCGAAGATAAGATAAGAGCCGGAGCGATAATGATCCGTCGATAAACAATGTGACGCGTCAAACGTTCAAAGTGAATAGTTTACGGGCGTAGAGTCAGTCGAGCTCTATTCTCAAATGTTTATTGTCAAATTAACGGTACTCGGAAATCTTTCCATTCGCGATAAACGCGTTCGGTTTTCTTTTGAAAACGTCAAACCCATTTCGGCGCGTGTACGTACACAGATACGCGGCTATCGAAGGTATATCGGGTTGGAGATACGATACGCGTGTTGCAAAAATGTCCATAAAAATGTCAGTATAAAAAAAAAAAAAAAATGATCGTTTTTCGAGCTGCTGCTCCCGTTGCAAGTGCCGTTATCGAATGTTGGCCGGCTTATAGATATTTCTCTGGGGAAAAGTAGCTTATGGCAATCTGAAAAATACATACACACAAACGTATCATAAAAAATATATATATAAAAAAAAAAGAGAGCGTTTACGATCGTTGAGTTACAACGTTAACCGACGTAATCGGATTATCGGGTAGTGGATAGCGAACGGCTTTGAGTCTATCGTTCGCGTCGAAAGAAGAGAGAAACGGCGATACGTAAACGGCACGTACGCATCAATGGGACCCGGAATTGTGCTAGCGAAACTGATTTATCACGTTACGCATATCATAGCTATTATCATTATTACTTCTTTTATTAGCTCGAGAAATCTGACCAAAGCGACTTTTCCTTATCGTAATATGTGCACACGTGCATTGCGCGAAGTTCAACGAATTGCACAAATATGTGCACGCAGTGCGTAATCCGTTAACACGCGTCGTGTATCGACAAACGCCTGTACTTTAGATACGCGCGAAGGGAGATACGTATGTATTAACGCGTCAAAATCGGCTATCCCGCAGAATCGATTATAAATCGCCGGTGGCGATTTACTTTAATGTTCCGTCGAAAGAACAAAGGGAGTCTAACGACGTAACTGTCGGATCGGGTGTACGCGTACCGGGACGGATATTATTTCACCCATATCAATATATGAATAAAATCCTTACGCCAATGGCAATACGATTCCACAAATTTAAACTACGAAACCCAACGCTCGTTTAAAGCATAACGCCGCGCGAATATCAAGCCCGAAGAATTGACGCCTTTAAAACCGAGGTTTATGAATATCAAAACTTTAATTTTTCGCTCGCTTTTAAAATAAATTTACCTCGCACTTATCCCGATGCGAATAGCGTTTAAAAAGCGGAGAGGCGAAAGACGAGGGCCATTGAAAGTCAGAAAAAGATAAGCTTCTCTATCGAGACGAACAGAATACGTAATCATATTCCCTTCGTAAACGTTTCTTTTTCAAAACAGGTTCGAATAATTACTGTAATTATTAAAATCAAAGTACTTGAAATTCAGTATACGTCTAAGTATCACACAGGGAACGTGAAATTCAACGTTCCGCGCGTCGAATTGATTTGTTGGCGCCTCGCGATCGTTCGTCAATCGTTAAGTCGAATGTATCGTATAAAAATGACTTTTGTCCCTTTTCTCCCAAGGGAGTAGACGTGCTCGAACTGAGTAACTAATTGCGAATGCTACTCGCATTTCAAGAAGGCCTTCCCGGAGATACTCGGTTTCAAAATATCACGTTCGCGCATAATTTGCAATTAGAAAGAGCTCGACGTATCGGAGTCATTAAGGTTTCTAAATAAATAAGTCGACTATACCTGGGCGTGGATTCGCGTTACGTTGTTAAGTAAGGGCCATTACAGCCGCTACAGTGTTACGAAACGAAGGACGATATCCCGTCTAATAAAATCGCATTTACCGGTGATCAATCACTTCGATTCGTTCCAGGTGAGACGTGACTACGTATAACTACGGGGCAAGAACGAGGAAGCGTAAACCGAAGAGCGCAATGAACGCGCAATTCCGATGAGAGCAAGAGGAAGAGAGAGAGAGGCAGAAAGAGAGAGGGAGAGAGAGGCAGAAAGCGTTAAAGTCCGTGGGGTGCTATAAAACAATTCCACGGAAACTTTGCGGCCCTCGTTGCGGCGAAAATTTATTTGCGCTCACCAAGAACGCATCCAACTTCTTGGGAACAACGTATTAATGAGGTCACACTCTACATGCCCCTTTCGACCCTCCCCCTCGCCCCTCCTACCCCCCCACCGTTACTTTACGGTAGCAAAGGTAATTTGATTAACTGGCTTCCGAAGGGTACGATGGGAGGCGAACTTGGTAATATTGCTCGATGCACATAGGAGGCATAATTATCGCTGCCAGAGCTTTCATCGTGCCACTCATTTGTGACTCTAGACGCGGGCACGGTGAACCCAGCGCGAGCGGTGAGTCAATTAAACTTATAGCGATGGTTTGTAAATGACTTTGAAAAAAAAGAAAGAAACGACTAAACGTCGCTATTCGTCGAGGCGAATTCATAATCGATAGCCGATGATCGGGCGGTCGTCAGATTTTTCTAGCGTGGAAATATTCGTACGGAAATTGCACGTGCGCGCATCGACAGGCTCGTTTGAAAAATAATAAAGTTACCTCGGCGAAAAGTTCATTCGATTGTCATTATACAACAAATTTCCTAGACCGGACGGCTTTTTAATTGCCCTTTCCGTCGTGTAGCCAGCAACGGGGCACACACGACTGGTAGTTACCGTGCGGGACTTCCCTCCTTTTTTTCCGCATCGGAGAGAAAACGCGGAAGCGGGCCGAAACACAATTCTGATTAATTGACGTGGTTTTAATTAAACTTTTAATTAACGAGCCAAAAACAAACAACGATTCGCGAATAGGTGTTACCGGCCGTACACCCCCCGGATGATTAACTACCGACAATACAAGTTTTCTGCAACAAGACAGACACCCGGGTGCATTTATGCGCATAAATTTGCACAAAATCTCTGGTGATTAGCGGTACGTATTTCGAGTCCCTCGGAAGCCACACGCCGCTCGTTCCCTGAGTCACGATATCGATGCTCTCGATATAAGAAAAGCATCAGAAATCGCGTAAGCTCCTTTCAAACTTTACGATACGTATTGGACGGGTATCGCGATCGATAACTTAACGCGTGGCATCATTATTTTAATCGTCCGCCTCAAACAGAATTCAGTTGGTTTTTATCAACGTTCTTCTCGTATTACCGTCCCATTGTTTATGGCATCGGTAAACAGTGCGCTGTTTGTTCAAAAAAAGACAAGGGGAACAACGTAAGAAAGAATATTTATAATAAAATAAGCAACTGCGGGGCACCTACGCTACGTCTATCGATCGATGAATCCGATGTAATGTACGTGTACATACGTATAACCATCCGTGCAACACAGTCACGTAAAACGGTACCGTATGCGCTACAGGAAGATCCAAAACATTCGCACGCTAACCACGTAGCGGGTGAAAATTGAACGGATGTTTCTCGAATTCGATCGATTGGTATGTATTCTGATTCATATACTGATTGAAATTTGTCAAATCAATACAGCGACGCTCGACTGACCCCGACCATTCGCGCGCTCCGTTCGACCGAGATTCGTGACTCGACTGGTTATCTCGAAACTTATTTGTCACTCTCCCTCGATTCTCTGCATTTTTCGAAATAAACGCTCCGCGATCATTGGGCGGCAAAAACGTCCGCCGTCCCTCGACAGGAATCATACCGTTCCGCGCAAATAGCCGAGAGCTTTGAATCACCCTCTATTATACGTTACATAAAGTCTCCGCGATTCGTATCGATACTTTCTGTGTACGGCCTTTGAGTTTCAGCGATCTCACGATGCCTCGCACGAAACTTGAAGCCGGCTCGCTGCAGCGGGATACGGAAGTACACACGTGTACGTCTATATACGAGGCGTCTCTTTCGTGGTGTTTCCCTTCTCGTATTCGGAAGTAGCAATCCCGGTACCAACCACTCTTCCCTGCTAGGATATGATAGCAGAAACAGAAATGCCAGGAGATACGATAGACACCCGTGCATCATCTTTGAGGGGTAGCGAGATGAAATTGTTCGCGGTGTTGGTAAAGAAATATTCGCCGTTCTGCGCGCGCGCAAACGTTCATTTACAACTGCAATTATCTCGCGCCTGAAAACGGATTGAATGCGACGGCAAAATTGCGTTAGAGAAAATGATAAATATTAATATTTATAATTCGCAGTTTGTGTATTCCCCGGGATTTGAAAGAAATTCCTTGATGCTTATTTAATTAATAAGTTTTTCATCGAGTTTCGAAACTAGGAATTGTGGAGATGCTAACGAGGTGCAGAATTCTCACCTGACTTCTAAGAAAGTTTCGAGCGACGATCGATATGAAGTTAAAGTCAGTTTTAGACGCGCGTAGACTGAAGTGTACACGTATACGTACATCGTGAGATTCCGGTGTACGTGCCCTTTTTATTCGGCCATTCAAAAACATAATTCTCATATCCAACTTCGTGCTGCGCTCTGACGCCGTAATAGGAAACCCAAGGGGCGTCATGAAAAATGTTTGTACGCAGGGTTGAGAAATAATTGAGTACGTTGGGCCTCGAATCGAATATTGCGAGTACAGAGATGTGATAATAAATACTTTATCGAACTGACCGCAATTATGCGAGAAATTATACTTTGTCCAGCTATACGACTACTCGAAGTATTTGCGAGAGAGACTCCGCTCCACTATTTTATCGCTGTAAGCGAATCTGGGAATGAACTCGTTCTTTAAGATTAAGGAGAAGAAAGAGGAAGGCGCGATGATAAAGATCTCAAGAGCGGAGCTACGGAGACTAGAAAACAGGGCGTTGAACGTTTGAAAATGAATGAATCAGTGCGAACGCGTTAGGAGCGAATCAAGGAGATTTGGATTTCAGCCGCTCAAAATATATGTCCTACTATCCCAATTAACTGTACTTAAAAGTACGCTGGATAAAATTACAAGTTCGAAAATAAGATATAAAAGTTGACCCGGGTACCCAATACCGACTGTTCAAACGAATCGATAAGCGTCAAGACGGTCCACGAGATTTTTGCATAATAAAAAAAAGAGAAAAAAACGGGAGTCAACCGAGATAATATTTCATGGCGAAATCTCATCTCCTTTGCGCGAAACGTTAATATACTTAGAAAATACCGAGAGATAGGTATGCGAACCGCTGAAAGGAGCATCCGAAATTCCGTTTTAATATCACCGGCATAGAAACGAATGTACGGAAGTATGTATACGTACTACATCCATCTATACACGGACCCCCTCGTGAATTTATCCGCAACCTTATCCATTCTCGTATTCGAAAGTCATAATACTCTTACCGCTCCCTACTGCGGGAAAAGCGATAACGGAAGAGGGGTGAGAGAGGGAGAGAGTGCGGGGGTTGCGCACACACCGCCCTCACGGCTGCGATTTTAAATTTAAACGACGCGACATTGATCCACCCTCGGACGGATTCGAAAAACGTGCCGGCAGTATTCTATGCCGGAACTTATGTTGGCGCATCGGTGGAGTACGAGAAGTATAACGCCGTGTCGCCTTATGAATTGCCATGACATCGCCAAAGAAGCTGCCACCGCGCAGAAAGTTATTCCGTGCATGAGCCGGCTCGAGTTTACCCGATCTATCTCCAGTCTCCGGTGCGAACGATCGATCGGTTCCGAGTTTACCGAAACGCTGTGTAAACTTACAAGTACTTGGACATCTAAAAAGAAAAAGAGGAAGCTGTACAACCGATGGCGGGACATCCGACGGGTTATCTTGCAAATGTTCGAACAGAATCGAGGGTACGGAGTTTCGAGTTATTTTCCGAATGTCTCGAGAAGTCCGTTGAAAATCTTGAAACGAACGTCGGTCTTCGTATCGTTTGCTCATTTGATTTTTACTTTGCATTCTTAACGTTCTTAATTCAAAGCAACCGAGGCTGTATAGGCTTTCGACGGCATCAAATTTTCAAAGATTCTCGGTCGCAAAGATCTCGCAGAATGTTTTAAGAGCTAGCGTGCTCCGCCCTTTGAATTGAGACGTCTCGACGTCTCGGTTGAGTGCCAACTTATCGACGAACCCATTCCGCGAAGCAAAATCGATTCACCGATACGTAAAAAAGAAAGTCCGACAAAACGTTGAACGCAGAGTTTTAATGTAAACAACGTTAAGGCGAGCCGTGCGTAATCTACAGCGCTCGCGCTGCGAGATCGTGTTTCCAGATTACTTTAGTTTAAATGTCGGTTTTACGTATTTGCTCGTAGTCCTTCTTGGCAAAACAATTCTGTCACACGATGTACGCAACGTCGAGCTGAAAGATACTTGAAAGTTTCCCTCTTACCCGAGCAATTATCATAATCGTTTCTGTCATTCCGCGAACAGAGAAAACCCCGACGATTCTTACCGAAGAAAGTACGCGACAAATAATTCAACATGGTCCGACTTCGCAACCGTTTCCGTGAACGATCATCAGATGGAGACGGTTACTACTGTAAAAGTCTCGCATTTTGCTCGATCGATTGAATCTCTTCTCGGCAGGATCGATTAAAGCTCTGTTCGGTCGACCGTACCAGTGATTAGAAGTCATCGGTACCGCGTGAGCCTGATTCTCTTTGTAGATCTCCAGCCAATAAAGATTCCTGTTCGCGCGATCGCATCGCGGTTTCCTCGGATCGTAAGCAACGACGGTGTGAAGACGCTCGTACGCCGACGTCGCGCTGTCTTCCTTGCGATTGTTAAAGTAAGTCTCGCAGTGCCGCGGGCCGAACGGTTCTAACTGAAATTAATTCTGTGAGAGGATATAGAGACAGCTTTGCTCGTACCACCCGATCGGAGATTAGTACTGGCGGATTAGCATTGAAATGGCGGTATCGAATGCGCCCAAAGGAAAACTCAATCTTGACTCGCGTATTGCCGGCTTGCGACGTTCAAAGCGGAAAATTATTTCCGCGTTCTTTGCGAACGAAAGGAGGGAGGGAGAGAGAGAGTGAAAGAGGGAGGGAAGGGCGGATAGAGAGAGATAATTGAAGTACCGGATTTCCATGAATACGCGAAGTTGGAGATAAAATATTCGCGGCGTGCACACTTGAAATAATTATAACCTCTCTTTTTCGTTTCGAAATCCAACTTACCACGGGATAGTATCTCGCGGCTCTTCGTACTTGCTCGTCCCTAGCCCGCATCCGCACCGACGGAATCACGTACTCCGTCCGTTGCATTTTCTCGTCACTTTTATCAACCACCCTATCGTACACGACCGACTTTCAAACGCGTTAATTCACAGCAAATTTCACATGTCGCATCGCGTTCAAACGTCCTTGTCGAAAAGTTCGCCGCAATAAAACGTCGCGCACCACGCGCGATGGAAATGGACCGAACGGAAGATGCGCGCAAAACACGATTGGAGCCACCTTCGGAGCGAACTCGTTTGAACTCGTTACCTCGCTTCGCAAGCGTGGTCGGTTACGCGCCGTATCTCGATATAACCTATCGAATTCACCGTATCGCTTTATCCACTATCGATCGCTAACCTCTAATTACGACATCGAACGAAGGATTTTACCCACGCGCGTTTTAGTATATACGTCGCGCTACGAACGAAACGAAAACTCTCGAACGACCGAAACGAACGCAAACGATTATCGGAAGCAACTTCAGAGCGGAGTTTTTCGAAGTTCTTATGTCGCCTCGTTACGAGGGCCACTATGCGCCATCTCACGAAGTGCGCAACAAGTTCAAGTTCCCGAGCGTGCCCGAGTAGATGATTAGTTCGTCGATTTTATGCGCCGCGGCGCTGCTTGTGTAATTCCTCCTAATTTTCGTGGTAAAGGAAGACGATCGAAATGATATTAATTAACCGTAGACTCTCGTATACATCTGCGAACGCGCGATAACCCTGTACAATGTTCGTTCGTCACCACTTACCACCTTCGAGGTTATCTTTAGTTAATCGATGTCAATGCTCGCCCGGTGAGTAAGTTTTGCTTAATTGATGCACGCTTTTTAATCGTACGCTTTGTCGGAATGCAAAACCGTGAGTCGGGAAACTGGGGATACGCGGTTTCGTTGTCCTCCGCTCTCTTTTTTTTTCTCTCCTTCTTTTTTTTTTATACCGCGAACGATCGCTTTTTACGAGCATGCGTTTAGCGGCAGTGTCATGCGGTCACCGAGTCCCACGGTTCATCGAGGGCCGTCTCATACATTCCAAACTGTTATCGCAAAAGGGCAGAAGTACTCCCGAGGGAGAACTTGCCTTTTTCACTCGTTCTCGCTTCCGAGTAAAATGTCGCTCACGGTAGCGTCCGCGAGCAACAATACATTCGCGCGCACGAAACGTCGACGCGAACTATTTTCAATTCCACCAATTTTTCTCTACGATTCTCGAGAAAGCGAGGCGACACTTCCACGGGATCTATAAAAAATACATTCTACGCCGCGACGAACGTATGCGCGCTGTTTCTCGTTATTCGGCGTACGGAAGGAATTCGTTTTTTTTTATCCTTACGAGGGGAAACAACGACGGGCAAACGATTTAATGGCTATTTTTCCACGGACTTGCGGTACATTCGTGTATTTTATTTTATATTGAAAAAATAATAAAGGATGATCGACATAGACAAATTTTCCATATTATTTCGCTACGATTATTAACAATAATAATCTTTCACGACTATCCGCGTCGATTGGTTTATCGAACAACTAGCGTATCAGAAAATACAGCTTTCGTTATTTCAGCCCGAAAACGTATGCTAGGAGAGAAAAAAAAACTGTAATTTAGGTACACTGCGTCCTTTTATATAACAGGAATTTCATTTCGGTGTTACGAAAGGGATGAGAATTCCTTAGCAACTATAGCGCAAGCCCGAGCGGGTCGGTACGAACGCGTTTGCGTAATTTTCGTTTACATCGAACGGCGTTTCGTCGAGTTCGTTACGAGGCGCGTCGCCGACCACGCGACTCTAATGAAATCGAACGGAACGCGGGGCGCGGTTAATCGCCTAATCAAATTAGCAGAAACCGGACGTCGGGGGACGAGCGGTGCAGAATTTCTGACCCATCTACCGCGAGTCACGTTTTACCGTTTTGCCCGATGAGAACTCGGCTTCAGGTCTCCACGATCTCTCACGTCGTTTCTTTCTCGGGTGTCCCATTACGACGATCCTATCTATCCAAATTCTATTTAAGGGAAGCGTACCGATCAAAGCGCATCGAGCTGAGCTAACGATGAAATAACCCTTTCGCTCTGTATTCTTCGGAAAGTTCATTCTTACTTTCCGAGCACGCTCCGATCTGGAGATCAGATCCGCGGAATTCTCGTAGCGAAGTTACCTCCCACTTTATCCGGATTGGATCGGATGCGCAAAAGGGAATAAAAGGCTGCCCTCTGTTTTCGCAAAACGACAGGAATTTTTTTGTTTCTCTGCCTCTCTCTCTCTCTCTCTCTCTCTCTCGCCCCGCGGTAGCTTTCGAGAGAACGTGGTTGCATTTTCTCCCTAGTCAGCCGGAATTTCTCCCTCGCAATTCCATCGGATCGAGTCAAAATCAAGGGGAAGGAGAATCCTCTCCCCTCCCTGCCCCCCCCGTCCAATACCGCGTATCGATCTTAATGATCGACGTGCCCTACGAACTGCCGCGATGCGCGGGGGGGGGGAGGGGAGGTGCAACGAGAAGATCCGACGCGGTCTCTTGAAATTCTATGCTACCGTAACCCCCGTCCTAATCTCCGGCGAGCCATCTCGCGCTGAACAAAGAGTCGGAGAGAGGCGTTTGGCGATACTTGGACGTATTTCTACGACGGGGAAGAAATCGCGAGCAGGTCGGATATGGTATCGGTACTACTGTAACTCTTCTCCTACCGTACCGAACGGCACGAGAACGGTCGGAGCGGTCCATGTAGAGAGAAAAAGGTAGATCGCGATGGACGAGGCAGAGGCCGGGGAGAGAAAGAGTGAGAGGAAGAGAGAACGGGAAAACGAGAAAAAGGGAAACGGAGGGAAAGAGATCGAGGTTGGATCGTAGGTACCGGGGAGGCGAACGGGTGGCGAAGGAGAGAACGCGTAGGGCCTCGGTGGGGGAGGGGGAGGGGGGAGGGGGGAGAAGAGGAGGGCGGGTCGCGCGGGTGGCTGGTGGGGGGGTAGCGGGAAGTGGGAGGTGGAGGTGGTGAAGGTTAAGGTAGGCAGGGGGAGAACCGGGGGCATGTCATACGACACATACGATAGGGCAGAGTTTAATCAGGTTCGACTAGTTAGTTGGCAGGTGCGAGCGTCGTGCGAGCGCGCGCGCACGCAGGAAGGAGAGGCGAGCTGCCTCCGAGAAGCGGCGTGGCTTCTGCATGCTGGTACCCTAAGCAAGAAATGCAACTTCAGGGCCACCAGACGCATCGCACAATGCCAATGGCAAGAGAGATCCGCCGTCGTCGTCGTCTCTTGCCCCCGTCTTCTTATCCTCCTCCTCCTCCTCCTCCTCCTTCTCTCCGCGGCTCTCTATCCGACTCTTTATCTCCGGACTGCCCCTTTCTCTCTTCCTTTCCGCCTCTCCTCGCGCTCAACGACATTCTACGCGACGACTAGTTCTCACAGTCGTTAAATGGTTATAATTTTAACTGCCGCGTCTATACGCGGAAACCGCCCTTTTCCCTTCTTCCGCCGGAGATCGTTTCCCGGAGAGAGAAATAGAGAGAGAGAGAGAGAGAGGGAGCGCGGCAAGGACGTCGCGACGCTCGAAGAACGTATCGGCACGATCGACGGACGACTCTCGAGAATCACGGTTATCGATCGGCACGCCGACGACGTCCGATCGATCCGATCGAGATTCTACGCGACGAAAAATAAACCGCTGCGCTTACCGACGACACGACACGACAAAGTTTGCGCGTACTCGTTAACGTTTTCACCGTTCCTTACGGGTCCGATTCATTTCCAAGAAACGCGCGTCCCCGCCGATCCCCGCCACTGCGCGAAAGTGTCAAAACCGACAACGGAATGCTCGATTACCTAGACGACGAAGGCCCGACCTATCGGCTTTACAACCGAAATGCAAATAAACCTCTCTTTTACTGTTATTCGAAACACGGGCGCGTCTGGCGATTTTTACCGCGACCGACTATCCTCGGCTACGACTATATTTACCGAGACACCAGTTCTTTTTTTTTTTTTTTTTTTTAAGACGATCCCCCCCTCTCTCTCTCTCTCTATCTCTCTCGCTCGCTCCTCTTCCCTCTCGCAAGACGATCGAGCCGTGACCTCTCGCGATCGCATAGACTCGGGGTTTCTCGTAACGAGCGATCGGCGTCGAATCGTCGGGGCGTTCGCGTTAATGGCGACGCGTCTCTACCGTATACCGTTAAAGGCCTCCCCGGTGCCCGGTGTACCTAATTAATGGCACGTCCGTGGATACTACCAATACACCTTACCGACGAGGGTTGAGGGAATGCCGGGTGAGCGCGCACGTGCGCACCGCCTAACATCCGTCTTACTCGCTGTCATGCTATTACCATCGCGTTTCAACTGCTCGGTAAATAGGCATACCTCGGTGTACGGATGATCGCGTACGGGACGGCCGGCGCGTGCTCCTCTCAGCCAGTACCTTAACGCTCATACGCCTATCGGCGTGTAATTAGCTCAGCCGCTTATCGACGATCTAAACTAGCCGCGGATAATCGAGACATCCGCGCGAATGACTTTCCGCCACGGGATTATGCGACGACGTTCGATTGCCGTACGAGCATCGCCGCGGACCGATCCGAAGATCCTGGAAAGCGCGAGTCGATATTTATCTCGTGCACCCCGTTCCCCGGGGCGGCGTTATTTGCGTTGTCGCGAGAGGCGTGTTCACGGTAAGGATTAAGCATCGATATGTTTTATCGTCGCGACGCGCGGAGATCACGTGGATGCTTAGATTACTGCTGGCAGAATTGACGGGTAGGAGAGTATCGAGAGGTAAGAATTCTATTTGCGCAAAGTATCGTTGCTCGGGGAGAAAATCCACGTTTCGCACGGAATTACCTGTATTCGAGGATTAAGAGAAATTAAGAGAGTTTTGAGTAAACGACTGCGAGTGTATAACGCGGTAGGAAGGAATATAATTTGCGCATCCCATTTGTACGCTAGTCACCGCTTTATTTTTATAAACCAAAAATTGAACAGAGAGACTCATGATTTTGTCTATAACCGAGAGAAGCTGAAACGAGCCAAACTCAAAACGATCGACGAACTTCCGATCGCCCCAAAATCGAATAAAGGACGTATAAACGGAAAATATCCTCGCGCTCTTCCGGCCAGCGAGAATTGAATAGAGATACCCGGGATCCCAGCGAACCCCAGTAGATCCCCGGGGACTTCGAGATCTCCGAAAGATCTCTGCCAGCCGATTAGGCGACCGTTTCAGGAAATTTCACGGCCGTCAACGGGTGTCGGAGGTTAACAACCAGAGATCGGGAGTCCCCCGTCGACCGTTTCCAATCGCAGGGGCAAAAAGGAACGCTCGCGGAGGTTGTTTCGGTAGGTGCACGGTAGCATCCCGGTAGCTAGACCCTTCCGTAGGTGATCACGATAGACGCGTCACGCGACCCGTCTTCTTTTGTAGACGACGAGCGCGACGCGTGTACGTATCCTCGTGGAAGCTGCTTCGCGGAGCCGAGGTCGTAACATCCACGTTGCGTGAGTGCGGGGATCATAGAGAAAAGATGTTTGCCCTCGGGCACCATCGGCGAGGCGCCTTTCCTATCGTGGATACGAATCTATACCAACACCGAGAGGACGGTGGCGAGCGTGCACACGACGAGACGAGGCGACGTGGACGCGGACGTCGCGGGGGAAGGAGGCGACGGAGGAGTAGTAGGAGGAGGAGGAGGACGGAGAAGGGGGAAGGAGGAATGGAAGGAAACAAAGAAGACGAAGAAGCAGGCCACTCTGTTAATGCGAAGTAATGGACGCAAAGCTGGCTCGCGAGCTACACAAATAATAGGCTACCACTCAGACGACGGCGCGGCGTGTTTGCGAGCGCCAATTCATCCTTTCGCTCCCTCCCCTCCCCTCCCCTCTCCACAAACCCCCCCCTTCCCCCGTAGGCCCTCGCCGCCACGCGCATTCTTCGATAACGGGCCGCCGCTTTGAGACGGCTAATTCAGCTTTATCCCGGAAGCGGTAAGTGAGACGATACCGTGTACGCGTACTCGAGGTCGTATACGCGCGATGCACTCGACGGCGCGGCGTACGGTCCTATAACGCCGCGTGGCAGCCAATTCGAAATAGCTGTCCCTCTCTCTCTCTCTCGCTCTTTCTCTTTCTCTATCCCTCGCGCGCTATACGAGAGAGGAGGACTCTTTAATCTTAATCTCCGACATGATCGTGGCACGCGCTCGCGTTCAATGGCGTATCCTTGGCGAGTACGGGGATCTCTTCCACTGCCGCGGGTTTCGACGAGCGGTTAAGAGATAAACGGAAATACGGGGAATTCGCCGGAGAAATGCGAGGAGCGCAATTAAGATTTTTCTGCCGGCTCGTCGTGCATCTGGAGGGGGGGAGGAGGAGGGACCCCGGCGGAGGATCTCCTCTTGCCTGGAATCGATGTCAAGCGGTTCGCGTCTGCACTTGACAACGATCCAGCGGTGCAGAGGGCATAAGGTTTTACGAGGTGGACGTAGAAATTGTACTACTCGTAACTTTGCCGCGGTGGAAGTGGACGGGAAATAAGAGTGGGGGGGGGGGGGAGGCGTAATTTATTGGGCGATTGCGGATTTAATAAAATTAACGAAAAAGAGAATATTTTTGGCGGATTCCGCAATATGCTGAAATTTATTGGCCAATTTTTCTTCGACATCGTGGGTGAAGGGAGGGGTATGGGAGAACGTGGCACGGGTGAGGGGTGGACGAAAAGTTCGCTCAGCATCCGGTTTCGCGCTATAAACGTAAATTTACTACTAGCCATTACGAGTACTATGTACCGGAGAGAGTGGGTCAAGAGCAATTCCGCGAGTGTGAAGGAACGTTTAAAAAAAAAGCATGAATCGCGGTAATGCGAGCCGTAACGTAGACGGCGAGCGTACGATCACGTTCTTTTTCTCTTTCCTTCTTTAAGCAGTCTTAAACCTCGATCCAAGTTAGATAACACGTGTCGCCGCGTCCGTGATAAATCGAACGCGCATCCGGTGGAAACTCGCGAGGCGAAAGAAACCGCGGAAACTTGGTAGGAGCTAATATTATAAACGTATCGGGACGAAAGATCGAACGGCGAGATCGCTATCGATCTTCCACGATTCACCGTATCGACGACGTTACGAGACGTCTGCCGATAAGCGGGACCGCGACGCTATACGCGAATAAAATACGATTTGCAATCGCGGAATTACCGTCACGTTACTCGTGGCAACGCGCCCGATTTACTGCACCTCGTTCCACATACATACATACCCGCTTGCCAAGCGCGCACGACACGTATAAAACACTTCTACGTCCGGTTGTTCCTGAATCCTGATTTCGGTCGCGCGACTACGATCAGCGGTGCATAGAGATCGTTGAATTCTAGATGCGCGCGATGGAAAAGATTATGGCCTTAACTAATGGCAAATGGAAAGTCGTCTCTAAAGAGGCTGTCCCGTCGAGTGGAAAATGCGAACCACAGAATTCGCGATGTTTTTCCGAATACCTCTCGCGTGTAGTCGAAACGAGGCCTTGGGTCCTGTTGCAATGCATCGACTCCACGCTACTATACTTATCATTAGAGAATAGACGTAAACGGAGTTTGCCATGATAACAATTTTCTTTAATCCTACATACATCGCGCGGATTTCTATTGTACTTCGAAGTCCGTTCGCGATGAAATTTCGAGACGTAACATCATTTCATTCTGTCTTTACTCCACACATTTTGAATTTTAATTAAAATATTTTGTTCATACCATTTTGTGTTATAAGGTATGCTAAATGTTTTGTTCTGCTAGTTTCGATGTTCTAGTTCGACTCAGAATCAGTTAAAAGTAAAACAATGCAATTCGGAGCACTATTGTAATTCATGCGACCACTGACATGAAATCGAAGAATGCGACCAATGTCCTCGGATCCTATTCAACTCTCTAATAACGAAGTTCATTCTCGCATACGACTAATTCACTAAGAACCTTTAACAACGAGTAGCCTCTTTTTAAAATATCGCACTCCAACGTTAAAAAGTACTCGGAATAAAACATGGAACTGCTCGTACAATTTTGTAGTCAGAATCATTTAGCACAACCACCACGTTGTACATTACACTTTAATCGAGGTCGCGTATTCGAGCAACGTTTCGCTAAAAAATTATTCATATCATCCTTATCATTTTCCGTCTCCGTTATCATTACATCCCCGCGACGAATACGATACGGTAAAAGCTTTCGGAAAAACCTCACGCTAAGAGCGACAGCCGTTAAAATTATCCAATTTCCGCGAATGGACCCGGCACGTACGACGGAACGTGTAAATAATCCGCCGACCGGGCAGACGAGCGAACGACTTTTGAAAGTGAAAACCCGGAGGATCGTAAAGCGCGCGCTGAAAAGTATCTCTCGGTGCATTATCGTAAAAGCATGTCGCGGCGTTCGCGTCGCGCCATGTACGACGCGTTGCGGAGGAGAGTTTATTCCGGTGAGCATCCCGCGATTGCCTTATTCGTTGCCGCCGATGGGTGTCTTCTCCTCGCCTCGCTTTAAGATTCGCGAGTGCACGACCTTGACATCGATCATCCTCGGTCCCGAGGGGTAAATCGCGCGAAAGTAATTTTCATCTTCCTGCCCCCCCCCCTCCCTCCCTCCCTCCCTCTCTCCCCCTCCCCCTTCCGTCTCTCTCGTCTCGTTCTTTTCGTCGTTCTCCCACTCTCCACGCATCCCACGCGAAATCTGGCGCGACTTGCACCAATAATCGCATAGTTCCGCGCCGAGGGCTACGGTTTCGTCGGACCTGGCTAGGAAACTAGCTCGTACCTTCGGTAGCGTGACTCCAGCGAATGCAACTCGCGTGCAGACGCTCGACGAGCGTCCGGCGCGGTTTGAATGGCTCTCTCGGCCGAGAGCTCCTCGCCCCGGTATCTCTCTCTCTCTCTCTCTCCCCTCGATTCCGGTGAACTCGACGTACGTTCGACGCGACTACGCGTCAGTCGACGCGGTGGATCCGCGACGGGTGCACCACTTTCGAACTTTTGACCTGAAAACGAAGAGAGCGCTCGCTCGCTCGCTCGCATGGGGAGCACGTAGCCGTAAGTTACCGCGCGAGGTCTCGGCCAGGAGCGCTCTTGAATCCTGGATGAAGTTTAGTGGCACCTAAGTCACCCGAGGCGCAAAGGATATCTGGTATCCTGACGTACGGGGGAACGCGATATCGATGCTTTCGCCTCGCGTATCTCTCTCTCTCTCTCTCTCTACCCCTATCCATCTTTATCCTCCCTCCCTACCGATCTCTCCTTATCTCTCCGCGGTTGATCTCTTTGCCGGGGGAGAAATCCAGTTTGCTAGGAAACGATATTGAAAAGTTCGTAAAGCACCGGCCCGGTCTCTTGTTAAGAAAATACGTCAATTTGTACCGCGACCTTATTTTAGGCGTACCGATATCGCGGAAAACTCGCCTTATCGCGGATCGCTTATTATAACCCGGCGAAGCGATTTTTCCTATCCGACGTTTATCGAGGAACTTTGGTCGATTCGGTACAGTTTTTGGGTGGATTTCTGAAAATCGACGCGCGAGGTTGAATCGTTCGAGCTATTGGTTCGATGAAAACTGTAATTCTGTTCGAAGCTTCGTGTCTTTTTTTTTATTTTGCAAAAAATCGAGAGATAAAGAGAGAGAGAGAGAGAGAGCAGTTGCGGTGTGAATCGGGGAGATCGATTTAATCGATTCTCTGTCGACGCGATAGAGGAACCATGCAACTTTTTTTTTTCTCTGTATTGCTACGGGTGTTCCATGAGACTGCCTCGAGCGGTAATTTCGAGAGTTTCTATACGTGTGTCAGTCGAGTGAGTCAGATGTTATATTCCCCTTTTTTTTCCTATCGAGCCACGATACACGCGCGTAAAAGGAACGTACCGACGGGTACGTCTGAAATCCGCTGGAAACTATTCCACAGCAATCTTTGAATCGCCCGTACGAAGCTCGGCCGAGTTCTCCCAGCGAGCACGTCTGCTTATAATTAATCCGCACCACGCGAAATTGGTACTTTCGGTTACCATTCCCGATGGCATTGAACCCCGGTGTACGAACGAGTGATTCACACCTGGATTCTCGAATTATATCGTGGGAACCAAACGGTCCGAACGAAATCTCGCCAAGAGTTCGTACGGGATACATTTACTTTTTGTATCGTTAGCCCTCGACGAGCGACCGTTACGAAAAACTCCAAATCACTCTAGATCTGCTGAATTTTATCATCACGACGATCGATCCTACATCGAGTCGGAAGAGTTTCCCAGCGAGCTCGAACAATGATATCCTTACGCGCGTAATTTGAAAGAAAAAGAAGAAAAGAAAGAAATTCCGTTCGCCGTTTGACCGCGTCAGTTCGAAATACCTGAAGACGTCTCGATGGCCCCGCATTACTCCCGATCGACTAGCAGTGTAACGCGATCGCGCGGGACTCGAGCGAATCTAATGATTTTAATGGGCCGAGCACACTTCTCTGAACCGAAGAGAGGTAATCCCGCGAAGCAGTTTGCGAGTAGTTCTCGCTACCGAGAAGTCATTAGCGTAAGCTCAACCTGGCACAGTTTAAACGATAATCGGCCCACGTATCGTGACCCCCCCTCGCTAGTAGACGAACACCTTCTGCAACGGCGACGAATCATTGATATGCACCTTGCTGCCTTAAGAGGATTCGTCGGGTACAAGGGGCAGGGGGGGGGGGGACGAGACAATGGCCGAGCGGTGTCTGTGGCCCTGTTCCGTGACGCCCCGTACCGAAAATGCGGCTCACGTGCGACCAAACGTGCTCTCCCTGGCCACCGACGGGGTCTGACGGATCAATGAACAGGAGCCGATCGCGGGCTCCTTGCCAGCGAGAGCGCTACGTCGCGTCGTGAGAACATTTCGGTGGAACGTCGAGACGGACGCGCGCTTTTGTCTCTGATTCACGAATGGACCGGTGGGGAGGGAGGGGGGGGAGGTGGAGAGGCCCGCGACGTCTCGACGCGACTATAACTGGGTTACGTCGCTGTCAATCGGTATTTCCATCGACGTATTAATTTTAGGGAGGCGGCGAGAGAGAGAAATATGGATAAAGGTTTGTAAGCGGCGGTAAGAAAGAGTGTCTCGCGGCGACGAGCGTTCGGGACACCTCGCCCGGTAGGCATCGGGTGTGTACTCCCGGAGACAACGGTGACTAGGTAGCAAAGAGAGAAGAACTGCCTTTTAGGGCAGTTAAGCGGACGACGACGACGACAACGACGACGACGACGACGACGACGACGCCTCTCGTTTGATCCTCTCTCGTCCTCGTCTCGTCTCGTCTCGCCTGGCCTCGCCTCGGATCGGATCGGATCGGATCGCGCGCCCATCGCCGCTCCTCCTTGCTCCTCCTTGCTCCTTCACGTCGCGTTGCCTCGCCTCGCCTTTCCGTGCATCTTCTCGCGTACACGAACGCTCGTTGCCGTCGGCGGCGGCGGCGGCGGCGGTGGCGGTCCCGCGACCCCGATCCTTCTCAGAAAGCGCGCAAGAGCGTTGCATCGGGTTTTTAGCGCGATCTTGAAAACGGAAAATGTATCTTTTTTCGCCTTACGTACGGGCGTTCGTTGCTCGCCCATCGACAGTTTCGACGAGAGAGTTGCTCGTTCCTCGGGACTTGCTGAAAGTCATCGGCGAAAGGGTGCGCGAAGAGAGAACGCGATAGTATAGATAGACGATGAATACTGAGATGCGGGAAAGAGAGAGAGAGGGGGGGGGGAGCACCGATCGAGCACAATCTCTCATGAATATTTATCGCCGGCGAATTAATAATTGGAATTAATTTTCATATTATTTCCAAGATTTTTATATCGGGGAATGTGTCACGGCTAACGGTCGGCGCGACCCCATGCGGAAACCGGGGAAGGAGAGAATGATGGATGGAGAACGTCATTCAAATGTCGAACAAACCCGGAATACGGCGAGAATTCTGTGAGGGAACGAGGAGAGGCACAATTGGAGGAACGAGAAAGGATGAGCTCGCGTTGGGACGGTTATCGATAGGAGGGAAAGAAAGATTGACCGTAGGGCGGGATGAGGAGGAGGAGGAGAGGAGGAGGAGGAGGAGGAGGATGAAAAATGAAAAAAAAAGATGAAACTTTGATGGCACCGGGCTCCCGTAGTCCGCGAGCATACGCGTACGGCGCACCGCGACGAAGAAAGAAAAAAAAAAGTGGAAGGATGGAAATCATGGTCAGACGAGCAGCAAAATTGCGAATGAGTAATAGCCCACGGGTAACGTCCGGAATGACGATTTTTCCGGTCGTTACGCGGTGCTCTCGCAAATAGTCACCGCGCCGCTACCCGTGGAACGCGAAGCGGTGAGGGGGTGGGAGTGGGGGGGTGGTGGGGGGAAGGGCGACGAGGTGGAGGAGGGAAGGGCTATCTCAGATCGTACTCGAGATATCGGTTCTTCTCGGAGTTGCCCTAGACGAAGAAAGAAAGGAGGCACGAACCAAACGAAGAAAAAGGGCGAAGCGTGTGCGTATAAGACTGTGTGTACGCTCGAGTACGAGGAGCAGCGAGAGAGAAAGAGAGAGGGACGGAGGGGGGCCGTGGGGAGGGGGCGAAGGGTGAAGGGCAGAGGAGGATGAGCGGATCGAAGGAAGGATGAGGTAGCGCGATAGCGGCGAAGATGAGGGAGGGGGGGGGGGAAGGGCGGGAGGTGGAAAACGCGGCCGGGCTACGAAATGGCCGGTGCCCCGAAGAGGCCAACGATCGAGAATGACCATCCGACGTCTCCCTAAAATAATGACAATCTCTCTCTCTCTCTCTCTCTCTCTCTCTCTCTCTCTCTCTCTCTCCTCTACCCCAAATATCTAACGAGGGGCGGGGGGGGGGGTATCCCTGCCAACCGGACGTCACCCCGTAACGCGTCCCGCTGCACCGTCGAGGAAGAAACCGGCGAAAACTTGGGTGAGAGCACGAGCGAGTCGTCGCGAACGAGATCGGTTTCGCCGAGGGATCGCGTCGACTAGAAGTCCCCTCCGATCGATCAATTATCGAGGGATTCGGAGAATCCCGACAGTGGCGTCGGTGGCGATGTAGTTTTCGGTAAATGTGTCGAAGCCCACCGACCCGCGATGCGGTGTCGTTGCCCTCTCCTCTTGGGTCCGCTCCGCGCTGGTTGCACGGCTTGCCGGCGTCTGCCGTTCCCATCGTCATCCTCCTCGTCGTCGTCCGTCGTCGTCGTCGTCGTCGGCGTCGCCGTCGCGATCATCGTCATTCGGCTCTTCTCCCCCGTTCCTCTCCTTTCCTTTCCCCGTCTAGCTCCGTCTTCCTCGCTCTCACCTCTCTCTCTCACTCTCGCGATATACCGTCGAGGAGCCACCACCGCCGCCGCAACCGCTGCCGTTGCTGCCGATGCCGATGCCGGTGCCGGTGCCGGTGCCGCTGCCGCTGCTGGTACGAGTAGGATATCCCTGTCCCCTCCGCGAGACCATCCTCTTATTCCCACTCCTTCGGAGCACCTGTCGTGCCAGGGAGTTCGGCGCGTTAGGGGCGCTCGCCGGAGGTAAGTAGACGGCAGGTTATCAGTCGGCAGAACATCTTCGTCGCGAGCGGAACCGTAAACCAGTGTGGTTGCGCATTCTTTCGTGGTGGAGAGAGAAAGAGAGCGGGAGACAGAGCGCGCGATAGAGACAGAGAGAGAGAGAGAGAGAGAGAGAGAGCAGTGGCAGTGGAGGAGAGGACAAATTGACGGACACACGTCGCGTACCTTTTTGACGGATGCTACCTTGAGTCTGTCGTTGCTGCGCTCTGCCGTTATCGATAGTCACCGGCATACGGGGTACGATCGTACGATTCGCCCACCATTAACCGCTCTCCCTACGCTCGTCGTTCGTCAAATCATTCGCGATCCTACGCGCGTCAGATACGTTCGAGCAGTCGAATCGTATTCCCCCCCCCTCCCCCCCGGGAATTAATCGCGTCAGTGCCGAGGCGACAGCGAGAACAACCGTAAACCTGGGAAAGCGACGATGATCGCGACCGCGCCAAGGTAAACGCCGTCGAGGAGGTCACGACGGTCAACCCGAAGGTGGATTGTGTTTAGTGACGGATCACGCAACCCGCGCGAATCAACTCGTCGTCCGCGAGGGAACGTACGCGCCGACGATAGATCGTCGTTTCGTCCGATAGTTAGGTGGCACGAGCCCAGGATCCGACGACGATTCGCACGCAACGCGAGGTTCGTAGGCAAGAGGGGAAACGGAGGAGACATCACCCGGGGGTAAGGCGTGAGAAGGAAGGCGAGGGGCGGGGGCGATAAGGCGATAACGCGGCTGCCGGGATGCGGCACGAGGAGCCACTAAGCTGCAGCTAACACGTGGCGACTCCACACGCACTCCGCGATCGCTAGGTGAGCCTCGATCTCGTATCAAGATTTATTTAATCGTAATTGGATCGAGCGTGATGTCGCTCGATAATCGAGTACCTCGCCGGTGGTTGCAATCGTTAAACGATATACTACGATCAGGTACGGTTTGTCACAGCTCTCGAATGTCCTCTCGCGTATACGTCGTTTTGATCCCGTCGACGGAAAACCGACGAGTCGACTCGTCGCGACCGACTCTCCGTTACGCGACTCGTATCCGAGAGATATTGTCCGGAGCGAGGAGCCGCGAGTACGTAACGCGTTTACCGTAATCGCGGGACACGGTATTCGATCGAAGGTGGAGAATCAAAATTCCTGTGCTCTCGACGATAAAACTCGATTACGTTTTACTTACTAACGACTACGATACTTAGTTAACGACTCGCGATACGCCCCATTGGTTTTTGCGCGCACGAGACAAAACTCTATTATTAATCAGCAGGATACGCGATCAACGGACAATCACGTAATCGCGGTGTACGAGTTAGTTAGCGAAACGCGACGCGCGAGTTTCAACGTCTCGGGGTGCGAGTCCCGAAGGATTCTATCGCTTGGGCCGACTTTCGGCCACGAATGGGGCTTCCCAATTGACGACCCTTCGGAAACTGCGCCCGTTGCGACAGTTAATGGTAACCCCGGGGCCGATGATCCGCCTGTCGATGTAAACGCGCGTGGATAGAGCAGACCACGGACCGAAAGAGCGAAGCGGATAAGGTTCTCGTACGAGGAAATCGGGTGGGGAGGGAATGTGGTCGGTCGGCAGGCAAGAGGCCTCACCAAATTTTCGTGCCGCTGGTCTGGGCGCAATGTGCCTCTCGGATCTCCACGTGCTTTCAGGCCTCCTCTCCTCCCTCTGTCTCTCGCTCTCTCTCTCTCTCTGTCTCTCTCTTTCTCGCGGCCTCCCCTCGTTCCCCGTCCTTCTCGATCGTGCTCTCGCCGAGGCTCACGGTTCCCGCGGGCCTCTGTTCCTCTCTGCTCTCCTCTATCCTTTCCCTCTACTCTCCCTCTTGCCCTCTTTTTCTCTCTCTCTCTCTCTCTCTCTCCCTCTTGCCATTTCTTCCATACATCGACTTCTCTCTCCCACTGTCTGTCTCTCTGTCGCTCTCGTTCTTCCTTGGAGGAACCGAGCGAGTCGAGCACCCAACCGCCTCGCGGAGCCCCTGAGACGCTGAGGAGTTAGCGCGCGCATTCCGGTTAGCGGTCCGACGAACGCTTAGCCGATCCTCCTTCTCTCTCTCTCTCTCTCTCCCTCGTCCTCTTTCTCTCCGGATCTCCGTCTCCCGACGTCGTTCCTGATATCGCTCGCCACTGTCAAACGCCGGTCTCGGCATTTTAGCGACGGTATATCGAGCCAACGATGGTAGGTCGGAGATAAGTCGACGAGAGGCGGAAATGATTAAAGCCGTACGCGGGGTCTTAAAGAAATTCGGATATCGCGATGACAGATATGGCCGGGGACAACCTTTACACCGTACGCAACGTAGGTACGACGAAAGGCTGTCGCGCCGTCGTAATAAGGAAGAATCGACTGCGTGGCGCGCAGAGAGAGAGAGAGAAAGAGAGAGAGTAGAGTAATCAGTAAAATAACGTATAATCGCGAAGAACGACGTTCGGTGGGCTTCGCGACGAAATCCGCGCAGACGACGAGTCTCTCGCGGGAAACGTAACGAGTCCTCGTGTCCCGCCGGCGAGTTCGCCATCTTCCGTCTCGTATAAACCGAATTCCACGTGCCTATCGCCAATGTCAACGTCCGAACGACACGTTTTACGATGTGAACGCGTCCTAACGCGCTATTACGCGATCCTGGCAAAAGGAGAGGCCGACTAGGGTGACCGATTCACACACTCGTCCCGATACCCCGGACCGGCTCCGAATATCCATACGTACGCACGGTACGCGAGGGGATACGCGCATGCACGAGCGGACGAACCCGATATACACCTGCCTACACCTGCACAGCCGCTCGAGAATTCGTTACGCAGATTCGCCGAGTCATCGATTTCGTACCTCTCTCGGCGAGCCCCGTTTCGCGAGAGGTTCGGCTCGAGCAGGACTTCCGTGTTAGTCACACGAAATAACATTTAGGAGCAAGTCATTACCATTTCTTCTCCCCATCGCGAGCTCGATTTGACATAATAACCACCGCGCCGGCTATACGATCGTTATACGCGACGACGCGTCGCGCCGTGGGAAAGAAAGAGGATAACGGTGTCCGCCCCTTCGCTCGGTTTTTTCTTTTTTCACGGAAAATCGTCGTGACCGACTGCCAGAAGGGTTGGTGCGAGTAGTCTGGCGTTAAGGAGACAACTCGCGTTCGCCCCGGCCGGGATAATAAAATCCTGTCGCGAGTGACGCGATATTCCGGTAAATCGATTATGGCACTCCACGAGCTCGAACGTCGAAACAACCGAGCGCGAGCTTTCGTGCGCTCGAGCGACTACCACCACGGACTCAAACTTGCGGCCGGGGTACATTCTTTTGATAATTTGCATCGAAATAAGTCGCCGAACGTCCGTTTGGCATCGCCCGGCGCGCAGTCGTTGGCTCGAGCAAAAGGAGTACGCTAACGGTTTTCGAACAGGTGTCATCTCCTTTTTTCCGCGCTTCATGAAATATTCACCAGGCATACGATTACGTTAGTACCGTCGCGCTCACTAATCCGTACGTTGTCGGGGGGGCATTCAACCTCGCTGGCCGCGGCCATAGAATCACGCCCGACATAACTTTGCATTCGTTTGCCAATGTAATTTTCTCGGGGAATTAACATCGGCGTGTTGCTACTTCGCTTATTTGTTGAGGTCGGGGACGAGGAGAGCGTGTGTATATGGCCGGTGCGCGGTTAAAGGAATAACGACCGGTTGCGCGTACCTACCCAGGAACGATGGATGCCGCGCGAAATGATACGCGCCACGTCGATTCCTGAATTTCGGTACGAAGGTCAAATCGATCATACGGAAATTTCTAATGTCTACCGTCGGCCGGAGCGAATGTACATATTCGATACGCCGGCGCGTAGAGTGCGTCGTTCCCTCGAACCTGGGAACGCGTTTGGTAAACTCGCGTTCGCCTTTAACCCTTATCGGATTAAGGTGTCTTCGATGGAAACGCGTAATAGTTATGTTCAATGTGAGAGAATCGAAGGTTCTACGCGAAGGGAGGATAGCAGGAGTAATTTTTATAATCAGCTACTTCTTTTCGCCGGTCGAGCGCGATACGAACGAGCCGTGAATCCCTCTACCAATTTCGCGCGCGTAATATTATTGTAATCACTGTTATTCGTGGCAAATAGTCGTTATCGGATCAAACGAATTACGTTCCCCCGTAATTACGGTATTTCCCGCCATCCGCGAGATCTCTACGAATATCAGCGAAACCCGGTGGCAGGACCGAAGTTTCTTCGACTTTCGAGACCATCTTTATTCAAAATTTCGATTCTATAGATCGTCGAGGGATCGTAGAATAGCGATAGGGAGTGCTTTCAACGCGATTGAAATTACTCCGATTCGTTCGAAATCCCCCTTCTCCGTATTTGCGTTGGACCGAGATTACGCTGGGTTAATCAGATTTGTTTCGTTCACCCGCGATTTCACGGTTTCCGGATTTTCGCGCAAATCGGAGCAGGTACTCCGGGCAAAAGCGTATGGACCATCGGCCGTCGATTTCCGCGGCCCATGGCCCGCACGTGCATCGCCGCGGTTATCGCATTCTGGTCGGACGGCGATAGCGGCGGTCGCTGGCTATAATACAGTGATGGCCAAACCATGTCGTAACGGCAGCCATATTTCGTCTATCAGAAAATTCTAGAGAGCCGTATCCTCTGTTTGATCGGTATTTGGTGTAATTAATACGTGCGAATGTTTTTTAATTCACTAATTAATATAATTGTGTAATTAATGTATAGAAATTCTAGAAATTCTAGAGAACCATATCTTCTATTTGATCGGTATTTTGTGTAATTAATACGTACGAATGTTTTTAATTCACTAATTAATTAAATTGTGTAATTAATATACACGTGTTATCACACGTAAACATACGCATGGTATTAGGAGTACCGGAAAGAAATCTATTATAATACATAGTAGCTTTTGAGCTTGCAAGAAGAGCTTGGAGACTGGCCGCCTCCGATTTCGATGAGCTTTGGACACGTCATAGTAAAAGGAAAGCTATGCATATGCCCATAAGAATTGTTCTCCAAAACTCTATCGTTTTTGAGAAATTTAAGATGAAAGTTTTTTATTGTTTCACAAAATAATATAAGAAAGAGGACACGCGACAACGACCAGTGTATTACATTCCACTTTCTTCGATAGATAATTCAACGTTCTAATACCAACTGAAATCTGGCCTGTCGCTCTATTACGTGTTCTCTCGGATCTCAGCCCTCCCTGAGAGCGACATTAAATGTCTAGAAGAGCGACGTTCGGCTCGAGAACTACAATTTGGCCACCATTGCTATAATACAGTGGTGGCCAAACCTTATCGCGATAGGAGCCATATACCGTCTATCGGAAATACTGCTGAGCAATATCTTCGTAATTGATACATAGCAATATTTTGAATTCATCATTAACACCAGGTTCACCGGAACCGTCAATTTGACGAATTTCAAATGTTGAAACGAAATATCAAAAAAACCATAGCATTAATTTGAAACATTTTATATCGTAAATTGACTCTCAGACTTAAATCGAATAAATCGATTCTGTAAATAAAATGCATATTTTCGTTTACCAGTCGATTAGACGGGTGGTCGTAGAAATTTTCATAGAAACGCCCGTAAACCTAGCGTTAAAAAGGACCCGCGACAACGACAAGTCCCCTACATATCCATCAGTTCCGATACATAATTCAATGTTTCTAATAACGACTGAAACTTGTCGCGTCGCTATTACCTGTTCTCTTTGCTTCTCCTCGATATCCCTCCGCGGAGGAGGCACGTTAAACGTCTATAGGATCCACGTCGGTACTCGCGAGCCCCCACGGTTTGGCCACCGTTGCTACAATACTTTACGCATCGAGCGTCGCGTCGCAAATACTGGTCCGGGCCGTAATCGGAGCGTTGTTACGCGCCGCGTATCGTTTTACTAGCGATGCGATTCGTGCGCGGGCACTCGCTATATTCCCCGTGGTGGTACGCGAAAACCGGTATCGGCCTAGATTCGTGCCATTATCCATTATCCGACAGCGGCATTACGTTCATTTGACACGCTATACGCTCACGCAAAACCGGCAACCCGAAACAATTCTGCTCGCCGTTCGCGTTACGCGTATGCGATTCACGCCCGTTACTTAATACCACCGGTGATACTCGTTAAGTTTTAACGAAGACGTAACCGTAACGGGGGGGGGGATAGAAAGAAAATCCTGCGAAGGAGGCGGCGGCGGCGGCTACGTACGCGAGATCGCGTTAACCCAGTTTCTCTTCCCTCGAACAACTTCGGCGCGTGTTGCGGCTAAACGGGGATAATGATGTTTCGCGACAGGTGTCGGTTTTGCGGTGAACGATTGGGGGTTTGGCGCGACGTGGAACTTCGGTAATTTCCCCGGCGCTCGCGTCGTCCGCGGTTTTAATAGATTTCGCGCGTGTACGTGGATTTACGAATGCGAAGCCCGGGGGGGGAACCACGCTCGATTCCGTCGCCCGGCCGCGTTTCGAGTTTAAACGCTACTCGAGTGGCAGGTGGGAAAATTTCTAAACCCCTGGCGTCGAGTAAGCCCCGGGTTGTCACTTTGATTATAATTATAACCGTGCGTCTCTCGAATACCCACCTCGCATTCGTCCCGCGTTACGATAACGCTGCCAATGAAAAGTGGGCAAGGTTGAAATCGCTAGGAAGCGATTATAATCGAAACCAGCGTCACGATCGACGCGGACGTACGAATTTATAATCGATCGAGATCCACATTTGCGCGCGCGTTCTAGATCCGCGCAATAATCGTACGAGCGAAGCTTTCCATCGTTTACATAAAACATGCGGCCTACATGCGGTACGCTCGCCACAATACGATCACGATCGCGATCGTAAATTCTCTCTCGACACAATGAACCTACTTCTCCTCGGTACTAACGCCACCGGTATATATATCTTCATAGATCAAATCGATCTCCGCTGATTGGATACGGCCACGCGTTATTATACGAAACACCTGACAGAAACGGCAATAACGGCAGCTAGTATAACCGAAGCCACGTAACGGGGTGTCCATGCGTTAATTATCCTGACCGGTGATTCGCGGAGCGTAACTCGTTAGCTGCCGCGGCGCGCTTATATCGGCGAACTTTCCATTCACGATGCTCGATCGGCGTGCGTAACGTACGCGCTCTCCCCGGTGCATTAACATAAACATACCGCGTCGGGTTCTGCGTTCGCACGGCCGAATGCCCACCGACGCGCGTACGAAACGCGCGTTAACGCGCGTCTGTACGGGCACGGCACTCGTTTCGGGACGATCGGACATTCCGCGCGCGATAATTGCTCCTCGTCGCGGTCACCGACGCCGTCATCCTTTTTCGCCTCCTCGACGATCGCCGTTTAATGTTAACATAACCGATCTCGATCGCCGCAGAATTGATCGTAAAGTCGATTACTCGGCGCGATTGGGCAGCGTAAAGAATCACTGGCGGTATGCTCGTTTCGTTCTCCGTATCCTCTTCGATTCGCCGGGTAATAAATTCGCGGTGTACGACTTGAGGGGGGGGGGGGGAATGAATTGGCGGAAAGGTTACGTCCCACCTGGAGAAATATGATTTTGTTGCGCTAGAACGGGCGCTCGCGTGCCGCGAGACGCCGCGGGCGCCGCGTTATCGGGTTCAATTATAATTGCTCGTTTTGTCGTAACTACGTTATTTCCGCGCGTCGTTGATCGTACTTTATACTGCGTTATCGCTCCAGCGATAATTGATAATTCACCGTGAACCCTCCCATCGCGAAAGTATCGCGCGTGGCTAGCAATTATCCTCGTCGAATTTTGCCGAGATTTTTGATAACGCGCGAAATATGTGTTTCCGGTGGGGGAACGGGAATTTCGCGTTGACCCGAACGGGTACGCACCGACGGGGTCAGATAACACGTGCCTCTTCCTCGTGTTTTTTTTTGTTTTTTTTTTACGCACCTCCGAGAGTCCAGGTCGTTTCTGTATAAATTACCGTTGGCCTACGGTGACACTTACAAATTACGGTGAGACTTAAGAATTAACGACTACCGGCCCGAAGTCAACAACGTCTACGACGAGAGAGATCTACGAATCTTTCAGCGACAACGACGCGCGTTTGTCGCACATTCCAGGAATAATTCGCGCGTTACCGGGCGCTAGGGAATTATGCGCGTACGCGTAGTACGTGCCGGCGCGAGACGCGTAATCAGGATTTATAGTTACGATACATAATTCCTGATTAATGGCAGGCGAAATAAGAATTTTCGTACAGCCGGCAGGACGGTTATAATAAAAACGATTATGAAGACATTGTCGCGTCACTATCGCCGATGAATAACTGCGCGTTTATGTAAACCCGTTGCACGATTGTTCCATAAATTTCATAAATCTCGAATGAAAGTACCGAGAGCGCTGAGTATTAAGGTAGAAACTTTCGTGCTAAACTAACATCGCGATTATAAAACCTCTCTCGTGCCCGAGTTACAACCCACTCGCGGTGCTCGATAAATCGATCGAGGGAATTATTTACTCGACACGACGTAAGTACACGGAAATACGAGAAACGTGCCTACGAACGCATCTTTCGTTTACCGTTTGCGACGCGTCGCATCCGTCGGCCAACGATTTCGCCGACGCTACGCTGCCAACTAATCCCGCGTTGCAATTAACGCGCTCAAGAGATTTGCCAACGCGTTGCGTTTACTCGCGAAGACAAATCACCGGATCGACGGTGATGAGCGCGTGCTCGCGCTTACGTACCATCCGACGTCGATTCAGAACGAGGGGTAGAATAATCTTGGGGAACCGCGAACTAAAGCGGCGTGCACACCGGTCGAAGGGAACTCGACGGCCACACGGTGCGGCGTAGTTACGAAACTCGTAACACTTTTGGTGTTCTCCGGGGCTCTTTAGATCGCGCTGTGTGCGCGCTGCTCAACGATCCCACGAGAAGGATCCCGCCGAGGGAAATTATTAGCGTGGGATTTATCCTGCGCGGAGTACCAGAAGTGGCAGAGCGAGGGACACCGTTAGGAGGATGCGCGTCGATCCCTAGTGGCCCCGGTAGAGTCACATTCGTGGAATGTATCGCGCGCGCCTTTAGATTTCGAAGATAATGTCCGTGGAAAATCATCGGTTACGTGCCCATTGTTGCGCGCCAGAGGCACGATATCCTTTCCGCTAGGCGCACGGCGTCTTTCGTGATTCCATCGATTCGCCGACGTCACTCGTCGTCCCGTAAAGTATTATTTATCCTCGTTCGACGATGACAACGAATCGACCGTTTGTCCGTCGTCAAATTGCTAGCTGTCCAGCCACGTACCACGTCGCTGCCAATTTTTCTTACGCTCCCGATGAATCTTTAGCTTTAAAACGCGCTTAGTCTGGTTGCGTTATCTCGGAAAGTATGAGAAGTACCATTTTTATAATGAGAATGGTCACTTTTAAGCGTTATCGGAAGGACGAAGTACGAGCGCGAGAGAAACGGGATCGATTAAAGAGCGAAGAAAATCGAGGGAAATCGATTTCGGACGAAAAAGCGTGCAACCATATAACTGTCGTACTTGTTTGCGCAATTTTACGGTTGCTCTCGTCGGATCTACCCCGAACGATCGTTACGGTAGGGTAAGCACGAAACGATAGTTCTTCCTCACCGTCGCGGCCACGAGTCATTAACCAATCAGCGATAATTGTTCGGCATTCGCTAATGTAAATTCGAATCGGGAGTGGCGATTGAGAGGGTATGCGAGGTGAAAGAGAGAGAGAGAGAGAGACGTGAGCGAGGCGTTCCCCTCTACAGACGCCTCAACCGCATTAATTAGATATGCCCCACAATGGGGCATTCGTAATACCCGAGTCGTCACGACGTAAACCGCACACGTAGGCACAACGACGCTTATAAACCGATGTCTATCGTCCGTAATCCGCGACGTGCCACTTATACCCGCAACATAGTAGTAAACTCGATTTTAATTAACGTCCCCCCCCCCCCCCCGTGTACGCGGCGGCGTCCTCGTGCTCAAGATCAGCTGCACGGCGTCTTCGTAGGCGCCCGCTTCTTCGTTTTGCTCCATCTCCCACGGTCGGAGAGGCTCTAACCTCGACATCGCGACGCACTCCGTACGTCCAGATGGATAAAGCGAAATTATGCCCGGGGGCGGAACGTGGTTTCGTTTTTGGGGCGCAAGCGCGGATATTATATTCCATGCTCGGAAATGATCGGAGCAATGAGCGTGTGCGAGAGAATTAAATGTAATTTTGATCGCCCGGAGAGTGTATCCGTTCGGTTCGAATTGTCAGGGTTTATAAAAAGTATATATTTCTATTATTCTTTTAAGCTTCGGTATTGGAAAAAAGTACAAACAAAAAATTGTTTGCTCACCGATTACGTAAACCTGATTCCTTTCAAAAATTTTTTTTTTACCTGACGTCTGAGTAAATACAGAAAAGGAATCAATTATCGTGAGCCAGCGAATTAAATTTAATTTTTGTTGTCTGGAGAGTATATCCGTTCGGTTCAAATTGTCAAGGTTGGTAAAAAGTACATATTTTTATTATTCTTTTAAGCATCGATATTGGAAAAAAGTACAAACAAAAAATTGTTTGCTCCTCGAGTACGTAAACCTTCTTCCTTTCAAAAAATTTTTTTACCTGACGTCTGAGTAAATACAGAAAAGAAATCAATTATTTATCAATAATCCGACGATAGTGCCATCGTTGAAAATGACACGGTAAGAGAAATCTGTTACGCACTTCGAGCGTCGTCGTGAGCGACGAGCGATAGCTTTCGTGCGAGAGTAAAAAGTAATAAAAAAAAAAAAGATATTTAAATCGATCGACTCGATCCTGAATCGTTTCGGAACGGATCAAAGTTTGCGACGGTGAGAAGAACGAACGAGATACGACCTACGCGTCTTCCGGCTTTGACAAGAACTGTTTGCCCCTCGTCAAAAACGGAATACCGCAAAAAGAGGTCTGCTAAGCGCAAAAATATTCCTGTCCTCATTAAATGCGACAAAAAATCATGAATTATGGGATTTGTCGTTATACTAATCTACGAGTCCGACGAGGCAACACCTAGTGTCGAGCAAAAAAAAAAAAAAACTGGCGAGCGTAACCGTCGGGTATTTAGCCGATCGGCGGGTGATTCGAGAAAGGGAGACAGAGTCGCGCGTCGAAGAAGGGAGGAACGAGGAAGGAAAGCACTCGGCGAGCGGGCCGTATCGCGGCGTCTATCCGATAATCATCCGCTGTAAGGCGATCGTTGTCAATCGGAGCCTCGAACTAGCGATGCGTTTAATCTGGCAAAAACGAACGGCGGACCTAACGAGCCGCGAACGTGCTCGAAATCGGCGCAGAGTATTTCCCCGCGGCTGATCACCCGACGCGGAGAATGGTCGAAACGTATGATGGATGAATCGATCGTACCGTTTACGCTCATCGCGACGATCGTTATTCCACGCGTCAAATTATCAATACGAGAGTCTTTGGGCGGGAGAGAGCTTAATAAAAAAAATTTGTGCGCGCGTTGGGATCAATGTATACTTGTTAGTGTACCGGCATAGGAGAATGAATATATTTACTCGTCGCGTTAGTTAAGAATCCTCTGAACCGGTACTAAATTATTATTGATAACTTGATAAGCAATTAAATAAATTAATCACTTTTTAGTTTAAAAACGTTTCTATGCTGGCGTACCCGTTACTCGATTCTGGTTGACGCTCGCACTTTAACGAGAATTGATAAACGTACGAGCTGTTTGAAAAAAGTTTCTTAATCACTCGACAGAAATTTTATATCGTTCTCGGGTCTCGATCGGTGACCACGCTTAAGACGTCGCAGTGTTCGTACCCTTTCATTTCTCTATTTATTATCAATCGTTAAACTAAGTATCGAGCAGAACAACACGTTCGATCTCAACGCCCGCCCACCTCTCTTCCGTCTCCATTTCCGCACTAAAGGGTGACGCGGATCGTTAAGCGAGACATTGTTGGCCCCGTAAAATACTGGTTATACTGGTCGATCCGTAGATTTACTGTACTCGAAAACAACATTAGTACGGCGAACCGAGGGACAACGAACCAGCCGAACCGGTAATGTCTCGCTTATCGATTCATTAGCGGGTACGTTTCCACTATGTTCGAACTAACAAAGCGTCGTTGGTAAGCAGGATGAAAATCGACATGCGAAACACGGTACTCTGTATCACACTCGATGTAAGAGCTCGGTAACGCATTACCCGCGGTTGGGTATCTCGCGCGACGTATCGCTTTTAATAGTTCGACGATAACGATCGTCGGATCGACGATAATCGGTACCGCGAATCAGATACGGTAATATACGAATCTCATTAACAGGTATTACCAACGGCATCGCTAATGCCGTGCCGCGAAACAATGCTTCGCGATACACCGATATCGAGGGACGTAGAAAAATATCTGATACATGGAATAATTAGAAATTGCTCGGAAATAATTAGTATCCGTGACGAAGGAGAATATGGATCGGCCGTTCAATATTTTTCATCCGAACGCGATCCAACGCTGCCATTATTATCAAGCACGACGATCGATACAATTATTTCCCCGATGAACAACGTTACGATACTTGAGTCGAATCGTTTTTACCTCTCGTAACGACTTTGTTACCCTTTCAAAACATCGACGTTCCTCGCAGAACTCCTGTTCCAGTTAAATCAATTATCGAAGAGAGCTAGGACTTAATATCCGTAACGCGGAATTCGCGTTTCGTTAATGAGAGAAGAAAGGGGTTTAATTAATCGAATCAACGGGGTCGAGAAGAGGCGATCTTGCTTATAATTACGAACTATAATCGTCGGGAGGAAAATAAAGAGAGAAGAAAGGTGGGATCCTAATTCGGTTGAAAACGATACCCACGTTTGCGCGCGAACGTCACAATATCCTGATTCCGCAAGGATGGATCGGGTACGCGTACGCTCGAAACCCCATAACCATGATTTCTCTCGGCGAATCAATTTTGCGCCGAGAGACCTCCTTGGGATTCGAACCGCGACCTGAAGCGGACGGTGTTCAGTTAATTTGCTCGCTAGACCATGGTGGTCGGATAAATTAAAATAGATCCGGCTGCGAGTAAACCTACGCGGCCGTCTCTCGCTCGCACGTGACCGGGGTAAAATTAAAATCGCTATCAGTAACGACCGGCATTTTTGTCTTTACAGGGAAGCGTATCTCATCGTGAGAGGCTGGGACCTCCAGGATGCCAGGGGTGTGGAGGTTGCTACGTATGCTGATCTATATGGTGAGTGATGCGCAAAACACATGCTTACGGAGTCACGGGAGGAGCCGATGGAACGACGGAGAATCGGAAATCGAAACGTATCTCTCTTTTATTCGCGGGCATTGGAATCTTGACGAAATTCGAAATCCATTTATAAGAGGCCTAAATCGCTGCGGACTTTTCTCGAGTCGCTAGTGTAAAGGTACGTTTTAGTTACCACGACCGATCGCAGTCGTCGACGATTCGTTGTAAGCGCGAGACGTGCGAGAAGTTAATATGAACGAAAGTGGAAGAAGGAGACGGTCGTGGTAACCAAATCCTACCTTTACGCTAAAAACATTCCAGCGATCTTAGCCCGAGTACAGACGCGAAACATACTGGCGTAACACGCGACACGATGCACCAATAGACTAATTAGGATGGTGTCTTCTCAAATACGTTGCTAAGACATTTGCAACGGAGTTGCGGTACGCGTATGTCACGTCTGTACGCGGCCTTAGGTTCGCCCACGCTTCGAAATTTGCCGATAAACAACAAACGGCGTAACGGACTACCATTAACATCCGGGAAACCGGGGAACGACGGAGAACCCGGAATAAAACCCACGCGGGAATGCAATTCGATATTGATTTAACAGTGGGCCGGTCTAAATTCTAATAAATCCATACGAATATCCTGTTACGTGCGCGACCGTAAGAGTGCTGGGCGATCGATTACGGTGGAAACGGTCGGCGGGAATCGCACACGAGTGCACCGATAGCGATCGTTGAAATACCGTTTAAAGTTTAAACGATCCTCGGTAACCCCGGCGCTTCAATTCCGCGCAATTATGGAACGTGTAAAGATAATCCATCGGATCGCGGAAGTTAATAACGCGTCAACGGCAACGATTAAAAGAACAACGCGTTCGTGGTTACACCTCCGGTATTAAATTAACGCGCGTCGGTCGCACCGCCCCGACGCGGCGCGCGGCGTTCACACGGGCTCTCGGGCCTAAGTAGTTTCTTCTCCCTTATCTCATAGCGGTTCCTTTTGTCGGCCAATTAAGCCCTAGAGCGTGCTGCCTCGACCACCAATTTCGATAATGGGCCATAATTTCGAGTATGTTTGTACAGCGCCGCGCGATACCCGTGGATCCCTTTAATTAAAGTCTAACGGCCTCGCGGGCCAAACTCTAATCACGCGGAAATATACCGTTCGAGGTGATTACGTACGGCGAGGCGGGAAACATACGCGTTTCCGGAACGAGGGGAGGGAACGAGGGACGCGTCGGACGTGAGGTACGTTTCCTATCGCCGCGTTTCACGCATTGCACCGCTGCAATGAAATTTAAATGGGTACGTTTGCTATGACGCGTTACGTCGGCCGCTAGACGCTGGGGCCGCGCGAACCGTCTGGTCCGAGAGTAAAATATTCGAAGCAGTCGCACGGTGTTCGTTGCGAAAATGATCGGGCCGGAAGAAATTTTTACCGTAATCGGGGATGATAAACTGATTGAAATGGTGGCCAAATTAAATTGTTCGTACGATTTGCTTGGTGCACTGTATAAGAATCGGGTTACCGAGAATGATGCTTGAAAGGAGGTGACTGTGCTAATCATTTTCGCGTTGATTTCATAAATAAATAGATACATATTGAATAACACGAAATAAAACGAAGAACTAATTATTAAGAAAAGACTGTATATAGTGTGAAGAAAGTAGTTGTTCTTTCGGCTTAAATCTAGATCATGCACATCTCTGGATCTTCGGATCTCCAAACTGTTTTTTACTCTATCAAATGTACTTCGGGTCGCTGATCACGAAATAATTATAGAATTTCTATTCTACTGAAAAATATTTTACAAGAAATCACACGTGTCTGCTTACTTTAGAAATAGTTCGGAGATCCGGAGATTCGAAGACGTGCATGATCTAGATTTGTTCCGTTCTTTCATATCCACGCGACGAATATCATTCCGCGACAGCACTTTTGCCGCAAAAGCACGAGTCGGACGTCTCGGAGGAAACCGGCCCCCTTCCGCGTCAGCCGTATGCGTCCGACGCGTCGTAGGAAACGTAACTGCGCAGCGAAGCGACGTCCGTCCCCGAGACGGACGCGTACGAGCAATTCGCGATAGCTCGATGACAATGCGATGACGCGACGGGAGCCGCGACAGCTTGCAAGCGGATATTCCGTGCCTACTCTAGGTACCGTTACGCGCGTCTTACGACCTTCTTTTCCCCCCTTTTTCCATCGCCGGCAGCCTCCTCGGAAAGTTATTCAGGAACCCCGGCGCAACCTATTGGCCCCACGACGTTATCGCGTCCCCGGAATGAGACCTCTTATTGCGGCCTCGCGCAGGAAACGCGTCGTCCTCTCTCTCTCTCTCTCTCTCTCTCTCTCTCTCTCGTGTTTACCTCGCCGATTTATGTTCTTCCGCGTCCACGTTATTCATAACCAGACATACTCATCGGCCGGTGGATTAGCGTTCGCGACAGTGGGAACCGCGGCGATGAGCAATTTCTTTTTTTTTTTCTTTTTTTTCCCCTCCTCCTCGTTTCCGGTGGAATTTGCGTTTCGTGGGATACGAGGTTACCGTTTAGTCGCAGTCGTACTTCGCGTCGAGGAGAAAACAGATTTATCTGTCGATCGTAAAGATGTCTTCGCGAACTCTCCGTTATGTTATTCCACAATTTTTTTATAATATCGTCCCTCGAACGGATCGCGGGGATATAAATCGGTGTCGATCGGAGTTTGCGAATGAAAATCGCATTTCCTCGATTCTGTTAAACTTCGCGTTCAAAGAACTGCGAATATTTTCCAGGTCTTTTAAGCTTCATCAGACACTTCGTCGCTCCCCTTTCCGGTAATCTACCGTCTTCCTGTCTTTTTTTTTTTATTATTAACTCATCCTAAATATGTATATTATAATAATACAATATATTATACGTAAATAATAAAAAAAATGTACCAAAACATGAACATTACGACTGAGACGGTAAACCACCGCCCGCGCGACCGAACGAAGATTAAAACGACATACGTTGTCCGTCCGTTAATTTTCTCTTTCCCCACGTACGACGTACACCGAATCTTCGCGTGACGATCGCCCTCTATCGCGATCTCTGCATTCGGAGCTGAGAACAACGCGCGACGCGGAGAAATAGATGATCGTCCCAGCGGTAGACGTAGAAACGAACGTGGAGGAAACTATTTCCGCGTGTCACCGGGAGTACAATCGGGTAACCAGAGACGGGCATTAGTATTCGAACGCCAGAGGAGCCGCGGATGGGAAACTCACCTACCGTCGTGCCACGGGTTCGAGTAACTCCGGAATACCGATACGCTCGCCGTTGTAACGAACCGCCCGTGGAATCGTAAAGTCCGTATATACCGCGAATTGCTTCCGCCCGGAGCGAGTAATATAAATATAGTTTGCCATTCGTTTCACGTTCGGAAGCACGAGCGCATTGTCTCTCGGTGATGGACGACCGACGGAGAAGCCAGCCGCAAACGTCGCGCGACGCTTTGAATTTCCAAAGCGACGCGTCTGCGTTTTCCCGACGCGTCTGAACGCGCGCGCACGACGTCTCGACGGAGTCTACGACCGTAGTGGCTTCGGAATGGGATTCGAGAAAAAGGGAAATCCTCGATCGAGCCCTTCGCTTTGACTACGGCAGACTTTGAGACGCGCTTGACCCCAGACGGTAGGAATTCAACGGTGCAACTTTTCGTTGCATTTCTTGAAAGATGTATTGAAATAATGAAAATACTGAATTGGACGACATTACACGAAAATGATTTATTTATTCGTATTCTGCATTCTTAGCGAACGTACTAAAGACTAACTTTGACCATTTTTTTTTATTATTGTTGTATCATGGTCGATATTTTACGGTCAATAAAATATTTCCGGCGTCTACCGTAGTGAAAGTGTTAAGGAATCAATATTAACCCTGCATTGGTCGCGTTCTTCAATTTTACATACAATAGTAATCCAAATTGTAGTTTTTGCTTTTAACTGGTTTCGAGTCAAATTAAAACATTGAAACTAAGAACAAATTGTTCATTACAAATTATGAAACAAAAGGGTCTAAATAAAATATCTTAATTAAAATTCAAAATATGTGAAAAAAGACGGAATGAGACGTCGTTACGTCTCAAAGTTTCTTCGCGAATTGACTTTGCATTACAATCGTAATCCCCGTCGATCTACGCAGGATTAAATATCATTTGCCTACGATCATCGTTCCTCGGCCGAGTGATCGAGCAGCCTCAACCCGTGATCATTGATCTTGAATCGACGACCCTGAACCGTGTCGCAGGGCAGTATCGTGTAAAAACGCGGCTGCGCTCGCTCGCTCGCTCGTTCGCTTCGGAGCTCGCGCGCGGACGTGCACGTACACAAGCGCGTGTGCGCCCCGCGTACGCCAGGTGCGTAATCATTTCTAATGAAACGTTGTCATTTAACAGTGCGATTGTAAGAGCGCAGAAACTTGTTTTCACTTGTGCGAAAAACGGCGACCGTTAATGCAGCGGTAAAGACGCCTCTCCCGTTACAGCATTGCGCGAGCACGGAATACACGTGGAACACCTTCCCATCGTCGATGCTCACTTACCCGGGCGTACGTGTCGCTTGCGACGAGATATTCTTCGGCTACGTTTCTCTAGATCGCGCGCGGGGCCACGCTCTTCGGGGTAATACGCCCAAAGACGTAAAGCTAAGAATGCACGAAGGAAGAGAGGAGAGTCCCGTCCCGTCCCGTCCCGTCCCGTCCCGTCCCGTAACGTCCCGTACCGTCGAGTCGCGTCGTTTCTAGAAATCCTCGAGGCGAGCACGCCTAATCTCCCACGGCCTGTACACTCGCTCACGTACGCCCCGCGTACTCTTCTTACGAGATTCTAGGATACTACAATGTACCGCAACATTGTTCTTACGGTGAATCGTTAAGCCGGATCCCATCGGCGATGCGAAAAAATCTCGAGGATCGCCTTAATGGGAATGCTAAAACGTTTATTACAGTTTACGACCGTCAAGTATTCGCGTAATGGATTCGTTAAATGATTCTTGTATTTATGGAATGCCGATTCGATTATCGTTCCCGCGCTCCGAAGAATTTATGGTTCGTACGAGATCCACCGGGGTTCGTACGTATAGTACGGTACGTACTTACCTGCGTTGCGCGGGTAATTTATGTCCCTCCGGGGGTGAAAATGGGAATACGCCGGAATGGGAAGTTCGTTAACGAGATCGAATAGAGTCCCTTTTGTCGAAGCGTACTTAATCAGGGAATATTCTTCGCGCGTGCACGATAATTTTGCTCGATCCCTGGCTTATTTACATTCGCTGGCGCTTCTCTTATTCTAATCCGTTAACCATTTTTATTTGGATCGCGGCTCTTGCGCGACACACATGCATACGTTTACCCTCTGATAATCTACGCGAGCACCGGTGGCTCGTTTCAGGTGTGTACGCGCGATCATAACTTTGCAACTCCGTACACATATTTCTATCGCGGCGAACGGTACGCGTAATAAACGAACAGATTAAACTTATGGAGGTTGTTAAATACCTGTTACACGCGACTCGAGATATCGTACATCGCATAATATTCCAGGGAAATTAAAAATATATTTCTCTCATTGAATTAATCTAAACGCTTGGTTTCTCGCGATCCAGATAACTCGGTGAACCGGGTCATGATTTATTGCCCCGCCAGTTAATTGGTTTACCCAATTTATTTGATATCCAACCGTAACCTTGCAGTACGCGTCACACGCTACCATAATTATTTCGTTTCGCATTCTATACTCGTTGCAGCGCAATGAAATTATACCGTGGAAATATGGGTTAAAGGATCACGCTGTCCCGTTAATTATGAAAAATTCAATCTTCTTTTTTCACAAGTTCCCAGAGTGTCGCGAGAGTAGTTTGAGCTACGTTCTCAAAATTTACGACGTCACGTTTAAATGTCCGAAGCAATAATGCTCGAGAGCTCGACAGTCAATTTTGCATTTTTCAAACCCCTCTTTCTCGCGACGGTATTTGTCTTCGCAAACTCACGAGTATTTTAATCCCAACCCAGCAATTTACCTAAAACCATTTCTACGACGAATCTCAAAAATAACTATCCAAGTTTCCCACAGTCGTGGAAATCAATGTGTACGATCGCGCTGTTACTTCCTTGGTTATCGAAGCATCACGGCATTCGAGAAATTGTCGCTAAATTATTTATTCGGGCAACTACGCGGCGTTTCTTATAATTTAACGATTCGATCGGATTAGTTTAACGTCAACGCGACCGTATCGCGATAGTCGATCCCACTTAGGCGTTCAACGGTCCAACTAGTTCCGTGTAGATACGCTTTAATCTTGCCCGACCTCCTCGGCGTTGCATCTCGCGTGGCGTTTAACATACATAGTAGCATTAACGGCTCGCGAGACGTGTAATTGCTATTAAAATTTCTCGATTGACCGTGACGACTATTTACGAGCGAGACACGGGAATTACCGCGAACGTAATAGACGCACGAAAGCAGCGTACGCGGGTACTTAAATTTCATTTATAACCAGTTTAGCGGCAAAAAGCCGGGAATAGAAAAGGAAGTCGCGGCGCGTGTAATGCTAATTACGGGTATGGAAAGCCTAAATTGATCCTAACGACTTCCGACGCGAGAATAACTTTATTCACTTTTTAATGCTGCGACAAGATTTCGCGGACAGATCGGTGATTGCGCGTAACGGCCAGTCTCGGTACCGCGATCTTGTTTAATATGCTTCGATATCGTCTGGCAGAGTTTATTAAGTTGACAGAATTTATTGGTCTTTTATTGAATGGGTTGTTTTTTAATTTATCGGTCTCAACCCACCGGGAACGCGTTCCACGCACCTTCGATCAATAGCTGTTACGATTGCGCTACGAGCTTAGCGTGTCACGGATCTATTCGCGCAGACTTTTCTAAACTCCAGAGCAAATCGGCCACCATCCGATTTAGAAAGACTCGCACGCGTTATCGCGCGGCACGCGAACGCTTGCTTTTGCAAGTGCGTTTCCCACATTTAACCGTTACGAACTCGCGTCGCGAGGCATTAAATGAATTTGTTAAAAAATACCAGCCGCGACAGAAACATCGCGTCATAAACCTTAAACTCCGCCAAATTCGTAATAAATGTTTACACGCTAGTTTCACGGTCGCTAACTCGTGATTTACGCGCCTGCCTCGAACGATACCTCGCTGAAATGTATTCAAATGTATTCCCGCTTCCTCCGTATCCGCGTCGGTAGGACGTTAAGCGAGCGGGAAAAGAGAAAGAGAAAGATGGGGCGAGAGAGAGAGAGAGAGAGAGAGAGAGAGAGAGAGGGAGATACGAAGGTCGTGGAGTTCAAGGTAGAAAAACGTGTACCTTTAAATGCACAGGTGGTTGGCTTGAGGAACGTCGGTAGCAACAGCGACATTTGGCCGCTGGAGAGGCCAGAGGGAATGCCAGCCATTCAATCCCTCGAAGTGATGTGCGGTAAGGATCACATGGACGTGCATCTCTCGTTCTCCCAGCCCTTCGAAGGGATCGTCTCGTCCAAGGGACAGCACGCGGATCCCCGATGCGTATACGTGCCGCCGTCCACGGGACAAACCTTCTTCTCCTTTCGGATAGCCTATGCGAGGTAAGATCGCGAGATTCCCATTGATTCGTTCGACCGTTGCCGATCCACGAGGGTAAGGATCTTTGTGCGTCGACGTTAAACTCGTCGCGCTTAGCGCCTCACCTGGAACCGGTGGACTTAAAGGCCGCGTGGAAACGTTAATGCCCCGAGATCGATTATGCTAGGGCGGTTTATCGTAGTACGCCGCGGAGAATCGCTGACTTACGACCACGTTGGACCGGCTTATCGGTCGCGTCGGTTCGTTCGCTACGCGGCTCGTATAACCAACCGATGAGAGGTAATTGGATAAAGGATTGAGCGTAACTAGGAGTTATTTGACGCTGAAATTAATTGCCGCCGATTGATTTTTTTTCTATCTCGGTAAGTAACGTATCTCTCGCGGTGGTAATCGATCGCGGATGCCGGTACCGTGGATGATAGAGAACGCGAAGGGGGGGGGGTAGAGAATGATAAAAATTGATCGATGCGTGGATATATATATATATGTTTGTTTTGTCGCAGATGTGGAACCAAACCCGACATGCACGGACAATTCTACGAGAATACCGTCGTCGTTCAATACGACAAAGACTTATTGGAGGTCTGGGACGAGGCTAAACGATTACGATGCGAATGGTTCAACGACTACGAGAAAACCGCGTCGAAGCCGCCGATGGTGATCGCGGACCTCGACGTGATACAATTGGATTTCAGAGGTAGAGTTCTCGGACGAAAATTTATTCCTATCGCCGCGGTTTAGAACGAATTGGAGGAACTTGGGAAAGCGATGAAAAATCTGCGTCTTATACGATCGCTGTGCTATCATTTGTCGCCATTTCTTTTCTCTTCGCGATCCTGTCCCTGGGCCACGGAGATTCGAGACAACATTTATTCTCTCGAGCTCTTGTCTCGGGGGCCAAGTACAAGTACGCGATAACTAGACCTTGTATCTTTAAAACGTACACGAGAGTAGAGCTGAAACACAGTCCGTCTCCTCTCTTCGAATTGAAACAATTCCACGCGGTAAAGGTTGCCCCTACCCCATCATCCGACCATCGTAACTCGAACAAGATTAATCGCACGCGAAATCCTTTCGCGGAGTCTTGTACCCCATCGGGCCCCGATGAAGCGATTCCAAGATCCCTCGGAATCCAATCTACATTCGAGCGGTGTGTGTACGTACGTCCGCCATATTTTACCGTACGCGTACCTACGGACACGTGAGCGCGGATAGGAGAAACGATGATCCCCATCCCCCCCCCCCCACCGGTGCAAAGAGTTTAATACGAGGTAAATGATCGCGCCGTACACGGTAACTCGTGTACCCGCGGTTGGCCACAGGTGGAACCGCAGCCACGCCACTTAATTTCAGTTTATGCAACGTATATAAATTGCACCCGGCACACACGCCGCGTGCCTAGAGAGCTGACCGCCGCGCCGTCCCTCTCCCCCTCTCCCCTCAAGCCCCTCCCCACTCCCCACGGCCGTCTCTTTCGCTCTCCGTGCCTTGACCACCTTGGCAATGGGGAATTCGCAAAACAGGAGCACGACGAGTTTACTCTATCGATATTGCAGGCGACAACGTGGACTGCTGGATGGAGATTCAGCACGGCAAGGGACCATGGGCGCCGCCCGTTTCCGGTATAGTGCCCCTCGGCTCCACCCTCACCCTCGTCGTCGCCATAAACGATTACCGAGGTAACGAGCAACACACCTACCAAGGTACAACGAGACCTTCGCCGTGCAATCGTCACGGGTATACGATGCTAACGTTAACGTCTCCCTTACTCTGTTCGCGTCGACGCAGGTGAATTCGACATGCGTGTGAAGTCTTGCGTCGCATCCGACGGCGGCGGTCACACGATACAGCTGAGCGACGAGTTCGGTTGCGTACTCAGGCCGAAGATGATCAGTAGATTCCTGAAGGCGCGGGGATCGGACGATCGAGCCACCGTCATCACTTATGCTTTCTTTCACGCCTTCAAGTTCCCGGACGCTCTGAGCGTGCACATCAAGTGCAAGGTAAATAGAGCCGGGGTAATATTAGCCCGGGACGATCGTTTGGAGTATTATTTCAGGCTCGCGAAGACGCTCGAAGAATCGGACGAGTAATCTTGTGTACGATTACCATCGAGACGAGAGAGGGAATTAACGTTTGGCGTTAGCGCGTCTTTATCGCGCCGCGCGATGATACGACGGCGGTTCGGGGGGGGGGGGGGGGGGGTTATTTAGATTTGTAAAGATAGTAATCGACGACAAGAGGGGGTAGCGTCGCGACGATAAAATGTTTCGATCGATGTCAAGGTGGAGATCTGCCGTCACGGATGCTTGGATCATTGTCAGCTGAGCGGCTCGGGCGGGCATTACATTCAGGAGCGCAAGGATCAGATACGGCCGCAGTACCCGCAGACCACGGCGCCGTCGACCGTTCACAATGACGACGACGACGACAACAACAACAGCAACAGCGCCGACAACGGTAACGATGACGCTGAGGGCGACGGTGGCGAGCAGAGCGACGGTGCCCTTTACGACGACATCATTCAGGACGGTGACGAGATGACCTCGATAGGGGGACACTTTTTGGGCGTCGAGAAGTCGATTCCCAAGGCACAGGCGCAGACCAGCAATCGGCTACCGGCGCCGGTGGTCGAAGTATCGGCGGAGGAGCAGATTCATCCGGACGACGCCGATCGTTCGCGGCCATTCCTGGTAAATAGAATCTATCGTTATCGTTGGCGATCGATCGATCGTTCGCGGCCATTCTTGGTAAATAGAATCTATCGTTATCGTTGGCGATCGATCGATCGATCGGTATCGCCGTGGGGATCCAGGGAGACTCAGCGTTTATTTATTAATATTTTCTCGATGGTCGCGTTTATTTATTTATTAATAATTTCCGTTATTCGCGTTTATTTTATTATATATTTTACGTGTTTAAAGATCGAGGCCTTTTACAGCCTTGTTTTGTCGAGTTTATTTTCTTTTGGTAGAGTCCTTCGTTAAATGGGCCCCTTCTGGACCCATTATTCGCGATAGACTTCCTTCCAGCTTTATTCCCTTTTGGTTTAAAGCTGTAAGGGAGTCATTCCGCGGCGATGCCCCTTGTGGACATAGCAGCGAAGACCTGGTCCCGAACATCCCATGTGGGTGACGTAGGGCTTAGAACGCCAGGTATCCGGTGTGGTGACACCGGCAGAGGATGGCGATGCATACTCAAACAAGACCCCCTCAACTCTGATGAGGGCAGGATGGTGAGATTTAAAAAAAAAATGGGGATCACGGGAGAACAATGGGTAGCGTTCGGAAGTTTTGATTTGTATCGAGAGACTCGCGTGACCCGACGATGTACAACGTCTGATTTCAGGAACCACCGAGGGTGACACGATACGAGAGCGATCAGGATCGTTTCCCCCACGGTCCGCGCAATCTCGAGGAGGACGCCGCCGCCACGTTGCCGGTGACACCGCTCGCCTCCCCTACCGGCAGACGAAAGAGATCGGTGGTGGTTTCCGACAGAAAAGTGCGAAGCGCCGACGTCGGCGTCAGCGGCCTCTACGAGGTTATCTCCGAGGCCGATCTGGCATTCAGTCCGGACACCCACGCTGAGGCGGTCACCGTCTTCCAGGGTAGGATACGCGAGGAGGTGGTTTACGGTATCTGTCTACCCATGCCCGGCTTCAGCGCGCTATTCATCGTCGTCGCTCTCTCGGCGGTGATTTCAGCCCTCGTTGCCGGTGCTATGTTGCATCGGCTGCAAGCGCAACGCGAGGCCGTCGCCGGTAACAGAAAGAACAATGGGCAAGTGCACGCGACGAACGGTTGGCTACCGTACGGATTGCTGCGCGTACGATGCACGGCGAGACCGTCTCATCCGGAACAAATATCGCGGGAGCAAACGAGCGCCGGAGTCGTGGCGAGTAGCCCCGCGGTCGAGAGAGGTTGACGATCGTCGGTGACGTTCGTGCCGATAATGGGAACGCGCTTGGTACGCCCCTCGAAACACAGACAATGTGCAATAATAACGCTGTACAAAGGTATCGCGAGCGCTCGTGGAGTCGCGCGACGTGGGAGTCGACGGGGAACTCTCTGTTCTTCGTTGATTTAAAGCGATTCGTGTTTTCTTTTGAGAGAGAGAGAATTCGAGGGATCTCCGGGAATGGCCGGGGAGAAGACGCTCACGGCTTGGTGAGCCGAGCGTGATTTCATTGCTCGTGATTCGCGGCCGAGTAACGATTTTGTCCGAGGGTCGCGCGAACCGATTATGCCGATTGAACGATTAGTTTTGAGTGGCGTTAGAGGCGTATCCTGTCGGAGGATCGTCTCCCTTTACCGAGGAAACGCAGAGATTTCGATACTCGGATAACTCGAAGGCGAGAATTTTGGAGAATTGCGGATACAGCGAATTCTTTTTTTTTTTTTTTTGTTGGAAGTCGAGAAAATGGTAAGAGCACAATGACGCTGCTTTCAATAGGTATAATTTCTCCTTTAGATAATTCGTAGGTGGGAAAGAGCGTTTATCTTGTATTATTGTTTTCTATAAGTCCGCGGAGTACGAGATCTCGCGAATCGCGAGATTCACTTCGCGTATGTAAGAGTCATCGCGTTTACACGCCGTATAGCATTGCGCGTCTATTACCTATCTAATTATGGATTTGCTAGAAGTGCTGCTATCGATTATCGATAATCTGCCTCTATCTGTAAACTCATTGATATCGTCGTTCGAATCGACTCGAGTACTTATGGTATTTTACGCCCCAAATATTTTTATCCGAACATTAATGTCTAAAACCAAAGTGCCTGACTAATAAACGTTTTTAATTGGACGGATTTTGTGTAAATGTACGTTCTCGCAAAAGTGGGACTGCTGGGAGTACTCGTCGCTTCCTGCGGAAAATATCCATTTGCATAAAATCCACAACGTTTTCATAATCTCATTGTCGTACTTGCCTCGATCGTCGTACTTTCACGACTTTCGTTGATGAAAGTCACGTAACGCTACGAGTATAATTATCGATCACCGGGCAATTAATCGATACACCTGAGACTAACAGCACCTCTAGAATTAGCTCCAACGAGGCTGAAAGTAATGTTTACCCGCGAGGTAAAAAAGTTTATAAACGTCTTTCGGGACAATGCGAAGAAATTACTGTTAAGTTTGAAATTTCTTCTCTCGTCAAACCATGTACAAGTAGTTCTCCGTATAAAGCGTCGATTATGAAAAATAATGAATACCAATGATTCGTCGTAGCGAAAATTCGTAAAATCTAAATTTGATTTGAGTGAGAACTGCCTGTATGTCGTCACGATATTTCGGGGAATCTTTTTTTAAAATGTTTTGGAAATCCATCAACTTCGTGGGTTATATAAATTAGTTTGTAGAAAGAAGTATTTAAGAGTCTTTAAAACGTAACAAATACATAGAACGTCCAGGACGACGTTTCTAATTACCACGAGTAGGATCTGCTGCCGGCGGTCCTAGATTACCGCATATACGTAATTACTTGTAAGAAGCGTGCACCTATATAACATTATTATTGTAAAAAAGCGTTTTCACTTTGAAGCATTCGTGCGATTTCGCGCTGATGAAAGTGAGAGCCCTTTTGTACAGGAAAGTGAGGCTTCCCTCTGTCATGTATCTTTATTTATGTGTTATATACTCTGTCCTTTGTTTCTTCATCTCTCTCTCTCTCTCTCTCTCTCACTCTCTTTCCCTCATCCTCTCGATCTTTTGAACTTTCTACCTAAATCTGTCCCCCTTTTACCCGTATCCGTCCACTTCACTCTTTCCGTTTCACCCCTCGTAACAAAAACACTCGTTTCTTTCATTCCACGAGAGAACGGAATAACCAGAAAAAAAGATTAATTATCGATGCGGTGTTTGGATTGATATTTTATTTAGTTATTCGTCCAAATGGCCACGAATCGCCAGAACAATTGTAGCGCTTAAGATTATTTCGTAGAGTTATGAACAAACGTGTAATCGCGCAGAAAAAAAAAGAACGTTGTAGCGCGTTTTGGAAAAGCAAGGAATTTAAATTAAAAGCGGCTGGATTCGTCGGGAGAAATTAATTGCGAGCGCGACGATGCGTGGCGTTGGATAGAATACTGCTGCAAACGCAAAGGAACAAACGTTAATTCGATTTGTTAACTGAGAGGTTGTGTTTTCATTAACATAGATCGATGATAATGCCAATAAATGTATTTACAGGACCTTGACCGCTTTCCACGTACCAGACAACTTCCTGATTCGCCTGTCCTCATTATTTTGAATTCTCTAATAACGTATAAAAAAAATGCATCCAAAGGCAGGAGAATAATTTATAAAGATTCTTACGTCTATGCGCTTATATTAAAATTATTAAATACTATATAATTTCTTATATGCGATTACGAACTATTGACTATCGCTTTATACACTTAATCCCAGTGCCTTCTGTTTTTCTTGCTAGCGTATTGGATTTTTCAAAAATGTTTATTCGATAGCATCCCACGCGATGTACGTTTGATAACAAAAAAAAAAAAAAAATACTTTTATTCCCATCGGGAAATCGTAAAAAGTTCTACGTGACGCGAGAAACGATCGTAACTTTTTTTTTTATCTGAAATATCACGACGCTCAGCTTCTTTGTTACGTCTTATTTTGGAAAAGTGACGGACATGGCTGTAAAACTTCGTCCTTAACTTAAAAGGCGACATCTCGCGTGAAATGCAAAAAAATCCAAAAATATCGCATCGCAGAAAACACTTTGATCAAATGCAAGAGGATTCGTTACATTGAGCATATTGTCGCAATAGTATAAATAATGGAAAACGTTCGCGTCGTCGAACCGGCGACTTTAACGTTAACAGTTCGACCGTGAATGAAACGATTAATAACAATATAGCTTTCTTTAATAATTTCATAACGACTGGCTGTTACATGGTCACGAGTGCACAGGATACATAATCAACGTTGAACAAAATTATTCAGCTCGAACGCTCTTCCCAGTCTTCCAACGACCTTTTGATCGTCGCGAAAACTCTTAACGCGACGAAAATAAATATTAACAACAACGATATCATTAACGATAGTGATAAGTGTTTAAAAAATATATTATAGGCCATCCTCGCAGTATTTCTCAGCCTCAATATCTTATCGAGCTAAGTGTTACTTAATTCTACGCAACGGGTAACGATTAAACAAATACCCAAATACCCATGGACCCGGAATAGTTGTAACAAAGAAGTCGCGAACGCAAAAGTGTTTGATTATCTTTGACTAAATTTTCCTCGGGGGGGGGGTTTCTGTACACGCACAGTCGCCTGACGACGGCTCGAGCGTAAGAATTCGTCATGACGAAGCACAGATCTATATATCCCGATCAAACGGACGACGTACGCGTATCGCGGGTGGCTTATTTATTTTATTTCATTACGAGGCACACACACCGGCCGATACGTACTGTTATAAAGAACCGTGCTTGCGACATTCGGTAGCCTCTACAATACCTGGAATGGCGCGACCAACGAAGACCGGTTCGGACGAGATCCAAACGAATACACGTTGACAATTTTCCGAAGCGTCGCTCGATCGAACGAAGGGCAAAAAGAAAACAGGTGAAAAGAATAAAGTGCCGAAGAGCAAACGCGGAAATGAAATTGTAAGAATTCGCGTGATCCCGATTTGCCAGTGATTCGGCAAGGTTTGAGCGTTCGTCGAGCGTCTCTACGTATCAACGGAGGAGCCTCTCGTCCAACTCGCAAACTGCATCGCTCGTCCACGTCGCTGAAGAGCCGTAGAAACCAGTCTCGGAGGAAGAAAACCGCTCGATTCGATGAAATTCTTCGCGCAAAAATACACATATACCCAGCGGCGACGATCTATAATTCAAGAGCGTCGCTCAACAATTATTCCTAGGAATAAAAACACGTCCTCGTGGATTTTTTCGCCGTCGCGCTCTGCTCCCCGTTGGAATACGTGGCGGGTTGCTTTCGTGCTTTCCCCGCTAGCGGTCTCAGACGTATGCACAGGTAAGTGGAGAGTATGCAGGAGGAGAGTAAGACGGCGAGTAGTACGACGAGGGTAACGGCGAAGCCGGGCGTCGTCATACAAATCATCGCCGAGCCCGCGGCGTTCTCGTTGCGCACGGGAAAGACCATCGTCGGACCATTACCCTCGCCGTTGTTCGACTCGTCGATGGAAAAAGTAAGATCGCCGGTGGAAACGACGCGAATGATTCGATTAACGCCGACAGCCTTTTGTGGTGTCGGCACGATCTCCCGTGATTTCCTACGTCTCTCGTCGCGCGGTCGACCGGCGGCCGCTTGCAGGTAAGCCTCCAAGGGTAGCGGAACGGGTGGCGGTAAACCGTATCCGTTGTCGGGATGACCGTTCGACGACGAATGATGATGATGATGATTCTCGAGCAGGCCCTGAGACTCGAGTAAAAGCGGTGACTCCGAGCACTGCTCGGGACACTGATAGCGACAGATCTGTATGGTGCACTGGAAGTGCACCTCCATCGAGTCCGGGAACTTGAAGGCCTGAAAGTGGGCGTAGGAGAGGACCGAGGCGGAGGCGCCAAAGTTCTTGATCTTCGTGAACCTCGACATCAGTTTGGGCCTTGTGATGCAACCCCTCTGATCGACCAATTGTATCGGCGCACGCTTACCGTCGTGAGCCATGCAATTTCTCACGAGCATGTCGAACTTGGAGTCGTCGTCCTTGATAGCGAGCACCATCGTCATCGTCTGACCGATCTTCACGAGACCCGAGACCTCCGAGGCCCACGGTCCCTTGCCCACCTGTATCTGCATCCAACAGCCGACATTGTCGCCGGCAAAGTCGGCCCTTACCACGTCCAACATGTCAACCGGGAACGGTCGGAAGGTGACGGACTTCTCGTACAGGTCGTGCCAGGTGCAACGTAACTTGCGCGCCTGATCCCAAACTTCCTGTACCTGCGGATCGTACTGCACCACGATAATGTTCTCGAAATACGTCCCCGATCCTGATTCCGCGCCGTAGCCGTAGAGTCCGTTCTCCGTGTTGCCGGCTGTGCCGCAGGCGTGTATGCTGATCTCAAAGTTGACGGACGTACGTCCCAGACCGGCCGGCAGGTGAACGCAGTTCACGTTGCTGTAGTGACCCTTGCTGAAGACAATGCCGTAGAAAGGCTTGTCGAAGCCGAGATAGACCTTCATCAGATTCTTCTCGCACTTGACGTCGAGGGAAATGATCTTCGGCATGTCCGGCGTGGATGCCGGCCAGGGTTCGGCGCCGATCGCCGTGCTACCGCCGCCGCCGCCGCCGCCGCCGCCGCCGCCGCCCGTCGTGTACACCTTGTCCATGGCCTCCGATGGGGCCTTGGAGGGCGGCAGGGGAGGCGGTGGGCCGTGATAAGCGACGTTGTGGTGCGGCCTGGGGTGAGCCATTCCAAGGCCACCGCGATTCGGCGGTAGCGACAGGGGATGGCCGCGAAGACCGCCCGACTTGTAATGATTGCCGCCGGCATCCTTCTCGCCGAGCGACTCCAACGCCAATTGGTCGGAGCTATTGATGTCGTTGTCCTGCCGATTAAGCGCCGAATTGTCGTTTCGGCTGTCCTCGCCCGGTATCGCTTCGACTACCTCGACGTCCTCGGTGCGAGCCAGCTGAGAACAGAACGACGAGAAGACGGTTATCGGGGTAACCGGGAATCGTTTGGGGATTATTGTGAGAAGACATAGCATTGGAAATGCAAATGTATGGACCAAGTGCGAGTACGAGTTTGTCTATGAAAATACGAACCAGCGAAAAGGTGACTCGAGCGAAAAGGTCGCTATTGTCTCGTGGGGCATTGGTAAATATTATTAACTGCGTTACTTTTTTTTACGTGAAACTGCCATTTTTGAGATAGCATATCTAGTGATTCGCTGGACCAATTTTGATGAAATCGCACTCAAATTACTCGTCTCGGTGCGGCCTTTCCGATGGCTATTGCATTTTTTTTTTTAATTAATTGTTTAATACATTTTGACAACCTCGAAAACCCCTGTTCCTTCTTTCCGGAAAAGATACAAGGTCCAGTCTCGCGTACTTGTACTTGGCCCGTGACAATACCTTATCTCTTGATTCTCGCGCGAACCGGCCAACGAGAACCTTCGTAGAATGTACCCGCGGGGGAGAGGTGGGAGGGTTAAGGGAAAAGAGGTAAGGCACGAATGGTGCGCGAAAAACGAGAAATGTGAAAGTAGATTGACGTCGTCCGGGTACATAATTTGCAAGACGCTCAAAGTTCCCGAAGCGAACGCCGCGCCGCTTTTATCTCGGTCGTGCACACGCTCGAATCATCGGATACTCGTGCGTTACGTACGTATTCGCTTACATTATCGCCTAACGATCCGTGATTTTACTCGGGACGATCGCCGATGAAAAAAAAGTACCGTAAATCGAAGGTGCCGACAGCGATGCTCGTCGGGGGACACGGAAACGTTCGGAACGCGGCGCTCTAATCGTTGCATTATTTCTACCGTGGATATTATTCTACGGGCATACGGGACACGATTATTTCTCGGTGCAACAAATCTCTCTTCGACGGGGGTTACGTTACAGTACATTACCGCTAGGTTTGCGCGACGCGTCATTTTCACGCATTCGGATTTCACGAGGAAAAGTGCATTTTTTTAAAATTCATTTCTCAATGCGGTTTGACCACCGCGAAAACAACCGTTCGTTCTTCTTTAAGGAAAAGATACGCGTTCCAGTTCTCGCGTACTTGTACTTGGCACGAGAGCAGACCTCGTCCCTTGATTTTCCTTGTAACACTTGTATCGACTTTTATCCATTTAACCAAACAAATATATATATCAAAACGCATTTTCTTCAGAGTTTTCTAATTTCGAAATTCTCTACGCGATCAAATTGACACGTATCCCTACTAATCAATAGACAAGGTCTTGTCTCGGGCCAAGTACAAGTACGCGAGACAAGATCTTGTATCTTTTTAGATATACAATAAATATCCGTAAACCTAGCGTTAACGAGAAATTCAATGGCGCTACGAGGTTTCTCTCTCCCGCTAGCTAGAACGCAACAAACTCCAAACCAAACGAAAGCCGTCCCTACTCCCGCCACCCTCGCGTATGTACTCGATTGATAAAAAAAAAAGAAAATCCTCTCGGAGATACGAGGACGTATCCTCGGCCTTCCGTCGCGACACCGAAGATCCGCACGAAATGCTATCTCCGGTCGTGCGCATTCCTGTCGTCCGATACGGGCGACAACAACGTCCGATCGGCAAACCCGTTCCGACTGTTCGACGAATGACGGGTTCGAAGGGTCGAAGAGGGGGCGAGACCAAACGACGGAATAGGAGCATCGGCGGGCGGGGGGGTGGGGGGAGGACCCGTATACCGGCGTACTCGCTGATTACGTCACGCGTGACCCTGGGGCATAACGGACCACCCGTGTCTTTAGCCGCGGGTCAATCGGCCAGCTCGGCGCTTCGGGTACACGTTCGGTTTCCCCCCCCCACCCCCCCCCCCGCCGCCCTTCTACCCCCGATTCTCGTTCGTCGCGTCGCATCGCGGCTCGTCTCGTCACGGCTTTCCAGCGTGCGCGTCCCATAATTCGACGAAAGCTTACTGGGTCACCTGTGAACGAACCCATGATGGATTTCGATGACGGCGGACGCGGTGGGGGGAGGGAGGGGGAGGGCGGTGCGCGGCACGTCCGGGAAAAAACAACGCTCTCGTCCTTCGGGAGAAACAACTTTGCGATGCGAGTGCAATGTTGTTGGACTCTTTTCTTTTTTTTACTTTTGTTTTGTATTTATTAACCCTTTGCGCTTCGCCGGTTCCAACGTTTCTCTTAGTCGGCTTCGAATCGAGGCACAAAGGATTTTACGGTAAAGACGTTTCGTATTTATATCTCGCGACGCGGATTGAAAATTTCTTTTCTCTTTCCTTTTTCATTGGCGATGTATTCTTGGGTTTCGTCGTATTAATGCAAAGAAGAATGACGAGAAGGAGAAAATTACAGAGTGCCGTCGTAAAGTTCTATCATCTCTTTCAATTGGTTTTAATAGCGGGAGCGCAACAAGTTAATGTTTTTACTCAGCGCTCAAGACCCGGGAATCCGTACAACGCTGAAAACATTTAATAAAGGGGCGAAATTACGGAGTAACCGGAGAGTAATAATTATACCGCATCGCGAACCGTTTCCGTGTCTCTGAGAATTTTGTCCGTCGTTCTGGAAACTATTTCATTTCCCTCAACTCCATTTCACTCGCCTCTTCTCGTTTCCACCCGACGACCCCTCGTACCGCGTGAACAACACTCCGCGCGTCGCCGTCACTTTTATTTACTCTGCCTTCCTCGCATTGCCTGGTATCCCGATAATTAATCGCGGTTACGAACTCGCCGCTTACCGTTAACCCCTTAATTAGGACGTGTGACTTTGTATCAAGCGCGATAATGAGAAGTTACCCACCGTCGGGCCATGCAAACAATCGAACGCGTCAAATCGAAAAAGAGAAAGTCGCAAGGGGGTCGAGTAACAGGAGCCTTAAACGTACCGTGAAACCGCTTATTATACTTGCAACAATTTAATACACCGGCTAACAGATCGTTACCCCGGCAGTCTTTCCATCCAACGTAAACCGCCGCTCGTCCGATCGATGATTCCTCCAAGGGGAATCCGAGAGAATCGTTAATAATTCATCGTACCAAACTCATTGCTCTCGATCGCGAAATCACGCGCGGAAGAAATCGGCGGGCCGGTTGGGGGGGGGGGGGGGCTGAACGGTCGTAATGATAACCCTGAGGAGTTCGCGGAACGATTCGACCTCGTTTGGCCCGATTTGTCGAAATATCGTTACGAGCATCCGGACCGATCATTCCCCGATTACGCGATCCGCGTTCCTTTCGTTTTGGTCAACGATGCGCCCCCCCCCCCTTCCCCCCGCCCAAGTACGACGCGCGACGCTCTTGCCGACGATACGAAGACAAGAAGAGGAGGTGTATCGGGCGTATCGGGATCGAGTCGGTCCCCAAGAATGCAGGGTGGAAAGGTACCGGAGAGCGCGCGGAACCGGTCGTTTCGTGTACGATTTTTGCCCCGCAACCTTGTAAGAGCGGCTGGCTCGAGCGGTGAGGGCCGAGGACGGTAAAACGTTACTTCGTGGCAGCAGACGCGGATGAGCCGGATTGGAACGCAGCGCACCATTTCAAGACATCCGACCGGGACTCCGTGAGTCGCCCTTAGCTCTGGGTCAGAGCACTGGGTAACGGCATACCCAGGCTACGTATACACAGCGATATCTGGGTTATAATGTAGTAATTACCCGCGCGTATACGTACGGACGTACAGACGCTTACCGACCTACCCCCCTTTCGGGAGAGACCCGCTTCGTTCTCTCCTCGACTCCTGGGCGGTCCCGAACCCCATTTGATTCGACGGGTTCAAATGTACCGACAATTTCGCTCCTTCGCGCGATCTCTTTGGCCCCCCCGTCCCGAAGCGGGCCCCAGGTATTCCAGTTATCCGGTTCTCCGGTACTCGCCATCGCGATGCGAGAAACGGTAATCGACGTAGAGCGCAATTTTCAATCTCGCCTTTGGCAAATTCGTTTCGGGACTTTCTCGAGGATCGACGCGAACACGGTTCGAATGAAACTTTGACTTTAAGAAGATAGCAACGTGGGTATTTTGAATTTTGGTTTCCTTTGCGTGAAAATTGTAGAGAGCGATCTAAATACGTGGAACCGAAGGGATATCTAGGAAACTGTGATAGCTAAATTCGAAACGTGGAAGAAAACTCTGATAGGGATTAATGTGATTATCAATCTCGCCTTTGGCAAATTCGTTTCGGGACTTTCTCGAGGATCGACGCGAACGGTTCGAATGAACGGACGATTCGCCCTCTCCGACGTTCGAGACGGATGGTACGTCTCTTACGCGCGAGGTAGACGGAAATTGAGTTGCGCGAGTCTTCGAGTCTTGCCTTTGAGAAATTCCTTTCGAGATTTTGCGCGATGGAAATTCGTTCCTTGGCTCGATTTTTCTTTTTATTACTCGCGGAGGAGGATGGGGATTACAGTCTTTAGCGGTAGAGTCGAGTCGCGCGAATTCTCATTTTACCTCCGACAACAACCTGCTTTCGCGGTTTTCTCGGTGGATTCGACGATCTTTATGGTAGATTCGTTGTTTGCGCCAGATTTGAATTAATAGATCGTTTACTTACCCCCTTTAATAGGAGACAGGCTAAGATGAGAATACGCCACCGCATACCGTGTCGGCGTCCACGATGAGGCACCAGCTGCACTGAAAACAGAAAGAAAGAATTTTCGCCCTTAATCGAAGCGTGACGGAGATTATATACAATCTTTTATTTAATCGACGGTTTGGGGTTTAAGAAACGAGACCGTTCGAAACAAACGCGGCCCGCCCTAATTATCTCGCGTACCCGAATACCTCGAAGAACCGTCAGGAATTTGACTCTCCCGTTCGAGGAGAACGTGCGACGAAGCGTCCCTTATCGGTGGGCGAGGGGGGGGGGGGGGGGGGGGGCAGGAAATTCGTAATCCACGGAATAAACGTACTCGTTCGCGGAATGTTGGCCAAAGCGGTATAAAAATGTTCGAGGCAACTTTGAGACCCCTCGCAATCTACTTTCTCGCTTAATCTTTTTTTTTTACGACATAATGGTACTCGACGTCGAACGTTGGTCAAAGTGGCAAGTGAAAATGTTCATGGCGAATTTGGGAATATTTCGCGTTCCACATTCTCGTCGTTATCGGCTTTTGTCGAACGTCGGTCAAAGTGGGGGGGTAAGAAAAAACAAAAAATATCTTTGGCAATGCGATTTGAGATGCGTTTCGTGCCAATAGACGTTGATGCCGGTGGCCGAGAGTCACGCGTACGACGAGATAACGGAGCGAAAACCCGGACATTCGGCAGGAATTTGGGACAGGTGGCCTAGTGGTCGCGTCGAGGCGAGTGTGTCTGATAATTGGCGATCAAACACGAGGGAAGCGACCGAAGATAGGACCCCGATTCGTTCGTTCGTTCGTTTAGCATTTTCTACTACGGCGATTAACGGTGAATGCCCATTTATGCGTTTATCGAGAATCGTGAGAGATCGGCGGGGAGGGGGAGTTACAAAGTTTCCGCCCGTGATTCGTGGCTAAAGCTTCCCGTAACTTCTTTCGACGGCCGTTCCGACGCGTCCGACCCGTCTTACCCCTTAAGAAGAGTCCAGAAAGTTTACGACGTCGAGGCCAAGTTGTAACTTGCAAATTCATTTTTGGATAACGACGACAATGAGAAAGTGGAACGCGATCTCAGGTACAATCGAGAGAGAGTCGAGGATACCGATAGAAGAAACAATAATGAAGAAGCATACGTTGATGTACGAGCGACGAGTCATTTACGGATAATACCGCGTAACGCGTCGCGAATGAAATAATAAGAAAGCGCAATGTGGTCAAATGGTACGGTATTATATGTATCGCGCTCGTAAATACAAATTGTCCCATTGGGAAAAAGAAAGGGATACGGCTAGTCACTCGCGAAAGAAGATGTCCCGTGACAGGCGTGTGATTACTAATGATTATCCTTTACGACGAAAAAGAAACGAGCCAGGATGATATGCACGGTGACTCGATGCAAACGGAATTACGTGGGGAGCCGTAGGTGCACCGTAGGACGGCCTACGAATCTAGGCAAGTAGGTTTTCGCCGATCGGTCTCCGGCATTTGTGCCGAATCCACTTACGACGGGGCTCGCCGCTTAAAAGTCCGTCGAATCATCCCGATGCTATCGAGCCGGCCGTTTCCATCGATGGATTTTCGTCCAATTTGTGACTGAGATACGCGACACGCACGACGAATCGCCGATTTGGGACTCGAACGTCCGCTTAACTGTCGTTTCGATGGAAGTGTCCTGGGAATTTCTAAAATGCCACGGGAAACCCATTTCGAACCTTCATTGATCTCTATCCGGTCCCAGTGGTTAGAGTATATTTTATGGCTCGACCATCGGTATCCCTCAAAAAGTTTTCGGGTGATATGTATTGCTCGAACTAGATTTACTGCGATTATGCAATAAAATATATAATTATGTATAAAACTCACAAGTGTAGAATAATATTGTTCCACAGAAATTTTTAACGCAAATCTGGGTTCGATGTCTCGTCTCGACGCTCGATTACGTTCGAAATTAACATACGTCGATAACCTTTCAAAAGGTGCGCGAAGTATTATTTTTAAATAATAACGGTAGCACCGTTAGATCGATCGCAATATTTTTTTCGCGGTATTTCTCATACGTCCCACGAGGAAAATTGGACGAGCACAAGGCATCGTTAATAAAACAGAAGGAATCAAAAGCTGTATCCGCAAATTCTGTTAACATGCGTATCTCGTACAAATTGCGCGCATGATTTACCGACACGAGAGTAATTAGTATCCGACCGAACCTTACCGAGCGTAGCGGGACGGATATATTCGAAAGCGTTTGTTAAACCCACCGCCTACCGGTACGCAACGATTATCATTCCGCTTTGCGATTCGTGCCACGCTAGAAGACGACACCTGTTCATTCTTTCGCTACTCGCTGTCGTACTTGAATATAAAAATCACCGGCGGCTGTTTACACGTCCGTTGTTCGACGCTAACCATGAATCGGGCACGCCGAAGATGTGGCGTGGTGCCAAATACATATAACGGTTCCACCGGTGCGGTAATTCCGAAGTCAGGCATTCGCATAATGAGTGCGTACCTACTAGTGACCTATATAGAAAGGAGACGAAGAAGTCTTCCTCTTCTTCTTCTTCTTCCCCTTCTCCAATCGCAGACTCTCCCCTCCCTCCCCCCCCCCCTCTCATGGTTTCACCAAAATCACGTTTGCGCGTTGCAATTTATGTTTCGTCTCTCGACTCCGAAAAGCGCGGTAGAAAGTTCAAAGTTGTTCGTAATGTTAATGAATGAAAGGTGTGAGAAGTTGCGATACCAAGCACAACCGTTCTTTGATCAGCGCGGATTAGACTCTTTTGTCGAATACTGATTGAAAAAAGAAATCGCTATACACGGTATCAACATGTCTATCGGTTATTACGTTCTTCTCTCTTTTAACATGGTTGGAAAAATTACGTTAAACGCGATGATTAGGGGTTTAAAATAAACTGTTAAAAAGAATTCCTACGTTCCATAAACAAAACAAACCGATAAAAGTATAATACCGTTAATGATAAAAATTGTAATGCACGTTGTACAAGATTCTGACGAAAGGTGGATCAAAATGATTTTCGATTCGATCATCGAACTCGTGAATCGAAGAAGAAAAAAAAATCGATCTATTGTACATCGAACGTTCGTCGCGCGTGCACAACAATTTCTCCCAACGTTCTCCACGATCAATGGAGTTCCCCGTTCACGGGACAAACAAGAATAAAGACGTAGAGTAATTTATCAAGCGGAAATCGTTGGCCATAATTCTTGCAATAAATTAAACCGATCGTTCCGCGGAACGTATCCTTCGTTCGCGACGCGTTTATTAGCGTTCATCGATGGTAGTATGCTCGGCGGAATACAAGGCATCGGTGCGGTCTACGTTATTCTATCGTGCGCGACGCAGCGAGTATGGGTATGGTAATTGGGCGTAACGAAGCGAACTGACAACTCGATGGCAACTCGAATGCACTTTCGATGTAAAGGTGTCGTATTTCCTGATCGATCGTACGTACCGGGATACACCGGGAACGGATGACGTTCCATGAATGAACACCGCCTACCATTAATACCGTAGCAACGTTCCACTCAATTTCTTTTTTCCTCCTCTACTTACTTCTTCTTTCCATTTGCGTTCGATTTTACGATCGTTCGTCGTTCACGATCTACTTACTTTAATGCGACGCAACCTTGTTGCGTCTAACGGCCATGTACCGAACGAGTAACGACGCGGAAAGTTACGCGCCCGATTATCGTTAATTATTCCGCGACTACCGCTAGACGAACGGTGTAGAAAGTAAGTGGTATAAAATATACCCATGGAAATTGGAGAGTAATCAAAAAGTGTAATAACGTATTTACTCCGTAACGATCGATACGGTCGATATCGAAGCGAAAGAAAACAATTTCTATCCCCCGGAAAATTCACTCGAATGAATGTAATTGCAAGTGACTTTGGCAATCAAACCCCCGATCTCCAAATTTCCGTTAAAACACAAATGGTAGAGACATTCTATAGCGCGTATCGCTGATTTCCCAAAATCGTATCATCGAGACTCGGGGGACGGGATTAGAGCTGACCGTCGCGACGCATCGACCAGCTGGCAACCGTTGTCCGCGCTGAATGAAAGCGGTCACCACGTGGTCGGTTATAAACGCGGCGCATCTAAGTCGCGACGCGTATAATTTCTCTCGGCGAGACCGCTGCCTCCCGTCATTACTAACGCATTAACTGGACGTAAACGGTGACCATGACGTTCTAAATCATAGCTCGATCAATGTTACGATGTGCTAATTGAATTACGCCCTTACGCGGCGCGATAACTACTCGTCGATTCCCCTCCTATCGCTTATTTCGATCCTCGGACTATCGAGCGTATCCTGAATCTCGATTCCTGAGATTTCCCCGTATCCTAGACGCATCGATCATTATCGGCCATCGACAGGCTTCGTCGCGTCATTGGAGTTTACGATCTCGTTAACCCCCTCCCCCCCTGATCGCGTATTACGAGTCACGGCACGAGATTGCTCGTTATCGGAGGACGTATGTACACGCCCGGCACCACCGCGGGCTTTAAACGCGAATAATAGATTTACGTATCGCGGCTACGAAGAGAGATAGAGATAGAGATAGAGAGAGAGACACGTATGCGTATGTATGTATTCCGATTCGAAGGGTTGATAAGGTATCTTACGTTTTTTCCACCTGTCAAATGTTAGATCGCTGCCAAGGAAGTTCCTTCTGTCGCCGGTAGCACGGATACTCAAGGATGAACGCCGACGACGGAGAAGAGGAATATAGGACCGGCGCACCGCACAGATCGACGCACCATGTGCCGAGAGATCTCCGCGTGGCCGCGCGGTCGGAGGCTCTCTGAAGCACGGACGAAGCCGATCGTCGTAACGAATATATATATATATATATATATGTATATATATATATATATTCGGCGGCGAGAACAACGGGGACGAGATCAACGAATGATTTTAAACGTCGTTTAACGTGGAAAGGAGATAGGACTCTCGTTAAGAGACCCGACTCCCTGGACAATGGCAAAGAGACACGCGTAGTGTGCACCGGCGAATTGGGTACGGCTAAGCTACCTCTTTTTTACGAAACGCACCAAGGAAACCCGCGCTCTCGATATGCGTAAGACGGAGGAGAGGCCACGGGCGAGATGGTTGCGAGCGACGCGGTGTCCTCCTCGTGTGTTTTAAACGCGTGCTCGTCGTCGTCGTCGTCGTTGTCGTCGTCGTTGTCGTCGTCGTCGTCGTCGTCGCCGCGATACCTGTCGCGGCAGCTAGAAAGACGCGTATTCGGCGTGAGCTGCGGCTCCTCGATGGTGCACGCGAGAACTCGTGGAGTCGGAATGGGGTACACCTGTCCGATATACAGAGTATACTACAAACGTGGCGTCCCGCCCCCTGACCCAGACACACGGTACAGTTATATAGGTCCCACAGCGAACCGGAGGATATCTCTCCTCTCGTTTCGAGACACACTCCTATACGACCACAACCACAAACACGAGCCATCGGGCACCATGTAGACGTGGTCTCGCGGTCGTGCTCCTATTCGTCGTCGTTCTTGTTCTCCACGGCCGTACGTATGTACCTGTTGCGTCGTATGCGTGCGACTTCGGGCCAGACGTTTACCGTCTACCCGGCCGCTACCTGGCGTGCAAGGTGAACCCGAGGATCTCTGAGGAAACGACGAGGAGGAAGGTAACGCGTTAGCGGGTGACGCGTTCGCGTTAACGCGACGAATGATCGATATGGCGAGGTAATAATGCTTCGCGCTTTAATCTACGATCCAAGTATATAATAATCGACGTTTATGACGTTTGACGGGCTCAAAAGTATCGCGACGCGAGCCCGTTGGTACCAGCCGTGTTTTAAAGTCTCCGGGTACCGTTAAGTGTCGGAAGGTCGATCGCCGATAATCGATATTATTAAACGTTTTCTCGCTACTTGTCTATTTAGTTTTGAGCGCTCGGTAGGTTCGTATCGAACGATTAATCAAACCCGATCCGAGGCTGCGCCGTTCGATCGGAGAGCAAGGAGATTGAAGAGCGGCGTTTAGTCGATGCCTACCGCGGCTAGACCGAAATGTTCAAAGGCCCACTTGCATTGAAAAGTTACTGAGTTTCTTAAACCACGTATACGTGTACGCGCGACCAGTGTTCTTATTATTCTTTACTTTTTTTCACTTGGAACGCATCGCGGTCAGTCAATGACAGTTTTTCTTTTTTTTTTTTTTTTGTTACTCTAATCGATTGTACGGTACGTTGTTACATCGTTTAATACATTTTTCATAATAGGTATCTTTATAGTCTCGCGCTCCCCTGCACCTCTCTATCCCGCAAAGAAGCTTCCACCGTGCACGGTATTCCCATCCTAATTACCGAAGACAATGCACGGAGCATACGCGCGTTACACATACGAACGCACCAAACGGGTGAATTAACCGACAGACCAACCGACCGACCGACCGACTGACCGCACACACATTGCTGACCTATGGGTGAGCACCAGTCGCTACTCCTGCCTTCGTGTTGCAACAATGGGTGGAATCTTATTAGCGACGATCATTGTTCGGTTTCTCTTCCGCGAACACGAGTATACGTGCGTCTCGTACAATGCGGGCGAGAGCCGAATGAAACTTTGACCTTAGAAAACGGCAACGTGGGTATTTTGAATTTGGTTTCCATTGCGTGAAAATTGTAGAAAGCGATCTAAATACGTGGAACCGAAGGGATATCTAGGATACTGTGATAGCTGAATTCGAAACGTGGAAGAAAACTCTAATAGGGATTAATGTACATTTTATGAATATTGCGTGTATGTGTGCGTGTGTTTGTCACTGTGCGGCGGAAAGTTTAAAAAAAACCAGACACATTTCGATATATGAATACACTATTGAAACATTAATATATTACATGATTACTGATTACTACGAGATCACAAACAATAGTTTTGTGCACGCCGCTGTCGGAATGACAATGTCGTTAGTAAGCGATCATATCGTCGCTCGATAAATATGTACAATTGCATTTACACAAAATACCTAAATTTCCTTCCTGCGTATTTACATTAATATTACGATACAAATAAAATACATCGTACATTAGATTCCGACCGTTCGATCGCTTCCGTGACTCCACAACGCTGTAGCTTCGCTCTTGTCGGAGGACCTCGCATCCCCAATCTTTTTATTCTCAGATCGCGGCTGACAACGAGTGGCGCAACAAATTCTTTTAAAACATGTATTTTATCAAACGAAAAAGGATCATAAATTGCAGATTCGCGAACAACGTAAAGCTGTCGTTTCGTCTTGCCTTAATCGTGTTATTTCTCTGCTGCTATAATTGACACGTCGCGAAATAGATTATTTCGCACATCTCTAAATTAGATCCGAGTGACACATTCTACGTCGTCGTGTCGAACACTAAATATAGCGAGTGTCATGAGCATGTGACAACCTCTATGGTACACAATAACGTTTACATACAAGGCAAGCCTTGCGCTTACATCGATTACTTTAAATTGATGCGTGCTTCACATATAGCGTAACGTTAAATCATGATCCGTCGTGGTACGTCGATCAAAAACTTTCACGCCGAGAAATGCCGCCAAGTGTCTTCGTAAATATGATTAGCCTTCGTAGAAAAACTTAACGATGATGCATTTTAACTTGAAACCGCCTTTTTATATTGTCTTCGATGTATTACGCTATCTTATCACTGTAAGGTTCTAGAAGAACATACTTTTGAAACCACTAGGATCCGAGAATCCAGTTTGATTTTCATAAAAGTTTGTAAATACTATCCAACATTTATAACAACGAATCATCGAGATATGCTCCCGACTCCATGGTTGTCCGCACAATCCATTAAATGTTCTACTCGGCCATCGTTCGCGTGCTCGTTTATACTTTGTTTTCACCAAGGTGCTCTTTGTCCCTACATATACAATTTAAGCGAACAATTCCAGGTTGACCGTATATCTCGCAACGGAAATTCGGCGAAATTTTCGCAGGTGTGTGTGTGTGTGTGTGTATGACTGTATGTTCGCAGTGGACCAGCACCGAAAAATTACAATATGTATGAAAGAGAATTAATAAAGGTATAACATCGGATTTAAAAAAAAAAAAAAGAAGTGTTAAAAATATAATATCTCGTAAAACTATCTGCTTTATATGGCTTACTTAAAGCTTTAGTAGAAATTATAATCTTGTATATACACGTCTGCGTACAACGGGGTTACAAAAGTATTCTTACTCTCACCTATTGTGAATATAAAGACAAATGGGTGCGTCGATTATTTGTTAGAAATAACGAAACGTGCTACCGTACACGTTTACGTACATAGATTATTGTTCAAACGATTATGCATAATATTACATAAGCACTTGAAATTGCAATAATAATCGTAAGTGTATCTTATTCAAATAAAACGTAGTCTTCGCATTCTCGAGTTATTTTAAATTATAATAAACGTATTTTGATGCCGACGATACGCGGAATTATACATTGGTATCGTTAAGTCTTTGCCAGATCAAATTCCGCTGCGAGATTACAAATACTTTGAATTTATGTTCGTACAAGATCAGGGTATGAATACTTTTGTGAATTTTGTTTTACAACCAGTAAACGACATCCGCCGCCGACAAGTATAATAAAACTGAACATTCTCCGAGCATTTTTACTTTACTGGATACATGTATAGCTACTAATATCTAATAGCTTACAAAGTCTCTAATCGCAAGTTAGGGCGTTTGGCATGCAGCACACAATATTTTGTCGTTGAAATCTTTTTGAGTACAGTTTCACGAGTATTCGTCTCTTTTGAGATAGAGCGTACAATCATTCTCATGTAATTAATCGAGGTAAAACAAATATATATGTATATTGGTGTTCTCATTAATTTGGTGTTGTTATTAGTACTAGCGCGAAAAACAATTTTAGTATTACGTTACGCGAGGGCAGACGCTGGTAGGGAACTGTGCTTAGGTTTCGTCTTGTTCAGAAATACCTTTATGCATCCATTAAAGTCAGCGCTGACGAGAACGTGGCCGCCACAGCCTTTCGTGCGCTGCTCAACCACGGGATCAACGGGAGGTACGACCACGGTCGAACTATCCAGATTCTTCGTGTCTTCCTTACCCTCCCATTGTTCCCTCTCCTCGATCTGCTTAATAATACTATCCGGATTCGGAGCAAACACCGCGCACGTTACTACAGCGTTGTGTGCTTTTATACCCTCCCAGAAATCATTGCGATCCCTGCGTACGCTGGAGAATTTGGAATAATCGTGATGGGTCTTCCAGATATAAATGCACTGATTTTCCGAACCGCTAACTATATACTGCCCGTCGGGACTGAAGCTCGCCTTAATTTGACTGCTGACATTTACGTATCCTTTGTACTTGCACGACAAATTTAAGTCTCTCAGATCGTAGAGGCGAATACGACTGTCGTTCGACGTAACCAAGATTTTGTCTTCTCCAGGCATTGGCTCGATACCACTTATCTTCCTGCCCGTAGAATTTTTACCCCTCGTCGATCGGACGTGAATCTGGGTGTGATACTTCAACTGATCGGTGTTATAAAATATACATCGGCCATCGTACGATCCGACTACCGCGAATTTACCGTTTTGACAAAAATTCGCGGCGGTTATTAATTTCGTTTGCCCATCTACCTCGCTCCACACGGCAACCTTTTTATCGGGAATATTCCAGAGGCGAAGTTTGCCGTCCAAAGATCCCGAGAGAAAGTAACGATCGTCGCGCGGATGAAATACTATTGCCGTAACGAAATCTATATGCTGGAAGCAACATAAACACTCTTTACGCGATATATGCCAAAGCCGTACGGTTTTGTCCATAGAAGACGACAAAACGAAATAATTTTTAGACCACGAGACATCAAGTAAGTCCGAGGTGTGACCAGTATACGTGCAAAACGGCTTTGGCATAAAGGGACTTTTCGTTCCCTCGATTTCACTAAAGGCACTGGCCACGACATTGGGATCCTCCATAGATTGTTGGGAGACCAGAGACTCCTGCGAAGGGGTCGGACTGACTTTTTCCGCATTGTATTTAGTTCGCATGTCTTGGAAATATGTGAAAGCGTCCCGCAGGACCCAGATCCTCAGAACTCTGTCTTGCCCCGCCGTGGCGAGTAATCGACCGCAGGCGGAAAATTTCATACACCAAACTGGCCCGACGTGCTCACCCCGAAGATCTTGGACGTGTTGTAAACAGCTAAATTCGTACGGTCCTTTATGACTATTGGACGCTTTCAATTTGATGTATTGTTGTTCACCGGGATAAACCTCGTCGACTATGTCCATCACGTCTTCTTTGTGTCTTGCATGGGAAACCTCCTGCGCTATGGACTTTGCTTTGTCCATTGTTTTCTTCACGGTGGATCCTAAGAAACGTTTCAGCTTTTGGGTCTTCTTCCGCACTCTACCGACTGACACGTCCTCGTCCGGAGGTATGCTGGACATTTTACTATCGACACTCTCCTCGTCACTCTCTTTTTCTTTCTCCAGACTAGAATTACTTATATATTCAGAAGTGAGTCTCATAATATGAAGTGACAAAGGATTAATACACTGCGGTAATTTGTCTTCCGCTATACTTAATGGCACTCTTTCACCAGTATCTAAATTGAGTACTGTTACTTGTTCCAAAATTTCCTGCAAAACATCAATATAAGTATACTCGCATCAGTTGTAACAATAAATTAATGTGATAAGCAGTGACGTAGCTACCGCAGCCGAAATGCATCGACACAAGGCAACAATAAAAAGGAATGGAGAAGAGAACGAAAACAAGAGAAAGATTCATTAAAAGCACATACATCCAACGATGAGGACGGATCATTGAAAATTTTCATTTTGTATACTAAACGATCAGCAGGATACGGGGGAGCACGGTGAGAGGAGTGACGGAAAAGCGCATGCGTCACTACTTTCACAATTGGCATTAAAGTTTGAATTTCACGACATACCATGTCTGTCAGACGTTTTCCAGAGTCTGTTCTTGTCCTTACAAACATGTTTAACTGTTTAACCATATCTTGATCACCAGCTGACTTGCGCCTCTCTTTCGAACCATGAGGACTTAAACCAGAAAATCTATGGGGCCCCAAGGAATAGCGACCAATACTATTACTGGACACAGAACCGAGTGGACTACCAGACTTGCCGCTCGATCGTATGCTCATTAGTTCGGCTTTCATCCTTTCTACTCTTTCTAGTTCTTCTTTTGAAGGACCTTCCGCTTTTGATTTATCCTCGTCCTATTGACAAATAACACGGTTATCTTTAAGGCAGTCAAAAACGTAGTATGTTGTATTACGAAGAAGACATAATAGTACTTTTTTTATAATATGCGTGAAAATCACCTGTGGTTTGACAACATATTGACCCTTTGTCGCAGATCTAATATCGAGCGAATTTTCGAATTCTCTGGTGAGAGACTCAATAGTACTTGCTGGACTCGGTAACGGTGAAGCAGGTACTAATGACTCTGCTGTGGATGGCTAAAATCATAAATGCCAACATTTTTTAGTTTCGACCGAAACGTATATGCAATTATAATCGTTAAGATGTAAGTGAAATATCGTACAGCAAGGTCGGTAGGAGTTTGGGCTTTTGATTTCTTTTTACGTCTTGGAGGAGCAACAGGTATTCCAGCTGCGGTAATATCTTCGCAGGACTTTCCATTATTTTTTGTACTAGCAATGACATCTGGCTCTTGAAGGATAACAGTCTTATCATTTTGTGAGTGAGCAGTATACTCGGTTCTACTGTTAACAGAGGATTCCTGAAGGACATCCCCGGATAACGTAAGGATGCTGGATGCCTGGGACACCTTACCAGACGCCGTGTCCTCGTCTTTGCTCGGGATACTAGCAATAGAGGACATCTGGTTTTCACGGGTAAGGATAGCGGAAGGAGGGCACGGAGTTATACTTGGCGCGACCACTCCGGATGCACTGTCCACGCCTCCAGCTAAAATTCGGCCCACTCGTCCTAGAGAGGTCATGCTTTGTAAACTAAGGGTATCGTGTTCTATGATTCTGAACGGATGCGTCGTCTTGGAAGGAGTGGGATAAACACCCTCGATAGACGAAGTTTGACTATCGGGAGGGGAATTATTAATTGGGATATCGTCATCTTCCGTTTGCATTCGCTGTCGGAGTTCACGAAACCTCCTTCTTCCCACAATCTTGTCTGTACTCGATTCTTTTCCGTCATCCTCCTAAAGAAGTTGAAAGAATCAATAACGACATGCAATGTAACAAACATTGGACTACCGTGTATTTTAACAGATACTCACAGATTTATCTTTAATTTGCATAGACTCTGTAGTTACATGATCCTTTGGTTCCACAATTGGTTTAGGTTCGGCAGGCTTCACAAAACAATCGTCGTCTGTTTGCTTAGAAGCATTTGACGTTTCCTTGCTTGGTATTTCAACGCTGACAGAGTCGCGTGGTTTGCTTTTTCTATGAACAATCAAATATGCATTTGACAGGAATGAAGTTTCATTAATTTATTTATCTATCGATCCACGGATTATGTCCAATTTATTTACGTGCAATGGCATACAAAGAGAATCTATGGCTGCAATCTTTTATTAATTGATTTAATTGACACAAATTATATTATATGTACAATTCGTATTAATGCAAATGTATATTTAAAAATATTGGATGGCGAGAGTTTTTATCAAGGATGAATCAGAAATGGTCTAAAAGTATGAACAAAATTCATTTGGCAATTGATTCATTAATTAAGCACAAAATGCAAATACAAAATTCAAAATCCGTCCGACGATCTCTAACGTTACAACGCTAAAAAATAGAGCCTTAGAAGAGTCGTAGATGCCGGCCCTGAAATTACTGCACATAATCATATGGACGATTGCGTGTAAGTGCTCAATTCCAGACCTAACCAATGACAATCAGTAAAGAACACGACACGATGAAAAAAAAAAATGAGCAAAAAGAATGGAACACCCTGAACTTCTACACTACACGAAGTTCGAACGAGGCGTAATAATCCGAACGTAACGAAAGAACTATGTGAACGTAACGTTCCAACGGCTATAGTCGAATAGCCGTGTCAAAATAGTTGCGAAGGCTAAACTAAAACTGTATCGCGGATCATTGTATCAGTCATGTAGAACAAACAACGAATTATTGTAAATCTCTAATAAAAACGCATGACAAGCAGGAATTGGTAGAATTACCGTGAACCGCGGTGGAAGGTATCATCCTCCGCATCGAAAAACTCCTCGGAATCGCTGCTTCCAGACATTGTCGTCTGCACTGAATGATCTTTAACAATACTCTTGTCCGCATCGGTGCTGTCAGTGCGCGTCACGCGTTTCGCGAAATCGCGAACACTAAGGCCAGGTAGAAGCGGCTACACTCTCGCAGGCGGCACGAAGTCATGATTTGACTTCTATAATAGCGGTTACACAAGTGCAACACGGAGAGTGTCCCGTGCGCCGAGTGCGCTGATTGCAGCAGGTCGGGACTGGTGGCGTATTTCAATTATCCTAGTTCCATCGTAACGTAAATTTGGTGGGGCGAGATTGGCAGCGCTGCGAGAGCATGCCCAATAATCGCGCGGCGTCGTAGAAAAGAGTTGTGCGATTGGTGAACGACGAATTTTGCAGCCTCGAAACTCGTGCAGCTGCCCGCTCGCCAGCATGCCTGCTGCAAAGGAGGCGAGCCGTCACACAAAAGCAAGATGGAGGATCTCACAGTCGAAGTATGCGGCGAAAACGGAGCATATTATAAGGTTCGTTCTGTGAAAAGTATACAAAAAACAGCGCAGAAGATTGAGGCCGTGGATACACCAACTCACGGCCCGTGGGGCGGTTGTAATCTCACTAAAGGGACGCCCGTACTTCGCGAAAGCGCGGTCCTCAAATGTTCGCGAGGTAACGCGGCTTCCTCCGACGCCATGTCTCGTTTGACAGGGCGTGAATTTTCGTGTAGCTTTTCACGTTCTCACGCTACTCCCGACCATCCGTCGATTTACGATAACCCGTCCGTCATGCCTCGAAATGATGAAAATGTTGCTATCGCAACTGCCCCGAACACGTCCGAGTATCATCCTCAAGTCTCTTACCCCCACGATACTCGCCACACTCTTGATTGCTGAACGAATGATTTTATACGCTTTACGTTTCGTTTTTTTCAGGCCTTTGTCACCGACGTCTTTGAGGACGAAGTTCTGGTAACTTTCGAAAATGAGTAAGTTTCTTCCTTGATTATTCGCCAATGGTACAGATGATTGTTCCTTGGATAATCTACCAGAATGCTCTGTGCTAATAACAGTGCAATCTTCAGAGCATGGAAATCATACTATTTTTATCGACTACACAGGGTTTAATGTTTATAACACGCGAAACAATCATTTGAGATAAATGCGTCTATTGTCATTGTTAGTTATCGCTGATTGTTAGTCGACTAGTATTTTTAGGATTTTTTACCATTGTTTTACTTTCAACAATTAATTATGTACACCTGTAGTGTTTAATATATTATAGGAAGAATCTTTCAAAGTTGAATAGTTTTACAACATTCATTCTTTCTTCTTTATTTTGTATCAGGAAATTTGTATTATTTAACTGTACCCTGATATTGCACAACAAAGGACAATGTTGAATACCATATTAATTAAGTATTCATGTATACGTATATGCATTAGTTTATTGGAAACAAAAGCAATACGAAATCCATGTCTACCGCTAACAGCAATGCTAGTTAATAGTACCAATGCCGTAACAGAACTTCTCAAAATTATAATTTCAAAGATACGCTAATTGAGGTATCGATTAGATGGCAGTTTTTTTTTATTAAGAAATGGCGCTTGTCATTTCCTAATTAGTGTAAAACAAAATTTCATTTGGTATCTTGATTTATCTCATGGCATGTCTTTCAGCTGGCAACCTGAATCCAAGTTTCCATTTGCTCAAGTACGGCTACCCCCAAAAGATGGACCCAAACCTGATTTTCAAGAGAACCATGAAGTTGAAGTGTTCTCTAGATCCAGTGAACAGGAGGCGTGTGGATGGTGGAAGGCAATCATTAAGGTTAGTAGATTTTGACAATTGGACAAAGCGTTGTGGTTGTTATGAAGATTCTGATACATTCAGTGTTTATTTTTGAGATGAACTTTAACGAAACTAAATGAGACTTTTACACTTAACTCAATTTGTGATTTATCCGTCGCCAACTTGAATTTTATTTAATGGCGGGTGTGTAGACACATAATTTACCAAAAAAACCTTATAGGTTCGTTACATTAACTGCATAGATGCAATTTTTGTTGTTTCTATTGAAATTTATTTTTTAGATGATCAAAGGAGGTTTTCAAGTAGTCGAATACATGGGCTGGGAATGTGCTTATACTGAAATAGTATCTAGTGACCGGCTAAGAGTAAAAAATCCTAATCCTCCCATTGATAAAAACACCTTTCACAAAATCGAAATTGAAGTCCCAGAAGATCTGAGAGAATTGTAAGTACCGTACGAAGTGTCAAAGTGTACGAAGTGTGCGTAGACTGGCCCCTCCTAAAAACTGTTTGCCATAAATACATAAATATTTTGTATTTCGTACAGTGCCAAAATGGAAAATGCACATAAGGAATTTCAAAGAGCGATAGGGGCAGCCGTATGCCGATATGTGCCTGAACGAGGAGTATTGCTGGCCATCTCCCGTTATGAAAATATACATCGTCATAGTGGCATGCTACAAGAAATGCACTTCAGAAACTTATCCCAAAAGGTGAGCTTTTATATTACCTTTTTTCGTGGATACAATATTTCTTTATAGAAGTTCGAATTCTCAATACTAAAATGAATAGACCCATGACTCAAAAAATATGTTATGACAAAGACAAAGAATTACTAAATACAGCAAAGGTGTATAACTTCTTTTTCCTATTTCTTCGTGTTATGGAATGTACTGTACGTCGATTATAGGTGTTGTTGCTGAAGAGAACAGAGGAAGCAGCACGTCAACTTGAATCTACTAAACTGCAAACGATCGGGGGGTAAGTAAATTATGTTTTGGTGTTGCAATTAACAAAAAAAAAAGAATCTTGTGATATTTGATACCTGCCCCTATCCATATACTGTCCTGGTTACCATCCTGTCTGTGGTTTGCATTTACTGGCAGAAAAAAATTCACAAGGTTTCTAATCATTAACTGGTATGTTTGTTTCAACGTTATATGATTTTCATGAATGTGATTACGTAGTCACCCTACAAATGTTATTATACATCTAATATTCTTTTTCTTTTCACGTGTCATTTATGATTGTACATAAAATGTTCGATAAATTCAACATCACATTTACCAAGCCCTTACACAATTTTTGTTTGCCGATCTTATTTTTCTTTTTCCATACATTTTGTGAATCGCAATAGCACCATGTGCAAATACTCAATGACTCGCGCCCAATGTATTTTCATTTTATCTTTGTTCATTGGCGAACACGACTAATTGCTGACATTACATTTCTTTCTTCTATTATGTCAGTTACTGTATGCAGGACGATACGGCTTATATTTCACATTATTCGATAAAAAGAAACAGCAATCGGGCACGACGAAAAAGGCTGTACGATTGCGGTAGATTTATTAATATTTTAATTTTCAAGTACTATTGAAAGAAAAGTTAAGAGAAATTTTCTAATATTCTCTAATAGACAACAAACTCGAGTATTGATGCTATAATTAACACACAAGTGATTGGATGGTATTAGGCGTATAACTGCTACATATTGAAATTTTAACTATAAGACAAATGCACGAGTTTACAAATCTACGTATGAAAAGACAAATATGCAACAATAATAGAAAATTATTATAATTCCTTTCGTAACAAAGACCTGGCATTGATTTTAGCAAAACGATGTTACTGTGTCTTTCAAATATTAAGAAAACAATCGGCAAACTGTCAATATAATTGTACAACTTATTGTTAATCGCAAACTTTTTTGAACATTTTGTTATTATTAGGAGAACAACATATTGTTATTGTTTTGTCACAGTTAATAAATCTTACATTTTTGCAAAAACGAAAACTAAAACACAAGGATGCAAAACTATAACTGTTCTGTGATCTCATTTGCAGTCTCCTAAGAAGATCAATAGAATAAACTTATCTGAAGTAAGGCATATACCACACTTGTTCTAAACATTCCCATATCTACACACTTAATTGAGCTATGCTTGGAGTATGATGTGGCTATGACTGTTTTATGTTTTCTTTTTATAAATATCTTAACACAAGCACAAGCAATATTTTCCTTACATACAGATTTCGCGTAAAGAAATTTTAGAGTGAATTTGGAAACAGTCTGTACATATTCGCGCATGTGTTAGCGAGGAGCAAACAGACAGAATGGCAGGGACACAGGATAGGGCCATCTCATACATGAGTTTTCACTGAGTTACACCGGAGTTTCTTTCTCATTTCAGCAAATTTAGATCTTCAAACTTTATATATCAGCGTGTCTCAGACTTTGAGGCAGGAGTGAAAACAAATTCAAGGTGAGATCACAGCAGCGTGGTATAGATTTAAGTTTAGCTTATTGTATGACGAGTTACACGGCTGCATTTTTCAAATGAAAAATGAAATTACACTATAAATGTGCATGCCTCAGCGTTGTGTAGTTCATTCACTGAAACCCATGTGCTTTAAATACACTGATACATAAGACTGTTTATTTATTCTTTTTTATACTTATGTGCTCTGTAGTAAAATCTTACATAATTGATAAAATAGTGAAAAGATATAAGCGTGTAGCTGTGATCAGTTTTCAATTTTTCTTTTTTTTTTTTATGTTTCCATTTACGTGTTTGAGTAGAGTTTTCAAGTTCACTGATTTTCCCCATTAGAAGAAAATTTGCCATAATCTGGCCTGCCGATGTTTGAGAAACACTGATATATTAAATGTTTTGCATAAAACAAACAATTCAACAAATAGTGGCTCTATCCCATGTGTTTTTAAGCGTAAATAAGTTAATTGCAAAGAGTTTCATTACAGTTGATAAGAAATGTGGCGTCTTAATAAATCGCTTTAGGGTACTACTGTATTTCATTTCATCACGTATGGTGTTGCACTGTTTTCATTCCAAATTCACCCAGAAAATATTCTAAAATGTGCTAAATAATAGGATAGCTCTCATCGTCTAAAGAAAAATTTCTATAACAACAAACGAATTTGTTGTTTATAAGTCCAGCTGTGCTAGAGTACATTTTGATGAAAAATTATATAATTATGTATAATCTGGAATGTCTGTTATTAAAGAGATAAAAATTTCTCTACATAAGTCCTAAATAGTCCAGATTACTATATATTCCATACACAGAAAGTAATAATTTTCTCATTTTTATAACAGGATCTTGTGCATGTTTCGAATAGCAATTCCACTGTCACTGTGCTGTTTTAAATTCAAAACAATCCTTCCTACCAGTTCACATGTGTTTTGTTTTACATGCATCGATTACTGCATCAAGTTGTATATTTTGTATTTTTGTATATTCAAAGATAGCGTAGTGAGAACAGATTTTGAATTCGTACGTGCATGTAAAATAAAAGTTACTCAATATCAATTCCAAATTGTCTTATACTTTCAAGAAATAATATTTTTAATAGTTCAAGTTTTAGATTTTATTCCATTCTGACAGTGATCTACATTTTGCATGATTATCACCTTTCACTGTAATCCATGGTTGTGACTCATATTATCAGACACCTTGAAGAACCTTATAAACATGTTATGATTGTCATTTTTATCTGCCAAGATGCAAGCCACTGACAAGTACCAAAATTCTATTGAAATATATCATACCAGGCATAATCGTACCACTTGTACCAATATAACGTTGCATGTTATCAATAAAAAGTCCAATGCTTATACCATATAAAAATCCTGAATCACAGTTAAGAATGTGTGAAACACTGATAGCGCCTATGTAAATAAAACATTGACTGGAGAAGCATCCTCCTGTCCTATGATGATCCTGAATCAATTAATTTTTAGAATCAATAGTCCAAATCAGTAATGTTTGAATGATATTCACTAATTTGATCTACTTTGGTTTAAATATGATATATACATATGTACATGGATTTTATGTAATTTCAGCATAACAATATACATTGTTGCATACAGTGTAAAAAAAATTATGAGAGAAAAATGCTTTATTTTTTAGATACACAGATGAATTTAATGTTCGGGAGGACCTGATGGGTTTAGCTATTGGTGCTCACGGCGCAAACATTCAGCAGGCGAGGAAGGTCGACGGAATTACGAATATAGAATTAGAAGAAAATACGTGCACGTTTAAGATATATGGAGAGGTAAAGGCTCGAATTTTACTTTTGTGATTTTATGTTTCATAGAAATTTGTTTCTTTAAAATCCCGATTCAATGAAATTTGAGGAGAGAGTAGTAAATGGAAACAAAATTACCAAGATTTTAGATATGTAACTATCTATAATCTGCTTTTTGATTACAGACGCAAGAAGCTGTTAAGAAAGCACGGTCCATGCTTGAATACAGTGAAGAATCTATACAAGTCCCACGTGTTCTGGTAGGGAAAGTAATTGGGAAAAATGGTCGCATTATACAAGAAATTGTGGACAAAAGTGGTGTAGTAAGTATTTTTGTACTATTATTTAGTACCTTGGTAAGTGTATGGGAACACGGTCACTACTTGTAGATTTGCCAATACTTAACTTAATTTGACCACTTTCGCAGTATAACTTATTGCTTCGATAACTTATACGTTAGATTTTTACAATTAATTTTCATTTTCAGTTGGTTCGACTTAATTTTGTGATAATTATCGTATATATCTTTTGATTTGTGTTCAAAAAGTTTTTACAATCTTTGGTATTTACATTTGTATATTTATTTTCTTAGGATATACGGCAGGTAATTCATTTGCTTTTTAAATATCTCTTAAAGCAGTGGTTCCCATCATAAGCATGTCTTTTACTACTGCACTGTCCTCCAATTCAAAACTATATTTCTACGTAATCATTGAAATTTCAATTCCTTTCATACATTCTCCGGTATCATGGAATATGTTTCTCTCGTCGTTGGTCAACGTATTTTCAGTGAATAGTATTACTTTAAATGGTGGAAATTTTGTAATTATTATGTACCACAGTATTCGGATTATTTTATTCACATAAAATTATCAGATCAGCAAAGCCAATATTCAATTGAAAATGGAAGTTATTATTTATTACGGGCTGGGTTATATATGATATACGTGCATTGTTTGTTCTCGGTAGATAACAACTGGTTCGAGTGGGAATGTACATACTGATAGAGTAAGTATATCATTTTATATTGTTTCTGATTTTATTTCATCTAGTTCAGTCAATTAAATCACGTACATGGTTGGAAGCACTTTCAAATCTTACACGACCCACTCGAGCCAGTTCTTCTTTTTTAGTTATAATAAGTCCTCATTTGTCTGCATTGTTAGCCAGCATAATATGCTTACGCATAGGCCGTTTCATGTCCATGCATTTGTTTTTCGTCAAGAACTATTTTATTTCTGAAAATCGCGCATTCAGTCAGTTATCTTTTACTGAACCTATATGTGTGGTAAGATAAAGATTAACATTTTATCACGCAGTGTTTACAAGAAAGTAAGTTGCTGAAAAATTATTTAATTCTCTGATTAAAGATCAGTACATCAGTATCGATGTTCTCTATACTTTTCACTGGTTGAATAACGTAACGTTGCCGAAATCTTGTTTGATAATGATTCAGAGAATATACATTTCATCTCTCGTTGAAATTGCTGCTGCTGCAAAATGCCAGCGTTACTTAAAATCTTCAGTCAAATTGCAAACTTTTAAAAGATACATTATCGTGGAAAAGAAATCATATCTTTGTTACAAAACGATATTTAGGCAAATTTTACAGACAGACCCACAATTCGATTGATGGAAATAACAGACAAGGGTGACTGAAAACTGATGGTATGGATATGACGCAGGATTAAATATTTCATACTCCTATCTTCGTTGTTAATAGTGCCAGAGATACGATTTCGAACGTTATCAATTTCAGGTACGGGTAAAAATAGAAGGAGACAACGAACCTCAACCAACGATCCCACGGGAGGAGGGTCAAGTGCCCTTTGTCTTTGTCGGTACTGTTGAAAGTATCGCCAATGCCAAAGTGTTATTGGAATATCACTTGGCACACTTAAAGGTACAATATCTTCTTCATGGAGACTTCAATATTATTACGTACAATAGTGTGTTAAGGTGTACTTTATAATCTGCTTTGAAGGAATTAAAACGTCTACAACAAGAAAAATTAGAAATTGCCCAACAAATAAGAAGCATGTTTGGACCAGGTGCAGTACCATTCTTTACCATGTTCTTATTGCTTTGAAGGAAGTAGAACAACTGCGACAAGAAAAATTAGAAATTGACCAACAATTAAGGAGCATACACGGATCGACTACAGGACCAATGCCGAGTTTTCCCCCGGCGAGACGAGGAATGATCGCAGGACCAGAGGAAGGTGGTGGAGGTCGTGGCGGCCGTGGCGGTCAATCTCGAGGGCGCGGAAGGGGTAGGGCTCCTGCCAGACACAATGCCGGTAAATTGAACTTTTATATTTCAACACTTTCAATTACAATCGATATATTTTGCGTCTTACAGTAGATACAGTTGACTCTCAATAATTTAAAGTTTTTCCCCGGTCCCTTGAAAAATATTCGATAATTTGAAAGAAAATGAATGTTTTGTGGTCCCTCGGTAATTTGAAATTGTAGCGAGGGCATCTTGCTCGCCAACACTCAATAATTTGAAGGCAGGGGTCCCGCAATCTCTATAATTTGAATTCCCTGATTTCTGCGATTGATTTTTACTAACATAACATGCAGAGACCTGTCGTTTGTTTACCTCGATGATCTTGATCTCATTCAGTTTGCAGTCTGTTTTCATACCGTGTTGTATTCAAACTGCAAATACAGATGAATGTATATATGTTCATATGTTCATATGTGTATATGTATGCATTTCATTGAATTTTCTCTTCCCTTCCTCCCGATTATTTGAACTCCTATTGTTTTGAACTCTCGATAATTTGAACTTTTCCTCTGGTCCCTTGTGTTTCAAATTATCGACGGTCGACTGTATTACCTTCGTCAACGTCAATTTCAAGCACAACTGGCCTCTAGTTATTCACTGTTTCCTATAACTGTTACGAAAAGTTATTAATTAATTCTTGCACTTGATTTTCAGGATTGCGCCGGGACACTTTGGATGGCAGTGAAGATCGTGTAAGGGACCACCTTCCTCCAAGAGGTGGTCATCAAGGTGCAGGAAATTCAGGGTACATGGGCGCGAGACAAGGTCGTCCGCCAACTCAGCGTAGAGATCGTAGAGATGAACGTCGCCGAACGACAGACGACGAAGACACTGTTCTTGACAGTCAAGACGTTTCAAGCATCGATAGAGGTAATATCTTTTAAACAATACTTGGTGGTGAACCAACCGTTTCGTCCTAAGGGTCTGAGTATGTGTACCGTAACGCTTTGAGAGATGCATGGATTGTGAAACAAACACTTGTGACCATCTAACACTAACATTATCGATGATGACATTACTAATGCACGCTACTAACGTATACGGTGTAGCTCTTTGTTTATACGTAAACGGATAAGTGTACTTGAATTTCAGTTTTTTTTTTTAAATACGATACGAAAGATGGTCACAGTGGTTTGTGTATGCATAGAGTCAGTATCAAGTGTGGAGGGAGGACCTAAAGGCATTAGACGACGACGGTTTCGACGCTCTGGGCAACGTAGCTCTACACCAACGAATAACCAAAAAGGTAACTAGCTTTCTGTAAGGGAACAAACGCAGTTTACGAGATGCACTCTTCCTAACTTCTTTGTCTTTAACTCGTACAAATTTGTGCGCCAAAATCGGTGGTAAAATAAGGATTTGTTGGTCAGATGTATTTTTGAAGACTCAACAAAAAAAACAACAGACACAGACAGCAACGTACATCGATACAGTTCACGAACATTTTCACATCTTTAAAAAAGATGCTTGAAAATTAATAATCCATAAACTGCATTTACACCTCCGTAAGGGCTCGAACAGTATTCCTTTAGGACGATCGGTTAATCAAGATTCACTTTAAATGTACCGCAGAACGTGCGTTTGAAACAATTTGAGATTGTTTTACTAATTTCACAGGAACAATAAAACTTTTATTCAAACAAAAACACTCAGAGTTAATCTATACATTTGTTTAGGCAGCAATGCCGGCCCGGGCGACCAGTCAACAGTAACCAGCAAAGAAGGAACACCGGCGAACGACGTTTCCGCTACTAACAGTTCCCAAGGACCCAAAGGTCAAAGAGAACAGCGGCCCCGCCATGCTCGTATGCAACAGAGCAATAAACCGAAGGAAGCTCTGGTTAATGGTACCAGTGGCTAAACAACCGCTATGGTCGAGAACTGCTACTTATGTATAACACTACACCTGATGAGAGCTATTAACACCCAGCACATAACATGACGCATACCTACGCAAGGACTACACGATTATGGAACGCGACATGATTAGTCTACGCTCGTTGTTAAGACTGTTTGCTACCGATAAGAATACGACAGTTGTTTAAGAAATCGTCATTCTCCTTAAACACATTTAAGGACACATATTAATATCCATGCATGGTTTAGTTTAATGATAGTGATTATGCTATCATGTTTGATATATGGATACATTCATTGGGAGGTAGTAGATGCATCTGGTAAGAAGGAATCCCCTGATTGTGAAACTGTGCCTCATTTTTATACCGAGCTCCCAACTTGTGTAACAGTGATTTCGGCGTACTGTGAAGTATCTCTCGATCACTTGATAGGATCCAATAATAGGCTGGATATTTGTGGCTCGTACGTCAATTACCAATTCGAATTAATTTCGCCTAGATGTGTCGCCTTGTTTATGGAAGGAAAAAAAAGAAACAAAAAAGAAAAACGTAGTACGATACGTACGAAAATGCAGGATTCGATCACTTTTAACGTTATTTTTATTGTCTTTCGGTAAGGCGTTTGTTCGATGCGTGATACCATTGTCTTTTTTTCTGACACGTTAAGTTACTGAAATAGATCGTTGCATCCCGTGGATACACGTAAAGATCTTTCTGTTGTTTGGTATTCCATTAAGGAAACGATGATTCAACACTCCGAGTGTAGCCGCTTTGCGACATAACTAGGATGAAACTCAACGCGATACAAGGAAAACGGATTCCCATTGTTAGACGCGGCAATGGGTAGGCGGCAGCTGTATGAAATCCTGGTTCAAAGATGTTCCCAATGATGTTCCTTCTATTTACTTCACAAGATTGAGTTTTTTTTTGGTTTACAATTATTAGTAGAGTTATTTAACAACACTAGATTTTTATGTTTCAATGCTGAGTGTTGATTAATAATACCTTGATGAATGCTAAAATGACTTATTTGATTGTAAAAGAACACAAATGGGTGTGCACAAGGAGTCGGTTTTTATTTCTCGGGTACACTTCTCACGTAATTTAGTCTTTTTTTTTTACTACAGTCTAAGCGTACTATATCAAACATTAGAATTTGATATACGAAGTTCATTTCTGCATTGTTTCGCATGATTTAAAAAGAAAGTAAACGTATACTTAGTAATACCAATGTATGATGTGCCAGAGAAGGAATGATACATGTTTTATGATATCTAGCTGAAGTGCAGACTTAGCGCATACCTTTATTACTATAATACTACTTAGTCGAAATGTGGATGTCTGAAAAAATAAACTAGCTTTACTATACTAAGCTATAAAATAGATACGGTCAACTATTTTAAATTGGTTATCGGTGACTATTAAGTATTGAACATCAATTTAAAACAGTTGCCTCTTCTTCCGGATATGACAACAACTAATCGGACGTGTCTCATGGATTTTGCAAAAACGCATGGCGGTTAATGCAACACTTTGACACCTAACAAAACAGCTGCCATTTTATCTGAATATTCTTATGGCAGCCAAAAAAACTGAGATATCCCCCACCTTGCTTGTTTCAGATACATTTGTATTGATTGCAATTTGTGCATAATTTAAGAATAAAACATTTCTGTACATAGAGCGGTCATTACGATGAACCACACACGTTCCAAGCTACTCAAACTATTTTTCCATTACCCGCAGAAGTTCTACTTTAAATTCACCCTTATTTCCCTATCAGTCCCATGTGTTTAGCAATCTTTATCGTTATGCAAAAATGTTTGCGTAATTACTTAGGTAGGTAATAGTAAAAGTTCTTTATTATTTTATGCGATCGCAATCTATCCTGTAAACGATTACTCGGAAGGATGTTCAAACTTGATATACTTCCATTCCCGCAGATACTATATATTTCCACAAAATTTCTCAAAGTTGTTGGCTCGTGTGTATAATTAAAAGTTTGACGACTTTCGAGGTACTTCGTTTCTTTCGTTTACTGTCTTTCCAAAACGTTACGTGTACAGGATTGCCGTAATTGTGCATCGCATTTACATAACATGTAAAGTGCATATAGCAAAGTGTCATAATGTGAATCAATCACTATATGTATATATAAATCTGTCTTGTCTTGTCTTGCCATCCATTTTCATCTTATCGATTACTCAAGGCCATTATTATGAGTGTCGGGATGAGGAGCGGGTTTGAGTTCGATGAATTCGCTTACAAATAACCGACGGAAATGTCAGTGAACGTCATTCAGTTCAATACCACCAAGAACATATATCCGTATATATCGCAATATGACGTAATGTGAGAATTGTGCCAAAATTTGAAATTCCATTCCGCGTGAATCATTTTGAAGTACATGTGTCCTTTATCGATTGGACCACCGCATTGCGTGACTGTCAAGATGACTGACCTGTATTAGTCCGGTGATTGCGCTTAAATACGTCCAACAGGTATGTCACTACGGGTTATTTAAATCGGTAACAAGAATAATACGTGTCTGATGAAGTCCGAGACTTACTTGTGTCAAAATTTGAATTTCAATGTTTCTTTATTTCTAACCTATATACGTGTTTTCTAAAAAGGAAGCAACAGGAATGCTCCACATTATGAATGTACACGCGAAGCGAGATACAAGAGAGATGTAAAAGCTCGCAGTATCGGAGGTTGAAGAATATTGTCGTAGCAATATAGTATTACTGTAACCATAAAGAATCATGCCGCCTGGTCAAAGGAGACAACAGGGCTTGCAATACGGCATATACTTGCTGGGTATGCAAGCCCTAAATTTTGGTATCGATAAAATTCCACCGGCTACTTTAGCTACGATTATTGGGCAGGTAAGTGTTAGGATATAACATATGAAACAGAAAGTTCAAATAATACATCACTGTCAACTTTTAGTTTAATGTTCGCATACATATTTTACTTACAAAGCCAGATTCCAAATCTCTGAAAAAAGTTAAGCATTGTATACAGCTTCTATGTTGACATTCGAGTTAGAGATAAATACCCTGTGCGCATACGCAAAAGAAAAGCGAATGACTGAAATCTCTATACAATGGCGATCTCAATTTATCGAATGCTTCCTTTTTCCTAGGTTTTACTATACGCCGGATTAATTCAAGTTCCTTGGAATGCAGAGGAGGTTTGCATATCTGCAAAAAAGATATTTAAGTACCATGATTGGACCTCTTTCGTGATGTCAACGTTTGAACACGGCTCGGATATGCATGTGTATTACAACATGGTCTCTTTCATTTTAAAAGGATCGTACTTAGAACCTATGTACGGAACAACAAATTTCACTGCTTTATTGGGTATACTTGTATTTGGATGCAGCAGCATGTATGTGGCATTGGGCTATGCGTTGACTCAATTAACAGGAGATTATGGGTATTATACGCAATGTGCTATCGGTTTTTCTGCTGTTCTATTCGCGTTAAAAGTGATTGTGGTGTGCGAGGAAGCCGATAGGATACACGATGTCGGTGGATTTAGGGTTCCAAGTAAAATTGCCGTTTGGGTAGAGTTAATATTAATTCATCTTTTGGTTCCACAATCATCGTTCATGGGCCACTTTGCAGGCATTTTAGTTGGTTGCTTGTATTGCTACACTATTCTTGGAGAAATAGTTGACAGCTTTATATACAAGTTAACTGGTAGACCTATTATCCATGAGGAGCAATTTTATAGGAGACGTAGTTCATTTCGCGCATAATGGAAGGACTTAAAAAAATCTCTACAATGATTCCATTGTTCACTGAAAACTAAGATATTTTCTCAAACGATTTTCCTTATAAAAAGTAGACATCGGCATATATTTTGATAAAGCTTTATGTACGATATCGGCGTAATATTATTATAAGTAAGACTTATCTGTGTAGATATATTTTGTACGAGAAAATCCAAGACGTAACTCTTCGTTATTTTGTACTGTTGATACCATATATGTGATATTAAATTATTTATATTAATACAAATTCAATTGTATAATGTACTCACAGCCCCTTTATCAACACTACGTTAATGATCAATGCATAAATTTGTATACAGTAAGAGCAATTTCGTAGAAATCAGATTACTTTCTATCCATTGTACAAAAACGAAACACGCATGTGCGAATGAATTCGATTAACCAAGTTTCTAAATACTTTACGAAAATCATACAAATACAAAAATGTCAACAAGTTCAATGTTGTTTTTGTTAATCAATTCGGTCGTAACATTTTATACAATTTATACAATGTCACTTTTGGTATTTTGGATCTCGGTTCTTGTTTCACGATCGATTCCACTGAAAATACATTGCTAGTAAACATCATGTACTTTTGTGCAGGTATATAAAAGTATAAAAGAGTGTCATAATTTACGTATAAATAAAGTCGTGACGAGCATGGGTCTTCAAACCCGTTGATTTTCAGATAGATCTAACTCTAATTATATAGATAACTTTTAGGTGTAACTTTATTCAAACACGCCTAGAAATTTCCTGACACACTTCTATACCGACCCTGTATAAATCTATAAATAAACTTACAGATTGTCCGACCATCGATTTTGTGCGGTATATCGTAAAATACGAAGTACGCGGACATCCTGCTTAATAACATTGAATCTCGTTTAACTTCACCCGTGGTTACATAGGATTTAATAAGGGGCATCAGATCTGCAAGACGGAAGCGCGGAATTAGAAACCGAAATAAGAAACCCTAAATATAGGAATAAGGTATATCAATTACCGTCTTCCCATTCGTCTAAAATGTGCCCTATCTTTTCTTTGACAGCTCGTATGCTTTCCACGCTGAGTAATTGACTCGTCTCCTCGTTGCAGACCTTTCCCAACATATGCGATGAGATGATCTTGATTTGCCATACCGAAAAACTGGTTGGCTGTTTTTCCATAACTTCCATACTTTTGATTAGGTTCACCCATAGCGGGAGAAGGCTCAGTTTGTCTTTTATAACGCATTCGTAAATGATTATGGCGAACGTATGTAAAAAATGTCTTTCGAATTCCGTCATGTCGGAATGTGACCTTTCCGGCTTAGACGCACAACTCGAATCCTTTAACATCGACGATGTTTCTGCGATTTCCATTTTCTCGCTGGAAGTATCTAACTGTTCGTTCCAACTACTAACTATTTTGTCCGACGTGTCACTCAAACTTTGAGAAAGATATCCAGAACTCATTTTAGCTAGACTGCCGTAAGAACGTCCCTTTAAGCTATCGTTGTGTTTGGTTCTGTCTTTCTTAGACCATCGCAAGAAGTATTTTATTATATTCAATACCGTTTTATCATTCGTGAATGATGTGACGCTTTCGGGTCGGGCAGCCCACACTATAATATTTTCCGTCGTTAACGTTTGAGCGATCAAGCTTCTGAAACCCTGAAACGTTTATGTGCAACATTACTTTTGTTCATGTGTTTAAACTGTATTATTAAAAAAGCAACAATATTTACATGAGGATCTTCTAGATACGGTAAGCAACCCGCTCTTTGCTTAACGCACAAAGAATCACATCTTTTAAGCATATTTTCAAGTTGCTGCCAGTTGTGATCTTTCTCAAAAACAATTTCCCAATATCGGTCGTCTTTCAATTCGATCTTTTTTAAGCTACTGAGCTGCGGCAGCAAACATGGCGCTTGGAGTATCAGATCCTGCCCTTCCGATTTTTTCTCATTCTCGAAAGTTAAATGTACCGTCGCATAGCAATACTGGCCGCTATCGATATCTTTCGGCAAAACCACACGCGGCTCGGTAGCTAGAACGTAGAGATGCCGCAAGGCTTGCAAATGATACCTGTTATCGTTGCTATGTGTTGGAAATTTCGGAAAAAGAGAAATTACGAGAGCAGCCACTGCGCTAGGACTGTTTGAAAGAGTACATTTCCCTCCGCCGAGAAAGAGAAAACCGAGTGCCATGTGTGTCGCTAAATGGGAACCATAAGTAACGACGCTACTCGCGGGTCCTACCCGAGTTCTCACATGTCGGCAAATTCTCAAAATTTCTAAGTTTCCCGTGCCCGCCATGACAACAGCGGTGGAAAGTAAGATAACGTTCAAGCATGTCTCGATGGTCGATTTTCCAGCTAATTCGGCAACAGTTTTGTGCGATAGTGCCGTAAACATTTGGGCATAGTCGTACAAAGTCTTAAATGCATTTCTATTAGCAGTGCCCGCATATTTAAGACCCAATGCCATACAAGCCCCTGCTATGATATTGCAGTAGGCCTGATTCATAGTTTCTAAGTCCACATTCTGCGTGATTTCTGGAGTTGGCTTTTGCAATCTATACTTGAAAACGATATTAGGAACGTGATTAGAAACCCACGCAGTTGTCGGTTCAATCTCATCCCATAGAATAAGCGACTTTGCCAGTATCCTTAACAATAGCAAATCAGGTCTTACGAAGTCTAACAAATACTGAGTGTCCGGGGCTTGCATCCAATCTGCCACCGCTCGATTTCCTGTATTAAAATACATGAGACCCAGAGCAATTGTTGCTCCTGGGCTCGTCACGTCGATATTTGTAGAATCACCTTCCCGTATTTGATAACTGAAATTGTAAAAATATAAAATTACAGAATAAACTCAATTGATAATGCAATTATTAGAGAAGTATTAATCAAAGTAAAGTGATTAACGGTTGGTGAAGTGTTTAATCGCATCATGCGATTATTCTTGACGTGGAATCAATCATTAAATGATTAAAAATTCTAATCATTATTTGTTTTAATTTAATTTGCTTTTAGTTCCAATTCTGCATAAACGATAAGATAGGTATTGCATACCTTGGTGATTTATATTTATCTTTTTGCGCACCGGTGAAAGGTCTCACGTGTCCACCGACCATATAATAATGCAAAGTATCTGGTATTCCAGCAGCGTCCGGGCCACCACCGCACCCCAACAATACTAAACCTAATGCCATGCCTGCTGCCAGAGAATAAGACTCTCGATCCACACAATTCTTCATTTCTGGTCCTGGTGGCCTCCCTAAATAAATTGTAAGTCATTCAAACACATTATCAAGGCATCTTCCGCAATACTATAATAAATAATGTAAGAATTACCGATTTCTGACAGTAAAGCATGTGAAATGTGCCTGTGCGCGGTGCCTTGATAAACTAGCCCAACACCCATTAAAGCGGCAACTTGAACATTCTGCTGAACATTTAATTCGATACTGGTTGGCGGCAACAATGTTTCTACGTGAAGCGACAGCAGCTTCGTCATAGAAACATTCATTGTACCGCGATGTGTCGCTGACAATCCTAACAGAAGACCAACGCTGGTAGCCTCGTGACATTCAACCAAGTATTCGTACATACTAAACGGTGCCAAATTCTTCAAGTGTCCGTTTAAGCCGAGGGCCATTAAGAAACCAGAATGTTCGATACCGAATTCGCCTTGCTGTTGTTTATTGTATACAATCCAGGTGGAATCGATGTTCGACGCACCTGGATGAATGCGAAGGCCTGCTGCCACGCCATTGTGGAACAGCGGCCACAAGTTCATGTTAGGTGGGACATCGATGTGCACTAATTCTACGGTAGTACCACGTGGTGGTGCTTTCCCTGTGTAAACAATAAATAGTAACATTTACACATGTTCGATTACTCATTAGATAACTATATTGAACTCGTACCGGTTAAACACAACCGAGGAATCGGTAATTGTTCCGTAATGATAGGAGTGGAGGTTCGCAGGGTAAACATGCCTCTGGCTACCGGAAGTGCCATCGTTCTCGTGCACAATGCGTGCAAGTGTCTCTCTTGTTCTTCTATAAATTCATGATCACTTACGTCTGGCCTTTGCACTATAGCTATTCGCACTGGTTTGCAAGAATTAAGTAATTTACGAACTTCAGCGATTCTGTGATCTTCGTTAAATCGCAATTTCAATACCTGTATTAGAGAATATTTTATGTACAGCAAAATGTAATTAAATTAGAAATAAACTGTAGATTTTTATATGACCAGGTTTCCTAAATGCAAATACTATTAATTACAGCACTACATAAACCGGTCAATAATTAAATTCAAACATCAAGTCTTACAGTATCATCGAACTCCATGCCGTCATCTTGTTCCGGATCTTTAATCGAATAATTCTTTCCATCGCTCTCCATGCACTGATCCGATACTGGTGATTTTAATCGTTTGCCTAATGCTGCTAAATCTTGACGATCCACCAACTCGTATGCCTGAACTGGCCAATTTGAGGGGGGACGCTCTCTACACTTGTACATTACGTCTTTCAACATCAACGAAATGCCAGGAGGTAATATTTCCAGATCTTTCTTTTCCATACCTACAAAGAATCATGTTTATTGTTAGATCCAGATTAATCTTTCCTACAACGCTCGCTTTTTTGCCCCACGCTTAGGTGCAAAGTTTATAACTGATATATCATTTTAATTTGTGTATAAAGAAAAGAATTTTCACTCATTTTTCTTTCTGTAAATATTATTAGAATAAGACTTTATGATGTGGAAACTTTTAAAGAAAAGGAAGTTCGGAGAATTATATAAACTTACCCATATCATGGCACAATAACACTATCCTATCTACCGTAGGACATTCTATTTTTTTTGGCATTTCTTTATCATGCTTATTTCCATTGTCTTGCAAATCTATTCGACTTCGAGCTGGTATGATGAGCTTCACATATTTATCCATTTCCAATACGTTCAGTCTTTTCTCGTTTGCTACCAGTGCCGTTAAAAAGACAATGTTTCTTGTTCTTGTGTTTACGTGGCTCAAATGAGGAAACGGTGGAACTTCTATATTTCTTAATAAATAATTCAACGTTTCGAATACATTCGGTGGATTGAGCTGTACATAATTTGGTATCGTAATTTTCTGCAAATCTGCTTCGCTGATCTGAGATGTGGTGGCTCCCAAATTACAGAGAGCGGGAAAATCCAGAAAATAGTGATGAGCGTACATATCAAATTTTAGATCGATACTTAATTGGTATAGTAACTGGGCGAGCAAAGGTAAACTTTCTGACATTGCGCAATTCAATTTCAATTCCTCGTACAATAGGTGCAGCGAAAACAAAACCAGAGGAAAATACGGAAATAGAATGGATTGTACATTTATTTTGCCAGTATTATTCGAATCCATACCACTCGGTGTCCATACGCGAAAAGTGCTCGCAACTTTATGAAGACCAAGTACGTTTGATATGAACGCTTGGGAGTTTCCTTGTCTAATGGTATCTACCATGTATGTCCAATCATCGTTGGAGCCACAGTTATTTGTTTTTTGTTTCTTAGGAACGACTATAGGGCTATTGCGTTCCGCCAATTGATCTTTCTCATTTTTTTGTATTAATTGCAGCTTTTCCACTTCATATCCCAGTAATGTAAACAACACTATAAGAAAAAGATTCCACTCTTGTTCCGGAGAAAAATCTTGAGGGCCTGGAGCATTTCGGGCTCCATACCATTTCACCAACAGTTGCATCGCCAAATCTTTTTGTAATACACTTCTTAACGTTTTTAAACACTTAGTAACTGAAAACAAAAGCAAGAATTCAGTTTTATCAGTTACACGACCAATAATATCACCATGCCAGACACCAGAAAACGGAGTTTTGTAACTGTTTTCGAAGTAAGAGTAATAAAAAAAGACTGTATGGAGCGTATCACATACTAAACACAACTCAGGGGTTGAAACATTTACTCACCTAATGGAGACGTGCTAGATGCCGGCAGCGTTGTACGGAAGTAATTTTTATTTCCATATTCCAATGTAATTTTATTCCCCACAGCCTCCTTCAATGCCAAAAAATTCGAGTCCAATGAATTATCTAAAAACACTGGCGGTTTTGCACAATTGCCTCCTACGGGGCTTAACAAATGTAAACCTTCGTCGAATTTGATCTCGTGAGATGCGGCGCAGGTTTGGGAAATCAGAGAACTACGTCGTGGAAAGGGAGATCCCAGTTTGTGATTAATACTAGGTAAAAAGTAATTGCAGCCTGTCAGGTTTGGAACTACTCCAGTTATGTGCAACTTTCCCACATAAGTTACACCGGAATATAACACCACTCCATTTGATAAATCCATTGTCGCTATCATGTGTAAACTCTGAAAGAGAAAACCTTACTCTTACATTTATAATAATCGCAAATCATAAGCAGACTGTGGATTTCATGCAAACATACGTTCTCGTAGGGGACAGGCGGAGAACTGAAACAGGAATTTACTTCGTCATTAGTGTTAGAAGTAATAGATTTTGCGTACACTTAATATGTTTCTGTTATATTCCTGGTCTTCTTCGTCTCCGTTTGAAAATACGTATTCGCCTAAAATCCACAGTCTAATCTTAGGAATATTACGATGATAAATACTAACTGGTAAACTAACGGCATCTTTAGCTAGAATCGTAGTAACCATGCCAAAAATGATTTGCTGCTGTTTATTAGTTTTCTCGAGCCTCACTAAAAAGAGCTGAGATCGATTTGGAACTAAATAACACAAATAACTTTGCCCAACGAGATCTGATGTTAAGAAAACTTTTGATGCACGACCAGACACGGCATCCCTTGAAAATCATATTAAAACAATCAAGATAAAACACACTCCACTATTCCATTGTATTATAACTTACTTCCTATTTGAAATCCAAAGGAATTGAAAGCACAGGGAAAATCTGGAATGGGATATAGGAAGTGGGACTGTAAATGCTTAATCGTATTGATAAACGTAATACTTGAATGAAAAAATATTCAAAATCCTTGTAAATACGGGTCGTCCAACAAAAATGAGTTATTTCTTTTTACTGCAATACTTACTTTGGAACACCGACATTCTCAGTCCACACGTGATCAAGACAAATTTCAGGATATAATGGTTTACTCGGCGTAACGACATCTTGTAGCTGTATACTACTACAACTACCAATTGGACTATTTTGTGTGTGGTTCAAGGCAGTTGCCATAACTGTTTGATGTAACCTCGTATGATGCATAAGTGAACCAGCTGGCGGACCGATCAACGGTGAAAACGCTGAGTGTGTGGGTGACTGACAACGTGAGATAGTAGCCATCGGACTTTGAGATCTGGAGTGTTGTTGCTGCTGTTGGGATGGAGATGGACCAGCAGAGCAAGTTGTGGTATAAGATGTTGCTCTAGATCCGAACGGACTGTTTGACAATCCCAATCCAATAGTGTTTAATTGAGGGTTCGGAACTCCTGAGAAATAAAATGTTAGTTACAGATTTTATATCTTTCCAAAACTACAGTTGGCATTAACTTTTGCGTTACAAAATGATGTACCGAATATACTTAAGTGTCCTTTATTTGTACAACTCTTGTTATACGAGAGACTGCTACCAATATTTAATGGCGATGCACTGGTTGAATGATTATAGATACTCTGTGTAGTCTCATTATTCCCACAAACTATTTGACATTCCTCTTGTAAAGCTTTACGTATTTTGTACACCGAGTGTAATCCAGTCTTTGTGTCATATATCACAGCCAAAGATGGTTCAGAACTCGTAAAAACTATTTGTTGATTTGATTCACACATATATGATATGCTTCCTGTAAGAATCACAGCAATTGTATAACAACGATAAGTCTTTAATTTAGTTTACCTTGATACAATTGATCAGATGTATAAGTCGTACCATGTTTAATAAGTACAGGACAAATTTCATCTAGTGGGTGCATCAAAGAAAATGCCACAGGTAAATTCATATCATTATGTTGTTGCGCTCTACTTCCTTCTAGTGAAATGAATCTGAAAATAATTAATACATATATTTTTCCTGTCATCGTTCTTAAATGTTAAAAAGAAATCTAAGATAAGCACTTTGTCTCTGTTGAAGGGACTTGCGATTTTTCAAGTAGTATCCCATACTTTGTGGCCCATACAGCAGACACCTAAATAGGGAGAATGGTTTGTAATGTATAGCAATAATTTATTTCTAATCATTTGTATTTGTATTGATTTTTTTAACATTTCAAAAGTATTTTGTGCTACCAATTTTACCTGAAATTGCAAACTAGATACATAATCTTCCCCAGTTTTGGTAAAAACCTTAAGGGTATAAGAGTCAATTAGACATATGCATTCTACTGTCTTGCCAATGTATTCCTCATCTTTAAGTTCTGTTCCTTTTGTCGAATGGTTTGGGATGTTAGTATGAAACTTGCACCATAATGCATGTTTAATGTTAGTCTCGCAAGTGTATGTTGTCTGAAGTACTGTGGTAGATGGATTCCCATTAGAATGAACAGCAACTCTACCAGCGCAATACAATTCTTCTTCTCCACATGTATCGCTCTCCCGTACAATCCAGAACTCTTTCTGCAGAACAAATTCATGTTAATGAAAGTTAACAGTGACTATTATCGCATTCGATAGCAGTCATCACAGACATTAGGTGCAATATTTTAGCGTCAAACTCTCCTTACACTATATAATGCCAATAGTTCCATATTCCATGCAAATTATGTCAATTAATAAGCCACGAACGTGTTTGTGGTCTCTTAAAAAAATAATTTAATCTACTAGCAGTTTCTAATAAAATAAAACTGGGACCTATGGGAAACGAATTGTAATGAATATATTAAAAGGGCCAATAGCTTACCGGTGATCTTTCCGAAATATTTACTTGACTAAACTTCCGTAATAAAACACTTTCCCCAGCAGCTGTCTGATACTTTCCTTTCTGCTGTTTACTAACTGGCTCCGGATGCCTCAAAATTGTTTGTCTTCCACCAGGAGCATATTCCTTAAATAATATATTATATCATTAGACTTACAAAAACGATTGATTCTATCAATAAACCGTTGACTTACATGTATTTTGACTTTTAACGATGAAAAATTAAACGTTTAAATTATTTGAATTTTTATTAAACTTGTACTTCGTTGCACGCGTTCGAATTTTACAGTTCAAATCAGTATTTTGAAATGACGTTGTAACCTAAAAAATGTATTACGTACCACCGGTTCTGAGGCGGCGATCATCTTCTCCCTGGTTTCATCCAGATTTGCAGAATGTAATTATTAAAGCACCTACAAACAATTCTGCTCTAATATTTACTCCGTATTCTCTCTCAAAATAGGATATAAACGTTTTCGATAGTATAAAGCTCGCGAATGATGCGTTACTATGGTAGTCGCCATATTCACACTGATTGACATACGCTCTGGTCCACAGCATCAGATAGTTTTTTCGAAAATTTCGTTTTTTATCGGCTATCGGAAAATCCAAACCCGAAACGTAACAAACTTATCATTGTCTATTGATCAAGGAACAAGTAACAAGAAGTAATAACTTCTATTCAAATTCTTCTGCGTACAATTCATATCAACACGTCCGAAAAATCAACAGTATAACGTATAAGTAATAATGTAAATATTCTTTTTTATTACGAATTAAAATACAGCTGCCAAATTAAAAAGTATAAATATTTCATGCTCCTTGAACTAAGCCTGCTTGTTATGTTTCTATATATCTTTACATTTACTACAATTGCGTGATTTATAGCACAGGCTATTCTTTGTCTGCACGTGCAATAATAAAATTATAGTACCATACATGCATTTTTAAGAGTATGCACTTTTTTGTTTTAAAGACAAATTTCCTTTTGTTTTAACATTGTTTTTAGTACCGTTTGCCTTCACCCTTGCGAATTATTTGCTTAATGTAATCTACATAATATCTGTACACCCATATCAACTAATCATAATATTTATTGATTAAATTTTATTTTTCTGTTGAAATTTAAGTTCGCCCGAATAAAAAATAGAAAACAAATACGATTCTTGCATACAATACAGTATAGAACATTTCATGTGTACCGCATGGTGAATGCAAATCGTAAATTTGAATTTGGCGAATCAACGTATTTGGATTGTATCGGTGATTTAGGTGACGTCAGGTGACGTGAGTGCGAAGTTAAGAACGCTGATGCCATACAGGACTATTTAGCACCGCGTTGAACAATAAGTACTGGTATAGTTAAAATTATGTATCTTTCTACCTTTTACATATGAAGGTAAATAGAAGAAGTTACGTAATATCGTTAAAACCGTGATAAACTTATTTTGTCACTTTGTTATGGTTATATCTGCCAATAAGTTTTTAAATTTACTACTCCTGTTTCCAGAGATTTATGTCCTCTATTTGATAGTAAATTATGTTTGAGTATAATTTGTAACAGGAAAATCTCAAATTTGGTAGAATCTGACAAAATGAAATGTTTAATTCAAGGATACGGCCATTAATCACGATTAATGACATTCCAATATGAAATTCAACCATAGCAATGGTTGCTATCAACCATGACTTTCACCCCATCACGTTGATTTTCCAAACATCATTTTAAAGAAGCGATACTATAGTTTTCATAATTGTAGAAAATGACAAATGTTAATAGTAATTTATGTATTCATAAAAAAAACCTTTCTGTATTAATTATTTAAAACAGGTCGTTGTTGCTTATACTTTGGTTAGTACTTGAAGTTAATGGAAACATGTTACCTTACTTATTAGTCACGCAAAGAAAAACAAATATTAATTACTGTTGAAATTTTATTCACAAAAATACGATGTGTTATTAGTATAAATAATGAAGGAACAGCAAGGTGAAATTGACATTTTGTTAACGTAAGAATTTTTACATTATATTCGTGAATGTTTGTACTAGGTACAAAATTTATCATTGTTTACTATTGCATGATGAATTTCATCAAATTATTCAATTTGAAATAGGTAAAAATGAAATTTTAAATGCAGACAAAAATGTTCCGATAGTAAGATCAGAACAAAAATTTCAGTTTTCTGGGAATTGCAAACTTACATTTGAGAATGTATCATACACAAGTAATCACATAAAAATATACTTTCAACATTTGTTTCAAATAAAATATGTATCATGTAATACTTTTGCAAACACTGCGTATACCCTGTCAATTATGAACATAATTCAATTACCATGGGAGTCATATATCCTTTTGCAATCAACACGCTGACAATCATATATTAATAATAACGGTGTTATATGCAACATTCAAGTTTGTAACATTTGACTTTTAACTATGTGACATAATAGTATATCTCTCGCACAAATAACAACTGTTTCAAAATGCACATAAACTATATGAATTTTATAAATTGCAAGAAAGCTCAGCTATATGAAATTCATTTCTGGATACGGAATTTGAAGTTGCTTACATTATATTTTGGTAATACTGTTTGGTTAAAAATTCCAATCTTCATTCTGCTTAAAAATGATTAACACACAGTTTTAGAAATGCAGTAAGTATTTTCAAAGTTCATATTTGTGTTTTGAAGTTCAGTTTATGCTCAAATTGCATATGATTTTCTGGAGGCAACGCAAGGCATGCTCTCAAAAGATTTTCGATAGCACCTCTCTGTTTGAATAGAGCGTTGACTACTGGCGTTCCTGGTGGTACTAAAGGTGCTTTACAAAGATACGATAATATAGAAAGTACACTGTGAAAACCAGTAAATTCTGGGTCATCGACGTCGACTAACTTGAAGGTAATGCGAGAACAAAGCTCTGCCAAAAGTACTAAATCTAGAATGATTGGGCTAGCCAGTAAGGAATCTTCACAGGTGTTGTGTATCACAATTGTATTGTGTCCGCCGAGTAATATTTCCGAAGTGTATTCGTCCATTGCACGTTTGCTATCACCTGTTTTAAAATAAAACTCTGTTAATTTGTTTGGATGAAACACTTAAAAATGTCTTAATTAATTGTTTTGCTTGTCCGCTGCCATAGCAGTACGTTACATTGATTTGTATACATACCAACATATGGAACATATTTAATAACAACGCAATGATCAGGTTTCTTCCCATCCTTATAGAGGATTTGATTCGATTGTACCATATCGTCTACAACGTTACTTTTAGAAATCTGTAAAGACACCAATTTTGATTAGAAACAATAATAGTAATACAATACATCATCCATCATAGATGTCAGTACCTCTTTTGATCGAAATTGTTGCGGAGCAGATAGATTGTATCCATCATTGTTTCCAAGATGATTATAGCTTACAATGGAGACTGGCTTAATACCAGCCGAAACTAGAAAATCCACAAGTACCGATTTCAATTTTGTTTGCCCTGATTTAAAATCGTCACCGCTAATGAATGTTTTATGTTTTTCTGCTAATTCCATTACTCCGGGCACAAAGGTATTTTGCGGCGAACCATTTATATATGTGCACTGAAAACAATTATTCTTATGCTAATATGTTCTTACTATTTATGTATTGCTTTAACATATAAAATATGAGGAATGTAGCAAAATTAGCACGTATTGCTTACCCCTTCTAAGGCCGCCGCAACTGCAAATATTGTACTCGGACTGATCTCAGTGTGATTTTCTTTTATAGCTCTTAGCAAATTCTCTGCAGTATCGTTCACACCTGTGATTAACTCAGAAAATCGTTCGGTGTTAGCTGTCCATAATATAATCACTTGATCTAAATTCTTGGCAGCTTTGAATTCTGCAATATTGCTTCTAATAACGTCTAACTGTTCGTTTTTTGTACCAGATATGAGATTATTTGCTCTTTCCTCCTAAAGATTCGTATATACAATATTTTACATAAAAGGTAAAGATGCATTCATTTATAGCAAATACATAACTACTTCATATGCATTAACAAAATTATCATCATAAACGAATAAATAAATTTTACCTGGTTGGCGGCAATGAAATCATGGGAATATATACTTTTTCTTGGTTTCATATTCATCATGTATGGTCGAAGTTGTTTCTGTACATTGATATCTAAAACCTCAGCACGCTGCATCGCAGCAGCTAAGTCCAAGTTTGAAATATCCCATCCATCAATTTCAATATCATCAGGATTTACCATTGGAAGCATGTGTGACAAAGGGACATACACATCGCCGTTAGATCCTCTTCCAAGTTTGATAGTAGATGCTTGAGTTAATGAACCATACCTAAAATTTTAATAAATACAACATTGAAGTACCACGTCTCGTTAAAAAAAAATGCTTAACAATATTGCTTTTTATCAACAACTTATTATATACCAATTTGCATTCTGAACACCAGTTTTTGTTTCCCACGAAAGCTTGAGTTTATTTGCTATTAATGCTGCAGTGATAGTAGTCCCATTATTTCCACCCCATCCTACCAACATTACTCCAAGTTTTGGAATTTTCAACTGTGTTCTTATTAACATTTTTGTCGATGCTGGCGTGGCCTGCTAAAACAGATTTATGTTTATCCTCGGTAACAACGGATTCTGTGGCATTTAAAGTAACTCATATTAAAAATATTATGTTAACATTTGTATCCAAGGTTTATCTCTGCTAGTACACAGTGGTGTACAGGACAGGAATCTTTTTTCAAAAACCATAAAATTCATTTCCAAAATAAAAATTGCAGCATTTGAAGAGCTATTCATTTTTTAATTATATTTGTTCCTTTATCCCTAAAAAAGAATTGTTTAAAATACAAAGTCTGTAGATACAATATTCGGTGAAAGCTTTTTGCCAAAAAACCTCCCAACCTTGAGTGTGTCAGTCAAATTAAAGAATGTCAGCATCTTTTTCCTAACAAAACAGAAATGTATTCATAATTACATTACAACAATAAATTTGTCGTTATCGCAAATCGTAAATAATTGTCTGGTAACATTGTTCATGATCAAACATTAACAAAATTACTCGCGCAAAAACGATTTACGAGCTAGCTTGCGATTGTAAAAAAAAATATGAATGCAGATCGCTAGGACAGCGGGTCTTTTTGAATCTATATTGTTTACATTACATTTCATAACATTTCTAGTCACGCAAATCGAAATGAATGTTCATTTTTTGTGTTTTGGATGTTTTTAGAAATGTATTGCAGTTCAATAATATTATAGTTCAACTAGAAAAATAGTGGGGAGAGAATCTTTATACCGAATAATGTACACAAAATCGCGATCTGTCGAAGGCAAAGAATCAGCTGATTAGCTTATCATTGAACTAATTGTTCGACATTATGTTTCTTTTTAATCCAAACGATTTTAAATATCCCATTTAATATTTAACGAAATTTTATTTTGCTCTTAATTTTGTTGTTTAAAATCTACCAGATCAACACAAGCAAGAGTAAAGAAATAACGCAGAAGCGTAAGAAAGAAATATAATAAAAGGTGAAATATGTTTGAATACGCACCGTATAATTGCCGTCTTCATTCTCCTTAACATTCGTCGTTTGATACTCGTATTGTGCTTCGACATAATCTTCCGTGTACTTCAAGTTCGGGGACTCGACGCGAATCTTCAAAGCCATTTTTCCCCGAATAATAACAATATCGGCCGCGTCCGACGATGCGAAAAAGAAGCTACTTTACAGTGACAAACAACTTTGTACGGTAAATGTCGGATTTAAGGATGTAGATCAATGAAACATGTGCCGGTGATTCGCTGATCACCTTGAAACTAATACTGAGTACCGTGTTAGCAGTTTCTGCAGTGATAAATTTGCCGAAATAACGTGTGATCGACGATGAGAGGCCCGTCAATATGAAGTTTGAAGTGAAACAAATTCGTATATCAACAGTAGTATAAATGACACTCGAAGGTGAATGAGGCACAAAACGTCGTGTTCGTAGCTGAAACGTAAATGTCGGGACAACGCGCAAGCATGCGCTTTAAAAGAAACTCAGTGGGTGTCCCCTTCCCGCCCCTGTTCCAGCCCGGTCCTACTATATTCGGTTGATTTGGTTACCGCCGTTACCGCTCAGTTGTTATCAAGTTATCCTGCCTATCATAAACTAAACGTTATAATGGTACTTCCGCTCTTGCTACTATTTTCTCCGTACATTTCTTCGTTTCCGCACTTTTTTTAATTATGCGCTACATTGTGTTAAATGCTGACATACATCCCGTAGTTGTATATTATTAACGTGCAACCATTTTTTATCCCTGTACAACATTCCGGTTTTTAAAATTGCGCGCGTGATGAATTCGTAATGTGCTCGGCCTAGCGATCGTGTCGTTGATTCATATATTTTTCTGGGTAAATAATTTATATATGCAATGTAGCAAAGGACTCATGGAGAATTATATGTATTTGATACATTTTCGGATGACATGCATCTCGGATCAGTGCCGAAAAATATATGGTATGATGTCATTTTTATCCCGGTATTTAAAAAAAATAATGTATGTACTCAACTGATATAAAAACCGATAAATGGATTAATCGATTCGACTATTAGGAATAAACTGCTAATCGATAGCGTGTCTATGGCACATCGATTACTTTTGAGTCGTACAGGGTATGACATTGTATCCATTGTATGTTGGTTACAAATAATATTCCTTATTGTTGGACGCATTTTTAATTTTTTTAAACTTCTAGGACAGGGACAATTAAATTTTATGTACACATATGGTTTCGCGCCATGCGAAGATTTGAATCACGAATTAATTTATAATTTTATAATTTAAATTATATTACATTGGTTTCTCACCAACGGAGAAACGCTTACTTCCGGTTAACCTGCAAACGCTTCCTGACTATTCTCGACTAATGGATACAATTCAATCCACATACATTATTGTTTTATATTGATTCTATCAATTGCTATATGTACCTGTGGACGGTAAGATACACCGAAAAGCTCTGAACCCTTTGAATAATTTGTGTATATATGCATAAAATAATGTTCATTTAAGTAATAATATTATCAAATAATAACGTCGATCAAACGTTCGGCAAATTTATAAAATATAATTTCATGTATATATGTAGATAGATTTCCATATACATAATTTGCGTTTGTAATAATCAATAATGGCTTTGTATCGATTGGGACATAGATTTGCATGTCCCTAGATCTAGAACACCGTATCGATGGAAATTCCCGACTACTTTATCCAGAAGGATTCGCCTTATGCTGGCTCCACACTCTCGCCGAGGCGTTGCGATCGACCCCGAGCGCGAGAGTGTGGATGGTCAACTCGGATCAGTGTTTATATTTTGTATTGGAGTCAATGTAAATAAAGTAAATAAATTGGCAAACAGCGATATAATACTACTATTGTTTATCTATTTTTTTCTCCTCCCCCGAAGTGGTTCCAAACTTACCGTGATTGATATCAAATATTATTTTAATCTGTTTGCTATTATTTCATTTTACGATCCTTCGCGTATTCTTTTTACACATTGGCAGATTTTTAACTCAATAGTATATTTCATTGTTTATTGACAATTTTCGGTGTCCTTTCACACCGGTTTTTTGGTATCATCGCACCAAAAGTTAAACCAAACAATCCGCCAAAGCACTCTTTGTTAGTAGACTCGACAACCCTCGGCGAGAACTTGCGAGAGTGCGGGTGATAACACGCGTCGACGCTCGTCTCGACAACGCTCGGCGTTTGCCAGGAGTGTGATGCTTTAAACGGGACAACGTTACACATACGTTGCAAACCTTATATTATGATTGTCAGCGTTCTGTGAACTGCTCAATTACATCACGTGTAGCTGGAATGCGTAGATCGTTTCAATCAATTGGCACTCGGTGCCTCTGGAACTTTCGTAATGGAAGAATTATGTGGCCAAGCAGAACGAAAGATGACTCCCTGACGAATGATTATGAGCTGTAATCTGTTTACAAAAGGCCCATCTTCTGCATGCTCGTCAACGTTGTAAGCTTTCAGCCTAAGAAAGCATCCTTATTGACGATTGTTTACGAAGCTTTGGAGATTGGTCGCAACGTTGCACAGCGGAATAATTTCACCGGAAACAGTTTTTACCTCTCATTGAAATCGTATGATTTAAAGATTTCTGCATCGCTCCAGAGATTGCACACTAATATGCAGGCCTCAATGTTGATACTTTCGATATTAGCGATAACATTATTGTAGATTTTATTACTGTTTTGGCCCGCTATACGAAATTATCGCAGACATGAAAATACCGGTGTGGAAGGACACTGAACATTTTCTATAAACTACTGAATATACTATAGTGCCAAAAATCTGACATTGTGTAAAAAAAGATAATGAAAACTCGTAAAAATAAATTATACTAAACAGATTAAAATAATATTTGAAATCAATCGCGTTATAATTTAAAGCGTTCCAGACTTTTTAATTTCAATCCGAAGGATACAAAATAGATAAACGACAGCAGTATTATATCGCTGTTTGTCGTTTGGTTGTGTTTCACAAATGTACCAAGTTGCACATTTATTAGATGGAAATCTACTGACAACCTATAATTCGCAAGGGGTGGTAACTTGACTCCTTAAACTAATGCTTAAACTAAATTGAACTGGAATTGCCCTGTCCGAATGGGTATCGCTATACAAGGCATACATATACATACATAGGCAATAGCAGACGGTAAACACATTTCGCGATTCATCGATCGAACGTTCCATTTGATTTGATTTTAACTATTCAGTAGTTGATGTTACTGAGATCAAACCATATTCGGATAAATCGAGATTAGTATTGTAGGATATCTAAGTAGTAAGAGGGGTACGATATAAAAGATATATGCACCCAACTTTTTTACACGATAGATACGTTACTCAGAAATTCGTTAAAAAAAGCGTGTAAAAAAGAGTTGACTGCATACTCGAAACTGGATATTTACGTGTGCATACAGTACTGGATTTCTCGAGCCCGTTATTAATTTCAGATTTTTGTGAACAATAAAATGACACTTCAAACTGTTTTAATAATATTCGAACAATAAAATGACACTTCAAACTGTTTTAATAATATTCGAACAATAAAATTTGATTTACAACCCAAGTATTGATACACCGATTTTTAAATTAATTTTGATGTTGTTTGCTGCACAACAGTGATACGCGTACGAACTGGAACGAAATTCTGATACATAAAAAAATAGCATTTCCAAATACAAATGCTATTCAAATGCATTTGAAATAACGATTGTGCACTGTCACGCACCACGCACGCTATATTAGGTATTATTCTTAACTTATGAACATAACTTGTATTACAAATTACTACTGATATTCTCTAGTGTGCTCTAGAGTGCTATAGAGTTTTTAAGGGAACAGGTTTGTCAAGTAACGTACGACTGATAATAACTAGATAGTATTGGTGGCAAACAGTTTCCCGCCATCACATTTTACGAGCAAAAATGAATATATGTTTATTTTATTTCGTTCGGTTTTATTTTAGTTATTTAATACCGGCTAATACTTTGCGTGTTTCACAATTTTGTAACAAAAATTACTCTTGGATACATCGAAGCATTAGTCCGTGTATTGCACGAACTTGTTTTTCATTTTATCGTGACAATTAGTCTTTTCAGAAACGTCGCTAATCGTAAACAGTAAGCATCAAAATGTCAAAACTTTCGGAAAGAATAAAGGAAGTCTTAGAGGATGCAAATAGCATAAAGGTTATGATTAGAAAAGTACGTATTTCATTCTAATGTATGCCATTCTAACATAAGTTAACGTTATTCGAATTCGACAAAACAAATGTGACGTTCTATACACTATTTTTAAATAGTTAGATGTAAACATTTTTGTACAAGTATTTCAAACGTCACTTGTACCAAAAACTTAAAATGTAAAATATTTAATTAAAATCCTTAATTTGCGCTGTGTACAAAAATGATCTCTGCTTTTAGAAATCTGTGGTAGATTTATTGGAATTGTACACAAACGAAGAAGTGATACAGGAAATCACTAGAAATTCAGAACAGCGTTACGATGGAGTTGTAAATTGGTCATACATAATGCATACCGTTCATAATCTCGTATTGAACGCAAGTATAAATTGTAAATTATAATTTGAAAAATGAAATGTCGCCAAGTATAATAAGAACAACTGGTATCTATTTAAGGACATTGAAAAAAACGCTAAGAAAGATACTCAGGAGAGGGTTGTGGGGGAAAGACAAATTATCTGCAATCTTGTGAAAACAACATTTTCAAATGCACATAATAGTACAGTGTCATTGTTGACATGTGCGGATGTAATGCCCCTAATTTTCCAAATTTTGGAATTAAAACGATGGACACAGTACCATGAAATCTACATGGATATATTAGTTAGGCATGTAATACCGGTTAGAATATATCAAGTAAATATGTCTTTTGATCGGTGGAAAGAATTACTAAAAATTTGTACGAGATTATATGAGTCCGCACCTTCTTATAAGAATAAACTTACTATTATGAACGTGCTGCGAATGGTCGTAGATTATGGATGTTTACAATCAGACCTACTTCCAGATGTAAAACATATATTAAAGTTTTTAGGTATGGTAAATTTGTTATCGAGCAAACATTAGCTGTTAAATGAATGCAGTTTTAATGGTTTAATTGTATTCAGAGTTTTTTATCTTAACATACATGCTATTCGTAACAATATCTAATCGCAAGCTTAAGCGTGATTTCATTTCAGAACTCGTCTTTGTCGATGTGAAAACAAACGAAGAGACGTTATCAGATTCTGGTTATAGACTGATTAATATAGTGTGCCAACAAATTGCAAGCGAATGTAGAATTGCACTTTGCCAATTTAGTGAGACTATGTTAATGGATATGCTTTGCATGAATTATTCAGTGGAGAAATACAATCTTATGTTGCTCTTTGTTCAAATCCACCATCCTAAAGGGATAAGTTCAGTTAATGATGGTGCTTATGCTCAAGATTGGGAAAACTGGAAGATACTTGTTAAGAGCATGTACTCAATGATACTAACAGATTCCAAGTCAGAAGTACTTCCAACCAGTCTTATTAATCTTGCAGTAGAAGGTAATTGTTTTATAGTTTTCTTTAAAAAAAAATTTCAAATACCGTTTATGCACGTCACACCATATAAACGTGAAACAATTTCTATAGTTTTCAAGAACATATTAGAAACACCTGATTTTACTGTGGATATAAAAACACCCGAACACTATGGTTATTCTCAACTAACAAAGCGCAGACGAGTTTCAACAAAAATAAGAGGGCTAATCGATATAATTGTGAATAATAATCAAAAAAAAGCTTGGCCATTAATACAGATATTAACTGTACTACTCAAAAAGTATCCGGAGTGTTTGAAATCTCAGGATCTCCCAGCATTTCTAAAAATTTTAGTAGAACTACTTATACAATCTTGTCAAGTCGAGCTTATCACGGATGATATTTATAGATTGGCTGCAGTTCTGTTAAAAAACGAAAAATTGTTTTCCAAAGAAGACACAGAAACTTCTAATATGCACTGGGACAAGATATGGGATGTCTTGTTAAGGTAAATACATACTACATGTTTTCCAACAGGATCAAATTAATAATAATAAATAAAATAAAATTAACAGTTTTATTAGAAAATTGTTTGCACTGAAAATTGTTTATTAGAAATAATTTATATTTTTAGATCGTTAAACATGAATCAGAATGAAAAATCTGGTCATGCTCTTGCGCAACTCTTCATAATAAACAAAAAAGTAATGAATGCAAGTGCACTTTTGAGACTATACGTTACAAATGTTATCAAATGGTCCACTATGAGTCTTCGTACATTAATGGTATTTTGCGAACATTTTCCACTACCCGTAGATACCTCAATATTTAATACAAATATCTGTTCGCCAATAATGAATACAACTTCTGTGAGGCTGTGCCTTTTAAAATGGATATTGGACGTACCTTGGGAAACCATTAAATCTCGAGTAGCAGTCGATGAGTTCTCTTCATTGTTGGTAGGCATTGCATTAAAGTCATGGTACGAAGAAAAATGTCAATATAACGAGGACGATATGAACGACGCATGCGATTGCCTAAAAAAGTTGGAAATCTCTGAAATACTGTGTCCCGAGTATATTGAGCATTGTCATTTATCGTTATCGTACAAAATTAATCTTGCCGTTGCGAAGGAAATGGAAAGCGTTTCACACAGTATAAGAAGAAACGATAATACATTATATATGGAAGATGTCCTGAATAACTTAATTCATAGTCTAAGCAGTCTTACGAGTGATTTCAATGCACGCAATAGCAATTCTATTCCTACGACTATAATGAAAATCGCTATTATAGCGAAAATCACTTCGTTACTAAAACAGTTCAACATGATTTCTGATAATATGGACGAATCAGTTCTTACGCATACAATGAAAAAGTATTTGAATAGCCTTAATAATTTGTTGGAAAACCTGGATACGTCGGTAAGTAAATATAAGAATCTCGTCGACATTTTGAAAGCACTGAATGTGTTGTATCAGACACGGTATGATACAGACGTAGCAAAACTAATCGTTTCGTCCACATCACTGGATACGTTAAAAAGTATATTCAATCTTATGAATGTTGGCGATGATGACACTATTGACTATACCAGGGCTAGCTGTCGGCCATGTAACTTTTGCAAGAAAGGTGTAATCCGAATACAGGCCACAACTGCTATAACACTATTTTGCCGCATGAATGTGGGAAGAGACAAATTTGAGACTCAAACTAAACTTATGATAAAGCTGCTGACAATCGATATGTATGATCTTCCACATACAGTTCACTTTAGAATGGCGATGATAGTACTTGAGTCTTTAACTGAGTACGACAAAGAAGAGTTGTCGAGAAAACATGGAGATTCACCATTGAAATTTTTATTAGAGCTGTATCAACAATGCTGCAAGGATGAAACAGTCATACGTTATATACTAAACGTTTTACCGTGTTTTTTGAAGTACGCCATAGATTATAAGCATGAGTGGAAGGATTTAATGAATATCATTTCTCAACTACATACACATCTTTGTCAAAAAAGATATGGTTATCTAGTCCATATATGTTATATCAAATGCCTGGAAAAAGTTGCTATAATAGATCCTTTTTTTAATTCGCGCGTTGTGCGTGACACTCCAAATCAAAGTGGCCCAGTAGTTGAATATGTATTGTCATCTCTTACCAGTTCTTTATTTATCGTACGAATAGAAGCAGCGAAATGTATACGGAAGATATACTCCTCCGAATACATCCACTTCAATTGGAAGGAAAAATTCTTTGGTCGAATAGAACAGACTTTGAATACATTATTTACCGATGATAGAATTCTAATACAGAATGAAAAACAAGATGAATGGCAAGCTATGGTAGCTAGCACCTTACTAACATTCACAGCTGTAATTGCTGCTTCTGGAACGCTTCAATGTCGTGCTTTGCTAGCTCTGATACGATTGAATGTTGCCAAGCACATAAAGATTCAAACCATACAAAACGCATTAAGTACCATAGAAAAGGAAATAAGCGTTAGAAATCTTATTGAAGATAATGTCAGTTATTTACTATCGTATTGGCTTAACTCAGAACATTCAACGAAACCATTTCCTTGGATTTTATTACACTGTGAGTCGCAAGAAGAATTTGAGAAAACTTATATACACACATTGGCATTGATTCAATTTCGGAATTTTAATGTTGCCGACACTATAGCTCTTTGCGATCGTGTAAGTGTACCGTTTCAACAAGTCATTGAAAATGTTTTCCCACAATTATTGCCATGGCTACTACATTGCATTTGTGAGAAGACTGAAAGTAAAACAAAAAAGCTTGCAAGTAAGATGTTTGGCGAATTGCTGGCGAATGAAAAGGAATTCGTTGGAATGAAGAAATTTTCTAATTTATTCAATGAGAAGTTTGAGCAAATGCTAACATGTCTCATTGAGAGACTAAACGATGAACAATACCTTGAAAAGAATCTAGGACTGAGAACATCGTTCCCAAAATCAGATCCTCCGCATTTTAAAAAGGAATCCATTGATCTGTGCATAAAATTCGTAAAAGAAAACCTATTCGCACAGGGAAAGTCTATACAATATATCTTAGTAAAGAATTGTCCACGTGCATTACAAAGAATTTTACTGCATTTAAGCCGGAATATCTATAAAAGACAGTTCTTAGAATACAAACTGAAGGCTTTCCATCAGTATCTCTATTTTTGCTCCTTGATTACTCAAGAAATGAAACAAGACTTTTTTAATTCAGTATCCACTTATATCATTAAAGATATTGGCTGCACTTTACTTCATTTAATTAAATCTAATTGTGATACACTTTGCGAGCTATCGTGCAAGTATTTTTATATATTCCTAAAATGTATATTGCCTAGAAGGAGCCGAGAAGTGAAAGAAATTTTTAACTTCGCTGTCACCAGTTTGATTCCAATTGTACAAGCGGAAAGAGTGCCAATGGCTTTGGAAGTATTAAAGTTCTTACTAATTGATCAAAAAGAGTCAATGTGCGATGTTATTGAAAACCTGAGTTGCTTTCCAAATATATCAGTTTTCGAAGAAATACGAAACGTTCATAACAGTTTAAAATATAAGACAGAGAAGGTTCCTAGCTTGGAAAAGGAAATAAAACATTTCCTGAATACCTTAGGAGATAAGCATGTACATTGCAGCGTCGAGAATATCTCACACTTGAGATTGCAATTATCCACACGGAAGAAAGAATTGCGAGCGATATTTAATAGACTTGAACAATTACGCGGTTTTGCCGAAGACTGTGCTTCAAGTGTGTTGCATCAATTAATATACAGACTAGTAAAACTTACTGCATACTCCAATACAGAAGTTTCAATGCAAGCCGCAATGTGCTTGGGTGAATTGGGACCGGCGGATTTAACAACCATGATTTTGTACTTGGGAAAAAGCCATGTCAGAGAAACGTCCGATTTCGTTGAAATAATGACCTATAAAGCAATAACGCTAATGACCGATTTTCTATATCAAAACGACATAGAACTTCGTAAAGCAAGTCTTGGCGCACTTCACGTTGTGCTTTCATCATTTTGGGGACAGAAGTTGTTAGATACGAAATACGTAAAACGCCTAAAGATATTGTTAGGTGAACCGCAAGACACGATGGGCTTGAGTTATATTGAACCATTCGTCGAAAGAACAAATTCAAAAATGAGTCGTGTTAGTATAAACAGTATAGGCGTTAAAAGTGTCCTGAATCCAAGTAATGCCATATGGACAATAAAATCTAACGGTCTCTACACCGAATGGATTGCGGAGACAACGTGTGAAATCGCTAAATGCTTTTCGGGATTTTATTCAGGAAATTTAATTCAAGTCTGTACATTAAGCACTGATTTCTGTGAATTGATATTGCCGAGGATTATTTATCTTCTAATTCACACCGACAGAGTATTATTGTCTGATGTACGTTCCTGTATTAACAAGTTCTTCGATTATCATTTTAATTGTAATACTGAAATGGATGCCTCTCTCAACGCAGTGCGAAATACCACAAGCTGTGATCATCAAATAGTCCATTGTATGTTAAGTATCGTAAATTACATGAGAATACAAATGGCCGACAATGTTCCTTTAAAATTAAATTACATGTACATTGCGAGAGCCGCGCAATATTGTTCTGCATTTTTCACCGCCATTCTGTACGCAGAGATCGCTTGTGAAAATATTTTAAGCAGCAATGATTCCTCAATCGGCGCTTTGAAAATTGATCTTGTTTGCGAATTTGAACCTGAGCAAGGAAGAATATTGCAAAACATACTCAGAGATAGTCATTTAAAGATCGGCGATCCTGATGCTATTTACGGCTGTGGATCGTCACATTTACAAAATCATACCACTCGTATACATCATTACATGCATACCCGTAAGTGGGATAAAGTAATGCTGACTCAAGACGTTGAACTTTCTTCTGGTAATATGACAGTATCAAGAGGTGAGTTAAACAGTAATTAAAATTCGGACCGGTAACCGTGCATTATTTTCTACTAATATTTCTATTACATATTACAAATACAGGGTTTGAAGAATGTCATGTTAGAAACTATTTTCTCGAATTCGGTTAGGGATATCAACTCAAATTTGCTTTTATATTAAATTATATGTGAGAGCTGATTATTTGATAGTCATCTTGCAATGTCAGAGACTTTGCACGTTATTCTGTTTTGTTACAGTAATTTATTGTAGACTTAGGATTGTACGCTTGAGGTGTTGCGTGATATACATGGTTTTCTAGAGATGGCGACTGGTTTACATCAATCTGGACTTGAATCGTTACTTGGTGATTTTATATCCATAATGTCTAGAAATGGCGAAAAGATAGACGAAGATGTCCTGTACGAAAACGCTTGGCGACTCAGTAATTGGGACCTTTGCGATCCCAATTATCTGACGCGTGTACAAACTGGTTGTAACTTAAAGTCAGAAATAACTGAAGTTGACTATCATTTCTATCATTACCAAGCGTTAAAATGTTTTCACGAAAGTAACGACATGGGTGTACAGAACGCGATACAAAATACTCGTATAAGTATAATCAAAGCGCTTAGGAATATCAGTTTAGGTACGAATTTCTACACATCATTAAATTACATTATATTAGATGACAATAACTGCTACAATTTTCAGAAAGTAGTAAAACTGTGTACGAGAAATTGATGCAATTGCAAATGATTCGTGAGATCGAAGAATTAAGCTCCATTAAGCAAGATAAATATGTTGAATTTTTGCAAAAGACTCGACAACAGGATATTAAAAATTCTAATGAATTCCAATATATCGAGCCGATACTGCTTCAAAGAACCGTGATGTATAAAATAAAGGACGCTCTGAGTGCTAATACGGATATTAAGAATGCACTTGCCACTACGCATTTAGAAATTGCAAAAACTGCAGCTAATCAAGAAAATTTGCACATAGCTGCGCGTTCATTGGGTATCTAGAAATTATGAAACATATTCTTAAAATTAGATTTACCGTATGCTTGTACAAATAACATTGCTCATATTCTGTTACTGTTATCTTTTTCCGAAAAAGCGGTTCTAGCAAAACATTGCGATTTACCTGACAAAATCCATGACCAATTGTTGTATCAACAATCTCTACTCGCTTGGCTCAGCAAAGATTTGGAGGTCGGACGATTTCTTTTACGCAATTTAATTCATAAAGATTCATTGGATCCCAGTTTACGAGTTCTAGCGCTACGAGTTTATGGAGACTGGATGGCTGAAACAAAATCAGAAAATCCTCAGGTATACGGAAACTCACATTTGTTAAATGACGGAAGATATACGGTTGAATGGTATTTTCATTCGTTATTTATGTTTCAGGCTGTGATTAAAAAGTATTATTTAAATTCTATAGATACGACTCTTTCGATCGAGAATCAAACTTTCGATGATATCAAGAATCTCCACGATACTCGAGTAGCCTTAGCTCACTTTGCGGATGCCCAATTCAACCAAATAAGTTCATACATTAAGTCCCCTCAATTTGAAAGTCTAAAAGAATGTGTTACGTATTCTTGCAAAGGAATCAAAGTAGATTCAGCTACGAAAGATCAAGATGTTCGGAAAGCTGTAATTATTAATCAACGGCAAACATCTAACGATGCTGCGGAATTGGAACACATACACAAGGAAAGAAGCAATTATTTGGTTTTAGCATTGCGGTAAGTTTGCGAGTATTTTGTACATTTTCAGAATATATTTGCTTAATTAAGTAAGAACTCACGAATGGTTCATGCAGATACTCCTTAAAATGTAGAATCCAGAGGTAATATTAGATATCTGCTTGCGATGTTTCGGAATAGCGCGACTTTCTCTGGACGATATTCTGTAGAACTACATTAAATAAAAGAATAAGATATTTTTTCGCAGGTATTACCTGCTAACGTTGCAACAAAGCGAGGACTATAATCTTCTAATATTTAGAGTAATAGCGTTATGGTTGGATAATATGCATCACGAGGAAGTTAATGAATTATTGAGTACAGATCTCGACAAAATACCATCATTTAAATTCATTCCACTTGTTCCGCAACTAGCGGCACATATGAGCGATGTTTCTAATGAATTTTCGGGAAAGATATACAAAATTATGAAACGGTGCGCATTAGAACATCCGCATCATACTTTACCAGTATTATTAGCGTTAAAGAACTTATATGGCGATTATGAGTACAACAAGAAGCATCAAAACTTACGAGAAGAAACGAGAGTTCTTGGAGCTAAAAAATTATTGACAGATTTGTCAAAATCGAATGTAAATTTGATTATACGTGAAATGGATAAAGCATCCCATGCTTTAGTCATGTTGGCTAATTTTGAGCATTCTTCAAAAAAATGTAAGTATATCATTGTTTTTACGACTAATATTGTTTATTACGTCGGCAGAGGCGGTTACGAATTTCTAAAACACCTGTTGTCTGCTTCGCGAGGTTTAACTAAGATCTGCAGTTATAGTACCGAAATGAAACAGGGCGAGTACGTCAGTAAGTAAAGATATGTGAAGTTGCAATGATTTCTCGTTTACAGGTTCTTCGGTTATCAATATACCTGCGCATCAGGAGATCTTAAAAATAAAAAATTTCGAGAATGTCCTTGTGCCAACACTGACGATTCACGTGAAATCATCCTGTAATTATGATGACGTAATTGGTATTGCGAAATACATGGGAACATATGAAAATGTTGGAGGTGTAAATGCACCGAAAAAAGTAACCTGCGTTGGTACAGATGGAGTACATAGACAACAATTAGTCAAGGTACTATGGTATATCAATTCTTTGAAGCGTTTATCCAAAGTTCCGTCGTCCGTTGTTATTTCATGTTTCACTTAAGAACATTTTTAATCGACCCAGACAGGATAACAGATTCGTATTTTTACTTCATTGATTGCAGGGCAAAGATGATTTACGGCAAGATGCTGTGATGCAACAAGTTTTTAATGTAATGAATACGCTACTAAAAACTTGCAAAGAAACAAAGCGGCGAAAGTTACTCATTAGGACATACAAGGTACTGTTAATAACAACCGGTTTCGTATATTACACATTGTTCAATGTTTACGTAATTACGGACCAAAATCTGTTGTAGAAATTCAAATACAATTTTTGAAGTTTGTACTAGATCACAGCTGTAACCATATCTTTTGTATTTCAAATTTAAGGTTGTCCCATTGACACAAAGGTCAGGGATACTCGAATGGTGTGATAATACAATACCTATCGTAGTTGCTTTGACGGGTTCGAACAGTGTTCCGGGACTGCAACAAAAGTATTACCCAAAGGATTATACAGCAAATGCTTGCAAGGAAAAGATGGCGGTAAGATTATAGTCGACTAAAATTAAATTTCTGTTTGTTCGTTATTGTTTCTCAATGGCAGTATACTAATATATGTATTATATATATATAGATAATATTTTCAAGTGCAAATAATTCATATAATATTTTAATTGAAAGTTAAGAGATATCAAGAGGGGCGTATAATGTATCAATCTGTTTTTTGCTGCACTGCGTCGAACCATTGAACTTCAGTTTGATACATTTTTGATTCTAATAATAAGCTTCAGCAAAGCTTATCCAGTTAGGTGTCTCACTCTGTATGAGTATATAATATATAAATAACATTTATAATAAATTCATTAAATTGATTAATTAGTGAACCACGGTAATTAATATTTATTTGTTCTTTGTGTGTTACATTGCAGACAGTCTCAAAAGCATCAAATGAAATAAAATTAAAAACGTTCATGGATTGTTGTACGCGTATGCGTCCAGCGTTACATCATTTCTTCACCGAAAAGTATCCGTCTCCCGAAACATGGTTCGAGAGAAGATTAGCATACACGCGCAGGTAATTATGTACATGCAGTATGAAAACATAATGGCACATCAACTTCGATTTCTTCTACATTGGCTAACGTGTTTTTAATATCCTCTTTACAGCGTTGCAACAACGTCGATGGCAGGCTACATTTTAGGTCTAGGAGATAGGCATCTTAATAATATTTTAATTGACCAAAAAACTGCCGAAGTAATACACATTGATTTCGGTAAGGTTAACATTTAACTTTATTTAAGAATAGATGAAAATTGCTCCAACTAAAGTTTGGTATTCGTTAATGGTAATTAGGTATAGCGTTCGAGCAGGGTAAAGTATTGCCGATTCCTGAAACCGTTCCATTTCGTTTAACACGCAATATCGAAGTAGCAATGGGGGTATGTGGCGTAGAGGGTACGATGAGACGTTGCAGCGAAAAGACTCTGAATGTGCTGCGCGACCAAAGACAAATAATCATAACACTACTTCAAGTTCTTGTTTATGACCCGTTATTTACGTGGGCTATAACACCCGCGAAAGCGTGTAATATACAAAGTCGCAGTTCCTCAAAATCTGCCGACATCAGTCAGGGTAAAATATTTTTTTGTATACAAGACTGACCAATTACCGGAATAATTAATCTAAATGCTATATTTTTATTTTTATACAAGATATTAAAGTACTCCTGAATTCCACCTTAATATAAATGCTTCGCGAAAACTTTCATCAACAGGTTCTACAGGGACGAATAAAACGGCGGAAAGAGCACTTTTCAGGATAGAGCAGAAACTACAAGGTACCGAAGAAGGTTTGCCATCGAGCATATCTGGTCAGGTTGAACGACTTATACAACAGGCACGCGATCCTTCAAATCTATGTCTTTTATACTATGGGTGGCAACCATATTTATAAATTCTATCTTTTATACATCTATATTTTTAGTTAAATTAAACTTTCATAACCTGAACTTTAAAATAATTTCAACTTTAGAAGCATTACAGTACATAAAATATATCAATTTGTGTACAGTAACGTATGCAAAAGCAACAAAACTTCATTCTAGTTTTGTTCTCAGCTGTGTCATATATTCTCCATTGTTAATACTGTAGAAATATATTTTATACCTGTGATAAATGTATAAACGTATTGTGTGTACATGAATGTTTTCCTTTCTGCAAATCCTTTAATTACAAAATGACCACCGCTAAACTGGGCACGCAGTAGAATCGCAGTTATGTTTTCGTAACTTGTTTTTATTATTAACATACATAAATACACTGATAACTGGCAATTTTAACTAAAAAAGTATGTCGACGACAGAACTTTCTCAATATCAAAATCGCCTTTTTTGGGCACTGTCTTTAAGTTCTTCTTTAAGGTCTTTAATTTCTGTTTTGTAGTTGGAGAGTCACTATACTTTGAATTTCTGAAAATTCGTAAATATAAATTAATATAATGGTATAGTATACAATGCATTACGAGATTTATTCAATGATTCAGAATAATGTCTAAAGTTTTCGTCGCCTAAGAACCATCATGGCCAATCTCAAAAAATGCGAAATTGTGTTTTATATATCAATGAATTTGCGTTTTTAAGACGCGTAAACGACCGTGTTAATAAATATGTTTTTTTAGAAAAATTCAGTACACGTTTTAAAGTTAATTGTTGTCCAGAGTGATATTAACCCTTCAAAATGCCTAATAACAAAACCCTTTTTCGCTTCTTCCGATAAGTTGGGTAAACTGAGATTAGCCATGGTGGTTCTTAGGCGACGATTTACATAACATCTTCCAAATTACTATAATTAGGTGATAGGAGTTATGCATATCGAACTTGCGAAATTTTTTCTACTACTACGTATTGCGTGCAATTACGACCATTTTAAAACAAATAGATACTTCAGTTGGTCCCTAAATTTGCATACGATTTATTTGAAATGTTTATTACCTCTGAGACGTTTCATAGTGTTGCACAAGATGCGCCGCTAAATTTTTGAGAATAGGTTGGGAGTGAAGAGCAACAAATTGCTCCCGACATATCTGAGAAAATGATTAAATCGATATTATGACATGTATAAGCGGTAGTGTATCTCAAAACGATTTTGATTCAAAATAACCCACATTTTACTTACTTTATTCATAATATCTACAGTACATGCATGCGTCCAGTAGCAATCGTGCACAGACACGAAAGTCATTCCTGTTTTATTGCAATGTAGACTAGTAAGCATCATATGAGTGGAGTCCAAGGAGTGTACAAAATTCGGTGGAAATGCATTCTTCTGTTTCATCGGATCTGGTTTCCTATAAATTTATTTTAGAATTAATACATATCTAGTTGAATTTCAATGAGCATTATCACTTTCATTTTCCAACATCCCAAAAACCGATTGAACCCTTTATTAAACGCGTACCTCGTTGTTCTGTTTTTAAGTGCGTCATTTACATCTCTTAGCCATTTGAATTTATGTGCCATAAAAAGTTTTTATTAATTTTCATTAGCATCTGACATGTTTGAACGACTACATTTAACCATATAAAATACATTACATAAATATTTTTAAAACCTGAAATTCCGAATGAAGAGGTATGTTTTACAACCATAGGCCACGCGTTTAACGAAGTATTTATGCTAAAATCGTTATGCGTATGAGTACTTCATACTTTTACTAGGGTAACTTACTCCACTAAAATTAACTTCTTCTTGTCGTTCTTGACTTTCACTTTTTTAACGTAAGGCTGTACAACAGGAAAACCTAAAGGTGTAACCCACTCTACATATGCACCACAAGCAGAAATCGCTCGCGCCCATTCTATAAACCAATCTTGAATGTCTTTTGCACTTCTGAACACACTGCCTATACTTTCAAATGTTTTATCGGCCAAATAGTAACTAGCATGCCGAACAGATTCTTGAGGAAAATCTTTTACGTCTGTATAACACGTAAAATTTTCATAATGTACAATAAACAGTACATATATGCGCAATAGTATAGCTAAAATAGCGCATAAGAAAAAACAGTTATTAATAAAAGTAGGACAATGAACTTACCAGCTAATTGTTTCATTATTTGATACTTTGCGCCATATTTCGTTACCCCGTATACTGTCGTCATTACTGTTTGCTTTATAACTTTCCTTTTGACACATCCTTCTAATTGTTTCGCAATAGTTACACCTTTTTCAGCGTCAGCCTGTCGACGTTTTTCAACCTAAGATACAGTCATAGGAAATAACAATTATTTTTTCTTCTGGTACTAAGAAAATACTCCAAATTGGGAGATTTCTAACTGTTAGGTCGCAAATAACCAACAGCTCAAGATCCTCCACGTGGAGTCTCCTTCTACTCAGGCTAATTGATTCGCTGCACTGGCTTTGCAGACAGTTAAGCATCTATGCTTTAAGTGACAGGTATCTGATACATAATACTTACTACAGCAGTAACTTCGGCATACACATCTTTTGGGAAATCGAAGGGATATAAATTAACACTCTCCGCGCCAATCTGATCTCTGCCAAGCGCAGCATAATGCTGAAGTCCGTTACAACTTCCATCCTGATGCACCGGAAATTTACTTTCGTATTTATCTGGATTCGGAGAACTTATTGCATTTGCGATTTCCATACAAGCAGCCAACGTTTGCCACGGTTCATCCGACTTCGCCCACCACATTTTACCCTTCAAATATTATTTTATATTACTTTCACTCAGGAATATTATATTTGTTATACAAATTTTAATGTTCATTATGACAAATTTATTTTTTGCGTTTCGTGTTTTGTTTCTTTTATTTCTTAGATCATTAATGAAATAATACCAAATAAATGATGCGCCTTCGTTAGGTTAATCAACTTACCGTTAAAGGTTTCGAAGCACTATCTAATATGTCGTCTAAAATTTCATTTGCATAATCGAGGCGCTCGTTGATGCTGTTAGTTTTTTTCAAACCTGTTAAATTTATTAAATGAATTTTTATCCAATCTAGCCCTTTTGGTCCTAAAGGTTTTCCTTGTGCAAATAGAAGTATCGCACGTCCCAAATCAGCTGCCAGGTGATTTAAATGGGGAGGCATAGGGTACACACGCCCTCTAAAATCCACGTTATGTGGCAGCCAAAATACCTTGTTCCGAAACTTTGGAATTAAAAAAGGTCAACAATGAATAAAAGTTATATCGGTAGTTATCAAATATTATAGTACATAAGTGCGTAATAGTATCGTGAAACAGTGTACAATACTGCGTTTTATGACAAAAAAAAATTAAACTCACGTGATTAGCGAGAGACAATTTGTAAAGAACATCGCACCGTAGAGAATGCAATTCAGCTAAGCGACGCTGATGGCGTGCTTGTTCTTTTAATACTTTCTGCTTTTGTTTTGCAGTCAATTCCTTTGTTAATCTTGGTGGCGGAGGAATAACGGAAGCTGATAGCGGAATACTTAACTCCTCTGAACCACCGTCTTGAAATATCTGATTTTCACCAAGCATTAAGTAAGTTATTAAAAATTTTAACTAAACCGCAACAATCGTACTTTTGTAACAATTACACAGATTCATTTGTTGGAAATTTATATACCTTAATTATAATGTCGAGTAATGGACCATTAATTGACCAAGGTACAGAGCCCAGTTGATTCAAAGAATCGAACACAGGATATAAATCATTTACTTTAGCGTTGCTAACCTTCTCCAATGGTGCTAACTAAAGAAAATTTGAAAAACATTATACAGACGTAACATATGATCAATATTGTAATACCATAATTCAATGGTTACGACACAATGGTAAAATGAAATGAAACGAAACGACAAGTACGCGCGCTTACCATATTGTGAGGTGTCCTGATGAAATTCAATTTTGATACGAGGTATCCACCGGTATCTACTGAAGTCCAAGGACGCGGCGGACAATAAGATGGTACTAAGGTCGTTTCAAACGTTAGTGTTTGAGATACTATATCTTTATATAATTTTATGACCAAAGGGTGCGGTTTAATCTGTTTAACAGAAAGTCAGTTTTTGCAAAGACATTGAAATATTATAAAAAGAATAAATAGAATACTTAAGCAATCTTTTAATGTACAAACCTGTTCTATTAGATGCGATGTTCCATTTCTAAATAATGTGTAAAACGCGGGTATAGAATGCGTTATGTCATGATTCTTTATCATACTAGGTTTAAGTATTACATCGTTTAAGATGATATTGTACAAAAACTTGCCAACATTCCTCTGTACCTGGTTAGGCCAAACAATACATTGCTCGTTCACATATTTGCCATTTTTATGTTGTTCGCGTTCAAGCATTGCCCACACAGTACGGTAATTCGTATTATTTATGCCCTTCATGTCTTTTGGGTGTAAATACCATTCTATATATTGTTGATAAAGTGCAATGACACTGTTCTTTGCTCCACTTTTTTCCATTTTTTGTATCTGAGAATTAACGGATATAAAGTATATATTTGGAGACACGCGTGCGTCTACACACATCCGCATTCGGAAAGAAAGAAGGATATAAACGTAACAAGATTTGTATTAAAAGAACTTCTTTCTATGCACTTGAAGTATGTAAACCGAATAGATACCTCGTATTTCTTATAAATATATCCTCCTAATATCGTACAAAGGAATGACATGGGTGTGCTATAAACTGGAGAGCCTTGAACTATTTGTCTAATTTCACGTAGCACAGCATTTATGTACTCTTCCTTTTTTAATGCTTGTAAAAACGGATGTAGAAGCATCGTACTATGTAAATGGCGTTCCTTTTCCTTCAAATACTTCAAATTATTGTCAAACGCTGTAGATATCACGTTCCTCCAATGTTTTTCGACTTCATCAACTTTTTCTTTCTATAAAAACGAAAACAATATTTCTTTGTTGAATCTTACGAGATGTGAGATACAAATCATAAGCGATACAAGGATTAATCTAAAAATCCAAATCTGTTTAAATCTATTTTCAGGACAACGGATTCTTAGTATTAAGTAATTCTAAGTAGGTATTTATTTTCTCATAGCAACTGTAAAATCAAAATGTGTTAAGTCATATTGATTTTAAACAAAATTTTGCAGACTAGAGTAATATTATATATTATTGTATTACACGTTGAAGTATAGTTTTTGGACATAGTTCTTGTCTTTCAATGCTGTCCACAACAACTTCATTCTGACACTCGCCATTGATCTGTATATTTAGTAAATTTTGTAACTCCTCTATCGTCAATATATCTTCCACTGATGTATACTGCCCTTTCGTTGTTTGTAGTTTTTTCAGAAATCCACAAGTGTATGACATATCGGGTACAGTGTACAATGGTTCAAAATCTGGTTGTAGTAATCTAATTGCTGTTAGAACATTTTCTTGCTGACCCTTCCGAAATTGTGATTTATTAAAAATGTCATTGAAAGATATGCCATAACGATGCATGTCAGATTGTAGTTCGCTGAAGAGTTCTACATAGTTTAAAAAAAGAATTATTATATATTTATTCCATATGGAAAATATTACTATCTCAAATACAATGCACTTACGTATTTGTTTGTTTTTTGCACGTTCCTTTGTAAAAGCATCAAGTATGATTGAGTAAGTTTGAGGGGTTGGAAGTACACTGTCATTTTTCATTGCATCGTATATGTTTAGAACTGCTCTGTAATGTTCTTTAGAATTATAGCCCTGCATAACAGCATTATAAAGTTTGACAGAAGCGTTCTGCGTCTTCAAGTGAGATTTTGCATTAACCCTGTAAGACTTCAAAAGTCTGTTTGCCTCGTGTAACATCCCACAGTTTAAATAAACATCTATATGTGCTAGCAACATTTTTATATGTTCTTCACTGCCATAGCTTTTCGAAAAAATGACACTATTCTTGGTGTCAAATTTTTGTATAGATTTTCCAAATTTTTCTCTCCTATAATAATGATTAACCATACGTTACAATGCTCAGAATCTGATTGCCAATAAACATAAATGTTTGTTACATGTCAAACTTTGTCATAGTGTGCTAATTCAAGTACAGTATTATAGAACAAAGAATGTATTTTTATTCATTGTTAGTTTTTCTTAATACCATTATACTACTCACTCTGTTGCGTTAGTGACAACGTCCGGAACTTTTTTGACGTCAGTGTTAAGACCATCGACACCATGAACTAGATTCAATTCTTCAAAATCTTCTAAGTCTTCATTGTCATTGAAGGATTCACTCCAATGCTGCAGTATTGCGCCATGAGGTAAAGCATCACTGTCCCTTGTCTGTTATAGAAATACATAATCAATATCATTAATGTTATGACTGTTACTTTTTATTTTGTACCTACCATATTGCCTGTTACATGATGTAGCATATTGTTTTCAAGAACGTCAGTTGAATTTAAACTTTTTGTAGAAATATGATCTCCGAGTTTGTGCTGTATATTCATTGTATCTTCAGGTTGCTTGACAAGCATAGATAAATGAGCAGAGTTTAATTTCTGCACCGCTGCCTTTCTAGCCTTTGTCGCTTTATCTGTCACTGTGAAGAAGTATTAATTAATCCTACAAATGTCATAGTTTTTGATCCAAGAAACGGCTGCTACTGACATACCTTCTAATAACTCAACATAATTCTTGAATCGTTGCTTCATTTTCTTTTTAAAAGGCGATTGCAGTTCTAACAAACTTATTGATGCACTACTACGAATTTGATGATATACGACTGCTATAAAATAAATTCATTACAATTACAATAACAAATGGAAAGCATTGTATAATTTAGTGAGCACACAGCGCACACTATGTTTCCCAATGTCAACAAGTTTAATTCATTAAACTGTCCTAAGAATCCAATATACTATAAACTTAGGACTTTATACAATTAAACAAATACACTCTGATGTGTAATAAAAACATGTACATTTGTACCTGTATATATGATTTCTTTGCATACTTCAACAAATATTGTATTTCAAAAGTTTCTTACATTTATTTTAAACACTATTACTCAGCTGATAAAGGAATAACAATTATTATCATTTATCTTGCAACATTTTTGTCTGCATTTACTTGCCTCACAACTATAGTCATAAGGTGACCTACACCTACATTATGCAAGTACCTTACACTGTTTACAATACTGCAGAAACTTTGTATTAACAATTAAAATTACAATCACGAAGAAGACAAATATTACATTAACGATGACTTTTTATTGAGGAGACTCATCACCGCGCCTTGTGAGCTATCAAACCTCTCAAAATGCAGACATCAATATAGGATGTAATTCCAAAAGTTGCAATTTAAAGTTAATAACATGTCAATTTGGAGCAATGTTCGGTTCAGCCGGGTCAATGCGTGTCTAATTCATATAAATATATACCTTACGCATTGTTCACGATAAAATGCATTTATTGTGAATACGTACATTTTGATACTTTACGATGGTAGTAACTGCAGAAGGAACATATTCTCATTGACCGCTGCATAATCGGGTGCTTTGGCAAAAAACAAGCATTCTGCATCGGGATACCTTGTGCCCCAAGAAATCTGTACATTTTAGTACAATCAAGTGGTACTAATCATAGGCTGTTAAAAAGCCGATCGAAATGAGACCTAGATGTTGATTTTCGTTTAAAGGAGACCATTTTAAATAAACTAACCTGCAAAACGCGAAACCGCGATCTACATTTTGCTCAACCGTTTTGCTGTACCGCCAATGTGTAAAAAAAATACACAGGGTAACAAACTATAAAATCAACGTGCCAATAATTTCTCTATATAAACTATACTAATCAGAATGAACGAGATCTGATTTCTAGTGCTTTCCAACAAGAAACACGGTCAACACAGTGTATATAACACACGTGCGTTTCGACGCGGGTTGAGTGCGCTGGGTGCGTCTCAGCACCGGCGTTTCCCTCAGTTTCCCTGTTCGGTACCTCATAACGATAACTGACGACTGTGAAAAACACTTTCAAATCGTGATTTGATTAGAAATAATTTTGTTAAAAATTAAATCAATCTTATTATTATATGGTCCTCCTTAATATTATAAATATATCAGTTGTATAAAATATAATTTCCTTACAATTTTGTATCTTATAAATATCATGACAGGTACAAATATAGATTTACAAATGAATGTTTATATAGTTATATAAAACATCTTTAATAGAAATGTTGCCAAATGTTACTTCTTTTCATAGAAAGTTTAGAAAAACAAAAAATCACTTTAAACATTTATAACTTTAATACATTTATAACATTGATTGATTTTGAATATAGAATTACGTTATTTTAAAGTGATCATCTGTGAAGCGTAAATATGCACTACGCTTATTAAAAAGTCTATGGTGTTGTTTATCTGTGGCAATGTTGATACCATTTTCAGTGTCATTTTTTCCCTTTATTATTTCTTTGAAACACTACATCTTGTTCTTTTGTTAATCCACTGACAGACCCATTGTATGTGGTGCCATTTAATATCCATGTATTTGGACGTACGTATTTAATTTCAAAGGAGGCTCTACATTGTCTGTGTCTACTGCCAACCAGTAAACAGCTGTGATTGTATCTGTAACGGAAAACTAATTGGTCACTTAATAGTACGTTGATCCCACAGTATACTGCTCGCATAGTTTCAGTAAGGGCTGATTCGAAACATCGTTTATCCAAGTAATCGCTTCTGCGAAAAGAATTATCCCAAAATCAGTTTGAATAATCAATTCTTTGCTCTACTTTGAAATATTTTTAGCATTTAATTGATTTTGTAAGATATCTTATCATAACAGGGACAATACTTTGGTCATCCTCGTACTTAGTGTTGTCAGTACCACCATCATCTTCTGAATAAATATTGCAAAATTCGTCAATATCATTGCATCGGCTCCTCACATGGTTGATATTCCAAAGATTAATTATATTCTTAAGAGGATAGTAATCATATTTTGTAACAGGCACCACCACATAGGTAAACGTGATTATTATATCCAAATAAAATAGATACTAACGAACTCTTGTAATATGATTATAGCGTTACTTGCGTTACCAAAACTTGACGTTCTTTCGCGTACTCAACTAAACAATTGAAATTTTGTACAATGCGCGGAAAAGGCGCCAACCATTATTTATCGTCGTTTATCTGTGGTTTCTAGATTCGAAACAACGGGATACCACCCTAAGTGACATGACTTTTGTCTCTAGTTATTTTTGCTCAAACATTTAATTTCGGAAATGTGGCCAAAACAGGTCAAAACCGAAAGTGGAAATTGGTGGAAATGAATATGATGTGATATGATGTTAGTCGTGTGTACTGACATAGTTCATAAGTATACTGGTACCCAGTAACACCATATGTACTGAATATGTTCACAGTAATTGCTAAGTGTAATTGAAAGGGGCGTTTACTTTAAATTGCTTTTCAGCGAAAAAATATCCTAATACAGTAGAAATTAATCTCTAATGAATGTTAGTGCCAGAAATCACCGTTGCTTGGCGCTGCGTAATGGTACTTTGCGTTCGGTTTTTTAAAAATCCAAATGTGGAGTTACCTAATGGTATAGCAATCAGTTCTTCTCCGATCGGTTGGGAAAACGGTAGGTTTTCTACTCGTTTTCTACTTGTACGGGACAGATATAGAGTAGAATCGGCATTTCGTGTGAGTAAAACTGTTATTGTGCTTGTGGAGATGAATGTTGCGTATATAATTCCATCTAGTGTACGCTTCTGTCGGTTGTTTTCGAATAGCGCGAATTTTTTTTTTTAAGAAAGACAGTACATGTAACATGTTTCGTATCTTTCTGTACGATTATTCATATTAGTTATGATTATTAGTTTGTTTAAATTACAGCATGCCGCTTCGTAGAATAACTCAATATGGAAATTTCTTACTTTTTTCTATCGTTGTTTATACTTATGATCGGAATAAAACTTAACATTCTAAAATCTTTGTTTTGTAGATATATTGTCTAATTAATATTTGTACAGAGAAAATAGAATATCGTCCGTTACGATTGACTTTTATCTCCAAAATACGTCATTTCTGTTTAATTTAAATGCAAAGAACTGCGATTACTGTTTTAAAATGGTGGCTGATGTGTACTAGTAATAATAATCGTGGCATGATACGATAATCGTACAAATGTACATAATTAATTACATATGTCCAAGCATACTTCTTTGTACGATGAAACTGTAATGTTGAAGAATTGCAAATGTTTGTACTATTTGGGAATATATATCTGATATTAATATTTATGTTTTAATTTACATACACTGTTACAAAAAATGATTAATACGTTGAAATCGTAATATTTCGAGAATTTTTACTAAATCACACTTCGATTATAAATACGATCTATTTCTTTCTTAATACTAAGACGAAATTTGTAATCAACATCAAAGCTTAAAATAACTATTGCTTTTATAATATCCCACTGGTATTGAAATAATAAAAATATGAAATTTTAATGAATATATAATTCTGAACACCATAGAAAACTTTTAATATCATGATTTTTTTTAGTGTTAAACAAATATTAACTGCACTGGAATTAAATTTGTTTGAATTTCCTGGTATAAAATTAAATAGTCGTTAGAATGGTATAACAAAACACACGCAAATGGTAATGAGTCAGCTATAATGTTTAAAAATGGATTGCACTTGATGACCTCTTCGCTTTCACATTACATACCAATTAGTCCATATTTCAGTTCCATTCAATCCAGTGTAACTCTATAATAAATTACATTTCACCCTCTAATTGTATTTTATGAGTGATTGCATTGACACCAACATTTTTCAAATTTGACTAGTTAAAGCCACATTGAAAGAAAATATATTTACATTTAGAAAAATAATTTCTATCCAAATGGATTCTCCTGTATTCTTAGTAGGATACATGTTATTTTTAATATCACATATAGCTGCAAACCTACTTATGTGAAAGAAGAATCTATTGCACTTGAAACACATGGTTTCAAATGGACCACATGGCCCATTAAAACGCACTTGATGTGCATCTGTAGGTCTATAAATAGCTAAAATTTGAACTCCCTTTATGAGGTGCAGTAACAAAGAACTACTGTTACTTTCATCTTTGCATCATCAGAACATTCACTGAAGTTATTGATATATAGTTTTTTTGAATGAAATTACATTCAGCTTCTTATTTAAAAAACGAAAGGTTAATTCTTATTTATGTATGATTTATAATATTCTGTGTATTGTGTATATTACCATGAAATGGTATATATTATATAAATATGTTTAACTATTGGATTAAAATAGTTTAAATATAATCATTGGTTAATTCAGTAGTCATGTTACTGGCAATTGAAGCACAATGTTCCAATTCATTAATTATGAAAGGTTTAATTGTGATAGATAATTTATTGTCAATGATGTCTCTTACCCGTTGATAGGTCATCATCACTGACCTTTTCGCTTCTTATCTCAGTATGAGTATATTCAATTAATTGACCGAAGAAGGCATTCCACTCTGTTTAAAGATATGGCGTCATCTCTCTTAGTTGTAACAGTGAGACAAATCTACTAAACTTGATTTTACCACGTTTTAGGGATCAAAGGAATTAGAAAATAACTGTAAGCATGTTCAAACAAAAAATATACAAGAATAATGTTGTACAATGCTATTAATGCTTTTTATTTCAGATATTGCTTCCTCTAAGGGTCAGCTTCACTTAAAATAATGAGGTGGATTATTTTAGTCCTGTTTTTACATACTCTTTGCTTTAGTCTCAGTAGTAGCAGGGAGATTACGTAAGTTTTACACAACTATATAATTTTTGTAACTCAAATAGCAATACATTTTAACTGGACTGACTTGAATACAAATGTGAAGTTCTATGGAATAAATATTAACAGTAAAACATCCTATAGACACCTTTAAATATCCCTTAAGTATGATTTAATTTGCGTTTCTTATCGCAATAATATTTATATGATTTCTTTAGGCACGAGGATATTAAGGATGCTATGCTGAGCTTAGTACATATGATGCGTGAAAATACAGAAAAGTTAGAAAGGCATGAGGCAAGAGAACGTCAATTAGGAGAACAGCTGAAAAAGACTATAACAATTCTAACAAAACGGATGTCAACGGTAGATGGATTAAAATTACAATTAACGAAACTTGATGACAGAATAGCAGGCATTGAACAGCAGATTTCACAGGTAAAATATTTAAATAAACTTGCCCTAAATTAATTCTCTTATATGATGTTCCGAAACTAGTGTACACAAAACATTAGGGATTCTGTTGCACGTACGTTGAAAATAATTAGTGTACGTTGTTAGTTTGCAACTAGGGAGAAGATTACAAGTAATATTTTTATTTCAGAGAGATGAACGGGAAAGAATACAAATGCAGAAAACTGCGGATACCTTAGAAGATTTACAGAGTCGTCTGGAAGGCTGGCTATCAGACATTGAAAATAAAGTAGGCGAAGTAAATGCTCGGCCAGATGTGACAATACCTCCTTTTGATGCTTTGGCACCTGTTTTATCGAAGTTGAGCAACACAGAAACTTTATTAATAGAACGAATTGGTAAGACAGAATCAGCTTTACAGTCGGAGGCAGCTAAATTAAAAGAAACAGCAAACGTTCAAACTGGAACAACAAAAGCATTATTAACTGAAGTAAGCATTTCTATCTTCATGCCAATAAATTCTTCCGGCTAGTACTCTAATATATATTATATTAATATGTATCAGTTGATTAGTAATACACGCTTTCTCATAGATCCAGGATATCGGTTCCAGAATTAGCGATTTGGAAATTTCGTTGGAGAAACTTAAAGAACAGTCTCAACATCTTCATGCAAAATCACAAGAACCGCAATTCGATGTTGCCCCCGTAATGGATCAACATACAAGAACCTTAGGTCGAGTTCAGGAACTTCTTCAAGATACTTCCGAACAAATTCGAGAATTGCCAAGGTAAATTTATGTTAAATTAAATTCTCCAGGCTTTCGAAAGACCGGAACGTCCTAACTGGAATAATATAGGCCATTAAAAAATCGGAATTATAGTAATCTGTATTGTGCAGGATTAAAGAAGTACAAACACTACACAATGAAACCCAGGCACTTCTGCAGGAGGCCAAACACGCGTTAAAGGACATTGTTACTCGAGGCATTGACGATATTGAAAATAAGATAACAGAGACTAAAGATGAAACAAAAGATGCGGTGGGTGCCCTGAGGTAATATTTGCATCATACGTTGGATTTGAAAGTGAAACAACATATGAATGAAAGTGAATGTTTATCAAGCATTATTGAGATTTCAGAATGGATTTGGCAAATAACGCCGAGCGTGTTAATCAAGAATTACACGACCTTGAGAAAGGACAATCGGTAATGGTCTCGATGGCCGATCACGTCCTAGACACAAAGAAGAGAGTCGAGTATGGTGTTCACCAAATTCTGTTAGAAGTAGGAGATTTGATAAAAGCACAGAGTACAAATATCAATGATACTCTCAATAATAGATTTGATGGTATATCAAATGACATTATGGACAACCAAAATGGTGCTTTGGCAAATTTGACCACCAAGATGGAACAAGAAATGAATCAGGTAATGAATTCATTGAATGAATTTATTTATTTGAATTTTATTTGAATGAATTTATGAATTCATAAACAATTGAGTTGAGACTGTTCTTTAAGTTTCTCCAACGAAATTTCCAAATCGCTAATACAATACATGGTTTTGCGCAAATTATCCCTCTCTAAAGATTCATTCCCTGTATTTGATTTATCTGAAAGGTATGGCGGCAAATAAATGTTATGTATCAACAAATGACGGAAAGTGCAAAAGCACTAGATAAACTGCACAAACAAAATGAAGCATATGTAAATGGAACTACCTCTACTATGGGTGGCATGGAAAGCAAGGTAATAATTTACGAGACATTTGATAATGTGTGCACAATGCAGAAATATATTATGTAAAGTAAAAAATCTATTTACTTTTGTACCCAGGTGAGCGAAATAACGAAACGAATGTCGGAAGTCGATGAGAATTTGAACTACCTCTTGGGACGACTTTCATTGGTAACGCAAGAGTTCAATCAGATTAAAACAGGATTAGGCGCAGCGTTGGATAATATTAAGGCATCGTTCAAAGAAGTTCAGGACAAGGCAAATGACTTGAGACACCCAGGACCGCATCCGATTCCTGAAAATTATCAAGAATTCAGTGAGTCTGAAAATAACAAACCAGATGGTAAGCCATCACCAGAAATTGTCAACCACATTTTTAATCCCAGAGTTAATTAAGTTTAAACACTTTTATGTACGGTTTTACAAAGGCAAATGAAGACATTTCTTTTATATCCAATTACTAGACCCAGTTTGACGTAAGACAATTATATGCCGTTGATATATTTACACCCTATGCCACTACAATATAAATAGTATATAAAACGTAACTGTTTTCGTATACAATTCACGATCCTTTCTGATTTGAAATGGGTTCCAAATTTCTCACATTTGTCGATACATATTACATTTAACATTTTAATTAATCATTTTTTGTCGTGCTTGTGTCTGCTGTTTGTTATTCCCATTCCCATTCGTTAGCAATAAGATCTCGTTCAGTAGAATTTTTTTTAAACGCCTTAACGTAAGACGATCTTTATATCACCGTAAACATACCAATGCTCACTTCCTTCAACAATATTTGTTCTAGTTGTGAAAATAAAGTAAAACAAATATGACTCTCATGTCAAGGATCCACCGTTAATACCATTTATCAAGTTGCACACAGGAGATCGTATGTTCTGCATCACTAGCGAATTAACATTAATCACCGTCATATAACGCAACTACTTTCGTGAAACTTATTCATATTATTGTGTAAGTTTCTTTTACACATAACAAATCGTTTTACTGAAATTTCCATTCGACAATAAAGAAAAGATTCAGTTAGATGATTGTTAAATCAATATAAAATTGTGCAATATAAGTAATTATAATAATGATGAACCACAAAAAAACTGACAATATGACCGAATTATATTTATTGCATCACCAAATGCAGTAGTAAAGTCAGCTATATTCTGTTACATATTGTATTTTAACTTTTGAGCGTATAATCAAGATACTGCAAAATGCGAGAAGCATTACTCAAGTATTATCATAAAAATAAAACTTTGTGAGAATGTACAACTGGTTACGCACAATGAATGCCGTATTATAAGTATCACATTCATGCATCATTTTTTAGTACGGTTAACGGTAATTGGACCAAACTATTTTGATACAATACAGATTATATTTATGCTTCAATAAGGATTTCATATTTGGGTGACGTATTAAACGAATGTTACTTAACACAACATAAGAGTAACGGTTAATCAAGAGACGAGGTCTTGTCTCTGGCCAAGTACAAGTACACGAAACTAGACCTTGTATCTTTTATATATATTTCCGAATATTTCAAAATCATGTATTAGCACACGAATTGTTAATTTGTAAGTCTACAAGTAATAAAGAAGACATGTATATTGTCAAAGTAGATTCAGAATGATATTAAAACTAAATTTCAGATACTACTATATATAATATATACAACTGCATATACCACGTATTTTCATACACACTAACTTCATAGTTTATCATAGGATTACCGTTTTAATATAATCACGAAATATATGTGGTTCGAAGGTGATTTCTTGGCTAATTGCAAAGTTGACGCATTAGCTAATATGTTACTGCTAATTAAATCAGTTTTATGTGTTGCGAATAACTAATATAAATGTATCGTTATTCTAACATTTGTATCTTTTGTATAATTGATAAATTAATATCATTAATTTTGTAACAATGTGCCACTGTGTATTTCTTTATCCAATTCACATCCATCTTAGGTGTTAAATATTTGATTGCGATCACCAATTTTCATGTTCAATATAATTTCACGAGACTTGGAAAGTATCTTGTAATATATGTATAGATATATATATGTACATATATTTCCGGGTTTTTTGGGCTTTACGTCTTGTGATGTCATAGGCGAGGAAAAAAAGGGTGAAAAATAAGCGTTTCGTAGTTTCTAACTTGTGGCTAAATGAAACGACATCTCGCTTTGCGCAAGATCTCAAATGAAAGCTGAAAGCTCAAAGAAGTCACAGCCAGTCCAATTTCAATCGGACAATATCCAGAGTTGGAGAAATAGCTCAAAATTGTGTGGCAACCGAGTGATGGGCGGCCACCATGAAATCTCGTGATGATCGAAAAGAGACAGATTCCAGTAGTGATGGGTGATTCTCGAAAGTGAATCGATCTTTTATCAAAAAATCAATTTTCCAAAAGGTCGGTCAAAAAGATATCAGCTTGTTTAATCATATGACTTTGTTAAACAAACGTTTCATGTAGACGTACGAGTGACCGTTCTACTTCCCGTAAAGCAGTTTGTTGTCCCCTTGCTACGATGTTCGATTTCCACGAGTTTGAATAATACCACGCTCAGAAACCACTATTTTCTTTATCAAAATGTATTCAGTTGGTTTTTTAAAGGTTAAATTATTCTAAATGAAACAAGACAGATTATGAATTTAAATAAATATTAATCGTTTACTATGTGCGCTATTCTTTTCTGAAAAGTATTGAATCAGCGGCAGTAGGATCGTTATAAATTATAAAGTACATTTTATAAATTTGGCTTGCTTTATAATCTTCTATTCTCTCGTTGCTACATTTACAATCGTCTGTATAATCTTCTTTCCACTTTGATGATTTAAAAGATTCAGGAGTGGATCTTTCATTTTCTGTTCTAACAACGTTACCAATTCCACTCTGATTCTTTGCAAAAGCTGACCCACCTGAAAGATGATTAACTTTTTAAAGCAAAATCAAATTAAAGTGCGGCGCTAAAATATTTGATAAGAAACCACAATCTTACCCTGTGCGATTCAATACTGAACATAATCCAGCCATCCTCTAACGACAATATAAATGTCCCGTTATGCAGTTCTATATTTAATTCATAGCCCGAAAATAATATCAGTGGTAAAATAGGCACCATGGAAACTTCTTTAATGAATACTTTGCTCGTTTTAATTTTCTCCTGATACACTAAGTAAGGACTCGAGAAATATCCAGTTTGAAAATTAACAGAGGATGGATGAACACTGACAAATCCATCATGTTTAGTTTGAAATCGAAGTTCTTCTGGCCTAGGCTGCATGGGGACGGCTCCAGCGGATTGCACTTGAAACGATTTCTCCGGTGTGAAAACTTTCACAACATTGGGGTATAATGCCGCGCAAAGCAATCCTTGTAGGAGTTTATAGTTATCATTATTGACATTTAGTTCAAATCCAGTGATATCCATTACTTTATCAACGTTCGGTTGTCGCTTTGGTAAGTCGATAGGAACGAAGCCGATTGAAACTAGCAATTCAAGAAATTGATATTTTATATCTGCTAATGTATAGAGTGTGCGAACGGATAAGTAGTTTTCGTTAGCGAAAACTTGACCTGCGTAATTACTGCGGCCACATGCCTCAAGCCATTTCTAAAAAAAATTTGGAAATTTACGTCGTAAATTGTATGCGTTACGTTCTTCATAAATCATTACGTGCGTGTATTTACCTTGTACGCTTTAAGAATGGTTAATTGGTCAGAATTAGCTGTAAAGAATTCTTTTTTGGCGTCCACTTCGTGCCGCTTTTCAAACGGTATGGCGAATGGAGATTTATGAGACAGACAGGCAGCAATAGTAAGAGCGGAGTCGAGGCAACAAAAAATTGATCCGAACAATATCAATTTCCCGATTCGTACGTTTACTGGTAGCGCCGCGAGATGATGTCCTAATGGTGTCAATGTATACTCAGAATTAAATGCCCCTACATCTTGTAAACGTTTTATTGCGCTAGAGATATTATCGTCTGTTGGTGGTTCCAGCATTTTTCCTGGGGAGAAAGACACGATAAATATGGAATGATGTCAGAAAATTTGGTACCGTTTCGAGAAGTATAAACATCACAATTACCTAGAATTTTATGTAAATCTACTTTTTTGCCTCTGTGTAAAAGCTGAATTCGTAAGAGCAGTGGTTCCAATGGAATTCGTAATATTTCGGGTATCGGTTGTCCTAAGAAATGATATTTGAATCTGGAGGAATATTGAAATTTCATGTAGATTAAATATAATTTCATAATGGATTATGATTAATTGATGGCAAATGTAAATTTTAATTTAAACAATATTGTACCTGTACGAAGTATATAAATGGATGCACACTCCGGGCATTACGCGTCCAGCACGACCTCTCCTTTGCAATGCATTTGCTCGCGAGACCCAGCATGTTTCTAAACTTTCCATATTCTGATTTGAATTAAATCTAGTTTCTTTCATTTTACCACTGTCAATTACAAATACACAATCATCTATAGTAATAGATGTTTCAGCTAAATTTGTACTTAGTACGATCTTACGAACACCTTCACTAGTTTTTTTAAAAACCAGGCTTTGCTCCTCGTTGGATAAGCTCGAATGCAACGGTACGATAATAAACTTTCCAGACTTTGGTGACAGAAATTTATTGTCGTGTAATCGGTCTCTCATTGTGATAATTTCAGCAAACCCGGGCAAAAAAACCTGAAATTGTAATATTAGGCATGACGAGTATATCGCTGTATAACAATAACATTCATCTTACAATTAGTTTATGTTGATAGATTATCGACAGGTCACTGCCTTTTATTATTATAAAATACAAACATTGATGACATAAGGGCAAAGGCTTCAAGTATACTCACTAAAATAGAGCCTGTCCTTGGATAACCATGATCTTCTAAACAAATCCACTCTAAAGTTGTCTCTATAAGTTCGAAATTGATTTTATCGTGATCCATGATATACAAATTTTTATGCGTCTGTTTGTTGTAGCCTTGATATCTGCTAACAATCTGCATTAACGACAAGTTCTCGTCCTGGATAGATTCCTTAGGGGACGCGGCAGAATCGCCTTCGATCTCTGCTGTTTCTAGTTCGATTTGCAGCTGTTCCCAATCACCTTTAATTCTGCGAGTGAATTTCGAGTTTTCTTCAAACACATAATTTGACCTTTCAAGTATGTCTTCCAGAAAGATCTGTTCAACAGGGAAAGTCTTGCCTGGAATATATAAAACAGGAGCTTCTCTAAAGTATGAGGAGAAGGCCTCAGCTTTAAGTGTTGCGCTCATGAGTATTACTTTCAGGTTTGATCTTTTAGGCAACAATTCCTTTAAGAGCATCAGTAGGAAGTCACTAGACGAAAAATGATAAAATTTAAGTAGAAATTAATATATCAATAGAATGATTAGCTTACCTTTCTGCGCTTCTTTCGTGTACTTCGTCTACGATGATATGCGTCACATCTGTTATATCTGGATTCACCGACAGTCTTTGTAGTAAAATACCCGTCGTACAAAATGTCAACCTCGTTTTACTCGAAATTTTACTTTCCAACCGTATTTGATATCCTACTGTATTTCCTACACGTTCGTCTCTTTCTGCAGCAACTCTTTCCGCTACTCCTATTGCACTTATTCTTCTTGGTTGTGTACATATTATATTAACATGTTCCTTTGCTTCAGATCGATTAAGTACCCAATCGTCTAGTAGAAATTGAGGGACCTGACAAATGGGACAACATAGAAACGTTACTAAATTATTGTTTAAATACAAATGATGCGAAATAAAAATATTACAAAGCTTTGATCACCTGAGTACTTTTACCGCACCCTGTTTCACCAGAGATTATCGCGACTTGATTCTCATGCACAGTTTCTAAAATACTATCCATTTTCGACCATGCTGGCAATTTTCTCCGTATCTCCTTCATCTTTTTGTACTTTGGATTCCTTTGTTTGTCTCTGAAATTTCGCTGGATCAGATCGTCCTCTTTCGTGGTCTCTTCCAACGAAATATTATCTCTGTTTCTCCTATTAACGGATCCTAATTCATGATGGGTAGATGCGTGTGTCCCTTCTTCGATTTCTGGGAGCTTCGGAAAAAGGGGTTCGTTCGGATCCAGAAACTGTTCTTTATTTTCCTCTAAATATTGCTTTATTTCGTATTCATTCTCTAAGAGAGTGATTACAGAGAATATGGATGGCGTTCCTTCTTCCGAGAATGATAGTGCCTCGTCGTATAATTTTCTCCCTATCCTTAAGCAATTCATGTTTGGAAATGTTCCATCGTTTTTGTAAAAGTAGAAAAACGGTGGTTCGTATGGATACTTGCAACCTATTAAACGTAGGAAATGTTTGTTTTATTTACCTCATCTTGTATTTAAACTGTTGCTTTAATACATACCTTCAGGAAACCTTATTTCTAATGTGAAGTAAGCATTCTCTCTCTCAGGCATTTTCAATACTTGTGGTTGTTGGTGCAAAAATCTACATTTACTACCAAATCTGCATTTCTTATGTATGAATAGTCTGCAAACCTCTTTCTCCTTTTCTTGATGTTTTTTAACTTTCTGTATCGCTTGTTCGATTTTATCATTTCTCACTAAGTAATGTAACTCAACTTGAACTATCCAAATTTGGTTCTTTATTTTTTCAACAAACATATCACCATAAATGGATTCAAGCGCTTCTTTCTCTTCGCGCCGTCTTTCTAGTAAATCCGTTGTATCAACGTCAGTTACCTTTCCTTCAATAGTATTTTCATTTCTATAATACTTAGAGAATAAAATTTCTAAAGCTGTTCCCACATTTCCTTTCGCGTGCAATAATGCTTCGACACAGTGCGACTGATGAAAACTAAGATAGAAATATATATAAATATATACAAATATATATGGTTTAAACAAACCATAAGACAAATAATGTTGGCATCAAATATTTACCCGTAACTTTCAAGTTTAGACGTCGCAAACTGCATTGTAATTTGTGCTTGCGTTTTAGGTATAGCGTCTTTAGAAGAATAATCCACCATTCCTTTAACAACTAAATTGCCGCGTTCCATCCAATATTGTTTACCCAGATTTGATCTTCTATTTTCAAACTCGGACGCATCGCATAGTTTGAAACTCTATCAAAAGGCTGCATTATTCTCAAATAATAGATTTTCAATAACTCCAAAGTAACGTATAAATAAGAATTTTTGTAGATACATTTACTCACAGATCCATAAATATGCTTCAAAGTATCATAAAGTTGTCGTTCGGATTCTTCGGATATTCGTAGAGTCTGCATCTCCACTTTAAGTTTATTAAAAAATTGAGGAGGCCCATCTTTTTCCTTAGGTTTCGCTGATGTGTGCCTGTTGCACATATTGCAGATAAGTACATATTTAATCTCAGAATTTCTAGATACTTATGATGATCCATGTAACAGTTTCTTTTTAAGTGACAAATATTCGTTACAAAGGGGATGTGATTCGTCAAACTAATTTTATCACGCACTTACTAATAGTTAAGTATGCAGGTTATACTTCAAACTTACGTGTTACTTTTTGCAACGTTTTTTCCCTCCAATACAGTGTCCTCCATTAATTCGATACTATAACGGTCCATTCTTTAAAATTATATTCATAACCTTATATAATTACCTTTATCTTTATTCGTATTATTTAATAACTTGAGACATAAAAGGTTAGGGGATGTTTAACGTGTAACTGAACAACCGATGACAGGTGAAAAGACATGAATCAACGTCAATGAAATACTTCCTTCAACTGTTCCCAACTTCTTTTTAATCTAGGGACTTTCAGACACGAAAATTGTGATTGCAATTGATTTAGGACTGTATTCACATCAAACTGCATCACACCAAGGTTGACCGAGGTTGAAAATTGCTCGAAGCAACTCGAACTCACCTGTGAAATGTAACTTGGGTTTAAAGCAACAAAATATTGCTAAATATCGACCACGGTAAATTATTTTGCATGAAATATCACATTTCTTGTATATTTTTATGTGTTGTTCCAGAGATTAATAAATCGGTATTTCCATTTAGAATAACATTCTGCACCAAATCTGATGTATATTTCGTACAGCAATATTTGCATTTCTCATATTTATCAAGTACTTGTTAAATAATTATTATTTTTAACCTAATTAACGTTAAAGCCATTTATCGAAGTTTCAATGTCAGTGTGTTCTTTTACGTTTAGTGTTTTAGTAGAAATCAGAATGGCATCGGCGTGTATGATCTTACGTCGTGGAATTTCGACTTCGGGTGTTTGTTATGGAAAACGAAATTTCCGGAAATTTTTACTGTACAATAAACGGGGCAGTAGGGAGTTCAAAAAAGAGCAGTCCACAAATCCTGACTGTGACATTCCTATAGACAGTAAGTAATTTTTGATTTTTTAAATCTTATGATAACAAAGTATATGTAAAAAATAATGTTTATCAGATTACTAGCAATAATTCCTTGTGTTGTTCGTTTATCAACTTATAGCAAGAGGGGTAAGGAAAACTGGAATCAGAATAAACAATAAGTTTGTTTCCGTGCCAGAAATGATACCGGAGATCATTGTTCCCTCATTGAAAGATTTCCATTTAAAACCATATGTTTCGTACAGAACTAAAGAAATGGCACACGGAGCGTTTACTGCGAGGCACTTGTTTAATGCAATATACGCGCCAAAAATTAAAGCAGATTTTTTGGGTGGTAAGTTAGGGCCGGATGGTGAACCCTTAAATCCTAGTGAAAATGAAAAGTTGACGCCACAAGAAGCTAAGGACCGTGCTGAAAAAACAGGCACTGACATTTTTACCATGGATCGCCCTTAAAATTCATTGAACTTTAATAACGGCATTGTTTTTGTTGACATTTGTAGTATAGATGTATCATAAATTAAACATTTTTCTATCGAAACAAAAAATCTAGTCTATTTTAGTAAATAATAATGTCAGTATCCTACAAACAAGATAGTTTCGGCTTTGCAGTCTGCACGTTTTATTCAATACAGTTTGTACGCGCAATGTATACATTTGTTGAGTTTTGCAGGTCGTAATCGTATGTAATGGCTGGAAATAAATTAACTCCCTCGTTTTTTATATTATCATGAACTATTGTTATTCTTCAGTGGTGTAATATTACTAAATTCTTGTTTAGTAGTTTTAAATGTCTGTCAGTATGTGACGGTAAATTATTACTGTACGCAAAAATGATTTTGCAAAATGTGTCCATGTACTTACAAAATGAATTTATTATTATTAAACCCATGGCTACATATTCATGAATGGTATCTATTCACGTGCAACTCGGTAATCTCTAACGTTCCAAACAAGACATAGGACGTAAATGTGTAGCGATGCCAAAACTGATTTTCAATTCCTGAGTTTTTCACACACCTTTGGTACATGTCTTCTCGAGAACACTAGATCGCACATGATTATGCTAACTTAACAGCTATTTTTTTACTTATCGAAAGACTTTTGAGCGAAGTTTGATTGTTTTTGTTGGGTAAAAAATGGCGGAAAATCTGAATAGTAAAGTCGTTGTCAGTTGTGCGCGGCCGGTATTGCTTCCTACTGACTAACTACCAGAATCTAATACATATTTGCTTTTTGAAAGTGCTGTATTCGTATCAAAATGTGCAAATATTCTTTTTCGTTTGTTACAGACTTTTCTTTTAAAAATTGCAATTCTGTAAAGAGCTGATAATTTATGGTAAATCATGTTTTGGTTAAACGAAATCGTAATTCTGTGTCAGTCAACACTTATGCAAGACGACAATTACCAACGACTATGATAACGTCACTATCGTTTCTCATTGAAAGTCGAGCTCATACAAAAATGTATAGTTCGTAGTGTAACCTATTATCATTTGCGTGGAAAATCATGTATAACAACGATTTTATTCAAACGGGTTTACAGAATGCAGCACTTCTTATTACTCTGTTAAACAGCAGCTACTATTTATCACTATTATTATTGTTTTTATTATTTCCTAATTACTATAACCACCGTAATGAAGAGTGGAATGATAAACCGCATCTAATTTTGTACAATGTTATTGGAACGAGTTTCCAATAAAAAAGAAACGTATTAAACAAAAAAACTGTAACACGATTACCATCGATTCTTATCTCCACTCTTCAGTTAATTGCATAGAAAAGCGTAAGTGGCATAGTCCTTGCACTCATTTACAAAAACAACTTTAACTCTATTTCAGTCGTGACTTTTGCGAAGTACTTGAATATTTCGTTTCTACCCCTTACGCTATAACATATTTGTAATACCTTGTCATTAATTTGAGCATTAGTATTTTTCTCACTCAATGGCAGTAGAGGATGTATTCTCTAACGTTTAATATTGCATTGAACATTTTACCAAATCACGGCATTTGTTTTTTCGAACAAAAATAGCTGCTTGCTTTTCTTCTTGCTTTTTGAAACTTAATAAATTTGAAAGTAGACGTCACACAGATTCCACTTGTATTGGAGCAAATCATTAGTATGGTAATCGAAACGTAGGGTCACTCGCCGAGCTGTCCCCCATGCTAATTTGCCAGAACATATTTAGATAATGATATCCATTGCAGTTCTTAATAGTTATTGAAATCTGTATCGCACACTTTTTTGTACCTCCAATCCAAATATTACCATTGCAAAGCAAGACATATGCCACTTGCCCATGAATATAAACTTGGTTGGTGTTTTCTCTTTTTAATTATCAGTCTATGATATAATTGGATATTTGACTGATAAAGTCAGCCAGTCAATAAGGCAGGTGCACATGCTACTATATGACAGAGATTTTTCTTGATGCGTTGATTATTACACGCACATAATATATAATCGTTACGCAAACGAGTTGGACGTCATCGCATAGAAAACACTTGGGAGGATTTCATTCGGGGTATTTTGAAGGAAAAAGTAATCTTTGGCATTCAGTAACATGTACCATCCATCTAATCAAAGATTTTGCGAATGAAAGCCAGAGGATTATTGTATCGTGGAGGTAACAGTACCGAAATTAAATGTATACATAGTTCTCCATAGATACTTTGAAGGTAGATACATGAAAAAATACATAACTATATAAATAAAAATACTGATATGGAAAGACGAGGAAGGCAATACTGCTTATTGTATTTGTGTTTCTAATCTAGCCTTTCAGACTCAAAATCTCCAATTTATCGCTAAATATAATAGGGCAGATGTTCATTCCATTGGATCTCCAACGTTTTCGAAGATGGTTGAATGAGGGTTGCTTCCAGTTGGCCATAAAAAGCCACCTACACTGCCAGGGGGCAAATATGATGCTCCTCCACTAAGGCCCACCTGATATGTATATATATTTTGTTCTTTACATTATTTACATTTTGTATATAACAGCAGTACTGCTCATCAATTATCATAAAGTACTATAAAGTAAAATCTAGTAAGCCAAACAAGAAAGAGATACTACAAACCATATGAATTTTTCAAGCTTGAGGTTTAGGCGTTAAACAGTTAAGTTTTAGGGGACATTTAAATTCCTATTGTGCTTACGTGTAACTGGGAATAATGTTATCCTTTTATGTAACATTGATGGTGTATCGGTGCATTAGTGTACAGAACGTTTACAAATGCGTATATGATGCACAAAGACGCCAATTGTCTAGATTTTTGTTGCACAGTTGCCAAAATAAATGTCTATACAGTGTCAATCTACTATCTGTGAGCGTATATTAGAAATATGCACACAGAGGCATCTTGTATTTTTTGTTAAACTGTACGTGATTTCTTGAGTCGGGGATTGGTACATGCACGTAGTAAGGCAAATTAGAATGAACTGTAAACTGCCAAATTAAAGAAAAATAATTTATTTGCATCTAACAAAAATTATTGTGCCATTGTATCACAAGTAACATCTAGTTACTAATTTCATAAACAGTCCTAATAATATTTACATTAGTTCATCATTGCGAGCGTGATCCACGCTCGCAATAATGTTAACATCGTAAAAGAAACGGTAAAGTAATACTTTAGGTTTGCGTTTGAGCGTAGATAAGGCTCTGGCACATTTAAGCGCGTTCCAAAAGAATGATGACGTCCCAATCGTTGGATAGATACCAACGAGTTACTCCGTAGTCTTATATTCCGACCGAATAATTTCGATGCGCCACCGAACCCGCACGATTTCTTAAATTCTTTATTTATAAAATTACCTGTTGGCTCCACAGCAATGTCCTCTCGGCCAACTGACAATCCGCTGCTAATCGAGATGGTAAACTTTTCCATCTCTCTTCGTCCCGCTTTCTTTCTCTGTCGAAATCTCTGTCAACGTGTCCCTGAGAGAGAGGCGGTAAGATTTGTGTTCTCTGTGCTAGTTTGTAACTATCTTGTCGGGGTACATGATCGCTGCGTCTACTCGAAGTAATTGTTGACACTGGTATAGGAGTCGGGCTGCCTCCTCCTCTATGTCTATGATAGAGATTTCGTTTTTGTTGCAACATGCGTTGTTGTACTAGCAATTGTAACTGCGTGCTAGAATCCGCTCGAATTTTAAATTGTGATTGGTTCTCAGGTGGCGTAGAAGGTGGTCTGAGATGCACGAGATCTAAATGACCTCTTGCCTTGCCTGAATCTACGAGTAAATCAACTTGAATTACTTTCTATTTTCAATCTTATTTCTCTGTAGGAGTGGGTGTTACCCTCGAGGCCCAAAGTGTAGGCAAACCTATGGTTACGTAGATGTTATTGGCATTGTCAGAACGCAAGGGTAAAGTGGGAAATAGTTTTAAACTTTGGGTTTCCAAATTTCCAAAATACAAAGTAAGATTAATTATATTCCACAAGCAATGTTGCGTTGTGTCGGGGCCGAGTCGACATTAGAATGATAGGTTTACCGACACATGGGTCTTTGACGTTAGCGGATATATTTATCCACTTACCTTGAATACTTCGTTGCTTGGTTGGTCTGTCTCCACCACCTTGTTGGCAAAACAATAATCTAGGTCCACCATCAGAAGCCCTACGTCCTTGAGAAACTCTCGATATTCTACCAGTTATTGGCGATGGACTCATAGGTGGTGGAGGCGTACATGAGGGCAAACTACTCGTAAAAGAATTTGTTCCTGAGTAATCTGGTGGGCACCCAGAATCAAAACTGGATTCGAAAAGTTCGGATGATGAACTACCACTACCACCCGCGATAAACAGCGTTGTTCGACTAGGAGGATCAATAGGATCCATAAGTGGGGTATCAAAATGGTGTTGATAATCACTTAATCTTCGGTTGACTATCTGACTGTCAATTCGTTGACTGATATCATGATCTAGGCCTAGTCTATGTTCCTCAAGTTTAATCTGTGCTTCCCGTAGCTCGTCGCCGCTTGGGCCTTCTTCCAAGTCGCCTTCCGCGCTACAACAACCTTCATCGGTTGAAGAACTAGTTGAACTAAACCTCTTTCCACCTCTAGTGGGATCATCTCTTCCTCTACAATTAAAAAACAAAAGCAGAAAACCTTTAGGTGAAGCATTTTAACTTTGCAAACGGTGAGCTTTCATGGTGGCAAATAATTCATCGATATAAACATCATTTCTACCAAGACAATTTCTGTTCCCCTAATCGCTGCACTGGTAATAAGTCTGAAGGTTTCAGATAAAATCGGCGAAATATAATAAAACTCAACGCAGGATATTACAAGGTAGTAATGTCACAAATCATCAAGTTCTACGTAAAGTAAATAAAGCAACTGAAAATTCGGATAAAAGAAACTAAAAGTGAATCAGAAACAAAGGAAAGCAATAAAATGAAATAAGAATTACCAAAAACAAAGTGACAGCAACACTCTTCCAATCCAACCTGTCCTGATAAAATCTCCAATATCTGGCTCACCACGAATAAAGATCAACGTCCCACTAAGCTATCGCTGTAAATAAAAATTTGTTCCATTAAGTTTTGATTCCACCAGAATTTTTCCGACGGGCAGGATTGGAAGTCCGACCAAATATCCATTTCACATCTGTTTTCCAACTAAATGTTTAACGTTAGAATTCTGTAACTTAATCAGATGTTATGATAACAAATGTTTTACCTTGATTTGAATTTGTCCTCTTTTGTTCTCGCAACAGCAGGCCAGCAAGCATTGTTTGTTGAATTGCTGACACGATGTTGCTTCAGCCTTTCAAGTAATAAGAAATAAATAGCTGCATGATGATCGTAACTACTGTTTCTCAACGACTGTGGAAGAAGAAGAAAGTTGAGTCTAGCAGTTATACGATAAATTGAATACTACGTTTTTGCGAGTAAACATTAGATGAACCCTGATCATTTTTCGAAGCGAGTCTTACAATACTATTCTGTAGTTACGACTCTTAGGAAAATATAAAGCATCTCACCTCTCGCGTTCGACTAATGTCGATGCCTAGACTATGCATGAGCCTAAGTATTTGTTCGTTCGGTTCTTGGATAGACGCGGATGGTCTTGCGATTATCATCGAACAAACGGTGTCTGCCGATCCTGCCATCCAACGATGTCTTTTTATTTGTGGAATGGTGTATCTTTTTGCAGGTTCCAAGACCAACATTTTACGTATTAAGCTTTCGCAATCTGAAGTAAGGATTTACCATACATTTTTTAATACGTACATAAAGGAGCATGCTCGACTTTCGAAATATAAACTGTGGTATAAGCACCTGTACTCATGAAGTATGGAATTCGAAATCGTCCGCTCAAAACACGATCTCTTAAAGACTGAAGGGTGGATCCGTCAAAGGGCAGTGTTCCACACACTAGTACGTATAAGACGACACCTAAACTCTATAATAACACTGTATTTAATCTCACGTGCTTGGAGTGATACGCTAAATACATGTATGTACGTATATACTGCTTACCCACACATCGATCTCAGGACCAGCATAATGTTTCCCACGAAAAACTTCTGGTGCCGCGTAAGGGGGACTGCCGCACCACGTGCTTAACCTTTCTCCCGGTGAAAATCTATTACTAAATCCAAAATCTGCAATCTTTACATTCATCTGAGCGTCTAAGAGTAAATTTTCCGCTTTAAGATCACGATGCGCTACGCCTGTCGAATGGCAGTATTCAACTGCTGAGAGTATTTGAGCAAATGTTGCACGAGCTCTGGGTTCTCCCATTCTTCCATAACGTGCAATATAATCAAATATTTCACCCTTACTCGCATACTCGCAGACCTAAGAAAAGTATTAAATTGATTTTCAAATTGATATCAAATTGATTTTCCAATCTCACATGTGATTTATAGAAACATACCATATATATCATATTCTTTGTTTCCATAACTTGATACAATTTGACAATATGTGGGTGTTCCAGCTGTTTCATTATTTCTACTTCTCTGTATACTTTTTCCAGATTAGTAGGATCTAACTGTGATTTATCTATTATCTTGATGGCTACCTAGAATAGAATTGAGAATCAAATTAAAGATTTGTCGCGTATAAGGCAGAATATAAATAGTAACCTATATATAATGCAACAAGTCATATTTACCTCTGTTTTGGTAATACGATGTCTAGCTAATTTTACCACGGCAAAGTTACCTTTGCCGATGGTACCTTCGATATCATAAAATCCCACACGAATTTGCTTTTTGCTTTGACCAACTCCAGAATCCATATTTGCGTGAGAATATTTTAAACTTCAAAAGCTTTTATCCCACTGCTTTCTATCACGTTTTCTATAACTCTCTGAAATTATTACTGAAAATACGAAAAACAATATTTAAAATACTTTGCTCCTGAAATAAATGAACTGTATGTACTTCAAACTCCATTCGTTAATGCATAACTTATAAAGAAATACATTGTTAATCTTTGATAATCATTTTTAGAATTAAATCAAATCCATTCAGATATACAAGTTTTACAGAAAAACGCTACCGTTGTATCTCCGAGTAAGAAATTCAACAATAAAACTCGAGCAGCTATTCGTGCAACACAGAGTCGAAAGCGACATCGTAGCAAACGGAAATGAAGGGGGAATGAAAACAAAAAAAAAAAAGTTGAAAAGGATAAAGCCCCCGAAAAGCGGAGCCTTCTTCACAAAAGCGTAAAAAGCTTCCTGCAACAAGTACAATAGGTATTCACGACTGACGTCACGGATCGACAACGACCTCTTGCCTATCGACGTTTCAGGATCGATATCCGTCGATAGCCCTCGATAAGACAATAAAACAAAAAAGAAACGCTGGTTAAAGAGGGAGGGAAAAAACAGCGAGAGAATGGAATAAAAATTCAAAACGTCGAGATCCAATTGACCTTTCCACCCCCGCAACTAACCCGTCCACCGTCAAATCGAAGTTACGCCGAAGCTACTACTATCTGACAACCTTTACCGTACATACAACACACACGTTTTCTCCCTCTCTCTCTCACTCTCACTCTCTCTCTCTCTTCCTCCCATGCATTACTCACTTCAGTTCTGGCCCGAATTACCGGGTGTAGCGTGTAATCCCGGGCCGGTAGAGCCGTTTCTGGTACTGTGAGAAACACGTTGCAGCTGCCGACCTCGACGGGTGCGTAAGGTCGAAGAGCCGATGCCATCGGTGAAAGCCTCCGTCCTTCGCGTTCGCGAGATTCCGTATCTCGTTTGGTAGTTAGAGCGGCGTTCCTACGCGAGGGTCGTAGGAGCTTCGCGAGACACGGCGGTTCGATACCGACTGACCGACGGCCATGTTGCTACCCCCCTGCTACGCTAGTGTCGCCGGCCTCGGTTTCCCCCCACCCCCCCACCTCGTCCTCCCTCTCGCGCCATTGCTCTCCGCTAACCCCTCTTCGCCCGTAACTTTGCCATTCTTAGCGAACAACACCAACCACCACCACCACCACCACCCTTCGCGTCGTTCACTCCCACCATCGCGCAAGATCCTTCACACAAGCACCGCCACGACCCCGCTACGCATCGTCGTCATAACCTCTCAGCGGTAGCGCCCGCTGTACCGAGCTGTGCACGCGCGCACGTTATCTTCGACAATTGACGTCAACGTACGTGCCACTATCGTCTCATCGTTAATTGTTCCTCGATGTAATTGCAAAGCAAATAGATCGCGCGCTACCACGTGCTCGGAGCAGCGTCGTTTCTCCTTTTCGCGCGGCAGGCAGCCCAATGGCAGTGGCGGATAACTAATTCGAAGCGGCGATCGATTGCGATTTTTTACGTTTCTTTTTTTTCTTGATTCAACCGTTGCCATCGATGGAGACGTTATAGATTGATGCTTTGAGACTGTACGATCGTTATCTCGTACGTACGGTTGAGTAATCGTCGTATCGTTGGCGCTACTTTTTCCTTTTTTTTTTCTCTGGCACGTCGGAGCGACGAGCGTGCAATTAGGAATTCGCGTCGGTTATTGTTTTTTTTTTTTCTAAGCGACCGCGTATTATGTGACGCGTGAAGTTGAGAGCGAACGTTTGTCGAGCGGCAGAGCGTAACGAAGTAAAAATTAATTAGAATGTATATCGTCAAGTTATTTCGTAGCTCGTCGTTAAAATTGAGAATTTGTTTTGTTCGTGACGCGCGTACTTTTATCGACGATAGACGCGACAAAATTCGGGGAACCACGAATATTATAAAAGCGCTACTTCATCGCGTGCAAAATCTATAAATCATACCTACATTTGAATACCGCGTCTTGGAATAAACGCAGCTGACGTAAAACTCGCATTTTTAATTACTCGCCTGTACACGTACACTCTTCTATTACTGTGCACGAATAATTGCGTCTTCCTTGATGCATGTGCTCAGGGTTTTGCCACGCACGTAAACCCACACTTCGATAATTAAACGCGATAATGCGACTTCGATGATATATGTCTATGACATAGATAACTTTTTTTCTCTCTCACGATCGTCAGCGAGTCGCCTCATCGAAGATAATTAATTCCAGTAAATACTAGTAATTGATCGTTTTTTTTTTCCCACCGAATGATTGACGTCACCGTCAGGTTTTCGTTCGGATATTTTATATCCCTGGCGAATTTTCTTCTTTTCCCCCTTTTACTAATCCCATGTTTACGTTTATACGACTCTCATAGGCGCTGAGCGCAAACCTTTCCGAAACTTCGCGACGCGTTCCGAGCGGCGCGATTGCTATGGCGGGGTCGTGTACTCGCATTCCTTCTTTGTCGTAGGTCAAGGGATACGTCGCGGCGGTTACCCTTTCGCGGTACGTAACGACAGTCGATGTAACGAGGAACAATAAGGCCTCCCTTGTTAACCCTCTTAATTAGCCGTGCTTTGTTCCTTTCGGAGACGATGAAGGCAGAGAAATCAAAGGAAATTATGTTATCGTTGGCAGTGTGTACGTATTCGAAATATAAAATGACAATGCTCGCCTTATTCTTTAACTTTTATCTGCAAAGCTCGCCAAATACAACAAAAATGACATAAGAACGTATCTATTCCATTCTGCTGTCTCGTCGCTCCTTTAATCTTAATAGCGAATGATCGTCGAGCGATCGAACGACGATAGAACGGATTTACTCCGTTTCGCTGTATCGTTATTCGTTTTCCTCTTTCACGCGACTGCCCGAAAATTTGTGGCCTTCCCACCCGGCCTCTGCGTGTGCACCGGCAATAACGGTTTAGACGTTAGAAATTAAATATTCATGGATAGCAATGTAATGTATTTATCGCATGCTAGGTAAAGGTTACACGAGACTTCCCACGCGGGGGATGTATACCGACGTTACGTAGCGAAGCGTGTTACGCGAGGACGCGTTTTACATTTCAACGGGTGAGCGTTCGTAAATGGTATTGATATTGGTACCGGCTTACGCTCCTCTAGTTTATACGAATCGCGTTTGTTTCCTTTGAGCAACGGCTCTGTATCGAATACGCGGAGGCTGATTCGGGCAGCACTAAAGATAACGCGTTATTTGACGGGACATTTTTAAACATTATGAATGTAGTCTCGGTCCGCGTCCAATGTTTCGGGCGTCATTGGGTGTCTTTCATCGACGTATTTTCGGCATCGTGCCACGGGCGCCTTCGGCGTAATATGTACATACGAAGTGCGTCATAATTAAAGCGACTGTAAACCCCGTGAACGTTGCTAGCGGCCGAATGCTCGTGACGATCGCGGAAGGAAATTAAGCTACGCGTTTCTCGTTAAATTCGCGTTATGCAGAACCCACTTGTCCCTCGGCTGTGCTCTTTTGTTACCCCCCTACCGGGAGGCCTTTTAACGTCGGGTCAATTTTGCGATATAATTTTCGCGAGTGCCGAGCTACGAGCACGATCGCCAGGCTATTTTAAACCGGCGATAATCAGTGTTATGCATTATTTATAACGTGGCGCGTACAATTCGTTTCTGCAAATCGATGTAGTAATCCTTATTAATAAAGCGATTATTCGTTCGATGCGATGAATATTTCACTACCTCTTCCCATTCATCGTAGAATCGATCGTTACGCGTCAGTTTTACGTTAAAGAAGAATTTACGCGATTAAAGAGCCGGGGGGCGTCTTTACGCGATGCACCGTAAATAAATCCGGCATGACCGAAGAGGAAAAGAGGTGGTGGTTACTCCGGAAAATCATTCTCCCCCGTTTCAATCCAACTTTCCATTAAGAAGAATACTTTTCCTTTTCGCGAAGTCGCTTGTTATACCGCGCGGCGCAACAATGCACTTTCCCACTAGCAAACTCCACCCTACATATCCATATTTAGAAGTAATAAACACGAACGCCATAATTAACGTCGCAATACGTCAACTCTTTCCATCCCGTCGTTATCCATGTTGCAACAAACTAATTTCAAACTTTTACAATCTTTTACCGCGATGTAAAGTACGATAATGATGGTATTTTTTTTAAACTAATCAACGGGGCGACATAGTATCTGGAATAAGTCTGGAAGGAGTGAAGTATCCACCGGTGTGCACCGAAGAATTTTTCATGCTTGGAAAGAACAAACAATGACGCTAGGATTAATATTTTATTCTTCGATAAAAAAAATCTTCAACCACATTAACATGGAACGTGTACAATATTTATTCAAGTACGGAATACCGATGGCAATTATAGTTTTCAAACTAATCAATGCAAGGACACGTATCTCGACGATATCCGAGAAGATTAAAATATCCACCTGCTTACAGCAAAGAATTTTTCCACATTTATTCCCCTTTTATTTTTACTATCTTCGATCAAAGTAATATCAAACTTTTACATTATCTACTACGATACATATAATAACGCTACGACACACGGAAGTACTAAAATCGATAATAAAATTGCTAATCGAAATATCCACCGGTGCGTAACCATAGAATCTCCCCGCGATAAACAATAACACCGGAATTAAGATAAAAAATATACCCAAACCGTCCTCTCTCGCGTCTACGCTTTCCTCAAAAACCAAAATAACTTGAAACTTCGACAGGTTCGACTATCGTACGAAACTGTCCCCCCCGATAATATACATTTGTCGTACTTCGGAACGGAACTGGATAGCATCGCGACGCTATCCGACAGGGATAAACCTGTCCATCAGCGTTACAACGGAGAATCTCGCGACTTCACCGCGGCTGTTATTATTATCATACCGTCGCCTAAGGTTGAAAAGGCAAACGCAGAAATAGAACTGCTCCGGTGATCCTTTTGTCTCGCTCGTTTTCCGGAGCAGCCGCACTGGGTCACGTCGGAAGGATATCCCTCGGTTTCTCGACGGCGCGGCACGGCGCGACGCGACGCGCATCGTCGCTGGCGATTGAACGTGGTTCCTGGGTGCTTTCGGCACGGTCCTGTTTGACGTCATTCAATGACGTCAATCCCGGGCCCCACCAGATACCTCGGCCCTCCTTTGATGCGCGCTTTATCGCGCCAACGTAAGAATACTGCCGTCGTCGCCGTCACCTCGAAGATTCGTACGCCAACCCAATACGGATGAACGCACGCGAGAGATTTACGAAATGCCAACGTTAATATGTTTCCGCTATAGACACAGGGGAATGGGAGTTAAATCAAATGCGAGGGGTATTTTTAACCCTCGGCCCGTGCGTATTTGCACCGACCGTTATCTACTACGGTGTCGTTATCGTAAATTATAAATTGAATAATTGCATCGATGGATGTGGATATGCATTCTATGAACGTAACGTTCACTTGCGAATTGGTGAGAATAGTTGTGTTCTACTAACACGACCGTTGACGTTGATGAACGTTTTTATCTTGTTATGGATACGATTATTAATAACGATGTCAACTTTAAGAAGAATTGCATTTTTGGATAATTTAGTTATGTAATTAGGAGTGAGTGATTATAATTATTTTGAACAAACGCGTCGATACTGCTTAACGTTACTCTTCCATTATTTATGTCGATGTTAACCGTACCTCGAACCTTTCGATATCCTCGCGAAGGCTCTCGTAGAATAAAATAATGATAATTATGGAAAGAATAATGTTGAACTTTTCACTCGTCGGTTATAATTTCGCGAAGGGGCGAATTTTATAATTGGTACGCTGTATAATAATAATGTCTTGAGTAAACGAGTGGTCTTGGAGGCCGCTGAAAGGAACGCCTGTGTTTTGTGTGATTGCATCGGAAGTAGTTGTGACCCCGGCAAGGCGAAGCACGGTCGTATAAAATCTTGATGGACGCGATAATTAAAGTAATTCCGCACAGCGAAATACTCCATATTCCATATACATATAATCACGCGCGGTTTATTCTCGCATCTATGCCGAGCCATGGTAGTCGGCGTTCCCTTAAATGCGAGAAGCCTTACGATTTATTTCGGTCACCACTTTATCGTAACTTATGTCACAATTATGTGTCGGGCATATATTAGACAAAATCCACCGCGGGGGGAGAAGCTTTAAATAGTAAATTTATGCTCTCACGAGAATACCACTTAATCGCACGATTCTTCTTTTCCTTCGCGTTATTAATTGCACGATATTTTTACTTTTAACCGCTATCGTGCCTCGAAATTCCGTTTAGTCAGAATTGCGCGATTAAGCATGATTGTGCCACCGTGAACTACGGTATGACGTTCGGAAAAACGAAGCTTAAGGTTACATAAATATCACCGCTGTTTGCTTTGGTACCGACGAAAAAAAAACAAAAAAAAAATACGACAGAAAACGCTGGCGTAAACGTGTCCGAGTGATGCGCGTCAAGCTGCACTTCTTTTTTTTTTTTTCTTTCCTTCCGCGGCTCTAACGCAACGAGAGGGAAACGAGGAAGGGGTTGGGACGATGTTTTACGTGTCGTGGAACGTTAAACAGTTGTACGGGCACGTGGACGAAGCTGCACGAAGCGTCGTGCGAACGCCAACGTGTAATGATCAAACGTGGATTCGACTCGACGAGTTACGTATGCACGATAATTACGACACCGCGATCGATAATTACGACCGATCCGAAGCGTCCGCGTATCCTCTCGTCGATCGACATCGACGAGGCACCGAAGCGCGTGATTTGCTGAATTTCGAATGTCACGGAAATCCCGATTGTTTCAATTTTCCTTCATCGTCGCCGAGAGACGTCATTGTACTTGCGTAACGAGCACGAAATTCCGGGTAGCGATCGAGTGATAGCGTCAATCACTGAATTCAGTAGAATTAGGCAAGTTCGCGTAAGACACGACGCCAACGGAGGAGATTACCGGCGGACGTTTGTTGTTCTCCGAGCGGTGGGACACGTTAATTCCTTTGCGAATGTCGTTGCATCGTAGGGATGCGCGCTTGTGTCGGTGGCAGGTTGGCGGGTTTTGCTCGGATTATTATTACGCCGCGATCGTTACGATGTATGACATTACAGTACTATCACGTGAGACCATTCGCGAGAGATGCGATCTTGAGAAGCACGAGCACGCACGGAGTTCGATCCACTCGCTTTAAGGGGATTGTACCGAGACCGAAACCTTTCTTTGCATCGAGCGGTCTCCGCGGAAAGGTTTCCACGTGTACGCTTTCGTCATTTCCTTAATTCGACACGCGTACGAGCCTGACATCTTTGTACGTCCTAATCGCGACTTAATAATCGCGAAATCCAAGTACTCGCGTCGAAAGACAATATCGAAACTTTTCTTCACACCGGTCGGTTTTCCATTTCGCGGAGTGGAGCTTTTACCCGCAGTTTTTTTTTTTTTTTTTGTTCAACCTTCGCGTGGCGCGCGGAGAAAGAGAGAGAGAGAGAGAGAGAGAGAGAGGGGGAGAGAAAAAGTGCATTGTGCGCAGAATTTAATTCGTCGCGTTAAAAAGTTCGTACACTCGTTTCAGGAAGTCTACTCGCGAAGGCCTCGGCCTCTCTTTTTAATGCATTCATTGTTCTCGAGCTGCTCAACCTCGCGCGTTTTTCCTTTACCGAGCGCCCGAGTATTTGTGCAAATAGAGAGCTGATAAGGGAATCACGTAATTTACGTGATTTTTCTCGCGAAAGTATCGCGATCTTCGAGCGCGAATACCTTGGTTCGCCGCTTTTTAACAACTTCGCAGCGATCAATTTGCGTTCGGCGCAATGAAACTTAATTCGTCGCTGTACACGCTCGAATCGACGGATTTCGAAAAAAATGGACTTCTCGCGAAATAAACGAAATCACGTTTCGGCGGCCCGTGAAACGCTTCGATTGGAATTCGTAATTAGATCAAGCGACTGGTCAATTTTTTTTTCCAATTTCATCGTAACGAATGCAATATCGCGGTCACGGTTTACCAAGAAAATTAATCAATTTTCTCGCTGACTAATCCGACGTCGTTGAAAAAGGTACCGCGTCGCGATAATGAAAGGCAATATTCTCAGCAACAATAGGGTTTTTCAGTGTATTGGAACCGCGTAAAAGCTTTCCGTGCCATTGCCCGTTGGAAGCTATTGCGATCGGTGTAAAGTACGGTGGCCTTTGTTAACGGAAAATTTACAACGGCAAGATATTTCCAAAGACACTTGGCTTTGCGCTGAGCTCGTCCGAATGCCTATCGTAATTGCAAGATAAAGAATAAAAGTACGTCAAAGTACGCCTGGTATTATTTTCGTGTTGCTTCTACCGTGCCCGCGTTACTAGTGCCATCTGCCAACGAGTCGTCACGGAAGCTGTATTTCCAGCTCAATAAAGTTGCTAATCGATTTAATGATCGTCGAGAAAATATTCACGACGTTGCATTTAATTTAACGCAATCGATGACACCGATGATCCATCGAATCCCATCGATCGTACAAACGCGACTTTACGAAATTGCCTTGAAGTCGGTAATTATGCGTAGAGATAAAATATACATTACGGAACAACTCCAGTCGAATAGAAATATTCATGATTACTCGCATAACGATAATTACGACGTTTTTCAAAATCAGAATCAGCTATAAGTTATATTATCAACCGTACTTATCGAGAGGTACGTGGACGATTACCGACTAGTGGTCGTGATATCGTACCTCAATCTTTCTTTCTACAGGGTCCAATGGAATTCGATAACCACAATTACAATTGAATTTAATTAAATATCCCCTTATCCCCGTTGATCGTAAATAATTACAAAATCAATGGAAACGCGTTCTACGCTGCATACAAATTCTTGACGATCGTCTGAATTTACAAAAACACTTTTAATACTTTTAATACGCTCTTCGTATCTACTTACACTACTCTAAAAAACAAATTCAAAAGCGATAGTAATCAATCTCGCAAATCATAGAATCGAGACTTACCATTACCCCGAATTGCGGTAGGACGATACAAGTGGTGCACTCCCATACCTCGTCAGACGAGGCTTCACCGTCACCCGCGGCGATGCAACGAGCAAAACCATCGATTACCGACGAGCGGTCGCACAATTCGTGTTTCCCTTCGCCGCCTCTCCTCTCCCAGTTTTCAGCGCAACGTAGGGTATTTCGACGAGTTTCCGGAATTATCGTGCGTCGTTACGCCGGATACGATAACAATCGGATGCAAGAACGGTGCTATCTACCGTGGATAAAACCGCGCCTCGAGTCCCTTTGGTAGAGAATGCAGCGGCCGCTTCCGCGAAATCGATATTATCCAGGTTTGCACTCGACATACGAGCCCTTGCTGAAATGTTATATTTAGATGGACCCTTCCCCCCTCGTCATCGAGTAGCACGGTACTACGGCGAATCTTGCTCAATTGCCCCTGGAAACCGATATTAACGCGGTTAACGATGCTCCACTCGAACACAGGCAGAATCTTCCGAGGAGCGGCTTTGCGTACAATGCGGAATTGAATTCCGGTCTCGGATAGATTTCGCTATAACAGCGAGTAACGGCCGATTCCCCGGAACCGGGGAATACTCGATTAGAACCTGGCGAACCGTCGCGTTTCTTTTATCCCGTCAATGGGCACCTGTGCGAGCGCGTGCTCACGACCGCTTTTATTCTTTATTTGCCTTTCTTTTTTTTTTTACCGTGCGCGATCGGAACGGAAGTTATTGTTGTCCGTTTATCAAAGAATCTAGACCCGCGATTCATCGGTCGCGCTTTTGATGTTGCTCGAATTGCTTTTTCCTTTCCGTTTTGGTTTCTTTTCGACTCCCTTTCGCGCATACGGTTATACGAATCTTTGTTGAGTTATCGTGAGTTGTATATTTTACGCACGTACTCACTACTCTCGGTACGAAGAGCCGAAGTAATCTCGTAGATCATATCGAAGGACGATTTTGTTATTGATAAGCGTATACGGTGTACTACGAGCAGCCGCCGAGGATATTAGATACGGCGAGTCCTCGACTTACGCGGATTCGTGTCACGCGTGTTTGTAGATAGCCGGATTCTTAAAATCGAATGAATAAACCAATTACGAACGTTGGAATTCGTTTTTTAATTGACAGAACGGGATCTATGCCGGTACATATGTGGAAAAGTTATATCTTCAGAGTTGTGTTATGCACAGACATAGATACTTGTTGTAAATAAAAAATATATATATATTGTTACGAATAGCATTGTCTCCCTGGTGCCCGGCATCATCGACAGGCTGTTGTTGGTTGCCGGACACTGATATTCGTGTTGTTAAGTTTGATAACGAAGAACTTGTATTCGAGCTCTCGATACGAGCGGTTAAGCTCTTGTACAATAACCGTGCCTTCTTATAAGTAATGCCTAATCTTCGTTTGCGCTCGGGCAGCGTCCTTAGCAATATACACGCGATTCACGCGGTCTTCCAACTCGGTCAAAAACGGTGGAACGAATTAATCCCGTGAGTCGAGGACTCGCTGTACCTTTGAACGTCGCGAACCTTTTACACGACGCATTGTACTTCCCGTACACGATTAATCGACGCTCCCACGCGGATTTTCTTTTTCAAGACCTATAATTGCTTCGGTAAACGTTCGGCGAGCGTACGGCATCGATACAGGGTTTTATCGTTTCCCGTAAAATCATCCGTGACGGATATTAGAAACTCGAAGCATAAAAGTCCGCGGAGTATATGCATTTCTCTGCGATCTAAAGCAGATATTGCGGCGTTCGATTCAACGTATACTCATACCCGTGTATCCCATCTCTACCGATATCCCGCGGTATCGCTTATCCCGACTGTGCAATATACTCACTTTCATAGGTACGCGAACGAGTAAGGTTTCCGAATACACGAGGAATCACGACTCGGAGGTTGGATGCGATTTATACCTTGCATACTTTATCTTCTATCTTTACGGGCCAATAATCTACAATTTCCCCGTCAGGATTACATATGATATGTACGTCGAAACGGCGTGGAAAATGAAACGCGGCGTTTAAAAGTCCCCCCCCCCCCCACACACACACGCACACACACTCGTGCGGCCTCGCGGTCTTTCTTTCAATAATCCCAGGTTCGATGTTTATGTTCCAGTTTAATCCTCGCGCCGTACGTACGCTTTTATTAATAACACGAGGGGCGTCAACGAGGGCAGGTTATATCTGCCTATGATAATGAATGAAAAACTCATGGAGGCGTTACGGATTCTTTTCTTTTTTCCCCTTCAGTTCCTCTCCTTTTCGCCTAATTGAAAATTTATCCTACGGAGACGCGCGACGCGGTAGGCTTCACGGAACGATCGTTCCATTTTTTTGTTCGCTTCTTTCGCGCGATATTTTTATAGCGCTCGTCGTCCCGTCTCCCTCGTATCTGTCGCGCTCGCTCTCGTCGGTCGCAAAATAGGGGATAACGTTTCGCAATGGGTTTATCGAGAGGATTTTTGAATGACGCGAATGTACCGTTTGGCGCAATATCCACAGGAAAATGAAGGACGAAAATTTTTTTTCTCCCACCGGTACGTTCGCCTATCGGTGTGATCCGTTTGTCCTCTCTTCCGTTGCTCTCGTTTCTCTCTCAGTCGTAAAGCCGGGTGCAGACGCGTAACATAAGCGCGTAACAAACGCCGTGTATCGTAACTCCCTCGCAACTGTGTTAATAACGTATGTGCGAGGGCAACACAGTCCTATCTAATCTATTGGCGCATTGTGTTGCGTGTGCGCGATACAGGCGTACGTTACACGCCCGCACTCGGTTTAACGCGGCGATATACGTTTCTCTCTGTTCTTCGAACTGTCCGTCCCGCTCCCACCATTCAGACACACGGACAAGTGTAGAATGCAAGGTGGCGAAGGCGTACCGGTTCAATGCGTACAGAGCTCATTTGTGAGGCTGCTGTGAGTGCGAGAGTGACGCACCGAAGGAGTGAGAGAGAGAGAGGGAGACGTGGCGGGCGAAGAAATGAGAGAGACATATACCGCCAAGTTGCACCACGCGGAGTCGAGGCTGAGAGGGAAACAAAAGGAAAGGTGAAAATTAAATGAATTGACTTCCACTCGAGCGGAAATGAGGAATCTTACAAAAATTCAATTGTATTATTTATTTATTTGTATATATTAAATTGGCAACGTGCCGCGTCGTGACAGAGAGAGAGAGAGAGAGTGAGAGAGATAGAGAAACGGGAGGAAAGAAAGAGAGGACAGAGAAAACACACTGACGGGCGAACGTACTGGTAGTAGTATAAAATTTCGGAACACCGTTCCAGTTCGATATCGTACGTATGAGTTTTCGGAGCATACAGGGATGTTATTGCCGTCGAGAGAAAATACAGCCGTTCCATCATTGATTCCGTCGTACCGCGATATTTCTATTACAAACGTATTTGACCGAGGGGTGGAAAGACGTATGAGGCGCACCGGGCAAAGAGACGTAAGTGAATCGGGGAATGGCGGAACAATCTTAAGTGTCGCGGAAAGAAAAAAACGATTCACGGAGAATTTTCTCCGCTCAAACGATGACGAGTTATGCGAACGACGTTGGATTCGCTATCATCCGCGTGATGCTTCGAGGGGATCGTTTACTGCAGTTTCGTGCGTGCGTCTCTTCGGTTATCGTCGACGGAAAAGATATTCCTCCCATAGCCCGGATTTCTCGATAGGTGCTTCGTAGCCAGCTCTTCCGCGAATGCATTTTTCCTAAGGGTAAATGGCATTAACAAAAATGTTGAGTTATATGATTTTTTGTTGTTAGGTCTTAACGAATAACGTTGAGCGCTCTGAATCGTTATTAGAGCAATTTTCAGGAAATTATGGTCGGTGAGATTCTCCGCGGTCCGATGGAAGTCGATGTACATTGCGATTACAAAACGTCTCCAGGAATTATGTGATTGTACGGTTTAAAAGTGCAGTAAAGAAGCTTACGAAAAACTCCACGAGAATGTTTTCTGCGCGAGGGTTGGAATTAAATAGTTTAAGCTCAATCAACGAATTCGTTCGATGGGTGAAAGGAAAACAGACGGTATCGGAATATCGATATCCAAACGATATTTCGGATTTTGGTTGAAACCTGGAATTAGTTGAAAAAACAGGAACAAAAAAAAACGATTCTGCATTTTGCGCGCTGATGTTTCGCGTAATACCTGTCCGAAACGTGCTCGGGGTGTTTTTCCGTTCCGCCACTGGCCGAACACGAAAATGGAATTAAACGTATATATATTTGTTGCTGAAAAATGTTTCGACGCGATGATTTTTGAAGCTTCCCTCTCGGCCGAGAAATGCGTGGAACAATAAAGGGACGCGCGCGTAGAATTAAGTAACGAATGTGGCATATCTGTTAAGCGCAAGAAGACCGATCTCGTGTCGTTTCTCTTCCAGGTGCGCGGGCACGCTGGGAAGTCCGCTTAAACAGGTAACAAGTTGCTGCCGACGGAAACAGCAATTCAACCTCGCAAACTTTACACACGTACGGCGAACGAGGAGGACTGAAATAGTATTTAGTCGCGTTTAAATAAAAAGCAGCTGGAATTCGAAACTTTGAAGCGTTTAAATGAATTAAGAACAGCTTTGTGAATCGTGTAATTTCATTTGCATCAAGGATGGAATTCATGATTTCATTGACAAACTTTGCGTACGTATTTATACGACACATAAAGGGTGTGCATGTCCTAATATCGATAAAAAATCCTAATTTTTCCATTACCGTTGACCGATTTCACTTAATTAATGCTCACGACGGAAACTCGTCATACGATAAAAACAGTACAATTTTAATTTATGATATTATATCAAACAAATATTATGATTGAATTAACCTAGTTTGCATACACGTAGGTACATGAAAATAAAGAAACCAAAAACTGTATTTGATTACGTCCAAATAATATGATATCGAATTTTAAACTTTTATTAATTTCAAATCAATATCACCGGAAACCAAAGAAATCATAATTTTCCCACCAACGTTTTTCAATTTCTTTGAATTAATATCAACGACGGAAGCTCTTTATACCACAAATGTAGTGCAGCAATAATTTTATATTATCATTTAATTTAACATATTTAACAAACGCGTATACGAAAGAAAAAATTACAAACAAAAACCAGTATTCGATCACGTTCAAATAAAATCTTCGTTATCCTTTAAACTTGAATTAACCGAAAGTCAGTATCAACAGCTTCCTAGCTCGCTTCCCGTTGTTACAGGAAATCAAAGAAGTCACATATTTTTCCGCCGACGTCTCGCGAATTCATTTAATTAATACCAACGACACACGGCAATATCGTCGTTCGTTCAACGTCGTTATATCTAATGTGCCGAAGCGCCACCCGATATTCAATATCGTCGCTCGTAAAGGCGACCTACATTTATTTGCGCCACCCAATACGAAATTTCGCCTCTACCGGCGGAGAAATTGATATTGGTCATCGGGCGAATGCGCGCGTACATACTTGCTTACCAGCTTACGTACATAAGCAACGCTCGTTATCCGATATCGAGGCAGAGATATCCGCGGCCTCGCGAAATCAGAGCGTTAGCCGTAGGAGCGATCGAATCGCGTAGCGTTGCTGGCGGTGGAGCCAGCAACAGGCGACTTCTGGCTTTCGCGAGCAGGTCGCGTCTTTCACGCGCACAGAGGCGCTTAAAGCCGCGCGTACACACAGACACGAGCGGCCGCTGCCGCGCGCACACGAAACGACGATGCTACCTGGAAGGCTGCACGATATGCCTCTGTGATGTATTGATTGGAAGCTGGGGCTACAGGTGGCTTTCTGGCGCCTGCGCCGTCCGCTTATACGCGAATAAGCTCTCTTTTTCCCCCTTATTAAAATCCCCCATGAGCACAGCGGGGTAATCGTTACCTGAGTAGCGAGTGTACGTATCTATCGTTTCCCCCCCCCTTTTTTTTTTTTCTTCTACTCTCGCGTCGCTTTACAACGTACGGGCAACACGTGTGATTTTCAGGATGCAAGAGGGAACTAAGGAGTACGATGAAGGGAGGCAGAGATGGACTGAGCGAGAGAAAGAGGAGGGAGAGAGAGAGAGAGAGAAGAGCTCGGGGAAGGGGGACGAAGAATGCTTTTCGAACCTTCGCGCTCTCCCTATGGACGATCGATCTTTCCCCGCGTACCTCGCTCCTATTTCTTCTCCTCCTCTCCGCGTTATCTTCCCTTCCGCGAACAGAGCGAACGAAGGGGAACAGGCTCGTCCCGTCTACCTTTCTTTTCTTTTTTTTGCCTCCCCGTAGAACACGCGCTCTCCACCGCGAGTCAGTTTCTAAAGTTTTTATCGGTTGCTTACCTTCGCCGACGTAATCGTCTCTCTTTCGGGTACAGGTGAAGCGGCTCCTGGCGTAATGGACCGAGACCGGGGGGAGGCATGAAAGATTCACGAGTGACGCGAAGAAGAAGGCGTCGCGAGTTGTTTGCAACTTTTTAATTACAAGATCGAACCCGAGACGTTGCGCGCCCCCGGCCGCGACTGGTCGTAATCGACTCCTCGCGTAGGACGACAGTGATATTATTTTGATCGACGCGCGCGATCGAAAACAAAATGACACAGTAGTCACGCGGGTTAGAATGTGTGAGTCGGTTGCGGCCAGCCGCTGCGGCTACTCGAAGTTTGGAAAACCTACCTTTACGCGTGTACGTACGCGTTCGGATCTGCCGTGGAATTGAATTTTGAGTACAATTAACGTAATTGTGGTCGGCGAATCGAAGGGACGCTAATAGATATTACGTTACCGGTCATCGATTACGTTGCGGCGATCGGAACGGCGAATTCTTGTCGCGAGGAAACTGAAACGGGTTATTATATTATATATTGTTATTTCGTTTAGAAAAGTAATGCTTTACTACCGCGCATATTCGATAAGGTCAACGCTCGCACGTTATTCTTAACAATATTCCGAGTCACTTATATTGTTCAGCTATATTAAACTCTTTAAACGTAAGTTTGGAAAAATTTCTGAAGGTCTTATTCCTGGGGAGCTGAATGACGAAAGAAGAAGTTTTGATCCATCGACTTCTTTCCTCGACAATATTAATGTCACCTTAATTTTTGTAAATGGAATACTATGTTCATTAATGTGGGTGAGAAACTCAGCCGAGTCATCCTGTATAATCTGAAAGGATATTAATAAACGTTTATTACGTGATATTGCTATCCTCTCTATGCATCCCAAAATTAAATTTGTGGTGGTGTAAATGGTCTTGCATTCCCCCGATATTTTTACACATTTTGTACAATTACTATAACGTATTTTTCTTTATCAAAGATAAATTGAACGGCCATCTACTCGAAATAGAATCGTATTATTTCGTTCCGTAATATTTTCTTTAGAACGAAGTTATTCAGAAACAGATGTATTTCGAATTGCGCTTCTTAAACATTTTCCTTTGTTGTTCCCCGAGTCGTTCCTCGGAATATTCTTTTTCGAACGGCAACAAGAGATTACTTCGAATAATGCCCGACGTTATTTCCTCCCAGTGTGCCCGCGCAAATGCGATACAAAGTAACTAGTAAGTCGATTAATTTTCCTTTTATTCGCGAAGCGCACGCGTCGCAATAGTATTCTTTCCTTTCCTACCGACAAATGTAAAGTAACGTGTTCTCGTTTTCTATTCGGGCGATTTGGCGTGCACCTTCTCGCACAGAAGCCAACGTTACCTCGAAATCAAACGTTATAAACATTTTCCGTTTCAATGAAACCTTCTGTTTGAAACCTTCGGCAGTATTTAAATTATAGAGAACTTTCTTACGACTTCGCGTTGTCTCGCGTAAGAAACGTTTTCCACGCTGCGAATAGCCGCAGCGGCTAACTCGCACAGTCCGACCGTGCTATTGTTTTTATCGACGTGTGCGTTTCCAAACATTAGCATAGACGGAATGATGTGAATCGTTTGATGGGCAGCCGCTGCGACTAGTCGCAGCTTGGAAAACGTACCTTCAGACGAATTGGCGTGCATTACTTTATACCATTTTATGTTACACGCGACTGTCAAAAGTATTGTTACGAATCGTGCGAGAACGCGATCGCAAAATAGGCATATTTATAAAGTAACGTTTATTGCTAAAATATAAAGAACACAACGGTTCCTTATCAGAACTCGAATACAACAACTGACATAATTTATAATTTGAATCTCGGCGCCCGACAACTAACAGCTGCCAATCGTCAATGCCGAACGCCAAGAAGGCAATGAGATACAATAGACATTCGTAACGGTATCATAAAATATTTCATATTTAAAAATGTCTCATGGCCAGCATTGGAATTTCTTTGCCTCGTTTAAAGATCATAGAATTTTCAAGGACGAACGTCTTACATCGGTTTACAGGCGTTTACGAACGAGCAGAACTTGGCACGCGTAGCTGTGCAACGAAGTTAAAAAAGAAAAACATTTCGCGCTTTCTCCTCATGATTATCCTAACGATTTCTTCTTTTCTAAGCCACGTACTTTCGCGCAGAGATTACACGGTTCACTTTGAAATTCAAGGGAATTCCCCGTGCCACGATATTTCCCGTACACTCGTTTATGTTTTACGTCAGGGCGTCGCGGCGGCTATTCTTTCGCTTGTACCTTTCTCGTACTGCCATCCCCAAAGGACGTCGTCGCATGTCCGACCGCCTACCGCAGAAATTTCTGCAAACTTCAAAATTCATTTCTCTGACGAAGGCGAGCACGGAAAGCCGCGTCTCGTTGTCGGACAATGGTAGAGGAACGCGAACGGTTAATTGATCGGTGAAAAGTACGAAATAATCTATGATCTCGCGTTTCGATTAAACTTTTATAATGCAATTAATCACCCAAGTCTTTTCTTTCGAGTCGTAAATTTTATATCACAAAAGTAAATTCTGCCATTCGTATCGTGTATCCATCGGAAAAACGATTGCTAAAACGATTGTAAACAAAAGTTAAATTTTGACTCTACCTTTCTAGTTCTGATATTTAACGTCACGTATTTAACGTTCCACCGTTTCGGATAAAAAATTCAGATATAAAATTTCGTGGAAGTAAGAGAAACGTCGCGTGTCTCGATTAAAAGAGTTACTGTACGCGTTAATAGAACTGCAGAATACAGAATTCATGGAAGAATAAAAAAAACGAATATGTACCATCAAAAATACAATCCAATTTAACTGCATTCTAATAAGAAGAATTGAATAATAAATGAAGTTCAGTATTTTAAATCACAACACCTGGAACTGTGAAAGTATTATACTTGTATAATACATAATATTATACTTGACGCGTCGTTTTTTCTTGCCACCGCAAAATTTCAGAACCCCGTCTGACCAACGTCGCCTCAATCCCTTTGCCCTAACTTTCCTTCGCGCTACCTAAATTCTCGTTTCATCATTCCGCCATTATCGCGTAATAAACTTTGTCCATTCAGACCAGCACTAATCTACACGATCTCGTGCCCGTCGAACCTAAACATCAACGACGCTTCCCATTCATTAGAAACGATCCCGAAGACGTCCGAAGGCTGAGAACGCTTGTTCCGCAAAAAAGAAAGTAAAGAGTAGAGGAGTCGAGGGGAAAAGAAAAGGATATCACCCGAACGGCGAAATTTGCAGTACGTTTATCCGTGTTTCCCGTGATACCGTTATAAGGGTGATCCCTTCATTTCCAGGCCCTTCTGTCCCGCTATCGGCCTCGAGAAAACCACCGTCGACGGTTCGCTCCCCTCTCGCGTTTGTCGCTCACCGTGTGTATATGTATGTAAACGCAGAGGGGGATGGAAAGCACGTCTGCGCGATGTGAGCCAAGAGAGGAGAGAGTCTCTCTCGCAACGGACCCGACGTGCTTTCCCTCCCTCGACGACGAGCAGTCCTGCCGCACCACCAAAACGTGCAGCACAATCGTGAGTAAAATTCCTACATTCGCTGATTAAACTGTCTCTCTCTCTCTCTCTCTCTTTCTTTCTGTCTCTCCATCGAGCCTTCGATTAACCCTTAAATCGAAACACGCGTCCGACTCGTAGCCACGTCGTTCTTTTGTTCTTTAAGCTAAGTTCGTCAAACCTTAGACAAAAATCGCGGCTGACGGCTTCATTGTACGGTTAGGGATGATTTATTTTTAACAGTATTTTAATACGTACGGCGACCTTGAATGGGATATATTTCTTTTACGTGTTTTAATAATAATCGTTACTTCGTTACGCGTTATTATAATAATCGGTTGTCTCTTACGGGGAAAACATTTCTTTAAGCGTTTTTATAATAATTATTGCTCCTTCTAATTGAGGCTGACAGTACTACGATGATTGGTTCTTAAAAGTAGTAGGTATCGGTGCGCGCGGATAGCTTCGAGAGAACATACGTTTCTGCGGGTTTTCGCGATAAGGATTTCCATCTTTAATTGTGTTTCAGCGATCGGGGACCGATAGATCGAATTCAAAAATAATATTTCGACGGTACACGTCTCGTTCCGCGTGTTATCGTAATAATCATTGTCTCTTTTACAGAGTTCTCTACCGCGCGCTCGCGATGATAAACGATAACGAGGCACTTCGGTTTAAGGGTTGATTCGCTTTCGCGTCACCAGTTTATCTTTGTCTCATCGTATGTTCATAAGTGTTCGCGGATGATCTCGTGGGACGGTAATCGTAAGATAAAAACCCGCGATAATTTTTACACCGTTGACGGACGTACGAGCGAGAAGTAAAATGAAGATTAATCTTTACGCTGTCGGCACACCTTTGTCTCTTCGAGGATCCCTTAAGTGATGTTTAGAGGACCTTGATTGGATTGAACTTGTAAACAAGATAGTGCAGCTTCCACTTCTCTCAACGCTACGCGTATGGCGGGCCTGGTTAGCGAATATTCCCTCTCTCGATTCGTCTCGTTCAACGTTATTCTTTGACAGTAAAAGTGAACGGTACGCGGATCGTGTTAAATGTAATTTCATTCACGCTAAACATAACAATTCAGAATTCTATATAAACGCGTTGATTATCGTAACTCTTTATTATTATTGTAATTCAAATCTGTTAAACGGGAGGGTCACAGTATATAATTAACGTTCCGATACAAAGCGTAGTAACGTTGCGTCAGTATCAATTAAGTTTCTCTGTTCACGTTAATCGACGCTCGTCGCTTTATAAAAGAACCAAGACAGAACCATGAAACTCGGTGTTACTAACCGTCCGTAAGTAGTTTCTCACCGATCGAGGAAATATCGTTAGTAGAATGAGATTATGGCTGACGGCGTAGCATTAGATCAAGGTCTGCTTTGATGGAATAAAAAAGAAAAGTGGACAATCACGCTAGATCCTTCGCCACGAGATCCATCCGTTGGAATACGTCGAACATGACTTTTTATAATTGTCTCACACACTTATGAGATGAAAGTCTTAATGGCAAGAGCACAATTAAACCCCTTATCCTCACACACTCCTATGGATGTGTATCATGATAAATAACACGGCCCAATATCTTTGTTGGTACGATTCTGTGTATATGTGTTAACGATTATTGTTATCCCACCGAAGCTACGGTAAATATTTTCTGCGGAAAATCTCTACAGGAATATATATTAATTAACGATCATGGGAATAATAGAGTAATGGGGAATATTACGATGCTGCTGATACAATTATGCCAATGTCGTTAAAATATCCTGGCGCGTAATATTATTTTGTTGTTCTTGGTATTGAAACGTGAGACCCGAATATTATTAGCCATGATATTTCAGCGTAAACGTTGGTTGTAATTAACTCCGAGAATATGATCACGTTTTACGAGATTTTTGTTATCGCAAAATTGCATTTACCATTAGCTGATTACTATATTCTAGTAAGGAATACGAGTAAAGATGGTACATCTGTTAAAGCAGCTATGGCAGGAATAATGCTATCTCGTCTAACGTGGAAATTACTTCAATTCAACACCATCTTCTAAATCCATTACACCCCGAGAAGTGCTTAAATCTTATCGTGTCGTAGCGTAGAATATTTCCCACCTCTCGTTTCAGGGAAATGCAACAAAAGGTGACTTAATTGTACGATACGTGTCTCCATTTAATCGTGGATAGTACGGACGATATTTCAATTTATCATAATCAACTGTAACGCGTCTACTCGATTGATATGCAATGTAATTCAACATCTAGTTCGAATAGAATGTCCTTTTTGCGATTAGAGTTTCAAGGGTCGCCATGAGACTATTTGTAAACGTCTTCCATTCAATATTCTTGTTAATACCGGGGAAAAGTTTAAAAGTGAATTATTTGCGATCGATAGCTTCGTTGTCGGAACGAAGAGATTTTTTTTTTTCTATGCTTTTTATATACGGCGAGTCGCAAAAGTATTTGTCCATCGTTTGTGCCAATTCGACCATCGAGCTATCAGATGATTTCTGTTCAGCAAACTGACGGATTAACGTGGATTTTCGACTACGTAAACCGAAAGGACTGTTATTTTATAGACAACTTGGTCGGTACGTTTATGCAGGGTGAATCTAGGAAGTCTGCCAGACTGTAACTCCGTTCCTATTAAAAATGCAATTGCACTTTGCAACTGCACCGATGCGCTTCTGTAAGGAAACGCACTACACGATGATAGAGCTCGATATACGATGCAACATCTTTTTCCTCTCCCCAATAAGGCACAGAGTTATATTTCGTTCCAGTTATTATATTCACCAGTATATCATTACGGAACGATGTTACAGGGAATTACGCACTGGGTAAGGCAGTTAAATAGTAGTATTTAATATAATATTTAATTATAAAATCGAACGTGATCAAGATTTTCGATAAAAATTTTCATTCGACCAGACACCCCACCGAATTGTTTTAAATACCAAAGTAGTATTTAGTGTAATATTTAATTATAAAATCGAACGTGATCAAGATTTGCGATAAAGATTTTCTTTCAACCAGACACCCGACCGAATTGTTTTAAATACCGAAGTAGTATTTAAAGTAATATTTAATTACAAAATCGAACGTGATCAAGATTTTGGGTAAAAATTTTCTTTTGATCGGACACCCGATCGAATTGTTTTCTCAAAGCGCACGGCAAAACGCCGAAGAGTTCTGCCAATCGTCGTTCCGCTTTATAAAGCGCACGATAACAGGTAGTCCAACGAAAAAGGAAGAGATAAAGAAGTATGCTGATCGCGATTGTCCCGAAAGTAGGCCGTCGGTATGGGGGGGGTTCGGTATGCAAAATTTATGTCCCATTTATTTAACGTACTTTTAAATGTTCTTTAAACTACATTCATAATATATATATTTCGGCAATAGGAACGCGCGCGGGGAATATAAATAGAACATTAATGAAACGCGGAGGGAAATATACGCGCAGGGGAAACGGTAACGGAAAAATCACCTTCCATCTTCCCTAACGTGCTTTTAACGCAATAATTCACGGCGTCGTAATTTTCGTAACATCGTCGTTCGTTAAGCATTTTCGTTTCGCTTCGTATGTATTAAAAATTGAGCATTCGACGAGAAAAAAATATCAACCTGTGGAAAACCGGTTTATAATACAGCTGGAGCGGGTGAAAAATAACGAGAAACGATAATTCTTCTTTGTTTATCGAATAACTACTTTCGATATTACAGATTTAACGCTAGAACTACCAAACTAGTAATTTTTTTTTGTCTGGAACGCATATTTTAATTGACCAATTTTAAGTATGGGAAAAGAGTATTTTTAGTAGTATAAATATGTATAACGGCACGTATATATTTTTTAACATCATCAAAATCGCTTAAATATGTATAAAGCTTTTTTTCCCGCATAATGTGTCTTATAATTAACCAGTCGTTTCGACTGCTTAATCGTCAGTAGTTCTAGCCCTCAGAGTAAAAAAGATCAAAGTTATGGTACATCTGCCGTAGTAACGTGGTATAAATTCGCTTCAATATCGTACATGTACATCAATATTACGAATATATAGCGAACAAACACAAAATAAACAAACTCGAGGGAGAGGGTAATCAAATTTACGGATCAATATTTCCGAACTCACGATTCGAATTCGAATACCATTCTTCTCGGAGTCGTATTTTTGCGAGCGGATACATTAATATTACTCTAAACAAATCAATTAATCTCGATGGGAATTTCGTTATACGAACACCAGTTTCAATTACAATGCCTGAACTCGTTCCGCTATTGATAATAAAGCGCGGCTTTGATTCGTTGCCCTCGAGGCAAGACGATGCGACAGAGGATTAAGTCCGATACTCGTTCGTCCCACCTTCTCGAGTTCTATCATAAAGTAAAGCTCGTCGCAAAAGATTATAGCTGTGCGCGCGGAGCAGCACCCTTGTTTCTTCGTCGTACGAATGCAAGGAGTCTCTTGCAAATAGTATGCCGAACAGCACTTTATACCTGGTGAGGCGAAGTCGATTCTCTGAGAGCAAAGTGACGTCGCGCGCAGGTATCATAAATGAGCGAGACTCCGTGAGTAGTTCTATTGTTACCTGCTGAAAAGCAGGCGCGAAAGCGCTTTGATATCCGCGCGCCACGGTAGTTTAGAACTGTTTTGTACTTACATTCTGTACGCCCAGTTCCCGTTACGCCTACGCCTTCTGGACAGAAATTAACGAACATCGCGCGCACGCTCGTTAGCTCGATATAAAGTACGTGACTCCATATTAGCGTGAAATTCTTTTCATGGAAACCTACCGCCTCGGAACGTATCTACAATGTATTAGTTTTATCGAAGCAACCTAGTATTATAGAGTTTACGGATGGTTGTTTTCATAATTTTCGATATTCTGTATCGGATATATATATATTTCCATATTTTTCGCAAGTGTTCGCAAGAGCGTATAAAAAATCACGAACAAAATACCGCGGCTAATAAACAGAAGAACCGCCGTTGAATGTCGATTGAATGAAATTCAAGGGAGAGCTGAGTGTGGTCCATTTCTTTTAACTTCTTCAGGGAGACTGACGCGTATGCGTACATACGTTTAGTATTTTGAAATTGAAATTACTTTCACAGAAAGCGATAAATAAAACCTCGTGAGAAGATTAAACCCTGCCGGGGAACTATTCGCTACAGAATCTCTCAACGATAACAACACAAAACTTGACGCGTGGCAGGAAGAATAATTAAATTATGTTTTCCTCGTTTTTAAAATTCGTCCCTGAACAAGTGAAAGAAGCGTAATTTTCACAATTTTTTTTAGTTAGTTCGATACAATCAAGCACATTTTACAGGAATACAGAAGACTAAAAAAAATCGACGATCGTACCTTCTGACTAATTTGAAACGTGTTTAACTATGTATTACGTATCGTACCGAGAATGCACATTTACGAGGGACGATTAACTCTTTGCCCACGAGTATACGTATATACGCTAACGCGCCACAGTTCAAAACAGGAAAGACGGCGCAAAGTAAGAGAGGACCGGTAAACGACGTACTTAAATCAGTTTTTAAATTAACGTAAATTTGATCGACGACAGTGTGTGTGTGTGTGTGTGAGAGAGAGAGAGAGAGGAAGACGCTACTCGCCAAAGCGCAACTGGCACAAAGTTTTTCAATCAGCCATTTAATTTAAGAGCTCGTAACATTATGCGAAACAAAATGTTCAGGTAGCGTCTATAGTAGCGGAAGGTAAAATCAAAATCACGCGCCGACGTTCGCAGTTTTTGGAATCTTGCGCGCTCGTCGTCCAGTTTTTTTTTTTCGGCGAGACGAGATTGCCGAGCGAATCGAGGGAAAATTCTCACCGAATAATTTGCGGAAAGTTTGACGGAACTTTTTGGAATAATTCATTCCGCTCGATGGGAGTCTTCGAATGCGTATGGTAATTTTTCCGGAGGACCCTACGGATCGTGGCAGTAGTAGCTTTTCGCATTGAGCAGTTCATCGATTTTCCTTCGACCTACGGAAAATCTGTTTTAAATCCCATCGGAAAGGGACGTGGAACGTGGGACGTATCTCGAACGTTGATAGCTCTGTCGGGTGGAGCAATTAGACGGAGCTTAATTTAAAATACTTACCAATGAATTAATAGCTTTTCGCTATCGTCCATCACTATCGAACGCACCTCGCGTATAGTTTCAACGTTCGAAAAGAAATGTTTCAAAGCCAACGGTGAAGATCGACGCTGGGCACCGATACGTTGTTACGGTTTCGTTTGAAGCATAAATATACGCCTCGGATCGTCCGCACGTCATAATGTCAATTTATTTATTTATTTTTTTTCATGGATCGACGCTAAACTTTCTACAATGTCCGCTCGAAGAGAACTTTACTAACGAGGTTTAAAGTCCTAAATAAACGGGCAAATAATCAGAAGCGCGTATGCCTCTGCCAATTGATCCTTTACATTATCGGAGTAATTAAAAGAGCGGAACGAAGTTATGTTAATTAATACTCCAGTATATAGCGACGACTTTACGTTACACACGCATACACGCGTAAAGCGTGTGATCGACTCTGAGAATTCTGGCGGGTTACACTGATCGTAATCGAATCCATCGAATCCATCGGTACGGTTAAGGTCTTTTTTTTATTATTATAACGATACTCACTCGTTACTTTATACAACGTTTACGAGATGTTTCTCTCTCTTTTTTTTTATGACTACGACCGGCGTTACGACGGTAAGCGGTTCTTATCGCTACTCGACAATCGTTTTGGGGGGATGTTCGTCGCGAGTATTCTATAGGTTTATCTCCCTGATAACGCTTATTCGGCCCGCCGTGGTTATCCGCGATCTCGGTGAAAGAACGCACCTCGTTAAACGTCAATCGTAATTAAAATCATTAACCCCTTTGTACGCACGGACTGCAATTTGCCTGCGAAGAGGTTTATTTTCGCATACAGTATCAAACGTTTGTAGCGCATAAATTTTCGCATTCAATTCTTGCGCAGGAAGTTATTTTATACGCTTTCGTTTTAAAATAATGAGTAATCTCACTTTAATTTTCTAATCATGAAATAACGAGAACTTGAATGATAAATCTAGAAGATTGATAATATTACTTTACCATTAACATTGCTTATCAAATTATGAAAACAGCATCATTACATTATTATCAAGAGGCAAGGTCTTGTCTCGTGCCAAATGCAAGTACACGAGTTACCATTTTCGATCAAGATAAAATAGTACTGCGTAGACAAGCGATAAGAATAATGGAATAATATTATTGCCACTACAATATCATTATTATTAATATAGTCTATGTACATCGTCAGTCTTGTTCCTATTCCTGAGTTTAACAACAACAAAAAAAAACGTGCAAACAGGTAACTTCGCGTCACAGTAACGATCCGCTCGTTTCGAAACTGGCACGTATCGACAGCAATGCCCTCTTTCCGCGTTAGAACAAAGAACTGGGTAAATCAGAAAAAAAAAATAAATTATCATTGGAATACGTTTCACACGCGCTCTACTTCACCGAGCTCAACTGTCCGTCGAACTTTGTTACGCCGCAAACGAAATTAGCGGATCCGTCGGACGGGGATGAAATAGAATTTTCTTGCTACACCGATCCTCAGTTTCGTTGACTCTTTTTTTTTTTTTTTTCCGTTTGATACGTCGTCGGGTATGATCCCGGCACTCGTTGGCGGACCGTTAATTTCAGTTCAGAACCCGATACTGTCGTCGGTAAATCGCGTTTCCTCCCGTAATTCGGTTAACGATCTCCCACGGTGTTAATTAACGACGAGCAAAGTATCGAGAAAGGAGAGAGGCGGTACACTGAAACCGAATAAGCGAATAAGCGTGGACCTTATCGGGGAGGAGTTCACGATTTTTCGGTTCAACGAATCTTCGCGTTTATTGCAATCGTTTTCGATCGTTTAATTGCGGATATTCGAACGGTATAAATCAATTTCCTACCGAGTACTCCGATGGGCCTGAACTTTTGACCCAAATTCAAACCGTTCCGTTAAATTATCGTAGATATACTTTCGATCTGTCCACTGCTCATTGTTTTGCATCGCTGCGAGACTTTAATCTTCGTCCGCGCAATCAATACTCGAACGGGCTTTTTTTTTATTTCTTTCGGATTTGCTCGTGAAACAAAGACCCTTGTTACGGAAACGAAAATATATGTAACTTTTCTTTTCTTTTCTTTCTTCTCTCTCTCTCTCTCCTTTTTTTTTCATTCCTTTATTCCTCGCTCCAATTACAGTTTCGGCTCGAGCCTTTCTTCGCTCCGCTACGTCCCCTCAACCTAATAGTAAACTCTTCGCATTCGAGACACGCTCGAAGGTATCGCAGAAAACTTATTCTCCCCGTCGGATTCCTCAGCGGGATAAAATGAAATTTGTAAGAGCGACCGTGGGCTCCTTTAACTCCCGCAAAACGATAAACAGGAACGGAATCGAGTCCCGTTTTCGCCGCTATTCTTCCATATTGCGAATAGACACACCTTCGTCGCTCTTTCCCTCTCTTTTTCTCTCCCCGTGATTTTGTTTCTCTCGGTACACTAACGAAAGACGGGGCAGAGTGAAATGTGGGGTAACGAGGAGGCGTGCGCGCGTGTAAAATGCACGATTGCACCGATCGTAACACTCGGCCGCGCATCTCTCGGATTCGAAACGGAACGCCTTTCGAAACAAAAGCCAAGAATCGCGTGTTATGGGAAGAACGTGGGTATGTACGTAACATATGTACCTTAACGATACACGATACCAGTAACGATATATAATATACAGACGTTAAGAGCGGTGAGAAAAATATCTAGAAAATACGAGATACGTTAGATTTATAGAAATCTCTGCCTAGAGATAATGTAACGTTTAAAGAAATCGATTGAATCGTTCAGCGAGAATGATACTACAATTGAAAGTTCTAACGGCAACGACTCCTTTAAATAGATTGAAACGTTTAATAAAAATTGATTGCAATAACTCCATTATCATTTTCACGTGTAAAATAAATTATGTGACATAGAAATTGATAAATATCAGCCTCCAAATACGTATTAACAAATAATTTACAATTCTTAACTATCTCACTAAAAAAAAAGACCGTTCGCAACTTTGTAGTTACAATAAAGTAACGCAATTCGCACATGCATACGTAATTTAATTTTACACATGGAATTCTGTAAAAAAATGTCGCTTTAAACTAAATAATATGGACACATCGATGGGTGACTTCATAATTACACGTCGTCATAAACGGTTAACAGCGATACGTTAATCGCGAAAGCCAGGAGTCGTACTCGGAGTCGAGAAAAACATCGTCAGTAATTCAAAAGTAACCCAATTTATCCACCCGCATTAACAATCGTATTTGCTTGCTTGTCCTCTGACAGACACGAATACTCCGACCCCTCGCTCACCGACGCGACAATGAACCGACGAGGTCAAACTCGCACGATAAATCTGAGAGACCGCGAAGGAAGGAAAGAAAGAAAGAAAGAAAAAAAAAAGAAATAAACCAGAATGAATTGCGTGCGTTTCCGCGCTTAGCCCACGCTCGACGTATTTTTAGTTGCCTGTCAGCTTCAGGACGGGAACAATCGAGCAATGCAAACCAGGGAATGCGAGCGTGCAATCGGGTTTTCGCGGAAACCATAATGGAAAGCCTAGGACCGTCGTCCCTCCTCACCGTGGTTTCTGGTATCCTCTGTATGCATCCTGATTATGTATGTTCACGCGATTATAGAGCGACGCGAGCCTCGTGTACTTCAAAGCGCCAGCGAACGATCGTGCGGATGCGGCAGAATAATATCGAGTTGCGTTAAATCTGAATTTTATCCGCGCGATAGGGTTGCCCGGTTTGTCTAACGTAAGTTCGGAAGCGACGATAGTTACTTTAGTGACCCGCGTATCTTCGGGCGACTCGTAAAAACCGCGTGAGATAATTCCGCTGACCTTGGAAAATTTCATCGTTAACACTTTGGGGCGGTATGGACGCGAATACTCGTCAAGCGAGGGTCATTCGCATCGACTGAGGACGCTTATACGCGTCTGACGAGTTTCTTCGGCTCGAGCTTCCGATAAGAGCGAGATCAGTGTTTGCGATGGAGGGGTATGCTTACGGTCCTGGGCGCGTCCCGTGTTACAGCGATGAAGGGAAAGTAACGCGTATGAGATGAGATAAACGAGATTTGACCCCTTAACGCGTCATTGAAAAATGGGTCTGTTATATATTTTAATATCTAAGCCCAGATTCTCACAAATGTTTACGACCGTACTCGTTTAAGCGAACATTACATATGAAACTGTTGAACGAATAAATCCGAGTATAAGCGTTCATTATTTGTCATTACTTAAAAGTTTTTAATGGAATTAAAAATGGGAAACCGCAAGAAATTTGAAGAAAAATTAAAATTGCTCGAGGCCCCCTCTGCCGCGAGCGCGCGCTTCCGTAGCCGTTAACGTCAATAAACAACTCGTAATTGATTTAACCACAAAAATTCCAAACAGAAATTATTTGGCTCGACGACAACGTCCCTACGTAAAAATACAGATTTTGATAGATTATTCCTTTCTGCCATCCAATTCGCCACAGACCTTAAACTTATTCGCATAGCCACGTTAACGAACATCCCCCGATCGTCTCCGTAAACGTGCGTCGATGCAAATTTCCGAGCGTCGAGCTACGTCGAATGCGCTTATTTCGCTTTGACAGGCATCGTCGCGCGTCTAATGGGCAAACCGATTTGTATATTAATTAATTCGAATTAGTCCGAATTAACGATCCCCGCTAATTGAAGCGAGTGCGCGCAACGCGTTCGGCGTCGGAAACAAACATTTTGTTGTCGCCCGTTTACGCTCGCGCAATTGACTCCGTTACTAGCGATAAATTGCCAACGTAATCGGATTGCGTGGACCGTAACGGATACGCGCGCGCGTACACGCGTGGGTTACACGCGTAAACCTGTAAACGAACAAAGGAGCGCTACGCGGAAAGGGATTACGTTCTAGTGCGCGAGGCGGTATGATAATAACCATTATCAGAAATCGTTATCGGAGAAATGATTTATCTCGGGAGCGATTACGAAGTCGATCGATTGATCCGTAGGTAATTAAAGGACTCGTCTTGTCGCCAATCGAATCTTCCGGCTCTACGGTACGTTGAGCACGCTACCGTTGATTAATAAATTCCCGTAACGATTTGTACCGCCCTCGCGAGCTTTGCCGCATTTGGAATTTAAGTCTAATCAATCGCTCGCGATATCCGTTTAGAAAATATTAAGAACGTCGCGATTGCGTTTATTCCTGCCTCTTACGAGACAAAAAATGTTGGATATTATTAAAACCTTCCGGAGGTAGAACGAAATTTTTCTCCTATGATTTTTAAATATTTAACAAAGAACGCGTTTCGTTACGAGTGATTTTTACGAGGTACCTTTTCACGGTCTTCGGATAGAAACACGAAATTCAATTGACGCGAACGGTATCTCGAAAATATTCCAAAACGTTGATCTTCGAACACTCGTGCCCCAGTTTTTTTTCCGTTTACCCGTTGAATTTCGTGTAAGGAGTCTTGTACAACTTCACCGCCGTCTATACTTCGATATATCGCTGTCCCTTCCCCGCGCGTATCGGAGTTCCACGCGACGTGCACCCTCACTCGTATATTTTCAAGTATCAACTCCCTCGATAATTATGTCGGATTTTAATTCTATCTGCGCGTTCGCAGCGCCGAGCTCGGCATCGGCGAGCAATATTCATTATTTTTCGTCTCAACGAGACTCGCACCTGGAGCCGTGCTCCGTCGGTTGCCTCCGCCAACCGTTACCTTTAATTCTCCCTTCGCCGCTCCGGAAATCGAGGCCGCCCCGGATGTGTACGCATTCCGGGAAGAATCCATCGGCGTATGCGGCGAACGTGGCATGCTTCATCGACGAAATGTACGGGATTCAATTAGTTCGAGGTAACGCGAGATCCGTTTGCTTTTATCGTCGAGAACAACGATATCGCGTGCCTACGGTCGATTCGCGAATGCGATAAATACATACATCGCGAACGCGTCCGAGGAAACCTGAAACTATCTCGTCGAATTTCGTTACGACCGAGAGTATCAGGGGCGAAAGCTGCGCGGAGATGCGTTTTTCGAAAGTTCGGACCCACGACACCGTTCGATTGGAAATAAGATATAGAATCGGATACTTGTTATTTTTCTCTACGATTCGTTCCAAATGAAATCGATCGCTGTTCGGAGTATGGATTTTGATATAGCTCGAAACGAATTCGAAACTGTACAAACGATCCGAAAGGATTTTCGACGATGCGCCAAATGTGAGATATTATTGCTTTTCGAAATTTCGTGCATGTTTTTTTTTTTTTTTTTTAATTCGTTGCACATCAGGGTCCAGCGGATCCAATTTTCGCATCCCTCTGCTTTTTTTTGGGGGGATAGCTGTTTCTGCTGTTCGGTACGCTGGATAACGTAAAAAGTCGATCGTATATGTTGAATGAACTCTAAAGTTTCAGCTTGCGCAAATCCAATTTGAAACAAAGGCATGTTCGAAAAGTTTTGGAGTACGCGAATGGTTAACGCGGCGAGAAGGTTACGCGTAGAATTAACACCACTTTTAATTGCCATTGGATTTATTGATAGAATTATTGAGCAAATGTGTCTGCATTTAATAAAACGTGTTTTTTAAAGTCACATTCTGAATTTAAATAACGCGGTTCTAAATTGCAGATGCATCGGCGTGATAATTCTATTCATAATTCGGAAAGATAAATATCTATTTATAAATTCAGAATGGGACTTGCATCGAAGGCGAGTTTCGTTAGGACCATTAATGAAAATTAAAAGCAGCGATAATCCTACACGTAACCCTCTCATCGCTTTAACCATTTTCGTACTAGAAACTTTTCGAGTGCGACTTTTTTCGATTGGAATCACGCAAATCAAAACTTTCGTATATAAATACTAACGCAAATATATATAAAAATAAACATAAATTACACTTGACAAAGTAGATATAAAGAACTGTGCTTTTCAAGGTCGTATTCTAAATTTAAAAAACCCAATTCCCAAACGTAGACGCATATCGCGTAATAATTCTATCGCAACGTATTACAATTTCTCTCGAAATAACAAAAATGTGCTTCGACGCTTTCTTTCTCGTATTCCCACTATTACATTCCTATTGGATCCCATCAAATTTTCTTTCCCCGTATGGGCGAAAAGTTCGTATCTTTCCCGTATAACGGATTCCATCGCGACCCAGTTTCCCGACATTACTCGTCCCCAAAACAGCGCGCAAAACGTTGAGCACAAAAATCTCGAGCTCGTTCTAATTAACCCGGGGGCGTTGTTTATTCGTTTTGGCTTATCGCACCGGAACAACGACACGCAACGCTTAATATGTAATCGCGCCCCGAGGGTTTGTCGCCGCTTCCGAAAACGTTCTGTTTTCTTTGTATCCGCAGATTAAACTTCTTCCGCGCGTACTTGTCTCCTTCCCCTCAAAGTCGCTGTTATTATAAAGCTAAATATTTTGAAAGAATTTTCTATGCCACTGCTAGGACTCGTTTGTTAGAGCGTTACGTTAGTTCGGTACTACAGGTTTCTTCGATAACGTATCGCTCCGTTGATGGGAAACTGGCAGAAATCGAAATAAGCAATTTTACGGTGGTGTGGTTAAAAAATTCTGAATCGGAGCAAAGCATAGGTTTTTCTTTAACGTGTTATAATATTACTGCGATATATTGTATTAATATTATAACAGTAGAATTTATTCATTAACCGATCATTGATATGGTAATAAAATAATATACTTGACGTGGTTTTTTAGTCGTAGCGAGGCATGATTTACTGACGATACCACAAAACTGTTAATTTTCCAACCGCGTAATTATTTTGATCACCTGACCGATACGTCACCGTTGCCTTTTCATCGAAATGGACATATTACGCGATTCAACGTCTTGAAAGAACATTGTACGCCAGGAAATCGGAACGGGATATTTAATAAGCGCGCGTTTCTCCGAAAGTATGTTAGTTCTTTATTTCCACCCAGCTATCAATATTATAAAGCCAAATATTAGCACAGAATCATGCGCATACGTCGCCGGTGGTACGTATCACGAAAAGGATACATTGTTTCCAAAGTATACTCTTAGTTATAGCGCATAAAACACTCGTCCGTCTACACAGGACGAAGAAATTACGATGCTCTCGTATTTGTGCTGCATTCCGATTTAATATCAATATCACGGTTGCAATCGTTCCCTTTGCCTCGGTCCCGAGAGAATCAAGGTATGGTCTCGCTTTCCCTTTATTCCACTTCTACCACCTGTTGAGAGAGAAAACTTGTCCACCAGGTTACTCGGTCCCCCGAATGCTTTGGCACCCGCGAGATCGTGTCAAATAAACGCCCTCCGAAATGGTATACCCCGTGCAACCTGAGGGAAAGTAATGACTGTACGGTATACAGGATGGGCCAATAATAATTATCGCTTTAAAAATCTTCGAAATTGTTAAAGTCGCGAAAAACATTGTTCGGGGAGAGTTGCGGGACATAGACCGGGTTTTGTCGTCGCGATAACATTTTTTTATGCTACGAGGTACGTGAACCTGTTCCGTGCCACGTGGTGTGTAGGCGGCCGACCTGTCGAGTAAACATTCAACTATGCGTTTATTAAAATCACTCCTTAAAATTATTTACATTTATCGCTTTTTTCTTTAATATATCTCAAACTCCATACGTTTTTCTCGATAATTATTGTTTTCACGGTATTATAAAAATCGTAGGGCCCACGTCAGGAGCAAATCAATTGTGATAGCGTACTTTCGTAACGTACTTTCAAGGTACGTACAAACAAGAAACATGAAGTATTTGTTTTTGCGTTTAAAATACAACTAGCACAGAATACACGTTAACGGTAATAATATAATACTATATATTATTTTATAGTGTTGCTCCTGTTATTAATATGGCAGTATATATGTTATTAATAATGACGAATACAATGGCGGGCAAAATTTAGATCCCTCACGTCGCTCGACGTTAATAATATCGCGCTCACATTTCCGAATTAAACCGACGTGCAATTCTTCCAATATTTAATTGTCTCCGTACACGGATGAATTTCGTTTGACGTTGGGAAATGTTCAGCTTTGAAATTTTCACAACCGAAGCGGGATAAATTTATGCGACTTTTACCTACCCGGAGATCAAAGTAATGCACGAAAAAGAACGATGACAAAGGCCAGGTATAACGGATCGAGCTGGAATTCATTACTGCGATTCAGTAATCTTATGCAATTTTTCATTGGGATTTTGATCTTTCGGATCGGATAGAGAGGAAAAGCCCGTGGACTCTGTTCGCCGGGAAGAGAACAAGCGCGCACATAAATCTGTCAGTTCGTAAATAGCGTAGCGTATAGATGGGGGAAAAAAAAAAGATCCGAAGAGAATCGCTTTGCCGTTTTCAGAGCTCCACTCCGATGAGATTTTCTCTATCGCGCGCATGCCTTCGTCCCTCGCACAATTGAACGTTGTTCGCGGTTTGAGTGGTCTTCAAAGGGTAACGGAATGCGAGGAGATTTTATTAACGATCGAATCGAACGATTGCTATAGGCTTTACGACAAACTTTTTCTACCTCGATCTTTAGCATCGATCGTTTTTAAAAATGCACGTTTGAACGAACGAGGTTCCGTTTTGCGCGCGTCACCGAGGCAATTCCCATCGGAAGGATATTTGATAGAAAAGATAATTGTATAATCGATATACTTGTATTTCACGGAAATGAAAGTTTTATTAAACGGATTCGTATATCGATCTTTAATAAAAACGAGTTCTATTAAGCAGGCTGATACTTGATACGGAAAATTTATAATACAGATCCGCGTACTGATGTATAATAAAAAATTTTATTATACAGCAATATTCAAATTGCGAATCTGTATAATAAAAAATTTTATTATACAGATTCGCATTTGAATATTTTTTAATATAAAAGAATCTATTTTTATTAAAAAGATTCGCATACCAACGTTTAATTAAAAAATTCTATTATGCAGACTCACATACTAATATTTAATACAAAAGATTATATTAAATAGCTCCGCGCACTGGTGTTTAATAAAATATTCTCTTAGCAGATTCGCATGCCGATATTTAATAGACAAAATTTTATGAAACATACTCGCGTACTCATGTTTAATGAAAAAATTGTTTTATTCAAATTCTCTTCCTATATTTAATATAAAAGATTCTTATAAAGAGATTTGGATACCGACAGACAATACAATTGTTTTGCAGGTATTATACAACAAAACCTAATAAAGTCAATATAAGATCGAAACGTGAACATTCGTTATATTTATCAAAGAGAATGAAAAAGATCGTGACACCTATGACCCGCGGCACGACCTTTCCCAACATTATTTTTTATGTTCTTTGACATGTATATCCTCGATTCCGGCATGGCAGCAATTATTTTCAAGTCTCGAATAACGATTATTACAGTTTCCAATCACAATCAGAGCTCACCGAGTAATTTCGGAACCCTTAACGAGTCACGCAATTACAAAAACCTGCTCGTTCACAAAGTTGCATGTAATTCGAGGAATGCGATATCCTATCGCAAAAAAAAAAAGTTATATTTTCATTCCGCCTCGCGATCGTTACGTTTCAGCGGCGATGCGTTTATATAAACACATTTCGCATATTTCACGTACTTTATCGACGCAAATTCATGATAAGCGGTTTCTTTTGATCCCAGAGCTGTACATTTATCAAGGATTTAATCTACTAAAATATTACATACACGGTTATTCGACTGTAATAAATTTATATATTTTAACCGATACGACGAGGTCTTCGCGAACTTTTTCATAACCACGAATCAACGTTGGTCTACCTTGAAAAAAGAAAAACAGATTTTCGGAGTAGGGAGGACGGAAACCCAACGAAGGGTCTTCGAGTGGGAGGGTTAACCAAACGTCGAATAAAAACAACCGGAGGGTAGGAAAAATCGGGAAAAATTATTCCGAGAGTTATTTTGATAGTTGCGGATGTTTCGTCGGGGGAGCCATGAAAACGTATCGCGAATGATTTGGCTAGAAGCCCGTCGGTCATTATTCTTGATCTTTCGATAAACATAATGCTACACTTTTGATATTTCAAGGACCCTTTTCTCCTGATGGCGGTCAATAGTTTAAATTACAGGGGCTTCTCAAATAATCTACATCCGGATCTCCCTGTTACCCCTTCGAATGTAAATTCCAGATCTCGTACGTTTATTTTGTTCCACCCTCGCCACGTCGAACCCCTCCACGCACGGAAGCACTGCAACCGTGCTCAAAATTGAGTGCAACTGCGTTCCCAACCAAACGTTTTTTTTTTTATTAATGCACCGCATGAAGTTGGCAAATCAATTCCAATCGTTTGAAGGGCGCGTTCCCTCGATAAACGCTCGCACGGTATAATTCAAATCGAATACTTCGAAGCGTTGTACACCGCTCGAAAAAGGGATTCGCGAAAAAAAATCCATAACCAAAGAAACGTGCATATTTCGCGGCGAACGGAAACTCTCGGTGTTTTCCCGGAGGAAGAAATTTATACATACCCACGGGGTAGCACGTTTCTCGACTCGTTCAAAATTTTCCAGAGATTCTTCGCGGGGATCGTTTATCACTTTGCGAAGCGCTATCCGTCGAAACGGGAAGCGAATGTAATGTCAACGCCTGAACGCCGATGTCTACGATCAGATTATTTCACTGGATTTCCCAACCGCGCGTCAAACAACTTACGTAACACTCTAGCGAGAGGGGGGGCGGGGGAGGGGGAGGGAGAGATATTCAGCTGCTCGCGTTTCGCATTCAATTTGAATAAATCGAAGCCCGCAACTACGCTCGCCGTTTCCCCCAACACCAACGATATACTTTTCTCGCGATGTTTACCGTGTTTACCACTTTCATATCGCGCAAATATCGCTGTAGTTGCAACTGCATCGCCCGCAATAAAGCCATACAGCAACCCGCCCCTCCTCGAGTTCCAAATTCAACCTACAAAACGATTTGCACCGTCGTCGTCGCGCAGAGGATCGTAAATTCGACGCGACAGGGACGAACGTTACGACGCTGAAATGCCGATAAATAAGGCGAAACGAAAAGAAAACATTGTCGAGCGTCAGGGGGGTGGGGAGAGGGGGGGCGGGGGATGTCTACGTAAATTTCTGTCTCGCGAAGGGCCACGGTTACTGTCTTTCATCAATTTTTCATCCCTTTCTTCTCACCCCCCTTTCTGTCTACATTACTGGTGAAACGCTTGCTCTAATGGAGTTGCTTGCACAATAGACTCATTGTATAGGCTCCGCTAGAGTCTCTTCAACCTGTCGTGTTCCTCTCCCTCCCTACCGCTGGCTTTCTCCTTCTCTCTCTCTCTCTCCTGATTTCTGTTTCCCCACTTTGACTTTCCACCCTCACCCGCGGTTGTTCGCAAGCACTCCGACCATGTGACGTACCATGCCTACTCCCTCGCTTCTCGACGTAAATACAATATCGGTGCGATAGTTTCGCCCGTATTCAATCTCACGACAGCGACGCCGTGTAATATCGACCATTTCGAGCGAGTATCGTTGGAGATTGTACATTTTCCCCCCGACGCGATTCGCCGAAAATTTCCGGCAATCGTGAAATATTCGGGTGGATTTTAATGATTCGCCGGGCGCTCACTCGGGGTACGGGGCTTAATTTCATTTAATTCGATGTAAATTAAAATTCTCGTAATTTGTATCAACGTTGCCCGATATCAGGGCGCGTGTATTTTCGTGATTGCAGTGTTTTCATTCAACTCCGAATACGCAAATTGGACGTGAAATCTTTTTAACCGGCACAAAGGCACGACGTAGGTGGGCGTAAATTTTAATGGCAATATTCGCGAACGAACTAACGCGTTGCGAGGCGGGGTAGAATTGAAATTGTAGTCAGTGATTTTATTTAAGTATATCTGTATTTTATTTGTTTATTTAGTGATTTTTATTTATCGGTGGAATTATCGATGAGCGGGGTGAATTTTAATTTTACTTTCGTGTTCCTATATACTTCGTGTATTCGTATATTAAGCACCTTTATTGTTAAAATAATTAGTATTATTCATATCGAAGCCCAGTCTCGTTACAAGATTCACATCTTATTTTTCGAACTAGCTATTCGAATATCTGTACTTTAAAGCGGAACACTTTGAACTCGAAGAAGCTTTCGACGCTTTTGTCTCATTCTCGATGCATCCTCGACGATTCACTTATTTTGCAATGTCTCGCCTCGCTATCGATATCGCGATATCACGCGACATTTATACCAGATAGCTTGATATAATTCATCGGCTTTGGTACAGACGAAAAGAAAAACAAACGTCCAACGTCGCACCGGTGGGAAAATCCAAATTCAGGACTTTTATGAGAACTACTTTCCCCGCGGTCCCGACCAATCTCTTACAGCGGGATTGGAGTGTATTATTATTAACGGTGGAAACCCTTTTCGCAGAAGATTAAGCACACGAGTATATCCAACGAAAAGAACTAATAAACGTAACATAAAGAACTCGCCCTAAAGATACCACGTCGCTGACATGGAGTAAAAGACGATGAGCGTCTAAATGCATGTATTTCGCGAGTCACGGAAAAATATACGTTAAAAAAATTACATTAGAATTGGTAAGCGTACATAAATAAATAATCCAACCGGTCTGCCAGATAGCGATTTTGACTTGACCCGTTGATCGCCGTGTCACCCACATTTGAGTGCCACGTGAGTTTTAGAACTATTATATAATAGCGAAATATTAATTTTATTATTAATATAACGGTTATTAACATGTCACGTGTGTCATCAAAATGTGGGTATCGACGTGGCGATCAACGCGTCAAGGACCATTCACATTTCTGCGACTCAGTTTTAGAACTATAATTCCAAAATATCAATTTCATTGATATTAATCACAGAATAGTTATTAACGTGTCACGCGTGTCACCCACTTGCGGGTGACGCGACGATCGTCGCGTCAAGTAACGCAGAATAAACGCAACGTCGCAAAACAAAGGTATGTCTAATTCCTTAAAGGTATGTACCCTTAATGTATAAAATAAATGTTAAATATCAGAGGGGGGATGTGATGTTGCTATCCCGCTATCTCTTTGACGACTACAAACTTACCGCGTTCATCCGATACTCGGTGCAAAACTTTATCAGATCGCGACGCAGGTATTTCTGTTCAAGAGAATTTCTTAAGGGTTCTAGTTTGGTCTCCCGAAGGTTTCGGCTCGAAACTTTGGCGCACCAGTATTTCGTAGACACGTACTTTCCGAATTATTCGCCGAAATTCCGGCGGGATCCAAGGATTCCACCAGCCAACCCCGAGAATTTCGGTTTTCCGAACGAATCGAAGATCTTCGCGCGCCCCTACGACATAATCGAATGAATATTGTATCAGCGAATACGTATCGATTCCGTCGTACCGATTGCAGTTGATCCACTCGCCGATCCCCAATTTAACTTCGAACGCGTGATTCTATTCCCCCCTTGTTTTTTGTCCGCCATTCTCAGACGTTGCTCGTTCGCTTCGCGAGAAGCTGGAACGCAAAAAAAAAAACCTACGTCGCCATGAATATTCGATGCCGAAGTGAAATCGAAACGTACTACGCGGCCTCATCCCCCCTCCAACCGCTCTGCCATCGCGCGGAATGTTTTTCATCCTCGCGAATGGAAATACGTCGAGACGAAGTGGCATTATTTTCCCCGATAACCATTCGGAATTGCGCGGCGCGATATTCTCTCGGTCGTTTCGATAACATCGACGAACCGTGCGCGAGATATTCTCCGAGAGCTGTCGGTGTATCGGTTGCGTGTAATTAAAGTGACGAAGGCCACGTTCGCGTCCTTCACGCCTGTTTTCACGGACCGTGGATTGATCTTAAAATAGACGTTAGGAATGATAATGACGATAATTAGACGGTCGAATATACGCGGTTGCTTTTTGCCCGTACGTTACGCTCGAGCTGGGTCGATGATTCGATCGGAGCGTGCTGATTTTGCACGGTAGAACGGAGCGCGTCGATTTCGCGTATTGACAGCATATTTACGAATGCGTATCGTATTGCCGGAGAATGGTAGGTAATGCGAATAATTATTGAATGCGTAACGAGCTTTAACAGTCCGCGTTACGGTTAGCGATGATTTCGATAAGAATTGGAGTGTTGACGACAGGTGGAATATTCGTGATATTGAATGTGCGTTGCGTTAGTTGCAAATTCGGCGTCTTTTGTGTTTTTATTCGCAATTATTCTACGTTACATCGGAAACAATATTTAAAAATAATCAAAAACACTATAGACAGTGAGAGAGAAAAACCGTCGTACCGATAAGGTATAGTAAAGTCATAGAAAACAATCATCTAAAATCGAGCAGATTCCGTAAATCGACGGTGTACGGTAAACGGAAAAAATTCCGCGCAAGTAGTTCCCTCGATTACAGGTCAGCCGCGTCTATATGTTTCGTCATTATAATTTCAAGCATATATTTTTGAACTATACAAAAATGGGTAAAACTGCTAAAAAAATGTTAGAAATAGTTACACAATAATCGTCGGTAGTTCTAGTGTCAACTAAGAAACCCATAATCATGAAAACTACCAAAAAAAGCACATCAACGAGACAAAAAACAGATACGAACACAAAAACGAATAGAAATCTATAGAGCATATCGACGAAATCATAGCCGGCGATAAATAAAAACCGAGAACCGTCCGGGTTGGGCGGTCAGAAACGACAGAGAATAATCGTTCGATACAAATCGATTTCATCCAAGTGCCGGCGGCGTGGCGTGCACGCGCGGAAGAATAGAATTCTAAACGAGTAGTCTACGTCGGTTTAGAGCCAGACACCACCGGTAGAAACGGCGCGTCTGGTCGAAACACCGTATTATCGTATCGGTGGGGCACCGCCTAACTGACCCACTTTTCGCCCACCCGCTGACCCACTTTCGGCTTTATCCGTCGGCGATCCGCTTTGCCCCCGCCTACGTGTACATACGTACGCGCGCACACGGGTATACCGCTGTGCGACAGTGTGTTAGCGCACCAAACCCATCCGACTTCGAAGGGATTCTACGCGTCCGCCGTGAACGCGCAAGCGCGCGCACATGCATGCATGCATGCATGCATGCCGTGCATACGTGTGGGTCGGTGGTTACCAGGAATGGTGGAGGAGCGTACGACGGTGACGCGCGCCCTACTGTGTGCGGCCAACAGGTAGCTGCGTCGGTTCCCTGGCCCGTATAAATAGACACAGCCGGGATCATCCCTGGACCGACGCGGTTGCTGCCTCTCCTCTCTCTCCTCTCTCCTCTCTCCCTCCTCTACCTTCTTCGCCACTCTACCCAACGTTTCTCTCGCTCTCTCCCTCCGCCCTCGCTCCCTCCATCCCCCCCTCCCCCCCCTCTTCCATCCTGTGCCCTCTTCTTCTTTTTGTCTCCCCTGGTTTTCTCCCCGTTGCGCCGGTGGTCGGTGCACTCCTCACGCAACGAAGAGAGAGACAGAGAGAGAGGGTTTTATCTATCCCTCCCCCGTCGCCCCACTCGTTCACTCTCGTGTATTACAAACGGAGCGTGCTCTCGCGAATATCGACGGGAGCGCGTTCCGTTCTCTCTCCTCTCCACTTTTTTTTTTCCTTCCTTCTCCCTTTCCTTTTTCCTCTCCGCGCCGTTCCACTGCGGGATTTATCGTTTCTCTATTTTTATACGTGCGCTTTCCTTCCGGTACCGCCGTGCGGCGAAAGGGTTACGAATGGTTCGTTCGTAATAAGACGGCGGAGGCGTTGTTCGGTGGGCGGTTAAAGAGGTTCGTCCTTTTCGCGATTAGCGCCTCGTCCGGGGGAGGATTAGCTTGACGGTGTTTTTGTTTCGTCCTCAAGTCTCGCGGTGATTATTCGTCGCTACGTGGTAAAGCGTTAAGCGATTGGTGGGAAAGAAAGGGATTGCGAGGTAATTCAGAGTGAGACGGCGGTAAGTGGCGGGTGAAACGAGATCTGGCGGGTTTTGATGAGACAAAGTAAAAGTAAACGTGGGATAGTTTGTGAATTATTCTGGCGGATTATAACGATACGCGAATTCGATTAACCGATGCGCGACAACGGGGTAAACTGAATGGAGTACGAAACGTTTTTCGTTTCGCGCGGTTATTTTACGTTCATTGGAGATGAATTGACTTATTGCGTTAGACGAGTACAGTTGCCCGAGATATTTGTACGAAGAGAAGAACATAAGAGAACGCGGCAGCATTAACGTATTAACTTTTTTTTAATGTTTATTTATTTTCGGACAGCACTGCTCAGACCGACGATTTAATTTATATCATTTTCCCAACTTCAAGTAAGCATGACTCCGCAAAAATACTGACACATGACAGATTTTTTTATATCTTTCAGGTGTGACAATTTCTCGCGGACTTATGGTTGTTTAAAATTGTCAACTGTACGTGACAACTTTGACGAGCTGGACTCGTTATTTTCGTTCAAAGTGCTAATTATTAAAATTTCACTTGTCGCGCCATATTTTAATACGATAAAGTGATAGTAACCGTTACATAGTACGCGGACTGTTTCCTACAATTACCCGTTGTTGAGGCAGCGAATTGATTTACCCGATTAATTATCCGTTAGGACAGTTTTCATTTTCTGGTACGCGGAAACACAGGGTTTTACGTTTCATTTCGGTAAAAGGTCGATTATCCTTACATACGCTCTCAGCCTGTTGCCTTCCACGATCGACGGCGACCTACTAAAGATCCGAACCCATTCCGGATAATGAGACCCAGGTACTTGCGAAGGTGCTCATCAAATCGACTGAAAAGGGATCTCTTTGTTGCAATGAGTTTGCCTCGTAACGATGCTGCATTAAAGCAATATCACGTTTAGTCTCTTCCCTGAAATTATTCGCAGCTGATATCAAAGTACCACTAACCGCTATTGTAACAACGTCGGGTCCCTATTATCTCCCATTTATTATAATCATTTCTCCAAAAACATCGAAATCCTTTCCGCTCTTCGAGACATTCGAGGTTACTCTCGACTCGCTCGCTCGTTCGTTCGTCGATAGACCGCGTACGCGTATGAAGATCCTTTACGATTTAACGTCGAGCCGCGTAGAAAAATCGATTTTCGTCCTTCGCGCACTCCAGCCATTTTCCTCGCGGAATAAACAAACGTCTTTCCGATATCTTCGATCGAGGCGGAAATTATTTTCTCTCTCCGCATACGAGGGAAGTACCTTCCACTCGCCATTGTTTTTTCCCCGTTTTCTCGTTAGCGCACTTTCAGGTTTTTTTTCTCTCTCTCTCTCTCCGTCTCTCTGTCTCTCTTCTTCGTTATTGGCTCGTCGGGTGCCGACGAAAGATCCTTTTGCTCTTCCCTCGAAAGGCTTTTCCCCGCTGCTCGGCGGTTTGCTCCTCGAATGGCCTACATTGGCGGAAACATTTTGGACCGTTCCATTTTCGATTAGGTATTCAGAACCGTGGCACGGGTTTCGCCGCTTATTACTCGCTGGGATATGAATGGGTCAAACGTACCGCGCGAACCACTTTCAACCTTTAATCCACCCGGACGTGTAAGGTGCGCTCTCGCTTGTACGTGAAAGGAGCCTCCTAGCTAATTATTAGACTGCTCGTTCCCCACACCCCCCCCCCCCTCCTCCTCTCTCTCCATCAGAAATATTTAATTCGCCAGTAAAGGCTCAATTCTGATTTAATAGACGCTCTCGCCGATCTTCGTATTATAACGTTCGTCTTTTCGAGTCGCAACGAAATTCTCTCGTTTTCGAGTTTTCCTTTTGAATTACCCTTTGAACCGCGTCCGAAGATCCCGTACCCCTCCCACATAATGAGGTCTGTCGACTCACTCGGGGGAAGATTGCGAGCTCCTTTCTCGTTTAAAGGAACTTTTACTCAAACAATTTTCTTTTCATCGGCTTATCCTTCGTTGCACAAGAATATCGTATCTCAAAGTGCTTCATAGTTATTTGCAGTGAACGAACTTGTAAAAATTGTTTTCAATAATCTACTCCGACGATGGGTTACTCTCGCGATGCCGCGGTGTTCCCCTTTGTTATAATTGCGAACGATACGTTTTCATCTAGAGCGCCTATCCCTTTGTTCAACCGTGGGATTATTAAACATTTTTGCGGAGGGGAGAATGAAAAATGTTATTATTCATCATCGAAGCGTCCATTTCAACGATTGCGGGGTATAGTTTACGAAAACGATGGAGCTGTTTTTTTTTTTAATCCGAAAAATGACAAGCACGATTATTACGTACGCACTCTTAAAAAATTTCACATTTCGCACTGATTAAAGCGTTCAATCAAAAAGGTGAAGCGGATAACGTGGATCGTGATAAAAATATAATTTAAAGATTTTTAATTGATAAGTACTACTAACTTCTATTTAACGCGCTGATCGCCGCGTCACCCGAATTTAGGTGACACGAGTGACGCATTAATAACCTTCATGTTAAAACTAACAAAATTAATATCCCATAACGATAGTTACTCGCGTATCGCTAAAATATTGACGACGCGACGCGGAGATCGCGTTAAATTGGACGAACAAAATAAACAAAACAAAAGGGGGGAGAATTCGAGCAGTCAGCATTCCGAACGACAACACCCAGCGATATTGCCACGAGTTTCTTTATTTACGCCATTGCGCGCGTGCTCAATGTTACAACGTTACATCGTGTAATCAAGCATTTTACGATGCACAGAGGGATCTTATTATTATTATCCTCGCGACTCGAACTTCGCTTTTGGGAATATTTTCACGCTGTACATATCCTTTTGAAGCGTCCTTCATTTCGTTATCCCACCGAACAATTTTTCCCCGATATCTCCCGTATCGGGTTGCGAGGGAGAAATTTTTGTTCGGCCATTTGCGCGAATATTTCGAAATAAATCTTTCTTCAAATACGAGAAACGCCGTTGCGATAATTACGAAGGGGGGGAAATTTATTACGAATGATTATTGCGATATTAAATATTTGATATTAAACTGCGAATAATCAATGCCGCTTCGCGAGATATTGGACCGCGATACAGCGTTGTATTTACTCAAATGAATTTTATACCCTTTGATTTGCATTTTATTGTTTTAACGATGATACTTCGTACGTGTTCATTTTACGTTCGATCGGGTAGTGATATTGCTGTCGGTTAATTACGGGTGCACGTATGAGGTGTTCTTTTGAAAACCTTAAATACACGTATCACGAAAACAACGTATTTTCGGGAGAAACGTTCGAAACAAAAGTTCACAATTCAGAGTTGGGGAAAATACGAGTATTATGCTGCGCGTACGAACGATATGTCGGTAAGTCGACATTAATTTCTCGTTTCCGTTAAGAATCTCCTGTCCTGACGCAGGACTGGCAAGATATCGATAATACCGGAAATTGTCAAGTTTTTAAGCGGAATCTTGGGGAAAAATGTGAATAACGTTGCCTGTGCGAGAGAATTTAAATACCTCCTTACGACCATGGTTACAAAGAAACTCAGCCAGAAGAAAAATAAAGGAATTTAAAGTCAAACATTTTCATGTATCTTTTTTGTACGGTAACTTTGACTGACGCAAAGTAAACGTCGGTGAAGCGTCGCGATATCTTTGTAGGGTGAGTTATGGTAGCCGGAAATAATTATTTACATCGTAACTACATTCTTAAATAACAGTAGTATTACATATTGTCATGTACGAGACGCTTACACGAAATAAATAAATTTCCTACTTTTACTTAGTAGTAACGTTCGTTACGATTTTTCTGAATACGTAACGAGTACATTGAACGGAACCGGACAATTACTTGTCAATTAACGAACATAAGTCAACGTCAGCCTTGAAAGTATTTCTGTCATTCCACTTTTATTCCGCGCGACGGAATATCCTACGACTGGTGACATAAAAATAAATTAATTTCTGAACTAGATTAACTTTATTCCGGGCGTAAACTAGGTGGAGCGGGCGTTAAAAGGAAATATCGTTTCCACGTGGTCGGGTCACAGGTATTCGTATTAAAATTGTTCAATGTTCGCCCGGCGTACTCCGCTCGGGGTGCAAGTATTATGAAAACTCGAACCCAACAGATTGTATCGCGTTCCTCTAACCTTCCCGCGTATAATACGAGTCGCGTTCGTTAAATATTATTCCGTTGCCATGGAATTCCTGCGTCCATTCAGAGTTCCGAACAACCTACCGATCTCTCGAACTTTCCCGTCACCCGTGCACCGTGGCAAAATGCAATTTGTAGGGTCGATCCGTTCGTTACGCGTCGTTACATGCTGGGCGAAAAGTTATGCCCGTTCGAGTTTCGAAATATTCAAACCCAATTACGCGTATCGTTGAGTCGTAAGTGACACGCTCGACGGTGGTCGTGGAGTTCGATGTCGCATCGATACGCAACCGACCGGTCATATCTCCACGTATAGGTAAATAAGAGAAAATTTGTATTTTTACTCGCGCCGTAGATCAATAAAATGACAAGTAGGGAAGCTTGGCACTCGTTACATCGTGTAAAGGTGCGATCAATATGTTGCGTACGGGTCAAGTATTTCTACGTGCTTCACCTGTTACGTTGGAAACGATATATCGATTCGCGTCGGTACTTTGATTCACTTAAAACTGAGATATTTACGGTATGAAATTACGAATACCCGGTTTGATTTTATATTCAACGGAGTCGCTGGGAAAACTCGCTCGCAGTGTATTTCAATTTTTGAATCAATTCCCCGCGGGGAATTTTTGTAATTAAACTGCGGCTCGTAATTGCGTAATATGGGAAGCTCGATTAATTGTAATCGTTCGTGATGCTAATTGTATGAAATTTAGGCTGAAATTTCAACTGGAATTTTTTATTCACCAATTTTTATGAAAATGATACAGAGACGCGTAATATTCGCGTTGCAAGTATATTCTTTTTTATATTTGACCTTTGGTTCGTTCGAAGTAGAACCTTTTTCGAACATTTGTGTTGTAGCGAAAATAAATACGGAGCGTAAAAATCATTTTCAAATACCACATGATGCTGATCGAACTCATTAGTCCACGGCACAAATTTTCCGTCAAGCAGCGTTTCGAGCTGTCATTATAAAATTTACTTTCGTTCCTTCATCTGATATGTTTTTTTTTATAAATACCATTTACTTCGTCTTTTTCTTTAAATAGTCGCAACTCCTCAATATTCCCAAATCGATCCAACCTTCCTACGATTTTATTTTCTAAAAACAACTTCAGAGATACACGTGCAAACGTTAGCAACATTTGCCAGGTCTCCGCAAAAATTGTGCACATTCTTTTTGAAACACCCTGTATGGGTGAGCTTGAAGTCACGATAAAGGAGAGACTTGTGTCTCTGTCATAGATAAGATTTATACGTACCTACGTATTCATTTAACTTTCCAGCTAAATTTTTACGAAGTCTCGTTATTGCAGCGTTAATCGTATTACGGGTGTCATTCGTTAACCGGGTTCTCCGTGATAATTTCCCTACGTTAATTTCAATCTCGCTGATTTAAGTAAAAAGCGAGATCCACGGAATTGGGCTATTTCTATTGAACGGCAAGCTCGTTTTCCTTTTACATTTCTCGCCGCCGGTTTCCGTACATACGCATACTACTGCCCATATATAATTCAGTCAGCGCAAAAACAGCTGACTGTCCGAACCAGTGGAGCGCACTCGCGCGGTTTTCACGTTTTGCGGATTTCAGGGACGAGTGATTTTTGAAAGCCAGGAAGATGCATGGCAGAAAATTACGGCGGACGTAGCGGGCAATATTTGTCCGCGACAGTCGTCATTGAAAATTCACCGAACAACATTTCGGCCTCACGAGCCAGCGTAAATTGACAACGGAAAAACCGTTTAACTTACACTTTTTTTGTTTGTATACTTTTTTTAATCGAATACGACAAAAAAAAGGAATGGTCCTTTCACAATCGAGCTTATCGTTCCTCCTTCGTTTCTTTTGATAAAAAAGGTCGTCTCGTCTGCGGTTAAATAATATAAGAATCCGAGGTACTTGACATAATTTGTCTTTTTATCAAAATCAATTGTTTGAACGCGTTTGTTTTCGATCGTCACTTTGTTAATATTACCTCGCTCCGAGCGACGTTATTATTTGCTTATCCCACGAATTTATTCTATATTACAATGATTAGAACACAGAACGCGGTAAAAGTCACTTTACGTTACATTATGCCATAATTAAATATAATTTAATAATTACAATTCACGTTACGTTCCAACGAGGCAAAGAGCGTGGAATAGTTGGGCGTATGAAAAATGTTCCCTACAAAACAGTTCAAATAAACCCCTGATATCGTATTCGGCAGTGAATTTTTCTATCAACGAACGCGTTGATTGCGCGAGTAGAAAATTAAATTAGTACAATATTCGCGCGCATTGTTACCGTATTGTTCGTGCACAATAGAGCCAACCGGCACGCCACTTTTTATTCAACCGGCCCGTTTACAGGGGAACAAGGGGAGACGAGAAACCAGACTCCTACCGTACTTTCCATTTCTTCGCTTTCAATAGGATCGTGCGCGGCGGTTTTCCCCGAAATTTTCGGAGTGTTTCCTTCCAAAGGGCAGTGCTACACCATAGTGACTGCGGTAACTCCAGGTATCCTCGGAAAGCCACGAGTTGGCCTCCTTTCACTCGCTCGTAACTTTAGTTGGAACTTTCAAACGAATTTGTTCGTCAGACACCCTTATGCGTTTGCTGAAGTCATTAGCGCCACGAAATTAACCGTGTAAAACTAATTTTACACGCGGGCTCGGCTATTCGGAAGAAAAATTCTCTCTCGGTTCGCCTGTTGCGCGGCGATGCTCCTGTTTCTTTCTTAACTCTCTACCGATGTCGCTGGGTCGCGACTGACCCCACGGAATTTTCAACCCTTTAGCCGAGTGTGACGAGTAAACGGCGTAAAAGTGTTGTTTAGCAGGTAAGACGAGATAAGTCGTCATAAAACTTTGAAAGTGACTCGCGATGATATAATACGTATTTTGTTTCGGAGTGATTTTCGGTTATTTTCAGTACAGACCGCGCGGGGCGTGTACGTCCAACGTAATTATGATTAATACTGTATTGACCTAAATATAATGCGACCCTGAATATTGCGCGAACCACAATGTAGCGATTAAAAATATCGTATTAAGGTAGACATCCACAGGTACCGCATCGTACGCATTGGAGGGATCGTATTAGTTTGTGGCAGTGCGTCAGTGTTTACACGGGTTACAGTGGGAGCACTACCATAAACTAATACAATCCGTCCGATGCGTATACTAATTATTGAGAAAAGGGTGTAGAGTTTAAACATGTGACTGCGGTGCACTTTCGAACGGAACCGCTAATACGTGCGACGTGATATTTTCATTAAAGGCAACGTTCACGTTCGGACCATAAATTGTCTAATTGCGTTCCGTTCCCTCGTTAACATCGTTAATGACAAACTTATTTGCGATTAACTTGATGCTCGTAACGGTTTTCCATATCGTTACGATCGAATGATTGTTCCGATGTTAATTTCCCTGCAATTAATGTGACGTTTAACGAGATATCAGATTATTAAATACCGAAATGGGAGGAACCAGTGGACGAATTATTAGGATACGACGATTCCTTTATCACGAAACTTGATACTTTTATATTTGTTCAGATTTTGTTCGCAGATATGTATATAAAAAACGTTTAAAGTTGAAACGCGGTAATATTGGTGCGATCGATTTTCTACAAAATTAAACTACCTCTGTCCCAGGAGTGGGCCTTCACCTTCGCGGAGCAACGTATATCGAAATACGCTGCGAGGGATAAGATCGCATTTCTCATAACTCGTTGCATCGACGGAATTTTCTTGTTAAAGTCGAATGTATAGAGCGGCTGGCGGTGATGGACGGTGTAAATGTATAGAGCAGTGGTGGCCAAACCTTATCATGACAGGAGCCATATTTCGTCTATCAGAAATACGGGGAGCCATATGTCCAACTTGATCAGAATTTTGTGTAATTGATACTTACGGATTTTTTAATTAATTATTAAAGAAGGCCCACGAGAACAATAAGTGCGTTATATTTCACTTGTATCGATACGATGTAGCAATGACTGAAACTTGATTTGCCGCTATTACGTGTTCTCTTGCTTCTTCTCAGCCCTTCCCGAGAGCCACATTAAATGTAGAAGAGTTAAGTTTAGCTTGCGGGTCACAGTTTGGCCACCGTTGGTATGCAGCGCAGAGCTTTGCTAGTGTTGCCACGTAGGCAAATCGGATTTTACGGTTGAGTTGTACGCGAACTTCAATTACGACGTTAATCCCCAAAATACGTTGGTCCGCTCGATGAACACGCTGCTCTTATTTTATTCTCTCGCCTTCAAGTTCACCTTCCGGGAGTCGGAAGATTAATTTCGGATTGCCGGAATGTAATTTGCCTTAAATCTTCGATTTACATGGCCGATTACGTGGCTTCGGTTTACAACGGATAGATGGAAAACTGCGTTGACGTAGAATGAGTTGCTGATTATATTATTTTCAAATAACTGCACGTTAGTGTTGCTTAAACGTGCAATTCATTTTTCTCTAAATTATTCAATTAACCATCCTTTTAACCGAAATTATTAATTTTATTTTGTATTTTTCATTTGGATAAATATTCCTTTAAATAATTCTTGAAGTAGTTACTGATTCTTTCATGTCAACCCTGTTAAGCGCATCAGAAATACAGAATTCTTCAGTGTTCCACGGTTAAAAGCTCATTAGCAAACAAGTATTATTAAAGAGTAAATATATAAACACTGTAAATTTGCGACGCGATTATCAGTCATTTCAATCGTGCGACTTAAGTAACTCGAGTGAAAAATGACCTAAAAATAATCCATTTGATCTTAAGGCAAAGTAAACTTACTTTTCTTTGTTATCACTATAATAAAAATAATAAATTATTCGTGATTCTTCCTCATTTCGAGATCTTATTTTTATCTATTATGTTTAAAAATAGCTCTACGTTCGAAGGAATAACAATTTAGTTTTTGCAATTTTTGGAAATTGAAAGTAATCAAACGACGCGAGCTTTAACGTATTCTTGTCGCGGTGAGATGCGACAATTACCGTGCTTTTAAAAGTTCTAACGCGCGCAAAGAGGTACTCGACAACCTTGAGGTGTAACTCGATCGGTCGAGAGTTCCTTTCAAATTCTTTCCCTATTTACCCCCAAACAATTTAAAACCCTACGCCGCTGCTCAATTAAGAGGCAATTCAGAGGCACGACCCAGATTTAATAATCACGACTTTTAACGGGCCGTTTAGACGTATGCGCGTGTACCGTAATTGCATTACCACGATCAGCTTCCGTTAACCCATTTGTCGTATCGCCAACGCGATAAATTAATTTCGATTATCTCGAGAAAAACAGGCAATCAAAATTATAAAATAATTGAATCTAGTCCGAAAGTTTTACAAAAACGGTGAGCGTTAATATCAAATAATTTGAGAATTAACTGTGAGCAGGACGGTGAGAGGAGAAAAAAGTTAATCGAAAAAATTATATTATACGTTATTTTTGAAATATTTTTTCTTTTTCTGGTTCAACGTTTTGTGGAAAAACAATTTGACCGTTTATGCGGAGAACGGAGGTGTTTTGGAACCCGCTGAACGAGTGCTACAATTTGGCATGTATATCTTTGAAGAACCTACTTTGAATTATCCCGATTGTCGCGCCTTTAACGGACTATCAGCATTTATGGAACACCCTGTAGATGTAACATAATTATAAATCCTAGAAACATCCATTTCTTTGGTATTATTAAATGTCTGACATAAGTTGGAAGCTCAGCCTAAGGATCTCGGTTCTGCAAACAACGAACAGATTAAAGCTGCGTTAAGAAAACACTTCCGGGAGCAAACTGGACTTTCAAAACAACGATTTTGAATAACTTGGCGCACTAGGTAGCGCCCGCCTAACACCGTGAATTAATAATGAAAGCACGGAACGAGGCGGGAAACGTTTTTTTTTCTCTCTCAACTTAATTAAGAAAATATTTTTCAAGTTTTAATTAATGGCCGACATATCGCAAAGGATTCAGGGATTATTTTAATACGAGATCCACTGCAGTTGGTGGGCTGTTCAAAAAGAAAAAAATAAATAATTTGCCTGCACTTTTATGCTTGCATAAGTATATTAAATTCACTGATAAAACACGAGACTACCCAGTAACCTTATCGGATCGTAGCTTTCGACTGAGCTTTCCCGCAAAGAGAAAATGAAAAGTTAAAAGTCAACGCCGCCATCCATATATATATATGTTATTTTGTTTATGAAGTATTTAAACGTTTCAAATGTCTCGATTGAATTTTCAAACGATCACAGTTTAGCGATCACGTTTATTCCAAACGACGCGACGGTTAGTTTCTCGCGCGCGTAGATAACGCGTGTGTATTCACGATTAAAGTGTGTGTATTTTAACGCACTTTAAGCTACTCGGTGTAGGGGAAACTGGAACATGGGTAACGAAGATAATCAGCCCCGGATGCGACGTCAGTTTCATGAGCCGCGTGAGCGGTTTTGACGCAGCCAGCCATCTCGTTTACGAAATCTGTTTCAACGTCGTTTTAGAGGCGCCAAATGTCAACATAGTATATTTCTTACGTTTCGTTGTATAGATTTTCGATATTATGGTTGAAATTTATTAGTGGATTGCAGCGGGAACGCCGAAACTCTGTTTTAAATTCTAAATTACATTTTTTCAATCGACGTTGCTTTGCGTTGTTCATTAATTTCAGTTTGTTCTAGTGTTAAAAAATAAGTATTAAAAGAAAACGTATATCGATAAACCTCAATTCTAAGTGACACTAACTTTTGAAGTATTGAAAATCTCCGTATCAAGAATCAATTACGCGTGATAATTTCAATTACTATTTTGTTACATTAAATCGTGGTATTGGAACCAGTAGAAAATAAGAATGACGCGGTTTATTTATGATCACGAAAATTTTGCATTGATTAAAATTAACTGATATCGCGACGGATTAAAAGCGTTCGGTCGTTTCACTTTCCAATTTGCCTTTTGTAAGTTATTAGTATGCGCAATGAAATTCTGCTTGAGACGGAAATTCCGCGAGTCATTTGACGTGGCACGTGCAAAAACACGGCTCGTGAGAGAGGAGGGATTTCGAGATTAGAGATAGGGGTTTGATTTAACACCCATGGTTTACCGGCTTCTCGTTTACCCTCGTTTCTGGACAGTGGTACGGACGCGGAAATTATCGTTTTACACGGCGTAACGTCATCGGCTTTCCCATTAAGCGAGACAGTGTTTCAAATATTTTTTAAGAGCTTTGGAGGAAACAATAACATGGAGTAGAAAGTAGAAAATAATTTATTTTTCTGCCGCGAGATTCTTCATTATCTGCGATTAAAAAGAAAATCGTGCTGTGAGCATAAATTACCGTAATTAAAGAATTTGATGGGAAATTACCTTGAAATTTTATTTTTAGTCACGCATGACCAACAATTTTGTGATAATTCAAATATTCCTTTATAGTTTTTTTGCATATTACCGAAAACGTGTTATTTTTAAAGTTTCTTTTTTACATTGTATATTTGATTTTATACACTTTAGTATTTTGCGATTTTCTGATCAATTTTCCCCCAGATTCATCCAAACATTTTTTTTTACGATAAATTTATAGAGATTCTTTATGAAAAAAATAGATAGTCCCTCCTTCGGACCTTTCCTTTCAGATCAAGAAATATAAGACCTTTTCATAGATACCTATATCGCAGGGGTTGGCTGTCGATTTAAGAATCCAGGGGGATAAACTCAAATTTGATGAAATATCGTATTGTCATAGCAAATACGCGCCGTTGAAAATTTTCAGGAAAATCGACTCGGTAGAAGTGGGTCAAAAATTGATTTCGGGGTTTTACCCAGAATGAACGAACAAATATAGAAACCGACCTAAATAAGATCGTATAAACAGAAAACTCAGTATACCAATATCTACTCGAAGAAAGTCATTTTCTTGTTTAACAAATCGATATCGTTACAACGTCGATATTCGGATGAAAGGACTGTCTTAATACCAAAGAATACTATTGTATTATCGGCTTTCGCGTTAAACGAGCCAGTGGTTCAAAGAGGTTCTCGTACCCCTCGAATGTCAGATTTTGAAAGCACCGTTGAACCATAGAAACTCGGTTTTCGATGCGTAATTACTAAAAAACGTCCCTCTCTCTTAATAATTCGTTTTCATTATTGCGCGAATATTCGTTTTAGTCGAAGAACGAAATTTAATTTCAAACGATATGTATACATAGTATCTTTGTCTCACAAATTCGATAAAGCATACCTCAAGTTGAAGGTACTTCGATCTAGTGTGGGTAACGACTTTTTAAAGGTACGAATAATGTCACGCTCTATGTATGTGGAAACATGCCGTTACCATTCGTATTGTACTAACAAACGTGATTTGACACGGAGTCGGTTATTCGTACAAATAGGCGCGAAGCATCTCAATGCTCAGAAACGATTATTCGCCACAGGTTTGATATTAAAATAGCATATTCTGCGTGGCACTTCAAGTCTTCAAGCGCCTTTTATATTCCATGTACGATAATTAATATTTCTATGTCGATAAGTCCTCGATAATCAATACTTTACGCACTTTCTCTTTCCTCGGTCCCATTTATTTGTCAGCCAAATTATAAGAGTCGCCGCAATCACGCGTAATGAAAACTAAACTTTATCGTACACCCGGCGAATCGTGAAACAGTCCCACCGAGTCCCTCCTTTTGTCAGTGGAGTCACGCTTCCACGCTTTTTCGTAGGCATATATAGTGCGGCGTGCAATCGATAGAGCAAACTGTTGATTCTGACCCGGACGTCGGTTACAATTCCGGATTTTGCAGGGCACGAACCATGCCGTTTTCGCAAATTAGTCCTCCGGGAGTTCGGTGAATTTCAAACACCATACATATTGATTCCGGGCGCAGCGTGGAAGTCATCGATATTTAAGGAAATTAAGCAGCACGAACCTGTTACGCCATACTCGTTGCATATTTTTCTTTCGCGAAATGTAATTTAACTTTGCGGTTTATTAAAAACGATCGATCGCACTCAAAATGCTAAATTGAAAGTTAAATTAAAAATGTTTTTTAACGCTCGAAGTTTAGTTGGATCTTTGTTTTCTCGTTAGGTCGCGCATCGAGTTGAGAATTTGACGATGTAAACAACTGTCCGACAACTTACTTAATATTGCACGCAAAACGAAAATAAGCGTGTGCAATTTCGGATATTGTGATAGTAATACAACTACGAACGTCAAGTGAATTCGATACAGGCATTACAACTCGGATTTTTTTCTCGGAATAGAGCGAAAAAGCTGTAAGACATCTAACTTACAATTCGATCGGTTCTTCTTCGAAAAACAAATCTGCAATTCTTAATAACACGAATGCTGAATATAAAATATGTAGGTGTACGAGTTTAGGTAAATGACATATTAATTAAAGTGTTCCCATTTATTTATAATATCTACACATATTAACGGATTAGCATCACCATTTACGGGACACCTTGTATACGCGTAACGAAAGAAACACGAGCACTTGCGTTTGCGAGGGAATTCCTGGGAACTAACCCGCGAGTTGAACGCGCCCCGTTAGATAAGACGATAGGTGTTTCACTGCTATCAGATGGAAATAAAGTATTCGTTTCTATTACCTTTGAATCGTATTTCATCGGTTTGAAGTTTTCAACGTCGTACAAGCTTTGTCAGGACGATAATGCCGGGCGTAACGCAACGAGGGAAATTCCGTTACCGAATGCACACGCCACACCGACGGCTGGATTAAATGTCCCGTATTTGCGACAAAAGGCTTTCTAGCAGAAAGCGTTTCCGACATGAGTCAGCACGCTCGATGTTGCAAACTCTCTACGGAGCCGTTTGACGCGTTCTCTATATCCTTTTGTGTGTCGGATACAATTTTGACAATCGCGCGTATACGCGTCGAAACATCGCATCGTCGGGAACATTTTCGAAATGCCCCGGCCACTTACGAGACAATTTCGAAATACAATTCAACGAATAAACTTTATGCGTACGCCCGATTAAAATCAGCGAATCTTCGAGGAGGTCGACGGTGGAATTGAAATTAAACATCCAATCGTCGGCAAACCATAAAGCCACTTTATAACGTAACGAATTGTATAATTCATTGTACGATTGTTATATTTGTATCGCATATTGTAGAACTTCCCTAAAACATTATAATATTTGTATTGCAAATTGTAGAATTTCCGTAAAACATTGCAATATTTGTATTGCAAATTGTAGAATTTCCGTAAAACATTTTGTCATTTGCAGCCATAAATTGTACCGCGGTTATATTTCTCCCTCCCAAAAATTAATTTCCTCCAAACGGACAACGTTACGGAAAATAATTCGATCCTGCCAAGGGGTTAATCTCGAACTAATACCATCCTTCCCGCGGCGCGAAGTACAATCAAGATAAACGCAGCCGCAGATTTATCAGCGGCGGCGCCTACCGCGAAAACTCACGGTTTTCGGCACGGTTCCCTACCGCGAAAATTAGCCACGCACGACATACTCTCGCGTAATCTCGTCGTTTCTCGTTCGAGAAGAACTTTCCAGCCCGCGGGATGATCGTTTCGCTCTCTCCCTCCCACCCTCGCCACTCGCTCCTTCTCAGTCCTATTCCCTCGACTAGTTTTCCGGGAGCCTCCGTCGTTTTGACGTCCTTTCATCCCTACCTCTCACGCCACCCCTTCACCCTTCTCTCTCTCTCTCTCTCTCTCTCTCTCTCTCTCTCTCCTTTTACTTCTGCCCTACCACCCCCGACGTCTATCCATCTTCCTTTAGTTCAATCTCGTTCTCGGGCCTCTACCACTAGCGGGTCTTCCCACCCTTCTTCTTCTATCCCCGGCGCCTTCCTTCGAGGCCTAAAACCCCGGTGAAAAGCCTCGTGCATCGATGCCAGGGGGGCTAATATCGTGGGCCAAGCAGCCCCTCATCCGAAATCGATGGAGCTTAAGTCCCTGGACAACGAGGGGGGGGGGGGGAGGAGTTCGGAGGGATGCCGCGCTGCCATAGCGGATACTGGTCCATGCTGTTGCTTCGATCGCTGCGTCGTTAGCAATCTTCTTTTCCTTTTCCTTTTTCTCTCTCCCTCTCTCTCCCTCGTCCTTTCCTCTCTCGACGAAGTCTCTCCCGTTAGACGTCGCGTAGAGTAGCGCGACATCCTCGAGTATCCCCGGGCACAATTGCGCCTAATGATTGGAAGGTTCTTACCGACGGTCGTACCTCGGCGACTTTGCGAATCGCTCGAACCTTATTCGGAGTTACCTGCGTCGAATCTGTGCCACCGGGGAGGAAAAATCTGACTGATTGTAAGATCAATTTACGTTGTTTGCATTGTGCCGGAATTATTTTCTTGGGTTCGGTAGATTTTTGTTTTGCTTTGCGGGAGGATTGACGCGATGGTTTACTTTGTGTTGGAGGTGTAAATTGTTTTCTTACATTCGTAGATTCAGCGGTTGCATCGCGGGAGGGATAGGAAATTTACGGGTCGCTTGGTATTTGGGGTTTTAATTATTTTAGTATCGATTGGTTAGGGGGTCTAGCGATCGTGAATTATTTATAGGAAGGACGTGAATTTTTGGCAGATCGGAGGTGATGTGATATTCTTGGAATCACATTTTGTGAGCAGAGACATTATTGTTAGTACAAAAAGGTATAAATAATTCCACGGTCAACGATCACGGATAAATAGTTTTATCTTGATTTTCCCTTAAACCATAGAGACATTTGGTCTTTCAATACGATTGGTGCGTACAAAATTTATATATTTCATATTATCATCCTTTCTTATTTGTACTTTCGATTCGCAACTTGTTTTTCGCGTCATATCGATTCGTGCAGGGATAATATTTTTATGCATAATTTCACGAGCACTGAATATTTAAAAAAAAAAACCCGTAGAACCGACGCTATCGTTGCACTTAAAAAATGTTGACCGAGGGATTTTCCAAACGAAGCGTACCTCGCAGTTCCCGACATTACTAAATTAGTTACGCGAGTATCCCGCGTACGCGGTGTACTGAAAAGTTACCCCCCTCAAAGGGAAGCGGTTGTATCGAGTTACGTCGTCGCGTAGTCGAATGAAAAATCTCCGTCGCTGACGAATCGTCGAGCGGCGACGAGACAAATCTGCGGCTCGGTCGGAAAATTCGATAAAGAGTCTTGCAGTTTTCACATGCGATTTTGCTTCTGTTGACGATTTTGGCACCGCGCGTCTATTTCGGTACACCGAGGGGTGAAATCCTCGGGCGGGGAATAGGGAGAATATCTGATCGATCGTAGCCAGAGAGGGATGGCGAATGCAAAGCACGTGTCAAGGTAAAGTGGCCGTATCAGGAGGAAAATCTTCGTTCATCGACGGGAGAGAACGCGTTGCCATTGGATCGCGACAATTTCCACGGATCGAGCTATTGCGCTTCTCCTCTCCACCAGCGAACGTCGTTCTCGTTCATGGAAACGCGAGTCTCGTGGCGTTTCGCGGAAAGCGCGGTGTTTCGCATTACGATAAATGTTGGATATCCAGTCCATCGGTTATCTTATTTTCGAGGAAACGCTGTATCTTTTCTATCTTCTGCTTAGCAAATATTTTAAACGGTTAAACTGACAACCCTCCTGATTCACACCTGACGCATCCTCACTGATTCGCGCATTTCCAATGTCCAGTCCGTCGTCCTTTGACCGGAACTTTTCTGCTACTTCTCCTTCATCCCTTCCGTTTTTCTTATCTGAAAACCTAGTTTTCCTAATTTGTACAAATCCTTTCGTTCCTCAGAATTACTCCTAACGCCAGTCAGTAAAGCTCGACATTTTCTGTAAAGGCGCAATACTACTCTCGAGTCAGAGTCTTCAGGACATCTTCAAATTATTAATTATATCAACTATTGGTAGATTTTAAGTAAGAATTGACTTTCCGTCATTTAGTTAATAAAGTTACAAGTTTTATTAACACCAAAGTATTCTACTTTCAACCAAGAATCCAACATAAACAGGGAAACCGCAGAATTTCGATTATCGAGAGACCAAGGTCTTGCCTCGGACCAAGTACCATTACGCGAGAACAAGACCTCGTATCTTTTCAGGAAAAAAAAACGAACGGGGTTTTCGAGATTTCCAACTTTCACCCGTCACTCCGTCCAAACGTTGCGTCGATAAAGATACACGGATATACACCGTTATCTGCCGCATAACAGCCATGCTAATTCAGTGTGCGGATCACGTATTGCCCGGAGCTTACCATAATCGTCCGGAACTATTAATTGCTTGGTATACACGTATCCAGGGGACGAGGTTCGACGATCGGCGAGATTAGAGGTCGTTTTAGCAATAAATTATTGACGTGCGAGGGGAATTTGTCAGTGGAATACTTACGTCGTTTTCCGGCTCGTCTTGCGTCAGGTTTGCCTTTTGGGACTATTTGCATTTCTAATTACGCCCGATTAATCTTAGTACCGACGTTGTATTAATTCGGATCGTAAGAACGGCGTGACGCGTAAATAATTAGTTCAAACTTCTAGCCCGGGTTTCGTGAGATAAGAATTGTGACGTCGGTGGATCAGAGAATTTTATCCGCGCGACGCGACGCTTCGAACGATCGACTATTATTCAGCGTAAGAATGTGCATTTATTAACGTTAATTGGCAGAAAAGGATCTTGTCTATACTTTTCTTCGGCGCTATTATAATAACGTCGTAATGATTTCGTAAATCGGCCGTAACGAAATTTCAATCGGTAATTGCTCTCCGACGTCGTGGGGTAATGTTGCGTAATAATTAGAAACTGGCGAATTTACGTTTAAGTGGAAAAAGAAGCGCGTTCAAACTTTATTAAAAGCTCAGTTAAAACTTCACTTCGAAATCGAGAGGTAATAAATTTTCCACTACATTTACTCGAATTAAAACGTCGTCTCCCTTGACGCTTCGTAACTGCGAGTGAATATAAATATTCTGCTGTAAATTAAAATCCAAGAGCTCTCGGTAACTTCTAGACGACAAGGAAGTTTATCCAAATCTAAAAAATCTCACGGAACGCTATCAAACATTTACGTAGTGCGCGTTGTTTCTTTAACGTTCTTTCGTTGATTTGAAAACTGCCCATTTCCGAGCAATTCTCGCGTTTAATTTTTGTGGCTGCAAGGAAAAACTTTACGCGTCACGATTTGAAAACAATTATTTTCACGCATTGAACGAGTTGTAGAACACAGGATTTATGTATTTAGCGAAAACAAATTTCACGTTTAACAGAAAAAAATAGTACAATTTAACTAAGGTCCAAAATAATGTTTGATGTTTACAACGTCGAACAACGATATCTCGAAAGTGAAAACACGCGAGCAGTAAGTTTTCCTCCGACTATAGATCTAAAATTTAAAGTTAAGATTTTCATTTTCTTTTCAACTTTTATTCGAACTTCGACCGACGCACAATCGTTTTCGTTTATTCGCAAACATTTATCGAGATACGATTTCATTTCGATACGATTACTTCTGAGATCGAGCTCCAATTGAACGATTGCCGCATAAATATTAATCGATCCTGTATATCAGCTTTCCAACAATTTTATTTCCAACCCCTTTCCGCGTATTTATTTATCGCGCAGAACCGAGCGCTGATGCAACCGAAGCTGCCTCCAGGGTCACGTTGGTTTTGATGTATGAAAATTTCATTTTTCAGCTTGTTTTGCTCGCGACGTATTCCAACGTTTATTCCAGTCTAACACGGAAAAGGATTCATTCTCCCCTTTCTTTTTGTCACACTGAATTATGTATTTTTCATTATCAAAATCACCGGAAGGAATCTCCACCTTTGGAATTCTTCGGCACTCGTATCCATCGAGAGTTCGCGCTTCCCTTTTTATAATTTCAACTGCCAAAGTTATCTCGCGGACACCGTTGCGTTTAAAAGTGGAATAAAAGTTATCCAATGAAAATTTATCAGATACGGAATCATGAATAAAAATATACAATTGTTGTTTGCGCATTTTAAAGTTTCGGATAAAGAAGAGCTTTAACGATAACAGGTAACGATGCTCGCGTATTTCGAAGTTTTGGGTCGTGGAGTCTTTAGAAACGATAAATAATGCTCACGGCATTGCGAGTTTCAGGTAAAAAGCATTTAATAATACACACCTCTCGAATACGTATCGTAGCAGGAACGAAGCCACCTGGTACTTTGTTTTCCACGATTCCCATTAATCAATGGGGCTGGCAGTATGTCTCTCGCTACGCGTGTTATTTTTATTCTTTGTACATGTATATTATATTGCACACTCTATCGTCCATATTTCTTTCACCGTTTCGTCGAAAGAGACATTAATCAAGCAGCGGGAGTTTCGTTTGTTTCTCGTTACGATAAAAGTGGCTTCTCGATGGAAATATCCTCCCCGTTTCAGTTTCGTTTCAATTCTTTTTTTTTCTTTTGTTTTCTATTTCGTACTCTCGTTACTACTGCATCGTATCCGATTAATGGATTACTTTATCGCGAAAAACATCGCAATAGCGAAAACTCGATTAAGTTCGCGATATTTTGGAATGACGACTGACTCTGCGATATTAGAAATATTTCCCAAATTTCATGTGAAAACGAGGGTAAGGTGTACCTAAGTTTTATGTAGCAGGAAGAATTTGTTTATGACAAACTCCGTGTTCTTTTGATACTAGAATTCTTATTATAAATGTTGGTGGAAGTGAAAATGCAGGTAAGCTTTATGCCAATGGAATATTTTCTTTATATTTTGTTGCTTTAGAAGTTGAATATTTCTTTATCAATCTTTGCAGAAACGATCAGAAATACAGCTAATCATTTCGATTGAGGTAAACGTTCAGTTCTATCGCAACAAGGATCCTCTTCAAAAGTTTCCACAAATATAAAAAATAAACACGGCTAAGCTTCGCGTCACCAGAGCACTCCGTTTCATACGTTGTTCCTTTTGAAGCAGGATACGTTTCAACAATTTTTATAAAAATGATAATGAAAGTAGCTAATCTCTGCGCGACAAGAATGTTCCGTGTAAGATTAACAGTCCGTTGTTACAAAACCTTACATACGCCTGTACTCGTTTCCACCGAAGATTTGATTAAAAAACAAAATATTCTAAAATTCCGAGAGTTACTCGGAGCCCCCGAACATTCCGAAGGTATTCGGAGTTTCCTTTAAAAAAGTAGAAAGATTTTCCGCGAAACGCGATTGCGCGTCGACGCCGCTTTAAATCTCGCCGTACCGCGATTAATCTCTTCGCGTATGTACAGTGGCTTTTCCTCGCGGTGTAACAAGAGTCCGCGGCCTGATATTGCGTTCGTCAATTTTCATCGTCATCGTATGTACATACGCGTGTTCGTTAGCGCGGTAATATCGATGATACAACGCGGTATACGCGTTTCGACGATAGATTTTCATCTCCGCGAATCTCGCAAACGAGGAATCCAGATTGGGTATCGATTGACACGCGGCCCGCGTCCCATTCGCGCAAACACGCACGGCGGTTTAATTTTCGAAATTAATTACTTCTCTATCGTTTGCGGGCTTTTCACCGGCGCAACGGCCTTCGAACGAACGAAGGGCCGTACGCGGCGATTTCAATTCGGCTCTGGAAAACGCAGTGGAAAACGGTTACGCGCAATGTGTTTGCTGTACAGAAGTCTATTGTTAAAGATGACTTCTCGACGCGGGTAGAATTAATCGGCGTGTAATCGCGCAAGGCGTGATGGATATATTGGTCGTCGAATATCGAATACTTAAGAGAGAAGAGACTAGTTTGTAGAATGATAATACTGACTTCCCTCTTTTGCATCGTTCGAAAGTTTCTTAATGTTTCTATAATGACGTCCTCGAGGATCAGTATAATAGGATTTAGCTAGCAGTGTCAAAAAGCTGATTTTTCCTTCTTCGCTTTTTCCAAAAGTTTAATATCCTCGGAATGTTATCCTCGAAGGTCATTTTAATGTTGAGAAGAATAAGGATGTTACAGGTTTTCGTCGGATGCGAGCCGCAGGATAGAAATGCGAGAACTGAAACTTTTAACGCGTTTTCCTCCCGACAGTTTTCTTTCGACCGCGTTGACACGATTCCTAGGAAACTACTTCCCCGATTGACTTGAAATTTTAACTAGATATCAAGCACGCGTTCCTCTATTACAGTTGGAGTAATAATTTTTATTTAATAAAACGAGAAAGGCTGAAACGTCGTTAGGCAACAATGACGTTTTTTTTTTTTATTAATTGGCCATTTCCTTATGTTATCACACCTCTTCTTTTGGGAGCTCTCCGTAATAGCGACGGACATAAACGAATAACACTTTCTATCCATTTTTGTCCCAACGCTTTACGATGGGAGATGTCGTGACAACCTGACGCACGTGTTTTTTTACACCCATGCCCCGTCACCACAACCACACCTATTGCGTATATGTAAGCTCACAAGCATTTATACGGTCCCTTTAAACGTCGGTAAACATATACTTCTAAAGTTGATATTTATTCAACCAGAAGATTTTGTTTTAATTCTCTAAAAGTATCTATTTTTAGGCGTTGCAAAACAGATCGATCGCCAAACCCTTAACGGGTCATATGCGTTTCCCGGTTTCAAAAAATCGATCTTTTGACATACTTTGAAGGGTACAGCTTTTGGAAATATTTTAAGCCCGTATCTAAAATATTGACGAGGTTATATCTATTTTTGACGAATCTAGTCAAGCCTCACGGCAATCGCGCCTGCCAAAACTTTAAATGATCAATCGGGTAGAGATTTTCTAGTCAACCTATGATTCAGTGAAATTCCGCAATATTTATCTACGGGTCGCCGGTTATTTCGCGCGCTATTAAACGACCGAGTTGAAGATTATAGTTAACGCGTTAACGGTTGATGCGGTCTCCTGGGTTACTGCGTTGACGTCACGCGTTCACCTGCGTATCTAGGTATACGTATAACCGGGGAGGGGAACAAAGGAGTACGGTGTTATGCGATAGCGGCGATATTGTTCTGACGTAATCGAGGGACTGCTAAAATTTCCTTTGATTCGACGTGTCGTGTGCATCGATGCGCCGCGTTTAGATTCGATTACCGTTCGCTCTCAAACGTGTAAAGGTGCAATTCCTATGCGACGACCGAAACGACTGTAGCACCGCGAACCGCTTTGTTTTTTCATCGCCGTTGATAGCGTGTCTTCTTCACGCGCAAAGGGAAGAGGAAGAGTTATTGCTTGGGCTAAGTTAATTGAAAAGAATTGACGAATCTAATCCGATGTACTCGGCAAGGGACAGAGAGGGATTTCAAAATATTCTTATAGGGAAACATCTTTTAAAAGATGAATCAATGTTTAGAAGAATTTTCCGGTTTAACGTTGAACAGTTGAATCATGTTTTGTACAAGTTTTGGTGTTCATGCACTAATTCAATTAGTTCTGAGTCATCTATTTTACAAATAAAATATGAAAAATTATATAACAGAGGCCTTGCTATAATCCCTTCAATCGTCGCAGAAGAATTGCACCTTAGCGTACGAATTCCCGGGACGCGGTTTTCTTCCTCGCTCTTCAACGAATTACGTATTTACTACTTTCCATTGCTTGTAATCCTCGAACCAACTGGGTAGATCTTCTACAGAACTTTGATTGCTCGAAGCCGAAGATTAAATGTTTAGTTTACAAATTTGATCTATTAAGTATGTATTCGTTGCTAAGTTGATCCATAGTTAATGTTAATCTGTTACCGGTTTAACTTTTGATCGTCATCCAGAATAAAGTGGACAAATAAATTACGCACATTAATTGATAGAGAAATAGGTTTTATCCAGTCAGAGATGGATCCAAATGGAAATATTAGAATAGTCTGGAGTCATGCTGAGGTATTCCAAACTTAAATCAGAATATTTTCAAAATACTGCCGTAATTTTAAGATATATTACATTCCGAGGAATTTTTGTTCTCCTACCCAAAAAACATCCTCGGTTAACGTAAAGAATTGTTGTTAAAGAATAATTGCTCGTCATAACGATCCGCGTAATTAATGAATTAATACAACTACCTCGAAATATATCTAAATCTTATATCACTATAAACGCAGACTAAAGATATTTATATGATCCAACGATTTTGGAATCGCTTTTATATTTTTCGCAGTGATAATTCCGCTGTGAAGATCACATCGCAATTTTCTTCCACGAAACAGTTTTTTAGTATCAGAACGTTTTTACTTCGACTACATCAAAAACTCATATCGCGTTACGATGGATACAAATGAACGTTCGATTTAATCCGTAAAACGTTTAACGTACACGCGGTGCTTCGGCAAATGTCAGAACTTCGCGCAGGTAAATCTTCGGCTTATGAATTTTCAAAAACGAACGTTCCCAACTATTGGCAGGTTTTTTGCGTGCCGACGTCCGTTTCGGTCTTAACGGATACCACGTAACACCCCCCGACAGCTGTCTCTCGATCCTCCTTCCCTACCCTCGTTTCCATTTACGGTTCCCCGCGTTGGAAGATCCGCGACGAGTACACGGAAGCGCAAAGTGAAACTTACTACGCCAAACAAGGCTGCTTTGCAGTTATAACTTCCCGGATACGACGAGCCTCCAAAATGGCGATAGAATCAGTTACTCGAAACTTTCGTGTTTATCGGGAACGTATCGTTTTGCGTCAGAAGACACTCTTCACCGTTTGTTTTCCCGCAAGAGTGAAATAACATTCGGTAATTGTATTTATATTTATACCGCGAATGAAAGAAATTTCTAATTTTTTTGCATGTTTTCTGCCTCCGTTTTTTTTTATATCTGTTTTTCATTCAGTTTTGGTCTATTTTAAAGTTTTATAATTACACTTTGCTCGTCGCGAAATAGAATTTAACAAAAATTGGCGTCACCGGGAAGCTCCTAAAACGCGAGTGGAAACGATCGATGAAATTGATTGGTTTATTTAATCATCACGAGTGGTTGCTAAGAATATCTTTTCTTCGATTCGGTAATAAATTTTAATTAAAAAAAACTCTCGTCATTTCGCGCATCGTGATATAATAATTGAACGTATATTTATTTTACGCAAAACATATATTTGACGAGCAGAAATACGATTCGTATTCGAGCGTGGGTTTAATTTACGTTTAACCCGGATTGCTTTACGCTATTGCAGATGTTCATTATAACTTCATCGTAAATTTCAATTACACCGTACAAGGTGTTTCATAAATTATAGGTACTAACTTTACGGGCTGATAGAGTCTATTGAAATAAATCAAACACCTTTAAAGATATTCGCTAGTTAACGTTGATATACCAGAAACTTTACGCGCCAAGCGTTTAAAATGATAGCCCATCGTCTTGACGGAAGCTTCTACAAATGATTATGACGAAATTACAATCAAAACGATATCGACGAAATAAAATACAGCGAATCCACGTTTGCGTATTTCTTTAAAATAATTAAACATGCTCGAACAATCTCAAAGTACCGAGCTTTCGGTAGCGCGTTTACTAATATTAAATTTTATACGTTGACATTAGCCAAGGATGAAAATCTTGAAAAGAATGACGAACCGAGAGTTTCTCTGTTTTCCGCTCATAATAGCCAGATTAAGTACATCGTTATACGAACGGTGGTCTTTTCGACTTCCCCGTCATCGTCGAATGTCGCAGTCTTTGCCCAATGGATGAGAAAAAGAAAAAGTATTTGCACATCCAGTTTCCCTGGGACAATTGAGTCCTGAATTGAGATTCCCTTGATTCGCATGAAGTTATTTCGGCCAGAGGGGGTTGTTCGAATGCGTTTGTTACGCGTTGTATGCCTGGTTCCATTAAAAGCGTTTGGAAGCTTCGAACGAAGGGGAAATTAGAGATCGCAGAACTTACGGTGAGAAAGAGAGACAATGTTTCCGCGGAGAATCAATTTAACTTGCGCGAAGCTGTAATCCCGTTCGCAAATATAATTATTCTTGAAAACCATCGACCACTTCCGATGGGAATTTCTAGCCTTCGATGTCTTCGATAAGGGTCAGTGAAAGTAACGCGCGCTTTTGCGTCCCGCGTCGGATCCCCACGAGCCCTTCAACTCCCACTTTAATCGTAAGCACGCGTATGTAAATGTGTATTAATTTATGTATACGCGAGAGATTTCCCGGACGAGCTAAACGTACGGCTGTACGCGTACGGATTTATAATTGCTCCCGTTTCTCGTAGCTGTTTATCGATCATGCTAAACATTGCGAACGGATAATGTATGCGTGCACTCATCCGCGTGTAAATGCGTGTTTGCGATAACGAACGTTCGGAGGTACAGCTACGGCTGAGCCTTTTCATTCGTAAGAGTTCTCCAGAATTTTTCGCCAATCCACGCTCGACGTTTCAAAGTATTTGGAATGCCGGTGGTGCTCCCCGTATTTACGTTTCCCCGATAAAAGATTGCAATTGCAAATGTGAAACGCCACTGAGCAAGGAGAAAAGATAGCTCTAGTTTGACACACTGCGGTTCGAACAGTTCCAGCGATGCTTATTCATGTTCGAAAGTTTGCCGAACTCCATTTTTTTGTTTGCATATGTATAGGATTTGTACAATTTTCCACTCACAATACTATAATTAACTAATTATCACATCGGTGGTATTTTAGAATTATGGATTTTAAATTCTACAGCGAATAACTTCTCCCAGATTTGTCTCATATAGTTGTAGAAATTCTAAGTGAAATACTTGTTTATGCAAAAATAATCCGCATCCTGTCGAAAATTTTTTTTACACAATAATAAAGTAACATAGAGGGTCTGACTCTCGATAAACGTAAAAAATAATTTTGACCGACTTTGGAACGATCGAAAAGAATAACGGTAGTATAATTGTTGCACTTTTGATGATAAAAAAACTAAAATCACACTTCGCCGAGGCACGATCGTCGCACGGTTAAAGTTCGTTTCGTTTACGCCCCTCGCATTACTGACGTCTCTCGTATTGACCGACCGTGATGCTTATTCACGGGAAAAAAAACTAATTAAGGGCTAAGCGATAGCAGAAAACGTTAGCGAGGCCCGTTAAACCCCTGTCCCCGTAATGTGTACAAAAAATATGTATACCGTACCGGCGTTATAAAGGTAAGCAAGCGCAGATTGGTTTTCTCGCTGAATGGCCCGCGGATGGAAAGAAACGATTCTGAAAAAACACGGCCGACCAGTCGCGCACTCGCACTACTTTCCGCTCCGTTTCCCGCCGGCTATCGTGCGAACAGAGGCAAGCTCAAACGTGGGCCGGAAATAAATATTCTTGTTTGCCGTATCATTTTCATTATTGAACGCATTTCGTATCGATTTTACGAAAGCAAATACCGTCAAATTATTCTGCGGGGTTAGAAATGGGAATTGCGAAACTACGTTTTATTTACGTTATTTTGCGGAAAATAGGAAAAGATGGGTTTTCGGAATATCTATCTTTCTGAAATGCGGCAAAATAGCTGTTATCGTATTACAACGATCGCCGATATGTTCTTGTTTCTTTTTTAACAAACGGCGAAACTTTAAACGAGCTTCGAGGAAGAAACACAATTTAATAGAGTTAATTTAATCCGTGCGAGGATACGCTGAGGGGCAGCGTGGTCGAACCGAAATTCGTTCTCGAACTATTCGATTCTTCTTGTAATTTATTAATATACAGGGTGTTCCGCGTAAGGTGGTCGCCTTAAAATATTCTACCGTGAAAGAACCAATTGAAATTGTTTTCGTATCGCGTACTACGTTTCAATCGGGTCGTTGAAACCATTACGCCATATCTTTTATCCCTCGTTATAGTTCCAAGTTTTCAAGGTCACCTAGTATGTTTTTTATAGATTAACCGATAATTTTTTTGCATCCATCTTTCAGATATTGCGAGGAGTTCGTCAAGTATCGTAAAATATTTTGTTCCCCATCGAAACCGAAGAAACGGTAAAAACAGAGTATCCTGACGCAAAGACGGGCGTAAAAAATTATAGGTTTGACTATAAAGATCTAAAGGTGACCTTTGAAACTGCTGAAAAAACGAAACAACTGATAAAGAGTCTCTTGAAACCATATTATGCGACGCGTTAAACATTGATTTCCCATCTCCTCGAGTCTATTACATTCCGCACGCGTATATGATGTTTAAAACAGAACCATACGCTTAGTATAATTTACCATAAGTATCGTCAACTTTTCTATTATCAACCGCGATAATAATCTCTAAATTAGTTTTATTTATCCAGAAAAATCTAAAGGTAACCTTGAGAGCTGCTGAAAAAAAACCGAAACAACTGATAAAGAGTCTCTTCGAAGCACGTAATGCGACGCTGAAAGCAAAAAAAAAACAAGGCCCTCAGCCCGCCGATAACGGAATAACTTGCGGCGATCGCGTCGCTCGGTTCACCCTGTGTAACGGGCGAGGACAAGCAAAGCCGATATTGGATATCGGAATTGATAAATCCGACAACTAATTGAAATATTTGCCGTTACTTGAGTAGCCCGCGCGAATGCATTGCTCGCGAGTTTAAAAGTTTTGTGGTCTCCCCCCACCACCGCCCCCCCCCCCCCCCGGGCAATTATTCTCCTCGGCCTTTTCTCATCCTATCGCGAAACCCAGCGTTATCGTTCTTGTATTTTCCCCTCTACATTATTATATAGATCCGCGCATCCTCGCCCGCGGTTTATCGTTTTCTCGATAAAAACAACGAGTAAACGTAACGAAACTTCAAACCACCCTTAACGGGCTGCAATCTGCGAGCCGAACGAGCGATCCTCGAATTACATCTTTATCGGTTTCCATCGTTGCAATTAATCGCGATTTAATATAAGAGCTCACCTCGTACAATGTTTCTCTCGGTTCGTTGCGATTCCACGTTGTTTAAAATTCACGTTCATTGATTTTTACGAGGACTCTTTAAGTGAATACGTAAAATCGCCTGGCAGGACTAGTCATTAAATTTTCGTGTGGACTGAGAAACGTTTCTCAGAGATGTAACCGCTTCGGGAGAGGAAAGACGTTATTCCATTTTTCTTTATATAACTTGGCAGGACGTAGAACATGTTTTCATGCGAAACTTTCATGTTGAGGTAGTTTTTAAAATCATGCTAATTAAATTTAGAACAATGTAACCGAAGGGGATGAGTTTTTAAAATAAATTCTCTCTCCGAGTTTCGTTAGCGCTATTTTTTATGATTATTTAAATAGTGCCATTTTTGAGTAAAATATGTTTCTCATTACGCGCAGTTTTTATTTTTGTAGCGTAAAGAGCGAAGAAACAGCTTCTGTCGTCCTTTAAAAGAATTTGAGTACAGACGCAAATTCGGTACATTCTTCCGCGAAGATATTCGACGTATCTCCAGAATTTCATCAAACTTGATAAGCTCGGGTTCGAGATTCCCTCGCGGGTGTTCATTTTGATCGCTCCTTGGTCGAACTGACATTTTTTCCGCCAGTATATTTTATTAAACTTGCTGTATTAATATCGTCGACCCTCATATAACGTGGATGTTAGATTCCATGGTATTTTCGCATTATACGAGACACGAATCACGTACGAAAAGCACGGTCAGATTCAGGAACAGTTTTGTTTCAATTATACAAACAACGATAGCTCATACAAAAAAAAATATATTTCCATTTTACCTTTAAGGGTTGTAAGGTTTGTACAAGGGTTTAACGCATTTTGGGAATACTTTATCAGTTTCCTAGCATCGGTAGGATATAAAAAAAGGAATTAATTCGGAACTGTTAGGTCGTTTTAACGGCAAATCCGAAAGTCGGATCAAAACGAACGAACGTGACGCCACTGTCTCGAGCGAACCATGGATTGTTTCTCTCAAACTTTATTTTTCGGCGCTTCCAAGAACGACTAAACAGCGTAGCTACCGCCAGGTAGAAGTTTCTTAACCGACGAGCGAACTTTCTCTCGCCGAAGATCTCGAGTAACTCGCCGGGGATCTCGTTCGAGCACAAACTCATTGGGAAAGATATCGAACTTCGCGGAACCGCGAAACACGGGTATTATCGATACCGTCGTTAATCCACGATAATTCAGCGCTGCAACGGCGACTATTGTAATCCTCTGTCGAACGAATAACTCATTTTCGGAGTATATCTGTCAGTGTCTTTGCCCAGAGTTGGATAAATGAGAGTTTCGCGAAACTCGTTACGCCGGGGCAGGGAGGGTCGCGTTATAAATGTTTTAATAATCTCGGTGATTCCTCGGGATCTATTAAGTACTTAAGGAACCTATCCGTAATGCTATAATAGATTCGCGTTGTGGCGCTATTCACGATACGCGGGGAAGTCTTCAATGATGATTGATATCGCTTCTGCCTCAAATTCACCGTGAAATACGGAGCGTGGTTTTCGCTTTAGTTTTGAAATATTGGAAGTAATTCGCGCTACTTCTTCATCTGCAACGAGCGAAAGAAACTGTATTTATGGCAATTATACTAAGTACGCAATACTGTTTTAACTGTAATACAGGCGTATGGAATGTACTAGATTCGAGGAGATGAGAAATCAATGTTTAACGCGTGTGCTGGAGGATATTGCACTTGTCAACTGGCTATCAAGCTGATACCAGAGATCGAATGCAACCGGTATGCTTTACAAAGGGATTCGACAATGCATTTCGCTACAAAGTGGCGCAATAATAGGGAGACACGGGTGTTCGGGTAATGGAACAATCGCTTTTCGGATACCAAATCTAATTCATTTACACAGAAGTCAAGAAAACTGACAGTTTATTTAAATTATATGTATACGTCCTGTAAATACGCAAAGTAATTTCAACTTTATATCTAAATGATCATGCTAGTACAATAACGTCGACGACAAAAGCGAGCCACCGGTGCATTTCTACGAAAACTTTTTAATTTAGTTAATTAAACGACACAATAGTACACTTTCAACTAAAGAGCCTTTAAATATCCGAGAATCAGCGCGAACCAATTCCTTTAGCTCGCAATTCAAAAAGAAGCAACGAAAGGATAAAGTATTTTTGAAGCGAAGTGGATTTCTTCGATCGGTACGTTCATTCAATAGGGCAAAATCTACGCTCCTATCTCGGCGAGTTTCTCGAAAATGATGGGTGAATTAAATTTCCTCGCCCCTATCCGGAAATCAAATCTGCTTTTCGGAACAAGGAGCCCGAGATACGCGAGTTAACGTTCCATTCTTTTTTTTTTTTTAAATACCCCCCGCCCCTCGTGTTTCGTAGATGCCACGATTTAATTCGCATTCAACGATCATGCCACTGAATATTTAATTCCGAGTTTACCTCTAATTTCACGGTTCACTGATTTGTGCATTTCGTTTGTTTTCCGGGTTTTGTACCTATACAACGTTATTTACATATTATATTTGCATGCGAGCTAACGAGACCGAGATCAATATTATATGTTGTTCAGATTGTAAAAACAGTACGGATGCTGGTAAAAAAAAAAAAAGATTCTGGTATAATAACTATTTGACTTTTCGACGTCGACGTCGAGCTCTTGTACAAGGACACGAATTATTTCTGGGAAATCATGAATAGTTATCGACTCTCAATACTTGCTTTTTTATGGGCTTTCCGTGCACGATGCGACAGAGCTTGGGAGGCCTTCGCTTCGATTCGAAGCACGTAAGGACGACCTACGCAAAAATCACGTGAGCGTATAACTGGTCTCTTACGGGTGTAAGCTTCCCTGCCAAAGAACCGTACCAGAGATTCAGGAATTGGTTTCGTAATATCGCGAAAATTTTCATCGAGTTACGTCAATCAAACGCGGCATTCGTTAACGAAGTCAAAAGCGCACGGATTTTCAATTGCCGTGCGTTGATCTTAACCACATACCCACGCCCACGCGATGGTTAAAACAGAATATTAAATCCGAGGAGGTTACGTTTCGATCGTATCAACGTTATTTCCGCCTACACATAATTTTCCGGTTACGATGGGCGAGAAAAACGCGAGTTCAATGGATTTTCCTTGCGTGGAAGCTTAACGATTAATTTGACTAACAGTCATACGCGAGGAAATCGAACGTTTTAAAGTTCGAGACGTCGATCGAATTGATTTTTTTAGCGCTCATTCGACCCACGCGTTTATATGTATATGTTACGGGCAATGTAAATAATTGGGCATTATTTATAATTCCCGGGCCCAAAGCGATACTCAAGCCAGGATCGTGTTGTTATTCACATTGCCCGTAACACATGTCACGGGCATTATGAATAATGCCCAATTATTTATATTGCCCGTAACATATATTTTGAATTAAGAGACAAGGTTTTATCTCGGGCCAAGTAAAACTACGCGAGAACAAGACCTTGTATATTTTCAGGAAATGACAAACGTCGGTTTTCAAGATAGTAAAACCGTATTAAAAAAATTAATTTATTATTAATAACGAGTAAAACAATTATATTCGTACTCGTCATTCGCGAAATGATTTTATCCATTCGGTAAACTAACGCCCGTTGTATGTTTCTACCGATATACGCATTATACTCTCTGGGTCCGAGGCTAAAAGAAATATCACAGTTTCAACGATCGAGAATACCAATTTAGCTGGTGCACTCTGAGCGAGCTGTATTATTCAACGCGTTTACCGTACCAACACCGCCGTTACCGCCCTCTCACGTACATACAAACTTTCCCTAAACTCCGCCAACATTACGAATTTCCGAAAATCGAGTGGCCACCGCCTGGTGGGCGAATTTTTACCCGACCCTTGCCCCCCTGCCGCCCGATTCGCCGTAATTGAATCGCGATGTAACGAGCTCTGACCCGACGCACGTTGCTCCAACTTCAAGCGACTCTCGGTACATTTAACCGATCCCTTTCCACGCTGTTCAGATTCCATGACAAAAGCACTTGAATATTATTACGATGTTTGGTCGTTGCGGACAACCGACGGTTACGATATCTAATTGAAATGCAGATTTGAAATTTTCACTGCTGCCAGTATGTTCTCCTGTCGGTGTATTCTCCACTCTCTTTTTCTTTCCTCTCGTTTCCCGAGAGAGGACCCGTCTCGATCGCATCATCCAGGCACTGGGAAACTACATTTACTTATAAATAGAAAACAAAAAGAAATGAATACGATATATTGTAGAATTCACTATATCTCTCCAACACTCGGCTTGTACTGGACAAATCACGAAAAATCTGTGTTAAAGGTCTGTCATTGAAACACGAGTAGTAGCCCCAAATTTATTAACATTTCGTAACATACTTAATATTTAATAGCTGATCTATTCTGATTTCATCGCTAACCCCACAGATTCGACTATCGGAATTTCTACAAAACGACGGTCACGCGTCATACTTCGCATCAAGCAAAACACGTTAAACGCGAAACCTTATTCGGCTTAAGTAAGCGGAACTGCGAGTCGTGGAAGCTAGTTAACCGAATGGTGTAAACGGGAAAGTGGGGAACGGGAGAGGCGTTTAATATGGCCTAGGAACTGGCCTCAACGTGGTTCGCGTATCTCCTATGCTAAGGTTCCACGTGTCGGAAGTCAATTATGAACGGCAGGAAGTTAGAGGAGGCGGGGCGTACGCGGGGGGAGGGTAGGGGAGGGGGGGGGGGAAGGGGATTGGGGTGGGTGGTTGCAAAGGGGGGTTGGTTTCGAAGACAGATTTTGCTCAGGTTGACGGCCTTCGAGGTAACTCTATCGCTAAGTGCGTCATTGCGCGAAGGTCGCACTATAAATTCGTGAGGTACCTACTTACCGGTATCTAAACTTTCGAAACTACCAAATTTGATGATGTCAACGCTGCGCGACGGGAGTAGGGGGATGGCGAGGGGTTTTGAGGGAGGGTTGGAAAGATCGACAAGCAAAGTTCGACGCGGTCAGCAAATATTTATGGGAAATAAATATTTACGCGTGTCCCGTGCCATGCGAATTCTATTGTTCGATATTAAAAATTCTGGAATCTGGGAAGCGTGGGGAGATGAAAATTCGATGAAACTTCAATTAACCGTCCGGTACGAAGTTTTAATTATTGCCCGTGTTTTTTTTTTTTTTTTTTTTTTTGTCGATGGTCGGGGAAAAGTACTTTAATAAAAGTGCGGACGATACGAATTCCCGGGGCGGAGAGTTAAATATTGCAGCGTGGAACTTTGGCTTCCACGTTCCTCGATCGCGACGACAAATATCTATTATTTGCCGGTATTATACCTTATTTTATAGTTTATACGGCGCAACGATTATCCGAACGTCGATTAACGGGAAAAGTAATTATCGACGATATCGATGATCCGATAAAGAGAATGGAAAAATGTGAGAGACTCGAAATTGACTGCCCTCTATCGACGAAGCGCACACCCGTTAACCAAGCAGTCGTTTATTTCGAAAAAGCGTATGTACGTACATACGTCTGTCATGCTTTTTAATTTTCCTTTACATACAAAAGGCGTTGATACGCGTCCCTTAACGTTTCGTTATTATACACAAAGAGCATTCTTTTCTTTCTTCGCTCGGAGCGTGCCGCCCTCAAACGGTAAAAAGTAACAAAGGAAAAAAAAACGAGAACATCTAAAAAGAGCTTCGTTTTTCTCCCGAAAACCCGAAAGCCCATTATCTCAATAATCAGCTTAAATCTAGATCATGCGCATCTCTGGATCTTCAGATCTCCAAACTTTTTTTTACTGTATCAAGTGTATTTCGGGTCGCTGGTCACGAAATAATTATAGAATTTCTATTCTACTGAAAATTATTTCACAAGGAATCACATACGTTTGCTTGCCTTAGAAATAGTTTGGAGATCCGGAGATGTGCATGATCTAGATTTGTTCCCAATAATCACTTCTCCGTAACAAATTCTTCGCAAATTAATCTGAATAACCAACGTTGTATCGCGAAGCTTAAATTACTATCAAACGCGTTACCTTCGATCTCGTACCTGAAAATCGATCACTTTCCTTCGATCTTCGCTAAAGTGCCTTTATATCTTCTCTACGACGTTTCGTACTTCGTCTCGCGGACACCCGCCGTACGTCGCCCTATTACGCGTATGCCGCGCGAAGTAATAAATCTGACGTACGTGCCTTTATTACGGCACGTGTCCTTAACCGCGGCGAAGTCGAACCTGTTATAGGAATTTTCTATCGGCCGAGCGGGTGGCACTTACATCGTCCCCGCTATCGGAAGGAGGAGGATACGTTACCGTCTGTCCGTTGTCTGCGTTTACCGAATGCCCGCCGGTAAACTCAATAAACGGTTAATGGCAGTTCGGTAATAGTATCGCGAATAGTTCGGGGGACTTTGTATCGCTACACCGTGAGGGGAATTATTTTCCTGGATTTTCCCGTCCATAAATGCATCGTCAATTAATTTCTAATTCGACCCCGTCGCGGGTGAGAAACGCTTGCCTCCTCGCGTCGACTCGTCGCGACCTAACAACGCTTTGGCCATTTCCCCTCTTTTTCACTCGGGTAAATAAACGATGGCGAAGGGGGTAAATAGTTTTACAGTTTCCACCCTCTAATTTACGTTCCGGGAGGAGACGGGAGCAGTTAAATGGTGATCGATGCTCGTCGTAAATCAAATTAATCCCCCCGATTGGATTGAATCCGTTAACTGCGATAATTACTCGATAATTGTTACGCTTCCTGACGAATGTTAAGTGTGTTCAACGAATCCCCCTTAAACGAAATTCGATTGGCAACGGTCTTTTGTAATATTTCCCTTTGTCGAGTCGTCGAGTATTATTCCACTTCGAGAGAAACGTTCCCGTTAAGATTTAACGGCACCGTCGTGCAATAAGAATATTAATAACGCTGATAACGACGCACGATTATTCGCGATCGTTATCGAAAAGTGGCCGCTCGAGATTACGCCGTATTTCGCGACAAAATCGCGCACACCGTGTTCCTGGAAAATCTTTGTTTCGATAAACGATAAATGTAAATCACCGGGCGCTTAACATCAATGGTGAATAGTTTTCCATGGAACAATGCTCGAAGCGTGGCATTTTATAGGAAGCAACCGGTTGGAAAAATGTAATGATTTTACTGGAAATGAAAATGTTGAAACCAGATTGAACGTGGTGCCACGCAGCTTTCGGGATGATTGGATTTTACAGGTACATATGTTGCGACAACGCGAGCACCAACGCCGACATGTACCGGTAAACGCAGTAATTAACGTTTAATCGGCTTTAATCGTAAGGTAATTCGATTTCATGCATAGATTGAACCTCGTGATCCGTGGATCGTTAACGTTATCGCTGATAGATCTTTCTTCGTATACCTCGACACGATTGTTCTCGGAAAGATCCGTTTTGCTTATCGGCGATCGTAAATTCTAGCGCTGGTTTTATCTCATCGTCGGTGGATTGACCGGAGTTGCGAACGGCGATGCGTCGAGTAATTGTGTCTATTACGGTGCATAAAATAAATTGCTAGGTGCAATTGGTTGAGATGGAAAGGAAATTACGAAATACAGTTTTTCGTTTTTCCAAAGACAATAAGAAGGAAAATTATAGAGGCTCGGTTAATTAATAGCGTTGATCTTAAAAACATTCGGATATTTGTCTACAACGAATATTAATATAAAAAAATGTAACTGTATTTGTCATAAATTATTAAATGGTATAAAGTGAATATTTACAAACGTGTCTTATCTTCTCAACCAGGGCTGTCCAACACGCGGCCTTGCGCTGTAATGAATGTGGTCCAACGTAAAATCGTTAAATTCCTCAAAACATTGAGATATTTATGTACGTATAGACCTACAAAAACTCTTCAAAAATTACGCCAAGGCATTTTTCTTTTTTAGACACGGTGGATATCGCATATTGTACATTATTTACCAACTTTTTTACTCAATAACTATTGTTAGAGCTTAGTATATTTTATGCACGGTCAGGGAAGATTTTTTTTTCTTCGAACGTGACCTAGCGAAGCCGAAAGGTGGGACACTCCCGGTCTAAACAGCTGGATCCAAAAATATTTCTTTATGTAGATAGCGTTTTTTAAAAAGATATTTTAAATACGGAAAAAGCTTGAAGCCAAGGGTGCGTAGGATTATGATAAAAAATTCACAATAAAAATACTACGGTCGAGGGTTTTGCGAGTCGATGGTGAATGGCGATCAAGTCGAACGAGACGGTGACTCGGGAGATCAATTTCGCTTCGTACCATTGAAATTCCACAGTGTTCGAGCTATTTTAATGCGATCAGGCGTACCTTGCAGCCGAAGGTTCGCAGAACTGTAAAAAGGAACAATAATAATACGTCACGGTTAATGCAAATTCCATTTGCGAAATTTTCAAGTACGTTGGATTTAGATTCGCGATAAAACAAAGTATGAATACTTTCTTATCCTAACTTTCGTCCCGACACCTTTTAGGATAAATCGTTAAGGGAAACGCAATTACTAAGGTAGTTTCTGTCATTACGCTTTCCATGAGGTACAAACTTTTCTGCGAACGATCGTGTCTCAAAAGAAAGTTTAAGCGCGAGTAACTTGGGCGATTCCCTCTGTACGCGATACGTCATCGAACTCTCGTCGAGGAGATTCGAAATTTTGCGAAACACCCGGCGTTTCGAGTTAAGTTTTCGGTACGCCCACCTTCGGAAACTTTCGAAACAGGTTTTGGAAATGGTCACGCGACTTTAGCGGTGCGTCGGGCACTTCGGAAGATTTCGTATGTTATCGGCAGGAGTTCGGCAATATATCGAACATAATTTGCCATTTTCATCTCGCCAGCATATTCTGTCTTTGAAGAGCTTTGTTTTTGTAATCACTATTATATTGAGACCAATTGTACTTCGTAACTTACTCGATGTATTTCGTGATTAAAATTGAACGAATTCAACCGAGTGATCGATTGAGAAACTTTAACGACGACGATATTCCAACGAGTGGGATTGTCGGCAATTATGAGTTTCTATTTGACTGGTCGATACTTCGTTATAAATAAATTACTTTTACCTTATTTGCCATCGTCGGCGAGAGTGTGCGACATGGGAGAAAAACCACTCGATTTTCAGGAAAGAAGATGCAGCGCTGTGAATACAGTTCAACCACGATCGAAGGGAATTTCATTAAACACGATTGCGACCTTTTATTATTACAATGGAAAGGGACAACTGTTTACCATTGAGACCGTTCGCGCGAGCTTCGAATCAAATGAACCGTCGCAACGCGCGTCGTACGGCAGTGTCGTACAAAAGAATGTCCTCCCTCGAAAGCAGCGAACGAGCAACGGACGTGAGCGCGCGTCTCGCTTCCATTCGCTTCTAAACGACGCGCGTATCTCGCAACCAGCAACAAAATTGCGCTCATCTCTGAAAACATTTTTCACGAGAGATCGAGCGCGAAATTTGTTCAAAATAGTCACGGTTCGTTACACTCGCGTCATAATTACTGGATACCCGAGCACGAGAGAGACTCGGAAATTTTTGCGCGAAAAAAACGTAACGCCCGACGCGTTTGACCGTACGGTCAACGCGTACCGTTTTCCCTGATTATCAAACGCGAGTATACCTCGTTAGAAAGAACCGTCCGTTTGCGGTTTAAGTATGATGGACGTACGCGGAAAAATAAAGGAAAATAGAAAATTGCAAAGTAGACAAGGGGGGTCGACGTCACGACGTCGTTTGCGGGGGGGGAGGGGGGAGGGGGTTATTCGCAGTTTCGCGCACAAAGCCGCTAAAGGAAAAGGGGGGGACAAAAACTCTCGACACACGTTTTGAACGTTTAGCGGGACGCGAATCCCTTTGTGCGAAACAATATGCCAGTAGCATGCCGGGTCTCTATTTTGCGCGGGATGTTTCTGGCTCGTTCTCTCTCCCTCTCTCCTTTTTTTCTTTTTTTTTAAATCCCGTTTTCCAAGATAAAGTTCGGCGGACCACGATGTAAATGACAATGGACGTAAAATTCGACCGTTACAAACTTTTATAATTCCCATCTAGGAATGTTGCAATTTCAGCGGTTTCGCGTACACTTCTCTTGACGATTATTCATTCTTTTTTCGTCGCCCTCTCGCTCGCGCTCGCCTTCGCCGTTTCGTTTATTCAGCTCATCGTTCTTCTCGGACAGTTTCAATGCAATTTTAATAAATCTACACCCGGCGTGTTTCTCAGCTCCCTTTGTTAATTTCCGTTTTTGTTAAACGAATCTACCGTCGCGACGCGGTCGCGCGCGCGCGCCAACCCTACGTGCAACCTTTTCGCGCTCGTAAACGCGAAAGAGGTCAGGATTTCGCGAAAAAACATCGCGAACACCTTTATGATTTTTCCGTTGTTCGCGACACGCGTCGCGCACTAATGCACCTGCACAGAAGTACCGCACGTAAGCGGACATACCGGCAGGCGTGCATACGCGATGGAACTTGAGTTTGCAAAAATTCTCGACGTACGAATAAACAAATATAACGGTAGCGTACGAAAAAAAAAAACAGTTTATTTTTTCACTGCAAATACCCTGCATGTAGATTTTCCGAATTTTTGTATCTATGCTTCAGATATTACGTACATTTATGTGCATACCGGGAAGAACAATATTTGCGAGCCGATTGTTTGCCCACCTTTTTCATTCGATGACACGAAAGGTTGGAATTTTTAATCGACCCTGTCGATCGCGTTGTACACCCTTCCCGGTTACGCGTTATTATTTTCCGCGATATGAGTTAATAACGACGCTTTTACAAATACGCACAGAGTAATTCACGCGGATATCGTACCTGGTAACGGATTATTATCTCGCTCTCCGTCGTTATCAATGAATGTTTCAAGAATTATCGTTTCGCGCGACGCGTCAATACGATTAGCAACGACCGACGCTGTGAACTTTTTCGATCGATTCATCTCCCTTTTTGGAGAGTCAAGCCGCGGACCAAACATTGGCCAACGACGATCGGTGACACGCGAACGCCGGTCTCTGGTACAACGCTTATTAAATTTGCATTTCGGTTTGCGGCAACTAAACCGTCAATAAACCTACCGATAAACCGAACCGCGTAAATTATTCGGTACCGGGTAACGGTATTAATTAAAGTGAACGTTCGGCGCAAGAAGTGTCTACCTTCGCCGTGATCGCAAGCGCGTGACAGTTTATTGAAATATAAAGCGGTACGGCTTCGCGTTTCGCAGTTGTTTTATTCATTTTTTTTTTTATATCGGATTTTGGCAGGTAGCGCGTGCTTCCTGCTTTCAAGTATCGGTGAATAATGAATCTTTATCGGGGCTGCAACGCTGTTTTTAGATTATTCACCATACCCCGCTCGTGAGCACGCTCATTTTTTCATCGACTCTCAGCTATGGTTATGGTCGTGAAACTAATACTCAGAACAGGAAATAACATCTAAAGAGAGATTTCCAAAATATCGTTTATTGCTATACACTATACACACGCACGTTCAGCCGTCGCATCATTGATTATCATTTCACGCGAAAATTATCTGGCGTGTTTCTAATCGAGTTGCCCGCATTTGATAACATATGAATTGCGGCCTAAATACACAAAATATGCCGATCACCAATCCCGTAAATAATATAATCAGAAGTTTGCGAGAATCAGAGTGGTATAAGTTAATTATACTATTTTTGGCGGGCGCATAATGTTTCATTAATCGTGTGAGCGAAAACACCCTGATCACAATATAAAGTTGTCTCGAACTAGCTACACGCTCTACTTTGATTTTAATCAGCTTATACAGGGTGTTTCTCGGATATTCCCATAAAATTGACGAGTATATTTCACAGTCGAACGGTAGAAAAAAATAAGTCTTAACGAGCGTCGGGCCGCAATCGAGATACATCCGCTTTAAGTCTTAGCACGAACGTTACTTCCTGTAATTGCTCAAAACAAGAAACACCATCTAACAGGAGGTTTCCAAAATATTGTACAATTTATTGCTATAAACACGCACGTTTACGCGTCGCATCATCGATTATCTTTTCGTGTAGAAATTATCTGGCGTGTTTCTAATCGAGCTGTACGTGATTAATACAATATTTATTTTACTCCTTGTGACATACAACGAAAAGTGAAGGGGAATATCAGTGATTTCTTCAAACAGAAAATAACATCTAAACAGTGCTAATCTGTTTAAGCATCTAAAACTGCTAAACTGCCCTTATCTTTTACTTCAACTAACGTAGAAATAAAAACCATATGCGAAATAATTTTATGCGGTAAAGTACAAATTGCATTTCGTTGGAACTTAAAGTGACCTTAAAGTGACGGAAACAAGAAGACCGCGAAGGGTGTTTATCGCAACTTTGTTTTGCCGCTTGTCAGTTTCAAGGTGTGCCTATAAATTTTGTCTCGGCACTTTAGAAACACCCTGTACGATGCCATTATTCTTTCAGAGCCGCCGGTTTCAATGAATGTTACGTGTATATCCGGATTCTGCCAAAACAGAAAAATTGGAGCGGCCCTCTCGGTCGAGATCGATATTTTCGTTCAAACGAGCTTTTTGGTATTCACTAGGGAAAGATCACGAGGGGGCGAGTTACCCCTCAAACCATTAGGGGATGCTGGGTCAGACATGACTATCCCCGCTGAGGGACAGCCTCCGGTGGAGGCAAATAAAATGCTTGATTTAAAAAAAAAGAGGATCTCTCGGAAATACTCGGAGAGACTCTTCTTTCGTTGCCTTTTATTGACGTTTCGAGTGCCAGCTTTAAAAGGTTTAAACGATACGCGAGTCGCGCTTTTCCAGGTGTTTCCTCCTCTTTTTTCTTTTTTTTTATCACCGGCATTATTGAACAGGTGAGCGCCCCACCGACCTTGAACTTTTGGCCTTCGTCTCCGTTTGAGACACTCGCGATGTTTCGCGAATATTTCGTTGGATTATCCGTCATCCTTAAAGCCGGTTGAAGGGAGCGTTCGGAAGGGACAGCATTGTATAAAAAAAAAAGAATGAATTATTATCGCGAAAGAGAGGTGCGCGTGCACGAGGAAGAAATGATCTTGGCGTTGCGAATATTATTAGGCGTCTCAAAATTCTTCGGAACGTGTACCGAACGGTACCTTTATTAAATAGTTTATTTCATTAAGTTTATATGTCCCAAGATCCAACTGAGGAACATCAAAGCGAAAAAGAAATAAAATCCTTTCTTTTTTCCAATTATTCCATTTCTCGTATACTAACGCGTATCGAAGAGCACGGTGTTTGTACTTCGGAAATATTATTCCTCACGAGTGAAACACCGTGCGTTCTCATTACACGCGTTCTCCCGATTTCAATTTAAGTTTCAAGACGAACGAACCAGTTGAACAGGTATGCACGTTTATATAAATTATCCCGCTCTCATAGAGTTTTCAAAAGGCCGTGGAATTACCGAGGAATCCAATCTCCCATTGCGAGCGTATTGTGTCGGGTCTCTTTTGTTAAGGAATACCATTGTCCGAAGGAACTGTCTTGTTTAAGAACAATATGGTTATTGTTTCACATGTTTTCGTGACTTGGAGAACGCGCGCAATAGCTTCTAACTCTTTCGGTCACCAAGTGCCGAATATAATCGGCCGCTGTCAAGACTCATTTACTTCGTTGGTCGATTATTACGAACAGCCTGTATTAACTTTAATTTAAATTTTAAATGCGTTTAAATGCGTGTACATACACGCGTTTGTAGATAGTAAATGACATTGTAATGAAACAATTACAACCCTTTATAGAAAAACCACTTTCTATAACGTACCCAGATTTTATATATAATATTAAAATTAAAATAATACTGAAAATTATCAGTGTTAACGTACGTGTACGCGGGGCACGGGGTGTTTAACTTTTTTAATAACAAATTATGGCGATTTGTATTAACTCAGTTTGTTGCTCCGAAATGTTCTGCACGTTAAATACTCGGACTTTCGCGCGCCGCTTGACGTTCTACGTGTTCTGTTTAACGGAACGGAATTTAAATCGTCTCCGCTGGAAGGTGACATAATGAATTATACGTTAATTCTCCCGTTCCTTTGTTAGAGGGAAATAAAATACATTTAACTGTGTTTAAAAAAGAAAATCCACCCGGTAGTGTCCGCAGGCGCACGTCTGTTTCCATTTGATAATTACAGTGAGAAACTTTTCAGTTGCGCTGTAATTGAATTAGATCTCAATTTCGAATTTAGATTATACTTTCTATAAGATCCCGATGCATAGTTATTTGTTAAAAGAAATCAGGATGGTCAGTTATATTGTTCGCGGTTCGAACAATCGTTATGTCAGTTAGTTAAACGAAGTCGCGTTAACAAAACCTCCATTATTGTAACCAAGTAGGACGTATAAAAACTGCAAAATTTCGGTACTCGAGTATTTATCGGTCAAGTTATCAAAATGCGAAATGAATTTTACAATGTTTTAACGAGCCAATCCGCAAAGCACAAAACGGCGAACATAAGTGTATTATTCCCCAACGAATTATCGACGAATCTCGCTCGATGCTTTGCCGATATTATTAGGTTGTCCGGAATAAAATATCGAATTTCTTTTAATACGTTAAAATCCAACATTTCCTTTCCGGACAACCTAATGGTTTCGTAATTTATAAAGAATTTTTTAAATACGACCGTCTATTCAATAGTACGTAGATAATAATTGACTACGTTCACGGTAAAGTTGCGAAGAGTATAAAGAAAATGTAAAATATATCGCCAATAGTCTCCAATTATTTATCAAAATAATATGTCGTTTTGGAGCGACTTATGCTTCCATCTTCGTGACATTAATTTTAAATTAAAATATGGCGGTGTTACAAATTTATTATAAAAAATCTAACATTGTGAAAACATCCGACCGAATTGGGTCTGGTAACTTCTTCTCGGGCTCCCTACTTGATGGTTTAGTTAAAATATATCCCACCCATAAAACATGGTTAATATGAGAAGTTACTAACGAGACGAGACGATCCTACATCGAGAGGAAAGCGCACAGATTTGTTTACGCTTGGCTTAAAAATTCACCCGATTTGCCATTGCGGCAAAAAGATATAAGCGTTTTGCTTTTAGCATTTAATACTAGATCTTACTGGAAAGTGAGTGAAAAAGTATAACTTAGAAGCTAAACCTGGCAAATTCAAGCTTCCGCTTATGGAAGATTTAACCGCTTTAAGTGGTTTTCGGGATTACCGTGCATATCGTGCTTCGACTCTATCCATTTTCGCGATAACGTTTCTTAAACTTTGATTAACTTTTGCTTACTCGTTATACGTTTAAAATCAAGCCTTCGCGATTACGCACGGTTTTTAAGTAAAAGCTTGCCATATTATTTACGGCTTTGAAGTGAAATCTTCGTTTCTATTAAACATTCTAAAAAAAAACTTGCGTTTTAACATTTTTAAAATGTTTCATGTATCTCTTTCGCGTTTATGAAATAGAATATTTATAAACGTTTCCCTAATGTCTTTGAAAAAAATGTTTTAAATATTTTAAAGCGATATATGTACATAAAATATTTCAAGCTATGTGATTTAGAGGTGTTTTGTTAGCGTTCATTTAAAATTATAAAAACACATTTTCATTTCGGCGCTTTAATAATCTTTCGTTAACATTTCATCCAGGGCATGAAATAGAATATGAACCTTTTTCTCAATGCCTTTAAAAGAAAGGTTTTAAAATACTTTATAAGAAATTTCATTAATATCCGCATAAAATTGTAAAGAAAAACTTTTAACAAAAGTTTTTGAAAAGCTTATGAAAATGTTGATAAATTTCTCAACACTGTTCTCCAAACTATTTATATAAAATGATTTTTAAAACATTCAAAAAACATTCAAAAAACATTTCTCCTTCGAAGCAAACGCGTCAAAAAATATTCTAATGTCTCAACAACGTTTAAGAAACATTTCTGCGCGATTTGCGATAGTTCCAAGACAAAATGTTCGCAGCACGAGCTTCGAGAACCGTTTCCGACACCATCTTCTCAATCTGGTTTACAAGCTCATTTTCGATAAAGCGTGAGTGCTGTCAGGGCTGCACACATTATCACCATTATCTCGATTGATGTTCGATAAGCCGGTCAACGGCAAGGTGCACATAATAATATACCTCGAGTTATTGGTCCACAGCGCGTGTGTGGCGCGTCCGTGTGTTGGTAATGTAACCCGTAGCGCATCGTGCGTTACGCGAAGCCGTTGTTATTTACCGTCATCGACACTCGCATCAATCCATCAATTCTCTTTACCCAGTTTCGATAATGAACTTCCGAACAAACTTATTTACACCTGTGTCAAATCGACTGTTTATCCGTCGCAATATCCGCGTTAGATACGCTCGTTCGATACTTGGACTGGCAGTGTGTAAATTGGCAGAGGTATCGTAATCGTGGGAAAGCTTGAGCCTGTATAGTTTTCCCTTTTTAAGAAATGGTAAAATACTTTTCAGAATTTATACAGATAGTTTTTTGCAATACTACGGGAGCTTGTAAGAATAAAAGTGATGCGGGTTAACAAACGTCATAATGTAAGTTCAAAGGAGTTATGAATTTATATAACTGTAGAATTTGCATCTCTTAGTATTCGGTTTAAAAATTAATGCGCAAAATACTGTTACCCTGTTATAAATAATGATTTCATATCTGACCCAGAGATTAAAAATATTTTTTCTAATCTCCATCAGTTCCCAAGTGTAAAATGATTGTACACGACTGATTTAGGCAACTATATTTTATGACGGTTCTTATCTTTTGCCACTAGGTCTAATTGTAAAATGCATTAAATTCCTCCGAAGACTATGCAATTTACTTACATCCCTCGCACTCTCAACGACTCTCATACAAAAACAACGTTGATCATTAAATTTCTCTCACGGTTCGCGTTTTTATTATACGTACTGTCACACATAGTAGAAACACAATCGAACAATGTCCAACAATTTCTCGTTTCGTTAAATCCACTATAAAAACCATTAGCGCCCGAAAATTTCCTCCAAACGCAATTCTCCGGGGCTAAATTCGTAATTATGCAAACCAACGTCAAAGCACAAATTGTACTTCTCGTCCAACTACGTTCCTTTGTCCCTCGACGCGAAGAAAATGAGCTGTCTTGGACAACTATACGAAATGGATGCCGAGGGTAATTTTCGAATTGTCATTCAAAATTGATTTCGAGGCGATCGTAATTCTAAAGGTCGCGCTTCCAAGGGAAGCTCAGTAATCGGTAGAAGGAGGCAAGAGTTCTTTGTGCTACCCGAATTACAAGTAATTTAGAGATGACCCGGGAAGGACTGTTCCCGACGTTCCCTTTTGACAGAGCAAACCGTTTGTTCGCGCGGTATGCTCAACTCGGGGCGAGTGCTACTAAGCCGCGCTAAATTAATATCAAATAGCGGTGCACGCATTAATCCGCGAGGGCCACCGGAACGAATCCTGTGATTTAAGTGCCATCAAGTCGACGATTTGGATTCTCTTTGGGGGGACGCCAAACGTATCCTCGGAATATCTTTTGCTTCTTTCGCAAATGGAACGAACTGTATTTCACGCTGTGCCCGAGCGGTGGCAAAGGTAATGGTAATGGGAACGCGAATAATATTAGCGAGCAGTTAAACAGTTAGGCAAGCGATTCTGTACGCATAGTTTGCCAAAATTCGTATTTCTTACACGTATATCCCTCGTGAATTAACACGTTAGCGCGAATACAAGAAAAAAACGATGTTCAACTCTTGACATACTTCCTCCGCTGTATTATTAATACACCCACGTTTTCTTTTAAGGTTCATTTTAATTAGAATAATTCCCAGCGTTATCATTGTTCGCACCTCTGCGCTCTCCTTTCGTTAATGACAGAATTTGCGAAATATTTTTTAATGACTTCGCTCCTTTTCTACCCTCACCGTTTACGTTTTCCTCGCCGCGATACGGAGATTTCGTCCGGCGCACTTCAATTCATGCGCCCGAAACGAGCACGGTTGTTTAATTCGATCATTTTCTCTGCACGGTATTAATGCTACCCGCGACGCGCGCGTCATTTCGATGCACCTACACGCGAGTCCAGATATTCAAACTTCGGCATATTCTCCGGGCGGAATGCGTTTGTACGCGTATCCCGCAATAATAATTAATTATTTCAATTAAATCAGCATCGAGGCACCGTGCAACGGGACATACGTAATTGAGATAGGAACTAATGCAGCGGAATGTTCGGTCCAGCGAGTTGCTTAATGTCGGTAACAAGTTGCTAACGAGTCTCTGGATGCAGTTTGACTTAATCGTCGGATCGAACGATCCGGCCGGAGTTCTAACGTCCGACTGCGCGACGGGAGACGGTGTTTAAAGGAAATGAGTTACCGGCATTTACTCGGAAACTGTCTTGAAAATACACGCTATATACACGCGCTCGAGGCTCGTTGCACATTTCGCCCTCGTCGCGAAGCGCATACACGGTAGAGTCTACCGCATCCGAACACCAATTATCCGAATAATCTAATGTACGAATATTTTACTGGCCGGATGTTACGTTATCTGCACGGCGTGTATTCTCGCGGCACGCGTCGTCTCCTATTCCAAATAGCCTTTACGTATGCTTCCCTCTGTAACGATTAAAATTAATTTCGATCGTAACAGTTTAATGTGAGACTGAGAAACTCGCACGATCGCATAGTCAAGGAATATAAAAATTTTCTCATTTTAACACTCGTGTGTCTTTTCATATTTTTAACATCGTGATTTGCTTCTGATTTCGTTTCGTTTATAAAAAATATATCGCGCGGGATATTTTCTATTTAGCGCGAGAAGCACGTCCGTTGTTAGTTATCGATAAGTCATTATACGGAGATTGAGAATAGCAATTTCGACGAATTTATTTCTTTTTAATATCTTAACGTATGAAACATAGTTGGAGTATTCTCTTTTATATTAATATTCCGCGCAAACTAATGGAACGTAATGAAATGGACTCGGTCTATTTGAGCTCCGAACCCCCGTATTCAACGGAAAATTTAATACGAATTATTCATAAACCTTTTATACGATATTTGCAAAGCGTTTGTCAGTATGAAACTTATTACGAAAGATTTATATCGTTAACCAACTATTGCTCATTTCCATCAAATGAATTCTAGAGAATTTTATAATTTATAATTTATAATTTATACGCTAGGATTGGAATTGTTTGTGCGAATCAGTTCCAGGAATCATTATCTGCCAAACTCGAGTGAAATGTTGAATTCGCTAATAATAACAATGATGATAATAAATTAATGCGCGTATTCATTTCTACGTTTCCCGCAATACACTCGTGATTAACGAAACTGAGATTGTTCGAAACTGCACCGCGCGGCATCTTATTCTCGTTACATACATCCTATTCAAACAACCTTATAACCACTATCGAATTGAATCTAAGCCATTAAAGGGTTTCGCAACGTGAAACGTACACGTAGAAGCACGGATAATGGCAAAGTTTCCCGAGATACGGAGCACGAAATTGAACCGAAATTTGATTAGGGTACCGCGCCACACAATTTACTAGTATGCACGATGCAATGTATGCCAGTCGTGAGGTAATGCGTCGCGGACCATGATATACTTTTCGCGAGATACAAATTTTCACTCTACACGACGCACAATATTTTTCCACGTTCGAGCTGGAACGAGAGAGAGCGAGAGAGAGAGGGAGAGAAAAAAAAGAAATTCGTCTACCTCCCTCGGCTGAAATTTCCTTAATCGACAAAAATACAGCGCGCATACTCTACATTTTTCTCGAACTGAACGTTTCATTCTGAATTTTCAAAAATTCGTTCGCGTACCTCGCGGACGCGACGTCGAAAAAAATGGTCCGTTGGATTTTACACGGCGTACCGCGATAATACAAATATATAAACATTTGACAAGGAAGAATTTCATAACGAAGTCGGAAGGAACGACGGCGCGGTTACGATCTAACGAGCGATGAGCAGTACTCTCGTCGGGACAAATGCGCGCATTATGCTTAGTAATCTTCGAAATTAATACGGATTCGCGGAAGCGCGCGAGATACGTACACGTCTTGTTTGGCTTTCAAGTGGATTTCAAAGGTCGCCGATGTTAATAATGGAAAAATTCTTCGACGCTCGGCCTCTCCCCGCGAGCAAAGTTATTCTCGAAGGTCTCGGCACGATATTCCTCCTCCTTTCGTCCGTTATTATCTCATTTTTTAGATGACGCAGAAAGCACTCTCATCTCGCGGCTCGCCTAAGGACGAGTATATTCACTGACTTTCGAAAGTGCGCGAGTCGTCCTTCTCTCTTTTTTTCCTTTCTTTCTTTTCTTTTTTTTTTTTTACTTTCCCTTACCACTTCCCTCGGACTGTTTTATTCGGGTCACGGAAAATCTCAGGTGTATCTCTCCTTCTTCGCTTTCTCACCTCGCTCTATTTTCATTCCGCATCCCGGCAGAGATTCGAGAACAATGAGCGTCGTTTTTAAACGAACACGGGTACAAGGTTGCAGGACGATGAAGATATATTCCGCGTATGGAAAAAAAAAACAGCGACGTTATCTCGATTATGCGATGTACGGTGTCAGCTCGTGCAAATTTCTCCCGTATTTATCGCGACGCTCTCCGTATTAAATTCTATTCGATCGCTCCGATTTGAAGTACGCGACGAATATTAAATCGCGGTACTTAAGTCTGAAATTGGGGAAATCGCGTTGGACCGTGTATCTTTGTGGAGTCTTTCCCTCGATCCTAAGCATATCTGCGAAATTTGCCTATTTTAGTCTATTTCGGTATCTACTTTATATTTAGATTTTGGTATTTTTTAAACGTTTAATGAGAAAAATATTATTTAACGCAGAAATGAGTTTCAGCGTGCAAAGAGAATGGCAGAGGTCGCGGAGAACGCGTTAATTGGTAACCGCGGAAGAGGGAAACGCGATCGGGATAAATCCGCGAGCACAAACTTTGCCGGTACTCTCGCGGAGATTTAAATATCGGGGAAAGAAGAGATAGAGGATAGTCGACTTTAAGGAATACCCGTAGACCCGCCGCCCATTCCGCTCTATCACTGATCCGAAAGCCAGCGGATCTCTATCTACAAATTGTTTTCCCCGACATAACGGTGCGATAAACCGAGAAATACAGTTTAATAGTTACCCCCAGCTTTTATGGCTGCTCGGCCCCATGGTTTTTTTATGATCACTTTCTAAAAGTACCTCGGCCTTCCGGATGGCCGGAGCTTCATGAAAAAAAGATATCGCAGTGAGGTCTTTACAAAGAATATTATAAACACTTCGTAAGCTTTTACGTTCGTTGGAAGGCTGCCGAACCCGTGCTCGCGCTTTCGATGCTTTTTATAGAACCTCGCCCTTTCTTAACGTAATTCAATTTGTTCGTTGCATTTGACCGGGAAATGGTGATGCGCGAAACGATTGGATTAAAGAAATTATTTATCAATGCGCGTTTTTTTGACAAATTCTGTCCGTTATTCTTTTCGAAGCTCGCGTCAAGGCAGCAGGAGAAATATTATTGTAAATCATTTCCAAGCTACCGTGAAACTTGCATTCGTCTATTTTGATAATAGTAACGACGTCGAATTATTCGAATAGATAGATACAAAATTATGTTTGTGTTTACGCATGTATCATGTCTAAAAATATTTATATACGTTTCTATAAATATGATATAATAATACGAAAATCCGTAGAAATATCGTGTAACTTACACATTGTTGGAAAACTCGCGTCGACTCGTGCAATATTTTCCAAACGATACTCCGCGAATAAATATTTCCAGCGAGATTTAAAAATGAACCTGGATGCAAATCTGGAGCGAGACGCGTATTCCTTCTCGGCAGAAGATGAGATCTCGAAAATAGTTTGTGGCTGAAAACTGAATCTGGCATTTCCCCTTATCGAGTCGGGCGAAAGTGAAATCACAAACGAGGTGGAAACGAGATAGAAACTGTTCTCGGCGCGAGGATCCAGCATCCTTCCTCGCCTCAAATTTTCGTAATTCTCTATCGACCTCCCGCTTCCACCGTTGTATAACTTTGCACAAAGAATCAATTCTTTCAAAGCTGCCGGGGGTTGCGTTTCTTTGACCGAACGACACTCGAGTTTCGCGACCGCTTTGTCATTGATGCGAAAGTTTCGTTGCAAAGGAACGCGTGTTCGAAAGTTTTCGAGTAACGGGACCGTACGAATGGGGGCACTCGATGGTACTGCCATTTGAGTGCGTTTCGTTGTGCTTTTTGCCGCAAAAGGTTGTGAGAAAACCCTCTCTACTCTCACTCCGGCGGAATAATGGCTGAGCGAGGACTCGAATGACATGGGCAGAGAGCACATTCGAGTGGAAAATGATCTGATGTCGGTTTATCGTTTTTCCTTTATTCCGACGGACGGGCAACCCGACACGGAATTTGACTTTTGTTTCCACTCAGCGTTATCGCGAGCTGTACGAGAGCGCAGCGATTATAAACTATTAAGAGTCTCGTACAGCGACGTTTGATAACATTCGTTATTCGTCGTATTTTTCTCCGGATAACGAGTTCATTTTTATGATTATTTTCAACGTTTTAGTAACTGGGCTTAAACGTGCAGGACATAAATTTTGTTCTCCCTTGTACGTAAAATAATCGCGCAAGAACATAAAAAATGTCGAGGAAAAGTCGAGGAAATTAATAAACGAATAATATTACTTTTAATGTTATCCTGTAAATTTACTCGACGGGCCTTTGTAGGCGCTGCGATTATAAAAAGAACGTGTAAATGAGTAACTTTAAGTTCAAACTGTATATGAAAAATGAATTCAAATCATCATGATTATGAAAGTTAAATTAATTGCCGAATACAATTTTTCGGGGAGTCATGACTTCCCTTGCGATCTTTCGAATCGTAAAAAATGTGGAATAGGATTCACCGCTGGAATCCCAATTTCTAATGCACCATGCTCGTTCGATAAGCCAACATTCGTAATCTTTCATTTCTGCGAAAAGCCGGGAGCGCGACGCAACGCATTAGGTGACCGCACGAAATTTCCTCGGCCGTATAACTAAATCGAACGACACCAAATCTCGTGCGATGTTTCGATTTATCGGAGCGATAAATTTTACTTTGCTGCGCTGCCCACGCGTAGCAGAAGCGTGTTTTTCCCCCTTTTGTCGGAAGCTGATGGGAAATTTCGCCATGATCAGCGGATCACGGAATGTCTATACGTATGTAGATAGAAAAACGTTTTTACCTTTTGAGGGAAACGTAACGGGGCAACGCGATAGGCTCGCACGAAAATACTCCTAGTCGATTTAGTCGGGAAATGCGAGAAAATTGCACATTTTTCAATGCCATGTTGACGGCGCGGTACGCGGTAAAATTTAGTTGCACTCATCGCTCATTCCAGAAATTGGATGCTGTCGTTTTTCCCCCACCCGACGATTGATATCGTTTTAAGAGAAGCTTTTTTTAATCAGCGAGACATTTCGAGGTTATCAAGGATATAAGATCCAATAAGATCCATTGGTTCGTAATTTTTGAACGGTGCATTTTATGCAAATGCGTATTTTGTTGCAGGGGACAGAGTACCGCAAATAAAAAAATAATCTAAACGTGTATTTTATAGTTAGTAAAATGATTCATCTATTTATCAAACAAATGCCCGCTTTAATATCAATCCTCTCCCTTCCGTAAAAATGTATAATCAGAAAAAATCCGCAGTTTAGTAATTACTTTCGAATAACTTGGAGTAATTTGCAAATTCCCGAGTAAACTTACTTTCCCCCCCTACTTTCGTTTTAATCCTCGCGTTAAATCGGTAAATCGAAGTTCCGATAATTATGAAAACACGATACAACGGGTCCGGGGCGATTTCGATTCCCAAGGAGTCCTTCCAAATTGAGTTTCCTTCGCGCCTTTCATTTTATCAGTTAACGCCCGTTTTCATCGTCGTTCGCGGGTGCTGAATTTCACTTTCAAATTGGTATCCGAAATAGGGGCCGTAGGCTCTCCTGCCCCACCTTCCTTCCCCCCCCCCCTCTCTCTCTCTCTCTCTCTCTCTCGCGCGCGCGGTCGATGGATATTTCCTTTGTAGTCTTAGCGCCGCCATTGAACGCGTAAATATTTCAATGTTTGGATATTTTTCGTCCTCGCGGCGATCCGTAGAAACGAATAACTAGCCGACGGCGCGAGAGGCGCGAACTCTCCTCCTAACAAAATATTGTTCGACGTCACGACTGACGTACAGCCTCGAAAAGAAATTCTCAACGTTTCCATTCCCTCCCCTGGAGCATTTTCAAGATTAAATTTCGGTCTCGTGCTTCGCATTTTCGTCGCGTTATTTTTTATTCACGCGTCGTCGACGATAATGCTTCCCCCCCCCCCCCCTACACCTTCCCCGACGCCTCGACGCGATAAACAATTCCGAACGGATACTCGTCGAGCGTCGCGGCAAATTTTCGTTCGGTCGGGTCACTTGGCCGAATTCTATCTACCCGGCCGACATACATTTTTTATCGCCGTTACAAGGAGAACGATATCGGTCTTCGTTTCGCCCATCCGCCGGGAATTCCCAAGGATCCTTTTCCTCCTTTCTCTTCGTTCGTCACTTTTCCGTCCCCTCAGCACTGCCACCCCCGTCGGACACACCATAGCGTTGCACGAGTTTCGCGCAAGAGTATTTGTCCCAGGCGGTTGCTATGGGGATACCCTCTTGGCTTTTGTTTGGCGTCGAGCAACAGTGCGTGTGATTTCTCCCTTCTTTTTGTATTCCTCTCTTGCGCTGCCTCGACGCATCCTTCTTCCTTTTCTTCCTTCTATTCTTTCTCCTCCTCGTAGGTTCCTTTGGTTCTCTTTCTCGTCCTCCAACGTCCACACCAGCCCGTTGGGATTTTTCCGACGGATGGAGGAACATTGTTCGTTCTTCGCGTTGGGTTCTATACGCTATTTAATGCCGCGGAAAGTATTATCCTTGCTCGCTCGCGTCTCTCGACGCGCGAGTTCGAGTTTACACCGACGAAATGTGTCGCGATAAGTTTCCCTTTGAGAGCCGAAGAACCGTCGCGTTAATTTATGTCCCTTCTCGCTGTATCGACGACGCGGTCGGTAACAAAGTCGGAAGAGCGAGCCTTTAAATTTCATTGTCAATCTTCGTCGAGAGCAGATTCTATTGATATTTCGGATAAAGTTTCGGAGCCTAAGGTAACTTATCCGCGGATAGCTATTATCTATTCTGTGAGAGAAGCGGGCGTATACTTGGAGAGGAGGATTTCGTGTAAAGGAAAGATCTACTTCTAACGTAATCGACTTGATAGCGTTCGTCGAGAGCTATGAAAGTAAAGAGCAGCTGGTGTTCCAGTTCCCATAATTCCATTTCACTCCACATTCACCTAAATACATGAAATTGTTTTGAAACTCCGCGAGGAGTTTCCACGCAACGGCATTTCGATATACAGGGTTTAAATATGGATTTTAAAACGAATAGCTTTGAGAGTAATTGTTTCGATCGACATTAAAGTTCTGGTATAAAGAAGCTTGGTCTGGTTTTAAAAAATCGTTCTACGCGCATCAAAGCGCGTTTATGCGAACGTAATCTTTCGAAATATTGTATAATGCGCGGCAAAACGTTGAGAATTAATAAATTAGGAAGTTAATCACTTGAATTCGGCGCGTACGTTTCGAATATTCAATTTTGAACTCTATTTTTGTTTCAGCGCGCGAATTGATTAATTATAAAATTAATAATTCTATCAGGATATATTAAATGGAATGATTCTATCCCAGTCGTGAATATTAACCGGTTAATTGACAAATCAATGGATTTTGTTGCAAACGCGAAACTGATCGTTGAACCGTTCGACGTACCTCGTCGCGAGAGCGAAACTAAATCGTTTAACTGACAAATCGTTATTTCCATTTATGGCAATTCTCGCGTTATACTTCGATGAACGAGGACCGAATGTAGAATTATTTTACGACTTTCGGGAATCGTTTCGTTCGCTATTTTCTTTGCTTTTAAGACCCACCTGTGGATCCGCTAGCTTCGTAAACATCGAGTCTTCCGTAAACGTATCCGAAGTAGAACTCGTATACATATAGATACGTACCTCGACGTTATCTACCACTCGTTCCCTAGATAGAACAACTACTTCTCGGGAAAGTGATATTCGCAAGAAGGAAGCGCGCGTTAGAGCGAGTTACCCGAATGGAAAGATCGAACCGTATTACCCCGGACAAACGTATTCGATTTTGCGTCCGTGCGCATGATTTAACATGATCGAGGACATTATCCTGTGGTAGAAAATATCTCGAGCAAAAGAAATCGGAGACTCGTGCTCGATAATACATTGATCACAATTTCGCATTCCTATTTGTAAACGATATATCACGTTCGTTCGTGTAGAGTACTGATTGTGAGAAAATTTTAAGACAAATACTTAGTGGTAAAATATTAAGTGGATGAAAAATTGAAAAATGGATTGACAGAGTAGTGATTTCGTATTTTTAGTGCTAAATAATATATCACGTGTCGTCAGTATCGAATAAGATACCGAAATACTTAGAAAATCTCACCGAGGAAAATATTCCGAGGATGAAAAATTGAAAAATCGTGTCCAACAACAGATTGTCAGAGCAGAGACTTTGTATTCCAACCAGTAAATAATACATCACGTTTTGTCAGTATCGAATGGAAAACCGAATTGGTTAACAAACCTCGAGGTGGAAAATACTATCAGGATGGGGAAATTGAAAAATCGTGTTCAATAACGGATCGTCGGAGCAGTGATTTCCCGTCGAAACCTGCATTCCATTTCCAGAAATGTGCAAATAAATGTACCTTCGTTTGATATTTGCCCTATCAGCGGTAGTAGCGACCAATTACTTAAAATCACCTACAACGTTAATCCTTCGAGTTACGTTTATTACGCGTATCGTACGACAAAGTGAGATTTTCGAGGACCGTTAGTTTCTTTGATTCCTCGTACTCGACTCCTTTGTCCTCGCGGAAAAGGACCGTAATTTCATCCGCTTAATCATCGGGTACTGCGCGGAAGAACTGAAGGTTTCTTCCGTGAGCTCCGTTCAAGTACCTTTGCCGATGGTCGCTCCCAGATGAGTTTTTAGAATGATGCAAGATGAGTTTTTTCCAGATTACTTTCGAGGCTCGATTTTATTAAGGCACTTCCCAGCCGTCGTAGATTGGTAAAGAGCAATTTATAAGAACTATCTGGTTCTTCCGTGTACGACAACTCGCGGTAAAATTTGCTAGGAAAAGTTAGCCCCTTTCTACGAACAGCAATCACGGAAATGTTTTTCGCATTGCATCGAGTTTGCACTTTCGCGGTGAAAGTTAATTCTAGATGCCATTTCAGGTTTTTCCATATCGCGCAATACTTTTTACCTTCCTCCACCAATAATCTAGGGTATCATTATTTGCCACTGTTAAATTTGCATGCATACACTTTCGAAGAACAATAACGTCGCATTGTTTCCGAGAACAATGACGCGTTACATTGTTATGCCAAATTATTGAATCGATTAATTGATAAGCATTAAATGTTACATAAAGGAAGTTGCTTTTCGACAACGATACATTGGCGAGGGAAACAAATAATTTTAGGTTAATCCTCCCTCTCTCGTAACAATTATCAAAAAAGATTCGTCCGATTGGACAAAGCGAACGACCGTGAAGCTAAGTAAACAATCGTAAACAGACATTTAGTACCTTTCAATTATGCGATGCACAATAGTCTCAACGAAATATTTCCAATTCAGATCGAGATCGAAAGAGTAAAGTAAATCTGTGGAGCAAACTCATCGGTAGATTAAACGAGACTTACCTATCGGAAATCTGTTTCTTGATGAAAATCGACAGCTCGGGGATATATAACTTCGTACCAGACGAAAATTGTTGACCCTCCGGTTATGCCCGAACCACACGAATTTGTCAAAGTTTAGTAAAGCGTCGGGGATATTGCGCAAGGTCCGTTCGACTGCAGAATACGTCAAAATCGTGTACGGAATTGATCAGGCTTCGTGGCCCGCTCAAAACTTACCGCACTCGATTATTACGACGTGGAATGCTTTGTGCGAACAATGATACCGGTTGAATATTAATTTTCACCGAATGGAGTACCCGATAGAATTTATCGCTAAAAGTACGCTAATTTAAACTTCGTTAGCGTGCCGAAACGATGAGCTTATTTACGCAGATTAACGATTCCGTTTTTGAATAAACATACTGATTTATATCCGCGTGGCGTTTCCGAAATTGCGTAGCAAAATTTACAGGAATATTATAAATCTCGAGAATGATACGCGAGTCAACGCGGGAGCTGGAAATTTGGACGCGTACGTAGTTCGTTCGCTGAAAATAGAAAGTTATTTTTCGTACTGGATAAGACAATGGGCGATGCGACGTATGAACGCTCGCTTGCATTGCAACCGGAGTAATTTTGAACAGCTTCTTCATTTCGCGCAATCACGGTACGCATCGCTCTTACTAAAACTTAAAGCTGCTCTACGTCGGAAGGAAGAAGATTGCGAAACCATGTTTTTTTTTTGTTTCACCTTGCTTTAAAAAAACACACATGTTGCAAATATTGTATCCCTTGGAACCATTTTATAAACATCAGGAATTTTTTGCTTCGTGCTAATGAAAACTAGCATCGTGTAAAAAAAGCATCCAATTCGGTATCCTCTACGACCTTTGATATCCGTTGCATATTAATATCGCTATTAGCAGTGAGCTTCGTTTCGAATCGAAGATATCGGCATATTAATCCAGTGCAGCGTTTCTCAACCTTCCCGCCAAGTGATTCAACAAACATAAATAAATATGTATTTATTTATAACAGTACCGCGACCCAAATGTTTGTAATATATAATTTCTAAATGCCCGGCAGACCGGATTCGCTGTATTAAATAAATAAATCCGATTAATCGCAAATACAAATAAAATTAGCCTTTGTTTCGCGATCCATTAAACACTTAACGCGACCCACGGATTGCGAAGCTCTGATCAAGCGGAATATCGTGGACTCGTTACCTCGATACGCGCTCGAACGAATACCACAAATTAAACGTCGATTAATTTATTCAAGAAAATCTTGCTGTCGCGTAGATCCAAAGTGACAAATCGTTTTGTTTTTCTAATTAGCGATAGCATACCGCCGACGCAAACGCAAACCGTCGACAAACATTCGGAAAATACATCCTCGCGATTTTCTTCGCTTTAACCGCAAGATTCTCGAAAACTATTCGGATAGCGATAAACCACGAACGCGCAGTCCCCGTCTCGCGGTAACGAGTTTCGCCACGTAACGCGATCCCCCCACGCGTACGTCGCACGTTTATAATTTCGACTAAATTACGATTTCGACCTCGCCCCCCGTGTTCTGCATAATTAAAATCATTATTCCGTCGGGCTCTGTCACTGGATCGAACGAGGATTCAACGAGCCAGCTCCAGAATTCGCAAAATCTGATAAAGTCAATGATCTGAAATAACACAACTTTCGGCGAAATTAGCTTTATGAATTATTTTCTATCCGAATTGTCGTTACCGGCGGCGTACCCGTTTTATCGGGATGATCCGCGCCAACCGAGAACGACGATCGGTTATTTAAGGGAGCCACATCCGGCAAATTAATTCCTGACGCTATGCATCGCTTGATCGCAGGGGGCGCGAGTACGAGATTCGAAATTTATTCGCCAATTATATACCGCGTACGCGGCAATTCATTTGGAACGTTAAGCGGGAGCAAAATAAATTATCACCGTTTGCCATACTTTCCCGGTCGCGCCAATTATTCACCTCGACGTCTTTGAAACTAGGGGATTTATGGACAACGGTTATTTCGCTGCGGGCAACGGTATCCGTCATTGGGAAAATTAATATTGCGCCGCGACACGTCAAATACATATTCCGTCGGATGACGCGTGGACAGTTCACTTTCCGATAATACCAACCGCGATGCATCGGCGGACCACTGTATTATCGTGACACGCGATAATCCTCGCGGTCGCGAAACGAACGTTGGCTCGTAGGTTTGCCGTTCGAAGAAACCAGACAAACATCATTAAAATTACATCTTCGAGGGTGGAATGTACCGAGGCGTTCATGGAACGGATTACTCGTTGTTGTCTTTTGTGCTTTAATTCTTTTCGCGGTATCCTGCGACAGTACCTCCGGCGTTCGACTATCATAATATTTGAACGCACTACTCTATCCGAATGTTGTGTTATCCGAACGGAGTGTCTTCTTGGAAGCATGCCTTCTCATATTTCAGATAACGTTTACGCGCAACGTGTATTTCCCCTGTAACGACCGAAACTACTTCCGATCGTAACATATTTACCGCGGCACTGGGAAACTTGCTCGATTTAGGTGCCGGTAAGGTACGAGGTATATGAATGTTTAAAACGGATCGTGAGTTTTCTTGATCTCCGTTTAAATAAATGAAATTAAATATCGGAATTATCACGTCGAGTAATGGAATTCATTTTACTCGACAATAGCTACAAAATTACGGCAGATCGATTCTCGTATTAATTATCCGACATGAATTCGTAAGGAACAACGGAGAAATCGTTGTCTTAACTTTTCAGAGAGTTGACAAAACTGAATAAAAGTCCGTTCGGGCAGACTTAAACTACTTAAAAACTTCGCAATATTTTCCGCTGCCATTTGCAAATGTATCAACCTATTTATATTCACCGCTGGTTTTATAAACCTTTTGAGTTCATAATTTCACGGAGATAGTAATAATTGTATAAATAACGATGGCGAAAGTATCTTCTTTTTTCACGTAAGTGTAACGGGGTCAGTGGCAAAAGTACATAATTCGTGGTACGTGTTCGAAGATTCGAGTAAATACTTACCGCTACGTTGTTACGCGGAATGAATTTTCCAAACGTACGACGAAGTATCAGATCGAGTACAAAATTTCACAAATGTTTCCTCCGACTTGCCGGAGTTCTTTCGTGGACTCCCCGCGGTATTTTATTGTAACCTCTTTAGGATCACTTCTTTTTTTTCGTCCGCGTAAGTGCTCTCTCCGCCATCGACTTTACGAACTTCATTTCCTCCGTTACACTTGTCCTTTATTATAAACCCTTCGCGTTCCGTTTCACTGTAATACCTCGATAGAAAAAATGATCAACGAGGCGTTGTAATAATAATGGCCCGTCACGTTTTAATTGCCATTTTCGATTTCGTTGGGATTAATATCCGCGTCGAATTTCTACCGGAATGGAGTTAAACGATACTATATTATAATAAAACCAATCGTTGATGTATGTAAAATAGATTGAATTATTATCCGTCGACATGATTATTGCGCTCGACAAACGTACGAGCTACCGCGTTCGAAGGAATTAATGAAATTAGGTCTTGATCGCTTTGTTGGCGTAATACACGGTATGAAAAGAGATAGTATTATAATTCGAGGAAATCAAACGATTAGAAATGAAAGATTCCATTGAAAATGTGCGCGAAAGCTTCTGAGCGTGGAAATTAAATAACTGTCGAGGTAAGATGCACGGTGTCGTACGGGGTTAAACTCGTAACTCACGGGCTTCGAAGCCACGGTTAAAAATAGTGCACGGGTTACGACAAAAGACAAAAAAGTTCTTTGTCAATACCGGGCAACGCGGGAGATCTTAAAAATAAAAACGAAAATAATTGGAAAACGTTAAACGAGTGGTGGCACGTTTTGATTCGCATCCTCGTGTATTCTTTTCAATTGTAAATTAAAAATTGATAAATGGCAGTATAGAATACTTAGATTTAAGTAGCAAAAATTCCAGATATGAAACAATACGTAAAAGTAGTCAAACTCTGGTAGGTCTCAAAACTTTTCTGTCATCGTTTTAGATAGTTTCATATCTTTTAAAATTCTGTAACTCACATGTCGATCTGAATACACGCTAATTAGCGATAATTCGTATTGATTATATCTTTCGCAAACGGAAACATTTACTTTCCTTCCACCAAAAAAAACGCTTTCTCACTTCTCGTAGAACCGCTCGTTAAATTATCTCGTCCGAGTTACCGAATAATTAACCATTAGCGTTGACGTATCGACAACTCCGAGGCGTTTTCTTCCTTTCGTCAATCGTAGCACCTACTTACTCACCGAAAGGAAACTTCTCCCTTCTCGTGGAACTGATTATCTAATTATCTCGTCCGAGTTGCTTTATTCCCGTTGTCCCGTTTCCAACCTTCCCTTAATGACCGGTCGAATTAGCATACGAATGGATTTAAAATTGGCCGACCCGCGCTTTCCCTCAAAGTTGCAGCCACGGCAGCGGCGGGGTTCGTTTAAGAGGATAATATCATTATAAGGCGCGGCAAGTTTACCGAATGTGATTAACATCATAACGCGATCCACGTTAAATCAGTTTCATAAAGATTACGCTGGGTTACCGCGTGTCTCTCGTTCGGAAATTCAGCGCAAAGTTTGTCCTAACACGCTAGATCCACAATGCCAATATCGAGTCGGGTCATTAATTAATACCTCCTCGAATTAAAAGAACAATTCGCAAACGATTCAATTGTGAAATAAACGCGTGACTTAGAAATTTGGTAAAATTGCTGGACAAGTACCATCGGCATAGAATCGAGTTAATTAACATTAATATCACTACCGATCTAATATTCCGACAACCAAGTGTCTAAAGGAAATTATTAATAAAAAATACTAGGTACGCGATTTGCACGCGCACATTGATTCCAAGAATTGCCAAAAGAAAATCGATTCCAACGAATTACCTCGTTCACCCCGGTACAGACATAAATACCGGGATTACCGACAGAGAGACACGTCGATATCTTCAACCCCTTCGCGTGGGGGGTGGAGGATGGATCTTCCAGTTACTTCAAACTTACCGACAGCGAATAGCAGTATTTTCGGTGGAGGAAGCTATGCTACCCACTGGCAACGAAATCTCCCGGTAACCGTTTATACCGTTTAATCCCATAAATATTTGTTAAACCCCACTTTACGAATCAACGGTAAAATCTTTACTCCGATCTCTACGTACCGGGCCACGAGGTTGCGGATTAAACTATCCTTCCAAGCCGTTATTAAAGGTTTGCCGCGCCCGCGGCTTAAGGGAGAAATAAAACAACTGATTGCGCGCCACCGTGAACGAATGATCGGCTGAGCGGTGCGAGGATCGTTAAAGAATTAAATGGAAATTTTGCAACCATACCCCGATCGTTAACCGACCACCCCATAGAGCAAGGCCGCTTATAGCACGGGAGAGAGAATCGTAAACCAATCGCCCATTGTGTTTACCCTGACAGATTCGTGATGCGCTCTTCCAGGACGCGGTGTCATCAAGAGCACGATGATGACTCTCTACCTCCTCGACATCATCACTATTCGTCCTGTGGTAGTGTTACGAAAAAACGTTTGTGTGTGTGTATCTTTTTTCAGGTCGGCCAGGGCCCTTGCCATGCGATGTCGCTGCAGAGCCCCAGACTTCGACATTACAGGTCGAAACACCATATCAAATACATATATGCCTTCTAAAACAGTTTTATTATCTGCTGTATACGAGAAAAGATATGCGGCTCTCTCGCTCTAGTAACTGTATATATACGTATACACACATAGAGATATATATATATGTATACATACATACACGGATATATATAGGGTGGACCATAAATGGTGGTAATCCGTTGAGGGTGCGATACCTGAGACAGTTCCAAGCAGGTTTTTCCTTATCGAAAATCTTCGTTGGGCTTTAGTTAACGAGAGATTAACCGAAAACGGCGACCAATCGGAGAAGAGCTCGGTAACCGGTAGCGCCGGTGGGTGGTTACCGGGTAGGCGGGTCTTAGCTCGCGCCAATAGCTAGACCGCCAGCTATCGCGCTTCTCTCCGATTGGTTCTCGATTTTCGTTTATATCTCGTTAACCGACGCTCTTTGGATATTTTCCATAAGGAGGAACATGCTTGGAATTAATTCGGGTATCGCGCCCTTAATGGACTACCACCATTTACGGAACAGCCTGTATATATGTATATAAATAAATATTGTATAATATATCGAGTTGTTTTATGCATCCACGCTTTTGGAATGAAGTTCGCCGAGTGCTCGCGAATCACGTTGCGATAACTTTGTAAATAGTCCGAATGTTGATCTACTTAGTATCGTTTGTATCATCTTGAATTACCTCGTTCAGTTCTTTCGATTATACCCACTCAACGTGGGCGTAGAAGAAGCGTGGTTTCGCACCAAGATCGGTAAGAGGATCGTACTTGTACATAGTTCGTTATTTCACGTTCCTCTTCGATCCGATGTTCTTATCTTAGTACGTTATCGCTGTACGTATCGTCGGAAAGTGATCGATTAACACGCTGTAGATTCGACGCGCTGACGTACGATTGGTGATCGTGATACTGACTTATCCGTCCCACGATCGGCAGCGAATTGAACGGAAGCTTCCGATCGGCGAGCCTCTCGTTGCTCGACATTTTCGAAATAATTATCGCGGTGCCGGGTTCGATTGATTTGCAACGTGTTAAGCATGGATACGATATAGAGATGTAGACAGTAGCCAAGAAACCACGACTTCGATAAAGTATCACTTTTCAAACGCTCTGTTTGGCATGGCCTGGTTTCACGTAACTTTATCGTTGAAAGATGCACTTTCTCCTTGAGTTACAATTAATTTATTCCCGCCGAGGGTAGGAGGATCGGCGGTAATTCCTGTTGGCTTAAGCCGAGTCTGGGCGTTTCGATTTCAGGACCATGACAGCGATCTGCTTCGTGTGTAACCTGCCGATCCTGAGTCATCAGGTCGGGCTGATATGGCAGGGGGGAAACGGTTGGGACGATCTTGTGCGGGAGCAGGTCGAGGATGCTACGTTGAAACAACGGCTCGGTAAGGATTCCAGGATACGTCTACTTCACTTCTGATAATTGTTGAATTTTACGGAGAATGCGCAGTCCGAGGGGATTGGAACGGGCGATCCGAATAACCGTATACGAATATTATTGTTTTTTTTTGTTGTTCCAAGTCCTATAGACTTATTTTCAAAATGAGCGGTATAAACCACAAAATATGTATTCAACGGAAAAACAAATCGATAAGTCGATATTTAAATAATTCGCATTATTCTTATTCGCATAAATTCGGATCCCACCGTTCGATGAATTCGAATATCCGGACGTTAAAAGAAAAAACTCTAAATCGCTCATTTCCACCAGGAACCGGAAGACGGGACTCGGCGACGCAGATCACATCGATCTCGCCGCCGAACGACGACGACATCCAGGAATCCTCGCCGACGAATCAACGTCGACGACGATCCAGCTTGGCCCAGCTGACGGACATCCTGAAGGAATGGAGCGGCGGCGGTGGGACGGGAAAGAGTAGCCGCGGGAACAAGCTCTGTCGCAGGGAGACCCTGGCCGACATCGCGAAATCCTTGCCATGGTCGAGACAAACGACGACGGACGCGAGCCACTTGGAGAGACTGAGGAAACGGAGGGAGAGCTCCGTGGACAGCGGCGTCAGGAGCCAGGTGTCGATGAAATCGAGGACCGATTCGACTATCAGCGATTTTAAGAACGACATCGTTAAGCTGTGGAGCAAGAAGGATATTCCGGTTCAGTCGCAACCACCACCGACGGTCATATCGCCCACTCCGCGCCGGGGTAAAGTTACTTTGTGTTCATGTCTTCTTTAAGCCTTTCGGTAACGTCTGAAAAAATTGCTATTAAGGGAAAATATACCGGGCCAAGTTGACGGTGCTCAATAAAATTGCAGGTTTTTTAAATCTTGTATTATAACTTCATATTATAAGAAGTTTTAGAGCGATTAGTCTAGGCTCATTTTAACGCGTGAAGATTCTATCTTCGCCTACCGGGAGCGATTTGAATTTTGAATTTATCTTGCAACAGGGTTCTCTCTCGATGAGAATATTACTGTATCGCAATATCGATATATCGTCGTTGAGCCCTTCTCGCAAATGTCGCCAACAACGATATATCGTCGCTCGGCGGTGCAAGGGTTACTAGCTAATCTACGGAAACTATTGGTCGTGCGAACTTAAACAAAGTAATTGAACGAATTTGTATTTCTCTTCAGGTTCGCGAGAGTCGCGAAACTCCCGACGCGGTTCCGCGGAAAGTGGAAGATCTAGGAGGGATTCGGTGATCGGTGGACAGATATCGGGTACCGGCGAACGGAAGCATAATTGCAGTCACCATCAACGCAGACAATCGCAGCAGTCCGTCGATGGTGTCAGCGGCATGACGCCCATCAAATATTACAGAAACGATCAGAGGCCGAGCGCTTCAAGCACCGACAGCGCGGCCAGTAACGCCGTCAGGTGGGTGTACGACGGCTGAATTAATTACCAGACTGCGGATGTTTATGCAAAATCCATTATTTTTGTGCCTTATTTTATGCACTTAATGATTTATTCAATGCATTATTTTATTTTATTTTATGCGTACAATATATTATACGTATATTGATCGCACTTGTGTCACAAAATCCGTTTAAAGTCAGTATTAAAATAATGCATTTTGCATAAACATCCGCAGTTCTATTCGTTACAATTGCTAATAACCGTTTACCGTTCCACATTTCAGAGACCATCTGGAGAGAAACTCGATGGACAAGAGCGACAGATCGAGTAGCACCGAGACGAAACAACAGTCGACGTTGACGGTCGACGGTAAATCGATGAACTCGATGTCAACGACAATCGCCATCGGGACGAATGACTGTAAGACAAACAGCTTACTTCGATCGTTGACGTTAACATAAGTCACCGATAACGGTAACGAACCGCGCCCGTCCATTACGTTATCAATAACGTCGAATGTCTTAACCGTAGATCCCAAGATAAGTTCGGAGCACAAGACACTGACTTTGGACGCGCCTATGGCACCACCGACAATCGTGATGTCGTCCGTAACACCGCCAACGATCTCACCAACGATCGGTAGCTGCCTTCCGCTTCCCGGGGCCTCGCCTTCCGGTGGTTCCAGCCCGGTCGGTACTCCAAACGTTAACACGCCTACGCATCCTCTGCTCACCACTCGAAGAGACTCGACCACTCAGGTAAGGCACACCTGGAAGCAGACCTCGATCTGGCTCGAATCCGAAACTAACTCGGTGAAAGAAGTGTTATTTCAGAATCCAACCGCGTGATGGATAATCTACGATTCTACAAAACGTGTATATCGGTCTGACTTCTTTCACCGAGTTATATCGATATACACGTTTTGTAGAATCGTTGATCATCCACCACGCGATTGGATTCTGGAACAAGGCAATTTTTTAGTGGAACTCGATCGTACTGGTTGGACGGGACGTAATCGAAAAGCGTTCGATCCGAACAATCATAACTGACTCGATAAAATAATCACTGTTCGGAATTCGAAAGTAAAACTAAGAAACTGTATTTTTTGAAATCATGGATTCTCTGTCGTTCCTTTGTAATTCGGAATAAAACGATTCTACGGTAATAACGAGACGCATGGCGTCGCACACGACCCATGCGAGTTTCCAATAAAACCGTAAAGCGTGTCCTCATTGTCGTTCTATTGATTATCTTGCAGTGTTACTACAAAGGAAAGGAAGTCTCGCCAAACAAATTATCGAGATTAACGCGTCAGGCGGCAACAATAGACGAGTCGATGGCGCCCGCGGGACGTCGCGGGAGTCAACCGACTTTATCTCCCGATCCTGACGACGGAGGTACGTACCACTCGCCCGTTCTCACTCTCTCGAGCGACTCGACGCTCGGCGACGATCTTATCGAAACCAACGTCGCCACGGTAAAAAGAAAAAAAAAAAAGAAAAATGTTTTATCGTCGTTGCAGGTCGCAAAGCTCGCAGAGACTCGTTGAGTCCCGACTCCGCCTCTCATCCGAGACGTCGCGATTCGAGGAGCCACCTGAGTCCCGACAGAACCGTCGATAAGAGGGATATCAGCCCTATCAGGCAGGGTAAAGGGCAGCTCAGGAGGCAGTCCACCTCAATGGCAGGTCGGCCACCAAGGTACCTGCAATTATTGATCCTTTCAAGAGCGATCTCGACCAAAGATAAGAAGCCTTTCGCGGTTTTTCTCTTCGTTCGATGGAAGGAATTTTCTCGACAAACACTAACCGATCGACGTCAGACTAAAATTGAACTTCTCTCGATCGTAGATCACCGGACAGCTGTTCCTGTTCCTCGAGAGACACCAGTCCGTGCGCCCGTGCACCGGGAGGCATGCAACACGCACCGGTGATACGAAGGCAATCGACCACAGAGGAAATTTTAATATCCCGCGGTTTCCGTCGGCAAAGTACCACGGAGGAAATGATAAGATGTCGAAACTTTCGAAGGCAGAGTTCTCAAAGCGACGAGACGGTCAGTCTCTCTGCGAATGTATGACAAATGACAATGTTTCTTTTTTTTTAATTAGAGCCCCTGATCGATAACGCGTTTAACGGTACGGGAGTGCGCGTGGGCCGTTAGGCGCGTCGCGTTCCTCGCGGGTACACGGGTATATGTAATGCGTGCTGGAAATTTTTCATTGAATTAGAGTTTAGATCCGTTTAACGGTGTAATACGTGTATGTAGATAGACGCGTCACGCGTGTTGTTCGTAAATCAAGGATGTTTATGCGAATGCATATTTTTATAGAGAATCGATGTTTATCAATTTTTACAGAGAAATGTATATTTTTATAAAGAAGCGCGACTCGAACAGAAATTTGTTTCCTCGTTAATGGATCGTTTGAAATATATTGTACGCCTCGCATTTATACGTACGTATTGCATAATTCACAAGAATGTATTACGATACTCCGTACGTATCTAGCGTACTCGTGTCAGTAAATCGGGTCAACAAGAGTATAAAGAACACGTGTTTTGCACAAACATCCACGGTCTAGTAATCGCTGTACCCGGGGGCAACCGAAATAACGGGCTCTAGTTTATAATAATAAGAGAGAATCGTGGGTGGATTAGATAGCGGCTGGTGAAACCTAAATCAGGCTTTTTCGTTGCGTCATTAGGTTCAAAGACACCGCGGGCGAAGGGACAGTTCGGCTCAGATCACCGATGGCACGTTTGCTTCGATGACCGTCGAAACGTCAAGCACTTTTTTCGACAGCAGCACGCAAACCGGTAAGTTATCGTTAATTTGGATAAAAACAACGTAGTTGGAAAACTATATAAACCGCGCGATTTTATAAGAATCGAATTAACGTTCGTGCAATTCGGAGTATACGCGACGGAATGAGTAATTATATCAGTTAGGTTTTGGTGGATCATGATTAAGCGTAATTCATAACTTTGAAGCCTAATGAAAAATGACTTGATCGTCATGGTGAATCTGAGGTTTCGTCGAGAACCTCATACTCACGGTCGAGGTCTATGGAATCTGAAATCTGAACGGAATCGTCAATTTTAATAACAATCGCAGCGTACTCACGGCTCTGAGAATAATTTTATATTTCAAACATTCATTACACGTCAAATCTATCCTTTTACGATACGGATGAACCCGAGCTTAGTAACATTACGATTTCCGTTTCTCCTCTACAAAACCCTTTATCGTCGAACTCCATCGCTATAAAAATGACTGGCTTTAATAACGCTGATCGCGCCACGAACTACTCGCATCGCGTCGATCGTTCGACGAAAAACGAATCTCGCGGCGCTCTTCCTACGCCGACGATCGCACGGCGACGCATCAACCCAAATCAAATTTCACGCCCCGATCGCGCCTTTTCACAACCTCCGCGGCGCGACATGCGCGGCCTCAAGGCGGGCGTCGCGACGCTCCTCGCCGTCCCGTCGAACGCAGGCGCTCTGTCGACGAATTTAGTTCTCGGGGAACAACACCGGGTGCACGGCAGTCGATAGCCTGCCAAATAGAAAACCATCCCCGACCGAAGGTCCTGCTCGACCGAAGGTTGAAGCGTGTGCGTGTCCTCGTCGTGCCTCGACACCCTCGCGGTGCTCCCTCCCTCACGTCCTGGAAGAACCCACGATATCCATCGCTCGGTGACACGGGGGGACGCGAAAGGACGGTGCCTCGCGACGTTCCCGCGATCGTGTCGTCGGAAGGGCCGAAGGGACGGAGTCGAGAGCGTAACGAGGATCGTGGATCGGCTTGTTGTCCCGACGATCGAAGATCGAACGAGAGTGCATCGGGAATAACGTCGACGTTATCGTCAGCCGTCTGAGAGGGACGAGCGAGTGCTGCGCGCGTGTGTTAAAGGAAACAGAAACAAAAGGAAGAACGACATTGGTGATCTCAAATACGTCAAAGTGAATTAAATCCAGTGGAACGGTGTTTCGGTTCGTTATCCTGCCCGCTGTCTCGATTACGATCATCTGTCCCCGTCACGGTGTTTACCACCGACGAGGAATCGATGCGCGGGCGAAACGTAGACGAGGCGACGTTACCGCTTACTCGCGTTATATAGTCCTTCTATCCGTGTACAGTCGTCCTGTCCTCGTCCCTACGCTGGTCCTGCTCTTACCTACCGCCCCGCGACGGGAGGTTCGATTTTTCATTAGGACACCGCTAACACGCGGACGATGGGTGGTGCCCTTGACGTTAGAGCGATCGAAGGATCGTTCCCGGGATCGATCGTCATCCGATCGCCCTGATCGATCCTCTCCCTCCTCTGTCATTTCCTCGCGATTCCTTCGAGCCGGCCGAGAGAGAGAGAGAGAGAGAGAGAGAGAGCATCCGCCCCTCGGTAACCCCCTCGCTCGTCCCAAGTCCTTGCGTGTACGAGAGGGACAGGCAGACCTGGTGTCGGCACTGGGCCAGGACGCAACCACTTGTGGCGGTACCGCGTAGAAAACACTCGATAACGCCGTAGTGGCAAGCGAGTGAGGCTTCGAGGGAACGTCGGGAGGATCGGCCAGGATCGACGGGACAGGAGACGTCGCCGTCGGTGATAGGGCCGCGTTATCCTTACGCCGGCCTTACCCCCTTCCCCCGGCGGTTCAGGATCACCGATGACCTTACGAGCCATAGCTCGCTCGCGCGTCCCTCATGCGCTCGTTATGCCGCCGATCGGATATTTACTCGCGGCGCGTCACGAGCTAATCTTTTCGCCCGGCATGTGATACGCAAGTACGCGCGAGTGATGGGAAGAGAGGACTCGTTGCCACCGCCAAGAAGGATTCAGCGGGACTCGATCGACGAGCGAAATGAGGTTGGTGATTTTCGTAAGCTGTCGCGGTGTTCGAGTTTCACGACACGACCGCCGTGTTCTCGATTATCACTCTTTTTGGCGGGGGGGAGGAGGCAGGGACGGAGGGAGGGATGGATCGTCGTCCATCCCCCCCCCCGCCGTTCCGCTCTCGTAACCTGGAAATCGTTAATTATTTTACGCCAGGAAGAAACTCCTCGGACATGGGGACGAATGTGTTTTGAAGCTGGCCAGTCGCGGACGGACGGGTATTTTTATAGCGCCGTTTTACGAGCTTCGTGATTAACAGAGCGGAGAAACGATTCTCGTTAGAATGCTTTTATTGTCGAGCGTGTTTAATACCCTCCCCCCCCCCCCCCTTCCCGTTAAACTTCTATGCTCCGATATGTATTATAGTCTCGGAAACAATTTTTCCATTCATTCCGCCGATCCGTTCGTTCGTTTGCGCGCAATTACGGGCGTTACGATTGTTAAGGGCCGCGAGGGGTAGTTATTATACATTGTTTGTCGGTAACTTGGAATCCGTTCGTCTCGATTTTTTCAGTAAGGCTGGTAGCGAGCACGCGTTCGGTGTAATTAGAATCGTGGACAGTATCTTCGGCCGGTCGATGGCGGGAGGAAAAGTTTTCGACGTCGTCGAATTACGTGGGAGAGTATTATTTGCGAGAATCGCGCGGCAGCGTAAAATTTAACACGGTTAACAGCACCCACCTCCCCTCAACGGCGAGAGATGTTCGTTTATAAAAAAAAGAAAAAGTAACCGGTAACTCCGCGCCGGAAGTCGTTATAACGTTTCTTACCCTCTCGGTCGCGTACGCCACTCACGATCCAATCGAGCTTTAATTTTACTTGCAAATGTCTCAAATCGCGGACGAGCCTGAAATTGTTTACCTTGTTCGAGTAAATGTTTGTTCGGGTATGGAAAACGATCTTTCTTCTTAACGTTTGTTTATCTACGAACGTAATCGATGATTCGTTATGATTTTCGATGATCGTGTCGTAAACGCGGTGATTCTGACATCGTCGTATCGTTATTTCGATTAAAGAAAAGCCGCGAAGGAAGCACCGACGTTATTTAATTGTCGCAATTTCTCCCTATCGATATTTTATCGCGACGCCAAGAACGTTCCCGGTGGCGATTGAAAATGATTTTGCGGAAACACTCGAGCCACTTCGTCTCGTTGCTTTAATCGCGCATTCGTTTCCCTCCGCGAGCTCTCTCGCGATTCGACGGAATACACGATAAACAGGGACCACGGAGAGATTGTCCTTAATTCGTGCGTCCGCTACTAATGTAATCTTCGAGATCGGTCCGAGCTCTCCCGTTCGCGGCTCCATTTCGAAATTGCGTCAGGGGCGGCTTTTCCCATTCTTGCGCCGGGGCGCGGAATAATAAGGTGAAACACACACCTTCTGTCTCCCTTCGACACGTCTCTCGTCCTCTTCTCTCGCCCCAGAATCTGTCCCTCTCATTCCTCTTATTTCTTCCTTCGGCAGAATCGTCCTCCCTCTTTTTTTCCCTCCACTTCCTCCGGTCTCTCAATCCTCTTAGAGGCCGTTCCTTGGAGAAGAGGGGAAGAGAGAGAGAGAGAGAGACAGCGAAAGGGAGAGAGAGATAAAAATCGTCGTCCGCAAGTCGATCGCCCCGTTTTCTTCGACCACTTGTAGAAGGAATACAATGCCGGCTCGAAGAGACGCCGAAGGTGCGGATTCGAAATGGGGCGCAGGGGAGGGACGAGGAATTACCGTGCGCTTCGAATGGAAATTCAATTGCAGGCCCTGATCATATTATACCCTAATCCAACCCCCCCAAGCCGCGTGACGCCGACTTAATGGGCTTTTAATCGAAAAATGTTAATCGAGTGAGGCACACGAGATGCTACAGGGAAATCGTAGTCGTCGTCGGCTTAATGCTCGTTTCGCGTCGCAAAACGAATCGTCGTTCATCGCGTCATCGTGATTCTACGATGCACAATTTGTCCATCCTTCCATCGATCGAACGATAAAACGATCGATCGTTCGTTTAGTTATGGCGATTCGTTGTCTGGAAGATAATAGTACGCACGTGTGGCGATCCACGGATTATAATACGGTACAACGTAATATAATTTACCATTCATAATTATTACCCTTCTAATACGTATCGTTGTACGGTACACGATACGATAATTCCTACGTATCGTTTGTCGTGATTGGTAACGGGGATTTTCTTACCACGCGGTCTACGCAAACTGTTGTAATCATCTGTAATCGGACAGTCGATAAATCCGTCGTCGCGATTAACTTCGTAGCACTTTAATTTCGGCGAATCGCGGGTCGGAATGCCGGGGCGCAATAACTGCATTGAAAATAATTATTATTTTCCATGGGACGTGGCTATAATCGCGAGCCTCCCACGATTCCTGGAATTTCATTAGTTTCGATAAATTCTACCGTCTGCCCCGACTCTGCCCTCCGTCATTAATTCTCGACGACTCCGCTGGCTGCATTCATTACTAATTCCCAACTAACGTACAGCCTCGATGCCCTTATGACCTATTCGCCCAAGAATTGTTATTAAAAAAAAAAAAAAGAAGAAGGAACCCTGGAACGTTTTAATTACCGTTTTTACCTAACGGGAGTAATTAAGCCCCTATTGGCTTCAATCGCCTGATTTTTATTCGATCGCACGGTCCGAACGTTTTTGTTTCTCGTCGAACGTCATCAATACGCCCGTTCCGTTCGACGATTCAATTCGAGTTTCTCAACGAGAATCGTCGAGTGATAAAAAAAAAAAAATTCGCGCGAGTCCCGATCGACGCGAGGATCTATAAATTAGAACGTCGTCGATTCGCTAAAGACGCCACCGGAAAAATCAACGTCCGCGGCGCACGACGACGCGGGAATGCTAATGAACGTATAATTGCACCTCGCGTTCCGGACGCTTCCGCAATTTTATTCTCCATCTCATTTTGACAGCGATACCCGACGCGACGGAAGGAATTCGCAATTCCCCGCGAGATGAGTTCGATATTCGTACGCGTCGCGACGGTGAATTTTTTTTTTTTAACCCACGCCATCGTCGCGGTGGATCGCGGGTTCGGACGGTGAATTTTTTTTTTTTTAACCACCGCCATCGTCGCGATGGATCGCGGGTTCGGACGCTGAATAACCGAAAGGGAGATAAGCCAGGTTAGTACGCGCACATGGAGAGTACCCGGACAAGGTTGAAGCACCGATTAACCGGCCCGGGTTACTATCGCGATGCGCGTGCTTATTTGCCATAACTTCACGTTGTCAAAACTCGAAACTGAGAAGGTTCGCGCAAAAAACGCGCGACGCGGTGGTACGTGCGTGCCGAAGCTTCGTTCTTTCTTTAGCTTTAAGTTCGCGGCGGTCGTTAAGCGTCAGCGATAGGCGACGACGTTGATGATTTTACGCCTCGACGAATATGGAACGCGAGAGCTTTGTAGCTCGTTTTATGGGTTTTGTCTCATTAAACGGCTCCAGTCGGAACGCTCGATCCGCGGTGTAAAAAGTATCGGAGAGTGAAAGTAGGTTCGTTCGTTCGTTCGTTCGTTCGTCGCCAAAAGTGCCAACGGCGATTATCGTATCCGTGAAAATTTCAAACTTTATTTCTCGTTCTTCCGTGTGTATCCTTTCCGTCGAACGGGACGATTTGGAGTAACGGGCGAAGTCGCGATAAAGCTTAGCCGGCTTACGTCTGGCGCGTAGTTTTACTGCAACCACCACAACCCCGTCCGCGTTGGAGGGAAAAAGAGCGTCGATGGTAGAAATCTTTGTTATCGCAATGTTTACGAGCATATTTATGGTTGACGTTCGACAAATTATCCCTTCCGCTCGCGCGATGATACGAGATTATGAATTTACGAGATGGATATTAAAATTACTTCTGCAATCTGCTCGTAACGAACAATATTCTTACGAAATACGCTTTGTTATCTATTTAAGAATCTCTTTTATTCCCTATCTAACGGTTTTTATAAGATTCAACCCTTGGCTGGTCTAATCGAATAGGTGTATCGAGGTATAAAGCTTACCCTCGAATCCGCGTTGCGTGTCCGACGGAGAGGCTCAATTTTTCATTTGCAAAAAGCGGCACGGTTAAACTTCTCCCCCCGCCTCGAAAAAGGACGCGCATCCAATATCAATGAAATTCCGTTCGATATTTTAGATAAAAAAAAAAAAACAGTTATGGTATTTACCCAGCGTTCTTTTTTTTCGTAGTTTGCATTTCGCGTGGTGGATAAAGGAGCGGAACGCGTCAAAAATAAAAAAAAATAAATAAAATACGATTCGTTATTAAAATGTGATAAAAAGTTATCCGTCCACGTGCCCGACGGGAAAAGAAGGAAACGCGGCTGGGCGAAGGGTGAAGCGGGTAGCGTAATATAGCGTTTAAATAAAGGGCGAGGAAAGCGGGCGGAACGTGCGTGCATGCATTCGTGCGTGCTTACAATTAGATGTGCCGTCGATCACGAAACTCGGCGCAGCTCTCTCGCTTCCTGGTGATGCCGGGCGTCGCGACGCCCAGTTTTTTTTTCTCCGCGATATCAAAATTCCATGCTCGGCACGCGCTGGAATTCTTTATGGTCCCCACGGCGGTGTCACGGGAGAGCCGACCACACCCCTCGACGACACGAGCTCGAGGGGTCGTTAAGTATAAAACACGAAGAAAGAAAAAAAAAAAAAAGAAAGAAAAGGAGGAAGGAGAAAAGGTGCGATCGAAGAGGCGAGAAAAGACCCGAACTCTTAGGATACTTTACGATGACGAAAGCCGAAACTGTGTTCTTCGAAAATTGATCCGAGTAGCAACGGTATGAGATAAAAAAAAAAGCTTGCGAGAATCCGTAACCCCCAGGTCAAATGAAAACAAAAATACGAATGAAAATTAAATTATGTCTCTGTTTCTTGAATCCTGTACCGATATTGTTTTTCAGTATTACCGAGGGAGAGACGATTATTCGCGATGAAAAGAATTATTCGAAATTATTTCATTTTGACGTTACGTCGCTATGAAAAAAAAAACGATAAAAGAACCACTTCCGTTTTAATTTCTTTCACATTTCATTTGAAAAAATATTACGCTGATTCAAAGTTTTGTAAGCGGAAAGTTGACAGATAGAGGTCCAGTGTATATGTACACAACTCAGAGATATATTGCATCTACCGTTTCCGTTTTCGATATTCCTCAGACGCTGGGCGAGGATACTCCGAAAATCGAAGATTCCCGACAAGAGAGAAGCGTTTTTATATTTTTCAAGTATCCAATGCGCGCGGAGCAATGCGTTTAGTGGATTGACTCTCCTTCACTTTTATCCCCTAAATGACGCGATTTGTGGAACGACCCGTACATAAAATTCAATTCACTACAAAGACAGTTTTATCAAGAGAATTTATTTTAACAAATCTTGCGCTGAAAGCTTCCTTTGTCACGCTATCTGTATCGTTTATAAACGATTTGTAAACTATGGTCAAACAATCGGTCAATTTTTCGATAATAAAATTAGATTAGGTCTCGGTCCCGCAAGTTTCACTTTTGTGTCTGTTGTTTCTAGAACCGTCGCCGCTGTACGACAACAATCACTACCATGAGGAATGCCTAAGATGTAACAGCTGCAGTATCAATCTCACGGGACCCAATCAGAAGCGGGCGAGACGGTGAGTGGAATTATATGTATTTGGCTTGCATACGGGGGGAGGGGTGCGTACCCTACGTTTCCCGAGGGACGGCAATGCCTTATAATTTTATCTTCCAGTTACTTTACTCTCATATTTATAGTGAAAACACCGGACTCCACTTCGCCGGTAACGTCTTTTGTTATTTCGAGCACATTTCTCGTTAGATCCTCGAGATAAATGATAACACGGATATCGCTGTCCGCCCGTGGCAGGTCGATTCCACTGAAAACGTTAACGCGTGCTATTCGAGGCCAATTTTTATTTCAACGTTTCCCGTTACGCTTCGACTACTACGATTGATTTCGCGTGTTTATTTTTTTGTATCGCCCCCCCCCCCCCCCGTTTCCAGGGGATAATCCGAAAAAGGGCGCGCGATACGCAAAGTTTCGTCAAGCGATTTAATCAGTTAAAACACAGTCCGCTCGTAATTTCGAAACGAATCGCGGCGGCTTGTCCTCGCTCGGGGTCGGGGTATGAAAAAACAAAAAAAAAACATTTTAATGTTTTACGAGACTTTCGGCCGCGGAGAGTTTGACGATTTCGCAGTTTGCAGCGTCGACGGTAGCGAAACCGATGCCGCGTAAGTGGACCAAAATGTGCAATGTTAATTACATTAATTAATTCTATCTCGCGATACAGATCATTAAATGCTCGCTCGAAACCCGTATCCGTGTCATTGCGCCCTTTGTAAGAACCCTGTGTGCAAATGTACTTTCGGTGCTCATTACCCGACATTACCTTGGGTGCTTCAATCTAGTTTCACGACGAGCTACCCGATAAGCGCGAAACGTTATCGGGGTAGATTTATTATCGCGGAAGAGGCGTTCCATTCGAGATCGTCGAACAGTTTGATCCTTTGAAAAACAGTTTTATCCGGATGTCCATTCGAGGTGCGCCTCTTTTGCGCGCACTGATTTTAATTGGTATCGCGCGAATCCGCGATAATAAAGGACGATAAACGAGATAAGAGGGTCGACGTGATCCAATAACTATCGCCGTCGAGACGCCAGCGCGGATTCACTTTTTATCGACCGCCGGAGCTTTCCTGAAATCTCATCTCGACAGATTGTTTTCGCTTACGATCGCAATCATTTTTCAGTCACATCTTGTGGTTTATTATTATTATTTTTTTTCCATTCGTACCTAGAACCTTACACGTTCGTAAAAAGTCGATACGCATACTTACCACTCTTCGTTTCGGAGTAAATCAAAATTTGTTAAACATAATTCCAAACGCCGCGGTTCTCTTAATTTGTCAAACAATGTATTACGCGTTCTCGCATTGTTTTAACACGTTGACGCCGAGATGGAATTTAGCGTTTCTAGTCGTCGGGCCATTGCAAATAGGTATTACCACAATTAATTATAAGTTATATTTATAAACATTCAATTGAAATTAAATAAATCCAACTTTATTCGAGTAAATATGCTTTCAATTCTTGTAATTCTAATTCTCAACTATGTGTAAATTTTCTCTGCGAACGGATTCTATATTTCGCGATACATCCCCGTCCGATGGTGGCATCCGAGCGTGAGCCACCGATGGTACACGTCGGCGTTAACGCGTTAAAACGATTTGAAAAAAGTATTCTTCGCTCTTCTCGACGAAACCCCTCCCGATGTTTCCAACAACTTTCTCCGACCAGCTGTGCTCGAACGCGAAAATCTCGAGCATTTATTTTTCCTCGGTGCAGGTTTAAAAACCAGATACTTTGCGATCTACACTTTGCCGACGTGGCGCTGATGGAGTGCTCGGACTTCATGAACCAGTTGCGCAGCTTCAAACCACACAGTTTAGGCTGCGCAGTTGCCAGAAGAAAATCATCGACTACCGTGATCTTTCCCTTGCCACCGCAAGCGTGCTCAGGTAGGATCGCGAGTAGATTTATGGATTCCTTTGTTTCCCGAATCAGCGACGACTCAGCCGACGATTCGTCGCGTCAGCTCTAAAGCCGAAGGAAATCTGAGCCGCCAACTTTTACCGGAGTACATATGCATGAAGCGGAGCCACAGGTGGTTCTCTCTGTCTTCGATTATACGCCATTACGTACGGCAACTTCATTTACAATTCTGAATTCAAATCGTCGGTGGTGCATTAGAGTAACGCCACGCGTCACGTACGCCCCGATAGTAACGTAATTATCCTCGATATGAAACGAATCGACCAGCAAACGAACGAACGAGGACTTCGTCTGACAATTCTTTTGATCGATCTTCAAATCGTCTTAGATATCTTTACCGCGGTGATTATTCTCTTATACAGAATTTCGTGTTTACGTGAGAAAAAAGATTAATTAAATCGTTCGTTACGATATGTCTGTAAATAATAACGCCTCGAACGTAAAGATGGTGAAATATACTAAACTGGCAATATTCTTGCCGTTGTTCAATTAACCCCTTTCGGACCTAAAGTATTATTTGAAGTTGGCATAAATTAAATTTCTGAAATAAACAAATGATAGTAATATCGTATAATTATTCACTCTTATTGTATTTTCATCGAATAGGTAATGTGCATGGGAAAGATTTGCTATGCGTGGAGAAAAACCAAAAAAAAAAAAACTGATAACCCACGTGTCTAACCGAAGACGCGAAGGGGATAAATATATTCTTTCTCCGCAGGAACGACGAATTAAACGCTCACTTATCCAACGTAGATAATATCCATTTACGATCGTACCGCTGCGAGGAAATGTACGCGGGGGTCCATTGCACAACGTTATGTTTTAACACCGCCTCCACCTCACATATTTATTATTATTTTATCATCTCGAAAGGATAATCGCGTAATCGTATACCGAAGGAGAGTAAACTCGACTGCCTCCCCCCACCCACCCCTCCTATCGGACCGATCGAATTTACGGAGCGCTACAGGCCATTAGTTCCGAGGGAAGAAAAACCGAGAACGAAAGGAAGAGGACGGTGCCGAGTGGAGAGGTTCTACCGTAGGCGGTTCACTATAAGTTCGAATACCAAGCCTGTCTATAAACAGCTTGGTGTTCAACCTTACAGCAAATCGACTGTGGTATCGTCGGCATCCACCAGAGAAAGATGGGAAGAAGGGTGGATGCTGGAGCAGGGCTGATAAAAGGAAGCTACGACGGTCAGAGGGGGGGACCGGGGTGATGGTAGGGGAAGAAACACATTATCGGGAATACGTGCCTAAGTGGACGGGAGTTACCTTGCACGTAGGAGAGAAAAATCTATCGGGAAGAGATAGACGCCTCTGGGTCCATCGTACTCTGGGATCCGCGAGCGAGGATCCGCTCCTCGTCGAGCGGGTAGGATCGGATTCCGCTCGTTAATAATTTCAATTTCAATCCTACCTCTAGCCGGGAGCGTGAGGTGCTAGCGTGACGCCTTCTCCTCGCGTCTCAAACGAGATCCGTCGCTCTCGGAATCAGCGACACGACGATTTTCCCCATTTCAAAGGAGAACTACGCGAACGCGACGCCAAATGCATCGAATTCCTTTATCCGAGCGTTCGCGCGATTGCCCCGATCGCTCTTTCTCTCTCTCTCTCTCTCTCTCTCTCTCCGTCCGGATCCGCGAATCGAATTCGTATCTCGCGATACACGTATATCTTTGCCCGGCGTTGCCACGTTCTTATAACCGATATTTAAACGCGTACCGTGCCACGTAAACACGCGTCACACGTGGGCTTCTCGTAATTTACGTTTTAGACGAGTTCTGCCAGGAATTCCCCCACGATCTCATACCGACGCCGGGCTATTGGATCGAGTGCTCGAGGCAACAGATCACGTCCGACACGATTTGGGACGAGAGCGAGAGCGGCGATGCTACCGATCCCGAGGATCCCGAGGATCAGGAATCGTCGTCGATGGCTAAGCGTCACGACAACGACTTCTGTCTCTTCGAGGAGAACGAGGTGGAGACGGACGACGTGCCGAGGAAGAAGACCACCATCGAGGAACACTGGGAGAAGAATCAAGGATTCGAACTCACGTCGGTGGAGCAGGAGACCTACGAGAAATATTTCTACGGTTCCGAGGGCCACTGGAATTACTTCACCAACGACGAGGATCTCGGACCGGTGATACTGAGCATGAAGCAGGAAACCCTCAATGGCCGGGATCAGTTTAGGATACTCGTCAGGGCAATCAGTTACACGGTTCACGGACTGATACCCGCCAGCTGTGTGTTCGCTGACCGGTAGGTGGGATAATCGTGGGATGGATACACCGGTGTCGTTTGGAAATATTTTCTCGCGAGCTTGTCGTTTACGGTGCTCGCGTCGCGTCGTCCACGATCGACGATGTTTCGACGGTTACTTTTTTTTTCGTTTGGCCGGGGCGAGACGGTAATTCCGATCGATCGGCGATTCTGGTGATTTGGAAATTACTGCAGTTCGTTGATAAAATGTATTGAGTTATATTGGCGCGATAGTGTCTTCATTTTTGAACGTCAATGTACGAAGAGAAATTTATTCTATCGTCAATTCAATTTTTAATTTATAATGTAAATTCTATCATCGTCTAACGACAAGTCGAAATTAAGATCTTCCAAGTACCGATGCACGCTTAATAGAATCTTTTTGACTCGACCTACGATACCCCGGTCTCTCGATATAAGTATCGATTTAAAGAATTTGAAGAAATACACCTCGAACCGTTTGATCTCTTTAGCGATAGGAGAGTTCGCGATTCTTTGAGTATCGAGAATCATCTTCGAGTAGAAAATATTATTAACGTTTACTCGTCTCTCGTAGGTACGATCGCGAGGAGGTGGTCCGTAGCCTCGGTAAGGAGGTGAACGTGCATCCTCCGCTGAGGTTGGGACAACTACCGGATACGCCGGAGGAACTCTTGAAATTAGATCAGGTCTTTATCAAATCCGAGATGAAGGTCGGAGTGATATACGTTCAGGAGGGCCAGTCCACGGAGGAGGCGATTCTCAACAACAATGAAAATTCTATGCTGTTCGAGGAATTCTTGCAGATCATCGGCGATAAGGTCCGATTAAAAGGCTTCGACAAGTACAAAGGAGGTCTTGATCCTATTCACGATCTAACCGGTCTCTACTCGGTTTACACGAATTGGAGAGGGATCGAGATCATGTTCCACGTTTCGACATTGCTGCCTTACGAGAAGCACGATCCGCAAAAGGTGACGTTAACGCCATTCAGGTAAGATTACGATTTCCGTGCAGTCGCTACGAAACGTTAGATCACGATTCGAACTTAGATCCAGGCCATTATTTTTCTCCGCGAGAAACACCGCTTAAGCATCGGTCGAATTCTGCCACCGTCGATACTCACGTTTCCCTGGAATATTCACCTGCTCTCGCCCGAAGCAACTCGAGAGGCAGCTACAAAGACGATGTATTGCTTTCAAAATTTTAAGTCGAATATCCTCGAAAGTCATACGTCGTAACTCCAAGCGGTTCGATTAACGATCTCGGGAGAGCAAAACGTCAAGAATAAATGACAAACACGTGGCGCTTCATGGAAATCGTAATCTCTTCGCGTTTTACCTGGTTGTACGCCTAAAGGTAGGATTTCGTTACCACGACCGATCGCAGTCGTCGTCGTTGTCTCCTTCTTCCAATTTCGTCCATATTAACTTCTCGCACGTCTCGCGCTTACTATGAATCGTCGACGACTGCGATCGGTCGTGGTAACGAAACCGTACCTTTACCGACAGAGTTTCCACGACTTTCCTCGTGACCGCGAAATTAGGCGAGGTAACGACAACGATTGATTCGTGTTCACAGCTCCAGAGGAAGAGACACATCGGCAACGACATTGTGTGCGTCGTGTTCTTGGAAGCCGATAACACGGCGTTCAGTCCAGCCTGCATAAAATCCCACTTTTTGCACACGTTCATTGTGGTACGAGTCAGCCCGCGCGTGAAGAGAAAAATCACTAGATACGAGGTGTCGGTAGTTACACGGGACGAAGTGGGAGCGTACAAACCCTACCTGTGGGAACAGAATGTTTTCGAGAAAGGTATTTGTCGCGCCGCGAGAGACTCTCGTTCAGAAAATCCCTCTATAAAGTTTCATGGAAACAACGAGACAATGAATTGAGTGTTTCTTCGGCGCAACAGGTCCGATGTTTCGCGAGTGGATGCTAACGAAAATTGTCAACGGCGAGAGAGCGAGTTACTCGGCACCGAAATTCGCTAAGATGCAAGAGAGAACGAGGACACAGATGCTAGAGGATATCGTTGCGAATCTGGCAAATCACGCGGAGACCGGTCAAATTCCGAAACCATACAGGTGAGACGATTTTCGAGAGAAACAATAAGTATTCGTGACCAATATGGCTGAATGATTTTTGTGCTAACGGAACTTTTCAAACGTCCGTACGTCGTGAATGTTTAAACCTCTAAAGCAGTGATAGTCAATCTGGCTCCTACCGCCCACTAGTGGCCGATTCAAGTTTTTATAGTGGGCACTGCGGGGGTTGTTGTCTATTATTACAAACGAAAAATGTCTAAATAACTTTGTTGCACCTGCGCTAAATTGAGTTACCACGGCACTGGAGGGTGGTAAGGAAATTTGATCATCGACAAACCTGTAAAAGTGTAAAAAAAATTTAATTCGCCTGTTAGAGGTCTAATTGATTGTCGTACGATCACGTTGGTGTCACACCTAAGCGAACAATACCAAACCAAGCTGACGTGTCAGAGATCTTTGAAACCTTGTAACTTTAAGTAACAAAAAGATTCAGAGCATTCTGTCTAGGCTCATTTTAAATTCCTTCGTGCACGAGTAACGTGCGTAACAATTCCTTAAATGTCGTTAAAATAATATATATAAAATGTCGATATCCGTCACTCGAAGTCGATAGCAACGCGTTAAGGGAAGATGGATGGAGATTTTTAAGAAGAGCCACGTTGACTAGAAATCCCCTTATCGATCGATCAAATTCTCCCGTGATTTTAGACGCGGTTCGTGGAGACCAATCGGCCACATGAGACCGTCATCGCCGCTTATGGATTCGGTCAGAGATCAATTCGAGGATTACGATCAACTCGCCAAAGACTTCACGAGGGTATTCCTAAACAACCAGGACAACGCGTCGGTGAATGCGAACCTGTTCGACGTCTCGTTCCTAGTACCCGGTCAACAGAAGCAGAAAGTCAGGTTTATAGGTGTTAGAGCGATACTGGCAGTCAGAAGCAGGTGATAATCGACGTTCTCGTTAAATTTTCTTCGTCGCGTTCTCGCGAATCTCACGACGACGTTTAATGCTTCTGTTTTGTTCCCGGCAGGGTGTTTCAAGAGATGTTGTACGGGATTCAGGCCGGTTTCGGGAATCCTCAGGTACCGGTTGCCGAATTACTTGCGAGGCCAACGCCTACTTTACTGAGTCCGCAAAAGCCGAGAAGTTCGAATTATCTTCAAGTTCCTGACATGGAAGGTCCAAGGTACGTAATATCTCGGTAATTATTCTTACCGGCAGAAGCGAACACCTTTACCGTCCAGAGTGTAGTTTCAAGTCGAGAAAGATAATCTTTCGCGATTGACGGGGGAACTGAGCAAAATTAATGCCAAACGACGCAACAATTGGGCCTCTTTAGCGATTGATACGAAAAATTGGAACTTGCTCTAACGGTGAGACCTGTATTGCCCTTTGGCATCGATGTCGAATGTTTTTTTATATATACATATTCTAATCGTAATATCTATATATTTATATTTATATACATATGTATTTTCTTACGGCACATCCATGTCTCCTATCCCCCACAGCACCGCATGATTATTTCATAAAAATTTCGTGTAATAATAATTACTCCATGCAAGAATCCGACTCTCTCGATATCGTATTTCGTGTACCGAGTTTCTATGTGGCATGCGATTTGAGGACCTACGTTTAAACAGCACCGTAACGTCTTTCCGACATCTTTTTCAGCATCGAATAATTCTTGTGTACGAAATCTCCGGCGTCTATGTTCTCTCTCCACTTCTCTGAAACCGTAGCGCTTTTCAACTCTCTACGCACCACTCTGCGATCTCTCGATCGTTCCGCGTTAGGTATCGTTACGTGGCTCACAAACTGTCCGATAACACGATAGCAAATAACCACGTTCTCTCACTGGCATGCAGTACCCTGTTTCTCGATCGATCAAATGTATTCCAGTGTCTCGAGTAACTGAAGGGACACCGGTAATTCGTGTAAAATTGTTTACGTGTCGCACGCGCGCCCTTTGCGATCTGTGAAATCCGTCAACAAAAAGCTTTCGTCGTTGTCACGTGTACGTCTCGCCATTTCGATATTCGATCATTCGAACCGAAACCATCCACTGGTTCCCAATTAGTCCCCCTTCTTTTATTCCAATCTCCCAAGACGATTCCTCTCTCCGTATCCTGAGGTGCCGCTCCGCGGTTTCTGTGAGATACTGGTTCTGACGTGTTTAGACCCAAAAGTGTGCCCTCGTCGCCGATGATGAAACGCGCCTTCTCGAAGTTGGGCACGTTCACCGCCGCCTGGGGGAGGAGCATCAGGAAGCATGGACCCGGGAACACGTTGCACAGCGACGATCGAAAACGTTGGACCAGTTCTCAGGATTGTAGCAGTACGTCCTTCGATTGTTTTAGTTATCTTGTACGCGTGCCGGTAATTATGAAGGCGGCCAGAATGGAGAATCTTGACAAATGTCCATACACGCAAAAATCGATATACGGGAATCAAAAGAGGAGCTGTGTGTGAGATATAAGATGGATGTGAGACTATGTATGAGGTACAAGATTGATTTATGACTACTTTTCTAATCACTGGCACGTATGATATATGGAAATATACAGGATGTTCCACCTTTGATAAGGAAAAGCTTACTTGGGATTATAATTTATAATTTATGAGACACCCTGTATATTTGCACGTAGATATTTCGTTATACGCGCGTATACGTACGTTACGTTACGAAAACCAACGACAACGAACATGGAAATGATCTTTGCTTCGTGAAAACGTTGCTCGTTTAATACTGGTACACGCGAATGTTATGTACTCTCTCGCCGTAGATAAGGACGCGAAAGATAAAGAAAAGGCTGCGCAATTGGCGGTACCGAGACTGAGCGTTTGCGCCGATGTGCAGAAAATTGATAGAGCGAAGCTCGCCCAAACCGAGGTAACAACCGTAATTATGATTCCACGATTATTGTATCAAGTATTTTTGCTATGCCCCTCTCTTTAGTTTTATACGTTTACCGGTACACAGAAATATTGTCAAACCTTTCTGCATGTGTTTACCTCTATCGTTACTAGACTGCCGATGTTTATGCAAAATGCATTATTTTGTGCCTCATTTTATGCACTCAATGAATGATTTAATGCATTTTTTTTTATTTTATCTTATACATACAATATATTATACGTATATTTCACGCATATTGACCGCATTTGTTTTCCAAATCCGTTTAAAGTCAGTATAAAAATAATGCATTTTGCATAAACATCCGCAGTCTAATCATTAAGCCTCCCCGTACGCTGATCGTCGTTCACGGCGCTATATTAAAAACCGAAAAAGGTTTCTAAAACGTTTCTTTAACGTCTCCTTTCTCCTTCCAGTTCGACATTATCGAGTTCGATCCGGAAACGTTTAGAATTCTCCTCGACTACCTACACACAGGTTCCTGCCCCCTCACCTGCAGCAATATACCGGGTCTGATATGCGCCGCCGAACACTACGATCTACCGGAACTTCTGCAGGCGTGTTTCCATCATGCCAAACAGTTCCTCAGAATCGAAATTGTCTGCGTGATGCTATGCGCTCTGGAGAATTATTGCTGGCGTTACACGTCCGCTTCCGAGCTCGTCAACATGATATTCAGTTTCGTGGAGACAAGAGCCTACCAACTCTTTCAGAATCCTGGTTTTCTGACGCTGAGCGAGTCCATGGTGCAGATGATCATGTGCCGGGGTCTCGAGGTCGTCGAGATCAAGAAATTCGAAGCGATGTTGAGTTGGGCGAAGCATAGGATAAAAACAAAGTCGTCGAAGGTGGACGCTAAGGTGGAATTCAAGTGCATCATGGAGAGGCTCAGTAAAGATCTCAAGCTCGACAGGATAACGCCTCAGGAACTGATTAGAGTAAGTTGAACGACGCGGACCCCTTTCGATACCGGTGACAACTATGATTTCTTGCTCGCTATGAATTGGCGGCGACCATAGCTGTTCGTAGTTAACCGTTCCTATGAATTGGCGACGAATAGTCGTTCATACAAAATTCGCATTGATTCGTAACTTTAATCGAACGGACCGTAGCTGTTATTTCCTTGCTTAGAAACTTTGAGTTATTTTGTTAAATAACAGATACAAGGTCTAGCCTGGTGTACTTGTATTTGGCCCGAGACAAGACCTTGTCTCTTGATACGTTGATACGTTTCGGTGGCAAAGTGTCCCATAAACAGTGGTACTCCGTTAAAGGTGCGATACACGAGATAATTTCAAGCAAGTTTTTCCTCGTCGAGAATATTGGTTTCACTTTAGTTAATGAGATATTAATTTAAAACGGCTACCAATCGGAGAAGAACACTCTCCGGATTTTACATTAATATCTCGTTAACCAAAGCTCTTCTGATATTTTTAATAAGACAAATCCTGCTCGGAGTCAGCCCAGGTATCGCGCCTTCAACGTACTACCACCATTTACGCGGCACTCTGCATATACATTCTTTTCTCAATAAAATTACGAACAATCATTACCAATGACACGTTATACTTTCTAGATCGTCTTGCCGTCGAAAGCGATAGAGAACAAGAGGATCCTGGACACGCTCCTGTATCAAGCCAATTCGGGCATTTACAGGAACGTCGACAGATATTTAGAGGCATACCAGAATAGAGTGCAAAATCAAGAGAGCTTCGACTGCGGTATTTAAAGGTTTGGCGCGACCGCCCGAATACATAATTTTCACGTAGCGTTTCCGCGGAGATAACGCGTAACCCGAGAGGTAGAGAGGAAGGATACCAACAAGCTCGTCAAAGAAAAATCGTTACGAGGGAGAATGAGGTTTGAGTTTCGACGGAATGCCGCTGCATAATTCGTTAACGGTCGTTTCTCGCGAATACTCGCCACCTCTTATGGCCGTACCGCGTAATTAGAGCATCGAGTGGAGGAGAATTCGATGCGTAGGAGTCGGTAATTACGGTACGGGACGCGTCAAGAGTTTATGATGGATTGCCCGGGAGCCTGTAAGCTCGCGCGCCTCGTTCATTTGGCCAGTCATACCTTTCCACGAGCACGCCACAAGACACAGACACGCGCGTACGTACACATACATGATCGCACACTCACCAATGTACATACTTACCGTGGAAATTCTGGCCGACGGGGCAAAACCGACGCGTTAGACGGCGAGCCAGTTGCTTACGACTGAAACGTTAGTCAGGATCGTAGTCGCTGATTTCTAGTTTAGAGAGCAGAAAAAGGGGACGATCGAAGTGATCCGACGCTGACCGTATTCTTAAAACCGATTTGTCAATATTTTTCTCATCGCGAAGCCTAAAGATACCGACTGAAATACGTTATACGACTGGAAAACTCGATCTATAATATTATAGTTCACCGAAGGGATCGCGATCAGCTGCGTCGTTACGCGTCGATCGCTCGAAACGACGCGACGAGAACGCGGGAACGCTCCTCCGTTTTGGGAAAAGCGATTCTTCTCCGCGGGAAAATGGAGAGACCGGGACGACGGGATCGTCCGCGATGTTTAGCTTAGAGAATCTAATTCCGACGAGGGGTAGGGTGACAGTCGATCAACGGGAAATCGCAAAACTTTCCAAATTCGCTCGTAGAGCGGAGTAAGTTCGACGACTGTCGCGGGACGGGCTAGAGCCGGCGAGAGAAGCGCGCACGGATTATCATTTCGCTAACGATAAGCGAAAAGATCGACGATGAACTAATATCGAGATTATCCGGTAGCACCGGACGACGGCGCGCCAGAAATAATTAGAGATCAAAGTAAATAATTAAGGAAAAATTATATATGTATGTATGTGCTCCAGTATGTTCTATTACTGCAAGCGGATAATGACGAAAGTAGTCTAGCCAATGGTTACCCGCCATCGAAACGATTCGTTCTCGATGGACGTTTCGCGTGTTACCGATATTGAAGTGTGCGATATCGCGTTTCCGCGAAGAAACGCATTATCGCGCGGGGCGGCGCAAAAAGGAGCTTCCGATCGCGTTCTCGCCGATCGGAAAGAAGTTTCGCGTCGGCGGCCGAATCCGTTCGGAGGCTCGCGTCGGTGAGCGTGGCGTTAGATGCGTCGGGGCTAGAAAAAAAAATTGGCGGCAATCAAATGCCGAACGTGACAATCTGTATCATAAAAGAAAATACCGCTATTGATAATACGATAAACGTAAAGATTTACTACTTCGTAAGCTTAAATGAATATATACATATATACATATACGTGTAAGGGGGACACTAACGCTAATAATAACAATAATACTAATAATTAATAATAATAGTAATAACGATAACGGGAAGCGTTGATGTTGAATGTGGGATAAAAGTAAACAAAAAAAAAAAACAAGTATTCGAAGTCTGTTCTGTTTTCTATCGTAGTTTTTGTATCTTCAAATACTCTAAGGCAGAGATTCTAAAATTCACGGGAACAGGCTGGAGGATTAGAAACAAAATATATTTAAAAAAAAAAAAGAGAACAAACATATACGACACGCGTACGAGAGAGAAGCAAATTGTCGCTTAAAGAGGGACTCCTCGTTTTCTAAGATTACTCGCGACAAAGTGAAAGATTATGAACAAAGATTTCATCGGGTCGACATTTTTATTTCTCTCTCCGTTAATTTCTCCCATTTCGGCGAAGACACATATCGACATTGTTCACTAGAGGAATTATATATTTCTGAGAAAAGTTTTACGTATCACTAATATATCATCAATGGGCGAGTGGCATTCCGTTATTCGACATCTGCGCGTAATCAAATCGCGACGCGTCCGCGCGTTAAATACAAAAAACTCTGTGTAAATTCGTCGCGAGCAGTCCGCCCTTTTACAAATATCGATTGAGAAACAATCGTGTCCGTTCGCATAGACTGGCCTGGCTCCCGATTTTTATGTAACGACTGTACTTCGATGGAGGCAAAGCAAAACTCGCCGTACGTACAAAAGAGGCTGAACTTCGCCGACGTTCCGTAGAAAGAGAATATTTTTTACACGATCATCCGTTGGACGCGACTCAATATTTCCGAGCGCTGATCCCTCCCCCCCACCCTCACCCCCATCGTACCCTACCAACCCTCTGTATATTGTGTTGTTACATATACGTAAAGGGACGTCGAAACGCGTTTCAGATAAAAAAGATATATATGTATATATATATATTCACCGATTCCCCAAACGCGCCGCGAGGAATCGCCCAACTGTTAAGTGTCTTATTGTTCAGGCAAGCGGCTGGACAAAGGTAGATTTTCGCGGTGTTTTAGTGCACGAAACGGAAGGAGGGAAGAGGGAGAGAGAGAGAGAGAGAGAGAGAGATAGAGGGAGAGAAAGGGTGAAGAAAGAATAAGCCAAAAAACTACCGCTTGAAATCGAAGTCCTCGAATCTGTGCTACTGAAAACTGCATTGTATAATAAAAAAAAAAAATCTTGAATGTTTGTGTCTCGACTTGCGATGCTGCTCGATCATACTGGCAAATTCGATAAGCACGAAAGAGGGTTCTTTGTAATATTTTTACAGGCGAGTAGAAACGAGAGAGTCCGTAGATGAAGTCACGTACGAGCAGAATCGTAAAGAGTATATGTAGCCGTAAAAAGACTCGTCGTTGTAAACGTTGACGTTCGTAAAGAGAATCGTATCGAATTCGCGAACGGAGGAACGTTTAATTTAGCACGAGAACGTCGAACCTGCCGCTAACTACGCGCTCGTTATTAATCGCCTAATCGTCGATCACGATCCTCGAGTTGCGCGCGAACTTTCTCCGGAGGATTGGTGAACAAAGAAAAAAAAAAATGAAGAAAATATATATATATCGTGCAGGTGTCTCGTAACTCCGTGATTATTTAAGGTGGCACGATCAACGTCCAAACTTCTCGTCGTTATACTCTCACGTATGTCACTCATCCTCGTAAGTTGCGAGCAACGGTAGACCTCTTCGCCGCGCGCACGGTCCACGATGGGGAAACAGAAAAACCAAACAGATCAATTTCGAAAGTGTTTAAAAAAAAAAAAAAATTCCCGACTTTAGTATTGACAATCGGCAGAGAAGTTTCTGATAATCTTAAGGGAGATAGATGAATAATGCGAAGACGAGTGAAAATGTTGCCGTGAGATATAAACGTGGACTGTGTGTTACTCGAAAATTTTACATCGTCAGTGTGTAAGCGTAGATGTTTTAGTGTGTGATCGAAGTGTAACCGATTGATCGCTGTATCGATCACTAGGACAATTCCGGGTGTTTCTTTTTCGATGGAAAACCCCGCGGAGCTCATTTATCATAACTCATTATTATCGTTGAGGCGTAATTAAGTATAGGCTCGAGCAAGCGCTGCGCGTGGAATTAATTTTCACTTCGCTTATCGATCGGATAGTTTCCGATTCCTTCATTTATCGGATCCTACCGAATCGCGATTATGGATTCGTTCGAATCTCGGTAACGTTGCGCAAATAAACGCGCTCAACGTTGACGAGGCGCGACGGTGGACAAATGGAAAGATGTCTTTGAATAGTAACAACGCTTTGTAACTTAACATTTTTAGATCGAAACTTCTTCGCAGTCTCGTTCGACAGAACAGAAACACTCGGTGAGAACCCGGAGCGCTAATTTCAACTTAATTCGAACAATAAGATCCATCTCTACGCTCTCGTTACGATCATTCTCGCAGTCTTGAGTCACCGATTAACCGAATTCGAACTTGTCGCACGGTATAGATGATTGAACGACACTCCGCGCTCACGCTGCACGAGCGAGCCTATACTTGAATTTACTCAATTATCGCGAATCAGTACAAACTTACGCCTCTCACGTGTATTTCCATTTCCTCGCGGTCCGGACGCGCCTAGCACTAACAGTGTACAAATCAAGGTTTTCTCACCGTACACCAGGCCTGCCTGAGTTTGAGCCACCTCTTCATCGTTTGAATCGAGTAAATCAGAAAGCGATACGATAGGATCGAGAGGGACAAACGTTGAAGTTCCAATTTGAATGTGCGTTAGCGGCTGTGGAGTGCGCGTGGGTCTTCTTAATCCTTTCGATACTGGCTATTGTAAGACTATAATCGTCCGTCGTTGGACGTTCGATGTGAACTGGTGTATGACCGTAAATAATTCACATTGATTCGTAACTTTGATCGAGCGGATAATTGCTGTTATATCCTTGGTTATAAACTTTGAGATATTTTGTTATAAGTTTGGATAGTCGTACAATTTGTTCTAACTCTCGGTTCTAAAGTAATTCATTACATTGGTGTTTCTCAATTTGGAGCGCACGCCTTACCGAGGGCAATTCGAATATTTTCGGGGCAATGCGCAAGTAATTAATACCCGTTCCAAATTTGTTTAAAAATCGAAGCCGTCGTTATATTATTTAACATTTTCTCGACGATTTCTTCCTCAGTATTCAAACTGTCCTTTCCTCGTTTGCTTTTTCGTTTTTATGGACGACATGGATTTTTTCACGGGGGGACATTACGATTTTAGAGATACTTTGGTGCGACATGTTAAAAAAAAAAAAGTTGACAAACACTGCGTTACATTGTACCCCAAAATTTGGCTCACCTATCCGTTTAGCCGAAGCTTAGAGGCCAAAGGTGAAACCGTACCGAAAGAGTTATCTGAGAAATCAGGCACGAACTTGGACAGGCCTGTCGTACCCGATGACGGTTCAGACGTTGTTCGATACGCGATAAACAAAAAAAAACGGAGAGAAAGAGCGAGCGAGAGCAAAAGAAGACAGCCGAACATGGAGCAAACAAATAAACGACATCGTGGCAAAGTAATATCAATTCAATCGACAAGAAAAAAAAAGAATAAAAGATCATCGAACGCGATTCTGTCCAGCCATTGCCGACTACTGTTCAACTGTAGATTGTACTCACACGGAGATATAAAAAGGACTATCTTACAAGATGAGAGAAAAAAAGAGAATGAATGAAGCTATATATAGTATATATATATATATATATTCATATACGCATATATATAATGTACACACGCACACATAAAACACATACACACACGTGCACGACTAATGCAACACAGAAAGACGAGACGGGAATTATAACGAATATCATGGCGCCACGTGGGCGGACTGCGGCGAGTATTGAATAGGTCGTATAATTTCGTGTCGTGGAGTTTCGATGAGAAGAGAAAAAGGAAGATAATAATACCGCACGAGGGTGGTATTTAATGTCGAGCGCTTATCGAGTACCTTTCGGTGCGCCCGAGTTAATCGTAAGAATTGCATGATTGCGAGAAAAGACGATTTCACCCTTTGCACTCGGGGATCCTCTCGACAACACGAGTGGTATTTCCAAACGTGACGGGAGAAGAAATGAATTTGCCATATTTTCGAGCAATAGGTAGAACACATATCAACGGTTTTAAGCGCTGCGCGCTGAGAGCGCATCACTCGTTTCTTACGTACGCGTAACTTTGTATTCGTAAATCGTGAAGAATATTAATTGATTGGTCGATAATTGAGATTATATCACCGTTTTAGTTCGATCTTGCTTATCGGTAGAGAAGGATTCGAGTAATGGTTTTCGAGCATCGAGACATAGCTCGATATGTTTTACAGAAAGCTACCGTCTGCTTCCCGTGGATTGAAATGCAAGTGCAAAGGGTCAAACGTTCCCGCCATTGCGTTACGTGTCCTCATTATCATTGTTCCGCGCTAATCACTGTTAATACTTGCTGTCCTCTGACAATGGCCTTTGTCGCCTTTGGACTTTCATCGTCATTGTTGTTGTTGTTATTGTTGTTGTTAAACTATCCGCCGGTTTCGCGTCGGTTGACGATCACTGGTACACGCTAGATCGATGAGAATCGATCGAGTACTCGAGTAATCCAAGATTTTGATTATCCAATTATTTCAATCGATTTCGATCGCGTTACTGTTCAATGTGGATGATTTATTATTTTAAAGTGGAGTAATTATTATTATGCCGTCAATTATAATTAAGTGGGAGATTTGTTCATTAATTATTACGACACGTGGCCATCTCAAATTTCGAGTTCGATCTCCATTGGGCAAATACTCGCGAATACTTACGAGTACTGGCGTTTGTCGTGATAAATGATTCTCAACATTCCAAACCGACAAATGCTCCAATAATCCAGAACTCGATGATTACTCGTGTAATTGTTAGAAACCGGGAGCATTCTTCACAAATATTCGGGTACTCGCGTGTTCCCGGGACTCAAACACCATCGGACAGATCGATAGACGGACGAGTACCGAATCGGCGATAGTGCGTGAAAAGAAATCGTGGTTTTATGGTCGGTATTAGTAATTATCGTTGATAAGGTAATAACTAGCGAAACTGAATGGTATTTTATTAAGGTTGTAAAAGACTCCGGTTACTTCGTTAAGTCGAGTGTCTATATTACTGTTAACGTTTCGTTGTTCGCGTATGCGAACTAGTTTCACGGCGATTAAGCAATATCATTCGTATTTATAGATTACGTTTTAAAGTCCACCGAGAGGAATTTTGCTCTTTTTGCATTATTCATGAATTTTGTATTACTCAAGAGACGTATTAGCAAACCGAAGATTATTAGAAATAGGAAATACGAGGATACGAATAACATTTTAAATCGGTGCGATTCTTCTCGTCGTCCGAGAAGTATGCGAGGAAAACGCAATTATGTTTGCACGATTCCTTTCATCCCTCTGCCCACGTGCGCAAAATCTATTGAATTTTATAAATTAGCGAACATTCGGAACTCGCCAGGTCACGCTTGCGTGGTAACGAATACAACGGCAGATGAAATTACGACAAAAAATTTATTGTATATGAAGCTACTGTGATGTTACTGTTGAATATAAAAAAATATATATATACATAAAAGATGCTGTATTTAACACTGGCGTGAGAGTTCTCATTTTTACCCGCTTGCACAGTTTTTGTATAGGCCAATGGGTCGACTGTCGTGAAAAAAATATCCTGAAAAGCTAGAAATCGATCTTTTTACCGAAAATCGAAATTAATGCTCTTGACGGGTGGCACAAAAAAATGGATTGCTTTGAGACAAAAATACTCTTTTTATTTCGCAATTTAGACTTAATTCCTTGCCTTGGTAGAACATTTCTGAATCATGTTTTGGTCGATTTAGGTCGAGTGTTTTAAACGTGATTGAATACGATTACCGATCAATGATAACACAACACCGATAAAAAAATTTCAGTTTCCTAAATTAGACGATAACTAAATTCAATTACTTCAGCGGGTTTCCCGAACCTTGCCAAGAGTGTACCGATCAGTGTCTATCTGCTTCGTACGTACAAAATTAACATCGATCAACTTTGGGATAATCAATGGAACAAAGATGTCCGCAGACTTGCGGAAATTTGTGTGAATACAATTTGAGTTGTGATAATGTGTTCGGACATTGCATCAGAGATTATATCCTCGTCGAATATCAATATCATTCGAATATGAAAGGGACATAGACGTTTAGCTATTCAAGTGCGGAGGAGCGTCACCGCGGTCCTCCATGAATTACCTATACATATAAATGCCAAGAGCTCAAACGCGCTCCTCAAGTGTTTTGTTTTAGCCGGTATTTACGCTTGCAGCTAAAACTTTTTGCAATCGATTACTGCCAGAAGCGTATGTTCCGAGTAATACGTGCAAATTACAAAGATAATCCATTCAAAATTAACGGGGATACGAATTTGGTTGAATATTGTTGAATCCCTGTCACGCTATTGAAATATACGCAGAAACGCGCAAAGCCTTCGGCATTCGCATGGTTAAGGTTCTCGTAGAAACGGGGTTACTATTTTTAGATTAGGCTGCATTTAATTTGCAGGGAATGATGCGCATGTTATAAAATCACATTTATTTACAATTCTACAAGACCGATTAGTTCCTGTACAAATCGTTATTCGCAAAGACGTATGCGTACTTTTAAAAAATTTTAGTCATCACGTTAAAACATTGCTTCTGACTCTAGATATAAGCCAGTATAACAGATATTTTATCACGTAAAACCCGCTAACCACAATTCTTTGTAACGCGGAATAACCGAGATACGTGTGTTTTCAAGAATCTTTAGACCATTGCAGTTGCGTGCAAAGCCTGACACAGTCTTATTAAAAAACGCTAGACCCGTATGGTCGAAATATTATGTACAGTTTTGTACACTTGCTAATCTTACGTAGTCACTTCCAGGAATCCTGAAAATAATTTCAAGACAAATTAGCATCGTCTTATTGTCGATTTTAGGTTCACTTCACCATTTTGCCCTAACACTCCAGTCTTTTGGTGTCCAATGGAGACACTTAGGATCTATTCTGATTGACCTCTTTTCCATTGCGGCCGAATGTTGCTCGATAATTTCCCTGCGAATAAACATGTTTCGTCAATGAGGATTTCAAAAAATCCGTCGTGCAGAAATAAACTAAATTTCCACACGAATTCTGGTCGAATCTTTCTCTAATCGTGTTTCGACTGTTTAGTCAATTACCTATTTAATGTCACAATATATTGTCCTTTGTAGTAGTTAATGAGATTCAAGTTTTGAAGCGTCGATATAACGTCTTCTTTTTTAATCGACGTTAGCTCGCATATCTCACTTATCGTTATTTGAGCTTTCTCGTTTTCCACTATTGGCTTTATATTTAATAGGATGTCCAATATCGTATGCGCCCAGTAACTTCGATACGACAGCAATCCCAAGTCGGACAATGGTTTTTCAGGTGAGCCTGTCTTGCCCTCAAATTTCGAGAGTTCGTAAGAAAATTCTATTAACAACTTTCCATAACCCCTCCTCTGGTACGGTGGCAGTGTTAGAATGCACGCTACGTTATGGTCTTCCGTCGATTCTTTTTCTTTCGAGAAGTAGCCAACTATGTGGAATCCTCTACTGTCAAAATCTGTCATCACATAGAACAAGAAGGGATCCGTATCATAGTAAAGTGTTTTATGATCCAAGAACAATTTCGCCAGTAGACAAAGATTTTGTGCGTAATTTTTATTTTTTCGACCGTCGATTTCGAAAAACGATATCGATCCCTTTCGGTATATTTCATTCCCAGGAGGATGTCGTAAATTGCACTTAGCTAAATGTCTCTCCAAACATTTTCGACTTTTCCTGTACTTTAGGCAGAATTCACAGATATATATACACGATAGATTCACCATTTCTTGTGGATATGGACTAAAATACCAAGGTCTTATTCTATGGCGTCCCAGTTCTATCAGCTCTACATTTTTCATTCTTGTGACAATGTCATCGTGATGATGAGCGACTAACGATCCGGTCGGTCGTGGCCCTGGTGTTTGCGGCGGAGCCTCCTGAGAATCTTCGTTCTCTACAAACGGAGCCTTTCTCTTTCTCGACAATTTTTTTTGTAACGCCGCTTGTAAAACTGCCGAACCGTTCACTGGTTCGATGATGATATTAGTGGGACTAGGAGGTCTGCTGACCGGTTGCTTTTTAGGAGTGGCCGCCGCGTCTGTTCCTGGCGTGGTTCCATCTCGACGGGGATATTGGACTTTTCTAGTGTCCAAACACTCTTCCATAACCCATTCGTCTAATCGTTTATTAACTAAAATATTGCACGTTTAATTAATTTACCCTATGCGTACGTACGAAACTTTCATTTGTTCCATTTAAGGGACTCGTGTTATACTTACAATCTACATAGTGAACATAATAACACTTGACGCCGTGTACATCTTTAACACTGATGATTTCAGCGAGAGCTGCGAACGATAAAATAAGTTTTTGATACACGTGTAGCGTTACATTGACATCCGTGCAGTATAAAGTTTATATATTTTCAGGGCAGATCGGAGGAAATTAGACCTATTGTACAAGTTAAGCTAAATCGAGCCTAACCTCAAATCAGACTGATCGTAATGCACGTTTAACGTTCTCTATGCTTGCTTAATTGAACTGACTGAAACTTTAATCCATATGTAGCAACTGCAAATTCACTAATTCGATGAAACTTCTAGAAGTATGTAAGTTGATACAACGACATACGTCCAGTGACATACTTATCAAGCGATCTTTTTCAATGCAAAGTTGTAGCCATAATTTTGTGAAGAAATCAGCGACTTACGGGACAAATTTTGACGGAAGATATATATTAATACAGAACCAAAAGTTTTTACTCACGCCAATCTTCGGTGCTATGCATTCTCACCGGTAAACGGCACCCTTCCACCAGCGAATTCTGAAAGTGAGGTTAGAATTTTGTGTTATCCATATATTTGCATTTCCTAAGATTTCTCCAGCGATGTGACAACGGTTTTATATTAAACTGGATCCACCGCTTACCACTGAATCGCATATTGTTTCGCGTTCGTCGTGTTCCTCGATCATTTCAGTCACAAGTCGACAAACTTGTCACCAAACACAATTTTGTTTTGAAGCTCTCACGGCACTGACGCGAGCGCCCCGCCACTCACATTGCACGTTTATGGAACTAAATTTAAAGAGCATTCCCGCACAATCGAATTGTCTGTATCGAATGCGAACAATCGAGGATCGAAATTCTTGTAAAAACCGCGAAATTTATCTTACAGCTATTCAATCTTTCGAGGAGACGCGAATGTCTTGCTTGATATTACAAAATAAATTAATCTTCCAGTAGTATTAACAGTAGCGGAATTCTTACTAACCCATTAGTGCATAAAGTTAGAAGATTTAGAATTTTGATATTCTTTTCCTCCACTTCGACTAGGACAAAAAAAATATGCCCATTCCTTAAAAGGGGCCCTATGCAATAACGCGTTAAATAATTTGTAATCAGCAGGCAGAATAGAACAAGACTAGTATTTTTATTTTTTATCTCGGAAAAATACTTTTGTTCCAATAATATAGATCGATAACAAATTTCATATGAAAAGATACAGTACAAATACAATTTATAGTAAAGTAATTCTTATTCGTCATATAAAAATATTTAATGTACGTTCTTGGAATAGATTACTGTTACTCAGCGAATTTAAATCCGTTTGCTGTGCGAAAGATAATGTTACGTGATAGGTGGTGGAAGTTGCAAACACTCGCACAAAATTAATACTTAATACTACAAATGAAGCGAATTCGGCGTAACGCCGCTCGCGTATGTTCAGTCATTTCTCGGTTTTGCTATTTTCACAATTGTAACATCTTGTAACGCAAAGCTATTTTAGTTACTTGAGACGATTCAACGTAGTAGTTCAAGTGTCACCTTATATTACTACGTATCAAGTGAAATAATATCTTCAAACACTAAATTTCTTTTCGCGTTTCTTACTGAAACACAAATTATATATAAAATATTCCCTGCATAAAAATTCTCTTTTATCCAAAACCGATGTCTTATTTCATTCAATTTCATATAGTACAGTGGCGCCAAAGGATCGTACAAGTTGTTTTTACAAAACATTGTGTAACTAAGTAATATCGTCGCTTTTTGGAAGTTATCCTAACATCTCATATTATTCAGCGAAACTATACAAACAAAATTATGTTACATAAGTATTCTCAAGCATTGGACGTCTCCTAAATAATAATGTTAACGTTAACAAAGAATCACTCATAAACTGTGTCGTTGCAAATAATATTTTTCTTAACCTACATCGCGTATCGTTTTCCGAACGCTTTCAACGAATAAAACACCGTCGTTCGATGGCGGCGGCTTTTCATTTACAGATAACGGTTTGATACAGAAATTACGAGTCGTTCGATCGACCGTGCCGTATCGAAAGTTCACCGCTTCCTCCCGCAGACCTGCGAGCCCCACCTGGTATACATACGTCCCTACGCCTATGTATCCCCCCACCGTACGTATGTACACATACGCTCGGCACATACACGTACCCGCAAAATCTCCACCCTTACATACGCGGAGGGGTACATAAGTGTACTCACATCGGGCATACATAAGGGTTGATAGTGCTCGGGCGGGCAAGCCACCCTTATGTGCAGGGCGTGGCCAGAGTCCACCAATCGGAAGGCGGGGAATCCCCGAAAGACCAAATCGAACCAAGTAAAAATTTCAGCGGTCGCGTCAAACGCCAACGCGAAAAGGGGATGAGCGCGGTTGATCCGGGCTTACATTTTCGTTACTTATCCTGCACTCGAGATCCGCGTATCTCTGTACTCTTATCTTTTTCCCCGAACGTATCGCTTTAATCGTAGTTAGGAATTTTTCGCGTCCCTGAAGCGCGAATCGACGACCGGGTGGTAGACCCTCGATAGTAGATGCGACGGATGAAAGTTACGATGAATATTAAATCTCTTTTACGTCAGTCACTGTTTACCATCCGATCGTGTACCACGTTGTACGGTATACAGTAAACAAAATTCTTATTCCTTGCACAATATACGAATCCCCCTTTTACTAATTACTGCTCCATCACACGTTGGCACACGGGGGACGTTATTAAATTTCGATGCGCACTGCGAAACTAAGAAGATACCGGGTCTCGTGTGCGGTGCGGGTAAAGCGGTGGAGGGAAAGGCGGGGAAGACTGTCGTAGGAAAATACGAGAGGGGCGGGTGAGAGAGGGAAGAGGGAGAGAGGAGGACATAGTAGCAGGGTCTGCGTTTAATAGCCGTAGTGTTACCTCAGAGGCCTTTTGCCATTAAGAATCCCACAAGACCATCCTCGCGAGCCCTCTTCGCCTCACTCTCCTCGCTTCGTTCCGCAATTCCGACATATTACATCGTGCCCCCGGTAGCGTGAATGTAATACGCGCTCGTACACCTATCTATAACTATACATTGCGGAGGTATACCTCGGTACCACTAAAATCATTAGAAACACGTGAGCCTCGTAGCGCGCAGAATCCCGTCCCTTGCCATTAGAATGCTTAGATGGTGTTGTATCCGGAGATCAATATCAAAACAACGCCGCATGACCGCCCACTCGCTGGGAAAATCCGCGGAAGCCGGGCTTAGTCGACATTTCTCGAACCGTGTTGTATGAAAGGTGCATTTCGATCAACCGTGGAACGAATCAGTCTTTTTCTCTCTCTCTCTCTCTCTCTCTTCTTTTTTTCTCCGTACAGCTTTGCGCTCGGTGGAGCTCCGTTCGAACGCGGTCCAGCGAAGGGGAAAATGGAATTGTTACTTTCAGGTTTTCATTATTTATACGAGGTAACGTATATACATAATATGTCTTTAGAGATATTTGCATATTTTCGAGGAATTCAGTATTATCGTAATAGATTTCTCCGTTTTAGAATGGGATTATCGCGCAATTAGGGAGGATCGTAAACTTTATTAAAATCATCATAAGGGAACGATATGAGATGAGATGGAATACTGTTTGCAACACGATACAACAAGATACAACGGCATTGTAACGCAGACCCTTTTGACGTGGCCGGGAATCGAAAATGTTAACGTAAATCTCGTACGATGTAAACTTTCCGCAAAAATGGAATTCGAGATAACGGGTCTTGGAAGTATCCACCGTCACTCCGAAGCGAAAACCCGACGTTTGCCGAGAACGATAGCGCATCGTACTTCGCCTCGACGGAACGAAGCAACAGTGCATTCTCTTTTTCATAAAGCTCCCATCCCTAATCGCATCTGCACCGCGCTGCGCGTGCTTTATACATTTCAATTCATGACTGTTGCCCGCAACGAGGAGCATCGTCTTCGTGAATTTACAAGCGCATCGCTCGTTTTCCCGGCCGGGAGACTCGAAAGAAAAGAACGTCTTCCGCGCAATCCTGGCACATCTGCTTTTCTAAATTACGTTGCCCTTTTTTTCGCCAGCTTAGCCCTCGCGTGCATGTACGAAATTGCGCGTGGTAGGGGGGGTGGGGGTTGGGTCGAATGGGGAGAAAGAGCGGAAAGGAGAAATTAGGAGAGAGGAGGATAGATTTCGAGGGTAGAAGAAGAAGAAGAGGACGGAGGGTTAGATAAGAGGAGGAAGAAGAAGAAGATGGGAAAGAGGAGGAAGCAGCAGGTCGTACCGTCCTCGTCCCGCTGCTTAAAATTCATAAGACGCTGTGTTTACTTACTAAAGATACGCGGCTTCCACCCCGCCGCCCCTCCTCCTCCTCCTCCTCCTCCTCCACCTCCTCCACCTCCACCTCCTCCCACAGCCACGCTGTACTTTCGTTCAACGGCACCGCGAGAGGCCGTGCTTTATCGCGGAAAATAAAATTATTGGTTGCACTTTTCTCTTGGCTTCGCGCGCTCGACCCGCTCCTTTTTATCTCACCGCGTGCGTCGCGGCGGCGGCGGCGGCGTCGTCGGTTTGCTGCTGCGGCGCTGAGCGAATCGTCGCCCGGTAGACTTCGAGGCGGGGATTTTTCAGCCGTGTTTAAAAGTGCCCCGCGGCTGTCGGAGACACGCGGAGAGTGACTCAAAGACCGTTTGATATGTTGATATCGCAGAGTTTATTTTGTAATTTTCCATAACGCGACGTTTCTTATACGCGGGAGGGAACGCAGATTCGTGGGTTCTTTCGGGAGACGAGGATTTACCAGAGGACGAGAAGGAATGATCCAAATTACTTGAATCGGTCGACTACGCGTATAATTATCGAATAGCAATTTAGATTTTAGATGTCGACAGTAGCCTTAAGAAGCGGTGAAGGTAATTTCATGTACGGAACAATGCGAATCACAGGAATCTTTCCTTACGTTAGGGTTACCGGAAAGAAATCTATTATTTTACATAGTAGCATCTGAGCTCAGTTTGTGCCCGGACGCGGTGGTGTTACCATCTTTTTTTTGTGTTCGTATAAACTTCTAAAGAGTGAAGGAAAATAATATTCTGTAACAATAATGAAACAAAAATAGAGTTTTACATTGCACAAAATAATAAATTTCTTCTCTATACCCCTAATATTTCTAAATATCGTACATTAATTATAATCTTACGTACCGCTGACAACCGTTCCTAACGAGAACCTAACGAAGGATGATATTCACATTATGAATTCAGTCTCAAGAGTGCACTGCTCGCCTATACCTCGAAAAACAACAGGCAAGGAAGAATCGCACCGACTACCAAGATTTACTTCGAGGGAAAGTAAAAACGGGACGGGTGTGGGTTTTCTGATTATTCCCGGCAAATTAGTTTCTTAATGCCGTGCGCCGTCGACAACGACATTATACATACACACTACCTTCGTGTACACCCATTCTCTCTCTCTCTCCCTCTCTCCCCCTCTGTCTTCCACCTGTACCTACGCACACCCAACCACCCGCAGCTCAGCCGCGTTATAATCTCGTTGCTCCGGGCGACGTCGAATAAAGTACTCCTGGTGTGACGGTAACGCGAGGCACCAACTATTAACTCATTAGTCGAAGTTCTTCGTATTATCGCATTCTCTTTGAGGCCGCGACGGTATTCCCGTACTTGCGACTCCTACCCCCCCCCCCCCCCCCACCTCCCAACGCGGGGGTGGATCGGCTTCGGGCGGACAAGCAAGTGCGATGAACGAACGGCGATGGAAATAGGATGAAACTACCGGGGGGTGGGGGGGGGGGAGAAAGAGAGAAACGGAAGTGCATGCTTAGGAGGAGAAGGAAGATGACGATGACGAGGGCTATAGAAAAGGGGACACGGTAGGGGGATGAGGGTGGAGAGGCGAGGAGAAGAGGAAGGTTGGACGAACGAACGTTGGTAGAAACGGTGACGATGTTTGGGAGGTTGGCGGGGAGGGTAGGGGGGGTGAGGGGGTGAGGTTGGGGGAGGGCGGTTAGGTGGAACGTAGGTGGCGGTAAGGGTTGAGGCAAGAGCACAAGCAACGGTCTAGGGCAGGGAGGGTAGCAGGGACTCTCGCGGAAGGTAAGAGGATAGGTGGTGGTGCTCGCAGAAAGGGTGGTTTGGTAGCGAGGAGGGTGCGGGTGGTTGCACGCCCGGCATTGTTTCGAACAGGCGTGTACACGTACATACATCTATTTGGCACATAGATAAAGCATCTTAGAGACCGCGTAGAAGGGAACTACGATGGGAGCGTCGTAGAGAATGAGGTAGGAGGTTGAGGTGAACCCGGAGCGAGGGGAGGAGGGCGGTGGTGTACGGGGGTGAGAGTGAGAGAGAGAGAGAGAGAGAGAGCGAGAGCGGACGCGGGCACGGGCGAAGGGGTGGCGTGGGGGGAGGGAGGCGAGAGGGTTAGAGAGAAAGATAGAGATAGAGCAGCAGCAGCAGCAGCGGCAGCAGCAGCCAGCCATCTTGCCACAAACTTGACTCGACCAATCAGCGTCGAGGCTGTGGTCACCGTTGTACCCTCGCTCCCTTCCACCCTCGTCACTCTGTTCTACGCTCTCTCTACGCTCGTCCTCCTCTTACCCTCTCTCTCCCGCCGTCTCTCTCCCTTATGGTCCGTAGTAACCCGGCAGCAGCACCTGCCAGCCAACCCTTTAATTCTAATCAATTTACTCTTGCGCGAGTCTCAAGCCCTCGTGTATCCTCCTGAGCGCTGAACCTCAGCTTCAACCCCACCCCCTCTACAACCGCCCCCACCCCCACCCCCTCACGCCCTATGCCTTCCTCCTCCCCGAACTTCCATCCGCTCTCTATGCTCCCTCCCGACCCCTTCGCGACCCCGTCTCGAACGACCCTACTACATCTGATAACGGAACTACGTTTGGTCGCACAGAACTCCCGCTAACCGGCTAAATAATTAGCGCGGGAGAGATTAATTGCCGGGAGTTAAGTCGAGTCTGCGTTAACGACCTCCTCGTGACCTCCACCTGAGGTCTGGGTGTACGATGATGTCGATGATGCTCCCGTGCTAGACGTGGAGATATGGTTACTTGACCGAACTGCCGAGAGGAGGATAATTGGGGCGAGGAAAAAAGTTTCTCTCGTTCGACAGGGAACAAGTATCGGGGTTCATGACCGTTTCGAAATTCGTTGATTTCATTCGAAGGAAGTGATCTTTGAGAGGGCAAAAATTAATGTGATATGCCTTACTATTTGAAATGGGACGTTGCGTCGTTCTCGACAAGATTTATCGTATTTCGATGTTTTCGTTGTACCCTATGGAATTACATAGCGGTTAGAGAAACCCAACTTGGAATAAAACGAGTCTTTTACCACGGTGGTACGGTAAAAGAGGTGCAAAATAATTTGATCGGGCTCGATTCAAAAGCGATGGCTACAGTTTACGCTTCTTACGATGGGAGGACTTCGGCGAAGCTTACATAATTTAGTTAATGGCTCGTAGACTAACGATGAAGTAGGCGTTTAAGCACCTACCGGGAACCTTTCCCACTCTGGCTTCAGTTACGAGGTTTTCTTTTCGGAGCACCCTCGGACCAAAATTTGCGTTCGTTACTTTCGTCTCCGCGCCTTTGAGTGAATTACCGCTTTGCAAACTATTTTCTTCGCTCCTTCCACCCGAACTTTTCCGTGGAACTGTAACCCTGTTTTTCCTCGTATCAATGAAACTTCAAAAGGAGATAAACTTCGCCGTACGCATCGACGGATCTCTGCGCAACTACGCGATGTACATATAAGTTTGTAATTACATTATATTAGGAGTACCGAAAAGAAATCCATTGTTTTGTAGAACAATACGAAACTGTATCTTTTCGTAATATTTGTTACGGAATATTATAAAATTTAATTTCCGTCACTTTTTAAAACTGTATTCAAACTTTTTTCTAAGCCTTTTATTCTCTTTTCATAAAAACTTACGAAGATTAACTCAAACGCTACTACGTAAAATAACAGACTTCTATCCGGTACCCTTGATATATAAAAAATTGAATAATTTCGTTACTTTGTTCTTGTTTTATTAGTTGTCCTTGACGCTAAAACGATCGAATGATTACACGAAAATCTTTTTTTTCTCGTTTCTAGTATTACCGATGGAGGAGAGGGCCAAAGGATCATCGTAACGTTATTATCTAACAATTGGTCGAACAACTGTAATAAAAATGTCAGCCGTTTGGGAACAATCGAGATTCGATTTATTAACGGAGGATTCTAGCGTTAAACGAGCGAGAGTACATAAACGCAACCGCCCCCTCGAATCCTCGCTAACAATACTCCGCCATATTGTATGGCGGTGTATATCCGTGATAAAGTCGCCTCAAATAAATCCCGAACGTCGTTCTGATTACAGATCGTCCGTAGGATTGGCAGAGAGTAAGCGTGGCTTAACGACAGATCCGATCCGTAGGAGTGGAACAATCGTCCTTCCCGATCGCTCTCCTTTTTTTCTTTTTATGCCGACGTATTTCGATGCCTGATCGAGTGCGGGGATTCCAGGGCGACGGGGAGAAATGGACGGGGGTGGGTCGATTTATTTATGTCGGTGATTGCGAGTCAGGGAGGTAAGGGCTTCCTTTGCATTAATACCGAGCTAACGGAGGGGTGGCACGGCTTCTGTGCCTGTCATTTCGATACGGCGATATGTCGATTCTAACTGGCGCGGATCAAACCTTAAAAATTGGGAAGCTGATTTGCCGTTACGAAAGGTCCCTCTTTGAAATGAAAACGGAAATCGAACTTAATACTGTGGCGCGTTGGAAATGTTCGTGTCTCTTTGAGGCGCGTGGGCTTACCGGTGCTTTCTTCCCGTTTTTTTTTTTTTATTTTTATCTCGAAGCGAATATTTCTCGGACCGGTAGAACGCTAGCTTCCCCTGCACGCGTTTCCGCAATTCATCGTAATGAGCGGCGCGTGCACGCGAAACAAGTTTATTGCCCTTTAAGAGTTTCTAAGCGCCCCTGGTACCGGAAAGGGGGTTGCTTAAAGTCTTAAGTTCTTAATGCCGCCACCTGTCGACCGAAGTATTCCAATTTCACTGTGGTTAAAAAAAAAAACAAGAAACCATAATTTAGTGCGTCGGAAGTTATATCAGCGGTACGCGAATAAATATCGTTAACGACCAGCTAACGATAGGCGAGTAAGAAAAATGAGATTCTCGAGTCACTTTGATCGATCGTAATTCAGCGTTCCATGTTATATCGGTGTACGTTTCGCGCTAGCTACCAGCTAAATTCAGGACATCCGAGACTCTTAATGGTCTTTTAATCCGCGGACAACTCCTCTGTGCGAAAACCGAAACCAATAAGCTCGCGAGAATGATATAATGGGGGAGGGCGAGCGTTTACAAAAGGGCAAACCTCTTCGTTCTTAATAGAACTACTTAATAAGGCAAATGAATGCGTGGCTCTTTTGACTGTTCAACGACGAAACGTCGGGGGGTAACGGGTGTGGGCGGTTAATTCTGAAGGGCGAAAGGGAGAAGAGAGAGAGAGAGAGAGAAAGATGCACCGCGTGGCTGAGAGGGAGGAAGGGGGGGGGGGGTGGACAATTTTTTTTTTTTCCCTCCGAGGCGAATCCCACCCGACTACCGGCGACACAACGATGACTACGTCGACGTCGGCGACGACGACGACGACGAGTCGAGTGGTTTTCAAGCTAATAAAAAAATTACCGCCGCCGCATGAAACCCGACGACGTATAAAACGTCGGTGAGCGCGACGATTCAGCCCCTGCCGTTGCCGTTGCTCCGGCTACCCCCGTTTGAAAGAGGGAAAAAAAAGCCACGGGAGTCGTCACCCTTTTGTTTTTTTTTTTTTTTTTCCCAGAGAGAAAGACACGCAATTTGCCCTCCTTGATACACGACGCCATTCGATGCTGAATAACGTGTCGACTTCTGTTCATTGATTTTTGCTTCGTAGCGCAATTTTTATTTTGACCCTTTGTCTCGACGCTCTTTGTTAGCGGATCACGGTTATCGGGGCACCTCTAAATTCAATTCGGTTTGGGTCGATTAAATATGTTTTCTCGCAAATCGAGAAAGAAGGATTTGAAAGCTTCAAAGGGCGAAGTGACCGTGGAAGGCTCGAGGAATCTCTGATATTACAATATTTTTCCCCCGCCGTTAATTAATGAGGTAAACTCTTTAGTGAAACACGGACGACTGAGGTAACGGAAGTTCAATATTTGAGGCCTTTTTCTCTCTTCATTGGCCCCGACGTTCAGCTGGCAAGCGTGCCAAGTTCTCGGTTCCGGAGACAAATCACTTTTCGCGTCGTGGTAAACGAGTTTGTAATATTACGAATTAATCGCCGCGAGGATCGCTGTCGCGAAAATTCCTAGCGGATGCTGCGCGACCACTAGGAAAATAGAGCTTGTAAGGACTATGACGTGTACGAACAAGAATGACACGTTTGCAAGATAAAGATTATAAAAATAGCGTTTGTAACGACGACGATGGTGCACGAACAAGAATTACATGTTTGCGAGGCAAAGATTGGAAAAACTACGCTATTAATTCCTTTAATTTTCTTGTATCTAGGCGGATGAATTGAAGAGGTAAAAACCCGAAACAACACAAAGCACCATTACTATTATTTCGCGCAGCGTAAGCGGGGCGGGTACGTGATCCGCAACGGCGGGGAACGTTTATCAAAACTTTGTCGCATCTCCCGGATGGAAACGCGAGTTTTTGCTGACGAATTAACCCTCTTGACCGAACGCGAGAACATATCCAAAAGAAAACAGCGAGGGGTAGTGGAGTCGACCACGAGAAAAGGAAGAAAAACGAGGTTGGCGGCGGCGGCGGCGCGGGCATTTGCGGTAGGTAAATTCTAAGCCTGAGATTCTCCATCCGCGGCTGCAGTGGAAGTGCACCCCCGGTGCTAATTAAAATCAGACCACGTGTCTTTCCAAGCCATGGTCACGAAAAATAAACGGAAAAAGATCTTTTCAACGGTGCCCGTAACCACCCTTTACCTCTTCACTCTTCCTCGCGGTACTCTCTCTCTCTCGCTCTCTCTCTCTCTCGCTCTCTCCTCGTCCCTATCTCCGTCCCTGTCCCCCTTGCTTTCTTTCACTCTCTCCTCCGCCCCCGGCGCGCCCCATGCCGGCTTAATTATCGTCCAAGTGTTCTTTAAAGAGCGAATTACACGCTCGATGTTTACCGCAAGCTCGAAGCTTTTCATTCGTCGTGTGCTCTTTCTCCTTTTTCCTTCTCTTTTTCCTCTCTCTCTGTCTCTCCCCCCTCCCACTCTCTCTCTCTCTCTCTCTCTCTCTCTGTTCTTACCGCCTATCCCGCTCTCTGTTGGTTCTCACTTTCTACCGATACCTCTGTCTTCGTCCTTCCCATCGCGCTCGTACCTCTTCGTGTCTCCGTGCGGCGCAAGGGAAACGACGAGGGATTTATATTTTCTTTTGCACCTCCAAGGTTCCTTTCCTTCGGTAATTTTTTTCAAACTTACGCCACGGAGGCCGGTAGGTATAACTAGCGCTCGATTCAGCTCGTTTCTCCGTCTTCGCCTGCCTGCCCATTGTACCTGCCTCCACTTGCCTCCGCGTCGTTTTCGCAAAAATCTTCGAACGCGGAAGGGCGGGGGGTGAGCGGGAAAGATTAGAAACGGGAAATAGGGTCCGAAAGGGGGGAGAACTGAAAACAGATTTACCGTCAGGCCCTTACGAGTCACGCGAGTACCGCGATTGGGTAATGGAGAGAGGAAAAAAAAAGAAAAAAAGCTCGACTATTTCCTTCGCGAGATTCCCGCGTCGCTCGTTCTTCGTTTACCTTTTCTCTGAATTTCTTGCCCCTCTTTCACCACTTTAAGACACTCGATTATCCGGCCTCCCTCCGATCGGTCTTCTAGGCCGATGTCGATTAACGGCTCCTCGGTCGAGCATTGTCATTAACGGTGCATGTTCTTTCGTTTTTTATTCTGGGAGGGGGGTGGGGTGGGGGTAGAGAAGGAGTAGGTGGAAGCTGACTCCAATGCTTTTGTTGCGGTAAAAATCCAGCAAAACACGGTTAAAGTATGCGGGGAAAAAATTTGAAGCTCATTACCGCTCCTTTTCAAATACGCCAAGGAGAAACTTGAATTCTTTATACGTTAGCTTTTTTTTTTTTTTAAACGATGTCGGGAGAACTATTTTCGCGATACGGACTGCGCGATAATTTGTTCGTGTATTGATTTACAGTGAATTTCAACGAGCTACGAGGATATTTATTTACATCTTCGTCCGTGGATTCGTTCAGTATTCGAAACGGAAATGTTTGAGTATAAAAATTAACAATAACCTTCAATCATTCAATAGGAAGTCATGTCTATTAAAGTTCGCGGTGTATTGAACGAATTAAAATGTATACTCCCCTTCGATGATAAATCCTTTGATCACGGTTCATCGTTAACGTTTCGTTCTCTTATTTATCTTCATCCGCGAAGAGATTTTAAGGACGTTTACGCGAATTCCTCGGCAATCATGGACGACCACGGTTTCGACGACTTCCGTCGGGCATATTTCCACCGCCCCCCCCCCCCCCCATCCTCCCGGCACCGCCTCGGCAAAGATAAGGAGAGAAAACCCGGCTCAACGGAAAGCCTTCAACCCCTAAAAGCACGACCCGCTGTCCCTCTGTCCGCGTCTTCTATTTTCACCCTCGCAGCATTCGATTTTCCACTATTTCCCAATCGTCCGTTCTCCCCGTTCTCTCGTCCATTTCCATCAGTCTCCACTGACGTTTATACTTTCGTGAACGGACCGGAGGGTTCCACGGGGACAATTTCGTGGAGGATAGGGGGTGGGGAGGGGGGGATGGGGGTTCCCGATCGCGAGGAAGCGGAGGAGAGATGAAAACGATTTCCGACCGAAGAAGAGGGAAAAGAGGGAAAAGAGCGCGATGAAAGGAAAGGAAAGGCGGAAGAAGAAGAAGAAACGGAAAGGAAGGTGGAAAGTACGAGAAAAGGGGGTGGTAACGGCCACCATCGGGGGCGAAGCAACCCCTCGACAAGGGTCTCTCTCTCTGATATATTGCTTCTCCCGCAACCCTCACGCGCCCTAAACCATCCCTTACAGCCGCCATCTTGAGGGACTTCCACCCACCCTCCCCCTACTATATACCCCTTACCACCGTTCGAGCTCGTACTCTCCCCTATATAGCCACCACCCCCGAACTGCGGCCTGCACTCACCCGCCCACCCACGATCGAAAATCCCGTTAGACTTATACGGGCTTAGCTCGTCCATTTTGACGACGGGGGTGCGTGCCACCCTGGCAAACCCAACCACCCTCTCTCTCTCTCTCTCGCTACCTCTCATGGAATTCCATAGGGGTTTTTTTTTTTCGCTCCCGTTCTCGGCACCACCGCCACCGCCGTTCTCCAAATGCCGTTGGACGGGCGTCGGTAAGCCTCCATCTCCTCTCGTTGTTGCCAAACGCATTACCCAAAAACGATTTATTTAAAAAGACTAAGAGGGACGAATGAATTCGTTAGGATCGCGACAGCGACGCACGAATTCGCAGCACGATCGTGAATAATTTACGCGGCGCTACGTGACAATTGAATTATTTGCGGAGATAAGAAAATTTCTTTTCCAATACTTCCATCGACGCGTCGTCGGGTATCTCGATATAACCGTACCATTGCGCTTACCGTTCGACGTTCGCCTAAATTTCTCCACGCGCACCGAACGCCACCGCGCGCGCTTTCTTTCGCCGTAATACTTGGCTCGCGCGACACCACCACCCTAAAGCGATCATTCTCAAGCGAAAGCGCGAAAGCTCCGAAAAATGTCGCGCAGTCAATCCAGAAGCGCCGGCTCTCCATTTTGATCGTAAGAGGGTGCAGGCGCGTTATACGGTACCGTCGCGTCAACCCTTCGTGCCGTTTCGAGAATTCATGGTCTCCACTCGCCCCCCCCCCTCTCTGTTGAAACGGGTGGGTGTTTCCGGTTTATTCCCGGAATTCCGCGAGGGTTGACTGCGCGATACGGACTCCCCTTATGACCGGTCCAAAGGCAACGTTATAAGGGCGAGGTGCATTTTTCGGAATCCTCGCGTGCCCGCGAGATTCACCCCTCGGGATGACGGTGTGCCGGGGGGTGTGGGGGTACTTCGCATTCTAGTACATTGTCGTGGGATTTGATTATGCAAAGCAGCGGGGCCCCCCTTAGGCCGTTTGCGCTTCTTCGTCTCCTTTCTTCCGGTACCGTCGCGTCCTTTTCCTTTCCTATCCGGACACGTAGGCGGCCCATCAGGCTTGGTGACTTCCCCAGAGCGACGGTGTGGCACGTGTTCGCGGTTCACCTGCGGATTTTTATTACGATCAGTCGACGGTACGTGGAAATTGAAAATGTGACTTTGGACGCTCTCTATCTGTTATTCGAATTTTCGAGAATGTCGGGAGTCGGATTCCGTTCGTGTGGGAAAAGTTTTGGATTCTCACGAGGAACGTGCGATGAAGGTAAAAGTGGTGTTTTAATTGCACAGAGTTGACTGGCTACTCGACAATAATAAATAATTTCATCTCTTTCAACGAATCGTCCACTTATTATTAATAAATTCGTACTGAATCTGATGGTATTACTCCGTTATCACGAGATTTACTTTTATAAATGAAAACTAAATACTGTGAAGATCATACATTTTGAAAAAACAAAAATATGGTCATAGTTACACTTTGAAAAATTATAATTAGGATAATCTAATTAGGACAATGCATATAAAAAATAAAGTGAATCGGACGTGCGGTGTGACAGTTATCACGTACACCACCTTGAGAAACAGCGTTTCGTGAAAAACGCGTTCAAAGTTTGGCAGGTGCCATTGCCGAGCGGTCTGACTAGATTCGTTCAAACAGATATAACTTCGCCAATATTTTAGATACAGGGATTCGTTGTGAGCTTAAGGGCGTTGTCAGCCGACGCTGATGTCACTCGCGGTTCGCGCTAGTGGTATCCAACAGCCTTAACATATTTCTAAAAGATGTACCTTTCAAAATTATATTAAAAACAAAAAACAAAACAATTTTTGAAACCAAGAGACCTCTCAAAAGAAGCGCGATGCGATAAACGGTGAAAGTCGGCAAAATATTCGAAAATACCCAAAATAAACGACTCGAAGAGCCTTCATTCCTACCGGCGAGGTAACATTTATAAACGAAGACGACTCCCTTTCACTTCGCCCTAACCTTCACCGCGAAATTCGAAATAACGAGGCGATAAGCGCCCGCCACGAGCACAAAGTACGGAAACACTTTATCGGGCCAAGTTTTCTTCCGGAGCATAAATCTCCCAGTCCTTTCCCGGCCCAGCGGCAACGAGCCACGAAACAATCTGCTTTTACGTCATAATTTTCTTCGCGTAAAGTAAGCGGCTTTACGGCGTAACGAACCGCGCACACCGGTTACACGGCAACCCAATTTTCCATCCGAGAAAGAGGCGACGCACGCGCGTCGCCGCTCGTCGAATCGCTGCGATAATCGACGCGCTACCGATCCACGGCAATCGGCTCGGTTTGTTCCCTCGAGTTAAGGTCTTTCCGCAACACAAAATCGATCGAATCTACCACCGATAGGCAGCCGGTAGAGCCTCGAGCTTAGGGTAGGTAGGTAACATCGGTGGATTTGAATACTGTCGATTCTCAATTGTTGCGGATCACGCGCTACGACTGCCAAAAAGTGCGACAGTAGGAACTCCGGTGAAGGGAGGAGGGAGTTTGATCGTGAAGTGAAACGGAGTGCGAGCGAGAGAGGTGAGAGAAAGGGAGGAGAGACGTTATATAATTTGGGTCCCCGATGGCAGCTGCGTGGGTCCCGATATGCAAAAAAGGGGTTGCCGCACGGAATTAGAATATCCTCGCGGTCTCATTTGAATTTCAATCTCTCTTGCGCGGACAGTTTTCTGCGTTGCTTACCCCCGGGGGCCCTAGGTATCTGCCTACCTACGATACTCAGGTAACCATCGGCCGAAGGGGTAGCTAGCGAGAGAAGGAGGCAAGGTACGGAGGGCGGGAGGGGAGGGAGGGGGGGGGGGGTGAAAAAAAAGCAGAGCACGGGGTGGCCCATTAAAAATCCGCTGCCTACCTGGCGAACGAAAAGGAGCGTCGGGGAAAATCGTGAGCGCGGCGCACCTCATTAGAGCCGCGTTCAACGTTAAATCCGATGCGCAAGGGGGTAGTTTTCACCCTTCTCGCGTCATTGGTGATACAACGGATTGCGATTGGTATCGGCTGATAGGTGTTTGTAAGAATAACGCGCTACGCGCCGGTCGATGAATTAACGGGAAAGGCTTTATCTTTCGCCAAAGTAACGACGGCGAATTAAATGGCGAAAGGATACCGACGAAACTATGAATCCTTTTAATCAGAATACTTCGAGGTACAGCTCGAGGAATCGAAAGTCGCGACGAAGAACATCGTTGCTCTTCGAGAACTTTGTATTTTATAATGGGTTGGCAAGAAAGTATTTTCGGTTGTTTTAACATATGGAGCGTTGTAATTATTCAAAGTTACTTTCTTGCCAACGCAATAACAATTCCCTTGCAATTATTTCATCGCACTACTCGACGACTAATTCTGCTGGCTCGACGAACATATTCGGTTTCGCCATAAAAAAAGAACCTGGATGCAACCTCGAGAAACGGTCTCGTCGGCACGATTCTCGCGTTGCAATTCGACGTTTGCATCGCGTAATGCTAACCGAATGACGTAAGACGGAGGGTCGTCGCCGTCGGAGTGGCAGTATCAAAAGTTTAGTGCGCGTCATTGGATATACAGCGAAGCGAGCATGCACCGTATCACCGATGCATTTTGTTATCCGTATCGCGTAGCGTGCACACGCTTATATATGTATATACCTACACGATGAATGAGGGGGAGAGAGAGAGGGAGAACGAGGACGCTTAGAAAGGGGCTTCAAGGCACGCGGAAAAAGGGAGGAAGGGAGAGGATAAGATGGGAAGCCATAGCCCGGGGCCTTTCCTTCTGTATGGAGGGCGTTCTATACGCTTTTCCAAGGCGTACAGTCCGCGCAAAATCGAGGCCCCCCCTACCCCCTCCCCCGCGTGCCTCGCCACACACGAAAGCCACTTTGCCAGCCTTACTTTTGCCCGATAAAACCAACGGCTTCGGAAGGTGAGCCGTGGCAACGAGGGCCGAGAGGGGGTGGCGAGGGGCAGTTCTTTACACGATGCCGTGCCCGAAAACCACCCTGCCATTCCTATTTTCGCCGATAAAACCAACGACTTCGATTGGTCGGCCCATCGGGGCGAAGAGTATAAACCGTACACCTACGTACGCGTGTATACTTTGAGAAACGTAGGTGGAGGAGGGAAGGAAGGGGGATAGAGGGTAAAGATGAAAACGGACGAAGGGAGAAAAAGAGAGAAATGAGGGAGGGTTGGGGTTGAAGGGGGTGGGGAGAGGAACTTTTATCGTGGCTTCGCACACCTCGGTCTCTCGCGACAGAAGAAATATAACCGGGCGTTCAGGAATTCTTTATACTTCGCGCGGGAGTGGAGCGTTCGTGTACGTTCTCGGTATCGTTGCTGAGTTTTGCTACTTTGGCACACGAATATCTCCCCGATAAGTGTTAAAGCGCTTCTTCTCCCTTTTTTTCCCCCCACTGTTCCCGGGCATGTAGATTTCGATGTCGACGAGTACTCAGATTCTCAGACTTCGGAGCACCGCGGCGCGGCTTCTCGAATGGTCCCGTAAGAACTACGAAACCTGCTTAATTTGTTGAATATCATCCTATACGAGCGTGAATCAATGTACACCGAGAGGTGTAGATCGAAAGGTGTCCGAGATTCTTTTCCGTAACGAATCAAGAGACAAGGTCTTGTTTCGGGCCAAGTACAAGTACGCGAGACGAGACCTTGTATCTTTTAGTAGACTCTCTACGACGAAACTTCTCATTTACGTAGCGACAATTTTTCGCACCAGAGCCCCCGCCCCCGATTAAATAGTCGATATCATCGGATAGCCTCCCCGAGAATATCTCTCGACGGGAATTCGCGAGCAGGATTCTTGGCGGTAACTGTACGACGTCAGTAACGTCGAGTCCGTCAAGTAACTCGTGCTCGTAAGCCTTTCCACGAAGCTCGTGTGTGGACTGCGAGTTTACCGTCGACGACGACGACGACGAGGAGGAGCACGAAGACGGTGAGGCTCGACGACGCGAACGGCGAAACTTTAGACCTCCCGGCCCCATCGGATGCTTTCGTTCCCGGACGTGGAGCGACGACGTTCGTGGCACATCTTGCCACGGCTGCTGCACGCTTGGAAAGTTTTGCCTCTCTCGTACCTCATCCCTCCCAACCCCCCCCCCCCCACCCACCGCCGCTAACCCCCTCCGCACCCTCTTAGCCCCGGGGATTTTGGTTAGAATATTGAATCTCGCAGAGTGGAGGCGCTGTAACGAGCGCACACCGTCGACCCGGAGAGAGAGAACCTCGTACCCTAGCCGACTGAGCGCACCGGGGCCCCGGTTCGCGGAATGATATAATCTCCTCGTACGGAGACACCAGGTGAGAGAGAAAAGAGGTACCAGATTCCCTCGTTTCGCGCGGAGAAAAAATCCCCGATGCGAAGTACTCGCGGGGGACATCCGTAACGGACGGAATCTTCAGGGATAGTAAAAAAAGATAGGAGGTCTAGTCTCGCGTACTTGTACTTACTTGACCCGAGACAAGCACTTGTCTCTTGATCTAGCGGCGATCGGGATTTTGATGATTGGTAACGTGTTCGTCGGCGAGATATGGAGACGCGTTGCCATAATAACCAAAGATCGATCGTAAGCGACGATAGGTAAATGACGCGTCTACTCTGTTCAAACTGGACCGAGAAGTTTGGATATTTGTTTCTATCCTTTGAACGCGACTCTTTGAGATTCCAAATGATACAGCGTAATCTCGAATTAAGGTGGGTATTTCAGTCGAGACAATGCGAAGGTAACGCGATGAGTACCTTCGTCAAAGTTAGCCCAACGACGCGCCGGTTGCAAAGAGAACATCCTGGATTTGGGGAACGACGACGAGGAAGGAAAAAGTTGAAGTATGCCCGGCGCCATTGTACGTGCGAGCGCAGTTAGAATTTTCTACCGCGATTTTACGACCCAGTCGATGCGAGTGGATGACGAAACGCACTTTTCGCTCGCGTGGCATGGGATCGATTACTTTTTATAATACGTAAAACCGTACGTTACGCGTGTATACAACAGTTTTGTTACGATATCTCATCGATATTTTTAGCGAGAGCGTACAGAGTAACGGAGAAGTGGGGCAGAAACAAACCCGTAACCCTATCCGATCCTCTGCGATCTTCCCTCCCCCCTTCCCCCACCCCAAAAAAACGAGAGATAATTAATGCAACGAATTAGTTTTACACTCCGACCCGTGTGTACGTACGCGTTGCCAAAAAATCGCGAGATTTGTCATCCACGAAAAACACGGATACCGACGCCAAGGAGAAGAATTAAAAATCATCGCCCGATAAATAATTCGCCCCTTAATCAGCGACGTACGGTACTTCATCCTCGTTTCTTCGCCGCGTTCACTGCCAATTCCGCTTCTCACCCTTCGCGCCGCCGCGCCGCTCGCCCTCCAATCGTATTCGCCTTTGCCCCGCGCAATAATTCTCGCCGTTATCGAGGTCGAAACGAATTCACTTTTAATTGGCGAACGCGTGACGGTGGTGCGCCCGATGTTTAATGCGGGGTGTACCGAGCAAGCTCGAAATCGGATGGCCAAGTGATCTACGAGGGTCAGGCCATGTTTCCGCCTGTTTTGACCACCGAAGGGGGTTGGGGCCGCGCGGCACGCCCATGGGTCAACGGATGACCCATCCGGCGCGACCCGGTCGCGCCCCGAAATTTTCGAAAAAGGGTGTCTCTCCCTCTCACCCTCTCCTCGCTCTCGTCCAGCACGCGCCCATCCCCGCCGACTGACCAGAACGAACCCACGAGGGGCTCAAGGGTCCCGCAGCACCGGTCACCGGTAGGTCCAAATTATCGGAGTGTCCACTCTCCGTCCAGGTATACGGATGAGTCCAAGGACATCGTTGATGGGGGTCCGTTACTGAAATATGGGTCGCGGTCGAAGGTACGTTTCAACGATCTTGTAACGGGCCGGATAGCATTGTCGAGCGTACGCAATGCCGAGGAGCGGATGGCCGCGCCACCGTCAGCTGCGTTGCTTTTCTGCGAAACTGGATCCGTGGTAGGTATCCTTTACGCTCGACGCGTGTATGGTCCGTTGATCGCTGGCAACTGTCGGAGATCGTTGTCGATTGACCGGTAGAGGTTTCCATTATGTTAATGAGATTGAGTGTCCCGATGGTATCAAGCTTTGTCTCGAGGGAGGCGGGTTTATCGAATGAGTTCGTTCATCCGTGATAATTAGCGGGTGGAGAAGATACGACGATCGTAACTGTATCGTCGTAGATTATTGTTACGAATCGTGTGAGAATGAGACTGCAAAGTAGGTATATTTATGAAGTAACGTTTGTTGCTAGAATATAGAGAACACAACCGTTCCTTATCAGAACTCGACAACGACTGACATATTTATCATTTGAATCTCGGCGTTCGGCAACTAGGAACTGCCAATCGGCAATGCCGGACGCCAAAAAGTAATGAGATACATAGACATTCGTGATATTATCATCGATTATCATCGATCATAGATTGAGAATAGCTTGCGATTATCATCGGTTGTCTTTGAACCTGGGGACTCTGGTTTGGGATTCCTTGGAAAATTCAATTTGCGGTAAATGTATGCCCTTTCGTTGTTAAACGATAGGACGGAGTGACCGTGGCAATTGAAACTCGTTAACATTCTTTCGTGCAACGGAACTCTGAAGCATTAGTTTCCAAGTTCGGTTTCTTTGTACCCGTTAAGTTACATCTAGCATCTAGCATCGTTTCCACTGATCAGGCGTATCGTCACCGCTGGATCCGCTAAATTTCAACGACAAGCGTGCTACAGTTTCCCTAGAAACGACACCATCTCCCCGAACGCCGTAGTCCGTTCGCATTGTCGGATGTCAAGAATGTTCGATAATTGTACACGCGAAGTATCGATTTCGCGACCAAGCTCAGAAGGAAAGAAGTAACGGCTAACGATAATGTAACGACCCCCCGTCAGACTGACGCGTAAGCGCATACAGGCGCGTCCGCGTCACCAGATATATACCGCGTATAGGTGTACATATGTAGGTGTAGGTATATTCAGAACGAAGTATATCGACAGCAAAATAAGGGATCGCCGTGGGAGGGTGGCTACGCGAGGGATGCTTCGCGAAAGCCATAGACGTTCGACTGCTCTCCATCCATCCGCCCTCGTCCGCCACCCGGCCAGCCCCCTCGACCGCCACCCCTCGATATTAAAAATTTCAATATCCTAGCCCCAGGGGTGGAAAACACATAATGTATTCAGGTGACGTCCCGGCCATTCTATCGGCGAGAAAAACGTACAGTTTTTCAAGGAATCGAATCCCCCCCCCCCCTTTACTTCCACCCGGTTTTTCACCCCCACCCCCCCCCCCTCCCCCTCTCGCCCCCTCGCGACACAGGCCGAGGCATCGCCATCACCCACGTTTTCGTCCAACCCCCTCGCCCCATCCCCCGTCAGCTTGCCAATCCACTGCTTTTACGTGCCACCCTCGGCGACGACGATGACGACGGAAGCTCCTCTGTTTCTTTTTGTCTCGCGCACCGCGCGGAATATTTCTATACCGTTCCTCGGAACCTCGCCCGTTCCGCGAGACTTCTCCTGTCGAGAATTGTCTCGACGGCAGTGTACGCGTCGTTACGCGAGAATCCTCGGTACGCCTTTTTAAGTAAATCAACTTTTCGGTAAATAAATGCCAACGTTATTGATTCCAACGCTCGCGCTGGATTATCGTACGCTCGAATACAAGATACTCCGCGATACAGTACTCTATATCATTTTTTTTCATTTCCCAATCCATTTCATCGACGGAACGACTTCTCCAGCGAAGTATTTCTAAAAAAAAATATATATATATAAATGACATTACCCCGACTGACACGAGCAACGTTCCTTCAAGAGCGATCGGCAAATCGTTCGTGTCCCCAAAGAACTCACCCTTACGTTTGTCCGCTCGAAAAGGAATTCGATCATCGCTAGCTTCCTGCCCGATAGAATGGCGTTTGCCGAGGAGATACGATTCCGTTGTTGTTCCAGTTGCAGCCACGACGAGGGTACGGCTCGGGAGGGGGTGAAGGGGCGACGGGATGTCGTGGAATTGGTAGAAAGTGAGTCTTCGAAATCAACCCCCCTGACACCGGAGGGAGCTCGAAGTACGAGGACGCACAGCTCAAAAGGAGGGGGGGTTGGGGAGATAGTCGAAAGGTTCGCGGACCACGGTTCTAAACAACTTAACGATAAAATTTATAGTTCCGCAGCACGCCTACCCTTAGCCCTCTTGGGTTTTCAGGGGGTTAACGGCAGCGGGAGTGGAAGAGGGAGGACGAGGGTTCGGTGGCGAATGGGCGGGTGGGAGGGGGGTGGGAGTGGGCGGAGGGGGGGGGGGCGGAAGGGACCTCAGCCGTACATAGGAGGTCTCTTGTACAGGACTTTTACCCTGCAGAGTTGCGTCGTAATTTATGGATGCCGTTCCCTTATCCGCAGGATACGAACTCCACTCTCCCCACACGTTTGCTGTCCTTCTATCGATCCTATATACCGCGACGAAACGGGTGTCCGCGAAGTATAGGCATTCCTTCTCCTGGATTTGCATTCTGCGATGCGCTCTTACGTTGTACGTACACGCGTACCTCCGATCCACGTATGTATAATCTCTTCTTTTGTTTTGGAAGCGCAGGGTCGCGAGTCGTCTCGGAAAGTGAAAGTTAATTGGGGGGGGAGGGTGGTGGTGGTGGTGGTGGAGGGGGACGGAGCGAGACGGGCCGGATTTGTAATTCAGATTTTGTTACCGTCAACCCCTTTCTCCCCCTGCTCTAATATACATACCGTGGAGGTTTTTAATTTATGAAGAGAGACACTGTCGTCCTCGCGGCACGTGGAAACTTTTTATCCCGGCGCGCCAACTTTTCGCTCGCGCTTTCGGACCCGCCGATGAGATTTACGTGGCTTCGTGAGATTACGAGATGCGCGTCGTACCTCGACGTTTACTTTGAACGCGTGAAATTATAAAATGTGTATGTACTTAAAGATCTGGAATTCCGAACGGGCGATTTTGAGGGACGACGAATATTTCTAATCTCGGTGATCCCATAACGATTATTCCTAATTGGACTGATCCCACGGTGTAAATTTCTGAGATACGTTTTAACGCGTCTATGAGCGTTCGAGCGTAATCGTACGAGGTTTGTAGGAATCTTGACATTTCTCAAGATATCATAGGGAGTACCCTTCTCTTATTCGCGAATCACCCGTTACATATCGAAACACACCCTGTACAGAAATGCTTGGTTTGCTGCCGCGCGCGAGCGCTCTCGGTCCCGTGCGTGTATACGCCCGTCCTCGTGCGTGTTTGTATGTGTGTGTTAGTCCACCCTCGAGGGAACGTAGCGTGGGAGAGAGGATGAGGGATGGAAACCGGCAGAAGAGAGGAAGAGGAAAACGGAGGGGGGGAGGGGGAGGAGGAGGCAGGAGGAGGTGAAGGAGGATGGTGAAAAGCAGATAGAGAGTAAAAGAGAGACACGACGGGAAAGAGAGGGAGAGGGAGAGGGATAGAGGGAGAGGGAGAGAGAGAGAGAGAGAGAGAGAGAGAGAGAGAGAGAGAGAGAGACGTAAGGATCTTGGGAGTGGGAGAGAGACACGAAGACATGCCAGGAGCGAGAGGAAAAGGGATGGTTGCGCGTAGAGACAAATATAGAGGGAGGATAAGCGTGCGAGCGAGAGGGCAGGAATACGTGGAGGCCCGTCTTATATTGATTTCTGTCCACGCCACCCCCGCCGGGCCTCCACAACTCCTGCGAGCCACCCTACGCCCGACCAGGAGGCAGCGCGAGCTGCCAGGTATGGGGGGATAAAAGAGAAACAGAGCGCGAGAGATACGGACGGAAGGAAAGAAACGGAATGGTACGCGAAGGGAGAGAGAGAGAGAGAGAGAGGATTCGCTCGCCGCACTTTCGACGGGCGGCGGGAGAGGCCCTCGGGGGTGGCACTCTGTCACATTCAACCCCCGACCACCGTCGGCAGTCCGCCTGCCCCTCCCTACCCTCTCGCCGCTACACCCCCCCCCCCTCGCCCACCCACCCATCCCACCCACCCACCCCCCCCCTCCATTCAAATAACAGGCACCGTTGCTTTGGAGGGTAGATGGTGGTGGGCGATGGTGGCGGTGGTGCCGATGGTAACGGTGGTACGAGGGTGGTAGATCGGAGGGCGGGCTGACAGAGGGTGAGTTTCGTCCGGCCGAAGCACACCTCGATCGATTGGGCTTGTCCAAGGGTGGAAGAGGTATCCCCCTCCCTCCCTCCCTCCCAACCTTCCCAGCCTCCCTCGCTCCACCGCCACCTCTTCCTCTACCACCAGCCCGGCCTCCGTCCTCCTTTCACCGTTCACCCCTTCGCCCTGGCACAAACCTCGAGAGTGAGCGGCACGCGTACACGTCTACGTGCCTTTACGTACACGTACGTGTATGGCGAGGGGTTACCATGGCAACCCACCCTCACCACGGGGGTGAAACGCCATTGGCCGGCGCAGGGGTCTCGACCGATCGTGGCCCACCCCTGTGTCTGTCTTTGTATCGGCGTCTACGTATGCGGGGTGGTTTTGGGGGAGGGGGGGGGGTGGGGTTGGGGGAGGGGGTGAGAGCTTTTCTAAGGGCGAGCGCGAACTCACTTTCTCTCGCCAATGTCCAGCGTCTCAGCCTTCGCTCTTTCTCTCCCTCTTCTCTCCGACTTTCAGCACGACGAGTTTTTACTTTTCACTCTCTCACCTTAATCGCGAACGCGGTTCTTCGGATGACCGGTCTTACCGTCGCGACGGTACGTTTTCCCTCGTACCCCTGCTACGCGTACAGTTTTAACGTCCCTCACCCCGGATTTGTTGTCGAGGGTGCGAGAGGGTCGATAGCGCCCCACGAGGAATTTCGTTGGTTCGCTACTGTTTTTTTTTTTCTTTCTTTTCCTTTTTCTCGTCGGCGCACTTTCGCCCGTGCATCTGGAAACCGCGTCTTACAGGTGGGTTGTTTATCACCGGTGACGCGTCGCGGAAGAATAATTACTTCTCCGGAGACCCGCGAATGTAGGACTCCGTGATTTCAGGTTCACGTTGGAGTTTTAAGCGTTGAATTTTCCCTGATCTTTCGTCGGTGTTACGATTGTCGGACGATTAAAAGTTCCGAAAGGGAAAGTGGAAAGTTTCTCTTCGTCGCGATTAAGATATTTCCACGGGAGGCTAAGTACCGCGGCGCACCGTCGGGAAGAAATCTCTCATTTCGCGAATTAAAGCGCAAAGTCGAGCGGCGGGGATGCAAAGTATCTTGAAAACTATTCGCGGAGAAAGTGAAAAATAAGTACCGCGGCGTAAAACTAATAATCGCATCCTTTAACTCTGACAAGGTACCTGAGGTGGTAGACTACTTTTTGAATCGCGATGTTGTTTGCCCCCCACCCCCCCCCCCCCCCGCGTTTCCTCGTTTTTGCACGAGTAAATGGGGAAAGTTTCGAAAAGTTCGCAACATCGGGTAAGTTTCCGAGTACCGAAAATACCAGACGCTCCTACCCCGATAGTCCCCGTTTAAAAAGGAAACGGGGTGCGCGCAGTTTGTTACCGTAATTAAGAAAACGGCTCGCGTAACGGATATTCGTTAACCCGTTAAATCTATTAATTTTCTTAATTAATCTCGTAACTTCGATGCAAACGATTTACGCTCCGGCGTCCCTGTAATGAGAAAAATAACAAGCCGCGAACTTAGAACAAAACGGAAACTCTCGAACTATACGAGAGCATCGAAACGGTAATTAATCAAACGTGAATTCAAAACGGGAATCTTTCGGAATTAAAAAAAAAAATCCGCCTCCTATGCTCTCCCGTGCAACAGCGTTCTCTCACCTCGAACGATCGACCACCGCGATGAAATAAAAGAAAAAGTAGACCCCCTCTTATCTCAGCCGTAATAAAATTCACGAATGAATGGAATTAACGACCAGGCGGACCGATATCGAAGGTACGCCGTAGAAAATGAAATGATCAGCTGACGGGCGGGCGAGACGGTGTCGAGACGAAAGGATTGGAGGAAAGAAGACGGAGGAACTTTCCGAGAGTTCGGGGGTTGCAAAGAGTGGTTGGCGGGGCGCGAGAAAAGACGAGGCTGGTACTCGAAGGTGCAACCGCGGGATGGAAGAAACAGGGGGTGGGGGGGGGGGTGGGGGTAGCGGGTGGAGGGTGGTGGGGTGTGCGGGTGAGGAAGAGACCGGAGGTCGTAGACGAGAAGAGGGAAGAAGGCTTTTATCGCTACACACGGGGGCAAACGCGGACGCGCGCGAATTATACGAGGTTGACTCGTCGCGACGCGGGGCGTCGAAGTCGAAGGAGGAAAGGCGGAAGTCGTAAAATAATTTAACCCACTTTAAGAAGAAAATTAACAGAATGGCGAAAGTCTTTAAGATTCCCCGCAACTCGGTTTTCCCGTTCCACGTTCCGGTTGCGCGGCTGTTCTCACCCTCTCTTTCAAATCCCCCTCCCCTCCCTCCTCCGGCCGCCTACCAACCTCGTCCTCCTTCCTCCTCTATTCGCCGCCACCTCCTCCATTCTTCCTCTCTTGCTCTCTTATTCATTGAGCAGCCACCCCCACCACGGGGACGACGACGGTACTTTCTTCATTGACTCTTTCTTTCTACTACGAGCGCGAGCGTACTACGCGCGCCCTCTCTCTTTCTCTCTTACCTCCCGTCAAACCACCCCCCCCCCCTCTCCCTCCCTCTCCCTCTTTTTCCTTCTTACTTCGGCTCGCGTGTCTCCTTTACTGCTCGTTTTCTTCTCCTTCCAACCAAAGTCTGCTCACGGCGGAGCTCCCGGCTCCTCTGTTTTTTCTCTAATTATGAATGAAAATGTCGTTGAAGCGAGAGAGGAACGGGGAGTGAGTGAGCGAGGGAGAGTGAGAGAGAGCAGCGAGAGGCCGAGCTATCTCTTTTCTACCACCGAGCTTTTCTCAATGGCGTGCCGTGCCGGTTACAGGTACTTTAAGTTTTCCTAAGTAACTTCTCCCATGCATTTTTTTTTTTCTTTCAAACTTCTTCCCTAGCACGCGTCGCGCGAGAATTCAACGTTGGCGAATCGGAGAGAGAGAGAGAGAGAGAGCGATAACTTGGATGATACTTTTCCCCGCGCCCTTTTTTTTTTTATTTTACCCTCTCGGCTGATTCGCTTTGTACGAGATCGACGAGTTTATGATTAACCTACAATCCGAACGGCGTGATCGTCGTAAATGTTACCACGGTATTTGAAATGTCTGTACTTTAAAATATGTTACCCGCGTTGCTTTTGAAGCGTGCGAACCAACGAACGATTAAATTAATTTGAAACGTAACGTTTGTAATTGCGTTGTGACACGGTATCCGGTATAGCGTGTCATCGACGCTTTAGACACCAGCTCCAATGAATCTATAACGTACGAACGGAGGGCGCAAAGTTAATAAATTTTCGTTTGTACCCTGACAGAAGTAAATGGAGAAATTGCGACGCGACAGAGCGCGGAGGAAATACGCAAAGCGGATTTCATCTTGTTAATAGGAGTGCCTCTTTCGTCGGGTACGAAAACTGACCTACTCCCATTTTTTCTCTAATTATGAATGAAAAAGTTCGGCAAGTGCCGCGGAGCCGACTCTTTGCGACCTCCTCCTCCTCTTTCATCCGCTCAGCGTCGAGTCGGCTAGTAGTACTTTTAGTTTTCCTGCCAAACCGTTTCTCCTCGTCCTCCTTCTCCGGAAAACTCGCTTTCCATGGGAAAACCGCATTATCGTAAAGTTTGACGTTCACCGTCGCGCGGAGTGCGCTCCGTTTTGTCACTGACAGTTCGTTTTCATTTTATTCCGCGAGATAAAAGGGATCGAGGTTAAAATAGAAATATAAGAAACACGCCTCGTGCCACGCTCGTCCCTTCGCCCCTTACATCGCCGCGTTTACCGATAATCACGAATGCATATCCGTCGAGTAACGAACGCGCCGACAATCGTTGTTCTTGCGCCTTTCTTTGCGATAAATTAACTAGACACTGCGTACGCGCTTTTGATAAATGCTTCTAGAAGGAGAAACAAAAAATTGTACAAACGTATGACTCGCGGACCGAGTCTCTGACGTACCCGAGCGACAATAATAACGATTCGTCGGGAAGCGTCGATTTGCAAACTACACAGGCGGCAGGTAGGAATCGCGAGACTCAGATATAAACTTAAGCCGATTATTAAAAGGGAGTACTAAACTTCGGCTTCCAGCTCGCTCGCTCGCTCGCTCGCTCGTCGCACGTTAATATGCTTTATAGGACCGTCGTATACGTGTCATGCGCTAAACGCGGAGACGCGTTTAATTATAGAACGGCTATCATTTTCATGCTCGTTCCGACGTCCCCGTGCATCGCGCGAACCCTTAAGACGCCCGGGAATCGCCGGGGCGTCGTTTCCCATTATACAGTTTAAGCCGAAGTGTACCTGTGGGGGTTTGTTTCCATCTACTTCCTAACGAACCTCAGGAGCGCACCTACGTATGGTGCAGTTTCCTCGTTCCTAACTCGGTGGGCGAAGCGCGTACGTGTGCGAGAAACGACGCATACGCTGACACGCACGAATTACCTCATCAGGCCCCTCAGACATTTGCTTTGCATCGGCACGATTGGGATCGCGTGTGCCACCGCATTAGCGCAATTGCACGTCGAGACGTTCGGTGCGTAGCGTTGTGTACGTGTATCCGATAAGGGGGGTATTGGTGAGCGTCGGGGTGGGGAGAGAGATATTAACCCTTTTAGTGCCGCTTGAAAGAGTTTTATCTAAACGAAAAACAACAGCCCAAGTTGATATAAGGACGACGCTACCCCTCAGAATTAAAGATCTTTAAAATCTTGTAAATTTATACGATAAAGAGTTTTCGAGCATTCTGTTTAGGCTCGTTTGAAAATACGAAGCTTCTGTTTTCTACTATCCTGCGGATTTTTAATTATTGTGGATTTCCTACTTCTTCCTCATTGGAAATGCACTCGATTGCGTTCAAAATAGGTCAAAAATAGTGGGGATCACGTTTTTTTAAGCCGAGTCGAGCTCCGAAGGTACCTTACCATTCAGCTCGATTTAGTTTCCGGGGCAATTTTTTTTAACCGCGATATTGGATTGCTGATTTTTTTGTATGATTTCGCAAACGTTTTGCTTCGAAACGCGACTCTTTAAATTGATGTAAGTCGAATATTATGGACGTCGTGAATTTTTTTCGCGGGTTAAACCGAAGAGAGCAATTCCGCTCGAAAAAATGGTAAGGTACATCATTTTAACGATATATTAACGAAACCAAGTTCCTCTCGAAGCGTACGACTTACGGAAATACGAAACGCTAACTATAATATAGCGTAATATCACGCTAACGATGCCCGTCTACGCGAAATGTTTGTTAAATTTCGTTCAATACAGAATCTTACGTCTAATTATCCTCGGGCTCGAATTTGCAATTAATTTAAGACGCTCGTACCGTTTCCCTATTTATCACGCACCGCTTTCACGCTCGCGAAGAATTCGGATTGTACGAGCATTTCGAAATTCCTTTACCGCCGGGCGGATTTAAGCCAACGAATACTCCGGGACGGGGAGAGCGGCGTCGTTTCTAGAAAATCGAAAAGAGAAAATCTGAGTCGAGCCGGCGTACAAAGCGATCTTCGTAAAGTGCGGGTAAGCGCTGATCAGCGTCGGGGACGACGGATGAACGATTTATCCGTTGCATCCGGGCTGATGTCGGCGTACGACGGGTATAATTGCTTTCCCGCGTTTAAGTGGCACCTCATCGACTAATTAGCGGAGTTAGCGGGAGTCGCTGTAATAGCACGAAACCTACGGTTATCGAGAACGAATGGATTTTGCCGGTATTATGAAGAAAATCGAGAGAGAGAGGGAGAGTCACGGCGTGCTAAAATTCCGCCAATGAGCGGCGCTAAATCTCGCGATGCGGCCGCGAAGGGGATTGAATATTTTACGAGTACATCCTCGGCTAAAGAGGCGAGACGGTAAGACGCGAAAGAGGGAATCGCGAACGAATTATGTAAGTTGAAACAACAGCCAAAACTTTCGGCCTGTTTCGCCGATAGTCGACGGAAGATGGAAGTTCGCGGTGAGAGGATGTCTCTCTCGCCTATCGTTGAATTAATCGAATCGTCGTTTCCTCCTCGTTAACCCCTTCTCGCCTGATTTATAATCTCGGTGGGTAGGTTTTGAAAATCGAAATTTAGGTCCGCGCGAATTACCGCTCGCCTCTCTCCCCGCGTTCACCGAGGGTGATGGAATTTTGAAGTTTAATTAGGCGTGTCTTAATTCTTTCCGGAACAGGGGTGAGGCTTGGGGAACGGCAGCTGGAGACACGCAAAGCCTACGCGACAGTTTAGTTCTTTTGAATTAATTAGATTTCCACTCACCGATATCCTTTCGGAGTAATTTGATAACCACGGGAATGAGCTATCGCGCTATTTATTTGCTTCGGTGTTCATCAGCCGCACGAGGAACATTTAATTCGTAGATAAAGCTGCAACTGCCGTGATAAATCTACTATTCGACGCTGCGTGACAATCGAGGGCCCAATTTGCGATTTCTTCTCTAATTCGTACGGACGGACGGAAGGGATAATGAGAATTGAACGGAAGTGATTCGCGTTTATCGACGATCGTCGGAAAGATCGAATAACGTCGTTACGGTGCTACTTTCTTCCATAAAACGGCACGGTTAATTTCGATCATTCTATATTTAAAAGAATCGTTTTATTACCAGGCATCGTTCGACCAAGACTATACAGATAATCGCACAAAAATGATTGATTACTCCTAAAGATAAATCGCGTATCAGGTTGCAATGCCGTACCCGGTTAACGTTTCGACAATCGAGTTCCGAGCGAACGAAAAAAAAAATCGACTCCTCCTAACGACCTAACAAATACGCTTCGCTAAAGAAGGTTGGCATGTATAATACATAAGGAACCTGTGTTGCGTGAGAATTTACTTGAAATTCACCTGTCATGACCGGTAGCCGATGGAACCCGTTTGGGCGACTTCCGCGCAACATCACTCCCGACAATTTCCTCGCCCGCTCAAACCGGATGCACCGTATTTAATCAGATTACACCGCGGGAGGGTAGTTTTCGAACACAGTACGGAAAACTTAGCGTTCGGTGGATGGTAGGAAGCAGGAAGGGGATCGGTGAGAGAGGGGCGGGAGGTGGGTGGCATGGAACGGGCTAAGGCGGTTTTCAATTTTCGATGATTCCACCGAATTCGGTAACAGTGTTAGGGGGGTAGGAGCTTTGGCATCGTGCATCCACCGCTCACCCCCGGCGTCCCCACTCCCTCCCCCCCCCCGGCTTGTGGTGGCTCTCCGGCGGAGGTATATAGGGTGGTTGCCGGTTCGAGGGGGGTTTAAGACAGCGTGTGTGGGAGTGGGCGTGGCTTTAGGGTGGCCGTTGGCCAATCAGCTGCCGGGGGTTGCTGGCCACCCCCGACCCACGTGGTCCACGTCCCCCAACATACATATTGATCTCGTGGTCCTTGCCGACCGCCGCACCCCCTCCGCCCGCCGCCACCCTTTCTCGTACCGTTCGTCCTCTCCCTCTCGCGCTCCGCTCGCCGTCCCTGTTCCGCTCTCTCTCTCTCTCTCTCTCTCCTCGCCAACCTTTCAGCATTCTTCTCGCTCTCGCCCTCGCCTCCTCTTACTTTTTCTACCGGCGTCTTCGCCCTCGCGTCGACGAACACCCCTTCCGCGCCCCCCCGACGGAGGAAGGTCGTGCCTGACCAGCGTGCAACGAAATTTCCCAAAGTAACCGGCGTCTGGTTTTTCTCGGGTTTGCCGCCCACCCCGGCTTCGAGACGGTGGGAAAAAAGCGACGGTAAATGTGTACGCCAGGAGGATACGTATAGGGTGTTCATTTTTTGTCGCAACGCTCGCGCCAACCGTTATTTATCCGACGTCGGACAAACACTGGAATCGCGTAAACTGGAGAAGGGGTCTCTTGCGATCGGTGAACGTTGGTATCAGAGAATAAACCGTGTTACGCTGGAAACGCTCCAAACGTGCAGGTAATTTACATCGCCGGCGAATTGATTTGCGAGTGAATTTTGGGAAATTCGAGGTTGCGCCGTTCAACGAACCGCGGGACCCATTACTCGGCCGTTTTACACTGCACTTTGGCGTTGCAATAAGAGAATTCATTTAGCACGTGGTAATACGGAATCGTTAGTGGCTTAATGGCGCTATAAAGATTCAATTATTACCCTCTTTAAATCTCTCTCAATTAATTCAAAGGTTCTTAAGCGAACTAACCAACTCTCTTTCCTCCTCCGCATTCTTCCCCCCCTTGCCGCTAATTCTCCTACCGGTGTTGGTAAATAATAAACGAGAATCTTGAGATATCGAGCGTTCACTTGAAATTATAGAATCCTTTTTCTCCTCCCGAATGCATGTCAATGACGGGGTTTGAGACCTTCCAGGGGGTACCGCAAACATTTCGTTTTTCCTCTTTCGTTCGATTATATTTTAAAGCGTCGTTACTGAATCGAGAAAACGCTTAACGCTTATATTCATGAAAACCGTTCAAATTGATTCCTAATCCCTATTTATAAATAATCAAAATCACGCGATATTGGCTAGACCTTGATCCATTTTCTGTACGATCACGCTTAACGCGCCCATCGACAAAATTCGTCGAACTAAACTACTCGTCCCTATTTTTTATTACCACAGGCTTCAAAATGTCTCCGGGCCGAAATTCGCGTTCTACTCACGATCGGCGCGGTTCTACGTTGTCCTGCTCGTACCCCAGATGGATTTTCGGGCAGGGAGAACGAGGAGAATTTTCTAGGAATACGTAAGAAAAGCGGTCTCAAACTCTCCGTAGCGATCGTCGTGAATCTTTGAACGACGTCACGTTCGTTGTCAGTTTACCGCGAAGGCGCGCGTTTGCACGTTTAAATTGCGAGCTTCGCTCTTGTCCCCTAGCTCTTCTTCGCCGTCTTACCTCCACTTACATTCGACATTTTATTCGCCGTTCCCTGAAATATTCATATTCTCGCCGGAGGGCAGGGCGAACAAGCCCTGTCCAATATCGGAGTCAATTAATTGACTCGGTAGGACCGTTTCGGTTTTGGCATCGTTTTAACTCGTCTCGCGGCATTCTCGGGGAATGCTGATTCTCGCGCCATTCATCGATCTTCTAATTCTATCCGGGGCCTAGACCTCGCGCGTGGAATTCTAATACAAAAAATATTGTTTACGAACAGACTTTTACCAAACCTCTACTATTCTCGAACAGACTTTTACCAAACCTCTCCCATTCTCGAAATCAACGTTGGAATCAAGTTTTAACGGTTTCAGCGGTAACGAAGGATCGTTTCCTAACAATTTATTACGCGGACTCCCGTCCGCACAGCGACACAAAAGACGCTCGTAGCCCCGTTGCACGCAAGAGCCGGGCGTACGCCACGCATGTACATCCATGCAATCAGAAAGCGAAAACAAAGCGGGGTAGCGATGGCTTCTGGGACTATCCCATCCCGCTAATGAGAAGCGATCGTAATTCCAGCGAATAATAGCCGACGAGTAAACGTGGAACGACACAGCCGGTCCGACCTCCCGAGGATCGTGCAACGACCGATCGACTCTGCGTAACGCATTGCTGTCGGTTGGCACGACGCACACGACACGTATGGGGAGAACAAAGGGTGAGCGAGGACAGAGAGAGAGAGAGAGAGAAAGAGAGAAAAGCGAGCACGGGTCAGTCGCGAAGAGAGACCCACCGAGTGAGAGGAGTGCGACAGACAGAGAAAAGTTCAAGGAATAACAAAGCCACCCTGGAGTTTCCCCCACAAAGAGCGAAAGACCTGGCCTTCCGCCCCTTCGACCATCTCACCCCACTCCGCCCCTACCCCGCTCAGCATGAAACAATACGGACGGCGGAAAAACAAAGAAATAAACATGAAAAGACAAAAGGCAGCCGTTTGAATCCGTAATTTGCCCCCGCGCTCTTTTGTTTTATGGTACCGTGTGGTACTCCTCCCTCCCTCCTCCCTCCCCCTTGCACACCGCCCCACTACCTTTGCCCTCACCGATCTTTCTGTCCCTCGCCGTTGCTTTCCTTTCGGTGCCACCCTTTCGCGTCCCCTTAAACGTGAATTTTACGGGTACAACCGAGCCGCGCGTTCCTCGAACCAAAACCCTTTTCTTCCCTTCGCCGTTTGCCGTTGCTGACTTTGAGGTAGGTCCTGGCAAACGTTCCCAATTTAAAACGCCGGCGGGAAGGAAAGGATTAGCGTTTCGATCTCGTCGGAGCGGCGGGAGAATCCGAAGATTTCGACGTTAAGTCGGAATTGTCCCGGTGGAAGTGCACGGGTTACGTATCGATATGACGTTGTCGCGAGAATTACGTGAATCGGGATTATTGGTTTGTAATCGCGTAAAGAGTACTAGGGTAATTACTTAGCAACGTAGATTACTATCCGGCCGACGCGACGTTTGTCGTCGGATCTCTGTCAGCGAGAATATTTTCGCCCCTTTACGAAGAGACATAAAAAATGACGCGTCGATGGACGCTCGATGGTAAAGTATCAACTCCGATCGCGAGTCGTTTAAAATTCCCCGCGTTAAGATCTAATTAGGGTAGGTTCCCGGGGAAACTTTCAAGGGCGCCTCGATCAAAGAAAACGGGGCGAGCAAAATTCCACGGTGAAAAGTTTTCAGCGAACTCTTTCCTCATTTCTCGCGCAGTTGAATTATTCACAAGCTTCTTCTCGCTTTTGTTTCTGGGCCAGGGTCGTCGCAACGATCTCCGTCGACCCCCGCCGACGCTCCCCCTCTCTCCCGCCACTCCTCCGTCGGTCGACGAACTTTCTCTTAAGTAAGACATTTTCCTAACTACTTTGCGCTATTCACCAGGATTCCGTGCGACCCGGGACGACCGGCGACGTTATTTAAAGCAGCCTCGTTCACCGTTCCTCTTAGCACGTGGTAATCTTTCGCTCCTTTCTTTTCTTCCTCGAACTTTCCCCTTGAATTTATTACTCGTACCGAAATTCCGCTCGCGAGTGCTTCTTTCCCGCGTTACTCGAGTTTTTCAAACATCGTTGCTCGGGCAATTTGATTACGCGTCATTCGCGACACGACGTTCATCCGGTTTGTCGACGCGCGTACCGTCGATCAGCGATAGAATAGGCGTTCGAGTGAATTTCACGTTGTATCATGGGAATATTTTACGAGCCCTTTTGGAGGATGATTTAAGGGAGACAGGCGGGATCGTGGGTTCTCAAGAAAGAGGGGCTCTCCTGATTTTCAGTTGGCGCGTCACGTACCGAATTTACAAATGTAAAGGACAGGAGTCGCAGAAGGGTGTCGCGGGTCGCACGGCTTTTCTACGCAGCCTCCGAAAGGGTTGTTCGTGGTAAAGGGTTACGCGAAAACTCTACGACCGTACGACGAAGGGCGACGTAGGGGGCAGGGGGGGGGGTCTTATCTCAAATTTCTCGAGTCCCACCTTCCTGTCTCTCCCGACGTTCCTTCCCTCTGCCTACCTTTGCCATTATTAGTTCCCCTTTTCGGGAGGATTCGTCGGTCGAGATGTCCTCTGGTATTTAGCGCGCGTTTCATGCGTATCCTGCCTTTTTCTTTTCTCACACGTCTACGTTACGCATCCTGTCTTTTTACTGTAGCGAGCAACAGAACGGGGAGAATACTGTCGTGTCTCGAAAGGTTACGTTGTTTCGAGGAACGGAACTTTTTGTATGGAAGCGTGGAAGAAAAACTAGGGATTCGATCGATGACGATTGTTTATAATGAGGTCAATTGAAGTTAGTAAGTTCGAACAGTTTCTCGACATCTTGTTGCATCCGCGTGAACAATTGTTTGCGACACATTTGGTAATCCCGTCAAATTTCTCGAGTTCTCTTCTACCTCGAGTAAATTTGTTTGAGCTAAAACTAGAGAATTTCGTCTAATTTCTAAATTCCTAGTTACGTTCGCGCCGATGATATCCGGCGTTAACAGCGGCGCTATAAAATTACAAAATTTCTGTTCAGAAACTGCGCAAACGATCTCCCGACGTTAAATAAGGAAATACCGCGTGTGCGGATATTTGTGAATTCCCGGAAATTCAGGAATATAGAATCAGGTAGGCGTGCTCCACCCCCCCCCCCCGCGCTCTACTGCTTCTCGGATGTGTGTCAGGAGGGTGCTGGATGCTCGTGGTCTTTAGCGGGAAGACGAATATCAGTTATTGATGGAAACTGCTCCCCTCGGCGAAGCGAACGAACGAGATATCGAGATGAGACGCGGGAGAAGGCGGAGGTGAATTACCTTTGCCGTACCGTCTACGGGGACAAATCAGAGCAAATCAGATCACGGAATGTCGAGTCGACGCGCGGAATTATGTACGCGGTTAATTTCGAAGCGCGTTTCCGCGTTTCGTCTTCGGATGACGGATCTCTGTGCCCGCTGATCCGATCTCTGTTGGGAATATTATAGTTCAACTTATTATCGACGCGCGTTAGGATCTAAGAAACGAGTATGGCAATCGTATCGCTGGATGTAACGTTGAATCTTCTTTCATCTAATTATAATACGATATCGCGCAATAATATCGACACGCCGAATAACTCGTGCTAAGCGCAGAAGCGTTTAAAAGCTCTTCATTCATTTTCGTGGATCCAAGTTCGTCTCGGAGTTATAATTACAGAATCAACAGGCTATGTCAATCGATCGCGAAACTTCGCGAGTAGCGAACGATACGAGTTACGAGTTCCCGAGAAACCTTCTACGCAAAATCACGTCGCGTCAAAGTCCCAGTTTGCCGATTAATCCGTCAAAAAGTTCGTTATCCGCGTTTGTTCGCCAAAACGTCACACAGACATCAACGGCGCCACGTATTTCCAAACGTACGGGCGTCTCACTCGAATCGCTTCGATGTTCGTTAGACCGAAAAAGGGTGACAAAAGGGTGATGGAGAAGTTAAAAAAAGAAAGAAAAAAAAAAGGGAGGAGGGTGAGAGAGTAGACACGGGGATTCCACCGTACCGTCGAGAAACGCAAATCGCCCGAAGCGGAACGTTTCTCCTATAAACGTTCGATGCCCGGGCACGCATGCACGCACGCACGCACGCATACGCGCTCAACCGGGGACATGAATTTATAATTTTCATCCGCGTCGCGGTACCCTCCGTCGGTGAATTCGGTGATTCGAGCTGTCGGTCGCGTCATATAAATCAAAATCAGATGCATTGTCAGGAGCTGGAGGGAGAAAGGGAGGGGTGGAGGAAAAAGAGAGAGAGAGTAAGAGAGAGAAAAGAGTGAAAGAAAGGAAGAAAAACTCGGTCAAGCTACAACAAAACCCCCCGTGGGGTTATCCAGGTAGAAACTGCGATACGCGTACGAGGGAAATTTCGAAGGAGGGAAAGAGCTAGAAACGGGACGAGAAGGGTGGAGCGGGGGGGGGGGGAAGCCGAAAGTATCGGTCGGATATACATATGTATGTCGACCGGGGGGTACAATGTATTCAAATTGCGAGAAAAAGGGTTGGGCCTTCCACGGTTATATAGGTGATGGGTAAAAAATGCGACAGACTGGTTAACGAAGCGAGATCGACCATTGAATGGTTCTCAATGGGATGCTGGGACCTTCCTCCTCTCGTATGTATATACGCATCTCCCCGCGCCAAGTCTGTGTTGGATACGCGCTACGGTAAACTGTGCGCTAACTAGGCGGATACCATTGGCAGCCATATGCCGAAAACCTCCGAGAGAGAGAGCGGCAACGCCGACCTGCCTATCTATCTCGTATACTTTTTTTTTTTTTTTTCTTTCAAGCATTTTATATAACCACTGGAAACGGTCGGATCGTTCTTGTACACGAGCGAGCAGAAAATCACAACGCCAGCGACGCACGGGGTGAATCACCCGACTCACGTACACCCATATTTGCTTATCCGTTGCCATGATACTTTTTCGCGGAGATCGTTGTTTTATTTTAAGAGACTTCGGGGGAGTTGCGCGTCGATAGAAGCAGTTTCGATTCGTGGACTCGTTTCTCGAATATATCTTTCCTAGAAGTGGCCGAAGGAAGATTGTTGTAGATGAGCGACTCGAGTGACGCACTCTGTATACGTGGAATCGACGGTACTCGCGATCATGGTTTCGGTAATGACTAATGGCGCACCGCGGTGTTTTATTTCGTATTTTACAACAGCTCGAGGAGAGAATTAAAAATGTTCTCGTATTCTAATGTATCCGAGAGACACTTGGAGAAACACACGACATCGGGGTGTAAATAATCGCCATTGCTGCGTATCACCCTTAATCCCGCGAGGGCACGCAGCAAGGGGGGATGATCGTCTCGCGACGGTCAACTCGGTACACTCCGATGGGAGCTGAAGATTAAAACGTAACGAGGAGGCAACGATGTCAAAAAAAAAAAAAAACAACCAAAAACGATGATTTCGCGAAGACTCGATCTCCTCCCAACTTGCCTCGCGCGACGACGCTATCTCGCCGCCGTCGTCGTCGTCGTCGTCTCCGCCGACGGCGGCGGCGGGAATAACGGTTTTTCTCTCTTAAAGCGGAACTTTGCCGGTGCTTTGCCTTTTTAAAACGAACAAAAGAACGCCGACACGTCTTAAATGAACGCGCTACTTGTTGCACAGAGAAAAGGGGTGGAGGTTGCAGGCAGAGGCTGAGCGTGTGGTCGGGGGGTGGGGGGGGAGGAGGTGGAGGAGGAAGAGGTACCGGTGGAAGTGGCGGCGAGAGAAAAGGGGGGGTGGTAGAAGTTGGCCCCCGGTTGGTAACGCGACGCTGGAGGGGGGGGGGGGGTTAACGGGGCGAAAAGGAGCTGGGGGTGGGTCGCTGGCGGCGGCGTCGGCGGCGTCGACAGAAAACTGTTTCTCTTTTGTTTTTATCGTCTGGAGAAGCTACGGGGAGGGGAGCGCGAGGAAGTCGCAATTAAAAATGTAGTTCAAGGCCGACGCCCCGGGGGAGGTTTACCTTGAGCGTTCCCTCCACCGCGCCCCCGCCCCTCTCTCTCTCTCTCTCCCTCTTTCTTTTCTCCTTTCCTTCTCACTCTCACTTTTTGTGCCTCTTACTCTCTCTCTCTCTCTCCCTTCCTCCGTGGCGCGACGGCGTGAATTTCGCATAGCTCTCTCTCTCTCTCTCTCTCCTTTCTCGTTCTTCGAGCTTTCTCCGCGACCGCGAGAAGTCTTTTGGGAGTACGGTTTCCAGCGTAAGTCGCGGGGATTTTAAGAGGTGTGGGAACAGAGATCATTTCACCGACGCCGGTATACCCGCGACTCGCTCTTTCTTTTGCCGCGCGATCCTTCAAACGGACTTTCATCGTCGCTCGTCGCACCGTCCATTCGGGCACGTTTATTCGATGTAACTGGATTCGTACCTTTTCACTACTTTTGATTTAAGCGAGACCGAAACTTCCCCGCGGTGCTTTCATTACGACGGCGTCACTTAAGAAATCCGTTTTTCCCTCATTATTCCGGTTTACCCGACGACCTACATCTACTCGCCAACTAACAGGAAACGCCAGGAGCAACGTATCCTGACTTCCCGATTCGTTCGTTCGTTTCGTGGCTCACCGGGAGAGCGTCTTCCTTTATCTTTCGGCGATGCACCCTCCGCACGAAAATTGGCTTCCGTACTTTCGACCTGCTTATTTCCCATCTCCCCGCTCTGTTCGCGTCTCTCTCTCTCTCTCTCTCTCTCTCTCTCGCTGCATCCGTTTCCACCGATAGTCTGTCGCAGGTATACGTGTATCGAACATCGGTATTCTCTCTGGTGGTTCTCCCGATCAGCGGTCCACGAGGGGTGGTTTCTTTTTTTTTTTACCTGACGCAAACCCCCCGTTCTACCTTACGTTCCACGGGGAGCCGTCGGATGATTTTTTTTTTCCCACTGAAAGCGGCATCACCTGTGCCGTTTTCGAGATTACTTTTGTCGGTTTCGACGCTGGGACACCCCTGTCGAGTGAAGAGGACGGAGAAGGGTAAGTCGTAAATATGGTGCGCGTCGTGTAAACGAGAGAGTGAGAGAGAGAGAGAGAGAGAGAGAGAGGAGGTAGGAGTCGGAAAGTACGGGGTAAGCCGGCACAATGGGGAAACAACGTTATTGGCTTTTCAAAATGGTATTTACCGAAAATAACCAATTTGAAAGGATAATGGCACGACTGGTGACACCCGGGACAAACGTTTGTGTCGCGCGTCGCACGACGCCCTTTATTCCCCTCTCGTTCCACTCCCTTGCGTCCTCTTCGATCGTCTGCGCTCGGCGCTGCTAATTATTTCTCGATTAATTGGAATCGGGGGGATACGCCGATCGTCCCGAGCCACCGAAAATGATCTACCATCGCGGTTAGCGAATCCCCGCTCGTTCGATCTGGCCCTCTTCTGCGGTTACGAATCGATCGCGAAAGCCGCTAATTCATTGATCGTTCTTTGTTCTTTAATTACCACGTTGGCTAGAAAGGCCATGCGTGGCAAAGAATACAGAGATATTTTCTCCGGTTATTCTCGAATCGTGTAGGGCGGACGACCATAAACGATGGGAATGACTTTTGCGGGACAGTAATTCTTCGACCGCGTACGTGCAAATGTAGGAATTCTATTTTTGATCAACATATTTCCGTGTTTATTATGGCTTTGTAACACGATTCTCATTTGACTACAAAAGTGTCTCGAAGTAATTATTCTGTTGCGCTCAAACCGTCTCTGATCGAATTATTTAAATGACCATAAACGATGACAAGATTTAATTACATTTATCAATCAACGAACACTCACTAACGCGCATATCTGCTAAACGTAAGCCATGTAAAATTAACATAAAACTAAGCTCACCTTAACGCACCGTTGAAAGATTATATTTCTTTTTACATTCTAGCCCTGACGCGTGCAATTTCCGAAACCTAGCATATCCCGCGAACCGAGCTGCAACGAAAAATGTTCCCGATATGTTTTACGGCCAATTCTTCACCCTCTTTGCCCGCTCAATCTTTTTACCTTCGAGTCTCTTCGAGGATTAGCCCCGACTAAGCTCGACGCTCGACTAGAACGAAACTTCTATCCGCTCGCTCGCTCTTTTATGTCCCACCGGAGGGAAATTGATTCCCGGTCGAAGAAATCGTGCGTATTCGGGCGTGTCGCGCGCGCACACGCGTGGCCGACAATTTTCCCGTGGAATTCCACCCCCGCGAAGGAGGAGAAAAAAAAAAAACGAACGTAGCAAGCGGGAACGGGGACAGATATTTGCCTAACAAGTGAAAGAGGAAGAGAGAGACAATCGAGCGGAAGAATCGATGGGCGAGTTTAATCAGCGACAACTGCCAAAGCGAAAATTCCACTTCCTTTATCTCGACCTCGAATTACAGAGTTAGAAAGCGCGAAAGGGAGCGGGGGTACTGATCTGCTCTTCGCGGAGAAGAAGAGACCGGGGGAGGAAGGTTTTCCGCTGTGGAAAACCCGATGGAACGAGATTCCCTTATCCGGAAGGGAAGGCGGGCAGTGCTTCGACGAACGAGCGTCGATTCGAAGATGGAAAGAGAGAAAGAGGGGAGAGAGGAAGAAGCGAGAAACGCTGGGAGGGATGAGATTCGGTCGAAAAACTAGGAAAACCTTTCGAGCGCAGTCTGCCAGTCGAAGACTTCCGCCGCCCCCTCTCCCCCCCACCACCCCTCGGGGCACTCCGATTCAAATTTCGACCACGCGTCCTCTCGTTACGTATTCCTGTCGAAGGGCGCCGATGTAAGTCCGCCGGAAGGTAGAAGGGAGGATGGGAGAAGACTACTAGGCAAAGGAGAGCGGAACGAACCGTAAAAAGAAGTCGTGAGAATCGAGGCGTGTTGCGAGCGCGGAATTGAATCCTTCTGGAGGGCACGGCGAAGAGAATACGGTGTACGGGCGAAGGGAGGAATCAAAAGGGCGCCTTCGATCGACGAAAAGTGGAACGTTGCGCGTATCCGTTTCTTCCTACACCCTCCGTCCTCCTCACGCCGTTCGCGAGGCGAACGATGGTCCTAGTTTTACATACGAACGACCGGGTGATTCGCGTTCGGAATTCGCTCTTTTGACGTATCGCGTGTCCCTCTCAGCCGTTGTCATCGATATTCCCGTTAAACGAGAGTAAAGGGGGAGGGGAAGAGAGAAACGCGTCGACTCGTAAAAGGCGATTTCTTCGTCGACGATCGAGGAAGAAAGCGGGCTATCATACGCGCGCGCCGTTAATGAATACAACGTCAACGAGGAAAGTGCAATCTCCTGTCGATACAAAATTTCGCAAAAGCTCCGCCCACGAGAGGAGGAGGAGGAGGAGGAGGCAGAAATCGAGTAGAACGGAAAGTTTCGATTCTACGCGCGCGGAGCTGCATATTCTCCGCAACCAGGGGGGGGGGGGACTCGGTACCCAAGTTTCTCGAGGACGCGGTAGGTCCTTGTAATTTTGCCTGCCAGCATCCTCCTCTCTCGTCCTTTCCTTTGCCGTCGCGAGTTCCATCCTAGGTTCTGGACCACTTGCTCGCGGTGATCCGGCAAGAGGTGGAGGACGAGGAGGAGGAGGAGGAGGAGGAGGAGGAGGCCGGGAAGCGTAAAGGTAGAGCGGTACAGCGCGGAAAGGGGGAGGAGAGAGCTGGGTGAGCCGGAGGAGGAGGAGGAGGAGGAGGAAGAGGAGAAGCAGGAGGTGGCGGCCAGGAGGTATACGAAGGAGGACGTGCCTTCATTTGTTTCAACGGGCACGGTGGTGGGTGGTTACGTCACGTGTTGGTCGTCATGGTAACCTTCTGGGTTTGCCAAGAGGGGATCCCACCGTGTTGCCGGTTTAAGACGGCCAGGGATCCTGATCCTACGGGGATCTCCCACGCACATGGAATTTAAGCTACGAGACGCGGTGTCGAGGGAAGTTTCGTGCGCCCGAACGTCGTCGTACGCACCATACCCTCGCGATCCTCTCATCCCCGAAATGCCAAGCAGATTTCTTTCATTGCGCACGGGGCTTACGTATCGCAGCCACTCACTTGTTGTTTTCCCTTTGGAAAAGAGATGAGCTCGATGGATAACGAGATACGTTACGTAGAGCGTCCGCGCGTACACCTTGGTTATTATTACGCGATACTACGCGGTACAACGGGATCCCTCTATTGCCCTTAAAAATATAATATTTGTAAAACCTAACGATATCGTCGAGTATCCTTCGTCTCGAGCATACTCGCGGCTTCCCCCCCTCCTACCCCCCCCTCGGGGGATCTACCAGCGAGAAAATAGCTTCCGGTGATCTTTATAAGCATCGTCGGTACACGACGAAACTTGAATTTAATACGAGGTACGACTGGTACCGCGCGCGCCAACGCCGTTCGTTTCCTTGTGTCTCGCGAATATATCCTCGTATCGTCGAATAAAGCGAGACGATTAAGCGTACGCCTCTCGCGAAAATTGCTAGCCATACCGTACGAGACGCGAGTCCCACCACCACCCCCCCCCCCCTCCCACTCCCCCTCGACACCACGAGAGGATATTTCGTGTCCCCGGGGGCGCTAGGAATGCTTCTGCAGTTTCCAACGCATAGGCAAGCCTTTAGTAAAGTACGTACGCTGCAGTAGCAGCATCTTTGAGTCTTCTCGTCGTAATTACACGACCTCTCTCCGAGGCGTTTCGCGTTTCTCTGTCTTTCCTGTCCTCGGAGACGTCTCTTCGAAACCACTTCGTCCGGATCGAATTCCATTAACATCGCCCGCTCGCATTCCTAACCGAGTATTCCTTATAACCGGAGTATCTACTTGGAAACCGATGACAGGGTTTCTGCATTTTGTCGCATCGGCTCAGAACGATTACGTTTCGCTATACGACGACGGCGGCGGTGCGGGTGGTTTACGAGTCTCAGTTTTTACTCCGATTTGCGACGGTTGATCGGTGAGCGAGAAGGAGTTTTGTCGCCCTACGAGTATACTCGCGATAGGCGAGTGTAATTCGTTTCTTCTACTTTCTTTTTTTTTTGTTTTTTTTTTTTCTTCTTTACCCTCGCGAGACTCGTATCAACGTCGACGTTTTTCTTCCGGGCGCTTCGCTCCCGCGAGAGATAAAGTGTATACCGCGGTAGGGGGAGGGGATAATTGTTCCACACCGTAAACTTTGACAGCGACGCGGAAGCGCGTAACGACCGAAAGTCTTTACCCCGTTTTCAAGTCGCGTCCAATAATTTCGATGTCATCTCGACATCTTCAGCAGACGTTTCCGTCCTCAAAGTTCTACCCCCGAAGTTGGGATAGCTCGCGAACCTGATCCCAGTGGCAATTTGTGTTTCCATTGGAAAATAATTATTATGGGATGCTCTGGTAGTCGTGGCCTCCCACCCCCACCCGACCCCCGGCGCACACAATCCCATCCCACCGACGGTCTTGGCATTAGGTATTGTTTCTCCCTATGTTTGAAATTAATTTGAAGTTGCCTAAGCAACCCCGGCGTGCCCCTTTCCCACTCTCCGCCCAGTCAATAAGAGAGTACCCAGCGAAGCAGTTTCGAACTCGCTTGCCAGCGCATCTAGGGAAGTAGTCGATCCGCGCTAACTCGATTCTCGCTTTTATCGCGGAATAATAACTATCCTTAACGCCCGAGTAATTACGACTGAAACTGCAAAACAAACCGAAAGTTCCTTGTCCGCGCGATTATCTTATTATCCACGCAACAACGTTTTTACTTCGCGAAACGCTTTAAGTGCGAGGTATGTACATGGGCGTTTCGGTAACTAGAGCTCGTTTGCCAGAAGAATAACCACAGGCGCGCAATGGAGCAAACGGCGTAGCGACAGCGGTGAAGATCTGCGAGCCATCTTGCGCGAGCGGAACGCCGGCTCGTCGCCCTCGCTATCCGCGAAGGGGGGGGGGGGGGGGGTTTCGAAAGACGTAGTCGGGGGAGGATGGGCTTACCAAAACCACCCTGCCGTCGTACGTCCTAGCGCGGTACATATACCGAGGAGGAGGACAGAAGGGGGCACAAGCTTGTACGTGCAACGGTACAACGACGGAGAGTCTGCCGGCTGTTCCATCGTCCTGGCAGGATGCGAGACGTAAGATGCCTAACGATCTTCCCTCTCTTCTTCTTCCTCGTCGTCCCATCTCCGTCTTTCTCCTCGCCCCTTTGTCCGCTTTCCCCTCTTCTCTCACCTCCGTAGCGTACCTCCTGTATCCACCATTTCCCGGTCCCTCTCCTTCTTCCCTCTCTCTCTCTCTCTCTCTCTCGCTCGCTCTCTTACACTCTCTTCCGCTTTTCTCTTCGCGATGTTCATACCCTCTTTTCTCCCTTGTCTTATTACTCTCCGTCTCCCTTCTCGCGAGAATCCTGCCCTGACTCGGCGCACCGAAGTCTTTTGCAATTGCTTGCCAGTGGCTTAGCGTTTTGTACAGGTTTGCGTCCTGCGCGGATGCAGGCGCCAATTTGCGCCAATTTGTGTTTAGCGTCGCGTCTTAGAAATCTCTGGCATTGCCTCGCAACGGTTCTCCCACGTATCCTCTATCCCCTCCCTCCCCTCCCACCCTGGGGCTTTCATTCTGTTGCGGTTGACGGCCTTTATATCGAAGGATTCTAATTGGATCCTATCCGACTTACGTATTACAAGTATCTCCATTGCGCCGTGACTTTTAGCATAAGACGGATAACGAGTGGTAAGAGCCAAACCGTTACGAGCTCCTTCCTCTTTTTCTTACTAGACACCGAGTTAATGAGAATCCGTCTTAATGATCGCTTTGCAGGTACTAAACATTCGAAAATCAGTCTCGCGAGAAATTGATTTCAGAGTCCGCAGCGGTGTTGCGTATTTCGTTATTAGGTAAACGGTGATGATACTTGCTTCGTTCGCGTCCATGGTTTTCTTTATTCTCGATTGAAAATAAATTTAAAAATAGAGCTGAATGAAAACGCTTTAAGTTCGTTCGTGTAAATTAATCAACCACTTCCGCTTCGATTCACGATTGAACCGGTCGTCGTGAAAGGAGCACGCCTGTCACGCCAACTCACAATTCATATTTATTCGAAATCGACAGTTAGACTAGTTAGACAGTTTGAAATCGACAGTTAGACAGTTAGATTAATCATAAATATCAATTATTCTCAAACTAGTTCTTCCAGAGTGCAAGCGTTCCAAAGATATGCTCCGAAAGATCAATGAAAATATTATCTCTGCGAGTGACACGCAAGGTTTTCTTCGAGTAGTCAATTTTACGGAAGTTTCGTAATAACTTAATTCACAGTAAAGTATCGTATCTAAAGTTACCAGGAAATACGTAAAGCACAGCGTCACAGTCCTCTCCTGTTCTTCACATAATTACCACTTCACAATATTGATTCCACAACTTATCCTCAATCTTCACTAACCATTTCAATTAACGAAAACGTAACGTAAGAATAACGCGCGACTGCGACTCCGAGATTTGTCGTCGCACACGATCAATCGTGGACAGAACGAAACTGAGAAAAAGCGAATGATCACTCACTGTCGCGTATTCAATTGGCACCGGTCACTTTCTGGTCGGCAAAAGTCGCCGAAAGTCGCGCGTGTAGATCGAGCGTGGAAGCGGCCATAAATCAGTGGAGCAAACGCCACGGGTTGACCCTCGAGGAAAGATTGTTTGGGCTGACCCTCGACCTCGGTCAGGGGTATGCCTGACCTCGGGCCCGGAGTGGCCGCGGCACGCAGAACCGGAAATACAACTTCCTAACCCGGCCTATATGTCTCTCGGCCTCTCTCTCTCTCTCTCTCTTTCTCCCTCGCTCTCCCGATTGACCTAAACTCGGGCCAAACGATAATGCCCGGTCACTCCTTTTTGTGCCACGCGCCCTGAAGTGTATTAGCCGGTGATTTATCGATGGGTCGCGAGCCACGGACACTTGCACCATCGATATTTACTCGTTTGTTTCCACTTTCTTACCCTTCGCATTCCGCAGGTATTCATAATACTGGCAGGTACGTCGGGGACTACCGTACCGGATAATTGTCGGAATTTTGTGAGAGGAAACATCGAACGTACTTTCCTTTCGTGTTCTTGCGAGACTATGAGAAAATTGAGAAGGTTTTGTTATTTCAAATGGAAACGATTCAATAATTGCCCTACCGTACTCGAAATGTAAATATTAAACTACCTGCTGACTTTCGTATTCTTGGTAAATATTATAATAAAGCGTGCGAAATGTACGTGACAAACCTCGTAACGTGAATAATTATGTGATTAGATGACAAATAACTGAACGTAATGCGTTTCTTTTTCTACCCGAAACGAGCGCATACATATCTGGATATTAAATAACGGCGAATATCTTTAAATCTTTTAAACAAACAGAAGCTGCAGGTGGAAAAGAGTAGGCCACGGCGAAGCGTGTTTAACGTCAAATTTAATTTCGCGCTCGCTCGACTCCTCTTTGAAAGGCCACCTTTCGTATTGAATTAAATTATTCACGGTCAAGAGACGACTGACCAGCGGTCAACTGCTTCTCAGCGGGGCGTCGCCGGAGAACTCGGTGAACCACGCCATTTCGGGGTAATTGAACCGATTTGAAGTAGGGGTTGGCGGCCACGGCAGTGCAGGGGTGGTATCGAAAGCCCAGCGAAGGGTGACCTTTACAAAATGGCTGGAAGCCATTTTAGCAACGAAGAAACAACCCGACCTTACGCGCACGGAATGTCGGAGGTGAAGACTTCTATCTCTCGAGCAATTTACGAAGACTGTTATTTTTAACCGTACACCACTTTACGAGTAACGCGAGATTTGTGATTACATTGATTATTTATAACCACTGGATACAGTTGCGCGAGAGATAATCGAATTAATTGTTGCCATTAAACGTAAATTATTTTGTTGCTCGATTCAAGAATTACATCGCGCGGTTCGTTCCGCGACTATTAAATTGTTCACGATAAGGATCTTCCGACTTTTCAATTCTAATGTATGCATTACGATTATGTAAGACGAAAGGAAGGCATTCGTACGGCGATAAGTTTCGTCTTCCATACGGATCCCGCGATGCGACAAATAGTTTGATTTCCGTCGCCCGCGCGACGGAATAAAACGCGCGAAACGAGAGTATTCGAGTATTCTGTAACGACGGATGACTCAATGAGAACTTTATCGCGCCATTTTCTCGTCGATCGTATTTTAAAGCAGCTATTACGCGATGCTCCGAACGCGATATTACTTTCGCATTATTCCGCGCGAAACGCGATCCAAATGTCCGTGGAAGAAAATAACTCTGGGTTAAAAGAAAAAAAAAAAGAGAAGAACGTCTTATCGTCCGCTAAAACTTCCATTACGTTCCAGGAAAATAGTAAACGCATACCCAGAACATGATGTTAATCGAAATTGCGGCACAAACTTTCACGAGAATTGTCAGAGAGAAGTAAGTTAGTCAATCAAATTTACAGACTTCCGCCATGACACTCAAATATTCGGATCTTTCACTTTCGTTATTCGTAATCGAGATAAATAAGTTCGATGACAACATCGCTAACAGAAATCGATATTGAAGTATCGGTTTGAAGTAAATAAATGAATAAATTAATTCCAGCATTCCGACGGCCGATCCAAATACTCACTTCCGTTATGTCGCGAAAGTGAATAGAAATTTCGTTCAAATCATACTCAAATTACATATATCGGTGCGGCCTTTCCGAAGACTATTGCACTTTTTAAAAAGATTAATTTTTCAATACGTTTGTCCACCTCGAAAACCCCCGTTCGTTCTTGACTGAAAATATACAAGGTCTAGTTCTCGCATACTTGTACTTTGCCTTAAACAAGACCTTGTCTCCCGATTCAATGATAATATCATAAACGTAACTCGATATTCCACGCCCACTGTCGATATTCCGATTTCATTTCGACTCAAAAGAATCGACCGAAATAAATAATTAATTAATTACTGGCTCGTTCCGATTCATTTGACTCTTCGTCCCCACCACTCTCATCGCGGGTGGATAAACCGATAAACGATAACGAGGGACGTACGAACGATAAAGAAAAATCAAGGAACTCACCTGGAGAACGAGTAGAATAAAGAAACGGTAGCGCACTTCTCCCGGAGGTGTTGCTTCCGTGGTGCCAATCGAAAGACTAAGCGAAAGGGTTAACATATTCCGGAATACAAAACACATGCATATTCCATGGGGTCCCATGTGCGTCTCCTACCCTGATACCGGCGTGCACGCACATCCACGCAAATGCGTAGCGTGTGCGCGTACGCGCAACGGGGCCCAGGTGGGGCCCCCCGTATATGAGTATGGAAAACGAGCGTGGAACGTATTCGTCGACGTAGCTACCTGAATCTTTTTCTGGGATCGCATGAGAGGTGGTGGTGGGGAGAGGGGGAGGGGGGAGGGGGTTACAATAGCCCCGAGGCAGTCACTCTGACAGCTATTGCTTATCGTAATGTGATTTTCATGCGGCGATCCACGCATCTTTCGAACGGTGACGATTATTAATGATCGAGAGAGTTCGATCTCGTGTACGAGTGTCTCGTTATCCGGCGTAAAAAATTCGATTCGACGCTCTCCACTCGCGATTGTCGTCCCGATAATCGTGGTTTTCGTGGTAATGGAGTTTTAATTTTCAAAATAGATCGTGAATGATGCGTGACCGATCGGGCGAGGTGCACGATTAGCTAGAATCGATGTATCGAGATATTTAAGGTAAAACGAAAACAAACGGAGGGAATGAACAGTTGATGGAATTAATCGTTCAGATTGTTGTTCAACTTTTTATGGTAAAAGAAACAGAAAGTTGCAATGCTGAAGTTGTAAGAAGTTGAATTAAAAAATCCCAACGCACCGTCGATCTTCTCGCGTAAGAGAACAATGTTTAATCAACGTTTATTCATCAAATACAAAGAATAGAATAGAAAGATACTAGAATCAATGAAAATTACGACCTATACAAAAAAACCGACAGTACCTCCTGAATTTTTTTCATTTCTCAACGAAATCCGCGTTTATGCAAACGACTGACAGCCCCCGCCACCGTGAATCAAATCAAACCCTTAACATTCCAAATCCATCGAACCCACCGCGCGACGATCACTCCCGAGTCGTATCGCTCGAAATTATAACTCCAATATTAATCCGCTCTCAGATCACGTTAATAACCCAACTACGCTCCTGACTCTCGTCGCGACCGTTCAACACTCTATCAAACACTCGACTGGGAAGGAATCATATCGTTCGATCCGGTTGTGGTCTGACAACGATCCCGTGACAATCGTATTAACTCGTTTCAACCATAATGGAACAACCTCTTTTGATTCGTTCGTCCATCCTCGCGACAGCTGTGGAAAATCGCGATCTCTGACCGGTGCCCGGAGTATCTATCTGGGCCTCGGAGTCTAGCTAGTCCGACCCTTTTTTTTTTTTTTCAACGCGCGTAGTACGCGCGGGACTTAGTTAAGACGTCAGTGGGTCGAACAATGTGGTCACCCATGCATGCCACGGGCTTCGCACCTTTGCCTCGTCGTATACAATTTGATTTTTATCTTCGAGGGCACTCGATGGGACCCGCGATTTGGAGATAGCCTGCATCGTTTCGAGAGCTCTCCAAAACACTCTCCTCTCGCTCTTTTCAACCCCGTCCGACGGCCGTCAAGCTCGTTCCCCGAATGCGCAATTCGTAATTTTTAATGCCCGTGTCCTACCTTTTTTTTTCTCCCCCGGGTCAGGTTGTCGACCGAGGATAGGACGAGATACCGATTCGAGTGTCGGGGTAAAAATGCGAGTGACAATGAGGGCCGCTCAATCGCGTTTTAATGCGTTAATCGAAAATACCGTCGATCGGTCCTCGACTCGATTTATCCTTCGTTTCTTCGCTGGTAACATAACAATCCCCCGCGTTCTTTAAATATTCCTCGACTCGGATGTTCGTAATCGCTTGGAGAATTAGATTAACGGGGAATCCTGTTGGCGATATTTCATCGGAAGGCGTTCGAGTTCGATCCTCGAGACGTCACGAGAAATGGTTACCTGCCGATCGAACCCCCGTGCCCGCCTTTCGATAATGTATTAGTCAAAACCGAACAGCCGTCACAATAACGCTGATTACTTTAATAATGGAACAGAATGGCCCCGGGGCTGGTGGCTGGGTGTTGGGTTTTCTCTCGCGGGTACAATGCAGTTCGCGAAGTATACAAATAGAAAAAAAGCAAGGGGTGTATTGGGGGGGGGGGGAGGTAGAGGAGAGACCGAGAGAGACGGAACCCCTCTCCCCTTCGAAGGATACCTTCTAGTTACCCCGGCGAGAATATTCAAATTGCAACCCTTTCGCCCGTGAAAGGAGACTTCTGCCGAACCCTTCGATCGGATTCAATGGGCATCGATATTCAAATTTATTTGACGGAGGTTCCTCTCCTTCTCTTCTCTCCGACCCTCTTTCTCGCCCTTCCTCCTCGAAGCGGCCCTCTCTCTCTCTCTCTCTCTCTCTCTCTCTGGTACACTCATACAGAAACGAATAACCGTTACGCGAACGGTGCAAGTTACTGGGGGTTTGGCGACCGAGGAAGGAGAGGAAAAAAAAAAGAAGGAAGAGAATTTGCATCTCCCTTTTTTTCCACCCGGCTGTGATACACCGTCGATACACGCCGCTCGGAGAAACTGGAACGGAAGCGACGGCGGCAGATGTACGAACGGTTCGATCTACACTCTAGATTCCTAACAGTTTCTCCTTCCGATTTTCTGGTTACACCCTCTCTTCAAAGTGCACCCCAGCCTTCCACCTTCGAGCCGACGTTCCCTTGAAATTCTGCGACAACGTTGCCGAGTTTTATTCAAATTAAACTTATCGCGCGTAAAGAGGGAATACGTTAAATAATAAGCGAACGATCGTTACGTCGTCAAACGTAAGGGATTCACGATCGGTCGATTCGATCCTCGAGGATCCAAGGGATCGGTCAACGATCAAACGCGACGCGATATAAAAGGCCGCGGTACTAACTTACGCGATTACGAGTGCGCGCACGACTCTCGTGTCACCCGGTACGCAAACATCGCCATCTTCGTTACAACGCTCGAGTTCTCGTTCAAACGCGGTGACACTCTTTTAAAACGACGACGTTCAGCCGCACGCGAGAAGTGTGACCTGCTAAATATTCTATGGAGCGTTGTAGTACCCGGGGAGGTAACAAGTAGACGAGGAGAGCGAAAGGAAGAAGAAGAAGAAGAAGAAGAAATGGAAAACGGCGGGAAGTATCGGTGGTGGTGACCGAGGACGGAGGAAGGTTGGGAACGAGAAGGAAGGAGAAAAGGGCACGAACAAGAAGAAGAATAAGAAGAAAATAATGACTCTTACGAGTCTGGGGCGTCGGGAGAGTCTGCAGCGTCTGAGGGGGCGTCGCGGAGGAGAGGAGAAGACGAGGAGGTGGAGAGGCGGAGAAGGAGGAGGAGGAGGAGTAGGAGGGAGGGAGGGGGGTGGGGGAGGGTGGCGGGGGCGTCGTCGGCGTGTCTACGGCCGTGACCTGGTTTTTTCCGAAGCAACAGGTCCCTTCTAATTAAGAACACTTAAGAAAACTTCCCTCTTAAAGCTGACGCCTCTCCCTTCGCTCTTCCGCCTCTCCTGATAACGCCATTATATTTTAATAAACTCACTGGTCTCTTTCTCCCTCTCACCCCGAGTTTTCTCCGTCTCTTTGTACTTTCTTTCCCTCTCTCTCCCACGCCTCCCTCCATCGCTCTCGAGGTACGGGCGCGAGGACGGGAGGAAAACCGAAGCCCGTCGAGAAATACTTCTCGCGCTGGCAACCGGCCCGAACTGGGTACTCCTCCTTCGGGGGGGAGGTGGGGGGGGGGGACGGTAACCACCCCTCCTCCAGCACGTTTCTTTCCCAGCCCTCCCCCCCCCTCCCCTCCGCGAGACCATTATCGTGATTAGTTTCTACTTGTTTCTCGATGAGGAGAGAAATGTTTTCGGACGCAGGATTTCGGAGCGACGTTCTTCTCTCCCAGCGGCGCTTGTTTTTAATCTAAAATAAAGCGTCTTACGTTCGGTCCGGGGTTCAATAGCACTCGATATGTATCTCTCTCTCTCTCTCTCTCTCTCTCTCTCTCTCCCTCTTTCAATTCTAATATCCTGATATTCTAATTTTTCAAAAGAAAGAGCCAGGGTGGCCGGGCGGGGGAGGGTCCCGGGTGTCGGGTAGGGGGTAGGTGTGGAGGGTTCTCGTTCGACGAGGCAACGAAAGTAATCACCCGCTCGTTTCTGGCACCCTCGTTCGACGCGACGCACTCGACGCGCGAAAAGGAAATTATCACTCGCGCGTGTTTACCCTTGGCATTGCACCACCCGTATATCGGAGTCGTCCTCCTCTATCGGGGCAACCCTCCCGCATATATCGACTGGCAAGCACGCACGCACGCACGCACGGAGGGCGATACACGCACACTTAACTCCTGGCAATAAATTTCGCTGCTTTATGGGCGGGTAGCATTATTTTTCCCAGGGAAAGGGCAACGCGGCGTTACTTCGGCCCTACCACGAATGGAGAGAGTGGAGAGCGAAGAGAAACGAATATCGCGCGGGCCGTAAGAAAGAAGCGCGTTTTGGTCCCGGGAAAGGGAGGAATGGAGGAGGACGACAGGGAACGGGAGGAAAGAGAGATCGAGGGAAACGAGTGGAGAGAGAGAGAGAGGGGGGGAGGATGGAGGAGGAAGAGGGAGAGAGAGAGAGAGAGAGAGAGAGAGGAATGTGGAAGATAGATGAGAGATGGGAGGATGAGAGGAAAGACAAAGAGGGGTGGAAGAAGCACCCCAACGGACGACGAGGGTAGTATTGCCTGGTTGGCAGTCAGTGGCTGGGTCCCGAAGTTAAAGAGCTTCGGGGGCATACGTGAGAGGGATGTAGAGAGACCGTGAGAGGGTGTGGGGGTTGGGATGAGGAAGGTGGTTACGTGGGGTGGGATGTCGAGGGATATAGTAGGGTGGGTGGCGTTCCTGGCGGCCATTTTGAACGCATATATCGATTGTTTGGCGGCCGGGCTCCGCTCGGCCATTCGCAGGGGTGGCTCGTGTGTCACACAACCATCCTCCACCCCCCTCCCCCCCCCAACCTTCGGCTCGGGAAAATCGTTGCCGTTTATTCGAAATGCGTAAGTCGCCGTACGATTTGATACGCGGGTGCGGGGAAAAAATTCGTATCGCGCTGCCGTCAAACTTCTTTTCGACGTTTTAATAACTAATCGGCTTAAAATCTGGGGTGCGTCGGTGGAGGGTGCGAAAAAATTCTTGAGAATCTCGCCAGTAAATTATCCTACGTCCACGGAGCGTCGTCGAAGAAGAATACGAGGAACCTCTCTACGCGATGAATTCCGACGACGATTAGTCGTCGATTAGAGCATTCGATTAGATTAGAAAAAAATAATAACGCTTCGAGGAAACGCAACGAGATTAATCCCCGTGCACGTTAATTCCAAAATATAAATACAGACACGTTAAACTCGAGTCCCGCGTTATTATATTTCCTCACGCTTACGATAGGTTATTTCGTTCTAACGGAAGACCACCGTCGACGAACGAGACGCGACCGATCATTCGTCTCCATCGGTCAACCTGACGAACACGCGTCCAGCACGCGCCGGAAGGTGTCACGCGAGAGAGAATCGCGTCTTGGAAGACACCTGACCCCCCCGGTGGTCAGACCGGTAACCCACTCGTGTCTGGCTCGACCTCCATGGTCAGGGAAGGGAGGGTGGTTCCGCGCGTAAACTGCCCCTAAACCGGCTTAGAACCCGCCCCAACGAAACTCGCTGCTCCAATCGGGTTACAGTCTCTGCCATACGATCGTACCAAGTCTGAACGCGCAGGTCCGGCACTCGACTAACTGGACATCGGGCTGACCTACCCCCCTTTCGCTCTTGTCACGCACGTGCGACGCGCTCGCGATACGTCTATTGTACGTCAGACGTCTGAATTTCTTTCATTCTTTTTTTTCTTTTTTTTTTGTTCGCCCTCGTCCCGCGCCGACGATCGATTCGACCCAGCGACAGCGATTTCTTTTCTCCCCTCGTTCCTTTAATTACGTACTCGACCCGAGCATCGAAGGATGATACTCGTATGCAACGAGATACGATGATAACGTCGCATCGACGAACGTACGGGCAACTAGAGTTCTCGCGAGGACGCTTCACGGAAACGTGATTGACTGTAGCCGCGTTCCTAGCGGTTCATTTCTATCGAATCGTTCGTACGACACTCGTGTATTATATTCGAGGTGACATAGGTTCTTGTACCATCTGGAGGAGAGTCGAGGGGTGAAAGGAAATCGGAAGTAATTGGAGGATGAGCCGCGGTGTACAACGAGGCGATGTAAAATGGTAGTTCCCGCGAGGAGTCGCGTCCTCCGTCTTAAAGGGGAAGTTTCGCGCCCTCGGAAAGTAAAGTTCCACGGCTGAGTCCTTCCTTTTCGTTTTCTTCTTCTTCTTCTTCTTTCTCCTCCTCTTCCTCGTCTTTTTTTTTCACGTCTCGCTCCTTTCCCGACGCTCTGGCGTCGCGCCAACTAGGTGAAAAGTGTGGAAAGTGAACTCGCGATTTACGGCAGCGCGTGGAGAGAGACAAGGACGGGGTGAGAGGGGGAGGGGGAAGGGGCGAAAGGTTGAGGGGGGGGGGAGAAGGGGGGAGGGTGGAGGGACGAGGGTAAAGAGTAGAAGTAGAGCGCCGTGGGGTGGGCCTTCGTTTAGAAATTTATTCAAATTAAGCTACGGCCAAGAGTTTACGAACTGCCGGAAAAATCGAAAGTGCCGGTATAATTGGCGACGGTGAAAGTCGACGACTTTGAAAACCAGCCCCCCCCCCCCCTCCCCCTGCTCGCTATTTCACGCAGGAGTTTCGTTCGACGACCGAACTTTTCGTACAACGAACTTCGACAAGTTTTCTCGCGATCGGTAGGTTGAATTCTATTTAAGAAAAGGAAGTGCTTACGGGGACAATAAATTTCCGTCGGACATTCCCTCCTCTCCGCAGATTTTATACCACCGGGAAGCGATAAAATACTCCGTGGTCGTAAGGTGCATTATATTTCGATACCCTCGCCTCAACGAGCCGCGATAATTACGAAACACCATGATTTCTCTGAGACGCGATAGTATACGATTCTTAACGCCGTTAAAGATATATCGCGATATATCCAGCTACCGTCGTTTCCGCTCGTCTACGTTGAACCAGAGAACGTTCTCTGAAACCGCGGATAATTCCCCTCGTTGAAAACATGCCGAGCCACGTACGCGGGGTAAATCCGTTGCGTATCTCTCGCCCTCTCTCTCTCTCTCTCATTCTCCGTTCCATCGTCGAAAAGAAAAAGGAGAGAAAAGAACCTATCTTTCCTCCTCTCCACCCCCCCCCCCCCCCTGCATCCACCCATCGATCTATCCATCCTCGTCTCGCCCGTTCCCATCGTCCCGACGCGACCGCGTCTTCGAGAATCCGTTCCCGGAGCAAAGACTTCACGTGCCGCTTACGCGGATGTACCACCACAGCCAAAGTCGAAGCGACGTACGTGTACGCTTCCTCGTATCCCTTCGCATATGTAGAACCCACGCGATACCTAACGTACATATGCGCCCGAGTAATGTGTGGAAGCAGCTCTCTCCTCTTCCCCCCCCCCCCCAACCGCCCCCGCCCCTCGCGCGTATGTACGAGCGCATATCCTGGAATACGAGGAGGTCTAATCCCCTTTTAGAGACTCGGCTCATACCACGCATCGCGATATGCCTTTGACGGGCGCTCCTGCCACGCTATTGGCTCCGGCGTAATCTCATGTAAGTTGGGTTGCCTAGCCACAGGAGCCCCCCCCCTCCCGCGCGCTCGACCGCCTAGGGGCCCAGTTCACACACGTGCACCACTGCCGCTTATAGTTCCGTAGTACCCGTCAGCTATACCGATATACTTACCCCTTGTCTCCTTCGCCCTACCATGCTCGCGTCTCACGGCGCTCCCTTCCCCCGATCGATACGGCAGATGCCTGTCGTACGGTCGGCGCATGCCCTTACACGCCGACCGGATCCGGCTTCTCATTTTTAGCGGCAGAGTGCGCCGGTCTGCGTTTCCCGAACGGCGTCCTGGATCCCGACTTGAACGGGGGTCGAGAGGGATGAAGTGTGCAGGGGCAGACAGCGATCGGGACTGCTCGGATTTAATACGTATTTTTTCCTTTGTCGAACGGTTTAGATTCCGATTTGTCGGTTCTTTATTGAGATTCTTTCTTTCGTTCGCATCAATACGCACGCAGGCTCGCCGGGGTTTTTTTTAAAATGATTTTAGAGACGTTACGGGATTATTAAGGTAGTCGTTCGACACGATATTGTTTCGTACGTCTCGCTATATATTTCGATGTAGCGTACGATTAATGAAATAATGTATACGGGTTCAGTGAGATTGATTAATCGTACTCGGATTTGATTACTCGAGTAAATGAATTATTACGAGAGTCGTATAAAAAGATGGTATCAGTTTCCGTTCTAATTGCCGCTGTGCAGAATCCCGGAAGAGATAATTAATGATAGATGCCTTCGGACTCGCTCGAAGTCAAATAGCGAGGGAACGGGTAATGCTTGGTTAAAGCGAATCGCGACAAACGCACGCGTTATACCTCGCGAAAATATTTGCTTACCATGTAATGTGGTAATCCCAAACAAGATTACGAATGCACCGTCGCGTTTCTGCAAATTCACGACTCGTGTTTTATCCCTTTGAAACGACCCAGACCCGGCCAGAGATCCGTACGCCCGGTACAATAATGATTAATCGCCGGCTCATTAAAAAAGAGACATCGCGTACGCGATTATGGTAACAGCATTTTTAAATTACCGTTGCACCCGAAGAAGGGCAACCCCGTACACTTTCGTGCTTACCTCGTGTTCTAATGCAGAGGGCGCATTAGGGGTGCCCAATTTTCGAGATCGCGTATCAAGACACTTGAGTATGCATTTCGATTTTGTAATGTTTATTTTTTATTTCGAAACACGTTAATCGGTAACTTTCACAGTTCTTTCATTGCTCAATTACCAATACGTTTTCGACGTGGAAAGCGCATCTTTTTCTATCCCTTTATCATAATTAGTCGATCTATAAATTTTGCGCGTAAACCTACTCTTACGAGTGCACATTTATTTTGTATTACATCAAGTACATTTAGTCCCGATACTTTATCGTTTTTCTTTTTCCCGTCAAAAGCGATTCTGCGATGCATAATTCACAAAGCGCCGCGACTTTAGGAGTCCCGAGAATTGTTCCCAATGAAAATTCATTTTTCCCTATAATCTCAAAAATACAGCCCTTCGCGGTAAATTCGAATGCTTCTCACGAGCGTGTCCAAAGTGAACTCCAAAATATCGCTTTCCATGGCAAAGGACAATCATCGGTTGCCACGCAAAAGTTTCGTGTCATTCCAAAACCGATGACCCAAAAGACACGTGTGTCTTCGTGCCGTTGTCGCCACGCCTGGTACATCATCCCCCCTTTCTCTCCCCACCCCCAATCAGGAGTGCGCGCGTGTGCGTGTACACACGAAAAAATGCGCGGCGCTCGTGTTTTTTCTCGCCCGTCCAGTTTTATCGTAATTGCCAGCTTTACGTAAGGCTGTTTGTACATGTGTTATCATGAAATACGGCGGTATTTGTACAATTGTTTGCTCCCTCGTCGTGGCGACGCCACCTTCTGCGTGACCACGGACGAAAAAATTCCGGTCGGAGGTTTTTCGGCCTTAAATTAATTTATTGTCTCGCCGCCTCCCGCACTCCCCCTCCCCCCCCCACTCCTCCTGAACAGATACGCAGCGCCGTCCGCGTGACTATTTACACGCATTCGCCGACCCAGTTGCGTCCTGCCCTCGCGTAGACGTTTCGAAATTAACGATCGCCACGCATTGTTGCGCCCGGTATTCGCCTTTTGAATCGCGGTAGACTAAGTTTATTTGAGCGGAGGTAGCATCCTCGCAGTTAACGTCCGTGACGTCGAGTGCAAGCGAGCCAAATAAAGACGACAACCTCGAGACGGAGACGATAAGGAGCAAGATTTCAACCATTGAGCGCGGAGATTAGGTTTATTGCGATAATCGTAACGACGGGTGTAATTAAGTCCCCCTTAGGCGCCCCGTTTTCGACTTTTATTGGGCGCCTAGAATGAATTCCTTATCGCTTCGCTATTAGTGACCTGATTTGACTGCCGCGAGATGTCAGACTTTACGTTTCTCAGCGATACAGGAATCATTGATTACGTCAGTAGCAGGAATAGCGTTATTAAACGTTTCGCGAATCATCGAAACGATCCGTGGAGTCGTCGGATTTCCAGTTGTACGTTTTCCTCACGGTGGGAGAGAAAAAGAAGCCATTTAGTTTCGCGCTTCGTAATCCCATTGGACGTCTTTGGGTCCGCGCGTTTAGTATGGAAGATCGATCCCCCATAGAAAATTGTCCGAGCAATTTGTGATCTTTCACGATCCTCGTCGGACCACGAAAAACGAATCTCGTTTGAGGATACCCGGCGTGCTAGACCATGTGACATAATCCTGTCGGGACGCTTTTCCTACGCACTTTTGTCCCGAGCGCTGTTCGCGCGTAAGAAACACGAATCCCGAGGGAGAACGGTAACCGGCCGCGTCTCTCCTAAATACGAAAAACAAGCCCTCGACAAAGGGAGCATCGGGATGACCCAGAAATTCCCTCCCGAGGACACGTTAAACTTTTTATTTCGAAAAAAACGCGGCTTTTATTCGCGTTCGATCAAAGATCGCGACGACGAAGACGAGGCGAGAGCGAGCTTATTATTTCCGTCGCTTATTACTTCGTCGCGTCGGGGGATCGGCGTGGTTCTCGAAATTCGTTGAATCATAATCAACGGCGACGAAGAGATAAGGGAATTAAACGTTCGTGGTCGAAGCGACGCGAACAAACCCGACACGGTAAATGAAAACGAGCTGCGCGATGGGAGACAAATAATCGCAACGAGCCGCGGCATACGCTCGGATCCAGCCGCGCTCAAAGGTAACGCTCTAAATTATACCGGAATTAAACCTAACTCGCTCGACTGACTTCGTTGCGCGACAGGAGTAAAAAAAAACAACAAATTAATGAGTAAGAGTTAGACGAGACCTGACCATATATTACACCGCTAACCGTCGCGAGTCGCGAGAAAGGAAGGTAGGTATAATGCGCTAGGTCGTAGGAAGGAAAGAGAGAGAGAGAGAGAGAGAAAAAAAGAAGGAAAAAAGATTCATGCGCACAAGAGTGATACATGTCCAGAGTCGACTCGAGGGGCAAAATTCGGTGCGCGGAAGGAGCGATAAGTGGAGAGACCCTAAAACTCCCCTGCGTGAATCGAGGGCAGGAGTAGAGGAAGGAGCAGGTCAGAGGCATCTCGCATGGACGCAGGTCCTTTGGAGCTTATTCGTCCAGGGAAGAAGAAGAAGAATGGACCCCCGAATCCTTTTCGTCGGTAATTCGGGATGGGGCCAGCTGCAAAAACCACCGTCCCCCGTCGCGATCGTCGTACGTTTCTTACCCCTCGGGAAAAGGATATCGTGAGGGGCTGCCTGGCGAGCGAGAGAGAGAGGGGGGGGGGGACGAATCTCTTTTTTATATCTTAGATCCTGCACGATCATTTTTTTTTTCTTCTTCACGAACCCTTTTTGCCCGCCGTTCGCGTCCCAAGGAGAGAGCGAAGGGTCCCGCGCGTTTGGGCCCTTTTTTTCGCGCAACTGTCGCGCTCTCCTTCTCCCTCTGTCTCCCCGTTCTCTCCCTCGCTCGGTGCTCGGTCTTTCTCGGATAGTCACGCGAGAGGATCAATCCGGGTCCAGGAGCCCAGGAGATGCGAACACGCGTGTACGACGCGCGCGTCAATTGCGTCCCCCTTTCGGGAAAGACGAATCTTCTACCAGAAATCTCGGCCATCGAAGCGGCGGCGGCGGCGGCGCGTCGTTCTCTCGTCTTTTCTGTTTTTTTTTCTCCCTACTCCCCCTCCCCCCCCCTCTCTCTCTCCCTCTCTTCCTTTTTTTCTGTTGCTCGAGGACAAAGCATTTTCCTTAGAATATTCTCCCTTGGTCGTTATAAGGCTAAGTAGTGCGACAGATAGAAGCGAATGAACTTGAATATCCTTTTGAGACTCTCCAGAAAACTGATTGAAGCTTCTGCAAGATCTTTGAGATGATCTCTCTCGGCGAAACGGTACAAGGCGCGGCCTGCCTCGAGAAAATCATCGGTTATTTTTCTCGTATAGATTAAAGAAAATAGACGAGGATTTTAATTAAAAAAAATACTGCAAACGCAATACCCTTCGCCGAACTCTATGATACCAATGAAGCTCGTTAAACGAGAGACCTCGATATTTCCGAGTCACCTTATTACCCATCCACGAAATCACAGTATATCCTCTACTACTTTATTCTACTGTATTACTTGTTATTGTATTATTTTATTTACAGCTTTAAAAATATATTAAACACTCAACTTAACCATAGGCAAATTAAAACGACGTTGAGTCACATTAACGCCATACCACAAATTCGCGACGTTTCTCTACAGTTGTACTCGATCTAGCTGATTACAGGTAACGATCGAACGTTAAAAAAGATTCCATCGGACTTTCGTATTCTTAGCTTCCAATTTACATTCAGGCGGTCATAGGACGCATCACCACTAATTTACTCTACCGATTAATTAAAGATACACGAGGAAATATTTCAAAAGCCGTCCGAGTTTCGGATTGTCCATCGTAAATTCAATGACCGGGTGGCCGGATTCCTATCTCGCTCAAGGTGAGTTTAACAGGTGCGGTACTCCGCAAAGGGGGGTAACTTTGTTCGGATATCGTGACTACTGGTCAGTTTGTTCGATAGTCGGTGCCAGCCAGCACGGATGGCCATATACCCGGTACGCCTTACGAGCGGGGGGGCCTTGGTACCGAGCTGTACCAAGAGGGCCACCGGTCAATACCTTCAGACCTTCGGAACACGGCGTGTACGGGCCGCGAAAAACGTAAGCCGAACGCCAGCCAGTCTCGTCATGGGCTATCCTGCACCGTGCATGGTACCGATGGCCGGGATAAAAAGCATGCGACTCGAAAGCGTTTTGTTAATTCGTTCTTCAAACGAATGACTTTCGACGGAAAAGAATCGGAAAGGGCGTCGGTGGGTATCGGTTGGAATTCAAGCCTCGTGGATTTTCGGATCGAGAATATGTCAGTGTGCGGTGATCGATTCTGACACGATCGATGGTTACCAAAACTGTTCTAAAATTCGAAAACAAAGTTTCGATATTAATGTGGCACAATGGCGTTATTAGCGAGAGAGTATCGTTACTCTTGCTGTCTATTTTACGAAAACCTTGCCGTACAAAGAGATGCCTTTCGTCGTTAAAATCGCGTCGAGTAATTATTCTAATTACTTCCGGCCGGTGTAATTAGAAACGTCAATTAGGCGTGTATCGTACCGACGTCTCGGGCCGTGCCGATGCGCGATACCGCGAATCAACGTTTCCCAGAATCGTAAACTCGGTTTTGAGTTTCGTTGTCCCGGCGAAACGGATCTTTCCCCGTTCACTTATCGTTTGGTACGGAAAATTCGTTCGGCAATCGAATCGTGCCGGGTTAAACGGGACGCTACTCCCCAGTGTCCTTCTAGCCGCGATAATTATACTCGATTGGGAGCAATTAATTGTTTCGAGGGCTTAGCAATAACTAGCGATGCACGTGCACGTTTACACCGATATCACGATCGCACCTACGTACGTATATGTACGTGTACGCACGTGAGTGCCGATACACGTAACGACGTAGCTTTCTATCGTTTGCAAACGGCTTGCTTATTATCGAAGATCGGATTCGCGTGCGATGCCTAAGTACGTGTGTGCACGTAAGGATGATAACGGGTGTTCGGATACAACTGGTAGGATCCTCCAATTGGCTCTACGTTATCGCGTTAAGGTCGGCTTAAATTCGGTAACATCTTCCGTTTGGAAATTATCGTAAGGAGCATCTCTACGCGTCTGACGATATATCAATTACAAATTATACGTAACGCTAAACGCGTACTTACATCGGGTACGATTATCGTATTATAGCGGTTCGGCGTAATAATAAGGATAGAAAATTATTATTCGTACGGACCGACAACGCGGATTCGTTTAACCGCGAATGCCGAACAATGGAGATCGAAGTAAAAGGTGATCGATTCCAAGCGATTCCCTCGTACAACAGCCAACGTCGAACGAAACAGAAGGAAGCGTGGGCCAGGACAATTTTAAGCGAGCATCGACGGTCCGAACTAACCGTCTCCTTCATCGACGTAGGATTTAGCACCTCGAATATTTCTGTCTCTTTTACGCCTACGGGCCCCGGTAGATGAGTCAGAACGAATGGGCGGGATTCGCGGGGCCGCCTCGTAGTAGGAAACACGACTACGGGGGTGAGGCACTCGATAAGGAAAGAAGGGGAGAGGGGTGGGGGAGGGGGGAGAGGGGTGAGGTGACTCGAGGGATGTTAGGATCTTCGAGTATCGGAGGAAAGCGCGCGGGGGCTGCCGAAACGGAAATAGTCACCGGGTAACTCGGGATTCCGCGTAAAAACGTGCAGCCCCTGGAAACGGATGTGCCTCGGGGCTATTTTCGTGTCCTTGTTTTCTCGAGAACATCGGAAACAGTGATTTTTAACCCCAGTTACGGGTAGATTATCCGTATAACCCTCGCGCTGCGTACACGCGAGTACCGTACACACGGAAATTGCGAGAATGCAAAAATGCCGATTCAACGAGCGCATCACGCGCGGCCTTTTTCGTGTTTCGCGAGAAACTTAATTCCAAGTTGCTCGATGTCGGAGGGGGGTTATTAAGTAGTTTGTGCGACGTGCGTGCCGTTTAAATTACGGTAAAATTCGAATACGCGATATTTTGGTTCATATTCGGTATTAAGGAAATTTGTAATTAACGATTCGCCGTATTCCGAACATCTATCGAAAAATTACCATCACCTGGCCAAAACGGTGGACTTACTACGCGGTGCGCGTTATAAACTTTTACGAATAAAAAAGTGTCATTCGAATCGAGGGTAACTCGTGGGAAATCCTCGCTACGACTTCAATCGTGGGAAGGCAGTTTTTTACATACTCAAATCTCCGAGAATTTAATGTGAAATTTTTCAGATTTTCGCCACTCCTGGTCGATTTTTTTTTTTTTTTTTTTACCGAGGCCAGCTGAGAAGACGGGAAGTCGTGAGAACTCCTTTCCGCCGTCTCGCCTCTTTCCAGTAATTTTTTTGCGTTCGATTTTTTTCTTTCACCCTCTAACCGGAGAGCCGGACGAGGCCGAGGAGAAAAAAAAAATCCGTGCTCGAGGAGGGAAAACATCGCGATTGACCGAAATCACGTTTGTTTCGTATTCATGAGCGATCAAAGGCGACTGGTATCGATCGATCGGACTGCGGGCATTGTGCTTCGACCCCCCCCCTCCCCTCCCTCCACTTCCCCTCCACGCTACTCGACGGTGCATCTTCCTCCTATGCAGCCCCACGTGCATGCGTCATTTGAATACGCGCGCATCCCCGTGGCAGTCCCGTTCTCCCCTATTATGTGTAAATTGTATTATTTTTACCCCAAATACATTTCGCCCCCCTGCGTCGTGCCACGACGGCCTTCGGGGTCAACAGGTCAAATCGCACATGTCCACCGAAAGTCACCCCCGGCACGCTCGCGCACACCTCCCTCAGCTCCCGATTCTCGTTCTCGAGTTTCCCAATTTTCTTTTTTTCCCCCGAAAGTCACGTATATTCGCACTTAGAATCGTCACCCCGCCCGTCTGCCTTTCGTTCGCCGCCGAAGATTTCCGCGGAAAAAATTGAACCATCGCACTCCGCCGATTGGATCCAATCAATTTTTGTAGCGCGGAGATAAGGGTGCGTGGCGATGCAAAGCGCGTAACGGACGGATTGTTTATAAAAAAAAATTGCAATGATAAATGCCGTTTGGGAAATTCGTCCCGTTCAAATTTGTCCGATCCCCTGACGCGTACTAATACGCGCAATGTTTTAAAGAGTCGAGAAATTATATATATATAAAAAAGAAACAAACCAGTTTGATAAACTATGAGCGTCGGTAAAATGCGAAGAAATTCACGGAGCGGCGAGGGGTTACTCTCCCTTCGACACGACGAGGCATAATAATTTTTCGCGTGATTTTAAAACCGTAAATTTTTTGCCCCTTAACCACCGACGGGCCGCGCCGTCTCCTCGACGTTTCCTTCCGCGTCAAAACTCTTTTTTTCTTCACCCTCACCCCTCTTGCCGCGGTAGAAGCGCAGGGCATGCGCTCGCGAGGTTAGACGTTGTTTTTGCGACAACAAAAACAACGCGGGCACCGTGCCGTATCTCATCCTCGAGGATGCGCCACGATCGGTTATCATTTCACACCGATTACAATAAAGGCCGCGGTCGAAAAAGTGGACCGGCAGCGGCGGCAAGAAAAACCGTAGCTGAGAGGGGTGTGGAGGGACACGGCAGGACAAGGGGGTAGCGAGAGACGACGGAGCGGGGGCAACAAAAAAAAAATAATAATGCGGGTCACCGGGGGAAAAAAAAAAACCGGCCCGTTCGGGGACCCTCGAGATTGACGGACCTTAAATAAGTATATAATAATACCGGGTACGGTGGGGCGTTTTTAACCCCTTCCCTCCTCCCTGGACTCCGTTCTCCTCGTACTCCATTTTTTTTTTCACCCGTTTCGGAAGAATCGCGTCGTCTTTTTTTTTGCGGCTCTCCTCTCGGCTAACGGATAAAATCTAAATTAACTAAATTAAGGGCCCGACCGCTTCCACCTCGTCTTTGCATACGATTTATATACACGATTTTTTGCTCGCAAAAAAACCACGTGGAAACGGGTGGAAAAAACAAAGAGTGCATAACCGAGCCTCTCTCTCTAACTCTCTACGCCACCCTTTCACGCATCTCTCCTTCGTTTTTCTATGCCCTCCCGAGAGCTTCTTCCCGTTGCACAACTAACGCGTACGTCGTTCCGTCTCTCTTCCGTAAGATCGTTGAAAGGCCGATTTACGGTTATAAAATTACTCACGTGAAATTCGAGACCGTGCGCATTTACGTCGAAGATTTATACGCGTCTTCGGGGTTGAGGGGTGGGGACGGGAGGAGATAGCGGGACGGAGAGCGAAGGAGTAAGATTGGAAGAGCAAAGGGAGAGCGAGAGATCGGACGAGGAAGTTCGTTGCAAAATGTCACGCGTCGCGCCGTAACCGACGGTTCATCCGCGATATTTACCATTTGTTGTCCTTATGTGCTTTTTTTTTTCTCCACGGAAATGAGACGGAAAAAAAGAGAGATACGTGGAGAGAAAAAAAATCACGTTTTCGGCAACAACGATGCGCGAGGGTGCAAATATTCTATTTACGTTGGTTGACTTTTTCGCGCACCCCCCCCTCGGTTGGTCTCCTCTGTTTGGTCATTTTTCCGACCCACCCTCTTTTTTTGACCGTTTGACCATATGCGACGGTGCCGTTGCGCCAATTGCGGGCCTCGGCGCTGACGATCTATCGATTGATTTTGCGCAATAAAAGACCAGGAAAACCCTCGTGAAAACGTGAACGACCATGAATGGGCCCGGGCTTCTCGTTTGGCTTAGTCAAATTACGGGAACGAAGCGGTGGTGGCGGTGTTGACCTACGATGTAATGATACGTTAAGCTTGCCCTTCGGCAGAAATTCTGAAAGAATGGGCAAATCTGCCGTTCGATGGAAATTTTCCTGCGAGGAGTGGACTGGGTACGTTGCTTTGTTCGCGAAAGTCGTGCACACCACCGGAGAGAATAATTTTGTGCCGCCGTATGTTTCGGTTAAAGAGACTTTCCTTCTTTGTATTAAAAATTATTCAATAAAAGTCGATGCAACGTTACCGAAATTCATATTTCCTCTCGAAGGTTTCTTATTACTATGCTCTCCACGAGACGCAAAAAAGGTAAAATAGCTAATAAGCATTTTATTACAGCGTTTTCGTATTAATATACAATCACCTTATACGACGTCTCTCGTATCGCGATTAAACGAATCCTCTTTCCAATCGAAGGAACATATAACCGTTATATAGAATCCCGTAGCAATTAATATTTTATCTCCAGCGACTCCGTATTATTCCACGGTCATCTCGCCGCGACATTATTTACGAGCAGTCTCGCGTCATTGTACGGAATCAAAGCGAAATATACACGATTAACCGTTACCGCGGGACAAGGGGAGAAGGTCTCCGATCTGTCTCCGATCAATGGATGTATTAGCAGGGGTTTTCGTACGATTCAGCAAAAAAAATACATTTGTCAGGTCGCGGTTCCAGCTGGAGGATCTCTATCCCCGCTGAGATTAATTACTCCGACCGTAGCCGAGAATAATTAATTAACGTCGAGAATAATGAAATGGCTCGACCTTTGTTTTTACGCTGATCCCGGCTTCGGGGGACGAGTGATCAAAGGATCGGATTTTACTGACCTCTCGACACTGACCGCGGTGGAGGAGGGTTGCCGAGGACCGGACCCACTCACCTGTTCGAAATAAATATACCCGGGTGGACGAGGCTATATCGTTGCTTTCTCTCTCTCCCTCTTCTTATGAAAACTATAAACTCTTTTTTCCTCCGCGACAATATCACGGCGGCACATTGGTCGCTTTGTTTCGTTCCAATTCGAACCAGTTTTCGAATTCAAACCGGCAATAGGGAATGTACCGTGTGACATGGTTTTTCATCCCGGGAACATCCTGCCCCGTCGTCGGTTACCACCGTCGGCCGTTTTTTTTCTCATGGTGTTTGCAAAGGGTTACGTTACGCACGGGGTGGGACGCTACCGGTGAGTCCTTTTTCGAACCTATGCTAAATAGGGGTGCCGTTGGAGAAAAAAAAAAAATATTAATAGCCATCCAGCCTCCGGATTTTTTCGTACCCATCGCGCGCACCCCTGTCTTTTCTCGTCCCCGTCGAGCGTTACCCCCATAACCGGCCCTTAGCGGTAAGATATACCCGTGATAGCGCGTCGTACGGTTTCGGTTCGCAGCCAACGACTTTTTCCTGCCAGCGCGCGGCTGGAAAAACGACTTTCCAAAAGGACAATCGGCGCGAGGAATAATTGAATTTGCTTTCGAGGAAATTATGAAAATTGACGATCCGATCGTGGCTCTGGCGACGCGGATCGCCGCGATACGTCAGCCCAAGAGGGTTTTATTTAATTTGCAGAATCTTTAATATCTATCAGTATGCGTATTTATTATTTTCAATTTTCGTTCTATCCTGCTTTAATCGTAATACATCGAAATTTCATTGATCTCGTCCGACGATTAAAGCGAGGGAAAGATAGACGTCGATACTACACGGCGACGTTGTAACTCCTAGACCCGATATTATTCGTACCAACGGCGACAAATAAATAGCGTCGAATCGTATCCCACGGGCAAGCACCAAAAACGCGGAATCATCCTCGTAATCTATTTCTCCTAACTAATATATCCTTAAAGCTCGTAGTCAAAGAGCGAGACGGCGGAGGGGAGGGGAGAGGACGGGGATTCTCACTCCAACCGTTAATGGAGTTCAGACACGTCAACGCGTTCCCCATGCTCGTCCGTGGATGCAGCGGTTCGAGAATCAAGAGAGAGAGAGAGAGAGAGAGAGTGAGAACGAGGGAGGGGGTAGGGGCGGGAAGGAAAGAGAGAAAGGCAGAGAAACAGAGAGAGGATCTTTCCGATCATTGCGCAAGCTGCAAGATGACGTACCCCCATGTAGCCCGTGGAGCCATATGCAATTCGAGGGGGTGGACGAAGGTGGTAGGTGATATAATGGGAGTGCGGAACGTTCGGCTTTCAGTTCCACATGCGTGAACCCCGGGCATAACAGGAACCCTTTCAAAACCTCGGAAGAGACGGACAGACGGACCTACGGACGGTGTGCCGTCCGACACCCTCATGAAAATCCCCCACAGGCAGTCCCTGCCCGCTTACTTTTGCTCGCTTGCGCAACAAAACAACAGCTGCGCGCCGGCCGACGACAGCGAGATCGTCAAAACACCGAAATTCGTGGCCGCGCAACCCTTTCGGTGACCATCGACGTCTACCTTCGTAAACGTCGATCGCGACAATCCTCGGATTAAAAGCCGGAGAGACACACATTACCGTGCCGTGCCCGATTCGTGTGTCGGATGTTGGCTGCAGTAGAAATCGTACGTTTAGCGCTCGAATTGATACGGTGATGTGTGGATTATTGCATTTAAAAAGCATTTCGCAATTTTTTTTAACGAGTGACGACCAACACTCGACCGACACACGAATCGGGTATTGTACGGTAATGTGTGTCTCCGGTTTTAACCGAGCAGAGCGGTTAACGTCGAATAGTTCGATCGCAAATGTTTCAGAATAACTATCAAGCAATTATTCTGCGATGCTAGAAACACTTTATACCAGGTATCGCGAACAAAACGAATCCAAAGTTCCAGGTAAGGAACGTAACAAAAGTAGCGCTGAAACTAAAATAGATCCCGAGTTTAGTTGCGTTCCTAATCCGCGTGGTTCAGTTTAGTTACATCTCGATTTCCGGCTCGAAACTGCCCAGGTTTGGTTTTCTCGTAATTTCGTCACGTTTCGTCTACCATTCCCCGCTTCAGACTGAATGGACTTTTCGAAACGAGATATTCCCATCCCGCGCGATAACGAACCACGATCCCGAGCGTCCGATATTCTCGAAATACACGGGTATACCGGTGAACGATAGTTAATTACGGCTCGCGTTAATACAGGTTGGCTCGTTGGTGGTAGGTCCACCCGCGACTATCTCTCTCTCTCTCTCTCTCCGTTTCTCCCAACGTTAACTCTTCTTTTTCTATTTCCTCCCACCCCCGTCGCGCCGCGTCTTCCCGTTCGACCTACGTGCGGACTGCACAAGCGTGGACTGCAAACGCGGCAATTCCACGCATACAAACGCCATCGTCTCGTTCGCGGCGCGTTAATTATGAGGGGCTTCCGGCGATCTAGATTTCATTCTTTCCTCCGCTTAGGCACCGGGAAATGATAATAGGTACGTGACCCATGTGGTCAGTTCACACGAGAAATGAGACTACTTCGGGGTATACCTCGGCGTGCACTGCTTCGCTTCTCCCGAGTGGGGGTGGCGGAGGGATGGGAGGGAGGGGGGTGTTGGCGGTGTAATGAGGAGGGAGCGAAGGGGGGGGGGGGGAGGGAGCGTTACTCGCGCCCGTACTCGCGGTTATACCGGCAGCGACGTCGGTGTCGGCGTACCGACTTCCACAATGCGCCTTGTACTCTCCCACACTCAAGGAGTCTCACGCCCTCACATCCTCCTCCCCGGGCGAGGAAGGCGAGGAGGACCCCGTAGAGGAGAGCGTCCGCGGGCATTTCACGAGGCGACCTCTGCCGCGAGCGAGTAAGCGAGTAAGCGAGCGAGCGAGCGAGCGCGCAACCGATTCTAGGCGAGAGGAGAGACCGCGTCGTGATATCCCCCCATGACTTACCGCTCATTCGCGATTCTGGATACGTAATGCGCTTTCCGTACTGTTTTGCCGTTGTTACCGTCGTTAAATAGGACGTAAAGCCTGGGACCGTGGAGGAGGATCGCGAGGGACGATCGAAACTTTGCTTTTCGGATATTCGGGTTTATCATTGCCGAGAGGGAGATATTATCGTCGTTTGAATTCGCAGATGTAGCTCCCCACCCGATGAGAGGGAACATATTTTCTTCCGGTGTCTTTGGATTTGTTCGTTTACCGCGAGAAAGATTTTATCAGTTGAAACGGGTTGCTCTTCGGGACCCTGTTACGAGTAACGGCGATATTAATATACGTTGGATTAAACGTATCAGTTAAATATTTATAAAAATGTGCGAGGAGAATAATTGGATAGAATGCAGGGATTATTGTAACGCGCGCAAAGAAATGAGAAGCGTTAAAGGTGACGGAGCACGAATTACCGAATCACCTACTATATTATACGCGAGAAAGCACCTGGGAAACCTAACAGTTTCGAAAAGGCCGTGAGTGACCGGAACACGGTTCTCCCTACCGTACAGGTAGTAACAACGTGTGCTGCTTTAGCGCGCCGCTTATCTGTGATCTTCGCTCGCTTCGTCTTGAGACACCAGGTAGTATACTCCATTTCATTAATGTTAATAGTCCGCCTACGTTGTAAGGTGCTCCTTTCTTCGTCTCAACGGTCCTTATCGCGCTTCCGAACTCAATAACAAATTATCAACGTGACATTTATTTGCCAAACGTCCTCGTAAAAGTGATTTCGCGGGACGCGTTTGGAAATCACTCCCCTCTCCATCTCTCTCTATCTCTCTCGTTTTGACCGTTCCTCAAGTCACTTTTTAGAAATTTAATTATTTACACAATAATACGATTGGACAGAGTTGATTAAGTTCTGTCACGGGTATACCTTAAAACGTCTTTAAGGGCGCTGGAGAGCAGAAATATTCGTCGGTACTCACGCGTTACATTTACGACAGAGTTATCCTTGCTTCCCACCCTCTGCCCCCCACCCTTCCGCGTACGACATATTTTGATATTGCCGGATAACGTTAAATAATTCGAGGAAGAAAAAGGAGCGCATAAATTAACCGTCGAGCGCAGGTCCAAGTTCTTACTTGGTAGGAAAGTGGCATTATTCCGCGTAACGAGCGCCTCATCGCGCGGATACTTACAGTGTGGTTACTTTATTAAGGGCATTCCTGACCCCGTGGCACGACCTATGCGAATACGCTAGGAAAAATCCGCGTCGTATACAGAGAAAGTTCCGATGACTCTGTGAGAAACTGGCCCTGCCTGCGCCTTTAACGCTGCCTCGTTACCGATGCACGCAAAAACCTCCGGCGAGCCGCTTAGAAATCGACTTTCGTCGATCTGCCCGTTTAATATTATTTCAACCTCGTTCGGAGATGTTCCCGCGGAATGGTTTCGCGGGGCGTCGAGGTGAGCGATAACAGCGTAGAGCGCGTACCACGTTGCGTCGCGACGTACTATTACGAGAGACTCTCCTATCAACGCGTACACGAATGCAGAAACGTTTACCGAGCCGTTAACTAGGTGTTATCTTTACGATCGCGCGTTAGAAAAAAAAAATAGACGTACGCGTCAACTCGTCGTGCCCGGTTAGCGCACCGACGTAACTTTTAGACACGGTCAGTCCCGAATTACGCGAAAATTGTAGATAGCGAATTCTAAGAGACGAATCAGAAAATTCAGAAGTATGAAATTCGTTTTTTGATTTCCAGAAGGGGATCTTTGTCGATAGCTATGTGAAAAAATTATATCTTGTGAGTTGTTGTTAGTACAGGCATAAATACTTGTAAACAAGTATCAAGAACGTGTATATACCCATATATGTATACTCACACATCTACATTCGACTTTCGCGAAAACGCTGGAACGAATTAATCACGTAAGTCGAGGACTCGCCGTACCATAGGCTCGTTGCGGTACGCGCGAACGTAACGCGCGAAACTTGCGATAAGCAAACCCGTCGTTACATTCCCGAGTAACGAGATCGCTAAACGTGCGACGAACATTTTGAAAATCTCACTCGACGAATAATCGAGAGCCTTATCGATATTTCGGCTTCCCAAACGACATTCATTTAACGTCACGACTAACGGTCCTCGCAGTTAACTCCGAAACGACAGCGCGACAGCTACGATATTAATTTCCAACGTATCAAAATTCGCGCACGTTGACCTCGCGTCAAACAATTTGCCGTCGCGCGATAAGATAAAACTGTGACCCGACGAGTCGAGTGCAGCGCCGCGAGAGGAGAGGAGCGAAGGGCCGGGGGAAAAAAAAGAGGAAAAAAAAAAAGAATTCGTTTTCGGGAATAAAGAACTGAAGGCTGGACGATGCGCGCGCTTCGTTTGAAGTTAATCGCGCCGTGGCATCAGTCTGCGCTGGACAGCCCTCATGCGTCTCTCTTCCTATTGAAAAATCGTTTATCCGATAGGATCCTTTGTTTTAAAGTGGACCCGTTCATTGTCGAAGGCACGGACGAGCCTCCGCTCGACAAACGATCCGGAGACACGTCCCCGCGTAAAGATATTCCCGGTTATTTTGCGAACGCCCCTTCGTTGCCGCGCTTCGACGAGTCACAACGAATTTATCGTATTATCGCGAACCGGAAAATAATCTCGCCGTAAGAGTGCGACGGAGAGATCGTGAAATCGATGTTCAATTACGCGAGTAACGAGACCGAACGAGGCGAGTCTTAAAAGTGACTCGCTAATGTATTGTAAAATACAACGCGTTTGTTAAAACACCGTCTTGGGCGTGGTTCTTCTTCAGGATCTTTCGGTTATTTTTTATCCCGCAAAAAGATTCGACGAGAGACTTTACTCTCCTGCGGGAACCTCGCGGGGTACTTCGTTTATACAGATAGGTATATACCTCGGCAGCGATATATTTCATGATCAACCACCTGTGGATGACTATGCTAATTACCAGCGTAACGTCATAATAGGAAGGAATCGCTAGAGCAAGGGGGAAGATACCGGCGATTATTTTTCAGTGTAACGCCCTCCACTCGAGTAACGGGAAGACGAAGGAGAAGAAGAGGAGGAGGAGGAGAAAGAAAACGAAGAAGGGGGAAAACTGTTCCTTCTCGAAAGTTAAATCGCGGAGGAACCTTCCGTCTCTGGTGGACGGATTAATTCCTCTTTTGTAGATAAAAAAAAAGAGAGAGAAGAACCTCGTGCTCTCCTCTCGTTTCACCTTCCTGACAAACGAAAACGCGGCTTTGCCGGGGAGAAATCCCGGGTCGTGTATGCGCTACGAGATAATGCACGCAAATATCATAAAGATAAGGCCGTAGGCCAGGAGTAGAGAGAGAGAGAGAGAGAGAGGTGGAAGAGAGACGGAAGTACCTGGCAAATAAAGAGAAAGAGGACAGAAGAGAGGCTTTAGAGGCCACGATGGTGTATTGAACGAAGAAAAAACGGAACACTGCATTTTTTACCCGCCTTTTCTCTCTCTCCGCCTCTCATCGCTCACATCTTTTTCCCTCCGATCGTCCGTTTTACCTTCAGCCCCACCACGATCCTTCTTTCACCCTAGAATCCGTTAGGGCAGACGATTTTTTTCTCCTCCCCCCTCGCCCCTCCTCACTTTCTCTCTCGCTCTTTCGGTGGTACGTGAAATCTTTGTCTCGAACTCACCGCTTCCCTCTCTCTCCGTCGACAGGACCTCGATATCTTCCACCTCCCTCTTTGTTGATTTTCAATTGAAACCAGAGATCTCCTCAAACATTAGGGCCGCGCGCTGTCGAACAGTTAGGTTCATGGGAACTATCGGTGGGATTCGTCCGGTTTCGGAGATCTTTTTTTTTTTCTGGATACTGTATACCGTATATCAGAAACGATGGCATCGGCTTACGTCGATTAACGGACGGAGAAAGAGCCCGGTAACCGGAAATTCATCTACCGTGATCGTTATATCGTCTCCCCGGAGCCTCCAAATAAATTATTGCAATAGATTACTTTAAAACGCGATATCCCCCTCCGCCACGAGGATCAATCCATTAAATGGATATCCTAGATGACGCGTGAAAGCGTCAGGAGGAAGTCGGAGGACACAAAAACGACGTAAATCCAGGATTTCTCATCCCCCTGGAAACTATCCCTGCAGTCCCTTTCGCTTAACTACGCGACGCATCTACGAGTACTTACGCCGACATCTACGCGAAATCGTTCTCATTCACGCTCTCGACCCGGAAGAAATAATCCGCGGCGATTGCACGCGCGATTTCTCCGTTCTCTCCTCTTTTCTTTCATTCTTCTCTTCTTCTTCTTCTTTTTTTTTTTGGGTGGTCCGCACTTTTACGATCCTAATCCCGAAAGGCATTATTCGTGCCACGACTGTCCCCCCCCCCCCCGAAACTTAAGGCCCTCTTTGTCGTGGCCCGAGTAAAAATCCACCCTCGGACGCCTCTTCTTACTATCCTCCCGGACCCGACACGGCGAGTTCCTTCGACGCGTGAGGAGGCACGTTACAGGCGTGAAACGATCCGTAATTTGTCATGGAGAGGCTGGCTCGTTCGACTGTCCCGTGAACGCGTCCACGGAATAAGGTCACGACTCGACCTCGCATAGACGGCAGGATGTTGAGCCCAGCGTCAATGGATCGTTTTGTCCACCCGAAAAACAGGGCAGCGATCTATTTTTCCGTCGGCCCTCGAAAAATATCCGGAAATCCTCCGGGACTCGTAAATCATAGCGAGATTACTTCCCCCGTTAGGATCGAGGATTATTAAGCCATCGTCCATATTATTCGAGTTAATAAGTTACTACTGTTTTGGGATTCGAATAGAATTTTTGATAGATCAACGAACGCTTGACGTGAGACGATCTATACGCGAGCAACTTTTATTCTCATAATTTTCTTTTTGATTCTGTTGCACGATTTATAGCTTTGTTTACATGAAAATTGCACGTTTTCCGCGGTTTACCGAATATATCCCGCTGATCTTTTCTAAACCTCGTATACTGGCGAGATTATTTTATATTTCAAATTCGACGAGTATCAATGTTGATTATCGTTTAATCGAACTTTACTGTAATCAAACTTTACTTTACTTTAATCGAACCAATGGGAATCGCGTGGCGATAGCACAGCGAGCGAGGGCGTTGTCGGATGCTGTTCCCTTCGCGTGTTTTCGCAAAATTTCTTTTACGCGCCTACCGCCACGCGCCTGCGAAACGTTTCGCGGGAACGCGGCTCACGGCGGATAAGTGAGGCAAACGGAGGGTCGGAGAGCATCGTGGTCAGGGATTTTACCTGACTTTCACTTAACACTCTCCTCGCTGGCCCTTGTATCTCCGAGACCCGATGCATTGTAAGTCCGTCATTCCATTATGCGGCAGTATTTGCTCTCGCTCACAATGCTCCGCGAGGATGAACTTACGCTTTGTGATCATTCAAACGAGTTACGCGAAATGAATAATTCGGTAACGAACCGAACGCCCGGTGATTAATAGGAACGCCTGCCCGGCGAACTTGACAGTTTTTTAGGATCGTTTTATTTGTTTTCCGTCTATTCGGTTTCATGCACTTTAGTATATTCCGGTCACACCAGAGACCTAGGGGTGGGGGAGGGGGGGAAAGGAAGGAGGGAAACATTCGAGGCCTCGAGTGACCCGCGTCTCTTTGTAACCGACGGGATACGCGTTGTTTGTACAGATAAGGGTACAGGTGGGGCACAGTGGACAGTGCCAGCATTTCATCTCACACGACGTCCGTTCATCCGTTTTTTAGTTTCAGTTTATTCAACGATAAGGACGGACTCGACGTCACGAGGATCGTGTGGAGGAAGCATCGCCTTCTTTTTTTTTCCTCCACTGCCATCGAACGTTCTTAAAAAAAGCTGGTGCACTGAATTATTTAATCGGTTACGTATCGTGTTTGCTTCGGCGAGAATTTATTTTTAGACCGATAATTAAATAATTCGCTTACTCGAAAATGGAATGTCGGAAAATGTTTTAAGAATAAAATTCATAGAATATTCTGAGTTTGCGTCGAAATATTCTTTATATTTGCCCATTTTTCCCATCTATTTTAACGAAAAACTAAATAAAAACTAGAAAGAAATCCAGCATTTATTTTTACTATTTATAATTACATTTTAAGCCAGAACCTGTATCGCAATCATCCCACTTACGTTTTATCCTCGAGTACCAGCGAAGAATAATAAAAGCAACGAATTAATGTAAACGACAAAATCACGCGTCGCGTAACACCAACGATATTACAGAAGCTTTGCAACCTTACGGAGCATCGAATAATAATAAATTCTTGTCGAAAAACTGAAACGCATTCGCAGTCACGGTGCTGCGAAACATTTGCCGGAATAATTCCGCGTATGATATTTCATTACTTTATCGTTCTATCGGGCATACGGAGTACCATTTTGCGGACTCGTAGAGCAGATTCGAGAGAGGCACGTCTGTCGAGAAGACTCGCATTATACGCTCGGCAGATCGTTGCGTGTATCGTACTCGCGAAGATCGGCTTATGGCTATCGATCTCCATTACGCGAACTGATTGGCTTCGAGTCGAGCTGCTTATTCGTCGATACACGTGTACGTGTACCTTGCGCGCGTTGGTATACGCGTACACGTCGAGCCACCGTATATATGTATGGACGGTGGGGGATTCAACGACTCCCGCCTGAAAACTCCTCTTGTTCTATGATAACGTATTATACCCTTTCGATACGAGACGATACGGACTGAGAAAAATCCTTTATTATTCTCCGAAATCGATGGTGCTCTCGCTCGATGAAGAACAAAAAGAAACCACTTTAATGGCCTCGCGATAACATGGGAAATAAAAGATCGTACGGAATAATGGAGTAAATGTCAAGCGGATTGAATAAAGACGTAGGTAATAAGTTTGCGAGCCATGACGAGGTCATTTGCGGGCCACGCTACGTAACAAATTTGTACGAAAGAAAATGCAATAATAATGCGGCGTATTCGTTTAAATAGATATGGAGTACCTAGCCAGGAAACTTCGATAACTCGACGGGGTTATATACGGAAGAATGCCAACGATAAAAAAAAATATGAAAGAGCGTCGTACCACGGGCATAGCGCGAAAGTAGCAATTTTTGCGAAAAAGCTGACCGTGACGTTGCGTCGGTGGTTCATCCTTCCTCCCGATAAGAAGACGATCATTTGTTACGTTCTAGGCGGTGGCTATTGTTTCGGCTCGCCGATCGATAGGTTTCCTCACACCCTTGTACATTATTGTTTTCGTCAACCCCCACCCCCCCACAGTGAAAGAAGACCGCTACCGATTGTTACGCGGATATAAGGCTCTTTTCACGACACATTCTTGCGTTCTTCTTTACACGATATATATTCCCTATCCGTGACAGTGTCGATGCTCTCGACGAGGCGTAACTCGAACGATACCGAACGATAAAAACCGAGCGATAAACCTGTGCCAGGGGGGGGGGGGGGGATGGAGTATTTAATTAATACGATCTTCCCGTCAGATCATTGAAAACGAATCACGCGTCGGGCGAGATTTATGTACACAGTTTATTTACACGATTCGTATTCGTAACGTGAAAATTAACGTTAACAGGAATTGCTCGTAGACGATAGATCGATTTCCAAGATAATATTTCGCGTTAAAAGAGCAACGCTCCTGGGGTATTATTAGGCGAACGATATTTCGATCCACGTAGATCTCTCGCTCCCGATCTCGATCCCACGACGAGGCCTGTTAGCCGCTCATCGATTTCTCGTCGCCCCGGAATTGATTCTCCCGACCGCGGAGACCCGGGGCACGCTTAAAGCGCGAGGAGCCGATAAGACGAAGATTTCGAAGCGGAGCGGCCGATATGCCGAACGTGTTAAGTTACTCGCTTCCTCGGTGTATATCGGGGATATACCGGTTGCGAGCGATGCGGAGAGAAATGGCGGAAAAAGCGTCCAAGATATATGGGCATATGCGAAAAGAGAAAAGACGGATTACCTAGATCGATTAGAAAGGTCATGCATTCTTCCTCGCCGAGGATTCGCGTTATCCGTCGCGTCGCCAGTCGATCTGGAGCAAGAAATTTCGGCCCCCGTAGATCAGCGCCGCGATCCGGATTCGCGCGATCGATAACGGACCCTCGGTTTTCGCGTCAACCGGAATCGCGAGATAGACCCGATCAGAGATAGAACCCGGGTTACTATTCGAGTCCATCGCGGCGGTACAGTTTAACGATACGGTGTCGAACCTCGCCGCGCTAGTGTGTGTAAATCCCGTCGCGTTAACAATGGAAACTCCGATAGGAGGCAATTGGTAGATCGTCGAGTCCCGAGAGATCGGCAGCCGAGCGGCGTAAAATTTCCGACGTGTCAAACGCGTCGACCGACGCGAAATGTTAACGCGAAATAAGGGGATCTGGGATAGAAAGGTGGAGGAGAGACAATCGGAGGATTTTAAAAGGTTACACATTCGTCGGATAATCTCGTATCCTGGAGATCTCCCGCGCAGGGATCCCCGCGATCCCACGAGGTAGGTAGCGCTCGTCGATTCCGCGTCATCCGGAATCGATTCTGCGGGCGCGCACGGCTACGGGACACACATCGTAGGCGCACAGAGCCGATAAGTCACGGCTAGAGTCAGGCCACGGGTGTACCGGGCTCTGTACAAGTTGCTCCTCCACGTCGTTGTGGATAGGTACCGGTGTATGGGTGCAACCGACGGAGATAGAAGGAGAACGAACGAGACGTATGAATACGTACACGTGTGTACACACGTTGGAGTGAGAGAGATGGATAGATAGATAGAGAGAGAGAGAGAGAGGGAGAGAGATTCGACGTGTGTCGTGTGGAAAGGTAGGTGTACCTGTGTGTGTGTGTACGCGAGAAGATATCGCGCCGGCCATATAGGCTAGGTTGGTATACATGGGAACTGATGCCGCGACGCCGGAAAAAAAGTCCACGGTGAGGCCGAAAAAATGAATTCGTGCGCATCCCGTGCCCACACATCTAACTTTCACTTCGCTTAGGGATCGGGCAGCAGCCAGTCCGCGCCGCTTCGCTCCTTCGGTCGTCGGGCCTCGCAATTCCGCGAGATATGTCCGACGTTGTTGTACAAACTGCGCATCTCGAAAACATTTGCGCTCACCGCGGAAGGTATATCCGATGACCGAAAAAATTTCGTCTGTCTTCCCGGGGAATAGATAATTGCGCCGCGAATGGAGAACTGGCCGTTTCGAGAGAGAGACCATATCCGTTTTGCGCGGTACAAACCGCGCCTCGGGAAAGCATTGGGGAAAACGAACGAATGCGCGTTCGTTGGTCGAATAATTGTCGCATATTTGGCGGGATAATACGGTATATCTATGAGCGTGAAACGCGACGCTTTCGGGAAGATTGAATCCGTTGGAGGTTCGTCGTACAAACCGTGGCTCTCGATGGAAATATGCCAATCGAGGAGCCGTACGAGTATATTTGATAACGAACTAATTTTCGATTTACTTCTCGTGATAGGCAGAGCGTATACTTGATTTGAGGATATTTGATAACGAACTAATTTTACTTCTCGGGATAGGCAGAGCGACCGCGACGTTCGAACAAAATGTCGAATCTGTAGTTTTAAAGCATCGGTGGAAAACCCCGAGAAAACTCGGTCACCGGAAGCAGACGCTGATTCGGGACTTTTTGGAATCCTCGAACCGAACGTTTCTGTACGGCGATGAGAGAACGAGACGGTGGGAACGTCGAAGCGAAACGTCGCGCTGTAAAGGATAAAGAATATTTTCATGCCTTTACGGCAGTACGATAATCCGAGCTCACGGATATTTGGCGCAGAATTTGTTGGTACGACGGCGGATCCTTGAACGCCGAGCGGAATCCTCGGGCATCGGTGATATATCGCGCATCCGTATCGCGATAACAATCTCGTTTCGGTAACGATCGAAATGCACTGTACGCTACCGTACCGGAGATACGGTGGTTTTCTCGATAGGCATCGGTCGTCTCATACGTGAGAGCTATGGCGGATAGAGGATCCTTTATGTCCAAGTAGAACAGAACCGGCGGAAAACGGTTCTTGCGTCGAGCAGATGTACACCACCGTGTACGTATATTAACGTTATTCTGCAAATATTCCGCGACCTTTATTGTATTCCCCGCGTATTCGAAGCGTCGATGTATCGACGTGTTCGTACACGAGCGGTACTGAGCCGACGGATAATGAATGAGTAATATTATGCAAAACTGTCGAGAGTCGAATGCCTCTATTAGACGCGTGCCTTTAGGATACGGACGCGCGACGGATAAAACCCGATCGTCGACAATTCCGAAAGCAAACGGGCATTGTAGCTGGTACACCGTTCGGCGACAAACGCATGACTCACGCGCGCGTTAAGTTCGCGCGAGAGCCAATCTCACCCTGCACTTGTCGCACTTGTCGATATTTCCGTCATCGAACTGTATTGTCGCGAACCGAAGAACTTCCGGTCACCACTTCGCTCGGCAATAATCGATTCGACGTCGAACGAACGCTTCTCGATCGCGCAATCGTCCAACGTTCCTAGATAATTGGCAAGAGGGAAAGCGATCGTACGGTCTTAACGACGTAACGTGCGACGCGAAATGAAAAAGAAACGAGAGAAAAAAAAGGAGAAAAGTCATACGCATCTTTTTTCCTATTATTTTGCGAGACCGGGCGCGCGGGTGTCTCGCCGCGCGCGGCTTCTGACCAGTGGTTACAGAAATCCCCCTTTTGTCGCGGCGTAAAAAAATCGGCAAAACCGCTAAGAGCGCAATCTGAATACCGCTTTACCGCGTCACGATTTGGCCCGAGTCACGGTTACACGAGGCGACGCGACGCCGCTCGACGATACTCGGCCGACCGTTGCCCGTCGACCAGCGGCAACGTCGTCGTGTAACGCTACCGGTGCAATTTTCATTAAACATTGTGATTTCGCGTAATGTGCTTTGCCAATTTTTTCCGGCGACCCTGCCGCTGCCGCCGTCGCCGCCGCCGCCGCCTCGCCGTTTTGCTTCCTACTTCTATTATTCTCCCGGTTAAGACTTCTATACCGGCCCCGCGGGGACCCCTCCTCTGCGCGGTGGAAGACGACGCCGACGACGACGAATTCTCTCTAGCGACTCTCTCTTTCGCAGGACAAAGGCAATTGCGAAGACGAGAGAAGGAAGAGCTTTGGTAAAATCTAGTTACGCTATTCTTTGCCTGCGAGCGAAACATTCCACTGTGGGATATAGCGTGTTTTCGCGGGGGGGGGGATTTAAAAGCTGCCGTTGACGGCGCGCGACGTTTCATTCGGATATGTTTTACAATTTTCCTCGACACCGTGCGAGATATATAGGTCAATCTTGAAAATAGCACCGAATCTCCCAACGAGACGTTCGCGCGTTACGCGTGTCCGTTTGCGAGTTTTCCTCCTCGCGCACAGTGCGTTTCTTTTGCATTGTTCGTCGCCTCTCTCTCTCTCTCTCTCTCTCGTCTACGGTCCTCGGTTTCAACGAGTTACTTCGTGACAAACCAAATTCATTCTCGAGGATCGAGGGACGAGCGTAAAGCTTAAACTTTTAGAAATAAAAAACGCGTTGTCACGCGTAAAGTCCAAGAGGTGGGGTGAGACGCGTGACGTGATGATAATAAGATTCCGATACATTTAAATACACGTAAAATACACGATCTGCACTTTTTTCCCGCCACGCGAGATACCGTGATAGCACGTGAGCTCACGCGACGCGACGACAGTGTGTTTCAAGCTTAACTTTAATACGGTAATCGCGCTAAAACCGATATCTTTTGTTTCGAGTAGAAACGCGCAGGTATTCTTAGCGGTTAATTTTTCCGCGCGAACGTTGGACGAAATCGGGCCTCCGATAGTTTATTGTTCCTCTCCGCCGGAGAGTCGCAAACGGACACGCGGACTAATAATACGCGGCGCACGACGTACCGCGATCATTCGTTCTCCCGCGAAAAACACCGCAACGCCGCTTCCCTCTCCTCCCCCCCCTGCCCTCCCTCCAAAAAGTCTCATTGTTTCCCCATTTTTCCCGCGCGTCGGGGCACGAGAAGCGGGACTCGCGATAATTACCGACGACCGTCCAGAAGCACCGCGGAGGCTCGTGAAAGAAGCGAGAAAGAGAGAGAAGGGAGAGAAAGAGGAAGAGGAAGATAGAAAAAAACGAAGCAACCGACGATACGAGCGGCGTACACGCGACGACGATAATTGATCCGATAAATTTTGCGCTCGACGCGGCGAGGGGTTGACTCTTCGGGACGCTACGGTGATCGAGAAAGGAGCCGAATATAGGAAGGAGAGCGGAGGGAGGTGGAAAAAGCAGGGTAGAGAGAAGGCAGCGCAAGAGAGTATGCAGATGAATAGCTCGCAGAAACCGTGAGAGTCTACGGTTGCCCTATATATCGGGGAGCGGAGAGCTATGGCAGAACTCGAGGCTGCTGCCGAGCGTTCTGCTCACTCACGACTCTCGTGTGTTGTGTCGCTCGTCTTTTAAAACCCGAACTCGGTCGGTCTTTCCGTTCGACTACGACTGCGGCTACGACGACGGCGACGACCGCGACGAGGAGGACGAGGACTGAGACTACGACGACGACGACGACGACGACGTCGCTGAGAGGCAAAGAGAGCCACCGGCTGCCACGAGGCTCAGGAACTTCTACTACTACTACTACTTTTCTAACAGCGAGAAGAGAGTCGAGTAAGAAGAGCGATAGGAAAGATCGAAGAATTAGAAGAGGAGGAAGAGCGAGGGGAGTTGAGGGGTTGGGGGGGTGGGAAAGGAGGATGGGTACTCGTGCCTGAGATTCGCCAAGTTAACCGTGCCGATGGTATGAACTTTTGGCTTCTGGCATCGGGACATAGCGCAGTAATGACCCTCGTTCGTCTATTACCGCGTGTCTCGATATGTGTGCACGGGTAACGAATCCCATCGGTAAATTTAATTGACTAATGTGCTCCGGCCTGTACACCGAAGGAGGTCTATTACGTATTGGCGCGTCGAGTATGGTGGTACTACGCGTATCGGCGGGCGTCGGCGAATTCAGAAAATCATACCCGTTCGCGAGAACGAACGGACGCACCCGGTTATCGCGTTACTCGGCAACGAAAACTATTTCGTCGGTCGATAAGCGAGTCGTTGAATTTTTGCAAACCGCGTCTCCATCTCGGGCGAAAGTAGGTAGTACGCGAGATGGATTCTCACCTACGAAATGCCCGTGCTCCTCGTCCACGGGGGGGGGGGGAGGGAGAGGGGGTGTGCGGATAGGTATGCGCTTGTCCTTTAAAACTAGAACTCGGCCGACCTATAAGACTCGACCGCCGCTCGGAGTCAAAGAGTCACCGTCGGCTGCTGGCTGTCTTATAAGAGGCGAGGATAAGAAGAGAAGAGAAGAAACGGAGGATAGGCGACGAGGACGGAGTTAGACGAAGAAGTCGAAGTAGAAGTAGATGAGGAGGAGGGGGTGGCGGTGGTGGAGGAGGTGGAGGAGGTGGAGGAGCGGTGCCTAGCCGTACCTCGCGGTGCCGGCTAACCGTACCGATGAACTTTCGGGCTCCCGGTGCACGGCGATGAGTAGTGACCGTCGTCCACCTATCGCCGGCATATATGCATACGTGTGGGGGGTCAGCGTGCCACACGTGTGCGCGAGGGTATGTGCAGCGACGAGAGGACCGTGCACCAACACCGCTACACGCCATCCGTTGCGCATACTGCGGCCACCTACGACATAGGCTAAAACCTTCACCGTAGGTGCATCGAGAGAGGTCGTGCCGAAGGTGGCCCAGCATCGAGGATCGTGCGAATGCGGCCTAAGCGCGGAGAGGCCTGCGGAATGGCGAAAAGAGAGACAGGGGGGGGGGGGGAGGGGGACTCTGACGGATGAAAGGGAGTGGGGCGGGAGGGGGAAGAGGACAGGGAACGGGGGGGTGGGGTGAAAGGGGATCCTTTATCGACGTCGTTTGTAGGACTCGATATATCGAACGCGATGCCGATCGATCGGGGTAATATGGATCTAAACGGGACGAAATTACGTGTGTACGTAACTGTGCAGGTATGATCGAGGGAACTCTCGGTTGGATCGATTATTGTCGGGGAGATGAGGATTTTCAATTTCGAGTTTGGATGACATTTGCGAGGGTGAAGCAGAAAGTAATGGCAATTATTATTTTTGTCTGGAGTAAACGAAGACTGGACGTCACTGAGGTCACTATGCGTTTACTTGGAGTGTGGTGGAAGTAGGAGTATCAAAAATATGGTCATCATACGTATGAAGGCTTTACTCCAAGAATGAACCATTGAAAAACTGCAGACGGAGCAGACATGGACTTTGCGAGTAACCAAAAATTATTTTTCAAGAACTGGATACAGAAGCTGATTACGCGATACGAAAAGTGCATTACAGTGCTTCTGTATCACGTCCGCGGCGAAGGATTTTTGGTTACTCGCGAAGCCGAACCTCTGCTCCGTCCGCTGTTCCTCGATCGTGCATTCGTGGAGTGGAACATCCACACGTATGACACTCCTACGTATGATGAGCATATTTATGATATTCCTACCTCCATAACACACCATGTAAATACATAGCAACCTCAGAGCGTCCAGTCTTCGTTTATTCCAAAGAAAAAGAATAATTCCCTTTACTTTTCGCTTCAACCCTCGTAACCTCGATCAGTTTATCGACGAACAGTTTCAATGTACTCCCCGTTTCGAGTACCATCGCGTTGCGACAAACTTTGCCTGGCACGCCCCGATATACGCGAATCAATCGACGAATATTAAGAGCTAATTAATTGACGTCTAACGCGGTAAGGGAAGCATTCGCCGGAACGCAACTATCCAGATGAACATTAATACCGCATTAACGATGGATTGCGTATTAACAAAATGCATCGCGCGTATACGTACACAAATTCTCCACGGCCCCTCCCCCGGTAGGAATAGATTTCGCGATGCTCGCGCCTCGATTACGCGCAGAATTATGACGATCGTAGCGGAGAACGAGATCTCGGCGTTAAGAGTCTGGTTTTGCGCGCTGATAGGAGAATTAGCGCTGAACGTAGTAGGATTAATAGTGAGATACGACCGGAGAGGATATAGCGCGCCGCAACAACGAGCCAAACGACGCTAAATCGATGCTTTCTTTTTTTCATCCCGCTAGGAATCCTTCCGAGATTCATCTCCCTCCGCCACGGTGATTTCCATTCTCGCCGCTTAAGAAGGAAGTGGAGTGAAAGGGAAAAATTCTGCGGTAAATATTCGCGTGTTTACTCTGACCGGCCGCGGTATCTCCGACGGTGCCGCCGGGGTGGAAGGAGAGAGAGAGAGAGAGAGAGAGAGAGAGAAAAAAAAGGTATCGGCTACGAGGGAGCACGAATGGGCCGAGGTACGTGCGAGCAAAAGAGAGAATCCCGGGGGTTGGTTAGCGTGGCCAATCGATCAGCATTGGCGGTTTTTGCGCTACCCATATGTCATAGACCCACAGCCGTGGAACATGCCGCGGCATAGAGAGGGCAGCTTGGGCCCTGTCCATTCATGATATGTGGCGGGTAATTTTCGGGTGGGTGGCCGGCAAGCGATCCGCTTCCATCTTCGCTTCGGATTCTCGTCCGGTCGCTCGATTGCCATCCGCCGATACCCCCCCCCCCTCCCTTCGCCACGCTTAGAATTCAAATCAGGAAAGGCTCTTTCGTCGAGCGTTTCCGTGAAATCATCGGCGTCGGGGAGCCCTGGGCGTTCCGTAATTGAATTTTCGATGGGTACGTCGTAATCGTTCGTTTCTTCGGCTCTACGGGTAATGTTTAAACGCGAGGGAGGAGAGCGGGATATTAACCGGCGTTTAATGAGAATTCGTAGGCTTCGACTTAAACGGCGTGAACGTCGCGGCGTCGAGGTAACGGCGGTACGCGAATCGTCGTCCCGCAAATCATGCCACTGCGAGCGCCGGGGCCCGCGAATTCGAGAGGAGCGAGGTCATCGGACGCGAGATCGAAGCGCCTTCGTAATCTCGAATTCGACACCACGTGACGGGACAATAGCTAGAGAGAATGACTGACGCGGCGATGGTGAGGAAGGCGACGGGGAGGGAAGGGAAGAGCGAGCGAGAGAGAGAGAAAGAGAAAGAGAGAGAGAGAGAGACGCAAAGGCGTAGAGGGAGGAGGAAGAAGTACGTGGGTGCAGCGCGCACACCGGTGCTAGAAAGTGTCCCAGACCGAAAGGAAAAAAAGAGTCCGGGTCAGTTTGAATAATTTTGACCACACCTCTCGTCAAAGCAATACACGAGCGTATGAATACATACATTTAAATGTACCCCGGGTGCCCGGGGAAGTATTGTCCGAATTTTTAAGCAGGTTCACCGCGTCTCGCAGTGTCTCGCCACAAAGTTACGGTCCCCGGGTGACCGATATCTCCCTGGTTCGAGCGCAACCACCCGACCGTCTTCCATTTTTTTTTTCCCTCGTTCCCTCCGGTACGTAGGCAGGCACCTACCCCTCTGCGTCCCGGTTACCTCGTCGGACTTTACCTGTTTCGCGAAAGATGCAAATTTATGCCCCTCGAAGACAGGGACTGAAGTAAGAAGGACCTGACGACCCTCTCTCGCGCGAAGGACTCGTCGAAACGGGCGCCAGTGACGCGAACGCGGAGATACGCGCGTGGTTTTTGATCGATTTAAAGGATGCGTGCGCCAGGTGAAGATCGGAATTCAATAGCTGACCCACCTGCCCCGACGAGAGACATTTTTTTCCTATCGGCGAACCACGGGCAGAAATTTTCATATTTCTGTTTCGCCGCCGATACGATTATTAATCGAGCAACGACGTTATGGGGGCAAAACAAAGGGATTCTACTCACGCGTAACGAATAAAGATATATATATGTGTGTATATATATTACATCCAGTTACAACGACGGACAAGATTCTTCCGTATGCCCGACACGTTCGTTATCTGCGTCGTGGCGCGAAATATTATTTCGGCAAACATTTAAATCGATATTCGTCGCGAACGAGAAACGACGTTCGATGAATCAAGCGGAGGAAGGCTGAGCGACAAATTTTTATCTTCCCGATATGATTTTCGGGCCGAGCGTCGGCATCGGATCACGTACCGTTAAGAGCAGGCTTAGCGCTCTCCCGCGATTTGAATATCAGAGCGTATAGAGAGACACGCGGTGACGAGGGGGAGGGGGGAGCACACGGTGCCCCGATATACGTACGTACGTGTGTGTGTGTGTACGCGAAGATCGATCGTGAAAGATCACCTCGTACGTTACCCGGAACGTAGGCCTCTTCTTTCAGGATTCGTTTCGTGTCACGGCGAAGAGACCGCGTCCAATAATATCGTTAATTGGCCCCGCGAACGGATGATCGGCAATTCGGTGTAATTTTCAGCGATCGTTTGAACAATCGCGAGTACGTTGGCAAATTTATCGCTCGCGTGCCGCGTCGTACGCACCTCGGAAAATGGTCCATGGCGGCAGCGCGATTTTCCAATCGCGGATAAACTTTAAGCGTACGAGACGACGGGACGCTCGTCTCCCGCCGGCGCCTTTTGCCCCGCTTCGTCGTCCGCGCATTCCGATCGGAGGGTGTGAATCCGTGGCACGTATGTACGTAGGGTACGGCCGAGCAACATGCCGGAATCGGTACGTACTCGGTTGCAACAACGGCGTATCGCGGCCGTGACACCGATGGACAACGATATCGAGGTACGAGCGAAACTTTGTCTAGTTCCAATGGTGCGACTAGAAAATTGTTCCGAGCGTCGTTACCAAACGGGCGTCACTCGTACGCCGCGTTACGACATCACCCGGGCGTCCGTGTGCACACCCGAGCACGGTATCCCACGTATATTTGTTGGACTTTGCGAAAGAACGTAACGCGCGAATGCGCTGCGCGATTTTCAAATTCGCGACCGAGAAGGAAAGAAATTCCCCGATGCAAATTTGACGCTTCGACGAGACTTTGCGATTAAGGGATAAAATTCGCGACTATCGGTACTCGTACCGAGGCGAAACGATGAATATATCGGTAAAGCTTTTAACATTCCCGAAGATAGACTACTCGAGGGAACCGACGTATGTACACCGACCGCTCATCCACGCGATATACACAATCCGTGATATTTTCGTTTTCTAAAGTTATTTTGACTCCGCAGTCGCAGCCCCGAAAGACATTATCGGTGACATTTGTCCGCGCCGGACAAAACATGTTCCGGTCCGGTAGGATGACCCTAACGCCGCGCCTTTTGTCGAGCGAAAGGTACCCAGCCGACCCGGCGTGTCTTTGTCATTATATAACGCCATTGTGGCCACACTTGCCCGGCGTGGAAGTCGACTATACCTTTGCATATTATTAAAATGACGATGATTGTCATTTTTCTCCCCTCGCCCCCGTCACAGCCCCTCCCTACGCAACCTCCTCCACCTTCTTCTTCCTCTTCGCCTCCTCCTCCTCGTTCTTCTTCTTCTTCTTCTCCATCCTCGTCCTCCTCCTCCTACTCCTCCTTCACCGCCTCTTCCTCCGTCGTTCGCCTCTTCTTCCTTCTTGCCCCTCTACCATCCGAGTCTCGGAGCCGAGCAACTCGGTGCTCGACCACCAACACTTACGCGCGACGCCCGTTGCCTTCGTTTCACGTCGAAAGACACCGCGGAGAGAGACACGGAGGACAGAGAGAAGACTCAGGAATTCCTTCTTGTCCCGTTTACTCTCTTCTTTCTCTCAATACCCCGCTGCCACTCTCTCCCTCTCTCCCTCTCGTTATCCTCTCGCATCGACCTATCGCACTCTCTCTCTCTCTCTCTCCCTCTCCCTCCCCCTCCCTCTCTCTCTCTTTCCGCATCGTGCCCCGTGCTCTAGCATCTCCGGCGACTTTACTCCTACGTCGCTGCCTCGTTCCCGCTCTCTCTATTTCACCGCAACGAACATTTCCATCCCTCTCACGCCTCATCGTCCTCGCAGACGCTTCCCCGTTCGCCGTCCTCGTCGCGCAACGGCTTTCAACGCTTCGAGAGAGACTCGTGCGCCTCGTGCGGTGCCGTGCGAGTATATACGGCACTGCGGCGAGCGACCGACCGACCGATCGCAATGGTAACGTGTTTGCGCGTGGTAGTGCGTGTACGTACATACGCGCCCGTACTCGCGCAGGTACAAAGACGATAATCGTAACTTTCGTCAGCGATGATATTCCAAACGATCGCTCGGGACAAACGAGCAAAACGAATCGACGTACACTACTAGACCCGAGAGACACGCAAATCACGTGTCATTCGGTCTTTCTCTCTCTCTCTCTCTCTCTTACCTCCTCCCCTCGCTCTTTCTCTCTCCCCCTCTCTCTCTCTTTAACGTACAAATCGATGAATCGCGTCGACGAGGCGATGAATTTTTCGCTTTTACACTTATACCTCTCCTCACCGAGTTAATCCCAGGGAAATTATCGAGTTCTCGCTTAATTGAGACCTGGTTACCAACGAACCATCGTAGTAATAACATTCGAGTAATATAAATTATCGACGCCAATTAAACTACCGATGAAATCGAAGCTCGTAGAAATACTTCCTTATTATTAGCCTCTCGCGTAACTTTCGCGCCATTCTCGTGGCTCTCGCTACGGATCGCTACGATAGAACCAAAGTCCGTGGGTCGAAATTCAGGTTGCGCGCTGTAAAATTCTTGATAAAAAAAAAAAGAAAAAGAAAAGAAAACACGCGCGTTTAACCGCGCGACATCCGTACCGCGTTTGTTTCATCCGACGAACACCCACTCATCGGCGATTCATTGATAGCGCGAGGGGGTCTCGTGACGCAACCCAGCGATTCTTTCGGGCGTCCTCCGTTCGATTCTTCGGTAAATTCGATACACCTGTGTGCCAATTGTTTTGACATGTGTCCCCATTGTGGCCTCTCCAGCGACGGGACGAGACGGGGAGAGTAGACACGCGCGTTCCGGGGACCTCTCTCGGTCTCGTAACGACATGCGGGTCGTACAGTCCGACATCGAAAAAAAAAAGATCTCGCGGCCTGTCGTAGAGTGGAAAAAAAAGTACAAAGAGCAAGAGAGAGATAGAGAGAGAGAGAGAGAGAGAGAGAGAGAGAGAGAGAGAATGGTGACCCGAAACACGAGAAAGGACGATTCAATTTTCTGATTAGGCCCGCGTAACGGCGCAACCTCGCGCCTACCGAATTTAATTCGTTCTTACGATCGTCCGCGTCGACAAACGTCCATTTGGCACCTACGGTTACACTCGCTCGGTTTTACATTATTTCAAACCGACGGATCGTTTCTCGTGGCGAACGCGATCATCGGAGAGAAAGAGCGGCGCGGAGCGAGAGAGAGAGAGAGAGATGCGCGATTTTTTCTTTTTGGGTGCGTCTGGGCGCTCCGGGGACAGGATGTAGGTACGACCATGCGGAGAAAGTTATGGCTTTTCTATTGTTTCGCGCGGGTGCTACGACCTGCAGGATCGTCGTTTTTGAATGGCGCATCGCCACGAGCGTGCGCGTCTTATATTCTTCGTGCGCGTAATGTTATTCTCGAGAATCGTGGCCTCAGAGAGTTCCCTGCCGTCGATGCCTCATCGGATCTCCCCGATATATCTAATTACGTCTGAATTTAATCTATCGTTCATTACAATTTCACTGTTTCGCGGCGATGGTATTATTTACGAGCGTTATTCCATCGCTCGTGACCCGCGTGGTTTGGTTTCCTCGTTGTGCTTCGTTCACTCCTTTCTTTCTTTCTTTCTTTCCTTCCTTCTTTCCTTTTTTTTTTTTTTTTGTTGGGACTGTACAGGTGGTCAGTTGTCCCAGCGTAGCCCGCATCGTACAGGACAGGTGAGGGCCAATGAGATAAATTCGATCTGACCCTCATGACCGGAGGGTACATTAAAACGCGTAATTATGCAAATTTCAATGCAAATTTTCCAAGAAGAAGGTCACGACGCGCGATGATGTGCCAGTTGAACGCGAAGGAAAAAAAATTGTTTAATGTATTCTTAGAAACGGCATGTGTTGTATATTTAAATTATTCATTCGCGCACGAGCGTAATCGAGTTAGACAAAACCGCGTGTTCGAGTTGCGAGTAATTTGCTAAAAAAAAAAAAAAAAAATTACCCACCAGCGAAAACGTGGGTATTCCCCCCGTAATTGCGGATGGGATTCCAAGTGACTCCGCGGCATTCGTTTTCCGATTTTACAATGATTCCGCTGCTACATATTGTGATTTATAATATTCACTTTGCTTAAATAACCTTCTGGGTCTAACTATATTACTTTTAGAATTTCGCAACTTTTTATTATGCAGGGGAAATCCTTTGAGTGGAATTACACGAATGTGCGCGCTACTTGTAAATGTACGCAAAAACTCTATAAAAAAAATGAATGGAAATTTCCTTTCCGTCGCTATATTAGTCTCATCGAACACTGCACGATATTCGTGAAGAGCTTTTTTCTCCTACATCTGTATGTAACAAAAATACTTTGGAGTTTCCGTTGTAACTTCTAACATTTGTCTCGATAGAGAGACATACAAAAAATAATAGCTAGAATGATAAGCGTATAAATCCGTACGGTCGTTAAACATTTAATCGCGAATAAAAAAAAGGGACGACTGGAAACACTAGTGCGAATAACACGTGCGGCACGGGACGGTCAGAACCTAACCAACGTAAGTACAACAGAGAAATTAGACAAAACTGTCTTCGAATTCGCGATTGTTTTCCAACAAACATTCCCAAACGTACAGTTTCGTGGATTTGAAGGGACCGTGGGGATTCTCATTAAAGGCCACGTCGCCGGAACAAAATCGTGGGGCAGCTAGAATAATACGCGTATAAAGATGTACGTAGGGAAGATAAAGAGGATAAGGTAAGCGGTACAAGACGATCAGGGCGTGGGTACTACGTGCCTCCGAGACAGAAACGTAGGGAAAGAGAGAGAGAGGCAGAGGGAGAGAGTGGGTGATAGAGGGCGAGATACACGGAGGGAGAGAGAGAGAGAGAGAGTGATCCTAATCTCCCGGGCCAAGGCCTCGGTCGAAAATTCAATTAAACTTTTGATATACGGGCTAGCACACGGCGGCAAAGCACGGCTGTGTAAACGAAAATTTCGCAAGGTTCACGTACTTTCCTTGGACGACTCTCGGTCGAACGGTGGCCTATGCAACAAAGATTTCCCCCGGAATACATAGGTGCGCGCGTTACCGGGGATCGGTGCCTCGTAAAACGATTAAGCGGCCAGAACGCGGCCCTCTACCCGATGCACCACTCACCTTTGGCTTTTATTCGGCAGAAATGAAGGGTGGCCGTGTTTCTGGAAAGACGGGGAAAAAAAAAAGGAGGAAGTAGACCGAGCGTGGAAGGATGCGGGACGACGCGTTACGTCGGAAAACTTACCTCTCGCGCGATTTCCCGCGCATCCTCTCCGCCGCTAAGTAACGTAACGCCCGAAAGCGACGAGGAACGTTTTCTAAGTGCGCGCGTGGATATCGGACGAGGCGTTAAGGTTTTCCCGCTTTGTTTTCCTCAGCGACGCGGTGGATTCTACTGCGGTCCGACGGCGTCACCGGCGGGAATGTCGCATACCATTACCCATAACTTACCAAAGAAACGTAAACAAATGGATAGCGACTCGATGATAGTGGCACGGCCGGAGGACGGTCACCTCTCGTTTGTGTACGATACGCTCTCTACGGTATTTCTTTGCCAATGTCTGATATTTCAAATCTTGCTTTCACGATTCGCGTGCTTAAGAAAATTAAGATCCATCCGGTACGATTAAATCTACGCCGTTTTCGAGATTTTCGCGCCACGACGGAAGCGTCCAGCTGCCATCGAGCACGACGCCCAATTGAGCGAGAAATATCTTCGGCGGTGCCGAGGAGGAGAGGAAGATAGGGGGGAGGGGAAGGGAGGGGTTTCAGCCTGCTGCACCTACGTAAGAAAAAATCTTACCGTGGTCCCTCGACAAAAATTGGACTCGCCGATCCGAGTCCAAGCGACCATAATCAGGATCGGTGGAATTGCCGAAATGTGGTGCGACCGGGCGCGTTTTAGCTGAATGAGAAACTCGCTCGTCATTCCCCGAAATCTGTTTGTCGTTGTCGTGAAGTCCTTTCTCGTATAAATCGTCCATCATAGGCAAATATGACAAGCGGGCAGCGCCCCCTACAAAGGGGATCGGCACCGTGAAAAATCTCGTAGAACTGACTCTGCAGATTCGGACCTCGCAATCGGGCCCCGTGAGGGCGAGCGGCGAGAGGCGACGACGGTGGGACGGAGAGAGAGAGAGGAGGAGAGATACAAAAAAAAAGGGGGAAGAGAGACGCCTCTCAATGGACGGATGCTCTTTTTGAAATTCTTGAAACGGGAAACGATCTTTTGGGATCGGTGAAAATCGCAACCGGACCAGCCTACGATTCGTTCACCCTGTTTAGAATCATCGCGATTTCCCAGATTCGCGTAACCGTGATCGGGCGGATTTTAACGTTACGTTTCAGGGAAATATTCACGAGAGAAACAGAAAGGATTACGGTTATATGTACGTGCAATCGATTTGTTCTCGTTGATTTTGATTTTCATTCGAATCTGGTAAACGATCGGTAATCGCTTGAGAAATCCCGAAGTAGCGAGTGGAGATTATTCGACGAACTCCAATTCCGCAGACGGTGATCGCATATCTGAAATTTCTCCTGGATTCGCCAGGGAGGAAATTATTTTTTCCGTTTTGCCGGCTATTTTTGCGCGGTCTTGCGCCCAAGGAGTTACTGACCTCTGGCCAGTTCGCGGTACAGCGATCGTCTATTTTTAAACGTACGAAAAATGCATAGTCTCCCTTTCGAAAGAACTCGAGCTAACGGGTAGAGAGAGAGACAGGGGGGAGGGAGAGAGCGAGGGGGAAGGAGAGGGAATAGAAAAAAGAGAGCAAACGGAAAAACGAAAAGCGAGGCGAGAAAAAAAGAGAAGTGGACCGTTTCAGTCGTAGTCGATGCTCAGCAGAATTTATTTTGAAACGGCCACGCTGGGCGGTCAAGAAAAACTCTGCTTTCTTTCCGTGCACTTTACGAGCGTCGTAAAATCCGTTTTTTTTTAACAAGGTGTCCTACCCGTTCAAAATGACAATGGAGGGACAACGAGGATAATTAAATTTGCATCGCGAAGCGACAATCTGCGTGGAAAAGTAAAATGTACAGCATTTCAAAAAATTAACTCGACTCAACCACGATCTATTTTCCTTGGAAACTTCTCAGTTTTGGTATTTCCACATTTTCATGACTTTACCGCAATTTCTATAAACTACGACGAAACATTCTCCGCAATTTTGTCGTTCGGTACACTCGTGAAATCCGTTCGGCGATTAAAGCTCGTTCCACGCCGTCGACCACCGCATTTCGAGACATTTTCACGCGCCACGGACATTCCGGTAGGTGTGTCGCGTCTCGTTCAGATCGACGCCTTCGACTTCGTACGGAACCAGCCCTAATGGGGTCCGAGAACGGTTACCAGCGGTTACCTTCGGTCGATTTCCGGAAACGTCGTTCCGAGACTGGACGATCTACCTGTTCGAATGCGTCCAGGGAGCACCGTGGCTCGCCAATTTAAAAGTAATTTTCTCGAATCCCTTGGAAAGAAAAAGGTAGCAGGATCACCGCGTCTTCCCACGGTTGGTCAGCTGGCCTGCGTCCAGAAGCGATGATCCTCCCTCTATCTCTATTTATCGCTCGTCCTTCCCTCGCCCGCTACTCCCGTCAGCCACTGTTTTTTTACGAATTTCGATTTTTCTACCTGAGGATCCATCCCGGGTCATCCGAGATCCAGGATAGGCTGGACGGTACTCGCGGTCCTTTACAGTTACGCAAAGAGATCTTTCGCCGGAGATAAAGTGAAAAGGTTTATTATTCCTTTCACGAAGGACGTAAATATTAACCCCGAAGTTTCGTCCGTCCGTGGACGTTACGTTCGCAAGAAGAGTTTCTTGTAACGGAAGGGAGATCGTTTCTAGAACGTCTTCGGAAGAATTCAATGAACGTAGTTTGTACGATATTAATTTATTCATTATCGCGACGTTATACTCGGCTATTACGCTACCGCTCCGAAGTGCATCGATCTACCGCGAAAACGCGTAACGAAGCTATAAAAATTATGTAAAACAGCTGAAACTCGATAACGCGTCTCTCGAACGACGAACGGCAGATCGGTCGCAGCTGAATCGAGTCAATTTTTTGAAAATCGAACGCAGCGCGTCATACGAGACGCTAATACGAGAGATCTCGATTTCGACAGCGATCGAGGTACGGTCGAGTAGGGCGAAACGGAGGCCGATTGTAAAAATCGATCGGCCCTGAATGGCCGAAATTCGATCAAAGGACGAATCTCCACGGTCCAAGTTGACGAGGTAGGACGAGAGAGAGAGAGAGTCCTCTCTCACGAGAAATTTTCAAGAACACACGTGGTCCATCGCCCCCGGGCGTCCCCCTACTCTTTCTCTCTTTTTTTTTTTTCAAATCGCTTTTTATAAACCTCCTCCCTTTTTTTTCGGGGCCCTAGGATTTTTTTCTTACCCCTTGGCCGGCCATCTGCCGCTACGGAAGGGGCGGCCAAGATGCAGGATCCGTATGTGGGGTTAGCCCGGTGGGGGGAAGAGAGGAAGGAGGTGGGAGAAGGAAGGAACGATGATAGAAAGGAGATGAGTCCGAGAGGAGTTCCATCATCCAAGGGGTAACGGCTTAAGTCCTGGTTAGAGATCTTTGCGCCCGAGCAAATTCTATGGGCTGGGATCAACTTCCAGAGATCGCGACCATGTCGGTGGAGAATCGAACGAATGAATCGGATGACGCGCCGGAGACCGAAGAATTATGCGACGCGAAGGATTAGGTGGAGATATCGTTTGATGAAGGGTGGAAACGATTATCGAGAATCGTTGCGTCGCGCAAAAAGTTTCGTAATTCTTAAATAGCGGGGGGAAATTGAACTTGCGACGTACTCTCGAATTGAGACACGGAGTTAAAGCGAGATACGGGAAATTCGGTGTTATGCTTCACACAGTGGCGCTCCTATCTTTTTTTTGTAAATTAACGGTACCGCAGGTTCGAATCGGTTCTCACGAACGAGGAAGGAAGTTTTCCCCAAAAACCTGAGGGAAATTTTTCATCCACTTGGTTTCCTCGGCGTTGCACTGGATACGCGTGTGGACCTTACAACCTTCCTGTATTTTAATTTTTTTCTCCTAACCCCCGAATCGTTTTTTTCCACCGCTCCGTTGTCGGGGAATCTGTGCCACTCGGGGGTACCGTAAACCCCTCCCCGCTCTCTCTCTCTCTCTCTCGCCCCCCTCTCCCGTTGCATTTTTTTACACCGCACAAGGTGTTTCCGTCCTAGCGCAGAAGTTCCGGTGCTCTCTCTCTCTCTCTCTCTTTCTCTCCTCGTCTTCCCGGTGCCCCTGTGTGTATCCAATCGAAAAAAAGAACGAGAAGGAAAAAGACACGTCCCCCTCCCCCCGCTCAACCAACCAAATACGTATATTCGCGCTTAGTTTGGATCCTGATCGAAGGAATCCACCTAGCCTCATCGTCGCGGCGTTTACCCCCCCAGGAGTCGCAGGATGCTGTTTTTTTATAACGCACCCCTCCCGATCGCTCACCCTAGGTGCGTCTCTTTCTCTCGTACGGCGAGGCTGCGCGTTACGAGCGCGCCGCGCTGTGGGCCGTGCGAAAGTGGCAGGGTGAGAATCTTTTTTTATGCAAAAGTGGACATGGGAAAAAACGCGTCTGCGGGCCGACGAGTGGATTCGTCCTCGTGAGACGATTCGCCAGGTGAGAGGGAGGTGGACGTGAAAGATACGGTGGCCGAAGGAGATGTGTGTTTTTTTTTTTTTTTTCGAGAATCGATCGCCGGAATGGGCCCCGTACGGGAGCGAGAGAATTAAGGAAACTGATAAAAAAAAAGACCTTGCACATGTGTCGCGCATAGCCCATCGTGCACCGTGCGATAGTTGGGCGACGGCACTCGTTGTACAATTAATTACAAAAAGGTTTTGAATTTCTGTAACTAGTTGCGCGGCACGTCAAATAACACCATACACTATGCAATTCTTGTACAACGGTCTCTGTTGAGCAATTTCTTTGTTCGTGTACGGGGCCTGTAACACGAATCGATGATTTTTTTTTTTAAGAATAATCATGCCGTTCATCGGAAATTTTTATTAAGTGCGCGTAGAAAAAACGACTTTAGCGTAAGCTAAAATAATGAAACAAACACCGCGTTAATTAGATAATCGACGAGTCGGGAATTGAAAAATTACACGCGTACGTTCGTAGATTCGAATCGTAAATTTATTTAGCGAGGTTCCGCCGCGCCGAATCAAATAATTGGAATGGAAAATTTGTTCCTGGAAATTGTATAGTGTCTCGTGGCCGCTTCGGTGCCGCGATGCGCTCGAAAATTAGAATGTTTGCGGGGTTCGATGACCCGTTAAGTCGAACTGTTACTCGCCATCCCACTAACTGCGGCCATTTTCCGTCACGAATTATAATGATAGCGATTGCCGCAAATGTTCGATACGATCGTATCTTAAAATAACCGGTAACGATATTTCTCCAAAAATATCTCCGCTAGACGGATGGAGGGCTATCAGTCAACGGGGAGAGACCGATTTGCTCTCACTACGTGTCGAAACGTACGTTCCCGTTGAACGTTTCGACTTCCCCGATGCAGGATCAGGGCTAACCCTTGCGAGGAGGAAGGTCCAACGATTCTAAACACCCTTGGCAAGGGGTCTGTCTCTGGTTATATTTGGTGTCTGACTCTTCTCAAGCACACATGCCGCATTGGCGTAGCCGCGGAAGGACGAGCAAAACGGTCAATGCATCCTACTTTTCTTTTTTTCTTTCTCTTCTAAGTCGTTACACTTGAAGTCTCTCGAAACGGAATAACGCGATAATCGTTGGGTATTATTCCAGAAAGTTTCTGAAGAAATTCAGATACCCCGTAGCAAAATCAGGCTCCGTAGAAAATTTCGTCAAATAAAAAACAGGAAAATCCGAATAATCCAGAGACGCCTAACTGCTCTTCTCGAGAGTAACGACACACTCGAGATTCTTCTCCCCGGTTGGCCCTACTCCCAAATCGGGTTTCTATCCGCAAAGACATTATTTTACTCGACGTACTCCGAGCGCGCATTGGTAACGATTAAAGAAAATTATCGAAGACGAAACAAAAAAAAAACTTAACCAACGTGCAACAAATGCGAGCTGCGCGTTGAATTTCTTAAAAATAAAATAAAATACAAATATTTAAATCACAATAATAAAATCCATCGACAAAACGTAGCTAGCTCACAAAAAAGAAACGACCATCGCGTTAAATTTCCTAAAAAAAAAAGAAATAACATCCACGTGTTTAAATTACAGTATTTAAAATCCCGCGGCAACGATCATCGAACGCCTCCACGATTACGATAGAAACGACTCTCGCGCGCGTACATACATACGTTCGACCTACGTGCATTCGGTTACCGGAGAAAAGTAACACGAGTTTCTGCTTAGGCGCCGCCAAGTAACGTGTGTAACGTGTCCGACGTACACAACGAGGGAGACCACCGTAAGCAGACAGGAAGCCTGCAGTGCGGTTTTAGGCGACCCCTTGACCATCTCTGGTCACCGATATACCAACGCGACGCGCAGCCGCTTTGGGGACGCGTTGCTTTTATCTTCGGACCTCTTCGTTCCTCTTTTCCCTCCGGGGCTTGCTTACGATGCCTCCGCGGGGGAGGGGTAGAGGGGGGAGGAGGCTCGAGGGGATGGCGGGGAGGATAGGAGGGGTGGCACGAAGGTGGAGGGAGGCGAGGGGAGGGAGAGAGCGATAAACTCCCACGAAGAGAGCTGGACGCGGGCAACGAAAGCGCACCGAAACCATTCGTCCTCCTCGCCCGTCGTCTTGGTCGTCGTTTGGTGGCGAGGCACATGTGCGCGTCGCCGAGTCGCCAGACAGATCTTTTTTGTCCCGATGTAAAAATAATCTTTAAAACCCCGAACAGGATGCGTTGTTAGGGCAGGGAACCAAAGAGAGAGAGAGAGAGAGAGGGGGGGGGGGAGCGCGCGGGCATCGTCACCAAGATGGTCCACGCGGCGTTTTTTCACCCTTTGGACGCTCGTCTTCCCTGTAACGGGTGTGTCCGAAATTAACGTTCCACGAGACGGAGGGTACCAACCGACGTCTTCCATCTCGACGGATCCTCCTTTCCGGAGAGAGCGCTTACGGGTGCATCTGTCGGAAGTAAAGATTCTCTCGATGGCGATCGCGCCCTTGTCTCGCGGGATTCTGAATTTAGGGTGGGCCCTTCTCTGTGAAAACAAAGATTGCCTCGAGGGAGAGAACTTTCGTATCGCGACCGGCGCTCCGATTTCTTTGCGCCGTCGAGTTCTCTTCGCAGGAGGACGGAAAGAGAAAGACGCGCGATCGTGGGCCACTTCGTTATTTATCGCGCAATGTCTCGCTGATGGTATCGCGTCGTCGCGTATCGCGCGAAACGCTTGATTTCGCGTTATCGAGGTGCGTTTATTGTTTCGCTCGATTAGCAGGGCGCGTTGATAAATGTCACGCGTGGCCGCGAGTTTCGTTAAGAGATCTGGAAGGAAACAGGGATACGCAGCGAGTACCCAATCACTTTATTCTAGAGCAAACAAGTTTAGGGTTCCGTAGATACGCGAAGAAATCTACGTTTCGAGTAAAATCATAGAATCTTCCTAAATTGATTCAGATATATAAATAGATTAAAGAGTTAGACTCAAAGAGAGATTACAAATTCGTGTTCGTTTAACGGATATTGAAATTATCGAAACTTTTTAATGTAATCGATTTACGCTACATCTCGTACGTATCTTAGAACCGAATAGTGATTCGCGCAAAGTATAATACCCCGAGCTGACAATTTCATACAGATTTGGAATCACGTAACGGAGTAAAAGAGAGTTGAAAAATCTATACCGTGCCTCGTGTCGTGGAAACTCGTTAAATTACCCGACGCGCGCTCTAATTAATAAAGCACGAGCGCATTAGAAACCGTGCAAGGAACTGCCAAAGACACATGGTGGCGCGTGGAGCGAAGAGGAGTACCGGAGGAGTGACCGTATAAGACCTCTTCCTGTGCGGAGGAATCGTAGAAACCCACGGGTTAAGACGCGAGGAAAAATTGTATGAACTTGCGGACGTTTGAAACACACACAGTGCCCCACGGTAATGAATGTGGGAGTTTCACACGGGTCAACGGATCGTTGCATTTTCTAGGGATACACATGAGATGCACTTGGAATTTCTCTTGGCGCGAAACGAGCCAAACTATATAGCGTGTACGCTCGTAATAAACAGCTTGATAACTTATGCATTCGGAATGGACGATACGATCTATCTGGCACTACTATAAATATGATACGGGAGTGGATATCGCGGTTGTAAATTCCCAAAACATTTTAAATGAGTATCCGTAGATCATCGGATAATGATGCCCATAAAGTCACCGTAAAAGTAAAGAGTCAAATTTGCCCGCTTCAGCGTGGCCATTTCGAGATTCCTCGCGAAATCTCGAACCGGGGAAGAATCTTTTTCCACGGCGATCGGACCAAGTTTTGAATAATCGCCGAATGCTCGGAACTTTTCCGCAGCGGGACACTGTTGCGAGAGTAGCGGGTTTTTTTTGGCCCTTTATCGTGCAACGCGATACGCGCATTAAGCGCAACAGTATTGGTTTCGCGTTTCCGCGATTGAATAATGATATGGGTCAACCAAGGAGCGATCGTCGGTTCCCTAGTTTTCCCGTTTCGGTTGTTAAATTTAAATGCCGACCTTAATTAAATATTCGCGCGTCTGCTCGAGTACCCCTCGCGTTGCGATGTAAGGGCAGAACCGTTCGATTCTCTCATCCTTCTCGCGCGGTTTATCGCGAACATGATTTACCGAAAATTCGTCGTCGGCGCATCACCGACCAGCGAGACAAAAGAGGGGAGCGAAGGAAGAGGAGGACGAAGAAGAAGAAAACTCATGCGGCCCTCGAGAAACTAAAGTTTACGCGAGGGCCGACCGTAAAGAATACAGATTAACCTTCGACCGCGAAACACTTCTCTCCGAGTTTAAATTTGCGCTTCGAGTCGCGTGCCTGGCGCCCATTGCCCCCACCCCCCCAACGGAGACGATAACCGATGCTCTCTGTACCTTATCTATCCGATAATCGGATGTTAAATGTTAACTAGTTTTCCTGGCTCCTCGGCGATTGATAACGATCGAGAACAATCGCGAGCCGTCACCGAGAGCGCCTCGCTTATCCATTGAATTTGTACCTAGTAATTAAAGAAAACGAGAGAACCGAGAAAGGAATAGGAATTCCTAAAGTAATGCTATACGCGAATTAGAGTAAATTAATCGAAACCCGAGTAAAGATAATCTCGAGCGAATCGAATATCTAATCGCCGCCGACAACTCTATTCGTATGAACTAACCAACGCAACGTGACGATAAATATGTAAGACACGGTCTCGGCGCGTCGAACGTTTAATGCGATGTTTCTCGAGATTCGTTAAGAGGTTGGGCCCCACGAAACACTGTCCAGGACCCCAGAGCCGGGGCAGGGCCGGCGAGAGATAATTCTTCCGGATTGTTAAAAGTCACTTCAGATCCTTCCCCGAGGAGCGTCGCGAACGGGATCGTTTCGGTAAGGGCCTGGGAAATATTTTCGGCACTCCGTTGCCCTTCCCCGCTCGAGGGGCCGAGGGTAAGGAAAAATAGGCGAGAGAGTCCGCCCAGGCGGGAGAAAATTAAAGGGCGCGCCGTGTCGCGCGTCCGTCACCGCGAAACAGAAACGATACGCTATCGCGCTTACTACCTACGCGCATAATATCCTTGGAAAGTCAAAAATCTCCCGTTCCCCGCCGTCGGGTTTTAGCCTTTGTCGACGGGATGAACGTTAAAACCCTCCAGGATAATGCGAGGCTCCGTTCTCTTCCGCTCTCCTCCCGTCACCGTCTCGCGCTTTTCTTTCTTTCTTTCTCTCTCCCTCGTTCGCGCCGCGCTCTCCTCTCCCATCTTTCTCCGGCGGGGGCCGTCGCCTTTCTGTCTCCGAGCCGCAGGATCGAGATCCTCGGACGAATAATCCCGCGGAAAGATCCGCGTTGCGGATATCGATCCCACCGTGGATGAAGCGGGGGGGGAGGTTTTAGTTCGCGGAATAATTAATGTGAGAGAGCAGGTACCTCCTTGCGTATACACTCCTCTACTCCACTTTCTCTGGGATTCGACGGTACGTGTTTACGAGAAGTTTGAAGGGGACGAGAGCGCGCATAGGTAATCGCAACCGAGGATCCATAACATCGGTTCGTGAGTGACGGATACGCCGAGATCATTGTTCATGCCCGTGTGCCTTCGGATGATTCGGAACGAAAACTACTAACTCGAGTCTAAGCGGTTCGTTTACAAGTCGAATGAGCGGAGAACGGAATAATTCACCTTATTTCCATCTCGTGTCTGTGGGCTTCTTCGAGTATCTTTTATTCGCTCCGCCGTTATCGTTATTATTATTGTTATCATTAAATTACGGGCGTTAGGTCGCGGGGGTGGTGGGGGGGAGCGAGAGCAGTCGGCGGCGGTCGTCGTTGGGACGCGCAGGTAACGAGGCGCGTGTGAGAATCGGAATGAGTTTTAGTTGGAAAGTAACGTCGCGCGGTACGCGAGGCAATCGTCGGCGGCGGGAAATTTAAGAAAGGAGCGTCGCAGCGCGATAGATAATAAACGCGACACGGCTCGTCGACAAAAACTTGGCTCTACTCCAATCCGAGTTACCGCTTACGCGAATTATCCTGGTAATTCGAATGCCCGGCCCGTTAAATCTCGCAGTCGCCCCGCGCGATCAAAACGGTCGACCATCGGCCAGAGTTTTTCGATAACTTTTGAGCGTCGTTCGGTGCTTGTCCCTCGTCGCTAGCGGCTAACGACCGTAAACCGTTGGTAAGCGCACGCATGTCGAATTCGCGCGGCGAGTCGACGGAAGAAGGGTAGCGTGCGGAAAAAGAAAAAAAGAAAAAAAAACAAAAAAACCGAAAGGAAAAAAGAAAACGCGCCTTTACCCCACGACTCTTCTCTCTCGCAGGCCATCCACGGGAGAAGCAGACCGTGTGTCTCTCCCGAAACCGCTCCTCTCCCTCCCCTCCCGGTATCGTAACGCGCGAGAAAGAAGTAACGAGAGATAGAGGGAAAGAGAAGCGCGCACAGATGGAGAGAGAGACAGCGGGGAGTAAGCGAGAGAGACAGAGAAGGAAGAAACATCGAGGCGCGCTACACGTATACCGTCGCCAGTGTACGTACGTAGCCACAGGCGGGCGGTAGAGTGTGCGCGCACACGGACGAAGCGGGAGCGAGAGAGGAGAACGATTGCGCGGTACAGTCGCGGCGAGCGAGACGGCCAGAAGAGCGAAGGAGAGAGGGAGGGAGAGAGTGAGAGAGCGAGCATGGGCTGAGAGAGGGAGAGGAGCCGGCGCGGCAGGGGGGAGCGAGAGAGAGAGGGCTAGAGCGTTACCCCCACCACGGGGGTGAAAACTACCCCGAGAGCGCGTGGGGTGTCCGGCCTCGGCGCCGAGGCGAACCGAGCGCGTCCGAAGTGAGCGCAGTGCCCGACACACCAGGTCCCGCACGGCACGACTAGGCGCACCGTCCGGCACAGTCCACTCAGAGATACGACCCATGCTGGACCATCGTCGCTCTGGTCCACGCCGGCATCAGGCATCCAGCATCCGTGCGTCAGGCCACGCGACGAGTTATCGGGACCGCGGCAACGACAACAACAATAATAATAACAACAACGACGACGACGACGATCGTGATCGCTGTTGGGTCCAGGGTGCTGTGCGTCCGTGTCGAACGAGTAACATTACGCTGTACGCGCCGTTGCCCTTTCACCGTTGACGTTGACGTTTGGGGGTTATCGTGCGTGACTCGCGGAGTTACGTGGGTCCATCGGCGTCGAATGAACGGAGGGATATCATCGTCGATCAGGAGTGCGACGCTATGCGACGGCGAAACGTGGATCGTTCGGTTGGAAAGTTTGTTTAGGAGAGCCGGGAAACAGGACGGTTTTTCGGCACGCAATACGTAGAAGGACAAAGTTGGCGCGCGCGAGAACGTGTGAACTTTGTTTGTTTTCTTTTTCGTGCGCGAAGATCGTGACGAGGGACGGCCAGTGGAACGGTGAAACGATGATAAAGGATTTTCACGACGAACGTGATTTCGCGACGATATCGTTGTGATCGGTGCTGCGTGTCGGTTCGAGACGTGAGAGCCGGTAGAATTTTGACAGAAGTGGTGGATCCGATCGGTTCGTTCGAGCCTCGACCAACGTCGAGAGAGTGTTTTTAAGGGGAAAACTTTTGACGAGGATACGGCGACGTGAAGAGCGCGAGACGGTGCACGATCGTTTGTTCGAGTACGAGAGAGATCGGCAGGTCGATCGGGGGAGGTATATCCGTATCAATCGCGAAGGTGCCACCGTCACCGGCGGGCGGTCGAAGGTTACGTCTCTAACGCACCTGTGCACGCGCGTACAGAGTTTTGTCGGTCGGTCATCGTCTCCTTCCTCGTTTCTTTTTTCTCTCCTCTCTTTCTTTCGCGAGCCATTCGCGCTGACGGATATCTCGATTAATCCCGCGCCCGTGCTTCGTCGGTGTCGTATGTGCGACGCGTCGTCGCGCGTGTCCCATTCGCCTCGCGAGCTAGAAGGCGAGGAGAAGGACAGGCGAGGAACATGAGGACGCACATTAGTTGACGAAGAAGTGTCTCGGCCGTACGTCAGTTACGTCGTCGTCGTGGCCAGGTGCGCGAGGCGATCGGCGAGGGAACGTAGAAGCGGGAAGAGGAGAAAAAAGTGCAAGGTTTTCGCGACGCGAGAGCTTGAGGATAGAGGGTAAAGCCCGTCCGTGCGGAGGAGTGAGAATCTTCAAGGTGGAATACGGTGATACGCCGGATGGACTTTTTCGAGGAAACCAAGGACGAGAGGCGGAGGTGAGGGGGAGGAGGGCAGAAGCACGACGACGATCATCAACTATTGTTTCGCGACCGAAGGGACTTTTCCTTCAAGCGTGGTCGTCGTCTCCCCCCCTTTCTCTTCTCGCCTCCACGATTAAGGAACGACGGTATCAAGGATTTTCGAGAAACGACGTCGCCCGAGCTACGCTCTGACAACACCCCCCCCGCCCCCCTCACCCCCTTCCGTCCTGGACGCACGAAGGAGAAATATTTCGAGACAAGTGCAACGCGCCTTGAATATCGAGAACGTCATCATGAGGATCAAAATGCCCGCGGTCAGGATCGCGCAAGGTGAGTAACGAGACATTACCCGTCGTATCCGTAGTACCCAGGAGCGTTAGCGTTGTTGGTACCCGTCGCGTCGGTTCGATGAGAGAAGACCGATCTTACCGGCGCGTGTTATTATTTTTGGATTTTACTCCGGGTTCGAAGCACTCGACTTTCCATCGTCGAAAGAGCGTATCGCGAAGGGCACGGCTGATTTCAGTGGGAAAATCTGATTCCCGAAGTTGCGCCGGGGTTTGTTGAAATTTCTTTGGATGTTGTAAATTGTAACGCTGGATGGTGTATCGAGATTTTCCGCGTTATTACGCGAATCGCGGAGATACCGAATAATTTGTAGGCGTAAAGGTAAAGGAAATTTGTATAGATCACGATTAACGAGGAGATGATTTAGAAATTTTGCGCGAAATTATTTTATTGAGCGACGAGACGATTTTCCGTACGTTCAAATTAACGAAGCTCGTAGCAGTTTGATGAAGCGCTACCTTTATAACGGTCAACAGACCAAACGCATTATTTGTAACCTTTGTGAATTAAAGTTTCCGTTTGCGGAGGTCTGAACTTTACGCGAAAAAGTAGGTTTCCCGGCTAACGACTCGGGGTAGTTGATATTTAAACGGACAAAACTTCGGGCATACACATTTTTGTGCAATGGTTTTCTTCGACGGCGTTTACTTTTGTGTCTTGAAAAAAATGTTGAACCGGAACAATTGAACCGTCGAAAGCAATTAAATCTCGTTACGAGAGGAACGCTCAGCTACGTGTATTGCGCGAATGCGTAATTTAGCGGAAGGAAGTCGAACTTTTTATACATAAAATATTTTAAAGAACGGTAACTGTAGTATTTGTAGTTTATGTTTGTTCCTCATTGTCGATAAAGCTCTGCATTCGTAACTATTCAAAAAATTCGAAGAAAAAATGAATATTATGGAGTTAAATATTGTATTACCGTTCGTTTCTACCATTAAAATGGAAGATCGTAGTTTTTCCGTAGTCGCGAAAAAACCTTTGATCTTCCCATCGAAAGGAACATAAAAGTAACGTTCTCCCCGCACGTTAACGATCATCGACAAATCCGTTGAATTGGTACCGAGAAGCTCCACCGACGTTCCTCGTCGACGTGGCTCAAATCCTTCCGCAACGTCGATCGGATCGCTATAAATCGTTTTCAATTGAGTCACGCAAAGTCCGGCACGCTCCACTTTGATCTTAATCATCTTCAATCCGTCCTAATTCTGGCCCGGTGGCGCACGCTTGGCGTACGTTAAAAAAAAAGCAATGCATGCGATATCACCTTTTCGCGCGAATCCCGTTGAACCGATCAAATCGCGATGCTTTAACGCGAAAGCAACTCCGTTAACCGCAAATTGAAGCGAAATGAGACGGACGTTAATCTAATCGCTCGTCGTTTATCGGGCAAACGATACCGTTAGATTTTCGTATTCCGCGATTCGATGGAGACTGCGATCCGTCGACACTCGCCGAGTCCGCGATCTCTCCATGGTGAGACGAAAAAACCAAGTTCCGCGGTCGCGTGGCTCTAGTGGAAATAGGAAAATGCGTGAAAGTCTTGGAAGAGAGAGGAGAAAAGGACGAAGTGGAAAGAAATAGAGAGAGAAAAACGGTATGTGCGCGAGGGTGTGTGTTTGAGCCAGATAGAGAGAAAGAGAGAGAGAGAGGGGGAAGGAATATGAGAGTGCAAGAGGAATAGAACGAAAGAATGAATGAAGGAGAAACATCGAGGAGGGGGGAGGGGGGGGGGAGAATGAGAGAGTAAACAGGGATGGAAGGCCAACGTCTTCGGATAACTCGTCGCCGGCTGAATTTTTAATTAGTCCCCGGCACCCCCACCCAGGACTCGTCGAGGGGGGAAAAGTAGAGGAAAAGAGGTGGCCAAGTTGGAGGTGGAGAAAAAAGAGGTGGACGACCAGGAGGGAAACGGAGAGAGAGAGAGAGAGAGAGAGAGAGGAGCGGTGCGTGGGGTGGGCAAGGAGGGGCGGCATTGTCATGCGCGGGTTTTTCAGAGACTTTTCCAACCCCCGTCTGCCGGCACCCCCCCCGACGGCACACCCTCCCCCCGCGCCGCCTCGAGCCTCGAGAGCACCCCCTCGCCCCCATGGAGCAGCGCCGGCGGTGGCGGCGGCGGCGGCGACGGCGGCGGCGGCGACGGCGGCTCCGTTTTCTTAATTACAACTGCGATATTCTTTAGTTCGCGCGATGACGCCGCCGCGAAAAGATACCGGAATATTTCTTCACCGATTACCCTCCGTATCCCGAGATCTCGAGAAACCTCGATATCCGTCGGAAGACGATCGATCGATCCGCGATCTCGATGCGGCCTGTTGCCGATCGAACGAGGATACTACGTACGTTGGAGGGGTAGTGGTGGTGGGTGGGTGGGTGGATGGGTGGTGGTGGTCGGGGGGAGAGGAGGTTCCGAAGCGATGTTCCGAGGAAAAAGAAGAGAGCGGACGAGCAAAGCAAACGCCGTAAATACTTACGATCGGTGAGGATGAAACGAAAGTACAATCGCGCTCGGGATTCGATGAGCGGCGGCACACTCTACCGTATGGAAAATCAAAGTCTTCGACGTCGACGGAGGAAGGTGTCACTTCTCGGGTGTCTCGAGTCGCCCATCGTCGGGAAGACGAAGCGCGCGTTGATTTAACGATGGCCATTGACCGTTCGCCGAGAGGCATCGTGTCCGGTGCAAGGTCGGGATCATAAAACGTCTCGATGACTCGCTACCGACGCTACCGCGGATATATATCTCGCGGGAGCCGCGACGATCGAGCACAATCTCGAGCGCATCACTTTCCACGCTAATTGACGAACGATCCGCGCCCGGGGTACGATACTTCGGGCGCGCGAGTAAGGATTCTTAACGAGACGACGATGTAGGTAAGCGGCGTGTGTGCCACGATACAAATTGTCGCGTGACACTTTGCAATGACGCGGGCATTCGATAATTTGGAGAAAACTCGCAGACCTCCGCCGCCGCAGCTGCGGATTTCGCTGATCGCGTGAGCTCGGAAAGGTGAGTTTCTGTTACGCGCGTCGAGGGCCTTGTACTAATTTCCCGCTGAGCCCTCTTTATAATCCGAGAGACATTCGGCGGCAGCGAAGTATTTTTGGGGGGATAATCGTGACGACGATCGAGGATTCGAATTGTTACTGGGAACCCGATGAGTCTTCGTTGGGAAACTTTTGAACGTTACATTCGGCGGCTCCGGGAAATCAATCTTGTACACTCGATATTTCCTTGTAACGAGCCACCCATGGATACGTCAGTGTCGCTCTCTCGTTTCGAACGCGAAGCTTTAAATTTCTGTTTGCAAATGCGGATTATCCTCTTCCTGGAAGCCGATGTGTATCTTCTGTTTACATCGCGATTATCTACCTGCTCTCGTCCTACATACATACAGGGAAGTAAATAGATCCGCGCGTTTACATGCACGTCAAACGGTAAATATACCGCGCAATTACCTCCCGATTCGTGGCTATGATTTCAATCGAAGCGAGACTTCTCTCGACACGATAACTTTCCTTGCCGTTACCGCGATTCGATAACGCGCGTGGTTAGGTATCGAAATCGAGGGAGATCGAACAATTGACTCGTTCTCGAATAAACAAATATTTCATTTAATTTAAAATACCGCTTGTCCTTTTTATCGTACGCGTAAATAGGATCGCGGCAAGAAATATCGAAGTACCTTCCGTGAGGCGAAACAATACCGAAACGAAGGTGTAATTGCGAAGTAAGAGATCGCTACTAAAACTGCCCCGCTTCTTTCGATAACAAAGACACACGTTCCGTTCGTTTATACTGCGGTTCGCTTACTCGCATAGACGGAGGAACGAACAAGTAAAAGAAATTCCCGCCGAACGGTGGCCGAGATTTCAATCCGCGCTAAGGGAACCAAACGACCGAGGCAAAATGACGTATCGCGTGGCGAGAAAGTAATTTTATCGACGACTCGAGGAGCGTGACTGGTTAATTGATGCAATTACGCCCGCATAGCAGGACATCCTCCGCGTTAGCGGCGGGCCGGCAAAGGTTCGCGACGAGTACGATGTCGGGCAGCGAGGTACTTTCGAGGATGTTATTTAGCAAACAAAGTGAGTTTTACGCGCCCCTGTCGGCACGTGCGCGGCATATGCGCGTTTTGTATAGCGTACGCGTTAAATATTGTCTTTGATGCGGCCCGTCGGAAGCCCTTCTTCTCCCGGTATCTTCTTCCCCGCGTTTCCCTTGCCCCAAAACCCCGTCTTTCTCCCTCCCTCCCTCTCTCTTTCCCTCGCATCTCTATACGTATATATACCTCCCTCTTCTCGTTCCATCTTCTTCTTATTGCCTCGTCGGAGGCACCGTGCCTTTAGCTTCGCTCCGGCAAAAAACTACTTTGATTTGATTTCTTAGATTAACCTTTGGGGCGTTGGGCGCGTGGCGAACCCTTTTCTCCATCCTCTTCCCGGTAATCTCTCTCGCTCACTCTTTCTCTCTCTCTCCCTCTCTCTCTCTCTCTCTCTCTCTGTCTCTCTCCGTACTCTTTGCTCTCGGTGTCCTCTCCGCGCCTCTATCTCCTGGCGGAGGGTCCAGCACGTGCCCAGGTAAGACCAGTCGCGATCGTGCAAACGAGGGGCCGAGAAGACACGCGCTCGCGCACCGCACTTTCGATCCTCCGCGCACGCGAGCGATGCAAAAAAAAATGAACCTTTACCGCGGCTCGTGCGAATGACGCGGGATTTTTATTAATTAGTCCGAGGACAATGATATTACGTTGCCCGTGGATGGGGTAGATTCGTTAAACGAGTCTCTAACGACGTTTGGTTTTAACGCTTCGAAAGGCGATAATCGCTCGTCGATTATTCTCTAGCGCGATGACACGCGAACGATATTAATTTACGCGATGGTACGCAAATAATCGTAATATTTCGGAAGAATCGATCAGTTCGCGTACCGCGGCCGAGATGGCGCCACCTGCCGCCACTGTCCGACGTCGCATTGACGTTCGCTACTGGATATCGTGAGATATATCAACTTCTTCCTTTTTTTTTTTTTTTATTCGTTACATCGAACACTCGATCGTTAATCCCGACTATCGGAAATCGAAAGCGATATCGCCCGGCGCGACGCTACCGCGGTACTCTGAATTTCTAACGCGTTCGCCGAGAGTGTAATAATTTTCAAATTGCATAATTCCACGGGTCGGGGGTAGGCGATACCGGGAGTGTACTTAAACGAGTAAAAACTTGGGGAGAAATTTGAGTGGGGAAGTAATTAAATCCATTACGAGGAAGAAACGCGGAGCTCTTAGGAGTCGAAATTAATTAGTTATCTACCCAGGGCTTTCCTTAAATCCTTGTCCTCGCACCAGGACAGACGATGTCGATACAGCCTCGCTATCTTTCCCGAACTCGGCGGCGGGCTGTATATCGTCCGTCCAATCTGCCGTTGGGCAATTTCAGCTGAAATACGATGTCGTCGGGCTCGTTCGCGAACCTCGACGATTTGGCTTATTGGCCTTCGTGGGCGAACCCCTTAAAAGAGGGGGTGGGAGTGGGGGTTAAGACCGCGATGCCGTGCACGGATAGTCGCGTTTTTACTGCCTTAATTGAAGTTGGTGAAACATAGAATACGAGCGATCGATTTGCCCCGTAGAAATCAAATTTCGGGGTATAATCCTCGATTTTTATTCCATTGGCAATGGTTGCGACTGTACGACGAAGAATGGAGTCACGGTAACTTTGACCTTTGTGGAGTAGTCGTGCACGCTTCGGTCTAAAATTTATTAAACGATATTTGATTTCTACCGTGACTCGAGTGCAATCGAATCGTTGCGTGACGTTTCGTGTCAATCGCTGTTTATACTTTATGCATCGAAATTGTTGGTACTAAAAACGGTTGCGATATGTTCGTTGCGGGAGAAAATATTGAAGTGCATGTACTCAATGCGGTCTAGTGATCGATATAGTTAAAACATGCTTTTAAAAAAAGATTAATTATAAGTTTTAAAAGCCCGCCTGAAATATTTTTATCTGATTCGCAATAACCTACTACTTATTTTAATTTCAACTATACGTATTTAGCTTCGTATTGTAGTAAACATAACATTTTTCAGTTTTCTTTTCTTCTGGTTTCTTTTCTCTTTTTAACGGTGAAAATATTAACGCATTAACTGTATTTAACAGCGGCATTACTAAACGAGTGTGTAAAATCTCATTTAAAACAGTCACAAAAAGTAGTCTGTCATGAAAATGCAGAAAAATTAAAAGGATTCAGCGTATCGTATTGACTACGAGTATCAGACGACAAATACGTCAAACAGCATTGACGGTGTAATAATTGTTTTGACAGAAAAGAGCACCACGGACTCTGACTTCCATTCAAACTAATAGAATTACAAATACTCTAGGATAGGGTTTTCGAAAAACCAGCGGGAGCCTCGGCAGAGTACCAGCAGCGCGTTATTGGTTGCTCCGTGTACGTCCCGTAAAAAAAAAAAAAAAATAGACAAGAAAGAAGGTGTCTACCCGGTAAACCGAGACTGTCCAAGCGCGGCATAATGCCGTAGTCGCTGTTGGAAAATTTATGTTGTTTGCAGTGTCGGTTTCCTGGTCCATTGTCCACTATTGTCCGAGACCCTCCTTCCAAGGTGCGAACACCTTTCGGAGCGATAATCTGCTCGTATTATTATACGCTTTGTCGGCCGTTCACTTGTCCGAGGGGGGAATCCGAGGACTACCTGACCAAGGGTCACTTCGACTCGCCTTCCTTCCACTTTGGTAAGGTGGTTAAGGTGTGTTTTTCCCCCTCCTCGCGGTCACGATCATCGGTGGTGATTCTTCTCTAGTTAGCTGGGGGAAGGTAGGATCGCGAGCGATGAGGCGCCTCGGTGCATCTTCCGTTTCGGAAGTAAGGTGCCGCGTTTTGGGATTCGTGTTGACCGCGAGGGGTAAAGGTAGAACGATTGACGTTGGTTAAAATCATTGGTTGAGATCGATGTTTAGCGATACGTGTGATAACGGTGTTTTTGGGTGGATAATTGTTCGATTATTATTTAGCAAGGACGAGCAATGCGAGCGAGGCGAGAAAATGTTAAAGTCCTATTTTCGGGAAAGTTTTATTTATACTTCTGTTCGAAACAATCTTGGACAAAGCGTAGAATATTTTTTTATATAAATTAAAGAGCCTGGTTGATCACTCTCTTGATCGGTCGATTATTGTTTAACAAGGACGAGCGATGAGAGCGAGACGAGAGAATATCAAAGCTCCATTTTCGGAAAAGTTTTATTCATCCTTCCAGCCCGACACAACTTTGAACGAAGCGTACCGTAATTTTGTGATAAATTAAAGACCGCCGCTTGGCACTCTCTTGATCGCTCGACAATTACTTAGTCTGTTTAGAAAGCGACGATCGATGGCGGAATTCTAGCGAATATCCGATCAAAGGCCATCTCGAATCGCTTTCTTCCGGGAACGTAGGTATTTTCTTTTAAGATCGATTATCGATAAACATTCCTCGGCTATGATTATGCAGAAGTCACACCGCAACAAACGTATCCGCTCTGCGATCGAAGGAGAGTCGTCGAACGCGTTTATCGCTGAACTAAAAGGCGTACGAAAAAAAAGAATGTTTCTAGCAATGTTATTCGCGTAAATCGGAATTCCATCGGAGAGTTGTCGGACGTTCAGCGGACCGTTAAGTTTCGGGTTTCAAATTGTCTTCCAGTTTGTATACCTTCTTCAATTTCACTGGCAGTAGCCACCCGTTATAATCTAATATTCGTGGAGCGTGCGTGTGCGAACCCCGACGCGAAGCGCGTGTGCGTGAGGCGTTTGTGTTGCGTCTCAGGACATCTATAAATACGATATGTTGGAGACCAAGTTCAGGGGAATCGGGAGGACCGTGGCGTTTTTAGATTTTCCCCCGGTTTCGAGACGCGCGCCCGTGTTTGAGGTTGAAACCCCGGTGCCAGTTATATACGTCCGTTCGGGTAAACGGTAAACGTTGCTTTGCGGAAACTTCTGACAGCACTTTCTTGCCTTTTAATGGGAACCCGCGACCGTACCGGTAGTACGTAATTAAAAGAAGAAAAGGGGGGTGGGGGAGATATAATGGCGCGTCCTTGAGGAGTACTTTTCACGCGAGTACGTTGTTCGATAAATTGGAGTTCGTTACCCACCTCCTTCTCCGCGGGGTTCGGGACCTTGAAGAAGTCATATTTACCTACCGAGGAAACGTCCCGAGTCGGCGCATACGCGTGACATTCCACGAAATCGGTTTAGTGGAACGTCGTGGGAATTACTTAATCGAATGTTTACTACGGTAAATGGAACCTCGTTTAGGTTCTTATGGTTCGGTTCTTCGCGTACTTTGGCAGTTGACACTTTGGACAAAACAAATTAAATATTTCATCTTCGCGAATTAACCAATTGATTTGGTTATTAATAAAATTAAAAATTGTATGTGAAATTACTTGGTGTTATTATCCGGTCGTTAGAATAGTAATAATAAAGCGAAGGAATTTTAGATACTGTTCTTGATGGAATTGATACGCTTGATTACTAGCTTCATTTATTAATAGTTTCTGATGAAACGATCCTTCAGAGTATATCCGTACTTATGACACTCAAACCTACTTTGAATAATTATTACTCCGATTCACCGGTATTAATAAAGTCTTCGTTTATTCGCGAGATATTAACTCCGAGATTACGAATAAATTCATTATTACAAATTAAGCTTTTATCTTTTGAAACGCGTAACATCGAGAGATACAGCTCGAGATACAAACTAATTGTCCCTTTTGTTTATGCGACTCTCTCTCGGGAGAATTTTAGCTCCGTCCGCGATTACCGGAACGGGAAATGACAATTTCAAACGCGATTTTCGGGCCGAGCGGGCAGGTCGCAGGATATTTGCTTTAACGAGGCGGCGGCGACGGCCATCGAAGAGACAATGAAAAAGGTAACGGACAAAAAGAACACTCACAATGGAGATAAGGTGACAAAACCAAAGGCTATTCGAGTCGAGGAGTCATGTCCGGCCATTGCGTCTCGGTTGATCCGGAAGTCGAAGTGAAAGAAAAATGGTCGAAGAAGGAACGGAGAAATAGCCGAAGGTCCCTCCGTTCGAACTGCGTGGCGTGGCCCTTCGGGGACTTGGTCCTCCGATTGGCCGAGAGCTACAAAATTGCACAGCGGGAATGATTGTTTTCTTTTTGCAAAAATCAAGAGAGGGTTCTCGTGACGCGGAGAGGTGGGGGGGGGGGTCTTGTCCAAGATAGACCATTGTGCGAGAGTGGACCAATTGCGCGATTGCTTACCCCGGGGGTTACGCGACGGGACATCAAAAATTACTATTATAAAAAAAAAAAAGATTAGGGGTGAGCCTTTCTTGCGCGTACTCTAGATCGACGCGCGGTACTCGTGCGACCGATCGGCATTAAATCTCGCGCTCGTAAAGCGGGTAATAACAATCGTTGGTGTTTCAATTACGCGAATCGTTGTACGCGTGACATAGATCTTGCTACATGGATTCTTTCAGCGAGCTAGGCCAAACGCCAGCTGACAATGGAGTACGGAACCAACGGGATCTGTCACGGATGAATTTATCGCTCGCGGTAATCCTCGATCGGGCGCTTTATCGAGTGGAATGAATTTCGTATAATTCCGACAAAATCGGCGGATGGTACCCGTTAAGAGAGAGAGAAAAAAAAAAATCACACGACTCGCGAACGACGAATCGAATCGCGACGAAGCGTGACGCGCGCGGTGCGTGTCCCCAAAAAACAATCGGACACTCTCGACACACGAGAGACGGTAGTTTTCTTAAAGTCCGTAAACGCTCGATCGAGAAAGTCGTCGGGGTAGGGGGGACGCGCGAAACAGCGCGAGCTTTCGCCAACGATTGTAAATTAAAAACTTTTCGGTTGTAACGTTTTCCGAAATTCACGGTGCTCGACTCGGGTGAGCATCGCGAGACAACGCGATCGCTGTGTATACGAAACTCGCCGCGTACGCATTAATTCTCGCTTGAGAAAATTCGCGCGATCGTTAATTATTTCGCCTGACATGCTGCGGCACTTCGCGCATTTGCGCGTTGTCAAAAGTTTGCATTCGGATGTTTTGCGGTGGAGCACCGAGCTTCGCGGGGGACGTTTTGAATAATGTAACAACGAAGCCGGCCCCTCTCCTCTTTCCTCTCTTTACCACAGAACTTTCTAATTAACCGGCGGTAGTCGGAGCGCGGGGCCACAGGGAGAAAGAGAGAGAGGGGGGGGGAGCGGGGGAGAGGGAGAGAGAGAGAGAACAGTCGCGCGTTGCCGGACAATACAAAAGCACGGGCACCGCATTTTGCCGCGCTCCCCCATTGGCGATCCGTTTCTGTTAACGCGTTGTTGCACGCCGTTTGTTTTTCGGTCATTGTCGAGTGGAAACGCCCACGCAACGGCAACACACACGCGTGCCGTTTCCAGGTTCCATGAAAAATTCACCGACGGTCGCGCGCGAGCGACGAGGTCTTTTTGCAAATCGTTATAAGCGCCCCCGGGCACGTTATAGAAAAATGCTGACACACATACGCAAATCCTCGTCGTCGGGATTTTCTTCGGGGGTTTTTCAATATTCGCGCGTAAAACGCTTCGCATCCTGAGAAGCCGATTTGGTTTAACGACGACGGCGGGGAAGACTTCTCTTTGCTTCGAAAGAAGTAAATATCCGACGCTCTCGATAGGCGGATTTTCACGCGATCACTCGACGCGTCGATGTATGTCCTCGCTCGCGTTACGAAATCGCGCGTGAGATAATAGGATCGGCACGAGACTTTCGCGCTAGTTGGCTGTCCGTAAATAAAAAAAAAAAAAGGATATATAAATAAAAAGAAAACGTACGCTCTCGCAGTTCGGTGCTTACCGCGAAGGTATAATCGCGAAAATAATTGCAACCACGATCGACGGAGTGATGGCACAACGAAGTTTCCCAGGCAGCACCGGCAGAGGTATGCGCGAGCATCGATTTCGAATCCCACGAAAGGTGAAAACGGGCGAAACGGTGTGGCCACGCATGACCATCGGCGGCCAATGATGATTTGAAAACACGACGGGAGAGAGGGATGACAGGACGTCAGAATCTATACGAAATCCGCGCCCCCGAACGCGATGTCCATCAGGTACGCTATACGCCGAGGTTTAGCTGGCCCCGATCGGTTGGCAGCTGGACCAGCGCGCATAACTGTACCCACATGATTTATTTTGATCAAAAAATCACGAAAGGGGTTTTTCCTTGAATGGAGAGAGCGCTTGAAAAGGACGACGGGACAGGTCAACTCTCTAGGACCTGTTTGGTCGTTTCTCAATGGACAATGTCCTGCTGCCGGCTCACAAAGGACCTCAGGGGCTAGAGATCCTCCCACGATACGTATGTGGAGCGACGATAGAGAAAAAGAGTGTATTGGAGAGTGGGAAACCGAGAGAGAAAGAGAGAGAGAGAAAGAGAGAGAGAGAGAGGGAGACAGGGACGGTGCGCGTATTCCCATTCAGAATCCGTGAGAACCAGATTTCATATTTCTCATAACCGCCTGGCCGACTGCGAAGCGCTGGAAGAACGCAGTTTTCTAGGTGGCTGCATCTCTCTCTCTCTCTCTCCCCCGTTCCCAAAGTGGTCACTGATTTCACCCGTTTGTTGGGAAACACAAACCTCTTCTTCGCGGACCATTCGACCACCCGTTACATCCAGCCCGGGGTTTTATTCTTTCCTGGGAAGAGACTCCTTTTCCGGGCGTATCAGATCGAGTGCGAAATGGTTCAAAACGCGAGAATAGTACTTTAAGAAAGTTATTTGAATTCTGGAACAGGTAAGCGTATCCTCGTCGCGGAGTCGCGATAAGAACGCTGAAGAATAGATAAAACGATAATACGTCTCGATAAGAATTCACCAACGTCTAGTTCCCCGTCTAATTCGTGATTCTGGTTTAACGGAATAAGTCACAACAAAGTACGCGCGTGACCTCGATTCGATCTCAGGGCAGGTACCCGTTAGGTCTCGTTTCGCGTTCCGCTGCAAGGACCTTAAGCGTGTCCTTATAAAAAAAAACGTTGAAAGATATCCGAGAAAAGCTCGGACAAAAAAGGTAGGTGAATCCAGCAGCAAGATTCGGTGCACCTCTCCCTCTCTCTCTCTGTCTATCTACCTTGGGTCCACAAAACGGGTCCCATTTTTTGCCCCGTCGGGCAAAAACGTTTTTCAAGTTACACCGACGACGTACGTGCGTGCATGCGTACACGCACGTATATACGATCCAGGGAGACGGGTAGGGTCCTTCGGAAGAAACGGCACGCACGTATATATAGGTAGAATCGCCATTTTGGATCCTTTGTGGGGTAGGTAGGCTCCGACGAAGACGCCGCGGACTGGTTTCAGGGCTGGGGTAGGCGGGGAGGGAGGGGAGGGTTAAAAACTCTTCAGCCCTGGTGAAAAGTCCAACGACACGCGGAAGGGGTTTTTCGGATGGGGAGAAAGGCCGACGAAGGAAGAAGGAAAAAAACGAAGAGAGAAAGGAGAGAGAAAAAAAGGTGGGGGGGGGGGGGTTTCGTATAAAAATTACCCCCACCACGGTAGCACGTGGCGGTAGGTCCTTTCTATTCTTTTGATATCCTGTCGGGGCCCTTGGCCGGCCCTATACGTGCCCCGATACTCCAGTCAGCATCCGAGCATGGAAGAAACCAGATCTCTCCGCCCCGGTAATCGAAATCCGCTCGCGTTTCGTCGATAATTGAACGAAAAATCGTCGATCGGGACGACGAGATGCTCTCGTTACGCGTATAGTCGACGACGCTCCACGCGTCTTTATTCGTCGTTAAGAATCTAGTGGGTGATCAGTGAAGAGAAGGCGGCGCTCGAATGGAAACGTACGATCCGGAGGGACGCGTAATGGCGTACAAAGGTAAACAACGGAATCAGAAACGTCCTTTTTCCTGACGGCGAAAAACTCGTCGAGAAAACTCTATGCACCGACGACAACGCGAAACGATCATCGGGGAATGAAGCCTCTTCGACTGACTCGCGTCTTCCAAGAATACGTAAACACGGATTAACGAAAGAAACGGAATATCGAAACGATTATCGACGTTTCTCGTTCGCGATCGTCGCGTGTCTCGAACGCTGCCGTCGAGGTAACGAACTCGAGGGAAATAAAATTAATCGACGCCGATACGTCGATCGAAACGTAGATACGACGAGAATCGAAACGATGTTCAGCGATTTCACTCGTAAGTCTCTCGTACGATATTATCGTTCCCGATAGCGATTCTATTATCAACATAATATCGCGAGACCTGTCTTTCCTTTGTGCCTCGATATTCCAGCGACGTGTGCCGTGGAATCTATCCGTTTCTTGATCTGTCTCTATATTTCCCGTGGATCTCGACATGCCACGTCCGCGGCGCGTCCAATGCCTCGGTCGTAGAAGGAAATTGGTGCGACCCAATACTAATGGATAATGGAATTATTGGTTACGGTCGGAGCCTGCCCTGGGGATGATCGTAATTCAATTGCTTCGATGTGTCCTCTGGACGTTTTGACAGGACGAATGTCCTAACAAGGAAACCGCCTCGGGATATCTTCGGCTTTATATCTGTATTGGGAAACGTTTGTGTTCGAACGTACGTACGGACCAATACGGGAAAAAGTTCTGCCATTCCCGTGCGTCTACTCGACGGTATCGCGTCTACGAGACTCGTAGAGAAGAGAATCGCTAAGCGTGAGCGAGATAAAGATTCGATTAAAATGAAAGGTTACACGGTGGAATCGTGGAGAAATGTAAAATCCGCGATGTCGAAGAATATCTAACCGACGGATACGTCGAGGAGAAAACGATAGAGGTCGCGATACGAGATATAAGAGTTATCGCGAGTAATCGATTGTCTGCGAACGATCTCTTCAGGCCGTCGTTTCGTCCGACTCTCGGATGATATAAGAAAGGAGAATTAACGTGGAGGACTAATAACCTCGGGACGTTTCCTACAGAGATTCTTCCCGTACGCGTCTCTCTGCGCCCCACTCGTAGATGGAAATTACGAAGTCTCTCGCAATAAGGGAGCCACGCGGTATAGCGATCGAGGCATTACGGATGTATGGGCCAATTTGTAAGCAATCCAACTTACATTCGCGGGGCAATATTGTATTTTTATGTTATCTTTTCTCGTCTATTCGCGGTCTCCACTCTCTCTCTCCTCCCTCTCTCCTCCGCGTAAGATACTCCCGCTCTCGTGACCATTCATTCGGTTTTCTCTCTATTTACGTTTGGATAAGTAATCGTTCGGCAGGCACTGGAAAAACAAGTGACTCGAGACGCCGTCGGGAGGGAAAATCGAATGGCACGGGCGGGCGACAACACTGAAAATGACTCTTTTTCACGTTTCGGAGTATTCGCAGCTTACGCGAAACGTGATACAAATAACGAGACCCGCGGTGGGAATAATCCCGGTGCATTCTATCGCGCGATATTCGCGAGGTTTTACTATGCCACGGTTAATAAAGACGTAACGATACAAAATGGGGGCGCGTATTTCCGTTTCGGGCCGGTTAGCGGGGCAGGTTACGAGGGAGATAGAGTTACTTTATAACGCACCGGCGCAAACCGTACGAGGGAGATTTACGAAGTGACGAAGAGACACGCGTCCCGCTTACCTCCTCCTTCGCTCACCTCGAGCCGAAGGGTCTTACCTGGGGCACGCGAGTGTGGAGCGGGAGAGAAAGAGAGAGAGAGAGAGAGAGAGAGTGAGCAGGGGGTAGAGAAGGTACCCGACACGGTGCTCCCGAGTTTTTGGACCAACATCTGCCCCCGAAAAAACAAAAGCCCATTGTCGTTAACGACCGGTCGCGCGTCTCTTGTTTCTAACCGAGCGCTTTTGAATCGTAGGCGAATAACGGACCCAACGTCCATTGAGAAGCGAGGCCTCTACATATATCTCGTTCCTTCTCTCCCGTTCCTCTTTCTCTCCGTTCGATCTCCTCGCTCTCGCTCTCTCGTTTCGCCTCGGCGTCCGTCCATATTTTTTTTTCACCTCCCCCCTCCAGGGGGGTTCCAATTCGGACGGCGTTCTCAGTTTTCGGATTTTTATCGAAACTTCCCTTTTCCCCGTGGCCCTTTCTCGCCGAGACAGCGTCTTTCGTCGTTTATTGCTCCCTCTCTCTCCGTTTCAAGCCCCTCTCCCCCTCGCTCTCTTTCTTTCTTTCCCTCTTTCTTCCTTTTGACGTTGATCCTGCACGAGGGAGACGGTACGATTAAAATCTCGCAGTCCACCGAAGAATACACGATCTGCGGGGCACAATTGTACCTCGTCCAGTCCGCGGGCACGACGGACTTATCTCGCTTCCTGTTGGCCCCAGGTACGTGTCCTTCCGGTTAAAAAGGAAGGACCTCGGAAATGCTAGCGCGAAAAAATTGTTCCGTGAGGACTTTCCGTGATGGCCCGCGAGGAGCGTTGCGACGCTCGAGGGTACGATGCTTATCATCGCTTCGTGCGGACCACGGGATGTACAGCTCGCGCTTTTCCAGCGCGGCAGCCTCGCAGGAGATTTCCCGCTTTTCCCTCTCTCACGCGGTATTATTTCCGTTTATCGCGAGACTGTTTTAAATATTACGCGACCGTTACGCGTCGTTTAACGATAAATACAGAAATTTGCCGTGGTCGGGATAAGGTTCTCGGTACGAGGAACGCAACAGCATTTCCAAACCGACCAACGTTATTGCACGACGAACGTGGCTGAATTCGAAACGGGTACGAAAGTCAGGTGAATCGCGGTAAAACGCGTTCGAGTTTGCGCCATGGCCAGTGGTCAAGTGGAGGAACTCCGCCCCGAAAGAATCGAACGGTGTCCGCGCATCGGCGAAAAAGTTGGAAAGCAAAGGAAAGAAGGAAGGATTGGAAGGGGAAGGGGAGGGGTGGGGGAGGAGGAGAGACAGACGCGTAGCGGCGCACACGGGGTAAACAGCCAAGGGTGAGAGCAAAGAGTAAAAAGGAAATGCCGGAGAGACGGATGATAGGGCAGAGATCCTGAAAGAAAAACGAAGTCACGTTTGCCGAGAACGTGATACAAAGACACGGGGAATAAAGGGGAGCGTAACGCGGACGAGAGAGAGAGAGAGAGAGTAGTAGTCAGAGAGTCGGGGAGAGAGTGGGGGGGGGGGGGTAGGAGAAGACAATACTACTCCGGGGATGAGCAGCAGACGGTTTCCTTGTTTTTACGCGGGTTTGGCAGCCCCATCCGGATGGATATGGATACTTGACTCGCGGAGGGAAAGATCGATGTACGAAAGTCCTGCCAATCTCTATGTTAATGTCTCGTGGTATAAGGATAGGGCCTGGTAGTGGAGAGGAGCGGCGAGGAATCCTGCCAGGAGTTCTCCTCTCCTGGAGGACACTTAAAAGTGAATTGTTACGTCTGCGGCTGACCCCGGGACCTTAGCCCCTCGAACCGCGGTGAATTATAAGACTCGGGTGGAGGGAAATTAGATCTGTACATCAGACGCGGTTGTCCACGCGTTTCTCTTTTCCGTCGTTGGAATGTTTCGCTCTTTAAATCGCATCTCTAATGAGATTCGTGATTCTCTTATCAGCGGTACAAAGTTGAGCGTCTATATTCGCCACACGTTGTTCAAGTTTTCCAAATGTCGTATTTCCTTTGTTTCTACGCCGATGTACGAATCGCGTTTGAAGTGTATGAATCGCATATAATCACGGGATACCGACACAAGCAATTTCCCTGTTATGATAATTATGTCTCTCCAGGTAAACGCGAGAAGAACGGTAGGAAATGAAACGTCTACGTCGGACATACATTGTCCACGCGTCGACAAGATTTCTCAATCCCGTAATTTCCACGCGAACCTATAAATCGCTTACATCGTCGCTCAAACGCGATACCCTTGATTAAACGCATGAAAGAGAAGTCACCCGGACACTATTGACAGAGTATCTCCACGTTATCTTTTCCAGCGGAAACCTCGCAAGGTACCACATCCCCAGACACCGTCCAATGCGGGGGTTGCAGGGCGTCCTACCCCCTCGGCGAGATCGTGCGTTTCATCGAGCACAAGGTCAACCACTGTCGCAGCAGTCAAGGCTGCCACAGTCCGCCGGCGACGGCGGCACCGGAGGACTCCGATCCCGAGGACGCCCTCGCCCTTAAGGCGGTCGATCAGGACTCGAAGCTGAACTCGGTGCCAAGCATCTCTGCCCCCATCAACAAGAGGGCCGGTGGTAGACTGGAGAGTCCGCCGATGCCTCAGGGTTCCGGTCCCGATGCTGGGAGTCCGATCGAGCTCAAGGCGAGCGCCAGCTCGACGCCCAAGAGACGAACGGAAGCGCCCGACGAGGAGAAGGAGGAAGTACCGAAGAAACTGAAAACCGAGTCCGTTGACGCGGACACGAACACGGTCAATTCTGGTGAGTCGAGGAAGATCTTCTCATTACTTTCTTTCTTTGCCCTGGGAAAAGTTGCGATTTGACGCGTTCGAACGTCGCGGCGATGGAAAATTGTCGTGCGTTAACTTGTGGGCCTTTTCTTTTCGTCCGACGCTCGGGAATTGTTGAGGTACGTTTTCGTTACCACGATGGATCGCAGTCGTCGACGACTCATTGTAAGCGCGAGACGCGCGAGAAGTTAATGTGGATGAAAGTGGAAGAAGGAGACAACGACGACGACGATTGCGATCGATCGTGGTAACGAAAACGTACGTTAACGCGTGCGGCATTCGACGCGTTCAAACGAAAAAAGAGAGAGAGAGAGATGCTTGTTAGACGTTGGAACGAGTTTCTTAAAACGCATACGAAAAGAAGTCTGTTGCAATTTCAACTTCGAGCGATACTAAAAAAAACGACATTGGCTATTAATTTTGTATCCGAACGCGATGACGCGCGAATCGTACAATTCGGAGTAAAAAATGAATACGCTAAGCCGCCGCGCCGCGTCTTGACATCGTCCGCTAGGAGCACTCGACTCTAGGTCTCGCGTGTCAAGGTAATTTCTATAAATAAACCGCATGTGTTCCGGCAACAAATGTGTCTCGCGACTCTCATGTTCTATGCAGTTTTCAAATCAATATTCTCGAATGTTAAAAATGTTATTCCGGGCATCCACGGAAAGGAGTGCGGAACGATCGGATACAGATGCGATAGAAATATGAATATTTAAAATACCCTTTCGGGGGATAACAAAAAAAAATGGAATGTTAACGTCGTTCAATCCGCGTTCCGACACTCGCGGAAGCCTCCCAACATTGTCTCTGGAGCAATTTCAAGTTGAAAGTTTATATTACACCCTCGTCCAGCCTTTTCGGTCGCAGCGATTGCAATCGAAACTCGCGAAAGGGTAAACTAAGATTTTAGCGCAAAAATTCGCGATCACCGGAGCAAATCCGTCATCTCCCTTCGAAATACTGGTTTCGAGAATTCGTTGGAACGAGGGGGCGACGAAGAAAGAGAAAAAGGGAGTTTTAAAGTACAGTTACGGACTGCCATGTGATGTCGACCGTGGTTCAACGAGCACGGACAATGGCACGGTAGATTCGATTTTTGAATTTAAAGAGCCCCGCTCGGGGATGGGGTGAACCTGCCCCCGTACCCTCTCCTCCTCCCCCCCTCTCTCTCTCTCTGTGACCCCCTTTTATCGGGGACCACATTGTCGCGCGTCGAAGGGTTTAACGCGCGACGTCCTCGTCGAACGCGATTTGCACGAAAGACGGACGCCCGGCGTTGTATTTATTTCGAAGTACTTCGATATTTGAAGTCTCTCGCTCGACGATTTAATTTTCCGGTTATCGCCTATAGTCTCGACGTCGAAATCAAATCCGCTGTAAAGGAAACTCGTTAATTTCTTCCAATTTCTATCCTATCGCGATTACTCTCGTTCCCTGAATACATAGGGTACCTGACGCGCCGTATTGACGCACAGTTCCGTCGACTTTGCGGAAGTAGCGTCGCGAGTCTCGGTACTCAGGGAGCCGCGGAAATTGCACCTCGCGATATAAAGGGATAGCTTTAATTTCGCACCCACTCATCGACGAATCGACACCGTCGGGATCGCGGCGGTTTACCCCGATTAACTTCAAAGGTACCGACGCCGACCTCAAACGAAATTCATGCCGTCGACACCCTTGATGAATTGAAAGCGCTTCCTTTGAGATTCTTAACTCGGCGCTTACCTGTGCAAATTGACGCGGGAGGCCTGTTTTGCATCTCAGAGCGGCCTCGCGCTGCGAAGATTCATTGAGAGTCACTGTCCGCTCCTTTATTTTCCTTCCTACAATTAAAGTCTTCGCGCTTTCGTAAACACCGTTTACGTTCGGCGGCGTGCCTTACGCAGTTTGCAAAGTCTCGTCGAGTCTTAACGATATATCTCGATCGAGCGCAACGATTTCGAAGCGTTTCTTACAATCGCTCCAAACCCTACTATTATTCATCGAAATTTTCTTAACCCACTTGCAAATCAATCTCGCGATATCCTCGGGTCCACCCATCTCCGCTCAACTTTACCTATCCTCTCGATTATTCCTACATCAATTAGCGCGGTTGAGATTCGCGAAACGCGCGAGACTCTAATCCCGTGGACACGAATCGTTAACATAAGCAATCATAATTAATCCTCGGGACTTAGCCGCTCGTCGATCTCGCGCGCACCGGTGTCTCTTTAAAGTTTCATCACGGTCCGTGAAACTCGTTTCGTGGCTCCCTCCTGTTACCTATGTATAGGCCTTAACGGGTGTTAACCCCATCCTAGGCCAACGCACGAGGCTCGAGTGAGAGAAAGAGGAGAGCGCTCTCGTGCTCATCCCTCGCCACGTCCACGACAGGGTTACCACTCACCGGATAAGCCCCTTTCGTCGCCTTTTTTTGTCGTATTTTTTTCTTTCTTTCATTATCGACCGGCCACGTCCAAAAGCCCAATTAGAATCGTCCTATTGTTTGGCCACGTGGTACGCACGAGCCGTTCCTACGAGCATCGGCGCTTACGTGTGCGAGCATCAATTTCTACGTCGGTGAGCGCGTACGTGCGCGGCACGGTTACGTTGTGTGCGTACAGGTGAGGTATAACGCGTATCGTGGCATCGTAACCCGCACGTGGTGCGGTGGAACGTGTGCGCGAGAGGCCCCTCGTTCGACCGTCTCTCTCGCGTTCACGAGCCTGTGCGCTTCCCCGATTCGATATTCTCCTTTTTTTTCTTTTCTCGCCACTTTCCCCCTTCCGAACTGTACATAATCCGCGTCTTACCTCTCGGCAGCCGGAAATGCATGCGCGCGAACGTAATTCGTAAGGATTACGAAAACCGCGGGAATATCTTAAGACAAAGGGAGCGAGAGAAACTGGGGAAACTGCGAGAGGGGGTGAAAGCGACTATCGAGTCGCTCGAATTCAGCGAAAAGTCGATGCGGTGATGGGATAGGAAAATTTTTGGGGTGTCCTCGCGAGAAACTGGGGAAAGGCGACGGGAATGGTTGTCGGCGAAGGGAGGGGGGGGGGGCGTTGGGGTAAGAGCGAGAGGGACAGACGAAGGGGGAGAAACGAAGGCTGAGAGAAAGAGGCGAGACAAGGAACGATAATCCGTCGAAATTGACACCAGCCAGGCTCTCCCCGGTGAGATGCAGATTTGATCTATCTGTCACGTTTGTCTGGAATATTAATTCTCGTTCGCGGGTAGAGGTTTTTCCTCGGCAGCTCTCTTTATGGCCCTTTTCCGATCCCTTCTCGTCCTCCCTCCCCACCCTCTCTCTCTCTCTCCTATTTCATCGACATTTTTTCTTTCGCTCCCACCCACCCCACACCCGTTCATTCTCGTCTCCTCGGACCGCCCGAGGCGCGTCGAGAATTGCTTGCGAATTGGCTGTATCTCGGGGTTTCGAGGTCCCGCGGCCCTTCCGTCCTCTTTCTCCCGCGCTTCCTCTCTTTCTCTCTCGTTCTTGCCTCTACGGAAGGAAGTCAACGGGGACGACATAAAAGTGATACACGGAACGACCGGGTGAAACCAATACGCGTGGACGGACTCGCGGGGAGCTTAGACTTTTCAGTTCACGCTGCCATTTGTTTTTACGCCCCTGGTGCACCCCCCCCCCCCCCCTTGACTTCCGAAAAAGAAAACGTTTCTTCGCGTTCCGGTTTCTCGGTAAAGTTTGCCCTGCGCGTATTTGTTCTCCGCTATTCGTTTGTCAACTAACGTCGCTGATATACGATCGGCTTTCGCGTCAGGTTTGACGGACGATGGAGGATAATGTTAAGTCTATTGTGTCGTTTATATATTCGGTGTTTCTCTTCGAGCGTGCTCTTGCCCCTTTCCCTTAATCGCTGGAGGATGACAGAAACGGGAATGACAGCGAAATCGCTTAAACCAACGTTCAACAAACGTACAGTTTTAATATACCCATGCGACGAACGCCGTACCCCGCTTTTATCCTTCACATTCGGCCGGGGCTGCTTATTGCTCTTTGCCTTTCATTCTCCTTTGCTAACGGTGAGGGGCGAGACACTTCCTCCAAAGAGTTACCGTGTACTTCTTGCTTCATTTTTCTTCCTACTCGCGAAAGTAACTCGAGGAGGAGGACGATGAAAGTGACACGCGCAAAGACCAACAAAGTACAATTTCAATATACACGACGGACGCTTCGACGCGTTCAAATTACCGAGACGGATGCACTACATTTTTTCCTCCCCCCCCCCCCCGCCGCTGCTCCGTTGACAACGAAAATTGTTCCTTTTTTGTTGTTTAAACTTCAAGATAGCTTATTAGATTTGCGCGATGCTGAACGTCGGAAGATTTTTATTCTCGAAACGCGCAGAATATTGCTTTCGCTTTATGCTCGCCGTCCTTGGTTTACTCGCGAGCCGGGAGAGTTAGCGGGGACCGTAGGTCCATTCTCGATGTTTGCGGTGGGACCGACCGACAGACGACATAAAGGATCTCCAAGCGTGCCCTGACCAATCCCCGCGCGGCATTACGGTGACCACAAGAAATACGTCGCGAGAAGAGACCATTCGTATATAACGTTCGTTTATTTGTAGCGGAATGATAAAAGTCGATCCGTACGGTGATTTTTTAGTTTCGAGATAGTCGCGCGCGATTGTCGCCCCGTAAGCCCGCGTTTACCGTCGTTACGTTACCGATAAACGCGCGCGACGTACGTAAACGCGAATGGTTGGAATCTAATGAGAATAAAAGGCCGAACGTTGTTCGGCGTGTATCGAGGCACGACGGAATTCAGTATTGGCTTTCAATCGGTCATTCCGTCGAATGCGCGTAATCTGCCTCATGCCACTGATTAAAATCGCCCACAATCAAACTACCTGGGCATCGTGTACCGCGCTCGTTGTCCCTTTTAAGTGCAACCCTTGTACGTAGGACAAAGTGCATACGCCGCATACGTTGGCTAATCGATATTTTAATATTGTCACACGCCATTTTGGATTAAAGGCCTTTGTGCGTGTACGTGACGTCATAGGCGCGGCAGATGGGAACCGATTGAATAGCGAAAAGATCCTACGGATGACAATGTAACTGTGTTTTATTACATTTATAATCGCTCGTACGTTTAATGAGTCGTTATCTGCGCAGTTGGAATTGTTGGGAAAATATTTTGTAACGGTGTTTAATCACGAATTATTGATCGCTCGTGTCCTTTAAATAAACTCGTTCCAAAAGTAACGTACGAGGTAGAAACGAAGTAGGTGTGTCGGAAAAATGTGACGAAAATAACGTAAAAATATCCTGTCTAGGGGGAACAATGCGCGACGAAAGACGTGGCTTTGGAAAATTATTTTGCGGAAACTGTCCCCCCGGATGAGGGTAGGTTTTGTGTGAAATCTTCCGTGAAAGGGTTGAAAGAAGTATTCGTAGGATGACCAGGGCTTGGCTCGTAGTTAAACAATGGCATTCCGAACGATTTGCCCGTAAACGGCGCGTCGGCCAATTTGTCGGGCAATTTCTGGAGAAAATCGTTCGGTCACTATCGCGAGTACGGTGGGGGCCAAGATTCGTGTGCAGCCATATTGTTCATGTTTTCCCGTGAGCCCCTCGTGCCACGGTACTCGAAGATTTTCGAGTCTGCTAGTGCGTCTAACGACGGTGTATCGAATATCAAAATTAATACGAATCGACGAGTTTACGGGTTAATTTGAATTATTTTCGGATATCGAATATTTAAAAAATTTATGCATCTTATAATGATTGTTGCGTATAAATTTGACGAAGTGCACAAATTGTTGTTTTAAACTGGATAGTATGTAATGACAAATGCCGCATAGAATCTTGATGGGAATGTTCAGTTACCGAACTCCGAATTACCTCGAAATTTTTGAACTCAAAGGAAATTGTAATAAAAATTTTTTTTTTTTTTTTTTTTTAATATGATAGTATGCAATCACAAATGCCACCAAAGACCTCGGTGGGAATTTTTGGTCCCCGAACTTCAATTTCAGGTAACCCTCGTATAACCCGGATGTTACGTTCCACAAAAATTCCGTATTGAGTAAATCGCGTTACGCGCAACTCACCTCTCGTATAAAACGAAGAGTCACGTTTCAAATAATTTATTAGAAAATAAAACGCTAAACATGTATATTTTACGATGATTAAAAACTAAATTTTCTTAAGAAAAATCTACAAAACTTAAATTTGATACAATTAGCTACATAAAACGATTAAATACAAGAATCGCGTTATAACATTTCAAGAATTTCCCACAATTTGCAAATCGCGTTATATCTAAACCGCGTCATACAAGGTTTACCATACCTCGAAATTTCCCAAAAAAAACTTTGATAAACAATTTATTGTACCGCGTACCTTTAAACGTTAAAACGATTACGATTATTTCAAATTCACGTGCGAGGAACTTAGTTTTTACGATCGCCATCGATCTGTCCGTCCAACACTCGTATCTCCGAGAGGGTGAACTATTTTCTATAGACGATCGCGCAAATCTAAAGAAATAATCCTAACGGATGGCCACCCGCGAGGTTTGCATATGAAAAGCGTTCGACCGTGAATCGATACACCTTTATTATGCTCGAGCATTGCTTATCTCTCGCGTTGCCGGTCCCCTCTTTTCTGCTCAAGGGAAGTCGGCAATATTTTCGACTTCCGGACAAGAAGGAGCTAAAGGACGGGGCCGAGACGAGGGCGCCGAATGCCCGAAGCGTGAAACAATATGCCAAATTTTCACGGTTTGCCACTCGATGCTTTTCATCCTCCCCGTGACTCGTCCCTTTCCCTCGCTTTCTAATTTTCTCCTCAGGTAAGCTTCCAAACCGATTTGTACCTCGCACTAAAAAAAAAAAAAAGGATCGTCGAACAGATGACTCGTGAAAATTACGAAGGAAATTATCAACGGACGTGCTTCCTGTTCTACCCGGGAAGCAGTTTTGCCCGATACATTTTCCACTTTTCTTTTCCCAATTCTATCGATTACGAATCTCCTCGACAGTTCACTGGAATATAATTATTTTTAATGTGATCGTTATTTAAAAACTTTGTGAGCGGGATAGATGGATTACGACTGCGAAGCCTAACGCGAAACACGCGAGATTCCATTACGAAATTGCCACAACGTTTAAAACTACACGGTGGAATTAGAAAAAAGCAGATTCGTCGCGCATCGTTATCGTTTTTCAAATTCGAGAAGTCTGCTCGTCGATTCGCGTGGACGTTCGCCGTTCCTCGTCACGGCGAGATTCCGTTCGAGAAATTATGGAATTTTCCTCTTTCGTACAGTGAGCGTTTCCTCGCTGCAACGCGTAATCGTGGTGAAAGGTCAGCAAGGCGAGGAAGAAAAATCAGTCGCCCACTGTCAGGCTCGTTATTCTACTTAGCACCTTGTTACAAACAGCGATATGTGTTCCATTGTGTATTGTCGCGTAGTATCCTATCACTTACGAGTTGACGGCTTCAAGTTGTTCCTAATTTAATTTAAGATTCATTGTTTACACATCCTATTGTGCAGCCATCGGGTGAAGTATGATTCATATATACTCGTCATTGGCAATTTCGCTCTTCAACCAATTTTCGGAAATAAACTGCCGTCTACGGTACATCCGACGCTCTCGCGATGATCGCGACTTTCGAGAATTCGCGGGAAAGAGCCGCGCGAATCGATAAAACTACTTTTATCGCGGAAAGAAACCGATTCTTTTTTTTTCCCCCGCCGTCAAATGGGGAGCGTTTAAGAGAGTTGAGGAAAACGACGAATGTCGATTTAGCGAAGGTTCGGCTTTAAGACGCTCTCGGACTTTCCTTCGCGACAAAGATCTCCGCTCCCTATCTCGAACGGCCATTTAATTAGGATCGCTTTATTTTTCCGTAGTCTTTTGTCTCCCGCGAACTTTTCCTTCCCGTTGCTCTCGTGCCATTCTGAAGCGGCATAATATGAGGAACCTGCCCGAAACTTTTTAATCTCTTACGGGACGACCTCCCTCCTCCGTCACCTCATGTTTGTCCGGATGGAAAACTTTGCCGAACAAATGTTCCGAGATTCCTATTGCACATCGAACGAATCCTCGTCCTAATCTCGTCGGGTTCCTCCGCCCACCGATCGTTATCGACCGTGCCGACGGTATGAAAACGCGTTGATCGAGAGTGGAAAAACTCGCGACGCTCTCTCGGCCAATGTTTCTCGATATACGACAATGTCCCTCCCGAGACGTTAAATTTGCGTCACGGTCACCCCCTAACGTCCGGAATTACGAGGTCGTCGAATATGTTTTTTTGAGGTTACACTTTGCGGAGCTTTCAACCGCGAAGCAAGGGTCGCCCTTTAAGCGCATCCCGATGCCATTCCGGCCGCTCGTTTCACTCCACTTTTTCTCAGTTCTCTCCTCTCCCCGCTAGGCCGAAGGGTGGGCGCCGAATTAATAAAATCCCACGGACACCCCCTCCCCCCCCAACCCCGGCATCGCGGATCGCCGTCGACCTTGGTACGTGGGGCGTGAAAAATGGCCGAAAATCTGATATTCCGGATTAAAAACATTGAAATTCAAAACCCGTCCCTCCCGCGTCACAAAAGAGAGAGGGTCGAGAAGTCGTTAAGGGTCAGTTTCAGTCGCTCCGTGGCAAACCGATATCCCCCTTGCCTCCTACCCCCCCCCCCCCCTCCTTCCATTCTCCTCGGCCATGCCACCCCACCTCAACCCCGGGGGTAGGCATCCATCGCCCATCTTCCTGCTGGGGATATTATTTTTAAACCCCCGCAACGTACCGTGCCGCTGGAACCGCAATTTGACACAGGCGTGCCGTTTGAATTCCGAATTCAATCGGCGGGGCCGATTTCTATCCCGATTTCGCGAAATTAAGGGTGGCTCGGAAATTGATAGTGGGGCTCTGCCTGCCGGTGTTGTAAGCGTGGACGTCTATGAGTGTATTTTACGATCTGTCGCACGATCCTTACCCTCATAATCTTTGCGCTGGATATCGAGACGCGTCGACGATACGATCGCGTATACTTATTATCCACGGTGTTGGGATAATATCTATTTTCTTACGCCTCGACGCTACGCTTTTTAATATCGCGATCTCACATAAGGATCGAAATAGACACGCGTTCCTAACCGCAATCGGCTGGATTTCTTTGTTTCAGAGCCAAGGTGGTTACAGTGCTCGCAGTGCGCCAGAAGATCGTCGTCCGCCTGGGAGCTCCTACAACACGTCCAGAGCGTACACGGTGCACGTCTCTACACCTCCTCGTCGTCGTCGACGAATTCCTCGTCGAACACACCGGCGCCCAGTCCGCCGACGCCCACGCCTACCCACTCCCATCACCTGAGTCCGCCGAATCACTTGAACCTGAGCAGCAAGTCGACCGGTAGTTCGTCGGCGGCTAATTCGTCGGGTGGCACGAACTCGAGCGGCAGTAGCAGCGGACGTCAACAATTACAAACCTCCGCCTCCCTCGTCGGTGATCCGTTGCACAGTTTTCTGAGGTTACCGCAACACCTGGAGCGCAGTTTTCCGCCGATGTTCAGGCCTGACTTCTTGGCCCTGAATCCGCTGGCCGGGTACAGAGGTCTTCAGGAATTACAGACCGCCACGAGGAACCTACAAAATCTTGGCGATCCCCTGCGCGGCATGGATGGCCTGAATCTCGGTGACCCGTTGGTTCGTAGCTCTTTGGATTCCCTTAATAACGCTCGGAATCTGGCAAACTTAGCGGAGCTCTCGCACGGTCGTGGTCTCACCGGTCAGGCGCATCCTCCACCACTCGAAGCCAATCTGGATTTTTACTCGGCGCGCCTAAGGAGCCTCGCTAATCCGTCCTTAGGCGCGGCTCCACCTAATAACGGTAGCTCCACGACTAATTCGAATCCCCCGCCCCCGGTACCAACCGTACCAGTGCCAAGCGCCGTCCAGCAGCAGCAGCAGCAGCAGCAACAGCAACAGCAGCAGCAGCAACAACAACAGCCGCCGCAGAGTCATACGCAGTCGATAGAACCGCCGAGTCCTGCACCCAACAATCCCACTATCATGTCACACGGTAATCATCAGAAAGAAAATTCACCGCCTTGCTACAGTCAGAGCCCGGTGGGACACCACAACAACAACAATTCCACCGACAGCGAGAAGACCAGCCCGCCGGTGGCATCGACGCCGATAATCGCCGATTCCGCCTCGGAGACGATCTACGCTTGCGAGGTGTGCGACAAGAAGTTTCGCTTTCAGTCGAATCTCTACGTTCATCGGCGTAGTCATCGGGACAAGGAGAGGCAGTATCAGCAGGAGGGCACGCAAGACGGTCAAGGTACGGCGACCAGGTGCGAGATCTGCGAGTTGGAGGTGGCGAGTTTCGCTGAACTGAGGAAGCACATGAGGAAGGAGCATCAGGAGACACTGAACGCCGCCAGTCCTCAGGGTAGCGTCGAGACCGTACCCGACGACGGTTCGAGTTGCGACGAGAACATGGATCTCGACGAGGTGGAAGAGTGCGAGCCGAAGGTCGAGAGGGAGGACGCCGAGGAGAATACGCCGGAGGATCTGAGCACTACTCAAGGTCAGAGCGGCGAGGAGAGCAGCGGTAGGATCGAGCAGAAGCCAGCTAGCCTTGTAGGCGATCTGATGGAGAAGTTTGGATTGAGCAACATTGCGCAGTACTCGGAGGCTTACAGGCAGGCGTTGCAGGAGAATCATCGCGGTGGTTTCATCAAGACCGAGTCACCGTCGAATCTTACCAATTCTCTGAACAACAATAAGGAGAAGGACAGCGCTCTGTCGCCGACGAACTTCAATTCCTCGACGACGCCCAGCATATTCTCCGGGCAGGGTTTCCCCAGGTCCACGGGTCCTGACTTCGGTGGCCTGTGGCTGCCGAGTCCTCATTATCTGGAGAACAACGAATTTCGCAAGGCCTCGAAGGCCACCACGTCGAGCTTGGCCCTTCAGGGTTTACCGAGCCCCCTGCTCAAGAAGGAACGAAGCGGTAGGAACGACACGTGCGAGTATTGCGGCAAGGTCTTCAAGAATTGCTCGAATCTGACGGTTCACAGGAGATCGCACACCGGCGAGAAGCCGTACAAGTGCGAATTGTGCTCGTACGCCTGCGCGCAGAGCTCGAAACTGACGAGGCACATGAAGACGCACGGCAGACACGGCAAGGACACGTACAAGTGTCGCTTCTGCGAGATGCCATTCTCGGTGCCCAGCACGTTGGAGAAGCACATGAGGAAGTGCGTGGTGGTGGTGCAGCAAGGGCCGAAATTGGGAATGGCGTATCCTGGTAGTCAGGACGAGGACTCGTCGTTGAGTACCAAGGACACTTGATCTTGGAACGGAAGCCTACCGCCGATCCCGCCATTGTGGCCACACAGGCCACCTTACCCGGTGTACTGAAGAGGGGATCTTCTTCCTCAGGTGAGAAGGAGAGAGAGTGAGAGTGGGGAAGATGTGTTACAACAAACATCCACCAAGGATAGACATTAATCAAATATCGTTACGAACTCCGAGTATTCTCGATCGATTGACGGGAACGACGATTCTACGCGACGCTTACGTGAATGTCCCGAGTGTACCCTAAAGGATCTCCCTGAAATCAAGATCACTTCTCGGAATGAGGAGAGGTAGTAGGTGGACGAACTTTGAAATTCGATCAAAGGACCTGGAAACGGTCCGCAAAAAGGAATTATAACGAAACAATTAGGAAGCGACGGTTTCGCTTGAGACTCTACGAGAGCAAACGGGGTCCTTCCGATTAAGGGGATTCGACCCCGAAGAGCAGACGTCCAGCAGACGCAGGGAAAATGGAGAACGAGGAGGAGGAGGAGGAGGAGGAGGAGGTGGAGGAGGTGGAGGAGGAGAAAGAGAGAAAAAGATAGAAAGAACGAGAGGGCAGGTACTCGATAAGTCCTACTCTGTGTTTTAACTCAACTACAGAATCGAACGAATGGTTACCACTTTGCGAGTCTCAGTACAGCTATTTAAAATATATCCTTATAAATAGTTATAAATAAAGACATTATAAATATAAATATGCATATATATATATACATATAAAGAATATAAATATATATATATAAATATAAAGTATAAATGCAAATATACAGAATATAAATATTATACATAGGATAATGAACATAGTGACTTTATTATCGCATTTGAAGATTATTTATTTAATAATAGATATATATACATATTGTATGACGTAATATATTCGTGTCTACGCATACGGACGTATGTGTGTATGCATATACATATATTACGGAGACCTGCAACCACTCTGCATGTATTAGGAAAGAAACACGGAGAAACGAAGTGAGGGTGGGGAGGGAGAGAGGTGGTCAGAGACAGAGAGAGAGAGTAAAGAGAGGATCTTTTGTACATTATACGACGTCGCTTCGCGAAACGCATCGATCGATGCTCCCGATTCTTTTTTTTTTCTTTTTAAATAAATTTCTTTCCCCAAGGGAAAGAATATAACGGCGACCTCGACGATCCTGTGTGTACATACTTAAACATCGATATTCGAAACCCTGTTAGGTATCGATGACCTAGGATACTGTGAGTACTTGACCTACGTAATATTATTATGTAAAGTAACTCGGAACACGCGCTACGTTCTAGGTTTTAAGCTCTAGCTCGATCCTATGTAAAATGTATTATATCTATTAATAGTACGTTTATTATCTTTACCACATTGCTATTATTACATATTATTATTACCATTTCTATTATTGCTTATTGATATGATTATTATTATTATTGTCATTATTACTATTATGATTATTGACATTATTATTATTATTATTATTCATTGTCGCTATTATTACAGCGGTTGCAATGAATGTGAGCGCCGTTTTCATTATTTTATCCCGATATTAAATTATTATCGAAGATGTTTTTAACGGTTAAGAAAATGCCAAAGTTGTTTAGGTTTATCGTCGCTATTAAAATCGTGGCGCGCGAGGTGCCCGTCGAAATTGACTCGTTGCTCCCCGTGATGTTGAAGAGAAAGAGAGAGAGAGAGACGTTGAAAATGGGGATCGTGATTTAAACGAAAAAAAAAACAAAACAAAAAGAAATACTATCCGTGATGGAAGTACTCGTTACGCCCAGCGTCGAAAAAGTCATACGCGAGACATCGATGGTCACTTCGTGATTTCGCCGATACTATTATTAGCGCGTTTGTTCGTTGGTTATATTTATTGTCGACGCGGCTGATCGGATCGCGAACGGCTTTCGCAGGATCGAGTCGATCGTTGATCCTGCGAAAATCGTCGGATCTACCACGAGGCGCATCGGTTGAATTTTCTTTATTTTTTTTTTCTTTTTCATTTTTTTTTCTGTTCTTTCAATTCGTGCCCAAGACTGAGGTATTCGCGGGCGATCGTCCTTTAAATATAATTTTTTTTTCCTTTCCTTCAGCGTTCCATTGAGAGGATATCGTTTCAATTTCTTTTTTTTCCTTAAGTTTCCTAAAACGCCTCGTTGTAAACGATTTCGAAGGGGACTGTTCCTAAAAAAAAAAAGATGTAGGCAATAAGGTAATAACTCCAGAGACGGGATAATAGGTATGCGTGTGAACGTCTGGTATGCGTGGTTTTACGGTTTCGCGTGTGTGTGTGTACCGTTCGTTTGCTCGCGCGTCGTTACGATAAAGTGCGAGAGGGACGCGGGATTGGAGTGGCGATGCTCGGCGAGATCGTACGACGGAAGGATGTGCGTGTTTGATGAGTGCGCGTGCGTATCGGTGAAATTAAGAAAAAAAAAAGAAACTCATATCAGATAGTTCTCTCGGTGTTAGACGTGTACGGCTCTAGATAAAAATCTCGTTATCTAGTTAAAAGTTTGTTAGATTGATTCTGAAATACGTACATGCCAGGCTCCGTTTATACGACATTGTAAATAATGGCACTGCCCGTAGCAAAGATACCGAAAGACAGAAAGGGGGAAGGATGAAAGAAGAAAGAGAGAGAGAGAGAGAGAGAGCAGTAGGAGAGGATTTGAGGGGGGGGGGGGGGGGGTCGAAGGTGAGAAAGATACGGAGAATCAGGCAGACGAATGTCGTCGAAAGAATATTTCGAAAGAGAAAAAAAGTAATAATAATAATTGCATCAATTTTTTCATGTAACGATGACGTTTTATCGTCTTTATAGAAATCGAATAATCTAATTACCAACGATTGCCCATCTTGCTGCGTACGGCTAACGGTTAAACGGGAAACAAGCAAAGAGACACGATGGGTCTTCATCCTTTTTCGAAAGACTTCGAGACGCGAAGTCCGGGAAAATACAATAGAGTAAACGAAAGAAACAAAACAAAAAAAAAAGAGAATACAATTCCTGGCGGAGCGGCACCGCTGCTCGTATGTGTAATCGATGAAATAAAAAGAAACCTACGGAACGATACCACGAAATGCATACTTTGGTTCCAAAAGTTTTTCTCGTCTTTCTTATTCGAATTCATCCCACATAGGACCAAGTTCCCTGCCTCACGAATTAAAAAGAAAAAAGGAAAAAAAAAAAGAGCAAGAAGAAATCACACACGCAAATCTCGCGGCGGGCGATCGCGCCAGCGGGACACGGCGCGAAACGAAACTCCGAATTTCGAAATTCCGAGAGAATTACAGGGAAAACGAGATCGCTTTCGGATCGTTGAAATTTTCGAAACTACGACGTACGCGCAAATTCATTTCGTTTCTCGCGGACACCGCTCATCTTTCCTCGTTTAACCATTTGAGTCCACGAGCTCTCGTCGACGTCGTGTCCCGCTCGCCGATCTCTAAAACGTTTCTACACAGGGTAAACCAAGTAAAATGGTAAACGATAATCCCAGAAAGAATGTCAGAAGTATAGTCAAATGAAATATCTAGACAGTTAAATAAATAAAGCTAAAAAGTATTTCCTATAATATAGTAAGCGAATGAACGAGAGGCACGCAAGATACGAGTAACGGGGGATAATCACGGAAAACGAATAAACGAAAAAAAAAAAAAATGAGGTATCGTAGCAGGGAAATTGGATTTTAGTGAAAAATCTTCTGATCCAGGGTAAATAATCCGAGGCTCGGTTTCTAGAGACAGCGTGACTAGGTTAAACCTGGCATTTGAAACACTTTTAACCGAGGATCGACATTAAGGCAATACGAAAGCAAGGCGTCTCGGAGTAAAATCCGATCAAAGCTCGCGACAGCTTCTGATCGATTTTCCTCCGCAGAAGCCCCTAATTATAAACATAGCAGATACGGTGTATGTCTTGTGCGATTCAAATAAACCACATTGTTTTTAAATAATCAGCAAACGTGTACTTTTACCCCATGCCCCCCGATCGCCAAGTTTTCCTCACCTCCTTTATCGTATTCCAAGTTCGCTGTCCAGGACCGATTTTCCGATTTCGCGATGTAGCATCGGGTTTTAACATTTTCACGAGAGCGGTAAGAAAAAGGGTTCCCACGTATGTAGAACGCGACCAAACGCACGATGGTTAATCGATCCTCGGTCTCTAATCGATCGATTACTCGAAAAAGGGAAAGGGTCGCTTTAACGACGCATCCCGCGCCGCCCGTTTCCGATACGCCTCCGCCCGTTATAGAAAGCTCGTTACATAAATTGTTTAACTCGTTTCGAGGCATTACTATCGAACGCTTATTATGTGCATTGCGTAACGCGTTTCGCAAGATCTCCTCCGTGACTCGCTCTTAGAAGCGCGAACGACACGTTTTACAATAAACTTCTTTCTCTCGTCCAATACTGCCGGGGCGTGATATATTTTTAGCGTGACTCCTCGGGCCGATAATGAATAAATGAATAGTTTAATCTCCCGGGCGAATGTTAAGCGTTAACCGGTTTAAATTACTTAAATCTTTCGGGTCCGTATTCATGGTGTATTCATGAGCCATGGGCGGAGAGAAGTATTTGGCGTGTCTTCTAATTATTTAGCAAATTCATACCCGCGAACCGCACTACAATTTTCATGAGAAATATAGCGTGCCATCTTACGTTGAAACTCCGCACCGCTAGTTCCAGCTCAGGTAACAATAGTCACCCTCCATTGGAGGGGGGGACTGGATGCTCTGGCGCACGTCGGGTTGCAGGTACGAAGGGATCGCGCGAATTCCTCTCAGACAGATTCTCGTACCGCGCGAAACAGATTCTTTCAAAGATCAACGTCTCCGGGCCCGATTGAAATTACTTTCAATCGCCGAACTGTTCGCGGTCCAGCGACAACGCGGTGCAAGCGATAAAGATTTCAACTTCCAGTCACGTGTATTCATTAAACTTCGATAACTCCGCTCGAGAAGTTCCCTCGTTACGCGCGACAAGATTCTTCGGAAAAATTACAATTTAATTATCAAATAATCCAATCAACGCGAACGACGCGATAAATTCAATTACCGCGCGCGCTCGCGACGATCGTTATTACCATCGCGTTGCGATATCTCGCGAACGCGTTCCTCGGGGCAGCCTCCGTATCCCCCCCCCCCCTTCCGTTCATAGATCTTTCGAAGATGTCAAAGCCAAAATTACGTGTCATAAAGTTCGAAATCCAGACGTAACGCCGGCAACGAAACGTCGCTCTGTCGTGGGCTCGGTAATCGAAAGCCCAGAGCTCACTTCAATGGCGCGGTGCGCGTCTGCCGCGGTCTCTGTTTCGCGGTAATCGACTCGGTGCGAGCAAACAACGGCATGCGAATTCAAAGTTAAGACAATGCCGTTAATTTTTGGTCGGTCCCCCATTGTTCCGCGGGCACGTTCATCTGTCAACCGGCACCGACTTCTGCCACGTTTCGGTGCCGAGCGGCGAATGGGAACCAATTGGAACGACGGATCGTTTTTCACCAGTTACCGGCAGTTTCGAGAAAATCGGACGTGGTTTTTCTTATCGCGCGCGCGTCGACGCGCTTCGAATTATCCTGAAAAAATGTCAACAATCCCGCGAACGAGGAAACGACGAACGCGCTAGTATCCGCGAGTAGGCCCTGGTCAATAGTTTCGCCGCGAGTTTCTCGGTCGTTTGAATGCGTGTTAACTATGGTGACGTCACCACAATGGCGGACACTAATCTCCACGTCAGGAGCAGAGGTGCCCCCGCGCTCTCACCCTCCCCTCGCCAACCCTTTCTCGTATGCCGCTTTCGTCCCTGATCTGTCGGTTTTCCGGACAAAATATGTCAAACTCTCCCGCCTCCCATCCGCCAGTCCTCTAACCATTCGTATACGTCGCGAGCGTAGAAAACAGCGCCCGCGACTGCGAGCAGCAGGCAGCGCGATAAAAAAAAAAAAAAAAGAAAAACATGCCTACGCTTCCGCTTTTTATTGTTACGTTTCGTCAACTATTCTCCGAATTTCTCTTTCGACGTTTCGGGGAAATTTTCGGGCATCCGGTACGTACGTATTTTGTAGAGTGCTCCTGCCTTTTTGCCGTGTCCCTTCGACCCTTAAAAAGAGGGGGTTGCATTATTCTTTTCTTTTTTTTTTTGCAAAATTCATGATTTTTGGAACCGAGCGACGAACGAGACTTGCCCTCGATCGCGTCGCGTTCTTACGGGTTACGTAATTGTTATTCCAGTGAAGTGATTGGAAGTAATTTAATTGAATTATCACGATCTTTGTTAATGAAGCGAGGCTTCCTCGCGGTGAGATGCATTTATTATTATTTTATTTCCTCGATTATCGACAAAATGTAAACACGAGCGGACTTTATTTCTATCGGCGCTTCGGTTGCAATAATTATGCTCTCGCGAATTATTCGAACGCAATTGAATAATTTCCCGAGCCGAAGTAAATTATAAGTGGTCATGGCCGCTCGATCGGACGCTTCTAGTCGCGCGAGGCAGTTTTCTTTGAATAATTAAATTATTATTCGAGCACGATGCCAAGTAACTTTATTCAACCGTCATAATTCCTTGTTGACGAGGAAAAAATTGTGATCGTACGACTGTGTAGCTACTCGTTCTCGGTTTTACGACACGTTATAGGTTCGAGGAAAATTTATATGCATCGACGCTTCGTTAGAACAATTTACTAGCAGCGAAACATTTGTTAGCTACGAGCGGTATATCGGATCGTAGATCGCAACTTTTTCCATACGTAGTTCGCACCTGAGCTACCTGAACTCCACCAGCGACAGCGTAATACACGGTTGCCTACTAATAGGTGGTACAGTTCCCTACAAAATTCCCTCCCTACGGATCCGGTTTTAAGGGTAGTCTATAGCCCCTGCAACGAAAGAGACTACATTCCCGCGAGGATACGACCGGAGAAACTACCGAGTAACTTTTAATTTATACGAAAGAAGCACCGTCAACTTGGAATATCTTTAAATTTAAGGACTCCGACGAACTTGTAAACGATACGCAAATCGAAACAAACGTATCCAGTTTCGTTAAGGTATTGCCGAGCATCCATCTCGTGTATGCAAATTACGGATCTGCGAATTATGCGACTTATATCTTTAGAGGATGTTTCATTAATTTTGCATAAATATATGGAACTTTAATTACACGAATATATATGAATGTACAATCTTTCGCGGATGAAGTCTACGAAGGAAATACCGTAAACTCGGAATGTACTCCATACGGGTACAGGATACATCGATTTAAACGATACGTTTCGTTTCATCGTACGTTTCGAAATTCCAAGCATCGATCTCACGTTACAGCCGAATTATTAATCTGTAAACTATACTACCCATCTTACCAAGTATAAACCATGAATTATGCGTAAACAGGTAAACACGAAACTATGAATAAATAAAATCTACGAAATAAACGGCGTCAACTCGAAGTAAGTAGCTTCAAATTTGCAAGTACCCCGATAAACTTGAAAACGCTACATAAATTAAAGCAATACGTCTCGTTTCATCGTGCATTTAAAAATTCCAACTATCGATCTCAGGTTATATCCGAATTCTGCAAATTTTACTACCCATCATCCCGAATATAAACCATAAATTATGTTTAAACGGGTACAGACGAATCTATCCATAAATAAAATGTGATAAAAGAAACTGCGGCGACGCGAGGTAGCTTCAAATTTGAAACGGACCCCGACAGACTTGAAAATGCAACATAAATTAAAACGATACTTCCCGTTTCGTCGAACGTTTCAAAATTCCATGCATCGATCTCGCATTATGTCCGAATATACTAATCTGCAAACTGTACTACCCATCTCCCCAACTATAAACCAACGAATTACCCATAAACACGTAAACACGAAACTATCGGTAAATAAAATGTACGAAAGAAACGACGCCGACTCGAAGTACCTTCGAATTCGTACGGACCCCGACAAACTTGTGAACGCCACATAAATTAAAACGATACGCCCGGTCTCGCTGTACGCTTCGCGATCCTAAAGCACCGATCTCGCGTTATATCTGATTTACTAATCTGCAAACTGCGCTACTCATCTTTCCCCGTGTATAATCCAACGTATCTCGCGTAAGCGCGAAAAGACGCGATCGCCCGTAAATTAAATCCTTACGAGTATACTCCGGAGGTGAGCGCTATCCCACCGAGAGGGGTCGAACGATTATTTTCTCCTCGGAATCTTAATGCTTGGTACGTATTATCCGTTTCCCCGGGTCCGTGGCGACGCGACTCTAGGAGGGGGATAAAAAAAAGAAGGACACGACGGAACGCAGGTTAACTACCGACCGGGGGGTACGAAACTCGAAGTTTGTTAGATCGTGGAATTAGTCGGCTGTTAAGCCAGATAAGCAGTCAACATGGACGAAAACAATTGCGTTGGATTAGTCGAGCCTCGTGTTCGCGGAGCTGTCTCGTTCTTGGTTAAAAGATTAAGTAATGTTCATTTGTCTCCGAGTTAAACCGCCGTTTAGAATTCGTATTGCTTCGGCCATTGTTTCGAGATAAAACATTGGAGATCGCGAGAGAAAAAAAAGAAAGAGAGAGAGAGAAGAGGGGTAATACTTTGCTGCTTCCCGCACCTCCCCCTCCCCCTCCCCCTTCGCCATCGCCGCGCGATACCGAAGCGACCGCGGGGAGAAAATCTCAGGCTTACTCGAGCAAATTTGTTGAATTATCTTATCGTTGAATGTCTCGTCGAGCGGCACGACGTCGAATTAATTTCAATCTCATTATTGCCGATACCGCTCCGTTCTAGCCGCCATCCTTCTCAGTTTCTCGATAAAGAAACGGAGAAGTATTGTCGTTCGAAGCTCTTGATCTCCTAGCTTTTACAACCTGCGCCTAATTAAATGGTTATTCCTAAATCAATTACTCCAACGTTCCTTTACGCGATTCCGTGCGCGATACTTTATTTTCGGTTTTCTGATTTGGGACTGAGACGCCGAAACCTTCGCACATTTATCGCACATGTGTTTCTAAAGTGATACAAGTTAAAAATTGAGGTAAAGGAAAAGTGACCCGTCAAGACTTGGGGGAATGGTGGTCTTTATTTGAAGTAACAGTAGACATTCGATAACCCTTTGAAATGTGTTGGCAATAAAAAAAAATAACAATACGGTGATAACTCAAAAATATCATTTTTTAACTTGAGTCGTTTTAGAAACACATTTGCGATAAGTCCATTTATAGCCACACAAACTATTTAGTAGATTCAGAAAAGTCGTGTGGATTGATAATTTTTCTTAAGGGTACTCGAATATTAGGTTAATTTCAAATTAAACATGTTTCTTTTTTTAATACGTTTACTACAATAAAATAATTCAACGGTTACGTATCGATTACAGAACTTTATCGAACTTAACCATCTTCCTCGTCGACTCAAGTGTTGTTCCTCGACGTGTACAAATTATTCGAACAACGCGCAGCGAGGTAATCAAATTCAGAACAAAGGTATAAGAATTTCGATCGATTAAAGCGTCGAGGTACGCACGGCGTTCCTTCTAGCGCGTACTTGCCCCGCTCGCGTATCGAGGGTGCGAAAGATCGCCGATATATTTCAAGGGACAGAAAATCCACCCCCAAAGGGTCAGTATTCGCTTGCCAGAAGGGTGGCTTTGACCAATCCAGTGCGTGGGTTTACCACCCCGTACCACTGACCAATCGAGGACCATTTCGACGAGCCTACGCGACCAGTATCGCCGTAAATATACCGTACCTTCATCGAATAGGATTGCTCGATATTCAACGTGCAACGCATTGATTAACCGTAATAATTAATAACAACGTCAACCTCATTTCTCCAACCGCGATAATTAATCCCAACCAACTTAAATATCAACGATATCGTCCTTAACCTTTATCCAAACAATCGTCCTTCTAGCGATAGAAATCGCGCGCGTTATCAAAGAACGATGCTCGAACAAAGCGTCGAATCCGAAGGAAAGTAGTGGAAAAATGTGCGCTCACAAATACCGCGGACCTACATTCGGGCTTTAATACACGCGTACTTAGCGAGAGGCGTCGCAAAATTTTCTATTAAATCCCCCGACATCGTTCACCTCTCGCCAACTATCATTAAAGGCACAAGTATCTCAGGTTTTGCAAAATTCACGTACGCGCCGGGTGGTAGGTGGATACCAGGGCAGCGAGATAATAATGATGAAGTTCGGTGTCCGTGTAGCCGAGTGGATGGCGAGACCGGGAGGGTTGAAGCCAACGGAAGGAGAAAGGCAACCCCACCCGCCCCCCGTCCGGAGGGGGTGGGTTATACATTTGAGTACATAAATGTATGTAACTTTGAGTTTGTGTTGGAGTGGGCGTCGGCCATCTTGTCCGGTGGGTATTGACCGAGGCGACCGCCAGGCGAGAGACATGCCATGGCGGGCAAACCACCTCTAGTTACTACCACCGGCGCTAATTGCTCTTATTAGTTAAATCCGTGCGGTATCGTTGCCGAGTTGCGCCGACAGAGGAGAGAGAGAGAGAGAGAGAGAGAGAAGAAGAGAGAAAAAAAAAAGGCAAGTTCGACCCACTCCACGACGGGGATCGGATCTCGGGAATCGCGCGGACGACGATCCCTCTGGCGTCCTGTAAGTGGAAATCGTGAAATCGAAAATAAGCGTCACGTTATTCATCGGGGAGGAACGTACGATTCTAAACGATACCTATGGTCGCGAGATACGAACTAGAAATAATATTCAAGAAAAAAAAAACACGAATAATCGAGCGTATAGTAACGAGTATTTCGTTAATAAATCATAGCGAAATTTTTCTTCATAAATATGATCATCGTCGTGTATATGAAGATCGATTTCGCCATGATTATTTTATTAAGAGAAGGATATTCTTCGATCAACTATGTCACTAGCGGTTGAAAGCGGATAACGGTATTTTTTGTGTGTTTTTTTTTGGGCAACTTTCTGAGCGCGAATGAGCGTAATTTTAACAAAAACTGTGGCCCGTACGCGATTCGTATATTATGCCAGCGAATGTACTCGAAACCCGTAACTATTGCGCTTAGCTCGAGCAACTTTTAACTGTTTCGAAACTGACGGGAGATACGTGTTCCATGGTACGTTTGATACTCATTAATGCTGGAAACCTCGAACTGCTGAAGCTACTTAATAAATATAAACCGAGAATTGTTTCAGTTTATTTTATATTCACGGTGGGTACTTCGTAAAAAATCTTCTTCGCTCGTATTATTTGATACAACGACGGAAACAATGTTTTCCTTCGATATTTATAAACCTAAAATGTGTCAAACAGAGCGACGTGGGTAAAGAGAGAAAAGATCACGAGCGACGGAATTTTAGTTTCTTTCCAAACACATTTCGTCGATTCGCGTATGCGTATTAATGTGCAAGTAGGAAATATATTTCACGGGGACGATCACCGGTAAATTCAATTAACGTACAGAATTATTCGCGAGCAAGCCGGGTATTAATGAAACGCCTTATAATCCTAACTAGCACGGGTTAAAAAAAAAAAAAAACTTTCGCCCGACGGAACTTTATCAATGTAATTCCTACCTCTCGCCGACATTTTTTTCGTCGTTAGGTCTTCGCGATCCCAAGTACTTATAAAAGCACACAGAAGAATATTGTTAAATGAAGCAAATGCTAATGGAAGGAATGTAATAGAATAACCGTTCGAACTTTCCGTTTTCTTCCGAGACCCGTAGTTTACCTTCTTAAAGTATGAATTTGCATCGACCATTAAGTTTCCACGAGGCATTCCGAGTAGACACGGCTAATTGTAACGCCATCGATAAGGATTCGTGAATTCGGTAATTAATTACGTACGCTGGGATTGAATCCTCGATACATGATTTCAATCGATCCTACTAAATTCCTACAAAATTCCAACCGAATCCTTTTCTCTCATCCGATCGATTCATTCCCGTAACTCGATCGATTCGAGACAAACTTCAAATATATTCCAAATAAAGATGTAACTCGCATGTACGAAATTGAAAATCAAATTATTTGGGAATATTTACGAGCCTTAAAACCGTTGACATTCGCGAGCCGTTTTATCGGTTGCACGCACAATTAAACGACTCGTAGTATTCAAATTAATCGTTGCCACCAAATATTAATCATCTACCCCAAGATCACAACTTTGATACAAGATTACTATCGATCCTACTGCCGCGAGCATAAAATTCCAAGTACAGAAACCCCTTCCCTCCGTCCGATCGATTCGTCCCCGCAACACGAATCTTCCTCCATTTTCTAACTAACACATTCCACCCGAAACAAACTCCAAATATATTCACAACAAAAGCTTAATTATACCGTAATCCGTGAAAAATAAAAAACACTCGCGCGCGCTCTGAAACTCAAAACCCTTGATATCCTCGATCCTATCGATACGCGTCTACGCGCGAGATAAACGATTCGTACCGTTGGCATCATTAGTCACCGGTAAATCGCGATAAAAACAAACGTTACCCGATAAAAGACCAAACCGGCCGCCGAAAAGAACCATGCTCGCTCGATGCCACCTCTCGGCTCCGCTCCTAATAATCATCGTGCGCTAACGAATTGCGGAATGTCTGGCAATCTAGCGTGCCGTGTCGTTGTCCCCCGGAATTCTACGCATTGCGCGATACAACGTCCGTCAGTACACGGCACGAATGCGAGCGGAGAAACAACGCAGCTTCCTCCGGTTTGCGGCTAGCGAAAATTCCGAAGGTTCGTCCGTTCGTTCCTCGGTGGCCGCAGGAGCGTGTATACACGCGGACTCTAATTCACGCCCGGTATTTCGCGCGGCGTGTATTTTAAGGCTGGTCCCGGCTCTAAAATTCCACCCTTGCCCGGTGTTCGCCCACCTCTCCCTCCCTCCTCTCTCTCTCTCTCTCTCTCTCTCTCTCTCTCTCTCTCTCTCTCTGCTCGTTCACTGTCTGTCCTGTTTCATGTTTCTCTCCCGTGTACTCCACCCTGCCGCCCCATCTTCCTCGCTCTGTTCCCTCGCTCTTCACCCCCTCTCCTCATTCCGTTCCTGTCTCACTCTCTCTCTCTCTCTCTCTCTTCCTCTCCCCCACCCCCTGCCCCTCTTTCTCACAACATCCACCACGTTTATCTTCTCACTTACGCTCGGGAACTTCCCTCTCGTTCTAGCCTCTCTCACCGTTTCTCTTCTTTGAACACACGAGTAACCGAGGTAGGTAGTATGTACTCGTGGTGGTGGGTATAGTGGCTGTAGATATAAAGGTTGTTCGGTCGGGGGAAGGAGGGTGTACGCCGTGGGTAGGGTGGGGGGGGGGGATGAGGGGGTCGTGTAAGAGAACAGGAGGAACAGAGAATCGAAGTGGGATGGAGACACGGACAGAGAGACATCGCGAGGCAGTGGGAAAGAGAGGGAGAAAGAGAGACGGAGGAGGGATGGAGAGTTTGAGACACAGAGAGAGAGAGAGAGAGAGAGTTCTTGGACTCTGCGTGGTAGTGCAAGGGTTCGTTCGACCCTTAAGGGGTTGTGGCTAGCATCAGCCCCCCTCTGCCCCAGTCCTCAGCCACCGCTATCCCCTTTACCGACCTCCACCCCCTCTTCCCCACCCCACCCCCCCCCCCCTCTACCTTCCACAGTCCTCGTCGACCACCCAGTTAGCCACCCTCGTAGCCACCCTACGGCGGGCAAAACTACCCTACCGCCGGCGGCCATTTTACTCTCCCTTCGCCCTGGACTCGCCAAATTGTAATCCGAGGCCCCTGAAATTCCGAGCGGAGCAACCGTGGTCCGGCCTCAAAGGAGGCTTCCTTTGCCTCTCGACTTACCCTCGGATAATGATTAACGGAGTGCTCCTCTTTCTCGCCCTCGCAGCAACGCTCCTACGCTTTGTAGAACAAACCAACGGAGACTTACCGCGTCTCGGATCATGGTCGTTTGGTAACGCGCGCGTTGCCTCGATAATGAAACTGGAGATAACGCGACGGTGAATCGGCTTCTCGAGCGACGGGGGTTTGGGGGGCAGGCAGGGTTGTTTTTTTTCGATCCGACCCGGCAGTAAGGTTCAAAAGTATCAGCTACCGTGGACGACGATCGAACGGCCACCGTGACGCGAAACAACTTTGGGTCGGGTAAAAATAAAAAAAAAAAAGTGCGAATATACCAAACGAGACCGCGACCCTATTGTTTCGGTCGAAGAATGTATTACTCCCGCCCGTCCGTTGTCGATCGCGCTCGCTACCCTCGCCAGTTAGCCGGAAAATGAAACGTGAGGTAATGCAAACGGGGATCACTTTTTGGCGTCAACGGACGTTAGCTTTGCGACTACCGGATGGTAAGTATCGATGATTCGCGACGCGACTTTATCGTTGAACTAAATTTGTCTCGCAACAAAGAATACCAGGATTTCAAACAGAAATGGCAATACCATTTATTACGAGAAAGAAAAATAATAACGTTATCGCGTCGGCTATTTTCTACTCCCGATTCTATTCCCAAATCTCGATATGCCCAACGGCTACACTCGAAGAGCCAAATCGGCTGGTAATTACCACTTACGAAAATCTCGGTGCGAACGGGCTGAGAAACGACAGAGACAATAATTTCGTATCTCGGTGCTGCTCGGGCTTTATCTGATTGGACGAGGAGGTATCGGCGGGAAATTCGCGATTATCTGTTTATGGTGCGGTTAATGGAAGTCATGCCGAGCCGTAACAGCTCGGGCCTCGCGTCTCCCCGATATTCGCTAATAATAATCTGGAACGTACTTACCTTAGACGGGCTGCGCAGCTTGGCCGAATAAAATTAATGTTCGACGCAACGTCGCGACGGAGGGAAGCTGAAGACACGGGAATGCGGGACGGGGGAGGGGCACGGGTCGAGACCTTTCTCGGTGCATTTATTTCAACGTCATTTCAATTGTTAGTAAACTCCCTTCCGCATTGTATCGCTCACAAAATGCGTTTAAAGAGCGCCGGAGCGCTCGGCGAGCACTCGCTTTTCTTCTCGTCGACGGGAACTGATATAACGCTGCCGCGATGCTCGTCGTGGTAAAGCGGACCCCCGCGCGTCGGTTGTTTTATTGAAAATTCCGCGAGATGCCTGTGAACACGCAACGAAGAGGAGAGAATGTAAAGTAACGTTTAAAGATTCGTCGTTAATGTAGATCGTGAGAGTACCGGGACGCACGCGAGGGATGAATCTCGTATCTCGTAAAGGGGATGTTCGGCACGCGAATTGACGAGTATATTCTTCGAGGGGCGCTATTTATCTAACTTTCGACGAGATTTTATCGCCCTGGAGATAATTTGTTGTGCAGTAACATTAGGCGGTCGCCACGACATTTGTCATTCCTTGCGCGCGCCTCTGTGTTGACAGGACTGGCCCAGTTTCAGGGGCGAAGTTCAAGGTAAAAACCGGACTGAGAACTGGATCGTCCGGTGACAGGACCCCTCTGTCCCGCGTCATACTGACCACAATCGCCCGTGTAGACAAATTTGTATCAGTGGTGATCAACTATTAATACGCGGTGTCCGGCGGATATATCATAATTCAATTTCAATTCCATTTCTCGCGCGGTGGAAATTGTTCCGCGGGAGAGGGTTGACGTACCCTCAACTCCAATGTATCCGTGCGCGGATTTTCGAATCTGTAGATTATCGGTGCGTTTCGTTGGGCAAAATTATGTTGTTTCGAACGTTATCGCCTGTACCGAAAATTCTCCTCGTTCGCACGAAATGTCCTGTAATAAATATCGCTTAAAGACCTGCAAATTTGAAAATCGGGAGGTGATTAACTATTGATACGCGGTGTTCGGCGCATGTATCGTAACTCAAATTCAATTTTATTTATCGTGGAGAAAAAATTGTTCTGCGGGAGGGGGTTAATATACTGTCATAACATAATGCAAAATATTTTATTACAATTACATAGGCTCTCTCGATAACGCACTTTGGTTCATTTTTCGGCATACCGAGGAATACCGATTAACAGTGTTCGGCCGATGGAAATTTTTGACGTCGCGCAACATGCGAACGGTGTACCGAGGAAAAAGGTTTATGGGATTCCAGCTGATCGTTCATTTGAAGAACGGTTCGGGCGGGATAGTCGAAGCGATCGCTCTGTCCAATTTTCTGGATTTCTCGTGCACGAACTTCTAGAGATCCGGAAACGAATGTGAAACGAAGGCACGGGGGAAGGGAAAAGGGAGACGGAAGGGGAGGGTTTGGGAGGCAAAAAGGACCTTTCCAACGATGGTTTGCCTCCTGAGCGTATATACATACGTACGTATATCGACATCGGTCATGCATGACAAGACGCCTGACTGGTCACGCCGGTAAAAACGAGGAAAACGCGGAGAATACAAACTCGCTGCGTTCCTTTCGCGCCATTTCAAGACTCTCCTCTGCCAACTTCCTCCTCCCCCCACCTCCCCCTTTTTTCTCCGCGCACAGCATCGAACGATCTGTGTCAACTACCGTTACAAAAAGCGCGTCGCATTCGACATAGGCGTAGAAAGTTTTGCGATAAAATTTAAAGTTGCCCGTTAAAAAAAAAAAAGAAAAAAAAATACCCGTTGGGGAAAAAAGTGCGCTTGACATAAAATCGGTGGGTAGGTACTTTCAGACTGCGCGGCGATACTCGTGAAACGCGAGGACCTCTCCAAATCCGGAGGTAGAACTTTCGGTACCGTGTATCAGCGAGAAGACCGTGATTTTACCTCTAATTAATACCATTCGCGCGCACTTCATCTGGTCCCCGTATCTAACGAAGATGATCGTTAAGCGAGTGGAATCCCTGACGGTAACGAACGCGCAGCGCTCGTAAATATTCGACGGACGATACGCGAACGCGGAGAATCCATCCGGCGGGAATAAAAAGGGAATTTTTACGCCGAGCATCAATATGAAAAGGAAGTATCGCGCGACAAGTCGCGATTCTTATCTCGATTCTGTTTCCCCATCCCTCTCTCTCCCTCTCCCTCTCTCTCTCTCTCTCTCTCTCTCTCTCTAGGCTCTCCCTAGCGCGCGTAGAACGTCGGTAAGAAGGAAGAACGACCCATCTCTCTGGATACTGCTACTCGTAAAGGAGGGTAGTAATCGAAGCGCGGAAAGATGCAAACTCGTACGACGGACTCGTACGCATTACGAGGGCCTCGCAATCTCTCCATGCAGTTTTTCAAGAACGAGTCGGCGGGAGAGCGCGTGCCCTCGACTGATAAGGCCACCTTTATCAAAAATCCTCGTCTCCCTCTCCACCCTCCTTCGAGCATCCCTTTCTTTCTCTCTTCGATTCCCCACCGCTCGCTTTCGTCCCACCGGCCACGAGAGGGGCAGGGGGGGGAGGGAGGGTGAAATTTTTGGCCGCCTTCCTCCTCCGTCTTCGCGCCGTGATTCCCAAATTTATTACCCGCACTCGCGGATGGCGGTTATTACGAAAATTCCAGCGCCGAACCGACGCGCCGCCGACGGCCCTCCGGTACCGGCGGGACGAATCAGGCATCGATAATTCTCACGGCACGTTTCGCACGAAATTCGAAAACGAGCGCGAAAATCCGGCGAATTTCCAGAACAGTGCGTCGTATCGATTCGAGTTTCCGTGGGCGTTGCTATGAGATGGACCCTTGTACAGCTCGAAGAGCGAGAGCGAGCGAGAGGACGAGTGAGTGAATGAGCGAAAGAGGGAGAGAGAGAGAGAGAGAGAGAACTTGAGTGTCGCCAGGCTACCCTCCACCTCCTTTACCTCCTCACCTTCGCGACAACCCACCCTCGGTCTCTTCCTCCGACCACTCTACAACCGTCCCCCCCCCCACCCACCACCCTATTTCACCTCCTCCCCACCCCCACCCCCCCCCCTGTTTCCTGCTCCCGTTATTACTTCTACAAATATACAAGGTATCACATTCCGTGATCGAACTCTCGAGACCGAGGAGGCGCGCGCGACGGCAAATTCGATGGAATCGCCCGGCTAATACCCGCTTCAAAAGAAAAAGGGCGCCGAGGACGGTACAACGTTCACCTTTGAGAGGCGCGATCTTGCCGTACGATTCACGATTCACCTGACCTCCCCTTCCCCTTCCCCTACTCCTCCCCCGCTCCCCCGCTTACCCCCTGCTTTTACCCTCTTTTCCTTGCTCCTATCGTCCTTTGTTCGACCTACGTGTCTCGAGTAGGAAATAATGTGAAAGATCGCGGAGAGGAACGACGGAGAATCAGGCGCGCGACGGAGCGACGACGCTCCTTATTGTCCTTCTCTCTGCAGCGTCTCTGAACTTGACGCGAGAGGAGTCTCGAGAGGAGTCGGGAAAGAGAAATGCGCGGGATGTTAAGATACTTGGATGAACCTTAGACGATACGCGTGGATAGACAAAAGTCGTGCTCAAAAGTTACGCCGTGCCATCTCTCGCCATGATCGTTCCCCGCGATTGAAATTCCGTTTCGCCGCGTGTCTCGTACGAGGATTCATCTTTTTTTTTTTTTTTCTTTATCCTGTCCCGCCCCGTGGAAGTTGGTTAGTCAGTCTTGGTCAGCCCCGCGCGTAATTAGCGCGTGACGCGGTTTCCAGGTCGCGTCGGTGAACGAAAGTGTACGCAGGGCGACGAGTACACGACACTTGTCGGACGGAACAGGTACGGCGAAAGGGTCCAGCATCCGGTCGGACGAGATCAGGGATCACGGGTTAATCTGCGTGTATCTCGTCGGTCCACTTCGCCGCCGTACGAATCCTGTTTAGAGGGATGCTCCCCATGCGCGTTCCCTGTCGACATCCCAAAGGAGATAATAATTCCGCTCGTAATTCATTCTCCGCTCAAACTCGCGGAAGTATCTTCCTCGGGCGTTCTCGTTTCGCCAGCAAACTTGAAATTTACCACGCGAACGTTTCTTTCGCGACGATTCCATTGTCGCCGTCGCGCAACGCGTGCGAGTGAGAGAGAGAGAGACGAGGACGACGCGAACCACTCAACCCCTTCCGTAGATCGTACAAATCGCGTAACGTCTTTCCCGCCGCGTAGTACGCGCGTAACTAGCTACTCGTGGAGGCGCAAATTATGTACACCGTCCCTTACATACCCCGTATATCACGCGGAGAAGTATGGAAAAAGGCCAACAAGATGTAAATCCGAGGGTTTCGTATCAACTCCAGCGGGGAGGGGGTTCCGAGAGTACGGGTCTCCGGGAGAGTCCTTCCGGAAGGAGTCTCCCTCAGCCGGGCTCTACTCCTTCTTTCCTCGCGTCCTCTTACGGTTTCCATGACGCACGCACGTCAGGAAATAACGGGTAGCCTAGACTCACTTAATTGGGTCCGCCATTTTCGGTGGCGCGACCCCTCGAAAAGGCTCACCGTTTCCTCCCCCTTCCATCGCCGCAACCTCTCTCTCACCCCCCACCCCCTTTCCCTCCCCCGCCGCGGGAAAGGACTTCGGAAGGGTTGCCCACCAACACCAACCGCCCCCGACCCTCGAGGCCTTCCCGCTCGACCCGAGTGGCTTTTGTTTTCGCCCCCAAAAGGGTCCGCCATTTTGAATTTATGATAACCGGGAGTTCTCCGGGGCTCGGACACCGAAAAACTTCGGTCGTTAGTGAAAGTTAAGAGCGAACCCCTCTCTTCGGTTCCCCGGCCACTCCGGCGGCAGAGCGTGCGGAGTCATTTTCCGTAATAAGAGATGGATACGCTCCTGACGGACAGTACGTAAATGATAAACGCACCGGCGATGAGAGCTACAATCTTCGCAGTTGATATCGGTGTCGTTCGCGAGAAGACGCGTAATGGACGCACGGGGACGAATTAAGGGGGCGGGGGGTTATCAATTTTCAAATCAACAAACTCCACGCGGGGATATGACAGATGGTTTACCTTCGACGTGCTGCATATTGTGGGATATCGCGAAACGTATTGCCATCGCTCTCAAATGCGAGGAATATCGGTTTTTTTCTTTTAATACTTCGATTGATGTAATCGACCAGTCGTAACGACGGTGCGTAAGTAGGTGTAGTCAGGGCCTTTTTTTGGCGCTGGCACTCACTGCTTGTGAAGGTTTTTGTTAAAGAAAATTATATTTAAATATGATTTATATGGGATTAAAACATCTTCTCCTATGTCACGAAGAGCATGCAGAATTCAACCAAATTTATTATATTTTTTGGTCAAATGTTAAATTGGACAAAAAAACAAATGCAATTTGCAACTAAAGACTAACTTAAAATGCCGTCTTGTATCATTTTGACGAATTATATAAATATGGATTGTAACTATGTGTAAATATGTGATTGGAAATATTTTAATTGACCACCACATCATAGTTATAAAAATATATAACCACAGTCTTTTTATCTACGTACTTTGTATTCCATTCGTACGAACGACCTAACGCACCTGAAATCAATATTAACGAAACTTCGAAATATTCTTATAATATTCTTTCACACTTCCAAATATTTCGTTTAGGTCCTTGGAAAGTTACTATCTGTACTCCAACCACCGGTTTTCAAGTTTCGCTCGTACAACAAATTGATATAACTTTCAAAAGCTTAAGTGGGCCATATTGATTACAGATACCTCACGTTTGCTTTCCCTCGACCATCGTTTCTCACGTCCATCGATCTCTCGACGGTCCTTTCTAAAACACCGGACCGAGGTTTCGCTGTATTTAATGGATCTTCCTCCTGTGGATGGGTCCAAACATGGATTTTTTTTCAATTGTACTTTCATACCGTACAACGTCTATGGAATGTATAAAAAAAAATTTTCTACTTCGATTCCAAAAACTCGGCTACAATTTCTGAACGAGTCGACATTGTGGTCCACATTTCAAATTATTTTACCAACCTCCGCTACTTGTCCCGACAAATTTTTGAGACTCCATCTTGGGACCGTCATTCCTACTAAATAAATATTTGCAACAACAAAAAAATATTGTACCATATAATTATTATTGCCAATGAAAAGCATATAAAATTTAAAATCAATCCATCAAGGAGTTCCACGGCAAAAAGATTCCTAAAAAAAAAAAAAAAAACAGCCGTTCCATACGTATTTCCCCCCTCGAGTCTTCGTCGTTCCCGTTCCACCTACGCGTTCGCGCAGCTTCCGCACGATAAATTTCTAACGCTCTCAGTCTCCCGATTCGCGTGTCGCGCGTGTTACTCGCACGCCCTGCGTCCAGGAATATTCGTTTACTGCGAATCTAATTTCGCGACTAGAGGACGCTTAAAGGAGGAGCGGAAATGCTTCGGTGGGCGGCCCGTGAAGATTTTTCGCCAAGGTCGCGATAATTCGATATTCCGGCCGGCGAGATAGTTTAGTTCAAATTCGATGTCCGGAGGAGCGGGCGAGGGAGTGGTTCGACGGAGATGTCAAGTTAAAACAATTGCGTGGGTGGGTGCAGTAGCGGCACGCAATATCCTGACTCCTCTAATTCGATTAGGGAACTAGCTACGTAGACCAGGAACATGGAATTCCCTTCAACCAGCCGGGGAAGGGTGCAGGTACGAATCCACCTCCACCCACCCCCACCCCCCTCCTCCTCCTCCCGCAACGCGCGCGTGGAGAGAAGGAGAGAGCAAAGGAGACGAGAGCTACAAGGTGGGCACAGGATTACGGGACATCGGAGGGAGAGGTAGTCACCGAATTATCGGACTCGATGGAAGAACCGGTTCAATTTGCCAAATTAATCCGGTGCTTCCAAGCAAGCAAGCCAGCCAGCCAGCCAGCCAAACCGCGACGTCGGAGTTTTCGATGCAAAATGTCTTCGGTACCGCGAGTTTCGTGAACACCGCGGGCGTTATACGGTCTTATTGGTTCTAGAGTTTGTCAATAGTAAATGTAAACGGGGCTGAGAATTTTCAAAGTGGAGAGCGCACGCATTCGCTCACGACGGTCAAGATGAAAGGTGTGGGGGGCGGAAAAGAATTTCGTTTCGGCAGCCTTTGGTACGGGTGGATGGATCTTAAGGAAGATGCTTCGGATTGATTTTGATTTGCGTTCTTAAATCGAAAGAGTACGGACGGATAGTGACCTGGCGTTAGTCGCGGATATATTGAAAGAATAAAAGTTCGATTTCTAATGTTAACGTAAAATTGTATTTCACGGTGGTAGAGATTTCTGATGGATCCGCGCGAAGCGTTTCGTCGAACCACTGAACTTACGAAAAATTAATTCTATATCGTCAGAATTAAAAAATAATCACATCATTCGATTTAATATCGATACCGTACCTCCATCGAATCTCGTTGCAAATAAATACGATCCATCATCGATGAGATTGATTAAAAAATTACACTCGATTTTCTCGTTCCGCCAATGGCTACTACCGTGCCATTGCTACCCTCCCCTAATTTCCACGGTACAGTCCCACCGTGTGCCCCCTTTCGCACCCCTCTAACGAGCAACCCCTACACGGGGAGGGGAGTCGCGTTTTGGACATCCCTTCCGAACAGAAGGGATCCCCTGTTAGAGACTAGACCTAGGAACTAGACTCGTCTACGTTACCGACTATCTACAGGGAACTTATCCATTTAGGGTTTGGCCGTGAAGCATCCACAGATGTCGGTACTTCCCATTTACCAACCCATGCGTCGCCACGTTCCGTCCAAACGAGGCCACTTTACGCTTGATAACTCGAATAACGAAAACCCTGAAAATACTCGAGGGAGAGCGATACGAACGAACGAATCAATCGCGAATCCCGACAATGTTTATAATTGTTCGCGTGTCGGGCGAAAATAACCATACCCGATTAACTGACGGCATTTTGCGTAACAATTACCAACCCCGCGCGAGATAATTCAGAGACGCGGGACATCGCAACGAAAATAACTAAATCCCGATTAAAGAACAGCATTTTCATTAACCCGCGCGAGTTAAATTCAGTGACGCTCCATCGGCTCGATTGTAATCCACTCTCAGACACATCTACGGTAAGAATTCCCGGAAAAGTATTATTACGGTCGCGCGTTTCACTCGGCAAACGTCTCGAGATAAAATCAACGAAAACGATCTCTGGCGCGAGAACGGAGCGGCGTACCGATGCGCCGTACATTATTTGCATAACGCGAATGGAGGTTGCGCGTACGTAGTAAAGATCAACGGGAGGATGGAAAAAATTCTTGAAAACCGAAAGAAAGTTTGGTTGACGTGGCGTACATGGCAGGGATTGTTCCTCCCCCTAGACGAATGTTACTCCAACGTTACCTATATCTCCTCGACTCTTTCTCTTTCTCTTTCCTCAACCCCCTCCCCCCCCCCCGCACGCCGAAGGAGAGACGGCTGAGCCGTGAATGGCCTGACGTATCGCCGGCGTGTCTGTGCCTGACACCTCGGATTTTTCCATTAAATTTTCTCGACGCGAAAATCTATCACCGGTTACAGTTCCGGAAAAACCTGCTCCGACTCTGTAAAGCGATTCCCATTACGATTGCCCGAGATTCCGTGAAGCGTATCGAGCCCCATCGGCGATAACCAAAAAGGGATACCACTCCTTTTCCAACCTACCATTGGGTTAATGGAACGCGCGAGACGATGACCGCGTTATTATTCGAACTCTCGAATATCTGCCGCGTCGCTCGAGGAGTTGATAATTCAGTTGGATCGAGAACTTTTGCCCCCGCGTTTGACGCGGCCACCTAATTATCCGCTCTATAAATTCGACACCGACGGATATTTCACGTGGATACGCCTAAACGGAGAGAGGCTCGAGAGCGAGAGAACGTAAACAGTAAACAAGAGTGGAGAAAATAGATCGACTTCGCATTGCCCGGTGTATCTAAGTTCTTAGCCCTTTGTAGCGCACCTCGTATAAGTCTTGGGCCAATAGGGCGGCGTCGGCTTTGCGTAAATACGGATTTCGCGCGCCTCGTTCAAACAAGGGCCCGCTTAAATACAGATGGAGCCCCGGGTCGAATATTTGCTCTGATAATAAGATCGACTAATTTATCAATAAAGATCTCACGGGTTCTCACCCTTCCCCCACTCATTTTTCTCCCGTCTCGACCCCGTTCGCGAAGAACGGATCCGCGATACGTGAGGAAAGATGAATAAAGACGAGCGCCGCCGATCGACCATCCACTCACCGGACCGATCTATTTATCAATCGGAATTGATATCAAAAGTCTGCGCTAGCTGATAGCCAAATAATTCGAAGCCGCGACAGGGGATTGACAACGGGCGGGAAAGAAGAGAAAAGAAGAACGACGCAACGAAGGAGAATTGGGGGGAAAGGAAAAGTTTAGGAGCTTGTACTAATACCGCCGAGAGAAGCGGAAAGGGACGCCTGCCACGGAGGGCAGCTTCATTTTTCAAGGAATCTGCGGGAAAATGCAAATGCGCGGGGCATCTGGCAACAATGGCCGTGGTCTGTGGCCCCTATTTTAAGGGTTGGTTTTTTGGTCGTGGTGAGAGAGGTAGGAGCGAGAGGGAGGAAAAGAGAGAGAGAGAGAGAGAGAGCGGCGGCGAGGGAGGGTGGAGGGAGACCGAGAGGAGAACGGGGATCGAAGCGAGGGGAAAGGGTCGACCGGGAAGCTTTGCCGGCCATGCAAAGCAGAAGCACACAGCGGCGGCAGCAGCAAACCCCCGACGACCGACCTCGGCTATATACTGGCTCTCCCAACCCCCTGATAAGGGTGGACAGCCACGATCGATTAGAGGGCTACCCACCCACCTACCCATCCGCCACCTTCCCCCCCCCCCTCCTCCTCCTTCTCCCCCTCCTCCTCGCCGCTGCCCTCGCAACCATCCCACCCACCACTCAGTCTCCCTCACGGCATCCTCCACGAAGCTTCTGCCCATATTCTGATACGCAACATGCCTGGCTAACGATCCTCGGTTTAAAATACCAACCGTCCCACCCGCGCTATCTTTAATCCATCCAACTTTTCCTGCTCTTACTTTACTTGGACTTTTACTTTTCAACGGATGCGTGTGCGAGCACGCTTTCGCTCGCAACCCTCTTTTCGGTCCAGGAGTTTGTTGAGAATTTTTTGATGACGGAAACGACATCGAGCTTAACGTTATCGCGATGGTTGTAATGATGTTGATTGAACGATTAATAGAATTATCGATACGAGGGAAAAGTTGGTACGGTGGTAGAAATACCGTTGCACGGACAGTCACGGTGATAGGGAAACTTGCATTTAGCTGAATTTTAGTTAAACGCTGCTCTCAGACTTAACGCCGATCACGGTTATCAATTACCGGGATTGCGATAATGCGGTTCGTTGTAGGGATAACGACGAATCGCGGTGAATTAGCGGTGATCGCGGCGAACGACGGATGCCGGTCGATGTAAATATTTTCGAGTCAGAAACAACGCTAGACGGTGTGTCGTTCGGTCTATTCTTTATATCCAAACTATTAGCCCGCACAAGTTAACGCGTTTACCGTCGGCAGTTGTCGTTGTCCAATGAAAGGCTAACAATAAGGAACGATCTCCAACTACTTAGGTTAAGTTCCATCCCCCCCTTCCCTCTTGCTCTCACGAAACTTCGCCAGATCGTCGTTGCACTTCCGTAGGTAAGTCACACTCGCGCATATCGCACCGTCGAGTTCTAAAGTGCCGTAACTGTTAACACCTTGTCTTCCGGTGAGCAACACGCGAGGCCCGTTTTTCACTCGGTTTCCATAGTCGAAAGTTCGTCGCGACATTTGTTCTTTCGTCGCGCGGCGAGAGAGTTTTATTTTACCTTGAATCGTGCGAACGATCAAACGTTAGATTTGAGGGTTTGTCTTTCGCCACGCTCTCAAAATGAAAAACTTTTTATCGATCGACTCTCGATTCGACGAACATTTAAAATATAGCAAGGTCAACGACGAAACTTGTTCCTCTCCTCTCTCTCTCTCTCTCTCCCTCTCTCTTCCCAATCTCGGCGAAACTTTTCGAAAGTTTTCAAGATTTTCTATTCGATTATCCGTCACATCGCGAGATGTTTACCCGCCGTTTTCCACGCGCGACAGTTACGATTGCACCCTTCGACGATCGACGATCGCTCGCACGAATTGGAAATAAATCTACGGCCTTTTTAAAAAAATTGGCAATAAATCCTCGCGTTAGCGCGGCCCACTGGGCATTTCCCCTTGGATTTTAAAATTCCTTAATTCTCCGGAAAAAAAAGGGGTGGAGGACCGACGCGGCCCTTTCGTGTGTCAGAAGTTCGTTGCGGGGTCGACCTTTTACCCCGAAATCGATATCGCGCTCGGTGATATCATCCCTCCGATGTCTTCTTATTTGTTACGAATTCTCTCGATTACGGGCGAACGTCCGACGAGCGGAGGCAATAGAGCGAACGTCGTACAAAACCTTTCTCCGTTATTGAACTTTGTAGTGAAAACTTAATTTATCGTTAACTCTATAGTTTCGACGACTATTATCCTACGGTACGAACGTTGTATCGCGAGAATTACAAACCGATTGGAAACGAGCGTCGAACGAGCACGAATTCAAATGCCACGAATATAAAGAGCGAGTCTTCCGACGGAGTGTCTCGTGAAAAAAAAAAAAAAAAAGGGAAAGTTGCTCGACAATCGGAACGCGCAACAGCATATCGCGCGTAACGCAGTAAAGAGACACACACGAGGCGAGGGTGGTAGTAACGATATAAGAAGCCGGAGATGGAAGGGTGAAGGAAACAGACGTCGGAAAAAAGCCTGATATCCTTGGAATTTTCATATCGACACAGAATGACAGTTTTTTAATATTAAATTCTTTCCGACCTTTTGACTTCTTTTTTTTTTCCCCTCCCCCACCTCGTCCCGACGTCGCCCTCGACGGAGTTCTTTGCCGGTGAAATGCGGAGCGAAGTAACGGAGGGAAGAAACAGAGAGAAGGTACCAGTGGAGTAGATGCTAATTTTCATTTTGTATTCATACGTCCGTCGCGCTGCGCTGGTTTTCTCGTAAACCGCTTTAAAATGCTGTCTCCCCTCTTATCTCGTTAATCGCGTCGAATTAAAACGGACACGAGAACTCGGCCGAACGAACGGAGGACACGTACGAGAGACGATGCTAGGATATCCGGAGACGGCTGAAATAATGGCTGGGTCAATTATCGATTCGTCCGGGAAAGCGGTATGATACGATCTTTGTGTAACGGTACAAAACCGAGGTGTAATAAATATCTAATAAATTTCTAGCCGGGTGGTCGCGGGGGGTTTAGATTTTTGCCGGGGATGCCGCGTAAGGATGAGAAACAAGGACAATGGAGGGGGGAGAGAAAAAAAGGATGCCCGGGTGGCTGCATAAAAGCACGGACGCGCTACAAAACCCAAAACAGTTTCCAGAACGACTGTCATTTATTTCGTTATTTATTTTCGTTCCTAGCGCGGGAAGGGCGGGAGAAGAGAGAGAGAGAGAGAGAGAGAGAGAGAGAGACAGAGATTCGGAGCGCGAGTGAGACAGATAAATGAGAAACGTGATGTTTCTGGGGATTGACGTTACCCTTCCGGTCCGCTCTCTTTCTGCTCTCCTCCTTTTTTTTCCTATAATGTATTGTCGAGTCGAGTGCGAGTTTTTAACCCTTAAAATTTGGAGGAAGGGCACACAGGCGAGCTTTCGGAGGCAGACGGGGCACAGAAGTCGATGTACCGAAGGGTTCGATGATGCGGAGAATGAGACAGGAAGAGAGGGTCTATAGAGTTCGGTGCGAGCGTGGAGGAGAGAAAAAAAATCGCAGGCTGAAAGGAAGGATTACATCGGGGATTTTGGTTTTCGCGTTTCATCTGGACCAAAGCCGATTTCCCGATTTTCCGTCTTTCCGGCGACGAGAGCCGGTACTCGAATTAGATGTCCATTGTACGAATAGAGAGAGAGTGAGGGAGAGAGAGAGAGAGGGATGGAGGGACGAGAATCTCCTCTCTATCCCCGACTTCGTGACGTCGCATATTAAGTCGCGTTCGACCCTTTAATGGAGTCTCCTCTCAACCCCGAAATACGGCCGAGTCTCCACCTAATATGCCCGATAATATCTGCTTTGGTGACATTTTGGAATTCGATCGGATAGCGAAAAAATTCAAATCGACGCGACGGTGCCGTGACAAACTCAAGAAAAATGTCGCGTTATCGACGAGACGTGCCACGACGGAAAGTTAAGAATCGTTTCACGCGCGTAGATGCACATCCTTTGGTATGACAAGAAATACGTGCGTGGCGGTGCATTTCGAACTGACGGCATTATTGATTTTTTTTAATATAATTCTGCAAATATTTGGCACAAAGGTTTTAATTCGAATAAATACAAACACTGTGGACGTTACGTTACGCCATTATTGTTTACCAACTGAGATTTGAAACGCGTATTCTAGCCCTTTGCATAAAATTGTAAATTCTATCAAATTAATCCATTTAAACTTGACGCTGTGTATAATTACGAAAACAATAATGCGCGCCAGGACTAATTTGAAGTGAGCAATCGTACGTTTACGATGAACCGAAAATATCTATCTCGACATCTGTCCACGAGGGCATCCGCGTGTCCCAAAAAAAAAATCGCAACGTTATTACTCCAGAGAATACCCTAAAATCAGAAACATATACTCCTATGATAGTTTCGTACAATAAGGAGCCTAGTCGCGTCCTCCCGACACTATTGCGCGCATTGTGCCCTACCGGAGAAAGCATATTCGCTCTCATCGTGATTACGCAAAACTCAAAGTACAATTCCTAAGTCACCTATCCCTGGGTGTGTTTGTTTGGACAACGGCACCTTTTTTTTCCTCTCTACTCCTGTTCCACTCACCCGTTCATCTCCGCTTCGTGGGAAAAAACGGATCCCCGTGATTCACCGGTCGTAGGTATCGATCAAAAATATATTAGTCCCCGATATGACACTGCGGAGTGTTTTCCTTTCGTGAACGTATGGGAGGGTCGACACCGCGATAGGTAAGTATAGCGAGGGAAAAAAAAGAGAGAGAGAGAGAAGAGGAACGAGAGACAGGGGCATCGCTATTTTTTTTTTCCGTACCTCGGGAGAACACAAAGGGGGTGCAGGCATACCTGCAGGAACGAAAGGGGTTTCGACTACCTGCAGAAAAAAAAGCCGACCCGGCAAATTAATGATTTAGTGTCAGTTGCGATATTTGGGGTGACGATTCTCTTCTTTTTTTTTTCTTCTTCGCCTCTATCGTTCTCGATCGAACTCCATTCCCCCGGTCTCATTGGCAAACGGGGATCGCATGGCTGGCGTTACATTTTTTTTTTTCTGCAACCGACTCTACGCGAAGGGTGACGCTTCCTGAGAAACGCCTTAGTTTCTTGGGAAACCCTTTTCCCCGATCCCCCTGGAATTACTCTTAAAAAAAAAAAGAAAGAAGAGAAACTCACGTCGTGGAAGAGTTACCAGCAGTCATTGAGATTTACGAGGTATCCACTCGGAATCGGAGGAAACGAAGAGACTCGATCCACTTCGTCTTCTGGAAGGGAGAAGCCTAACGTCTACGACAATTTGTTAAATGGCGAGAAAAACGAGATCGATCGATCAGAATGAACTCGAAGATCGTGAGAATCTCGCGTATCGGCGCTCACGAGAGGGCTTGCGCGAAAGTTACCTAAAACACTGTACGAAACGAACGAAAACAATTTCTATTATATTTTACGCGTCTGTTTTTCTCGGAGGAAAGTATATCACTGCGTCGTAATTCTAAACGCCGAATACTCCGTGTTCGCCTAATAGCAGTTTATTTCGCGTCAATCGTCGTCAGTGCTGGGGACACGCGTTTTCCTCGTAAATAACTCGAAAATGGCGGCCGCGCGACGTATCTTTACGGGGGTTATTTGGAATTTACAGTGAGGGTGGAGCAAACGTTTCTCGGATACATACACGTACATATATACACGTACGCGGGTAGGTCCTTCCACGTTCGCTTTCCCCCCGGGGACACCTTCGGCCGATCCTGTTCAAAAATTGAGGGACGTCAAGACCGAAAACTACATCCGATGGCTGACCAGGGGACTTTGCTCGTCCCACGGGAAAGCGCGGGCACGCTAGAATTCGGAATTTAAATTCAGATACCATGGGACGTTCGTTTTTTGATCTCGACGGAGCCGTACCCCGCGAAATTGGTACATCGTTTTGATCTACGGCGAGGAAGACGCGTGGGACGGACGATTGGACGGCGACAGACGCTTTGACGTCTACGCGTGTGCGTGGGACACGCGTATCGAGAGTACGGTCCTATCGAGAAACGATGCGAAACCCATCGCGTCACTCGACCATCTTCCACTATACCCGTAAACACCGCGTACCTCGTAATACCATGCCAACCCCTTCTTCAGCGAGTTCGTTGTTTCGAGTATCGATAGTACGGCGGTACTCTTTCGTCGATTTTCCGCTCGAATCGTTCGTACGTCGCCAGTCGCGTATTTTTATAATGATTTCGATCCGATATCCTCGTCCGTCGCGACGGGTATTTAAGGATCGTTCGAATAATGGATATTCACGCCCCCGCCGGAGTTTTAAATCATTCGCTGTTGTGTCGTTATTTCGAAAAGTCACCGTCGATTCGAATACCGTGGCGAATACCGTAAATCGGAATAATAACGTCCCGAGGGATTCGAGAAAAATGTCAAATTATCGATTAAACGCAGACGACGAGAGTCGAGAAACATCTCGTACACACAGTCTCCATTCTTCGCGTGACAGAGAATATACTGCTGCGCGTTTTGAATTTGTTGATTCTTTTTTATACGACAACAACGGTATTCTTTTTTACACTTTCCTTCGAAGCAGTTGAATATCAGAAATTCCATAAATTACGAGAGTGTCTCGAATAACGTCTCCGTTGGACGGTACAGATATTCACCGTGGAATTATTTACCGTCCCATCGATATTGGATACAGTTAACCTCGATTCGACTTAACATCGGAACCAGTAGAAACGACAAACAAGCCGCGTCGAAAGAACGTTTCACGAGGTGCGCGTTAACCGAAATATCGGCGGTATGTTTTCAAAACTTCACCGTCCCGAATATTATTCTTCGACCACGAAGGGGAGGGAAAGTGTCTTTGCCAGGGATGTCCCGTCAAAACATCGTGGACAAAAATATATATTTTTCAAAAATGCTTTTCCGCGGTTACTCGCCGTGTAGAGAACTCTCGTCGGAGAGAGAGGTGGTTCGAGCCGCTCTGGTATCGATGTATCCTCTCTCGCCCCCCCCCCCCCCCCAGCTTCTGTAGGTGCGAAAAGAAGGTCGTCTATATGTATGGGAGGCAATGGTGGAGGCTCCATTAGCGTGTTTGCGCTACGAGGAGCCGGGGTTCTCTAAGTGATGTTTTGTGCTACACTATTTGAATCGTCCTTTATGCCAGGAACGTCCCCCGAACGGGAGGCGGGACGACGCGAGGAGCAAAAAGAAATTTTAAGAAAAATTCACGCGAAAGCGTTGCAGGTACTTACTCTCCTCGTCTGTTTCCTCCCCACCCTACAGCCAAGATACGTGCTTGTTATTCCTTCAAATTGCAACTTGTTATTCTCGCGTAGAAATACACGCTGTTTCACAGGTGCGTCGGGAGAGTAATGAGAAGAAACGCGGCTAAACGATCGGAAAGACGAGGAAAGCAGTTTCCTTTGACGCGACGTAAATCACGCGCGTACGTAACGCAAAGAGATTCGAAAGGTTCGAACGTTGCCTTTATTCTTTAAACGGTGGAGAGTAAAGCGACGTTTCGACGATCCAGCGGCTCTGGCGGGAATTTTCTTATCCGTCGATCCGCGTTGCGAAAAGTTATTTCTCGCTCAAGACGTTGTAAATGTGCTTTCGAGACACCGGGTATAAGATTCGGCGAGCTCTCAAAGTCGGGATAAGGTAACCCGTCGGAAGAGGGTGTTGGCACGTGGTCAAGAGATGTCAAAACTCGTTTTCTCTGCTCTTTGAAAGCACGTCTAAGGGGGTTTTTCGGTGGGGTTGGGGGGGGGGGGTGTCTACGGGGGTCAGTGCAGCCTCCGTGGCCCGCTTCCGGGTCAAAAACCGGACGGCACACGCCGTTTCCGTGGAGGGAAGTGGCCGTGACTAAGTACACGCGCGACCTAACGAGTTATAAAAATAGGATTAACAGCGTTTCCCCTGTCACGGGATAGTAAAAGTAAATTCTTCCTTCCAAGGGAGAACTTTCTTACTCCGTGTAAAAGCCGACGCTCGTCGTGTAAAAATATTTGCTCTACCTATTGCTTTCCAGCGGAAGCAAAATTTCCAGGGATAATAATTGTCCGCGGTTGGAATGGCGCATCGGGGTCTTTGAATTTTATGACGGAATTTTAAAAAACATGCGTTACTTATATATTATGTATATCAAGCTTGAATTTTCTTTATCATTGGACAGCGTTTAGAACCGGTGAAATTGTACCGAAAGTAAAGCGTGAGAAAGCGTCGCGTAACGCGAAGTATGCACATATATTTTTAACGTACTCACTACCAGCTGACACTGAATGTTTAAAAAGATTATGGTCGTTACGATAGTTTTTAACAATTGAGACTAAGATTCCAAATGATATCCCTACTACAAAGAATTCCATTTTCAATTAATCCTTAAATGCATAGCGTTGCCATTCAGCGACATACCAATTGATCAGCTTAGAATGCATTATCGCTTGAACATGCATGAATTTCAGGGTTAACGGGACTGTTCCCTTTCGAAAAATAGTTATCCGCGCCCGATTCGCGTCTACCTCATCTCGATTTCATTCCTGGAACAAAGTTCGATTCGAACGCGAGAACGGTAGAAGAGGTAAGAATTCGACGCGAAGCGATAATCCGCGTTCGATGCAGCGACTTTCAGAGGTTACTTTCGTTATTGGACTCTCATTTCGCGAGAAGGGCGGTTGGTTGATCCTCGCGCTCTCGGGCGTGAATCGAAGACTCCGACCGGAAATAACGATGGCAGATAATGCGGGGCCGCGCTCGCTATCCGTGGGATCAAATCACCTTAAGGTTACTTCGACACCGGAACCTCTTAGCCTAACAATTTCTATCTTTTTTCCATCTACCTCTAGTCTCCCGTTTCTTTTTTTCAACTCCCCCGAGGAAACCTGGCCGTTCGACTTGGAAGGGCCGATATCGCGTAGTGGATCAATCGACTAATTCCGCCGTCTCATCGTCGAAAATATAACTCGTCTCGATTCGACCAAATTACGCGTCTCTGATGCCCGACGCGGCGCCCAGGCTCGCGACGCTAAAAAAAAAAAGAAATTCTCTTCGACGTCTCACCAGCCGTAAAAACTGCGTGCCACGTAAATTCGAATTTTACGCGTACACGGGGTACGCACCCCGGGGGGGGTCGAGACACCGCCATTTTATTTCATCCCCTTTGGTCCGACCTCCACCCCGCTACGTGGGGTATTGATAAAAAAAAATACTGCCGTCCCATTGGCTCGCTGGACCATAGGGTGACCTCACCCCTCGAGTGCTGACCAAGCACGAGCACCCACTAGAATCCTCGTTCGCGCGCTTACACATACTGACACACACAAGCGCGCGCGCGCGCACACACACACACGTTCGTAGAGGTTCGCGTATGCTGGCACCTACATATCAAACTCCCGCACCGCAGTACCCGAGTGCACCCTCGACATTTTTTCCACGTCTCCTTTTCTCTCTCGCTCACTCTCGTTCTGTCTCTCTCCTTCTCTCTCTCTCTTTCCCCCTGTCACCCTCGTCCCCCCTTTCCCTCCAGAGTCTTTTACGCCACTCGTTGAATATTGATTAGTAAGGACGTCGCGTTGCAACGGAGACGAACGGTCAATTAGTCGAGCCAAGTCTGATGCCGAGAGCGAGGTCGTTAATTAGACACTCGTCATTGATCCGTCACTTCAATTCTGTTCGATCGCACGTTACGCGGATTATATTCGCGCCGGCGAACCAGTTTCCTCGTAAAATCACACCGCTGGTAGATCCGGCGTTGATGATCGGCTTTAAGAAATGCAGCGTGGATTTAATTAGTCCGAGCAGATTGTGTCACTGAACTAATTATATACAGCCGAGAGACAGTATCCGACGGCAGTGAGATACAGCTATAAATAATTGGATCGTTTATCTCGGAAACACGGAGGTCCGCCCTTGCCGCTTCGCCATATCTCGCGTCCCTTCGCGTTTCTCATTATTCCTTTCGAGTAACCGTTCCGTCTGTGCGTTCCGCTTAACGTTAATTATGCAACACCCTCGCGGACTTATGATACGAGGAGCTTACGGTGCTCGCGATCACACTTACCGGAGGTTAACACCGCGGGGCGCGAAATGTTTCGGTGGAACCGTCCCCGATTCTTCTGTTTCCCCGGAACGATCGATATTTACACGAAATTCCCACGAAGAGCGTAATCGTGCGGCGAAGAATCGATCTCCCGCCTTCGTGATACAAAAGCGGCTACGATCGATAATGCAGTAATTGATGGAACTTTTGAAACTCTAGCCTCTCTCGATTGTCTTCGATTTTAGATATCTCGAAGACGAGACGAACAGCTTCTCACCGATCACGCACGATCGTTTCTTCGACGAGCTCGAAACGCGACTGGGCCCAACTGCGAGATCTCGCTTCTCATAAGAGGTGTGATAGGGACCGAAAAATCTTACCTGAGGCGACCTTCGCGATGGGGAGTGGAGGGGGGGGGGGGTCAGGTAGAAAAAGGGTTTCGTGGTAGGACCCCCTATTATGCAATACTATTTTTTTTTTCTCTCCCTTTTCTTACGCTCTACTCATTCACGAGATTCAAGCGCGTATGCAAGCCCCGGCTACCTGGGATGCAAATGGTTGTCGCGCTTATGGGTGTGTCGGGGGTTATTCCGGTGCGTACGTGTGACTACCTGGGATGCAAATACGAGAAAGGTTCGAAACATCGAGCCATGTGGGTCCAATGATGTAATCGTGAGCGTATATTCGTGTCGGATACTTAATACCGAAAACAGTTTTGTGCACGCGTGAGAAGCGTTAGGAGACTAATTTTTCAGTTGGGTTTGTAAAACGGAAGCGTTTGGTTGTTCCGGAAACGTAAAATCTTTCGAATTCAGAGGCTCCGCTAAATTCTTCACTGATGAATGTTTCAAAGTATCCATGAGCTGTTGAACTCTATTTAATACGATGTGTACCAAAGTATGTTTTGTGGATGCGAGAGTAGGAAAAAAGGGAGAGAGAGAGGGAGAGAGAAGAATCGCTATTGGGGTCTGTTGCGCGAGAAAGAAATTAATTTAATTTAATTCTACCCTGCTGCGAGGGTTTACGGCTACGATGGTCCGCCGGAGGAAAGGGTTGGATACGGTTTGTAGGGCACCAGATGACGTTTTCCAATTTCCTGAATGAAAGGCGAAACCGATTCACATTTTCGTCACCTGGCACGTTTTTTGAGATGCTACGAAATTTCGGTATTAATTTTCGTGAGATAACCGTTATGAAAATGTGTCGATTCAGGCCGAACCCTTTCTACGAGCTAATTCGTTTTTCGATTGCCGTCCGGATCGTTACGTTTAGGTTCACGGAGAGGAAAGAAATGATCGAAGAGAGAGATAGAGTCAAATGTATACAAAATAATTCGACGTGTTTATTGAAATCATTCATAATTTCGATGATAAAGCGCGGTAAGCTCGCGGAGATTAGAACATTCGAGTTCGACGGCGAAAACTTGGAAGGTACACCTGCCGTAAAAAAATTTCTTTCCGAATACTCCTAAATTTGGCTTCAAGTGGCATTAAATCAGGTTTCTTGTTTACTTGTGTGCGCGCATGTGTACCTGCAGTAACCAACCTGCTCCACAACAGCGATAAAGTAGAAAGTGCTTGAATTCACCCCTCGTACCGGATTACGCGCTTTTGAAAAAAAAAAAGAAAAGTGTCGAGGACACAATGGGCCCAGGGGTGGTTTTGGGTGAAAAAACGTGAAAACCGACACCCAAAACAGGGCGGGGAGCGAGAAATTGACGACAAAGAAAGCAAATAATACCACCAAAGTAGCGATATCCGATTCGGTGACCGACCCCATGCGAGCTACACATTTTTTTTTCCTTGCCACGACATCAGGTTAAATCCGATTTTAATCGAACGATCGTCGGACGATGACCCCGCAGGTTGTTTGCGCGATAAAGGGCGATAATTGGCTAATCGTTTTCTCTCACGACGTCGATAGAATAATTAACACTTCGACGACAAACGTTCGTAGCGCAAATAACTTTACGATCCCGCGCGATTAATTAAAATTGTTTTAGTTCGAATTCCCAACGAACACCACGCCAGCGTAAGCGAGCGAGAAAACATTTTGCCAATGCGATTTTAGCTGCCGGGTCTGATATTTGCATAACGTTACGCGCTACTCTTCGCACTCGAACGTAACCGGCACACACGAGAGTATTTGCGCGTGGACGGGGGGGGGGTAGAGTAACGCGCCAAACCCACCCTTAAATACTCGAAACGCTTTGAATGCCTTATCTCGGGCATCTCTAGAACCCTCGAGTTCGGTTGGACGCTTCTCAGAATTATCCGAAATCTGTGACGAGGTACGACCGCGACTTCGAACTGCGAGATCCTTGTAACTGATCGAGATCTTCATTGTGTAGCAAAAAGGCCTATGAATTCCTTTTTTTTTTGTCCTGACCGACACACTCGAGGAGGGACATCCGATTTCAGATTGCGTCGAGTGGAATCCGCTATTGCTACTGTTAATCTGTGTCAGGGCCATTCGCAGCGTTCTCGAGAGGCGCACTTAACTTCTTGCCGACTGGTTAGATCGCGAGGAAAAGTCACGTTACGCACCTGTTACTCGCATCCGATCGACCGTCATCTCGTCGAAACGACGTAAGAAGCGACGCTCCTCCTACCGAGAGATTACGGGCTCGCACGCATCGATTCGATGAAATGGCAAACTTTCCGTCGTGATTGATTTCAAACGTTCGATCGGAACAGCATTTTTTATACCAAAGCTCTTCGTACCCGGATTACGAGTTTCACCGCGTACGTTTAAATAAAAGGAACAACCCTTTACTTCGGTACCGTTACGAATGTCCGATAGAATCGAAGGATGAACGGAAGAGGGGGGGACCAAAATCTAGTGGAAAAGACTCTCTCTTTAAGAAGTCTTTCATTCCTCGGCGAGGTTGCGGTTTTTCCCGAGGAGAGGAGTAGAATGGAAGCAGGATGGAGAAAAAAAAGAAAGAAGGGTCCTCGGGATTAACCGAAATGAAAATGCAGAACGTAACGGGCGGCTCGCGCGTATTCAGTGGCAAAATCGATAATGCTAGTTCGGCGCATCCCTAATCCTCTTCACCGATTTTTTAACCCCATCTGTCGTTCTTCTCGTACGCGCATCCCTCGCGCTCGTTCCACCACGCTTTTACCGATGCGTCGAACGACACCTATGGCACGCACCGATACGATGAAGCGACAGCGCAATTCGACCTACTTCCGCGAGGAGAAGGATTGAATGGGGCCTTGCGGAAAAAAGAAATAAATTCGGCAGGGTCGTCCCTCTCCTCCTTCGGGCGGACTACCTGGAAAAATTCGCTACCGCCCCTCGTGGATAATCCATTAACATAATTTTACATGGAGAGGAACGAGGGAGAGAGAGAGAGAGAGATAGAGAGGAAGCTTTATGCTACCAAGCAGCGCGGGGGAAACATTATATCGACGGATATGCCAGATGCAAAAGAGAAGGAGTGGAATAAAATAATGGGACCCGGGGGCCCAGGTATACGGATCTCGGGACCGTCACTGCCGCGAGGGGTTAATTCAAATATTTAAAAATTTCTCTTGTACCGATTTCTCGCATAACGGTCCCCCCTCCCCCCTTCCTCCATCCCTCCCCAAACCCCGCCGTTACCGCTACCTTTCTATCTCTCCCCGTTCTCCTTCCGTCGCGCCGTCTCTTTCACCTCTCCGCACGCATATACCTGGGACTGGTAACTCTAGCCGCCCAGATGAAATAGTCGTGTAACCCCGGCGACCCTTCCTCCTCGGAAGGTACGCCGCCGCCGTGCCGTCGTGCCGGCGTGTCCGCGCAGTGCACTCGACGATCCTCAAAGGGTTCCATTATCGTTACGGAACGAGCTCGAACCACTCGTTGGCTCCTAGCCTCGGCTAACGAGGGTGCTGACAACGAGTTCTCCCGCTCTCGCCCCCGTGATTCCGCAATGCAAAGACCAGTTTCCACGACTTCCTCCTAGTCCATCGGTAAGTAGAGAGCGCGAAAAGCCAGACGACTTATCGCGCGCTCGCGATGCGCACCGGAGGACCGCTGCGAGATGACAAAGGGAGCGACGCGTCGCGTCGCTACGGCACGCGGTAGACGCGCGGTGACGCAGCGATAACGCGAAAGCGATTAGTTTTGCCGGTCCGCTAATTGACCGATACACGCGTGTCGCGGTCGCCGTGCGTCTTCCCGCAGACGGGAAATTATGTCGTCGCTGACGCACGTTTGTACTGGACTTTAATTCGGCGAATGTAAGGGTTAAGAACGATCGTCGGGAGAAAAATCGTCAATCCCGAGATAATTGGAGAGATATTTGTATCGGCGTTTAATCGTCGGGTGGCACGGTACGCAGATGCGGTAATTTTACCGGGTGTAACTTTACCCGCCGGCGTAACGTCCGCTAAGCGGATTATTCCTTCCGCCGAGTGACAGCGAGCCAGAGCGAGAGAGAGAGGGAGAGGGAGGGAGAGGACAGCGAAAGGAGGACTCGGAATCGTGGTACGAGGACCCTGGTCTCTCGTCCTGAGCCTTGATTTACGAGAATCGTGACGGGCCATTTGTCGAGGGAGCCCCCTTGGACAGCGCGAGAAGCGTCCTCCTTATCAGCCCGCGGCAGCGGCCATTTTCAAAACCACGTCCTTTTACCGCTATCCTCCGCAACAGCAGACGACGACCGGAGAGAGCGAGCTGCGGCGCGTAGGGAACCGGGAACCCGAGGGAGAGTGGAAGTAAAAGAAAGAGAGAGAGAGAGAGAGAGAGAGAGAAAAAGTCATCCCGTTTACTTTGGAGTTTAATTTCCGATTCGCGAGAAAACTGATCCTCGCACCACCCCTCCGTACCTTTATTTTCATCCTTCCTCCTCCTTTCTACCGCGGTTCCCCTAATTCTTGAATCGCTTTCCGTACAAAAAAAAAGAAAAAGAAGAAAAGAAAAGAAAACGGTCCCATCGACCGTAGGAACTCGTTCGAAATTAACCAATCTCCGGGGGCCACCGCGATTAACTCGAATATTTACACGGTAATAAAATTTGTTTCGACAAGCCCCGTAGTAACGGGGCTCAATTGCGCGCCGTAATTACGACAACTTTTCCTGCCACTCGAGGGTGTTTTCAAGCGAACAAGAGTAACGTGCATACACACGTACCTCAACCCACCCCACCCCCCCCCCCCCGCGTAGCCGCATGAGCGGCTGAAAAACTCCGAAAAAGTTCTTTGACGCGCGCCACTTGAAGATTTTTAGTCGAGCAGACATCAGGGGTAAAATGGGAACGAAGGGACTAAGCCAGTCAAAGATCGTCGAGCTACTCCTCTCGAAACAGCTGAATTCGACTACACATCGAAATTAAGTCAACCCGATGTCTCTCTGTTCCTCTTCCGCGACGGCGGCGCGGGAGGGGAGGCGGGAAGAGGTTTTAAAAAAAGAAAAAAAAAAAGAGCCGAAAAATAGAGAGAAAGAAGAGGAAAGAAGTGGAAGGGAAGAGGAGGATGCCGTGAGGGGCGACGAGGGGGAGGGAGGAGGAGGGAGAATGGTAGGATCGATATCAGCCCGGCGAGGCTACATTTTTCAGAACATTGGGTACCTCCGCGGTAAGCCGGTCGTATGTATTCTTATGGACCACCCTGTTTATGGCGCGCAATTTATTTCGAAATCGAAGGTAATGGCCGCCGGTTTACGCCCGGTAGTCTGCCCAACCCTTCGTCCTATCCACCCTCCTACTAGCCGCCCACCCCACCGAGCAACGTTCGGCCGCCCCACGGCCACGGGCACATTAAAATTTCAAACAAATACAAAAATGGCCGGAACCAACCCGAATATGTATTGCCCTATTTCTCGTGGTAGAGAAATAACAAAGGGAAAAAAAAAAGAAGACACATACGAGATACGCCTCGGAAACCATAGGAAGACGCCCGTAGGGTGGAAACGTGCAACGTGATTTCCGCGCTTTCGATCTTGTACCTTAGCGACGAATCGAGTCGGGGATTACGTCGATTGGTTACACGCACGTTTTGTTATTCCATCATTTGCAGGATTCTTTTTTTCCTCCCCGAGAAGATGTATAAATCTTCGAAACGCCGTAACGCGCGATTTCGTCACGTTGGCCATTTACGATCTGGTAAACGAACGGAGGGGGAGAAAGAAATAGAGAAAGAAACGCCGTCGATATCGGTCGGCATTAATCGAAGCTCCGCGATTCGTCGTAAAATATTCCTTCCATTGTTCTTCCATGTTCAGGTAGTGTGGAGTATCGTTGAAGGAAGGAACGCGACAAAACTTTCGCCACGCGCCACGATATCATACACGGCGTGGATTTGGACCGGCTTTGCGGGACTTTGGAAAATATTTCCCGTACGTTGCAAAGGAAATTTTCCGTGGGGGCGGGCGAGGGGGGGTAAGTTTCCAACACACCTCGGCAGTTACGACGACGACGACGACGACGACTACGTCGTGCGACGATGGGAGCACGAGCGAGAGGAGAGGATGCTTCGAATTTTTGTCTAGCCTCTCCTACCACCTAGGAGACGCACGAACGTATTCGTACGAGATGAATCATAATGCCTGAACACCGTGGAAAATGGATTCCAGCCGATATTAAATTCCCTCGGCGGTAGATATTCTCGATGCTCGAGCGTCACTCGTCGAAGCGACAATCGTGTACGATAATTGTTCCGTGTATTTTACGCTTTGGAATCGACTGCTTTACCGTCGGAAAAGTCGACGGGGAGATACCTGATATCTGTCCGTACAGTTTCCTCTAACGGAATAAGATGGCTTAAACCCGCGCATTACGCCGATTTTCACTCGTATCTAAACTGCCGAAACGCGCGACAAATTACTCGATTTTTTCGTCCGAATCTCGATGAGGAATTAATGACAAATCTTGGACGTAAATTTTCAATGTCCGAACCTCGCAAACATATTGTTACGAATCGTGCGCGAACGCGACCGCATTATAGGCATATTTATAAAGTAATGTTTATTGCTAGAATACAGAGAACGCAACCGTTCCTTCTCAGAACTCGAATACAACAACTGACATATTTATAATTTGAATCTCGATGCCCGGCAACTAACAACTGCCCATCGACAATGCCGACCGCCAAGAAGGCAATGAAATACATAGACATTCGTAACAATATTTTCATTTCAAAATCATCCTCTTCAAGCAGAATCAAGTAATTCTCAAAACGAACCGTGTAAAGAAAAACTTGAAATAATACCGAAATTCTGCGATGGGGTAGGAAGACGAGTCTACTCTCCAAGATGGCTCACGATGAGATATTGGTAAAGCGAAAAGATGATCGGGCCGGATTCGCGAGAAAATCGTTGGTTGGGTCGCGCGCGGCCCCCTTGTACTTTTTTTTAGCTGGATCATTTTTTGATCGCATGCCGATGACTTGGCAGTCCCTTTCTCTCTCTAACCTCCTTCGAGAAGTAGGACTCCTCGACGCGTTATCGTGGGGTGGCGAAGGGAATGGACGAGGGGCTTCCTCGTACGGCGTTATCCGTGGGATTTAAGGGACGGACGAGAATTCGGCCTTTTCCTACCAGTCGACTGGGGGGGGGGGGGGGGGATGGGGCGGGGATGGCGTTGGTAGGGCTTGATGTGGGAGGGGGAGGAGTGAGGGGGGGCGGGGGACACCTCCAGTCAATTTTTATCATATATCTGAGAGTTTCGTCGGATTGGCTTCTGCCTGACCTATGCCCAATGGCCCGCGCGAATTCTCGCGCTATCGCGCACAGCTATCTTCTTCGTCCCGAATCTCCTTCGAATCCCCGATTTTTTGCCCTCGACTACCGAGACGCCATATATTTCGCGATCTCTCCCACTGGTTGGAGCAAAAAATTGCATCGCGGCGAGCGTGCAGCAAATTCGAGGGGAAATTTCCAAGAAACTTGTATCACGAATGCTCGTACATTTTAAGGCACTCGCCGCCTCACAGGTATGATGAAGAGAATTTATAATTATTTTTTACCCGCCCCCATATCCACGGTGAAATTTGAGAATTTTTATTTATTTATTTATCCGTTTATTTTAATTAACGGTAGGCGAACCTTCCGGTTACAGAGTTGAAAACAAAGTTAGGATAAAGCGGGGTAGAGTGAGACGTGCGATTGGTATAAATAATTAGGATCGCGGATTTGACGCTGCTCCAGAAAATAGAGATTCAAATGGAAGATGAGATTAATTTGTAAAATCCAGGTTACCGTAGCGCTGATTAGAAATACTTAATTTTAATCTACAAAAAACTTCAAAAAATCGATCGATAAACACTTAACGGTGGTTCGAAAGAACCGTGTCAAGATCGAACGAAGGGACGTTCAAACCGCCTTCGACAAACTTCGAACGTAGATTTTGAATATACATAATCCAACCGAGGAGCGTAAAAAGTACAGAGGTTGCGGAGTTAGTCGAGTAACGGCGTATGGTATACGCGTAGCGAGAGAATCGAAGTAAAGGGGGGGGTTGAACCAGTTGTACGGTACATACCTGGCATTTTTAACGCACACAGAAAACCTGAATATGCGACCACGGAAAAAGCTTTACCCCTTTTGCCCCGTCGAAGGGGTGCCAGTTTTGGGTCAGACTTCGCACGCAGCGCATCAGGTAAGAACCCTTTGTGTAATCTGATTTCGTTGCCGTATCGCCACTTCGTTAGGATCGATACAGATTCGGCATCGCTCTCGATTGTTAACCTCGTTTCAACTCCGGCAGGACCGGAATTCGCTGTTCCTCTCACCTCCGAGTTTCATGCATACCCTTAAAATGTATATCGTGCGCCGGATCGAAGGTTTGTTTTCAACCTTTTTACAGACTCTAGAAGGGTGAAAGTCGGAGAAACGTTTCAACGACCTCCAATGCCGGGGCCACGCGGACTTACTAAGTAGACGCGTAACGACTCAATGACGATGTACAATGTTTGTTGACATCTCTCGACGAGCGGTGTACGCGCGTACCAACGGACGTCAGATTCTTCTCGAAGTATTTTCTCCGTTACGCGCGTACACCGCTCGTCGAGGGATGTCAACAAACGTTGTACGCGCGTGTATTTTGGCGCAAGTCGCTCGTGTAACCGCGTTCGTAAACGGTAATGTATTTTTAGCACGGGTGTTGTTACGGGCGTGTATTACGTGAGTTGTTACGCGCGTGCTTAGCAGATCCGTGTGATTCCAGCCTAGGGGCAGAATCAAAAATTGTTGTTAATGATACTTCCTTTGTGTATTACATTATAAATATAATACTATACGATGGAAATTCTATGGTTACTTGAATTTATAACTATAACTTTTCCACGGATCAACAGAGAATATCTGCTCTTTTGATATAAATCCTACTTCTCATATTTACTTTAATTGATCTTTAAACGTACCATTGCGAAACAATGTATAAATCGTCTCGCCTAATTTTGACGCATTGCCTATAGAATCCGTTAAAAAAATAGAAACAACAACAAAGCGCGGGGGGAATCGAGATAAAGGTTCGTCGAAGCCACAAACGGGGCGAGCCGGAGCGGTGGGGAAAAATAATAAGGTAAAAGTCGCGCCGAAAGGATCTTGAAATTTGCCACGTTACGTCTACGCGCGGCTTATCCCCGGTCTTTCCGTTGCTCGAAATTCGAGATGTTTGAGAGAGTGGTCGTTGGCGAGGAGAGGAGAAAGGAGGTGGAAGGGCGCTCCGGATGGTTTCCGAACAACCGAAGTCTGCGGAATAGTATCGATCTGGCTTGATATATTAGAACCAAGGTCCACCCTGCCGCAGCCCCGGCAGGACCTCGAAATATGTTTTTTATGTGCGCCCTCCTGCGGTGGATGTACCCGCGTTTCGGCAGAAAACCCACCCCGAAGTCAATTCCCGAATTTCTTACTTCGACACCGATGCGAACATCGCCCGAACATTTATTGTCGCGACATATTTTCTTTTTCTTTTGTTTTTTTTTGGTAGCACTTCGCGACGAATGATCGTTAAGGGTATACCTGAAGTTTCGTTAATTTAAATAATTACTCGAGTCGCGGTAAACCTTCCTCCGGTAGCTTATGCAATTTGCTTGAATTTAAATATATTCAATTACGCGTTGGGACCATTCCCATTACTTTGGGATAAAGTTACACCACGAAAATCGATAGGTATGTTTCTTCTTAGAACGAAGCGATCGCGTTAGTTTCAAATCATAAAACGATCGGAGGAAATGTTATTTTACCTTTTCGAACAATTTTCCGTGCGTCGGAATTAACAACGCGTTACGATAATCAATACGTCTTCTTTTTTAAAATCGAACGATTACGTTACTTCGAAATCCCCTGAACATCGAGAAACTCGTTCCGAGAGCACAGATTATTATCGTGTATCCGTACACGCGATACCGTGGGGTCGATAACTGCATAACTTACTCTCGAGAAAGACGTTTCCTCCGCCTCGGGAAAGCTAGCGAGTCCGATTCGTGCGTAACGTCCTAATTTTCCAAGCGGATGAAAACATATGAAAATCTGCGAGGCAAACGAGGAGCCTTTAGGGGGCGCCAAGTCAGAGCCAATAAAATCCTTTTCTCTCCCCCTTAGCCCGGATCTTTTCCCTTCGTCTCCCTTCGCTTTCCGCGCTACCGCTTTGTCTGGTCCTCGGCGCGAGTACGCGGATGGATATACGTGCACCGTTATACGATATATTTGTATCCCCGTCAACGAGGAAAGGGAGGGGGGGGGGGGGAGGAGGAAGATCGCGCACGAACGATTAGGAAAATTGGCCAAGGTTTTCGGAATCTTTGACGTTTTCCACGGCGCTCCGAGACCAAAGTCGAATTGGCCGACTATTTACCGGCGAAAGGAGCGAGATAACGAATCGTTTGCATTTCAATTGGCAGACAGTTGCCCGGAAGAGACATTAATCGGTTACAAGAAGCTGGAGAAAATAATGAAATTATCGTAAATCAATATGCAGCACGAGGATCCACTTCGCTCGCTCCTGAGCACGGGTTAAGCACGCGGTACAGTTGGTAGCAAGACTTTCCTACCCGAACGAATCCTCGTGGAAATTATTCTACTCCGAAATCGGAGTGGATGGCTTGATTATTGGGGCAAATTTAATTCTACTTTCCCGTCAAATCCAAATATCGTGCTCGACGAATCGATTTATGGATATCGCCCCCTCGCGATATCAAGCTCGACGTATCGTGGGAACAATTAAGTCGATACAATTAAGAGAATTTGTGTGTCGATGATATCGTTGTATAAAAGATCGACGACGGAAAATTGTAACGCGATACTTTAAATTACGCGTGGCATCTTACTAAAATTGATTATGAAATCGGGAATAAATCGCTATCGTCGGTGATGGATAAAAGCACGGGTGAGAAAATTATCCTCACGGAATTAGCCGCCATTTCGTATTTTAATCTGCGATCGAATATTCATGCGAATCAATTTCTCCTTCGGCACGACGATGCATTCGTTCGATCGAGGATAATTATTTACGCGAATCGCGCAAATTTGGCTCTCCGATTCGAAACCGTTTAAATGTTCGCTCTTAAAGCCACGGAATGCCGATATCGTACCAAAGTAGGGACAACAACCTGCGCCCGTGTAAGGGAACACGTAAAATGACCCTATATTCTTCGGAGGCTGTTGCCTGGCCCCTTGGACAAACAGAAATATATGTCGGGAAAAGATGTCTTTCCACCCTAGGACTCGAGGCGTTCCTTTTTTAAACGACGAAACAGTTGCGACCACGAATCGATGGTAACTACGCCGACCGGACCCCGGTACAGTTCGAGGAAAAATCTGTTACTCGCCCTCCGCTGGCATCCGTGGATGCAAATTTCGTCGTTCGCGACACGACTGAACGGGACGGCGCGAATGCCGACGCGAGCCGCGTGCCACGGCGGCGTTTAATTTTCACGGAGCCCTCTCTCGCTCGAGATACGGAGGAACGAGGGTCGCGAGAGATAATCGAGCGGCTGTTGTCGAGCCGAGGGAAAAGTTGGTTTTCTCCACCGTGTGTACCCGCGTTAGGATGCGCGGGGTGCTTCGGTCTTTTGCATACATTTTGAAACGTAGCACCGCCGCAGCACCGAATATGCCGGCCGGGGCAAGGAAAAAAAAAGGAAGAAGAAGAAAACAAAAATATCCCGTCTCTCTCTTTTACGCGAGGAAAGAACGGGGAGGGAGAGAGAGGTATGACGGCGAAGGGGTGGGAGGACGGGAGGACGGATGAAAAAAAGAAAAACAGACGGGTAAACGAGAAACGCGGAAAAATCAAAGGCCGCGTTCAGTTTCCAAACGTACAGGTGCGGTTTGCTAAAATTTCCCTCTCCTTCTCTCTCCCCTGCTCTCCCCCCACCTCCCTCGTACCAACTATCTATTGTTTCCCTACGTATCCCGAAGACTACGCGGAAACTAACCACTTGGGCGTTTGTAACTTGTAATAGCGATCGCGTAATACCGATACCTGTCTGCGTATTTCAATTTTTCCGCGATCGATCGGCGGGAAAAATGTGACAAAAGATTCCAGGAATACGCGGAGGGGCTGCTGTACTCGGACCGACGCGGAGGGTTATTCCGGTGCTATCGGAAAAATGTTATTTACGCAGGGCAGGAGCGAGCTACGGAAGCTCTGTCCTTATTTACATGTGGTAAGTCTCCTACGGGACCAAATCCCGGACCGCGCTTGGAACCCTGATAATTCTTCCTTTGATCCCAGTCCCGTGGGCTCAACCTCCACCACCCCCCTCCCCCCCCCCCAGCCCTCCCACACTCCCACCCCAGGCCCACCCTGTCTGCGCCAGAGAACGAGTAAAGACCGCCAGGAGGAAAAAAAAAAAATAACCGGGCGAAATACCTGTCGTACCAAAAAGATTGCGGCCTGTCTCACTGGCGAATTTTTGGATTGCCATTTCGTACCGGGTACAGGAACTCTCTCTCTCTCTCTCTCTCTCTCTATCTCTATGTCTCCTCTGTGCGAACATATGAAACGCGCGAGCGCGCGTGTTGCGAACAACGGTGAAACGCGAATGCGTGTGCGAGCGTGCCGAGAGAAGATACATCCTTATTTTTCCACGGCGATATGAATTTTACATTTTCGTCTCGTCGCCGGAGCGTTGATTTCGTTTCGCGTATCCGCAAATGATGCGGATGAAAAAGCTCGAGGCGCGCATACCGTGGGCATGGCAGCCTTTTAAAACCTGCCTACCGCCGTCGTTCCCTACCGGCGGAACTTCGAAATCGCCGATAAATGATAATTCGACCGGAAGTTCAAAGCGGAAGGCGGCGGGGCACCGACGTAACCGCGTGGTCGGAAATCGATCCGAATTAACTGACGATGTCATTTCCACCGTCAACGGCGCCGGCACCCGAAATTTCCTAACGGTTCTGTTTCGACCCCCCCCCCCTCCCTCCTCCTCCTTCCTCCTCCTTCATCCCCCGGCCTCTGCCCTCTCCCCCCCCCCCACCCCTCCCGTGTCGACCTCCGCGAACTTTAAGGTGTCTTTAAGACACCGTCTTGATCCAAATTTTGGCAGAGTCTCAAGAACCATCTGCTTTAGTAACAGCGGAATCTAACGAAAAGGAGAGACGCCGATATCATCTCGAGGAAACTAGTGGGACGACCGCTACCACTGGACGGATATAGGGTGTCCCGCTATTATGCTGATAACATTCGTAAACACTCCGACGTACGTTCGCATCGACGGCACCTTTGCCCCCGGACGGTTTCCATTTCTCCGTCGTCTAGCGGGTGACGCGAGACGAAAAATTCTAAAACCTTCCCTCACGAGCCGAGGTATCGCTGGCGCGAGATCTCGCCACCATTTCCCCGGGAAAAAGTATTTTCCGTTGCTCCGACCGAAAACGTATCCGTCGCCATGGAAATAATATTTTCAATACCCCTCCCCCCCGTGCGACGAGTCGATGAAATTTTCAAAGACGCTCGCTTCTTATTCACCGTCGCTTATCCGGCTGAAGGGTAAAAAAGAAAAAAAAAAGAAACCTGATCGAACGATACTCGTAGTCAGTCGTAGTCGCTAAGATTGCAAGAAACAAACTAAACGACGGTGCTCGTTCTCAGCGCCGTGTCTCTGTGGCGAGGTACGTATCGTAATTAGAAAATGTTTCGTTAGAATCAATTACACCGGATGCCGGGGGTTGTTTCAATTTCCTCCCCCCCCCCTCCCACAGTTATTCCAGGTACGGACCGTGGTAGGATAGTAAGGACAGAAATTCAACGGCTGTGAATTCGTTGTAATCCCTCATCAGAAATTCCTTTGCCCAGATGAGACCGGGTAGAATTCCGAGGGTGGGAAGTATCTCGACGGAATCTCCGATATCGAAGGTACACCCGGTACGTAATCTCTCCTCTCCGGTTAGTTAGCGGATCTCGAGGATTCGGGCCGTGAGTATCCTTGCCGGATAGAGTATCCCTCGGGAGGTTTTCGTCCAATCGGCTGGCTGGTCAGCGTTGCCAGATGGTGGGGACAGAAGGACGACCATTGGTCAGTACAGGGGCGGCATGGTATTGAGCGGCTCGCTCCGGGGGTTGAAAAAACCGCCCCGAACTGACCTCAAACGTCCTACCCTCGTCTCGTCTGGAAACCCAGCCTAATGTTGCCCTCCGCCACCACCGCCACCACCCTCCCACCCTCCTTTCCAACCCACCCCACCCCACTCCACCACCCCCCCCCCCACCCCGCGCCACTAAACCCCACGACTTCTCCCGGTTTTGCAGCCGCCCCGCGTATCTCCCCTTTAGCACCCCTTTTCGCTTCATCGGTTACGTTCGCCTCTTACCTCGACGTTTTTCTCTTATTACGAACGGTGGTACGTCGTTACTTTATGCCCTCGTAATAAAGGAAACATACGATACACGCGTAAGGAGAACGATAAATAGTTTTATGTGGAGAATTTTGAGCACCGGAGAGTTTTATCGATGCGGAGAGACGATAAAGATAGCTCGGACGAGTCCGAGTTTTAATATACGCGCTTATAAAAAATATCACTTTTATTCGAAAACGATTCCGTTAAATTGGATGGAGACTGAGAGTACATCGGCGAATCGTTTTCCAAAATTTTTGTCGCGCGAGCGTCGATACTTCGAAACGGCAGGAAGTCGAAACGTGAGATTCAGCGTTAAGTAGTATGGTCACGGTAAAGGCGGGCATATTGCGTTCGAAATAACTTTGTTTGCCGCGCAGTGGGACGCAACTGGAAACTAGTTCGGCACGAAAAGTATTAGCGTCCGTGTGACGCGCAAGATTGCATGGGAGATTTTCGGCCCTTTTTCGGCGTTAAGAGAGTAGCTGGCTGTTCTCACGTAACTCTCGGGCGAAAACTTTCCTTTAAACACCGTACAAGCGTCCATTCGCGAGAAAGACTTTGTTCAACAAGGACGTAACGAGGTACGTACCGGTGATGGAATTTTTTAAGAGCGCGTGCACACGGAAACTCACCCCCTCGGAAAATACGATGCGGTCTAACTCGGGCTGCCAGCCCTAAAGTATATTCAGTCAGTCTAAGTCCAAAGGCTATTTGCATAGGCGATATTATACCTTCGCCTCAGACACCCCCGCTACCCTCCACCCTTACCTCGCCCTCTCTCTCTCTCTCTCTCAGTCCCTCGCCACCCTCTCCCGTTCTCTTCCAACCCTCTGTCTATTCGCCGCATCTCGCGCGGCTCTTTCTCTTTCGTCCTCGCGCCGTTTCTCTCCCTTCAACCTACACCACGACGTCTTGGGATCCCTGGAATTGGATTAGTAGTGGTTCACCCGAGTAAGACTTGGACTATACTCAATTTGAACTAAGATCGCGCCGCTCGGGAATGGGCAAATTGCTAAATCAGTTTTACGTGATCACCTATTCAGAAAGTTATTCGCGATCGAACGTGGATTATTCCATTTGACGATGGACCGGCCAGCGTCGGATCTAACGGGAGAATGATACGATGGAACCTCCGTGGCTCGTTTCTACCGATTGACAGACATTTCGGGTGTAAGGATTACGACTCTCCCTTACCGATCATTCCGCAGCCCGGAGTTTTCCAATAATTTAATCTAACTCCTAAACCCCCACACCCTCCCCCCGCGCGCTGCTTTCACTCGTGACGGAATTACGTCAACCGCGATTATTCGAGATTATAAAAGAGACCGCGGTTGATTAGCATTTCGATCGTTAAACGAGAAATGTATTCCGACTATTTTGTGGTAATCGCGTCGAGTACGGGTAAACGTTAACGTCGAGGGTAAATAGTAGCGCAAAAGTCACGTAATAGCGATCGTTGATGTAATACCGTCGCGGTGACTCGTTACCGGGATCGTAAATTCAGTTATCTGAAAATCCGCGGTACAAAGACGTACTCCGTTCGCGTCGTTGGCATTTCTTTGCTTTGAATTAAAGGATCCTTGTTTTTACACTCGGCTGAACTCGGTCTCATCTCCTTCTCTTTAAGAGATCTCGAACAAAGATTTTGCAAACATTAGCGATTCGATTAAGCCGCCGTCTCGGGCGCTCGCCTTTAAAGTCTCGTCGCGCGGAAGTTTCGCTAGAGAAATCGTTACTTAAGTTTCTCGCGTTATGCACTTTCACCGCTTTCAAAAAAGTTCGTAACGAAGTTACGGTTCTTTAAGAGGGAGAAACACGAATTTCGTGTATCGCGCGCCGGTGCCGATTAAGAATGAATTAACGCGACCGTCGGATTATCGATAACGAACGCGATACGTCGCTCGTCGATGAGTCTTAATCAATCTCGATGTATAACACTATTTATCGCCTTTCCACCCGCAAATCCACGATCGTACGCAAAACCATCATCGACTCCCATAAAGTTTTCGGCGAGCAAACGTAATGTATTCCGAATGAAATTCGCCCGACGGTAACGAAATGAAAAAAGAAAAAAAAAAGAGAAAAGAGAGGGGCAAAAGGAAAAAAGAAGATCGCCGAGAGAAAAGAGAGACCGACGACGACAGGGGCCAAGCGTTTTCGGTGAAAAATCCAGCGTAAAATGGCCGGTCGTAGGTCGAGGAAAGCGTAAAGAATTCCAGGGTCCCGGTCCTAACGCAGTTAATTTGCCGAATGGGGCTGTCCCTCCATCCCTAACATGGCCACTGCCGCGGCATACACGGTACTCTTCTACGCGCGACGCACGCGTGTGTAAGCACGCATACGCCGGCACGCGGTTTATACCGGGTGATCCTGCCGGAGTCTAATAAAAAGCATCCCCGTGAGCCGTGGGATGGTTGGGTCAGAAGTCCATTCGGAAAATGGAGGGACCCGCTCGTCCAACTAAATCTACCCGATAACGCGCACGAATTGTCCGCGTTGGGTTGCATTGGAAAATCGATTCTCGTCGCGCCGACACGATTTAAGAAACGAAACACGTATCGAAAATTCGCCCCGCTCGCGCCGCCATCGACGCGCGACAGAAATCCGCTCGGGGTTAATTGGGTGAATTTAAAGAATTTTTTTTTACACCGCCGTCGACGACGAAACCTATCCGGTCTGTTAGCAAGACGTATGGGAGACGGCTAGTCCTGGCCAGGGTTCGACTCGACTTCCGACTTTCCCTGCAGAAAACATTGAGTCTGAGGGGTGGCTGCCTCATCCCTCGCCCGACGGGATCGCAAAAGACGCTATAAATTCTGGCCATCCTATCCCCCCCCAACAAACCCCCTTGTCGACTTCCCAGGATAGTGGCCAAAAGTAAGAAGAGTAGCTATACCGATTCGCTCCCTTAGAACTCGCATCTCTTGGTTATGCAAAGTGATATCATTTTCTTCTTCTTCCTCTTTTTTTCGTATGCTTTCTTTTTTTTTTTTTTAAATCGCAGAGCGTTCGGTCAAAACAAGTGGATCGAAAGTACGGAACGATGAACGATGTTGTTCGCGTTTGTTGAGAGAACTGAAGATCTTGTAATTTATTTATAAAGTGTAACAATTGTTTTAAAGGTTTCATCGTTTGCCTATTCATTTGTAAAATGCAAGAAATTAAAATATTTAATCATTTACCTATGTATTTGTAAAACGTAAATATTGTTAAACGATTTCATCTTTCGCCCATGTGTCTATTAAATGTAAAAATCGTTTCATAGACTTCATAGTTCGCCTGTGATTTAATAAAACGTAAAAGTCGTTTAAAACATTGCGTCTATATATTTGTAAAACGTAAAAATTGTTTAAACGATTCCACCGTACAGCTGTGTATTTAGTATGTATAAAACGTTTTATTGTTTATACGCGCATCACTTGGAGGCGTATCGAAGGCACCAAAAATAAATGCAAATCGAATGCATCTTTCAGTCGCGCTATACGTACACGAGGACGGCCGAGTCACTGACTTTTCCCGGTGAAATAATAACGACCCCTAAACTTAGCTTCGGGTTATACCTTTTCCCGGCAATAATATTCTGTACCGCGGCTCGTTATTCTTGAAAACCAACCATGAGTTTTCCCCGTGATCAGTATTCAGATTCCGATTTTGTCATTTGCGCCCTGGACGCGGAGCACCGGCTAGCAATAATTAACGGTTTCTATCCGATTATCGGGTCGAAGATCACATTGTCGAAGGTACAAATGGCACGATTCCATTGAATTATGGTTGAGAATAAATTCTTCGGTTAAGCGATTCATGGCGGGGAATTCGCATCTGACGTTCTCGATATAACATTTATTAGCAATGGCTATTCGAATCGGACGGGGATAACTATCTGTTTGTTTAATGGTGGGTTAAATTTTAACGCAACACCTTCTTACAGCATTACGGATGGCAGCGATCATTGGCCCGCGCATTCTGGATATCGATCAACGCTATTAATTAATCGCGACGGGGAAAACCCGTGTCGAACATTGGATTCCCTTCGATTGGACTCCCAGGAATGATTTTCGAGGGATAACATTCGTAGATAAAAAAAAAAACGTGGAACGTCGAGAGGTCGGGACGTGTCAGTGCGATAGAAAACCATGAACAAACCCATCTTGCTGCTTCATCCGGACAGGAAATCTGTGCCCGCTACGGACCGTCGTCCAATCGAATCTCACAGGGAATTTAACACCCCTCTCGTGGACGGAAAAAAAGCTGAAATTTCCAATTTTATCGAATCTCCGGTAGTCTGTCCTTTAAACAAATATTATTGCGACCCCTGACTGATCGATGGGGGCGTTCGTAAATGGCGTTACAATTTCGTTCCTACGATTTAGATTTTATTGCTTTACGTATTATCCCTCCCGATAGAAAGAATAATCTGTCTTGCCGATCGGTAATCAAAGCAATGGCAATTACGTGACCCGTCCAACCGCGTCATCACTCCTGTCGCAATTAAATTCTATCCGAGGAGTTTACGTAACGTTCGGAGCACCAAGAGCTCTCAAGACATCATAGTCGACTCCGCCCTACAAATTCCAAAGTAGATCGAGATCCCCCGGAAGTCGAGGCATTAAAAACAAAACTGTCAACCATCCCACCCCCCCACCCTCCATCGCGAATTCATTCTACATTATTCGCACCCCCCGACCGAGCGATTCCATTGCTCCGGTTAACGATGAAAAAGGCAAACTTCGCCCCGCGTCGGCTCGCCGTGGCCTCGTTGTCGCGCGAGTGTCGTCGCGGGACGAGGAAAATCTGGCGAAAAAGACGAGGTGGAAAACGTGGGCTGGAGGGAAGGATCCATCGGTGCAGGCGCGGCATCTGCGTGAACGACCTTATCGGAAAGACATAAACGCCTGAAATCTCGGCCGTAAATTAGGATCGACAGAATGCCGGACTCTTCTTTCGTGTCCTCCCCCCTCCCGCTATACTCTCCCCACCCCCTCTCCTACCAACTCTAATATTTTTACCGCCAGCAGAGTTCACGATTCTCAACGGGTAAGAGACACTCCGGGGTTCACCGTGTGACGACTTACCCCCCTCCACCACCCGCCCCCTCGCGCGTTCAGAAATCAGATACCCGCCCGTCTTGTTTCGAGGGGAAAGCGAGGGCTGTTAAAGGAGATAAGAATTTTACGATTGCCAAGGAGAGAGAGAGAGAGAGAGAGTTTAGCGTCCTTAACTATTAAACACCGCGAATGGATTTGCATTTTTTTTTTGCCGCGCGGCATTTATTACCGCGAGGCAGTACCGAGCAACGATAAGTAAGTACTCGACCGCGAGGAAAGAGGCTCGAAACTTTTTCCAGCCTCTCGGCAAACTTTCCGCGCGACTTTCGAAAATCCATTGGGTCGAACGAGCGCGCTTCTTCTCTCTCTCTCTCTCTCTATCTTCTCGGCGCGTCACGCGTGACCATTAAGAGAGTCAAGAATTTTTATGATCGACCAGGACGAGACCGTGGGGAAGGACGACAGATCCTTTTGCTCTCCCGATGCGTGGATCGTGCCAGCGACGAAGAAAGTCCAGATTAGCGGCGAGAGGAGCGCGCGGAGAGGAGGGCTGCCAGCGGTAGAGTCTATGCCGTAACAAGGGTGGCACGATTTCAAGAATGCCGAGCACGTTCTCAACCAATGCCGGCAGCCAGGCAGTAAAACAAATACGCCCTCCCCATATACGGGGTGTCCTGGCAATACCGCGCGTCTACGCGTACTAACGCGGGGGGGGGGGGGCTCCGACCGAAATCCCAGGGAGTAGGTAGGAGTCGGCCTCGTTACCGATACGAATGGAGGTAATGCGCCGTATACGTAGGCAGAAACCTTTTCACGACCTCCTCCCGAGAAACGCGCGTCTTTGCGGACGAAAGTCAAATTAACTCGAGAGAAGACGGCGCGAAGCGGGGAAAATATTTCAGCAGAATGTAGTTCGTTTTCGCGCGAGAGCGTACCCGTAGCGTCCCTTTTAAGTTCGCTCCCGAAAAAGGGTTCGTCGGGAGAGTTTTCCACGATTTATTACGACACCTCGTGGTCTCGAGGATATTCAAGGTAGCCGGCGAGAGAGAGTCCTTTCGATTATAGCGTCATTATTGATTTACTCGTGGCACGTGATTTTGCGTAAGTATAATCGAAGCGACGTTGAACATTCGTTCGATTGGAACGCGAGGGTGGATGGGTACGTCGGTTTTCGATGTTTATTTATATTATAGCGAGAGAAGCGCCGACGAGTTACGCGATCGTAAAACGATGCTACGCAAGAAACCGTCTGGAATCGGGAATAAAGCCGTCAATTATATTGCCGTCCCTTATTCAAGTATTCCCCACGACGAGCGCGAAATCCCCGGTAGAACTGAACACGAAATGGGCCGATAAAAGCGTACAATGACTGGTACGAGCGCGGAAACGCAAATGTCCTCTTTCAGTGACGTCCTCTTTAGAGGCCAGCGAAATGATGGACAGGTGAAAGAAGTGGCCAATGTGGGTTGGTTTCGGCGTCTCGTGTGACACACACGTCGGGTGCCTTTGTTTTCCTTTTTTTTTTTGTACTTTTGATTGAGTACCCCGGGGGTCCTTTGTCCTTTACCTCGAACCCCTTTTTCGTGCAGTTCCTTTAATGCCGTTGAGAGTTTTCTTTTGGGACGAGACTCTGAAAATTCCACGAGACAGCCAAACCGCGTGCTACGGAAGAGTAACGTCCGAACGACGGGGACAATTTTCGATCAGAGAAATACCGTCTCGGTTACACCGGCATTTTACCTCGATCAAGAACAATAAACGGAGGCGTTACTTCGTTCACGATTCACGAAACTCTGACCTGTTGACCGTTTCTCTCAACACTGATCCCTGATCTTTGTTGGGTCAAAAAACTAAACACGTGAATGACGTGCTCCCGTTTCTAAAAGGGTGGCCGCCTCTGGACGATGGACCAGTTTCCACCTGATCTGGATCGCGATCTATTTCCGCTCGTCGACAGAGTGCCATCCCTCCGGCGAAACCTGTTAGCTCGCGTGGCGAGGTCCTGCCCTCGCTGGCCCCCGTCAGGATACTCTTTTCGCGGATCCGTGCCACTGGAAAACTGGTCCATCCGAGTAGGGGATGCTGCCTCTCGACAACAATGAACGCGCTGTCCACTCCATTGTGTACAATGCCGGACCGCAAAATGCACCCAGTTAGCCTTTGACTCGTATTTTCGAACCTTTTTCGCTCAATTTCGAGGGACAAAAAACTGGTCCACCCAGGAAAGGGGATGCTGTCGCATCCCTTTTGTATAATGGCTAGTGTGTCTAGTCAAGAGCAATAAACGGGGATCACGAAATATGGATCCGGTTAGCCTTTGACTCCGAGCTGGACAGGGTGGAGGGAAGAATGCAACCCTCTTTAAAGTTTAAAATATCCCTTAAATTGAGTATCGGCCCGTGGGGGATACAAAGGATAATGCGATCTATTAAGTATTAAAGTAAACGGCGAGTAGTAGTACGATATTGCGATCGATTGGAAGAAATGGAATACATATTGTTTTTTTATAATATTAATGAGTTGTTTACGTCTGGTATTTTAAATTTCCATATATTAAATCACAGGAAAAAAAATTAATTCCTCGCCCTCGTAAAGTGCCATCTGCCGAATTCGACCCGAACTAATGGTAAGGGTTGGCGGATATTGAAGAAAACTACCCTTACAGTTTCGGGTATGGATTTTATAGGTGGAAAGTATTGTTGCGAATAAAATTGCCCCTCTTGCGTATCGGCAATCGCCGATAGGTTGTTGTTGGTTGCCGGGCGCTGGTATTCGTATTGTTAAGTTTGTAAACGTTGTAGTTGTAAACAAAGTTTGTGAACGAAGAAATTGTATTCGAGCTCTCGATTCGAGCGGTTATGTTTCTATACAATAAATGTTATATTAAATAATTAAATAAAGTGCCATATTAATTGTTTCATTCTCATGTTTATATCCGTTTTTGCTAATTCCACAGACTATATATACGGTGGACTAGACGAGTGTTGTATTTTTCTGTACCGAATATTAGCGACTCGCTCCCCTGTTACCATTTTCGGGTCACTCACGCCTCTACCGGCAGAATGGTAAAAGTTTCAAACGAAAGTCGGTATACAAAATGATTTGCTTCGTAATCTTCTTGTTTAATTAATAAAAATTAAAATGAGACTGACAAGAATTTAATATATCATGCAATTGCAACGCGAAGACTTCCACTGCCTATTTTGTCCGCCGTATGCACGGAAAATACATCGGTAAACGGTAATTCAATTTTTTTCAGTATAAAAAATCGGATGAGACGTTCCGTCTACTCAATACCTTGTCCCTGATATTCGTACATGTTTCAAGGAGTATATGGTAAACAATTATCTATCGTGTCAATAAAGTAAACCCCTTTACTACTTGCAGCGGATAAAGTAGAATCCTAAGGACGATGGACTATAACTAGAAACGAAACAAACAAGTTGTCGATTACACTTAAACTAATACTCTGAATTTAGAAATAATCGATTACTCTTGCCATAAAAATAATTCCACGAATGCTTGAAAATGATTACAAAATCATACCTTCCAGCAAAACCGATAGAACGTTTGTTGCCCGAGTCGTTTCTAAGCAACGATCCCCTGCCTGCAGGGAAATTGCAGACAGAAACTCGTATCGCGAAGGACAAGTGTTATGGATTTCTAAACCGAGGTTCGCACAGGTACATACAACATTGGTCTCTTCGGTCTGAAATGTACGCGACAAATCAACATCGTACGTGTAACGACCTGTCCACGCAAGAGCAGGTCAAATTACAGAAAATTCAGGAACTGACGGGCATCTTAAAGGTTTGAACACGCTCGAGAAATAATCACGTAGCAAAATCATCTTGCAACGCGTAATGCATTTTCTCTGTTCCGTAGGACACGGACAAGAATCTGACGATATGCGAACAAATACTGACGACCTACATAAGGAAACGGATAAGGGTACGTACGAAATGATTTCACCCCTTCTGTGTTACGAGTTATTTATTGGCGTTCACCTTTTTTCGTTGACGATCGTTGTGAAAATGAGATACAAGTATATACGTATGACGTGCAATTTGAAGAATGGTAATACGAGGAGGTGATCGGGTGAATGTCGAGTGATCGCGTAAAATGAACAGTGGCGAGGTAATGGTATCTCGATGAGTGCTGGCTTACTCGAATTACGAGTGAAATAAGTCAAAGAACTAACGCGTGATAAATTGAACGAACTCGAAGCGGTTAATTGTCATTTGTACGTAGCGGTGATATCGAAAGTAACGCGCTTCGGTATTAATATCCATTCCTCGTTTGCGACGTTGCGATTCCTTAGTGAAATAAAACGCGGTTAAAAAAAAAGAAGTTAAATTACGCTACAAGTTACGCGACGAGAGAGTCATTCAAAGTTAAAAACATTCTGTATTATGATACATATTCGCGAAATAATTCCCACGCTCCTTCACCACGATGTTTTACCATCCTTTGTACCAGCCTCCGTGGCCGAATAAACCGCGATATCCAATGTATCCGCCGTAACCGTGGCCAAAGTAATACGTGGGCCAACCTGGATACCAACCACCATAGAATCCATGGCCGTACCTAAAACCGTGACTTAGTAAACACATCGTCGAAAAGTTTACGATTATCACCATTATCGTGATATCCTCCCTTTTAAAATCCGTGTCTATCAAACTTCATCTAGCTAGAACGATCTACTCACCAGGGCCAACCGTGACCATAACCCCCGTAACCCCAAGGGCTGTAACCATAACTCCTTTTGCCCACTTTCTTATCACCGCCATTCTCCCCTATATTAGGTTGCGCTTCGAGCTCCGGACTAGCTTGCTGCTGGGGCACATCGTTGGTTTCTGCCTGCTTTTCAGGAACGAAAGCCTCGTCGGCGAGGACCAGGCCGAGCAACGGCAGCAACAACTAAAATTAACGTTTAACCGTCACCCGATAACACTTTACTCGGAGGGAACGATTGAATGTCTCGCAGACAAAACTAACGATACGCCAGACAATTGTCAATTTTCACGTGGGATTTTCCCTCGTAAACGAAGAATTAACGGACTGACGTGCGTGTGTGCCTTACCAGCAGTTTCATATTAAGCTTAGCGCGCGATCGAACTGTTGCGATTCAAGAGGGTCGAGAGTTCTTTTATAGCGGGTTACTTATGGTAGTAGTTTACCGGATTATGTGGGATTCTGGATCCACCGGTATTTGCGAGCGTATATCTAACGTCTCGACTGACGAGTCCTGAACGCCGTTGCCGTTTATGGAATTGTCAAACGTCGTAATGACTTGGAACGAACGCCGGCGATAATCCAATTCCACCCGATTCGCAGAGAGAGAGAGAGAGATAGAGAGAATGTACGCAGAATTTATTCGACTTCTAACGAGTATCTTTAATTGAGGAGAGAGTACGTAATCGAGACCTTGTTGCCGAGACAGCGGGTGAAATTCAATATTCGGGATATGCGTACTGTATTAGAGAAAATTAGTACGTTGGTCTAAATTTGTACGAAGATGTTTTACTGCCTTAGCTTTGGAAATTAACTTCTTGAACAGCAAGCACAGAGATTGCGATAAAGAATAATGTAATAAAAGTTCTTGCGGATATTGGAGTACTAAGTAAAAGAAATCAAGAGGAACTCGCTCGTATCGATACACCGTTTATAGAAAAACGGCACAATCTAGAATAAGCAATTTTTTAATTTTCTACCGGAAGAATGTTTTTATTATTGTAGCGAGTGTACATAACATCGTTTTCTTTCCATGTCACGCTATCTATCGATTATAAAGTGTTAGAATACCGCTATAAGATTACGCTCCAGCGTCGATTTCCTGTCATTATCGCAAAAGTGTTAATTCCTTACTTTCTCGGAGTAACAAAGAATCGAACGAGGAAGTTCAATCGCTTTATCTCTGCCTCGCTGCACTCGTTTGTCACTTTCATAACGGTGTCTGTCATCGAGCCTGCCACGGTTAGATTCAAGAGCAATAATATTCAATTTACTATAATATTCCTCCGCCTAAGGCTTCTAATTCTCCAACTACAAATTCCCGCAACTCAATCTCATTCACCATTACCCGCGCGACACGATCGTCATGAAAATAACAATTCTCCCAAATCCCACCGTTGTATTCGCGGAGTCTGGAATCCGCCAAAAGAACGTACCAAATCATCGGCTAATCGGTTGACGTGTCGTTGATCGGATAGTTTCGGTAACCAGCTATTCCCGGAGACGGTCAACAACCGGTAAGAACCTGTCTTACATCATCGCGAGCCCTTTTCGCGATCTTGTAAGACACTCAAAGCATGTCCCGCGAGTGTTGTTTTTTTTGTTCCCCTCTCCCACCACGATTCGCCGTCTCAAAGAGGTTTTGTCACACCCGAGCAGGAAGCCGAGAGACCAACCGTCGTTGCTTAAAACTTTCTCTGGGGCGGAGAGCAGACCGTATATTCGGCGTACTTGCGAAAGTACGGCTAGAAAATATCCGTGGTAACGCAACGCGTTGTTGTCCCTGTCCCCTAACGTCCTTGTTGTTGTCGTCGATTGGATAACCGACGCGATCGGCGATACGTTGACCCCGGCGATTGTCGTCGGTTTTTCGTAATAAGTCAGTAAAACCTTCCCCCTTCCTCCATTGTTACAACGAGCTTACGTAATTACACTTTTATAGACGAACGCTTTATCATTCGTGACCAGGTAGATCGATACACATTATTATTTTCACTGTACTTTCTCGCTTACTGTTAATTACGTGATGTCGTTGCGCAACGCCGACGCTCGTTTTTCGAGTGACAAAACAGAAGCGACAAATTTCGCAGGATTTGCGAAACCGCGAAGACAATTACAACAATTTTCTAAGTGGCAAATTCGTGAGATTAGTAACACCTTCCTTTTTTGGTCCTACGAGGCTATTTTATTCGGTCGAGGCTTTTGCCGATTGATTGCGCAGCGCTGACAGAAAACACAAATTCCATTTGTGCTTACATGCATCGATAAATATCCTTTCACTTAATTCGCCGGGTTGAGCGAGACCGTAAATATTGGCAGCGATTATCGTTTAACGCATTGTACTTTGCCTACTTTGCCTACTTTGCATTTAAATATACTCTGCAAGGTGATAGCATAAATATGTGCGCACCGAGAAAACAAAATCAATGTTTCTAAAGTATTCGGCAATTGCGATTCTTAATCTGACCAAGACTGGTCAACTCGTCCTTTCAAATTTTTTCATAGCGGTAATTAACGGAATACAAGGATCGGTAAAATCATAAATGAAACTGCCATCAGTTTTCGTTTAACTTCAGAGCAATACCAAGCTTCGTCGCTAGTTACGAAGAGCAAACCCCTTGATCCGTTCTTTTATTATTTTATTTCGCTGAAAAAATGCCAGGCGTTGCATCACGTAATTACACTTTACGGCCACACCTGCAATTAAACCAGCCGGATACTCGAACGGAGTCTATTGTCTGCGTTTTAACGAACGACCGCTGCTTACTTCTGTGCAGTTTCGTGCCTTTTCTTTCCCGCGTTACGCCGTGCCGCTTCAGTTGTCACAAATCACCGAGTAGCTCTGTACAATTGAGGAGAAACTCGACATTTCTTTCCGATATTATGCAAAAATGTATCCCCGCCATTTAAGTCATTGTTTAATGGCATTTGTACGATAGAGTCGGGGAACAGTACGCGCGAAATCTCGAGACGCGAAAGTACCGTGGATTGGACCTCGCGGTGGTGTGTCACGCGATGAAGTAACCGTCTCGGTCCCTTGTCATCGTCAAACAACGCTGAACGGTAAATCACTCCAACGCCGCGGGTTTAAAATTTCTCGCGAGCCGTGCCCGCTCGGACGTCTCGCGAATACCATCGAAATCTATGCAAAGATTTCCGCAAAAATATGAAATTAACCACGGAATTATCAGTGACTCTTACAAATTACAGTTAAAATTGTTACCGTATCACCGATAATGTATCGTTATGTGATCACCGTGTGCGCAAAGTGTCGCTGATGTTCCACCAAAAAAAGTTCTAATAGGATATTCATTATTCTGTGCCTACTATGCGTGTCGTGTTCATCTGACGCTCCCGCGAAAGTGATCGTAAAACTGAATATCCAACCAGTTTCGGACAATGAAACTCCGTAGGATATTTTATAATCTGTGCCTGCTATGCGTACTGTGCTCGTTCGACGCTCTCGCGGAGGATGAGATCGTGAAGCTAAAAATTCAACCAGTCTTGGATCTGCAGAGCTCACTGGTCAGCGATCGTGCTACGGACGAATTTGCAAATACAGCAAATACAGTAAGGGACAAACGAGCACTGGGCCTAATTCTCTCGGGATTGGCGCAAGTTTTGGGTTACGACTTGAATCCAATTCAAATAGCCTCGCTACCCCTGCCGAATTCTGCTCCACCCGCTAATGCCGGTCCCATCCAGCAGCCACCGGCTAGTCCTTCGCCACCACCCCCTCCGCCACCCTCGCTCCCTATGCCTCGTGCCATGCCACAAAATCCACCCCCGTCGACGGTCTCTGCCACTTCGCCAGCTCCGTCCACGTTGGCAGCTTCTCCCATGACCACTCCGACGCCTAGACGACGAGAAACGATTAGATTCACAGGTGTCGTGAACTTCGGCAATAGTACAGGCATTCTGAGTCACTTACGGGAGTACGAGACAATCTTCCATGGTGCGAACACCTCTCAAGCACCTATGACGAGTCCGGCGCCCACGACAGCAGCACCACCACCGCCGTTACCCTTAATCGATATCAGAACACCTTTGGACAACACTTTCCCATTAACGTCTCCTCTTCTGGTAAAAATCCCTTTACCAAGCATACCCGATATCCCGCCATCAGCGCCGGTGACGGATAACCTGGAATTGTCCTATCCTCAGCCGTACGTTCCCATTCGTAATCAGCAGAAGGAGACAGTCTACGCGAATAAGGAGAACACGGAGAAATTGTTGGTGGAGAATAAGGATATTTATAGCGAGAAGGACGTCACCTTACCGCCGAAGAAATACACCGACGAGCCGTATTGGAAGCAGCAGTACGAGAACAGATTGGCAGAATTAGAGCGTAAACAGGAGGAACAAGCAGAGAGATTGAGGCAGCAGGAATTGTCTAGACAGCGAGCGAAGGAGGCTGATTATAGGGAAGAAAAGATTGGAGGAACGTATAGAAACGAGGGGGAACAAAAAGATAATCGAAACAGAGGGAATGAAAGTTATAAGGATGATTATTCCGGCGAGGGGGGCGGGCTTTCCGGAGAAAAGTACGAGGATCGTGAAAAGATTCGCGAGTACGACTCGCGGGAAAAGGAAGACGTTAGCACTGAGAAATATAGGGATTACGTTGATCAGAATTCTAACAGACCTTACAAAGAGTACACAGAGACGACGCCTAAAACGATTGGTAATTACACCACCCTGCCGTACGATCAGCAATTGCCCATTAGCGATTATTACGAGCAGAAGAGACCCGAGGAGATTCGTAACAGTTACGGGGAGATATTGGACAGTCGCGAGCTGATGGACGAAGGGATAGCGGACTACTTTGAGAAATACAAGCAGACGCAAACACCGTACCGTCCGACGACACCTACGAACTTGGAAAATCTCTCCAAAGAGGAACTGGACGATTCCACGGCTCGAGTTAACGGAAGAGAAGAGGATGACATTGCGAGACTCAGACAGGAGTACGCGCCACCGGTGGATAAAAGTAAATACGAGGAGTACAATATAGACGAGGAGGACAACGACGATAGGAAAGATGGAAAGTACTCCAGTGTATCTCAGGTGGATGATCGAGAAGAAGAAGCGTCGAGAAGTCCGCAGAAAACGATACACGGCGATGATCCGCAAGCATTTTCCCGATCGACCGTCGAATTCAACGATCGGACGAATTCCAACGGTGGCGACGAATCCAATCATGATTTAACGAACCCACAATTCGAGTTTCTGAAATACAACACTTACATCGCACCGGCCCGATATTTGGACGCTAATAACGAGCTCGACAAGGCAAACGCAAAACTTCAGTCGTACGATCCAGTTAACAATGTATCGAACGGACCGTCTCCTAATAAAATCGAGAAGTCGAGGAATTTCAACGAGGAGGAACTGAGACCCAAGGCAGGACTTCCGCAGAAGTTACTGCCCAAAGAGCTTCACGAGGGCGACGAGAAGGAGCAACAATTTTGGCCGGCACCGTTCGACTACGTGTTCGACAGTACGGAACAAACGGACACGAAATCGCAGATCTACGGCGACGGCAAACTTTCTAACGCGTATCAGAAACCTGAAGCGCCCCGTAAAGGAAACGAAGAGCGTTTGCGTCAACGCGGAAGACACGTGACGCCAATTAATAGGCCCGCACTGACGTATTCATATCCCGAGAATGCCCGTTACGTCGGACACGGTGTCGGGACACAAAAACCAGCGGTGAAACTACCCCGTGGAACAGCCGATCGGACCGCGAGCATCGTAAGTTTTCATTCCATGCGTACGCCGATTGCAAGTGCGAAATTGATACCTCAGCGCGATCGCGAGAGCACGGAAAGAGTACGAAATATATTGGAAAGTTACAAATACGTGTCCAACGATCGTGATCGAGACAAACTAGCGTCGACGGTTAATGCACCGCGATCCGTTCACCGTGAATCGTCGGATAGGAAATTAGGCAAGCCGGGACACGATAAGCACGAGACTGGACCGGAAGCGGGAAATTATAAAGCTCGACCGTATCCCGAGGGAAATCGAGGAAAACTGGAATATACGCGTGGGAACGAGGAGAGCCCGAATCTTTCGTCGCGAAAGTCAATGCCGGCGACGACTTTCGATAGTCCTAGGAGCGCTCATGATTTCTTTGGTTTCAGCAAAGACGATTACAGCTTCGACGAAGAAGGGAGAAATCAGAGAACGTTCGCTAGCGTCGAGAGCGATAAGAAGCCCGAGATCGAGGAAGGTGCGATCAGTTTCGCTGCAACCGAACCCGCTCCTTATCGCTACGACGAGAGTTTATCGAAATTTGCCGACGAACCCGACACCAAGAATGCCAAAGTTAATGTACGAAGGAAGAAGATCAAAGTTACCACCCTGAGAGTTTCCGAACAGGAGCTGAATGATCCAGAGGGACCGATTAGCTACTTACATCATAGTCGTAATCTATAATATATCATCGTTTCGCTATTTAACGAGAGGCGTTCGAATGTCGACCAACGAATTATGTATAATATCGAGATAAATTATTATTAGCATTTAAGGACATTTCGGGGAATAATTGTCGTCGAATGCCGAAATGCTTGAATTCCTAATTATAAATGTTGATTTTACCAACAACAGTTAACCAGCATTCGTCGAATAAATCTTATTCGCTGGTTAAAATTAGAGTTTCGATTTTAACTCTGATCTTAAGATTTCTTCGATTAATAGTGTTTAATCGGCATTGGTTAAATCGGCAATAAAGCTCAAGTTTCGTCGAGTGGAATATTAGCTTAAGCGTTTAATATAATTTAAGTGTTTTATTTACAATACTTTGCGAAAAAATGTTCGACAATTTTACGAGTCACTGTAATCGAGCATCATAAAGTGCGATTAAATATTGGTTGCGTTGATGAATCAATTTGTAAAATATATTCTTGTTTCAAGGTCAACCTCCTACTTTTATAACTGTATAAAATATTAAGATATATTCAGGAATTGTGTCTGTGTTACAGGACAAGCGAGGGGAAATAGAAAGACGCAATGAACTGGAAAACAAGATGTCAGATATTCTCGAAAATCTGAAGACACGTTTGCTGGTGGAGTAAATTAATCCTATGTATATACGTACCTTAACCTTGTAATTATTATACAGGTACATACATCAACACTATTATTATTATGCGGACACGTTTATTATCGCATTGTTTTTCATATTACGTGATTACGGAATCATTTTTTCCAGTAATCGTATTCCGAGTAAGTACTGGAGGACTCGTTGAAACGAAAATAGTTGTTTAAAGTGGCAAGGATGTTTTTCAAGGCGTGAAAACATATATTCCATGGCAATGCAACGACTAAAATAATTATTAACTCCCTACCTCTAACTGGACGGCACTCTTCTGCACTAATTAATCACGCGAACATAATTACGCGCACCACGCGACTTGCAAGAAACACTTACCCGCACCAAACTGAACGAAGTAGCAACTCAAATTTTAAAGAATCGCATGAGACGTATCTCGATCCATATCGATATCGATACATCCAAATTTATCGGACCGCTGACATCGCATACACTGAATTGCGCAACAAGCGCGATGTCTGATATTTTGTGCGTCAACTCTTAAATTTACTTTTTAGAACAAGTGTAATATTTGCGCTGGTCAATAATCAGTTATTGTAAAGGTTAAGTGTTCCTCTTACACCGTGATTGCACAACAATGGAAGAATTTCTGCGAAACGTCGGCGTAGGCTTGAGATCTATCGACGATCCGTTCTTTAAGGATACGTATCAGGTTTTCGACGTTTTCCAGCGAAAGGGTGTCACCGTCGAAGACGACGAAGAATTGTGCCACAAAGTGTAAATAAATAATATATTTCATTACCTAGAAATATTCAGTTGCGTTAATTAACCTATAACGCAGAAATTCGAATGCTATTACGACGTACGTAGCGTAGTTCGCTCTAATGGTTATTAATTGATTTCAGTATTAGAGGGTTCTCCTGTTACGTTGCCGGTTGCAATGCAACGTTTCAAACGTTACTTGATTTTGAAATGCATTATAACGGTCTTCATAGATACGCCTGTGCAGAGTGCAAAAAGTCTTTGCCGACTCCTAGATTATTAGACATTCACATTCAGGAGACGCACGATAGTTTTTTTCAAATTTTATCCGCCAGACAGCCTATGGTATTTATGCATTTTTCATCGTACGGCAGGATACGTGCGAGCAAATTAGTAACAGTTGTATTGTTTTCTTTCTAGTATCAGTGTTTTGTTTCGGAATGCGACACGAAGTTCAATGATACGGTCGAAAGAAGTAAGCATTGCGTTAAGGTACACAAATTTCCTGCGACTTATCGATTCGACAATACTTTGCGTTCTAAAAAAAGTGAACCAAAAGATAAAATGGACGTAGACGAAGTAGATAGCAAACGTAATAGGGTAAAGAGTAAAAAGATTTGGCTAAATAAAAATCAGAAGTGCAGAATGTTCACAGCTGCCGCAAAGGAAGCGGTCCCCAGAAATTCTGATTCTGAGGCGACCTCGTCGTGCGCTCCGACGCTCGTAACTGGCGCACCTTCGTTAATGTTTATTCCACGACAAGTTAAGAGCTCTTATACAAAGGCGCTTACCAGTAATCAGAGTAATGAAAGAAATGTTCTAGAGTCGCAAACCATAATGGATTTAGCAGAATCGCTTCCCGAATAATATTTTTCTTCGCAATAATTTTTAACTTATATGACAATGAGAGGCAACATTTTTATAATAAACGGCATTGGTTCAAAGCATTTCTTTTTATTATAAATATATTTTAAATATCGTAACAATATTTATATGTACAATGCGGATTAAGAGGACTTTGCAGTTTTACGTTAAACCTATCCTATTTTCATTTGTTCACATGTTCCTACTAGATCGTGTCATTCAATGTACAACATAATTCACACTCTGATTATAGTAAAGATTCGATACTACTTTCAAAATGTTTTCTGTGCGAAAGTACGCATAACATTGGTATAAAAATACCTAAATCTCTAAACTTTGGATAAAGCTAGTATCGGATAGCCTACTTAGCACGATCTTCGTTCACTTACAAATACCTTATTAGATTTGGTAACCTCGTTAGGATGTGTACGGTGTCATTCGGTGACAACAAAACAACTCGTATGTTAAATCACAAAAAAATTTGGTCTCTAGATTTCTATCTAGATTTTCATATGTGGTAGTAGTTTTTACAATCTGACAAAGAGCATAGATCTGACAAAGTTAGTTAATCCAAAAGAAATAGCGTATTTCGTAAATTGATTGGAAAAATGATCAACTCTTGGCAGATACGACTACAAAAGGACGCTTGACTCCTCGAACGTAACGTCAATTTTTAACTTACAAAATCTGTGACGCCCGCTACGTTCAGAATCGACATTCTCGAGAAACCAATTTAATTCTGTCGCGTGGTCTAGAACAATATTAACAACTTACGATCTAGAAACTGTACAAATCTACACCGAGCCTAAGTCGAGTAGACCATACACCGAAGCTTCGCCGTTTCGTTCCTAAGCGCAACCAATTCGTATTTCAACTTCATGTTCTCTTGTTCCAGGAAAGCTGCTCTGATAGCAATCTCGTCTTCCTTTGCTCTCCTCGCGTCCCTGGATCGTTTCGCGGCCTCGTTGTTTTTTCTCCTCCTCTCCCAATACGCCGCGTCTTTCTCGTCTACCGTGCTAGTGGGTAATCCAGGACTCTTGGTAATTCTCCTCATTTTGATATTCGTTCCCTCGTTCGATCGCCTTACCGACTCGAGCATCCGTTTGCGGAATTCCGAATAAGCGTCGTTAGAATTTTGATCGTACATCATCTCCGCTGTTCCCATGGTGAGAGAGAGCGGATCCTTTGGATAAGCTTTGAAGGGTCTGGGTGCCTTTTTCCCGGCATCCGAAGACTGAGCGGAGAATTGAATATCTTGGGAATACGTCGTCGTCGTGGTAGAAGGGCTAGACATTTCAATCTGTTTGACCGTCCCGCCGTTCGGAGTTATAAGCGGTGACAATATCGTAGGCGGTATCGGAATTGGAATATTCACGGGTAGAACCGAGTAGCCTCCGTGTTGACTGATAACGCCGTTGCTGGGTAAGGACGAACAATTGTAAATCGGTTCGTACTTGGTCTTCTTCGGCGAATCTGTCTCGGAAGGCGGTGTCACCATGAACGTGCGTCCCTCGAAAGGACTCTTGCGTTCCGAATCCGAATAGTGGGTGGTGGGTTGGTGTTGTTTCTCCGTGCTCGCGGGTGAATTCGAGCGCGACTCGAATGGCATCGTGCTGCTGCTGGTCGACTCCGCCGAGACGGGAGAGATTTGCGGTTTCTTGCAAGAAAGATCGAGGACCGGCGGTTCGATCGGCTCCATCCTCGGTTCTCGTTTTGAGCTTGACGTGAAGTCAAGGGCTTGAAGGTTTTCCATCCTCGTCAGAGAATAGGAATCCATTTCGATGTGTTTATTCTGTAACATCAAAGAAACGAGTGATTAAAATATCTGCAACCATCTCTGGATTAGGTATCACTCGACAAACTATAACAGGCATTGTGCCAATTGTATTCAAATTAATCGCGTGCTCGACATTAGCATAGTTCAAAGGCGAGTACAATTGCAAAGATTCGAAGCTTTCGCGATGGTAATCGCACAGGTGACAATTAGTCATTGAACTATGTATCGATTGCGATAAATGAAAGTGATATGGACAAAATAGAAACTCGTAGAATTACGGATTGCCGATAACGGTCTCTCGAAATCATAGAAAGTCGGTCAGAAATTTACTCAACGAATAATCACTAAAACGATATTAACACTTGGAAAATGTACGTTCATACTAATAGCGTCCGTGCAAGATTTCACTTTAATTACACGATCCGAGGTGCCTTTACACAATTACCAAATTCCTTTTCCTGTTTCCGAAAACACCGTTAATACGCGTATCGCGCAAGTACGAGCCTCGTTACGCTTATCCTATAAACTTCGATCGTCAACAAGATACGGGTCTTACCTAATAATTAATCCGAGGTCATGCACAAGTCACTGGTATCACAACACCGAATCGTACCTTCACGATTTTACTTGTTTTCGAAAATACCCGTGTATCGTCCTCTCACCGGTACGGTCACACTTCGAACGACGGAGCTTTCCGTTTTCGAGCAAATCGTGTTCACGGACCGAATCGCCAAAATCGTTTAGGACGAGGAGGGGGGTGTAGTTTCGCTTATATACCGAGCAACCCTTGCAAGACCCAGGGGTAGGAGGTCTTCTTAGAAAATGGTGGGGGTAGATCCCTGATGACCGTAGCGCCGGGTCCGGACTGGCACGCGTTCATCATTGTCCAGTTTCAAAATGTTTGCAGGCAAGAGCGTCTCGCGTAAGTAGTTACGCAAGATGCAATTGCACACATTAATATGCATCCCTGAATTTTTATACCTATATTTTCAAATATCGTTAGTCCATGGCATTCTTGCATCGTTAGTCGTTCGTTTTCTATTATAATTACAATTTTCTATTCAATCTCTGTAACAGCAATATTACTTATCGTTACCAAACTCGATCGGTTTTCACGATTATATTCAGTACCGTGCAATGAGAGCTGTTACTCATTTAAATATGCCACTGCCATTCTAGATTCCGGCGAACGAGAACGTTACGTCATAATTTACAGTCTCGGTCAATTATACAGCTTCACCTGGCGCAAATGGAATCACCACCGCGCGCTCGTTTCAATAAGTGAAACTGTCTTTCGCCATTCGACAAAAGACAGTTGCAGCAGCTCCTTGACCTCGAACAATCGAATCCCGCTAAATTAATCCGCCCGTTGCCCCTGTCCAGCGGTGGCGATGGTTCGAAGCCTCAGGATTTCTCGAAATCCAGTTACCGGTTTGGCATACTAAATCCTTCCCGCGTATCCTCTTAAATCCTGCGTAAGGACAGGCACGACGTTCGCTCCCCGCAAACTACGGAAAGAGAGTCGAGACGTTTGGTAGCCGGTATCCGCGACGCGGGGTGCCAGCTCGTGTAATATTCGACTCTCCGGGCATAGCGGAGTACCACGGCTCAACCCTTTCGTTGGGCCTTCCCTTCGACTCTTTTCCGTAGTATTTCACGGTGCTTTTGTTTCTGGCCCGTGTCACGTGATTTACGACGTTCAACGACGAAAGGGATGCGGCGAGTCGCGAATTTGCGTAAAGTGCTCATAAATTAACTCGGCGAAAGCGTTGCGGCCGAGTGAAATTTGCGAAATCTCGAGATTTTCGGAGAGAAAGGAGAGAGAGAGAGAGGGAGAGAGGGAGAGCTTGCGCTTGTACGTTAAGGTTCATTGTCATTGATGGATACTTCGAGCGTCGCTCGTTAGGAATGGCCAGCATATGGCGATTTCCGTACCGTGTAGCGCCGAAAGATCAATCTTTTTCTTACGAACCATGTCGCCTAATGGTCCATTCTCGTAACCGTGCCGTGCATGCTCGTCGGTTAATTTACGTACGCTACTCTGGGTTAAATTTTTCTCGTCGAATCAATTTTGCAAAAATAAAATCCGCTTCCTTGCTCGTGATACGATTCGATCTTTATCCTTCTCGTGGTATTTTAATCCCACGCAGGGAAACGCGATAGTTTTCCCATCGGAATTCTCCGAAATTTATGCAGCGAGAAAACGGGGAAGGGAAAAAATTCGGTAAACGAGGAAGGAAGGATTGTTATTCTCGATAGCGGAGACGTCTCATTATGTCTTCGTCCCAAGATCACGCCAAATTTAGTCCTCCGCTTCGGAACCCCGTTAAAACGTCGTGTCACCTATAGAAAAGCATCCCGGCGCTCAATTCACCGCACCGCCTCCTTTCCCATGTATACAAATTTTTGCTCTTTTGGCCACATAACCCACATTTCTATGGTGCAGGGACGACCGCAACCCGTTATTTGCCATTTTTCCCGTGGCCGTCGTCCTGCGACACGAATGAATGCCATTGCCATTTGCATCTGCCGCTACCTCACGAACCGATAGACGACGGACCGTGTAACGGTACGCGATGCAAAACTTCGCGGTGATTTTCCCGTGGAAATGTCTCAATTCATGAAACGACTGACAATTTTCGTATTGCCCCGGCAGGGGCAATCAGTTTCGTGCGAGAATAAGCAGGAAACTTGCGGCTTACGGTGAGAGAGAAAAATATTCGCAAATGTTGTTTTTCTGAAATAGTTTTAACACGGCGATCACCACGTCATGTATATTTGGGTGACGCGTGAGTTGTCGTACTGTAGTTACACAATATTAATTCTTTTAATATTGATATTAAGGTTAATTGTTTGTCAGGTGTGTCACCCACGCATGGGTGACGTAGCAAGCGACGCGTTGAACAAACAAGCCTCACGATTAAAATGCAAAAATATTTTTTTCGCCAATCATATATTTCTACGCCGAAGAACGACGATGCCATTATCGAAATACGTATCGTTGGCGTTAGCGCGCTAGAATTTTGTAAATCACTATATCGTCTACGTGAGTTTAGTTAGTACATACTTTATGATCGCTCGCGGGTTCGGCAACGCAATCGCCGAATTATCTATGACCCGCTATCGTCTTAGTTGTTTCTTCATAATATTAGATAACATAAATGACTAACCGAAGATATCTGTACGATTATTGTTTGCGTAAGGATTTTCCAAGGAATGCGTTATGTCAATAGAATCATTGTGACTGCGCATAATAGGTTTCTCAGGGATAATACAGGAGCAGTCGATAATGACAGTGTCATGAAATTCTATTCGCGCAATACTTCCGTTTGCACTTCCATATCGTTAAATAATCTGGGTAGAATCGTGTCCGAAGTGAGAGACTGATTTAGGCGTTAAGAAATTTCGACCTTCGGACCCTTTTCGAAACAACTATAGAAATGAGTTTAAACTCGTAACGGAATATAGCACCCCATGCTGATTTCTGGAGCGGTCAACGCGTCAAGGCAGCTTCTATTGAAAAGAAGGTCATAATCGATAATTAGTAGGTCTTTCTGTTACCTCGATATTAAATTGCTCGATTGCCGTGACAGAAGAAATAATAAAGATGGTCGGGGAACTGAAAATACCAAAGGTCCGTTAAAAGACCTTCCGGGTGAACCGTATTGTATCGCGCTTTTCAATGTAATTATAATCCCTTCCGCTTAACCTCCCCCTTTTTTTATTGCGGTATTGATCATTATTTTCATCGTCGATACGAATATACGGTTTTAATAAGAATATTACTCGTTCTATAGCACGGGCAGCACTGCCGTACGAATATTCACTTTCTCACTGCAATTAGAATAATTTTAATAACGTCAACGGCAATCGCAACGTGCCGACAGACATTGTGGTGGCGTTCGTTGAAAAGGCAGGATGGTTTGGTATTAAACGGAAATACTGAAAAAGCAGAGGCGACAGGTATGAGAAGGTGTAGTTCCCCATAACGTGCAATAAAACCCCTCGTATTTCGGCTGTACCGTTCGTTAATGGTGACAACCGTTTCGCAGTCGCTCTGCCCGGCGCGAAGACAATGGGACACAAATGGTAAAGCTATACGTTCGTTCCGAAATCATTATGCCGTCTATAGAACCCTGCTATCTAATTATGTCAATAAAACCATCGTGATTTCCATAACTCGACTGAATGGGATTCGACGAATGGTGAGTAGATATTACGTTACGTAGGCAAAATTGAATATACCTCTCGGCTACGTAGTTTCCATTGCTTCGTTGGATATAGAACAATACAGCGAACGATAAACAAATATAAAGCGACAATTCATGATATTCCTATGGCAATCATCTGAAATTATAGGATTTTGAGAGTTAGATACATTTTCAATCTACACTGTCGTGTACCAAATAGTTATAAACATATTCAATCGCGGGGGCAGAAATTACGCGCTAGTTTCTAGAGGAAACGTGTCTTGGTAGGAGGTCCGACAGTGTCACTGGGTCTTTAGACAGCCATTAGTCCTTTTAATAGAACTCGACACGAAAACTGTCCAGAAGTTTTACAGAAAAAAAAGAGAGAGAGAGAGAAAAGAGGGAGAGAAATATAATGCCTGGAGACACATTAAGACCTTCGAAGTCGATGTCGCCGGTGGTAATTACTTTTCGATTTATCTTGCAACCGGACCACCGGCCAAGTTTTGCCAACAGACTTTCAAGATTTGCTTACTTCCGGTCCTCGCGCACGCCCTTTTTTTTCCCCGCGGGAACTCCCTTTCTCCGCTCGGAAGCCTTTCCTATTTTGTTCGTTGGTATCGCGAGGACACGCCCCTGGGCCGATCTTTGAGAATGAATTTTATTCCTTGTCCGAGTGTAACCTCTTTTAACTGTCGACTCGGGATGAATGCCTCTGGTACAAACAACTCGGCGATACGTCTTATTTGCGACAAGAATCTCACGATCGTCACAACGTTCCTCGAGAAGTCGGTACGTAGCCTCCGTGTAAAGTTGTATGCAAGTTGGGGAAACTGATGTCGACGGCATTGAAAGGTGAGAATTTTTTTTTTTTTTTTTCTTTTTTATCGATACGAAGATACGCGTGGGTCGTTCGATTGGAAAAAGGCTTGTTTCGTCGCGCGCTTTGAGAAGTTTGTAAGCTGAGAATGGAAATAGAAATCCCGTTGCACGGAAAGCGTCCGAGGACAAAAACTTTCGAGAGCAGATCGGCTCGGTGTCCGATTACTAAGCCGTACGGTAAAGAGTTGAAGTTCTGGAGAGAGGACGGCCAAAAGCATTTACATGCCATTTGTTTGAGAGGGCCTCGAGGAGTAACGTGGTCAACTCGGAGATTTTGTGCGTTTTCCGCACTAACCGTTCCACGGGTATTGTCGGCGACGAACTATTTCCACGTTTGGCTGCATAGAAAATTCTTTGTTCGACGAGCAAGGATAGGACTAGCGATTCACGAGAATCTGGGAATCCCAAGCAGATCGTGTTTTCAGTTTGTATACAGGTAAACCCTTCGATAACGCGGGGATCCGGTTTCGCAAAAACATCGTGCAATGCCTTTCGCGCTACCTTCTGCGCGAATGTTATTTTGATTTCGTGGAACAACAAGATTTACATTCTAAACAACGAAAATATTGAGAACACTGAAACGGATTTAAGAAATCCTGTTAAAACTGCTAGCCAATTAGAGTGCTCGAATGGAAAGGACCGATATGTATGTTACGGGCGCGAACAATGCGCCGAAGGTAAATGCAATTGACAATGAGACCGTAATTATTGCGGAAAACCGTAATAAAGCAACCGGTTCCGCAGCCGAGCCATCGAGACCTGGATCGACGGTATTAAATAAAGGGCGAAAGGGTCGTAAATGGTGACGTACTCTCCTCGTGTACTCGAGTCAGGTACATGCGCGTTTCTACAGCGTAATAAAATTCTCTAAAGAGTTTTCACGCTGCGAGCGCATCCACAAAAATACACCCCTCGGTTTTTATTGCCCGACAATTCAACGGCAAGGTTTACAACGGGTGGGTCGAGAAGTGGGATTGGTTGGATTAAGGGAAACTCGATTATAGAGCAACGGATTAACTTCGCCTGACTTCGAAAACGGTTTAAATTAGTTAACAACCTTTTTTTGACGGTCGCACTGAAAAATCCACTTTTCGTTTACCCTCTGCTCGTTGTATCCGGATTAAAGTAATTCTCACTCGTGTTTTTTTTCTCCCTTCTTTTTACGACACAGCTTTCGGCTTGCCCGTACTTCGGTAGTTTTTCTTCGAAACGCGGAACGACTCTTACCGTCAGCTCTAGCGTCGAACAATATCGATTGCGTTCGCACGCCTCGCGAGTACGAACATTGAATCTCGAAACGGAGAAAATTAACGGACCGCTGATGCGGCGTGTGCGAGCAGTCGAACAGTCGGTCTCATCGTCATCGACCCTTCGCGATGACCGTATTCTCTATTAGGTTCTCATTTCGCTCACGCCTACGTTCGATCAAAATCTCCGACTCGTTTGAATGGAAACGAAGAGAGACACCTCGCTAAGCAGTCTCCTGGCGATCCGTAATATTTACAATCGCGCGACGTCTTAATCTTTATCTATCGGTATTCCTCATAATAGATCCGTTATACTCGTGAGTACCTTGGGCGGCCAGGTTGAGAGCCAGTCTTTTCAAAACATCGGGATGTTGGTCAGCATGTCATATGGTCAATAGCCAGTGGCCGCGTGGGTGGATACAGGGTGCAGATGCGGAAGGCTCGCCGCCAACCCTTCCGTAATAATGTCCAAAGAAGGGGGCTGTGCCCACGACCCTTTCTGCATTGTGGCATCCCGATGCCTGAATTCATTGTGCGTCAGTCTCGTCGACTCGTCGATGGACGAGAAGGATGCATGGTCCAGCTAACGGTAAACGCACGGTGTGGGGAACGCGGTCGCCAATGTATCCGAAATGTGTGTCAAAAGGCCGCAATTTGTGGGGTGCTTCGCGTTCGCGCAGAACGGCTCCGCAAAACCCTTTTACGTTTATCGATCGTATCGATAGAGATATCAGAATTTTATAACAACGTGTTCTCGACAAGGAATAGTAGTTTTTTTTTTTACGATTATCGTAAAGGTTTTATGCGTTAGAGGCATCGGTACCTGGAGCTCGAGTCACGGTACGAGCAGAATTTTCATTATCTTTTCTTTTATTCGTCTTTCGTCTCAGAAACTGCAAACGTTACATGGCTGAGGGTTATAAATGTACAGAAAAGATCCCTTGAAATCCAATGCAACCGAGCGATGTCTATGTTGGGTAACAACGATGCAAAACAATGAATCATTTTTGTTTTACTACGTGAGGTAAATCGTACTTTCCGCGAACGCATTTTATTTTAACACCAGGCGTATCCTGTAGCCTTCCCACTCGGCATAGTACTATGTTGTGTTCTTGAAGATTGTGACCAATTCCTGAAACGCAATATCGTAAATGATATAAAAATTAAACTGCAAATAATACCCCGAAGCGTGTGAAGTACGGAGTGAGAAATTTACCAGGAACGTATGCGGTCATTTCCTTGCCGGTCGACAAACGTACAACGACGCACTTTCGATTCGCCGAATTTGGTTTCTTCGGTTTCTTAATCACGGTTTTTATAACCGTACCCTTCGCGAACGGTTTACCGTCCAAAGGCCTCTTTTTCTTCTTCTTCGGTGGCTTCCACATGTGCATCTTCCATAGCAAGGCATCGCTCTTCAGTGTTCTTACTTGTTTCAAACCTGATTCGATAAAAACGAATATTTAGACATTTCACAAAATAATAAGAAATTAAATATCGAAATGAAAATCAGTCGCTCGTGCCAAAGGAATATTTGTGCGATATGATTTATCAGCTTTGAGGGAAAGTGATATTTAAGAGAATTGGAATAATCGAGTTTTCACTGGAAATTGTCCCGTTACGCAATCCCATTCTTAACTACAGTTGGGTTTGACGAATAGAATTTTCGTAATTGTGAAACCATGCCCCGGGACATAATCCATCAAGGAAACGCCATTCTTCATTAAATCTACTAGCTCGAGCAATTGTATTTCGAGTCGAGGCACGACCCTCGTCGTTTTTAAACTGTAATATGAAATTCGCCTTTGACGTTCCAAGGAAAGAGCTTAAAATTCTTCCCGATTATAATTCCGCGAAGCCGTCGAATTCAATTTTCATCGCGAAAATTGCGCGACGAGCGCAACAAAAAGTCGCCTAGGTGTACGGAGAACTAGATAGGGAAATAGAGAGTCCCCGGGGATCACGGTGTCCTAGTCACGGCCATTGTCAACGGGGCCAGAAAAATGGGAGACCCACTGGGCGGTAACGGTACCGGGAAAACTGAAAACTCTTTCGCAAATAATCTTACTGGCCTAAGAAAAGAGGGTCTCCGTCGGCGGAATATCAAATATGACGGACGCTTGACATCTGCAAGCCGCTCGACGAAAGCAGTCCTTTCTCGTTCGAGCGTGCATAAGCTTATTAAGCAACATTGTTACGAGGCGAGGTCCACCCCCGTACAAAACGCTCACGAACCGTGTGATCGTGCAAGATGGAAGTAGACAGAGTCCTTTTGCAACTACGCTCCGCGACAAGTTGTAAACTACGATATTATTAGCAACGAATATTGACAACGATAAAGAAAAATAGAGAAGTCGCGGGTCTTTAATTCTAGAACGCTGATCTTATTTTTACACCTTTTTTAAATCATTCGTCGAATCGACAAGCATAGTATAAAATGTGCATAAATATGTTAAAATTACAGTGATTTCTTTTTTCTTTATTATATGTATACAATAATTAAAGTATATAAAAACACATGCTAAAAATAATCAGTATAAAAGTATCAGTGTTCGACGAATCGACGAATGGTTATCGTTCTAGGGTTAAATTGACATGAAAAATAAATTGACCGGTTCCACAGATTTTAAATATATTAACAATTCATAACTATGTATGTCGCGTGAAATTGATTATCCACGGTACCGGGGAAATTTCGTATTGCGAAGTAATCTCGCTTTCGTTGAAACGTAGTTTAAGTGAAACACCGGGGATGACATGACAATTTCGCGATAGTCGCCTACCCGGTCATAAGAGTTCACGATTTAGCAGGGTCTGTTAGTCGAGACTGTACCATTGTTGTTCATTTCGAGATCTGGCTGACCACCGTCCGTCAATACGACAGATGTCCAAAGCCTGGCGCTGCTAATCCGACCTAACTCGGACTTAACTAAAGCAAGAGACCAGCAGAACCTATTATGCACGGAAGGCAACCCCTTTTCCCGAAGATCAATGCGTAAGATTACATTGCGAAAATTCTCGACGTCGCGGTTGCGCCTTTGTCGCATTCACGCTGCGAAAATTCTCGTTACTCGACCTGCGCGTACAAATCTTGCCTCAGGTACGCTGTTAATAAGCGAAATGCAGGGTGCAAGAGTTAGTTAATGTAGGATGTAGTTAGTAATCAGCGTCTCAAACATTATTGAGGATTTTCAATATTTCGATGATGTTTGTTTCGTTGAACGCGTAGCGTCGAACGGGGGGGCACTCTAATAAAATAAAATCTAGTAAAATAACGAGTAGCCTATTGATCCGCTAAACATTTTTATCTTTAACGGTAAACAAGTAACTATCAATCTTTTTTCTTGATGTATACAATGTACGATGATTTTCAATAATTCTATTATATCACGTAACATGTTATCATAATCTACATCCCATTAGCAACATTACGCACCGCGTTCAACGCGTTAATGGTTTGTCTAAACTTCAAATTATCAATCAAGCTTTTACAGTCGAGTGAACCCTTAATTAACGCGTCGAGTCGCCCAAAGAAGTATGTTGGCGAATGCGAGAGAAAAAGTGTCGCGCCGATAAAGATTTCTCCCGTGAACTCACGGAACGGCTCTGTCCCACGAAATTCTCTTTGTCGTGTCGCGAGAAAAGTAGAAACACGAGAATGCGAATAGCTGCCTTAACGTCGCCCGCAGCCCGTCGTAGATCGTCTCCGACAACTGGTCAACCGCAAATGGACACGTCACCCCCTTCGATTCCCACCGATTTTCGCCATTGGCCACGGCGAACCCCCCCCCCCCCCCCCCCCCGTTTACCCCATTCGTGTCCTTTCTTGCGGAGTGGCCGGATCCCCTTTTGCATTTTGAGATCTCTTTCCGTGGGGATCAAAGAGGTAAGGGCTGCGTGCGCTTTTGCGAGCCACGCGCATTTTCGCGAAGAAGAATGCCGGAAACCTACGGGCCCTTTTTAGGTCGACCACCCCTTTTGCCGCATTTACCGCGGAAAGAGGGAGAGATACGGATCTGTCCGAGCGGCCTACAAAAACTTCAGTTGTCATGTCGGAGATCTCGGGGACGTCCTAGGAGCCCAGTTATATTTATGGAAAACGAAAATAAAGCCGGTGGCATTTCGCACGATTTCATGTAAATGGGTCACTATTACGGTCCGGTCTCTCCTTCGATCGGGAGAGGTCGTTTTTGTCGGAGAAACGACTAAGTACCAATCCCTTTCTGTTTATCGTAAAATTGATTTTCTGCCCAGTGTTTTTTTCGTTTACAAATATAAACATTGTTCAGCCCTTTGAGAGGCTTTTTCAGCTTTTTGCGAATTTGCCAAGAGAAATGAGTAAACTTTTATTAAGAAATCCTAAGTTTTTTACCTTGTAAAAAATTCCCCATGCACATCATAGTAGTGCTCAATATGCCTCCTGTAACAAATATAAAATATTAATACGTTTAATCAGAAAACTATTAAATTCAAGAATAGTTGAGCATTTTGTTTAACTTTGGTAGAAATAATAGTACCCTGAACGCCATTGTTCACACCTATCTTCATTGAATTCAACGTGCTACCTGCGGGATGTAAAAATATCACGGTCATTACTCGTTAGCAAAGTAGTGTTGGATAAAATAATTCATATACATTACTATACTATATGCAATTACTAATTGTAAACAAATAATTTGCTATAAGACATTAAGGTAAACACAACTATCGAATACAAAAAACAGAGCATAGCAAATCATCGTTAGCCGTTGTCGTTCAATTTCTGGATACACGGCATAACGAAACATTATTTCCGTGTACGTAATCGTGATAAATCTATCTACGAAGAGGTTAGGTTGGAGGTTAGGAATTCAGTTTCAACTGTAATACACATTAACGTACCTTGAATAGACTTTCCTAAGCAAGTCCTTGCTATGCTGGATATAGTTTTAGTCAAGATGTTCATGATTAATGTTATTGACTACTTTTTCTCAAGAATTATCCACTTTCGAGGAATGTACCGCGCCATTCCTCGAGACTCGTCTGCCGATGGAATTTCGGAACTATCGCGTCAAATATACGTGAACAGTGGGTTAGATTAATTCCTACATTATCTTTCTAGCTAAGACATAAACCTACAATGATATCAGATATAATGTTCATATCATTTTTCACGTAACTCCAATGTTTTCTATTTTGTCAGTGACCATTTCAAAATTGAATCGTGTAAGTAATACTTGGAAATACCGTTTTGTTATAAAACATTCTTAACAACAGTACATGCATTAACGGATCATTTCATTTGCTCGTTTGTTTAAAAAAAAGGACACGAGTATAAATTCCACCCACTGCGAACATTATGACGAATAAATGCAAATGCATCGCATTAAAGCGCATTACCGTAGACGCGTTATTGCGAACGCATCACTTGTTATTGCTACAAATGAAAATAACTACGAGAACATCGTGTAAAGTAAAAGGTATCAAAATTTATTTCAATTACTCAAACACCAATACAAAAACTGGCAGCTGCAACTACGTCTTGTCATGAAAGCAGGGAATTCACGGATCGATCTTAAAGTCATATTCTCGCATCTCGGCGTGGACGAATATTGTCTCGTCGGAATTAGTGGTATCCACCTCCAAATCCTAGACCAATGCCGTGTCCAAACCCACCGCCAAAACCTCCAGAATGTCCAAGGCGTATCGGTGCGGAATTGATAGGGCCGTGCGATAAAGAGGACGAGAATCCATGTCCTACGGACAAACTCGCTGAACCCAGGGAACCCGACGAACCGTATCCGTACCCTGAAAGACAAATATTTCATCGTCGCGTTAACTTATGAATTTTTTTCTACCGGAAATCTTACGTATAATTAAAAATAGATGCAATTAAATATACGTAGCCTAGACAATTTTTCAGAGTCGAAGCGTGTCATATAAACGGTACATTAGTTTCTTAACGTGAAAAGAAACCGAGCGTGTCTGAATAATACGTTGAAAACAAACGTCCGAGACTAAACGCGACAAATTCATTGGATTACAGTCTTCCAGATTGTATAATTCAGCGGTTGGTTATTAAATAATTCGTCGTTGGTAATGTTATTACGGCTCGTGGTATTACGTGTGCGGTCGGCACTAACCGCGATTAAAGTAGTTACGTGACGGAACAAAGAGTCGTAAGAATTTGGGATTAGAAGAGTCGAGCAGTTATACGGTGGTTTGTTCTCCGTGTCGGAAATGTCAGTTGAACTTGATTTTACGAGAGACATTCTTGGAAACTCGATTCGCCGTAACGAGTTGGAATTGTATTCTCGAATTCAACCGCTCCACGGTTTCACATTCATTTCCACCAACTTTTCTCACTCTCGCGAGCTAATCCGAAAGCTGTTCCCTGTACTCACCAATTAGCCATTCAAATTGGGATTTTGTATTTATATAAATTCAATTAGAGGATATCCCGACAGAGATTAGGCGGTCGAGACTGCGTTACTAATGGAATATTCGCATTGACAGAATTTACCTCCCGAACTCAATCCTCCGTGACCCAGCCCTCCATAACCGGAGATCCCTCTTTTGTCCAGCTTCTTCGTTTCGTACTCCGACTCCCCATGGACTGGATATACCATAGCGACGATTGCGATAACGATCTGCGAATTAAATAATCACAAATTTTATTTTACCCATATTCGTCGTTCAGTCGAACGACACGCGGGTACCATACACAAAAACAAAATCAGTGACTCGGTCCAATTGCAATTTTTATCAGAACGATGCATCCTCTTATCGTCAGTATCTTACCGCCGCGGTACAATTATTGCGCTTACGAACAAAGTTCTAATTACTCACTATAACTTTCATGGTGATGGTCGTAGCTCGAAGCACTTCGCTATTGAAACTGATGCAGACACCGCTGTATACACCCCCTTTTATACCACTGAATTCTTTTGCCGCGATACCGCATCCTGGCGTGGTGTGTTACACATACGCGTTTGTCACGCAAAATGTCCAATCTAACGCAGGTGTGCGAGACAGATACACCGATTAGAGGCTATACCGATGCACTTTTTCCGCGTGTCCCACCATTGCCTTTCTAAAGCAATTTTTCTGCCACGATTATGACGAAAATTCTTTGTTACAGGTCACCCGGAATACGACGAGTATCTCGAATCGATCGCAATTAAAAATTGAACCGATCGAAGAAATTGCTTCCGGGCCGAGAAGCAAATTATCGGACGCCACCCTAGATTTCCTAATTGTAAGTACCATCGATCGACATACTTATGTTTTTTGAATAGGTGATCCTGTGGCAGGATATAGGTGTTTGGTTTCACGCACGCATGACCTATATTATTTTGCGCTAGATCGATCGCACTTACACAATGATCGTTATATTCGATAATTAGAACTCACCACGAAAGCGATCGTAACTACCCCCCGTACTTTCACGAAAAAAAAACAACAGTTTTTTTTACCCCCGTTCGAGGAGTGGAATCGATTGCTCGTTTAATAAAACAGTAATCGTGGCTTTCGGGTAGTGACCTAAACAGTTTCGATACAACCTGGTCCCTTCCGCGCATCTCGAATTTCATCCATAGCGAAACTTTCACTGTTGCACGGCACCAAGAGGACGGTTTTCGGTTGCAACGTTACGTAAAAATACGAATCCGCATTTTTCTGCCCTGTCGTTGCCTTATACACACGCATTTCCTCTCTGCGCCAACGTGTCGTGTTTCCGTGATACTAACTTCGGAAACGGAGAGAAGCCAAATGAGGACGGAAATGCATCGAGCACTTCCTTGGAGTTTTTAAAAAATTATTAATCACGGTACTTTGGAAATATTTCATATACATTCTAAAGGCATATATGTATAATGAAGTAGAGGAATTATGCAGATGAATTTATATTTGGAAATTATTAATTGTAATCGCATACACCGAACACTTTATATTATACTGAATTATAATATTATATCTGCGCTATTACCAGTAATACATTAATACTATTAGAAATAGTATATTATTATAATTTTCGGATTATACGAACATTGATTGGGCGACGCAGCAGGTGTATATTTAAATTAAGCAATATGTGTAAACGCTGATAATCAGGCGACATTTTAATCAAGATGGCAATTCCTGCCTATAATGAATTGCGAAAAATACTTTTCCATTTGAAACTCAAATTATTCATTATTATTTCCAAAGGATTACTCTAAAACGTATTGATATTTTGACGTGTTGCGTGCAATTTAATATTTTCAGTATGCAGAAATATCTTGGCGTGTGCGCATGCGGTGTTTAGCAATATTTAAAGATTTTTCAATACATCGATTAATATTTGTTAGTTACCCTCTATCGCGCGAGCTTTATACAGCAGATATATATGCACCGGCAATTATCGACACTCGCGTATAAAGGAAGCAGGTTTCTAATTTCCACTTGTCTCGCTAGATGGCACCGTAAGTTCAAACACGTGATATGAAAATTGGTGCCGCTTAATGATTTCAAGCAGGCCATCGTTTGGCTGAATAAATACGAATGCTTTAATTAAATTGTAGCGACTAATACAGCTTCAACGCATCTGCAGTTTAAATTAAGGAGTTTTTCAATAGCTCTACGCGTTGCGGGTAAAACAGATTTTCACTTTACCGTTGACAGAAAATTACGTTTCAAATTGAATCGAGTGACCCGCAGATCAGTGGTCGCATTTTCAACTTTGGTATAGTCATTTTAAATATTATTCTTTTTATATAAGAGTAATTAATTGGAAAAGTCCTTCCCACGAAACGCGTTTCTAGCAAACTAGAACCAAAATAAATATCTAAAAAATTGATCAAACATCGATTCTCTGACAAGATGAATTTCTATCGATCCAAGTACATTTTCGAGACCTTATCGATTTGTATAATTAAAGTACACGTTAAATAGAAATCTGACGGTTTGCCAAGAATAAATCGCAAGCGATCGACTAAACTCACAATTACGAAAATATAATCTTTATCTCCTCCAATTCGCGGGTGAAAAAGAAAATTGGAATTACCTTGCCAAGTTACTAAAGCTCTACTTCCGTGCAAAAGTATTAACAGCGCGTCGTTTCCGGTTTGGCGAACGGGGGCGAAACAGAGTAACGTAATAAAAACGTTGGCGGCAGATCGTAAAAACGCTTCTCCCTACCTGTCTAGGTTGGTTAACATATAGCAATTATAACTTCGTGCCGGCAGCCCTTCGTAGGGGCGCGACATTGCCCAACTCCCCGTTACAGGGCCCCATAAGCATCGAGCGCAACCCTTCGCATACCCCTGGGAACCGTAAACTAATGGCGAAGCTATGTAGTGGAATCGTATCTTTCGTTGTGTTTCCCCGTATTTGAATTTCTAAATAATATTCGAGCATTTAGCTTTTACCCGACAGCGCGGGCGCGGGGGGGGGGGCGAAAGCTCGGCAATGGGCGAGGCGCGGCTAAAGGTTGATAGAAAGGTGAGCTAATGGCAAAGTTACTCCCGGGCCAAAAGTTTTCGCTTTTTCGTGGCCTGCGCGTATTAAATTTTGCGCCATTCTCGAGACGCCGCGTGTATCGCGAATAACGATAACGCTAGCCGAGATTGGCGATAAACCTCGATGAGAATTACCGTCAATCTTTAATAAAGCGAACGCGGAAACTTCGCTCTTGCGACGCTGGAATTTTCGAAAATTGTAAGTTACTCGCGGAATTTGATAAAATTACGAAATCCAGCAAGGCAGCAATTTCGCGGAGAACTACGAGCTAGATTTTACGGCATACGTATTCTTTCCGAGATAAGAACGTATCGTCCCTTTATTCCTTCGCGAAAGTAGTAGTTTAAATACCTCGTAACTTGGGCTTGAGATGAGAATACGCGCCATCTTATTCTTGAGAGTCCAACTCACTGACATTATCCAGCATGGGCGAGAGACAACTTTTGCTAGGGGGCGGCGTGTATCAACGACTAAAGTTATAATAATATTCCCGACAAATTCAGTCGTACAGCGTTGCAACGATATCCCACATCCATCCGAGCGTTATTATCTTTTGCGAGTGAACCAACGTTTTTCAATTTTTGCGCACGGTTAAAAATTTCAGATTAATTAAAAACTACTGTTTCAACTTTCTACAACGATGTAAACGATGTTCGGGAGTTTTGAAACTGGCAGCTCGAAAAACTGAAACAATTTCCATATCGCGTCGAACGAATTTAAAACGTTGAAAATTGAAACGCGAGTAATGAGTAGCGCGTTATATCAAAATTATTTAACGTTTTCCCAGTTCGTCGAGTCAGCGCGGTTTTGACGCATCTAAATATCTAAACGCGAACTACGAATTTGTATTTCAGGATCGTTACGTATCTTCGTAATTAATGTCGAGGTACCTACAATTCGTAAAGTGAAATTTTGCACGACGCGTGTATCGTCTTTACACGAAGAGCGCAAATACGCTCGCAGAATAAACAGCTAATGTTCTCAGGATCCTGAGGGAAGACGATCATATTTTCGGATTAGATATTTAGCGCGCGCCGTGCACAGAGATGATTCTAAATCTTCCGGCTAATCCTCGCTAATCCTTTAGCAACAGGGACATATTTCCATTGGTCGGTCAGCCCTTGCCAGGAACCACCCCTCTTTGAGAGCGCTGAGTTATGAAAACGATAACTTTAGCGCGAGGCAACCCTCGCGAATTGTATCTGACGAGAAAACCGGCGATCTATGCTGCAGAGATTACCGAATTTATATCAAAATTTCGATCAGACTAACTTTACCCGTAGTTCCGTATACCTTCCTCTAAAATATACCGAGAGCTGTAAAGATGAATTTTTATCGTCAGTGCAACCGGGGAAAATGAAAGAGCCTACCGCGAGTCTTATCCCACGACGTCGAACAAACGAGACAAAACAACTTCTCGCGAACGTAATCCCCTACGACGTTGATGTACGGGAAATTATTACGCCACGCGATTCACCTTACCGTGTCTACGTGTATCAGCGTCCAGAGGATCTCACGCGATTCTCGTACAGCGTCGCTTTCTTCGATTCCGATTTACACCATTTTAAATCGGCTAACGCCAATGTTCGTCGAACGAAATACGATTAGAAAGAAACTATCGGCGGTTGTACGATAATCCTCGCACGATCCGTCAGACCCCAACCTTTCGGTCGTCAGAGACGCCCCGGGGAGGCGTGCCGTTCAAGAATCAAATGCACGCACAAATACAATTAACGGATATAATCCGGAAATACGGGGAAAACTGCCGTCGACCGTAAATTCTCCCACGAAACAATAGTAAATAATAGGATCATTGCGGAGCGATACGTTTCCACGGTAGTCGGTACGCTTTCCTTCTTTCCTTCTATTTTTTTTTCTCCTCCGCCCGCCACGGAAACGCTATCGAAATAAATCCCCGAATGGCTCCTATTACGCGTTTCCCGATTACGACAGCGGGAGGGTGCGGCATTTATCGTCGCGCGGCACGACTTACGTTTTTAACGGGAGCCACGGGGGGGGGGGGGAGGGAGGGGAAGGGATCGCCCCCATTAATATCAAGTTGAGTGTGAAGCGAAACTTTTCTTCCTTTTGCCCGGTAATAACGCGCTCGCGCGCGCGCGGTGTATATAAGCACCTCTGAAAGGGCTGCTTTTCGCGACACTACCAACGACGACGTCTATCCGCGCGAAAGTCTCTCTCCTGTCGTGGTATTCCGTGCTGTGGAAAACTGGAGCACGTCTGGAATTAAGAAGTTTTCATCGTCTCTCCCTTTAGTGGCCCTCGTCGAATCTTCCCGTCCGAGTTTACCGCGACACCTTGACGCGCACCACTCGAGCCACCATCCCCCCCCCCTTAAATGTCGAAAACTTTATAAATACGAGAGACGGAGTTCGATGCTTCGGCTTGGGGGGGGGGGGGATTGGGGGAGAAGGGTGGCGTAGAAGAGAGGACAATGGGGTGGATAAAAAGTACGCCGGACGAATAAGCTATCGAGGTAGTAGAGGGAACAGCGATTTTCCGTCGTCGACGATGGTATGCCCGAATTAATCCTTTTCGAGGCGCGAGTAACGCTCGTCGCGCATGAATTATCGATCGTCGGCGCCGTCGATCACGCTACATTTACTTTCCGATGATAGTTAATAATCTATCAGAGCGCGACAGGGCCATCGTACAAAGGACCGAATTACAGGCGAGATGGAAAACGGTTGATCGATGTACCTCGTAAACGGTCGGCTAGTTTGCGCCTCTCGTAGGTGGTGTGTATTAAAACGTGCTCGTCCACGACCACTTTCCGTCATCCTCACGGAATATTCGTGAGCGCGAGGTACGTACGCGCAAGACGGGTGTGCACGGGAGACGAGACTCGCGCGTCCAAAATTATCGGACGCCTCTAAAGTTCGTTTTAATGTCAGAGAGTGCGGCCGGTCGCGTCGGTTCGGCTCGTTGAAACATCGCTCGGGAGATGCATGGTCGCCGAGGCGCTTGCAGCTCATTTAAACTTATTATTAGGTAGATATCGATCGGATAGTCGTTCAGCGGGGCAGTCCCTTCGAGCGCACAAACGACACGTGTGTGACGGGAGTCGCTTAACCGTGGGCGACCACGGTGACACGATGCAGGTGTTCTTCCGTAAACACACACTTTTCATCCACATCTCACACCGGCGAACGAACGAACGTCGCGTAACGCCGTATTACGGTCCTTTCGCGTACGTATTCGCAAGTGCGTATATAAAATAAGACCTCACGCGTCGCTTATCGGGGTGGGGTGGGGAGGTGTGTGGGCAATTAAACGGAGGCGGTAAATTATCCAAAGGTTAGACGATGGATATTTTCGTCGACTCGTGAGCAATTTATGTTCGATATCGCGGCGAAGACAGGTGGGGGGCAAGAAAAGATCAGGGAGCGGATGTCTGCTCCCGTAATGCTAAATTGAAATATTATAGTCGCCCTCGTATATTCTCTCCGTGGCGTTATACGGCCGATGCCGCTGAGCTGCTCCAGCAATTTGATAGCGCGCTATATTTTACGGGGAAACGCTTCCCACCTCTCGCGGTATATTGCAAAATCGGCGGGATCTGCAGCGAGCTTGAAAATACCTACAACCCTGAACACCGGGGGACGTGTTTTAAATTCTTCGATGCTCCTTCGCCCCGCGGCTTCGTGTACGGGATTTCAATGGCCTGGGAAGAAGTCCGGGGGTGTGCGGAGCGGGGCGGGGGAGGGGGGTATCCAAGAAATCGCGTTTCGTTTCTCTCCTTCCACGACTGTTTTGCCTCTCCCGCCTTCGCGCGTCCCTACGTTCCGCATAAAATCACCCGCGATTAATGAATACTCGCGCGACCCGCTTCGCAAATATTTCCACTACGAATGGAAGCGATACCGCGTCGCGTCAAAGGGTGATATTGCATTCCCTATTTTATCATTTATTAACGTCCGAATCCTTTACGTCGAACGGATTATTAACAATTCTCCGAGTATTCGTCTCGTTCAGATTCCATTCGCTCGCCAAATCAAGATGAAACACTTTTGGTTCGTTGGCCGCGGTTGAAATAATTCGCGGGGGGGGGGGGAAGACGAGCGCCGAATCGTCGGCCGCGATAAATTCTTTTTCCTCTCCGAGTCGGTGGGTCGGGTATGCGAAGTGAAACCGGGTCAAGAAGATTTATTCCTCGCGGAGATATGTACGCTGGCAAATCAATGGAGGTGCTCGATGATTCCGGCCGAGTCTCATTATCGATTGGCAGGTTCGTGGAAGAACCGGGGAAGGTTCTTCGAAACGAAAGAGCGCGGTACGTATGTAAGTACGTACGTACGTACGTATGTACACCGGCAGCCGCGTATGCCGCGAAAAGGGGGAGGCCCTTGCGACGAAAGAGAGAGAGAGAAAAAAAAGGGGGAACGAGGAAAACGCTCGATTTCACAGTCATTGGCTCGAGAAAATGCGAATACCGGCGAGAGGGTGGGGGGGGGGGGGGGGGGGTAGTCATGTGCGTTGGAACGTATACGTATCCAGGGCGGGCTGGCAGAAATGCCCCGTTACGTGTGCACGGCCGCCGAACGCGGATGCACCGACTTGCGCGGTTTTGCGTGCACGCGCCACTGCACCCTCCGCGCCCGCGCGCGCACGCGATTTATTCCGCGCGGGTATGTGCCCGTACGAGCGTGCACGCCTGATTCTAGATCACAACAAATGGTCGCGCCTCCTTTTAAACTTTGCCGCTTAGCGCTTATTCCTTCCAGCTAGCGTCTCTCGCGCGTGCCGCGTCGCGTCCCTTTTTATCGCCGTTGGAGGGGGGGGGGGGGGGGGGGGGGGGTGAATCTATCGCTCGAGAGTATCGAAATTGCTATACTCGAGTTACGCGAAGAAATTTCGTTCAAAGGTCATTTCTTTTATCAAGGATGGGGTAAAGAAGGAGTCGGAAGTACATAGGAACGTCAATTAAACAGAAAAATACTTCCATTGCAGTCGGAATATGACGAAAATACGATTCCTTCCAACATTTTTGTGCTGCTACCTATATATTTTTCGAATATTCATTTCACATTTCTTATACACGAGTACAATATTTATATCCTATATTTTTCCCATATGAAAAAGCCTGACGTTTAAGATATTTTTCTAATATTCGAAAAAGATATTTAACTAATATTTCTGTGCTACTAGGGTTTGTTTTATTAGTGGTATGTACAAGAAAGAAATCTATTATTTTGTAGTATACTAATCTTCATTTTTTTCATAAATTTTTTTACAGAATATTATAAAACGTAATATCCTTGTATCCTAATATTTTGTAAAGTCTTTTACTCCCTTTTCATGAAAAACATACGAAGATGCTTACTGTCGCGTCCGGACACAAACCGAGCTGAAACGCTACGTAAAGTAATAGATTTCTTTCCTGCACCCCTCTAATAACAGCGAGAAGTGGAAACGCAATCCTTTAGAAGCTTTCGCGTATAATCGTGGGAAACAGCGGGTAAACTACTTCCGACTTCCCCGACCCAAATCTGCGTACCGCGGCGCGGCGAATATTACACCGATGAGAAATCCGAAAAGTTTTCGAAAACCCGCGCGGATCGCTTTACTCGAGTTCGACGTAAGAATCTCGCGCGAAAGAACTCGAAACGATTTTCCACGTCGTAAGTGGGTCTTCCACGGGTAACCGGGGTTTCCTAGACGAAGTCTGCAGTTCCGCCGATGGGGCGGGGGGGTTGCCGGGGAAAGAGGAAGTTGTAGCGCAACCGTGCGGCGTCGGCGTGTGGGTCGCGGCGGCGACGGCGGCGGCGGTGGTGGAACCACGAAAAGGGCAAGGGAAGAAGGGGTGGGAGAGTATCGCACGCACGACGTAGCAGAAGCCGGAGCCGGAGCCTTCTCGGTTAAATGAGGCTAACTCACCCCTCCCTTCAACTCCCTTCCCTCTATCCTCCTCCTCCTCCCTCCTCCTCCTCCTCCACGTCGCTCTCCCTATTCCTCTCGCGCACCCTCTTTCACCCTCTCTCTTCGAGTCGAACTCGGTGTGTCGAGCTGGGCGCGGCCCCGCACCGACCGAAATCGATTTTGGAAAGACGAAGAGCGAGGGGACGACGGTCGCTGAACGGAGAAAGATGTGATACAGATTACGGAGGATGCCGCATACCCGGGCGCGCTTCCTCTGATCTCATCCCGTATCGGCCCGTGGTCCCTCTTTTCGATGAGAGGTCACGGGACAGGAGCAGCTACGCTGTCGCTCTTTATCCCCCGGATAGGCGAAGTCTACGCGATGTAACGAGACGCGCCAGCGTTCCTCCTTCGTAACGAGACGACCGAGCAGGCTGTTTTAATCGTTAAGGTTCTCGTAAGGTTGCACGTCGTCGTCGTCGGCGGAATCTTTGATCTCGGCGCGGTAAAGCTACTTACGAGGAAGCTCCGCGTAACGAGCGGGATTCGCGGAAAGCGTCTGCCGGGTGCGACTGATCGGCCGTGTAACGCGACATTATACTCTTTATTCCATTTTTTTCTTTTTGTTGCTGTTATCACTCTCGCGCGAAGCGGAGAACGGGACGTGCCGCGCGTTAATGATTGCGCGGGAGGGGTGGGGGAGGGGGGGTGTTGATCGGAACGTTGGGTCGTCGGTGATAATCCAATGTTACTCGACGACCGTTAAATTAACTATTTATTTGGCGATACGCTCATTCGTATTGGCGCTGCGCGCTTAATGGCATTATAAATTTGCGAGCATCTGTGTTATTAATTCAATAACGTCCACGCGTTTGCGAATTATCGGGAGTTCCCCCGCGTCACGCGGGAATCTAATTATGAGTTTTTCGATATACCGCCGATAACGTAACGTCGACGGGAGATTTCGTTTAATTACTACCCGGTTATCGCAAACTTTCCGATTGCAGCTTTATTAATATCTCATTCGAATCCGGAATCGAGTCAGCGATATTACGGTCTATTGATCCTTGGCAAATATGTAATGCAGATTGCGGAAGGCGCCGCACGTACGGGATTTTCTCTGATCTTGTGTATCCGTAGGGGTAGACTCTTTTTTTTCAGTGGCAGAACGAGTACGGTCGAACCCTTTCCCCTTACGCCCTCCCCTCCCTGAAGAGCGCGGGGCTACGCACGCACGGCACGTAGGTACATACGTATGTACGCACCTACGGGGCGTACGTACGAGCGTTTCTCGGACGAATCGCAACGAGCGAGATAGAAGGATCGTATTTTGCCCGAGGGGTCGAACCTTCGCTCGAGGATTAGACTTTAAGCCCGCACTTGCGCGTATTCGTTTATCGGGAGGGGATTCAATTTTCTTGTCGAAGCCTCTCTGTCCGCCTTTCTTTCTCTCTTTACGCCAGGATTTCGTTGAATCGCGAATACACGCTCCGACGTAAGGAATCGGGAATCGCCGCTGGGGCGAGTCCGTCAACCCGATATCGTACGCCGATAATTGGAAGCAATTAATTATCGCGAATTCAGTTCCCAATCGGTGCGATGCAAAGGTGGGAAGCGTTCGTACGACGTCAAGGGCCGCGTCGATCTAACGGACCGTGAAAACGTTAAGGGTCCACTTCCGATCGGACGTCAGTTACGATCCCGGTATTTTTCTTCGAGAATTCCACGCGAAGAGACGTATACGTATACTCGTTCGAGTTCCACTAAGGAGGATCAATACCACGTCGCCCCGGCGAAAGCTTCTTCTATCCGGTATCAGGATAGATTTTCGTCTCGTTCTATCAGGTGACTCCTGTGTCCGTAACAACTGACCCACGGCGCACCGGCGACCGGTAAGCCAGAAGATATTTCAAGTTATGCTTTTCATCGATACCCACCGTGCCGGAAACTCATTTTGCAGGATCGCGCGAAAATTCGATCAAACTTTCTCGATCTCTTCCGCTAAATCCTCCAGAGAGATATCGCTATTTCTAACTTTACAATGAACCTCGGGACATACGGACGAGTAGTAGTCTTATTTCGCGATAACACCGGTCCCTCGATGTACGCATAAATGTATACGAAAGAATAACGAGGTATTTCGAGCGGAACTCTCGATGGTCGGTAAAAAGAACTTTGTTGAAAATTAGCGCTACCTCGTCAAAGGACGAATCCTGGCAAAATATTGTCGCGAATAACGAGGAACAAAGGGGATCGTTGCGTCCAGAAGCGTCTAAACCACCGTGACCCCACGAAAACTTTGAGTTCCTCTCACTGGTGGCGGCGTAATCAGCAGGCTACGGGGAAACCCCTCTTATGAGAAACGTGTCTGGCATGAGATATTCCCGACGGTAATTAGATTGTTGCGCCTACATATCTGTCTACCGTGGTAAGTAAGCTGTCGTCGGATTACGCCGGATATCTTGGCTCATTCAAAATCAATCCACGTGGTGGTACCCTAATTCGAGGCCCGATTCGTTTCGCGATACCCCTTATTTCTATCCGACCTCCTCGACGTATAATCCACGCCAAATATCTCGAACTCGTGCGCCCCCGTCTGTCGATTACTTTATGGAAGTATATGAAATTATCGGGTATCGAAATCGTGGTGCGGCTAATATTCGTTCGTGTGACTTCTACGTCGGATTTTCTGTGATATTTCATGAACGATGAGGTTCCCTCGATTCCGTGACATTTTATTTCGAATGAGTTCTCGTTACGGATATGAGAATCATTTTTTAAATCCGTTTTACTCGGCGAAACGTAACGAAAGAGGATTGGTGAAAACGATAAATAATGTATGCTACTCGGTAAAATTAAAGATCATTGAAATCTTGTACACTTACACGATAAAGTTTTACAGCGTTCTACTCGCTTTAAAACGCGAAGCGCCTACTTTCGCCTACCGAGAGGCAATCTTTCCTACGAATTTCCAATTTACTTTGAGACAGAATTCCGTCGCGATTGCGAACACTAAGCCGCCCACGCACGCGCAACTATATATCGTCGTTGAAAGTTTTCGCGAGCTTACTAACAATGATATAACGTTGTTCGGCTTCATAAAGGTTTACTAACTTTAATCGTTTGAATGCCAAGCTTAGCGATCACGTCTCTGCCATTCATTGACCAAAAGCGTAAGTTGACCGCACGATCGGATTTTGTTGATGCGCGTCTTTACCGTTACCGCTCAGAGAGGCGATGCCAAATTGGAACCTTTACCGTTCTAGGCTCCGGTGTCGTTACCAAAAAATGTTTTCAGCGTGGCAATACTTACCACTTATACGCCAAAAAGAAACAACGTAAAACCCCTCTTAATATTTTTCGACGCGAAACAAATCAAGTGTAATCACGATCTTAACATTATTCACGGTATTTAAAAAGCCGTATTGAATATTGCCGCGGAGCTGTCTTGGCAATGGCGCTGTCTTGTTTTTTCCTCGACAAAGTAAATAAAGAAAAAACTACTAATTCGTGCACATGATTAAGAGTTAATAAAAAAAATAATTAGGAGAAGAAGCTTTAATATGACCGACGACGCGCTAATTGCTAATCGGAACCGAGCGTATCGCGAATTGATCATCGCGACCAAACGCCGGGACTCTCTACGAATTCAAAAATCGGGCAAAACGAACAGTAGAGTCCTCTCGGGACCCGGGTCTATGAATCCAGTGATACAAGTGCGCGCAAAACTAACGCCACGGTGTCGGACAACGTGTCCCGATTCACGGGCGTCGCGTTTAATTTATCTCGCACGCTGTCGCGCGAATAGAAACCAAGTAGTCGTTTCCGCGTTGATCTTCGCCCAACCGTCGAGACGCCAAACGGCGAATCGACCGAAGGCGCGTTAACGTTCCCATTAAATCGCGTCGGCGGATACCACGGAGCCCCCGAGTCTTTGTTGGTACACGTCCAAAGGAGCCCAAGGAAATCGATAGTCGCTCTCAATTTTCATCTCTTTCCACGAGCATTCCGTCCCGGTAACCGGGCAAACGAAACGTGCCCCGTCGCGGTAATTCGGTATGTTTTAGGATCACGGGTCAGGTCGTAAAGTTCCCGTGGACAGCCATAAAATCACCCACGAAACTACGACCCGATGTCTAATACCCTGTGCGCCGGCGTACCGAACGAAAGTAACACGCGCACGTGGACTTCGTTTTCCCCTTTAATTCCATACCCATTGGGGGCGGGAACGATGGCCTCTCTTAATAGCCACCTCGCGCCCACTTCCGGCTAGTCGATATTTAACCTCGAGGCAGCATAAATTATCTGTCAGTGCTTGGAATTGAATCCAGGGAGGTTGTACGCGGTACGCCGCGATCCAGACTCCGTCGCTGACAATATGATGCGAGAAACAACGGGGCAGCATCGCGCCCCTGGTATGTCTTGAATTTCGTCAAACAGAGGGCACATACGTGGGTCGATACTCGAGATTCCTGGAGATCGTGATTGCATTATTCGGGATGCATCCTGTTGCGCGATACCGGGATACGCTCACCTAATTCGACCGACGACGGTGGCTGGTAATTTGATAAACGAAGCAAACGCGCGTGCATTTGCCATGTACTTAGCGCTGACATCCGACGACTGTCGGGACGCACGGAACTCCGGTTCAAGGAGACTGCTCGAATGCCGTTCGATTTTTCATCGCTTTCCAATAAGAAGTTAAACCGCTGTCACGCTTATCCGTCGCGATCGACCTAAGTGTATTAGAGGGATGTAATTAATTTCACGATACCACGCGTCAACGGTAATAAAACACTGGGTTGCGATATCCTTAGGGGTTTTTTTTTTTTTTTTTTGCTGGCCGACGTTGCTGCGCGTCTAGTCCCTTCCCCCCTTAAGGATTTAGGTGCGCGAAAGTGGATCGACACTACGTCGGCTGGCAGCCACTTGATTAATCGCTCGTCCCGCTTCGCCTGTTCCCTCCGTGTCGTACACGGTATTCTAGACGGTACGACGGTTTCGAAGAAGCTCATCCGACGGAGAATGGCCAACGACGACGATGCGTCGCGTAGGCGTTTTAAGGGCAAAGTGTTGTTTTTACGTAGGGGAAATGCGGCACAAAGGCGAAAGCCGTAAGGGTCCGGACGAGTTGTTTTCCGCGGTGGCGCGGGGGGGGGGGGGGGGGGTTCTGCGGGACAATAATTAGATCAGCCTGTAGAGGAAGCATGAACGGAAGGGGGTAGAGGGGGGGGGGGGATCGGCGAATGGGGATAATTAGGTAATTGGTCTACCTATATCTCCGATCGATCCACGGGACAGCTCGACTAATTTCATTTTAATCAAGCGCTCCGGTATGTCGGTCGTCGTCTTCCTCGAAAGACTCCGTGAACATTTTTCCAACCTTCGAAATTAGCTCGCGCGTAATTCGATGGAATTCGATTAACGGAAAGGGGCTTCGAATGGAAATTATGTGAATTTCGTTATCCCTATCTCTCTCTTGCGCGCGCACCTTGCTCTCTCCGCTTTATAGCAAAATCGATGATACCAGCGCGACTCTATCGCGTTTGACAAAGCAGACCCTTGAAAGTATTATATATCGATAGATAATTTGACGATAGATTTTAGCCGGCGACGTGGTGAAAAGATATATCGCGTCACGTAGTTTCCCGATCGAACGCATTTTCACGGCGAGAAGACGTATGAAAGGATCTCTTCGCGGTTATCGCCGGAGGACGGGAAACGCGCGGTAAACAGGGGGGAAGGAGGAAATCGGGGTGGATCGTGACTCTTCTCGAGAATAGAAGAAAATCCCGCCTTAAGTCGGCAAGTTGAGTGCCGTTAGGTTCAAAAGTTTAAAGTATCCGCTCCGGGTGTAACGGTGACGCGGAATTTCCGCGGTAAAGACGTTTGAGATACGGACACGTGCCGGCGATACGTCTACGCGCGTATCACCGTGTACGTACGTATAAGATCCGCGCGATAGGGGTGGCACAGTTTAATCCCCGTGGTTCAACGTGCACGGCTTGTCGAGTTCGGGTGCTCGCTAATGGAAGGTTAAGCCAGCTGATCCTGAGCTAACTTTGTACACCTTATCGAGCAAGAAACTGATCGAACGCTCTCGTTTACCTTGCCCCTGTAGCCGAGCTCCGTGTCTCATCGATCAAACAGGTGTTTGTCTAGGGAATTTGCGACACCGATCCGTAATACGTGCGGCCGTCGCTCGTGTAATTGTGTTCTTTTTTATTTTACACGAAGTTTCTTACCGATTGAGGCGGAGGTGTTTGATGTGGCGGTGCCTTGATTCGGTGGAACTGTTTTACGAGTGGCGAAGGAGTTAGAATATCAAGGGACAAGGTCTTGTGTCGGATCGAGTACAAGGACGCGAGATTAGACCTTGTATCTTTTTAGGAAAGATTGAACGAGGGTTATCGATTGTATTTAGATTATCGATGCGAAATCTTCTTAGCCAGACGTATTAGCTGTGCGTGCAAAATTATGACACAATTTCTTCATGACTGTAACTTGAGCGTGTAATTAAGGATCCAGGACTATCGATAATGATGTAATCATAACTACATGTATCATGTTCACGAATTTCTGCATGCTTTAATAAGCCTTTTCTGGTTTGAATATAGCTTTATAAAAAAAAAAAAAAGATTGTATTTCGATTAGTATTTTTGTTGCGACGCATTTAGACAATGCTGAGTATTTCGAGTTACCTCTAGGATATTATTGCTGATTTGTTTTAACTCCACGAACCTTCGGGTTCGAGTAGCTATTTTCTAGACTAAAGTGACGTAAATCGGTGGAAAATACGATTTTTTCAACCTACAGGGGTTAATTCGAAACGCGCAATAACGTAAACCAAGTTAAGCTACGTTAAACCAGCAACGTAGAATATTCCCGAACGTTTGTCCAGGAGCGTACGTTATCGTCGCGAATAATTTACGGTAATCGGGCGAAACAAATTATACTTACGGAAAAACAATGCATCTGGGAACGACGAATGGAGGTTTTACGTTCCGTTGGGAAAGTAGGATCCCGAAGCATTATTGGCCCCGTACACGAGAGAAGGGATGGCGCAAAACTGACAAGAAAATGTCTTACACGTGTGTCGCGCAAAGCTCGTACACGATGCAATAGTCGCGCAACGGTACTCGCCGTTGAATTAATTTCAAACAGTTTTGAATCCCTGCAATTATTTGCGCAGCTCGCCGAATAACGCCATGCGCTATGCAATTCTTGCACAACAACCTCTGTTGCAAAATTCGTTCGCTCGCGCACGGGGCCTACTTTACGCAACGTCTATACGACGGACAAGCATTCCGTTAAAGTGGTACAGAAGAATGTTGATAACAATCTTGAGGAGCTTACGGTTGGCCCGCTTTCGTCTCGTGGGGTAGAATAACGGGAAGGGGAACGCAGCATTCCAAGCGGCAACGATTCAGTATCAAAGCAAAAGGCAACGGCATACGCGCGATTAGTCTCGCAAAGTTTCGCGGATCGTTGAGCTCAAATGGTAAGTTTACCACTCGTGCCCGTTCACGCACTTCAATCCGCGACTCGTCGCGAGTAGCATTATTGAATCGAAGCACCTAAATCGCGCGAGGAAGTCAAAAGCTCAAAAACATAAGGCGCCCTTCCCCCCCCCTCGACTCCTTACTTGCCAGTCGTGCGCGAAACTCGTGCACGTACATTTATTTCACGAATTACGCCGAAATTGCGGATATCGTTCCGCTACACCTGCGGCTACGTGAAACTTATTGCTAGAATCAAAACCGTTTGTCACGAAGCCGTTTCGCATGTAATTCAATTTCACCGTGTGTCAGCCGGTACATTGTTCCTCGTTCGTAGCTCACTTCGATGACGAATACGAGACTGGAGAATGGTTTCTAGAATTCGAGGGTGGATAATAGTTTCTTCCTCGACATCTAAGTTTCTAGAACGGAAGTGTAAGATAACCGGTTCTCAGAGCCCTATATCTAAATTTTCAGCAGGTGTTTCGCATAAATATTACGTAACCCCATCGATGACACGCGTTACATATTTCAATCTTGTCCAGCGAAGGACGTTTAATATTTCAATCCCGCGGCCCATATATCACGCGCAAAAGCTCCACGCGTTTGAAAACTTCGAGAGGTGACGATTCCTCTTCGTCGCGTACCGTTTAACGCGCGTTACCCTTTTTGTCGTCGGCCCGTTAAGCTTGCCGAACGAAGTCACTCGCGTGACGGCTCTCGGTGACCACGCAATACGACGGAAACGCCTCGACGAAAGACTTCGGCACGCGAAAGATAAATATAACGGTCGTGTAGTAGTAGCTATCGTTGAAAAAAGAAAAATGGCATTAGCCGCGAATTAAGTGGCGTCGCCGAATCCGGTTCCGGATCGTTTACCCCCCTCGCGAATAACCGGTGCGTCATACAGTGACGAATAAGACGAATAGTAGATACGTACAAACGAGAAGAAGGGGTGTGGGAGGGTGGTTGCAGGGACGAGGCGCAGGCATAAGGGAGGGAGATGCGCGAAGCGCTATTTAATTTGTTTCCTAGGGTGTTGCGCATTCTACTACCCCATTAGGCGAGAATGGGTAGCGCGATTTATGCTCGACGAGATTATCTCGAAGATAAAAGCGGACAGGCAGATAACCGCCGGAATTTCGGGGGGCCGTTTCCGTATGGAGGACAGATCGAATTTATCACCCATCGACCTACTTAACCGTCGCAAGGGGGGGTGGGGGTGGGGGTTGGCGGTTATCGGGCGCGGTTCAATAGGGCGCCAAAGGAAACGAAACTTTTGTAATTGTTCCATCGCCCTTCCCTCTTCTCTGATCGTCCCCTCACCATCCAACGTCTGCCTTTCGCCTCTTCGCTCATAGAGCAAATAGTTTCATAGCCAGAGCGATTAAGCCTCAACTCTCGGGGCTTTAATAATTAAAGTGAGCGAGGAGATTTCCTATTGCACGCTAATCGAGAGTAATGGTACCCGGTATTGAAATTATTCGAAATGAGAGACGTAGCCGCCAAATTACCAGCGACGATTTGTTCGTCTCTACCGACAGTCGAGGTGGTACGGGGTGAAAAGTCACTCGAGACGATATCGTCGTCGTCGTCGTCGGGTGGAAAAGAAAAGCTGCCAAATGTGCCTCGAATTCGCATTAAGGGAAGTTTCCAAGTAGAATTCCATAGGTCACCCGAAGGATACGAGAACTTTTTGTAATCGTTCCATCGATTTCCGTCCGCCTTTCCATTCCCGCTCTCGCCTCCCGCCCCCTCCCTCCCTCCCCCGTCCGCCCCCGCTTCTCGACTCGCCGTCCTGCGGAAATAAATGTTCTCGCGGCAGGAACGATCGGGCGCACGCAGCTTCCCGAAATTAAACGGTTAGGCGTGCCCGAAGCTTCCCGTTTTCGCCGTTCACGGTGAACGAGGAACCGGGGATGCGCAACTTGCGAAACGAGCGTGCAACGATCAGTCGAAATATCGCGCAAAACGGACAAACGTTTGATAAAGTAAAAAAAAAAAAAAGAACTCGATCGACGAAGAGAGTGGGAAACGTCGAGTGGTCGTATCGGCACGATCCCCTTATCAAATTATTATTCATATCCCATGGAATTTCCTACTATCGGGCCAAAAAATAAACAGATCAATACGAGTTTGCGCGCAAATTCGCTCGGTCTCTCGAACGTTCCGAATGGGCAATACGCGCGGAATTCGGTATCGGGACAAAGCACAACTACAGGCGTAACGACGAGAACCCGTTGTCCCCGGCCAGCATCCCGTTACTCTCATTTTTATGTGTCCGCCGTACGAATAACTACCCTATCGCGTTCCTAAAGCCGACTAACGCGAGCTTTTTCTCTCCGTGACTGGGTCGCGTTGGTGGCAGGATGAAAAAAAAAGGAGAGCAAAGAGAGAGGGAGGGGTGGGGGGTGGAGGGACTCCGCCGCGTATCACCTTTATACTCCTAGTCCCGCGAGTTATTTATTTTTATGGGGCTTCTCTCTCTCTCTCTCCCTTTCCCTTCGTTCCCCTCCTTTTTTTCCCGCCTAACACGGAACCGGTCCTCCAGGATACCCCGAACCGACCCCTATGTACATCAAGAAAGGAAGCGAAAGGAGGGACAGAGAGAAGGGAGAGAACAGCAGCTTTCGGTCTCTCCCGTCTTCTTCTCCTGAAAACCCTCTCGGCAGGAGAAACCCTGTGCCCGCTTAATGGCGTTACGGGGTTGCCATGGCGACGAAACCCCCATAGAACCCACCGCCACCGACGCCAACGCGCCCGCTGGAAAGCCCATTTATTCTGGAAAAACATTATAAGAACGACGAGCCGCACGAGCCGCGCACCGTCGTTACCCCCGTGGCACTTGCATCCCCGTGGTTGTCTATCCGCGAGGTATGTTTTCGTGCCCTTCATCCCCGTTGGTTGCGCGCTCCTATAGTAGCGACGGCGACCGTGTCCCGGTTTCGTCCGACGACGACGGGCGTCGACGGGGAGAGAGAGAGAGAGAGAGAGAGAGAGAGAGAGAGAGAGAGAGAGAGAGAGAGTAACCCTCCGTACAGATTGCCCGTGCGAGAAGCGTGGGTGAGAAAAGTGCCACGTGAAGTCAGAAATCACGAGATTCCCCGAGTATAAGGGCGCTCGTCGGGAAGCGACGCGCCCGGGACATTCGCTTTGCCGAAGGGATCGATTCTCTTTATTATCGTACGTTCGGGAGATGGCGTGATACTTTATTCTTTTTTCTCGTATATTTTTTCTCGGGCCAAGCTAAACTTGTCGCGACTCCGCGCATCGATGTGGAGACATTTTTTTGTCGTCGCTGTCCCGCAAGGGGGATGAGTTGTACGTATGTATACGCGCGAAATGGTTTCGGGAGAATTGCAAAAACAGTAATGCAGCGGCGGGTGTCTCGTCTGTCGAGGGCGGGGGGGGGGGGGGTGAAACCGCGTTATTACGATTTCACGGGTCGAAACCGACAAAGCGATACGAGAATCGTAGGTATCGAGGAAGCCGATTACCAGCCACGTTGCGAAACGGTAAGCCGACAAATAATTGGCTCTCCGTATGTCGCGGGCACAATTGTCCGGATAATCGCCGGCCGAATAATTTTCCCGCCCCTCCCCCCGGGAACACTGCGGCGACAGCTAATCGTCTATTAACGCGCTCCATTACGCGTTGCTCGCTCGTCGATATTATATACCACGATTATAAACCGTTTGTATTTAGAATCGCACAAAGGAAGGCGGATGAAAGAATCGACGCTGAGCCCGGAATGCGGGAACGTGCGCGTGACGCGTAACCCGCGTACCGAGAGTCGCGCGACACGCCGAGCGGTACACAAACGGCGCGTACCGCGTACATTGTACGTAGCGTAGCGTACATACGAGTCGGATAGCCACGCAAAACAATACTACCACTCCGCAAAATAGTTTGAGCCTCGCCTGCCATCGCGGCTAGCCGCAAAAACCCTTTGCGGATAACTCGCGCGTCAAAACACCGAGCAATTAACCCTCGAGGGGATTTAAAAGCGTTGGGAGCCGCGGGACGATGGGTAGGGGGGGGGGGGGGGTGGTGGCCGGGGGGTTGGGGCACCGTACTCCGTCCCTGCTTATACGTCCCAGGGGGTTTGCCAAGGGTTCCCGTAGCGGGCTCCTGCACGACCACAGGGGAATTACCAAGGATTACATGAAAATTCTATTATCGTCTTAACGTCGCGCCGCGTATTCCACCCCGATTGGCAAACGAAATCGGGCTAATGTCACGAATCAATCCTCGTTTCGGGGCGACAGTTTTCCGCGATCTGGCGACCGCCAGCTTCCCGAAGATCTCACTACGACGTTGCAGCGGGAACGAGAGGCGGTGCATCGAATTGCGCTTCGCGTTAGGGGCCTCGCACGATTCTTACTTAGAGCGGTTGCACACGGGCGACTTTTGTCGCGCAACTGTTTCGTCTGTTCCGCCAAGGCATGTACATACAGTCTTATGTAGGCGCGCACGCGGAGCGACGCAACTTTTACATACGACAGTACAGACTTTATGGAAAGGACGAAACAGTTGCGCGACAAAAAGTCTCCCGTGTGCGATCGGCCTTACGCTACTTTTGCTCGGCGCGTGGGCGTTCGCGAATACAGAGAGAGACGTCGCGCTCGAGGAAGAAGCCGCGGTTCGTGGTAGTTAAGTGTATTTTCGTTCGATTTGCATATACAGAGGGGGGGAAGAGTGGCACTCGTGGAAACCATGTCGCGCGAATCCCTTGGAAACCTTTTGGAAGTCGAAAGAAATCCACGTAGCAAAAGTTGTTCGGCGACGAGGGAGACGGGGTTTAATCTCCGGGCTTAAACAAGAGGAATCTTGGGAGTTGCGGAACCGTTGGTACGCAATAAATTAATACCTGCGTCATTCGTGTGGCGGGTCTGTAATACGCTGCGTATGTAACAGCCCGCGTATCCAGCGGCAGGCTTCGTAAGGGTGCGGTCGAGGGCTCGAGAGAGAGAGAGAGAGAGAGAACGCGGCGAGTGGCTGGAGCCGAAGCTCGCCGCAGCCAATTACCGCTCCCTCATTAATCCGGTTAATTGAGGATTACGCGAAAAGTCTATTATAACCTTACGACACGCGTCACAGATTTTAATTTCATCGGTTATACGTGTCACTGGAAATTGTGGTACCCGACCCCGAATCCCCGCACGAGACGGATCAAACGCGTCGCGCAACGCCGCTCGTTTACGCAACCTCCCTCGTACGTATGCACGCGCGTAATCCTCCCCGCCGTAGCGTTTGCAACAAATAAGGTGACCCAGAAACCGCGGGATCGATGGAAACCGTTTATTTTAATAAATCGTCGTGGCAAAGCCCGTGGATATTTCGTTACGTTGGAAATGTTCCGTGACGCGGGTATCCCCTGACCTGGGCCCGGAGGTGTCGCCAAAACCACCGTATTTTCCGACAATTACCTCGCGATACATCGACACGCGCACACGCGCGTACCGTTATATTCCACGTGACGATCAGTGCCCCGGGGGCTGGTGAGTGTGGCGAACGATCGGTCGCCGGTTGGCCGCGTGGGTGGCTTGCCACAACCAATTACTGCTCTCTCATTAACTCAGTAATAATCATCATTACGCTGTCGTCTCTGTCGCGCGTTATTTCCTGACTTTCTCCATCCCCCCTCCTCAACCGTCTCTCTCTCTCTATCTCTCTTGCGGTTTCTCTCCCACTCCCCGCGATCTCTTTGCTCTCCGTCCCTCTCTCGGTAACTATATAATTGCTTATGAAAAAGGGCACTCGACATGTCGAAGTACGCGACTCGTACGTACGTATCGCTGAGTGCACATCGTTGAAAGGTTCGGAGAGTTTATGCTCGCAATAATCACGAGCCGAGGGCAGAAATGCACAGTCCCGTTGTTACGGCGGTTACCATTGTATCGTCGATGGACGGAACGGGAAATAGAGCTGACCGAGGACTGGCCCTAGCGAATTATTCGGTACGTACCCGATTGGTCGTGAATTGCGCAGGGAAAGAGGTATGAGGATCGAAGTTAATTAAGAAAATTAATCTATTTATTACGAAGTTAGAGGACCGTCACCCTTTTCTCTCTCTCTCTCTCTCTCTCGCGTGAAGCCTCCGTCGCTCGCACCTTTTCCTCGTCGGCTTTTCCCTCGTCTCTCGAGTAGCGAGAACAAAGGGTCCCTGACCCAGCGTCCTCCCTTCTTCGACCGAGTCCTCCTTCTGGCTCCTTAACGAGGCGCTCGGCTAATTGCTCGAAAACTTTATCGGTACGCAAAAGCATCGAAATCGCCGATATTCAACCGTCGTCGGGGGGGGGGGGAGAAAACTTCGGCGACGGGGGCTAAAACAACGATGTGATTTTATAAAAGGACCGATACTCGAGTGTTCGTTTAACGGGAAACGGTTACTGCCTCGAAACATCCAGAGGTACGCTCTTTCCGTGCTTCAAGTTAATTTGCGTTGTTTGCTCTCCTAGCGAAGGGCGTAACGAGCCGCACGGTAAAAACGAGGGGGGGTGGGGGGAAAAATGGCGGAACATCGACTTTGAGACTCGGGAAACCGTCAACCCGACGAACGCTGAACTTTGGATTATCCTTTTCGCAGTTTCCTCGTAAGTACAAGACCGTGCGTCCCTTTATTTCACATTTTTTTTCAGACTTCCGGCCGTTCCGGTATATTGAAATTTTTGTCGCGCACCAACGGGCAGAGAGGGGCGTAGGTGTCAGGAATACCAGCTATTCTCGCGTAGACTTACCCCGCGAGTAACGCGCTCTTTATTGCGGGACGGCAAAAGTCATATAATAGATGGAGAGCGTGTTTTCGTTTTTATGGGGTGCGTGCAACTGCGAATGGAATATACATGAGAGAGAGAGAGAGGGGGGGGAGGGAGAGAGAGAGAGACGGGTAGGTATGCGAAGGGTGCAGTTTGTAGACGGCTGCCTCGTGTCGATGAAACCTCCTTATACGACGAGCGGACCATCCGAGGAGAGGATACTCCTCAAGTATATGCGCCTCTGGAGACCATGCGGTCCCCTTTATCGAACAACCCTGGACGACCCTTCATTCCGTACTAACGCTTTTCCTACTTTGTTCGACCGACTTCTATCTGTCACGACGGTCTCGCGGGAACTTTGAGAGGAAACATGCCGGGCCTAGGAATACCAAGTTTTCGCGTAAATGGCACCTGTATCGGCAAACGATCTGGCGCCGAATCGAAATTTATCTCTTTGTTTGATTGCTTATCGATGATCGGGTATAGAGGTTATTAATTGTAATGAATTATTGTACCTGACGTTATCCGCTCACGCGAGTCCCACGGGAGTTTCGAGAGGAAAGACGCTCCTCTTAGAAATAACGAGTTTCCACGTTAATGGTACTCGCGTTAAGATCGTTACGAACGAAATCGGATTAACGGTTCGTTTTATTATAAAATTTATCAGCGGTTAGCGATGAAGTAGTTTATTATTAAAATACACGAATATTCCCGACGGCGATGTCGAAGAAAAAATTCAAACACGCTAAGCGTACGAATAAGAAATCGGAAGAGAGTCAAAGTTACGTCTTGTTTCGTTCCTTATCGATGCTTATTATTATTTTTCAAAGATACATAGTTCTCTAGACGATACGCGTCTCTCGTTCGGCTTATTTTGTTTACGCGGCAAGAATTGTTTATCGAGACCCGGCGATAAGCAGTAAGTAAGCTTTGACGTGGCACTCGGATGGTGTCATGAGTTTTATTGCGACGAATTGTAGCTAAAGCGCCATGTAAGTGGTTTTCGCTCGCTGTTTAGACTTCGAGAGGCGAAGCTGGTCACGTTCCGTATATCGGAGGCTTTAACTTGGGTACGGTACACGTTATAGGTATATGTATACACAGTCGCGCCCTTCTTCCGAACGGGACAAAAATGATTGGGGCAACGAACCGGATGACTCGACGCCCGCCCTGATTTTCTTTTCTCACAATGGGCGCGCTATATGCACCCGTGTCAACCATCGTATTTATCGCTCCTCTCGTTCCGATACGCTTTGACAGCCCTCGTTACGCTCGTTCGAGTTAGGGACATTTATTATCGAATTCCTCTCTTCTCTACCCCCCCCCCCCTCCAATCGTAGCGCGAGTTTCTAAAAATTCTTGGAAAGCCTTCGACTTCTTTACCAACTCTCGTCGCTCTCTCCGTCCCTCCCATGTGGAAGTTTTCAAACTCTCCCTATAAATCGTAGTTTGATGCGAGCGATATACCCTTTAAGGACTCGGTGGATAGTATCACATTTTTCATTCTTTTTATATGTATTTATAACTACCTCTCCTCTCCCCGTGGCACGCTACTCCGACGACTTTTACGCGCGCGAATTAAAAGGTCGTTTATCGCACGGTGGGTACGCGCTCTCTCGAGTTTTCACCGGCCTCGGCGCCTAAACACTTTGTTCTCCGCTAAACTCCGAACAGAAGTTCGACCCCTAAAGCCGCAGATTGATGCGTCGAATTATATTTGTCGCGCGACGCAGCTGCTGTCTAAATTATACGGTACATTTAGTCGGCCAACCCCTCCGCCGTCCTCCCTCCCTCCCGTCGCGAGTAGGCGCTCACGGTCCCTCTCTCATTGGCTTTGATGTACTCGGAGGCTCATGGGAGTCGATGAATTTTATTCCACCTTTGCGGTGGTCCGTAGTGGCCCCAACGCCGCGCGCTGCCCGGCTTGATCGATGATGCATCCGAGATTTCATTTTAACGAACCCTGTAGGACGGCGAGCGACCGAGCCGGGGCGCAAAAGTTCATCGGTAATAATATTCGGAGCGACGCTAAACGACGTGGGCGCGTCGGGGCGCGAATAAGACACGCGTTGGAAACAAAAACTCACTTTACGTAAAAGCGTAGACGCGGCGAAATTTCATCTCGCCGGTGTCCGTTATTCGATTTACGCACCCTCCTCCCCCCCGTCGTCGTCGAATCTAACCCAGGAACGACGGTAACCAAATATTTTCTTCGCGCCACCTTCAATCATTTATCTTTTGAGCGGCGCACTCAAAGGTCCCCCTCCCCTCCCCCCCACCTCCCGCTCGTCCCGCCGAACCCTCGTTCGAGATAATTTACATTCTGCATCCGGAGTGTTTGAAACTACCTACGCGAAGTGACTCGATTAAAAATGCAACGTCGCGCGGTTCTCCCCCGTTTTCCACTAGGTCAGAGCCAGGGACGATTAAGCGGGGAATTTAAACCGCAGGGGGGGGGGGGGGACGTGACTCGATTTTCTTCGCGTCGCCGATAAGGTCGACGATGAAGAGAGGATAGAACGGTTGACGCGCTGTTTACGAAGACCGAGGAGGTGAAACGTCGGGGGACGCTGGTCGGCAGAGCGGTCGCGGGGGGGAAGCGGGACGTCGCGACGCGACGGGTTGCGTGCCGGAGGGACACCATGGAGGATGGCGTATCGAACCGTGTGTGCAGTTTCTCTTGGCGCATTTCCCCGTGGATTTCACGGCGATGTCGCCCCCGTTTGCCGGGAAATTCGTTGACCCTTGGCGTAATAACCGCGACGTCGAGTCCGTCGTAGTCGTTGGGTCGTTGTCGTCCCGGCGAACGTCCTCTTTTATTCGACGGTCGGGGGTGCCGTGGGAGAGAAACGTGGCTCTCGTACGTGATCCGTAACGACAAAAAAAAAAAAAACCACCCCGTGGAAAATGAATGCGGAGGTATTGCGTGAACATCGTAGGTACGTCATAAAAATCTACCGCGCCGGAGGAACACGGCGGGGGCGAAACTGAAAAATGTTACGGTCACTCTCGTCGCGTTTCGGGTTGTTACTCGCCGTTGGAGTTTGATGGAAAACAAATTTCGCGCATCGTTGCAAAGCTTGATGTATAAATACGCGAATGTTTGGTAGTTCGCGATGAAAAAAAAGTTAATTATGTAACCGACCGAATGCGACGAATGTAAAATTGTTAATTATCCGGCGGACGTGCCAATGAATCTAAATTTACATTAATTTCTGACGAGAACGGATGTCTGAGATGATTTTACCTTCGGATGTATTAAAGATTATCTCTAACGTCCCGTCGATATGTAAGATGAACTCGAGGGGTCCGGATATTTGATTAATCGATTTTCAAAGTAATTGACAAATTTCGGATACTCGGGGATTTTCATTAAATATTTAACGCAGAGCAGAAGCAGTTCCATATAACATGCTCGGGATAGATAGCGTACGTCGAAGTTTGAGTAATTAAAATTTATTGAAAACTGAGTCGTACCTCGAGGGTAGCGTTACACGTTCGAGGGTTTTAATTTCACCGACTTCGCTCTTTTTTTTCTTTTTTTTTTTGCTCTCCAGAGCGTTTGAATAATATCGACACGATATTCCACTAATTGACGTAAATCGGTCTTGTAATCCGATTCGGTGGAATGATTCAACTAGTACCGCGACAGACGCGCGCGCGGTCAGGCTCTTTTTCTCTTTCATTACGCTCAGCACCGGGCAGGAACAAATTCGAGGAGTAAAATTTCAAGTGGTCGATCCCGAGCTTCGGATGGCGTTCCGTTCGTCGACCTCAACGGAATATTATATACGATACCGGTGGGGCCTATGAATTATGCATATTTTCCGCGATATGAGTGCCTGAGCGATGGGGTGGCACGTAGCTTTGACAGGCTGTAAATTAGAGTCGAAAAACGCGCTGGTTCCAATTTTACAGCCCGATTTTCGTCGACGACGACGACGACGACGACGAGACGAGAGAGCGCGGCATATTCGATGAAGGATTTCCAGGTTACGGGATATACGCTTTAAGTTACCGAAGCAACTTCTTGCCGATCGCGAAGCAGCCTTTTCATCGCGTTTCAAGACTCTAGAGATGCCATTCTTATGCATCTCAACGTCGTCGATGCGTCGAGCGTGTCCCGTGTACGAGCGCTTGAACGTAAAACCAGATTGCGAGCGGAAAAAAAAAAATCTGATCGAACGAAAAAAAAAATGAAAAAAAAAAGCGTAAAATCCAATGTAGCGGTCGCTCTCGCGCGTCTACTTCGCGTTGAAAGTTTAAATGCGTAGAACACGGACGCGCGTTTGTATATTTTATATCGGTACGCAAAGGCCGCGAAGTGTGAAACCTATCGGTTTTTGATACATATTCGCGAGCGACCCAAAACGAGGGAAAAAAAGACCACGCTTATCCATTTCCAATACGAGAGAGAGAGAGAGAGAGAGAATTCTCGTGGCAGATTTTTTTTTAATTCGTCCACCGTTCGCTACGCCGTATACACAGTTTTTAGTGCGCGACTTAAAAAAATACCACGTATACGTTTTCGTCGTAAAACGTTATGCTCGACGTATTCGCCGATAAATGTATTCTGTATTCGATCTCTTCGCGGAGGACTTCTTACCGCGAATACGTGTCTGCACAGTTGTATGCGCGTGCACGAGGCGCGCTAAGAACCAGCCTGCCGTTGACAATAACGGGGAGATATATATATATATATATATATATATATATATACGCGAGCTTTGGAAAACGTGTACTGGCAGGACCGTGAAACGAACATGCGACCGAGCACGGATGGAATATTTCGAGTAGACAATGTGACACTGCCGAACGATGCCGCGAACGCTCACGTTCATCCGCAATAACGATCGTAACTTACACCGTAATCCCGGTAACCAATAATACCGAAAACGCAACGGGCGCAATGATATCCTCCTCTTGGCAGTACTCGGCACAATGACTCGTACATCAAACGCTGATTATATTTCGCGCCTCAATACCAGTAATCCGTTTCGTGCTCCCTTTTTGCTTTTTTTATATTTTTTATTTTTTTTATGATAACTCTTTCGTTGCGTCGTTTGCAACGCGAGCCGACTCACACGCGTTACGCGCGTATATCGCGGGATAAAAGCGTTGATACGTTATACCGGCATGCGAGCCAAACGAAGCTTTTTAAAACACGTATTTTAAACCCCCCCCGCGTTCGGTGACCAGAACAGGTCTCGCCCGCAATACTACGATACTCGGTAACGCGAATGGCTGCTCTCAAGAGAAAATAAATTACGATTATGTCGTTACACGTCTTTAATGTCTATTCGACGTTGCAAGAATTATGCTATAAATCTCGTTAATCTCCTCGGACATAATTTTACGTTTCTCGAATAACGAAAGTTTCCCGTGGCAGTATTTTGTATATTTTAATCGAGCGTTTCAATAGCCGATAGGTTGAAGAGTCGACAGGAAGAGTTAAAGTTACGAATGCCGGCAACACAACAAACGCAAGAATGCTTCAAATTAATCGAGCCATTTCATTTCGGATTGCTTGTTCGCTGATAATGTTACTCGTAATAAGCGGAGTCTCTATAATCGATATCGCCATTGCATCTGTCAAATTTACCCTTCCGCGGGTTGAAAGCACCATAATTCCACTTCGTGAGTTGCCCGTGAAACTCACCCTCCGAACTCCCCCCCCCCCAACCCCTCCCACCCCCTCGCGATGCCAAACAATTCGGAACCATATTGCTCGGTATCACGAATTATTGCGCTACATCGATTTAAACGTATCAGGCATGGACAAATATAATAAATACGAGAGGGATCAATGGCGCGGTGTATAGCAGGTTAAAGTGCATCCCAGCGTTACGCGCTAGATAAAAGTATGGTACGTACACGCCGGTAGGATGCGCACGCCTTATGGCGCCGATGCTCTCGTTTACGCAACATTTCGCAAACAGAATCGCAACGATCCCGCCCGTTAAGCTGCGTCTCGGTAAGTTGACGGACGCCGGGACGGAGGGGGTTACTCAGCCCGATTCGGTACGTGCGTCAGAGTAGAATCGTCTGACTTTGACGTACCTGAGCAGAGATATGACCGGTGTTATCAAGAATTAAGAACGACGGACGGATGGCGAGGTAGACGGCGCGTAGGACCGTACGTTTCGACGATCGGCGTTTGATCGAAAACAGACGGTATACGTGTAACACTTTGGTATTGCCGTGTCGCGCGTTGGAAATAGTTTCGCCAGAACGATGAACGACGGCGTCGATGGATATTTAACCCGATCGCTGGTCGCTTCAACGTCCTAATTAGACGCTATTACGGCGCGAACGGATGAAACTGTAAACGTTGAGCGCCGAATTCGGCTATAATTCAGGGGGAATCTCGGGCGCGATGGCGTTAATATACGACGCGAGATGTCATCGTTGTAAATAATGATATCAAGCGTTATCGCTGTTTTGCCGCTGAAACGCATTTGCACGTGGATACGCCGCATTATACCGCGTACTCGCTAATGCTATTTGCCGTGGCATTAGCGTTCTCTCTTCAAAGACAGAGAGAGAGAGGGAAGAGGGAAATGAAAAAAAAAGGTCCAACTCGAGGTGGCGTAAATAAGAAAATCCCTTTCGAGGTGTGTCGTGGCACACACAGCGTGGCGTATATCGATTCGACGTCGCGACGGTTAGCTCTCGAGAGTCGATTCAACGTTGCGCCGACGAAGACGCGAAGGCGACACAATTTCGCGACGTTAACCCAGATCGTCGTCCTTGGAGTTGGTCCAGCCAGCCGCCTGGCACGGCGTTGCCAGGAAACCCGGAGCCGGACTACCACGGTACGGCATCGCCATGGAAAATAGACGACGAGCTTTTTGTCGCCCGCGCCTGGAACGAGATTCCCGACCGGCCGATGTGTCTCTCTCGTAAAGGGGATCAGGAACGATTTCCTCGCCTCCGCGGTGGATATACAACATTGACGCGTCTCGACCTCTGAATCGTCGTAACACGCTGAAACCCAGTACAGCCGACGACCCCCGGTAACCCGTCTGGACGGTAAACCAGAATACTAAGCGGACGCATGGAGTAGACGGATCCGAGGAAATCTCGAGATTTATTTTCTCCCACGCGGACGGTGTTAAAAGATGCGCCGTTCTGTCGTAATAATTGATGTTGCGTGGTACACCGAGCAAGCTCGAGGATCGAGGATCGAGGTGAACCGTTCGTACGGTGGATTCGAAAATTAAGTGGGCGTGTAGGATTCCGGGGGGGGGGGGGGGGTCAAGATTTATTAGTTTTCTTTTAGTATTTATCGCGTGATAAGTTGTTGTTACAATGGAATAATTCGTATTTGGAATGGAGCGTGGAAAAAGGAAAATGCGGAGGCTGATCGGACGCGTAGGATTAGAGGGAAAATCGAGATTTATTATTTCTTTTAGTATTTACAGCGCAACGTTGCGAGGCGTTATTACGCTGGAATAATTTGTATTTAGAATCTCGCGAAGGCGAGGAAAACCTGGATGCTACATGGACGCGCAGGATTAGAGGAAAAACTGAGATTTACCTTTTCTTTTGCCAGTTATCGTATCCCGTGCAAGATATCGTTGTATTATAATAATTGATATTTAGTATCCAGCATGACCATGGTTCTGCGTAACCCACCCTTCATGCCAAACTCGAATACTAAAAGTAGATTCGAAATAAACAAAGTATTCACACGTCCCGTTTTCTGAAATAACTCGACGCAAAATGCAAATTCTTCGGTTTCGTTAATAAACATTAACTAAATCCCCAGAAGACAAACGGAGCGTGCAGATCCCTCTTTCGCGTATCCCTGCACTTTTATGCGAAAAAACCTTGGGGGGGAAACTCATCGTCGCCTACTAAATATATCCCACCCGTAATTAAGAGATACCGTTACGTTGCGATAATTAATATTTGTAGGGCGAAGTAATCGTGCCCACTTACACGTGTCCCGTGATTTAATCGATAATTCACGGCCATCGACGATAATGGATGGCAAAGGGGGCGGGGGAAATGCGGGAGAGATGCAAAGTACCTACATCGCCCACAGAATCTTTTTCCACGGTTGCCCTCTTACGCGAATTAAAGTCCATTTAATCGGCCTGTATAGACGATCGAAGCGGCGCGGCGCGGCGCGGCGTGGGCTCGCGAAGCGCGGTAAGCGCACTCAATTTTAATACAGAAATGGAGCCAATATACTCTAAAAGCAATAATTACATTACACCCAGCCGATACGCCGGCTCATAATTCAAGAGCCCATTGCCCATCTATTTAGACGTCCATGGGCGACGGTGCGGCCCTTTATTTAAGTGCAGGGCAACCCCCCCGGTACAACCCGGTGTTCCGCCATCCGCGACCGATCGACGGATACCGAATGAACGGTAAACGAATACTCGATAAAGTAATTTATTTCTTCTTCGATCGTATTAAGTTACGTACCGTCCTCCGTCCGGACACTCGAAGTCAACCTACCGACGCGAGCGTACAAAAGTTTCCCGGGGACGGTAATGAAATTACATCGGCCGACTAGAGGGAACTTGGCGAAAGTAAAGCGTCGGTACGACGTTAGACGTCGCGCGTGTCTAATCTATAAATCTATACGCGTCTTTTCGGTGCTCCTTCGTAAGTATGTGAAGTTTGTCGACAGAATTTGGAAAGAGAAGCGAGTTTCCGTCGACGTATCGAGGAGAGAACGGTAGAGACGGTAAACGATGCGATACGATCGTATTATGTAGAATCGTAAGCAGTGAGTCCGGTTCGAGACAGTAGAGATAGCGTAGGTGTACGCGTATCAGTGTACGCGCATGTATACACCACTCACCTCTCGCCACCTCCCCCCCACCTGATCTCATGGTGGAAATTCGAGGACTCCGGTAATTCCACGATACGGCGGCAACGGGGGTAACGAGGTTCCTGCCAGATTATCTACCGCCATCCCCGAACGCTGTAGAGAGGGGTTGTTGGCAACGTGTATCGTACTCTCCTGGCCGGCGCATCGCGGAAAATATCGATTTTCCTACACTCTCCGGACGGCGTTTAACAAGCGCATTACGTTAGCCCCTTTTAAAAGATCGCACTTCTGACTTCAATGGGCCGTGTAATCGGATTAGGATCAGCACAATGCGCCTGTGCCGCGAATGTGTAACGTTCCGCGCCGATTCCATCTGCTGGATTTATCCGGGGTGTAACGTGTGCATATGTCCGGTGTATCGGGGCATCGAGTCCCCGTCGACCCGGGCACGAGAATCTTCTTCACCCGGGGGGGTTTAAGTCGCCGACGGAATATATTTACGCGCGAGAAAAGATTGACCCGGTGATGTAAATACGTAACGCGTGTAGGTAGTAGGGGTCCGGTTAACGTCGAGCTCAGAGTTTCGGACGTACATACGGCGTGTGCGAGAGGAGAGCGCGTCTTCTATCGCGGTTAGACAACGCGATTATTAATCGTCCTCGCCGCAAAACGGACGAACGAAAGTAACGCATAAATTGTTGAAGAAGTTCGTGCTCGCGAACGGGCCAGACGAGCGAAACTTGCCGCGCTTTACAGCTGTAGTTTGGAGAGCTCAGGTTGGACGATTCGTCAATCGGTAAGTTACGAGCGACGTCTCGAGTTTACGGGGTCCCCTACGTTTCCCTACGTCTTATCGGCGCACCGGGCGGACAAGAAATAAATCTCTCTCTCTCTCTACCCCTTTCGATCCTCCCCTCTCGAAGCCAAACTTCGGACTTCCGGCCGTCGCGAAGTGTTTATGCTTTCAAGGAAGCGGTGGGAGAGGAGGAAAAAGAAAACGACACAGAGAGAGAGAGAGAGAGAGGGGGGGGGGGGGAGTTTGGGAGGCGTACCGCACCACAGACAATGGAGCCCTTTTACGATAAAAAGCAGTTACTGTCTGCGTTTGAAACTTTTCCCTTTAGAAAAATATCACCTTCCTGCTCGGGAGACCAAATAAATGTAACTCCAACGCCGCGAGAACCTTGTTGTCCTTTTGCCCGCGCCTCCCCCCCCCCCCTCCCCCCGTCTCTTCCAAAACCTCAAGATTTCCATCCCCTCTCCTCTATCCCTTTGTCTCTCAACCCTACCGAAAAGTTGTACAAGTAATATTTCGCGATGCCTCTCTTCCGCCCCACCGGCAGATTTCGCTCGCAGCTAACCGTTCGGACCTATCGATCTGTTCAGCGCGCGATTTCGGCCTGGCCGTTCTGCTCGAACGAAAGTGGACGGTTTGCTTTTTCGAATACCGGAGCGTATTCCGGGCACGCTCGTTCATTGATCGCTTCGTAAAACTTACGTACGTACGTGGATCGGGTAGGAGCGCAACGCGCTACCGCTGTACCTATCTATCGTTCCTATTTTTTCTTCCTCCTCTTCCTCTTCTTCTTTTTACGTTCCGTCAACGAAGCGTCTCTACGAACAATTCGGCACGCGTACCGTTTTGGCCTCGTTAACGCCGTGCCATGGTTTTATTTCGCGAATTCCATCCTCGGAGTCACTTTAAGCGATAGAAAGAGCAATCTCGCGACGCGAGAAACGCCTTTTCCAACATTCCTATCCAACGTCGCGGTACGCTAACTTAACGAGTTCCGCGTACTTCTGCCGTGCCAAAGCTTCGGGCGATGCCCTCTCTCCCTCGTTGGTCGTGTCCCCTTAGCGTCTCCTTTCGCGGAGCCGAGTTTGGAGACATCGGGAGACGTTGTACCTCCTTCTTACGATTTCAATAGCGAGCAATCCCGTCGGCTCCGAGAGACGATTTTTCAATCGCCCTTCAGGGTTCTTACCCCCAGCGATACGATTTTTCGCGACGCGTACAGACCACCCCCCCCCCTTGGTACTTTTTTTTGTTTCTCTCTTCTTCTTCTTCTTCTTCGTCTTTTTTTTACTTACGCGATGTCCCGGACTTTCGTCGACGCGCCTGCGTCTCGTTTCACCGTGTCGTCCCCCTCCCTCTCTCTCTCTCTCTCTCTCTCTCTCTCTCTCTCTCTCTCTCTCTCTCTATCTCCCCGGTCGCCTCTCTCTTTTTCGCTCTGGCGGTTCTCCTCTCTCGTCGCATTCTCTCGGATGAGCAGCGACGACAGATGCCGTCCTTGTTCGTACAACGCGAAACCCTTTTGAGCAACGGCGCCCGCCTGGCTGCCTGCCTTTCAGGCGCCGGCGAACCTGGTCCAATACGCGTAGAGAGACACCGAGCCAGGGAGCGGGTGGGGGCGGAGGGGCGAGGGGAGGGACAAACATCGGGTTCATCATTCATTTTCTAACTCCGTCGGACCTTCCCTGCCCGCTCTCCTCTCTCTCTCTCTCTCTCTCTCTCTCTCTCTCACTTCTCCTTCTACCCCTCACCGGCTCTCTCTCTCCTACATTCTCACCGTCGCTCTATTTATTTACAAAGAATGTCCCCCCCGGGACTCCCGGTTCGTAGATTTTTCGAAAGCCGTCTTAATATTTGAAATTTGTAAGACGAAAGTTCGACAGCTGCGTGGGAACTTAGTTTCGGGGAGATTGAATTTTCTAACGAGATTTAATTAAAATTCTTTTGTCAGGCTCGCTCGGCTCCGGCTCGAAACATTCGGATAATTCGTCGAATTATGTTGAAAGTTTCGCGCTAGCTGGGTTCCCGACGACGCTACGAGACTCCTCTTGGATACGTGGAGGGGATGTTTTTCGTCCAATTTCTTCGCAGCCGGCTCACTCTGGATTGATCTCGGGAATGATTTATCTCGTGTTCCCCGCCATCTGCTTTTTTCACCTCGTCGTTGCTTTCGTTCGTTCGTACGGGAACGTTAAATAAATCGCATCGACGTGCTTCCCAGCAACGCGGAAAGTACGATTCTCCGCGAACGATCGACGGTGCTTCCGATGCGCGCAAATTTTTATTTACCGCCGTGACGTCACTGACGGCACGACGGAGGATGCTAGATTAAACATTTAATTTAGTCGTCTCGAAGAGGGCAGAACAGCGCGTCACTTGTCCCTCATAAATTTACTTATCCCTTCGCAGCCTCCCATTCCTTTCCTCGCCCGTCCCCGTACCCCACCCCCTTCCATCCACTCTTGTTTATTCGTTCTTGTCAGCTCTACGCAAAGGTTTCTTCTTTATCCATCGAGGAAGATTTAAGTGTTTAATAACGCGCACCCTTGCCGAGAAGAGATACAAGCGTCTCGAGCGTCATTCGAATGTCTTTTTAGTTTTCCATGGTTCTCGTTTCTACTCCCCCCCACCCACCAACCGTCTCTTTCGCTCCATCGTTCCTCGTTCTTCGTACCGGCGCGGCGTCTCCGCGAATCGACGAACTTCCAACGGGTGTTTATTAATCGTGGCTGTCAGCGCAATCCGCGACGATGGGAAGGGAGAATGAAACGTAGAAGAGAGAAATAAAAACCGTAGGAATATCACCTTTCCGGGGGGTGAAACGAGCGATGTCCCTGATACGATTTGTACCAAAGAAACCGACGTCTTCGGCCTAGATGCGATGCTTTCTTGCTCTATAACCCCGGCGACGCCCCCGCCCTCCTCCTATCCGCGATGAAAAACGTCAGACACTTCGGCAAACCGAGATCCACTTTCAGTGTTTGCGGAGTCCCGGAGCGAGAAAACCACTGAATCGCGTGGAAGGTTCTTTTGAAACATTCTACGACGAGCGGCAAAAAAAAAAAAAAACTCCAGCGCGTTTTATTCAAAGTGCGGAGGCACGGATATCCACCGAATATCCAGAGGCTAAAGTAACGACGGTGGTTCTGCGTTTGAGGTGGTACGTTTCGCGAGAGCGAACGTGGTAAAATATTTTAATCGCGCTCTCCTTTATCGCGAGACCATAGGTACGCGATAATAGTCATTCGGTGATAAACCGATTCACGATCAATCGACGAATCGAGTTTATTATTACTACCGAGTGCACGGACGTACTCTACAGCCTGAAAGTACGATTACTTCGCTCGACGATCTTTCATTCCTCACGAGATATAACCAAAAAATTCCCACCGCGAGGCCATAACTCGTTTAGGTGTAAACAGGCTAATGACGAACGACAAACACGCCGAGCGTCCCCCTTTTTTTTTTTTTTTTCATTCTCACGTAACGTGCCCCGGGTGAGGTACGCCACGTTTTCCTGCGTCACGAAAGATGCCGTGGGTTTAACGCGACGAACGTAAACCACAAAGGGTCGGTGGGTTTATTTGAAGAACGGCCCTCTCGAGGAAAAGGCGCGCGGGTGGCGGGTAACGTGTTTTCCTAAATAAAAAGAAAGACACTCGGAACCACTGACGTTTCGAGTACGGTTTTACACCAAGCGTTATTTCCCTCCGTGTATTGTCCGTATATACGCAGGTGTGTACGTATGTACTACGTACTGTCGAGATACCCCGTTTGCTACCGTCACATTCTCAATTTCCGGGTAATCTCGGATAGTTTTTTTCGCTTGCGTCGAAGAATCGCGGTTTCGGGTGCGTCAACCTGGCGTCTGCACGAAACGGATTCTCTCGGGCAAATAGTGCTGGCGCTGTACCTCGAGTGTATGAATAGTTACGCGTGTACACGAGGCATTATCGCGGTTTTCATTATGGCGTAGAGAACTATCGCCGTATCGCGGCAGTGATATTTGCACGCCTTTGTAACGTACACCTGCGCCATTAATCTTCGCGATCCTCGAGAATCGTCGCTGCCTGCTGAAAGCGAACCGCTCCGATGTCGAGTGCCATAAAACGCGGGCGAGCGACCTTAAGGGGAAAATGACGGCGTTACCGTACGTGACGAAGTGCTGAAAACCGAGCCGCCGTCCCTGTATGTACGCGAGGAGGAGATCGTTTGAATTTACCGATCGTCGAGAGGTCGCGTGATAAGGGCGTTAATTGTTCTCGATGGCAGTCAAATTTGCAGGGGGTTATCTTTCACGGTGCGCTTCGCGCGAGGTACAAACGAAAAGTCTGAGTAAAAAAAAATTGGAATCCTGCGTTAGCGCAAAACAGGTTTGAAATCGCTTAAAGAATATACGTGTGAGCGTGCGAGGTTCTTGTACTCGGGCATAAAGAGCGGGGATGGACAGAAAAGATGCAAAAACGGGGAAACAGATGGATCTAAAATCGGCCACTCGTGGCTGATACAAAATACACCTCTATAGTCTCTGAATCGTATTCGTTTACCAGAGTTTACATTTTAAAAGTTAAACGTTCGATCGACCTTGAATGTAGTCTTGTATCTTCACACTTTGTAATCAGAATGCGAGTTAAAGAGACGAGAATAACGTGGAAAAAAACAAATGCACTATAATGAAGAGAAAATTATAAGACAAAACTCGTATCGTCATCGTGGAGAGAAATCGGCAATTTACCTTTTCTTTCCAAAAAAAGAAAGAAAGCGATCGGCCTTGATTCCAGCCGCGATACATCCACGAGAACGCGTCGCATTCCAACCCTCTTACTTTAAACACCACCTTCTCGAACAAAGAAAAAAAAAGGAACGATAAAAGATCGGTAATTCATCGATAACGCGAACCGCAATTTTTCTTCGAAAATCCCAAACGGCGTTAATTCACCAGCATTTTATATCCAAAAATGCAGAAAGAAGAGCGATCGACCTTGAGGTCCGCGCGAGAAGCATACACGCGCGAACGCGTCGCATTCCTATGTCGCTACTTAAAACGCAGGAAGGACGGTAAAAGAGGTAAAGAAAGAAAGAAAGACGAAGGGAAAAAAAAAAGAAGAAGAAGAAGAAGAAGGATCGCGGAGGAATCGGTTGATCTCGCGGAGGGCCGCGAGATCGCGGTTTTCCCACTCGCTACCTCGAGTCGGTACCTGCGTGCCGAATAGCGCACCGGTGGCGCCCGAGCTCGGCCGAACCTGCCCGAAGGCCGAGCCGAGCGCGTACGAGGCGCTCCCCGCCACAGTCTGAAATCGGCTAGCGTGACGATACGACGTGCCAGGGCACTCGTTTGATATACCATAAATACGAATCCGATGCGATTTTAACGTTTAACACGATCGATCTCGAGCGATAGAACTAAGCGGGGACGCGTGTGGTGTTGTCAGTGGAGAGAGAGGACCTGTTGTGCAAAAGAATAAAATACCACTGGACGGACGGTAGTCTACGCGGTATCGTGCGAAAGAAGAGTTGGATCCTCGTCACGATGGCAGCCCATGAGCATCCGGCAGTATTTGCCGCTGTCCTCGTATCGTTACTGCAACTCGTAGGTGAGCGCTGATCGACGATAACAAATTGCGCTAGAACTCTCAGTTTCCTTTCCCTCCTCGTTTGTCTCTCGCCGTGCGAGCGGTGCCCACCGCCACGTGTTTGTACTCTTCCCACGAAGAATCGTTGCGCGTTTCGCTACGGGACCAGAGTTAACCGCGATTGTATTTTCCGACTGACACGCGATCGCTCAGCAGGTGGTTAACCGACGCGCAGTAACCGGTGGAATTCGGTCGAACGCGCTACGAGAGAAGGGTGAGGAAGGGAAGGCTCGGAATGTAGAGTGCGTTAAAACCCGCTAATTCGCGTGACCCGACGACTACGACGGCGACGGCGAACTACCGTCGGCGTTCGGCGCGGCGCGCCCGTTTTCGTAAATTCAAACGTCGCTTCACGGGCGCCGCGACGCGTTGCCGCAACCGTTTTTCGCTGCGCCTCGCCAACCGTTCCGTGGTCGCCTCGGCACAATTTTGCTCGCGTGACTCTAATGATCCGCACGGTTAACGTACGTTTCTGCTGCACCTGCGATGCTTCGCCCAGTGGTCGCAGATGCGCTTACACACCGGTCGGAGGAAGTTTATCAACGTACCGTCGGCGACGATGTCAAAAATACGCGTCGCGATAGCGTCGGCGGTGGAGATAATATCGATGCGTAATCTATCGGCGGTTGAGTCATTATTCTGTCTCGTTGGAATGCGTATGTACGGTAGAATCGACGGTATCGAGATTTCGTAGTTTCGATGTACGTGCGTTGTATTCGGCGGTACCGTTTCCCTTCCTCTCGTGGGACAATAGTCGTTCCGAGAAATCCGTTTAGTTTTCAGAATTCTATTCTTCGGCTTATCAGCAGTAGTTATACTCGCTTCCTAGCACTGCTTTCGCACGCATTTGCGTAAGTTTATCGACGCCTCTGGTCGTAACGGTGCGAGGCACGCAATCCCCAATTAGCGACGGTCGAACGATTCGTAGTAAAGCGACCTTAGGCGATCTCAATAGGCTTAGCGATGTCTGGGAAAATTGAGGGCGAGTCAATTTCGTAGGACAACGGGAACCTAAGCAAAGAAAACCCCTGGCACCTGAACAAACGACCGTCGCATGCACCTGTAGAGGCGCCGAGTTGCACCTTACGCCGAGGTCTTTCGCTAACAATAACCCCGGCCTCCACGGGACCCTCGAGAGTCTCTCGCATACAGGATTGGTAGAATCAGGGAAACGTTACCTGAAAGTCAAGCTTCGTCGCGTCCTCCCTTTTGTGCCCAACGGCCACTTTTCGTGAAATCGCTCGGACAACCTCGGCAACCTGCGTTTCGATACCTGCCCGAATACCTGGTGGAAATTGAGCGTCGGAGGTTCTCTGCCTCTCTCTCTCTCTCTCTCGTTCTCCCTTTCGTTCCGATCGTCCATTTATGATCCAACCGCTGCAGGAGAGGCCGTCGTTGAACTCTCTCTTTCTCTCACCTTGAATCCCTCAGTCCGGTTTCGCGTCGGAACTGCCGCGCGCTTCGTTTTTCTCCTTTTCCTCTCGTTGTCCCGCGACGCTTATACAAGCGTGCCTGCTCGCTCACCGGTTGTAATTTATAAACGACCGTCGGCGAAAGAAAGAGAGAGATATATAAAGAGAGGGGGAGAGAACGAGAGAAGCGGGAAAGGTACCGTTTCGTTGGACCGTTTCACTTTCGTAGTACGGTCCGAGAAGCGTACGCGTAGCATGCTTTCCCGATGCTGCCGGTTGGTCGTAACTTCTTTCGGAAATTTATTTGTCATTGTTCGGCTCGGTAGCCGCGAGGTTTGCTCCATAGGTATACGACGCGTTCTTTTCATAGGGCTCGGTTGGACACAAAGCGATGGTTCCTGGAAAGAGAAAGTGTCGCAAACCACAATGGTGGATATCTTTGCGTGAATAGAAACACGCACCGAGCGCCAGTCGAACAAGGGAGATTCTTCGCGATTACTTTACGAGTTTCTTTTCAACAAAGGCAAGGGAAAAATCTCGAGTATCGCGGAACGAGGGAAGTGAGCGACGGTCAGATGTAGATTGGGAGATACAGGGCACAACTTCACCTTTCCTCGTTGACGTTGTAAATAAAATGCAGTCTCTTTCTCGCGCGCGCAGATCTTTTCTCGGTGGCACGTCATACGGTGCGAGACACGAGGGGTCATCGATCCTGTTTCTTTTCGTTGCATCGTTAAGCCGTGACCCATTCGTATGGATCGTGAATTCCAACGCCATTACCGTTCCGTTCTCGTGCCGTAATACCAGCCACCGGCCGTACACGAATATAACAAAATAGATACTAAACGTATAATCGAGTAATTATTCCGAGCGATAAAGCGTACGAATAACTCGCGTAGTTTGTTATTTTTTTTTTCTTCTCATAATCACCACCCGTATCGAGTAATATTTAGTAGTTTACGTTCGTAATCGCGCGGCATTGAGTTTCCTCAAACGAGAATTGAAAGGGACCCCGCGATAAACTAACGATATTAACAAGGGTTTCGTAATACAACGAGATTTTCCGACAAGTTTACGATACTTGGAAGTGGAAGAAAAGCGAACGCAGGAAACCGTGAGCTGAGAACTCGCAGGAACAGTTTATAGTGCGGTTATTCGCGGGAAACCTTTTATTATGGTTATTGCGCTGCGCTGGTAAAAAAAAATATTCCACGGAAACCAACGGGGTGAACTGGCCTCGCTTAATGAGCCGTGGCGAACTCCATTCCTTCTCTCTCTTTTTTTCCTCCTTTTTTAACAAATACGGTCTACGTGAAAAAAAATAGTTCTCCCGTGGGGGGGACTCGCGAAGAATGGGAAAATAAACGAAGGGAAAGAACTGTGGCAGTTATAACCGTACGTTTCTACCTCCGATAATTAGTAATTTTTCAGGATGGAACGAAGTACAAACGTAAAATGTTGAGAACCAAGATAACGAGGTTTTCTTGTTTCTTTTTTTTTTACCACGGTAATTCTGGAAACAATACCGCGCCCGTGCAGGAAAAAGACACGAACCTTTATTGCCCGTTCAAATTCACGGGCTGCATTTCAATTTTGCTGCAACTTCCCGTTTCGTGTTTCGATTCTGCGAACACGAATCTTCGTCGCGTCCAGACCAATCAAATTTTCGCGTCTAAGGGAGGTGCGGTTTGTCCACGTTTCGAATCCGTGTATCGCTGGATTATACCGGGCAGGAAGTTTTACTCTATTATCGTGTAGCTTGTTTAACTAACAGTGCCCGGGGGCTCTCTTGTTCGTATTTTCGCGGAGTAGCACGATAATGCGCCCCATTGTGCCAGTGATGGCAAGCTACGAATTTATACTTCTCACGCTGTTCCACTCCGGAGGATTTGCGCGCGGAGAGAGAGAGAGAGAGACACGCATTGCCGCGCATATTTACCCATCCTCCTCTATTGTGGGCTCAAACCCGTTATTGACTTGACGAGAACAAAAGAGTGAGGGAATTTCGTTGATTCGCGCGCTCGATCGCGGAGTATTTATCGTTCTTTCTCGCGGACATCAAACGCATAGCTACCGCGTACCCGAAAGAATCCCACGTCGGAAAAGCTGCGATTTCTATCCCTCCGCGGATCGTGGTTAAGTGACGCAACGTTCAATGAAACGTGGAAGTTCGCAGAGTTGACGTTTTTGCGGGATAATATAGCGATACGGACGGCGCACGGATAGTGTTACGTGCGCGACAAACTGTTCGTTAACGAGTACCCACGCTTCTTACGATTAAATTCTCTTTTGTATTTTAATAGCGTCTCTTCGTCGTATTAAGACACGCGAGCGCGCTCCAAGTTCTCTGTTTAAAGAGAACTTTAATCTACAGATCATTAAACGTTAAGTTGATATTTGACAAATGGTTGGCCGATTAAACGTTGCGTCGGGTAATTAACGATCGTACATTCCCAGTCAGCGAACATTAATCTAGTGTCGTCGGTGACAGACAAACAACGGGCCGTAAATAGCCATTCGAAGTCGTCGATGAGAAAATAATTTCCACCTGTTATTATTCTCGCGGAAACACGGTCGCCGAGCCAATAAACGATCGAATCGAATGTTGGAATCGAATGGTATCTTATCGATGTACCGCTGTCACGTGGAAATGCCAACGATATCCGAGATAATTTTAAATCAATGTTCGACGCTTACGAACGAAACTAAAAATACATCTCGGTTCTTCCACCCGTCTTCTCGTCGCGAACGTCCCATTATCCATTCGAGGATTCGCGGACACGCCTCGATCAATGGTCTTACTCGATTTAACGGTAAAATTGTTTCCCCACCGGAAACGCGCGAGCGATGTTCGTTTCCGCGTTAAGAGGGAAGACAAGTTTTGCTTGTACTCGATAAAAATGTTTTCCCGTAGGAAACGTTCTGTCAGTCGCATTCTCTGGCTGCGATAACCGTTGAAATACGAATTTATCGTACGATGAGATTACGGTAACTTACGGACGTCGCTAATAATTGAATCTGTCGCGTTCAGTTAATCTAGTGTGTTACTTTCGAGTTATATAAATTAATGGGAACAAGCTTATTCGCTCGATTCTAATTGTATGGATATTATATTAAAAATAATCGATATCGTTTAGTGTTTTATGTATCAATCTGCACTGTCGTGTCCCAATTTCACTTTGTTATTAGTTGCTGGCCAGTTACTGGCATCTCCAATTATTTTTAATTGTGTGTTTTATAAACGATATACTTCCGAACATTTAACCCTGGAACGCTAACCATTCGTCGATTGGACGAACACTTGTATACTGATTACTTTTAGCGTGTCTTTAATATGATTTAGTTATTGAATAAATATAATATAGAAAAAAATCACCTATTATATATATAGTATAAAATGTACCTATATTAACATATTTAGGTACATTTTATGCTATACTTGTCGATTCGACGAATGATTTGAAAAAAGTTGTCAAAATATGCTTCGCGTTCTAGGGTTAAAAACGATACGTCAGAAACTGATAGAGACGCGATTTTTCAGCACTTCCCCGACACTTCTCCCCAGTATACACGCCACTTTTTCGCACTTCGCGGCGAAGCTATTAAATCTCAAGATCATGCGAATTCATCCTCGCACGCAAAATCTGCCTTCTTGGTTCGCGCCTGAACGAGCATCGCTCACGTTTCGCGGATCGCATTCACCGTAATCTTCGCGCGCACCGGCTCGTGTAAATTTTTTCTTCCGCTGAAAGTGGAAGGCCCCGATGTCGTCGTGGGAGCCGACGGTTAAATAACTCGGACGAATTATCGACCCGGTGAGAAGTGTGTACATACGTTTAGAACCGCGATCCACCCGCGCGCGTCTCTCTCGTTAAAGCTCTTATTGGTCGAACGTGTGCGGTATATTAAAGTCGGAAATGAAAGTTGAATGCCGCGCGAGCTTACTCTCAAAGAGTTATTCAGAAATGAATGAGAAAGTACGACGCTCTCTCGTATAAATTCCTCGGTAGGCGCGATGCATGAATGAAAAGTCGTATGACCGCACGCGCAAGATGCACGCGTTTTCTCCGCCCCAACGGAATCCGGGGTATCGGACTTCTTAACGACCCTAAGGATTCGATGACGTCAGTGGACTGTGCCCGTAGGATTAACCGGCTAAATACTTCACGTGAATTAAAGCCGACGCCCACCCACGGTACGCGCGAAGGGTTACCGAGTAACTTACTAAAATAACACCCGCTGTTAGTTAACGAGGCGCGTGTAGAGTATCGGGGATGTGGAGAAAAAAAAAAGAAAGATGCGCTTTTATTCCTCGGGAAGATGCAGCTGGACGAAGATCTATAAAGAGGACTGGCAGACGAGGTTGCACAGAAGTGTTTTCACGCGGATTAAGTTAACCGATATCCTTGATGAGAATATTCGAACGATGATGTATCTTTGAAAAATATGTAGGGTGTCTTGATAAGTAATTACTTTCCAGACTTATTCGTTACTGGGGTGAAATCGACTTTTAGCAATTGTGATACTTTTTTTATATTCCTGTTCGTAGAGAGTGAGACAGATGTATAGAAGAATTACGCAGATGGGAGCACTTCGTTTAAATAGATCCATGCATAAAGTTATTTCATTGGTAATTTAGGACCCGATTTTAGTTTTTAGAACCAATCTGAGCGGTGACGAAAAATTCACTTTAATATACCGACCGTCTACGCGCGTACTCGCGGTTACGTGATTTTTTAATTTCCAAACCAGGAAACTTTGTCGATTCCACAGCGTTTCTTTGAAGAACAAAAGCTAATATTAGCACGGAAGTAATTATTGTAATCGCAGGAAGAGTTTTATGTCATTTCTAAAAGGAGTGTACACCATAGACGTATAATTAGTATCGGTTACTATCGAGACTTTACTACCGTGTCCACCGATCGTAATTTTTACGATCGCGAGGGCGTGATTAAAGTATTGCCCGGCCCCGAGACCCGTTGGTTTTACATTGTCATAAAATCGGGCGACGTATCGCATAAACGTCTCGTCCCTGAAAAGAATATTTCAGGGTTTGGCCCGCGGGTTACTTTACGATCGTACATTCGCGAAGCAGACAAATTACGATCCCTGAAATGCTCCGAGGCGTTCTATGATTCTTCTCTCTCCCGGCCGCTGGGAGGCGTCTCGACGTCGTCCGGGCGACATTTCCGGAGGGGGGGGGGGGGGGGAAAGCCCGTCGCTCGTAGAAATAGGCTTTAATTAAAATACTCCCGTCAAATCACATTTTTACGTTGTCTCGCATCTGAATTGAAATCAAGCGATTCGGAGGCAAGTTCGTTCAACTCCCCAAGTACGTTAAATCTACGAGAGCGTCGATAAGAATTCCGTAACACAGACACGACTTAATTTATTTCGGCATGGTCATTGATTCGGCGATCGTTGAAATTTTTTCCGACTCGTAGTTCGTTCCGTTTGATATCGCATCAGTTTTCCGACGCCCCGTACCTTAACCGCGCACGTAAAATTAATTATCCCCTTAATTGTGCGAGAGACGCGCGTGTGTGATTCGGAGCCGCTTAATTTGAATGCTCGTCAAAGTGACGAGACTCCGCCGCATGACGCATAGGCAGGGGCGGACAAACGGGCGCAAAGAGGAGTGGAAGAAACGGGAGGAGGAGAGAGAGAGAGAGAGAAAAAAAAAGGGAGAGCGAAATAGCGATTGTGCTATACATCGTACGGCAGAATTCAGTTGGAAGCAAGGAGAGAGAGAAAGAGAGGGAGGGAAAAAAAAGGTAGATAGGGATAGATAAAAAGGAAGGAGACCGTGCCGCGGGTTTTGTGAAAACCTGTTTTGGGTTTCTGCCAGCAACCTGCCGCGTGCACCTGTACGGACAAAGAGGACCCTTCTTCAACTTTTCAACGGACCACCTCCGGGGTCTTTCCTTCGAGATAGAAGCGTTGTCTAACTACCGTTATATCGGGTGTCCTCTGAGCGTTCCGTCGCACGAAACTTCGTTAGCGACTTCGATAACTTCGGCATTTCGCCTCGTGTATCGTCTTAACTGCCCGATCGAAATTCCGACGATGTCACTGGGAATCGGAACGACGAAATTAACTCGCCTCGTTTACATTATCTCGAGACAAAACGAATTTTGCAAGCTTTGAGACGTGTCTCGCAATCCGGTCGCGGTACTCGGGTCTTGGAAACAGTTGTACAGTTATCTTACGGAAATCAAGATTTACCGCTTCTTCCTTCCACGAGTTTCTTCCAGTTCTCATAAATAAGTTTCCCCCGCTTCCCCGACGAACGCTTCGAATTCCGCGCGTAGCGTCGCTCTCTTCCTACGGCTTCCCTTTTGCCGAGCAACAAATTAGTACGTTTGTTCGGATAAATGTCGAACGGTTAAAGGTGGTGCCTGTAGAGGACTCGTCCCTCGCGATCCACCTTTCTCCCCCGGGCACCTAATGAGACTCCACGCAGGGCTCGTCATTAAAGTGGGAGGTCAGCCGTAACACCCTTATCCTCTTCCCCCCCCCGTACTTCCGTTAGGTTCGTTTTCGCGTGAACTGGATTAGAACGAACTTGGCCTGGCCTCCATGGGACACGATCCGTGGGAATTGGAATAACGAGCGGAGAAAAGATCGAGATACGACGACGCTAACTCGGGGAACGATAACGACGACACCAGGAAAGACGTTTTGGTTAGCCATAGGGGGGGCTCATTAAAACTGTTTATTGCTGCGTGTAATCGTTGCAGGTTGAATTTTTAATACGTACTAGCGCGCGCGTTCTTGCTCGATATTCGCGGCGAAGCGAGAGTTTGACAGATCAGATCGAAATCTCGCGGTACTTTCACGGTCCCCGAGTTGCATTTATGTATTTAAATGAAATGTATTACAATTACCCGCTCTTGTTTCGCGGAGTTCGGGCCGGGGCTTAAGGTTTATTTAAATTTTAAGTAGAAGCGGTAAGTCGTAATTCTCTTGCTCTCTCTCCCTCTCTTTCCCTCTTGCGCCCCTCCACCTCCCCTTCTCTCTCTTCCTCTTTTTTAAGCCTTCCAGGCACGAGATAAGAGGCTGGATTTTAAGCGGAATAGCAATCGTTTGTTACAGGGGAGTAATAAACGATCCGCGTGTTTATCTGATGAAAACGCGGAACGAAGTTTCCTTTTTTTTTTTTTTTTGTTATTTTCAATGGATGAGAATCGTTAAGTTCCGCCATTACTCTTTCTAGTCGGCCCCAGACGCAAAGTATATAGGAGACTCGAGAAGGGGGTGGGGTGATTTTTATTCGAGGAGGGGGCGCACCGCGGCATTTATTTGAGATAACGATAGTCGCGCACTCGAGACGTCTCTGTACCCAGCGTCATCGATTACGTATTCTTGTACTCGGGGGGGGCTAAATGGTCGGGGCTCCGTTGATTGGCGATCGTAATCGTTTATGACGTATCTCCATTCATGCAGACATTTTACTATTGATTCCCGCGGCCGCGCGGGTTTAGTCACGCGCGAAGAAATTCCGAGAATTTCCGTTGGTTAGTCATCCTCTCTCGTGCGTTGTAATTCGGTGAAATAACGGTGCATCCGCGATAATCCGTTTAGATACCGTTTGCCGTGACAAAAAAAAAATTGTATCTGCCGTTTACGTGCGGGAACGTATGGTTTACGCGTGTCCCCTGGAAGTGAGACGGAAGCAATAGTAGCAATCGTGTCATCGCGATAATTGGCGGAAACGGAGGAAACGATTCTGCGTGTATCTCGAACGAAGGAGAGGTAGAAAAAAATTCGGTTTTTGTAAAAAGAAAGAAAAAGAAATATTAAAAACGATGTATCGAGCGTATCGAACCGCGACGGGAAGACTCGTGACGTCCAATAAATATTTAGCCTACGCTCCGGGCTATTACTGGCAAATATTTGGTCGCATTTACGGTGCCAACAGCGACAAATAATACCGAGGGTTCCCTCGGTATATAGGAAACCTATGTTCTACCTATAAACGGACTCGGCCGAGCGAATAATTTATTACTGGTACTGGCCGGCGAGATTTGCATAAAACAGGGGTTTTCGCGCGCGAATCGATCGAAAATTGCGAAGTTCGCTCTCTACGCGCGTGGCACGCCCCCCCCTTCAACGGTTGCGTATGCACGCGTGTTATGCGCGATATCGTATCGGCGTAAAGCTCAATTTACAAATTCCAATGCAAACGTACGCAAATCGCGGGTATAATTAATTTGCGTAAAATTCTCTTGATCGGTGCGCGAATTACAGATCTATTTTGTACTCGGTCGGTACTGACTCACCGTTTCAATTCGCCTGATCTGTAACCACGTCTTTCCTTCGCAGCGGGATTTGCTTCATTTCTGTTAAAAGGAAACGAGTGTCGGTCTGTAGTATAGGTTCTCTTTAAAATTGAGTCGTCCCATTTCCATTTGCAACGGAAACAATCGATAAGTGCGTTTAATTCGAACACGGTGTAGACAGAACCGCAACTTGTATTCATACGCGTAAAACCCGAGTCACGATTGGCCGCGCGCCGTTGGGATGCAATTAATAAATTAACGCGGCGGCCTGGTGGAGCGTATTTCGCAATTATCGAAAATCCACTCGCAACGGTAGACACGCGCGTGTAGGCCCGTGAAAGCAAGTTATATCCCCGATCCAGGATGATTAAGGTAGACGTTACGCTCTCGATCCGTTAAACTCGATTTGTCCCTCGCAGATGCTCGATTTACTTTCTAAAATCGTCGAGCCTATTTTGCCCGTCGTCACCTTGCCCCGCTTTCCGCGAAACGAATACGGGCATTGTTCTAGTTTCCATTAAAGACTTTCCCTCGGTGCGTCGAACGTTCTAACCCTCGATTCGCACTGTACCTCCGAGTCCTATGACGTCGCTTCAAAGCGAGCGAAGAATTCGCAAAGTTTTTGTTTCACGCGCTACGATCTCGGTTTAACGCTGAGAAAAGTATGCGTGTCGCGTTAGAGAGCAATTCTCAATATTTACTTAAACACGCGTTGCTTCCCGATATTCAATCTTTCGTAAAATGATAAAAACTCTTTGTCACGGTCAATCAATTCTCGCCGTTTCATTCGCCGCTCATTTCCTCATCTCGTTAACTTCTTATACTACTATTGAATCCGCGCCAAAAAAAAAAAAGTACGAATGTATTTAATTCTCGATTGCTCGATTCCCCGTTCGCGCGTCAATCTCGATTTACACGATTGTCATTCGGTGCGGCACTTCGCTCAACAAATCGACGTTTGTACCATTCTCTCGTTGCTACGACGTCGCCTCGTCACGAGCTCCCTGCGAGAGACACGTCGACGCGAAAATGTAGCGAGATATAAAGAAAGATACCCGGCCAATTGGAGTGCGTATAACGTAAACAGCTATACCGACGAGACGGAGTTATACTCGAGTATCTCGCAGCTACTCTCGCGATAGGAACCATCGTCTCGAGTTCCATCCACGGGTCTATCGACGCAGAGGCGAGCCATCTTTCATTTATTTTCTTTTTGGTACACTGCTCCGTCTGTTCTCTCCCCCGAGAGTAGGTGCATCACCGTGAGCGAAGCGCACGACGGGTCGCCCTCCACCTCCGCGTTTCGGTGAAATGAAAAAAAAAAGAACGGAATAAAAAAAAAACAAGAATACGTTTGTTACATATTCATCCACGCTCTCTCCCGTCCCCGAGTATTTCCCCCCGTTGCCGGTTCCCGGTTAATTTCGCCGCGGTATTTTTCAAGGCTTATCGCATTAATTGCATCGCTGCACCGCGAGCGGGATTAAATTTCGCTTAACGAACAATACCGCGGCCGGCGTGTTTGTACCGTTGCCGCGCGTATACGTTTGCGTTCGGGGGTATAGTAAAACAGGTCTCCCTCGAATAAACCAAGTGGATTATTCTTAACGATCGCGGAGGGATGAAGCGGAGATGGGGGAGGACGCGTGTTCGCGGATTCGCGATAAATTTCTTCGTCCGTGTACGAGGATCGATCTCGACCCCGCGTCGCCAAAAAATATATATATTTCGCGATCCCACGACGACGGTGAAACGGCCCCCTCATCCACGCGTCCACGGAGAAGACCAATTTACCCTGCCGATGTTTCAAAACCCAATACTTTTCGCTCCAGCGAGAGGGACGATTTATTTGTACTCGGGATACAAATATTTATCGAGGGATAGACGGGGGGGGGGGAGAGACGGAGGGTGAGCGATGACTGGAATCCGCGAAGGGTTTTTCTTCGAGGCAAAAAACACAGGGCCAGGGCGTAGAAAAGTCGACGGCAAAGAGAGGCTTATTACAATTAATAGCTGCCGCGGACGAACGATCAAAAAGCTAGCAGTCATCCCCCGTGAATGGACCGTAATTCAGGTGGGGCAGTTTCTTCTGAATAGAGCTTAATTCGTGGTCTTGCCACGCACGACACCCTGTCATCTTGTCACTATGTGACGGGGCGGGGGTTTGGGGGGGGGGGAGTAAAGGAGAGTGGGTAGTAGGAGGACGAGGTGGTGGGAAGGGGTTGGAAAAACGGGAGAGGAGGTGAACCGCTAAGGGTTGATTTTGATGGATTACTCGCGTTACCTCCTGGAATTTCATCGAATCTCACGCTGCTTTTCCCATGGGAATCTAGCCGCGGATCCATTCTCTATACTCGTCGAGACTGTCATCCCTGACAGAGAAATGCACTCAAGCTTCTATTTATACTTTTTCTCCTAACGCGCAACGCCTTGCGCGTATCAGTTTAATTATTCATTGAAGCACGTCCGTGTTCCTTTGACGGCAAAGTGTAACGCGTGTCCAGTGCCCGTGCGACACGCTGGTTTGAAAAGCTGATTCGAACGTTCGTTGGCTCTCGGTACTTTAAAAGCGGAAGAACGATCGGTGTAATCCACGGGTAGCCTCGGGAACGATTTCGAGTTACTACGAAGTTCGAGTAGCTTTTAAGTCACGGTGCCCTCGCGGCTCCGGGAACGGTATTTTATAGGAGAAATGGGGGAAATTAGAGCGATCGTAAATCCAACCGCGCCGACCGTATTTTCTACGCTGATTAAAAAAGTTTCGCGTCGTATCGTGTTCTGTCCTCGTCCCTTAAAGTCTCTCACGTGTGCGCGAGTGACTAACGTAAGTTCCGCGAGCTAGGAGTAATATACAAACCGCGCGGAGGGGGGAGGGGGGGGGGAGGGGACTTTGCCTGGGCGAAGATTAGAACGACACATGCTCGTGTTTACCATATCCATGTATATTTATGCTCTCTCCGCGGTAACAAATAGAACACGTGTTTTTAGAGAGAACGCGCCCCGAAGGGAAGTCAATGCCTCGCGCGATGCAATGCTAACGAGCCGCGTTTGTGTAAACGCAAATTTTCCTCGCCATGAGACCCGCGCACGAAAATGGACGAAAGTCCAGAGAGAGAGAGAGAGAGAGAGATAGAGAAAGCTTTTGTACTCGTCAGGGATGTGGAAAGGCGGGGATCGACGTTAACCGTTCCTATAAACCGTTATATTTTCGATCGCTCGTTGTCGGACACGTCGACGGTTATTTGTCCGTTTCCGAATCCGTGCAGCCCCGTTGAATATCGTGCCACGGAGTCGAGATTGTTGCCGAGTCAATACGAAGTCCCTCGATCGTCGGGGAAACACTCGCAAATCCCTTCCTCCAGCCGGGTTGCACGGGCGACGTACACGAAATACTCGCGCAGGATTTTCGAGTGCCGATACCACCGGAGAGGGGTAGGCGAGCAAATAATTGAATTTAGATTGAAGGGGTTGTTTCCGCGACGGCGTCTCGAGTCGTCTCGTTTTCTCAATTAATTTGTGGGGCTTCCCTCGCGTGCATATCCCACCCCCGGTTCGCCTACTCATCGCGGACCTCCTCCCTCCCCGCGTGTGTCCGTCCTTTGTAAGTCTTCGGCGCTTGTAAAAACACTGTCGGATAATTTCACATTGTTTTGTTTGGCGCTTGGCGCTTCGTTCCGTGCACGCGCTCTGCCACCCTCGATTAAACGCAGCCTCGTTGAGCTCTCGGAGCATTATTATGCCGGCCCCATGATTGCGGCTGAAACGAAATAAAAAATCACCGAAATCCCGTTGTTTCGCTTTACCCTTTTTTTTTTCTCTTCTTTTTTTTCCCCGCGGATATATTTCCCGACTTCCGGACAAGCGAGGCATTTTTCAACGCGTCTACATCCGTTGAATATAAAATCGCGCTATTCAAATACGTTAATTTAAAGCGTCGAGAGTGCAGCGCGCTCGGGCGTGACCGGTTAGCATAATAACAAATAACCGCGTCTTGCACGATTATGTAACATAAAAAAAAATGATAAAGAGCATCGGCATAGCCGAGCGTTTTCGCGACAAAAAAACCGCGGGATTTACGACGCGTCGCGGTTACTAATTCCCACCGATGCGTTTTCGTCGCTAGCGCGTTCTCGCGAAAAGTCTGGCGAACCGGACCGCTGGTGTTCTCTTTATCCTCCAAAGGAGGAAATCCGCGCGTCGAATGTTCTAGATGACGAGACGCGATAGATACGACGCCGGTCGGGCGTTTGATATTCGCGTTGCGTAATACCGAACGAAGCGGGGCGCGTGTGTACGAAACGCGATGCGTCGTTTCTCGCGCATGGGGAGAGTTCGAGAATGCGCCTCGAATGGAAACGCCGGTTACGAGTAGAGCGTGTGTTCTCCCTGTACTCTCGCAATTTTTCCTACGCAACGTTATGGAAACCGTGAAAACCGCCACGTATTCGCTCCGCGCGCCAGCGGCGAAGCGGCTCCGGTTTCAACTTTTTTTTTTTTAAATTGCGCATCGCACCGGCCGGGACCGGGCGCGGCGGCACCCCCCGGTTAACGCTACGGCGGTATTTACGAAAACCCCCGTACACGGAATGAATTATTAATGTATCCGCGGTATACGAGCGAGAGCGAGGTACGCAAAGTTATGTCGAGTCGCGAGCAGAGTTAAATAAAAGCATTTTCCATTTTAGGTTTCGCGAGTTTCGGATACTCCGAGGAATACTTTTTCTCGCGCTTTCCGTATCGTCGCTCGCCTCGTTCGTATATCTCCTCTTCGCCAGATATTAAATTATACGGGTATACACAGAGGGCCCCGGGGGAGGCCGAGTTTTCATCTCTCGCTGAATATGAATAACAAATTACGCGAACGGGAATACATTATCGAGAATCAATAGGCGGCTCTTTAATAAACGAAAGTGACGTTATATAAAATTCTTTGCGGTTCCTCGCGCGTACGTGTGCGCGTACGTACGCATGGGCCGTTTCGCGTGGATCGCGTTAACGCGTCGGTTATAATTACCAACGATCAATTATCCCTCCCCTCGCCGCCTGCGTACCCGCCGCGTCCGCTCAATGGAATATATCGAATATATTTCTCTGAAATACGAGATCGTTCCAGCCGAACGAGCACACCTTCGAATTCGTTCGCGCGCATCGCCGTAATGATAGTTCCCTACTCTTCCACCTCCCTCTCTCTCTCTCTACTTTTTGTTTTTATCCTCTAAAGAATGCCGAATGCATTATCGCGGAAGTGCGGTTTCGAGCAAGCGGCAGGAATAATGAACGAATTCTCTCGGGTGCGGTGAGCTGGTAATTTCTCGTAGGATTAACGACGATCGCCTTAATGCACCCCGCGGTATTGTTCGCAGCGGCGCGTATTCGCGACCCGCGAGAGTAGTTTCGTACCGTTCGCAGGTGTGTACGTACGGCCGGTGAAAAGGGAAACGCGCGTACTCCATATCGGGAAGGGATATATGGTGGGACGGGGGGGGGGGGGAGTGGGTGGCGCGACGAGGGTCTCTTTAGGCAAGAAGTGGAAAGTAAAAGGCGCGCAGCTGTGGCAAGTGTGCCGGGACGAGAGAGAACACGCATATGCAGTAGCAGAAATCACAATTGGGCCACGCTCTGGTGTGCGACGACTTCCATAACATGACACTAACCGCTTGGATTTAAAGCGAGACAAAGCGCTGGTAACCCGAGCACCAGGAAATCTCGCAATTCCGTGACCGTCCCTTTCGTTCTCGGCTGCCCTCCCCCCCCCCTGACGCCGCCGACGCCCCCGTTACTCGACTTTGCTCGTCTTCAGCGTCGCCGCCTCGTTCGTACCGATACAAGAACAGACTTTGCAACGCGCGCAAGAAACTCCGCGTTGGAGGGTTTCCCAAGCCCCCCCCCCCCCTGACTAGTCGCCGGAAAGAGTTAAACTTTCCCCCGTTTCTTTCTTCTTTTCTTTTGCCTCAACCTACCCCCACGAACCGCCCCTCTTTTTTTCTCTCGCCTCTTGATCGTCGGTCTCGTTATGCAAAACTATGGAGATTCCGTTCACGGTGTGGCGAAAACATTTCTCCGAACGAGAAGGTGTGTAACAGCGATTCCGTCGCCCGCTTACCTTCTGGATTTCGAGGGTCTTCCGCGAACGTAGTAAATAGATTTATCGTACCTCGGAGTCGCGGCTAAAGGTGGGCACACCGAGTTTCCGCGAACGTGACAAAGAGTCTCTATGGCGCGCGCGTAAAGCATTTCTCCGTGGAAGAAGTTTCTATGATCCTTGGTCCGCCGTGAAAGAACGACCAAAGCTTTTTCCTTCCTCGGCTTTATTGCTTCGCGAAGAGCGAGAGAGAGAGAGAGAGTACCGTGCACGGTGAATTCTTGTCTGAATTCTGGCAGCGCCACTCGCCGCGGGGGTAGAAATTAAATTTTTCTCTCTGACCGTACCCGAGACATGTCCTTTCTTCTCGCGCTCGCGTTACCGCGAGGGCACTTCATTCCCATCGTCTATTTTTCTACCTTTCCTCGGATATCGAACACCCCGGAACATAAAGGTACAGCCTCTCGCTATAATTGAGAGTAATTGGCGCGGAAGTGACGTTTCCCTTGTTCCCCCCTCCCCCCTTACTTTCTTGCTTCCTTACTTTCATCTAATTATCGCGCGCTTCTTTCGGCGCGCCCTCGGCTTCTCGCGAACTAAGGAGAGAACGTCGACGCCGCGCAAAAATGAGGTGGCCCTTTGTGTGACGAGCGAAAGAAAATTCTTTTTTTACCCCGTCAAAAGTCCCCGTGATGAGTCTCGGCACGGACGCACACTCGCCATCCTCCTCGTCCGCCCCCCCCCCCCTCCCCCCCCCTCCTCGTCCGCTTTATCGGTCTTCCTAGGGCTTTATAAAGAGGACACCGTGCTCGCGGGAGTGTTTGCTTCCGGCCAGAGTCAATGTTTGCGTCTCCTCGTCGAAGGTCCACCTGCCAAAATTAGCAAGTCGGATCGTTGGAACGTCCCTCTTGGAATCATGGCTGATTCGCGGTGATCCGAGCAGGAATCAAAGGACGATAAACGCTCGATCTCCTGATCCTGCGAGAGATTTTGCTTCGTAGCCCGAAAGGAGGGGGGGGGGGGGGCGTCGGGACGACAGAAATATCGTAGCGGAACTCCTTCACACGGAATTTTGCAAATTTTGACATATTTATCGCGCTCGACGATTGTTGCTCTCTCGCGCGAAATGATTTATAATTCCTCGGTAATATAAATTATGCGTCCGATTGACCGAGCGACGATCGTAGACTAAAAAGTAATGAAAGAAAATGACAGTCGAAAAACCGGGCGTCGTAAATCCTTTGCGATCTTTGATTACGTTCGCTGTCCAATCAGAGTATGCCCACTTGTCATTGTCCGATTCTCACACGACGAAATCAGATATCATCTCCAATGGCGTGTACCAGATACATTGTAACCGTCGCTCGTATGCAAATTCCCCCCCGTCTCTTTCTTCTCCTCGTCGCTGCTCCGACCGAAAGAGTAATATCTCTCGCAATTGGACAGCGGTTACATTTTTTATAAAAACAAAATCTATTGCCTCGTTTTTCTCGCGCATCGCTGTTTCTCTCTTTTTCTTTTTGCATTCCCCCTCCCACTCTCCCTCTCTCTCTCTCTCTCTCTCTCTCTCTCTCAGTTCTCGTTGTCGGTAAACGACGTCGGTGGCAACAAAAGCCCAGAGAGGTTATCTGCCCGACCAACGGAGGTTGTGAGCCGCCTTATCTCGCGCAGTTTAAACGAGTCGGGGCCGAAGCAACAAAAACCACGGTTCACCTATGTACACCCTACCGTTGCACGTGCGTCGTTTCACCTACGTTGCGCAACCGAGAGACACCCGTGTGAAAGCGTTACTTCCGTGGTTACCCCGAACGCGGTCGAGTTCCCCGATTAAAGCTCGCACACGGCAACCATTGTTCCTGCCGACAAATTGTCGGGAGCCATTTGCCCCGTTAGTTTCGAAGGTCGAGGGGGAAATATTTTGAAGCGGCGTATTCCCGACATTCGCCCGGTCTAAATATTTGTTCGGTGTAATCGTCGTTATCCTCGGCAGGAATCTCTTAATCCGAAAAACACCGAATCGCGTTTCTTTTTTTTTCCTCCCTCTCGAGGAGAAGCTGTCTCGCGAGCACGCGAAAGAAGAGTCTGGAATTTTCGCGCGAGAGAAGAGAGGAGGTACCGAGTTTAATCCTTCTTCGCTCACGGTTTACCGCGTATATTATCGGAGCGTAAGCCAATAAGTCCCGCCCGACCCTTGCCGAGAGTCTGAACGTTAATTACAGCCCAATAATCCTACTTTTCCTGGCACGATACTAAAAGGGAAAATCCCGCCCAACCCCGGCCTGTATCCTTGACGACGCGCGAATTAAGAATTAGGGTGTATCTATCCGTAAAGAAAAGTGGGCAATCTCGACCTACTAGCCAGGGCTGTGAGTCTCTCTGAGAAGGGCGTTTCCATTCTCGCGCGGGGGTGGAAGAAAAAAAAAAAGGGAAGACATCTGCCGATCTTGGCACGAACCAAAGAATCGAAGGAAAAAGAGGAAGAAAAGAGGTGTGGGGGTGGAGTGTGGAGAATCGAAGGTGCCGGAATCAAATCAGATGTCCGACGGGGGAAAAATTACGGGCAATTTTCACTTCGTTAGAAGGCCAAGGGCGCACGCTAGCCTTCTTCCCTCGGAATCCCCCCCGCTGCATCGAATCCCCGGGGATCTGGGTAGCATTCCATGCTTCTCTTTGCTCTTTCTCTCTCTCTCTCTCTCGCTCACGTTATATCCCTCTTTCCCCCGCCACCCCTCCCACCCCCCCCGCACCCGTTTCCTCGTACCACCCAACCCACCCTTCTGACAATCCTCTCTATCTCTCTTTCGAATTATATCCTTTGAATCTACAATTATGGGGCGCCGCAGGCATGCGGGACACGTTTTCGCGAAAGTTTGCGCGCCGAATACTAAAGCCACGTGGCAAACAGGATCAATACCATGTCGACGGAAGAAGAAGGCAGCGAGAGCGATATTCTACGTGTCCTTTGGTTGGTCGCTCGGTCGTTCCGCGTTCCTTCCTTCCTTCCTTCCTGGCTGCCTTCCTTCCTTCCACCCCCCCACCCCATTCGTCCTTTCCGCGTCGGGGCTTGGTATCGCGGGAGACAACACCCTCCATAAAAGAACCGAGGGATATGGTCCGGTGGGATGAAAAGGAACGAAGAAAAAGAGAGAGAGAGAGAGGGCACGCGCAGGGTATTCTCGCGTGTCACCAAAGTCGAAAAAGAAAAATTCCGCGAGGTTCCCTTTTGACGCGGTATCCCACTGGTCCACCTACGCGGAGAGAGTCACTTTGCTTCCTCGCTCCTTTGACGTCGTTGGTCATCCCCATTTACTCTCTTCCTTTGACATTAAGTAGATTTCAATGTGGTCGCGCGGCTTTGCCGGTAAGTGGAAAGGGGGGCGCAAAACAAAAAGATTTTAAAAGGGGCCACCCCGCGGGAAGTAATTGCGTTACCGCGAAAACCGCGTTTTTCATACTTGACGTGGAAAAGCTGTTGTGTAGGGACGAACGTTGAAGTTGGTACATACGCGTTTATCTTTCCCGTAATACCTCTCGTCGGTCATCGCTGCGTATGCCTTCCTTTCGCGCTGGCCAGTTGACTGCGTTGGATGTGTAAACACGTCTGTCCAAAATTCTATTGCGGTGTGGTTGACGTGTATATTCGTCGTGTACAGTAAAAAAAAAGTCATATTTACTATAAAGACTGAAAATAAAAATATCGTTTATTGGTATAATTTATCCTTTATATCACCAAGAAAACTGCTACGTATTTTTTTGTATCATTATGTCCTGGCAATTTTGAAGTTTTTTAATAACAGCATCCTTTCGAAAATGTATGATAGAAGCATTTGCTATGCATTGATTGATTTTAATTACGCACTCTGTGAGGGATTTGTTGAACCTAAATTCCGCAGTCAACTGATTAATGAAACATCAACGCCGTGGTATCGTCTTTCGAAATATCATGCGGGAAGAAAAAAAAACAGTTAAGCCACCGTCCTCCGGGGAACACAATCGTGTTACCAGGAACGGTGTATCTCTCATGGCCGAATAAGGAAAAATAAATATCGCGGCGAGAACAATACCGGGGTCGCGTGTGTTTACGTTCGTTACGTTACACGTTATTACGCAAACGTTATTCCCGGTGTTATCGTGGAGCGGAGTCGAAGCGTGCAGGCTCGATTCGCACGACGGAAAGACCGCATACGTTCTCTCGGGCAACGGACGCAACGTTAGCCGGTGACACTGAATTCCACCATCCCGAGGTAATGACCTCCGACGGAACTCTCTCGTGCCATTGACGCGAAGAACCCCGTCCAAAGCCTAAAGCCTCGTGTGCACGAGCGCGCGCGAAGCCCGACGAGTGTGTGGGTTCGCGTTTTTATTACGTTTACTCGACTAACGGCGATCGTCGGCGAGAAGTTGCTTACGTATTAAAAATAACCGTCTACGCTCCTGCGAACGCCTCTCGTCTTCGCTCTACCGACAAGGGGGGGGGGGGGGGTGTGCGTGTAGTACGGTACGTTCGTTTACTATCAGCGAAACAAGAAGAAACGCCGACACTCGACGCGGAACATCTTGAAATACGGACGATCCACTTCAGCGTGAAACTGCCTTCGCGACTTTTTAGTTTAGTCTCATGGTTGCGCGCTCCGTCGCGCGGAATCGTATAACGCGAGAGCGTTTTCATGGGTAATACTATTTATAAAAATGACGTAACGGCAACGACGCCGGCAACCTTGAATTTTGATTCCGCACATGTTGCGTCTATGCTACGGTTTCGGCGTCGAGCGGCGTCGGTTTCGGTTGAATTTCAACTGTTTCCGTAAACTTTGTTTGTCGAGTTTACTGAATTGACTAGGGAATCGTATTGAGCGAGAAGGTCTTATTTCGAGCCAAGTGGAAGTACTGGAGAACTAGACCTTGTGTCTCTTCGAACAAGAGCGAACGGGATGTTTTCGAGGTGGACAAATTGCATCAAACAATGAATTTTTTTCAAACACTGTAGTAGCCTTCGAAAACATCGCGTCGAGATGAGTAATTCGTTTATTTGTCTCGCGTACGAGGAACCACGAGAAAATCAATGGAATGTTGTTGACGTCGCTCTTCACTTATCGCGAGATGTACGACGAGATTATATTTATTTGTATCGCGCGCGAAGAACCGGAAGAAGAATAATTAGTGGCCGCCTTTGATCGGCGTCCGCGCAAAAACTTCCCTTTTCAGCGATGTTTACCTAAAACGCGGCGTACCGCGAATGATAGATCGTCGGTGGAGAAGAAAAAAAACGTTCACCGCAAAAAACTACTTCCGATCCCATCGGCTTACAAACGATCCAAGCGAATATCTGTCGCGGCAAGCTGTGCGCCGCGTCGCGGGGTTACGCGAGCGAGAAGAAAAGTTCCCGATCCGGCGTCGCGACGCGCCGAAAATACCTGGAAAATCTCCTCGAGCGAACGGGGGGAGATTCCCGCGCGGGATCGCGTCTCGAGGGTCTTTTCCCGTGGCTTAAAAAAGTCTCTTTCGATTTGCCGCACCGAGGTCGGACCGCACGGTACACCCGGCCAAGTTTGTGCGATCCGGTTTAACGATAAAAGATCGAAACGACGACGACGGTGCGCGGGGAGGAATGAAAAAGAAAATAAAGGAGTTTCCTCGAATGCATCGACCGAAATTCGATATCGGCGTATCCTCGTGTTCTGGGCCCGACCTACTTCCTCGATTCGGGACGCGGGAGGAAGGACGAGAGGAAGGTGGTGGGAGGGGAGGGAAGGCGGAAGAAAAGGACGAAAATGAAGTGGACGCGAGACAGAGAGAGAGTGAGAAGGGGATGATGGAACAACGAGCGTGGAATAGGAAGGGGAGGATAGGAAGAGGGGAACAAAGATAAAGAAAGGAAAGAGTGGAAGAGTGGTCGGGTGGGGGTGGGGGGGGGGAGAAAGAGCGAGAAGTGGCGCGGAGGGAGGTTGAGGAGCGTCGTTTCGAATTTCTCGATAAATTCCCCTTCTCCCTCACGCGTGCACGGCTCTTCCCACGTGAAACAATGGCGGAGTGGCGTGGAAAGACGTCTCGAATTTCGCTGAATCAAAGGTGATGCGTCGAGAGAGGGTGCGGAGGAGGGTCGTGTCTACGGCATGACCAGGGGTGAAATCGATTTTGTCTAGGGTCTTGCGTACCGGCCATATTATCCCTCGCGGTTTTCTATAGTGTCATTGTTGTTGGAACGGAAAGAGAGCAAGACGAGGACGGTTGTGCGCGTGGCGAGAGAGTGAGAGAGAGAGGTGGACAAGAGTAACAACGGATAAGGGAACGAGGGGCGGAAGGGAAAGTGAAAGAGGAAGGGGGGGAGAGAGAGAGAGAGAGAGGAAGAAGCTGCCGACAGTCTGAGTGGCGCAGACACAAAAGCCGCTATATTACGTTTCCACTTCTACTTTTCTAGTGTCTCCTCCAGGGCCTAGCGCCACTGCCGCGTTACACGCGTTCGCAGCTCCGCAGCTTGTGTTTCCGCGGTGAAAGGGTTTCCACTTTGCTTTTTTTTTTTTTCATCGCTCTCTCCCTCGCGGTCTTTCTCTCCCACTCTCTCTCGTTAAAGTCATCTGTTGCCCGATTCTGGCACTTCGTAATTTAGCCCCACTCGTCCTTTATTCCGAAGCGACGAGAATTTTTGCCGACCGTTAAGATCGCTTTTCCAGCGAGATGGATGGCAATGAAACAAATGGCACGTTTTCAAACGATTATCCTTCTCGAGTGACACTCGGCGCAGTCGTCTCCGCGCTTCTGTTCATCCGCGAGCACAACGGTATTCGAGGACAAAAAGAAGGAGAACGAGTCGGGGACGGGTGGGTCCGCGAGGCCGAAGACGGGAGCAGGAAGATTAAAAATTAAAAGTTTTATTAAATCATCCAGCAGAGCGGAGTAGGATAGACCCCGGGGAAGAGAGTATAGGAAATGTAATAAACCGAGCTAGCGAAGTTCGAGAGAAAATTAATAACTGTCGCCGCGAGATGGGAAATTGAGAGATTCCGAGCGAATGTCAGCTTACGAGGCATCTTCGAAACCGTAATTGGATAATTACGCTCTCTCGGTCGCTTGACCGCCCCCCCCCCCCCCCAATTACGCGTTCCGACTAGCGCTGTAAATTTCTGCTTACTTCGCTGATTACAACTCTGGTCTGTATTTACCGTAAAGTTACGCGCTACAGGTCGAGAGCAACGAATAACGAATGAGATAGCAGGCCCCCCCCCCCCCCCCCCCCCCTCCCGCCCATACCCGTGGAAAATAAAACGAACGCGGTAGGGACACGGAACAGCGGGCGGCGGGGGGAGCGTTGCGTAGCGCGGGATTTGCGGAAACCTTGAAAATTTAATTTTAAAACTTGGGTGTACCAGAACACCCGTGTATGCTAAAGGATTAAAGGTACGGGCCGTCACAAATTGGATTAGCGTCGCGTCCCATACCAGCCTGCTCGGATACAGTTCGTTTTAAATTAAAGTGCCCTTGGCCGTCGTTTACACCAATCTCACGGCATCTATCCGGTCCGTCGTTGGTCGTGCACGAAGGTGAAGTTAATTTTTTAATTAAAGCCCCGGCGTTCGAAACGGGACAAGCTGTGCGCGCCCTTTGATCTCTCGAAGCGTCTTGTATCGATCCCGTTTTTTCCAAAGAAAGACCGAAGAACAGCCGCGGTGTTTCCCTCCTACGCAAGGTTCTTCGCCTCGTCCCGACTTTTGATTCTTCGAACCGCCGAGAAATTTCAACGCTCGCAGTGGTACCGTTGCACGGCTGTAGCAATCCTCGTAATTAAATACCGGCGTGGGGCGATCAAATATTTACGAGCGAAGAACGCGAATGGTAACGTTTGATATCTACGAATTAGCTGAACGGTAGGGTAGTTTTTCGATCGTGAACAGATGCGCGTTCTTTTGATCTCGAACTTCGTGTATAGAGTCTCCTTTCAAATTAAAAGTCCCCGCCCGCCGGTTTGCCTCCATCTTATGGCTCTCGCGGACCTTGGCGTTTCTGAGCGTACGTTCCGTCACATGCAATTAAGAAGTCGACGAGGAAATTAAGGGTCGGCTGGTGGTCAGAGTTCAATTCGATCGGACGTTGTAACTACTAGGGAAATTTCCGATTGAAATTGAAGGGAGGGCCCCGTCGAAGGCTTTCAAAATAAACCACTTTTTGCCTCGATACGATGTTTAATCTCTCGTAAAGGCCTCGGCACGATGCTTGTTTACATCAAACGTCCCGCCAACGTTGCACGGACTGTGTTCGACACAGTTTCACGAGCTGGCTATTAATTCGGAAAAAGTGCATTATCTTATGTCGGTGTAGATTGAGGAATTTTGTCGTTGACTGTATTTTTTCCACAATATAACAAATGGGGACACTTGAGGTAGTCAAACTGCTTTTTAAAATTAATTTTGTCAAAGGTTGTAATAAAGTTTAGAAAATTGGTCCTGTCAATCCCGAGACGCGTGATCTCAACAATTATGGTTCTTTATTAAGAAATTTAGTTTACAAAAATCTCTCTTAAAGGGGTTCGCATTTCATGAAAAAGATTCGAGAAACTCACTTGTCGATATTCATTTTCCTTAACTTCATGTTTCGCAACTGATAAAGAACAAACGTTACGCCCTGAATTAACCTAATTGGGATTGGTAACAAATTGGTGGCAGCGAAATCCCCCTCTAGTCCACTGGGCCAGGTTGTACATACGATTCGTACGTTGCCTCGGGAAGCGTACGGTTTTAGGGTTAGTATTCCCTCTCAGAACTAGAACTACACCTTAGCCAATTCAAGTTATCTGGTTCTAGAGTTTACCTTGCTCCTTCGAAGCCATTGAAGGTTTCCCGGTGTAACGGACCTTCGTTAACCCCCAACGTTCAACTTTGACTTGCTACTTCTCGTAGAGTCGTCCTTAATTACCGTTAACTCGGCGCAACGTTTCCGCCAAAGGAAACGTCTCGACGAACCAACTGCGAGAAACCTGGGAAAGGGGAAATCGAAAAATGTATCGTAGCGGAGGGACGGGACAACGGTTGAAGTTTCCCTTTGATTAACGGCACGCGTCGGTTTGCGACGATGAATACGATCGGATTTGTTCCGGAATCTCGATGCATGAATCACGATTACCGCGAGTGGAAACAATGCTCCGCGAGGATTATCGTCGCAGTCGATTTATTAATCCTGACGTATAGCCTACTCCGAGTCGATGTTACGCCACTCTAACGCCGGAGAGATTACGCCGCGGGGAACGTCGAAAGAATGGAGAGATAGGTGTGATTTTAAATAACGGTAGATTTTACGACGTCAATGTCGCGTTTATCGGTAACATTAAATTTGTATCGTTTACGTTTCGCACGGTGTCGATGTTTTCGCGATTCTCGCGGCATCCATAAATTTGTTCGATTTTTCCAAGCGCATCGAGATATTCCAAGTACCCGTGTTACGGTTTAAAAAATTGAGATGTTTTGTCACGGGATTATTATAAGCTTTGTATTTTTGATAACATCGATGCTTATCGCGCTCGTTGAACGTGTAGAGCCGAGTTTTGATGGAGGCATCGGAAAGTACGGACAAAGTTTTACGATTACAAAATGAGGTTGCGCTCACGGTTGAAGCTTTAGGTTTATACATTTCCCGCGGAGTTGTCTGCGAGCACGGTTTAGATAAGGTTATTATGCCGAGCGGTATACCCCACCTTACCGAGATAAAAGGAGTAAGTACATTATATAGTGCCATAACTCGCGATTACACCCGGTGATTACTTAAGCGTACCGAGTGTCTAAAATTAACGGATCTATCGCAGCCCGCGGGTCACGAATATTATACTCCATTGTTTCTTTAATTGATAACCCCCGCGGCGGAGGAATTGGAACAATTTCAAATCCGGAAATGAAATAACAACCGCCGCGTCGCGATGATATGAAACGCGAGCGCGCCCGCATTCACGTTGCTCGCGAGCCCGTTAATAATGTCTCACGTATTTTTTATCATCGGTTTATAAAAGGCCGCGTCGCCTTTGCGTCAACTGCGCGAAGCAATGAGAATGCGCGTTACCCAGGGGTTAGGGGGAAAAAAAGGGCAGAAAAAAAAATAATAAAGAATCTCTGCCAAGTTCGACGGAATAAATACGCGCGAAGCGTGAAAACGCTGGCCTTGGAGTGAGGTGAGGGTGATATTTTAGTCCGCGTGCAGGGGAGGTTAGCCCGAGGGAGAAGCTTTAATCGAACGAAAAGAACAAGGTTACAACCTGTAGATTCATAAAATTCCCCTTAGAGCGAGGAATAAACTGTATTCCAAACACGGGACGCGTTTCGTTGCAAATTTCCTCCGAGCTCTGTCCCGAGCCAACGGCGGCTACGCCACCACCCCGTCCCTAAAACGCGAAAATAAAAAAAAAAGAACTCGCGATGGGGGAGAAGAGGGGCGCGTCGGCTCTGCTGTGACGTAAAGAGGGAAGAACCGCGTAACCTCGTTGCGGAAGGCTGCACTTACGTAGCTACGGAGAAGGCGAACCTTGGGAAGATGAAAGTGATATTTTAGTTCTTACGCCGGTGGGGGGAGGGGGAGAGATATTCCGGCGAAGAGGGAAATGTCGATTGAACGGCGAGGAGACCTACGTCAGTGAAGCCCCTCGAAACGTATTTTATTCCGCGCCAGTGTTTACGACCACCCTTAACCCGGGAAAAGCGTTGTCGGAAATCTGCTAGCTTGGGACGATCTCGATCTTGTCGACCGTATTTCCACGAGCTCGCTTCCCTCTCACCCGATCGCGACGAAACTACAATCTCAATTATACGAACGAGGAAGAATATTTCCCCGTCTCCGGGTGGTAATATCTCACCGTCAGACCCGTCCGATTCTACTTAAACCATATTTCACGCGCACGCCCCGACGGGCCCCACCCCCTTCTAGGTACGCGTTTCCCTCCAATTCTTCGCGTGGAATTCATAGATGGTCGCGAAATCGCGTAACGGCGATGGAAGACACGCGTGAATACACTTCGACGCGCGCTGACGCACGCGCCTCCGTACACTATACTATGAATCGCGCGTGGCGTGCTCGAAGGGAGCCGAAGAAGAACCGGCGGCGGGTGAATCCTCCCTCCGTCGTTGCTTTTCCCCGTCGAGCAAAGTCATTCTGTCACAATGGTGATAAAAGCGACGGAGCGAGAGCGAGGAAGGGCGAGAGTGTGCGTACGAGAGAGGGAGAGAGAGAGAGAAAGTGAGTGGCCTTCTTCTCCTTTCCCTGCACAAGCTATATTCGCTCGAACGCCCCCGCAATTATACTGTTTATGTAAGGGCGTGCTTTCCGCAGCTTCAATTCGATACTCTCCTCTCCTCTCGCCTGCTCTCTCTCTCTCTCTTTCTCTCTCTCTCTCCTCGTTCATCGACAGGAACGTTCGGCTGTACACAAATAAAGCCGTGGCTTTATATTGCTTTGAAGATTGGCAGATCCGGCCTAATGGTCAGCGACGACGCAATCAACTCGGGATGTATATACGGGCTTCTACTTATAAAAGCAGTCCCCGCGTCCCTTTGCGAGGCGGGTGAGGAGCGAAGAACGAAACCGTAGATTCGCCCGTGGGTGGACGATCCGCGTAACGATGACTGACCGACCGTTATTATTATCATCATTATTATTATAGTTTACCATCGGCGTTGTACGCGCGATAAGCGAACGAAGACGAACGATCGGGATCAAAGCGGGGCGCGCGTCGCTCGTTCCGTCACGTACATATACGTACCGATAATTGCGACGCGCGAAAATTAGCAGCGATTCGCGAAGCACGAACGAAAGGGAGCTGTTTCTTGTCCCGGTGTTTGCGGCGAGACGGCGCGATGTTGATAGACCTTCTTATCCGGTACAGCAATACAGCCCCACGCTCGGATTTCTTGTTGTTCCGTTAACTCTATTTATCGCGGCTCTCGAGCAGTGGAAATTTCATCCACAGATTTCGCGAGGGAGTCTCGTTTACATCATCGAAGTTTGACGAACACTTTGGGAGTTTAATCCTTGCGGAGCTTTAAGCCGAGCAACTTGGGAACGGTGTTAATATTTGCCGTGCTTTGTGGACCACGAGATAGGCGTCCTTCGGCAGAACGATCGTCTTTTTCGAAGCGTAGCGCATACCTTTCGCGACGGGTGTCCGAATAACAAGGCGAAGAAGTTTTTTTTTTCTCCGTGGAGAGCAATGCTCGCGGATTGCGTGGCGGGCGAGCGTTGGGAAGAGCGTCACGTTAATTTTTGCGTTGGTTTTCTAGCATTGTTGGTGAAGGTGACGCGTTTTACGAGAGGCCACACTCGTTAGGGAAACAAAGAAATTTGCGAGAGTAATGCGTTTGAAAATATTTATGAATTTTTTTTTTTGCGACTACTTATACTTTTGTTTATAAAGAAATACGATCGTGCGCACAATAGTATAATGACGTGTATCGGCGACGTTCACGGTCGGCTTACAAGGAATTTTTCAAATTTTTAAAACAATTAAAACTTTAAAATAAAAATATAGAGTTATTTACAAAAATAATATGTCGGCGTTTCGGAGAGAGTTAAGCTTCCACCTTAAGATTAATTTCAAATTGGAGTCCCATGTCTTTAGTAGACGAATAAATACAGTATAATGAGAAAATGATGAATTAAATAACACACACGGCGATATTTTAGAATTTTGTAAGTTGTCCCTTTAATAGTTTTCAAAACTTTACAAACGTTGTCAATTCATATCATTATAACCTAACCTTCTTTTCGAAACACCTCTACCATCCGAACCACGTCCGCACGTACGACGGAGAGGTTTAGCGAATAATCGATCTGTTCCCGTTGTCACCGAAAATTGATGGTGAATAAAAGAACGGCGACTTAGCCGTTACCGTACGAATATCGCGATAAATTAGAATATCCGGCGTCAGCCGACACCTTTATGGGTACGCTGTAGAAGTGGCACGTGAAATTTTACGCGAAACTCTCTCGGATAGACGGTTACCGGGGGATGCAAAGGCACGGACGCGTAAAGAGAAGTACTCGACGCGATATCCGATATCCCAGTAACGCTATCTTAACGAAGCTTCTCAATGGAACTTGAACTGGCTTAACTCTATCGCTCTCCTCTAAACGCTCTATGAATTTCAGCGACGATATATTACCAATTTGAAATTCAACCGCGCGAATATTTTCACGGGGGTTCGTTGACGCGCTTCGTCACCATTAATCAGACCATTTCATAATTTTTCTCCCAGCAATTTCGCTGAGCGTCACCGGTTCCCTTCTTTCTCGCGCCACCCTCTTTCCCCCCTGTTTCGTCTACAAAACGCGCGCCGCACTCGGCAACGTAATTTACGATGCGTTATTATTAATTCTAAAAAAAAAGGCACTCGTGAAATTAAATGAATTCTCTTTACCGGCCGAAAATGTTCCTCCCTCGTTCGTTCGTCCAAGCTCGTTACATCGCGGGAGCTTACATTTATTTCAACGGTGCTTTTAATTCGATCCCTGTTACGACGAAATTTTGTTCCACCTTCGTTTCATCGAAATATCGTCCGCGCGAGGTATATGTACCGTGCAAACAGAACAATATTCAAATCGAGCATTGCCTTAATTACTCGAACGCGATTCTTTCATCTCGCCCCGGAGTATTTCCGGGTTCGCCGTTCCTCCATTGTTTCTATTTTATTTGTCCTTTGAGAAATATAGGCGGCCGCGTGTTTGCCAATAATTTTCTATCGGGCCATCGACACGACGAGCGAAGGTGTACCGCGTATCTCGTTAAAAGTATATCAGCGATGTTTTTTTTTTTTTGTTCTCCCTGCCGCGTCGAATTTCGCGAGGCCGATACACCAGTATCGGGATGAGAGAGAAAAAAAAATAGAACTCGGAATTTCGTTTCTGTCCCTGTTGCGCGGGGAAGTATTATACGCGTACCGGGTATATATCGGGGAGCGAATGGCGCAGGGAAAGAGAGCAAAGAGAGGGAGTCGCGGGGTCACGAGAAAATTCATATCGCGGCGAATGGTGCAGGACAATTCGTCGAAGCGACATTTGATCGCCGAAGCAAACAGAGGCGCGATGCAATCGATCCCCCCCGCGCTTGTGCGCGTGATACGTCTAGGGGTCCGATACTGGCCAAGCAGAAATGATTCCTCGTCAAACAGTGACGTCATTTCAGGGTGGACGAGGGGGGGGGTGGGGGGGGATACTTCGTTGCTCGTATCGCCGTCCACCACCGTCTTGGGATGAGCCGAATGATTGGTAAACTTTATCCCGGGTCGTAACGACGGACGGTTGTCCTATCAGGATTCATTCGGACGGGTGTGCGTTGCGACCCGTTAGACAGGAGGGATAACGTTATCGTTTATTCCACGGTACAAATTGAGACGTGATACACGTACACTCGGGGACGAAAGTTAAGGAACATTTTATATAATTAATACTAGATTTATGGCACTCCTCAATTTGACGGATTTCAGATTTTGAATGATAATGGCGAGAAAAATGTAGCATTGAGTGTAACCCGTCTTTTCGGTAAATTAATAATTTTATTATTTATGTAGACGTTTATTTTCTCCTGGATCTTCTAACTTTTAACATCTGAACGTATTGCACTTATGTCTACGGAACCCGTCAAATTAACGCATTGACTAATTTTATAAATAATATCTTATATATTTACTTCATTGATGTCAATTTAAACAATTGCGCTTTGAAGCTGAACGTTCGCAGAATAATTCGACGAATGGGAAATAAATTACCGCGAAGCCATAAATTCTCCTTTCACAAATATTTAGCTAGCCCAACGCGACAGGCTGCCTTTTAAATCCGAAGATTCGCCGAGTCAAAAGAAATCAATGACAACGCGGCAGTGCTAATTCTATGCGAGTATTATCCGTGTGTTACTCGATGCGCTTCGAATTTTCCTCACTTTTTGTTCACGCGCGCGATCGATACAAACGAAATAATCATAGTACAACGGAGGTAAATATTGCCGATTACCACTGGCGACGAATTATGTACTAATGATCAATATTCTCTCAAGCCCCCCGTTTCGTTTGTTCGCGATCTCTCGCGTGTACAAAAGGGACGGGTAACATAATACACGTAGTAATAGAAAACTGTACGAGAGGCATGAATTTCTCCCCCCCGCCGTACGGCTTTGCCCCGTGTACCGTCGCGTGCCACGCAATGATCATATTTCTGGACCATTAAGACGAACATAAACGAAGAGAGAGAGAGAGAGAGTATAGGGTCCGCTCGTACACACGTACCACGAAGGTTTCGAACCCGTCGCGAGACGAGCCCCTGGCAAAATTCCTGACTTTATTCCTCGTAGGTTTATTATTCGCCGCGCGACAACGTACAACGAGCGAAGGAGAGAACAGATTTTCTCCTCCTACGCGTTAATTCCTGCGGTACCACCCTTACGCCCTGCTAATTCCGGGGTACGGATTTAATGTCCAAAGAGGCGGCTTGCGACCCTCGGGGTCGAAGGACTGCTGGCCGGTGAGGGGGCGATGGGCTATCGCGGAGCGGCAACGAGTAATTTTGATATATCGACGGCGAGTTTCGACGGTTGGGGTGGCTGCTGCTGCCCGGTTTTCGGAGGAACGGAACAGTTTTCCCGATAATATTGCTCCATCGGGGATGCAAACTCATTCCGGAGCCACGGCCGCAGTTCACCCTCGGACTGAGATAATGCCGGTCTCCTGTACACGCGAATCGAGCGTGAGCGCGCGCGCGCCAAATCGATGCGTTTTTCGTTGCACGATCGAGAGAGCGCGAGAGACCCGCGAGAGTACCGGGAAATTGTACTTTCCTAGCGGTTCTTTTGAGAAGGAAATTCTACGCCCGTCGTATCCCGCGTTTCCCATGAATTTTTAATGAATCGGAATTCTCGTAGAATTCCTTCTCGTTTCCGCTTGGTCGAATTGCCGTCACGAACGGACGAAGCGGAGACGCGGAAACGTCGGAACCGTTTTCCCCGATTCCATTATCCCCCCCGGGACAATAATACCTAGGACATCGATTTATGAGGAGTCATGCATTCCATTAATCCGCGACGATCGGTAATTCACGGACGAGGGTCGCTTGTCCCCCCGCCCCCCAACGAAAATTTCGCGCACTTATCGAGCCATCGCGTCTCTCCGACGAGGATAGACGTTCCCGGTTCCCCTTTCGGAAGCTTCTCAATTCGTCACGATTTTCTATGTCGATCTGTATCGGCAACAATGCCCCGCGTATCGCAGAGTCATCCACTTTTGTTCCGAGCGACGGAAGAAAGAGAGGGAATCTGCTCCCCGAGTCGTTTCGAATAGACGGGAAATATGTGTTCGATATGGAATGACGTATCTATTTTGCCGGGACTCGCGCGCGACAATCGACCAATTCATCAAGATTTCCTCGCTTATCGTGCCCCGACGAGTCCTTCGCTCCTTTTCTCCCCCTTCTTGCTCGTCAAAAAAAAAAACTGACTCCCCGATTTTTCATATTCTGCGCGCTGACCCTACTGCTCCGGGGGATAGTCCACCCTCGCGTCTGATGCAGTTCGATGTCAACAGCCTATTTCAGTCGATCGTAGGGATAAATCACTTACGTGCTTCTAGATTTCCGAGAAGTTTAACTCGAGCGTGCGCTATTGGCGTATCTCTCCCCCCTCGGTAATGAGAACGGTATTAAATTATCTACTTTCGTACTCGTTCTGTATTTTATCTCCCTCGATGTACAATTTTTACGGATAATAGCATCAAACGATTAATAACTGTATCATAGACGTAAGTAATATCCGTTTAAATATAAATGACTGATGAGATTACTATCGAACCTTTACTTAGGACGCGAAGAATAACATAATTGCAATCGATGTTCCGGAACGAAAAATGAACGATTTGGAAATATGTCCGCTGGACGGGTGGCGAAAATATTTCGTCGTGATTAAAGCGTAAAGCAGACTACGCTGACGTGACGCATTATCACGTTACGTCAGGTGCTCCCTGGAAACACGTCAGCTGACAGTAATGTACACAATGATAACACGTCACCATATTTTATATCGTGCAATGCCACCCACAGTGACGCTTCTTAGTATATAATTGGTCATTCTTTGTGCACATATCGACAGTTACTATTCTTATTATAATTTTTTATTAAACGTTTTTCGATCTCGACCGAAACCTGGTTTCTTGCAACTTATTTTTTGTATCGTATGTTTAAAAAAATGATATAATATAGGGTTCCCCTGTACGTCATCCATTAGTTCCTACTCCACAATTGGTATCTATTTGCACGCTGAAGAACATCTGAAAGTTTTTATCAGCCTACGTGTTCACGCGTCACGTCAGGTCAATGCGTACACAAGTACCTATACGTCTACGGCAGCAGGAAAATTCTATCACACATCAGATGACGCGTTAATATGCCACGCTAGCGTAACGTGTTCCAAACTTAAGGCCTCAAGTCCATCGCGTGTGGACGACTCTTTCCAAAGCGAAGATAAACAAACGATCGACCAGTGATTAATCCGTCGAATCTTCAACCTCGCCGTCGACCCGCTCGCTCGGCCCAATAGTTAACTTAACTTAACGTTCTAACGCTAATCGTAAGACGGACGGTCGTCGAACGAAAGAGCAATCAAATCGCCGCGAACAATGAGGAGAGGAGGGGTGCCTTTAAAGGATGTATCGAGTTAATGACAATGGTGCCATTTGCATCGTTCTCTTCAGCCTCGAGGAAGCGGATAAGTGCATCTCGCAGATGAGCTCGTAGGCGTGCCTACACGGGATCGTTGCACGGAACAATAATTGAGATAAACCTCCGTCCTTAGACATTGAAGTACGAGGACGTCCAGCTGGGAATGTTCGAGCAAACACGATAACTAATGGCTCCGAGGGTTAACGACGTTGCCGCCGTCCTCGATGCTATTTCTTTCTTTCTTTCTGTTTTTTTTTTTCTTTCTTTTTCATTACCGCGGAGACGCGTAATTACGGCAAGTAGGTGGAGTACGCGTACGCTCGCACGGATAGTGTATTCCACCGATGGTTAATTTATGGACATATCGTCGCAAAAGGTTCGCACGACAAACTCATTACGGGATGCTCGAGTAACGCGAACATCTACCCCGTTACTCGTGGAGTTTGAAAGTCTACACGCCTCGGGAGTAATTGAAACGCGTCCTCGACGTTAATCCGCTGTTTCGCGCTAAGCCAGCAAACGCATTCTCGACGTCGAATGCTTTACACCGCTCACGCGATAATGAACGATGATCGTTCAAATTGACTGTATCGATGACGTAAATAATACCGGTAACGAGGTGTTCTAGAAACTGATCGATCGCGCGTCGTTACGTGCTAATACAGCTTTCGTCTCCGTCGCGACAGGCTGTACGAAATATTATCGTCTCCTCCGAGCGACGACACGCCTCGACGTAACTTAGAAAAATAAATCGAATGACACTGGCAAAATCAAGATAGCGTTATTCTCATAGTTTCCGGCTACGAGGGGGACCGAGGGTACCACGCCGACGTAACATGATTGTAGATCAAGCTCGGTAGTATAATTGCGACGCTGAATAACCAGCCCCGGAGTACACCCGGAACACGAGCGGAGGCGATACAACGCTCGAAACGAGGACGCCGTCGCGTCGAACCGAAAGGACGCGTATTATGACTGATCGCGTATCAGATTCTTTTTATTAAACGAGAACCATGGGGGGGGGGAGGGCAGAAGGAAAAAGGAGACGGGCGTGACGGTGCCCTGACGTTTCTGACATACCCAGTGCTTTATAATTGACGTTTCTCAGGGGAGGGGTGGGACTAGAACGTACACGATGGATCCTAGGCTGTTGCCCGTTGTGGGACCGGTCATGTCAAAAGGAGAGAGCGAGAGAGAGGGGGGGGATATCCCTTCTCTCGGTAGAGGGACGAGTACACGGGGAAAGGGTGGCGCGGGAGGGGGTGGAATTGAGATTGACAGTTAATTTCGTCGTCCCGCGTTACCAGGGTGGTCCGAAATTTCGAAGCGTCGGGATTGACCTTCCGCTCGAATGGAAACCCAAACCACCGGGCAATGGTGGCGAATGCCTAGGAAGACGGAGACACGGTCAGAGGGGTTTCGCGTCGCGGATGTTACGCCCCCGTGTTCGGTGGGAATTCACGGTATTTCCTATTAAACGTGCAAAACTCTCGAGTTTCCGCGCCACGGATGTTCGACGAATTGCTTTGTACGACGCTTACGCGCCGTTGGAATCGAGGATTAAAGCGATTCTTGGATTGGTACGCCGGCTCGCGGTACCGTGGTTCCCGTCGGCCTTTGTGGCATCTGTCGTCGTCGTCGTCGTCGTCGTAGAGAGGTGGATTAGAAACGTCGTTTCCGAGCGCTTTGGTTTTAATGATTCCGATTGGCGAATCGCGAGAGTCCGCGTTAGGTATAATACCGGCTATATTTGATTCCTGGATCGATAGTTGGCTACTCGACGTGGCGCGGCAAATGACTTTTCGCGGATTTGACCGCGTTAGCCGCTCGTCGACTTTAAAGCCCGCAGTTCGCCGGGGCTGCGCGACGAATTATTAATCTTCCGGTCCCCCTTCCCCCACCCACTGACGGCCACCGTGGAAATTATTCGCGCGCCACGGGACGCTTTAATCCGGGGCCACGGCGACACACGGGAGGAGAGAGCGAGCGTTCAGCGGCGTGCAAGTCCGGTCGCAGGGATGGCCCCGGTGTGAACCACCCCTTTAGAAGCCGGAAGCCCGGATTACCGGGAGAAATCGAGTTTGCCGCGGCGCTCAATTTGCGTCGTTTCCTATATGCCTTCTTACCCCATTTTCACGCCGTTAATGGAACCGTGCCACTCGTATACCGGGTGTGGAGAATAACTCGTTTCGACGGGCAATATTCGCTCCCCTCTTTTCATGGAGATTTCAGCGTGTCGCGTTGCTCGTTCCGTTTGGTGGCCTTCCATCTATACATCCATCCTCGTTTTTACGACGAAACACACCGGGTCCTGTAAAAAATGATACATTTGACGGTGTTCCCTAGTACTCCGACTTTGTGAATAATGATATCGTAGCACCGCTTCCGAATGAAATTGTTAGTATTTATGAGGTACAGGCTCGAAGGAAAAGCGATAGTATTCGATTTTGTAAATAATCGTAACACCGTACACCGAGGAAAATTGTTGTTATTTACGAGCTACGTGCCCCGAAGGCAAAGCGATCGTATTCAATTTTCACGTTTTACGCCATGAATTTTATTTGCGTTATTTTTATTTGGAAGCTAAATTCTGACAATTTACTCGTTAGGATATTACCGCGTAAGAGAATTACGCGTTAGAAAAGCATATCACCGTCGCGTGCGATGAAAATTCGCGTATCGTAGCGGAGCACGGGGACGAAATTATCGGTGAATAATTATGAGTGCGGTTTGCCGGATGAATTATCATTGGCAGTGGGCACGATGAAATTGCAGCGGGTGCAGAAATTTCGCGAGATGTAATTTTCGTTTCGCGACATACCCCCCCCCCCCCCCGTTACGCCACTCTCGCTCGATTCTGTATCACCGACGCGGTAGCCGGATCCTACGCGCGTTATGCGTGCGTATTGTGCACGTAAAAGGGCGTCGTTTGCAATCGTAGCGTTAGCCCATTGAATCGCACGGTTCTGCTAATGTCGCAGCTTATCGACCGGACAATGATGTCTCTCGGGTGCAACGAGGTCTATTGTGCCGTTTGGACGGAACGAGCGGAGTCAAGGATTCCATATTAATTTAAACAAAATCAGATCCTAATCTCCTCCGCGAACCCCGGAATTCCGGTAATGAGCGGTATCGTCGTACACCGCGAATCGTGTGCGTTAATTGCTTCCCGTGTAATTCACGAAAAACCGCGAGAGCGAATCGCGGCGAGGAAACGGAATATTTTGGTTATTCCAATACTCGAGCGTGAGATCCGCAAATGTACTAACGGTTTGGACAGAAAAATATTGGCTCGCCACGAACGCTAACTCGAGTCGCGTTGTTTCGTTTGTTTCATTTTATTCAATTGTCAGCCATGAGCTTCAACGGTTCTATCATAATTCATAATTGGAAACATTAGAAAAATAATTTAGAATAATTTGTTACTCGCGATAATACAAATAACTTCAGTTATTCCAGGAATGATCGCAACCATCTTGAATATTACGTAGAAACTAAAATTCATGCTCCGAAATGGTGAACTATTGATAACTGATAACACGTATTTATAGATTGTATGTTCGAAGGTTCTAGCGACTCGCTGTATTTCGAGATACGCTATTCTTATTCATAGAAAACATTTCTCGTGCTCCATCGACCTTTCTCCTCCTCCCCGTGGGCCTATTTTTACGACATATTGAAATTTCCATCACGTCCACTCTTCCGCAGATCGCATTAATGATCGCGCGCGAAGAGGGACACGAGTAGGTGGAAAGGGATGGCCGGGGGAGGGGAGGGGAGTTCTGGTAGCAACGTCTGCAGGGTGAAAATCGAATTTGATATTTCCGTTCGTTTTCCATCGACAGCACGTGCGCGCGTGAAAATATCGTTCACCCTCCTCTTCTTCGTCGTCCCGAAACGAGGATTTCTTATCCGCACCCTCTCCCTCCCACCACCCGGCCGCGATCCTTTTCAGCCTCGAACCAGCCCTCGCGGGACGAGGAGAGCGGGTGGGGTTCGGCCGATGGAGAGGGGGGGATGGGAAAAACTGGGAGAGCCGGAGAATGCGAAAAGGCAGCTGCGGGAAAGAGAGTTCAGGGGTGGAGAAAGTTGTTTGAGGCCTCGCGAGGAATCCGCGACTGAATTATTTAAGTCGCGGGGCCCATCTTAACCGACCTTCTTCCCCGTTTCTTGCTCTCGCGTTTCACCCCTGCCCCACGGCGCCATCCACTTGGCTCGAAAGGACGACTCCTCGATGGAAAATTTAATTTCACCCACCCCGATGACGGAGTGGAGGCAGCTTCTTTCGTCCCGTAACCGGAGAGTCGTCGAGTCTTCACGGTCGAAACGTTTTTAATTGGCCGCACCGTGGCACCGTTAAAGGGACGTGTTTTGAGTGGCGCGTCAAAGAGAGAACGGAAGGAGGAATCGGAAACGATCGGTTTTCAAAGTCTGAGAATACGCAACGAACCAATCGTCTCTTTATTCCGTTCGATTTATCGAACTTTCGCGACCCTCGTCGTCGATTAAAATCAGGTATCGACGATCGTCCGCGTGTGGCGCTCGACGATTTAACAATCGTCATTAGTTTCCCCCGGCAACGCTGAAAATGATAAATAGTGGAACGCCTAGCGGCACAAATGTTACTCGTTTGTCGGCTAATCGAAACCGAATTGCGCCATGAAATCACTGTTCTTCGGCGTTCAATTAACGGTTGCAAATTCCCCGCAGCGAATCGTGTGCGCGCCGCGGAATAAATTCAATGTTCGTTACTCGCAAAGAAAGGAAGGAGGACAAAAAAAAAAAAGAGTAGAATAAACCGGGCAACGTAATCTCGGGGAATATTTCACCGCGGAAAACGTGACATTTTCACCGGCGAATTAATTCCTCGTATTCCCGCTTGAAAGGGATTTTTTTTTTTTTGCAATCGTTTGCAACGCGCGTTGCGTAACGTATCAACGTACCTGGAACGCGTAGACACGCGAAGGATCTCCCTGATCCATCGAGCTTGATAACAAAAAAAGAGGAAAAAAAAAAGAAAAAATTTCCTGCTCGGGGCATTAAACGAACCCCAGACCGTTGCCGTTCGCGACCTATTGGATTTTATACGAACGGTACTCGCCGTACCCCTCGATATCATTGAGCGTGCACTCCGCGCTCCCTTTGATTCCCGTGTTTTCGTCAATATCTCCCCTGAATGATGCCGCTACTGCTGTTAATTAATAAAGAGATATAAAGAGTGTGGGGATACCGGGGAACGTCGTCTTCGTTACGTAACGACCAAGATGCGAATAAATGAAATGATAAATGCGCGGTGAGCGCAGGTGCCATTGTGCCCGGTCGATCCATTTGAAAGTCATTACCCATTTTGTTTTATAATTGAACCCCGCGCTTCCTCGTTCCCCCTTGCCCCTCTAATTTCGCTTTCGAGTCCCAACAATGCAGCTCGAAACGCCTTCTCCTTTGTCCGCCGCTTATTTCCGCGAAAAGCCGAAGCAATGCCTAACCACACCCGAATGTCTGCTTTGTATTAAACATAATTTGTACTCGTCCGCGAGGTCGACAATCTTTCAGAAACTTCTCGTGCCTCTCCTCGAATCGAGAAATAACCATTATACCCGCGGAAACTCCTCGCGTAGTCGAGCGTATCCCACGGGTTTAACTTATCAAAAACTTTGCGTTTACCAAAAAAAAAAAAGCAGCAGGAACAAAAGAAAATAACGAAAACCACGACGGCGACGGTCGGCGAAACCAAAAAAGAGCGCGTGAAACAAAGCGGAGACTTTCCTAAATTTTTTACACGTTTCTACTCGAGAGAATCCGCGCGACTGGGCGCAATTCGCAGTTTAATTAGGACTACGTTTTTGTCCCTTAATTCCGCTTTATCATTTCCACCGTATTAAACCCCCGTCGCCTTTAACCATTCGTATTTAATGGAAATTAAATTCTCTCCGTGACGGAGAGTCACGGCTCGTTGTACCGTAGAGATCCAGTTTCTCTCCCCCACGTCCTAGAATCGAAGATCTCCTTTATCGCGAAAGTCGCAGGTACCACGGGGGATTTCGAGTTCCATGAAAAACACGGTTAGGGGAGTGGGCGATCTCTCGACTCGACGCAAAGGAATGGCCAAGAAAAACCGCGTAATCTCGCTCTGACTGAGGGCCCTTTTAACACCTCGTAACGATCGTTGCGAAGGGCACACGCTAAAGCGGGGGGTGTAGGTAGGGTTCGCCTCGAGTTACGACTTATCGCCGCGAAACGACCGTGTGCCAAGAGAAAGGGAATATCCGACACGATCCGTAGAATTGATGGAAACCGTTGGCGCGCTGGGAGCCTCGACGCGTACCTAGCTGGAAGCTTACCCCGCGAGACAGGCTCTCGTGAATTAGGGGAAAATAGCTTTTAGTTGAGGCACTGTACCGTCACCAGGTGCACGGCTCGACTCCGAAGCGCGTACCCCCGGTGTACGTACACCGTACAGCCCCGAAACCCTTTTACCGAAATTGCAGGATATCTCCCTCGCCTGTAACTCCGTAACTACAGTGTCTCCCTCTCTCTCTCTCACTCTCTCCCGTTCTCCCTCCCTCTCTCTCTCTCTCCCTTTCCACGCTCCGTTTCCTGCTCACCTACGCGCCACGAATATTCCCTCCCCTCGGTAAGCAGGTGTCGCAAAGTGCACCGGCGAAATTTCTGCGAGAAAATCGGTTTAACGCTTTATGTCCCTTTTTCGTGGGTCAGCCGCGCCCTGACCAACGAGACTGTCGTTTCGATCAGTTTTCCTCGGCGAACGGTAAATTGGCTCCGAGAGTCCGGCGAAGAGCGTAGCTCGGTATTTTTATATGGAAAGCAGGGTCAATATTATTTTATTCTTATCTCTATCGCCGAAACGCTCTCGCGGCTGGCAGTTTTTTTTTTCTATTCCCCGTCCGAGATCTCTCTTCTCCGACGTTTCGCGATATAATTTCTGAACGGTAACGATTTAACGAAGGCCTTCCCGGGAGAGTACGTGCTTACACGTAGCCAAGTTTCGCGGCGTAATTCTCATTGCGGTGGAGAAATTACGCTGAACTCTCGGGCACGCGCAAACGTTCTCTATTTTACTCTCCTTGCTTTTGATAATGCTTTGAAACGGCTTCCGAAACGGAACGCGGTCGTGCAACGTGGAGAGAGCGTACCGCGCGTAAATACGGTCGCTTTTGTTTCACCTTGCGCCTGGTAGCCGGATATCGCGCACTGCCATGGCAGTTTTATGCGTTATCGGCGAGAGATACGTTTCTTCCAGCCGCGCAAAGAAAAGTGTCGCCGTAAATCATGCGTTGTCGCGGAAATGCAATTTTCCGCCCGACGTAAAAATTTGTAGTTTTCCCTCCGGTTCAGTTTTCCTCTTCGAATGTACGCGCGCGTACAGTACCACGCGCGATGCGCGATAACATTGAAGCCCGGTTTGAGGTACGGGGGGGGGGGGTGGCAGGTGCGGTATCTATAGTTATACTCGAAGGGTTATCTTTTTATATTACACAGAAACGCACAGGGGTCTTCGATGTAACGAAGCCGAACGCTATCTATTATGTACCGTATCCACGGGTAAAAAGTAAACGGGAGTAAAGAGGAGGGTGATCGATATCGCTCAGCATAACAGAGACCCTTTCCAAGGTAGAAGTTCAATTATTTGTTGGTTGAATTATTCAAGAATATCCGCGCGGAGAGTTTGCAAGGATATTTAATAAATTATGCATAATCGATAGTTCGATTTATATTCAATGTTCTGGCATGGAGACATCTGAAATAGTCATTCGCAATAAGTGAACATTTTTAATTTTAACCGAATTAAATAAATTTCGAGTAGAAAAATATTTTCTTAAGGTGAGACGTATCCTGATTCGTTCGATGTTTTCAAAGTGAAACGCATACATTAAAATAGTTTTTTCAACTTGCAAAAATACGGAAATTATGCGGGTACCCAATCTTAAACGCCTCACCCCCCGAACAATAGAAACTTTGCGTTTTTCTAGCGTTCGCCGGGAAACTCGTTACCAAGAACAATGTACGGCTCGTTGAATCTTGGGGTTCTTGAAAATTCAAAGAACGCAGTTCGCCTCTCTTTCCCCGAAAGAGATTTATAATTTGTAAACGTACCGTGACTTGAAAACGAGACACACTAGACCGAGCAAAACGGCGCCGTACAAAGTCGAATGCCCCGGATTCTTATCTCGTTGCATTATGCGAAAAATATCGCGGATCCACGATGTTCAGAAGCTGAGCAATGTCGTCGTCCCCCCGCGCATGGAATGCATAATAAAGGAAAAACTCCCAGAGAGAGAGAGAGAGACGTTTCTCTGCCGATTGCTCGCTCCCCGAAACTGCATAATAAACCGGAACACGTACAGAATTATTATCAAACTCGCGCGATAGGCGATTTAAATAATAAAAACGAAACAACCGGATAGAGGGAGGATTCGCGAGAATCGCCTCGACGCAGACATTTAAAACCCCGAAGGTTGATTTTCTCGTATCATAGAAACGCTCTCGTGGGTCTTCGATGCTCTCGAAGGTGCATCAATTATGCACCCGCCTCCGGGGATAAACACCGCGAGCGAGAGAACATTTATTCTCGAAATTCAGCGTCGAGCGGCGCGTAATCGCTCGAAGTCCTCGTCAAATTTTCATCTCCCTCGCGTATTTACAACTCGCGAGCGCGCAAGCCTAAACAATAAAGAGACACGAAACGCCGAATGTCATTTCCGCCACACCCACGAAAACGCCGAGAGTAACGTTCCTGTCCCGAGAAAATGGTACGCCGTAAAGAGACAAGTTCCTCGAAACCTTTACCTATCCTGGCAAACGAACGAAATCCCATGGGACGGTTATCACGCGAATCAAATAGCGTCGATTACGCGTAGTGGTTTTGCGAGCGCGCGCCGTCTATCGTCGTGGCGCACGGCGCCGGTGCGGTGTCTTTTATCGGCACCACTTTATCAACGATGCCTTAACCGCAATTTTCTACCGCGTCGATAATGTTCCGCTTCTTCTCGCTCTACGCGCGTCCAGTCTTTCCCCCTGCCCCATTAGCCTCCCCCCCCCCCCCATCCCCCACTTCCCTGTCGCCGGATAGTATCGTTATTATCAGAATTTATCGTCTGGCTCCGTTCCGAAGACGAGTCTCGCTCGTTCTACTCAGGGGGCGGGGGTACGCCTTTCGATTCCTAAACTTGTGACTCTCCGAGTCTGACGCGCGCGTATGTATCTTACGTCAGACGCGTCTCGCTCTACTTGGAAAGAACTGAGACCGCCCCTCGCGCGCAAACGGTCGTCGTCGCGGTGGTTCGCGCGCGTTTCCTGGCCGAGCGGCGTCGAGGAGGCGAGGGCACGTGTAAAAACGTGTAACGAGTGTTACACCGTGACGAGTGGAGAAGCGGGCACTGCGTTTAACGAGTCTCCTCAACGCTCTTTGAAGAAGCCGCCTTTTCGAGGGAAGCGCACACGCGTGCGGGCCTATGGCAGCGAAGGGGGATGATTTTATACCGTTTCGCGTTCCTTTCGAGGATCCTCTCGCTCTCGTTATACGATTGGGAATTAGTAAAAGAACTGCGACGGCGTGCTCTTTTTTTCTTTTTCGTTTTTAAGGCGTTCTCGCGAGCACCCGGAGTGGGGGTGGCTACGCTCTTCTTATCGATCTCGTTCGAGACGAGCGGAGGCGACGAAGAAACGCGCTGAAATTTTAATCAGCACTCCGGTTTTTATCGGAACGACGGTATTTTTTTTATTTTCCAACGAACGACGAGATATTCCTCTCTCTCTCTCTCTCTCTCTTGTTTTTTAAATCCTTTTTCCTCGCGTACAGCGTCATTGGGGGATTTTGTTTTTTGACGGCGCGACGCGTCGGGGTTGCGAAGAATATAATGTTTTACGCCGTTATGCTCTCCTACCGCTCTTTATATTTCATAATGGCTCGCACACGTATAGTATATTTAAAATGGAACGCGCGGAAAGCGTAAAAGGCTGTTCGGCGAAATTGCCAATCTAGTACGCTAAATGCACAATTTAAAGGCACCGCTGCCATTTCTGCGATAACTTTTCCGCAAATGCGGTGACGCGAGGCGTACGTTGATACGGATTTAAGCGAATTATAATTCGTCGATACGACTTTAATCGAGCGGCGCTATAATCGATTACTTCTACACCTTGACGTAGACACGAATATCACGGTTAGTTAAATTTGTCGGGTGTTCGACGCTCGCGTAAAATTAGTCCCGAAACTGTGGAAATGCGGCTTAATCGATATCCAGCGGTTTCGATGAAACGAGGTACAGACAGCGGATCATATTCTAACGGAAGTGTCGCTTACTAAGGACAGTTTGGAATTTCAGCCGCCCACCAGGACTCTCCGGGCTCTCTAGCGTGCGCGAATGGTACCTCGAATAGTATTATTCTACTTCTCTCTCCAACGGCAGCATTTAATCGCTGGAAAATTCTATCTTCGAGTGAAACGGGAGTTTTCGCACCTTATCCCGTAACGTTTAACCTTCCGTTTGTCGTATGTTTCTGCGAGGCGCATAGTCAAACGTTAAATTAAAGACGTTAAAATTGGATATTATGAACTTGTTTTTTTTCTTCTCATTATTGTACGTATGCAATATGTTAACAAGAATGAACAACATTGTACAATGATTGGTGATTTATTTTTGTGTGTTCCTTGATTAAAAATAATTCATACTTGGAATAAGACAAACAAATTGTAAAAGCATCTGTGAGGTGCACGCGACTATTGGTGCCCTGAAAATACATGGGACTAACGGAAGGTTAACGCTAGGTTTACGAACATTACTAGCACACTTATTTTTACGAGCACCCGGTAAATCGATGGGTAAACGAAAATATGCATATCCTTTAAAAAAATCGATTCGCTTGATTACTCGGTTATCGAAGATCATTCTTTATTCTCGCGCTTATCGGTTTTCTACGGTAGACATACTCCGTGTTAACGCGATCGACAAAGTAGCAATAAAAATCGAGGCTCCGAGATCCGCTTCGGATTAAATCGTCGCGACGCAGTTGAGATATCGGGTACGAAGGAACGTAAATATCATCGTCGCGTTACAATTTCCACCAAACAGGAACTTTTTACTTATTACTTATTACGCGAGTTATAGTTTTACCAATGAAGCAAATTGAATATTAAAAGACAAGGTCTTGTATCATTTCAAGTACAAGAACGCCAGAACTAGACCTTGTATCTTTTCCGGAAAGAGTGAACGGCGGTTTTCGAGGTGTTCAAAACCTATTAAAAAATGTATTATTTTTTTTTAAGAAATTAGGTAGAATCAATGCTATAATTTTGTCACCGTTTATTTTCGAAATCTGAAGTCGGTCAAACCGATGGGTGCCATAAATTTAGTATTAAAGTGGACGACGCACGCGGGTCTGAATTTTAATATTTTAATACGGGACGCAAACTCTTTTCATTTTACGATGCCGCCCCACCCCTCTCTCTCGTACCGTCATTACCAAGAAGCACACCATATATTTTGATACGCTTGGCTTCATCAACCCCAAGCCGCATAACACTATGGAATTCTCAATTTATCCCCGTCGATGCAGCTAGACGCTCATGAACACCCTGATATCGCATTCCATTCGGCGGACGCAAACAGCACCCCTTTTCGCTTCCCCCGTCCCGGTTCGCCTCATCCCCCTCCCCATGAATTTGTTCGCGTCCGAGCAGATCGAGGAGACACCGAAGTTTGAAGCTGTTTATACTCCTTTGACGTTCTCGTTTTAACTGCGCGTCGAATCTCCGGTTCTCGCAACGTCAGCTTATTTTGCAAACGACCAAAAACATGAATAGGTATAAAGGACGCGCGGGATTGGGGGGGGGGGGTGGGGGGTGTATGAAAAGAATTACCGGAAGCCACCGTAGAGCATTTAATTAGAAGCGGCTTATCTGCGGCCAGAAGGACTGTCTGTGAGTGGTGGAAAGAAAAAAAGTTTTTATCGCTATCTGGACGGTGTGTTTTTCATCCCCGACGTGTTCTCTCTGATTTATAAGGTTTCCTTGTTACCTTTGTGCGCGCGCGCTCTTTGATCGGCCGACAGTAGAACGTTTTGTTTCGAGATTTAAAAGAACTTTGGGGTTTCACGATTCCGAAGCTCAATAAGTTCTATCTGGGAGAGCGGCGAATTACGATTAATTGCTTTTTAATGAATTTCGGATGCTCGATATCTCGCGTTTCGTCGCAGCACAATGAGCGCGATTAATATTCGAAACGCTTCGTTAGCGTAATTACAGTTTAACCGTACAGTGGTATGCACCGGTGAATTTTCATCGATTTGACGGAGATTTATTATAGATCGAATGAATTCCTCTTTACGTTTATAAACACGCTTGTCCTCGAGGACTATTTATAATTTTGATCGATCCACCTTAAAACACATGACCCATATCGCGAGAGTATCGTCGAGCCAGAATCTTTTGCGTTTCAAAGTTCGAATGTCACGCGATCACGCGACGCAGTGAAACAAAAAAAAATATATTTCCCACGCGCAAAAGCGTGCGTTTTTCCTCCTTTCCCTATCTCGCCCTTCGGTATCGAGAAACGGAAATTACAAACGATAGAATTTCGGCTAAATTTCCCGCTTCGGGATCAATAGGGTTTCGCGAACTAGGAAAGTATCAAGCACGCATAACTGCACGCGCGTTTATTAGAACTTTCGTAGATTGCCGCGCGCGGTAGAGGATCCCCCCCTCCATCCTTTATTACCGTACGTAATTTTGGTTTAGGAAACATCCCCAACGCGCGGAACCCTTCGACCACTTCATTATCCTACCACGTTATATCGGGGCTACTTAATCGGCAGAGTTTGTCGGCAAGATTACAACGGAACGATCCCCCCGGCGGCGGCGAGGACCGGGCTTTAATCTGAAAAGTTTTCGGGATCGGCAGCAGAGGCGCAGGATTGTCCACTTTTCCCGTCGATTCGACATATCGATTTCAGATTCAATCTCACTTTTACCCCGTCCCTTTGTCCCCCGCCGATAAAGGGACGTGCCTCGGCCTTTCCCTACCATTCCGCTGCACTTTTCTCGGACTTTTCCGATAAAGGATCAATCGGAAACGGGAGTTTTATCGCACGTACGGTAGTCCTCAAACACTCGGTTCCCTGTTTAAACAATAATCCCCGTCTTTCGTTGCATCCGGTTATCATCATCTCCCCCCCCCCCCCCCCCTTCGACGCGCGACGTACGGCTACCATCGAAATGCGATAAAATCGCGGAGATTTCACGTTTGGAACTCGGGGAGAGATAAATTCAATTCCGTATTTCGCCGGGCCTGCGCCTCTTCGCGTTTCCCTTTACCGAGTAGTCGAGCGTTTCGCGTATCACTCGCGAACTTCCTCGAGTGGTGGGTACCGCCGTATACGATCAAAACTAACAATCGGCAGTGGCTGAACGGAAGGACGAGTGCACGAAGTTTACCTACTCTCGACTGGGAGTTCGTCAAGTAGCTACATCCGAAAATGTCGCTAGCCCACCCTACCTTTGCCTCTCGTTTTTCGCCCTCACCCGGCCAATTCGATATCGGAATTTGATCAAATCCTCGCCCGCCAACCTCCCACCCGCTCCCCTCCCCCTCCCCCCTCGTCCTCTCCCTCTATCCACCGACGAGCGCAAGGCCGTCTTTACATCACCCTCTGTCTCTCAACCCTCCCAGATCGAATTCTTCCAGCTCGAGTGACATGTCGCCGAGTTTACTCGGCTCTACCTCCCCCTCCCCCCCCCCCGTCCGTTGCGAGCCGCCTCGGTGGTACCGCAGTGTATATACCGGGTGGTATGTAAGTAACCGAGAGACCGTACATACACACGCCGCCCCCTCTTTGAGGAGACCCAGTGTACACGAGGAGAGAGCGAGAGAGATAGAACGGTGGGTGGATGATAGGGTGTTTTCCGCGTGGTCGTAATAGTAGGCTCTCCTAGGACGGGAAGAGAAAGAGGAGCTTTGAATGTATTCGTCTCCATCGGGGTTTGGGGGGGGGGGGAATAGAGGCGGTGGGTTGGGGGTGGTGGCGATGGTGGTGGATCCATTGAATAGACCCTCGGGTGGCTGTGCCAACAAACCCTAACTAACGTAAATAAGATGTCCTAGGAGGGCTCGTGTTTTCCCTCTCTCTCTCCCTCTCTTTCTCTTGGTTCCTCGACGCTACACGCGCGCGCGCTATCTCCTTACCCTCGACTTCGACCCGTGGAAAGCCATGCCTGATGAACCCTCGGCCCAATTATGGGATTTCTTCGCGGAAATCACCGAGGTAGAATACTCCTACCATTTCGGTACTGTCCCGTGCACGCTCGAGCGGTACGCGTGCGTCGTCGCCGGAAACGATGAATTTGCGAAATTTCAGGGACGGTATAATGGCGCGTGCGGTGCACCATTGTAAACGGGGGGGTAAGGTAACGGGCCACGGTGACTCGGTCGAATTTGTAAAACGATTATAGAATCCGTTTGAGTGGATCCGGAGGATCCACCCCGCGTGGATTCAGCGAACTCCCCCTCGAGGCGAGGTGGTGTACATACTCTTTGCCTCGGGTTCCCGGTGAATGAGTTTCGTATAACATCATAATGATCAAGGGCGTAGGCGATGAGAATGCAGGTTTTTTGATTCACCGAGTGGCCCCGATGCGATGCTCGCCAACGCGGTAGGAAAATTTCATTGAATGGTACGCGCGCCCGTAATAACCGGCGATTCAAAATATTTTCTATAAAAGCTGAATGTATCGTCAAACGTGCTGTAAATTGAGGAGCATGGAAACATTATCGGTTACCGGAATTCGTTATTGAACATTTCCATGGTTGAATTTAACGCGATTTTGTGCAAATAATCCTCGTAACGGTCGCGGATGCTTTGGGATTAATAAATAATTTCTCGTTGCCGTTGCGGTTAAAGGGACCGAGGTATTGTTTAGGGCCAAGTACGAGTGCGCGTGAACTAGACCTTGTATCTTTTGAGGAAAGAACGAATGGGGGTGTTCGGGTTTAGAAATGACTGAAAATAAACTGTAAGCGGTACGCGTACATAGTGTGTGTTTTCAAGTTATAACTTATAACCAACTTTGCGCGTATGGTAGAGGTATAAATAGTGTGTGTGCCAGACCAGTGTGACGCCACATTCCGCCTACGCGAGAACGTTCTTCTCGCGCGAAGTATAAACATCCGACGCGTGAATTTTGCAACGCGCAGTTTTCGACGTAATCGCCGTAACCCGCGGAATGCTGGAGAAAGAGAGTTACTGAGCGTGCGCGAGGGATAAAGTTAAAATGAAAAGACGATCGGCGATTTCACTGGAACCTTGAATAAGGATTTGAATAGGGACAATGGGCAGTTCGAAAGTAGCCGTGGCAAGGAAAAATCGAACGTTGCGTGCATCAATAGTTCCCTCGTTAATTACCTTTCATCCGATCATTATCTCTGTTAATTTCTTAATTATTTCAATAAATAGTTCAACGATGGAAATTTCCACCAATCCCGATCCATTCCTACGTATAAAATACGAAATAATCGATCGAGAGTTTGATTATTCCGCGGTATTCCACGGTAATTGGAATTGCAATCGGAAAGCAGGAAATTCTTTAAATATGCGATAACGGAATAACGATAACGGGCCTCAGGAGAATATGATACGACGAAAGGAGCATGGAAATTACCATGGATATCTCGTTCATTTAACAGAACGTCTGCTCCGAGAAATGCTTTGCCTTATTACTTCGGCTCTAGGAAAATCTTTAATTCATCCTGGTTATACATTCTCCCTTTCGAGCAAACGAGCCGGAAATGATGAATACGCGACTCTTATCGCAAGAGCGGCGGGAGCGTTGTTTCCCGACAGGACGGGAGCGACTTCCAACAAATAAGCTTGTCCTTACGTAAGATATTTCTTGGGGTCGTAATCCGTACGGACTCACCCTCCGACGATCGCTAAACTTCTTATCGAAAACGACGAGAGCGTAAAACCTAAAATTGGACTTTCCATTTCGATCTTCCCCACGAATCTTTGAAAACAAGACCGCGAGATTATATCCAGACCGATCGATAACGACGGTTTGCCAAATACGCCGAATCATCGCGATTCTCTGGCGCGGTGTCGCGACGACATGTTTCTCGGTACGCTCAATTATCACGAATCCCCGAGAAACAACGGAATTATAGCGCGACACGCTTCTAAGCACGTCGCGTCATTTCGACTCGTCTGAGGCTACGCTCGTAGCGACACCTTTCGAAACACGCCGAATAGCAGCGATTCTTTAAACTCGCGTGACAGTGACACGCTTTTAATTACCCACCGACGCGTTTGTAAATATACATAATTATCGCGGCACCTCGAAGCAACGAGTCTCGAATTACGTAATTAACTACCTACGGCAAGTTCGTAAATACTATTATACCGAATCGTAGCGACGCTTAGAAATACGGTGAACTCGTAAATCTGATAAGAGAATAATTTTTTAATCCGAAGAGGTTACAAACTTTTCCACTGTCAGGCTCGCAATTCGAGAGATCGAGTTCTCGCAATTCCGCTGGAAACCTTTTAACCGTTCGCCCCCCCCTCGACAATTCGCCGCGATGCGTCTTGCGACCAATTAAAGAAGTTTCCGCAAAGAGACTTCGTCGAGACTCCTCGCCTCCGAGCCTTTCCGCGTCCTTGCCCGAACCACGGGGCCGGAAACGATATACAACGCGCCCGTGTTCTACCGTCGAATTTAGTCCCGGGCACGTTTCCCGTCGCATCGTTGTTCCGTGGTATCGCGTTAAGGTAGCTGTTCCATTAAATTAATTACCGCGTGTACAACGTACACTGTCGCGAATATTTTAATAACGCTAAAAACTAGCGGTTTCAACGCGATACGTCGTCGGATCGCACGAGCTCTCCGTGTCCCACGTTGCCTGGAAACGCTCCGAGTGTAAACCGAGAGCGACTCCTTTTTTTTCCTTTTTTCACCGTTAATTTGACACAGTTTCAATTTTCGTACCATAGCGCACGATTACGTCAGGCTGCGCCCCGCGTCATTCGAGAGGGACACACGAACGCGCGTAAAAACGCACCGTCGTCGTCAGTGGCGTAACGCGAAGTTTCGCGAACACGCAAAAGGGCCGGAGATTAATTAGGCACGGCGGTTCCCATTGGCTCCCGACGAAACCTCGTTCGACGCGTTTTCGATACGTTCGAAATATATTTTGCAATGTCGCTCGTTAATTGTTACCCGTCGAGCGTGTTACTCGTCTCCGTCCGCTAATTTCCACGTCATCGAGGATCTCTGACGTTTCCTCGAAAAGTCGACGTCGTTCCTACTACTTTTAACCACAATCGTCGCTTATGCCAATTTCTAACGAGGCTAAACGTTACGCCAGTGGCACGTACACACGTGCGTACGTGCGAATATCGTAGTAAACGACGAGTCGGGTCTACAGCGCAGAAGCTTTGCACCCAAACGTTTCCTAGTTAGGGCAATTCCGCACTTTCGCTCGTCACAATTAATTAGCTTAATTCTGGCTTCCTGTTGTGCGTACCGGCGCGGCGGGCTCATCCGAGGCCCGTTGCGCGCGTCAGGACGGCATAACTCGGTTGCATTCCGGCGTCATAGTTGACGCACGTATGTCGTCGTAAAACCACTCGTGGCATCTGCCGCGACGCGAGCATGAGCGCCGCCGAGACGTCGATCTGCATTTCCATGCTGTGCATTTACGTGCTGAGGGGAACGTCGTCGCCGCGTACCAATCGTTTGGGTAAGGAGCTTACTTTGACGGATGCGCGCACCTGCATTTCGCGTACACGCCAATTGCCGGCAAGCTAGTAAAGCCGTTTCGTGTCTCCTTGCTAACCGTTCCTCTCTGGAAGTAACGACGATGCTTTCGTGGAAATTGCGAGAATCGAGAGAGCGTAGAACGGGGGGAAATTAATTTCAGAGAATCCCTCTTATCTGTGCGAACTATTTTTTTTTTTATTTACTCGTAGCAATTGGTAATTCTTATCACAGGTAAAGACCATATCGTTGTAGTATAACTCGACAATCAATCTTTATCCTGTGGCTGAGTTTAAAATGAATAATTTAATCAACGACAAATAGCTAACGTTATTTTTGTACGCCTCACACTGCTTTTATTACCCATTACACGAAACGAAAATGTCCCGCTTGTGTAGATTTAATCCGACGTTGAAAAACTTAACCCAGGGTGATCGATGTCGCGCTTCGAATGTTTTTTAAGCCACGGCGCGGATAAATTTGATATTGCACCACACAACTTATTCTCGAAAGCTTCGTTCTTTCACTGTTTTATTCCTGACGGTATACACGAATCACGAATATACCTACTTGACTTTAATCGAAACGTTGACATCGCTGGCGTTTGCGCTAAAGCCGTTTAAGATATGCAAATCGAGGCACGTATCGCGCGTACGCGTGAGAGCGACGCGTCTCTAATGGCGCCGAAGAGCGTGTATTTAGACGCCATAAAAAATCGAGACCGATATCCCTGATACGCTGTAATTTTCTCGTTATCGCGGAACGACGCGCGATCAAAGCGATGACCTCCGCGATCAAGGAAACGCGACTTCTCGTCGATTTAATCCTCGATAAATCGTATCCTCCGAGTTATACTGAAAACGCGCTCGATTTAGCATAACTAACGATCGTCTTACCGTTTTGTTGCAGCATACGCGAATGGCAACTCTTTGGACATTTTGCCGAGCGGTGACACGCAGACGAAACCTGTCGGGTCCAGTATCATCCTCACGTGCAAGCCGAACGTCGACGACATACAACTCATCAATAATATGCAATGGCTCGATCCACACAATCGTGTGATCGAGTCCCTGAAGTGAGTAGATCAACGACACCCGTAGATCGTAATCGCCAGTATTAACGTTCTTGTAGCTTCTATCTAAAGTACTATCGCTTATTTACAGTATAATCCTTTCTGCGTTATAAAGAATAATTATATTCCATTATATACGAGTATCGACGAACGCCATGAAATATAACAGGCAATTGCGATAATTGAATTCAATTGTCTAACCATTAATTGCGATGTAATACGTAAATTGGGTCGAAGTAATAATTAATGTTTGGTCTCTCCGCTTTGTCGCTTTAAAATTGATGTTTGAATCGTAACGATATCGTAAACAAATAGACGCTTGAAACGACGCAAAAAATGTTGATACACGCTTTTTCGAAAATTATGATATAAGCGCGTGTACGAGCGCAAAGGAATTAAAGACTAAGAGACTTTCGGAGTAGAAGCGAATACGGCGCGTTATTAAAGCCAGATAGCGTATTACGGTATTTACACATAAATAGGACACGACCAACACCAATTTAAGCACTAATTTAAATCATTTCTGTCACTTCTTTTGCACACAGTCTCGTCGTCTTACCGATCAAAAGGCGAGTACACAATATAAAAACAACTCTTAAAAGACTTACACGCAACCGTAGTTGTCGTTCCTCTGTTTTACGATATCATCCCATTGTTATTTTACTTTCTAACTTAGAGACTCTCTCTCTTTATCTCTCACACTCACCCCCCCCCCCCCCCCCCCTACCCCTTGGCTGATTTATGTCTACTACAGCCTGTACGGAGCTCTTAATTGCTGCAGGTCCTCCCGATTGTTCTGCGAACTAAGCGTTGCTCATTAAGCTGTTCGGGAAAACTTTTCCGCCTTCCACGGTAAACTGACTTTTCGTTGTATTTGAACGTTAAACCGTTATGTACCTAAGCGTTTAACTATGAAAACGACTCCGGTGAAGAAGAGAGACGAAGGGACTCGGCCAAATGGACGTTTAAAAGATTACTCGAACGCCGTTATCAATGGTGAATTTAACTGTCGACGCGCGTACCGGTAATTAAGTGGCTCCATTACATGGTAATCATCTGTATTCTGAGTGGCGAACAAATCATCCGTCTCATCGCCGACAATTTTGTCTCCTAGCGCGTTAGCGTGTGCACGCGCGATGATGTCTATCGATTCGTTCATAAATACCGTATCGCGCCCGGCTCGTCTTGCAAATATTTAACTACACGGTCAAACAATCTAACGAGTATTAACTTCGGTAACTGATTCGTCGGATCCCGTGTTTGCCCGATTACCGGGATCCCGAGGCGATTTGCATAATTATGTGTAGTATCCCCCCTGGAAGAGCAACGGGCGATAAATTCGCGAACAAATGATTATATTATTGGGAAACGATAATGTTACTCGGCATTCGGGAGTTGCGCGATTAAAACTACGGTCGTCGGGTAAAACAAATTTTACAGCGTTACGTTACATGAGTCCAATCGAGTCGTTCGCTCTTTTTTTTCGTTTTTTCTTTTTAATTCTCTCGAGCGTTAGTTTTATTACGATACGAGCAGTAACTTTTAATTAAATTAATTCGTCGGTTCGCGTCGCTGTTCGCGCTTGCCAAACCGATTTCGTTACGTCGAACGCCGAGCACGAGTTACGGAGCACGACACAACGTGGAATTTACGTTGACCTTATCTTCATAATCATACTCTGTCATGCAACGCCCGTTACATCGTGTGAATTCATGTGAATGCGTCCCGTTTACACCAATTCCCCTCTCTCACATGCAAACAGCACAGCTCCGTAATCCATTCTAAGTAGTTGCGACCCAGGTAGAAAGGAATGTAGGTAAAAATCCCTAGCTCTTGCGTCGATGCGACGACACCTGTCGACAAGTATCCGCATTTATAGTATTTATCCAACCTTTTGCCGTAGTAGCGTATTACCCCATCGTTTCTCGTACCGTTTACCATTGATTTTGGTCCAATGTAGGAGCATATTCTGTACCAACCAATTTGAACGCATCGATGATAACTACGTTACGCGTATACACGTATCCGTTGTGCCGTTTACATTAATCGATGTAGCGTCGCTGAAATATTTCCGGAAATTCAAGAGATGCTAAATATTGGGCCAATATTCACGTTCGTTTCTACCGTTCTATCTGGGGATGTTACTCGTCGTCGTTACGTACAAAGAATCCCTCGCGTCGCGCTTACCGTCGACGTTTCAATAATTTCAAACTTGTTCGTCTGTAGCACGCACTCCGGTTCCTCGAAGGCCGCTATGTACACCGAGTTACATCACGACAGCAGCCTCTCCTTGTTCTTCAATTCGCTTCAAGAGGAACAAGCCGGAAAGTACACCTGTAAGGGCAGTTACGCGCAAACGATCGCTCTTAACAAATCGGTGACGATCGAGACCATAGGTGAGCATCCGATAATTACGAGCGCCTCAAGGTTTAGGTTAAGGGACAACATCTGTTTGAAATCTGGAAAAAAAATTTTATTTTTTGGATTTTTTTTTTGACTAAACTAAAAGTGCAATCAAAAAATCCTTTTGGGTATCTAATAATAACACTTTCAAGTACACAAAAAAAATTTTATTTCATGTTGACAAGTAGTTTTGATACCTTAAACGCGATGATTATCTTGAAATTACACCTTGAAAATCGGCAGGCAGTAAATCTCAAACAATTTTCAACCGATTGACTTGAAATTTTAACTGCGGCTTCTTAAATAAATGATCCACCCAAATACACACGATTTTCATGATCGATTAACAATTACGATTTTTATAAACAAATTAAGGTCGAATTTTACGGAACACTTTTTTCAAAACAGTGCCATAATTACAAAAATCAATATTTTTTAATAATCGTGTGTACTTCGGTAGCAAAACTCATATAGATCATGAAAAAAAATTTTGGTATTCCTCTAAATCAAGATGGACGGCACTTCCATTGCCTGCCGCAAAAGCATATAAAAAGGAGGATGACTCGAATCGCAGCGCCTGTTTTTTCAGGTTTCAAACAGATGTTGTTCCTTAAGCTAAGTCGATTAAGTACAACGATACGAACGATAATTACTGTTTCGCAGTGGCGATTACTTGGGACGACGCACCTACCGAACAATTTCCGATCCTCGGCGAAGACTTCGCCATTCAGTGCAAAGTACGCGCCAGCCCATCGCCCTCGGTCGACTGGCTTTACAACGGCGAACTGATTAAAACGAACGATCACTACATCATCGACACGTACGCCTTGAAGATCAAGAACGTTCAAGAATCCGACGACGGTATTTACACTTGCCGAGCGTCGGTATTGACGACGGGAGAGCTGAAGGAACGAGCGATAAGGGTCGAGGTTCGTATCGAGGATATCTCGAAAAACGATTTCGACGTCCGTCCCGTGGACGGAGAATCGACGTTAATAACGAGATAATCATTCTCTTTCTTTCCCAGGTACACATACGACCGACCGTCGAGGATCCGTCGAGCCCCGTGAACATCATCGAGGGCGAAAATGCGGCGATTCAGTGCAAGGGTAACGGAAAGCCACCGCCAAAGTTCGATTGGGTGAAATCATTGACGCAGCAGAATCTCTCGATCGCTAATCGCTTCGGCGTGAACCGTGACACTGGCTTGCTGACGATCAACAACGCCAATCGCGAGGACGCCGGGGAGTATCAGTGCACCGCACAAAATGCTGCCGGTCACGCTAACACTAACATCATGGTGAACGTAATAGTGAAGCCAAAGATCATGGAGTTCTTGAACACGACGGTGGTGCAGAGCAAGGAAGCTAATATCGTTTGCAAAGCTTTCGGACGTCCGCCGCCGGACGTGACGTTCAGGAAACACACGTCGGAGAGCTCTTACGTTCTTGGAGTACAGCCTGACGACGATCGTATCACCCTGTCCAACAGCGCCGACGATATTACCGGCGAGACGATCGGTACGCTGTCGATTCACGAGAGTCTTCGTTCGAACGACGGCCTCTACGAGTGCGTTGCGTTGAACGCCGGTGGCATTGCTTACAAGAACGGTCATCTTACCGTCGAGTTTCCACCCTCGTTCGCATCGATGCCGAATATCACCGTTTGGTCCTGGGAACAGAGACCGGTGAACATCAGCTGCATTGCCGAGAGCATTCCGAACGCCACGATAAGCTGGACGTATCACGGGGATCAGAAGGTCGACAACGACGCGATGATTCAGCAAATCGGTAACGGACCGAACTCCACATTGAAGGTGGTGCCGCTCGACAGGAGATATTACACCATGTACAAGTGCATAGCGGCGAATAAGCACGGTGCGCGCGAACACCTAATCGAGCTGAGGGAGGCCACGAAGCCCGGTGATTTGTCGCAGGTGGAGATGATCGAAATAACGGCGACGACTATTAGGTTCAATCTCGTGCCACCATCCTCGCATCCCGAATTGCCGATTAGAATGATCACCGTTCAGTACAAAGAGGACAGTCAGACCTGGGCGAAAGCTATGAACAAAACGTGGTCCGTCGGTGAGTGGAAATTCCGCCGATAACTGCGTCGTTGTAGTTTTTCTAATTGTCGCGCGAATATTTTATTCTATCATTGGTATCGAAAGGAAATCGGTTATTTTCGAGAACAGTATGAAACTTTACTTTTTTTTTTGAATGTTTGTTCCTGAATATTATAAAATCCCATAATATCCCAATAATATCCCATAAGTTTCTTCCGTATCGTGTATTCATTTCGCATAAAAAAAAAGGAAACTTATGAGGCACCCTAATATATCAATTACCGCGCAAGGTGGTTCGTACGTTCGAATGTAAAAATTATCTTCACTTAGATGTTTTGCTCGTCCCGCTAGATCAAGAATTAATTAACATAAACCAACGAGCTTACTAGTCGAACGTTCGTACAACGTAGCAAAAATTTCAATCGAATTAGAAATTCGAGTTTGTTTCCGCAAAACTCGTTCGTTCCCCTCTTTCGCGCCTACACGTGTGCCCTCGATTTGTTTCAGACTCTTACTACGTTATCGAAGGCTTGAAACCGCAAACCTCCTACGAATTTCGTTTCGCCGCGATGAACGAGGTTGGACTCGGCAATTGGGGCGGCTTCTATCACGAGTCCACACCCGGAAAAGCGGCTCCCAATGAACCGAAGATAATAGTGGCATCGACCGCCGATTACGACATGTCCTTGTTCAACAATCAGTACGAATTGGGATGGTTGAGTCCGGCTGACAATGGCGAGCCGATCGATATGTATCAGATAAGATACTGTCAAGTGAAACGCGTCTCTGGCGAGTGGGAGGGACTCGAGGAGACCTGTCGGGTCGAGGAGATTAAGACGCAAGGTAGAATGAGGCACTGGCTGAAGAACTTGGAGTCGGACACCTTCTACAGAGTCGAGCTGAAGGCGCACAACGCGATGGGCTACAGTAAACCCGGTTTAGCAAAGTTTAAGACGGCCAGGGGTAAGTTGCCTTCATCATATCTAATCACGTTCGTTCCATTTTGCCGTTTCACCTTAAAGTATCTTGTCAGTATTAGTGCCCTTTTCGAGTCGTAACTCTCTTTGAAACGTTATTATGTGTGCACGAGGCTGTTACACCGATTGATATATATTTCTTTTTTTTTTTTTTTTACTCGACGACAAAGATCGTTTGTTACTTCGCCTCTATATATTTTTTGTTTCACTCAAGGAGGAGGGAAAAGGGTCATTGAGGTATTTCGATGAGTTCTCACTTTGTCATTTCATTGTGATCGAATTATTATCGACTCGGTGATACCTTGCGCGTAAATCGAATGAAATATCAACTTGGGAATTTAACCCTTGACGGACTGAACATAGAATTGTTATCGCGATCATTTTTACTATTGCCTGAATCTTATTGTAAAATATACGGGGTTGCGCTTCAAGTATATTTCAGTCTCGATTAAGGGTTAAAAAATCCTCAGTCCCTTTGACCCTTGCAGAGAAGCGGTAGATAAAGTCCCCGAGGCCCATCGGCGGGCGAATTAGGCGTTAGATTAAATCTAATAGATTTTGTTGAAACGTTATCGAGAGGACGATCCATCTATAAGTCACTTTTTATCATTCAGAATCTACGGGCATCAATGTGGACTACAATATAGGTTCTGGTTCTGCTGGAGATACTTCCAAGCTCACCGTGACCACCATTACTACAGCAATAATGATCCTATTCTTAGCCATTTAAAATCATCGTCGGGAACGATCGCTGTTCGCTCTTTATTATTCCCGTCGATGTATAACGAAATAGAACCCGTAGAGGTGAAGCGAATACGCCGGAACGCAAGAGAGAAAGAACCACGATGGAATAACACCTCGCATATACTTCTCGCGATTGTTGAGTTTATTTTTCGATAAATTTGGTATTCGGTAACGAGACGAGGTCGTAGCATATAGTCGATTATTGTGTTTGAGGTCAAAATTTAGTCGCGACGGCGAGACGAAGGAAGAGATACGTTGAACGCGTGGATAACTGATTTACGTCGTTCAGAAATATTAATTAGTAATAACGATGGTCGACGATGTAAAGTGAGCGGACACACGTTGACCGGTACATTCCGAAGTAAAGAAACGTTAGCGGATAAGTGGATTCCTCCGACAGTGACAATGATGGGAAAAAAAAAGATGATGCAGAATAGACCGCGAAGCGAAGTGTATTTATAATACTTGTTAAATGCTCACTGTTAGTAAACGTACTGGTACGTTGTTTTGTATTAAGCTAAGGCTATGCTTTGGTACACGTTTATAAGATTCGCGTGCGTCGGTGCGCGTGTGATTTTTTTTTCTTTCTTTTTTCTTTTTGTTCTCATGGTAACGCGATAGCGACGCGTAGAAAGACGCTGACTATGTTCGAGATAGGTAAACGTACGATATAATATAAATTAAATCTACGGATATTTTGTTTTTTTTTGCGCATCGCAAATGTTTCTCGCGCTTAATGTCAATCGTGTTCGATTATCGAGAAATTTGAATCTATAACGAAAGACCTCGGTAAAGAATAGCGGACGAGAAGGATGCATCGGAAATTCTGCAATTGTTATGAATTATTACAAAGTCCATGGTACTACTAATTCGTGTTCCTCGATTCTTTCAAAGAAACTAATAAACGAGTGCTTCCAAATGAAATCAACATTACCGTCGGTATTGCTTTTTCGCCCGGTATTTATAGTGTTAACGAATTAAATGCACGCGTACATCTCGTTGCAGCATCACTGATGCATCTAATGCATCTGTGCGTGCGCTTGCGGGTCAATATTAGCATCCAGCGCGGAGGTATAACGAGCCTAAGACTTTACTGCCTTAAATTGCCAAATGCCTAATGTTAAAATATGAAGTTCAGCGAGCAATTGGGGATGGGGGTGGGTGGGAGGGTGGGGAAGGGGGGATATTAAATAATTGAGCTCGGGTGCAAGGGCTGAAAGTATCGTTTCCACCGTTCGTGGATATAAAGCGAAGCGGAAGGGGGTAAGCTACCCGTGTATCGTACTAAATATACTTATAACCGGGGGTACTATAGCTATTTTTTTATTTTTCGCCAATCAGTAGAGTACAAATATTTTTGGAGGGAATTGCGTTTTTTTGTTTTTTTTTCTAAATCAACATTTGCGATCTGGTTTTGCAAAGGGAAATAAATATGGGAGAATTAACCGACGATGAGATATGAAAACGGAGAGAAACAAAGTCAACGAAGAGAGACGTTAGTGACGAGCATCGAAATTTGAAAGTGTCCACGAGAATAATACTCGACGGTACACACACCTGACTACCTTTTTCGTTCGAGTAGTTTATTCGCATTGTTTACGCACCGAAAAACAAAAGGAGTTTCCGCGAAAAATCCGTTTTTGTCCGAGCTGATTAGCCGCCTAGGGCCGATTGTCAAAACTATTTGTGTTCTTCCTTTACGCAAACTCGATGTTTACGGACGTATCTCGTCCGTGCGATACGTTTGGAGCCAAAGAATTTTCAGATACTTCCGATCACGCTTCGTGTCAAATGAAATCAATCGCTCTTGCTCGCGAGGATATCCGCAAATATTGATTTGCGATAACGAGACCTGGATGCAATCCGCACGAACGGGAGCACGCCGATTTAATACTAGATTTGCAATTAGTGTTTAGTTGGGTTCATTTAAAAACGATGCATATGATTTTTCTCTCCTCTTTTTTTTGTGTTTTTTTTTTATTAATTTGGGAACTCATTGAGTCATTAGTCTCGCTTGATTAGTTTTGGACATACATGTTTAGTGCGCATGATGTGTGTTATGATTATTACCGTCATTATTACGATTATTATTATTATTATTAATGTCGTCATTGCGATTATAGCTACTATGTTTACTATATAATTACTATTACTATTATTATTATTATTATTATTATTATCATTGATATTATATCGGCATAAATTAATTATCATAGTTACTGTCATTATTATATATTATACCGTCATTACCATTAGTATTATCAGTACTGTCACGATTATTGTTATGGTTTGCCGTGATTATCACTCATTTTTGTAATAAGAACTGGCGACAAGGTGCTCCGCAATGCCGAGCACACGGCTCCAATTCGAAGGCCTCGTCGTTATCCGCGAAGCGCGCAACATTTTCCTTCGAGCGCATCCGTTATCCTCGATCTTTTTTTTTACTCGCCATGGATCGATATATCAGCGACGATCGCGACGAGGTCCTCGCGTTCGATCTTCCACGTGCGTTCATTCACTTGCCTGGGTTCTTAGATGTTAGATTATATCGCATGGCATGCGCTTGTGTTATCTTCTCCTTTTTTTATTATTATTATTATTATTATTAGCGCCGTTCGCCCACGTTTCGTCGGCGAGATTTTTCATTCCATCGACCACCCGTGTATACCTTTTGTACTCGTATCGGGGGAACCATGGATAACAACGATTAGTTAGGATCACCGTCCCCGTGCCGTCTTCGGCTCTTTGTGCGAGTATTATGTGCGAAACGGACTGTTAAGATTTCTGTAAACGAGTCGCGCCGCAGTCTCTCGTGCATACCGAGAGCCAATCGCAAAGATAAACGTGGGAAATTTCACGGTAGACTTTGTCCCATCTTTCCGCGCCGGCTTTAAGCTGCTCTAAATTTCCAAGCGTTAAATTAAACGAGGAAATCTCACGGCGATCGAGCGATTCCAATTTTCTCAACCCCCTACGTCTCGGGAGTTCGTCGCCGGGATCGTATAAAAATCGAGAAAGCCCAACGTTCGGGAAGCTTCGATCGCAATGATCCGTCGAATGGAAGGATAGATCTTGTCCGATTATAATGATTTTTGCCGAATAGGCTGGATAGTCCTGCGATGCATTCGCGAAGATGAGATCTGCTTTAAATCGACGAAGGAATCTCTGGGAATTAGAATTTGCCCGTCGCTACATTTTCCAGCGAAACGGCGCGTTGAAGGGGGATCGCGATTATGAATATAGCAAACGAAGCGAATAGAGACGGGTGTGTTTTCTTCGAGGGTGCTTTTGAGCGGATATCGCGCCAAAAAGCGGCATTCGTCGGCGCGTGAAACATTTGGAACCGTCGAGACAATGGCGGATAGAAGGGAGGGAAGCGTAAGAATGAGCGAAAACGGCGCTAACCGGAGACACTGAATCGTTTCTGCGAGTCGAATCGTTGCCCGCGAAACCTTTTTTAACTCGATCTACGTATACGTTGGTCGCGCGATAGAGGGTAACGGGAGGAAGAACGAGGGAGAGAGAAACAGAGAAAGAGAGAGAGATAATGTAAAACAAGAAGAATTCCAGTAAAGCCCTCTTAATTTGTACTGTGTCTGGCAAGAGAATCCTTGAAATTCCATCGGAATGCGATTTCGTTCAATCGAGTACTAATGCAATTCTACGGAAGTTAAATCGGTTCCAGAGGTGAATCAACCTTCGAAATTGCTTCGATTGTGAAGTACAATCTTTTTCGCGCTCTGCCGGAGATTCCACGAGTATCGTGGAATTAATCCACTCGCTATCGGTTAGTCGGAGAGAGGAACGACGCGTTAAGGTAACATACACGTTGGTCGAGAGATTTAAAGTCGGAAAACATGCGGCGCTTACATAGCGTACTAATAAGTGGAATCCTCGTGAAACAAGGTTTCCATGCTCGCTAAATTGATTCGAGTTAATTATACTCTGCCACTCGTCTTTCAGCAAACCCGTACGAGAGTATAATTCGTGAATAGGTGATTTGTTCGCTCGAGAGGTCCTTCGCTCCTTGTCTAAGTAAACTCGTATCGTACCACCGACGCAATTTCGAAAATAAAGTTCCCGGATTGCCGTAGGAAATTGCTTTACGATTAAATCACTGACAGGATTGGCAGGTCGTTAACGCGCAATTACCGGATCATCCTTACATTTACAAAGACTAATCAACTCGCTCGCTAAAAACAAATAACAGATGAGGGAGGGGAGGGGGGGCAAAAGTTTCTTTGGAGAATGTTTATTCCGATTTGCATTCGCTCCGTGTACCCTCTGCTCATCCATCGTCTAAATTCACGGATACTATGCAGCCTTGTCGAATTAATTGGTCGAAGTCGAGATATCGGTTCACCTTTAACGCAATTAAACTCTCGAGCTTCGTGGATTTCTATCATCGGAACTTATCATAACTCGAATCTACGAACCGTATCTGCCTCATCCCCCCCCCCCTCTCTCTATCTCTTCCGCTCATCCCTCACTACCCCCTTCGCTCTCTCAAGATACATTTTGCAACTTAAAACAGATTCTCGTACGGAACTGCTGAAAATGGGAGAACTACCGTCGACTGAGTGAGATAATTTCAGAAGACATAAATGGGTTGGCGAAGTGGCTCGCGATGTCTGCGCTCTCGCGCGAGTTCCGCTACAAGTTCCATCCGCGTTGCATCCACTCGAGTGCGCCCTGCAACTTGCAAAGACGCGAGCGAAGAAATAGAAACGCCGGAGATACTCGTGAATGTAAACTCGTTCGAGGAACTCTCTCCTTCTCTCTCTCTCTCTCTCTCTCTATCTCTCCTTCATTGCGAAACAGAGACTTCGTTATAAATAGCAGGGCTCGAAGAGCGAGATGCCGTTTCGATGGTAGAGGGTTTTCCGAGGGGAAAAAGGGGGGGGGGCGGAGTGGAAAGAGGCGGCGTTTTCGCCCGCTACGAGAGGAGAGAAGCACCGTGCAATGTCGAGAGCCGTGAATCTATTTTCGAGGGGGTTGGGCACATGGCTTTCGCGCGAGTTTCCTGTCCCATCTATCTCGAGTTTGCATATCGCGGCCAAAGATGCAGAGGTGAAAAATCATTTCGAGATTCCTGCCCTCGAGTACTCGTGATCTTAGCTCGGAGCATAATTCTATCGTTGCGCCACTCGAGCGAGAGGGAGAGATGATGCGATATGCATTTGCAGAGCGACTCGAAGGATCGCGAAGGGAGGTCTCCGTTTGATTGGTACTTTATATCGCTTACTTCCTTTTGTACGAAGTGTCTCGTAAACTGGAGTTACCGGGAAAACGGAGTTCGGTGTAAATGCGATGCGAGACCCCGAAGCAAAGAATCATCGTTTCACGTCTTTATCTTTGAAACGTAATTTGTTTTGCCGTTACTCTCGTCCGCATGAGACGCGTTCAAAAAGGGCTGGGGGGGGGGGGAATGTCGTTGAAAAAAAGTTTCGCAGTCACCGCTCGTAATTTCCGAAGAATATACATACTTGAATATACTTACAATATACACACGTATATGTACAAACGTATATATAAAAATATATATAAATATTATATATATATATAGAGATAACATTTACACACGTGCAAGTATATGTACTAGCCTAGTGCCTAATATGTTCGTATTTATGACGAGGGTAAACGTATAGTTTTCCCGTGGAACACTTATTGTAAATATGAAGCAAGCAACGGAAATATATGTGAGTGTTTAAGGAATATCGAGTAACGAATGCGCCAGCAGGAGAAGCCACCTTCAAATTGTTTTTCGAGAGTCACGTGTCGCGCGATTAGAAAAGTCTCGTGGGTCGAAACGTTTACGCGGAAAAAGAATGGAAGACAGAACATCTCCGAGCCGTAGACGAGTTATAGTTCACGGATCGTTCGTGGTTTATTAATTACGTTGATTGACGTATGAAATTCGAGCGGACGGATAGAGCAATTTGAGATGGTTTCTTTTCCGGCCGTCCCGTTCATTTTTCGCTCACCTACTTTCTGACAAAAAAAATAAAAAGCCGACGGGAAGCGACGCGCGGCCGAAAACGGTAAATATGCTGAATATTTCAAAAGAGAGAGACGTAATACGTACTACATATATACATTTTGCTAAGTATCGTAGTAGTCCCCTGTTGACTTAAAGCAAAAGAGCGAGCGAGATGTGAGAGGCGCTCCGTGGAAAGGCTTTCTGTGTGGAGGTAGCACATTTAGATTAGTAACGCGTAGAAAACTAACAACGGGGAGAGAGAGGTAGCGAATGAGCTTTCTTCCCCCTTCCTTGAGCTTCTTAGCACCCTTATGCGTCCGGGCGATGAAACTTCTATCGCTTCTTCTTCTTATTCTTCTTCAAACGTTTGCTACCTAACATTTGCAATCTTTTTAACAAAACCTTTTTAATGCTTGTTCTCGAACGTTATTATTGTTACTCGATTGTGTCGTTAGCTTTGGTTTCGTTGTTTCGTGTATTACGCTTTGATGAAGACGGATTTTTGGCACATCCCCAAACTCCCCCCCCCCCCCCCCCTGCCGATCTTGTTTCTTTTCAGGAGACTAAAAATAATCGTCCGCATTACGTGTTTGGTGATGTCGAATGCGATGTCTCGCGCCTTACGATCGATGATCGATAGACTCTCGCCGTGTCTCGTCCGGCGAAATTGCATTAACTTTCAATTTGATCCCCTCCTATAATTCGAATTCAGCGAGGACGTAATCCGATCGAATGACACTCGAGAAGCTTTCTATGGAATTAATTCGTTGAAAACCTACCAGTACGTTTGCGCTCAGCTTTGGATCATTCTCGTAAAGACCGTCGCGCGGTGTATCTATGATTCTCTTTTTTTCCTTACCATCACCAAACATCGTTGAGTACCGCTTTTGCACTAACGGATTGCAATTAATACAAATGTACTCGCGAACGTCTATGATATTGTCTTCTTGTCCTTCAAGGTTTAGACACCACCGTGGTTCATCATCAGGGTCCGTTGATATCGAGCGCAGCCATTATCGGTATCGTCATCGCGGTGTTGTTCATCATTATTATCGTGATCGATGTAATTTGCTGTTGCGCGCACAAGACAGGTACGTTTAAACTTTTCACACCTTGGAAACTTCTGGGAGAATATTTATATTTAGTAGCCATCTTAGCATTAAATATCTTGCTACTTTTCTTCGAAGCATCTCTGGGATAGATTTATAACGATATTAACAATATTTAAAGATAATCGTTTGACGAGTGCTTAACAAAATTAATATTACAGGTATCATATATTACGTGTGCGAACGTTCCCGACGAAAACCCGTGGACGAAGAAGACGCAAAGCTCGGCAGGTGAGTCTCGTTTCAATCGAAATACCCGTCACGTAATTACACAGTACACGAGATATTTAAGTAATTTACTCCAATTCGTACATATCGCATATATCTATATATATATATAAATATTCTACTACATTGTGCTTTGGCAAGTCTGGCGCTACATTCTCATGTCATCGAACTTCGCACCTGTCATCGAACTTGAACTAGACATTCGGATGATGTTTTATCTCTCGCTTCACGATTGCCAAGCGGAACTGCAACGCGTTGCTACTTTCGTGCCAACCGTGGCGATAGAACGCGTTGAAAGCTTAACAATTCAAATCGTGACGAATAAATTAAACGTATTCTCGTTAGAAATTCCTGCCTTGTTGCTCCCGTATCAAAAGCGTCCGCGGTTCAATGGTGAAATTCAGAATGATTCGAGGTTAAAAGTTTCAGCCAAATCGTTAGCGTATAGCCTCGCCATTAGAAGACACTTTGACTCTCTCGCATCTTTCTCTTTTTTTTTCTTTACCGGTAGTCTTTACGGTTGGCGGTTTCCATTGCCGTATTGCGACCAAAAAATGGCCAATGTCGCCGGGGTCACGGCCATCCAAGACTCGGGTAGTGGAAAAAATACCATTAGATTGGTCAAACACACTGCCATGTAAGAGAGATACATAAGTGAATCAGTAAGAAGCATGGCCCCTCTCGAAGGGGCTCTGACACGGCTTTCTACTTGGCATGATATTTTTTACGCTCTTTCAGAACCCCCCCTCCCCTTCTCTCTCTCTCTCTCTCTTTCTATCTCGCTCGTTTTGATATCCCCCTTTCTTTCCTCGAGTCCTCGATGCCGGTGAACATCCTGGAATGAGGGGGAGCACGTTTTCAAGGATGCCACCACCGCGAGGACAATGTCGACGTTATGGGCCCGTGAAAGAGGACTCGAGCATGAGGGATTTGTTTTGTTTAATTGATTTAACGCATCTTTTGTGCCGCCAACCATTCTCGTACCAGAGCGTTGGACATCTTTCACGTTTTATCGCTTTTTGTTTTTTTTCTCTCTATTTCAGTTGATTTCTATCTGTCTCTCTTTCTCTATCTCTCTCGCTCTCTCTCTCTGTTCTATCACTACACGCGCTGCATAGAATTATCGCCATTACTCGCCCGTGCTTTGGCAATGCTGCATGACGAACACTCAAAGTAACGTTAAGGCTCGTTACGTACGTAGCAATCACTATAATTATGATACTCCGTAACTCCGTTCTATCGTGAGAACAATACGTATAATAGGTGATCCAGTTCTGTTTACGTAAAACAAGGATAGACGAGGAGACAGGAATGGTTTTGACCCCGAAGTACGTAGCATCTCGACACGCAACGCACACTCTTGTAAAACATTTAAGAAACAAAAACCGCATCTCTCTCGAATGTCTCGCGAATTCAAAGATTGTTCTATATTCCCCCGTTTCACACCCCCAGTCGTCCTTTATAATCTACTTGTCTTGATTAGAAGTACGGCGAGAGAATTGGATACTCTTTCGCAAACGCGAGATTAATTAATTACGAGTGATGGCATGCCTATCGTATATTCGATGTTGCACTACGCGCCGCATTTCGACATGCTCTTGTGCCCAGTACTAGAAACTCGTAGCGGCCCCACGGTGTTCCCCGGTTAACGCCCAACCGTTTCTTCGACTTTCTAGAGACGAGAAGGAGCCGCTGAAGGAGGAGAAGAAGATAACGCCGATCATCGACTCCGGTCTGCGACGAGAGACGTCTATCACGTTCGACGGCAAGAGGTCCGTCTCGAAGACCGGTTTCGTCGGCAAGGATTCGGCCGTCTAGATATTCTTCCGGCGTACTAGATTGTAAATCATCTTGGAAACGCTGTTTCTGGCTAAAGTGTTCTCGAAAAGTTACAAAAAAAAAAGGAAGTAGACGAAGAGGAAGGATACGAAAGGAAAGAGGAGTGAGACGGGTCGTACGTTCTCGAATGTGCGCGCGAAAGCGAAAAACGGAGTATCGCCGAAGACTGCAATTTTTTTTTTTTAGAATCCCGCCATAGCTTTATTGTTTATCGCTCGCGCGAGAGAGGGTAACGTTAAAACGTTTTTCGTGTCGCAACGGCGATACTTCGTTCTTCTCTCGGTTCCAGGTCTATGAGATTCGTCTAGGAGCAGGGAATTCAAGCGATCGCGCGTATCTCTCGTCGATCCGTTCTCAGGATTACGACGAAGGAAACATTAATTCTTATCCTAATTGGTAATCTTACTCTTTACCAATTTTTCGGTACAAAATTCTCGGCACGTTTGATTTTGTGCGTCCTAGATATAGCTGTTCTCCTGTAACCGTAAGTGAAGCCTTAAAAAAAAAACTCCTTGCCCCCTCCCCCCGCTCCCCTCGTCAGTGTAATCGCCAAAGCACATGAGATAACAGTAAATCGACGACGATTCGAACTAAACGAGAGACGAAGTTGCGGAACGAAACGTACTCTTAGCGATCGTCGCAGAGAAATTATGGATATAATTGTAACTTAGCAGGTATTACAAGAAGGAGGAAACTAGGTAGATCGCTTACACAAGAAGAAGAAGAAAAAAAAGAGAAAAGAGAAGAAGGAATGTACAAAATTTATCGCGAAATTGGTAGAAGTTGGTCGATAATTAGCGGTTAATGCTTCGAGGCACCCTTTAGATAATCACAGTCTAGTACGCTGGATAGTACTGCGCGTCGTTGTTCGTGCCGCGGCACGCGGACAACGTGAAATCGTGTTTTCTCTACTGTCTCGTTCCTCGCGCGACAACGAGAATAAACGCGTCGCCTATCGTGCAATCGGCGGACAAAGGCGGATGTAAAATCCGCGGCATCGCGAAGCGTTTCACCGTCGACGAGTTTGCTAAGCAGGAACGAACGAGACGGTTGGAACTCGATACCAACGAGGTGTTTGCGCGATTTCGCGACAACCTCCGTTCTGTATATACTTTCGAAGATTTATTATCTTCCCTCGTCACGCCCTCCCCCCCATTTACCTACGTTCTTGAATTAGGAGCCTCGTTAGGCGGTTCGCGAGATAGGTATGTTTTTTACACGTAACATTTACATTCGGCACGATTCCAATCCCCCCTCTGTTCAGCGATTTTCACGGTCGTACAACTTTAATTTCAAAGACTGATTCCTTTAAGCGTCAATTTTATTGGAAACGAATCGTGTACCGGTTTTATCATTGACGATCAAGTAACTCAGGTTCACCGATCATCATTCTCCCTTCACGATCGCTCTTTACGCGTGTCCTTTGACAAAAGAATTCTATCGCTTGTACGCGCGCTTCTGGTAGCCACGAGAAATCTTTTTTTCTTTTTTTTATATATGAAACATTCTCCTCCTGTTCGGCCTTTAAATGTGACACTTGCCGATGATCGATAAGTATGCGCGTCTAACGTACAGGTTGCCCACCGTACGTTTGCTCTCATTATCATTGCGAAATTGTATTTTTCATTTAGAGCTCCAAGACTCCTCTCGCGTAATGTCCATTCTATTTTTCTTTTTTAATCGTGATCATTTATCGTGATAATTTTCCATATATTTTATATAACGTAAGGATCGTATTGCCGAGACGTGAGCACGCAAGAGCAGCCCAACGTTTTTCCTCCGTTTTCCGTTCCGTTTGTATAATCGGTATTTCGCGAGAATCCGTTTGCTGTTATTTACCGGACGAAGTTAGGGAGAAAATGAGCCACCTGAGAATTGGGCAGCTTTTGCGATTGCAATTCGGGGCGTTGAGATTGTAGAAGTCGACTGGCAATTGGATCGCCGATAACGACGGCACTGTAATCGGCAACGAGAGAAAGCGTTAGGAGAGAAAAAGACACTCGGCGAGGCCGATCGCGTGACAGCTTTGACAGTTCTCAGCGGTATTCTTGACATAAAGCGTCTCTCTGAATATGTATGTATAGTGTAATCAAAAGCAGTGGCATTTTCGATATCCAGTGAAGGACTGCCGTGGGCGAGATAAAAGCCGCGAGTCTTACGACGACACTTGCCAATTAAACGTGTGGGAACCGGATTTTCGTTTAAGAACGCGTAGAAGAAACCAATCGGAAGCTGCCATATAATGCTAATATTCGATAACGTTAAAAAAAAATACCACTTCTGTCCTAATATGTAAGACGGCTTTTTGAGAAAACGCAGTTAAAATGTGATAAGTTTTTGTAAATGCTTGTAAACGTTTTTCCTAACTTTTAAGATGTATCGAACGTAAGTTTAAGAGAGTCCGGTAAGTTTAGGATGTTGTGCGCAAGTACGGAAGGTGCGTTCGCAAAAGTAAGAAATAATAGCAAGAGACGGGCTATACCATCATCCGGGGAAAATAGGGAGTAATCGTTGCGTCGCGTGTGTGTGTATTTAAAAGAAAATTTCATTGTGTATGTATACATCTAAATCGTGAAGATTAAACCACCGCCTCCTCGCTTGCGAACACACTTTCTGCACGGGTAGCTTTTTTACGTATCGTAAAAACAGAGTTTTGCCAAATATATAGTACTTATTAGGTTGTAAGTCAACGAGTACATATACACGAGAATTATCTATCGAAGAAGGGTAAACAAAAAAAAAAGAGAGAAACGACGAAACGATCACTCGTCGCGATCGTCGCGCGGCATTTGGAGCCCGCGCTCCTTTGCCCCGTTACCGGGCGTGGAAGAGAAAGAACCGCGTTTATCTAGCTATTTTATATTCGTTGCCAAAATCCGTAACCCAAGTAGCTTCCCACGAAAAGTATTACTGCGCATCTTCCAATCTAAAGAATATTACGAATATTATTAAAGTTCGTAGATGTAAGGCATATTTTTTATGTATGCTTTTTCTGTACGCGTCGAGGAAACGTACTCGAATAATAAAGGATAAAAAAAACACACATTTTCAAGGTCAGCAACGTTTCACATGCTTTGCGCACACCACTTCGCCACAACGCAAAACTTTTTATTCTTTCCATAATAAGCAGTTACAATTTACAATTGAAAGAACCTGGATCATCCCTCGAATCGAACGACGATAAAGTTAGTATCGTTAAACACCGTGTTATCTCGAGTATCGCCGGGAGATACTTCAGTTGTCCGATAACGGCCAAATAGATCGCATGTAGTGAGTTATCGAATAGATAATAGAATATATATAATAAGTATGTATAGCTATAAACGACTACGCGTTAGAGCATCACATTTCCCGTTGTAAGCGTCGGGGACACGGCGAAGCGTGACTGATAAAAAAGTGTATCAAAATTGGTTTGTTCGTTTTGTCTAGCGACGGGCGACGGTACAGACTTATACTAATAACGGAATCACGGGGTCACCCGCGAAGATTGTGGAAAGCAACGAGCTAACGCTAAAATCTCTTAATCACACCTCGATGCCCACGTTCGAGCGTCTGCCTTTTTTTATTAACAACTGTTCAACGTTTAACTGCGGCGGCTCCGTTCGCGTATGCCACACGTACACCTGGAATCAAAGTTTCAATTTAATAATCCATCGTTTTATTAATAACTCGTCGCATTAGAAAACCAAAGTACGCGAATACCTTTGTACAACAATCCGCCAATGGCTCCAACTGATCTCTCGTGACGATTTGTCGAAGTATCTCGCTCTCCTGGTAACCGCCCTCGACGTCGTAAGAGAATAACGCTTCCTTGTTTTCGAGTAGAAGCTTCAGATTGATGGCAAAGCCAGCCATGTCCAGTGGAAACGGCCTATCGGGCTTCCAAGCCGCGTTAAAGCCAGTTACTTTGTTCGTGGCATTATCACAAATCGGTTTCTCCACCATTAAACCGCCGACCAGGCCGACCGGCCACACGCCTACCCTCTGAATTTTCTCCATCTGTAAACGTAAGGCGCGCAAAGCGTTTGTTATTTGTTCGAAAGGCCCGCGTACTTGGAATAAACAAGTCTTACCTCTCTAAAGAGCTTGATGGAATAAGTGTTATCGTCGTCCGCGAAAAACACCACCCCTTTGTCGGTGGTTTTGAGGTACTCGCGAAGCCATCGTAACGCTGCATTCCGTTGCTCGACGCCTCGCGGTTTCTTCCAGTTTGGATCGTTCCTGCCTAATTTATAATTCGTCGGGGTTACCGCGACTAGGTGAGTGTATATCAAGCCACTGGTTGCCAGCAACTGCGTGACCAGTTTCGATTTCGTCGGAGCGTCCTCTATCACGATCCAGTGGAAGTTTGGCACGTGCAGAAACGTTTGCAACAATCGCGTGAGCTCTGCCTTTTGCACCGGTCTCGCGAAAGTAGGCGTAATCGCGTAAATCGTGGGCTTATCCTTTTCTTCGGGTCCGACGATCTTCCCTGCCAGCAGACCCTGCGCTTCCAACTTTTGTACAACGTTGTACGTTAGGCCGTATACGTCTCGTTGCTCGATTATCATCGACTCTACCTTGTCCCTCAATTCCTGCCATTTGTATTGTTCCTGATAATCTGCGCGCAGTACAATAATTATATTTCAAACTACCGGTTCCGCGGCACAATCGCGAGTAAGCGTCAAAATGATCATCACTCGCAGCTTTTTTTAATCATGCGCAAAGCGGAGATTACGTTACAAAGTATTCGCGGGGAGGGAATAAGAGTTTTACGTTAATAGCGATTTATTTGACGCGGTAACGTCGGCGGGGAATAGCAATGGCAAGAAGCGAGTAAGCACGGGTCGAGGGAAACGCAAGGATGGTCGAAGCGTTAGAATTTGAATTTCGCGGGAAGCATGCGCATTAGCGGCAAACGCGGTACGTCGCACATCTGTTGACGAACGGGTCCACGCGCGTGGAGCATCTGGGCTCGTAACGGTAGCTGTTAACGAGGCATACGCGAGGCTAGACAAGACACTCACATATGAAAGTTTGGAAGACTATTGCGTTAATCAGGAACAGTATCAGGAAGCCTCTGTTGCAGCGTAAACCACCCCACATGCTAATCTTTGGGCCGGATTCGTCGATGAGAAACACACTTTCCGTCATTGTCGCGCCATGACACTACTACTCTACGATGCCGACTGTACGCACATGGGCGCAAATGTAGCCTCGTCCGTTATGCGAATGATTGTAAGCCTGAATTATGATAAAACAATCTCACCGCTGCCTAGTTACTCCGTTACTTACGATAAAGCGAAATCAGTGTGACATATTTATGCCGGCACGTACCGCCAGTGGTAGATGTATAATTGTCCCGTATGGTGGCGGGTACATAGAAAGAAAGAATGAAAGATCGACGGAACAATAGGAAACTTATTACTAAGAGAAATAATAACTTATTCTTGTTTCGAGTGTTTTGTGTTAAGAAAATACGGGCCGTGTTTGAATAAGCTATATGCGCCCGATGATATAAAACGCCGCTACGCGGCGAGACACCCGAATGAAATTGTGAGCGTGAAATTGTTAATTGTAATCGCTCGTCCACTATCGACCGACTACTTTGGACGTTTGATGGAAACTCCATTATTTGTAGAAAATAAAAGATTTGACTACATAATTACGTATAGTTCGCCCTCGCAAAATATTTTTTTCATATTTAATCGATCATTAACAAACTTTGACCATGAATGAAATTTTAATAGTTTTTCCGTAATTGTTAAAGAAATTGTTTAAAAATGAGACGTGTGAATTATGCGAGATTAATCGCATCGCTACATAAACATCCATTTGAGATAACGTATTAATATAATATTTCTATCGATATCTATTTCATTCCCGTTGAATCATTCCAGATTCGTCTTTGAAAATCGATAACTGGAACACCGATGCTGATTCCTAGTTTCAACTTTTTATCGAAAAGTGTCAAGTGTATAAAATCGAGATGATAGAAAGTGTATGTATCTATATTTGCTATGATACGTAGATACGATAACGATAAACGAAGATGTGCTCGTTTATTAGATAACGTGGAAGAAAAATCCCTAGATTACGCTTGAGTATCATGATACTCCGTGCGAAGGATAGATGGCGACACCATTGCTTACCGGGATGCAGACATTCAGGGCTCGATCCATAATGGAATTGAACGACATCGATTGACAATGAAATTGCTTATCCGAAATTCAATCAACGAAATCGGTCGTCCTTGACCAACGCAATACTTCGAAAAAATACAAGAAAGCGTATCAGGTCAAGATCTTAAAATTTAATCATACGCATACGAATCTAAAGGAAATCGGTATTACACTTTTCAAAATTCCAAAGACACTCAACGTTTCAACGACTTTGTTGTGTAATCACTCACTCATGTGGCAGAAAGAGCCTGTGATAGAGCCTTGTAAGTAACAGAGCTATATCACATTGCGGTGAATAGGTGTAGATGAGCACAATCATTCAATACCAACGAGGAATCAGAGTGAAGCAACTATCTATTGTGAATAATCTAAGAAATGCGGTGATATTGTATAAGCGGTGAGATCTCAATTCTTGCGGAGGTTCGACAAGACGCGGCGAAGCTACAATTATTCAAACAGACAAGCATGGCGGTTACTGTTACGCGGGTATAAGAACAAAGGATTCCGATATTGAATGTTACCACATGAGTTAGATTCGCGGTGAGGAATCTGGTGTGTCTGGAATAGTCAATAACAGAGCAATTAACGAGTAACAAAAAGAGTAGATTTATTATAATAATAAGGAAACATACCTAGCGGTGAATAACCATATATATAATAGAGCTCGGCGGTTACGATAGAGACTTGATCTCTATACAAGTCCTTATAATACAATTACAAGAACTCGGTACGCCTCACTATACTTAGCGAAATTTACGCTCTTAGATCTTCGTTGCGGTAATCTAAGAATCGGCGGTGAACACAATTTAAATGAAAGATGAAACTACACGTGTGCACACGGTAACGCAAAAACCAATAATGGCGATCGATATGCCAACGGAAAATCATGAAGAACAGAGTTCATAAAGTTACAAGATTCGCCCTGCTCTCATGAAAATGCGTGCGTGCGGAGCGGGCCTGAGGTGACAGCAGGCTGATTATTGGCTAATTGGGCGATAAGCGCCCTCTGACGCTGACGGCGGTACGCGTGATCGATGCGGATAGAGAATCAATATTAGGCGGCTCGACGCCGCCTAACCTCACGCGGTGCGGTGCCCCAGAGAGGGCACTGCGATGCTAATTACCGAACATTCCGCCCGCCATCAGCAACAGCGTTGATGATTAAACCCTTTTCTCGCGCTTCTTGAGGTTGGGGTTGTACGCGGTTCTTCAGAGTTCTTGATTCTCTGGAGCTGGTGTAGGAGCTGGCAAGACAGCGAGCTTAGAGATAGGTCTCTTCATTGTAGAGGTGGCTGTCTTGAGAGTAACCACCCTGGTGAGCCCGTCTTGTCCAGGGTGGAGCGCCATTATTCTGGCGAGCGGCCACTTGGATGGTGGAAACCTTTCATCGGTTATTCGCACCAAGGAGCCCACTGCGGAACTAGATCTTCCAAGGGCCTAGAGTTCAACACTGTCTCAACTTGGACCAGAAGAGTCGTAAATTCTTCAAAGTTGAGCGCAGCGGCGGTGATCCTCGAGAGATGGTACTTTATAAATTTAACTGCAGCTTCCCATTTTTTTTTTTCCATGTAAGGGGGTGCAGGCGGATTAGATCGCCGGGTTATGCGACCCTGGGCGAAGAGCTCGGCGAGCTTCGGAGACTCCTGTGTCCCTCGAGAGAAAAGCCGCTTGTTCTCAGCGGCTTCTCCAGTGAAATTGGTGCCACCGTTGAGCGTGCGTTCATGTGCGTCAGAGATCAGGAGCTCGGAGTGTTTTGTTGACCGTGGCAGGATCGCAGGATGCTTGATGTCAAGCTCAAGGTTGGAGTTCTTGAGCCTTCCTCCAACCCGAATGATACCCTTGGTGTCCAGAAAGGCCGCCAATCGGCTGAAGGGATGTCCACGAGGCCAGGGGGTCATTGTCGAGAGTATCTTGAGCTCGAATTGGAAATACTTGGATTGTGTTGGTTACACCCAGTATTCCCAAGAGTGGTTAAGGTCTGTTGGGCCGAGCTCGTTCCGGAGCGATGAATCTGGCACCTTAGCGAAGATGGAACGAACTCTGAAACAGATTTCGGTAATACGAAGGAGGCGGTTGATGGAGGAATAGCGGTTAATATGGTCCCAACAGACTGGTGTCTGAACGCCAGCGGTAAACGCCAACCCTGGTCGTTCTTCGAGCTGGATCGCTGGGTCGAGCGCGAAATTCTGAGCCGGCCAAGGCTCGGCGGTTTTCAGAAGCCATGGTGGGCCGGTCCACCATAGGTGGTGCTTCTGGAGCTGGTATGGCGTAAGTCCCCTTCATGCACAGTCCACTGGTTTGTCCTCCCAGGAACGAATCTCCACCGGCCGGTTGGAGTCAGATCTTGATGCGGACACTCTGTTCCGAACGAAGTCCTTCCGGTGTGACGGGTGCGAGCGTATCCACGTCAGTGCAACTGCGGAATCAGTCCACAAATAAGTTGGAGCTTCACCAAGGTCGAGCGCTTTCCGGCAATATGCTACTAGCTGGGAAAGCAGTAGTGCGGCGCTGAGCTCCAGTCTCAGGATAGTGAGACGCTTGAGAGGAGCGACCTTGGTCTTGGAGCATACCAGAGTAACGCGGGCTCCGGTATTAGCGGTGTGGATCTTGATATATACGGTTGCCGCCATTGCAACCTGAGAGGCGTCGGAGAACCCATGGAATTCTACCGTTGCACTGGTGGAGAGCTGGATCCATCTTGGTATAGAAATTTCGGGGATCGTGGCGAGCTCGTTCTTGAATTTACTCCATTTGCGGCAAACGTGATCCGGCAAATGGTCGTCCCAGCTGAGCTTCTCCAGCCAAAGCTCCTGCAATAATACCTTGGCTTGGATGGTGATAGGCGAGAGAAAACCAAGAGGATCAAAAAGTTGCGCGATCTCTGACAGGATGCGGCGTTTAGTTGGATGCGGAGCTGGAGCTGGTGGCTTGATTCTGAATTGGAAGCTATCAGAATGCGGAGACCAATGCAGGCCTAAGAGCTTCGTGCTATTTGCGGTATCGTCAAACGATAAAGTTGTTCTCGCTTCCACCCGAGAATGCTGCTGCAAACCATGATGGTTACTGGTCCACTTGGCGAGAGGGAAGCCGCCCGCCATGCAGAGCTTCGTAAGCTGGTCGGCAATAGCTTGGAGCTCGGCGATATCGTCGGCACCGCCGAATATGTCGTCTACATATCGTCCTTGAAGAAGAGGCTGGAGCGCAAGCGGGTATTTGTCGCCTTCATCGGCCACAAGTTGAAGAAGCACCCGAACTGCTAAATATGGAGCTGGTCGCGTGCCATAAGTAACAGTAGTGAGCTGGTATGGAACAATATTGTTCTGCTCATCTTTCCAGAGGATCCACTGAGGATCCCAGTCTCGGTGGTCCACTATGATCTATCTGAACATCTTCGTGATGTCAGTGGCGAAAATAAAGCGGTGGCGGCGAATCCAGAGCAGTACATCGATTAAATCGATCTGGAGCTTCGGACCTGTGTGGAGCACGTCATTCCGTGACACTCCAGAACGTGTTGGGCGGGAGCCATTCAACACAACTCTCAGCTTGGTAGTCGTGCTGTCTTCTCTCAGCACGCCGTGATGCGGTAGATAATAGACTGGAGATTCAGCCGCGGTAGTCGGTGCCTTCACCATATGATGGAGCTGCTGATATTCCGTGAGGAATGATGAATAGAGCTCGCTGTAGGTCTCGTCACTTGCAAGACGCCGTAGAAGATGTTGAAGGCATCGCGAGACGGTAAGATACGAATCTCCAAGCTGAGAGGGCGGCGATCTCACAGGAAGTCTTACTATGTACTTTCCGGAGCTCGTTCTGGAGTGCGTTAACTTGAAGTGAGCTTCACAGGCTTGCTCCTCTGGAGAGAGGTCTTGCGCGGTTGGAGCTTCTGGTACTTCCTCTTGAACCCAAAACTGAGTGAGCAGATCTTGAAGGCTTTGCGTTGTTTGATCGTTGACATGTGATACGCGGATGCGGTTGTATCTTCGGTGGTGTTGACCGGACCAAAGACAATCCAGCCAAAGATGGTCTTTTGCGCGACCGGGAGATGTGGAGCATCCTTGACGATGTCCGGTAGTAATATCATCCCGTAGTTGTCGGCTCCGAGAATCATGTCAATCGACTGCGGTGTTAAATAGTGCGGGTCTGCGAGCTCGAGGTGTCCCAAGTGTTCCCACGTTGGGTGCGAGCTTTGCGCACTCGGAATCTCGTTGGTAAGCTGCTTCAAGATGTGTGCGGTGATTTGAACTGACTCTGGTGAGTAGGTGGATCTCAGTGTCAGTTCCACCACGCCTCGTGTGAACCCAGCTTCAGAGCCGCCAATACCACGGATCGCAATGGTGGAATGATGGCGTGGTATGCGGAGCGTCTTGACTAGTGCTTCTGAGACGAAGCTCAACTCTGAACCAGAGTCGATTAGCAATCGAGCCCGGTGGCTGAGGTGCGGTGTCTCTATTTGAACGAGGCTGGTGGCGAGTAGTACAGCCGGACGACTGTAGCGGTGGTTCAAAGGCGGTGGATGTAGCGTGCGGTGCGGTAGAGGTAGCGGTTGCGGTTCATTGTGCGGTGATTCTTGCGGTGGAGGTTGCGGTAAGTCGGGTGGAAGCGGAGGTCTTCATTTTTTTGCGGTTGCTGGAGCGGGTGCGGTGTGAATCATGGTGTGATGCCGCTGATCACAAACGCGGCATCGTCTGGTGGAGCGACACCACGCGAGCCCATGGTGCCCGAGACAGTTGGGGCAGAGCTGCTTCTCGCGAGCAACCGCGGCTCTAGCCTCATTGCCGAGAGCGGCGAACTTGCGGCAGGTTGCGATATAATGCACATCACCGCAGTAATCGCAGTAGTACGGCGAGTCCTGAGGGTGCGGTGATGGCCGTGCCTGGCGCGGTGCGGTGGATCCTGAGGTTGTCGAGGATGCGGCAGCAGAGGAGCTCGAAGACGTCGGCCTTTGCACGACGTGGTGCGCTGCGACTACCGCTGGTCTACGCTGCGCGGTGGATGCGTAGGAGCTCGGCTGCGGGGATTTCGCAGAGCTCTCCAGGCACTCACTCGCTCGAGCTCTGCCCTCGAGGAAAGCAGTCAGGCTTTTGAGCGTTGGGAGCTCGGTTGTGGAGCCCAATTTTTGCTCCCACGCTTGGCGCGTGGTCGTGTCGAGCCGCCTGGTCATCGTATAGACGATGACCGTCTCCCAGGTATCGGCATCGACTTCGAGCGCCTTCAGCGAGCTGCGGACTTCAGCGGTGGTATTAAGGAGCCCGTTCAGTTGGGTAGCCGATGGTGCGGTGAGCTGCTTTCCTCCAAACAGCTTGTCCAGCTGGGCGGTTACGAGAAGCCGCTTATTCTCAAACCGCTTCTTTAACTGAGCCCAAGCGGGAGCGAAAGAATTCCCCTCCATGGGGAAAGAGCTCACAAGCGGTGCGGCGGATCCAGCGAGGCTAGTCTGCAGATAATGCATCCTCTGAACGTCCGAGAGCCCCTCATGCTCAATCACGATGGACGTAAAGAGATCGCGGAATGATGGCCAGGAGATGTAGTCTCCGAAGAAGGTGGAGATCTTCAGCTCCGGCAACTTGCTCGGAGCTGGTGCGGGTGCGGTCTTGGGAGAGCTCGTCTGCAAGGCGGCGATGCTTGCGCGCCTTGTCAGCAAAGCCTCCTTTGCTTTGCCGCTCTTCCTCATGGGCTCTGCGACATACTGCCCAACGAGCTCGGGGAGCTCAATACGCTCTGCGGCGCACAAGTCGCACAATGTAGCCTGCGTTTCTGTGTACTCGGCCACATATTCTTTTAAAATCGCGAGCTTTGCGGTGAGAGCGGCAGCTGACGCCTCTTCTAGGCTCGCGAGCTCCATCGAGCTCTCGCAGTGCTCCAGCACCATCTCCCGCTGCGTGCGGAGCATCGCCAATTTTAATTGGAGCCTGGCCGAATGCCTTTTTCCTTTCGGGGATGCGGAGCGAGAGGACGGTTTCGCCTTGTCCTGATCGCTGGCGGTGCGCTCGAGCAAGAGCTCAGCGGGAACGTCTAATGTTGCCACGTGAATGGCAGGAGACTCAGACGTCTGCGGTGCGGTGACATCCCGCGCGGATCCCTCGCTGAGCATCGGCGGTGGGAGCGCGATTGCGGGTAGAGCGCTTTTCCCCTCTGACATCTTGAGCTAGCGGTGAAAATGAACGTGTAGATGCGTGATAACGAGAGGCGGTAAGAATAAATACAATAAAGAATGCGGAAGACAATATAACTAACTACTCAAGAGCCATGTGTATGCATAATTATTAAAAGATGAATGTATGAACGAAGATGACGGATGACGCAATTATAACGAGTGAGCATTGAATAGGCACTCGAGTCAAAAGGGGGAGTGATAATAAAAAGAATGTCAAGTAAAATAAATAGAGCTGTGCGAGTAAACGAGCACATGAGTCCAAATGACGAATGAATGATTTGAAATTGATCCAGTCAGTGTAAAATTAATAAGAGTATTTGAGCAAGTCGAGACAGCATGCAGGTGCACGAGGTAACCTGAATATTGTCTAACTGCGTATTATAAAGAGCGATACTGAATGAATAGGTAGAATGCAGGAGCACGAAGGAAAACCTGCATAACGCCTAAACCAGTATGCGGATCAAAGTTATATGAATCTATTAACTGAATAACTGAGGTTTAAAGCGGAGGAGTGAGTTTTCTCGAATGCATAGACAGTGCGGTAACATAATATAAATCACCCTCGATGAACAATAATAACCATAATAAATAGATATAAATAGAAATTTAAACATCACCTGAATAATCACTGTGAACAGAGAATACATATTACATAAAACAGTGCGAAATAAATAACCACAGAATTCAATACGTAATAAATAACAATAAATGAACAATTAATTCGATATCATGTTTCCTTAATATATAAAATATACAAGTGTGCGCGCAACGCAGCACAGGAGTCTTAAGTTAAAAGATCATAATGCCAATACTGGAGAAGAATTTCTGAATAATCGAGGTGCAGTCAGGACGTTAATGTAACGTACTATAATTCAATACCGCGGAATTAATTTGGCAATGTCTGAGTGACTCGAGATATGAGTCAACAATAATGATCGAGTACGTTTGATAGAGCAAGCAAATGTGCGGTGAACCCGGGCACATGAGTCAAGATATTGAAAGTGCAAAGATAACCATGAATTACAACAATAAGATCAAGCGTTATAATGTAAAGCAAGAGTACCGATAACATGAGTATCATGAAGCTTCATTTGAATAATATTTCACAATCGTGCTCTCGAGTGAGCACAGAATACAAGCGTACGTTAACAAGAACTTGAAATTAGATAGAAGAATAGAATAAAATTAAGTATTGTGAGTACGTCGGTACGAGATAGCTGCATGGTAACTTAAAAACGTAAATCAATTGTATAAGAGCAAGTACGCGAATCGAAAGGCACATACGTCTATGTTCAATAAATAAAGGAGTACAAACAGTAAACCTCCAATAAGAGTGTTAATGTGCATATCGATGAGCATACGCGTCCAATATGAAGAAATATCTGCATACTAGAGTAGCGTAACATCAATAATACATTACAAAATAAGAGAGAATTACAATATACATATAAATATGTGCGGTTCAAACGAGCGACGCGGTGAGATCACATTATTTAATAAATGTGATTGCATAGTGAGGCGAATGAGATGATGCATAGTGAGGCGAGACGCAGAGGGGACGCGGGGTTTGACTATTCCAGAATCCGGCTCGAAGGACCAAAAAATGTTGTGTAATCACTCACTCATGTGGCAGAAAGAGCCTGTGATAGAGCCTTGTAAGTAACAGAGCTATATCACATTGCGGTGAATAGGTGTAGATGAGCACAATCATTCAATACCAACGAGGAATCAGAGTGAAGCAACTATCTATTGTGAATAATCTAAGAAATGCGGTGATATTGTATAAGCGGTGAGATCTCAATTCTTGCGGAGGTTCGACAAGACGCGGCGAAGCTACAATTATTCAAACAGACAAGCATGGCGGTTACTGTTACGCGGGTATAAGAACAAAGGATTCCGATATTGAATGTTACCACATGAGTTAGATTCGCGGTGAGGAATCTGGTGTGTCTGGAATAGTCAATAACAGAGCAATTAACGAGTAACAAAAAGAGTAGATTTATTATAATAATAAGGAAACATACCTAGCGGTGAATAACCATATATATAATAGAGCTCGGCGGTTACGATAGAGACTTGATCTCTATACAAGTCCTTATAATACAATTACAAGAACTCGGTACGCCTCACTATACTTAGCGAAATTTACGCTCTTAGATCTTCGTTGCGGTAATCTAAGAATCGGCGGTGAACACAATTTAAATGAAAGATGAAACTACACGTGTGCACACGGTAACGCAAAAACCAATAATGGCGATCGATATGCCAACGGAAAATCATGAAGAACAGAGTTCATAAAGTTACAAGATTCGCCCTGCTCTCATGAAAATGCGTGCGTGCGGAGCGGGCCTGAGGTGACAGCAGGCTGATTATTGGCTAATTGGGCGATAAGCGCCCTCTGACGCTGACGGCGGTACGCGTGATCGATGCGGATAGAGAATCAATATTAGGCGGCTCGACGCCGCCTAACCTCACGCGGTGCGGTGCCCCAGAGAGGGCACTGCGATGCTAATTACCGAACAGACTTAAACTTTTAGCATCTGCGCGAAGAACATACGCTCCACGACTCACCCTGCCACGGCGCATGCCACATTTTCCCCACCCCAATCACCCCCCGCCTCCCCCACAGGTTACCCAAATTCGAAACGAAAAGCAACAAAAAAAAAAGCAAACATACTTCTACACCGTTGGAGACTCGAAGCTTTCACATCGAGATTTTCCGCGAGGAAAATCCCTAGCCAAGTTACAGATAGCGACACCGGAGTACGGGCGGTTCGCGGGTGGCACGGCAGGAATCTCTCGGTGGGGGTAGATTCGGGGGGTGGGGGGAGGCAGCAGAGCGCGGTAGCGATACGAGGCGCGCGCGGAAGGGTGCGCATGCCAGACGTGTGTCACGGACACGCGCGTGCCACGATCAACGTCGCGCATACATTTCTGCCGCGACTGCTCCTCCGGTAGGCCTCGAGAAACGGAGAAGCAGCGGTAGGTGGGAGACGAGGGAGGGTTGGGAGGGGGTGAGGGAAACGAGGGAGAAGCGCAGCTTACGTTAGAACGAAAGCGCGGGCAGGCGCGTAGAGCTTTACGGGCGGTGATTCCGCGAGCGCCGCGAGGTTTCGGTATTATCTCAGTCGTAGGTGGTTAGTCGGGCGGCAAGTTCGGAAACGCGTCGAGAGTTTCTTTCCTCGTCGATGCTCGGGCGGCGTGGCAACGCGAGGAAGGGTCCTGAAGAGCGTCGAGAGCGCGCGGGCGTAGGAGGGTTCGGTTGGTAGAGGAAGCCGCGATGAATTATTACGGGGGTGGGAGGGGGGGTTAGTCGATAGGAGGAGAGAGCGAAGGGAGGATGTCTTGGCGTAGCGTGGTAATCGGGGTGGAAAGCGACTAGCAGTACCGAGACGGTACGGCGAGCTGCTGCTACTGCTGCTGGATCGTAGCGGCGGCGGCGGCGGCGGTGGCAGGTGGTGGCAGCGGCGGCGGCAAAGGTGGTGGTGGTGGTGGTCGACAGCGGCGGCGGTGGTGGTAGTGGTGGTGGTTTCCCATCGCGAAGCCAGTGAGGGTGCTGTCGGTAGTGGTGTAGTGGTCGTGTGCGCTGCGTGGTAGTGGTTTCTGTCAGAGTGGTGCTGCGCCTCGTTCGACGACGGTGGCAAGGGAGAGAAAGAAAAGTGGCCCTCGAGGTTACGAGGCCAGAGGAGAAAGTGGGTGTTGCCGGAGTGACGAACGGGAGGATCATCCGGGCCCGACCGGAGAGAGACCCTCGGTAGCCCGGGATTTGGGGGGGTATAGCGGCGTCGGGATACAAGGATGCTGATCGGTCGTCGATCCAGGAGTCGACGTCTCCTGCAGGGGTGTCGGATACTCGTTGATCGTGTGCCTCGTGAGTACAGTTGGATATCTTTCGATACGATACAACTTTCGCCAACCCCTTCTCCCCCGCCCCCCTCCTACCTCCCCAACCCGCCTCTCCACCCTCGTCATCCCTCGAGAAATATCCTCGTGTTCCCCGTGTGTTGAAAGAGTGTGCGCCTCGAGGAATTATTTCGCGACAGTTTCCGCCGAGGAGTTTCTGGGTTTCTCTCGCGGAGTAACGGAGGAACGCGTAACGCTCGCGTAATGTAACGTAATTTTTTTCTTTAAAGCGTCGTATAGTTCGACGTGCCGTGGCGGAAATAGAGGTCGGATGCAAATTACGAGCGTGGACGAGAGGTGGTGCGCGATGGGCACGGTAATTGGGGCGAGGGGACGCTGGCTCGGTGGGCGCAGAGGAGAGGATGTGTTGGATACTTTCCCCCTTTCCATCCTTCTCCGCTCACTCCTCTCCCTCTCTCTCTCTCTCTCTGTCTCTCCATTTCCTCGTTTCTCCTCTCCCGTGGCCCGCGTGCACTTTTTTCCTCCCTTTTCGGTAAACAGAAGTCACTGGCATGTAAAGTATACGGACGCAGGTAAAACCCGGCTCGCCGGTTCGGCTTTCGACGTAACGAGGGGGTTAGAGGGGGGGGGGGGAGGGGGGTGGTGTTATCGCGCACGGCAATGACTCGGTGGTACCCTTTGGACTAGACTCGCGTGTCACCACGTTTCTCTCCCCTTGGCCTCCCCCTCGTTCGTCAAGTACGAGGAACGGGTATACGCGAATACCAGAAATAATACTCGAGGCACGTCTAACGGCCGAGTCGAGGGTATCCCGCCGTCCCTCGCCTACACCGCTAGTGTGCACTGGCCTCGATTAGTTCTCGCTTAGAGAGTTGTGACCGGATTATTCTTTTTTTTTTTCTTTTTTTTCAAGGGGTGGTAGGGGGTGTGCTAACGACGTCACCGTGTCGAGTGAGTCACGGCTTCTAAATTGATCCCCCTCCACGATGTCGCTCTTCCTCCTCCTCGTCCTCTCCCACCCTCTCTCGCTCTCTCTCTGTCGCTCTCTCCTATCCCTCTCTCGCTCTTTCTCTCCCTCTCTCTTAGCTCGTCTACTCGCTCCTCGACATCTCCCTCATCCTCCTTCAACGCCATCAACGAAGCGAAGCGCGTTGATTTAATTCCCGATGCAACGTGCTCTTCGATTTACGCGATGGAAAAAGTACGTCGGTGGCACGGGGCGTAGAACGATCGTGCTTGGAATCGTTTCTTACGCCGCGCTTCCTATTTACGACGATCGTTCAATAATTTCGCAAGGTCACGAGGCCATGCCGATTCATCGCGTTAGGGGGGTTCGCAAGAATGATCGATTCCCCGACTCGGTGTCTCGCTCGGTTGGGTATAAGATAATGTACGTATTTCCGTGTACACGATACAGGAAACGTGCGATTAGTTTCAAGGTGTGCATCGAAGCTGTAGAAACTTTGACATTTTTTCGCCCTTCCCCCGTAATCGAGTACTCTGCATACAGGTATTCGACTTTATCGGCACGGGGTTCGTAATGCGCCAGAGTTGCATGAAATCTCAATGATACAGCGAAACGAGATATTAACGGTGTAGTTGGCGAAACAAACGAATCCATTGTCGTAATTCAATATCGCTCGCTTCCTTTATTTCATTCGCAATTCCTTATTAGAATTCTCTCGTTTCTACAGCGAATACCGCTGAATCCCAGCGTCGGCTCGAGGCGCAATTCAATACTCACCGTACCAACGTAATTTCTTTCCCAGATTAGGACATTGTCTGTCCGCGAAATCGTGTCCTGGCAACGGAATTGCCTACGTAGGTGCATGAAGATTCGAACGTTGGAAAGGGTATAGCAAAATTCGTAACCGATATATCTCGACCGCGAACCTTTCCGGGAAAGGTCAGTGTATGTAGATCAATTTTGGCGTTAAAGGATCAAGCGAGTGGGCGTATTCTCGCGAGGCATTCCGGACGAACGCACGATGGACCCTCTCACGCGATAAATTCGATATCCAAGTATTTTGAAATTAGAAATTCTTCGTAATAGAGTTACGTGACCGTTATAATTGGGAGACGCTTCGATCAATAAATCTGACACGGGGAGGGAACATTTTTAATCGATTCCCTATTCCGGGAACGAAGGAGCAATTTTCCTCGACGCCGATCTATCGGCGAGATTTTCCTGAGATTGAATCGTTACGGTGAGATAATGAGATCCAAGGAATACGTTATTTTCCACTTCGATCACCGTGATCATTGAACATCATTCTCACGCGCAATATAAATTTCGATATCTCATTTCGGATCAGCTCGATGTACGCTCGCTAGATTGGGACGCATCTGGAATGTCATCGAAATAACCTCTATATTTGTAGAGGAGGTTTAACAATCGAGATGGATACGCCGCTGTACGAAAATCTCCGAAATGGATTCGTTCGCCAAATTCTTTGTCCAGTTGACATCGATGCATATTAAATTGTCTAGCCAGATATGTCATTTTCTACTTGGGCCATTTCTATACGTCTCGATCTCTCCACGCGAATTACCCTAAAGCCCCTTCTCGTGCCAACAAATCTCGAATCACCATCCTTCTCTGTCCGCGGAGAGATATCCATAAACCCGAATCACACGCCCTGTCTTCCTCCATCGACAATTGGCACGGCGTATTTTATCCACTAGTTCAAATCAATTGTAATAATAACGATAATCGTTTATTTATTATACAGATATACGTACACAAGTATATCTACGCGAGTAAATGTTCCAAGTTCGCATAGTATTTCCTCAAACTTTTCTTAATCCTTTTAAATACATTCTTATCTCGAGTTACTTCCTCTTTCTTTTTTTATTTTTGACCCAGTAATTTGCAACAGGCCATAGAATGTACGCGAAAAATGATTACGAGGAGAAACGTCTCCCTTTACACTTATCGTGATCTCCGTTACTTACATTTCGTTCTTCGCAATCTTCCTCGTCTCCCACCAAAATGATTAGATTCGGACTTCCATTCTCCCCGGTGCGAGGTTAAAAAGCAAAAACACCTGATTTACAAACGAACCGAGATCCTCCACTTCGCGAGATAAGTATCGCCGAGCGCCCATCGTTCGTCCGACGCGACACTGTCATTTTCCACTTGAACCGAGTCGCGCGATCCGCGAGTAGCGAGCGCGCATTAGAAAATCCATTGCCACGTATGTACAGCGATCCTTATCATCCGATCTCCCTGATAATATCTCAGGGCGTTCCCCGACCGTCGTGCGTATACGCTACATACACACACATCTATATATACATCAGCCACAACGAATCTACGATTCGAAATCTTGGTGGCGCACGTAGTCGTATCTCTCAGCGTCGATCGCGGGTCGGGCTCTTATCCAAATTGAAACCTTAGCGCGTAGCGAAGAGTACGAACCGACTACGTCATTTCCCCACTTCGATCGAGGGGCTGGTCAGTGAACCGACGGACGCGCGTACACGTGCAGTCGGACGAGTATATACGACGGGTATCCGTCCACCGTGGCACGCTTGTGTACCGTTCGGTTTCGATCGAAGGGCGAGGTTGTCCCCAATGAATCTCTCGATGAATAATCCAAGGCGGCCCCCCTCCCGGTGAGTGGCCGTCGAATGGCGCCGGGAAATAACAGCCGCCGCTGCCAGGAGGAGAGAGAGAGAGGGGGGGGGAGGGAGAGATTTTTCCATCGTTGCATACTTGGTTCGGCGCATCCCGTTGATTAGTCGCCGAGTTCCACGGATGCTTGGCTCGCTCTCCGCTTTCGATTCCTCTCGCTTTCGATTTCCCTCGAAACGAGAGAACCCACCCCCCCCCCCTGCGGAGCGTACGGGGCACACACCGGCAGTAATAACTCTTGACTCGCGTTAACAGTTGGACGGTATTGGCGGGCTATCGATCGCGATGCGAGGTATCACGGGTGGAAAGAAGGTCAAGATTACGAAGGTTACTTTGGTTTATAATTAGAAAGAGTGGAATGCGCGCGTACGGAACTTGGTGGCGCGAGAACGTCGTGCGGCGCGCGTAGATCGAAATAGATCTCAACGTGTTTAAAAGTAATCTTCGTGGTTCGTCGAACGCGATAGATTGAGTAACTAATTACTTGCTGGTTTCGTCGTCGAACGAAGCCAAGATTCTATTTGCATCGCGTTTCTGATTATCGCGATGACGACGATATATGGAAAGTGGAGGTAACGACTATGAGAATCTTAAAGAAGTGTAGTTTTCGAAGATTTCGCGAAGTATCGCGTACAGTACTGGGATATCGTCTCAGAAACCAGTTTATTGCTAGCATTAATTATGTTATTATCTGAATCGCGATAGCAGAACGTTCGAGGCTCGGGATCACGTTATCGTTCCGCTCATAGCCAGCGCGGCGTTGAAATAAAAAGCGTCGGTGCGTCCACACGGCAACGTCGTTATCGCTATCAATAGCCCCGATACGCCTTTGCGAAGGCAGGTAAGAGGGTTGCGAAGGTGCGTGTACGCGCGTTTGTTGCCGAGCGTCGCGTCGCAACGAACCGCGCTTCATCGTTCTAACGCTGAAACTTCTCGAGCACGCTCGCATTGGCTGTTGAACCGGTAGGTTCATTGGCTCCGGGTTGTAGATAGAAAATACGTGTACACGCGCCACCTTCGTTGGTACGCACAACGTTTCTTGCGTGATCGTCGCGCCGCGAATTTACATCGAGTCATTACGACGATGAAAACTGCCTTTACCGGAGTTGAATTGCGGAAAAGTGCGCGTTGGAATTTCCCACGAACGAACGAGCAAAATGTAAACTCGTAATTCGATTTCAATATTACGCTCTAGGTTCGCAAGTGCTCGCCGTTGCGCCGTAAGGGCTCTTGTTAACGAACGTTTTTTTTTACCGGATACCGAACCGGTGCGACTCGGATCTCCTTGTCTTCCCTTGTGGAAAACAAAGGAAATCCGTGTCGCAACGGCCCGGTAACCGGCAGATAAGCGTTCGTTGACGAGAGCCCTAAGAGACCGTTCACACGATACCAAATTCGTCGTTCTGCCGTATAATCCAGTGGCAACGTAATTTACATGGGCACGTTCAGACGACACGGTAAAACTAGCGATTCGGTCGATTTTGTCATTCGGTTTTGTCACTGCAAACCGAAATCGGTCATACGGTGAAAAAACCGATTCGATTGGTGATGGCAATGTATATTTCTATACGCTGCGTTCAGACGATTCGGTATTTCTAATTTTTACCCAAACCGCGTCGACCCCGCTTGTCATCTACCTTTGAGATAGACGCAGACGGGTGATACTGAAAACCATCGAATAAATAAAGCTCGCGTACCGTAGGTGTTGCGTGCGATAAACAAAAACCGTACACCGTCTGAACAGTCCAACCGACAAACGCCGAATCTGGAGAATAACCGATTCGTGAAAAAAAGAAACCGTCTCGCGTGAACGGGCCTCTAACGAATCTCGCGGAAACGATGGTATCGAGGGCGTAAAGATAAATACAAATTGGCGAGAAGCGCGTCGCGTAGATAATCTACGGATTACGGGCGTTTATGACATCGCAGCTTTATCGTCCGGCACCCTCGTAATTTTCTGTCTTCGATGTTTATCGTTCTCGGAAGCGCAGTCGATGAATCGCAATAGCTCCTACGCCGCGCTGCTGCCCTCGGGAACTGCAAGGTTGAATTCAAGGCTGGAGATGTAGGTTCAGGGCAGAGATAAGAAATACTTTCCCTTCGGCCACCCGTTGGGGGAGATAGGGCCGTGAGTAGACGCCTCTTCATCGGATAGAAGTGTCTAGACGTCTGACCAAATACGCGCGCTTCTCCTGCCAAGAGGCGGTGCTGAACCGGGCAGGCAACCGGGCAGTGACGAAGCGTTCAAAAGATAATATTCTGGGGTAGTTTGACGAACCGGACCGGGGGAAAAAGAGCAAGTGGCGCGAGGAAAAAACTCGACGGAAGCTGTGCCGAAGCGCGAATCGAAGATTTTGTCCGTCGATTTATCGCGTACGATAGCTTCGAACGATTAATCGAGAGGTGCTCGTTGTCAACCGCGATACCACCCGGTACACCGAGCTGTATTCTCGATCGACGTGATTTCTTTTCTTTTTTTATTTTCAAAATCCGTGTCCCCCCCTCGTCGTGTTCTTTAACGGCGAAAACACTCTCGACGATGGGTTAAAAGGGATCGCGGCAAAAATCCATTGCGAATGGAAAGCGAGATTTAAATGCCGTGTACGAATAAAAAATTCAGCTCCTCGGTTTACTTCGCGACCCCGAAGTCTCTTTCAGTGTTCCATGAAAGCAACTCGGACGAGAAAGTTCGACGTTATGTTTCTGGTGGCGCACTACTCGCAGTCGAAAATGGAGGTTGAGCGAAACGCGGTCGCGCGCTGTACGGTTGATTAAATGCGAGCGTTCCTCCCGACAAAGGTCAGGGGTTAAAAGTTCGGAGAAACGACCGAGGGGGTCAAAGACGTTAACGATTGAGCGGCATTGTGCGGCACGTAACCCGACGGCGCAAAAGAAGGCTCGACCTCGCCTCGCCTCGCCTCGCCACGTCAACGTACAATTTATTTTTGATTTGCCGCTGGATCTTGAAACTTCGAGAGTCACCGGATCGTATTAATCGAGAACCCTCGTGTCTCGTAAAGGAAACGGGGTTAAACAATATCCGAGCGTACTGTTCGCTCGTGTATAATAACAAAGTACGAATAAAAGTTTCGCGCATCTTTCCTGAGCGTAGAACTTTTAGAAATAAATTAAAGACCCGCGTAGGAGATAAACGACGTGGACGTAAGGCTTGAAGCAACGTCGGGGCCCTTTAAGCGAGAAAATCCTTTTCAATGAAACTCGTTTACTAAAACGTCGGATCCTCGTCGATCGACGAAGCAATTAATGAAATCATACAATGCGCGGAAGGACGTGAATTATCCGACGGCAATGTTTATTCGAGAGGACCCGGAAGTGTAAATGAAAGTGCACAAATTGAATTGCAGATGGAGGAAGAAAAAGTTGAAAAGCTGCCTCGGCAAAGCAATCGTATCCGACCCCGCGCGAAAGTCAGCCATAAATATTCTTTCCATTATTAACTGTCGAGAAGCCGATCCAATCTCCATTTCTCTGTTGCACGAAATCGAGAATATTCTAAGTGCGCGTATAAAAGGTCTCGCTCTATTTGTACATTTTAATTAGGGGCGAAGACCCACGAGTAGACGTACAGGGTGAAACGCGTTACGTTGATCTCAAATTATTCCCTCGTTAGTCGAACGATTGTAATTTTGTTTTTTAATGTCCCGCAATACGGTTCGACGAAACTCTTGAGATAATTACCAGTACACATTTCATCCGTTTAATCGGCATCGGATATTGTACAAATAAATTAATAAAAATCTTTCACGTTTCGCAACTACTTCGGTTTATTTAATATTTCAATAATACTGTAAGTATTACGATGAATCCTGTAAATCGGAAAAGTCATGTTTGACTTGAAAAATTGTAATGGCAGATAAATGTAATTTACATTTAAATCTATGGATATCGTCCCAGAAACGAACAAGTTCGTTCGCGAAAATAGTTTTGCGTTACGCAACGCGTGTCTACTACGAATGAAAATTCTTCTACCTTAGGCTCATCATAAAATCGTAGCTGACAAAAATAATACAAAATGTAGATCGCGACTCGAAAGAATCGATATTATTGCTATCGCTTTGTTACGTACAATCGCGAGTAATTGAAGTTATTCGTATTTATGCTCTCCGAGTAAAGGAGGAACTCAAGTATCGAGGGTTGATGATCCGCGGAGGGTTCGAGTCATGGAAATTCATCCTAAAACGAAAAGCTAATCGATACGAAATTTCAATCTTCCTCGTTAAGACTCGTTTCCCTTCGCCTCTGTTTTCCCTGCTTCCGCTTTCCCATTCGACGAGCCCTCGATTAGTTTTCACCCCTGTATCGGGCACTCAGGATTTTCTGATCAAGTCGACGGCGTTAAAGTCAATTACGACGCAAATAAGCTCCACCCTATTCAAGGTTAACGCGTAATCGTTTACCGTAAATTCGCCCTACGGATTAGTTATTTACAACTTATCAATAATACGTTCGTTACGAATCGACGAGGAATCCATTAAAATATAATCCACATTGTTATTACATATCTGTGTCTCTCGTTATTCAATATATTCGCGGGACGAACGCGTGCGCAAAATAATACTTATACGTTCCGCGACAACGTTAGCGAGCGACGATATCTTAAGAAGTATCGTAGAAACTTTATTTATAGTCGTTCATACTTAATTTAATCGGGGCTCTCGTCGCGAGAAAAAGTTCTCCCCCCGATAAAAAGGATTATATTATAAGAACCGTTATCGTAGTTATTCCCGGCATCCCCTGCACTCACTCACGCTATTTCGACGAGAAACATCGATTTCGACCAACCCTTCGGTAAATGACGGCGTCTCGCGAGGAATAATAAATATACGTATTTTCGAGTGCCGGGGTGGGAGGTGGGGCAACTGTTTCCGCCGAGACAAACTTTTGCCGTAGCGGCCGTCACGATAAACTTTCTTTTCGGGCCATAGTTTGATCTCTGCCGTCGGTATCGGTTACCGCCCAAGCGTTATCTCGAGACACGCGGGAATTCATTGTCCCTTTCCGCGCACGGAGGAAACGTTTCACGGCCTCGAATCGTATCGCGGTTCGTACGTAAATACGCGGAGCGGTCGATGTAGGCCAGAAACGACGAGAGGCGCGAAACTGGGCCACGGTGCGTCGGCCTCGGGGCTAGAAATACCATTGCCGGTTGTGTTCGAAAGAGCCGGTGAGGAGCATTCGTTCCCGATTAAAATTTCCTCGATAGGGTTAGAACGTACCGCGTTGAGAATTCGTTCGATTCGGGATAAACTTTCATCTCCCGCGATCCAATGATTTTCATTCTTTCCAATTTTTTTCCTCCACGCTTTCGATCAGTGATTCCTCTCTCTCTCTTCATCCCTTTCTCTTGCTCTCGCTCACTCGCTCTCTCTCTCTATCCTACCCGCGGCAATGTCTCCCATTCGCGGTATGAATGAAACGAGCATTCTCAATGCGAGGGAATAGTACAGTCCAGAGTGGGAAAATACAGTTACGCTCGGTTTCAGATTTCTTTGGAACAATGATTCGAACGGAATGGAACAGATGTTTAAATGTTTTCGATACGGTTACACGGAACATGAAATTCAACGATAATTTTAGCACTTTTGAAGAATATTTGATCGCATCGTGTAAATGTTACTATCGTTGAAATGGCCACGGATTAATATCCAAGGAACTACACGCGGGGGTTTGATGTTCCACAAAAATCGTCGCGAAGCGATTTCATAATTTTCTAACAACGCTTTCGGAGATGGGAAACATATCTAATCGTTGAAATCTAATGATAAAATATCCCCTCGAGCAACGCTACATCATTTTACTTTAAATTCGAATCGGTAGTTCGTCACGGCCCACGAAATTTTCCCCGAGCATCGTTCCCCTACGTCCCACTCGGAGGAAAAATTTACCTTCGGTACCGTAACAACGTTTACCTGAAATTTAAATTGCCCGAAAGTACTTTCCATCCAACCGTTCACCGTCCCTCTACGTGGCAACAACAAATCACGATCACCCACCCTTACCCTATACACGTTGTTTCGTCTCAAAATAGCCTCGGCATCTTCATCGAATCGCTCGTTAGACCTCCCGCTATTTACCCGACGTCCATCAAAGTGGTCCGAAATGCATTTTACGCGATATCCGCGACACGCCGCGACGTGGCGCGTCTACCTCATAAGGATAGGCGTCAAGAGAGAAACTAGATTACGCGAGACGCGCTAAAAGTGGTCAAAGAAGCCGAGCATCGAGGGAGGCGCTCGTCTCCGTTTCCCTCCCTCTCTCTCTCTCTTACCCGCGAGACGGGTAGAGGGCGAAAACGAGAGAAAGGATAAAGAGGGGTTGAGGAGGGTGAAAGGGAGGTACGTGGGGGGTGGAGGGAAGGTGAGAGAGTTGTCGTCACAGTGGCGCCTTCTTTTTTTGCCCTCACCTCGTTCTTCCCTCTCTACGTTCTCCACCACGTTCGCCGTGCGTAACCACCGGGTCGTTGATCTTCCCTCGGCGAAGAGTACACGCGGCCTTCTTCCGTCCTTGACAGTGAAGCGCGCTCACGCGCGAACAAGGGTCTCGCGAAATTCCATGGCCAGGTTACTGGAAACCTTTACTTCTCTCTCTCTCTCTCTCTCTCTCTCTCTCTCTCTCTCTCTCTCTCTATCTCACCGACGCGCAGCTAATTCACGAATCGTTTCCGCCGGACGGAGCTTTAACAAAGTTCGCGAGATACTTTCGACATTGGAATCTCGTCATCCGTGGAACGTCGTAACGAACTTTCGCCGGTATTGGCGAATCCGAGCGAGAGAGAGAGAGAGAGAACGCGAATTCGTCGCGCGCCACTGATCCGCCGCTGTTTTGCGAGGAGACGATATCCGTTACGTTGGACTCGAATAATAAGAGAGCCGGCACACCAAATACATTCCGTTACGTCACGTCGCGTCTTCCCTTGTGTTCAAAGGAGAAGGAGACATCGAAAAATTGCGTTCATCTTTTTTTCGACTCGTGGGAAGACGCAACGTGACGTAACGGAACGTATTCGGTGTGCCGGCTCTCTAAAGCTGTTCGCCGCGACTTTTCGTCATTCTTCGATCGGGAAATTGAAGTAACCCGCTCTTCCAGGCACGCGTGGCTTCGAGCAGTCGTTGCACGAGAACGAACCGCTTTCTCTTGCGAAACAATTCGCAAAGTTTCGTAGCTGCTACGGAATACCGCAAGTTGCTAACGATATTTCGTTTTATCTCGACTCCTAATTCCGGGGTAGTAAAAGGCCATTCGGAATGCCCTTAACGATCGGTCGTTAAAAAAAAAAACTTTTCACGGCGAGAACTCGACCGACATTCCCAACCTCGTTTCTTTACAAAACACTGCCTTATTCAACGATTCTCTCCCGGCCGTGTATATCGTAATGCGCGCCGTTAACCTCGCGTAATTCAAACTATTATCACGCCATCGAGCGAAGCTCATTGTCGGCATTCCATGAAGCGAAGATCGGCTCCTTTCTTTCCAGATTGCCCGCGCCGCTGAGATCTTCCTGCAGGATGGCAGGAAGTAGCCGAGGAATTCGGCGAGAACCCGAAGAGTCGACGTTTCCGAGTAATCGCGGCACACGAAGCTGGTCTTCGTGGGATTAGGAAGCTTCGGGTGGAAGCTGCGGCAAGGGAGAGGGTGGTTTCTTCCCATCGCTAGTGATCGAGATGAGCGATCTACAGGCCACCCTCGAGTTCTCCCTCGAGCTTTGCAAGTTTTACAATGTCGACCTCTTCCAGCGTGGGTGAGGGAGCGATTCTCACTATGTTTGCAGCCACTTACGATCGAACTGGTTCGCGAAGCACTATCGAGCCCCCCTACCACCCCTCATCGCCCTATGATTTTCAATTTCGCAGATATTACCAGATTCGCACCGCCCTCAGAGTGTCGCCGAAGCTTCCCGTTAAGGTCGAAGTCAATCAACTGCGGAATCGTGAGTATCCCCCCCCCCTCGAATATTAGAATATCTCGATCGCGCTGAATACCGAGGGTGAGGCATTGAAATAAAGGAAGACCACTCGAATAACGTCAAACCCAGACTTTTTCGGTGAAGGGAAAACGTAAATGCGTAGAAAGAAATAAAATCGAAGAGATTCGAATATTTCTCCGCGCGACACCAAATAACTTGTACTTGGTAGATTTCCCTATCGTTCCCCGAAACAACGTAAGAATTTATGCGATCGGTCCGCGCAGTGCCTCAACCCGAACATCGCGGACTACTCTCGCGATATACCGAAAATAAAAAGAAATATACGACCGATGCAAGAGCCAGCCGGATCAGAGTACATTTAAATCGTTGGCAGTACTGAGCATCGTCTTCCCGGTAGTCGGTGGGAATCGCATAATCTAGAAGACACCGCGTCTATTGTTCCAGACTCTCTGGAGGCACCGGGTACGAGCAAGCGCTTTCAGATCCTCTACAGAAATGAGGAGGTGACACTTGGCACTTCGGTACTATTCCGAGCGCACGTGCTCGTGCACAGTCATAAGATCGAGGAGGCACTCTCTCGCACCCACTTCAATCTCGGCGTCGAGTTATGGTTCAGCGAGCCGACGCAGCCGGGGAACATGGCCTGCGTGTCGTCGAGGTGAGTACTTCGCTTCGTAGCCACTCTCCGTTTCTCTGTCTCCCTCTCCCTCTCTCTCTCTCTCTCTCTCTCTACCCCTCGACGTTTCTTCCTTCCCCCGTTCTGTGTTTCTTCCTTTTCTTTTTTTTTTCTCTCTCCTACCTCTTCCTCCTTTTCATCCCACAATAGGCTTGCCATCCAAGATATTCGAGAGACGATGATTAACCGTGGATAGGCAACGCCGGAGAGGGATATTAGAATCTCAGATTCCGTGATTACTCGACGAGACTTATTAACGGAACGAGGATCGATCGATAATCTTTCTCGCGTTGTCCCCCCCCCTTGTCATCCTCGTTACACGTCCGACGTTTGACGCGCATTGTTTTTTTTTTTCCAGGGCGTTGCAGCTCAACTTTGTGCCCACGAAGGGCCTCCACTATCATCTGCCGGTGCTCTTCGATTACTTTCATCTCGCCGCTGTGTCGATCACGATCCACGCCTGTCTGGTGGCACTTCATCAACCCTACATCAAGTCGGTATCGCCCACACCCCCCCCCCCCCCCCATTTTCGTTTCTCTCGATGCGTAATTATCGATGATTCTGTTTCTGACTCAAATGATTTCTCTTGTTTCCACGATCCGACCCTTACGACGTGATATCGTAGGAAGAGCATACTTCATTACGTGCAAAGCTGGTGAGTGTGTGCTAGCGTAACGAGATTTCAAATATGTTTTAACGAGCTTCCGCAAATGTTATGTAGATATACTCTCTTCTTTTTTTTCTCTTCTTTTTTTTTTACTCGTACGCGTAGAAAACTCCATTTATTTTTATTCCCCGTCGATCGGAATTGCGTCCAGTTATTCGTGCAATTTCTGAATAAAATCGACCCCGACGGGATTTTGATTACGCTTTAATTAAAGTTACATAAAGATCGTTAAAACGTCGAATGTGCTTGCAGCGCGCCACGGGGAGGCAAACCCTGGTTGCAGTTTAAACAGCCCGCAGCGAACGGCGATAACAATGCTGTGTTCGGAAATATTGTGAGTTCGAACCGTGTCAAAGTTGATTTAATCCGCGCAAGCGATACCATTAGTTTTATCGCGCGAATTGATTTCAGGAGACCACGACGAGATGCGTGGGATCGGCTACGAGGATGCAGCACGCAAGATTGGTTCAGCAGGAAGTGACGAGGTTGCTACTGGCAGCCAGGGAATCTTTGCTCAACGATTTAGCTGACTTAGCACGGCTTCTGCCTTCTTGGCAGCAAAGGGCGCTCGAGCTCGCTCAGAACACGCACAAAGAAATCACCAAGGTCAATCGGCTAACGCCACTTTTCATATTCTCGATACGTAGCTTCCGAGGGCTTCTCGGGGACCTTGACTCGAACGTACGGTAACGTTTGTGTTCAACAGATGATGGACACCGAGGAAGCTGACATAGCTCAACTCTGCGCACAAAACATTGTCCTTTGGCAACATTTTCTGGAAGCGTTCTCAGGCCGGGAAGCGGTTCATCAGCATCTCGCGCGAATTCATCATCAGTTGAGGGTGAGAAACGATTATCCTTACGATCTTATCACGTACCACAGCGACGAAGTGGCTAATGCTCTTACCCCTTCGGCTTTTCAGGTGAAACGTTTCGCGGAAGGATTTTTCGTGTTAGAGAATCCCAGAACGTCGGCGGCGGGCTGCTACGACGCTAATTATCAGTCTTATCAAGCGGTGAGCGAGGCAGCGAGAAGATCGCGCTATCTCGCCTCTTTACCACCGCTCCCCGTGCACTGTCCTGAATTGGACGGTGATCTTCATTCGTTGCCTTTGATCTTCGAGGATCAGTACGCGGACATGCAGCAGAGGCACAGAAACAGCGGCAAGTAGCTAAAATTAAATCGAGCAGAAGCGTTCCATCCGCGCACGACGATCGATGAGGGACTAACGAAAACTATTTGTCACGCAGTTCCCGGTATGGACGACTGTAGTTGCGGAATAGCGGCCATCTTGGAGTCCCGTGCCATGGGCATCTGGTCGCCAAGGAGCGAAGGTGCCGCCCAGGACATCGGTTCCATTCAGGGTCGTCTCACGCTGACGCCATCCACTCTGCCCGCCAGGCACAGCAAGTCCCTGGATCAATTGGGCCCGGAGATAACGCCGTTGCAGCCGAGAACGTCGCCGAAGACCCTGCCCAGATCGGTGTCGACGCAATTGTTTCCGCGGCAGCGTGGCGGCGGTAGGAACGCCACACCGCCGGCTACGGTACCCGCGAGAGGAAGGCCAAGGTCGACGGCACCGTCCAGTAGCACACTCTTCCCTCCTTCGGGCCAGCAAGCCTGCTCGGCGCCAAATCCATCGCTGGGCTCGACGCCCGTCGTACCCTTGCCGCGCGCGAAATCCACTCAGATGTTGGTACCGAATCGACAGCACGGCGACCACCAATCGACCTCCATCACGTCCCTCTTGGCGGAAATGTTCCCCGAATTGCCGCCCACTGGACAATTGCCCGGCTATAGGCCGTCCGGGAAGTCCTGCGAGCAGACCCTGACGATACCGACGTGCATGGGTACCTTGGATCTCAATCAGCTGACCAATTGCTGGGCCGCCGAGAGTAAGGCTGCCAACGCCGGAGGAGGTAATTTTCTTTTCTCACGGTTTTCTGATGGTTTAGGGGAATGGCTGACCAAGATGGATGAAAAGTGTACAAAAAATGCATTTTTTAATACGGTTTGATTACCTAGAAAAACCCCATTCGTCCTTTTCGGAAAAGATACAATTTTCTTTTCTCTCGGTTTTTGATGGTTTAGTGGAATAGCTGACCAAGATGGATGAAAAGTGTAAAAAAAATGCATTTTTTAATACAGTTTGACTACCTCGAAAACCCTCATTCGTTCTTTCTGGAAAAGATACGAGGTTTAGCCTCGCGTACTTGCACTTGGCCCGAGACGAGACCTTGTACTCTTGTTCGCGCGGTAGGAGAAACGGGACAGCCAAAGTCCCTAGCGAACGACGTTGGACAGTCTTGATTTAGGGGAATTTGAATCGTTACTTTTAACAGCGTTGCACCGTTGTCATTAAGTAAAGAATCGTACCAAGTTCAATTAACTCGTAACTGTTACGAATAAACATAAAACGATACCTCGCGTCTCTCTGCTCGAAAGAGAAAAAAATAGAAACGATAAACCCGAGGTTCGATCGTTCGTTGCAGATTTCCACTCCCTCGACACTCGGAGAATTCGATTAGAGCCTCGAAGCCATCGACTGGCGTCTCGTCAGCCGCTCTCCGCGGTGGGCAAGGATCAGAGCAACTTTTTGTCGAACAAGACCACTATCAACGGCGAGAGTTTTCTGCAAGAGCATCAGCAGCCTCTTCACACCGCTACCCTGGATCGTGTGACGTATCGAGGGAATTCCAAGAAGCAAGCTCATCAAACGGGTGGTAAATACAATCAAACCAATGGACTGGAGTCGAGGAGATATCACACGATCGGAAAGACAAGCTCGGGATCGAGTCAGCGAAATCGAGAGATTCAGGATCCGGTGAACGGGAGCGCACTTTCGAGCAGCCACTCCCTCTTACCCGAGCCTCTGTACAGGAGATCGAATTACTCAGCGACGACCACGGATTCTTTCTTCTATCGTACCAACGGCACCAGCGGTAGGACGCACAACGACGCCGATCGACCGAGGCGACCGAAGAGCACCGAGAGGCTACTCGACGAGGTAGAGCGCAACGAGTGTTGCGACATTCGAAGGGAGAGACCGCGTAGGCGGGAGGAGAGGCCCGCCGTCAAATCGCCGCGAAACGGAGTAGGACCGGGTGGTCATAACGAGGAGAAACATCGGCGCCCGAAGAGCGAGAAGAGGGCCACGGAGAAGACGCCGCCCGAGCCACTTTACGAGGTGATAGCTCCGAAACCGGAGCCGAAGAAGGAGCACCGATCCGAGAGGAGGAGGGACAAGCACGGCAGGAGACCGCACTCCGCTCCGGTGCTGGACACGGATCATCCTAACGAGGAGAGCAGGAAGTGCGGACACAGGAATAGGAAGCCAGCTCCGCCGCCACCAGCGTATCAGGATCCAGCGGTGGCGCCATTACCGAAGTATCGTCATCCACCCGCGGCGCCCACGACGAGTGTATTGGAAGTGGAGAATAATAATAAGATCATCTTGAAGGTACCGTGTGCAATTTGTATCCTGCGTGAGCGTTGCGCGCTATGTACGATGTAACGATAGGTACCCTCTCGCCCCTTCGTAGGAGTTGGAAAGGAACACTGTATAATTTATTTCGGGATAGATGACAGTACCAACAAATTTCATAGTACTGGAATCTCGTTTAACTTTTGAGCGCTCGCGTGGCGGGACGTTACGCGACCACTCGCTTGACCTTTTCACTGCCCTCGAGTTTACTTACATTTTTTTGCGCATTGTTAATTCATCATTGTTAATTCATTCAATAATATTGTTACGAATGTCATTGCCTTCTTGGCGTCCGGCATTGCCGATAGCCAGTTGTTAGTTGCGGAGTGCCGAGATTCAAATTAAAAATATGTCAATAGTTGTATTCAAGCTCTGACTACAAACGGATGTGTTCTTAACGTTCCACTAATAAACGTTACTTCTACAAGTATGTCCAATTTACGCTTACGTTCTCGCACGATTCGTAACAATACGAAGGACACAGAAATACCACCGAAACAACTGATCGTCGGTTTAACCCCCCGTCTTTTCAGGTCGAACCCATAAAGTCACCCGTGGATGTCCCGGTGATCAACGGCGCGTCGCCGATGGACGCCACGAGTGCCGGCGCACCGTTGCCCAGCGTGAAGAGACTGAGATGCGCCAGCGTGCCGGTGGCCCAGAACAAGGTCGTGGTGCCTCGTAGCGCGGTGTCCTTACCTTGCATGCCGATACGCGACAGCAAGGATAGCCTTAGCAACAACCTTCCCGTCATTCCGAATCCCCTCAGTCCGCCGTCCACGAGGCCCAGCAGTCCCACGACCAGCTCAAGTTCGAGCAACCTAACGTCCGAGTGTTCCGGATGGGTAAGCAGCGGCGACACGTCGAGCTCCGAGCAGCGTCGCAACGCCAAACTCTCGAGCGAGCAGCTCCGTCAGAAATTATCGAAGATTGTGCCGAGGAAGGAGAGACCGGTGAAACAGAAGGTGGAGGAGCACGCCTACGAGGAGGTGAGGCTACCACCGCCGAAGATGTTTCAGGACGAGCCACCGCCGCCGGAGGAGTTTCGCGATCCGCCGGCACCGATCGACAATCCTCTCTATCACGTTTACGAGACGGTGAAGAGGACCAGGAGTCCGAAGCAGAACAAGACGGCGCCTTGCAGCCCCCAGAGGAATAGGGACAGGGAGAGGGAGAGGGATAGCGCCTACGGTGGTAGGGACATCTGTCTGGATTGCTATCAGGAGGGTAAGGAACTCCTGCAGTCCACTCAGGACGACGTGATCAACTTCAAGAAGTGCAAGGAGGAGTTCAAGCGGCAGATGAGCTTCTCCGGGAAAATCTACAGGTTCGCATAACTGTTTGACGCATGATTAAGGTGTGTACCATTATCCTCGGATTGGCTTCCCCCGTTTCCCGCTACCGTCGTAAGCTCCCTAAAGGTTGACGTTTCTTTTCTCCCTTCCCCCCCACCCCTGATCCGTCGACACGCCTTCGAATTGATTTGCTTTCGTTTCTTCGATCTTTCCGTTTGTAGTTAAGTTCTTCTTTTGTACCTTATCCCCTCTAGAGAACGCAAGGAAGCCCAGTTGCGTTTCCATAAACGTGCCCATTCCCTTGGATACGGTGACCTCCTGAACCTGTCGTCGGTTCAACCTCTAAGATCGAATGTACTTCTCAGTGACTATCCGACCCTGGCCTCGACTCTACCGTACTTCCATATCAGCGACGAGTATCGGCTCTTCTCGCCGGAAGGTGCACACTTGATCATATGCGTCCACGGCCTCGAGGGCAACGCCGCTGATCTTCGTCTCGTCAAGACGTACTTAGAATTGGGTCTTCCCGGCGCCCATTTAGATTTTTTAATGTCCGAAAGAAATCAGGTGAGTGGGGGAGGGACGCTCATTGGCTAAGCGCCTACGGATCCGTTTTCGTTCGCTCACGATTCCATTCGATTTTTCCGCGTTTCGAAGGGCGACACTTTCTCGGATTTCGAGACAATGACTGATCGATTAGTAGCTGAGATTCTTCACCACATCGAGACGTCGGGCCTGAACCCGACGAAAGTGAGTTTCATCGGACATTCTTTAGGGACCATCATCGTACGTAGCGCTCTGACGCGACCCCAGTTACAGCCGCTACTCTCGCGTCTTCACACCTTTCTCAGTTTGAGCGGTCCGCATTTAGGCACCCTGTACAATACCAGCGGATTAGTAAACGCAGGTGAGTCCTTGCGAAAAGGTAAAAGATAAGGGGGGTCTAGTTCTATCGTACTTGACCCGTGACCGAGACCTTGTCTCTTTATTATTGCACGGACTACTCGGAATTTTCGTTACAGGTATGTGGTTCATGCAGAAATGGAAAAAATCGGGATCCTTGCTCCAGCTGGCGATGAAGGACGCGTCGGACGTGAGGCGATCCTTCATGTATCGGCTGAGTCAGAAGAGCAATCTGCAAAAATTCAAACACGTTTTATTGTGCGGGAGCGCGCAGGATCGTTACGTGCCGCTTCACTCTGCTCGAATAGAACTCTGTAAAGCTGCTGTACGCGATCCGACCGACCAAGGTGCGTTTGCCGAATTATCTTGACAGATTTATTAAGTTTTAACGAACCGCTCGAACGTTTGACCCACTTTCATTTCGTTCGAGTAATCACGATCGGCTTTCCTGTCGGTAAAGTGCTGATAGGAAATTGGAATTTTACCCAAGTACCCGGGGAAAGTTATTAACGAGACATTATTGATCGGCCAAGTTGCTGCCATTTTTATATGAAAAATATGACGTGATAGGATAGAACATGACAAATCAATTATACTATTCCGTGAAGTACAGCTATGACGTTAGTTTACCCGTCTTATCAAGAACACGTAAAATGAGTGATTAGTCGAAACAAGTGATAATTTGTCAACGATCTCACGTTTCCTAATATTTTCATTTGCATTCGATAACACTCACGAATTAAAACGTTCGTTCATACAATATGCGTGTACTTTACAAAATAATGATAACAAAATCTATCGCTAATACCAATGTACATTCCCCGTTCTGCTCTTCAGGTACCGCATATCGCGAGATGGTGCACAACATATTATATCCGGTAATGTCGGCATCCGGCGTAAGTCTGGTCAGATACGACGTGCATCACGCATTACCACCAACGGCTAACGCTCTAATTGGCCGCGCCGCGCACATCGCCGTCCTCGATTCCGAGCTTTTCATCGAGAAGTTCCTGCTGGTGGCGGGTCTGAAGTATTTCAGATAAGGAACGGACTATTTAGCGAATAAAAGAATGAGTATAATCTAATATTAATTAGCATCGAAAGGAATGATGATTCGGACACACCGGGAGACGGCTCGTCGTAACTGTCGCCGACGACTTCGATCTTCTAGAGACGACGCGATAGTCGCGATTGTACTAGGTATAAATTATAAATTAGTATGAACGTCCTGTCGACGATTGCACCGCTTCCTCTTCCACGGCTCTGCCTCCCTTCTCTCTCGCGGGGAAAGGGGTAGGGGGCGGGGGGGCAGACGAAGAGATCGCTTATTACTCGTTCGTAAATCTCGAAGCGGCGCGATCCGACATTTTTACACAAGCGCAACGACGCGCAACCACCGTTCGTGAATGTTTTAATATCGTCGTCGAATAATTTATCGTTAGGTTCCTACGTGTCGCTCTATCGATTAATTACCGTTATTACGCGCGTCGCGAGCACTATTCATAGACGAATTTGTCGAAAGGTTCATCGTTGAATAATCGAATCAAATGGACCTGTGTCTTGAAATCGGAAATGGGCCTACCCTCGACTCGCGGTTAGTAGCTAGTACTCTCTAGTCGTTTTGCGCTGAGAGGGAAAGAGAAAGGGAAAGAGCGTCGTTCGAAAGTGCAGGGTAGTTTGATACGATTGTGCAATTTTGCCATTTCTTTTTCCGTGATCTTGTCGTAATAATCAGAGAATAACTCTCGCCGTCGATCATCGGTGATCGGGCGCAACAATTATATCTACCACGAGGTGATTGCCGCGACCAGTTTTAAAAATCGAACATTTCGGCCTATCGCGAAAATCGAGAATCTCGGAAAAATTCATTACCTGAAAAGTATCCGTCGAGAGATCGTCGTCGGAAACGTTGATCAATGTGTCGGCACGAGGATGATACGAATGATCTTCGAAACTCACCCCGCGCGATCATCGCGTTTCCAAATGCAACGAGAGATTCGTTAAGGTTATCACGAAATTCGAGGTTTGTTTTTTTTTTGTTTTTTTTCTTAATGACGCGAGAGAAAACGGCACGGTGTTAACGCCTGTTACATGTAACCGCGGCGTATAGCCGGGTACAAGACGGGGGGGAAAAAAAAAGAAATTAAAAAAATTATATATAAGACAATGCAGGCAGACATTGTCCATTCGCTAGGAAAGTTACGAAACGTATGTCAATTGTTACCCTCAGATAAGTGTGAGTGCGTGCGATGTGCCGAGGATGGATGTGAAGCGAGTAAGAGATGAGAAATATTGTAATTAAGCTGCTGGGTGAGAGAGGACGGCGACGTTGCGCGGCGTGAAAAAAAAATGCGTGGATTGTACGATCAACCTGAAGAGAGAAGCGAGAAAAGGAGGACGCCAACGGAAAAATAATAATAAAATAAAATTGTGCGAGAGGGAGAGAGCGATTCTTTGCGCCTTCTCCGATAAGTGTTGACAGTTATCAGTGCGGCGAAAAGACGATACGGAGCAACTAGGAGGAGACACTCTTGCGTACGAGGAAAGAGAAAAAAAAGAAAAACACGAAACGGGAACGAAGTAACGGGAGTGACTAACATTTCAGGTATATGAAATCCCTCCAACACTAGATCTCAATTGCTCAGAACAATCTATAAAGAAAAAAAAAAAATTATATTAATTGTAATCAAGCAACGAGGACGCGCGACGCTCGCGTCTGTTAATTGCTAGTCGTGAGTTTGTCGCCGAGAGACGTGTACCCAGATTTTACGGTTTTCCGAAAAAAAAGAAAATCGACGGTGGGATTCGCGGTACGACTATGGCAATTCGATGTTCGATATTAACGATTATTCGAGAAGCAACGCGTACGATTCTCGCGGGGAGTTACGTCTTAATTAACCCTCCCGCGCGCGATTATCTTTTTCGTACTAAAACTAGTGAGATTTTTTCCAAGATATTACCCGAAACAAAAAAACTTGTCGTAGAGATCATTTATTTTAAATCACTATTGAAATGCTCGCAATTGTTATATTCCGCATGACAAGGAGTGATTTGCACGATCCTCGGAATAGACGATTTATACTTTTCATTAACGCGCATCGATTTTCTAAAGTTGCATCCCTTCGACAATTGAAACGTACCGATAATGGTATTACTCGCATCGATGTACTCCGATAATCCCGAGTTCGATACATCGAATGGTAAAATTGCACCTGATCGTACGGCGATTCTCCGTGTAAGTAATAATCGCTAAATGTAAACCCATAGCGCCCAATGCAAAACGTTTACCTACACATCTGTACGTATCGAGACCCATACAATGTACGTCTTTACACCGAACAAGAATTAACGCACCTGCGATATCCACGATTGAATCGCGGTGTATTAGATTCATATACGTCACGGTGATTACGACCTCGACGCGTTTACGATTGCGAGCACAGCTTTATCAGGATCGCGATCAGTTATTCGTCTCCGTTCGTTTGTATCTTAAACAATTGTTTCTACGGCGAACCGTAATCCTGAAGCACAAAACCCCTTTTAACGATGTATTCCGTTAAGATTCCATTCTCATCGTTAATCCGAAATTTTACGTACGATCAATACCTCCGCTCTAGATACTAGCGATTCGTCCAACGAATATTTTCGATTTATTTATCGATTCACACACGTTCACGCGTATGTTCGTTTTATACGATGTTTTTGATATCCATCGAAATTGTACGAATGTTATCATCGATACGATCATAAAGCACCGAACGTTCAGTACTTTCTACGGCGTATATTTCTTGGACACGATAATTTAATCGTTACGAGGAGAACGTTGCGATCATCGCGTCGCGCGATGTCACACGTTTTATAAAAGCGTGTTGTCTCCAAGACGAGGTGGAAACTTTTGCTACGTATGTATGTAACACGTTCCCCGCTATCGATCGGCGCGAAAGGGGAACCTGTCTTTTTTTTTCTTTTTTTTTTTTCCTTTTTCCGCCCCCGCCGCCAATCGTGGAACACTGTCGCGGGTCTGGCACAAAAGGAGATGAAAGGATTCAACGAGAAATTGAATATAGGGAGGAGACGACGAAGGCGCAAAGTCTGGTCCGCGAACCTTTAACGTTCGCTTTTGGGGGTTGGCAACACCGATCAACGGAATTTTCATTGCTCTCCTATTGTTTGCTCAATTACCATGTCGTTATTATAATTGTACGATTAACGCAGTTCTAGTCACAAATTGACTCTGTACTCGCCATGTACTTTAAGTTTTTATCTTACCAAGTAAGGCACACTTTTCTAGAAGTTTATCGATGACCGTTGAAAACAATACCGTCGCCTGGGGAAAAAAAAAAAACTGATCCACGGATCCATGGATCCGCGGTACGTGATCGGGAGCGTAGTTCTGGGCGAAATTGACAATTCTCTCGACGGCCGGAGGAACTTTCTTGACTGAATTTTCAAAGTACCTCGACTCTTCTTCCTTGATTTTGTACGTTCGTCATCGTTGAGATTTCAATTCCTTCCTTTTGAAATCCCAGTGGCGCACCCGTGATCGAACGATCGGCGAATTCTCTGTATCGAATTAACGGCCTCGAAGTGAAGGGGAAGGGAAACGTATACGGCAACGATGGAGACAATTATTTTCCAAAATAATTCCTCGACTTTCTTTCGTTCGACGCGCTCGTCGAAGTTCCCGATTGAGCCTCGACGACCTCGTTACTTGATCGATGCGCGAGCCATCGAGTTCGTCGTAATTAAGTTCGATTAACGGGAATAGAAACTGATTGTCGATCGGAGCGCTGCTGTAATTGAGAAAGACCGTGTGCCGTGTCTAACGAAACGGGGATTAGGAGGGGAAGGTTTGTAGTTGCAAGAGAAACACCAGTGAAGAAGTAACAATGTATACACTATACATAATATATGAATACATATGAAAAATGAATAAATCTACGTATACATAAATGAGATAGATTAATAAAAAAATCTCGAGTACTATTATTGTTACCACATAGCTTCGTTGAACGTTTATACCTTGCCCGAAGAATTTTGGAGTCACCCGTCTCGTCTCCCGTGACGAGTGCCCCGTTCGATTAAATTTGAATCGATACGGATATTTACATTGAAATAAAGAAGCTTAATAAAGGACTTTCTCATAATCGGTATACTTTTATTTGGTTAAAATAACAGATCAAGCCACATAAGTATTTCGACGGGGAAAACGTTCGCATAAAAAATAACAACTTTGTTTCGATCGCCCGTAAAAAAAAAAAAAAGAAGAATAAATAATCTCGCACGGCTCGTTAATCGACCGTGCAAATGTATCTCTCGGGCCAACATTGTCGATTTCGCGCTCGAAATAATCGAGGGAGAATTCGAGGAAAAAAGAATCGGGGATACGTAAAATACTCTAATCCGTTCGGTAACATAATCAATAAAATCATGACGCGCTACGCGCACCCCACGGCGGTCGCGCGTTTCACCATCGTATTTACACGTATACTCTCGCGGGTCCCTGGTAAATTTCGCAAAACGCAATTGTGCCGTACAAAAAAAAAACGAAGCAAAAAGTTGAGCAGAAAAACAATATCCTTTACAAAATAGTAATTTTGTTAAAATGAAAGACGCGATCGTCGGATAAAACCCACGTCGTTAATCTTTCGCCCCGCATTGGAGGCCGGGCCAAAAATTTCGTCTATTAAATCGCATTCAAACTAATCGCGATTGTCGGTGATTTACAAAAAGCTTTGCCCGTTGGTCCCGTGCGCTGCGTACTTTCTTTTCAGTCTTATAAAACTTTGCGAATTTTTAAACATTTTTTACTACGAATGCTCTGCGCATCCAGTGCCGCTCACGTCAATGAATATTCATTGGATCTGACGATTATATAATTTAACAAATGCCTCCCGATGGCCATTAAAAAGGATCGATACAAAAAATTTATCACGAGCAAACCACCGATAAAACAGCGGCACGCGGATGCCGAGCATTCGTAATCGCTTATCGTCGTTCTCGAAGGAGAGACCTTCTTGTTAAATATCCTCCTCTTGCAATTATCCTAAATAGTTTCCGCTCTCGGTCATCCCGTTTATGGGATTAATCTCGTCCTGAATGTATCCGTCGAAGTTCACTGGTTCTTCGTCGTCCGCGGAAATCGTCGCGTTCGACTCGGCAGCCCATTCCTCGCCTTGCTCGGTTTTATTCTCGTTCCCTGAGAATGCTTGCCCTGAAATATCATTTCGATGTATCGGAAAGCGGTTATCGATTGTCCCAGGTACGACGGTAAAGCGATATCTCTCACGGCCAGGGAATTGCGCCGATATTGATCGATGCCTCGCAATCAAAGTCGGAGGATTTGATCGACATATTTCTATTTTATCAATCTAATACCGAGGTGACAGTTTCACGGGCTCCGATAATTCTATCTTACGAAAGCAAAGCGGGGAGAAAATCCAGTGGGTTTGTGTCATCGAATCCCTACTTGTATCTACGGAACGATGGTATTATCGAGTTAAAATTGAAAATACATCGAGCAAGACCGTAAACGACATTGCGAAATATGGCAGGACCGAATGGCGGGTGTGTGCGCGACACTGCAAGAGAGAAAGAATTCGAATTACGATACACCGAAGAAATCTCTGAGCGCAGTTCGAAATGTCGCAGGACAGAATTGTACGAGCCTCACAGATTTAGGGATCCGTTCGATGTATCATAATTTTAACGCTCTCGTACCGCAGGTCCGTGAGACTCCTGCAGTTCTATTATGCGAGTGACAGGACTTGCAGGAGTCTGTGGCATTTCACCTCGGTATCAGAGGATCGAAGACGTTGATACCGACCTTGACCAAGATCCCGAGCTTTGCTCTGATAAGAGTAGTCTCTGGCGTTGGAGAGGCCCGCTATGACGCACGCACTGACGGCACTTCGATTGAGATTCATCGGCGACGCGTCGTACCACTCGTTACTGTCAGCGTCGTAACACTCGGCGTATGCGATCGTCGTAGATCCTGCAATTGCGATGAATTTATTGAGAGCTAATTATGCCTCGCTCATTCAGGTTTTCCGTTTCCTCGTAAACGGGTGTTATAGGTGTTTGATGCTTCTCGTTTACGGGAAAGGCAAAAATGCCACAAGAGTAGCCGACAAGATATGCGCCGTTTATAGCAACGGTGCTATAGCTGAACAAACATATTTCAGAAATAAAAAATTGGGGAGGTTCTGGAGAGATGGGGTATTCAAGTTGCGCGAAAGATCGAGAAAGTTTGTGGAACAAAATAACATCTATATGTTTCAATAAATGGAAATTTAAATTTAAGTCGGTTGCGTTTGAATTTTACTTCAGAATCGATACGAACTCTCCGGAGTAGTAGTTAATAGATCGCAGATCGATTATATTATTGAACGAGTTATTCGCGAAGAAAGGTGATATCTGTTAGGTATTACCATTGTATCCGCCAACGACGAAAATCATATCGTCCAGGATAACGGTGGCGAAGTTGCTGCGACGACTAAACATACCCGGGATCTGGTGCCAGCTCTCGGAATAATTAGGATTATAACGTTCGCCTGTCAAAACAGAAAAAGAAATTAACCGGTTAATCCATTTTCTTTCCTTTTAGCAAGAAATAGGTATCGAGGGAAATGCGTTAAAAATTTTAAATCTCGTTGCTTTCTATCGATGTACCGATAGAATTCAATCGATCAACGTATTAAGCCACAAAATGGCCTAAATCTCCCTTAATCCGACTTCTTTTATCTTTACCCGAACAAAGCCTGCTGTTTCCATCGAAACCGCCGAGGGCGTAAAGGCTGTCCCGAAACGCGATGAGAGAAACCCCCGATCGCGGGTTGATCATCGGATGAATGTAACTCCATTGGTTGGTCTCGACGTCGAAGACTTCGGCGGAACTCAGAATTTCCCGGCCATTGAAACCGCCGACGATATAGATCTTGTCCTGGAGAGCGGCAGCGCTCGCGTCCGATCTTTGTCGTTGCATCGGAGGGATCATTTCCCACTGATTCCTCTGCGGATCGTATCTCTCCGCGGAGCTGATCCTTATGCGACCATTGTATCCACCGAGGGCGTAAATCTTTCCCCCTTCGAAAATGTTAATTAGAAACATTGTACGTCGTTTCGGTGAAAATAGTTTTTTTTTGGCGATGCATGGTGCGAAGGATGCTGCGCTACAGCAAATTCGACATTGATAATATTTAAACGATAGTCCATTTTGGATTGGATCGATTGGATTACCGATAATGGCTGGTTAACGATTACTGAATAATTTACAAGAATTTTAACCATGGCTTTTTAAAATGTTTTTTTCCACTTTACGACTTATTGTAAAATTAGTAATATTTTTTTATCTCAACGTACAACTAATTGTACTCAGTATATCTCTCGTATCAGCGATCGAATCGCTTTTTTATTAATATAAATTTTATTTTATTATATTAATATAAAGTTAATATAAAATTTTATTATATTAATATAAAATTAATATAAAATTTTATTTTATTACTGTAAAATAATAACGATCGCGTCTTAATTTCATGAATCAGTGAAATGCACTTTCAAAATCTGCGAGAACAAATGTACCATACCGTGGACACAGACGCTGACGTAACATCTAGCGTGATACATGCAGGCTCGTTCCCGCCACTCTTTCGTAACCGGGTCGAAGCACCTGACCGTGTTAAAGTGCTGGTTACCATCGAAACCGCCGATCATGTAGATGAGGCTGTTGAGGGTACAAAGCCCGTGATAGGCTCTCGGTGTCACGTCCGTGTTCACTGATAGAAACCATCTGTCAGCTCTGGAGTTCACGTTCACGTGCGTTACAAGATTTTTTTTCGTAAGTCTCTCTCCTCGCGGCTACGTCTTTGTTCGTCGCGCGTTAAATACCGACAAATAATAATAATAATAATGACGATTCTCGAAATAATTCCATTCTTAGAGGGGGCGCGCACCTCGTGTCGTAAGTCTCGATAAAGTTCGTAGGCGAACCGGCGCTCCAACCGCCGATCGCAAAAAGAATTTCGTAAGGGATTCTCGGTCTTGCCAGAGGATTTCTCAAATCGATCTCGCCACCGTTCTGCTTCGCTTCTTGTTCGCTCAAATACACGCTCGCGGGAAAGAGGACACGTTGGCAGGCCTTAAACGTTCGTCGGAAAATGGAATAATTGTAATTATCACGGTTTCGGGTGAAAAAGCTTTCGACGTCGTTTTTAGACACGATCCCGTTTTATTGTTCAAAAAATTGTACGCACGACTTATCGCGCATCTCGTTGTCAGTTTAATATTTTATTGATCAAATCGTACTCAAATTACTGATCTCGGCGCGGCCTTTCCGATGGCTATTACAGTTTTTTTTTTTTAATTAATTGTTTAATACAGTTCAACCACCTCGAAAACCCCTGTTCGTTCTTTCCGGAAAAGATACAAGGTCTAGTCACGCGTACTTGTACTTGGCCCGAGGCAAGACCTCGTCTCTTGATTCGATTACAAACAAAGTTTGACGATTAATTTAAAGAAAAAAATAGAAGGTGATTATATCTCATCGAAAACTTACTGTTTATACGCGACATCCGATTACGAAATTCGGCGATGTTATTTCATTTAAAAACTGTACGGTCACTCGTTGGCAATGTAATCGGATCGGCATCAAATAAAGTTACGGTATTGATTCGATCGGAAGGAAGACGTCTTCGGTGGCGCGAGGGTAACGACCGGCGCGAATACTCACCTCGTCTTCCTCGATGATCTTCCACCCGAGGATATTGTTCGTGAAATAGATATAGCTCATCAATCCGTAACGTATACACTTCAGAAGTCTCGGTAAGTGCGCCTTTCTCTCCTCGACGTTGAATTCTACCCAGGTCTTGACAGCCTCGAAAACAATTTCCTCGTTCTTAACGTTGAGCTCGTCGTTGCTTAGAATCGCTTCGAGTTCGTCGTGCCGAAGGTGCTTGAACTCCGAACTTTCTTGGAGTATTCGCTTGAAACGATGACGTATGTACTTTCGACCCTTCTCCTCCAGATCGCGGCAGAAATAGTGTCTCGCGAATTCAAAGATACCTGAAGTGTCATACAAGTTCTAGAAATCGATAACGAGAATCGTTGAACCGATAAGCTCGAGGGAGAATTCTGATTGTACTTTTTTGCCGTCTTCTGGTTCGCAAACGAAAGCAGCGTCGCGCAAATTGGAAAAATATCAGAAGTGTCGTGGAAGTTCAAGAAATGGATAACGAAGATCGTTAAACTAATAAACTCGAAGTCGTATATTATTTTACTTTTTCCCTTCTTCTGGTTCGCAACAAAAGTACTATCGAGCGAATTCGAAGATATCAGAACTGTTACAGAAGTTCAACAAAAGTATAAGGAAAATGATTGAACTACTAAATTCAAATCGAGGAAAATAGTGCCCTGTAAATTGCATTATACCCGAACCGTCATAGAAATTCAACAAATCAATAAAAAAAGATCGTTCGACCGATAAACTCGAAACAGAAGTTAATCCAAAGCGTTTCAAAACCCCTGTCATTAGGAAAAATAACTTTTACCCAAACAATTTTCCGGCCGAAGTTCTTGCAAAAGGAACTGACAGCAAAGTTGAACGACACCGAGGACTTCGAACTGATCGGCAAGCGGTAAGAGTTGCTCGACGTTGTTAACGTTCACGTTACAGGTACCCGTGTACGCGTAATCGAGAATCAGACTGAAGATTTCACCGGGAACGGAATCGATCGCGACCTCGGTGGTTTCGCTCTTGCCGCCCTTGAGACTGTTGATGAAAAGGGCCTTGAAATACGGGCTGACCGCGGACAGGATGGCACGGTGAACGGGGAATATTTGATCTTTGGCACATCTTATCGCGCCGTCGCACAACTGCTGGTTGGCTCTGGAATTATTAAGGTAGGTCAGAATCATTGTTACGCGGTTCTTGAAATCATATATTCGAATATGGTTAAGATAATTTTATCCGCCCTCATTTTTAGACGAATCTGGTTTCTTATCGGATGCAATAGATTAGCGTTAAGTTTGGATTAAAAACTAGGATATCAATTCGCAACTCCGGTAAAATGAAGGAACACGAGTCGAATTTTTAATTTGTACGATTAAAATCATGTAATCCGCCTCATTGGCTCCGCGACGAATGTCTTTTCAAACCTAACGCGAAACGTTTCTATAAGCGTAACGTTTAAAACTAAACAGGATATCAATTCGCAAAGACCGTCGTCGGCGAGCCGAAGCAGGGGATTCAAATCGAATAAAGAGTAGATCTAATTAAAACATCCTATCGGTGTACACGAGTGCCCGATTACTCTAACGAACCTAAGCTCCGACCAAACAACGGGGAACTCGACGAGGGCGTAATTCGACGGTAGACACATGCATCTTCTGACTTTTGTCTCTTGCCTGCCGGCGCACTGCTTCAATTTAACGCCGGAAACGGCGCCCCGTGACATTCGACCGTGCAAAAACTTCCTCGGCTTTAGCCTACCGCAACCATCCATCGGCTCGTGGCTGACCCATGCGATCATAGTATATCGCTGGTAGGCCACCACGTGCCCTTCTGACCTTCCCACCGCCTTTCCGTTCAAACTTCCGCTTTTACTTCCTCCGTTCCGACCGATCGTGCGCTCTCGTATTCGCTCTCGTTATCGACGCGAGTCCCGGCAAGCCAGAGATTCGCGGCCATGACAGAGGAAGGCCGAAACTTTCAACTGCCGGTCTCGAAGTATCGGCGAACGAGCTTTCGATCGGGATCGGTTTTTTGCCGATCGATCCTCGGCACACTTCGCGATGGAGAGATCGCGTTGATAGACGGAGAGTGCCCCGATCGGAATTTTTAAACCAAATTCGGATATTGATTAATATCGTGGGTATAATGGTTAGAATTATTTAACGAATATACGTGCAATAACGTTAACAATGCGAGGCTGGACAAACGCGCTAGATAAATATAGCCTATGGACCGGCAGAATTTCAATTTCATCGCGCTACGTTAATTCAGTTGAAACGCCACGCAAAGTTACACTCGTGTCCTGCGGTAATACAGCGATGCTAACAAAATTACCGATGCATCGCTCCATAAACGATTCCCCGTTTCAAAAATGTAAATACATTTAAACTTCGGCACGAAACTCAGTTTCGGTAACGAAATTCGGATTTCCCTGGAGTCCACGAGAGAGGGAGAGAGAGAGCCCACTGCGAACGAGTGAAACGAAGCATATACCGAAAGCGTCCTCGCCATTTATTCCACGTCTCGTTTAAAAAAAAAAAACTGAAAGACACGCGTCATCGAGCGTAGAGCTCAAAATCTCTCCAATTCTTTTCAACGTACGACGGAGATACGAGCCCCCGATCACCGATTTCGAGGACACGACTAGGGGCGGGGTCGAATTTCGCGTGGCCCAACGCGGTCAGACGACGGCGGGATCGAATCGTCGCAATCGGAGGACCGAGAAACAAAAAGCCGCACACGTTCTCGGCACGAAGGTTAAGGGCTGCCCCGGAGGGGCGAGGGCGCAACGCACGCACGCACGTTTACGCATACACCGAAACGCCGGCATGAGCTGAAAGTCACGTGGCACGCAACCGCGCCAATCAATATCGGGCTATACGGGGTGTGTGCGTTCTCACCGGGAGGCAGTGAATACCGGCGAGCAGTCGCAGCCAGTGCGTTCGCGGCCGTCAACCACACCTTATCGGGAACCCTGCCAAATTTTTTTCTCTCTCTCTCTCTCTCGCGGATCACGCACGACAGGCGGAACACCCTACGGCGACACATTGCGCGCATACCGGCTATCCTTGTCGCGCGTGCACCGAACACGTCGGGGCGAAACGACGCTCGTCGCTTCTCGTCGCGGGCTGCCTGTTGCGGGGTGCCCCGAAACCCACGAAGAATTTTTCGATCGCAGGTACGCGAAGGTACGAGGAGCGGGAGGGAGAGAAACTCAAAGTGCAACGGTGAAAAGATTCGGGCACGGAGATTGTTTGGCTTTTCTGTCGGTGACTGAGTTTCAGAATTTTTCTCGAGAAATGTAGGAAATCGTGAGAGAAGAGATTTTTTTTTCTATAGTCTCGTCGCGTGACTGAAATTAAATTTCACCGCGGTGGCGCTTGACGGAGACTTTGAGATTTTGTATTGCCTTTTAGCGCAAGGACGTTCGGACTTATTAAGATTTTTATCTGATCTTTGAGTGCAACGGTATTCCGATTTATTGAGATTTTTGTAAAGTACATTGAGTTGGCAAGGCGTGATTTGTTAATATTTTTCTAAAATCTTTGAACAAACGAGTGGTAAGATTCACCGAGATTTTCGAAAGTTTCGAGATAAAAGATAGTTTAAAAAAAGAGTTGCCAAGGCGGACGATTACCTCGGACGAGCCTCTCGCGCATAATTTTTGTTAAAGAAAGGTTCCTGCTTCCTTTATCGCGAAGGGAGGCTCTTTTTCAAAGACCGGTTTTGCCGAGAATCTTGTAAGGATTTTTTTTTTAAGAGACAGGGTTGTTCGGAGGGGTGAGCTTAATGGTGGTTGAGTGTTTTCAAGCGTAGGGGAAAGTCCGGGAACGCGGAAGATTCCAGTTTTACGAAAATTCTTAGGGGATATCGAGCGATCGAGCTCCCCTGAATTTTTTAGATCGAGACTTTTTGGTACTCGCCGGCCGGTGTACGTGCTCGCCGGTTTATCTATGGTTAGACAGACAAGAGGTGGAGGTACTAGCTTGTTACTCGCGCACGTCGAGTGCAATATTAAACGAAGCTGCGTGGTACGATACTCCACCACTCTCGCGTTGTACATACACACCGTGTACTCGCGAGGGTGATTCAGAAGGGTATTTCAAATATTCCTCGTATCTCTGTTTCTCGTCGCTTGGATTTTCAACGCGCTCGAAATACATTTGTATTCAATTCCGCGAGCATTTCGCGATCCATTACATTCGAGTTCCCTGTCACCGATACTACGCGATAATTTTGCGTTTAGCGAATCGATAGTTTATTTGTCCATGACAGACGAATTTCGCGGCGCGTGAAGCAGAATTTAATATTAATATTGCAAAGTTCGTTTTGAAAAATTGAAAGTTCCAGGACAGAGGAGAAAACGTGTAATATCTTATACCGGTTCGTAGTTTTATTCGGATGATACGAATAAAAGTCGTACGGGACGAGTTTTCCCATTGGAGTAGAACACATTTACGCGATACGCAATAAAGATAAGATCTATGATTCACCAAGAAACGCGAGTCGATAAATTCTCCATCTGACTTCCGTTAAACCTCTATTTCGTTTCACGCAATAACGTTATACGCGTACAGAGGGAACGGACAAATCATTATTAAATTTTCCATTCAATATTCATACGTTTATCGTAGATCCAGTATCAAAGCAAAGAAAAAAATATATCTATACAAAAGAGAAACCTGATATCAAAATAGAAATTGTATAAAGAATCTTACTTAAAAAATGATTACGATAATCTTATCGTATTAAATTCAATGTAAACTGAAAAAAATATAACTTCTACAGAAAAAATGTGTTTAGCGTCTCTCCGGAAATTTTATTAAACAAAATACACGAAAAATTCTCCAATTAATATTCTCTCGATAAATCCAATTTGAGATTCAAAAAAAGTAACTCCTTTACTATAAACGAATCCTGTATCTATGCAAGCACTCTACAACAAAATTACAGGAAAAATTTTCGAATTAATATCATCGCGATAAATCCAATTAAAAATTTAAAAAACTATCTTCTCTACTAAAGACGAAATCTAGCGTCTGCACAGACATTCTATAACAAAGTTACAGGAAAAATACTCGAATTAATATCATCCCGACGACTCCAATTTGAGTTTCGAGAAAAATAATTTCCTTACTAAAATATAATCCAACGTCTATTTCAAAATCCGACGAATAAATATTCCGTAAAAACGAAATCCAGATGCCACGGTGCATATCCGAGCACCCTGTATAAGAAAGCTGGTAGACACAGCACGGTGGGAGTCGACTCGCGGCTCGCCGACGAAGCGGTGTGTGGTAAACGACGCTTTCGGAGTAAATTCAGTGACTCACGCGCGTCGAGCATCAACGCCTTTGTTTCTAAAAGAGCATCCCCATCGACGGGCGGGAAGTTGAGTACAACATACACGCCAGTTATTATAACGAAACGTTGAAAATTCGTTCGCCGTGCATGATCGATCACGCGTCGTCGCCAGACCGGAAATTCGTCGTAGAGCGCGTGCAATTTTTCGCAAGCACCCCGAGCGAACCCCGTATTCTCCGGGCAATAATGGCTCGCTCGAAAGATAAGACGTAACGGTTAAACGTGTGTTCGTTGTGAATTTTTCAGCTCGCGCGGGAACTATCCGCGCCCCACACCGTCACCCCGGCAATCGTATTTTTTTTTTAAATAATCATCAACATCGCGGTGGTACGATCTTTCTCGCGAGCGGAAAGTTGACGAGGGTCTAACGAAAATGGACGTTAAAGGGCGGGTTGCCCTGGTGACGGGGGCTGCTTCCGGTATCGGCAGATCGTACGCCGTGGAATTATTGAAACAGGGCGCGAAGGTGAGTTCCTGTGGAATTGAATCTTTTTTTTCTTTATCATTACAATGATCTTAAATGCGAGTACATCGAGGGTTCAATGCTTTTCGAGAACGATTTAAAAAGTTGAACGACCGCTTCTCACTCGTCCCCCGTTGCGGACGTAACCTTGACTTATCGTTAATACGTACTATGTTGCCCCATGAATATGTTAACGCCCCTTGGATCGAAAATATCTGACGTATATTTAGATCGTTCCCCAACGGCGAGGAAATCTTATCGCAGTCCCCGGTGGATTTGTAAAAAATGAAGCGCCATGTCGATAAGACGGATCGGAGAACTGAATTTATTATATATTTCTCTACGTTACGTTTTACGAGAGTTTTGGAGCGGATTTCGTTGCAACGAACGGAAGGCCGACGGATAACCGAAAGATAGTAGAATAATTAAATTTACTCGACACGAATTTATCGAATCGCAACGATTGCGTGATGCTCGCGCAAATTCTTAATTCGCGAGTATAACTAAGAAATTGTACCCAAAGTTCTACTCGCATTAAAAAAAAAAAAATTATAATTTAAATTCCTCGAACGCATGTGAATGGATTGATTGAAAAATATCGCGTGGATTTACGTGTTCTCCATAGGTGTCCATTTGCGATATCAACACCGAGGACGGCGAAAAATTGGTCGAGACTTTATCCGCGCAATACGGAAAGGACCGCGTAATTTTCTCTCAGTGCGACGTCACCGATTATCCACAATTCGAGGGTACGGACGCATATGATAATCCTTAGGGTAATAATTAGACCGCGATGTTTATGCAAATTCATATTTTTATCGCAGATCGATAAAGATATGGGACACGAACGGAAAATTGTTTCGTTACTCCAGGCCTGTAGAAACATATTTTTTTTATTATACATTTTCTGTCGTACATACGTATCGTACAGAGGGTCCGGTAACCGGTGAATCTGAACAACTTTTTCCTATTGTTTACTGCAATTCCCAAAAGATCCAAAATGATCGATGGCGAATGCATACATGTTTTTGTACAACTTGTCAGCTTTTCAACTATAAAATTTTGATTTGCCTCCGTTATATTAATTAAGCTTTGTAAGGATGAAAAAATATGCCCAAGACCGTCATTATAAATATCGATGTTGTAACTTAACTCAGCTTTATATTAATTATTAACCTTGAAAACTCATAAATCTTTAATAAAACCACCGTTAATATTTCCGACCACTGTGCGCTGTGCGAGTGCGTTTGTTCACGGCCACGACCAAGCGCGATTCAGAGCCAAGTTCTCCGGGTTAAACACGCGCTCCGTTTCACTAGTGTTTTTCGTTAGCAGTTGAAAAACTTAGGTGCGACCGACATTCTGTTACAGGAAAAAGTAGTTCAGATTCGCCCCAGCATCCTTTAATTTCCGTACGTTATACTAATTACTGGACACCCTGTATATTTCCCTTAAACGAAGCGTGCACGAACGTATTACGGGCTTCGCGCACGCTTATCGTGTTTATTTCACAAAACCAGTTCAACGTCAGTGTACGAGGCATACCTAAAACTTAGCATAAACATCCGTAGTCTGGTAACGATAAATAAAGTATCGATGGCGGAGAATTTTTCTGCGCCACAGATAAGTGGGATCGACGTTTGACACTCGATAAATTTCAATTTATAGAATCGTTTCGAGCGACAGTGACGGCGTTCGGTCACATCGACATTGTCATTAACAATGCCGGCATCATGAACGATCGGTTTTGGGAACTGGAGGTCGACATCAATCTCGTAAGGGCGCGACGTGATTTACGAGTTGCCGGCAGTGCAGTGTGGCGCAATCGTTACGTTACCGATAAGGAAATTTATGTTTTAGAACGGCGTGATTCGCGGCACTTTGCTCGCCCAACGATTTATGGGCACGGATGCGGGTGGCGACGGTGGAATAGTTGTAAACACCGGAAGCAACGTTAGCATCAAACCGTACGTCAGCGTCCCGATCTATTCAGCCACCAAAGCAGCCATCGTTAATTTCACCAGAGCGTTCGGGGTAAGGAGAATTGGCGTTAACGAAGATGAGAATAATTTCACTCTTATTGGCGTGAAAATTTGATCGGGAATTATCGGTCGTACCTCGATCGGAGGAAACATTGTACCACTCGTTTCGTATGTATTGGCAGGATCAATATCACGTGGAATTAACGGGCGTGAAAGTGATGGCACTCTGCCCAGGTGCGACGGACACCAAATTGGAGCGGAACATTAGCAGGCAGCTGCATTCGGCGCAATACGAGGATGCTTGGCGTCGCGACACTGTCACGTCGGTTCTCCAGAGGTAGGGAAAACGTTGTTTAAATATTTTATCTGTCTGTCGTATATTTCAGTTTCCCACTGTGGATATTTCTTTTCTGCTTATCGTAACGATAGATTAATGTTGCCACGCTGAGGGAACCCGTGTGAACGCTCGATACAAAGAAATCGCGGTTAGTTTTGAGATAGATGAGAGAAATGCGTTTCAAACAGTTTCATGCAAATGATAAAGAATATAATGTTCTGTAATACGAGAAATGGATGTAATTGTTTTCAGTCGCGTCAGATGTGGAATAAAGTCTGTAGCGTGCCTTTAAATATTTTTGGAAGAATGAAAATCACTTTCGAACCTGATCAATTCTCATTAGCTATATTTCTCAAATAGCATAATTCTCAAATAGCTTACTTAATATATACTTACATATCTATGCTTGATTTAATTTAGGAATAAATTGAACATCCAAGTTGGATGAATCCAACTATCCCTTATTTATATGTATTTCACCGAGTTTCCCCTATTATGCATACACGCCATAGAATTTTTTCTAACTTTAAACCTTCGGAAAATAAAAATTCATATTGTACTTTGTTTCTGTCCAGACCGGAAAACGTGGCCAAGGCACTCATCCACATATTGAACAACGGAAAAAGTGGAAGCGTCTGGTTAGTCGAAAACGACCAACCGCCGCACGAGATCACTTTCCCGAAGCATTAAAATCCACGTTCACGCTCACGTGGATTCTTCCTCGCTTACCTACAAATAACTATGCCGTACCATAATTACGAATGTACCAAGTTTATAGTCCAAAAAATTCCGAATACCGCGCTCCCGAATCGCCGCGATGGGCACGAACGGCGGGAATCGACGCGAAACCACGAATTTTTCTACCAATCGACGGTAATCGTGATCGATACCGATCATTAACGCCACGCAGAAAAGAAGAGTGCGCACGATTTGAACCCACAAGTATACTTGACGTCCCACCGAAGATTACCAGACAGTTTACGACTGTAACTTTTTTATCGCTACCGCGAGATGATAAAATCAGATTTTTGTAGATCATACGTTCCATTATACTATAAGTAGAAATAATCGGCGGAGGAAACTGCAAACGTTAAATACACGAAACACGATCGATCAACAACTTCGCTCATTTTGCAAGGGGATAAACTCGAGAATCCATAAAACGTTCGACGCGTGCCCGCGTTTCGCGGGAAAGAATTTCAGTTCGTTTTCTTTTACATTGTTGGTTTACACGTAAGACTAAATGTAGAAATCTAAGGAGTTTTATACTTTTTTTTTTTATTATTAAGTTTAACATACTATAAATCTACCACACTCATATTATTATACACATTCGTTCTATTCGTAAACACGAAACCACTTTCAACGGTACTCGTAAGTACAAAATGTTTCACCGCATACTTCAGTAGCGTTCGCGAGTTCATTTCTGTCTAACGATCGCACGTTCGTATTCATCGCTCCGTAAATTGAGCAAAATAACAGAAACGTATGGAGGAGATGGTGTGAAAAAAATACAATATACTCATTCTAAAATACACAATAAGTATGTACCCATGGAGAAACGAATCGAACTCGACCGAGGATTTGTCCGAGATTACAGTATAATCGTGCTCGTAATTTTTATACGAAGTTTTAGAGAGGCGACCAAACGGGGAAACGATAGCCAGTAGGATTAGATATATCCAATCGAGGCCCAGACTCTGGGTCCGCGATGCACAAATCACAATTATTATACATTTTAATCGTCCATTCTTCGCTCGAACGCCAGATCCTCTCGTTGCGGTCCTCGCGCGGAATATACTTAATTAGAAAATGTGTTTATTAATCTCCGGATAGTAGAAATTAATAGAGATTTTTCGACTTACGAATATTTGTGGAGGCAACGAGAGAACTTCTGGTTACGATAATCGAAGGGCAATTCGCACATTCGAATATAAATTGTGTATGTATCCTTAATCGACGGCAAGTTGATAGCTAGTGGAAAATTGTTGGTTTTGTTACGATTTGCTCGGAATGTATGTTGCAAGCCTAGCCAATAAAATGCATAGCTTTTAAAAAAAAAACGAAAATGGGAGGATTAAGAAGCGTTTATTCTGACACCTTAACTATTTCATCGAATTTGTTCTACCTACGTTTTGTTCGCCGTCGAAAAAAAACAAAAGGCGGGTTGCCATTTTTTTTTGAAAGATCGATCCAAATTATAACCCAAAAAAAAAAACTTTTGAGCAGGTGCTCCAAATTTTCATTTCGGACCGCAAAATTATATATTCGCCGGTATCGCCAATCGGAGTAAATGTATCGCTCGTGGATCAAACTAAATTTGTTAAAAGATGCTTTCAGGACGCGTGACCTGCACAATTTGTAAACTTTTCAAAGAGGGATCAAGGTAAGCTACTGTAAAGGTAGATTCGTTGTAACAACGAATAGATAAGGGACAAGCACTTACCTGGGCTTCTTAGATGCTTCGCCTTGCCACAAACAATTAACCGATGATTAAACCGTTCTATTATTCCCATAGTTTATTGAAATTTAAATCGTGCAACTTTCACGCGACAAGCGCGACTCAACAAAAGAAAGGGAAGAAGAAAAAGGGTTGGTTCTCGAAAAAGTCAGAAGACGATACGTTCAAGATAATAAAGCCTGGAAATTGGTAATTTTTATTTATAAGACGATCGAATGAATTGTACCGCCGCGAAAAATACAATTGGTCGCTATGTGTGTTTGGAAATTATTTCAGCGCTGATGTTTCCGCACCAATTCTCGATCCTTTGTGCAAAGTCGCGATAATAATAGGCGGCGCTAATGGTTTCGGTTTTGCAGCAGCCGAACATCTTTTGTGCAAAGGGGCCCGCGTGAGTATTCGATAATAATTCATTCTTGATAACTAACACGTTCACGCCGATATGTATATGTATAAAAATAGCTTTTACAAACACGTTTTAAAAATGTTTTTAATTATTTTACGTGGTAATATGTTTCAGGGATTTTTTTCAGTACAGAAAATGAAAATAAAAAAGATTGAAAATTAACAAGCTACGATTTTTTTCAAATCCTTCAGTCTTTCAGTGGCCACTCTGCATAACTTATGATTGAATAAGTTATGGTTGAATATGATAAGTCATTTTTATTTGTAACGGAACCGCCCGATGGTGAGAACGCCGAAATGCAGTACCGGCGTCAACATGTTAAAGATAATCAAAATTCGTCACGTATAAATAATAATTCCAACTCGTTTAAATAACGTAGGGAGTTTTGATAGGGGACGATGACCCCGAACAAGGAATAATAGCTGCCCAGAAATTATGCGATTCTTACGGGAAGAATCGCGCTTGCTTCTTCGAGTGCGACATAAGAAACGTGTGCCAATTCGAAGGTCAAATAATCCTCGATAAATTAAACGCTTTGCGAATAAAAACTTCTTCGATAAAATTACCTTCGTCGCTATCGGATAACGGTATCACTCTTTAATTATCGTCTCTTTACACAGCCAGCTTAAAGCAAGCTCTGAGCAAGCACAAGCAGATACACATCTTGTTCAACGACCTTGATAAGCACAGATCCGTGTTAAGCTGTAATTGCGAAAAAATCGAGCAGAATTGGGTATTCGTCAGGAGCATTAATCAATGCGAGGTAAATTTAGGAATTTAAATTTTGAACGTTTAATGTGCAAAATTGTAGAACAACACGACGAGAGCGATTCGCCTGGGTATGAAGATAATAGGAAAACAGAATGGTGGACCTGGTGGAATAATAGTGAACTGTGCTAGTATTTTTGGATTTCTCGACTGGCCTCACGATCCGTTTCCAATTTACTGCATGAAGGAACCAGCTATAGAATCCACGATGGATCTCGCGGTATTTAATATCATTGGAATAATGTTTTAGAATCTGCAATTACGATAATTGTGATAATCGTAACATACTATTGGCCAGTCTACAATTTATATATTATTCTTAATTTATAATTGTATCACGATCGTTCGTACGCGCGTTGAAGGAGGAATACAGTGAAACAGAAACCGGAGTACGTTTAGTAGCAATGTGCCCAACGAACAAACCGTTTTCGGAGATAGGATTGCCAGATTTTCCAGATCCGATACCCAATAATCGAATCGTGGAAATGCCGCCTTGTATACCATCTTCGTGAGTATACATTAACAATTTCCGATCCGTTCTTTTTTTATTTATGAGAAAAATCGTCTGTTAGGTTTTTCCGAGGTTGGTAAAATATTGTTACGCATATTTCGTATAAAGTATTATAGCTAAGAATGGATGATACTTTATATGTATAAAGCATCATCAGAAATATAAAGTAAACGCGAACGATTGCTCTTAGGACATGGCGAATAGGATGCGCCTTGAGCTACGTACTAGCCACAGCAAAAACCGGAAGCACTTGGCTCGTAGAACCAACGACGTGTGCTCACGAGATTCCCCGGCTCATTCATTTTCCAAAAGCTGAGAATGAGAAAATTGATCCAAAAGTTTACGATAAGCCCGTAAGAACATTTTTGTCCGGTGTACTAAGATGGATTAAAGTATTTTATGCAGTTTCATTGAGGAACATCTTTCATTTTTAGCCTTGCGCGGTCGCCTTACAGCCACACTGTGCCGCTAGTCCTAAGACGTGTTGCTCAGATAAAAGTAACAGTTGTGATACAAAAGCCTCGAAGAAAAAGTGATTTCAATGCGTTACTCGAGGATCAGCGAAGAAAAAATTTAATTTCTTTGTATCGTGAATATTAATCTCGTGTATCGTTGAGTGCCAAATAATCGTGGTCATTTATTAATGTTAATGGTGTACTGTGATTTGGAAGCAGGAAAGTGAATTCGGCAAATGATACCGCGTTCTTTTTATTCGCGACATTAATGGCGTAACGCAAGAAGATAAATAATTATCTCTCACAGTACAGAATATTTCTTATGCCGATATTACTTTCAATAACGTGTATCACACAGACAGATTTCACTTCTAGCATCGTCCTTTCGAGTAAAAGAAACCTTGTTAATTTCTTAAAAATTACATATGTATATTCAAACGCAAACATTACAAACGCAAGTAGGCGCGTTACGTAGTTTCATATTTAATAGCTCTTTAGTAGAATTGATCGATCAAGATCTATTTCTATTAAATCCGTGTAATGTTGAACAATAATTGAATAAAACAACGAACACTCTTCTAATAGTACCTCGACTACCTTGCGCCAAATTTTTTCACGAGCATCGACGATGGCCGTGTACTCGATCGTATTTACCTGCAATCCGTGATCACGTTAGATTCCGATCCCAAAGATATTCAATCTTGCGCAACTGACTCTCCGTTTCAAGTTTCATCGGTCACTATCGAACCACGTCGACGGTCCAAGAAACATTTATCGCTCAGTTTTCAACGGCCAGTAATTGCCAATAAATATCGATTTAAACATACACGTGGAGGCGAAGAAGTTACGAAGATAAATTTACTTTTTTTTTTGCGATTACGTTTTTGAAAAATAAAATGGCTCTTGCCGCTCGTGGAGCCAGTTATGATAATTATTACATCGTTGTTACGGTCGAAACTCAATGTGTATACAGGTAAATGTCTGATTGTCCAATTAATTGCGTAGGCAATTTAGAGGAAGTTCGAAATCTTTTTGGAGATCTGCTGACACCTCACAAATACGGCCACGATAAATCAAAACGATAAACGTTTTGTATGCAGTGCCAAATTCTTCGGGTCTATAATAAATGCGTTATCAAAAAAAAAAATTAATTTCAGATATTCAGTCATTCTTTACGTAACAGTTTACGATGGTATAGTCTTCGATATTTCGCCGTAATACTGTATCTTGACTAGGGTACGGGAGATCCCACGTAAGTATCGAAAGGTTAAACTTTCGGACTCTGTTCGATCCGGAAATAATCAAACTAGGGAGTATGGACCTTCATAATCTTCAGAGAGTCGAATCTCCAAAATACGACTCTTGATAACTTATTCCCCGCAAAGATAAGTTATCCCCCGCAATACTACGTTTGATCTCGTAAAAGGATTACAATCTTTTGAGGCGACTTTAAAATTGCCTTCGAGGTTGGACGATAATATTGCTTCGTAGCTGCTTCGAAACGAAACTCTTTGATATCAACGGAGAAACATAATTCGTTTTAAGGAAATTGTGAACCGTGGAAACGAGATTTCTGACTCCAAACCGTTGCGGCTTTAGATCACAATGATTCCAACAAAGATTAATAATTTTTTTTTATTATTTTCATTGCACAACTAATAGGTTAAACAAAAACTTTATCTGCTAAACATATCTCTGCCCATAGTCATTTATATTAACTTTTTTCAAACACTCTACATAGTATATGTTACGAGGAATATAAAAATAAAATTGTGGGAAACTCGAACGCGTTTGTTTTTCGTTCTACGAGAACTAGACTTCGTTTTAATACTTGACCTATCGCGCGCCGGTAAATGATCTTTTTACCGTTATCGCGGATTAAACGACTGCCCATAAATCGCCTAATATTGACGTCAACGGTCACGGTGAGTAAAGCGTTAAAAAACTACGACTATTAGCGAGCAACAGAACAATTCTTACAAAAATCACTTATAAATCACTTATAAACACGCCACGTAACGAGTAACATTGATTACGAGGAAGTTACGTTTATTTCTGACAAACTCACGTGTCAACGCATTAATAAATTAACCGATAAGGAACATCTTTACATAACCAACCAATAAGGAACGCCCAAAAAAGATCAACTCTCCCCGCTTTATTTCTCGTATCTTGAGAAAATAAATTATCCTCGTTATTTCTGTACTTGCGTAAACCGTAATCAAGGTCATCTTCCGTCGTCTTTCATCGTGAGAGATCACAAAATTACTATGCACGATACTCCTCTTATCGACTGTTCGTGGGACACGTACATACATACACATCGCGGTAATCTCGTCGGGCGGGCCGATTTAATTGCGCGGAGACTGCAAGCGACAATCCATTCCTCCTGACCGAGTCTTACCGTTCGTAACGAACTACGTACATAAGTGAAAGCTGCTATACACCAAGGTAAACGTACGTGACAAGGGGCAAACTCCTTCAGGCTAGTCAATCGGCATCGCGGCGACGATTGTTATCGATTATTATAGATTGTTATAGATCTAACGTGTTTATTGACACGTTCGCGGACAGTAGCAATTTCATCGAACTGCGAAGAAAGACAGGTGTTAATTGTAAGTACATTGCGGATATTTAGGCAAATTCATAGTTTCGTGTAAAATATCTAAAGAAGAGGATTCGAAAGGGAAATCTTTTTTAACGCGTTTTAGGAAAAAAACCCGTCAGCATAGAATAAATGAGAAAACACTTATGACTCTACTTGGGATTTGAATACTGTATCAGAGTTATATTTGCCTAAATGTCTGCTGTGTATTTGTAAGTTTTTAACGTTTTCAAATCTATATAACAAAGGCGCATAAATATTTCAATAATACCTTTTGCGCTAACGTCTGTTAATAGTCGAAATGTTATAATTGTCGTGTTTCTTAAAGTGGGCAGTTGATTTGAGAGAGTTAATAAGCAGTTTTCATGAAATACGCGTTAATTGATTCTAGACCATGAATAACATTGAGAACAAAGTCGTCCTGATCACCGGCGCAGCCACTGGACTCGGGTACACGTATGCGGAACAATTGTTAACACACGGTGCTAAGGTAAGTTCGTACAAATCGTACCAGATATTCTTGCATTTTCTTTCTATTTCGATTAACTTTCCGAATGTTTTCTAGGCCGTTGCCATATTGGACTTGAGCACTTCGCCGGGTGTAACTTCCGTCGCGACGCTGGAGAAAAAATTCGGCAAAGGACGAGCGATATTTCTCCCTTGTGACGTAACCGACGTAGCGACATTCAAAGGTACGCACAATTTTTTTTTTTTTAAGAAAAATCATGATACTCTGGGTGTTTATCTTGAAATTTCGCGCGTAATTATCTCCCGAATTATTCGTTATTTTAAATATATTTCGAGCAGTGCTTAAATTAGATTAGTGAGCTTTGCGATCTCGAAACAAAATGAATTTGCTCGAAACTTTTTTTTTAATAACGAACAATCTGACGGATAATCGCGAGTAGAATTTCAAATGAGACATCCGATATGTGTCGACGATTACCGCGGAAATCATTTTCACGTGACTCATGAGCACTATTAATTTCGTGCAGAATCCTTCGACAAAGTCGTAGCCACTTTCAATGGATTGGATATCCTGATCAATAATGCTGGTATTTTCAACGACAGACTTTGGGAACTCACTATCGATATCAACATCGTAAGTAACCAAATTTTACATTCTGACTGATTCGAAATAAAACGCGTAAACCTTGCTCCCTTATTACTTATCATTAGATCATTATAGTTCTCGTTACTTCGATAATAGGTTTCTGTATGTCATCGTTTCAGACTAGTTTAATACGTTGTACAATGGTGGGTCTGGATTACATGGGTAAACACAAAGGTGGCAAAGGTGGCACCATAGTAAATATTGCCTCGATAGTAGGGCTTACACCCTGTACAGGTGCACCGGTATACTCTGCCTCGAAACACGCCGTTATTGGATTCAGTCGCAGCGTACAGGTATAGTTAAAAAAACAAGCCTATCTTCTTCGTAATCAATATTGACTCGTATCTGGCATAACATAATACCAGATATTCAGATATTCGTATTAATATATGTTATATTATATTAATCAATGTACACCAATGAACTGATTAATTTATTATCGACTTCCTACTTCGTTTATTACATTCATATAATTAGAACGGCATTGTCGTGTGAATCAAACGTTGCCAGAATAATTGATACCGATGTTATAGAATTCGACTAACTTCTGCGCTCTATTTCAGGACTTTTATGCCAAAACCGGCGTACGTACCCTCGTAATGTGTCCCGGCGTGACGTCGACAAACTTGTTGTCCGATGCTGGGGAGAAACTTTTAGATTTCATTGACGTGGAGAAAGCTCTGAAAGATTTGAGCGAATACCCATCGCAAACGTAAGTATCAAATTATCAAGCGGAATGAGAATATTGATATATTAGCGACGATATCGAAGTTGGTAACACGCAAAATTTGTAATTTTCTTTGGACAGACCTGAGGAAGTAGCAACAGCTATGGTTTCTCTCATACAAAAGGGCAAGAATGGCGCAGTTTGGGTTGCCGAAGGTGGCGAAGCACCGTACGCAATTGAATTCCTTCCTTATTCCAAAATGGCGGTTCCTGTGTAGGAACGCTTGAAAACAAAATTTTCCAAATAAATCACATGTCTGAAAACGTATGCGTATGTGTTGTGCCTTTGAAGCGAATATTTATGACGTAAATAAAGACAGATCTTCACTGAATGCTGATAAATTTCATTTACTTCGTTAATCTGTGCTATTTTCATATGAACTTCAACTTTAACGTTCTTTTCCCGGCAAGATAGGTCCGCCGCGCATCATTTCGCTTAGGACTCCTTATCAGTAGTGCGAGGAAAGTCTAAGTACTACAAAAAGAGTTTACGGTGTTTACCCCGAGTGAAATACACTCTCGCGTAAACAGATAACGTGATGCAAATTAAAATACATACTTTTCGCGACTTATTAATAAACGGATATACTCCGTGCCAATGAGATTCTTCGTCGCATCAACGTTTATTTAATAAAAATTATTATACTGCTCGTGAGTCGTGAGTCGCCGACGCGACGTGGCAACCGCCGCTCATTTGTATCCATCTCGCGCTCAATACTCGTGAAAATAAAAAAAAAAAACGTGAAACCCGTCGATTCGAAAATCCTTAAAGAGTTTAATTTCTGCGTCCACGAAGCAGCCCGTTGACCGAATTAAACGGGAGATCTGACATTTCGACGAGCATCGCGGGAGATCAAGGGGCGACTGTGTGTGGCAACGGGGGATAAGCGATCGATAGATATAAAAAGATCCTCGGGGCACAGCGAAACGACGACTGTTGAACATGACGGAACGTCAGTGAATCGAAGAACGCGTATGCGAGGTCGAAGATCGCGATACGAAAACAGTGGATACTTCCATATCAGTCCAAGGGAGCCCCACCGGACTGGAGTTGTAGCGAGTGATCGCGAAGAAGAGCAAGACGTTTACTGACAGCCCTCCTCTCGGATCACTCGGTTCTCCAAGATTTTTCTTAATTACGACTACGACCGGCAAAATAATCGATCGATCGTCTCGCGGTGAAAGTAGCCTCGATATCGTTCTCGAATAATCCTCTTCAACCCTAACGCGATAACGTAAAGAACCGAAGTGTTTTTCGTCGAGGATCAACGACGGGGGTGAATACGAATTATTTTCACGTGCTTCGATTTACGATTTTTGGGAAACGTGAAATATTAATAATGCAGATTAAGGATAAGAGAGCCATCGTGATAGGAGCCGCGAGTGGCTTGGGTCTGGCTATTAGCAGAGAGCTGCTGCGGAATAGTGCTGCCGTAAGTGCTCCTCAGTTTAATGATTGTAAGGAAAAAAAAAAATGGAGTCTTATCTTGGAATGATAAAACTGATATGGTTAAGTTGAAAGCTTGATTTTAAGGAAAGTGGGGCGTAAATGACGCGTATGTGGTCCCTCGTACGTGTGAAGTTATATCGCTCGTTTCCTTTATCGACGTTTCGCTCAAGATTCACTTACGTTTATTATAATCCCATAAACAAAAATTTCAGATAGTCGTGATGATCGACATTCGAGAATCCGCCGGTCAAGAAGCGATGGATACTCTGAACCGTGAATTCGGTCGTAATCGCGCTTTATTTATGCAATGCGACGTGACGAATAATTCCGAGTTCGATGGTAATTTTTTATTAAACAAAAATTATCTGAGAATGAAATCATCGGACCCGACATTAATGAAAATTGATTTGTTCGATAGTTACGTTTAAACAAGCGATTACCACTGTCGGAGGCTTAGAAATTTTAATAAACAATGCCGGTGTAATCGACGAGGCTGATTTTGCCAAAGCCATTGACGTGAATGTGGTAAGCGTTGAATTTCGTCGAAGAAAATCACTTTAAATTAACTTACAAACTTAAATGTCCTCGTTGTTTGTGAGCCACTGGCAAAGTATCGATTTGTTTTTATCACAGACAGCGGTGATCCGTGGAACGCTCCTGGGAATACAACAAATGCAGAAGGATTCCGGTGGTAAAGGGGGTATCATCGTTAACATTTCGTCTGTCGCCGGTCTGTGCTCGTTATCGCAGCTTCCAGTGTATTCTGCGACGAAACACGCTGTAGTTAGCTTTAGTCGTTCTTTCGCTGTAAGTAATTTGCGTTTCTTAATAAACCAAAATAATTGCGAAAGTAAAAGTTCATTATTTACAGCGGTACTACAAATTTGTACGCACGTTTCTAACGTGATCCACTTTCTTTCGCAGCAACCGTATCATTATCAGAGAACGGGCGTTAGGATAATAGTCCTGTGTCCTGGATTCACGCAAACGTTGGATTTGGAAAATTTATCGAGCGACCAGTCGGACATCGAGACACTGGAACAATATCAACCGCAAAAGTGGGTTCTGTTTATTTATGCGTACGGTTAAATTGTATATTATTAATTCGTGTCTAATACAATACGGTCTTATTAGAGTGGAGAGCGTCGCGCACGGATTGGTCCACGTGATCAGATGTGCGAAAAACGGAAGTGTATGGGTCAGCGAAGATGGAAAACCCGTTTACGAAATTCAGTTATCGGACAGCCTACCGCAAAAAAGCGATGATTTCACGTTGCAAGAAAATTCAAAAACTAAGCATCCAATGTTGCATTGATTCGTGTAAATAGAAATATTAATGTTTTTTATGTATAATACGTCTCATTAATTTTTTACATCTCGAACATTTTGTAAACTCTATTAAAAAAGGAAACTTATTGTGACATTTAACGAAACTTTATCGAATAGCGTGATATTTAAATCATGCTCTCGATGTATCTAATAAATAAAATGTATGTTTTCCACGATCCGTTCACCATCGTTCCACCCATTTTATCGTAACGAGTTTAAAAACACATTTCTACCATTTCGTCGATTTATCATTTTGCTCCGTTACGTAAAGTGTCTAATCTTTACGTCCAGCTGGAGTGTACGTTAAACGAAACAAAAATTAACACCTTATTTGCATTAGTATTTATATTCATTAACGATAAACTATTTCCTCGGATCGAAACTGCATGCAAAACGGCTACCCACTTTCGCATTATCAGTGCAGTACAGTATTTTGTCGCGACACGATAGCGGGTGGATATAATAACGTACGACATATCAAACGGGAAATATATTTTTATATTTATCCATCTTTAATCGTGGTCAACTGAAACGCCACAAAATCAACGCTTCCTATTCCAGAGTTTTCACGACCCAATGCGCAACGAAGTCATAAAACTTTAAATTACATCGAAAATCTAGAACGAAATTTCAAGATTGTTTTTGTTCAATCCTCTGACAATGATGCGACATTTTCTACGCGCGTACTTGCGCCAGGACACGTGGCGGACCACACTGATGTGGATTCTGCACAAAACTTCCCAGTCGGGTCGAACGCGCGATAACCCTGTAACATTCAGTTCGGGTTCTCCGAAGAGATCGTCAAATAGCGAGCTGAGAATTACAAACAAAAAAAAAGTCTTTATCGCATAGAAATGCGCGTAGTTTCTAAGACTTTACGACCGATTGGAGCATACCCTTTTCTCTTCGTGTATCTCAATCATAAAGTGTTTTTTTTAAACTCTTATCACGATTTTAACGTAATTCCATTCGCGAAAAAGATTGAATTATCCTTATCGCTTTTCCCGATCGTCGCCAGACTGTTTGTAAACTATGCAGCCAAATCAAGTGTTTGTTTTGTACGCTTATGCGCGGTGTGCCCGTTAAATAACTGAACTCATTTTTTTCTGGTCAAGCTATCAGGGTTTATAGGCTTTCATTTCAATACATTCCGACCGTTATATTATATACTTTCGATTAACCCCACGCGCAGTCCCTTATCATAATTAATTTTCGAGAAAAACCAGTTTAAAGCAGAGGTTGTTTGTGCACCCCGTCGTACTTCGTTATATGTACCAAAGAGCGATGAAACAGTTTTATATTACGCTAGGTAAAAATGTAACGGAAACTCCATGCTCCATCTTTTCGCTTTTGGATCGTATCGAAAACATAAACTTTTGTAATCCAGTTAGGATTTGATTCAGAATTTCAGGATCACTTCTAACAGATTCGATTCCCTTTTGCTTTTCCGAAGTCAAACTGTACGTTACAAACGGCGAAGACATTTTTCTGTACGAGCGAGAATGAAATGGATAGAGCTTTTAGTCTCCGTAGCCTTTTTATAAATACGATTTATTAACATCCAATTATGAATTTATTTATAACGCGTGCCCGCGCGGCGTAAGAAAATAATCGCACGCGCGCGTACAGTAGTAGCTCCAGTTGCACGCTCGGTCATCGGAGTAAAGTTCAACCAGAACCAATTTTAACTGGTTTACAATATCGGTTTTTAAACGCGCGGTTTCTGTGTAATTTATCTTGCCCGCGATGAGACGGATATTAAATGCACTTTTTCGTTGATAGCGCCAGGAAGCACGAGCTGTACGCACGTCGGGGCTTTATCGTTACTATGTGCCACACGACTCTACGTAAATTATGTTTTCCAAGACTATTACTTTGCACGACCTCCGTTTAACGAGCACCCTCGTTAACGTATCGAAGATAAACGGCCGCGGACTATTGTCTTTGAAGTTATAAACTATAGTTATTGTTAGTCGGAGAACGGATTCTCGTATCAGACGTTTTAACGCACAGTATGAGGGAGGAAAACAAAACTGATGTTAAATACAACGAAATCATAGTTTTGAATTCTTCGTAGGAGAAATATTCAGGCGACGTCGATGTGCTTGCAATATTAATACGATCTTACATAGATTTCTTCAATTTCGTAGCGGTTGGTACGTCGAAGTAATAAAAAACGAATGTAGCAAGTGGAAGCTTGCTCTCATGCTACAATTGTGAACTTCTGTCAAAGAGAGAAAGAGCAGGGTATTTATTGCACTTTATCTTACGGTCGTTGCACCAGAATTGTGTCATCGTTGCGCTTCTACGAGCATCGCGACGTAAGATCGCTTGCGTATCGCGTGCCAATATCGCACGATATTTCGCCTTTAATCGACCTTTTATCACAACCTTGACTGACTTCGTTACTTCCACAAAATTTATTATCTCTTATCGCGACGATACTGTTCTTTGTGAAAAAAATGAAATTCAAAGACAATGCGCGACGCTCTGCCTGACTCGCGAATAAACGATTGTTCTGTCAAAAGTTTTCATTTTCAAATGCAAATTAGCGACTCCATCATTCGCGTACTCGTCTCAATATCGTTGAAAGAGATACAATTTTAATGATCATTAGCCACCTCGGGGAATCCGCCTTAAACTGGATTTCCTTTTAAAGGATATCGGCAATCGACGAGCCACCAGCCGCGATAGACTCGTTACCGTACGAATTTGTTTTGACGAAAAGGATTAATTAGAAGCGTTATCGAGTTACATGTGACGCGAGACTGTTCGAGATTCGTACTCCAGAAAGACGTCGGCGCACGGAGGAAGGGAGAGAGGGAGAACGCCGTTCGCTTCCTCTTATCCAACGTTCACCCTCTACCCTCGACGGATCCCCGCTGAGAAAAAAAAAAATCCACGACGCGTCGCGGCTCTATCGTCGAATTTATGAATCGTCGACGGCGCACCGCTTCTTATCGCGTATAAATACCATTGGTGAAGAGAGAGCGCACTTCAGTACGTTAGAACGCGTTGCATTTGGCGCCTCTTTCCCGTATAAACTTTATTCCGCGTTACAGCAGCAGACTTCTTTTCCGTGGTCCGCTGAAAATATACTTGGAGAGAGATGGGTACGTTTTTGGTTGTGCTGGAAAAAAAATCGTGAAAAATGATATAAGGATTTAGCGATCGAACGGATGTAGTTGAAATTTGGAGGGCATAATAATAAAGATAATAAAGATGCTCGTTAACGTTTCGCGGTGAAAAGGAAGTTGTTACCGATCGTGAAAAGAAAATTGTGATTGATATTAACATTGTGGGGATTTTGCAGATCTGCATATCGTGAGCAAACGCAGAGGTTCTTCGGCGTCGGATAGAGCGAAAGAACTCGAAGCAATCAACGGGGTAGTTTCGGGTAAAAATGTTCTGGTCACCGGTGGAGCAGCAGGATTAGGATACGCGTTTGTCAATCATTTCTTGAAACACGGTGCAAACGTAAGTGTTGGCGGATAGAAAAGGGATATGTGTTGGAACAGTTGAGTCGGTGAGAATCGAAGTGGCGTAACTCAATTTCGAGAGAAAATTCATTCTTCCTTCAATGGAGCGACGTGAAAATCAGCGATCGTAATGAAATTGTCTGAAATTGATCGCTTACGCCACGTTGATCCTCACGGATTCAATTTATGGAGAACGCGTTCGATTATTTTTACCGTTGTATTGCAGAAAATAACTATTTTCGACATTGACGCGGAGGCTGGAAGAAAAATAGCCTTGGGCGTACAAAAGTCTTGTGGGGAAGAGAAGGTACACTTTATACACATCGACGTATCCAATTACGAACAAATGACTGGTAAGCCGAGATAATTACATTTCGTTACAAATACATTAATGTTATCCCGAACTCTAACGTCGCGTCACTTAAATCTCAGTCCCGTGGTATTATAATATAGTAAAACTTTAATCTAACGTAAACACAAATATTTTGAGATTTTTAAATATGCACATTTATCACGCACGTATTATCGTGTTTTCGTTCTTTTGATTATCTCCCATTCGCATGATACAGCCGGCTTCGAGGAAGCAATGGCCCTGATGAACGACATCGATATCGTTGTAAATAACGCGGGGATCTTAGACGAACGAAGATGGGAAAGAGAAATAGCGGTGAATATCGTAAGTGCCAACAGAATCATTTTAATTTACATTTCTGTTCCATGACTTCGCTTAAATTAAATTCTCTCGTCGATTGACATTCAGGGCGGAATGATCTCTACCGCGATGCTAGCTGTAAGATACATGAGCAGAAATAAGGGTGGACACGGCGGAACTCTGGTGAACGTAAGTCAGCACATAGACATCAGAAGCACTGCCCAGCTTCCGGTTTACACGGCTACCAAGCACGCCGTTATCGGCCTCTCGCAATCTCTCGCGGTAAGATAACAATTACACATTACGAGACGAAACGCGTTATAATCCTCTTTTCGCTCGTCGGAACGTTTTGATTATTTATAAATAATTACATCGTATCTCCAACGTGGCCGTCGAACGAGACATGTAATTTAAATCGCTTTCAGGACTCTTATCAGTACGAGGAGACTGGTATTCGCGTGATAACACTGTGTCCCGGATTAACAGAAACTGCCCTCACGGTGGACAGTCCAAACAAATTGCTCTCAAGAGTTATGAAAGCAGACTTCGTGAAGAATCTTGAACAGCTCTCTATACAGACGTGAGTGCCATCTTACATACATATATATGTGTTTTGCGATCAGGAAAAAGATGTATGGTAAAATGACGATTTGTTCTGAAATACATCTGTTTATTCGCCGCAGGCCGTACGTAGTCGCTCAAGGCCTGATGACGATATTAAAGTGTGGGGAATCGGGTAGTATCTGGGTCATCGAGAACGGACGAAACCCGTACGAAGTGTACGTACCAAATCCTCGTACTTTGCGCCGGCTCTATAAGAATAACTTTACAATCGTCGAAACGAAGGTTACGACGAGAGGTCGGCCGATAAGAGAGGTTTGCGACAACACGAGAACAGGTCTAATGAGTTGTGCTTAAATGAGAGTACGACGAGTACGTCGCTTTTATAGTTTCGCGCGATTTTCGAGTCAACGTCAAAGCCGAGGATCTCCACGTAGAGAAATACGCTCGAGTAACGTGTGTTGTTTAAGTAGTTTCGTTAATCGTACGATCGACGTTACGGAGAGGAATATCGACAGTTTATCAGACTCAAGGTTTCAAAGTTTCGTGTGACTAAGAGTTGACGATCCAAATTGTATTACAAGATTGTTGAGTGGTTCGATTTCGTAGAGTATTTAGTTTTACACGCACCATACATATTTTGTATATAAATCAACGTCATCGCATTTAGTGTGTTAAGTTTAAATTGGAAATGATTGTATAAATAATACTTTTGTATATGATTGTGTCTCTTTTATTTGAAACCTCCTTTTATTACTGTCAAATTACAAGTAATCTATTCCGAAAACGTTCCACATAAAAAAAAAATTAATACTCCATGATTTTAGAATATGTAGTTGATGGGCTACTAAGTAGTACAACGAATGTTATTTCATCACTTTAGTATTATTCAGCATCGAGGATCACAATATCCGCTGTACAAAACAAAAATTCACCATCGGAAAAACCGTATGCATCGTGCATTTCTTTACACACGCAATGCATGAAACTTAAAAGTTATAATCTTTCTTACCCCCATATTCCTTTCTATGTACTTATTCTTATTCGTATATGCCTTTTTTTTATTTTTCTTTGCTCTTTCCTGATAGCTTACAGAGGTTTTCGACTTACACGTAACTAAATCTCATGTTATGTATGTATATATTTCTATACGCGTGGGACTCCATACGAGCCATAGAAAAATAACAGTCGCAAATAATATACCTATTCTGCCTTTTTTTGCGTCTTATATCTTTAAGGACATTATCATGCTTTAGAGTCTTACTCTCGCAACGCCGTCCGGCGATGTACGCCTAGCGTCCTCGTACATCTAAACATATTCATCGAGGCATGAAGCTACTAAACGCAGTCGAACACCGACGCATTCCTTCAATATTTTCTCTTTCACTAACACACCACGTTCAATATCTCAAAAAACATTAGTCAATATAGATGTACGATTCAGCATCGTGGCGCGCATATTTCTATGAGCCATACAAAATCAATTTTTTTTTTCCATTTATGAGGAACAATTCAACGTTCCTGTTCGAAAATCAAAACCCACTTAGTAAATATATGAGTAAAATAATGATCTCACTTTAATTCGCATATACCGTCATCATCTTAAATAAATACAGTTCTGACTGTTCGAAATAACGATAGTATATTGTCCTACTCTATTTGCGGTTGTACGCGTGTTCTTCTCTCTTCTACGTTCGTGTTTTCACTTATTCGAAAATAAGACATAACCAACGGAGGGCTTTCGTGTGCTTCCTTTCCCAATTGAATCTCATACATGCAACGTAGAAAATAAATTAATAGTTTTACCGTCTCTCTAGAAATCATTACGCGCTATTCTTGTAAGAATACACTGCCTTTGAACGGAGATCAAAACTATGGAACCCCCCAGTAAATGTACGACAATTTGCATGAGATTCTCATTACTCATTATTTTCTTAATTATTGTGGTATGCTTGTCGCATAATGATTTTTAAATTAAGTGATAACTGAGAATTTAAAACAGATTGTTCCTTACACACCTTCTGGCAACATTTCTACCGTCCTGCGTGTATTGTACTTATTACGTTCTCTCAAGCATTCGCCGATTTCTTACTCGTAGGACATGATGGCTCTGAATATCGAGATTTGAAAATTAACTACTTATAACGATAAGATTCATATTTATTTGTCGAGAATTCTAAACGCAGGACTTGCAAAGCATCGATTCATTTGCTACAGGATCCCTGCGTGGCAATACAAAAAACCACGATAAAGTTCTCTCAAAGAACTTTCATCTGTTATACCATTGAATCCTTCTTTTAAACCTGAATTCAAATCAGTCCATGAGGGCAGAGCACGTATCGTAAAAACCTTAATCTATAGTGAATACTTATATATAATAGCGCGTTGTCCATTCTGGCATCCATGACATCTTACGCCGTGCCAGTGACAAGGCGACTATTTTGCTGCGATTGAGAAGCAGGTTGTTCGTTGGTCGTGCGGTTTTGACTACCAGGATTGTTTTGCGGTTGGTTACCGGGCTTACGATTTGTGCCTCTGTTGCCTCTATAACCACCCCGGAAACCGGAACCACCGCCACCTCGGTACATGCCACCCATTCCGCGATTATAGTAACCACGTCCACGGAAACCACCGCGCCTCGTTGAGGCAACACCAAACGTCTCAGAGTTCAATTTACGCTCTGTCCTCCAGTCCGTGCCCTGGAACCGTCTGGAAAATACGACCAACGATTTGTTTTTTATATCATCATCGATTTGTGTCCCACAGTCATTAAACTGCCAACTCAACGAATAAACTTACCCTTTACTCCTCTCGACAGCTTCGCAGCTAATGTTGTCAAAGAATGATTTTGTCTTATCATAGTGAACAATCTCCGGTTCTTCCTCGGGCTCTCCTTCGCCTGCTCCAGTCTCGTTACCGCTATCATCCTTCTTCTCGTTTTCAGCGCCGGCATCAATTTTTGTTTTCGCTAATTTCGATCTAAAATCGACACATATATGTAGACACGCGGAATCGAAGATATCAAATTTCATATTTCGTGCACAAATTTAAGATAATTGTACGTGCGATGCGTAAGCAAAACAAATGATTGTGTTTGCTTTAAAATCGCATGATATTAATGTTGCATGGTATCCACATTTGTCATATCAAATATACTTGAAATGAACCCGGCACGACCATGCTGAATGATGTAAAAAAAATATTACAAGTCTCTTCAAGTAATACGGGCAGGCATACGATTGGGAGTTCAGCGTCTGCCTTACTCCTCTCTACCGTATACATGCTGGAACTTGAATAGACTTTACATACATGTCCCGTGAATAGCGGTACTCCGTTCAAAGTGTGATATGCCTAGGATAATTCCAAAGAGTTATTTTTCATAACATAAATATCTGAATCGCCTTAATCAATGAGATAGTAATGAAAATCAGGGGCCAATCGGGGAGCTCGTATAGAAGACAAAGTGCGGCAGCATTTTTTTAGCGCTGGAAGCTATCTGCATGTATCTAAGTGATTGTATAAACACTTGAGTGGAATTATCTCAAGCATCACATCTTAAACGGACTACCATTGTTTACGAGATACGCTGTGTAATAACAGGACCGTAGGAGAAACAAATATGTACCTCAATTCCTCAAATTCAGTGTTTGCTTGCTCAAAATCGTAGTCGTTATCGAATTTCAAGGTATTCTTGGGTTTGGCGCCAGTATTACCAGGTTGATTATTTCGGAAACCACCACGACCTCTCCCTCTGCCGCGTATGGGCCCGCGATTCATCCATCCACCACGGTTCCCCCGACCTCCTTGCATATGAACACCGTGCATTTGTTTCTGACCATCTTGCTTCATTGGATCTCGTTTTCCATCATTATACTGCGGCATACTGCCTCCTGTCTTAGGGCCACCATGACTGAAAATACAAATATCAAAACTATACACGACAGGACTGTTAACTACAATGCGTTTCGATTCGCAAAAGCTTTTTCATAATAATACCAAGTTCGTTTGAAGTAAACTTATAATTACCCGTCGTGATCACGTCGAACAGGTTGAACCGTTCTAATATTCGGTTTGTCTCCAAGTTTACCCATGCTATTTTGCTGCTGCTGTTGCTGCTGGTGTCCTACCTGAATACCCTGGTCCATCGTTGGACTCTTTCTCGTCAACAAAGACGAGGTTGGAGTTGTGGAACGCGAACCTCCACTAATGAGATCTAATACGCCTATGACAGTAAAATAATTTATCCAGTTATATACCTGATAGTTTTACATAGTGCAAAATAAACTGTCAGGCCAAATACTTAAATACTCATTTTCAGATATGATATCTTAACTAAAATTGAAGGGTCTTTGTCAGTATCGACCTTCCAATTCTAGCATCAAACAAATTATAATTATAAAAGTACCAAGTCAAAGGTATATATCTGTTGAAAAATATAACTTGAGAAAACAATGCCTATATGAATCTTCAACTGTTCTTGCTATCATGTTACTTGCTAGTGCATTATGCCTTTTATGCTACTCATAAAAAAGAAATTCAAATGCATATCTAGAGCAAAATTGTGAATTACAAATGCAATAAACATGTATTTTCATGCAAAAACTTTTAGTAAAATAGATAATATATTCAATATAATGAATACTAAAGCTGCATGGAGATATTGCGTACAACCTGACCAAACAGTTTCAGGTGTGGCAGCCATAATATTTCTATAGAGTTGTATATTTTTATTTAGCACTAAATTTTGAATATTTCAATTCCTAATAATTATATTACGCATTACTAAATAACTAAAATAAACCAACAAAATTTCATAAGCTTATTTGTAGTTGTAGTGTAAGCAAGCAGAAAGCAAATAAAAAAAATGCATGCGAGTTATTGAGATAGCAAAAGAAACTTGCAAACCAGTAAAGAAAACTACATTAACCACTTCACCTTTACATCCAGGAAATCTATATAATTTACTGCTTAGTTCATTCTTAACACGTAATTGAAGCGTTTAAAGTAATAGAAAATAGTTTGTTCAACGTGAGTTTGAAGCATAGAGACCCCTTGTTTATGCATTACAATAACCTGCAGGTTAGCGCTAATAAATTATGTGATTACATTAATAAATTGTAAACTTTAAAATGGTCACTATGCTCAAAATTCGTTGCTAGAATCCAAGCGTTGGACGCTAAGTTCAAGCATGAGTAATAAAGGTTATAATCTAAAATGCAATCCACAATAGCTCAGCGAAGGATTATAAACAATATTAAAAGAAAGATTATAGAGTTTCATATAATTACGCATATTTGTCAAAGCGAATAGCCAGAAGCTCCAATTTCCAATAGTTAAACTTAGCAAGCATTACCAAAGAATGCAGCAGGCATGTCAATGGCAAGGGATAATTCATAGCAAAAACAGTTTACCATCTTCCAGAGATTGGTCTTTTGGTAATGGGTAGACATTGGCCGTCGGTTGTGAGTTTGGGATAGAGATGGCATTGGGTTCAGCAGAGCCCAAGCTCAACTCACTTGGCTGTTTATTTATTGGTCCACGAGGATCTCTAGGAGCAGTTGCCATTCCCATTACCGGTCCCATGGCACCCATTGCCATGCCATAGGGTGCACCATATTGACCACCCATCGGACCCATCTGACCCATCATTGGATGAGCATAGCTAGGTTGCGGCTGGTACGATTGCTGGCCCATAGACGGTTGCACCGTCATCTACAAGTAATTATAATGACCTTGTATCAGGCTGACCTTATTTATAATTCAAGTTCATATTTATGTTAATTACGTATGTGTAGTACTTAAAAATTAGAAGAATACGGTAAGTCATTACCTGTACAATGGCTGGATCATTTGGAATAGAGCTAACATTGGTAACAACTCTAATATCTTTAATGTCTGAACCACGGAATAAAATATATTCGTACACTTGATTCTGTGGTGCCACGGGAAGTTGGGTTTCTCTATCCTCAGTTCCAAAGGAACGCACTACATTACAACAAAAGAAAGTAGTATATTACATAATTTTTCTAAATTTGAATTATCTAATACATTTATTCATTGCGCTTTTATAATACAATTAAAATGATTAATTCTTCACAATGGTTGGCTGTTGTTTCATTAATTTACTGGGTTTCCAAAAAGGAATATAGGACGGTAACTTACAAAGGGAACAAATAATTTACATAAAATGGTTTAAAAACAAAAATGTTGGCGAAATAAATAAATTTGATTGATAAATAAGTATTATATCATTCTCTAATATTCAAATTTAACGATTTCTGATATCAGTTTTCCAAAGTCGCTGAAAAAACAAAGGACAGAAGAGACATAAACAGAGCAAGAACGAGACACAAACATTGTACACAATGGTACATGTATCAATATCGCCTCTCTCAACCTCACTTTCTGATAACTTAACCCTAACCGTTTTTCAACATCATACGATCAGAAAGCTCTAGAAATACATATTAGAAATTAGTTCTCAAGATATCAAAGTTAATTATTTTCATTTCCAACCTAAATTAAAAATGAAGATTAACAAGAATTTAACATATGTGCATCATTCAAATCTATCACATACCATAGTAATCATAACTCGCAAATTTATGAAACTTATTAAATATATCGCAAAAGGAAGCAACCAGTTACAGTCTCAGAAGCCTGTTTGATTCCAATTCAGTACATATTCCTCATTCCACCTGATAGCTTTCTACTGAAATACAAAACTACTGTGACTCAGGGAATATTATATTTCGAGTTTATCTAGTTGGTGGTACTCAGAAATATCTGAAGATATTGAAATCTCTGAAAAGCTTACATCCGAAGGACGGAAATTGTTCGAAACAATCGTTACGACTGACGGGTGACCCCGGTTGTTTTGTATCGAAGCTTTACCGGACGGATAGGATACCGAACATTTTGAAAGCATTTTCAAGCGCAGTACTCCGACAGATGCTTCGAAAGACTCGTAGAAGTTATACGAATGACGAATAGGAAGCGTAGAAGTAAATGCAATCGAGGTGTAAAATTGGTAAATGCTACAAAGAAAGAAACCGGGAAAACAGAACAGCGGCGAAACTGCTTTCGGTGTCCATCTTGATTTCAGACTCACCATTAGCTAGAGCAATCGTGCATTCTTGAGGATCCACGGTAAAAAGTCTGCCTTCATAACGGATGTCCGCTTTCGATATTAGACTTATTTTCGAGCCCAACTCTGGCATTCCTCCGCTCATCTTGAATCTCTTTCTTCGGTACGACGATTGATGTGATATTACAGGATTCACGATACCATCTGACGAAACCACCAGCTGACACCAATGGTCGACAGCGTACTGCCAATTCTACCAACAGAATTTGCGCATGCGCCACACCCCCACGGCCACAGGCAACCACAGGTAAATCGTTCGTAAACTTCAATCTCATATTCAATTTACAGATGAGTAGAGACGATTGAAATACGCTAAATCTGAGGCAATCATCTTATCGTAATGAGATATTCTTCTTTACGATAAACATACCGTATCTTTTAATCACCTCTACATTCGCAATGGTCAAACATGTAATTCTCATTAATTTTGTAAGAATTTTAAACATCTTGCAGTGTAGATTTCTATATATAATATTTTGTATACAATTGTAAGTTCGTAAGTTAAAATACGATGTATCTCATGATATTCCGTTTAATAATATCAGTCTGACGAGATTGTGAACAGGCGTAAACATACAATCTGATATATATGTGTTACCGAAGAACACGAATACACACACGCAACACAAATGTAAAAGGTACAAATGTTCGTTACGTTACATTGGCAACCCTGATTCAAAGACGACTTGACTAGAAAGTTGTGTAAGTAATCTTTTTCATCGTTCAATTGCTTGAAATATCATCTCACATTTAATTTGAAAAAATATATATAACAGCATATAGAACCGAGGAAAATGCAAAATTCTTTCTCTATCAATTTATAGATAATTTGCCCACAGATGTTTAACTGACTAGCGGTTTCTGTACATTGTACCTCCAGCCAACATGGCCGCTTCGTTAGGTCGGATTTGTAAATCAGGTCTGTTAAAGTCGAATTATGGAACGTTGTTCAACCAGGTACGTGATTCATAAATACTGCTTGCAACGATACTTACTTCTTTATCTATTACCTGATTATCATACTTTATCGATGCGCTTGCTTTATGATATTGACATTCGCAACCTATCATGAAGGATCCTTAGGAAGGGCACAACTTGTCGGCTGCTATGACATTTTTCACCGAAGATACAGTGTTCTCTTCGTGTCTGTTAGTATTTTTACATTGTTCGTGCGTACTTTGCAACTGAATGATAAATTCAATAAGATTACGAAGAGATTTTATCTGATGTTATGTAATAGTGCAGTACGGAAAATTGTGATGCTGCCATGGTGTAACATGTGTGAAAACCTTGTGGATAGTTTAAATAGATTCAATTTCCAACGGGGAAATACTCGTCATTTCCCGAAAAAAAATGTACTATATGCTTTACGCAATGAACTACAGCACAGAAAACATAAAGTCACTAAGCCACGGTCGATAAAGAATGTTAGAGAACTAATCTAAATTCAAAGTGTATAGAATTTTGACAGTCGTCGCATAACTTTCTAACTTTGATTGCAGCAGGCTCACAATTTTTCTACGACGAGAGAGTGGTCTAGGGGTCGGAAAGCGGTATGTGTATTTATATTACAAATTGGAGAAACCCTTCAGTTATCCCATTCCCTGCATGTCTGATAATCTATTATCCTTCTTAAATCGATGCATTCATAGTAAGTTATAATGATTTTAATACAACGATACGATCTTTGACACCAAGTTTTTGTCACTACTTATTATATTATTTACAACTTGCAGTTGTTAACATGCTTAGGAGTAACAGCTGGAGGCATCAGCACCTTGATCTATGCCTTGGAAAGATCGGTGCAAGCTGGTGACATAATAGCGCATCCACCAACCTACAAATGGGATTTCTATGGGTGGTACAATGCTTTGGATCACGCAAGGTACTTAAATGCATATTGCCAAAGTATTGCACAAATTACTTCATTTACCAAATTTAGTTGTGCAAGATGTATAATTAATTACTTTAATTCTTCAGTATGCGACGAGGATGGGAGGTATACAAAAATGTGTGTTCGGCGTGCCATAGCTTAAGGTTTGTAGCTTATCGTGAGCTGGTTAATGTCACGCACACAGAAGACGAAGTAAAAGCTATGGCTGAAGAAGCTCAGGTAAGCTTTTTTGAAAAACTTGTTTTGTTCAGAATTTCATATGTTGGATGCACGAGTGAATTGATATACAAAAACAATCATGTATCCTAAGTGCAGATTTTTGGTTATCAATGACAACTATGTTAAAGAGATATTTTATTGATATAGATTCAAGATGGTCCTGATGAAACAGGAGCAATGTTCATGCGGCCTGGAAAATTATCTGATATAGTTCCATCTCCGTATCCAAACGAAGAAGCTGCGAGAGCTGCTAACAATGGTGCTTATCCACCTGACCTTTCTTACATTGTGAACGGCAGGCATAATGGAGAGGTGAGTTTACTTCTTTTCCACAGTAAACTTATAAGAATATTTATTATGGATGAATAACATGGAAGAACGCGGTACGAGTTAATAATAATTTATATTACAGAACTATGTATTCTCGTTGTTAACGGGATACTGCGATCCGCCAGCTGGCATTCCGCTGAGAGACGGTCAGTACTTCAATCCGTACTTCCCTGGTGGTGCTATTGGTATGGCACAGGTAAGTCGAATAACTATTTGGTTAAAGTCCAATGTTTAGAAGTTAGAAGTTTATATAATTAAATGTTTGTATTTATGAACAAAATAGGTTATTTTCGATGAAGTCCTGGAATATGACGATGGCACACCTGCAACTGCCTCTCAAGTAGCAAAAGATATTACCACATTCCTTATGTGGACATCAAATCGCGAACATGACGTAAGAAAGCAGATGACGATCAAGGTAAATATTCATTCTTATTTTATACAGATGCACATATGAAACTGTGTTTTATTAAAACGTTACTTGTGCGCAGGCTGTTGGTTTGATGTCGATCCTCATGGCATTAGGGTATTACATGAAGAGACATAAGTGGACAACTGTGAAAAATACTAAAATTTTATTCACACCCAAGAAGTAGTACAATTTTCACAATACAAATTCATCTAACCATTAGCAAAGAGAAATTGATACGGCGATGCATTCTTGTGTTGGAGTGTAGTTTTATAATTTATTTGAAAATTGACATCTTTGGGAAACCAAAGTTGTATGCATAGTATTTGGCGAATGCTCACATTATCGTCAATAAAGAGTCAATCAACTTGTACATTGTACATAACTACAGCCAATGCCCATCGTCCGACTTCAATAAATTGTTAAACCAAATAAATTGTGTATTCATTACCAATCAGAGATTTAAAAAACGGTATGTTTTGTTTACGTTATATGAATAACATGGCACACAAATTTTGACAGTTTGAAATTGTACAGTGCAATGGAATAAATTATATGTATCTGTAAGAAAAAGGATAACGTAATAATTAAAACAAGTTATTTCTAAAGAAACCATTTTATTTTTTTTTAAGCTTGACTTCATCGACATAGAGTAATAATTATTTAATATTTTTAGTAGTATGAATCGGATTACACTATTACATTATTTATAGTGTAATACTGAAATGCGAAGCTGATGAAGAGGTATGTATAGTGTTTCAGGTAGTCGACAATTTTATAACATTACATGATGAGTGTGGAATTCTTTTCAAATCTCATGCTACGGTCTGGATAACAAAACTCCAAAAATTATATTATGTTTTATATTTCTTTTCTAGAATGTAACATAATTATGGAAAACCTCTGCTCTGTGTACAACTTTATGGGAACGGTATAGTTCATAGCAATTCATAATAAAATTGCACTAGCTTTATAAACCTGATTCCCTAATCATTGAAGCTATTTGCAATACTTTGGATGTTTATTAGGAATTAAGTATGGTTTTACTAATACATCAATTATGAAGCTTGGATTAAAGATAAGTTATACCAGCATACAAAGCCTGCATCGTAATTACCAAATGACTTTTTCGCACATTACTTATACATAAACAGTGGAATGAAACGTAATCGAAGACTTCCAATACAATGCTTCATATATTGATGTACCCATCAATGCAACACTATACCATTTACCATGTATGCTACTATAAATCAAATTACTACTTGGTATGTCTCAATTGTAACATAATATTTTTTCATCAATTACGAAACACTTTTTGTATAGAGTAAGAGGCCGTTCTTGGATGATGTCTCAACCAAACACGCTCGATACATGCTCACTTTTATGCTGCTCGCACAAAAAGGCACATTATTACATCAAAGATTGATCTCAACAACCTGTTCGCTAGAATCTTAATAACAACTAACAGAGAGATGTTAAAGTAAGAGACAATGGAAATGGGCACACAGAAATATAAGTTATACAAATTTAGAATCGGAATCTCGCCCCATGCTACCGCAAAAAGGAAGAGGTGTTGAGTTTACACGTGGTTAGGCTAAAAAGTGCTGCCCTCCGGAGGCTGAGGGAGTTTCATATTATCCTTGTGTGTCATCAAACGTCGAAGTTCTTGAAGAACTGTCTTAATTGTGTATTCCCGTTGCCACTTTGCGAGCACTGGCACACAGCGATTATCCACCTGCAAAGTAAATTTGACGTTTAAGTTTATACACTCCAACCTTCCATAATCGGGAGAAAATTGAATACTTACCGCACCAGTAGTACTGTTGATGCAACTCATATTAATCCTGCTTAAAAATCTTACATTGGGTGCATCGTCTGGATATCTTTGACCGCAATCAATTTTCAAACTATACATCCTATTTTCATATGGTGTCTGAAAGAAATATCATGCAAATCTTCAATGCTCTACAACTACAAACGATATTTCTGATGACGCAAGATCTAGTTGAACATTAATCAGAATGCATAGCTGAAAATGAAATTACTCTAGGTGGTCCAATTATCATTCCAGTCCAATGAGTGAGGGTCATGTCATCGTCATTTTCCAGGCCCCAACTTATCGTACCGTCACCTACACCCTTTTGCCCTTGCTCTAATTCCTCTAACAAACGAAAGTTTCGTGGTACGACTGGAAAGAGGAGAATTTTAATTAATCGTCAGTGGACATCCAATAAAATTTCGTGAAAGCGAAGGCAACAACGAATACAGGTTATGAGCCTATGAATTGACCATGGAGTAACCTTCTACTGGTCACATATTTTCTAGTTTTCATATTCGATACGCGCAAATTTCATACGATGATAAAAAACGGATATTGCCGACAACTCGAAGAAAAGAAGCGAGTCGTAAAAGAAGCCTCGGAACCAGTTTGCCGTTCTCAATAAACTTATTACAAGTGAAATCCGACAGGTCTTGCATTTAACCGAGTGGTCCCTCGATTTATAATTCTCTACGTCACATTTAACACGAAACACGTTTGAAAGTCAGCAGCAGAGTCTTCGCGATTGTTCACAATAACACGTTGCCTTCCCCGTTCACATTTTTAGAGAGTAAAACAGACGTGCAATACTTACCTACACCGGTAGTGGGTACCGCCATTATATCTTATTTTTGCGGAGTGCTATATTTTTTCTAAGGACTAACGAGTCACGCCAATTAATATATCCGCCTCTTATACACTTTAAGGTGCGCGATTTAACTCTAACGCCGTGCTCTCACTATCCTTAACTGAGGCGACGAAAATTGGTATCTATCGTTCGAGGGAGATGATTTACTTTGCGAAAATTCAGCCAACCTCCGTGAGGTTGTCTGTTTCCACAGACTGTTCGCTTTCCAGACGGGTTTACTACCATCGCGAGGTTTCGCATCTCCCACTCCCTCTGCGGTACTCTACCTTCTGTACATCTTTCACCATTTCTATACGTCGAGAACAGTTCGCATTTACGAGATCACAAACTCCCTTGTTGTCATTTAAAAAAACATCGAAGCGACATATAGCATAATATAAGCAAGCTGCGTTTGCCGAAATTCGTTTGTCCTAACGAAACATCCTTGACACGATCCCGTGATACGAGACGATCACTAACGGACGATAAGTTGGAAGATAATTAAAAATTCATTTTATCTCCAATGACGTATATACGTAATTTGTAATATATTCAATGTTCAATCTCACGTCAAGTCTTTGTTAATTTACCAAATTCTCGCTCATTCTTCGCGATCATAGTTATGGTAATTGCGTTTTTACGAGCGCCCAGGGTACCAGGAACCATTCATACGCGTTTGAGTGATACGAACGCTAGAGGGAAGGTAGGTTGGTAGAAATGGCGTGGATCAGTGGAGGGAGGAAGTCGGTAGTATCGCACCGGCTGCGCAAGAGCAGCCCGTAAGGCAGATTTTCCAATAATGAACAACCCGTGGTAACTGTCAGTCCGCTCGTGGTGCATTTCGTTGACTCTTCCTTGCGCACAGTGTGTTTCGGTCGTGTGTTAAAATGTGCTGTATGGTTAATTGAACATATATCCACCGAACGCGGATTACTCGACGAACGACGAGGATTCTGCCAGTGAGACAGGTATGGAGAAATGAAAAATTTCGTATTTTTCGCGTTACGGGGAACTGCCCCGCGAGTGGTGCGTGTGCCGTTTGACATACGAGGAGATACACCTACCGGAGTGTCCACCATAATAAACAAACGAACGCCATTGACCTTTAGCTACGGATTATCCCTGATTTTTAAACGTTTGAAACTGCTTAGTTTTAAATCGTCTGTCGGAAAGTGTGTTAATTGTTAATGCTGATTATTTCGTATTTGGAGTCAGGAGTCTGCGGCTCGTAATAATAATGTCTGTGTTGTTGTCAAAATTAGTTTCGTGAACGGTCACTGTAAACAGAACAGTTTCGAGAGGTGAATTCCTGTGTGCAGAATCGATGGTAAATAACGTAGAATAAATTGCAGTTTGTTTACGCGCTAATATGTGCATACACCGCGGTGTGTAGTTTTTTATAATTTTTCTGTTTCGTCGTATTTGTGTTTACAAAGGTTCTTCGATTTATTTGTCGATGCAAAGGTAATACGTTTATTCGATTCAGTGCAGTGAGACGGTTTCCATTACAAATCGCGATGATACTTCTCTCTAATTACCTTTTCAATGTAATTGTCGTTTACTTTGTATCGCCCCGATAGAAGAAATTGTCCCTTTTTGTATCATAGGGGCGTAACCTTATAACATAGAAATGTTCTTGTCGCAAAGTTTGAACGTACACGCATATGCGACTGAAATGTGTAAACCCGAGGAAACAAATCTCAGCGTTTCGGTCATGCTCTCCCTGTACCTTAATCATTCTCTCTATCATACCAGACTAAACAAGAGTGCTCGAAAGTTTGTCGCAACAAAGCAAAAATCCGTAAAACGCACAACTGATAATTTTATAAACATTATCACCACGAAGCTCCACAAATCCCCGTAAAATCACTGCGTACCATAACGTTCCAGTGCTCGAGCGTAGCTATGAAAATAGTCGGGAAACACGTTAACGCATTGTATAAAAGGAAAGGAACGATGGTCACCATCGATGCAGCCACGGTCAAGTTTCCATAGCGGTGTTCAGTAAATCCGCGATACTATAATTAGCTTTATTACATCGCGCCCTCCGTGTAAACCAGACCCTGCGTGTAATGTACATCGAGACGTCGACCTCCGCCACGGGAATTGAACTGTTGTCAATGAATTGTCTGCCAGCGGAGCGTGAAAGAGAAGTGTGCGGAGAACGATGACGAAAGTAAAGGAGCAATAAACGAGTCCTTCGCGTCCGGACTACAGGAATGACCGCTATACCTCGGCTCAGGTGTATACCGTTATAAACGCGATTAATTTCGTGAAATACTCGATTACGAGGAATCGTCCTGGGTATACGTATAAACGGCTCGTTCGGAATTCTCTCGTGCCGATACCGGAGCGTGCACCAGCGTCATTGTCGTCCTCGTCGTCGTCGGCGCCGTGAACTTTCTTTAATTGTAAATTTGTCGTTGCGTGGCATCGTCGTTGCCGGCACGCGCTTGCTCGCTTAACCATTGCGTTTTGCGAAGCTTTCACCGAGCAGCACGCGCCCACTTTGCGACGTGGATTGACCGTTATCGGCCGTGTTCGATAACATTGTGCTATGAACGCAAATGCATGGGAGCGCTCGATTGTATTCTCGAATGATTGCGATACGCGCTGAAACTGAAGGTGGCTAGATTTTTAACGCAATTTTTCGAGCCAGCGGTAGCTCAACGATGCGCGAACGACTTTTCGATACATCGATGCTCGACGGTTAGAGCCGACAGAAATTATCGGGGTTCGATCGAGTTGCATAATAAGGCGTAAGAATGATTTACGAATGAATTAATACCACGCAATTCTTAAACGTAATTATTTGAAGCTCGATTAAGTTTGGTAACGCGGAACGACATCGCGACGAGTACATCCTCGATACTTTAACGAGGGAAATTATTTATGTCGGGTCAACTGGGTCGAATAATAAGATTTGTACCGCGATTTGAATTAAACTGACGTAACCTTTGCTGTACGTACAGTTGCCGAGGGGATTGAATAAAGAGTACGGTATACATATAGCACGCGGCATTGTTTCGTAAATTGCATTACGCGATCGCCTGGGGTCCGAAGATGAATTTATTCGAGGCGTTCGAGTTCGCGATAATGAAGTCGGATTTGAAAAAAAAGGGGTTCTTTAAATCTTTCGAGAGCCGAAAGAGAGGAGGATTTGGTTATACCAGGCGAACGATATTTGAACAATCGAGTGTTGGGAATACGCGGCACGAAGTACGATGCTGCGCGCAACGTCTCTCATCTCCGCATAAGCACTGTTTTTTTTTCGCTACTCGCGATTAAGGCCATCGAAGACACGTTACAGCTTAAACGACGATGGACTTCGCTGCGCTCGATCGTCAGAGATTGACGGATGTTTATATCGAGGGCGGTAGGAAGCGTCATGTATCTCCGAGCAATTAGAATACGATAACAGCCACGTGTGCGGTTTTTTATCTGTGTCTAAACGCCACCATTAACCGGTCAAGCTTAAACTTAGCCTCTAACGCGACCGAGTTTTAAATGTACCCGTCGAATGGATATTCAAAACCACTTTCGTCTTTCACATACTTTGGAGACACTTAACGTCCTCCGCCCACTCGTGACATTTAAAGGATACGTAACCATGTGTGTCGAGGTATCTTTAAATACGGCGAGATAAACGCGTGTGTACCGAAACAGAGTTGCATTACGCTGCCATATGTGCGTTTGAATTAAATCGCTGCGTTGCCTCGGAATATTGATTGCGGAGTGCGATTGAACACGATACATTGCAAAGTTAACGCAACGTTAAGGGGAAATCGTTTGGTCGCTATTGTCGATTATTTAATCCATTCGATCGAACGTGCGGACACGAGAAGACAATCGGCGTTCTTTCTTACGAGGTGGATTATTGCATTAATTAGGCACAGCAATATATTTTCACTGGAACGCGGTACGCGATCCCGAATACGGGTCTTTGAAATTGTTTCGAGACACTTAAAGCCTCTACCGCCCACTCTGCGCTCGGTCTCCCGCATTGTGCGACAGTCGCACTGAAAGTTTCCAGACAAAAAGAAAAACGGTCGGGATGAAATTTCTTATTATAATTTCTCGAAATATATACTCTCTGTCTGGCACTATGCGACGTTTAAATACGTCTGCCGTGCTTTTTCAGCGTAAAGCGTTTCCAGCTTCTCACGCTAATGTCACTTAACGTTTGAACGTACATACATACTCAAACTCGCCTCCTACTCTCGTTAACCGCGAATAATTATGTTAACTTTTGCAAATTCTAAGCCACGACGAGACCGCGAGTGCTTCTAAAACAAACGCCTCGCAACGTTGTCCGGTTTATTTCCTGCAAACTTACTCGGGGAAGCGATTTTTACATTCTACCGGATATCTATGTTATGGCGCGGAACAATTCTTAAACTGGATGTTTATTAACATACGTGTAATTCATTAATATACGTATACACCGCGCGATCAGTTACGCGTTGGTATCTCGTATCGATGAAGATATCGAACAGTTTCTCGATAGTTTTCAAAGGAATTCAGTGACTCGCTAAAGTAACGTTTATTAAAATCAAGAAACTTTGTGTATCTTATCCGTTTATCGAAACGCTGGCTCGTAACCCGTCAAGATTCCCTCGTCCCGTGCGTGTAATATCGATATTGATAGTACATTTTCATTCGGAAGCTTTTATCCTTACCTTCTCGCGTTATCGCGTAACGTTGTTTAACTTATCCGTTTTATTTATGATCGTCGTACAGCTAGACGAAACTCTATATAAATCTAGCCGGCGAAGCACCTCCGGCCGTTAAACCGTGCAAACGCTTCCGCTGGATTCATGCCAGTTATACGTCGAAAGTCGCGATTTAGAGGGGGCGACGGAGGTGCGGGGCTTCCAGTTTTCCTTTCTGCCGAGAATTCTTTATGCCACGAAGATTCCATCGACTCCGTAAACCCCGGGGTACCTGCACCCCGGAAGGAGGTAATTCGACGTGTTTGCATTACCGTCGTCCCGGTTGTCGTTACGTTCCACAGATAAGGATAAAAACTTTTGATTTAAGTCGTTCCTTCCCTTTTATTATCTCCCGGGGGAGGGGGGGGGGGGGGAGAAAAAAAAAGAGCGACAACGTAGCCTTGTGGATCCTTTGCCAGGTGATTTCTTTTTTTTTCAGAGAGATATGTGCTTTGGAGATAGAAAGGAAAAAAAAGGCGTTTGATACGGGACAAAGCTGTGACGTAACTTCCTTTTGTGGCGTGTAAAACTTTCCCACGTCGCCGTCGTCGGGGTTTACCCGACTCACTAATTATTTGCCCCGATAATGGAAATCGCGAGAACCGCGCTATATCGGTTTGTCGACCCTGCGGGGGCCAATATCGATATCGACGATCGGGCGCACGGCTAATTGATAATTCCTTGCGAGCGGGGATAAATCCCCATGAATTTTACATTAACGGGCGTCACACGGGTAATTCGTCGTTAGACGCGATGAATGTAGGTTGCGCCAAGATTAAAGTGTTTTACGTGCAACGAGGGTTGGAAAACGTGAACAATGCATCCACGACGATTGCCGATGAAAAAGTCTGGAAAATCGATCGTCGGCCATTCTGCCGTTTTCTCCCGAGTCCCTCTCCCTAGGGGTTGCTCAGGGACCCTCCGAAGCGTCCTTCGAGACCGTCCTTATTTTAGGCCCGTTCACCCTCGAAACAGCTAACGAGATTCATCCCTTTGGTAGGAGCGGTAACGGCCTTTCTAAAAAATTTCATGAGAACCGGATTGAACGAAGCTTTTCCGCCAACGCATTACTCTCACTTTCGTAAATCAATACGCGCCTTTATATGCCTCGCGTAAGAGCTTGTCTTTTCCCATGGTCTGTCCTCAAACTTTGTTTGAAAAAAAAAAAAGAAAGAAGACAACCTCACTCTCGGCACTTTTTCGTGGCCTTCTTCCAGGGGAAAAATATATATTGTTCGACGACACGTCATCCGCACTCCTCCCGAGGGTATGCTCTTTTTTTTCCATACGAAACAACTTGCAGAGAATTTCGTTACGTGTTTTTCTCTCCGACGAAGAAATACCGTGTGTGTCAATTTATCGCGCTCCATCCAGCGTCGAATTCGCTTTGTACGTTTTTCACGGGGTGAAAAAAAAAAGATAAATTTATCGCTCCGAAACAGCTACGTCTCGAAAATTCCATAAAAATCACTTAACGTCGCGCGTCATTTTTACCTCCCATTTTCGCCGTATCTTGCACGCTTTGCCTTAAAAGAACGCTTTATCGACGCGGAAACGAAGGAAAACGAAATTAAAAGAGAGAGAAAAAAAAAAAAACTGCCGGCTGAGTGTCCGCGACTACTTCATATTCCTGGGCGTTAACCGTACGTGTGCACAAATAGGTTGCCATGCTCATTAAGTATACGAGGTAGAAAGCGTTCGTGGCTCGCGCGTATATGCATGTTAGAGTTAGGGGACCCCCCATTGGGGTGGTTGTACTATTGATTTTTTTCGCCCTGTCCTGTTGAATTATCGAGAGGCTCTCTTATGTGGGCGATCCTGCTGGCACATTGTGCCGCTGGGTGACAAAGACACAGAGAACGCGTAAGGAACGCAGATGGAGAAGTATGATAACGCGCGCGATGTCAGAAGTAACTATCGGATATGATGTCAAAATAAGTACACGTATAATCCTAGAACTGCGTGCTAACGTAAATCGTAACGCGAACTACGCACCGGGGTCGTTTAGGTTCGTCACTTGTTCGTCGGTGTTAACGCGTTTAAAATATATTAAAAAAGTGTCGCATAATACGGTAGTTCGAAATCTGTGTTATACGAACGAATTGTGGAAGTTTGTTTACCCTCAGGTTTAATTGTGCTCCGACCGGTTAAAGGAAAGTATTTCGCTGTAATAGCGTGCTTAAAATACGCTGAATGAATTCTGAATCGCACGGTGGGTATTCGTACTGTACCAACCAATTATGCTTTAATATAAGAAAAAGGTATTTCCTCTTTTTTTAGCCATCTGTTTCTAGACAATTGCAACAGCGTAAAGGAAGATTACTGTAATTTATGTTAATTTATGTTATGATTTATGTTAATTCCGCTTAACCGGATATTAAACGCAACGAACCTCCAAACCGTTAGCGATTAAACGAAAATCACCAATTCAACGCGAAAGCAACGAAACACGAAGCACACACGCGCCACGAATACACGAAAGGTATCATTATTCCTATACAGAGAGCCTGGACAGAGGAATTAAGAGCCTCAATTGCAAAATTGAGCGTTAATAAAATAGGTCCGCCGAACAAAATTGATCCTGGTGCGCAGTTCTAGGGTTAAAGAAAGTCAGGCCGTACAAATAAGAGTCTCGGCTCTCGAGCCCCCCCCCCCCCCCTCGTCCACTATCGCGTTACGACACGTACGTCTAGAATTATATTCCGTAACGCGGTCAACGCATCGACGTAGAAATTTGTCGAACGAATACTTTCGATACGTTTGTCCTGCTCTCGTCCGTTCGCAATGGCAATTACGATTATGGATCGATGGGCCAGCACGATCGGTCGGGAATCGTGTGTCCACAGTTTTTCTGCCGACGTGGGCGTAATAATTCGTCCAGAACGTTTGGCGCGGGTTAGTAATCGTGGTGTAAAAAGCAGCGTGTCGGGGGCGTTGGCGAATCAGCCCCCGGTCGGGGTAGAAACAACACCCTCGCTGATTTCCAGCTTCCTGCACCGTTTGTATAGTATTACATCCAGTCGAGGCTCTGTTTAACCGTAATAATGGACGGAGGTGTTGCGGAACGTTAGATTAATCGAGCGAGTCGCCTACGTATGGCGTATGGCACGTAGAACATTTCTCACCTGCCCGGGGTTTTTTTTTTTTTTGTTGCTCTCCCGGTTAGTATACGCGTGCCCACGAGTGACAACGGACACCGAGCAACGAAACGAGTAATACGATAAGAAGCGAATGCCCGCGATGCGTAAATACTGGCATTGCTGCGCGGTTGTTTGGATTTCAACGATATTCTCACGGCGATGATTCGTTTGTGTCACGCTTACGATCGAATACAGCGTTACGTTCGCGCGTAAAGTCCAAAGTTTGAGGTGAACGATCTACAACGTCGTGCAAACTTGATTAATAATGCCATCCTGCAAACTTCGTGGAGTTAAATAAGATCGATGACTGCAACTTACGAATTCCGTGAAAATTTAAAAACTTACAACTGTAAATAACTATCGAACTTTCACTCTGTAATATTAGATTTGCAATCCAATAAACGAGATACAATTACAAATAATAATTTTTGTCTCCCCATCAGCTGTCCGCGCAATGCTTCTCCTCCCTTCACCCAAGCAAGGCTACGAAAAGTTTGAGAACCGCTGGGTTAAGCCACCCTCGTCTGGAGCATTTCGCATAATAAATTACCATAAAAGTCGTCGGTCAATTTTAATTATTACACCCCGCGTTAATGGAGAACGTCTGTGCTTTATGACACACGATCCTCATTCCCGGTCGAAACTAACACGTTTCCGCGCTTTGCTTGACCGTTCCCCGTGATTCGAAATCGCGTTCCTCGAAGGGAAGCGTCGAGAGAGAGAGAGAGAGCGACCGCGAGGGGGTTTCGTGCCACGATCCTACGCCTTTACGAGTGGTACTTGACGGGGCTCGAGTGAACGGTACAATTTCATCGACGGCTCGAGCAATATAATCTCGTCGACAATACGACCGGCTCCAACGGGAGGAAAACGAGAGTCAGCTGGCATCTTCGATCCGTTCCCGGCTCCGACAGGCCCGTGCCCGCCTGTTCTCGCCACTTTCAAACCGTTTTCAGCGAATTCTTTCATGCGATCGCTTAACGGCGGGGAAGGGTGTCGAGTGAAAAAGAAAAACATTCAATTCGTATCGTCGATAAGAATTCCTCCCTCCCACCGTTCCAACTTTTACGAGCGCGACGAATATCCCTGTCTGGTTTACCCGACGACTTATCCTCCTCCGGCGTCTACATCCACGACGCAGCCAGTCAAAGCTAATATCGCGTGATTAAGCCGCGGCGTACCCGGGGCCGTGATTACAATAGCTCATTATAATTTTAAATACCTGCGAAATTAGAATCCGCGGAGGCGAGAGAAAATTTAAGAGCACGAGGGATTAACGCGGGGTAAATCCAATGACTGGGGATCTAGTTACACAGTTTCTATCGGGGATAGAGATAAAATTGTAGACGAAAGCTTGGCATTGTTCGTCAAGCTCCAGCGACGTGCCGCGCGTTTTTCCGTGGACGTTCCATCGGCGCAATTCCACAGTGTAATTCTGTTTTTATTTATAGTAACAGAGTTACAGCCCGTCACAGTCGCGACATTCACGCGGTATATATTTAGCGCAATTTGGTATTCCGATGGCGCATGATCGTGTATCCCGATACTTCGGATTATGTTTGTCGATTTTTTTGGAGAGTAAACGGGTGTCGCGAGGTTTAGCGCGCGCTCGCTCGAGCGGCAATGCGTTCTTTGATCCACTGAGGAAGGACGATCGCGCTTCACGTGTAGGCTTTATAGGTTCTATGGGTAGGCGCCCCCCCTGATTCTAGGGGCAGAAATTTCACCGACGATGGTCGCCAATAACCATGTTGACAATGGGCCGAGCTTGAGAGGTATATAGAAACTGGTCCCAGCTGGCCCCTGAGTTTTTACCGCTTATTTACCACCTTCGTGCACTTCGGGCACGCACGTAAAGCCTGCAGCAGCCTCTAACCCGCATGCGTGCACGTCAGTGTACAGTGTTAGGTGTATAGCGTGTGCGCGTGCACGACCGTCACGAACACCTATAAAGAACGCATGGCGCGTTCCCTCTTTTTACACGGCTGGTAACACATGTTGCACAGAGTGTCCTATTGTCTCGGCGTTGTGTCATTCGCGGTGCATACTGGGTGACCGACGGATAAAGAACCGATTTTTGGGCTGCACGATTAATTCGTGACGCGGGATTTTCAGAACGTTCGACGCGTCCCATGATAAAACGTCGAATTAAGTTTTAAACGGAAATTTTCGTTTCCTACGTTGCGCGAAATAGGGAAAAGTTGGAGCGTACGATACTTAACGCAAAATGAAGTTTAATGCAGAATAGTTGGTGATTACAGTTTCCGAGATGCGTATTTTCTCGAATACCTTTATTACCACTCTCGCGGTGCCTGACCTAGTTGCGATTAAATAGGAAAGAGATTTTCGTTTCGTACGCGAAAAATTGCAACGAAGGAGGAAACATCTAGATTTGTGGATACATTACCACGTAATGAAATTGAATTGGAAAAGGGAATCGTGGAGATGGACGGCAAAAAAAAAAAAGATGATCCTCGAAAAGCCTAAGTTAATTAACCTCTGACCTAATTGCGCTTCGATGGTACATTTTCTGTAGCCACGGGCAGAACGAAGATCGTTATAAGACAGACCCCATTTCGCGTGTTCACGTTCGTTTCATCGCGGGCGATATACGGAATAGTTGGACTCGAAGAAACATAATGATGGGGGAGGGCGGTTGGAGGAGACAAATAAAAGATAGAATCTTTTCAAAGAGACGCAGGATACAACTCACCGTATAGAAGGTGGCTTATTTAGTGGGATAAGGAATCTCGGGGCTGAAGATCAAAGAACTATGTATACTCGTACGTAAAGCATGCTTATGTATACAGGAAAGTACGGAGTACGTTAAATATGAAATCTAATAATCTGGTAGCTGTGTACTTGCACTATTCGCGATACGAAAGAGTTTTCTCGAAATACTATGAAAATCGAGGAAGATAAATCTCGCGTTCGCTTTAAGAATAATAACTTTGATCGTGTTTACAGGAGAATCGGGATCACGTTTCATACAATATTAATGATCTTTTATAGAAATTCGTCTTAGGATTAAAATTAAAAAAATTAAAAAATTTTGTCATTCTTCCGTTTCAGTTCGACTGGGATAGATAAAAAAAAATAATACCGTCTGTTAAAACCGGCTCTATGTACTAATGGGTTATGGTAAAATCTGTGTATTCAATATTAAAAAGTTAAATCAGTTCTCGCGATTCCCAGCGGGAAACCCGCAATTTTTTGGCACGGGCACCGTTAATGTACGTAATTATCGAGGTCCTTAACGTGCCTGGTAATTTAAAGTTATTAGAAACTGATTCACCGTAACGAACGACGTCGGTATGCAAACGTTATAATTAAGCAGCCGAACGAAAAATAAGGGAAGAACGAGTAACGGTAAATTGACCGGCCAGGATAGCGTTGTCATAAATTAACCGGTGGACACGGGTTGGGAATAATCATCCACCGCGGATGTAAATCTACGAGGGACGGCGTGAAAACGCGTCTCCGACACGTGTTGCACGGAGAAAACTGCTCCTCGTAAAATCATCGGGTGCCCGCGCGAAAACCCATGAAAATGGGTACGGGCCGTAAACAATTTGATGGTGCTCGGGGAAAAACGTGCCGAGTCTTAACTCGAACGTTTTGAAGGACAAAAGAAAACTCAAATGGAAAATATCATTTTTGTAGGTTCTAGTTTTTATTTCGAACTTCCACAAACTTAATAAAAATGACAATTTGGCTTAAATACGATTTACGAAATATTAATAATAATATTAAAAACGAGAAATTTAGAATTTTGAAAGAAATAACTGTTTAGTTGAACTACGAATGACGAAGTATTCGTAACATTAAATACAATAATAATGTAAGATAATACCAGTAAAAAGAAGTAATTAGCTTAACATAATTGCCGTACTATTTATCATATTATACCGATGACCGCAATTGTCGTACGACTTATCGGCAGCTTCATTTATACATGTGATCGAGTGAGTTTTCTAAAATTAGATACGAACCGAACCAATCAATCAATTTGCACAAATTTTAGATCCTACGCATTTGTCTCGAGCAACGTCGAACTGTCCTTTAAACTACGCCCAGAGGATCGTCTTCCGAGCACCGAATAAAAACAAATAAACTTGAAGCGGCTCGCGAAGAAAACTTTCTCGATCGACGAGTACGAAACGTCCGGAGTAAATACGAAGAAATCGCAACGGTACGTTCGTCGCGCCGTCGGGTACAATTATATCTACGGCACGGGACACGACTAGACACGTCCCTGACTCGCGTTGATCCCATTGTGAGGTGAGCGGCCCATCGCCGTACACCGGGTGGCCCGATGGATTATTCATGCGAAGAGTAAATAGTACGCGCACACGCATAAGGAGCACACGCGCGTAAAGCCGAGCACAAAGTGGGGCCCCCGTTAATTCCTGGGACCCACGGGGGACGCATCTGGACACCACGTGCCCGAGCTTTGGTCCCGTCGGGATGGATGCCTCACCGGCAGACGCTCATTGGGAGAGAGGGTGAGGGCAGTTTGTTAATGGCAGTACACGCATTTACCAATACTCCGGTGGAGATTCCTTTCCTCCACTTATCCACGGTGCCCCGCACGTGGTTTATCGGGGCCATTGCACGGAACGTGCCACGAATTCGCTGATCCCCTTAAACGCGTTACTCTGGCTTCGCGTTCGAAAGAATTCCGCAAAAGACGTATTACTAGCTTTACTTATTACTAAGGAGATCTCGAGACGTCGTTATCAGATTGATCGCGGGATCTGTTGGGCACTTGTTATTCGAGATAAGTGTCGAGAGGTATTCAGGAGAGGGAAGCTTTGAGTATCGCTTTCTTGCGATCCGGGTCAAAGAGTCGTAAAGTTGGAGTTAGAAATGTGCCCATAATCATGAAAGTGGTTATATATCTTTTTTATCACATTATTTGATTTTAATGAATATGACGGAAAGTAACTGATAAAGTCATTTTAAAAATTTTTTTGACATAGACCACTTTCGTAATCATCGACACGTAATAAATACTTTTTTTGGGCTAACTATGTATAAATACTCGAGGAATTACGCTCTAACAAAATGTCGGGATACAACGTATACAAGACCAGCTTAACCGACGTTCCTTCGAAGAAGCATGAGAGAGAAAATCTAAGAATTCGAAGTACTCGGTTCTGAGGTTGCGGGAAATCTAAAGAACGTTTGGATCTACATATAGATGTTAGGAAAACTAGATTTTTCGGAATTCGAAATGGGAAGGACGAGTGCAAGGATAGGAGAGGCGGTAAGATGACGATGCGAAAACAGAAAAATGTAAAATGTGAATCAACGAGGATGCGTCGGCTGTGAGTCAGGAGGGTCAAAAGTATTCTCGGGTTCAAAGTGTTTCTTACGGTAAGTTAAGTGTAACCTTAAAACTACGGGTAATTGGATCGCTAGTACGAAAAACAAGATAGCGATGGATGAGTATCCCACAGCGGAGTCGAATTCGTAAACCGTCGTGGGTGGTTTCGATTTGCATTCGTTACTCATCGTACATTACACCGGTTAATTACTAACACGATCACTCGGTAATATTTTCCGTCTAACCGTCGAACGTGCCAGAAAATTATTGCTAACCTAGCGACGCAACGATAACAAATAAATACTCTTTTAAACACTTAAAGGATAGCAAATATTTGCTAAGTATACAACAATATTTGTTTCGCGACGTTTTATTTGTTTTTAGTTTCCGCGTTAAGTATTTGGAAAACATTCGATGCCTATACGAAGCTAATTGTTTACGCAATGTTTTCCGACTCTCGGGTAGAATTAAATACCGAGCGAGATATCGTCGCGAGCAGGCTGAAATATCGTAGATTCGAGATAATAAACATCTGTTGTCGGTTTGCATTGGACCGAATTTGTTCTCATTTTTCGACGTGGTATCCAGTCGATCGTGAAACTTGTATTATTTATGGTTCAGAAGAAAATTGTAAATACTCCGATGTAGTTACGGATGTATCAGTCGATATTGCGTACACAGCTTTTGTTGGTGTAGCTTCCAATTCGAAAGGCGAATTGCATGACGACCGCTGCAGAACGATGAATGACGCAACGATACAATCATTCCGCCGCGAGACCTATTCACGATTTACCGAGTAATCGATTACAGGTGAAAACGATGTCGCTTGGTTTGAGATGCGTTATCGTTCCGGAAAGCGTAGCAACGTATTAGTCACCGATCTATCCGACTAGTTTCTGTTCGCGATTTTTTCCTCGCTCATTTCTTCGAAGTTAATTGAACGATTATTTCGATCGTTTCTCAAGAACGCGAGCCGTAAAACCTAATTACAAATTTCTTTAATGACTCGCGTAAGAAGCGTATCGTACGGGCTTAATTGTCGAGTAAGGAAATCAAGGTCCTATTGCAAAATAATGAAAGGATCTTTGAAAGTTCGATTCTTATCGGGAACGTTGAATCGAGTTCTAAATCGTGCATGGAAATTTCATTTATTCTCATTAAAAGCGGTGTCACGTCGACATTCTTTTTCAATCTTGATCTGTCAGGACAATTGAAAAGTGTATCGCTCTCGCATTCGTACCAGTTTTCCTTTCACCATTTTCTACAAACATCCCGCCATTAAATAGACACGTCTACTTAAAGAGAGGAGTACACGAGATTTAAACGGGCCGAGGCTCGAAGGGCTCGTTATCTAATCTTGGAGCACGCTACAGCTGTGGCCACTTAAAAATAAATACTAAGCGGTACTCTTTGTTTCTTTTCTTTCGCCACTGCTCGCTCCCCAAACAACGTTTCAACATGGCAGCGCGAAGAAACGTATTCGAAACGCGTCCCTCCCCCCTAGATCGTGCATTAAAATGCAATTGGCGACAGATGTCCCGATAACGGAGTTGAACTTTTTTCTTTTGTTCTCAAATTGATAACGCACGATCTGATCCCACGCAACTTTCGACTTATTAGGATTCGCGCGAAACATATGTTCCGGATTGCGAGAAGAGAAAGTTCAAGCAACTATGTTTTCGAGTATCTCGAGCGAACGCAAATTTAAAAGTTTCGAAAAATTCCCTGTAACAGTTCCCGGAATTCTACGCTCCGTACGGAGAATCGATGGGCGTTCATTCGCAATAAGTTACAACCCGCCTTTTTCGCGAACAACGAAAACAAGCGTGGCTCTGTCGAACGAAGGGGCTCCAGTTTCCAACAAGTACGAAACACTTGCCGATAGTTTATTCCTTCTCCTTCCATCTGCTTTCCATTTACCGGCTCGCGAACACAAAAGTTTCCACGGGGATGCATGCGGCAACGAGAAAAGTTCGCGAGGAGGACACGAAAAATGTCGGGATAAAGAGGCAGTGTCCCGCCCCCTCGCGTTTATTATCCATTTCCATTCCCCCCTCTCTCTCTCTTCGCCTTTATCTCTGCAAAGCATCGCGTCCCGTCTAACATTTGTACGTTTATATTCAACTGGTCGCCGCTAAAGAGGAATCTCCGTGATTCTCGAAAACTTTGACGAACGAGTCATCCTTCCGATCCGTTTCCCATCGGTTTTTCCGTTTCGCTTTCCTCCCTCCTTTTCCGCCCTGAAATCGACGCGACGCTCTCTGCTCCTCTCCCCACCTCTCCCCCTCTTCCCAATCCTCCTCCTCCTCCCAGCCGGCTTTCGACTCTGGGGCACGATCGATCGATATCCATCCTCGAGGGGGCCGGGGTGAGGTAAATTTTCGCACGGCAACGGGATATATCCGGAAATAGGCCCGCGACATTAATAGACACCGGCAGCCGCGGTAACACCCTTTATGTCTCTGTCGCGGGTACCGCAGAGCCATCCGATTTTCCAGTGCCGTAGCACTGATCGCGCGTGTATCCAGGAAGTTTCTGGCCCCCATCTCGTTCCGTGTATCGGCTTGCAAAATTTATGACTCCTCGCCGCGAACGAATATAAATTCACGTCGACGTCGTTGACAAATTGCTGTACGGGGAATCATGATTAGCGGTAGGAAGCGTAACATTCGGAGTAGATTTTCTTGAATTGATTTTGAATTTGTTTACGTTGTCTTACGTTGTACGTAGTATCGACGGAACATTTACTGTTTGTCTCACAATTAAATCCGCCAGGACTGGGTAACAAAACAGACGTTTGTTTTTGTGAAATTTCTACTGATTCATTCAAAGTACTATTTTTTGGGGCCGATACAACGCTGGAAACGTTCATAAAAAGTTTCAAAACACTTTTTATAGTCATTTTGCGAAATTAATTTTAAAACCGCTGTCAGTACTTTTGGATGTCTATTGGTTGGTGTCGAAACTTTTTCCACTCAACGCCAACTATGCTTTTGAGAATAAAACGGTATATAATTTCATAAAAACGCTTTCTTTTATTTTTGCTATCAGTTCCCGTGAAATTTAGGCCAGACGGTGTAGACGAACGTGTATTTTTGACGATAAGCTTTCTACCGTGTTACTATTATTCCGTGAACCTCAATTTGGCAAGCTACGTTATACTTATCGAATAACCGATCGATTTTAAACTTCCTTCAAACGATTTGATCGATAACTTCCGTTCTGTCTCGATGAACAGATATGCGTCACATAGTTTTTTTTTTCCAATCACGGTCGTTATCGTTTAACGTTCTCCGCTCGAGATGACAAAGCGATGAAAATTTAGACGAGAGTCTAGATGCATCGTCGACAGCTTTCGCGATGCGACGATTCTCTGATAATTGGTTTTAAGTCACGTATATCTCTGCGAGAATCGCGCTTCGAGTATGACTCGTACACACGTACGACTACGTACAACATACATCTCGAATACACCGTGTAACGTTGGAATCGCATCGATTTATCGTTCCGCGTATACCAAGTGTTCGCGGTTTTCGCCGGAATTCCAACTAATAATGCGACCGAAAACAATATCGCGAATCGTAATTACGCCCGCGTAGCGCTTACGAATCTGTTGTACCTATATTCCCGCGTATGACGGGTTATTCGTTATCGAACTTGCGGTTTACGAGCGGCGATTGTATCGCGCGCACATACGTATGTATGGTACAACGATCGGTATAATGGTGGAGCGTGGAAGTTTGGGGAGGGTTGGGAGGGGGGGGGGGAGAAATTTACTCGGTCGCGCATAAATTGCAGAAACTCCAAGCGGTGCGATCAAAGCAACGTCCTCCCCGTGTAATCGATACTCTTACCGAACCACTTCGCGTTATCCTCCCGCCTTTTCTAAATAAACTTAAGAAACATTCGTCTCTCGAGCAAAACATCGCGACGCTCGCGGTTGTCAGCGTTCGCGGCCGCCGTGTCATCTAGCGCTTCGACGTCGGACGAACGTAAAGGCCGGTTTACAATTAGACTTGGAGAGAATTTCTCGCGCGTAGCGAACGAGAAACTGTCTTTCGAGAAAGACGTTGCGTGTAAATGACACATACGATTATCGTAACTATCGTAAGAGTTTTCATTCGAAAGAATTGCGGCGAATTAAAAAAAAGTTTCTTTTATTAAATTTTTTTTCGGTGTCTTTGTATTCGACGTTCAGAACGTGTCTTCTTCGTCAATTCGTGTAATTGCAAAATCGTAACAGCATCTTCCACTGACACTTTAATTTTAAAACTAACTGCGTGAGCGATATGTGCAAGAATCGCGGCGGGAGTCGCGCGGAAAATCGCGAATGCAAATTCGCTATCGTTGTCGCTAGTCGCGACGACGCGCGACAAGTGCGACGCGGTCCCAAGACTTCTGTCAGCGTTGTACGACGCGACGTAACGGGGAGATTCTCGGTGCGCGTAGATGCGCGCACACGTGGGACGACGGGAGAACCGTCCGAGGGAGAATGCAAGAGCGAGACGAATCTTTGAAAGGCCACGTTGGTAGTGCTATCAATAGTTCGGTCGCCGGTGAAGTACCTACTTTACCCTCCAGCCTTTTACACAGTGGCGTAGGGAGAGTAGGGTCAGGCATAATGTCGATGTTGAGACAAAAGGGATACGCGACGAGGAGTGTTCCTTTGTCAGTACGCTGCTTCGCGTAAGGAGGAAAAAAGTCGGCGTACAGCCGGAAGGGTTTCCTAGTATCGGTAAAGTATAAAATAACATCGCGATATTATTAGATGTGGGAGATAAAAGGTCAGACAGGGAGGAACGCGAACCGCCCCTCCCCCCCCCCCCTATCCCCTCCCCCCCGGTACCGTTATTCACAGCCGATGAAACTTATTGTCGACCGGCGGACAAAATCGAGCGGAAAATACGTCTGAACGTTAAACAATGAAGATCGACTGCGCTCTCGCGTCGGTAGGTTAGACGGCGAAAACTTCCGTTCGGAGAAACTCGCCGAGACGAGTTCGACGAGCGTTAGGTCCCGACGGAAAGTATGGTACCCCCGGGGTTTGTTGTTGGAAACTCGCATTAATTTCTCGACTTCCGCGTCGTTTCTGCGAGCACGCACGTTCGGCATGGAAACAAATGCCGGGGAAGGTCGTTTCGGAGATGCCTCCTCGGGCAGGAAGTCGTTTCGAGAGTCGGCCTAATAGCATTTTAGTGATATCGAGCGACACACCTCGCGTAACTCGTGTTAGAATAAGGTATCGGGGGTGGAAAGGGTCGTCGACCTTTAAAATCCGTGTCCGAGTGCTCCAGAAACCTCGAATACGGTGGCGCCGATTTGCCTCACCTCCGGTGTATTTTCCGATCGGTCTTGACGTTCCCCTCGAATAATCGGTGGGCCGACCGTGCGACGCTATTTTCGGATGGAGCCAGATCTTACTTAGCTCGCATCTTACACGGATACAACGTATTTTTAAATTAGTCCACTTAAGCTCGAAACGAGAATTCTTTAAGTACCGCGTCGGTGACAATATTTCGCTGTGAATCGTGAAATTGAAATATTTTACTCGGCTCTCGCGTTTCCACGCTCGGAATTCGTGGAGTAATTTATTTAAATAAGAAAGAAGTGTTTGGAGTAAACAAAAATTCTTCGAGGCTCGTCGTCAACGGCGGTATTTTACCACGTGTCGGGAATAAAAATCAAGGTTTAATAATCGCGCACCGTGTCGGTAGAATCGTAATTCGATTCGGGATTGATTTCAACGTTAAATTAGCTGGTGAGAGGAAAATTCAAGGATCGCGTTAACGTCGATAATTCCCTACGAATACAAACGCAATAATGGTGACGAATGTTTCTACCACCGTAACTCTTGTTCAAATTTACTCTACTAAGAAATCAGCACCCCCCTCAAATTAAATTGTCCTTTAAAATCACACGAAGAGTTAGGAGTAAAACGAAACTACTATATTCTCTAGGAGGTCGATGGACGATGGACGATGGACGAATCTAAATTTAAATCAGTTTTACGGTACCCTAGCGATTAAAAGAATGAAATTCAATTGGATATCACGTCGGTGGAAGTTCTAATTTCGGGGGCAAGCTTGCGAATCGTCAGGTGTCCCGGCATATACCCGCGTCGGCCGATGTAAATTTCGTGTAATAATTTTCGTTATTCCGTCGATCGGGTTTAGCCACCGGGAAGGGTGATCGACCTTTCAACGGCGTTCCCGTAACGTTCCGGAAATCTCCGAATCCTCTAACAAAATCTCACGATCGACCTGTTTTTCCCGATCAAATCTGCGCCGCGTTCCGCTCGAACAATCCTCGGAGATCGACCGAACAGTTTTCCGCGCAAAATTTATTTTTAGACCGTGTCTCCGGGCGAACCGACGTCGATCGATCGATCGGCATGGATTCGCCGCGTCTCGCTGCATTTATCCTTAAATAGTGCGCGCGTATTGGAAAACGAGACGTGAAATATGAAACGCGGCGGAAATGCATGCTCGTTGTTCGACGGAGCGTAAAACGCGCGGGTACATTTAACTAATGATTTTTTCCAACTCCCTCGAGGCGCATCCCCGAGGGTAATCGTAATTTCGTTGCTTCATCGGGAGACCCGAGAAGACTCGGGAACAACGGAGATACCTTCTTGGCCGTAACGAGTTTTATTCGGATGGCTCTCGATCAAACGGAACGTATATACTCGCGTAATTAATTCTTCGCCCGTGTAATTGCGCCTCGGCCCGTGTAGCGCAGAATTAATAGTTACGGTAACGCAAACGTGTGCACGGCCGATGTACCGTAACAACGGCGCAAATTTATTGCTAATTTTCATCTTTCGTGTTAAACTTTCGTTATGGGACGTTCGCACGAGAGCCGCGGTTATCGTATGTAGGTCGAGATTGAATAAAAATGTTCGTAGATTAAAACCGAATGATTGATCGCCCCGGGGATTAAAAGGTTGATGCGAACGAAGTATAGGATTCGCATTAAACAAAGGGAAAGATGAAAAAGGGCGCGATGAATTATTAATAAGAATAAACACGTCGCTCTCGAGGCTCGTAACACAAATGCCGGATATTCGAAACAACCGGGTGGATAGGCACTTTGAAAAGTTACAACGATGTATACGTCAGCAACAAATGCTCTCTCTCCCTCGGCGGTTATTCGTAGCGGCAGTGTTCCATTAAACTCGCGTAAACCGGTGTGGGCATTGTGCAAAACTATCCCCGGCGTATTTGCGTACACCGGCTCGCCATGCGCTCCGTATAACACCTAGAAACAACGATCTGGCGGAAAGAAACGAAAAAAAGAGAGAGAGAGAGAGTAGGCAGAGCGGAACGATTGGATCCGAAAATTTTACTAGGCTCGAGAGCTGCGCGATAGAGAAACGAGGAGGATAAAAGGGTTGGCAAAAAAAAAAGCACTCGAACGGCGTATGTGGACGGAGAAGGGAGAAGTATCGGTGGATCAAAATGAAAATCAAAGCGCGTCGAGTTATCCGAAAAATTTCATTAAAATCCATGGTAATCCGTGGTCCAGCCTGTCCGCTTCTTCTTTTTTTTTTTTGTCGGGAGGTGTGCGGTCCCATTTTCCCGTTTTTCCACCGGCTCGTCGATCTCCATTCAACCTTCCGCCGTTTACCGTTATTTCCATCTCCTCTCCGCTTCCTTCTCGTCTTCCTCCTTTCTTCTTCCTCTCTCTTTTTTTCCTTTTTTTTTGTGAACTGTACTCCAGCCATCAAAGCTTTGTCGGCGCGTTGGCCGGAACAACGAGCAGATTCGAAATTAACACGGCCCGATGGAAGAGAGACGACGTTCGCCATTTCCCCAGAGCAGTCAGTCGAATCCTTCCTTTCCCTTTTCCAGGCGCCGGTGAGTCTTACTCGAGGAGGGCCTTTGCACTCCTCCGTCGCGTCATTACCAACGTTAATCGTTCCCTTTATCGGAGGGGAAGGCTATCGATCTCCTCTCCTCGTGCACGAAGCCACGCGACTTTCCGACCTAACCGAAGGGTCCCCCCCAACGCGTATATTTCTTACGACGGACGGGAAGAAAACCGCTCGAGATATAACCTTTGTTTTTGCGCGGTACGATAAATTGCTATCTGCGGCGGGAGTCGCTCGATCGGAACGGCGGATACATTTTTTTTTTTACGGTGCTTCGAGCGTCTCGGCGATGCCAAAACTTCCTCGAGGAGATGCTCGCGAAGTTTATGCTCCTCGAATGGGATTTCATATCGGTGGAAAGTATTTTAGGAATTCGTCGTGTCTTCTTCTGTTTTCGTTATCTCGCGCGCCGGATTAAATATTGAAAGGGGAGCGAAGTTTGGCCGGTTTCGCTTTTCACTTATCTCGTATATTTGGGAATTATTAATAAAGCTACTTTCAAACTTGAAATCCTTCGGACGTGTAAAGTACCGCATCTGTTTCGCGGGGAATACCGGTTAAGGGAAATCAATTGTTTTATGAAATTTATTCCAGATTTAATTGTCTTTTAATAAATCGCGGCCTTCATGATTTCGTTACTTCGTGTCTGGGAATAAATGTTGATGGGGGAGTGGAGTTTAATCGGGATTTGTTTTGAAACTTATTTAAGATGTTTTCTGATTATTACAAAAACCCCCAATTTTGGAAATCCCTAACCGCGTAAACAGCTGTAATATTGTGGTAATCAAGGCTTATCGTTTCACGTTGGGCACGATGCGCTTCGCGGATAAGCGCGAATTCAATTTCTTATAGAAAAATCGTTTATGGAATTATTTTCCTCGCGGATCGATTATAAGTTTGCCGTTATGCTTCGCTTACGACCAACCGAGCCGTTTCCGTAATAACGTAATGACGGGGATTGCGCTGAAATTACTTTGGAAACAGCGGCGATACGACTTTCTTATCCGAGAGTCATTTTTCTATTTTCCTACTGGACGTCCGTGGAGAACACAGAAGAATCGCGTTTGCAACGACGCTAATCGCGCTTGAAATTGGAAGCGCTCTCGGAAGGAACCTCGCTTACACCGTTGCCACGGCGTTTCCATTGCGCTCGGAAACTTCGGACAAAAGAAACACGAGTCCCTTTACAAAACTCCACGATAGATCTTAAAGTTAAACGAGTTTTTATCAACGCCAAAGTGGCGGGATGAGGATAAAAGAAAGGAAGAAATCCCAAACTTTCCGTTTTTCTCCCAACTAAGCGCGAGTTACTAGACTGCAATTTCTTTTTTTTTTCTCTATAAATGAATTGTAATTAAGAAAAATGTAATTCCAACTGTTTGTGGACGATCGATATCATTCCGCGTCAGTTCGTTCCATCCGTGCTCACGTTCGGCCGACTTCCGGTGTTCACGTAAATCGTCACGTAGACGCTTTCGAACGCAGACGATGAGTACGTCGGCTGCAACGATGATTGTCAGTGCACGAAGGAAGTCCCTTACGTACGCGACTGGCATACCCGATGACGGACCGAACGAAGAATAGGCAACTGCTGCACCCAGGAGAGAGAAGACCGTTCGTGGACGACGAGGCGAGCCAGGATCGACATTTATTTGATTTTTTTCTTCTTTTCGAAAACCTCCACCCCCCCCCCCCCCCCACCCCCGTCGTCGTTGTCGCTCGTTGTCTACTGCATCGTAATGCTGGAAAAAGTTAAAGCAGATTCTACTACACGTCGGCTCGATTCGTCTCTATTGTCACTCTCCAACACGTTCGCGGAGTTTTGATTGTGCGACATCCTGGCGTTCTACGTGGACGCCTCGTAACATCCTGGTGGAGAAGGATACGCTTCGTTGGTTCTAATTATGTTGCAGTTACCCGACGGTGGGTGTCGTTTTTCCATCGCTGTGTAATTATGCCGTGGATAGATGTAAGAGATAAACGGTGGAGGGATAGAGGGATTCGACGAAGGGAATGGCTCACGATTTTTCAGTTAACCAGTTTTTATCGCGACGCGCCCCGAGGTCTCTTTTCATTCGATGTCCGTGCATCTGGTTTGGTTAGTTGGGAGTAAAATTGTGTTATTGGAAAGGAAAGGTTAATGGATTCCAGTGGTATTTTAAGATCGAAGTAAGGTAGCGCCCTTACTTTGAGAGATCGGTCGTATCGTTAGATGCACAATACTAACTGGTTCTTGACGGCCAAATTGGATCGACGCAAAGGCAAAGAGGATCCTTAGGCGCTTCGTTTAATCGTGCTCGACTGTACGTGGCTAGATAATCCACGAAAGCTACGCTGTACAAGCTGAATCCTTAATACTCGTCCATGGTCGATACGTCCGGACGATTATGATTATTCAAACACAGAAATTCCACGCACGTTCTTCCCTGGTATTCGTACCGCTCGCGTTGGTAAATTTTCATTAGGGGATACGTATCGTTAAGGAATTACTGGTTTAATTATTTGAGTTGTCGTTTCGCCGTGCTCTGTTTTACCGTCATTGTATCTAGAATTTTATACGACAATTGAATAAGTTTGTCGGGGAAAAAAGAACTTTCTAGGATTTTCGGTATTTTCATTTTACTGTTCCCTGGATAATTCGGTTCTGGGGTAAATAAAAGAAGAAATGGGTCTTCGATTCGTTGTTATTTTTTCGAGATTATTAAACTTATATAGATTATTAGATATTAATTGTCAAATGCAGTGTTTTAACGCGCGTGGTTAAATGCGATCCGATGAGTGTTTGAATTTCCATTAACGCGACCGCTGTACGATCTATACATGTCGTTAGAAAAAGTATGAAAACTTTTAACGAGGGCGTTCTAAAGTCCTTTCGCATTATTAAATTCTAATTATCAAATCCTGGGGAAAAAATCAGAGACCCGAGTATATCCGATTAAAAGTAATCTTAGTATTTCAAATTTAAAACATCTCCTGTCCGCTCAATTCTACCACGAACAATTTTAAATCTTGTACCACCACGAAAAAAGAAACATTCCGCGGTCGATTTTATTTCTGAAGCAGAAAAATATTCATTCCAATCTTCAGCTTTGACTTTATTTCTGAAAAAAAAAAAAATTCAGCCCAATCTTCGTGATTTCCTTGAAAGTGCAATTCCGAGGGAAAACCGAGGGAGACCTTTGACACCTCGGTACACGAACACGAGTACGCGCTCAAGTCAACGGTACAGCCCACGGGGCTACTAATATCCTCCGGGAGGTTGTACCTCCCATCGGTTATAATTCTCAGAGGATATAACTCCTCGAACGGTTGATGGCGAGTTCCGTGCACGAGACGCCCTTAACGTTCGAATCCAGCGAAACGTCTGCGAAGGAAACCAAGGGGGGATAAGTTAATCCCCGGGGGGGGGGGGGGGGGGGGGTTAACGACGGAATAGACGGCGAGTTAATAGTAATTACCGAACGTTCGATTTCCCGCCGTTACCTTTGCCCAACGGTGAACAGAAATATATTTACCAAATTCTCTCGATGTACGTTCGGTGAAGCTCGCCGACGAACGAGAAATACGAGTAACCTAAATTGGGACGGCAACTGGTAATTGCGAGTTTCGTTGCTCGTTGTATCCGTACGCGATCGCGCTCGACCTTCGGATAATTGTCCGGAGATAGGCTTCTTCGCAATTTCGAGCGGCCAGTTTCAATTAATGCGACTTCCGTTTTCCCTAGTTGGCAGAAATCTCTTTCGTTTACCGACGCGCAAAGGTGGCGAGCGTATTTACGCGGAACGGGGTCGAGTGGCTCGCGCGATTTTCCTTTGAGCTTTTCCACCTTCCCGTTCTTGCGGGATTAATAAACTGTTTGAAAGAAACGCGAGAGAGAGCGGGGAGATAAATTAAACTTGCCGGTTATTTTCCTGGAATTGCCAATTGCGTGTCCGCGAGGCGAATTTAAACTCGATGAGCAAAAGTTCACGGAGCGGAGGACACGAGAACATTTTCCACCGGGGGAAACGAGCCGAGGTCGAGTGCTAGCCGAAGTCTTCTCTTCGACTGTTCCGTGTTCCGACGTTTTAGGTCAATAGGTTGTCACGTGCCGCGAGTTTGACGCAATGTGGAAAAAAAAAAAAACCCGAAAGATTTATATTCGAGATCCGACTGAATTTAAGGACATGTACATTCGCGTCACGCGTCGGGACGGAATGCAAAACCGGGAAAAAGTAGTTGAATTCCTTGTCCCCCCCCCCCCCCCCCCCCGAGACGCGAAATATCGTCCCGTATCGTAAAGTACTTTCAACTTTTCCATAACTCGACTTTTGTATCGCGAGATACCCATCGTCTCATCCTCCCTAAACTACCACGATAAGTCGGGAACAAAAAGTTTTCGCCGTCCCGCGCGCATCGGCGGCGCCCCGGAAACGGGGGAAAGGACCGACAGAAACTTACACCCGTTCGATTTCAGTTCGAGTCGATGGCTCGACGTGGTAAAAGGCGATAAAGGAAGCTCGAAACTCGTTTCCGCCCTCTCGAGCTCGAGGAGAGTTTCGTACCCGTGAAATGATGGACAGAGTCCGCCGCACCACGGGGTCGTTCGCGGGAAATAAAAAGGAGGAGAACGGGGAAGTCAAGGTCGTTGCCTCTGAAAACTCTCCTCTCGACCCAGTGCGGATTTCGGGTCAACGGGTCGATTGGCCGAATCGACTGCACGAGAGAGGGAGGTTACCCCGAGAGATCAAATTCCCGTGACACGAGGTTTTATGTAATCGCGTGCCTCCTCTCCTCCCCCCCCTCGAGCGGGAACCTGGGGAGGAAGGGAGGGGGCGTGGGAGGGAAAGCGGAATCGAGGACGCTTCTTCGCGCTCGCGCGGAAAACGAGCACGGAGTGCTTTCGTTTCCAGGCCGTGGGAGATCCTTTTCCTTCGATCTCGTTCGTTTTTTCTTTTTCCGCGTCCCGGCGTTTTGGGTCGACGGAGGCGGGCGCGCGCGCGCGCGCGCTGCCTACCCGGTGCCCGCCGGACGAATATAAGGGCGCATAACGCGAACCGCAACCTGCCGAGGGTTAAGTGCCGCTTTAAAGCTCCAGGTCGAGCTCTTCAGTCGCGCCTAACGACGTCTATTCTTCGGTCCTCTCTCCCCCCCCGCCGAGGAGAGGAGCGATACCAACGGTGTGACCCGACGTGCTCTCGTGACTCACGGATGTTCCGTGAGTTAGTCATGACTCTCTTCCTCTTCTTCCTCTTCTTCTATTTTCTTCTTTGCCCTTCCTCGCTCTCTCTCTCTCTTTCTTTCTCTACCTCTCGCCGGGGGTATACGCGCGTCGCGCAATGACGTCCGGACGTAGCAGGTACCACGAGGCTCGATCGAAGTCACGAGGTTAAACGAGGTCGACGTTCGCCTTGGAAACACAAATCGGTGCTCCATCGCGTCGTTATCGATCTATCCTGTGATCTCTGGCTCGAGAAATCATCGAGGGATCGATCTCTCGTAGACGATCCGTTATCCGTCGCGATGCGGAGAAAGAGGGAGAGAAAGGCTGTCGCGCGTTTTGGTGACTCGAGTTTTCGCTTTTTATCTGATTACCCCCCACCCTCGTCGTCGGTACTCTGTCGTTAGGAGGACGTAACGACCGTGTACCATTACGCGAGGTTAGCATCGAGCTATCCTAATTGTCAGGTTCGCTTCCAACGTGTCCGTTTCTATCGTGTTTTTCGCGCGAGGAACTTAGTCGAAGGATTCAAAGGGTGAGGATAAATATTGGATTCGAGGCGAGTTCGAAACGCGGACTTTCGACGAAATTTTCACTAGACACCGCGTAATTTCCGTCTCGCGCGGAAGTCTCCAGTTTCTATTGACTTTTACTTACGACCGTAATTCTAGCGAGTATCTCCCGGAGGTGTTTTCACCCCCGAGTGAAGCCCTCCCATTTCATAATCGATAAAGGCATCCTACGCTTCCGCCTATTTATAAGCCGCGTGTCGATATCCACGGCATTAAATTCGCCAACGGGCTTAATCGCAAGCTTTGAGGGAGTAATTGAGTTGCCTTTACCGCGTTAACTCGAAGTTAGCAGCACACCCTACCCGCTCGTGACATTATAAATTATCCCCCTATTTAATAAAGAATTAATCTACGTCAGCCGGTATGCTTACGTAAGGCCACGGTTATCACCCCCCCCCCCTCTCTCTCGTCGGTCGTGACGTGCACCGAATTCGCTTTATCTTTAAAGACCGACACGATCTTTAAACCCCTTTAAAAGCCGAAGCCAGAAACGCGCACCGTTGAATTCGAAACTGTAACGCGAGCTACCCGCGACGGGGACGATTTGTGTCCGACGACCATGTTTCTCGTCTCGTCGACCTAGAATGGAGAATCTGTTCCAGGATTCGCTTCGGCGGCTATATGATACTCGTTATGGAACGAGGCATGAAATAATTTCCACTCGTGCGGCTTCCTTCGTCGGGGCGAGACGAGAAACGATAAATCTCGCGATCTCGCTTGAAGAACCGTGAAAATGGTAGAAGGATCGATGATGATGATTCCGTCAGGGATCAAGCGCCGAGAGATGGGGGTCCTAGGAATCGCAGGGCTCGGAAAGAGAAAGAGAGAGAGAGAGAGAGAGACAGAGAGATCTTTGACCCGGTTCGAGGTATCGTTTAACGTCATCTTCGGATACCGGAGGACCCATCCGTCTTAAGGGGGGACCTAAAGACCCATTCAGAAAAGCTACGGTGAATTTCTCTCGTTTGTCAGCCGATGTAGATTAGGTGGCTGATAGAATATTCAGTATTCCGGTAGGCCTCTTTCCGACCTTTCTGGTGGTAGTAGTAGTCACCTTTTTCCAGGTAGGTATCCGTACGTATACCGTCCTCGTCGTATCTCGCCTTGGCGTGTTTACAATGCGATTGTGTATAAAGCGGTGTATTAGCGGGACCAGGGTGCTCGTGGTAGGACAAGTAAATACCGTCGCGAGGATGATAAGTAATACTCGTTGCCGGTCTTACGACAGTCCTCGGTTGAGTCTTTAGTCGAGTATACTGGTAGAAGTAAAAATAGACGTTTCAGAGTGATTACGTGGGAGACTTCCTGTCGCGAATAATTAATTACGACGTATCGCACGAAGATGCACAACCCGGCGAAACGCGAATAAGCCGAAGTTCGTGCGTAAGGCGCGCAAACGGTGCTATTTATGAAAACTATTGCCTTACATTTTTCAAACGGTAGGCGGAATGACGTCAACGAGACGCGACGACTCCAGCAGGCCCGCTCTCCTCCCTCGACGTGACAAATGATTTTCCCAGCGAATCCGAACGGATTTAATGCGCTCGGAAATAAGAAATTGACTCCCGACGAAGCGGTGAATCCTCGGTCGCCGCCGACGGTTCGCTCGTGACGCATTTCCATTTCCATTGAAGTTGCAACCGCACGCGCGCGCGTTAACGTTGGCCGTGCATCGCGGTTTCTATCTTTACGTCGCGTCGGCGCGAGCTACGTCTATCTCGGAGCTGGGAACGATCCCAACGGCGCGGGGTTCGTTTCGTCGGATTTCGTACACGCATTCCAAATTACGACGGAGAAAATGTAAATCGAATTTCCCTGCTGGTTTCAATTTGAATGAGCGACGATACATTCGTACGGGCCTGAACGTCGAAGTTTAACCGCGAGGACGTTTAATATTTCTGACGAGACGCCGAAGTTAGCGGAGTAACGGACTCCCATCGTAATCGGCATTGCGATTGCTTTTACCGTACCCCCCTAACTTGGGAGTTATACCCTTGGCATCGACGAAAATTAGGGGTTGCGGGACAGAGTCTCCCCCTCGTCTTCGCGAACGTTTCCATGGAGGGGACAGAAACGTAATTTACAACGCCTCCGATGGTGCCTTTGCCCCTGCCTCCGTTGCTTCCTCTTCTTTAACGAAACGGTTATGTCCTGGATCGTGTGTCTTCCGCGTAATGCCCCTTTTTTGCGGACCTACTGGACGGGATCAATAACGACGACGAATCTTTCCCTTCCTGGTATACGTACGATGAGTCATTACGAAGATACAGTTTTTCCGTTGATTTTTGACTGTCGACTCGTGTGCGGGTAGACCGAGGTAGATGGAACAGACACCCGGAAACAAAGTTTTCCGCCATAATTTCCCGAACAAACATTTTCGTTTCAAACCTGGCGTAACTTCGTGGAGGGGGTGAAAATATGAGACACGTGTCCGGGAAACGCGTATACGCACTTCGACGCGATCATTATTCTCGAAAAGGGTGCACGTCCGTTAAACGCGCGTTTTATCCATTAGCGGGACACGACGTCGCTTAAAATATTACTCCGTGCCTAACAACGGTTGAAACAATTAAAATGTCGGAAGATCAGTTTTACGCGTCACGAACGATGTATGGTAGTCATTTTTGAACCACGCGCGGTGAGGTATTTTGAATATTACGTGGCCAAAATGTAATAATATTATACTCAACTGAAACTATTTTATTAACAATCAAAATACATTTTTAATTACGTACACAAACATAAAGAAAAATGTATCTTCCACTTACAATTAGACTATCGAAACAAAAAAACAACTGTCAATAATTACGGTATCCAGAATTACATGTATACAATACAAAAAAACATAATAATATAATAATAATTGTTTTATCTGACAATGAGTAATTGTGATGTCATTAAATATTATAAGGTGCCATATAAAATATAAAATAAACTTCATTTTTATCCAGTTTTAGAATTAATTTTTCTATTTTTTGGTCCACGTTTAATCGAATACACACCGCTGTTGCCAACGTCACGAAGCTTCGGGTTAATTAAGTAAATTCAATGTAACATTGTAACGAGCTTTGACGAAATATCCCTTACATCATTATCGCCACTGAAACGCGTGACAAACGACGCGAGGTCCATGGTAACAAGGTCTCTCCCGTAACGACCGATGTTTTAATGGGCATGCGAGCGCATTACTCCCACAATGCGATTCATCATCGCGCAATCGAGTTTCGTACGCGAACTATATGCGCGGGACGAACTCATTTGCGCGTCACGGCAGAGGGGAAATTCACTGTGCACGCACCGTGTACGCGCGTCTCCTGCCTCGCAATAATGTCCGATCGCTCCCCCCCCCCCTCCCCCTCGTACGCGCTATCGGGAGCGCGTTGCAGGGGATAAGTGTGGTAGGGCGTAGCCCCCGAAATCACGAGCTTATATATCCATTCGAGAAGACTATATTCGAGGGTGGAAATAAGCCCGACAAATCTACGGGGTTGCAGGATTCGTTCCATACACCCCGGAGAACTGTACGTTCATTCGGTTTCCAATAAAACGCCGAGGACTCTCTCCCTATATTTGTCCACGTCGGTAGAAAGAAAATCATTCGCGTGCAGGTCGCCCTTCTTACGGTATTGAAATCAATAAAGGATATCTCGTCAAATTATCTCGCGCGTCGCGTCAGTCTCTCCTTCGAACGTAACGATAACGATCGATTGTCAAAGAAAACCTTAGCCGACGCATCGTCGTCGCGAACGAGACGTTCAACGCGCCGAGCATCGTTCGACGTTCGAGTTTAACCGGGAAAGCGTTTGATATCCCGTACTACCGTGGAAACGCACGTTGCACACTTTTCTCCCGACTCGAGATCACTCGCCTCTTTATCCCGCTCCTCCTCTTAATCCCCGCGCATTGTTGCGCGGACCTTACGAGGTCTCCCTTAAAGTGGCGGCAAAGTGCGTCAGAACGAAATTTTAATTCGTCTTTGTTCACTCCGTGGCCCGAAACGTTGCCATTGTTCGACACATACATAAAAGCCACCACCATCGGATAGCGCGGTGTATACGCGGACCACCATGGTATTATCGACCGTCTCTCGCTTCCGTGCGCGTGTATTTTCGTGACGTGCGTGTGCACCCCGACCGAGAATTATTCTAACGACGACGTTGGCGACGGTGGTGGTGGTGGTGGTGGTGTTGTCGTCCCACACGAATATGTATACTGTTACCGTTCCACGTGCCCATGGTTTCATGGGGTTTTACCTTGGAGGTGGGCTGAACCATATCCAAAGCGGGACCCTCTCTCGCGCGATGTCCACGTCGTTATTTCGTTCGAATATTCGAGTCGGTACCCTCGGGCCGTTTAATTAAAAACTTTGCCCGCCACGTTGTTCGCGTCGCGAATGCCGGACGATAGGGCCGCTCTTTAGCGGTGGATCTTTCCGATTTAGGGAAATCCACTGGGAAACGCTCCAAAGTTTTCCCCGGGTAGCCGGGGTCCCTTTTGTGGGATACTTTTTGTCCGCGGGACTATCGCGAGGCTGGCGGTGTAGCGGTCAGGTTTTTTTCTCTGTAACTAGGCGGATGAAATTACGTTGGTTTCCCCGAGATCGATTGTTGTTCGGATGTTGATTAGCGTAATTAAATTCGCTTCGTCGAACTGGTTTTCTTCAAACGCGTCGCCGATTGGTTCGTTTTCAATTTTCTCGCGTGTGTCGTTCAAGTTTCATTTAACGCGATTGGAATTACTTTGGTGAAATATTTAAATATATATTATTATTAGTTTAACGATACTTATGTTCGATTCGTTTGACGTTGCTTATCCGCTACGTACAACGCTGCAATACCGCGTTATACATATGTATAACTGTATAGTATTAATCATGTTTTTCGTTACGGGCAATTCGTTTCTACTCGAACCGTTGCCTAAAATTACGTATTTGGGCGTCGATAATTCACGAGAGTCGCTGGCGCGGAGATGCGCTTGGCTCCGCTGGAAACTTTTTTTCCACGGTCCGGAAGCGGAAAGCGATTGCAACGGCACCGCGCTTATTAAAGAGAAATATCGAAGAGACCTACGGTCTGAATTATAGCACGAGAAATTGTGCACCCGAGCGTGAGTCTTGTAAGAAGATTAAGTACCGCACCAATATTAAGTGTCGCGGAAATCGTGTCGCCTCGAGAATACTTCATTTCGTATCTATCGATATTGTTTCTGTAACGCTTTTTTCTCCCCCGTTCTGAAATCGATTCGGTTTTCATAACGAATCATCGTTTCTCACCGGTGCGAGCTTTTTCTTACCGTCATAAATATCTACGCGATTCATTTTTTTTAAATGTCTAACCCTTTCAGTGAAAAAGTTGTAGCCGGGTAAAAAAGAATACTGAGCCAAATTGACATACGCTACTCAACAAAAATAATGATCTTTGAAATCTTGTAACTTCCTGACAGAAAGTTTCAAAAGCATTCCGTCTGGGGCCATTTTAAAGCGCCTATTTTTCTCTACGAATTTTCAATTGATTTTGACACAGAGTTCTCGCGTGATGCGAAATTTTTCGCGGATGTTGCTAACGACCGATATATCATCGTTGCTCGGCACTATAAGCGGTTAAGTTTGAAATCTAAAGCACGTACACTTTCACGCGCCGTTTCTCGTCATCGAGTTGCACGGTCAGTACTCCGTTTCATTTTGCAACGAGCAAACGGCATCCTCGTATTGTGCCATCCGCGGTGGGTCTAGACTGGACAAAATTAAATTTCAACGTCCCACGTTACGTCATTATCCTCTCACATTCCTTTTAAGCGGTGATTTCATTGCTCCGGTACTTCGGTGCGACCCGTAATCTGTGTACAAGCGCCTCGGGGCGCCCGGCTAAATGTGTAGCAAAAATGTTTTACGTTTCCGATACGGAGTAAAAACACGCGTATGTCGGTGAAAATCGCAACGCGAGCAGAGTGTACAAAGTGTTTTCCGAGTGCGAATGTACGCGCGGATGCTTTCGTTTGAAAGGAGATGCACAATACGAGCAGAGGATACCTCGTCTCTCGAAACTTCCAACGTTTCGAGAGTACAAAGTATCGTATAAGCGTCTACTAAGCTCGCAAATATTTAGATTTTATCCAAGTTTATATTTCTAGCCAAAACTATGTTTATCGTCCATGAAATTGATATCTACTATCGGTACGGTTAATCATGAACATTTTTCGTCGAGTCAAAGCGAAGAACCGAAGTTTAAATAAATTCTTTAGCACGGGTGAATACTTTTATAATAATTAGCTACCGAATAATAGAACTAATTAAAGTCTTCAGGGGGGCTTTTGATGTTTCTGGAACGGCTGCATCTGTCGTCGAGGGTACGTGAATAGAAAACGTGTTTCGGTGTTTCGTTGCGCGGTATTTCTTGCTTCTGTTGGAGGTCTCTGTAGATGAAGAGGACTCTGGAAAAACGTGCATCGCTCGAAGCGATATTGGGTTTGATACTGCATACGGAAACACAAATTGTACCCGCTACGCAGGAACTATACGAGGAAACGTGTATTTAGGACATGAAAACTGAAGTACCTTGTTTGCCGTGAAGAAACAATTTGATAGCTAATTAAGGCTTAATACGTATTATTTTTCTAATTGCGTCTGTAAAAGGACACGCTCAATTATTTCGACGAATAATATTCCTCGTTACATATCACAACTAAACTTCGGTCCTTTAAAGCTTGCCAGTGATATTTACCGGTCCGAAAAGGCTGATAATTAAACCAATAACATGCCAAATCGATTTCTACTGCCTCCATTAGTTAAAACAGACAAACCATGGTCATTAAACTCTCCAACATTCAAAATTAGTAGCGTAATCGACGAAGTTCCCGACTATCGTTTATTTCTGTCAACGAATATAGTTACGGGGGTTAAAAATAATCAAAAGTGACCCCAACGACGCTCTCCGCAACACTCCGAAACTTTTACCCATGTGTGACTAAAAGAAACACGCGAGCACGGCAATGATATATGAAAGAGTAAACGAGCAACGAGAGAAACGAAGACGTTTTAAGTCTTCTTTAAATACAGCATGATCGACGATCGAGCATGCGATACGCGAGAGTGGCGCGCCCGTTCGTTCGTTCGGGAAGATTCATGGCATGGATGCGCAAGAAATGATAATAATAATAATAATAACAGCGCTCCATCGGCTTCTGTTCGTTATCGTTAGAACACGTTATTCTCTACGGCCGAACGACGCGCGTCTCTCTCTCTCTCTCTCTCGTAACCGCGCATTATGACAACGCATCCTGTATACTGACCTCAAAAAGTCTTTACTCAGTTCTCGGGTACTTTAATAACAGAGAATGATGAGGGAGAATCACGCTCGTGTATCTGTGCATTGGTTCGCAGGTGCGCGGATTCAATAAACCCGCGATGGAGAGAAGAAAGAGATCCTAAAAATCGGATCGGAAGCCTCCGTCGATCGAACTTCGAGTACGCGAGATGGAGATTTGTCTCTGGGGCCGCATCAGCATAGACGGCGCGTAGGATCGGGATCGAGATCGGGGAAACGTGGATCGAGAGGGAACATCGAGAAGTCGATCCAAAATGGGCAAGTGTTGCAGCAAACGGCAGGAGCCTCAACCCATTGGTACGTGACCCTACACGTTGCATAATTTCAGTTGCATTTTTTTTTTCCAATCGGTTACCTTAATAAGTAGTTTCGTTACGATCGCGAGGGGATGCCTTGATAAATCGATTACGGCCCGAGTTCTTCCGCGTTTAACGTTGACTCGCGACGCGTCCCGTTATTGGAGCGCGCGGAATTGATTTGAAAACGAAATAAAAGAGAGAGTGGACAACGGTTATTTTGTGTTCTCTCCCAAAGTACACCGTGCTCATTCTTCGTATTTCGTGAGTGAGTCACAACCGGCGTCCTCTCGATGTGTCATCTCGAAACTCCGCTTGATTCTGTCACGGAACTCTCGATACGACAATACCTGTCAGGCTTTTGTGATTTACGAACGTCGGGGTTCAATGTTCAGGTTACAAGAAGGCAGAAACAGGGCTTAGCTCGAAACATAGTAATGGAGGTTCCTTGGACCGATACACTGCTGACCCGAATCAAAGGGGCGCACAAGCAAGGGCGGACATTATCCGGCCGAGGCCGACACCTTGTAAGCTACAGATACCGCATCAACCCCGTAAAACCAGCTCGCCTGTCGTTGTGTCTGCATGTGTGTATTTTACGTTATTTTTATTTCAATTTTCGTAGATACGATACTTTGATTTTAGAGTTAACGGAAACACTTTACTTTGCCGCCGCGACGACACGTCGTTCGGTGCCGAGCGCACGAAGATTTGCATCTCGTCAATGTTTATTTTTGTCAAGATTAGGCTTAAGTCGAGTGGTTTAATAGCGTGTAGAAAGCGATTGCGCTTCAGCGGCATGAGAGTCGAGCTTAGTTCGAGTCAATCCCTCTGAAAACGGATAAAGTGAACGGTTCTTGGTTTTTCTTGGTATAGCACACTCGCAAAGAGCAAACAAGATCGTGGTGGCACTTTACAATTACACTGCGCGCGAGAGTACCGATGTCAGTTTCGTCAAGGGTGATCGAATGGAAGTTCTGGACGACACCGAGCCCGATTGGTGGAAAGTTTTGCACTTGACAACTTTGCAAGAGGGTCTCATTCCGTGGAACTTCGTCGCCGTCGAGCGTTCGGTGGAGAGCGAAGAGTGAGTTTTGATTTCCGATTTAATGCACTCTAAAGTATTCTTGCCGAATTAAGAGCGAACGTTTACGTTTCTCCCTTCAGTTGGTTCTTCGAGAATGTCTCTCGCAAGGAAGCTGGTAAGCTTCTCCTGGTGGATGAAAATCCACGCGGGACATTTTTGGTCAGACCGAGCGAGCACAATCCCCGGGGTTACAGCTTATCCGTGAAAGATTGGGAAGAGGGAAGGGGCCATCATGTGAAGCATTACAAAATTAAACCCCTCGACAATGGCGGTTTCTTTATCGCTACCAATCAGACATTCCCAACTTTACCGGCCCTCGTGATGGCGTACAGCAGTAAGTAGATGTCACGCGTTTATTAGCACCCTGTGGAATGATTCAATGAATTTTCTCGGTACTAATGATCACTTTGTTTGGCAGAAAATGCGCTGGGCCTGTGTCACGTGCTCGCGAAACCTTGCCCTAAGCCGCAGCCCGACATGTGGGATCTCGGCCCCGAATTGCGCGACAAATGGGAGATCAATAGGAACGAGATACAGTTGATCAGAAAACTGGGTCACGGTAATTTCGGCGAGGTTTATTACGGCAAGTGGAGAAACAAAATTGAAGTGGCTGTGAAGACACTGCGTCCCGGGACGATGTCGACAGAAGCATTCCTCCAAGAAGCTGCGATAATGAAACAATTTCGACACAGACACCTCGTGGCATTGTACGCCGTATGTTCCAAGGAGGAGCCGATCTACATTGTACAAGAGTACATGTGTAACGGCAGCTTGTTGGATTTCCTGAGAACCGGCGATGGCAAGTACATGCAATTCGAGGATCTGATTTATATCGCCGCACAGGTGGCATCCGGCATGGAGCATCTTGAGAGCAAACAGCTCATACACAGAGATTTGGCGGCGAGAAACGTTCTCATTGGGGAGAAAAATAAAGCAAAGATTTGCGACTTCGGCCTTGCTAGGGTAATCGAGGACGACGAGTATTGTCCTAAGCAGGGAAGTAGATTCCCCGTCAAGTGGACAGCACCCGAAGCCATTGTATACGGCCGATTCAGCATTAAGAGCGACGTTTGGTCTTACGGTATTTTATTAATGGAGCTCTTCACTTATGGACAGGTTCCTTATCCTGGTACGTATGATCGATAACGTTTTCGCAATACGATGAGGATGATTTAACCATTTCCCTCGCAACCCCCCCTTATTCTGCAAATCTTTAGCAATAAAGTACAACACTTCATTGCTTTGAAATAGCTCAAGAATTCTGAAAGTTATAATTTTCTTGGAGCGAAGCTCTCCAAGCACTCCAAGTTTCTTGCATTTCATTTTCGAATTGTGTTCATTGTGCAAACGTATTTTTAAAAAATTACACGTCACAGAAACTAGCACTTACGATAAAAATATACATATATGTGTATACACAAACAAAAGTACTCATATATGCATACGTAATTACTAATGTGACTTCGACTAATCATACGCGTGAACTTTAAACATACCTAGATCGATTCGATACAGCGCTTAACAATCGTAACACAAGTGGTTCAGTTTCTTAACTGTTTCGTCCTATCTACATCGTACGATTAAATCGTAGGCGTTAATTGTGTCATCTTTGATTTACAGGCATGCACGGTCGCGAAGTGATCGAGCAGGTAGATAAGGGCTATCGAATGCCCAAACCATTGAATCACCCGCTGCCGGACAGCATTTACCGATTGATGTTACAATGCTGGGATGCTAGCCCCGAGAAGCGGCCAACGTTCGAGTTCCTCAATCACTACTTCGAGTCATTTAACGTCACTAGTGAAATACCATATCTCGAAGCACCGACGGACTGATACACAGCTCACATGCAGAGTCACTTGGTGCCGCGCGGTCATTTTCACCCAGCGCACATTAATTGTGCCATGGAATTTTATGGTATTTATTGCTAAATTTCCAGTAACGACCTGGAGCCGTTACAGCTTTGTATACACCGCGGATTCTGCGCAAAAGAAAACATTTCGGAGGGGAGACCGAACATGTACAATCACGACAAAAAAAAAAAAATACTGACGAAAAATTTTGTAGATGGTCCCGATCGAGATGACCAGAGTTTTCTAAACGTTACAAGAATATTCGAAACAATCATTGTTAATCGCTGCCAGAATGTTCACAGTGATCGCAAACGTGTTACGAAGTGTTTTTCTTTTCGTCTTCTTCTTTGTTTTTGACTAAAAAAAAACCATCGAATAAGCATTTCAAGGACAAGGATCTTGTGTGCCATGGAACTTTATAAAGCGTAAGTCTTGTTCGCAATTTAGAGGGTATTTTCAAGACTTTAATATTTGTGACCAATCGTGAATAACTGCCGGATATATTAAGTCAGATGTTGTGACTGAGATAAGAGTATAGAATCTCTGCCCACTACGTATCCAGTATCTATTAGAATTTAAATAAGATCGTTCATCGTTCGAACTATTTACTAAGCATTTTCACGACTTGAAGAGTATAATAAATATTTGATGAGGTATTGATAATCTTAAAAAGTGTTTAGAGGGTAGGTTGGAAAGAGTTGAAAGCTAAAAAAAGTAGGATTTAAAAATGGTAGATGATGTAACCATATTAAGTAGTCCAACGTATGATTGCGATATACAAAGAGAAGTATTTGCGTCATGAAAATAGTCCGCGCGTTTACTTCTCGTTGATCTCGAGTCGGTCCCGGCCGATTTTTCCTAAAATCCAATTTTTGGATGCAGTCCTTGAATATCCTGGTACTGTTTGTGCACTGTGGTTACGGAAGGTTTAATGGATGCACAAATTTACGGTAGAACACAATCACGTCTTAATAGTATGTAAATTAGAGATTAACGATTTTTCGTTAATTCCGAATGATACGTCGAGTAGAAAAATATTTTTTACCAAGAGATCAGTACGTTTTATACGTCAATACTCCTTTCGGTGTATTTTGATTCGATGAATTGTGTATTCCTGACGCGAAGAACGTATATTCGGTTATCCGGCAACGCATGATGATTTTAACTGTGATTGCATCTTGTGAAGAAAAACAATAACAAAAATCGTTTTCGTGATGTCGGTAACATGCCTAGTTGCCCGACACCTTGTAGATTTTACTCCTTTTTTAAACGATATGAGAGACATGTTTATCATCGTGAGAAGTCGTATTTAAAGTATCGCAATATACTTTTGTTAATCCCGTAAATTACGATACTTCTCACGAGATCTGACGAAGTTGTTACAAAAAAAAGGGTACGAAAATTAGGCTAACGTTCCGCGAGGTAAAAGCGGAAACACTAAAAAGTTACTAATAACGGAATAATTGTGAGCACAAATGCGTGTGTGTTTGTCACTGCGAAAAGTCACGTACACACACTCATTTCGATGTTACGACGAGGGTTTGAGAACAAATAAGAGGAATTAAAAATACAACTTGGAATAAACTTAAGTCATCGATGTTACTCGTACAAATTGTATGAAAAATTGTAAATTTTCTACTAAAAATACAAATGACAGATTAGGGTAGAATCTAGGTGGTAGTCCGTGAGGTAGATGTTTATCTTCTCGGAGTTTGAAACGTCCTTTGCGCGAATCTTTGTTATTTGACGAAAATTAAAGTGTTTCTGAACGGGTTTCAATTCCGAGAAGTTATCGTTGTCGTCATCGTCGTTCCCCGCGGAACGTATCGTTAGGCGTTAAGTCCTTAGGCATAAAATTTAACTACGTCACGATAAATACGATGAGCCATTACGATACTTTAGATATTAATGTTTAAGTAAATAAGAATATGAGTGAGACAGAAAGTGTGTGCGTGTGTGTGAGAGAGAGAGAAAAAAAATTGTGCACATGAGCGTAGTGGATTGTTATACCTGTGTCTGTGCGGTATTTTTTTTTCACGCGCATCTTGCCGTGACATTACAAAATTAGCAATAAAATGTCGTGCTCTTCGCGTGTCCCGTTATCGTTGCTCAATGAAAGAAATCATTATCTATCGCGAAATCAATTTACGAACCAAACAATGCTCCACGAAAATCAATTAATCCCGATAAATAGAAATACGATAGAATTTCAACGAACATACACCTTCCAAACGATCGTTGTCATCATTTATCGGTTCATTGAAATCTTCAACGGTTCATGTTTATCGGGATTTTGTTGTGAACCCGACATTGTATTGCAAATTTATGATAGTATACCGATAATATAACCGTAATGTTTTCTACTATAACTAGCGAGGCAAGCACGTACCTTCGTTGTATGAGTTGACTACATAATTTATCTCTATCGTACGGCGCGGAAAAATGCACGTGAAAAAGTATCACGTTCACGTAGAGTTAGGAAGTAGCTGTACTACGTCCAGTAAACTTTTGTATGAGCGTTTTATACCGATCAAAATGTTATGTTTTCTCACAGAGTATGGTCATTTGATGTTTCGCTGACGATCATGTTGCCGCGATAGTACGTAGATTTTACATGGTAAAGGAATATTCAATTCGTCAGAATATAGAGAATCTATTTATCACCGAAAATATCAAACATTTGTTTCGATGCATTCTTAGGTCATCTCACCCGAATGAAACAAAGACGAGAGTAGCGTATTTACGTTATTCTGGTAAGGGCATCATGTGGCCTTTCCACTGGACCCAGAGACTGATATTGATTAGATGATGAACAAAAACATTGCATTCAAATATACTGACGACTGTACACTTGATAAAATTTCATTAACGAGAATCGGCTTATCGCATGGAACTGAAATTTCACGATTTGTACTTTTCGTATGGCGTTTAAAAAAAAAGGGGAAGAAAATTTGTCATCGGTTCGACGACTATTGTGATTTTACAGGTGCCTGCTACTTTGTTCGCAATTTGTTCACGTAAAAGTACAAATTTAAGCAGGCATGACGTCTCTATTGTATTTGGAGTATTAAATTTTCAAAGATTTTTCCATTACTAAAATGTCGCGTGATTTTGTCGATAGTTTTTTTTTAAACAAACTTGGAGGTCGAATTTTGATCGGGACACGTCACGTTTCGAGTGAATTGCAATAAGAGTACCCCGATTGCGAAAGGACCTGTCAAAATGCAATACTTTAATCATCGTTACGCGTCTGGTAGGCCAAAGCAAGATCTAGTAAATACGCAGTTTCATTTTCGCAACAATCATAATATCGCGAAGCCCCCGATTTTAAAAATATTTTTTTAATATTTGTTGACACGACAAATGGAAAATATTTTAAAAATATATATATATGTAACGTAGAATGACACTGATTCGATCTGAAACTTTGCAGCCTATAAATGTTTCTCAACATATTTTTTTAAGTAGACTGTTAATGTAAACTCTATACTATTTTTACTACATTTGAAATTAACTTACATTGTCTATTCGTGTTTCGTGTATAACGTCATCATTCGTGAAAAGCGTCTTCGATCATCCGTCGAGTGATAATCATCGTTGTTCTTTAAAATTTTCCAGCTTCTAAAATAATGTTAAAGTCGTAGTATCCTTGAATGGATCTTCTGGTTCGTTAACGGACATTGCTCTGATGCAGAACTTTTTGTTTCATTCTAATCATGGCATCTCTCGGCTCGTGGACGAATATCAATTACGACGATTAACGACAAAACTTTTTTTTCTGCATCGTGGAGTACAAAATCTTTAATTGTAGACTACATTCGCCTGAAGTAGAGTTTCGTGTCTTTCGTAAAATTGTCTCGTTGTGGCTCCGTACATGCGAAATTTTTATAAATCTGTGATATAGCGACAGACCTCACGTTTTAATACAGAGTCCGAGTATTGCGCGGAGCTACCACGAAATCATAGTACCAGAAAAATAATGGGTAACAGTTAATAGTTGACGTTAAAAAAAAAAAGAAAGAGAGAACGGTCGTCACGTGATGCGCGCACCAAATAGACGCATATTTTTTAACATATTCAGGCTTTTGTCAAAGTTGTCATGATACACCGCGCGTCAACATGATTCACTCGTACCTAAAGTAAAATGGATCAATATATCATCATCATTGTTTATGTACCAAAGCTTATTATCATTAAGTAATTTAACGATTACTTTGTATCATTATATTAAGTACCATAAGCCTATGCAGATAAATATATTATGTATGATATTAACGCAAAGCTATCAATGCCCATCCCAAATGTTACTTTTACAATTTTTTTTTTATCGTCACACTTCTCGGCGGGAATTGAATGGGTATCTTAATAATAAGATATAATAATCCCAGGTATTTTATTCTAAGGCAAATCGTTTATCTCGTAATACAAAAGTTTTTAAATAAAGACATAACATTTTTCTTCTTTACAAACTAAATAGGAAAGTTGTACACGAACGATTTAGATACTTCAAAAACAGACACCTTTCGTTCCTCACCATTTTTGCCGCTTTTTTAAATTTTCAATAGAACTATAACGAAAACCAATTGTTTTTCATAATTTTCGCGTCTCACACATACGCGTTAAAGATTTTTGGATGTCTTTATTCTGTATTAAGTATAATTTAGATACGAAATTAAATAAAACTCGTAGCAAATGTACAATATTATCGAGAATTACCATCATGCGTAAACATTGCAGCCCTTTGAAAACTGTGTAAGAAAATCTGCCTCATATAATTCAATACATTATAATTAAATATACATCATTTCTGCCATGTGTGACATCTTCTTTGGAATATGAACGAACTCCTCGAAGTAGCTGGCAAGTTCATCAATAGTGACGTCGCACGAAGGTGGGGATATTCGGGCTTGAACCGAACATGTATTTGAACTCGAGGATTGGCCAGTCACGCTAGACGTATCTGACTGACCAGCACTACCTCCGCCAGGACCAGGACCTCTTTTTAAACTTGGCATCGTGTTACTACGTGCACGCTGAAAGCTGCCAGCTTGATAGTTATCCTGTATGCTGGTATCGTCCTTAACTTGTCTAGAGTCCTGACTAATGTTCAGTGCTTTAAAGTCCTTTGTAACTGCACCTTGCCCAAAGATCTTGGAGTTTTTAGCGGAAATACTAAGTTTACATGTTTCCTTAAGCAGAGTACCCGCTAGATTATCACTAAGACAGTTAGTGCCGGTATCGTTTAATTTTAAAACAGCCTCTTTGATGATTGAGTTCTTTTTGCTGCTATCGAGAACTCTTTCATTTTTAGATGGTTTGAAGTTCGTTGTGCTTTTTATACCCCGAGGGCTGACGACGGATGGTGCTGGACGAGTAGACATTGATTTTCTTCGAAATAAATAGCTGCAGTCTGAACCGATTAATTTGCTCGTTGTCCTAAACGGATTGGGCGTTTCTGATTTATCGGTTGGGGTGATACTGAAACAAAGAGGAATGGAGTTAATAAATACCATGATCCAGGTCAAAGAAATGCAATTCAACAATACCGAAAAACCAGAAATTCTTCTTGAAACAAAAAATTGATGACAGCCTTGATTGTAGTAATATTAAGTACCTGTTTCATGACTGGCTATACGTAACGAATATGTAACTAAGTCTGAGTATAAATGTTCCTAACTTAACGATAATTGTCAAATTTCGATCTCTTCACGTGTTAGAAATGATTGTTGTCGTTCCTACCGTCGAGGACGAGAAACAGGTAAACGACAGCGCTGCGTTACCGTGAGCTTCCTTATCATTAATAAATCGAACGCGCGCGATGTAAACAGAACTCCTGCAAGCACTTCAGTAAATGAGGTAACGATAAACCGAAGGACCTTGACCGAGCGTGCCAAGGTGGGTCGAGTCGCGAGAAATGTTGCACCGCGATTACGATACATCGAACTTGCCCGAACAGAATTCAGTGTGTAATCGAAGCGATGGAAAGGGTTGTATTCGAGCAGGCGCTTTAAATGGTCAATGTCTGGCGGGGAAAGAAACACTTACTGAGGACAGCTCGAAGATAGACGATCAATCTCGAGCTTTTGTAAACTCGCCGGCAGCACCTCGTCAGCCATACTCGCTATTTTGCACGATTCTGTGCTCAGTGTTTGCGGGAACATGGCATCATGTCGGATCACTGTTGCCAAACAAACGCTGACAGCCCGCGGGAAGATTCCAGAAAGGACAGGGACGTCGACACGTAAAATAGGTTAGAACTGCGATGACGACAGACTGAATTCGGTAACGACGACATTCACTGCGTTTCCCTTTTACACCCGTACCCCTCCCGTTAAACTGTCCATCACGCATTCACCCTTTGGGTTAAAACTATTACGAGACCTGCTCAGCAGATATCGCTCGTAGACGTAAATTCCCGATCAATTAATCATCGACAGCACGTAAATAAACAGACTTTTGCGCGCAACTGCCATTCTACTGCTGTGCTGCTCCTACTGCTCGATACCGGAAGCAACGATTCTAGATGGCGCTGCAAGTGCTTCTAGTTTGCGCGCGAATCATCATGTAAACTTTTCCAGAGCACACGGACGAAGTGTGAAGAGACACGGTAGTATCTGGGTGATATGTATGTTACGTACGCTACGTGCTGGGATAAATTACTTGGTCCTCCAAAGTCTAGGATCGGTACAATGACCCAATGACATAGTGACACGCATGTTCGAACAGCAGGTGAATTGTTAGACAAATAGGTGAGTTTAATTTAATTCATAGATAAACGTAGGTAAATTTTTGTTATAATCGCAGCCTGTATCTCATTCCCGAATGTCATTATACGCTCGTCCCTGCTGAAGTTTTCGTAAAAAAATCTTTTCCATAGGTCGTAAGGTGTAGAAGGAGATTATTTATCATTAATACACTCGCTTCAATTTATTAAGGTTTGCATTAGACTGTTTAATGTTAATTAAATGGAAGCTAATACTTAATTAGATTATATTATTTAGAATATGTTCATTTATATAAATAAATTGTGATTTTATATCCTACTTTGTTTTATTCAAAGTCTATTTGTCCGTTACCATTTTTCATGTTCCTCTGCATTTATAAAAAATTAATACACTATACTACTTGCATACATATGGAGTATAAAAACAATGTGTAATGTATTTACTTTATTTTGTTTAGTTATATAACCCCAGAATAAAACCGCAAATCATTGGCGTACGCAATTTTCATAACATATTTTTAAACAACAGTGCGCCATATGGACTGTTAACAGCGCCATCTGAACTATCGATAGTCCAAACAACTATCGATATCATTATCGACAGTGCGATAGTCCTATCGATAGTTTTCCACCTCTATTACGCACTGTTGCACGCTATTTTCAGAACAAACAACTTGTGCTTGGCACCCCGCTTCGAAGAAGTGGACTTCTGTTTTTGTTGCAAAATGTATGTATACATATTTCCCATTGTCCGTTTCGTTGTGAGCACATACATTCATTAATTATATTTGGTTGGCTTTGTTAGCAATATTTTACATAACCTTACCGGTTTGATTTTAACCTCAATATTATGCTACATATTTGTCAAATGAATATAAAGATAAATATTTTGGTGATGGAGCCTTTTAATGATTTACTTTCAACGATGTCGTTTAATCCGCAAGACTTAATCTGGACTTTCATGAAATGTACAGGGCATTGGATATAAAATATAATTCATTTTCGCAGAGATTTTAAAACTCATCGCCATGGCTGCTACAATGCCAATAAACCCAAAACCATTCCTAAATGGTTTAACTGGGAAACCTGTGATGGTAAAACTAAAGTGGGGCCACGAATACAAAGGCCTTCTTGTATCGGTGGATGGATACATGAACTTGCAATTAGCCAACACGGAAGAACACATAGATGGAAATTGTACTGGCAACCTTGGTGAAGTTCTAATAAGATGTAATAATGTAATGTATATACGAGGAGTAGAAGAAGAGGACGAGGAAGGAGAGATGAAGGATTAACTTAACTATTATTTATAATGAATAGGTTAATTTTCTACTATTAAGTAACGTACATAACAGAGAAAATAAAAAAAATGATTTTCTAGACCGCCTATATCTACACAATAATATTTTTAATGTAAAAATATGTTTGATACGGACAGTGAAGAGTATAATCTACGTAGACTTTGGAACGTTCATTACAATAGGCTTTGGCCTAGTGCGGAACACAAGCTTCTTCTTTACGATGGCTTTAACAATATACTCTGTCTTAGTCTCCAAATTATTTATTACTGCTTCTTGTTCCGACGTAATTTGTTTTTTTTCTAAAACTGCAAAAGGTTTTGGAAGGGCTACTTCTTTCCCGTGTAATACATGAATGCCGATGATAAATATTGGCGCACCGGATTTTGTAAAATGAATATCACCAGTGTACTGATTCCTGATTTCGACGGAATCGAATTTCAAGTCACCCTGAAGTTCAACAACCGCCCATTCTTTGAGATCCCCATTACTAAAAAAGAATGATACGAAAATTGCGTTAGTTTACTACGAATTTCGTTTTTACGTCATACATTGTTCTCCAAGGAGTGTTTTATAAAAATATAAATATGTATAATACCTTTTTAGTGGAATGATCATTGCGAGTATTTTGGCGGCAAATGATCATGCTACGATATACACGTATGTACGTGCAAACGTGTGTATGAACACAGGCACAGAAGAAAGTTACTATAGACGCGAAACTGATTAGGGAAAAGATCGTTTTCACTAATTCTTCACCAACGAACGGTGGTTCCTATTGGCGCCTATCTCTGCTTGTCCCTCCCCGATCACCCTTATTCATGCTGTTCATGTCCACGTGCGTGACAGTTGCGGTTATGTTTTGTAAAGTATAGCATAATCTGTATAATCAGATTAGTATCATTGTAAATGATCTCAGGGAAGAAATCTAAATATGTCAACTTGTAAAATTCACAACATTAGGTTTTATAACCTTGAGCCAAAATCCGTTACCTGTATGTGCTATGAATCGACAACGAAAAAGTTGGCTTTAGCGAGGTTAGTTTTGTAACGTGTTTATATTTCTGTATGCGATAAACAACATAAATTCAGGTTTATCATTTTTGTGTCGCTTCTTTTGCAGAAACGATAACTCGATCGAGATTTGGAACGTCGGAAATGCACCATTCATCGAATGTACGATAGCCGGTCGTCCAGAGAACTCTATTGAAAGTATTCTTTGGATCGATTCACGATTATTCTCGACCGGTTTACATGGCATGATAGTTGAATACGATTTGACGACATTAGCAATTAAATATGAGACTGCAGTTACCGGAGGCGCAGCCTGGTGTATGGACGTTAATCATAAAAAGACCCGTTTGGCCATTGGCACGGAAGACGGATACATCAACACGTTTACCGTGAACCCTGATGATTTATTGTACGAAAGGATATTTGATAAACAGAAAGGTAGAATACTTTGTATTAAGTGGGATAACACAGGCGAGTTGATCTATTCAGGATCTACCGATACGATCAGGGTGTGGAGAGCTATATCGGGTCATGCAATTCATAAAATGACAACTTCTAGAAAAGAAGCAAAAAAGGAGACCATTATCTGGTGCTTAGCGGTCACCGACGATAACATAATAATCTCTGGTGATTCGAGAGGCTGTTTATCATTTTGGGATCCACACGTGGGTACTCTGATCGAGTCTCATGAAAGTCATACAGCAGATATATTAACCGTTACTTTGTCTCACGACATGAATGTTGTATACTGTGCAGGAGTTGACCCAGTAGTAAGGAGTTTTTGCAAAATAACTGTGAAATCCAGTGGTAGGACACAGTGGGTGAAAGGGATCGAAAGAAGATTGCACGCTCACGACGTCAGAGCATTAGTGGAGGCCGATGGAAAATTATATTCGGCAGGTGTAGATGGATATCTAGCTCAATCGAGTTATCCACCAAAAATTCTCGTTAAGTATCCGCCATTGCTGAAACCACCTTGCGCTACTGCTTGTAAGAAGTCTAGGTGCATTTTATTGCGATATTCAAACTTTCTTGAATTATGGAGACTCGGGACAGCGACAAAAGTTCCACAGGAGTCTGTGCGTCCTGGAATGCTGCATCAAATAGACGAGGATCCTATAAAATTATTGCAATTAAAAACAAAGGGTGACGAGAGCATTATTTCTTGTGCTATTAACAAGGATTCTAAAACAATTGTATATTCAACAGATAACCACGTTAGAGTTTTTAATTTTGACATCGTTGAGGGAGACGCACAGTTATCGCGGAATGATACTGATATTCCCTCGACCAGGATACAGAATATGCTATTTAGTCCAAATGGCAAATTATTTGTAACAATTAATCATGATGGAAAGGAGAATACAGTAACGTTATATAAAGTCGATAAGAAACATTTGAGGCACATAGGATCTTTTACTACAACAAAGGAATCTATTACAAACGTTAGTCTTGTATGTTTCTCTCCTGATAGTAAATACCTTATATGTGCCGATCGTCGAGGAAGTATTGCTGTGTACCAAATTAGCGAAGACATGACTTCCGAATCCCTTACGGCGTGGCTTTTGCCTAAATACAGTTGTCCAGTAACAGCAATGGCTGTACAAAAGAGTACCTTGAATTTGGTCGCCGTGTATTCTGATCATAAGGTGAGAACAAAAATTAACGGAACGTAAACTTTATCTTTCCTCGTAAGATATTAAAACGTTCATTATTTTAAGTCACATTTTCTCATAAAGTAACGAGTTCGACCTATCACGCTGGTTATGAACGGCGTATAACGTATCTATAGTCCAACCACTTTCGCCCTTCCATGGATCTTAAAGTAAATTACTGTCATAACATTTCAGCTACGTAATAACATCCGTAAAATTAAAAACTATAAAAGTGCGAATTTTATCGATGTTCTTATCCTTCGATCTATATGACACGTTTAATTTCAGATCATTGAGTATAATATTCCACGAAGACAATATACTCAATTTTCGAATAATCTGCAAAGCCGACTTCCAAAACAATGGCTAGCGCGTTCCTTTCCGATAACAAACATAATTTTTGATGCGAACAACGAGAACATTATAATCATGCACGATGATTCCACGGTTTACGTAATTAACAAAACTAACGAGCTTCCAGAGAAGGAAGTTAAGATTCCAAGGCGCGAGAACGGCGATATCACGGAAGATAGCAATTCTGCTTTAAGTTCGCAGTCCCAACACGCTTTCCAAGTTCTTAAAAAATACAAGGTAATCGTTGCTTTCGTAGCACATAATGTAAATATCAAAACAAATTTGTTTAATATCTTATTATTTTCAGCATCTCGTATACTTCAATTGGTTAAACAACAACGAAATAGTAGCGGTCGAAGTTAATCCAATTTCGCTAACCGAGAAATTACCGCCGACTCTCAAACAAAAGTGGTTTGGAATGTAAATAACACTAAAAAGAAATTATTAGAGGAGAATATCGTGTACAAAGTCATCGGCATGTTTTTTTAACATACCAGGCAAAAAAACTCTTAGATTTCATTCAACCATTTTAGCACTCTCGCACTTTTTATAATATATAAAAGTATGTTAGTGTATTTTTCAATACGTTGGTACAATGTACAATAATTTGTATAAAAGAATATACCCATTTCATAATTCCGTATCCAAGATATAAAATCAATCGTTTGCTTAACCGAGAAATATAAACTTTTGTTGCGTAACGCGAAATTCATCAGGTTTTACGGGTGGTTCGATTGTCCACTTGGGCGAGATGTACCATCGACCCGTAAACTCAAGATTGTATTCCGAAGATGATCGAAGGCCCACCGTCCCGGATGTCGTTCGAGGAATAAATGGCGAGGGTTTTAGAGGAATCGGTGATCGTTTAATCGCATCTTCTGACGGCTTACGTTCGAAAGTATCCACCGGAAATCCCGTCTTTCTGCATTCTTCGGCTAGCACCTACGGTCAGTGACACGGGATGCATTAAAATTCGTGTGGTGTTCATCGGCGATACTACCCGGTAAAATTCTCTTGAACATGTTTTTGGTACCTTGCGAAAGAATTCACCTGTCAGGTGTTCATACTTTCTGGCCCAATTGCGTTGAAATATTTTATTTTGTTCGATCACTTCTTTACTAAAATGTACATCCCATTTAGTTATGAACCAAAAATTGATTTCGGACTGCGTGTAATTGTTAAGAACGGAAATTAAAAGTGTCATTGATTTAATTCGGTAAAACTCCAACAGGCAGATTTACCAAATACTGTCGAACGTCACCGGGTTCTTCGTGTCTTCGTTGCGTTTTGTGTAGGCACTCTTCTCGTTTTTCCTACCATCCTTTTTATCTGGCGTTTCTTCGATCATCTCTTATTCACCACTACAGTTTACAAATTAATTCGAGCGGTTTTTACGGTTGACTGAAACCAACGTTATTACCTCGAGTTATTGAAGAACCGTACAAATACGTTCTCAACTAGACCTCTTAAACAGCCGTGTAGTTTGTTCGATATCTTGCGCGTTGCTATAGCTGACCTTACCCTCTATGTATTTCCAAAGATGTATCACATCTTTCCATATATTTTTCGACAAAGATACAATTACTATATCAGAAATCAATACCAGAAGTAAACCGAATGAAATTAATTTAGCGGGTTACTCCACTCGCCCACTTTTAACCTGTTTTTGGGAATTACTAAAAATAAAGCTATTAAACTCGTAGAGATGTAATTTTGCATGCATATTTATTCGAATGTACACATATCAAGTAACATTCTAAATTTTTATATAACATTTTATTGCAATCAATCGCGGGTATTCTAGTCATCCGAAATAAACCGATAAAACGTTTTATTCTTTCTCAATGTAGTTATCGCTCGAACCCTCCATAAATACATTGCTTCCCCAGTCTGTGCTGACGCTCTTACCATTTCGATCAGATTCTGCCCTTACCGATAAAACGACCCAAATTTTTTAAAAATAACGCGCTGTGACTCACCGATGTATTCGGAGTTGGCCGAATTTGACCGATTCCCCTAACGTTGTGTGGACACATTTTCAATAACTCAAACTATAAGAAAATAGAATTTAAAAAATCGATTTTTCTGACAGTCTAACGTACTGGTAACGTACCTTCTTCAATCGATTGAACGCGCGCTACCAAATTTCCAACGCGTGATTCGTAGAAATTAATTACATCTTTAACGAACGTAATTAGCAGTGTATCGGATTTCTATAATAACTGTGATAAAGAGGACACGTAACGAAGGTTTCATAGAAAATCTCGTTTGGATAAGTTAACCAAGCCTAAAGACCCTCCGAACTCAAACCGAGAAACGATTTAATTACAACCATCGTTACAACCAGTCCACGCATAACGGTTACAAAGGCGCAGACGTCTTGGCTTATACCGCCAGCAAATAATCAAAAGCAGCGAAACAGCGTCAAATACAATCCGTTAGCGCGACGACGATGCTCGTGTACGTTAACTTCGGTGCGCCTTTCACGTTCGTCTTGGTTCGGTGAGGAGGTAACGTTTGGAAACCTTTGTAGTTGTGAGGTCGAAAGGGGAGGAGGAGGAGGAGGGGGAGGAGTAGGAGGTGGAGGTGGAGGTGGAGTTGGAGGATAGGCGAGGGAGGACGGCTGCAGAGTGCAATGCGCCGAGATTACGACTAATCTGCGCCCGAGACCGGTCGGAAGCGTAGTTTCTGTAACTTACATCGCTTAAAGCGTCAGCCCGTTCAACCCCCGAACTCCGCCGCCACCGCCGCCCACGTAGTTCTCTCCCTCTTTTCCGTCCCTGTCCTTTACCACTTTGTACCTCCCGCGCTCTGTCTCCCTCACCGGTTCCTCTATCTCTTTTCCCGTAACCACCCTTGCATTAGCGACGACTGATTCTCTTGGGAAAATTGCGTTCTGGAAACTCGAAAGTTCGACGTCGTACGCACCTGGTCTAGGACTTTACCCGTGGCGGAAGGACTACCGGGAAAACTTTGCTCTTTCGGTGACCTGACTGAAAGGTTCGCGGAGTGGACACGGGGAGTTTTTTTTTTGTTTTTCGCTGCTAAACGATAAGGCGATTCGGGTAGATATATTTTATTTACGCGTCCCCGACGAGAGCACTCTCCCCCGGACGGAGATTGCCGAAGAGAGATCGTGCATCGTTAAATGCGAATAACTCGTGACTAAATTAAGAGCCTTAATTGAGTTCGACGGAAAGTTCGCCACGTGGAATTAATTGGTGGAATTAATCATCGGTAGATCGCCGATACGGGTTAGGAACAATGAGCGCGTTGTACGCTTAGAGCGGTTTGATACTTCCGGACACGCGAGGATTTATGTTCGTTATCGCCATAACAAATATTCGCACCCTCCTCGCGCTCAGCCATACACGCCAATTGACATCTGCTTCCCTTTTCGCGTGACCATCGATACGCGCACGGTTAATCCCCTTGATCGGTTATTTGCGAGTAATATCTGAAGTGGCGCGGCGCGCACCCCACTCTTATCGGCATTTGATGTACCCGACAGATATATTTACACATTCGTTCGCCACAGTGATTTTTTTAACCCACAGCACCGCTTCGAGATACTCTCTCTCTCTCTCTCTCTCTCTCGCGCGCGCGGTACTCCTCGCGCGACGTCGATCGATCATACCACGGAACTTCTTCGAGGCTTTGCGTTACGAGACAGCCAAGTGCCGGAGTATAATCGTGTTCCGCCGGCAGAGAACGATTATCGGAATCGTCTGAAGAGGCGAGGGTTGGTTTCCACGGACAGGCGTATCTGGGTACACGCACAGAAACAGAGGTCACCATCGAGACGTAGAAAGAGAGAGAGAGAGAGAGAGAGGGCGAAGGGTAAGAGAACGGGGAGGTAAAGGAGAAGATAGATAGATAGATAGATAGACAGAGAGAGAGAGAGAATTTGCAGGATCGTAGATGTAGAGACACGGCGGGGCGCGCTGTAAATTACAAGCGGAGCGCCAAACCGCTATGGTCTTCTCTTGGTGGCGCAGGGGTGTCTAGACGTATAGATAATGCCGAGTTTGTGCGGGGCAGACGCAAGCTAGACGGTCCCTGGTTCATCCAGCCACCCAAACCAGCCAGCCAACCAGCCAGCCAGCCAGCCAACCGGGCTAGGCTAGACACATCGACCATGCTCCGTTTCTCTCGGTCTCTCCGTCTCTCTCCCTCTTTCCCTCTCTCTCTCCCTCTCTCTCTCTTCCTCTCTAGTCCCGTCCCACTCTCTCCCACGGTCTATCGTTCCACCTATAACACGGGGGACTTCCTTGTCGCACTCGACCGCCCACGAATACCTATATGCCCAACCGGATTTCCCATCGTTCTCGTCGCACCGGCTCACGAACGTGAGGTTCCTCCAGCATTCGGCACAGCCAAGAGATGCAAATCCTCAATGGCATCGTCGCGGATCCGAGATCCCATTGGCAGCGATCGTGACGTGGATGACGCACGGGTCGCCGGTCTTTCTTCCACCTTCGAAGGGGGTGGGTTTCTTGAGCCCACCCCCGCCTAAGGTGTACGCCGCGACCTCTCGGAATTATTCCGTTCCTTTGCGAACGGTGCCACCGCCCGTGCCACCACCGTATCCGGGAAAAATTCAGAACCCCCCTCCCCCCCCCCTTCCGCCTCTCGACTGACAGGATTCCTACTGCACGAACGCTTCAAGTATGGAATTTTAATGGCACGCCTGTCGTTGTACAATGGAATGCGCGTCGGATGGTTCGGCGGGATAGAATATTCGAATATCGTAGTCGTAACGCCTTGTCTCGGTGAATTGCGAACGAAAAATTTCTGATCGCTAGTCCATTCCGCAACACTGCGACTATATATCGGTTCGGTGCGAGGGATGTTAAAAAAAAAAGAATCACGTCCGGGATATTAGGGGTGAATCGTACGTCGGGGAGCGACTTAAGTCGCAAACTAATGTCGGTGTAATTGACCCTCGTATTTTTACCCGGGTATCCTGACCGGCCGTTTCCGAAGGGTTGTTTATCAGAGTGAGCTATTATGAGGGATTAAGAGTATAGCGTACCTCACCCCTCTCCGTCTGCGCGACGCCCATATCCACCCAGCGTCCACATCTTCTCGTACCTCCCCCTTTCGCGCCCTACCACCCCCCCGCCGCACCTGTCCCACACCAGCCCACCGGCATCGCGGTAACCGCCGTAGTGTTTTAATCGGCAGACTGCAATGCATAAATCCCCGTTAAATAATACGGCAGTTAACAGTGCCATTAAGCCGTTCGAGATACCGCAAAACCGGTAGGGTGCTCCTCGCTACGCGCAAAGTCCGTATTTATCGGCACCCGACGCGCCGGTACCGAGAAATATTGTTCCGCATTCGTTTCCCACCGTTCGTGCCCGCTAAATACGCGTGTATGGCGTCGGAATAAAAAAAAAAAAAAAAAAAAAAAAACAGGATTCGGTTCGACGCGGATGAAAATAGCCGAAAGCGGAAATTTGTATTCGTTCGCGCGGGGGTGAACCGAGCGTCTAACCTAATTAAAGTTGCGTGGTATGAAACGAGCGTCTAACCTAATTAAAGTTGCGTGGTATGTAACGAGCGAAATCCTTTTTCTCGCCCTGCGAAGATCGTGATTGGCACATACGCGACTTTGTACGTTCGACTTCTTAGATTCTTTCTCGGCTTAAATTAGAAGGAAAGAATCGATCGAAAATTTCTATCACCGGGGTTCGAATATCGTAACGATGACGAAATTACGACCGCCCCCCCGTTGCTACGGGAACGACGTGTCCTTTCGCGTCGAACGAAACACGTGGCAAAGGAACGATAACGAGCAATAGATATCGATAACAAGCGCGCATTCGTCATCGTTTATGAATCACCGTGCGCGATTGTTCCCGTCGGATGTTTTTCTTTTTGATGTCGCGAGGCGAGCGATGATCGGGTTTACTCGTCGTATCACCGGACAACGGTGAGAACTGTTGAAAACGATGGTAACGGTGAGGGCGGGGGGGGGGGGGGGGGGGTTCCAATCGCGATTCGTATCCGTGGCAGACGTATCGAAGAAAAGCACACGCGACAGAAATATTGCCGGCGATGCCTGCCCTCCATTTCGATTTACTGATACGAGTCCGTCTGACAAATGGCTATCTCGATATCTTACACGATATGCCGGCTACCGGCTCATACTAACGACATTGATCGAATTGTCTTCTTCTCGGCACAACATTTTTCTTCCTATCCGCGAAACGATTTTTCGGAATGTCATTCGAATCACTGTTCGAACGCAACGGGATACACGTGAACGCTCGTCGAATCAGCGACGACGCACCCCCCCCCCCCCTCTCCCTATATTTCCACCCCTTCCCTCTCCCGTCCCCCCTATCCCCCTCTTGATATTGAATTCGACCAAGAAAATTGCTGAACGTTATGGAAAATTTGATCGTCCCTCCCCTGTTCGTGCTCTTCTACTTGCACGATTCGCGTAGAGGGAAGAAATTAACTTTCCGACATCCCCACCCCCACCCTACCGATATCATTTAGTCGCGAACACGGTCACCCCTTTCAGCGACCCTTTGAATTTCAGCAATTTCCAAGAGCAACTTACCGCGTTCCGATTACAATTTTATTTTATTTCCCCTCTGTTACCTTCTCCCGATTACTCCCGACTACGGGGGAGAAATTTTAAATGGTATATCGATGACCCGTTATCAAACAAGAGCCATTTAAAATATTCTTTACCTTTACCTTTCAACCAGAAAACTGCATTTACCGTCGAGTCTATCGCCGGTGAAATAGCACGATCAAAATTTACCGACGACGCGGAACGCGTTAAATTAGTTTAAAGCGCGTATGGGCGCGGTGCAACCCGCGACCGGACTAAATCGATTGTAAAAAAGATGGTAGGGGCTTCCGGTTCTCCGTCGTGCCAGCTTTTTGTCCCGACCAGAATTGTTATCTCGTCGCGAACGAGATCCAACGTTCCAATGAGAATCCTCGCGCCCGAAATAATGACTCGCGCATCCGTTAATACGGAAACGTAGCTGCTGAAAATGCCGCGACCTTTATCTCAGTTCCCGCGGGGCCTTTATTCCTGCGAATTACACGAAAAAGGAGAAGGGTGATTCGGGAACAAATAGCAGAAGAAGCGCTTGACGAGTACCAAAGCCGTAACGCACCACCACCCCACTTGATTATCCGCCGCCGCCGCCTATCTCCCCCCCCCCGACGACGCTATACGTCGCTATACGTACGTATACGTATATGCATACACGATGGTTTCGAGTTACCCACCGACGACGCAAGACCGTCTACCACTCGTCTGGTCTAGCCTTCTCGACGTTTTTGTTTTGTCTAGCCAGCCAGCATGTTTAATGTACCGTCGCGTACCAATTATACCATTATACGGGAGCCGGGATCCGTGTCGCATCAAACTATACGCAATTTCAGTGGTGCGTGCGTCAATGTAACGCTCCCGGCAGGAATATAACGTGACGAGTCAGTCGGTTGTCTCGGTAATTTATTTATTTAAGGGCAAAGCGGTCACGTCGCGGTTATACTCTACGTCTTCCGTTGCAACGGTCGATTATAAAAACTGTATGCCCAACGTTCCCGCTCCTTCTCGAGAGGTATTATCGCGAAACGGTGGATCTCGCTCGAGATCTTTATTAAAGCGAATGCACGGTGGTCACCTGTGGCGGGGAGACGAACGAGCATCGAAAACAACGTGGAACGTGTTTTGTCCCCCGTTGCATCGCTCGTCCCCGTCCCATTGTCGGATCTCACCGCACCCGAGGACTCGTTCATCGGACCGTGGCAACGTGACATCTTCACGGGTCAAAGTGTGTGCAGGTGCGTATATGCATATGTCGGGGAGCGCGCGCGCGCACACACGCACGCACGCGAGTGTTAATTGGAGCGACAGTCGTGCCACTAAATCATTCCACGGAGCAAATTTCGAATTGATCCCAAGGCTATACGCGAACTTCTCGATATAGCCCGATTGCCGTTACGTTTACCCTCGTTTACCTGGCAGAATTAATCGCTTCCCCATGGTTTAGAGATGCGAGCCGCACGAAAATATCGACGACGAGACAATTTCTCGGCCCCTCGTCAGCGTTAAGTTTAAGTTTGAAAAAAGTTATGCCCCCCCCCCCGGAGGGAAATTAAAAATTGTAGGGCTATCGGTAGGTACCTGGAAAGGGATAAAACTTTTTCCCCCGCGCAGAGCTGATCTTCGAAAAGAAACCGATACCGCTTGGGTTGTGATTTCTTTCTTAACTGGAACAGAAACGGTTCGTTAACTTATTGGGTTCTTCGTAAGTTTATTCAAAACTCGATACCATCCGCGCTTCCTGTTTCGCCCGAGAAGGGCTTGTTTCCTGCAGTTTGATCGCTCCCTTCGTAGCCCCCAGCCCCATTTAAAATGGTTGTCTGAAACGAGCCCTCTGCCACGATAATTTGATTGCTGCGCTATCGAAGCCAGACCCCAGCCAGGACTCGCAATCGGTGCTACGGAAGCGTAACGTTCGATCGTCGATCTAATAATTAAAGAGAAAAGATTACCGAGCAACAGGGATCGGCGAAAGTTCCTCGCTTTGTCGGTAACAAAGAGAAATGAGAGGCTGTACGTTGTTCGCACCGTTAACGGTTATACGAGATCGATGAGGATCGAGGATCGGTAACGATCGACGGAAAAAAAATCACGCTCGATTCATGTCGATCGTAGTCGACGTCCTGTCGTTCCTAGTCGACGAAAGTGAACATTTCTGAGCAAGAGAGACGAATGGAAAAATCTTGCCGAATCCACGACAGCGGGAGAGACTAGAAAAATACGTTGTTCTTATCGTTGCCGGTTAAGCGAAGTCAAACGAAGGTCAGATCGAGATTAAACGCTATTTGCGCTTTAACTGCGCGCACTAAAAGCGGTGGAAGAGGAACAATTACCTCGTCACGGGGTACACGTGCAACGCGTCGGTTATAGCTGTCGTAAAGACGTGTACGCTAATAATCATAATGTGCAAGGACGTCTAAGTACTGTGCCTCTAAACGCTCCTCGTAATTTGAGTGACAACTGACGGCGTCTACGCGTTAAGCGCTTGTCTCAGACCGCGAACCAATCTCACCCACTCGAGAAACTTTTTACGACAGCTCGTGAGGTCACGAGACGAGGAGTGTGCTCTCTGCAAATTACGTGGAAGCGGTGGCTTTCTTCCAGACATTTTTCTCCGTTCCGACGTTAAGGAATGAATCATCGTTTCCTCGCTCAACGCCTCATGGAACAAGAATTCAACGTCGCGCCTGATTCCACTTATTTACAGCTGTATTTGCGGAAATTTCGCACGAGGAAATAACCGACGCGACGGGTGTGTTTTGACTTTATCGCAATTCCTTCGTCCCGGCCGTTTTTCAGGAATTTCGTGCGTTTCTCTCCCACCGAACAGCTTTCGGGGAAATGCTGATTACGATTCCGATGAATCGCTTTTGGATGTACCATGTTGGGACCGTTAAAGGTATTCTAAATGTAATGTATTTGTATTTGGCGGTATAGCGACGCCACGACGCCTACAAAAAGCGCCTAAATACACCTGCAAAGTAGTAACGTTCCGGCAGTGGCCAAACGATCTAGCGTTCCGATATAGCCGGGAATATTGTACTAATCGTGTACTCTAAGATAATGTGCAGTGAATAAACTAGCCTATTTTGTAAGGTGTTCAGTGTATAACACTAAAGATGAAGAGGATAGGTAAATTTAAGGAAAACTATTATCTGACGTGAAGTGATGCGAGAGGGATGGTTAGTAAATTATTTCGATAAAAAGTAAGAGACGAGAAGACTAGGATTTTGGACGATGGATCGACAAAAATGCGGTCGTCACATCGCGCGACGAATATCAAACTCGTCACCGTTAATTCTGCGCCGCGAAACGCACGGAAAACGTGCGTCTCGAAAACCATAATAGACCGTCGGACACACGAGAAAACTTGCCGGACTAATACCTTCCCGTGGAAACTGGTCGTACGTTAAGCCGTTGCGTCGCGACGGCAATTTCGTTTTTGCCATTGCCAACCGTGGCGTCTTACGCAACTGCGAGACAATCTCGCCTGCCTCGCTAACATTATACGCCAGCAGCGTCTAGGAGATGGCGAGAGAGAAACAAAAAAAAAAAAAGCAGCTTCGTGGAAGGACGAAGGAGAAGGTGGCGTCACGGTGTGTTTTATTTACCGAGCGGAAAAGTCTAGACTTTGCACTACGGCACCGGTGCACCGGAGCTTCAACCTGTCTTCGGAGTTGTGTACAAACGCGGCATCCGCGAGCTCACACCGACTACCCCGGGAGGATCACGAACGGGCCGCGGTCTCGGTGCGTGTGCGTGCGCGTCAGCGCGTACACACTCGAAGTCTTTATATACGCTTAGAAGCGCGTTGAATAGGAAAGTACAGGAGGCGAGGTGGTGGTGGTACCAAAGTAAACACGGCATTCGGGTCAGACCGTCTGCCTCTGTCATCGACTACTTCGCGACCGGTACACATATCGGCGCCTCGTGTTTTGTCAACACACTCGTTCCTGTTCGAAACCCGCGTCTTCCTACGCTTCAACGAGGAACCTAGACTTTGTGAACTAGCACGACGTCGCGGAGTCAAGGTGAAGCTCGATACCCGTCCCCCCCCCCCCCCCCCTCCCGCTGTCACGACGCTGACACTGATTTCCCTAATTCGAATGGAGAGCGCGTAACCGCGTTACGCCGACGACGCACCCTGTGGTCGATATTAAGTCCGACCGAACACGGTTTACGATCCACTCGAGTGGATTCGGCCGACAGCGAAATGTACGTAACGTACCTTACGCGTACTTACGTGCGCCACGCTAACTACCCCCCCAGACACTCTTCCGGGACATTTGCACGGTAGGATAAAAGAATCGTGAGATGCACGCTGGAACGAACGCGATAATAAAAACGCGGTCTAGACGGGTCCTTGTTTCGCGGACGATAAAACGTAACGCACGTGACACCGGGCGAGAGGTAATCGTTCGTCGTATTTTATTCCGTGGGTAGGTATTCCCTTTGAAATTATCGTCGGCTAAGAGACCGGTCGCGGAAGGAAATTATTTTTCACCGGCGACCAGAACCCTTGCAACCGCGAACATCGCAGATAATGGAACGTAAGAGCGTGCGAATCGTAAACGTTATTCGATTCTCGAGACTTCAAAGGTTCGCAAAGTTCTCCGTGAGTAATCGAGCGATTCTAACGCGATACGAAGGACCGAACTGCGACGTCAGCTGAAAATCGTTTGAGCTGCAGCCTCTTGAAAAATCCATCGCTGGGTCTGGGAGTTAATTTTATTAACTCGCGGCAACGTCAGAGTCCACGGGGCCCGTTCGCGTCGACGTGCTCGTCATGCGCAAACAATGGTTGCACCGCCTTCATTCGTCGAACGCCAAAGTCGACGTCAAAGTTTTTCTTTGCGCGGAATAAATTTTCCACGGGAAAAAGAGTAGACGAGGACGATCGAGCTTCGTCGCTCGAATTTCTTCGTTGGAGACCCGGCCACTCCGATTAGAGGAATAATCCGCGCGGAAAGATGGGAGAGAAGTCTGACCGCTGTGTCGCTCCTGGAAAAGTTTTCGCGAAAACGAAACGGGATGAGGGAGAGACACGGGAGGGGGGAGGGGGGGAGAAAAAAGAACGGAAAGGAACAGATAGCAGCGAGCAGACGGGCGCGGTCGTGCTGGACGGCATTTTAATAGGTTCGCGGGGTTTGAGCGAAAAAGTTGCAAAACAAAATGAATCGGCGTCGCGACAGGTCGGACCCCTTCCCACCCCTCTCCCTCTCCTCTACGCTCCTGTTCCGCTCTGTTCCCCGGCACGGTTACGAGCGCGGGTCATGCATATTCACGCGTGGCATTCGTACGCACGGAATTAAGCGTCCGGGGAATTAAAGCGCTTTTCGGCGGGAACAAGTCCGGGGAGCCACCCCCCCCCCCGGCCACCGCCCATCTCCAGGTGATTACGCGGGGATTTTTCGAGAGACGGTATTTTTATGGTACCGCGGTAAGTGCGGATGTAAAGGACTTTACGGTAACCGAAGCGACGCGGGCATGCGCCGGATTCGCGTAACAGTGTTTCGTGCAAATTATTCTTTTGTGTCTGGGCTAGCCGCGAATCGTGCGCGAGCTACCGACGAAATTTTCCCCGCAGTCAGGATTCGTTTCTATCGGTCTTGCGGGGGTGGACCGGGGTCCGGGAGGGCCCGTTCAACTTTTTATTTTCTCGACGCTCGTTCCGCGATGAGTAGAAATTTTTCGTGGCGCCACATTGGAAGCCAAGAGGGACTGGCCCTATCTCAGCTTGGGCGCCAATCGGGGACCTAGTTGGTTCCCAATTGGAAATCAACGAAAATGTAACGCTGGGCGCCAAGCAACGAACCGAATTATACCCCAGATGAAAATAAGCTATGCTATTGTTTATAAATTGCCCCGGGAGTGAATGAATATGTTTCAGGTAAAACAATAATAATAATTTAGGTGATTTTTAAAAATAACCAATTTTATTTTTTTGTCCTGTTTGCTCGGTCGCCGTCCCAGTCTCGCACGTTGTATAAAACTCCCTTAATCCACTTTTTCAACTGCGTTTCTGACGGCATGTCGTCCGCCGTAAACGCCTGAAGAATTCCGCCTGAAAAATTGTAATAATTGAATGAATAAATTAAATCATTCGTTGATGTATGCCGAAAAAGTTTCAGCAAAGAATTCATTAATGTATAGAAAATTCGAAACATACTTTTCATACACTCAAATAATTTTGTTTTTCCGAAGGATCGTTTATTTTGAGTTTCCTTGAACGGAGCAAAATTCCCCGCCACGCTCTTAGACATAAACATTCGGAAAATATCACCTATGTTGCGCGTTCTGGATACTTTATGATTCACATTCCTCGTTATGTCGGTTTTCTGAAAGGAAATCATTTTATACGTGTTTAATGAACGATGTAAAATGATTTTCAACGTATTGTGTGTAGCAACAAATTGCTTTACGCACCATTGCCTCAAAATACTTTTTATTCTCCAGCTTTTCCTCCAGTTTTTCTAATTCCTCCATCGTGGAGCACGGAAAGTGAATTTTTTCTTTGCGAGAGTCAAATTCTGGATTGAGTAAAGGCCCCGTGGTGTTTGTCTTTATCTGGGTAGAGTTCAACAATGTCTCGATGCGTTCCAAAGCCAACGTCGATTTTATACTTTGCTTTTGCAGTACGCGCACCTCTGCCTGCAAATTCGAGAACGCCTGTCTCACGAATGTAAATAAATCTGCTGGGAATACAAACGAATTATGTATTATTGTTCGAACAATGTAGCAAAAATTACAAGAATTCATCGTTGTCGTATAGAATGCGAAAATAAAATGGCAGAAGCGAATTTTGGTTACCTTCTCCGTTGACGTCGACGTCCACTGATGATCTCTGTCCCGAAGAAAACATATCCCCGGTATGTTTCCGTTTTCGCTTCTTATCTTTACGACGGCGGATCCTAGTTGAATCATCGGATTGCTCTGTCGATGACTCTTCGGAAGAAAGCATAGTTTCCGTGTGCCCTCTTTTGGTTTGAGTTTTGCTCAAATCCTCAGATTCGTCCGACATATCTGCAGTAATGATAACAAGTGAAAAGAAATTAATGGAAGCCGAGAAAGTTGTGTCACAGCCTTAAAATAAGTAAGTTAATTTTGCCGAGGACAAAGTACCTTTTTTTATTTCAATCGGTTTCACGTCGCGTTTTCTCTTTTTATATTTACGGCGACGAATCGTAGTTGAATCATCGGATTGCACCGTCGATGTCTCATCGGAAGAAAACATAGCTTCCGTGTGTCCTCTTTTCGCTTGAGTTATGCTCAAATCCTCAGATTTGTCTGACGTATCTGTAACGATAACATGTGAAAAGAAGTTAACGTTGAGATCGATCTGAACTGTCGCCAGTAGCTTTTGGATCGATATCCGAAACTATTTTCACCTACATTGCGTTCCATCGTGACGAATAAACTTATGCACTTCGAATTAATATTACGGTGATCGACGAGAAATCTCTGGCTAAGGATTCGCTCCGGGAACAGTTTTGATACTACTGCAGCGATATTGAGAATCGTTCTCTATCTGAGCTGAAATTTTCTCGGCGCACCCCAAGCCCTCGTGTGGCGCCGGCGGGGTTTCGGTTGGCGCAGCCCTACCTGGGTAATAATATCGGAAACCCGTTGGTTTCCTATTGGCCCAGCCCAAAAACATTTTTCTTGGGCTTCGCCAACGCGTTCCCAATAAGGCAAGTCTTGCGGTATTAAAGTTTTCATTGGTTTTGAATTGGCTAAACCCGAGTAGTTATGTACGTGCGAGCAGAAATTGAACATTTTCAATTTCATTTTTTGAGTCTACTAACCTACATATGAATTGATCAATAAAAAAAATCAACTGAACAATTTCATAAAAATTATATTTACTTAAAGAGCGCCGATTTGTTAAAAACTTTTGTTATAAATAAGTGGTTGTAAGTCACGTTTAGCGTAAAAAAACTCAGAAATTGACTCAGAATTGATCAATTTAATTTGTCCGTATACGGACAATTTATGATACGGGAGTTTCCGAACGTAAATGTAAAAGAATAGCTAGTAGCGTTAATTAGAGATACGTCATCCATGACTTCTCCGTAAAACGTAATACGTCCTTGCGCGTATATCACCAGCCGGTCCCAACCATGCTGTCTCTCGCGTGTACATTGATATTTACGTACATACGAAACTTGGGTGGGAAAGAATCAGGAAGAGAGAGAGAGAGAGAGAGGGAGAGAATACAAGATGAGAGGCTGACGAGAGAAAGGGACGGAGCGTTCCGAAATAAGGCTCGAAACCTCAAACCTCCCGGAATCTCCAGCACCGTGCAAGTATCACGTCTGCCAGCCAGCCTTCTCCCCTCCCCCCCCCCACCCTCCCTCCCTCCCTCCCTCCCTCCGTCCTCCTCCTCCTCCTCGCCGACTCACCCTTCTTCACCCCCTGCACCACAGTCGGGCACCCCTTTCTCCGCCGCGTCGTCGCCGCCGTCGTTTTCATCTCTCCTTTCACCCTGCCCCTGCCTCTCCGAGCCATCATCCCCTCGCCCTTCCACGGCGTCTCTCTCTCACCCTTCCATTCGACCGACCGCCCGTCTAGCCACCCTACCAACCCCTCCCCCCTTCCCGACGTTGCACACCGCCGTCGCAGCCGCCGTCACCCCCGCGCGATCGCGTCCACCCCTCCCTCCCTCCCTGCCGCCGAAAACTTCCTTCGGTACTTCAGATGACAGCAGCTCCGACGACGGAGGCTCCTCGAAACCGTCGAACGTGCGCCCGTTTACGACGACCGTTTTCTCGTAGACGCGACAGACGTCCCGTCGTACCTACGGGTCCGACGATGTAACAACGTGCAACAAGGTCGAGCTCAAGGACCCTCTCTCCTCTCGCGAAATCGATCCGAGAGAAATTTCGCGTGTCTCGTTTTCTCTACGATCCTCCATGGATTTTCTACGGCGAATACGCCGCGAAGGATACGCGGGGTACGCGCGGAAGGGGTGGCGTCGTGATCTTTGATCGGTTATTCCGCCGGAATGGCTCTACCTTTTCTGGAATCGCGGAAAAGGTTTTTCTTTATGCCGCGAAGCGCGAGGGGTATGCGAGGATATTGGAGTCGGTGAGGGATGACGAATAAAAATCCATGATTATCGGTTAATAATTTATTCGAGGCGTCGAACGAGACGAGACGATCGGGAAAAGAAAGCTGACGGGTGTCTCACAATCAGCGTTGCGCTGGCGTCACGTCCGTCTTGTTCGGTTTACGGATAAACCTCGTGATCCAATTGAATCGGTGAGAAGAAGAACGGTACTGGTCCGAAAATCTCAACTCGGGATAATCAAGTTTAAAGTTTCATAAATTTGCAGGCTACTTCGTATTGACTTTAAAACATATTTAAAACGAATGATGATAGGCTGATATCGGTAGTACTGTTCTTACAGTGAATATTTAAATCTACATTCATTGAACCGATTTCAACAAAAAAAACAAAAAAGATGGAATTTGGACTAGCACTGTTCTTCTTCTCGCCGATTCCATTAAAGTACGAGAAATAGAAATTAAGACGTTAAAAAGAATCGGTAGGAATACCGATCGAACGGCAAACCACTATTTCTTCGTTCTCTCGTTAATCGGAGGGGCAGACCGTCGAACAGAAACGCACGATTATCGATAATAATTTATACGAGGACGGAACCCCCGACAGAATATACGGGACGTGAAATAGTTAAGATTGCAAATGAGGCCGAACGACAGTGGCCACCGCTGCAGATCCGGTTTGAATGGCCTACCCCGTACAACGTATAGCACGCGAAAGGGGGAGCGGGCCGTCTAAACCCGCGACCGTGACATTGAAACGTTACGTCGGGCATCCCCCCTCCCCCCCCCCCTTGACGACGGCCGTCGGCCGATGGTCGGATAGGCGCAGACGAATAGACCGAAATCTACCTTTATGAGCATTCATTCCCCCTCGTCCGATCTTTCCTACCCTCGCAACCCCTAGAATAGAGTTGCTTTATTCGTACGGGTAGTCTCGTTCGTAACAGAATACTGGTTGCGTGTACAAAGTATTAACCATAGGAAAGGTAATAGATTCAGCGGTAAGAGGTTCGATAGACAGTTCTATCGAAGAGAGACACAGCGGCATACTTTATTCGTCGTGATATCACGTTATACGTCGGCGAAACGGCACGCTGGAAGGAGAATTAAACGTTAAAATTGATCCGACAACATAAATCGAAGATGAGAATCCGTACGTTCGGCGAACGTGAGCGCATCGACGGTATCCTCCCTCGTAAGATTACGATCGCTCGTCCACGATTCGCACGGGATTCAAGGAATTCGATGCGATTCCGCCGATCCGGCTTTATCGGCCGAGAGTGACGAAGGTGTACGCGGAACATCGGGATTCGCGGTAAAGGGAATGCATCACCTTGGCCAATCGGTAGATCGAACCTGACGGCTCGTCGAGGCGTTGCGTCCCGAGGCGATTTTGTCCGGACAAGATCGCGTTATATTCCATCCTGATCGCGGGAATGTTCACTTTCGTATGCGAAAAGGGGGAGGAACAATGGCGTAAGTGGCATGCACGACCGCACAGACGGACAGACGGCCCTGCGGGAAATTGCATTGCACGCATCGGACAGACACGAAACTGTACCGCCTCCCTCCCTCTCTCTCTCTCTCTCTCTCCCCTCTCGTCCCTCTTCGTCTGTCTATATGTCCGTCTCTCGCTCTCTCCCACTCACCTTCTCCGTCCGGCTGTCCCTCGTTCCCCGACCGCGCGTCAGGGCCCCGATGTCCTCCTTCCTGCCCACTTACGATCGTCGAACGGCCACCTGTCCCTGCGTATCCTGTCCACCCGTCTGTCCGTTCTCTTCCATCCGTTCGCCAAGCACCCGACGCTTCACGCTTCCGGGAGAGCCGAGTGGCAACGCTTGTTCTCGCGAGACCACTCGCAAATGGACGATCGAGATTACCGTGAAGAACGAGGCTGGGAAAATTCGCCGCTGAAAGTCTCGTGCCGGTGACACCCGTTCGATTCGCGAAAGAACGAAGAAATCGTGGGATCGATAGGTATCCCTACCGATTCTCTTTATCGCCTTAATTTCTATTTTTCTCACTCTAATTGGATCAAGACGTTTATTTGTGAAGCGAACAAGACGCACGTGAGCTGATTACCTCATTCGATTAACGAGAGAACGAAGAAATCGTGAGTTCGTCGATCGATCGGTATCCCTGCCGATTACTTCTCATCGCCTTAATTTCTATTTTTCTCACTCTAATTGGATCAAGACGTTTAGTCTTGAAGCGAACAAGAGCGACGCGTCTACGCCGCGCGGGGCAACGCTGAGACCCGTGCCAGCTTTCTTTTCCACGGTCGTCTCGTCCGATACGACGCTTCGTCGGTACACGATACCGAGTATCGGGGCGACTTTAACGTTGAAAAAGGCATCTCCTTCTATAGACGTGGAAGACGGGAAGCCACGTAAGGCGATGGCAAACGGCGAGAGCAGCCAGTAGGACTTGCCTATAAGGAGGCAAAGAGGATGGCAGACGCCCGTTCGTCTAGACCCGCTTCGACTCGACTCGACTCGACTCGACTCAACTCTCAACTCTCTGCAGTCATTCGATAAAAAACAGTCCGCCGCTTTCCTGGCCGTCCGATGCATTGGCGTATAGCGCTGGGAACGACGTCGGTTTCGACCCAGCGGCGTCTTCAACCCCATCCGAATAGAGAGATATCATTGTGACTTTCAGTTTTACGAATCTATCAGATTCGACTATTCGATCTCGGGATAATTATTATTTATTAACGACTTATCTAGACCGCGTGACTAAACGGATCGAGGGGATACAAAAGGGTAATTGCCATTGAATCGTTGCGAAGTCGGCCGAATTCGCGCGGTAGCCGATTGAAAAATAGATTCCGAAACGTCGATTCTCGGTTTATACGCATAATCATAATCGACGACGCGTGAGTGCGCGCTTTCTTGGAACGAGAACGGGTTTTACGTACCCGAACGAGATCCACCAGATGGGAATCGAATTCGCAAGGCACAGCCGGTCGACCCACGCGCCGCGCCTGTTCGCGTCGCGACATTCTTTTTTTGGTCTCACGCACGTAATCAGAACACGTGCGCCGACGGTCGCCGCTGCCGCCGCCGCCGCCGCCGTCGTCGTCGTCCGATGCAGGTGCAGCCGCGTCGGAGTGCGTCGCACCGAGAGTGCCCCTGCCCCGTGACCTTTTCGCGAGGCCACCCCCGGGTTTGCGTATACGCGCGTCAGGTGGCGAGGTCCCCGCTCGCCGGCGCGACGCGCAGCGCCGTGTTTCAGCGTCGATCGGTTTCCCGGCTCTCGACGCCAATGCAGAAATTACCCCCTGCGACCCCCTGGACCGTCTGAGCGGTGTCTAGCCGGCGCCCCCTACCTCGAACTACCGTAGCCCTCGCCCCCGCTGCGCCCTCGCTTTCTCACTCTTTCTCCCTCTTTCCCCGCCCCGACCCGCCCCTCTCTCTCTCTCTCGCTCGTTCGCTCTCCCAGTACGCGCGCGCGTGTCTCTTTCCGTACCTCCCTCCCTCCCTCTCGCGCTACCACCGTAGCCGACTGCCCCACCCATCCTCCCTTGCCCGTCTCTCCGTCTCTCCTACCCCCGTCCCTCGATCTCCGCCGACCTTCTCCCCGGTTGGCGGGGGTGCAGTCTAGCCAGCGACTATAGTCTCGACACCACGGCCACGTTATATTATATACCGGGGCGAAACCCGGGGCATTGCATTCTACGCTCGTCGGGGAGTATACACGCCCAGCCGAAAACCCATCGACGAGACGTTGTCGTTGGATCGAGGAGGAAAATTTTTGCCTTTCTCCTCCTACCATCTATAGTACTCGACTTACGTTCCTGCCGAGGGATCGCGGGGACAGGGGGGCGGGAGGGGGGGGGGGGAGCGGCGGGGATCGGTGGTCGGGCCGTTAGAAAGGAAGATCACTTACCGATTCCGGATGACGGGTTTCGCGTTATCAATGGACCCCGATTGTACGGGGATTTTTATACGGCATACGTTTTTCGATACGCCGCGTCAAAGATTACTGGGCGAAAGGTTCATACTTTTTTGCGAAGGGAAAGAAAAATTTTATGGTGATTCGTCAAATTGACGATTCGCGTTTCAACTCTTTGGCACACGTCGAATTTACGATCTGTCGCGAGATTTCGACGCGATCGCGATCGCTGGAAGAAACGTCGTAAATTGGAGTAAATTGATGCGTGACAAGGAGAGCTGGGAGCGCCGAAAGCGGACGATTAGTACTCGGGAAATGCAACGACGGATGCACGACGGGTTGGGTATCGTGAGCCGCGTTCCAGCCGACTGGCGTAAATAATTCTTTCTTGCCCGATGCGTACGAGTGATCACGAGTGGTGCATTCCGAGGGGATCGAAGAACGCGCGCAAAAAGCTCCCTTGCACTTTCCAGACGCCCCATTCGTCGCGTGACTCAAGACGATTAGGTCTGGGCACGGGAGGGCAGGAGTTTAGTCTCGCTTTGATTGGGGTAGGTCCCAAACGTATAGTCGACGACGTAATATGCCAACCGCGAGGACCTTCTACACCGTGGCAAGGTCAGTGACGGTGGGAGACCGGCGTTAATTAACGTCTTGCCGTTAAACCATTCCGATAGATCTCCGGGGACCGAACCCCGATGACCATCGTAAAGCCGTGGATAGCGAGCTAGGCGAGATGGTCGAACCACCGTTGGGAAAATCGATATTTTACGCCGAACCGTCGGAATATATTGCGTGCTATTAGTAGCACCGTGTAGACGATAAATAATTACTCGACACAATTGGTTTAACGAAAACCGATATTGGAAAGGTGTATTTCCCGGTTTGTAATTTTTTTCTTTACCGTATCACTTAACCGACGATAATTATGCGATAGGTGTAATTACTGCTCGTTAGAGAAAGTTAACGTAGCTTCGCGGTGGAATGTTTTTTTTTTCATTTTTGTTTTATTTTTTTTTTTTTTAACCAAGTTGGACAGCGAAACGATAAAGTTGGAACGAAAGTTCACGCGCGAACTGCGACATAATGTTCCGAACGCGCGGGAAGCATGATTTTACGAGCGTGCTTTGTACATACGGTTTGTACCCGTGTACGCGACAACGTTTATTCAAACGAAGAGACATCGCTACTCGCACCGTGGAGTTTCAAAAAAAAAAAAAAAAAAAACAAGAGCAATTACCATTCGTCGCTGTTACGCGTTTAGTTCGCGCTTTACGGACTCGAGGGTAGAACGAAATGAACCGAATCTATGGAAAATCCCATGGTTGGGTGGTAACCCGTGGCATAACCGTACGTACGTTGCGTTTCCAAACCCTTACCGTATGAAAGTTTAAATACACCCTTCTTTTCTCCAAGTTCGTGCGCGTGCATTCCCTTAAAAAAATGCAAATTACTATTGCGACAGTGATACACCATACATTAATAACGTACAAAGCGCATTACATGTAATGTACGCCGTACATTGCACCATAATAGCTCTGTTGCCTCTTCGAAATGAAATATGAATTTTCCGCACAGATAAAGCGAGGAAACGATACGAACGGACTCTGGTCAGAGATTATTAAAATCGTAAAAATAATCAAAGAAAGTATTCGAAATCAATCCTGATTTCTAGTTGAACGCTACGCTCGTTGATACGTTTTCACACGAAAGAAAGTACAAACGAATGGTAGTGGCGCGGCAAAGTGGCACGACAAAGGTCGGCGCGAAAGAAGCCTCGCAGGCGCGGTTGGACGCGATGCGCGTAAACAATTGGGCAGATCGAAATCGAGCGCATCATCGGGGGAAACCGTGCAAATTCACTGTCGGCAGACTTTGGAATCGAGCTTACGTGTTACGCGTGGCACGGGTAGTCGAGGAGCAGAACGGGCCAGATGGTTGTCGTAGGTTAGTGATCGATAAAAACTTATTTTTCCCGTGCGCGATGCAGTCACTATGGGAAGGGGGGGGGGGGGGTTTGGTAGGGGGAGGGGTTGGGGTATTACTAGTTCTATTATGGTCCGCAGCTGTACATTTCGTCGCTTCGCACGAGTGGCGTTATCAAGGAAATCGTTTTGTTGCAGTCGTCGGCGCGGAAGACCAATGGAGTGGAAGCGGAAGGGGTAGGAGGGTCGGGGCACGAACGAGTTATTGAAAAGCGTGAAAAAAAAAAAAAAAAAAAAAGAGAGAAGCAGAGAATGCACGCGTATAGACACCGGGTACGAAACGCAATAGGGGTGAGACACGTGCTGCCGCGTGGTATGGGAAACACGAGTCCTTCGAGGACGACGCGTGGTACGTGTATGTACCGCGGGTAGCTCGAGCCGTCGTATGAAAAATGAGCGGAGAGAGCCGAGGCATCGTTTCTTTCACAACATACAGCCCGTGTTTTCGCGTCGCCCCGACCTCGTTTCATGCGACGACGCGTCCGTAAGCGGAGTTTTCGATTTTTCGTGTTTTCAAAATCCTAGCACCCCATCCCCCCCCTCCTCCACCCTCTCCTCCTCCTTCTCCTCCTCCTCCCCCTGACCGCGCTGGTGGCCGTGTGACGTAACCCACGCGCGGGCGTGTATCCGAGGAAACGTGAACGAGAGAGGATCGCCGGCGAGCGCGCGTTATTCCCATGTGTATTCGTGCACGCGGCGCTCGCATACACGGGCGCGATACGCCCGCGTAGGTATGCGCGAATGGACGAAAACACGCCGCGGCCAAAAATAACCGGGCATGAGTCAACTGGAGAGTCTAAATAGGAGGTTCGCCGCATTTAGAGCTCGTATCTGGATTATATACGGTCTACGCGCGAAATAACCCAGAAAATGCTTGGTTGCCGAAAGAGTTTGATCGCGATGCCTACCCTCTCGACTTTGGGGGATGATGTCGCCGGGGGAGGTAGAGTAGACGGTTCCCTTTGAAACGCGTTTTCCGAGCGTGCGTATTACTTGTACGCGGCACTGCGAGGAGAGATACGTAAATAACCTTACGCGTTGTATTCGTTAATCGGTTGGGATGTATCCTGACAATGGGGAATGTTTAATGCGCAATGACGAGTACGTGCTCCAAAGTAGCAATGGCTTATTCGTTCAACCACGTAACCGTGAGTCATTAACAACGTTGCCCGTTGTAACGGCAACTCTGCGACACTTAATTTTTACAGGAGCCACGGTACACGTGTACTCGCGAAATGCAAGAGAGTACCAAAGCGAGACAAAAACCCGTCGTTGGGGTTGCAATCGCGATACACAATTTTGTACGTCGCTGTGCAAGATGTTTTCGCCGGGTAGAAAAAAAAACGCTCAGGCCGTAATTAGCAAATCCTGGTAGTACGCGAGAATTATTTTCGACAAATCCGCAAAGGATGAGGCAGGCAGTCATTCATCGTTGCGAAACCTTTTACACGCGCGAAAGTGCTTTTTACAAGTGGGTAACACCACGCTTGCACGGAAATAAAAAAAAAGAAAAAAAAAAGAAGTCGTTCCTACTAAATGCGGTGTGAAAGCGAACCCAACGCTACGGGGATACGAGTCTCAGATTTTTCAGGGACACGTTTTGATCTCGCCACTCGGAGATTAACCCACCTCTGACGTACGGTGTGAATATAAATATACGCACGGTGACGCGTGACACATGCATACCCTCTCGCGAGCTGACCGGCACGTGTCGAGACGCGCCGGTTAGTTGAAAGCGTAAGATAGAGAGGCAGATGGGTGTAGCGTGAGGAGGGAGAGGAAGGGGTAGAAGGAGAGAGAGACAGAGAGAGAGAGAGCGCGAGACGCGAAGAACAAGAGAATAAAGAGACGGGAGGAGGGGGGTTAGAATTATACGTGCCCCGAGGAAAACTCAATTCGCGGCCACTTTGACGCACCCTCCATCTGGGTGGATCGTCGGATACGCGCTGATACAAATCCACAAGGTATATTCCTCCTTCTTCCTACACGCTCCGCGTCTCCCTTCCCCCTTTCTTTCCCGCTATCGCTGTCCCTCTCCCTCTAACCTCGCTCTCGTACAGTCATAGTAGTTTATCCTGCCCCTCCGCACCGTACACAGCCACCGTTCGCGCGTGTAGATACCCCGTTCGCGTCGCTCACACAGACGCCCTCTCTCGCAGACACGTGCGCGAACCCGGCAACAATTCCTAACCAAAAAGCCGGAGTCACCCTCGCCACCCCCTTTCGTACTCTCTCGCTCGCTCGCTCGCTAGGTCACTCCGTCTCCCTTCCGCGCGAGAGTGTCTGGCTACGACCGTCATCGGCGTGGCATCGCGATGAGGAGAAGCGAGAGGGGAATACAGCCGGCGCATGGGCAAGAGGGCGAGAGGAGAGGAGGGGGGGGGGAGGGGAAACACAGGCCGACGGTGGCTCAGGAGGGTAGGGGGGGGAGGCTACGTACTCGTGACGTTGCGTCTAGACGCCCCCTCCACCTCAACCCGAAACGACGTCCACACAACGAGCGTCGAGGCAGCGCAGCGCGGCACGGAGGAACCTACTTCTATCTCCCTCTTTCTCTCTCGTACGCGTACACGAGCGCGCTCTCTCTCTCTCTCTCTCGGCCTTCCCCGCCCCTCGCGCGGCGCAAATTGTCGCGGTGCGAGGTACGAGGGCGTTTCGCCGATCGGCCGTTAGATGTCGACACCGCCGGCTGAATCGCGACGCTCGGCCGCGAGTTTTCAAAGTGCGCGGGCTTTATCGTAAACGCGTGGACCACTCCGACCGTATTTTGAGCTTTCGAAACTGTCGAGTTTTTGGGGGTGGAACGAGGATCGCGCGTGGTTTTCGGTGATCATCGGGAGAGAGCGAGGCAACAGTGGATCACGGTGTGGCCTGGAGGGATGTGGGATAGTTGCGGGTTAGCGGTTACGTGGCTGGACAAAGGAGGTTATATCGCGAGGTAAGGTTATCCTTCTCTCGATAGATCGGTGCCAGTTTTGACGGTGAAAACTGTCAGTACGGACGGTGATCGCGTTTTCACGGAACGTCTCGCGTTACGGTGCTCCTTGCGTCGATGCCTTTTGTTTTCGTCGGGTATATGGTGATTCGTGAATCACTGGGGAAAGAGGGAAGGAGCGTTTCGTATCTCGCGAAGGTCTGCCGGCCCCGTCGCGCCGGTCAGTAAGGTTAGAAGGGATTTAAGAGCGGCGTGTCCTTAGGTTTCTGTTTTTACGCATGCGTTTAAATTAGGAATGGCATTTAAGGCCATTCGCGGACTATATTATCGTTTAATCGCGACGGCGGCGTACGCACACGCGCTCACTTAATCGCGCGCACCGGCGCACACGAGGGAGACACAAAGTATACATAGATGTAGATCGTTGAATCTTTATGGGCCGAGGGGAGCGATGCGAGACAGACGTTTCGTGGCCTTGAAGATTACCGAGTAACGATAGGGGCACGGTTTCTATCGCGGAGAGTAATTTTAATCGAGAATCGCCATTTTCACGGGCAAACTTGCCCGGTCAATTAAATTTCCCCGGGGGAGATGGCCACTTCTCTCGATACGCCGGAATGGAGGTCAAGCGCGAAGTATCTCTTATCGTCGGGGAATAAACGTCCTGCGCTATTGCGCAACGAATTCCGCGACAAACGTCGCCGTTGAACGTAAATAATAGAAATCTTAAAATTCACCGAAATCAGGTCTTTGGATTTCACGATTTCACCGTTCTTCCCATCGATACGAGGAGGGCGCAACGAAAAAAACTTGGCCTTTTTTATCGTAATATCAGGTTTCAAAACACGCCGTCAAAACAACAGGTTGAGTCAACGATATACGAGCGAAGGATCGTCATGAAAATCATCCGAAGCATTGGCTACGCGTCTCGTGGTTCCTGCATTCCAACATTCCCGTACGTAGGCGAGAGACACGCAAATAAAGCGGAATCCGAAGCCCGGTTCGCCTTCTGTCGGCGACGATGGCAATAACAATTGAATCCGCGGCGAGCGGTAGCCGTGCACGTGTTTATGACGATCTCAGTCTGCGCTCGTAAAGAGTGGCTGGCCTCTAAAGGCCGAGGCACCCGACCGACCCTTGCCTCGTACTCTTTGCTTTAATAAATAAGGCGAGGCCGATTGCATCCACTCGCTCCGCCGCGCCGCGCCGCTCTCTTTTCCTTTAATCCTATTTCTCGCGCTTCTCCCACTCCCTCCCGCCCCTCCACCCCCCTACCACTCCTCCTATAGCCATTCTCTCTTCGCTCACTTTTAGCCTCCTCCCTCCCACCTGCGCCCGAGATACACGTGCCAGGGAGGAAATTCGATTTTGAAGGTACTTACCGATTCGTACCACTCGCGATCGTCGCGAGTGCCTAACAAAAAGGAATGCGGGTAACTCCATTTCTCCGTCCCGTCCCCTTCCGCCCCGCGCGCCGCTATCCGCGAAGGGATGGATCCGATATAACGTTCAAAGGAGGGGGGCGGGGGGAGACCTCGAAGCCGGTTGTATACCGCAAACAGAACTTACGCAAGACAATCCGCTTAAAATGCGGGCTCCTTTGGTAAGTACGACGGAAACTATTTAAAGGTCACGCATATATTTTCGCGAAGCGGCGTTGCAGCTGCGCGCGCCCCGGCACGTAAAAATATGCGAGCGTTACCTCGCGCGAGCCGTTTTATGGGGAGCCCGAGTGTCGTTATCCTAGGTATTGTTCCACGAGACCCCGTGTCTGCATTGCGCGCGTACTCGCGCGGGGAATGTTGTTCCTGTTACTTGCTCGCGACGGTTCTTGATCGGCATTCCAATGGCATTAAATGCATAAATACGCGGGTACGCAGCGGGTGTCTCGTGTTATGGCGCGCACGGGTACATATATTATCGCGAATGAGTAACCGAATACTCGTTTCTGCGCGGAAGAATGTAAATTCCGACGGGACCGCAACTTTCTGTGCCATTTAACTTCGGCGCCGATCACCCGCCTGACGTTGTTATTCGACGGCGCGATTGCCGCGCGAAACGATACGACCGGCGGCGGGTCTCGTTGATTCTTGACGCGATGCGTCGAATTGAGACGGTAACTTTATTTCTTTTTACTTAACGTTACTTCTCTCATCGATTAGATGCTATTTTTTAATCGATCGATCAGTTTGCGCTGTGCTGTTAACGCGAATGGAGTAAAAATACTCGCGAGTATCGGTACCGAGAAGGTACGCGCGAACGAGTAATTTTTACGTCGCGGCTCGTCGGTATGACGTCCGCGACCGCGACCGAGGGCGGGGGGAGGGGGGAGTGGTGAAAGAATGCGGGACGAGGGGAAATCAGGGGGAGATTCCAGAGTGAAACAGATCGAGAAAATGGAAGGGGTGGGAGGGAGGGGGGGGGGGAAAGAGAAAGCGTTTCGACGAGCTTCCTCGACTTGTCGGCACGTCGGTGCCCGACCATGGATACTTGACGTCGGTAGCGCCGATGGTGGGGTTGTTTTGATGATTCTGTGTAAACATGTTGCGAAGGAATCTACCGCTTAGGGGTAAGGAACTGTCTGCCCGCGCGCACGGAGTCACGGAAAAGGGTGGGAGCGGGCGAGTACCGAGGCGAAAAGACGGCGCGAAGGAGGGAAGCATAAAATTCGTCGTTTTTTGATTAATTTTAGTTCCCGACCGACAGCCACGCTTCTAAAATTGTCCCCATTCTTAGCTTTCCGTGTATATAGCGCGGCACGACACGCGGCCTCTCTTCGCTACCACGTTCGCGTGGGGTTCCAGACGAGATATGAAAAACAACCATCGCGCCCCGTCGCGAATAGAATTCGATTGAGCGACGTCGGACCTTTACGGCCGTTACGATATTTCGCATAATTACGAAGTTACGTCGCTAACGAGCCGCGCGGCGGTTGCGTTTAACGCATCGCCGTGTAATCAGATTTAAGTGTCCCTGGCGGAGGGGACCGGAGCCATACGCTAATTCGATCGCGAGCCGATTATGTTTGCGAGCAGAGATCCCTGCGGATCTGTCGCGAGAGATACGTGTGTATCGGCGTACGCTAACGACGCCGAATACGACCGTACGCAAGGTGCGCGTTTCGCAAGATCTGTTTTCCTTTCGCGAGCGTTACGACTGCCACGGCCTCTGGGCCAGGAAGGAAGCTCAATATCCCTTTGCACACCCAGTCATAATAGAAACGAGGCAGAAACGCGTCTACTCGGGCCTCCGCGGTAATGGCCGCGAGGGTACCGAGGAAAAAAAAGCGTAACCAGATGGTTTTTGTTTAGTCTGGAACCGCGGGACCTCCTAACGTAAGTTTATAGCCGCACACCAAACGATATACCTAACGAGTATCGGTGTGAAAATTTCGCCGAGGGTGCGGTTTTGCCATCGGAATACGGGGAAATCGGTGCGAGCCGTGGGGCAGCGCGAATTTAAATGGCCGCTGCGTTAATAACTCGGACTAGATTAACTTGCAATTTCGCGAAAGCGGGGGGGGGGGGAGTGGGACGAGGGATCGAGGGCCGATAAGCGACGTTCGTTTCGGCGAATCGTCGCGATGGACGTCACCGAGCGCGTGGTTTTTCTCGACGATCGTCGGACGACCCCGCGTAGCTAGGAAGTTTGCTTTTTGTGCCAAATTTTTTCGACGCTACGCCACCGTCGCCAAGACGGATCGGCGTGCAAAAAGAAACCTAAAGTCACCCACCGTGGAGGCGCCGTGCGTTTTCGTAGTGGGGGCGATGGAAGGAAAGAAAGAGAGAGAGAGAGAGAGATGGAGAGGAGGACGGAGAAAATAATGCCGCCCGAAGTGCACGCATTCCTGCAAAAAGATTTGTCTTTTTCGCGGCTCACGACGAGCCACGCTCGTTTGTCTCTCCCCCGTGTACGGGCAGAAGAAAGAGGCGGAGAAAGATGGAAGGAGGAAAGGCAGCACGAGGAAGGGGGATGGGGCGAGGGGTATTGCTCTGGAAAGAATTGCCGAGGGCAAATCTGCTTCTCGTTTCTCCTGCGAGCATAATGCCCCGTCGGAGAATTAAGCAACGAGACGATCGCCAGTCATGAATATACAAAGCGCGAGGCCGGGGACGAGCACGTTGATCTTGGGCATAAAACGCGATTAAAATTAACTCGACAATAACCAGCCCGCATTAACAATTTATATTTCGTTCTCGGTGCAACGGGGGCAGTGGCACTTGAATCTGCTTCGTCGACCGTTGCGCGTTTTCTGCGAACAGCGTTCGCGTTCTCTTATAACCGATTGCCGTGGACGCTTGTAAGACTCTCGTTACTCGCGTCAATCGGGACGCGCGAAACGCTTCCTCTTTATCGCTCTCTCTCTCTCTCTCTCTCCCTCTCCCTCTCTCTCTTTCTCTCTCTCTCTCTGTCGTTTACTAAACATTACAAGTTCGTCGCGTTTTCCCGGATATCCTTTAAACACCGTAGATTCAATTCGAGTCCCTTCGATGGTAATCGTCCGTGTGCACATCGCTTTCTCGAAGCGTCCGGTGCTCTCTTAATCAACGTATCGGTCATTTGATCCGCGAGAGGTGCAAAATTTAACTTTGCCTCCTTGGCTACAGAATTCTCCGTAACGAACGGTCGGTAATCGTGGCAACTGTATCCTCGCTTACGAAGCAGCGCGATGGTTTGCGTCGTACGGAGACAGAGAGAGGGATAGAGACAGAGAGAGAGAGAGAAAGAGAGGGAGGGGGGCGAGAGAAGGAGATAAAAGATCCATAGTAACAACGTCTTTGTCAGACCCCCGTGCATTCTTCGTGAGCCCGACAATTACATTCCACGCATCGCTTTGAGCTCTACCCGCCCCGCCGCCGTATGCCGCCTGGCCACACATCGACACGATTTGCTCCTGGAAAATTTCAATACGCTTTACAAGGTGCCGGACAGTCACTACCGACATCAAAGGGATCGTATACGTATTTTGCATTTCGCCTCCACGGTCCTGCTGTCAGGGAATTTGCCCTTTACCCGTTGTCGGACTTTGCCTTTGATTTGACAAAAGAAATTTCATGCCGGCTTGCCGGCCGGGGACATCTCGTCCTCATATTTCCACGGCAAATTGATGCACCGTATGCAGATGCATTCGACCGACCGTGGGCGCGTTACATCCATAACAAACGACAGGCGGTTTGCATTCGATTTTGCTTGAGAATTACCGTGCGGAGCGGTACGCGTACACAAACGCGAGTACGTGTGCGCGTGTACGCTGTGACTCTTGGGAGGCTCGTATGGTTTTCCGAGCGCGGATGCACTCGATGCCCGGGCCGCGTGATCTCCGTCGGGTCGTTGCACCATTGTTGACACGGATAATGTTATTGTTGCTGTATCTCGCTTTGTCGTACGGCCCCGTTGAAACAATGAGTCGCTTATACGCGACGGTCACGCAAACACGCGTGGATGACGCTACCAGGTTTCTCCAGCGCTCGTCGCTCCTAACGCGTACGCGTAGAGATCTCGGTAACGCATTACCCGCGTTCTTCCAAGACTCCGTTTATTGATATTTGAAAGAATCGTCGTGCCGAACATTCCGAGCGTCGGAAGTCGAAGTTCGAGACGAAGAGTCGGGGAACTCCTCGGGTAGCTCACTCCTTCCGGCTCCGAGCGTACCTCTGGCTCGTAGGGTATTTAGAATTTCAAGATAACGAGATCGGGATATTCGCGAGCATGCCAATTTCTCTAGTCCTGCCGTGCGGTAATTTTTAACGCGCCGGCGATAAGATACGCACGCTCGAACGGTAAGAGCGCACGCACGTTTGGCGCCCAATTATGAACTATTTGCAACGCGTTAACGCTCAGGTAGCATAAGTAAGTGCATCCTCGGTTGCCAGGCTGAAAGTAACAGCGCACCGACGCCGCCTTCCTCGTTTTTAAAGCTCAAAACGTCGAGTACATCCGCGTCGCGCGTATACGCGCGAATAGAAAGCTCGACGATGAGCCACGGTGGTTTTCCGGGTAACGCTTCATATTTTTTTTTCTTTCTTCTTTTTTTCTTTTTTTTTTTTCGTTCGTGCCACGGCAGTCTCTTCTTCCCCGGCGCATTTCTTCGCGCCCTTTCTTCCGTTTCCCCGCCTCCGTCCCGTTGTTCCTCCCGTCCTCGCTCGCTTTTTTGTACATCCACTCGTTGGGTTCGAGCGTCGAGCGGTGAGGAGAGAGAAACGGTTAAGAGATTTTGGACGAGTGCATCGGGGAAGGTGTAAGGAGGACGACGGGGGCGGAGAAGGTGGCGGGGGTGGGGGTTGAAGGAGCGAGGGGTCGCCACGACATCGGTCGCAACTTGTCTGCCGCTCGCGCAGTCTGAGTGGTGGTGGTGGTGGTGGTATAGCGGTGTGACGGTGGCGCGAGCGGGGGTGGTGCGCAACCGGGGCCTGGAGGAGGGTGGAGGTGGTTGGAAGTCGGGGGACTCCCGTCTAGACTAACCCCCGATTCACCCCCGGCAGACAAGCCAACCAAACTGTTCGAGTGAACTGCTCCGCACACCCCCTTAAAAAGTTAAAATACTCTGTCCTCGCGCCTCCGCCGACCTACCCTCTGTCCCGACCGCTGCATCCACCCTCGACTCCCGACCACCCTCCCCTCCCCTCCCCTTCCCTTCCCGCGCGACTCTCAGATTTTATTATTACCATTTCTAGTAGACACCTTCGTCCTTCGCCTCCACCTCGGCCATCCCCTATTCCGCCCCCCCCCCACCCCCTCCTTGACTATTTTCTCATTTCTTCCACCGTTTCTTACCTCATCTTCGCCTCGCGCGTCAACCCGTCCCCGTCGCGGAGAGCGCGGAACCTTTTAAATTGTTTTAGAAGTAAATGCGTCGCACCTGCTTTACCATCTATCTCGCTCCCCCGGTTTCCCATTTCGCTGGAGTCCCGTCTGCCGATAAGTATCTGCAGACTGATCAAGTAAGAAACTTTCAGCCGGATATGACTGTCTCGTTGACAGAGAGAGAGAGAGAGAGAGAGAGATGGAGTGAGAGAGAGAGAAAAGAAACCCTTGACTCGCGGTATCTCCTAAAGACTATAAATACCGAAATCGATGATAAAAAAAAAGAAAAAAGCAAAACAACGAACGACGGTCGCGATAGACGTCCGATCGATGCGGATAAAACCGCCAAAAATTCTCGCGATTGACTTCGGCCACCGCGGGATTACGCTCGTCCACCTCCAGCGGCCCCGACGCCTCTTTTATCTCTTCGGGCCTATCGAAACGATTAATCGCCCCACAGCGAACGGCGAATCGTCGCAATCGCGCTGTTTACACGCTCGTCGACGGGATTTCGGGCTGTTCGCGCTCGACGGGGCAATACGCACCGCGGTACGAGCTTCGCGTATCGCCGTGTACATACAGTACCGCTCGTACAAACGGGCATCGGCGAGCGAGCGTTTAAGGGGGTACATGCCCGTACCTACGAAGCCGAACGAAAGGACGATCGAATCGTCGGATCGTGCCCGCTCGCCAAACGGCTGTCCACTTTTGTATCGGTACGGGGCACACCACGGGGGGATGACGGTGGGCTGGCGAGAGAAGGGGGGTACGGGCAACGAGAGAGAGTGAGAGAGAGAGAGAGAGGAGGGTCGGCTGCGTGCAGCCATGGAGCGGAGAGACCACGGCGTTGCATTTAAACGACGATAAGTCTCGAAGCTTTGAAGACACCGGTCGACTGGGATAAGAGGGGCAAGAGGGGGGTTCAACGACCCGTTGACAGCCAGACAGGCGGACGCAGGCCAGACCAGTGCATCACCCCGGTCGAGAGAGCGAGAGAGAGAGAGAGAGTGAGAGAGATAGGGCGAGGGGGGAGGGATGGGGGTGGGGGAGGGGGAGGGGGGGCAGCGGAGAACGATGGTGGGAGCATTGCGTGGAGGGGCATCTCGGGGGAAGGAGTATATCGCCGTTATTATCGCCATCGACTTTTATCGCCAGACGATAACTCTCGACTCCTGGCGGTTACCTAGCCGCTCTGACGATGCTTTTTTCTCGTCCTCCTTTTTCCTCTCTCTCTCCCTCTCTCCCTCTTCCTCCTCCTCCTCCTCCTCTCGCTTTCTCGTTCTCCACCGCGCCACGGCTTTGCTCTTTCCTCTTCTCGCTTCTTGCTCCTCTCATCATCGTGGCAGCGTGGTTAACGCCAAAGAACGATCCGACTCGTCTGGGCGGCAGATGCCCTTTGACGGCTTATCGCTCTTCACGGCGTATCGTAATTTTTTTTTTTCGTATCGGGGAAAAGAAAATGCTATTTCGCGGTTTAAAGAGGGGGGGACGATACCGCGGAGTGGATTTCGCTGCCCCCCCCCCAACCCTTCCCTCGGAGGGGGTGGATGATGATTTCTAATCTGAGTCGTCGGATTCTTGTCTCTAGAATGGTACGCTTTTCGTAGGGTCGCTAATAACCGGACACTCGAGTCCCGCGGGGCTCAACGAGATTTCGTCGTCGATAACTTTTTGCTAATTACCGTGAGATCGAGCCAGGACAGGTTATTTTAATCGTTTGTATATGACTTAAGGGACGCTACGAATCGGCGTCGTTCTCAACTAATTTAAAGCCACCAAAATTCTGCGATTGAGGGAAAAGCGGGCAACGTGGACGAACATCGGGAAACCAGATATGGATTCTCCTATATCTCCCCACCCCTGGACGGTGGAAAAGTTGTAATCGTAATTCGAACTTTACGCGTATACGTTTATTCGCCGACTGCGCGCGAACGCCCGGAGAATCCGTAATAGCGTCGCCGATTAATGCGATTTAGAAAGACTCAGACGCGCACAGGTGCCTTTCGACGGCGATCTCTAAGCGGAATGCGGAATTTTGCAATCAGCGGGAAGAATTGGACGGAGCGTGTGTGTACGCGCGTGTACTGCCGCCGCCGCCGCCGTGGTGCCGGTGTAGCGACGGCGTTGAACCGATAAAGATGAAGGATGAAGCCCTTTCCGAGCGATTTGATCGGATTCCGTGTTTGATCGTCGATAATCCAATTTACGCTCAACGCCCGGTGAGCTTTCGTATATACGCGAGACGAGGCGCAGGCATGTATTTTTCAACGAGGGTTCTCACCGTCTGCCACGCACATACGAATAGATGCCCCCCCCCCCTGTCAGGGTCGGCGGGGGGTGGAGGGGGCGGGGGGGGAGGGGGTGGCAGAGCCCGTCCAATTTTCTGAAATCATGCATACCATCGTGCGCGAAGCCAGAATAGAGAAAGGGAAGAAGAGCAGCTTTTCATCGAGAAACGTTTCCCGTCGGCGCGATGGAAATGATAAAGCGGATAAGTTATTCGTTTCGAAGGTGTATCGACGAGAAGGGACCGTTGGCGGTTTATTTTTCTCTTTTTTTTTTTTTCTCTCTCCCTCGACGTACGCAAAGGGACACACGGATGTACCCGCGTTGTATCGTAACTCTCGATGACTCGAGCGGGAGTTTCGAGGTAAAATGCATCGCGAGCCAGTGATTTCAGCGCGAAGTTATTAAGAGGATCATTCAACAGGTGTATCCGCGATACACGAGACACCGTGGCAGCGGAAGAAAAAGCGTAGCGCGCCGCGTGCGACGAATACAAAACGAGTCCGTTATTCGGTTAAAAAGTTCCGACGCCCCGGACTGGTTGCGTACGAGTACAACACGGGAATTATTAACGGGGGTAACAGATAACGCAGCTGCCCGTGGCGTACGCTGATACTACCGATACCGGTCGCTACCGCGGTGTTCACCGGGGGAAGGGGGGATACAGCGATCGAATCGCGTTGTTCCGGAAAGTTTTCCATCGGTATCGCAGATACATCGGGAGTTCGATGCCCGGCCCCACTCCCCCCCCCCCCTCCCCCGTATAAATTTCATTCGGTCATTTAATTGAATATTTAAGCGCAAGACCTCGGCTGATTTCGCATAATCGGCAAGTTCATTGACTTCGAAAGAACAACTTCAAGAGCAGCGAGTACGTCTGGTTCGTCACGAGTATATTCCCTTTCGCGGTCGTCGGTTTCTCTTTTCTCCCCTTCGTTTCAACCGCCCTCTTCATTTTTCTTTTTACATCGTGGACGTGGCACCCCACGCTCCCGCGATTCGTATACAAGGCTCGTCCTCATGTTCCACGCATGAAGTACGAAGCGATACGACGTCGTGCGTGACGTTTGCGATCAGTGCTTCGAGAGCGGCAGGTGTAACTGTAAAAAACAGCCGCAAAAATTCAGGCTGCTCGAAGAGAGAAGACCCCCTGCCCAACCCCCCCTCCCTCCCTTGCCCCGGATCCTCCTCCTCCTCCCTTCCTCGTCCTTTTTCCTCTTTCTCATCGCGCTCCGTACCATCCGCGCCCGTTGGCTGCCTCCCGGTATTTGATGGAATAATAACAGGAGGAGCGAGAAGGTCTCGTGATTTGCGGCGCTCGTTTCCAACGCGGCTCCGCCGTACGGCCGTGGGGATGCCGGACAAAGTATGACAGGTTGCGCGAAACCAGCCGAAACGACCGATAATTAATAAGAAAGTAATCCCGGTCCTCGTCGAGCGTACGGATTACGCGCACGGAAGCGCGAGGTATCGAGGTACAGGCGAGGGAGGTAGGCCAGGGCGAATCTGCGAATGGAATAATTTCCCGATCGGCGGGAAAGTGGCGCACAACGGAAACTTTCGAGCGGGTATTTCGCACGGAAACGATCGAAATATTCTTTTATTAATTTCGGGTCACAGGATGTGTACTCTTAACGACGCGTATCGTAACAAAGGAATTATTTTGAATTGTACATACATATCCCCTGCCTCTCCCCCCGCGCCGAATACATTTAGCCGATCACAAAGGGTCAGGTGCATAATGATGTTATTCGTTGATAAATCTGTTGGAAGTATCAGGAATCGTTTAACGAGCTTCGATCGCTTCCAAGAAACCCAATCGCGCTAACGCGCTGTCCAAATCATATTATCGATTTACTTATACGAACGATAAATAACTCGTCGTAATCGACAGGCATTAATCTCGTACGATCGTAAGAAGCTTTCGAAGAGCGCTCTCGTCCGAAAAATTGTTACTACTTCGACTCTTACGCGGTAATAACAATGCCAATCTTCTCGTCTCGGAATTAAACGTCCGCGCAACGTACAAAGTGGCCCCCAACCGTATTCTCCACATGCGCGGCGATCAAGGTTATCCGGCCCCTGCGTTCCCAGACGAGCCGGTGCATTTTGTAGAAAAGACGATCGCGACTCTCGATGCCCGCGAGGCAAGTTTCTCGCATCGTCGTCGTCGTCGTAGTCGTCGTTGGAAGAGCGACGTATGGACAGCCGGACGTATGTACGGGCCTGACTGACGGAGCAAACTCTCGCGCAACGGCCTGGACAAAAAAGGAGAAGTCACGCACGCAACCGAGGCAAATGCCTCTTACCGAATGGGTTTTAAACGGGCCGAGTCGCGGCCCGTGAGAAATGAAAATCACCGACGGTGACGGGGCTCGTGTCTCGCTTTTCAGCCACTCGCGCGCATTACCCGGGTGTTCGCTTTATTATTTATGAAATGCGGGTTACACGCGGCCGATGTAAGGGGGCGATGGGAGGCGAAATGGAAAGGAAAGAAGGAGGCGGGAAGAATGGAGGAATTAGCGAAAAGAGGAGAGGAGAGAGAGAGAGAGGACGGCGTAAGAGGGAAAAGGAAGAGAGGACCGGAGAGGCAGGAGTTGGAAAATGAGAGACGAGACTCGGCGGGTGAATGGCAATGGCCTGGAGTATATCAGAGGAGCGAAGTAGGAGAAGGGGAGAGAAGACCGATAAAGAGAGCGCGCGCGTACGAGAGAGAGAGAGAGAGAGAGAGAGAGAGAGAGTGAGTAAGAGAGAGAGAGAGAGAGAGCGAGTAGGCTTGTGCAGCAGGCCATCACAATGTGTTCTGGTTGCTTCGGTCTGTCCGTTCGTCCCTGTGCACGTCCGTACGTCTGTCCGTTGTCTGCCCTGGCACTCCAACCGAGTACATAGCCGTCTGGCCCCGGTAGAGGGTCTCTGACCGATTATCACTTGGTCTTTATGCTCTTTGAGGTTCTTTTAAACGTCTCCCCCCCCCCCCCCCTCCCACCCGTTTCTCTACTCCTTCTCATCGCGCCTCGCCGTCTCTCCCTGTCCCTATCTCCCCCCCCCCTCTCTCTGTCTCTCCTTCTTCTGCTTTGTACCCGTTCTTTTTTTCCTCCTCGTACGATTCCCTCTTTCCCTTTCGCTGTTTCTTCCTATCTCACGATCCTTTGATGTTCTCTATTTTTCTTACCTCCTCCTTTGACCGCTCGGCGAATCTATCTGCCCCGCTCTATCTTCGCGGAGATAGAGAGCCTCTTGTTTTCATCGGTTAGTCCACCACGGAGGGAATGCCTACCTTCGCGTATATCACCGCGTTCGTACCGAGGATAATCGACTCGCGGATGTGTTGAGCTCGTGGTGGAAAAAAAAAAAATAAATAAATAATTCCATCGGTCTCGATAGCGCGGCGCGATAGGTTTAATCTCCCTCGCTATTCTCGTCAAAAATAATGGCACCCTATTAACCACCGCGGTGATTCATGCACGCGTCGTAATTATCGTACCGTCGGGAATAGATTACGTTCGTCTCGGGACAGATAAATAAGTATTTCGAGCCGAGCGATATATATAAAAAAAAAAAACGAAGTACCGCGGTTGCGTAAGGAACGAATTCGATCTCCTCGACGAAACGACGCGACACGCGTAATATCTCCGATCGGATGGGGGTCCACGGTACTCGATGTACGCGTTACTTAGCTATTCAAAGTCACGATCTTGTCCTCGCGAGGGACGATTTTGCATCGACGCCGCTCGTCGTTAACCATGAAATTTGATTGCGCCGGCGTTTCACCGACGCACTCCTCGGTGACCTCGGCCGAGTCAGCGATGGCGGTAATGGCGGGCGAAAGGTCGACGGAGGTTGATAATAAATGGTAACGGGGTGCCTCGACGGTGTGCCTTTCTTTAAATAGCGTTAGTTCTCGGGTGACCGGCCGGTTCCACGAACTCGGTGTCCAGTTCCAAGTATGTACGTTACGCCCGTGGAATGCCGCTGTTCGAGTGGTCGCGGCAAAAATGCATTTTTGCATTTTCCTTCCCTTCCCCGGCTCCCCTTCCCCTCTCTCTCTCTCTCTCTCCTCTCCCGTCGCCCTCTGCCTCCCACGTTTCCCTCCCCGCTTCGCCCATCGTCGTCGTCGTCGTCGTCGGTAAGCATATATCCATACGACTATCAGCCTACGCGCCTCGCCTTTCGCCGACGAGGTCTGTTCTCGGATTGACGTTCCTCGCGGTCGATGACGAGCGAATACGAACGCCGATCTCTCTGGTTATGCGAGAATTCTGTTAACGATACGGCAGGGTAACCGGCGAGATCGAAGTCTCCTTATCCGAGAGATAAGGTTTCCTACGTCGTCGTCCGCGGTAGCGACGGTAGCCGCGCGGAACGACGCCGCGGGGAATCGGCGACGAGACAATGACGGGGCCGGTAGGCGACGTTGCGCGTCCCTGGTCACGCAAGGCTCCGCGTAGCGGTAGAATGATATGCGCGTACCCGCGATGACTCTAAACGGGTTTAATCGGGGAATCGGATAAAGGAGACGTAGTTTTCTAAACGCACTAGCGTGAGTCGTGCGACGTACACGCCACAATGCAAATCGTAGAGACGAGGACTGCGTTCGAAACTGAGGGGTGGAGGGGGGGAGGATACGAGCGAAATTCCAAAGTACGAAACATCGTTACGCTAAATATCAAGAAACCCTCGGCGCTCGCTGGAACAGAAATTTCAGGTCAGCCACGCGTGCACCGGTTTTCGGATCGATACTCCGCTCTGTGAAATCTCTCGTGAAATCTCAAGTATCTCGACGAGGTTGGAGTAAAAACGGCTCTACGAGAGGCGTCATGAAATCGTTACGTGGCAAATTATTGAGACCGGTGGACTGGCTGAGCTCTCTCGAGCTTCTGACGTCCTCATTTCTAAATAGGGAACAACGAGTCCGTGACGTCGATGCTCCGCCACCTTGCGCCGAAGGGGGCGGCAAAGGGGTAAGCGAGAAACAAAAGGAGGCGCCCCCGCTGCACCATCGCATCGGTGAGAAATCGGTGGAATGCATATTCGCGGTATATCGCGCGGCATTCCACGATTAACCTTTCCAATGAATTATTATCGCTGACCCGGTGCGCGTCAGCGCGCCCACGAGCGAGACACGTTTCGTCTTTCTTCGTGTTAACGGAGTACTCTTTCTTTCTTCCATTCGTTCTTTTCTTGTTTCTCTCTCTCTCTCTCTCTCTCTCTCTCTCTCTCTCTCTCGCCTCTTTCTCCGGCGAAAATACGACGTACGGTACGGCAGAAAGGCTCGCGGTGCAACAACGTGACCCACAAGAGGTTCGATTTCAAGGTATCGGCGTGCCAGCACCACCGACATATCGAAATTCGGTTGTACGGCAGGCATGTGTCCTGTTACGTCTGCTGCGCGTGCTTGAGGCCGAGAGGGTGACTCAACGGAACGTGCCACGAGCGATGTGCCAAATATGCATAGGCACTCCTTCTGTATCGGGGAATCTCGGATTCGATTGTCCGATTGTCCGGGCGAATATTATGGGTCCGCGTCACGGTGCGCGGGGTCGACGGATATTAGCGTTAAAATGCAGGCGCGTTAATGTAAATCGCGTGACTCTTGAATCTTACGCATCGCAGAATTTCATTCGAATCATCGATGTTTCGCTGATTATAATTTCTTTGCTAATTCTCATGGAAACAATTTAACGTATGTACATGTCGGTTTGGTTGGTAGAGTATGACCATGGAGTACGTCGAAATGATTTTTCATCGATTCTAAGGGTAAGAGTGGGGGGAGTACGAGGAATCAAAAATGTCGTACGGTTCCCCGCACCTCGTTAATTATTGTCATCCCTCCGTCCGCGACAAAATCGTTGCTGCTACAATGTTTTACCTATCGTAGCGCGATAAAGTGTATTTTTAAGTTGTCCAGTTGCAGGATTATTGATATAAATGACCTGGCGGTAATATTGCAATGATGATAACCCCGTAAATGTAAAGCTGCAGATACATAAATAGGTTCCATTCGTGAAGGGGGAGGGGGTTAAAATGCAAGGGACGACAATACCGCATCCATGCAATTCAAAGCAGTAGCATCGAAAAATAGGGCATAAGTTCGCCTTGAAAATTTATGCAATCTTCGTCGCTCACAGAACATTGGCGTAAGAATCGCAAGATATCTCGTGCATCCGTACAAAAAGGAGGCGGGGGGGGGGGGGGGGGGTGGAAGGTTCGGGTTCTTCGAAATCCATGAACGAAAGGCAATTTATTCAAACTCGTTACGCGTTCTACGAACGTAGTCTCCGAAATCCCGTACGAGTCCGGCCAATCGCGCATACGGTAGACCGAGAGATAAGCAGGGTTGTGGAGGAGAAAGTGCAAATCGAAACGGAGGGAAATGGTAAACGAGTCGGGTCGCCGGGGTCGTGAGCCGGGCAACTGGCAGGAAGTCGAACGGTTTTCGCGACAGCAGTCGTCGACTATGACTGCGGCGGCGACTGCGGCGATGACAGCAGCTGTGACGGCGATGGAGACGGCGGCGGCGATGGAAGCGGTGGTGGTGGAGGTGGTGGTGGCGGCGGTGGTGGTGGTGGTGACAGTGGCGACGGCGGTGGGTGGTGGCGGTGGCGGTGGCGGTAGAGGCAGCAGTAGCACCGGCAGCAACGGCAAAAGGAAAGATAGAGAAGGTTTCTACAAAGAAGTGGGAAGGGGGAGGAGGTGGAGGAGGAGGAGGAAGAAGAAGAAGAAGAAGAAGAAGAAGACGATAAAGTAGAAGGAAGGGGTTGTGGAAGGCTTCTAGCGAGATGTTGCAGGAGGGTGGAGAGGGTGGAGTTAGGCGGTGGACCGGTGGTGCGGGACTGGCGTGAGACGCGGCGGCAGAGCTCCGGGAACGGAAAGGGTCGAAAAGCGACGAGGATCGCCGAGACGGGACGAGGCGCGACGAGGAAAGACGATGAAGGCCGACGGGGGTCGCGCACCGCGGCGCTGAACGCAGTGCCATCCGATAGGCAGCACCGCTTGCTCCACGGATTTTGGGCTCGCTCGCTACCGAAGCTGCCTCCGGTCGTTCGCTCTACGACTACGACGACACACGTCTTGACTCCGCGCAACGCGACGCGACGCAACGCAACGCAACGTCACACCACGCCTCAACGCGCCGCGCCACGCCACGCCACGCCACGCCACGCTCGCAAGCCGTACGCTTCCTTTCTTCTCGTCCGATACTCGTTGGCGCGGCTGCCGTAGCGGCGTCGTCCATGCCGGGAAAGGAGAGAGCAGTATCGGTGGTGACAACACGGTACACACGCTGGAAAACACGGAGCCGCGAAGACGCGTGCACTGGTCGTCGTCGTCGTGTGTGTCGTTGCCGCGCGTAGTTTTATGTGCACTCTCTCTCTCTCTCTCTCTCTCTCCCTGTCTGCCTCGCCGCGTATACATACGTGTCCGCTGGTCCGTCGTGCGGTTGTGAAGAGAGGAGGTGCCCCCCACCTCTCATCCCGAACGGCGAACGCGTGGTGGTCAACACGGGTGCGTGTGCTTGTCTTCTTCTTCTTCTTCTTCGTTCTTCTTCGTTCTTTCTCTTTCTCTCGCGCGATTCGTCTGGCTTTACTTTTCTCCTTTCTGCACCTTCCTTTCACTTCTTTCCACGATTCTTCCATATCCGTCTATCGCGCTCCTCATTCCATACGCGACGCGGTCGTACCGTCGTCCCGTCATCCCGTCGCGATCATAGTTTTTTTTTTCTTTCTTTTACTTTCGACGTTCCACCGTGTTCCCCTATATATATTTTTGTTTTTTTTTATTTCGATAAATATTCAGTCTCTCGGAAATCGGGAAAACGTGCCGAGAGCCGAGCGAAATTGCGAGCGTCAGAAGTGTGCGCGACGGTGAATTCTCGGGGCGATGGGTATACGCGAGTTTTCACCGTGTACGCAAAAGGTACCCATTCTCGGAACGCGAGAGAGACCCAGCATGGCCGCCTAGCACGAGACGAGTCTGAGTTCCACGCCGGTGTCCACACTACCCGGCGGCATGCTCTGCGTCTCTTTTTCTCCCTCGTTGTCCGTCTCTATCCGTCTTCTCCCACCGTCTATGCAAAGAGCATGCACCTCTCCGTCCCTCTCACTCCCTCTCCCCCCCCCCTGTCTCTCCCACTTTTACGCACGACACGCACACACGCGCACAACAGATGCATCGCAATCCGTCTTCGTTTATGCACGATCCTCTTGCTCTCGCGTGTCGCTTTCCGTTGCACGCTTTTCCCTCCCGGTTCGTTCCTACATCCATCTCGTTCGCTTCTTCCACGCGTCTTTGTCTCGCTCACGATCCACCGTTGATCCTTCTCTCCCTTTCGCTCTCGCCTCTCTCCCGCTCTCTCCCTCTCTCTCCTCCTTTCTCTACCGGCCCGTTGCGTCTCTCTTTCGTTCTTGTCCCCTGATCGCGCCTTTCATTCGAAAATAGAACGTCAGCGCGCGTGCCGCGCACATTTTTCCTCATGAAAACAGCGAATTCCCACTCGCTGGCACGCGCGCGCGAGAGCGAGCAATTCGCTCCTGCTCGTCCTAACCTCACTTTGCGCGAAAAATCACGCGGATAACGTCGATAAACGAAGGCTTCCGTGTACGTGTGTCGTTCGACGTCCGTCGTCCGAAAGGTGCTACCATTCGCGTGATTCCGTTCGCGCGAGTTCGACGGCGATCCATAGGTTCGTTGAAACTAAAGAGTATCGTGCTCGTAAAGCGTCGCTAACATTCCTTCGGTAATCCCACGGTTTACCCCTCGCGAATTATATCCCCAAACAAACTGTATACTACGCGGTAAGCGTTCAAGTTCTCGTACCCGTCCGTTTAACTTCGGGGAACACGATCTTCCGTCCTTAAATGGAGCTCTATGCTGGCCCCCGCGATTTTAAGAACAGCGTCGATGCTCGACAAAATACGTGCGTCGAAAAAGCAAAAAAGAAAACTACAGGCGGATAAATCAATGACAATACTTTTGTACGATACAAGAGCAAACGAAAAGTCTGCAGTGGCTGTCTCGCGTTCATCGTGCCTTGGCTTTGTTGCGGTCAGACGGAGGCAGACGTCCGACGATATTCTGGCGGGAGACTCGTAAAAATAGTGCTTTCGCCGTTTCCTCCCTTTCGGCTTCGCGACTATAATTAGCGGGATTCGCGTTTTCTGCGTAAACAAATATTCTGCCCGTTGTGCCGGCGTAGTATTCCCGTGGCCATCTCTTCGCCGTCGCTCGTGATTTCCTGTTCGATATCGGTTCGAGGGGAACGACGCGTCGCTTGAGACACGACTATCCAACGGACAGCCAACGCGTCGCGTCGCGACAAAAGTTGCCGTCTATCGACGCTACACGAGTTTTGCATTAGGAGAGTGCGGACAGTAGAGACAGACCCACTCTGTCTGTTTCTCCTTTTCCTACGCCCGTCGCGAGTTTCCCCCCTTTTCCCAGCTTTTACGACTATGCCGGCGCGCTAGAGGACGATGACTATAATCGAGAAGTTAGCCAGTCGGTCCACCGAGCGTCTTCTCCTATGTTGCGCGTGTTCGTAAAAATAGGATTTCGCGATTTCTCCCCCTCTCCCCCTCCCTGACCCCCACTACCGGCCACGCTTAACCGGAGTCCGTGGATCGGGCGTAGTAAACAAATTTCAGGAAGGTCACCTCTCCGTCCCCTTCGGACTAATGATTCTTTCCCTTTTTCTTTTAACCGATTAACATAAAACGTGTAAATATTTGTGATCGACGTTAGAAATCGTTTATTCGAGGTAACTCGATTTCCTTATTAAATATTTACTCCCGGTATCGTCTTTCGTGGTGCAACGCGATCGACGGTTAACGCTATTACCGTTTTCCATTCTATTAGCGTCATTCTGAATACCAGATCCGCTGTGCCCCACGTACGTTATTGGTAGCGCAGTTCGAATAATTATTTCTCGTTAAAAGGACGGTTATTTGACATCGTCGGCGAGGGGCAGGGCAATTCGTACAAAGCCTCCGCAACGCAGAGAGAACACACCCGGAGGTCGCAAATGCTCGACATAAATAATAAATCCACGCAATGCGAAGCCGAGTTACCGAGGACCACTCGAAATCTCGAGTGAGCGTTCCGCGGGGCAACATTTTCATTTTTATGCCTTACGCACATGCGTGCGCGCTCGGAGTGAACACACGTAAGGGGGAATTGAGAGGGGGGTGGTGGGAGAGACATGTGCGCGTTGCGTCGAACGTTAGGAGCCTGTTACATTGTATTTTCGCCATAGAATGCAGCATGCATACGTGAAAAAGGAAGAGACAAAGCGAAAGAGAGAGAGAGTGAGAGAACGAACGAGCGTGTGGCGGGAGAGAGAGAGGAGTAGAGTCAGAGAGAGAGAGAGAGAGAAGCGAGGGTGAGAGAAAGGGGTACAACGGAGAGCGAAACGAACCTCTTGAAATCCGTTCGTGAACTATTTCCTGGGGGCTCTTATTTTAGGAAGTTGTAGGAAGCATGAGTGCATAGACCAGAATAAGACAGTACATACCGCACGACTCTGTTCGTCTTTATCTCATCGTCGATCTTCTCTTGTTTATAGCCGGGCCATTTGAAATCAGTAAAATATTTTATTCGACCCCTTTTTCCATAAACGCTACTTCGCTGTCGTGGCGCAATATATTTCTTTCAACAATTTTTACTCGCGCAAATATCGCTAATCTTGCGATAAAATCTGAACGGATAATCTCGCCGATAAAAGTGACGAACGCCGAAGCGAAACGGCAATATTTTCTACGATAATCGAATCTACCCGTCGAACCGATTCTTTTGTAATTACGAATTCGACAATCCCGTCTCGTTGCTCCACGCACGTTTTCTCGTCAAAAAACACTTCTCCGCGATAGTTAGCTTCCGTTACCGCGGCACTAGCGACATCGTTAATATCTTTGATTCTTTTCCACTTACAGGTGTTGCGCTTCGTAGCCCCCCCACCTAAAGCCACGATACCTCTGCAAACGCGAAACAATCCCGAGGAGCAGACCGACAAACGTGCGAAAGAGGGAAGTAGCGAGGAAACAGGCAGAGAGCCGGGATCAACGGCGAAGAATGCGAGGGAGCGTATCCGAGGCGCTTAGATCCGTGCAGGATCAACCGGAAGTCGAGCGGTACGAGTATCAGCGATGCTCGCGATGATGGCGGAACGCGCGCTGCCAGCGGCGATTCTGTTCGGACCGTCGATCGAGTACCTTGCGCGAACGGCGAGGCTCGGTATAAACGTTCGGCACGCGACGGGATAAATGCGAGACCGAAATCTCGTGGGTGGACCAGTTGTCGCGACAACGACGACGACGACGACGAAGAGGAAGAGAAAGAGACACCTGGAAGCGGCTCGATACAAGGGGGAGACGACGAGCTGGCAGTGGACGAGAGCGACAGGTGCCCATCAGAGGAAGTGCGGGAACGGGTGGTTGGATGTAGATCAGGTGGAGGAGGAAGAGGCGGAGGAGGAGTCCGGGAATCCTCGCGAGGTGAGTGAGACGGGAGGGACGACGGGCCTGGAAGCGGTGGAGGACGGGACGGCGGATCGCAAGTCTCGCGCAACGAGAGTCAATCGGCGAGATCGGCCTACAACCAGCTGGACTGGACGGCCTCGCGAGTTCTCGTGGTAAGGCCGGGGGTTGTGGGGGCCACCACGGGGACGGGGGTGGGCTTGCCCCTGCTTCTTCTCGTCGTCGCACTCCTCGGCAATCAGACCCACACGACGACGGCTGCGCCGGTGGTGGCGTCCGACACGCGCGCTTCCCTCGGCGCTACGCCTCCACGTTTTCCGGCCCGATTATCGGACCGGTCGTCGTCGGAGATCCCTGGCGCGCGTAGAACGTCGCGCCGATTTTCCGCTCACGGGGAGGAGGACCATCAAGCGAGACGAGCGCGTAGGGAGGAGCTGGATTGCAAGGAGAAGCGATCGTTTCCATCGGTGCGGGAGGACGGCCTAGCCGGTACCACCAGGTCGCTCTCACCACAGGATCTTACGACGATCGATATCGCTGGCAGGAAGGATCCTTCCTCCCCTGTATCAGGAGGAGGGAGAGAAGGAGGAGGAGGAGGTGGAAGAGGAGGAGGAGGTGGTGGCGGTGGTGGTCTGGCTCGCGAGAGGACGACGAGGTCAAGACGCCGGCAGGTCGTACCGAGTCAGCTCGAAGATCCAGGATCAGGATCCTACTTGGGCTTCGTTCAGCCTTACTGGCTGGAGGAGCGACTACGCGTCGACGGGGACGATCGATTGTTTCGGTCCCGTAACGCGGGATCTTCCTCGAGCCTCGTCGGCGAGGGAACCGGCGTTACGTACGGACGCGGCGCTATCGCCTCGAGGAAATCTCGTGCCAAGGTCAGAGACTCCTCCGTATCGTCGTCGAATCCTCAAAACTCGCCGAGAGCAACGTCGTCGAACGCGAACTCTTTGACGACGGCGGTCACGACGGCTATTACAACGGCGACGGAGGCGAGGCCGACGCCAACGACGACGACGGCGACAACAACAACAACAACAACAACAACAACAACAAGGGCAACGGTGCTGATACCGTTGACCATCGTATCCGATCGTTCGATCCGTCGGACAGTGCCGCGTGTAAACGACGGCGAGGGAGGTGCACTGGAAGAGAGCAACAGGAAAGCGAAGAGCAACGGAGGAGTAGTAGGTGCCGCGAATAAAAACGGAGGGAGGTTCGTGCTCGTGAGGGACGGTAGTGGTGAGGTCGTAGTTGGTAGTGGTGGTGTCGTCGAGTGGACCACGACAACAGTCGCCGGGCCGATGTCATCGTGGTCGTACCCTGAAGATGAGGAGCCGGGAGCTGGAAGCGTAAGGACACGCCCGAGCCCGGAGGAGGTGGCGAGTAAGGACGAGGAGGTCGGGAGTAACGAACAACGGGTCAAGGTCACCGTAGCGCATCGCAAAAACTCGTCTACGGCGGCGACGACCACGACCACGACGACGACGACGACGACGACGACGACGGCGGCCACAACAACGACGTCGCCGACGACGCAGTTGCCACCACCGACACAAGACACCTCTATGGAAGCACGTGAGTACCGCAGAATGTAGTCTCTGGGTATCCTCTCTCGTTTCTCTTTCCGTCTGTCTCCCCTCCCTCTCTCTCTCTCTCTGTCCCTCCTGCGCGCGCGGCGTTCGGTATTCTTCCCCTCTCCCTTTCTCACCGCGCGCGCGTCTCGCTCTTTCCGCCGTCCTCCTCCCGGCGGGCATGTTTACAGGAACCGAATCTCACCGCAGGACCCTTGGTCAGGTTATTTTTAACTATTCTAACCGCGCGTCCACCTTCTTCGTTCCCCCTCTCGCGCTTTCCGTCCTTCTTCCTCGCTTACTTGCCCGTATCGCTTCGCGGTTGCTCTCGCTTCGAGCCACGAGGACCAGATCCTCGCGCGTTCCGTCCTTTCGTCTGCGTCCTTTCTGCCAGCGAAGGAAACAAAAAAGTCACGAAGGGAAGGAGCTTCCACTTTCTTTCCTTACCTTTTGCGCGCGATCTTTTTATTCCAGACACGCGAGATAAAATTAAGGCATTTTGTAGCAACATTCGAGTTCTTTCGTATACCTTTAAATTTGAATTTCGATGCAACGTACGATCGTAAAAACTTGTCTGCTACTCCCGCGAAAGAAACAGCCTGCCGTTTGACGGCCGCGGTCGGATGTTTAACAAATTTCCATAAATACGCGATTATGCGAACGCATAAATCGCCGACGTCTGCGTCGATAGTGAATTGAGATTATTGCGAATATCGTGGAATAGAAATTTATGGTCGCGTGACTCGTATGTACGGATCATCGTAACTGCAATATTGTAGCTCGTTGGATCGGCCGCGGGTACTCGCCTAATCTGCAAATAATTACCAGCGATCGAGTTCGTCAGTTACGATTATGTACTGCGAAAATCCTCTTGATCTGCTTTTACGTTTCAAATTCAAAAGTTTAATCACAGCTTCGTACGAATGTCCGTCCGAAGGGCGATTTCACAGCTTCTTAATTTCCAATTTGAGATTACAAATTCCCCGCGTAGGAACCGAATACATTATTCTTACTTAAAAAACGTATTTCCACGCTGAGAAATGTTAACCCTCGATCGTGGAGTTAATCAAATAGATCCCTCGATGAAGGTTCGCGGAAAGTTAAACCAGAACCAACCCCCCGATTCTCCTCTCAAAATTCCAAAAACATTGTTCGCCGAAAAAGAAAAAAAATACGTCCCTTACGCGAGGAGTCTCCCCGAATCTCAATTGAGAAATTCAGGGGGTAGTAAAATAAGTCGTAGGGCGTGTCATCGCGGAAGGACGGGAGAATAGAAGCGCATAGCGTATAAAACCCGGGGTGAGAGGAGATCCGCGCAGGAAAGAGTGCGTGGCGCGGAAAGGGGGCGGGGGGGCGAGAGACCCGACGTAAAACGTGCGTGCACCTCGTGTGTTTTCGATTACGCTTGCACAGCCGTACGCCGGCTGCGTACGTCGTACGGCTCGTGACTTTGCGTATGAATCAGCCAGCTATTCTTTTCGCGCACTGGCCGACCGCCGACTCCCGTCTCTTCTCTCGCCGTCTTTCCACCCCTCTCGCCCCTCGCGTATTCTCGCCCACATTGTCGCACTTTGTATCTCGCGTGCGAATGGAGCGAGCGGAGACGGCCGAATAAGCGCGAGCGAATTTCGTCGTTCTCTCTCTCTCTCTCGCTCTCGTCCCTTTTCGTTCTTTCTTTCGTCCCTTCGCGCGCGCAGAGATCACCCCCCCCCCCCGGTCTCTCCATCTCCCTCTCTTCTTCTTCCTCTTTTTCTTCTTCATCTTCTTCTTCTCTCCCTTCTCGTCAACCTCTGCTCTCGTAAGTCTCCGCTCGGTTCCGTTCCGTTCCGCTAGCGTGTACGGTTTGCGCGTAGCACGGCGTTCTCTCTCCCTCTCCCGCCCTCCCTCTCTGTCTCGCGCGTGCAGTTACCAGAAGCTAGGCTTCTCGCCCTCAAATTGTCACGCAGCCTCTGCCAGTGAGGTTGCGAAATATACGTTCCGCGTGTCTTCTTGGATCGCTCGTGGATCGTATTATTTCTCGATGACGGTTCGGTCCAATGATGAAATTGAGATGACGCGAGTTTCGTGCAGATCGCCCGGGAAACGAAGGAGTTGTTGGGATTGTGCTCGGATTAATCGTTTGAGTGCGGGAAAACGCGATTACGCGTCTCGGTATTTCACTGAGAAACGCGGAAAACGTTATTGCGTTCCTTGGATTTATGTTGCTAAAAAATAACTTCGATGCAGCTCAATATCTATCTTTATTACGATTTTTGTACGAGAAATATTTATATTTGCTTTATTCGTTACCTTGCAACTGTTGTCAGATTCCGTGGAATGCATGGATTCGTTCATTTATTGTATTAAGGAGAAAATTAACGTGATTAAGTAGTTTGTTGTATAAATCAATCGACTCATCGGCGTTTACTCGAATCTAATATTTGAGTCTTTTTACGGAAAACGTTGCCAGTTTCAAACTATTGAAGGAAATAACATTCTTTGGGAACACCTGTCCATTCGCACCACGCTATTTAGCACAGATACGCCTTCGAACGATTAACTGCTCCGTCACCCGCCTTCGGGTGACATTTCTGACATGTTAATAACCTCGATATCATATACAGTGGAAGCCGGATATTATAATCACAGATAATGTTATCAATCGGTTATTGTTATCACAATCGGTCGGTCCCGAAACCACATCATATAAAATTGCTTAAAATAATCCGCTTATTATAGATTGTATTATTTTGTAATAATTTGTGTTCAATAACATGTTTTTTTTTATCTTCTATTTAATATTATCAGCCGGTTATCGTTATGAAGAGTCACAAGCATTCATAGCGATCACAATAAAGCGGCTTCCACTGTATTAATAAAATTAATATTCCGTAACGATAGTGCGGAAGCTCGCGCGTCACTCAAATCCGATTGACGTGGCGGTCAACGCGTTACGAGAGGGCGTATCGGTGATCGTCGTCAAAGGCGCGATGTTGGGAATAGCATCCGCGACCGGTATCTGTTTATGGTAAATAATTCAACCAATTACTCGGCAGAATTTATTGCGCCCAAGTCGTTATAAAGAAAGTACAGTTAACTCGCGTCGTAATGTTTGGTAGACACTACACGTGTTTGTAATAACAACGAGATATCTGTGCCGCGTGTTTGCCGAATGTCGCCCGAATAACCTGATAACGGCGCGAAACTGATTACCGTTTATTTTAGATTATTACATTGCATATCACAATATGCTATCTCGATAAATAGCTCGTTAATTCCGTTTGATCGTAATAAGATAACCGGGGATTGGTAGCTTGCCAGAAACTTCGGCGCTCGTAGTCTCTGGCCGCGTCTTTTATTTATTTGTTTGTTTTTTTTTCTTTACTTTTATATCTCGCGGTTCATTGCTTCTCCTAATTAAACGCATTTTAGCGGAAGATTCGTTATTGCAGAGCTCGGTATCATTGTCCGTCACGGCGATGTATCCCGATGTTGTTACTTAACGTGTTTATTTCTGTGAGCTTCTGTAACCCTCGGGGCTTTTTTTTACGAGCTAATTCGTGATCTGGATAGTTCCCAACGGCGAGTTCTGGTGACTGCGCGATACCGAGTACTCGGTATAAGAGGAATGACTAAATGCTCTGACTAACCAGTCAGGTATTCCAAAACTCGATCTTATTTTCACCGCTATACAGAAGAAATGGCACGTGAGTGACAAGCGTGAACCGAGAGGGGGTGGGAGGAAAAGCGGTTTTCGTAAAAATATACGTTAATTTCATCGATCGTCCTCCCGCTTTTCCCCTCGAAACGCTTTAAAGGGCGACGGGCGTAACTCGCTTTAAGAAATGAACTTATATATTAGTAAGAACAAAAATCAATTTTTCGCGTCCGATATCGTTTGGGTAAACAAATCCCCCCCCCCCCCCCCTCCACCGCCGACGGTCACGCGGAGAATGATAATCGAAGGCGTCGAGTCACGCGTATAATTTTGAGAAAGTAAACCCTAAGGTAAATCAATCCGCGTGGTTGTAAAACTCGTACGCACAGCGATCGAATGTGGAATTCCACTGTTAAATTCCTGGGACAGTTTGCATATTTTCGCGTGACCGTGCTCGCCGCCTCCTAGATTTCACCGTGGGAAGAAACGACGCGACCTTACAAGCGTTCGTTCGACATTATAATTATTAGAGCCAATTTGTCCATCTAATAACACGTTATCATGCCATTACGAAGTCGTAAAGTTAATCACTGTGTCTACCTGCTTTCCTAACCTATTGTTTTATGGGTTAAGGTTCCACGTACTATTATTCCAGTTAATCTCAAAATACTCGGGCGCTCACACGTAACAGCTTCTGCTCCGATTATCCGTCGAGCGTTGTTCGTGCGTTTCTTCTTCTTCTGCTTCTTTTTTTTTTTTTAATTCGCAGTAGTTTAGTTTAAAACGCAAGTTGCCTCGCTCTCGTCGAATGAAACACCCCTCGATCGAGCGCGGCTCTCGACGAATGCCTCGCGGATTCGTAATTTTTGTTCTCCCCTTCGATGTACGGGGGAGCGAGAGAGAGAGTGAGAGAGGGTGGGAGAGTGGGGCGAGCGGGTGGCACAGAGGGAGAGAGAGCAGTCGCAAGAACGGAGAGCGGTAGAGAGGTTAGAAGGAGAAAAGATTGCGAGGTGGAAAAAGTGACTGAAGGGGGAGAGAAAGAGAAGGAGGTAACTCTCCTGCGGAAAGGAGCACTCCTGCGATGAGAAGGAACGGAGGGATGGGCCAGAGAGAAACAAGAAAAGGGTTAACGTCCTTTCGTTCACTCCTCGCTCTCTCGCTCTCTCTTGGTTACTCTCTCACCCGCTCACCCTTTCCATTCTACTCCTCTCTCTCTCTCTCCCTCTCCTCCCTCACCCCCACCCTCTCTCTCTCTCTCTCTCTCTCTCGCGCGCGCACTCTCTTCATGCCCCTCTTACTTCTCGACTCGGTATTCGACCGTGGCTATACCTCTCGTACTGTCTCCCTCTCTTCATCCCGTTCCACCATTTATTATTCATCGGCAAGGAAAATTTATATACGTCTTACCGCTCGCCGTCATACTTAATTCTCGATTTACGATTCTGTGCCTCTCACCTTTTTGTCGGCGTTGCATGTCTGATGCCAGGGGACTCAGCCGAGGATCGTATTCTTCTCCGGCGATGCGAGGGAAATTTCCTCGTTTTTCTTTTTTATCCACTCAAATTTCCCAGGGCGATACTTAATAATAGTTCTTTGGAACAAAGACTCGCGCCACTTTCCGAATGAATTATAGACGAACTTTCCTTCGCGCTTTCGCGCTCATTTCGGGTGAGAGAGGATAAAAATACATGCGTCGCGATTACGCGTCGCGGGGAGAAGCGCGTACGCGAGATTACTCGAGCGATTTCCCACATTCCTCGCATCGACGATATTCCATTTGCCTCCTTCTCGTGTGGAGAGTACTACACGCAGGTACAAGCGAGCAGAAGTCGTCCACCGCCGTTGACCCTACGCGTCCTACGAGATTGATATTATTAGGATCCGAAGGGCACGACCGCGAAACGCCGTCGGTCGTCCGCGACGGCGTCGCGGACCTTTGAATTTGTCTAATAGATTTAGGGCAGCCAGGATATCTAAGGGGTAGGTAGCGTAGGTATAGGTCAACGACAGTGGGGTGCGAATGGGCTTCGGTCGCTATGGAAACCCTGGCAGCAGCGCTGACTGTGGGGTGCCTCAAGTTTTTTATGGCCTGGACGATTGTCGGAGGGTCGAGGCTCTAAAAATCGTTACACAGACCTAGATATTCGACTCTGCCCCGACGCCCTGCCGCGGAGGTGCGGTATTCCGGGCCCTTTGACTGGAAACTTTGCGCAATTACCCGCCTTCTCCTACCGGTCGAATCCAATTTTTGCACGATCGGCCTCCATACCGTGATGCATCGATACACGGCGTTACACCCTCTGTGTCCGTCGAGCAACCTTCGTTCCGACTCGTCACGGCAAACTTTAACGAACAGGAAACGATCGCTCGAAGCGCGTAACGTCGCGCGCCGGGGGGATTCGCGTACCTAGAGATCGCTGTGAACGTAATGAGCCGTCTCGCGGAAAAGAACGTTCGAGCGTGAACGGTGCCGAACGACGGTGAAAGGGGCAGGGGAGTGGGGGGGGGGGGGGGTTGGGGGAGCGTAAAATTAATGCCAACAGATAACGAGTAATACCGGGGCGAGAGAACCTTGGTCTCTTCGTCGCGGAATGGAAGGCGGAAGAGAGCGTACTCCCGATACCCAACGACTCGCTCTCTCTCTCTCTCTCCCAGTTTTATTCGTAGGGTGGCAATGCGCGCTCGAAACTCTACTGCAAATTCGCAGCCCTTCGTCGCTTTACGTCCTCCCCTCCCCTCCCTCCCTCCCTCCCGGGAGAGAGCTAGGGATATATACGGAATATTGCGAGTGCCGGTACGGAGACCGATGGGAGATCGTAGAAACCGTCGGTCGTATTTGCCCCCGGTGGTGGAAGAAAGGACGAGAGGAAAACGACGGCGGGGGTTTGGCACCCTCCGCCGGGGTGCTCTCTAGCGAAGGGTAGGATGGATCGAGGGGTGCCAGGGGGGAGGGGGGATCGGGAGTTGGTTCGAGCTATAAAGTATTGACTGACTGTTGTACAGCGAACTATATGTACAGGCCCTATAATACCGGGCAGACTCCACTCGGCCCTCGCCTCCAGCCAAGAGGAATAATGCGACTTCCGGAACCGAGGAAATACCTTTCAGCTTTTTAAGAGCCTCCACGCCGAGCGAGAATCCCCGCGAAAGGAAAAATAAAGGTAGTAACGGGTGCCTCTGGGTTTCGTTAATGTACGAAATCTCGCGGATACGTATATATTCGTGGATCGAGGGATTCGATTATAATTATCGAAACGGTCGACCGGTGTTGACGGTGCGTTTCTGGGGGTTGATAACTCGATTATCGGTATCTCGACGTTGGCGTTCGGAGTCGTTTAGGCGTGCTGACCAGCGTTGCCAGTCAGCGCTGGGTACGACCTTGACCGTAGTATTAGCGTTAGACTCCGGATGTTTGTGGAAAATACATTATTTTATTTTATTTTAAATGTATCGTATAATATATTATATACTTGTACTTATCGCGTTCGTTGCATTTTGCATAAACCTCCGGAGTTTAATTATCATTGTTTGCCGCATTTTCTCGTTGAGTAGATCGAGGAAAGGAGAGTCTGTTAATGTCGTTATATCCCGATCAATTGACAGGCAAGATACACTTCCCCTTTCCCTTTTGAGGTATATTCTGGGGTTTTATCTATTAACATTCGAAGGTAGACGAAGGGTTTGCATTTAGTACCACTCCTGCTCGCAAGACACCCTTTGAACAACGAGACCGCGAAGCGAATTCTCGTTTAATACAAATTAATCATATTCACGCCTCGAGATCGACAAGACGAGTACATTCGCTACGTCGAATCAAATATTTCCCGCGATAGTTTCGATCGCGAGATAAATACTGTCTAGCTCGGATTTCGAATTCTATCGTCATTAATCGACCACGCGAGCGTTAATCGCCGCGGGAAATTGTGCGCGAGTAGAGAGAAAAAAGAAAAATAGGAAGTCCGCTGTTGTGCAGGTAATTTCGACGCGTCGGCCAATTTAATAGAGTTTCGTACGCGAAAGAGTGTGCGAGGGAACGGGATGTTCGGCCTAATTACCGCGTTTTATCAATAGGGATTCTTCCGCACGTTCGTCTAATGGAGTGTCTAGGCTATAATCTATAGTGGGAAGCACATGACACAATTTCGAAGTCGGGTTCGTCGACCCACGGTCGGTTGTTGCGCCATTGTCGCTGACATTTTACACGGTGGAGCGATGTGTCGCTGTCGGTTTTAGAATTGACGGCATTATGATCGTCTACTCGGTATCAAGATGCACGCGTGCTACGCGTATTTAAATAATTTCCACCTACATTTTGGCAATGATCGTCGGAGGTCGCTCTCGAAACTCTATTCTATCTCGTTACATTCTCATTCGTAATCATTTTTCGCACAAATTCGTAAATTTTTCTTAATCCCGTCCATGCAATGTGAGATTAAACATTTTTGCCGAATATCCTCGACAATCTAAAAAAATTAATGTTATTATCACTAGGTTTACGGGACCCGTCAATTTGACGGATTTTAAATTTTGAAATTAAATAACCCAAAAACCATAACATTAATTTGAATCATTTTGCATCGTACATTAATTCAGACTTGAATTGAATAAATTGATTCTGTAGAAACGCATGCCCGTAAACCTAGTGTTAACAGTGGCGCAAATTTTTAGCTTTAAAATTAAGCTTTATCTCGTTGAAAAAACCCCAAAAAATACGAAATCTGCGTTTTTTTCAAATAAACGTCTCATTTTTCTCAGTTTCAAAATGACAAAAAACAATCTTCTTATCAACGAACCGCGCGACACGATATTTCAAATCTCTACCACGTACCGCGTCGCTCTCGCTGTAACCATCGGGTGGGTTACGTTAGCGACGCGTCGGACGGAAAAAAAAAAGGAAACGAGAAAATCAGTGCGACGCGCACGGAGGGGGACTCCGGTGGAGAGAACGATGATTATATCTTACCGCTGACACCGTCGCTGCGTTGGACCCTCCTCCCTTTGATTTAATCCGCTCTCCCTCTTCCCTCTTTATTCCTCTGAAACGCGGAGCGCGCGGGGCGAAAAAGGGGGGGGGGGTAGGAGGAGGAGGAGGAGGAGGAGGAGAGGCATAGGGAGAGGGTTGCGTTAGGTAGGGTAGGAAAATGGTGCCAAGTGCAGAGTACTGGGGCATCGACCAGTCGTTCGTTCGCGGCTGTCGTTTGTCCGATACTCTTGGCTATTTCTCGGCTGTGCGCCGCCTATCGGGGAGAGATCGGGGTCTCCCGGTGTTTTGCAGGTTGCGGAACGCATCGGTGAAAATAGACCACGAGAATCGCGACGGGAAAATACGCGCAGCAAAAGTTTTGACAGTTTTGGCAATTCCATAGTTTTTTTTTTTTTTTTTTTTTTTTTTTTTACGGAGGGCGGCGATTAATCGACCGCTCGCGGTTCGATATCCTTCTGATCAGGCGAGAGACTTCGAGGAGGGGCGTCGCGATAACTTTTTATCGCGCAAAATGATGTTCCATCGAACGCGCGTACACACGTAACCCAAGTACGCAGGCCGTGCATCTCGAAACTGCATTGCTACCTGGCAGAAGTTCGCGAGTGCGATCGCGCGATTACCGGCGGCTAACGTCGGAATTGCATTTGCACGATGCTGCCATCGCGAGCTGCCAGCGAATTAAGTCAATGTTTCTTCGCGCCCGTGTATCTCTCTCGATCGGCCGTAATACCCGACTTACATCCGTCATCCACTCCATTGCCACGTAAAAGCATCTCCGACGCAATAATTTATCATGTCCGCGACTAACGATAGCTCGATCCGTACTTCGCGCGAGTCGATTCGTTTTATCCCGTCGAAAGGATAAAGCGTAAAATATTGTAACTCGTAAAGGATCAAACTGACACCCCGTGCGAGAGGATTGAGATTATCTCTCCACGTCGTTATGCTCGCTCGCGTTGTTTTCCAAAGAACGCGCGGATAATGATTTTTCTTCTTATTGCCGAGCTTATTGTATGTATGTACACCTATTCACGCTGTTTTTAAAATAACGGATTTTGAAAGACTGATAATAATGAAAATTTCGTCTGCATACATATTTCTAGACATTTTTTCAGTGATTAAGCTTTCGGTGTAATTTTTTGTAAGGATCTTATATTTCTTGTTTATATATGAAAAATGAATTACATATTTATACCTTTATAATTGGGCCGTTTATTTTGAACGTGGCCTAAGTCCATTTGTCAATTATTTCCGGTAATTATTTTAATAGGAACTATAAATTTAACACCATTAGATACATTTAAGGAGTATGGCTCATTAGTATCATGTACGCATATTTTTAATTGCATTGAAACACAAACCCTTAAATATCTCAATTTAAGTATAAATGGAGTTAGGCCACTTTCAAAATAAACGGCTCAATTCATCATTTTATGATTGGACTTTTATTTTACGTACAAATAAATTACTGAATTATGCACATTTTACTTAGACAATTTCCATTTACACGATTTTCTGAGGAACCTATACGTTCAACGTAAATCGGAGAACAGGTGTATGTACTTCGCCACGTGACCGACATCCGAACGAACGAACGCGTCGCTCGGTACGGCTCGATCGTTCGCCGCTCTATCCCCGCAATTATCGATTGCCTGGCGGAAAACTTTCCACGCGAATCGAGGAGAAAATCGACGCCGCTAATCGCGGGGTACACGAGGATTCAGGGTGCACCGTCGAAAGCACCGTCGTCGGAAATGCCGTGGCAATTAGCCGGCCAATGAATTCGGCGTTCCTTGGTCGGAGACCTCGAGTCGTCCGTACAGGGCTACACCACAAAAGGACGTCTGTCTGCCTCTGCTTAACTCGCTCGCTCACGAGAGACGCTGCGTCGGGCGTGTGTAAGTGTACGCGTGACACATCGTCGGTGCGAGAGCTCGCTCGCGCGCCAGCTTGTATACCTGTAAAGCCGAATGCAGTAGCAACCGTTTACGGGTGGGGGGGGGGGACGTACGGACGGACCAGCAGACTAAACAAAAATAACCTCTCGCCGCGTGTACGTTCCCGCGGTGGCTGCCATCGGTAGAAGAGAGTGACATAAGTATATTTCTAGTATGAAGAAATTGAACATATTGCCAAAGGGGTGGAGAGGGAGAGAGAAACCGAGGTCGTTGCGAATCATTCGGGAGAATCGCTTTCTCACTTTTCTCACATTTTCTCCTCCCGTCGGCGGTCTCTATCCCCCGCGCCACGGTACGCCGTAGTTCGCTCGCGCGAGTTTAGTTTTTCCCATCGATCCGCTCGTCCAGGACTCGTTTTAATTTTTAGTTCGATCCTCGACGCCCTCGGTACGCGCGCCTCCGCTCGTCTTTAAATCTTTTCTTTCGCGTCCTCGGCCTCGCGCCGTCACGTTCTATCCTCGATGCTCCCGCAAGCGTATCGCGCGGCCGAAGTTTTATCACGCGACGCGTGCTTTTCCGTCGGTCCAGACGCACCGTCGATGCCGTTTTACGTCGTAGTTCGTCCGCTCGACCGATCGGCGATACGCTCGGCTGCATCCGCGCGTCCCCCGATGAACGCGGAATACCTGTATCGCGTTTCGTTGTGATTTTTCGTCGGTGTTATTTTAACGTTTACCATCGCGTTGCGCCGTTAAAAGTTGCCGTCGTCTCGGCTCGCTCGACGTTACGTATCGCGCGTACGCTCGCGACAACAAGCCACTCTTTTAAATACAATTGTCGTCTGTTCGAAACGGGAAGTGAAACTTTGTACCGGGGTCTATTAACGAATTTCGTCATGCTACGTATTAATTGCTCTCCCCCTAACCGTTAGGCTTTGCCGGCGTGCTCGTGACAGTGGCTGATAGCTGGCCATAGATCGTAGCCAAGAATCTGGTTGCATCTTTGGACCGTTGGTGCGGGCTACGAATCTACGGCTAAAAACGGATATATTTTTCGGACGTTTTCTTTCACGCGATCGACCAATGAGAAAATCTGAAATTACCTTATTTTTATCACCTAGGTATTGTATCTTTTTAACGAACCGTTTCTCACTTAGATGCGTCACGTACAGTACTTTGATATATACATATACGTTTTAATTGTACCGAGTATACAATTATAGTAACTTTATTTTGCGGGTGACGAGAAATGAGCTCTTCGAGTTGCAATTAAGTTTATTTCGCAACATCTGCGACTGTAAAAAAACCCTATGCTCGTCACCATTAAAAAAATTGAGTTTACGCGTTAATCTGAGACATGGAATACACGATCAATGTACATGTACATGTCGAATAAAAGCGATGCAATTTAAATTCAACCGAAACCCATAAATAAATATGGTTTCTCGGAAAATAATATTAGACACAACTTGCTTCCAAGTAACCGTACCGCGCGTACACTGGCTCGTAGCGAGGAAGAAACGCGTGGCGAGCGTCTATGCGACGAAATACCTGTCTGTATACGCGCTGTCGAATGTCTGGCCCGCGTCTGGCTAGGCTCCTTGAATGAAAGCCTATTTTTAAAAGGGTGCGCAAACGGATAAACAACCGGGCGAAGAGCAGCAGCGGTGATGCGGCGACGATTGTCGTGCTACCGGCGCGGCGCGGCGGCGGTCCGCTAAATGGAATCCGAATGCTGCCGTTGGTGCCGCACCGAGGTCGCGCGTGTCTCTCGTCGGTTGCCGCTCGCCGTCGGGACGGTGCGCTGCAACGTGGAATTCGCCGATGCCCACGACGATCATTGATCGCGCTCATCTACCGGACAATCGTCGCATCGTGATTTTCTTCCTACTCACGAGCCACCGATAATCGCCCCTTCACCGGATTCCCCGGCGATGTTTGCGTTAATTGAAACTTGGCAGCGGCGTCCGTCCCCGGCGAGGATTTCCACGTCTCGCGTCGCGTCGCGTCGCGGCGATCAGAGATTTTTATTTCCGCCGTTCGTATGTTCTCGAGGAGAGCGGGGGGAATTTTCTTTCGCGATCGATCGATCGATCGACGGGATGAACATGCGGTTGGCCTGCGGAAGTGTTCACCCATGTATCGTACTCTGCTATGAAAAGGAAAGCAAATGCATGGACCAAGTACAAGTACGAGTTTGTCGTACTATTGCAGTTTTTTTTTTTTAATTTATTGTTTAATACAGTTTGGTCACCTCGAAAACTCCTGCTCGTTCTTTCCGGAAAAGATACAAGGTCTAGTTTCACGTACTTGTACTTGGCCCGAGACAAGACCTTGTCTCTTGATTCTCAATGAACTTTGAAACGAAGGACATGGAAATAAACAAGATAAATAGGATAGCACTTGGAGAAATTCATAATTATTACAGAATAGAGAAACACAGCTAAAGACCTACATTTACCCTAATATGTATACGCCGAGTATGGTAGGTAAACGGACACTTACGCGACCGACGTATTTTCAAGGCACGTATGCGCGCGTACAATGGATCTACGCATCGACGTATTCGGGCAATAGTCGTTATACGCATTTTTCATTTTGATTTATCGCCGTACGCGTGTATCTCCATGACGCGTATGGCGAGGGTGGATGTTAAAAAAAAACCAATGCCTCCTCGACACCGACCAACGAATGAAGTACGAGCGTGTACGGTAACGTAACTGCTCCCTCGCGCTCATACGCGTACGTACACACACACACTTACGCGTGGAAGATGACGCGGCGTTGGATGGTTTGAAACGATACTAATAGCGCGTCTTTGCCGATCGTCGTACGTGTATATACGTAGTTATTTGCAGACGCTAGCTAGACGGAGAAATTCTACGCTCGGTGTCGCAATATCCATAACGCTACAAGTATGCGCGCGTGTCTCTTGCCACTTTTTGCGTCTTCGTTAGTTTCCGCTAAGGCTGATCGACGGAATAGATTATTTGCGCCTGAGACTTAACGTTTTTAGATCGCGTCCGTCGCGAGCGAATTAATTTCCTAGGTATCGCAATTCGACCTTTCGCGCCCGCTAGACGCGATAAAAGTTGAGCGATTTCTGAACGCGAGCCGGACCGCTGCTTCGATATTGGCAAAACTCGGCCGCGACGCGCGACTCGTAAGCGCGCGAATGCGTTTTGCGTCAGACCGCCTGTTCGCATAAACGTACAATCACCGCGTATCGGTGTTTTGCGCAAAAATTAAAAAGTAATGCCACATCGAATCGGAATCGTATCGGCGCGCGCGTGATCGCTAGCAACCACCAGCGGTGGCAACGTCAGCGTGACACGGTGAATTCATTTTCTTTTCTTTCTCTTTCTTTTTATTCACGGACACCGAGAAGAATATCCGCCTCTACGCTTCGCCGGACTTTTGTTTTCGCGAAACAACGATGCTTTTTTTTTTTTTTACTCCAACGACAATCTATCCAGGCGTAATAATCCGTACCGAAGCTCGGCTCCCGATCAATGCGCGTGAATCGCGGAGGCGATATTGGCGAGCTGACCCGCCTGTAAAAAAAAAAAGGAAAATAGAAACCCAGGATTTACGCACGCGGTAGGATTATTTTAATGTACGATTACTGCTACGCGAACGGATCGTGGTACCGATCCAAGTGTAATGAGCGCCGGTAAATTGCGCGACGCGTAATCAACGCGCGTACGTTTCTATAATGAACGCAGCACGATACCTTTGCAATAAAATAAGACGTACGTTCGCGCACGAGGTGATCATAATAATATATTGTTATCGTGCCGATGCCCGTTAATATCGTGAGCGCGTACATGCCTCTCGTACATCGATTCGGCGACTCGTCCATCGATTACGCTCTCGCACGATAAATAAATCCGACTTAAGTAATACGATCGGGCGAGTTAAATTGCACCGCAACATTCTTGCATCTGGTTTTGCGCGGGCCGTAACCCGCATAATTACGATAATATGCCGACTGCTTAACATACAAACGGGTAGCGTTCGAAGTGTAAAGGGTACTGGCGGGGACCCGCGGAAAATTATAATCGTCCGTCTACGCGCGAATTATCGTTTTACGTCATTTCTTATATTATTCCGTATGACGATCGACACGATTGTTCAGCTTCTTAAAAGATTTCGTTACGAATTGTCTTGGACGTGAGAGACGTTCGCAGGAGTTACGGGGGGATTGGTATTAAAAAGTATCAAGAGTCATGCGCGTGGTGAGGCAGAAATAGTTTTTCTTTTTATTATAAACGCGGCCCTCGTTAACGGTAATAGCCCCGAAACGCGACGGTATTAATTACAGAGCCGCGTTTTACAATTACTGTACAGTGGAGACTCTCGTGTAACGCGGTGTCTCGCGTAACGCGTAAAATAATAAAGCACAGGAGTTCAATTTTATTTGCATTTTACATTCTAGACAAAATATATTTTTAAACCAACGGCGTACATATGTCACTTGATTTTAAAACACCGCCTCGCTCGATAAAACGTAGAAAATAATTGTTACCACGGCAATAATAATTTCAAACACGTTACACAGATTACACACGTCTCGCGAAAAATGTCTCGCACGTCACGATTCCCTATAACGCGAATTAATGCAACACGTAACGCATTAACCGGCGTTATACCAGTGTCTACCGTAAACGCGCAATTACATCGCGATGTAGTTGAATTTCGTCACGCGCGCGATTATTCTTTTCCGGGACGGCGAGAATTAGCAACGTCGCATTATCCTACACGAATTGCGAAGCGATAACGGCGAAACGCGTCGACGGAGAATCGAACCTCTCCCAACTTATCGGCGTTATACCACGCGGAAAATTGCACTCGTCGAAAAAAAAGAAGAAAAAAAAAAGAGAGAAAAAGAATCGCATCTTGTTAGTACGCGCAAGGAACGCACGTGCGTTATCGTGATACGTCGTCGAGCGACCGGGGAATAATTTATGCTCCCTGTCAGGGACGGGTGGCTCCTCACCACGGCTCTGTTACGTATGCACGTTCGACCCAGCAGGGCCATCGAGAGCGACGGATAATCTTCGTCCGTGCATCGTGTAAGAGATTTCTTTTTCTCGTCCACGCGGTACGTGCACGATCTTTCATCTCGTTTACATCGAAAATCGGGGGAGAAAGGCGAACGTGACTTCGGGGGATGACTTTACGATTATGCGCGTCGTGATCTCGCGGTTACCGTGGATCGCGGATCTATCTCTCGTCGGCGCTGCTTACCTCCACGCCGTTCGCGCGTACAGTACTTACTCACCAACACAAGCGCGCGGTTTATACGAGCGCGTCGTTGCATTCGGGGCCAGGTAAAATGGGCCTCGTCCCGTTACCCGTGCGATCGCCCCCCCCCCCCCCCCCTCACCTCTTTCACTCCGCCGTTTGTTTTAATGGCTACCGATTCAGAAATAAACATCGGACCCCGTGTAATCCGCTGTCGCCGCGTTTAATCGCGTCCAATGTTTTTTAAAGCCGAACGGGCCGAACTTATCTTTTTAATGTCTTCCGCGACGTTGCATGCGCGGTTTGTATTTGAGTTATATTAAACGATTTTCTTTAACTCGTAGGCCCCGGGTACGACTTAATGGCGGCGATAAATCTCGATACGATTCGTCGCGCTTTGAATACTGTTTCGAGATAATGCGAGCGCCTCTCCGCGTGGCCGGTGACGACGTTACGAATTCCGCGTTCGTAAGGCCGTCGGGTGGGCATTCGTTACGCTTTAAAAACTCGATTTTCCTGCCATCGGTGAGAATATTTTGAAACGTGAAAAAATGCGAAAACTGCTTCCTCGGGAGGCATAGCAAACGCATTGTCGGTGAGGGGGGGGACTCGAGCGAATGCGCCGCGATTATGCAGGAATGGCGCGACAAGGACAGAGAGGTTCGAACGTCTGCAACGGTAGACAGGGGACTAGCCGAGCCCAGAAAACTCGTTCCGTGAATTTTTCTATGATTCTAGGCGAGGCTGGGCCGGTTGAATATCCCAGCATCGACCATTAGTTGTGATCCTCGTAGTTGCGCCGTTGCTATTAATAATCCCCCTATTGCCACAAAGAGGACGTCGCACTCTACCGCGTTCATCTCGATCACTTTTCTCGTTGCGCGTGTAGGTATTCCTGAACCGCAACAAATAAAGAAATTTCATTGGCGACTGCCGCGCGCCCGCGGAGATTATTACCTGTGCGCGCCGTATCAACGCGGAATCGCGCACACGGTCGACCGATATATTTCGTGCGTTTCTTTTTTTTTTTTCCTCTCGTTTTGTAACGATCGCGGCGCGCGAAGGAAGTATCTCATTTTCATCCTTCCTATTTAGACCGAATCATGTATGACCTCGTTACGCCGCTAGCGCGGAACGTCGCCGCTCTATCATTGACGTATTAATCAACGTTACATTGTTCCATCGCTATTCCATGGACGCGAATTATCCACGATGCGCATGAAAATGCACGAATCGACGGGAGAGTTTCTATCAATTAAACTTCATGGGAAACGCGCGGTATAGGTCGCGGATGATATGGATAAATGTTTTCTTGGTAGGGCCTATTCCACTGACACCCAACTTTGCAGTTGGCACTCCACATTTTTCTACTCAAACTATCTATCGCTGATAACTGGTACCGCGGATGTTTATGCAAAATGCATTATTTTTATACTGACTTTAAAACTTTAAACTGACTTTGTAAAACAAATGCGATCAATGTGCGTGAAATATACGTATAACATATTGTACGCACAAAACAAAATAAAACAATGTATTAATAAATTCATTAAGTCCATAAAGTAAGGCACAAAATAATACAATTTGCATAAGCATCCGCAGTCTACTGATAACAGATTACAAATTTTCATTAAACTAGTAATAATTAACGATTTCGCATATGACTCAAACCAACGTTACGACGTTACCGACCAACGAAACCAAGATTAGCGAACCACATCCCCGGTGCAAAATACGATACCGCCTCTATCATAAAAATTCCCAACGACGGAACGATAATGGGGCGAATGGCGTTTGAGATTTTTCCACCTAACTTTCCAACGAGAAAACGGTGCTCTTCTGGGCAGCCTCGCGTAGCGTGAAGCCTATGTACGTATACGTACATACTCTGACGGTGTACGCCAGAGAAAGAGAGAGAGGTAGGGGGGGGGGGGAGGGAAGAGAGGGAACACACTGGGTGGGTTAGAATGGCAGTGGTGGCGGCGGCGGCGACGCATATGCGCATAGTAGACCTTGAGCCACTATTACCGACTGTTTATGCCATGATGTAATCGTATCCTAGCCTATCCGAGCTAGCCTAGGCTGCACCTACGGAACCCCGCGTCGTAAATAATACTCTCCGTACGCTCGACGCTCTAGGTGCATTGAAATAATTTACGGCTAACCACGCACCACGACATAGACGCGTTACGTCTACAAAACCGTCTATGTACGGCTCGCTCGCCGTTACTGGCGGTGGGTTCTCTTGCATTAATTTTTCTCTCTCTCTCTCCCCCTCTCTCGCTCTCTCTCTCTCTCTTGCGCCGATCGGTTGCCTCGACCGCTCTGCTTTACATTCGTTGTGTTCCTTGCTAGCGCTCGGCCGTGGGATAATTAGGTATACGCGAGGCTGTGCGCTACGCGAGGGGTCCACGAGGGAGAAATAACGATCCGTGGTACGGAACGCCGTAGAAATTTCCACGGCGGGCCGTGGATGTGTCTCGAGGCGTTTCCTCGAGGTCTTGGGATACCCTTTTCCTTCAATTAGGGGTGGTTTCCTGGTATCCCGTGGCACGGAATATCCAGTCATTACCGGGACAGGGGTACCGGTGGCAATAGGGATATCGTGGGACACGAAAATGGCACTGATTTTAAAAGTTTCTCGCAAATTGCGTTTCGTAATATGTTTCCGCGACGTCTTCGCGCGCGAGTGCCTCGGCGCGTCACGCGCGTACGTTGGAACGTTGTGGAAGTGTCTTCCTCGTTTTTTCGTGCTTCGTGTTCTAATCGGCCTCCTAAGTACACCCGTGCTTACGTTACGCGCTACGCGAAACAGATATCACGAATTTTGCGCGGAGAGCGTACGTACGGTCCACGCTTTACGGTCATCGTAACGTTCGTTAGTGCCATTGTACGGCCGCTCCACCTCTCGCGTAGTTCGTAGTAAAATAGACCGCATTCCGGCGGCACATAGTATTCGCGTCTAAGAATATTTTTAACCCCGGAAAATTAGTACGTTGGCTAGCGGAAGGCGAGGACAGGTTTTCTCTCGTGTAAGCATAATATTGCTGTACGAGGATAGGGTACGGTCGTTGGGACGCGCATTTTCCTTCGTCACCTTTGACAGGTGTCTTTGACGAAGGCAAACCTTCGCGAGGGCTAACGAGAGAAAATAGCGTAACGGCAAAATCTCGGGGACTAACCTTCGTCAAATCGATCGATCCACCGATCTTTATAAAGCGACACTTGGCCACGATGTTTCTTTTTTCTCTCTCTTCCTCTCTCTCGCGCGCAGGACACACGTAAGCGCGAGTCGGAATACTCTCGTATTTCCACATTGTTCGGTCCACCACGTGGTCGTTTCGCGACGAACCCATTCACCGGTACAATATTATTCGCGAGGCGTTTAGAATTGAATGCCTACGAGGAACTTAAAAGGGGGTTCCGGGGGGAGGGGCTAAGCCGTTGCAATGCGATGCAATGCAATTGGCCTTGCGAGGTGAACGTACTCGCGGATGATTCGATGCATATTGCACCGACGCTGCACCGGTACAGGACGAAATCGTACTCGGCCGAGGTCTTCGATCCCGTGCCCCCCCGCGCACCTCCCTCTCCCCCCCACCCCCCACCTCACCTCACCCCACCCCCCCAAACCGAGCGTCGTGGGATCGTCGTCCGCTCGGTAGAAAATATTTTTAACACCTCGCGACACGTACAATTACGCGCGACTTTACCTTCTTTCTTCCTCCGCGCTGGCTATAAATCACGGTAATTAATTCGTACGCATCGTCGCGATTTATACGCACGGTTTATAAGAGGAAGCGCGGTCCGCGAGGAAACAGACTGCCGTACGACTACGTAATCCCACGTTAAATCCTACGTAATCCTAATATACATATCGTACGCGTCCTCGCGTAAAAATGTTTTTCTCTCCTCCCTCCCCCCGCGGGGGGGGGGGGGTGGGGCGCGGACGGCGCTGCGTTACGCGAATACGTGTCGGTGCCGGAGAGACCGCGCCTGGCGCCCGGTTCGAGCACGTACAGCTTCGTGTCCTCTTTACGCGTTTCGAGTGCCACCATCGCCACGCTCCGCGTGTACGAATATCAAATACCCATCGTTCAGAGGGATTTACCAATGGTTGAGAGAGGATCGGGACCGCGATGACTCACGCGTTACGCACTTACGTGCATATACGTACGTACGTACGTACGTACCGGTCTCCGTAGGCGCGAAGGAACGGTGGCACGGCCGTAATTGCCTTACGTAAAACCGCTCTACATAACTGTACAACCACCGCACCGACGCCCGTGCCCAAGGACGTACTCTTTAACAGCGGGCTAACACGTAACGCTTAAGCGCGATAACGTTACGCGCCAATGCGCGGTGCACGCGTGGGTTACGTCTCGCCAGCCTGGAGTCGTCTTCGTCGCGGCTATTCGCCACGTGGCTAACCCACGTACCGAGGAACGCGACATTCCCGGAAATTGCCACGAATTCCGCGATGATCGCGTTATCGCGTTAATCGCGGTGAATCGTCCTCGAAACCATCCGCGGTTTTACGTAACGTCGCGTCTCTCGCGTTTCTTACGGCGTTCGTCGGTTCTCGTTAAGGACGCTTTAACTCTGCGTAGATAATAGCGCGGTTTACTATTGTAAAGCTGGGTTCACGTGGAATCGTGAACAGGAAGTTTAGGTGTAATTAAAGAAAATGTTTTTATGCGTTTTTGAGAAAATAGACCAATCGCGAGGAACAGTTTTAGTGTCGCGGAAGCGGTTATCGAAATGAGTTGATGCGTTTTTTGTTGAGAATTATGGTGTACGGTGGCATGTAGAAACTTGTCGAGGGAAATTCGACGTTCAACGATTTATCCACGAACGATTCGTCGACCTGGTTCCGAAACGATCGACGAAGTTTCTCCTCCGCGAATTTTCTTGTCACTTTGGAGAAATCTGGATTCGGCCTTATCACGGTGAACTCGCGAATCGACGTCCATAATTTACCGTTCCCAATTCACCGACGGCCTTGGATCCGGATCGATGAATCGAAAGATCGTCGACGAATTTTCGCATCGCGAATTGCGTACGGTCAGTTTTATAAATCGTTCTTATCTTCGCCGGATCGAGGCGAAAGACTGGAGGAAACACGAGCGATTTAAATGTATTCAACGACGTCTGGCGGTCGGATTATAAGAATTATTACGAATATCGCGACGCGCGCGTGATATTGACGGTGACGTTGAATACTTTCGATAACGGAAGCGGGTCATTGGGCCTCGCCACGGTTATTATGTTTTGTACGCTGCGGACCTGTCACCACTCGGCATTATGTAAATCCCGATTGTATTTACATTTTCAAACAAACAGGAGAGCAAACAAGAAGCTCGTACACGCTTAGCACCAGCGTGTACCCGCTCGACGTAGCGCGGAAGCACGCTTGTCGATGGAAAACTCTCTTTACGTCGGAAACGCGTTATTTTTACTCCTCGAGTAATGACGTTACGCGTAATTGCGCGCGCCGAAGTGTACCTTGTGTACCGATACTCGGTGCGACTGTACCAGTCAGGCGCTTCGCGTCGGTGCACGAATACTTTGATCACGATCACTTCAATTCTTTGCCGTTTGAATTAATTTTCGAAAATTCCTCTGAAATCGTTGATATTTATTACTTTTGTAACGATTCTCTTTGTAACTCGCGCCGTACTTGATTCGTCGACGTTTGAACGAGGGTTTGTAATAATGAAAAAGGTTTTTATAACAGCGGTGATATGTTTTTGGTATTAAGAGTTTGCAAGTTACGGAATTTTTTAAAATAGTTTCTTGCCGCAAAGAACTTTTTTCGAAAACTGAAAAACATGATCATTAATATGCGTTAATCGATGCTAAACGCGCATCTGTTCAAGACAGATGGATGTTCATAACATTTCACTTAGATTGCTAACATTTAACATCTGGCATTGCGTATCGTCGCTCATTCCTTGCGCTTCTGTGAACTTTTCGCTCTAAAGTGCGCTCGCGGAGCTGAAATATCTCGAATATCTCGGAAGGTACGATTTTGTTCTCGTCACGATTTCTCGAAGGATTTATCGTTACCCGGAAAACAATTAACTTTACGACCCGAGAATCCGTGTTCTCGGGTCGTTACAGGAATCTTTTTTAAAATGATCTCCTGGCTTTACATTGCCGCCTCAAAAACTCGCCTCTCTGGTGGAAATGTACCAGCGGAATCAAAACAAGGCTATGCGTTCGGTTTCCGCAAAATACAGCGAGAAATACGCGATCCAATTCAAAAGCTGTACAACGCGGAACTCTATCTCATTAATCGTTCCACGAAAAATTCTTAAAAAGGATCTACCGATTTTACTATACCATAAAAAAAAAAAAAAAAAACTCACGTCCCTTTACACGCGTTTCCACCAGCGGAATCGAATCAACGCTACGGTTTCGGTTTCCGCAAGATACAACGAGAAATACGCGATCGAATTCAAAAGCCGTGCAACGCGGAAATCTATATCATTAATCGTCCCACGAAACGTTCTTGAAACAAAGCCTCCCGACTTTCCATTACGTTAACAAAAAACTCGCCTGCTCGTACAGACGTTTTCACCGGCGGCATCAAATCAGTGTTACGTTTTCCGTTTTCACGGAGCACGGTGAGAAACTCGCGATCGCGTTCAAAAGACTCGTCGAACGTCGACCGGAAAATACGTATCGTCCCGACGCGGAAAGTCTCGCGAATACTCGGGGATCTCGCGACATCTCATCGCGACGATACACACACGGCGGTCTTAAGCGCTCGATGGTGTAAGTACCAGGTTTAACCCAGTAAACAAGTCGGGAGCACGAACTTGTCCGTACATGGCACCGCAGTCGTGATTAGTTGATTTACTTAAACCTCTCTCCGGCGTGTGGCCTTTTCCGCAACTAGGCTAAGGCCATACGCCCGGCGATGCGTCCTGGAATCTCGCGTATCTTTAAGAGAAGCCCTGTTCTTTTTCCACTCACGTACGCCGATTGTTCCATTTAACGAGCTCACTCGACTCGTGTTTCAATTCCCACATCGTGACTGCGACCTTTTATTTCGCTTCCTAACCTGAGGTACGATCGATTAACTTCACGTACCACCGACGAAGTTTCTCTATTCGAAACAAACAACCACCGCGACACACGACGAGCGTTAGCAATCGTCGCGAGCTCGATCGCTACATATTTATGAGTCGTTAAGTTAATCAAATCCGCTCGTTCGACGTATGTACTCTGATGTAACCGCGACGGATAAAAAGGAGTCTCGATGAATGTAGGTTACGTTGTCTGTACGTGTGCACGGATATCGATACGCGTGTATGTGCGCGCCTTCTTTTTTAGAAACTTCGCGTTTTATCCTCCGCGACGGAAATTATGTAATCGAGTAAACTGCAGCGCGCGTGTCGCGAGGCGGACGCCTCTTTTCCGCTTCGAACTTTGCGAGCGGTGAGAAAAAAAGTAACGGCCGACGTATATGTATACAAACGTGGCCCATAAATATAGGTAATTTTTCGAAAGTTAAAAGTTTGCTACTCCTATCCCCCGATTCTGTTCCGATCAAGAAAATAATGGGCTGTGCAAAAGTTCAGCTCAATTGGACAACTGCTACGGGACCACAAAGAGCCTTGAAGTTAAAATTTCAGATTAAAAATAAATATTTCAGATTAAAAGTAAAAATTTCAGATTAAAAGTAAAAGTTCTGCATTCTGCACATATCGTTTTTCTGTTCACCGAAGCAAGGATAGGTGAAACGAGAGCTAGACTTTTTGGAAAACTGAGAAAAAATAAGGGCCACTCTGGCGGGCGCAGATACGAACGAGCGTAGAAAATAGGTGAGATCGGCGTTCGGGAGCGGACAAACCCCGGGGATCGCGGGGGTGGGCGCGGGTAACGGTGGACTCCCCCGTTGAGGCTAACGCCTAGACACTTGACAGACTTGTGCTTTGCACAATAGTAGGAAGCGCTAAAAATAATCCGGCTCGGTCTCAACGACGTTCTGGCCTTGGCCAGCCTCGGTCCTCGCAACCTGGTGGTACCACCTTCTCTCCTTCTCCCCCACCCCCACCCCCCCCTCCTCTGCCCCTCGTCCACCCCCGGTCCTCTCTTCCGCCACAATCTCCACCGACTCGGTTTACCTCTCTTACCTCCGGCGACCTCTACCACCTCTTCCTTCTCCTCTCGTTTCGACTGTTGCGCGCCCGTGTGTACGCGCCGTGTCCACCCACACGTGCCGGGAAACAGCCGTGTGGGCGCGGAGAACTCTTCTTGCGACGCTTCTTTTTTTTTTTTCTCTCCTCCTTCTTGTTTCTCTGCCTCCGGACGGATTCTACCCTCCTTCTTCCTTTCCGCGTCCCGGACGGATCCCTACCCGTACTACTCGGACCGCGACGAGCCACGAATCTGGTTCCATATCGCTTCGCGTTTTCGGCCACTTCTCCGTTCGCGCTCGCAAACGATTCTTCTTCGAGGGCGCGTAGATTTCCCGTGAAATTGTATCGGGGAAACGAGTAACGGGAGGATAGATCGAGAGACACGCGCGAGTAGTCGATTTTGATCTCGATGATCTAGCGATTCGCGACTTTCTATTTTGAATCGCTTCGTACGAAACGTTTGTGCCTGAAAATTGATTTTTTGGGGGGAGGGAACACCGGCACTCGATAACCCCCTCCCCCCTCCTGCCACCCCCGGGGCGATCAGACTTCGCCGTTGGTATCGATTGCGGTCGTCTCGGTGTCGAGATGTCTGACGTTCGCTTTTTGCGTTCGCGGTCTGGAGAACGAGGATGACTTCCACGCGACGGCGAAATGACAATAACCACCGGTGATGGGTCATGCAGTAATCCACGGTGCATTCTGCACGCTCGGATGCAACCGAGATCGTTATCGGCCCATTGTTATTTCTTTTTCGTCTCATTTCCTACCTCTTTGTTCCGTGCCTCGTCAAACACCGCCACGAGCTTAATAAATAGATAATTACGTCTCGCGGAGTGCCATTGTGTACATTCTATTTTTAAATGTGACCGTGCCGGGTTCGCCTCCATCTCGACTCCCGACAGATTTTCTTTTGGCAGACGCGAAACTTAGACGCTCTACCCGTTTCGAGCGTCATCCTCGATTTTTCGTGCCCGCGGCGCGGCGGGCCAGGAGGAGAGGGGCGGGAAGAGGAGAACGCCTCGTATTTATCGTCGCTTAAAGTTTCGCGAAACAACGCGACACGGCGAACGATGAGAGTGGGGGGTAGGGGGGAGGGGGAGGGGAGGCACGCATCGACGACTTCCATCGGGACGATAAAACGAAGGTGCTGCTGAGCCCTTTCCCTCCCGCCGTTCGCGGGTGGAGGGAGATAAACTAGGAGTCTCGTTAAGATCGACGATACGACGATTTCGACGACAACCACGGCTCGTCGGTGAAGAGCGATCGTTAAGGATCCCTTAACGAGGAGCCGTGCAGCCGGGACAATAGAGGAGAGCCACAACGACGCTCGTCCAGGACTCTCTATGCGCTGTGCGTGCTCTCTCTCTCTCTCAATCTCTCTCTCTCTCTCTCTGGCTCTTGGATCGTGCAAACGACAGCGCTACCAAGCCGGTAGCATTCAGAGTTTTCGTCTTTACCCGACCTTCGGTACGCGTTCAGCGAGCTTCGATCCGCGTGTCATCGGGAAAACCGCGTTTGTCACGCGATTTCTTTGCGGCACGAGACGCGACGAGTACACCGGCACGCCTCATCTATCGGCAAACGACGAACGTAAGGTCAGGGTCCGTAATGGCGTCGACGCGATCGCTGAGAAACAAAAACCAATTTGAATATACTAGCGACAATGGACACGCGGTATACGGCTCATCGGATATGGTTTTCTGCCAATTACAAATTTTCAAATCCGCGGTAAATTTCGAAATCGTCCGTCGATCCCATACACCGACTCTAAATCTCGCTGAAATAGCTTAATTAACGTAAACTTTGCGGAACAACCGCGATACGGATGGTGCGTATCGGCAGAAATGATTCTCGACGATCACCATGCATTTTGACCTCGTAACGAGATCTACAGTTTGGCTAAATTTTTTTTCTCCCGCGCTCAACCCCGAGGGGGTTGACCGGTTGGTGGATGGGGGATGGGGGTGAAACGAATATGCCCTTTCATACGATACGCGCACCGCGATACCAGGATACGGAATGAGCAGCTCTTTCGCCAGTCGTTACTCGGCGGTACAACAGAAGTTGTGTGTACCTACGTGGCCGCGGGCCCACGCGCCGGTAAAATCCACGAATTCCATCGGAAACGAGCGAGACGGAGAGTCGTCCTTGGTCCGTTAGGTCTCGTGCACCAGCCGCGCTTACGTGTACGTATACGCGAACGGTTCGTGGGCCGAAAGGTTAACCTCGAAATCAACGACGCGTGCAGAGCGAGCAGCGGCCGGTTCCTGGTGCTCCGTTCCTCGCCTTTTATTTTCTCCCCCTTTTCTTTCGTTCTCTTCTTCTCCTCTCTGTCCTCTCCCTCCCACGTGGCCCCGCTTCTCTACCCCCCCCCCCCCCCACCCACCCACCCACCCTCCACCTCACCCCCTCTCCCCCTCTTTCGCGCATCGGGCACCTTATGGCGCGCATTTAACGGGACCGAGCATCAATTAGACGCGGAACGCGATCGGATTCGCTGCGCGACGGCGGTATTCGCGGAGACGCGCTTCGACGCCCCCCCCCCTTCCCCTTTTTGGATTACACGCGATTATTCGTCGAAGATCGGCGCTTCGAGTACGTCCCGCGGTAGGCGGCTGATATTCCCGATATCCTCGTTTAACGTTAGCGATAACGAGACGAACGAAAAGAAAAGAAAAAAAAGAAAAGAAGAAAGAAAGAGGATCGAAAGGTCACGCTCGGGGTTCGCGTCGGGTATATGTACACCGGTAGATTAATTGCCTCGATTTCTAGACAACCGACCCGGTACAATTGCTTCGCTCTCAAATTATAAATATTATCCCCGCGGAATTGTGCATTATGCATTAAAACCCTCGATGAATTATGTATACACGATCGTTACGCGGATCTTAATTTTATGCCATAGGGAGCATTACGGTCGTGCCACCGTGTCTCGTCTCGCGGGGGGAGTGGAGGGTCGTGTCCCTTTCAAGAAAACCGTTTCGTCGGAAAAAGAAAATCGCCGCGTACGGAGTACGACTTGAGGCGCGTAACGTCGGTGTTATACCGCGTAAACTGCGTACCCACTTTGCGTATTATCTCCACCGTGCCATCTTTACTGCAACGCCTTATCCGCCACGTTCACGACCGTCGATCGTAATTTTGTCCCGCCTTTTGTCAGCGTCGCGAGGACCAAAGGAAAACAAGTAGCGATAGCGCGCGCGCGCTAAGTATGCGCGCATTGTTACAACGCGCTCATATTCGCATCTTTATGGCCCGCGATAGGCGGTGCGCGAAGGAGCGTATATACTTGACTCTGCGATTCGCGCGTTTGCCTTCGGATTTATCTCACGATTTTATCCAAACGAAACGTCGTATGTATCAAACCTCTCGGTGATATTCGACCGGAGACAATTAACGGGCGGCGCGTCGTCGGTGAGAGGAAGTCGACGATCGTGTTTCTCGCGAAACTCTAAATCCGCGAGATTTCGTGAGGTCACCTTTATTCGCCCTCTTCTCACTCGCATCCTTCCATCGAAGACTCGCGTACCTCGACGTTCGCGCGTGCGGCCGCGACGCGCTTCTCGAGGTTCCTCGAGAAGGGCTCTTGTTTCGACGCTCCTCCGGAAACGGTGGCGTCCAAGATGGCAGCGCGGAAACTACGCAACCCCTTTCCGCGGGCCGTTATCTCGTCGTTGGTATCTTTACGACGATACCGGGCCCTCGTCCGTGTTACCCGGGCATCGATCGTAATTTTCTTTCGCCTCTGTCAGCGCGCGTGGCGTAAGGAGCGGCGGCGCGGCGACTCGGCCAGCGCCGCGGCGGTACCCGGGAAGGTATGCGCTCGCGTCGGTGTTACTTACGCGTATACGCGCGCGTATCCGCATATTCGTTTGGGTTGGAGGGAGGGAAACGATGCAGGGATTGCACGAGTGTAAGAGAGGCTTCGTTCTCTTATCTTTATCTTTCTCGCGCTTTACCGCCACGCTCTCCGGGTTCCACGCTCTCCACGCTGCCTTTCCTATCTGGGTCACAGGACAAAGAGCACGGCGAAGCCGCTTGGAACTAGCTGCCTAGACGAGACACGGATGTCGTAGGAGAGTAGATCGAGGAAAGGGACGAGTGAGGGAGAGAGGGAGAGAGAGAGAGAAAGATAGAGAGAAAAATAATGATAGAGAACGGAGGGTGAGCGGTACCGAGGTCATATATCAAGAAAGAAAGACACGATTCTCGGTAGTGGTTCGCGATCTTCCTACTTACTTTCGCTCGCCTCTTTTCCTGGAAGTCTCCGTCACTCCCGAACCGTACTCTACGTTCTCGTTATTACTTATCGCGTGTACGGCGCGAATGCTCCTAGGGAAAAATTATATGTATGCGCGCGTCCTCGTTTCGAACGGTAGGCTAGAAAGTAGGGTAAATTCTCGAGGAACGCGTAACGTCGTCTACGAATGGACGGTGGCGAAAATTTAATTAGTATCGCCAGTTTGTCGAGTGATTTTTAATGCCTCGGCGAGACGTATGTATGTATGTATGTACGGTTCTCCCGTTTACCTTCGACCTGTCGTCGGCGTGCTTTCTGGAGCGCATTTTTAATCGCTGAGAGCAGAAAACTCCGCGAGTACGGAATCGTACTTACGGAAACCCGTGTGCATTGGGTGTAGAATCTTGTTCGTGTGAGAGAAAGAGAGGGATTGCCTGAAGGGACGGATACTCTTGTACAGAAAAGAGAGGTTTCCACGCCTATGAGCGGGTTAGACACGTGTTTGACCCGGACGACTCGACGTGGCCACCCGAACGAAGGGCGGAGGGGAATCGAGTCGAAATGGAAACCGGATTTTAGCTCGATTCTTCACCGGCTTCGCGATACACAATGCATGTAACGTCGGTCTTTATGGCGATTTTGTCGGGAAAAATCGACGGGATCGATCCATCGTTTCCGAATCGACTGTCAGAAAAAAGGGACGATGAATTCCAGAAACCGATGGTTTCGCGGATATACCGTACAAAACGGATTCGCGTTAATCATCAGTTTTTGCTTTTATACCACTTTCATTTTGGAGATTCGCATTAAGCTCCTTGTCCGCCCTGTCTATCACTCTGCCGAACGTGTAGCGTGTTTTATGCCAATTCAAAAATTTGCGTTAAAACAGCCAAGCACCAAAGTACACGTCGAGCCGACATTTCAGTCTTTCGCTATTTCCACCGCGTTCCGACCGTTCGTTCGTAATATCGCGTACACACCGTTCGTATCGGCGATCAGCGAAAAGGATCACCTGCTCGCGGGAAAACTCCATGTATGGGAACAAACGCGTACGGTTTATCGTTTCTTCGCGCACGCGACAATACGGAATATAATTTTACTCTCCCAGCGATTCGCTGGTTCGTCGCGTGTCGCTATTTAACCCCTAGAAAGATAATCTACGCATCGCGGGACGTAGGTTGCCGCTAAATATTTCTATTTCCAGAGCTACCGTTAAGACAACTGTGTCGCGGCGGTAAGTGTCCTTATTGTTAGTACTTTAGGTTACAACTATGGCGCGTGCGCGTTCGCGAAACGTTTGTATCGTCTTTAAAGCCGTCCGAAGGCACGGTTATCTTTCTAGGGTTAAGTGACGTACAAACTCGCAACGTTAGTCGGTAACCGTTAGAAGATTTTTCCCCACAGACTCTCGTATTTTAATCTCGGCGCCCGTCTTGAAAACTTGATCGTGCCCGTTCGATATTGCCCAGTCATGGATAAAAATATTTCGACATCTTACGACCCGTATACGTGGGGAAGCATCTGCCAGTGACATCGGTAGCCCGCATATACGTACGATTTTTCTTGTCTACTTGTACGCGTACCGCACCGAGGTTTACATAACGAACAAAAAGTATGGAACGTGGGCTGTCGACGGGCGGCTCCCCTTTTTCTCCCCCTTTCTTTTTTTTTATTTTTTTTTTTTATTACGCCCCTGGAATGTCGTGTTTTCCGTTCGTAATCATAATGCAAAGCGCTTTCCAGATCGCGGATTAGCGAGGCTCGCGTCAGTTTGAAAGAAAAACTACCGACTGCCTGGTTACAGGCAGGTACATATTCATGAGAGTCTTACCAACAAAGGTGGATATCCTCCTTGAGAAGCCCGACGCGAAAGTTTTAATAATTTATAAAGAAGCGTGTACTTTGCCACGGAGAAAATTAATTTCTGTTTCCCGGAAAGTTCGAGTGTACGCCCGGCGCGCTGGCCTACGTCGAACACGCTCGCGCCATTACAATACCCGGCATTATGCGAAGGTTAATAGTAATTGTTAATTTCTGAGATCGCGCGAACTTTGCGATGCACTCCACGGCGATCGGACCGTTTCTCCCTCGGCATTAACCGTCGCGATAAGGATCATCGTACTTTTCGAAGGTCAAGAGCGTCTCTGTACTTATCGTCGTAATCGCGTATATGCCCGATTTAATCGGTATCTCCGTGTAACGATGAAAATAAAAAAGAAAAGAAAAGAAAAGAAACATACCGCGATGGAGAGCGCGTACAACCGCCGTGTCAACAACTACGATAAAACGTTGTGCAACCGGGAGCGCGCGCGTCGATCGACGATCGTGAGCTATGTGTTCGTCATGGTTCAAAATTGCAAAAATCGCGGAAGTTCACGCCGTTTAATATTTGCATAGCCGACACGAGTGAGGTCTGTACTACGCGTATGCGGATTACGACACCGGTTAATTGCGATATACATTTTCTGTCTGCGAAACGCGGCGTTTGCGCGTCTACCGCGACGGGGGGAGAGAAAAAAAAAAGCGTACCAAAGGTCACACCTGCACGTGTCTCGATTACGACAGCACGGCGGACACCTCGTTCACCTGCGCTCAACGTCGGAAATCCAGAACAAAGTGACGAGGCTCGCACAATAGTTCGTAACGACGGAAAACTATTTTGCGTTTTCGCTGTATTTACGTATGCTGGATGCGCGACGGTTCCGGAGAATTCCTGAAACGCGAGCGACGTAATAGACGCACCGTTATCGGCACGATCTACTTAAACCGATAACCGAATCTATCATCTATCTAATATAATCTATCTAATGTAATCTATCTAATGTAATCTATCTAATGTAATCTATCTAATGTAATCAATCTAATATAATCTATCTAATATCATCTATCTAATATCATCTATCTAATATAATCTATCTAATATAATCTATCATCTATCAGATCTATTTAAACGGCCGCACGTTTCGGTTTTGGATGCAACCGTCGATTGATCGGCGATTCGTGGGCCCCTGTGGTTTTGTAGATGAATTTCGTTTCGATGCTCGATTTTGGCATCCGCGTAGCTTTCCGTGACGCGACGATTCGTATCGATGGTGGGTTCGTAATCTATCATCGATCACGAAACCTTCGTAGGATCGGAAAACTCTCGTCGCTTCCGGCGAAGATTCCCGCCAACCCTCTCCGGCTCGAGTGGTCGCATGTTTACGTAAACGGTTCTCACGAGTATCGTAAGCTCGTCCACGGTGTCTCGGCCGAAGATGCGTTCGTGACGTCCCGCAATATTCGACACCACCCCCGTCGTCGAAAAGCACGGTTCTACGGCGATGCATGCGACCCTGACCAAACGGGGCAACAGGCTTAAAACTGCTGCACTCGTTCGCTCGCAGACGGGGGATGCGCGCGGAAGGTCGTGCCACGTATACACGCGCGCACGTCGGCTCGGTCGTCGTGTATACACCACGGAGGGATCTCGCGCACGTAAGGGAGTCGGTTGCGGCAGGAGGGGCCCCGGGTTTGGGGCCCGTCGCGTGTTTTTGCCCCCCGTCTGGCCCCCACCGCAGCTCATCGTTTTTTGTCTGGTGCACTGCATGCACTGCACCGCCGTAATCCTTCGCCACCCCTCCTCCCCGCCCCCCTCCTCGATGCCCCTGCACCACCATCGCCGTCGTCGACGTCGTCGTTGTCCTCCTCCTCCTCCTCCACCTCCTCCTCCTTCGCCATCCTTCTCTTCTCTTCCTTCTCCTTTCTTTCTTTCTTTCTATACCCTCCCGATGCCCCCTCGTCGTCTTCGTTACTCCACCGTCCCGCGTCCACTGCACCGCCGAGCCCTAAGTACGCTCACCGCACGACGCGTACATGTACGCGCGCACACGCTCAACGAGACCGTACGTGCATCGAGTGCTCGCCTCGCCGTTAGATGGAGGAGGACGCCGACTACGTTGCACACGCTCGTCGTAGCCAACGCACACCGCGGTGCTGCGGAGTTATGACCGGTGCGGGGGGGGGAGGGAGGGGAGGAGAGAAAGAGAGAGTGAGCGAGGGACGCGACGGGGAGGCGGAGGAAGAAGTCCACGGAAGATGCGGCCGGCCGATCTCGATGCACCTGCCGTCGTTTGCCGTCGGTGAGGCGACGTCATGGCGATTTGCAGTCAGAAGCCAAAGATGAGACGCGAGTCGGAAAGAAAAAGTGTCGAGGGAGGAGGGGCAGGGAGGGGAAGGGCGAGGGTCTGCGGTCAGGGAATTTGAGTACCGGCCCATCGATGCCCACGTTTCGGTTTTGGTTGCAACCGTCGATTGATCGGCGATTCGTGGGCCCCTGTGGTTTTGCAGATGAATTTCGTTCCGATGCTCGATTTTGGCATTCGCGTAGCTTTCCGTGACGCGACGATTCGTATCGGGGGTGACTTCGTTGGAACACCGCGCTCTAATTTTTCCTATATCTAATCGCAAGCGATGCCTTTCGTAAACTCGGCACGTAACGCGAATCGATTTCAGGTGTACCGGAATCATTGTGTAGATTTTGATTTCGTAGTACTCGGAATTAAGTTATGTTCGCGTGTACAAATGTGAGATTAATTACCATCTTCGTTCGGCTAGGCGCAACACAGTCGAGTGGAATTGATATCGCGAGTCATTAAACTTTCTCCACCGATAGGCGCTTCCGCGAATCGATTGTGTTTTGCGCGTTTGTTACGCTCCGCGAATCGAAACGACCGTACGACTCTCGAACCGTCGAGTATCGCGAAATCGTGATTAACGTTCGAGTAATTCGCGAATCGAATCGCGCGTATTCGTCGGCGTTGACGATCCGATACGCGGTTATCGACGGTACGAATACAAGAAACGGGGGAGAGAAAAAAAAAAGAAATAAACGCGACACTCTTCGCGACGGCCGGTTCTCGATCTCAAAGGAGAATTGAATTATTTAGATAACTCATAAATCGCGCGAGAGGGAGCGTTTACGGGGCACAGTCGAGCCCGTCGCTATATCAAAGAGGTCTCCGAGTGGACAGAAACAAGGGCGTTCGAAGCCCTCGCTACCTGACAATCCCTTTCGCGACGTGCGCTAGAGAGAGAGAGAGAGAGAGAGAGAGAGAGAGGGATGTCGGGAGGTGGTCGGCGTGCGGGCGGGCAGGGAGGGGGGTTAGAGGAGAGGGCAGAGGGAGAAAGAGGGACGCCGCCTCAGGGATCGGGATAATATGCCGTGATCTTCCTATACGTATACAGCACTGCCAGGCCTCCGCTCCTCCTCCCTTCAGCTACAAAGTTCTGCCCGGCATGTACGATCTCGCAACACCAACTGTTGGCTGCGTCGACGGAGTCACGAAGGCCGTCTTTCAAAAACCTCTTCAGGGAAACCTCTCGGGGTATAAAAAAAAAAAAGAAAAAAAAAGAAAGAAAAGAAACGAGAGAAAAGTACGCTTCGCCTTTGATCGCACAGTCGAGCGGAATTCCAAACGTTCCTCCTTGAAATACGGAAGTAAACGACCCTCGCAAATTGCTGACACTTCGAGGATGTTCCGGGAGAGGACGTTTTCCACGTTTCGCGACTACCCGGAGCCTCGGCAATTACCGTGGCATCCTCCCTCCCTCCCTCCCTCCCTACCTCCCAGTCGATTCTTGAGGGGCGCTCTCGTGCGACGGATTTGAATCCACCGGCGAGATACGGGGTACGGGAGATATTCGCGGAAGGTGCAAGGACCCTCGTCCTTTCTAACCGTCTCCGCGGCGAGACGGCGGACGTCCTAAACGTTCCGTCAAATATTGACACGCGAAACGTTTGGCGACTTGCACGGAGTACTCGGCTGGTGACCGCTCCTCGCACAAAAGCTGACCAAAGTCGGCAGGACGACCTTGCCTTCCCTTTAGCGAGACAGAGAGATAGAGAGAGAGAGAGAGAGAGAGAGAGAGGGACAGAGAGAGCCCATAGGTGCACTTTCGCAATTCAAACACGTCAAGATTGGGGCGTGGCGACTAATAATACTAATACTACGCCCTATCGCTCGTCGACTTTGCCTCTCCTCCGGTGTTGAAATAGTCGTGGCACTCGTTACCGCGAACTGCAAACAAGTCCTTCCTTCCAACTAGCCACCGCCAAATTTTCATCGTTCGTGAGGCTCTTTGTCTCCGACGCGGAACGATTCGTGAGCGACCGTTTCGTCCAAGTTTCTCCAGGGTCTTCGACCTCTTTTTGCCCTTTTCTGTCTCTTTTTTTTCTCTCTGTCTCTCTCTCTCTCTCTCCTCCCTCCCGTTCCTCCTCTCAGCGTCTCGACGTGACCATGGGACCACGGGGTGTATAGTCGCAACTCGTAGAGCGTTTAACGAGCGGTGGGTGACGAGCGGTTCAAACCGTTGAACCGGCGATGATGAACGTTGATAAGGTTTTATGGTCGTGTCTCATCCTGTCCCACCAATCGCGATCGCTGCGTCCTCGCGCACACACACTCTCCTCTCTCGCTCACCTCTTCGAGTACACACGCCAAGTTATAAGCGTGCGACGCCGCGTTCGCTGCTCCCAGCTCTTTTTTCGGTCCCTTCCTTTACGCCGTGCTCTCTCTCTCTCTCTCTCTTTCTCTCCCCCCGTATCTTTGGCGAAAAGACAAAGGTGAAGGAGGAGTGGACGAGGGGGATCGGAGGACGGGAGAGTGCAATTTTCGTTGCGCCCGTCGATGTACGATGGTAAAATCGCGCGTGTCGCGCGCGGAGTTGTTGCGATTTACGTGGAAGTGCCCGGAGCGATCGGTTCGATGAAACGTACGGCAAAGAGAGGCGAGCCTGTATCGTAGTTTGGAATATATTCCCGTCCGATCGCGCATCGCGGGTATATAAAACGAAGGTTTCGAGAGGGCGGCTGGGAGATTTTGATACTATCCTCGCGATTCGCGTGATTATAGAGAAATTCACCAGATGCGCGTCTCTCTGTCTCTCGTTTCAACGAAAATAAAAGAGAGAGAGAGAGAGAGAGAGATCGTTTTGATAACGAGAAAGATTGAATAGAAGGGCGATAGTGGAAGAGTCATATAATCTCTCGGAAATTTTCTACGACGTAGCTGAGCCGCACGAGATGTTGCGCGATCGATGGTAGGTGTGTACGATGCGTGACTATAAGAAATTTTCCAGTCTCGTACACTTTCGGAACGAGGGCGAAGGGAACGTCGATGCGACGTTGTCCGCCTCCCGAAGGAGAGAAACTCGTCCTGGAACTTCGTGACTCGAGTCTTCTTCACGCATCACGTACGAAATTGACTGGAAGCAGGAAGTTAGCCGATACCTTCGGCGTTGCCGCTCGAAGGCGACGTGGCGCAGGAGTCGAGGGAAAAGTCTCGCGGAAAGGAGAAGAGTTTTTTTTCTCTCTCTCTCTCTCTCTCTCACCCTTTTCTTTTTGGTCATTTTTTACCAAGTTTCTTTGAACCCTGGCTGCTCGCAAAATTGCCAACGTTGCGCTCGATAAGTGCGAACCGTCGTGACAGTTTAGAGTGCGTCGCGCGTCGAAGATACTTCTCATATTCCTTCGCGTATCTAAAATCGTGGCTAGCCGCGTCGTCGCGAGAAACTTCTTCGTCGAACGCATCGAAGGAACAACAAAGCTCTTGGGTATCTTTATACTCGTCCGTTAAATAAATTCCAACGGAGAGACTCCCCAATGTTCCGCGCGATACCGCGATACGATTTTCCCGGGATCACGAGTATCTCGAGTGATATTCGAGTGGCGTTCGCGGAATGTCTAGGTCTCTGGAGAAATAGTCTGCGAAAAAACGACTTGGCGAATAAAAAAAGGGAGACAGCTATCGCTTTATCGCTGGTCTACCGACTCTACGTGGCAGGGTACTTGCTTTTCGATCAACCAAGGTCGTAGCATCGTCGCACCGGTTTCGCTGCATCGTATCGCGCGCAAACGACTCGCCATTACCCGGTGCTCGTTGAAATAGGCGAAACACCGTGAACGCTTATCGCGACAAATCGTATCGAATAAACAACGCGACGCACGAGTACAGTTTTGCCTCGGAAGTTGATGAATTTTCCAAGGATTCGACTCGACGAGAATCAGAAGCGTTCTCGCGATACGTGCGTATCGTATTACTCGATTTTTGATTTGATTAAAAAAAAAAAAAAAAAAACAAACACGCGCAACGATCGCCGAAAATAGTTCCGACCTAACGACCCACGACGTTTTGTGTTTCCAGTGAGCGCAAGCAGCTACATAGTGTCAGTGGTGCTCGTCCTGGTAGTCGGAGCACTGGTGGGTGTCCTGGCGACGGTATCGCATCATCTTCATCATCGTCGGCTGCTACTGCACGAGCCGGCCTCCGCGTCGATCTTGCATCACCATCGGCACCATCATCATCACCGTCATCACCATCATCGCGAGGAACTGCCGCCGTCGCACCAACGGCGTCTTCTGCTGCAGGATCATCACCGTCATCCTGGCACACCGGTGAGTCGACGATTATCCCTCTCCCTCCTCTCCTCTCGAGACGATTCGATCGCATTCATCCTTTCAACGGGAATCAACCGAGCGTGCGATCTGTCGTCCGTCCGGAGAAAATGTCTATCCTAGGTATCCCCCGTTATGAATATCATTCGCGAAACTTGAAAAACGCTACGGCGAAGTTTAATTACTCCGCGTGAGTAGAATGAAAAAATAACACCGCGCGCGCGCTCCGCGTACGCGACGGAAAAGTACGAGCGCGCGATCCAACTCGCGTGTCATCGTCGTCGCGCGCTGCTTATTCACCGATATCGCCTTAAACCAAAGATACCCGCGCGTCGGGAACATTTTCCGCGTTCTTGCACCGCGAGTTCTTCGATCGCATACCCGGAGCGTCGTAATGCGCCCCGATAGCGTCGGCACCGATCGTTCGGCTCGTCATTGGATCGTCTGATACGCCGCTGCGTACCAGTGGGAGGAGAAGGAAGCGTGATTTCCCATCTGGTTGGGAGTAGTAGTGGTAGTAGTATTAGTAGTAGCGCGGGGCGGCGTCGTCGACCTTCGACGAGATTATTACGCGATTCGTGGAACGTCGAAGGCTGTCTGGAAAAAAGCCGCTGATATCTAATCTCGTGCCGGGATGGTAGCGCAGCTGCGCCTATCTAACCCACATTTTTTTCTCTCCCTCCGCGTCTGGAAAACCAGACCGCGCTCTTGCGCCCACATTCCGTCCTCTTCTTCTCTCTCTCCCCCCTCCGACCAATCTCCCTCGCGCTCTCTGTCTCTCGCTCTCTCGACGTACCCTATCTCGGCTTTTCTTCTTTCCGTTTTCTTCCCTTCTAGCTCACCGTCCCTACCCCCCCCCCCCTCACCCTCGACGCTTCACCTCCATCCCTCTCTGCCTCCCTTCCTCCCTCTACTCGGGTAGGCGAACCGACGTAAGGTCCTTCTCGTCGCTTCCACAAAAGATTTATTTCCAGCGGACGCGACGAGACCCGATAACATCGGCGTCGGGAGACACGGAACGAGAGAAACGGAAAGACGGGACGGATAAAGGAGAGGGAATGTCCCTGATTCGATTTGTCTCGCGCGACGACGACGCGCTCGTGGCCCTGGCGTCGGACTTCCGGAACACGGGGGACGTATTGTTTGCCCACCGAGGGCATCGTCGCCGACGTTTCATCGATCCGCTCTCGCTCCACGAGCGTCGAACGCGCGCGCCTAGATACGGAGAGAGAGAGAGGCTCGTACCGGATCGGCCCTCGCGATCCTCGGCCACGCGTTTCGGGTAGCGTGTCGTTAAAAGCCGTTCTTCGTTCCCCGTATCGCGGCAGAGAGACAGATTAGTCACTCGGTCGTTTAGCAGCGCGCAAATATCGTACCAGCCAGATCGCGAAACGCTGCTCGACTGATTACCGGCAGCGTCGATGCGTCAACGTCGCGGACAATGCGAAGGATTGAAACGTTATCTTAATGCACTTTGGACGATCTGCTCGGGTTCGTTGCATGCGTTCCTGAAATTCTCTCTCTCCTCTATCCATCCATCTGTCTCTCCCTCCGGCATAGAGAGCCTCAGCTCTATCGTAGCCACGGTCCGTGCAATTTCCTGGTTCGACAGAGAGACCCCGTCCACCCATCCGCCTTCGATCCGCCGCGAAATCCCGTTCCTAAGGATCGGTCTTCGGTGGAAACCCTCGAGGATACGACGGTGCGCTCCCGATGTACTTCAGTCTCCGGCTTCCGGGCGGAACTTGGAAGTTGCGGGTTCCGCTGGTACGTCGAAGTCGAGAGGTCCGCCTCCCTCGTTCCATTTTCTACCGCCGTCTCACCACCGCCACCACCACCGCCGACGGTGGAACCCCCCCCGTCGTCCCGCCGCTACGCTACGCGGACCATTGTTATTCTAGATTGCATTGCAAATTAGATTACGGAGCGGCGTCACCCTTCCACCCACTTCTCCGTCGCCCGTTGCCCGGCCCGTTGCAACGTCGTTGCTTCGTACGCTTCTCGGTACTAGCTTCTCGTCGTAAACCACCTTCCTCCTTCCCCCTCCACCCCCCCCCCCTCGGCCCCTTCCGCCTCACCGCTTCTCGTCTTCCTCTCTTTTCCAAGCGCCCTGGCGAAACTCACGTTCCGACCTTCGCGAGCGTACACGGATTTAAGTTAGCCGGCAAGTGGGAAATGGCATAAAAAAAAAAAATGAAAAGGGAAATTGTTTTTTGTCGAGAGTGAATTACCTCGTCTTCCTCCGGTATAATTGTTCGGACCGTCGTTTCGTCGGGACGTAGAGCGAGGCATTCGTCGAGCGCGAGATCGCGTAATTTCACGAGATGAGGATTTATCAGCGTTCGCCTCTCCAGTTTAGCGCGAAAATATGTTTCTCGACGTTAACCATTTCCCCCCCTCCTCTAATTAAATACTGAGAGACCAGGGAATCAGGCTAGTCGAGAGACGCGATTTTTCGTCGAGACGACGACACCGAGACGAAGGACGGAAAATTTCTAGCCATGAAAAGATTCGATCGTGCAAAACTTGAAGGGATTTCGAGTCGACGATTTGAAAAGACGGGGGGGGGGGGGGTGGAAGCTACTCTATCAAATCGTCTTAACTCGCTACAAAAGACAGGTGCCTACAAAGAATTTCCTTCCTGCGACGCTGTCCCGCCCGTCCGTGCTCTCTTGTTCGCCCCCGAGAGAAAGCAAATCGATTCCGGTGCAATCGATATTACTCCGACAGGCCCCCGGTTAGCGGCGATAGTGGCGTTTCAACTGCTTTATTTCCTGCCACGATTTTTTCGTTTCGCCCAAGGACCCCCGAGGAAGTGGACGATGGGCTCCTCGTACGGGACGTATCGGCGTACGAGCCGTCGGTACTCGTATATCCGGTATCGATATCCGGTTCTACTCTCGTCGTCGTCGTCGTCGTCGTTCACGTCATCGCTCGACGTTTCTGGAAAATGGAATTTTCGAGCTCTCGACGGCGTACGTGAGGCGCATCCACGAAAAATCCTTTCCCTCCTCGTATGCGGCGTCTCCTTCGAACGCACGGCGAACGATGCTTCTCTTATTTCGTCGTGCACGCGTCTCTCGATTCTTCCTCGGCTTTCCCCACGTGCTCGCTCGCTCGCTCGCTCGCTAGCTAGCTAGCTCGCCCATCTCCTGGGAAGACGCGCGCGACACATGGAAGTGAAAGGTCGGATTTGTTACGAGGCTACCGTTTGGCTTCCTTGAAAAATCGAGGATGCAGACGGTACGTATCCTTGCGTTCCACTACTATTACCCGACGACGGCGCGGCGCGGGGAGCGCTTAAAACCTCTACCTTTTATAGTTTCCTTGCCCCGGCGATGGATCGAGGAGAAGCGCTGATTTATCTGCCTCTCCGTGGGACGGCTTGGCGCGCAAGTTTTGTAGTTTAACTAGTTCGCGATGCTCCCATCACGGACGGAAACCAGTCCTACGGGTCCGGCGAGGGCGCGCGCATAGATTATCGGAGCTAAATGGTTTTAGGGTAAGGGCGGGAGCTGGCGCGAGAGCAAAGGAGCGCGACGCTGGCCAAAAGGAAAATGCCGATGGACAACCTGCGTCGTTAGAAAAATCGTCTCGGCCGGTCATTACTTCCCCCGGGACAAGCCTTTTTTTTTTTGTTATCGGCGATATCGTTACGCGTGGCTGGTAATTGGAAGCCATTTCAACTTCTCCGCGCTACTCTCGCGCGCATGCATAACGTGAAATTAAATCCGATCAATTAAGAGCGCGTATTAATTTTGCTCGTTGATCGGACGTGGTATCAGCGCGTACGTCGATTATTTATTCGTAAATCAAAATTTAATTATCGCTCGCCCTCCGAGTAGTATTTGCCTCGCGACGTAAATCAACGATCCACCCGGTGGGAAAAAGTAATAGAAGAAGAAGAAGAAGAAGAGGAAGGGCGAGGGGGTAGGGAGAAGGGAGAAGCGGAGATAAAGTTTTACTTCGAAATAGGTAACGAACGAGCCCCACGTCCGCAAAGTTATGGAAGCTGATCTCCGGACCGTCTAGAACCGCGACAATAACGATAATCCTCGGCGTACGTACGTACGTGCACTTTAGACCTTCCAGCCGACCTTCCCGATCCAAGATGGCCGTTGGACTGGAGGTGGTCGCCCGCGGGGGCAGGTGGGCAGGAGTAAATATTATGTCTAGCGCTATAGCCGTGAGTCTCCGGTTACGGCGAACTGCGATTGTTTTTCTCCTACCTGCCATTCTTTCCCGGTACGCGAAAAATGTCTGCGCGAGACGGAGGGGAGGCAAACTCTGTCGCGACAAAATCGCCCGTCCGACAATAACACGATTATCGACTTTAATGTCGTTTCCAAATAAGACTTTGGCCCCGAATTAACCCCCTCGGTAACTCGATTTTCGTTCGCTAGCGAAAGAAGAGAATTGCGCCGAGCGAAGCTGGGTAACGTTAATCTTCGGATACGGATTAACAATTAATTTTGCAGTTTTCGAACGCGTCGTTCTAACGAGAAGACGGGTTCGTTGCTTCGGAGTTGCGACGAGGTACGACCTCCGTGTACGTATATAATGCGAGTATAATTTAATTTTACACCGGGAATTCCGTAACACGATTTGCATCCGGCGTAAACAAAAGAATATCGAGACATCGATGCGCAGTATCTCGGAGGGGGTTAACGACGTTCTGAAATTCAACGGATATTCCCGTACATACGGTGGATAAGAGTTTGGAATAATTCGCCGAAGACGGAATGAGAAAGAATCACAAAGAGCGAGCCGTACGAGGCGCTGTTGTTACAGACTAATCCAGAATCATGACAACATCGGTAACGTCGCGACGTTGGCTCTCCGTTTCCCCGCCTTAACGCGCCTCGTCGCGCGATTTTTCTTATTTCGCGACAGCTTTAACCGGCATCCTCCAGATCGTCGATCATGATTCTACGAACAGAAACTTCTTTTTCTCGGTGGTTTTATCTTGTTTGCGTGAGATCGCGATATTCTTAAGAATAATAATGTCGCCTGCACGCTCGCGCCGTCTCCGGGAAAGGGGAACGAAAGAAACTGCCAAGACGTTTGGTACGAGAAAGAGTCACGTACGGAGTAGTCTCACCTTCGGGGGGAAACCTTTCTCGTCCTCGTCCTCATCGTCGTCCTCGTCCTCGTCCTCGTCCTCGTCCTCGTCGCGACTACGTGGCGTCTAGCAAATGCGTTTTTACGACGATTTCGAGATGCGCTCGCTCACGATCCTCGGGCTCTCATTTTACATTCGTGACTGCAGGATCGCCCCGACGTTGTTTTCGTCGTTGGGATTTTCTTCCGCGTGGACGGGCTTGGGGTACTCCTCTCCCCTGCCCTCTCTCTCTCCATTGTCCCCCGTTCTCCTCTTTCTTCCTCTCCAACTCCTACCCTTTTGTCCCGGTCCGTTCAACGATAAGATTTTCTTACTGAGCTTTTCCGCTTCGTCCTTTTCAATAGCTCGCATCCATCCGCAAAATACTCACCGTCGAATGTTCCGCGCCGTCGTATGGGTCCTCGAGTACACCGGATTTACGCGTACACCTTTGACATAGTCGGTGCCAGGGGTTGCCTTAAAGTGCTCGGTAAACCCGTAATTTATTTTAACCCTGCATTCGGTGGGGTTCTTCAATTTCAGGTCAGTGGTCGCATGGATTGCGATGGTGATTCAAATTGTATGTTTTACTTTTACCTGATCTTGAGCCGTATTAGAACATTGCAAAAAAAAATTGTTTATGCGAAATATTTTAATTAAAATCCAAAAGGTGTGGGGGAAAAGACAAAATGAGAATCGTACGTTTCTGTATGCCAGAGATTTAAGAATTAACTTCGATCCTTTCCACACGGATCTTATACATGGTAAAGATAGTAAAATAATTTTTTAGAAACTTTCGTAAATAATGATTTTTGACAGAAAAAGTACCGCGCCGCTTATCGCCTTGTAACGCCTTGGTTTCATTGACGTTCGATTCCAAACAAAAATGAGCCGTACCGAGTACAACATTAAAATATCGCGAGGCAATAAATATTGCAAAGCAACGCTTACGCAATGGAACGTCGTAAACCGTGTACGGCGTGTCTGGGTACGTCTAGGCCTCGCTATCGCGACGGGTCTTTAAGTAGCAGTATCCCTACATGGATCTGCGCGCTAGACACGTCGAGATAAGTAATCTGGCGAAACGAGAAATTTAAATACAATCAAGGTCGCGATTCTTGGCATTCCCGAATCATTATCGCGAAAGAATTCCAGCATAACAAAAAGTTGCCACGCGCAGATACAGGGCTCGTGTGGCCACGAGCGGACCCCGCGCGTAGATTTTGTCAACGTATGTATGTTTAAAATTAACGTTCAGAATTTTCCGTCGATGTTACGCGCTAGCCAATGAAACGCAAAAACAAATTGACTCCCCCACCGAACCCTTCGAACGCGAGCGATGCCAATCGATCTTCCAGATACATTGCGTTCGCTGTGCAAAAAATCGAGATACATCGTTTCATTTCTCGCGTCAGTTTCGCCGATTGGATTCTAGAATAATCTTCCAAGTAACGCGGCTAATAGACGACGCGTAGAGCGCGACAGAGGGGGCTAGCTAGAGAGAGTGAGAGAGAGAGAGAGAGGTAGGTGGCGATGCTCGGTGCACTCGCGTAAAGCGGGTACGGTGTTCAACGTGTACAAACGCTTTACTTTCACGCTCGGGGTGCGTCGTACGCTCACGTCGGCACGGCGCATCACGCTAAGTGCAAAGAGAAGCAATGACCTGATTTGAAATTTATTACGTTTGGGCGACGTCCAAGTACGGTGCATTGGCGCGCCTGCCAAATCCGTACGGGACGAGCCAGCCGGCGCATCGAACGAGGAAATAAAAACAGCCCGAGGGAACCGCTGATAAAAAAAACAAGACGAATGTACATACGTCTCTGCCGTTCTTTGAATTCTTTCGCTCGGCATCGCGCTCTCACTCGGTAGACAGAGACGGCCGACCGGAGGGGTCGGGAGGGAGACAGCGTCGGCCCGAACGCGCTCTCGAATATGACAAGCGCAGAAACTTTCGAATTCGGAGCAACGGGCGGCATCGGCATCGCCGTCACGCGGCATCGCCGCGAGGCGCCGCGACGTTGGAAAGAAGTTTTGAGAATTGTAAACAAGCCGCGCCACCCCCACTCCCGTGTGCTCTGCACCGCGCGAATCCTCTTATTTCGCTGCTTTGACGGACGCACTCGTCTCGCGCCGATTTCAGTCCACGTGCGTGACTTTTGCTAAAGCAGCCTTGAGGCTGTCGTAGACAAGGATTACAGATTTATCGCGTCAACCGCGCGACCGCTCTCTCCCGTCAAATCCTCGCGCGCGTGTACCGTGGCCGCGTGGGTATCGCGAGCCTCCTCTCTCGTTGCGATCGCGGCTTCGATAACACTCTAGCGATAAATTTGGGTCAACGATTAGCGGAACGCCTCGCGCGCGTTCCTAAACGGCCTTTTTGATCGGGGCGCGGGTTTTAGAAACCTCCGTCGTTCGTCTGGGCCGTTCTCGAGCCTCTTACGTCATGGAAAATGAGCGCTCAGACGGGACTAACGAGCTTTGGAACTATGTATACACGGTGACGTCACGCGGACATACCCAGGTTGACGTAAATGTCTCGACAGCGGGCACGTGCGAGGCCTTCTACGTGCCGAATGGCCTGTCTTTATTGCTTTTTCCGGAAATATACTTCGTCTAGACAGCTGAACGTATACATTCACGTGAATCATCTAACTGAAACAACAACGCAAACTTTCGTGCGCAACGGAGCTTCGGCCAGGTCTCTTTTCTTTCCTTTTCTTCTTGTTTCTCTCTCTCTCTCTTTTTTTTCCTTTCTTTTCTTTTTTTTTTGTGTAAATTCGAGATTTATTCGCATCGACGATGCACGAAATGCTTTATCTTTCGACGTAAATTCGCTCGATTCGCTCGTTCCGCGGGAAATTCTCCGTTGCAATTTTGATATCACTCCGCTCGTTCGTTCTCCACGATGGACGCGCGTTATTGTAAACGGCGACGTAATATACGGAAAAATCTGCTAAGAAAACGTCGAGGAGGGTATTTCGCAAAAATGACGCGATTCGAAGAACCGAGAGCTACGCCAGTGGGTAGACGACGCATTCACGTGGTGGCGCGACGCGACTACACGAGCGTCTTAGATGACGTCATAGACGCGACATACCTAACTCACTGCAAATGTAGTTAAGGCACGAGAGATTCCGCCTGGAGACAGCTACGACGACTGTTGGGACGAGGGGAGGGGGCGTTCGGGTACCATGGATAATTCGCGATAAAGGGAAGTCGGATTGGGAAAGGGCGAGGGAGAGAGCAGGAAATCAAATATTACCCCTCCCTAAATCTCTCTCCTGTCCGAAGACCCAAGACAAAGAGTACGGAATAATATTTGACTTTTACTTCCCTTTCGGGCGTCGCGCCGAACGCGCGATCATTAAGTCATTACCGCCGACGGTAGCCGAGCGTGTAATTAAAGTCGCATTTAACTTTGAGCTTGACTTTTCCCCGATAATTTCACTCGCCCTATCGCTGCATTCCGTTATAAGATTAATAGCCCCCCGGACTCGGTAATGAATACTTTTATCAGAACCAACAACTATAATTACGCGAAAACTGTACTCTGGCCGGATAGAGAGGATACAAATAAAGTGCGCCGACGGACGTTACGCGGTATTGAACTTTGTTTTAAAAGAAGCACCGGAGTACTCGCGGGGTATGTATACCGTTCGATGGTTCGAGGTCCGAGGCGAAGTGGATCCTGAATTAGGTGTCTAGGATTTACGAAAAGGAAATGAAAGAGAGGTTGGAGAGGTGGGAGTTGAAGAGCGGGATGGCAAACGAGTAAGAGTAAGGTAATCGGTGTAATTGCTTCAGGTGTGAGTACGGAAGAGTTTGGAAATTTGCGGTATTGAAAATATTTGTATAAACACGGACGACCGAGTGGCTAATTCGAAAATCAGATAACGATCCGAGCGAGCGTGTCACGTTACTCGTAGCGGTTCGTTAAAAATTCGCGCAGCTGTCGTACGTTGTAAAATCGTGCAACGCGTCCGTCCAATGAAGTAAATTGACGAAATTTTGAAACGTTAACGCGCTCTTATTCGAGAGATTCGATGGTGGTAGCCGGCCAGGTATCTCGATCGCTGGCCCTCGAAAAGACCGTCTACCTTTCGCGAAAGCTCCAACGAACGTTTCACCGTATAAACGGGTTGGTACCTTCGCCAAAGTCTGAGCTCCCGAATCGATCCTGAATTCCAGCAGCGAGAAGCATCAGCATTTTCCAGCTCACCGCGCTCCTTCTCCCCCCCCCCCTCTTTCGCCGATCGTCAAAGCCTCCTGGAATCGATCCCGAAGTTCCACCTGGTAAAAAGCAGGAGGATCTTCCGGATGATCCTGATTTAAAACCGTCAGACCTTCCGAACTGCTCGTAAATTCTCAAACGCTGTACGTAGAGGTACGTACACGTATACCGCGGGAGGGGGGGGGGGGGGGAGGGGGTACGTATCACCGCGTTTTACCGGTAAAAAAGCGTACCTGGCGAAGACGCACTTAACCGAAGACGCTAGAGTTCGCTCCGGCATCTGCTTTTCAGCGGTTCTACACGGGATAAAAGTAAAAAAAAATGGAAGAAGCATTTTATAGTCTTGTTCTATGGAATAATTTTTAAAAATATACGCGCTCACCTCAGAGCGCGAGCCTCGCGCGGCATACCTTCGCCAGCCCTCTCGAGGCCACATTTTCTCAGCCCGATTTAAATAAAACTGCCCCTGAGGCGCCGTCTTCCTCTTCGACCACTACCCCCTCTCCGTCCCTCTACTCCTCCTCTCCCCCCCCCTCTTCTTCTCTCCCTTCGGGTACCCCTTTCCGTTCGTCCTTCTCTCTCCTCGTCTCTCCCTCTCTCTCTCTCTCCCTTCCCACGTGCTGCTGATATTCGAGCTTCCAGATCCAGACACTCGGCAGGGTCTCCGGGATGATCGAGGGGGGTGGCGAAGGGGGGTGTGCCTCGACGGCGGCGGCGGAGGGTGGTGAATTCGAGGGTGCTTTTTTGGACTCGCCCGCTGTCTGGGTCGCACTTAAAGCGGAAACGTCAGACGATATCGTCGTTGGGGGGGGGAAAAAAAGGGGATGTTTTCTTTCTCCGCTTTTCTCGGCCTTCGTCCTCTCATCCCACCGTCGCTTCGCTTCGCGGCAAAAGCTTCGCGTTCGGAGATTCGACGAGGACGCGGATTCACCGATTTTATCCGCTGCCAGTGACATCGAAGCGCGACGGACCGAACGCTCGGATTTCGACTAGAAGATTTCCCTTCCGTTCGACGTTTCGAACATTCGCGGCGCTTCTCCTCTTTTTTTTTTGTTGTCCCTCTACCCGTTCTCCACTGTCGCGTCGGGAAAAAAGAAGGCTCGCAGCTGGATAGCGGTTAACGAAGTTTCCCCGCGCAGCGCGTTAAGGACAATTCCGAAGCGGGAAATAAAGTTGGCGCCGATTCGATTACTCGCCGATGGTTTCGTTGTTGGCGAAACGTAGGTACGTACGTGACGTACGTCCGTTCGAATGTAGCGTTACCCGTCGCACCCCGGGCAGGGACCATTGTCGAAGGCTTTACCATTTCCCTGTCGCATCTGCTCGCGATTGTGCGGGTAACGAGCAATCGAAGCATCTGCCACGGTTTCAGACAACCGTGCGGTAACTAGTTCTCGTACCTACGTTTGCCGTTCGTCGAAATTTTCACTTCCATTCCTTCGGTGGACGACAAACGAGTCTCCGCTGGTACGGTGAAATTGTTAATTACAATTCTCGGGAGATCGTCGTTTACAATCGTATTTTCATCGACGGTAGACGATAACTAGACGAGTACCCGTACGCACGCGTATTTCTTGAAACGAATTATCTTCAAAGCTTACGCGCGATAATTAAAAGATGTCTCGATAAGACAAGAGGATTCCTACCCACGCCCGATTTTTTCGCGTTCCCCTTTGACCCGACGACGTTGGCGATTCGACGACACTATTTTCGACCGGAATGCCATACGATCGTTCTGAAATTTTTCATACACTCCACCCCGGCTCTGCCCACGCGTTCACCGACTCGCGTGTATTATAAAGGGGTGGCGTCATCCCTCGCGGAATATTTCATAATGCCTCGTGGACTGGACGTGCCGAACATCCCTCGCAATGTAATGTGGGGTAGGGCTACGTCGGACGATATATCGACTGGCAGTAGCCAGATTTCCCTCTCGATTTTCTCGTCGACCCTGACCCAACGACAGACGCGTAGCCCACCCCCTTTGGGTACACACGATCCCTCTCTCCCTCCCTCCCTACCTCTCTCTCTCTCTCTCTCACTCTCACTCCTTTTCCCTTTCGTACCCCCCTCCGACACGTATGTACCGCGTCGGGGACGCATACAAACGCGAGCGTCGAGTCAGCGATTATCCCCGAGGATCGCTGTGACCCGTAATGAGTCGAGCGAAAGGACTCGTCTCGACGTTTCTTATCAGAATTTCTTCGCAGAACCTTCCTACGTCCTTCTTCGGGTAACGAGCAAACCGATAAGACGACGAGCTCCTCTCCCGTCGACGACGGCGCGGCGCTACGGTGACGCGCCACGGCTCCTTTGTCAGGATCCTTCGAATTCTCCCTCTTCCTACGGGCAGATAAAAAAAATTTCTTGGGGGATCTTCCCGGAATTCACGCATCCAGGGGTTTCTTTGGAGACGACGCGACGCTCAGAATGTCGGAGGACGTCTTAATCCGAGCACGACGCTTTTCCGCGACTAGAGGAGACAGGTTTTCTTTTATCGATTGTCGCGACTGTTTTTTTTTCTTTCTCTCTCTCTCTCTCTTCCTCTCTCTCACTGTCGCGTTAAGTAAATGCACGCTCGGATGTGTCTGCCGGTGCGAGAGATTCGAAAAATATACGTTTCTACGAAATTACCGTCAGTTCGTACCCGACGATTTTACGCTCGTATCGGACGAATGTGACATTTTCTCTTTCCGCGATAGAACTGAATATCCGTGATTGCGAATTATTTATTTCTATTCGTTCTCGCGGTGCATCGTGACGCTATGTCGGATGATTTATATTACCTGCATTTTCGCGCATTTATCATCGTTCGTTTATTCCGATTTTATTTATCGGTACAACGAGTTTCATCGCTACTCGGGAATTAAATTACACGAACGTATCCTCGTTCGTGATAGAAAATTAATCGACAGATTCGACTGGAACGTTTCCATCGTGCGACCTTGAAGTACCAACGGGAGTAACGTCAGCGTCTATCGCATCGAGTGACGTAGCTCACGGAGCTTATGTAAAGTAATTAATAACGAAATGGTAAAAGCGATAAAACGTTTCACTCTTATCGCGAAACGGTGCGAAGGCGTGTTACGACACAAAAAGAACCTCGAGTGACACGTATAGACGATAGAAACGCGGAGGCGGGTGTACGTGCCTCTCGGTCTGTTTCTAAAAACTAGTTTGCATAAACGACCGGTCCCGATTAGATAGCGAATTACGTGGAGACGCGTTTGTCGAAACGCGCTCTTATCTCAACCAGAGTCACTCGTCCACCTTATTACGCGCGTGTCGCTCCTCGATCTCCCTTTTTTTTCTCACTCTCCTGTTCTGCTTCTTTTTTTTTTTTTCTTTTTGTTTGCCCTCGCCTCTTCATCGGTATGCCATGCCGGTCGAGCGGACAGAGGGCAGGGTGACAAAATAAATTCCTGTCCATCGATCGCGTCGGCACCCGCAATCCTATATCGGCTTTACGCCAATCGTCGGAAGGCGAGCGCGTTATATCGAGGGGGTAGAAATTAGGTTATTCGGTCGTAGCACCATACGCCCCACGGGTGGGATGATAATGGCCGACATCGACCCCTCGTAATCGGCGGGCGAACGAACTGAATTTTTCAGAGCCATGAAAAATTCCCGAGGCCCTGGGCAAACCGAGTACCGTGGAGTCGTCCTCTCCTCCTGACTCCCTCCGGATAGGTACGGGCGTGGTAACGGCCGCACTCACGTACCGGAACTCGGCCAGACGAGTTCGCGATTCGTCGGTCCCTATCCGACGGAAATTTACGTCGAGGTCCGACGACTAAAAGCCACGATAAACGATACGAGACGGGTGGCGGAGATTATGGCCGCTTTAAAGAATTCAGTCGTATTAGTCTCTGTGCGGACAGAGTAAACCGTTCGTTTGCATTCGGAGGATTTCTATTTCATCGCGCTTAAATATTTGGAGTCTTGAATCTCACGGTCGTTGGGCGATAAATAAATCGCCTTTGTTTTGATTTTTTTTTTTTTACCAACGATGGAACGTTGCGCGTAGGGATGTCAGGTTGGGTAATCGAGAATCGTAGTTTCGACTTTTGGCATCGGTGTTTGAAATGTGATGCGTGAGCGCGTCGTTTTTGAAGAGAGGCAAGGAGTAAATTAAAAGATGCCAGATAATACCGTTGTACTAGTAGGAATTTTTCCGATATTGTTTGCATGAAATTAAAGTCGATACAGAAAAATAAATAAATTGAAGGTTAATGCCGGAACGCAAAACCAGAGACCCGTTCATTAATCTGGAATACAGTTCTTTTTCATTTTAACGAAACGACACGACTGTCGCCGAGTTAATCAGAACTGCCTGAATATTGGAACTTTTACCCGAGTTTCCTCTATTTCGAACCCGCCGTTCGATACAATTTTTATTTAGAATCATTTCGATATTCTCTGCAGAAATTAAAGTAAATATAGAAAAATTAATAAATTGAAGGTTAATGCCGGTCTGTAAAACCAGACACTCGTTCTTTAACCTAGAATAGTTTTTTCAATTTTAACCAAACTCCACGACTGACGCCGGGTTAACCAGAACTTTCCGAATGTTGATATTTCATACGAGTTTTTTAGAATTCGAGTTTAAGCATTAGATTTAAAATGGAACACGAAGCTCGTATAGAGTGCAAGGGAATAAGGGCGCGCAGGCCCTTCCGTTATAACCGCTTTACTGGAGTACACGTGAAATTAACTCGCATTTTCACGCGGTGGAAATAGTTGGGTAGCCGGACGAGTGTTGCATAGCCGTGAGAAGGTCGGCGCGGTCGAAGCAGACCGCAGACCGCGTCTGCGGTCCTTCCGCCTGCCGCTCTGCTACTTTTTGGACTTTCCTCCTGGCGAGTATGCTCTCTCTCTCGGTGTGTTTATCGATCCTCTCCCGTCGGAGCATCCGGACGATGAATTAAGCCTTTGACCGCAAAAGTAGAGCCCCTCTCGATCGCCTTCCGTTTTAAAATAAAGAATTCCTTTTTTTCCCCCCCCCCCCCCCCCCCTTCTCCGCGTTGCGCGGAGACAGGTTCGCTGGCCGACATTTCGCGGACAGTACATAGCGAGAAACGAGGTAACGCGAAACTATTGTAACGATAGTTCATCGTAGCAATTCTTATCGCGGGATCTCATCGTCCCGAAGGCCTCGGCTTCGTCGAATTATTCCATCGAAAGGTTACACCTCGTAACGCGAAACGCTGCTCAGAGCTCGATGACGTTGAAGTGAAAGTCGGACGTCTAGACCCATTTATTTCTAGACACGGCGGACGTTGCAATTTTAATTCAGTTACGGGTAACGAGTCGATGTCTTAATTGGCGTGGGAGTAGCATTCGTGTCTCGCGTCTCCGAGAATAAAGACTCGAGCGTAGAAAACGTAGGAACGCCGTCGTACCTGTGAAGGTATCGACGAATCCGCGAGGTAAACGGGCCTCCGTTCACCGTGGACCCCCGCAGACGGGATTCGATTATTCGCGGTCTTTAGCGGTTCGATGAATCAAAGCCTCGCCGCTGAGTCAAAGTCGAATTACAACAGAGAGTCTCGCGCCGCTTACTACGACGTCGACGACGACGACGACGACGAGGTGAAAGTCGGACGTCTAGACGTATTTACCCGTAGCTATGTCGGACAGCCGCAATCGCGACTGCATTGCGACAACTGGAAACCTCGGATGGACGAACATGAAGTCGGTCTCCACGTAAGTAACGAGCTACTCGAGCGTGTTTCTGCCGGTATACGAGACATTGTATACCTACAATCGCGGCGACGTCGTACCGCGTCGTACGTGTCTCGCACGCATAAAGGGCCACCGCATACGTCTCTCGCACTTTCCAAATTACACCGTCGTGGCTCGTACGGTTTTCTAAGAAATCCAGAGGGCGGCTTCCTTCGGACTTCCGAGCACGTTTTCGGGAATAAACGAATGACGCCCTCCACCCTCCCCTCTTTTTTTTCTCACGCTTCTCCACCCTCACCCGCGTCGCGCGTTTAACGAGATTAGATGGAACGATGGAGACACAGCTCACGGATTCGTAGAAATCGTGGGATTCTCCGTGCGAGGGTTGCCACGCGAGGAATGTAACGGGTGGAAGATCGATGAACTAGGCGACGCGAAAGTATAAAGGACGAATATTCTCGTCGGTGCATGGAATTCCTGTCACCCTTGTAAGGCCGCGACGAGACCAGCGTATACCGGGGGCCCGCGCGCTCGTGGACGGTCTCCGATCATCGGGAACAGGTTCGAACTCCCGAGGGTCGTTTGCTCGGGCAGGAAAGTGGCGAGAAGAGACAGACGGGGAGAGAGAAAGAGAGAGAGAGAGGGAGAGGGAGAAGGAAGAGGCGACAGGACCGGTCGAAATCCACGTCTTCGGGGCGACAGTTTTCACGACACTTTTAACTACTCACACGACCGTGCCCGGTCTTTTATGTACCGGTGAGCGGGGGGTGTGGGGAGAGGAGGGGTGGGGGGGAGGGGGTTAGGGGGGCCCCAACAACCTCGACCCAGTCCCTGACGAGGCCGCGACCCGAAACACACGGTAACCGGGTCTTAACCTCGACCTCCTCCGCGGTTGGTATCCCCCCACCGGTCTTTTCGACGACGCGACGTGGCCACGTTGTACGTACGTCGGCCGGTCCCGCGGCGCACGGCAAAACAAGACGGACCGGAGATTTGCATATACGAGCCCCGAAGGCTCGTGGGACGACCTGTCGCTCCTGTCCTGTCCGAACGAATCCCGAACAAAATTTCCATCCACTCGTCAGGTCGGCGAGGGATCGATCTTTACGACGGCGCGGCGCTGTAACGCCGACGATTTTGTTCCGATGGTCCGAAAGGAACGATGTGTGTACCTCGTCTTATCGTTTCAGGCTTTTCAATTCTCCCGTTCGTACCGCGTACGCGGGTCTTCTTATCTTCGAGGCGTACGTTCGATCGACCGACGAGACGTTTAACCAGTTTAATCGCTCGAGAGGCGCGTTCGCGCTTGTTTCGAAAATTTCCCAGACGCAACTCTGCCGAGGTTGGTTTCACCGATAACGTACCGCGAGTACGTTACGACGAACGTTAATCCCGTTTCTGTTCGCGAAGCTGGCCGATATTTATGAAAATCTTTTTTGGCATCGGCGAGACGATGTGCGACGATACGCTGTCCAACGGAGTTACCGAAATGCCCGGCCACCGCCTTTCAGAAAGATGAAAAATTCCATACATTCGTGAAAAGCTGGCCATTCCCATGCTCGTGATTTCCCTTGTGTTACGCGATACCACTCTCTTTGAGCCGCCTCGGATCTCGGAGATAACAAGAAAAATACGGACAGAAATATTCTCTGTGTGAGATACCGTAGGCTTTACGACGGGCCGGCGAAACGGTTCTTTGGCCGTCGGGGTCTCCTCGAAAACTCGATCTCGCGACATTTAATTAAAAATCTTCGCTCGGTACGACGGCCACGTTCTTCCATCCACCGGTGAAAAGGACACTGGGCGTCGTTGATAGGAAACACCGAGGAGCTCGCGCTCGATAATTACCTTCGCGAGGCTGGGCGTAATAATACCTTCGTCTCTTCGACGTCTACGAGGACGACGGCGTCGAGGATGACGGCGACGAGGACGACGCGGGGCTATGAATCAACCTTTCGGCGAGCCGATAAGAGCGATAAAGAGGTCGGCTAGTCTAGACGATTACGCAATTCCCTGAAAAGGCATTGATTGACGTTCTCCCTAGATGTGAGGCTTCGCTCGCTCGTCGCGCCCCCCCCTCCCCCCATCGTCGTTCCTGTCCCTCTTTGTCGGCGTCTTTGTCGACGCCCTACCGTACTGCTCCCTTCCTCAAAACTTTAAGCCCCCCCGTGTATCGTCGCGACGATCCTGCCCGCTCGTCCGCGAAAGTCCAGAAATTCCGGGAATCGGGCGTGCTCGTTTCGTCGTCCGTACCCCCCCCCCCCCCCCTCCCCCTCTCGTTTTACCGGTGAGATAGGTAGAAGCGCGCGAGAAACCCACGAAAAGTTGGATGCGCGACGGGAAATGTCAATGACCGGAGTGACAAAAGAGATGGAATGCCGAAACCGAATTCCGCGTTCAGCTTCCGTCGGTCTTTGTGCGGAATTCCTGGGTACCGTTCCAGAGGCAATTTTCGCGCACGAGTGTTGGGAAATGGCAAATGTTTCGGTAACCCGTTCGTTAATTAAAATTGAAACGTTTATCACGAGACTGTGAATCGGTTCGAAGCTACCGTACCGATGACGAGTAACTTTTGCATCGTCGTTAGATTAATTATTCGTCGTTGCGAATTAATAATACTGAAATGATCATTCTCATCGTTTAGTTAATTACGACACGATCGTTTTTATTACTCCATAATTTTGTACGATCGATAATCGAGCTGACAATTATCGCGAAAGATCGAATGTTTCTGAGTAACTACGATGATACGTATTTTAACGCTAAAACAGTCATTATAGCCATTTAATTAATTACGAAGCGATTGTTTTTATCAAGCGTCGATTTACTAGAATCGATAATCGAGGCCTCTAATATTGCAAAAGTTTTGAATAATCCACCATACCGTGCCATTTATATCTAATCGCTTTTCTACCACAAAAATGAAGTAACCACGGAAAAGTTTATTTACCCATCCGTACCGTCGAACCGCTCTAGCAATACATAGATAATTCGCGACGGTTGCGGCGTCGAGTCTCCGAGTCGAAGAGTTACGGTATCCCCTGTCTCGCTCGCACAAGACATTAACCTGCCTACTTCCGATTACGATCGACATTTTTCATTTTCGCCCATTCCCTTCAATGACGTTGCATAATAAAGAATAACCCCGTCGTTAGCCTGCACTGTCATTATGGAAGCCACCGCGCACGCTTAAGAGCACATCAGACGCCGATCGCACTTTTGCACCTTACTTACCTCCGGATAAAGTTACGCGGCCGTTTCTCGGAAACCGCATCTTTAACCGGATCGCGCGATAGCGTTATTATAGTTATTATTATCGTTCGTAAGAAGCAACCGTAATCTGTCAGAGCGTAAATTTCCGCTAGTTTTCTAGCTCGTTAACGCTGTTGCACCACCTCCTTTCGTACCTCGTTCCACCTGCGTTTTCTCCCTCATTATTGTTTACCCATTATCCCCATGGAACTTGCATATGGGGTTCATTGTCCTCTCTCTCTTTGGGGGATACCCCGATGCAGCTCGCAATGTGAAGATCAGAGAGAAAAAAAAAAATACTTACGACCCTGTTAAACCGAACGGCGCAAACTTTTTGTCGTCCACGGGCACAAATATTCGCAGTTTTCCGGTTAAACGCGTCGATACTTTCTTTTTTTTTTGTTTACCGTCGTTCCTTAATTCCATTACCGTTTTCCTCGGATATCGTTCCAAGTTCTAGCTAAACATTTCTGTCGTGGATATTTCTGGCCCGGTAACCGATTCAAGTTACTTCTCATTATATCTTCGCGAGAAAACATTCGGTAATAACAATCTGGAGCGATAAAAGCGCTCGTCGGAAGTCGAAGAGCAAAAAGAAAAATATAAAATCTGTTCTCCCTATTACGAAACCTATTTTCATCGGCCACTGAATTTCGATTTACTCTTTACTACGTTCGCGACACTCAACCGCGAAAATGAACTATACCCACGTTGAACTGAAACATTTATACCCCAGCGTCTTCTATCGCTCGACGATCGACGGAATTAGCGCGAATATTGAGAGCCGGGCCCGTACAGGAAATCGTGGGCCGATTTAATGTCTCACTTATCCACTTGTAATCTCGAGACCAGTCATCGTGACTAAAAGTCTCGAGTGAGGAGACTAACCCGGGGACACGGCGGGCGAGGAAGGAGTCGAGCAAAGATGCCGAGTGAATCAAAGTCGAGTACACGCGCGCTACGCGACTTCTCACTTATTATGCCTAATGACTCAGTTGCTGACCGTGGACACGCATACGCGCAATCAGCGAATCTCTCTCTCTTCTCCCCACCCGTCCACCCCTTCGCCCTCTCTCTTTTTCCTTCTTACCGTTTCTTTTTCTTTTCCCCAGACGTCGAAGAAGGAATGGGTGGAAGGGGGAGGGGAGGGAGGCTCCAGACAGTGACCAGACGTTAGTACGCTCGCCTCGTTTTGCTTTTTAGTCTCGGCCATTTAGACCGTCGTCGAACGCTCGCGGATTTCTTTTATAATCGGACGCACGAATCGCGCGATTATCGTTCAGTCGTAACTGCAACGACGACGAAGGGGAGTGGGGTGGTGAAGGAGTGGAGGGGGTGGGGATCTACCGAGCAAAAATCACTAATTAAGAATTTATCCGAGCCGAGCAACGCGGAAAATGACTCTATCTCAAAATTAACGCGGCTTGAAATTAACGTTCTTCACGATTGTTATCGAGCCTCGCGCCATTCCCTCGCGTGTCTCGAACCAATTTGCCCCCCTCCCCCCTCTCCCCACCGTCTCTTCCTCCCCCCCATCACCCTTCTCGACAGCAGTCCCCCCCTCCCACCATGACGCCGGTAATCTTGCCGTTTTTAATCCGGCGGTACGTGCGAGTATTATCAACAATTCGATTCGCGGTTAGTACTTGCGTCAGCACGGGCAAAAACCGGGCAGATACTACGATCAGTTTCTCGTAGCCTGGCAGGCGCGACGACGACGACTACGACGACGACGACGACGGCGGAGGCGACGCCGAGGTCGGTCACCCTGGTGAACGAACATCGGGACAGGAGAAGAAGACGAAGAAGAGGAAGAAGAAAGGAGGAAAGAGGCTGACCAGTCGCGTCCAGTCGCTGTGTCTGCAGTCAACTGCGTCTCCTCTTTCAGATGTGTCTTCTCCGTCTCGCTTCGCGTTTCGTCCCGCGAACCTCCTCTCCGCCGTCCCTGCCTCACTCGCTCCCACCGTGAACTTCTTCGAGACGAAAATTCTTTCGCGAAGCGTCCGGCGCGCTGCCTCATTTAATGCAGAAAATATATCCGGTTGCCTCCGAAGCAATTCGTCGACCGCGAATGCGACGAACGTTTTCGAGATTTTACATTGGGCCTCTGTGCTGCCCCCCCCCCCTCCCCCTCTCTCTGTCTCTCTCACTCTCATTCGTATCCGTCAAAGAAGCGGGCCCATTAAAGTGGATTATCTGGAAGATTAACGGTTCCACCGGTTCGTCTTATTCGAGTGGGCTTCTTTAGCTCACTCCTTTTTCTTTTCTCACCCGACGGAACGCAAATGTGTCTCTTTCAGCATAATTCACGGGATCGCTATCGTTTCTATTTAAAACTGAATTTATTACTGTCGATGACTCGATGACTAGTTATCGGGCACCGAAGCGAAAGACAAAGAAGCCGCCAGCTGTGGCGGGATCGGCTTAATGGACTTTGGCAAGCCATTGCTACTGCACGTTATGAGCGTTTAATCCATTCGACTATCGGGGGGTCATCTCATTAATAAATTACGAGGTGTCGTTGCCGTTCGACGTTTCGCAAACCGCGAACGAAGATCGTCCATTTACGCACGGACTGCGCGACTGCTGCGGGCAGTCACGTTTTCGAAATTTCGAATCCCCGGTTATTTTCGTAATCGTGGGTCAGGGTCTCTCCCCAATTGATAACAATCCTCGTCGTTCCTTCCCCTCTCGTCGGCTATTCAAACGTCTCTCTTTATAACTTTATACCATCGATATCTTCGCCCTTTGACGATTTACACGAGACTCTCGGCCCCCGTAGTTTTCGGTTCGCTCCACCGTTGTTCCGCCTCTCCCACCTTCGCGGCCGCTCGATCTTAAACAATGGCCGCGATAATTATAATTCGCACGCGCGAGCGCGTTACGCCGCCGCTGCGAATAATCCGTTCGATGATTTCGAACTGGCACACCTGTCTCCCTGAAATACCTACTTCACCGCTCCGATCGATCGAACCATCGACTGAACGTTTCTCGCCTCGGCTCGCAATATATTGCGAAACGTCGCAGACAGACACGTCTAGGCGCGCTTGATCGATCGATAGCCAACGTAAAATACTACGCGACGTATCTGATCGATGCCTATCTGTCGATTACGGTTCTTTTGCCGCGCTCGTGAAACTTCCCGACGTGTCCGCTTCCTCTCCGCCGCTCTCCTCTCGTACGCTGTAATTTCGTGCCTACGACCCGGTGGTTCTTTATCCGACGTCACGTGACCCCGCTAATCGTCGCGGCGCGAAAGTAACCGCTAATTACGGCACCGTCGCCAATCAACGATTCATTGAGACGCGACTGGACGGCGGAGAGGAGAGAGGGAGAGAGAGAGTGAGAGACGAGCAAAAAAAAAAAGTAGAGCGCCACGATTCCCGGAATTAGAATAATTATTCGTGCCCTCTGCGTATCGAGGAGTTATCGGGAACTCGTAATGAATCGACGGGTATAGGATTCGCGTCACGTTCCGATTATGACTGACGGTCGCGCGATACGCGGACTCTCGGTCAACAAATTATACTCGCCGAGGAACGATTAAGAACGATTCTTCGCGTCTGCTACGAGGGGGGATCGTCGATCGAGGGAGAGAGAAAAAAAATTCCAAACGCTGGCGACGTGAAAAAAAAAAAAGATAAAATAAAATTCTCGATGGCGAGCGACGGTTTTTGGTTCGAAAAGTTGTCCGTTTAACGGTGATTGGCCGTTCGAGGGATACTTCGCGGTGACGGACAAACGGGATTTTCGATTCGAGCGTTATTTGCGACGCGCGTTCGCCCAAACGATTTGTTGCGCGCGCGAAATAAAAGGGAAGCAACAACAACAAAAAAAACACAGGATCGCTCGGCATTCCACCGGCAGGGAGGATCCCCGAGAGATTGGGCAGATTCGAGATACAGTCACGAACGCGTGGGTGGACGTACGTAAATAGCCGAAAAGTTATGGCATCACTTATTTCACGTGCGGTTAACGCGGCTGTTACGCTCGACTGAGTATCGCGAGGAAAGATCAATGTACGTGGAAAGATATTAGAGTTAAGAAATCGACGAGATCTGACAATGAGTCACACCGATCGAATCACTTTGGTTCGAGATATCGATAAATAACGCCGTTCTCTCTCGCTTACGAAAGACCCGCTATCTCTCCGAAAATAAAGACGCCGTTTTCGTCGGCTGGTATTTTTTTTTTTTTTTATTGAAATTGCTTTACGCGCGGAACGACAAAAGCACAATTATTTCCACCCTGTTTTTTTTTCTCTCTTTTTTTTCTATTCGCTCCGATCTCGACCACTTTCACTTTTCCTCGATTAACGTAAGACGACTACCCCTTCGATAGGTATCGATTTACCTCGTACGCTTGCATGCGGGTCAACGACACCGGCGTACGAGTCTCAAACGTAACGCTTCCATACGCGTTACGGGTTCATTTCGATCCGTTCTTCTTTTTTTTCCTACGATTTACCCTGGTTTTCGTTCCTTTGAAGTTTAAATAATTGCACTTGAAAACTGTCACGCCCGATGAAAATTACACGCTTCGAAATCCCTTCGCGTCGCTTTAATTCCCACGACAAAAGAGTGGCGCATTGTGTACGATTTACATTGGATATAATTTAAACGAGATTTTCTTTTTCCTCCGATCGCCCGCCCCCCCCCCCCTTCCCCCCTTCGTCGTTGTCGAATATCGACGGGAGTAAATAAATTTCATAATTTATTCCCAAGCGACTGATGAACACGGACCCGTTCTATAAATATCGACCGAATCGACTATCGCACAAACGTGTACGATATCGTACGTACATTGATTCGTCGCAATTCAGTCGCCGATACGCCAAACCAGGTATTCTCAGTTTGAAATTTTCGCGACTCGTACGGTAAACAGAATAAAATTGAAGCGGAATGTCCGTTTAATTCGACATGAATGCGGTAATCATTCGAAGCGGCATTATAACGTACGCTCGCAAATTTTATCGCGTCGCCGGGACATCGGATCTTCATTCAGGAATATTCCAAATCTTTCGTCCATTCGATCGGCGATCCGCGTCATTCGATCTAACAATAATTCTTCGAAACTTATCGCTGGCCGCCCCCGATCCTGAAACTCTCCTATTCCACTCCTCGATTCTTTTATCGACGGGTCACACTTATCTCGCGTTCGTTACCAACGATACACGTATCCTTGCGCCTTTTACCGAGATCAGAATTTATTACGCAGATATCGGCGTAAATATCATCCCGGGCTGAATGTCCAGCGACTACTCCCCGACACTCTCGGCCTCGACTACCCGAACATAAAAGATTTTACGAGACCCGAGGCTTAGAATTCCACGCGTTGCATTCTGACCCGGCCGTAGGGAAAGAACGAAAAAGAGTAGTTGTCGCGTTAAGTTTTGATGAAATCGATAGTCTGGCGTCGGGGAGAATGAGAGATTGGAAAAAAGAGAAGGAAGGCACAAAAAGGGGGGAAACAAAAAAAAAAAGAACGAGCGAGGAAGATTAGAGAACGGTTGAGAATACCTGACCTACGCGTTTCGATCCCAGCACGCGTCCGGCTCGACGGGGTCCCCTAACGACATTCGAAATAATCTGGCGCGCGAAATGGACGTGGGCCGATATTGGTCTCTCGGGTGTGCTGGAACTGGCGGACACCCGATCAAAAAAAAAGGGGGGGGGGGTTAGGGGGTGATGGGGGGGAAAAAAGGGACGCGCGCACATATGTAGGGAGACCGACATCGAAACAATCTGCGACACCCCTGCAATGCCAGTTGGGAAACGACGACGGCGGCTACGAGGATGACGATGACGACGTCGACGGCGACGAGGACGACGAGAGGACCGGAGAGAGTGTCATGACATTGGCCAATCACCGTACACCCAGGGTGACGCGAGTGTCGCAGTACCCAGCGGCACCCGACGCTTTTCAAGTTCGCGTTTCACTTTGTCCTACGTAACGCACATTGTTCGTGACATCGATCAAACTGGACTACGATACCTCGTTAAAGGCCCCGAAGCCTTTTGCGGCGGAGATGCACCGGTAACCGGCGAATGGGGCCATTGTAAACGATTGATAGGATTGTCCGAGTTTAACTTCATAATAGATGTCTGAGCGGTTGTATTATCCGGATTTGTATTCGCGTATGGCGAACCTGATTGTCTTCTTTGGATTTTAGTTTTGTCGGCCGGTCGCGGTCTATTGGAATCATTTTCAATAATATCGAGCGTTACGCCGTACTCGCGTTACGTAAAGGGATTCGTTATCGGGAGCGCAATCAATGAGTGCACTCGTCCGTGGTTTGAGTCTAATCGATCGGAGCGAGACTGATTCGAATGTATGTACGGGAGGGGGAGCATGGTCACGCGTAAACTCGTAAGATTTATCGTTTATTACGAAGGGGCCGGACCAAATCTGTTGGTAGTCCCTGATATCGCGGTGGCATTGTCTTCCCCCCCTTGATGAGCGATTACCGAGTACAGATTTAAGGACAAGAGAGGTTGCGACGATACCGTTGCTCCTCGGGGCGATTCCGTTCGACGAACGATGCGTTACTGTACGTATAGGTAATCGAATAATTTTATTAGCTGCTGATACAAAGATACGTTTGAGTCACCTGGCGAATCGAGGTGTACCGAAGGCTTTTCTGTATCGGCGTATAGGTAATCTATTCTCCGGACATGCTGGAGCGTACGCGGGTCAATCGATAGCGATGAAGATAATGAAGTAATTAATACGTAAGGAGGACAGTTTGTAACGACAAAACGACGAATATCGTGAGACACGCGCGTAGTGTCTTTCGATGGAAATATTTGTTGCAAATACGACCACGCAACATCGATAAACGTAATTCGTTAGGAACCAGTATTCGAACGGAGCGTTGGTAGAGTCACCTTAGCTCGCCCATTAAAACTATAAAATCTCGCGGTACTTTGCAATCTTACGCAACCCGGGGGTTCGCGTAAAGCTTATACGGAAAACCGACGCGCCGATCTGTCGTACGCTCGTCTCGGTGTCGTCTAGAAGAACCAAACGCCTTCCTACGTCTCTCCAAATGGTACATACCGGTTGTACCATCCCTGATTGGAACTACAGCACTCGGCAACCCCATCCTAGCGATAAGGCAGCGCGCTGTCTGTCGCGAAGGGCAAATAAAGGGAGAGAATGTAATCGAAAGAGACGAGAAGGGGGGCAGGGCAACACAAAAAAAAAAAAGAGGGAGTATAGAGACAGAGTTATCGCGTTCGTCTGGGCCACGTCGCGACCAAGTCGACTTGCAAAGAAGGAGGAAGAAAATGTGCAAGAAGGAAGGGCAAGAAAGAGGAGAGGAGGAAAATAAAAGGAGGAAGAAGAAGAAGAAGAGGAGAGGAGGTGGAGGCGTTGGCGGAGAAGGAGGAGGAGGAGGATGGGTGGGTAGGTAGGGTGGAAAGAGAAGGAGGAGGTGGAGGAGAAATAGAAGGAGCAGAAGCCACGAGTCGGTGGAGGTGGAGGTTGCTCCGCACCGGTCGGTGCAGTGTCGAGACGTGGAGCGAGGAGGGTGAAAGAGGTTGGCGGGGGCAGACGGGGCGCGGAAGGAGAAGGAGGACGACGGAGAGAAGAAAGGGGGGAAACGGAGGACTCGTAGCGGCGGCCCTGAGATATGATAGCCGGTTATCATACCTCCCCACTATCTCGTTTTGCCGCCCTCCCTCGCCGCCCGCCCCCCCTCCCCCCTCCGCCCTTTCTCCTCTTCCTTTTCTCCTTCCCACCGTCCACCCCACCTTCCCACCCCGCACGAATCCCTCCAACCCACCACCGCGCGTCTTTCGCCTCTCTCCGCCGACCCTCGTTCGGCCCCAACAACCTCCTGTCTAGACGGCGCGCACACGCGCGCACCCACCGTCGCACACGGATACACACGCTCGCGCGCACAACTGCCTCGTGCGACTCCCTCGGTGTGTATTAAGCCGCGTCCACACGCACGGGGACAGACACGCGCTCGCTGGCTAGCTTGCTTGCTCGCTCGCTCGCTCGCTCGTTCGTTCGTTCGTTCGTTCGTTCGTTCGTTCGCTAACGATAAAGCCGCCGCCACCACCACCGACGGGGTGGTATGTAGCGAGTCGGAACAAAAGCGAGATATCAACGCCAGCGTCTTTCGGCCGGGGCCTGGAGCAGGCGGACGAAACGCGGACGTTAGCCAACGTCCGACTCATTTCGATCGCGCCCGGTTGAGACGACAGAGAGAGAGAGAGAGAGAGGGGCTTCCCCGAATACCCCTCGAAAGGGAAACTCGCTAACCGGGCTCTACGAAAATATTTGAACTCAGCGGTGGCTTTTGACTCGCCGGTGGGAGCGAGCTTACTCGCGCGGTACGAGACGCGATCACGAGTTGGAGTCGAGTACTGGGTATCTGGAGGGAAAAGTTTCTCGAGTCAGTGAAGAGAGAGGTTCCCTCCCCCTCTTGGTACCCCTCGCTCGGCCTAAGTTTCGCGTCTATCGAGGAAAAGGGTCGGTCGTCTCGGCCGTTAACGTAGGAAAGTTGCGGATGCTCCTCGCGGAGGCTCGAAAAGTTAATTACGTAATTGTATTACGGTACCGGGATTTTATGGGTGGAGGAGGGTCGGCTTTCGAAGGACGCGACCTACCACCCCGCGAGGAGGGATCGCCGTCTCATTGTATTGAAATACTTTTATCTGGAGGCGAAATTTAATATAAGTCTGTGACTGGCTGGACGCGCGTGGGAGAGTCGGTCGACGGGCACTCTAATGGAAAAGTTCGCTCTCGGACTTGCCGAAATGGCGCGGCCGATCGTAGAAATAAAGCCTTAAGTCTCTCTCAATCTCTCTCTCTCTCTCTCTCTCTCTCCTGCCGGCAAAACTCTCTCCGATGACCGGGCACGTGCACGGCCCGCTGGTCGTCAAAACATAGATCGCAGTCAGTCAAAACGACATTAGAGGCAGACGGTTCGCCGTGGCACGACCTTGGCCGAGGTAAGGTCAGGCGTCGAAGTTCCTTAAGGCGCGCCTATAGTGACGGCGTCGCGAGCGAGCCCGTATGCGAGAGCTCTTGCGAGACTCCTCTCTTCTTCTTCTTCTTCTTCTTCCCCCTCCCCCCCTAATTCTCTCTCTCTCTCTCTCTCTCTCTCTCTCTGGCTCTCTCCGTCTCACGCTCCGTCTGTATCTGTCTATCCGTATCTCTCTACCACCCTGTTCTCTCCCTTCCTTCCCCCTTTTGTACTCTTCCTCGCTCTCAGGAGCGCGGGTGTGAGAATTCGTCTGTGAGACTTTGGCCCCTCGGTGTGAGACGGTGGCGAGCTTGGTGGGGGCCAGAAGCGTCTGGTAGTACCGTAAAGAGAGCTCGTGTGCGTGCGCGTCTGTGCGCGCGTATATCCCACCGGGCTCGCAACACGCACACTCGCCGATACGAGAGGAGGAACTCTTTTTGAGACTCGTTTGGGAAAAAGATATCCTTTCGCGACTTCTATGGGATCGAGGTCGACGCGGATTATGCGACGTTACCATCTCGCGATCAAGGCCAAGGTGGAATCGCAACGCGCTCGAGAGGTAACCATCGCGCCGAATCGATTGGGAGAGCTCTCGATCGGGGTGTCGCGATTATCGATCGACTCTCGGCTAGCCCGACTTTAACGACGCGACGCGCCGCGAGACGAGAGTCCTCCTCCGTCTGCCTCTTTCCTCGTCGTTCTACCGCGTGTCTTCCGCGATTAAATAAAGACTGTTTCGGTACGCGGATGGGATTACCCGCGCGTCCCCACCGATGCCCATATTGCATCGAACAAGTGCTATCGATCCCGAGCGACCTGACGGTCGATTCCGGTGAGGCTGAAGTATCAACCTGTTATAATTTCAAGGGTAATTTCACCCTCTACAGGGTAGAGTGGCACACTCGAATTAATGGAACCGGCTGGAGCACCGTCGACGAGAATAATTCGCGCGAGTGAATGTACGTAACTGCACGCGCGCGCGGAGAAATCTCCTTCCTCTCCTCACGGAGATTTCGGTACTCGAAATTCATGGGGGGAAGGGGGACCGAGAGCGCCAAGGTGGGGGGAGGTTGCCTTCCACGCGCACCTAACGAAAGGTAATTACTTTCCGCGCGATACCGTGCCGCGCGCGTGTTTCGTACGTCGGTGAAAATCTTACGACCCTCCGTCGAGAAACTCCGTTGGCGAGCGAGCGCGCGCGCGCGCTCGCTCGTCGGAAGATCGAACGCCAGACGATACTCGTCCATCCGATCCGACACTCGCGAACCTCTTCGACGAGCTTCGAATTCGCATGAATTTATCGAACTATCGCTCAGCCAGACGAATTAGACGCTCCAAACTCTCGGGACTGCGAGCGACTCGTTTCAGGCTTCCCAACGCACCAGAAATCCCTCCGTCGGCGACGATATACACTCCCACAAGGATACTCGTGCGACGTCCTGTCGCGGGGATATCATCGCCGACACCGAGCCACGCGGATGATTTTTGCGTCGCGCTACTACGACATACCGGCTTAACCGGCTGCTGCCTCGACCCGCGCGTGCGCCATTCGCCCGGTGCGCCAGTGTGCGTACACGGGTTTTGTCGATATTCCCCAACACCGACCTACACACCGGCGAGACCGGCTGCATAGGACGCGCGCACCGACACAGACGCGCGCGCCTCGGCCGATTGGTGTGTGCGCGCGTACCGGTGGCTGGCGGTGCACGCGAGAAGGAAAGAGAGGGAGGGAGTAGTCTCCGCAAAGGAGGGCTAGCGAAGGGCGACGGAGGGGCGGAAGGAGTGGGTAAATGCGACCGCTGCCGCGTCGACGAGCGGTGGTGGGGATGACAGTCACCGAATGGGGGAAAGGAGAAGGGGGGAAAAACGCTCTGAATCGACGGTGCTGCGGCCTGACAGCCACCGGACGAATTCAGTCTGCCGCTGGACTTGGAACGCGTTGGGTGTATCGACGAACACTGTCCACGGTTTCTTTACTCGCGATTACAAACTCTACTTTCTAGCGTTCGCTTCGGTCCGTGCAACGATAGACCGTCTCGCGACGAACGTTTTGGTACGCGGGTGGAACGACGACGAACGACGGGGAAAAAGAAAGAAAAAAAAAACACGAGATGAAACGCCAAGTTCTTTTCCCGCAGTGCATGGAATATACGCGATAGCGGTGTCTCCGTCCTTAATTCACCGAACGACGCGCGAAGTCGTTTCGATCGTCGAGAGTTTTAGCAACTTTCGCAACGACACGCCACTGACATTTCTGCTCGAGCCAACGAGCGGGAAGTCGGCCAATACCCCGTCTTTTTCTATCGCCGCCGTCTTTTTCGTCGGCGAGGGTTACTCGGCAACGAGAGATCCGAGAAAAGGGGTCTAGAGAACGACGCCGGGGGAGACTGAGGATCGTGTCGGTAGAAAACGGTGGAAACCGGCCGTGAGACGCGGAGAGTGCGGCGTTATCGATCATCGAAGATGTTTGTGGGACGACGGAACGACGAGGCTGCGATCGAGAGCGTCTCGTATGCCGATGGAGATCGGAACGATGGGGCATTCTGAATGAAACGAGCCGAGAATCGCGTGGAAGAGGGGAAAAAAAAGAAACGACTGTTCGGGAGTCAAGGTCGAGGCTGTCAAAAGACAAGGCGCAAGCTAGTGCATTATTTAACGTCCGTTACCCCGCTATAAGAGACGAGAGATTCCTTTTACCCGGACGACGCGCGGGACGTGTTCCTCCTCCCAGAAGCCTCCAGGAATTCTTCACTTTTTTCTTCGTGTGACATTTCAGCCTTGTGCCCCGCTGCTCTCGCCGCGAAGCTGTACGCCATACGACAGACATTCGCGTAGCGGGTGATGCGCTCGTAAGAGTGCTCTGTAAATATCGAGGCAACGGGGGAGAGAGAGAGAGAGAGAGAGTGAGAGAGGAAAAAAGGAGAGAACCTTGCGCTCGAGGTGCACGTCATGCGTCCATTAGACACTCGTTAAACAACCGTAAGGCCTGCGGTCAAGAGGGATCGGGAGCGTGGAGTACCGGATCCAATCGAATTAAGTAGAAACGAGGCCGTTTCCTCCTAACGGATCGGATCGATCCTCGTCGACACGAGCGTCTGGAATAATCGACCACTTTCCCGAGGCCGTCTCACGATTACGCGCGGCCAGTCGAGGAAAAGGGATTCCCGTCGAATTCGACGTACGAATACGAAGAAAGAAGGTCGAACGGGTGAGAAAGGGAGAAGCGAAAACAGTGGACGGTGCGTGACAGAGAGGAAAGGAGAATCGGAGAAGAAGGAAACGAAAGGAGAGTCCGGGAGTGTTTATGCCAGCTTGACAGCTGACGGTCAGTGGTTTCCAGCACGTCGACAACCTGGCGGCTCCGTTCAAATGAAGCTGAGGCGTCGCTGCATGCAGACGCTCGGCGTCTCTGTGAAACAGTTGAGGAGAAAGCTGCTTGAGCTGCGCGCGCGAATCCTCCACGTACAGGGTTCGAAACCACGCGACATGGCCCTAGTGGTACGTTGATTAAACCATTTTTGTTTTCTTCTTTTCTACGTCCTCTCAGGTCGAACGAACGAACGAAAGAAACGTCATTTTGTTTCCGACGATGGGTGGGTAATTGCGTATGCACGCGTTGCGTTAATTACAGTAAGTTCCTCGATTTACTATCGCGATCTGTGATTCTATATTTGCGAAGGTTTTTAAAAATACAGTCCTGACAGCAGTGTCTAATTAACTATCCATTCGCGCGGGACGCGCGGTAGTTACATTACCGACGCGATATAAAATAACCACCGCGTCAATATTGTCGTTAATTAAGCATAACTCGAAGCGACGTATCCGAAAATAGGGCACGTTTGATATCTACCAGACGGTGGTTTTTTAATCATTTAATCTTGCGAACCACGTGTTATCGTGACACTTCTTTCGACTATTTCCGTTGCGCCTACATCGAATGCGATCCACTTCGCGCGAGATTAAATGGGCAATCAGACCTATTTTACGCGACTTTATCGATCTGACGTAATAACGAGATGTTCGTGTAATTCGATGATCGATAGTTTCGTCGGTTGGTGTATTTCGCCGGTTAACCCTTCTTCGAATCGGGCAATTTCTTTTTCAAATACCCCGAACGAAACCTCAAGCCGGGATATTAATCTGTTTTATTTAAATTATCAGCCGTCTCGCGCGTGACCTTTGTCAAACCGAATTTCCACCGTTCGCGTAACGCGAATTCTTCCTTCCCTCTCTTCGCGCGCATTGCCAAATTGACAAGCGGCGCGGCGGTGGCGCGAAAGTATCGGTCGACGAGGCACGGCCGGGAATAAGGAAAATAGGAAAAACGAGCTGTACGAGGCGACGGAGCGCGGGCATCGCGTAAGACCGAGCGGGACGGGGAATAATGAAAGAAGGGAGAAAGAGAGAGGCCGTTACACCGTCTGCCTCGTGTTTCTTCCGTCTGGCCCAGAATGTGAGTCGGGCTTTCACTGCAGTTTTCTCGTCTGGGTCGGCAGCCCGCCTCCCTCGTTCCCGCCGCTGCTCTCCGCCCTGTCTCTCTTTCCCACTCGCCGTCTCTCTCTCTCTCTCTCTCCGTCCCTCTTACATCGGTCGATACCTTCGCGTAGCACTTTTAAATGTCATCAGCCCGATCGTGAGGTCGACTACGTCGTCCGTGAGACAGACGGAGCGGAGGGGGAGTAAAGTAAAGAGGTAGAGAGACAGAGTGAAAGAGAGAGAGAGAGAGAGAACACAAGCGGGTTAAAAGAAGTTTCCCAAAGATACGCTGCCTCGGCATATCCGACTAATATCCTTCGTCATTCCCACGAGGAAAATCCAGAATCCCGGTAAATATCTCCCTCGTTGGCGAATTATCTCGTTGGCCGATTCCGTTGCATCGGAAATCCAGGACATGGCGCGTAAGTAATTGGAACAAAACCTTAACGTACGTACGAGCGTCTCGTACGGTACTGATTTATCGTGCCGCGAATCTAACGGTTTATCTAATCTGGCTCATTAGTATCGAAAGCACGCCCCGTTCGTTAACATACGTTGCGCATGCATTCCCCGTGTACGTGTGTATCAGCTCGAACGTCACACACACGTACGCGCGTACACCGGGAACGAATCACGCTCGATCGGGAGAATAGGCTGAGCGTGCGCGCGTGCTTCTGCCTCCGTAATTGGCACGGTAAATATTTTTTCAATGCGAAATTAAGGTCAACAACCGTTTTTTTTTTTTAGTTCACTCTTTTTTCTTCCTTTTTTCTCGTTGTTCGTCGAATAACCTCGGTGCCGGCATTAGGCCGTGGGAAACGTCGGCGTGCGAGCGCGCGAGCGTTTACACGAGTGCAGCATCCCAGCTCTGCACCCCCGTCGATCGACCGTATCGGCGCGCATTTCGCGTTCCACTTTACTCTCGATCGAAACGGCTCGCGTCGTAGGATACCACGGGTCTGCGTTTTATAATGCGTTAAACGTTTTCAACGATGTTTGCCCGTACCACGAGTGGACGGGTCGAGAGCTTCCGTTGGGAAATCGTATCCACCGCTCGCTCGTTTCCTTTTTCTTTTTTTTCTTTTTTTAAGTTGGTTTTAAAGATAAGTGGTAATTATATCGCGTCTAGTTCTCGAGATTACAAAATAATTTCGATTCGAATGGATTTTTAAATACGTCCTCTCGTTTAACGGTTGGCCGAGAACCATTTGACCCCGACCTCGTCCGACGATAACGTACCCAACCATTGATCTGCGATAGCGGTCAACCATCACGCGTGTACGTTCTTGTTAACCCTTTGACCACTATTGGCGCCTAAAGGCGCTCGGAAAAGTTGCTCTCGTGGTACGGCAGGCGCCCATGGGCGCCCGAAATATTTTATCGACCATAGAGTATCCACTATGACATAATGATACAAAAAAAAGGAACAAATCTAGATCATGCACATCTTCGAATATCTCTGGATCTTCAAACTATTTCTAAAGCAAGCAAACGCATGTGATTCCTTGTGAAATAATTTTCAGTAGAATAGAAATGCTATAATTATTTCCTGATCAACGTACTCGAAATACACTTGATAGAGTAAAAAAAAGTTTGGAGATCTGAAGATCCAGAGATATGCATGATCTAGATTTAAGTCAAAAAAGGTTAAAATTACTGTTAAATTTTCAATATGCGCCCTAACAATGTAGAGTACGAATAAGTAAATAACATTGGTTTAATGTCGCGACATTCGGTACTTTGATTATCTCAAATACATTTTCCCAGAAATGCAACGAAAAGTTGCACCGTTCCCAGTGAATGTCGCGATCGAATTCCCACCGTCCGCCACGGCTGGCACGTCCGAAAGTCTGCCGCAATCAAAGGGTTAATCTTGTATCAATGTCGTTGTTTCCGGGTGGCGCGCGTTACGATCATCCAACCGGTGTAAATTCAGTGAACGGTAACTTCGGGAGTACGAAGCGTTGCACCGATGTAATTGCGATTCGTGCACCTGTAAGGCAGGAGTAACGTTACGCGTCATTGGTGCTCGCAATGCCATTGTACTGGTACAATTTGCTCGAATACATTTACCATTAAGCACACCGGTCTCTCCCACGACAATAGCTTCAATTTTCCAATCTCCAACTGACTTATTATTGGTTCTCGTGTTATAAAAGGTGAGCGTTAAAAGGGAATTACGGGAAATTACGTTCGCGTCGTTCATTGACTGGTTCGCGCGCGCAACGTACTAATAATAAAATTGCGACAATCGCGACGCAATTTATTTTCGGCACGTCGGGAACGTCCGATACCGGGGGAACGACAGTTTGCAATAAACAGGCGGGTGTTGGATTCCTATCTGTCTCCATGGCTATCGCGGACTCATTAGCAGAAAAAGCACGTTACTTTTTTTTTGTCTTTCTCCATTCCTCTCTTTCTCTCTCTCTCGCTCTCCCCTCTACCTCTACACCGCCAGTCCTTTCCTTGAACGTCGCCGCCGACCTAGTGCTATCGCCACGTTACTGATACCGACAAGAAACTACCGTCGGCACGCAACCCTCTCCACGGTTTGCATGTGGGCGCGTGTAATCACATTTTATTCTCCCCCTCGCTTGCGGAAATAACCGAGATATCGTACAATCGCGGGAGATTGTCGCACGAACGCGATGAATTATTACGAGGAAGGGCCTCGGTACTTTTCAGTAGGGATTAGGTAAATAATAAAGACGTCCAACGGCGAACGGTAATTTTATTCGCTTATGAGCTTGTCATGGCACTTACCCAAAAGCTCGCTTCACCCTTTCGCGATTCGTGAAAATTCTGCCGGGTTTAACGTGAGTGAAACGGAACTCACGTTTCTACGCGTACAGCACACTTCCGTGTCGAGAAAATGCATCGTGCACGCAAACAAAATCTTTGTCGACGACTGCGATCAGTAGTCGTAGCGAAACCGTACCCGTAGCCGCGACTATTCCGGAAGTATAGCGAAAAGTATTCCAATGCCCCCGGAAGTATTCCGAACGCGCTCCGTATCGTTAAACGGAACCTCGGTAAATCCTCGACGTTTCGCGACGCGAACGTTAACGTTTCCCCGTCGACGCGAAAGAGCAGCAACCTTAGTCTCGTCTTTGTCGGTACGACAGTTTCGCAAGTTTTGAAATTCGTTAATTTCGTTGGAGTGGCACTTTCTTTTTTAAAAAGTTGGCGCGCCAGAACTTATCCCACGCGAAAAAGGAGTACGTGGCGAGCAGTTAGCGGGCAAGCAGAGGCGGCGGGTACCCCGGTGTTTTAAAGGACTTCTCGTAATTAACTGTCTAGACTCCCGACGCTATTATCTGGGCCTCGTTAGCGTTATCTCCGTCGAGCGGGGGAAGCGTCTGCTGGAAATTACGCAAGCGTGCGTACACCTATGCGCGTCCGATCCGCGTCTATAAATGCGCAAAAACGGCCTGGCGAGCGCGCGACGACGCCCGTGATCACGTCACTCTCTCCCGTCTTTGGGTTTACGGTTTGACTTTAATCAGAAATTAATTAACCTCCTTCGGACCTTAATCGTACGAGAGACGCCCACCCTCGCCTCTGTTTTTTTTTTTCCCGCGTGCACCGTATTTGCCGTTGTTGCAACAAATTCAAAACTCTTCGAGAAGCGTTTACGCGTTAATAAACTCGTTCGTAACGCACTCGCGGTAATTGCATTGATATTGGAGAGGGCTCGAAACCTTTTGGCATCGCGTCCCTTTCGTGGCGCATCCTTTTCAACTTTGTATGTTTTTCCTTCGTTCTTTTTTTCTCTCACAAAGTCGCGTCACTCGGTACGCGTAGCTGGGGGAGGGGTGCTGAACCAAAACAAAAAAAAAAATCTTGCGCTCGTTAAAGAAAATGTTTGTCACTTCCCGCGTTTACACACGTTGGATAGTTTTTTTTCTCTCACTCTCCCTCCCTCTCTCTCTCTCTCTCTCTCTCTCTCGTTGTAGAGCAGGGCAGTGACGTCGAGGGTTTTCGTAGTATGATTCATTGGACACGGTACGCGCGGGGAGAACGCGTCACATATGCATGAATCCCAAAGGGGTTACGGGCACAAGCGATCACGAGATCCGCAAGGACGTAATCGTGCGTGCACGAGGTGTATCCGTAAGTCCGTTAGATGCTGCGCGATCATCCGCATCGGCTTTGCAAAAATTTTCCCTCCGCGGCTGTCTGTTAGCTATGATTTTTTTTTCTTTTTTTTTAAACTTTCGTTATTGCGCAACGGATCGCGGAGTTCCGTTCCTCGCGGACGACGATCGGATTTTCATCGTAAAACTACGTAATAATGGAGATTTATTCGTCGGTAAGAGCGGATCGGGGGGGGGGGGGGGTGAATAATGTCCGTCGTTTCGTTCACTGCGCGAAAAGGCCCTCGTCGGCGATCGATTTGTTAATCCATCCTGAGAAAATAAAAGAGAAACGAGAAGCAGAGGAGAGCCGCTCGATGGTTTACGTACGTCTATCCAACTTATGCCGCGCAACATTGGAAAGGAGTATGTAAGTGGAATAGGTCGCGGAGATAGCGGAGACAGCCAACAAGTATTGACTCGAACGTTTTTCGAAGCTTTGTCGCGATGTCCGCTGTTTCGACGGCGCGAGCGTACGTACAACCGAGAAATAGTATTGTTTAAACAACGTCGATGAGCGACGATAATAGACCGAGGAGAAGCCGTAGCCGGAACCACAGCTCGTCCGACGAGCTCTTTCGACAGATTATGACAAACCGCGCGAATCGTCGGTCTGCTTTTATCGTCGTGAAATTCTAACGTGCCAGACGCGAATGCCAACGATGCTCGTTGTTATCGTTTGCTATGCCACGATGGTGTGCGGCTGAATTCAATTGCAACGACACCTCGTTCGTAATACACTCCGGATTCGTTATCGAAAAGGATTTTCTTCTTCCCCCCCCCCCCCCCCACCCGTCGAATCCGTGGGGTATATTCCGAGCAGAGGGAGAGAGAGAGAGAGAGAGCGGTGGAAACAATCGACGTCTTATCACCTCGTCCTCGCTAACAGCCGCCATTATTTGCAGATCACGAACGGGGGCAGCGTACAGATACGAGCTTTTATCGCGCGTTCTTTCTTTGACTTCTAACATCGCGAGACAAAAGCCCTCCCTTCCTCCCACCTCCCCTCTCCCATCGACGGCCTATATTTTTACGCGACTGAAATAATGGCGCGATGCCTCGTCCGCGAACATATTCGCGCGGGAATTCTGGATAAGGATATTTTCATTGAACCGCGCGCGCGCGTACTTGACACGCGCTTCTTTTTCTGTTTTATTTTTTTTTTCGGTTTTATCGTTCGGGTAGACAGACAAGAGTCGTCTTACGTTTCGAGATACGTCTCGGTGTGTCAGGGTACGCGTGTACTTGTGGGCACAATTTAATCGCCCGGATCGCTCTCCGTTTGTAGAGAGAGATAACGAGCGAAGAAGAACAAAAAATGTGTGCGTTCAATTGTTGAAAAACATGCCGGCGGAGCTTTAACAACACGTAGACTTTATTCTGTTTTCGTCTGGAGGTTCGCAAACTCGACGCGAAGCCATCGACGCGATACACGGTACCTGTTCTGCCATTTTATATCCCGGAAAGGAGAATCATTGGCTGCACGTGTACCACCGATATCGTGCTGCTTATTAGTGTCGTGCGAACGAGGCATAAACTTTGCGCGTGTATCGCGTGAAATATAAATGCGGAAACACGGCGTATCCCGTGCGACGTTCGCGTCACGCAACCATACCGAGCGTATCACAGGCCTTGACACCTTCGCGATTTACGATCGTCGATTAAACGCGTGTAAGTAACGTGGCGCGAGATTCGGGGGAAAAAAAAAAAAAGAATCGTTTAAACTCACGATACCGCGACGCGTCATATCTTATCCGGAAACGACGTCTACGCGAACGTCTACTACTCTAACCTGCCGAATCCAGACAATCTTGTCTTCTTCGAACGACTCCGTTCGACTTTCGTACGAACCCTCTTTCACTCGGTCGATCCAGTACGAACGCGTTATTCCGTGCCATCGAGGCGTCGTTGTCGGTCACCTCCCTAATCGCGCGGATTCTCGACGCGGTCGCGCTTGTTTGGCCTTAAGGTCGTCCCGATAACGAGAAGCCGCTTACGTCAGGGAAGAAACGGGCGACGCGTCTCTTTTCTCGCGCGTTTCCACATCTCCCCTCGCGTCGTTCCTCTTTTGTTCGTCGCGTCTACCAAACCGTCCTATCTGCCCCTATTCCCTCTCGGCAATTCGCCGAGAAGGTCGAGCGATTCGCTCGAATCGAGGTCCTCTCTTGTACAGGGGTCATTCACGGACTCTGAGCCCCGCCACCGTCGTCGTCGTCGTCGTTGTCGGCGGCGGCGGCGGCGCCGTTACCGTCGTAGCCGACGTAGTCGCGTCCCCGTTGTACGAGAGACACGAGACCGTACGTGACATCACGGCGGAACCGATCCGTCTACTGTCCTTGAGCGATAACGATAATACAATTGGCAGCGGCCAGATTACGCGACCGACCGGATTCAATACGCGTGCGACACGAGATACGTCTAGTTGAGACTAGAACTGTACATCGTAGATACTTGGCCTAATCGAGATTAATAGATCTATTTCCATTAGCTTAGCGAGACCGCGCGACGCAACGACAGTTACTTACTTGTCACGAATGCCGATCGCGCGTTTCTACCTTTCTTTCCCCCGGTAGTTTCGTCGTGTCGATGATACTTGAAACGTAGATCGAGACGACGATCGTGCGATCGATTTAATTATAGTCGCGTTGGTTATCAACGCGGTATAGACGATCGGGAGGTGTAGTATCGACGATCTTGAGCTCTCGACGCGATTTCTTTTTCATACCCACGTTACTGTCTATTTCACCGCCGATCCGTTATAATGGGTACAGAGGAATCTTTCTTTGCTTCGGTGACTCCGAAGACTGGGAATAACTGTGCTCGAGTGTAAACGAATAACGGCGCCGTACTCGCCGAGATTTACTTTCGATTTTCTCGTGGTAATCGTTAGTCGTGAGCGAATGTCTCTCGTTTAACAGCGCCTTTCGTACGAGGTTTTGAAAATCTAGGATATCGACGATAATGGGGACCGTTGGATTGAACGAGAATCATTTTTCGCGTCTTCGGAGATTGTCGCGTGGTTCGCGCGACAGAACGTTGAACCGCGTTAATTATCCTTGTTCGCTCAAAGTTCTGTGAATTTAATTAATTCCTCGGTTAGATCAGATCTTGGAGAAACGACGACGGCTTTGGATATTCGAGAAATCTAGTTACAGCTGAATTTTATCAATTAAATGAAGAGGAGCGCGTCGAACGAATCTCGCGATAGCCTCGCGAGAAACGGGAAGACGAGGTCGTTTCGAGAAGTCTCGATGATCGAGGCCGTAAAATACTTTTATATCGGGCGCATAAACTGCAGGCGAGGTAAGCGAGGCTTATCCTAGTCACGACGGGGTGCAACTGGTGCATCGTACCGTCAGTGCATTGCCCTCGTGACGCGAATATGCTCCTCGATCGATTTGCTTGACGACCGCGGTTCGAATCGCTTCTCGCGGCTCCGGAAACTTCTTCCGCGGATAGGCACGTACGCGGCGAAAAACGAATCAAAGGTACAACCTTGCGCCTCTCTAAACCGATCGACTACGGTTATTTTGTTATTGCGCGTACGCCAGACGTGCGCGGAAATGTAATCACGGGGGACTCTGTAATTCGTTGTGGTCTTGCGAGAAAGTGAAACGGATAATGTACAGGGCGTCCTTTAAATGGTGTCGGAAAAATTGCTGACGCGTTTCACGAACAGCGAGCAGAAGGAAAAGCTTCTCTTATTTCGAAATTACAGTCGCTCTATGTTTTGCCGCGAGCGTGGCACGTTCTTTGTTACGAAGAAATTGTTTCTCGTATCGCGATAGATACGAAAAAATATCGAGATAAACGATCGTCTTGAGTCTTATTCGTGGACGGGCTCGAAAATAATGGTGTATTCACAGTTTGGTGGAAAATATTCAAGAGTTACGAGAGATACAAGCACGTTCGCATCGAAGGACGACCGTGTGCGTGGTAATTGGAATCGTTTTGAACATCCCTCGTAAAGTGTTTTTAATATGACCTATTTTGTACTATTTTGTCACTCGTGGCAAGCAACGTTTGTATTAACGTGTAACGTTTTCACTATCGCGTAACCCGAATTTGAGTGACACTCGCGACGCGTTCACAATCTAGCTATTAATGTTAATAAAATTCATATTTCGTAACGACAGTAGGGAAACTCCCGTGTCACTCGAATACGGTTGACGCGACAGACAACGGGTTAAAGCTACTGTACTTTCGAAACGAGATGACGGAGCAGTGCTTCTATTAAAGTTTTTCTCGATACTTTCCACCTATAAAACGGATCTATAAATCTTTACACGCCATTTTAGAAACAACCTGTAAATACGACGAGTATCGATTAAGTACGCGATATCGCGCTGAGGAGATTAAGTAATCTTTGGGTGCAGTAAAAGCGCGATTCTTACAACGTAAAGGCAGAGCGGAGCTGGTGCTGAATCGTCGGTGAAAGATCGCCGGATCTTACGATATATCTCAATTGTTTTGTCGAGAACGCAAATCGCGAGATCGACGAAGATTCCTTTCAACCGCTCTCGATCATTCCGATCGTGCGGAACGCCGAGCGAATCGGTAATAAATACCTTATCGTAGAGTTTCGTTAATAAACACTGATATATTTCCGATTAGAGATGAAAATTCATTGACACGGTCGATGTAAACGCTTACAGACCTGAACGTCTTTTTTTGTTCGTACCCTGTCCGAGTCGTATCTATCGCTATTCGCTGGTTCGTGCCCGACGGCCGATAAACACTATCTCGAAATGTTAATATAAATTCCGTTTCGTGCATCGCGTTACTCATTACCAGCTCAACATTCGATACGATATCTGCGATACTTAACGTTCGGAAAAAATTGCCTGATACGGGTGTCCATCGAAAAGAAACTCGTAAAAGCTGAAACCTAAAATTATTCATTAGCGATTGTACCAGTCATCCGTAAAAAAAAAACTTTACCCCTTCCCCCTCGCTCCTGATGCCGCGAAACGAGCGTTTCGCCATTCGTTTCTTTCTTTTCGCCGATTCAACGTTATTTACATGCGTTCAGGCACGCCAGTTTAACGCGAAGGAGGAAACATTAAAGTATCCCAACCTATCGAACGTATAATCGCCCTCGCGATACATTTCCCAACGCTGCGATTTATAAATTGTTCGTTAGCGATGCAGGCGGTGGTGAGGAAAAAGAAAACGACTCGACGAATACGATTCAATCTTGGGCAAAGTTTTATCGCTCCTCTCGCAACAGAAGTCACACCGGAGTGCCAAACGATCGGGATGAGTGGCTCGCATTTTATGGTCCAGCGAAGTGCAAGGAAGGTGCAACGAGTACCTCGCGGGGTCATAAAATGCATCTTACCACGTGGCTCTCGGTGTTTGACGAGCAACTATGATGCTTTACTGCGCCACACCCGAAAACCGGCTATCCCGCTCGTCTCTCCTCCCTGCTTTTAATGCTCGTCCGCCTACCCACGCGATACACGCTTTATACTTTATTTCAATTTAAAGTTCTACTTCGACTACCCGCTCGCTCGTAGGATTCCAAAAAAAAAAAATTCTTTAGAAACCACCCTCGCGCCTCCCAGTGCTCCCTGTCTCCCTCTTTCTTTCCCTTCTTCACTTCTCGCGCTCGCAATTACGTGCGATGCGCGACGAAAATATATCCGAAATTAAGTGTCGTTCAATTTCGCCGTTAAAGCCTCGGACAAGCTTCCATCGCTCGCCGATAAAAGACCGAATAGCGGTTCTCATCCTCGAGGAGCAATTATCATTTCCGAGTTGCACCGCCTCCGTCGAGTCGACGGTGGTTCGTCTCTCGTTTCTCCTGCCTCCCTCGGTCTTCCATTTTCCATCTCGCTCCCTCACGCTACGTCATCCCCGCGGACATTGTACGCGTCTTTGTCGCGAAGCCATTGTGTGCGATCAATACGAGTGCGAGCACACCATCGCGTACCACATCAACAACCCCTCTCTCTGTGTATCACCACCGTTGCTGCTTCTGTTGCTCCCGGTGTTACGGCGCCCGCAGCTTTCCCTTTCGACGGCCTCCGTGAAAACGGAGAACCCCTTTAAAGCTTTAACGCGACGTCCAACGATCGTTCGTCTCGCACATGCGTTTTTTTCTTCTTTTTTTTTTTCTCCTCCGTTTCGGAAGGGTGGGTGGAGGAGTTACGTTTATCGGCGCGACCGATGCATCCTCGGGCGGAAAAAACGAGAGTCTCGCGCGAAACGACGCGATCTCTACCGGGATACCGTTGAAATCATAAATCGTAATGAATTCCCATTTGAGTCCATCCAATTGAATTTGCACATACGTCGATACGGTGTCACGTTAATCGTGCGCCAGGGTTGTCGGCGAGCAATAAAATCGCGATGACCGCTCTTAACGATTTATTTTATAATTATATTAAGTGTTGGTAATTTGCGCGAACGATTAGCTCTTTTTATCGAAAGACGAGAGGGGGGCCCAATGATAATTAATTCGTTACGCGTCAGCGTGCATCGAACAACGCTTCTCGCCGTGCAACGAAGATCGTTTCAACGATGCAGTTTTACGTTCTTCGAATCGCACGAACGTTCGATCGGTTCGCCGTTTGTCTCGCGGACGGAACGGGAGGATCGACGATAATTAATTCATCCCGCGTTACCGACACGCGCGTCCGTTTAAAGAATCGCTGGCGCAATAGGTCGACGGTGCTTAGTCTACGACGGAGGCAAACGCGATATCATTCTTATTATCCCCCGAGTCATGACATACGCGCGGAACGAATTTTAACTCGCGCGATAACGCGTCATCGGGGAGACGACGAGGCTGGAGAGACGATAACCCCGGAACTCGCGTAAACGCGCTCTCCTCTCCGCAAAGACCAATTTCTACGAATCAATCAAGTTCTCTTTCCCTTTTCTTCGCTTTTCGCGCCAACGCCGTGCCCTCGCTATTTTCTTCCCCGCCGTGCGTAATTTCACAGCGATTTCCAGTATCGGCCGAGTACAATCGGCGCGTCGTAAAAATTTTATTTCACCGAGCCTGTCGTGCGTTATCGAGTCTCGGTACTCGCGTTTGCCGAGTAGAAACATAATTTCAGGAACTACGCGGTCGTTTGTTAATTTGAAATATTGCCCCTCCCACCCACTCGCCGGTTATCGCGCACAAATTATTGGAGTTTCGATGAATGGAAAATGTGACGAGGTATCTACCGACACCCTCCCAATAATAATCCACATTGCCGCTATAGCTAATTTCTGCGTTCGACGAGAGACGAAAAGTTAATCGTTGGCCTATCGGTACGACGATTGCCACCTTTCGAACGGAACCTATCACCGTGTCGTCATTTTTGCCGACGAAACGATCCATCGATTCGCTCTCGACGATCGCAGGACTCGAACGAAAAGGAAAGCACCACGACACTTCGTCGTCGGACGTCGTCGCGATCGTCGCGGTCGTCGTCGTCGTCGTCGTCGTCGTCGTCGGTAGTCCGGGCTCGTACGACCTTCCCTGTTTACCTCGAGATACGTTGAAAGGCAGCGCTGCCAACTATCGCAACGGTTTTGCTTACGGTCCCACGTCTCATTTACGAGGATTGCGTACATTGTCTATAACGCGTGCTATTCCCCGTACGAGCCAATAGAAACTCGTAATCGATGATAGCCGGCTGTGGAAAGGAGCCAATTAAACATCCTATTCGTGTAAGCGCCCCTTTAAACGGCATGGGAGGAAAACGCTCGCGTTCAATCCCATACGCATCATCGGTATTCGCTCGTGTCGCGGAGGAGTATAATGTTACGTAACGCTAACGCGCATTTATTCGGTCGCCGTTTAAACCGCTGTCTTTCGGAAGCGATCGTCGAAATAATTTCGCGCGGGCGTAATACGATATCGCGTTTTTCTTCCCGCTCCGATTGGTCTTCCGGAAAGAACCGTTAATGACGTGTCCCCCTACGAATCCCGCTGACGAACGTGTAAAACCTACATAATTTCGCGGCCGTCTTTCTTACAGCCCGATCCAGTACCCACCGTCCGATTGCATTAAACGTAGCGTTACCGACCGCGACGCTCCGTTTTGCTTACGGTCCCACGTTTCACCTACGACTGTTGTTGTATATCCTCGTCTTTCATGCGTGTAACACGTGGCGCGTCGATTTATGCGGATACCCCGCTCTAGCTAGTCGTCGTTTAAACGCCCGATAGATACGACTATCGTGCTTCGACGCCGCCTGTTTCGCGTGTAACATCGCGAATTATCTTTCGCCGAGGCGGTTTAACGGAAAACCTTTACGAACGTAATCGACGAATTCGTTACTCCGCTCGATTCGATCCAGTCTCGAGTCACGATACGATTTCGAGTTCGATCTCTGTTCTCGCGTGAGATTTTGCCGTCGACGCGCGTCCCTTTGGAGATCAGGCTTTAACCGACGATGCCTAACCGTTAGCGCGGAGAGCGCGAGTGTGTGCGATCGTGATTCGTGAAAGACAGTTATCGGTGTTTTGTCCTACTCCATTGTCCCTACGCAATTCGAGTTGGACACGCTGGCGGATAATAAGGAAACCAAAGGCGTCTCGCCGCTCAAAGCGAAGTTACGTTGCGTAAGTATCCGTGGCCGGTGATTAGGGAACGCACCGAAATGACGGACAACACGGACGCGCGGAGGAATTTGTACGTACGTCGGTGCTGTTCACGGGCAATTGCCCTCGTCACGGACCAGAATAATGGCACGATAGATGCATGCCAAAACGTTGCGACGAGAGGAAACAACGGTGATGACGACTGGATCGCGGTCTCTCGTTCGAGACGAACTGGCGACAGTCGTTGGTTTCGTCTGGCCTTGCGCGTTATTATCGTATAGGTTCTCTAGTCAGCAGTATACAATGTCGTCGAATTGGCAATAGCGCGGGACCGTCGAGGAATTGTCGCGATGTCATTTTTAGCAATGGCGCGAACGTCTGATAATGACAAAGGGAATGGCGAGGATATTTCAAACGTGTCCTTAGTAGATTCGAACGGCCCCTCGGTTAAATGTGTGTTTTTCGACTCGACGGAGAGGTCACCCCGATATCGGCCGTTGTGTTGTTGTACAAAAGTTCCTTCGTCCTTGCGTTTCCCATTGTTTACCGCGACGATTTCGGGAAAATTGACTACCTTCCGGCAGGAGCGTCTTATCTAATAGGCACAGTGGGCACTCTGCCTGGGGTCTACGAACCCACAGGGGCCCATGAAAGTCTAAAACTGAAATTTAGAATCGTAATTATTTATGAAAATTAATACTTATTCACGTACAAAAAATTCAAAACTAATGTAAACACATTAACAATTGAATGACGTGGACATTAAATTGAAAGGGACTTACAAAGACAGTTTTAAAAAAAAATACCCAGGGCCTACGATGATCTTAAAACGGCCCTGCTTCCCAGTGTTAAACTCAGCGTCCATTCAGAGCAGATTTAACTTTTACGTTAATTTTACGAATATCGAAAATTGAACGTTACGCTCGATCGTGACATTTACTCGAAAGAAACGAATTGAAACGGAAACGCGACATCCGTGAATTTCCGTGGAAACGATTGGAGACGCGGATAAGGTGACAAACGATACTTGGAATCCTTACCGTTTCGAATGAACTGTTCGTTGTTCGTTCGCGATATTAGAAATTCGCGAGCGTTGCTGGAAAAAAAAAGTAGTCTGTCGCGGACCGTTCTAAAAACGAAGGTTCGTATTCGATTGGAATTGCGGTATAGCGCGGTCGATACGATGCATCCAAAAAAGCCGGATTTCACGTCGCGTAAATAAAAGCGCGACAGGTAATAATGTTCTGAGCCGTTGTTATACGAAGATCGCGTTGCGATAAAGGTTAATTACGGTTGACGCGAACTGGGCTGGAATTCGACGTTGTCACACGCGCTTGCCGATGATCTTTAACAAAATTGATTTTTTGTTAATTAGTCCGTCCTAACGTAAAAACGAGCGTGCTCCGCGTAAAGCGAAGTCGGTACTTCGGAAACCGATAATTAATGCGCAGAATAATAATGATCCGTAGAACGGAATCGCCGGAAGTACCGCGCTTCGACGATCACCGGACAATCCGTGTCCGATATTGGAGCACGTACCCGCGGAATCTCGGAATTTCAATTTCCCTTTCCGCGAAATGGAATAAGGGGGGAGGGGGGGGGTCACTTCTAATTTATTTGTACCGCAACGAAAAGGGTCTTACAGCTGACTTTATGCCGTCTCGGCCCAACGACCTGGCAACCGGCGACTAGACGCGGACCAGACACTTTTACGAGCATCGGGAAGAAGACTCGCGTGTACTCTTCATTTTATTTCGACCGCCCGTCGTTCGTACGAGTTATTAAATGCTCCCTTGCACTTGTCACGAATCGCACCGTCATTCCTTAAGAAAACACTCGAGATAACGGTAGCGTCGTCGAAGGTTCATTAACGCTAGGTTTACGGGCGTTTCTACGAGCATTTCTACGAGCACTCGTCAAATTGACGGGTAAACGAAAATACGCATTTTCTTTATAGAATCGATTTATTCAATTCAAGTCTGAATTAATTTGCGATGCAAAATGGTTCAAATTAATAATATGGTTTTTGGGATATTCCATTTCAAAATTTGAAATCCGTCAAATTGACGGGTCCCGTAAACCTAGTGTTAAGTTACGTTTCCAGAATAATTGAAACGGGGTAACTTTGTAAAATATACATCCAGCGACACGTTTCTCGGTACACGTCGTTTCTTATCGTTTATTCGCCGAACGTTCAAACAGAGATTCAATTTTCCATTGTCCCCCGTCGTTCTCCCGTAGCATCACCGTGATTCGATCTTTGCCATTTTATTGTTTAAATCGGTGATACCGAGAAGCTCGGTCTCCACGATAGATCCGATCGTACCTCAGCGCACTCCTTCAAATTTTATATCTCGATCGTTGCGCGGAAGCTACGCGACAAAAATATGATCCAATACAACTCGGACTGGATTGCGCTTGTTTGCTGTCTACTGCAGATACGAGGTCGAATCGATCGTAAACTTATGCGGATGCGATTACGACGGAGAACGAACGATATTCCTTTCTTAATGCTTTCGCGTATGGATCCACGGTTTTACTGTCAAACTTTTGCAACGCGTTCGTATCAATGGTACTTTGCCATAAACTCGCACCGGGTTTGCGATATTTACTATCCGGAGATACTTCGGTCCTCCTTCAGGAAAATGCAACGATTCATGGCGTTCCTCGTTAAATAACCGTCTATGTGTACATATAGCATTATCCCGATGCCAATTCGTGAAATACTGTGAATGTTGTACTCCGATTTATCTGAATACATCTGGACTAGAAACGGGACACGTGTACGGGGATATTAAACTTTTTTAATTCGGCGTGTACTCATCGTTACCGGTGGGTAAACGATGAAGGGAAAAGTGTATGGAAATACGTTCGCAATTATACGGATGCACGTTCCATGACCCTCTGTAATACAAATTTCTTTTATCTTGACACCTGGTAACTTGAAAGTGAAATGAAATTTGAAAAAATATCGGTTTTATCTGTACGCGAGTTCAAACTTACGAGCAGTCGTAGATGGTTAATTAAAAAAGTGGAGACTCTCAAATATTAGGAAATTCATATAAATCTAAGTTACCGAAACTCCAAACGAGGTTATTGTCGAAGAAGTTCGCAAGAACTGCCGATTCTGGGTCCAGATTTATAATTTTCCTTCAAAATCAAAGATCCATCGGCGATCACGTTACGACACTTTCGACGACTCGTCCAAAATTGATCGAAGATTTTCTCGCACGCTATAGATGCTGTCGGTGAGCCCAGGAATGGAGGTTGGCAGCGGCGGTCGCGGCGGTCACGGTGGTCTCGGCGGTGGACTGGAAGGTGATCCGAGCGGCGGTGGCGTCGGTATGGGTGGAGGTGGCGTCGGCGGCGGGGGCGGCGGCGATGGAGGCGCCGACGGGATGCAGGAAGCAATGGTAGCCGCCGCCAGGGACAGGGCGATCCGCGCGGGAAGCGTTCGGCAGGATTTGGCCCTCGATCTTCCCCCGCGGCTGCAACTTCCGGACGGCGAGGAACGTCCGTACGGGGCGCACACTAGCCTCCATCTTCGCGACCCTGAGCAGGTGAGTTCGCTTCGGAAGAGATTTCGTTAAGGGTCCAAATTTGTTTTCGCGATTAGAAGAAATTTGTATGAGAGAAGAACGGTTTAGAATGTAGAGAACGTGTCGAGATCTTTTCTAGAGACTCTCATTGTCACGAGGGGTGAGATTTTAAAAATATTGTGTTACAAAACTGACTGCCGGCATTTGGATTTTTTTATGAGCATCAAAATTGAGATGAAATTAAGATTGGAATATTGCGGTAATTAATTGTTTTATGGAGCACGTATTATTTCCGCGAGTGGAGTCCTCGTGATGTTTGATTTTGAATCTAAACGCCGATATACCGGTTTCTATCCGTTGATCGGAGAATCGAGATATAAAATTAAAATAAAAGTATCGCGGTAATCGAGAATTGATTCTGCCATGGAATTCGCGTTGTTTTCGCGGCTGGAATCCACGCGATGCTTTATTTCGAATCTAAACGCTGATATACCGGTTTCATATCCATTAATCGGAGAATCGAGATATAAAATTAAAGTAGATATATCGCGGCAATCGGGAATTAATTCCGTTATAAAATTCGCGTTGTTTTCGCGGATGTAATATTCGCGATGTTTTATTTTGCATCTAAACGCCCGGTATGCCGGTCTCTATCCGTCGGCACGATAGTCGAGACATAAAATTAAAATAGAAGTATCGCGGTAATCGAGATTTAAAATAAGCTGGAATACCAGATTGGGATACGATATCACGTTCAAGGTATAATTCCACGTGTAACGCGACTCGCGGCAATACGGCAGCACCTTAGCCACTACTATATTACAGCGAGAAACATTATAACATTGTAACATGGATTTACTTATTATTCTACTCCCCTTACTCATTATGCCATCTCGGTTTAACGTCGTTGCGCAATGTCTGCGGTAACAGAAAGTCACATTTAAACAGGGAATCGGTGGTTAGCGGTGTTACCTTATACATATACTTTTAAATTAAAATTAATTTCCCAACATCCGGAGTCACGGGAGGCGGTGCGCGACCGGGTTGCCTTAAACGTAGAATAATTTCGCGTCAGGGCGCGCGCTCACGGTACTCGCGAGCAAATGAAAGAATATTTCAGGCCGCTACGCTCGTTCCACGAGATCGCGTTGTTTCGCGGAAATTCTCCATGCGAGGCAACGCAGTCGCTGTGTTTTTACGCTCCCGAAGTAGATTCAAATTGAAAGCACCACTCTCATTTTACCTGGCAGTGTCTCTCCTCGAAGCGAACTAAAGCGGGACGCGTTGCATAAAGAGTCGCGAGAGAGAGAGAGAGAGAGAGAGAGAGAGAGAGAGAGAGAGAGAGAGAGAGAGAGAGAGTAACGCTGGCCTCCCTGAATTGCAAGTTATTGCACGGAAGAGCATACCCGGGCAATACTGCTCCGAGTTTCGTGGTATTTAACGCAACATATTAATCCGATTAAATGCTCGGGGCTTAATTTTGAGCGATCAACCGAATTTCCATTTAGACCTGCCAGACACGGTCTAATTACGTTCCATTTATTGAATTACGCTGATTGCCCATCGGTGATAAGCGATTCTTTTCCTGAAAAAAAAATAAAGAAACCAACAACTCCATAGTCGATGGATCGCGTACAAATTATTCACGCTTCAAGTCGCGGTACGATTATTGAGACAAAATCAAACTTTGATCGCTCGTATTCCTTCCTCGATTAAAGTATCTTACGAGAAATAAATCGACGATCGTCTCGACACGCTTCCTTTACGTTATTCTACTTTTAAATACGTAAAGTTTGTACGTCAGCCTCGGGGTGATTAATTAACTCGAAAGTAATTTCTTAATTAGCATCGAAGCAACAGCGGGTCATTACAATTATACTCGCAGTCAGCGTCGTTTTAACATATCCATCGGATTAGCGGGCCGGGAGCACGGAATACGAAATCCGTACGGTACGGTTCGATTCTTCGAGGAAGGGCCCGATAAGACGCCGTAGGCGCGGGGTTCCCTCTCTCTCTCAGGATAGTCGAGCGACAAACAGGCGGCAAAGGAGGATCGAGTTTTACCCTCCCGAGGCTTCGGGATGCCGGCAACGAGCTAAAACACGCGCGCCCTCGACGCCGCTCGAGGGTCACGGGTTAGAATTTCAGTAATTCTACGCCCCTACGCGTGTACCCACGTCGCGAGGAGGCATGCTGGACTAGTCAGGTAGCGTCGGTGGTGGTGGTGGTGGTGGTGTTGAGTGTACCTCACTTCCTGAGCACTTGGCAAACGACCGAAAAAATATTTATTTATTCGCTTCCTGCTCTTGTAGATTCTCATGTTCGAGGCGGCCATTGCGCCTCGTCGTCTTAGCACGTCCGCGAATATTAAGCGAGCACGGGGTCAAAGATATTTCCCTTTACCGACGCGGAAACGCTCTCAACGTCGTTGCGCGGCGGCTCCGAAATTTAGGACACACCGATGAACGTTGATTTTAATCGAACGCGTATCCCCCCTCGTGGAAATTCGAGAAAATTGTATAGTACTCGTCTAGCGGCAAAAGCCAACGTCACGAGACGTAGAGTCTTCGCGTTTAATCTTATAACTACGATAAGATACATTGGCACTTGTTTAACTCTGATTTAAACGTTTTTCAGGAGAGCGAGATTTACCAAAAGTGCGTGCGGCCGCCACCAAATCGGACGGTTTTCGACAGCGAGAGCCCACCGCCTTACAGAAGCCAATCGGCGCTCTTGGACGCGCCCGAACGAATAGTAAGATGTCACAGCGCCGGAAGTTCTCTACTGAGGGTGTTCCGGAAGTTACCGAGCCCCGGTAGTTCGACGCCCGCCGTAGTGGTGCCGCCTAGGAGGCCGACGCTGTCCAGTTATTCCGAGTCCAGTAGCAACCTGAGCAACCTGTCCAGCCTTACGGTAGTGCCCTGCGAGACCGACGAGAGTCAGCAGCAGCCCAATCACCAGCATCACAAGCAGCACGTCTGATCCGCGGCGCGGCCGAGAAGGAGAGCACTCGAGGCCACGATGATGCCGAGGAGAGAATTCCTCGAGGTCGACGGACGCCAAAGGATTTCGTGGAAACGACGACGCGACAGCGGCGACGGTACGGACGAAACGAAAGGAGAGAATAGCGAAAACTTGAAGGGCGGTGGTACCGCCGAGATCGTCGTCGTCGTCGTGCCCTCGAGAATCCTCGAGACGTCGAGGATCCCTCAAGACTGACTCGCAGGAAAAACTTCGTATGGGTTCGGCCAGGTCATGCATCGTTATGTAGAGCGGGAATAGGCGTGTACGTCGACGTGGGATGTGAATCGTGATAGAAAAAAAAAAGAAAGGAAGAGAGAGAGAGAGAGAGAGAGAGGAAGAGCAGACAAAAACCGTGCTTTCGGTCTCTGAAAAGGATCCTTCTTGGTTTCGATGGTACTCCGACTTTTCGGAACGGGGAAAGTCCTCTCGATGTTGAGGGAACAACACCCAGAGAGAGAGAGAGAGAGTGACTGAATAAAGGTGCGCGCGGCTGTACTCGTCGTCGTGGGTTGGTTCACAGGTGTTTCGCGACGATCGTTGTCGATGACCGAATCGCTCGTCACCGAGCAATCCCAATAGGCCAGTCTCTAGCCTAGATCTCAGACTATTCCAAAGCACTAGACGAGAGGGAGAGAGAGAGAGAGAGTTAGCTCGTACATAGAGAGATAGTAACACGGTGGACCATAAAGGCAAGAGAGAGAGAGAGAGAGAGCGCGCGAGAATAGAATGGAAAATGAAAGAGAGGAGGCGAGAAGAAAGGATAAGAGGAAGGAGAAGGAAGATTGACGGAGCACCGAGAGAGAAATTGTGACTAACGCACGACTCGAAGCAGCCTAAAGGAAGAAGGGGAATGGATTGTTTTTTTTTTTTTTTTTTTTATTTGACGAGTACACGATGGACGTTTTATTCCGGGAAAACAGATGAAATGGACCGTGCGCGTACGACGATATCGAAAGGAGGGGCCCGATGGTTTCGACGAAAGAAGGCACGGTTGTAGGAACTATGGTCCCCCTGCCGACGAACGGACAATTATATCGAGTATCGTGGAAGTTTGTTCTTTGCGAAAAAGACTTAGTAAATTATTTATTGGCGTTATTTCGCGACCTGCGCTCTATCGAAACGGCGAGTGTGCAGGTGGATTCGCGGTTAGACGCGACAAAAACGACAGGAGAGCGTGCGTGCGTCCGCCTGCCTGTCCCGTGTACACCGTGTGCAGCGGGCAGGCTCGAGTAAATGAGAAACGCGTGTGCGCGCGCGTATTGTATGCCGGTGTGTATGCGAGAAATAGAGAAAGGAAATATGTCTTGGGAACGAAGGTTGACGGCGTAAGAAACTCGGAAATTCGTGGAAAGGAGAAAGGAAGGATAATGACGGCGACGAGGAATAAAAAAAAATGGTGAAGGAATGCGGTTGAGAGATGGAGAGAAAGGGAACGAGAGACAGAGGGAAAAGTAGTGCCAAGAGCGTAAAAAAGAAACTCTGTAAATATTAGGATAGGTAGTTCAATATCGATATAATTATTATGACTAAAAATGATATGCTATATACTGATTAAAAATAATACCTTACACCACGCATAAACACGAGTTGACGGGCCGTACGAAATCGCGTCGGGACACGCGTACGCTTCGAGAGCCTGCCGTATAGAATTTCGTATCGCGATCGACCAATCGATCTCCCTCGGAGTACGATCGAACGTGTTCGGTTAATTTTCTTTCGGCCTTTACATTTCGACGCCCCGGTCAGCGAACCGAGGCCTGCACAGTGTTTATATAAAGATTACGAGAGATCGGCATTCACGTTTTAGTGATTGGCAACGTTGTACCGGTGCTTCGCGAGATTGCTCGTAGTCGGGATGTTTTCTGCGCGATTAAGTATTTGAGGAACCAGAAAAATGGGAAATCGATTCGTCGAGGCTAAATCGCGATAATCGTCGTTGCTGCGCGTCTCGCTGTGTTTCGAATGGCTCGCACAATGTCTGATATAACGCTACTTTTATTATTATTCAGATAGATAAGGCTTCAGTTTTGACGAAATAGGACGAGATCTGCCTTGACGATGAACCGGAGCTCGACGTAACATTTCCGTCGTCGCTCTGTACGTACATGTGTACCTCTGTCCAATACAGTCGAACGTAAAATCCTACTCGTAAACGAAAATCTTTTATCAAGGAAACAGATTATTCCTCGAACATTGTGCAAACTAACGGTATATTAACATTCGTCTTGTTTTCCGTACCCACGTTCATTCACCACCCCCACGCGACGTTTGTGCCCCCTTGAAAGTTACGCGCACGATCGTGATTAGCGAATGAATCAGAGAAATGTTAACGCGCGACGTCGACTCCGGTTCGTGACTTCGGGACAGAGCGAATTACTGAAGTATCTCATGAGAAGTCACCAATTATTGTAATTCTTCAAACTGTATGACGAAGGGGAAAAATTTACAAAGAAAATTACCGATATAAGTTTCCTTCGTGGTTACGGTTCGTGCGTGACGTATGTAAACGCGAGATATGAGTGCGAGAAGATAAAGAAATGGGTCCTACGAGTGACGGTGTATTAATTCAGCCACGAATCCTTTGACAGAATCTTTCGGCACGCAATTTCGAGTCCCGCGGAGGACAGGCGTAATTAGATGAAATTTTGGGATGTCAATATCGCGCGACGCGTTCGAGTACGTCATCGGAATTCTGTCAGAAGCACACGACGACCTCTCGTCACGTACGTACACGCGCAACACGAATCGAAAATCACTTAGCACGATTTGGCATGGAATATGCGTAACAAAGTAATGCCGATGAAAATAAAAATGAAAAAAAAAATAATAACGAAACCTGTATAAATGAGTCACAAGTCTTCGAGATATGTCCGGGCAGTTCTACTCACGACACTCGACCGTTTCTCAACACGGTATAAGCGCTGCGTAGCAAAGAGAATATCCTTTTTCCATCTTTAAAATGTGTTCACGCGCATGCAATATTAGGTGATGAAGATTAATCGTATTCTATATAAAGAAAATAAAAAACAGAGGGAGCGGACCGACGAAGCGGTGGTCCTCGCAATTAAACGAGTAATCATGGATGCAAGCGGTGAGAAAGTGAGGAAGAGAGAGAGAGAGAGCGAGAGAGAGAGAGAGTGAGAGAGAGATAAGTCGAAAGGTGTCTAATTCAATGGGTCTTGTGCAAGCCTCGGTTAAATCTTAAATGTTATCGGCATCGATTGAATTTAAAGCTAATGCCAATGGATTATATAAACGCGTAAAATATAAGTTTCTAGGCAAAGTGAAATTTCTAGTGAACTCGATTATTATGATTATTATTGGATATCGTGATATTTAATGATTTGTTAATTGGATTCTTTGGGGGTTGCGGTACGAACGGAGAGAGATAATTTGTGGCCTTTCGGTATCAGAGGAGCAATCGGGGCGGAATTAAAATGCCTTTACTATTCGATCTACGGACGACGGTCCAAACCCCCCCGAGATTGCGATTCAAAGCAATTCGGTGCGACGCGTCCGTCGCTTGAAATCGGATTTTCCTGAGAGTCTTAATCGCTCGGCTCAGGCGGACGGCTTAGCTCGCTGGATCGGCGCTCAAACGCTACGCGACGTTCGAAGCTGCCCACCCTCCCCTATTCGTCTTTCGATCAAATCACGATATCGGCGCGTCGTATTTATAATCGATCCTCCGATCACCGTGTTCGTTGGCTCGTACGCCGATTAGAAGAAATTTTTTGTACATAATTAAATTGCGAATTTGCCGCTTTGAGCGTTGGCCGCGAGAAAGATCCCGCTTGTCTTGTATTCACCGTTCGTACGTCATCGCGGAAGTTAAACCAGGTTGATCATCGTTCGACGGAGATACGAGAACTCTAAAACCGATCACTGACTGAGCGCCTAAATCGAATTTGTAATTTAGTGAATATTATCGACCGACTGAAGTTCGCGAAAATTCTCCGATCAACCTGGCCCACCTTCCGACTCGTCTAGTCATGCTGAGCCGTGCGTCCTATCGGGTGACGAATATTGATCGATTCACTTTAGCTATTGTCATTAACGATCTCGGGGACGAGGGAGATCCTTAGGCGAAATTGTGATTTCACGAGGTGTTCCAAAATTACTTGTCGGGCGTCGCTCCGCCCCCCCCCCCCCCTCACACCCCCCATCCCCCAAACCACTCCTCTTAAATCGGAAAGCAGCGGAGTGGCTGCAAGCGAGAATTAAAAGAAACTTTCTAAGCTGTAATTATATCGTACTGTTGATAAATAAGATTGGTGTGTCTAGTCCCTCGCGGTGGAGGGATCGTCGAATTGTTCGCGTCGCTCCGTTGCATACGAACAACGACGCGATGTCGTTCCGTCGTTGCTCCATTGTCCATCGCGGAGTAGCTTTACGCGCCGTTCGCCGTTCTCAATTCTCTTCACCGTGAAGCGTAAATCTTTTTTCTTTTGTTACTAGGTAATCAAAAAAAAATAAGTCGAGGTGGAAGTAGATACGAAACAATGCACAGACCCGCAGACTGATGGATGTAAATCTGAGAATCAAAATTTTTGATGTTCCGTCGTGATTTCGGAGACGCAGTGTCTTATAAACGTCTTCTGGTACGTCTCGCTGGAAGGAGCAAAAAAAAAAAAAGGAAATTAACATCGCGAATTCGGCTGAGGGACGAAGAGTATCGAACGAAAGAGAGATTGTGCGAAATTGAAAGAGAAACGATATGAGTAAAGCAAATGAAAAAAAAAAAAGAATCATTAGAACATGTGTCATTCGAGTCAAATAATCAACACTTCGTTGTCGTGATGTACGAACATGAGAAAAGAAATTGGGAAAACTTTTTTCAAAGTAATCGATCGATGTTGTAGAAACAGTGTCATTTAAAGTAGTACGTCGCTTCTACCAAAAAAAAAAAGAGTCATCTCGAAAGAATAAAAAAGTTCACGTAATTCGAAAATCAGGCCGATCGCGTGGTCCGCGCTCGAAAAGCGCGAGGTTCGACTTTGGCCGCGAGGGAGCGATCCTTTTTCCGAGGATTTCTTTTTTCACGTTTCCCCGCGACACTTTTTCTTTCTTCGCTTCGATCACCGGGCCTCGAGCTTCTTCGAGTGCGGCGTCACGAATATGCGGAAGAGTAAACGGTTTTTTATACAGTAGAATTGTACCAATACCACATAGGAAAAAAAAATGATGTTCGTTGTTCACTGCTCTGGCTTGCTAGAAACAGCAAATTATAAACTCGGGCCTCTCGGAGGCTGTTCGGACCAGGAGAGGCGCGAAAAAAAGACTGTTGACCAATAAACGAGAGTAATTCATTCGAAAGAACTTGCTCCGGACAGTCCCCTTCGTGCCCCCGATACGAATCGGCAACATTTCGACATTGCAAGATTATTGGTGTACTTATCACGCAGTTTTCTACAAAATAAAGAAAACGATTTTGAAAAAAAAAAGCTGATCACGACGCCCTTCATTCAACCGTGTATTTGCCTCCCTCTCTTTAAAATATTATCCGCGTTACAGGAGATGCATCGTCTGCAGCCATGCCACCGAGAGAAATCAACTGAATTAAAAGTAGCAAATGATCTAGTGATCTTTGACTCCCTGTTTTACCGGCAGGATCGCCTCGTAGGGTAAACGTTGCTTGAAGTGCACACGCGAGGCGCTTGCGAGGATACAGCGACTCCATCGATAACCGTGGATTATTTTCGAAACTATAATCGTACATACAAAGAATTCTCATAGAAGGTACAAGAAACAATAATCTTAATACGTTAAGAATTAAACATTATCAGATTTTCTACTCTAGCTTATATACAGAAACACATTTCCAACGTGTTAAACGTTTCAAACGATAAACGCAGAATCGAATTCTAAACGTTACATAAAAGTATTAAATATTGAATTTCATTGACACGAAAACGCAATGCGAAACGGGGAAGAACCGCGATCGCAAAGGTACGCCACGCGAGACAAATTACGCGAAATATATTTTCGTCGCGATATAGGTACGAAAGGATTCTAAATGGAATTCTAAATGGAAAGAAGGTCAGAGCGTGCACGTAGTAACCGCGAAAGGTAGGGGAAAGGAGAGGAGACCATTCGGGCAATGTCCTAAGCAGTTTCGGAGTAGTTCTCCGCTTAATGAACGCATGATAGGAGCCGGCTTAACGAAAGTGACGCAAAGGGAGGAAGTGGAAGCCGCGGGGTCTCAGCCGTAAAGGCGGGTGGCGTCGTTTAAATTTGGAGCGTCGTGAGTTCGGAAATAGACGTCTCTCCTTGCCTTACCTTATGAATGTGATCCGCTGCCCTCACCCGGTTTCACATACTCTTTCCGATCTTTGCCATCATCTCGCGTAAACTGACCTCTATGCTTCCCCAAGTCACCGGAAATGACAACTTTTCACCCGTCGAAAGCCTCGGAATCGCGTTGGTCCATTGTCGGTGAGAATGCTCGAAACGCGACAAGGCCATCGGCTTTTAAATTATTTTAAGGTGAAAATTGGAAAAGGAAATTAATTTTTAACTCAGTCACTATCCGAACGACGATCGAGGCCCAGTGATAATTACCGCAATGCAGTCACAAAAACGGGAGTAGAATGTACCGTAATTTAATTGTTAGGAAGCTAATTTTGTTTTGAATTTAAGCTAGTGCAACAATATGTGCAACTTTGCTCGTTATATTTGTGGCAGAGTTTGCGGTGAATACGCAGAAAACTGCCGTGGCTATTTTCTTGATGCATGGCGTCAGTCGACAATCGTGTCGCGAATCTGTCAACGCATCGAGCGTGATATGAGAATAATAGCCTGTACTCGTTAGACGACAGAAAAACAATTGCCTCGATAGATGCGTTGCGCTAAGTATCTCAGGCACGACCAAAGTTATGGGCCGCGGAATAATTTAGAACTATACCGTTCGTCGTACATATTTTTCCCGTGACCTTTTTCGAACGCTACAATACTATCAGGACAGATATACCATCGCCAAGAGAAAAATTCAATTTCTAATAACAACTCGAGAACTGCACGATCTATGATCGCACAGCAGACATAAAACATCGGAAACGCAAAAGTCAATTATCCCTTTCCGATAGTTACGGCATTTTTAATTACGGCGAATTTTGAGAAACTTACGTAGCGTCTCCAGATTTTACTTCACGTTTACCGTCGATGGTTTATAATCCGCACGGTTTTGGATCCGCTCGAGAGATAAAAGTAGGATATGTTTCAAAAAAGATCTCGAGCAAAGTTGCTCGACGCAAAGCACGGCTGCGGCTTGTTAGCGTATCTGATTTATTCGCAGGCGTTCACCGGTGCCCGGCCGATCTTCTTCAACCTCTTCAGACGCAAAGTGCGGTTCAAAGTGCATAGCACTCGAAATCAAACGCCGCGCCTCTGCGCGAAACGTTTCGCCGGATCATCGAAGCGGACTCTCTCACGCGGATCGGTGTCGCTTTATCGTCTCGCTTCTCGACCCGTTTCTTTATCTTCTTTTTTTTTTTTAAACCCGTCGCGCAGTTTCTCGCCCCCCGGAACAAAGAGATTATCGAGATCGGCGTCACTCGAGGCCGGATCGTACCGATCGGAAGTCGTAAAGCGGACGAAAGGGCGACGAGTTTGTTTTCCCGTCCAGCATTCAGTACGGATTTATGCATTCGTATAATTGGCCAGATGGCTCCCAGTTTTATTTCGGTGACACTAAAATATTACGGTATCCGCTTCCCCGTGTCATTCCACGTCTATTTTTGACCGGCAGAAGCTTCTAGGGGCCTTCGACTCCTTCTCTATTTCATCCTCCGCATCTTAACTTTCATCCTTGCCACGTCGATACTCCCTTCGCTCGGGAATCTACCTCGATAACCCGACGCTGACGCGTCTCATCCGCGTCCAGGGTGGTTGCCGTCCGTACTTTCGGTTTAATGGTCGGCAGATCGGCAAAGCCTGTACGCAAATTGTTGAGCGGCGTTCGCCGCTGACTAATATTCGCTTTACCACCGAGGTTTGAAATTCTGATCCACGAGCTTGTAGGTTGCGATGCGCGATTAATCAACGGCGAGAGGATCCGCTGTGGCATCTCTGTTCGCGAGCATTTAAAATACTGCCGCTCATTGTCTCGAACGGAGTGCGTCCAGTTGACGCGTTATATGTTACCTCCATAGGTCCGTCCGTTTACCTCGGGGGGAATGCGAGATTATTAATTGTCGTCAGGGGTTACTCGCGAGAGTACTTAAAATCAACCGTACCCGACCGATGTACTCGCCGACATGACTGATTCGAGACGTCAGCTTTGGCGTTTCGCGCGAGGAATCACCGCTGACAAATCGAATGCAATTAGAAAACAGTTGTTACCGGGCATGGTTCGACAGGGAAGAACCATAACGTTCGATGTTCCTTGACATAATTGCATTTAGTTCGAACGCTTTTCGGGAAAGCGAACCTGAGCCGCGAGCGATCGCTATCACCGTACGAAGATTAATTGACGCGGCTTCCCGTGCCGGCTGTCAATTCCTAAAAATAATCTTAGCGCCATGGTACACGGGAATCTCGAGGAACGACACTGTTAAGCAAAGGTTAACTCAAAATTACTCTCGACGCGATCGTACGTCCGATTTGTCTTGATGCCGTTAGCGCGCCAAAGTTTGCTCGAGATCGAGAGGATAAATCGAAACGTCGTTTAGGCTAGGCGTTAATTAGCGAGGTTCGATAGTTTACGATAAGGGACTCGTGTGATCAACGGTAGGCGATTTGCACCTTCGACTCGATGATAATATTTATTCTTACGCGGAGTACAGCAGAATCTGGAGATACGCCAAAATTTGCATATCTCAAAACACGCTATTCGCTCAGACACGCCTCGGATGTTGTGAAAAACATATAAATCTGTCGATTCCTTGTTGCCACCATGATCGGAGTACCGAGTTATCTGAAAAGAAACACAGAATTACTATCTTCGTAAAATAGGGAAAATTTCGCGACGAATCGAGAAAGTAGTTTTATTTTAATAACCATACAACGTGTTATTCGAGCGTTTAACCATTCGTGAGATCATTAAATTAAACCGTGATCATTACTCGATTCCTTATAGCAATAGAAATTATTGTTGCGAATCTGCATTTACTGTACTCGCCAACGCAACTGGCATTCTTTAATTTCCTCGAAATAGCATCATCGTGGAGACGATTTATTTTTCACTTAGGTCGTTCTCTTATTTAGATCCGCCGACGCCGTTAATTGAAACGCAGCAATTTCTTTCGCGCCGGAATACGAGATACGCCGGGTGTACGCCTATTAATATCGGGATATATTTCAATTAATCCAAATAAATCGGCACGCGTCCCGATGCCGCCGTTGCACGCGCGCGTGCGTCGAAAAGAGGAAGGAAGAAAAAAGATCGCCGACGTGGCGCTTGCGCGAGTGGCGTCGCGACGACCGCCGACGCCTTCTTGAATGAAACCGTCGCAGTCAGTTCGCATCAAGGCGTCCACCCTCGCTTTCCACTTTCATGGATTTTATACATTTCGCTCTAAGGACCAGTGACTCTGCCACGGGATAAATACTTTACTTTCCTTTTTTTTTTTTTACTTCGTTTGGAAACTCCAGGTAAGATTTTTCTGCTCCGAGCTTTTTTCCCCAAGTTTCATCTTCCCCGCGAAGTTTCAAAGGCGCTTCTGTACAGTTTGCGATTCTGAAAGAAAATATTTCTTTTAGCAAAGACTAATTTGATTTTCATCTCAAAGGAACGCGTTGAGTAAATGTGGAAGCCTCGAAGTAAATTGTGAGGCAAGAGTGAACAGTGTTGTTTAAATTACCCATTATCTATGGTTTATAAATAATCTCTTATCGCGAAGTATCGTGACGTGAAAGTACACTTCGCGAGTCACTCTTCGAGGGAAACCTTGCAAATATAATACGAAGTCTCCAGGCCTATTTCTTTATACTCGCTTCGTATTTCGTCTTATTATAAGTTTCGGTAATTCCAAAGATCTAGGGTGATTTCTATTCTTCTTCGTCCCTTCGCTATATCCAGTTTGTACAAAATTAGCGTTCGTGATATAAATTCGCTATTTTAATAAAGTCAGTTCTATTTAAATTCAATGTACCGACGATAAGTGGACGTAATGTTCCCGCAGTTCGTTAGCGCGCTCGCGTCACCATGTTTCTATCGATCGTGATTTTGGACCGGGCACCCGCGCCTTAACCGAGAGCATTTTGATAATCCAGCGCGGCCGGCACGGTATTCGCGAATATTTGTGACACTCGCTGTAAACATGCCAGCGTCTCTCTCGTACATCAGGGTTACCGTTACTTTCGAGAGCATAAACTGCATCTACAATGTTACGCACAACGAGCGCATTGTAACGTACGACGCTCGGTTACGAACCATTCCTTAAACCCCACCGTCTCTACGCTTTTGTCCTCGACTTCTCCCATTTTCTTACGTCGGCTTCGCCTCGAAATATTCAAACCCGCGCACAATTATTTCCTGTCACCGACAAAGGAATTTATCGTCGAAAGTCCACTTTAAGAGCGAACTCGTAGACCCGTGGCCTACCACCTCGACAAATAAATCGTTTTTTGTTTTTTCTCTCTCGGAATTCGAACCGCGAAAGTCCTTTGGATCTTCCCTCCCCCCCCCCGAATCTTCGGGTTACTCTCTCGTCTGAATATTTTCTTTCCGGACGATCGCGGCTGGCTGAATGTATTTGCAATTTCCGTGGCGGTGCGCGCCGCGGCGCCAACTCAAACAAACCGAGCGCCGGTGCTGGAAGGAGACGCACAGACGGAATCGGGAAAGAACAAACAATCCGGGGTTCGAGGAAATCCAGAGAAGATCCTTTGCAGCTTTTGACGTCCGCTGACCTTTGAAAACTCGCTCTCTCTCGCTACGAAATAATTTCGAAAATCGAAGACCATCTTTTTCCTCGTATTTCTTTCCGGCTCGTTATACCGCGCTCTTGAACGCTCTCGGTATGGACAAATCAAATACTTCAGCAACGCTTTTCAGTAACTGAAAAGTTACGCGTTAATATCGGTTTCGTATACGAGCCATTGATTTTGAAAATGGGCAAGTCCATTTTTTTGTGTAATTTTTTGTAATTTGCAATAAGAATTAGTTTCAACTATTCTTATTCACAAAATATACTTGCCCCGTGTTCAAAACCTATGGCTCACACATCAAAATTGTTCCGAGACCGGTGTAGCAGCGGCAACGCGACATTTAATAAACACGACACGCAACGAGGTAGCAACGCGAATTAAGAGATACGTATCTAGGCATCGTTAGGCGTACAATGTAAACACATTCATTAGCATTCACGGCTATCGGCCGTATAATCAGCATTTTGAAGAATCCCAACGGCGAGAAATCGCAACGGGCCGCATCAACAATCGGGCGCGTCGGTAACGGACGGTGTCGCGTTAGACGTGCAAATTAGCGCCCTCGGTTGACCGCTAATTGTTTGGACAGTCGCTTGCCACCGAGAGAGAATCGTCGGGTTAAAATACGAGCCGCGCGGCACTGGAGCAGCGGGTCCCGTCGCTCATATATCCGACGATTACCGGCTCCTCTCGTTTTACACGGGACGTAAATTCGACCGCACGGAATTCGTCCCGCGCCAACTTCCGACAGCCTGAGAAACTTTGGATCCCTCGCGACCTCAACGCGAGACTCTAATCGCGCGCGAATCGTTTCGCCTTGCCGTCGCGCGCCGATGAAATTTCAACGCCTTTCCTTCGAGCGCATCGGGCCGCGTCGGCGTAACGCGAGGCGACGATCAAAACTCAGTCACGCCTTTCGTTTCGTGCAATCGTCTCGAAGCTCTCCCTCCAAAGTTGACGACGTTAATCCAGAGTCTCGCGAGTAATTCTCTCTGCGAGGATCTTTCATCCCCTTTATCGACGTGCCGCTAACATTAATCCAGATTGTCCCGTAATTCGCAAGTAATTCTTTCTCCGAGGATTTTCCATCCGCTTTGCCGACGTACTGGCGCGAATTAAAAAAAAAAAAAAAACCTGCAACATCTGACTTCCGCTTTTCGCTCTGCGACCCCCATTCGTCGTTCGCGGAAGAACTTTCCACGCGTCGAGAACTTTCACCCCGAGTCAAGTCATCCGGTGAGTGGCGCATGCTGCGCGGAAACCGGAAGTCACCCTCCGCAAATATTCCTATCCAGGAAGATATCCGCGTTCGCGTTGCCTTAGTGCGCGGGGGAGGGAGGGGGGGGGTGGTTTTCTCGGAAAATCTAATTAAGCGACTCAAAGGAACTGCTCACGGCCTCCTACCCCCTACGTGTGCGTGCAAATCCACTAGCGCGTACACGCGCTCAAGATGGAGGAAAGTTTGACGCGCGCGCGCGCGCGCCGTTCGGCGCGTACACGCTCGAGCATATTAAAGGTTCATACAGAGCCGCGTGGATATGACTGAATGTTATATAAGGCGGTCTTAATATAGCGAGAACACTCTCTGGATCTTAGCCATGTAGCTCGTAGGCGCACGTACACGAGCCACCACCACGCGCGTACGTAACGTATGGATGACGGTTGTACCGCGCGGAGTGAGCTAACGAGGGAGAAGGATGCAGGGGAGAGTGAGGAGAGAGAGAGAGAGAGAGGGTGTGAGCGAGTGGGAGGAGGAGGAGGGGGGGGGGGGGGAGAGAGAAATCACGAAAACACGGAGAACGCTGGACAGATGCGTGCAATTTAACATCGCATTAGATCTCGCGTAGGTATGAAAGAGAGATCAGACGTGGCCTTCGGGAGACCTCTATGCGTCCTCTTCGGGGGTCAGTGACCTCGAGAACTCGGGAAAAATCAGGTAGATCGGATACGGATGCAAGGGCATCGCAACTCGAGCGCTATTCTTCCGTCGAGCTTCCCTCTCCTTTGACAGAAATTGAATCTCGATCGAATTACCGTTGCGTTAACGAGTGGATCCGTTGCCACGTTGCATTGAATACTTTATGCGAACGGGGTACGCGGTTCGGTGGCAAATTAGCTTTAGCTTTATAAACTTCGCTCCGCGGCGAGCATCGCGGGAATTTCTGAGTTAAGGTTAACCACCCTGGCCGCGTGCAAATGGAGTTTCGGCAAACCGACGCGTGCATCGGCACTTGCGGAATATTCGTTCTGTGGCTAGACTCATATTGACGCGAGTACCGAGCGTAAATGATTAATTAACGATATAGCCGGAAGCTCTAGTGGCTTATCATTATTTCACTACTCCTCAGCGGTGCTGTAGTAAAAAATATAATATTCCATTTTTCATAGTTTCCTCTCTACGACCACCAACCGCGGATGAACTATCATCGAGGTAGTCGAGAATCAAAGTGTGGAGTAAGAGACGAATTAAATTCGATTCCACGAGTCCGCGCGGTTAGATACAGCGGCTAGGTTTAATAAACAAACGAACGGCGGGACTGGTGCCTTCCTCTCGTGTATTTTAACGCGTTATTCATAGTCGAGATTTATGCCGAAGCTGCCTCGCTTACCACTGATTCGTCACCGGGATTCGCTAATCGATGGCCATTGGCCAATCGCGAAGACGAACCGATGAAAAGTGTAGCGGTCTTAACATAATTCTCGACTATGAATACCGATGTTAGACTTAACGGATGTGCCAAGATTACGCGCCGGTGCGGGAGTCCGTAAAGTCGGAGGCGAACGAGTTAGCGGGTAGCGTGGGAGGTAGTTAAAAGCAACAGGTTATTCCATTTGCTGCAGGCGTCGAAACGCTACTGATTGTTTTAAGTGGCCCCTGCCTCAGCGCTTCGTAATTTAATCGATCTATGGCGATACGAATCCCGATCTTTCCGCGAAAGAACGATTCCGGGAAGTTCGGTTGAAGGGGTTCGGAGCTAGGGAATGTCGTGCCTCGTTGACGAAATTTTATTCCTGTCTCTATCGGATGGAGATTAAATCGGATTCTGATCTATAATTGGACGCGGAACGGGATACCGTAATTTTGAGAAAAACGAGGAGATTGTGGGGGCTTGGCGCTGGCTCGTCGCGACACCTTCGATCGTAACGCTTCTTTTTATTGCGTTCGTGATATCAACCGTTTAACCCTTCGTCCGTGTGTTGGGGTTTATTAAACCCCACGTGATAAGATTTTGTGTGATATTAATTTTTTTGTTGTTAAAAATATTTCTTTTAAAATAATATTATTCCTATCTAAACAAATTATGAAATCAAATTTTAATAATGTTTCAACTATATACACATTAAACTATAAATTATAACCACACTGAAGATGCAAAAAACTGTCCTGGCACTAACGAAGGGTTAACAGGTTGATCACCACGTCGCCCATATTTGAATGACACGTGAGTCTCAGTACAATCGTTAACGCAATATTAATTTCATTAATATTCAGGTTATTAATGTGTCACACAAATGTGGGTGACGTGGCGATAAACGCGTTAAAGGTCGTACAATTTTGATAGCCATTATTAAAACATTTAATGGGTCGTTAAAGTTTTTCATGGAACTCCGTGATTTCCTTTAAAAATAGCTTCACGCTGGAAACTTTGAAGGATACGATTAAGAACAATTTGGTGACGCATATAAGTACAGGTATAATTAGACTTTTTCATAAGCAATAAAAACTTGAATTTACTTTTTTCCATCGTTTATCCACCCGCAACGTTTCGCCTGCAGTCCACGTTGGTGGTCAATCTTTTTCTCCCGTTCCGCTTCGTATCGCGAATGTTTCGGACTTAAATTTAGACACGGTCACAACTTCGGTTAGGCGGCTACCGACCGCTAACTACAATTTCAGCGAGAAAATTCAACGGAAGGGCCGTTTAATCTCCGTTTCGATTACAAATGGTCCCCCTCGCAACGTACACCTACTTAATTACATAAGATAATTTGTAACATTACATATAATTGTCTCAAGTACAGGCTTACTAAACGCAATGAGGTAACTACAAGTGCCGTCGACAGATGAGATATATTTGCCGAGTACGGACGCTCGGCATTTTCCAAGCAATTAGAAGTCGGTGAACCGTACGCGCGTTTCATACATGGATTTGGGTTCAAAGAGTGCACCTTCGAAACTCACGCTCCGCGTTGCGCGATCGTTCGCGATCTACGAACTGCGATAAGAAAAAGAAACCAAAACAAGCTATTGAATGCGGGACAATTCTTTTCGCAAAAAATTTCAAGAGAGAAGGTATTTCCTTTTTGCTCGGCCAAGAAGAATGTTTCTCTTCGCTCGCAGGAAATCGACCGCGCGTGTCAGCCGACGCGCGTTAACGAGGGTGCAGAACGCGCGTACGCGTATGCACGAAGCTAAGACTACATCGCTTTCCGGGCCACCGAAATATCGTCGAAGGAAAACGCGGTACAATCCAATTATCGAAATGACGCGTGTACACGCCACCACCTTGGGTGGTCCAATTTGTGCCCGCGGCACCTTGGAGCAAACGTGACAATTTGCCGTGAAGTCCCGGTGCCGCCTAACCGCGCAGGTGTTGGTACGCGAATAACAGGGAATTCGACGGCGTAACTTTATGGCGCAATGAGGCATCGCGAGCCGTACGTTCGTAGGAAATAGTCTGCGGCAGGAAGGGGAGTTCGAAAGTACGACTGGCATTTCGGTAACTGGGATTCAATTCGATCCCCGCCAGCTTTGGAAAATGATTTCGAGATAACTATAAAGGGATACGATTGTATTCTCGTCAGGAGTTCGATACTTCATCCCACCAGTTTGTTTCAACGGAAGATCGTGACTTTCATGATACGTTACGACAGGGGCGTGGAAATTTGATATGCAAATTGTTCGAAAGTAATCCGAGGATCTTGATAATAATTATGAAATAGAAAATCTGCGTTAAATTGCTTCAACGACGTCTCTCTATCTTCGAGCAGTTCTCAGTTTTTGTTTCCATCAACCGTTTAACGGGGAACGCAAGTTTATCGCGACGGAGGCCCAGTGACGCGTGTGTCCGAGCGAAAGGAGAGGGGGAACCTCAAGAAAACAAACTAACTTGGAGAATTACCGGTGTTCCTTTTTGGACGGAAAGGTGTCATCCGACTGGCAGGAGTGTTGGTCGAGGGTGTGTCTTTTTCCGCTTTGCTGCCGCTGAGATGGAGTCCGCCAGCAAAGGGGAACAGGCCGACCCTCCCGCACGAAGTGAATAATACTCGATGACAGCGATTTATAGTGAACGACGGTATATGGAGCAGCGGTAGTCTCGCGCCGAGAAATCCGGTAAGTCAGTTTTAATTTATGCCCGAACAAACATATACGTGCGCTCGTTTATCCCTGCTAGAGGGATATTATTTATCTCCTAATTTACGGCGTTAAACTTCCTAGCGTTCGTGGCATTCGCGCACGCCGGTCATCGACGAATAAAGAATTTCGTATCGCGACGCGCGATTATTTCGCGCCCGATCGCACGCGCGACGACGCCGCGGTTCTTTGCTTTTCCCGGCCCTCACGCGTTATTTTCCAACAACTTCGGCTCGTTTTTACTCTCCTTTCTTTCACTTCGCAACCTACATCTAATTTCGGCGTCCTCGTCTACCTTGTTTATCCGTTCTATTAATAACGGCGATTTTCTATATCGGTTCTTTCTGTATCCTTCGTCACGCTCGCTAAACCAATGAGAAATTGCGTGTAACGGTATCATCGCCCCTGTTACCGCGGAGCATGCCATCCTCGGTGCATCGCGGTGCACTTACGATTAGTTGCACCGCAACGCTGCACGCACTGACGCTCCTCCGTTCAATGTATTAATATCTGACCGTTGCACGTACCGGACCCCTCCCGTGCATTTCTATGAGACGTTGCTTTGTGCCTTTACGTTGGAAATTTTCACGGTGCGACGAGCGTGACAACGCCAGAAGTAAAAGATGCCGGGATATCGTTGCACCCCGGGAGTACCGTGTGAAATGCGGATTAAGGAGGCGAGGATGGTGAAAATAACTCACTGATAATAGTATTTCTCGTAATAGTCGACGCGCGTACTCAACGTGCGCCTTTTTACGCGCACCTTCGACTGGCGCCCTTCTGCCTCCCGGTCCCAGGTTCACGAGTCGTTCGACGCTCGTGATTATAGCGCGTAACACGCTCGAAGAGAGACATCTTTATGAACGATTTATAGAAATTAATGATTCGTTGGAAATACGAGGAACGAGTCGTTTTTCTGCCCGTTGATCTCGAGGTTGATTATTAACCGACGTGCGTCGTTGATTCCGAACTACTGTACATTTATTCGCGCGTCTTTGTCGGACGTTACGTCGGCGTTACGAAGTTTTCGTGATCACTTTGACCCAACGGCGATGCGTAATTGTAGATTCGACCTCTGTCTTGGCTATATGTGAGAACGATGAGGTAAGTTTTCTCATTGAATTATCGGGTGCAGATTAACGGAACTTATCCGCCGCTTTGAGGTATATTTTCGTCCAGACGTTAGAGGACAAGAGGATCTCGCGTGTTCCGCTACTTCGCTCGCTCGACCGTAACGTTATCTAACGCGCAATTTCAAAGAGAACGATTACGCTAAATTAACGGCAACGGCTTTCGTTTTCTCGCGTACCAACGGGAGATTTGATTTTAACCGTGGCAAATATTCATCCGAACGACTGACAAAGTTGTTACCTAAGCCAACTTTATTTGAACCCGACAACGCCGCGACGCGTCGTTGATTACTCTATCGCCGCGGTAGTAAACGAATAATTCGCGTCACTTCGAGATCTATGGTGACAGATCGTATGGAATTTAATGTCGACTAATTTGCGGCATCAAAGTTTGCCAGCTCGAATTTGGTTGTCAACCGACGTGCCACTTTGATTCACAATCTGTAAACAGACTCCCGTGCCGTCTGCCCGCGCAGACGAATATGTTATTCGTTCGTCGTGGAAAGCTGACGGGGAAACGCTGTTCGCTTATATCGATGCGAACGCGACGTAAAGATATCGGTAGCATAACATCGCGAAATGAGGTCCGTTCGGTGTGCGAATTACGCGCAATCTACTGTTGCATTTGGCACCGATTGCGGTTTGCTCAGCTGTCTCGTCGACGACAAAGCCGATCTCAGTCGATACGTCGAAATCAATTTCCATGTATTCGCTTGTCGCGGGATAGCGTCACTACGGACGTCTCGTCGAATTTACACGTTATTAATAATCGACCGTGTGTATATAATAGTAACGATTATGTGTGATCAAATTCGCGACGTGAATTCACGAATAAAATGTTCACGAGCATTCGTTTAAAATAGGAGAAACATTGATATACAAAATTGATAATCTTCTTTAACTAGCACCTTAACCATCAAATATAAAAAAAATTGTATCCCAATCTAACCGGATTAATTAATCTTAATATTATTTCCTGTATTGTCCCGAGTGAAATAATTCCCTAGGCAATGACCTAGAAAACATTCCACGAACCAAGAACGCTGTTTCTTCGTAGCATTGACAAATATTGACAAATCCCTCGTGCCTGTCCCGATTTATTTAAAACAATCCCCCGGTTGCTATTTAAAAATAAAATTCATGCCGCACCGTGTCGAGCAGTGACGGGCACTCGGAGAAAAATGACAGGTAAATAATAGAGTTCTCACAGCCGGAGCAACGTTACATCGCGACGACTTAAGCCGGTGATTTCAGACAGTGGTACATACATTGACTTCCGACGACTAGCTAGGCGTGACAAGACGTTAGCCGCTTAGTAAAATCCACGACGTTTGATTGGCAAGACAAACACTCGAACACCATCCAGGGAAGCGGCGAAATCCTGAGCTTCTGCGATTGTAAGGAGAAACGTGTTTCCATTGACGTTTCCCGTCTCCGAGATGATTTCGCATTTTCTGCTCGCGTGACTGCGAATTAATAAATGTTATTAAATAGATTTTCTGTTGTCCACTGTATTCTCTTCCGATTGTCTTTGCACTTGCGATCTGTATTCTTTCTCTTTAGTATTGTATTCCTTTTCGTTTCGGATTACCTGCAGTGGAAAAATTGTACCCGCCGGCGACCGCGCGATTTAGAATGGTACCATCGAAAATTTAAACAATTATATTTTTTTGTCTACAGCTGAACTGATAATAAATAGACGTGCAAAATTTAGACCTACTCGACTGAATAGTTTCGCCAATAAAAAATCCTCCGAAAATTGGCAATTCAAGTGCCAAAAATCCCAATCCCCAGCTTTTAAATTCGCATCCAGCTGAATTTCTCCAAATTTTCCGATTCCTCAGAGTCACTGTTTCTCAACGAGGGTATTGAGTTCAGTAAAATAGGATTCAGGGGCGGTTCGCGTTGCTTCGGGGCGAGCTAAGGAAAAAAGATTGATATGATTAATGACGCGTGGCGTACTTGTAAATTAATAGAGATATATGTTGCTCGCAAGAGGGGCAGCAAATTTCGCTGGTATTCTCGAATCAAGTATGATAGCCATGGGAATATTGTCGATTTGGATGGCGCGTTGTCGTCTTCCTGGATATCTCGAGGACAGATTCCGCTCGTTATCCGCCCGGAAGAGGACAGGCAGACACCCTCGCTTGACAGAGACCGATGTCGGTGTAAAGCGGGCCGCGTTTTGCTCCTCTCCGTTGGCCGTCACTCACTTTCACTTTCCTCTCCATGTTTCTCTTACCGAATAGTCGTAAATTACGCGCAGTTTCTACGCACGGGGGGGGACTCGGCGTTAAAGAGTGGAGCCACCCCACGCGAGGTTCCTCGTAAGCAGTCGAGAATCTCGCGTTTAAACGAGATCGTAAGTAGTTTTGTTCGGAAAAAGAGTAACGGAAGCATTACCGTACGAATCTCTGCGCGCGCGCGCGCGCCTCAGCGAGAAGAAAAGAAAGATAACGCAGCGATTCCTTAGCGCGCATCGCTTCTGGCACGGCGATCCACGCAATTCGTAATACCTAAAATTAAACATCAACGCGGCAATATTTGACATTTTCACAAAATTTGTGGATATTAGTATCTCATTGCTTCCGCTGTGTTAGTAATACTTTTGTGCAATCTGCGCACGTTTGCTCCGCGTTAGAGGCGACACTAATCTTTCACTGGCACACGAAGTCGAGTGCCTGTCATTTTCATCTCTTTTGACATTTTCAAGCTATGCCGGGGCGAGCATTCACCGGTGAGTCAATAAAACAGACCGTAAACTCTTCGAATATGGAATGCCGACGTTTATGCGTTGTACGAACAGGACGTTTCATTTGACGAGGAACGTTTCGAACGTAAGGGAATGGGACAAGCGGGATCTATTCGTCCATCAGGATTCAACGTTTAACCCGTATAACACAATGCTCCGGTAAATCATACTCAATTTACGATCTCGTGGCACGGTCGTATATTATTCTTAAGTCAATCCAATCGGATTGTAATTCTCGCCTCCTTATCCGAAGACGTTTACGATATCTCGCGTTTAACTTTCGTTCGATCGTTTGGTAACTTTCTGTTCATTTTCTTCTTAAATATTGCGTGTCCCTTGTATTTCTATCTGATTATCTTAACTACGATATTACAATTTTCATTATTTCAAACGGAGTAACCGTGACACCGGGATTTTATGATTCTGGATAAACCGCTTGTTCTTTCTTCAAAGATAATGCACACAAATTATTTTCTGTGTTTTTAAAGTATCACCGTGTACGCACACCTGCGAAGATCCTGTGCAGCATTTACTTGTGACTCCGATTGTTAAACCTTGGTTGCTGCATTTGGAATTATTTCGAAAACAGTGCGGTACTCCGTAGTTTAAATATAAAGGGACACACGCTTTCCAGAAGTTTCCTTCGTAAAATCGTCGGGTTCCAAACACAAACTACCGCTGAAACGGTATCGCGACGCAGCCGAAGCTCGCGCATAGCATTTTCAACGATCTCTCTGGCGAGAGAAGACGACGAGACGCGCCAGGAATATCAAGGCCGCGAGTCGATCCCCGGGGAAGTGATCCAAGGATTCGTAACAGGACGTTTTCCGTCGTAAAAAACTATGTTTCCCGAAACTTTAAGCCGAGCGTGAAAATAATTTTCAGCGCGTCGACTCGCGAATGGAGCAAATCGACGCGGACAACCGACATGAATAAAAGATAGGGCTATAACCTCTACGATGAATACTAAACGTTTTCGCTGCGACGTTCCGCACGGCATTCCCGAGTCGGCGATTTTAAAACGTTACTTTCATCCGAAGGGTGACAAATTTCCTCGAAATCGGACGCATCGGCGAGATCAAACCCGAATTCAAATCTCTCCGGTATCTTCTCAAACTCCATCCGCTTCCCGCGTCCGACCGCCAAATCTCCGAGCGCAGAATTCAAATTTCTCGAGTATACGCGCGCGCAACCGCATTTACCCGCGCGATCGCGAGAGCCTCGCGTCGCCATTAATCTCTCGGAGCGTGCAATTAGCAGCGCAAGAATTCCCGTTGCTCCTTTTCTTTCCCCCCGCTCTCTCTCTCTCTCTCTCTCCCTCCCTCTCTCCCCCGCGCCGCGATAGTCCACGGTTACCAGCCCCCTCGCCCGTAATTTACCTTGCCGCAAACTCAGCTGCGCGTGTACGTCACGCATTGTTGGAAACCTCGGCGTGTATCGGACCTCTATTCCTCCCGCGGTCTTTCTCTCCTCCCTTTGTAGCCGCGACTCGATCTCCCTCTTCGCCATGCTCCTTCCCGCGTGATTTATGATATTAGAAGCCAAGAGAACCCACCCCCTCCACGGTCCCCACCACCCCCCTCCCACTCGGGCTATATACCAAGGTGTTCCGCTCTGTGTCGCCACGCGAACCTCGGTAACGCGACGCCGTGGAGAATTATTCGGTGTGGCGTGCTTTTCGCGCACCGCGCATCGAGATCCAAACGTCATTGATTTAACAAGCGCGTATCAGTGGGACGATTTGGCGATACTAAATCTCGCTTTAGCACTCCTCGCCTGTCGTTCGCGAGGTTATCGCGGGAACAATCGTTTTATCAGGCTGGCCCGTCGTCGCAACGCGCTAAACACACGCGCCAATGTAGATTTTTAATCGCCGCCCCGCCGGGTAAAACGTGCGCGTCCTGTACGCGTCCCGGCTGCACTGATTTACGGCCATTGGTCGCCGTTCGCTTCCCGCGTCCGCTTGGGTCCGGGATTAGGCCATCATATCGTTGGCGATGGGGAATTAATCACCGACGTATTCTATTTCCCAATGTTACGCGAATGACTTACGCTCCCGAGTGGATGCGAACGCATTTAGTGCGTACTCGCGTTCCCGAGATTTCTCTTGTTTTGTCTGGCTGTCAGGGCGAATTTAATGCTACCGAGAAAGTCGCTACTTTGTATTTGGGGTGCGGAGATGATATATGTGTGTACAGCCGGCCGCGCAAGTGTCCGTTCGGGTACCATACTCGGCGTTCATTAGGATAATTAAAGCAAAATACGAGCACGACTTTGAGAGGTTGAGACAGAGAAATAAACTTTTGTTAATGAGGAATAAGATGGCAGTTGCAAAAATTCATAATTGTTGCAGAATAGAGTAATAGCGAATAAAACCCTAATGTATGACGTATATGGTAGGTGGTCGGAGACTTAGGCTCTGGAATGGAATATTTTAAGCAATTGGTAATTAACGGCAACGTTTTATTACATTCGACACCGGGCGTAGCGATGCGTTTATTTGTTGTTTCTCGTTTTATCGTCCTACGATCAAACTTTATATTATTTGCGAAGCTTCTTTTTTTTTACGTCACTCTTGGGGAATACGGCTGGGATACGAAGTTACCGGCAAGAAATTTTCCGGGGAAGAATTCAAATAAAGACCGACGTCGAGGTAACTTTATTTTTACTCGTAACTGCCTCTGGTGTAACAGATGCGTAATTTCGTGGGCGTCATCTTCGAATAGAATCGTCTGATCAGAGGCAATCGAATTATTCAACGTGTCTAATTTTACCTCGTTTTCTTTATGAGCACGCAATATTTTTTCTCGGTGTCTAGCGAATTGCGTTTTCGGATATCTCGGCGTTATATTTATCGGGCGTCTCTACCGTAATACCGACCTAATTTCATCCTAGTACTCGTGTTCTTTTTTATAGACGTTTCGGGAGTATCGGGTTCTGTCTCGCGGCTGCTTTGAGCGATAAGGATTATTCTCGCCGGAGAATTATTAAAAAAAAAGCATTATCGACGCGAACAATGTAGAATTATCGACGCGAACGATATCCTACTGGACGGCTAATTCGCGGAACGGGAGGTTGAATGTGCCGTGGCGCGAAAACCAGCGGATTCGGGCAACCATTCTAAGAATTAATGCGCGTCTTAAAAGCGATGCTTCCAACGTCTGGCGTTTATATACGAAACACTTATGCATTTCGCGATAAACGCACGCGCGGACGGCACGAAATTGAGTTTCCCGTCGATGTAACGGGTTGGCCGTTGGTGCCCGCGGTCGTAAACTAACGAAATCAAAGAGGGTACGATTTACGAGTTCTAAAATTATAGGAAACTGTACTCCCGGTAGTTATAAACACGCATTTGTATCGGTCAGTTCGTGCCGAATATGATTTCGCGAAAGGAGATCCCCTATCGTGCAAAATTTGGTATAATTTCGTAACGGACACCCGAAACCCAATGGAAGGGGTATAGTACGTACCTTCCTGGCGATTCTCGGGAACCAAAGCGTAAACATACATTTTCCAGCGGCGTGTGAGTTTTAAGGGGATCGTTCAGTGAAAAACGCGTGGCATCTGCGAGATACGTTATCCGTATAAACGTTTACACTTCGCACCGTTGCAACTGCCAATTCTCGGTTAGGAAAACACACAACGCGAATACCGGTATTCTTTTCAACATCGCCCAAATAGAAACTATTCGCAATGGTGAGCCGTGTTAATCTTAGGATTCAACGATAATACGTGCCGACCAGTACACCGGGCGACAGAATTTTGTACGATCGAAAAAAATAGGCACTCTCCCCCCTCTCTCTCTCTCTCTCACTCGAAGTCTCCGCGATAAATTACGAGAAAATAGCCTCCTGGAATCTGTCGAAAGTGAATGCCGTTTAACGAGTAACCCTATACGCTAAGTTATTTCCGTCATGGTTGCCCTGGCACCCCCGTCCACCACCCCCACCCACACCGGGTAGAAACTCGCGACGCGTCCTAGCATAAGGGCTCTCATAAATATCATCCGGTGCCTTTGGCCGCGGCTGTCGGCGCGACGTTACCCCCCGCTCCCTTCTCAGTTTTCTAGGTGGAACCGCGGCGATGGTAGAGATGCGCCATTAAGCTGATTGGGGTGTCAGAAGGTGAAGAGGCGAAGCGCAGGATAAATCGTCGGGAAGCATAATTCGTGGGGCTCCGAACTATGAGAATTATGAGAGGTCGCTGTATAAACCGTCGTCGGGATTTGGCTCGAAATTCTGGCACGACGTCGCGGTCGCTTTCTCGAAAATCGCAAGAAAGTTTTCTTATCGCGATTCGGTGTTCCGGAGGTCCCGGTACGGATGTGCGTACGAGAGCGATTTTGCGTCGAAGGGCGTGCGCGTAAAGCTATCGGTACGTGTGCGTGATGTATTATAACTGAGGGGGTCAGGACAAGGGAGTACGAATTTACATTTTACTTACTCGCTGCTCCATTCGGTATAAAATTGGATCTAGGACGTTACAGTGTAATTTAGAGAACTATTTTAATTAAAACTGTGGCTCAGCACTCTCTTGACCTAACCTTCTTGGTTATCATTACAATCGTGAATAATTATCTTCACTCGGTTGTGCTCGAAATAATTGCTAACCAGTTTGGAATCTGTTTCAGGCAGAAACTCGTGTCAATCTCGAGAGCAACTGAAACGGAGTTAATACAACATGCTGCTATTGGAAATGCTTCGACGAAAAATTGTAACACTATTTCGCCAATTAAGAAAATAATCCTCGGAGAATCCCACGGCGCCCGTACGTCGACAATTCGTATATTAATTTCACTCAGGGAGTTGGCACAGATTTTCGGCAGTTCTCGAGTTACGTTGCGAGTGCACGTCCGTACGCTGTTTTTCCGCGCGATAAATTACGACGGGCGGTACGGTGTAATCGTTGTCGAAACACCTCGGTTCTCTTCTCTCTACGCGTGTCACGTCGCGTCTGCTGGCGCATTCAAAAAAATTGCTTTTTTTCATTCCTCCTGGTCTCTATCGCGAGCGCGTGTAACGCGGGGGAAAAACGCTGGAATGACGGGACACGAAAATGGGAGTCGTACGCCTTAACGATTCCTCTCGCGAAATTAAAAGTACCGGACGGCCACCGCTGTCCTAGTAGAAACGCGAGCAAACGTCTTAGGGTTTAAAAAAACAGTATTTTCGCGAAATGAATAAACTATTTGCGAATGAAAGTTGGAGCGCGATTGAACGTGTGCCATCGTTGTTTCGCGTCATTGTATCTTTGTCAAAAATCGTTCGTCGCTGCTGGCAATTCGCACGTTCAAGCGTCAACGCTTTACTTCGGATTGCGATGTACAAAAACTTGTCGAGTTAAATAGTTTATTCGCAAACGATATATTTCGGTAGATCAATTGTAACGAATACCGACAGGAAAGAGGACTCGTCGTTTATTACCAGAGACGTTACTACCAGGCAAGATATCGACAGTCGTAAAGATCATTTAAGCACAACACTCAAATATTTTAAAATATAAATCTATCCTGGTAGCTGGTGGGACGGAGAACGCATTCCGCGCGTGTCGATAGATTTTTCCAACCCGCGTGCAAACCCGCAGGAAGTAAGTGCAGCTGATACGTGGGTGACGGGCGCGCGTATGTATAGCGTGTCACGAAATATGCTCTTCTGGCATCCTTCCAAGAGTTGTTTCCAACCGCTTAAGCAGGAAAACTCAATCATTTCATCGATCCGCTGCCGTGAGCCCGGGAAACCCGTAAAACGATTTTACGATCTGCGTCAATCGGTAGGATCGTCCGTCTGGTTGCAGTTTGGATTGCCTATTTTCAGATAATCGACGAACTATCGTCCAAGCGAACATGAATTTAACTTCGTACAGAGTAGCGTACTACGATCGGAGAGTAATGATAGTAATGATATGTACCTTCGAGAGTCGACCAGAGAAGAGTGATACTCGACGTGAAAAGAATCTGACAGTATCGAGTCACGTTCCCGAGGTTTTGAGAGAAAATTCAAGAACACCGCTGGGCAGATGATTTCGCTTCGAATGGTATCAGAAATAACGTTTTGCCAAAATTGTAACACGTCGCTCATTTGCCTCGTGCCTCGTTTGGCTCGTTAATTCAATTACCGGTGGGAGTAGAATTTTCCTTTTCCAATACGTTTAACGTTCTTATTTCAGTACACTGCTATCCCCCGGTTATCGGTGCTAGAGATAGATTACTATTTTTTAACACATGGTGGGCGCAAAAACGTGAGAACATTATCGAATAGAATCAACGGTGACTTCTCCTTGTTTCAGTCGGACATATCCCGAAGCGGTTGAGTGCTTTTCGCCCCGAGGAATTCGTAAATATTTCGCTCACAAGCTAAAATAAAGCCCCCCGGCGAGTGCGTCAGGCATTCTGAGTCTCACCCGCTGATTCATCGGCTTTTATACGCGAAATCGAGCAGGCGGTTCGACTTTCTCAAAAACAAATCTTGCTACTGGTTTTATCATAATCCGTTGTATATTTGGGACGCGTGACGAAAGTATTTAGGAACTTGAGTCGTAAAGCACGGGGTTAAACGTATATTCAAGGAATTATCTGATTTGCTGTCCCTTGCAAGCGTCACGGAAAGGAATATAAAGAACGTTTCCATAAATTATGACGGTAAATTTACTTTCCGAGGTCCACTTTATGTAAGGACTTTTCAGAGTGATTCTCGCGGGCACGCGAACGTGCAGAAAACATACGAGACGTCACGATTTTGCGTCGCAGGTAAGAAATGGTTTGAACGTATTTTACTTGGTGATATTCCACTCCAATCCTACCTTACATCAATCTCGGAGGGTCTGTTCTACTTGTACCGTTGTTTACAGCAATTACCGAGTCCTTAATGACGGAATGAAAAGCTTGATCAATATTGCATACACATTCTTGTTCCACTTTGGTCATAAAGCCGGGTATAGACGTGTAAAATACACGCGTGACAAACCCGTATTGCAACTCCGCCGCAAATGTGTTAATAACGTATGTATGTGGGAAGAGACAATCCTAACCCCTAGCTAGTCTGTTGGTGCATCGTGTTGCGCGATACGCGCGTATGTTACACGTCTGTACCCGGCTTTATGATTCGGACGTCGCTCAACGTGACGTGCAACGGCACAACACGAAATTTATGCATTTCTAAACAGAAGGTATGTAAGTAACCTAACGTAAGTTGCCTAGTGTATCTACATAAAGAGCGCCATCTTTAAAATTTCAAACGTGCTGCCATCTATGAATGCAACGTGGAGGTAATTATGACAGAGGACGAAGGAAAACAAGATACTTTAAAAATCATCTCCCATCGTTGTTCTGACTATCGGTACTCCATATGAAGTCCTTAACTTGAAAGATTAAGTTCAGTGAAGTTACGACCAGTTCTAACATAATGAATTATATTTATTACACGGTCTCTATTATTTTTCATACTGTTATATTATCTACGAATGTGTACAAATTATCCTAACATATGATATATGATAACATAATCATACGTATGCATGTACGTAGTCCTCCTGATGGGAACACGTTATGTACTTACAAATATAGCCAAATAAATAAAGAACTTTTGCACACCTCTTGGACAATGTTTTCCTAAATACCTTAACTAAAACTATCAACGCCCGACTGGATATACTTGGCGAAACGTGGTGGTAGGTGCGTCTTATAATTACTTATAATTATTACTTAAACCATAATCAGACTACAAGAGAAATTAAAAGACCGAAAGCATCACTTACCTGCAATTGTATTGCCTCGGGAACAAAGGTGCTGTCCTCAACGTCTCGTTGACACGCGCCCTTACAATGGCCTATCGATAGTCAGAACAACTACCGATAGCAAATTCATATAAAACAAATATCGAAGAGGCAACCGTACTATCGATACTTTTCCACTGCTATGGATAGATGTTGACCACTGTTCACTGTTGTTTTTTTCTGAAAAACTCATCACTGCTCATCACTGACACGTTGGATATCAGAAATAATTATTATAATCTAAATCTAACCTTACTCAGGCATACGTGTCTGCCGTGAAGATTTGGTGTAAGGTGACTTACTCCGTAAAAGATGAATATCTTACCGAAAAAAAGGTGCGTGTCAATTTTTGTTATTGATAACTATCTGTATATAGAATTTGTCGATATTTTGCTGTTGACAACGTATTTTGAGTGTAGTTTGTTGCGCGTATAATGTGTTTTGAAATCTTTTTTTTAGGTGGCATGTACGAACCAAAGAGAATATTGCACGCGTTCGTCGAGATGAAGCAAAAGCCGCAGAAGAGGAACAAATTAAGAAATCAAGAGTGGAAAAAGCTGTAAGTTCAAAAAATATAATTTGTAACCATAACATCTTGTCAAAATCATAATATCGATTGTTTTATCTTGTTAGGAGACCGAGGCAAGGATAAACTTTCTAAGAGACAAAGCGCGATCAAGTTATGATGGACGCGTGGAAGCTCCACAAAACGAAACACCCGAGTCTACCACAAAATGGGAACACGTTAACTTTTTTGCTGATCTTGAGAATGGAAAAGTCGACTACAATAAACCTAATGCAGAGCATGAAAAGGAAAAGAAAGATGAGAAAGAGAAATATGAAAAGCAAATTGGATATCTGACGTACCTTGGGCAAGATACTAATGAAGCGACGGGCAAGAAAAACTGGTACGAAGAATTACCCAAGAGGCTAACGGATACGGAAAAAGAGATAGAGATGGATATAAACAAAAAATCTTTAAGCGATCCTATGCAGGATATTAAAAAGTATTTAAGTATTATGCGTACCAGCTCTGTGCAAGAGACTTCAAAGTTTAAATCCAAGGATATTAAAAGGAAAAGACTAGAGTCCGAGGAAAGTGTTTCGGATGACAGAAGTAGCATTAGCTCGTCGAGAACACATAAACACAAAAAATCTAAAAAACACAAAAAAGAGAAACACAGTATAGACAAACGATCGACTGAAGAATCACCAAGCATGGATATACAAAAGCTAAGAGCGCAAAGACTGCTAAGAGAACAGACCGAAAAGTTACGAACGGAAGCATTATTGGCTAAACTTAGGGGTGATCCAGTTCCAACGGTATCCACGGAACCACCGAAACCTACTATCAGACAAAAATACAACTCGCAATTCTGTCCTGAAATTGCTCGGCAAAATGCAGAGAGAACACCGAATGTACGTTCTTTACGTGACAAATGAAACTCCATTTTATGTACATTAGGGCAGTATGCAAAAGTTCTTGTACCATTGAAATGCTTATTGTATGTGCACAATGTTAAAGATTGTTATGTATAACTTATACAGTTAACTGAACATAATCTTACTACAATACATAATCTATGTATAAGATGTATATATATGTATATATATTGTTAATAATAAAATGATAATCATTCAAAGTTGCCGTACATATATATCGTAATCCTGATAACGTATGAAATAAATTTGTGATGAAAAAAATCCTTTGTACGGGTCGTATAAGCAACAATATAGAGAGGGCTGTCTAGAACGAACGAGTTTTGGTCTGTTTTGATCGCGGTTTCTTTGATTTGAGGTTGGTTATGCTGAATTTTGCAGTATCACGTGATGTAAGATGGTGGGAAATCACAGATCTCATGGATAATGTATTAGAGTTTGACGTTTATGTCATTTTTTCAATATTCCTGTTCATCAGTTAAATAAAATTTTCCACTCGTAAGTAAAATTAATTTTTTGAATGAACGTTACGATGGCTTACTGTGTCTCAGTGCTTCAAGTTTCTTCTGAAATCTCGAACCAGACGCTTTCAACGCGCGAGTTCGTTCGTGAAATATGATATTCGAATTTGAAGAGACAAGGAGTTTCTCGATTTTTGACAAATGATGGTTTAGAAGAATCTTTAGCTTGAAATGTACATATGTAACAATATTACTTCGAATACCGTTTATATGTGTTCTCACATGTTGTTCCGGGCATTCTTAAGATAACCTCTTCGTTCATTTATCCAAATGCCGCCTTTTCGAAAATGTGTTTTAACAAGTTTTGGAGTATTCTGGGCTTTATCCAGGTTCTTTAGTTTGAAATATTGTTCAAGATATTTACGTGGAGATAATAGTCTACGGATTATGTTAACCTAAAGTGTATATATAATGGAATATAAAGCGGTATTTTTTGTATGTATCTGTCACACTTTTGCTTAAATAATTACTGATGGCTATTATTATCACTGTTGTACTATATGTATATATATATATACATATCACTGCATTTTATTATGTTCCCCTTTTTATGATTACCTAGTAGCAAATTTGAAAGGTCACATGTAATACATTTTTTACTGGTTTTCCTTATAACATGTGTATGTAAATTTGTTGCAGGCAATATGTTACCATTAATTTAAACATTCGGATCATTTATTCATAGAAATTAAATGAAATAACATTATCATCATGAACGAACAAACAAACATAGAAGATTCTTCGTACTTAAGTTACGAGATAAATGGTACTAGATATATTTTACAAACTATATCAGACTCGGCTGATGATGTGATAAAAACTACATCGATCAATCAGGAACAAAATACAATCGATATTATAGAAGATGCACAACTTGAGAAAGAAGAAGAATCAATTTCCTTAGTCTGTTTGGATGGTCAGGTGTACGCATTTCAAAATGGGGAATTGCAGGAATTAGATTTTAGTCAGATTGCAGATCAGAATGACTGCCAAGAAAAAACTGTCCCGTTGTCCAAAGATATGGAAAATTGTGAGGTACAATATATTGCTAATGAACATGTTGCGATTGAAAATGTAGATGAACATTCTCAAGAACAATATGAAATTGTCACAGGGCAAAGTGACAAAAATTTGATCATGGAAAAGCATAATATGAATGCTAATGATTTTGTAGAAGTTGTAACAGCGTTTAAATGCAAGATATGTACTTATACAACACAGGACAAAACGCAGTTGCTACAACATTTCCAAAAAGCACATGTCAATCCAAAAGTGGATTTAGAGGTGATGTTTCAATAACATTACGTAGTACTGCTATTTGTCTGTTAAAAGTATAGTAATTCAATATTTGTATCTGTCAGATAAAAGAAGAACCAAGAAATACGTCTGATGTAAAATTATTGTATATGTGTGGGGAATGTTCAAATTGTTTTCCCTCAATTGAAGATTGTAAAGAACACATGATAAACGTAATTATTCTGTACCTATTTACAGTTGAATTACTTTGTTTCACTTTGCAAAATTGTATCGCCAACAAACTTCTTTCAGGATCACCAACTAACAGATAAAGGATCTAGTAAAAGTGGAAAAGAAAATTCGACAGATGTTTCAAAAGATTCTGGCTTAGCAACCGACCATGTAGGACAATGTGTTGAGAATAATGAGATGAAACATGAAGTTAAAATGCAGAAGTCTTTAAGCTCCGAATATATGCTTAATAAGAAGATGATCGAATTAATGGAAAGAAACGTGAAGTATGTTAGTTATTACAAGTTCCGTTGAGGCAGGAATTTATCTTCAATATAATTTAATTGTAATTAGAATGTTTTTATTTTTTAAAGATGTTCGTATCGAGGATGCCCTTATAAATTCACTAGCGAAGAGACAATGCAGCAACATGCACTGTGTCATACAGAATCACAAAGTGCTACAGCATTTAAATGTAGTGTTTGCCGGGATATGAAGTTCACCAAATGGAGACAGTGTAGTTTACACTTGTGGAAAAAACATCAAATCGGTTAGTAAACAGTGCAAGTCTAAAATACATAACAGGCAGATACGTTAAATCATTTTTTTTTTGGGCTATCATTTTTCTTTTCAGACATAGGTCTTTTTACTTGCAAAATATGTAAAGCTTACAAGAGTGCCACAATGGTTAAGCTGTTAACTCACATGAGGGTGCACAGTGAGACCCGAGAGTATGAATGTTCAGAGTGCGGTAAATGTTTCAAACAAGCCAGCCAGTTACGCAATCACAGAGTAATGCATTTAGATCGTAAAACATTAGAAGTAACACGTTGGTATACTTCCAAGAAATGCGATATGTGTGGAAAAACTTACGCGAATTCTAAGTGTTTAAAGAGCCATATCCAAGCAGTGCATTCAAAGTTACGGCCCTATGTGTGTAATGTCTGTGGGCATTCTAGTGCTAGGAAAGCAATGCTGCAAATGCACTTGCGCCAGCACACTGGTGATAAGCCTTTTAGTTGTGAACTGTGCGAATACAAAACTGGAGATCACAATACATTACGGCGCCACATCATGCAGCACACAGGTAAGTTATCATTGGCATTAAGTACCGAATGCAATTAAAAGTAACATCTGCACATATTTGCTATAGGATTTAGACCCTACAAATGCCCGCATTGTTCTTATACTGCGATACAAAGTAGTAGTTACAAGAATCACTTAAAATCCAGGCATCCTTTATTGTCTGGCTTATTCACATGCGATTTGTGTCCATTTAAAACGGTTAAGAATGAAACCTACATACAGCACGTTCGGGATCACGAAAAGGGATTAATCAAAGCAAATACGCAAAAAAAAGGTGAATGATGATTTCATGTTAAGCATACAGGACTAATCCTTCGGAATATAAATATAGATTGTATACTTTTTCCAGACGGCGAGAACGTTGAAGTTTTTCCTGGTAATATTGCAGCAGCTCAATTAATTTATAGCTGCTTGGGTGCCTTCTCGAAAGTTGGGGATACTTTAGAAGCTAATTTAATGTCTTCCTCGACCTCTGCAGATGGTACATCGCAAACGATTACAATTCAAATACCATCTAAACATCTTGAGGGTTCACTGCCAACGAGAGAAAGTGGAGCAAAGAATAATTCTATGATAGAACAAGAAGATGAAGAAACTATGCATTGTTTTTTGAAAATTCCACGAGAGGAAGAAGAAAGTATAGATACCGGCGGTATAACTATACCCGCCGAACCTGAGGAATCGGGTGCAACGATTGATGTGGATTCCTGAAATATACAAAGTTGAGTTGCTGATAATGACACTTGTGTATGTTGGAACAAAATGACCAGTTGCGGTAATTTACAATACAAAAGTAAACGAATGAAGAAATGCTAGTCACGCGTTACTTAGTAATTATTACAAATGTAGTTTTCTTTGGAGTAGAAAACTAGGATTAATACTTTATCTTTGAGAGAAGATAATTAAAATGTGATACTATTTTTGGAATTGCAAATCGTTGTTGTTCACATGCGACATCATGCTTGCGTTAATAAGTTTTACACTATGTGCCGGATTAAATGGACTGAATACATGTATTTTGAAATCAACCCGGGTCCGCCATTTTATATCGTCTTTTGTGCAATGTACCATTCGTGACACCAGAAGCGAAGAAATTGAGCATTTCGTAGGACATGAACTTCTAGCTAATTAAAGCAATCTCTTGCTATGCGAAAGGTATCAACCGAATGGCGATAGTCAGAAGAATGCATGGATGATCACCGATTGAGTGTCACTTCACGATTGCGATGACATTTTAAGATTGCTGCGTCACACAATTTTCAGTTGTTTTTCTTTAATTCTGGACTTTCCTCGATGTAAATTGGACCGTTCGTATATTCTTTGGAGATTGAGGATGCCGTAAAAATAAAATTTTGTTCACTGAAGCGTCCGGACATCAAAATGTCTGCCTACGAAACGCTTATTTTCATTTGTTTCCTCGCTTCTGACGTCACGCAAAAATATATTTCACACAAATATGTACTTGCCGAGTAGATTCAAAGGTAACACTCCACGTATCAACTTTAATATCAGTTTAAACTTTTCAGTCAATTACACAATTCGAAACGCATCATAAGTTTATGTTAATGTTGATTTAAGAATATCATCTGCCTTTAATCAACTTTGTCTAAGTTTTCAGTTAAAACGAAATAAAAAAATTTTAACAAAATGTTTGTTGCCATACTCTGAGACGTTTAATGTTTCGAATATATTTATTGATAATTAATAGGAAATTAGAAGTGTACATAAAAATTGTAAAATAATAGATTTGAAATCGTTGTAAAATGTAAATTACAATATCTCATGTGGTTCACAGTAGGATTAAAATAATATCTTACATGGTGGACTAAAGAGAAATGTTCTAACGCTTTCGACTTTATCAGCCATCAGATAAAAACAACGCTTAGTATTAATATGGAAGAATCAATTAAAATTTTTTAAAGATGTTGGATCTGACGAAGATGCCTTCACAAATTGAGTTTTGTGTATCAATTTGCTTAAGTGGAAAATTTGTGAGAATAGTAACTCATATGTACAAACGTGTTATTAAAAGACAGGCAAGACTTAAAAAATATATCGGTAAGTCGTAGCATATCACTTTTTTCCTGTTATCTCTGTTTTTTTTGTTAGGAAATTTCAGTCAAAATAAACAATACAGTTTCCCTTACGGTGGCTTAAGCAAATTGATACAAGTTGTTATTTACAGCTAACAATTCAAAAAGTCTGAGAAGTTCCCCTTTCTTTGCAGCGGTTGATGTGGATCTTCTCTTAAATTACACATCATATCACAACTAACAGTCCCTGGGCAGTTCGCCATAATAAGCCGTTAAAGCTATCAACTTTCGATCAAGAAAGTTTTGCTCCACTTCTACACCACAGCCTACGCCGGCTAACATGGCAAGCTGCAATTTGTACACACGATAAGCAAAGTGAAAAGTGTATATTGTTATACATTAAGCACTTTTCGTACCTGCATAGTATCTACATTTCTAGGTAGAAAGTAGGCCACATGATCTGTGATTCCTTTTGCTATTTTAAATAGATTTATTCCACCAATGGGATGCATAATGTTATTGAGATCAAAGGTTTCATCCTTGCCATATCCCGGTCCACCCCATGGTGGACTTAGAAATACAACGTCTGCAACTAATTTTGGGGCGAGCTCAAGAAAATCTCCGACAATGAATTCTATTCTGTCGTCAACACCATAAACTCGGGCATTGTTTCGAGCAAGTTCAATTTTGATCGGATCTATATCTATAGCGAGCACTGTAAGAAGAAGAACACAAGTTTACATTTATGCAAAATGTCTCCACACGAGTACACATACCTCTTTCACATGTAAAAGCAAACTGAATGGCATTTCCTCCAGCACCGCAGAATGCATCGATTATCGTATCACATTTGGATCTTTGCGCTATGTGTTCCGCAATTTTTTCTGGCGTTACAGAAAACCAACTCTCTGCGCAAAGTATTTTATTATAAAGATTTAAGATATCGATATCACATTAATAAACATTATGTAAGACTTGCAATTATTAATTCTCTAAAGGGATGCCATACATCTTTCTCTCTTTCTTTTTTTATACATAAGCAGGAAATACGTACCACGATCCAATTTAATCCCTTGATCAAACTTGCTAAATAGGCGATACCGCTTTAACCAATATTTCATTAAAGTCTTGTCATTATCTATTTCTACTGGAAGGCTTATGTTTCTTTTAGATTGCTTCCTTCGTTTCTTTTTCTGTGTCTTTTTCACACTGTCTTCATCGGATAATTTCATACTCTGTAGTTCGTTGTGGCTATACCTCTCATCTACATCCATGTCTGTGTTTTGAGTCTCAAGTTTATCATTCTTTAAAGGAAGCTGGTCGTCCGATATGCATTTTGTAGAATTACTAGTTTCATCGTTCTCAAAGAGTACATTGGTGTTTCCAACGATATCTTTAAAAACATTCTCCTGCTTGTCGGAAACATTCAAAATATCACATGCCCCGTCAATTGGTTTTTTATCTGCTCCCGACTCTACTGAACTTGTGCTTGGTTTATTAAAAACAAGACGTTTTGCTTGTAACTTTGTCTTAAGACTAGGATCGCACTCTTCATCAGAACTTGATGTAAATTGTGCTTTGTAGGAACCTTTATCAGTGGGTTGTAAATCTGTTTCGGTTGGTGATACCACGGGACAAAAGGACAAGTAATGCTTTACCTGAAAAATTAATTGAGAAAATTAGATATGCCCATTAAATAAATATTGCAATAAAATGCCACTCACTTTGTCTATCGTGTTCGTGATTTCCACTCCATTATCGTCAAAGTAAGTATGTTTGTTCATAGGTTTGGGCCGACTAATTTTCATTTTTAATTGTCTATTTTGTAACCTGATATTTCTTTTTCTGTATACTACTTCGCCTTGCAATTTTGATTGCTTATAGTTTTCATTGAAAGTATAACCCATTAACGAAAAAGCCTTCTTCACAGTTTCTAGTCCTTCTCCCGTATCATCACAGTCTGCTTCATGGCTACAATGAAAAAACATATATATGAATTTTCTATGAAGATTTAGTGTGCCATGGTAGAAGATGTTATTACAGTGAATAGCATTGCACCTTCGTTTCAGCGTAATTGGTCTATCTTCATTGGGCTTATCTCCATCTCCCCCAATTGATGAATTCTGTTGAGTACTATTGCTGCTATTATACGAAATAGTTGCACTACTTTCAATGTGTATAGTCGAAGCATGATCATAACTCTTAGATTCTGGCGAATTTTCGGTTTCACTTGTATTTTTATCCTCACATTCGGCGGTTTCGTTTTCTTCCGAATTTACTGTTAAGTTTTGCATCAACATACCTACAGATTCCATGATTAATCGTTTCTTTCTTGTTTTCTCTCTCTTTACGTGCGGTAAACTGTTAGATATGCCCTTAATTTCAGAATTGGTAACTTCGTGCAGTATATCGATATCTCTTTGCGTGAAGTCTTGTTCGTCGCTATCATCGCTTTCTTCTTCTTCTTCTTTTAGGTCTGCGCAAGAACTTTGAACAGCTATCTCATGTTGTTCCCTCTTATATTTAGCTATAAATAATTCATAATTTCTTTGATACTGTATCTGGAAGTTCTCCTTCCACAAATGTTGCCAGTACCTATCATTATCCTCTGACGTATACTCATTGTCCTGATCAGAACTGGTACTTGTTATATTGCTTTCGATGGAACTAGTTACAGAACTGATGAGACTAGACGAATGTATAGAATTCGAATCACAGCTAGAACTAGTAAGGGTCATTTTTGTAACATTTGTCATAGAATCAGACGTTGCATTCGTTTTCGCTATGGAATCATTAACAGAATCACATCTTGTTAAAAGTCTTTCGTCTTCCGCATTAGATTGTTGATTATAACTCTCTTCGGCACTAAAAGGACTCAATGGATTCCATCCATCACCAGCTTCCGGCGATGTTTCAAGATTCGTCAACTTTTTCCTGTTCTCCTCTGCATCCTTTTCATTTATTCCTTGTTTGCTGGCATCGTCAAAAGAGAAACTAATACTATACGATGCTTCTTTGAGTTTTAATTCAGTTTCGGCTATATTACTTTTGTTAAATATCCCTTCGAAATTTGAGCGGTCAAGCTCACAATTTCTGTGCGCTTGGTTAGGAAAACATGTATTTTGTTCAGAAAATTTTTCTATAGCTATCTCTTTAATTTCCAATTTTTCTTCTGGCAATTGAGTATTTTGTTGCAAGTAATCTGGGTTAATGTAATCTGCATATTTTTCAATCCAAGATGACCAAATCAATTGTTCTCCATTTTCTGACCAATATCTTTCCCATGCCATATCCATTGTACTCTTGTTTTCAGAATACATGGAATATGGGTAATTATTGGAATTATTGGAATTGTTGTAACGTTGACACATAGAAATAACATTTTTACTACGAGTCGGTGCATTATTTGATGAAGTGTGTTTTTTTGAAGTACTTTGTATCTCAGATTTTTTGTCCCCTAAAATAAACGAAGGACTTGCTACACAAGATTTATTCTCTTTCAAATTCGATGAATTACAACTTAAAATTTCGATGTCCTTGGAAAAATGATTATCTGACGAATGAATATCTACTTTTTCAGACCCAAACTCTACGTCTTTGGATTGCTGATAATGTGCCAGTATATCTACTTTATCAAATCCATTCTCCACTTCAGTCTCTGTAGTTTGAAAAGTTTTCCCATAAGTAGCCAATAGGTTTTGAATACTTTTAGCTTCATGTTGATCATGATATTCAGAAAGGTCTGCACCGGAATCAGATTGGTGCAAACCTAGTTTTTGCGTGAGGGAATGTGCAGTGGGACGATGAGCAGAATCACGAACAGAATCATGTTCGTCTGTGGAATAATTGTTGTCCGTGTGTGATGCACTGCAGTAACAGCTCAACGGTTCTTCCTAATTTGAAGAAAAAAAATATGCACCATAATATCATAATAAACAAAACTATCATCCGAATATCTTAGTAACAAACAAACTATTAACCGATTAAACAATCTTACATCGTGTTTCTCAATAGATTGTGTTTCTATGGTAGACCTTTTATGAAGGTCTAACATTTCTCCGACGCAATCACCTTCAACATCTTCACCTTCACTTGCATCCTCTAAAGCAAGAATCGTATAAACTTCGGGATTTCTGAAAAGCAAGAACTTTCACATTATACAGATAGCAGAAAACATCTGTGTATGATTACACTATTGTAAATTACACAAGTAATAATAGAGAAAGCTTCCATTCCTTTCTCCATTCATACTGAATTTTCACGTGGTAAACATTGCTTTGTTTTCAACAAAATCGCACGAAATAAAGCGCAGAACAAAGAAACGACTCGTTAACTTTTAGTACCTCCCGATTAATGGTTCCTAATGAGAGAGATTTCAATGTATTTCAAGATATATTTTACGTTAAAAATTACTTATTGCTCTAAGAAACACTCTACGACCTACAGTATTCGAGTGGGTGTCAAGGTTAGGTCATGTGTCACACCACTGATCAATAAACGTGTAAATTTTCTATTTAATAGGAGGTAATGAAAGTACTGCAGATATAGGTCACAGGCTTGAAACTATAATGTTTGGAAGGATAAGGGATCCATGCTTGGCGGGTGTATTTACCGAATAAATACTCTGCTGCAAAGGCAATAAATGTAACTATCGGGGTCAGGGGACTCTGCCTGCTCCGCGATATACACTTCAGCTAAAGGTTCCCAAAAGTGGTCACTCATGCCGAAAGAAATCTTTAATTGGTTACTTGCTCGTGAATCGTCACAACACCCACATGTCTCACGCTCAATTTTTTACGACTCCCCCCGTGTAAAAACAATCCGCCATTTCTTCGACAGCACACTAACGTGAAGTTGTGTGCGGTTACCGCCATATTATTATCGACAATCGATTGCCGTTGTGTTCAATTATGTTTAATTTTCTTTTCATAGTTAATTAATTTGTACCCTGTTAAGGCAGCGGGTTTAGATTACCGAGGATTCAAAACCGGAAGTATTATGTGGCTGGAAAATAAGAATTTTCATTCTCGGGTAAATATTATTATTGCTCACATTATAATGTTCCTTGTGTGAAAAGAATTTCACTCTCGAAAAGGGTTGGACCTACATTTAAGCGAGGAAGTATTGCAAGGTGCTAAATGCAGCTACATCTAGCTATATCGTACTTTGAGTCCTAAGAAAGAAACTCGTACGAAACATATGTATATATATAAGCGAGAATGTGTTCAATAGTTCATTGTGAGAACTTTGAACATTTGGACATGGAAACGACTATTTGAATGGACCATTGAAATTCTTTCGTTTTTTCGATGTATGATTTTTATTATTTCCATTTTTAGGAGAACATTTGTACATCTTTATTCTTGATTAGGTTTCCTTAAGTTGAAGAATGTCATTGTATTAAGATTATTGAATCATTCGGTCTTAAATCGAATTAAATTACATTTGCGCACCCGCGAAATCATCACGTGGCACGAATTCTAATCACGTGATTTATCGATTGGTTGCTGTCACTTGTGATGCTGGGATCATTTGTATCGCATTTTTATTGTTTTCTCAGTCGGCTGTCATTGGTAGTGCAAGTGTGTATATACATTCTTTTGTTATAATTTAAAATTGCAGTCGATTGACATTGGTGTTATTTTAGTTTATGGCATTCTTTACGCGATCGTCATCAAGGTTAAAGCTTTTGTTATTATTATCAAAATTAAAACGGTTTTATTGCGTGCCTCAAATAGAATATAGAGTGAGTTTTTCATCAAATTTTATTCGCGTACATACCTTTCTCTCTTTACGTATTGTACGTGCAATATATTATTACAAAAATGTAAATTAAAACAGAATATATGTAGATCTACCATTTTGACAATATCAATGTTTCATTTCTATTATGTATCGTTCTTTGTGATCTCCTCCTCTCTTTGTTTGAAAGTGAGTAACTTGTACTGTACATGTACGTGCAAAATAGTTTCCTGGTATTTTTCAATATTACGCTTAGCTACCAAATTTAGTTTTGTTTGCCAAATTAGTATCTTGCACTGGTTCTATTCAATTGTCACTTGCACACAATATTTAAAAATATAATTCATTTTTTGTCAGTCTGTTAGGACAAAGAACTGATTAAATATAAAGAACTTTTTGGGAAGAGCAGTTTGCTGGTATATAGCTGGTAGCCAATGGATGACAAAGATGAAATATTTGAAGATCTCATTGAAGAATGTAGTTACGTGGAACCGAGTACAGAAACTGGTGACGCATCCAGCTCACAATTATCGAGTGGACTCCGAAAACGTCTAGAAAGATATAAAAAAGACGTACGGAAAGAAATAGTTTCCCAACTGAAGAATAGCTGTGCTCCTTTGTTCATTGCCTGCAGAACGGGACATGTATTAATTGTGGAATACCTCATAGTACATTGTAATGCGGATCTAGAACAAAGGGGGAGGTATGAAATACCTGGTGACCGATCTGTGCATCGCAGTACACCGTTGTGGTGTGCTGCGGTTAGCGGGAAGCTACCGGTAATTAAATGTTTAATATCCCATGGGGCTGACGTCAATGCAGTCTCAGATACTGGCTCAACTCCAGTGAGATCGGCATGCTTCATGACACATATAGGTAATTTACAATATACTATTTCTGATAACAAAAAGCAGACAGATAATATTAAAGCGTGGTAAAATATTGAATCTGCAATGTTTTGCAATAAGATTGATATAGCTTGCTTAAACAAATTATGTTGTTACTAAAAATATAGTAGTAGGTGGGTCTAGGTCAATGCTTCGTTTGCCAAGATTTATGTGCAATAACATTGGTAGCAGAATGCTGTAGCCCAAAATATACCAATACGGCATGCGCTTAAACTGTTTTTGAAAATTTTGAGGCCTCTTCGAACTTTGCATTTTCAAATGCAGATCTTGGATAGAAATGATTTTTTTGTTTTAGATGTTGTCAAGTGTTTGGTAAAAAATGGAGCTGATACGCTTAAACCAAATTATAAAGGAGGAACATGTTTGATAAATTCTATACAAAGTGTAGAACTGTGTAGCTTTCTTTTAGACCATGGAGCAGATATAAATGCAACGGATATTCAAAATAAGACTGCCTTACACTATGCTATCCAGGAACATAGACTTGAAATAACAAAATTCTTTATTGAACGCAATGCCAATCCCCATATTAGGTCACAATATAATGACGATGCTCTTCAGACTGCCTGCTTAAAAGGGGCCACCGAAATATTTAAATATTTAGGTACGTCAAAGTAACAGATATACAGTAGGCATTTCTATGCTACAATCTAAAATCCACTGTAATATTAATAAATGTGATTTAGTGGAAAATGTAGACTATCTACCCGAAAGAGTAGCGGATGCAAATGAATTGATGGGTGCAACATTTGTCAATAACCATGACGATGTCCAGAAAGCGTTAGAATATTGGAGAGCAGCGATCGTCATTAGAAGTGCTAATGCAGTGAACGACGTTCCTATACCAAAACGGCCCGTTTTACGTAGACGCGACGTTTACAGGAATGTCACTGAGTTTACAACGTTAGAGGACCTCAATAGAATATCACTCGATTTGGACGCTATAAGAATACAGAGTCTGTTAATATATGAGAGAGTACTAGGTCCTGACCACAAAGATACCATATACCGTTTAATGCACCGTGGAACATTTTATATGAACATGTACAGATATCAATATTGCATAGATCTGTGGCGCTGGACTCTAGAGATTCAAGTCGAAAAATATTGGGTAAGTTTATAAAGGTACATCCGATAGCAATGGCTAATGCTCCCGATGGAATGTAAATGATAAACGTAAATGTAACTGAATTTTGAAATAACAAAACTGATACCTATCTGTAAAAAAATTTCATGCTGATAAAGTTTTTTTACTCTTGAACAAAATTTGATAAAAGAAAAGCAACTTTCGTCGTAAGAATACATAAAAAATTCAATCTTAACCAGTTTTACGGATACTTTGAGATATTCTGCGTAGGATTAACTAATCATTTAATTCATAGATTTTGCATGGTGACACTTGCTTCACTGCTCAAGCTTTGCTGAGGCGTATGTTCAACTTAAATGAGCAGACTTCACAAGTGTTTTTTGCTAATCCACATCAAGAAGAACTGAAATTTTGCGATGTGGCTGCGATATTCCAGTTACTTTCTAGCCAATTGAAAGGAGCAAGCGAACTATTGCGGGTAATTTATAACGTGCTTCGTTTACATGGTTCCTTTTGATTTCGTATTATTAATGACATCATTGAATATTTTTATTGTAGCAACGACCAGTATATAGATCACAGCAGGATAATTATAATCGAATCTTCAAATGCGTAACGCATCTCATGTACTTGTTAGTAGAAACTGCTAAGTCGGACGACGATAAAACGTTAATGCAACAGATAGTGCACGATTTAGTTATACAAAATCCAAGGTATGCCCTCACAGAAGATACTCTTTTGCACCTTTGCGTCACTAAAACGAACACTATCCGTGTCGATTTTCCCAATGACGACCAAAAATACGTGAGTTTATTGTTTATGAAAAATTAATGTACGACGAATGAGGAGATAATACACCAATTCTTTTTGCAGATAATTTTTCCAAGCGTGCCGGTCGTCAAGTTACTTTTAGAGTGTGGAGCACCTGTAAATGCCACAAACGAATGTCGATCGTCGCCCCTGCATATTGCAAGCGAGCCTGATAATTTTCATAATCCCGTAAGTATTACGATTGGTTCATTCGATGAGATTATGATCGCAGGACATGGATTTGTATAATTTATTGTTTGATACAGCTCATCAAATTGTTACTGGATTACGGTGCGCACTTAGATACACCGAATTTGGTCGGAAAAACTCCAGTGCAATTAATAACTGCAAATCCAGACAGCAACGTGAAACTTGTGGATTACATTAGTCTTCAATGTTATGCCGCGCAGGCGGTTTTGAAGTACGGCATTCGTTCTACTAATTTGCCTTTCACTCTACAAATTTTTCTACGACTTCACTAAAGATAACAGTATATTTTTACACCGGTGAGGAAGACTAGTAACGCGCATATAGACGTCGTGACCAATTTCTTATAAATTCTAAATCGACTCGCGTTTCCGGAAAAGAGTACTAAACATCTTGAAACGCATGATAACAGTGTGAATGCTGTCGTACGTAAAAAAGTTTGGATGTTTGAAGCATAAGTTGAATAATATTTTTAGGGTTTAAAAAAGAAAAAACATGACGCGACGTATGTAATATATACGTGCATACTATATTGACTTTTAAATGCACCTATGGTAATTTTATTTGACGATACTATACAGTAATAAAGTAATTGTGCTACAATACGATGACAACCTTTTTCCCTTCTGTATACTATCCGACGTGTTTATCGTTGATAGAAAAATCAAAATTACCGCATTGATATCCATAGGTAATTTGTGAATATAAGCAACAATCTTATATAATCTAAATACTGCAAGGCACACCTGTTTTCCAATGTGATATAAATATTCTTATATCATATTTTTTTCACTGACTAATCGATAATGTTGGGAGTATCAATAAAATAGTACGGCAGCCGAGCCACTGAAATTTGTAGTTCTATAAATGATTAACTATTCTTTGGGGTTTGGTCCAAATCAGATATGCAAAAAAATGCTTGTTAATTGAATTTCTAAGAAACTAGCAATGGATAAATAAAGTCTGTTACCTTGTATCGCTAAGTATTCATCCTAATTATTTGTCCGCAACGTTACAGAAGTCGGTACGTCAGGTTGAATACCTATCACCGGCTGTACGTTGGTGCCCTCTACATTAAAATCGAAGGTAATGATGTACTAACTTTGCCGCAATTTTTCTCTTTGATACATTCAAGTTACAGATAAATGATATTACAATTCAACTAAAAAAAGTCCATCATTTATAATGGATAATCACTGAAATCTATCAAACCTGTCGAATGGTATACTTAACGCATCATGTCGGATAATCGTACAACTGTGCGGAAAGAAACTCAAGAAACCGTAAATATAAGCAAATACATCGTACACTTATCATTTATTTAAACGTCGTATTAAAATTACGAAAAGGGATCAAAGCAGAGTATAATCGCCAAATTATACGTAGTTTCATAAAATAGGTAACCCACTATCATGACATACTTTTTAATTATTGAACAAAGAATGAAGAAAATCAGCAGAAATTATATCAGGACCGCACCAAAGACCCGACAGTTAACGCTACCTCGCGGGATGTTGCAGAGTCGCGGGAACACGAACGGAGCAATGGCGTAGGCGGCGATCCATGTGATAAATTAATTTTTATAGCTTCGTGGGTGGCGGCTCTTTCTATTGGTTGCTGATCGAGCGCCTCCCACTTCGAACGACGGGGCCTTCTCCAGGTTCATTCCATTCAACTGTGATACCACGGTATACCATTTGTCTCCTTACACACGAGCCAGCAGGAAGATGAAAATACATAACTGAAATGCAACGCGAGAACCAGTTGGCGGACGTTTGATAGAGATACGCCCGATTCGTTGTGACTTTTATAACACGCGACTCCCTTTAACTCGGATCAACATATATTTATCGAATATAGAGGTGCAATCGACGCTATCTTAACGCGCGATCGCAAAAATAAGGAAACTATGTTCGTTTACGCGTAAGAGCATCAAATTCACTCGCTGCCGTTTCGATAGAGCGACTTTCAGCTGTTAAATTGCATAGCAGTATAAGGGCGCCAATGTAACGCAATTTTACAACCAACGATGTTTATGGCAAATTGTATGCAGGCCGCATTTAGTAGCTTAACGCGAAACGTAGGACCAGGCATTGGAATTACTGAAAGCACCTCGCCCCATGCGGGTGTTGAAATCGCTAATAAGTATCTCGCCTATGCGGGCATCGGTATCACCTTGCTGTATACTTTAAGAAATCAGTTGTACGTCGGATTAATGTTGATGGAATACCGGAATCTTTGACAGGTCTACCACAGGTGAATCGTCGAGATAAATAGAAACATTAAGCGACGCTTTCGAACAAATAACGCAGCATCCCCGTTGCATATTAATTTCTATCAAAAGTAAGTTAGATAACAACGATTATAGTGCAAAGTCAGCTATACTCGTAGACTCCATGACTCGCTGCGATCGCGATAAACGGTGCATTCTAAATTTCCGCGTAATACTGTCGTTAGTTTAATTTTCTGGTTACCGCGCGCATACCGCGCAACATACACATTTTCCTTTTCATAACTAATCGAGATACGCGAATCTTACGCACGCGTTGAAACATAAGCGAGTACGCGTTTACGCGCGCACAGGATACTAGAAACGAGAAGGAGTTGAAGGTGGGGGGGGGGGGGGGGGTAGGGGGGGCCGAGGGGGAGGCGTTGATCGCAATTGCGCTTACTTAGGGACACGGCGCTCGTGAAAGCTAATAGGCGAACGAGTGTGTCAGAAAAAAGGCCCACGGCGATAAAGTATCGCGCATTACGACGCGGTAGTGCTTTCTTCGATTACGTTTACGAGGTGGACGACTGCCATAGTTATGCGAATCACCGGCGAGCGTTATACCGTACCGTATTTTATGCCTACGCGCAGCTTTTCCGCGCGTGCTCCGAGTTTGGCTTCCAGGGAAACCCTGCCGTCGAATATATACGGCTCATTAAATATAGATGGTTATCTATATACGCATACTCGTTCCAGGCGGCCATAGAGAACGTACTACGAGAACTTTATGGACCGTTCGGTCGCCACAAAAGTTAGCGTATATCCCCGCCGTAGGGACAGTTTAATTATAATTGCCATTGGCTATTAGGGTTGAGCTCGCGCTAAAGATCTAGAGCCGAGAGTGATAAGCGTCGTACGTAGCGCAGCGGCGATCCACAGCGATCGTCCGCTCGTCGTATCGGTCGACGGTTATCATCTCCGCGTTCGCGAACAACGCGTAATCGTTCCCACGAGCGTTTTTCCCCCGATCGGCGAGGCGTCGACGAAGAATTCGCAAAAGCTCCGATCGTTTCGTTTTTAGTCTTTTCAGCATTGTAGAGCACAAGAGGAGGAGAATTCTTTCCGCGAGCGTCGCGCATCTGCATAAGATATCGCCGTCAAGGGAGACGATATAGTGTGCGGCGTACGTGTGTCGTCGTCTTTTTCGTTCGCAGGAGGAGCGCTCGGCGTTCGCGGCGAGCAGGTTGTACCTAACGCCGAAGCGAGACGAACGTATTCGTAGAGAACTCGCGCGGAAGAGGGAACGCGAGAGCCATACGTGAAAAGGAAGAGAGGAGTCTCTCGCAGCTTTTACAGCTGAGATGGATGCTGTGCGGCGTGAGGGAGGGAGAGCAACACGGACAGCGATCGCGAGAGAAAGAGTGGAAGAAGAAGTGGAGGTGGCGGCGCGGAGGAGGTGGAGAAGGAGGAGGAGGTGGTGGAGGAGGAGGAGGAGGAGGAGGTCGAGGAGGAGCAGCAGCAGGATCAAGAGGAACGCTATTCGGGGGAGGGAGAGGACGAGACAAGAGGAAGAAGCTACGGACAAAGTGGAGGAAGTAAGAAGTGAGAAGAGGAGGAAGAAAATGACGAGGGGAAGAGCGAGGGGGGGGGGTGGGGATGGGTTGGGAGGGAGATGGGGGAGGGAGAGAAGGGAGAGAAGGAGAGAAGGCCGCGAGAAGGTAGTCTTTCTCGGTCGACCAGGTAAGATAAGGACGAGGCGGACAAACGGACTGACGAAGGTGCTCGAGGTAGGGGATATTCAGTCTCGCGGCCACGTGCTACACGAGCGCACGCCCCGAGCCGGCCGGTGGTCCAGCCACGACTCCGTCCTCTTCTTCTTCGCCCCGTTTTGTCCCACGCTCCCCGTTCCTCCTCTCCTTCCGTCCTTCTTTCGTTCTTTTTTTTTTCTTTTTTTCTTTTTCGTTGCCCTCCTCCCTCGCTCTCGGAACCTCTTCCTCCTGTCTCGCGCGGTTCGAGTCGCGCGAACGTGGTGGTGGTGCCGTGTGTTTTGCGACGAACACACCAGGAGGATACCGAGGTACGGTGCTCGATCACGGTCCCTCGCGGCACTCGCCAGTGTGTTCCGGCGGAAATCAGGAAATCGCGCGACTAACGACTTCCGCGGGTGACGGAAGGGACGCTCGGCTCGAGAGAGAGAGAGAGAGAGAGAGAGAGAGTGGGATTTGGGAGGTGGTCCGAAGGAGGTGGACGCGAGAAACGACGCGGATATCGGTGCGAAGTGCGCGTAACGTTCGGCCGACGTCTCCGACGAGGGGATGCTGTGCAAGCGCAATTGTGGGTGGAAATGAGGATGTTCGCGAGGGTCGACGACGGTGCTACAATTGGTGGAGAGACGAGGAAGCCGAGTTTTGTGCTCTGAAGCGCCTGTGCGGATGTTATACGTTCGACGATGCCGGTACGGGGTTTGACGGGAGACGCGCGACTTTAAAAACTAGAACGAGGAAGGATAATCTCGGATGAAGTTTCGAGCGACGCTCTCTTAATTAATGGTAGGTCGGAGAGAGGAGAGCGTTTGACTTGTCGGGGGAAAAAGGCGACTCACACCCGATCGGTGTTCGGTATGACCCGATCGAACGGATATCGAGAGAGGAGAACTTTAGCGGAATGATAAATGTGACATTAAGAGAAGCAACGAACGTAGCGAGTTTGTAAATTTCATCACGTTCTTAACTTTAAATACTCATTTATTAGGCACGATGATTAATAACGTAAACACGGTTTATTGCAACGCGCGTATTTATAAGCTGTTAATGAAACATCATTATACGCGTTTCAACGAGAACTGTCTCCCGGGAGAGTTTAAGACGTCGATCGACGGGCGTTATTTAATAAATCGCCATGCTCGATAAGTAACGCAATATCCCACGGAACGCTTAACAAGCGAAACTAGCCCCTGGCTAAGCCGTTATACGAAAAACCATTTCGGGTTTTGCCGCGGCGCCGACGATTAATTTGTCACGACGTAGTGGCACAACAATTTCAACTGTCTGCAGTCGGTACCATGATATCCGTGTGACGTGCCGCTCACAACCGGTTCATTAAAGCTGCAGCCGCTCGTCACTCATTGGCTGCCATGTCTTGGCAGCGATCGGGATGTTTGCGAGGGGGAAAGAAGAAGAAGAAGAAAAAAAAAAAAAGAATCGCGTCGATATACGGGCGATACTTTTGACGCGAGTGTTTCACCTTTCAATCATTATTATTGCGAGCGTAGAGCCGTTGCGCGAAGGATGGACCTGGCAGGGTGAAAAAATTGACGGACAATTAGGATATTAATGATGCGTGGTGGCCCTGGGGAAGAAGAGGAAGAAAAAAAAAGAAAGAATTGCGCGAGTCTTTCGCAATGAAAGAGATGTCTCGCGATAGAAAATGTTCTCTCCGTCAGACGCACGGACGTCGGTTCGAATTTTTTTTTTTTTTTCTTACGGCGCTCATTGATTTGAGTTAATTCGACGCGCGAACCTTTCGAACTGTTAAGATAGTCGTGAAGAAATACGCGGACTTGCATATTAATTATCGAAACTTTACACTGTATTCGATGTCGGTTATATTACCATGACTATGACTTATTGTTAGAGCGTTAACGTAGAATACGAATCCTTTTGTACTCGCGTGTAAAATTTGGGTCTCTCAAACTAAATCGCAAAGTTTGATAAACAAAAGTACTTAATGGTTCCTTTTCACTATCAAATTTTCCTCGTCTTACGTAACGGCCGTAAACGCACTATGAAAGAGAAAAAGTAATTACAGATATCTTTAGCAATTAGCGACGATACGCGCCGTACCCATCCCGACACCGCAACGTGCCCCGCCGACTCGGGTGCGTGAGATTCAAACACGAGAGTTAACAAGAACCATCGTACCTTTACTTTCCGCAAAAATTGGATTAATAATAAGATCGCAAAATATTGCTTGGAGCACGATCGCTTTCGTCTATACTCGAAAGGTTAACGCGCGATCTCCTTTAATCGCGCGCGTATTCTTAGTTGTAGCAATCTCGAGACTCGTCGGACGATAAATTAAAATTTGAATAATTACGAGGGTTCGTCGTTTACGGTGCGTTCGTAGCTTCGTGGACGCAATGTCGTGCGTGTTGTTAATCCCGCTCGTCAGTCTCTCAAAGAGTGACGCGACGCGTTGCCTTTGCATACAGCCGGTAACGCGTACACGGGAAAAAGAGTGATTATTCCAAGGACTGCAAACTTGTTGCGGTTGCAGTAATGATACACAAGTATCCCGCTGTACGCGCTGGCAAAGGGAGTTCAAAAGTATCGGCGGACAAATTATATGGTAGCCGCGTACATTCTTTTTAACGACACATTAATTGGCGATAATGGTACCGACGGTTTGAGGCTCTACGTGTTTTCTCGGGGCGTGGGAGAGATATATTGTTTTTTTTTTTTTTTTTATTGATTTATTAACGAATAGCTGAGAACTACGATTACGAAATTGAGTTACGATCGAACGATAATAGTACCGTATTAACGATAAAAAGTTGCGCGAATAAAATTTTATACGCGTACGATGACAAACTATAGATTCTAGATATAAATTTGTCCAATCGCTCGACCCGCCGAGGCTGTACATCAATCGTACGATTTTCGTAGGAATTCAGTTTTTTTCACCTCCGGTCAGCGGAGTTTTGTTTTTCACGTACATAAATATTGGCACGTTTTTTGGCCGCTCGACTGGAACTGGAATACTTTTATCCCCGACGAACGGCTTTTTCCCCATTTCCGATTACGCTACCGTCGCTTTGTTCTTTGACAAACAAGAATTTATCGAAGGTATCGCGGAACGACAATGTATTCCGTCGAACCGGTCTTCCGGCGGGAATATGATACTTAATTAATTTGTCATTATTTAAGAAAGACGTCGCCCGATAAAGTGCATCGGCGTCGCAATGTCGCGATAGCCGTCACAGTTCTTACGCGTTGTTGATCCAATCGTATCGACTCCGACGAGCATTAGGCGATACGTCGTTAATAAAAACGATCGCCTCGTGACGATCCTTGCATCGCTTATAACTCGAAATCGTTCCAAGCTCTCCTGGAATTCCAATTTAATTATAAACACTACCACGCTTTTTCGTCCGGGATATAAACCACCGGTTTTTGTCGCACGCGTGTCCACCGTTGACCGAAGTATAATAATCCATTAAAATTCCATGGGATCTTTACGATACACATAAATTATTCGAGCGTACCAGTTAAAAAGAAAAAAAAAAAAAAACTGTCAACCATTTCAATTTTTGCGTCGTATCGTTTCGGATACCCGAAGGACGCCGATAACGTACCTACCGTGCCGAACGATCGATTTCTCCGTACGATCATCGTCCTCCCGATTTTCTCCCATCTTTAAATCACCCGTATTTACGTGGTCACGGCAATTTTCGTGTTCCTTTGTGCGGTACATAACGAGAGGCCGTGCGGTCCGTCGTGTAAGGGCGTTACCAGCTTTTTAATGAATTGAAATTAAATCTCGTTAATCGGAAGTGGGCAACGTTTACACGCGTCGGGGCTCACCCGGGCATGGTGGTACACGGCAGAGTTCTCGAGTGGCGCACGGATGAAATTAATACGTGGTCGGTGCCGTAATTAGCGCTCGTATTTATGCGCCTCTCGCAAGGCGGTCTCCGTTAACATGGTAATGGCGTTACACCGCTGTAAACACGACATGTTATCTCGACCGATCCCGGGAAAGATCGCGTTAAGGAATGGCGAGAGCCTATCGGGCAGCGAGTTTTTGGGAAGACGGAATATTACGCCACGAGAGACATCGGGGGGGATCCCGTTTAATATACTTTCGTTATTTCGCGTAACATGGTAAATTACTTCGCGCGGCCGTAAACGAAATTTCATCGTTCAACGTAATGGCATTGGTTTAGCATTTATTTGTCTCTTTCGGCGAGCTACGTTCGCGAGTGCTAAGCTCAAGGATATCGTTCGCGCGAGAGGAGGGGGGCACGAATGGCACAAAGTCCAGTGATATCATTTCTTTTTTTTTTTTTTTTTTCGTAACGATTGCCGGAAAGAACGTTAGCCCGCTGAGTTCGCTTCGAGCGTAATTTTCAGCCTCGCACGTTCTTGTAAGCGTTAATAATGTTTTCCTTCCAATGGCGATCCTTGCGCATCGACGTAGCGATTATCCAAATACACGCGTATTCATAATCGATCGTTGTTTACGATTACAGTTCGCGTCGAGCACGCCGAATGGTCTAAAGAGTAATCCGAAAGAGTTCCTCGGGAGCCCGAGATTACGCGAGATTCCCGAAATTCCCACGCATTCGCAAGATTGGAGGATAAAAGATGAAAATGTTGGATCGCGATATCGAGCACGGGACAGACGGTTCGAAGGGACGACGCGGAAGGTTTACATCGAGAGATTAAAGAACAACGAATGGACGTGGGCGATTTGTCGAGCTCGGCAGGATTGGCTGGGAGCGGATCCATCCCTGGTGCAACGGGTGTTGGTATCATTACAAGTACGACATCCGCCACCGCAGGGTGGTGGACGCCTACGTCGACGATCACCTCGGCAGCGGCCAACACCGACGTGGTGAGTTTAGTTATTTCTTTCATTTTTTTTCTTTTGCTTCCTCGCATTCGCGCTCACCCGAGATCACATCTCTCTCGGTCCCGGTATCGATTGGAAATCGAAGTTATCGTCGTGTAACTGTCAGCGATCGTCGCGTTAATCATACGCCGCCTGCCTTATCTCTCTCGTGGCGTTTACAAATTGACGATGATAAAAATAATCGAGTATACAGCCTTGTCTCTCTCTCTTGACGTTTCTCGCGGCAACTGTTTTTTCGGGGTTCTCGTTGCACGTCGAAGGGTGAAAGTCACATTCGTTAACGTTCGGCCTCTCGCCTACCGCCGAGGGAATGTTTATAAATTTTCTAATCGCTGGCGCCACGCATCGTTGAACATTGAATTTTACGAAACGTCAAGTACGCTTCGTAACCTCTCTTTAACGGTAGAAAACGAATCGTCGGCTGTATAATGGGAGGAAAAAGATGTTTCGTACGCGTCGCTACTTTCATTTCTCCGTTGAGCGCCATTCGTCATCGACATTACCTTCGTGCGTTACTTAATGAGACATCTTCGCGTCTATGGATGTGGGTGTGCGATTAAGCCAGCCGGGAGGGTCGAAACTCTATGAGAGAGGAGAGAGAGAGAGAGAGAAAGGGAAAGAGAAAATGTGAATGATGGAAGGCGAAGGGGGTAAGATAAGTTATCCACCGATGGAAGAAGGAACGACGCGAGAGTGCCCATCGAGACACGAAGAACATTATTTAGTTCCGTTGAAGTGCGGCGGCGGCTGAGTACAGGGATTAGAACCGAGGTGACACAGACGCGTCATCTGTTGGACGTTTAACCTTTTTTTTTTTTTTTACCATCGTCCAGCCGATGCTTTGCTCTTACCGACGTTCCCACGAAGAGAAGCCCCATCAGGCCATCTCACCCAGATAATCGTCGGTTCCCGACGTGAACTGAAAATCATTTTCGATCGCGCGCGCGCGCGCCATTGAACTTTCATTCGCGCGTGACGTCGTTTATTTATCCGAAAAATTGCGCGGCATTCGGATCTCGTTAGATACTCGGTTAATTAGCGTACGCGAGGCGGGTATTGTTTACGTATAACAATGGATAGCTGCTCGACAATTCACCTGTCGCGAGTTACGTAATCCCGAGGGGAGCGTCACTCGGTTACACGGTTTTCGTGTGGGAATCAAAATCGAAAGAATAGAATTGTCTCGATCTTGGTCGATTCGATCCGTACTCAGGCCCTCTCTCTCTCCCTCTCCGGCCCCTCTTCCTCTATCCCTCGCGTACATAATTTACCTTTCCCGTTCGGTCATCCTTTCTCATTTGATCGTCGCATCCACCGAGCGGAGGCTGCAACCTGGTTCACCGGTAATGACTGGCTAACTAGGTTTTAATAGGAACACGGTCTCGCAACCAAATCCCTGTACGGTTCTCGGCGGCCTACGGGGAAGATAAGAAAATCACGAACTTTTGTCGTCCTCTCGTTATTCCTTTTCATCGTGCTTTCGAAGACTCTCAACCTCCGAACACAGTTTGCGAATAGTCGAGGAATAAATTGCGATCCGCTCGAGTTACGTTGCAACAGTTGAAACGAATTCGCGATTGTCCGCTACTTTGAATAAACGCGTATCGCGAATATTTCGACATAAATGAGTAAACTGGAATTGTTCTTCGTTAACGTTGGCCCAATGAAATTTCTTAACGCCTAGCGATTATCGAATTTCGTTTTCTCTATAATTGCGTGAATATAAAATTCCGCGGGGCGCGTAGACTATTGATTAAATATGTCATAATACCGAGGGAACAATTGGCAGGATTTCAAAAGCTACGTAACTCAAGATCGGTACGTGGATTCTAGTAATTAAACCTTGCGAAAATCTATTCAGTGACCGACGATGACAAAATGCATTGATTGTCCGGTGTATTGCTCGAGACATAATTAAAGTCTCGCTATCTCGTCGATATCGAGTTGTTTAATAATGCCGAGATATAATTGCGCGAATAGGGGTCAGGTGAAAAAATAAAAAGAGACATCGATATCGGTACAAAGGGCTTAGTAACCACGGGATGGTTAATCGATGTCATGGCATGTGTCGTGCGATCATCGTTGAGGTGTATAGCGTTACGAGCAAGAACACCGTCATTCGCCGTACTTCTTATCGTTTCATCTGGTACCATTTTTCGCGATCGCGAGACTCCGGTATGAGCAAGAAACTCTTCCATGATTGGCACATATTGCACGTGGTTCGAGCATGATCACCGCTGTATTCTAAACGTCTTCGGTTTCTTAGCTGAAGCGTAACCACATGTCGCATCTTTTTGTTGCAGATGAATCAGCTCTGCAGGGTATGCGGAGAGCCGGCCGCGGGTTTTCACTTCGGGGCCTTCACGTGCGAAGGTTGCAAGGTCAGTATCTTCCAACATTTCGCTTTTTTTGCGAACGGTCGTTTCAATGGTAACATCGAGTGGACGAAACTTTTACGATCGGCCATTATTCGCTGGAATATTCGTTGCGAAAATTCGAAACGCGAGGTATAAACGTCGGGTATCGTCTTTTTCATCGCGGCACTCGATAACGAAAAAAGAGTAACGATAGAAAATCATATTTTTTACCATCGCAATATTTCATTCGTAAAGACCGGATAATAATTGAGATAATTCTTTCCGTCGCTATATCTCGCGTTTAAAAAAGAATATCAATTGAAATAACTTCGGTACTATATTTCACGGTTAACACTCCGAACGGTGATAAAGAAAAGAAAAAGAATTAATTCGATCGTGGACAACGTCAATTTTAAATTCCCACTAACAGTCGGGCTCTATGCGTTTTCTGTTGCACAGTCCTTCTTCGGGCGTACCTACAATAATTTAGGCAGCATCTCCGAGTGCAAGAACGGCGGTGTGTGCGTGATCAACAAGAAGAATCGCACCGCCTGCAAGGCCTGCCGTTTACGCAAATGCCTGATGGTCGGTATGTCGAAGTCGGGCTCGAGATACGGTCGACGTTCCAATTGGTTCAAGATCCACTGTCTCCTGCAGGAGCAATCACATCAGGCACAGACGCGTCTCATCAAAGATCCGAAGTCGGCTTACGAGAAGGCGTTCGGCTCGTTGGACGTTGCCAACAATAACAACAACAACAACGAGAACACAGCGACGACCAGTGCCGGAAATATCGTCGGTATGGTGACCACTACCACCACCACGACCAATAGTTACCATCATCATCATCATCATCATCATCAACAGGATAGGTTCCCGAAGAGGGAGGACGGCGTACTGAGGCCTCAAGACATACCCAATCAAATGAGGGGACAGGACATTTCACCTAGAACCAGTCAGGATCCTCTGTTGAGGCCAGCCGACCTCGTCAGGGCGAATCCTCACGAGCTACTAAGGCCAGAGGTCTCTAGGTTTCCCATGTGGCGAGGTCCGCCATTCTTTCATCCCGCTCTTACCCACATGCAGCTCCTGAACGCTCCTTTCTTCCCGTTTCAACAGCGATTCATCGTTCCTTACGTGAATCAGGTTGGGACGCCGCAAATGGTGGCGAGTTTGACGAGCTCCTCCAGCGAGAGCGTCAGTCCGCGTTCGACGCCGTCGCCGAAGAGGGAGGACGATAATCGAAATTCTCAGGACGTCTGTCGCGACGTCGACGAGCCGAGGGGATGTCAGAGAACCTCGACGGAGGTCACGTACGACAAGAGTCTGGCTTTCCTGAGATCCCTCGGTCCCGAGCAGGACGAGCCCATCGATCTGAGCATGAAGGCAGGACTGATCGACGGACGCGAAGCGGTGGACGCCGTCAGCACCGAAGAGGAAAGATCGACGGACAGCGAGGACAACGATCTTCTCCAGGACACGGGACCACCCCTCGATCTCACTCGAAAGACATGACGTTGAATCGCGCGAGGGGGGAGGAGGATATAGCTCGCGACCAGGAAACTCGACTGACCTCGACGTCGGGGGTGCTCTTCTCGAATCGTCGTCGTCGTCGACGTCTCTGGGACGTCCCGAGGATGCACCTTCGCTCCAAGATCGTTCGCCATCGACGAGGACGCGAACCCCGGTACAACGTGGGACGTTCTACGCGTCGACAGAAGGAAAAGCGAGAATTCCTCGAGTTGCCGGTAGAAATGAAAATCCCGGTAGGACGAGCATCGCGACTCGGCTCGAGCGTGACCCGGGAAGGGAAACGGTAGCCGCGAACGACGGAGGGTCGGAGAGCGAGTGACGGGGAGGAAGATTGGTCGGCTTGGAAGAGGCGCGCGACGTCACGAGCCGCGGCGGTTACAGTCCGGCAGAAATGACTTTACGATCGGCGATCGGATCGATGTATAAAATTGCTCAAGTCCACGGTATTGGCCGGACACCGCGTACCGTCTTCTGCCCGCTTCACCGTCGCCAGGTGTTCGTCGACGGGGAGCGAGAGCTCGGAAGATCGGCTGGATACATCCTCGCCGCGGGTAAATGTACGATGGACGATTGTGCCTTAACCGGTGCCTTGTACCGAGCTCTTATACCGAGCGTGAGTGCCAGTAAAAACCACGTGATAGTTTAAACGTTAAATAATATACCGTTCGGCTCCTACGCTGCTGAGACGCACGATTCGCGTTCTACGTCGTGCGTGCCTATATATATATATATATATGTGTATGTATGTACGCGTCTTGCGCGCGTTTACGTTGCGTTGCGAGACGCGCGTACGGTTGTGGAAGGATTCCGCGGGAGAGACGCGATCGAAACGAAAGCTAGGGAGCGGGAATAGCGCGAAACGAGCGTCACGACGCCCAGCGAATGGCCAGTGTTTTAAAGCCACGTTTACACGGATGAAATTGTTTATTTATGTCGAGGCTCCGAGCCTTATTTAACGCGAGACGCGTCGCCGTTTTCTCGAACGTGTATCCCGGTGTTGAGCGCTTGCACGCGCGATCGTTACGATCGGTTCTCGCGGGGAACATATATTTCGCTGTTCGGGAAAGCTTCGTTTCGTCGTAAATAGAAATGACGTTGTCGCGAATCGGTATCCGGTACGTGGGTCGAAACGACGGAGCACCGGAGGTGAGTCGTTAATAAATTAGAGTATCGTGGATCGAAAGTGATTGGATGGAGATAATGTTCTTGAGAATTCACTGAACACGTGGGGACCAAACGATGAAAATGGGAGCGTGGATCGTTACTAAATAAAAGTATCGCGAATGCGAGTGTGATTAGTCGAAAATTGTATCGTCGAGAGACCGTACGGAAGCGTGGAGTCGAAAGTGATTAGTTGAAAATTGTATTGTCCAGAGATACCGTACGGATTAGTGGAATGAAACGACGAGAATTCAGGGGATTGGATTATTAGCAAACGACAGTTATCGCGTATCGAGAGCGAAGCACAGGTATGGCCAGTACAAAATGGAGAGAATAGCGTAAAAACCTGATTGGTCGATGCGCGTGCAATCCACCACCGAGTGTTCGGCGACAATTTCGAAAGAAACAAAAATAAAGAATATTGTATACCCAACGTGTGGCGCCTCGATCGTACGTTCATTAAATCTCTCCTCTCGATCATCGTTTTCCTTACCGCGAGAGAGCGTCCGTAATCGCGTATACCTCGAACTCGAGATGGTATTCGATTACTTTCGTCTCGCGCGTCTTTCGCATTCCGTGGCGTCGGTGCGTGTATCGCACCGTGCAACGTATGCCCCGTCCGATACGCGTACACGCATCATCGTATCTTCGGTGTTATTTATTTCCCAATAAATTTGTCCGGCTTGATGTACTACGCAAAACACGTTTTCCCGATAATTTTGTTCTAACCCCGACGCCTGGTAAGAATGATGCGATTCTCGTGGACGTTGAAAACGTTTGGCGATAAATTCTGTTAAAAGTTTAGCAATAAACACGCGGGTATATCGATCGTAAGGCTTCCTATTCCCAGTAGGTCGTTTGACCTACCCGTGACACGGGAGATCCGACGGTAGAATAAAAAAAGTTTACGGAGACGTTTCAGAGGCGTCAAAGGATCCGGGGGACGAGGAAGTCGATTCCCGGCGCGTCCTTGTACGGAGCATTTATTACTAATTACGTTGGTCCGGAATCGAGTAGAGGATTTCACGGTCTTCGTATAATATATCATAACGCGCGACAATTTATGAACGCCCGTGGAGTAACGAGGAACCGGTGGCAGAACGGCAGTCTCGATCCTAAGGGAATCGCGTTTCTAATGACAATACTGCCATGATTTTATTTGACGCGAAATGACGGCGAGTTTACGTGGAATTCGCTACGTGAACTTTGATTACCGGTAAAGTTACTTTTGGCGTCTCCTTTTAACCGCGTTAAAAAAATATATTCAAGACTGCGTGATTCCGTGGTCACTTGAACCGACGATGGAAACTTCCTTCCGGGGATTCTCTTTTTTCTGAAATTGATAATAAACTGATGTATCGACAACGTAAATGGACGCGACTTTTGTTGGAAAATCGGAGAGCGATAAGAGAAAGCCTTGTTTCTCGAAGATTATGCATATTTAAGGAATAGCGAGATTTATTGCACGAAGACAGAACAGCTCGTGTCGAGAGCTCAAATACAATTTCCCCTTACAAAACCTGGTAACAGTGAATACCGACGCTCGGCAACTGATAACAGCCTGTCGGTAGTGTCGAGAGCAGGGGAGGCAATGCCATTAATAACGGTATTAAATAATAACGATTCGCTAACAACGAGTGTACAATCGAAAACCGAATTTTTTCGAATCCCATTCAGGAGAATATTTATCACCTCTTTAGGAGACTTGAACGGTAGCGTCGAACGCGGGGGATGCTATGCCATTTGTAATGATATTAAACAGTAATTATTCTCTAATAACGAACTTTCGGAGAGAGAACTTTTGAAGCCTGAAATTTGTCGAATTAAACAGTATTAAACAGTAATTATTCCCTAATAACGAACTTTCGGAGAGAGAACCTTTAAAGACTGAAATTTGTCGAATTCGATTAACGATAATACTTGCCACCTCTTTACGGGATTTCAACGGTAGCCGTTTCCCGAGAGACGCGTTTCCGCGTTTCGTCTCCTCGACTTTTCTCACAATCGGTCGCTCGACACGTTCGAGAGAATTCACGAGAACCTCCAAGTGACACGATCGGCAACATGCGCTACTCGCGCGACGCGTTCACCTGCGTGCACCTGCGCGTGTTCGCCAGCACCAATCCCCCGTAACCCCGGACGTTAAAATGTCTTGGGCATGTTGACTTAGGCGGGACGAGGAGGAGGAGGAGGAGGTGCCACCACTCGACGTCCATCGAACGAGCTCTAGTGGTTTCCTGGCCTACGATTCAGGTTTCCGAGGATCTGGCCCCCGACGCACGGCGTGAAAGAAAAAAAAAAGTGCTACCACGCACGATGGACACGTGTACGCGTATACGTGCGCTCGTACACGCTCGCCCGCGATAAGTCGAGATGACACGTAACACCGTCTTAATGGATCATTAAATATTTATCGAGAGATTTTGTCGCGAGAATGGTTATCGCGTTACAATGACAAATACTTTTATCATCTCCGTGGGATTTTGTTTTCGATCGGCTCGAGTCATCGTTTTTTTATTTTTTTTTTCTTTCTTTTCGTCGAGTTTTTGCAAATATCGCTATCACGGTGGAACAATACCGGTTTGATAGATTATTCCGATCGGTCTTGTAGTACCCGGCGATCGGTTCTCGTAGACGCGCGAGGATAGAAGTAGAACACGGAGGTCCTGGGTGTAATACATTGATAAATATGTAAACAATCGCCTCGTTGGGTGGTAGATATTTGTCAAGTCAATTTCACGAATACGCGATGGTGGTATAACTTCGAGGCGAAAATATGCTAAGCGCGAATGTATCCTCGGTATTATTAATTCTGACAATGTTCGGAAACGCGTAAAGTGCAGGCGTATCGATATTAATCACGGCGACTCGGTACAACGTTGTCGATGAATTCGTTCGGTTAATCATCCCGACACCTTGACCACGATACGCAGGATCATTTGTAAGCCGCTATTTGTGTTTCAGCTGGTATCCTTTGACTTTCGAGGTTGTCTGTTATATACACTTCTCTCTCTCTCTCTCCCTTTCTCTGTCTTCCCTCTCTCGCCATTGACACGATTGTTTGCTTTGAGTCGCAACCACAAAAATGATACTCCTTTGAAGCCTGGAGATCCTTTGCAGGTTGAACGGGCGTCTCAGTCGTGAGATTTAGAATTCTTAAAAATAACATAACCGCGCCACTTTTTAGTGCCATTGAATCCGATATATCTTTTATTCCAAGTCCTGGTTAAATCCAAAAAATTATATTATTCCGCACGAGCGTTAATCGCTTTGACCCCACTCCCAGATTTTCGCCGGCAAGTAAGATCGAAAGTGAATTTTACAACGACTCCGTTCGGAAGCTTTGAATTTTAGCAATTGTTATATCGTTGGTCAAGCGTCATCCTTGACCAAACACTCTTCTTACTTTATCGCGATCCGCTTGCCGTTTGGCTTTCTCTAACTCACCGGTTCTTATCGAGCGTCTATCGTTACAGGATGATAAACTACCGTCCATTAATTTGCTCATAAAGATACGAGTGTCAAAGTAGGCCTTGCCTCGAAACTACGCGACACGTGCGATTTCGAATATCGCGCCCACGTCATACGAGCGGTTTCGAAGAGACGCGCTTGCCTTTTTTTTCGTGAGAAAAAAAAAAGAATCATTTCGCTCCCATCGTTCGTTTCCTGGTAAGCACGATTACATCGACCTCCCCCCTCCACCCGCCTTGGCCGCCCCCTTTCGCGATCATATAATAAGTACCGCGCAGTGTTTTTTTTTTTTTATTTCTCTCACTCGCATTCCCCGTCTGGCGTGTTTTCGATGCGTTACGTAAATCTCGATGGAAACCGTACGGTGAACCGTCAAAGTCACCGTCCTGTCGTAAATTAACAATGTCTGCCGGCGAAAGACAGAAGCAGGGAGGGACAGGGTGGGACGGAGAAAAGTGGGAGAGGTGAAAGAGATACGAATGGAGGAGGGAGGGAGGGAGTAAGAGAGAAAGAAGACCGGTTGTTCATTGACGGGGCGCGCGTGAATGGCGGTGAACCGTAAGGAACCAGAATGATTTTCGTTCGTCTTGAATTTTTAATCCTGATTTGCATTTCAGCGCTCCTCACCATAAAAACCTTCTTCCTGGCTTTACGTCTCACCGTGTAATTACGCGTTCCTTTATCGCGTTTGATTTATCATTAGCGTTTTATCGGTTCCGCGTATCGGGCTCGTCCGAGCATCGCGCTGCTCACCGCGTCGTCCGTAATATTTCAACGTTTTGCGCGAATATATTTGTAACCTTAATATTCCACGGATATTTGTAACATTATTATTCAACGCGTCGTGTATCGTAGGCAGTCTACCAGAGCGCGCGACGTCGAACGTCCGGTAAGAATCATGTTAATTCGCTGTCGACATCGCGAGGGAGAAATTAGGATTCGAATTCGGAGAGTTGACGCTGATTAATGCGATAGGCCGGCGATCTTAATCGAAAGAACAAAAAAAAAAAAAGAAAAAGAAAAAAGACAAAAGGAAAGGAAAGAATCGGCACGGCCGATTGGTGTTCGTTTCCGGTTATTCCACCGACTCCATTTGTAATTTGCCATTTGTAACGATATACGTCTGCTCCCTGGGACGACGTGTCACGCTTCAACGGCATATGGGGGAGCGGTGTCGTTTATAACGACGTGGATTCCCTCGCAGATGTCTGACAATGCTCTCTTACTCGAATGTTTATTCTTATAGACTCTTTTGGATCGTCAGGATTCAAGATCGTACGGCGTAGCTAATTTAATTAATATTTCCGCCTTCTGCCGTGATAAAATGACACGTCGGTTTTTAGCTGGTTAGTACGTTTTCATTTATTCTGCGAAGCGTGTCCTTTATCGCGCGTTATAGTCGGCGTGACGGGACAGAGGAGGAAAGAAAGAATTATCGGCCTTGAGGATCGGTTACGCGGTTGTTTTTTTTGTCCCCCGTGGATCATAGACGCCCGTCGTGCGACGAGTTTAACCGTACGATTTATCGATTATACTCGTTTCCGATTTTTTGTGCCATCAGAAGGACAACGTCGATACACATGTTCCATTTTTTTTTTCTTAATCCCAGAGTATTGAGCGGTCAGCGTGTTAACTTACGGGAATTGTTTTAGGAGTTTATTACCGATTATTACCACGAGTCCGTACGAGAGGATAATTTCTAAATAGCTTTGAAGAAAGCATTCCTCGTTTTGTTGGGAATAAAAATTGAAACAGTTTTGAATTCGTTGAACGGGACTGATATTTGCACACGCGCAGCGATTTCTTCTCAGCGTCTGACCAACGTTGTGTATATCTACTTCTGGGTGCGACCAACATTGGAACGGACGTACCCAACTTCGCAGAACATTCTTTTCTTTTACAATTAAAGTCATATAATTGGTATATAACAATGTTCTGTACTTTAAAGGACAATCAGAAAAATACGGAAGCAGCTGTATAAAAAGTGACATTTTAAAATTATACCCTCATCTATATGTCTGCCTCGATTCTTGATGAGCATTTTCATACTTACAGTCTACCATTGGTAATATTTACTTAAATTCGCAAAAAAAGGAGAAAACGTAATGAAAATAGTTGGACGCTAGTAGAATAACTACACGCTATTTAAATAATCAACACAAAATAAATTCTAGAATCAAAAGATACGAATAAAGCCGATATTGATTGGCAGGGAAATACATGTGTACCGTAGTGCATTTGCTATCCGTCGCGCTTGAGATAAAAACGTACAAACGTTTATCATTCGTTACAAGTTCACGAGGATGCGAAACTTCTGCGAGATCGAACGTGTCGCGTATACCCGGAACGGGTTGTCGCTCGGTTAGTCGTTATAAAACTAGCGAGCGACGTCGGGCGAAGAAGTAGCAAAATAGGAGGCAGAAGCGAAGAAAGACGACGACGACGACGACGACGACGAGGAGGAGAACAAGAAGAGGGAGTACGAGGAGTAGAAGAAGAAGCGCACCGTGGCTGGCGAGGTAGCAGGGTACACGCTAAGGTCGGCAGATGCGCGGCACGAGTGTAAGAGGGGCCATTACACGCGAGTGCGTGAGGTAAAGAGGTTTACTACACCTGTGGCCTGTGGGCTTGGCCGCTCGTTCGAGTATGCGCATACGCGGGAGTAAAAGGGAGAGCTGTATAGAAATCGCGGAAGAGAGAGGGAGGGAGAGCGTGTGAGGGAGAGAGCGGGAGAGAGGAGGACGGTGGAAGGCAGGGCTTAAGGTTGACAATCCGGGGTCACCGAGCGAGTATCCGAGCTTCCTCTGATTGGCCATCGGGAAATTCATAATACGTTTTTCATAGATACCAGAAAGAGAAAGAGAGTAAGAGAGAGAGAGAGATGGCGTCGGAGAGAGGGAGAGAGCAAGACCCGAGTCGCCGAGACTCGAGTAGAGTTCAAGTCAACTTGACTCGAGTTGAGTCGAGTCCAGTCGAGTCGAGCGTTTCGCCGGACGTTTACGAGCGTTTGACCCTAAGTGTACGATGGGAGCGCGGGAAGTAGGGGAGGCGGAAGAGACGGAGAAAGGGAGAGAAGTCGCTCTCTTGCGGTCTCGCTAATTGGGTACGTTGCACACGCACCGTCGTAAGAGGATCCTCGAGTGGACGTAAACCTAATATCGCCGGCTCGCGAGAAAGGGATGCTTTCAGAGCGAAACGATCGTAATGGGAATTCGGCGTGACGCGCACGGTATAACGGAGCTTTTGTCATTTCGCTGGCTCGTTGACAAAAACCCTGATCCTGGCGGTCGATGGGTAGGGGGAGGGGGGGGGAGGGAGTCCCCCCCCTCGCAACGGGGACGTCGTTAAATACGCGACTCTACGCGTCGATCGTAAAATAACCCGTAATTAATACGCGACTCTTTGGATCTGCGTTTGATCGCTCTCCGGGATCCGCGTGATGGCTCTTGAACCGGCGCGACGATTAATCGCGAGCGGTCGTGAGAATGGAAAAATTGTATCGACGCGCTGGGGAATAAAAAAAAAATGACGGGTCATTAACAACGATATTTAACGGATCCGCGTCACGTGAGATTCGCGGGAGAGACGGGTTTGGCACGTAACGACGAATCTTTATCAACCGTGGGAACGGACGGATCGTATCGGTCGGTACGGTGGAATAAAAAATGACGGTCTATTAACGCTCTTAAAGCGTGACACGTAAAATAAGAAGTCCCGCGGTGTAATAAACGGGAGAAAATGACGGGTGTAACGTTACGCGGCCGAATTACGACGAATAGCCGAGTGGTATAAGCATTGTCCGGATAGTTCCTTGTTGTTCCAACAACACGTCGAGTTCGCGACGTCCTAAGCGTAGGCGTGAAAAAAAAATGAGATTTAGTCGTTCGGCGATATCGCATAAAATTATCATTGGTCTCTCTCAACCTGGACGACGGGATCGAAGTATCGCGGTGCTATAAAAACCGTCGAATGAGTAATAATAATATGCTCGATCACGAGCGTCAGCGATGTGACGGAGATATCGAAGAATAGAGGGGAACTGGTTTTGGGCGAAATGCTTGTAAACCTATTATTCACCGTCCGTGAGACGTTTATGCTTCTACGCGATACAGCGATCGGAGGGGGGAATTAACGGCCGATATTCGCGCTATTTGCCAAATTTTATTATCCACAATTTGCATGAAGCCGAATAATATATTCCCCCCGTAGGTTGTTTCGTATTCGTAGAAGTCAATTAGTGTGTGTACGCGATGTTCGATAACGCCGGCTCGGGTGACAAATGTTTACTCAAAAATAGACGGTACGCTATTTCGAAATGACGGGCGGGGAGAAAAAAAAAAATATATATATATATATGGATGGAATTGCGAGTGACGTTTATTTTTAGAAGTGCTCGCCGTATAAAGATATATTTTTAATTATCAGCGATACGTAATGATACGTTCAGCTGTGTCATCGAAACTTTCTTGATCGAAAGTTGCTGCGTAGGCGCGGGACCAGCTTTCGAGAAATCGCGCGAAAGATCATTAATATAGTCGCGTCGCTCGCCAGGCGAGGCGCTATGCGCGACGCACGACAAATATCTGATTTTTAAAGACGCTATAACGTATCGCGGTCAATTGCGCGCGAGTTTTTTTTTAAATGAAAGATCGACATTGCTGAATAATAGCCGCGCGCGACTCGTAATCGCGTATTGTCTATCGCGATAATTAATTAACGATCAAAGTATTTTCAAAGTTAGGTGGTCGACGCCGATAAAACTTGTACCGTAATTTAGGTGAGATTTTCAAGAGATCGTTTAGACAGATTCCGTATCTTTGAATTCTTGTTCTTGAATCGTAGCCATTAATAAGTCGGCGCGGTGGGGCGCGATAAGAAAATTCTACGGGAAGCGATGCGCAGCGAGAATGCATATTTTTCGAGCCGTGAATGTTTCACTATCCGTGGTATGGAACGAGGAAGAACAAATTCTGTCGGTACTTGATTGGGTGACAATTAAAGCTGGCTTCTTACAAAGTAATCTCGATTCTCGGCGAAGATCGTCTTCGTTGGACACTTTGGATATAGTCGATTGGACGGTTGTTCAACGAACTCGTGTATTTCGATTCAGAGAGATTCGTTAAACGATGGATCTGGGAAATTTTTAAAATACGACGAAAATCTTGTGAGTCGAATTCGCATTAATCGGGGCACAGGTTCGCATATAAATTAATATAAATTTTGTTAAATTGGGATCAAAGATTAACAAAAACCCTGATTAGAAAAAACTATTTACTAAAATTGCTGCCATTTATACATATTAATAAAAAATATTTAAAACATCAATGAGTTACGTAAAAAAATTATTTTGATCACGATGGCTTGATAAAATCTAATAAAGCCGATTGACTGCACAATGCCTTTTTCTGTGACGCAGAATTTCTTCATAGCAAGCTAATTATTTTTCTATCCCATGCTTTGTATAATAATTATAACGTGTTTTTTCGTTCGGGTATATGCCATCCAAAATTTTCTTACTAGCCACATAAAATCAGATTTCCTCCCTGCGGACAAAATAGTGTTTTCAAGTACTTAAAAAACGTGTAACGAAACAATCTTAATTTTCCTCGATCGTAGAATTCTGGGCGATATCGTTACCTAAACTGCAAAATCAACAACCGCGTAACTCCCAGTTCGCATAAATCAGAGTATTACCGTACGCCAAATCCAAACCATCGTCAAATGAAATGTAGGTGCATTCGGTCGAAAAAAAAAGAAAATATCGTCCAAACGACACACCCGGTGAAAATTCCCCCACCCGCTGAAACGCGGCCATTAATAAAACCTCGCGGTCCCCCCCCCCCCCCCCCCCGCGATAAGGAGACCCGTCCCAGCGGCGGAAAGCCAACGCGGCGGTTTTAAAGCTCCGTACCGCGAGTACGAGTACAGGCGGGGAGTTCGCGATGTGCGCGCCCGCGCGGCGGGAATGCCGTGGCACGTCCTTTCGCGCGGACTAAGGTAACTTATTCTCTGTCTTTGTGGGCGCCCTTTTTGCGCGCTCGCTCGGCCGCGGGATATAGGGTTAAGTGGGTGCGACCTCAGGACGCTAAATAATATCGAGCTGTGCCATCTCCCGGGCACGTAGCGCGCCATCTTGAAATATTACGCCGGACGCTTTATTATTCGTTTATGCGCGAGTCCTCCCCTCCACCCCACCGCCATCCCCATTCCCATCCACGCTCGTGCCTCTCCTTGAGAAGAATTTCCCCCGCCCGACGATTATTATGCACTTTGCGAATTCTTCCGTCCTGCTCGGGTACCCTGGTCGCGATACTTTCCGGGAGTACGATTTTAATATTAATGAATCGATGTGTCGGGTGGACGGTCTATGGTGAAATATCGAATGTCTCCTCGTTTTTGTATATAATTGTGAGTTTGGCAGGGCGTGGTTATATCAATCTTAGTTCATCAGGATTCTTTTTCTAAGAACGCAAGGTTACGTTTGGGTACAAGGGTAGGTACTTTGGAGTGGAGTTAAGGAATGTGTAATGTTTCTTCTTATTCAAATTCTATTACACGGGGTATAATCCATCTGTCGAATAATTCCAAATATAATTTCAATTCATAGAGTCAATGAATTTAAAAAAGTAAAATTTCAATTTATAGAGCCAATGAATTTAGGGGAGATAGTCAAGGGAATGTATCGAGTAAGAATGTACCACAATTTTCTTCACTCTAACGCTACCCTACCAATCACGCTAAACGCAGCAAACGTCCTCGACGACATTTCAATCAACCTCTTTCAACGTCCCGACCCCTCTCGTCTGTGCTCCTTTCTCCCCCCCCCCCCCCGCTCGACAAAGGCAACCACCACGGACGAGTGAAATCATTCCTAGAAACCCGAACTGTATAAACAAGCGTTCCCGCACGTTCGATCATTCGGTAGAACGTAACGCACGTAATGGAGGTAGCTCTTGCTCGGTCGAATTGTCTGAGTTACAGCGCCGTTAGGCCGCCGACGCTCTCCCGGCTTGTAGTTAAAAAACAACATTGACAGGACGGAGGCAGAGGCTGGCGCGCAGCCTTGGAACTCGAGATGCTCGTTCGCCAGAATTCGAGAGCAAACATGGGCGCGATCCGGCGACCGTTTTCGACATCCACGACACGAAAAGCACTCTGCATTCACGCGGAGCTCCACTCGTCGTCCCTTCTACCGTCTCGTTAGTATATATGCTCGTACTCTCGAGATTGACATTTGAATTTCAATGAGCCACGACCGGCCGGCGGTCCGAGTATCCGGGACTTCTCGTCTTTCGAAATGGCGCGGTGGAGGGGGGGGGGGGGGGGGGGGGGGGGGAGAAAGAAGAGCGTCTTCCACCGGAGGCTGGGGCGAGCCAAGCCACGGCCATTTAGTCATGCATCGCCGTGAATTTTGGATGGAACGAGAATTGGTGGTAATACATTCGATTCCCCGGAAAGGGGATATTTGTCGTCGGACGGGGATCGAGCAGGTGGACAGTGTCACCGTATAAGCGCGACGGGTGTTAATCACGCTAAATGGTACGCCAGTCGTGTTTCTCTACTCTTTTCTCCTCTACTTTTTTTTCCACTATATTCTTTTCGCTCTCTCTGTCTCTTTTTTTTCCAATACGCTCTCGTCGCGCTAGGATGTTCGCGTTCAATTCCGTCGCTTCGTCCTCTTTATTATTATTTACACGTTATCCCCATTTCGCGCGTCGGTCTGTCCCCTCGCGTCGATTAATAAAAATCTCGACCTTCTAGAGGATTTCAGCGCGCGCGTCGATTTCAAATCTGAACGGCGCACGGGATACGAGGAGTACGGAAAGCAGCGGAGGTCGCGAGGCACCGTTTCGACGGAGAAGTTTATTTTCTTCTCTTCAAATTCTCGCGCGGCCCCCGGTGGTACCGGGGAGAGACACTCGAGGGATTCGATGCCGCGCCGGTGACGCGGTGAACGCGGGCGAGCAAACGACGTACCCCGGATTACGGTGCTTATATATGTTTACCTAAATGGCGGGCAATTAGAAAGACGGTAATGAAAGTGCCAGTCGAATAGCGCCGTTTCGCCGCTTCGCCGATAAACCGCTTGGTTTACGGTACGCGGAGTCGAAGACTCGGTCTCCTCACCTAAATTTCCCGCAGCCGGCATTAAATTCGTGCTGGGGCGAGAGCGCGAGCGCCGCGCACGCAAAACACAGTCGGGCGCAACCCCTCCCCTCCCCCCGTCCTCCCCGCCTTTCCCCACCATCACGGTTCCCGACTAACTGGATACTTATTAATTAAGGATAATTGCTGGAATTTACGATATCGTCGCGGGTCTCCGGGAGTATCTGCGTTCTAAGGACGTCGACTGTATTCCCAGTGTCCTCATGTACTTTACCTTTTGGGACGTTACGAGGGATTACGTTCGTGCCCTTGGATCACTGTTTTTCACCTCGAATTTATCTCTTGGTACTCAAACTCGTTTCTGGATGCGAGGCAGTTTTTTTTTGGTTCGGCTTTATCTTTTGGTAGATTTGTTTTTAATGGACTTGGTCTCGTATATCTGGGAATGGTAATTAAGTTGTATGTGTGACAAGGTTACTAACATTTTGGATCAAGAGATCGAGATTCTATTCTACTTTGGAATATCTTAGTTTGCGTGGAAACAAGTGAAACTGCTCTCGCGAGTTTCACTTTAAATAAAACGGACTGTGAAATATACCTCACCTCGATAATTGTGAACTATGGTCAATATTTTAAAAACGCTTTATTTTCGCTATATCACAGTTTCCTTTCAAATCGTTAAAAATTTTACAATTGTGTATTTTCTCCCAAAATTTCGAAAGAACGTAAGTACTAGGCCCCTCACCAGATAACTTCAACTTTAAAAAGCTTCCGCGCCTCGATAGTCCCGAAAGCGATGTAAAGTGTCATCACGAATTGAGCAGCCCCGGTACACCTGTAACTTCTCTTCTTTATCTCTTCCCTTACCCTCTCATACTCTCTCTCTCTTGCTCTCCTCAGGGATATCAGTTGCTGATCGATTCAACCCGTGGGTGGTCTCCGACCACGGGCTACGGTGCTGTAACCCTACTCTCGTCGGAGGCTACCCGGTGTCTCGAACGTACCGGTGTTAATCGGTATACCGATATCGCTGCCGTGGGCCGAGCACGGCCGAAGATCGAAAAGAGTCACCGAGTACCACCTTTTACGATTCTCGATGGAACGTATTTTATGGACATCGTTCTTTACCGCGAACTACCCGTCGAGTGGTAGCTCGTGCAAGAAAAATGATCACCCGAGATACCCCAGCTGCCGCTGCTCGCCCGTGATATACAATTTCGAATAAATTCTCCATAACGATTAGACGACAAATTTCGTGGGGGGTGCCCTACGGGGGCGGGGGATAAATCTTCGACAGAGAGAGAGAGAGAATCTCTTTTTTTGCCGAAAGGTATCGAGATATATGCCATTGAAAGTTTAGCGCTCACGGTGAGGATCAAACGGGCACAGAATATTGCCCCGAGCGCGGTTTATGGCGTCGTTGTTTACCGCAAACTTGTCGTCGAATGGGAGGTGAGGAAGGAAAGTTTTGCTTTGAGATACTGAGATAATAGATTCGATATTTGCAATTTAGATTAGAAGCCAAAGTGATTTTCCATAGGCGTGGAAAATCGTTAATAATTCGATTAGCGTTAAGCGTTCGCGAAGTCTGTTAGAATCGAACATAATTCTTCGGGGATTAGAAATCGTCTTATTTACGGAGAAATAAATTGGAGAAAAATATGTTTACGGGTAAGATTCACCCGGTACGTGTCGACCGGCGCGTCGGAGCTGCGCAAGACGGGGGCGCGAAAATCCCGGAAACAAATGACGTACAAGAGTGGTTACGAACATACAAACAGCCTCGCGATGAATCGGATCTGACTCGCCTGTCCGTAAGTCGGTGGACCATTTGTTGCATCTGGAAGTTGTAGCAATTGAAAACAACTATGCGAAATCCTCTCGCTTTCTTACAAATAAAACGGATTGCAATACAATAAAACAGATGATAAAAGCTATCGCATCTCGATAAGTATAAACTTTCTTCAGTATTTCGAAAACCCTCGTCTACTTTCGGTATTTCACGATTTTATTTCAAATCGTTTGAAATTTTACGATCGATACACAGCATTTAGTATAATTTAAATCACCTTATGATACCTCGTTGTAGCCTGGTCTGGTAATAAATAATCGTAATAATAATTTAGTCTTAATGAAAACATACAGAATGCGTGCGCATTGACGATATAAATTAAATCTCCGGACTAGCGGTTATTCAACCACTGCATTATGGATTGCCGTTACGCGTAAGATATAGTCTCGCCTTTATCTGGTTTAGATCACTCGTAATGTTCCGCCAAGGCGTATGCGGTCCATTAATCCGCATCCGCGACGGGATCGTGATACCTACGTATCGTAAAACTTTCATTGTTAATTTGAGCTCTCGCTTTTAAGTTTCTTTGTCCAGTAGCCGACTTTAGTGACTTAACAGGGAATTAGATTCGTCCGATGTTAAATTACAAATGTTTAAATTCGATTTAAAGCGTTTTGATTAAATTAATTCCTATTGAGTTGAAAAACACGGTTTCAATTCCACTCTTGCGTAAAAATTAATTACGCGTCGTTGTACTTCTTCCCTTAAAATTATTAACGATATACTCTTAGTATTTAATCAGCTGCGCAGTCAATTAATCGGATATCATTTTCGTATGATAAAATTTACATTAGGTAGCATAAGAGAGTAATATTTAAGCAGGTCTCATCGCGCAGAGGTTCCTGGGCAAAAGGAGTAACTCAAATTTGGGCAACACCCAAGTGCACGTTCGATGGTGATAAACTGTCATAGAGCTTCCTACGTGCGCGTTAAAAAATAAACGAGCTACCTGTCTACGCATCATCTCAATGTATTAATTAACAGTACATTCAAGTATTTTAAAAAATGACAAAAACGCATCTCACCGTCACGCATTACTACTCACGCGTTAAGAAAGAAGCAAGCTACCCGTGTACTCATCACACCGCGGTATTAATTAGCAGTACATTGGAGTATTTAAAAAGTGGCGAAACGCATCTCACTAATGTGCAACGATTGCGACACCTCTGCTGTTCGAGACACTTGTACATACTTTTTCTCCTGGAGTCGACAGACAAATACAAAATACAGGTAAAATATTACTCGAAAAATACGCGAAAGACAACAGACCTTGATTTCGCGAGCAAACGGTACACCCAATTGGGTAAGGCGGTCCGTTCGAAACTTAAAACGCGTGACCAGTAAATACTTGGTAACTAATCAACATATCTAATTCCCTCGTCTCCTCGCGTCACCGATAGAGACAATTCCTCGCCGTCGCTCCGTTCACCGACGAAAACCCCGGGGGCAACGACACGGGAATGAGATATGACGGGAGTACAACGCCACGGCCATAATGTACTTCACATTATGTATCTCCGCTCGAATGTGACGATACGCACTGGGTGTACGGAGCGTTACTCGAAGCAGATGTGCGTCTACGGGGGTGGTCCACTCTTCTCGCCGTGGAAACCAGCTGCTAATCACGTTCCCCGTTATACGCAGTCCACGTCTCTTTGCGCCGTTCGTCGTAGTAGGCAATACACACCTGTGTATTACCTGCGGTTCTCGCGCGGCTACCTACATGCGCCTGTCAGCCTCCCGTGCGTTGTTATCGAACTTCGACGAAACCTCTCTCTCTCTCTCCCGCTTCGCCGAGAGACTTCCTCGTGTTTATGGTAAAAAATATACATACATCGATCGCGAGTAATTAACAGTTTTGAATATCCAAGGAATCGAATGTCTAAGTAATCGGGTATAGATTTGTAGTAAATTCGAATCTTCCAAGAGTTCCAAGTTCGAATCTAAATAAATAGACCGTTGATATTAAATATTTTGATACCGCATCTCCAACGTCGCATCGTTACCGCCAGCAATCTGTTTTTTTTTGGGTCACTCAGATATCCTGATACCCGAAATTTGATTTAAGTTTTCATACATCGCGAATTTTCACGTATCCGAATTTACATGTTAGATTCTATAGATTACTCCGAGTCCCGAGTTACCCCAATTTACGTGCAAGATAATTGTCAGCAATCCACTGCCCAAACACATATCAACGACACAGGCATAAAATAATTATACTCGTCGCGAGATTAATCGGTAACTCCAATGCACAATGTTAGATACCAGACGAAAGCGACGCGTTATTGTGCAACGGCACCGGCCACGTATCTAAAAATCCTTTACTCTCCGTCCCGAGATTTCTTTCTTCATTTCCGTTGTATGCTTATATTACCGCGGGTCGTCTCGGCTTTCAGTTTAACCGCACGTTCGTCAATTTCCAACAAGGAACGTCCTCTCACTCGAAGAATAGAACACCGCGGTGAGTCGAGCGTCGTCGTTTCGCTCGGCACGAACGCCGCCTAATCATACAACCTCTACGGTCGTACGATGCGTGTACTCGCGAGTTTCTCGTTCCTAAACAGGCACCGCACGTCGCGCGCGAGTACATACACAATACCCGCGACCTGTGCGCCCTAACGGTGAAACTTGGGAGGATTTCACGCCACGGTCGCGGAAATCTTAATTCCTGGAAGAGCAAGAGAGCCGCGGAGCGATTGGGAAAGGCCGGGGAGAAGCGTAAACCGCGTGGAAAGAGAGTGAGAGAGAGAGAGAGAGAGGGAACACATGGGAAGGAGGTAGAAATAAAGAGACGGGGAAGGAGAGAGCGACGCGCGAAGGGGATGGGAGGGGAGAGAGGGGAGTATGCGTGGATCGAAACGCCCGTTGGTTATACGAGGATAATGCAGACAAATCGTAATCCCAGGAGCACGGAACGAGTGCCGATTAATTTCAAGATGAGCCCTGTCAAAATACAGTCACGCCGTTAGGGCCGATGCTCCCACGTACCGAAGCTAATCTTGACTAATAACTGTCGCAACTGAGCGCACTGGGGAAAGAGAGGAGAGGAGCTCTGTGTTAGGCTCTATGAGAGGCACGAGAGCGGTGTCTTATTCTGTGCGTATTCCACCGTGGGTACACGTTTCGCATCCCATCTCGCGATAGATACGCGATAGTCGGACCGCCGAGCCGCGCCGCGCCGCGCCGCGGCGGGATAAACCAATCGCGCATCCAATTTCAGAATTCACCGTGACAGGAATGCATTTGATTTACCGTGAAGCGAATCGACTGATTTCTACAAGGTAATGCACCTCGTCTTTCGATAATATTAGAAAATTGTTATTCGGAGTGGTAATCGGCGAACGGTTATGCGCGATACAAAAGAAAATCTCTTTAACCGCGTGGGGTATTCTCGTGTGGTTTTATTAAATCCGCTTCGGAGGATTATTGAACGGACAAATTAGAAAATGATTTTATTCGGATGTCGCGTAACGAGTGTGACCGATTTTCAAGAGGTAATGCACCTCGTATTTGGGTAATATTAGAAAATTATTATCCCTGGTTACCAAAAGAAAATATATATTTTACTCTGGGAACCATCCTCGATGCTTTTGTTAATTCCGTTTCAGGAGATTATCTAACGGAGATATTAGAAAATTATTTTGTTCGGATGTCGTGAAATACCTATACAGGTAAAATCGAATGATCGATATTTCCCTCGTAAATTAATCGTGCGGCGTTCGCGGTTGCCGATAATGACCAGAAAAAACTCTTGTTCCTAGTAATATGTTTTGCGATTGCACGTAATACGAAAGTGAAACGGTTCGTCGATGCTGGAATTACGATCGTTCGAAATCTTTGAACGAAATGCGAGTCGTGTCCGAGGTATCGATGCGTTAGAACGTTCAAGTACTTTCTTCGATACTAGATTCATTATTCTCGGTACGATATTAACCATAAATCCAGTTACGGAAGCGTTTCGTGAAATAGAATACTATTTTCACGAAAATTCAAAGCACTGAAGGCTTAAAAAAAACAATATTTACAAATTTATTTAAATGGCTTTAAAAAATACATATTCCGGTTGTTGCGATAACGGATTAAATAGCCGAGATATATTCCCAAATCTTCGATCAACTACACTCCGAAAGGCGTTACACTTCGACGAGAACGCGATCCACATAAATGTGTAATGTTTTTCGCGAGCGTTTAACTCGACATCAACCAACGTTCATCGATAACAAACGACAAACTGCGGATAATAATTCTTTAACATTACCCAAAGACGCGGTCCTGTACTTCGTAGAAATCAGTCGCACTTATTCCGCGACACCCGAACAAGATAATTTTCTAACATTTCCCTTCAATAATCCTCTGAAACGGAATTAATCAAACCACCGAGAATCCTTCCCCCCGTTATCGCACGCATCGGATCGCCGCGTTACTTTCATCGATACACCCGACCGACTATTCACCGGATGACATTAGACATTGATCTTGTCGCGCTCGCGATTCACAAAAACGGGTAGCTCGTTTATATTTACGGGGACATACCGGATTCGCGAGTATTCAAATCCACGAGAATATGTGCCTCTCTCACGTGGGTCGGTCATTAAGCGCAAGACGAAGCCGCGCGAAATGCCATCGTTTCATTACCTATTACTTTGGACTTTTGCGCGTCCCTCGTATCGTTACCGGTTTAAATCGATCGTTAGAGTGGAAACGTCTCCTTAATAACGTTTTCATTAGGCCCTCCTTTCGTTCCCGGAAACGCTTGACGAATACCGTTCGGGTTTTAATGGGAGTGGGGGTGGGGGTAAGCGGGGATCTCTGGGCGCACGCTCGTAAACAACGTTTTGTTTAGAGCTAAACTCATCGATGACTTATCGTAGGATTGCTCGCGTAAGAACTAGCGTGACCGAAAGGTTTGTGTGCTCGTTTAATTACGGAGTGCTCGATGTTTTTACTGCGCCGCGTTATGTTCTATCGCGATGCACGCGATCGCCGCGGGATCTTGAGAACAAAATATTGCAATCGTCCGTACGGAAAGCGGGATTGCTCGAACAATTATCATTATTTATTTTCTTTTTTTCTTTCCCATCTCCGTCGGTCTACCCTTTTCCAACGAGGTATTTTATAAACGATATAATCGCGACGCTCCTTCGAACTTCTTCAACTTTGAATTATCATTTACACTGGGAATGACACTATTGCTATCCGAGAGAGACGCATCGCGAGAGACAGAGATACACGATACATTTCTCTTTGACGATTTATATCAATTAAACGCTCGACGGACGACTAATGATATTTCACGGATAATAAATGCTAAATAGTCGCTGACAGGACGCTTCTTCTCGACGATCCAAAGAAATTTCTATGCCCGAACGACAAACATTGTTTCGTTGGGATACCGTCGCAGGGAGAAGTAGATAAGGACAACGCGGGTCAGACAGTGCGAAGAAAACACTGTCCCTCCGCAAAACTCGGTGATACTTTACTAAACAAAACTTCTGCCGCGTTTATTCTTTTATAAATAAATATATCCCAAGATTGAACTAATCTGAAATTATCATTAATGATTCAACTAAATTAAATACCTAGAAGAGAGCAGAATATTTAATACTCCCTTGCTCCAGGTAGTAACCTAGAGCCAGTAGGAAACATAATCCTCTCTCGCATGGAACATTAACCTCGTCACTCCATTCGTAGATGAAAATTCCAGTATTCCACGATCCCTGCGGTCAAGAATGCTCTTAGCATCGTTTGAACGCATTGTACGGTATCGATTGCGGCCAGCGTGTTCGCGCACCAATCAACGCTAACTGCCGCGATTCTTCGATGCACCGCGACCGCCATACTGTTACGTGATCGTCGTTTGTCTTTGACGTACGATTCCGGCGGTCAGTCTCTGACCCCTCCGTTTCTTCGCGCGTTTACACGCGCGCACACACATGCGGAGGTAAGTGCAGCAATCCCGCGCGAGTCTCCACGGAGGAACGGCGCGAGAATCTAGATCGCCAGAGAGATCCATGATGGGCATTGCGCGCGGCGCAACAAATTGTGCTCAATGATGATTCGATCGGATTTCAATCCAACGTGCATCTGCAATTTGCGAAAGAATACGAGGATAACGATGCATCGGCGCCAGGTTGCGTGGATTCGTTACACATGGAACGATAGCTTTTATAACCGCGACGTACCGTTTTACCCGCGCATCGTACGCGTCCGACGCACGCACACCGTGCCATCAGATTCCGTTTCGTTTTATTGAATTATCGCTACATTCATTTCGATCGATGCTTCCATCCATCGTTTTCCGGGTTTCAAAAAAGACCGCCACGAAAGTCGAGCAAGGGGAGTCGGATAAGGGGAAGAGGGGGGGAGGAGGAGAGGGTGCGCGATAGCTCGAAATTGTAGCGCGTGAGAACGTCATGAACTTTTGACACAAACGGGAAACAAATGAAAAATAATTCACGGCTGATCGAACTGCTTTCTAACATCTTTCACGCGTCAGCCATCAGGCGTACTACTCTACCGCAGCATACCCGTGAGCGGACCCACAACTGGCTCTTTAATCGATCCCGCGCCGCGGTACCATCGATTAGCCGCGATACCGCACGATCGAAAGAATAATCTTTATCTCTGGAATAGATCTAAATGGCGATCCACCGGTACGGTCTGATCGAGAGGATAGTTCTGCGAGTGCCGGGGACACGTTTTATAGGCTCGATCGAGATCACGATCTCCCATATATTTTTCCCACCTTTCATTCTCCTCAGAGGGGTGGGGGAGACAGGAGGGTAAAGAAAGGAGTGGGAAAGAGAGGGCGAGAGGAAGAGAAGAACCGCACCGCTCGAGAGCGCGAGAGAGAGAGTGAGACGGACAGAGATCAGAGGAGAAGTGGGAAGAGGACAACGGCGAGGCAGAGAGTCTCATCGGGTACTTCCCATGTTAATATCCGGTTATGCGTAAGGTATGGAGGCGTACGGCCAGTTTGCATGGAAACTAAGGCATTACCGTGCCGGACCACCGGAGTCGAACCACTCGTCGAACGGCCCTGTTTGCCGACACCTTGGAGGACGACTCCGTGAATCCCTACTCCGTCCTCGCTCTATCTCTCTCTCTCTCTCTCTCCACTCCCGTCGCCGCCGCCCTTCTTCTCTCCCTTTCGCGAATCCTCGATTCCGATTCCACGACGTCCTCTCATCCGCCGCGGATCTTCGGATTACGCCAAGTATCAACGGCGGATCGGTGTGGTTTTATCGGACAGGGCCGGCCTCTCGATTCGCGGTGTACCGTCTATTCCGAATATACCGGCAAACGTTTTGTCTCGTTCGATTTGATTTGACATTCGCGATGAATTAGATCGCGTCACGGATTAAACGCGTTTCTACGCGGTCCCCGCGCTTGGATGAGGCGCCTAGAACGTTTTGAAGGAAACTTCGATGTCGTACGTTTGGATTGGTTTTTTCTTCTGAAATGTAAATCGTATCGAAGAAACCTGTTTCTACGGTTGCGTCGGTCCTAAAACTTTTAAGCCTCTCTCTCTTTTCTTTTCCTCAGGGCGGCCGAATAAAAGAAAAGTTTCGTCGTGCGGACGCGCTATGGATCCGTTATATAGGGTGTAGATTAGACGTGGGCAGTCGATTATGGGGTTTCGGTGCTCGAATCTGTTCCTCCGGGTTTAATCTTACGTATAACCGACGAGAGTTCTTCTCGCGGAGTTATTTTCAATTACGATTATCCCTGCGTGTACTAACGGTTGCGGTAGGAACGGTTCGGTCTCTACGTACAATGTAGAAGCAAATTGTTTGTATCCCTGCTGTTAGTGTAACTGTGTATTAGCGGTGTTACAGACTTGGCGAAACGTTACGAGCGGACAGTAGCGAGGAAACGTGTTATTTTAAATCGAACTGAAAGAAAAATAAAAATACAGTAATAGTAAAGTAGATACTTAACGAATATATATGCCAGACCGATTAGGAAGGGATTGGAAGCGCAAATTAACGAAACAGAAAATCGCCGACCACCGTGCCATCGATCACTCTCATTTATATCTTGTCTCGCGAGAGTTTCCTCCCTTATCACGTCGAATCATCGCCCACCTCGCGAAACGGTCCACCTGTCGTCCGCACCAATATTCGGTACGGCCCTGTCCCCCCGCGACACCTATGCCCCGTTCAATGGATCTAAAAACTCCTCAGCGCCCACACTCGGGGTTCCTAGGCTTAAAGAGGTTCAAAGTTCCCTCCGTGGTCGTTTACGCCTTATTTATTCTCGTAATTTACTCCCACGCGGCCCTTGCGCGCCGGCAATTTATTTTACGACGATCATATCTGGAAGTGGCTGGTAGAGTGCCGCCCGGGTCCACCATAGAGGCCGTGGACTAACCCCCATGGGTACCCGTGGGTTCACGTTCCTTTCCGGAGCGCGAGCAGGAAAGCGAAGGAGGAAGAGGGGGGGGGGAGAGGGAAGAGCCGCGATGAAGTAGAAGAGGAAGAACAAGAGTCGAGAGCAGAACGAGAGGATCGCGGCGCGTCTCTTGCGATCGCGACAGCGTTTATGGACTGTCGCCTTTGGTAATATATATAAATGGAAAAAAGAAGCCGCTACGTGAGAGCCGCGAGAACGTTTCGTGAGCGTGGCTCGAATATTCTTTACGATTCTTAAAAGTCACGATTTCAGGAGGGTAGCGGGGGGGGGGAGAGGGGAATCAGCGTTTTCACGTGCGAGTCGATTTCTCGCCTTTTGGGGTTTCGATGGATAAGCCGTAAAAGAAATTTCTTTCCCGTCGAGGCATGATTTTCGAGCCGAAGTTATTGTCTTTAGAAATTTAATCCGAAGTACCCGCGGCCTATTTGACCTCCGAGGATCTCCGCGATTTCCTTGCATTGCGGAAATCGAAGACTCGTACTTGAGATCGGAGTAGTAATTCGTAGTAAATTAATTAATTACACTGGTTGTATATTATTTAAATAAAGATTTTCGAGTCACGCTTGTCGCCGGAGCATGTTGCACGCAGGTACCTTATTTCGCGAAATGTCATTCAACGGGAATCCTGGGAATCCTCCGTCAGAGTTTTTCTTTTAATCCTTTTGCGAGAATCGTGCTCTCGGATTACAAACATTCAAACTACCTGCAGCGTGGTCGGATATTCGGAAGTATAACTCGCGTTAGCTCGTGGTGGCATTAGCGAGGCGCGTAATCGGCACTACGGAGGACTTTTTAAATTATGTGCCGGTCCATCGATAAATATCGTGGCGGGTATGAGCCCCCCTCCCTCCCCCCCTCTACACCGGATGCGATGGTCCAATTACGCTGGCGTATTTATATTCATTCGCTTTACACCCGCTCTGGCATTTATTTTCGGTCGCGTGCGCGACTTAATGAGCCCGGGTCGCACGAAAAAATGAATGAAATTCATACGGGGAAAGGGCTCACCGAATCTTAATCCCGAAAACGAAAAGCGCGAAAGCAAAAAATCAAGCAGGCAGCGATATCTATTTTTATAACTGTTATCCGAATGGTATAGATGAGCATAGAATAAAATAAACGATCCGTGGTTTTTACAAGAAGGACTAATAAAACGAAATATATTAATAAATAAAAAGTACTACGTCGGGGGCAATAGGAATAGGGACAGCCAGTCCCTTCGCAATCGAGTCTCAAAATTACGTTGCACTCAAAATTTCGTTGATAAGTATCGCGACGCGACACTTCCGGGGTTGCATCGTCGGCTTTCAACACACCCCAAGCTCTTGCTCTTATCTGTCTACGTGTCGCCAAACGTTTCGACCCTACATACACATCGTTTAATAACTCGTACACCGCACTTCATCCAACGAAGCTAGATACGATATCGATTTTTAAAAATCATTCTATATGAATCTATTGTACTTAATACTCCAAACAGACGGACGGATCTTTTCGTTCGAAAATTACAAAAATCTTCCAAGCCAGCCAATCGCGTAACTGGTATTGTACCTTAAAATATGTCAGTCGGTTGTCACGTAAATTATTTGCCAAGAATAGCGGCACCGAGGTGAAACATTCAATAGCAGAGCTTCGCTGGTAAGACCGTACAACGCGGCGGTCGCGAATAAAAGAAGATCGCAAAACGAGTCTCGGCGGCAACGGCAAAACCCGTCGTTTGAGAAAGATTTTTGTTTTTAGCACGTATCCCGAGGCGAGGCTCGTTTCCGGCGGAGTGGTGAAAGGAACATGATTTTTCGCGCTTACGGGCGTATCGGTAGGAGCGCTTGAAAAGCGTCTCGCCAAAAGGCGCTCTTTAAAGGAGGTCGAGAGGTGTTAAAGGGCGCTAAGGAGGGCGTGTTCGGCGCCCATTAAAAAAAAAAACCTTGAATGCATCGGCGACTCTAAGTGGCGACGCCGGCATTCGCGTGTAACCCCTTGCTAATTTTCCGCCATAAAGCTCACCGGTTTCGTATTGGAATAAATAAACCCGTGTATCCCGACAGTGGGCACCGTTTACGCCGACACCGAGGTGCGAAGTGGGGCCACCGCGTATGGCGGAGCGCGAACGACTCGGCGCGACCACTATACGCGCTGCCATGACACCGTCAATGCAAATTTACACGCGACCAACCGCGCGCGCGTATAAATGATAATTCATTTCACGCCCGTTAACGCCTCACCGACGTTATTGTATGGGAATCCTGTTTTCGAGCTGTAAGAGGCAACCCCCGAAACGCTACCGGCATTCCATTCGTCGCGCTGGCTAGAATGAACCGGGAGAATCGGAAAGAATACTCTCTGCTCTGTGTGATTGTCGTACGAGGCGTTTCTCGGAAAAGCTCCGTCACCGGCTTATTTGTTGATATTTTGTAACCAAAAAATTACGAAATTGTTGCTGAAATAATACTATATAATGTGCAAAAGGTTCGAACAAATTTGCTGTATTCATGCGTCTGAAGAAAAATCGCAAAGAAAGTGTTTTTTTTTGTACTCGGAAAACCTTACCCCTGCCCCTAAACGTATACGTGGGGCGATCGAAGAGTTCTCGAATTAGGGTAGTAGAACAACGGTAGCCAAACTGTGGCTCGCATTTAATTTGGCTCTCAGGGAGGGTTGAGAAATAAGGCAACACGTGATATATCTATTAGTTCTCAATCACGCCTAATTATCTTTCGCGCTAGCTCAAGGTTCGTAACGGTATTAAAAAAAAACCGAGCGTGGTCAATATTCTCTATCGACTATCGAGAGACAAGCTCTTGTCTCGGGCCAAGTTACATCCTTTGCAAATTATTACGTCTCCCTTACGCTAGTAAATCTAAAAAACGCTCCTCAAAATCAAACTGATACCTCACCGAGAATAAAAAAAAATATTTCTTATAGACTATCTAAACTTAGCACAGGGTGTACGAATACTATTAAGAGAGGGTGCTTGAGTCGCCCCGATGACGAGGTGCCTGTCTCGCGTCACGATAGTCTCGTCAATACATAAAAATTCAAACATTTATGACGTACTAATTTATTCCAACCTCGTGTCTCGGGAATAAAGAAAATCGAATCGTCCTCACCGCCATCGCCACTCACCTCGATATCTTGATTAGTTATCGTGGACGCTGACTCGTAACGGTTCACGTGGCTCACCCTTGTATAATCAAACGATTAGCTCCCACACCCTCGAACCCCACCTCCTCCTCCTACCCCCTCCTCGTAACATTTCCGCGCACGCATAACAATATATTACGAAACATCGGACTTTTGAGATTTCCACGGAGAGTTCTCGTTGGATCTACCAAGAAGCAGCGAGTCGAGTTGCCGCGCTAGGGGTACCTGTACCGCGTCTCTCCGTTAAGTTACAACAACTGGCGCTTAACCCTTGACACGACGTACAATGGCTGGACGGGACTCCATAATTGTTATTTTAATAAGCTAATTTTCGCCGCGCTCGACCGGCGCGAAGCGCGCGGCGGGCGAGAAGGGAAGAGGGGGCGGGGGCGAGGGCAAGGGCGCGGGCGGGGAAGGGGGTGGAGGTGAGCCGCGGAAGAGGGAGAAAAGGAGGCGGTAAGGACGCGAGGCGGGAGAAAAGAGGTGGAAAGGGATGAGAAAAGGTGGCCCCCCCGGACCATGGTATAGCCTCATCGACGGCCGACGTCGGACGTGCCGAGATTAACGGCCGTACTTCCGAGGGTCCCGACGATTTACCCGTAATAAACGTAGCCACGCTTCTTGCTCCGCGATTCGTACTTCCTTTCTTCGTGACCCTTTCCGCGAAGTTCGCCGCTCGTCGCGCGCCCTTAGTTCCAGGCATTTAAATCCATCGCCTATTACTCGGCGGCCGCCGACAATTGTTGTTTTGCGCGCCACGGTGAGGATAAATATCGATCGCGAGCATAATTTTCGCCGTGGGTTATTCTTGTATTCGCTCTTTAGCGTTTAGATGATTTTGATTGAATTTTAGAAGATGCATGGTGTAATTCTCGCGTACTTTTACTTGGCCCCAGACAATATATTTAGTCACTTGATTTATGTTAGCTTTATTGAACATTCGGAGATTTAAGAGTGATAGGTAGGCACGTCTGACTTTATTACTGTTTCTTTCAACAATATTTCTACCGAAAGTAACACGAGACACCTTTCTGAAATTTTCCCTTGACATTATTATCATTATTCTGGATTTAAAATACCTTTTGGTCGAAATAGGTGTACAAAAACCCGTGTTCGAAAAAGCGTTAATTTACTCGAAGCGCACATTGCGTTTTTCGATTTTAATTTTAATGTTAATTTGATGATTCCGATTCGCGTAAAATATAAAATAGTTCCCTTTTATTTTCGTTCATCGTAACGCGCATAGAATACAAAGGCGCGAGATGCAATATCATCTAAACGTTCATCGTGCACGCGAGTGCAACGAATCGCATATTAGAATGAGAGTATATCTCGCTGTAAAATCGTATCGTTATCCGATCGACCGCTACGATATTGATCTCACGATAACTTTTTTTTTTCATAACCACGAGCGCAGGAGTGTAACGCACGATGGGGCGTTTCTCCCTCCCTCATTTTTCACGATCACCGCGCCGGCTGAATATTCATAATGCCGTCTTCCGCGACCTATCACTGGCACTGCACTATTCAATCATTGCGAAATGTGAAAGGACTCGAACGTAGCTTTATATGGCTTTCGGTCTCTTATTAACCGCCACGTGAGGTGCCATTGTCAAACAACAAATAGGGAAGGTTAAATAATGTCACACGCTTATATGGCAAACCGAGCTTTCCGCGTTTCGCGCGGCGCTTAAAGATCAAACCAGGCCCGTTAGTACACGCTGCTTCGCGGTAAAAAGAAGAAAACTGGGAAAAGTAACGCGCCTCGGTCACGGCGCGATGATGAACGAGAGCCGCGCGATGTCGAAAGCGTCGCCGCTATCAATCGTCCGCGCGGCTGCCAAGAGCGAGAGGAGGGAAGAGAGATGCAATTAATTCGATCGAGATGAATCGTAATGAATTTATCGCTCGTTTAGTACGTACCCGGCATCGCATCGACGGACGCGACGCGACGCCACGGTACCCCCGGGTGCCGTCGCGTAGCACGACGGTTGCAGGAGGTGGACGTTCACTCACATTAACGGCTCGCGTGATTCCCGCCTAACTTGTTTACGTTGGCCAAAAAAAAAATAAAAAGAAAAAGATCGAGGCACCCACCTCTGCCATCGCGATGTATACGCTCGAATCCGCTATTCCTCAATTACCAAACGTCCCTTCTCCCTCCTGTGCACCGGGATTCTCGCGTTCTCCCTCCCACTCTATCCCTTTCTCGTTCTCCGTTCCCTTATCCGCGCGCATCGCCCGCCGTCTTCCCTCGATTCCCTTTTTGGCCTCTTCTCCCTTCCTCCCTCGTCGCGCGCGATATTTCTTTCTCCCTTTAACGCGTTCGCGCGCTCCGACGATAGTTGCGTGCACGCGAGTGCGTAGAGTACGGGTTACCCGGGGCCCGCGCTGGGGTCAGAGGTCCGTATACCCGCGGTAAGAGAAAGAAAAAGGGTTAGAGGAGGATGGGCGTGGCTCGTATTTGAAGTAGAATCGACCCTCCACCTTCCTATCCCCTCGATGGATGCGCCTCGCCGACGATACGTCACGGAATCCCGCGAATTGAAAAGAAATATTCATCGTACCCGCCATTCTCGTGTCGGGAAGGGCATAGGTTCCCGTTCGCGCCGAACGATTCGAGGAAATACACGGGGAATTTATTAATTTCCACGTTAATCAACGACCCCCGTCGTACGTTTTTGCTCTCTTCGGACTTCCCTCGACGGACCGCCGTCCTATCGTCTCGCAAACCAGTGTCGTAACGATGTAACCGAAATTAGAAACAGGCTTGTGTTTACCTGTATTTCATCAACGTACCTCCGCCATAATTCGCGCGCGCGGGCGCGCATACGTGGAATCGATTGACAAAAATTCCCGTCGTTTTGCAAGAGCAAAAACATGACGGCGTCGATGGATAAAAAGTAATGAAACAATGAGAGGGAATTAATTAGTTGTCGTGCGCGGATGGGTAAGCGGAGTCTTCTAGACTTTTTTTTTTTTTTTTTCTCCTTATACATTATATTTGAAGACACCAGCCGGGGCGATGTCGTAATTAGAAAGGGAAGTTGCGTACGTTCTCGCGTGCGATTAGTCGTAAGAATACCGAGGATCGCTTTTAAACGGGATGCTCTTTTAGCCTCAACGGCACGATTCTTATTAACTGATTTTTTTCTCTCTCTCTCTCTCTCTCGTTACGAATGTACGGCTAAATCTTACGACGGTACGATCGAACATATGTTTCTTATTCGGGTAATGGTCGTAATTCGTTATCTCGTTGAGTAGTGTCGATGGACGAATGTATGTATGTATGTATGTAAGTTCAGGTGAAACTCCGCTCGGACCGTAATTTATGAATTATTGTTTTTTCACCGTGGATAACAAGAAAACCGGGCGTTGCTCGTGACGCCATGAAAAGGAGTTTGTGATGGGATCTGTCACGTCAGAGGGAACTGCGGTCTTACGAGTTTGTCGAACCGAGTCATAAAACAGCCACTGATTGACGGTCGATGCGCTAGGAATTTTGTAAGACGGTCAACGCGCGCAAACGACGTAACGATCTTTACTTGCCGAGAATAGAAGCCGTGCTTCTAATGCGCGTTACATTTTGAATTCTAATCGGTTCGAGAACAGAGTGGACCTCGACTTGCATTGCTATTCTGTATTTTTGGAGTCAGTCGTAAGGATGGTTTGTTTTATGAATTGCTGAATTTGGTGTCTTGATAAATAAATAGGATAAGTTAAGATAAATAATAATACATGAAAACTGTGAATTCCGCGAATACTATCAAGACGAATAATAATAATAATTAGACGGTGGTATATTTATCGTACGATAAACGTGTATCAAATATCATGTCTCATATCGTTATTATTATCGATCTTGATAGAAGACGATCCCGTCAACGTAACAGCGTTACCGATTGCTCGTTCAGCCAACACCTATTTTTGCAACGCGAAACAATAATAGTTAAAAATCCCCTTCTCGCGCTAACTACCAATCCGTGCCTGCAAATTGGCAACACGCGAAAACTCCACGCTGCCACGTACACGCGTGCTTAATCGCAGTGACAAGAATATTTGCGCTCGCGATCAATAATTATCGACGCGCCGCGCGTGGATCGAATATACCATTCGCGGATAAAATTTCTTCCCGGAGTGACATACATATCAACTAGAAGAGATCCGGCGGGGATAAGAGAGAGGGAGAGAGAGACGATCTCGCCGCGTCGAATTGATCGCTCGGCCATCGAAAACAATTAAGCGTAGTCGCACGCGAGATTCACACAGGATACCGCGTCCAAGAGACGATTCATCATCTCCTTTCTTCTTTCGTACTCTTCTCGGCCGGGCGTGACGAGTAGCCGATGGCCATCGCTAATTTAATAAAAGCCCTCGAAAAAAAAGGGGGAGTTCGAAGAATAAGAGGAGAGCCGACGCGTTTTCAACGACGGACATCCGTACACCTTTCCGGCTTAGTATCGCTGACGAATTTCGACACCGTTTGGACATTGGCATTGAGACGTTGAAGTCGTAGGTGTCAAACTGTCCAGTAAGTTTGATTCGTGAAGACATTTTTTTTTCGGGTCGCATCGGTTCGATGCGAATATTGAACCACGCCTTATTAACTTGCCCCCAGGAATGGCAAACGAAATGAAACGAATTCGAACCCACCCAGGTTAGGAATGTAACTAAACTTTGGTTACGTCAGGAGTAATGCGAAGAAAGTGGAGCCCGAGTTTAGTTGCGTTCCGATAAATGGATCTAAATTACAGGCCGAGTTTAGTTACGTTCGTAACATGTGTGGTTCCATTTAGTTACATTCCGATACCGGATTGAAATTGCCTAGCTTTGGTTCCTTTTAATTTAGTTTCGTTTTCTTTGCTATCCATGCTTGCCTCGTGAGTTTTTTGATCGCAGCGCAAACCGAAATCTGGTTATAATCTCGACATTACGAGTTGATCCAGAGTTTGAATTAAATGGACGTTACGAAGGATTAATTGCAGCTTGAACTGATGCGTATGAAGACACAGTGTTTGTTGCGGGCGCTTCGGAAATTTGTTGCTAGCATTTATCTCCACGTAAATTTTGATACTTCGTCAAATCAATCTTTAAGCTCCACAGTGTTCCAGATAGTTTAATTTTATAAAGTTCGCCCAGCAGGTTAAGAATAATAAAATCTTAATAAAACACAACAACTGATGCAATTGCAAGTCGTTGGTGAATATCGACCGAGTGGCACGAAAGAATGGTCGAGGAAAACTTATTGTAGTTAAAAAAAACAATCCTTGTTATATATCAACACAATCAACCGTCACCGCAAACCTGAATATCCACGGAATACTGCAAAGAAACATATATATCGCGGCTGATACGAGCGTGATCCGTTATTGTCACTATTAGTCCTCCCTGCCGAGCCGCGAGTTGGACTCGCCATTAAAAGGCAAACGTTTGAGAATACCGGTAATTAATTAACCGGAAAAACGTTTATATCTTTTGCCAATCGTGCACACGAGAATACAGTGACGGTGGGTGGAATTCCGATACTCACCCGGGTCGTTACGATGATTCCTCGTGCGCAACCAACTGGCTTCCCTCGATGATGTCGGCAATTAAAGTCTCATACCCTCCATTAATCTGCATAGAGTAGTAGTAGTAGTAGTAGTAGTGGAGAGAGAGAGAGAGAGAGAGAGAGGAGAAAAAGAGCCGGGCGCCGCTCCGCAGGGGTTTTGCATCGCGACTCACCGGCTACTTCCTCTCTAAATGACACGATGGCAAGGAGGAAAGATAAAAAAGGGGAAAACACGAAGCTCCTGTCACCGAAGAATCACCGCGGGTGGGACCCGCCGAAGATCAACAATCGTCTTCGCGATCTTCTCACAGGAAGACCGCTCGACGCGAGTCGAAATGTCTCCCGTCGCAAATCACTTCTTTTTCCGCGTTCAACCGGCGACTTAACACCTCGGATTCTTTTTCTTCGACTCGGTTATACCTATCGCGGGGGCGTGGCGCCAAGTGGAACAAACAGATAAACCTGCCCGTCCCGATCGAAAATGTACAAAAGCGTCCGAGTAGCCTATATTACTTAACGGCGGTAAATTACTTCTCCGATGCTGACCGAGTAAGTAAATTCGCAACTTTCTAGCAATTTACACGTTCTGCCCGTGTGTATGTACGCGTAACGAGTAAATTGTACATTTAAGACATCGGACAGCGCATAAATAATTCAGTGAAAAATGATTCATCTCGGATACCTCGAGTGCATCGAGCCTTTTTAATGCTGTCGAGAAAGTCAGATATCGCGACGGCCGCCATTACATTTCCTTCGTCACGTATTTGACAAGGTAATGGTATACAGGGATTAACCAACACCTACCGTAGGACACTTACTACACGGCAACGACAGATAAATTAGCGATGCTCGCATTGTGGATGGGGTAATAGACGTCGCGGTGAGCTGACATTTAAACCACGACAGTGCAACCACCTCTGTTGTAATCTTTCGATACTGCGCACTTCGACAGGTATTACATCGATGGTTCCATTTTCAGTTTTTTTTTTTCCATTGTGCCCCGGCGTAACGTCGGATAACTGCGCTACGTGCCGCCGTCGTCGCGTAAGATCGATGCGGTCCGTTTTGAACGTGTCGTCCGATTAACCCGAGGATCTCAATTCGTTAGAAATGGACGTGATTGTGGAATATTCATCGACGCCAATAAATCGTCGGAACGCAAAGGTTAATTATCCTAATCGTAACGACACACGTCTCGCTATCCGTGAAACGAAAACCTAAGGAGTCTCGGGGCGAAACAAATTTCAATTTGTATTAACGTAAAATAATTAACCTCGACGGCAGAATTCTCGCGAAGTGAAATTAATCTCCGTGTCATTGGAATCCAAATAGCTACTAATCGCTCCGCGCGCTAATGAAATGATCTTTACGCCGATGAACTAAATGCACAAACCTAAGTCAGCGAGAAATAAAATATCCACTGTAGCGATAGGATATTTATAGGCGTACCGTACGTCATGATTGGAATGTAAAAATTAATTAGCATACGCGATGATGGAAGAAACGCTAACTTTAATGGTCGCTGCGTACGCTATCTAACAAATTCTACCGATTTGCCAACGACTCGTAGTGACCCTACTTCGTACCGACATAACCACATGGTATTATCGCGCTCGCCCCCTTCTGTGAAATTCGCAAATTGCCGCCTGCGTGCGTAAGTAACTTCAATTTTCCTCCTGTCAGGAGTGCAATCGAGAGTCTACCCCTCAAGGCTCAATCGCGAGATCGGCGTGACCCGGCTTGATGAACGTGGCGGGGAAAAAAAAAAAAAAAAAAAAGGATTCCGAGCAGGTGTAACCTCGACAACGGTCGTCCAGGTGAAGGCGTAAATGCGGAGGACGACGAGGTGCATTGAAAAAAGAAGAGGAACCGAGAGAGAGAGGGAACGACCGTGGTTAAGAGACAGAGATAACGTCGGCCGATGCACGACGACGCGCGAAAAGGAAAGGCGAGCCTCCTTCGGTTTTCAGTCCTTTTTTTGCGAACTTTCAAAATCGATCATCTTCGCCGCGCGCGAGTTATTAAAGCCGAGTTTGTAATGAGATTCCTCTGAGTTATGTTCCGCGAGGCACGGGTGGTTAGGTTTTGACATGCGCGCGGGGAGGGGGGGGGGGGGATATCGCTTTACGCCTTCGCTGTCGTTTTCGAAAGACGAACTTGTCGACGGCTAGCATAGCAATCTAAATGAAGAAGTCGACGGAGGATGACGAGTGTGCGCCGAGGACGGGCCGAGACGAAGCGAAGGTGAGAGAGATCGAACGCTGCCCGCCGCGGCGCGGCGACGACGGCGGCGGCGGCGGCGGTCTCATTAACGTCCGGGCTTTTTGTTTTATGCGATCGTGATCCCGCGAGAACGCTAGACGTTACGAAATCATCGCGGCCGCGTCCTTAATCTCGAATTACCTGCCGTGGCGCATCAAAGTTGCCGATGGAAATATTATTACGATCGGCGAAGGATTCCTACCCGCTTCCATCCTCCATATCGCCAGGGCCTCTGCCGACGCAATTTGTGGGAGCGAGACGGCCGGTTAATGATAGTCTAAGTAGAATTATATTATAGGTGATGTTACCGGGATACCATAATGAGTAAATTGTGCCTCTATCGGGAACTTTTCGAAGATCAGCGAATACTTCATTATATCCCCGAGAAATATTTATCTGTCTCCGAACGTATTATTTGCTATCCAATCTCGCGCGCCGTTGAAATATCTATTAGCGAGCGCTTTGCACCTCTCGTCGTCGACTTTCGCTCGATCGGAGATTAAGAATCGTACGGGCTCGTTACGATTAACGACTCGACGTCTATCCAATACTCTCGACGCGTCGTGCCGTTGACCCCAACGGTAGCGATCGACGGCGATTTCGAGACGTACCGTGTACAGCGACGTATCGCTCTTACGTCGCGTCGGGAGGAAGTCGCGAGATCCAACGAGGATCGATAAAGAGAAAAAATGAGGAGAAAAGATAAGAATCGAGAGGAAGAGAGCGAGAACTCGTCTGGCTCTCGTACCAACCGAGGTCCCCCGGTTGACACGACGGAACTAACTATTCACACGTACGTTTCGCTAAGGCGTGTACTACTCCGTAGGTACCTGTTTCCATCGTCTTTGTCGAGGTAGGTGAGTTCCACGCCGCTCTCCTCATCTTTGATCGTGTATTCGTCGTCGTCGTTCGTCGTCGTCGTCGGTCACCGTGGAATACAACGCGTGCACGGACGGCCCTCACCGTCGGCTATGCCATCGCCACGAAGGGGCACCCGAGAGTGTGACCTCCGACCTCCCCGACGCAGGTGAGGCGCAATTTTTGAAACGCTCCTTTCCCCCTCGCCGTGCATACACGCGCCGAGATATATCCACGGTAAGGTGGAGGACAAGGGGAGGTGAGGCCGGAGGCTGCGTTTGCCGATTGGTCGGCGCCGTCCTCTTCGCAGCCAGTGACGAGAATGGAGGCCATCCTGACCCACTCCCACCGCGCCTAGTTTATTCTTACCTTACCTTTCCTTTCCTTTCCTTACCTTACCTATCTTTTCCTTTCCTTTCCTTTCCCATTCCATTCCTTTCCATAATACGCGCGATGCGTACGGTGCACACACTCCTTGTACCCCTCCCTTCAGCCGTCGTCGGGGCCACCCCGGTTCGCGAACGCCGTCGGGGATCTATACCGTGGATCGCGAGGATCCAACGGTCGGCGCTCTTTACCCTCCGTCGGTGGACGATTCGTCTGAAAAGTGCGCAAGAGTATTTGTTTTTAATGTCACTTCGGTAAGTGGATTTTAATGCAGTTTTGAATATTCTTCTTTGGTGTGTCGATTGACAGTATAGGGTTAAGATGTTTATTAATGTATTTAAGAGAATAAAATACTGCTGGTATTCTTCGAATGTATTTCGACCGACGGAGGGGTGAATTAATGTTTATCGTTCGATTTTTGGATTTAATTTCCGCGTTGTATTAATGCAATTTTTACCTTTATTTTTATATTTACTGCGTGAATGTACTATGCACCCCAGGATTCGCTGTTTGTGATTTAATTGCTATCGATAGACGCATGATTCAATCGTATTACTCGAAAAGTAGATACGCCCAACATATTTCAGACATAGTCGCTAAAACATCCCCCCCCCTTATCAAATAAAAATCTCTCCACCGTCAAAGAAATAAATTGTCACTACGAACTACGTACAACCAATCAACCATGCCTTTCCCTAAGATTAAAATTCCCCAAAGAAAATGAACGCCACGCCCTTAACAACTCCCCCCCGTTCCTCCCGCCGTCCCTTCCAACCCGTTCCTCCACCTGTTAAACCAAAATCTCGACAATGCGATATTAGACGCATGATCCGTAGCTTCGGCTAGCGCGGGACGGATTAACCGTACTGAAAATTCCCGCCACGCGTTATGTGTGGTCCGGCAGAAACAGATTAGCGCGATCAATCTGCGCTGCTGATCCGATCCCTTCACCCTCCACCGCCTCCCGCCGCCGCCGCCGCCGTCTCTTCTTTGTCTCCTCCGTCCTTTAAGCGCCTTTTCTTCCACGTCCTCTCCTTCCTCCTCCTCCTCCTCCTCCTCTTCCTCATCATCCTCCCCTCCCTCCTCGTCTTAATGTCTTCTACCGCTAACCCTCCATCGCTCTTCGGGCAAATCTCGAACTATGCGCGCACTCTTACGACGTTACGATGTCGTAATGCCCCGAGCGTAGGGAGTAATATCTCTATTAATAATGTAATTGCCGGGCGCCCGCAGAATCGTGCATGCGCGTACGACCATTAGGGGCTTACGCGCACGAGAGGTATATACCCCTTGATGGGAAGTTTCACCTGGCGAACGTTTACCCGCGGTACTGTCGATCACGACGACGACGTACCCGCGCGTCCGTGCGCTTCTACGTTTCGCGGCTAAACATTTATCTTCTCGCGCATTACTATCGTTACGGATACGTTCTATCTATCGGTTCGATCGGTGTGCGCGCGCACTCGATTATTCCCGGCCGATGGTGCGTCGGGAAACGATCTGAGAAAGTGACGATGATGAGAATACGAGTATCGCGCGATGAGTACTATGCGTCGTTTTGTTGGGTTACCATTCAAACTTTCGTTTTTATAGTAAATGCGTCGTTGGCCGATCGAAATGGCAGCGATGCGCGTGACGATTACGCCACTAAACGTTCCGAAACAAGCTCGTCGAATTTCATTAATATTGAGTGTATGTACTGCGAGAATGTGAGATGCGAATTGTGTACGCGGATGGATGAATGTGCGCATTTCTTTGGGAAGAATTTATTTGGTCGAGCCACTATAGGATGACGTGTGCGAGGATGGGAGTGTATGCGTGTGACAAAAGAACGGATGACTAAAGTGTGCGAGGTGGTGGTAGAAAGATCGAGCGGGAAACAGAAGGAACGATCGAATGACCGAGGACAGAGGTGTTGCGTAAGTCAATTTCGTGTATTTTGCGTGTGCGGTTAAGATTCGTGTTGACGAATTCATTGTATTTTTATTATCAACATACATCGAGAGACTAGACTTCTTCAATATCCCTCCGTACACTACGTACAATCGAGAATTATACTAGGTCTTGTCACGGGCCAAGTACAGGTACACGAGACTGGACCTTGTATCTTTTCCGAAAAGAACCAATAGTGGTTTTCGAGGTGGTAAAACTGTATTAAAAAATGAATTAACATAATATGTATTTCTCTTACTATACTTTATTCCGCATCCTTCATGACCACCTTCTTCAACATCCCTCCTTAAACTACGTACAATCGAGAATTATACTCTTCCCTCAAACGCACAATAACGATCTTTTTTGCAATCCAATAATGAAACGGTCGAGAATGGTAACTCTATCCCGCCGTTATATCGTCATTAACGTTTCGTTAATTCCAACTCCGATTTCGGATGCTCCCCGCGCAGCCGGAGAACAAACACACCGCTTTTCTTGCGCTCCGGTCGGCAAGCCGCTGCGCGGTCGGAACGATAATAATTGCATTTGCACAGTAATGGATGAGGCCGCGCGATGGCCGCGCGCGCCTCGCGACCGAAAGGTAAGAAGGAACTCGTGCCCGGGTGTGAGCATCGCGCAGATACATACGCGTTCCCGCGTCCCTCGCGACGCAACGAGGCACCGTCGAAAACCATCGTGCGACGGCGAAAATTATTTCTAATCGTAACGCCGCGTCGACGAGCGACGGAGTACGCGATAAACCGTGTACGCAATCCCATCGACAAAGAGATAAACGCGCGGCACGGTCGTATTTCGCGTCGCAACCGATTATATGGCATAATCGTCCGTACACCGTGGTTGGTACGTTTATGTCCGTCGGGTTGAAAAATTCCGCAGGCCGTGCACCGAACGGTGCCAGCTGGTTTCCGCGAAGAATGCGACGCGCTGAAAGTTATTAACAACAGCGCGTACGGTGCGCGATGGCGCGAACGGCGGACGACGGGGGTACGATGACGGTGGGCCCCGCGTGCGTGAACGCATCCCGTTCGCCCATTAGGAAGGTATTTCACGGCGCGTCACGTTTTATGTCGGCCACGTGACTTCGCGTGACACTGCCGAGTCCGTGGGCCGGTGCGAGGTCAGGGGTGACCGAGCGACTCCACATCGAACCCCGTTCGGGCCCCGGCGGTTCGTCAGTCGGCTTATCGTTGTGACTGATTTTTCGTCTCGTCGAACGGTCGCTCGATCGGGTGGATTGGAATTCTCGGTACGAGTGGAAGGTTATGAGACGGAAGAGAGCGAGCGATGCGATTAAGTTCGAGTGATCTTGGTTTTTAAGATTTAACTGCCAGTTACGCTTTAATTGTATTTCAATTGCAAGGAAAATATTGCGACACAACGAAATGTAATTCCGGAATACATCTAGATCATGCACATCTCGGGATCTACAAAGTATTTCTAAAGCAAGCAAACACATGTGATTCCTTGTGAAATAATTTTCAGTAGAATAGAAATTATATAATTATTTTGTGATCAGCGATCCGAAATACACTTGATAGAGTAAAAAAAAAGTTTGGAGACCCGAAGATCCAGACATGTGCATAATCTGGATTTAAGCCGTAATTCCCTTGCGTTGCAACGGAACAAAAAATTTCGATTGCATTTGGTTCATTGTTGGGACTGTAACACCTATTATGGAGTAAATGATAATAACATTAGTGCCCCGATCGGGCAGTTTGTAAAGGTACTTGAAAGGTACATTAAAATTGAAACCATAATAATTTAATCAAACTACATTCCATTAGTTCCGCTTCAATTAAAATACACACGCGTAAGGATTACGATTTCTAATTAATTATCCAAATACCGTAAGTCTCAAACAAAGATCAAAGTCGTCAGAATCGAACTGCGTCACGGACACTTTTTACCCATGTCTCGTAACGTCTTGACCGTAACGAGAGCTACAGCCATGCGAGTAAAATTATCGCGCGCACCGGCGCGGCGGCGAGAGCGTTACATTTTTATATTCCCGTCTGATTTACGGTATTCCACATTGTAAGGGTCGTTCCAGGATGAAGCGCGAGGACCCGGGAACGACGTATTCTAATTTGGTTAAACTTTCATAAATGGGATAACAGGAGAAGAGACGAGAGCCCGTGTCGCAGCAGGGGTGCTCGCCGGTCTTTTAACGACTCATTTGCGTCCCCCGGAAACTTTACGAGCCGTCTGATCGATTATTTTATTTTATTTTATTTTCGACTCCATCGCCGATCCGCTCCCTTGCTTTCCGCCCCCCTCCCTCACTCTCTCTGTTCCTCTCGCGCGCGCTGGATCACTGGCACAGCGTTTTACCGGAGTATCGTGTTTCCAACGCATCCTCTCGAAATCTCCAAATCTACGGACGCTCCTCCGTCGAACCACTTATATTAGGAAAAACTACGCCCCCCCCCCCCCCCTCCGGGCGATCGGGGAAAGGTTTCCTTTTACGATCAAGGACGAGACGAGCTCGAAGAAATTAATTGCTACTTCGAGCGCAGGCCGAAGGCGCATTTAAAGAATGTCTAGTTTTATCGAGAGATTAAGAGTCGTACGAAGATCTTCACGCGTTCGCGGTTTCCTATAATCTTCAATCTCCGAATAGGTCGCGAGGGAAAACTTTCTCTCGAGTGCGCGGGGACAGAATTAGATACCAACGGAGGCGAGGAATAATTTAATTCCAGATTCGAGCACCAGAGATCGGTAGCGATCGAAGAAATAAAAAAAAAGAATCCTTCCTACGAATTCACGGTTACCCGTCAAAACCCGATAAAGGTTTATTCGGTAACTCGAGTCGATTTTTCGAAGAAACTCTACGTTTTTCTATCCAAATCACGGAAATGTCGTATAAAACGAGGCGTGAAATTTACAGAAGCATCCTCGACCTCGCTAATTAATCTCCTCCGTAATATCGCGGAAGTCTCGGGAGTCCGAAGCCGCGTCAGGTCGGTCACGAGAGGACAGACGATCAACGAGATAAAAAAACAAAAAAAAGAAGAAGGAAGGAAGGTTTTAACAGCCACTGAGAAATTAACAATGTGACGTCCCGAATGGCCGATGTTTGCTTAATCACCGTAGACTAGCGGGAACGCGTCGATGATGCCGGTTCCGCGGAACGGCGTCTTATCTTTACGGCGTCCCCGATGAATTTCCAGCCTCGTCCATTCGCGCCCGCTTACTCTCCCTGACAATTTTACAATTCCGCGCGGACGCTCGCGCGGGAGTGGTATAGGTTTATAGTACTTGCGTTTGTAATACGTTTCGGAGTTTATGGTCGGTCCGCGTATACCGCGTTACCGTCGACTTCTTCCGTGTCCGACCGTTCTTTTCTCTCTCTCCCCCCCCCCCTGAAGTCACCGCTCACCCGGCCGCGACAATGTCACCATGTACCGCGATTTACTATTTTCGCTCGTTACTAACCGTTCGGCTTAGAATGTTTCATTTTTTTCGGATAACGGCATTTTATGGGAACTTTATAGTTACGATTAAAGTAATTGCCCGGATCGTTAAAGTACCTGGAAACACGTGCGACGGTTTCTTAACGCGCAAGTTCCTCATACGGTATCGTTTCTACTTTGTACTTTGTCGCGCTGTTTTGTCCGGCTGTGTGGAATAAATGGGCGCACCGACTTTACCGCGAGAATCGTAGATTTCGTTTGACCGTCGCACAAAATCGCGGGTTTGTAACGGCGATCGGGGAAAAATGCGATTGACGCGCTTTAATTACCGTGTATCGATAGCGTCTAATTTAATTACCGACGAGCGTGTAGGACGAATGACTTCACGGGAGATTAATGTAATGACGACTCATGCGCGGGAACGATCGATCACTGGCAAGTATCGAACGCTCGTTTTGAAATTTTTGTTTCGAATGCCACGAGTCACCTCGCGTCTAGCCGTCGAAGATTATGCACGCATCGCGAACGCGAATGAGGCACGGCTCGTAGGATACTTGCTCGTACACTTGTCCAGAATCCTGCGAGTCTATCGGCCCATTGGCGTAGACATTTTGATAGGGACGCGGTCGACGAGAAATTTGAGTCTATTGGGTGCGAATGAAACCCCGACGAGCTTAAGGGACGCGAAGAGAAAATTTGTATTATAATGATTTCGTTCGTTGAAATCATACGTGCATGGGATGTATGTTATCCAAGCTTCAAATCTTTGATGAGGTTGCAGTTTTTATTTCAAATATCCCTATTAATAACGTTTGATACTGTGACGTGTAGTTTGTCATTTGTATAGTTTGTATTATTAACGTTCTATTTACCTACGAACAAGACGAATCACCGACCACGAAATATATCACGATTCGAACGTTTGACGAGCATAAAAGTTTACCATAACCGCTACCGTGATTACGTATCGCTCAAAGTACGAAATCGTAATCGGCAATATTAGCCCGAAGTAATGACGGACAATTCTCTAAAAATTCGTCCCACGAGCACAATCGCGATATACTTCTTCTAATATCCAGATTCGTCGCGACGAGGTAAACGAGATTCTCCGTGACACGGAGTTCAGTAGTAACTTTTCGCCACGGTCAGACACCCGTTCGGTGGGGTACGCGAGGCGCGGTTACGCCACTGGCGATGCTCGCCAGTTGTATGCAAATAAGACGGGATAAAAATTGATCAACGTCAGCCACCCGATGAATCTCCGAAGCCAATCAGCGTGTCTCATTAACCCCCGCCCCCGTCGAACAGTGCCTGTCAGTTTCGAGGCGATGCGTTCGACTGTTCACGAGCGAACGATCGCCCCGCACGGGGAACCTGTCGCGAGCGTGAGAATCACTGCATCCCAATTGATCCTAGGGTCAATGAAGCTGTTGAATGATGACCACTGACAGGTGCATTCACGGGATTGCGCATAATACCGCGCGTTGCCTTCGGGATTTTCAGCCTCACTGTTCTCTCCTTCTCTCTTTCTCTCCTCCCACCCTCCTCTCTCCTCTCTCCCTCCTCCCGTTCTTGCTCTTCGTACCCTCTCCTTCTCACTCTCGCCCAGTCTATTCCCTTTAGTTCGCGACTCCTCTCTTTTTCTTTAAGCATAATCTTCCTCGTCTTTTCGGTACACCTCTCCCTCCCTCTCTTCCTCTCTCGCTCCCTCGCTCACCCACTCCCTTCGATCCCTCGTCTCTCTCTTCGTCCAACCGTCCCTCGGCCGAGGAGAAAACGAGCGGGCGTTACATGTACGATCGCATTATCCGGCCGGCCGTACCGCGATCGCTAATTGTCCATAGAAATCGAAACTTCGGGTTTCTGCGAGTCACCGCGGACGCTCGTCGTATTCTCTCTGACGTCGCTTTGTTCGTCGCGAGGTCGTGTACCATCGACGGGCCTGAGCGCGTGTATTTATACCGCGAAGTTGAATAAACGCCACGCCTGTATCAGAGAACCAAGAGCTCGCGGAAGTGTTCCGCGGGGCGAGGAGCCGATCGAACATAAGCGAACAGTCGTTTCCATTGTGCTCGCGAAATTTCGCGCGAATTTCATTGCTTCCGCTCAGAATTATCGTCTAACGGGCCGATAACTAACAGCCACGCCGTTTAAAATTCCCATATCCAACGCGCCATTCGTTTCTATCAAGGGATACTTGATATCGCCAGCCCCGAAGAATACCCAGCCATTTTCCACGATCGCGCGGACACTCGAAATTAATTTATCAGCTACTCTCAACTTCCGTGTATACCGCCACAGCTTGTATCCCGTGTGTGTCCCTTGCGCGCTCTTCCTTCTTCCCGCGTATCGACGGTGCGCGATGCAACGACGCGCAACCAACCCCGCGCTGCGTACGGGGCTTAAATCGCCGCGTGAAAACCCGCGAACGCGCTTTTACCTCAAGCGCTTTAAGTGGTACAAAGCTGTCCCGCGTATTGACGCTACGTTCGCACCCGCCAGGCGTTCGCGTACCGGTAAATGCAACCGATTCATCATGGAATCATTCGCGCCGGGAGAATTCATTTATATTAATGAATGACTTATTAATCACGACCGACGAGTGGCTTCGCCAGCGCTGGCCCGGCTACGGTACCGGACTGCGCGGTATCAATTATTATTCGCGCGCGCGCGTTGGCCGGCGCGGCACAGGTGTCCCTTGCGCGCGATCGCGTTACAGGGGATCGAGGAGGTGTGTGTATCGGGGGGGATTCGCGGAATTCCGAGGATTTCCTGGAATGATAAAGCGACTGTGATTTTCGTCCGTCGAATGGACGGTTAACGGAGTGGGGGATTGGTATCGGGATACTCGCGGGACTCGCGATAATTCTCGAGGGGTTTAATTGAACCCTTGTAGCGCCAAGGACGATATATCGTCGTTAGGAACACTCGCGAAAAGTGTCAATGACGATATACCGTTGGGCGTGCGATGGCGCCATATTATTATATTACATAGACTGAAAATAAATTTGAAAAATGCCTTGCGCTTGGCGGAAGTAGGAGTTTGAAGATGAGCCCAGATCAATAGGCAAGGTCTTGTCTCGGGCCAAGTACATAAAATGTTCTGCAACTGTTTGTCATGCCAAATTACCAGATTTCAAAGATCTTTAATTTCGTTGAGTATAACTTTGTCGATCGGTGCTACAGGGGTTAATCGCTCAATCGCAGCTGATCGGGAGAAACGTTATTTTGTGTTAGAACCCCTCGCTGAACGTGGATTTATTCAAGCTCACGGATGATAGACAGCAGATAACCGTAAAGAATCGATAGGAATTTTAATAACGCTACTTTTCGCTCATCCCGATATTTCAATTTAACTTTATTCAAACATAATGACGATTACATTTGAATCGTGGCGTTAAAATTAATTGGTATAATCGGTATTTCGTTATCGCTAAAGCGTACGTGCCTTCCACCGCGCTTCATTATCGTTTATATCGCGCACGTTCGAGAAAAACGGGTAACGATTTTAATGACGCGAGTTTTCACTGGTCTCGATGTAATCGAATTTAATGACGATCACCTTTAACCAGTCGCAAGTAGTATTCGAGTTGTAACGCTAATTAGTATAATCGGTATTTTGTTATTGAAGGAGTGTTCGTTCTAACGAGTCTCGTTATCTCCCGATGCTGTTAGTTGCCACTCACAAAAGGGTTGCAATGAAAGGGTTGCTGGTTACTCGCATAACCGCAACGCTGATTAACGGGTACACGAGACACTAACGATCTCGTATTACCGAGATATAAATGATGATATTAACAATCTTGTAAACTGCATCGTGGGAGTCGGTCGAAGGTGAAACGCTCATCTGGTCGGTAGTAATTAAGATCTTAATTAGGTATTCACTGGCCCGTGTACGTACTCGGCTCAATCTTTCCAACCCGTTCCCTCCGACGCCGTCCAATCTTCCTTAAACGCACTGACACCGATGACACATTAAAAGTTCTACAAATCCGTAATCTTCCCGACAACATAAATTACGCCTCGCTCACGAACAGCTGGATTCCCCCCGATCGATTCTCCGATTGGTAATTTGCCTGCAATTAATCCCAACCGACCATTTCGCATAACGATTCAACAACATTTTCCCCGGTTCGCTCGCACGCCTCGTTGGTTAGCCGGCCCGAGGAGAAGCTTACCTTTTCCACGCTAAGTTAATTTATCGAATCGAAGTGCCTTATCGGGGGCGCATCTTCCTGACATACTTTAACGAGATCCACGCGCGATAATTTCGTTGGCGAAGCCAACGAACGTTTGAGCCTACGCGGAGGTGCTCGGGGTACTCTACTCGGGTACGTGGAATTCCAGCGATTTGATTGTCCCCCCCTTAACAATGCCCCGGCGCACCGTATCGTCGATCAAAAGAAACTTGGTCGCGTAATTCCCCCCCCCCCCGCAACTGGCGCGGCGCCAGTGCACCGGCCGAGAATAATTAAAATATTTCGACGGTCCTGAGAGCTCACGCGCGTCCTTGTTCAGGGACACATAGAAGTCTCGGCGATAAAGAACGAGCCGGAATGCCGCGCGATCGTATCACCGGGACTTTTATGCTTTCTTATGTCGACCACACACCGGTGGCCACGAGAAACGTCATGAACGGGCACTGCCTCGTAAGTAAGCTAATCCCGGCCGCCGGCCGAAGGGTTTATTTCCACGGGACGTAGGAGACACTTTAGGGGTAACGCGATACTTCGTCGGAGGAAAATCGAGATCACCGGCCGCGCAGGGCAGTCAAATAGCGGGAGGTCCTGACAAACGGCGCGCGTATCGTGGAAGCTCGTGGTTGGTAACTATATTTTACTTTAACTCGGTAGGAATTATAGAGGCGCGGCGAAAGGATATTCGAGGGTTTCTCGATCCATTTCGAAAATCCACGATTCGAGGATATCGAGTTATACCTGCGTAGGGATCTCGGCGTTAGTAAGGAATTGCGATCAACCGTGATTGAATTGATTGGAAATTTTGGGGACGCGACGAGGAGAGTTTTTCTATATTGACATTTTTGAAAGATATTTCGGATAACGTAATTTTCTCCGCTAACTGTTACGGATCTAATCGATCTATAATGAAGTATTGATATTCGTTTTTTATTTAACCCTTCGACTGTGGCGTACTTTCGCACGGGGTCACTAATATGTGAGGCATGATATTCGCATGTCATAAATAATTGGGCATTATTTATAATTCCCGGGCACTGTACAGAATGCCCAATTTTTGGGGAAATATATATAATGGGCAGGTATTTCACAAGCGGTCCGGACATTTTATATGAATCCATAGTTGATATCCGGATCAAACGTAAACAACACGATCCTGGCTTGAATATCCATTTGGGCACTTTTTAAATTGCCCGGGTATTATAAATAACGCCCAATTATTTACATTGCCCGTAACATATAAACATGTATACGCCTATCGTATATATCGATGGACACGCGAGGGCGCATACATGCGCCTTACGCCATCAAAGGGTCAAACGTCCACGGAATTGTAGCGAGCGACAAAAACAATTCTTACGTCAGTTAACTTTCGAAAGTACTCGAACGCATTGCGAAAGTAACAACACTCTTATTAATGCTCGCGTCCCTCGCGCTAAACTACCGTGTTTTTAGATAACATACTTGATTTATCAAATCAAGTTTTCTTTTTTGCGCGCGAGTTGACCGACCTCCGCGACGTTACTTCGCCAAGTTTCGCAGAAAAGGTCGTGGTAGAACGCCGTGATGGCCTGTACCGTCGATGGCGTGGCCGCCTGGATGTGACGTTTGAGTTTCTTATGAGTACTTAGACGTTACCTTCGTTCAATCGTCTCGCAGTTGAGTTTGATTGACGGCATCAAAGGTTGGAACGCGCATAAACACAGATACACACCGCTTGCAACTTCTTGCATAGTCTGCAATTCATCTCCTCACGGGTAATCACTATCGCGCCGATGAAATTCAATTTCCGACACTTCCGTGGAAGATGTGTATTTTGAATCGCGTTCATTAGGCTCCGCGTCCCTTCCTCCTGTCCGCCCCGACGACGATCAGCGAGACAGAGAAAGAGAGAGAGAGAGAGAGAGAGGAGGGCAAACGGGGGGAAGGGATGTAATAGCCGACGTAGCAAAAGAAGACACTCGCGCGAAACTATTCTTAGATTGCGAAAGAGATACAAAATGTGGAAACGTATTGTGCGTCTTCGTTCCTACGCAATTTCCCACGGTACACGCTTATTTTTCAAAGGTACGCGATACGTGTGGCGCGGCGTTGTAGACGAGAGTGGATGTAGGTGGTACAATTTAATTTTAATACATTTGATTTACACGATGCGGCAAATATGTACCGTTTTCAAGCTACGCAATAAACTCAATTTCATATAAATTACGATTTTACGAGCATCGGATAAGCGTTGCCAAACGTACGTTTAAGCTGACGCACACGAAAGCGCGTGATTTATTCCACCTGAGTTTCAAAGTTTGCAATTAATTTAAGTACGTCCTGAAACTATTTCATAGTGCAATTACATGCCGCGACAGGCGCGTATTAAAACAAACGTTTCAACGGTAAAACGAATTAAACGTTACGTCAGGATGGTTCTACGAATAAATCAAAAAGCATCGATACGAACGATACCTACCACCCCATCCGTAGTCCTAACACGCACACCATTAGCAGACGAAAAATAGTAAGGAGAAGCAAAAGAAGAAGAAGAAGAAGAAGAAGGAGAAGAAGCGACACATTAAGAAGCTCCACTGCGATTTGCTAGTAGCGATTATCGAGTAACGCGAAGAGTCGTTAATTATCCTCAGCCCCTCAGCTTCCCCTCGTGGTCCTTCGCGCTGGACTCCGCTTTTAATTGCACCACGACCCATTTTACCGGCAGGTGTTTAGAGTCGTAATAGGCAATTCAGGCTATCGAGTAGGACCCGTGTGCCACGAGAAACGCGATAAGGCCCCCGGAGACGCTTCCAGCCGGAAGAACACTGAACGCTATCGAAACTCGTAGCCAACTTCGAAAGCCAGGACTCATAATGAAACGTAACTGTCGGGTCGTCGTGAAATCTGCTATTGTTTATTAAGAATTGCTCTTTACTAGTGGCAGGTAGGATCGTCGTTTAATGAACGGGAAGGAGAAAGAATTGGACGCTGTATGAGTTTGATTCTTGGTACACGCCTTCCTCGTCGTTATTCATAGCGGGTATATGATAAATGCGAAAGGTCGTTGACCGATTTTACGAGAAGCTTTTGTCCGCGGACTAGTTAATTCCGGTTTGGAAATTTCATTAATTTTGTGGATCCTCGGCTGACGTGACACGCCGGTATGGATATCCGTGGATGGAAAAGTAAAAGTGGCTTTTATTTAAGCATGAAAACGCTGAACGTAGAACAAGGTATCTTTCTGCTATTGTATAAGAAAGAAGAGGATACGATTCGAGAGAAAGGTCATTGTACGATTATTGTACTGATTTAAACTAATAAATAAGAAACTTAACTAACTGGCAATTCGAGATTGTTGCGGTTACTGTTATTATTTCTTACTTCAAACGTATCGTTTGAAAACTATATTTATACCAAATAACAAAATATTATTTTACCAAAAACACTATCCACGAAAGAAATAAATTCTTCCTTTATACCCAATCGTTGCACCTCGCCATCTTTAATCGATGTAAACGCGAGTCGCGATCTTCGTGAGAATCGAAAGTACATTCGCCGTGCATGAAGATCATTGTACGGATCGCGGAGGGATCGAAGCCGAGGGCGATAACAATCGAATCGCTGGTTTCCAAAATCGAGCGTTGCTCGGTACCGCGGATCAATACCACATTGGTATCGATCTCACTCGAGGCGCACGTGGGTGTATCGATCTTTTGAGCCCGGCCGCCGCCGAACATTATCTTCATTATCTTGCTCTATCGCGCACGATCCTAAGATTTCACCCCGAGATACGATCGCGCCAAGGATCGAGGATCTTTCTCGCGGGTGGAGAGAGAGAGAGACGAGCCGCGCGCGCGATCGTTCGCTCCATTACGATCCCCCGGCATGCCATACGATCTCCCGTCCTCTCCTTCCGTCCCGTACGGATCTCTAGGCGTTGCGATCATCGCGGATCGATTGTGAGTAGGCGCATTCGAATCGTCGATCGCCGATTCACCGTCGCCTCGCGAGCACGAGGGTACATTCTTCAGGATGGAACGGTGAATAGATTTATTAATTGCGCCCGCTGTACTCGCGCGATACCGAACTTCAACCCCACGCACACTCGTGAAGCGGACTCTGTACTTAAGCGCGCGAGTTAGTACTTTCGAAGTTAAACGTGATAATTGGACTGCGGATGATTGCGCAAAGTGTATGCGTTCTGTAACGATTGTTTGCAGATTTTGTGAAATAAATATTATATTTCTGTGCACGGTAGGTACTATATTTCGATACGCGTCGCTTCAGTGAAATATGCTATACTTGTACGTGTAAAAATATATATGCTTGAATGCAACGAGTTCCGCTTGTTTATGTTTATTGATCTCCTATATAAATATGAATTTATACAAAAATTCTATATTGAATCCGTACTGATTTTATTAATCGAATGCGTTAAGTATGCGTGATGAAATAATACGTTCGTTAACTCGCCGTTCAGGAGAAATACGTGTGTGTGTATATTTAATGCAAAACGCTCGATAATAAAACATAGATTTTTCAACCCCTATAACAAGAAAAGAAATTTTTATTCAAATCCCACCTCTTTACCGATCTACTCACAAAATATGAATCTACATAAGGATTAACAGTTTCGTAATAACATTTATCCAATTTCATAGGTTCTATTTTACTTACGGATATCGATGAGATGAAAAATTTCGACCAGCGCGCGTTACAATATTTTCTCTCCGATCGTTCGCGTTTCCGGTCCGACGACGCGCACGGAAGGGTGCTCTCGAGTCGTCGAGTTAAGTTTCATTCGGTTCACCGTCATGCATCGTTGTATCGGTGCGTCGTTCAGGTTGGCGTATCGGTTTGGCGATCTCCCGACGATTTGTCAGCGCTCGACCGGTCGTGTACCACCTTATCAAATATATATCGAACACCGCTCCCATCGTGTGTTTACCGCGGACCCGACGAGCTTACGTGTACGCGTGCACGGGGACCACGAGTCCCATTCGATCGAATAGGCGAGCACCAAAGTATCGGTATACATTGGAGCAGGGCTGTCTAAACAGCGGTCCCCGGGTCACGTCCGGATGTATTATGAAACAGTTAAATAAATGTAGGATGTCCTTGGTCTGGACATAATTACATTTTGTCTATGTTCAATGTTATTTGTAAGGAAATTAAGTTTATTTGTTAGGGGATACGGCCCTGATTTATTCCCAAATACGCGAGAGGGTATACGGCCCTGAGTGGCTTGATGAGTTTCTTGAGCATAAAAGTAAATCGGCAGCATCTATGTCACGTGATATTTGAAACATGAAAAACTGTTTGCCAATAAAAAATTCCGAAATTACGCCATGTTCTGTTGCAAATAAAAAATTCCGAAATTACGCCATGTTCTGTTGCAAATAAAAAATTTTAAAATATTTTGTTTGTATTATTGTTCATACTCCTGTCGCGTAGTATTTTATTCCGTACATAAGACCCTCAAACGCGTACTATACTTTACATTCCTGCTTCTGTACGATGCAATTCGTCGAGTCCTTTATCCCGAATGGACATTCGTTACCATCAAAACCTGTACACTTTCCAATCGATATTAAAATTGTATAAAACGCGAGCCTTTTATATTTCTGCGACGGGTTCGTTTATGCGAAGCTTAATATAAAAGGCGTCAACGTTAATAATTACACGCGTACACGCGTCTAGAAAACAAAAAAAAACTGATCTCACCGATACCGTCGTACGCTACACGTAGATACACGGTATGCATATATTCCACCTACGATCGGTCGCAACCTTCCAGTCCCCGATGTAACGTCGCTGTCATTAATTACAAATGAATTTTTTCCGATATGACATTTAGAAGACTACGAATCGCCGCAGATGTAACTTTACACCGCCTCCGGCACGATCGTGTCCGATAGTATAAATGCTTTTTATAGCGATGTAAATTTGATTGCACTTCAGATGTGGGATCGGCTAATAAGATAAATTGAGTTAATTAGCAGGCTCTTATGGAAATTGTTTTCTGCTTATGAGCGATCGGACGGGGTAAAGATTGGACACCTGGAAGCCTGAATCGTGGTTAAATTGAAACCACTTATAGAAACGGGATGTGTTCTTGAAAATATTAAGAATTTCATCGTTATTCGATGCGGTTTGAGAGAGAGAGAGAGAGAGAGAGAAAGAGTGAGCAAGAGGGAGTAGGGGGAGGGAGTTTTGATATCAAAAACTGGTCGCACGTTTTCGTCAAGGTGGATGACCACCGTTATTTCGCTCGTGTTACGACTTGAAATCATTTCGACTCCGTATGGACCTCCGTCGACCGGTTTCCGTTATCTCCATTGATTCTCGAAAAACTCCTCGATTATCGGACATTCCAACGAGAGCTAATATTTTAGTCATTATATCGAACAAACTGATGGGCCAAACTGGTATTCGCTATCGTCCCAATTTCTTTCAGTTCAACAAAGCAACTCGTTATCTTATATCTTTACTTCTACCGGGTAATTTAAAAAAGTGTTAAAAAATTCCTAATTCAGACGCCCTCAAATTTCCTAATACTATTTCTTCCAAAACTATTGTCCCCGTGTTTTTAAACAGAGTTTGTAAAACATTACGATTAGTTACCTATAATTTCTCAAATCAAATACCGAAGTTATCGTACTCGAGGTTAACATCACAGAATCGCTCAACACTCGCTTTAAAAGTTCAAACTTGAACTATTAGAGCTTCGAACTTCCGAGAAACATAGTTCCCGTCTCTCTCCTTACTCGCCGACGAGGAAAAAGTATCTCGCGAATCGAAAGGATTTGAACGCGACCCGGTCGAAATGATCGCAATGTTGCCGGCGACCACGGTCGAAATCTTTCTCACGAATAATCACGTTCAATTCGATAACGAACACCCCGGCTAATCCCCCATTTATCGCTGCGTGCCCGTGGTCCGGCACGTTTCACGCTCGGCGATCTCGATAAGAGCAGCGAACGCTGCCACGGCAGCGCCGCCTTCTAAATACTGGTAATGGCGCTTAATATATCGCCGGCAGATAACAATCGTCGGAGAAACGCGGCGATACGCGCCTCCGGAGTTTTACCGGGCTTTATCTCGCATGGGACCGTATAAAGGATCGCGCGAGAAAACGACCAAACGTAGCTTAGCTTAGCTCGTAAGCAGCTCCGGCCATCTCTCCTCTTCCTTTTTTTATTTACCCTTTTCCCCCTCTGTCCACCCCCTCCCATCCCTCTCTACCTCTTTCTCTCTCTATCGTCTCGGTTTCGTATCCCTCCCGCCCCTCTCTCTGTTCTCTCGTCCCCTTCTCGCCGAAGTCGACATATCCGTCTCGCGTGCGAATCGCAATATCGACGTGGGAGATTTGTCGGCGATATTTCGACGAGCTTTGCATCGCGAACGCGTTCGTGTATTTTGAGGAGCGGATGCTGGATAATTAATACGGAATGGAACGTTTGAAATTCTACATTGCGATGTTACTCATTGTTTATATTAGAGGTATCGGAAAGAAATTTATTATTTTACACAATAGCGTTCGAGATCAGTTTGTGCCTGGACGCGGTGGTGTAAACAAGACTTAGAAAAACGTTGGGATACAGCTGTAACGTGTAAAAGAAATTACATTTTATATGTTGTACCAAAAATGAAGAAAAAATGCAGTTTCATATTATTCCAAAAAATAATCGATTTCTTTCCGGTACCCCTAATATTAAACTGATATTCCTTTAATTCTCACCGGTAACGCAATTGAAATCGACATGGCCAGCCAGTCGACGCGTCGAAGTTAGAAAAGGACGTTGTTTACAATAGCCAAACGCGATAAATTATCGCTGTACCCTCCTCGCATACCCATCGATGGTGCACCGACCGACTTCGAAGAAGCGTACGGTCAGTAATTTTTCGACGTAATAAAGAATCGCATATATGGAGATTCCATTACCGGGGGGGGGGACTCAGCTGTTTCAGGGTCGCGCGGGGGTATTAAACAAATTTATACGCCACCTGACTGTCATAAAAGACACGCGGCGCGCCAAAGCGCGCGTCACCGTCGATCGCGCTTTCGTCGCCGTTTAGCGCTGTATTACGAGCCCCGCGGGTCAGGATCGTTTTCGTAATTTCGCGAGCCGCGCTCGAGTGCCTCGGTGGCAAAACGGGAGGAGCGGGGAGGAGAGAAATAGAAAATAAAGAGAAACGTAACGCGACGCGACGAGGACGATCGAGAACGACCGCCGGCCGGTGAGATAGCAATGACAGCCGTGTCCCGTCTCGGCCCCCCCCCCCCCCCCCCCGCCCTCCTCCCCCTCTCCGTTCCCCTCGTCCACTCGAGGGGTCACAAACGCGGGGAGAGCGAGAGGGAGAGTGGCGGGAGGTCGGGATGAGGTCAAGAGGCTGCCGGCACGCGGGGTTGACGGATAAACATAATGATTTAATGACCATTTCGTACGCGAACGACACAAAATTCTATGATCGCGGTACCTAATGACACGGCACTTGCCACGAGGCTGCAATTATTTTGCGGCACGTTGGACTCCGGTGACGTCACTACCCGGGTACCTTCTCACGCCCTATGACCGGCCACGCGGAGAAAGTACACTCCGCCCTAGAAGCTCCTCGTTCTCTCGCCACGTTCCATTCCGGAGCTTTCGTTGAGATCTACCTTTTGCGTAACCTTTTATCTCTGTCCCTTCGGCTTTCCGGGGAATCCCCCGCTTGATCCGTCGATCGGGGCGCGTTTCCGCTCGACGGCGGATTCTTCAGGTAAGATTGAAAGTTATTCGAGAGTTCACTGAGATCTTTTGAGAGGTTCGTTACATCCTAGGTAGTCTCGAAGGTGTGCCCTGCCCGCGGTCAGGTGCGAGGTTACCGTTTCCCTCTCTCTCTCTCTCTCTCTTTCTCTTCTAGGAATACCGAGGAACGATCGCGATTCCTCGAAGAGGAGAATCTCAGTTGCGCCGGGAATCCCCCCGAGACGTCCGGGAATAATAAAGAGGTTCGACGAAACCCCGCGAAACGCTATGCCTCGCGAATGATAATGTTGAAATTACTCGGACGCGAAATGGTACTGCGCGCTTACGGGGAGAAATTCTTACCGGACGCCATAAATACCGCGGGGATTAAGTATGGAGACCGACGGGCGCATCGGTATTTTTTAATCCCGGTCGTTCGAGATTATCTCGACGATCGCAGAAATTCGTAGATCGCGGTGAAAATTTCCTCGCCCGTGTCTCGAGTTTCCTAATATCGCGCGTATTTTGATAAAATCGAAAGATTCGAAACGAATTAAAAACAATTTCCAGTGATATTTATATTTCTCGAATTATATCGATTAAAAAAAGAATAGAAGCGTTCGTCGTTTCACAGAGACGAGCTTCTATCGGGAACGAACCGAATTCCGTCGAACGACAGAAAATTTATCCGTCCCTGCCGCTCCTACGATTTAGTCAGAGTTTATCGCTCCAAGGTTAATAAAAATCGCTCGTAAAAATATATTACGACGGGGCCCCGTCAACGTTGATCGGCGTATCGATCGGCGCGCGCAGATGTCGTAACTTCGGTAACGGTGCAGGTTGAATAACAGTGGATTTAAATAAAATATCAATTAACGCCGACCGGTGGCCCCGCGAGCTGCGCGGGGCTCTCTTAAAAGCACCCGCGTGTGTACTCGGGTCGTGTTCAATATAAATCAGATTGTATCAACGTGGTGCTTCAGTTATCTGCCGGTGGATCTCACGGACTCCGCCGTTGGGCAATTATCGCCGATATATCGACGCAGGAAAATGTCACTGCGCAAAGAGAAACCCCGCGTGCGTCGTGGTCGCCGATCGTCTTCGTCTCTCGTCGTTGCCGTTGTCATCGGCTCCCGGGTTTTTTTTTTTCTTTCGTTTCCAATCGGCCGGCAATAATTACCCCCCTTCGCGTCGGGAAATTCGATTCATCTCGATCACGCGGGAAGATTAGTCTCGAGATGCGTCGCGCGTCAATACGAAAAGAAAAATGATTCTCCCGGTCGCGTCGGTTTCTCGCGCGCAAATCCATAAATTTTACGCTGAAACAACTTGCAAATGGTTGCTCGCTCTCTCTCTCTCTCTCTCTCGCTCTCTCTCTCGTTCCCTCTCACTCTCTCGCACTCGCTCGAAATGGAATTATAGAGAAATACGGATAGATCGGTACAGCTTGTACGCGCGAGAAATAAACGTGATTACGCGCCTCCTCGCGCTATTGTACGTCCACGATAATAAATTTTCCAGCGAAGACTCGACGTTAATATACATTTGAATAATAATACCGGTGACCACCTTGAACGAAAGATTATACAATGATTTTACAATGTTCCGTGAGTCTTTTAACAGTGTCCGTCTCGGCCGTTATGGCATTTTGCTTAAGATACAGGTGGTCTTGGCGTATTTAATCTTCCCTTGGCCTGGGGGGCCAACAACGATTCGAGAAGTCATCCTGACCTCGTGATACACCGATTAAATAAATTTACCGCGACATCGCTCCGAGGCTCGGCTAGAAATCGATTAATATCGCCGTGCCCGGTCCAAACACCGTTTTCGTTAATTTGGAAAGATTTCACTGGCCGTCGCTGCTGACTCCTCTCGGTCGACTTTCGGAAATATTTATCTCGCGACGAATCGCGGCCTCTTATAACTTTTATTGCGCTCGGATTAATTAAATCCACTATTTTGCCTCTTCAAAGCGGTTTCTCTGTCGTTTCGCGGCTCGGTGAGTTCCAAACTGCTAATCCATATTACCTCTTCGTCTATAAAAATTCACGATTAGAGATACAAGCGTTAGCTAGAGAGGAGATGCGAAACTTTTATTAATGGGTACCTTTCTCCCGTTCGGGGAATATCTGTTTTTAGAAATACCGCTCGTAAATTTAACACTGTATCTCTTATTAAGAGTAGAACGATCTGGTGATTTTTACTATCCAAACGATTAAACGGTTCTGGGTCAACTGAAACAAATATATATATATTCTAACCGTTAGAACGATCGTATAGTCGTACAATAGATAAAATGTTTTTAATCGTTACTAATCCTGTTAAACGCATGGGAAATCGTAGTAACGCGACGCGCTGGACCTAATAAAAATAATTATACCAAAAAACTCGGTCGCACCAGTAAGTACCTATTATAATCACACACATTTATTTCGTAATGCGATTAGACCATACTTTCTAACCATCGATATCTGCCTCTTTTATCCCACAACCAAAAAAAAAAATAGAATCCCAAGCAGCCGTGGATCATTCTTCACGAATACAGATCTAATTACCGCATTCGAATCTGGAATCTCGATCCTCGCCAGAAACTCTTATACACGGATTTCTTCGATTCCGTCTCATACGTGTAATCCAACTTTCTAGTCAATATCCATTTCCATAAGCCTCTAAACGCTTTTCATCCGCGTTATCTCGTACGACCGTCATCAATAGTCGAAACAGGCGACGAAAACTTCCACGAAAGATCGACGTAGCTCCGTTTAATCGACGCTCACGCGGGGGGAATTTGCTCCGACATCAGGGTCGCCGCCGTGGGCGTTCCGAGCATCACAAATTACGACGCGAGCCTTCTCTCTCTCTCTCCTTTCATCTCTCTCCTTTCATCTCTTTCTCTCTCTCTCTCCTTTCATCTCTTTCTCTCTCTCCCTCTATCTCACTTCTCGACTCTTCCGAAGGAAGGGCACTCGTCCTCGCTCCTAGGCCAGCGAAAACATAAATTTCATCGGTATCGTCCTCTCTCGTTCCATCCTCCGTCGAATCTGGGCGCGCCCCGTGGCTTTTAACGGAGGCCAAAGCGGGAGCAGAGCGGGATGAACGAACACAAACGAGGATGTGCCCGCTCCTAGCTGTGTAAACGCTTAAACTGGAGTATCTATGTCGTACACCGATGACGTACAATCGCGTGCGTGTAAGGTCTACACACGCTCAGCCTGCTCGATACGTGTAGCGCGTGAGCGCGACACGGAGATACTCCAATTCCAGTTTCACCGAATTATCATAACGACCTCCGTCCAGAGTCGGAGTGGATGGAGGTCGATTTCTAATTCCTTCGTTTGCGGTGCTCACCCGGTGTCACCATAAATTCACTAGTTTACGCGCCTTTGCTTAGTTTTTTACGATCCGCCCAGTTTTCAGCGTTCCCCCGCTGCCACGCGCTCGCGGTACCATCCGAATCACCTGGGAAGCGCTCGATCATGCCTGTCTCGATTGTCCCCATTCGTGGATTTCACAATCGGTCCGGGGGACTCGGGTATTCGAGAATCTCAAGGTGTAGTCGAGCGTGAGATGTTTCGCGCGTGAAAGAAAAATATTCCTCGCGTCACGGATCCTGAAAGGAGATGTCAGTCAGTTTTGGGATGGAATAAAGATCGATTTAGGCTATTCTAGTTTTGAGACGTAAATGGGAATGTGTAGACTAACGTACGATGCACTTGAAGTCGAGTGAGCGGTAAACGGAAGTATCGTGGAGATTCTAGAAGTTCGTGGAGGAGCCGACTGTCTCTATCCCTCTCTCTCTCTCTCGCTCTCTTGGAACGGGTTTAATTACGACTTTGCTGACATTACTCGCGTGTTGTTATCTTAATTACGGTATAATATCACCTTAACGCGTTGACCCGCGCGGCTAGAGCAACGAAATACGAGTAGATAGTTAAAATCCATCTACTTAAGCGGTTACGTCGAAAACCTTACGAGTCTTTGCCCGTTATCTGAAATGTACGCAAATCGATTCTATCCACGGCACCGATTTATCGGTGTAATTCGTGAAACTAATCGCTTATCCACTCGTTACGCGACCCCTCTCCTCTCCTATCCTTTCCAACGATATAAATATCCGTCCTCGCAACTCGAGTCGATGAAAATTAAAATCGATGTTTCTCAACGACACGGGACCAAAACGTTTCATTACGATTCTCAGTTTTTCTCTCGCCCGACTCGAGGCCTATTAAATTCCATCGAAAACCATAAAATTATCTCACGGCCCTCTAACTCTCACCGGCTCCCACAACCGGCTCCCTTCGATTCTGATTAGCTACATCGGTACGCGTTTATTTCACATTTATATACAATTAATTGTTTAATACAGTATTGATCACCTCGAAAACCCCTGTTCGTTCTTTCCGGAAAAGATACAAGGTCTAGTGTCGCGTACTCGTACTTGGCCCGCGACAAGACCTTGTCTCTTGATACAAACTTCTTTTATTTCCCACACACTGTATTTCATATTTTATATCTACGACGTTCGTCTTAAACCTGTACTCATCTCTGTTTTACTCCGTACTCGCTTAGCTTCGCCCTGACCTACGTCAACGAAAACAAAAACAACTACCGGCACCTTTACTAGGCCTAGTTACTGTTACAGGACAGTGTCGGTAACCTTATTATTACCGCTACACGACCTTTTGTTTCTCTCAGTCACGTGGCCTGATATTCTACGCTCGTCTTCCATCGGTGCTCACCCACGTACGCTACGAAGTCAACGCGCGAACGACGTAAACTCGAAAACGAAAAATAACCGGCGAGCCGTCAAAAATCGAACAATGCCCGCGTAGATTTAATAAGCGATTCCACCCCCCCCCCCCCGCTCTGTTCGCCGATCGCTTCGCCGCGGTTCAGCCGGTACAGGCCGAGCATTGACGCAAATCGTTCGATGAACTCGCATCGCTCGGACGTCTTGCCAATGAAAAGTCGTACATCTTTCAAGCCGCTGAGCGAACGAATCAGCCGGCCCTTAACGTGTAATTCGAAGTGTTAACGTTATTATAACGTCGGTTCCCAGCCCCGTCGGATGATTATGCGGTTAAAGCGTGCCGAGGCCCATAGAGTGCGCCGGGGCTACAAAGCACCTGACTTGTAAAGGATGTAGCGCCGTACGTCCGTTAATAGCTGACATCGTGAATGGCGGGAATTTCATGCCTTTCCCGTCGCGACAGGTTCCTATCCACCTCTTGCTTTTCTTTCGCTCGTTTCGTGTCATAATGAACGAGACATCTGTATCCTCGACCGGGCAACTCGGCGGTTGCTCCGGGTTAACGCGATCGCGACTTTAATCCTAGTTCCGTCGGAGAGAAAGTACGCGGGACAGCGTGATAACCGCGGGTTACGGATTCGTCGGGTTGACGGGTAAATTGTTATTCGCGCCGCTCCGCCGGGTTATGATTAATAACGGCCGAAAAATGTGCGCGAACGGAGCGGTCGAGGAACGTTGTGAACGCGGTCGAGAGAAATTCGAGAAAAGTATCTCGAATCGCTGTTGCGATTTTGTTCTGGAGTTGTGTTCGCGTTAGCGCGGTATGCCGCGTGGAGTACGGTCACGTGGTAAGGTACAAAGGAATTGCGGTGAAAAGAATAAATCGCGAGTTATCGATCGGAGAAATAATTTTACCGGCTATTCTAGTGGTAATATTTATCGATTCATTCGAGATATCGTTGCGAATACAATTGTTTCTCTTGCGTCCGGCTGTTGTTGGTTACTGGTTGGTTAATCGTCGGTACTGATATTCATGTTATCGAGTTTGTTCAGTTGGAAGTTGCGTTCGAGATCTGGACACTAGCGATTGCGTTTCTGTATAATAAACGGTATTTCTTAATAAATACCTATTCTATAAATATAAATAAGTACCTATTCCTAATAAATACCTGTTCTGAATAAATACAATAAAATGTAAAATGTAAAATGTCACGAGCACCGCGCTACGCGGTCTCGCGCTTGAATATTACAAAAGTGTGACTCTGAGCTTCATCGTTTTCCATAAAGAATTCCTCGTAAGCGCGTCTTCAACCACCCAAAAGCTTGAGCTTCCACGCCTAAAGAGAGAGATAGAGTAGCACGAACCATAGACAAGCGCGTTCCTCTCCGGAGTTAACGAGCCGCCCTAATCTCCTCCCGGAAGAACACCTTCTCACGAGGCTGTGCGTATCGCACCGCCTCTAACTCACGTACTTATCGTATCCCACTCCCGCCTATCGCATTTCCATCGATATTACTCGCACCGCGGACGGTATTCCCCGCCGGCGTTAAATCAACCGATCGAACAATCCAATCTATCCCCCCTCTTCGCGTTACACGGATTTTCGCATTAACAAACAATTTTTCTCTCTCACCATTGTCCCCGGCTCGACGGTACTCGCTCGCGCCCACCGTGAAAGTTTTCGCCGGCGGACTCGAAATCAATGTGTATCCCCCCGGCGCGCACCGACGACGTACGTCTAGCGCCGTTTACGCGGAGCGCGTTACCGTATAGCCACGGTGTTACATTCCCGGCGTTTGCCCCGTAAATACAGCCGAGGGGGGTTTTCCGTTTAACCGATGATTTACGGCGCGAACGTGTCTCGGGAGGTGTCGATCGCATAATGGCGAGTCCTGTCGCCGTCGATCGCCGGCCGATACGGTAATCACGGGGTGGCATCTACCTGGCCGCGATCATAACGATAATGGTCGCTTCGCGGGGAAGACTTCATCCTTACACGTGGGCACCGTACCGTACCGTACCGTACCGGTGTACGTGGGGCATTGCGCTGCGCCAGGCTCGCGCAATATATACCTCGTTCGTCGCATTATCCCGGGCTCTTGACGTGCCTCCACGATCTGCCCGAACTCGCGTGGTCTGGTTTACGCGTGGTCTCGAACGATACTCACGACGAGCGCACGTGGGACGGCGAGAAGTCTCGAGAGGAACGAGGGTCTCGCGAAGGCAGGCGCGAGACGGTTTGTAAATTCAATTCTTCGATACGTGTGGGAAGTTTTTCAAATTGCCTGAGTGCGCGTGTGTACGCGCGTGTCTTCGGAGCGATAATGCGATGGAACCGAATTGTGGATAGGATTGGGGGTTTTATTTCTGTGGGGATGTATTAGGGGTATCGGAAAGAGATTTGTTATTTGTCGTAGTTTCACAGTTACAGATTTTATATTGGGAAACGGGCTTAAATCTAGATCATGCACGTCTCTGGAGCTTAGGATCTCCAAACATTTTTTTACTCTATCAAGTGTATTTCGAGTCGCTGATCACGAAATAATTACAGAATTTCTATTTTACTGAAAATTATTTCACAAGGCATCAGATGTGTTTGCTTGATTTAGAAATAGTTTGGAGATCCGGAGATTTGGAGATGTGCCTGATCTAGATTCGTTCCAGGAAACGATAGCACCGTACTAGGGTTACGTTTTCAGCAAACCAGTCCCGTATCGCGTAGGAGCCAATTTTTGGTCCGCACATTTAATAAGAGATCTAAGAAATATGTTGTACTTAAGGTATTCTACGTGCTAGATACTTAACTTTAAAATTCAATCGAGCAACGCGCAGTATTATATCTGAATTGCAGACATTAAGATCACGATAAGAAATACGCGAGGGACAGCACTTGGTGCCCTACCTCGAACAAAACGATCCTTTCGCGCCGTGGTCCACGGAAAACGTTGGGAAAATTAAATTAAATTCCCATAAAATTTGGATCAGAAAAACGTACGCGATATCGTAACCGAACATTTCGCGTTTCCGTTAAAAAAAAAAAAGAAAGAAAGAACCTGGACGTCGTTAAGGAGCGAGAAGGAACGTGACTCACGATGGCAGGTATTAATTTAACGAACAAAGACAGTGCCGTTGCCGCAAGTGTATGGTAATGAGACAATTATAAATTCCGTAGAAGCGACTCGCGTGGGTAAATCATTATTATACTCCTGATTGCGTTACCGTCTATCACGCGTCTCGTCGGCTGTATTTACCATCGCGATAAGCGTGCATCGCTTTACACGAGTGTGCGGGACTCGACGAAAAATCACCAAAATTGACAGCAATTTACGACGCCCGTAATCCACGGTCCTCTTCATTCACGTTACAACGCGGTGTACCCGTCGGTTACCATCGTCGTTCGAGAGACGAGGTCGAGAGTCCATCCGTTGGTACGTGATCGGTGTGGTGTTACAGCAATTTCTACGATACAGCGATCGCGCGCGCGCGCGCGCACCGTTGTTGTTGCCGTCGTTAGTTCGTTGTACGTGAGTAACGTCGTCGCGAGTATACCGAACTAACAATAAGAAATCCATAGAGCCGCGTGTAACCCCGGCTTATCGTGAGCTCACTTTAGCATAAGTGTCGCGCCATAGCAAATGAGCACACGACATCCGTGGCGTATCTGATCGTGATATTAAAATAAATGTTAATTCGGCACGATCGACCGTAAATCCTGAAAAATTGCCAAAAGTCCCTCCCCTCTCCCCCCCTCTCCTCCCTTCGTCGAATACTCTTTACATATTATTAATAACAAATTTATATTCCCCAGACATTCTGGAAATACGTTCGCCGCTCGTAATATATCCACGTCTCCCGTAAACGTCACGTGGACGGGACTTCAAGGTCTGTTTGGCGAGGATCAATAGATCGCGATCAAAAATTCGTCGCCCGAGGCGTAGATGGCACTCGACTTAAACGGGCACCGTCCTGATTTCAAAATCATCCCCGCACGGGAGTACGGTCACACATTTAGCGCGAATCGTTGCCTACGCGTCGCGACAACGAGGAATCACGGCTATTAATGCCACGCGGCAGAATACGTCTCCGTTATTTAAACGCGTTAACTATAAGTCATTGAGTAATCGACCGACGGCCATTGAGCGTCGGCGCGGGAGTGACGGTTCTGACGTCATCACGTGGGAAACCGTGGGTGAAAGTTTTTACAACTGCTACGTCCGAGCGTGATTTCATTCGTTTCGCGATTATTTATCGATCGTCCTCAGACATCGGTCTACGCGCCGATCGACCGAATTCTTTTCCGCTCAGTGGGTGCGGTACCGCGGATGATGAATTTTACGATCATCCGGTATCGCCTGGTATCATCAAACTGGAACAGCGATATTTCATGCTGGAACGACGAAACGGTCCTGGCGAATTTTAAACGGCACCGTTTATAGAGAACGAACGGATAAGCGTCGCGATGCGGTACGACGGATTTTAATTAGAAATTACATTCAAATCTTTGGGCCCTTTGAGACGTTTGATTTGATAAATTATGTGTATCAACCGTCGAGGTCGTCGACCGGTACGTACCATTCCAACGTAATCAGAGTTTCCTATCTTCCACGCTGATTATCACTACCGACGCTAGTTTCAGATTTAGAATAATTTTATCTACGGGAGAATCGCATTCCGGTACCAAACTTCGGTTTCACGCCGCGGTTACGTTGATAACGCATCCAAACGTTCAGAGTTAACGCCCCCCCCCCCGCACCTTACCGTAGAATTCTTTAGGAGCGACGGGAATCCTTCATTTCGAGGCGTATCGATTACCACGGTCTGAGTCCCGCCTCGCAAGGGGGTAGTTATCTCCCGGCGACCGTAACAAACATAATTCCCCCGCCGATGTCATCCGTAGACCCCGTAACGACGGAGTTCCTCGGGTAGGGGAAGCAGAAGAAGAAACGAATATGGACCACCCGTCCGTCCCCTTCCTCCCCCCCCCCCCCTTGCGCCCGGCACCAAAGTTCCCCTGTCCCAGCCCCCCGGGAATTATTTATACCCTTCCATCCTCCTCCTCCTCCTCCTCCTCCGCCCCACTCCGACCTCAAGAGCCGCGTCTCGGTGGAGAGAACCGTCGCTGCCGCTCCCGGTCCATCGCCGCCGTAACTCAAGTTAGAAAACAACGCCGGTAAGCGCGTGCATGTATCCAGGTAGCGGTAAATTAGTAGCGTGGGGCCCCGAATTTCGACCGCGGTAAAAGGAGAAAGGGACCACGACGGGGGAGTCCCCGGGGCCGTGGAGCGACGAGTCCCGCAGTGGGTCCGCTACGTTCCACGGGACGTCCCGCGGCGAGGCCCGGCACTCCTGATTAAAATTACTCTCCCGAGATCCGGCGAGATTTCCGCGGCGAAATTTATGAAATTGTCCCGGTTTATTGTTTTAAATGAGCTTGCGTTCCCGAAGAGATCACCGGTCGGATAAGGGGGTTACCTGTAAATCCAGGTAACGGGGGAAGAGCCGGAGGGTAGGGACGGGACGGGTCCGGTGACGGTGGGGGCGTTCGACCCCCTAGAGAGGCGAGTATACCACGTCCACGTGAAAATCGTCAGGGCTAAGGGGCTAAATCAGAATTAAATTAAACGACCCGTTCGCGCTGTTAATTCCGCACGCCGAGAGACTTCGAACGTCTCTCTGACCTAATCTCAATGTTATCCCCATTGGGCTCGAATCGTGGCGTCGACGAATCGAAGAATCGCGAGGTTGCTAAATGTATTCAATTTGAATCTTCGGAAATTCATTACTGACGTTACGACGCACGTAACCGATCTCTCGATGTTTCTTTGATTTACCGACAGCAGGATTAATGGACGGCGATACCAGGTTATTTGATTATTTTTACATAGCCATTAATGCGTCGGAGCTCTGAAAAAAAAATTGCCGTTTTATCCGGATGGGTTAATATGATTTTCGTTCGAGTTTATTTATCTTGCATCGGGAGTTTTAGAAATGTATCCTGTGTCTGTAGAACAATAATATTTCTAGAACGTATTCGGTGTTCGTTGAAAACGTATTCGTTCGCCCCGACGTCTCTCTCGCGTCCCGAGTGTCAGACAATAGAGATTACGCACGGAGCATCCATCGCCTGTACGCGTTTTATAATCCATCATAAATATATTACGCGATAAAGTACGTACACGGGACGCGACGGTGTTAGTATTTTATTCGCCGTTAATGGTCACTTCTAACGACGGAGCCAACGTTAAACGATGGTTATGATAAAATTCTACCGCTACGAATAAACGCATTTACGAGGAAACTTATGGACGCGATACGACTTCATTAAAAATCCACGGTTCCGGTTAAAACCGCGATTCTAAGCGTCGCGCGCACCGTCGTTATTAATCTCACAGGCTCACCTTTACGACCGTCACATTTTGGACGTTCTATCGGAAGATCGGGTTGATCGCTCACAGGTGAGCGTAACGCGACTGGTTACATACGTATCGTGAGAAAATTATAGAATCCCATGGCGCGAAAATTCCTAGGAAACAGCAGGTGCGGATCAAGCGTTGCCAATCATCGTTCCGTACGAGTCTCGCTCGACGATACCACGGGTCATCGTAACGCGGCCGAGTTTAATTTCAAATATCAATCTAATTTATTCTTAGGTTTTGCACGCCTAACGGTTCCATCGCCATGGGAATCGTGTCAAGATCGATAACCGCGGGATAGGAGCGAACCTCGCCTGGATGGACGCTCGTATTTATGATTCGCAACTGTAATGTACGTTCTTTCCTTTTTGGGGGCAAAGTGTTTAACCCCTGGAACGTTAACTTTATTTTTACACCTTTTTCAAACCATTCGTTGAATCGACAACCGTGATGTGAAGAATAAATATATTTAAATTACTGTGATTTCTATTTTCATTATTATATTTATTTAAAAATTAAATGATATAAAAAACATGCTAAAAATAATCGGTATAAAAGTATTAGTGCCCGTCGAATATACGAATGATTAGCGTTCTGGGGTTAATCGACCGAGGGATTAAAGTTTTATCATCAAAATTGCGAGAGGGCAAGATGAAATCGCAGACAAATTCCTGTCAGAAATGTTGGCGAAGGATTTATTAAATCACTGGACGTAATACGAAAATTAATTAAACTCCAAATTGAGATCAAGATAATTCCGAGTCTCTAATTAATAGTTACATCAAAAATGCATTAAAGAGTTTCTGGAATACAAATTCTTCGATCCCTGAGTCGATTGATTAACGTCACTATTAATCTCAGCTAAACCAGTCTAAAATCGCGATTAAAATCATTATCTCAAAACACGTTCGCGAGTATTAAAATAAAAATGAACGAACGACCGTCGCAATCCAATACAGCTTCTTTTATACCCGCAAAATGAAAGAAACTCGTTAGCGAATTTTTCGTACAACTGTCTCACGCGGCAATTTTTCGATCGTTCCGTTAATAGGTTGCCCGAGAGGCACGCCGCGACAATAAAATTTTTTGCATACATTCCCTCGACCGGGACAAGCGTAGCCGGGGACAATAATGGCGAGGAGGAGGGGGGTGGGGGGAGGGGAGGGGGTTTCATCCCGCGAAAGAGTTCGCGCAGAAGAAGCGCGGTGCTCCGAGTCACGAGGATCGTGTTCCCCCGTGGCTTTTTCTTCTAACGACGACGACAGCGACCGCGCGGATAGAGAGAGAGAGAGAGAGAGAGAGGGAGAGAGAGAGAGAGAGCGAGAGGGCCGACAGGAAAGGGAGGGAGGGAGAGGGCCGATTAATAAATTCGCAATGTCCACTTCCGGTAACCGTAGCGCGTGTCTCATTAGTTTCTTAAGTCCGGCTTAAAGAGAAATTAAATACAGGCGTACCAGGGATGGGTGTCGACTCCGCGGGGACCCCATGCCGAGTCCCATCCTTATAATGAACGCTCGCAACATCGTCCTTAAGCGTAATGCTCGGGCATGCGAGTCGCATGCTAAGGCAAACGCGACTTCGCGAAGCGCCCGGCTACGCGACCCTTTGAGCCGCGGACTTGCGGTTACTTCAGGATTGCGGGCGGTACGCCATTTTGGCGATGCTCGAGTCGGATGAGATTTGTGTCCCTTGAATCGTCGTAATAGCGAGAACTCGACTCGGCTGGCGACTGTAAAGCTGGGTTACAGGCGTGTAACGTATGCGCGTATCACGTAACGCGATGTACCGATAGACTAGTTAGGATTGTGTCTCCTCACACACGTCACTAACACAATCGTAACGAAGTTGCGGTTCGGTGACTGTTACGCGCGTATTGTAACTCTGTCGCAAATGTGTTAATAATATACGTGGGGTGACACGATTCTAAGTAGTCTATTGACGCATGATCGTGATATCGTCGCGAATCCTGTTGTGTGTTGCACGTTACGCGTCTGTATGCCGCTTAATAAACTTCAGCTGATATCGCGTTTCAATTCTTTTTAGAGACCGATCAATTACGTATAAGCTTAGCATTGTAAGAAAATAGAATCATGGGTTCTTTAAACGAGGGAGGAGTGAACTGGCTGGGTCTTGGAAGATATGTATAAACACTATACTTCCCAAAACCCTGAGGGGGAAGGCCTGTGGGATAAAAAAAAGAAAGAAACATGGGTTCTTTAAACAACTTATAAGAAATACATTATATTCTCTTGTTTTTGTCACGCGACTCAAGACACAATGAATTCAACTTAAACCCACGAAATTGATTACACCGCGTCGATTCCTTCGAATCCCTTTTTTTTTTCATTCGTTAAGAACAGTTTTCCGGTGTCACGTAACTCGCCCGACGTCTCGGCGAACGACGAAAATTGATTGCACCGCGTCGACGTGCACGTCGAAAAATTGCAAAGATAACCGTTTCTCTTTTTATAGGGCAAAAGGTCCTTCGATGCATTCCCAGGGAAAAGTCGACGGTTCATTCCCCATAGCCGACTGCGAGGTCGATGAGCCTTTAGCGCCGGGTTAATCCACTTGTCGGTGTCTAATGATTTAACGCGCGGTTGCACACTTTCTGTCATTTATCGCTGAATCGCTTGAAATATTATGATTAATATTCTTTTTCTCTTTTCATCGAGCGCCGCGATACCGAAGAATCTTCGATTCCTCGGCGCGTTGAGGCCGTTGGCATGGGGCGCGCAATTGAGAGACGGTGCTGCGCGTCGTCGATATATTTCGCCGCTGTCGTTAGCCACGGTCTACTATTACCCGGTGGCCTTTTTTTTTCAATACCTCCTTATCTACGCGGCGCAGATTGCGCGCGTAACCGTTAACTCGTATTACGAGTCACTTACGCGATGCCAAAGGGCGCGAAGATTCGACGCGAGTGTTTAACTCAAAATTATACTCCGACAAAGTGTTCCTAGAGCCAAAGGTAATTTACGGTGCGACTGGGAACCATAAACTTCCTGTTGGTAGGGGGGATATTTATTTTACCGCAGCCTCCCGGGACGATATAATATTTCCGTCGGTGGCCGCGGTATTTCGCTTTTTGCAAAAACCCCCAACGCGGATTTAAAACCGCGCGCGAGGGGTCCCGGGCGGTTTTTTATCGCGACCCGTCAGAAGGGAAACCGCCGATTTTCGTCGTCGTCTTCGTCTTCGTCGTCGTCGTCGTCGTCGTCATCCTCGCTGGGGTGCCGATGCTCCGACGTAAATCACCGTTTGCACGCGGAGGTTTTCCGTTTGCCAGCAGGGGCACACCGGTACGACTCGCCGTGGGCCCCGTGGCGGCGCAAATGTATAAATACCAGCCACAAATCTGCCAGTCGGCTAATTTATAAATTTCACGCCGATCTCGTAAATGCGTTTCTGATTTAGCGCGTTTAAATTATCGCTAAACCACTTCTAACTGCCCGGCAGTATAATCTCTCCACGGCGCGGCGTCGTGGCCGAAGGCCCGCCGAAGCGAGCGTGTGCGCGTTCGTATATGGCCACCGATAAATGGTGTGTCCGGATAATCGCGAACGATACTTCTGTGAGGCCGAACGGGGCTAACCGAGAAAATATGGAGATCTCGAGATAACGGCGACATCGTTATTTTCAGTATTTACGCGCCGGGATCAACGACAGTTTGTTTTTTTTTTCAGTATCGCCCGAGGAATGCTTCTTATTCCTTCGAGTCGTACCGAATACAGGAGGGACCGCGAAGGGACTCCTGTTAATCGCGCTGCCGCGTGAATGGGACGACGTTTGACTCTACCATGATACACGCGTTACGCTTCGTACGCAATAACGACGCGCGGAGTACGATTGAGTTGGCAGGCACACTGTGCTTTCATTTATATGGTTTTCGAGAATTTTCGTAGCGCTCGGGGCCCTGTGAAATGTGTGCGCGTGCGCGTGCGCATGAAAAAAAAAACTGTCCCATGAATCTCCTCGCAGTCAGTTTTCGTCCAGCGGTCGCTGATCACAATCGTGCCGTTGATATCGTAACTTTATTTAACGAAACTCTTATAACGCACACCAAGAAAGAATTGATTTATGTATATTCTCATCGGATGCTTGATATTCGTTTGGAATTTTACACCGTCCCAATTGCAATACCGAACCAATATTATATTCTTCCCGAATAGAGCGTCTCGATCGACACGCCGGACTGTACGAAAGCTGACGACGCGAAAAGTGAAAATCGTACACCATCAAACGGGAACCTATCGCGCAAAAATCGAAAAACGTTCGCGCCTAATTAATATCACCGTACGCATTAACGACACGCCCCTTCACACGCTCTGTACTCTCGTCTCTCCTAATGACAGCCGGAGAACCGGTTGAGATATCGCTCATCTCTACCGACGATCGATTGACATACGAAACGTTTGTACCTCGACTCGCGATCCTTCGCCACTACCCCCTCGATTTATCGAGGATAATTGAAAATTATTTGGTAACACCAATGATCGATAGCGACCCGTTAACTCGTTCATACATCACCCGTGTTCGGACGCCTCTCTACCCTACTACCACTCTCCTCCCCTCACACCTCCACCCCCAACGCTTCTTCTACCTCTCTTTCTTCATTTCCTTTTTTTTCTTTTTTCGAAAGCCCCGTTTCCCCTCCACCCACCGAGAGAGGCAGCCTTAGCGAGGCGTCTTAGCGGGGTCAGGTCGACCAATAAATCCAATACGCCACGGTTCGTCCCGCGCGAGAGCAGCAGTTTTACAATTCATGAATTTATTATGGGCACCATCGAGAATACCGCGGGGCCTCCGCTATTGATTTATCGTTACGCTTGGCCGACCACGAACGGGGCCCCGTCTTAACGCGCGCACGCTCCTGCCGTGGCGGGGGTTGAAGGAGGCGCGTGAAAATTAAGCACACCCCCGCGATATCCACGAATGCGTTTTTATCTCGTGAAACCTCCTTTTTTTTTGTTTCCCGTGGATCGCTTAAACATGGTGGACGCCGTTTAACCACCTTTTGTAACATTTCATTCGTTGACGTTCGCACGAAAGGTTACGGCGGATAAATAATTACACGGTTTTGTCGTGAATGGCATATAAATTTAATGACTTTTCACGTCAATGACGGGTAACGAAAATTATAGGAGATTACGAAAGTCGATTTCTTTTTTTATACGTTCACTATCAAAGGGTGGCATCCCTCATCCCGATTTGACGAATTGTTCTGTAATGGTACCGTAACTAAATTTATTCCTCTCGACTAATCGTTCAGAGCCACATCCAATACTGCGAGTTACATCATAATTAAACCTCGAAAATGTTCCCTTCACTCAGTAATTACCACGAGTGACTCGCAACGCTCATTGTCAAACCTCCGTCATAAATTCCCATTTATCCGCAAGCGCGGCCTCGCGACTTTTTCCACGCTCACCCATACGATCGAGGATCAACATTTTCTTTTTATCCTCGCTCGATCATCTTCCGCCATAAACATCATCCTCGTTAACATTGCGATTAAACGCAATCGATCGCGCGGGGACGCTCTTCTAATTAATTACACCATCGAGGCCGCCAAAGCTCTCTTTGCCGCGCGCAATTCAAATCCACCGATATTCCGCGGAACCGGAAGAAGTCGCCCCGTGGACCACGAAAAAGGGGAAGTTTCGCGGTTACTTCGGCTTGGCAGCCACGTACATACGAGGATCTTCAACGGCGCTGAGGGGTACCCCGAGGTCGAATCGGTACGCGGACTTACCGTAGAAATCCCGTAGTTCATTAATCAAGCAACGCCCGGAGTCGGAATGCCTTCGTATTTTCGAGAGTTGCAGTCCATTTATCACGGTTGGAAACGTATTTGTAGGCAGTGGCTGTGCCCGCTTCGCTAACAAGTGGATACGCTGTCCCCGCGGATGATGTAGCACCGGCTAGGCTCGGGGCCCCCTACGGCGTCTGACACTTCCAACCTTACAACCTTCGAACCAAACCCTCCTCCCTCAACCCCCAACGCACCCTGCGCGCGCGCGCGTTCAACCAATTTCCTCGGAAAAAGAGGACGGCGGTGGGGGCGGAGGGAAGGGGGGGGGGTTGCGAGAATTAAACGCGCGAGTTTCTACGTCTGCCCCGTTCGCGGTACCGCGCGATTTCCGGTTTCCCTCTTTCGGGGAGGCTCGTGAGCGTGATTTACCGGACTAACCGGGGGGGAAGAAAAAATCGTCGGATAGACGGGACGTATATTCGATTCTCGAATCGAGTCCCTCGACATCGGGGAGATCCAGCGAGTTTCCTCGGGTGGCGGAGAAGGACGCGGAGTTTCTCGCGTGACAAGCTTGAATATAGTCGTGCCTTCGACGATTCGAACAAAATGTGTTTTAGCGCGACGAGAGGGTGTAATTTATCGAGGCGAGCACGTGGGGGGGGGGGAACGGTGACGCGTTACATAAGTTACAAGTTGTCGGGTGCTTTTTGTGCCGTTGGCCAGTGGTAAATTAAATATTAAAATATCGCAAGATAAGGAGCCATTAAGATACCGATCGTGAATGTTTACATGGAAAGAAATATCCTTCGCGCACAATGCACGCGATTTATCGATGCTCCAGTAATAATTAACTGCCGCCGAACGCTCTCCGTTTATAACCGGCGCGATTAATACACAACGATTATTTATGCCTCTTATTAATATTTCCCCTTGCGCGCTATCGGAGACACGCGCGGAATTGTGACAAGGGCAGCGGTACGTGCGGCAATAAACATGACGCGGATGAAACGCTCTTACGATGTATCATCCTAATTGTAATAAAGAGTCGTAAATTCCGCGTAAACGCGGTCACGATATTCCCTAACGGAAACAATATTACGTTCCTCGCCGCGGTGTTTTACATAAAGGAAATCTTCTGCTGCCGGAGATTCGCTAAATATTTACGCTTCGACGGCTATCGTATAATAATTCGATTTAGGAGGCCGAAAAATATTCCCACGTATCGACCGACGCGAACCGTCGCGTCGGTATCCGTCGGTCTCGCTCGCGATTCGATACCCGTTACGTGGGGGGACCGTAAATTCCCCTCCGGGAAGGACGGGAGTGCAAAATAGTCACGCTTGAGGTACGGTTACCTTAAAGGTACGTAACTTACCTTAAAGGTACGGTTTCGTTACCACGACCGATCGCAGTCGTCGTCGTTGTCTCCTTCTTCCACTTTCGTCCATATTGACTTCTCGCACGTCTCGCTCTTACAACGAATCGTCGACGACTGCGATCGGTCGTGGTAACGAAACCGTACCTTTAAGGCCTCTGCACACATAGCCGTAACGGCCCGGCACCGGTAGAAAATTGTAATGCCGCTGGCATGGCGCTGTTGATGAGTGGGGACAGGGCCATTTAAACCTTATAGAAGAAGATCTTTTACGATGCCAGCGGTCTTACAATTTTCTGCCGGTGCCGAGCCCTTACGGCTATGTGTGCAGAGACCTTTACCCGGTGTCCCAGGGAGGACGAGAGGAACGAATGGTATCGATATTCGTGGCACACCGACAACCGAACTGGATCCTCAACGGCGAAAGGTTAGCCGGTCTACGATACGCGCCGTTGCAACGGCGTCGCTCGGGCAGGCATGCAAAAGGGCAACCGGCGTCCGCCATAATTCGTAGCGAGAGCACGACCGAATTGGAATCTCGGACGCGCTTTTGTCCGTGGTTAGATTCGTTTCTCTCTCTCTCTCTCTCCGTGTGCTCGCGGTGATCGAGGACTGGAGAGGTGAGAAACGAGGCCGGTAATAGGCGCCGGTTTTCCACCTAGGTGCGATCCACTTATAGATCGGATCGAGCGTTCGTGCAGATTGAATTCTCGATCGACGTCGTTTCGAGAGGAGAGGGAGGAGTGGAGGGGGGTCGATCGGTTCGATGGAGGTGGTTTTGCCGCACCGAATCGCACCTCGGGGCGTCTCGTTGAGTACAGCGGACGAGATAACGCGCGAATACGACGAGACGGATATTCGAGTTTTTTGAGAATACTTTCAGAGAGGGGATAATTGTAATTATGAGACTCAATTGGTCGGGTGGAACTTTATCCTCGATACTAAAATTATTTTATCCGTGTAACGTTGAATAAGAATCAATCGTTCGACCTTACGCATCGCGGGTACTTACGATCGAGTCGTCTATTCTTCGATAATCGATCTCCTTAACCCTACGTTAGTCGCGCGGTGTACAGGTGTCACCCAGTCTACTTTAAAATTAAATTACTCTTACCTCATGCAATTTACGCCTGCGATATCTCTAGTACCTCTCATTTAGACCTATGTGGGCCTAAAAAACTTAAAAAAAAAAGAAAATTCTTTTCTAAATTTCGGGATATTTATATTATATTATTGTAATCATACATTTGCAAACAAATACTTTAATTATCTAAATATATAAATATTGATATTTATTACAGATAAAATGTGATAAATGCTGATTATTTCTACTTTCAACTTCAACCAATAATTTAGAGGTGAGTGACAGGTGTACCCCACGCGACCAAACACGTAACAAACATCCGCGCGACTAACGAAGGGTTAAAATCCCTTTTATAAAACAAGAGAAGGGAACGATTATAAGCGAGAGACAAACTTTCTCAGATCAAAGTCTTCTCTCAATACGCGAATAAATATTCAGCAAACGTTACGCACAAATTCGTCATTCTATTACGCTCTTCCCCCCCTCTCCCAACCCTCCCGACGTTTTCCGCGCCACGTCGTAAGTCATCGCGGTATCTATCTGGAAAGCGTAACTATAGGCTAAGTACCCTAATGGAGAATATCCTGTCGGTAGCCGTAGCCTTAGCATGATCTACGACGAAACCGGCGCTCGGGGCCTGCAATAATTTTGCGACGGAAATATATACAAGCGTATCCACGCTTACGTTGGCGCGCACGTACAGCAGCGAGGGCGTACTCTCCTTCTCGTTCCCCGGCTTTCGCATGATTTCTCTCTCTCCCTCTCTCACTCACACGCCGGTCTAATACGCGAACGATGCAATAATGGTAAGGTGTCCGCGTTATAACGCGTTGGGAGAAGGCGTCCCTCCCCCTCCCCCCCAACTCCGCGCACCTTTCGTACCACCTTTTCCGCTCGTTTCGACGAGAAAGAGCCCCAGCTTCTTCTCCGTGGGGCACCGACGAAAAATAAATAAATAAGGCTATAGCCACGGCGCTTATTGAAATCGGCCCTAACCCTGCCGCCCTCACCCGCTCGTTGCCGTCTTTGACGGGGCAACTCGCCGGTTTTAAAACGTGCCCGCGTGCGAACCTGACGTCTCGACCCCTCCCAGCCGGTGTTGTTGCTTACGCTTCGTACACCGACGAGCCGTGGCTGGTTGCACGTGCTCGTCGAGAACGTGGCACGTATGAGCTCGTGCGTCATGTTACCCACGTTGCACGTCCCCGCGTCGAGGGTGTCGAGTCGCCGCGAGCGCGTTTATGTATGGTATCGAGCACTTTTATTTTTTTTTCCCTTTTATCGCGCTAATCGATTCGACTGGCGTAACCTTACCAACGGTTTATGGTGGGTCAGGTGTTATTGGTATTGTTAACGAAGTTTTGGAAGTTTTTGTTGTTTTTGTAGTGAATTGATTAGTCCGATGTGGGTTTTATAGTGACTACTTTGTTGTTAATGGGATCGATGTTACGTTTTTAGAGACGAGTTTAATGCGTTCGCGAGTTTTTGACCGTTGAATTCGACCGATATTGATCAGTGTTTATAGATCCACCGACCTTTTCGTTATTAATCACCCCGATTTATGTATATTTTTCCACCATGCGTGAATGCGTTAGTTGGTATCGTAGTAAGTACTGAACTGACGTTGAGATCAACGCGACTTTTTTTAACGTGAATTTCAACGAAAGCTGGGCGTCGTGCGATTTTCCGATAACTCGCGAGATCGCAAGCTGATAGCGCGCGTCCGACGACACGCGTGGATTATGCTTTCGCGCATTGTTCGCGGTAGAATAACTCGTGTTGGAAATTATGCAGCGGTACGCGTCGATACGGGTTTATCACCCGTATGTTGTATCGTGTTAATTAATGCCGCCCGAATCTCGCCTCCGTCTCGAGTCGGTAATTATCCGTGATTACGTTAGGCCGCGCGCAACGAAACTCACGATAGTCGTAATTATTTTAAAACGCGTGTAACTAATTCGTCACGTCGCTATTCTTCCGACGCTTTTACGATCGAAAACATTTCTCTTTAGACAGTCGTAAATTCTCCGCGATTCGCGAGATGTCGTTTCCGTGTTCACGGATAATTCGTCGAGAAAAAATGCAAAGGCTAACTTTTTCGAATATTAGACGTGGCACGTTAAGTAACGCTCGTTACGAGTTGTTAAGCTACGGTTTCCTAAAAAAGCGGTGCCGTTTTCCAGGGCCCGTGGTACGTCGTTTTACGGTCGTAATAACGGTGACCAAGCTATGGTTTCTTAAAAAGTTATGTTATCGTCTAGTGGAGTGCTCAATCGTAGTCTCGGTACTCACTAGAGTGGTGTAACGTGTACAGCGGTGCAAAATGTACGATCTAGACACGTTTGGAAGATGAAGAGTCATCGGAAGATAAACTACAGTTTTCTGTACTCTTTGCTCTTCGCGTTGTACAATGATTCCTGACTCTTAACGAATTCTATCAAAACTTCGTCATCTTCGCTCGTCCAAATCCCGTTTCCACTCATTTAAAAAAAAAAATGCACCGCCACCCGTAAAAAAAAAAGTTCAACAACTGTCGATCACCGCTATGACGGCCGTTATGCAATTGACGTCATCGCTGTTTAACGTTACGGCCATGCTCGCCGCTCTCTAGGAAACCAGTAACATTTGTTTTGTATAGAAAACGTTTTCGTGACATCATCCGGCGATCCTGGCTCGCGTGTCGTAAACTTCGCAAGTAACGTTGGAATTTGGAGATGGCTTCGGTGTATTTAGAATTTAGAATACGAGTCGAAGGCATAATTCGCGTGGATCTACATATTTTAGAAACGCGCACGTAAACGTGACTGTACTTTAACCATCCGTGAACGAAGGTGACGTTCGAGTTACGTCTCCCCCCCCCCCCCCCCCAGTATCGGTAATGCCTATACCGCGGGAGTGTAAGTCCAGATTTGCATTCCCGTTAAAGGATATTTCTAGATCTGTTAAGTTAACATTGGAAATAGTGCCGCATTCCATTCGTGCCACCGCGCGAGATCTCTCGACTCTCGGTATTAATTAACACTTGACTTTTCTTTTCATACCGGCCGCTCATGCCTATCCTCGTTATCGTACGCGCGTGCACGGTATATAAGGTAAAGCTCGAGGTAAGCTCGAGCATAAATTGTAATCGAAAAGGTGGCCGCAAAAGGTTCCGCAACCTTTCATTATTCAAATTCGCTTTACCTACCAGCGACGCGCAACGTCTTTTAATTTCGCACGAATATCCACGATATTTAATATCCCCTTTATCCGTAACGCGTACCATAAAGCGTCCCGTATCATCGACCCATCGATCATATCTGTCCATCTCACGATCATCAATCGCTCGATATCACCAAATTAAATTCCCCGAATCTCCGAATCGAACGGGAAAAACAAAATTTCCCTCGCAGCGACACGCCGCGCATCGCCTGGCCGCTGACCTCCTCCGCGAAACGACCGATCCATCGATCGACGGATCGCTTCCGCGGGGATTACCGATCTTGCGCGCGGCCCATGCCGAGCCGATTCACGAAGCGTTCCTCTCGCTCGCACCGGAGAAAGCACGACGTGGGAATACACGTCGCCGCGGATTACGCCCCCTCTTCGGCTTTAGCGAGCCACGCATACACACGCTCCTCAGGATGCACGATCCAGGTTGTGCCGGTGCTGCTCTTACGCGAGTTGCGTTTACCCGTCGTTGCTGACGCACACCGAAGCGCCTCGCTAAGGTGTACGCGCGCTCGCGCTATCCAGCGAGAGACCGCGGATAAGTATTCACTTTAGCCCGGTTCGTGACCTCGTATCGCCGGGCATTACAGCCGCTTTTTATCGGGGCGCCACGTCACGGAGGCTGCAATTACTAATTTAGAGGCGAGACCGAGTCGTGCCAAATCCCTCGGCTTCGCCGTACCATACCGCCGCCCTCTTTCTCATGTTATTTGTATGATGCGCTTGGTATGCGCCACGCTGAGAGCACAGCCCCCATACTCCGTTGGAGAGAAGAGGAGGAAGCGCGGATCCGACGAGGCCGAGCATCATCCTCGAGAGACCGCTGTCCTCCCTACCACCCTCCCCTTCCTCCCCCCCACCCCCACCCCCCTCGTATCTCTCCTCTCACCCCATCCCCCTCCACCCTGTACACACCTCTCGTTCCCGTGGTAGCCGCGGGTACGTACCTGAATATAGCTTACGGATGCAACCATCGAAATGCGCGCACACCCGTGAGCCCTTCGCTAATTACATGCCTGTCGCGGCGCATGAGCGCCATTTCCTAATTGTAAGTGCGCGAGCATGGTCGTTGTCTGGACACGACGCGAGCCCCGAGGATTTTTTTTTTCTCCGTTTCTCCCCTTCTTTTTTTTTTTTTTTTTAATTCACCTCGATGATGGACGTGCACGGGGATGTAATAGAAAAGCGACGTTGCGTTCGTTTCGAGTGAAACGGCTTGGTGTCGCGAGGGTGCTGGTTGTAGTTTGTTATTTTTAGTGGAATTAGACTGTGGATGACTTGCCTGTGATTTTTCGGACGAGTCTGAGGAAGGCTAGATGGACGGGGATTATTTTTGAAATTTTTAATGTGTTACCGTTGTTGGGAGATATTGTGTCAAAGTTATGGTTTGAGCATCGAACACGGGGGGAAAAAGTGGAGAAACGGTGGTTCTTTGATATCGCAATTTTTACTCTCCCCGAATGCTCGATTATCAACTTTCATCGAAATATCGTTGGCAACGATTTTAAATATTACTATTACCTGGGATTCTCCAAAGATTTTGCGTTTCCATTATCGACTTCTTTTCCACCACGGTTCGCTCGTACCGTAAACCAACGAAGGGTCGATATTACCTCGCAGCTTTCGTTCGACCTCACGATTCGCGCTTCCCACGCACTCGTTATATCAATCGTAAGTTGTTCTTAAAACACTTGCCGTGGTAAAGCGTGTCCACGAATTTTTCAATTTCAGTGAAACCAGACTACGTTCGTTATCCCAATGATTTCGACGAAGCCGGTTTTACTAGCAAGCATTATTCAGGCGACTCTCTTATAACGTATTGTGTTTCCGCTGTCGAAAGATCCTGTTCTTAATTTAAACTCTCATCCTGAAACGTGGCCTCTTCTCTATTCCGAAGGGAAGAACGGTCGTGAATGCGGCATTCTGGCCGGACCCTCCGCTCGTATCGTAGAACAATGAAGGGCCGCTATTAATATTAGCTCGCTATCGCTGTGCTTATCGCGCGTTTCACACTCCCCACGCACTCGAATAACACGGGCCGCGTAGGGACATTTTCATTGCATATTAATGCCCCTCATTACTGCCACTCCGCACCGCATTACTCAATGCTACGCCGCCGGGCCGTCTAGTGTTTCAAACGGTATCGTGGCGGAAATGCTGTTGACCGCGTAGGTTCAAAGTGCAAAAGCAAAAGAAACAGCAAAAGAAAAGCTGTTACCCCGTCGATCTTCATCCGCGTATCTTTCCGTTTCGGCCCGATCGACCGGCGATTAATATTTATTTCATCCTCTCGCGATTAATAAAGACACCATCGACGCCACGAGCAGCCACGATATCCGTACGCGTTTCCGCGAGAGCATATGATTCTTTAACCGCGTACGAGCCAACGACTGGAGAATCGATAAGATTATTAATAAGCGAAAGTATCCTCGGTAGGATCCTACGATATTTTACATACAGCGTGCACTTTCGTTCTCGACGCGCTCGCGCGTTTATCGGAATACGAGGTCCGTCCAGGGGCACAGACGCGTTTCCGGTCCAGCCGAAGCCGATCTCCGTGGAAACGCGAAAAAAAGGTAAGGTGGAATCTGATTAATCGGCGCCGCGACGGGGTCAGGGTTTAAACTCGACGCTCCGACGACGACGAGCGACGACGGCGACGAGTATCACCGACGCTTATGCGCGACGTCCGGGACATTAGCTATCGAATCTGTGCTCCGTGTAAGAAATACTTAAATGTCGAGGACTCGGCGGACTCGAGGGAGAAACCGTTGGCCGGGTCGTGGTTTTATCAGAGCGATATGTCAGTGCGTGACAGCGGCGGTGTGTAGACATCGGTCACGGGACGAGCAACATTTCTCACCTCTTAGAGCTTAGGCAGGTAAGGACGTCGCGGCGATGCCGTGTCGAATCGCTCGATTAAATTACACCATTTTTCATGGTCTCGTTCCCGCCGTTAACGCCGCCCGCTGTCCTCTTCCATTTGCCCCACGATTATACGCCTGTATACTGCTTCTTCCGATAACCGTGATTTCCGTTACCTAACCGCTATATGTATACGCCCGGCTACGTGACTTTCGTTTTTCCCTCCTTACGCGCGATTTACCCGACGCCGTTGACGCTTCTTTATCTTCCCGGACAAAGCCGTGGGTTTGAGTAAGCGTTAATGACGCGCGAGTTCGAGAATGGGAAGCTTCCTCGACGTTTGTATTGTTTATACTGTGCCGAGGGACCTCGCGAGTCTGGTTGAGATTGAAAGGAAAGCGTATTCCGCTGAGATTCTGTTTCTTATAGTTTTGAAAAAATATCGCGTCAAATTCGCTGTCGTTTGGTCTCTTTCTGTAGATTCAGCTTTTTCCTAAAAAATTAGCTCGTGGTGCGCGTTGGGGAAATTTCACTAATTAAAACGTTTTTCAGTTGTCGGCAATTTCGTATTATGTTATTGGTGGCATTAAAAAGATGATTGCAAGTGACGTACTTGCGGTGTGGATTTTTTCCTAACTCCTACGAATAGAATGTTTCGAATGCGCCTTAACGACACGTCAATTCGAGCGGAGGACAGTTTTCCGTAATTAATTGTACACGTTTGCCAGGGATTTCGTAGGTCACGTTGAACGGAACCATATTCCGTTGGCTTTATGTTCCCTCGTACCATTGAAAAAATATTGCGTAAGGCAAGGTGGCATCTGACATCGGGAAGACCCTAAGCCAAGACGATTATCAAACATGCGTCGTGCCGCGATCAAACGCGCAGGTGCACGGGTGTCTTTTATCTCGTCGGCTCGAGTAAGGAATTCAACATTGTTGTCTAATTGCGAAAAAATTTGCTATACGGGTATTATCGATGGTACTTACGGGAACGGTTCCCCGAAGCTCGCGAGGATTTCGCTGCGACAGGATTTGCACGTTTTCGATACCGTCCGCTGTAACGTCCGTCGAGTCTCCAGCCTGTTCGTTAGACGCCTGGTCTACAGCTGTAGACCTGCTATAATCGTTGACAACTTTAGACAGGTTATGAGTGAGGCTACGGGAGCAAAAGTGACCTAACCCACAAAATTTTGAATATTCCAATATTGATTTTTTTGGTTCATATTCAGTACACTCTATTGGCGTTTGATGTCTTTGCAAACCTAATTTTAAAAACGTTGGTTTTTACTCTCATAGCTTCAAATAACTTTTAGTGTTCTATGATTATCCTATTATTTTATGATTATCAAGTAAGATAGATAAACAACAGCTGCCAATAATCATATGACACACCAAGTTATTTATAAATCCTAAAATTGTCAATGTTTACAACTGCTCTGCGACTGCAGACCAAGCGCCTAACGAAAGGTTAATTTAGCAGTCGAATCAAAATTTGCACGCGTTTGTGAGCTCTCCTTGCTTAGCCCTTACTGAAATTAATTTCGAGCGTGCTATCGTACCTCCAAACCTCTCGTCCGCAAGATTTTTTGAATTACAAACATTAAGCCCAAGATTCTCGCGGAGAAGCGCGAACAGAGCTTTAATCGAGAAAATAAGAAAAAAAAAGATCCTCCCCTGAAAGAAGAAACCACTACGGGACAGCGAACCTCCGCGATTTAATTGCGAGGACATTTCTTATATGGGAGTTATCGAGACGGCGCACGTGCCGCACCGACGCGACGCCGCGCGGCGCGGCGCGGTGCGGAGCGGAAAGTTTAATGGGGTGCCCCCTCGCTGGTCCCCGGATTCGAACATTTTCAATGGCCTCTTCCGCGCTTCTTATCTAAATGTGATTCCCCGTTATCTAACCCGTTGTCTGGACTCATCACCGGAGCGCGGTCTCTCTTACTTATCCCACCGGCAGTGGAATAAGAACAGGAGGACGGTGACGAGGTAGGAGGAGAGGAAGAAGAGGCCGAAGAAATACAAGAGGAGAAAGAGACGCGACAAAGAAGAGGCGATTCTCCACTCGAGCCAACTTGGACTTTTCCCCGTCGTCCGGGGAAGGTATACGTAGGCATATCCCGGTTGGTTCTCGACTTTAACGTCTCCTCTGTCTCTCTCTCTCTCTCTCTCTCTCTCTCTCTCTCTCTCTCTCTCTCTCTCTCTCTCTCTCTCTCTCTCTCTCTCTTCTCTCCTCTCCCCCTCGCTCTTTCGGCCGAGTCTGTACGTTGTACGTTCCAACGTATATACGGGGGCCCCCGCGTACGTCCCCCGGGACGCCGCGGTGCCGCGGAGATCGAGATGCAAAGGAGACCCGCGCCGCTTTTAAACTCGCCGCCACGAAGCGGATAAATTCGCCCGGGTCCCTCGATCTATTAATTCGAGCCGCCGTTGCATTCCTGCGGGGTCTCGACCGCTGGGGCTCCTCTCGACTCCGCGACCTTCCTGCTTTCTCGCGATTGCCTGCCTGCCTGCCTGCCTGCCTGCCTGCCTGCGCCTCCTCCTCGCGTACACCTATCTCTCGGCGTAGGTACGTAGGTACGCGAGGTACACGCGACATCCCGTTTACTTCTTTTCCATTGAGCCCGTGTACCGAGAGTTCCTGCGCTACCATGGCTTTTGAGAATTGCAGACTGATTTTATTGCGCGGACGTAATGGTAACTTCTCATCGTTCCGTTCGTCCGCGTTTACGTGTCCGCGGGGCGGGCGTCGTAACGGTTCGTGCGGTTTTCGGAAGAATTATTAACCCTTTGCACTCCAAATTATTTCTATTTTCTTCCACATTATTTTATTCCGGGAAAGATACTAGGTCTAGTCTCGCGTACTTGTACTTGGCCCGAGACAAGACCTTGTCTATTCATGCGGTTTATTTTAAATGCTTTTTTTTTTTTGAAGTTAATTTTATTCTTTATTTATGTTTCTTTTCACAGCTGTGTGCAAATTAAATGATAATTTTTAAATGTCAAGTCACACTCGACGCAGGAGTTCAAAGGGTTAACCTTCCGTTAATAATAGGGACGATGAGTAACTCGCAAATTTTTGTCCGCGATCATACAAGGGTGGTGTACATCAATTGCTTCGATAATATTTCACCGGATATTGAAATAAATCCGACTGCCGAAAATACCATTTTCGTACGCAAAATATAAAGTATTACGATTTCCACAAAATCGTATGACAGATCTGCAGCTCGAAACTCCCCGAAAAGAAATTGAGAAGTTTGTAACGCGATATAAAATAATACCTACGTCGTAGGTCTCGTGCTATCACATAATTACTACGTTTTACGGCAGTCTTTACACTTGTTTCTTCACCACTGTATCTCCCGTTCATCTGTGTAACCAGAGATCGTAGGAGAATTCGCCACGTACGCTATACAGTATAAATCCGCGCGGTGTGCATTTTTTTTGCTCGCCCGCTCTCTCACTCTCTCTCTCTCTCTCTCTCCCTCACGCACCAGAGGCGGGCGTAGATAAAGACCGATCGGCAATATAGTATCGAGAGCGGTGTAAATACGGATAACGCACCGTAGGAAGGGATAGTTTCCTGTTAGGCGTGTAGGTGTGCCAGTATAAAAGGTAGATTAGATTGGCAGTACTGCCGACAGTAAAGTTTCTTTGGTTATTAAAAGACGACCGTAATGTCTTTCGCGCTAATACCGCCATTAGCTCTTACCGTTATTCACAAATCGATTAGGTAAAACGCAATTGCGAAACAATGAATCGATCTTATTTTCAATACACCAAAGGAAAATAGTTCGTTTCGCGAATTGTAATAAATTGCATTAAAAGTAGCTTATCCTCTGTTTGTATTTTGGTCAGCAATTACCGTGACGATCACCACCATGACCGAATAACTAACATAACAAATAAAAATAAATAAAACTAAAGAACACATTTAAAAAGTACTTTCTTCGCGACAGCTGGTATCCAAGCACCGTCAACTTTATTCCCCCGCGCTTCGCCTCTTCACCCTCGCACCGGAAATCCCGCAAATTCCAATCCGATTTCGGTCAAATAAATCCCGACGTCCCGTTACACTTCCGATCACGCGATTTCCCGGCGTCCCCTCGTACCGCCGCTTCATTGATACGTCGACGTAACTCACGACGAGCCCGAACGCGGCGCGGTGGCGGTGGCGGCGGCGGCGGCGGCAGAGGAGGAACTTTCACGTGTCTCCCCGAATGGCGAACCGGAAGGGAAGCGAGGCGATCGACCGATATACCCACCTCCATTCTCAGGCATTCCGGTAGGTCACGGTTAAGGAGGGTTTTCTCGGTAGGCAGCTCAAGATGGATCTCGCCTGATCTCGTTGAAGATCCGCGAGAGTTCTCGACGTCAAAGCGCATACGAATAGGGTACACACGCACGCGGAACAGGAGATGGGACGGCGGTCGAGAGTGGCCTTTTCTCGATTGTGCGTGCCGCGTATGGGTCGAACGCGCGCTCGGACGGTAAAGGAGCAGGGCGGCAGAAGGGTTGGAGGGGCGAGGAGAGGGGCCCTCTCTCCATGTATGAAGCTATAAATCTTGCGCGACAAATCGCTAGCTCGCTCGTTCGTTCTCAGGCTAATTGTTGGGACGCACTCGAATACCGCGCCGCTGCTCCCTACCGACGTTTGAGTCTTCGACTCTTCTGTGCCTCTCCTCTCTCTCTCTCTCTCTCTTTACCTCCCTCGGCATCGATGAGCGTACATACATACAATCGATTAATCGATTATTCGCTCAGGAGAGCGTACCCGGCACGTTCCGCACCTGCGCGTATATCCACCGTCGCTCCCTGTCTCCACGCAAGGATTATTCTGTCGTTTCACTCATCGCGCTGTTTTCATCCTTGAAACATTCTACCATGAATCTCCGTTAAGAGGAGATGACGATACCCCTCCCGCCCCCCTCCCCCGACCCGATCCTCCTCGTCGCCGGCGTCCGGGCAATTTGCGTCGTTCGACGCGCGGTACTTTATATCGAGTTCCGATTACGTACCCGCCGTAATAACGCCCGGTGGAATTCATTATTCGCGTTTCTCGTCCGCGCTATCGCGGTCCCTCTCGTTTCGTTAAAGTATATTCACGGTGATTTTGAGATCGTTCGGACGGGATTCGAATTGCCGCGCGTTCTCGGTTCCTCGGTATCTCGAGATCCGTCGATGAATTTTCACGCGCGAGGCAGGAATTTCGCGATGGAATACCTAACAGCTCGAACGACGAACGGAAACTGTGCGCCATAACGGTATTCTTCGACGCCACCGTCGATTATTCGGTGCCGCGGTGGAAAGTAGAGGAGCGGAAGAAGTAGGAGGAGGTGTCTCGAGCTTGTGTTCGCTGACGTCGCCTCGCGAGAGTTTCGTACCCGGATACCGGGCGACGGGGTTACGACGTCGACGTCGACGAGACGTAAGTGACGGGGTGGCCTCCCCTACCGCCTGTCGATCGACGCGCGTCGTCACGAGCGTTGGACTTCGATCGACGGTAACGGCGGCGAGATCAGACAAAAAGGTTAAAACCGCGAGAAGGATTATTTAAATCCGCGATGCTCGACGTGCGGTACGCCGTACGCAGTTCTGCATAACTCCTGGGAGTGTGTGAGCGAACCATATGTGAGTGCGTGATGCCATGCGCGGTGGTTTCAGGAGAGCAGGAGAGGTCGAGTACCGTTTTCGTAGAAAATCGCGATTATTGTACCCGATCTTTGTCTGTAGTTGCCGAGACGGATAGCGCGTAAAGCTGGAAACGCATTATTGTCAAGTCACGTGGGTTCACGTTCTGTCGAGGTATCTCGCGTTGGAGACAAAAAGTGTGGCGTGTATTTTAAATGTATTTAAATGTATCAGAGTCACGTCAGGTGTATAGCACGCACACTCTACGCTCATCGCGGATGCTATGACAGCGCATGAACTCACGCGACGCGACGGTAGTGTGTTTCGAGCTTAAGGAGCTCGCGACGCATTTAACGCGGTAAATTAGATAAGTAAGAATATTAGTATTAAAAATATTACGAGATATGTATAAGGCGAAATCGTTTACGGTCGATGCAAAACCATGCGCGTCAGATACTTACGCTCGAAGAGACAAGAAGATCGGGAGTTATGTCTAACGTGCAAGATCGCGCGATGATTGCGCATAAATTATCTCCGCTTTGTATTACGGCTGCGCGTAATTATAAACTAGCGAACTAACTGCAGGTTATAATTAAAGCAGCGACTCGGTATGCGAGAGGATGAAATATCAAATAAGATACTCGTTTTGTAAGAACTCCTGGTAAGTTATTTTATGGCACACGGATCTCGAGTACCAGAAATCACGTTCAATTGGAGTAATAATAACGTATGATACATCAGAGAATAAACAGGAGTTACCGCGACGATCGAAGCAGTTTTAATTCGCGTAACTGCATTCGTTAACCTTTTTAAGTTAACGTATCTACGTTAACAAAATCAAAGATCTTTGATAGCTGTTAATTTTTAATGACAAGAAGGTTTAGAGCACTCTGTATAGGCTAATTTTACTTTCTCTCATCGTGAGCCATTTTTCCCTACGAATCTCCAATTTATTTCGAGACAAAAGGTTCTCTGGCGACGCGAATAATAAGGCATCGTCGCACGCGCAACGATATATCGTCGTTGGTACTTTTAGCGAGTGTTGCTAATACTGATATATCGTTCCTCGGCACTATAAGGGTTACTAGTGCCACGATGGAAATCTGAAAAAAAAGAAGAAGATTAATGTCGGTGACTAACTTACATGACGCATCCCGTATAAAGAAATTACGCTACACACCGCGTAACAGTGTTCTCGCCCGAATGACGTCGCGCGGAGGAACGTGTGAAGTAGCAACGAGAGAAATCACACAGTACCCACGTCCATTATAATATCTAGTTGTAAAGAAACTTTCTCGACCAGTGCAAACAGCATTATCGGCATTATACGATAAAGTCGTATTAACGGGTCACGATCCGTGGGCGCGCAGGTGCTTTTGCGATTTTTAAGAAAGCCGAGCGACGTCGATCGTAAACGAACAAACAGGTGCAATTTTTTTTTTCTTGCAGTTTATCTCCACGCGCTACGTTCTTTATTTCCGTCAAATCTACGTTTATAACCCCTATTACCATTAATATCGCAAGGAAATTACTCCCTGAAGTAATTCTCCGTGGTTAGCAAATTGTTTTAACTTCAACCCGTATCGTTTGCTACTCGATACTTTATTGCAATGTCTCTCGAAGCAGCGGGACGGTATCTGTCAAATTTGTCCGAATTGATTTCACGAATCCCGCGGGTCCGCTTTACTAACATTGCGTTCTTCGATTTCAGAAATTAAATCTCAGGTGTAGAAAGATTTAGATAAATTCGGCGGGATGTGATTTTAAGTGAACCCATTGTCATCACGTTACCGTTGAACAAATATTAATAATTTGGAGCGAAAGAAAGACAAATTGAACTACACGCAATTATATTGAGCGTTGTGGAATTATGAGTTGAGGTCGTTACATGATTTATACGCCAAAAAAAATTATGCGACCTCAGTTTGTCAAATGATGGGAATGGGTTAATGCAGGGGTCACCAAATGGCGGCCTTTGGACGAATTGTATCCGGCCCGCAGCAAGAAAACAGTCGGCGAAAAAAAAATCACTTTTCATTACATATGCGACGCGATACGTGGGCGCACGTCGTTACCCTCGTCCGCGGCATTTCAAGTAGCTAGTTGAGAGCAAGACCTGTCACTTTTCTCATTGAAGGATTCTCTGTAACATTACAATTTTTTGATTGCTTCACGTATGCAGTACTTTTATCATTTTCTATGGTGGATTAAATGAGATTCTCAGTAGATTTCAATATTGTCCTTTTTATTTTGTCTTTAGTTTCTTCGATTAAATGTGCACATCTAATTTCGATAGCTCGCGAAAATATTCCTAATTCCTTTTATCGCCCTTCTAAAATATTAGTCGGCGACCCCTGGGTTAAGGGCTCAACCTGAAATTAAGCGCCAATTAAACGAGCCTTAAATTAACGTGGCATCCAAAAAAAAAAAAGAAAGAAAATAGATAAGATTTCGTTGCATACCGGTGCCTTAACGGTAACACGGAGATAGAACGAGTTCGCATCCCCGGACTTTTCCACGAAGAGTTCTGGCAAATCAGCCGTGGCTGTCCTCTTCGTGGTCTTGTCGTCCGCAACGGAGTCGGCCCCTTTACCGTCGTCGCCCTAGACGCCCGTCCGGAAAGTCAAACAATGCGACGTGCAGATTCCGCCTTATTTACTCGCGGTGCCCACTGGAAGGGCCCTCGACATGCAAAGCACGCGTTGTCATTTGCTCCCATCTCGAGCGGATCGGTTTACGTTCGCTTCGCCTCGAGAAAATCTCGCTGCACTCCGCGAAACTCAACGAGCCTACTTCCTCGTTTGTTCATTCCTTTTTGTTTCTGTTATCTCGCTTTCACCGTTTCCTCTCGAGTTTATCGATTATAATTATAATAATCGACCCTTGATTTATTATCCGCGTCAGTTTTTCAAATTTACGTTTCTTTATTCGTCGAATTGTAATTATTTATTTACTTGGATATTTATTTATTGGCGAAAGAGATATAAAATTGGTGGAAATTTGTCGATAGTTTCTCGATAACACCTTGATCGTTGACCTGTCTGTTGATCTTCACGATGGTTCGCTTTGCAGCGATGAGCGTAACGATGTTACTAGGAAATAATAAGAGGGCGGTACGAGTCGCTACAATTTACCTTCGTTTTCACCTCGATCGCGACTTCTCTCGAAAGGGCGCCACGTCCTTTATAATTTGCCCTTTCCACGAGACACGGCAACGGGAACGGGAATAGCTGCTTATTTGCGAATCAGGTGTTATTACGTTTACTCGAATCATCGCTTAATAATCCTTCGAAGGCACCTCGTCTCTACGATCGTTCTTCGATTACGTTCGCAGCCCCCCTTAATCGGATTCAAAACTCTCAATTAGCAGCGAATCGTTGGTACGGCGGGACATACGAAATATTCTCTAACGCGCAACGATAATCGACCGATTACCGTTTCTCACTCGGCGAACCAACAGTAAGACCGTTTGTAATCCTTGAATTTACAATTCTCGCCGTGGGCCTCGACGTTTCTCTCGCCTCTTTCATAACTGGTATCACCTTATTATCGGTGTAAAGTAACGCGTAAAAACGGTGTCCCTCCGCGAAGGCCTGAAAACGTCCCGCGAAGGGCGCTATTAATTCTGATTTAAGGTCCCGTTATGCGGTTTGTGTGGTCCCCATATATCAGCCAGCGCTATCGCTTACTGCGAAGCACACGCCTTTACGCGTATCTGACTCCCGCTCGTGTTGGTGCCTTGCGCGCGACGCCTACCGGATGAATAATTTGGTTACAATCTTAATCCAATGACGCATGGGGCTCGGTAACCTCTCCTTCCCTCGTTTTCCTTTATCCGGTATCCGAGCCAGCGCTCTCCCCTGGCATCTGCTTTGCCCTGATTAAAGCCTGGACGTGTCTGCGGTCACCTTACCTTCGGGAATTATGCGCTGTACTTCGTTGCTCGTTTGCAAGAATCTCAGTCCTTTGTCGTTTTTTATTTTATTTGGTATGTGAAATTACTTGGCGTTCTCATTTGATCGTTAGGCAAAGAATTATGAAAAATTGTGAAAGTTACGAAAGTTGTATCATATTGGATAACCCAACGTTGTTACGATCGATTATTAACTTCAATTGTACATGCTATTTTTTAATTTCTAAGTTCTTTTTATACGAGTTGATAACGTAACAGAAGAGCGAAGTTTTGTAAGTTATGTAAATTAGAGTTAGGATTTATCAATTAAAAGCCTCACTCGTTAATGACACCAGAAACTGCAACTTCTTTCAGTTTTCTTTTATACCCGAGAGCAGAATTTAATGAAACGGCAAGTACATAAATTCCACGAGTGCTTAAACTTACTTGTCGTTTAAACGAATATTAATCTCGCAAGTTATGATACAACGTTTGGGTCGGTCAAGAACCGGGCATTCCCATGCCTGTTACCTCGAAATGGACGAACGCGGTCCATTCGTTAAACGGGAGCCAACGATATTTTATCCCAACCAAGTTTTAGCGCATTAATTCTCCGGCCGAGGAATCTGTCGACGATTATGCGTATCACGGAAGATAGTCGGGTCAGCGCGAAATGATTCGGAAGTCCCGATTGTCGTTTATAAGGCCCTCACCGAGGGTTCAACCTCCGGAATCCTCCTGAATGGTTTGCAATCGCGCGCGGAATTCGCGCCATAAATCAGATGTTGGGTGAAACGAAAAAAATGCGCCTCGCCGTTGTTGGTAGTCCCCGGTGGCCCGTGTAGTATTTCGCGGGTTGCGAACGTTGGCAGTATTTCGTGAGATCCTCGCTCTCTCTATCCCTCTCACTCTCTCCCTTCCTCTCCCTAACCCCTCTCGCGGCCCAGAAGTCTCTCTTGTCGCTGGTAAAACGTAACGCAGAGAATTGGGAAGTCGGCGGTGCCTCCTCGACCACCTCGCGACTACAAATTGCATTGTTCGGCCGTGTTAGTGCGGTCGGTAAGCTTACTTAATGGTCGCTTCCCAACCTCCCCAAAGTGGGACCACCGAAGCCCCACGTACGCATTGTCATTGGCGTATCAGGCGAAAGTTCGAGGTCCTCCAATAAAGTCCCTCTGACCTTCCCTTCCGACCTTTCGACGAAACCGAGATATTCCAATTCCCCGCCGTGTCCGTCGCAAAGGAACGATCGTTCCAAGAATTTCAAGGTTTCGACAATGCGACGCCGATTGTTGCTATAACGAATCATGGTCCACGTACAAAGCGTTCCGAGCCAGAGATGACTGGGTTACGCGATTCCAAAAATTTATTACGGTTGTTTAGTGCCGTATCGATCGGAGAGCAATAATTGGTCAGCAAATTTGAATATCTAATCGCCTAATGCACAATTGAATACACTGTGAATAGAATTATCCGCGTCGTAGAGAATCGCACGAATCCGGATCTTTTCCAAAATTTCCCAAATACTCTCGATGTCGCTCGTCAGTCAGATTTTTCCGCGAGACCCATCGCTCGCGAGTTGTTTCAACGAAATTTCGGGGTCACCTAATTTTCATAACCGCATAGCGGAGGAGTTATTCAACCGAATAATTCAGTTCAAACGCCTATCACGGAAGGGTCAATGGAGAAATCAGGTTGAAAGTCGTTGGGTGAACGTTTCACGTGCGCTCTCGTACAGGGATCTTAAGTGCTCTGTGGTCTCAATCGCTCTTGCCTAGCGAGGCGGAGAGCTTACGTTAGTGCTCCAGGGTGGAGAAGAGAAGCGCGGCCGTCGGAGGTCGAGCAATAAGGAACAGAACGGTTTTGCGGTTCGGCCTCGTGGTTCTCTCTCGAAGGGAACCCCGTCTATCCCCTGTCCCCCCCCCCCTCCCCCCTGCGCGCGCATGTGTGTGCACGGGTACGTAACGTTAGGTACCAGCCAGGCCCCGACCATCATCAAGAAATATGATGATTGCAGGCTGCTACCATTTACAGTAGTGCGGTTTTGTCTCGTACCCCGGCGGTCTTCGGGGCAGGTATATCTTTTCATGCGCTGCTCGTTGTTCTAGCTAGTACCCGAGGTCTTCCGAGATTCTAAGTGACTCCAAACTAATGCGCCTTTCTCCGCGGCGGGTAATCGCGTCGAGAATTATTGACGAAAACTACTTCCGTTTTGCGCCTAGGGAGAGTGCGGGCGTGCCGGTTTTAATAGTTAGCGATGTAAACGGTCGTACTGCGGGGATAGGGTGTAGATCGAAGAAATATGAATTCTCGGACGAATATGAGTTTTTTGATGGAGTCCAGGTCGGGAAATATTTGTAACGGTAACAGCTCGATCGGTATTGCAATTATTAACAGATTATGATCAGAATTATAGTAATTGTTGTTATCGAATTATTATCCAAATTATAATAATTATTATTTTTATCGAATTATTGTCGGTACCAAATTGCCGAAAAATATCATTAGAAACTAGATTTGATTAAAGTTAAGGTAACAAAAGTAATCGAATAGTGGGGTTCGTTGGAACCAACCGTAATTATTGCGTAACAGTATTTGCACTGAATTAATGTACTCATTGTCATCGTATCATTATTCGACGTACCTCAATTCACGCGTTTCAACAATTTTCTTCGCATCCGATATTTCGCTTCTTCGTCCACTTCCTCCTTCCTCCAATTCCTCAACATTCTTCGTCACGGGAGATCCGCGATCTATCCTGGACGCGATTGCGCGACGCCAACGACTCCTTGTCGGAAATTAGATCAAAGATAAATCTAAATGTCTATCCTACCGGAATGTCAACCGGCATCCGAGTAGATCCATTTCGGTATCCTCGCGCGCGCGCGCGCGCAAGGGAACGATCATCGGCGGGTAGAGTCACCCTACGCGTTTTCGTAAGCGATAAATCATCGCGTGCCTCCACGGTGCTCGCACAATGCCGTACTAATCTTCCATCACGCACGCACGATATAACTACGCCCGCATGGCGTCTCGTGATTTACCATCCTGCGGCTAACCTCCATTATGTATGGCGCACGGTGGAAACTGTTGAGAATACCGTGCACCTTGCACTCGGATAGTTACGTACAGTGTGTTTGGAAAGTACGCCGGTACGCATCGATTTTGTATAATAGTTCCAGCGCCGGTGAGCGCGACGATACCTCGCGATGCTCCCTTCGAAATACCTTCGATATATCGATCGAGCGATATTTCACTTTTATCGCGTTGTTTCGTGCACCTAACTCCCTCCCCCCCCCCCCCCCCGCCACCGCCACAGCCGAACATTGTTCCCAAGCGAAACGCGAACGGCTATCGAGGCGGACGTTACTCGGGATTTATCGGCGACAACGGACGATCTTATTAAAAGGGTAAGATACGCAGGAAATATCGCGCCCGTTACTCGTGCAACCGTGAACGGTGGAAAATGATCGTTACGCGTTCAAGGTTCGTAACATTTAAAGATTTTCTCCGATTCCGCGTGCGTGGAAGTTATCTCCCCCCCCCCCCTTGTTACGATATCCTTACGTTCGTTGACATTATAGCGTACGCCGAGAGATTCTTTATCGGTGAACCGACTTGTACGAACAGGAAAACTGCCGAGAGAGCGCGAGTATCCGTAAGGAATAAGGAGATAACGATGTTTTCGCGTACATAACTTCCATCCGATAGGAATAGGTCGTCGTCGTTGTCGTTAGTAGCATGGCGCGTTTCAAAGAATGGAGCAATAAAGGACTTACCGTATACGTACGCGACCGCGGGGACTTCTAACGACGTACGATCGGGAATTACAATAATTAAATGTACATTGAGCGACGATAAAATTTCACGACTATACTCGTTGCGGTCCGGGAAATGTAACTAATTTGCGAACGACGTGCTTTAACTCGCGGGACAACTGTTCCTTTCGCAGTGTCATTTTTCAAACGGCGCGACGATCGTCAATTTCCAATAATTAGAAATATCGTCGAGTGGTGGAGATTATAGCCAGGTCGACTCACCATCTCTGATACACGATCGTAGCGAAAACTCGATTAAACGATATTTATCTCAAATATCGCGTACCTACGTTACAGTCAATTCGGTGATATACAATAGACAGAACTTTATGAGAATGTCTATAAAATGATTTTCAATCGGCTTTGTCTTACGCTTCCTCTTTCACTCGTCATCAAACTTACGTAGCTTCTTTTCGCGTTCAAAGATCCTACCGTGACTAACTTTATTATATTTTCTAGACATCCCGAATTTTATGGTATCCCGTCTGCTCGAGTACCACTCTATCTAATGAAAAAAGAACGCAAACACGTAATATATTTCTCGATATATTATTCTAAACGTCGCGTTACCACGGCTCGCGAAAGTAAATCAAAGCGTTACAACCGTTCTCCAGGTCGAGGAGGCTTTATTCCGCTTTAACGAGCGACGCCGGACGATCGCGCCGCTCGAGTATTATAACAGCCGAACGGTTGCGCAGGTAACATTTTATTCGAAAAGTCCAGCTTTATCGAACTTCCGTAACCGTGAAGCCACCCGGGCGCGAGGGGGGCGGCGGGGGAGGGGGGTAAGGAGAGAAAGACGGAGACGCGAAGCAGGTTGTATTAAGAGGAGATAAGAGAATTTACAGGTACGTAACTCGCGACCGATAGGGATAGGTCGCCGTCGTTAGTAGGTTGGCGCGGCACGAAGAATGGAGCAATAAAGGACTCGAGGACGTTATACGCGTACGAGCTGGCAGACGGTTTTTACGAGCGATTTTCGCGGAGTAACGGTCGTACGAACGCGAATTACGCCGTGGCGATCGACGAGATCCGCTCGTGCTAATAGCGTACAAATCGGGCGGCCGGTATTATTCACCGGCAAACGGCAGCGATCCCCGTATATGTATCGTGCGCGCCGCGTCGGACGCGTTTCTCCTCTCCTGCGAGAAGATTTGCGACGCGGCACCGATTCCCTCGACGATCGTTCGATGCCTTTTAAGAGTCTCTCTCTCTCTCTCTCTCTCGCTTCTACGCGCCTCGTCTCCCCTGAATTATGAAATCCGCGGGAAACTTAGGAACTCGCCGCACGATAAATTATTCGCCGCGATCATTGTTCGTGGAAGACGCATCGACTACCCGGGGTGAGGTACGCGAATGGAGATTGAGTCGGGACCGATCGCTTGGGTACACTGGCGCGGGCGCGAGCGCGCGTGCGCGTTTCTTATCGGGGCACCGGTACGAACGTCATAAATATCAAAAATAATCTTAACGGCTTTTTCAGACGAGAAAATTATGGCCGTTTAATCAAAACATCGGAATAACTTGTATTCGCGTACGACGTGATATTACGAGATGCGCGCACGACTTACACGACCGGTGAGCTGATGCGCGAATTAATCGGTTTTTGCGCAACGATACACCGCCAACATAATAACGATATTCCGAGTCTACTGTTGATTCCTGAAAGCGCGCGCTCGCTCGCTCGCCAGCGTATCTCTTGAGATAATCGGCGACGTTCGTACACCTCGTCTTTAAATATTTCGGTGGAAACGCGCTTAAAACCTTCGGGGGGGCGAAATGAATTCCCAACGTTCACCGGGCGTAATTTATGACTAACGAACCGGCGATATCCATTCCAGTGTATAATTTATATCCGCGATATCCCTCGACTGTCGCTCGTGGCTGTTATTACGCGCATTAATGATGCGCTCGCGCGTCCACTTGGCTAGGACTGCGCGCGCGCGCGCGCGCTCGGGCCACGCTAGGCGCTCTCTGACGAAATACGCCGACGTACTTACACGCGTATCGCATAAAGACATAAAGGATGAAATAATGGTGTGACATAACCGGTCGACCGGAGCGGCGGCGGGTGGAACCGCGCACGATGATCCCACGGTTGATCCACGCATCGCCGGACCAACTGGCCGAGCCTAATGACGCAATCGAGCGAAAGGAGCGAGCTCCTTCCACCTCTCTCTCTCTCTCTCTCTCTCCCTCCCCACCCGCTGGTTTCGTTTTGATTTCATTAATGGATCTCGGGTGCGTACTAATGCGACTCTGTTTGCCGAGCACTCGGCTCGCATTAAAAGGAACTCGCGCCGCGACGGACACACGCGTCGTTTCGCGCTGGTCGACTATGCGGATTTTTCTCGTTTTATCCTACTTCGCGACGTAACGTTTATTTTCGTCGAATACGATGGTTCTTGGTGAGAGCAATTATTTTATTTGGACCAGTTTGTTAATTGTACACGGGGGGAATATTCTTCCCCTCCCTCTTTATCACGCAACATGCTTTATTGCCCCCCCCCTCGTTCCATTCTTGAGTTCTACAGAGTTCTACAGAGAAGTTCAGGTCCGAACGTTGTTCTTTTTATTCTGTTTTCGCCCGTTCCTTTCGTCCACCTTGGTGGATCCTGCTCTCACACGGAATCACCTGACCATGGCGCGACCTAGCGAAGAATTAACACTTCTAGCTGCGCGCTTAAAGGATTCACCGCAGCGCGTTTGCTTATGGTAATCCGTGCGAGAGCGGTTTCGTGACCATCGAGCCACGTCGCCGACGCGCTTCAAATATATTAATTAACGTCGTCATTAAGACGCACGGCTGCCAGTTACTGGATCTTCCTTCCCGGCCCCCTCCACCCCCCCTCACCCTCGGCTCGTATACCTAGTCCCACGCGCGGAGCGATCCGTTCGCCTTTATTCCGCCGCGCGTTCCTCCTCTCCCGCCGTTTCTTCTTTTTTCCTCCTAGATGTTTTGCGCGAATCGACACCGAGATCATCCTTCCAGACACTTTCACGGGTTACCCGACCCGCGCGTGTTTGCAAACGCATAATTTTATTTCTTCGGCGTAATTGACGGCCTCTGGGCCGCCGACGCCGCCGCCACGTAGATATTATAGCAACCGATGGCGGAGACGCGAAATTAAATCCCCAAGATATTTCGCGGAGACGCGCTAGATCGAGCGTCCGATTATGTTAATGAGATTAAATAACGGGTTTGGCCACTCCGATGTGCGCGCGATCATGAGCGATCTCTTCTGGTATTTTTCCAAATCGCTTCGAATCTTCTCGCTTTCTCGCTTTCTCTCCCTCTCGCGCGCGCTCTCCGCTCTCCCTCTCTCGCCGGTAGCACGCGGGAGGGATCCCTTGGCGCGAAGCCGAGTCCATCGGAATGGAGACACTCGGTAGCTCGTGCAAAACTGGCCGGGGTACGAAAAAATCGGCGAACGGTATCATACTGTGTAGCGGTAATTAACGATCGAGTCGCGATCGGTTGCCCTGCTTTGTCGCTAATCATTTTCACCGTGTATCGAGAGTCGTTTCGCAGAAAGGAAATATGGCCTATCGCCACGGCGTGCACCGGTCCTTAACTCGTTGTTCGATGCAATCGCTCCGACGATACACGATCGTCCTAATTAGGCGGTAATTAGATTCTGTTCGGTGATTCGAGCTCATGCACTCGGCATGAGACGAGGAGTACAAGAAAGTCGAGCTCGGAGACCTTCTCGCGGAAGTGACTAGCGAGACTGTGCGACGGGAGCTCTGAAAATGGAGTATGGTGATTCCTGTACGTGGTTCGCGGCAGGTATTCCACACCGGAACGTATTTGTTTCCCAAAACGAATACACCTTAAGCCGGAGACACGCATTACCGTGACATACTCGATTCGTGTGTCGGTCGGATGTTGGCTGCAGCAGAAATTGTACGTTTAGCGCTCGAATTTATACGGTGATGTGTGAACGTTTAAAAAGAATCGCGCAATTTTTTTAACGAGTGACGACCAACACTCGACCGACCCTCGAATCGAGCATGATACGGTAATGTGCGTCTCCGGCTTTATTTTGCGATATGCGCAAGTATGCATCCCGAGCTACAACTCTCCGCAGCGACTAACAAACAGAATCCCACTACGCTATTGTTTTGATCGACGTGTGCGTTTCAAAACAATAACAATAGCAATGAAATATATGAATCTCTCGAAGGCAGCCGCTGCGACTAGTCGCAGCTCGGAAAACCTACCGTTTGCACCGTTCAAAGTGTCCAACTCGTAGCAAACCTCAATCCTATAGAATCCAAGTCGCGGCTAACCAACCGAGAGAGCAGTAATTCGAGAAACAAAAGCCCCGCGTTAAAATACAATAGATCGCGAAGCACGAGAATTGGCACTAAAAGCCCCGATCGTTCGGCACAACGAGAGACCCGCTTTTGTCAGACCAGCAGCGAGTCCTTTCTTCGTTCGCGAGCACGCCTACTCGGGCGCGAAGCGAGCCAAAACGCAAGAAAGAAAGGGGAGCGCCGCGCGCGCGAAATGGCACCGGGCAAGGAAGGCACGTTACCGATTCCCCAGTTGCCCCCACGGCTCTGAATTCCGCTTTGGTATACCACGGGCGCCTGAGGCCACCTCCTGCACCATCCTCCACCACCGTTCGCGTCGCTTTGTCCGCCATTATTTACTGCGCGTGACTCCGGCCGCGTAAATTATGGCCAAGTCGGCTTTCATAAATTCCGGGACGAGATATGGAGCGACAAATTCAACTCCCAGGACCCGGCGCCCGGGTCGTGAGCGCGATTCCCCTATTCCCTGTGTACGTGCGCACCGACACGAGGTTAGGGGGGGAGGGGTGGGGGGGGGGGGAGAGGACATACGGATACGCGTCTCCCTCGGGAGAGAGCGCGCACGGTAGCGCACACGCCTGCGCTTTAGATCTACAACGCGTGGATCGTGGCAGGACGCACGGCTTTAGATTATCATTTGTATGGCGACTTCCTGCTGCGATAAACGCACTACCGGCGCCCCTTACCTTTCTACCTGATACCGATATCCGATACCATCCGATCCGATCCGATCCGCGAATTCGTTCGTCCCGAGACGCCCGATCCTCGTCGCGCGAAATTCATCGTTTATGTGGATCAGTTTTATCGGTATTGAAGAGAGGGAGGGAGGGGGGGTGGGAAGTTAGAGCGTGTCGTAGCGAGCGGGAGAGGACAAGCATATTTTAGCGAGCTGAAGATGCGGGTCTGGATTTATTGGTGGCCGCGCTCGCGATAACAGGGATCCCCCCCCCCCCCCCCCTGTTTACGCGTTAGCGTTCGGGCGAACGTGTTATTTATTACGCATTATGGCGAGACGTTACAAAACACCTGACCTATTCTAGTGATCTTTTTTTTCCCCCCCTCCAACCCCCCCGCGACTCCGTAATCTAGGTAATAATTAATATCTTTCCGCGGACGAGGATACTGAAAACCATTGGTCCACTAAACTTTCCATACGGGACCATCGTAAATATCAACTGGATAAGTTTCGAGAAACGCGTCATACGACGAATGCCGCGTCGTTCCACGATTAATATCCTTTTACGCGTATCGGTTGATTTCGCGACTGTCTCCATCGGAACGACGTCGGGACGTTACTAAATTTAAAACAAAGTTGTATTTAAATAATTTTCGGATGTTCTTGTATCGTTCGTTGGGGTCGATTATTAATCGCTTTATTAATTTTTTTTTCTACCGTATCAACGGTAAGTCATGTTCCGAAGATAAAAAATTCTAACTTTCGTATCTCCAGTCTAGCAGCAATCTTATGGTAATTATTCATATATTTAGTATATATATTAATATACGGGTATATTTCAATACAACGCGGTTCCGATATAACGCTATTTTCAAGGTGCAGGAAATTCTTAATTAATTACTATGTAATAGTTTTACGTATGTACGTAGTGAAGTAAAATTTACATACTGTAAATTTTTGTTAATAAAGTGTACTCTTCGATTCTCTTATAAAACATACATATTTGGTATTTTATTTCAGAGAAAAAGTATTTGAAAACCGGATGTTCCAAAAATCTCACGATCAATTTCCTTACTCCGCATCGGACAATTTTCTAATCAATCTCATCCAAATACCGTCTACCGCAGTAGTGTCCGCGTTAAATAGAGACCTTGTTACGGAAAGACCGCGACTACTTGCCGGTAAATCTACACGAAAGAGTAGCCTGGCAAATAGGTAGGAGCCGGTGAAACCCAGTCTATCCGAGTCGAGGAGCGTGATCCGTGGGTGCGCTACGTATGGATTTCAGGCTTTCGTAAAAATCGGTAACATCAACGGGGAGAAGACGGAGTCGGCGGCAGGGAGGGAGGGAGGCGACGGAGGTGGTGGACGGTAGAATGGCAGGGAAAGAGGATAAGGGGAGGCGGTGGTCCCGAACGATGCCGAGGAGAGAACAGCGTGGAGATCCCAATCTTGCGTGGAGGCCTCTCGAGCAGTGAGTAAAAGGTGGCTAACATCTCGAACATCGTCCCTGTAATCTAATGAGCACCTGCTAGGAGCGCCGCCTACACTCTATATATAGACGAACGCTTCTATGCTCTTGGTGGCGTATGTGGTCCCCAGGGCCGTGATTCGAGTCTCATCGCGACGCGATTCTTTTTTTATCGCATCGCTAGCGTAAAAGACGAATTGGAAGGATGTCGCGCGAGGATGTGGAATCGGGGTTTTCGCGTGGAACTTCGATTCCATGGCCTCTGATGGGAATCGTATCAATTTTTTATTATCGCGGTTGGATTGAAAGTATGTAGGAGTATCGCTGACGAACGAGCAATTGATAGAGTATATAATCATTATTGAATTGATTGTTTACGAAGCAGAGTTCAAAAATGAACAACGATATTATAATTATCGTATTGGTTTGGCAACTAAGTGATTGCAACTAAATTCAATCATTTAATTGCCAACCCAATACATAACCGTGCTGCCGTTCAATTCAAAGACACAAAAAGGTAGTTCGGTATTATTCGGGACCGAAAGAGTTACACCGTGACGATATCGTCGACACCTTCCCTCGAAAAGCCCTCAACCCGATTTCATCGTACCCTCTCCCACTGCCCCCCTGACGTATGGGCAATAGAGAAGAAGAACAAGAAGAAGAAGGTAGCCGGCGTATCGGATATCAACGGCAAGGAAGACAAATAGCGAGACGCAGCGAGAACGTTCTCTTTGCGAGGGCATCCACCGCGCAGGGCCGTATATCCTTACGCGAGATCTCGAATCCCTGACGGATGGCTTCCAGTGGCGTAGACACGACGAACGTTAAAGAGGGGAATATCGAGAGGCGTCGAGGGTCATACGGCGAGTTAGGCTCGTGTCGCGCGACGGCCCTGTGCCTCCTCGCCGTCAAACAAACGGCAAACGTATAGCCCGACACCCGCGGATGCCGTATATATACGTCGAGGGGGAGGGAGAGACGTACAGTTGGACCAAGGGGGAGTAAGAGGGGGGAGAGGGAGGGGACGGCTATACGTTATGAGGGTACAGGTGCCGGTTTATCCTCCTTCTCCGTACCTTCCTCTTCCACCTCCAACCGAAACCTCCTTGTCCCTCCCTGCAGCGCGTTCACCGGCGTTGTCTACACAGCCACGGTACCTCTTCTCCTCTTTTTCTTCTCTCCCCTACCACTCTTTCTCTTCGTCTTCTGCTGCTGCTGCTGCTGCTTCTTCTTCTTCTTCTTCTTCCTCTTCTTCTCTGAGCTCGATCGTCGTTGTCGTCCGTGAGATCTTCAGCTACGAGAGAAAATCCGTACGTATGCGTGAGGTCGCGCCGAGTGCGGGTGAAAGTCTACCGCGGGTCATCCGCCGCCTTTACCCCGCCTCTTATAGTTATATAGGTGCACCTATATCGCGCGATGGTCAACCTAAACTGTGCACCGGGGGCCCCTTTTCGGTCGCGAAAATGTTGAGCGGTTCTCGGTTCTCGAGCCTTCGAGGTGGAATGGGGTTTGGTGACTCGAGAATGTGGGGTAGTTACGATTTAAATCGATGCGGTCTTTAATTTATGTTAACGTGATTCGTGGTTCCCGAAGTTCTTGTCGAATCGACATTATATAGGATTATCTGGGATTAGTAGTACAATTTTTTAAATTTATTTGAATTATCGTTATACAGGATTTTCTGGAACCGAGGCTATAGTTTTTACGTTTCCGTTGAATTATTATCAGTTTTTAGTTATCTTTGTTCAGGAATTATTATTCTCTGGAACTGGAAACACAGTGTTTTAATTCCCCCTAAATCTTTATTATCACGCACGATTCTCCGGAACGCGAAACAAAATTCCGGAATATGGCTGAAACAAACTATTCTTGCTTTTTACATCGAAAGATATTGTTTAAAAATAAACTTTTAATATCGCATCAATGTCGAATGAATCCTCCTGGATTTTGAGTCTCCAACGTAGCCGTCGATGTCAATTATAATTACTCGATCGGACGTTTACTATAATCATCCGGCGCACCGGTAATTTCACCTTCGTCGCCGAGTCTATTACGGCGCGACGCTCTGGAAACTATCGAAGATGGGTCGCCCGGATACCGCGAGTTAGGTGAATCGGTGAAAGCGCCGGGTGTAACATTGTCGCGAGGCGTGGGTCGCGAGGTTAGGCGATACGCGCGATTTCGCTTCGTTCTAGCTAGCGCGAAACTCGAGGAGGCGGGTGGGGATCTTCCCCCTCCCCGTCGACGACGTTCGTTAGTTCGACGCGCGCCATTCCCCGGTACAAAATCGACGCGTTGCACGCTCCGCGATGTCGCTCTCAGGCCACGACCCCACTCGACTTCGCTTTTACTTCGGAGTCCTCGATCGAAGCGATTACAAATAAAGGCGGCCTTCCACGTAATGAAGTCGCATCGTAGTAGAATGAAAAATGTCACTTTACTACCTTATTGTTCGGTTGAATTCCACTGTGCATTTACGTTAGAATACAATAACAGATATGTAAATAGAAAACTTTGTTTTACATATCGCCGTCGATCGGATTTCTGTCCCTCTGTATAAATATTAGATATGCGAGTAAGTAAAAAAAAGGTTTGCTATACGAAGAATATTATTATAAAAAGATTGTCGTGGTTATTCGTGTAACTGAACGTGTCAAATTGTATGGTTTAAAAAAGAAATTATGATTCGTTCAACGGAGATTTTTGATACAAGGAAGTCGATTTCGTAGACGCACGTTTGTATATTTTGAATTAATCTGATATTCCTCGTGGACTTATTCCAAAGGAATTATTCAGCATATTTAATGAGACTTCGTTTTCGGAGGAATTCGGATAATCGGCCAAAAACGCGACGATTTTTCGTCGCCGAATGCAACAGTTTCGGATAATTTAATGCGGCTGTCGATGAATAAATTATCCGACAGGACGTTAATTTAGTCCCCCCTGGTATTTCGATTTCCCGTCAACGTCGACTGTACTTAATTAAGACGATGTAATAAATATATCAACATTACTAAGTATTGATTTTGAAATATTTAAGATTTATGATATTTATGATTTTATATATTTATCAGGAATTTACGTCTGCGGAGTCGCGACCGGTATTATGGATACCAATGGTCGGCGCACTGGTTTCGACGCGTGGGCGTGACTCTGGACGAATAATTTCTAGTTCTACGAACGGTACAGGCATTTATTTAACGGAGACAACGTTTTCACGGAGCAGGGCGTTTACGTCGAGCGTAACATGCTTTCGTGCGTCGCGGGTCACGTGTCCGTCCGACAACGTACGGCCTCGTAATTCGCTGCGTGGCCGCGGTTGCGACAACGCCCATGTAACGTCGCGTACGTCCACGCAAATAGCGTGTAATTGACCGCGGTATCAATAAATCTATGCGAAGCAAACTGATCTTCGATAATTCTAAATCGAAAGCATGCGGTCACCAGCAATTCCGTTCAACTAGAATTTCTGTTGAGTCTACGAAAAATGTTTACCGGTATCGTAACTCTTTGTTTACTCGAGAACATTTACATCTCAAACCATTACACGTTGTATTCGTGTTTTTAAGAATTCATTTTATGTATATATTGTATATGTATCGTACAGTAAAAGATGTATAATATATTCTCTGAATATCGAGCGTCGATAATATATACGTATTTTTTTCTTTATACTTCAGGCGTATCAGCAAAAATTGTAGCGTGTACGTGGCATCGAAATTATCAAGGGACAAGGTCTTGTCTCGGGCCAAGTACATATAATATATTCTCTGAATATCGAGCGTCGATGTTATAATACGTATTTTTTTTTTTCTTTATACTTGAAGTGTATCAGCAAAAATTGTATCGTGTACGTGGCATCGCAATTACCCTTAAATTTCCTCTCAAAAGTTCCCCTCGATCTCGATCCCACGGCGAACATTGCGACGCTCGCGCCGAGTAGAATTGGATAATTTCCGAGCCGTCGGATCGGTAAGCGACCTCGAGTAATTACCGTCGAGGTTCCCGAGCACAAAGTTGAAATCAGCGACGGCCAGGTGAGTAGAATCGAATCGCGGTGGGGCGAGGGGGGGGAAGAGAGAGAAGGTCGAGCAAAGAGAGCGAGGAGATCGGAGGAGGTGGTAGGTTCTCCTGATTTATGCCATGTGCTTTATGAGCGGCGTGCTTCTTGCGACCGCGGCGTAAGTTTTGACCCTGTTGTATCCACCGAGATCCACGGGATACGCGCGATGAGACACCCCGAAGAAGGAGCGTATTCTCGATACACTGCCGATCGGGATATTGTAATATTTATAAAACCCCTTGTCTCTCCTTTTTGCCCGTGAACCCCACAATTATTAAGCAAATATCGTATATCAAGCGTATCGCGATCGATTTTTGAAATATCTCGGAGGCAATCTCGATCGAATGCTGTTGAACTTTAAAAAAAAATTCATTCTTATGGTTTGACAACTTCGAAGACCCCTGGTTGTTCTTTCTTGAATAGATACAAGGATCTAGTTCTCGCATACTTGTATGTACTTGCCCGGTGACAAAATCTTGTCTCTTGATTTTCTTATAATCGCTCGAAACACTTCATAGATCTCAAACATCTGGAGTCGATATACTCGAATTCGGTCTCTCCGTTTCATCGTTTCCATATTACATTGAGATATTCAAGTTTAAGAATATTTCGCGTGTCTTTGTCCAATATTATTTCAAGTCTCTTTCGAGTAAGGATTTACGCCCGAGAAATAATCCCTTCGATCGCGCAAGCGTGTATATCCCTTATCCACGGCAAGGTATTCGAAGATATTTGAAAGGGAATGACGAGTACCACGATCGCGATAGACGCGTTTTCAAAGGACATAAAAATTTCCGGCCAACATCGACGCAGAGATGCTAGCGGCCGCCGCTTTCGTGCGTTCCACCGCGCAGAATCTCACGCGAATCGCAAAATAAATCCTATTAGCCCCCTTCGGGGTGGGGGATTTTTTTTTCAGGAGCCTTCAGGTATGTTGATTGCGAGCAGCGATGCGCGCAGAAGTGCATAGGTGCCCCGGTCGCATAGCTTCGCCGCACCGACTGCAACTATGCGCCACTATAATGCCGCTGGTGCGCGCTCGCGCACTTGAGCGACATCGGTTAAACGATGCATCCGAGGAGTATGGCGACGTCGAGGGATTACGTTGCCTCTCCTAAGAACCGAGATAACCCATGGACACGTGGGAAAATTACCGCACGGTCTACGCCGATTCCTCAATCTTCCACTGTCCATTGTAACTTCAAGATTTACATACCGCTATTGATTTATATTAATGCGTCCGCGGTAATGGTGCGTGGAAACATCGCCCTTAGCCGACGCGCTCCTCGCTTGCGCTCGCTTAAAAACAAAAGTGAAATACATCTGTACGCGGCGGACCATCTGGAAAATCGGTGACGCAAGATTCTCACTCTCTGGTATTTACTCTGCGCGTAGATACACGTAATGGGAAAACATCGGCGAAGTTGGTGATATTTAGAAATTGCCGATAATTCCGTGGCAGTGGAATCCTCGCCAAACATTTCTTTTAGAGATTGAAATAAATGGAGATGAGGTTTGTGTCACGCGAAAGAAGAATCTCGCGTCTTTATTGTGGCAAGAAGGTTATTTGTGTCTAATGGGTTCCGAGCCGGTGGTAATTAACGCACAGAATTGAATAAATTTTCTTTGACATTTAATTCGACTCTTTAAAGTTCAGACAGTTGATTAAAGCGGCTAAGTAGATTTTTTTCTTTTTTTCCAAAATCTTGTCTCGATCGCCTCTGCCGCGGAACTCCTAGTTTCTCTCAATTCCTAGACTAATTATCGAAACGGATTTCAGCGTTCCGGAAGTATCCAAAGTTTCCACGAGCATTCGATTTTTCAATGTATCGAGAGCTCACGGATATTTGTTTAAACGACCGTTAAGCATTGTTTTTACGATTCGCGGAAGATACCTACGTATCGCCATAACCAATCAAAACGAAATCGCAATCAGCGGAACATCCGAAAGAAATGATCGTACCTCGACGAATAATTAACGACCGACGATTTTCTCTCCGGCGTGGTTTACGATCGAATTTCACTTTCCTCCGCTTCCCGCTCCGACAGAAGGATGCGCCGCGCAGTGGCGTCGTTTCTAAATCGTCTACAAACGCGTCGCGTCGCTTCATTGGGCGGAGGGAAAACAGTCTTGGTCGAAGGAGAAAATTATGAACTCCTAACCAATTGGCGTTTATAATGGGCGGTCACGTAACGCAACGCGGCTCTCTTCCGCGATTGCGGGTTCGATTCGTTCGAACAAACAATTCGCGCTTTTCGCCGAACTACGGTTGTCCGCTCGCCGTTGCGCGTGCTCGCAAAATACACAAGACAGCGGTATCGCAAAATTATTCGGACGGTATACTAAAACTTTTACGAGCCTATACGTCGAAGGGACCCGACGCGGAACATTCTGCGCGAACGCAAAGCGTTTCCTCGCGTGTAGGTGAAGTGTGTCGCCGTATTACCGAAGTCTCTTTCCCCCTCCTTCCCTTCTCTCGCCTCTCCTCGTCTTGCTCTTCTTCTTCTAGCCTCCTTCTCTTCTCTTCTCTTCTTCTCCTCTTCCTCCTCCTCCTCCTTCTCTCCCGGTCGCGATGAATGGTGGACCGTTTTCTCCAGCTGGTTTACGACCGAATTCCATTCCCTTCTTTCACGTACGACGAGGGGAAGGAGCCTCCGAGAGGTGCCACGACGCGGTCCCCCTCGATCTCCACGGATGCGCCGTGTGTACGGTAAGGTATACTCCGGAGGGGGGGGGGGGGGGGGGGGAAGGGCAGGCCAGAAGGAGACTCACGGAGGAAGGCGGAGGAGAAGGACGACGAGGGAGGCAGAGATATCGCGAAGTACGAAAACGAATGCCCAGAAAGTGCACGGACAAAAAACTGGTCGCACCACCTACACGAGAGCGATACGGGGCCGAACGGGGTTAAGGGTCAGACCCCCACGGGCAGTAAACGTAATTTTTTCCTGGCGACCGAATGCCAATGAAAACCGGGTTATTAATAAATCGGCGTAATCGCCGCCGTGCGAGCACTCTCCGAGACGCACGATGGTAGAGTGCGATAGGGGGAGGAGGGGGGGGGAGGGGAGGAAGGGCGAGAGAGGGTGAGGGACCCGCGAGAACGCGGCCATTCGCGTCCTTTTTATAATGCCGGTGGGAGGAATAAATTAAAAATAAAATAAACAGAAGAAGGTCAAGCGACGCGACATTGCATTAATAAACTCTGCGAGTATCGCGCTTAAAGGCTTCGCAGATTTTCTCTCCCTCCGTCTACGTTTCCTTCCCACTGCCGTCCCCGTGATATCTCTCTTCCTTTTCTCGCCGCGAGGTATTCCGTGCCTTCCCGACCGTGGCGAGCGCTTAATTCTATCGCGCCTTAACTCGTGGATTAAAAGAAGGGTAGCAGGCGTCGTTTTCTTGCCTGACTCGCCGCTACGCTCGAATCTGGTACCTACGAGTCATCCGTACGGAGTTATGGTATCGTAAAATTTCCCGGAACGATCCTGAAATTATATACTAAACGAATTTCTTCTTTTAACATTCTGCCACCCCCCCCCCCCCCCCCCCGATTATCGTTAAATCGGCCGAGTCGTCGAGGTTAATCTCTCCGCGAGAATCAATATCGACGAAATTTTATTACTCCGAATTATCCGGGAAAAGCTGAGATCGATGATTTTCACTCGCTTCGACGAAGCGTGTACGAGTTATCCAGGAAGGAAGGTGGAATGACAAAGGCAGGGAGGGAGCGAGAGAGCGAGACAACGGAGGCTACGTTTCTTACTTCGGGAACGTGCTTCAGGGCCGTGGCGTACGAGAAGGAGCAGTATCCTGGATACACCGGCATCTAGATACTTCCTTGGCGAGCTTGAGTCCCGTATCTGAGCGTAGATCGGAATTCAGGTACACGGTAGCGCTACCTCGAGGCGCACAGCTCGTGAACACCACCTCCGTGGAGAGACTTCGACGGGAGAGAGAGAGAGAGAGGGAGAGAAAGAGGAGGACGAGGTAGAAAGCGCAAGAGGGTTAAAAGAAGAAGAAGTGGGAAAGACGCGAAAGGAAGAACGGACACCGAAAGAGGGAGAATGAGGAAGGAGTGGAGGACGAGGCGAAGAATGAAAGAAAGAATGGAGGAAAGAGAATGGGTAACACACGGAAAGGGAGAGACAGAGAGAGAGAGAGAGAGAGAGAGAGAGAACGACAACGTAGACTTGAGGCCCCGGCGGCTCTCTCTCTCTCGAGGTCCACGGTGATCTACCGTCCCGAGCCAAGCCCCTCATTAACGCCTTTGCTAAGAAATTACACGCAGTCGGTGGCAAACAAGAGCAAGAAGGTGTCGGGCGTGCTCGTTCGAATACACGAGGACCCCTCCCTCCCTCGCACCCCCCCACCACACCCCTCTACCCACCGTCGTGTCCTTCCACCTTTTGCCTTCCCTCTGTCCCCCGTCCCACCCCCCTCACCCCGTAGAGCGTGCGAACCTCCAGAGGCAATTCGATCGAGATTCTGGTCCAGATAGCGCGACTGCTCCTCACACCCCCTCGCACACCCCCCGTTCAAGCCCCTCCTTCGAATCCCGCGCCGATCTCGGAGAGTCGGTGGTACCCGCGCGATCGTACTTCCGGCCTCTCCAAAGGGTCCCAACCACCGGTTTCATCGCGGTACACCGCCACCGCCACCGGCCGGCTACCTCGCTCGTAGTCATCGGTGGCCCTTAAGGTACGGCTCAACCATCAGCCCGTCGGCGTTACGTGTAAAACGTTTAAAGTACACAGAGCGAACGTTAAGGTTCGCGCGGGTACGACGAGGTATCGCATAGGTGGTTCTCGGGACTGTGGAATAGGATCTCCTCGCGATTCAGCAACAGTAGCGATAACAGGATCCCATGGGCCGTATAACTGATTCGCGTGCTATCGGCGAGTCTGCCGACTCGATTTCTTGTATCCGTCGATTATCGCGTGTACCAGATCGGCAGGCTCGGGTTACGGTCACGTGTATGAACATAACTTCGCCGCGGGCGAGGGAAAAAACTCGAGGAAATTCAGGTTGTTCATTGGCAGGCCGTTAGAAGGAGGTATTCACGGTGGAGTAGCAACGTATGCGCGGGGCGTACGCGATTACGCGAGCTTCCTCGGTCATCGGTCCACGGGTGATTTTCGGATAAGAGTCGAAACGCACGACCGCTTCGCGGTGCTGTATCACGAGGGGGGAGGGGGGGGGGGGGGATACCACCGAGCGGTACCACCTAGACCCGTACACCGTCGTTGTTTTCCTAGACGCTGGCCGATACCATATTCCGATATGCCATCCTCGCTTCGTTCGGCCTCGCATCGCGAAGGCGCGCAACCCGTGTTCCTTTACCGTGCTCGTGAAACAATCTCGGCCATCCGACAAGATTGGACCACGTTTCTCCCGGTGTGTCTGGCTGTCTCCTGTCTCTTCCCCTCTCTCTCTCTCTCTCTTTCTTTCTTCCCCTCCCTCTTTCACCCTCTCTTTGTCTCTCTCGCTCGATTCAGAGACCCACACGCGGGTCCCGTCTCTCTCCTTCTCGCTCGGTACACCGAGGGGCGCGCTGGTCCGTTCGAGTAGAAAGATTCACCCACATCGGTCACTCGCACGATCCGGCCGACGACATTCGACAGCGGGGGGTCGCGATGTTTCCCGTCAGTGTGTCAGTCATTCCGATCGTAACACCGAGCCGCGTCCGGGGCACCAGGTGGGAAGAGACGGCCCCAGGGAGGTGGGGGAGGGTAGGACGGACCTACGGGAATTCGGACGACGAGCGAGTCTCCGTCGGATATAAAGATCGAGTTCGACGCTTACATCGTTGGATCGTTGGGATCGATACGGTCGAACAACAACGCTACGACCGAATCTTTTCCATTATTGCGCAGAAATTGAGGGTACGCGAATGTAGGATTGGCGGTGCGGAGACAAAGGGTCGCTGAAAAGGTTAGCGTTGTCGTACCTCGTGGCCACGACGAAGTACCATCGCGTTGACCCTTATCCTGGTTCGAGGTGGTGTAACCGGAAGATCGACGTTTTCTATGAATTTCGAATCCCGCGGGAAATTAGTCCGCGACGAACGATATACGGGAATACGACCAGTTTAAATCAATTCGATGGATTCTTTGTTCGAGAGATTCGCTTACGCAAGATTACTTGAATTATCGTCGAGTCCCCGTTAACTTTCACGACGGACGCGCGCTATTAAGAAGATTAATTCCGCGAACATGGAATATCAATTTCGCGCGAGTTTCGACCGTATCGAATCCCATGAATCCGCATCGCGCGTTTCGCGACGCTCGTCATCGCCTCGCATTAAAAAAAGAAAAAAAAAGAAACAACACCGTCGGCGGAACGTTGATTTCGAAAACTCTCGACGGCCTCCCTTCCTCCGTTCCACGGCCTTGTAAAAGAGAGCACGGGTCCCTCGCGAACGAGGTGCTAGCGTGTAGGCGTGTAGAGAAGTAAGAGAATGTGTTCCCGTGTCTGCCAGATGTCTAAATGTTGACAAGCCTCGGCGAGCAGCTAATAGCCGTTTAATAAGATTACGTCTCCGGGCGGACGGAGCTTGACGTGGCCGAAACACGTTTACCCCGGGCCCCCGTCTGTGTTCTTACGGCCTCGTTTTATGGGCCCCGCGGTAACGCACGTACCTTATGGGTATAATGCGGTGCCCTCGAGGTACCGCGACCCGTAAGATCCTCTACGTACGCGCTCCGTGTGCGTCGAAGCGCCTCATCTCGATACGTCTCGCACGATTTTTCGCGGTGAATTCCAGTACTTCCAGTCTGTGTCAACAACTTTCATCGCCTTTGACTAATCGCCTGCGCCTCGGCGGGTCTATTGTATTCATGCTTTTGACGACGACAAAAAAAAAAAAAGCGCCGCGCGTACGCGCGTATACTCTCGTCGAACGTACGGTAAATGATAAATGATAAACGTTGTGTCCGTTCGGACGAGGTCGCGCGGGGAAGTGGACGTATACAAAACGTCTCGCTCGGACACTGTCGAGGAAACGACGCTCCTGTGCAGATGTTGGACAGACTCTGCGAATGAAAATTTCTTCCATCAGTTTTTCGTTCGACGAGCTGATAGGCTGTCTTGGAGATTATCCAGCGTAATTGATTTGCGTGGAACGAGGGTCCTCTGCATCAGCGGTGATAATATATCGAAGTGTAATGAGTGGAAAATGTTGATTCGTTCGAATAAGGTCGCGATGATAAGTAGGCGTATACAATGTCGGTCGGGCATTATAGAGAAAACACTGGATTAGCGCAGATGTTGGGATTGGCGAATTAAAATTTCTTCCTCGTCGTTTTTTTATTTGGTTAGCGAATGAAGCGTTCGCGAAGAGAAAAAGGTAATCGGCACGTACGGAATGCGAGTGTAAGCCATCACTGGTGACAATACGACGACCATAAATGTTAGTTCAGCTCGAAAGCGGTCACACCCAGAAGTAGATACGCGCGACGTCGTCGGTCAGACGCTGCTGAGAAAACATTGCTTCTGGTGGAAATGTCGGTCGCGCTTCGCGCGTTAAAATTTCTCCGCCTTTTTCTCTCTATAAACAAACAAAGCTTTCTTCGGGAGTGGTAACGGATAAAACGGTTCGCCATGGAATGCGGTTTCGGACTAACATTAGCGACCCATAAATGTTTGTTCCAGCAAGGCGACGTTGAGAAGTCGATACGTGCAACGTCGCGTCGGACGCTGTTGAGAGAACTGTTCTTGCGAAATTTAATTAGCACCCGTCGAGCGTATTTTTTAATTTGAATTAATTGCCTTCGCATCTTTTTTGTCTTTCAACGGACATATAACGGTTTTCAAATTAATTTTCTTCGTATTACTTTATCTTTCAGCGCACAAATAAGGATTTTTCTAAAACCATTTGAGAACAAATATCAGGCGCATAGTACCACGCGATCAGTAATTATAAATAGACTACACTTTTTTGACAAATGCATGCTTTCCACATTAATTGTCTACTCTCGAAATGATAACGGTAAGTATTCAAGCGAAGTGACTATTACGCCTCGTGTACATATAACTACAAAAACTACAATATAAAAAAACCCTTTTTCCAACCTCTCTACGAACGCAACAAACCGTTCGAGTCCCACTTGACCGCCTCCTAAAATACGATATTCCCATAAACATTCTCAGTCTACTTACAACATAATCGATGCCCAACGAATACAAAACGTCCCCGTAACTCGACGCAAGGCATCGCCGTATCACGCGATAATCCAAACGTCCTCTATGGTAAACACTAAACAGAACACCGCGCAACTTTATTCAGTCCCCGGCGCATTCCAGCCATACCCGGCGAGTAATTCCCATACGCGGGGAACACGGATAAACCATAAAGTAAACTTCCCGGCCGGAGATACAATCCTCATCTCGGAAACGAATCAGCCGTATTCGCCGATCTGCCATAGTCGAAAGAGTCCACTCCGATATTCCTCCGATATACCTCGCTCCCACGTTTCTGTAACCGGGTCGAGACACCGGTTGATCCCACGGGCCACCGCACGGAGGCAAGGAACACCTCGCGCAGGCATTTGCATTCTTATTTCCACCGGTGAGCGGTTTCACGGGCAATATCGCGAAATTTATCGGGGTGCGGTTTGCGATGATATTTTACGCGGCGAGAACCGGCGTGTGTGCGCGCACCGCGCCACGGGCCCACCCATGGCGGGGCCCCGGCGTCACCCCATACGTTTGGTCCCCGCGGTAGGAACGCAACGCGGAGGGCTCGAGGAGGAGGGCGAGTAGGGGGGAGGGTGGATGGGGTGGGGGGTGGGAAACGAAGAAGCGCGCTCGGAAGGGCTGAACCAAGCGGGGAGAGGGACGCAACCATAACCTCGCTATTATTCTGGTATTTATACCAGTGCGCCCGCTGCTCTCACCCACCTAAATCTTCTTAATACGCGCCGGTTAGTGCACTTTATTAAACTCCGCGGTGCTCGTGCGCATACGCGCGTGCCCGTGCTCTTTTACTTTCTTTTTCTTCATCGTCCTTTCTCTCTCGCTCGCTCGCTCGCTCCCTCCCCCCCCCTTCGCTATTTCTCTGTCACGCTCGTTGCGCATCCTTTCGCGCGAAAGGGGTGGGAAGAGGGTAGAAAGCGCTGCAGGACGCCGAATCACCTACACGCTCCAAGGGCCCGGCTCTTCGGATCCAATAAAATATACGCGTAAAGACTTTTCTGCTGGTGCGGTATATTAAATTAGTCGTAATGATCGGGGAACGGGAGTAATTTGCCAGCCGCCGTTGTTTTTATTGAGCGCGCTAATTTTGTACAGAGTTGTTGATTATTAACGCTCAGTTTTTCTTATCAACTTCGTAAATTTGATAGCTTGTGATTTATATATTTCAACTCTCCACGATTTGTTACCATCGAATTATCGCTCGTCAAAATCGTCGATCCTCAAGATCGAGTCACGTTCGAACACCGTGAAACGATTCGATTTATCTACGTCCTTCGGGAAATTTTTGTCGAACGATTATTCGATCGGAAAATTGATTTCATTTACCGCGTCGTAAAAGATAATGTAAGAAATTTATAGTCTCTTGCCCGCGTTTCTTGACTATCGAAACTGTACCCGATTAATCCTCACAACTTCACGGTGCAGATACGTCCTCGGCACTGCCTCGACTTGGCAAAACCCGAAGAGGTATTCTCCCGGCGCGGAAAATTTCGCGTCCATACGGGCGTCAGAAGTGTAAGATAGCAGACCGCGGTGGCATTAAAGTCGATAATTTACTGCCTTTTAAGGAAATCGCTACGGCCCCGACTCTCCACGGTACGCGCGTATTATCCGCTCCTGATCGCCGTGCTCACGCGTGCTTCGCGATCCTTTTTTATTTGCCCCCCCCACCCCCCTTCAAAATAATGAGCTCGCTTCTAAGATCTCAAGCTTTTATCCCAGATTCGAGAGTCGTTACCTTCGTACATTTGACCCGAGCGAAGTGCCGCGATTCCACGGATGCCGGTGTATCGTAGAAACTCCCCGTGTCTAATTTCCCGCGTACACTTTACGTCCACCTTTATCTCACCCGTTAAACCGCCGGATAATCGTTCGTTTATCTTTTTTTTTTTCTTCGATGATCGGTATCGGGAAGCGAATAAAATACGGACTATGAAACATTTTCGTCGAACTCTCGTCGCGCGCATGCGCGCTTATACCCACGTATATTGCGCGGAGGACGTCCGCGCTCTCTCAACGACACGCTCGTTATAATATCGTTTCGCGAATCAGAGGTCTCCCGCTGGAGCAACTTTCGTTCGCAACTCTGCCAGATTTTAGAGTCAAACCCGGGCCGAGTCGTCTCATTTGCATACGCGGCTTGACCCGGGGCACCGAAAAGCACGTTGCAAACGGGTCGGCTTTATAAGACAGTCCCGGAGGAGACACGCTACGCTCGTCTTCCCGTTCCTCTCCCGCTCCGTCATTCAATCTTCGCCCCCCCCCCCCCCCCCCTCCTCAACCTCCTCCGGTCCCCCCCCCTTGCCCCCCCCTACGTACTCTTTTGAGCGTCACCCTCTTTCCACGTACAAGGCGATCGCCGGTGAAAATTTATACTCTCGCAAATTTTTCGAAATCGCCAAAACCGGCCCCGTGGTTCGACAAAACGGTCGCGCGGCAGATTTATATAAAATTGTAATGCCGGGTTGCGCGTGTAACGAGCAAAACCATAAGGCCTACCTACCACGAGCGAGGCCGACGTTAAAGTTAAAGGGGGACTTTTATAGCGGCAACCGCATCGGGGATCGTTATACTTGCCGGGATTTATAGATTTACTTGGACCCCGGCGAGGCACCGGTCCGGTAGTTTGGGGCGCTTTCAGGACAGGGAGGAGTAACGATCGCTTAAAATTCATCGTTTAACGACCGTTTTAAATTCGCTCGCGCGCACGCATTACGCTCCCTTCGAAGTGTGTTTACTTATCGCGTCGCGTTAAAAACGGTCGATGAAAATTAACTCGATGGACGGGGTGAGGGGTTTCGAACGACGCAAAAATCACGGTTTAATCAAAAGTGATCCCTTGATCGACGCCGCGCGGAATATACCTCAGCCTGTTAAGGTTTACATTAATTTTTGCGATATCGCGTTTAATCCTACCTGTGAAGGTGCAGATCGAGAATGGAATATTATTATAATTAACCTATTCGCGCTTTGTTTAAGCATCTTTTCAACATTTCACCGTTACAGGAATTGTCTTTGAATAACACTGTATGCGCGGAAAGGATATTTTAAATACTTAAATGGTTAAATGAATCAATCACGAATAACGCAAGTACACATATGTATATACGATTCACCACTTTTCGCACCGTCTCAGGTATGCTCGATCGAAATCAATTTCACGACAGGGGTTTCCGTAAAAATGACAACGCTACGCGCAAAGTGGCCATTCGGCATCGTGCCGTTACGTATAACGTATCGCGAAATCGACGAGCATAACGGTCGTCGTACTTTTTCCCTCGTTATTCCCCCGGAAATGACTCGCAGGTACCAGGCCGAGGGGCACGATGAATATCGAGGCGAGGTGAAAACCGTGCGACTGGGGGATGGGGCGAATGGTAGGGGGTGGGTAAGACGGGTACAGGAAGAGACCTTGAGTCATAGGAATAGGTAAGGCCACGTACGTGGAAGTCGAGTCAAGGCGGGTCGAGTAAGCACGAACGAGCGAAAGACAGCGTCGTAATCACATTACCGTGATTTTTTCGCGGCGACCGGCTATTAATTCCGCGGGTGTACATATATGCCCGCCGCGAAAGAAGAGGAGGAAGGAAGAGGTGAACGGGAGGAGAAGAAGAAGAAGAAGAAGAAGAATACGTTGGCGCAAGGAAAGTGAGAGAAAGACGAACAACTTGGCGAAGAAGAAAGAGGAATGGAAAGAAGGAAGAACTGGAAGAAAGAAGAATAAGAAAGGGACGGAGGATAGAGCCGGTGCGATGGTAGGACGAGGACGAAGAAGAAGAGGAAGAAGAAGAAGAAGAAGAAGAGGAAGAAGACCTGCCGGGTACAGGCCTGGGACCCCACCTAAGCATCTCAGCGCGGCCCCTAAGCATCGGTGTGCGGGTGTGGCGAATACGTGCTGGGGTCGACGGGTCGAACCTCGACGGACCCCTGGACCCCTGGACCCCTGGAACCTGGATCTTCGTGCCCGTGAACGCACGCAGCACACCGCGTACGAGGCAACGCGAGCTGGTGCTCGTACTTACACCGGGTATGAGAGACGCGAGGGGGAGGGAGCCAGAGAGAGAGAGAGGAGAGGAGAGGAGAGGAGAATGGGAGGGAGCGTGCGCGCAAAGAGGTACGGATGTGCAGGCCAGCACACGCACGCACCCGAGCGGGTGGTTGAGCGCGAATAGACATAGGCGTGGGAGAGTTCATTCAGCGAAGATACTATCGCCGATTTTATTTCAAGGCGGATATATCTATGCCCGTTAACCGAGAGGAGCGACCAACGGGAGATGTTCCTAAGCGAGAGATGCATGCCGCGCCAACGTACCGTGGAGTACACCGGCAACGCGCGAGTAGGATTTAAATTAGAAAGATAATTTTCTATTAGTTGCGCGTGATAAACGCGCCGTTGTTCGCTTCACGGTGATACCGCGGAAGGTTCTCAATTTCCTTTATGGACGCTAGTCGTGAACGTACCGGACGTCGGGGCGAAACCGGCGGAAAGGAGAGTCTCGAGATTCATTTTATCTGGATGTACGGCGATAGAGTTATTGGAGGTCGTCGGGCAAATTTGACCCGTCGTTATCGTTTACACGTTAGGCGCGACTCGTATTAAAGGCGCGCGGTAAGAGCGAGTGGCGCGCGCGCGATTAGGAAGACGAGCGTCGATCGGTTTTCACGTCGAAAGAAATTCGCACGCGCTGAGATATATTTGAGTAGAATTTACTCCGAAATTCGCGTGTACCGGTTGCGCCTTCGGTGAGATTTAAATTGTCCAATCACGCTTACACCCTCTCTCCTCGCTCGTTCGGCAGCGGTAAGCGCAGATTGCTTTAATTCCAATTGCAAATCAGAATGAAACTACGAATACTCACCTATCCGTCCGATGAAAAGTCCGACGTCGGGGAATAACCGTGCGATGGCAGCGAGGATAAGAGAGAAAAAAAAAATAGAAAAAAGAACTGGCGAGCGGAACACGAATCGCTACTGTGAATTCAACCAGCACGATTCGTATGAATTATGCGTAGATAGGAAGTGAGCCGTTCATCTATTGTCCATGCAAATCTCGCGGGAGTGCGCTAGCTCCTCGCCGACGGACGAAACATACGCCGCGGCTCTCGCGGCGCCCTTACGTCTTGGGCTCTTAATAGTATTGAAATTGCTAGTTAGACGCATAATCGAGTTATAACTTTTACCGCGAATGATGAAGGTGGATGCCACGGCCGCGCGATGCTCGAGGAGAGCGCACCCCGATCGTGCGAGAACCCACCGCGGCTAATGAAAACGAAACCCCTCGGAGATAGTCGGTGGAACTACTTTCTGGGGGAAAGGTGCCTCACTATCCGTGGCTACTGTGAGAAGCTATTTCCTTGCCCTGCAATTTCGCGTACGCTATTTTGAAACCCACCTCTCGCGCTCACCCCCCCCCCCCCCCACCCTCACTAACCCTTTCTTTCTCTAATGATTTATATCGCTCGTTCGAATCTACCGCGCGGTTCGAAATCAATTGTAGGCGAATACGCGAGCCTCGAGACACCGGGGTTATAACGCATAACGTCCGACGTTCGCGTGTCCCAGGATCCCTCGCGATACTTTCTAAATCGCGCGCGACGAGATAAATATTAATCCGTCGATGAAGACACGACGGGCATTGAAATCAATTGCGCGATACCAGACGCCGAATTGGGATGAAGCGTACGACGTTTCCGTTACCGAGGAGTGTTTGAAAAGCTTTCGCTTCAAATATCAATCTCTCGATTAAACTTCCACGCGTATCGTAAGCAACAACACGAGATACCGAATTATGATAAACGTCGAATGCTCGGTGATATCGAGAATTATTTTAATACAATTTCCAAAGCGCGTCCTACGAAATTAATATTAATTTTTCGGTAAACGTTCCAGGAGTCTTTGAATTAATCGCAAGACAACGGTATACCTCGAATCTCCGTGCTTCCAAGGATCTTTCCAGTATTCGCGAAGATCGAGATGCATAGTCGCGAAAGAAATCGAAATCCCCCGAGAACGTTCTATTCGCAATCCCCGATAACAGAGAGGCCCATTGTTTTATCGCGCATACCCCTCCACTTATTAGAATATCCGCGAGCGATCTTTGACCTCGGCAGGAATCCTGGCACGTCCGGCATATGATGAGACGTCCGAGAGGTATCGCCGCACTCCCCTATCGCCTTTTGTTGCGGCTCTATCGCACCGTTCCACGGAACACGTTCGCTTTCCGTGTCTCCTTCGCGCGCCCGTCCGAACGAGGTGGAGGAAGAAAAAAGAAATAAAAAAAAGGGATAAAGAAGAAGTAAAGAGAGAGAGAGAGAGAGGGAGAAAAAAAAGAAGGAGAGAAAAATCACGGCCGCGGATGACACCGATCGGTGCCGATCATGGACAATGCTTCATTAGAGCATTGTCGATGCACAATATCGCACAATTAGCCCCGTGCTCGAGCGTTCCGTGCTTTTAAAAGGTCTCGCCTCGCGCGAGAGATGATCCCACCACCGCCACCATCGGCATCGCCACCATGATCAAACGATCGGCATCGATCGATGATCCCTCGATCCGGCCGTTACGTGGCTGCATTATATGCCGGACATAATGCTCTTCTTTATGCCCGTGCCTCTTATACCGCTAAAATCTCCACGGTATCTTTCGTTCACCCTCGCAACCGCCAACTCGGATACTGCGTGCATTGTGCGCGAGCCTTCCGTACCACCAGGAAGTTGAGAGTGTGCGAGGACGTCGGTGTCGAGGCGCATTGTTGGATCGTAATTAACGGCTAAGTAGGAGTTCGTTTACGCGGCGCCGAGATGCAACGATAATCGCTGAGGTACGTACATACGTGCGACGGTCAAACGTGCGTGCGGATTTCGGAATGCGACGTGGCGAACAAGTATTTTGCCGAACGTATTGTTGCGATTTTTTTCTATCACTTAGGGGGGAGTGGTATGGAAGGTATTGGTAGTTCAAATTTCTTCGTGGGCTTTCGACGCAACGGTACTTTCGAAGGTGAGATGTATAACGCGGAACTCTGGTCACCGAATTCTACTTCGACGTTTAAACCGAAATTTATATTATCGAATCGCGCAGTTCTAATCCGATCTCGTAATTTTCCTGCCCATTTCTCGCGAATCTCAGAAAACTCTCCGCGATTCCACCCCGACGCGTAAACTTTTGACGTTCCCAGTATTAACGTCAGCGAGCGGATCTTTGTTCCCCGGAGAATGCCGAAGAATGCCGACGAGCATGCTGCGCCTGATAAAATGAAAACAAAGAAAAAGAAAAAAAAGAAAAGGCAGATAAAAAGAAAATTAGTCCCCAGAGTGTATAATGCAGGAACGACTTCAGGGATCGAGATTCGAGCGCGTCGTTAAACTCCAGGACGATAGGGATTCTCCCGCGGCGGATTCTTCCTCGGTATAACCTACGTTCAGCCCGTGTATATATCGGTGTTGCGAGAATAGATACACCTATCCGGGACCTTCCGTCACGACAAAGTCCCGTGCTAATGAAAATTCCGGTAAAGCATATACGTGGAGGGGAACTCGGGTGGAATGCGGTCCAATTAGAAGACGGTTGCTCGGTCCACGGTCTCTTCCCGGGTACGAGGTGGGGTGGGAGAATTGGTTTATTACATCGAACCTGGAGATACGGTTCTCCCACTAATGGTGATTTCGTTTCAGGGTCTCCTCTGTTACAAGTCGGTGCGTATATTGTGCGCGCTATCTTCTTTATAAGGCACGCTCTTCTCTCACCTCGTCTATCCGCTTTTCCCTCGGCGCGGTTCTGTCTTCTCGGAAAGTCTCCTTCGCCGCGCTAACGAATCAATTCGATGTTGATTAATGTACCGCTTCGGGGCCCTCCTCTAATTACGCAAGAGTTATTACACGATTGGTCATCGGCGACTATTACGCGTATCCTCGCCGCGGATACCGGACGGATTAATATTCTTTTTCTCCCGCGTTTGTGAATATTTCGGTGAGCTACCGTGTCGAATCGGAACGATTTGCATCGTGTCCTTGGGTCTATTCTAATGTTTGAAATCTATTTCAGGCTATTCTCGTGACTATTTTTCTCTAGTCGGTTAAATATGTAAATTCATTTCGTTGAATAGCGATTGGAAATATCGACGATATTAATACGCTCTCTCGCGACATTGCCAATATTCTCGAGCGCAACTATTTCGGGAAGGCAATATTTTTTTTAAATTCATTTTTTAATACAGTTTGACCACGTCGAAAAATCCTGTTCGTTCTTTCCGGAAAAAATACAAGGTCTAGTCTCGCGTACTTGTACTTGGCCCGAGACAAGACCTACTCGTGGCCAGTTATACAAAAATATTCAAAAGATACCGTCATTCAATATCGATATCAATTTTATATTCAAAGCGACAGCGAGTCGGGATGTAAGAAACATTTGAAAAATTTGGGTAAGAAACTCGATTCGAACGTTGTCAATATTTCATTACAATACAAAACAGCGTCACCGTCGAGGCTCTTTCGTAACTCCTCGTTGCATTCTAATGGTGCTCCACGGTTCCGATTGTAATCGCCGTAATTACAGGCGATACATTCCTACCTTCCCAATGTTATACCATTATTCTCCGGAGCGCTTACATAACGCAAAAAGACGAACGTCGGGCGGTGATGAGGCTGGAAATCTCGGCCGACGGTCAATCCCGATCGGAAGCGGCGAAGAAGAGTTCCTCGAAGCTATTAACGCGAACCGTGATTCGACGAGATGGCGGCGGTGGTGGTGGGGCCCCACCGGCAGGGCCCCCCCCCCCCCCGCCCCCCAACCAACCCGCGCCGTCGGGGCATCGTCGGCGCGGCAACGAGAGAGGCGAAGTTTCTCTCGAAAGCTTTTAAACGATCACGAGGAAGGAAGACACCGGTGAACCTGTCCGTCACGTCGCTGGAGCTGAGAGACGACGAGCAGCACCCACTTCTTCTGGGGCCCACTCTTCGGGGGAGCGTACCGCGTGGCATGCCGCGGACCCCGGTGGGAGGTGAGAGGTTAGGCAAACACGGGGCCTTATCTGATGGCCCGTCAGCGGCTCTCCGGCCCTTCTGCGGCCTCCGCCGGCAGACCTTCCGCCGTGCCCCGTATAACGCATTGTCCGTAACGGCTATGCTGCGGGGAGACGAGATGTAGAGCCCCTCGGAGAGCCCTCGAGAGAGAGAGAGAGAGAGAGGTTACGCGGGGCCGAGCAATAATGGGCGGGTGGATCCCTTCCGTTTTGATAGATTCAATTTCGGCTCCTGTCATTCGGGAGGAACCGTGGAATGGAAATCGAAGATGTAGATCGTGATGGGGAACAAAAGCCGAGCCTCGATGAAGGGCGCGAGGAGCTAGCGTTGCGGTCCGGTCGCGGGGAAAAAGATATTGTTTTTCAAAGTGGTTCGATGCTACGGAGATTTCGTTGTCGGCGAGATCGAGGCGCGCGATTCGAGCTATTAAGAGCGTTTCGATCTTCAATGGGGTTCGATTTCGAAATTTCCTCTATTCTCCGGGAGGTCAGATACAGATCGACGGGAGATGATATTTAAGGTTCGTGAAAGCGCGTCGTTTCTCGTGCGCGCGTACACGCAGGTATGTAGAGATCGTTGCATCTCGTCTCGACAGGTACATCCAACCATCGTACGCGCCACTCTCGCCGATCGAACTCGTTCCCTCGACGCCCCCTATACAGATTTCGTGGCTTCGACCTCGTTCGATCGCTCCTCGCGATACCACCTCTCCACGAAACATTTTTCTTTCGGTAAACTCTTCTTTTGTCTATCGTCGCGGCTCGGTCGACAGTGATATCCGCGTAGAATCTTTTCCCCGTCGACGCTTATACGTAACGAGGTAAGGATAAGTAACCCCGCCTCACGGATACCAGTACTCTAGCATTAGATTATATAATACTTACACGTGTAAAGACTCGTTTTGTAGTACCGCTCTTCCTTCTCTCGAACACGATCTAAACCACCTTAAGTGCTCAATGCTCTCTCGATTAAAAGACTTTCAAAAGGGATAAAGAAAGAGAGGGAGAGTGAGTGAGAGATCGCCTCGTTGGGTCCCAAGCCACGCGTTCCCCTCGACGACTCTATCGCCGTGGCAAAGTGTCCTAGAAAGCACCACGGCGACTTGTATCCCCCCCCCCCCCCCTTCCCCCGAGTAACCGCATCGCCGGGCAAAATCTTCTACCATAAATATGGCACCGGTACCGTAATTGAGACGGCTCTATCGGCCGTCCACTAAATCCAAAGTATCCCATCCACCATTCGCGCAGCCGAGCGTTCTGGTTGTACCGCGCCGCGGCGCCGGTGACTTACTAACGTTGAACGGCGTTCCCTCTTGTACACGGTCCCCCGGCCATCGGAGAATGCATTAACAAATTAATTCCGCTCCTATCTCACTCCCACTTCATCATTCCGCATCCACCGGTTATCCCTACGCGCCGCGGCAACCACAACCTAGCATCGCCGTGTACGAAATTCCGGGAAGCCGTGTCGACGAAATTTACGCGTGCCGCATAAATACGCAATGTGATCATCACGCGCGGGAGGGGTGTCGGGGTGAGGGGCGGAGGGGGCAGAGGGAACGGGGAGTGATTCAGGGGGTGTGTTGGCATTCCCGCCTTAAGACAAGCGACCGGTACCGATTTAGGATCCAATCGGCCGAGTTTATGCGAGCTTCGCAGCTGGATGCATCGCCGGTCTTATTTCACGGTAACGTTATTACGCGAGAGTCGAGCCTCGATCGCGCGGCCACGCTCGTACGCGTGTACGTGGCTCGCGTACAACGACGGTTATCCGACGGTTCAACGGTTCACAGGGTGTCCCACGAACCTACGACAGCGGGTTCCGAACAGTAACGTCCCGTTGGGAGAGAATCGTTTCAGGGTTTCTTCGAGAATCCCCTCGCGCTGGGGATAAATGGAGAAGCGTCGTGTTCATGGAAGTTTTAAGACAGTCCGTGGGGGTAGTCGATTATCGGAACAAATTTTTCAATTCGTCACGATTTTACTTTGCGAGAACAAACGTGGTGTACTGTTGGGTATAAAAGATCTCATGCTTTATCGAAAATTTTAATTACAAACAGACGAATGAGATTCGTGTACAGAAACCTCGAATCACTGAAAGTTTGTGCCACGGCAGAGGGAGATTCTGAGCAAATTTTCAGAGTATTATAATTTCTTTCGCACGGTTATACGTTACGCGTCATCGAGCAGGGGGGGGTACTTCAGAAAAGACTGAGGAGCCGTCATGATTTCTTTTAGCTCGGACAAAATATTATACGTAGCTCGAAGAGGATTGGCGGGAGAGGATACGATAAGACAGGTAAATTACCGTAACTGGACGCCGCGCGAATCGGTATCGTATTAATTCGAGACACCCCGTAGATACCCCCCGATCGTGCTGGCAGCGTCCCACTCGAAGATAGGCTTGTTCGGTAATTAGGCGGTCGGAAGGTGGCCGCGGGGGGTCCGTTTTGCCTCGAGGTTGGATGCGCGTGGGCGTGCGGGTACGTGAGCGGCTTAAAATGTTGCTGGCGAAATTGACGGCGACTCTCTAATTAGCCGCGCGACCGACCACTTCTACCGATTCTCACTCGATCTCTCACCTTTTTCAATGAGTTATCATTGACGGGCAACGAGATCGCGCCGATTCGTTCGCGTTCACGCGCGAAGTGGTGTCAATTTGCGAAAACCCTCGATCGAAATTCAACGGCGTTTCGCGCAACCAGTTTCGTGAGAAGGGCCTGAGAATCTTTCAATTCTGTCGTGTAAGCGAGACGCGTGTGAGCGTTTGAAATTGTATGTAGCGTTTACGAGGAATGAATTTTGTAAGCTAATGGCACTTATTCGGTTAATAATAATGGAAGGAAAGATTAATTTTAAGCCTGAAAGGTATTTCTCACGGAAAGTTACTAAAAGGCTATTGCACTTTTAAAAAGATTAATTTTTTAATCTGGTTTGACCACTTCGAACACCACCGTTCGTTCTTTCCTGAAAAGATACAAGGTCTTGGTTCACGCGTACTTCAGCTTGGCTCCAAACAAGACCTTGCCTCTCGAAAATTAAATTAACAGGAAACAGAATCCAAACTTCGCTTTGTAAAGCTTGTATTCTTAAATCAAAGTGCCTTTCTACAGAATACTTCTTCGCTTCAAGTTTCCCTCAAACAAAATCGATATCGCATCAGCGTGGAGCAATATTCACCCAATAATTTCGCAAAACGAAACTGCTTTGCGATAAATTCCTCGTCGAGCGCACCCCTCTTGTCATTTCTCGAAATTCTCGTGAATCAGCCGAAACCTTGAGCATGGCGAAGCAGCGAGAAGAAACAGTCTCGCGATGAATGTTCCCATCTGACGGAAAGGGGAATAGTCTTCGAGACTTGACAGAGGGAGAGAGATGGAGAGAGAGAGAGAGAGGGACAGATAGAGAGAGAGAGAGAGAGAGAGAGAGAAGGACGTCCTCTGTGCTGCCCACGCGCTCGCGAACATCTCTCGTATGAAGACATAAATCAAACGCTTTCGTGGACGATGCTCGCAATTACATACGCGTAAGCGTAACGTAATATATAATGACGCACGCACGGCGTGGGGTACGTACGAGGGCTCGTTATAATATGCGCCTGGTTCGTTTCCGAGCGGATCTTCCTCTCGCAGTTACCATCTTTTGCACGCGAGACAACCGATGATAGTGTGGGAGTTGCGCCAATTTGCTTGGTATTTGGACCGCCCTTTTACATAACGAGATGCCCTTTCACCCCTCCCGTGGAAGAACGATCGACTCGCGCCATATCGCGTTCCGCTGAAACTTACGAATCGCGCGGTACGTCGGTGACGCGCGAACATTTTCGAAATTTATTTTCAAACTCTTCGATATATATACATCTTAAACGTGAAAATCGGTTCCGCTAGATCGCTTCGTACCAGCATCGGGAATAGAATATTATTTAAACGCCTCACGGTATCCCGTCAAACATCATTGCAACGAACAAGCGCGAACGCGGCAGGGTTTAGAAATTTCCTCCAGACGTCGCTCCCTTTTCCCCGCTGAACAACGGAGAAATCTCGATAACGGCACCGGGAAACATTTTACAACTCTTTCGCTCGTTATCTCGTCCACACTTTGGTTTTTAACGTCTTACCGTACCGTGCCTCTCACCCGATACTATTTCCGACGAGAAGAGGTCTCGCTCGCGCCGATAAATCACTCCTCGATCCTATCGATCTTCGCCGCGCGTCGACAAGTCCGAAGGGAGACAATATTGCCCGACAATGGGCCGACGAACTGGACGGGCCAGCCACGAGGATCGCCGTGGATGTGTTTGCCCTCTTTTAACGTCCTCGGTGCTGTCGAAGACAGTCAACGTTTGCTCGGCAATTATGTAACCCCGTCAAACTGTTTCACCAAACATAGTCGGAGGAGAGTGCACGTTCACACGGCAATATACTACGGGGTCCGACGACAAAAGACGGGCCCGTTACAGATCTCCTTCCGCTTGTTTGACTATCTCACGGATGCCACGATATACTCGTCATCGATCGACGTAAGGAGTCCACGCGTCCGTGTCTTCCGCGGAGTGATGGCATAATACATTACTCGAGACCCACGGGGGCGATATCGCTTTTCAAAATATTTGTACTCTCTTGGTTCGATTTCTTGCTTCATCGGGTATACGAATGAACGAGAGAAATTACGGTACTGGTATAATTAGGAGGTTCCCACGTCCTAAGATATGGAACTAGTGATACGATGTAAGGTTCAATTAATGATATTAGAGATTCTAGTGGAAAAGTATGTATACGCGTATCGCTTTCTATATTGGTTATTCAAAATTTCAAGCGAGGCTCGATTAAGGGTAAATATTGTAACTCTCTTCGTCCAATTTCTTGCTCGATCTGCCAATAAAAGACTACACTAATTATATCAGTTGGGTAACATCTCTTATTAAATTATACTTCTGATTTGCCACGAGACCTTGTGATAAACACAAATATATAAATCCGCGACGCATAGTATTTACGTAAGTCTCGCGAATACGGTTTGAGAAAAAGCGGTAGCGTTAAAAAAGAAACCCGGAATAATTTATACCCAGTTACACCAGACTCGTTATTTTATATCGTTCGTATCAAAAATTCTGATTTAATTTTTCTCCGCTCAACTTTCGTAGACCGGTATCCTTTCCTATAATTTTGCTTTCACCGTAACCGCGATAAATTTCGAACGATCCTGTTCTACGAAAACGTCAGAGGCGTCGAGAAGAATAGCAGAATTTATGCGAGATACGTTAACCCACTTTTACCGCGAATCCTAAAAAGTTTCGGCGTCGCCCGTCGTCGTCGTCGGTGCGCGCACTTTCCGGGTTCGCACGAATCTTAGGCTCCCGACGCGACGCCCCCCGGCCACGGGCGAGCGGCCCGTTAACAACAAATTATATCAATTTGTTAGTGGCGCGAGAGCGGATAGGTCTGCGGGGGTGGCGCGTTGCGTGCGTGTTTCAGGGCCGTAGATCATTCCGTGCGGGTTCGCAAAGGCGTGGAAGAAAAAGGACCACGATTATGCCTCGGAGAGCTATCGGAGTTTTAGAAAATACGGTTCGGAACGAGAGCGATACACGTATACGCACCGAGTAAACCTGTGGCGCACAATCGTATCGTAAAAAGATTCCCATCAATTACGTTACGGTCAATCGATCTCGCGTATCGCCCGGTGCGATATTTCATTTGGCCGTTTCTCCTATCCGGTCTATTTATCGGTTGAAAAATCACGCCACTTTATCACGGAGGCTAATTTCAGGCCGCGACAGTGATCGAGGCGTGTTCGTGCCTTCTGTCAGCCCCGGGACGATGAAAGAACCGGCGTGAAGACAAAGTATTTTGTAAAAAAATACATCGTTTATAGATTATTTTTGAAAACGTATTGATAATATTGTAATGTCTCTTTTATTAATAATCACCTTCGGTGATTACGAAATATTACATCCGTGTAATATTCGAAAAGGATATTTTTAAAAATATATAGACTAGCTTAAATAAACCATTTAATATATACTATTCAAACGTGTTTCAATTAAATATTGTCCAAAGTGTTGAAAACGATTATTAATGTGATATCAACAAAATTTTAATAAATACTACCACACGATATACCATAAAACATTTACCTAGAACATTCCCATGCTTCTCGTACCACGAAACAAAATAGCAAAAAGAGCCGACATTTGCACGCCGGATATTAAAAAGAGAACCCGATGTCCGCACTGGCGGGGGTGGTAGGTTAAGTCGAGAAATATGACGATGAAATAGATCGCGGTTGCGTAGGTGTGCCCAGGGTGAGCGGGGGTGTCAGGGAATACGAAATTGAGCCCATTTGTTTCCGAGTGGTCTCTGCGAGAGCCAGGCCGCCGTGCCCCGGGGAACCCCTCTTTTCTTTTTTTTTTTTCTTTTTAGCCTTCACGTACATCCCACCCCCGTCTTCCACGTTCGCGTCGACCCCATCCCGGTTGCCTCGCCTCGGTCTAATATCATAAATCCGTCGAGGTGTTAATACGTTCGCACACTCCACGGCTCTTTCGAAACGATATAGCAACGTTCACGGATTCGGCCTCACGCGGAGTTGCGCTCGTGGACCTCGTCGCGCCCTTTGTCCTCGCGATACGTCCACCTTTTATTTGTCTTCCGTCGCTGAGCACCACGCGCGAATTTGAATGGCACGGTTGCGATGCGCGATGGGAGAAGGAAACTCGTGCGAAAGTATCAGGGGCATCGGATAGAAATTTATTATTTTTACGTGTCGCAGCGTTTTGAGCACATTGTCAGTTTGCGCCCGGACGCGATGGTGTGAGGATCTTCGTGATATGAAAATTATCGTGGCGAAAGTACCCGAGGAGTTTTTGAGAAACTTACGGTCGCGGATACTCGAGTATTCGCCGCAGCGACGCAACTGTTCTCTCTCCCGTCTCTTTCTCTCTCTCTCTCATCCGTTGAGTCCGGGAATTATCGCAACGCTCCGTGAAACATAATAATTAGTTCCAGTTTAGCGAGGTAATGAGCGCCGGGCTCCATTACCGACCTCATAATTGTAACCAAACCCCTATTAAAATCGACCTTATAAATGCGTGCCCTCTCTCTCTCTCTCTCTCCCACTCTCTCTATCTCTCTCTCTCCCTCGCTCTCCGGACTTACTCCACGGCTCTCGAGGAACGCTATCTTTCTCGAATCGCATACCCTCGCTCGTGCGATGCACCGCGAATAACACCCTATAATTTCCGACATACTATACCGCCACGGTGTTATCCGACCGATCCTCGTGGATCTCCGCCGATCGGTTGGTTTCGCTCGATTTCGAGATAGGATTTTGCGCGGCTTCCTCGATATCTCCGCGAAAGGGTTCGATGGTCGCGATCCTCGTTGCGGCGGAAATGTAATTGTGGAATGTCGAGTGTCGATGCACGGCGATTGGTTTCAGTTACGTTATATTCGCAATTTTAATTAACCGATTGTCCGCGGGATGTTTAGGGAGTTTCTACACCAGTGTACTAAAATGATAAGAACCGAATCCCATTTCTGAAAATAGTGAGGGCTTTACTGTAAAAACGGAATCCCACTTCGCGTAACTTTGAGGCGTTTCGGGAAAGGATTCAGCTCGATCACCAATAAATAAAATGGATGGTTAGGAAAAGTCTTTATACCGGTCCAGGACTGCACTCTTTCGATCTGGCGAAAAGATCGTCAGCACTCGTCAAACGTCAGCGCATTTCAACACGGAATCTCTGAATGCATCGATACGCGTCATCGACTCGCTAAGCACTTGGGAATGCAGCGTCGCATTACATACTTTACAATGAAAACTTTTAATAGAAGTATCACCGACAAACAACTCGGGGAAGCTAAAGAGACGAGATATAATTTTTGCATTTTTCGATAACGAATCGAGAGACATGGTTACTCTCAATAAAAAATAATGAAAGCGCGGAGTTTAACGAATATGAAAAGAAAACGAGGCTCATTCCATTTATCGATCGGTTCATCGAAACAGATCCATCTACCTTGATCAAATACAAAACACAATTTTTCACGCATTGGCCCACCAATACTTTACCACGAGTTCCTCAAACCTTGTTAAATCCAGTTGGACCTTATTACAAGAAACTTTCCCCCAGCCTCGTAATAATGATCGCGCATTCCCGTAATACAGTTATAATTAATAATATTACATCCACAATTACGGGTCTCAGTATTTATTTTCCCTCAATCTATCGGCCACGACGATCTACGCGAGGCACGTCTCACCGGTGCGTAACGAGCCGTCTCGCGTGCGAGGATTAAGTCCGAGTTCCATAATTTATACGCTGTATCGCGGCGCATAAATTAATACTATGTAATACGCATCCCGCGAACACGCTCGGTAACTCGCGGTACTCACGGACGGACGGCCGAGAGGAGATCGAATCGAAAGCTTGGGCGCTGATGATCGTCAAGACGCGCTCGCGAGTCTCGCGGATGTTCGTCGAGTTTCGTGCTAAAGACTCGTCGGTTTACAACGGCTTCCCGACGATCAATTATTGTCCCCCCCCCCCCCCCCCAACGTGTAACGTTCCCGCCGATATTCGCCCTCCGCCACTCAAATTTTCCCGGCCTAATTATACCGATCGCGGTTAATCGAACACGACTCCACGATCGCCGCTCGTTCGCTCGACGAGTTTATCCGTCGTCCCGTCGAGACCTCTCGAAGGGCTAGGGCGTTCTCAAGGACAATAGGTATTCTACCGGGCGAGAGACATGCGATTCACCGCCAATAGACGACCGGGGAAGGATCGGAGGTCATACTCGATCCGAGCAGATAAGAGCACGAGCCGCCGCGATTTTACCGCGAGCGGCACACTTCAAAAGCGGACTCGCGGTGCGCGTACGGCTAAACTCGACTCGCGTGAATTTCCGATCCGGATTATATTAAGATAAACCCCGCGATGGGCGTGACCGGCGCGGCGCCGCCGCGGCGATCTCGTTACAATTTCGGAAAGGTGGAGGGAGATCGGCTGTTACCGAGATCACGATCGAGGGTTAGGAATCGTTTCAGCGGTTCATCGGGCGAAACCGTTCGTTCCGATCGTATCGGTTCGGAGCTAGATCTCTTTTGTACTCGGTCGAGAAATAATTTATCGCGAGGGGGTATCGCGTGCATTATTCGAATTCTCGTGTTAACGTTATTCGCGTTGGTCCTTTCATCGAGAGTGATGGAGATCGCGATATTTAATATTATTCGTGTCACGAGCGGTCGAATGACCGTTTCTTAAATTTCTTCTAGAATTTCTTACATTCGTTATTGCAACGTCACTTAACTTTGATGTTAGCCGGTTAAGTGTTAAAATATTCGTTATCTATATAGTATAGTAAAATTAGATAAAAAGTTTACCTTAATTTTACTAGACTAATATAATAAAGAGAAGCTATTACTTTTTGCTTCATTCTATATTAAGAAACATAAGTTATTTGAAAGATCGGTCATTTGACCAGTCACGGTACGAATAGGTACCTACACGTAAAGTGCAAGTTGGACGCGTGCCGGAGCGAGGCCATTGCGCGCGGTGAATCATATAAAATTCATTGTCCATACGCAGAATTCTTACATTAATATCAGCGATACCCCGTATCGATATCGATAGGAATAAAAACATCAACGGTTTTGCGAATTCCCTAACCGAAGTTCCTAGCATTTCAACATAACCGACGGAGTTCTCCTCGATATCGATGATAATCAGGACGTCTTCTCAATTGTCGCGCAACGCAGGTGCACGAATCAACCGAGAGAGTTCCGTACGATGGACCACTTGCCTCGGAGCGCATTCGGTGTAATTAAGATTCTTACATTACCATCGCTGATACCATTCTCCCTATTAATAACGACTACCAACCACGATATCCACGTAACAACAGTAGTCCCGTGCTACGTCGCTCGTTAATATTCCGTCGCGGCTACCCGGTTTAACGGGGCAGAAAACGCGGAAAGACAAACTGCGCCTCACGGCGCGCATTTATTTAGTTATAATTACCAGCTCGACCCCTTATTTCCCAACGTAGCGGCGGCGCAACGTCCGTTTTCTGCCCGGGCATACACACGATTAACGCGCGAGATTAGGCCCACTTCTGCCCCGTTACTCTCTACCGGTGTTACGAGATTCGCGTGGATCGTGAAATAAGATTCAAACGGTCGTTCGTTACGTCGGTGGAACGTGCTCCTGATTGGCGTTTGCCCGATCCACTTTACAAGAGGCGCACCGGCACCGTGCCGAGATAAAGGCCCGATTTTACGGGGCCTCACGGAACTACGCGAAGAGCCGTTCGGCTGGCCATCACACCGCGGGCTGATCGAGGAAGGCATAAAGGGTGCCGACGGGCATTGTCTGGCGTTTAGTGCTGGCCCGACCTTTGGTACATGTATCGCGGGTCCCTCTCGGCATCCCGATGAGCTTCTTTAAACGTTTCTCCCGGACCCTCCCCCCCCCGTACCCCCTCCTCCCCCTTCCACGTCCGTGAAGGGCACGTCTTACGTTTCGCGGCGGAGTCGTAATACCCGCGCTTACGACTCTGCGTCTCGCACCTCTCGATCGAGACGACGAGTCTTCTGGACTCGGTGTTTTATAACTTCCGCTCAAGTTGGCTCTCGTTCCGTGCAGTCTCGAATGACCATTTGAATGCGGACGAGAGCGACGGAGTCTCGACGTATTACCAAAGTACGAGCAATGAGACTTCTAAGCGCGCAAGTGTGAGAATAATTAATTTTTTTAAATCGCCGTACTCCCGTATACCTCGAATATGGGAGTTTCGCGTGAATGATATTTATCTCATTAGTGCGCGAAGTTATAAAGTCTTATTCTGTAGCGTGTATGCCTTTGAGGAAACTACATGCACTAAATACTAATATAGTGTCTACTAATGTGTGTATATGAGAACATATGTGTATTGAAATTTATTTGTGATAAATTGCAAATATTATGCAACCTGATCTTTTGATACTGTAGAAATATATGCATTAATGGATTAAAACGTTTAAAACGATACGTTAAAAATTGTCACTGGCCGTTGCTATTTTGCGAACGATTATAGTTTCGTCGAAATGTCCGTCGTACCTTTGACGCAACGCGCGCGTTGCTGTCCTCGTTGACGAGATTACCATCACATTGCAACGTCTGGCAGAGTTTCTTCGAAAAATTCGCGATCAATGTCGAGGGAAACGGAGAGACGTAGCGCGAGTAGCGCGAGATGTCATCGGTTTATTTTGAGAAAATGAGTACCGACGATGAGCGTTCACCACGGATCGCAAGGAATTCTAAATGCAGGCTAGCAATTTCTTCTCGCGCGCACATCTCCGCCTGTAAATCTATAATTGCTATCAATGCTAACTATTTATATCTATCTCTTGTCGGGGAGTGATTGCAAAAAATGGCAACGCGATTCTTCATTCCAATGTCGTATCTTGGCAGGTTGTTTTCCCCGAGTTCCGCGTATCACCGCATTAGCATTTTCATTTGAGCGTCGTTAGGCGTTATTAGAAGGAAAAAAGAAAACTGAGAGAAACAGCCGCTGATCCTTCCTCTCTCTCTCTCCCTCCATCCCTCTCTCCCCCCCTCTCTCTCTCTCTCCCTCTCTCTCTGTCTCTCTCCCGTTGCCTCAACGGTCCGATAACGGACGACGGTTTTTATCTCGTTAACTCTTTTTCGATAAACGCGTTGCCGGTCGTCGGTGCGCCTCGAGGATCATTTCGCGGCTCGCACGCAGAAATTCCTTCCTGGGAAATTAAGCGGAGTTTCAGAAATCGACGTGCACCTGGGGGGTCGTCGCAGGACACTCTTTAACAGAGAACGTTACCTGCACCGTGCAAATGTAAACGGCCGTTACTCCCTGACCTCGTCGTATCTCCTGTTTCCCAGGTTGACACCGCGGCGCATACGCGTTAAACTGAGAATAGGATAAACCTGACTTTCTGTATACCGTTTTATGGATTTGCCCGTCGAGCCATAAAGGATAACGCCGCGCGCCGGGAACGTATTACATTTATGTATGCGTATATCACGCATCTAATTGTAGGTAAACGAATGGGGTATTACGCCGATTATTAATGCCAGGATAATCGTCGTTGTCGGCGGCGGAATCTTTTCTTTTTTCTTTGTCCACGTTTGGCCTGCCCGCGAAATAATTTTCGTTGTCGCGAGCAAAGCGGTGTATCCTGGAACACCTTCGATTCTTTTCGTTTCGCGCGCCATACGCGCTGCACGTACTCTCCGCCGTAAACGCAGAAATGGTAATAACGATAATAGTGGTGGTAACGGTAACGATAGTGGTGACGGTAGTAATACCACTCGTAACTAGAATAAAGGCCCAGATAATAATACAAACGCGCGCAATGAAATTCAGCGAGACGCTCGTAGGAACGCAACGTTGTGGGAAGAAAGTTCTAACGCGTGCACGGATAATCTGATAAATCATTAGTAGAAATAGAAACACTCGTAAAAGGACGAGGTCAGCGGGTATCGCGTCGCACGAACTCCCGCTACAAACGAACGTGACACGAATCGAAAATTGATTTGCAAATTTTAGAAACTCCCTAGACTCTAGAAATCACTTTAAATTAAAGTCTCGAATATATATCACGATGGAACTCGTGACAACCGCATCGACGATTTCCGGATTACGACCAGCGTTATTTATGACGCGGTCCGAGGAATTGTTGGAAGACGCGTCTGAGAGACGTAAATTCATACGAGTCGAAATTTGCATGGCCCTCGATACCATGGACGCCCGAGCGTCCTCTTTCTCTCGCGCGCTGCAAGGACCATTTCTCTATGCAAATGAAAAAAAAAAAAAAGTGAAGACGAAGAGGAAGGGGAAGAGGAAGAAGAGAATTCGAGCCAACGCGTAGAACGCGACGCGACGCTCGTCCGTCGGTGACAAATATTAAGTAAAACGTCGTAAAGCGAACGGATGGAATTTCGCGCAATTATCTTACCACCGACTTCCCGATTTGAAATTCGTATAAATTGTTGAACGGGGCAAGAGCGACCAGAGGAGGCGTGCCTGTTTCGTACGTACGGCGACAAAACTTCTTTCCTTCCTACATTCCAATTAGCGGTCGGGCATAATTAACTGCCATTAACGAGTAGTGAGGTGTACCGTTGCATTTCGATCGATAATCGTTCCAACAAACCAGTGACACGCGGCATTACTCGCTCGCCGGCAAGATGTCCGCCGCAGGATGCCCGCGCTATCGTACTTCATTTTTCTCGATTGATTCGCGCAATTACCGATTATTAATGATGTCAGTGATTAGCGGTACGGCGAGCGGTCGCTCTCGTACGCGCTCAGCCTCATCGACGGGACGTTAGGAAGGAGCTTCGTTCTCGAGGCATGACCCATACGTCAACTTATTTACGCTGACGCGCGCGCGAATTCCGCGTGTACGCGCAGGGGCGTAATAACGAGTTTATGGGAAATCTGGAGGGGGGGGGATAGCGTTGGGTTTATATCGAATCCCTTCGCCGCGTTACTTTGTCAGCGATAGTCACCGCGAATATGATCCTTGGCCACTAGGAGAACATGGCGCGGGGCTGCCGGTCGGCAATGCGTAAGCATGCATTACCCAAAGATTACGATTATTTTATAGCACTGTACGCGCGAGTCGTAAAATTCCCGTGCCATTTTAACAACTGGCTTCCCGCTGATGCCGGTCCATACGAGCGGTCAATTGTGGTTAGGGGACGAGCGCGCGGCGGATAGCGGATAGTTTTTAATTGATAAATAAATCATAACGACGACGACCGGTGATTGAGATTCTCAATTGACCCCGGCGATTAGCGTGCGCCGTGTTTCTTCGTTAAGAATGTTGGCACTCATTATCATCGATTTAGTTTTTGGGGAATCGAGAGACAAGGTGAAGTATAAATGCCTTGGCGAAGTAAAAATGATCAAAATGCAATCGAAAATGAATTGTTAAACAAATACAGTAGCATTCGGTAAAAGCCCGCTGAGATGAGTAATTTGAGTATGATTTAATCAAAATTTCCTAATTTCTTAAGTAATCGAAAAAGGTTGGGAACCCTTGATTTATAGTAACAAAAATCTACATTCTCCGCTCCGTATAATCAAAAACTTTTTCAACGTCAACGTAGGATTCAAATCTTAAAACTCCTTTGCCTGACCATTCACACGTGACCTACTTTCAGATAAAAGCCCACACCAAAACACGTACAACATCGTTTACAACAAATGACCAACAAGCCCAGCATCCGGTATTGCGGCACGTATGGCACGATCGGATTGATAAAAATGACGTTGTACCATCATATCGAAACAAGAACGTCCGCGACCCGACCCTGCCCCATCCCCCTTCCCAACGAATAGTAGGTCACTCTCGAGAACCTTTAACCCCCTTAACGTGCCCGGGACCGGCGGCAGCGTACCCGAAAGAGCCTACCACGGCAGAAGTTTGACAAAGAACGCGATTAAGGGAAAAGGTGCGCTACAATGGCACCGAAAGTGTGGGGTTATACGCGCCATATTAATAGCGAACACGACTTTTCGACAGTTACGACGTAGCTTACGGAAGCCACGCGGCGATTATTCGTCCGGACTATTGTGGTGGCCCCTCTTCACAGTGGGAGCGTTTACACGGTACTATCGTACCACCGGTGGTTTCGACTGGCTCTCCCCCGTACACCGGTTCCCGACATCCTTTGTACCACCGACGCTCCGTCGTTCCACAACTCTAGCCCCCGTTACGCTCGCGGTGACCGACGCTCACGTTATGGTACCCGGCGTAGCTTCACCTACGTTCTACGCCGGTAGCCGAGGTATTTACCTACTTATGCCTCGTAGCCACACACGCGGCGGCGGACGACGTGTGTGCATGCGCTGTCGGGACATAATGCTCGAGAAATATGAGCTCACGACCTCCCGGCCATACGGATTCCTGATGATGAGAACGAAATGAGGCTGAGCGTGGTACGGTTGCATCTGGAGGAGATCCGAGAATGATTCATCGGGGAGTGTTAAAAATGAGCGTCGGGTCGAAGGTGGTTGTTGTACGTTGTTTCGAAAATCGAGCGATGGATCGTTTGAGCGGCGGTCGGTCGGTCGGGCGACGGTGTCGCGGAATAGTAGCGATCGAGAGTCGACGTGGAACGTGTGCGCGATTTGGATTTGCGAGAAAAGACCGTCGAACGGCTGACGGTCGTCAATTGTCGCCGAGCGATCGTTGATCGCAAACGAGCCGTTGGAATCGTAATTTTATTTAACGCGATTTGTATGACGCGCGTGCAGAAAGAATGTAAGTCATAGTCGAATTACTCGTCTCGCTGCGGTTTTTCTAAAAGCTATCGCACTTTCTTTTTTTTTATTAATTTTTTAATGCGGTTTGACCACCTGCAAAATCCTCGGTCGTTTTTTTTCCTGGAATGAAACAAGGTCTAGTTCTCGCATATCAGTACTTGGCCAGAGGCAAGACCTTTATTTATTTATGTATATTCTTTTCAGATATTTATTTTATATTTTATGCTGATCCAATAGTAATTCTGACCCCGCGGAGGGTAATGGATAAGCGCAATTGGACAATTTAAATTTGAGGCGAGCATTGCCATGCTTTCACGATGCTTTACCCGCGTCTAGAAATTATTATTACGAATATCATTGTCTCCCACGCGTTCGGCACTACCGACAGGCTGTTGTCGGTTGTCGAGAGCCGATATTCAATGCTATTCGGAGTTGGAAATGATTGTACTTTCGCCAGATAAATCTAGTTACTTTTAATACGCCTCGCATTCGTTCGCGCTCGCGTAACTATAATTTATGCGTTTCCTGGTCCATTTATGTACAGCTAGAAAATGACGTTTCGAGGTAAATTCAAAAAGGAAGCGTCTCGCGCGTTAGTTCTTACGAGGAGTAAAAATCGCCGCGTTTCGTTCGATCGTGCCATCTTCTCTCCGGGATTAACGTTCAAGCGATCCCTTATCGTTAGGCGCGTGTTTCTCCAATTACGCGTTTCGTTAATTACGCGTTACGTTAATCGATCGAGTCGTTGAGCGCGTCAGAAGTATCGGTAATAGCATTCCGAGTTTTTACGAGTCACTTTCTTTTTTCGTGCCATCGCCTCCCTCTCGCTTTTACTTCGGCGCGAACATAAATTAAGCCCTCATTACGGGCTATTTAGCCGGTGTAATTATACGGTAGGTTCGCTCGTGGCTGTTCGCGAAACCGGTGAACAAACGAGGACGGAAATAAATAAAAACATTCGGCAAACATCGGCGACTCCTCTACGGGCATCATACAATTATTCTACGCTGGTTACCATACAATGCTTACTTAAAGTCAGAGATTTCGTCGCGCGATTTCTAAGAGTTACCTGCGAAATGACTTCATCAGCGAGGCAGTTTGCATGCAGCTGAACGTCCTGCCCCATTCCCCGAGAAAGTATACGTTACGTACGGGCGAATATTTTCCCTCAAATTGAGGATTCCTCGCAGACGCTATTTTGAAAGCTCCCGCTAGAAACTCACGTTCGTGCGGCGTAAATCTCGAGGATACGGCCATTCCCGAACGTCGCTTCCCCGAATTAAATTTGACCGGTGACGAGCACCATTTTCAACCTCTACCTCGTTCGTCGTGGCACGAGAATTGTAACTCTCGGCGCGTGCTAAACATTTTTTTTCACATCAAATAATACCGAGTTCACGGCTCTCGGTAAAAATGGCATTCCGAAACTTTCAGAATCGCCTGATCTACATTTCATTAAATTTAAACAGAACTATCAATGCAATAATCACCTGAATTAATTAGCACCCGAAGTAGTCGGTGACTTCCATCGAATAACCCGCGCACAATTCTCCCAACGACAATCAGCATCATCGGATCGATAATACGCGCGCGGAAGGTTCAACGAGAAAAGAAATAAATAATCAGCGAAAGGACAATACCACTCTGCTCGCCCTCGATGCCAAGTAAGTATCGCTGGCACAGAATAATCTGCGAGAAAACAAACCACCTTTGTGCCACGATACTTTTCCCCGCAATTACACGCTACATAAATTTGATCCGCAATTATCCGGTTTCATAGCCGTGTTTATCATTACCACCGGCTCCATTATTATAGCGTCCTATGGCAATGCCGCATCAGCCTCTATAATCCGTTGTATCGTGACGTTTACTCGGCGTCCCTTTGTACATACGGATCCTCGCGGACCCGCGGGTTTGCTGCGCGGAGAGAGGCGGGACAGATAGATAGAGAGAAAGAGAGTGAGCGGGGTGGAGAGGGGGGTAGAGAGTAAAACACAGTCGAACCGGCGTCGCGGCGGGGCAACACAGGTGCACAATGCACGTGAGAGAGAGTCCCGTATAGTAGACTACTTAAAATGCATTGGCAATAAGCCACGTCGCGTTACGCGTCGCCGTTCGTGAGGTTGCGACTTGTCTATGGTCCGGGGGGTACTCGCGGCGATGCTGTGTACGGTTTAAAAGTCGTCCCTCGTCTAGTCGTATAAGCGAACCGAGACGACTGCAGCGGCATTTGCACAGAGAGGATCGAACGTCTCTCAGGCCGAGGGAAGAGAGGAAGGCGAGACGAGAGACGTCGCGCGTCGGGAGAGTGAACGTAAGGGCTGTGCTTGAAAAAGCGTGAAAGGGGAGAGAAGAGAAAAAGAGAGAGGGTTGCGCGTTCCGTGGTTGAAAAGTTTTTGCGCGTGTAGGCTCCGTGTCTGGATAAACTGTTGCGAACTAATGGCACGGACGTCGGAGAGCTCTCCTTCGACGCGACGGAACTAACTTCTTGACGTTACTTCCGAGAGATCCCGTGTTAAATGAAATACAAACTCTGATCATCTGGATTACTCAAGGGGAAGATTCGATTGCGCAAAACGAGAATCGCGTATATCCACTCGACCATTCGCGTTATTATTTACGATACAACTGCGAAGCTCTGTGCCCATTGGGATGTTAAAAATTTCTTAATAACCAGCCGGATAATTGGCGCTCGAGTAATGAGGTGTACGGACCACGGATAATCAGGATTCTATTTCGATCCCGGTGTCGTAACGTTATTCTCACGAGGCCTCCTTTTGAAAAAATATCAATGTTTCTTTCGGCTCGAAAATTCATCTCGCCGCTCTCCAGTCGCAATCATTTGCCAATGCGCTCGTAATCGCTTTAATCCCGACGTTGTTCTCGCAAACGTTACGCTGTTTCGAAACGCTTAACGTTAAAACCGCGGATACCAAATGATGTTTCCGAACGCATCACGGTACCGCGGGAACGGCGCGAAACTACTTTTTTTGTTTTTTGTTTTTTTCTCGTCGTCGGTTCGCCGGGCCCATTAACCCGAGCGGTCGGTTCGTCGTTCTAATTTTCATACGTTCGACGAACGGACGTGAGGTCGACGTCTTCGAAGACCCCGTCGATCTGCGCGGCCGTAATTAATTGGGAACAGTATTAAAATCATCGGGCTATCGCTCTTCCTCGATCCATAAATGACCCCGTACCTTGCCCCATCGGATCCAACGATCTTCGATACACCTCGGGACGTCAGAGTTCTCAGGATAGCGCTGACAGCCGCTTTTTACTTAAGCGTTTTTTTTTTGCACGATCGGCGTTATTTATGCGTTTCATCGGCGATCGGTGTGTAATTTATTAACGATTCTTTCGTCGATCCTCGGTTCGCCCGTTGAACACACGAATTTCTAAGTATCGGCGGGAGGCAGAATTGAATTGTCGAACAGTGCGTTAAATGTTGTTGCGTTTCGGACAAATTTTGATTAACGGAAGAAGCGTTTATTATAAACGTTGATTTAAACAAGTGTACTGCTCGTATTTGTATATAGTTACTTGACGCGTTCGCCAAGTATATAAACTGATCGATGAATAATAACAAATATACGCAGTCTTAAGCCGCGGATTATTGTCGCGGAAAATCAATTTTATTACCATTACATTAAAAACGGTAATTCGCAGTGAAATACCAAGTGTACACTGTTGGTAGAAGTCTGCGGACAGTCTCGAAATACATTGCAACGAATTTCGACGTGGTTCATCTCCAAGTGCGAATCCATAATAAAAATAAAAATTAAATAAACCATTACCGTGGGACATATGAAAGCTATAGTAGGTACTCTCGCGGAAAAAGACAAACTACAATTTCCAATCAATCCCATTGTACCATCCATCGAAAACAGCTGACGTTTTTCTTACGGCACGACAAATTTCGCGGAACACGCACCGAGTGGAGAAATAATGCTCGCGAGTAACAGGAATATTACGAGAAAACAAGTAGCTCGATATCCCCAAGAAAGTAAACGATTTGGAATTGCTTTTTAACCGGCGTACGCGCCTCCTTCCACGGGATGCGGTGTCAGGATATCGCGGCTCCACGGCCACTCTCGAACGAGGTGGTTGAAACGTAATACTGGTAACGAGTACCTAATTCAAGCATGGCCGCGTCATAAGTCCTGCAAAGTACGCTGTAAGTTGCCCCCGCTAGCCGTAATGGTGTTTATGGGCAATTCCCGGCGAACCCCGATGCAAGTAGCGTCCAGCGAACTGCGGTAGGAACCCATTTACCCTGGTCGTCCCCCGCGCCTACTCCGGAAAACCATCGATGCAGTTTCGCGTCGAGTGGAATTCCGCGATGAATGGAATAGACGCGTGTCTGCGTTCTTCTTCCTCTCTCGTACTTTTTCTCCATCGATTTAACCCACCCGCCCCCCCCCCTCTCTCTCTCTCTCATTTACACTCGTGCGAACGTGCGTGTAGTTGCACCGGGTCGCGGCATCGCGTCTCGGAGGATTCGATGGGAAGGGCCGAAAGAGAGAAGGAGACGCGCGACGGAGAAGCCAAACGCGCGGCGCCGGGTATTGTCTCGAGGTGGACTACACCGAGGTCGCGGGGTTCAAACTCGAGGAGACTTTAGCGATTGTGTACCCATCCTTCGAACGCGAGAGCTGCCATGGCCCCGGTGGTATTTCCCGGTTATTCGGTGCTTCCGCGATGCCCGATCGTTTCTTCTTCAATTAAGTGGAAGGGCCAGCGTCACTTGGTAATATCGATGGTTTAATCGATCGAGAGCTATCCGTATTAGGTTCGCGATCGGAAGAGCGAAGTGAGATTCGATTCTAACTAACTTTCGTGGGGGCGATTATATCCATTGTTCGCTATATATCTCCCGCGAGATACGGATGTTGAAGGTCTATTCGTTTTACCGCACATCTCGAAGGTGATATTTGAAGTGAGCGAAACTTGATATTGAGTATGGGCGAGCGAGAGTTTAAGAGTGGAGTAGAATGAGTGAGAGTCAGTTCTTTTAATAAACCTCGTCAAACGATTTGGCTAAAATACAAATTTCCATAGATCTGACACGAACATCGAGAACCGCGTATAAAACAATGAAACATGGTTCAATTTTCTCAACGAATCTATCATTCAAACAAGAATTTATCTTTCGCTTGGCAGATACTCGCCGATCCACCCAGTGCTAAATACAGATCAACGATCTACAAGAGATCTATCCAGATGAAAAAAAAGAAACAACTCTTGCGTCTCGCACTCGTCACGATCAGCCCTAACGACATCGAGAACGACGCATCGTAAGACGAATCAACGACGATTCGCGTGGCGCGATTGCGCTTTAAGAACAGCCTCTAAACCGACAATACGCATCGTATTCCGCGCGTACGCGCGCTTAGCGCATTCCCCCCCCCCCCTCACTCGTTCGCGCGCTCGTAAAGCGCGCACGCATTTGAATATGAATAAAAGGCGCGCGGTCCGCTGATCCGCGCGTACGAGCACCTCACGCACTCGAGTGTCTGCCAATCTGGGGGCCGGCCTATGGCCTGGGCAAAGCTTCGGTCCCGAACTCGGGAGTGTTTTACGCATACGCATTTATGGATTGTTTAATGGCGGCCGCCTACAAATTAGACGAGCGGTAAATCAGCCATCGAAGGAGACCACACCGCCGCTCGCCTGCCTCACAATGCACGATGCCCACACGGTGGGTATTGTGTTTCGAGCGGGCGTTATGCCCGCCGCGACTAATAAAATATTGGGTGCACGCGTTTGCGAGCGGCGAAGAAAGCGCAACGACCGCGAGGAGAGACGCGAACGACGACGACGACGACGACGACGACGACGACGACTGCCGCGCGCGGCTCGAGGAGACACATAACCGGTGGTCCTTTTCGCCGAGGGAAAAGCGAGGTTGGGTCGTATATCACGCGCGAATAAAATACTCCGTGTAGAAATAATGACCCGTCGCGCGCGGAAACACGTGAGAAAACTCGACGACCATTGTCCGCCGATGTTAAGACGCCGGAGAGGAGAGAGAGAGAGAGGAAGGGGAGAGAGAGAGAGGGAGGGAGGGAGAGAAGAAGAAGGGAAAAAAAAGAAAGAAATGCCTCCGCGCTCATCGTCGAGCGATTGCTAAGCGGCGTTATAATGGCTCCGTGGATTTTCCCATAATGTCAGTGGGTTAGTCGAGGTTGTTTTCTAAGGAGCCCGCGTAACGTGCGGAAATCGTGAGTACGCGCGCTCGTATGGGTGCCCGATTATCGATGTACTACCTCTGTAATACTGGATACACGCTCTCGCCCCTTCTTTTTCTTTCCTTTCTTTCCTTCTCCTTTCCCTCTTTCTTTCGTTCGCCCAGACTTTCTCACGCCGACTGCGGTATTGTTATAATAATGCTGTTACCTCGCGTGTCACGCATTAGTTACCGGTCTCTCTTATTTGCTTTCTCGAACCCCATCGATTTTATAAAGACGCCTGCCCGCTGCCCCCCACCCCTTCGGCGTTTCCCGATACCGCGGCGGTTTCACTTTTTCGCGGAAATTTATCGTCCTCTCGGAACGCATTATACGCCTATGGCCCCGTTAACCCGAATCGTCGTAAATCATCGAACGTGAAAATTATAATAGCGACTATCACGGCACTCCTCTGCACGCTCGATACGAAACCTGTTACGAAAATATCGGATAGTAAAAGAATATCAAAATCCTTTTGCGCGGGGATTGGCGCGAGACGAGAGGATCCAGGTGGACGGTGATTCGTCGTGCGGCGGGAATCGGTGCACGAGAGTCGGCCGCGCGCTTCGCTCGTTACCAAGGAAAACCGCAGCGATCGTCGGTAGTCGAAGCGGTCGCGAAGGCTGTTACCAGGAAACTTTCGAACGTGCGGCCGCGGCTGCGGCAGCGGCTGTGAACGCGCGCGCGTCTGTATACGTGGCGAGTCATAGGAGCATTAAAAGACACCGTGCGCGAATAGTGATTACTACGAGGCTGCTCGCAGCTATGGCTGCAGGTTGATTATCTCACCTGTCCGGACTCTTTTACTCTCGCTCCTGCTATAATAGGTTCTTCGTCCCCATGCCAGTGGTCTACCGCTGCCACACACTCGCCATGCGATTATATTTCTTGCTCCCCTATATCTTTACTTCCCCCTCCCCCCCCCCCCCTTCATACACACACGTACACGCTCCCTCCCACATACCATCATATTTCTCCCCGCGACTTTTCCATCCTTCCCCACCGACGAAACTTCCCTACCTCTTTAAGCGTCTGGGGTTCGCGCGTGCGAGTATTTCGATTTAACGCCGTTACTCGATCTCATTTGTTTCTCGTTCAATGTTGATCGACCGATCGCTGGTAAGGGAACGAATCGTGCGGTTTATATCTGTGAAAAATAGATCACGAATAAATCCTTTCACTTTCAATCAGCCGAGCGGGGTACTCAATTTCTTTCTCGCGATTAGGTCGATCCTAAATCGCTCGTACAAGTTCGTTTATATCGAACTTGTCAATAAGTACATGATTCTTCGAATTTAATCTTTTTTCCCAACCTCCCGTTACATCTACGCGTTTCAACGAATCAATAAATGAACTCCCGTGACAAATACGATTGAAGCAGAAGTTTCTAATTATATCTCAGGTATGAGAACGTCCTCCTACCAGGTCAGAGGTAAAAATAATGAAACCAATCGATAACCGATAACGGTGATCTATGTCTCTGAATCGCAATCTTCGTTCCCGCACACGCGTATCGTACAGAAAACTCTATTGGACGTTAGATCCTTCTTCATCGTGCGACGCATCGCGATAGTGTGCAGCTCGCTGCAGATCGGCCCGCGAAGCGAGACGAGAAGCTGGACGAGGACGAAGAGGTTGGGAGGGGACGACTTTGCGACGGCGACGGCGGCGGTGGCGGCGGCGGTAACCGCGGTGCCAGGGAGCAGAAGAACAGTCGCTTTTTTGTCCAAGTCAATATATCAGCGCGGGGGCCATGTCTAACGGGTAATGCACTTCTCGATCCCTCCTGCACGACGAAAGGATGCTGCTGCAGCCGTGTTGCTACGGCTGCTGCCGTTGCTATTGCCGACGTAGTTTCTGCCGCGAAACGCTCCGGGCAGTCGAGCGATTGTCCTTGTCAGTGAAGAAAACTACTTCATTTTCCACGTTGTGCCACCGGTGCGAGGAGGTAGCGGACACCAAATGGCTTTTGTAATTGGAATATTTTTCGTCGCGATAGCGAATGTTTTGGTACGCTTAACTACCGATGGCGTGTATACGTATACGATCGCTGATGTGTGATCGATATAAATCGAGAATTTGGCCTCTTTTGCAATTATAATCTCTCTTCCGTCCTTTCGGAAGAAATATTTTTTGACGCGAACGACGTTAAAATAAATTTATACTTTATTTATTATATATAATAAATAAAATGTCACGGCGCGAGTGAAATTTATTGGGTAATTAACTCCTGCACACAAACATTGGCGAGATATTATTAAAATTTGACAGAGATCATTAATCTCAGCCGATCGTCGTATAATTTCCAACAATTGATTTATTCTTTCCTATATGTACCATTATTCAATAAACTCATCTACCACTCTTATCTATTTCAATGCGGACGCTTTGTTTGAATACGGAAGTAGTTGAAATATATCCAAACGAAAAGGAGCACCACCGATCATTACCACTGAAATTAATTTCAACGATCGCTTTCGTATTTCGTACAATCGTTAAATCCGCATAAATTCACCGACGACGGGGTGCGCACACGCGCGCGCGCGCACGTGGTTTTTCATTTACGTCCGTTACGGCTGCATCGTGGATCGAACGCGGTGTACGTTCAATTAGCCTCGCATTCCGTCAGCGACAGATGTTGCCACCACCCGCGGTGCGGGACAGTGAATTTGATCGAGGGAACATAGATCCGCTCGCGATATCTCCGTTAAAGGTTTCACGCAGCGCGGACGCGTCGATTGCCGTGGCGATTCCGGTCCCGTCGGGCCGCCCCGACGTTAAACGTCGAATTCAGAAAAATGACTAATTACGAGGTATTGCGTAATAACGTCCAATAAGGATTTATGGGGTGCTGCCGACCGACGAACCGCGGGACTCGCATAATGCATGACAATTTCGCCGCGGGAGAGGATTTTTGATTTAAGCGACAAGAGAGATCATTAAAACCGCGACTGTTCCGAACGGCGCGACGTTCCATCGATCGGCAGCGCCACGGGGACATCGATCTATTCTCCACCGCCACCGAGCGTCTCCGTCTTCACCGTGAGTGACGTCAATCGATTAGCATCTGGCGACCGTAGGTTCGACGTCGACGAATTATTGTCACCCGCGCGCCGCTGCCGATCCGCTTCCGGGATACCAGGTTTCTTTTCTCTTTCTTCTCGTTCTTTTCCTTTTCTTTTCTTCTTCTTTTCTTTTTCTTTCTTCTCGTATTCTCACCTCGTCCTCTTCCTCGCGTGCCGCCCACCGTATTACCTAACCAACGCCGAACGACGCGGCACGCCACCGACCTTTTCCTTAGGTCCTCAAACCGGCAGCAACCCGATCGCCAAGAAAGCAGCCCGGGCCATCTTTCACCTATGAGACACGCTTCGCGCGTGAAACCACTTGCCGCCTCTCTTCCCCTCTTTCTCGCTGAACCTTTTTTCCTCCTTCTCCTTCACCCCTCCCCCCCCCCCATCCCTCCCGACCCCGCGCAACCATCGCCACCTCCTCGTCACCCACCTTCTCCGCGCCTCTTGATTTACGATCGCGCCAACGGGCAAACCGCGTCGCGCGAAAGTAACCGCGAAAAGTAACTCGCCGATGCTAGAAGCGTATGGTGAACGCCGCGCGATTCGTTGTCGCGAATTTCTTACCGCTGGTACACCTGGCCCGCGGAAAGTATTAACGGCGTCGTTGATCTTCTTCTTACGTACGTATGTACGTACGATACGCGACGGCGAGGCGGTTAAAGTAGCTACGCCGTAGGCCTCGGTTGCCTCAAAATTACCGGTGTGCCGCTATGAAAATGATAATTTACTGTGACGGGCCTCGGGGCTATGTATCTGGTTCACGTGGAGAGCGCCGAGATACTTGCCGCCGCTACCGTCTTCTTCTGCTCTCCTCTTCCGCGAATCATCTTTCGGGTCGCGCATCAAGAGTACCACCCCGGTGTACGTAAGAAGTTTGCCAAGATGTAATCGATGGTTCTTGCGAAATGGGAAATAACGATGCGGGAGGATGATCCGGGTTATACTGTAATTTTGTTGCGCGTGATAATGTAGTTAAAGTTAGGGGATACGATTTGCGTAATCGCCCACTGATCGACACTGGGAGGTTATCAATTTGGATAGGTACATTATATACAAATAACAAAATTGTAAGAGCCTCGTTGCCTATCGATCGAGGTTAACTATCATTTTATTGAGCGTAATAATATACTTAGAGCTAAGGGATACGGTTTCGGAGATAGCCGATTTGGATACATATAAATAACAAAAGTGTAACAGCCCTGTTGTCTATTGATCGCGTTACGAGCGAATAAAGAATAAACAGTAATTACGAAGGAATCTCGATTACTTTTAGTTCGCCCAATTCATCTTAACAAATTCGTGCCCGGAATGAAGTCGAACGCGACGCGACGTCGCGAATTTAATCCAACCTTTGTTCCACCAATTCGACGTACCTCGGTACCGTTATTTCCCATCTCGTCGCCGGAATGAATACCAATTAACAACGAGACATTAATCGGCGACAGTGACCACTCGGCTCGATCGTATCCAACGATAAGCGCGCTCGTACCGACACAGAACATTCGTTAGAAGCCCTTCTTAGAAACGTAATCATTACCGTTGTTATTATCGTTATCGTCATTATTATACCATGAATAACTAAAACGCGCGGACGAATCGGCGAAGTCATTCTCGCCCTCGTCTCTGGCGGGAGCGGAAGGTGAGGAGGAGGCGGCGGAGGTGGAACGAGAGACTTACGGTTACGAGAGGAAGGATGGAGCGAGGTTCTAGAGGCCTTCGCGCTCGTATTCGTATCTCTCCCTCCCTCTCTCTCTCACTCGCCCATCCGTTTTCTTTCTATGCGGCCTCTATACACCGACGCTCACACAGAGGGACCGAGTATTCGCCAATTAAGCTCTATTGAAGCGCCCAGGCACCGCAAGGTGGCCTCACGCCTGAGACCTCGCCGTTAAATCCAGATTAAGAGCGGCGCATGACACGTTGAATCCGCGGGCTCGTCGATCCAGAAACATTTAATTTAGACGTTACCGCCTGTTGCCAGGAGGAGATATCTCTCTATTCACGAGATACGTCGTCGTCCGATCCTCCGCGTCGAGGCCCAGGGGCGGATTAAACGTCCTCTCTTATTTGCGTGGAATTTATTGCTGGAGAATTTTTCTGCCACAGTGGGAAAGGGCGAGAGATGGAGGCGAGCGAGAGAGGGAGGGAGAGAGAGAGAGAGAGAGAGGCAGAGAGGATTTGAAAGTAATCTATTACGCGACCTCCGTTACCGCGTTACACGTTAGCAGGAAGAACGAGGAGTTACAGTCCTTTTACGCGTATCCGCGTGTTAATTATACGCATAGTATTGATTCGTTAAGGTTTCCTGATTTCATCGAGATACGGCGTACGTACCGAGATTCTCTCGGGAAGAATTTTTCAATCGACGATCGAGAATATTTAATATTATCCCGCGAGCTCCGTCTCTACGTCCCGCGATACTTCCCGCGGTTCTTAGATACGCCGCGGAGAGTTATCGTCTGGTCATCGCCGACGTGCTTCGAAAACGTTAACGATGTCGTATCGCTGAAAAATCGTACGTAATAACCGGAACGGCCGTAGAGCGTGTAAAATTACGATCCTGGAACATCGGTAATGCTACGCGGTATGGCAGAAACGCGGTACGAAATACCTACCTTTTCTATCGCGCCACCTCCACCCACTTGTCTCTCCCCCTCCTCCCCTCTCTCTCTCTCTCTCTCTCTCTCTCTCGATGTGTTTATTCAATGATAACAAATTACCGGACGAATCTGTGCAGTCATACTCTATAATTGCGACTACCGGCGGCGGTGGCGGTGGCGGATGCCCGGACCGCTCGTCGATGAATCGTTTCAGGAGGTTAGGATCCGCGAGAAAGTCGAAGGTGAAAAAGCTGCGCCGCTATATAACAGGGGCCACGGCATAGAGCGACGCGTGTAAGCGGCTCAAAGACCGAACGAGGAGTTTGCCGGTCGTAGGTCTTAGGCGAAAGAATTCATTCAATTTCTATCGCGCGGTGATTATATTCCCCGATGCCTTTGCAATTCTTTTTTTCCCCGACGCTCTTAACGCGAAATCATTCTGTATTCTCATGTTGCGCGATGAGGATCGCTGACCTTATCCGTTGGTTGAGTTTTCCTCACTTCCTATAATATTTCTTTCTGTGGTATTCCTATGCGTTTGCGGATACAGGATCGAGAACTTTGATTTCTGTACGTAGGTACGCTTAGGATATAATGTACGATTGCTATGATTGCAAGAATTTCAGAGTACCGCGTTATTGATATTGTTGTGCGTATAATTGATTCGATGAACACGGGTAAATTAACATTTCTGTTTGTATTCGTGCAATCAATTATACGCGCAAAGATATCATCGATGGAATAGAAAAATAATGCAAACGTAATATCAATAATATTCGCGCCGCGATAATAAACGTTGCACGCCACCCGAGCTTTGAGATCTGTAAACAGATTACTCGCATACCTACGCACAATACGTATTATTAACGCAACAATGACCCACTTGCTCCCGCCGCGGAACTACGCGCTAGATAAATACCATCGGGAAACGTACAAATATTTGATCGGAACGAAAATCATCTCACCCACGCCAAAGTTTCTCTCGCACGCTCAACGCCGCCGATCAAGCGTCAATCAAAGGAATAACAAACGGCGAAGGTACCATGAAGCATGAGCGGCGAGGAGGTGACGCTCGGAAAATCCGTGAATGCGATTCGTGCCGCGTGCGACGCGGCGTCGCGACGCGCAGCGTCGACGCTCCGTCGACGTACACGCGGCCACGGACTAGCAAACGCGACGGTATTGCTCCAGACTGGACGAGAGTACGTACACTCTCCGATGGAAGCCCGGCAAACTCCCACGGCCTCTGAACTCGTACTCGTCATAACTGCAAATGGAATGAATACCTGCCTTACCCGTCTCCACAGTGGTAGCCCCGCGAGTGGCCATTGCCGGGTGGATGGTTACTGGCATTTACGGCACTAACCCACTGAATGCAAGCACCGAGATTGGCTCGAGATATTAAGCGTGCCGTGTGTACACGCGCGCATACCCTCGCAAAACCGGGCATTAGACGCACGATGCGCGGAAGAGAAGATTCGTGCACGCGTGTTGAAGTTCGAGGTGAGGATATGCCTATCTACTCTTGCGCGCGACGGTAGGCAGTGGGAGCGTGTATACGTGTATACATAAATGTGTGTGTGTGTATACGATTCCCGGAGGCAAACCGGAGGAACGAATTACCGGATGACCCGAACGACGAAGACAACGACGGGGACGACGATGACCACGGGGAAACGAGCTAGCGTGTATCTATTATGCGCTCGCGTATGTATGTAGACGCGCTCACGGATGTATGTATGTATGTATGTGCGTGTGTGTGTGTCACGCTAGTATAGAGGAGTAAGCGCGTATCGCCGGAGCGCGTACGCGTGAGTAAGCGTGTAGCTTTATACGCGCCACGAGGAAGACCGACGACGAAGCAAGGTGCGAAGGTGGCATCGACTCGAGCACCTGCTACCGTCATTATCATCAGAGGCCGGCACTCCAGAAAACACAGGGAGCAAAGAGACGAGATTCGAGTCTAATTTCTGCCTACGGGTGCAATCCGCTCTCGTTGCTCGTTGCCAGCGCTACGCGGTAGAGCGAAAGCCAGATCCGATTTACTTTGCCCCGCGTCCCAAGGCCATTATCGTGGCATGACCGTGGCGCGACACGACTATCTTCTTCTTCTTCTTCTTCTTGGCCTTTTTCTTCTGCGGCGTCGTCGTCGTCGCGTGGGATTTGTCGTGCTCCTTCCGGTACCGTTCGTGAGAAACCGTGTTCGTTTATTGTCTAATCGGGTAATGAATTTTGGTGACTAATATTTATGATTAGTGCATTGGAGTGGTTCATTGGAAGCGTTGATGTTATTCGCTTCATCAAATTTAACTTTGATACTCGATATCACACCTCACGCGTTGGGTTCAGTATCGTATCTAAACCTGATGTCCATTTCGTTAAATAATCGAAGCTTTCGTTATTTTCCAAGTATATTAATTCGATACACTGTATTTGAAAAAATTAAGATTCCTACGATTTCTAAAATTTGTTACCGTCCATTCCTCACTATTGTCACTCAAAACAACTTCTAAAATTTTCACACGCCTCGTGAACCGTTTTGAACAAATGTCCGAAAAGAATTTTTAATTCTCCGCGGAGAATTTGTTAATCCCGACAAGCGGTTCGAGAAATTAACTAGACACATCCCTCGAAGATCACGCTCCACCCCGCAAATCGTAAAAACGTTAAACCGTTTAAAAACAAAAAATCTAATGTAATAGGATAAACGTGGGGCGAGAAAGGTGTAGCTCCTACCAACCATACATCAGGCTTCCCGTGTAGGTTCGACAATGCGAGAACGAGAAAACGAGGCCTTACTCCGGGCAGAACATTATCGCACGAAGAGCGGCAGGAGAATCGCGAGAATTCGAGCGGAAAGAGAATTACGAGGCGCGCACCGTCGACTATCACGGGGTAGGGTGGGGGTGGGGGAGGGGGAGGAGAAATGCCGGCGTGCCGCACGAACGTTTCTTTCGCCGATAAAACGACCAGCGCGAAGGCGATCGATCGATCTATCGGCGCTGCCGATCGAATTCAAATTATTCGAAGCTCGCCCCGAGGCACCGAAATCGATGGAACGATTCTAATCCGAGGAACTGGTTGCCCGATCGTCCGTTTATACCCGGCAAAGGGCATCGATGTCTCTATTAGGAAGTTCTTCATTTGCATCGGTACGTAGGTGTATATTTAGCACCTTTTCTTTCTTCTTCGTCAAATTGTATTAAACGATACTCGCGATGTTATCGATTTTGACGTGGGCTCAAACTCGTTTGAGGGCAAAAATTTGAATGCTCCTACGATTTTTTAAGTGTCGCAGTGATTTGTGAACGGGCAATGTGCTCGCGTTGTTATTAGCGAGCGTAATGCAAGCTCGAAAAAATCAAAATGGGAAATTATAATAATTAGAACATTGACTAGTAAAATTATCCGGAGTACGGGTCTTACCGATTGAAATTAATAAAATTATATGAGGAGTGTGATGTTTTTTTTATTTGTAAATTATTGTAATAAATTTACCGATCCTATATCGCATTGGTTTTGATCGTTAACGTATAATTAGTACTCCAAATATCATTATCATTAATTATTCCGGCAGCACTGATAACCGAGGAGCTTAATACTCCACCATCGCGATGTTTCATTTTTTCTTAATGTTCATTAAAACGCGCACATAATTAACGCTCGTTTTAATCGCCCGCGCGTTAAAACACGGCTCCGCTCGCGCGGAACGCTAACCAACGTAAGTCGACGAAAGGTAGATAAATTGGGACCGATGGGTTCGTTCCGATATCATCTACCTACCCTCGCGCAAAACAAAATTAATCGGTGGCATAAAGGGGCTGTTCACAAATGCCATAGGCATTCCTGCCGCGTATTAGCAAAGCTTCGTAGCTCGATAAAGAGATGGCACTGGATGCCCTTCTCACACAGGTACCTTAAAATGCCTCACCTTCCCGACCATCGCCCTCCGATTGTCCCTTTTTCTCTCGTAAAACGAATATTAATAACACCGACGATCCAACTCCGGTAAATACGCGATTAAACATTGTTATTGCAAAAGAATCGTCAACTGACGCGACCACGTTACCTTACCTAGCGTCCTCCCGCCTCTATGTATACTCGTTTTCTTCGATCTCTCGAAAATTCTGTAAACCATCCCGTCGTGGTAGATACACGAGACACGCTCCGTCGAATAATCGGCTCGTAAAATAGGAAAGCCCGCGCATAAAGAACACGGAAGGAAGAGATAGAAGACCGCTTTGAGAGCGAAGGTGGAAGATAACCGCCGAAAGAGAGAGCGACAGAGCGGGACAGAGAGAGGGAGAGAAAAAAGCGGGGACCTTACAAGAACGTATACCACCCAGCGAAAAATTAATAAATCCTGCTCTTAAACAAACAAACTCCACCCACCCGCGGATCGGATAAGGCCCCGGCTATTGATTTATTAATTTAGAGCTGCCCATTCTAAGACCGAGGGAATATACTTCGCTCGCGCCCTCGCGCTCCTTTGTAGCGCTTCGGGACCCCAAGTTAAGGGATCCGCTATCCGACATGGTATCGGTAATTATAGCCCTGAACGCGGGCGCGCGTCGGTTACGTTCATTACTGAATTATCGGCTCTCCTCGGCAAACAATGTACCCCTTTCAACCCCCATTCCCCTTGAGCATCGCCTATCGTACACCCCCTTCTTTCCCTTCTCTTCATCCTCGTCTGACCCGCACTACGAACCACGCGATTCCTCTTTCTCCTCCTCCACCTCTTCTTCCTCTTCTTGGATCCTTCTTCCTCTTACCCTCCTCGTTCTTTCGATACCTACTCTCCTCGCTCTTCGGAAGAGACTGGGTGCTATCTGATGGGCCACAGGCTGAACTACGACCGGCTCTTTTTCTCTCCATCCCTTCTCCCTTTTGCTCCGTCTTTCTCACTCTCCCTCTCTCTTTCTTGTCTCGCGGAATTCCGTGGTCCTCCTTTTCGCAAGTAACTCGCGAAATGTGACGTGAGAGGGGAAATTTTATTTCGTTCTGAAACTACGCTGAAGAAAGTTTGGGATAAAAGTTGTCCTAATTCCAGTTCTTTGATGAAGTAGGAAACGAAATTAGAATTAACGAGATATTTTGTCTTAGATCGTTCTATGTCTACGTGTATCGGGAGGTACGAACGATTAATTTATGAAGAACAGTACCAGTGCAAAAATCTCAATTCGAGATAATCGAATTCAACGTTTCAAAAATGTTCGGCTAACGAATTTCAACAAAAAATAAAAAGTGAAATATCTACTAGTAGTGTTCTTTTTCCCACCCACGCAATCAATTCCCCTTAATCTGGGGGAAAAAATAAACAAGATGGTACCTTCGATCTCTATCCGAGATTCAGAACTTTCACCCGCTAAGTCGCAACGCGAGCACTTGGACCAAACGAATTCGAGATCTTCCGAAACCTCAGCACGCGCTGTAACATTAAATTCGCCACGGTATAATCCAGTGTGAATCGACCTTAATTCAAGGAGCTCACGGTGCACGGTATGACTACGTAGATCGGACAGGCCAGAGGATGCAACGTGCACTTTTGCTTCGTCATCCACGATGAGGAACGCAAGAACGCGCATTACCCATAGATCGCCGTGACTTTTCTGGTCCAGCGTGCGACCGCTCGAACCACCACCACGACCAACGACAATAGTTCTCCTCTTGCTTTCCATCCCTTTTGTCGATATCGTTGAAATAATTATTCCATTTGAATTTGTCACGAAATTCCCGATACTCGTTAAATAAACGGAACTTCGAACTCCTTCGCAATGGGAACCGAAGAACTTCGCGTTCGATAATAATTATATGTTCGCGAGGTACGATCGAAGGATTTATTGGACTTAATTCGAAACATTTTATTAATCGCTCCTCGTTCGACCCTCTGAATCGTAGAGTAACGAAATGACTAAGGAAATTTATTAGATTCTATGGATCAGTTGCATCTGGCTTTGGAATTCTTTGATGGTACGTAGCGAATAGAATTATTTTATTTCAAAATTCACCGCCGCCCGAGAGAAGAACAGACAGTTGATTGTAATTTATTTTACTCGATCTACCATATTCTATCCCGAAAATTTGTAATTCATTTCTGAGTGTCATGAGTATTTAAGTATGCCGAAGAGTCATAGCTGTATAACAACGAATATCATTTCGATCGCTTCCGCCTCTCCCAATAAATTATCCTCCATTTCCACGATAATCTTCATTCGTGTTTTCACCTTTATCGTCGCGAGAAATCATTCTCGCGCCCTTTGTATCGCAAATCGAACCTATCATCATTCCACCGAATGTAAATTCAACTACGTCGATGAGCATAACCACTTAAGTTGCGAGCACGAGGCAGGTGTCGATGATTCACGAGGAGCCGGTTGTAGGGGGTACTCTCTCTCGCTCTCACGCTCACTCTTCTCTCGCGGCTCTCCTCTCTTCGGTACTATTTTCAAACCATTCGAGGGCTGGAGTTTATAGAGTACGTAAGACACCTCGACGTTCGAACCGCGGTTAGAGAACAATTCTACGAAACCATAGCAGATCTACGAAATCGTTCTCGCTGACACGGGGTTTATGGTTTCGGTACTGCGAACCGATGCTTCTCGTGAAACGCAACGGAAGGGTAAGGGAGAGAGCGAAAGAAGTCCGTGGCAATATGTAGCAGTCTACGAACTCAGCGCTAGGTATATAAATATGCAGTTTGCCCCGCGTCCGAGTTTTGCGTCGGCGGATAATTTATGCGACGGTGGTTCCGCACCGCCCAGTTCGCCCTAAAAATTATTTATTTGATTGAACGCCGCTTCGGGGAAGGCTATTCTCGGCCAACCCGGATGATCGTTCGCAGGAACTCGTTTTCATTCGACGTGCCAAACGGGAAGCTTGACCCCCGGTGACGCACAGGTGTGGTCGATACGACATTTTATCTGATTTTTTGCTCCCGTAAAAATCGTGGAAATCGTGACGCTGAGTTCAAAGGTATACTTGTCGTAAATAGAAAACTGTTACAGATACCCGTCATATCGCGTGCTTAGATCAAAATTGTAATAATTCAAAAAAACATTTTTTCAGGATTTGTTGTTGGGTTATACGGCTTCGTTTGGAGAATCCGAATAAATGATTAATTATAAATTCTGATTTTTTTAGTTGTTACAGTTTTAATCTAGGAAAGATCGAAGTTTGTGACAGGAATTTTGTGCCCATTCCTGTTGTACCGTTTCGCCACTATTAATAATGAGAAATTAATCGCGGAACGCTTAAAAGTATAACGTTATTTCACGAGCTCGATAAATCGTTCTCTCCGCTTCTTAACAAGAATAGTTTTAAACAAAAGAATTTCCCCGGATCCGTTCGATGATATTAATCGGATACTTTGGCTGTTCTAACGAACGATACGAATCTGGTGTAATTAGGTACACCTGCGAGCGGCAATCGCAAACAATGTCGAAAGTGCGAGGTTGACTCATGAATCATATGTTCCGACCGGTACCTTCGAGGTCGAGTTACGTTAATCACGAGTCGGAGATCGATGCAGATGCGCGTTATGCCCGCTATCATTGCCCAGTCCCCGCGGTGCAACGAACAGTAAAAAAAAGCCTGATTGCGGGGCCTTCTCAACCTATAACTTTCTATCTTACGACCCATTAGCTTCCCACACTTGACTCATACGCGTCCCGGCGAACAATGCGAAGCATTGTCCCGGCGCGACTATAATTCGTAATTAGCCTCCTGATTAATTATCGATTTATCGGCCAATTATTATAATTACCCGTGGCTGCGCCCCGCGGATCTCGTCCACCAGAATACCCCGGTTTTATCTGATAGCCCGAAAGGTCTCTCTCTCTCTCTCTCTCTCTCTCTCTCTCTCTTCCCCTTGGCGTTCCACTCGAGAGGAACTTACGTAACCTTCCACGGGGTTCCTTCGCGAGTAGACGTATCGCCGACCTCTTCGACGGGGCTCCGTAAGGTTCAGCTCGTACTATCTAAATTGTCCTATATCGCGATTTTACGACTTACCGATTAAATTAGCGAAATTACTTGCGAAACCTCATCGACGTCTCACTCGCGTCTACCCCGACGACAAGGAAGTTGTGCACAGGTAACGCGTACGCGCTTACACGCGCCGGTTACGCTAGTTCCACCCAAACGCATCGGGTTACGCGCGAAATGACTCGTCGACGCAATACGCTAAAGTTAATTATGTACGATAATAATCGATCGTCCACGCCTGTATCGTTCGAATTAATAAATGCACGCTGTTGGATCCTACGTATCCTCTCTCTCTCGGTTTATTAGGAGCGTTAGATTCCCCGCGAAATCTCCGCCGTTCGTGGAATCTCCAGACGCGAATAGGCTCGGCGGATTTGAGAGAGGGAAGAGAAAAAAGAAGGACGAGAATCATCGTCTTACGAGCGAGTCCTTAACGACGGCGTCCTTTTCTCGGTATTCCGCGAGTTGCGAGCGCATCGAGACCGAGGACGGCCGGACGGCGAGCTGGACGGTCGATTGGAGGAGTGGTCGATGCCAGATACGAGGGTCGACCTAACTTTATTGTATTTAATTAATTACTCCGTCCGATACCCGATCCTGCAATTTGTACCTCCCCATTCCCCTGCTCCTCTCTACACCGTTCTTCTTCATTCTCAGTCGCCGCCTCCGCTCCTCGCGACGTCAAGAATCTTCTTCCGACCGGGAGAATCGCGATGGTTCGAAATTTACGTTAGAACGCGTTTCGAGATAACGTCGGGACCTCTCTCGATCTTGGGGTTTTTTAAGGGCGTTCGTAATCGGGGAAAGTTTCGCATCGAGGTAACGAGGAAAAAAAAATTTCTGTAAATTCACTTTGCAATAAATAGACTAGCTTGATCGTATTATTACAGCTCTGAAATTTAAATCGTCCTAACAAACAATGGCAGCTTGTATTTGCTACGTCTATTAATCATCGGTAAACTGATTTTCATTTCGCGTTCACGTTAACTCCCACAATGCTGTATTATCCACGCGAACGTACAAACGCTATTATAATAAAATCACAATTAATCGAAATTTCCGCTTTCCTCGAATATAATCCCCTAGTTCGCGTACTCCACTTCAAAAGCCAAACTGGACCACCGGCGAAAAAGAGACGATCCCGCGAAAACCGCGATGATATCATAAATTACGCGTAACTCGGTGTCCTTCTCTACGCGTGGTATAAGGAGAGTATACTGGCGACGCGACGCGCAACACGTGGCATAAATCAGAGTTAGAGAGAGCTGATCCTTCGCGCATACGTCGTGGCACGGATCATCCGCGTTCGTGTAAAGCGACGTCACAACACGGGTAATGCGACCGTAATGCTAATTTACCGTTTATACCCAACGAATCTCCAACCCTCCTCCCTCTCCCCCCACCCTTTTAACCCTCTCCCGCGTTCCTCGGGCATAACGTCGATCGTCGTTACTTGCGTACGCGGGAGTCCGGTATTAACACGGCTCTCTTGTAAGGAGGCTTGACCTTGACCCTAGTCACGACGCGATTTGCGTCCACGCAGAAGGGTAAGTACGGTTCTAGATAACGAGCGAATGGCGGCCGGTGACGTTAAACGGCGGGCCCGATTCGTAAAGATTTCTTTTTTGCAGGTTTCTCGTCGCTGGGTAAGTACGACTCTTCAACACTGGCGATGTCGTTTGTTTTTTTATTAATACGCGGAGTATACTCGTGTCTAAATTTTATGACTTGGTTTCTGTTAAACGATTCTGCGTCATGAAACTGGTATTTAGTTTCTCAGTGCGGTTATCCGAGGAATAAAAGTTGTACACTCGTTTTGTACTCGGTGAAGATATTCAAATACTTCTACTACTCTACATTTCCACTGGCGACATTAATTAATATCACTCGGCGGTTGAGTTCATAATTTTTATTGATTTTCCCAGAAGTTATAATTCTTTTTAGATCCTTTTTGCATACGGACTTGCCATTACGATTCTACTCTCTTATTAAAAAAAAACTAAACTCAGTTGGAAAAATGAAAATGAGAAAGATAGAATATTATCTTCCGTGGTTCATTAGGACTCTGGACTAAATTTTAAACATTACAAAATAAAAAGATATGGGAAATAATTAAATAAAATAATCTTTTGCGACTCTACACTCATTATCTTGAAACAATCGATACCCCGAAATTCTTTGACTCGGATATTTCACGTACATCGGAGTTCGCGCATAACTGCCTACCTTCATCCTCCGTTATTGGCTCGAATTTGGAACCCTCCAATCCTTCCAGAGATCATCCTTTCCGTTCTCCGTTCTTCGGTACGCGTAGCGTCTTGAAGTGGTCGGTAGAGGCGAGGTCGAGCGAGAGTTTCCAGCACGGCTCGACACGCGGATAAACATACGCCTGGCCTCAGGCAGGTCGACTAAACGCGTTATACTATCGAGTCTTCGAGCCACCGACGAGTGCACTCGTAACGTGACGTTTGCAAGTCACTTCGTGACCGAATCGTGAGAAACACAAATATGTGTCTGGCTGGATGTGCGCGGTTAAAGTATCTCTCGCGGCAAATGCGGGCTCACTCGGGCGCATACGTTTTCTTATCGCAACGAGTGTACGGGTGTTAGACGATGGAAAATATTCTTTTTTTTTTTAGTTTTGTTTTTATAACTGCAACGTCGAATAAGAGAATAGGTGAATTATTGTCATTGAATCGGAGCGTTGGTCTGTGCCATTAAAATTAATTTTTATCGGGCGAGCACTTCCATGAGAGCACCTTCATTTTCAGATAATTAATTTTTTTAATTTTGAAGTTATCGTGGCGCTCATTGTCAGTATAAATTTAATAAGAAATGATAATAAAAATCAGATCACGAAAATCGGATCACGCACGCTCGAAAATGTCACAATTTTCTAATACAATTTTTCTGTTACATGTAATTTTTTTTCAGGTTTTGACAAGAGTATGGTTAGAACTAGGAATACAGTTCCAATGTTTACTCTCGATTTATCGTAAAGAATCACGAGCGCAAACTATTTGTGACCGAGGTACATAAAATAACAAAATCATCTTAATTTCAAATACAACTTCCGAGCAAATAATGAAACCCCGTCCGCGACGTGTATCGAGCAATCGATCCCCGCCATTCCACCGACCAAAAAGTGACTCTCGTTAATTCAACCTCGAGGTACACGAAATCATCGTTCGCCATCCCCATCTTCCTTCCTCGTATCTCTCCCTCCTTTCCCACCCCGTAAAACCCTGACGCAGAAGACACCGAGTATCGAAGACGAGGCCGGGGTATAGGAAAAGAGCGAGAGATTCAGACGGCCTAAGAGAAAAGCGTGGAGCTCCTGAAGCCCCGGCTCCGAGATATTAACATTATAAATCGTCCAGGCCGGCGACACGCCCGGGGCGGAGCCGATCGTATCGAGTCGATACCCACCTCCCCGACTCGATATCGATTACACTCCCGTGATTGGCAGGATTCGTAACACGCCACGGGGATCCCCTGGCGCGACCGATCGATCGACTCTCACCGGTATATCGGTTGCACCGGGTACAATCGATAACCGTCCGGAACTCACGAGGAGGTGATATGCAAGTCGCCCGAAGGACAACCGCCGCGCCGGTAGAAATCACTGAATTTCTCCCCACGGACTCGCACGCGAGAGGATTCCAGGTGGACGCCGCGAATCTCGTGTCTCGAATCTCGATGGATATCGACGACGATATTATCGGGGGGTCGGAGACGGACGCGATGAAAATCGTGCGTCGCCGATTCCTGGAATTCGTTTAACGAGCAATCGGGTGGAGGAGAGATCGTTTAAAAGGAATTGCATTCGCCGTCGTTAAACGGCGTTTTATCCAGGAATTTCTGTAATTCGAATCGGATTTCAAAGTTCTTCGATAAAGGCTCGAGGGGGCGTTTAAAAACTCCGGTAGGTATTTTGTTTATCGCTAACCGAGATAAAGTCGAATTTATATCTAACGTTCAGCAACATTCGAGAAGAATCCTAATCCGACAGTGTTGCTGGTGATAGCTCGCAAAAGGTATGCAAAGATGTTACGATAATCTAAAGAGGACATTTTCGTCGGGTAACCAACGAGGGTTCAAACGCGATAAATTGTCAACGATCGGTTCAAAGTTGACCCAGGGGGCGTTTGAAAACTGCGAAAAGTATTTCGTTTATCGTTAACAGGGATAAATTGTAATTTACGTCAAACGTTTAGCGTCATCCGGGAAGAACCCTGATCCGACAGTGTTGCTAGCAACAGCTCGCAAAAGAATTGCTATGATGCAACGATAATCGAAAAATGAATTTTCTACCAGGTATCCAACGAAGTTTCAAACACGATAAATTGCCGACGATCGGTTCAAAATTGACCCAGGGGCAATTTAAAAAATCCAGAAAATATTTCGTTTATCGCTAACCGAGATAAATTCTAATTTATATCTAACGCCTAGCGGACAGTCGAGAAGAATCCTAACCCGACGGTGTTGCCCGTAACGGCTCGCTAAAGGAATGCAAGGATGCTACGATAATCTAAAAATGAAAATTTCCACTCGATAACCAACCATGGACCAAACGCGATACATTGTCAACGATCGGTTCGAAATTGACTGTATTTCTGTCCGTCGTACCGTTCGATCCATGGATACTGTATCGTTGCGACAAGAGTTACGTTGCGCGTATACTGAATTTAAGTATTCGCGCGACACCGCACCGCGCGAAGCTGTCGTTATGCCGTAAACGATCATAATATGAGATGCGCCGCGATGAATGTCAAGTAAATTTATCGGTAAAGCCGGAAAAAGTGCTTATCGGCAGCGGTTTTCTGCGTAGAGGCAGCGGCCGATTCCTCGCGTCCGTCGCCTTTCACCGTATTTATCGATACTAAAGGTGAAAACTCGTCACCCTGTCGACGATGTCGGTTCCTCGGATCCTGTTCAAAGTGGCGCGGAAGGGATATACACCTGGCCGACGACGGCGCTACGGGTGAAATCGTTCGCCCCGTCAATTGCTCCCCCTCTCTCTTCACGAGATTCGCGCGAGGCGTCGGGTTTCCCGTCAATAATCCTGACGTTAACTGTCGAAATGTCATTGATGTCGCGCGAGATTCTTGCCGTTCCTCGGCCGCGAGCCGGTTTTACGGCCGCGAGCGGAACGTTGCGCGGTACGACGTTCGTTTCTCGCTCGCGAGCGTATTAACGCCGAGCGGTCTTGAAACTAAGAAATGTATCGAAACGAATGCATTCGGAACTTTAAGCGCGGACGACGAGTTTACCTTTGTTATGTAGAACCTTGGTACGCGAAACGACGAAAGAAACTCGATCGAGTTAGCGATACTACCGAATTTTATCAAATTTTAAGACTGAGTTGTATCTACTAAAAGTTTGGCGCGGTTTTCGTCAATGATGCGGTTGATTTAGACAATTATTCGCCTAGACCTTTACATTGACAGTAATTTCAGGAAAAGAATCTTGCACGAGGGTAAGAGTCGCAATTTCCGTGTTCTCGCGTGCTCAACCGCTCGACCGCGCCGCTTCGCGCGGCCACATATTTGGTTAGCATACGGGGAAGCGTCATTGAAATCTTACCCCGTTTCCAAGATCGATTTTACGATCCCAGTTCGACGGAACCAGGCGCGAAAAAGTTCCTACGGCGGGTCCGCCATTCGCCTCGCTCGTCCCTCTTCGCGTTAACTGCCGCGGCACGCCGAGCGAGCGGGGACGGACCTTGCGGTCGTGATCGTTCCGTTCTTCCGAACAATGGGCAGCGAGAGCTCGGTAGACTGTGTCAAAGTGCCCTTTTATTGGGCCGTATTTCACCCCACCGTATTCGAAAACAACGACGCGCAGACGATTCACGACGGACACCGGCGATCGCAACGATCGATGTTCCACGACGCGCCCGTTCCTCGCGTCGATCCTTTTCCGTCCTTCCGTGAGGATCATCGCGAGAGAGAATACTCTGGGCGCATCATCGCACTTCCGTCTCCCGTATGGGAAGCGATGCGTCCGGGCCCCGAGAACGTAGTCACTCAACCGTCGCCCCTTGTCGGAGCATTCGAATATAATGAAATCTCGCGAGGGAGCTTGGGAAGAACAGTTTTGGCTGACTACCCGAGCAGAAATTTTTCTTGGGACCCAATTGGGAACCAAGCGGTCACTTGGTTTGCAATTGGGTCCCAAGAAAAATTTCTGCTCGTGTATACGTTTGCTTCGTTGATTCTCCGTTTGCCGCCAATAGATAGGTATCCATCCGAATGTCGATTTTCGTCGCGCGAGAGACGATTCTCGTGATACCAATGGGTACGCGAAATTTCGCGGGAACCAGCGGACCAGGGCGCGAGAACGAAGCCCACGGGAACGCAAGTGTGGGCACGTCGCGTCATAACTCCCCGTGCACTGTAAATCACCGTGGACGCCCGGTGCACCCATAGAAACGGTTATATTCGGCCATAACAACCCGTACCCACCGCGACGACGACCAGGCTATATTTTAATGGTAACGATAAATTACTTAGGAGAAGGGAATCGCGTCCCAGAACTGGCGGCGATGAGACCCTCATGCGGAGAGGGCGCGATCCTCTTGTCCGAGAGTCCTCTCGTTTTATCCTCCCTTCGTGCCCTTGTCTACCGGCATTGGACGTGCACCGAATCACCTTTCACCCCCGGCGAACATTATCTTACGCGTTATGGACAACGTAATTCGTTTAAACGAATTTATTGGTACGAGTCGGTCTTAATTATTAGTTACATCATACTCGTGGGGTACTTCGGATCTGGGGTCTAGAAATGCGAATGGATTTTAACGTTAAGTTATTGCTAGACTAATTATTTGCTTTGACAATTTGACTGACGTGTGTTGGGAGAGAAAATTGTTTTCTAGAATACAGACTCGGGCAATCCTGTTCGAATATTCAGCCTTCTCGTTGATAAGCATGGGAGTCATACACGATCATCTTGGACCCTGGAAGATGCAGTGATTGGTTTAACCTCTTCAAGGAGACTGATACATATGCGCACGTTTAGTATTTTAAAAATTAAAATTATTCTCAGTGAATAGACAAATGAAACCACGTAGAAAGATTAAAATCTCAACAGTAGAAAAAAGGAACTTCCCATGCAACAGCAAAGAAATTAGCTATTCATTTCTCAATTTAATTATTCGTCCCTGAAGAGGTTAACCGTATTCCTTGGTCCAAGTCGGTAATAATCGTTAATTAAATCCTGCTCAAGGTACATCACCGAAATTTCATATCCCGTAGGAGGTACGAATTACGGTAACAATTATTTTCTTAAAAACGTTGTCACACCCCGTCGAGGGAGAATTTTGTCTCGCTGAATGCGAAGATGTATACAATCCCGAGGCTCTCTTTTTTTTTTAAAAAGACTCTCGCGTGTTTAATTGCCCACCGTTCGCAAAACCAGGAGGATAACACTTTCGACGCCCACAGGAACCTTGCGGCGGGCCACGAGGATCGTCTGCGTGTTCTAGAAACGCAATACCAGCTAACACTAATCACCCGTTTATCTACACGACCGGGACTGCAAGGATTTTCGCTTTTAGATATCGCCTGGGTGGTGAACCGAGTCAGCCTGTATTACGAATCTCGCTGAAAGATTAATGTTCGTCTCTCGTCGCTATTCATTAATACTCCAACGGAACTTACCTGTAAGCGTGAGCGAGCTCGCGTATACGTACGCGCGTTTAGGATTACATTCCGATAACAGAATGGATTTCACTGTAACATTATGTTCGTCCGATGATGCTCGTCCGCAAATACGCCGGGTTATATTGGTGCATGGAATAAATGAAATTCCCCGGCACGTAGCGATTTATTAGACTCTCGGTGTGCCATGGCGGGGCGAGGGTACCATTATCGGTGTACCGCTCTTTCCAAACCGAATAAGAAGGTGCGCGCCAAAGAGAGGAGAATCGTTGGCTGCAAGACCGAAAGATAAGATTCGTATGTAATCGCTCGAAACCAATTTTATTCAAACCGACGACTCATAAAGCATCCCGATAACATTCAGATGCCACGCACACCACGTATAGCTTTATAATTCCTCGAGGATTTTAATTAGACGCTACTCGATTTGGAGTCACTTTCTCTGTCCCCCGAGCTCTCTTCCCGCGTTACCTTTAACCCGTCGTTAGTTAACCGGCAACGCAAAAAAGAAACCTTACGATAATCCAAACATTGATTTGGTAACGCTTTTGAATCCTGTTTCTACGCCGATACCCATCGCGTTATCGGGTTATACGATTCTTCTTGAATGGGACAACCGCGCGTTGGGAGTAAATTCGAATTTGTCTTCGTTAGCGATAAACAAAATGTTCTCAGTGATATTTGAATATACCCCAGCGACTAACGAACGGCTAATTTGAGAGATCTCGGCTCTCTGCGAGTTTCGCTCGTCGACTTCGTGCCACTCGACGATTCCTGAAGCACCCTAACGTCACTCGTGTACCAGAAACACAAAATTTGCATAAATCCTCGGAGATTCAAACAAATTTTCTACCTCTCCCGAACTCTCTCTCTCTCTCACGCTTCGCCTCTCAAACCACGCGTAAGCTTCTTCAACCAACCACGTTTAACCCAATGACCCATAAAACGGTCTCGATCGTCGTCGCACTTAGTCAACCGCGCGCAATAATTCCTCGCGTGTATACGAGACGTCACTAGACGAAGCGACGCTACTCGACTTGAACGCATCCCTCTCCTCGCCCTGCTCTCCCGGTATTGTCTTCCGACTCGAAAGTTCCTGAACTTGCGCAAGCCTCGCTAACTGCTCGCGAGCCGATCGCCCACGCGGCGCGCAAGGTGGTCCGAGCACTTGAGATCTTCGGGTCTCGGTCTCCGGACACTTTTATGCCCCCGACGACGAGCGACGACGACATCGCCGAGCACCTTCCACGCGGCGTGGGCGAGTCATGGGAACCTGCAGCTCGTCGTAGCGTTACCTCCCCCCCTCCCCACTCCACCCCTCCCCCTCGTGTTTCTCGGTCGACCATTTGTACAACGTTAGTACGCGGGCGCGCGTAACGTCCGGTTCGTTATATATTCACTGGTCTAGCTATTGTATTTTAATTGCTTACAGCCACCGGTGAAGATAGGGGGGGGGGGGGGGAGGGTATTTCAAACGGATTTAGATTGGGCTATTTAGATCAAGAATCCCGTTCCAGAAATCTTCCCGACAACGATCATGGAATTACGAAATCGTGAAATTTCTTTTCTCGAGAGGAGTCTCCGGTGTATGGAGATTTGTTCTTTTTTTTTCTTTCCTTTCCTCTTTCTTCTTTTATCGACGCGCGTATAAACGATAACGAGGAAGTCGACGATATTTCGAAACCTATTCGATGTCCCCCGTACCGATCTTGACATCGTTCCCGATCCTTCGAACGGTTTTTATTGCTCGTATTTCGCTCACCGAGTCACGAAACGTCGCGAGAAGCAGCATCACCGCGATCGTTACCCGTGCGTACAAACCTCGTTTCACGAGATTGTATAGAAACTGGTCTACGCGTTTCTCGCTCTGCTCGAGATTAAGCTCCCCCCTTCGGAATACATTATGACCCGCTATCCTCGGTACCAACGTCGCCGTGGAATAGAAAGAGAAGGAAAGATCGCGTGGGGCGTCAGGTGGGTTTCCGTCGCCTCTCCCGATGTAACGCCGAGCGTTTCATAAGTTCCGGTGAGTCGTCGGGGTAGGAAGGGCGCGGTGAGAGAGGGCCAAAGCTCGACGGCGAGGAATTCGGTAACTGGCTCGATAAACCCCCTCGCTTTAAGAGTATACACCGCTCGATTTTTTCGATCTCGCGGACACGTGGTTCCGTCCGCAGCATCGAGCGATTTACCGTCTTGGAATGCGGTACGCAAGGTGGTACGCGAGAGAAGCAGGGTGAGAGAGAGGAGAGAAGGTGGCAGCTTATGCCAAGTAAAAGAGAAGATAGAAGGTCCGTCGTGGAGAGCTCGTACGTGTACACCCATCTCGCCGTCTCTGTTCTCCCATCCGCGATGACGCTTCTCTCTCCTCTCTCCTCTTCCTCCTCCTTCTCCTCTTCCCCCCCCCCCTCCCCCACCCCCTTCGCCGTGCTCCACGTCCTTCTCGATCCTCGTAAGCAACGATCGTCCCGTGCGCGTCGGTGGCGTTCGTGCGAGAAGGTGGACGTAATACCGACGAAGCCCCCGTGAGCATATAAAACGCGTCTTTGTGCGCTCGGGCCAGCTGTTTGTCTAACACCTCGTACCTGCCTGAGGTCAGTGGCGATTCTGTTACGAGCCTACGGTGTACGGCCGTTCGATCCTCGGTGCCGAGGTCAACGCCACGGTTCCTGCGCCCGGATCGACGGGCACCGAGACGTTCGGACGACGTCGCGTCTCGACGCCACTTTCGCGTCTCGGTTAACGATTTCGATCTTGCCACGGGATGCTTTCCATGGAACGTCGGAGTTTGGATTCGTATGTCGTACGGGCATATTGTTTGGCACAGTTCTAAAGAACGTTCTGGCATTCTGTAGAGAGCTTTGTTTGTTTGTTCGAAGTAAAAGAATGGGAGATACAGTCGGCCGCATATGTGTTCGTTTATCTACCATACTCGGCGTGTATTTAGGGTCTTATTCAGTATTTTTCTATTCTGTAATAATTATCAATTTTTGCATGTGTCATCTCGTGTCGTATTAACAAAGGTTTATTTCTACGTCCTTCCTTTCAATGTTGTATACGTATTTTGTTTTTATTTATCATAATATACACCGGGTATGGTAAGTGGACGGATATTTATGCGTCCGACTGTATGTCGATTTGCAAAACGCAATGGACATGTGCATGGCGATAGGATATCCTTGACAACGTCTGACCAACGTTGCGTATATCTACTTCCCCTTACAACCGACATCCGATGGAACTAACGTTTGTAGATTTAATGTAAGTCGATTCGTGACTGAATTTTCTTTAGAGAGCAGAGAGTATCCCGAACAGCGGAAACGTAGAATGAATTTAAAATACATTTCAAAAGGCAGGGTCTTGTCTCGGGCCATGTACGAGTACGTGAGAATTAGACCTTGTATCTTTTCAGGAAAGAAAGAACGGGGATTTTCGACGCAGTGAAACAGCATTAAAAAATGAATTTTTTTTAAAGGTTCAATAGCATTTCAACGTCTCCACGTGGTGAGTAATTTGAGTATGACTCGATCAAAATTATTCCAGCCAATCACGAGAAACGATATCCCAAAAATGGTAATTTTTGTTAAGAAACTTTGTTGAAACTTTCGGATGACAAAATAGATTTTTGTTTCTGTCACGCTGCACTGTTTCTATTCCACAAAAATCAATCCGCAAATACACCCCTCGGTGTTCGGTATTCATCGAATTCCACGATCACCGAGACCCGCTTACTCGAGTAATCGCGATTATCCCCTGACCAGAGAGATTGTCCGGTTTTTCGGAGAGGCAAGGCAAAATATGGAATTCAGTAGCACAAAATACTTCACTCGCGTTTGACGTATCGAGACGGGGAGAACTTCCCACGCGGCCGACTCGAACGACGGGCTCGCCTTTTTAACGTAAACGGAAAAGGAGCAACTGGATCCGCGGTTGCCCTCGTAAATGGCGCCACATAGAGGCAATAACTCGACCGTGTATCTCTTACGGCGGAGCGGTGGGGGTAAAAAAGAAGTCGATCGGTGGTAATAAATACATCGCGGAACGAAGGGAGGTTCATCGGGCCATTGATATTCGCGTAGGTTCTTTCCCGTTGCCGCTAATAACTTATCCGGCAGACATTGGCCAGCGCCCGCTTCTTGCGCGTCTATCGGTTATACGCGTCCATCCTCACGACGGAGACGGCGAACGTGGTCTGTCCCTCGGGTTACCTCGTCGGGGGCGAATGATGTTTTCTGGCGCGGCTAGCAGCTCTCTGTGTGGTCCTCGTGTCAAAATGTGTCAAAACTCGAGTTCGCGGTCTCGCCGCCGGTAACAAAAAGCGGTTCGACGGCCCTACAAATTAACGGGCAGTCCTGGTGAGGGTATAAAGGGAGAGGGAGAGAGAGAGAGAGACAGAGAGAGAGAGAGAAATGAACTACGAGGATCAGAAAAGACAGAGAGTTTTACGAGTTCGTGCAGGAGTCGGCGAACCCCTTCCTACGCTATAGATATAAATGGTCCTTAAACGCGCTAAAATGGCAAAATCGAAGGACGCGCGTTCATGAAAGTCGTCACCGGTAGGTACGTGGTTTTTAGCGATAAGCGTGAGAAAACGGGAAAGACATTGCACTCCGAAAATGCATGTACGCGCACCAAACTGAGAAAAAGGATAGTTCTCTTATATAAATCGAAAATTATATTAAACGAATCCGATACGCACGGTTAATCGAGAAACTGGTACGCCATTCTTCGAAACGTTACACACGAGAGTCCTGATTCGACGTTCCGTGTTTTCCCCCGGTAATTATCGCAGGTGTTAAAACGATCGTCGAAGCAGCGCGCGCGCGCCGCGCGTTGCAGCTGTCCGACGAGATATGTTTTCCTGAATATATCTTCTCAACCTTTAGAATGGCACCTCGGCGTACGATGAATGCAGGATGCATCGGGCTGAATGAAACGATCGACCGCCGGAGCATTGCTCAAGCGCGTAGTCGCGCTGCGTCTCGATGATTTTACCGAAGTCGATATTACGCCGTCTGTTCGTTTCCCGCTCGTTACGCCGTCGACCTTAACACCGTTGGAATTTTCGCGACGTCCTTCGCTGTTGTACCGGGAAAACCGTTCGAGACTTCCTCGCGACGATGGTTTTCGCGCGCCCCCCGACACCTTCGATCGCGATAAGATCGCCGGTCTTAACGGGGCAAATGGTTGAGTATTGTTCGACAGAATCGAACGGCTGATTTTCTATGGGATACCGCGCCACCATTGTGCAAACCGCAACCGGGTACATCCAATTGCGATGCCCGTCCGCGTTCTCAACCGCCGCGCAAAACGTTTGTCGCTCTCTCTCCGATTTTTCACCGATAAACTTATTTCTCTTTCGTATCCGCGATCGAAGGACACCGCCCGCGTAACCGGCTCTATTATTAACGCCTGACATCTGTTACTTTTGGAACCCGAAGGTCTATTCAAGGGCCAGGGGAATGTTCTTGAGAATCTCGAGTCCAAACGCAACGCGACGCGGATAATTCTCGGAGCCATTGCTCGGAACGAGACGTTTAGAATAATCGTGGAAATAATGCGAGATACGAGAGTGAAATAATACGCTCGACGTTAGAGAGAAGTCGAACGAAGAAACTGAAAATTATCCATCGAGTTGAGAATCACTTGCGAGTGATCCAGAAGAGATTGAAGACGGCTAACGAGGTTGTCCATCCGTGTATACTCGCGTTCGATATTCGCGTGATTATCGTAGAAGCATCTACCGTGTACGACACAGGACGCGCTTCGCCCCGTAGAACGATTTACTTGCCGATCGAGGATTTATTTGTGGATCTTCCACGATTCACGATAAATCCTTATTCGCGGCTCAAGGATCTTAGCGTCGCGCTGGCAAACGTTGGCCTGCCACTCTCTTCTGTATTATATACTTGTCCGACATTGTTATTATTACGGGCACGATTTCAGCCGCGCGCCAAGAATAATGATCGTTCGTGCAACCCTTCGTTATTCGGATAGGTATCGAAGTCACGTACGTTCCGTATTGTTATTTAATCCCAGGTATTCTGAGCGAATTAGCCTGGCATATATGCAACCGGTATCGTTACATATTTTCCACGTTGTCATACGCCGGTTACGCTCCCCCCGTTTGTACGTTCGTACCGAAACGATAAATACTAACGAAGCACACGTCGTATCACGCACCTAACTCATTCCTCCTTTCTTTTTTCCACGTACCTCGTCGGCCGATCAAGATAAGTCTCTCCCTCCCCCCGGTATCAAAAGGATCACCCATCGCTGTACCACTTTCAAAACACTGCACCTATTAACCTTTAAACAAACCACGCAACGTCTGAACTCGAATAAATTCAGATTACGCGCGCAATTCCATAGCGGTATTCCTCGTGTTTCGGCGGGAATCCGTATAAGAGAGCGCGCAAATCGATTACGCTAATTAACTCCCTGCCATTACTCCCGCAAACATATTATTATCCTATCGCCGATACGTCGGTTGAACGAGCACTCGCCTGAAAAAGAAGACCATTCCGGAATGTTAATTGAAAATTAACCAATACCGGCTCGAGTCAATAGCGGGTCCGCTAAATCGTTCCTCGGGGACCCTCCCCTTACCCCTCCCCGCCCCCTCGCTCCCTCCCTTCCCACGTTGGTTCGCGCTCCTGCAACACAATAGACGCAACGGCAATAATCCCCGAGAACAGCTTCCGTACGTTGAATCCCGTACGCGGTATCGTTCGAAGCGGTCGTGGCTCGTTATTACGGAGGCGAATGGTTCGACCGCACGCACGTAGGGTGGAGGCAAAAAGTCGTTTTCGCGTAAAACGATCGGCGTTGCTCGGCTTTCCGTCGTAAACTAGCGCCCACACGCGCGGCCGATTCTCCGCTCTGGCGCTGATTGTAAAGGAAGGCGGACAGGCCAGAGTCGCGCCGTGCCGCGCAGCGCGGTGCCCGCGCGCAGCGCGGCAACAACGTGAGAATGTCCGCGGGACGATAAAAGTTAGGCTCGTGAATTTTACGTTCCGCTTCGCGTGTTCCAACTCGTAGCGCGAAAGCTCGCAAAAAAATCGCGCAAACGGCACGCCCGCGCGCGCGCGCGCGCGGACTCGCGATTACCGCGAGCCGATACGCGACAGAGAGCGGGTAGGCGTTGCATGCGGTTTACCGACTGGCTACTTTTTGGAGGATCTTCGCGGCCATTCTGGCCAGGATATCGCGTTGTCGGATCGCTGGGATTTATGTAGGAAGCTTTTTATTTGTATCGCCCTCGAATGGGAATTTTATCGATACCGAACCACTGTCGGATTACGGATGCGCGGTATATGGTTGTCGATATTCTGACGTTTCGAGTGGAATATCGCGATGATCGTTGTATGTACGACCACAGTTTTTTTGTATGGAAAATGTAAGGAAGCGATATGAATTAGACGATAAATAGGTTTTCCTCTCGAAAGTATTGACTAGGGTTCATTAAAATAGTTGAATCGATATTCGATTTTATTTTAAATTTTACTACTGTGATAGTTGAAATATTTCACTTTCAAAAGATCGTAACACCATCTTTTTCAAGTATGCTTATATAATTGAAAAGAAATATAGATAAGCCTCATTTCGCAAGGAAGACGCAAGATGGGTTACGTAAAAGAGTTCTCCACGTTTGATTTGATTCTCAGAAAAATCTCTAGCAAACATCCTGATCACCGCGAACTTAATCAGAACCTCTCAATATCGCAAAGTTAAAATCACTCGAATTTTCGCTATCAACCGTACCGCGAGTAACGCTGAAAATATCGGCACAGCTTTAGCACGAGTGCTTTAATCTAATTCTGATGAACGAATATGTAGGTTAATGTTTCCGTCGATTTAATTCTACCACTGCTGAAACAACGTTCTCACGGTGCTCCAATTACCTCGCCACGTAAGACGTTCTACCTTAAATTGCCCGGCAATTCAGGTCGCCTGTCGTCGAATCGTTACCGCGAGTTCCCCCCAGGCACGTTAGAAATCCCTAAAAAAAAATTATCCAACTCCGACCAGTCCAAACTGAACGATTCACCGAAAACACTCCACTTCCTCGAGAATCTTAAATCAACAACGGTCGAGTCGAAGCAACGACTTACCAGTCAACCGCGAGACGTTTAATTAGGCAACACCGTGGAAAATAAGAAACTAAGGCGTTCGAGTGATTACAATGAGATCGTTAAAAGACAGTATCCAAAGCGCCGCTCGTGTTAATGCCCGTTTAAGCCGAGCGAGCTATGTAAGTAAGGCTACATATACATACATCGATGCCGACGGAGGATGTAACAATTTCCTGCAACAACCCCTTCGGGGCGCAACGCGTGATCGGGCAATTATTGTCCCCGCTCTGACTGGCGTCGAGCGGAACGGTTTTGTTAATCAGCGGGTCAATTGTTTCACCCTCGGACAGTTTCCTTTGTGGTCCGAGGCATAAGGGAATATACGTGCATACATACGAGCGCGACCCGCCACCGGTCTCTCCCGATTGTTTATATCGCGCGGAATTCCACCTCGATAAATTGCAATTTTTTACGCTCTTACGAATATAGCGCCGCCCATTCAGTCGGGATTGCAGGTTTCGTGCCGGGCGACCGCGAATGCTTCTATGGTGCACCATCCTCGTCGTCGTCGTCGTCGTCGTCGTCGTTCTCGTAGAACCTTACAAGAAGTCCGTTCCATTCAAGAGTCAACCTCGCTGAATTATACCTCGGTACGGATTCGCACGGAGTTTAGCCTCTACCACCGGCTGTAACGCGAATTCGCGCGTGTCCCTGGATTCTAACGCCGGTATCATCCTGACCTCGCGAGGGCAGGAATGCCGGAGTATCGAGGTACGCCTGCGGTATAATAGCGACGCGTTCGTCGCGCGCGTACCGGCCGATAATGATATAATAAGTCGTTGCGTAAGATAGCGAGGCGCGAGTCGATCGCTGTAAATCATCGGTGCTGTTTCGTTACAATATCGATCGGAGCTAACGATGCTAATTACGGGAACGTGATTGAGGGGGGGTATTAAGGAAAACGTATTTAAGTCGACGAGGAGGGATATAGATTTCCGAGAAACGTATTATCGAGGCGATACGAGAATCCTTTTTGCCCCGCCTTCGCGTATCAACGCATTTCGACGTAATACGTGGAAATCGGGACTTTTGCCGAAGAACTCGGTTTCCGAGTTCCCCGACCCGAGCACCGGTCGCGCCGAATCGTTGCCATTTATTGTTTCTTTTCTTTCGCGCGCTGCTCCCGCGGATCTTCTGCGATATTCCCGTGTAACCGTCCGTCTCTCTCGTCGGAGGAGGTCACCGCTACGGATGCGCCCGGCGTGATAGACTCATTCGAATAATTTATAGTCGCGTTAACCATAATAGGTACGGCCGCGCGCTATCCATCGACTGGAAATGACAAGTACCAGCGAGTATCGGCCGTACCTCGTTCTTTTTTTTCTTCCTCTTCTTCCTTCCTTCTCTTTTCTTCTTCGCTCGTCCTTTTTTATCTCCTCCTACTACCTGTTTCTGCTACCACTACCACTATCATCGCGGTGCAAAGAGAAGCTTGTACATCCCAGATCATGCCTCTTATTGCTGGTTTGCTTGTAACGAGCCAGAGCGAGAGAGAGAGAGAGAGGGGGGGGGGGAAGAAGTCGAGAACGAAGGAGACGAATGAACGGCACCGAGTGAAAGAGAAGGGAGGAGAGACGAAGGCAGAGAGACGCGCTCCTCGCGAGCGATTACCGATGACTTACGTATGCAGGCAATCTCGCGGAGTTTGCGCAATTATTGGAACACCTCATGTCCGTAATAAATGGCGGAATATGCCCTGAAAGGTGTTAGTTCAAGATCATCCGGTGATACAAGACCACTTCGCCAGCTTTTATCGCGTAGCTTGGCTGCCACGGGATTTCATCACCGACTAGCTCATCCTCATCGCCTGGCTACCTAGAAGCGCGTTTATGTAACCACTCGGAGAGACATTAAGGTTACCCTCGATCGTGGAAAGTGGCGCCTACCCTGTTCCACCTTCGGTTCCCCTCGCGCATTTTCCAACGCTATTTTCCAACGCTCGACGTACGGGGCCGTCTATTCGAGCGGAGGTGCAGTACTCCTTTACGCGCGTACTTCTTTTTACGTTGCGAGATTCAGCGTCGAGCGGCAAAAGGTCGCTAAGGTATCCGCGGATCGCGATCTGCTCGGAGCGCTCGGAGATATTTACTCGAGATTAATTAATCGAGAAAAAAAATTCAATTTACTAATTATCTACGACGAAGATTTCTGTTCGCGACGTTAGGATTATTATACCGTACGGAAACGTTAATCGAATGCAGAAACATAAATTTAAGCTTCCATTTGTCCACGATCGATCCCTTCGCGAGTTTAATCGCTTCACTGCCCGCGCATGTTTAAGGAAAGGCGTGTAATAAAAGAGTCGTAAAGCAGCAGGACTATTGCCACCTTCCGATTCCGTTACGAATAATTAAGAAGTAAACAAACATATAAATTGAATATGTCGTTTATATCTTTTTAATTCGTTGGAAATACTCGTGGTTCTGAAGGGGTTAAAATTATAGTGTCATTAAAATCTCTAATCAGAATTATCTAACGGTTCTAAGTATATTTTTTAAACGTCCTTCTAACGCTGGAATATAGACAAAAATTTATTATAAATCGGTAGATTACGGTCAGAAGACGTTAAACTTTCGTAACGTTGATCGAAATCGTCGGACGGGAAAAACGATCGGTACGGTCGTTACGACGTTAAATATTATTGACGCGTACACGCGTGTTGCGAAGAAAAATCCTGAAATACCGTCGTACCTCTCTTTCCCTCCCACACTCGCCAAACGCGCACGCACGAGGATTTCAATGTGGCGTGACGTGGGAGTAATTGCGACACACAGAGATACTCCGCGCACGCACACGTAAGTACCTCTTGGCCGACCTTGCGCTCGTCTTCCCTGTACCGCGCAATCGCACGCTTTGTGACTACGATCAATTACGAGATATCCAGTTTTGTTGCTCTCGTTGCCTAACGACGTGACCCAATTAAAGACGACGATTAATGCGTTCGCCGCACTTGAAAACTTTTACACGTGTTTCCGTTCCGAGTCAACGCTCTCCTGGGGTCCCGTAAAACTCTTTTTCGTTTATGAAATTTCGCGGGTATCTCGCGCAGTTGAGAATTTATTGGGATTACGATAACCGAGGCCCGCTGACGAACAAAGGTGTTCTTTAGGGGGAAATAAAAATATAACTTCGTACGAGCGTCTCTTCCCCGGTATTGGTAGTTTTTCATGAATTTAGCATCGCGATTTAGCATCGCGAAAAGATTTACAATACAAGACAGTGATCGTGGTTTTATAATGATTCGAAAACACTAAACTCTGATGATCTTACTCAACAAAATTGATGTAGAAATAGAAATAAATATTGACAAGTTTCGTTAGGAAAAAGACACAAGATCCTTTCCTCATTTAAATAGACACTTCTCATTAAAATTGAATGATCTCCGCGATTAAGTTACTCTTATTGGAACTATACCTAAACGCAGGAGATATTATTTTTAGAAAAGATTCTGATATCAACGAACATCCTAATACCACGAACTCACCTAAAACTTAAGCCGGTTACATACGTGTAACATAAGCACGTATCGCGCAACACGATGTACCAATAAACCACTTAGAATCGTGTCCCCTCACATACGTTATTAACACATTTGCGACGGAGTCGCAACAACGATGTTTGTTACGCGCCCATGTTACACGTCTGTACGGGGGCTTTACGATCGTCGGCCGTTCGCCGACGAAACCTCCTTGCGTTCGATATTGTTATTATAACTCCGGGCCGAGCAGAAAAGATACATTAGCATCATATGTTGCTCGGTTGCACCAAACCGTAGAAGGATCTATCGTCAAGTATCCTGGCGGAGGATGATCTTTCAAGTGAGAGGACGACTCGTCCTTGTCTGTTGGGTAGATGGCATGGTACGCGGCGTATATACATCATGACCAGGCCGGGGCAGGACGGCTCTCAAGATCAGGCATTCGCGTTTGACCACACATGTGTAATTCCAATTAACATCGGTGCAACGTGTGCCCGTATGCGTGCGCTCGTCGAGCGCCCGCGCACGTAATGCTTGCATTACGCTACGGAGCGGGACTCACACGCGGGTTATTTCGCGCTAAGGTTAACGCGTACACCGAGCGTCTGACTGACTGACTGACTGACTGACTTTTATTCCGTTTCTTCCTCGCTCTCCCCCGCCTCCTCCCCCTCGCCGTTCGCCAACCTCGTCGGCTGACCGCCAATCAACCCGAGATTTCACGGAGTGTCGACATCGGCGCGATATTTGCTACGATTTTCGCGAGTAGGCTCGCGTTCCATGCGATTTGCCGGCTAATGACGAATGGCGCGAAAACCGTAACGAGAATTCGCTGATTGGATCGTCGGAATCGATTCTCGCGGAATTCCCCCGGTAACCGCAACAATTTTCGCAGGTGCTATGCCCATTCTCTGATTTATTAGAATTGTACGCTTTCCAGATGTTTCGAGATTTTTTCAGTCGCGTTTGGAACCTTTAGATTCACAGGAATTTCTGATGACTTTGGGTAGGATTCCGTGGATTCTGGATCGAATTTTTGTATCTATTGTAGGGTGGAGAAGGAATAACTTCCCGTGGAATATTAATCAATGCATTAATAAGTCTGTGTTTGACGTCCTGTGAAATCCTGTGAAATTATTCTACTACGATCGCCTCAAGTGAATGCGTAAGAAACGACGCAAATACACTGTACTATTAAAATTATATTCAGTTCCAATTTTGAAATATTGTTCATTCTCACCGAAAATACACTCCACGACAATTTTCCACTACATTAAATCCAATTTTAATTTTATTACCCACTTCGCGGATAAGATCCTTGATACCTCCAGAACTCAAACACTACTTTAATATACCTCGCCGGAAATCTCGATCGTGCGAGACGACCGGTGGCTCGTCGGCCGAAACGTATTCATCGGCGATCTTTGTCTTCGTGCCATTTCCCCCTTCCGCCGGGGGGACTCTCGTGTCCAGAACGCGGGACCACACACGACGCGAAGCAAGTGCATCGTAAGTAGCTTTTATTTCGAGAGAAAATATTATTGCAACACCGAACGAGCCAGCGGTCGCGCGTAACGCCGCTCAGGCCACTCGGTGCGTACGTGCTGCACGGCTACGGAATAATATTTTGCTCGGGATCATCGATCGTGAGGAGCGGCAATCCGAGTCGTGTCGTTTCAGGTGTAGAAATAGATCGCTGCGCCACTTACCCCACCCTGTTTCGTTCCTCGAGCATCGGGCACCCCTCCCCCCCCCCAATCCCTCAGTCGTCCGGCGTTCATTGGTTCGTCATTTATCTCGCGTTGCCGTCGAACGGACCGAGATCCCTCGACTTATTATTATTATTGTCGGGCGAGCGACAATTACCAGAATAAAAAGAACGTCGACGCGCATTGTGCTGGGGACGAGGGGCAGGGGAGAAAAAAAAAAATCAATTGGGACGATTCTCGGTTCCTCCTCCCATTCCCCGGACGATGCATATTGCACGCGGTCGATCCACCGTGCTTCTTACAAATGCGAAATTTATCTTCGATCTGGACCCGTGGGTCAATGGCTGACCGACGGACGTCTCTCTTTCAAGCGGTGCTCCTGACTCCATTGTCGGCCAACGGCTAGGTCAACGGGGTCGTCATTGTATCGAACCATTCGAGAATAGATGTTTTGGTTTCCTTGAATGCCCCGAGTAGCACCTTCGAGAGTGGAGACCGCCTCGTGAAAAAGCGTCTCTGCGTCTCTCCTCTCCTTCCTACGTTTTCCCTCGTGCAACGAGGAAGGGAAGATTCTCCGTTGGTCTCTCTTCCTTTTCTTTTCTCGGTTCGCGCTCGCGATTCGAGTGGTCGAAGAGGCAAAGCCGAACCGCTTCAAGACGAATCGTTCGAGTCACGTCGACTGACTCGGTAAATTATCGCCCCTCTTTGTCCTTTTCTATTCTTTTTTTTTTTCTTCTTCTTCTTGATCGCTCATAACACCTACGAAGGACCACTGACTACGCCGATTTATCTAGGTCTTGGGAACACTACTTCTTTTCAGGTTTTTCGGCTGTATACGCCCGTTGTCGCGCACGCGGCCGAGCTCGTTGTTTGGTCTAGGACTCGTTTTGTCGCGCGAAATCTACGCTTCTTACGAGAGATTAATGCGAATGTCCGGTGACCACGGTTTTCAAAGACAGCGCAAGTTTTCGTGGATTCTAAAGCGGCGCTTTGACGCTCGTCGATTTTCCCATACCGAGATCCGTCTTTGCGGTCGATGGTAGTTACGGCAATTAGTTACATGTAATTTGCACTGGATTTCACGCCGAGCGGATGCATTGATACTCGGAAGCCCCTTGTTGGTTTTTTCAAAGATAATTTTAACCTTCCGTTAGAAACAGGGGTGACGAGTAACCCTACTCGGAATTTTTTTTTCTTGTATCATCGAAAGCAGGTGTGTACCGATTGCTTCAATAACGATCTTTTCCTCCCATTTTCAGTTTCTAAGTTTTCATGTGTATCCAAAGATAGTTTAATACCAATAGAAATGTTGAAATAATAATAAGAACAATGGGTATCAGAATTGTGTTATCAACTGAAAATTAAACTTCTACAAACACTCGTGTACCTTTCTCACCGTGAATCGTTCTCCAAATTTGATGTTAATTAAAACAATTTCCCGTCATTTTCCAGTCTCACGCTACACGCCCATTAACCGAGATGTAAATAATCAATGATTTTTCAAACGATCCAGATATTCGACAGACATATCTTGAATTTCCCACAAACGCTCATCGATCTTTCCTACCGTGAATTCCATTTCTGCATTTGAAGGTAGTCGTGGCAATTAGTCGTGATTTGCACGAGCACCGCGCTACACATACGAATCGGGATCTGAAAGATCCGTCCAGGTACGTCGAACGGACCATTCATCACGACCTTGTTAATTTCTTGTTATGAATCGACGCCAGGTCGACTACTGGCACCGACCTGAATGTCTTTAATAAGCGAAGAGGCCAAACGGCTTTAAAACCAGCCGCGGGGTCTGGCTGCATACACGCGAGATATAGATTGCGGGCGATTGTGACCGGCAGCCATGATTAATCGCGACGATCAACCCTCGAAGAGAGCAACGTGTGCCCTTCGAGCTCCTTCAATGCACGCAATTAACCAAAAGGTCCGAAGCTCCCTTTCTTTTTCTCATCGGACTCCGAAGTCCGAAAGTGACGCGCGATCGAATTTTAAGGGTGAGCGATTCGAGCATCGTCGAACCTTGCCCGATTGTTTTCCTTTTCTTTTATTCTTTTCTTTTTTTGCGCAACGCGTTTACCCGCGGAGACGAGGGAATCGCGGAAAACACACACAATTTACGTCCTCTAAGGCCACGTCAGTCACGCTCTGATTACGTCAGTAAACTCACGGCCGAACGAAGGAGAAGTAATTGCGCTCACTTAAGTAACGAGGAACGAAAACAAAATGTTTTCCGATAGCAGCGAGAATGTGTCGTCTCGATCCAGTAATTTCCAAGCGATACGTAACGCGTTGCACAATTGCAATTTCGATGATAAACTCGAAAGGATTACGTTTCAACGATGAAACGTTCGGGAAATAATGTTGAGAATGATTACCACGTATATATATATATATATATATATATATATATATATATATATATCTGTATAATCTGTTGCGCGCTGTTTCACTCGCAAGAAGCGTGCGGCGAAAAGTCAAAGGGTACCATCTGTCGATGGTAGTTTTCGGGACAGGATGGTTGATTAATACAAAATAGCGAGGCGTCGCTGCGAGCTCCGTGAAATCCTGAGGATCTCGTTATGCGTAACCGAGTACACGGAAGTGGCACAATGCGGGGCACACAACCCGTGAAGAAAGGGAAGGGCACGTCCCTTAATCTGACGGGGCACATAAATTCGCGGGAACGAGTCAGTTTTCGACGATACAAATCCGTAGCCGCGTCTAAAAAGGGTTTTCGCCAGATGTTCGATCGCGCTGCATTCGATTTTCTCAGGACGTTACGGGGACGCTTAAGAATGATTTAACGTCCGTCGTCGAATCTCCGATGCACCTACGTAACCGAACGCGACACCGCACGGGCTTTGACAAAGCGAAACGAGATTCCGATTAGGTTTTGTCATTCCGAACGTTGCAATTCTTGTCGAATTCCAATATTCTGCGTTTCTCCTGCGGATAACGAAATGAACGGTTGAGCGAGAGGAATGTTAAAGGGTCGATCGCGAGTGACGTGCCTCAAGCTCGGCATCGCGATGCGCATCACCGGAGCCTCGGATTACCGTAACTCCGCGGTACACGAAAAATCGTTTTAATCATACCGACGTAACGAACGATACGGTCGATTAAAATCTTGGAAGTCACCCGAGGCGAATCCACGGACGGGCATTTAAACCGTCGAACGAGATTGCCGCGCTCGGCTATAATTTCACCGCGGTACTGTTCCCGCGATACGTGACGCGTATAACGCCGCGTTACATTAATTCCCTTTTACGCCGAGTTTGTAGTCGGTATAAAGATCGAGGACGATGCTCGCATCAAATTATCGAAAATAACGACAAGTCGAGATTATCTTTCTTTCGGTAAGATTTCCAACTTAATCCGTGTACAGACGTGTAACATACGCGCGTAACGTACACCGTATTGCAACTCCGTCGCAAATGCGTTAATAACGTATGTGAGAGGACACAATCCCAATTAGTCTGTCGGTGCAATGTGTTGCGTGATACGCGGGTATGTTACGCGTCTGTAACCGGGCTCAAGAGCCAGCGTCGTTTCGCAAACGAAACAAACGAAACGGAGCATTATACTTCCTAACGTGTCACCTTCTCAACTTCTTATCCATTATCCATCCGATGAACGGGGAAATGCACAAATTTTGTCGCTGCTAACTCGGCAATCGCGGGTCTAAATGCGCGTCGCGACCGAGTGCCCTTGAATTAAAATGGTAATAGAAATGTACGATTTGAATTGCGAATGTCATAGCGTGCACGCTGCGGCTGAGCCCGGGATATGTATATGCTAAGCAGCGCCTTGTTTTGAATTTAGAACAGGCGCCATCTTGCCGGCGAGCGGTTTGCTCTTTGCCCCCTTCCAGCGGGTAATTCGTGCCGAAGATCGGCGCGACCAATGGGGATGCATTCAGGAAACCACGTTATAGTAGGTAGTATAACCATACGAGGTATACGTACCTATTTCATCGAGCAACAGTGCCTTCTTACCTGTTCCTTTATTCGTGACAGGCAGTAGCAAACTCATTAACCTCAAGCTCGTCTACGACCCTTTTCCGCGCTTCCTTCTCCCCCACGCGTCTCCTCAACCCCTTCCCCCCCCCCCTTCCCTCGGATCACCCCGCGTTCGAGATACCAAAGCTTCGGGGATATTTTCTTACGATCTATCTCCCTACCTTCGAGATGGATTTATCGTCTCTGTTTACGAGCTTTTATATTTAGGCGACGCGTTAACGATGATGGAATGAGTAATAAGTATCGATGATTATTATCGGCCGTTGCGCGTCGAGCGTGGCACGGTGTGCGTGCACCGTACTAACCCTAGAATCGTACACCGAGATCCGTGTGAATACGTACAGTTCAGATTTATCGATACCGGTATTCTCGGAGTCTTCTATTCTTTAATAGCGTGTTTCATAGGTTTTAATTGAGTTGGAATAATGTAGATTCGCGTATGTTTTCTATTGGATCAAAATAATGTTGATTTTATATTTTTCTATCATTTTCTATTATTTTTATTATATTTCTCTATTGTCTATCATGCCCAATTTTCTGCTTTTAATCGAAACAAAAGAATTCCTCGTATCGTAACTAGTAAAATTACGTGCCCTGAGTCGATCTAACGATTATCGAGAAATTAACGGCGACGAAATTTCACGAAGACATCTCGGGAAGCGTAGAATCTCGGAAAAAAACCTAAAAACATTGACGATAACTTTTCCTCGCTTTATCCCACTCCATTGAAATAAAGCCAGCGTACTCGAGATAATAAAGCCAGCGATATCAGGGGCGAGCGTAATCAACTATAAATACTTCGCGACGTACTTTCACTCGAGCAAATACTTTACATTCCGAATATTTCCCCGAGACTTCGAGGCGGTCGTTTGAAAATCGCCAGCAATTAGAGTCGAGCGGTACGGGGTCTACCTCGATGACCGTCCTTTTTTTTCCCCTCACCCTCTGTTTATTCGGAGCAAACAAAACGGGCGCCGGAATATTTCGGAGCGGGAGGATCAGAGGGAGAGAGGAAAAAGTACCCGGTGAAAAAGAAAGAACTCTCGAGGAAAGCGAAACAGAAGGGAAAGAGGGAGAGGAAAGGGAAGGCGGCGGGGGGAAAAGAAAAAAAAAAAGAAAGATTCTCGAATCCCGTAGGCACGAATCACCACCCTCCTTTTGTCAGGACCTTTCTCCGCGTCGTATTATCCGCTCACCTAAGTCAACAGGTCCTCCACGAGACCTCGGGGCTTCGTACCTTCTCCTCCTCCCCGTTACCTTTTACCCGTCGACACCTTCGTACCGATCGCTCCGCGCCAGCGAAACTCCCGCGTTTCCCAACCGGCCGATGCACTTTTCATTTAATGATCGGACGATGATAGAAGCGGACTCTCGTCGGGGGTGGAGCCCGTTACGTTTAAACACGCGAAACGCGGGATTTCAATTATTCGCGGGACCCCCGTTGCGGATTCTGTCTTTAATTGTACGATCGTGTAACCAGAATCTCGATCCGCCAAAGAGAGAGAGAGAGAGAGAGACTCCGGATCAGTAAGATCGAGATTGAGCGATGTCGTAATCGCTCGCCACTCCCCGGCCGCAGCGATGTCCAATTTTAATTATCCATTGCAGTTTGATGGCGTTGCGTAAGAGTAATGAGAACGAGGATCGATTTCGTCTAAATCGTGCACGTATCGAGACATCGAGGATAATGGGTAAAAAAAAAAAAAATTCAAATTACGTTTCCGAGAAACGTGACCGAGGCTCGCGTATGCTCTCCCTCGCGCCCGTTGCGCGCGCAGGTTTGCTCATCGGCGTAAACGCGATTCGAGGAATAATGCTTCTTCGTTAATCATTCGCTAATTTCTCTTTTACGTCGGAGATAAATTCGCGAGCCAGCGTCGAAGCTCAGCGGGATTAACGTTAATGTACTTTTAATTTATTTCATCAAAACGACCGTACGGAAATAACTGTCGTTTCGGATCTCGGAACGTTCGCGAGCCACTCTGAACCGCAACGCGAAAACCCGAGTTTCCTCTTGTAAAATCCTCTCCCGTCTCGCTCGGCCGTTTAGTAAATCCCGCCTCGATTTCATTTCCACCATATCGCACCGTTGCTCGTTACGAGCTATCGAGCGTTCGCGATCCGAGGAGAGAATGCCAATTACGTTTCTTTCTTCTGTTGGAGCGCATTCGCATCACGGAAAGAGAGAGAGAGAGAGAGAGAGGAAGCGAGAGGAAAGAAGGGAGAGAGAGAGAGAAATAGAGACGGTGCCGTGCATCGTGCGTTTTCGACGTTACTTCCGCATCGATGGAAACGTAGTCATATCGATGCAACGATAGATACCGCGCGTCGGTTGCCCCGTGTGTGGAGCGTTGTTCGCGATCAATAGATCGCTGTACCGGCGGATCGGCGATCTGGCGATCTAGCAGCGGGAGATCGTGTAGCGATCGTTCGTTCCGCGATCGCGCACAATACGAATCGTACGTTCCGGGGTCGTACCGGGGGCGACTGTCTACGTATAATACTTCGAATCCGTGAGAAGTGTGCTGCCTGTGCTCACGGACCCGTACAACGCTCGTGGCTGCGCTTTTAAAAGATACTTTCGACTACGACGTACAACGTATACGTGTACGAGCGTGTACGTACGGTACGCGTATACAATGTATATGGCGCATCGGTTACTCCTATTGGCAGCCAAGGTGTACTCGAACGTAAAGATGATTGCGAGTCGACCGTTAATGCCGAACGAGAGACATTATTTGCGAATCAATTGATTAGCGGCGACTCGCTTACCCTTTCGTCGATATTTATATTTTGTTTAGAATGCATCGCGTGGAGGATGCTGGTAATAATTTGGACCAAAGATCGGTGTCGCGATGTTACTCGCGGTTAGAGATCTTTTTTTATTGTCAAGGAAATTATGCGAATTGGAATAATAATGGAATCTCCTTTAGATGTTTTTAGATGGAAGGAAATGAGAATCGTGCGTGTTCTGTGTATGGTAGAAAACTTATCCATGTATTAAGATCCATTTTGATTTTAACAAGAATTTCTTAAAGAGAATCTATTATCGTGGAACCGGTAGACATTTCCGAGTATCGTGCGATCTTTATTAACGGGGTTTCCCAATTTCGACAGCGTTACAAATATACGTACAAAAGTGAAAATAATTCTTAGTAATCTTTTCGTTGGAAGAAAACAAAAATCCCTGTCACGTCAATTCCCAGAAGAATCGTCGCAAAAGATTGCGTCGTCACGGGCATCAATCGGAATTTCGTAGTATCGCGAACTAACACGAGTCTCTCCCGTTCCAACTATTTAGCATTTACAACGCTCGAATCGCGACGAGCGTAAAAGTACGAAACACCGCGGTTACGTTTGCGATCGAACGATCTACCGTTCGCGGTGGCAAAATGATATTTTCGATACGAGACACGTGTTTTGTGGCCGGCCGAAAGTATCCCGGGCATTCGTAGCTCGCGGAAGGTATGCACCAACGGGTACAGTACCGGGCGCAGAAGTTATATTATACCGAGCGTATCTGATGTCTACATGCATGCTCCTCATCTATACCTGCATTCACGGGCGCCGACGTTGCGCGGCTCGAGCACGAAAATAATGCAAGGATCGGACGCGGCAGCTGCCGCGCCAGTGTGTAAAGGATATCAAAGGATTTGCTGATTCAGAGTCCCGCGCGCCCGTTAAGAAAGAAAGTCTCGTTTCTTGGACGAAGAATCGAAACGTCGATCGATCATCGAGGGCGTAACGTCTTGAACCACATATCTAGCGTAGAAAGCGCTCTCGGCGTACGGGCTGACAGTGAGATTTTGCCCGAAGATTTATCTCTCCCGAAATATACCGGCCGTGGGAGTCGTCCGACGTTTCCTCTCAAATTCACTACTCCTCGGTACGCGAGGTTCTAAACCTTTTTTTTTTTTTCTTCTTTATCCTCTCTTCCTCCCCCCGTATTTATCACATTCATTCGTCGTAGGCAAACAAGGTTGTTCTACGCGTTCTCAAAAATTGCGTCTCCCTCACCCTATCTGTATCCGTTGATCGGACGTCTGCGAGCGAATATAAACGACAGTCTCGTTTTTCACGGCCGCCGGAGCCGTGAACAAAAAAAGGTGTTCGACGGTGTTCTCGAGTGTCCCGCGAAATCAAGAAATTTCCTATCGTCCGTTAGATGACAATCCATTTCCTGGCTGGCCCCTGCGTTCATTCTGAATGCGCTTGTTTCGCCCGATGCAATCTGCGGGGTGTCCCACGGGCGACGTTTTTTCGCAACGCGCGATTTATCGCCCGTTTATTTATTTTCGCCCGTTCCACGTCAGACCGCGCGGACGATACAGGGGTGTCGATCGCTATCTTAATTTCGTATTGTGATCGGTCAAACGGCCCTGGTTTACGGTTCTGCCGCGACATTGAATAGCGGTGTATACGCATACACGACATTCGGCCTCTGTACCCTTTGTACGCGCGAACGATCATAAAGGGAAACCTTGTACGATGACATAGTGTCGACGAAACTATACACGGAGTTTACGAAACTCGTCGCGTGCAACTATCCGCCCGTCCACGTGTACGTGAGCGGCGCAACGCGCGCGTGTGCGTTCACGTGTGCGTACTCTTGTCAGCTCGGAAATCAAGCAATCAGCGCGCCTTGTGTCAGTCGCGCGAGGTGAAAAGAGTTTTTCGGTCCTGTAGCCGCCGGTACTATAAGGTATCGTATCGTATTGGCATTCCCGTCACGAGATGTAGCAACGCGAGAGTACAAATAATTGAGTTAGAAATTCGTGTACGCTATTAGAAAACTAAACGCAAACTCGTTATCCGACCGATACTCCGCTTTCAAAATCGAACGTATCGAGGGTTCCGTACACGGGAGTATTTCGAATCTACGAATGATCGATAGCCGTAATGGGTTTTCATAATTCGGATTTCGAGATTTATACCGCGCATGGGCGTAGCGGTAGTAAATAATTCTCTCGTCTGTCGGTCGAATTAACAGAGAAATCCAATAGTCACGATACATGATTATAATAATTTTGTTAAATTAAGGAAATCTTGCTCTTGATCACCTCCGACGTCAACACTTCGAATTAATCATTACCGTAACACGGTAATTTAATAACAAAATTATGGTTAAAGATATATCAGTGTCTCGAAACGTTCGAGACTGAAATTGTCAGCCGTCAACGTCGATCACCGAACGATCGAAATAAATATATCGGAATAAAGAGCCCCATACGAAAGTGGAACAAGTTTTTGCAGAATGCTAATGATTTAATGGTACCGAACGATTTGCATTTAATTCACACGCTGCGCCCGTTGCTTTTCAATAAAGTCGCGACCGACGAATGAGAGAAATAACCGTAAACTCGGGACCGGGCTCGGGACGCGAGAAAGAAAAGGAGTGCGCACGGTAGGGCCCATAAAGCGGATAATTTACGCATTTGGGAGTATCTTGCCGCGGAATCTGCAGCGTTCCCCCCGTAGCCGAAAATTCCCAAGATGACAGGGCAGGTAGACGCGGTATGGGTCGCGCCAAGTGTCCGACGGTTCAGATGCGTCACGATTAAGGCCGTGGGCGGATACCCGCGATCAGATTAATGACGTCATAAACCCAATAAAATATCACCGTGAGGGCCAACAATGCGGGCGAATCCCCCCGGGGAATCGGGAGCGAGGCGAACGCCATAGATACACTCCTGATCGTGTGTACCGTCTCTCATTTCTGTCTCCTTTACCCTCTCTACCCTCTCTCTCTCTCTCTCTCTCGCTCTCGCTCGTCCCGACAAAACTCTCCCCGATGCTTTCCCTCCCTTTTGGCTGATGGATGATGCAAATAACTGTGCCTCGTCCTGACGCAACCGTCGAACGGTCACGGAGCACTTTTCTCAGCAGGTGGCTGGTGCTTCGGGTGGCAGGTTCGAAGAGGGAAGAAATGGAGAGAGAGAGAGAGAGAGAGAGTAAGAGAGCCCGAGGTAGGTGAGAAGGAGAGAGAAAGAGATTCGGAGAAGAATGCACCCACTATGCTCTCGTAAGAAAGTCGAGCTCGACCTCGAAGAGCTGCTCCCTCGTCTTTTTTCTTTTTTTTTTGTGTCCAGATCGACGGATCGCGCGTCGGTCAATAAAAATGAAAGTCGGTCGACGAGGGTAGGACCTGGCCCGTCCTACGCTCGGAACGTGATTTTTTTGACGACCACCTTTTTCCACCCCTCCCCCTATTTCACTTTTGCCCGACAGTTTTTGTGGAGCGCGATTGTTCTTCGCCGTGCAACGGAGAGCGCAGGCAAAGTTTCGTCGGGGCGGAGAGTGATTTGGAGAATATATTTTAACGAACTTATAGTCGCAATCATTATCCTCGTATAATAATAATTTAGTATGAACAATTTTACTACGACTATTGGTATTAATGCGATCGATGTCGTTAAATGTATAAAAATTCGATCAACGTGCTATGGATACGAGTTGACATGATTTTCGCGCGCACCTATTTTTTATGAATACACTCCAAAAAAAAAAAAAACCTCGTCGAATAATAAAAAAAATAATTTTCGATTAATCCTTAGGGCGTTGATCGATTCCCGTCGCGTTCGACGGTTACGTTCGCGGAGCGTTCGAGTGATTGCAAATAACTCGGCGAACCGCGAGGTAAATAAAATCGAACGTCGGTCCCGACGAACGCGAGCGCGCGTCGGTACGAGGAATCCCTCTCATTAGGTAGAACGGATATTTACGAATCCTCGAATACATCCCCTTGCGTAGATCTCGGCGCAGATTGGATCGCATTAATGGACTCCGATGTTGCTTGGACGAGCGAGCAAATGAGTCGACCGAACGGCACGGTATAGTCGATGGTCGATCAACATCCGGCGATCTGTCGACGATACCGGGCATTCGTGGTACGGGCCGACGAGCATCCTCGGCCGTCCTTCGTAAGGATATATCGACAAATTCGTGTCCCGCGGCGAAGGAGGCAGATCTGTCACATCCGTGGAGAGCAATCAGAACCTGCAGCATGTATATCGCGTTCCGCTCGTGTAGACCGACGGTAACGTGGGGTCGTAGGGGTCGGATATCGATATTTCGAATCGACGGACGATGTCTCTCGTCGTGCTCATCAAGGAGCGACAGGACGGCTCGCTGGGTGCTGCGTCATTCGCGCCGAGACACAGGATGCCTGCCCGCTTTGCCCGACGATATCGGGGACTCCCGGTGCCCTTTTGTTTTTGACGCCAGGCAAAGCGATGCGCGAATTTCGAATATTAACGCACGGCGAATTTTTCTATTCCGTGGACACTGTTTTCGATTGCGGTGCGATTGGGTCGGTTAGGGGAATTATGGGGTCGCTTTTTGAAAATGGTTTTCGAAGACATTTGTAGGGAGATATGTGGAAGAAATAGTAAACGAATTTTAAGAACAATAAATTTCGACGAATTTAAAGTGAGGATATTTTTTTCGAGATACATCGTATTTACATTTTCGATGTTTACAATTCGACGTAAACCTTAAAGTTACTATATCTCCGATAGCTGTGATTGCTTCATTATTTATTTATCATAGCTTTTTCATGAAATTTATTCACCTTACTATCTTTTGTTAATATTTTCTAGTGTTTTTCACTAAAAAATGGCTCTGGAAATCACACTCAAAATACGGCGCCGTAATTATCTAAATCGTACCGTGCGATTATCGAAACTCGCTCCAGAGTTTGAAAAGTTTGTAAGAATTACGAATCGATTTAAGTATTCTTTTCAATTTTTGCATTTCGTTATTACCGTAATATTCCAACGACATTTTCGGGATTCGAGTGTAATTATCCTTCGACCAATTAAATTTTTTATTTGCCTCAATAACAGCGGTAAAATATTTTCACGAACGATGTATCCATTTTTTGACTTTACTACTCCCCGGTGAATTAAGTGCACGCCACTAAAAGTAAAACGGGGAAGAACCTCGTTCGAGCGTCACACTCGGGGGATATAAAGGAGAATGAGTTTATGTCGGGAGCTCTAATATTCCGGTGCAGGTACCCGAATCGAGGGTTAATATAATCCAGGCCAACGCAGGACCTGCGAGCATTACCGCTACCTATTTTCCAATGAATTCCGGGAACTCCACGGCCGTGTGGCCATAAACAAAAAATACAAACGCAGTGGAAAAAATCTGTAACACTTTACGAGGCCAGGAATCAGGGGTAGCCCCGACAATTTTAATACTCGACTTATACACCGAACAATGTTCAACTGTGGCCCCAACCTACGACTAATAATGTCGAAAAATTTGGCTATCCGTCGGAACGCGCGTTTCCAGGTATCGTAACGGTGGGTCCGAGAAAACCAGCCCGATCCCTTTACGACAATCGAATCGATTATGACCCATTCACGGGACCCATTGTTCCCCATTGTCCGTGGGCATTAGTAATAACTTTACGACGGGCGGACGAGGGCGACCGATCGTAAAGAGAGTAAATGAGGAGACCCCGACGAGGCGAAGGAAAGGCGAAAATAAAGGAGGAAATGGGGAGTGGAAAAAGTTGAATAAAAACTCGAGTACCGGGGGCAACAGACCCGAAACTTAGGACAAACGAATATGGGGCGGAGTCGAGGAGCAATCAGGAAATTTCTGAAATAAAACGCTTGTACTGTTTATTTCACGCCGAAAATAAAAATTTCTAGATTTCCACTATAAATATTTTGGAATAACGTGGTACGCGATTAAATTAATTTATCCAACGGCGATTTCACACCGACGGTAGAGTACAGGAGAATCGTGTAAATGTAGATAGATAAACAAATTCTTTTACGATATTTTCCTGCCAAAAATTAGAAATTTGTCATCTTGATTAAAAATATTTCGGAACAACGTGATACACGATTGAATTAATTCATCTCAAATTCTCCGACGGGTGAGTATAGAAGAATCGTGTAAACGTAGATTCATAACAAATTCTTTTAGGATATTCACCTACCTCAAATTAGAATTTTAATATTTTCACTACAATATTTCCAATTAACGTGGTATACGCGATTGAATTAATTTATCCCACGACGATTCCATTTCGACGAACAGATATAGTAGAATCGCGTAAATGTAGGCGCGTAATAAATTCTTTTACGATATTTTCCTACCTCCGCGCCATCCAAAACACCTAAATTTGGTAACCTCCTTCCGTGCACTGCACAATTTACCGTCGCGCTTCTGTTGACCCAACTAGTCACGACAGTCACGTTTCCCGTCCACCCAACGAAATCGCGTTTGTATTCCGACGGATCCTTTTTTTTTTTACGGTCGCCATCGAATATCCTTGGATTATCTACTCGAGATTGTTTTGCGTCTCTTCCGAGAAACGGTTGTAAAACGACCGAATTTTCCTAGGCCAAACGCGTCCACCGTCTGCGACCCTCGGCAGGCATAAATATTTTTCACCGACCGACTATCTCTCCTACGGTCTAACGGTGCTCGTGACTTTTTGGCAAACGGCCCACTACCGGGCCTTTCTTCCTTTCTTTCGCTCACTTTACGGGGTAGAAAATCTTACGGTTCTCGCATTTTTATGGAGCGCGCGCCGAGGGAAGAGAATAAGTAGACCTGTACCCTCGTTTCGTGCCGAAAAATGTGGGTCAAGTCGTAAAAATGTTGAGGATCCACAGAAGGGTTCCTCGGGGGAGTTGCAGTTCCTTACCGTTACTTTAAGAGGGCTCGTAAAACTGCGAACTGCTTTTTACCATTATTGCTGCCGAAAAGCTGCCAACGGGCGTTTAGAATAAAATTTCGTTCGGCAGTTACGATTGCCGGCCTGTAATTACTCGCTTCGCTTATTTCTCCCCGGCGTGAATCGCTCGATCGTGTTTGTCGATGGATTTGCGTGAGCTCGAGCACGCGTGACGAGCAACCTGGCGGCGGGTAGCGTTACGAAAAACTTACGAAACGGTAGGCACGATTGAGACATTAGTTGCTACTTACCAAAGCGTACTGTTTATTCATTCGAATCGCCTGAGACGCAATGATATATTTGATCCAGAGAGGTTTACTTTAAATACCTTTCGTTGCACAATAAGAGACAAATAAGTAACTTTATCAGAGAACGTATACACGTACATATATTGTTTAACAGTATTAAACCCCGGGCAATATTCAAATGATTTATTCAGGGCGCTACGAAAGTATAAAAGAAATGAGATATAAAAGAAATCTGCGGTGACATGTGACTACAGTGGTGGTTAACGTTTTAACATTTCAGATAAAATAACGACGTCTCTCAACTGATTTTTGAAACTTTGCCCGACACGCAGTTTTCGAACGACGACCGAGCTTACATCAATCGATCCATACAAATACATTATCAATCAATTACTACGAGCAGTGCTCCTAAAAATATAAGAAACATTGTCATCCATTGACACTCGTCCAATGCAAAATGGTCGATCACTAGAGCAATGGCATGGTCGGACTCAAAACTATCATAACTTTCGTCGCTCCAGTCGCGTCGCCGCGTCGGCAGACACCCCCTTAAAGAGGATCCAAAGTGGAGCGAGAGCACTCTTCGTGGTAGTCCTCGGGGCGTATCGTTGCGTGAAACCGACTCATCGTGGCACAACGAGAGCCTAACGACGGGCATTCAGTTGCGTGCCCGTTTGCCCACGTGACATGCAAAAATCACCCTCCCGTTGCCCGGAACCGGGGGCCCCACTGCTCTGGGAATGACTGGTCCGTGATTGGGCCCCAAAAACCTCGAGAAGAGGACGGAGAGCCTCCCCCCTGTCCCCTTCCACCGTGCCGAGAACCCACGTCGGGCTAATTCAACCAACAAAACGAACGTTTACGCGCGTTTTGCATAAGCGCTTCGTCACCGCGTTCTTTCCTCTTCTTTCGTCTCTAAGCCTTTGCTCTTTTCCTCTCATTCCGGAGCGTTTCGGAAAAATCTCCGCAACGTATTTATAAGATTCACGCGATCCATTTTATTGGACAAACTTACCGTCCGATTTACTTGGACATTTTTAAAAATAGGAACAAATCTAGATCATGCACATCTCCGAATCTCCGGATCTCCAAACTATTTCTAAAGTAAACAAACACATGTGATTCCTTGTGAAATAATTTTGAGTAGAATAGAAATTCTATAATTATTTCGTGATGAACAATCCGAAATACACTTAATAGAGTAAAAAAAAGTTTGGAGATCCGAAGATCCAGAGATGTGCATGATCTAGATTTAAGCCGAAAAATATACAATACCTAGATCTCGCGTACATAGTTGTACTTGACCCGGGGCAAGACCTTACCACTTGAAAAAACGAAATTAAATATCTCGCGGTATTCTGTAGGTGCCCAATAAATATAAACGTGGATAGATTAATTCAAATTGTCTACACCGTACCAAAGCCGATTTTCCCTCATATTAAAATCGTTCTCCGTCGCACAGCGACGAAAAGCAACAGAAGACACCGATTCATAGCCCCCTCTATGGTTTCACCCCATTATCGCAGCGAAGGTACGCACGTAGTACATACCTGCAATTTGAAAAACTTCCTACAAATCTCGGCGATTCTAATTCCAATTCGATAGCCGTCCCGTTGAATCTTCCAACCACTCGCATCGGACCGAAAGCACATGTCGCGGCAAATCTCAGCTCCGCCGTCTGACATCGTCAACTCCCGATGTCCGAGAGCATTCGCGTAGCTTGGATGGCTCGCACGCAGAAACAGGAGTAAGCCGTGGAACCGATGCGCAGAGTGAATATCTTCCTCTTCCGTCTCCCTTCGCCGTTGGCAATCGCTCATTCGGGATCACGGTATATCACGCTTCATATAGAATGCCGGGGGCCCGATGAATTATTGACCGGGCACTGCCATCTAGGCGCACGTTACCCGAGGCAGAAACGATCGACCATACCAATCCCGTTCGCGGCAATGATGAATCCAATCATAATTTAGTTACATCTTATTAGACTCCTACCGCGCCGGCTCACCGTGAGACCGCCAGGTATATAACCTTCTTAATCCACGAAATGCATCTCTCGCTGCTACCCCTTCGCCCGAGCCGTCTGCCTTCCGACCACCTCTCTCTCTCTCACCCCCTCGAGCCCCCGCCCCTCCATCACTCCACCCTCGGTAACGGTTTGCCGCGAGCAACCGAGAATCATCGCTTCGATTCCTCTTTTCCCGCGCCTTTTACTCGACGCTGAATCCATCTCATCCTTCGCGCTGATTACCCAGTCGGATCTAATTTCGAATCGGAGTGGCGAATTCTTTCGTGTCTCGCGACGTTACGCCCGCGGACGGTATCTGTTCTTAATTAACGCGGGGTTAACGGGGGAGATTCGTTAATTCGAGATTTTCGAAGGACCGATAACGTTAATAGCGTTTTGAAGCGGTACGTGTACTCTTGTGTATAGGCGCGTTAATTAAATAGCACTGGCAAGCGTGTCGCTCGTCGTGACGGACAAAGCGGGCGAGGTGATTCGTGGGTGTGATATTATGGACCACCCGGTATACCGATAATTACTAAGCGCGCCAGTTCGCGGGGGTATACTTCACGCTTGTCGTTGCGCGTCCAGACGGTTCGGATGCCTCGAACGTAAAAGCGAGAACTGCGTCCAACTCGTTTCCTGAACCTCTAGTGGGATTCGAACTGACGGACAAGTCGATCTTCCGATATTACGTGCTAACGCTTCAACGTTTTTCGAACGTACCTGTGTGTGGTTAAGCAACCTGGTCGATTAAATTGTATCTCGATCGTCATTCTTGTCCGTCCTTCGCGTTTCGTATCATCCACGTTGCGCAACGAGCCTACTTTTTCACCGGTTCGAAGAAATTTCTTCAACCGCGTCGAATCCGTATCGTTTACGTTTCGCGCGTTGATATAACGATATAAGTCGATTAAATCTCGATTATCATTTTTATACTCGCGTATCGCGAGATCAACAGCTTTTTTATTTAATCGAGTTTGTTCAACTAATTACACGCTCTTTTTTTTGTCAATTTCGCGCGATTAAGTAACGACGTATTAATTAGATCTCGATCGTTATTCCTATTTCACCTTTACTTTCCGCGTACCGTCGAGCCCGCGGTTCTCCGATTCCGACCGCGTTCACTCCGTGTACTTAAATAACGATAGATCAATTAAATCTCGATCATTATCCCTCCACGATCACGGATACTTTCCATGCACCACGAGCCAACGTTTCCACGATTGGACCAAGTATGCTTTAATCGCCAGTTTAACGCACTCGCGATCCTCGGTACGCGTACGCGCATACGAATGGTCCGACCGGCGAGGTGCCCTTTCCTGAGTCACGGATTTTATGGTCCACGACCCCACATTTCGCAGTTCTCACGCTGGTTTAACGTAGGAATGCTAAAAAGTCGTTCCTCATTAAACGAACTGGAACGGAATTCCGGAACGGTACTGGAAATACCGCGCAACCGCGAATGTTAAGCGGTGGTCATATGGATTGTGCATCGCGTGCTTTTAGCCGCTGCAATCGCGTGTACGCGCGCTCGCGCACGCAACGCGAGGGGGGGGGGGGGGGGAATAAAGACGCCCCCCGATAACACGACCGCAGCGCGTCACGCACAGTCCGATTCGTCTAATATCCGATCGGGACGAACGGAGACTGCTAGATCGATCCGGAGGACCGTCGAGTAATACGAATTCTCGCGCGATTAGCGTCTCGGCTTCCGCGAACGAGATTCGCGGAAAAGAAAATTCCTCGCCCCCGGCGAAGCTGATGCCGGTTAAACAATGGAGGCGCGTACAAAACTATGCGCGCGCACGTTCGGGTAATCAGCCACGGTTAACGATATAACGAGTGTGTCCCGCAGCCACGGGAAAGGTTTTGACGAGGCCTGGCATGCTCGTTGCCCGGCGTAACGTTTACCCGCACGAGCGAGACGCGTGAAAGAAATCGTTTGCCAGAGCAAATATTTTCCTATCTCGCGCGCACCTTCTGAAAATCGTTCGAGTTCGCGGCAGGAATGAGGCTCTTTAAATTCAGGGCTTGGCAAGTACGGCGACGCGCGTCGGTCAACGTTATCCACGTCGAACGTACGCGCGGAGTCACATAGGAAGCATAGACGGGGCGACCAGTAAAGACCGCTCGAGTAGGTAAAGAGCGAGAAACGCCGGACCAGCTGAATATCACGTTGGCGTCCAGCGCGAGGCGACATTCATGCAAACACGCCTCGCGAGTCGTTTAGCGGCTGATCCATCTACGGGAAGGAGTGCGAACGACCGGCGATTAAACGTTTCGTCGTAAGCCCGTTGCAGGTGCGCGAACGTTTCGCCGCTTCGTGGCATTCGCGATGGTAGCGTTGTTGACGATCTCTCCGCGAGCGCGGAGTTAACGCATTGCGAAAGAGATGAAACGTCGAACCCCGCCGAGCATAAATAAACGGAATACCTAACAAATCAAAAAGAAACGTCGACGGTTAACGCGCAAAGAAGGATTTAATGAAATTGAGCGAAATGGAGAAACGTTTATTACGAGTTTGTTCGTCTCCGATTCGCGGATATAACGCGTAGACGTATGCGAGGAATCTAGTAACGCACCGCGGCTCTCGTATCGAGTTAATGTCTCGATGGGAATCGGCGAATGCAGAAATACGTGACTGGAGTAAGAAAGTGGAAAATGAATGAAATTTGTATGGATGTTTTCTGGGTCGATACGTGGGAATAAAGAAATGTTTTTGCTCGGAATATATATGCCCATGATTAAGAAAGTGGCCTAAATTAAAAAAATTTTTAGAAATTAGTTTATCGGTTATTTTGTCTCACATTCTTTAGAATCAAATAATGTGGTAAAGCGAAAAATAAAATATGTGAAACCACTTTTATAATCATGGGCACATATGAGTTGGTGACTGGAACAACGTTGGATGTTACAAATTGGAAATTTTACAGGAGAGACAACTCAATGGGAACCCAATAAAAGATACGTATTTCTCAAGGAAAAAACTATGGCAGACCACTTTCATAATCATGAGCACATATGTTGTTCTCTCTCAGATCGCATTTCTCTCCCTCACTTGCTCTACACCGAATCCACGGGTATAAGTCACCCGCGCCTAAATCTCTGCACCGACACGCCCAACAATTTTTCCACTCTACGAGGAAATTAATCCCGATTTAACCGTAAAACTATCAACACCTCTGAACGCCGAAACTATCGCGTCCCGGTCGTGTCGCTTCGCGTCGCGCCACCGACGTCCTTTCGGAAGGAAGCGAAGCCGCTCCAATTCCTCGACCCATGACCCGGCCTTGTCGTTGATTTACGGTTTCAGCAATTCCACGCCGATAGCGGCCGGATAGACGAGGAAGAAGGATCTTCTCTTCTCGGCGGTCTCCTCTACCTGCCGTCGGAGCGGAGAGCCCCGAGGAGGATCGGCGAGGAGAACGCGATGTCGAAACGGAGAGCCGCTCCAGAATCGTGGTAGTCGTGCATCCGATAATGAGGCTCGCACGGCATTTTCGATCCCGTGCCGCAAATAATCCCTTTTCTACATGGGAGGCTCTCATTATCGTGGATTGGTGGAGGGGGATGGGTGAGGAGGGGTGGAGGTGGGGGGGGGGGTGGAGAGCAGAAGAAAAAGATGGACAGGATAAATGAGAGTGGCGGCCGGGGGAAGGAGTGGGAGGGGCGGAAGGATCGACGATGCCGTTTTATTTTTTTCAGAAGCTGATTGAGATCACTCGAGATCATTTACCGGTCGACTTGCTCCGAGGCCGGACTAATCAGATCAATCAGATAGAATGATCGCGAAATGAGTTCGGGATCATTATCCTCTCCCTCTCTCTCTCTCTCTCTCTCTTTGATCGCGAAGGGGAGATCGTCGATGGGTCCTCCGGGTCCTCGTGACCGCAAATCGAATCGAGAAATCGATTTCATCCGCGATCCTTGCGCATCCTACCGGGTCCTTAAATACACGCGGGGTAGTAATTTACTTGCCCAACTCCGCGCTGTACGGGAGAGAGAGAGAGAGAGAGAGATGATAGATGGCATCGCGTGCAATTAGAAGATCGTAGTTCGTTAATGATTTTAAAAGTTTTGTTTCTGTACGTTAAGCGGGGAAGGCGCTGGTATCGTGGTAAATGCCAGGTAACATTTTAAATACCATTCGAGTAACGTAATATTCCGTTAACGCGAACCACCGAGACTCTTAAATCGTACGAACATCAAACCGATAATAATTCCCCGGATTTAGATGATAAATCCGATGATATTTAATAATAATAAACCGCGTTGCGGTTTATTGTATTCATCTCTGTAATAATGTTTGTGCATCAATAATATGTATCTCTCGAATGTTCCTATTTTTATAACAGGTTATACGAATCTTTCGTGCAACCTGTACATCATCAAACCAAAAAAATTAATTCGTAATTCGATTCACCGAGACTCATCGTTTCCGTTCCTCGATCGCCTTTTCCTTAATCCACTCTCGGACGAGGTGCGCGACTCGAGCGTGCGTTGACGAAAACTGATTCGCTACCGATACGTCCAATTACGTCCATCTGTTCGTCCGCTTAGCGTTCGGCTTCCGTGACGGGGCTTGTCCACCCATTATTGGAATCGCGTGATTTCACGCGCACGCCTCTGACACTCGAGCCGGTCTCGCTTCGTGACGAGGACACGTGCACGCCTACAACGTTCCTACTTTCTGGCAACGTTAGCGGCAACGGGGAAAAAAGGAAGACGTCAGCCCATTATCGCAGCTGCAACGTCTTCCGCGATGATTCGGGATACCCCTAACGACCTAACGTCTTTTTCATCCTTTCGCGCGAGCGATACGGCTGTCAAAGTTGTGCGCTGAGACGATCAAAGCTTTCCACGCGAATCGGTTAAAATTCTCGATTTGGTTCATAAACGAAACAGAGAAAATCAATGATCGATGGTTCTTGCAAATTTTGTATTGTTCTAAATTGTACGTCAATATGAAAAAAGGGTGTAGAGTTTAATATGCGACGGAGAACAAAGCGATAAATTTAAATTTAAGGAATTATTTCAGTAAACGCTCATGGTTGAAGGTTCACCCTTCGAGGCGTGTCGCGCGCTTCTATTTGAACTGAAAAAGTTCGGCATGGAACGTGTTAAGAAAAGCAATTATGAAATTCGTTTTCCTCTGAAGATAACGTAACGAGGAGCGCGTTGCTGGTAGTCGGTCGAGCTCAGCCGAGCATATAGGACGTTGCGTTCTACGTTTCTCACAGTAAATCACCGTGCAGTCCGAAACAATTAGCCGGCTCATTAGGTTGAGCGGGGGCGGCGCCGCTACGGTTTTCCGCTGTGTAAATTAGTTTGTTTCGTTTGTCATGGAATTCTCTTGGTGCTCTGCCACTGCGAGAGTGAAAGCGTGGAGGTGCATACGGAACGCGTGCCATTGCACAATGTTTAATTAATTTCCGACGTGTCGGAAAATATTAGGGAATTACTCTTGACGTTAATTTAAGGTGTACCATTTAACGCGTAACATCGAATAAATTAGTTTGATTTTAATATATTTATGGCCGATACGATTTTCTTAACTTTCAATTGATGCGATTAATTTTTTACTGGAATGAAATAACAAACTTATGGTGTAAATGATAATGGTAATTTATCTAGAATGGAAAAATGTTATTTAAAATCTAGAAGAGTCTGGCCGAATGGTCTGTCATTTTATGTACCATTTTTAAAGTCAGTTTGAAAACGTTATCAAGAGGCAAAGTCTAGTCTCGGGCAAAATATAAGTACGCGGAAACTAGATCTTGTATAGTTTCAGGAAATAACAAACGGAGATTCTCGAGGTGGTAAAACTACATTAAAAAATTAATTTGACAATTTTACCCAAAAAACAAAGTTCGTTTTTAATTCTCGCCGGATAAAACAAACCAACGAATATCAACGCGTGGACGAGATGCCGCGTAATATTTGTACCTCTCGACGGACGACTGGAATCGTCCGTTGGAAAGCTACGCAGCTGGCGGGTCGTCTGGAACCTGACATTAGAAACGAATTCCTAAACCCGTAGTCTTACGAGAGCACCCGAAATTAGAGACAAATTCCAGGCTTGAAATCCCAACTCGACCAGGGGCGGCAGAACCCGCAATTATCTCGAGCCACGTGGCTCGAATCCACCTCGTTTCTACGATTCGGCACACGAAACAATTTAGAGGTGATCCTCGATAATTCACGTCCCTCGTTCTAGGTCGTTCCGTGGATATAATAACGTTTCTTTTCTTTTTTCCACTTCCGTCCGACGTTTCCGGCCAACGAGATTCACGGCCGTGAATCTTCCCGCGTAGTCGGCGGTGGTTCGTCGATTCGAAATCGTGAAAAAAAAAAAAATCCGTGCATCAAGGGGGAGGAAATGCCGATCCTCTGCTTTCGAAATGACAAAAGTTTTGACTCGGGGTACAATGGACCCATTTCACCAGGACTTTCACACGCGATCCTTTGTCGTTCAAGTGGGCGTGGCTGAATCTCTCGCAGGTAGGTCCTCTCTCGGCTACCAGGACGAACGACACCCTTCCAGGATGCGCGCGAACGACCCATGACCGATATCGAGATTCTCTCTCTCTCTCTCTCTTTTTTCTTATCGTCGAACGCCCCTCGAATTACGCGATTCACCCGATCACTCGATTTACGCGAATCCCGAGTCTCGCTCGAGAGATAAAATAATTTACGCGACGTGGCTCGTGGAAGTCAAGCGGAGTCAAAAGCGAAGGAAGCATAATTACCGCGTAACGTCGTACTTTCTCCTCTGGCGCTGGTGTACCGAGTCATTTACACGCGTGTAAACGTTAATGCTTGGAAGCAACTTACTCGGTGATATTAATGTCGTGCTAGTAATGCGCGTAATAGCGTGCTCGCGAGGTGTATGATTTAAATCCCGCGATTGAAACGGATAGAAACCACACTGAACTACGCTGTTCCACGTTACGATGATCACAGCGTTTTTCGTCTTATCAGAGTTTCCCCCGTATCGCCTCCAATCGGCGAAACTTCCGCGGTAATTCGATCGCGGACCTCGTTCCCGACAACGCGTAAAATAATCCCCTCGAGACTCGTTAAAAACGAAAAGGAAAAAAGACGAGATTTCCGATTCGATATAGCGATATACGAAGGTATAAAATAAATTTACGAATTTCTCGCACGGTTTCCGCGACGCGATTAAATTTATATCCCGTCTTATCACTCTCGGCCGATACAGCCGTGTGTCCTCGACTGTACGCGAGAATCATTTTTCACCGACGCTTTGTTGTTGTTTTTTTTTTTTTCTTACCATTATTTACGTCCTCGGTACTAGAATCCCCCGCGCATCCCTCGAATCTCGCGGATTAACGTCGTTGGTCTTCACGGACGTTTCCGGACGACGGGGAAATATAGTACAGATCGCGTTACGTTAACGCGTATCCGCTAAACGTACTGCCAGGCAAATAATAAAAGTCAACGATGATATATTTCTCGGCGCAAGTGCGGTTTAACGATTCCACCTTTCGCGCGTATTAAACGATATCAAGGACTACCTTATTCCACGTTCCGCCGCCTCGTTCCCGCTGGCCTCTCCTCGATCCGCTCGCGTCCTTGATCCCCAGAAGGACGCGGATCACGGTCGAGGATTTTCAGCGCCGAGGATTCAGCTACGGGGAAGCTCAGCCCGGGGAAAAGGCTTTCGGATACGTGGCGGCGCAAGACGGCAGTTGCCAGCCCGGGCTCATTTTGATTGATCGGGCAATATAGCCTGCTCGCCCCCCGCGGTTTGTGCATTAACCGGCGCGACGTGGAAAAATTACTGGATTGAGATGCACTCATTAATAATCCACGCATGTGTGCGTACGAGAGGCGCGCGTTAGCCGACCGAGCGGGAAGAACGAGGCCCTCGTAACTACGCTTATTCGCTTCTAAACGGTCTTCCGAGAGCGAGAGAATCGATTGGTTTGACATTCTCGTGGTAAATGATTCTTCCGTAAGAATAGTCTTGGACGCGTGCACGGTACAGGGTGAGTCGATAGCAACTTTCATTCGGCGTGACGAGGTTCGTTGGTTTTAGGGACAAAAATGTATATGGGTTAAATTCGTTGGGCATCGTGGGGTTTACGGAACGGTGACATTTTGATTTTTATGTATTTGGTGTTTTAAGAGATATGGATCAGATCTGGTTTTAATATGATACAGTGTATTTTTTTAAATATGGTATTGTACTCTATAAGAAGATCAATTGAATGTTCTATCGCTGGCGTGACTCGGAAGTGATCTTGACCTCAAAATAGTTTTTTTTTTTATAAGAATCGATAAAGAAGGATATATTTTAAATAGCAATGGCCATCTACGTAGCATTCATTATTTGTTTAACACAGCGATGTTTGCTCGTAATATAAATTTTCCAGTTTACGATCTATTCAATTATACCACCTTATGTAATATTGTCGCGCACAGAAGAACGGTAAAATGATCTTCATTTACAATTATCATAATACGTTTATCTAACCTTACAATCGAGTATAAGTGAGAACTTTGAGTCCAACGCGTCATCCGGAGTGATTTACAAGTATCCCGAGAGATTAGAAAAAGTAATGCTCGACAAAACCCTGCTGCGGCGCAAAAAAATGACAAACAAGACGACACGACGCGACGGTCCGATACTCGATATCCGTTTATCAAAGTTCCACGTTGCTCCTCGGACCCGGTAAATTGCTCCCGGTTTCTTGTCGCCCAATGAAACGCAAAGTAACGACGTACACGGGAGAAAAAAAATTCCCCGCGTCCTTGCACGAACGCGGATAGTTTTATGGCGGCCCTCTGCCTTCCCGTAATGCATTTGGCTAAGAACTCCCGAGCGTAAGAGGGAAGGAGCGAGAGAGTCGGCTGGACTTTGGTGGCGAGCGAGAAGGAGAGAGAGAGAGAGAGGCTTGGAAGAGAGAAGAGGAGAAGGAGGACAGAACGGTCTTAATATCCTTTGATTTATCTCGGCTGGGTCACGGCGTCTTTGCTCCCCTCCCTTCCCCCCGTCGAGCCACCCCCGTTCGTACCGCAACGCATGGGCGGGCCAATAAGTTTTTAAATAACCATAACTCCTGGTTTTATGGCCGAAACGGCGCGCGAGGGCCCACGGGCGCTCTCCTCGTGTCCACCCGTATGGTCAAAGTGTAGCGAACAACTTGTTTGCTTTATCCCCTTTGCCTTTCGATCGGTTATAGGGTGATCCGTTTATACGGTTCTGCCTTCTCCCTATCGTTCGCCGGCGCTCGAGTGTATATTACAAAAATTAACGATTCTCGTTAATGTGCGATTCGCTTCGATTGTACGATGTTCAACTCTTTTATTGCTGATCGAGAAAAATGTATGTATACACCTAAGCGAAAAATACCTATCCACATTGGAGATCCTACGCAATTGGAGATCCTTGAAATCATGTCGCTTTATATGATACAAAGTTTTAGAGCGTCGCTAATAATCTTCTGTAATCCGAAGACTTAAATAAAAGGACTATACAAATTTTTTGATTGCATGAATCGAAAGATCGATTAAACCTTTTCAATTTCCCAAGTCAGTCGTTCCATGACGAAAATTTCAGTGACTGTATAATACTGTAACAAAATAGAAATATAATACTGTAACTGTGAATAAAAATATATATTTGTCAAAATTTGTTTTCTTCGAAGTATCCTAATTTTGAAATTCTCTATGCGGTGAAATTTACGCATATCCGTAGAGATAGTCACATAAGAAATGTCCGTAAACCCAGTGTTAACGTTGGTACGGGTTTAAAGGATCGCTCGCGCAAGAACGAGTGATCTGGCACGGCGCGTTGGACCAGATTCGTGTAGGTCATTACGGAATGGAAGCTAGAACAGCGAGACGCCCGCTCTCTTCATTCGGCAGACGTATATATGCGTTCCGCGTGCGGTATACACGCCAGCGTCATGTCGCGGAGGCGCTCCTACTAAGTCACGGACCATTGTTCTAGTCCCGGTTTGATAGACGACACTCGTTCGTTACACGACTGCTCGAGAACGTATACGCCTCGCGGGATAGGCGAGGATCCGAGTACATCTCGCTTCCTTCTATTATACTCCTTCTTTCGTTGTATCAACGCGTTCCATTCCTCTTCCCAAACTATCGCTAAATCATCGATTTATTTCAAAGTGGAAAGTATATTGAAAGATTTTTCATTACTCCACGCGAGAGTATCGTGCAATGCTGAAAATTAAAACGACCTGAACGAAACTCAACTGCGGTTTCAATAGCTGAGAAATATTACAATAATTGAATATTTCCTACAAATTTTGGTGGAACGAGAATAATGGAGAATCCTGAACCTAAGGTGAATAACTCACGAAATTAAAAAAAATATCAGTTCACTCGACTTTCCAAAGAAAGTGAACACAATAATCGATTAATAAATTTCGTTAAGTTACCATTGCCTCCGAGTATAAATCTTTAAATAATTAAATTTTATAACGAAAGGGAGCGCGAAGATTCCTCGCTCTTCCAACGTAACGCCATATCTACATTTATTTCCTCCTTACAATCATTAATAAAGAATCCTCTATCGTCGAGGAATTATCCATATTTCGAATTTCCTTTGCCTCGCCTAAAAAAAAAATGTCGTCTCTCCTCGGACGGAAACAAACGAGAAACGACGCACGGCGGTCAACAAGATCGAAACCACCTCGGCAACCCTTCCGCGGGAGACAAATCGACGCGCAAGCGCGGTTAGCGTCACGTCGAATTTCCACTACCGAAATCGCGGCAGAGGAACGCGTCCGGTGGTCCCGTGGAAAGAGACCACTTTAACGGCCTGCTACCAGATGAGTGGGTGTTGCTCGGGTCCACGGTGGAGCAGGTTGCGTGGTAACCAACGGCGGTGGGGTGAGGTGGGGGGCGAGGGACGAAGGGAATATTGCCCCGCGCACGAAAGGGAACTGGCAACGGCGAGCAGCGACGCAACCATTCCGGGTATACGACGCGTCTCGTATGCGTGAACGCGCGTGTCGGACTTAAGCGCACGGATGTGGCACCCAATGAGTTTAAATCATGCCGAACGGCGGGAAGGCGCGGTAACGGCGCGAGGTCTTCGGTGTGTACGTTTAAATCATAGGAGTAGGAAGGATACATTTGGAACGTTGCAGAAGTCGAGTGGTGTAGGCATTCGAATTCCACGTTCGTAATTCGTTTCGTGCGATCGGGATAAGCGACGGTTAGGCGGCAAGTGTTCAACCCGGATCATCGGCGAAACGGTGCTCCTCGAGCGCAGCGCGGTAACGCTAAAAGACAGGCACCGGTAAGTCCCGGGTGGATTTATAATGGAGGATGGGAAGGTATCGTTAGCGCGCGCGTATAACAGCGCCGTATGTACGAGTTCCGCCGAATGCCGTGGCAATTGGTACTCGAGACGCGGGATCGCGGCGGGAAGCGTGGAGGCGCGTCGAGTTCAACTTTGCGGAACGCGGTTTCTTTCGGCAATCGTAACGATCGGTGGGAAGAGTATTAAGGAAAAGGTCGCGTACCCATTCACGGTCGTTTCATTCCTACTAGACGCGTTCCACGTTTCCTACGCGCGCGGGATTTGTCGACGATCGACCCGGTCTCTCCCGTTAATCCTAACAAATCGAATTCAACCGTCGCAATGCCACGTACGAGTATCACCGACGCAAGACCGGGGCAATGATAGTGAGGGAAGAGAATGGAGGGAAGAAGCGATTCAGACGTACACAAGCGCAACGCGGATAGAAAGAATACGGGTGGGACACGGCGGGAGGGAGGGGGAAAGGAGAGAGAGAGAGAGAGAGAGAGACGGGGAAAAAGAGAATAATAAAGCGGAGTCGGTGCCAGGTGCCCGGTTGGCATAAGAAGGCGTCCAAAAGCAGTGCGTGTCATTAGAGACCGTGAAAGACGTGACAAATGACATTCTGTCTCGTCTTGAATGCGCATTGGCGCCCCCTATCGCTGCCATTCGTTTGTTTGCGGTCACACATTGTCGTGAGCGCAAGGAGAGGGGCAAGGAGAAGCTCCTCCACGTTTATCCGTGGAACCTCCGCCGTTGGCGTTTGTCAGGGTTCGCGCGTTGCGAGGACTCTGTGAGAATCTGATTCGCCATGGATCCTTGGGGATGTTTTGACGGCCGGTTGACGAGCGATTGTCCTTTCTGGCTTTTGCGGCCCTTCGAGTGTCTCTCCGCTTGCCCTTTTTTTTTTCTTCTACCGTTCGCCTCTCTCTCCTTCTCTCTCTTTCTCTCTCTCTCTATCGTCTCGTTTGGAGTATTACCGATTATCGCGTGTGCTTCCTGTTGATCTTTGTCGGATCTCGAGTTTGCGCGGACAGGATTTCATTCTCACGTTCGATGGCATAGGCGGATACTTGATTATGTGTTCCTTTCTGTTGGGGAAAATTAATCGGTTTTCCATACAACGGAAAAGAGAGAAGGTTTATTAAGTATGATTACACGATATACAGTAATCCGAGCAACCCGACGTAAATAACTTTTCCGGAGCGTTTACCTCGACCGCTCGGCGATCCAATCGATACTCGAGAAATTGGTTAACCATAATACTTTCACCAAATGCACCGTAACGCGACATTATCGCGTCTCACCAATCTCCTAATATCGTTAGTATTAAAACGAACGATCCTACCTACGACTTTTCGATCGTCGCGCCGTTAACGTTCCCCCGTACGTCCGTTTGACACGATCATCAATACCCGAGCATTCCGACGATACAACTAACGATAAGGCTATCGGATCGCTCTTAAATTCAATAACGTCGGCCGAACGACGTCGCCTTTGGTGGCCGGTAGTCATCGCCGTAGCATTTACGCGCGTCGACGCGTCCGCCGTTAGGGACGACTCGACAAAAAAAAAAGAAAAAATTGCACGGACCACCCCGACGACGTAGAATTTATCGGAATTACGGACGCATCGCGCATAGGAGCACGGCTCGATTTCGCAATTACAACGTCCGCCGCGGGAATCGACCCTCTCGCGCGACTCCTACGATCGCATCGAGGGAGGATGAGGAGGAGGATGAGGAGGAGGACGACGTCGCGCGGATCCGAGGATGCACCGACTTCCTAAGACCGGACTTAGAACCGTACGGACCCGATGTCTCGTGGATCCATGTTAACACGGATGGTCACTAATCGTTCACGTTTTCGCCATAAGGCCTGATTCACTGGCAGTGCCGCTTCTTTACGGCATTGTTCGCCGCTCCGTTCGGATCGCTATCTTAACTAGCCTCGTGTGCTACGGCCGCGTTGAACCTGCGGTAGCTACCGGAGCCACCGGAGATACCTGGTAGCTCTCTCTCTCTCTCTCTCTCTCTCTCTCTCTCTCTCTCTCCCAAGCATCTTAGACATGATCGTTCTCCTACGGCGTGTTCTACGCCGTGCTCGGCCACGGCCTATACGTGACGGCAGTAAAGTAAACGTTCCACCTCCTCCACGGTCGAACGTTAAAGCTCCGAACAACGGCAACGCCAGCAGCATCGCCGCCACCGTCAGGCCTGCACTCTCGAAGCGGGAGCAACGACGACAACAACGGCAGCACGGCGCGGAAAATGTTGGAGAGATCTAGAGACGATAGGAGAGATCCGCTCTCTCTCTCTCTCTTTCTCTCTCGCGGAGCGGCGAGGTGCGAAGAGATGGGATTGGCCGGTTGCTACCGTGGCCCCGGGAACCCCTATCGCGAGGATGCCGATCAAAGGTCAAGTTACGTCAAGTTGGAACCCCCTCCACGGATTCGCCGTGGTACATCCCCTCTCGTGGGCATTATTTTCTCGGGGTCACGTCCTTCTCGTTCGATTTGGAATGCTTGGTTTTGGGCACGGAGTTCGTTGTATGGTAGACCCCTCTATTATTATTACGGTTGAAAGACCGCGGTAAGAATTAATCTAATTTACACTAATTTTGAGTTTCTCACAACGCGGTGCGAATTACATTCGTTACAAGAGGGTTGTCTGAACTGCAATGTTTGTGATCGCAGAATATTGGGATCCTGTGATGACCGCGTCATAAATAATATTAAGAACAAGCGCGAATTCGTTCAATCGTTAGTTTTACGACTGCAGAATTAGCGGATCCCGAGTCCGTTGCGAAATGCAATTTTGATTCGTAGACTCAAAAGCTTGCAACGCAACGATGTTTGTAATAAAGTTTTGTAATAAATGTAATATGTTTCGATAAGTACTTAGTACCCGAATGATGGAGCAGGGTACAAAATCCGCGTAGTAAACAGAAGGACATTTAACGGCGAGATCGATCTCAATCGATTGCACATCAGCCGCTATCCATCTTCCGGGGCAACGAGACTCAACGATCAAACGCGTGGCGTTTCTCGTTGTAGGTAATTTTCAGTTAAAAGCCCCTCGAAAACCGTTGATGCGTTTACCACGTTCAAGCTCGACGTCTCACCGACGCGACGGAAGTACCAATCCGTGCGAGTACCACCATGGGCCCCCGTGGGTCATCCATCTATTCCAGTATGGTTGGGAGTGACGCGCGGACAACGTCGTATTAAAGGCTATTTAGCATTGAGATGTATGGTATTACTTTAGAATGTTGAAAATCCGCACTGTTCGCTGCATCGTGAAACTTCAATTTCCGACATTCGGGATTTCTTTTGAATCTTTACTTCGTCGCCTTACTGCCAGGAAACGAGAACGAATTTATGTCAAGGAATCTATGGAATTTAGGGAAAATAAATTTAGGGAAGCGGACAGGAAATTTGCCTCGATGAATTAGTTGCAAAATTTCAATGCCTGTATCGCGAAGTATAAACGACGTTACAGTTAATCATCGGTGTCAAACAAACAGCGAGGCGCGATAAACGATCTCGATTCTTTAGCAGCAATACGCGTGATAATTGACCAGAAGCCAGAGAACGGAATCAATGACTTTGCCTTAACTGTCCGAAAACGGCGCGCTACCGTCATTAGAATGGTGATTCACTTAAGAAAGTGAAATCAATTTGTGGCACGATGGCATGTCCAAAAGGAAGAGCCTAATGGAACGACTCTTCTCTCTTTCTTTCTCTCCATCCGATCGATTATTATTCATTAGAGTGAAATTCTTAACGGTCATCTAATTGTTTGTATAGCGGGGAAAGTTGCTATTAGGTCTAGCGCGTACAAAAAAACAAAGAGTATCGATCAGTCTACATTTAGCGCATCGTAAAAAAAAGTTATTTATATTCCTCTGTTCCACTTAAAAATCGAGGATAGAGGCGGGACGTAATTGAGAGCGGAAAAGTACTGAATACAAACGACCGACGTTAGGACGATGAAAAACTTTAGATTCCAATGCTCTTATTAAAAATTCAGGATCGAGGTAAAATAAAATTACAGACGTAAATGATATCGAACGTGGGGGACCGATACTTGATATTTGACGAGTCGATATCCGTTGCACCGCTCGAGCACTCGAAATCGAAGCAAAGCGCGATCGTAAATTAACGAAACTATCGATAATAAATAACCCGAGTCGGAAATTTCAGAACATCGTGGGAATCTTTCGAACGTTACGCTGAACTTTACGATTTTCGGAAGCAACGGCAGTTCGAAGGTAACAGGAACTCGAGCGAGCGTTCGAGGACGGACGCGAAGCGTGGTTTGCAACTGTCGTAAATAAATTTGTGGCGGAGATTAGCGAGGCGAAACCGCGAAAGTTACGGTCCGCCTTTTTGAAGACGTCCTTGTGTTCTGCCCTCCCGTTCCGACAAAGGGTTGTCCCTATAGTGGCGAAGCTGTCTCTTCCCTCCCTTTTGTCCTTAATATACCATCTCGCTCCAACGGGAAGAGCCCTAAATAAAATTTGACCGGCATGCGCCGGCATAATGGACTCTCTCCTACAATTCACTGCCAACAGATTTACGATTTGCTCGCGATTGCATTTTCAGGTTGGACCGACGATGGTCTCTGCATTTGAGATACGCGCACAAACGCGCGTGCGTTCGTAAAAAAAATTTAATTAACCTACCGTTACGAGATATCCTTTTATTTTCCCGCGAAGAAAAATTTCTGTCCATATAGCAAAATAAATATATAAAAACAATATTAAACATTTCTCTTATATGCAAAACGTTTCTTTAAAACCGTTGTTTCGTGCAAATCGAAACTACGTAATTTTGGTACCATCTAATTGATATTTATATTAAAAATGCATATTGTCCACACGACCAGAAAAAGTTCTTTGCAGAAAACAAACCTATCCCCTGGTCAGAGATCTTTAGAACTTAACTCTGGTTGGAAGATCGTCAGTGCGACTGACGATCGGCAATATTTCGTGGGCGCTCTCATTGTTCCATTCCTAGGGCCAGGAAGGACAATTTCTCAGCGTATTTACCAGTATTAGGATAATCCCATTTGTCGAAATGTGCCTCCTTATGCCCGTACCACCCCGGGGCACGCCCCGTCGTAGCTTCACCAAACCCAAAATCCGTCGTGGAAGGGTGTAACGGGGTGAAACGGGTCCAGCCGGTATATCTGCGTCCCCGGGGGACACGGTACTTAAAGGCGCGTTTGTTCTTCGACTATGGTGGCATTGTACGGTCCAACGAAAGCGGTCTGCCTCGCAAAAGGCAATACCGTAGACTTAAACCGCGTACCGTTACAGATGCTAGGCCTAAGAGAAAGAAGGTGGCCCAGTGGTACGCTCCGCGGGAGGAAGCGAAAGGGCTGGGCCACCGTTAATGCTGGAAAATTTAAGGCCGCACGACGCTACGCTCCCGAGGGAATACTTCGTTTACCCGAGTAATTTGTCTTTGTCTAATTTGTCGTGCCGATCTTCGCCGTCCTCCTGGATGCTCGTCCACGAGGTGAGCAGAGACGTTCCGCCAAAATGCGTTTCCCTCGTAAACGAGGAAATTAATGTTAAAAGAGGTTTACGAGATTGGCAGAGTGTTTCGTGGTAACTCTTTTTTTATTATTCGGGATATTAGAATATCGTCGAAACGAGGCATTAATAATGTTAGAATGGATGTAACGGGAATATTGTACTTTTATAACAAATAGAATAATTTGATCTCTTCGCTGCGTTTCAGGGCTCGCTCGTTAAACCTTAGAAACGATGAACTATCGTGCCGATCGTTTGTAATATTCCAGTGTAACGAGATAAACCAAAAATAAAAATAAAACAAGAAACTCATCATGCATTATTACTTCCTTCCTCTCTTTGTCAAGAATACCGAGCGAGAGTGTCGAACGTAAAGGTGACGATTCGAGAAAGGAATTGTACGTTCCTCGCCATTGATCCGTTTCTCCTCGACAATTTAAACGAATCGCCCCCGAGATGCTTCGCAGCGACAAAAATTCGTGGCGGAGGGATCTTTGTCCTTTCGAGCGATGTTATCCTTTTATGAGGATTCTACGCGCACGGTATCACGGTGAAAATCTTATCTCACGGACTTTAACCAGCAATCTGGTTAGCCGCGACGCACGTTGGTCGTTAATCCGCGGATTGACCGTAGCGAAACCGGGTAATCCCCTTTGCACCGCAGGATACGCTTCTAATCTCCGATCTTAAACCAAATATCGCAAATTGGCAGATCCTGAGCAACCTGCTTTGCTTTCCTCGCCCCTCGCCCCCTCCCCGGGCACATCGTAACGTAGCTCCGGTGCTCGCCCGTGACCGAGAGAGGAACCACTCCGCTAATCCCAATTTAAATGGGATTCATCCGCACGGACAAAAGTCTTAGAGGCAGAAAGTGGGCGGTGCACCGTGAAACGCGGATTAGAACGAAAATCGACGACAAGAGGATCCACCGAGTGGCCACCGTGAAATTGTCAACATTGGAAGGCAGGGACCGGAGAGATCGGCCGAGCTCCTGTCTATTTTAATTACTCGAAACCCGACGTTCTCGATCGTTTCGATATCTCGAGAGAGTATATTTAATAATAAAGTTGCGCGCGGGGCACAGCGACGGGAGACGGCCGAACGAAACGCCGAACGGCGAATCGGGACGAATACCACGGACAATTAATTACGTGGGAACGAGTGACATTAAAGAGAACGCCGTAGAAAGTTTTGCGCGGATAAAAGGCAGATATCGACGGTCGTTACTTGTACGCGAAACGTTGGGTCCCGAGCGGAAACGCTTTAACGGACACGATAGGTAGGACTGGACAGGGAGATCGTAATTGTACGATTGCGAATGTGGCAGATCTGGACGGGGCCGTGTGGAGCGAAGTAGAGAATCGTGTTATTGTCGATATCGCAATCACCGTGGCGCAAAACTGGCACCGCTCGCATGCAAGGTGAGCTTACGCGCTCGTAAAAACTTATTCCCGCGGATGACGTTTAAGAGTCCTTCCGAGAATATACGTCGAGCTTGCCCAAGATGGCCCATATTATCGTGATTCACTCGGCGATCGTGGCGGGAATAATCATAATTTTTCCCGGAATCATTCGAACAAGGAATCTAAAGACACTCGTCCGCTTCCCTATTATTCCCGGTTATACGTGCGTAACCTTTTGAACTACCGGGTTCCCGATCTCAGCTACGCGGAACAACTTTTATGCACCTTTCTCCCGGCCGTACGAATTGTGCATACCGATTTTATGAATGCTTGCGGTCTCGGTTATCTTTCGTCGCGGTATCCGCAAACGACAAAAGGCCTTCGGCGAGAAATAGGACAGGTAGGCAGGCAATGCCGGACATTGCGGTCGTTGTCGGAAATACGTACGAAGAAATCCTGATCTTGCGCGTCGAACGGTGGCCCCCCTTGCAAACACCACCGGTCGGAATGACGTAGCAGCCCTTGGCAGAGGCGGAAGCTTTCGCGGAATGCAAACTCTTGGCAAATCTTCCGATCACAAATAGAGCGGCTCCTCCCACTACCGAGTTCCACCGACGAGGGATTCAAAACATTTGCGCCACCTACGGCGCTGCGCGCACCTTCCAACTCGCCCTCCTTTCAACCCTTTCATCGTCGCGTCGACGCACCCCCCTCCGTTGCCCTTTCCGGAGGATTCGTATCGCTAATTTACGATACGGCACGCCACTCGACTGCATTGTGGGTGACCGCATTCTACCGTGAACCTCGCAAAATCTACTGAGAATCGCTCGTAAATCTTGCCGACTCGCCAAACCATCGTGGTACCGTAACGAAATCCGGTCAATCTTATCGAGCAGCTGACCCACGGATCTCGAGATCCGTCGAGACGAGATAAATTGCGAGAAGTTAAACGCGTGTCGTCGTCACGAAATTTCTCCGTCGTAACTGAATAATTGTAGTTTTGTAGATTTCTACGCGAGACTTACTTCAAAAGTGGTTCTTATGCGAAAAATCGTTAGAATTGCAAGTGATAGAGAGCGATGTTTTATATTAAATCAATTTTAAAATGCTGCGCATAAGTTTTTAGTTCAGACGATCTTCCTTCGAAGTCAACGATAAATATTCTCCACAGCAAATTTCCGGATTTTATCATTTTAATATCATTTTCATATCTTTCTTGATCATCGAGGTGTGGTATTCGAATAACATTAAAGATCTCTCAGTTAACAAATCATTCTTCGCTCGCCAACATCGATATTTATATCTCCGAAACAATAATAAATTTTGCCCGCGCCCGATGACTTTCAGCGAACGGCGTACGCGTCGTTGCTAGATTAATAATCTTATTCGCGACTCGATGCAACGATTAAATCACGCTGTTATTCTCGCGCTACCGGTTTTTTTTTTCTTTCGCGAAACTGGAAGATTGCATTACGCGGGAATGTGACGAGGCGTCGCTATTTCGAGGCAATGGGAATTTATCCTCGTGCGTACGCGAGCGTACGTCGACGTAAGTGAGAAAACGGAAATTAGTTTCCCCGAGTAACGCGAGACGTGGCCGTTTGAGTTATGTGCGGTCGCTACGATCGAACTAGATGATGTTTCGTGGAAGCACTGAAAATAGCGGGTGATCCGGGTTGGGATTACCTCGGACTTAGGAGGAAAATCGCAAATAACTGGATTTTCCGATTCAATGACGCGGTAATCCGATTACATGGTTCGCGCTAGCTTAGGGGTGACGTTTTGACGTCTAACTGGATCGATTAGATCGCTGGATACATTATGCTCGTACCGAGTGGGACCTGACTTTGGCGCAGAGTTAATCCGATTAACCGATCGCAGGCTAAGCGAGAGCATGTTTGCTAACAGAGCTGACGCGTAATACGTTTGTGAGCGCGCCGATTTGACCATCGCACTGATCGGTGCACCGAGACCAAAGGGTACGCGGAACAATTACCAAAATATTTGTAAAGAAACACACCTACCTCGAACTTCTGCACTTGGAATTTTTCTCGTTTGACCGTTCGAGTGTATTCCGGAATAAATGACGGCTGACAAACCATTTCAATTTGAGAGAATTTCTGACGAATCGTTTTAAAAGTTTTAATCGTTATACGTAAGACGTTCCATTGTTTAAAGAATATAACCTCTGGCAATATTTACGTGACGAGAACGATTCTCGGAGAAAGAGATCTAACTCGATTTACATTTCGGAAATACGCGCTAACGCAAACATAGAAAATCAAGAGATAAGTAAGTCCAAGTCTGAAAATATTCTCCGGCGCAAAATCTCACGGAAACGCGTGTTAATAACCACGAAAGTAACGCGAGCAATTATTTGTCTGCCCTCAAACGGTTATTTTCCACTGACAGAAATCCGAGGCGCGTATTCCTCAATAAAATATCGCCCTCGAATAATCAAATCATCCACAGGGAATTGAAATAAAATACAAATTCCCTACGAGTCACGACAGATCTATCGGGTCAAACATATTCTCATAATCCGTTCGGCAATAATAGCGAATCTCGTTCAAACCGAGACAATCGACAAAAGACCACTCGCCCCGCTAGATCCCGACGGTCACGGTTAACGTTATCGTTGATGTCTTAATTCGCAAGGTGGCATCGCGCATGCCCGTCGTAACAGAATGTATTTCACTCGCCCACGTTCCGATACGTTTTTTCTACCGCCCTGCTCTCGCTCTTACCATGTTTGGTATGGAATTCGTCGCATCAAAGAAAGGGACCGGATACACGAAGAGCTTAACCAGACGAAGAAAGATGCGCCCGGTAACGCTCCGAAAGGAAACCACGCGTTGCGACAGAACCGCCGCCGCCACCGCCGCGCCGTCGCCCCACTATTCTCGCATCGAGGTTTGATACGATCTCGAGATTAATCGAGAGTTAGGCTCGTTTCTGTCGCTCCTAGCAAAAATAAGGTGAAAGAATCGAGAGTAGAATCAACGCTTGGGCAATTCACTCACACAGGTGTGTCCCGTTAACGTCACCTCCACCTCCCCTCCCCTCCCCCCCTCCATCCACCTTGCCGTCCCATCTCACTCTCACTGGTCTCTTCCTCCTCGTCGCCTCTTCTTCTTCTTCTTCTTCTTTTTGGGTCCCCTTTTCTCTGTTATATACCTCCAAGCGATACGTCCTGACCACGGTGTCTTCCTCGGTCTGTCGTAAGCTGGCCCAATTTCTATGGTGGCTCGCCTTATAAATCGCCGTGCCTTTTTTACGACCTTCGCATAAAGCGCCTGGACGAGTCCTCCTCTCTCGAGAGAGGTAACGAGCGTTTTCTTCTTTTTTTTTTCCACCTTCCTTCTCCCCTCCCCCCTCACCCATCTTCCCTCCGCTGCTCTTCCCCCCCCCCCATCGTCGACGCTTGCCCCCCGGACGATCAAGCCAAACTCGCGCGTTTCTCGTTCGTGGTTCGGAGACACGGTATACGTCCGACGCGGCCCGACTTTTAAGCCTTCGACGCGTCCCGTCGTTAATGACGCTCCGGCTTGTCGCGAAGGCATTCCCGGACTTCTTTTTAATGACTTCCATCGTGTCGGTATAAAACGGAAACAACAGATCCCGCGGCTGTTAAAGCCATCGGGACGTGCATTCGGGACCGCGGGTTTATACGTGTACACGGATCAAATCGTATTTAAGGATTTCGAGTGGGGGAGGGGATGATCGTGAAACCGGCCTCGTACGTCGTAAAATTCGTATTCCCGAATTTCAGTTGATTACCGCGAACAATCCGCTATCGCGCGTTTACGAGTCCATTCGTCCCGGCGGGGGGGAGGGGGGAAGAAAAAAGAATAAAGAGCGAGGCTCGCGCGGGTCGGTACACCGCTCGTGTACCATTATTCCGATCTTGGAATACGATCGCACGATCGATGCAGTTTATTGCAGCTCTCATGGACGCACGTTTGATCTCCTCAGCTGCGCCTTTTCACGTATTCCCGTATCTCAACGCTCGTCCCGCCATTGTCATACAACGATACGCTATATTTCTCTGGCAGCCGCGATTCCCCGAACCGGGATTCCCGGTTTCTCGTAAAAGGTGTACGCACGGGTGCAGCGAGGTTGTCGTTCGTCCGATAATGCCCCCGAAGGTGAGAGAGGGAGAGTGAGAGAGAGAGGGAGAAGAGGGGAAGGAGAGGAAAAAAAACCGCGCTGTCGCTGGATCCAGAGATGCGAACGGGGCCCTGGGCACTCCCCCAATATTTTGACTACCGTGTCAACGAGCCGGCGTCCCGCATTCAGCATGCTCGTCGGCCCGTAACGCCATTCATTCGGCAGCGTTAGCGTTACCGAGCACACACAGATTTATCGAACGACGTGTCGCCGGTTCAACGCTGCGCGTCCATGCGGTTAGATTTGTGGCTCTTGCGGTTTTGTCCCGCGGGATGAAAGGGACCTCGCCAAAAGGCACGGCAATTACACCGCAAGAAGCGCGCGGGGCCACCGTATGCGAGATGCGGTGGCTCGACGAGCATTTCGAGTTACCGTCCCTGCCGGAGTCGTTTGCGCCGTAATTAACGTTGGATCGATGCGTTCGTACGCGACGCCGCGACTGGCGAGGGACTGGTAAATTTGAGATGACTCGAGCAAAGGTTCTTTTTGCGCTAAACATCAGGGAAGCTTCGATACTCCGATATGAATATTTTTATCCCAGAGGTTGAGATTTGAAACGTTCGAAGCTAGATTTGATATAAGCAAAGATCCGGTGATTTCGTTCGACTATTAAAGTTTAATAAATTTGGAACGAATCTAGATCGTGCACATCTCCGGATCTCCAAACTATTTCTAAAGCAAGCAAACACATGTGATTCCTTGTGAAATAATTTTCAGTGGAATGGCAATTTTATAATTATTTCGTGATCAGCAACCCGAAATACACTTGACGGAGTAAAAAAAAGTTTGGAGATCCGAAGATCCAGAGATGTGCATGATCTAGATTTAAGCCATAAATTTAGTCCACGAGTACTTTCAACCTTCCAAAGCTCCGAAAGTCGAACGAGATCGCTATCGAAATTTTATAATTTCACCGAGTCGAGTGTAATGACTCACTGCATTTTCGAAATACCTCTCAAACGAAGAAACTCTGCTCGTTTAAAACGTTCGTAAAAATTTGTTAAACTGCTCGTCGTATCGCGGAATGCATCGTTTTATCTTCCTCGGTTCCCATCTACTCGCAGCGCGTCATCGCTGGCGAGGAGATATTCATGACACTGCGAACGATTCGATCCGGTGATGCTGGAGGGTCGCGTTGATTCCGCTACAGGGTGCATTTTGTACCGAGGAGAAACAATGCCGGCCTGAAACGATAGTCGGGAGCGTCGAGAAGTGCGAGGGATTCGGTACTTGAAAGTGAACGAGGTCCGTTGGAGCCCCTCGTACGAGAGACGCTCAATCGTGCGGAACGATATTCACCGTGTGGTTCCGTGTTATGTACTGGCGCGGTAGTTTATAGTTGTCATCCATTAAGTGCATTTAGACAGAGGGGGTTTCTCTTCGCCGAGAACGGGTCATTGCTTCCTGTCGTCGATGCGGACATTAGATCAGCGACGACGGAAAAATAAACGGCGCTGATTCTATAATTGTGACAAAATGGCAAACCTTTTGTCCTTTTCTCGTATCTCGAAATGTCTCGCTTCAATCGACTCTTTTAAACATCGGATACGAGAAGAATCGTTTGTGGAGCAATTTTTTTGTTGTCGCTTTTAACGGATATTAATATTACAGATATTATAAATATTCCGTAAGTATAAACGACACTGATCTAACAATTGTGACAAAGTTAGAAATACTTCATTCAGTCTGGTTAAAAATTGAATCCCAAAAGAATTAACAAGTAATTCTTCTTGATTCAGTGATTATCAAATAACACTAATTTTCTACTTAGGTTCCTGAATTTCGTATTTTCGCCAGGATCCTTGGTCGATGGTATCGCGTTAAAAAATTCGATCCAAAGTGCATTGCGCGACCACGGCCGGGATCGAAGCAAGAAATATCGATTCGCTTGTCCCCGGTCATGCTTTACAGAATTCATTAAGCGTCTTTGTTCGCGAGGGGTTCACGGACGAGAGATCTTGAAAGATGTTTTACTTGTAGCATAAACCTATAGACGCGTGGGGAGGTCCGTACGAAGGTCGAGCGATTTTCTGTAATTAAATATGCTGGACTCGCGAGTGGGCGGTAGGCGGTGGGCAGTCGATTTATCGCGAAAACCGCGAGGACGCAATATTAAATTTCAGATAGGGTCTGGTAGTCCCTACGTACCCAGCGTATTACGTTTCAAGACTCGTGCCGCTTCCACGAGCATATCGACGCTTTTGTTTCGATCCGAGACTCGCTATTTGCGCAAAACGTGATCATAGATCTCATGCCGCCGCCCGATGATTTATCAACGGGTAAACTGTGCCTCGGACAGATTACAGTTTTCTCTTTCGCTTTCGTCGGCGGGAAACTTTTAACGTTCGAGCGTAGGTACTGGTATCCGTGGATCGATTCTTAATTTGGTTCATCGGCCAAGGATCTGTTATGCGCAAAAGAAATTTTTTCTCGTTGGACGTAAAACTTACGTTTTACGTAAAAACTTCAGAAAATGGTTCCCCGCGAGCGGATTGTAATTTAAAAAATTGAGAGATTGAAAATTTCTATTTTGTGTAGGATTTACAGAAATTGATACAATTTTCACACGAATCCAGGAATACTCTGGAACTAGAGAACATGAAAAAAATAATAATCGAGAGTCGATTATATTCCGCACTTTACCCTCCCCCCTCGTTAGGTATCATAAATATCCCCTATTTAAGAATACAATATCGAGTACTCGTGCGATCGTTAAGCGCATCAAAACAGATAAATCCATAAGCACCCAAAGATCATTCTCACGACCATGAGTCTTGTATTTCCCGCAAAACTCGCGCGATTCGACACGGTACGAGAGTGCGTCGCGTATGACCGCCGAAAGTCTACCACTAGACTCTCATTAGCGGCATTCAACAATTATTCACAGGGCTGACTTCGAAACGGCTGCTCGAGGCCGCACGACGTATCGTCCGGAAAAGCGTCCCGTGACAAATCGGACAGATGTCGAAGCCTAGTTAGGCCCACGGCACTTTGTCACCGACACTCGACTGTCACGATCGATGTTAATCATATTGCCGGGAGAGATCATTGCCGATCATTGTTGATTCGTCATCCCGACGTCCCGTGTAGGTAACCGATATCCTATCGAGTCATACTCGTGTGCAGATTCTTTTCTACCTACAGCTTCTTTTTATCCGGTGAATGATTGTGCGAAAAATGTAGGGTGCCGGATTCCGTATGATATCCAGCGAGAGACTTCCTTCGATTTTGCGTCGTCAAAGAGGAAATCTTTCTTTTTTTTTTTTAATACTGCGAAGAGTCGTAGGAAGTAGACGAACCATTGTCGCCTTTCAGCTTTGTAGATTTACGAAAAAAATCTGATACTTCGTCGTCCCTAGTTTCGGGATGCTCTCTTTCGTAAATAATCCCCACGCTGTCTGGTGTACAAATTGCTGTACAAATTTCAACCCCCTACGGCAACCAAAGTCTGAGTTATCATTCCTCAATTTCATTACCAACCGGTAAAAAGAATCACCTCTTTCTCTATAGCGCTAACGGAATCAAAATTTATATTAAAAAAAAAAAAAACAATAGTAACAACGAAACTGCGCGTAAACGTATTCTCGTCTCGCACCATTCGCAATTGGATCGACAACGAGTACAACGTAGATCCAGGCCGATAGATCGTTCGACTAAAAACCAGGTGTCCGCGGGATATACCCGTGAATTTTGCGAGTCCACGGAATCCGCGAGGGGCCCCGACGAAGATTCGATCCGACCGCGCCGTAGATCATTGAAACGTATATCCCTGCGGACCGTGGGGTGTACCTGTACCACTCTCGGCCAGTGGAAGGACACAAAGTAGATTCGAGATACCGCCGGTGCACTCCCAGTTCCCGTGGGGTCGCGCCGGTCGTATGCCCGGAGGTTGACTTCCAAGTTGCTTTCGAGATCGAAAGATTCGCCTACGCCCTATCCCTGCGGAAGGACTCTCCGGGCGTCTTTACGAAGGACACGCGTACGTTCGAGATCCTGTTTCTCACAGATCATTCGGAATAATTCCCCCACCCCCTTCCCCCTACCCCCCACCCCTACATCTCTCGAAGTCACCACGCGAAATCGATACGCCCGGTCGCGGCGTAACGTGGCGAACGGTCGCTTCTTCTTCGGACTCGGATGAATTATTTTCAGGGTATAGCCAGCAAGCACTGACCGATAACTCTACCGATTGGTGCTGTCGGCGGTTGATAGCGTGGCTCTCATGCTGCTGGGAAAGGATCATGGATCGCGGCTGGCTCTCCGTGACCGTGCATTAGTACACGGCTTAGGTATTCCTTTTGGAATACGTGCCTTCGTACGAGTTCTAAATATATCGTGGATAACGTCGAGCTCGCGATATATCATTTTAGTTACGCGCGATTATCGTTCGGGGGATACGGTACGCGTTACGCGCTTGTTTCGCGGTGGGTTTTAAAAGTATTCGTCCCTCCCCCCCCCCATATGTCAATTCGTGGGTAATTCGTTTTTTCGGGATACTTGTTCGATGTTTGGGTAATCTGGACGCGTATCGCTAACAGGTAAAGATGAGTTTAATAAGTATCAACTATGTGGTCGTTCGCTAAAATATCATTTTACTATTTTAGTTACGTGTGATTATTGTTGCAGATACGGTACGCGTTACGCGCTTGTTTCGCGGTGGGTTTTAAAAGTATTCGCCCCCCCCCCCCCCGATTTGTCAATTCGTGGGTAATTCATTTTTTCGGGATACTTGTTCGATGTTTGGGTAATCTGGACGCGTATCGCTAACAGGTAAAGATGAGTTTAATAAGTATCAACTATGTGGTCGTTCGCTAAAATATCATTTTACTATTTTAGTTACGTGCGATTATTGTTGCAGATACGGTACGCGTTACGCGCTCGTTCGACGGTGGGTCTTAAAAGTATTCGTTCCCTCGATATGCCAATTCGTGGGTAATTAGTTTGTTGGGGATACTTGTTCGGTGTTTGCGTAACCTGAACGCGTACCGCTGAAAGGTAAACTTGCTTTTAGTGAGTATCAACTACGTGGTCGTTGGCTAAAATATAAACTTAGTTGCGTGCGATTATTGTTGGAGATACTGTACGAGTTATTCGCTCGTCCTACGATGGGTCGTAAAAGTATTTGTCCTCCCTATATGGCGATTCGTGGGTAATTAGTTTGTTGGGAATACTTGTTTGGTGTTTGCGTAATCCAAACGTGTATCGCTGATAGGTAGAGTTGCTTTTAATAAATATCAACTATGTGAGTGTTGGCGTGTGGTCGAACACTGAGATTTAAGTTAGCGAATTTACGGTGGCAGAATAATTTAATGACCCTTTGCACTCACATGGAGGTGTTGGTATTGGTCACGTAACGATAGCAATGTTACGACGGACGATATTAGTTTGCGTACTTGTGAAAATTATGTAACTGAAAATTCAGGCGAGGATTGACTGATGTATTTTTTACTTAAATATTCACTTGTTTGATTACTTAATTTAATCCAATATTTAGTATTATACAAAAATGTGTGTAAAATTCCTTTCATTTATAAAACCTGGATACGACACGAGACAACAATGCGACTCTCGTCGTTAAGGGTTAATCTGTAAACTCATATAATTGCGAGTGCAAGCGGGTGGTCTATGCTGGTAGAAGATTAGAAGCTTAGCATGAGCGAAAAAAAAGAGGCACAAATCTGCCTGATTCCCGGTAGCTCGCGTTGTTAAGTAGTCTCGCAGTCGCAGTCGGTAAGCCAAGGTATCCCTTACGCGCCGAGAAGCGATTTGCGAGGTTTAGAATATATCTCGCCATAGAAAAGTTCGCCGTTTTGGTGGCGCGATGAAAAAGGCGCTTTAACGAGCCCTAATAGGATTCGTACTGGCGCGGATTTCTGTAAGGACCCGGGGGGGATTCCGGTCAAAACGTCGTTAGGAGTTCGAGAATCGGACAAACGCCGCAACTGCTTTCGAATCGGCACTCGTACCGGCCCGGTACCGATCCTTTGGCGCGGGGACCTTCGCTTTCGGCGGGTGTCCCGCGTGAATGGTCACTCGAGAGTAGGGTCATTTGGTATGACCAAACGATGTTTGCCCACAGTAAGATCGACGCGTTTCCGAGATGTTTCAAAAGTATCCTTTTCGGCCGACCACCCGATTTGCATTGGTTCCCTTTCACTGTCTCGCGTTTGGCGCAACGTCTCGTTTTTCCGAATCTGATAAGTTGTGGTCATCGAGAAACGCGCGTCAACTTTGACGTCGTGTGAACGATATGCCCGTGGAACGATCGATAGCAAGGACCCGCGGCGAGATCGAACGAATGCAGTTTTGTTGAGGTATACAAATTATAACTACACTTCTGGATCATCCGGCTTGTGCATTAATGATCGAGCTCAATCATTCTCGGCACGGGAACGGGGTTTCCACAGCTACGGGAAGTGGAATTACATTTTTATTCCAAAACCCCCGCAAATAGAAACACTCCGTTTAGACGATCCGTCTAATTCCCTTGAATTCCTTAAATATCCCTCGCTCGTGATTTGACAAATCGACTACCTCCCACTACGATATCCAACATCGCGTTTACTCAAATCGCGTGAAACGACGTCAGTTGGAAAAATTGCACACCGGTATTCTGCGTCGTAGAATCGCGCGAAGTCGTCGCGTTTATTCGCGATAACAACGATGCGTCTGGCAAACTGCCCATTCCGGCTTTCATAATTTACCATATAACGTTCGCGATTAATAACACCTTGCCTTGGTTTCTCTCGGATTTTTAATCGGGTGTAACCGCGCAGGCGATTCGTCTGCCTCGAAACACACGACTCGTGAGATACTCGCGAGTTTTCGCAGCGAGAAGTCCACCGTATCCGTGTCCCTTTGACCTCCTCGCGCGCGATGCATTTTCTTCTTGCTCGCGGGGATCGGGACGCTTAATAATCCGCCCGTGGTAATCGATTACGTCCAACGACGAACGAACGTCGCGGCGGCGGCGGCGATGCGGCGGTGCGGCGATTTTATATGGCGACGACGCATCGCATCCTACAACGAACATAGAACACTCGTGTGCGATTCCTACGACATTCCGCGGTGCATTCGATTAATGAGATTGAGTGTCCTGGCACTGCCAGTTTTCAGCGCTGCGTTAGGATCGGCCCCGCGGAGTTCGATTAATCGTCGCCGCGTTCCTGAAATCTCGGGAATACCACACCGATCACCCGTACCCGGCATCCGCGGCCGAACGTCATAATTCAGTTGGTCGAATAGCCCGAATTTCACCGGATTGTAATCCCCGCGTTCGTCGCTCGTGTAACGCGGCGATCAATTTATACGCCGTCGACATCGCGCGTATCCCTGCGTTTCTATGAGAACGCGACGCTCATAATTTTTTTCACGGAATCAACATATGGGATGTACGATTCGCGTTTATTAATCGTGGGTACTCGCAATTGTGTAATTACGAAATTATACAAAATTATAATGGTTGGAAATTATAATGGTTGAGTACGCACACAACAAATCACGAGATAAACCGAACTGTTTATTTTTATTAGATTACGACACTTGTCTCGCGAAATTTGTCTCGCGACTTCACTTTATGACACGACATCTTTCGTAACGGTGCTCGATATATTTTCCAGGCTTACTCGAACATGCTTTATCAAACGGTAATATTAATTAGTAAAACTGAGAGGGGGGGGGCTCCGCGCAAGAATACATATATAGTCCCCCGCGCCTATCGTTAGGAGAGTGTTATCAAAATATTAATAACCAACCGAGAGGAATCGCCAAATTATAAGAAATTAATTAATAAAACTTAGGAGGCCGCGCAAACAATATTTCTTCCGCGTCTACCGTTAGGAGAGAGCGTTATCAAAAATATTAATAACCGAGCGAGCGTAACGGCCTAAATATCAAAAATTCATTTCAAGCGACAAGAGGGTCCCATCGTCGTGGTACTTCTCGAACGATAAATCTCGTTTCTTTCCGTGTCGATGGGCAGACACCTTCGTACACTCGAGAGAATGAGTTCATATCTTCGGGGGCAGAATCGAGTCCATATTAGCCCCATCTGCCTCCTCGAGGAGGGCTTCTGCATGAAGGAGCACGGATACTGGGACGAGTATGCGACAGACAAAAAAAGGAAGCGGACGAGCGGATAGGACGGACAGACGCGTAAACACATATCCGGATTACGTACGGCCAATTGATCACGAATCCGACGTTGCGTTGCGCGCCTCTCGTGTTTGCTACACATTGACGGATACGAGTCGAGGTTTTTTTTTTCTACGCTGCCTTCTACCGCTGCCAGAAAGTCAGATCATTTTATTTATGACGTTGGAAAATGTGCGCACGAATACTCTGCAATCTCCGGCGACCGTGCGTCGTCGATATTTTTGGAAAACATATTGCGCGTCTTCAGGGTGAAGCTAGGAACAGTGATTTTCATTAATCGTGATGCGTTGATTTAAATTTTATTATATTTGCTTTGCGATAAAATTGTTTTTAAAGCCTGTGGTTTTCAGGGATTTTCGAATTAACTTGTTTTATTTAAAATTTGGCAGGAGAGGTAAAAGGATAACTTCTTTTATTTAAAATTGCCAGGAGAGGTAAAAGGATTTAAAAAGTTTGTTTGCCTCTTTCCGCAGTCACGTAAATACTCGAGGTTGAATAGTAGAGAATTACCCACGTTACTTAATTCTCGATTAATCGGAGATTCTAAACAGCAGAACAATGAATTTCAATTTTATAAAAATAATCATCAAATTTCCTCCTACCTCGCAAAAGTTGATTTATCTGCTAAACTGTTGGGTCGATTATAATAATTATGGCTCCGCATTTTGACAGCGGTTACCGAAGGCATTTGCAACGAAAAATGCGGGAAAAAATAGTATAAAAAGATTCCAGGGTCAATAGATTTCATAAAAAAAAGCAACAACATCTCAACACGCAGCTTACGATCGAATAATTTAAAACTGTACCTTGGAATATTTTGCCCATTTTTCCCGTGTTTTTCGCCAAAATTCCTCCGGAAACCCACCTCAAAATTCCCCGTCACAATTATCGTAATCGTGCCAAACTGTTATTCCGCGCGCGAGAGATATTAAACAAAAAAAACAAAAAATTCCCGTCCACGAAATTTTATTACTCGCTTATCGTTTAAACGCGCGACAGCGAAGCGCCGCAATTGATAGAATGTAAAACGTCACCGAACGATCAGTGGTGACGCAACGCTCACGAATTCCCACACAGACGTCGAGAGGTATTAGTTTCGGGGCGACACCTTCGCGGCCGGTACGGTTCACACGAATCGACTCCAGTTTCCCCGACTGTCCCCACGCCTCGTAAAAATAAACGAAGCGGACGATCCGATCGAACGCGACGGCCTTTTCCCAGATTCGTGGCCGTCTCCTCGGCCATTATCGCGATAAAATGAAATCGGTCGTTAAACGAGGAAGCGAGATAGACCGAGAGAGCACGGCCAGAAAAGTAGGGGCGGAGGGGGAAGCGTAGGAGAGATATTCGAAGAGCAAACCAAAGAACGAAAGGGTCTAAAAAAGAAACACACTCGGAGAGAAAGAAACACGATGAGGATGAGGAGGGGGGAGAGGGAGAGGGGAGGAGGAGAAGGAGCGGACGATCGAGAGCAAGGGGGAGAAGCGTTTTACGTCCGAAACCAGTTTCCATGGTTTAATTTCTACGGGTGGACATCTTCCTTAATTTATAGCATCGTCCTACCCCGTCCTTCTCGCCCTCCTACTCCTCCTCTTTGAGCGCCTTTCGACATTTTATTGGGTCGACCAGTTTTCTATAACTCGTCGAATTCCCGACGCTTCTGCCTCGACCAAAAATTCGAAAGCCCGAAACGGTCGCGTTCCGGGGCATTTGGCGTTCGCTCGTGTAACGCGACGTTGATACCCGAACCCCGTTGCCGTGGGTATCATCTAATGGCCACGTGATTTCGCAAGGACAAATCGTTCCCAGCATTAGCTTACCCGTGTACAAGCGACAAGAAGATGATTAGTGAGTAGCTCGCATTCGGAATCTCCATCTCCATCTTCCTCTCATCTCTCTCTCTCTCTCTCTCTCTCTCTCTCTCGCTATACCCTCAACCAGAGTTCAGTATTTATCGGATCGGTACGTTAATTGAACCACTGAGCGGGTAATACCTATCATTACGAGCGCTTAAGTCTCACGAGCCGGTGACTAAATTATATGGGCGCGTTTTAGTATAGGTCGTAGCCCTCGCGGTGCCTTACCGCGCCTAACCTACTATCCGATCAGAATCGTTTCGTTGTCTTCTCTGAAACGGACTCTCCCTTTCGAGCTAAACGCGGAGAAGAACGCAAATCGCGTAACTCGCGACGTCGACGCGCTCACCTCTACGTAGCGATCGGTTTATACTCGAAATTTTGTTTTCTTCAAAACGTCGAACCTGAACGCAAGATTTTAATTCAAAATCGATTGAATCGATGAGAAGAAGAATCGTACTTATCCAAATTCCACCTTTTCGGTTATTTTGTTGAAATTAGTTACCCTACAAATTTTTGAAACCTGGAAATATGATTACCTCGAATTGAGATTTTTGGGCTAGTACAGTTCTTCTTCTCACCGATTCAATTAATCCTCCACGTCTCGCGTCGTTGCCATCGAGAAATCGTTTCTACGAGTCCCTACGAGAAACGAGTATACTCGTCGTGGGATTTTCAATTCGATTAACGAGAAACAACGATCGCGTGGGATTCCAGGCAGCAGGAATAAGAAGGTGATTCGAATTCGAGAGAAACGGGAACGACGGTGGAATCACGGGTCGGACTTTTCGTCCGTTTCACGGGCGAGCGTTACCGACAGTCAGCAGCCGGCGATCGGTTAGCCGCGGGGGCTACACCGGCACAGGACACGAGGGACGGTTAACGCTACTAGAGTGGTGGAGAGCTAGGGGATAGTCGGGAGTGGGGGGAGCGATGGGTGGTACCCGGGCAGCCGGTCTCCCGGGGACCAACCGTCGTCCGATTGGTAGAGAGATCGGGCCCAATGGAGGCCCATTGGCGGTACGGCGGACGGGCGTGAACCGATGGGCAGGTTCGGGTGGTCCCGGTCACCTGGGGGAAAATCGGTTCCCGTCGGAGTGCCGCGGCTCACCTTAGGCGCCTTCCGATGCAGTCGAACAGGTCGCAGCGATCGCGAAGCGCCAGTCCTCTCCCGTCCATCGACGTGGCCGCACCGTGACTCGTGGACGTTCGAGAGAGACAGAGCGACGACGGTATAAAGAGGGGGAGAGATCGAGTGAAAGAGAAAGAGAGCGAGAGAGAGAGAGAGATAGAGGGAGAAAGGGGGAGATTGAGAGAAAAAAAATTGTTCGGAACGAGGACGGAAAGAGAGGAAGGGGAAGAGGAGAAGGAAAGAGACTCGTTCGACGGTAGTTGGACTTCGCGTGGATCATCGAGATCAGAATCCTTGGGGACAGTCGAGGGATTTGCATCGAAGGGAACGGTACTGATCGTTACTCGCGGTGTCCTTCGTGGGGTGAGACCGTGCCGGTCGATCGTCGAAGCTCGAGTGGACGTTCAAGGTCGCGGGTGTGGGGTGGCGGCTATCACCACTTCCGGAAAGCGCGACACGAGCCGCGGTGTACAAACGCGCCACGTGACCGTAACTTCTGAAGAGTGCGCGGGAGGTTATTTCATTCGGACGATCACGAAGAGTGGATCGAGCTCCTCGTCGTCGTGGAACGGAAGCGAGAAAGGGGTTATGGTGTTTAACGTGTGACAGCGGGGACTCGGACGATCGTTTACACGATCGACGGAAAACACTTGTTCGACTTTGATTAGTGATAACGGAGGAGAGTCACCGGTTGGGCCGCTTTTGTGGATATCCAGTTGCAAAGGTGAGTGAACATTTACACAAATATTCTTCGCGCTTATACGTCGGTGTAACGCGGTCCCTTATCCCGGCGTCGGGGTCTCCCGTGACGCGTAGCGTCGTCGATGTCTCCGACATTGTCGACGCTTCGTCGATGTCACCGACGTTGTCGACGCTCGACGTCGCGGACCACGATACTTCCCGATCCCACCGTGAAACGCCTCCGAGTTCTCTCTTCGCGGATAATAAGACGTGCAATTTTTGCGAGTAACCGTTTGCCAATTATTTCCGACGTCGTTACGAACGCCACGTTACATTATTATTTTCTCACGGAAACGTTTTCGCGGCAGACACTGCCGCGACGATGCAACGTCTCGACCGAGCAACGACGAAAAAGATACGATAATGATCGTTATAAAAAGTAGGAAATAAATCAACCCGCGTTCGGCTATAGTAATCACCAGCGTTTCGTCAATCTCACAGTCCATTCGCCGCTCCATTTATCCCTCGTAAATTAAAGTCTACATCCAAAGTGCTGCGTTGCTCGCGATTATACCGCGGCGTGAAATTGATAATGCGTCCTAATAGCAGGCGTAAGTAAGCTTGACCGTTAAAAATACGACTTCGACTAGGGAAATTTTGATTGGAACACACAATTACGAAACCGTGAGACCGCTCCTCGGGTGCTGGGGCGGTGGGTGCTCGATATCAAAACGTTTCGATCGTGCGGACGAATTAAGATAATTAGCGCGAACCTTTTAACCGACCACTCGTATCGTTTTCACCCATCCACGTTCGCCCAGCTCGGACAGCAAAATTGTTAGAATGAAAAACTGTAAATCGAGTCTCGCGTAATTCCACACCAATCATTCTTATCGTCTTCGTCTATCCATTCGTAACGCGGACACAGACATTTTTGTAATAAAAAAAGATCTGTATCGAGCATCGCGCAATTTTACGCGCGATGCACCAGTAAGAACCTCGAACCGCAAACTTAGCGTACGTTCCCTTGGTCGGACGAATGTGCATTTATTTATTACTTTTCTTTTTTTGTAGTTTCTTCATTTCGAAGCGTACGACTAACCCCTCGCATCCGGCGATCAGAGACGTGCGGTTAGATGGGGTTAGTCGCAAATGAAAACATTATCGTCACCCCTCGCGACCGCCTGTTGCTATAATATTTGCCTACTGGTAGACACTGCCGTAATTCGGCCGGCACAAAGGGCGGAAGGGCGACACTTTTGTCGTGGAATAAAAGGCGGCCAAAGAGTCACGGGACTTTGCGCGTATGCGCGCACTTGCGTGATCAAGAGCGAGAGAGAGAGAGAGAGAGAAAGAGGGAGAGACGAGGAGTCGAGGAGCGTTACAATTATTATGCATAGGTGCTCGTCCAGGGTTCTCCCATGTCAAAATATATTTATTGCCACCCCTCCCTCCTCTTTGCCCTCTCCCCTTTTTTACCCTGGTTGCGGTGTGTCAGCCACCATTGTTGCCCTTTCATACGGTTATTACCCACTTGTGCGTCGGAGAGAATTTCGCCGCGCGCGCGAAAGAGGGAGAGGGAGAATGAGAGAGAAGGCAGAAGAACTCTGTTACCTCTTTCTGGTGTACGCAACGCGATCCTTTTTTCTCTTCTTCGCTATTCTCTCTCCCTCCATCTCTCTCTGTCTTTCTCCCTGCGTGACTTGGTCGTATACGCACGTGCACGCACGCAGCGCACAGTGACCCCGCCTCGATGTAGATACACCAGCGAGACGACAGTAGTTTCTGATTATGAGACGAATTAAACATTTTACGTAAATGAGTAGCGATCGTGAGTACAATTTAAAGTCGGCGATGCTTCTGAATTCAATTTCTCTACGACGTAAACTAGTGTCGGTCGATTCAAGCTTTTCGAAACTCTTACCGCGTAAAGTTCGTCTAACATCAGCGTCCCTCTTCGAAACGATTCGAATTCCCTCGCCGCTATCGCAACTCGCTCTCTAAGCCGACTAAAACCTCCTCGCATTGATCCTCATTTGCATATTAACCCTTTATTCGCGGCTCGATGTCAGCGCGGGGTCATGATCTGACTTAACGCCTTTTTGCCAGCCTCACGGTCGCCATTTCGCCACCCTTCCATATCCCTCCGACGAAATCATAAAACTCCCGACAAATACGCGCATTACGTCCTCTTTCTTTTTGTGTCGTTGTCCTACCTGGCAGAAAGTGGAAGTAAGAGCGACGGTTAAAGTAGCCGGAGCTGCAAATCCGTGCCCCTTGTGACCGGTCACGTCGGTTCGAACTTGTCGCCGTTGCTAATTCCGTTTCGCAAGGTTCGTGCTTCTAACGAGAAGAAAAGTGACGGATTTGAGGAGTCCTTCTCGTGAATTGTCAGCGAGACAAACGCCTCGTGGCTTCGACCAGGATCGCCCCGTCGAAACCCTATAGCTATCAAAACAATCGACCGTTAACAAGCAAACGGACGTTTAAGCGTCGATCGAGCGCACCGATGTTTTCCAATTGCCCTTTTTTACGCGTCTCGTTTTACGTTTACGTTTTACGCGCCGGGGACACGCGCGAACGCGAAATGGTACATTTAAGCGTTGAGCACTCGCGAGCTGAGCGACGATAAGAGACCCGGGATAAATGGACGATTACTTGTTACGAGTGCAAGAAAAAAGTAAAGCCCGTGGAGATAGTATTTTGCAGTAAAGGCTCTTATCTCGATGGTCTGTCCTCTTAAACGCGCGTTTAACGGTACACGGTTCTCGCGAGCATTCCCGTCGTACCCGTTACTTTTCTAATCTAATCCGATCCTCTTTGTTCGCCCGGCGATAATTTGCAAATTACAGGGAACCACACTTCGCGATACTTCCGGTGAAACTGGTAGGCCTTTTCCTTCCCCGATCCGGGAAACGTTGGAAAGTGGACAACTGTGTTTGCGCTCGCGGATAACGCATCGACGTCGCGGACGATGGAAACTGTCTTGCGATTAGGATCTTGCGTAACGATATGTAAACGTCACGCTAAACTGATCGGCAAGTACGCGTTGCGCGCGAGCGTTAAAGGACGCGCGTCGCTCGCGAGGAAAAAGCGCGTGCCCGCGGTGAGATACTTTTTTTTTTTTTCTTTCCGTGATCTTTGCGTCGCGTTCGATGTAACGTCAATCGTCGGGGTTCCGTACGTAACGCGCGATCTTCGCTTACGTCGTTACACGGTCGCGCTTTTACGAGATTGTAAATCAATGCCCGACGCGTTTAATCGCCAAACAAAGAGAGATTAAATTGCGGTGACGAGGCGCACGAAATCGTCGCAAGTATCCAACAACGGAGCCCGTACGGATATAACTTAAACGTTTGCCCGAAACAAAAAGCGTCGTCGTAAAGTACTGCCCTGATTAAAAATAAATGATATGCCGACAAAAGGGAGGCGGAATTACAGGGTACAATTAGTCCGCAAGTACCACAGAAGGTACTATTAACGTAACAGAATACGCGTAGTAAATACTCAGAAATGAATTGTCGCGACCGACGACTCGTTAGGCGGCAATCCGTCGAATTAAATAGAAAATAAACAAGAAACGTTTGTTCGCTTAAAATATCGTTACCATCGGTCTTATACCGGACGGAGATAAAAGTAAAATGAAATGAATTATTCTAATCGCAACGAAAAGTGAATTTTCATCGCCGGCAACTCGTTAAACGCATCTGTTCGGCGGAGAATCCAATCAAATCTCTCTTCCGCGACGTTTCAAGAGTCTGCGTGTGCGCACGGGTGGGGGGGGAGGGTTCAAAGGTCGTTCGGTCCGGTGGCTGATGGTAGGCGCTTTATTCGCCGAGGCATCGTTGCCCATAGATCGTTACGCGTACGCGCGTACGACTCCGTGCATCTGCAACGATGGTATTAACGGGTCAACCCGCGATGTTTGTCCCTCTCTCTCGCTTCCTCTTAACCAAAGCTATTTGTAACTGTCGCTCGAGACGAAGCGACTCTCGGTCGTAGAAAATCGGAGACGCCGGGTCGCGCGCGCTTATTATCTCAAAATCTCTGCCGTTCCTTCGCTTCTCTTTTCCAACAAAATCACGGACGTCCCATCGTGTGCTCGTACCTCGTCTTCGACAACGTGCAACGTAGAGCGTATCGAGAGCGTGAACGCGTCTCGCGAATACGCGTGGAAGCAGCTGCGGCATTCCAGGTTGCAACCTTATGACTCGGTTCGATCTGTCGCGTTACACCGTACGTGTCTATTACGAACCCGAATACGACCTTACACGTGTACGGGACAGAATATATTCGCGAGCATAACGAATCGCGTTACCGCGAGATCCTTCGTAGGACGGAGGGATTCCCACAAGTGGAAAAAGAAAGAAAAAAAAAAGGGTTGCCGTTGGTCGCCCTCGATTAACTTCGAGTGGCGGAAGAATATCGCTCCGCGGAGACACTGTTAAAAATCGAATCGGTCACGGCACGAGGAGACGAACAATGCGATCGGTCCATCACCGAGTGTGGAGCTTCCTTCGTACGATACACGCGGCGTCGTCGGGCGTCGGTGAGCGTTCGTACACGGTCCTTGCGTGCCGAGAAATCGAGCGGGTTCAACCTTCGTGGGGCTAAACTGTCGCGATAAATGATCCTACGGAAGGTTATTAATTGTCCTCTTGACTCCCAACCCGGCCGCTTTGTGGATCGCGAAAACATATTAACCGAAAAGGTGCTGCCGTCTCTCTCCCCTACCATATGCTACGAGAGACACGCACACACACACACACACGCCTACATATACGTTGTACAGGACCCGGGGTGAAGAGGTGTGCGCGAGTTTTAGTCTCCTACCACGTTTTAAAACTTATGCGATGGGCCCAACGATCTGGAGCATCATTTTTCAAGGACTCGATCGACGCGCCGTCGAGGCGCGGCCCACCATCCATCAAATCGATCGTTAAAAACGCATCTCCGCCGATACAAATTGCGCGCGACCATCTCTACCCGGCCGCACTGGCTGGCGCGGTTCCACTCGACTCCTCCTTTCCCGACTTTTCCCCAGATTTGTCCTCGTTCGACAGTCCGCGTGGACGACCCGCGGTGACTGGCACCTCCGCATCCCATTTTTGGGATCCCGCGGCGTGAAATGTATCACAAAAGAATTCACGAGTAACGAACGAACAAGGGGGGTGGGGGGAGATGGCATATTTTACCGCGGAATACGATTTCTTTACCGTTACACGATCTTCCTCGACGAGGATACACGCCAACGCTTCGGTCGTCGTATTTTATGGCCCCGGGGTTGATGCGCGCGCGCGCGCTCGCTAGAAATGGACGTAATTATAAACGAATCGGTGGTATATACTTTTGCGACCGGTCTGCCATGTTTATTTTATCTAATTAGCGGTAAACGTACAATATCGTCCATACATTTTATCCGCGGCAAGCATCTTTGCGCGCATTCGTACATTAACTGTGCGGAGTTAAGCGGGCGATAACATCGGCCGCACGGCCCGGTAACTTTCGTGCGAGAAATTCTCATGACGGTGCGTACCCGGTGATATATCGACTCCTTCTTTCGCGCGGATTCATTAACTCATTAACTTACCGAGAAAAATTGCCGGCCGTATATCACGGCTCGAGCGGTAATCAAGTGCTCATTCTTAATGCGGTAATAAATTTGCGAATTAATATAGAACCAATTAATTAAATCGCGCGAAATCTTTCTCCGTTAAGCGCCGATTCCTTACCAACAACTGTAACAAACGCTTCTTAGCTTCATTCTCGCTCGCTTCGCGTTAACCATGTTTGTCATTCGAGAAAGAAATGATCGATCGTTTCCTCGAATCTTCAAACTATCTTTTCTATCCTCCCTCGAAATTAAAAGCAACGTCGTTTATTATTAAAACGCAAGACAAGTACGTCGACTTAACTCACGCGTGTCTCTGCTTCTCTATCTCCTTCGTTCGATCTCCCTCCTTCTTCCCGGTACCCTCGAGAACCGCGAAAAGCACGAGAAAAGGGCGCAAGAGTCTCTCCCCCTAGGAAAGGGTTGTTCAGTCGCGAGGGTAAAAAGGACAATGGGAAGAGACTGGGCGAAGGGATCGTCGCGAAAGAAAAAGAAGTCTCATAAAGGGATAAACGTCACACGGGACTCGAGTTTAATGGCGCGTAAACTTCGACGTGCCCCTGTACTCACCGATACGAGGGGGGAAGGAGGGGGGGAACGCGCGTGTACGCGGCAGGACGAGTTTATACGACGGTCGTGCCGAACTCGATGACAAGGACGAGCGCGCGCGTGAGGGTTCTCTCGTCCCGCGATCGTCGTCGGATCGCTTCGCTCGACGGTCCGCCGGCTAGACTCTGAGCTGTAAGCCGATATTTGGAGCAGGTACGACGCGTCAGTCGATCGACTTCATTAACGAGCGAGTGTCGAGCAAATATTGACTCTAGCCGTGGAAACTGGGGTACGAGGTGCACGTGCGTACATACACGCGAAGACCCTTCCTTCTCGTCCACAGTGTTCGTTCCGTACAACCGGAGAGTGACGTCGGGTGATATATGCCAATAACGTTTCACGATGAGATTATAGAGTCAGTGGTGTGTGTTTTTTTTTGCTCTCTCTTCCTTTTCTTCTCGCGCCGTTAAGGGTAACAGCGAAGGATCTTTTTGCATACGAAAAGGTGCAGCGACGCGTATTGGTGTCGATGTACTTCGTGTATCGCGTCGACGACACTCGAGAACGGAGGACGGTGGGTTAAAGATAAATGATTTTTTTTTCGAGGCTGCGTTACTCGACGGTACGGGTAGATCGATCTGTCGCCGATATAGATCAGCCTTGGCCCGAATTAACCTTTTGCGGGGGATACCATCGATATTAGTACGCGCTTACCGTCGAGATCTTTTGTAAAATCAATAGGTTCTGTTACTTAAATGGCACCGTTTGCCCGCCGTAGGAGATCGCTTCGAATACGGAGCACGGATACGTTTACGAAGGTTGAATTAATGCATTCCGTGATTTACTGTTAATCGCGATAGCGCTCTTAATCAAAGTCCGCCGGCACGGTCGAATATTTGTCTTGTATACGCTTCGTCGTAGGGGCCGGCAATGATCTCGACGGTAACTCTCTCGCGCATTGCCTTTACCACGTTTAACCTATAATAATCCGTTATTCCTTGGTTCTTTCTCAATAACGCTCTTGATCTCTTTATACCTCGTTACACTCTCGGTCCGGGAAGCTCGAGTTTGAGCATTCTCACGCGCACTTTTGATTCCCCTTAAACGACGGACATTACGAAACCTTCCGCGTTTTCGCTCCATGATATTACGTACGGGGGCTGGGCCGCATAAATTGAATCGTGTTACGCGCCTCCGGTCGCGGGATGAAACTTGGCGCGAGCGCCTCTCCTCGTCGTAAACGTTTGAAACGATCGTTGCACGTACTATCTCGGAAAGATACCGGGATCGCGGAGAAAACGCAAAGGAGAGGAGGACGGTCTCCTCGCCGCGTCGGTAACGGCGGGGACGCAAGAAAGAGCGGGCGTCAAACAACTGCGTCGGGGGAAAAAAAAAAAACTTGGAAACCTTAACGAACCTGCGAGCCGACTCCTCTTTTTTCGCCCCGTCTCTCCTTTTTCCTCTCGTTCTGCGTTTCCTTCGGTGCAACTCGGTCGGTTAATACGAGACACCGCGCTCGCGAGCGCCAACTACTTTCCTTTAAAAGAACAATTGCAAAGAGAGGATTGGAAACGACGCCCGTGTCGTATAGCGACTCTAATTGCCGACGCTTTGAATTATCGTTAACGTGCTCGCCCCGTCTCGCCCTCGGGATTATAATCATATTACGGAGTTCCTAGCTCAATTTTCGTTTTACTTTTCTTCCATCGCGTTGAATTAAAGTTTGTTTGAAAAAGTGTCTATTCGCTGGGAACATATAAGGAGAAACGTAATTTCTCCTACGAGAGTAACCTACTTTCGAGGGCAGAAGATACATTTAAAAATTCAAGAGAATCGTTTAAATCACTCGTCTCCGGCCAGGTAAAGGTACGCGACACCGGGGAAGAACAGATGCGAAGGCGTCGCGTACACTTTGGGCCCTAGTAAAGTTCCCCGTGTTATCGGATCATCGATGGTCTAATTTTATTCCAGTTTACTCGAAAAGTGTGTTCGGTTCCCTGGCACCCAGCCACGACAGATGGTGCCGTTCGCCGAGATAGCGCTGATTTATGGTACTCGCAATCAGTTTGTTTGAAACGGGCATCGGTTCGATCGTTAGGGACGGAAAAACTCGGATCCGAATAGAGAGAGAGAGAGAGAGAGAGAGAGAAAAAAAAGCAGTCTAATGATCCCGAAAGGGCCTCTTTCGGCTCTGCGACCCAATAATACCTAATGACCGGTCGACAGAGGAGTCAAATTAGTCGAACGGATTCGAAAGGATTGAAAAGATATTACGTGGAGCGTTGCGCGTGCAAGCTGCTTCGATCTGACATCTGCTTCTTGATTTAAGATTACGTGCAACCCCCGTTTCGATTCTAAATCGGATAAAATGAAACGGGTTAAAGAGGCGTCGAGGCAATCCTATAAGCAAAAACGCGTTTCTCGACGCGTCAATGACGATACTCGTTCGTCGCGAGACACCCGCGAGAATAATGTTTTCGAGCGATTTTCCTGGTAATCCAAATAGGCTGCTCGGAACATCCATGAGATATCGTGGGAGGAATAAAAATCGAAGCGAACGCAGAGAACCGGTTCGCCACCCCTCCCTCTTCCCCGGGCCTCGTCTCTTTATCTTCTCAAGGATGAGCCGGACTGACTGACGTTATACCTTCTATCCTTCAAATAACATAATTTCTATAATTGCAGATGAACCAACAGTGCAAGGTTTGCGGCGAGCCGGCGGCTGGTTTTCATTTCGGAGCGTTCACGTGCGAGGGTTGCAAGGTAAGGATTCATACGTTCGATTAGCCAATAAATCTCGTTGAAAAATGTCACGCTCGCCGAGAGCTATGCGCGCAAGCCGACGTTACAACCATAATACCAGATGCGTCCGCGTTTAAAGCATAATGAATTACGCGTTAATTAAGGTCGCGTGCGTAAGCGAGCGTAATTGTCCCGTTCTCATTGAGATTCGTTATCCTTCCACGAGCGTCCCGGTGCCTTTCCTTCGTACTGGACTGACGGAAACCTACTTTTTCGAACTACAAAATCATCGGACAAGGTTAAAAATCGCGACGCGACGCGACGCTCGGAAGTTTTCTATATGCGCGCGCGATTTCATGCGAGTTTCTCGTTACTCGTCGCAATGTCGTGCCGGCTCGCCAGGTGGTCGCCGCATACGGCGGCACACATGTGCACTCGTTTTGCACTCCAGTTTAAAGGAAGAGAGGAAGTTAATAAGCCGTGACGAATAGCGAGACGAAAAGAAACGAGCCTCGCTGTACTCGCGCGCTGCCATCACGGTCAACGAAGAAGGTGAGAAAGTCCCGATCCTGCAGGAAGTAAAGAGGATGTCTGAGGGGAAAAACCATTGGCCGTCTCGAATCCGTAAGTGGACGAGAGAATCGAGCGTGACGAATCGATTATCTCGGATCGTCCTCCTTCGTGGTTGCCTCGCTTTGCGTGGGCAATCGCCGTGATCTTCTTAGAAAATCATAATGCACCAAACGGCGCGATAAAGTTTTCGCGCTGTGTGGCATCGCTGATAAATACCCCCCTTTTTTTTCTCTCCCTCTCTCTCTCTCTCTTCCACCGAGGCGGTACGGACGCGCTCACGCACACGTTCGAGACTGGCAATTTATCTTTATTACGTAAAACCAAATAACCTTTCCGCGGAAGAGCATTCCCCTCTAAAAGACATTTACTTTTAACTCCGGAAAGATATACATAAATATCACGGGCAGTTTAATTTAATTTATCGCACCACCGGTTTGAGTTATCACGTTTATTTCTCTCTCTCTCTCTCTTCTTTTTTCTTTTTTTTTTTTTTTAAATCGCATTTAATATTTAACTGTCGCGCGGAAGGCGTAAATGTTCGATCGAAGGATAGTCAACGAGGTAGTCAAAGGAATACGCGCGGAGCAAAACTGAGGTATAGCAGCGCGCTTTCATCGCGATGTCCTTCGACGATCGACTCGTAGGTACGATCGATAACGACGCAAGTAATATTCAATCGGCGAATTCCGCGGCGCACGTGCGCCGCGGGAAGAACGCGTATAACCCGAACGGCAACGAGGGAACGATCTCCGAAGTCTCGTTAGGCCGCGTTTAGTTCCCCGAAGGGTGTTGACCCTTGCTCTCGTCTCTCGTCCCACTAATGTGGTGCACCGTGGAATATCGGTACCGCATACTAAGTGACCCATCCGATAGTAATTGGACCTCATTAAGGCAACAACGGGGCAATGGCTGTGTCTGTCGTACGAACCGCGTTGCGTTCGGTTTCCCGGAGACCGAGGCACCAGATAACGCGTTTTAGGTAAATTAGACTCTCTCTCTCTCTTCGTGGACTGGGACGTCGGGGGACGGTGCGCGGGGGAAAATACCGCGGCAAGCATACGCGCGTGCGGGTTCACGCATACTCGCTTACTACGTGCGCGCGAGTCCTACGTATCCGTACGTTCCTTCGAAACCGTCGTTTCTCGCTGTGACCTCTTTCCTCCTTCGTTCTCTCCACCGTCGCACAGCTATTTCTGTTTTTCTTTTGTTTTTTTATTCTGTCTCCCTTTACCTTCATCCCCTTTCCCTCGATGACTTTTAACCTTCAACGCTACCCGCGACGATAACGCGAAACGTTGGCACGAACGACGAAATGACTTTTAGCGCGTAAACCGTTATTACGGTAACTATTCTCTATACGGGGATATATGTCTGGTTTCTTTTTTTTTTCTCTTCTCTCCGTGTCCCCGCGGCACTCCCGACGATCGAGCATCGATCACCGGGCAAACTGAAATCCTCGGGCCATACAAATCGGCCGGCATTAATCATACGTAAATTTCTCATATAAATTGAATGTTTAATTAATGAACGAAGATCGTTGATAGGGTCGTATGAAAGACGATACCGCACGGGGAAATTAATATTATTATCGTGCCGTGTACGTCGGTGCTGTACATATAACTATATAACCCGGCCGGGTGAGTCTTGAACGGTGCTCTCACGGCGTTTCGATGTTATCGCGGGATATATAACGGCGCCATCGGGCCCTGATATCGAGAGCCGCACGAAAGTCGAGAGGTGAGAATTAAAAGCATTCGCCCTGGCGACCGATCTCTCATGGTACACGTACACTGCGCAGTGGCGACCGAAGGAGCGCGGGGGCAGCACGAGGGGGGCCAAGCGGGGGCACCGCACGGTCAAACCTTTTCTCTAGCCTCTCTCTAGTCCCTCCGAACCCCGGAGGGATTCCTCGGGCATTCGGGAATATTTGAAATAATTTAGCTTCGCCGCGCATTACGGGAGCGAGCCAAGAAACTGGGGGGACACACACTCATTAGCATACTAACGACTGCCTCGAATTCTCCGCGTAACATCGAGAGAAGTGCTCTCCTCCTCTCCTCCTCCTCCCCCTCCTCCTCCTCCATTCGCCTCCCCGTTCCCCTATCTCCACCGCTTCCACGCTCCGGATCTTTTCCACGGGTCTCTTCCATTTTTGGTGCCAGCGAGGATCCCGCCACTCTCGTTCTCCAAATGTACGAAAGACAGAACGTATGATCCTACCTTCGCTCGCGGCAGGGGCGGACCGATAAACGTGCCCCCGAGTTCTTTTGTAGAATAATATTTCTTCCTTCTCTTTTTCTTCCTCTTATCGCGGGGCTAGTATCTCGCGCGACTCGTTGAGTTTAGGATCGATTCGTTCGAGGCGACTCGCTTCGGTCGCGAGTAACGCGATCGTAGAAATTATCGAGAGGATCTCTCTTCGTTTGATCGCCGGTGATTTAAAACCAGCGATCTTAGATCGAAGGTGGTGTCATCGTTGCTATAATAGCCAGAACCTCCAAATGCGTCCCTGCCACCAAGGACCGTATCGCATTCGGGTGGCGTCCGAATTCCACGTCCGTCGTCTTGACCGTGCTAAAATAAACGAAAGTCAGCGACGCGCGCGCGCGCGCGCTCGGTCGTTCGAAGGCCGAAGCGAGCGGATTCGGAGGCAGGACGGAGCGGACCGCGCTGCGTCGCGGCGCGTATGAATATTAACGCGAGCGACCTACCTCCTTTAGCTTCTTCTCCCTCCGTCTCTTACCTTCCACCTTTTCGTTTTTTTTTTTCTTTCGCGGGACCCCGAATGCACCAATTTGCAAGGCCCGGCACGCTTGTTAAGATCTCGATGGCGCGGAGGAGAAAGAGAAGGAGGAGGAGGAGGAGGAGAAGGCGGAGGAGCGGGAAACGAAGCCGAGGATTCGGGTCGCGGAATCGCTACGCGTTTACTTATGATGCAAATGTCCCCCTCGGTGGCCATTGTTTTCCACGGGCATGCGGGGAACGCGAATTATGCGCGACCGACATTGTGAAAATTTTTTGGCGCCCTCCCCCCCCCCCCCTTCACCCACCGCGCGTCTCGTCGCGTCTTCGATATTCGGAAGAACGGGGCAAAGAAAAGACACGGGTGATTCAGAAAGAGAGAGAGAAACCTCGGAGTTATTCATCGGTCGACAATGAGGGCTCGACTTCGACCCGCGATCGAGGACACGCGACATAAAAGCTATTTCGAGCCGAAATAGCGCGGGTTACTTTTTAACGCGAGGACCCATTGCCGTACGAGGTGACGAGCGCATCGTTGTTTCTTCGCTCGAAGGGGCCTCAGCCTGGAATCCGGCGGACTTCCGGCGGAGCGATCTGAAAAGGCACTTAGACGATAGAAGTTTACCTTTCCGGCCGGTCGATTGTACTACTAGAATAGACACGAGTAGTTGCTTTCGAGATGCGAGTTAGTCGATCGAAGGGCGAACGCTACACGTCACTAAGAAGCAACGTTAACGCCGGGGTCATAAAATCGAGCAATTTCCCGGTTTCCGGTTTTCAGGATTTCAAAACTCGGGGGTTAAACGTCGCCGAGCGTTGATATTCTTTGAATATCATTTTTAGACATAGTAGATCATTTTTTTTAACTAGCATTGGTGACGCTCGAACCTTTCGGTCGGACAATTTAAATAACCAAAAGTAATTGGTTCGGACCTTTACTTCAATCTGGTGCGTTCGGTCTAATTAGTAAAAATTTCGTAACCGTTTCAACATTAATGGAAGATCCTACCAAATTTAGTAACGTTTTAGGAGCGTTATGACCTTGTTTCTTGTTTTCGTGTTCCTTTACCGGTAATGGAGCTCGAAATTCTCCATCCAGTTTAGGAAATCCCGAAGTCATTTATGCATAGAGAACACACCTGTTCCGGACATTGTCGATGACATAGACGAATGGGATAAAACTGGTAGTCACGGGAACGAGATTAGTACGAGATAGCGCGCGATCGTAGAAAACCGTTTAGGCGCTCGATTTCCTCAATAGACGGCGATTTCGCGACGCGCGATTAGTGTTTCTCGTCACGATCGACAGATTAGTTGACCGGTTCGTTCTTTTTTTTTTCTTTTTTCTTTCTCCCACCGCTCTCGTTGCTCCGTCGCTTTTTGCCGGGAGTGTCCAGTTCGTCTCACGCCAGAATTTACTGTATAGACTTGGCGTCCCTTAGGCAGAACTGTCACGTCTCGTATCTTATCTGCCGACAGTGAGAATCGGTACTATTCGTTCTCCTTTCCTTCGGCGCGACAAACTCCCGCGGAAAAAATCGTAACGGCCGGTACGCGCCAAGTCGAGATTACGCAAAAGCTGAAACACCGGATAGACTTTCGATGAACCGAGCCGTCGCAATTGTATCGTCGAGGTTTCCCGGGATTTGCGAAATCGGGGAACAGTCGTTTCGCGAGCGTAAATTATCATTTTCAAACGACAGTTTTTCTTATGGTACATCCATTGTTAATGACCGTCGCGACTACAGGATTCGTTCCAGCTCTAAAATAGACATTAGATAAGACCTACGTGCAAACACTTTCGTCGAAGATCGGTACGATCAATGTGCAAAAATAAAGTGCACGCGCGGCCCGATGCTAATTAAAATTTGAAAAAAAGAATTTCATGTTTCTCGAATCGTATGACTTAAATTACCAAGAACCATACACAAATATTCTCCCCTCGAATCAATGATTTCCACGATTTAATTGTCACTGTGTTGAAATAAGTACGCTTTATACACGCTCACCATCGATAGTTGCGGAAGCTATACGAAAAGGAATCAGAAACGCGTACTTCAGCACGGTCGCTTTAACATACGCGAAATACTATATTATTTTCCCTATATGTCAGGCTCGTGACAGTAGAAAATACGATAAAAACAAAATGCATAGTTACCGCTCGTACCGCGATAAATCTAGCCAGGCGAATCTATGGCGAAATCGAATGCAGGTGGATCGCCACGGATGACACGGAAACTCGAGGAGGGTATCGGGCCGCGGCCAACGCGGTAAAGTTCCAAAGGAGCCGGGTATAGCGCACTCGCGCTCTAAGAGCGCCGTAAACGCGATTATAGACCCAATCTCTCGGTGATATCTCTCCCGGTACAATTAGCTCTCTCATAAAGTGACATTAGGCCGGCTATAAGGTGGCGCGCGTGTTAACACACGACAAGAATCCGTGAGCGAGCTTCTATACCGGCCGCTCGGCCTCCTCTTCCTCGCCGCGTCGCCCGCCGCTCTTTCCCGCCAGCAGCGCGCGCGCGCGCTTGCGTTTCCTTTTCCGTGTATCGCAGCACCCGTGTAATCCAAGAGGCGGTTCGGTTATATCAACTTCGTGGCGCGACGCGCTTCGTAACTGCCGCTATTACGTCGCCTAATTGCCGGCCATTTAAATACCGACGCTGCAAATAGATCTCCGCGATAGGGGAGCCGCGTAACAGCGTATATCCTCTCCCGGTGGTTGGGTGCACCGGGACAAACCGTGAGCGACCTTCTGTCCCGTATAAAGCCGATCTCCCGCTATCGTACCTGTACGCTCGTTAATTACGAATGCGAGAGACGAAATCCCGGGGAGACGAGGTCGATGGAACGTATTCGAGCTCGAGTTTTCGAAGGTAACGCGCTACGTCTTCTGGTGGCTCGTTTCACTAACCCTCGATCGAATTGTCGCCCCTCGTTAGCGTGGCATAGTAGGGAATTAAGCTGGGCGCGAGAAATTAATAATTCGTTATTAAAGCGAGATCGTTTTGTGATGAAATATACTGCTATATCCACGGGAAGCAATTCTGGTGGTGGAAATTAATAATCCCAATGGTCCAGACTTTTTTTTCTATCAAATAGGCATCGAGGAGCGTTTCGTGTTTATAATCGAGAGACCGTGATATTTTTTGCATTGATTTTAATCGTCCGCGTAGATCGTGATAAACTGGTTCCTTTTTAGTATTGTCGCGCGTGAAATTAAAAAAAAAAAATTGAAGACAGATTTTATTCCTCGATGCGACGCGCGTCGGCACCGATGGAACGTCTCGTCGAACGTAACGCGAGGCGACGAACGTAAAACGTCACTCGGGGAGGAAACCGCGAACCGCAATAGCGGTGATCGTATAAAACAGGGATTTATGGGCGACCGGGGTTGCGCTCGGTGTTGCGCGGAAACGCGCAAGGGGCAGCACCTTGCTCGTATGTGGGCCAAATCGCGCCAACGTCCGGTTTATGCTCGTTTTACGAGGCCATAAATCGCGATCTATCGATGCGACGTCGCGAGGCGCGAAGTTGTCGTGTTTCGCCGGTCGCGTCGCTTCGGTCTCGCGAATTCTACGTTGAAGTTAAGACCCTCGCATCCGTGACGTAATTTAACGCGCGGGATACCTTACGCCAGTTTCGCTAATTAGAATTATTCGCTGCTCACGGCGCTCTCGTCGACGGAAACATTTAACGGTTTAACAATCCGCAGACTTAATCGCTAAACGCTTTGTTGTATTTTTAGCACGTACACGACGCTGTTTGTTACAAAACACGAACTGTCGACGCGAATACATTCGATCGCGATATCCGAGCGTATATTAAAATCATCGAGGATCGATTTAACATAATAATCGAGCACGATGGATGTTACGAGAAGTATACGTGTACGACTACCGGACAGCTTTAACGAGTTAATTAAAAATTCAACTTTCTAATTATCCCGTATCATATCTTGTCATCGAACCTCTCGCTTTTGATGGAAATTCACTGCCAATGGAATAAATCGAAGATCACTTCGGGCGCTATCGTCGAATCGTTACGACGTTCGATATCTCGATGGAGTTCGGTAACGCGTAGCTGCGTTTCTGCAATTCCGTACGCTCGGCGGCGAGGAGTTAGGCAAAAGAGCCGACGTCCACCTAGATGCCCCAGTTCACGCCCGAGCGATCGTCGTCGCTCTTACCACAGACGATGAGCGCCCTTGAGAGTCGTCGTTTAATATTCAACGGGCGCCTCCCCGGTGGATCCCCGTCGCCCTGCGCAACTCGGCGCGATGTTCGACGCCGCGCGCCCGCGACGTTCGCGCTCACGTCCGCCGCCGATCTTTTGAGAACGATCGAATTGCCCAAGCCGAAGCCGCCGACGATTGACGCAATCGGCGAATTCGCGCGAAACTCTCCGCGGCCTGAAAGAGCGGCCAATTCGCGGAAACGTTACGACCGAGAAGAAACTAAAAAAAAAAAAAGAGGAAAGAAAGAAGAAAAAAACGAACGATGTTGACACTAAAGCGACGCGAAAACTGTCCTAAATGCATGAACGTTACCGATGCTCCGAGGCGTTTTCAAAGAAACGAGACCCGCGACGTTCTGCCCGACGCGGCTCGATTTCAGGAATGTTTTGCACCGCATAATGAGTTGCGCGTGAAATTGCCTTGACGCGTCTTTTCGAACGTCGCTGTCGACCACTGAATATGCTAACGCTGAATTGACTTCGCGTTTTACGGCCGCAATTTGCATCGCGAGCTGCCCGAAGTGAGCAAACTCCTATCAGTTCGCGACCGAGAATTCCTCTATGCCCCTCAAAATCGCGTGTTTCGCCTCGCCCGACGATCGATCGCGATCAATATCTGAGAATAACTAAATCGCGAAATATAAATTCGAGATCTAACATTCGCGAAGGGAGAGAGAGAGTGGAGAAAAAAAGAAAATCGTTGCAACACGATTGGTAGAATCTCGTCGGCATGAGCGTCGAGAGGTCCGAAAGATACCGATACACCGGCTTTCACCGGAAGCGGGGAGCAAAAAGACACATTTCTCTCGCTCGCACTCTCGTAAATAAACGGCTTCGGGGTTGTACCCTGTATTTCTACGTTGGCGGCAGTGCCGTTGTCTGGTAAATCTGTCTGTCTGTCTGTCCTCGAGACAATCGTCGTTCCTGGTTCGCAAACGAGGTGGCTGGTGGCCTCTCTTAGTCACGCAAACCAACCAGGATGAAATATCGGAGTCACCGGCGGCAGCCGTGGAAAACGTTCGTCGAACGATTATCGAGCGGGTATCGGAGTCACGTGACTCCCTTCTTACTTTGGCGCATCCCGTAGACACAGACGGTCCATGAGACACGGTGGCGTGCAGCGAGGATGATCTTTCGAGATTGAGTAAGGTCGCGAGCGTTCCTCGTTCCTCGTACCGACTTCCCTGTATATAAAAGAAAAGTGTTCATATTGTATTCCGAGGTCCTGCAGCGCTTTTCCTCGTTATCGCCTTTAATCCTCCTCTTATCTATCCACCTCCCAACCGTCAGGCGATTCCTGAAAATTAGTAACCTCCTCCCGCACGCTAATCGCTCCCCCGAAAGTCAGACGAAGTTCGTTCGCGTACTACGCGCGGCGAGCTCGCGTCGATCGTTCGAGATCGTTACGTATCGAATTCGACGCGAGGAGGACTCGCTCGGCCGATAACATCAAGGAAACGTAAACCAGCGGACCGACTCCGCTCGTGGATTACGACGGTTTGATTGAGCAAGCGTTCGGTAGCGATTCGATAAACAATCGTTTGTCTCGCGCTGCGCCGAGAGGTGAATCGCAGTTATCGAAGTGCGCTCTCGAAGCCGAACAATTTATCGACTCCGTCGATTGCAAAACGCGATTCGCCGTTTGACTCCCATCCATCGTCCGACATTTTCCCGCTCCCCCTCCCCCTCGCCGCCTTCTCCTCATCGCGCGGCAGCTCCACCGACGACTCTGAATATGATCGAGCAATTAAATTCATCTCGCGGGGACGCGGTGGGAGATAATGGTATGCGCAGCCTTTGCGCCATAACTCGGAGGCTGCGCTCGGTGTACGTACGTACATACGTTTCGCTAAGGAAAGATATTTTCCGTGGTGCATCGATAGCGCGGGTAAGAAATAATTCTTCGCTCTCCTCCGCGATCGATCACGTAGTTTCTTCTTTTCAGTTGTTCCCCCCGTTCGACCGTCGTCGCTTCTCTCACGCACTCTCTCCTCTACAAGGCTTTACCCTTTAGCAGAGAGAAGGAGAGAGAGAGAGAGAGAGTTTTGCGCTCACAAGGAGGTTGAATGACTCTGTACACGCCGCTTTCCTGCAAAGTGCCGTTTCTTTCCTCAAATGCGAACGGCGACCGTAAACGCGACCATAGGAGCCGCTCTTACGTTTCTATAACTTTGTATCCTAATCGAGCAATGAAATCCACTCCGGTGGACGTGAAATTTGAATATCGAGATCGAAGATTGAATGCGATCCGGCAATTGAATTCGTCTCAACGAACTACCGAGATAGATTCGATCGGTTGATTGAATCGCGCGCCCGATGGAGAGAGGGAGAGGGAGAGCGAGGGGGGGGAGGGGGAATGGAAAGAGCGATAGCAGTGCGCGCAATCACTCTCGTCTACCATAACTTTTCCGCTGCCACCAGCTATCCTCTCGGACTCCTCGACGGAGAGAGAAATATTTTCCCGATGCTCAATAACACTTAAGAAATAATTCTTCGGTATCCTCCGATCGATCCCCGTATAGTTCCTTCTTTCCTAGTTGTCTTCGTCCATCGGTGGCTTTTCTCACGTATACCTCTCCTCGCGAGGCCTTACCCTTTGCGAGGGAGATTGAGAGAGAGAGAGAGAGAGAGAGAGATTCAACCTCTGAATGGCTCGTACACGGTACACCGAACGACGCGTCCCCGCGCATCGAAGCAGCGCGGTCGGTCGGCCTCTCTTCTCTTCTCCCTCGAATGCGAATGCGAATCGTTCTCATGCATCAATCCGCGCGCTCCGCGGCTATCCGACGCCGGGATCCGCTGAAACACATATCCGTGCATGCGCGAACGCACAATCCGGGATACGTTGAAGAGAGCCGCTTCTCCCTGCCTTACACGCGAGCAAGATCGAGCCGGACTAATGTAAGCAAATAGCCACGGCCGAGACAAATTCACCGCGACCATATCGGCGAGTCGTAAAAATTCTTGACGTACGATCTTGCTTGCGCTCGCCTATGACCATAAAGCGCCCCCGTTGGAAGCGGAGGAAGCGAGTTTTGAGCGCGACGATCCCTAAAACACGAACTTGTCTCGCCAGGAAGATCGATAACTTCCTGCTAGACGGTATTGCGACTCGATCGAATCCGATTCGGAAGCTGTTGCGCCTTTCCCTGAGTCTGATGTAATTGAAAATTCGTCGGCACCCTGTTTTTGCACATTTTTGAGGTAAACGTTGCAAGATCACGGGAACAAATCTAGATCATTCACAACTCCGAATCTGTAAACTATTTCTAAAGCAAGCAAACACGTGTGATTCCTTGTGAAATAATTTTCAGTACAATAGAAATTCTATAATTATTTCGTGATCAGCGACTCGAAATACACTTGATGGAGTAAACAAAAAGTTTTGAGATTCGAAGATCCGGAGATGTGCACGATCTAGATTTAAGCTAAATCACGGTAGTCGAATAGTAGAATCGATCAATTTTGTACCAGTATTATTAACTCGTTAGTCGTTTAGAATTAATAAATAAAATGAATTCGATATTCTTTGAGATTTCCAAGAGATACGATTCAATGTTCCGCGCTCTCTTCCTCGACACAGAAACAAAAGACTCGCGTTCCCGAAACCCCGACGCTATTATATGTATTATGGATACTCTCTCGTCGTTCCGTCGAGTCGTACCGCTTTCACGAAAGAGGAACTAAAAGCGTCAAATGGTTCTTTCGACGGGTGTCGGTTTGTTAAATTTTATTGCAACGCCGTATAACTTCGGAGAAACGAACTTTCAAAATCGCGTTACAAAATCAGCATACAATAACCGTCGTTCATTGTTTCTGCAGTTAGGAACTGTCGCTGCATGCAAAATCTGCAATTCAATCGGCGCGCTATACCACCGTAGGACGTGGAAGCATCTCGTGTCATAAGTGCGTTAAACCGAACGAAGACAAATGACAATGCGTTAAATCGTCCGGCTGGAATTCCGCAACCGGATTTGCCGAACGGAAAGCCAGGCCGTCGCGTCGGTGTCGCATAGCGAGAATGAAAAATCGGACGCGATCGAATTTACGCGAATACCACTCCCGGGTTGGGACGGTGCTTCGCCGTCGACGAAATTCTTTCGCCCGCACTTGCCCGCAATGCCGAATGGAAAGCGAAACGAAAATGAGAGTGCCTTCTGCCTCGGTCTCTCGCATTCGGCATGCAGGCCGCACATAACCCCCAAGGTCTCTTCGCGGTGAAATGACGTCAGGCCGATCCGTCCGTTTTCAACGATCCCGTTTCAGTGGTAGGTTCCCTTGGATCGGTGCCAAAAAAAAAAACAAAGCCGCGGCGCCATCGGCTTTTGGCAATCTCGCTCATAGATCGCCGAATCGGCGATCCGACGGGATATTTTTCGGAGTAAATTCTACCGCAGAATTTTCTCGGAAAAACAGCGAACCCTTCGTTTCCAGCGCGAGTACGGAATTAAAAGCGTATCGATCATACCGCAAAGCCAGTCACCCATATAACTAATCGAGCAAACAGATAAAAGTGCGAACGCGGAATGTATACTATTCTTACCACCTCCGTACGCATAGACAGCTAGAAATAGCAGAGATCTAGATAAGCCCTTACATAGAATACCTCGTTAACGATTCACGCTCGTTACACGACTTAACGTTGCCGAGGATAATGATCCGTGTACAGAGTGTCGCGAAAGAAAAGGACGCTTCGATATTATGTGTACGTAATTCCGAGTAAAACGATCGCGATCGTTTGAACGGCTCTCGTAATAAATCAGCATCGTCGTAAGTCAAGAATATCCGTAATTATGATCCGTGAGAAATTACTCGGCGTCCTTCGTGAACAAAGTCGTCTAACGCGTACTTTTATATTCACCGAAACTTTTTTATTTCACTCTGAATTACGTTTCCTACCAGATCCCAAGTCAGCGTCCTCTCGCTCGCGTACGCCTCGCGCGCGATTTTCCGATTTTCCGTGCGAACCAGGAAAAGCGATTCCCCCCCCCCCCCCCCCCCCCCGTCACAACGCGTTTATTCAAATGTCCGCGGCCGATCGTAACGCGCAACGCGGAGGTGGTAACCGCGCCAGTGGCCAGGCCATGAAATCCAGATCGCGCATGAAACCAGCAGAGTCATCCTTGGTGGGAAAGTCACGAAGGAAGTAAACGCGAGCGATGGAAGAGGATTTCGCCGTAAGAAGGATGACGCGGGTACCGCGAATATCTCGATGCGAGGTACGCGCTGAATATCAGGGTCAGCGCGTCGTACGCGCAAACGCGCGCGGTTAATGTCGCGCGCCGAAGATGTTAACGAGTCCCTTGAAAAGCATACCCGGGGAAATCGACGTTGAACCGTTGACGCATCGATGACCAGTCGCGCTGCTTCTTCTCGGTCGGCGCATTCCGTTCTGATTTCGAGAGAAAAAGAAAGAGAGAAATTCTTGATCCCGCAGGCGCGCGTTTTAAATTTCTCGGTTAACTCGTGAGTCATCTGCCTCTCGATGAGTTTCTCGTCGTAGCGACAGGGGACGCGGAGTTTTAAATATCGTCCGTACTAATCGGGGAATTGAACGTTGCAGATATAGTTTGATAATCGATTTGTTTACGACTCATGGGCTAGTTTGTTTCATTAAAATTCCACCACCCTTGTTCATTTTATATTTATTTATTTCGCGAATAGTAATGAAATGACTCAGGACGGTTTTTATACCAGAACCCTGCTAACACGATCGTGTCTCAATTATCCGATCGCGAAGAATTCTTCGATTCACGGATTATCCGCGTGTCTATCGCGAAGAATCTCTCTCATAAAGTTTCTGACGCATCCACGCGGCTTGGAGAATTTTTCTCGGGCGAATTTACGAACAATTTCGAAATTAACGAATGGAAAACGAAACCGGACTCGAATCTAATTTTACTTCAATTTGATAATCCGAAACTGAGGTGAACGAAACCTAAAACGAGAGTTTATTATCTTACATCCAGCCAGCGGGTACGGGACGCATCGAAATGATATTCAGAAGTAAATTTATGGTACGACCAAACCAGTCGACGCCGCGGCACGAGGAACATTTAAACGAGATACAAAAGTGATTCCCGAGGAGGAAAATCACGGTAATATCTCTAATGGAAATTCGAAAATGCATCGCGTCCGTCGCGTCGCTCCGGACCGTCCGAGGTCGCGAATGTAAACGGCGGCGGCGGCGGCGCGCGTGTGACACGGGGGGGGATTCTCTCAAGACAGCCGACACGACCACACCGCGACTCCTACGGCACCAGGTTGGCATAGCTGGACAGGCCATTTCACATTCCCACGTCCTTAATATAGATTGTTGATACGCGAGCGAGCGAGCGAGCGAGCGAGTAAGAGGTCTACGCAGCCCGCGCACCGGGTGGAAGAAGGACGAGGGAAAATGAAAAGGACGAGCGTACGGTTAGGATCGTAACGGGAGTGAAGGGGGTGGTGGGGGGGGGAGGTATAATGACGCGGATTACTAGAGGCAAAGGAGAGAAGAAATGGGCCGATAGAGGCTGCCGTTGGCGGCGTCTCTCGTGGCTGTACGACGACGACGACGTAGACGAGGACGGCGAAGGATGCCGCGATGCCGTCGACGCGTGGGTGTGACGGAGAAAAAGCTTGTCTCGCGGCACAGGTGTCTCGGCCAGCTGGAACGAGACACGATAAACGTGCCGAGGAAGAGAAAAGAGAAAGGGGGAGGGGGGGACGCAGCGCGCGGGGGGAACGGTGAGATGAAAGGGGAAGGGAAGAGCGAATTTTACGAGTGAATCAAACGTGAGCGACGGAAGAGAGGACGGAAGGAAAATATTATTTTTGAAGAAGAAGGATACAGTGGGTTAACGACTCCGGGGACAGGTGGGGGCGGGGATTGAAAGAGGATACGGTAGAATTCGATTGGCGCGTCGCGACGGTTATCACGCGATCGTACCGGCGGCTCTGAGAAAACGCGAACTTGCGTGATCGTAAAAACGTGTAATGACAAATAGAGAGATACGACTGTCTGGAAGGAGTAAACAGTAAATACGTGTACGAGCGTGGTAGTTCATTGAATTCCACGGTCGTAGATCACCGTTGAATTTGCATAATCGAAATAAAGCGAGAGATCGTTTGTAACGACGTATCTTAATTCCCCGAGATTTGCCTCGTCGTAACGTCGCCGGTTTTTCCGTTCGGTCCGCGATGCAGCGGACCAGTAGGCCTAGTTTGCATGGCTTTACGATTGTCACGAGCGAAAATTATTTCAACCTCGAGGCGGTTCTTCGCGTCTAATCAAAGCGCTAACTCGCACCGTCACCAAGGCACGAACGAGAGTCATATTTGCGGGCGCACTTAGCTCGCCGCGAACTCCGCGACATTGCGTGTACAAAGGTCGCGCTAATCCGCGCGCAACTCTTTCGGGGAATCGCGAGGCAACGCCGGCCTGCGCTACGGGATCGTCGAAACGCGCAGTTATACACGGCGAACGATTTATTCGCCGATGCCAGAAGAAACCGAATTCTCGGAACGTCGCGCATAAACCTGCACCTAGATCGCGTCACTCGGACTATTTACAATCGCCGTCTTTCTGGTTACAGAAACTCGGGATAACTGCCATCGTCATTCGCGTCACGCGCGGGAAACTGTCGTGCGCTCGTTTCTTTCCCCCGCCTCTTCGTGAGTAATTGTAGCAGCACGAATAATCGACTTACCAAACGCCATACCAATCGCATTACCCTCGGCGTTAGATCGGACAAATTTTGTCCATTTCACGAAAACAGCTCGGTCGGATCGCTTCGAACGCTTCGATTGATCGCGCGACCCATCGATCATCGTTCCGGACAGCGCGTGGTACGCAAATTCTCGTCTCCCCTCCGAAAGGAAAAGAAACAAAAAAAGAGGAGGGAGAAAAAAAATGCCGCGCATTCGACGAGCGTTCGCGTACCGTCAATTTGTCAAACTGTATACCGATGTCGTTGCCGTTCACGATCACGGACAACGATTTCTCTGTGCGCCGGTTTTATGGCGTTACAAATCGGTCCGGGATTCCGGGCGTGCCGCCTGATTTGTGATAATCTCGACCGTGCCTGACGGATTTGTCGCACGCGCCCCTAAATGGCGCGTTCGAGCGGTCGCGGAGAATTTTCTGGTACGCGAGAGCGTGTTGTTGACTGTTTGCCGCGTTGCCCGGTAGCTCACTGATTCAGTACTGACACACAGCGGCGGCGTACCCGGTGGTGCTCGCCCGGCGAACGACGAGGAACCGTGCAAAAACTTGAAAAGCTGCGAACACGCGCTCGCACGCTCTTACGCAATCCCCGCGAATCCCGTTGTCCCCCTTGTTTCTGTCTACGGTCAGGAATACGCACAGCTGACCGAGCGAGCGAGCGGGCACGCACGGCACTCTGTCGGCGACGCAATCGCCACGCACGATAGTAAATATATAGCGAACGACCGCGAGAGCGCGCGGCTTCTCAAAAGAGACTTTGGCGCTTTTCCCCTGTCGGGATGATTTAAATCGTCGTCGGTGCGACACATGGCTTTCTATCGTTACAACTCGGATAGGAAATAACGACTTAACGAGCCGTCGTGCGCCGGTTAAACGTTAAATAACTATTAATTACACCCGAGGAATGGAAATGTGTCGCCGCGGGAGAGAAAAAGGTCGATTTCCTATCGATCGGTCGGTGGTCGAAACTCTTTCGGTACCTCGTCAGGGTCAATGGAACAGGTTTCTTTCGTCCCGATGGAAATTTCTTGACATTTTTCCCCGACGAATAATCGAGGTGAGAATTTATTGCGCACGCAAACTCGTCTGGGTAACACGTCGGTCGGGTTTCCGTATAAATTTTCACGTCTCGCGCGCTATCGCGAACGAACGTTAAGAATTTTCCATCGCGAAGAGACCCAATACGTAAATGCACCCTCTGATAATGTATTCTTCGACGATAATTGTAACGATCTCGTGTCCCCGTATCTCGGAGAAACTCCTCTACCCGTAACCACATCGACGCGCACGCGCGAACACGAAATCATACGTATCGTTGCGCGGACAATGAACGTTTTGTAGGCGGAAGCGATGGATGTAAGAGTACGCGAGAAACGATATTCAACCTGTATTTGATCTCGCGTGCATAGAATGGCACCGTAACCTCTTTCACACAGTCGCAGTGACAGCCAAGGATCATCTGGCGTACGGGAGCCATTTCCAACACATTTACCATCGCGATCTAAGATTGCCAGCGAAAGATTGCTGTACGGTACCGCTGTCCGTTGCCGTCGAGCGCATTTTGCGATCATTACGGGTATGTCAACCCACCACCACCACCACCTTTCCCAGGTTCATGCGATATCTCGCTAATCAAGGAATACGATAAAGCCGCTATACGTGCCACGCGCATAGAATTCTTTCGTTCTGTTTTACGCTTGTCACAGCGCCGACTCGCGCGGCGTTTTAATTGCGCGTATGACATCGCGGCCGCGCTAGTCTACGAACGGCGCGTATTCCGCTTCGTCGATCTATTCGAGCTATTCTAATTATACCTGCGCCAACGGCCAGAGAGAAGAGTAGTTTCTCACGACTGTGTATCGCTACAGGCGCGACTCAGAGTCGCGGTCATGCGATACGCGCGATACCCGACGAGAGAGGATCCCGTCGGTGAGGTCGAGTAATCTCCATGCATTATCGCCCCCCCCCCGAAAATGTGGGTCGCGCGTATCGGTAGCGCGTGGACGCGCTCGATCGGATGATTCGTTAGTCCCAATTTGGGTACGTGTACCGCTACGCGAGCTTTAGGGTTTTCGAACCGTTACCAAGCCCGCCCACGTGGACGCGTCAGGTGAAGCCCGGAATCCCGAGCCTTTCCGGCTGCAACCTTTGCGGTTAAAATATGGACGCTTTAAAATTCAATCTTCCCGCTTCGTTCCCAATGGCACGATTTTTCGAGTGACGCGCAATCCGCGTGTTCGCGCGCTGCACAAAGACGCGTAATTGGCAGTATTATAAAAATCCGATGAGATCACTGCCAGAAGGACGTAACGCAATTACATCGACGTCTCCTCTCCCCCCCGACCCCCCCCCCCCGCGAACTGATGGGGTACAGCGCGAAATAACTCGGCGTTAACCAGTTTCGTGGATGTAACGATTGGAATGAGACGACCGTCCCGACGCATCGATCGATTTAATTTGCGAAACGACACGTACGGGCGTCGGAGAGGTGCTCGAAATTTTCAAAGGGCGCGAGAGAGCCGAGAAGAGAGGCCGAAGAAAAGTCGTGTCATAAATTAGTCCTCGATGACCGTGCGAGCGGGTCCGCTCGCGGCTCACGAAGCAGCGGGTCTCCGAGGCAGTTTTATCGTCGGCCGACAGGCGTTTAACTTTACGACCGGCCGCGCCACGTATATACTCTATCTCCCCTCCTTCCCCCTTTTCCCCACCCCGCCCTTTCCCTCTTTCTCGCTCTTTTCTCTCCTAGACACAGGCATGCTAATTCTCGTGACGCGCGTAACATTAAACCCTGACGTTTAATCCGGTAGAAATCGCAGCATAGCTTGTACGGACACCGCGAGCGTCGACCCTTTGTGCCGACCTCCTCGCGTGGTTGCCCTCATTGTCTATGGACGCATCTGGTAAAAAAGAATCATCGAGAAAAGAATTAGAGGATCTTTAACACAGCGGAGAAATATTTGTAACGATTTGTATGAAAATTATTCGGGTCTAAGCTGAAGATTATTTATATTACCTCGAGATAAGTGCATCGTGCATTATGTCTACTTTGACATAAGTGTATCGTCGATCAATTTACGACAAACCGCAAACGTTGATTCGTTCGAATGTCGGTCGAATCGTGAAGTAGATTCAGACGATCTCGGTCAGACACGGCGAAGGAAACGATGCTCCTGAACGGTTGCATTGTTCTCCTTCTCTCTTCTGCGAAAGCTCTACCAATAATGGTAAAAAAAAAATAAGTTTCACGATGGTACCTGCGCGAACGATAGTAAACACGCTACGATATTTCTAAAACAAGCGTTTCGTCGCTAACATTTAATTAATAATTTTGTTCTCTTCTTTTGTTTACAGTCGTTCTTCGGGAGAACGTACAACAATCTCGGCAGCATCTCGGAGTGCAAGAACGGAGGGGTGTGCGTGATCAACAAGAAGAATCGCACGGCCTGCAAGGCTTGTCGTTTACGAAAATGCCTGATGGTCGGGATGTCGAAGTCCGGTTCGCGTTACGGACGGCGCTCCAATTGGTTCAAGATACACTGTCTCCTGCAGGAACAGACCAACGGCGGTCAGAGCGTGCACGTATCACCTGGCGCGGCGTCGCCTTTCGGTCCTGGTTTCTTGCCGGGATTTTTGCCTCAAGCCCAAGGACAACCGGTCACCGGTCTCTACGGCAAGGACTCGAAGGATCGCGCATCACCTAGTCAGGAAGACATAGCGCTTCAGTCGCATTTTCTGCACGTCGCGATGCTCAAGCAGGAACGCGAGAGGGGCAACAAGTCACCCCATCCGGACGACGTTGCGCTGCAGAATCAGTTGCGCTTACTGGCCTGGCAGAAGGAACGCGAGAGGATCAGCGGTAATCCCCAACAACCGCCGGGTACGCCACCCCGTGACATCACCCCACCGCCTTTCAGCTTCAAGCAGGAGCCACTGCAACAACCGCACCAGGTCTCGCCCATGTTCCCGATGAACTTCGCTCAAAAGGAAGAGGTATGCGTCCCCTCCAGCCCCTCGGACGTCTTCCGGCCCTTCTTACCGACGTACAAGAGGGCCGCCGATACGCCCAGCGACAGCGGCGCCTCCTCCGTCGACGGCGGCGACGGCCTCCAGGACGTCGAGTCCAGGAGTAATTCCGCGCTGAGTTACTTCAAGACAAGCGCCGCATCGCCCACGTTGTCCGAGCGCGAATTCCCGCCGAGGAAGATCAACGCCACGGTCACACTCACCACCGGTTACCATCCTCATCAGGGTTTGGGTCTGGTATATCCGCCGCCTGGTCTCGTGACGCCGGCGACCTCACAACACTCGCCAAGGGGCGGCGATCTCTTGCTGGTCAGCCCGAGTCCTGGTGGTCTGGCGGTCGAGCAGGACGAACCGATCGACCTCAGCATACGATCGAGCAGAAGCTCACCGCGACCGAGTCAGTTCTCGGAGGAGGACAACAGGTCGAACGACAACGAATGCGATCGTGACAGCCCGATGAAGGAGGAAGCCACGACGAAGAGCAAACCTTTGGACCTGACGCTCGGAGTGAAGAGGCCAGCGGAGTTGTCTCTCACGTTGTGAACATTCTCCCAGTGACCTTGCGACGGGCCCGTGACGGGCTGGTCCTGAGTTTTTCTACCCCTTACGGGTACATCTACTCGAATCCTGTGTTTCTTGTTTTTTTTCTTCTGTTTTATTTAACGGGAATTCGAATCTCCGAGTGATTCCGACGTATGACGCGTCAATGGGTGGAAACCAATGGATATTGGGGGACTATTGGTTTACGATCTTCGCGTTGAATGGAACCGGTAGACGAAACTAGTTAACGACACTCGAGGACTTTCACGAGACTCGTCCTGGAGCAGGGGCGGGGATTGAGGGGGTGATCGTGATGCGAGGAGGAAGTCAGAATTCTACGGCGAATCACTGATAAATCCATCACGACAATTGTGTTCAAATCTGTACATACACGTATCGCTCGATTGAACCGACCGAAAAGAAGAGATTAATTTATTGCGATAGTGGCTAGCCGAAAGGTCGATCTTATCGCTATATCTATATATTCCTTTATCTTTTATTTTGATATATAAAGTTATACGGATATATCGTACGCTTATATATATGTATACATATGAATATAATCCTTGTATAAAGGACGAAGTCGCGAATATTACCGGCCAGTAGTTGGAGTGCCTTAAATAATATATTTATATAAATATTATATATATGTATTGTGTATGTATACTTTGAAAGAAGCGCTTAAGATCTTATTTTTATTGTACGTACAACCCATAAATATCGTATTTTTGTATAGCAAATTGTTCGGGTATTATACATACACAGCCAGAGAAACAAGACGATCTACGAATGTAAACGCACTTTCGCAATTCGCAACCCTACGCGACGATAGGCCAGTAAAGCGATCGAAAGTGACGTCGCGTTTAATGTATTTAATGACAAAAACAATGGGAAAAAAAAGGAAGACACGCATCTTGTAAATAACCGAGAGGGTGGCGAATTCATTTGCGCAATCAATATCGTTTCATACGCTCTCGCTTGGCGCACGACCTCTCAGCTGGTTTAATAGGCGAAACGTTTTATCTTCTTTATCTTTCTCCAATTTTTCATTTGTAAATACTAGTTAAGTAAGTGGTGAAAATGAGCGGCCAGTACCTAAACGTATCGCGGAATTAAATATTTTTGTTTAATCGACATCTCTTGTGACTTTCAACATGTTTCCCCTCCCCCCCACTCATTTCCACTTCCAATCCACGTAACGCCCGTTAAGTTAATTACGAGTTAATCCGTCGCAAATACTTCGCGTAAAAAAAAAAAACCGTCGTGTCGAACGAAAGCGTTTACGTCGAACATCGCGGTCCCTCGTCGCATTTACATATTTCCCGCTCATAAGACACCGGTAACGACTCGACAACTCGATTCGCCTCGACGTTCATTCAAATCCGTCGTTTCGCGGCAAATCACGCGATCGTCGAGACGCGCGCGTTGTAACGTTCGAATCGATCCACCTAAGCTCCATTAACCGCGAATCGTCTTCGTAAGCGCATGCAACCTTGAGGAACGCTGGACACGCTTTTATTGCGTTTGTCGATGCGCTGCCACGAACGAGAAGCCGGCCGCCGAAGATACATATACACTTACAGCCGTATGTAACTGACGCGCGTACACGTATACATATATAATGTATAACGCGAGGTACCAGCGCTGCATGTGCCATTAATCAATTGCAGCAGGAAGCGCGGAGCATTGCAAAATCATCGAGTTACGGATACCTACCCACGCGCCTGACCTTGGCAGGTCGAACGTTCTTTCTATGTCCGGATCGCACGACCACGAAGTACTGTGACGCGCCACGTCGTCTATCTTTTTCCGCTTCCCGCTAACGAGTTTCGCGCGAGACGCAAACCCCCGACGTACGCGGCCGATTATTATCGATGCCAATCGCATTCGACTTCAACGCGTTATCGCTGAACGACGATAACTTACGTAAGTGGCGAACGATCCGCGAATGACGGCTAGTAAAAACCAGGATAATCAGGATTTTATTGCGCCCGGTGTGGTTCGACGGTGCGAGTTTTATCGCGTTGCTCGATCCGCTAAATGATCTCGAATCGAGTCCGTTCCTCCTGTCGCGGCGTAATATATACGACGACGTTGCGTAGGTACAAAGAATCGCCGACGTCGCGGTAGGTAAGGCGGCTGAAAAACTAGCTCGGACGGAAGAAAAAAGAAAAGATCTTTTCCGTCGACGTTAATCCAACGGATAGTCGACTTGGCACGGGGCAGTCGATTTGTCGTGAGAGAGATTCAGACGGTGATCCTCTTATACAGTGCACCCATGTACGTGCGTGTATGCACTCTCGTGCAGGGATAGTCGAGCACGCGCGCGCGCGCTTGTACGTTTGCGAGTACGTACACGGCTATCCGGGATAACAAACGGGCGAGACTGGAGGCAGTGCGTCAGTCCACCGCGACTGGTTACACCACCCGAGCAATAAGCAATCGCTTAAACCCGTCATGACTCTATGCATGAGTTGGGCAACGCTGGCACATACAGGACGATTTTAACCCGTGCGCGACTCCTGCCTCGAGACTCGGCCTCTTGCCGAGTGAAATATCGATAGGCTGCGCGCGGGGTTACCGGTCGGGACTACGGTCGTTTTACAACATCGAAAGTTCGTTTCCCTCCGCGAGTATAACTGGGGCGATTCTCCTGCTTCGCTTCTCTCTCGCGCGGTATATCGATTGGGATTAAGAGGGTGGTGGAGATTTCGTGATTTCGATTTCAGAGAATCGTGACAGTGTCGTCGTTTTGTATTTTTATTTCTCTGACTGTGCGTGCAATATAATTTGCCAGTTCATTTAATTCTCTAGAGTTTGTAGGAGAAGAATATAATGATAGATACAATTTGACAGCATCGTAGCTCGTGCACTTTTGGCTTCGAAGGCTTTATTTATCGAGAGACAAGTTCTCGTCTCGAGCCAAGTACGTACAAGTTTTCAGGAAGAGATAACGAGGGTTTTCGAGGTGATCGAGCCGCATTGAAAAAATGAATTTCACCGCTTTTGGAAATAATCGATGTACGCACTGAAATTCTACGTTCGATATCTCGTTTCAGAGACGAGCTGAAATATACGAGGAATGCCGAGGGAAATTCTCCATCGGGACCCTTTTCTCTTTCGTGTTTCCAACTCTTCGGTACCGCGTCCCCCGCCATGGATCCCTGTCCGCGGTAGAAAGAGCATTGTAGCACACGTATAAAATACGATAAGAAGCGGGTATAATGCACACAGCTCGGTGGATGTCAACAGCTCTCCTGGGACCCCGAAGTCCATTCGACTTACGTCCCGAACGCGGACATGGTAGCCGCTGATCGACTACTTACTTACGCTCTACGCGACACGAATAAAGAAGTCGCGCCGTGCTCCGTTGTATCACGCAACCGCGTATCACGTGTCCTGCTATTTATTTTTTTTCGTCCCCTCCCCCGTTCGCCGCGATAAGCGAATTAATGACGAGGGAGACAACCGTAATGAGCTTTAATTGATTAAGCGCGAATGCGAGTCGCGCGTAAGGCCGCTCGACGGACGGCGATAGCGGTGAGTAATGAGCCGCGTCTTCGCGTAATTATTAATTCATAAACGCACTGACGGTCCCGCGAAGCGGTACCGGCCACCTCCGATTGCAAGAATAGAACGCTAGCTCTGGTATGAGCGTGTACGTGTGTAAAAACGCGCCGAGATATCATCGCGACCTAATCACCCGGGAATCTTCTGCCGTCTGGGTAACTTCCTACTGAAATTAGCATAACCGTCGGGCCGAGGAGGTAGAATGAAAATAACGCGAAATAACGGCTAGCAAACGCGAATTAAGAGACGGAAACGATCGTGAATATGGAGACGGGCATTTCTCGATCTGGATCTCGATAGCTGAATGACCCAGAAGTTCAACCGCGATACGGGATAACTACGCGATAGAATTAATATGACCTCTGCGCTCGGAAGGCGGAATTAAAAACGATTAGAATCAATTACGTGACTCACGGGATGTGTCTGTAATTAAAATTTCGTGGGGTAACTTCCTTCTACAAATGATCTACCTTCGTCAAATTACAAGGTAGAATCCATGCCAAAGAACGACACGCGTATTTTTCCATTTAGATTTCTATAGTCGAAAAAACGATACGGAGAAAAGTGTTTCCGACGCGTGATAAAATTTTCCGCATGCTTGTACACACGCGTCGATGATGAACTCCACACCTGGGGGAGCAAAGCGAGCGTGAGAGAGAAAAAGACGATCCTGGAAGGGAAACGCTGGGCGCAACCGCGACGCAAAGGCTATCGTCGGTATCGAAAAGAGGGGAGGCGGTGGGGGTGGAGAGGGGGGGGGGGGGGAACCGAAGGATTGAGTACGAACGGAACCCTGGCGTGCACGGAGAGCGTTAGGGGTTAACGAGGGCCGATCGTGCGATCGGTCGATCTTTTCCCAAGAGCCGAGGCGGCCCAATTAGAAGGCAAGTAAAAGCCGGGCGCATAATCAGCAATTTGTATTGTCGAAGGGTAAGGGCGCGCACTGGGAGTATTGAGTATCCACGCTTTTTCTCTCGTCCCTTCTCCTCTTTCTCCTCGGGGAGGGGGGGGGGGGGAGAGATCCGTCGCTGCGGTCTTCCTTCGACGTTGTTGTTGGTCCCCCGTTCCTGTGCCTCCCCCCCCACCCCCCTCGTCCACGGCCACTTTGCGGAATAACTTCATATGCGAGACGATGCTGACGGGCAGGACGAAGGGATCGCGGGGGGGTTGTAGTCGAAGCGGTAGGAGGACTCGACGGGAGTGGGGGGAGGTGAAGAGGGGTTTGAGGGGATGGCACCCGATTAAGCTATGCAATCGCCAATTATCGGCAATTTGATCCGGTTATAACTCAATTTAAAGTAATTGGGCCGCGCCGAGAGCTCGCTCCTCATGGTACGCGAGAGTGTGTGTGCCGGCGTTGCATCCGACGGTGATGATGTTAGACGATACACGGTGTATGCGGCGGGTGTAGGTGTGTGTTGGTGGTGGTAAACGTGGGGAGAGAGAGAGAGAGAGAGAGAGAGAAGTCGCGAGCAGCATGCCGACGCGGCTCACGTTTAAGAGACCCCTGCTTGGTCGCTCTTTTAGCGCCCTCCGATGATCGTAAATTGCCGATCGACCAGCGCGAACGTGCACGCCGACGTAAAGCGGCCGTTTTGAAATTCTTGCGGGGAAGATGAGAGAGAGCGACGCGCTGAAAGGATGCGCGCGAGACGAGAGGAGAAGTCCGGTGGATGCTTCGAACGATGCTTCCGAATATTATACAGTTGGGAAGTCAGAGAATCGCGATTGGGTAATGCTGGTTTCGCGCAAACGTACCACACACCTTCGCAATTATTTTTCCACACTGCCGCGTCCACGCGCAGCCGTGCAATTGCGTCGCGAGCAAACTCGTGATCCTCCGAGTTTCCCGGTATCGATCGATGTCGATCGAGGTATTACGGAGGACAAAAAGAATAAGACAAACGTACGTACGTCGTCCAATCATGCCGTCCGTTTCTCTTACCTATCAATTAACCTCGCGAAGATAAAACGCATATCTCGCCGATCGGCTGGAAGACGAAGAATATTCGATTCGATCTGTGAACTCGTGGCGTAAGTGATACATTAAACTGCCAATGTATCCGGAAACGTCAATTAGGATTACGTCAAAGAACGAAGGCCACGGCCAACCGTAAACTACTCGGGACAAGCAGAAATTAACCGGTTTAACGTAACCGGAGCAGCATTGATTTTCAAGCAGCACGCACGCCCCGAGATCCCGACGCTCGATCCGCAACGAAATCCTTTTTTGCCTACGCATTTTGTCAACGAGTTCCTTTTCTTGTTTTTTTTTTTTGTCGTCCCTCCCCGGGTCGGTTTCGGCACGCGCCGCTACGTATCTCGCTCGAGTTTCGCGATCGGTAGTGCCTCTCTCGTTCTTTCTCTCTTTCTCTCTCTCTCGCTCTCTCCCTCCCTCGCCCTTCTCTCCCGCGAGCTACGAGTATTTCGTAAGAGAGCAGGCAGGCAGCGAGCATACCGGTCGGTAGGTGGAATCGTTATGTCTGCGCCGGGTTCGCACCCGTTGACAAATTTGACAAGACACGCAATCGATCGCTCTTAACCGGCGCTAATCGATACAGCGATCGGTTCATTAGGCGGATCGAGCTCGTTTCTCCCTACGGCCGGCCGGATCGAGCGCAACAGATATTTGCTTTTCGATCACGTCGGCTCTCACGGAAATCTCGCGATTGCGCCGCGCCGCGCCAAAGGCTCTCTTCCATCGGCGATCTCGCGCCTCAATCGATCCTCCTCGATCGAGATCCAACCACCGGTGGCTGCTGTTCCGTCTAGTTCGCGATCTCGGAACAAGGTCGCGTCGGCGAGTCGGCAGGGTGGCGCGCAACAAAGGCGCTTCCCCCGTGATCGGGAAAATGATTAAATAGGATTGCAATGTGTTTCGCGATGCCGGGTGAATGGAATTTTGATGTTTATCTCGCGGGTCTCTTTTTTTGCTATTGTATACTTAAAACGCGGGGAAACTACTGGCTTTCGAATAGAGAAACAACCTTTCGGAAGAACCCAATGATAATCGAGTGAAAACGATTTCAATGCGAAGGAACGGAAGAATGTTCTAAAGAAAGTGTCTTAAAAATTAAAATTCGGATAATTCTCAGGTCCACCCGCGGTACACGCGAGGCCCGGGTTCAAACAGTCGCATTTATTAAATTCCTTCGGTGGTAGTTCGTAAAGCGGGTCTCTTTCCCCGATCACATTCGTTACGTTTGCGTTTATACGCGTGTACACGCGTAACTATTTGCTTACAGTTCACAATACTGAATATGAATACCGATGTAAGCGTGTCCACCAACACCACCGCGGAGCATGGTAAACCATAACGAACGTCTACGACGAACGTGCCTCGAACCTTGCCAGCTTTGCTCAACCGCTACGAAGAATATAATTTGATTTTCCATGTATAACTATTACATTCTTCCCGCAATTACCAGCATGGACGCGTTTCCCGTACAAAATTCCTTAATCGTACAACCGCGCGTACTCACTCGCGTGCCCGCACACCAAGGACGCGCAACGGAGACGTCTTCATCGCGTCCCTTGCGCAACGCCGACGCGTCCCGTATTCGGCGGTAGTAGCGTCCGGTTACTTTTCGATCGAAACCGAGCGAAGAACCTGACCACCTCGAGGGATGTACACGCGGCGAAACTCGATCCGCGAGAGCCTAAGTAATTATTAACGAAGATCCGAAGGACCCGGCTATCCGTCGGGACATTCCTCATCTCCAACCCTCCCGCCCCTCTTTCCGCGCTCGCGTCTCCTACCAGCTGATCTACGCACGGAACTAAATCGCGCGTGCGTAGCCTTCGCCCGGGTATCTCGTGGAAATCGAAGACGCTGCTTTATCATCAGGGAAACGCGGCACTCGTGCGACTTCGGTTGCCGTCGACCGACTAGCGCCGAGTTAACTAGCATTACGCTTACGATTTTCCTGAATCGCAGGACGACGAATGGTTTTAGAGGGTAACTCGAGAGGTTGATTTATCGTAACGATCGTTATCGTAACTCGCGAAACCTCCGCGCGGCCAAACGGGACGTTTTAATTCCGTTCGAGACAGTGGCCATATTTTCGGTTGAGCGGTCGCTCGAACGCCAAAGCCGTTCGTTAAGCCACCGCGGATATACCGTTCTCCGTCGCTGCCGCGTAAAGCGTTCGCGGCGACGATTCATTAGAGCGCGTCGCGTCATCGCCGCTACCATATACGCGACCGGACGTTCCGAATCGGTCGATTTTTCCCCCGCGACACTTTTCTTTCCTCCATTCCTCGAACCTCGGATCGCTTCATCGTCTCATTATTGTTTCCTAACGGCCGTCGACGACAGGGACGCTCGCCGGTGACCGGTTTCAAGTGCAGTTCCTATCCGTCGCTAGGCGCGAGAAGGCAATTTCCCTGAAACCCCATTAACCCTTCGGAGATGAACGACGGTGAAGCGGAGGAAGGTGGTACCGACGGTTTTAAAGGAGGATAAGGAGGAGCGAGCGAACGAGGGGGTGACCGGGGGAAACGAGGGGAGGGATTGGAGGGATGGGCGAGAGAGGAGGACGTGGAAGATCGCACTTGTCGCTTGCCAGTCCCTCGGTGTGTTGCATCGCGCTAACTTGCATCGGGACCTCCGCATAGTCGTTGCAACGCGGTACCCGTGGCGCATCGCGTTGCGATGCTTCAGCGCGATGAAGAGGAAGGAGTAAAGGGGAAGAGCAGAGGAAGGAGGCGAAGAAGAAGAAGGAGAAGAAGAAGAAGAGTCCCTCGCGAGGCGAGGGGTCACAGCCGCTTATGTAAACCATATAGAAGCACACACTATCTAGCAGCGAGCCGTTTATCTAATAATATTATGGTGCAACGCCAGCGCATCCCATAAGAGGCGCTCGAGATGCACCGGCCGCGATGCATATAGATACACGCGTAGGCTTTGCGCTTATATACGCTTATACAGGGTAATACTCGTGTAACGCGAGGTAAGGCGCAAGGTGTGAGGCTCATGGGGGTGTGCGCGAGAGCACTTGTCCAGATGCTATCGAGAGATATCCCGCACGATAGCGCGTATAGCCGCGCGATATTATCGCGCCGTGGAACGAAAATGTGTTTTTTTTTTTTCTTTGTTTTTGCGCTGCCGCGACGAACGGTCGAAAGTAATAATTGTTGAGGCGCGCCGTCGATGGTGGATTTTGAGTTTTCGAAACTCCGATCGCCTGCGCGTCTCGATAATTATTATTCGCACGGAAATATCCATGGTTATTTTAGTCTGGTCGCGTCACCTGGTCAAAGAATTATTTTACATCGTCCGCGTCGGGAGGGTAAGGGACGTCTTCGTTTTGAAATTTGAAGAATGACTAAAGATAGCAAATTATTTGTCACCGTATCGATAACCGGAAGATTGCTATACCTACTAATTTATAAACTCCAAATTATCCTGAGATCGAGCGCGAGGGGACGAAACATACGAATGACGTTGAATTCACGACCAGGATTACGTGACGTATTGAAGTAGGGTTACCTTAAACGTTGCGAGTGGAGAGATCGTAAACACGGTTACGCTTTAAAATATTGTACGATCGCGCGAGTATGCATTACGCGTGCGAACGTAAATTCAAAAGCGCGACGATATCGCTGATATTAGCATTACTAATACTGGGGTAAAACACAGGAATAGGTGTATTCGATATAAACTACGACGCGGTACACGCGGAATTCACGTTCGTCTCGTACCGTAATCGTTAGCGCCAAAAATTACAGACGTGTTCTATTAAAGCCATTGGACAGATGTACCGAATGTAACTTTGTAACCAAATCGCCGTAACTTAACCGCTCATCGCGGGTACGCGACTTACGAGGCACGTAAATTACGCATTCAACCGTGGCGGCCGCAATCCTGTAAGTCATTACACGGGGAAGTTACGAGCGTCAAAACTTCGGTTGCGGACTTAACACTCGCGCACGGTCACTCATCGTGGCATCCTATGGATCCGCGAGAGACCGCGAAGCACCTCTTATTACATCTTACGATCCGTGGAATCCTCTGCCGTGCGAGAATTTACCTGCCTCGAAAATCGATATACTTGCGAGCACGAGCGGTCCGCGCAGTAATAATTTTGCGAATAGCGAATTTACGAAGTATTAACTGCAAAACCGCTCGGAAATTGGCTGCCAGCTAGTTTAGAATCGAACGGACGAAGTCTCGTCGGTTCCCTCGAAGCGGATCCCGGTGATACGTCGGAATAGCGCTCCTACGTTGCACGAAGAATTTTCCCGCCTCGGCTCATCGCGATAACTTCCCGACGATCGATATTATAAACAATGATTTTTATCGTCCGTTCGTCCCGATCTTAACGGGGCCGCTACGAACGGAATAGGTTGAAAGTAATAGTATCCTGGAAATCGTTTATCGATTACATCATCCCGCTTACTCTCTGTAATCGCGCTGATTCCAGCGTAGATTCAATTCCAGCTACTACCACACGCGGCAAATAGTAATCGATTTCGCTAACAGACTTCCCGATAGTTTCGAGGCGCGTCGAATTTCTCTACACGCGTGTTTACGCCGATTTACCCAGGAGCGCGGTCGCCTTTTTTTTCTCCGCGCTGCCATGCCGCCGGGAATGGTCATCGAGCACGCAACCAGTAGCACACGCGACGCATTAATTCCGGTATTTTTCTGGCGTCCCGGCATTAACCTTTAAAGTAGACGCGTGATCGCTCGCAATCACGCGTGTAGCTCGCTTCTGTTCCGAGCGCGTATATCGTTCCACTTTGAGCGGGAGAGAAATACGCGCCGATCATGCGCGATTTTCTTTTGTACGAGTACCGATCTCGATCCGAGGCAAACGCGGTGGACGTTTCCCCTAAAAAGACGCGCGCGTACCCACGATCCTCAGCGCCGCGCTAACGATCGACATTACCTCTGCGACATTAACCTTTGCGGTAGGAGAGTAGCGTAATTGCGACCGATCACGCGTATCCGCTCTTAAATCGTATCGTCCCACTTTGTGCGCGGAATCTGCCGCTCTTTTCGATTCCACGCGGAGGCCGCGCGTTTTGTGATATCGACTGGATTATTAATGAGTGATCGTATCTCTGCGATTCAATGCTTGAGTGGTAATCGGGTCAATAGCGATGAACTTTTTTGAGAAATAGAGAAACGCTTTACGATCGTGGATAAAACGTCATTGTCACTGGGAATAAGTCGATGGGCAGCGATGATGTGAGTTCTCGCACAGTCCAGGTTGATTAACTGTAACCCGTAAATGCATATGGTTGCAGAACTAGAACATATTTATTTTTCCTTTGTAAAAGTGATTTTAGAAAATATTGAAGTGTTTATCAGCAAACACTTAAAAAAAATTGTTTGAGAATCCATGCATTTGAGGATTAAATACTTTCCTGTTTGTTCGTAAAAAGATGAGCGAGATAAAAGAGTTGAAAAAAAGAGCGACGGTATGAGAGATGAGTAATAATAAGATTGGTCATAGCACGAGACCGTCGTCGTACATCGATGCGTAGATCGATCGCCTGATTACGCGAACGCGCCGTAAGTTACGAAACGCACGCGCGACGATTCCCAGATTGATTTCTCACGGAAAGAAAATATCACTAACCTTGCGTAACGGCCGCTTCAATCTACGTTTATCATATTTTCTATTACGGGAAGCTTGGATTCGATCGCTGGGTGGGGCTATTCTCTCGATTGTCTTCATGGAAACTTTGTATAGCAAAGGAAGAAACTGATCAATTTTAGTTTGCTAAATTGAATCGATTTACAAACATTTCAGCATTCAGGTCGGTGTCTGACCAACTATTGGGTATACCTACTTCTTGGTTCTTTGGACATTTCGACTCAACGTTTGCCATTTAATATTATTTCTACCACGGTTTTGAGTCTACCTATTTCGATCAAAACATATTTTAGATCCAAAAAGGGAACGGAGGAAAAAGATGCCACATGATTAATTTAACAACCATTATAGGAGAAGTCCAAACTTTAATTGACCAAAAACGATTAAACCAACTTCAATCTTCGGTAGAAATGGCGTTAAATTATCATATATCCGTTGGTACTTTGCGCGATAATATTTCACGCTTACCGTTCCTCTTCTATTCAGCAAAAATCGCGTCAGACGAGCGAGCCATCTTTCTCATCCGATAAATGTTTTATTTTCGGAAAAATCTCGAACTCTCTTCAATGCAATTAGTCGTAATATCGCGCACGAGAGACGTTGTTAAGACTGTACTCGCGGCATCTCGATCACTCATAAACGCAGCTCAATCGCCCGGCACAAAAATCAACCTCGGCGACCAGTCGCGGCAGTCATAAAGATCGATGATCTTCCGATGAAGTCGCCGCGCGTCTTAACGCGCATCGGCCTCGCGCATTGGATCCGAGGAGATTAACGCGCGGAGGTGACGGATGTGTAAGAAAGAAGATCGAGAAGAAGAACATCATCTCCGTGGCTGGACGTCGAGTGCCTACCGCTCGAGTGCAATTTGAACCGGCAAACTTAATTACGCGCCGAGTCGCCGAGCAAATGGACATCGTTATTTGCCCGTAGGTATTTTGCCGGCTAATTTATTCGCGCGCGGTTTGACGCGCTCGAAATCGAGAACGATTGTACGTTTGTCAGGGACGGAGTTTGCGTCGTTTACGCGCGTAACGTCGCGTGCAGATTTCTACGACGAAACTATTCGCTCGAGACGGGTCGCAAGTATTTCCTTATGTCGTTTGAATTTCTGCACGTTTGATCGTTAAGCGTGAACGATCGCGGTGTAGAAACTTGGAAAAAAATGTCAATCTCGGTTGTTTCCTTCGTTTCAGTTGAATGTACGATCGTAATTACGTTCTCTGGTTACAATTTACCTTTTGGAGACGCTTTATTACTTCGACTTCGACGCGACATTGAATTTTCCCTTCAGCCTATGGGTCATCGGTTCGATTATTGAAGGAGCCATATCTTACTGTGAATGGGTAAAAAACAATCGGAATTTTTTAAGCTACATCATTTTAGCAACATACAATTTTTAAACACGGCTTCATGGCGGGCCAAATAAAACTAATAAACAATTGATTGACGAACAAACCGCAAAAAGAATTATGGCGTTAGACGTGCTGGAATGTTTAAAACAAAATTCATGAAATGCAACCAATTTTCGGGCCGTTCACACGTAGAATTCCGCGACAAACGCGTTAAATTTCCTTCTACGTCACTCGCGAGACTACGTCGCCTCGGAAAGCTTTAACCTCAGGTATATAGTTCAATCATACTCTCCGCGTTGGAACGGACAAAATAATGAAATTAATTCAACGGAATACTCTAGTATAAGTATAAAGAGAAGGAAAAGATACGCTTTAAGAATAAAAGCTGCCTCTCGTAACATCGCGACGAGCGGATCGCACGGGACGACACAAAGACCCGAGCGATCTCCAATGGGTAACGTACCTTGCGGTAGTAACAAACGTGACGTTCCTTGCCACGGCCATAGTCCGAGGTTAGGACGGGGAGTAACCGGGAAGGACGGAGGAGGACGGAGGATACCAAAGGAGAGTGAGGTTGCCCCATGAATATTTAGGGCCCGGTACTCCCGCAATGGAGTATTTATTCGCGAATGCCGGTTTTATATCACTCAACGAGCGAGTAAGCGAGCGACGCGACCGCGGATCGCAGCGGAGCCTTGCCCGAGCGTTTGTAGTTGCGTCTAAGAGAAGCCTGCCGGCTTCTCAAAGAGGCTTTCCCGATGGGGGATCCATGCGCTCGATCCACGAGATCGGCTTTCAACCGTGGAATATAACCGAACCGGGTAAAATATCGGCGGTATCGCCTGCTACCGCCGTTCCTCGACGTCGGATGAGCCATCGGCGTTCGCGCCGACTAATCGCGCGTACATACATACATCGTGCCCGAGACAAAAGGCACCTTCGCGCGCATTGAGCCATTTACTCCAAGCGTTGTTTAACGTTACCGCCTCGTTGTACGGGAGAACGATCCGGGCGAAAAAAGTCGACGATAAAGGCGAGGATAATGATCCGACGATTGACCCAAGCGCCGCGCAGCGTACAATTGAACCGTACTCGAAAGATCGTCGGTATTCGGTATCGGTCGTTTCAGGCGCGAATTACGGATCGAGACGGTTATTACCGTCGCGTGGGGGGGGGGGGGATAGTCGATGGGAAAATCATGATTCGCGGGAACGGGAGGAACGAGGAGAGGAAACAAAGGAAAAAAAGAAAGGAGAGAGAAAAAAAAATAGTTTCGCACTGTCCTCGGTTTGCCTTTCACCGGCGCATTAATGCCCCTGCGCGCGCGCGGAGGCTCGGGCGATCGCGCCGCGGTGCGCGCGTACACGCCGACGAATGAAATTCAAATTCGCAGTTTACCATCCCATTCCAAAGTACTAATTCCGCCGTCATTTCGCTGATGGACGAGACTCGAGGGAATCGGGCGCGATTTCATCATTCGCCACCTTCGAACCTCGCTGCCGCGAGACAGCCTCCGCGGGATCTAGTATGATCGCGGCGCATAACTCGCACGCAACGGGCCTGGCTGTCCCTTTCTCGGCTTCCGCCGGGGGTACCATCGTAACCGCGCATCGATCCGCGATCGCAACGATCCACGGGAGGCCGTGGTGATCGTCGCTTCGCGATTCGAATCCCGCGTGTCTCGGTATCTACGTGGTGGGTTACATATACTATATCGGTCTCGCCCGTTAGAAGCGGCTGATTAATAAAATGGTCGAGCGATAAAAGTCAAATTAACGCGTCGACGCGATCCCGAGCACATGAATTAACGGACACACACAGAGAAAGAGGGCGAGAGAGAGAGAGAGAGAGAGAGAGAAACGTACAACACGCACACGTATACGCGCGTACACGCGAGCCGAGAGGCCGAGACGGCGAACTCGGATGGCACGAAATGTCGCTGGCCTGACCTTTCGAATCGGCATGGTTTCCGCGATTTCTCAACGCGGCGGCTGTGGCTCGCGCGATGCATAGCGCCGTTTTCTAGTCTCGCGACGACGAGGCCGCCCATTTCTTTTTTTTTTGCCCTCGCCGCTTCTTTGCCCCCTTCATTGTGCCCGACGATGCGCCCCGGATCGATGCAGATTAAACAGATGTGTATCTGCGAGAGCGATCGCGCTTCGTCGATTGTGCGCGAAAGGGAATTTCTCCTCTTCTGGGACCGCGCGGCCGATGCGTCCGCGACGGAGATCTCGGCGTTACGAACGATCGGACGAGCAGGCTATCGGAGAGCCTGGTTTACTAAATAAGGGGGACCGCCAAGTTGTAAGGAAGTAATCGTTGGACCGAATAATTTATTCCGCGCTCGCGCGCGGATCGTAAACGAATGGAAACGGAGGATCGGCGTTCGATTGTAAATGGACTGTTTAATCCGTGTAATTAAACGTAAGTTTTGACGAGCGACGCGGTGATTTCTAATGCTGAAATAATGGGCCGCGGGGGTGATTGGGGAGGGGGGGGGGAGGGGTATGAAATGAGTCGCGGTACGTAACGAGAGCGATTGGAAGGACGAGAGATTGTCGTCGGCGAAGGCAACGTTAAGGACGAGGAGAGGAGAAAAGAGAAAAACAACGTAGTTCCTCGGTGCATACGTACCCGCGGTATAGATCCTTGATCGTAATATCGAGTTAATAAACTCCGTACATGGCCGCGATCTTTAACTCGGCTAATAGCCATTCCAAAGGCATTTCCCTCGCTATTTTCTCGCCGGGTACCTGTACAGGTACATATTAATGATCTCGCAGATGGTGCGCTCGCATCGTTTCGAAATTCTCGATGGCACGGACGAGACGTTGGGTTTTTAACTTCTAAATCCGCGCCGGTGCCGACCGGATCTTACGAACAATTATATCATTAAAAACGTATCGGTCAACCGAACCAGAAACTTGGGTTAATTCGAAAATGAGTCGTAACGCGAGACGCGAGTACGGAAGCTGTCGAAGTGACGCTATACCGGCGCAAATGTCGATCGCGGTATTAGAAGTCGCGCACGCTCATTTCTTTACAAACGAACGAAAAAGAATTTTAAGAATAATCGGCTTAAGCGGAGCGAGAGCTCAAATTACAATGACGTTTTACCGACGATCTTAAAGCGTCAACTACACTTCTCAAGAAGATCGTCCGTTTTGACCCGATTACCAGGCGAGTATTAAACTTAGAGATACGATCTCTCATTAATAACGCTGTCGATATAAAGACGATTTCGCCGAATTATTGTGTTCGGCCTACCGAGTCCCGAAAGTAGCAATATACCGACTCGTATTACACGTCCTACAGTCCTCTCCCTCTCTGTCTCGCGCTCTCGCGCAAGAGAGCGCGATAGAGCAAGAGGACAAGTTATCGGAGGCGGTCGATCGATAAATTACAGTCAACCACATGAAAGGCAGCAGGAAGGACGACGATGCGTGTTCCTGATCGCCGTTGCATCTGCCACCGTCCTCCTCGTCGTCGTCGCCGTCGTCGTCGTCGTCGTCGCGCGGTAATAACTTTGCGGACGTTTATTCTCGAAAGCGATGGATTCGTATCGCGCAAATTATCAGTGATAAATCGAGTTACGAGGCGAAGCGAAGGACCAAAGAGAAAGCAGAGAAAGAACGAGAGGGTCTCTCGAAGCTCAACGACGGAGCACTCGCCGAAGCGATGCATCCGCGATGCATCGAGAAGAGCCAGCCGAATCTGTCGCCGCAAGAGGAGGAGGTGAACCTCCTCCTCCTCCTCCACCATCCTCCCCCGCCCCCTCCACCCTCCCTTCCCCCGGGGCTCCAACGTAATAACACGTTGCCGCTGTAGCCCGGCCAATATATTAATTACCGCTCAATATATTAATTACCGACCCTGTAATCTCGCCGGGACGCGCCGTGGGATCTCGACACGGAGCGTTTGCACGCGGTCACGCCGCGTTCTACGGTCATCCGCATCTTTCGTGCGTCCTTTCCTTACCTTCGTTCTCTCCCTCCTTCCCCTCTTTCGTTGGTGTCTGCCCCCCCCCCTCCACTCCTCTCTCCCGCTTTCGTCCCCATTCCCGTACGCGCGGTACCCCCTTGATCTCCGACGACGCTCTGCGAACAAGTAATTTCGTAGGCACCGCGAGGCGACGGCCAGTGTGCTGCGGGCGCAAAATCAATCGACCGATCACGAAGATCGTTAGCGAAGGAACGATTGTATTCGGTGAGTCCCGGCACAGTGGTTTTCTGGAGGGTAATTCGTGGTAATTAATTCGCGGGTACGTCTCTTCTGGATAATGGAGTTTGCGCGGGTTGTAGGATCTCGCGTTGATTTTGGAAGCATCGAGGAAACTCGGGTTAGTTTGGGATGCGATTCATTTTGGGATGTTTGGAATGTTTTCGGAAAATTTGTGTAGGAATTTAAGTTTCCGCGCTTTGTTGATTGGTGGCACCAACGCGGTGCAATCATCGAGCCTATCTTTAACTGTCGATAGCACCATGTTGGTGTCATAAGCGGGTGGACAAGGAATTGGCGATGATATTGCATTCTTTTCATTTTAATTTCCTTGATTCTAATTCTTTTACGAACGGCTCCCCAAAAAGTGTCGGATGTCAGAGCGTCAGTTTGAAAATATTTCGAAAAATGATTCCTCTACTCGAATTATCGGCAAAATTAGTATTTACCCGTTGTTCTTTTCCCGTGTCATGAACATTGTAATTACGTATACAGAATATAGGTAAAGTATTATCCGCAGTCGTGAACGACACACGATCGATAAATTTCGTATCATAAACTTGACCCTGCGTCCTTCTTTTTCTATCGCGCAAATCTTATCTATATTCCGTAATAAATATTCCCAGTATCGCGAAACTAACGGGATCGCGAACGTAACCGGGTTCCCCTATGCCGGTTAATTGAGACACATGTTCTCTCCCTGGATGTGAAATTATCACGCGCTAGGTTGACGATTCCCCCATGTAAATCGTGTCGCAATAATAGCGCGGGGTAAACACTGTTCTCTCCTCGAAATCTGTTATATCGTGCGACATATACGTAGCGTCTCATTTCGCGGTTTGAAGCGGCACGATCTCCCTTAACGACATGCTTATCCACGCGAGTCGCATGGAACTTATTACACGCTCGTAAGGATCTCGCCATGTAGGATGAAGTTGGGGGGGTACTTCGCCACTGTGAACCTCTCGTGCTTTTTCTCTCATTAGTCAGTCCCGACGGTCGACGACAGGAGAATAATGCATGCCCCCGAACGGAACACCCACGTACGGATTTGCACGCACACGGAGAGAGGCGTGCGAGAGATAACGATTTCACACATGTTTCTTGTATAATTTATCCGCGAAACTTGAGATATAATGTTAGAGACAATGCCGTTTGTTATCTTCAAGATTAATTAATTCGCCATCTTTGCGGTGTCCTTGGCACCGGTTAACGAAATAAATCAAAACCGCCCCGTTGACCGGAACGAGAACTATCGTCGACGAGCCTCGCCTCGACGACACGTTCGCGTTTTTATCACGATTTGCGCGCGAGTGAGAGAGAGAGAGGAAGAGACAGAGAGAGAGAGGGAGTACTAAAGAGAGCGCGGAGCGATCGCTGAGGAAATCGGATTCAGGTACGCCGAGAGCGAAACCCGCGATATCTCGAAGGGCTCGCATACCGAGCAGGTCCTTCTCCGATGGAGCGAACGATACTCGAACGGAATTCAAATGAGTCGCCGTGAATCGAGCGGCGTCCGATGCGATACATTCCATGGGGGCCCGATACACACGTAAATATATCCGAGTCGCAAAAGCTAGTCCGATCATAAAACGAGAGAGCCGGTCGGACGCGCGTCGATGGTACGAGTGAGAGCGTACGAGAGCAAAGGACGTCGCCTAGAGCACGACGTTGATCGCGTCATCGCGCGGAGGTCTTATTAAATCAGAGGAGAGGCGATTTGACCGTACGATAAGGGCGTACCTGTCGACAGGTGGATTCGTTTCTCTCCTTCGAACGTACGGGAGCGCTCGCGATCGGCCGGATAAGCTTGACTTAAAAACCAACGGCGCGGAGACGTCACGAGTGTCACGCACGGTGCTCGCCGCTACTACTTGTAACTATGAGTGATCAACACGAACGATACGCGACGAATGATGTGATTAACAAGCTCGGGAAGAAATTATGGTTCGATCGTGTTGTCGATAGTTTCACTCTGTTGGCCAGTATTTACGGCTGATGTATGGGATACGAGGACGGCAGTCGTACGCGCGACGGAAATAACGGTACGCGCTGTCGTTTAACGTAACGCGGTACGGTACGATTACGGGGGGATCGCGTTCGCGAGACGTCCGACGTTTGAATTTACGTCGAATCGGTGATTTCCCTTTGGCGGATTCTCGAAAGCGAATGTCGCTGCAAGGTTTCTCCACCTACGCTGGAATGTTGCGATCGGTGATCGATATTGGAGGGAAGGTAAATCGATTCTCCGGAGTTCTTAGTCGTAGCGACGATCGTTGCGACGCAACGAAGGAATCTCTTGGATGTATTGCGACGAGATCGGAATGCCAGGTGGAGGCGTCGCGAGCGATCGCGATCGTTTTCACGCACGTCGCTGATCCTCGATACATTTAAATCACCTCGTTTGCCGGATCCTCGATCTGTCACAAAGAGGCTCTCGATTATTCACCGACGCTCTCGACGGCGATGATTCTCAGCACCGCGAATTTAACTCGTGGACCACCTCGACGGTGCGTAGATCTTGCCGAAGCAATTCCAGCAGCGACGAGGAAGATACGGAAAAGCGAGCGTTAATTTCTAAGCGATAATCATTTCAATGCGATATTATCCGTCGGGGGTATTCGACGAACGCATCATAAAATGCTCGTAAAGAGCCGACGGGACGATAAAATCATCCGACACGATAAACTTAATCGAGGTCGATTTACATAATTCGAATATACCCGAGAGCTTCTTTCGACCCTCGTTGCGCCTCGTAGCCGAAGGAATTCTAATCGATTTAATTGATCCATTAATTACGCCTAAAATCAATTCCCAACGTGAAACGCATATAACGCCTATTCCCGCGCGGCAACCAGTGACCATTACTCACTCATAATTACCACCGTGAATAATTTCCAACCGATCTCTATGACCACGCCGTGGAATATAATGGCCGGTTTAATTCCGAGACACATGCGACGCCGCGCCGCCGTCGCGCCGTGCCCCGTTCCGCGGCTATCGGGTACCGTTTTCCGCTTTGTTCCCCGTGAGAATGACCTTCGGGGAGCATCACGAAAATTAGAGACGTAATACGGCTTGTACGACCTGCGAAGGAACACGGTCAAAGAAGACCGCCATAGGTAGTCTTTATAATTCGAGCGGACCCGGCGAACCGTCAATTATACCGAATGATTCTCGCGTCTGCTAATCCTCGGTAGCCAGATTCGATTGTGCGGCAGCTGCACCTGCAAGAATCCATCACGCGGATCCACCGATTGGTTCGCGCACGCGCACAAACCTACCGTCGGATTATAACCGGGCGACGACGCGACGATGAGAGATCGCGATGCGCGATGACGCGTCGCGTACCGCGCGATAAATCGACGTTGACAGCGGGACGCGTGCTTTCCAATCGTCGGCAAGGATTAAGAATTCTCGTATGAGAAATTTTTGCCAATTAAAAGAAAAACACAGTACGCCTCCCGCGTCCCGGCGTCGCGTTCTCCCGCGCGGGAAAGTGTAAACGAGATCAAACGCTCGCGTTACCTCGCGTTTCGTTCGAAGCGACGCGCGTCGGGGGATTCCCCCTATTATCGCTCTCGACGCGCGCAGCCACCGGCGCGCTCGCTGGCGCGTCCCATCCCCCGTTATCCTGATTTTCACACGCGATTCAAGAAGCTCTGCCCCAGATATCCCTGCGGCGTAACAGCGACGTTAGAAGTCCTGCGAGAGCCTGAGAAGCGGCAGGAGCGAGGACGAGTCGTGATCCGGCGCGCAAACCGTCCGACGGCGGAGGGAGGGTGGGGGGGGGGGGGGGGTTGGGACGGTGGGATCTTTTGCTTTCTAATCATCCTCAAGGTTAAACCCTGCTGAACCTGCCGGCTCCTGCACGACGTGGGTTAAAGCCTCGTCCACCTCCTACCTCGTCCCTCCCCCTTGTGTATTATATACACGCTCGTATAAGGGTACGGCCTTAGCCGCGGGAATAAGACGTCGTCGACCTGCTCTCCGGGCCCGCGATTGTCTCTGTCCGCCGAGTAGCGAAGATATTTCTATACCGTTAAGCGATTGGAACGCCTCGTTCCATTGTCTCGCTAAGTATATATATATATATATATATTCTTGATATATATATGGATATATGTATATATGTACATATATATGTATAGATAGATATTTGTGTATACGTATCATTGCGCTCACGGTGGAGAGGACTCTCCTCTCTTTATGGGTTAATTACCATCGGCCGATGGACTAAGGCGCGCATGCACGTCGCTGGCAAACGAGTATCGATCTATGAGAGAATCTTGAACTCGACGACTCGATGAGGCAACGTCTGCCGGGACGGAGATACGATTCCGCGAAACGATCGAAATTCCCGATAACGGTAATTGAACCGTCTCGATGAAATTTTCACCTTCCGATAAAGTCCGACTGGGCATTGGTTAATTTATCGACGATCGGAGCGGCGCAAAACCGCCGCTGCGAAATCGAATGAAAAAATGATGGATAAATACGAAGTACGTCGCGTCTCGCGTAAGATCCCTCGGAAGAAGTGTATTTGCGGCGCGTCGCGATACTCGCACAAAAGCATTCCCGCGGGTAGGTTCTATCTCTCTCTCTCTCTCTCCCTCTATCTCTGTCTCTTTCACTCTCTTCCAGATCTATCTATCTCCTTCGCCCGCGCGCACCGAGCTCGCGTCGAGGCATTTAAAGCACCGTCCCCTGTACGCGTGACGCGTAGAACCACCCAAGTAGCCGAGTGTAACCAATCCCCGGCACCGGTGCGCAGAGTGAATAGGTGAGAACGAATCCAACGAATATGTCCGTCGTGTCAAGGCAAAGACCACGCAGCCGGTCCGCGCTATCGGTGTTTCGCGCTCGCGCGAGATAAGTAAGTGCTTTAATTTATTCGAAACACCTCGGTTATTAATCGTCCGCGTTCTCCGTGGACTCTCCTCCCCCTCCCTCGCTCTGTCTCTCTCTCTCTCTCCCTCTCTCTTGGCTCACCGCGGCGAGCGCGAGGGGTGGCGGTAGAGCGAAGATGAGCGAGGGAGAGAAAACCGAGGGGTTAAGAGGTTGGTCCCCGCGCGCATACGTGTGTATCCCATAGAGAGCGCGCGAGCGATATAAACCGAGATCGTATGTATATATATATATATATATATACGTAGGTAGTTATATATGCATATAAATACGTGGGTACAAATAACGAACACGCGGTCGTGTCTCGGAGCGGAGCTCGTTGGAGGCGCGCACCGGAGGTGAACCAGAGAAATGTTTTAAGCGAGGCACTCACGGCGCCCACGCTCGTCCGCGGCAACAGACGCGCCGACACGCGCGCGCACACGCCGGGCCCTTATTTCAACCATAAATTAATGTTCTGTCTTCCGCGGATGCATAATTGTGTGTGAGCCGCGCGCTAGTCGCGTCCTCCCCATCCTCCCCCCCCCCCCTTTCCGCGTACCCTTTACCTTCGCGAGTCTCACCCGTGTCGTACCCGTGCGACCCCGACGAACACGACGACATCCGACGACATCCCGACGACGGCACGCTGATATCCCCCTTCGCAATGACACGTAACGAGCCTTCTAATGGCTCTGAGGACACGCCGTGTAATCCGCGCGCGAGAAACCGCGCGCTCTAAAGGAGATGGGCTTCCACGATACGTTTGCCGCGACTACGGAACGCTCGTGATTCTGCCGAACGAACGAACGAACGAACGAGCGTGCGCGCGTTTCACGCTCGTCAACTTGTTCGGGTATAACGGCAAGTTTTGGGTTTCGTTGTATTTCAATTATGGTGGATTTACGTGCTTGGATTTGCGAACGTCGTGTAAGTTTGACGCGAGGAGATTTGTGGGCGGTCGGGACGGATTGAATGAGGAGTGTTGGTTTGTTGGAGTGATGGGCAGAACGGGAGTAGATAATATCGGTGTAGACAAAAAACGCATCGATCCTTTATAATAGCGGCGGAAGAGAAGGGACAGACGCGCGGCGGATCGTTGCGTACATGGTTGAACTTTGAAAAAGTAAACGAAGCTCTGTTAAGTAACTGAAATGTGCATCATTGAGTCATTTATTTCAGCGTAATGTAAAAGTAAGATATCTGGGGAAATATAAAGATAACGGTCGATTCATAAAATGACAAATATGTCATCGAGTTTACATATAGAAACAAGAAATATAAGATCCTTGAGAAATTGAACCAAAAGTTTAATTACTGCAAAAAATGACTAGAAATATGTATGCAGTAAAAAATTATAGTGGTTCTTTAAAAGATCCGTTGTTTTAAAAACCGTGTAAGAGCGAAGTAAAGTGTCTATAAATAAAGTACAGTATAAATCGAGGGAAGGTGTATTTAAAAAAAGACGCGATGCCGCGAGATAAAATTTATTTCAAAATCTCGAAGGATAAGAATTTGCTGAGACGACGATCGCCAGCGATCGCATTAGCAATGAAAATTAATTACGGGGAAGGACAGGAAATGGTCGCGTTTGAGATCTTGAATTCTCAATGACGAACAAAACCCCGGCGAGACGGAACATCACTTTCCGTTCGTTCGTCGAACGACGGATGAAATCAGGATGGGATTCACGTTCCCGCATTTACATTCGACCTATTGTCTCCCTCTCTCCGTCTGTCTCTCTTCGCTCAATAAGCGAAGGCCTTCGCTCTTGAACTCTCCTCGATTCGCTTTCAATGCTATTTTTGTACGCATCGCTGTCACCGTCGCTACATCTAAGGCTGCCCCGATTTAAACGACGTTGCTTAATGGCGCTTATCGCTCTAACAATCGTTACGCATGCAGAGTAAGAGGAAAATGCCGAATGACGACACGGTTCTTAACTACATCTTGCAACCCGATACGCGTACACGCGTATCGGAGCGATTACCAGATCGCGCAGCCAATTCGCTCGATATTATTTCCACATACGGTAAGACCCTGTTTAACGCGAGGAATGTGTTTCAAAAAAATGATGGAGATAGGTGAAAGCTACCTATTATTATTTTGTATGATTTTTTAACGTGTATTACATTATTATACCAAAACAGTGTTAAGATGGGTCTTACCGTAATTATTTGAATTGCCAAGCATAAAATACACGGAAACTAAGTGTTCCTCGATAAACAAAATATTTGCGCGAACAATTACAAAATTCAACACCCACGTCGGATCGATTAAAATCAACCGACGTTCGATACACCGTACCAAACGAAACAACCTACGCGATAATTTATATATCGCGCTCCCCGTTTCATCGCCTTCCCGGTATGAAAAATATTTACGCGGACAATTATAAAACTCGATGCCTACGCCGCGCCGGGCCGATTATAATCAAAGAATCTTCCGTATAGCGGCACTAAGCTACGTAATAACTTTAATCTAACTGCGCGTATATTCCCGCTAACTACTCCCCTTTTGATCGCCCTCATTACTCGCTTTACCGCCATTATCCCAAGTGCATACTCGACTAAAACGCTCGAGCCGGCACTCGAAGCGTCGCGAAAGTAGGCGCGCACAGGATAATTGTATCGCGCCCGCTCGAATAGGTATGACACGGAGATGCACGGGAACGTGAACACTTACCCGTAGGTGCAGTTTCGCAGGCACCTTGTTATGCGCTCCAGCTTTTATCTCTCGCGTCCCGCGGTGACGAAGCCGACCTGTCAGTCACGTACGGGAGGGACACGGGATTTGATTTTATCGTCCGGACCGCTTTTGCATACGTCGTTGCTCGTACCCACGGCGGCAGTGGCTTTTCTTTTTCATTTGCCGGTGAAACGAGGCGATAATAATGTGACTAGAGCGCCGGCACATGTTGCGCGCACCTTACGCACCGCGGAGGCTGACGCGTGTGTAGGAAATCTTCTCACACGCGGCTGGTCTGAAGGAGAAGGGGTAAATAATTAGACACCGCGATTAAGGAATTTTTGTTCAGCGTATATGTAGTTTTCGTTTGTCAGTTACTTTTCCTATTTTTAAACATATTGTGGGAATATTGTATTTTAGGTAACCCGAGTGGGTTGATAGATTTTATAGGAAATTCCGTGAATTGTTAAATGTTCGATCGTGTCGCTTTTTTAAGATATACGCGACACTCGTGAATCGCTGGACAAAGTCAGGTGTATTATTTTAGCCGATATCGGACAACACCTGAAACTGTGATTTTAATTCGTAACGCGTAATTTGCGAACCGTTCGATTTTTTCCGATTAGTTATGTCGTAGGGTTTACCAGAAATTAAGTAACTATTATTTATTACTTTCTCGCAACGTGGCCTCGATTTTGAAACGATTCGGGAATCGTACACGTTGTGAATATTTTGTAAGAATTCGATCAGGGCCGAGGATGAGGGAATTTGAAGAATTCCCCGGAGCGCAAATCTGAGGATCCCGGTGATTTTGATAGGCTCTGCACGTCGGATGTCACCATCGGGGGGACGACCTCTGCAAACGCATCAGGGCCGCGCACGAAGTATACGCAGGAGTGTGTGGTTCGCTTTTAAAGCGGCGCATTAGCGTGTCGCTCAGCTTAATATCGACTACCGCGGTCGTTTTCGGTCCTGGTAAGCTCGATCATCAAGGTCGATTCGAAAGTGTACGATGCGTGCGAATTGCGCGATCGTTGATTATCATCGTCAAAACATTGCTCAATCGCTGCTCGGTAGCCGTTAATTAGGGATGGTAGAACAAAAAATGAAAGAGAAATGGTACTCCGGGAGTACCAAGTTTATAAAGACGAAATTATGATTGATACGAAAGCGAAGTTTATTTGGTAATGACGACGGTGAAAACAACAACAAAAAAAAAACCGACGAAGAATTGCCGATTTTGTAATTGATTCGTGGATACGACGATCTTCGAACGAACGCGTTCCGGCGAAGCGATACGATTGCGGTTTGAATGAAGCGACTTGAATTTCGTATTATTTTATCCTCTCTCGATCTTGCCACGATTCAAAGAGAATCACCGCGAGGTGATGGGTAGGTGGAGACGCCCTTAATTTCTCTCAACGGTTACACGAATGAAGCCGCTCGTTGTTTCACAGTACGGTTATTAGCCACGGGATTATCGACGTGCGCGTACGCGCACGCATACACATACGGCTCGACCGAAATCACGCGAGTGCTCGTCTTCTTTTTCCCCCTCGATAAATCAAGAGGCGTGTTAATGACGCCGAATACTTACGGACAGCGACTGACGTGCGGATAATCAAGACGAAATAAAGTCAAAGTTGAATGCGCGATTGGAGAAACTCTGTGAACCTCAATTTTCGTTAATCTTTCAATTACTCGTAATCCTCAGAAAAATAAGTTGAAGTTTAAATAAACAGTAGAGGGTCAGAGATGATTAGCTTGCAGAATTAAAGAATTTGGTTCGTCGATTCTTTCAACTATATTTCTTGCAGAGAGATTACCGAATTATAAACGGAAATGGAAAACCCGAAACTAACAAAATTTTTTAATTTCAAAGAATAACAGAGCGCTGAATTTTTCTGGGAATTACGATTAATCGAGAAATTATTGGAGACTATTATTTATCAGATTCGTCTCGTACGATTCAATGCTGACTTTATTCCGTCTGCTCTCTGTCATTCGACTCTCTGTATTTTATACAACTGAATCAAACGAATAATTAAATTCTCCTTTGACCAATGAAACTTTTCAATTTTACAGATCAGTCACCCTAGGCTTGGAGCCCTTTATCACGAGCTTCGGTATTTCCGCCTGACACGCGAATAATGTATTTTCCCTCCAGCCACGCTTCCCGGAGGAGCGTGTAATAACATACCCATAGGCTCGAATCATGATTCGATTAACTGTCCACAAGTATCCAGAGCCGATTCGGCCGACAATAGGTCAGAAATGAAGCGGCTCGCGTAATGGTGCCGAGAACGCGTCGAGTTTAATGCGACCGTATTCCCGTCGTCGGTTATACCCACGAGGATCTCGTGTCCGGAGTGCTGCCCTTAGCAGCGCGCACCGTCCAGATCTGCCAGGGCACTCGAGAGGTCCTCGAGTGCGAGGACCTCGTACCTCTCTTCCTGCTTCTCTTCCTCATACCAACAGCAGCGCCCAGTGAGTGGCCGAGTGGCCTGAACCCACGCGAAAGGTCCTTGTAGGGCATAATCTTTGAACTCACCCCTCTCGTGCATCCAGTTCTCATTTCAGGAGTCTTAATTTTCTCCAATTACGCGCTCGCCTACGATTCGCGCCATTATTCGCGGCCGAAGAACCGTAATACGTTTATCGTCGGACAAGGGTTACGCGATAAGGAGACAGTATCTTGGCCCTTTCGATAACGAGGGAAATCCATTTTTTAATTTTCAACGTTTACGCATGCAGAGTTATCCATGTTTTTTTTTATAATTGGAAGAATTTTCAGTCTTAAATTACATTTCGTCCTAAAATAGATACCATCCTTTTTTATCACTACGAATGATAAATTACGTTTTACGTAATTGTATTACGTAATAATGTTGTGTATGTAATGCTTACATGTAATGCAGGCACATTTGCCTAATGTAGTAACATTATTTCTCTATATTATAACTCAATTAGCCTCCCAATATCATGCATTTTTCTATCACACTATTACGGTTAAAATTAACGTGTACGGATTAATCCGATTTACTCTAATTCCGAGTCTCTCACAACGCGGTACGAATTAATTGCGTTATGGGAGGTGTTGACTGTACATCATTTATCGCGAAGAGCATACCCGTAATGGGATCCACGGGATTCGCGAGAGCTTAAGTCAAAGATGTCTGCATATTCCGCGTTCATCCTCCGCGCCGCAACAATACCCGTCTTTCTTAAACGTCGATGGCCTATCACAGAGATCGTCATTTCGTCGGATAATTACACCGGCCGGATAATTTGCAATAGGCGATCTTCTACTATTCCTCGCTCTCTTCGGTGCATTGTTTTCCAACTCGGTCAATCGAGATGTCCTTCGATCGAGGATCGACTGAGATAGGATCGAAATCTCAGGGTCGCTCGAAGACTCAGGACTCTCCCATGTTGAGAGGCTCGTAGGAGCAAACACCGTTGCCGAGGATGTCGGCCTACGTTTGTAAACGTTTAACAATACCTTCGCGAGAGCATTTGTCTGGTCTGACACATTTTCATTTGCAACATCTTGAAGTTCGAATGGACTCCGCTCAATTACAGATCGTTACATTTATATTACAGTTAAAATAGATATTTATAATTACAACTTATTCTGGGTCCTTCATACCTCCTTTACGCGATTAACGTATAGCCGAGAAGTTTATAAATTTAAATGGAGTGTTTTAGTGGTTTGTTGAGGGCGGAAAAGTATAAGAAAAGTACAAGCAATATTCACAGTGAACTAACGGCGGCCCTATCTTGGAAACAAGATTGCGAACCAATGTTCATCGCGAATTCTTTTCGCGCACTTTTGCCATCTAAAACACGACCCGTAAGTTATATCCCACGAAGAAGGAACGCGAAGCGACGCCCAGCCCCTAGCACGGAGCAGCAATCATCCCGAATGAAACGAACTATAATTCCCTTCGGTGTTTACGTTCTTCTCGTGTTTTGAACGCACTTAGAATATTCTTTGCGAGGAGTGGGGGGGGGAGAGGAGGGGGGAGAGGGAGGGCACGAGGATAATGCGGAATACGTATAGCCTTCCTCTCCGTATGCCTCGTAATAATAATAGAAGATCCTCGTTTAAGCGATGCATCGCACGTGACAATTACCTTGATATATCGCCGCTGCGATAGATATTCATTTACGCGACATACCACGACCTGCTTTAACTACCACCCGTCCGATGGTTATCTCGTTTCCATATCGCGCCTCGTCCCTTTACAGTCCGTTACACGACATTTCGTTACACGGTAGATAAGAAGGTGTGGACGCCCGTGTGTCGGGGTTGTCGTCGTGTGTGTCACCTATCGCACGGTGCCGCAGTCGCGGTCGCTTCGTTGCCGCGTTGCGCCGTTGTTGTCGTCAAACTCGTGATTACCTTCCGGCGATGATTACAATTATTATTCCGATCGACCAATAATCATGTCCCGTACGGCGTAACCATTCAGGTACGATTGCGATCGGCGATCACGTACGCTCGTCCCGGTATTTTGCACAGCTCGTTTATGAAAGCCGAGATATCTATGCGGATTTTCTTAAGCCACGGCGTCCCTGCATTCTTGCCGAAGTCGATTACGCGTTTCCGCGTATTTAAATGGGATATACGTTAAATGAGTTTGATATTTATTGCCGGGACCCCGTGATCCGAGGAACGTTTAATTCGACGTAAAACTCCCGGCATTTCGTTTCTGTTAATTAAACGAGTTATATCGGTCGTTTTATTAGACAATCGTATAATTGTAATTGTGCGCGCGATGCCGTTGGGGTGGGGGGAACGCGGCGAAGTTCGTAATGCTCGTGAACCCCGGTAAATTCTTCGATAGTAAAATGCTCCTCGAGAACGATCGCGGAAATAAAAGTAAACTCGCATAATCTTTATGTCTCAAGAAGAATTAAGAAAGCATTCTTCCAAACGTCGTCAAGAAATGCCAATTACGAGTCCCTAAAACAGAGAAACAAAAACATTAATCATTTTTAGCAACTATTCTTAACGCTAGCTCATCCATACTTCCTTCCCATTGCTACACACTTCGAGCGATTCCATTTTCACGTAATTGACCGGAATCTCTATCCCGACCTCGGCCGAGTCGCGCGCACATCAGATTCCCAAGTATTCCCGGAAACGTCGAGATTCGCGATACCGATACTTCTAGCGACGTCCTTTTGAGATTACCCCGGAGACCGATTTCGCGCGAAGTAAGACGAGCCCCTGCGAGTGTGCGAGTACGCGCGATGACGCGCCGTGCCGGTGCGGCAGGATCGGACGCCGAGCGCGTCATGAGTCAGATATCCTCCAGGTTTCAGCGTGCCGGGTCAGGGGTCGACTGCATTTGCTCCTTTCCACCTCCGAGCCCCCTGCCAACCCCCCCCCCGTCCTCCCATCACCCTCGCTACCCCCTTCACCGTCGGCGCATCCATCGCCAGGCGCAGTGTGTCTTGGAGTCCTTGATATTAGAATGGTCCAGGGGAACGCGCATCTAGTGACCGTTACACGTTGCAAGTCCGCGTGTACACGCGCGCCCGTTAAACCACGACACAGAGCCATCGCGGATCGTCGGGTGACGACATCGCTTCATTATCATCCTAGCGAGTACCATCGGCTCGTCGATTTATTCGACCAATTCACCCGGTTTCTGTCCTCGAGTCACGAATCGTCATTTAGATTTTATTGATTGACGAAAATCGAAGTTACAACGCGTGGGGTGACGGGGGAAAATTTTATTCGCGCGCGGGTGACGATAGCTGAGTACGCTGCGCGCCAGATTATTCGTTATTGTGATTAAGTGGTATAGCTGAAAATGTGGGAAGAATTAACGATAGATTCAAATTTGAGGTCTGTTGAAAAATGTACTTACCTGATGTCTCGTATCATAGCGTACGTTCTATAGAAACATGTCAACATTGTAGGGCTAAGGGTTGAGTAGTAGATAAGTTCGCAGTTTCGGATATTATCAAATCTTTATTTGATCATGACGTTTTGTATTTTTGTACTTGGTCCTGCCTTTAAAATACTAAAGATGAAAACTATTGAATCATGATATACGAAATTTTTGAACCCTTTCAGATCTCATGGAAAGTGGTTTTTTTCTATCGATTTGGGTCTCTTAAAACGAACACCGGGTCTGAAAACGTTAAACTGGAATTTTTCAAATCGTCAATTTTCCCGAGTTTCAACACGTCAAATGCATTCTCAAATTTCGTAATACGAGGAAATTTGCACAGGGACGACAGACCAGAGATTTCAATTTCTCCGCGACGCCTCGGTCGCTTCTCGCTTCTCCGCATCCTTGAATTTTCGCTCGGTACTTTTCAGCGTCGCTCACTCGATTACTTAGCATTTTACGGATGTTCAAGGATAGCCGACGATACAGTGCGAGATCAGTTGCTTTTCCCGATGTTATCGATGGAACTTTTTTTTTTTTTTACCATTACCTCGCATCCTACCTCGTGATCGGAGTCCATGAAGTCAGATGAAGATCCTTTCCTACGCGCGATACTATCTTTAGCATCTTTTTTTCTTCCCACGTTGTTAGCCACGCAGTCCGATCTCCGCCATGCTCTTTAGATTCGTTTCGTATCCGATACAATCGGGTTCGTTGCAGCGCGCGCACCTGACCCAAAATTATGCAAATGCAAAGTTGGGAGCGTTCGCGGTTTTGCGACCTTGATTTCGCGCCATCGTCCTTTTTCCTAGGATTTCGACGAGCAAGGCCCGGTCAAGGTTCCCTAATTGCAAGGTGCTGAGAATTTATCTCGATCGTCGGGCAGCACCTACCCGCCAGGTAATCAAAAAAATCTCATGTCGATTGTAGCTACGCTCGATCGACTGACGCATTATACGCACAGCGTACGTATACCTACCGATCTTCGTAACCGTTCTTTCGATTGACGTTAAAAAAAAAAAAAAAACGCAAAAACGTCGGATACAGATGCGTCATACCTCGGAGCGATACGGGATCTTTGTTGTGCCGATTCTTAATCGATTAGTTCATAAGGGAAAGTGTTTATTACTCATTATCCTAGTACGTGAAATAACATAACGGCCACATCTTCTGTGTATGACTGTGCTCGGCATTATTGGTACAGCGCGATCCATCTGGTAAAGAATAAAAAAAAAAAATGTTACGCCGTCGGATGACAGGAACAGCGATTACCCTGCAGGACTATTCGAGATATTTCACGTAGGCGTTGGATTCGTGGCGTGCTATTTGAGAAAATAAGAGAAATTTCTATTCTGTCAAATCACGCGTCGCGCGTTAACGAACAATTTTGAAAGTTTAATTGAACGTTACGAAGCACCGCGAGTGGGCCGTCGAGCACGCTGGAATGTAAATATTATTTAGGGTTCGCCCATGGTCAGAGTTTTCCAAATGCTTCGCTCCCATCGCCCGCGGATATTGTTTTAATCTATTATTTGAATTTCGGCACGCTACCGACCTTACGGATAGCGCGGGGCACAAAAGAATCGACTTTAATAATACCTCCGTGCGTCAATCATCCTCAACCGAATCACTTAATTATAGGAAATGCCTCGGTTTTAATTTGACCGTGGTCCTCACGGTTTAGAACTCGACCCGAAGGATCACTGATTTTAATCGCGCAACGAACATGCCTCTCACGAGGCGCACGTGTGTTCGAGGATATTAAAAGTTACAATTAAAAACTCGTCTCTGCAGACAATCGCGTTTGGGAACGAGAAATATTAGACACCAGAGTGACGTATATTCGCATCGTACAAATTTCAATCAAACATATCGACTGTACGCGAAATTATCCTGGCATTGTTATACAGGTGTGGTAATGATTTCGTACTACAGCAATTATCCATTGTACAAATTGATCAAAAAGATCAATAATACGGAAGTACGAAAAACAAAAATCATTAACGGCTTAAATCTAGATCGTGCACATCTCTGCATCTTCGGATCTCCAAACTTTTTTTTACTCTATCAAGTGTATTTCGGGGCGCTCATCACGAAATAATTATAGAACCCCTATTCTACTGAATATTATTTCACAAGGAACCACATGTGTCTGCTTGCTTTAGAAAAAGTTTGGAGATCCGGAGATTCGGGTATGTGCATGATCTACATTTGTTCCTCATTAACATCCATCGAATCCATTCGACCGAGTGACATTTAATTACTCGGATCATCCGGCGAGCAATTTCCCCGGAAGCTTTTCAACGCCTCGAAACGCGTTCGCTTAGAACAATAAATATTTCCTACCCTTCTCCCCGAACCCCGGATTAAGAACAAACGGGACTACCTCGCGCGAAGGCAATTCGAAAAATGTGTAATGCACGGTTCTTAGAGAATAAACCTGAGAAATCTCACCGGCTAGTATCCCCGGAGGCGGTTGCGAAGCGTGGAATTTGCGAATACGGCGAGGCGGTGCGGCGCGGCGCGGCGGTGAGGCGCTACGGCATGTCCGATATTTCGACCGGGCACGACCGGGGTACGATTACGCAAGGTGAAGGCAGGTTACCAGACCGTCGTAGCCCCGGCAGCCGCTGGTAGACCCAGTTCTCATCTATTAATGCGCAATTACCCGGCAAACAATGTGATTACGGGCGCGTTTAAGTCGTTACGCGACGCTTACGAGCCGCCTCCGTCGGCTCTTGCACTCGATAACGCTTCCTCTTTCCTTCGCTCGTTTCGCCATCGGCCATTTCTAACAATGAAGTTTCACGGCCGGTCCGCGAAAGATCTCCTTTGCCGGTTACCACATCGCTCGGTTACGTCGAATCGTAACCAAAGAGTTTCAACGGCGAGGGGGGGGGGGCGGGGGGGGGTTGTCGGGTCGCCGGGAAAAATCGTTAATCGCGTAAATCCGGCGATAGGCTGCTCGATGGTCAGGTATCGAAGTTGTTGTTCCCCCCCAGGTGGTGGCGATGATCGATCCTGGGGACGACAATCGATTCTAACTCGCTGAATTGCTCCAACGTGCATTCTATGCGAGTAGAAGGCAAGGTTCAAGGACGTCGGTGTACGCGTTCCACTGGCACTGGTTTCGCCAAGTTCCGGTATCCATTCGTCGATGAGTCAGTGAGCGTAGACTGAATTATGTGGGTGATCTTCGATACGTATTATATGATACGACGAACGACGGTGGAAAGAGAGGGAAGAGCTATTAGGCGAATGTTTCGTTACTTTAATTTTATCGGTGAACGTCGGAGCATATTATAAAGCTGTGGAACGATACGAGCTAAGGACGATCATTTTTCATACCAGGAAACCGGGCGAGTATCTATTTAAATACTTGTAATTTGGCTGTAAGGAAAAAAAACTGGATCACGAGAGAAATGAGATTCAGGGTTATTGATGATATTTTTGGGAAACTTTAATTGGATCGATGGTAAAAAATCACCCACGAAAGGCGCAACAAATTTAATTGCGGCCTCCGTACTAAATCACTTCGTGTTGTAAACGTTGTATTGAGAAATATTTCATTTGATAAAACTCGCCTGGTTATTAAATTGCCGTATGAAATTGGTAAGGTTGTTTATTTGTTACGATCTTTGTGGGTCGTTTCGGAAACGTTGGAAAAAAACGGACCACGAGTGGTTCACAAATTACTGGACTTGCTCGGCATCGTTAATTAGAGACCATGACTCACGTTATCGGACGAACGGCGCCTCTCATTTCCGATACGTCGACGGTAATATAATTCCATTGAAAATGTCTAAGTTCCTGCTATGATTATAAAATCATTCCCTTTTCTCGATCGCTCGTCGGGACGGCTTAATCTTACACCACGGACAAGCAACGGTACTGTACTTTCGGATTAGAAATCGCGTACCCGGTATCGCGTTCGACGCCTCGATACAGTTTTCTTAATCGGCGAAGATAAAACGTTCACGATTATCGGACGTGTTGCGGGAAGAATTGTTTTCAACCCTTTACGAGTTGCGTGACCGATCGCGGGGCACAAATTACGTTGACAATGATAATAGTAAACGGTTTATGCTACAAAGTCGCACGACTGTTCTCGCCACTCTACGCTCTCGTCCGCGAAAATTCTCAGAATAGTCGTAACAGTTCCTGGAAAATTTGAGACCTCGAAGTTGAATCGTTTCACGGGATTAACGCTGACGTTAGCGGTAAGGATATATCGTAAAAGGATTGTGGGATGTGGCGCGTTAGGGCGAATAATGAGAAAATCTTAATGACGCGCGTGACACGCGTGCCTGCGTGCCGAAGCGTTATTCGCGCGTGTAATAATAATCCAGCCACGATTCTTAACCGCGGACCGGTCGAACGCATCGCGGGGACGCCTCTCGGCATCGACGCGCGCGTCCACGCTGATTCGTCGTGCCTTCTCGTACTGTGAGAAAGGCCATGGTAGTGAGCACGATTAGGTTCAAGATGAGAATGAGAAACTGTTGGGAAGTAGTAGGAAAGTACGAGGCCGCCGGCTGATAATGCGAGTTAGCGGTTACGTACTTCAAATAAAGTGTAATCTCGACGATTCTTCTTCGGCATTATCGCGCTGCACACCGAGTACGAGGAAGTAATCACGAAGCTCCGTACCGTTCTGAAATCGCAAGCTCACCGCGCGATAAGAAAAAGGGACGCGTGATTACCCAATTTCGAGTTTCGCCTATTATCGTTTGGACGTGCAGTGTCGTCGGCAAGATCCCACGATAAGGAAAAGAAACGCTAATTACCTGGGTAACTTTGAATGTATTCTCTTATGTTTCGAACAATATGTCATCGTATAATTCGTACGATAAGAAGAAAAAACTTCGATTACGCAATGTTTTATTTCTTACTTTATATTTCGGAAGTGCCGTTCGATTATAAGGATCCAGAACCAACGGGTTATTATTAAAAGATCAAACAAAACAAAAATGAAAGAACCCTATTCCCTCCAGACAATAATACATAATAATTCCGACCTTGTCCATCGCGCCGACTCGGTTACATTTAATACGCGCAAAACACCGCGTATAATTACAACTCGCCGCGGCGCGATAAAACTGGTAGTAACCAGGAAAAAAAAAAGAAACCCAATCGCTCTCGGTGTACGATAATTTCTCATCGAGCGTAAATGACAGGTAACAGGCACCGGCGTAACGCGAAAAATACTGTACTCCCGATTGATCGCGTCGATCGTGCTAATCATAGAGGAAAAACAAGTCGTCGCGCACGAATGCTATAGGTAGGTTCCATCGATTGGGGAACTGGTGCGCGAAAGCGCGGATAAATTAATTAGTGTAATTAGTGTATAAATCTACGGGGAATGTCTAGCCGTCACAGTTAATTGCAGGTAACGGTCGAGACCGAACGTGTTGCTCTCGCTCACGCACGCCTGGTATCTGCCCTCTGACGCGCGTGTCATTTTCCCGTATGAGCGCATCCGTGCGTGTGTGCGTCGCTCAACGGACACGCTTCGTTTCTACCCGTGCGTGTCGTACGCACCTCGCCTCGCTAAACGCAGCCCAGATAACTCAAGATTGCGCGTAGACCGAGTAGCCGGTGTACAATGTGACCCCCGAGGGGGGGAAGGAATTTACCTGGAGATCACGAGCGCTTGAAAATCGCTCACCTGCCAGCCTGATTAGTACCGAGGAGAAGAATCACGAGACACGGTACTGTACCGACGTCGTGATAAAGCTCGTAACTTATAGTTCGATCACGATTTATATTTTATTGCTTTTGTAAGATCGTCGCGGACGCGTTGATTATTTTAGGTGGTAGATTCACACCTGTCGCTCGTGTCAATTCGCAGTCCCGTCAATTGAGAAACGACTATAATCATCGCATTTTATCAAATGTTTGGTGCGATCAATTAAAAATATATGCGTGTCGTAAGGTTTATGTTTCGTATGTACATGTTCACCTATCTCGTTTTATTTTGGTTCCCCCAATGTTTTACTCACTCTTTGAATATCTATACCGTGAGAATATTTGTTACTTTCATAAAAGTCGTTGAAAATTTTTACTCGACGATAGTTTCATGTATCCGACATTTTTGTTCCGATGTACGTCATCGCGTATCGAGATCCTCCACGCGAAATCGATCGATTCCTGGAAGAAACCTCGTGCCAAGCGGAGCAGAAAATAATCGAATAGGCGAGAAACACATCTTACATGCATTGTAACGGTAATAATAATTCCTAATTACTCCTTGCGCGTAGAATTTACGAGTACCACCGTGTTCGCTCTTGCGAGACGGGCAGAAATCTATAACTTTCGGAGGAACGATTATAAAATTTCGCGAGTTAACCAAAGAAACGGGGGGAGTTCGGTGAAGTCAGATCGATTCTTGACCCCGATTACGAGAGTCGAGCCGGCGTTTCGCGAGGGCATTCGTCACTGTCGGGAATATGTAGCTGATAAATCGCCGTTTAATCGCGACAGAATCCGACCGCGGGTGACATGTTGAGCGGTCGGCGAAGAAAAATCACTCTCCCCCTCGGTTGTCCGCGAAGCGGATCGGCAGGTACGTAAAAGGCCTTCGCGACTTTCCTCCGGTTTAGCAAAAAGCTGCTCCAGTTTACCATCGTCCGTGAGACGAGCAGGGGAAGGAAGGACGGAGAGGGTGACGAACGCGGCGGCAACGGCGGTGGAGGAGGAGGAAGAGGAGGAGGAGGAGGAGGAGGTGGAAGAGGCGGACAAACGAACGGCGGCGTTCAGCGCCGACGTAGGTACAAATCTTCGTTAAAAAAAAAAAAAAGGAGCGGCGGTTTAGCCGCCGCGGAAATAAATCAGCGCGGCGCTTCTGCGAGTACTTTCCCGTTGTGAGGTCGACAGAGCGAGCCGGTGGGTACGAGGGGGCAACAAAACGGGTCGGCGTTCGCGCCAAACAAGGTTTAATTGCCGGAGCATTGACATGCGTGCGGCTCGCCCTAAGCGCTACGCAACCGCGCCTTTTGTCAGCGACTTCGTGGAAGTTCCATTGCGCCCCGCAAAGAAAAATCCAACGTTGACTTTCGCAACGCTCCGCGGAAATAATTCGCGGAGGAATTGCGAATCTTTAAGGAGTGTGGGGGGGGGGGAGGTGAATTTTCATAAACGTGACCGATGCTGGCTTTAAACGGGTCGTCTCGCGTTGTAACTCGGGTAATCATTCTTTTCGTTTATGGAAATCATCGTCGAGTTTCCATTAAACTGTTTTGGTAGCGCCTCCCATCTGGGGTTTTGTGCAAGTTCCTGAGCGTCGCGCAACAAAGTTCGACGTTTTTCACGACTTCTCGGCGGAAATAATTGTCGGAGGAATTAAAAGGAAAGGTGGATCTTCGTACACCGAAAATCATGGTTGCGTGAAAAAGATCGTTGATGGTTTTTAAACGAATTGTCACGCGTTACAATTGAGATAATCGTTCCTTCTGGTCTCTTTAAAAACATGATTTCAATAAGATCCTTAGGTCGCAACTTTGCGCAAGTACCTTGATCGACGCGTGGAAACAATCGATGAAGAAACCGTGTGCTGAGAAACAAGCAAAGGGTCGAATCGGTATTCGTATCTTAAAACTCGCACCTGTACGCTCCCGTCTAACCGTCGCTTTGCAAATAACTTACGGTTCTCCCGCGTCGTAATTGAGGCTATCACCTTTTTTTTTTCGTTTACCTCGAACGTTCGTCGATTTTCAACAACACGATTTCGGTAGGCTCGTTTTATTTGCACGGGGTTTGTTAGCGCCTCGAATCGCTACTTAAGATTCAGGGATAACGCCACCCCCGGCCTTTCGCCGGCAAAGATGCCGCGGATTATAGGATTCCTGCCTTCTTTCGATCTCCGCATAGCGTTACTCTTGCCTCCGAGCAAGGTCTATCGCGAGATCGTGAGAAAAACTAGTCGGCGTCGATTCAGAAACGTTCTAATTCGCGAAGGTACAAATTTTCAATTACCGCTACGCTCCTGGCTGCGCGACAAAAACAACGCGCGCGCGCGCGCACTTCGCGACGAATAAATACCGCGCGAGGCGCGAAATAGACAAGTCTATTTGCACGAGTAATAATCGAGAATCTCGTATCGGTAACGCCCACCGAACGTGATCTCATCTTCGTTATCTCAAGCCGTTACGCGCGAAGCGTGAAATTGATTACGATTTATCTATCGAACCGAAACGACGCGATCGAACGTGCCAATACACGCGGTCGGGCCGAACAGTATCGAATATCCAGATCTCTATTACCGGCGAGACGCTATCAACTTCCTAAAGGACCAGAGGACGCGGTGGCGATCGGGAACTCGACAGAATCGTATCTACGATGACAATCGAAAGCGATTATTGCCGATCTCGATGGGACTCTAGTTAGTCTCTCGCGATGCGCTCTTAGCGGGGTCTAGGCTGTCAAGGAACTTTCACGGCCCTGAGAGAACGCGAGGTCCTTGACCGTTTCTCGTGCTCCCTTTAATAAATAATCGCGAGCAACGATACGGAGAGCGATCGGGAACGTGGCTATTGCACCTATACACGCCGCCGCCGCCGCTGCGCAGCGTCGCTCCCGATCACTATCGGGATCGTTCTCGCACGACGAAAAGTTGCATAATTATCGTGCGCCGTAACGAACACGACATCGATACGAATCGTCGATTCTTTTCTGATCCGTGTACCAATCGAAACCGGCTAATACGATTCGGTTTAAAGCGCCGCCCGGCCGCCCTTAAATCGTTTATAAACGTTTCGCTCGAGTCGACTGACGCACGAATGTTCCTCTTGTCCGATTGAAATCGATTTATGGTCAAGCGACGGGCGAGATATCGCCCGTGGCGGGGTCGAATTGAAAAGCAAGGAGAAGTTTCGGGACGTGGGAAGCACTCGTTTTTTCTCTCCGCTTCTCTCTCTCTCTCTCTCTCTCTCTCCCTCTCCCTTTCTCTCGTGGCGGAACAGGGAGAGATACCGTCGGTGAATATCGGGTGAGTGGTGAGTGAGTCACCTATAGGAGTGGTGACTCGCCCTGCAATCGGCGTGATCGGCGGCTCTCCGATCGTGTTTCGTGTTTCTTAGACCGCGCAACGAGAGAGCCGAGCGAGGAACTCCTCGTACACCGGCCGGCAGAGTCTTGTAAACCGTCAAAACGAATGACGTCCCGACGTTTTACACGACGTGCACGAGTTCGTCTCTTCCGTGGACGCGTGAGTCCCGTCGCGGATACACGCGGGACGTGCGAGTCGATAGAGAGAAAGAATCGTTCGATCGCACGACCTTAGGAAATGTAGCGTGCCATGGGCACGGAGAGATGCTCGAGTCCAACTGGGATTCGAAGGTTTATACTTGTATCCCGGTGAGCCTGATTCCCGCACTTTTCAGCGTTAATGGACCATTCTCTCGCGGACGGGCATCGGGAGTAAGGTTAGGGCCACACGTGTGCAGAATTCGACGTCAGTTCGTAATCGCGTGATTTTATTAGGTGGACCGGAAAGTAACGTCGTTTTCTTACATTAAATTCAAACAAATAAATTTCAAAGAACGATTTACTTATCGAACCAGTATTGAAAATTTGCACGCTAGATGGCAAAAGGTTGTTGATAACGAGGGTGATTACATCATCGATTGAAAAATAAAAGCTATTAAAAATGTATCGGTTTTAATTAAACGGCATTACTTTCCGGTTATGTGCAAAAATACATAAATATATAAAATCGAGCGCGTACGAACGGACATCGAATTCTGCGCCCTTGTGGCCCTAGCCCAAGAGCCCTCGTTGGATACGGAAACGTAATTACATACATAGCGCGCTCGGACGCCGTGAGGCGAACACTTTTATCCGAGAGCCCTCCGCGTACGTTACGCTCGAATTCAATTTAAAATTCAATCCAATTGCCACGATCCCCACGAAAATCAGGGCCCGTCCGAAGAACCCGCTGCCGAGCGCCAGGTCGCTCCGCCGCCGGAGATCGCGTGACGATAATGATTCGTTAGAACTTATCGTTAGACCAGTTAGCCGGTCGAGGAAACGGAACGGGATGAGTCGTGTGAACCAATCCCCCCGATTAAGTAAACCTTACAGTGACATTTAACCGGCAACTGTCTCCGTGTTCCAGGCTCCAGGTTCCAGGCCAACGGAGTCCGAGACGAGAGGACGCAACTACACGACCGCCGCGATCGATCGATCGTTCCATCGTTTCTCCGTTTCTTCCGAGTGCCGACTTAAGCGGCGATCTCTCGAATGTCACGAGAATTTTATTACCCCCCCGCGTTATCGACGTACGATCGGAGCGATGGTAAACGTGACCTCGGACGCTCGTCATGAGAACTAATAATCGTTCTCGTATATCACGAGTAATCACTTCGTTCCTCGTTAAGCCGGGTTTCCACGTATCGAGGAACGGCGCGAGTCCCGTATCCTCGCTTCCGTCCCTCGCGTCGTCCCGCGGCGTCCCTCGATTACCCGCTCTCAATCCTTAAATCCCTCGCCGGGCGATTATACTCGGCTAATTGCGTGAGCGTATGATCCCTGAGGCGCGAGAGAGCGGCAATTTCCGCCGGTCCCTCGCGGAATACCGGTGTATCGCGAGGTTGCGCCTCGACGACGATATACCCGATCGTGGAGCGATACCTTTGAGCGTGAACCGGTAGTGGGTGCAAGATGGGTGGACACGGCACTGCGCGATTAGCCCGACCCGATACGGCTATCTTCGTACAAGGGTCTGCGCCGCCTCCTTAGGTTTCGCGCCAACACAGCGCGGGGTATGCCCACAGTCCTTTCCCCCCTCGCCGCTCCCTCCTCACCCCCCCCAGCGCCCTTTCATCGAGCGCGTCCCTTTTTCGCACACGCGAGAGGGCACGAAGGCGAGTCTCGATTCCAAGCGGCAGATAGGGGAACAGGCGGTGGCGGCGCGTCGTCTCGAAAAAATCGCGTCTTTTCGCAAAAATCGTCCGGATCGCTCTCTCTCTCTCTGTCTTTCTCGGGTATACTCGCTCGCCAAATGTGCGGTGAGCTAGGGGGGAGGGAGTGAGAGGGAGCGAGGGAGTAAGTACGAGAGAGGAGCGTCTAGCGGTGGCGTCGCTTAATTAACGCTCGAGCAGTAGCGTCCGCGCGCTTCGAGCGAGGACTAGCACCTCTATAACACCGGTCAGCGAGATCGCGAGATGCGATAGCGGGTTGCACCGACCGCGAGAGATTCTCTCTTCCTCTCTCCTTCCCACCCTCGCCATTTTTTCCCCTCCCTCTCTCTCTCTCACACGCTCTTTCTCTTTTTTTTTGTTCCTTCTCTCCTCGATCCCGGCAATCGATGTGCGCGCCGGCAGCCTCTCCGTACCGACGCGTCTCTCCCGCGTGCATCGATAAATTTCGGAATTGGCGCCTCCGTCGACCCGGGCCCACCTAATTAAGCGGTTCGCCCCGTAATTACAGCCAATTAACGTCAAACTCGGCCGGCACTGCCGAGACCACTATCGCCACTACGAGATTGCGCGCTCTTAAGCGCATATACGTGCACGTACGCGCGCGCGCCTGTATTGTACGTACGCTTCGATGCAACGAGCCCGGGAAAGCACGCGACGCTCGATCATTTTTTTCGTCCGGGCGATCGGGCCCCGTTTGGTCGTCACGCCGATAAGGGAAAGAGAAAAAAAAAATGAAAACCAGGAAAAGAGGTAGATGCCGGGGTATGGCTTTTAGCCGCACCGTGAAACGGTATTTCGCGCAATGCAAATGCGAATGCTTCGGCAGCCGGCAACGAATTCCTCGCCGATACGCGTACTCTCGGGATCCCGTCATTTCGATACAGGTGACCGCGATAAATTCACGCGAATCGTCATTCGCGGGTAAAAGGTTTGCGCGTCGCGTAACCTCGTCTCTTTAACGTTTCTCGTTTCCGACGAGAGGTTCGCCACGTTGAAGTGGCTTCGGTCAACAACGGTGTCGTTAAAGTGAATTATTACTCCTCCGTCGATCGTTTGTAATAGAACTCCGCTTCCCTCTAGCGTGTTTATCAAATTTAATAACTAATCAAACGGCGCGTATTTGCGCGTTACTAGTGTCCGTGTATGATCACGGGATCCGAGAGAGAGAGATATAGATACAGTCGACCACATAAGTGTCCGTCCATTTACCATACTCTGGGTATATTAGGGTCTTATTCAGTATTTCTCCATTCTGCAACAATTATGAATTCCTGCAAGTATCATCTTATTCCGCATTAATAAAAGTTTATTTCCAAGTCTTTCCTTTTAAAGTTGCCTGCATATTTTTTTTACTTACCCTGATATACTCCGAGTATGGTAGATGAACGAACACTTAATCGGTCAACTGTAGATAAATAGATAATATATTCACTGTTCAGTTTTAAACAAAATATAAAAGCGTAAAGTACAAAAGTATAAAAATATATTGGCCTCGGATAATGTGCCAAGCATCCCATTACTAAAGCGAGAGAGAGAGAGAGAGAAAGGTAATCCACCTTTCTCGCACAGCGAAATTATTTGTATATCTAAACGATCGAGGAGACAATTTCAACGGGCGTTCTCTCCCGCGACCTTAATACCGTCCGACAACGAGTTACATAAGACTCACACGTCGAACGTAGCCCATCGGGGCGAACGCTGTATACACACGCGAAACCACCGAGATTTATTGTACGTATACGCGGGTCGCTTCGGCGACCGAGGGGAGACGTGACCACGATCCACGGAGCCCGGGGACCGTGCTCGTGAGCCGTGGGCCGGCGCGAGCTCGTGAAAAATCTCATTAATTGCTTCTATGGTGATAAATTTCCCCCTGGCGTTGCACGATTCCTCTCTCAGCGCTGCGACCGCGCGCCCGCGCTCTCATCCAGACTCACCCGGGGAGCGCTCCTTTAGACCATATCGCCTGCTATGTTAATTTTCAGTTTAATAAGGTGTACCAGGAAGCGATGCGACCGAGCGCGCGAGATCCTATGCGCCAGCCAGCGAGCTAGCTTAGCTAGCTAGCTAGCTCAGCCTCGCGACTGGGCGAATGCCAGGTGAAAATGTCGCGGCAAGGAGTGACATTTCAATTAATGTTTACCGCTTTTGCGTGGGAAGGGACACACCGGCTCGAAGAAGAGAGCCGGTGCCGCGGCGCGGCAGGTGCACAAAAAAAAAAAAAAGGAGGATAAGCGATCGCGAACGATGGAACGAGAGGATTCCTCTGGGTACGAGGGAGAAGGGTAACCGAGGCGTCGATGACGATAATAATAATGGATTTCGATCGAACGCTGATAGGAGTTGCGGATATTCAGAGAGACTAGCGCGGAAAAAACAAAAGAAACGAGTGAATCATCGAAGGGGAGTGGTGGAATCGGTTGTTCCGTTCCTTCGTTCTTTCTTTTTTCTTCTTTTTCTTTTTCGCCGATCGGCGTAAAGAGCAAGCACAAGAGCGCGGTAATGAGTAACGATGGCAATAACGGAGGCGATAACTATTAAGCGAATAGTTGAGTTAACGATGAAGGTGATGTGAAATATATACGCGAATCGCTAAGCTGGAAACGAGGTGCTTTCGTTTACCAAGGACGATACTAAACGCGCGCATCATACTATTCTAATCGCCGCGGCGAGATTACGGCCGGATAAAGGAACGAGCGAAATGAATTTACGTGGGACTTTAACGTCGTTCATGGGATTGAATACCGCGACGCGTTCCATCGTAGAAATAATAAATTATCGTAATCGCGCTACAGAGCGGATTAAACATGGCGCCTCGTTCGGTGACTCAGTCTCGAACAAAGCGAAACGAAGATAAAACGTTTGGTTAAAATCTATTTTAAAAAATTGCTAATCACGTTCCGCGATTTTCTTTCGCGAACGTTCGACGAGTAAGCGCGCTCCAAGTAAAACCCGCATCACCGCAGACCGTGGGGAATCGAACGACCTATATTTTTTTTTTCCCCCCAAGTATTTAAACCGAGTAACTATATTTGTACACAGGGTTAAGCCTAATTGTCCTGGCCTTTCGAGGCGCGTAAACGTTCGTGCCGTGTCGTTAGGGCCGCGTTACACTGGGGGGAGGAAACCTGTGATTACTTCTTTGCACGCCAAGTTGCGCCAGGTAGGGTCCGCTCGTATTAATTTAATAATCCAACCTGTGAGTTACGAGCGCCGTTCTCGCATAGCTTTTCGAGTTACAACTACTAACGGCACGGCTAACCATATCGTGGCCGCCACGACGGCCGCGAAGCACCGCGACGCCGAAGCGCTAGCCTTAAAGTCCTTTGGAAGCGGTACTTTGCGCCACGTAGGTTAATATATTGCTCCCAGACGAGTCGACCCTAAAGGTTCAGCTCTTAATAAAGGCCGCGTCCTCCTACGATCGCTGCCCGCGCTCGGAAGGTTTTACGTCACAATCCCGAGCGGGGGATAGAAACGTCCCAGTTCGGCTGTACGGTGAGCGCAAAAGATATCCCACGCGACGTCGGAACGGTGCCGACGATCGTAGGATTTAAAAATGGTCCGTAAGTCACGAGGCGTAATAAAATCTCGAGTATACGAACGACGGAGAGTGACATCGGGTAATTACGGGAAAAGAGCACACGCTGTAGATCAACGTTGCGCGTATATTTATCTCGATTCAAACGATCGCTTAATTACCCCGACATACCTGACAACCGCTCTCGCGTCGCGTCGTTCTTGTTTTTTTTTCTTTTTTTTTCTTCTTCGCCCGGCATCGTCCTCGTAGACGAGCTACGTGTAAAGCGAACCAGTCCAATTTCGGCGAGAAGCAATTACAGGCACCGAGAGAGCGCGCCGCGTTGCGCTGCACGCTTTCCAAGTACTCCCCCCCCCCCCCCTCTTTGCTTTTTTTCCCGTTTTATTTCATCTTATCGTTATTATCCCGATCATCGGCCCCGCTCGGACGATACTTTCGTGCTGACGTAAGTCCTCCCGGGCAAGCTCCGCTTTCCTCCGACGTACCCGTACATACCGGCGAGCTTCTTCGTCCCGGAGGCGTTCTAGCGTCCCTCTCCGTCACGGTTCTCACGATCTCGATCGTGAGTTTCGTCCGAAAATGGCGAAGCGGGGCGACCGTGGCCGCGGTGAGAGCAGCCCGGTCGGTTGAAAAAATCAATTAATCTCAATCGAGGCGACCGCGCGCGCGAAAGGGTAATTTCCAATTTGTCGCGGCCCCGAAAGAGAGGAGCATAGCGGGGAGAGCCGTGGGGAGAAACGAGTGAGCGAGAGGTAGGAGGGAGGGGGAGGGGGGGAGTGAAGATCCACCGTTCTCGAAGAAAACGAGCCTCAGGGGATTCGCGAGTGGCGAAAGTATTTTTCGGATAAGGGCATCGGAGCGCACATACGGCACTGTCGTCGCCGCAGGTGGCGAGGGGACCGGCCCTCTCCGGGCGTCGCGCTCACCGCGACGCTGTTATCGGCGAATCAACCGGAGCGAACCGATGCGCCGCAAATTTCGCGTTACGCTCGAACCTCGCGACGAACCGTTTATGCTAACGTTATGTCCCCCGAGATGCCCTCGATTAATTATTTATGTTACGAGAAAACCCGGAAGTCTCGCTGAGCTAAACGCGCGCCGGTTAACGTGCGTCGAACGGGACGAACTGTGTTTGCATTCGGAGCGATGCGTTCGATACGCTTACACGGCACGTCGAAACGAGGATTGAGTTACCGAAGAAGGTAAAGAAAAGAACGCGGGAACAATCGAATCGATGGAAATCGCGATTACCGATCCCGGTGAGCGCAAAAATTTGCATAATCGCCGAGGGCAGTCGGCGAGAATTTGCATGAGGAATTCGTCGTCGTATCGGTCAAAGGTGTCGTTGCGATCTTCGACCAACGACCTCCGATTGAATTACGATCAACGCGACCGTTTCGCTCGTCAAATAAATTACAACGATGATTGGAAGCGCAAAATTAAAAACAAAAAAAAAAAAACTCGCGACGCCGGTATCTTTAGATCGACGATGAGTAATCGTCGCGGCTCTGTAAACGCTATCCGTATGTACTGCTACGCGGTCTCGTTCGCAACGTAATCGGATCTCGATCTTTCGCACTCGCGTACCATCAAACCGGAGCATCTGTGACACGATCGCGATACGAGCGATTACCAGGTAGTACTAGTCTTCGATCCAGGAATAGGCCTCGATCCACGCGCCTCCTGACGGTCTCTCCCTCCCCTCCCCCCCTCTCCATCACGCTACGAGATCAGCGTCGACGCTGCTGCCTGAAACGTCGGTACACATGATCTAGTTCGCGGTAGTCGCGGGATCGGAAAGCAATGAGCGGCAAGCGCAACCGATATGTACCCACGGTCGCCTCTCGCGTACCCGCGTGTCCAATCGCCGCTGGTACGTACACGCAAAAGGTACACAACCGGCTCGCAAGGGTATTCGTGCCAGGGAAGCTCGCTCCAACACACGGGGTCGGCGTTGTATATTCGCGCTCGAGCGGCGCGTTCGTGCGGCGGTAGAGGTGCACCGCGAGTGGTGCATGCCGCAATACGCGATGCACAACCTTCATTAATGACTCATCGACTCGGTCGACCGCTGTCGGTGCCAGATACACGAGCTACCATTGAACGTCGCTATTCGGTGTGGTTTTTCTTCGCGTTTGTCTCGATAGGGAAGGCGAGGAGAGATCGCGCGCGAATGGACGCCGTTGAGACCCCAATTCGCGGATTATGGAGAGCGTCGAGACGCGTCCGTGCAGCGGGAGTCTTTGAACGATAACTTTGAGCGAGGTGTCGATTCGTCGAGATTAAAAAATTCACCCTTTCTAACGTCGCGCGTGTTTTGTAATTAACTTTTGTAAGAACTTCCAGCATGTTGTACTGGCGATACGAAAATAATAAAGCATAGAGAGGCGTCGTTATAATTTTCTCCGAACGAGCGAAGAAATAATAGATACGCGTATATTAATAAATGTCTATGTCCAAGTATGCTTGTCGTTTAGAATTATCCTTCGATTCGTTGCTATTAATTCTAATCTACAGGGATGAAGGCAAGCCTGATCGACCCCAGTGCGTCCCGCTTAATATTTCTATTCCATTTGAAAATCATCCCGAAAGGGATAGACCGAGGGAATCTTCTCGGAAGGAACGTATTAAGCATCGCCGGTCGTGGGATCGGTCGATGGACCATACCACGCGAGGATCTTTTCAAAGTAATCTTCCTCGCGAATAACTTTCCCCGGTAATTATTATGCATACGTGCCCGTACTTTATAAGATCTTCGCTCCTTAAGTATCCATCGCTTTCCTCCGAGTTTACGCCTCGCCCCGTCCCCGCTACTCTCCTCTTCATCCTCCTCCTTCCTCCCTTTTCTCGCTTTTGCCACAACGCTGCGCAGTCGGATGCTGAGACATTAAGAAATAGTCGTACGCCGGCGTATTATTATATAGCGCTTTAAATGGTAGCGATAAATTACCGGCGCTGTGTTCCACGTTAACCGCAATCGCCTTTTAAACTACTAGGGAGAGCGAACTCTCCGGTGTCCCCCGGTCCGTGAGAGTTCCGTCGGAGGTACGGTTCCCTCGTTCCCTTAGCGCCCCGAAGTGTCATAAACCAGAAGGGCGGTTACGCGTGTACGCGTAATAGGCTCCCCCACGACACACACACAGCTGCGAGCAAATATTATAATCGCGAGTACCGGGAAGAAGAAGGTGACGCGACGTTCGTTATCTCACCTTTCGACCGATCCACGGATGGGATCAAGGCTCCGCGCGTACCTATCCCGCCGTAGCTGACGTCAAGTTCGGAAAATGGACTCGATCTTTATGCATGTGTATCGAGAAAAAAAAACAACGTGCAAATCGGAAAAACTTCATTTGCTTACTTCTTATTACACTCGTTCCTCTGCTGTCGTTAATAACGAACGAAACGGATAAATGAAATACGTTGCCGCGAGACGCGTGCAAAAAAGTACACGATCGAACGCGTAATGATAGATATATACAAGAGAGGAATTTAATTTCATAAACTTGATTAATAGGTAAAGTATATATGCCGTTAAGATTATCGCTACGCGTCGATCATTTTCTCACCGCATCACGCGATACCTGTATCAACCTTTGTTTGAAGTATTTCTTAATAGACTAAACGTCTCGCGAGATCCTTGATCTGTCACTACATAACTCGATCCGCACGTCCTACGAATCGAGGAACGCGAGTCGCGCGAACGGTAATTCCAAATTTCCCAAAAACTTTCAGACTTAGGTCGTCGAAAAATCCGAATCTCTTTTTCTCCCTTACGACGAGAGTGAAAGCAGATAAAGTTGCCGACTAGCGGCACGGCGAATCCTTATAAGAATCGAGGAGGTGGATTATATCACGCGGATATAAAGTATATTTCGATGTATCCGAACGGAGAGTACGGGAAGGCAGAGAGCAGTACCGGCGAACAGTAGCAGCGTGCTTACGTCGACCATATACGGTACGCGAACGAGCGAGAGAGCCGGGTTCGTATCGCTCCCGGAGTGGAGAATGAAAAATGCGTATGCAAATTAATAAGCCCCCCTCCCACCGAAGACCGTAACAGCCCAGCGACACCTTTGAGGGGATTTTCTCGTCGATAAGTTCCGCCGATCGTTCGGTATATTCGGTCGATTCGTCTGCCGGCATTGCTCTCGCACGGTTACCCTACACCGCTCTCGTCACGGGTACATACGCGCCCGTACCACACACCTACACGCCGAAGCCCCCCATCTAAGACACGCAAATATCTCTTATTACCGTCGTTCTTTTTCGACCTCCCGGCCCGATCGCGGAGAGTACCGTTTGCGCTCGTTTAAATGGAGCTCGGAAGAGCGGGAGGAAGAGGTATTCCCCTTCCCTCTCTCGCTCGCTCGCTCGCTCGCTCGCTCTCTCATTCCGATCGCACGAGAACCGCGCCATAGATTTAAATAAATTTAAATAATACCGGCGCGCGTAGGACAATGCTAAATCAATTGTAATTGTTAATAATCGTAATACGGGCGCCGTGTCGCGGATAAGTTCTACCTCCCCTTCGCACCGTGTTTCCATATACCCCCCTCCCCTCCCCTACCCTTCTCTCGCTCCCTCTCTCTCACTCTCCCGACGACGGAGACCCGCTCGTCGTGATCTGGTTACATTGCTACCCGTTATGTCGAGAGTTCGGAGTACATTCTTACCCGTTCCCCACGTCCCTGCCTGCTCACCGCTTCGCTCCTCTCCCGTTCCTCCTCCTCCTCCTCCTCCTCCGACGGAGAGAGGAGAATCTCTTTCTTTCTTTCTTTCTCTCGCTCGAATCGCATGCAACCAACCCTCTCCCTCCGGCTCTCCCGCTCACGACACGACGTTATACCTACAGGTACTTACCGTACGTACGTACATCACCCCGACTCGGCTTCCTGCTATCCCCTTCTTTCATCCCCCCCCCCCCCCCACCTTCCCCACCTTCGTCCCTCTCCCGGCTCAGGCAATACGGATCGGTGAGGTCTCGACTCCTTTGCATGAAATTACATCTCTACCTTTGGACTTTACGTCCGACGAGAATATGCCAGTTCGATCGCCCCGGTAAACCTCGTCCCAAGCGCCGCGCGCGCTCTCCTTTTCCATTTCGCGCCGTCTCTTCTGCTCTCCGTCCCGACGCGTCCTTACCGCGCCGCCGCGACGCGTAAACGCGCCCGCGGTGCCTCGCACTTCGAACTCTCCGCGTCGCGATCCCGTTTTCGTAATTCAGTATGCCCGCATCGGCGGGTTCAACGAAGCGCGTCCAATTATTAACGATCCCTCGAATTTTTCTAAGTTTCGTTAATACATCGAATGTTTTCTTGTACGCATTTGTTTACTATTTACGGCTCGGCGCGAGGCGCAGAGGTATTATCGTAAGTGAGCGCGAGTGAAAAACCCGTCCCCGATGAATATTCGTGCACCGTCGGTGAATTCGTATCGACAACAAGATTAATCGTCGCGTTGGGATTAATTATAGCGCCACCGGTTTAATGACAGCCTTGGAAGCAAATGCGCGAACGCGAAGCGATCCTCGGACTGTGCTCCTCTTTAGCGGGAGACGAGGACAGCGATGCGATACTCGATTCCGAGTAAATCCCCGTCTCTCCCCATTAGAAACAGGCGGAAGTTCCTCCCGGAGGGATTTTTTGCCGTTGCCCGCGTCGTCGCGAGGCGGGAGTGTAGCAAGAGCGAGGATCAAAGCGAGCGGACCGATGAGCTGCCCCGCGATAGGGTCCCGATCTTCCGCGTGCCCTTTTCCAGACGATTCGCTATACGGGAGCGCCCGATTGGCGAAGCGTCCTGCCTCGAATCATAATCAGCGGAATCTTTGTCCCCCGCCGCGACGCTCGGACTTCGCCGACGCAACGGCTCGCGATTCAAATCAATAATTGGTCTCAATTTATTCTCGGACGCGTTTCTTTGTCGCGCGACGCGGAAACTCGCGCGTCTGATTCCAGAGAGGGAGAGAGGAAGATACGGTAAACGATCAGGGAGAGGGTAAAGGTAAGAAAACCTAGCAGAGTCGATACCGCGCGAATTCGCGAAATAATTGGCCTTAGGACGATCGTCAATTCAGCGGCGACGCTGCGCGTCGTTTTGGTAAAGTCCTTCGGGCGGGACCGTTGAATTAAAATCGCGGGAAAATTAAAATGTTTTAACTGCCAATGAAAGGTTTATCGCGCGACACGGAAACTCGCGCATCTGATTCCAGAGGGAGAGAGGAAGATACGGAAAACGATCAGGGAGAGGGTAATGGTAAGAAAACCTCGCCAGAGTCGGTACCGCGCGAATTCGCGAAATAATTGGCATTAGGACGATCGTCAATTAAGCCGCGACGCTGCGCGTCGTTTTGGTAAAGTCCTTCGGGCGGGACCGTTGGAATAAAATCGCGGGAAAATTAAAATGTTTTAACTGCCAATGAAAGATTTATCGCGCGACACGGAAACTCGCGCATCTGATTCGAGAGAGAGAGAGGGGAAGATACAGTAAACGATCAGGGGGAGGGTAAAGGTAAGAAAACCTAGCACAGTCGATACCGCGCGAATTCGCGAAATAATTGGCCTTGAACGATCGTCAATTCAACCGCGACGCTGCGCGTCGTTTTGGTAAAGCCCTTCGGGCGGAGCCGCACGAATAAAATCGCGGCAAAATTAAAATGTTTTAACCGCCAATCAAAGGTCCGGAGCGTAACGTCGTCCCGCACGAAAATTAAATCCCGATCCAGGGAACGATATATACCACGGTGGACGGTATATAATACAGAGATGCGTGCCGGGCGTAAAGCCAGTGGGGAGTCCTCGGCGCGGTCGCCGCGCGCAATGATTTTAAACGCGCGCCTCCGACATCATTGTAAATATCAGCCGCTATATGGCCTCATAAACAACCCCCTTACTAGGTCGAAGTGAGTCGTCTCAATCCGGAATACAAGCTCGGAGCCCTTTTGCCCCGTGGCTTCGCCACGTCCAACCTTCTTCCCTGCGGCCCCTACACCTCGCGCCCCACTGATTCGACAAGTAATACGCGTACACCCATATAGTCGGACCGTGGGACAGGGGACGGAATCCTTTTTAATAACCTCCCATAAAGGCAAAAACCCCCGGCCTTATCTTCTGCACTTAACGTCGCGGATTCGACCATCGTTAAAGATCGTTAAGAATTTTTTCGAAGTGATTAACTCGCTTACTCGTCCGATCCCCTACCCCTTCCGCGGTGCGCGGTATAATAACGTTGCCCCCCGGTAATGCAAATATATATTCCGATCGCGATACGTTTTGCGGTTTTATCAAACGCGTGTGATAATGTTCGTCCGAGCAGCGGGTAACGAGTGAGCACCACTGGACGCTAAACACCGACGCGGCACGACGCATCGTATTTGGCCGAGGAAAATAAAATCTGCGAGGAAGGTACGCACCGGTACGTCTTAATGAGCCCGCGCTGGCTTCTAGCGGAAGATAGGCTACGTCTCTCTCTCTCTCTCTCTCTACGGCTCTCTGGCCACGACCTCATAAACAACGTCGTACTTGGCCGTAGAGAGTCGTCTCAATCTTTCCCGCGTTAAGGTTTCGGCCTGACGGCGCGGGAGGGAAGGGGAAGGGGAGGAGAGTAGTGTTTTCTTGTCTCTAATTTCTCCTCGTACCGAGCATTATTTTCTTGCAGTTAAAAGAGGGAGGGGGGAGGTTCCTTATCGGTAGCGCTCACCGGAAACGAGGATAATCTCCCGCAAGTGGTTTAATAACACCGGCACGAAACGCGTGGTGGGATTGTTCTGCCACGCCGGGATTACGGAGGTTGGAGGGGTCTTTAATGAGCTGACGTACCTCGCCGCGTCGTCGGGAAAAGGGGGGGAATCCGTAAGAATAATTCGTCGGCCAGCGATGAAGCAATTAAATAGCAATTTGTTATAATTGTTTACCGGCGTTGAACGTAGGCGATCCGCGAATACCGGGGTAACACGGGAACGAGCTCAAACCCGTGGATGAGATTGCGCGAGTTGCACCCCGCGTCTCACCTCGACGCGAGAACGAACGTCTCGTTGGTAAGGAAATTCTCTTTCATAATTTTTAAACGTCCTGCGGTTTTGTTTTCAGTGTCTTTGTACCGCCTCTCTTAAACGTCTCGTATCTTCTAATAATTTATCCGTAAAAGACTCGTAATATGATCTCGACGTACCATAAATATCAGAACGAAACGGTTATATTCGAGCGCGTTTATTTATAGTCGAAATAATCGTTATACTCGAATAAAATGAATTTCAATTGAATCGCGTTTTAGTTTTAAGCGTCCGTTTATGGCCGACCCCCCCTCCCCCTTCCCCCTCCCCCTCCTAAACGTTTGGTATTTTCTAATAATGTAGCCGCGGAGACTAGTTATGATAACGCGCCTCGATCCGTCGTAAATATCGCGACACAATCGTTACGTTCGAGTACGATCGTCAAACTGTCCCTCCTCGAATACGATTAATTAAACGAACGATAATACGGACAACGTTTACCGCGGTCCCCGAGGTGTAATAAACGAGCCATTCGATCAGGGCACTTTGACATTCCGCGAATTAAAATACACGTAGACTTGCAAATGGTATGGTAAGAGGCGAGTCGACAAATAAACTTTTTTAATAGGCGAGTTCGACGACCTCGACGTCGCACACCTCGGGCGCGGCGCGTATCGTTTCCTTTTTGCCCCTCGGACATAATCGGGGACCGGTATTCCAAATATCCATGAATCCTACGCGCCCGGCCGCAAAGGAATTAAGGAACAGAAATTAAAGGAAGATACAAAAAAAAAAAAGAAGAAGAATAAAAAAAGACGACGCGTCCACCGACGGAGATCCGTGGTTACGCAACGCGGCTTAATTCGAGGCCGCGATCAACTATAAATTTAATCGACAAAGTTAATCGTACCGGAGAGCGTCCACGTTGTCGTCTCGATCCACGTCGTCGTCGTCGTCGTGCGTCGTTTGGCGAGCACAGCCAGGAGCACGGGAGCACGAGATCAAAACGCTCACCGGCAAGAAGTTTAACGAAGAAGCGACGTTTCTATTTGTCGTTGATTTATTGGCAGCGATAGGCTGGAATTTCAGATTCGGTCGGGTATACACGCATCAATTCTCCGCGTTGCCTTCCACGCGACTCTCGTTGATCGAACGTAAACGCTTACAGATGCGCACCGGTACCCAACGTCGTTACGATGCCCCCCCCTCCTCCCCATCTTCGTCTGTCCCCTCGCTGCGTCGCACGTACGCGCGTCGGTGTGCGTCCGGCGAAGATCGCGCGGTGAGACGACAGGTAAGAAAAAGAAAGCAGATATTCCTCCGCAACGGTATGGAGCCGGATGATGCAGTGCCTCGTATATGGAACGAGATGGTGGCCGTAACTCCGGCTAATTAAAAAATATGAATTCAACGGCGGACGTTGCGGCGTAGAGCCGAGGGCTGATTTGCGTCCAGCGACGAAACCGACGGGGATACATATATATGTTTGGTTTTCTTTTTTTTTCTTACGGCGGGAGGATTTCAAACCGAGGAGACAAACCGAGAAACTTTCTACGTATGCCACGTATGCGTGGGTGGGCGAAATCAGGTCCCTCGGTTTTCTCTCCGAGGCGCTTTAATTGACGTCGAGAAGAAGATTACGAACGCGGGACGGGAAAGATATATATATATATAGATATACATGTATATACATACATTTTTTTTCGGTCATTATTATTAAAAGCCTGAATTTCCCATGAGCCGGCAATCCTCGGCTACAAAGAGCGGAGTTTATTGTTTTGCGGTTTAAGCGAAGAAATTCTTACCGAACGCGCGATAAACAAGCGTTATCTTTGTCGTCTTCGGGACCCAAACATTGTCTTTGAATTTGTCGCGCCGCGATTACCCGGCTGGAAATGCAAATCGCCGATTCGTTTTGCGTACGAAGCGAGGAAGCGACGATTACTGCTCTCGATGTTTTAATTTGTTTTATAAATCGGTTTGAGCGTCCCAGGATGCTGAAATTGGGTGAATCGGCAAAATCTTTGGCAACGTCGCACGTCGATGGAGAGAGAGAAAGAGAGACGAAGAAAGCTGCTCGCGGGCATCGTCGTTGACGAAACGACAACACTTTTCCCGCGGCTACTTTATGACGAGAGATCAATGCGGCCGCGCGTGCTTTGCGTTTCCCGCGCGTACCGCGGGCCCACGCGCGCCAGGTTTTTCTCTCGTACACGGTTTCGTTCGCGGAAGCCGGAATGGGAATAACTATGAAATATTCGATCGAGTGGAATCTCGTGGCCGACTGTGAGAACTGGTACCGCCGTGCAATATGAAAGATATGCGCGCGGATAAGCGTATGACTTCATTCGAGCGTATCAGTAGGCGATTACGAGCAATTGAAAATCAAAAAACGAAATCGCTCGTGGGATCGGGCGTGTACAGCGATCAATAACGAGCGCACCTCCGTTTAAGTCAACGATACGATATTATCGATTACCCTCGATCGGCGGCATGCCTTCAAAGTTTCCGTTCGGGAAGAAAAGTAGATCTCGGAAATAAAGCGAGTAAGCGATAATTTAAATGCAATCTATAAAGCGTACCAAAATTGACAAGATTTTGAAAAAGTTCTGATTTGCAATAATTGTAACGCGTCTGATCGATAGTTCAATTAAACATCGATATTCCTAAAATTGCTATAAAACGCAAAGTTGATGAGTCTCTTGATTGCAGTCAATCAAAACCGCTATTAGAGATTAGAATAAATCCCGTGGCATCGGCTCTCGATAAACTCTATCGGGGACAAATAGACGGGAGAGAGATTTTCTCACAATCAGCTCTCCCCGCGGTAGTACGCCGTATGCCGCGAACATCCGAGTCCCTTGATTAATGTAACATGGTCAACCGTATTGTGTTCGCTATTTACGCGTCAGTGGGGCGCGTGGGATGGCCGCGGCACGAGTAACAGTCCGGTAATCAATTTTAACGATCGCCTTAAATAATACGAGAACTTAAACAATCTAAACGCCTGTCACGCTCGCGCGTCGTGGATACGAACAAAAAAAAAATAAGAAGAAGAAAAAACCAAACCTTACCACACCGCATCGCCCCGGTAAATGTAGATCACCACGAAATCCTCGGTGGTTACCCCGGTTCCGTTTCGCCCCGCCTAGAGCTACGGTAATAAACCATGAAAACCTTTCTAACGTGATTAATGTTACAGTTTTATGAGGCGCTTTTATGCAATTCGATTAAGAGCCGTTAATTACGGCCCCCTTTCATAATTTGTTTTTACATCCATTAACGGCTACACGTGCTTTCACACGTGTCTTCGCCCGTACGTACGTATCGTACGAGTATATTTCATCACCTGTATCGGGCACGATCGCATAACCAGCCGAGAGCCGCGCACCACCCGAACGTCGCGTACGCTGCCCATCGAACTCCGTAATAATATCGATATTATCGTCGAACGTTATTATCTCCCGGCGCGTACGTACCGTTAGATTCGAATCTCCGGAACGAGGCCACCCTTCCTCCCCGTGCGATTCACCGAGCGCGCGGTATGCACGAATGATCCCGCCGGTCTGCCAAAGCCAAACATTCGCCACGTCGTATAATTACGATATCGATTAATAATTATCGGGATAATTACGGAGCTCTACGATCACAATATAATTAGTAATTACAAACATCCGTGGCATTGACGGGGGTATCCCGTCCGGGGGTGTGTGCGCGTAACGTCGATAATTGCCTCGTACGCGCACGGCATAATTTTGTTGAAACAAAAAAAAAAATAAAAAGATGAAGAAGACCCTGGCAGCTTTCATCTCCCGCGATTCCTGTTTTTCCATCGAATCTCCTTCTCCTTCTTCTTATCTGCCAGCTAATAAAGATAACCGACGATCGTTTCAACGAATGTTAGTGTCAGTAGTTTTTGCGTATTACGCAAGATCTTTATAGGATTTATTGTGTAACGCGAATAATTATGCGAATGGAGAGCGTTCGTAATTTTTACAATTGGCCGGTTTATAGGCATATCTCGGGGAGTATTTTTTTTAACGAACCAGAAATAAAGCGTCGAGCCGTCGATACGTCGACGATCCTGTTTTGCGCGGATAAAATATCTCGGACGAGCCAGGTGCGCTGTTATTCGTATTACGTGACAGTGAGGTCAGTAAATTCCCCCCGTGCGTGCAATCGCGCGATTCGATCGATCGTCGAGGGAGGTCAAGAAATTTCAGAAATGTCGGAGGATTACCGATCGACCGGCGCGCAGATCTCCATCAGGAGTTCCGAGAAACTTCGCCTCATAAATTTCGTAACGTAATGAGGATCCTCTCGAAAAATCTGCCGTTCCCATACCGGCGAGGAGCTCGAAAGTGTCGCAATTTCCAACGGAATGCCTTCGATTAAGAAGCGTATTTAAATCGCAAGTTTTTACGAGTTAAATCCACTTTCTTTGCAAATAACAGATTTAATCTTAAGACCGGCTCGTACGTTAGCGAGGAATAAATAAATTACTAGCCACCGGGGATTATGTAAAAATTATTTTACAAGTAGATCGAGGGGGGGCGGGGTGGGGGGAGAAAGAACAATTATTTTGCGCTTAACCGCGTAGAGAAACAAAAATAAAGAATAAGTACAAAAATATCGATCGAACGAAGAAATACTCGATCGTCGGATTTTTTTTTATACATCGACGATAAATCATTCTCGAAAGTTCGGAATCGAGGTGGTTCGTTATCGAGGAGGATACATCGATCTCAACACGGCGGACGCGCGCGCGCGCGCGCGCGTGCGAGCCAACAAACGCGTCCGTTTCGATCGTGGAACCTAATTATCGAGATCATCTAGGTACAGCTATAATACCCCCCGATGCACTCGAGATCGTACTCTCGTGCTCCGATGGAGGTCAGCGAGGTCGTTCGACGGAGAAAGGTGGTGGTGGTGGTGCTGCGGCGAGATGGAAAAGAAAAAGAAGGAACATAAAAAAAAACGAAGGCGAGGAAACGAAACAAAGAGCACGTTCCGCGTGCCACCTGTGCCACCGACTCAGAGCCAAACGAAACGTCTCCTACGGAGTCCGCTCTAATTACCACCTTCACCCGAACGAACCGTAACGAACCATTACGCGTCTGTGGCGACATAGCCACGAGAGACAAGAAAGGACGAAGGAGGGGAAGAAAAAAAAAGAATCGGGGCGAACCGACTTAACGTGCTCGAGATTACCGGTGACTCTGTTTACGTGTATCACGCGGGTACGCGTATGTACCTGTTACCCGCGGTACGTACTTACGTACAAGATATAGCTCGCGAGCGCGAGCGTATAGAGATTCGTACCTTCGGACCTCACTTGTGCAATCGTAGCGGCCGTCGATGACCTGAAAAGAGGAGTATTCGAGGAGGTACGAGGTGAACTACTTGTTTTTATACGAGGCCTGTGTCTTCTGCCGCGCACCTGTGTCGAAGGAGAGCGTCGTTATTGCCCGCCACAATTAGCCGGGTCTCGTTTGCTTAATTAATGACCGAACTCTGCTTAACGACGATGATTTTTTTCGATAGTGAAATCGAAATTGCGAAACTCGCTTTCCGCTCGGCTTTTATTTATGAACGGCATTAACAGTTCTTTCAGCGGTAGCCGGCCGATCTACTTGGCCGGTATTTTAAATTGATCCACATTTTTATTACGGGATTGCTTACCGTCCGCGCTCCTCTGCTCGCAAATCATCGGTTTTTATTCGACGCGGTAGCGGAGCGGTGGAGGAGACGATCCGCGGTCCTCTGATCGCGACGACGGGAACGGATCGAAAACTTTCCGGATACTTGGCGCCCGGTTCTAGTTTTACGGCTTCTCGCCGCTCGTAACTGTATAACCTCTCGCCGAGATTCTACACTTGACTTTCTCCGGTCGCTGATTATTATTACACCGGGTCCCGAGCGAGGAGGAAGTACCCGCGCACCACGGAGCATTGTAACGCCGCGCCGATGGATTCTTAGTAAATTTAACGTCCATTAGGTCTTAGGCCATTAAAGTTGCTCGCGAGAAAGGTGAATTTGGTAGGGCCCGAAGGCACCTCTCTCGTGTGCGTGCCGTGCCACGGATATATAGATCTTACGCGGGGCCCGGCAATAAAAAGATACACGGCAATAAAGCTCGATCTCTCCGGTATCGCCGTGGCCACTTTTCGCGTCATTACCATTCCTTTTCAATATCAAAGGAGCAGGAAACGAGAGGTTTACCGCTCTCCGTGATACATCGTTAACAAGACTAAACGGGGGGTGGGGGGGACCCTAAAAATCGCCAGTAAACACGAATAATATTGTATATAATTTTTCAATACCCGCTCGCCAGCGCGAACGAATACGAAAGTATCGGCCATACTTTTAGACTACGGTTCGACGCATTATATTTCGAATTCTCCCTTACCTACTTTAACGCGACGCGTATTCGGTTTTCGAGAAATTTCTTGATATACAATATTATTTATGAAGATAAATATCAAAGTATCGCTCTCTTATTCTCATTGCGAGTTAGCGTGTCAGCCATTTGGATACCATTCTGGGAATTTCTCTGATTAAGACGAGAAATTTGTCTGGAGCCAAGTACAAGTACGCGAGAACTAGACGTCGTATCTTTTGAGGAAACAAGGAAACAGGGTTGTCGAAGTGGTCAAACTGCATTAAGTAGTACTATTTAAAAAAATGATTATTTTTCAACGAACAATTCTCTTTCGGATATGAGACACTTTCCATCGATATATCTGCCAAAATAATTGTCCACTCCAACTTCTTTACTAATCCCATCAACCCACGCGTCCACCCCTAATTTCGCCCTCCCATTGCAAGACTGTAGAACCCTAAACCGACGTCAAACATTATTTCTCAAATGATCAAATCCGACGCCGAAGAAAAGAAATAAAAATAAACAGACACACAAATCACCGCTATTCCCGTACGTCGACAGCTCCTCGACAAACGTCCCCCCTGCCGAAATCCCCCTTTATTTACCCAGTCAGCGATTCGTCCAGCTCCCGGGCGAATTTCTCGGTGTAAGACGAGAAGTCTGCTCGTGCGGGCCAACATCCTGGAAACTCCGGTTCCCCGGGTGTTCGAGATACGGCGGCAGCGAGGCGATCGATCGCGAAAGGGAGGGGGGGGGAGGGGGTATCGTCGTATACGGCGAGGAGAGGCTCTCTCGGGTCACGAGCATCACGAGCCGGCCGCGGTAGCGAACGTGGTAGTCGGTCGGGCTGAATCATGCCTCCACCGAGGTATATACGGGAGTCAATTGGACGGTTACGCCGTCCACGGACGGAGGGAGCAGCTACGAGCGGAGGCGCCTTCATCTTTACGACGAGGCGTCCTCGTAACTCCCTGCGTCCTCCTCGCTGTCATCCTGACTCTTTCTTTCTCTACCCGCTTTCGTTCGGAAGAGAGCCACCGCGGAGCGAGAGCCGTCTCTCCTCTCCCTATATCCCTCCGAGGCACGGCACAGTCCCCTCCGGGTGTCCCCCTTCGCCCCTCGAAACCCCCCCACCGGTGTCGCGTACGAGTGCACGGTATCGTCGTTAGATCTCTCTATCCGCGGTACGAGTCAAATGTACGCCTGGTGTAACTCCCGGCGGGATATACTCGAGTAGGAATATATATGTATATATTTACGTTCGAGGAAGCACGTTTGAAAAATCGGAAATAACGCGTCTCGTCGGGAGATACCCCGTTCGGTGTCTCTCGTCCAGAAATTAATCTCGAACCGGCGGAATAATCCTTACGAACGTTCCAGAGTCACCGCGGTAAACGCGAGAGAGAGAGAGAGACTGAAAAAAAAACGCACGATCTTCCGGGTGAAGTCATTTAACAAACGGGCGCTAGTCGGGGCGCGTTAAATGCCGCGTTTCGATAAACGATAAGCGCAACGTAATACCGCACGTAATACCGGAGTTAGTAAGGTAGCCCGGTATTACCGCGTAGAGACCGGGCACCGCGCGATCCTTGGCTACGTAATGAGTGTACCGGTATCGGCGAGAGGTCGAGTCGCGGCAACGCTCGTGATCGCGCCGTGCGAAAACAAGTGCCGATCGCTCCAATTACATACCGATACCGATACACCGGACCGTGCGGATGTAGGGAGCCTCTCCTCGTGTACCCGCGGGCCTTTCCCGCAACATGCTCCTCCTCGGTTTAAAGAGCGACGGCGCTACGCGAGAGGCGATCCTTGCACGCTACTCGCGAGGGTTACGTTCGTCTCGCCGTTGGCCAAGGGGGATGAGGAACCCTACACACGCGAAATAACTCGGACGAGAATATTATCGCTCGGAGATTTACTTTCCGTGAGATCCTGCCGAAGAGCAGTATCCACCGGTATTCCCTCGGATTAGGGGAAATCAGTTAAATACGTGTCGTTGAATTATTGGTGAGAATTATTACGGGCGACGGCTGTCTCTAGATTCTAGAGTCTAGAATAATAAAAGATGGGGGAATTTGGTAGAAGGAGGGTCGACAAATTGACAGATTATCCAATAAACGTGGCGGTGTATCTTACGCAATGAGAAATCTCCTCGATTCGACGCGACGGAACTTAGGCTCGTATATCTTCGCGTATGAGGTATACCAATCTCGTTAGGTCAGATCAGAGGTTTCTCGGTAACGGTTCGAATCCGTGTCGTCGTTGTGTTCGGCCTCCGAAACCAGGGGGAAGAGATACGACGGTGGAGGGGGGATGACAGGGATGGTGGGGAGGAGGAGGGGAAGGGGGGGGAGAGAGAAAAGCGAGAGCAATTTGGTCGGTGAGCTCGGCGAGGGCGGTGGGCCCGGCGCTGACATCTCATTTGACTCTGGCGAGTAGGCTATTTTATTTAATCCGTGATTTACGGATGCGAACGAGTCGGACGTAAGGCATTCCCTTGAGAGGTTCGCGGCACAAGGCCCCGCTGTGGGCACATAAGTATATAAAGAGAAGATGCACCGAAGATAAGTCCCCGAAGAGAGGGAGGGACCGACCGAGATGCATAACTTAACCCTCGGCTCGCAGTATGTAGGGAGAATTTAATCTCTGCTTTAGCGTCTCCGTTCCCCCCCTCTCGCTCGTTCTCTCCGTCTCTCTCTCTCTCTCACACGGTTACCTTCACGCCGAACCGCATCGTTCCTTCCCGAGAGGAATAAAATAAATAAATAGGACGCGTTCGAAATATGTCCCCCGTCCAGCTGATATATATATAGAGCGGACTACCTTCTCCGAGGAATTCTCGAGTCAGCCATACGGATCCTTCCTCGCGCTTTTGTTGTTCAGCCTCCTCTTCTCTTCCCCTATCCCTCTCGCTCTTTCTCCTTATTTCTTTTGAAGATCGAGAATTCCTGGCTAGCGCGAGATACTTCATGGTTTACCTCCTCTCTCGGTCTCAGCCGACCGTTCCGTTCCCTCTTTATCCACGTGTGGGAACCGGAGACGCCGTACGGTGTGCGTATGTACGTACGCAAAATGTCGCGCTATGCGCGTCGCTGGCAAGGATGTTGTCCGAAACGACACGACCGCGAGTACGAGCGCGCGGAATCTCTCTCTGTTTCTCTCTGATGCCGATTTACATCGCTGCAACGGAATTATCGGAAGAGATTCCGCGCCGTCGACTCACCCGCTGAGAAGACGTTGACATAAAACCAACAGCTGCGCGAGGGGGCGAAAATCCACTCGGATTCTGTGCGCGAGATTCAGGTAATTGATCTGGGTGATTTAATGGCGCCTGGCGCGCGCTCGCGCGAGCGCGTGGGCATGATACGAGGGAATCATCGAGCAATTAGATGGCTCGCTTGATCTATCATTTGCGAGCCTCGCGGTTGTGTATGAATACGTACAGATAAATCACACGCTTTTGTTGAAGCTCGAATTACACGCTTCGCGGGTTGGAGCCAGTCGGGACCTATCGCTGTGTTCCAGTAATTACCATTTGATCGTTTAAGCGCCACGGCAAGGCGTTAAGATACACATTCGCGAGATACGATTCTCGGAATAAGATTATCATCGAACAAAAATCCTCTCGACGCGTACGTCGAAGCGGAACGTATATACCGGAGATCGATAAAACTCGTTACTTAGGAAGAATGGTAAATCCATGGTAACGCAAGACCCTTATCTTTTATGGGTTACTCGTGATCCAGATGAGATCGCCCCTCGCCATACACCGCCGTCTTTATCACCAAAAACACCGGATAACTCGACGCGCAGTACCTGTACGAAGAATCGATAAACTATTCAAAAAAAAAGAAAACATTTCACAAAACCACCGAAATGCTCACCGCTTATCGTTTACGGGCTGATCGGGAGCAAAGGTCCCGTGATCCAGATGAAATCGTGGTCACTTTTCATCATCGTCATCATCATCATTGGGCCCGAGCGTATATCTCCTTTGGTTATCATCGCCGAGGCACCGCATACCGGAACTCACCTCGTGGTATGGATCACGCGAGCCGGTAATACGTCGATCGTCTCGTGTGTGTACGAGGATCGGTAAGCGAGCGGGTGATGACCTAGCCACGATCAGAGCTCATCACGTTCACCGGCGTGCACTGGCCATCCGTCGACTCGCTCCATATAATTTGGAGCGCTCACGTGACCCTGAAACGACCAGGGTCAACGCCACATTTGTAATCTTCGAGACGCCGGCGCGACCTGTTCGCACGTTGTTCTCTCGCCGGTTACCGTGGCAGGTAGACGACGACGACGACGACGACGACGACGATGACGGCGGTTCGGTATGGCAGGAGTATTTCCAGCGACGTCTCGCGTACCGGAAGGGCGGAATCGTTGCCGAAGCGATCGAGAGATCGCGATCTTTGCGTCCCGCGAGTTTCCGTCGGTAACACAGACGTTCCTCGCGACGTGTTAAGTCGCGCTTTAATTTATTCCTGAGTGCCAGGTAGATATTGTAATTCTACCTTTCAGCGCTCGCGTTCGAGGAGATCGATACGCTAAATATCGAACGCGACGGTCGCCGATAGGATATCAACGGAACCGTCGAGGATAAAATTACGGGCATCGTATCGAGGGTGATGATGTATTGCTCTCAGCGTGGCAACTAACCAGTTCGCGTACATTGCCGCGATCCTCGCTGATGCTTTACGAGGACGAATCTTAAAAATTTGATTTACACCCGCGACGAGTGAATTAAAATACAAGGTATATAACGATTGTACGCGTAGGCGTGCAATCCGATATCGATCTAACCAATAACGTCGCTCACGGGAGACGATCGTGGCCCGCGCGCGCGCACAGCGCGACGCGCATAACTATTAAACGTAAACATCTGGTGGCACGAAATGTTCGGTCATTTGCGTAAATCACGATGATAAATAATAATCTACGCTCTTTAAGTAAGTTCTAGGCAATAATTTAGATCCGCGGCGGTTTCGAAGAAAGAACCTGTACAATGGATGAACCGTTGTAAGGAAGATCAAAGGTTATATAATCCCTCTACGTGTCTTGTGGGAACACGATTCATCTCCGCTGCAATCGTAATGCGCGCTCCGAGAAGGGGCTAGCCGCGATGCTTCTGCTTAAAATTCATAATAAACTGCACGTCTGGGCAGACGTAAAATACTTTCGAATTAATTGCGCTCCGACTCGACTATCGCCCGTGTTCCCCTCCGCGCGCGTGCGCGTTTACAAAAATCTCGTTGACGCGAGAACCGCAAAGTCAGCCACGAGACCGAACGATTCCACCGATAGACGCGTTGGGCTCGCAACTCGGGAGTCCCCTGCCGATAGATTGACATCGGAAGCTCGTAAAGTATGAGAAATCTTCCGTACGTTTCCCTGTTATACGGTTCCTCTTCGAATACCATCGATGATGGATAATTTATTAACTCTTGCGACGCTCGAGCCACGAGACGCGAGTCGCCAAATAGTTGATAGAAATCGATATCGGATCGTTAGAATTACCGAACGGTGCGTCCGTTTTAGCAATAACGAATAGCCTCTCGTTTTTATAGTTTCTCGGTGCTCTATGAACGCGCGTAGTTTTGAACAAAGTTACGACTACGAACGTCGGTGAGAAACAGTAATATGTACATGGATGGGTGGTTAAATACGCACGATGTACCTAGGATGCACCGAGAAGGTTGCTGGTAAGAATACACGAGTACCGTGTCCGCGGTCGTCCTTTCTACGTTCCGGTATACGGGGTGTCTCGTAATCGTTTACTCTCGTTGGGTCTAACGGTCAATTTTTGATAATTCGCATTCAATTTATAGGCTTTCGTTGCGTGGAATCCAGAATTAAGCTCTGTTTTTCTCAATGTCACCATCGGATTAACTTTTTTTTTCTTTATTGAACGAACGACCCTATCCAGTGATCGATGGTTCGAAACACCAGGTAATTCCAGATCAGCGGTTACGTTTGGGCAGCAATTTTTATCAGCGAGAATCTTGAAATATTTCCACAGAGATTTCCTCAAGTATTCTTCTTTTTTTCTCAGGACTCGACGATTTCGGGACACCCCGTGTACACGTGACGTCTACGCGGAGTGTCGTAACTTACGTGGCAGATGGCGATTCGTAGAGCGCGAGGAAGGCACCCAACGGAGATTAGATCGATTTTTCATGGTTGTAAGAAAATCGCTCTCGAGCAGCTAACAAGCGCCAGATGCAAATCGCCACGGACGACGGAGAATACGCGTATTCCGTGTTAACGGGTGGGCAGAGATAATACGAGCGCGTATGAAACGTTGAAACAGGTCCCTCAACTAGATCCACGGATTTATTCGCGGAGAAACAGCCGGGAAAGGAGTTCTTTCTTTTTTTGTTTTTGTACCTCCGACGGTCCCGGAACGAGCGTCCGGGGAACGCGGAAAGCATCCTCGAGAAGTAAAAGAGCGCTCGCCTTTGCTAATACGTTAACGCAATTAATTATCTGAAATTTACGAGGACGCTTATGAGGCGAATAGTTGGCGAGAGAACAGTCTCGGTCTCGGATAACAGGTCGGTAACGCGTAATATTTCATCGTGGCGCGTAATCGCACTCTCCTTATCGGACTAATGCAAATGCCGGATACGGAAGGATTTATATTTTGTACCGCGCGTACGGGCTGAGAAGTATTTTTGGTGGCCGAAATTGGAATGTCGAATTAAAATCGCTCTGGGGGGTATTTAACGAACAACGGTCGGTTCTTCGGAATGAACTTTCCAAGGTTTTTAGAGCAAACCAAAGTTTGCAGGTTTTATTGTTCGTGTGGGAGAAATTAGTATTTCGAACGTTGGGCTCGGGAGCGTGCAAGATATTAACTGTGCTATCTTATGACTAGACTGCGGATGTTTATGCAAAACGCATTATTTTGTGAAACAAATGCGATCAATATGCGTGAAATATACGTATAATATATTGTACGCATAAAATAAAATAAAGTAATGCATTAAATAATTCATTAAGTGCATAAAGTAAGGCACAAAATAAAGCATTTTGCATAAACATCCGCAGTCTACTTATGACTAAACGTACGGTTAGAAAAGCGATAAAAAGATCACAGTTGGTAGATGACACGGATATCCACCAATTCCTAATGTCCCCTGGAAAGTCGGACAATTCACCGAAAAAAAATAGCGGACCCGAGTAAATAAATCTACCCGCGATATCTCCCACTCTCGCGAATCATCCCGATTTGTATTTCCACCTCGAGTACCCGCCACTATGTATTTTTCAATAACACAAACTGGACCACCCAAATCGTCGATTTCGCGATTCAATCGACGTCTCTGGGTCCGATCGTCAGTTCAAATAGTGATTAGCAATCGCGCATGGTGCATCGCGCCGCGTTATCATCTCGGTGCCACGTCGACGGCGTCGGGGAGGCGAGCGCGAGGGATCGATAAATCAATTCGAGACCTGGCAAATGTTCCCGTTGGTGAGGGCGTACATAACCCATACAGGCATTCAGGCTGCTTTATATGAATCGGTGCGGATCGGTTCGGTCGAAAGAGAGCTCGTAAGTCGTGGCTCACGGCCAACGATACGAATCTGCCGCGATGTAATATTTAGCCGATCGGCGCTCCCCGTATGCTGCCGACGGGGAACGAGAAGAGAAATGTATCGGGACTCGGGGCAACTGCTACGAAAGAGCGTGGCATAATGCCCAGGAAATCTCCTGTTGGACTAATCGTAAATTTAGTACCGACACCCGGCACCAAAGAAGACACGTAAGATTGATTACGTACCACCTAGCACGTACGCGCCTTTTAAAAGAGACGTCAATGTTACTATATTCCCATTACGTGGCAGAAACTTGCGAAATATTTTATTTATGACGGCTCGTTATTCAGTTGTTAAGGTAAGTGGGTTAACCGACGTTGCTCCCCCGGCTTCGGCCATCGAATCAATTATACGTCTCTACTAGATTCCACGGGATTGATCGAATTTCTCCCGATTTTTCTTACCTTTCGCCTCACGTAATGCGCGATTAGCACCTTCCGCGAATAAAGTTCCCCTTGATCGGATAATTAGTTCGATCCCACGAAGCGCGACTGAAGCCAAATCGATTATCGCGAGATTTACCCCTAGGAAGTAAATATAACATTACACTTCGACACTCGTGGTCTCTCTAACTAATTCATAAATAAAACGAGTTGTCGTAGTAACGCCAGAAATAGAGGATTTTTACGAGAAACGGATTTCCAATTTCCACGGAAAAGTCCACAGGTACGGCATCAAATGGCAGGCCACGCGTGTAAAAATTCTCACCAGAATGGGTTAATCGACAATCCCCGCCATATTTCCAGCGTCGTTGGTCTCGGTACCGAAGCGAAGGGGTATCCGTGATCTCGCGGACGATCCCGCCGATCGATCACTCCCCGGGCGACACCTGACTCTATACGCGGCGTAAGGATCACGCGCACGTGCGCCGGCGCGACGGGACTCGCGCAATTTATTACGCGATAAACAAGCCCGCGTGGCCAGTGCTCGATGGTATGCGTTTGCGAAGGCAAAAGATCCACCGAAGTGGAAGTGATGGTGGCGGTGACGGCGGCGACGACGGCGGCGGCGGCGGTGGTGGTGATAGTAGGAGCGCCGCTCCCGGGAAGTCGTCGGCTTTTAAACACGAACGGGGTGGAAAGCGGCGCGGAGGTGCGTGGCGTGCTAAGGCAGGAGATCGCGTCAGATCGAGGCCGACGGATCGAGAAAAACTAGTAGCGGTCCCATAGATCTGTCGATCCGCGCCGGCAGGCCTCGCTTACGTTTGCCACGTACTGCTTCCCCCTTTTTTTTCTCTCTCTCTCTCTCTCTCTTTCTGTCTCTGTCGCCGTCGCCCTTATCCTCCTTCGTGCTCTCGCCACTATATTCCACCTTCTTGTTCTCCACTCTGTCTATCCACACCGCCTCCGTACCTTTCGTGTCGTTTCTCCGCGAGTCGAAGGAAGCAGTCGCCTCTCCTCTCTCCTTCGCCTCGTTCTCTCGGCTAATAAGCCGCTGCCTCCGGACATTAAAGCTCGTATTACACGCCGGTCCCGTCGGTAATTGGACGCGCGTTTACCCTGCCGCTGTTGCGAGATTGTACGAGTACGAGGGAGAGAAAGAGAGAGAGAGAGAGACTGTCGCGAAGGGATCTACGATCTCTTCCGAGCACGGATTCGAAGCGGGAGATCATCCGATGATTCCTAATGAAAGAATATATATATATAGAAATGATACTCAGGGATTCGCTGGGTATGCGTGGATATCGTTGAAAGCTTCTCCCGTTTTAATGCTTCCGATCGTTGCCCGTCGGTCGGAGATTATGGAACTTGGTAGGGAAGAATGCGGGAATGATTTAGAAGTCGAGTTTTTCATAACGCTAGAGAAAGGGGGAGACAGAGTCCGAAAGAATGAGAGAGAGAGAGAGAGAGAGCCGAGAACACACGAGGGTTGACAAACAACGAAAAAACCGTGAACGAGGTGTGCTTCGAAATTTTCGAAAGAATTATCGCCTTCCAGTCTGACACTTATGTTAATGATTATGCGTAAAGTAGCACGCGAGTCTGGTCCAGAGTTACACATGTACCCGCCTTGATTAATGATTCATTTGGCAAGAAGTAGCTATACAATTTATCCTTATTAGTCGGTTCCACTGAAAAAAAAAAAACAAACAAAAAATTCTTTTTAAAACAGAAAAATCAAGCGTACTCGGCAAAAACATTGGAATTACGGGTGGCTCGGAAGCTGAGAGCTCAGTTTAAAATTCCACCGGAGCCCGATGAATTTCCCGAATCGCGTTCCACCGGTCGCACATCACAGCGATAGAATCGTTCGCGATAAAAAGTAATAAGGACCCCGTTCGCACGAATTTCTCCCGCACGTAACACGGCCGCGAAACGATTACCTTCGATCTTGCTCCTTTCGTAAATGGCATAAACATTTTCGGTGAGCTCCCGATGTTCCTTTTTCCGCGCGTTTCTTGCGCCATCGTTCGGGCCGTACGCGCGCGCACGCACGCCAGCCGAAAACGAGCGGTGAGACCGAGATTTTTTAATGGCGGCATATAAATCGACCGATAATCCGGCCAGGACAGATTCCCACGTGGCATGCAAATGAACGGATGGACTTTTATTCTGCCGGATACGTATAAAATCTACTTAATGGTATAATTTCGCTATTAATCTCTACTTTGCGCTCCACGGAGCTGCACGAGGACAGTTTCCCCCCGCGACGCGACTTACGTAGTACCGCGTGTGCGTAAATATACAACGGCGCGACCACCACCGCGCTACCATAAGAGCATCGTGCGTGATTATACGACACTGACACATATCTCGACAGAACAGAGCGCGCGCGTGGTAACGCGGTCCTAATTATACGCGATTCGGTCGCGATTTAGCGCCGTTATTCCACCATCAATTTCAGCCTTATCCGAAGCAGTCCACGCTCCCGAGACCCGGGTACTGTAAGATCCATCAGGACGAGCCACGGATTTTACGATCGACCCGTCCCAATAACGCACCGCGACGAGAATAAATAATTCGATTTCGAAATTTTGCTGTGAATCGCCTCTTTCCGCTTCTCTTTTCTTTTCTTTTTTTTTTTTTTCATTCGTACCGGCGAGCGAGAAGTTCACGGAACCGGTCGATCATCCGCGTGGCAAACCTAACGGAACAACAAGGGAATAAATATTATCCTTTATCGCGTCGAAAAGCGTGGTGAGATTATGTCTGTTAATTTAAAAAGTTGAAACGATAATAAGCTTAAGAGCATGGAGTCCTCGAGTGGGAGGGCGGCGAGGGTGTGTTGAGGGGGCAAGAGAGAGAGAGAGAATTCGAAATAAGCGGAAGAGACGATAATTAAACGACTATAAAATGAACCAATTTAGCGACGGTAGGAAAGAAACGATTGCCTCGCGAGTAAGTCTTTTAACGACTTAAGCTTGATCGCGCAATCAGCCGGTCCAGCGAGAAAAAAAGAATTCTGTTACGGGATGGCTGTTTCGGTAGCAAAAAAATGCGATGAGCCAACGGCAGTAGGTACAATCCGCGGGACGAGAAATAAATTCGAGCACGATTCTCGATTGCGGGTGCTTACCGCAATTATATATCTGCAAAGATTCATCATCGGAACGGACGTAGCCGTTCCTAGATTTCTTTCACGTCGCAAGAAACGCGACGGGACCTCCGTGAAGTTTAACGCGAGATCGCCGAAAAACAGTTAGGACACGACGCCGAGATCATTCGTGCGATCGTTGGGTAGGTAGTTACCGATACTCGCGATCGTTTGTTGCAGCGCGCGCGTTTACCTTAATTACGCTCGCGATTTCGCGCCGTTATTTCGCCATCAATTTCGCCTCTTATCCGTGAGAGCGACCTCGCGCGGTAACGAGACTCACCGTGGCGAGTTTAGGGTCCGTCGGGTGAGAATCGGACGAGTTTTTACGACGGTCGTACGCGCTCTCGTCGCGAGGGACATCCTGGAAATAATAAAACGCCGATTCGAGCGAGATCTCGTAACCGATCGACGGACGTTCCGTAGGACGGGACGAGGATTCTACGACGTTCGAAGTTCCAACGACGAGTTCCGTCGTTTCGAATACCTCGTTTATACCCCCCGACGATACACACCGGGCAATCTCGATCGATATCGCGCGACTGTAAATCCTCGACCGGGACCCAGCTGGTATTCGGGTGCTTAAAACACGCGTAAAGACCCGGCGACGTTGTAAGAGTTTCTCGTTACTCGGGGAATTTTTTCGGAGCCGGAATGGCGTGTCGACTAGAGAGCGATTCGCCGATTAAAATCGCTATAAAGGATGTATACCCAAAATCCCATCGAGTGTCTCCTCGAAAGACGGGGGAATTCTGGGAAAGGCGAGAGTCCGATGGATAAATCTTCCGCGCGACGTCTAACGCGTCGGAGGATCGATCGTGCTTTTTGCGGTGTAACGGAGGTGGCTTCTGAATATTATCTGGAATTATGTATTATATTTTTATTACTGTAATTGAGGTAAGGTAACGTAAGTGGGTGTTGACGTTTCGCTATCGACGTTAACCGTTGATGCCTGGGTCGAAAATGGGAGTTGCGCGTGCACCCAGTCGACAAGACACGTGAACGCACGTTACTATGTATATTATATTTGATTGCGATACATTACGCTTTTAGTCGAGATTACGTAGACAGCTTGAGAGCCACTGGGCGCTACGATGCAATCGTGGCGGAGTTACAAAATTATTCAAATAGAGAGGCCGATTTCGGAAGCGCCATTAGTTATCTGGACGTTCGAGAGTCCAGCGGGCTCATTTACAACTCTGTTAATTTCGTAGAAATAGCCAAGAAGGATCGTACGCGGACGCCATTGGCTCGGGAAAGATAATCGTCTTGCGCAAGGTAGAAGGTTGACTCGGGGGGGGGGAGAGAGAGAGAGGAAAAAAGGAGCAGATTGAAAAAGGAACGTGCTAGATGGAATGCCGACGCTGTCTACGCGTGTGCTTCTCTCGAATGACATCATTCGTTCCACGAGCTCGTTTGATTTCAAAGCAAATTTGATGTTCCGAGTGGGCCACTTTGAATACGACGTATCGCGGTATTTGTCACCCGCGACAACGGCTAATTAACGTGTACGTTACCAGCGGCTGATTGCGCGATACGCGCAACGCAATTTTCTGCGCGAAACTCTCCTCCCGATACGTGAGAGAAAATATTAATTCCTTCGCGCGTCACATGCAAAATTGGTTTACGTTGAGTGTCGAATAAAAGTATACAGAAAGGTATAAAACTGCCACCGAAACGAAACAAATAAACAAAGAAATAAAACCGCATTTTCAATATCCTTCGGACGATCCTCGTTATACGCGTGACAAGATAATTGCAACGATAATTGAAAATTAATTATAAACAGAGCGAATAACGGCAGAAACATTTCGCAAACGGAAGCACAAACGTATCGTTTCAACGCGTGTCCGAATACACGCGTAAACTGTTTCTCAATAACCAAGAATAACGTTCCGATCCCGACGAAGATTCGTAATAATGATTCATCGTTAAGCGTCGAACGTGTTATTATAATTTCGGCATCGCAACATTCGCCCCCACCACCACTCGCCTAAACGTATCGCCGTGATTCCGACCTTAAACATTCCCGGTAAGTACTTACCACGCGTAGTTGCGAAACGTTTGATCCGATATTACCCCTAATCGAATCAACGTCGTAACACTTTGGCGTGGATCGTGAAACTCGACATCGTATTACCGTCGGTCGTTCAACGGGAACGAAATTAAGGGGAGAAGTCTACTTTTAAGTGGCACTCCTGATCGTCTCCCTTCGAGCGCAAAAGGTGGCTCCGAACGACTCCAATCGAATCGGTAACGAACGATTCGAGATACGGTCGAGGGCGTTATGTAGGACCACACACGAGGCGTCCGCGCTATCCTCGACCCGGTCCCACCAGGTAATGTTTCTTTTAAGTGCGAACACAAATTGTAACTGAGACGATGGGCTTTCGCCCTTTCTCCCCTTCTCCTGGCCCCATAGCCCGGGTCCCAGGTCGAGAAATATCTGGCGGATCCGATTTCAAAAGCCGTTCGTTTGGATTCACGATTATACGAGGTCTGGAGTCGGAGAGTCTCGCAACTCTGACCAACAACCCCAACGTTCGTCGTTCCCGTTCAACCCGCGACTGTCGTTCCCTCTCTTCGATTAAATGTGCGCGGGCGCGCGCTTCGCGGATTATATGGGGTCCTTTGGAGCTTGACGATGAGCAACGCGGGTCGCTTTTGGAGAGGGTTGTATACGTCACGCGTTGTTATTCGTAGATCTCGGAGAAGAAATAGGTAACCCCCGAAACGGAAGAGGTAAAAAAAAACACCTGAGCCTCGCAGGGATAAAATGATATCCGTGAATAATTTTGATAGATAATCAATTTCTTCGCGGCTGTTTCAATTATTTCGTCGCAATCGAATACCTTTCAACGAGCGACCAAGGTGTCTCGGCGAAACGATTCCCGTGCGACGGGAATTCCATGAAATCGCGAAGGAAAAAAAAAAAAAAAGAAAGATGGTAGTTTTTCCTATAATTGGCACGCGACGCCGGTTGTCCGTCGGTCGTGCGCGCGGAAGGCGTGGCGTGCGAAAGTAACCACGTGGCGTAATACCGGCACAATGATAATTGCACGGTTTGCGATTGCACGAGCTACAGCCTGGAAAAGAAATCTCGCGTGACAGTCTCTTGATCTTCCTTCCGAGACGAGGGCGACGCGACGATCGCCCACGTAGGATGAGAACCGGCGAGAACGATACTCGTTTTTCGACCTCCTGGACGCCACCAGTGAAAGCGCGGCCATTTCTACGTAGGGGATAATCGTTAATCGATCCCCCCCCCCCCCAAAAAAAAAGTGCGTTCCCCCGGCGGCGAAAGAATAATTCGCAGAATTAAACAAAATTCTTACGAGTCGTCGGTGCCCGTACGCCGGGGCCACGGCGTCTCTCCCCGCGATTACATTTCGATTACGTCGGCACCGATTCCCGCGCGACATTTAAAAAAAAAAAAAAAACAAGTCGACGGCGCGGCCGCGCGTCGCAGCATCGCGTCCTCGATACGATTCCAAATAATCTTGGCAATTGATCGCCGAGCGGCGAGCGATTAAACCGCGCGTTTTAATGCTGCCCACCGGCGTCAGTCGCTTTCATAACTTTGAACGCCGTTCCGGAGGCCTTCCACAATTTTATGATAATGGTACGCGCTAAATTATCGTCGCGCGAGAAATGAATTTTCAGAAGCGATTGGGTTTAAAGTACGCCAACTTACGCCGCTACCACCGGTAACGGTCCCGGTCGGTCGCTCGTCGTCGGCCATTAAAAGAAATCTACGCTCCCGCGTCAGCGAAGGAGTTTCACGAGACGCTTCTCGAGCGATCGCTACTACTATGTAGACACCGGCGTTCGTTTCGGTGGCAAAGAAAAAAAAAAAAAAAAAAAACGTCGCGCGCCTTATCAGCGATCGCGTCATAAAGTTTTATGCCTTTTAAACTGGACTTTCGAATCGGTTATCGCCGGACGCTACTGCTCCCCGCAACGACGCGCATCCCGTCGGTAATCGCGACGAATAACGATCGAATAAAGAAACGAAAGCAAAGGGGAAAGGAGGAAGGAGCAACCCCTTAACGATATCAAAGTCTATCGACAAGCGTAGAATCGGCGAACAAAATAAAAGCGTCCCGCGCGACGATAACGTACTACCGAAATACCATATTCCCGCGGAGTCGGGCGGTAGCGCGTAAAAGTGTCGTTAAACCACGACAGAAATAAACCAACGGGTGAAATTTACGACCGCGAGAGCAACGCGGGCCCGATGTTAATTCGCCCCGTTTACACGGCCTCGCTACCATAGACGTTGATACACCTTGCGAACAGGGTTAAGAACTCGGGTGGAGACGCGTATACGTGGGCATTTAATCGTGCGTCTTACGCGGACCACACCGAAGGCGATACGCCTCGGAGGATATCATCGGGTCGCGTTATCGCGACCTATTAGACACGCTCGTAGTCTTACGACCTGTCGTAACCAAGCCCACTATGTCGCTTTACCAGTTCTCGACTTACACCGGGGAGAAGGGTTTGGGTCGAGGGTCAGTTCCACGGAGAGGCTCAACTACCGGCGTGGAAGGAGTCGTGGTTGTCGTTGTCGTCGTCGTCGTCGTCATTGGGTGTCCTTGACCGCTGACGATCGAGAGATCGACGTGTCGCGAGGTAGAAGGGGAGAAAAGATCGTGATAATTAATCGACGATAAACGCAGGTGCGCAGGCTTCTAATCTACGGCGTGGAATGGTTCCTACGTTACGACGATCGGCTATCGACGGGGAATTCTTCGATCTACCGCTACGCGAGTAACTTCTCGTCAACGTTAGGGGCGGACAATGATGCCGAGGGGAATTACTTATCGCAATCGGGGAGTGTAAATAAAATTCCCTTGTCCATCGTGTATCTCGAGCGTCGCGATACGATTATCGACGGAAAATCGTCGTGGTCATCGATTTCGTTCTTAACCCGTCGATCTCGGTCGTATCGATACGTAGGCGCGGTCCTCGCAATGTCTCGCGACGCGTTGGCATTAAAGCCACTGTCAAATGTCGAGTATCGCCGGCGATTACGGATACCACAGGCATCGCGCGTGCGAAACGGTCGACGGTGTAGCGCGCACATGTCCGGCCATTATCGTGCGCACGCATACGTTCGCGCGTACGGGGCGGAGAGAGTACGCATCGGAGAGAGAGAGAGAGAGAGAGAGAGAGAGAAAAAAAGGAAGAGACAACCGGTTGTGCTATGCGCACACGGGATCATAGAGCCCCACTCTCGAAAGCGACCTCTTCTACCGGCGAGAAGATGACATCGCGGTTCTCAACCTACATCGGGGAGAACGCGAAACGATCGAAATCGCCCGTTGAAATAGCTCCGACGCTCGTGCGCCGAGCGTCGTTCCGCCAGCGGCCAATGAAACGCGATACCAATATCTGTTGGATCTTAATTTCGTATCGGTATCGATCTCGCGCCGTCCCGACCTATTACCCGGCGAACGTTCCTCGCTCACCGATAAAAGTAACGACGCTCTCGCGACATTTAAAGATTCATTAAGAACCCCGCGCCGTGGATTCGATTTTCTCCTTTTAGAACGCTTCCTTTAATCAATGCCCCCGTTTCTCTCCCGCATTAATCATTTTCTTTCCCTGTCACCGGTTTACCGCGCGACGTCTCACCGACGCGACGGGGACGAGGCTGCAGGATGAAAGGGAGAGAAAAAAAAAAAAGAAAAAGAAAAAGTATTCCGCGTCCCCGTGGCTCGAAACTGCCTCGATGGCTCTCGCGAACAGAAAGACTGCGGCTGAAGCAGAATCGTCGACAAGGTCCCCTCTGACCCGATGGCGATGGCAAACGATCGGCGCGCAAGAAGCGGAGCCTGATTTATGGGCCGGTCGCGAGGGCTGCGTCTCTTCGCGAAGTCAAGCGTTCTCTACATGTACACGTATGTAAGTACGTGCATATACGCTTCGATACGTATGTACGTAGAGATAATACTTGCTCGTACGCGTACGTATACAAAATATATATATATATATACGTATAAATAGAGGTATACACGTACGTATAGGCATTCGCATAAGGCAAGATCTCCTTCCGGCCGATGCAGCTATCTAGATTCGCGGGGGAAAGCTTTGAGCGTGGCTCGCAAAACGCGGACTCGACTCTGGCCTCGACTCGTCGTTCGCGATATCGTCGTTTACTCCGAGCGATTGCTTCCGAGAGAAGGCACCTCTTCGCGCGGTTATCAGCGCGGGGCGCGTTTATACGCGAATTAAACAGGCGCGGGCGCGTAACGAGCGATCGCGCGGGATCCTTCGAGTCGATTTAACCGAACGCAAAACGGTATTGAGGGTTTTCTACGCCTCGTCGTTAGGTACCGCGGATAATACGCCTGTCCGCGTTTCTTTGCCAGTGTTTCTCTCCCTTCCTTCAGTGCCGATACACCACGACGTAGCAGCGATTCTCGGGTTCCTTCGAGTCCCTCTTTGTTTCTCGTACTCGATCTCCGAAGGGCCCAATCGACGCTGTCGTCCTGCAGTCCCTCTCTCTCTCTCTCTCTCTCTTGACTCCCCGATCCCTAGCTCGCGGCAGGCACAGCACAGCGTTTACATTAATGTATGAGGGCAATCGTAAAGCTCGATGTGTACATACGTCTCGATCGGGGTCCCCGGGAGCAGAGATTTTCTCGTGCGGTTAGAGACGAAAAAAGGGCACGACAAGCGGCTACTACGACGACGTGTACCCGATCTAATGCACTCGGCCTATCCGTCCGTTCGAGGGACGTAAGACCGGGCCACCGAGCGCGGTGCGGTAGCCGCACGGCGGCGGCGGACCCGCGGGCATTATAATGTGAAATCGTGACGGCAGCAACCGGCCCCGGCGTTCGCTGATTGTCCGTTTCATTATGCTGATCGCGGTTTCGTCGGTTTGGCGCAATTAACATATATGTCGGACGAGCGAGCGTCTCCCCTTGGCCGCTGCGCATCGAGGCGGCCCTTAACGGTGTACGTGCCGCGTGGAAAATCCGCGAATCGGTGGTTAATAACGCGGGCGGAATTTTTTGATTTTTAAACGCTGGTGTTCCTTTTTATTTTATTTTAAGGGTACAAGATGAAAGTTACTGATGTATGTTCGATGGTACAGAGCAAGGAAGAGCAGCGAAAATGATAGTGAAGGTGTCATTTTAATTCTAACAATTGCGCGTACAATGGTACGCGTGGAATCGATGATGTTAAATTAGACATGCCATCTGTAGAATCATTAAACCAGTACAAGGAGTTCGAAAACCCCGGATTTTCAAGATTCAATCCCGGACATTCTTGCCAGAAAGGATTTCTTCTTCTTTCTAATTAAATAATTTCAACTTTTATCGGTCGGTCTAAAAGAGATGAAAGTGTGAGACGAGGGCGTCATTATTAGTAGTACACGGTACCCTACACCAAAATTCCATTTTTATTCAACTTGTCTCTAAAGTTTAAAAATCCGAACAAACCATAAAACACCGTCTGGACGTTCCCTGGACACCTTTCAAACTAGAACAATTTCGGGGAAACCCGGACAGATGTCCCCCCATGTTCACCAAACTCGATCGACGATTTTTCGCTCGAACGATTATGCCAGTACTCCTCGACGGATTACGTCATCGCCACGGATTTCCTCGTCGGCGGGTAGAAGAAGCCCGGTACGCGAGGCAAGGCGATATATACGCGTGCACGGATTATACATCCCGATGGATATATATTTGCAAGGTACGTGTATTACCTACGGGTAGAGGAGGCGGCCTGGTGGAAGAGGTCGACCGAGAGGTCGCTCGGTAAATTGGTCGCTGCGGCGTTACCGTTGATCTACGGCAACAGACGCGATAGTTATGGAAAGGTTACGCCGGAGCGTTCGATAAAGCGTCGCGCTGCCTGTCCTCGGGAATCCGCCGCGACGGCGGGGAACGAATCGTAAATCGCGGAATCGCAACCGCTCGCCGGTACTGAGGGGGATAAAAAAAAGTCCCGCGCCAGCGCGGGAGAGCGAGAGAAAGAGATAAGAAGGGGTCGCGAGGGGGGGGAAGGGGGAGGGGGGGGGGGGGGGAGAGAGACTCGGAGAAAGAGATCTCTCCTCCGCGTATAGAGCTCTCGTGCGCGCGGCGCACGTATTCCGCGATCGCACGATTTCCGTCTTCTTCCGCATGGGAGATCACGACGACCGCGTTCCTCTATATTCGCTCGAGGCAAGATAAGCCATCGGGGAATTCGTTCATCGAGGTTGAAAATCGTCGGGACACTTCTCCGGAGGGAGGAGGAGGAGGAGGAGGAATGAGGAGGGGGGAGGGGGGGTGGACACCGTACTCGTAAAGGACTCCCGAGATAATCATCTTGCTCTCGATTCTTTTGCGGTACTCTCGTTATATCCGACAGTTTCGGATTTGCCGGTCGTTACGCCCGCTCGAACGCGCCCGGTTCGCGCACATTCGGCAATTTAAGTTCCCCGTGCGTGTGCGTGCCCGCCGATCGGTGCGCGCGCGCGCGCGCCAGTGTACGTGAGCTCGCGTTAATTACGCAATAAAAAGGAAGATTACCGAAAGCTGATCGGATCTGTCACGTGTCGAAAGCAAACTGGTCGGCGCTTTAAAAAAAAAAAAAGAAAGAAAGAAAGATACGCAGCGGCGATCGGCAAACGGCACAAAGTCAGGAGGTTTTTTGCGAGCGGCTCGATCCTCGCCGAGGCCGTTTTAATCTCCCTCGAGGTCGACTTTCCGGTACACCCACGCTCGTGTCATCGATATATCACGAGCGGCCGAGTATTCGGGCACACCGTTGAGTACGCGCGTAATGTAACCGTATGCGCGTACGTACACACTACGCTCGACGAACGAAACGAATTTGGCCTCGGGCCCGAAGATTCCGCGATGTTCTCGATTCGAGAGAAAACGCAGTGTCTCCTTTTTTGGCCCCGTAATAAACTGACGCAATAAAAGGGAGAGAGAGAGAGAGAGAGAGAGGCGCGGGAGAGGAACTCGGAATTCGGAGCGCAGAAACGTCGGATGATCGAAGAAACGAGCTGGATCGTAAAACCGAGCACGGGTCCTTATTATTGTACCCCTCGAGAGGTATTCGTAACTCTAAATGCTCGCCGGCGAGCTGTAAGAGCGCGGAATCGGCGTGTACAACGGTTACACGTACCCGTACGCGCGGGGGTCAACGCGCGTAGGAGTTGACGCTAAGTCGCTCGTTATAGACAATACGATCGTACGTCCGTATCGGGGCGTACCGAACAAGCCTTGCGTTTCGAAACGCCGATCGAGACTACCGATTTCAGGTTCTATTTAAGACTACGAAGTCCCAAGATCAATGCAACGTTAAATCCAATAATAGCTCCGAATCGGATACACGTACGTGTGTCTACGAAACGTGCATCGTCGACAACGACGATTATGAGACAAACGTTGGAAGAGAAAATATTATTGCACCGCGAACAAGGTCCAGCGTAGAAAGTGGAAAAGCGAGAACATCGGAGGATCGTCGTAGACCTACGCCTATTCCGGATGCGATCGGATCGGGACGCCATTAATAACGACGCACTTACCGATCCCATGGCAGGTGGTAGACCGCATGAAAGTCACGACCTGACATTTGCTTGGGTTGCCCGCGCCCGATCGCATCTCGAGAACCGATCGCGATGCGATTTTTCTGCACGCCGGCAGAGAGAGAGAAGCGAGAGAGCAATTTCAAGTGTAACGGCTATCGCCACTACCAACACGCCAAACGCGTGGCTCTCCAGCTTTCTCTCTCTCTCTCTCTCTCTCTCTTTCCCTCTCATCCTCCATCCGCTACGTGCACCTAATCGCCTTTTCACTTTCAACGATGTATCGATCTCTCCGTATTTTCTGAAACAAGCACTTTACCATTTTAATGTCCCGCGTATCGTTCCGAGGGGGATTTCGATAGCCTCCGAGAACTCAGGGGGTTCAAATGCCACGCGTGAGACGAAAATGCCGAGAAATTCCGAAACTACCGATGAAAATAATACAAACGACGGGGGATAGCGAAAGAATTAATAAGATTGAATTAACCACGTAACGATGGTGCATAATGGAGCGCAATTTACATACTCGATGCACCTTCGAGCCGCAAAATGCTACGCGTGGGAGGAAAATTCTCATAAATTCCGACAAACCCGATGAAAAAAGTATAATGTTGCGAGTGTCGAAACAATTACTCGCCGCGCGTTTAAACGGCGCACCGTTTCGACACAAAACACGAATAAATACCGGGGCGACGATAAAAGATACCGCGGTACGAATAACGCTTGGAATTAATAAGTTCATATTTAATATGACCGCGGGTGGTGGTGCGTATCGATACCTATTCACGGCGCGCACACGAGTCCGCGTGATCCTCGTGACCTCCGAACCATCCGCTACAAGATCGGCCTGCCACGTTCTTCTCCACCCTTTCCTGTACTCCTCCTTCCCTAAATACCGGCTCGTCCTATCTCGGGAGGAGAGAAGAAAAGCAGCGAGGAGCAGAGACGGCTGAGAGGAAGGGAGACAGAGGGAGAGAGAGAGAGGGAGAGAGGAGATGGAACCTCGAGTCATTCATTTCTCGTGGCTCTCTAAGAACAATTGTTTCGTTTCGCCGATCGGAGCGTACGCCCGCGCTGGGCGTGCACGTAAACGGCGATGACTCTCGTGTTTCGAAGCGAGTATCCGTAACGGTACGTACAGAATGCTTGTACGATCTTTCGAGAGGTGGAGCGATTCGTAACAATGCACTCCGACGTGGCACGTATTACGCAACGGAGCGGATCTCGCGATCTGTTTGAATTTGATGCTCTCCTATGACGCGTCATTGTTTGGTACGTCTTCTATTGTGCGATTATGCGTGCACTCAGCGAGACGAATGTATACCGAGGTACGACGAGTACGCGCGTGGATCGGTTCGACGCATTTAACTTTATAGTACTTCTATGGTTATAACTTGGATTTTACGATACAGAAAATGTAATCTCGTTTCTGGAAACTGTGTGGGTTTTACGATAAAGACATAATCCCAGTTTCGAAAACTGTCAGGTCTTGCAATAAAAACATAATATCCTAGTTCTTGTAATTTTGAGGCGTTTTGGAAAAAGATTCAGCTCGATCACCGATAAACGAAACCGATAGTCCGGAAGCGTCTTTAATCAAGAGACAAGCTCTTGTCTCGGGCCAAGTACAAGTACGCGAGACCTTGTACCTTTTCCGGAAAGAACGAACAGAGGTGTTCGAGGTAGTCAAACTGTATTAAACAATTTTTTTTTTTAATTAATTGAATAATTAAAAAATTAATTAAAAATAATTAATTAATTAAATAAAATAATTAATTTAAAAAAAAAAGTGTTTATCTTTTACCAGAACAAGATTGGATCCCTTCGATCTCCGGCAACAGAGCATCAGGTTATACATTTTACCTACGCGATCAATAATATCGCCCCGAGCGTTTCGTTCGCTCGCTCGAGAAACAAAATCCCACGAGAGAGACTTTAAGATTCCAAGATGTCTCGCGCGCCAAATCATTTTCCTCGGAATGCCCTCGATCTCGGAATGCTGTAACGTAGAATTACCGCGACCCTATCTCCTCCACCTGTCTGTCCCCGTACAGAGATTTTTCTTCCACCCCGGGGATCGGACGCGGCGATAACGCACGATCACGCGCGTAATAATGATAACGCGATCCGACGCGCCGCATCGAATTAATTACCACGTGTCCGCGCGAACGATTTTCTGGTGCACGCCCATCACGGCGGCACCGTCGAAACCTGAAATTATTTTTTAGGGCGTGCACGCCGTTACAGTTAATTAACATGCGGTATAATACGAACGGAAATAATTAACGCGGGATAAAGATTGTGTACAAAGATACATCCGCGCGGATTGAGTTAATTCGATATTACACCCGCGAGTCCGGAATACCTGCCTGTCAGTGTGGAAAACGCGAAATGTCATTCGATAGGATCTCGACTTATCGACCGCTCGAAACTTTCCACCGAAGCATTAACTTTAATTAAAACAATGCATCTTCGTTATCTCGCCATCACCGCGCGTTATCTCCCCAACGTCCAACGAGGAGACAAAAAAAATATAGGTACTTCTTCTACACTTCTCGCGACAAACGCGAAACGCGAAAATCCCATTATACTCAACGATCCTCCGTATAGCCGTAGGATCCGCGAATAAGTCCATTAGTTATTAAGCGTTAACGGGTCCCCGGTGTGCGAATCAAGGATAAGTACACGACCGGCTAATCAAACGGCATCGTTCACCCACACTCGTCCCCCCCATCCCCCCGGCAATGATACGTAAGCGTTGCGTAAAAGCTGGAGGTAGATCGCGAGAAAGGATCGACGGATAACCAAAGACGCAATAAAAGAGGGCGCGGAATCGACATTTGCGAGCGGAAGGAGGCGCTCGAGCGAGGGATCGAGGGATCGAGAACGCTCTCGGATTCGCGACTCGGCCGACCTCAACGCGATCGATCGCGATCTACCTCGCGATCTCCTTCCCGCGTTGCAAAGTTATTCTCCTAGGCATAGCGGCTCGCGATACACGGAGAAGAGCCGCGAAGGATCTATTTGCCAGAAATGGCAACGGGCACGGTAATGTGGAACGTCTGCGAGGAGGCCTTTACGTCGAGAGGCCTGACCTTTACGCGTCTTCGTCGTCGCTCCAGAGAGAGGGATGGACCCGCATATCGGAGGCCGCTCAAACAGATTATCGCGGTAGATCGCTGGCGATGCGATGCTATGCCGAGCGCGAGGGGGGGGGCGGGGGAGAATCCGCCAAGAGTATAACCGGCGCAGCGCCGCAGGAAACGCGATTTCGCCGAATTTCCGCGGCGACGAACGTTGTCGACGGGATCCCCCCCCGCTTGATTTACGATCCAATAAAACGCTTCCTCGAATCGCTCTTTAAGACTTTCGAACGCGGGGGAAATTAATGGAGGTCAGGCGCGAGGTGCTGGTGAATCGTCTTTCGATTTATCACGCTATCGGTAGGTTAATCATTATCGCGAACGCTTCTATTTTAAATACCGAGGAGAGTCGTATACCCCGTTTTTTTTTTTTATTTTTGTTGTTGTTGGTCTCTCCCTGTCGCGCGACTCAAACGATTTCACTCCGCTCGCCCGCTCGTCCCACGGATCCTTTGCGGAAGTGCGCTCTTACGGGCCACCACCACCACCACCCCTCCCCCCGTCTACCTTTACGTTACCTGGCGTAACGCGACGACAGGTGCCGCCGACCCGTCTTCATTTCATCCTGAACGTTCCGCGGGTATTTCAAGATTTTCACGTCTCTCTAAATCTTGCCGGCGCGGCGGCGGTATTCGCGGAACGGTATGGCATCGGGGGGAGATATCGCATTAGTCTCGGTGACGAATCCTCGCGGTACTAGCAAGAAGACCGATCGTATCGCACCCACGATTTCAGTGAGTATATACCCCATTAAGCGGGATCGCCGGCGTATAACGGAAGCGCGTCAATCAACCCGCTGACGTGGCACGTCGGCGTATATGCGATTGCCAACCTGTCGTCCTGACACATTTCGCGATCGTGCGAATCGGCACGATAGCATTCGCACGACCATTCACGGGAGGACACTTCTTCTTCCTCCTCCTTCACCTCTGTTCCTCCTCCTCATCCCATTCCCCACCTCCTCCCCCACGGTTGGCGTGCAGAGGAACGCGGCGAAGATCGAGCGAGAGCGGCTCTCCTTAGGATCGAAGTCGACGTCGCCGGCTGCCGGAAGGCCAGCGAGGAGTCTCATCATCGAGACTTGAGAAATAGACACATTACGGCATGTAACAGCAGTCTTCGGCCGCACCGGCATTAGCCGCGTCGAATGGCGCGCAAGGGCGAGATCGTCTCTCATGCGATATCGTCATCTCGCCGAACGTCTTGTGTAACGGGGCACACACAGCGCCGATACGTACGCCGCATCGCAGCGCACCGTGGAAACTGCCTACCAAACGGTTTATGCGCGCGGGATACGCCGCGGATAACGCGTGACCGTTGCGTACGCGGACACTTGAATGGAACACGCCGGCTCCCGACACTCTAGCTTGACCCGCGCGGCAGAGATTACTGTTATTAGCGCGGGCAGGACGTGAGAAATTTTTCGGCAAACTGGAACGCGACGCGTCGCGTCGCGTCGTCGCGGTCGTTTTATCGGGATCGATGGATGTTCGCGACGACGATGGGATAATTGGCATAGTGTTGTAAGTTCATTTTTCGTGATAAATTGACTCAAGTGCGGTATGGAATTGATAAACAATTGATTCATCTAAAGGCAAAGTGAATTAAGTCCATCTAACCATCGAGTACCGATCGAACCATATTCGCCGTGAAAAAATCAAACATGACCTAAATACTTTAATTTGCCATTTCTGCCGACACCGCGGTATCCCGCGTTCCGAGTGCCATTGTTGATTAATAATATCCGATCTTGGCGCAATGGCCATTACGGTACGTACGAAGCATCTTCCTACACCCTGACCGCCCCGATACACCTGAATGCAGGTGCATCCTCGATGCGGTGAAAGGCCGCGGATGGCATTGCTCCTCGACGACCGTGTCCAGTACACTTATTCGCCACGGTACGAGAAACGTGCTTCTCGTGCCGCAAAGCGTTAAAAATAATTCGCAAATTATCGTTCGATCATTTTTACATCGCCACCGTGTACCCATTCCTTTCCGTACCTTTTTTTATTCGCGTTATCACCGACCGCGAACAATGCACGGTTATCGCGTTACCCGGCGTGCAATAAACCACGCGCCCATTACCGCCATTAAAGCTAACGGTTGAAAAAAAAAAAAAAATATATACTTCATAAATCGCGAGCTGTCAGTTTTGCATGTACGCGACATTCCATTCCGCGTGGTTTTCATCGACGACCGGCGGACGTTCATTATAATACCGCTAATGGAGACGTACCGGTGGTTATTGACATTATTTTCTGAATCTCTTTGACTCTCGCAAACGGCGCGAAGCGATACGGTGTGTTTATTCCGAGGACGACGCGTACGTACAATGAGATTTACAATTGCGCAAAGTGCAGCCACGTCTCTCGGTGAGATCGCAAGATATCTCTTGGATGGAGCTCGAGACGTCGAAATTTATCATCGACTCCTCCACTTTATCGATCGCGGACACGAGCGAGCGTTCGAAAGGACGAACGAACTGTCGTCGCATTCTCGTCTCAGTGTTCGTAAGTCCTGTCCGAGGGAAACTTACACTTTTTTTTTCATAACCTACGACTCCACGCGTTTTATGCGTTTCGACATTCAACGCCTCTTTGTCAAAATTCAATTCTCCACGGATCCTCTTCGACTGCGCTCCGTTCGCGAAGATACGTCATACGCGACGATGCGAATGGCTTTTCCGAAAAGGCACACGTTCGTCAGATCTTTCCTAATACCGCGTCGTTCCAACGCCACGTGGTTTCCCGCTGGCCGCAGGATCGCGCGAGACACTTTGACGTCGCCTCGACTCCCACGCGTGCACGTGCTCACGCACGAGAGTTGGTGCGTGCAACGGATGAGTGCGTATGGTAATGACAGGCCAGGTAACGCCGGCCAGGCGCCAGCGAAATGCCTCGGGCGAATAGCTACCTGCAATCTCCTCGAAATATCGGGGTGACTACCTTGAAAAATGAACGAAGGCCGTGGCGCGAACGTAGTCGGTTTCTTTCCAACCCGAGTGCATCGCTTTCCATTCCGATCGTTCCCCCCCCCCCCCCCGCTGAGACGCGTCTCTTAATCACCGGTCTAATTAGAAACTTCAATTGAAACTCCATTACCGGAGTGGTCGGTAATTTATATAATTGGAACAATGTTAGTACGCGGTGAAAGTGGCGACGACGATGTTAACCGAACCCGCGTCCCGTGAAATCCAGAGCGTTTCAGGTAAACGAAATAAACTGCCGTGAAGGCAACGTGTCTTCGCCCGTTCGCAACTTTTAATTGCTCACGGTCGAAAGAAGTAAAGCACGCACGGCAACCACCACAAATCTACTTTTAATCGACCGCGAACCGAGTCCGCCGACGCTTTCGTAATCGAGAAAACCACTGACGGATAGCCAGTCGCGATTTGTCGCGATGTAATCTCGCCATCGAACCGGGATTGTCGCAACTTGTCCAGCTTGGTCAACTCTCAGGCGGATTCGCGTATTCGATAGGGATAGCCGCGCTTACCGACTCCGAACCTCCTTGTCCCGTGCGAGGCAAACTAGCTAGCTAGTCAATGAAAATCGAGAGGAACGACTTAACGAGGTGGATAACGAACGATTCGAAACGATCGATAAATAATCGACAGAGCGGGCAATGATTCCGAATTAAGATTTTTTTTCCATGCTCGCCGAGAGCCTCGTATCCGTTCGTATTTCACTCGCGCCTGAATTGGCACCGAGGAAGTTAACACCTACGTCCAGCGCAAGCTAAACCGCTAGACCATTTCACGCTCAGGTTGTGGGATAACTTTTTTTTCTTTTTCTCTCTCTCTCCTACAATGTAGGAGATCGATATCGGGGGCCACCGGTTGTATCGGGCAGTGTATCGCGTTTCACGGTTGCGCGAGCGCCCCGCTTCTATTTCTTTCCCCCCCCCCGTTTCTTTTCTCTCTTTCGCACACCGGGACCGATACTTACGCGCGGCCACTTGCCGTGGGTAAGTCGGGCGTTGCGCGCAAGAAATATTCAATTTACACCTACGGGATAAATGAGGGGGAATTACCTAAGCTTCCAGCGGCACGAGATCGTGTTCCGATTTATCAGGCGCTCGGCCGTAAATACCGAATGACAATAAAAATAATGCGATTTGGTAGATCCCGGGGTGGTGGGAGAAGATTTACGGCGCATCGCGATCTTTGTAAGATACATAAATATAACCACAACGGGAGGAAGAGGTGAACGCGTAGAGGGTAAAGAGAGTATGTCGGGGCGCTAACTATGCCAGCAACGTGCCCGAGGCACGACGATAATGCCAACTTCACGAGTTCGCAGCCGTAAAATCGTGAATTATTAACACTAATATGTAACACCGTGCCACGAAAGTACAATCGTGTCGCGAAATCTTATTATACGGGATCTTATCGGTCCTCGTATCGTAACGCCGACGCTATTGTTACTTACGTCACATATTTCAGAAAAGCTTCGCGACAGGGGAGAGAACGTGTCCGTGTGGTTTATCGAAAAATAAATATGGCAATGGATCTCGTGCCTTCGCTTTCGTAATAAGCGTTATTCAATGTTATTGCGCATTGTCGCGTACGTCAGGACCTCCTCGAGCTCATTCGAATTTAATGTCTCGCGGAGCGCTGAGACGGGAAATATGTTACAGTAGCGTATGGACCGTCGGGTTACGGGAAAATCGAGGTCGAGTTTGCACAGTCGACTGTACCGTGGATTCGCCGTTGGTGGTTTGTACGTACCGCCAGGCATTTTTACGCCTCCCCTCTGGTCGTACCGGAGACCATTGTTGGATCATTACGAACGATGGTACGCGCTTTAGATGGATTTTTTCGAAACAAGGAAAATCCACTTCCCTGCGCGTGCGTCTTTTGATCCGTACGGAAAAAGAATTCGTATCGATAGAATTCTTCCTTTGAAACGCTTATAACGCTAATGGTAGTAAAATAAATAACGCGAGGATTCCTAGCGAGCGAAAGGATTTCGTTGGGATAATTTGCCAGACTCGCTTTCCCGATATTAAATCCAGAGATGCGTACAGCGATGCCACGGTGTATTAAAGATAAGTGGAACAAACGCAAAAGCGCGGCATTGTGCTCGTGAATCGAAAAGGGGCGCGTCACGCTAGAAAATGTCTTCCTGGGACGGAGAAAAGAGAGTAAGGGAAGGGCAAAGGTGGGCAATAAAATCGAGTTATTATCCTTATTATCGGCAGCGTTGCGAAAGCGCATGTACGCGTAGGTGGCGTGTAGACTCATTGTCGTACTATGTGCACCCGCGTAGTCTGACGAGGGATATCCTTCGCGATCGAGCGCCAATAACGTCGATCGAAAGGTATCGTCGAACAAAAGGAATCTGACGGATGTCGGGTGACGTAGAATCGCAAATTTATCGCACGCGTGCCACGCGCGTCGAAAAAGGCCTTCTATTTGCGGGAGTGTTACGATAAAAACCTAATCCAGCTTTTTGTAACTGTGTAGCGTTTTTGGGAAAAAGACGTAGGTTGATCATTGATAAACGGAACGACTTTATCTTTCTGGGCAACGAAGCGCGAGATTACATAGTTTTCCAACATATTTAATCCTTCAATTACAAAAAGCGTATATATAGCCGCTTACAATTTTTTTTTGTGGCACATATATCGTTTTACTGAACTGATCTAACTTAGAATTTATCGTTTCGTGTAAATATCAACCGCGAATAGCCCAATTTCGATATTTTTATCGTCCACCTATGTAAACGAAATAACGATCAATACGATGCATGAGAGTCAGTCAGAGTTAAACAAAATCCTCGAACGATCATTTCACTCCACACACATTTCAGTCACATTTATCCACGACGCCTGCCAATTGATAAATAATTCCATAGGTTCCAAAATGCGATCTAACGTCTTAAAACCACGTTTCTAAATACTCTTCGAAATAATTCGTCTCGTACCCAACACTAATGCAACCTCCTACCCACCGTACAAATAAACCCCTGACCCATCGTAATTAAAACCCAGTCCATTATCAGCCTCGCGGTCGTTTGTCCGCGGTGGGACAAAGTAAATTCCAATAAACCCGCCAACATTTTTCCGTATCCCACCGCTGGGCGATTTCCGCGACACGCAGAGTTCACGCATCGGTTCGTATCCGCGATTACACGCGCGTCCAGGCTCTCCGTGGCGCGCGAGCGCGCGCAATCCAGCCACGAGAAACTAAAGCGTTCGTTGTGTACGTTAACGTCGCCTCTTGCTTTACCGTGCACGCGGCTGGAATTATTCGAATTGCCGTGAGATTCGCGCGAGTCCTCCAGCCCGGCCTTATTTACTCCATCTGGAATACGCCTATAGAATTTGAGCGCATCCTCCGAACGCGGAAGACGACCCACTCGAACGCCACTTGTCCCTGAGAATTCCAGGACAAGTGGCACGGCGGCTCTACGAGCTCGCGAACGAAAGCCGATGCAAGGTGAGGTAAAGCGTGGTCGTTTTCTTTCGTTTCACCTCTCTCCTCCTCGCTCACCAGTCCTCCTCGCGCGCATCCTCCTTTAGCGAACGTCCGCGAAGCTTAGGCGGGAGGAGGGGGAGCGGGGGGGTGGGGAAACGCGAAGCGGGCACGACGAGCATTCAGGTGAAGCGGGTTAATATCTCGACATTGTGGACACAAGTAATGGGGGCCTTTACGCTTCGGGACGCTCCAGCGGATAGGAGTCGCGACGCTGCGCGACGTTCCACGTGTATTTCCCTATCAGTGCCTCTCATTTCCGCCTTTATTATTTTTCGCGACGCTATTTATCATTTTCATGGGCGTTTCGCGCGTAATTCGTTCGCGATGCCGCGAGGAGAGAGAGTGAGCGAGAGAGAGAGAGAGAGAGAGAGACGGGGGAAGGAAGGATTCATCCGAAGCATTAACTTTTTTTCTCTCCTCTCATTGTTCTGTCCTCTTTTCAGTTAGAAAGTCCCTGGGACAATGCCGACATTTATTCTAATCAGTGCGAGAGCGTAAGCGGTGCAAATCTGAATAGCCTCGGCGTATTTATCGATGTCAGCTCTAAATCCATTAATTCGATTCCGCATTATGCAAATTTACGCACGGGCTATAACAGACCACGTCGAGGAACGACGTAACGCGAGAGGCGCATGTGGGCGAGACACGCATCGGGGACCCGCTACTCGCTCGGGCCCCACGTTCGAGCTCCCGTCGTATTCGTTCAAACAAATTCGTCGCTGCAACGTCGTCCCGGAGAGCTACGCTTCTGTCGCTCAGACAACACGAGATTCGCGTAGGCAGCACTTTATGCCGTACAACGCCGTAGTACCGGCGCGCGCTGATCTCTCGCGGAAATGTCAGCGCTGAAGAAAGAAAAAAAAAGAAAGAAAGAAGAAGAAGACTTGCGCGCGCACGTCTCGATTTAATTGGGAACTAATTGAAATTTTCATACTCCTCTTACCTCGGGCGCAACGTCGAGAGGCGTGTAAACCGTTTATGAATTATTTCCCGTAGAAACGAGCTGATAGAAATCGAGAACGAAACGCGATTCGATTAACGCGGAACAAACGAAATCGCGATGGAATTCCGTTCGACGAATGATATCGGTTTCCTCCCGCCGGGCAATCATCGAAACGAGTTCCGCTCTTTCGTTCCCTTCCGATTACTCGAGTGTCGATTATGGAGATGTTCGCGGGAACGAAATTACCGTTAGCCGTTTTTCTCAGCGTACCGCGTCAAGGGAATCGTGCGACTCACGACGGCCTGGGCGACGAAGGCCTGTTATTTACATTACTTTGCATTATTAGAATTCGCTTTGTCCGCTAAATCGTGGCAAACGCATCGTCGTACTTTCTCCTCGTGTAGACGTCACAGCCTCGAGGCAGGCAACCCGATTGACGTTGCTAGCAACACGTGACACACCTGCGCGGGTGTGACTAATTAGAATCGGCGTAGGAACGTTGTAACGTAACGTACGGAGGGGATGCGGTAACGCGATACGATCGTCGTTGGAAGGAAGATTTAACGAACCGTCAGTCGTCACGTCGGCGATATGTAGTCCGGCTCGAATCGTACGTTACGTAAACGCATTGATCTGGGCATATAGGGGTTACCAGTCGAAGATGAACTTTCGTATAATGAAAGTCAAATGAAAGTTGGCCGTAATATCAGTAAATTCTTTCCAATGGCTGAAACACGGTTCTCGGAGAGCACAATCGTCGACGTTAACCTCATCTTTATTTCATAAAATGACGAGAGTATACGATATTTATGCGTCATGCAACTTTACTTCGAACACGCTTTACCGCGAGTAAATTTCAATAAATACCCCGGAGGGCAAGGTAACGGACGCGGTTACCACGGCGGCGATAATCCCGAGCGACCGATTTAGTATTATTATTTTCACATCGAATTCGAAACGAGCGCTACGGACTTCGATCCCTCTCCGCGCTCACGAAAAACCTCACCGCGAGATAGCTGCCGATAGGCGAGTAAAAGCGGGACACGTTATACGAGGATTGGAACTGTGTCGAGATGGACCGCGTGTCCCGGTCTTCTCGGTACACGCGTGGTCTCTCGTGGGAACGAGGCGAGTCGAGCACGGAAGCGTGGAAGTCGAGGAGGAGACGTTCGATGGTGGGAAGGGGTGGTAGGGGGAGGGAGAGCGATTTAGAGATGTTCACATTTTCGTACGATGATAAATGATCCCATCACCGTCGTTTAGAGCGCGGTAAAGTGTCGGTAGGCCGAAACGAGCTGGACAGGGGAGTATCGAGGGAGGGAGAGGCCGGAGCGAGAATGACAGATAGAGAGAGAGAGAAAGAGAGAGAGGGGATAAGAGAAGAAAGAGAGAAGACTCGTTTTGGGCGCGAAGAAGGGTAAAAGGGCACGGACCGAGCCGGAAGCTCCGGTCGTGGAACCGAGGGTAGGGTAGAAAGGGGAGGTTAGAACGAAATCTAACGCAACGTAGAATACTCATTAACGTCGAGAGTGGCTTCGTTTCTAATTATCCGTTCGCCGAACCTGACGTCGGATTCGAGAAGCGGCGGGTAACGTAGCACGTGTCCAATCGGGGCACGAGTCAATCACCGGGTTCGGGGCATCGTTAGCGTCGTTTCCTCGACGGTCCGTTCCGAAAATTCCAGGTACCGCGTACCACGTACCGCGGTGCGTCTGTGTTACGTCCGTTAATTAGATATTGGAGATGCTCGTCCTTTAATATTCTAATCGATTACTACGCGCGGAATGATTATAAAACGATCCGTTGGTCCATTGAACGCGCGCAGAGGTAAGACGGGTATTAAATTACAGGTAGAGAATCGAGAGGAAAAATAATTGCTTATTCGACGAGAATATCTAATTTTATAATGACCACCGATACCATACAATTTTTACAATATTTTATACTCTCCCCACCTCCGACGGGCTACCGTCCAATCAACGACGGAGATACGCGAGCCGCGATCCAGCTGTAACTCTCTATTCACGGTCGGAGCTTTATCCTCCGCGTTATTGCCATTAAGTCCGTCTGGAGAGACAACGGAATACGATAATAGGAAAAACGTAAAAGAAAAGCAACACGGCGCGAATCGACTACCGGGTGGGTTGGGGAACAGGGAGAGGGGAAGAAACGAGAGTGGATATAGATTATCGCTCGGGTTGCGCGTCCTCTCTAACCGTAATAACCAGTTAAACGTTTCGCGACGAACTCGTGGACCGCCGAGATGGTGGGCGGGGGGGTTGGTTGGGGAGAGGTTTCGGGAAGGGGGGGGGGGGGGAAAGACGTAGGGTCAAAAACTAATATCGAACCTGGGAGGCCTCCGCAATTGCGGTCGCGAGGAACGGCCCTGGCTACCGTGGGGCGTTCTCGACCGAGAAATTTTCGTCCGTCCCGACGACGAACGGCAATTGGCCGTCTCTCGCGAATCGGTTTCAATAATTTCGCAGCCGGTAGGACTAATTTTGAATGCCATTAGTTAGCACACGCCGCCTGGGATGATCCAGCCTGCGGAACGGATTGTTATTTCATTCGTTCGTTTCACCCTTCCCACTCTGCCCCCCTACCCGTCTCTCCCCCTATATCTTTCTTTCATTCTTCCTTTCTTTCCCGTCCCGCGCGAACCCCCCTCCCCTCCCTCCCCCTCGCCGCCACCCCCCTTTCTCTCGCTCCTTCTTTTTCTCTCTTCGTTCGTGATTGTTGCGCTTGCACGTCGCCGAGAGGTCGGCGATACGGTGCTACCGTATTATAAGGCCGAACGCCAACGCATTATACGTCCCCCTTGCCCCCTCGATTTCCTTACCACGTATCTTCCCTTCCACCGTCTTCCGTCTCCCCCCTTTTTTTTCGCCGAGCATCCCCTTCTGCGCCGACTGGCGCCACTTCTGATTGAATCGGCTGCGATACGCTGCGTCGGCCGATTCCGCGGCGCGGCGGGGCGCGCAGACGCGCGCTCGCGCGCGTCTGGCAGAATTCCGCGGGATCGTTCCTGTCGACCATTTCCCAGCATCGATCGGTACGCACGGTATTGGGTCACTGGGCGCGCGTTATCGAGATCCCCCTTTGTTCTTCTATCCTCGGGGCGCGAGAAAACGATATTCATCTCGCTCCGATAGCTCCGAGACTCTCTTCCGTCAGTGGGCGAGATAGCCGCGTAATAGGGCACCTCGTCTGCCGGTGGTTTCTTCGGATAAAATAATAATCCCAGACAACGGACGTCGGCGGAGACACCTCCGCGACGTGTCTTTTCCTACCTTCGTCGCGTGATTGGAATACCTGTCGCTGCGAGCGGGACACGGCTAATTACGCGATACCGATACGGCGACGATGATATTCTTGGGGTTCGGACGAGCTTTTGACAAAAATACTGGACAATTCGGAGCGATCATCAAAGATCAGAAATTGGAACATAACGAAGCCTGCGGTAATATGATCCCGAGCAGAAATTTTTGTTGGGGCCCTATTAGAACCCAAGCGACCACTTGGTTCCCAATGGGGCCCCAAGAAAAATTTCTGCTCGGGATATTTTCATTCTCCCCCCTGCCTAGGATCAACGAAACAAAAACACGTTTCGCTTTGGTATTCATAAACGGTATCTTCGAGAATTAATCGCCAAGTTAGCCGACTTTCCTACGCGTTTAATTTCGTATTTGCTCCGCGCGATCGCGCGTCGGGTTTCATTCTCACGGAACTACGGGTGTACCTACGGTGTATCGTAATAATAGAATAGCATCGCGGCGCGTAATAATTCGACACAGGAATTCCGCGGGGGGGGGGGGGGGAGGGAGAACCGCGACGGCGAGTACCAGGAAGACACGCGCGCCAAAAGGAAATCACGGAAAAGTTTGGCGTAGGGGAAAAAGTCGCGTCGAAAGGCAGATATGCCGAGCGATGGGTCGCTCGGCCATTAGGCGGTTCGTATCGGCAGCATGAGCTCCCCGGGTATTGCCCTAACACGGGTACGTAGTCGCTCACGTACCAGGCTTTGATGTGCACCGCGCCGGTGCATTGTAGATGCATTATAATGCATACCCACTAAGAACCCGGGGTATGTTGGTATTATGCCCGCGCGCGCCTCTCTCGGTGCAGCTGAGGTTCGATAATCAAAAGTGCCCGCGACTGCGCGGACGCGTACAAACGCGCTCGCTCGCTCGCTCGCGCGCGCGCGCGCTGCTAGCGCGCACACGCACACGCGCGCATATACACAACTGGCCAAGATTATATGAATAGAAAGGCGGCGTGATACGTGATGGGCGTGTGCAATTGAAAATCATATTACGTAAAAGAGCGGGGCAACAACGAGCCGTGGTGAAAATTTGCCGTTTCTTTCCAACTCGACCTCCCACCTCCCCTCGACCCCTGTGTCGTCGTATCGCATCAGCCTAGTCCCGCGGAAACGCGTGATTTTCGGTCTACGCTTGACCCACGGTATTACGACATTCCGCTGTGTATGTGTGTTTTTAATTTAGGTCAATGCTATGACAGCTGATTTCTGTTAACCCTTAAATGCGTATGGTTACAGAACAGCAATATATTTATTTTTTCTGTATAAAAATGGTTACTAGGAGCTAGAGAAGCGTTTGCCATCAAACACGTAAACAAAAAGAAAGAAAACAGATTCCACTCTTAATTAACCCTTAAATGTGTTGCCATTTAGCAACATACGAAATTATTATTTTAGAACACGTTATTCCTTAAAAATCCATGCATTTAGGGCTAACCCTGAGAGTAAAATGAGTCAAGAAGCTTCGAGTAGCTCGATAAGCTCGAGATGAAAAGTGATGCACCCCCTCGACCTTACATTTGAGGCACAACGACGCGCGGGCGCGTTGCCATCGAGTTTCGTTTTGAAAAAGAGATGGCCATTGCGGTCTCTCGTCGGTACGTCGAAAGAACGAACGAACGTCAAAAAGGACGCAAGGCCGAGCTTCCGCGCTACGCTCAGCGGTGCGCCTCCGCTGGCTTCTGTTGGCGCTAGTCTGTAATTTGTGCGGTCGTGCCCGAGGGTTCCGCGGACTCGTCCTTTGGCTTCACCTTCATCGTCCTCCCGGAATGATATTCTCTCTCCCCTCCCGCCCCCCCACCCCACCCCCACCCCCCGGGGGTAGGCAGAGGAAAAAGAACCCTTTCCCTTGATGTCCGGTAGCAGCCCCGCGCGCCAGTATCAGTCGCAATTACAAAACTCTGCCGACCGTTTTTAATCTCGGACAGCGGGCAAAAAACGTAATAACTTTTTTGCCGCCACTATTACGCGTCCCCCTTCTCGAACTGGTCTCCGCGATGAACCCCACGATACAAAATTGGGGGAACTCCGCCCCCGCCTGTTTCGCGTGGAGCGAGAGGATAACGACCAGCCTCCTGTATGCAAATGCCCGAGGACTCGCGAGGATCGTCGAGATCTCGCAAAGATTATTACCTCTCGTGCGCGGGGTTGACTCTCTTCGGAAGATTATGCACACGGAAATGGAGGCCATCTCGTGGCGCAAAAAGGTCTCGCCCGGTGACATTACGATGGCCGGAGGGGGGGGGGGGGGAGGGGGCCCTACCTACAGAAGAGTTTCTGACAAGGTTTTAATGAGGCTTCCCCCCTTCTCGTCGTTTTACTTCGCTCGCTCGTTCCATAGTCAAATAGGTGTATCGCGTAGTCATTTGGGGTGGGAGGGCGAGAGGGGGCGCGGAGAGCCGCCGGAGTTCCACGTATCGTACTTTCTCGCGGCAACCTCTCCGGCGGGGGGGGAACACGTAGTCCGGAAACGAGAAAAAGAAACAGGGACACTCCCCACGTTATTATCTGAAAATTCTGCATCCCGTAAAATACCCCGGGCGTAGAGGAATATTTCATCGCTGACTCTCGTTTCGCTCGTGCGAACGAGACACGTAATTTCAATGGGCTTTACTCGACTCTCCCCCGCAAATGCTCGCACAATTCTAGAATCGAACGTGCACTTACCTCTCCGTGCAACGGAGTAAGGTGTGCGAGTAGACGGCGGGTGTCGGCGGTTGGTGGAGGCGTCATTGTCGTGTGTATTCGTTCGTTTCACCGATTGCGTCACATCGTATGACCGACCGGAGGCACATCGTGGCTGGAACAGATAGAAAGCATACAAATCGAATGGCCGACGATCATTTGTCAAGCAGGAACGGTCCGCGTGCGAGCGTGCTATGAGGCCCGCGGATGCCTGCTACGCTGGGAGGACGCGAGGGGGACTATCGCGTCTAAACGCGGATTATCCGTGAGAAGAAGAGAGTAGGAAGACGGTGAAGACGGGTAGGAGGAAGAGGGAGGAGGAAGGGGTGGAGGGGGAGAGAAAGAAGAAAGAAGAAGAAGAAGACGACGCGGCGAGGTATCCTCGCACCTACCGTATCTCAACCGAGGAGAGTGATATTTCTATCGGCAATGTTGAGGTAGGAACGTGTTAACAATCCGTATACCTCGGCACCCGGCGATTGATGGCCGTAGAAAAGGGGATTTATTAATCCTGACTATTATCACTGTTCGCCCCGAACGACGCGGCGTCTCGACGACAACGACGACTCTATCGATGTTTCGCGCGGACCCATTGCGCGATTCCCGACCTGCATCGCCTCACGACGCACCTTTTTTTTCTCCCCCGGCATCTCGTTGAACCGTGACACCCTGGATCGTTTCTTTCCTGGAACCGCGAAAAGGTCAAAGTAATTAGACTCGCGTCGGGGGTTATCCCTTATTTAGCGCGATTACGACGATGCCGTGTGTCTCGTCGAGTACCATCCACGAGTAATACGCGTGGCTATTTATAAGTAATAGGACTCTGCCGCTATTATAATTTAATAGCGCGCGTACAACCGCGTATCGGCATCGATCCGTAATGATCGATCAACGCGATTAACCCCGAATGTCAATTTACAAACTGTGGCACACGGTGTGTATTACTGTCCCGCGTCGGTGGTGCATTATTAATTACCCTCGCTCAATAGGATCGCGACACGCTTATCGATTAACATCGTCGTTACGCTGCACGCTCTGCTCGACATTTCAAAGACTCTCCTCTCGAGCGTTACGCGCTCTTCGTGCACTTACGACGGCGGCGGCCGAGAGGATACCACGCGATTTTTGTTCTCCTGCGCGTAAACGAAGAGCGTGCCGAAACGTCGACGAATCCCGTGCGTATCGACGACGCGTCTCGTTGCGCAATTATTATGCGAGTAGTCGTTCCCTTCGTCGATCCCCGCGTACCCCCCCGGGATTGAGAAAGATTACAGGGAATCGAGATGTCGATGCGTGGATTGCTTTATTAAATTTTGCGCAATGCAAACGATTTTCCAGCGCGCCGACGGTTTGCGCGAGAGCAAACGGGCTATAAATCAACCGGTACAATGACATCGGCATGACGGTTTCCAGTGGGGAACCCTCTCCCAGCTATCGTGCCTCCTTCTGTCTTCTTCCCTCTTTTTTTCCCGCGCTCTTCCCTACGACCGATAGGGGGGGGGGGGGGGGGGGGGCACGCTGCCAATCCGCGCGCAGTTTACTTACGTAAATGCATTCTAACTCGGCTGGGTAAGGTGACTACGGGCGAGCACAAAACTGCCAATCGAGGGGGGTGGGGGGGATAATTTTGAGAGATTAGTCTACGGCGGCGATCGACCACCGGGGGTATACTTTCAACATTGAAATTATCCGTACTTCAACCGGGAAAAAGATACCCGGCGAAGTCGTCGACGGATTTTTGCTTCGATTTAAAAGCCGCAAGATCATCCAGGCCTAGGAACAAACTCGATTAGTCAAGCCTCGCGGCTCAAAGATTGCAGCCGGTAACGCTTTATCTAATTTACATTTATATAGAGAGATTTTTCTGTATTCCCGGTAAGGCGCCATTAATCAAGCGTACGCTCGTACGACGTTATAAGAGGTAGTACTACGTTCCGCGAAATACGCTTTTCCGCGCGAAGGAATAACGCGGTGTAGTAGGAAATTGAGCGTAAATATTATTGGCAAAACGTCGCTTGAGATCATTACTCGCGATTAGGGACGTTGCGTGACTACCGATACTTGTAGAGTGTCGATATTTTTCTTTTGATAAAAGTATTTTTAGTGTCTGTACTGTTGAAGCGTGAATCGATTAAGATTCCCGATATGGTTTATAAATGAGATATTTTGGAAAATCAATGGTTGATGGACGAGAACAAACAAGCTGTCTTGATTTGTCTTAAATTGTAATATTGAATGTAAGTAACTCTCGAAGAACGTGGAAGGTAACGATCATTAAATATTCGACTAAAGTTATTAGACTGACAATAGAAGATGACTTCTTATGCTCGATCAAGTCTTTAGTTTGTGATTCGGCAACGAATCACCAATGCTTGAGCAACTCTTTTTTTTATTATAAACAGATGACAACACAATTGCTGGCTCAAGTCTTTATTTTATAATTTAATTATAAAACCATTGCTTGACCAAGTCATTAAATTATAATTCAGTTATAACTCAGCAATTCCTCGCGAGAGGTTGCGCAGGCTCGAGCTCTCACCAACGAATAATAAACCGAATCCTCGTCCTCGGACGAGAACTCTATTCCCCGGGAACATTGGGAATTATTGGTACGTCACACCTTTTGCGTGCGCATGGTAAACTTACCCTTTTTGTCCCAAACAATTAAATTTGAGATTCGGCGTAGAACGCTGGAATAGTTTTTGTTCTGTCACTTACAATGGCCGTGACTGTAAATATTATATTCCCGGCATCGGAGGCCTAAAACCTCCGAAGCCAATGCATATTTTTATGGATACCTCGTGACCCATTATATTTATGCAAATGGGTCGTGATCCTTTTATATTGCCGAAATGTACAATTATGCAACCTATCGAGACTAGTTTTCGACGAAACATATACCATGATATTGATATTTTACTCATATCTAATTTAATGCTCTGCACGCAGAGACTTGGTGATTAGTATTAACCCAAGAACGTTGCGATACTAACGATACTAGCGAAGCAGCGATACTTTTCTTTCGGTACACCTATTTTTAGTATCGATACCATCCTTTAGATATTATGATATCGATACTGATATCGGTCATTTGTATTCCGTACAAGTACCAAGTAAAAGTATCGATACTTTCTTCCGATATCGCGTCCCTACTCGCGATACCTCAGGCGATACTATACGTTCCCTGGCTAGAGAAACGAATCGAGACAGAGGACCGAAGTTACGCGAGACACGATTGATTCGCCTTTGTGCCGTTCTCCTGGCCTCCCACAACGAACACCCCGATAAAAGCAACAAAACCTCTTTCAAAAAGGAATATTCCACGGGTATCGGGGCCCACGGTGAATATCAACACCGGCAATCGACATACAGGACAAAACTACGTCCAATAAAACCCAACGTATACGGGGCATCATTACGAATCCCGACAGCCACTTTATTCCAATCGGCGCGAGTGCCCGTCGGGCACTGGAAACGTCCATCAGGAAACGTCGAAACCCGATGAGCAGCCAGTTGCGGGGGTGGATACACCCTACAGGCCCCCTCGTAACAGCGTGTATACCCAAGGTTATACTCTTCTTTTTTTCACCCCCCCCCCCTCCCCCGGTCCGCGCAACAATCCTCGAATGGATCGTGGACCATGGGTACCATCGCGGTAGAATGATTGATAATCGATCGTGCCGAACTGGCCGGAGTCTCGCGCATCCAACGAAGATGAATTCGTTCTGCGCCGAGGCCTAATTGTGCGCAGTCAGTGGTCCACCGCGGTTGGACTCGGTTGGTAAGAGGTTAAAGCGCATCCACACCTACGCTAAACGAGGATAGAAAAACGCCGAGGGTGGGGAAAGGCGGTGGAGCGAGGAGGAGACGCTCGTTGGAGAAAGAGGGGAAATGGAAACGCAACGGCTCCAACGACTCGTGCGCGGCTAACTAACCTCGCGCTGACCCCCTATCGATAGTTCCACCTGGAGTCCGAACCCCGTGAATTACATTTTTTTTTTTCTTCTTCTTCCTCTTCTTCCCCTTTACCCCCGTTATCGCGCAGGCCGGTTTCTCGCGTAGAAAGAGCAACGGTCTCTAACATCGCGAAAATATTTTTCTACTCGGCCTCTCGAGATATCCGCGTGTCGAGGTCTAGGCGGCGAACCGATGCGCGTAGCTGGGATAAAACACGCGCGGGGTTAATGCACCGCTATAAATATAACGCCGCCGAGACGTGCTTTTGCGCGAAAATTAATTACGTAACGCATTTACGCCGATGCGATGCCGTTAGGCGTGATCGAGGACCCCGTGCAGCGAAAATGAGACGAGTCCGAGAACGGGGGGATAATGAATTATCGGCCTCTTGGCGGTCGGTCGGCTCGCTCTCGTGCAATTGCACCCAACTTTTTCTTTACGATAATTCGACTTTCTTCTTTTTGTTGTCTTTTCTCCACTGACGCGTCATCGATGTCGGACGTTTCGCGACGGGCACGTTAGAGATCCCGAACTCGCGCTTCTGCGTTCGTTTCACTTGAATCTCGTTGCGACGACTGAAAGCAATTGAGCGTGGACGCGTATCTCGTTAAAAGTTCAAACCGGACGCGTTAGTTTTTCGTTAAATATTAGAGGCGTCGTGAAGTGATCAGAGGTACATTGTGCTCGGCGTATACGCTTTCCAACGTCTCATTTTGTGAGTCCGTATCTAATTAAGTAGAAGGGGCACGGCCGATCGTAAATATTCTACTCAAAATTTCTCTTTAACCTAAGGCGACCCCGAGTCGCAAATCAGCCGATAGAAAATGGAGGTGAACTCGTCCCATTACCGGGATGATAAATTAAAAAAGGAAGATGGCAAGGACAATTCGGCAACACTTTACGAGAAGGCCCCGCGGGGCTGTTACTTCGAGGCTCTAAACAATCTACACGATGATTTTGTCTGCCATGAAATGATCGATCTCCGTGCTGCCGATCCGGATATGATCGATAGGTAGGCCGATTGTTTCTAACGATTCGGCTGAACGATCGTGAACTCATTATTCGATAATATCCACGGCATTTAGTCGATTCTCGTTCATCGTTATGTTGCTTGGACGATTTCGGAAAAAATCTGTGCCCTACATTTGCGGAGAATAAAATATTTATCGATTGTAGGATCTTTTGACCGGGGTCGGACTGAAAGTACACGCACATACGGTTCGTTATATAATAACTGAATACAACTTTATTAGAAAAGAGTCAGTAATCGCGATCGCACAGACGCGTCTCTTATTCGCTACGGATATTCTTCTACTTCTCTTCGCGCGCTTCTTTTTCTTGCGCTCTGCGCACTTACCACGCGCACGCTTAGCATCGTGCACAACCCCAGTAACTAATTGGTACAAACCCGAAACGTAAGTCGTTCGCTTGCCATACATTTTTCTAACCGGAATAACGTGAGAACCTCTGGTGACCGCGACGTCAACGATAACGAGGAGAGGAAGCGACGCCTAAACGAGACGCCATAAACCAAGATGATGCCATAGACGCGCTCGCTACTCGTAAGGTCCGTTTCGGATCCTGTCACACGGACGGTTGCCGTGCGTCTTCCTTTAAATGCCCCCACCGGCAGCACAATGTGAAACCCACTCGCGACAACTTTATTAGAGAGAGTCGCGGTTACAACGCCGCCACGTTGTGTTTCAGATTATAACGCGGGGTCAGCGCGTACATCGCTCGTAACTACAAACGAGACACGCGCGTTACGTTCTGCGCCGCTTTACGTTCCCTCTCCGTTAAAGGTCGTACTTCCTCCATGCTATCGAAAACCGTGCGCGTTATAAATATTTGAGACTCGACGTCTCGTTAATGACGACGACGGGCCGAATGATTTGTTTACGATGATAAGATTTCACCTACGAGCCGACGAGAGGAACGGTATCCAACGGGCGAACCAACGGCCATTTCGCGCCGATCGCAACAGCGTAACGAAGTAGTCGGCCCCGTGCATCGATCGTCGTAAACCATCGTCCGGTGATCGTTCAGGTGTCGGGCAAGTCAATCTTCGCCGATTAAATCTCGCTCGTTGGAATAACAGTGGAACGAACGCGACGCGCCGAGGCTAAAATGAAAATTTCTCCGACACCGTTACACATAAACCGCGCGTTCGATCCGAAAGGCCGAGCGTCGGCGCGCGATACAACAGGCGTCACGCCTGCGGACGTCAACTGGATTGGCAGTTTTCTAAAGAATCAATCCTACCCCGACGCTATGTGTCGCGCGCGAAAACGACGTCGGCGGTAGGTAAAGAGACGAGCGGCAAAATTCTCCGTCTCGTAATCAAGAGGGATCTCTCTCGGTACCATGGACGTCTATACTCCTCAAAACCACCGCAGGGTCTCGCGGTCCGTGTCAATTTTACGTTTCACCGTGATTGCTTCCTTGTACGGCATGCGAATACGAGTGGCCATGCGGTGAAACTCAAATTAAAATCCATCCCGATGTCAGACGATAATGATAACGAATCACGTCGGAGGTGCTAATAGCTTGACAGCTGCGGATCATCGATTTCGTATGTACGACAGAAGCCTGACTGACCGTTCTCGCGGAAGGGATTACACGACCGTTAATCAGACTCTTTTTGTTCTACGTATTAGGCATGACGAGCGATACGGAGATTCTACCCGACTAACCGATCGTACTTGGGTAAATTATACTTTGTCACACTTTCCCTCTCGCCGGGATTTGCCTCTATAAACGATATCTCCGAGTACGCTAATTGCTCAGTTCTCGACGAAAAACGCTTCCGTAACGGTGCAAATAATTTTTTCTTCCCCCCCCCCCCCCCCCGTCCTCGACGAGAGAGAAACGCTTTCGTTGAAACGCGCTCCGCGATTTTGGGCCGCCTATGATACCGCGAGAATTTGAGAGCGTCTCGCCGAAGCGGATTCACATAATTCGCTCGGGGCGCTCGCTCTCGCGGCTTTCGTTCGTGCCAAAATAAATCAGAGGTACGGTATTTGAAAAATGGCCGGTACGGCCGTCCTAGTGTGTATATTCGGGTCGCGAGGGCGAACGATCCTAACAAATTGGTTCCGAAGCAAATGGGCGCCGCAATGCCGATTTATTATTATCTATTTACGATGCGCCTTAAATCACGCGTACCCGGAGCCAACGGCGTTCGCCCCGGCGAAATCGCGAAGAAAGCCGAGGGAACAAGGAGCGGGAAGTAGTACCGCCGAGATGTATTATTAACCGTTTAGCAATTTGACAAGCGTTGTACTTTCGAATGAAGTCGGATAATCGGCGACGTATGCAAAAGTGATTTATACGCGAACGGCAATTTTTCCCCGACGCCACACGGTAGCGATGCGTTACACGCGTTATTAACCTCACCTCGTTCTTTTTTGTTTTTTTAATTTTCTTCCTTCTTTCCATCGCGTTTACGCTGGGCGAAGCGAATTATCATCAACGACGTTCCAGCCTGTACCGTCCTCGTCGAATTAACCGCGTCGAATGACGAAGCGTACGCGCGTAACGTCTCGTCGAAACATTTAATTTTCATATTTATTCCATTCGGCGGGTCACGGCTCTCGTTCTCAGCGTCGACGATGCGAGGAGTCGTAAAAAATCGCAACGGGGATAACGAACGGTTTTTAAATATTATAAATCGGTACGAAGGCGTAAGTTCGAGTGTACGTACGAGACGCGGTGGGAAACACGACGATAAATCCGGCTGGCCGTAATCCGCGGTGTGTCGAGACGAAAATTTCGAGCGCACTCGATAATTTTTGTGGTGTAAGAGATCGTCCTTGACGGAGGCGTCTCGGTGCCCCAACGAGGCACCGACCCGGGTGTACCTATCGGTGACGTATTGACAGACGTGAACAAATGACAGTGCACAGCTGGGGGGTTACCCTGGTCGCTGAGCAAACCATCGCTAACAAAGCAGAGACCGGGGCCCAGGTGAATCGGTGCCCGGGCACGGAGCATTATCATATTATGCTCGTTTGTAACTACAAATTGAGTTACCCCCGCGTGAACCCCGCGGCAGTCCGCCCGGCAACACTGAGATATATATCTCTCGGGACTGTCAGACCGCGAACGATAGTTCGCGATCGATACCCTTCGTGCATCCCTACGAGAGGGATCAACCTGCCGGTATGCCGGTCCGGGAATCACCCGCGGGTGGGCCGGGTTCCGTTCCGAAGCGTCGATCCTCTCCTTCTCGCCGGTCAAAGGTGAAAAATGTTTGACTGCGCGTAAGAGCGAGCCGATTCGCGCGATAAGATTCGCCGCGGCCTCGACGTATCGTACCTAGCTCGAAAGTTTCATTTAACGATAATCCCGTGATCGATGCACCGGATTGAGGAGTTTGAACGATACTTTCGAGAGTACGCGTGGTCGATGGGTGTGTAGCGTAGACGTCGTGGCTGCGCGCGGTACGAGTATGAATGAGCGTGTGGGTAAGTGCTGAGTGTGTTTTGGGAAAAGTGGAAAAGCACAGAGTCGATTGCGGTGTAATGAAGGACAAAGGTGCTGAGACGCGAGTAAGATTTAACTTTAACGAGTGATTGTATTTTTAACGCTGCCACGTAATTAAATTCGTGTGTCGTTCATTTTAATTTCTATTCTTCTGTATTTTTATTAGATTTTAATCAGACTTTTACCAGATTTTTATCAGACATGTATTTACATCAGACTATATAATAATCATATAATTGTCTTTCTATTATTATAAAGAGAAGATTGTGTCGTGTGTGACCCGCTTTCTTAATCCAACGTTCAGTCACATTAACATCAAACAATCCCACAGATAGCACGGACGTTTCTTTGATGTATTAATTTAGGAATAATAGCCCCGTCAACGGACTCCGAGACGATCGACCGACGCTCTTTGTTCGACGAGAATCGTTCGATCGCGCTGAATTAATTTCGTAATTTCATACCGCGGCTCGATCGTAAGATTCGCGTGGAACCGTATGGAAACCGGAAACCAGAACCGACGTGAAAAGGCGCAACCCGTGTACCTTCGCTGAATCTGCCTTCCTGGCAGATGACTAATACTTGATTTGACGAGACAAGCATGAAGAAACTGTTATACATTGTTCCTTGATCATGGTTCCGAGCGGCGTGGGCGATGCTCGCCGTTATGCTTACGCGAGACGGCGCGAGCACGGCGTTTCGTTATTCGCGAAACAAAAGAGCGTCGGCCCGTCGTGGGGGAATTCACGTTTCATCGAGTTTATCTCGCGCCTCGTACTTTATCGGCGAACAGAGCGCGGTTTACGATTTTCAAAAGTGTGCCCATAAATGTCACTGCTTTGTTTACCGATCCTTTCGTTACCCTCGACGCGCACGAGGAGATAATTTATCGTCGATACGTATCCTTTTTTTTTTTTATTCTTCCACGGACGGATAAGACCAGAAGGCGAGGGATAATCGTTAAAAGTTGATATAATACGACGTTTTACGGCCGATATTTTTTGAGCGTACGAATTGGTCTCTTTAATTGGTTATTCGTTCACGCGGCTTTCTTTTTTATTGCCTCGTATATATTTATCCCACGGCCGGGACGAAAGAAAAAAAGACGCGTCGATATCTCGAAAACGAGGAGGACCGCGTTCTACCACGTTTGCGAAGGAATAGGCAAGATCGTCGGCGAATCCTCAAAGGACCTTCCCACCTTTACCGATTCACGGAACTCCGACCGGAAACAATCAAAAATATTCTCGTTGCGACCGTTTATTGCCCCGATATCTTTCAAAAACCGTGAATCACGGGACGGGCCCGAGTGTTAGCGAGGCCCTAAACCGAATGCACCGGACCGGTACCATAAAGCGAAGAATAAAAGGTTTCGACGCCACCGGTAGAACGACGCGAGAATATATAATGTCCCATCGCGCGACGGATAAGGGAAGGACGCTATCAAAGGACGTGCAAGTGGGTCGCAGTCGACCGCTTTCACGAAAATACAGAAGTGCAACGCAGAGAGGGTAAAACTAATTCGCAATATCCTGTGACACTCCTACCCTATTCCCAGCATCGTCTACGCGCGATGCTCGAATCGGATTAGCATAAATCATCGTGGGAGGACAATAAAGCGCGAACGGAGGGACCGCGACGCGTCATCCGGTACAAATGCGAGGGGGAACCGACCCGGGAGGAGAAGCGCTGTTAGACCGGCAGGTTTCGCGACGGCGGCGACTGCAACCGCATCTGCATCTAAATCTGCATCTGCGCGCGATTGCCCAAGCGAGAAGCGAGGTAGCTTCCTCCCCGGTGGTATACTCGTTTCCGTTGACCATTTAGGGTCAGCGGGGGTTGACAGAGGTCGTGTTCCAATTACTCAACTCCTCCCGGGGGCACCCACCTCCACCTCCACCTCCACCTTCGACACCCCCCCCCCCCGTACCCCGTCGCCCTGCCTCGTCACCGGCATCCGCGCCGAGGATGCAACTGCTCGAGACGACAATCGAGAGGTGGGAGGACAAACGATCGTTTACCTACGTGCGTCGCCTCGGCTCGGTAGGTTCGTTCGTATTACGTTATATCGCGTCTAAAGCGATTTCGCCACCGCTCCGAACGCTCAAAATAAACCTGTTGCGCCGTCATTTCGCTACGTATCGACGTTCCCCGCCGCCTCTCGTTTCCCATAAACTTCGATTCCCGCGCCACCACCGTCGCAAGAGGTGGGTATTACGATCGCCGCGTCACCTACGTCGGTCGGCGGGTAATTGAAAAGTATTCGTACATAATCGGGATTGTCATCGGACGGTGACAAGCGTTCGAACGTCACGCCGATCGCGCCAAGTGTCCCATCGAATCTTTACGATCGATATCGAGCGCGTTCGATCGGATCCCTGACGCTCTTATCTACCGATCAAGCGCACGCCTCTGGTCTTTCGGTTTTCCTATCAATCTCGACCATCGAGTGCTACCGCGCAGAATATTATTTCACGCGCGCCAATCATTATTCGCGCGTAATCGAAAAAAAAATGATTCCTACGCGCGAAAGATTGTCATCGAGCGGGCGGTGACGTATCAATCGCGCTAAATATCCCGACGTGGAACGAATACGAGCGATTTCACGCGTGTCGACGGGGCCCCCGCGGACAGCGATACACCCCCGCGTCCTTATCTATCAATTAAGAGATCGGACGCGTTGGCTCGTACAAAACGGGGAGAGGCGGCAGGTTAGCGGGGAAGCCCGGAGGGGGAGGGAGGGATTACTTACACGCTCGAGGAGGCGGGCAATCGCTTTGGGTATAGCCGCGAAGCGGAAACTTACGAGCTAGTTCTCGCCTTATCGCCGTTTACTCGACGCCCTCGCTCGCTCGCGCGCGCGTACACCGATACGATCGTCTTACCGATACCGATCGCAGAGTCCGTCCGTCGCGCGCACAAATCCCATCGTTCCGCGCCGCTCGGTCATTTAACTTACCCGTTCGCTTACTTACTTACGCGCCCCCGGTAACGCGACGCACACCGATTCCAAGCGGTAGATATACGAATGACATCGGCGACTATAGAGTAATTATCCACCGATTCGAAGTACCTCGCCACGCCGGGGCTAAGCGATGTATCCCCACCCCCCCCCCCCCCCGAGCTATCTACCTGGAAGGTCTCCACCCACGCTCGTGGCGGTACCACGGCGCAACCACCGTCGTCGAGTGCACCGACGCGACGTCGCGTCGTATTCGCGACTCGTATTCGCCTCACTCGCACCTGTGTGCGTGCCTCTCTCGCGATTTTACGCCGGTAGGTAGAGGGTCGCGTGTAAAAGCCAAGAATAAAGCCTACGTTGCGCCATAGACTCCTATCGCAATGCGCGCGTTCAGGATATATCTGTGTATTGGGCGTTCGCGACGCGCCATAGTACCGGAGTTAGTCACCGGGTCGTCATGGGAGAGACCGACGGGGACGACGACGGCGTTTACCAGCCGATCCTCGATTGTGCGAGAATGAATCATCGAGACGTGCCACGTCCGCCGACAGGGAGGATTTCCGCTAACTCGCGTCTACGTCTAACCTCTACCGATAACCGGATGTAACGAGGATCTCACCTTGAGAATTAACCCCGAAGATTCTACGATAAGGTGGCTCTTTTTGCCGGGACGGCGCAATTTTTAATTGTCGGTCTTTCTTTTTTATGGATTTGATGCGCGTGATAATTGTTTGAAAGATGTATGCGAACGTTACTCAAATAGAATGACACGAACGGGGTTTCATGATTATCTATTATTTATTAATGCGCGGCACACAAAAATTGTGGGATTTTGAAAAAAATAAGGAATGGGTAAAATAATTAATCTCAGTTTTTCGTAAATAAATGGCCTTATCAAAAATTTGTTCTATTCTAACACATGGTTCATATTTCATATTTCAAACGAGCTATTGCCCGTCAAAATCGGTCAACAATTATAACCTGCCAAACGATAGGTATTCAACGCCCTTAATCTGTTTACCCTACTACCAACGTCGATAGTCTCGAATGGTCTAAAAAGGCTCAAAAATGATCTAAAAATGATCTAAAAATCTAAAAACGATAAAAACCGATCGAATCGATCTCTTAACGTTGACGATACAAAATTTTAATGATAATTTTCAAGAGATAAGAAATAGCGCCGCACTCGACGCGGGACGAAGCGCATACGTATATACGTACCCGTGTGTACGCATAGGACTGCGGCAGAAGCAGTTACACTGATTGCCGTGTTTTCAAACTCGAAAGAACTCCTCCCGGTCCCGTCCGTGGGAACCCAACGTGCCCGCGCACACCGCGAAACACGTGCGTACGTGTACCGCGATACCTGTGTGGTCAGTCCGCGAGAAGAGAGAGGGTCGGAGTAAGAGGTGAATGGTGGCGAGAGAGAGGGACGAGGGGCAGAGAATAAGCGAGAAGGGGAGTCACTCGGGGCAGCTCATCACTCGCGAATTAACCCGCCGCTTCCAGTACCACTTCTTTCACTTGGTAAGCACGCTCGATTCGATCTTCTGATGAGAGTTTACGAGCATCTTGCGCCGCTAAACGGTAACGAATAGATGATAGATCACGGGCGTCGAACCTTACCCGCCCGGTTCCCCCGAAGGGAATTCGAGAAAATCTGAACGAGAGGTACCGTTACGAGTACCTGTTTCTTTTGTCGCTCGTATCGCGGGTCGTCCCACGTAAACGCGGTCAGGGGCGGTAGCAGTGAAAATTAAAATAACAAATGCAACTCGACCTCTCTCGCGCGTGCGAGACTTTCCGCGAAGGATGAGCGTTATTTATTAAACACGCGACGCTGGCGAGGGCCTGGAATTATATTACATTCGTAACGAGTCATTGAACTCTGATCAAATCGGTATTTGTAGTCCAGCAAGAGTCGGGTCAAGGAGAATTCACCTGAATTACCCCGCGTCAAAAATTAAGTGTCGATAAAATAGATCCTAGGATAGAACCACCCCCTCTACTCGTTTTCCAATGTTACGGGAAAAACAACAGCTAAGTAGCACTCATATTTACGAATTTTTCATTTTGCGATTTCGAAGCGGATGACAAATTTTCTCGTTCGTACTGTCGAGTTATCATCCACCACGGAGTACAGGATCGATTTAATGAAACTCCGACTGAAAATGCGGGGACGGATAAGCTGATCGGGAATCTGAACGATATAGGCGCTTGGACAGGCAGGGAACTCGCAGAGATCGGAGATAAGGGCCCGAAACAACGTTGACGCATTTATGCATGAGCACCGGCTGTCAAGCCTCCGGGGGTATATACCTTTCCGTAGATCGGCGCAGATATATGCGTACCCGGTGTATGTATGCAGTGCGCCTACCGTGATGGCGTTACCCTTTTGAACGGTCCTCACCTTTTTATCTCCCTATCCTATTGTCTCGCATCTTCGCCAAAAACGCGTCGCGTATGCTTCGGCATAATTTTTCAATTTGCTCGACCCGCCCCGAGATTCTATCTGCCGTTGGTCGAAATTGTTGGGGTAGCTCCTTCCCGAAGGAAGGAAAGGGAGGGAACACGAGACTGAGAGAGAGAGAGAGAGAGAAGTATGGAGGGAGAGAGCGCGAGAGAAAGAGGGAGGTCAGTTTCACCGCGCGTGACCTTTCGCACGAGAGGACAGGAGCCCTCCTCGGCCAGCAGCCTCTCCTACCATAACTTTTTTCGAAGCCACGAGAACCCGTATCGGTGCCCGTGGAATCCTGAAAATTCCCCATCTGGCGTATCGCTCTCCTCGCTCCGTAACTTTGGTTACGCGAGCGAAATCGCGCGAGGATAAAGGCGCGCACGAGTTCGAACCGATAACGTCGATCGCGCCATAACGGTGCCGGGACCGACCGTGAAATAAAACGTATTACAAGACGCGAGGGCTCGAATGACTCCGCGTATTATCGCTAATGATTATCGTTAGGAGAGAAGGATCGACGACTAAATTGAGTCCTGTACGTGATTCCTCGCGCGAGGGAAGTTCTCTACTCGACAATCGCCTCGGGCCATTCTCGGACCATATCGGTTTCCCCGTGACCCTTCGAGATCGTAAGATTTCCACCGAGAGAGAATACTCCTGCCCCCTCTCCTCCTCCTCCTCCTCATCCCCAATCCTCGAGATTTTATGCGACGTCATTGTATCGTTCGGCCGCGAACAAATTGTCCGGCGCAATTGTCGCCGGACCGGTACACACAAATTTGCCGGCCACGTCTGCGACGCGCCACGGCGTACGACTCTACGATTTTCGTCGTCCACCGGGTCTCTCTCCTCCGCTCTTCCCTGTCCGCGTGCGCATCCTCCAACCGAGGTCCTCCACCTATCCCCGAGAGCTGGCAGAACCTAATGGCACTCAAACCGCGGTACTCCGCCCGCGAAATCTTTTTCCATCGCGAGGGACTCTCGTTTCCCCCGCCCATCGGTTCGGGGTTCTGTAAAATAAACATTCGAGAATACTCGATCCCGCGTTATCTTCCCGTCGATAGCTCAGCGGCGTCGGTTACTCGCGGGCGTCTCGTCGCTAACCTCCGTTCAACCTGCGATCCGGCATTCGCCCGACGCTGAGAACCACTGCGGTGTGTCTGCGACCCATGACCCTTCGCCCACACGAGGACGCCATGCGCTGCAACGCGATGCAACGCGGGCCAGGGGCCAGTGGGAGGGCGACCGGTGGGGCCCGTTGGGCCCCGAGGGGACCCGGGGGACCCTCGGTCACCGAGCCCGAGCGGGCAGCCTGATCGCGCGCACACCGCCTCGCGCAACCTGCAAACTCGTACCAGCGGCAAAAATACTCCTCTCGCGCGCAAGACAGTCCTGCGTATGTATCCGACGACGGCCGGGGCTTCACCCTAAAGCCCATCTTACGCGGGTACGCGTTGCCGGTAACGTTTGCCGACCGACGCGCATTCCGCGCGCCATTGGCAATGGAGAGATCGAAGGTGGTAAACCGGGAGACGCGGACGCGGCCGAACGCGAGCCCCATCGAGTCGCTTTTTTATCCTAGCGCGCGCGACGCGTGATCGTTAAGTTTCGGGGCCAGTGGCGTTTGATAAATAACGGGTTTCGATGAGAACTAATCGCGTAACTTCGTTGCCCGACGACGCGAAGGCAAAGTACTCTGCCCGACGACGTCTCGAACGGGAATCCCCCCGGTTCCTCGATCTTTCCTATGTCTTCGCGCGATGCGCTGCTCGCCAAACCCATTGTGCCGTTAATAAATCTATCGATAAACGTTGTCGATTAATTAATATACGAGGAGGGCAATTCGAAACGATACGACCGACGCAACGTACCGTACTCGCCCCTCTCCTCGAACGAATAAACGAAGCTGATCCGGACGCAGTTAAAATATATTCCGCATCCTCGATTTAGCACGGTTTTCACCTGCTACGCTTGCGAGCGAAACTTAAGAGGCATATAATATCACAATAGCCATGCGTATCCGTGAACTCGAAGTCGAGCACTCGGCCACTCGGGCCATACCTCTTCCTACCTATAGCGTATGCAACACCGTAAACCAAAGGGAGGGCCGCTCGAGTACGAAATTGGCTCCGGGTGTGAAATTATTTCTTCGCCGGTTTCGCGATGATGCCGGCGCTTCGGCCGTGTGCCTGTGTCTATACGTGCGTGCTATATATCAAGCCAGTCGTTACCGGAGATAATAATGAACGTTAAATATGAAACGCGAGGCACAATAGCGGCCATTCGAGGGGTGCCCGTCCGAATAAAACTCAGCCTCGTTTCGCCGATAATGCGCGACGATATTGCCAGCGACGTTACTGGCGTACGGAGTTGCAGTAAAATTCTCTTGCAATTACTGTAGGCTTTTGTATAATGTTATGTATTATGTATAATAGAATTGTTGAAAAAAGACCTCAAGAAGTACTAGTCTAAATTTCATCTTTTTTTTTTTTTAATTGGTTAGCCTACAAATTTTTTAAATTTTGAACTTGATTATCTCGAATTGAGATTTTTGGACTCTTACTGTTCTTCTTCGCGCCGATTCAATTAATAATTGTACTCGTAAAACAATTGGTTACGCCGCATGTTAGAGCGATCCGTCGCATTCGAGTCAGCAGTCCACCGCATTTCGCGACGGAGCAATCTTTAACTTTCCAAACGGCCTCGGCACCTTTGAATACAACGGAGACGTCAACGAGGAAGCGATTAGCCAGCTCCGATTACGACAGCGCGTTGTTATCGGTACGCGCGATTCGTACGGCAAGAGGGGAATAAGTAAATCGAACCGTTCCACGAGACAACGGGACACGCGTGACAACTTTGTCATAAAGAGCGGACGACTAACGACGATGTAATTCCAAGCAGCGATCGTAAAGTTCGTAAGGTATACAAGCGCCTCGACTCTCCGCTCACAATTCTAAGGCATAATTCGCTGTCGGAGACACTTCCTTGCAGCTCTATCTTCGCGGTACAAACGCTATTGTCCCTCCACTCCACCACGAGCTCGCACTTTCTATTCGGATACACTCCCTTCCGAGGCTCCGAACAAGTAGAGCAGAGGTAAGATCGTGTCGCTTATCGGGGTACTTCTGGGAGGCACGGGAATCGACGCCATTCGTATCACAGACGCGTCCAACGATCTGATTCGGAGTATACGCGTTCGTAAAAAAAAAAAGAGTTATACGGAACGAACGAACGTGAGCATGAGACGGAGTTCATTTCACGAATGACGTACGCTTAACCCGAGGCGACAAATCGTAAAGCGTGCCAAATAGTGGTTTATGTTCAATTTTGGTTCGTATCGTTTCGTTAATGAAATGAAAATTCTATTACACGAATTAAAATGAAATTACGTATGGTCGAATGGAGTACAAATAGATTAAGTTGTGCAAAATGTAGATTTTTATTTTTTAAAATCCAGCGGGAATGTAAACGTAACGTGGAATCTTACTTGGATGCGTACATCGAATCTAGAATATTATTTGATATTAATGGATTACAAATATGGTGACGGAAAATCATTCAAACACAGCGGGAGAATTATACATTTCAAGTTGAAAGCAACTTTCTAAATGGTTCGATAAACAGTTACTTCTCTCGATACCGCATTCGTTTAGAACTTTTCAGTTACCCATACCCGGGAAAAATTCACTAAAAGCGTGGTCATTTTAATCGCTCGTTGATTAAATTGACGATTAGTAAATCAAACCTCAAACCTTCCAGGGAGCTAAAATTTTGTTACTCTAATCTCGCAACCGGGCGTATCATACTAATAGCAACTGTGGCGTTGAAAATGTTTCCACCGTTGTCTAGTATCAGAGTTATCCAAACAAATTTTGACTCGCAACTGGTCCAACGTTCTAGCATTCAAACGTAACCCCGAGTGTTTGGCGCTAAACGCGTACTCTTAATCCGTAATAAATTGTCCATCTCGTTTCGATATCGCGCATCCGTTACACCTATACATACCCACCTATACAGTCACGTCGAGGGTTACGGGGTGCCGAGTTATGGAATATGGGGGCCCCGACTAATTGTAAGAGAGGGAGTACGAGCCACGGCATGAGTTACGACTGACCCCATAAATTGTTCTCGGGTCACCCGGTAATTGGCGGGCCCCAATTCTCGCACCCAATCAGCGCGGGAAACCTGATGTACGATGACGTCACGTATTATCGGCGATTTACGCGATGAAATTAGGGTCCGCGGCTTTCTTGCGAATGATCGCATTAACGCGCTTAAAGAAATATACATTACTCCGGAAAGATTTAAACCCCGGCTTTGGTTCTTATCGATCGAAGGGTGGAGTTCGACATTCCTTTAGCGCGTCCCCTGCCGAGCTGAATTTTACTAATCGCAAGTGACATTACCACGCTATGTGTATCTAAAACGGTACGCGGTACAAGGTTTCGTATATCTGCAAAATTTGACTATTCTTTTTTGTTCCGATGCTGTATATTTATTTGTTGATGTTTTTAAATGAGAAAAATATAATGGGGCATAGAAATGAGTTTCAGTGTTCATGTATTCGTTTACAAACTTATAATTAGAATAATATAATAGAAACAGCACAAAATATTTTTTTAGGTTCACATAGGTCTAACCGGGGGGTACTAGAGATATCCCAGGCGTACATTACACGAGATAAGAGTAATCTAATTTGAAAACAAACTAGGTGACATCTGTCCCCCACGCGACTAACGTACGATTAAACACTCGCACTTCGTCATCGCGACAATGCAGCACCAATTGGAAGGTAAGAGAAGGTACACGTCGAGTTAATATCACGCCCGCGCGCAATCGGCCTAATTATTAAACTAATTAACCGCGCCGCGGACCGCCGCACACGCGGCAGGTGTTCGCTCGAACTAAGATAATAACAATTCGCGCTCGCAACGCCAGCGAGACACAATGTCGCGCCTCGGAAGTCGCTGACATTTGAGAGGATCCGGGGACTATTACGAACCGCGAAACGACCTGCATTAGCGCGCCTCGTGTCTCGCGGCGGATCGTCTTGTTCCTCCGTCGGGTGAGTCGGCGACTGCAGTTGTTATGACGTTAATCGTTCCGACGCTCTTAGCGGACCGCTCTAATCGTCGCACGTAGAACTCGTAGCCCCGGACGGATAACCACCGACGAGAAGGACGTAAGCGAGAAGTGGCGAGGATCGAAGAGAGAGGGTAGATCCGGGAGTCGGTCCGCAACCAGCTTAATCGTCGGCCGAGCTTTCGCGAGATTAATTGTCTACAATTTATTCATAAAACTATTAAGCGAGCGTTCGCGGAAGCGCTCGTCGGTGTAGAATAATTATCCGCTTAACGCCGGGAGTTTCCTGCAATTCCTGGCTTGCTCTCATTGGTACGACTCGCGTTCCGGTATTTACTTTGGAGTCGACGCCACTCGTGTCGGCGATGGATCCAGTGATCTACGATCGAGCGTGACGCGACGTGGAGTAATACGAGAATAGGTTGATTTATGCCAGGCGATCCGAAACGATACGGATACCCATTATCATCGTTTAAGCTCGTAAAGGATCGCCGTATCGAGAGTGAATAATTATTTTAAAAGATCCGACTTTCTTCGGAGTCGTTATAAACACTTTTAAGAGCCCCGGCGTCTAATGATAAATAACAGGTACAACCGTCCGTGTAACCGGCCGATCTCTAACACACTTCCACTTTTCAGAATCGAACTTTCTTACGGTTCTTCTTCGTCTACCGTCTCGCTCTTCTTCCTTTCTTTTTTCTCTCTCTTTTTTTTCGTATCGTCTCTGCCCGTTCCGATCTACTCGACACTCCGGAGAAATTGCACGTGACAGCGATCATTAGAGAGGTTAGTGGGGTTTCATTAAGAAGCGAACGAGTATCATCGATATCCGAGGGGCACGATGCCGAAATGACTGGTTTCGGTAATCCCGAGTCGGTGGCCCGCAGTTAGAAAGTTGAAGATTCATCGTCGTTAGAGACAACGGCTATAGAAGAGCGCGCGAGTGATTCGGTGAAACAAAAAGGTTTCACCGTCCCCGGACGGTAAGTAATGGACGGCTAATTACGATCCGGTTCGAAATACGCTGGCATTTCGATGGGATTGGACGCCTGAGAAAACCGTAAAACCGCGCGCAGACGCGCTGTAGAATTCAACAAACGACTTCCTGGTTTCTATGCGTTAACCGTTAATCGGTACGATTTTGCCGATAAACATTTGCCGGAGCGTCGTTCTGGCGAAAGAAAAAAGAAAAAAATAGAAAAAGATGTACGATACACGCGCGAGAAATACGTGATCCCGAAGCGATCGTTTAACCCTCGCGTTCGTTGTACGGCCCTCGGAGGTAACGAGTGACGATTCGAACTTCTCTGACGTCGGTGTGTACGACGGGCCGCTTTACGTTTGCTCGATTCATTTGCGCGCAGTTTCGTTTATTGAGGCCGGGTTTTTTGAGTATGCCGAATGAAATTTTGAGTTTTTGTATAGGACGTTGAAACGGATCCTCCTTCTTACAAACTCGCGACGGGATACTTCCGGAATCAAAACACCGACGTAATCACCGTTTGAGTCCGCTACATTATCTTAAAAAAGGTACGCACATGCGCGTGCACGTGCAATTAAAAAAACTTCCTAGGTTAAGTTTATCTTCAACCCCTCCGTATACTCCTATCATTATTAATGACCTATTATTTATTACTATCCACTTGCTTTACGCTAGAAAAAAACTGACCACTTCGAATTCTCGATTGGGATACATTGAAATTGTATATCCAGTCGATAGAGACATCGCGAGCCCGCCTTGCGCGCAAGTACGCGTACTAATTACCGGTGCGTACAAAAAAAAACCTGTGTGCACCGCATACGCGAGACCGTCTCTGGACATACTCGTCGAAACCGTAAATCTCACGTTCGCCGAATTACACGAGCGGTTCGGTACACCGAAGACCGAAGAAAAAGAAGCGTAAGGTAGGCCCGACGAAGGGAAAAAAAAGGAAAGAAAAAAAAAGTCGAGTGCTTCCGGACGGTACATAACAGATTACTTGGACGCGGCTCGAGACGCAAGTATACCGCGAGGCAATTTGCAGGCTCAATTTGCAGTTTGTACGCTTCTAATTTAAACTGCGGGTTTCGGCAATCTCCGCGTTTCTCATGACGACAATTCAACGAGCTCGAGCATCCACCGATGATGCCCTGGCACATCCGCAAACCTGGTAGCTCTAGCAAACCGCAAAACTGGCCTATTATTCCCCAACGACGTTCCCGGTCCCCTCTCCCCGACCATCGTCGTCGTCCCCGTCGCCCTCGTCCTCTTCGTCAACCTCTTCCTGCTGGCCGACGTGGTCCACGGGGAACGACGACGACGACGATGACGACGACGACGTTGTACTCGCAGCGGCAGCGATCGCGCCGTAATGGATCCTGCGAATTGTTACGAAGGAAGCTACCGACTGCGTCTCGTTTACTGCAGTCGAGTTCTAATCTTTCTCGCGGGTTGGAACGAGATTGTTCTGACCGCTTGAGCGCGAAAAAAAAGGTCCTGTCGTTTAAACCACAGGGGGCTAGGTGAAAAATACTCGTCGAGACCATCCGCGATGTATTCGCGATAAAGCGATCGGTGGGAACGAATTTGCGAGGATCGTAACGAGGGATCGTTTAAGACCGGAATGAACCGTTCGATTCGATTCCGTTCCGGGTACGCGAGACAGGATTCTCACTGGGAACGGAAGAAACGGTGCGCCGTGTCTCCCGATTACAAAATCCTTCCGTCGAGAAGATCCCCGATGAATCTCGAGCACGCGTACCTCGGAAAATCGCTGACCCGAAAGTGAGATTTTTGCCGGGCCAACGCGAGGGCACGTAAGTGCAATAATCCTTTAGCACGAGTGCTCGCTAGGAATGCATATTTCGCCGGTGGCTCGCCCACGCCGTTAGTCGGTAGGTCCGATTGTTCTCAGGATATACCCTGGGCTGGTTTACTCGGCTGGTTAGCTTAGCTGGTTAGTTCTCTGCCCAACCTTCAGCCTGGATACCCAGCATAGTTCGCCTACAGGTCCTACGCGCCGGTACTGTCTTCTCTCTCGAAGAAAGACGAAGAGTATCGCCTCCTCCCTCCGTCTCATTCTTCGCGTTCCTCTCTTTTCTCCCCGCCCGAGTCCTCATCTCGTTTCATCTCATCTCGCAATCTCGTCCTTCCTCTTCCTCCTCCTCCTCCTCCTCCCCTTCGTGGTCGTCCTCTTCTTCTTCTTCTTCTTCATCTCCCTCGTCCTCTTCCTCACCGCCTCGACTCTTTTCTCGCGCGATTCGCGTGTGACGCATCGCAGCCACCCTGAGAAACGCGCCCACGCAAGCAACGCTCGGTGCTCGCCTGCGATTCTTCGCCTGCAGGCTACACCTGCCGTATTCCTACCTGTACCGGGTGATACCGAAGTCCGGGGCCCTCTATCCGCCGGCCGAACTGCACCTGGCCACCTGCCTCCTCCGCTTTCACCGCGCATTGCCCCGCCGTAGATCTCTGTCAACCCGGGTGTAAGGTGGATTTTCGAGGCGGCTCTCCTTTGGAGTGAAAGCAACGGTGACATCGGGGGAAGCGTAACGTTGCGTATAAATCTTACCGCGGAGCCTTATCGCGTTGACTCGGTATTTTAATGACGACCTGGAAGAATCCGCGACAGATAACGCAACCGTCGAGTTTCGTTGTCCCGACGCTCCCTCCGATCGACGGCGATGGAACAAGTTTGACGCTTTGACGCGAGTTCCTTTCGTCCCGGCCAAGACTCCTCTCCCACCACAATAGCTAAAGGTACGGTTTCGTTATCACGACCGATCGCAGTCGTGGACGACTGCGACACCCTAGACACGTTGTTTTAAATGGGACCGGTTTCGTTACCACGACCGATCGCAGTTGTGGACGAATGCGACACCCTAGACACGTTGTTTTAAACGGGGCCAGTTTCGTTACCACGACTCTAGGTCGTCGGACGACCCGACCGATCGCATCACTGGCCGGGTCTAGTGCTGCGACTGATCGTCGGACGACAGGCACATTGAAAATAAAGATAGACAGAGACAGCGTGCACCGGCGAGTAGTGGGGGAAGCGAAAGATCGACGAATGATCAAAAGAACGAATGTAGCTGATCGTGGTAACGAAACCGGAGCAACGACGACAACATTTGTCCTGGTCGTCCACGACTGCGATCGATCGTGGTAACGAAATCCTACCTTAACGACGCAGCGTCGGACGACGAAACGCCGAAAAGCCAGATACAAGTAACCCATCGTACCGTGGAGAAACAAATACGTTCGCTCAGTTTCGATGAATCTCTCGCCGTGCCAGGACTTAAGGTACATCGTACGAGAGGGAGAGATCCGCAATACGCGTAATTACAGGTTACATCGCGTTCGGGCGATATCTCCGGCGGCCCTTTACCGCGTGCGCGCATGCGGAGCAAAATTCGTTAACGGTAACGGGAGGACGACCCACTTACGAACCCTACGAAAGGGCTGAACTCCGCGGATTGATTTATTGAGACATCTCGGGTGCGGACGCTAATCGGATTTTAATTACAATGATTTGCCGAGCGCCAAGCTCGCGAGGAGGATTCGAGAGGTTCGTAGCTCGTTTTCGTTTCGAAGAGCATTCGATTCGTCTAATACGACGCCGCGCGACGCCGACGTCGAGGAGCGATCGTTATTTGACAAGAGCGATGGACGGGGGGGGGGGGGGGGGGGGGAGGGGCAGGAGGGGGGCGAGATATCGAGGATCGTTCATTTATACGATACTCCCCCCAAAAAAAAGGGAAAAGATACAAAAAAAATCCCCGAGGGACTGCCCATCGTAAATCGGGACCGGGGTAAGACGTATTTTATTGCGCGGTCGTAACGTTAGGATGTTCTGGAGCCGCGTTGTACGCCATGAGTAAAGGCTCTGCTACGGAAATATTAATGCAACTTCATCAATCACGCTGCATAAACAGTGGGGCAAGAAAACGATTTACTACTTACGGCCTGACCAGCCTACCGACGAATGTATAGCACGCTCCGAATGCGCTCTCGTATGCCCGGAGAAACTCAGCGCGCGTCGTAAACCAAAGAGCATTCGTCAAGATCTTTCAACGCCCAACGGCTCGCCGAAGGTTCCCACAAACTCGGAGATGAAGGATTAATTGAAATTTCATTCGTACGATTTAGAAGATCTCGCCGATCCGTGGAACTCTGATCCCACGATTGTCCGCGACTCGGGGCGTTTCGCCGAATCGTGAGGTAGAGTTCGACATGACCCTCACGATACTTTCTTATCGAACGTTACGAAATTAATTCGGAGTGAGTGATTAACGATAATGGAACAAACCATTTAAAAGATTCATTAATGTTTAATTTGATTAATGCTCGATACAGCTACGTTGTCGAGACAACTGGATGACCAATGAATCGACCAAAGGGACCCAGAAACCCAGACAAGGCGAACCAACCGAGATTCGATCGGATATTCGAATTAGAAGCAATCGATCTATCGAAGCGTACCGTTCGCCAGGCAACCCTCATTCTCGCGAGTAAGCAACCATGAGTTCGCTGACGAAGACAAAGCGTAGAATCACTAATCCAACAGCTGGCGCACCGTGTCCCGTAAATTGATTGACCCTACGGTGCTACTTGAAATTTGTTGAAAGCGGTCACGGAGGTTCCAGCGCCGAGTGGACAGATGAGTCAACCGCGATTCCGTTCGTTCGGACGTTCTCAAGCGTCTTTCGCCAACGGCGAGGGGAGGAAGAGGGAGGGCGTGCGTGAGTTTCACCGAGCGCGTATTCCCATGAGGTCACGCGAGAGATTTCTGGATTACGATCCGGGCTTTTGATAGAAACTTATATGGCATGAAAACGGATGGCGCATTCGGCATTAAGGAAGTACGTGAGTCTAGAGCGCACGGTACTTATGGGTGCGTTTCAGCGCAGCGACGTGCGTCTCCCTCAGCGTCCGCGTCGTCCTCAAAGCGGTTTCCATTCTTTTGCTTCGCGAATCGCTCTTAACGTCCTTCCTAAAACGGCCGGTACCATACGCAAAATCTGATGGCTCAGGCGAAACGAGCGCACGATTATCCCCACCCCCTTGCCGGTGGCACCGGTAGAGAGTTAAACTTTAAATCCGACTTTCCTACGATACGAATTCAGTACGCACGGTGGTCCCTTCGCGGATTCGTTGTCATTGTCGTCGCGGGAACAGATACGCGATCCTAGAGGAGGGGGGGGTACAGAAGCGCGTTTTCCGTTACGCCTCGCTCGGTATTCGCGGTAGCGCGCAACGGTATCGCGCATCGATATATCCGCGGGATAACGGTGATTTATCGTTCCTACCGATATTCGTCCGTGAATTTCAAGGGGTGGGGGGGGAGGTATTATTCGCTCGGACGAGCGATGCATCCCGCATCGTCGGCAGCAACGCGGGGATCAACGTAACGCCGTTCTATACCGCGCGATCCTCGTGTACGCGGCAGCGCGGCGCGTTGCGCACGATTTAGTTGAGGTGTAAATCATAGGACGAGGCACACATAGGCACGCACCAACTCGAAGGGAAGCTAAACCTCTCCTCTCCTTTTCCTCGCCTCTCCTTTCAATGGTCCTACTTCATTCTCTCTCTCTCTCTCTCTCTTTTTCCCTTTTCTCTCGCACGATGGGAGCAACTCGTAGCGGGGCCATCCTCTAGTCACTAGGAACGGGCATCAGCTGCCTGACAAGGCGTATAATTAATCCCTAATGACGCTGGCATAAATCCATCTCGGTAGGCCGTTTGCGCCGTTCGCCGCTCGCGCGCCCGTTGGGCTTTACTGGCGAAATCAGCGCTAGCTTTGTCGCTGTCGTCCATTTTCCAGGTTATTTATGCGCCCATCATTGGATGGCTCGGACGCGACTTCGAAACGCGCCGACCCAACCGCGTCCACGAGGAAGCGTATCCCTCGTCAACCTGGGGTTCGGCCGACGCCGCGTTCATATCCAAACTGGCAAAGGGCCGCGGCGGCTTCCGAGAAACGTACTTACGTACCATCCTCGTCAGTTTTCTATCCTCGATTAACCCCCGACGAAAGGGGTTTTTCACCGAAGGCGATATCCGCGTGACCCGTGGATATCGATAAAGTATTCACCCGTTACGAGCGAGCGGTTGTTGCGTCCGCGGTGCTTTATTCGTTTAACGAACGATATTTACGAGCCGCTCGACGATATCACGCGCAACTTCCGATTTTATGCCCCCGTCGCGAATTTCAATTACGCGTACAGTGTACGGCGACAATGTTGACCGGGGCCGCGACCTCGCGCCCCAGCCACTTAAATTACACGGCCGACAAAACGCGACGGGACAATGGAGCGATAAAGCGGTTGGTTAAAAAACCAACCGACGCTATAAATCCACGCCGTTGATCTAGTTTACAGCGTAAGCGTTTTCTCGTGCGCTGCGGGCTTGCGCTGACGTCATCTTATTGTAATCCCGACCCACGTCGCGTCGCGTTGTCGGTCGACGTTGAAGAAGGAAAATGTCCCCCCCCCCCCCCCTCTTTCGAGCGCGCTCGGATTGAAATCGCGTGCCGTTGCCCATTAGATCGGTAACGTGTACGATATTTCCAAAACCGTGGCTTCCGCGGAAGGCGCAAGGAGAGCGGGGTTAATGGGGCAGTCCGACAAAAATGAATAAAAGAGAAGTTAATCCCACCGTAGACCCGGGGTCTCCCGATGGGAGAATACGTGGGATAAAGCCGAGGAGAAAGAAGTACCATATATACCCGTGGTGAAAAGAGAGCGGTGGAAAATGAAGCGTTTACCGATCCACGGATAGCGGGTCCTTCCTGGAAAGGATCGCCCTGCTCTCTCGAACACGAGCGCGTGATGCTCTCCTCCAGTGGTTACTGGAACTTAGCGTTTGTCTGGAACGGGCCCCGGGACGGGGAGGGCGAGAGGGGCAGGGGGGGGGGGGTGGGGGGTGGGGAGGGGCACGGGGTAAGAAGAAAAAGCCGAAGGAGCGCAGGAAGAACCGAGCCGCACGCGGCTGTGAACTCCGCAAAGAGGGAACTGGCGTACCGAATTGATGCACACGAAACGGCATGCCCGGAATGTTATAATCGCGAACCTTTGAACCCAAACCCGAGACTCCCACACCACCCGGGACCCGCGCGGTGAGCCCCGTTTCCATCGCTGAAATTACTCGTGTTACTCTCCTCTTCGTGCCGCTTCGTCGCTGATACGCTTCCACGAAAGCATCGGCGCTGGTAAACGAGCGCCTCCGCGTATAATAATTCTCGTGTGCGTTTCGCCGGCATCTCCCCGATACGATATAGCCCGATACGGGTCATAGATACAAATGCAACCATCGGCGGATCTGGAAATTAATCTCGCGAGGGAGCATAAGGGAGAACGGGTGAGGGGGGGGGGGGGGGGGAGAGAGAGAGGGACGCGGATACGCTCTCGTTGAAATAACGATCTCGCCGCGAGAGGTCGGTGAATTTTAAGGTCTATTCATATAACATTACTTTTACGGAGTTTCCGCGTGATCGTTGGATAGGAGTTGATCGCCTTAGGCATTGGAAAGCACGTCGTCGTAATTAAGAGGATATCGCGGAACGATTTCTTTCATTTCTTTTCGTAGATTATTATTCTCGAGAAAAAAAAAGGAGAAAGAGAAAAATGGCCGCGGTAGACAGCGTGAGAAACGTGTACAAGCTCGTTACCTCGCGTTCGATCAAAAATACGGAGTGGATCGCGGGGGGGGGGGAGGATTTGTAGGAAACAAAGTCAATGTTTACGGACGTAACGTGGATAAACGGTGGGGGATAATTCTGGGACGAGTTTTAAAAATTTCATGGAACCACGCGATATTTACCGAGCAGGTAAGTTGCTCTACTCCCACGGATGCCCTACGGGAGTCCTCGCCGACTTCATTTCGTTATACCAGGCGCGGTGGGCGTTACGGTAATTAATTTTTGCCCGATAATTAAGATATCGTGCGCAGACACCGAGATATACCCCGCGGTATTCTCATTTTTCAGGGGCGGGAGGTATCGCGTTGTTTTTCGCGCAACCCTAAGTGTCCCGGTGCTTCGCGAAGAAGTACGTGGCAAATCGTAAAAAAGAATTCTTTTTCAAGCTGCTAACTCTGGTGAAACACTGTATTCTAGCAATATTTTTTATCAACAAAAAATGATCTTGCGTAATTCAATTACTTCTCCTTTATCCCTACAGCTAAACGCAGGTTAACGTCTTGGAGTCAGGTGGGTTAAAAACTGGCTCACCTTTTGCTTAGGTATTCATGCATGGTGGGATGTACTTTAACTCACCTCGAAAAGTTGATATTACTCGCAGTCATGCAGTTTAGTATTCTATTTTAAATTTGTCGTTCAATTATTTTTAATTCTGTGCTACTTGGCTTTTTATTTACTTCAAAACTAAACCTACCGGTCAAATAATCGATTACGAAATAAATGTTGCTTTTCGGAAGGAATTTTCAGTTTATTGTACCAAATGATGCACAACATAACTTTCAGTCAATAATAAAATAACCAATCATATATTTTGATTTTTATATGTATCATAAACAGGAGATAAATATAACGGAATATAACATAAACCGGTCATTTTATCCGGCTCGGTAGGTTCAGCGTTAAAATCGTATGCCTCAGAGAGTTAAATAACGAACAGGCGTGGCAAAAGTATGATAATTGTCAACAAACAACGCGTCATCGACGAGCGCCAAAGCTAAAATCCAAAAATCTCAAACTCAACCGCTCGACATCTAACGCTCGGCATTACGCGGAATAGTGAAAGTGCCCGATCAGAATGCAACGTAAAATTTCTCTCGTCCAGGAACGTCACGACGGGTCACAGCACCCGGCGAGCATAGCGCTCTCCCGCGTCGAATTCGCCAGTTCGCCAGTGGTGGTAGCCGGGATAAGCGCGACGGAAGAAGGAGAAACGGAAGAAGAGGCGGAGGAAGGAGAAGGCGCGTCACGGAGAGAAGGAAACATCTGGGCCCGACGGTGGTGGTGTTCGTGGGGATTATTAATTGTTTCATCTCTGCCCTTATCCGCGCCCCCTCCCCGTTTGCACGACTAAGCAAATACGAGAGGCGTAACCGACGCCGTTGATGTACGAGCTTAAAAGCCCTCACGATCCACGAATTCTCTCTCTCTCGCTCTCTTCTTCTACCCTACTCCCCGGCTAACCAAAAGGCCGAGGGAAAACAGAGGAGGAAAAGAGATAGAGAGAGAGAGAGAGCGCCGAGGGGTTATCGTCTGATTTATAATTTGAGGCTCTCCGGGTGCTCCGCCGTGGAATACATCTCGCGAGCCCAACGTTTTCCGGTTCAGGAAACGTAATTGGTTGCCGGTACGATCGTAGATAGCCGCCGGTTCGCATCGACTGGCTTCGAAAGCGTCTCGATCGCGGGTCGCTCTGTCTCCCTCCCTCTCTCTCTCTCTCTCTCTCTTCTCCCTCCCCGCCCCCCGCCGTCCTACCAGTCGGATTTACTTTGCTTCTCTCCGGCGCGTCGTTATCTCGCGTAACATTTTTTTAATTCACGATTTAAATCACGAATATCGCGGACGGCACCGACGGCAGGCGCACGAATCGAATGGAAGAATCAGTTCCGAGTAGCGGTTAGAGAAGAGTCGGTGTAACGTTCGCGTTGCTCGCCTCCCCATCGCGATCGAGACCGATTATTTTTCTAATTACCCCGCGAGTTTGCCGCCGCCGTCGTGTACGTTTGCGCGGGGGGGAAAAAAATCGGGCGGGATCGTGATACGCGTCGGGACAAAGTTGTCGCGCTTCAACGCCGGGTATATAAAACGATGAAAGTGGATAAATAAACGAGCCGGATTCTCGATAACTGTTATAAATGGTCGCCGTCACTGCAAAGGTTTACGTACACCGCGTGCCTCGCGATCGTGGGTAATTAGTGGCAGGTGGAAATGCGCAAAATCTTCTACGGTGCATTCGCGAAATCAGAACCGATACGTATCGTTGCGTTTCGGTAATCGTATCGATTATTAACGATGATTGCGTTCATTATCAGAAACAAACAGGGTAATTTCATTATTAAACCCCTCGCGAGTTAATTCGATTCACGTTATCGCTCCTCAACGCGTTATACACTCTTAACGCTTCAACATCTCCGCACGGTACAAAGAATCATGAACGAAAGCTGGGCGTACACTCGAGTCACGAACGATAAACAACGACGATTAATCGACGCGCGTCCAAGGCACTTCCTAACGATACAATGGAGGATCGTTAACGTCGGGCGAGAAAACGTAAATTCCGTTAAAAACGCATTCGAGGAATCGGTTCCATCCGTTAAACTCGCGCGAGCGCGATTACGAATCCCGCGCCGCATCGTCGACGCGTTCCCATACGCGTGTAAACGCGTGCCGCACACGCACCGCGCGTATGCATCCGAGACGATTTGTTATAACCGCGGGCGCGTATAGGCTCGCGGGGCACATTTGTATCTTTCCAGGTTTGCCCCCCCTTGAAACGTTAACGCCGACATCTCCATCCGTGACGGCGGCGGCTGATACGTCTGCCTCTGATCGTGGACCACGAGGCAACATATCGCGGTTCTTCTTTAACGCACGCACGGATGCTGGGAGAGCAGCACGAGCGCACGCCCGGTGAATTATGGAGTGCAGGAACACCCACTTCCTGGTCCTCGAAACGTCGACTCCCACGCATACCCGATGGACCTGCCAGGGGCGCCTTGATGGATCCACTGTTACCCCCCCATCCCACCCTCCAACCGCCCCCTCCCGCCCCCTTAAAATCTCCCCGCTATCCGAGGCCCGCCAGTCTCTCTTGAGCTCGCTCTATCATTATTCGCCGAGCGATTCGTTAATCAATCACCTCGCCTAATTGCGCGACCGCCGCGCGCCACGTAAATTGAACTTATCCTCGCCGTGAGAGTGAAACGTTACGTTTCGCGAGGCGATTCTGAAAGCACGAATCCGTTCGAAGAGAGAGAAAAAGAAATTGAAGAATCTGACAGGCAGATAGGACGCATTCGTTTCGTAAATAAATATATTCCTTTTTGAATCTTAACGCCATCGAATCCGGGCGCCGCGGTACGAGCGATAACGCATCCGTTCGATACGTGAGCAGTCGTACGCCGTGAGTCGTAGGAAATATGTTTCTCTTCCGAGAACCTCTAGAACCGATTTACTTGCGACACGGGGTCGGCGGACGGGGGAATCGTAAGAACATACGTGATATCGAAAGGAAATGCCTCGCCGGACGTCAAGGAGGCGCCGGGAGTACGAAAAGGGAGGAGAGAAAGGAAGGAGAGAAAGAGGGTCCGTGATGCGGAGAGTGAATTCTGAGATGGGGCATAAATTGTTATGCATCCAGCATTCGACATGTCGGTCGGATAAAAGAGGGAGTCCCGAGACAATGCCCGTCGGCCACGAACCCCCTCGAGCATCCGGTGCGTTTTCAAGGAAGCTTTCGGAGCATCGTGACACATATCAATTGATTTTCACGGGCACAGGTCCGGCCCGCCGTCCCCCGACATATCGGCCCACGCACGGTCCCTTCGATATCTCGGAGAAATAAAAAATAAAAGGAAAGATTAACGAAAACGAAAAAAAAAAGCGTACGGGCGTTGTACGCACGCTAGCCAGACGACGAGGAGGAGGCGAGATCGCGTCGACTCATCGAGGTCGGCGATTCGATGCCATCGATTTCACGGAGTTCGGGCGATTTCTTTCGAGATTCCGACGAGTAGCCCCGACGCACACGTTCGAGTGGGGCATGCGTGTGTTACGATGCAGTTACTAATTTAATTACAATGGGACACCGATTGCACAATTAACATATCATTAAAATACCGCGCTGTAGTAATTATACGCTTTCTAAGGTGCATAGGTCGCAACCGTGCCGATTTGCATATCGTTCGGTGAATATAAATAAACGAGCCGGTACGGCAAAACATTTGACAGCGGCCGATCGTTCGATACCACCGGTATCGGACGACACGGGTAAGAGCGTGTAGCGAGACTTGCCGATCGGAGTAATTAGTCGGGGTAACCGCCGCGAGGAGACGAATGTCGCCGGATGTCGTTTCAGTCGCGCGATCGAACTCGCGTTATCTAGCGAATCGCGCGGTATTACGAGATCGAGCCGTATCGAGCGCCATCGAAGTGTAATTCGTCGTACGGTGGCGCCGAAAGATTATGTCGTCGATCGTCCTCGACGTGTGTCTTCTATAAATTCCGACGGAGAGCTGAAACGTCCCCTTGGAAACTACTTTGTTTTACGACTCGTCACCCACGTCTCGTCTCTATGCGTACGCGCGCACCATCACGCGTATCCCTCGGTGCGTATGCACGCGTCGCTCCACACATCGACAACGCTTCCCTAACCGCATCGCCGTTCTACACAGAGCACGCGCTGCGTTCAATGTAAAGCGTTAAAACGCTACGTGATCGAATTCGACAAACGACCGGACACTCGCCAGTCCGAGCCACCATTTCGCGCACACCGGGTGAATATCAAGGAGAGAGATCGTTAGAAACGTTTAGAATTAAGCGCACCTTTAGGCCGACGCTCGTACGTCGTACCGAAAAAATCGATTACGATCGAATTTAATCCATGGCAGCGCTCGATCGCATAAATCGATATTAATTGGCCGTCCGTATCTCTCCTTCGAACGCGCGTAACGGTTAGGTTATTATCAGAGTTTCCGGGCTAGTCCCGATCTATGTGGATTCGCGTTGTATGATCGCGTGGACGTTGGTATCGCCGCGTCGTGTTTATCGTACCTCCGATTTGTTGCGCGGAAGAAAATGGGAACACCCCGTCGACTCGCGCGTCCCACCACGAGTCGAGCGCGATTACGGTGCGTTCATTGTTATTAGCGACGGTTGCGAGTCGTGTAGAGAGCCAAGAACAAGTTCTTCCCCGAGGATTCGAACGCCTCTCGCTTCGCCGAGTCGTTGGGAAATCTCATTCGTTCGATTCTATCGCGCTCCTCCGACGAACGGACGAACGAAAGTCATCTTTCGAGAATTTACGGAGGTGTGCGACGCGAGTCGTTGGAAAAAGTCGTGACACGACGTGCAGAAGTCATGCGGAACGATATCCAACGTTCACCCACGGAAAAACATGGTAAATAGATCAAGAATTTGATTCGCGGAAGAATGGAGAAAATATTTCGTATCACTGGTAATCGAATTATTCGATCAACCGCGAGACGTTCGATGAAAATATTCTAGGAACAAACGCGAAGTACCAACAGTTTCGTTCGTCATAGATGAGACATGGAAAGCAACTGGAGCTACTCGTTTAACGAAACGATTCGCGAAACGGCTCGTTGCGACACATTAACGCGAAATCAGGCGTCCCGATCGTGAGACACGAAAGAGAAGCAATTACGTTGATGCCATTTGAAGCAAAACCCGATGCGGGATCACCTTGATCCCTGAAACGTTAGGTTCAGCGTCTTCGGCGTGTAACTATCTGTCTCCATCGCGGGCCGGGGGTCGCCGGTTCGAGCCTCTCGCTACCCATATCGCGGAATTAGATTACGTATCTCGGCTGTCCGTGATTTATTTATCGAGTCGGGCTCCTTGAGGCGTGCTAGCGGATTTCAACACCTTTTGACGCGTGTATTTACGATTATGAGAATTACACAAGGCAATTAGAGTTTTGCCGGGCAGTATAAATACGGGATAATTGTGCGCCGATCGTTGTATCGTGTGCGCGAGCTCACGGCAACGGCGGCGGCGCGCGTGTATGTGCGTAAATTGCATGCCCGCGGGGGAAAAATCGTGTCGGCGGATCATGAAGATCGCGAGTTGCGCCTCTCGCGTTCACCTACGAAATCGTTACACGAACTGCCCCGTCGCGTTGACGCGACCGACGTTTCGCGTGTACCGGCGATCGAGGTGGCGAACGAGAGCGTCGACGAATAATGGGAATCGTTGGACGCGAGGAAGATGCGGGGGAAAATCACCTTGGGAGTATCGAGTGTCTTTCGGTTTCGCCGAGAGGACTCTTATTTTCCGTGATCGGATATGGGGGATAATTCGATGTTACGTGAGCGAACGTTGGAGAGAGAAGCGAATCGCACGCGACATGAGCTTCTTTTTATAGCAATGCTAAGAACAATATCACGATTATTGTATGGTCCAAGGTGAATTATAGAAAAATAGAAATTAAACGAACGTGACACGAATCTAGTTACGTCGCAGCGTCAAAACTACAATCATTCGTCAGAGTCGAGTCTAATTCGCGCCTTGGCACCTCTTTCCATCGTAACGTCGCAATCGGCTCTGAGGTTCTCACCTTTTCCTAAAAGGCACTCGGCGCATGCAATCCTTTGCGCCACACATACACGCGCATTCATACTCCGCCAGGTGCACACTCAAAATCTCAATCGTCCGCATTCATACATCGCATCTCTCCAAACAAACTCGTCAATCCCACAGATATCCCTTTTATCGGCTCCCGTAATCCGCTCGGCAGATTGAATGAGCGATTCGTTCCATCGCGCCGCGTAATATCAAAACTTGCCACGGGGCGAGTGATCGTTATAAATAATTCGCGCGAGCGTCCCGACGTTATCGCCGAAACTGATCACGATCGAAATGATCCACGAGTCCAGCGTTCCGTCGTTTTCGCACAAGGACGTGGTAAGTTTCAACGGTGAAACGTCGACGGGTGTTCGAATGGGTTTCCTGGTCCGAAGGCATGGAGCTCGTTGCCGAGGCTGCCGCGGCGAGATCGTGAGAAGTACTCCAGATCACCGAGCAGGATCTACCAGGTACATATCGCTGGGCTGTTAGAGTCAGATCGCTAACAAAGTGAGGATCAAATAATAACACGTTACGATCGCGCTGCCCGAAGATAGATGGCGGTCGGTGTGAGTGAATAATTTGATAATGGCGGCGGCGGGAGCGACGGCGGCGTAGCGCAGCGCTTCGTACTTTTCGCCCCCGCCCGCGCACCATTCTAGGATCGAGGACGAGAGCGTTCGAAGAGGGAAGATGATCTCCGATCGTTGCTCGAGATCTAGCACTCGTTGCTCTTTTCCCTCGCCTCGTTCCGTCTCCTCTCTCCCACCTCGCCCTCTCTCTCTCTTTTTAACTCCCCTCCCCCTGTCTCTCCTCCGCGCCATCGTTCCTCCATTCCTCTCGCACTTACCTCGTACACCGTCTCATTTTCTCCCTCTCGCTCCCGTCGCTCCGCTTATCTGTCTTCTTTACTCTCGATCTTGAAAGATCATGCCGCGCGATCACGGGGCTATTCGTGATGTACCCGCGCGCGGACGGGTTATGCGCGCGTACCGCGGAGATCGCCATTTCTGAACCCCGTGTAAAGGGATATATTCTGGTGTTTTCGAAATTTTTGCAGACATCCTTAATGGCGGATGATTGTGTGCCAAAGGTAACCCAAGGTGAAAATGAGTCGACCGCGTTGCACTCTACCGCCTTCGTACCGCACGGTAACCCCATCGCGGGATACCTCGTACGGAGCGTACGGTGGTAACTGTCGATCCTTGAGAGAGAGAGAGAGTATCGTACTCGAACTCTCCACCCTCCCTCGCTTTAATGGACCTCTTGTGTATCCGGTAAACTCACCGTTTCGTAGGTAATTTGAGGTAAAGCGTACATACCTCTCGCGATCAACCGAGCAAACCGAGAGCGAATTTGTGTCAGCGGCGAAGATCGATAGTTTTAACCGGCTGAGAAGAATCTGAATTAGATTAGACCAATACACCAAAACACCACTCGCCACCCCGCGAGCTTAACCTGCCTACCGAGAAATCCCGTCATTACCGTTAACCTACCCGATACCGCGAAACGAAAGTACCGTTCTGTGTTTTCGTTTATCAGGATCCCGGAGTGGAACTCTTCTAGTGCATTCTCGCGTGCGTACGTCGTTTCCACTTTACGGAAGGTGATTCTTCTTCGCGCGCTCTAGCCAAGGGCATTTCGTTGTACCACGACTGCGGGTGAGTTTTTTCTCGTGAGTCGCGCGGGGGAGAGGAGAGACGGAGGAGGACGACGACGACGACGAGGACGACGACGAACGACGTACGAGAGAAAGAACGACGGTGGCCAACGTAAACCGGCAACAAGGGCGAGCGAGGATCGGCAACAACGAAACTCGTCGGTGAGGAGAGAAGAAACGGAGAGATGTTGCTCGCGGCTCGTGAGGATCAGGCATAGGTAAGTGGCACTTATGTTTAATACGTGAGTGTGGATGAGTAGTCGGTCCTGCACGCGATCCTCGCGTCGACCGAGGTCTTTTCTGACCTCGCGTTCGCTAGAACCAATTTCCGCGGATAATACGAGCGCACCGTGGGGCTCAAATATTCCTTTAAATGGAGCAGACTTACGTCGGTAACTCGCGGCTCCGATGTTGCCTACGCCGTTCGGCAATCGAGCAATCGATAACGCTCTTTTTACTTGGGAAAATGGGTGATACATCGTTTACGAGATTCGTGTGGAAATTAACGCTAAATTTTATTACACGAAATAATGCACAACGTGATTTCAAATTAATAATAAAATAACCAATCGTATATTTTTATTTCAAATTAATAATAAAATAACCAATCGTATATTTTTATTTTTATATGTAGCATAAATAGGAGATAAATATAGCAGAAATAACATTACGAGTTATTTTGACCGGCCTTTGGTAGGTTTGGTGTTAAAATAACATCGTCGAGGATAACTCGCAAATGGAAATAGATGGAAAATTATGGAAAACTTATTATCGATTAATTGTATATTCCTTTTTTCCTTCGAATAAAATAATATTTCCTACGCGAATCTAACTTATTTGTCGTATTTACACGTTAGATCGAGCGTAACTATATTTTTCCAAGGGAGTCCATCGGACTCGTTAACGATGAAATAACGAGAAATTACAAGCGTTCAATTATTCGAATAGCTAGACGATCGAAAAATTAATGAAATTCGTAACGCGACACGGTACGCGTTACAGACGCCAGAGGTGTGAATTGATATTCCAGTTTCGTTCGCTCCATCGTTTTAATATCGATCGGAGTTTCGAAACCCCGAGTGCGAGTCACGGAAAGTACGTCTATACCATTTTTCACATGCATTCCGTAAGATCGTTTTACCACCTTACCTTCTCCTTTAATAAAGTAATGGGCAATGGGAAATGCATTGCGCTCGTTTCTCACGAAAGGTAAATCGGGAGGCGACGACGCGCGCGAGTCGAGTTCTCGAGCGTAGCAATCCGGGGCATTCGTCGTTCGTTTCTTTTCGACAAACGAAGCCAGAGAAACGAACATCTCGACAAGCGAAGGCTTTTGCGAATGTAAATTTTCAAGTAATTCACCAAATTCTCGCGCTGGAGCGTCTTTAACCAAAATTTACCGTGACATACCTTGGGCGAATCGTTACAAATCCAAGTCTATTATGACACTTTCTTACGTAAAAAATCCGATGTACGCACTCTGTCTCTTGGCAGCGATTTGTGTACGACAACATGTCTATGAAAACAGGTAATGCTTTCGTCCGTAATGACGTCGAGATTGCGATTCTTCTCGACGATACTTCGACGTGTTCTTTCGCGATTGGTTCGCGATATACAAACTTCTTTTCAATTTCCAGGCCATCAAAACCATTGACGAAAGGAGTCTCGCTACAGGCACCGTCGATAGCGCTGACAAAGCCAAACGAGATCAGCCTGAAAACCGTCAACGACGTCAAGGATGTAAAGTCGGAGTGTCAGGAAAGTTACGAGAAGCTCGACAAGACCGAAAAATATCCGAAAACCGAGGACGTGGATTCGTTGATTTCGTGCGTCCATAATTTCGCGAATCGTGCCCGACGAATGAGCGACGACATTCTATCGAATTTCCCGGTAACTATGACACCACTACGTAACCTCGTTTACTCGTTACTCCGAACTTAAAGTTCTCCCTCGCACGAAAGCTCTGAATATTTATACACGTAATTGGGGAGGGTGGCAGTAAAATCGTTATACGAGCATTCCTTTTTATCCCCCCCTTGATTAGCGCTCAAAGACATCCGATCGTTCCGATCCTGTTTCGACGTACAGCATCCTCGACTCCATACTATATTTAACGAGCAGCGTCGGTAGCACATGGTTAGCCTGACGTAAAACGTAACGCATTAATGAACGCTTGAGGAGACGCGAAACTGCTGCTTGACTGAGATTCATGCGGACTAAAAGGGGGATTCCGCGGACGATCTTTGTCAATCGGCGGTAACGAAGCGGATAACAATTCCAAAGTGAGTGATTCATTCCACGATAATAATTTCCCTAGCAAAACCGTCGACGTTCGTTATATCTCCGTATTTCTATCCGTCGCACGCAGATAACACGAGGATGGACGAGGCGTATCGCATTGGCAGGCACAACTCGGATTCAATGCCGCGGCAGTGTTTAAGAACGAATCTCATCGAATCGATGGAAACTAATTAGAGATCTCTGTATGTGCCGCGTACTCATAATGGCGCCTATGGTTGCGCTGGCACTCGTCGAAAATACACGCCAAGCGAGCGTGGATAATTCGAGGAACGTCGATGCAATAAACTCGAGAATCACGTAAAAATCATTCGCTCTCGTTATTATCGATCACACGCGAATCTCGTATCGACTATCTCGAATCCCGAGAACCCGAACGATCATCCCGCCTCGGTTTTATATTACCGCGAGTATATGTCCCGGTCGGTCGTCCCACGAGTTTACGGCTCCCGCACGTCTCCCGCGCGATCCACTCCGTCCGGAGAGGATTTCCAAATCTCTCGGTCTTCTTCGTACGGTCGTCGACGCCGAGACGCCGGTCGGCGAGGGCTCATTTGAATTTTCCCGGACAGGATGCGCACCGCGTGCATTTCAATCCTCGGGGACACCCCGACGAATTATGGTCGAGGGGGGAGAGAGCGACGCGACGGAAGAATTGGAAGAAGAGGAAAGGCGGAGCACGGTTGCGCGGGTATACGTATGCGGATGGTAGTTTAAGAGCGAGCGCCCTGTATCCAGAGCACGTCCGGAGCGCGAAGGACTTATTGTCGTGTCCCGGACTCGCCGGGGCATTTTAATATTTCTGCTGAATGCAACCTCGAGGGGGGTGGGGGGGAGGTGGAACGAGACGTAGACGGGACCCACGAAACAGAAGGAAGGTGAGGACCGGAGGCGAGGAGTCGTTACGAACCACTGCCACTGGTCTTGCTTTCGACTCGGTGACAGGTGGTTCCGTACCTACGGGAACCCTTTGTCTCTTTCTTTTGTTTTTCTTTTCCTTTAACCAGGGATCTCGTTACGATCGCGACGAGACCGCAGTTTAGAGAACCTGGCGCCACGAAGCGCATAATGATACCTAGGATTTGAATACGTACGGGTGTAGGAGGGTGGAGAGCGTCCTCACTGATTCCATCTTCCGAGCGGTAACTCAGTTAACGTGGAACGAATCTGTTTTTCGAGGATGTCCTTACTGTCGATCGTAGGAGATGCTAACGGGTAGCGCGATCGCGAAGGTAATACAAATTAGCGAGAATAGTTTTTGGTTAACGGCATGACGATCTTTACGAGGTTTCGTCGAGTATTCTTTAAATTAGCGGTACAAAGATCACGTATCGGCAACGTTGACTTTCAAATTTTCTCAATTTCCTTGGAAAGCGAGGTTTACCGTTCCCTCGGTGATAAACGAGCGAGGCTAACCTACATTTCTCGATTAATCATTTAATTGACGATAAGAAGGACTCCCCCTCGCCAACGACACGCGCCGCGGAATCTATAAATCTCTGCGGAAACGTTATCGTCGGGGACACGCGATGGAGAGCGTCTACGGTTTCCCCGATGGTAAGCGAGCAAAACCGTCCCAATCAATGTGACGTATGCTGCTCCTCGGGGGGGAACTCGAGAGTTACCTGCTGCGTGCCGAGCACACGTTACGCGAAATATATTTCACCGCGGCCGAAGAAATCTATCACTCGAATTCGTCTGTCCTCTGTCGCGAATAGACTCCGGGCATCACTCGCTACTACCGGTGATTCACGATACCCCGGTCCATTCGACATACGACATTCAGATAAATCGTTGCAGGCCTCAGCGTGTGTCATCGTGTTACCGTGTTCCCTAATACCCCTCTATACGGTGCGAATCGCTCTGGTAGTCCGAGCGTGATACGATACATTTACATATTATGCGTATACGGTAGCCGCATCTTCCCCGTGCACCGCGAACAGACTTTCAATGCCGGCGAATGTAAAGGATCCGTGCTTCGATCCGGTACTTTTGAGCGCGACGATCTTGGAAAAGATTTGCGCTCCCATCGGCGGTTAAAGGCCAATCTTCGAGCGGGGCAAACTGAGTTCCGTGCAGCGGCGTTTTGTCGGAGAAGAAGAGTGAGTTAGGTTCACTTGAAAAAGTTTCACTCAACAGTCTTGTTTTTTTATTCAAATAACTATTCGCACATGGACAGTATTAATTTTGGGTTTGATTCAAAAATATTGGTTCCGGCTTCGAGGGAATGCAGAAATGGAAGATGAAGGTTCAACGTTTTTTAATTAAAAGCCCCAGTTGCCCCAGGTAGATCGAAATCATTCGATTGAAAATTGGAAATGAAGAAATACCTTAGAATATTATCGTGCCGCGGGAACATTGATTAAACGTGTAAAATTTAATACCGACAGATTTTTACCTGAAACAGAAATATTCTTACAACGCGTCAAATCGCAATGGCTCAATTCGGCACGCATTCAAATTCTTTCCCCCATCAACAATTTATTCATCAAGCACTGTTACCATTCTTTTATTATACGTATACATTTAATCAATTATTCATTTTTCCAATACCTAATCCACGCATCTCTACTAGAATCATCACGCGTATGGAGAAACGCGCGTTCATTCGACGCACCTTAACCGAACGAGGGTTAAACGATTTTACGGGAATCTCGTTGCGAGCGGGGCGAACCGCGAAAGTTCAAGCGACGGATGCACGTATCAAGAAAATTGCAACAGGCGTCCGACGGTCGTTCGCGGTGAGCTCGGTGCAATTGTTATATTGTAGCAATAAGAATTACATCGTTCCACCCGGCACGCGATCCGAGTAGTCGCCTATTGGTAATCCTAATTGCAAGTACCACGGTATTTGCACCGTTACTTATATAACGAAATCGCCTGCGCCGCGATGTCCGGATCTTCGCCGGGATGTCGGAGAACCGGTGTGAATCATCCCCTCACGCGAGAGCGATCGGTGAGCGTCCGCTCTGCTCCACGCTCGCCGCAACGAAATCTTCGTTTCGTCAAAGCGTCTTTGGTTTACGAGGGAAAGGCAGATAGGTAGAAAGAAGCGAAGTAGAACGCAACGACGCGCTTAAGTGGATGACTTATCGATTCGAACGCTCGGTCAAGAATACTCTTTGCGAACGAATAATAAGATAATATGTGCCGTATAAACGTAACGAGTGTATTTCAATTTGCGAAATTCTCGATGCGATAAGGTACGATCGACCACAGTGAAATATCTTTTCCGCCGATAGTTTTATGCGTCGCGTGATAATGGGGGAACGTGGCACAATGAAGTGGACCGTTTATTTTGAAAGTGGTGCAAGCCAATTTTTTTTATTTAGTTATGAATAAAAAGTTTACATTAAATTAATCACAGATTATGTGATATTTCATGTAAAAAAAAATGAACGGTCCAGGTAACGTAAATTTCCTCGCCCGTCTCTTCTTCAATCTTGCAACCGGGGACTCATATTTAGAATAATTTGACGGCACAACGTTTTTTACGGCTGCTTTTGCAAAAAAGGGATTACCACGGTTCGTAAAATCCCCTCCTCTTCGGTAATAAAAATGTAGAATTCCACCCGTAAAATCTAACCTACCCATATGCCGATGTCGAATCAATTAATACCGTTAAAATAATACTCTCGAATCTGTCTTTTCGATTCTCTCGCCGCAACATCGTTGGAATCGATCGAATCTAAAGGAAATCTCGGCTCGGTCGAAAGAAGGTGGAAAGGAGCCTATCTTGCGTAGACGTCTCGCGTCGCCGGATGCGCGTGTGCCTCCCTCGCTTCCGGCCGTAAGCCCGGTTAGGCTCATTGCCATGCTCGTCGTTTCGCCCGCCCCCCGGAATATGAAAACAAAATCATATTCTCCGCCCGTGGATTACCGATGAGCCGACCGTTTCCCATACCACCGTCGAAAACTCAAAAGATATTCTCACCTCCGAACGAATCAAAAGGACCGCCGCGAGTGTACTCGTCCGGATACGGATGGACCCGCGACAATACACGTGTACGTTAACGCGCCACGATATACTTTGAAAATATTTCCAAAGCATTCGAAACTGTTGCGACGCGGCGCGCGGCTCGAATAATAAACGAGCCCGGCAAAACGTTACCTGGACGTAACGCCAGTGCCGATACCGATAATTACTCGGAGATTAGGGAGTAATCTAAATCCAAGAATTGATGCGGGTACTTTGCGTAACGAGTACCGACATTCGCTATGAATCTCCCGTTCCCAACCGTAAAAGGTGCAATTTAAAAAAAAAAAAAGAAAAAAAAGAAGGAAAAGAGTTTTTCTCTTCAGCCCGACGCCACGAAGAACCGCTGCCCTTTGGCTGGCGTCGTCGACCGGCCCAGTCAGCACCTTTCGTCAGGGCAACGCGGTTTCTCAAGATCGCTCGTTAAGCCGGCAAAACCTACAGCTACGTAATTGCGGCAATCATACGTTAGTTACGTTAATAACTTTGCATTATAAATGTATTAAGCTCGAATCCAATTACAACCGCCGGTGAATCCATTGCAAAATGATGCAAAAGTAACGCCGCGTTCACGGCGCCCCTTAAGTTCAAGTCGATAAATAACTCGAAACCCGAAGACGCGGTTAATTCGAGCGTGTCGACGCTCGATCGTCATGTTCGGGATCTCGTGGTTTAATGCGGCTGAATCGATTTCAATTTCTACTTCGCGTCCGCTGCGCGGAGAGTTCTCGGGATTGAGTTTCCTCGAAGTCACCGGAGAGCCCCCCCCCCCCCCCCTTCCAGGCCGATACGAGCGAGAACCCGGGAAGAGAGAATTGGTTCAAAGTTACATCGAGCACGAATCGCGCGCGCGCGGCAATTAGATTAGAATGTATTTCGCGCGTCACTCGTTCGTGAAAGTTCGCGGGAAGAATCGACGAGTCGTTATTCCGTGACAGCGCCGGATGCCGTTTCGAATATTTTCCGCAATTTGCGATCATGAACGCCCCCCGTATATACCGCCGAGGCACATCTGGTGCATTCGTACGTCACGCTCTCCAACGATTTTAGCGCCCGTCAGCGGCTACTAGCCGACTCGCAATCATTTCCAATCCCCGGTGCATCAGAGCGGAACGAAGTTGAGCCAATTTTTTTCCCCGTTCGCCGTTTCATCTGTTTTCGATGCGCGCCGGAATCGTCGTCGAGCGCAATCCGGACGTCGTTATGTTACGTGGAACGCGTACTTGTACTTTATTCGAGATTATTTGAATACGATGGAACTCGGGTCGTACGAACGGCTGATTAACCCATTCGAGAATGATTGCACACCGTGCGCGTAATGCATTTCTTGATCAAAAAGACGACTTACGCGCCGTGTGTGTGATAATCATGAACAAAGAAAATATTTTCGCTCCTGAGGATCATCTTCGAAATTTTTCTTCGCGTCCAATGAGTGTATCTTTTTTATAGAGATACGCGGGGATGGAATTGCAATTGTGAGAGTATGAAATACCTTGCGAATAATTGTCGAGCATCCGATGAGAATATACTGTAAGACGGTATTTAAATCGTAGAGGTGTGTGATGCGCAGAATTAACACATTTGAATAATTATTAAAGACATCGTTCAAAGTGTTTTCGATAAATATATATTTTCTGCATACACGTTATCCGAGTTGCATTAAATAAAATTACGACACAAACTGCTCGTTTGCGATCAACGACCGCTCGACGACAACTGACTACTGCGAGAGTCCGGTGACGATTGTTTTTTGACGACCAATCCCAACCACAAATTCCAATCACGCACACACACACAATGACCAGGTATTACCACTGTGTGACCTCCCCACTTATTATCACGAGACCCTCGGATCTCGTATTCATTGTTTACACGTGGGGTGGGAAACCGAATGAAACTAAACACAGAGAAGGATTTCAGTTTCAATGCAGGTAAACAGTTCTTCTAAGAACATTGACAATTTTTCGAATCCACCGCAAAACGATCACGTATAATCCTCAAAATTCTGGTTTCAAGATATTTATGTCATAGAAGGAATTGCGATGAACCACCTGAATTTTTGTACGATATTTCATTTCCGCTTGATTTCATGTTGAAATCTAGATTGATTTTATTTTGACAAAAATTTAATTCAGTTTATTGACGTTGACGCTGAAACGCAAACGTTGGATAGCGACGCCAAATACAAGGACGCGCCGACGAATAGAACGACAAAAACGGACATAGAGGATGCGCCGAACTAGGCGACACGCAAATGCGTGTACGCGAATTGCAACGGTCGTGAACCCGCTCGCTCGTAGAAGAGCGAGTGTCGTTAATGGCAATTAGCCGTATGTACGTTGGAAAACTCGGAAAGTTGCGAAAAAAAAAATACCGTCAACCGCGGTAATATGTGAGAGAGTAAGAGAGAAAAAGAGAAAGAGAGAGAGAGAGGGAGAGGGAATAATAGAGACAGTGAACTGTGCTGCCGGGCGGCATCGACGACCGTCACGGAAGGAGGGCGTTACGCACACGCATGTGCGCGCGATTGTGTCAGAGATGTCATAATCTTACGTAATTGGGAGCCATCGTCGGGCATTTGTAAGCCGCACGCATGCGAGAGCGGGTTGGTCGACCAGTACGCACAGCAATTTGCTTTGATTCGATATTGTAAACTGTGTCGCGGCAAAAGTGATGTCCGTAGAGCGCTTTTAGAAAAGTACAGAAATATCGTCGAGCGTTACATAGGGAAACGGGGTAAAACTGGTTTGCCATTCGTAAAACGCGTCCATCGGGCGACGGGGATATAGTTGCTAAAGTATAAACACGATTTATCGTGACACCTGAAATAAATTATTCCCGGCGCGTAGGTTTTAATAATTACAGTAATACAACGCTGAGTTATTACTTGTAAACTTCTCATATGGGAATTAAAGAAGATGCAGGTTGAATTATTCATGGAGCAGGACCGAAACCCGCTATTTATCTGATCATTAATCGGCAGTCTCTGTTATAATTAATTTTTTTTTCTCTCTCTCTCTCTCTCTCTTTCTTTTTTTCTCTTCCGCTATGCTCGTACTCCAGGTAGTAGTCTATGGCCTGTCGTGAATCATGGCTCCCGTCCAGCCTAATGGTAACGGGGGAGAACGTTACCGACGCGGCGACAAAACATTTACGCTCGCGCGGCCACGAGGTCGGCCAATTTCTTTCGTAATCTTCGCCCCGATGATATGCGAGGAGCGCACCACCCGCGACCATTATGAAATAACGATATATATATTCCGCTCGACGACTCGCAAGCGCGGCCTAATATCAAAGTATTACAAATACGCATCGGTTTCGTATCGCGACGCGAAATAAACCGCAAAACGACACGCTCGAACGCGTTCGGTTTTACAGTCCACCCGAGATGCTTTCCTCCCGTGTACACTCTGGTATTCCATATAATAAATCAATAGAAATAAAGCTCGTCGTTCGTTTCCGAGCGCGTCGTCGTAAAAGCGGGCGGATCGAATTCATCTCGATGCGATTTTAATCGTTACTTGATTTTATGCCGACTGATCGTATCGAGAGGCCGTCAGGAGTATCACGGTGGCCGGGCGAAGGGGACGCAACGGTAGGCGTGACAGGTGAGAAGAGGCGCTTGGCAATCAATCGGGTAAATCGATAATTAAGCTCGATCGGGGATGCTGATCCTGACGGCAAAAACGGGGAGACGTGCTCGTACGATAAAACACCCACGGTGAGGAACGCCGGTAGGTCGTCGTCGTCGTCGTCGTCGTCGACGACGTCGGGGCTTCGAGTGAATTCTACCGAAGGAGAGAAGGAGGTTACCGCTCATTATTTAAACCACCCTCGGGAAAAAGCGGTCTCGGGGAGCATCGCCGCCTCCCCCCCCCTCCACTCCTCCGTCTCTCTGCCCCGTTAAAGCAAATTAGCAAATCTAACGTAATAATTAAATTATCGCCGTACGGGCCGTGCAGGTAGTTAAAGACGCGCTGCCCGGTGCGGATCGTGCTAATGAACCGTCCCGCGCAAATGGCGGTGGGAATAAATTTGAATTTCCATTACGTCGGCGTTGATGCTGCTCCTGTCTTCGTGGAGACGAATCTTTTTGATGTAGAAGATCGAGAGGAAAAAGGGGGGGAAGGGTAAATCAGTGCAAACGCGATTCTTCCTTTTTTCATGCTTCCCCTGCGAGTATTATCGCGGAGAAACGAGTGTGCGATATTACGTTTTCTTCGCCGAGACGTTAACTCGTCGTCGACGCAAGGAAATTATGCCCGCGAATATCTCCCCCCCGCTCGACGAGTATTTCAGCGGCAATTTAATCCGAAGAATAATCAAGCGTACGAGGCGCGTATGAGAAGACGCGAGTTTAGCGATACCCACGGACACGGAATAGTCGTTCGCTCAACTTGGAAATATAACGAATGTCCGGCGTTATTAACGTCGAGCCATGACCATAAAAGCGGTACAAATATCTGACATTTACATCGTTGCATATTTATTGGCATTACTTTGCATAAACGGCCCTGAATATACATGCGCGTCATCGAGGATCCGCGATAGCGAATTTCATTGACTTCAAAGGGATCGTGTGGCAATTATACACGACTGGACGTAATGCGACACATCTATATTTACATTTCATTTTAGCTGCTCCCCCCGCGTACCCGGCTGGTACCCTACGGTTACGGTACAGGCCGCTTTAATTGCGCTCTCGCGTATGTCCCACGATCGTCGGGACGCGTATGACGAGAAAAAACTCACGTACCGCGGATAGAGAAGCAAATGAACAACGCGCGGTCGCGGCCATTTGGAAACCTAATTCACCTACTAATTCGATCGCACGTGTGGGGGTGGGAGTGGGCTCGGGAACGTCTTCGATCGAGTATCGTCGGGTTAGCTCTTTGGGGTTAGGTGGGTTAAAATGTGTACCACCTTTTGCTTAGTTTTTCGTACATGGTGGAATATTATATCAGGGGTAGCGGAAAGAGATATATTATTTTGTAGAACAGTATAAAACTGTACTTTTTCTTGATTTTTGTTACAGATTATTATAAAATGTAATTTCCTTCACTTTTTACAACATTCACTTCACTTTTTTTTTTATACGGGTCAAAACGCATTAGCGAGTCGTTGACACCGATGCGATTGAGATTAACGAATTGCACTTGGTGTAGAGAACTCTGAGAATTCTGTGCAACTTAGTTTTTCTTTCTCTTCAAATCTTTAAAATCGTGTGGCTCAAAGAGTTAAACGACAGCATCCCGAGAAAACGACGCGAAATTATGCTTGACGTTAACTACCAACATCAATTTGTTTGATCAAACTACGATAAACGATCGCTCACCTCTGCTCGAACGAATGAAAAATCACGCTCCACGACTCAATCGCGTTGTGCTTTTAATATCAAGGTCCTCGAACCGTTCTTCTAAAAAAAAAAAAAAAAAAATCCACGGGTAGGTAAACGACGGGAGACGAGTAAAGCGCGCACGAGCGGGACGATATACGAAACCACGTAAAGGCATCGTTGCCTCATTTTCATTTCTGTTGACGAGCGATCGTGTGTCTTCGCGCAAAAGTTCAAGATGCCGATTGCGAAATCTGAATCCGCATTGAGCCGTGCGTGGTGAGGTGCCAGGGTCGACACGTTCGATCAAGCCATCACGATCGGGGGCTTCTGTCCTAACGGAGATCGGGGCCGTTAATTAACGAATAACGTTTTTTGTTTTTTTTTTCTGTTTTTTTTTTCTTTGAATTTGCGTATCTACTCTCGCGCAATTAAATCTCTCCGCGCGCGCACACGCGAGAGAGTGACGCATGAGCGCGAGGTCGTCGTTCGAACTAATTAGCACATTCCACGGGATGAGGTTACGAAAGCCGACGATAGACGCTCCGTAATAGGAGCGCCGATATACTCGCATTAAAGTAATCGACATTCAGGATTTATTATCCGGATACTTTGTCTAATATAGAATAACTCGTTGCGTCAATCGAGCGGGGGTGGTGGGGAGGCTACGGCTTTTCATGGCACCCACGTAAAGTAGTATTTCATTTGGAAGTTTCTTCGGCGGCGCTGCTAATAAATTCTTATTTCTAAATGGCCCCTAATCGGATATCGGTAAAACGTAACTGAACTTCTCGACGTTAATCGGGAAGCGTTTCGTTCGGCAGCCTCTTCGCCGTTGCTCCAATGTATTCTAATTTCGCAACGATCGCTAATTGGACGTACGTAAGATGTAACTAAATTTCCCCCCGCCATCGGTGACGTCGGATGGCATTTCGTTTCGAAGTTAAATCAACGTACCGATAAACACCGGGTCTCTAAAGGGGTCGTTAAGCGAAGTCGAATGAACCGCCGCCGAGCGTTTCAGCGATATCGGATTGCGCCTCGTCGCTGTAAACTCTCGACTATCGCCAGTGGTAGGCGAATTAATCGACGAACGGGGGAACGTTCGAGACAGCTCGATTTAATCCTAATTCACTTTTATATTTCGCGTATGCTCGGATGGTGAAAGAGAGAACGGCCCACGCTTGCCACGATTAGAGTTGCCTGGCCGCTGAGCCAGCTGACGCGAATTACGGGAACTCGGGGGGTCTTCGACAAGAGCGATTGGCTTGCTAGAGTAAACATATTGGCTAGATAATTCTTCTGCGACGGGGCTCGTCAATCATCGCGGTCTCGCGCGACATTGAAACTTTTAATCCCATTAAAGTCGTTTCGATCGTCTCTAAAAAAATGTTTAAATTCCCCGCCAAGAATACACAGCTTTTAGCGAGACGATCTTCAGCAGTGGACGGAGATTCGAATGAACCGCGTTGGCACGCGGTCATCGAACAATATAGTTTTCCCGTCGATGCGCGCGATCACGGTTCGCTCGTTCGATATTGTCCCGCCTCGTAATGACACGACGCTCCGGCTCACCGGTCGCTGACCGCAATATGTTTCCGGAAAACCGCGCTCGGAATGATTGCGACGCGACAAACTATTTCGTACCCCGACGATACGGTGAAAGCTTCCGCTTTTATTTCTTCCGTTCGCCTCGGGAAATTAAAGTTTCGCCGCGAAAGCCTTTTACTCGGCGCTACCGAAGGAACATCGCATTTCCCTGTCTTAATTTGACCGTAGGCCAGGGGTAAAGACCCAAAGGTTCGTTTCGCGTATAAATACTCATACGCGCTTACGCGCTCGGTCATTTACATTTGAATCCCCGGCGAATCGGCGGTACGGTCGGGAAACTTGTGCGTATCAGAAGCACAAGTCACCGACGCTCGTACGTACGTACGCGATTCTTTTGCCACATCCCTCTTTTTTTCATGTAAACTCGTTTCGTATTCCCGTGCTAACGTCGGTGGCACGACGCCACCGTACATTCTAAGAGACTGACTCATCCGAGTCCAGTGCCTCTTCTTCATCGACACAGGACGCTCCGCGTCTGGTCACGTCTCGTGGCAACCCGAGGAGCCGCATTACGCACCCTTCGTACACGCTTCTATGCGTTCACGCTCTTAACCAGGTGCCTACCGTGTATTATCTCTCGCGTGCAATCACTCTTGCTAACGCGGAACACGTTTGCCCTCGCATGACAATGAACGGGGGAATGCGCGTAATAACGAATAAACGTCGCCGGGCGTGGGCGTCTCGAGCGGTATCCGCTCGGTCGTCGATTCGATTGAAAGCGTCGGTCGTTGATTACCGAAAAATAATGAAACGAGCGTCGTATCCCTCCGCCATCGTTATCATCGAATTCCGCGCGGGATAAACGAGATTGTACGTACGCGCACACGCGCGCGCAGGGGGGTGGGGGTGGGGGAGGGGGCACACGTTGGACGTACGCGCACTACGGTACGCAGGGGCTCACACGCAAATACGAGAGTGGCCGTCGATGCGTATCCAGCTATCCACGTGCCGGGCGTTGCGTGCGACACGCCCAGTGCGTGGCTCGTACAGCACGCACATACGTACCGCGCGAACCCGAGATTTATGCCATTGGCCGCGCAGCGCACCGCTCGTTTATCGGCCGTTCCACGCGCGCGAGCGTGGATCGGACGAAACGAGGAGAGGTAAGCAGCGTGTACATACCCCGGGACGATCTCGTCCGATCTCCTCGATCTCGTCTCTCTCGAGGGAGAGAGACCCGGCCACGCACGAGATATCATCGTCGGTGGCCAATGGGGGCCGCCGCCTTCTCCAATGACACGATCGCGTGGAGAGCCGCGACGCCGGAGATATCCTCGATTTTCATTCGTTACCGCGAACGCCTGATTATCTTCGTTAACCCAGATGGGGGGGTGATAAACGATTCTAGTCGTTACGCGAACGATCGCGCGTACGGTTCTTTATTTCCTCCTCGTCTTCCTCTCCTTCCTCGTCTTCTCTCTTCTTTTCTTTTATCGCGAAGCGCTGAAATCTCGGCCGAGATCCTACCGCTATTAATTGGAGTAATCTATCATGGGATCGCAAATGTCTTCCGACTAGCCGTCGTACAAATCTATCCTCTCCGTTATCTCGCGATGAAAAATCGGGAAACGTTAAATGGAAACGGAACAGGTGCACGAAACGCGGCCCCTTATCCTCCTTTTGTCGCGATCATCGCTCAATCCACTTTCGTTCTACCGCGGCGAGGAAAATCGGCGCGCGGATGGACGCGGGTCAGGCGGCAGGTGCGCGGTCAGGTATAATATCGCGTTGATCGAAGCGAGCGCACCTTGATCGGGGCGCCCGCGCCTTCGTCCTTCGCCCTTCGCGATTCCCTTCGGCGGCAAATCGGCGAGGGTCAGTCAAGATGGAAACGCAGTACCGTCGCGTCGCGTCTCGTGCCGCTGTCGCGGGAAGAAACTGTAGAATGTGTAGGATAAAAAGAAAGGATTAAAGTCAAGATGTATCCTCCCGTTTATTTAGTGAATGAAAGATTCAATGCCGATGCGGGCTGTTCGATCGATGCATTTCGATTGGCTTCCCGCGCCACGTCATCGACGACGTCGGCGTCGACAGCGCCGCTATTGTGGCGCCAGATCTGCAGGAATTACGGCGAGCAAACTTCTACCATGTGATACAAATTTACTACAAGCGTATATTTTTAATCTATTTAAATGTATCGCGATCACGATAACGTCACGCTACACCTGTCGCGCACACCCCCTACACTTATCACACCGTGATAGTACCTGAGTTGACGTGACGCGACGATAGTGCGTTTCCAGCTTCAGTCCACTTGGAGTACCGGGACTGGGGGGGGGGGACCGAAGAGGAAAGAATGAAAGAATGAAAGAAAGCCTGTAGAAGGCGGGGGGAGGGGGGTGGGGGATACGCTAGTCCGAGTTTCCGAGAGCCGGACCCTCTCTCCGCGCCACGTTGTCCTGGCGCGGAGGCTTGCCGGATACGCGTTCCCTTGCATCTGTAACGAGGGATGAGCGGTGGCAGTGTCGTTGCGCACGGTGCATAAAAGCGCAGTCCTCGTCGGGCGCACTCTCGCGCGCTCACTACGCGCCCGGTACTTATCCAGCCCGGGGCATTGAAATGCAATCCCTCGCGCTGATGATTTATACCTCGCCAATGCCCGCCCGCGGGGCAGGATGTCGCACGTCCCTTCTTTATGTCTCTATCGTTCGCCTCGAAAATATCCCGCAGCGCCAAAGCGCGCAACGCTTGACACGTACGGTACGTATGTACGAGCACGATCGGCGCCACTGTTAGCTCGCGGAGCGAATTCGAACGCTCCCGAACGTTATTCCGATATCACGGGGAAGGTGCGTCGGGGTCTCGCGATTTGGAGCGGGAATTTTTTCGACGCCGAACGACGATAATGTTCGGGAGAGGCGCTTAAAGGCGGGTCGACGCGTGCGCGGTTTCGCGAGGCCGAGATCATAGCGGGGCTTATTTTTGAATTTGCCGCGAAACGGGGGTCCACGTATACGCGGCATACGCGCGAAGTAGTGGTACTGCACGGATTAAGTACTATTTGTAATGTATCGCGATATAGAGCCGTGCGAAATTATTTTTGTGACGTCAGAATCAGGCCACGTGGCCATGCCGGGCAGTCCTGAGCCGCGTATGTGTAGACCCGCCTTTAGACCGCGGAAAGAGATTTTGGGGTCTGACACCGAGGATGCGGCGAAAAGTGTCTCATTCCCGAGCAGAAATAATATTTGGGGCCCCGTTGGAAACCAAGTGGCCGCTTGGTTTCCAATGAGGCCACAAGAAAACTTTCTGCTCGGGTTGCGCGTTCTAAAAATCCATGATGTACGTAAACGCGTTACGATTAGGATCGCGTAATCACGATCGAAGTAAATGCGGGGCGGTAAATTGATATTCTTGCGTCGTTGGGAGAGATTTGGAAAATTTCGTAAACGCGTTTCGTACGCATCGTAAACATACAGAAATCGCGGTACAACGCCATTCCCGCGGTGGAAATTTGAATATCGATTTCCAAGTTCACGAAGCGGAGTAACGATATCCCAGGGTACTCGCGAGAGCAAAACTTGGAGAGAAAGTCGGATAACGCGTCGTAACGAACGATTCCTTTGTTTCTGGTTAAGATCGGAACGTCGTAATTATGTAGGAAGGCGGGATAGCGTGGTATCGATCGGGCGCAGAAAGACGTAGCGGAGTTGGAGGAGAGAAACGACGGGAGGCGTCGACGTACACGAGCGAACTCGATCGAACGAATACCAGTACTCCGTCGGCGAGTACTTCTCGCGACGCGGCTCGCTCGCTCGCTCGCTCTACATCCAAACGCATTAGAAACGCCCGAGCGTGTAATAAGCGGGGACCGAAAAATTAGCATCTGCCGGCCAAGAGACAATGCCTGATTTGAATAACAATGTTCGCTACCGTGTGGGCTTCTAACTCTTAACTATGGGTTCTAGATGTGATGCGAGTCTGCATATCGCACTCGTATAGTATGTACCAGTCACATATGACAATGCGTCTACCTCCACGATTTCCTCCCGCGGGCATGTTGCTCTCGGCAGGCGGAAAAAAAGGACATTTTTTCTCTCTTTCTTTTCTTTTTTACAAAAGAAACGTCGAGCTTCTTATGTCTTCTAGTACCGGTTTCGAAGCAACGCACTCACGGGATCAAAGTAGGCTGCTCTCGTAAGAGGCTTCTATATCCCGTATATCCGCGTTCGGCTAACGCGTGAAAATCACTGGTGATCAAAAACGAAACTATGCGCGAGAATTTTCCAGCTTTCGCGCTCTTTCGTTGAGTTTCGATCAAGAAGAGTATCTGTTACAAAATCTACGAAGCTCAAACGGGTAACGTGAATTTTTCGCTGTCGGATACACGCTAAAAAATAATGATCGTAATTATCACGATTATACTAGATTCAAGACTATTCTGTTAACAATTTTAACTAGACCATCGCAACTATTCGTATCGTTAAACCCACATCGACGGATAACTATTTAAACGACAATCATGATCACGCCTGTAGAAAAATAATAAAAACTCACCTACCAGAACGCTACGAGCACAAACGCGATGCAATTCTCCACACAAAGATCACCATCGAATCTGAGAATCGAGCGAATTACTAAGCCGAAGAGGATCGATCGGCCGATCGTAAATCCCCGAGCCCACCGTCGAAGTCGAGCCAATAGAGTCGAAGGTGACAATCGTTAGCCGCTTAACAGCTTCCGCAATTACCAATTAATACGGGTGGTTGTATTGTGAAAATGATCACGACTGGGCATACCTGGGTGCCGAGTTGGCGGTGGCCAGCGTTTGCGGGGTTAGCGGTTAAGCGTAACATAAGTATGAGGCGGTGCGAGCGGTATACGAGGTCCTCATATCGATGCGCAGATGTCTGACCCTGAAGTGTCTTCACCCTCGCTCGACTCCTCGCGATTCCTGCTAGCGCGCGTTACACGATCGCCGTTACACCATCAAACCGGCCGCCGGTCATCTGTGTCAGTGAGCTCGCCGTCCCGCTTGTGGTAGTGAGACAAATATAGTTTGTGCGTGACCGGGGCGGCAAGTGTCATCTGCTGATGCACGACCGAACGCTCTCTCGCACACGCGCGCACTCCAGAACGAAACGCTTGCGTGCGTACGCTATGCGAAACGAGGCGAACACTACGATACGCGATTTTTAAGTACGCGACGATCGGGTACCAAGCGTGATCGCCGACACCTCGGCCCGTACTCCCGTGAGATCGAGGCTTTCGTGGAACGCGCGTTAAGAATCGTACGGCGATGTTTTCGCGAATTATTTTCTCGCTCCGCGCCGGTAGATGAATTTACATCGCGCGTGCTCTGCATTGCCGAATAAAAGATACGTTCGCGTTACGAGATTCGATTCTCGAGCCGCGTTTCAAAAATTTTTCTCGACACCCGAACGCGCGCGCTCGATTCGACTGCCGTCGGTGTTAGGAACTGAGGTTCCGAATCTGAGTTCCAGAATTCCAATTTTCGTGGACGCTAGCCATTTTGTTGGCACGGTAGCTCGTTACGGTTTATGACGAAGCACGCGGGACAGTTATGGGTAACGCCAACGATGTCGCGTCGAATAACGCGTGGGTGTGACCAGCCATTGTTCAAAGGTGTCGCCGTCATATTTTCTCATGAGCACGAGAATACCCTCTTTTCGATACACACTCTCTCTTTCTCTCTCGCTCACGAATACTGCCTCGAAGCATTAAGAAACGCGTTACACGCTTCGACGTTCGTGGCCATAAAGCGAACGGCGCAAATAATTTTCGAGATCTGTTTACCGAAAAATAAAACTTCGGCGAGAGTCTCTTGGACCCACGTATCGCACCGAACCGATGCGACCAATAAACTGTCATTAGTGTCCCGAACCTAGAAGCGGCTCTTTCAAGCGATTCGCAAGAATGCAGAAGCCGATATTCTCCGACGCGATCTACAGCTGGACCGGGTAAACGCTTATAAACGCCGATTCCTCTCGTCGGCGTCTGTGATCGGCAAAAACCTATCCTAAGCACACTATTCGACAATAGTCGATGATCACCTTTCCTCCTCCCTTGCTCCTCGCACAACTGTACCGCTTATACCCAGAACAGGTGCCCATTCCCGTTTCCTCTCTTAAGCCATAAAATCAGAATACTCTGGCAGGTAGGAATGGATAAGATAGAAACTTAGGGTACTCTCGTGTTTGCCGTGCGAACGAAATCACTTTGAGCTTTCGTTTTACGGTTTTATTGCGACCTTACGATGGGAAAGAGCGGCACGATCAACGGTAGAGACGTTTTTAGCTTCTTTCTCGTTCGCGTCCCGTAGAAAACGTCAGAGGATTTTCCGTTTCTCTTTTCTCCCCGTTACGCGTTCCTCGTTTTTTGTCTCTCTCTCTCTCCAAAATGCATCTCCACGGCCCGTAGATACGCCAAAGAAATATCGTCGATCGCGACGAGAACGTTTCGAATTAAAAAATCGTGGGCTCGGCACTGGCATTTGGTTCTTCTCGAGTTCGATACGGTTAAATTTCTCGTCATTCCCGATCGGATAAGTTTATGTACCCCCCTCGATACATCTTACCGCGAAGGTCACGTCGTGTTTCGAGAACCTGCTGGATCGAACTCGCTCACGGGAGCGTATCAGCTTACTTAGTCGTAGATCGTGCCCGGCAGGCCTTGTTGGAAACATTTATTTTCTTCTTATTGGCTATGTACTGTCGATTTCTGGACTACCTAATCGTAAATCACGGCCGACGGTACTCAGGTTGTATATACCTGCATTCTTGAGTGTACACGCTGTAACACGACGATCGGCGTACAAACAGCGGCCATATATACGGTGCGCACGAAGATTCGATAAGGACGATTAACGTGATACCGATATTCATAAATATCGTGGAATCGATTCGACGCGATGTATACAATCGAATCGCTCGATAACGTAATTCCCCAACCCCAACTTCGCGCTTCGACGTCCGTCTTAATTGTTTCATCGCGCGAAAATACTTTCGCGACGTGTCTACGATATTACTGTAACTCCGAGATAAGTTTATCCGAACAACGTTGTTCGATGTCGAACTCGAATAATTGACGATAACTTTAGCCGAAACAAATAGAAGTACCAACAGTTTTATATCCAGACGATAATTATCATTCCTAGTCATCAAAGTCCCTTAACAAATTTAACGAACAAATCGTCCTCCCGTTTACGTCATAAATAAAAAAAAAAACAAAAACAAACAACAACACCGTAGACTTTTCCAACGTTCTCCGGTAGTTCGGGACACCGGTAACCGCGTTTCGAAGGTCGCTCTCCTCGTTCCCCAAGAGTAGCGCGTATTTTCGCCTCGCTCTGACGAGCAGCGCGAGAGAGCGGTAGGTCGATCTCGATGGTTGGAAAACGGTTTCAAGGTCCGCGCGCCGAGCTTTCCGCACGCGAAGTAACGAGGGCGCGAAGCGCGTCTCCGCGGGAGCCCAGGTAGGTCAAAATACTTGCACAAGATATCCTCGATGCAGGCTGCCGCCGCCGCTGCCGCCGCCGCGACACGGCACGTCCGATACGAAAGGAAAAGTGTAGGAGATCTCTCGCGTGGCGTAGCGTGACGCGGGACGAAGACGACGACGACGACAACGGGAACGGGCGTAATAGAGAGGATAAACGTAAAGAACATAGGCACGGTGGGAGAGGGAGGGAGGAATAAAGAAAGGGAAAAGAAAAAAAAAAAAAAAGGCCGCGAGATTCGCCTCGTTGGCCGCGTTGCCCGATGCCAGGACCCACGCCCGCATTGTGTTTTGCGTCCAACTTGTCGCTCTCGCCCGTTTTCATTGTGCCTCTTCCTTCTCTCCTCGAGAGAGGGCCCCTTCGCCCGGACGCGACGTCGGTGCGAGCGAGCCAGCTAGAGAGCGAAGCGAACAAGCGCACCGGATTAGGTGGGCAGACGCGTATGAGTCACGGCGCTCAGCGCTGAAGCAAGTGAGATTTTCTTGCATACGGAGAGTCGACGCCCTAACCCACATAAATCCGTGGCCATTAGCTGGCCAGGAAAGGCCTTTTCTCGCACCTCCTGCCAGATAGGGCAGAGAGGGAGAGGGAGAGGGAGAGGGAGAGAGAGAGAGAGAGAGAGAGGGAGAGAGAGAGAGAGACAGGGTTGACCGACTAAACGAACTACCCAACGGGCGGAGGTAGGAGGTCGGTCGCCCCTTTGTTCGCCCGCGACGCGCCGGTGGAATCTCGACTGGCGTAATCGAGATTCTTTTATTAAGTCATTCAGCGCCGATGATGCACGGCCGAGGAGGCGTTTGTATTATAGTTGTGATCGAAGGCGTTGGGGGTTTCAGTTTCGATATATCGGCGCTGAGATAGCCGTTCGCGTGAAAGCGATTGCGAGTAAGCGTGGTTACATTATGGAAACGATCGCGACCGGCGCATTAACGGTCCGCACAATGAGGGACGAGCCTCTAATCCGTTACGGTGCCGTGGTAAATATTCAATATTGCTCAAGCGAGAGCGTATTTGGTCGCGCGCGCTCTCAACGGGAGGGAGAGAGAGAGAGAGAGAGAGAAGAAAATGAATAAGAAAAAGGCCCTTTGGAGAGAGAGAGCGTGAATCCCCGGATGGAGGATAGAAAAAAGAAAGAAAGAAAGAAAGGAGAAAAAGAGCGCGCGCTAGAGCGTGGGTGTGCGTACCGATCGTCCATTATTCTCGAGTCAACGCGACGAGACAATGCTCCTCTTCCGTCAAGTGCAGCGGTTCCTCGTTACAAAAACGTGGAGCGAGGCTCGCTCTATCGACGCAAAGGGAGTCGAAAATAATCGTGTCAAGGCGAGAATCGCGAAACGTTACAAAAGTTACGGCCGTTTCGACATACCGGCGTTGGGCCTGGCATTAATTTATATTCGCGCCGATATCCCTCCTGTCGTTCGAGCGGGAAGAAAATCGCTCGTAAAACGATCGGAGCGAACCTGGAGCATGGTCAAGAAAATGGGTGGGGTTGAAGAAACCACGTGGAACAATGGGCACCACTGTCAAAGAGTTACTAGCTGCGCCGCGAGTCGGAGGAGAGATCCGATAAGATAGGTGCACCTCGCCCCCCCCCCCCCTTCACACCCTCCACTTCCTCGCACGCTCTTTCTTTGTCTCGCTTACTCGCTTTTCGTCTCTCTCTCTTTCTCTCTTTTTCTTTATCCCCTCCCTTCGCTCGGAGCGTTCCCTCTCTATCTCTCTCTCTCACTCCGGACCACCATTCATCGGCGCCGTCGCCGTGGGTACCTCTTTACCCTTTTCACAGTACGGCGTATTAGAGCCATTGTGTTATCTGTCATGACCGAGATATCCAAAGGGCCAACACTGACGACGGCATTCGGTGCCCCGGCCAAAGGAACTAGTCGCGTCAGAGGCGTGAAAAGCCCCTCGCGTGGGTGGCACGAGGCAACTCGCGCTATCCGCCAGTTCCTTTCAGGACCCACCAAAAACCGATGACTGCACGTTAATTTGGAGTCGAGCGTGAGGCCCCATTATGAACTGCTAGCGGACGCGCGCTCGCGCGAGAGGAGAGGGACGGACGGGGGGAGGGAGAGAGAAGGAACGCTGCGTAAGAAACGATCGGGACAAAACCTGCCTCGAGAATCGATATAGACGTAATGAATATTGCGCGCACATCGCGCGCGCGATACAACGATACAATGCTCCCCGTCGCCTACCGTCGAGCTGTCAATACCTAGCGTACTGTAATTTTCACACCGGCGACAATTTCAATACTGCCAGACAGAGTAATTTCTCGAACAAAAGGATAATTGACGGTGAAAACTCGATGCAAATCGTTTTCTCCGCGCCGCTCCAATGAGAATTGATTTCAGGCTTGTCCCCGTGCACGTGAGCGCGCGCGCGCGCACACACACACGGATATGCACGCGCGTTCCAACGGTGTTCTCAAAAGTTGGCGAACGACGACACGTAGGGAGGAGCACCTACCTACGCGCAACACCTATCTATCTATCCGTCCGTCCGTCCGTCCGTCCGTCCGTCCATCCATCCATCCATCTATCCGTTCGTCCATCTACCTACCTCCGTCTACCACCTACCCACTTATCCGTCTATCTATCCTCTATCGCCGTGCGTTACTTTCGCACATACGAATCGTAAAAGGCCGTGTAACGCTTGCAAACGAAAACCAACTTGGCTCGTCCGACTGAACGCGCGTTCGCCGCGTCGCTCGCCGGTGCAACAATGGCAACGCGCGCATGCACTCGTGACGTTTCTCATGACGATTAATCCGCGGTTACAATGCGCGCGGTTGCGCCACGACAATTAGCGACAACACTTTTGCGAGCTCACGGGTGGCTCGGAGCGAACGACGCGGGAACCGTAGCGTCGCGTGAGCGCCACACGAGCCCGCTGCACGCAACTTCACGCACGCGACACGCACAGCCACGACGTTACGGTGTGTATCGTAGCACCGCGTATCTTGCCACCGCGGTTACCTACGCGCGCGAGTTTGCGCGTGCCTACCGCGCTTTTGCGTATGTGGAGCATGGGATCGCCATTGTCTATTGTTGCTTGGTTTATTACCGGCGGGTCATGGTCGCGGGCTGACACTTTGCCAATCCAAATCGCGCTACCTCCTTACGGGGTTCTCTTCGTTTGTTCTTCTCCCCCCCCCCTCCGCCCCCCCTCCCCCCAAACCTCCCCCTTTTATCAAGATAGAAAGGATTACGCGTTCGGCGAGTGGCTTAAGTTAGAGTACGTTGATGTTTTGCGCGGAGGCTAAATGCACTCGTGCTGTCGTGCCGAAAGATCGTCGTCGGGGATTTACCGTTGTTTTTACTTTCATTTCATTGATTCGTGTAAGCCGCTTTTGGACATGCGACTCGACTCTTCGTTGCGCAATATTGCGGGAACACGCGCGCGAAATCCTTCGATGCGCTGCTAGGATAAATGTGTAGGGAAATTGCGATTATGGTTGTGTATAGGGATTTTTTGTCGTATAACGCGGTGGAACGGCGTTCCGGCTCCTTATTCAACGGTATTCTTAATGTTTCAAAAGCAATTGAACGAGACAATGTTGGCGCTTATATAATTACAATCCATGTTATTATATAATTCGTCAAAATGATAAAAGATGGTGTTATTAATTAGTTTTTAGTTCTAAATTTCTATGTGTTTAACTTGATATTTTGTACATCTAAAATAAAAATAAATATGATGATTTTTTTTTTTAATTTTTATGCGCTTCGTACTATGGGAATTGCTGCTTTAAATTTCACTTAACAGATATTTGAATTTGAATGTAATTTTCGTGAATAAGAAGCTTAACCATAAGCTAGTTCCGGCATCTTTTTTAAAAATAAATAATATGAATTGTGTCTCGAGGGTACGCCATCTTTCGCGAAATATAACATTTCCATCGCTTTCCCACGACGTCGAATCGAACTAGATATATTCACTACTTTTCCCTTACGCAACGTCCCGAGAATTTGTTACTCCTCGTATGTGGATCACCTCGTTCCATAAAAAAATAAAAACATCGTGGCGTTGTATATCGCTCGATTCCATTCTTCTCGAGCGGTCGTTGTTTAGAATGAAAAGGGGGATAAGAGAGCGAACTGCGGGACAGAGGAATAAAAGAAAGGGGCGGGGAGCGGAAGGGCAAGGGATCTCGATCGATGCTCATTCGAACGTACGGCGAGGGCGAAGGCGTCGGAGCGGTCGCCCGCAGTGCCGCTGACTATTTATCATAAGATCGATCGGTATCTCGAAACGATACCGGTCCGATCGGCGCCGTATCGATTCTTCTAAGGGCTTCAATTAACGTTATTAAAGCACCATTAATCTCCGGGTCGACACGACGGCATGCTCGGCATGCCATGTCCCGATCCGAAACCCCTTCCCTTATACCCTATTCCTTCACGGATCCTTCCAGAGGAAACCGATGTACACGCTCGATGGATCTCGAGTCCTCGATCTTTTCATCCTCGATGCTCGTCGGCACGCGCGAAATATTTCGCGTTTTACCCTTCTTACGAGGGCCGACGAGAATTACGAGCTACCAAAGAGTATTCGAAAAACTTATGGGAATGATTTAAAGGAAGCTCGTCGGGGATAAACGTCTTCCTCGTTCATTCGTATTTTGATCGAGATTTAAACAGATGCTTGGATATGTAACGGTGAAACTTGGAAACGTAAAAATGTGGACAAACTTGGTCAAATTTGTGGTAATCAGAAATTCTGAAAACTCCGCGATACTATTGTTTCTTATAATGCATGCTGAAATAGAATAATACATCTATCTATTCCTGATTCGCGAGACATGATTGTTTATTGTTAAAATTATATTAATTTAAGGCAAAATATATTAATATATTATCCATTTATTACGAGGCGAGGTCTCACTTCAGATTAATTATGAATTAACAATTTTCATATCCACGATCATGTTGAAAATAATTCTAGTACAACAAAGTTCGTAAAAATCCCCAAGTAACTCAAACTTGGTCCTACGTACCTCGCGTACCCTCCACGCGCTATATACGGCGCTCGAGGACAAAAGTAAAAAAACGAAATAAAATACTGCTTTGAGACGTCACTGAGCGAAATGAAGCGTAAATCAAACTACGAGGGCTTTACGATAGGTCGCAGTTAAATACACCGTTGTACCCTTGTTAGCCGGCAAATTAGATACATCGGTACACCGTGGGTCGATGGCAAAGCCAGCGTTTCACCGCAATTAAACCGCGAGCATCTGCCGAGCGCACTCGCGGGTTTGCGTAAATGTAACAAAAAGATCCGCTCGTTTGAGACGAAGAATCGTACTCCTGAATTCTCCACGGGGATACATAACTTTCCGACGAGGACTAATATTTATATCCTTCTCCTTTTACGACTACCCGGCGGTACTCGTATTATCAACCGATTTACTACTTAGTAATCTACATTTAATTGCGCCCCTTAACGAGAAACTATCATAGAAACCCGCGGCGCGTAGCCGTGTCGCATTCCTCACCCAGCTATATTTCGTGAGAGGTGCGTAACGTAGACGAGAAGGAGAGCCAGGATCGTTTATAAAAAAAAGAATTAGTCGTGGGCGATTCTTTCGATCGGATTTGTCGATAATCGGTCATCGACTCGTTATCGGGACCCATTGTACTCCCCCTCCCGTTGGGAATGCTCTTCCCTTTCGACGAAATATTGTTTCAACGGAGATGTGGATCGAAGCGCGCAGAGGTGGCGACCGGTAACTCATGCGGTATGTAAAGTCCCGGTAAGCGCATATACTCCCTCGGTCGACGCTAATGAAGTAGACCAGACGCCGCGTCGGGGCAAGAAGCCGGGTCCCGGTACTGCACTACCGGGGCGTGGCCGCATACATGAATACGAAAAACTTGGTCCCCGAACGAGTGCACCAGTCCTCCGGTGTCTCTCAAAAACACCGGGTGTACTTACCGTCGTTCCATGCGCCACCTTTGAACGATAGGCAAAAGAAGAAGTCCCGGGGGTCGCCCTCCCTCGACGAGTTAGGAGGCAAAGAAAACAGGATGCCCGCTCGTCGTTTATGAGCGTTCGCGAAACCCAGCGTTCAACCTTAACGAGCTCGAAAGGCGCACCGAACGCGCGGGGGAATAATTTGGCGATTCTTGAAACGGAATTGGCAACGGGTTTTCGTCGGTTTTGGCGGGCCCCGGGTGTGCCCGAAGACGTTTAACGAGTTTTGCCAAAAATAGAGATAAATCGCGATTAGTTTTGTGGGGGTAGATAAAAGAATCCTCATTTTCTCTCATTGTCTGTCTCATTGATATAAACTCAATTGTCTCTGTTCTCATTTGCCCCGAAAGCGCAAAGAGTACTCGGTACAGCGAAAGAAATATTTTATTAACACAGGAAGCTTTGCACCACGTCCAAAAAGCTCGTCCACGTTAGTTCTCGCGTTCGCTGGAATTTTGAAAAACGATCTCTAAACCCAACCAACTTCGCGTTAACGCGTCAACCTAAACCGCGATTACCACGTTTCTATTACTCAACGCCCGTACAGATACAATAAACGCGACTCGGTTGGCAGTGTTCGCCAGTCAATTTATCTTTGCGACCCCCTTTCGGTAGCGTTACGAAAATCCGCATTATCCATATTGTTAGGAGCGCATCGTCGTCACGACAGGTCGCACGGTTACTCGTGTGCACCGGCCGCGAAGTTCCGTTTTCCAGCGGGCGGTCGCGACACGTAAAAGAAAACCGCTAGCTTGTGCAGCGAAGGATGCATCTGGCGCGAGGTCCCGGCATCGTCCTTGCCGATTCCGTCGCCGGAAACGCAGCCTCTTTATACCCCTCTCCTCCTGCCCGTCCCTCCGCGTTGCTTCCGGTAATGAGGGAGCCCGCGCGAAGAACAAAACGCGATTGGTCCAGGTAAAAGGAACGCGCGCGCGAGTTCGCGCAATGCCGTAACTATAACCGTATCTGGGACGACGACTTCTATGGTTCTAACACCCTCTCATCGAATATTCGCAAAGATGTTTTATAGGATTCGACAGGGTTAATCATAGTTGACTCTGGAATATCTCACGCGGACGAGAATGAATTTTTGATGGACTAATAAGACTTGTTTCTTTGGATTTAAACGTCCGTAATGAGATTTTATGAATAATTTTAAAGATCTTTTTATAATGATTCCAAATTCTTGAATTTACTATTTCTTTTATATACTCTGTTATCGACCAATACTTCCGTGTACCATAAACTGCGCCATTATTTGTCGGGTTGAAATAAATGTATGAACATACTCCACGTAACGGTCCAACTAAATCCCTCGATGATTTGAATGGTTAAAATAGATATTTAAATGTAACAATAATACACGTACTTGTACTTGACTCGAGACAAGACCTTGTCTCTTAATAATATCTCTCTCGACACTTTCTAAAGATTTGGATATTTCTTTAAACAGACATCGCGATACAGCGTACAGCGGATTCTGATTAAAGTCCGCGAGGCTTTCGTAGGCAAACGATTGTCCTTCTCCGCTTTAACGGTACCGGGGGAACAGAAGTTTACGGGGAACGACGCAATCGAAGGCGGAGGTGGGACGGGGACCAAAAGGATGTCCAAACGGAATCAGGATCAGCATGGGCAGAGAACCGTGCACCAGGCAGCCTCGTCGACATCCTGCCTCCGCCAGGATTGCGACACTCAACGTGGCTCGTGCACGGAGAACACACTGTGTGCCCCGGGAGCGGAAGGAGATCTTGCGCAATCGGCCGCCCATTGTCTCAGGATCCTCCGCTCCGGGGTCGACTTCGACTTTGGCGACGCCGTCGTCGTCGTCGTCGTCGTACGTAGCGGTACCATAGGTTCACCTGGAATCAGGGCTCGGTCGGCGATCCTGACGTGTCTCGGACGTATCGCTGTCGCGTGCGCGAATCTGTTTCTCGGACGACGCGAGTTTCGGAATAAAACGTGACGAATAAAGTAATACAGCGATACCTCGACTTATGCGATTAATTTGTTTCAGCGTTTCCGCGCGAGTTGGAAGACCGCGTGAGTCGAATATATGCGTGTGTATATGAATGTACGTAGTATGTATACATACATTTCTTTTGTTTACAACAGGTATTTATATGTCCACATATTTACCGACAAAGCTCTCATTCTGGCAATCAAAAAACGTATTTCACATTTTAAATTTCTATTTTAGCAAAGACTATCGATTTTTCGCTATTTATTAATCGTCATCGCAGCGGATTCTGTTTAATAATCATAAATTGTCCTTGTTCGAATATTTTTCATCCATCCCTAAAATCATTCTTCCGCGAGATTACCTTTTACTCCGATCGATCGATGCTCGCGTTAAAAATTACCATACCCGGACGCACAATTTGAAATCGCCGACAACGTTGCTGCCAATACGCTCAATTAAGTAACTCGACGGGCGTGAACGATTCCATTCCCGATTTACGCCGTTAAAGAGAGAACTTAACGAACGACGATATTACAGCGACCGATACACCGAGTAACACGATATTTCGTGCAAAGGCGCAATTTTCCAAAGGAAGGCGCGCGGAAGGTAATTCCCGTGGAGGTGCGCGAACCGATTGCCACACACTCTTTCATTCGCGCGCAATTATACATCCGCGCCCCGACGAATATACAACTTCGCGGCGATACGAAGCGTGGGACGGGCGGGCTGGAAAAGTGATTACGCCGCTAACGTAAGAGATCTATGAATCATCGAGCGAGTGATACACATGAGGGAGAAACGATTCCCCCGGACGCATCTCCACCAGGTAATTCCGGCCTACCCGAAACTCGTTTACCGTGCCGCGCCAGTTCACTCGCGTGGGAGGATTATGTAAAAGGCCGAGAATCGAGGAAACGCGCGCGCGCGCGCGCGATAGAGGTAAATAGGTGCAAACCGCTCGGGCGGCATACGTGCCTCAAATCATCAAAAACCGAGCTAACGAAGCTCTAACGAAAGCGACTAACGAGCGGTTACTATTTCCCTCACGAAATCCCTCGCCTTTCTAACGGATAATCGTCAAGGTTTTTCTACGATCGCGGAGGCACGTGACAAATGCCTCTTGCATTTCCTGGCAGCGCGGTACGATTTTTTTTTGCGACACTTTCTCCGTTAAAACAACCGACGGCCCAATTGTTTCGGTGCGTTTCTTCGGCATCGTTTAGGAAATTCCTGGTTGCCTTTCTCACAAGGCGCGTACCGAGGCGGAATGTCCGATGAGCGACTCCTCGACGGCTTCTCGGGACGGATCAAAAAGTTAATCGCTCTCGATCCGTCCTGCGGGGTATTGCGACAGAAATGGGAACGTTAATTAAACCAATTTGTGACATTTCCTAATGATGTCTTCAAGGTGGTCTCCGTTGCGTTGGGAGCGTCGGGTTATATGCCTGTACCCATAATTGAGACATGCCCCATGGAGCGGCGAATTATTTGCGCGGGCAGGAACGAATGCTCAACGGACTCGCGACCGGTTTTAACTCTCGCGCGATAACCATAAGCGATTACGTTGATCCATTATCGTTTCGTGAAAGCAACGGGACGAGTATCGATCCGGCGGCAAAGTCGAAATTCGTGTCTTCGAACGTACGACGTCTCGTTACTTCTGTCCATTCGACTTAGCGCGTCCCTTCGGTAGAATTCAAATTTCTATTACCACCTCGAACGAATTCTCGCTTTCTCGATTCCATCGTGGCCGCGAGTGCGCGCGCAGCGTATAATTCGCGAATTAAGTACAAAGTGTCGCGCGCTTTAATATCAATTACTCATCGGGCCCTCCTTGACGCTGGCGCGCTCGCTTATCCCTAACGATCCGTTGCTTTTTCGCGTAGACCACACGCACGCGAGAGAGAGCGTGCGAGTATGCGCGGCGCGTTGCACGATCGCGTAAAGTATCAATCTAGCCGGGAGAGACTTGACCCCTCGCGCGCACACGCATTTATATTAACCCCCTTGGCCCGAGATCGCGTTCGCAGGGCAAAGACGATTCTATTTATGCGCGCAACCGACGGACCCGGGGTTAATGTGATGATATTACTCACGGGATATACTTACCTACCTAAGTCGATTAGCGCAGGAAAGTCCGGGACGAGTTTTGCGGTCGAAACCGAGCGGCGTGGACCGAGCGACGCGACGCGACGCGAAGCGAAGCGAAGCAAAGCAAAGCGACGCGACGTATCTTTTAGCCGAGCGCTAGGAGGGTGGCCGTGAAACGTGAGGGACAAAGCGAACGAAACTAGTTTCTCTGGTCTTTCGCGTGATCTGGACCTTTAACCGGTCATCTAGCAGTGCCAGGATTCCGCCGCACTTGTCTGCGCGCGAGGGGTCGAGAGAGAGGGAGAATGGATCTCTCTGTAAAATCGTCGTAGATTCACCGCCGTCTCTTTCTCTCTCGCGAGCAGTTTTAACCCTGCATCAGTCGCGTGGTTTTTCTTATTGCAATGTGAATGTATAATTTAGCCATAATGTTGCATACTTTTGCAATGCGTTTTGCAGAACATGAATATTTATTTTAGTAGTGTTAATTCGTTTAATAAATGTCGAATACAATTTATTTATTAACACATACGATATTAAATGTTACAGTACTACCATTGTAGGGTTAATCGATGGCTGGGATTATTCGAGATACAAATGTCACAACGGCGCGTTAATAGATTTTCGAATAGCTCGACGAACTACCAATTTTCTCGGGAATAGATTGCATATTAATTACAGCGTTCCGCGGCAGGTTAAGACGTATGGTGTCATCGAACGGTATCATTAATTCGCGTCTCGACGAATCCGACGACAGATGCATTTTAACCCTCTACTGCATGAATTTATTTACCTTCGACTTTCTTGCAACGCACAGAAAAATTCAAATACTGCGCTATTAACGCCAACCAGGTATCTACATGGGTTCAATTGGAGTTTCAGAATGTCTCCTAGAATAAACGCCATGCATCGCTCGTGCGAATAATTACACAGGGACACCTATATTAACATTTACAGTTTGCGCTCCCAATTGAAAACATTACGCGGTGAAGGGTTAACGCGGTTTCGCGATTGTCATCGATACGCGATCGAGACGATCGTCGACTGCGTCAGGTCGGAATTTGCCAACGTCTCGTTTTCGTTGCGCGCCCGTCGTCGCGTCGAATGCTATGCAAATCCTACTTTGCATAAAGTGACCCGAATCGGATTTAAGGCGAGCCGAGAAGATCCTACCTTCCGCTCGCCCCTCTGATTCCTGACCATGGCCAAAATATAGTTATAAATATTTCTCTGTCAAAATAAAGGACACGCGCGACACCGCAAATCCCACCCCGGACGGATTAATTATGCTCGAGGACAGCGGTTACGGTGCCGCGCGAGAGAAAAAGCATTCGGGCCGCTTTATCAGAGTCGTTCGCCCCGAACGACGACTAAATCGCCGGTTTGTTTTCTCCCCCGCGAAAGAAATCTGCCATTTAACGCCGCAATTATAACAACGAGATCACGCGACGTTTAAACGTACGTTTCTGTGGCCAACTCCGCTTCGCTTCGTTAATGTTTCCCGGTCTATGAAAGAGATACTTTCATCGTCATTAATCTTTATTTGTGCGGCCGTCTTAATTACGCTCTAGGTGCCGTAAGACGGTGCACGTACACCGTGATACATTCCTTTCAAGCCACAACTGTCATGGAGACTCTATAAACACTTTCACGCTTGCTCTCTCTCTCTCTCTCTGTCTCTCTCGTTCTACCTATCGCACTCGTCCGAAACACCCGATTCGTTGCGTTCTTATTACAGCAGAATTCTTAAGAATTAACGATCCGTATTTCGACCCCGAAAAAAAAGTCCCACGCGACGTGCCGTGTCCAAGGTGCTCTAATAGCCCGACAGTTGCACCTGCGAGGAAGCTAGAGCTTTCAGCGATCGTACGGTACTCGCCGGGTCGGCAATAAAATATATCTCTCGACGCCACGATTATGCCGACGAGCCCTAAATATTTCTCTCTCCGTGCCTTCCTTTCGATCTTCTGGAATGTGCCGCGCGCGTCTTTGGTTCGTCTCTCCTCCGAGCAACATTCTCTCTCTCCCTCTCTCTCTCTCTCTCAACGAACCATTCTACTTCACCGTGCCCTTCCTTTTTTTCTCTCCCCACACCTCCCTCCTGAAACACACTCTCTCTCTCTCTCTCTGTCTATCCTTTCTCGAGCTCAAGCTCGTGAATACATCTTCGCGTTAACGAATTTCGAGGCAAGCTCGAAGCGCGTGAACGCGCGAGAGAGGAACCCTTCTAATCCTGACTAACGTCCACGTCGAGGCGTCGTAGGTTCGGCGGCGAGGACGACGCGGAACGACGAGGGACTTAGTCCAACGCCGTCGACCCTTCCACCGATCCCCCTCACCCTCCCCGAAAAAACGGTAGGTTAGGCCACGGGGGCCCCGGCCAAACGTCTTTATCGGTCCCCATCTCTCTCCGCCTCGTCTCTCCGTCCGCGCGCCTTAATAGCGTCCATAAAGTTTCATCGTGCGACTACTATGTCGTTTAAACGTTATATCGAGCGCGGTCCACGTTGCGATACGCGTTCGCGAACGCGCTCCATGGCGCGCGATGCACCGAATCGCGTGCGCCACGAACGATTTATTTTATCGTTCGGCCGCTTTATGCCTTCCATCCGGCATTTGCATACGCCGCCGCCCCCCCCCCCCCTCGCCGCCCCCCCCCCCCCCACCGACATACGTGTGTACGAAATTCGTTTTATTGCGCGGCCGTGTACCGACGTTAATAACGCACCGCCGCCGCCGCGGAACCTTTAGCGCGGCCCCTTCTGCAACCGCGCGCTCGCAACTTTGATGCATTAACGAACGGACAGGGGGCCCCTCTCTCGTGCGGTGCACCGGAGGACATCTCGTAAACGTCGCGAATTTTACTGGTCGCCGGTTATCGTGTTCTTATTAATAGTACCGCCATACGTCATTTCAGCTTTTTATTAACGATCGCGCATCGTTCTTCGTTAAAGCGCAACCCCGTTCACCGCGACTGATATACATACGCGTTCGCGTCAGCGCGGACTATTTTTCCTCGACGAGTTCATTACGCGGTTATGCCTATCGCGCGAAGAATTTTTCTTCCTTTTGCTTTACCCGTTTCGGACATTATTAATTCGTACGCGCGCGTTGTCGAGAGCGAAACGTGTGCAGCGAGTGCTCGAGTTACGCGATTAATCCGTTCCGGCGTTACCGCGCAATATATATATTATATATGCGTGTGTATATATAATATAATAAATATTCATTTGTTACAACAAGCATTTATATCTGTACGTCTCTGTAGTCGAGGACTCACTTGCACGTCGCGTCGCGCGAACTCGTCTCTCGACGGGCAACTGCGACGTTCCACAATTTCTATGGATACCGGCGAGAAACGTGAAAAAGAGGACTTCAACGGATGCGTGGAAGAGCACGCGGCACTCGAATTGCGTTTCGTCTTTATCGCTCGTCGGCTCTACTTTGCATACATCGCGTTACGGCTGTTTCGGCTCTCGTTCGCTGCATCGTTGCAACGATCGTTACGTTGCAACCTTCGCACGGTGGCAGACAGCAACTCCTTTGTCAGGACGTTGAGTATTTTGCGGCGACACAATGGCTCGTTTCGACGACCGGATTTCGGAGTTCTTCTCGAGAGTGAATGGCCCATTGGAGCACCTCTGCCGAAGCCAATGAGGTGCATCGCGGTAATAACGTGTATGGGTGTCAACGTATTAGGAACGATTTCCGTTACATTGTTGCCCATCTTTGTTTCTTTTCTTTTTCTACCTTTTTTTTCTTCATTTTTTCGCCCAGCAATCTGACGCTCCGGTATACGCACAATACGCGTCGCAGCGACGAGCAGCAATCTCTTATCCTTCTCCGTCTCGCCATTCCCGCGTTCGACAAAATTGTCCGGCAGCGTGATACGCGAGAAAAAAGAAAAAAATTGAGAATCATTTCCGGCAGCGACGTCAGTAACGACGCGTAACTGCGAATCTAGAACGATTGCGTTCCTACTTCGCGTAACGACGCGCGGCGTATCTCGTCGATTGAGGAAAAGAAAAAAGCCACATGAAATTCCGAATTCCGATATCGAAATTCCAAACGATATCCGTGAAAATGGTTTATCGACGTTCATCTACATTTACGTCGGAATATTGAAATCGAGACGATCGTCACGGCCAAAAATATCGTCGTTCGGAGTTTACGCTCGGAGAAGTCACGGATTCACTCGACTTCCTCGTAAGAACGCCCACGGCGATTAAACGAGTCCGTACGTATACCTAGCGCGCGGACGCTACGTAATGGTAATTGCATTATGCAACCTTGATTTCGTTGCTCCTGGAAAAAGTATTGTCCGAGCGTTCGTACTGTCCGTCCACGGGCCAGTCGTGCCAGCGTCTTTCCAGCGATCGTAAAAAAAAAAAAAAACGAGGAGAGAAAAAAAAATCTGGGATGTTCCGAACGCTGATAGACTTCAAGGTTCCAGTCCCATTTCCGTGACTTAACTTCAACGAAGACCGCGTATATCCTCTCGCGATTTAACGCCAACTAACTGGTTTATTTATTCGAATTATTTCGAGGCTGCGGCCTCCTACGAGAACGCTGGCACACGAGGATTTCGAAAATTCGAGATATATTGCGCGAAAAATTTATGAGCGTTATTATTTTAACGTGTCCATGTGCTCCCGAATCCTTGAATACGAAATAAACGCAAATGTATTCCCTGGGTTGCCTCCGAGTATCGATAAATAACGCTGCCCGTATCGAACACGTTTCAATGATTTAACGACCCGTCACGGGCCATCGTCGTTACAATAATGTGATTATGTAATCGGCCGCGTGTCGTTGGTGGTTGAATTTTTATTGACAAATCTTCGTCGTCGCGCGAGACGACGTTTAATCCAGGTCACGGATATCTGGAGCGACGTATCGTCGGGGAGCTTTGACGGTGTTAACGAGGAAGCTCGGTTTTTCTGTCAACGGTAATAACTGAAGGACCGTAACGCGCTTCAATAAATGGTACGCGGTGAGCAGGATCGTTGAGGCCACTGTAACGATTGTTTTGACGAAACGGAAGAGCGAAAAAACCGTAAGCGTCGGGACGGAATACGAAATAGGATGAGCAAGGACTTTGGACGAGGAGAGAAACGGGGAGTTAACCGTGAGAGAGGATCGTGAGGAGGGAACGGAGAAACAGAAAAGGAGAAGGTGGAGCGGAAAGGAGGGATGAGGGAGAGGAGGAGAAAGAAGAAGAAGAAGAAGAAGAAGAGGCGCGCGGTCGCGGTAGCAATCGACAGACCCGTCATTAAAAATCAGTTAACCTCGCAATTACCGTGCGAGTCCGAGCCTATTAAGTGCGCGTAATCGGAAGGGACTTTTTTGGAATAATCGTCTGCAGTGAGTGCACACAGAAACGAGCTCGTAGGACTCGCAATCTGATCTGTTACCGCTAAGGGGGAAAGCGTTGCTTTGTCTCGCGGTAAGGCAAATGGGAATAATAGGACGACCGCTGCGGGTACTGCGCGAGAATGGTATACGGGAGAAATATTTGCGATACCCGCTATCGAATCGGTAAAGCATTTCGGGAATATCGCGAAACGACGAGTCGTGGGATATCGTTTGCGGAGTGTGCTTGATTCAAACGAAGAAAGTATAGTGTTCAAACTTTAACGGGTTTCGTTAACGCTATTCCTACCGAGGTTTCATGTGTACCTATTCCTACCGTGGCCGGTGAAATGACTTTAAGCAACTTAGATCTTTTAATATAGAATGAAGATGGTAACCAATTTGATAGTTAAAAAAGGTAGTTTCTTTTATTTAAAAATAGATAACGCATATTTCAACATTGACCCCGCTAGGTAACCCCTGGGACGATAGGACCCCTGTAGGAAATTCTAGACGAAATTCAAGAAACGGTCATTTCACCGGTGTGATAGGAATAGTATTATCAAGGGGGGATCTTTGCATCCGCGATTCTTTCCTCGTTACTAATACGATTATATATTGTATAATGAGCGAACGATGTTTCGCTCGATCTGGCTGTCGGTGGGTGAAATCCTGCTCGATACCGTCACACGAAAATTAAAATGATTATTCGGCAAGATTCGGGTAGCGAGAAGATACGCGGCAAGTACCCGAGAGTAATTTTAATTCGGCTCATTGATATTTAATAATTTTTTGATTCACCCTCACGAAGCACCGGCGAACCGGTCCCATAAGTGGCCACTTACGAGTCTATAACCCTTTCTTTACCTACGTTATTGCTTCGTTAAAGCATCATTTTCTTCTCTCCTGATTTCTACTGTGCTGAGTCGCCTCCTCCGATACTCACCGGAGGGGCCATTCTCGAGAGTTATTCCCGACTGTTGGAGTCCGTACTTAACTCTCTACCATATAAGACTTCCGGAAGAGCCGTTTGCTCTCGATACGTTGCTCCGCGTTCGGCCAGTACCCCCGAGAAGTTAAAGAGAGAGCCGATCCAAGAAGTAGTTACGGATAAGTTTGTCGGCGCTTAAGTGGCGCCGAATACGGTCCTGTAAGTACAACCTGCTCGTGGCAGGGTACGTTGCGTATGTATATGCGCGTAAGCGCCGTCCGTCCGGCCGATCGGCGCGGCGCGGCGGTCTCGCGATACGGGAAGAAAAATTGGAAACCCACTTATCCGGAGTTCCAATTTCGCCGACGATTTGGCACTCCGATCGACGTTACGCCGCGACGCGGGATCGATCGAATTTCGAAAGGGGAGTACGTTAAGTCGCGAATATTGGACGAGGCGATTTAAAGGAGATCAGAGTTAATGTTTTCGAAATTTAAATGTAGCTTGCTCGATGGATACTAGACGATTTGTACTCGAAAGGTTTTTACACCGATTCGAAAATTGTGGGAATCACTCGTGTCCCTTTTAAACTCCTTCCCCTATATAATCCATACCTGTGGGGAAACTTTCAAAGTTCCAGATACGTACGATGTAAAACTGTAAAGGTACCAACAAATTTGAGAGGTTTTAATAAACATTCGAATATGGTGGATCAGAAAATTATAAATACCGACTTTCGGGTAAACCTCAAAATCCTCCAAACGATTGGAGTTCAAAATTTAAGGTCGTCTCTTTTAATTCAATTCTGTCGATGACTATCAAAAATCAAACCACGAAACGTAGTAACCAGTAAATAGAAGCGTTCCGCTCGCGAAGTCTGTTAAAAGAATGCCATGGGATCGACGAGGAATTCGAAGACGCCGCCGCAACAAATAGTTACAAAACCGAAAGGACGGAAGACAAAGTATTTTCGGGAAGACGAACAACCGTAGATCCGTTTCGACCCGGTCGTCGTTTAAACTGGTCGCCATTATCTCGCGGAGAGCATGAAAACCGGTCGTAGGGAATCCCAGGTTCCGCGATAATATTTGCGACACTCCGATCGGCGAGGGAGGGCCGCTAAAGCGAATAGGCGAAAGGTGGGTCGAAAAAGCGAGTGATTTGGCCGTTGGGTCCGGGGGTTGATTAATGTGACCCACTATGCACGCCCGCTATACGTGCCGTCCTGCCTCATTTGCATTTGCATCGGCAACCGGACCACCGTGTTCTGCAGTTGCAGACTCCTTTCGGAACCAACAAGCTCGTGTCGGGGGTGTTCCATTCAGGCTAGCTACCATTTCTACCGCGCCTTTTTAACTCAACCCGAATACCCCAAAAACGAAGACGAGCATTGCCGAGAGAGATAGATGGATGGACAGATAGAATAGGGGTTTATTGTTTAGAATTAAACAAATATGTGTAGCGTGTAGTTATGATCACGATAGCAGCAGAAAGTATTTATGTAGTTAAGAAAAATAGAGTTAAGTAAATGCAGTAAGTACAGGGTAAATTTTACGTTTTCAGTAAAATTGCTAGTATTTTTATGTAATAAGCGAAAGAAAAAAAAAGGAATAGAAGAAGGGAAATATAGTATTAAAAATATGATTGATCACAGGGATGATTGTTCGGTTCTCAGTAACTAGATTTTCAACCTGATCTTGAAGATTCGGATGAACTGACATCTCTAATCTCAGCTGGGACTGAATTTCCCAGGTAAGGCGGCAAATAGGGAGACAGAGGAACGAATGCCACTGTAGAATCGAAATCTGTTTTCCCAGTTTCATGCGGATCCATCGTAAGAATGACCGTAATCGCTGCGAGATCCGACTCGTTGACCGTGATTCCAAATTTGCTGCAGCTCGTGCGTAATACGACGTCGTCGAACGTATTCGGACGATGTCGTCTTTAAGTACAACGACATGGATTCGCAATCGCGTGGGCGTTTGTTGGCGACCCGCTTAACACAGTCGACGGTTAGAGGATTCAATGATCGTGTAATTGCCGGCAGGAAACGGTTGCTTCTTTCCCTCGACTGCAAGTTGTTTCGCGATTTTTTACGATCGCCGCGCGAGGAGCGAAAAATATCGGTGGAATTCGGTTTCTGGTCGAGTGAGCTCTTCCTTAACCTTTATATTCACCGCCTTTTGTATTTTAGCGCACATTTCTCTCTAGAGAAAAATTCTCTCCGATGAATTTTTTATTTTTCTTCAAACTTTTGAATTTTTGAGATTTCCACGTTTATTTAAATAATGATTTTTCGCCGGTAAATATGCTTGCAGTGCTGTCTCAGAGTCACGATCCTAATTATTGGGAAACATGCACGCCAAATTAAAATAAAACTTACAAAAATGATAAAATAATCATGATCGGTCACATTGCCGCCCGTGGAAAGCGGAAGTGTGACTTCAGGAGGCGCGAGCGGATAAAGGTAAAACTCACGAATCTGCCGCGGAGTATTAATTCCACTTCGCTCGTCCCGAAGACGCCGATCGAAGCGAGCACGGTAAAATTGAAACGAGGAATCGCAAAGTTATCTCGATCTCGCCGAACGTTACCGAGAGTTTCTTCCGTTTGCAGGATAGAGAAACCACCGGTGCGTTTTAGTCAGCGTTCTCACACTTTCATACGGCTTTCCGTGTAACGGCGATAAAAGTCTCGGCGATAAAATCGCGAAACGGAAAAAAAAAAACGCGGCACTTGGCTGAGCACAGTGAAATCTTCCGCGAAGGACTGTTTTCCTCGTAGATTCGCTGCACACCCACGCACGGGGGCACGCGCTTCTATGCAGGTGCGTGCCCGCGGGTTCGCCAGGGTTAATGCGCCGGGTAATAATTAAAACGCCATTTCGCGGAGGAGAAAGGCAGGACGAGCCGCGATTACGAAGCAGCCGCCGCCGCGCCTATCTCGTAACGGTTCGGCAAATGGACCTTTTCGTGGACGATTATTGTGTGTCGTGCGTGACGTGCGCGCTTCATCGAGTGTTTGAGGAAAAGTAACGATTCGAACGATACGAGGGTTGCCGATAACGATATCCATTAATCGACGGCGATCGAGTTCAAGGCCTTTGGTGTCATCGATTATTTCTGCGGTCTGTGTCACGGTTACTCCGAATGATGATCCAGGATCACTTTATCGTCTAGAGTACAGATATATTAACACACCTGTCGTATAATGTACTATACCAAACCATATTTTTTTGTTTTAAATAATTTAGGAATTAATCGGACCAAAAGAATACGCGCGTTACCAATAACGCGATGTCAAGAGACAAGGTCTTGTATTCGAGGCAAGTATTATACAAGTACGCGAGAACTAGACCTTGTATCTTTTCAAGAAAGAAGAAACGGGATTTTTCGAGGCGGTCAAACAACGTGTTAAAAAATGAATTTTTTTTTAAAGTGCAAAATCGCCTAATCTATATCAATCGAGCCCAAAACCTTTCGTGCTAACCAATATTTCCGCGAACCGCGTCAATATTACTCCGAATGCCACTCCACGCTCGTTTACCGTCAAGAGTACAAAAATATTACCAGACGACGAAAAAAAAAAGAAGCCTTCTTTTTAAAAGCAAGATTAAGACATCCGGCTATACTTTATTTTGTCACTCGCCGCAACTCGAACAATGGTACCTAGATTCGCATGTCCTTGCAACGTTTCAAGGATAGCGCATAAACTCGTAAAAATGATTTCGGCGATGCGCGTATACACATACATATACACGTGTGTACGTAAGTAGCAGTTGCACGACGTACGAGCGTGCATTGTAAAGAATTATCGCACACTAACCGGCATCGTAATTAAGAATTGCGTAAGACGTAATTGAGAAACCATACGCCTTTACAAAGCGCTACTTCGTCGACACGATGTATCGTATCAAGAAGCTTAATAATAACATGGTTTCCCGATGATCGAGCGAGCATAACGCGTAATTCCTGACCAGTCGCCGATACACGTTTCCCCCCACCCCTTCAGCCCCCCTCCCTACCGCACCCCCCCCCCCCCCTTATCGCCGGTAATCGAACCTGATGTAATCGCATACCCGTGCTTTTCCCCACGCACGTCAATTTATTAATTATCCCCCGTACATTTCTCCCGGACTCTTTATTAGATCGCGATACTCATCGCTCACTCGCGTAAACGATTCCTCGTTTATACTCGTCGTACCGAGCGCTTCCCGGCAACCCTCAGGTACGCACAAAAAAAAAAGAAGCAAATATCCACGCGCTACTCCACGAAGTTTCGATCCATCTTAATTCGAAAGTCGCAATTTGTTTGCCGGCAGAAACGCGACGTACCGGTATAATGGGAAACACGGCTGCAACAAAGGAGCGTGAGCGATGTTGAGACGCGAGAGTAACCTCATCGCGCGCGTATGATAAAGATGCCTCAATTCCACGTTCTAATTACCGGACGATTATGCGCCAGGGGCTCGCGGGGTTGTTAAGCGCGTACACGCGGGAATAAACGTATGCGTGAGTCTGAGCGATGAAGAAATAAGCATCGATTCTTAACCGTCTCGGGCAATTATTAATCGCGTCTCACGCTAATGACGAGCATACGTCCGTAAGGGCTCCGCGAGCGTATGCTAATGAAGCCGAGAGTGGTCGGGAGAGGGGGGAGGGTATCCTTTATTTTTCCCCCCCGTACGGATAATGTAACTTTGGTTACAGCGGCGAACGCTTCGAGTGATTAGCATCGACTCTGACTTCGCCTCGCGATGAGGCTATCCCTCAAGGAGGCCACGGATACAAGGTGCAGAGGGGAATATTCCTCAATGTCGCGGTAGCCGATGAAGACCTCACCGAGAGGGTAGCTGCGAGCCTTGACCGCGTGCTCGAGGCTTTGATATATATCTCTATCGTGGGTCGGAGGCGAGCCGACTCGACGAGTGGTCAAAGTGCGAAATCCAGTTAATACGAAGGAAGATGGTAGACCGCGGTAGACGAGGGTTGGCGGAGAGTAGCGTAGTCGTTGCACCGAGACGCATCGACTTTTAACCCTGGAATCCGCGGGGAACAAAAATGTTGAGGGCATCGACCGGGTATGACGGACTTCGTTAACGAAACTTTATTGCGGCGATTACGTATCGTTGTTGTCTTTAAGGTATTTATTGAAGGGGGACTTCTTTGACAGTAACCATACCGTTAAAATGACTGGTTATGAAATTAATGTTGCTTTTCCGGAAGGAATTGTTAATATATTGTATGAAATAATGCGCAACGTAATTTTTAAGTAAAAATAAAATAACTAATCGTATGTTTTTAATTTTGTGTGTATCTTAAATAGGACATGACATAGACCGGTCATCTGACCATGCTTGGTACTGTATTGTTGAACAAGACTGCTGGATAATTCTCATATTTGTGGAAATGGAATAAAATGTTTAAATAAAGTTGTTTGTTAAGGAGACAGACGTATTATTGTTGCTTTGGTATTTTTTAGGTGATACAGCGTAGCTAAACATACTTTTGTGTTCTGAAAAATATCGAAGTTATTATAGAGTTGTTTCAAGTACCTCGCTGTACACGCATTGGAATCTTACGCTCCAACCTGGAAGAGGATGAAGGCGATGGCTCGAGATCCAACTTAAGCGAATCATAAAACACGTTATAAATAAGACTGCAGGTATAACCTCGCGGACCCCACGCGTAGATACATTCCAGGATTAAGAAAGCTTCGTCCCGCGAGGTCGATCGGTATCGCATTAATTTAACTTTCACGTCGATACAATTCCGCGAGAACCTCGTCGCGTCGCATGCGCGTTTTAATCTTTCAATCCCGACGGCGATGACAACGATGCATCGATTAAGGAACACGGCTCGGAGCCCGATGAACCTGGTCGCGCCGTAAGATTGATAATGAATGCGCCTATTAATGAGGTAAATTTAAAACACCCGGACGCTTAAAGTACTAATTAATCACATTATTAATTAACCGTCGTTAGTCGATTTACAGCTTGTGTACGCCGCGGGACGTGCGTGAAATTGATTTAAGATTGATACGCCCGTAAGTAGTTATTTAAACGCAAAGAAGTACAGTACTTCCAAGAACGCGCACAACCGTAAAGCGCCTGGCATCGCGAACGATCGGCGCCCGAACGGAGAAACCGTACGATTATTACGAAACGTGTGAAGATATCCTACCTGGACAAAAATGATATTCGCTAATCACGCTCGATCTAATCCTACAACCTTTCGGCGCCGAGACGCGGTAGAATTCAGGAATCGCGTACGCGCCGGTAACGTATGGCCGAATACTCATTAACCGTCGCGTAGGTATCGATAAAGCGCGCGATGTAATTCCAGAGTGGAGATACCGCGAACGGCGAACGTGTCAAGGCGCGTTATTTTAAGACAGACCATTTCGCGCGACGCGCTATTTCGCGAACGACGAGATGCACGCCGCTGGGGGACGTTAACGACGAGGATCAGCCTTGGTAGCGGTGTTAAAAAAAAAATGAGGAAGGAAAAAAAAAAAGGAACGAGACGCGTAATTACGAATAAAAGTTTCAATTAGCTCTCTCGGGGCTAACGTGGGCATCGCCGTTCGTGATTCATAGGCCATAACACAACGGTGCGCGCATATCCGAGCAACGTCGTGCAAGATCCCCGAAGGATTACGATGGTACGTATGTACCACCTTTCACTTTGTTTTCCCAGATGCCTGGCTAAATATTAACCTCAGCGACAGAGATGCTTTTCCCCGCCTGTCGCTGCTCATGATCATTACCGAGCGTTAAAGCGACGCGTCGCGTCGCCTGAATTTTCAGACCAAAGTAGCTGGACTTTCCATTCGATATCTACAGCTCTCCCCTTTACTCTTTAACCCTCCGCGGTGTATTACATTGTAACGTACACGCGGTAACACACCTACGAGAGAATTAAAACGCTGATAGGTGACACGCCGTTAAAGCTTTCCAAACGTTGATGGGACATTCCAACGTGCCTCGTGTTTTTCTTCGACGCGTTTAAAATCGCGCGCCGCGTAATAACCAGCGAGTTTTTAATCGCGCCGAGAGGAGTGCCACCACCTGTTCGCACTCGAGTCCCGGATAAACGGATGCCACCGTCGTCGCGCCAGGGCTAAGGTGCTAAAAACGACCGCGAAGCGTCGACGTCGTTTTGGTAGCGGTCTTCTCGTCGGTTTCTAAGTTACGAGGTGGTCGTGAACGTAGACGCGGTTGAGTAAAGTTACAGCTGCCGAAGCTGTTATTAACGTTATTCAATCATCGTACGAGTTTCAGTCGAAGGGTTCCACGACCTCGTTCCGCGACCTCGTTGCGACGACCACCCGTGTCGATGGTTCTTCGCGGTACGCGCGAAGATCGACGCTGTTTCTCGTTGCGTCGTGCGTCAACAATGAATGTATTTACTTTGCCTCGGTTCCTGGCTCGATCGTCGTGCAGTCGACTTTGAGTTTCTTCTGACGCTCTTTTATGCTAATTATGATCGGTTATTCGATTCGGGACGTGAAAACCTTTTCACGCTATTGCGATGCAAATGCAATTGAAAAGGATAAAAAATCGCTTTGTAGTCAGCAACGGAAGTTTCAACGTTTTTTGTCGTTCTCGCCCAGGTGACAGAGACACAGCGAATAGTAGAGCGAAGAATCCTACTGTCGATGAGATAGTTATTAAATATTTTAAAACTGAACTCAAATTACTCATCTCAACGCAGCCTTTCCAAAGACATTGCAGTTTTAAAAAATTTAATTTTTTCAGTACGGGTTGACCACCTCGGAAACTCCCGTTCGTTCTTTTCCGAAAAGATACAACGTCCAGTCTCGCATACTTGTCCTTGACCCGAGACAAGACCTTGTCTCTTAATTTTGCGAAATCCATCCCAGTCGTATCGTTTCAGAGCCTGAAAGGGCTCAACCACGCTAATCACGATATTTCGATATCTCTCCAGCACTGGTTTCTGAAATCAAATCACCTCGCAGCGACGCCTTCGATACAATCGGCAAAAGTTTCGATCTTCACACCCGTCGTTGCAACCCGACGTCTCGTCCGAATGACGCGCATTCACCCGCAGCTGCAACGTTCCCGTAACGCCGTTCAACCTCGCGGAGGTGAGCGCGTGACGTTAACGAGCGACGCGACCCGTAATGGGATTACTTTGCGTAAATCACAAAACTAGCCGCTCTCCGTACACTTATTACGTGCGCCCCGACGACTTCTCCCGACGGTTTTGAGATACGTTCGACGTTTAACCCCGGGGTCCCCGCCACGCTGGAAAACCCCCGCGTATCGATCTTCGCCCGTCACACGCCGAACGGAACGTTGGGATATTACCCGAGGAACATCGAGAGGAGTCTTATCTTCGGTGGAGTCTATGGACTCTCTCTCTCTCTCTCCCTCCCTCTCATTCTCATCCTCCCTCGTTTCATCTCGTCTTCTCTAATCGGAACTTTACGAGCACCCTGTATTCCGGCATGCGTGCCTTCCGCGCGACCTCCGTCGACCCGCACCGACCTCTCCCACATTACCTCATCACCGCGCCTCGCTTCGACGGTTCAAACCGAGCGGTTTAAATTCAAACCGATTTACCGAAACCGATATTCCGCGAGAGTTTCTGCTCTCCGTATTCTTGGATTCGCGGATCCTTGTGTTTACGTATTCTTGCGTTGCGATAATGTAACGGAGATTAGAAGATAACTTTATTATTTTGGAGCTAACGTTAGCCCTTCACGGTGATAAGTACCGTGGGATCGAAAGTGGTAATATTGAAGAAAATGTACAGGGCGTTACAATTTTATTTTCAAATAGACAATTATCCGCGCGGAGTGAAGTTTCCGTACGACTCGCGAGACGGAATACCGTTGTATATACAGTGCAACGTATCGCGCTTACACGGACCTCTCCCGCGTTACCTTATTTGCCGGAGAAACTCCTCCGATCTGTGCTTTCGAGTACAGAATTACCCCCGAGGACAACGTTCCCGGTGGTGCCAAATTAACTCTCGATCGTATTTGTTCCTTGTCGAGTACGGGGACGTTTCGTTTAACGAGGTAAGTACTGGTACCTCGCGCCGGTCGCTCGGAAGATGACACGGGAGAAATTTTCGCGAATACAATTACGGCTCGCGTTAGGATCCCAGTTTGCGGTGTCAGGCGTATACGATAGAAATCTCGGCGAATTCTTCTGCGGACTATCTTTAATTAAACTCTTGACATAATATGGCTTCGGGAAATCTAACGAGTGGACGCGTACGAACGGGGTGAAAGTGGCGCGGAGTATGAAGAAAGAGCCATAAGTCAGCCGGAGCGATGCGTGCTTTCTTCGGAAATTTTTGCCACTTCTTTTTTTATATCCCCGACACTTCTGCAACTTTGTACCTCGCTTGGCTCTATATTCGCTTAACCGACGGTACGTTTCACCGTTTATCTATCCAGCGATACTCGAGAACCTAATCGACAAATTATTCCGCGAGGATAAACCGAAATAAATTTATACAATCGAATTATTTTTTAATTCAATTTGACGACCTCGAAAACTCCCATTCGTTCTTTCCTGAAAAAAATACAAAGTCTAGTCTCGCATACTTGTACTTGGCCCGAGACAACACTTTGTCCCATGATATCGTTGCCAAATCGATCCCCGGTGCACGAGTCGATTACCGGACAGAAACAGAGTCTCCGAAGCGCGTAAACAGCATCGACCCCGCGTACCTGACCCGAGTAATTGAAAGAGGTGGCCGCGAAGAGACCCGAGTGACCACAGGGATCGCACTCGTACGTAGGTGCAGGTGCGCCAGCAGTTACCCGAGCATATGTAATGACGTGCGGTCGTGCGTGGATTTTTGCGCCCCCGTCAGTCGGCAGGGGAATCGTAGAAATTGTTGAATCAAACCGCTGCTCGTCGCTCGAGAACGGCGCCGGGGGGGGGGGGTATATATGTATATCTCGGATGCGATAAATTTTCTTTTAACCGCACCGACGCGACGCCGGAAAAAGACTCCCCTCTAATTAGAATGGGAACTCGGACGGAGTCACGCTCGCCCGAGACAACGGGTTACGATCGAACGACGTACATACGGTACGTACGTAGATACGTACACACTGGACACGATACATGACAATAATGCTACGGTGCTGAAAGTATAGGCCACACGTAGAGAAAAATAAATTAACGACTTGGCCCTAATTGCACGTTCAGAATTTTACGGCCGACCCTGTCGTATACGTGATGCGTGCAAGATTACGAACACACTCGTGTTGGGAGGGGGGGGGGGGGCTATAATTACTCCGGGCGCGTTCTCGTATGCGTCAAAAAAAATTCCAATGAAACGGTGCCTTTATTAATTACGTATTACTTAATCGCTGCTTCGGCGGAAGAAAAAAAAATTGGAAGAAGGAAGAAAAGAGAAGAAGAGTCGAAGAATAGAAGCGCATCCTGGTTTCTTTTGGCGGACGCGCGCTTCTTTGGTCGCCGTTGAAAGAATCGACGATCCAAAGGTGCCGCGTCGCCTGAGTTACCGACTCCTTGGACGGTGATGCCATGGCCCCGATTGCCCAAATACATTTTTGGACAAACATTCACTTTTCGAAGTAAGGATGACTCCGTTCGTGCCGTAAAGTCCGCGGGAATGTTATGTAACGAGTGAATCTTTTTTTCATTGCGCTCGCGCGCGCTTGTCAAATGTCGAAACTTTTGCCCCGAATTAGCTACGATTGTGCGAACGTGCTTATGCACAATAGCGATGGCTTTGAGAGAAGGTTTCGTTGGGAAAAGAATCGAGAGACATCGCGTCGAACGATCGCGCGAAACATCCGCGTCGAGCGTTCGTTTGATATTGTATATTATTAAGACCGTCCCGCTATATCTTTATCGACATCTACGTTCAATTATTTATCGATCGTTGCGATACGAACGACGGAGGATGAAAAAAAAAAAGGACTTTTACACCAACGTTAATCGGCGTCGTGCCGTAAAAGTCGATCCGCGATTTTTATCGATGGCAATTATCGAACAACGCCCGAGCTGACATTTATAATGAATTGGCCTTCGTTTAAATAATCAGTGAACCCCGCTCGGGACTGGGTAATAAAACGAGTTTTTAGGACAACCGTACGTTTATTTCCGTCGCTACGCCAGAGAAAGGATTGTCGCTACGTCCGCACGCACTATGCCGAGGCTTTGATTATGTCGTGGACATCTGACACGCGATTAAAGCTAAGCGGGATGGCAGATTTCGATGATTTTAGAACTCGCGTCATCGCGAACGGGCCTGCAATCGATCACCCAGGATTACGCCGATATCCTTTGTCCTTTTTCACCACCGTTCACTCTTGTCGCGCGTATCGCGGATGATTTGCACGCCTGATGTTTTTTCTTCGAGGATTAACAATGTATCTACCTTTTTTTTTCTTATTCTTAAACACTTTCGGCGCACCGTCTCTTTGAGCCTGGATCACCGCGACTCTTCCCGGTAGAACGTTCTTTTGCAAGGATACGTCGACCGCGAGTTTCTCGAAGAACAATACCTGTACGCACGTATAGTAGCCTATTGACGCTCGGCGATACGTGCTGTCAGAAATGCATTAGGACATCAAAGAGGGGCCGTTGCACGAATTAGAGAGTATTACGCGTGGACGAGTGTGTCGAGATCGTGCTCGTGGCCCAACGAAGGTTCGAAACATTAATGGGATATAATTTATGGATTACACGATTTTCTTGCGGGGAAAAAGGCGTTACCATCCGAAACGGGGCATTATTCTCACATTAATTATCCACCGCGACGGTAACAACGAGCGGCGCACGTTTGCGCAACGTAACGTTTTTCGGTTTCGTTAACCTCTATCGCCGAACACGGATAGAAGAGAGAAAAAAAAAAGGGAAAGAAAGACTCGCCAGATCGCGCCGAGGCGTAATTATCATAATGACGAAAAAAGTAGATAGCGAGAACGAGGATGACGAGTATCAACAGTATAAGAAACTTGTACCGTTAGATGTAACTACAGGGTCCTCGATAATTCCTCGACAATCACCGCGACACGATATTAACGCGCCGTTACACGCCTAATAGAATTTCTAATTGCACCGCGGCAAATGGTTTGTAACAAAAAAAAAAAGTAAAAGTAAATTATCCCTCGGGCTCGTCCGGGATTTGAACCCGGGACCTCTCGCACCCGAAGCGAGAATCATACCCCTAGACCAACGAGCCAACTTGAAAGATTCTGTCTTAACAAGATACATGTCCGTTGATCGATATATAACGACACTATCGTCACGCCTTACTTACGAGAATCCAATACGCTACACGCAACATTTTTTTCCTTAACACCCGAGTTAGGAAAACTAGCCAAAACAATCAAACTCCGTAATTTAATCGCAAAAAAAAAATGCTTACGTTGTTCTAACTAATCCGTCGATTCCTCGGAACGATTATTTACGATCGCGCGCATTTTGTAGTCCCACGGGTGCGTGTTCCAGCCACCGGGATATCCCACCTCGTTTCCTCGATTAATTAGGTCTAAACGCGTCGACGTTTGGGCATTTGCCGCGTCACGAGGAATTCCGCGCTATCCTGGGAATAAAACTCGATCGGCCGGCGTCAAAAGAAAAAGTGTTAATTAGCTCGTTTGAATGAGGGCCGGTGAGCCGCGACTCTCACGGAGTTGAGGCACGTGGCGCCACCTATGGGACAGTGGTTGCATTCGTGATTAGGATTGCGTGCTCAACCTCGTATACCGTGCATCCTCCAGCCTCTATCTTGTTCCGGTGAAGCGAACGTGGTTTCGAGAAGCTCCATGGCCCGCAACAAAGTTCCTAGAGGGGTCACGAAGAGTGGGTTGCGCGATTACTTTTCATCGCGCGAGCGTAATTGCGGAGCAACCGCGCCGCTGACTTTAAAACTCCTTACGTATCCGTTTCACTCGATCCCAACTAGCGTCGGGAGCGCATAAACGAGGGTTTCGCGAGATAAATACTTTACCCGGGGGATAGACGATCGGCGAATCGTCCGTTGTGAGATCGCTGTCCCTCTCTATCTCTCTCTCTCTCGCTCTCGCTCTTTCTCATCAGAGAATGAAAGCGCAAAGTTGTATTTTTTTTTTCTTTTTTTTACCGGGCGAGACGTCCCGTTTACAATAATACCGAGAACATTGCTATGCAAGGTGAAACACAGCGCGCTACGTTTACAATAGGAAAACGCTTTCTTCTTTCGAATTAGGGAAATTACCGGAGATCGTGCGACTCGGGAAGCACGTTTTAAAGATCGTTAAGAAAGTCGGAGGAAATGCAATGGTAAACGCGACGCGCGAGCTCGATGAAAATTATACCGAATATCCTGACGGCAATATTCTTCTAGAAAACGGAGTTTCCGCGTTCGCGGCTGTCGTCGAGATAATTAAGGATCGTAAACGAACTGCGTCTTTTTCACGAGTATTACAGTCGCGATGAAGGGGAGCGGGAAACGAAACGTTGGTCGACTCGGGGGTTTTATTGTTAAATCGATATATAGGATCCTTCGTTTGGTTTAAAAAAAAAAGAAAAAAAAGGTCACGGTACGTATCGCTCCGTCCAATAGAGCGGCACTTCGCATTCATAAAGATTAAAAGCGACCCGTCATAAACGGTGAACCGGAGCTACGGAATCGAAGGAATTTTTGAGACAGTTTTTATAACGGTGCGTTTTTCGTTTTACAACTCCGTTGGCCGAGCGGTGTACGTGCTTTTTAATTAGAGCTAAGCTCGATCGTAAAAGGCCGAGGGGACCGATTAAGCGATTCGATGACCACCATCATCGCTTTACGACACTCTCGTCCTTTCTCGCACAAAACCTAATAACGCCCTGCCATTGTTCCGCATAGACCCGTACCTACCGTGCCATGGTGACCGTACCTGGCCCCCCCGACCGTACTACATCTCTATTCATCGGTAAGGTAGCTCGTTTTCACAGAAATCCCCCCAATATTCGGGGAAAATAAAAGCGGGACGTAGGAACGATTAAAACTGCCTCGGCAGACTTAACATTTACAAAAGAGAATATTGTGGCCGTACCTACCGTCGACGCTCTTGATTAAACTTTTCGATATGCAATAAACGGCGGTTTTACGAGTCGAGGGATACTTGGCCGTTTAGCCGACCGTTTAAAACTCGCTCGCGTGCATTAACGTTTAGTTGTTATTTTTTCGAACGAATCTGCACCCATTCCATTTATTCTCGCGATAAACGAACTTTCCGTTTTGTAATAATCCGACGTTGGCCGAGACTCAAAGTACCGATGCTCGTTTGTTCGCGTTTAACGTTTCAGCGCGAACAACGGTGTCGCTTTATCGATGCGGTTTGTAAAAGTGCGCCTCTGGTGCCGCTCTAATACCTATGTTTAGTTAATTACACCTTTGCCGGGAGCTATACGACGAACCCAGTCGCACTCGTGGATATTAGAAATTATCCTCGGGCGAAGTTTTCTGCCCTCTCCCTTGCGTCAATGTACTTCGATCGGCAACTCCGCGAGAATCGCTCGACGAAGATTTAACGAGCCGAGCCGACGATCCGATTTTCCATCGATTTTCGAAACGCTCGTATTTTCTAACGCCGAAGAGAGAGCAAAACGAGAATTTTTTTACAAAATAGAAAATAGAGCGAAGGAGAGACACGTAGTCGGTGCGACCGCGTGTCTAGGCCGACGATCGTGATTCTAAAACATCTTATCGATCATTAAGATCGGTACGATCCACGGAGTCGTCACGGTTGGATCTCCAAGGACGCGCAACGAGGATCGTGTTATTAACCATAGATGCGGAATATATATATTTTTTAAATACAACTGCCGTCCGTCAAAGAAAATTACGGCCAGATCGAGATTTACAAATTATTTACAAACAAGCGCAAAAGACCAAGAAGATATAAAAATAAACCAGAGTCTCGGGCTACATAGGCATTCCTAAATAATACATTACTACTTTCCAGCTGACTGAATTCCACGTTAATTATACTTCGAGAACTCGTTATCGGTCAAAATCCTAAGTGCGTTCATCGATTAAAAATTACCACGTCATCGGTAATCGTCGAGCGGGCAAATTCCTACCGAACACGCCGATCCGCGGAATAAATTTCTTTGCCCCACCATCCATTCTAGCGACGTCATCGCGGTGATAAAAAAGAATCCTGTTAAAGATTCGCGGTATTTCGCTCGAGCGAGGAAAGGCGAATCGAAGAAAAGAATCCTCGAAAATGCGGGATCCTTATCGATATCCCGCCGTAGAGTTTCAACGCGCAAGCCCGTATAACGCAGGGAGGGTAGGAGGGTCCGGGCAAAGGAAGAGGGGAAGGGAGGCGAGGAGAGGGGTATATCGCGTCGAGGCCCCTCCCTTGTACCCCCTCCCCTTAGGCCGTGAGGATCCCTCCGGTCGTCCGGCAGGACCCCCCACCAAAGGTACGACAGGACCCGCGGCCCACCTGTGCCGCGGATGGACCCTGCACGCTTCTCCGCTGATCCGACGCACAGTGTGCCCATAAGGCCCATTCGAAGTATACTTACGAGAGCGCACGAGGGTCCCTAGCTGGCGAACGAGCGAGCGTACGAGCGAGCGAGCGAGCGACCGAAGCGATCGAGCGAACCGAGTGGGACCGCGGAGAGAATATAATCGGAGGTGGGGGCTGATTCAAGAATCGACGTGGACACCCTCGCCTTTGAAAGTCATTCACCTAACGGTCATCGGCGCGTCAAGAATCTTCTTCTTCTTGTTCCTTCTGCTCGCTGCCTCTTCTTCCGTTATCCGGTTGGACCGAAGGGAATAAATATATTCCCTTCTTCGTTGCAACGTGCCTTCGGCTTTCGTCACACGGGGTGAAAGAAAGGGAGAGACAGAGGACTCTCGTCGTTGAGTTTCCGAAAGAGGACACGAGTGAGGGAGTGTTGTATACAGTGCATTTTTTGGCTGTTTTGTGGATTCTTCTTTTTTTTTTTCCTGAAATACGGAACGTCGTTGTATTTACGAACGGTGGACGGTGCGTCAAAGATTCGTCGAGACTACGGACGAATAATCGGGAAACTTTCCATTTACAACGGAATAGTTTTACGAATTCTGATTATCCATCGGGCGGTCAGTGAATATTTTTTTTATCTTCGTTGCCGTATATAGAGAAGCCGTTTCGTTTAACGAGGACTCGCGGTAAACCCGTCAAGTGAAACTTATTTGTCGGTACGCGGCACTTCGCGAGGACTTTTGAGGAATTCACGATACCCGACGCTTCGGTAGAACTCTGTGACCGCGACAAAGTGATCAGTGACGAGAATTTATCGACGAAAGTTCGTATAACATGTATGGTGAAAAAGTGCCCAATGGAGTATCGTACTTGAAAAAAGACTATTAGCGATTCTTCGTAAGGAGGTTCCCGGAGCGAATGTCGTTAATTACATCGCTGCGATATTAATCATCGTCGTAATTAAGGTAAGCGCGATAACTCACATTGCAAAAAGAACAAAAAAAAAAGTGCTTTAGCAGGAGCAAAACAGCTCTTGGCCTCTGACAACTGGCAATTCGTCGTGTTTAGCATTGTAATTTAATTATGCATCTCTTCGACGGGTAGAATTCGTAACGTATCGAGCACCCGTCACACGTCGTTAACGATAAAGCGCGTAACGTTCCACGCACGTTTGACGTTTCGGTATCTGGCTGCCCCCCCCCCCCACGTTTCGTTTAACGTTTCGTTTCGTCAAATGGAAACGAATCGTGCGCTACACCTACGACCGAGTAGAAGAACCGAAGGACGACGCGCGTTTCGTAATTTGAGCGCGTATATAGTCGACCGATTTCTTTGTCTTTGATCGTGACACGTAGCGAGAGTCTCGTCACGGTTTGACAGGATTTCAACGATATTCACATTCGCGAGAGTGCGCGAGAGTTAACGAGCGATAAGAGGCTACTCGTATAAACCTTCGAGGATCGCGATTAGGATAATTGTTTAATACGTTCGACATCGCCGGGAGATCGTAATCCCTACCGTTCGATCTTAACGATACCGTGGAAAATGTTTCCCACCGTGTATCGCGAGCGATTAAAAGAGCGGCCGACGATAATCTACGTAAGAATTGATCTCGTCACGCTGGACGTACGTTTAGGTATACTAATAAATAATGAGTGTCATTTGTCTCGGAAATATATATATACATATAATTCCTACGTGTATATTCGGCTGAGATCGCGCTAGTCATTTATTAACGTGATTAGCTTAACCCACGGATCTCTTTATTAAAAAAAAGGTACTCCAGCTCATTTGATTTCGTATTCCTAACGAGGTGCGTTACGCAATACAGATTTCGGTGTAACTCGTTATGCGCATATCGGGGAATGATGGAATAATAGCATCGGAAACAGACGGTCCACGTTGCGCGGCAGCGAAGGCCGATCGCCGGAGCGCGCGTTGCGGAACGCCGTTGCGTTTCGAAAGAACGGAAGTTACTCTCCGCAAACTGGATCGCGCAGTTTGCGAAGATGAGGTTACAAGATGGGAAAACGCGATTTCGCGTATCGCGTGCGATCGTTGTCCCGAATCGAATCTCGTCGATAAGTTTTGAGAAAGGAACACTATCTTAATTGCGTCGATTCAATTTCGCTTCGAGTCGAATTACGAATTACTCGATCAAAGAGACTTGACGGAAAAAACTTGTGCAATCTTTGCGTAAAGTTGAAAGTTTGACGTTTTGCTGTAACGATCGACTAATCGATTAATTAGCACGGTATTGATTAATCGGTCATAGTAGAACGATTAACGAGCTGGACGCGACGCAAGATCGAGAAGAGACACCGACGGTTAGGATACTTACGCGTCACATCGTAGATTTTTATGATAAATTTTTGCATACAATTTCTCGGGCAGGTACGCGAGGAACGCGAGCGAACAACGAGAAGTGTCGCACAAAACGACGACCGCTACTTTTTATTACAATTATATCCCTGGTAATTACAGCTGGCAGTGGGGCAGTAAAAAAAAAAAGTGACCTGTCCGTGACCCACCCTGCCGATCCGGTCGTCGAGTTTTAACGTTTATTGTTAGTGCTCGAGAAAATAGAGCCCGAGGCATTTTTCGCCAATAAAAAGGTGAATAGCGGTATTGCTGACGAGAGTAGGCCCGCACCTTTTTTTTACAATCTCACCGGCAAAAGGTGTGCAGTTTAAAAATGTGAAAACATAAATAGGGCGGTTAATACGTTGGAAAACGTCGTCGAACTTCGAGGGTTGCTCTCGGTTAGTTTGTCCCGTCGTAAAACGCAATCCCCCCAATTATCCAGAGCCGGTGGACTAAACTAATTTCCACGATTTTCTTGAACAAAAAAAAGGGAGAATTCCCGCGTAGGTACGACTTTCGTTAATAGATAAAGAAAACGAAAATCTATAATATTATTCGACAAACCTCCCGCAATTCCCGCGACAATTATTTCTCCCATCGACACCGACAGAAAGCGTGTCTCGCGCTTCAACTGCGATCCATGGATCGTCGATAAACGCGCGTTTTCGCTTGCGACCGGAAGGCGAGGATGGTGGGTGGGTTTCGTTCGGAAGGTCGGCGCGGGAAAGGAGGACAATCGCGAAGCGGCAGCTTCAGGAACTCCTCTATCGATCCCTTCGAACGTTGAAACGAGTCGACGGTTGCACCTTCGTCCCGACGAGAGCGTCTCCTTCGCCGAATCGTCGATGATCGCACAGTATCGGCGAGAGAGTCGAGATTGCGCTGAGAGTTACGAGCCGCGGGAGTCGTTACGATTCTCACGGCTCGATCGGCTTAGCGCAACAATTGCGCTGCCCCGCGAGAGATCTGGTGGCCTCGTGGCGATTCCTCGATGATCTTGACGATGATCGTTACCCGCCGCGCGATCCGTTCCCGACGATAATCGGATGAAAATGCGCTTTCGACAAATCGACGGGTGCTTATTATGGAGCAGGTTTGCGCCGATTGTCGATCGAAGGTTATACGCGGACTGCCGGAGAAGTCATTTGCGATACCTGCATACTCATTACGGAATTAAACGACAAACGAATCGTGCGCCCGTGTCTCGTGGTATTCCTTTGTACTCGAAACACGGGGGGGGGGAGTATAAAGTCGCTTTGATCTTACCCGTCGATATTGAAGCATTTAAAAGCCCGTTGTTTTCGAAACGCGAGATGTAATTAACGGAATCTTAAACGCGCCGTGACAATGGCAATATTTTCTTCACCAACTCGCGTAGTCAGAAGCGTATAAATTTATTAAGTAATTTCCAAACACGATCTATCGGCGCAAATGCCCGGGACGCGCGTAATTAATCAATAAGTTTCATTGTACTCGGCGCGGAACCGATAATTAATCGTCGTATATTAAAGTAACGTTATATCCATTTATCATTCTTTTCCCATCGGTTATTCCTATCGAGTCTATAAACTCTACGGTACACCGTGCACTCGTTGCGACACGCGAGCGTAACAATATGGCTTAAACGCTCGCAACTCGCATCGACGTGAAACGCTCGAGTATGCAGGCATCCCCTGAACGGCTTACCGGATGCACACCTGCAATCAGTGCAGGTTGCAATACCTCGGGCGCACCGCGAAGTGTTACTTTAAACTCCGTACTGTCCGTCGACCATTGGTAATTAATGCTACACGATTCACCTCCTGCCTAACCCGATATAGATGGTAGAGACGCCCCCGTCCCACCCCCACCCCCCCTTCCCCTCCCTCTTAAAATATCATTGGTGCCTCGAGGCTACCTTTAACGAGAATACGTCGTCATTTAAATTCAATTAACCGGCGCTCGGTCTCTGTATCTCACTCGCTCTCTTTCTCTCCCCGTCTCTCTCTCCCTCTCTCCCTCTGCTCGTTGAATTTCGCGATTGCAATCGTCGAGGTCCAGCAAGCAAACCGCGACGATTGCCTCACGTGGACGCGGTTTTTCCGCTTGATTTGAAAAGTTTTGCGGCGCACACTGGCTTCTTTCCTCGAGTGGCACAATAGAAAACGATCTTTCCTGTACCTGTGACTCGGGAACGTATATTTACGTTGTCGGGTTACTTATTAATAAAAGTACACAGACCCTGTCGCGCTTCTCCGACAATATGAAAGTCTCTATGCTCGGTAGGAAGGCGAAAGAGTTTTCGGTACGGGTCGAGGGGACAAACAATGAGTGGAAAAAGAATTCGAACGCGGAATTAAAGGTATGCGTAGGCACGCCGCGCGAGCATAGAACGCTCGCGAATGAGAAGTGTCAACGACTGTGGGGTGTAGGTCAGGAGAGAGAGACTCCGTTGATCAAACAATCGATGTCTCTTCCATTAGCTGAGATTTACTTTCCCATTTAGCGACAGTCCGTCATGTATGAAAGTCTCGCCGCAGCTGACACGGCGTTGTACCCTCGGGCTACGTATGTGGGTCAGCGTTGATTGTCCTATATTCTAATTTCCCTTATATTCTCCATCGCGGAAGTGCGATTGAAGGGAAAAAAACGAGACGCGTAACGAGTCACCTCGTTCCGCGAGAGAGAGAGAGAGGGAGAGAGAGAAGAAGAAAAAGACGGGAAATCTACAGCGAACCGTTATTCAATCGCAATATTTATCGTCTCGAATGTTATGCAAATCCCCCTCGGTTTACCGTTACAAAGGACAAAGTAGAGAATAAAAGCGTCGAGGTGTGAAAACGAGACCGCGGAGCCGCGATTAGTTTTCTGGACGAGCGGCCAAAGAAGGCGAAAGGAGCGTTAGCATGGGAGAAAAAAAAAGTGGGAGGGGGGGGAGGAGAAAAAGCAAGTGCACAAGGGTTTTCCGCTCGTTGAACGTAACACGCACCGCTTTGCCACGATCCAGCGATTTGCGCGTACCGCGCAAAACGCTGAAATTGCGCAACGGCCCGCGTCTTCTATTTCTCAATCGTACGATCGGCGTAGGCGAGCGCGCGATAAGGCTTGCATCGTGATTTTGTCGAATGCTCGAAACACGCGTCGTTGCGCGACCAGTTCGGGAGGAGGGGGGGGGGGGGACATCGATTTTGTTTTCACCGCGCGTTTTCGTCCTTTTTTCGACGTAAACGGAAGTGCGGGCGGAGAACGGGCGTCGATCGCGGAACAACGGATACGGAGTCAATTTATCAATTCGTCAACGCTATTCAACGTCGAAATAACGCGTTAGACGAAACCCGCCACTGCTATCGGTATTGCACGGGACGAAATTCAAACGAGAACTATTATCTTTATGTTGCAGATGAACCAACAGTGCAAGGTGTGCGGTGAGCCCGCGGCCGGCTTCCACTTTGGCGCATTCACCTGCGAGGGCTGCAAGGTGAGTCACGTTCCGACATTTTAATAACCAATGTACTTTGATATCTCGGCAATGTAACGACAGATAACGATCATCGCTGATAGAACGGACCGTCGCGCAATCGCATTGGAAATACGATCCGGCGATACTCTGGAAAATAAAAAAAAAAGGAAAACTCCATCGCGCGATCTTTCGTCCCGTACGAATAAATAAACATCGTTTAGCTTCTTTCGTCTCGGCATCGCCGATTTTTCGCGACTCGCTCGAATGTATCGATCAAAACGAAATCGCGTGGGACGTGCCGATCGCGTAAAGGAAAAACTCTGTAACGGTAATCGCGAGCAAAGAACCTTGCTCCTGATCGCCGTACAACGACCAAGTTTTCCTACCGAACGCTCCGTTTTTCTCTCTGTTATCGGCGGTTGTCTTTCCCGCAATTTCGCAAAAGTACGAGCGCCGATATAGCTTTCACGACCCGCTCCGTGGCCGAGGTTAAACGTTTGCCCAGACGTGCGTGACAATCGGGACCCTTCGGTGGCGACAGCTGCATTTCGATTGTGAACCGCCATGACACACGATTTCTGCGTGCAAGATCGCGTAAATTCGCGTGCCAACCCGAAGAGAGGAAACTTCCCCCGGCGTTACCGTGTACCGCGCGTACGATCCCGCGAGTCGAGCGTAAAAGCAAACTCGATTCCATGTCGGTTGGCCTTAGTGACGTGGGGTAAGGGGAGGAGGAGCCGCGGGGGGGGAGAGCTGACATGCTACGGTGGGCCTGAAAACGAAAATAACGAAACGAAACAATGTCGAGCTGACGTAATCGTGAACTAGGGCGGAAACAATTGTGGCAGACAAGTGCGAAGCGCCGGAAGCGGCCGCCTCGAAGCGGCCCCGAGAGATATCCCGAACGAATTGACGAAACGCACGCGTGCTCGCGCGAGCACAATGTCTTCCCCGTGATCGGTCCCACGATTAAAAAAAATAAGAAGAAAGACAAAGAAATACCCGCCGCTATACGATCTAATCAAAAACGGTGAAACCCCGAAAATCGTTTGTACTTGAAACACAGTCCCGACCTACTCGACGCTAATTCACGGTTTATCGATCGCGATAAGCGTGTGCCTTCTCGATGAGAGAGATAAAACTCATTATCCTCCATTGAAAACGCATTTCAGTTTTTAGTCCGGGCCGTGACTCAGATACACGTTATTACGTTAAGAAAGTCCGCTGTGGCGTAATTAGTCGGTCTATTTATCGGCCATAGTCGGAGTTTTCGAAAGAAAACCGTAACAATCGTGGCGAGGTTTGACGATGAAAAGGGTACCGGCGAAGTTTCAAAGTAGTGCCGCCGTTTGCATAATCCAAGTGCGCGATGTAAAGAGAGAAAGAAATAGAACGACGGGGAGGGGGGGAGGTTAGGGGGCGGGCACGTAATAACGGTAGCATTTTCTCGATTGTGTCATCGCTCCTGAAGCGTCGCACATAACTCCCCCCTGGCCCCCTTCGCAACCCCGCGTGGTTCAACATTAGAGATTACACCGAGAGACACGACTCAACGACGACGAGGACGACGACGGTGTAGACGGCAAAGACAAGTGGAACACGGGTACCGGCCCGTGGGTCTCGGCAATGCGCGCATTGGGACCACTGGGCCGCAGGAAGAGCTCGTTTTCAGAACAAACGAACCAGAAACAATTAATAATATAGCGTGCGTACGGGCAGAAAAAAGCGAAAGTGGACGTCGCATGGAGCTAGGCGTATTTATAAAGGCTAATCGTTACGTGGAAGGGCCAAGTTTTCTATCGGAGCACCGGAAGTTGTAGGTGTTTAACGGCGATAGAGAGTGTGTCTAAATTCATAATGTTACGTTCGAGGCATTGCACGCTCTGGCGTTTCCTCGATACGGATTGTCGACGGGTACCTTTGCGAACGACGATTCTCGTCGGCGGGAGAGTGATTTCATTGGTAAATTCGTTTTAAAGCGTTGGATTCGTATTAATAGTTCGCTTGTCCCCGTGTTAACGCAAACGTAGAAATAATGAGAAACGAGAGGGAAAAAAGGGGGCCGTTACTCTTCAACTGCGCCATGAAAGTCAAGCGGTGTCGGAATCGTGGAATTGCACCATTTGGGCAATTAGCGCGAGCACAGTAGGCCGCACGCGCCTACACCGGTTTGGTGCCATGTCGCACACTATTGAATGAAACAACGGGAGCGTACTATTACAAACTAACGACTGTTCCGCACAGCGATTACAAGCGTTACAATGCCGTCGCGATGTCGGTACGTTGGTTAACCAACGTTCCTTCACATTTATTTCTCTATTTCCCGATGGTCTCGACGACGTTTTACCCTCGTCACTTTTACGAAGGGAAAATAGATACGCGTCTTAAAATTAATTACTCCACGAAAGGAATAACGATCAATTGTCTCTTCTCTGATTACAGTCTTTCTTCGGGAGATCCTACAACAACCTGAGCAGCATCTCGGAATGCAAGAACGGCGGGGAGTGCGTTATAAACAAGAAAAATCGAACGGCCTGCAAGGCTTGTAGATTGAGAAAATGCCTTCTGGTAGGCATGTCGAAGTCTGGCTCGCGATACGGACGTAGGTCGAACTGGTTCAAGATTCATTGCTTGCTCCAGGAGCAACAGCAACAGCAGCAGCAGCAACAGCATCACTATCAACAGAATCTGCCGAATCAGCAGCACCAGATGAATCAACAGCAACGAAAACCTATGAGTCCGCCGATAGGCATACACGCGGCACAGAGGAAAGACGACGTTCTCATGCTCGGTATGGACGATTACAAGAATTCCACTTCGCCGAGCATCAGTTCGCCGGAATCGCACAACAGCGACAGTTCCGTCGACATATCCGAGAGACGTGCCGCTTTTTCGGGACACCCGGGTTTCCGACCGTTACACTCGCACATACAGCACTCGGTGGCCGATTTATCGGCACTCGGCAAGGAAATGATGAGCCTACCGTTGGGCTTTCATCTGGGCGGCATGTCCTTGTTACCGCCAGCATTCCTACCACCGCCGAGTCTCACCATGTTCTCACCGTATCATCTCTACGCGACATCCCATGGCGCCACCCATCCGTTGGTACCGCCGAATCATCCTTCCGGTATACTGCGACACTCGCCGGTGATGGAGGATCCCCCGACGACGATTTCCGGTTCTACCACCACTGCCACCACGACGATTCGCGTCGATAACAAAGATCCCTGCGGGAACAACAACAACAATAACAATAACGACAGATACGCGCACAATCATAACACACAAGCGTCGAGACAGAGTGCCTCGCCGTGCGGAGAGATCGGTGAGGCGTACAACAAACGATTCTACTTGGACGCGGTATTGAAGAGCCAACGAACGTGCGTCGGCGAGAGTTCGCCGGTATCGATTAAAACGCGTTCCGAGGAAGGTTCGCCGTTGTGCAGTCCCGGACCGGATGTCGACTGTCTACCGCCGCAGGACAATCCGATGGATCTGTCGATGAAGACCGTCATTGCTGCCACCGACAGCGACGAGACGGAAGACGATGAGATCGACATGGAGAGCGTCAGCGATCGAGACAGTCCGCCGTTGAAGAGAAAACCGACGCCCATGGATCTGACGACGAGGGCTTAGAGGATTGTCCGTTGGCTTTCTCTCTTATAGCGCTGCAGAGTGTTAAAAGTTATCTAGAGACTTATCTATCGACGTTGGAAATACGTTGAAAGGATAGAACGAACGGTTTTCGAAGTGAAAGATATTTATTTGAATATTTGCGCGTTCGAAGAATGAAGCGTCCCGTGGGAAAAGTATATGATATCGCTATTCGTCGCGTTCGTTTAATCGGCGACGAAACGTTCGGTGGCAGCGTTAGAAAACTTCAATGGATGCTATAATACTCCAACGAGATTCCCGGTACAACCGTACGTTCTCCTTAATTGCATTCTTGCCCGAGCGAGAATTACCAACCGGGATTGCGCCGCGATTGACTCGACGAGAGACAAATCATTCGCGCCGAATCGTTAAATACAATTCGCGCCCTCGCCTAGCGGTCGCGCATAAATACCCGTTTACCCGGTCTCCGAAGAATGAAGGATTAACACCTCAATTCCGGGTAATCACGGCAAAGAATCGCGCGAGTCTCCGATCGATGGCCGGTTGCGCAAAAGCCAATCGACTTTAACGAGAGTCCTCCGCTTTAATTAACGAGCGCGCCGGTACTCGCTGGTAATCGTGCGAGAGAGCGATGCGAGAAGAGTCACGGGATGGAGAGGGACAGAGGGTGAGAGAGGGGAGGAGGGAGAAAAGGATACATTAGCGGGAGAGAAGGCGACGGCCGGTGCAAAACGGCGCGGTTGCATCGGTTGATAAACACGTCAAACTGCGGGGTGCACGTGTTCGGAACGTGCGTTACAAACCAACGTACACGTGTAGAACGTTGCCAACCGCTTTATCTTACAAGCGTTCGACGCCTGCCAATGTAAACGCCTCCGTCGCTCCCTGCTCGCCGCTCTCTTTCTTTCTCTCTCGGACGCCTCTACTCACCGCGCTTTTGTCCCCATATCTATTTTCTATCGGGCGAAACGAATCCTCCGTGTACGTACGAGAATTCGAGAATCCATCGCGAGCGACTGCGCGTCGCCGGGTGGGGTCTTATCCGATAAACGAATACCACGGATACCCGCGACGACGATGAATTTCGGCGTGGTTCTTGCGCGCTCTTTCCCACTCTCCGCGCAGGATCCAAGATATATCGTTCACGCTAATTTCTCGGACGATACTTTTCCGGCCGCCTTAACTCCCGCTGCCGTGCCCTGGCTCGCGGTCGAACACAGGTTTGCTTTTAGCGCGGCGCCGTGGCGGGATTCGCGCCGCGGCCCGACGCTCCGATGGCTTTTCGGAATCTCGAAAGCCGCGCGTTCGTTAGGGTAGGTGGATCGGTGCGAGAGGCAGAGAGAGGTTTTCGCGTTGGTATGAAGTATCCATGACAATAGCGATAGAATCGGGGAGTATCGCTGTATATCAGCCGTGCGCTCGTCGATTCGACGAGTTTATAGATCGTAAATCGTTATTAGACGTTAATTCGCCGTGTTTTCTGTACATAGAACATGTAAATATCGAGATAGGTGTATTATGTCTTTTCTTTATCGTTTCTTCGTCGTTGCGTTTACCGTCCCGTGTTCTTAGTTATTCGGTGTACAAGATAAATATCGCGGACGGCGAGGTACTATTAATTATTCTATCCTACATTATGCTTCGTTAGGTTATTGTTATCGAAGATTATCGAAGGTAGTCAATAAAGGCCAGTATTTTATTTTACGATTAATATTGTTGAAAGCATTTAGCTACCAATTCTCGGACACGTGCAATCGTAGGTGTATTCTATTTAATTGAATGTTTTCCATTTGTTGTACACGGGCACCATGTATCGCGGTACGCTTTTTTTATGTACCGAGTTACGTATTCTCAATTAACGATAAGGCGGGGACAAAAGTGTAAATAAGTAAATCGGCAAAGGTTTTTGAGCGAGTGGGACCCGGGCCAGTAAGTACTTACTTGTACATAGCTATTAGGTGATAATAACGAACGAATTGTTTTGCGACGATGTTAATTATAGTGCGGTCGAACGAAGCGGTAATTCCATGGAGCAAAAACAACCGAATGATGAGTTATTTGAAGTAACATGGAAATATATTATGATATTACAGAATTTTCGGCGTAAACGTTAACGAAGCTGCGTTTCAAATGGATATTGAAATTATTAATTCGTGCTACTTCACAAGTAAAGTACAAACCCATCTATCCCAGGGCCCAACATTTGTAAATACAATTTAATTAATCGGTATCTAGAAGTTACCGCTGTCGGTATCGAATACTCGAGTTTCTTTCCAATTTCGCGAATAACGATTGGCTGCTGATATCACGAAAATCTGTAATAAAATGAGATATTAAATGATAGGTTTAGGCGATTCGTCAAAAATAAAGAAGCTGCACACTGCCAATTTAAACTAGTTAAGATAAGGCGAGCATATTGTACGCAATTTTTGTACAGAAAAAACAACGATAATAGTGGTAATGAAATGTTTTTAAAGTTTCCTTAATATACATTGTTTACGAATTAAACTTCCAGTGTATTACAAATATACAGTTATTAAATCCTTCATTGAGCGTTATTGAGAGAAAAATTCTGCTCGCTACCCGTGCGTCTAAAATCTTTAAGTGCGTTGAAGCATCGGGAACGAGATTTAATTGAAACAACAAACGCAATCCTGATTTATGTATGTTATTTAACAGTTATGTCAACGGACTACGAGTATGTTGATTCTAACAAAACTTTGTACTTCGATCTTGGGTATTACGAAAACTTGCGAAGTAGTATGCAAAACCAAGAAAATGTTACGAGAGAGAATAAATAATATGTTAAAGCCACAGAAAAGATGGCCGTGCTAACTCATAACGTCTTGCCATGAATATTCAATAGGCGGCAGTCTAAATTCTCTCCACCTTGCGAATGCATATACGTTTACAGCCTAAGAAGTTTTTTTTTTTTTACGAAGATTATTAACGATCCGCGGTGAAGTATGATATTTTTCTCTTACAACGAACGTTCGTCGTTTTTAAAATACATCCATAACGTAACAAATTTTGGCGCGATACCAAAACATTATCGTAAACTCACGTTCTAACAAGATATATCCGCAGTGCATATTCAGGAGATCTTACATACCGATTACGTACCGACAAGGATACGTTTTAGTACGTTACACATAAATTACATATCACGCGCTGACAAAATCTTTCCTATCGACGAACGGAATCGGTACAATTGTACATCCGTGTCATCGGTACCTTTGATAGTCTAATACGTATGCAGTGATTCGCATCTTCCCGAGGATTTTCACATTTCACGTTTACTTTCGAACTCGCCGCCGTAATACAGATTAGATTTCGAAGGTTGGGAAGTCTCTGTTCTCATAGTAATTTAACGCACGATTATGGAGTCTCTTGTACACCAAAGCATATCAAGCGGATTCGTTATGCGAGACGGATACGATTGTTTGGCATACTTTAATTGTGTCGAATACAAAAGTAGTTAATTGTAAGCTAAGATTAGACGATTTCGAGATCGGTAAATTCTTAACGTAGAAAAGTTACTGACGCGAATAACTAGGGTGACGTTACGTTGACAAAAAGAAATTTTGCGAAGAATATTAATAATATTAATAATGAGAGACATTGAACAGGAAAGTGGACGCACTCGTTAATTCTGTAAGTTTATTACGAATAACAAGAAAAGTTATTACAATTTTGCTACGGTTATAATCTGTGTACGCTTTAAACTTAATAGACTTATTAACCGAACAACAAATTGCACGTTTAGTTTGGAACTTTTATCGTTACATTTTCATGCAATATTATGCTCATGAAATCTTATGAAGTACGATGGTTTTTTTTTCTTTACGATTGAATGGATATTCATATATTTACAAACTTATGGATCGTTGTACGAGATGAGAAATATCATTTTTGAACATTATTAATGAGCAGATTTAGACACAGGATGGCTAGGGGTGAAAACCTCGTAATCAACCACCGAGAAATGATAGTCTCCCATAAGAACTGTATTCGATGCATGTTCGCCGTCGTAACTGTGAGGAAGATTGCTGTAACTCTCCATGTTTACGTTGCAATTGTTCGAGATCAGCAAATCAGCTCCTGCTCCAAAAATTGGTCCAATGCTGCAACGAAACAATAACACTGACGTATCTGATTTTTAATCATAAATCTATCGGGGGTCGCCCCACCAAATTTCAATGAACCAATACTCACTCTGGATGGTAACAAATGGCAAACGGTTTTTTAACAATATCATACTTCGTTGGAGGTACGTCTTGATTATTCGTTAAAGTAAATAAGAAAGCTTTTTCCGAGAAAATGTAGTGCCCCTTGGCGTTAGTCTTGCCCCACGGAGCATCGCTGAAACCGCCACAGATTTCTCCCCGAGTACCCTGAAAAATGGTATCTCTTGGATCTCTTAAATTTTATTAGACGCGTGTTAAACTAAAATTACGTACCAGTGCTATCACGTATGTAGGACAAATGCCGTCGCAGTGCCGGTGAAACGACGATGCCGAGTAACCATGACTAGAGGCTCTGAAATAATTTCATAAAGATCGTGCCGTTGAAACAAATTTATTTAGTCTTTGTGTATGTACGTAGAGTAAGGAACGTACCGATAAACCAAACGCCAACTCTGTTTCGTTGAACCGTACCACTGATTCAAAAGTCGCTGGAAGCCCATTTTGTCCCTGGAAAGGATTTGCGACCCAGGAAAGAGAAACGGACTGACTCTTGGCTGTAACCGCTTGTCCGAACAGATCTCTGCAAACTTACTTGGTAGCGCCGCATACCTATATCTAAAACAAAACGTCGAAATCGAAAGCCTCCAAAAAGACCAATATTTCCTGGCAAACCGTACCTTACGAATTTCGAGCCGCTCGATCGATCGGGATTGAAAAATTCGTACCTCTCCAAGGACAGCTCTATCGGCACTGCTCCGGTTGGCTCTACTTCCTCAGCGAAGACCTGGCTGTCGATCAGCAGCAGTCGAACATGATTTATCACACCGGATAAATGTTGGCACACCCTCACGCGTTCCTCCTCCGTCCAGTGTTGAGTAGGCTGCGTCACCCCTGCCTAGGAGCGTGGTCCGTACGGTTAAGCGTTCCTTAACTCGTAATTCTAAATTCCGATCCAAGAACCTAAGGACCCAAGGACCCGGTAATAATCGTACGTGACATAAGGTCCAAGACCGTGCGCGACGTGCGTATGGTCAGTGCGTTAAGTCTTCGTGGAACTCGAGGGATTCAAAGTGCTCGGAAACGGAATAGTATTATCGAGAAATGAGAACCTGATATTTAGCCCAGTTCAGTACCGCCCTCCACACGTCCTCTTCCTCGAGACCCAAATAATCGGACGATATGAGCTTTACCAAGGCATCCTTTGGAAGATTGCAGAAGGCTGTTGTTTTCACTGTATCTACGGCATTTTCTCCGATGAATGCAAAACATCTTTCGATGAAGGAAGAACAAGCTCCTTTACCACCTATAATATTAAACACAAGTTAATAAAGTCTAACTATTATGTGCTACGATATAAAACGATTCAATATATATTATCGTACTTAACTTTTATTTATATCAGATCTATATAATATCTACTCGTGAATATTCTATATTTACGTATACCATTTATGCCAAAACATATATCTGCTGTTAAATCAGAATTAATCTGCACGCGTGCATATGGATCGAGATCGATACAAGAGTAAATGCGTAACATAAAATAAACAATACGTATCACGGTTCAAAAATATTTATTAAACTTATGCCATGACAAAATCTATTACTGTACCAATACTTTGATACGGTAGATATTTACAGGTGAAGTTTTTGTGAGAACAGTACGGCTAATACAAAATGGAATACGATACGGGTCGTTCGCACGAAGAACATATATCACATTAGTCTCCATCGGTCGACGTACAAAACAAATGAATTTATCCGCATCGCGCCACGACTGCTAAAAGACTTTACAGTTACGATGCGCAGAAAACAATGTATTTCTTGACACGGATCTTCTTCGCTGGCAATCCCCAGTGTCATTTATATTCTCTATTACAATTCCTCCAATTGCCGGTTAAATTTGTTATTGTACATCTTAGCTATCCAGGAACACTGGCCACATCTTTCGCGCGTTTGGTGTTCATTTTATGTCCTCGAAGGTATCTCAGAGTACAGTCCTTCTGTGCACAATCCTTGCACATTGTACGATCTCGTTCGTAAACAGACATTGAAAAAAGAAACACACACTTGCGGCGATCGTACGTTCCTGGAGGTTATGCCGCGTCGCTATTAGCCCGATCCTGGATTCGTGTTTTGTATCAATGTTATGTTGTCGCCCTTCAACATAATCCGGCCCAGGGGCTTCCTGTTCTTCGTTTTCATGTGATATTCTTCGGCGTCGTCGAGCACCAGGTTCATGTACTCGTCGAAACCAACGATATGACCCTCGATTCGCAGGTTTATATTCTCGAAGAGCCATACTTGCACACGCGAGCGATTTTGTAAGTACCGGAATATAAGGTTGATGGGTTGTACCATCACCTTTTGAACTTTTTGGGGGCCTTTGTACGACATTTTACTGGCTTTCTCTCAAAAATTATCTGGCAACGTTCAACGAACGCGTGCTTTGTGATCGCCGGACGCCGGAAGATATGGCGTCTCAGTGGCGCCAACCGTGTCGATAGATAATTATTCGTGTAATTGTTTTGGATGAAATATTATTTGAAATTGTTCGACGATGCCCGTTACGCGTTGTTAGAATTATAAATTTTTCCAAAAAGAAAATCGTATTGGGATTGTACGAGGAATTGTAACTAGCATATTTGATGTATCTGGTGAAAGTGTCGGATAGGAGCAAAGGCGTTGATATTGGTACCACTGTACGGTTGAATGTCACTATAAAAAAAATGTGCTGCCTCTGCGGCAAATATGTCGGCTAAACGAGGCAAGGCACAGTCGATAATTGATCATGCACGGTGGCACAACATTTTTAAAACAATAATATTTAACAGTCTTCAAGTTTGCTTCCACTTCCGTTATACTACGTAACAATTACAAACTGTAAACTGTGTACGCGTATGCATTATAAATATTCCCCATGGCAAGAAAAATCAATACGCGAGGAAAACACAAATAGAAATCGGAAACACGAAAATTGGTTGCTCTTCAAAGTAATAAATTTTCTGTTTATAGCTTTTGCAGATGCCTATACGTATCCCTTTATCGTCCAGAATTTGTTCCATCGCTTCTCCGGACTCGAAACGTTCAAAAACATAAAGGCACCAATTGTTCGCCGTTTTAACTTTTAATAGCTTGTCGCGAATAACTTACCGGGAACTCGCTCTTGGGCATCCAGAGCCGTAGTCAAAAGAGCACACGCATTTCCTGGGCTCAGAGTTGCCGAGACGTGTTCCTCGCAACTTCTCCAAAGTTCCTCGACTCCGAGTTCTTGAGCAAGCCCCAACATCTCGAAGATGCCACTGTCCTGCAGCATGATCTGCAGAAAACTTACGGAATGTGACTAAACTGTATTTTAAGGTCAACAGAAAATTGTGGTAGATAGTACACACGACTTTCCGAAGTAAAGCATAAATGGTAAAACTTTCCGCTGCGTAAATCTAATACGTGTGATCGACTATTCGGTACGTTGGTATTCGGAAATTTTGATATCTTTCAGGAAGATCGAAATGAGAATTTTTAATACACCAAACAGGTTTCTCGTATACTCGGAAATTAATGTCAATGAGAATGCTCTTGCTCGATACGATTTCAAAATGCGCCGAGCAATGCACTCTCATTTCCGTTGACTCGTATTCGAACGAATGCAAACGTATTCCGTATATCAGAAATTGCCATTTCAATCTTCTAAAAAGATTTTTAAAACATCGCATTCATTTTTCAGGATACTCATTTTTCAGGATACTCATTTTTAATTAAATCCCGACAGTCGTATGATCACAACTTTTCTATTTATACCAACGAATTAACGAAAAACCTCGCAATCACTTAACTCGGTGACCGAGAAATTTGTCCAACTCCACGCACGCTTACCTTCCCTGTATAAATGTAATGAATGAATTGACGAAAGGTTTCCGGATGCGCGTGAGGCATCCGCACAGGCGTAGGATTCCCCGGTGTACCGATCCTCTTCGCAGCCGTGAAATTCTTGCACCTGCGAGAGATCAATTCGATTCTTAACGATCCGTCAATTGCCATGGATAGCGCGCCGAACAATAAAGAGAAGAGCCCCCGGTAGCGAGTTGCGCTAGCTGAAATGTATTGCGGCAAGCGTGGCTGTTCTAACGAACACCCCACCACCACCACTTCGGGTTTCGTCGCCTCCACTACTTCTGCCAGTGTTTCTCGTTACAAAAGAGCTTAATTGACTTCGTCAGGAAGCTCCGTTGCCACGAGAGTATTCGTAACTAACATACGGCGGTCGGGCCTTAGTTTTCCGTCCTCTAGAAATTAATGGGAACCTTCGAAAACTCCCCTCTCGCACCCTCCTTACTCGCCGACGTAGACGCGAGAGTGCCGGGAGAACAAATCTTTTCTGGTATTCCGAGCTGAATGGAGAATCCCCCATGACCCATTGGGAGAACATTCGATCTCGTGCCTCCTGCTATTCACGACTTCCTATCTCATCCGGCGTGACTAGATACCACAAAAGCGATGCTTTTAACTTTGCGATTTTAGGAACGAACACCGCACACTTTTCTAGCTCGCGAATGGCAGAGTTTTAATATTTTTTCACCGCCAAGACACAACCCGTCAAAATGATTTCCGTCAAGCTCCTCTCTTTACCCCCCCACCCGTGCGCGTACGCAAAATACAGCGACGCACGGAAAATTTCTCATACTCCGCGCGGCGTAACGCGTAATGCGAAGAAAACGGGGTTGAAAGATATACAATAAATTTCTTTGCCCCGTTTTACCGGGTATTCAACGGTCTACCGAATTGAAATTTAATTTACGCGGCGACGCATCGCGACAATCCGCTCGAGTTAGAAAACGGACGAGGGTGATGAGAAAGCAGCGGAGGGAAAACACTCCGCTTGCGGGACGCGGGGCGACTGGTGGAGATAAGGGTAGAAAAACGGTCGGATCGTTAAGCGTGTCTTTTATCCTCGGCGAAGACAGTGATTCCGTCGACGCACAACGACGACGTTGAATGCTAAGATCGGCGGTCTCCGGCGAACGTGAGACGAAAAGGGACGACCGGGTTCGCGGCATTCCAGAATCCGCGAGATCGTCGTGTGAGTTCGCGAACAAGTAAAGCGCTCCGCCACTCGTATCGAATCAAAAGAAAGTCCGTCAAAGAGCTGCTGCTGCGCAAATGGAAAAAGGTATGCCCCGAGCGGCTTTGATATTATAAACGACACGTTAACAAACGCTCGGCTTCGTCGACGGGGAGAGCAGAAAAGTTGGAAAATCATACTCGACCTACGAAGCCGCGGATGCCGATTCGCCGTGTGTACGCACAAAGGGAAAACTGGTGCTCAAAAAAATTAAAAATATGCTCCTAAGCGCGAACCTCGGTACGTATCTGCGCTGTAAACATATGTACGTATTGCGCCCCAGTGTCAAATTGTAACGGTCTGGCAAAAAAAAAAAGCTTCAAAAAAAAAAGAAGAAACTAACACCCGCATTATGCGCGTATCCGGATTATTCTTCCATCGACCGAACGTGCCCGCGGCTCGCTTTAGAAATGAAAAACGATCCCTGTGTCAGCGAATCCTTCTTTTATCAATTACATTTTGTCTAAAAACAGTCAGAGGAGAATCAGTCCCTTCGCGAGAGAAATAAACTACCGGGGAAGAGAAAATAAAGGTGCCAGCTGCCTCCGCGTAATGGATGGTACGCAAACCGCGAAAGGAGTCGAAAGGGCGAAAAAGAGATCTGGTGGTTGAAGGGAGAGGGACGTAGGGAGAATAGGAGGAAGAACGGAGAGGGGGAAAAAAAGAGTTAAAAAGATGAAGAGAATGAAGTCGAAGAGAGGCTTTTCTCTAATCACAGAACGAACGCCACAGCGGAATCAAAGAAAACCAAATATCAGCGAGTGACGCCGAGAAAAGAATGGGGCATCCGCGGCGCGTCTGGTGTGACGACGAGGTGTCACGGGGGGGGGGAGGTGGTGGTGGTGGTGGGGTAGCGTAGGTTCAGGAGCTCAACGTGGAAAGAGGATGTCAGGAGGGTGGGTACGGGGCGGAGGAGGGGGGTGAAGGGGGGTGGAGGCTAGTGGTGTGCCGGGAAACGAGGGTCGTGGCTGCTTGGTTTCCACGGCGGCAAGGCAAGGGTTGAATGTCGCCGCGGGCTCCGCTACTAACGACCAAGCGTGCGATTATATAGCGGCTCCGTCGATCTCCGTGGAAAAACCGCCTCCGCTTCCGGTGCAACGAGAGTCGAATTCGCGTCACACCTACTCGTTTCCTGTGCCACGGTGAAACCTCCTGATTCCACGGCTCCGTTCTGTCGTCGGATCGTTTCACGCCACCGTCCTCCGGCTCCTTCTCGAACGTCGGTGTTTCTTTTGCTTAACGAGGAGCGATTGGACGTCCACGGGGGTGTGGTAACCGTTGTTACGAAATGAGAGATAAGTCGGTCGCCCGGTCGTCGAGGGAACCACCGGCGGATGGTTTGTTTCGCGATCGGCCATTGTTTTCTTTTATCAATTTCTCGGATACTTCTCGAATCGGGGCTTAGGCAGGGTATAGAGATATTTATCCCAGATAGGACGAAAAAGAAACCGTCGAAGGAGAAACTTGTCCCGGAAATATCGAGGAGAGATAGATCGCTCTCTCCCTGAATTCTCAAGAGAAAGAAACCCTCGCCGCGGAAAGTTCATAACTACGAACGGAGGATTTTCGTGGAAACGATAAGTACACTGGACCGTTGGTATCAAAGAAACACGGTAAAAATAATATCGTTCGCGGACATGAAAGGGAAAATATTCTTCATAATTATACTTATCTCCGCATCGCCTCGACCACAAAACCAAAGTAACGAGCAATTCGAATCGAAGGGAGAGAGCGCGTATCGTTGTACGCGTTGCAAGCGTCACGGGTCATCCATGCGTCGGAGTTTGATTTTATTCCGTAATTTTTTCTCTTTTTCTTCTTTTCTTTTTTTTTTATCGCGTCAAGCATCCTTCTCAACTCGGTCGCATTTCGAAATGACGAGGAGAGGAGACCGCGGGGGCGGCAGGTTGGAGTTTGCGGCTCTTTGTCAGGATTTTCAGCGGACCGGAGAGCGTGGAGCGTAGAGTTTGAGTGCGGTCGCGCATTGTCCATTCGTTTCTCCTACGGACGCCTGTCACGAGCATGCGTAACTTAATTTTCCGAGGTTCGCGTCGACAAAGAGGAGTAGAGAGGAGAAAGAGGAGGAAAAGAGAGCCGATGACAAAAGCCTCGGCGAGGGCCCCTACCGCGCCGATATCAAAAGGGTTCACGGAAATATCGTAATTGACTTTACAATTAACGCCGGCCTGTCCCGCGGAATGTCGTCCCCTCGGATCTCTCGGATCCCTAATATCGGCCGATCCCTTCTTACGACAATTAGAATCTCCTACCGGTGAAAGGGCGTCGGGACGCAGGGCACTGTCGACGAATCGTCAGGGACGGGGGGGGGGTGGTTTCAGCGCTCCTCCTATTGTCCAATTAATTAGAATGTTTGATCGATTCGTTTCGCCGTTACAATCGCGTCCTTCTTAATTAAAATTCATCGGCGCGGACTACGGACGGTGCGCTTGTCTCGTTGAAGAAACTTTGTCGACTTCGCCACTCGTCTTCGCGAGCCTCCGTCGAAGAGAGAGTCGGGCCTTAACCCGAGTGTATTACCAGACGGAAAGTTTCTTTCAAATTAACTGTCCGCGCCGATCGTTTGTATTTAAAGTTTCTGATTATAGAATATCGCGAGGATTCGTCTTACACGAAATTAGGCGGACGGTACTCGGGAACTTTGCGAATTTAAGTAAATCATCGTTTCACGTTCCCCCCCCCAGCTTCGTTTGCAATTCCGGAGGAAAGTTAAGCTCGGGGGTTCTTTTTCTCGTCGCCAGTTTCGCGGTAAGAGAAAAAACTTTCTAACGCGGTTACGTCGAAGTGAGTTTGTCTTTGGAAGCTGCGAATCGCGATTTCTAGTAGTCAGGCGAAACGAAGATATTTTGAAGCCTGTATCGAAGCTACAGTACGTTCCTCGTTTGCGGTAAACGAGCAAAAAAAAAAGGAATATATCAGGAAACATAACGAATCGCGATATTCTACGCGTCGACGTTAATTCTCCATTTCCTGGGAGCGTCGATATCCATTGTCTCGGTCGCATCGTTTTATATTTCAGTCGGCGCACTACTAGAAAACACGCGACTCAGCGCGTCACCCCTCATCGTTCGCCGATATACGTACACGCATCTTTCCGCGTATTATTCCCTCCCACGCGCTATCCTCGCGTGTTTTCGGGTCGTTCGAAACCTCCAAGGAAATCTTACTCCGTTTTGCGGATCGATCGACGAGATACGTCGACGAGGTGTTTTAATAAAAATTACGATTAACAATTAATTCAGTCCCGTGGAGTATCAAGCTAGTTCGTTTTAATAACATTTCCGGCTCGCCTCGGGGCTTTCTGCGCGAGTACGCGGAAGCTACCGGTGTATTCCCCGAGGCGTTGGAAAATATCGAGGAGAAGAAAAGGACGATATCAATTATCTCGTTGTGAGCGAGACGTTTTTCAGATTAAATGTCTACCAGCCGAGAGCAGATCCTTCGCGCTGATAAACATTAATTTAATCGAACGCGTTCACTTCGACGGTAGACCGCCGTCGACGCGGCGCGATTAATACTGACCTAGCTTGAAGTATGATTCGGTGAGCGTAGACCGGAGTCTCGTCTCTACCCAATAAGAAGACGATGTCGGACGTATCTTTGTCCTCGGAGAGACGTGCCAAGTCCTCCAGGAGCCTCGGTACGCCGGCTAATCCAGCCTCGCCGGACACCCCCGTCGCACCCGGTGTCGCCCCCACGGCGACAGCTCTGGTCCCCATGATATCTGAATGAAAGATCAACGATTATCCGCGATATCCTGAATCACATCGACGAGGCATGAAATTGATCCCGACGCTAAGGAGCATTCACGTCGCGTCAGGTTGTCGAATAAAAGAAAATTTCAAGAATCTACGATATTTACGGGCTAACATGCAACCTAATCGTCTAAACGCATTTCCCATCCTCGTTCTTTCCAACTAGCATGTATATTCGCGATCGATCGCGGAAGAGGGGGGGGGGAGTGTGAGGGGGAGGTGGAGAGGGAAAGATTCGCGCAAGCAATTTGCGATAATCCGAAATTAATGGGACCGCGAATTGGTATAAATCCGTGACCGATGACACTGGGTCTGGGCGAATGGGCGATGCGCGTGTCATCCGGATGGAATATTTTCCGAGCTCATTCGCGCTTGGGGGGGGGGGGGGGGTGATGTGCCGGTACCCCCCAACCCAGCCCAGCGCGTCAACGAGTACGGTGAGAATAAAAAAAGCAGCAAAACCGATTAACGTACAATCGGCGCTAATTGCACGATTAATATTTGATTTGCGCCACGTCGCGACGCCGCTCCCGCTCGCGCGCCCACCCGGTCGGTCGGTCGATCGCAACCGGAGATTTTGTGTCACCGCGACTGCCTGATTCCCTTTTAATTAGTTCGGGTTTTGTAGTTTTCGAACGCGTCACGCGTCGATTGCACAGCGTATCGCCGGTAGAGAGAGGGGTTGAGCGGTTGCAATTGCCGGTCATTTGCCCTCTCTGGATTTCCTCACTCTATTCCATCGCATTCCGACGCTCTGATTCGATTAAAAACCCATCCGCCGAGAGATTTTGTGTACTCTCCCGTCTGAGCAAGTTGTCGCGGTAAAAAAAAAGAAAAAAATTCATTAACGGCACGATATATCGCCCGCCGATTTGACTGCGGCCCTGCCGATGATTTATTTCGCTTTAAACAATTCCGAACGTTCCGCGACGAGCGGTGAATCTCTCTCTCTCTCTCTCTCTCGGTAATCGCGGAGCCGCGTTTATCGTCGCGTCGTTTACGTTCTCGTTGCCGACGATCGAGATTATTTAACGAGATTATAATCACGTATGTTTAAACCCTACTCCCTCGGTTTCACCGTATCCCGCGAGTTTTATCGCACACCCGAACGCGCACGTAATTAGGCAAAAATGACGTTAATTTCAAACGGACTGGCGCACCAACGATGACTGCGGCACTACCGAATGTTTGTTTTGAATTTACGTGCCCGATTGGCATTCACCGCGCTCGACGTACGCCCCACCCCACAAATAAACAAATACACCCGGCGTTTCGTATAAATCGCAACGAGAATGGGTAACGCTTACTCTGCTCTATCGAGCCTACCAACGATTCATCGTAACACCCGACTCGTGTCTCACGAGACGCGCCTTTTCGTATCGTCTCTCCCGAAATATCCCGTCCCGTTTCGCCGGTTCTCCCCATCGGCGACGAACGGACGCCGCTCACCTTCGTATCCAGAATCTCTCGCTTCGCGATCGATCGCCGTGCTCTCTCACCTTCGAACCGACACGTCTCGGGTACGCAGGAGATACGCGAAAAATGGATCTCAAGCCAGCAGCGACGACGACGACGACGATGAGGACGGCAGCGAGTAAGAAGAACGTTCTTTCGATGGCACGCGCGACGATGTATTATTTTCGCACGGGAAACACTGCATTTTATCCGTTCCACGGCATCTTACACTCCCACAGGGCGAAACATTGTTTTCCCCCGAAGTTCCCCCCGGTGTGTGTGTGTGTGTCTCACCGCTCGGTCGCACCGTTTGTTCTACAACGCGAACGTGTAACTCCCGGCGGATTTCACCGAGCACGCGTCGCAGGAAAAACAAAAATCCGGCGAAAGTGGTGGAGAGGCTTTTTTTTCGCGGCAGCAGGAAGTTTCGAAGTTTTGAAGCGCGAGGTATTTTCTCGAGTACGAGACGAGTTTTACGAGCGCTGGACCAGGCCTGCTTGTCCCGCCAGCTTTGGCCCTTCTTCTCCTCTCTCGCTCGCCCTTTCCGCTCGTCTCTCTCTCTCTCTCTCTCTCTCTCTCCCTCTCGAACTCAGGTGCTCGTGCCTCTCGCTCCTCCGACGTTCCTCCTTTTCGTCCCTTCCTCTCTCTCTCCTTTCCACCTAGCGTGGCCAGTGCTCCTGCCGCAAGATCACTCCTCCTCCGTGCCGTTGTTGCCAGATCCTCTCTGGAGCACAGATCACACGATCAAAAAGGATATACGCGCTTGGCTCATTCCGACCCAACGACGAACAGCCTGGGCTGCCTCCGACTCGATCGACACGCCGCCGCGCCGACGTTTTCTTCCGCGACAAAACTTCTTTCCCCTCTTACCCTGCTACTCGTCGACTATTCGCTATTTGTCTATATTCCTTCCATTTGTTCCTTCCCAAATGGTAGAAAAAATTCAGCATCCTGTATTTAAACGGTACGTTTTTATCTCGAAGCCGAGATTTTGCGTGATTTCGTTCGGTTGCCCGTTATTGCCGCAATGCGGTGCTTCCTAGTTTTATTGGGAAAAAAAAAGAAAAAACACGAGTTCCTCCGTTTGTCTCTATCGCGGCGATAGGTTTAACCGCATAGTTGTTCCGCGATTTGCGGAGAGTTGCGATGGAGTGGCGTCGGTTCCGCGGTTCGACGAGGATTACGATCAGTTTCGATGGCTCGAATCGTGTTTTGTTTGCGGCCGTATTGAATTTCGCGAGGAACTCGAGGCGAAAGGAAAGCAGTTGAAAATAATAGCGCCGATCCTTATGCAAATTTACCTTAAATAGAACTTGACCGACGCGGAATATTTATTTTAGCATTTCATTCGAGCAACTTTAGGAAACGGAGGGCCGCGTAAAGCGACGAGATTACGAGGGACGTTTAACTCAAATTTGGTTTGTAATTGGATTTCGTTAAGACCGGCCGCATATATGTACGGTGGACGGAAATGTCCATTTTTCAGCGTCGCTTTCGCCGGGGTACAATTAACTTGGAATCTGGCTTGACCCTGCGCGGAATTCGTAATGTCGGCTCCTAGCGCAATTGCACTCCGATGCTTTATCTTTCATCTACTTTAATTTGCGTCTCGAGCGAAATTATTCGACATCGAGAACGCGTGTTTCAACGAACCACGCGATGCGATGTATTAGTCCACGGTAAAGTATAAAAGTCCGCGGGCAAAGGAATCTCTCCGAATCGAAACGTGGATCGATCGATGGTAAAGCAGCTTACGGTTACGAGCCTCCGTTGGTGGATCGTATCGATCGTTGATGTAGCGATCCACGCGGCTCGAAGGATAAGATCGTTATCGTTTCTTACGATGGGATTCAATGCGGAGAATAAATAATTCTCGTTTAAATTTCCTCCATCGAACTTAACGACGTTCGCGTACTAGAATTATACTCGCATCGATTTCAGCGAACGTAATAACGCGCAATTTCTACGATTGATATCGGATAAGGTATTCTCTCGCGTTGAACATTGCAGCGATTGTATCGCGTTAACTCTGCACGTAATTCGCGCGTATTTAAATCGAAGCGGAGAAAAAAAAAAAGAGATTTGGCAAGCTCGCCGTTTTCGATGGTTTCCACGTAATCGATGTTCCTCGTTCAGCGCTCTCGCCGTAAACATTGAGAAATCGCTCTTAAGTTTAAGAACGTGTACAATTTTGTTTAATACGCGCACACATCAGGCGCGAAGCATTCAGTTTCGCATGATCGGTGCAATTTCAACCGGAGCGCGTTCGCGTTTACACATTGGCGCGAGTTTTCGCGCGTAATAACCAGGTTTTTTCCCTCCCCGCCCCCCTTGCGTGAAATGGAGCCTCCGCTGGCAATAATAATCGAGGAAAGATCACTTAATGGCCCTCCAATATAAGAGCAACCGCCGTTCTTTCGCACCTCCGCGAATTTGCTGTTAGCACCTAACAAAATTGCCGCATTACGTCGTTTAGTGCCCTCGGTGAGACAGCGGATCGAGAGGGTAAAAGAGAGGAAGCTGAATAGGGTTTGGGAAGGGGGGGGGGGGGGCGGGGAGATGGTGGGGGAGAAAGAGCGAGAGGGAGAGAGCGAGAAAAAGAGTGTGAGAGAGAGAAGCGGGGAAGAGAAAATTATGTGGGCATGTCCTCGTGCTAGAACGACGCGACGCGACGCGACGCGCAACATGGGGAAAGGTGTCAGACGAATGCGAACAAGCGCAGGACCGTGGATCGTACTGCATAATAGATTCTCGCCGGCTACGCTTTAGCGCAAATACGAACAAACTCCTCGGTGCACTCGTTGCAACAATTGAATCGGTAATCAAGCCGGCCTCGATAATCGAATCGGGCCAGGCATACGCGTAATTGAAATTTTGCAGCCGACCACTGCAAATATCGTCCGCTCGTCCCACCTCCCCCTCCTCCTCCTCCCGTTACACTCCTGGCAAAATTGTCGTTACGAGTTTTCCCTCGTTCGTCGATAATGTCACCGAGCAAATGGCGAGTCTTACAAATCGTTGGACAAAGTCAAGGGGGTGGGGGAGGGGCCGGGGTTATCGTCAATGGGATCGATGGGATCGTTGATTATTAATGGAAACGAGACTCGAGAACATTGCCGCGGAGAGGATTGTTTGTGGGAATTATTTAATTATATACTCATTTATTTATACGAAACTCGCAACGGAATGACTGCCCGCGGGTATTGGATATTTCGAGTGTACGGATAACAGGGTACCGAAATGAAGCGTATTTCGTATAAATAGGCAACTAGTACATGCGCGGGATCGCGTGCCGGATATCGAATATTTCTCGCGTCGTAAAAGTCGAGAAGATGTCGAGAGCAGACATCGGTCCGTCGAATTTGCCGAGGGGTGTTCGCTCCGCGATAGACTACTTTCCTCGTAACCGAAAAACTTTTCGCCCTCGCGGCAGAGAATTAACGTCGATCGTTTCAGTTTTCCTCGAATCTATCTTCGTCGCTTAGAAATCACCAGCAGGAACCGACGATCTTCCCCCCATTCGCGTACCTCGTTACGCTGTCGCGATGAAGAGCGAACGAAAGAAAACAACAACAACAAGAAAACGTGTAATTGTCGCACGACAAAACTGGCACTTAATTAACGCTGCTGACCGGATCAGATTTTCTTATTCGCGCGACGATATTACCGTTGAAAGAAATTTCAACCCGAGCGAATGGCCGACACCGTTCTACCACGGGAGGACAGAGAGTCTTGAATAAAAAAGACGCGGAGTCACCTCCCTCGCCCACCTGACTCGCGTAAATTGACCCTGACGAAGAAAGCATTTCTGCAAACTACTTTTATTCTGCCCTCCACCCCCACCGCGCGCGACTCGTTCCTCGACGTCGTTTTTATCTGAAAAGACTCGCGAATCTATGGAAAAGTGCACGGTTGGCGAGTGGCGAGACATTGGCGCGATGCTCAATGGCAATTGTAAACAGCAATTATTAGCAACGCCATTGTCGTTGACTGCGGGGCGCCTTAATGATCGACACACCGAATCCGAGATAATTTTCTGTAGGTACGTGAAAAGACGCCCTTCTCGGCCGACCGTGACGCGATAGCGAATAATACGATCGGCCGCACTTCTATACGATTTGGATTTTAACGTCGGTGTAACGCGTGTACACCGGATGTAACGAACGATATCTGATACGTCGTACGGAGCCGTTGGAAAAGGAATGAACTGATGTTTTATTTTGTATGTATTCAAAGAGAGGAAAATAATTTCGATTAAGGCCAGTGACGGTCAGTTAAGGTTAGATCTAAAACGTTTGGCAAGGTACGGGAATCGAAATTGGTGGGATAATTGATTTGTATGTATTCAAAGAAATGTAAATAGTTTCGATTAAGGTCGGTGACGGTTAGATCTAAAACGTTCTACAAGGTGAGAGGAATCGAGAATGGTGAGGTAACTGATAGGGGTTGCTCAATGTCCAAAGTGTTCGACCGGTGGAAAAATAGGGTTTTGGTACTTTGGGAAGGTTGAGTCAGTGGCACATGAATCACTCTGTTTTCACAGGTAGATTCCGCAGTTCTATAAAATATTAGACCCATCATTAACCCTTCAACTATGCGTCAACCATGATAAAGGGGTTGGTACGTTACAATTTTTTTTTTCGACAAACCGATAAATTGAAAAATCTAGCAAAGACCGAGGGAGGGAAATTGAATTTGTTTCGGCAGACCCACTGAATCTTCTCTCGTCCAATCTACCTACAATAACGCAAATATGTAGCTACGTCAGGATCGTTAGGTAATTTAATCAACTCTTCGGTACCCAGTCCAACTTGAAATTTCTCCCTTTGGCGGCGCGCGTTAAAGTATAGTTGAAAGCGGTTCGCGGAAGATTAAAATCCCCGTTTTGAGGGGGGGTGGTGGGGCGGATCGGATGCCAAAGTCCGCTCAAGGTTTTTCTCTCGAACGGTTAGACGTTAGTCGAACCGAGAGAGCGAGAGGACACCGTTTGCATCCTATTCACATCGCGCGCGCACGGCGGAAGAAGCATCATTTTCCCCTGCAGTTTTTGCGTGGTGTAAACACAAAACTCGCATCGCTGAAGAGAGATAGGGAAAAAAAAACACACATTGCGGACCTTCCGTCGTGTACACAGCTATCTTCCTTGCGAACGCAGGCGGAGGGTTTTTCTAAAGACGCGACACAGGGAATATGTAATACGCGGGGACAATACTCGACACGCTTTCCTGCAACTCCACTTACATTCACGTATCGTCCGCTCCATTATCTTTTCAGCAACGTCCACTTTGTACCGTTTGCGCGGCCCTGCCTTCCCCCGCCTCCCCCCGCCCCCGTACCATCGTGTTCGCCGGGAGAGTAGTTTAATTCTCCCCGGTAAAATGTACCATGATCGCGTTAGGTTTTACGCGCCGCGCGGATTTTCGCTGTCCCAACGCGCTCGTTGAATTTCCGAATTTAACGCTCGCGAGGGGTAGACCGCGATGGGCATTGAAAATTGTTGTGATCCGGGTTGAACAGTCGTAACGGTCGAAGTTAGTAATAAATAAATACGTCTATTCGACTGACTATGAATACTCGAGAAATTATTCTCTAATAATACCGCGTGGATAAAAGACGTCGGTTCGAAGTATGAATTATGAGTACTCGGTGCTGAGGTTGCAGAAAATCTCTAGCTGTGCGGAGTTTGGAAATATTCTCAGAGACTCTAGGATCTATGAAAATGAGGAAAAGTAGGTTTTTAGAAAAACGTGATGGAAGAGATGAAAGAGAAGTGGCAAGATTAGAATGCGAAGAGAGGATATTGGCAAAATATTATTATCCGATGGATATCCAACGAACTTGATCAATATCACGAATCTCCCAGGGCAAAACGTCAACGCCACGACGCCTCGCGAATTTATTCGACGATATCGTCGAACAATTTCTATGAAATCATCGCCGCACGACCGATCGCCGTGTCTGTGCGTGACGCGACGAAGAAATTTTATCGAGTACCCGTACCACAACCTTCGCGCCACGCTACGAGGGAGTTCCATCGTTATTTATTTTTTCACGCGATAACAGCGAACGCGGTTCATAACCGGTCATAATAACCTTCGCGTTGTAACGGGGAAATTAATACCGACTATCGCGACAATTCGGTGGAAAAAAAATGGCGAGCGCGATATCGGCGAAGAGTTTACCATTTTTGTGCTCCAACGAGCAAAAACCCACCGCTCCGTTCCGCGTTCGCGGACAGCGACGCGGAGGATCCGCAGACCTGTCCCCATGGCGCGCGTTTGTGCGAGAAAGCCTTTACTGTCACACGGCGAGTACACGCGTGTGCGTAGTTCCTCCATTCTCCTTCGTTCCCCATTATGCTCCCGTGAATGGAGTCCGCGTTCGAGTACGAGATTCGAATCGACACCCCGACCATCGTCGACACTTCGCCTCTGTTCGAACTGTCAATGGAAAGCCAAGCGAGACACGAGAACGAACGTTTCACGACAATGGAAACTCGCACCACGTAGACGAGCCGCCGGTTTCACGGTTCTTTTTTTTTTTTTTTTTTCGTTTCTCGTCATCCACCCAGTTGTCAGTCTCTCTCTCTCTCTCTCTCTCTCTCTCTCTCTCTCCGTCTGACGCGTACACGGAGAGAAAGAAAAACATTGATGGGCGCCATGAAGTAACGGCCGCGACGAAGAACTTCGGGGGCAAACTAAAAAAAAAGGAGAGAAAACGGAAAAAGTTTTCTCACGCGCGCGTGACGCGTTTATCGTGGGACGACCACGTGGTTCGAGGCGTTCGGATCGATTCTATGGTCGCGCGGGCGAAAATATAATTTTCGACGACCGTAGACGCAGTCAATTTTCGTAACCGGAGAGGAAAAGGATTCGGCCGGACGAGCCGTACGATTAAAGGGATTAAAATGTCGATGTCGATCGAGCGTTAAACGAGTCACTCGGGTTCTCCGACACCGGCCAGAACTCGAATTTTATCAAATTCGTTACGGAGCGTGTTCCCCCTCGTCGCTTCGACGCCGATCGACTGCGACGGTTAAATCGGTTTGCCTCCGCCACCCTGTCTCCGTTCTGACTCTTATTGCTTTCTTTTAATTTGCGACTGCTCACACGTGCGCCGAGATTCCCCCCCCCCCCCCATCCCCTCGGACGCCCGAGGAACCTCGGCATTTTAGCGCTCCGTTCGATTCGATTGGCGACATAACGTCATAAGGGAAGAGGGGGAAAAAATAAACTAGTAGCGCGCTATCCTCGAGCACGGACCACGATGGTCCTCCAATCGTCGTGAACGCGTAACGACCATTCGAAACTGTAACGAAGAGTAACTTTGCCACCCGCGGCGAGCCATCGTTGGCTCAGGGGGAGAAGGAAAGAATTTTTCTCAGGGGTGGGGGGTATTAGAACGTCGTAACTCGCAGTGACGTTACTTCCGTTCGATATCCCCCGGCAACGCGTTCAACGCGGCCCGAACATGTACCTGTACAATTACGTTCCCCAACGGTAGTTAATGGGAACGTTTATTCCCCCTTCTTGGCGACACTCGAATATCCTTATCCAACGGTCTCGGTACTCCGCGCCGTCATATTTGCGCGCGGCATCCCTCCGTATTGAATGCGTAGTACTTATCGTTACGCTTCGTTACTAACGTTTCGCCCCCTTCTTCTCCATCCCCCCCACATGGGTTGGAAAAATGACAAAAATGTTGTAGCGCGTTCCCGTGATCTCTTCCGACGCACCTGCGTCGCTTCGCAACCCTTCTCGCAGGGGAGACAGGAGTATCCGTACGCGCGACATTTTCTCGAGCGCGTTCCTCGTACCCGCGAAGCGGTAAAATTGCTTTAATGCCGGTTCCATTATAACGTCGCGTTCGATTTGGTTTCGGCCACGAATGGATATATGAAATTCGTCGAGCTCTACCCTCTCTCTCCCTAGGGTCAGAGGAGCGAGGGGTGGAGTGCGTAGATACGGAGATAGCTACGGACTATACTCGAATTTCACCGACGCAATTCCGGTTAGCGGAGCGCGGTTACTTCGCTCTCATTCATATTCAACGATATCAAAGTTACACCGCGCATTATTTACGTCAGCGGAACCGCTCGCGAATATTACACGCGTCGCGTAAAAGCGTCGATCATCTTTCGCCGATTCGAACGCGCGAGGCGCCTCTACCGTGCGGTTAACATTAACGATCGAGCGAACGCGTGTCCGGCGTTTTGAAAAATTCAACGCTGTCACCGGGCATCATCGGGGGTAAAACGCGAATTTACGAAGTTTCGCGGAGCCTCGCTCGATATTAGTACGTCGCGTCGCGTCCGCTTTGCGCGAAAGTGGGTATTCGGCAGTGCGTATTGTACTCGCACGCGTCCTGCACGTGTCGCAGGAACCAATGAAACGGTTCACGACTGACGCCTCCTTGATCGAAGGGGTCCCCCGTGTTGTCCCTAAGGCGATGGCCCCGATTGGATCCCACATCCACCGCTACCTCCTAACCGCGAATAGTAATGCGAGCCGTGTGTATGTACGTATACGTTAACGCCGTTGCGCGAGTACACGCCGGGGATGAGCGTCCGACAATACCGGTATTTAGCCAGCCGGGACGTTAATGCGAATTTCGCATCGTCGAGCGGATCAATCCGGTAATTACCTTATGGTTAACTTTCTCACCTTCGTTAGCCGCCACTGAGGGAATTAGCGGTACTCCAAAGTACATCGGAGAATCGGGATATTTGTTGAATAGTTTTCTACGCGACGTTGAATGTATTTTCGTGGAAAGCGTTTATCCGTTACCTGCGAAACGCGTGTTTCGGGTAGTTTGAAAATTGTTATCCGCGTTTGCGGCGTAAATCACGATGGACGCGAGTCTTCCGGCGAGGCAGAGCGGAGATTTACGCTCTCCGAATGCAATTAAGCGCTTAATTATGCGGCCGTTAGTGTCATACTCGTGGCCGCGTCGTCCTTCTGTGTATTTTAATCCGTTGATCAAACGACACGTAATTGGAAGAGTATCGTAAAGCGGTTATTTGTATAGCCGTTTCCAAATTATTGCCTCCTCTCTAAGCGACGATCACCGCGAGCTGAACTTTGATTGGATTATTCAATAGGGGTAGTCATTAACAGGGGTAATTATCGGGAGAGAGAAAGCGAGAGGATTCGTTGTTAGCTGAAGAGTTTTGCGTAAGAACTGTCACAATTTAAACACTTCGATATTGAAACCTTTTGCAAATTAGAGCCACTCTCGCCGGGGGGAATCGATTCGTTTTATTAAAACCGCTCAAACGTAAGGAGGAGAGCGAGGAACGAGATCTCTCTCCCCCCCCCCTCTCCCCCTCCCGCCCCTTCGCGGATCTGCAATTCCTTTCGCGTTTGCCGGCGCGATTAGCAATCGCTTTACCGCGCGATCTACGCCACGAGCGTCGCGACGCGACGCGGCTACTTACCCGGTATTAGTTTGAAATGTACACGAGTTTTCAACCGCTGCGCGCATTGTCGAGTCTTACTGCCAAGCCAAGTGAAAACAGGGCGTAATGAATTGCGACGTTGCACGCGCGTGCACGTAGTAAGGTTGAATTGAAGCAGGGCGTCGCGTATAGCGCATCTCATTTCGCGTGGAGGACGTTTAAACGTTGATACGAAACGAGCAAAGGTGATTCGAGGAAAAAGGACTCAAAGGGAGATAAAGGAATCGTCGCGCGTTACGACCGAATGGTAGAGAGAACTAGACAAGATGGAGCGGCTAAAGAGGGACGGGGGGGATGGGGAGGATCGAGGGGAAAGAGCAAGGAATATATGGAAAAGAAGGGCTACGTGGAAAAGGACGCGAAAAGAGAAAAACAAAAGGGATGTTTGGAAAGCGATGCTCCTGTCGCAAAACGTCGAGAGAGGTGGGAAATAGGGGCGTGGGGTGGTGGAGGGGACACGAGGGAGGAAAAAGTGAGAGACGAGAACGTCAAAGCCCAGCACGCATCCTTTAATCCCTTAATCCAACGGTGCCTTGTGAGAATTCTCTCTTCGACACCGGAACTCTGAGTTTTCAAGACCTTGCAACGGTGCAACGGCATCGAGGCAAGGAGGAGGGAGAAAGGCCAACCAGGGGAGGTGAAGAAGGAGAGAGGGAGAGAGAGAGATTTTACGGTTCAGACTTTTCAGGCTCGCGTTGCGAGAATTACCGACACGCTGTTTGAAATTAAAGCAAGGGCGCGAGGGCAAAGGGCTAGAGTTTCACGTGCCAAAGCATTGCACGCGTACTACGTACACATCGATCAAACAGAAGAGAAAAACTCGTGTCATGGCGTAAAGGTTCTTCAAGACATTCCTTGGCTCTGCAAATCTCGCGTTTCCTCTCGCGTTTCGGGCCTCTTTTGATGAAAATCACCCGACGGTTCTTGGATTATTTTTATAAAGTTCATTCGTAACGGAGCGTTTTCCTGGGTATTAAGATTTTCCTCACTGTGTCGTGCCTATTTCGCAAGGGGGATGAAATCTCCGAGGGGATTTTCTGATCCAACAGGCACCGCAAATACGTGTATGTAAGTACACGGTACGCGTATCCCGTTACCCGGTAAATATAAATCGAAAACGCGAGAGGTGGAAAGGATACCGTTAAAATTCAGATACCCTTCCAAGCTGATACGCGTCCCCCACCGTTTTATATACGTAAAGTTGCAGATTTTTGAAATTTCCGTTATCGCGATAACGCGACCCCCCGGACGCTTCTTAGCAATCTCGATGTCGAAGGGAAGGTTATTATTCGCGCGGTTAAAAAAAGTTTAATGACGAGAAAAAAAGAGGAGGCTTCGGGGCCGACGAACCATCAAAGAAGAACGATGTGCGAGATATTCACTTTTAGCTTAGCCGTCGATACACATCGGCCGTACTACGTAACTTTGTATACACTTCGAGCGGGGAGTTTCCCCGTATTTTCATAATCGATTTCGCATCGAGGAAGAGAGGAGGAGGGAGAATCGGGGAAGAAGGACGAGCGAACGATCGATACGCGAGGTTCTCTTTTCTTTTTCTACGCTCGGTTTTAAGACGTGGATGAAAACAAAAAAAGAGAGAGAACTGTTCGCAATGACCGCGTACTGGCGTAAGAGACTTATTATTAGACTCCCCCGGGGTTCTCCGGAACGGTTATCGGATAAACGGGCTTGATTGATCGAAAGCAAACAGGTAAAACGGTCGTTTCGGACCGCGCTCCACGGTCGGCTATATTTCAATAAACCTTCCTGGAAATGGTTTTCAATGGAAACTGCATCGGCGAGCGAAACGGCGCGCGTATCGTAAACATTAAAACAGTTTAAATGGCCAAAGAAAGTTTGCGATCCGTCGGTCTCTACTTCAGGGGGGGGGGGGAGGTTTCCCCGGTTGCATCTAGAAACGGCTGTCGATATTCGTGTTTATCGAGGCGCGATGGGGAATTAACGTGGAAAGGAGAAAAAGAGAAATGCGCTCGGTCACCGCCGTTACTTCCATAGAATGAAATTCGAACGTTACCGCCGTGCCAGCCCGACGCGATGAATTAGCTGCATCAATTACCATATTCCGGGGGATATATACAGCGGGGTTTGGTTATCGCACCCGGGTAGACAGCCGGAAGCAAACGCGTGCGCGCAATACGTACATAAAGTTCGACAACGAATCGCGGGGAGCTGAGAGAGAGAGAGAGAGAGAGAGAAAAATCGAGGTGTACATTCGCTTTACGTCGCACATACGTATATATATATTTAAAGGCGAGACCCACGTAGGGCGCGATAAATACGAGAGCACAGTCAGTCGGTATCCGTGAATGCGGACCGAGGAAAGAAGGCCGTTGAGTAGAGGCATGGTTCTTTTTAGTAATTAAAAATTACGCGCCGCGGTCCGTGTTCGTCAAAGCGCGCGGCTTCGTTAATATATTCAGCCTTGCAAAAAGACGCGACAAAGTTAGTGCCTATTTCCCTCTTTCTCCGCTTTCCCCCCCCCCCCCACCCACACCTACCCCTCTTCTTTTTCTCATTCATACCTTTCCTCTTTCTTTCTCCGTCAGAGGAGCGCGCCGCCCCCTCCCCCCTCCCCGTCCCCCGTTCCGCGCCCCGGCGACGATAATCTTTCCTGATTTTCCACCAGGAATTCTAATTTCTTCCCGGCAAAGGCCAGGAACGGCCATCGACGCGGAAATCGCCCTCCCCCTCCCCCCTTTCACCCCGCCCCGCGCGATAATGTCTGCGCCGGTTGAATCGTTAGGGGGGCGGGGGCTCGATAAAACCCGGAGACTTCTCGTCGCGAATTATTAAGTTCGCGAGGACGAATTTGTACGCGTGTATAAATAGTTTCGGGAATAGATTTCCGCTCGGTTTAATTCGCGTGAATTTTAATACGTCGTTTATTGATTTCCGTCGAATGGTTATCCCCGAAGGATATTTCCAGGCCTAGGAAATGCTCGTTTTCTTATCGCAATGGAACGATGCCTGATTTCGCGTCGTACGAACGACTGTTGGCCGCGTTTGCGTTGAAATTAATACCGCCGCGATACTCGTGTCGCGCCCATTGAATTCTGTTTGTGGACTCAGGTTCGAGAGCACCATGCATTTCAAACAGACGATGTAACCTCGACGAGGTCGCTATAAACGTGGAAAAAAAACCGGGCGGTGAGAATCGAGCACATGTTTCATGGTTTTCGATTACTAACCCTCGTCTAACGTTTCTGGTTAATCTTTTTCTTTTTTTTTTCCTTCGAAGCCCTCGCGATACGTGTCCAAACGGCTGTGACGTCGAGTGAATCAGTCGTTCGTTTTTTTGTTTTGCTAGTTTCTCTATCTGGTCGGAGAAATTACTGGAAACTGGATGCCGGGGGATTTATTAAAGTTTACGCGAGTCGTAGATATATGAGTTTCGTAGTTGTTGAAGATTTAAATTCCGAGGTATTCCGAGTTGAGACTTTGGAAGATGTTCTTGGTTAAGGCGTTAAATGAATTCTGAGGATGGTGTATGGCGGTAGATTTAAGGAAAACTATTATCATGGAAAAAGGATGTCTAAGGGATGGTGAGTAAGTGGTTTTCGAATGGAAATTCATGGGGGGAAGAGTACGAATTTAGATGTTGAACTTTGCGATAAGGAGAGGTGCGCGAGAGAGTAGTGAATCAGAGGATTCGGAAGAATTCAGCAGTGTACAAAATATTGACGATTTGTACCTTATGACTAATTTACGATTAGAAAAGCAGCCATAAAGTTACAAGATTTCAAAGATCTTTAATTTTGTCGAATAGCCTACGTCAACTTGGTTCGGTATTTTTCGCTTATCGTTAGGTACACTAAATCTATTAATCTGATCCAATCCAATGATAAACTGTTATTGTAGAGTCTGTCATGCCCAGCCGAAGGAATGCGAAAACTTTATGCTTTTTCATTCATTTCACTGTCTTATGAAAAATATATGGCATGGAGCCCTTTAAATGAGGGCTCATAAATATCTCGATTGAGTATGGATGTATAACAAAAATTGTTCAGGATGAAGCTACAGTACTTGACGAGGCAAAGGTGGCGACAGAAAAATAATTCCTTTACAATCATGTTTTTCTAAAAACACTGTTTGGTATTTTACATTGGCATTTACATGCTCCACCACGTATATCTCGAGCTAACGAACTTTCTTACGTAAACGCGTCCTTCGGTGTTTGGCGTATCGACAAATATCTTACTTAACTGTAAAAATATCAATTACACACGAAGATAAGTTACCGAGCGTGCCGTGACAGACGCCAGCGTGGCTTTCCATCGAAGTATAAGCAGTGGCTTTCTAACGTTAACACAAATTCATTTCGTGCTCAGTTTCGAGTCTAAAACTGTATCCGGGATCTCTTTTATTCACGGTTCTGTCGCTGAAGCCCGGCTGGAATAATAAACAGCCCGGTGAAGTCGATTCAGGAACGCGGATTATTTTCCGGTGTCGTCATAAACCTGTCAGAAACATCGTCTAGCAATCGTCACCCACCACCGTAAACACGTGGGTCAATACATCATACGTTATTTCACTCGTATAAACTTTACGGGAAAGAGCTATAAAAGCGGCACCCCGACGTATTTGGTATTTTCAAAATCTACGCGACTTCCGTGGGAAATGAATTTACGAGCGACTCGTACCCGATAACCGTCGTTTTGTATTTCGGCGCAAACAATTATCCTTCGCGCGAAATCATTTTTGATGGCGCACCGATGACACGTCCGACGCCCCCCCACCCCCCCTCCCCGTGACACGTAATGATTTTACATATTCCGCGCGTTTCCTTCCATTTTGCTTTTTTTTTTTGTTTTACCCGTCCGCTAGGCTCAAACGCTCGGGCAATGACGCATCGCGATTGGTGACATTCATTGCGCACTTTTATGGCAGATTCAATTGCCAGCACAATTTTATTTGAAATTTACGCATCGCTGACAAAACTGGCTAACGAAAATACGAACGGCGGCGTTTCTGCCTGCCCTTTCAACAATGATATATTTTTCGGCATGGAGGTGCGTACACGATGCCATAGTTCGGGAAGAGCGGGTTATTTTTGCTATTGCAATGAATCTCTCTCTCTCACTCTCTCTGCTCCATTCGCGATATACCTCTTTATCCGGAAATCATTCGCGAATATTAACGGCACGCTCGGCGTCGTGGGAGCGCATTGATTGGTCGACTCCAACGGTACCCTCGTTGCTTGATACGCGGTATCAATAATTAAGGAATAGCGCCGTTGATATATATATAAAAAAAATAGAATACGCCAATACCGTGCACGGCTCCAAAAATTTGTTACGTAACGATACCCACGGTACGTGAATGTTTGGTACCTTTATACGAAGGTACGCAAAACCAATAATAAAAAGAGCAGAATCGTTGCCAAGTAATGATACGAAAAATATAATTCAACGAACGGAATTTGGTGAAAAGGGTGTTCTATCGTGTTTTTTTCTTTATGCATTGCGTATTTCTTTATAATATATACGGTTCCATGGTGTAACAATATTATTACGTAGCTTGAAAGATTAGCTCGGAGGTAGTACAATTATACTCGTACGAATTTGAGTAGATTAATACATTATGTATTTCTTTCCAGTTTATACGGTTCCATGGCGCGAGCAATATTATCATATGTCCTAAAAGATTTACTCGCAGGTGGTACGATTGTACTCGTACGAACATGTAGATCGCGTAATGCCGAAAATCATTAGCGAACCATGGAAATTGTTCGTTTAGTGTGTAAAGATGTACCTTATGTTAGCGTGACGTTCTCTACTAAAATGTATTTAGATTAGACGCAGAACTCTGTAGGAGGAAGTTCCAAACGCAAAACCACCATGAACGCAAATTGAATTTTCCTCAATTATTCGGTCCTCCACGTTAGTTCGCGCTGGCTTCTAATAGATTTTAATTGGCCACCTAGTACGGATTTTACCTCTTGAAAGCACCGAAATAATTGAGGCTGCTGAGCCAGATCGACACCAGCGTTACTTCCGATGCGCGGGCGTAACGGTGATTGTTTTTTTTTTCATATTTCTTTTTCGTAGAAATAATGAACTCGACGGTCCCTTCGATTTTGTATTATCTTCACTCGTGCCCTGATCTCTCGCGGAAATTAACCCGGTACGACCTAAATTATCAACCGTTGACTTTGGTTTTCCGGGCTAATGAAATTTGCCGCTTCGATGGATCACTTCATAAGGTACGTTACTCGTGGCAACCTAAATTTACTTGTCATGGAACCTATTTCTCGATTATGACATCGATGCAATTTCCAGAGTACACCCGAACCCTATTTTAAGATGGGTAACTGATGTAGGTCAGAGATAATCAAAATGGAACGCGGCTCTGTGTAACGTATCGATGATTTTACCTGAAAATGAGTGATGACGAAACTGAAAATTTCTTCCATCAAAGAATGAAAAAGCAAAGGCGAGATATAGTTATAGACGATGGTTGCAGTGATGCGAGATAAATAAATTTCTTTTTCGATGTAGATTTTATGTTGAGTTTCATTTTTAATTAGGTTTCCCAAATTGATTCATTGTTTATTTTATATTCTTATTTCTGAACTTGAAGTAATGCTTTTATGTTTAATTACTATTTTCGAGATGAATGATGTTCTACTTTAATTACGTCTTCTCTTTTCAATTCACCCCACGCACACGGTGCGCAATCGGCACCACATAATAAAAAAAAGTTCTTATCTGTACAGAAACTGCCTGAAAACGCTCAAATAGATTTACCCTGAAAAAACTGTAAACATAAACAAAAAAAAAACCATTCTCGCTGCTGAGGATCATTATCAAAGTTCGTCCTCGTCTCGAACGAATTAAAATCGTAGAACAATTCGCTCCGCGAAACGCGATAATCAATCCTTTCCCATAACTTCGAAACCGCACTTGGAAAACTTGGGAGAACCCAACGAATCACGATATCGCGCGTATCGGAGCGTTATTACGAGTCTCGGCGAAAGTTTTGGCATCGCTGTCGCGTACAGCTCATTCGTACGCGCGTCACGTGAAACGCCTGCTACGATTAATTGCCCGTGTCGCGATTTTTAGCGAACGCTAATTCCTGCGGCCAAGAATCCCGGAGCAACCGGGACCCGAACCCTCGGCCTCTCGACTGCGATCGTTATATAATGTTTCGCCTTAATTGCGGATTCGGCCTCCCCTCCCTGGGGCGAGCTGTCCGCCGGCTGCCTGGCCCGCAAACTCCCGCGCGATACACTTTTAATTGCGTCCAGATTTACAATTCAGATTTTCCTACGCTCAGGCCGACGCCTCCGCTCCTCGCATACATCCGAAATTCGAAATTCGCTTCGAGTACCGACGGAAGACAAAATACCCCTCTACGCGTGACGCCCGACGGGGAGTAGGAAACGTTTCACCGATCGCGGGGGGTGCCGCGTCTCCCGTCGGCGACTTCGTCTGGCATCGCGGAAATTGTCGTTGCGAGCGTGGAATAGCATTGAACGTTCCACGGCGCCGTAACAATGTCGTATCTTGGATTCAATTTGTGTGGATGTGACGGAAACACGGAATACTCCGAGATTCGGGCGTACGACGTACGAGACGTAATTTCGCGATAATACGCGCGTGGTAGAATTAAAAATAAGCCAGCGGGGGGATACGGGGATTAAAATTTCAAGCTGAAGATTTTTTTTTTTTTTTTAAGTAGAATCTCGAGCGGAGATTTCACGGTAGAATGGAATTGTTCGTTAGCGAAGTTCTACTACTACGGTATCGATTAGCCTCGATTTTCCTCGAATTACCGTGGCACCACTCGATATTTCGCGCGTACAAAAATACACGGATATAACGGGGATACCTTTTCCAGGTCAATAACTCAGTTCTCTTTGGAGAGCAATTTCGCGAAATTCTGTGTACGAAGATAAAACGAAAAGACCTCGTTAAGGGGAACTAGTCCGCAGTCACGTTTGCTGTCAGAATTAAAACTTGGAAACTAAAACCGCAGGGTCGTCTGAATTCCAAGTTCCACGGTCCCTTCCGCTCCCACGGTAAAATGCTCTTACTAAAAGAAATCCAGTTTGGCGAACACGGCTTTTGTAATACCCGGATTACGATCTCGAGAAGGAAACAACGTAAAATTCCTCGCCGACCCGCGGTGATCCTCCCACGCGTTAATACTTAATAAAATTCCCAAAATTGCGAAATCGGATCCAAATGCCATTTTCCCCCTTAAACCGACGGCAGCGCGAAGCGTATCGACGCGTAATAGCTTTTAAAGCGAAACGGTGCGATTCGACGAGAGACATAATTTCTTTCCGTAGTTCTTATCGCTTTTCCAATATGCCTGGCAGATGCTACCGTTCCTCCGATAAGATGACCGTACAACGAGAGCGTAACGCTGACTAGGGGGGGGTGGGGGGGAGGGGGGGAATCGATCGACTGGCCGATTCTCCTTTTGAAGGAGCTGCCGTTAACCTCGCGCGGGCTATTCTAACGCCACGATACGTTCTCATTCTCCGACGGTGTGCGTTGCCAGTGGAAAAGGGGGCCAAAGGCGTTCTCTATCGCGACGGGTGTTGCCATGACACCATGAAACCTCCACCCCGCTTCTAAATCTTTCCCTTCCTCGCCTTCGTCCCTCACCCTCCTCCTCATCCTCCTCCTCTCTCCACCTCTCGCCCCCGGAACCTTGTACACACAGCCGTGGGCAACTACAATTTCTTGCCTCAAATTTGCTGGAATCACTCGTAAAGCACGAAGTGCTCGACACCATGCACGCGATCCGCCGCTCTGTTTATCGCCTGACACGCGTTTTCAGCGTTTTTATTCTCGTGCTTCGATTCCGAGCCGAGCTAAACGCCCGCGTCGCGACACCACCGCGAATCGGGAGTAACGTTTGTAATATTCGGGATTGGCGTTCCTTGCGCTCGAGCGTTCGTTCGAGCGTAGCGTTTCCAACGGGAAACGTTTTCGGTGGAACCGCAGGCTTCCCGGGTATATGTCGCAAATCGAGCCAGCGGTGTTCGCCGGTCCCCGTGAGATTTCGTCGCCAATAATGGTTTACCTACCGTTACAACGTCAGTTCAACCTGTGTAATCGTATTCGGTGCGATATGACGAGAAATATGGCACGTGTCGAGATTATTTGCAAGCGATTTCGAGCTACGAACGATGCGAGTGAATTAAAAATAATACAATGCCGAGGGTAAACTTAGGTCTCGGTATCGTAATTTCTTTGAAGCGTAGAAACCTGCAATGGGCAAACATCGAGAGACAACATTTTGTCTCGGGCTAAATACAAAAACCCGAGAAGTAGACCTTGTATCTTTTTCAGAAAAGAACGAACGAGAGTTTACGAGGTGGTCATAATGCATTAAAAAAAGATATTTAAAAACAAAGTGCAATGGTCCTCTAATTTGATCCTGATTTGATAAAAATCAAGAGAGAAGCTCTTGTCTCGGACTAATTACAACCACGTAAGAACCAGACCTAGTATCTTTTCATAAAAGCACGAACGGGATTATTTTCCAAAATTTCATGACCTAAAACAAGTAACGAGTAACAATTGGTCAATCCGCCACCTCGCGTTTGAACCCGAGGCGACCCAAACCCCAACCCACGATCACAAAAACGAAGAAATAGCGAGAGGTTAAAACGCTTCGACGATACACACACATAGCTCCGTCTAGGATGACCCCCCGCGCTTCATTCCAGCGACGGGCGGGCCGTCGATTATCGTGCACGAAATGTTATACGAGCGTTGCCCTCGAGAATTTTACTACCGTACACGATTCCGCGCCATTACGCTTCCAGAGTTTAAAGCCTGGATGCAAAATCTCTTTCTGGCAAGGACCCGCGGCGAACCCTACCCCTATCCCAAAATGCACCACTGGCACGACTCCAAACGTCCTGCTCTTTCTCCTTTAGTACCCCGTCCCCTTTGACGCCGCGCCGTCTTCCGACGTAGTAGCTACGCCGTTTCTTTCTTCGAGTTTCCACCCAGGTACATACCTACTTCTATCTCCACGCTACAGGCCTCGTCCAGCGTCGCGAAGCGAGCGTCGCCTATATGTATATTTTATGCATCGTTTATCACGAGTCACCGATGTCAGTATTACTTTTATCGTGGTCGCGCAGACCGAGTGCCTTCGATACGACTCGCGTACCTCGCGGAAAGGTCGTTCGCGGATTTTACGATCGTTTCCAAGGTTCCGTCGCTAAACGGTGGATGTGTGTTTGCGATATTATTTGTACGACTTGTTTGCGCCGCGATAAAGGAATGTTATAATCTTCGATAGTATCCGCGCTATTTTTCAAGAGTTTTGATTCGTTACGCGAGAATGGAAGAGATCTTATTGTCGCATCTCGACGGTGCCGTGACGAGGCTTGATCGATCGTACGCGCCATTATCGATACGGAAATAAACCCTGCGCCGCATACGTTTCGTTCTTACGAAAATTTACCGGCGCGTACGTCCGAATTTACCGCGGGGTTAAATTTACAAGCTACCGTTCGCCCGCCAGCTAGCCTTTCCAAACGATAAATTTCTTGGACTTTATCCAGCCACGTTTATCCATGTTTGTCTTGCATTTAAACTTTGTCTATGCTCGTTGGGACGGGATGTAAAATCCGAGTTAACGCTGGGTGTACGTACATTTCTTGTGCGTACTCATCTCTGTGGTTACGCATAAATTTCACAACATAGAGAATATTAAAATTAGAGAACATTGAGGAAAATGAATTTTATTATAAATTTGTCTCGTTGAATGAATGAAAGACAGTACACGTGATAGAAGAAAAATGTAAGTGTTACGTTAACGATTTAAGTAACGTTCCTCATGAAATTCCAATCCACCAAAATAACGCATCCTGTAAATCCAGTGTTAAAATTTAAAATCCCTCTTTTCCTAGCAACGCGTACTTCCGAAGTCGCGTTTAATTACTCCCCCCGTTGGGAATTAGTTTCTTGGAAATAATTTTCACTTCGCGATCGCGTGCATCCGTAAACAAGGAAGAGTGCGCGGACACACACCTACGCGAATTCGCTCACCCGCCTCTCTTCTCCACCCTCTTTCGCGCCCCTAGCCCCGATTTAAAGGGCGAAGAAATTTCTACCCACCGCCAACGGCGAAGAAAACAAATCGAAGCGTATATATCGAGTAGCCCGCAATTCGTTCCTCTACTTAAAAAGAAAACCCAAAGAAGTTTTATCGAGACGATATCGTCCTTTTCGCGAGTACCTTTGTAGAAATCATTTTCAAACCGGATCGACATCGAACCCTTTCGACGATTACGGGAGGAACCGCGGCCATTTTCATCGGTAAAGCAAACTCGAGTTTCGAGACCTCCTTAGCCTTTGTTACGAGTTACGCGGGACCGAGGAAGAGACAAGTCGTAAGGGCGTTCCGAGAGCGAGTAAAGAGCCCGAGAAGGGCTCACCGTGTGCGTGGCTTCGAGGGTGGAAACAGGGAGGGGGGGGGGGGCGGGGGTGGGAAAAAGGATAGAGACGGCAAATGGAAAAGAAATTCCCATTACTTTGGGAAGGGACGTCTAGAACCCTTCCTCTCTTCCTCTTCTTCTCCTTCTTCTTCTTCTTCTTCTTCTTCAGCTTCGTCTTCCTCCTCTTCTGCCTGTTCCGCCACTTCCTCCCGTACACGTTCCGCATCGGCGGAGCTTCGCCAACGACGACGACGACGACGGCGACGGCGACAACGACTGGGACCCGGTGCACGCATGTGCCGGGGTCATTCTATCGATTTCTCTGTTTGAAATGTTAGTCACGAGGAGGCGTCCCCGTGAGTCGCGCTCTCGCTGCATCAGCACGCCACCCAAAACAGCCTCGCGTATCGTCGCAACCGGGTTGCCTTTTCAAGGTTAACCTACACGTATAGTAACGAGCACCGTCAAAGGTGCTTGCCGGTGTTATAGCCTCGTCTCGGGTGGTTCGCCGGTCTCTCGTTCTCCATCCCTTTCTTCTTTTTTTTTTTTTTAAAACGCCTTCGCCCAGAGTGCCGAATCAACCGGCGATAACGGCCGGCGCGTGGAAAGCAACGAGGAAGTGACTGCTTCGAGATAGGTGAAAAGAGAGAGTCATTGCTCTCGGTGTACCTGGACTCCCTGTAACGTGTATTTCTTCTTACGGTGAGTAGAAGATCATTTTGAATGATTATTGTAGGTTTAAGCTTATCCCGGGAAAATGATAATCGCGTGATTCGCGGATCGTCGCGCTCTCGTTTCTCTGTGTTTGGAGATTTTGACAGGGGGTTCGCGCTGTCGTGAGTTTCTTTTTTTAGAATTTTTAGTCTAGTACACGTCGAACGGAAGCTTCTTTATCCGCATCGATAATTGCGACGAGTAGATCGTCGTAGGATTGTCTCGAGTATCGGGTTCGTCGTGGCGGAAATAAATACTGGCCGAGTGGCAATCGCGGATAGCGGGCGAATCTGCGAGGGTTCAACGAGTTACGATGACGATTAAGCAACGGCCAATTAACGCTAATCCCGTCGAAGGTCTAAGATCATTTCTTCTTCGTTTCCCTTTTCTCGAGTCTTCTTCGCATCCGACTCTCGCGGGCATTGCGCTACAGCTGTAATTTCGAGTTAATGGACAATCGATCAGGAATACCACCGATAACACGCAAACGTAAAACCTCCCCCTCGTGGCTTGATACTTGGATATTCCCGTGGACGAGGGGGGGGGCAAGGGGCGGGGGGTGGGGGGGAGTGATAATGACCATGGCACGCCTCTCTTATTTATAATCCATGTAGCGAAGAACAAAGAATTCGACGATATCTCGAGGAGAGTTACGACGAAACTCGATTCTACGTTATCGCAACGATGTTAAATCATCGTTTACCTTGCGCGAGCTGACGTTCGATTATTAATTCACGCTCGATCACTCTCGCATGTTTTTTCTTCTTTTTTTTTTACGTAATCGGGAGACAAGTGTCACGCGTTATCGTACGTCCGATTCGCGCAAAGAGTCCAATAATAAAAACTGTGTCACTAATCGGGGAGAAAGTCGTGGCTAAGCCGCTCGGATAAAGAGCAATTTGCCGCTTCGATTTTTAATTCCAACCCGATAAGGATCGACGGTGTCATCGGCGACGGGCGAGAGATAAAGGCATTTTGTACCGTTCCAGAAAGATCGCTGAAATTCTTCGGCGCGATTCGATCTAAAAATACAATAAGACTTATCGCCCGGTACAATGTTTGCCTACACAAATCCGGTTACTTGTAAGCCACTCTCGCGGAGTCACGAGCCAGGGCGCGCTCAACAATACGGCTGCGCGTTTTCACAGAATTTTTCCTCCCTCTTCCGGCGCGATAAGCGCCGTTATCTTTTGTCGCGAACGATAATCCAAAGAACCGCCGGTTTCAGTTCTTTGGGCACGTCGACTACCAGACTGGTGGCGTACCTATGAACTAGACGCCTGTGGCTATGGAACCGGGAACGCAGAAGCGACCAAAGTAATTCTCGAGCTTGTTATACGAGGAGTGTCGTGGATGGGGAACTGCCTTACTCTTTCTTTCCCCGTCTCCCTCTTTCGCGTGTATGGACACTTTTTTTTCTCTCTCCTCTCCCTTCCTTCTTCTCTCTCCTTCTCCGCACCTATCGCTTCGACCCTGTCTCCCCCCGCCCCCTCGTGTTGCGTTAGGTAATTCGAAAGCAATTTGAATTGACGTGCACCGGTAGAGGAAAGTAATTACGGGGTGGTGAACGCGAGGCGCAAGCTCCCGGCCTCTCTGGATTATACATACCTGGCTGTACGTATCGTACGCGTAGGGAGTACACGCTTCTACGCGGCGCGTGTATATCTACGTACGCGCGCGCGTGTGTGTGTGTGTATGTATATTACGGTTTGCGGTCGGATTGATTAAAATTTACTATGCAAATTAGATTGCGCCTCTGAGCGATAGCGTAGAACGGAGGCGTGGGCGAAAGAAGAAGAGCGCCGGTACTCTGAAAAGATGAATCGCTATCATTAGTACTTTCAGCGTTGATAGATTCCCGCCCCCCTCTCCCCCTGTCCTCGTCGAGCTAAGCAATTGGATTTTCTCGACTTTCCAGCGTAACTAGAGTTTCCCTCGATACGTTTGTCGGATATACGTGTCGTTCGTGAACAAGAATATTGAAAGAACTCAAAAATTACCGTTTTTGAAGTTATTGCGTAAAAGTATTTAAAAAATCCGACATATTGCTACTTCCAAAAATGACGGCAGGAAATCTTTACCCTTACGACAAACTAATGGAAACAAGAAAATTTTTATTGTCTGTCCAGGAATATCTATTGTTTCGAGTTGTGTCACTATTCTTACGCACCAACCATACGTCTACGCGCACGTAAGGCGTCACAAGCTTCGTTCTTACCACGCGCGATACGCGTCTGACAGTTTTTTCTTTAACAACCCGCCACCCGTGAATATCGTGGAAACTCATATTAGACGTTCGCTGGGGGCCGCCTAATATATATTCACAGACATCTAGCCGGGCCATCGTTGGGGTTTTCATACCTTATCTCGTTCCTCTTCGTTCCCGATGTCTTTCCTCCGGATGCACAATTCTTCTTCCGCCATTCCACCCCCACCCCCCACCTCAAAGTCACGTATCCGACGAAGAAATTCGTCTTTCCACTAGATCGCTGCTGGAAGCAGCGCGATTCGCGCAGAGACGAGGGAACCCGAGGGTGAGTTTCACCCCTCGAGGCATGTACACGCTCGGTAGGCGAATTGATCGCGTTGGGGTAGAATCATCCATCACCAAGTGACAGACCCGAGCTAACCCCCCTGGAAAGGTACCCCCCTCGCTACCCCTCTACCGAGAGGAATGGACAGAGGTAGTAGCAGCGAAGGGACTAGGGAAAGGGGGGAAAAGAGAGAGAGAGAGAGAGAGAGAGAAATATACGCGAGAGGGAAAACTGTAGCGCCCTCCGACGACGGGCGACGAACCAAACAACCCCCTCAACAATGCCCAACAGATCCCACGGGACGGCGCGTTCCGTTCCCTCCTCCCTCCCCCTTTTTTTCTCCGTCACCCTTCCTTTTCTATCTCAACCCTCCGCCCACCCTTAAAACTACCGATTTCCTCGCGACACTAATTCTCCTTCGAATCATGGTCGTCAGTGTTCTCGGATGTCGGTATCTCGGCAGGATTCGTCGATTACGAGAGGCTCGATTACCTGTAACTCGATAATCGTACCGTTTAAGTCCTCAGTCCCTGTCCTGTAACTTTAAAATCGAAATGGAAGGAAACCCTCTCGGGTTTCTTCTACTCGCGTCTCCTCAAGCCGTATTCGCACGAATAAACCACGCGAAACTCTTTTGTGCGTCTATACTTATATTCGTCTCGCGACCGCTTCAACGATACAAGCATCAAGAGGCACGTAATTTAACCAGCGCCCAACCCCCCGCCCCCCCCCCCCCCCCACCCTCCGCAACTCCTCTCACCCGTCGCTCTCTTTCTCCTCAAGGAATCTAGTTAAATCCTAATGACCCTTGACAAAAGCCGCGATTCGACCAACAGACACTTGTCGATCATTACGTAATGAAAACGAGCACTCCGTAAAGCTGATTCGCTCGGACGAAAGGCCGCAGTGTCGTTACTCCATCGTCGTCGGAAGTTGCATTACTCGTCCCGGGTGTAGGTATACCGTTCGTTCCCCTCTCCTTACCCAACCACCCCTCTCTCTCTCTCTCTCTGTCTCTCCCCCCCCCTCCAGCCCTCTTCGTTTCCCGGCATTGATGTACCTCCTCGTCAGGGCGACGGCAATTTTCTTGATCACGCGACACAAAGGGCGGAAGATCAATAATACGGCAACGGGAGGAAATACGACCTAAATTGGAATAGAAACGCGTGGTCTTTATTTATCTTTCGGCCAATTCATGGTACTCTCCGCGCGGCGAGAATAGGATCCAGAGGACGGTGGGGGGTCCCCATCGTGATCGATCACGAAACGATATTGGCGGTGGGCCTCGCGAACCGCACGAAAAAGTTCGCTCGTCCGTTCGTGGATCTCGATGCGTCATTTCGTATGTTTCGATAGCTAACATCTGTTCGCCGAAAATCCGTGCGATTCCTGCGGGGAGAGAACGAACAAACCGTGCGCGATAAACTGGAGGATATCTTATTCGAAGGAGTACGACGTTGCTAGGGTTTTAGGGCACTCGAAGTTTACGCTGGGAAAGCACCGATTCGATTCGACTCGCCCGGCAAAGGGAATAAAAGAGTAGGAATGCAGCGAGACGATCGTAATAGAAGCTAAACCCCGAACGCTGTATTCTATCCCCCCCCTCTGACCGTAACCACGTGCCAGAACCGATAGGCGCAGGATGCGAAAGGAAGCGCGTGGCCTAGATCAGAACAGAGTTTCGAGTAGCGTGTACACACGATCTACCTTATTCATCCCCGTGCAAACTCTCCGGAGGCTGGGACGAGAGTTTGATACACGAGGTGAGGGAGCATTATGATCCCGTAATGGACCAATATTTGGTTACGCACGGGAAGGGGGCCGTTACCGCGATTCACGCGTCCCGCTGTCCCCCGCGAATCTGCACCTCGTCGAATCGTGACCCCTGGACTGGTCGTCGCGACGAGCTTTTCTCGTTCGCGGATAACTTAAGGTACGGTTTCGTTAACGCGACCGATCGCAGTCGTCGTCGTCGTTGTCTCATTCTTCCACTTTCGTCCATATTAACTTCTCGCGCGTCTCGCGTTTACAATGAATCGTCGACGACTCGATCGTTCGTGGTTAACGAAACCGTAGCTTTACTCGTTCGCGGATAACTTAAGGTACGGTTACATTATCGCGACCGATCGCAGTCGTCGACGATTCGTTGTAAGCGCGAGACGTGGGAGAAGTTAATATGGACGAGAGTGGACGAAGGAGACAACGACGACGACTGCTATCGGTCGTGATAACGAAATCCTACCTTTAGCGTCGGAGATTGTCGCGCTGCGCGCGTATATGGAAACTGGGCTAGAGCGTCAGGGCGCGTAGCAATGGAAAGTCGTCTAACTTTCGTGACAGAGAAAATAAAATCGCGAGATGTACGCATGGTTAATCCTTTTCATATTTGGGTCAGCTCTCTGGAGATTGGATCGGCGTTTGACGCGAGAGGCGAGGGAACACTCTGATCTTCTAATGGACGAGCGTTCGCGATACATATCTCTGAAACGTTATCGCGATAGTAAAGCGGTTCCGTTTAATTTTTTTTTCGGCGCGAACCTAAGGTTCGAGTAACGCCGAGTGGATTCGCACCGGAAAGAGGGATGAGAATGTTTCTCGGATTGAGATCATTGACAGCGCTGGCGATGAAATTGATATTACAGAAATCTCGAGTTCGATGGGAGAGGTGAATCTTGGATTCCCATCGACGTTGAAGTCGAAGGCGATCGACGAATTCAAGAAATTAAAAAAATAATCTTGAATACGTCGACGCGGACGTTAATACGAATCGCGCGTTGGTATCATTAAAAATTGAAAGACAATGGTTGACGGACAGTGGCGTAACCGCGAAATGTTATCAGCGCCCGCGCCGTGAAACGTCATTTCAATGCGTTGGCAGGAGGTGTAGAGTACTTTAGGTGTCTAGAGTGTCTTGCACCACGATTCCACCGGCTGTTCAGTCTCACGCGCTGAAGGATCCATAGGGCACGTACTTGCTGTCTGTCATTACCAAGTCCTCAGCCTCATTGTGCAAAGAGCACCATACCTTGTCCTCGCGCTGTGTTCGTAGGTATCGATAGGAGGGCAGATATTCGCTAATAGTATCGGGTCTCCTTCACGATCCGAGGGCATCGCGTTACACGTGTTCGGCGCAAATATTAGATATTCGATTTTAATTTAATTAGAAGTACACGTTGCGCGCGATGTTAATTCGCAACCACGTCGAACGAAGATCGATCCTCGAAATCCGTCTGCGAGTGAAAATCTCGCCTCGGGATTATTTTCATTCTAGCGATCCCCACGCGTAGCGGAAAATCATTATTTCGGCCATTCTCGCAATTAAGTAATTAAGTTATAATCAGAGCGCGTTTCCCCGATGTTAACGAAACAATAATAATGGTACGCGAAATGTAAATTAAAATTCGCTCAACGACTTGTGGCAAATTAAATCGCGAAACCACTCCGGAGGTTAAGTACGTCGGAGCAAGATAAATCGAAATAAAAATAACGCGAGAGAGCTTTTTCTCCGTTGTGAGGGGCTACACAAATTTTTTCGCGTGGGAAACCCAGTGCCCGCTTACGCGTTGCCCGTTGCACGTATCTACGTACACGTATAAGTTTTTCCACGGTATTGACGCGAGTCACGACGATCCATTCATCGTCGTCCGCGTCTTTGCTTTATCGAGTTTCCCGCTCGCATAACATTTGCGGCGTAACGAGAAGTAACAGCTGCCGTTGCCATTGTGTTTACCCGATTGCGAACGATTTGTCTTTTGTCTATATTCTCTCACCGTTCCAATATCGTGGCTCATGTGTTTGTATAGGATGCTCTCTCAGAGAGACACGCTGCATATAATGTCAACTGTCTTAAAGTCAAGTTGGAGAATTCAAAGGCACGGGATTGGAACTTATAATTCTATAGACAATCGCGTTTACAAATTTCCAAAATACGTCGGCAGGTTCGTCGTATGAACTCCCGTCAGAAACGTATCGAGTATTTCAACGCAATGTTGACCCGAAATTTTACGTCTGGGCACGAAAACACGAATCAACTCGTGACCGGTCAACAAGGTGTTAATTTAATCAAACAATGCCGCGTATGTAACTTCAATTATTTAAAAACAGAACGTAATAAAAAATAAAATCAAACCCACGTAAATGTAGTAATAGCACTCTGACGGATACAAATACTTTTCACCCATCGTACTCGAATATCCTTACGTTATTCCAGTCGTAAACACCTCGCAAAATACATATAAGTATGGCGGAGAGAGTTCCAGGATTATTCGCGCAGAGCAAACAATCATGGTACGTTGATTTTGTCGTATTACCAATTACCGTCGTCCCTCTACCCGTACAATTTAATGGCACAGTCAACCTTGTAAACGTAAACCCAACGCGGTACAGTACCCCACACCCCCTTTTTATCGGCATTTCCGCGTAATCCCTCGTGAACGCGAAAAGCTACGGTACTATGGTCGCGCGACGCTCCACGGGTGGCGTCGTTAATTCACCGTATCCTAAAACCACGCGCCCAAGGAATCCCGAAGATGAGCCATCGCGTTACGCAACCAACCCCCCGATTCCGACGGGGGAACGCAGAGACGACGACGACGACAAGTGGCTTTGGGGTGCGAGTTTTACGAGCATTTAACGGCCGATTTATAGCTCGTTGAAACGTACCGACGAGAACAACGAGACCGGGAGCAGAGCGACGACGACCTGTCGCACGCTCGTCCTACCGCAGGGCCGTCCTCTCGATCGGGACGTGCCACGCGACACGAGCGGGTAGCGATCAGCCCGATCCACGGAGAGAGGAGACGATTTATCACTTCCGATTTTTCAAGTGGCTGCGGAGCCCGTTAGTCATTCGACGCGCGTCCGTTTCCTCGAAGCTGCCGTACCTACCAGACGCCCGGGGATAGTTTTCTTATTGGCGTCTCGTGCTAGACCTCCGTAAGGGAGGTCAACATCCGTTCGTCACCCCCCGTCCACCTCTTTTCTCCCCTCGCTGTTCACACTCTCACGGATTCCTGTCTTCTTGAATTATTCCCCGTAATGTCGTTTTTTTTTTTTTTTTTTTAAAGATTCCCGTCCGTTCATTCTGACGCATCGCCGATCGTGATTCGTTCAGGTTAACGTATTTGGATAATTTTTTAAATAATCTTTATCATCCTGATTTGTATTTTTCTTCTCGTTTTCTTTGTAATTTTATACTCGCTCCGCGTTACCTCTCTCTTTCGCTTGGTAATGCATTTTATACTTCACCCATTCGCGTAATAAGACTACTCGCAATTCTCTCTATTTCTGATTCGATCATAGCATTGTATCCACTCTAGAGCGTTATCCTATCTTCTCTTTCTCCTCTCCCCCTTCACATTTTCACAGATCCCTGTCTTCTTGAATCATTCTAGTAATATCATTCTTTTTAACAGTTACTTCAGTAAATTCTGTCACACGTTAGTCCCCGCGATACATCGCCGCTCGCGATTCCTTCCGTAACGCGTTTGGACAATTTTTAAAATAATCTTCACCATCCTGATTTGTATTTTTATTCTCATCTCTCCTTTCCCCGCATTTTTATACTCTTCCCGGGTTCCCTCACTCTTCATACTCCACCCATTGTTCCCATAATAAGACTACTCGTAATTCCGTCTATTTCCGATTCAATAATAATATTTTATCCACGCCGGAGCGCCCGTTTGTGCCCTCGTTAACGGAACCATTATTATTATTATTACTACCGTGCAAACAACCGCGCCGAACGCGATTGTAGTCTCGCGCGACGATCGATACGACAATACCGTCGCGCGTTCGGTTTGTATTTCGTTAAACGCAAAGAATGGTAGTAATTTAATGATCGAGAGAATAGTTCACCGAGCATTTTTTCCTTCCATCCGATCGACTCGGATCGGCTCGGCAAGCGAGGCGCGCGCGCGGGCACACACGTGCGTTTCGAGTGCTCCCTGTCTACCCGTGGCGTTGAAGTGGACGTCTTCGCGTGTTGAAAATACTTGGAATCGCGGCGACGTCGGTTAGGGACGAACAATTATCAGGTAAATCCGTGAGCTGGAATAAATTTCGACCAGAGACCGGTAGTAGTATCCCTGTCGTTCGTGATCGCCGTAGAAAATGAGAAGTTCCCTGAATTCCCCGAAGCGACGCGACGCGACGCGAGCGGACGCGTAAATTAAGATGTACGCAGTGTCGTAACTACATCTCCGTAAAGTATCGCGTTAAGTGGTAATTTTATAATATTCTAACGGGACGGCGCGAGACGAGGCGAGCTGCTCGTCTATTTGCCATGGCAACCCGAACGGAAATCCATTACCGTTACGGTAGGAGCCAGCTAGTTTGTCATAATTATTAATCACCCATTCGACTATTCGTACCGCGTATTCGTACGCCTATTAATCATCGCGTAATTCGCCGTAACGTTCGCCGGCGTCGTTCGTTCGAACTTTCCTCCGAAACGTACGTGATTTCTGCATAAATCCCGTCGAGAGATCGTTCGAAATTACATACATCGTTACGCGGTTTCCGGTCCCGCGGAAGTCGGGCCAGTCGATTTTACGACGGGAATAACGTGACGTGGAAATAATCCACACTCCCTCGCGTGGCCCGTATTCGCGCGCAACTTACTGCGGGCAATAATCTCACGTTATAAGCCACGGAATGTGGGACAAGCCTGTGCCGTATATCGCAATCAATTTAGGGGGTCATAAAATTGTCGCCGCCGCGTATATACGTGGACCGTGAACGCTCGAACGCAAACCGTGAGTGTGTCGGCGTTCACCGGCGAACGCGCGAGCGTGTGTGCTCGACGACGACGACGTATATAATAACCGATCGGATAATTTTCATGAGCTTACATTTACATCGAACCTGTCACAAGTCGGTCTAGTCAACGTTGCGCGTGGGACAAGCGTGTGTACGGTGGGTCGATGGGTCGGCCATTGGTACGAAGACGTAATTGGACCCGGTTGACAGTTTCCGAGCATTCATTTGACGTGTGACATGATTCAGAAGCGTCCAGTCGTTGTCACATCTTCAATTGCCTTCTACGTCGGGGCAATCATCGTCCTGCGACTCTCGCGACTATCGCATTTGCCTAACCGTCGTCTTCGCTATGGCCCGCCGCCCCGTTTCCTTTTCCCGCAAACGCGTCGCGACGCCTCTCCTTAATCCCATCGCGCGTCCTTTCGCGCGTATCTTACGCGTCCAAACGGACGCTAACGCGTGTTCGCAAAATTGCTACTCGAGATAAATACGACGCTGACCGACCTCGTCGTTTAAACGAGCACGAACGAGACGCACAGTCTCGACGCTCGCAATCGCTCGATTGAAACGTCCGACGTGAATTCGATGTCGGGTTTAATAATCCCCGACGCGCGAGGCGGTTAACGCGAAAATTGTACGCTATAATATCGACGGCTCGCGCAGCAACCGGTGTGTCGTAATAATACAGCGGCGAAACGATCTCGTCGATCGAATATCCCCGGCGAGACGACGTATGTGCGCGCGTACTTGCGTACGTACATAAAGCGCGAAGTGAAAAAGTTAATCGTATACCAGAAAACTTCCGTCGGGTACCGGTGATTATGTTAATCGTCGCGCGGCGTTCCAGGTATCGCGATAACGGTAAATCGCGATGCGGCGAAGTCACGTGGGGGGGGCGGGGGACCCCGTGCACCTTGCAGTAGATTATATCTGGCTAACTCGATGGTAAATAGAAACCTTACGCGATAACGAGTACCGCGTTTCGTCCGCGTATAGGCTGCGCGCCGGTTGAATTATCAACGGGGGCCCCGGGTATTCGGTGTAACCGAATGTCCGTCCGTCCGTCCTCGCAGGACGTCGCGAAGGCGTGTTTATCGAAGCGTTTAGTTGGAAGCGGCAATTCTTGCCGAGTATTAATTGTAATTATACCCTCGGCGCTAATTGCACGTTATTAGATGCCCGAGTGCCTGGCAAACAAACCCCGTTGGCATCTCGGCACCGTTTACCCGATGTATTAGCTTTAAGACGTCGAGCTTGCAAGGTGAACCGGCCTCGTTTCTTCGTCCTTTTTCGCGAGAGTTAGGGAAATCTTTTTTTTTTGTAACGTTTAAGCATAGAGGTAGGATCTCGTTAACACGACCTATCGTAGTCGTCGTCGTTGTCTCCTTCTTCCACTTTCGTCCATATTGTTGCGAATCGTGCGCGAACGCGATCGTAAAATAGGTATATTTAAGAAGTAATGTTTATTGCTAAAATACAAGGGGCACAACCGTTCGTTCTGAGAACTCGAATACAACGACTCTTATTTATAATTTGAATGTCGGCGCCCGGCAACTAACAACTGCCTGTCGGCAATGCCGGACGCCAAGAAGGCAATGCGATACATAGACATTCGTAACAATATTAACTTCTCGCGCGTCTCGCGCTTACAATGAATCATCGACGACTGCGATCGGTCGTCGACGACTGCGACACCCTAGACACGTTGTTTTAAATGAGGCCGGTTTTGTCACCACGACTCTCGGTCGTCCGACGACCCGACCAATCGCACCACTAGCCCGGTCTAGTGCTGCGACTGGTAGTCGGACGACAGGCACGTTGAAAATAAATATAGACAGAGACAGCATGCACCGGCGAGTAGTGGGGGCAGCGAAAGATCGGCGAATGATCAAAAGAACGACTGTGCCTGGTCGTGGTAACGAAAACGGGGCACCGACGACGACGTTTGTCGTGGTCGTCCACGACTGCGATCGGTCGTGGTAATGAAACTCTATCCTAAGCCGGCCGCTCGCGACGGACGTTGTCTCTCGAATTCATGCCGCGCGCGGAACGGACGTCGGTGGCTAACGCGATTTTGCGAATATCACGGATATACGGATATCGTGGAAACTCGTCCCCCCCCCCCCGGCCCGGCGCGCTTCACTGTGTTATACCTTATCAGCTCGGACGGCTCGTTCGCGCGAGAGAAGATCGAAATATTGTGCACCGAGTCGAACGGAATCGAGCATTGCCGGCGCGGGGGAGAGAAAATAACGGTTCCCGTCGTCCCCGGAAAATTACATTTTCATTTTGAAATCCGATCGGGTTTCGTACGTTGCAGCTTTGCGGGAATGTATACCACACGGTTGCATAATTGCACTTCGCGCGTCGCTGTTTTCCCGCGTATCGACGGCCGTTATTGGATTTTTCGATTGATTCGATGCCCGCGTCCCGCCGATCTGCTCGCGACGGATCTGTCGCAAAACCTCGTAATTCCCACGATTTTGGCCCATTATAATCGTCATTCGTTTTATCGGTCAACGTTATCCCATCGAAAGTTTAGCGGAAACAATTTGTATCGCTCGAGAGATCCATTTATATCTCTCGACTCTCTAGCCTATACGTTATATCGCGAAGAGACGAGCGTCGGATATATCGACGTTTTATTCTCCCATCTTGATTTATTACTACAAATAGATTTCGGATCGGTAGGAGATAAAGAGCGATCGCTCGAAACTCTCTCGCGATGGATACACTTGACGCAGCGTTAAACACTTTCGACGTATAAAAAGCATCCGCGGAATATCGAGGCGCATCGACGTGCCGGCGCATCGGTGTGCAAGGAGGAGGTAGGCGAGCAGAGATCCGCGAAACAGCCTCGAAAAAGGGAATTACGAGACGTAACTCGATTACAGAATCTCGAGTATCCTTTATATTTCACTGGCGTGTTTTCTCTTTTCTCGACCGAAGTGCGCTCGCGACGGGTTAATTTTCTCCTACCCACCCTCCGATCCCCTCTCTCTCACCCCCCGTTAACCATTCGCTCTCCCGTTTCTCAATTCCCTCGATTCTCATCCTTCGTCCTAGCTGGCTTTCCATTCGTTTGATACGGAGCCGAGAGATAGAGAGAGAGACAGAGAGGGAGAGACAGAGGTCGGGATAATGCAGAGGAAAAGGTGCGACGAAAATATCGATGTCGATACGCGACACTGACGTATTTATCGCGAACTCGTGCCGATATCAAACCCCGCAATTTTCAAACGGGCTCTTTCCGACGGAAATGGAAGCGAAACGAATACGCGTATCGCAACACCCAGCGACATTATTTCGCGCTCGATTCAAGGTTAATACGACGAGAGTACCGATCCACGATATACTTTATATTCGCGAAATTACCACTCGACATCGAACCGTTCTCGTTCGAGCGTCAATTCTCGATAATACACCGTAGTCTCCGTCGAGTCGACCTCGACGCTCTCTCCCATGTTCGTATTTCATCGCGAGACTTTTGTTACCTTCTCGATTAAAATTGAGATCGCAAAGAGCGACGATTTAAGTCGTACCAAAACGCAGTCGCACGCCCATCGTTTACGAGCGGAGCACCGCTACGGGGTTGCCGACGAATCAGCATAACAAAGACTCATGGAGAAGGAGGTAGCGAGCGAAAAGTTTAGCCCTGGTGTACGTTGCAGTTCACGAACTAGAAAAGGGTGTGTGGCCGGCGAAATCTGTCACCCGGATGTCAATCAATATTTCGAGGGGGGTTCGAGCCGCCCCCTATATTACCCCTTACCCCTCGGTCGCGCCCGCCCCCCCTTTTTGGCTTTCCCTCATTCGAAACCCCTCGCGTCCCGGGTATATATACTACTCGTTCGTCGGCGTATAGCGTACGTAGGCCAACGGATCGAGTCCAACGCGCGTTAACGTCGCGCTTCCTAATCCCCATCGGAGTGATTAATTTCCAACTAGGAAATTAATCAGACGGAAAGAACTGGCCGTACACGCGGGATCAACGACGGGACGATCTAATAGCAGATGGTATTACGTCGGATCTAATTGTCCGTCGACGTTAACGGCACGACGAATCTCTCGTTAATCACGACAGGGTTGCTCCTCGAGCCCCGACTCGACGAAAGTACATTTATTATTTACGATCGTTTATTCGTGAAAGAAAAATCCGCCAATCAGAGTTTCAATTCTACCGGATACCTCTTGGAAGCTAACTGACGACTCGATCTCACTGCAAATCGATCCGTTTCTCCTTTTGCTCTTTAAGCGATCCTGTCCCCGGCGGAATACCTTCGCGTGCATGCACCGACCGTCCGATACAAATTAAACAAGTCCGAGCGCGTCCCACGCTCTCCTCTCAATTTGTCCCCAGCGACGATTCATTTTTCACGGTATTCCGCGCTCGCTGTACGGCCAGCAGCAAACGATCGACCTCCGCTTAAACGAGGAGCCTTTCGTATCGGCTACCGTTCGAAGAACCCTTCCCCTCCCTCCCTCCCTCCTTCAAAATCGTCGGACAAACGTCGATCGATCATCGAGCGGACCTTTAGAACCGAACGTCGAATAATTGCGACGCAGATGTTACGGGCGTTACGGAGAGAGCCGACGCTCGTAGCGTGAAGCATAGTTGCTGATTCTCGAATTATACGCGGCAACCTGACGAACCCTATATTCGACTCGACGTCGCTCTCCTCCTCGTCAACTAAATCCCCTCTTCGTCCTCGACGTCGTCATAACCGTCGACGTTATCTCTGTTGCGGAATATTGCGAGGGGGAAGGGAGGGGGGGGGGGGCACGCGGAAGGGGGTTGGAGCGAGAGACGAGCGTTCCTACAGCCGCTACGTTTGGAAGAGAGGGGCGTTTCTCGTGCATGTCCCTCAAAATAGAGTTACAAACTGTAACTACGTTTCGGTGCATTAATGCTGCGTAGGGCTCTGCGGGTTGGTCCAGGGTCTTCGTCGGAATTCACGCGGTGCGCTCCAATGAATCGATCGCGGTTACAACGCTTTGGAGAGGGGGGGGTGGTGATGGGGGATGAGGTGGGGCGGGGGGGATAAAGCGTACTAAGCTCGATCGAGAGAGAGAGGGGGAGGGGGGGGTAGAGAGGCAGGGGTGAGGTAGAAGGGAGAGAACCGTGGGCTTTGGCAGATCGTCGTTTCATGAGCCACTTTAAAATTTAAATCGAGCTTTCGGCGTTACTTGGATTTCTATTCGAGTACGTTGCTCCGTCTCTTCGATGGGACGCGTCGAAGAGACCCACGAATGTCGGGGGAATCGAAAAGTTAGCTTTTTCAGCATTCATGATTCTTGGTTTTGGGATATGTCAGCGTAAGCTCGACCTGTACGGTGTTCAGGTGTCACGAGATCAAGAGCGATGGGTGAGGGGAGATATTCGTGCGTTTGATCCGACAAATAATTAACGTCGAATAGATTAAAAGCAAACGAAGTATCCGCGTACAATATCTATACACGGCGGTTAATTTGTAAGCAGATTCCGCGCGGTCACGCGGATCTTTTTCAGGCTTTACTCGTCCGCGCTTTTCAGCCCCACTTTTCCGCCCCGGGCATTTAGAGTTTGGGTTACCATTCTCTCGTGTAAGAGGATTAAGATATTACTTGAGCGCAGCGGCGAGCAAGCGTCATGAAAACACGGGCTTTAACACGCTTTATTCGCTTGGTGAAAATTCGCGTCTGAAAGTGCAACCCCCTCCCCAACCTACTTCCCTCTCGTGTCTGAGGGTTTACGCCGCGCGGAAAGAGGGTCGGCGAGCATAAAATCGTTCGCGTACACGCGTGTGCGTACACCTGCCAACGCGTCGTTCCTCACCCCCTCCCACTCCCCCTTTCCACCTTTTCGCGGATCGTCGAAACGGAGATCTTAATACTTCGCGACGGATACGAGAAAACGAGTGCGCGCACCGTCAAAGGGTACGAAAACCATTTCGCAGAATACGATTCCCCACGTTCCGATGATTCCGATGATGCCGATCGCGCGGTACCATGGAACATATGCGTGCACGAGACCCGGCACACACCATGTTACGTTCGTATGCGGTAACCGTCGAGTATGGCTTTCCGTTTATCCATCATGGCTCTTCCCGCGGATGCATTAAATTCCTACACCGATACGCGTCTCTCGCGGAAGCGTCGGCGTTACCGGATACCGTGCGCCTACGACAACGACAGGGACAAGGACGACGACGACGACGACGACGACGACGACGACGATGCCGGCGACGACTACGACGACGACGACGTTGACGGCGGCAGTGCTTTGAGGGTGCGGAGTGCCGCACTCGACGTGTCATACGGCGCCCTCACAACACTGGCGTAGTATTCTCTCGAATTATTTATACCGCCCTTTGCCCCATTTCATTGCAACTCATTTTCAATCCTTCACGCCTATTTACGCTGTATCGCGCGTATTCTTTAAATCCCAGGATCAAACGTGAGAGACCTTTGCTACGACGATGTCCACGAAGAATTCGCGGAGCACCCTGCGGTACCTTCATCGCACTATCGCCGAGCGAAACAGAAACGAGAAGTAATTCGAGGCTACGCCAATGCCGAGCTAGCCAGCAATAGCGCGTGGCGGCGTCAGCGACGGGGGTGGCACCCTCTTCTCCCCCTCCTCTTTCCTTAGCACCGCCGCCCTTGGTTGCTGCCCCCCGGTAAGCCCGGCACAGGGCAGAGTCGTACTACTTTGATCGCCACTCAAACATTTTTGCTACCCCCGTCCCTGTTACCGCTGCTACCTTCCGCTGTTACAGGGGCGAAGGGGGAGGGTCGACGGGGGTTAGGGGGGGTTGGGGGGGGGGTGGCTCTGCATCGCCTGCCACCAACTAATTACAGTGCGGATCAAAGAATTCATCGACGCGCCCGTCGACGAGCGTCGACGCACCTACGCGTCCGTGTTTGCCGGTATTGTGTGTGCGCCGATACTAGAGGAAAAGAATGGTGCAAGAAGGGCGCGAGTGAGGGTGAGAGGCAGCCCGAGAGAGAGAGAGAGAGCCGGTGGCCCTTTGCACCCTGTACAGAGAGAGAGAGAGAGAGAGAGACTCCAAGTCTGAGTACGCCTGGACATGTTAACCGTGCACGAACCTAGATGCGTATTTTCAAAGCGAAGAAATTTTTGTTAAATTCCATCGTAGCGAGCGCCGTTAGAAATGAATTTTTCAACGCGAACGTACACGCTCGTTATTTTTCTTTGCCCCCCTTGGGTTTTTTCTTTCTTTTTTCTTTTTTTTTTTTGTTCGGAAAGCGACGTCGGTAAATCGGAAGTTTTTCTCGTCACACCGCCGAAATCACAGGGATTTGCTTTGAATCGTCGACGACGAAAAATCTCGAAGCCGCAAACGAATACTCGATTGCTGGAATGATTTATTCCGTCAAACGCGGTCGGACCACCGGTGGTTCGATGGAGAGAGAGAAAAAAAAACAGAGACCTCGCGATTGATGTCGAAGAAGTAATTTCGGTAATTAAACGTCGCGTACCTTTTTTTCCTCTCTCCCTCTCTCTCTCTCTTTCATCCAGCGTTCGTAAATGCACGGCAACCGAACTTTAACGATAGAGACGCGCGAAGGACAATGTCGATGAATGTTTAGACGTATACTCTATCGGGATTCCTGCCTCTTGAAATCCGTACAATTGTTTCAAGAGCGAGCCGAGCGATGAAAATGTCGGTTAGTTTCTGCTGCGTAGGCTGCCGAGCTCATTTACTACGGCAACGAGGATGAGAACGATGCTCCAGATGCTGCTCCAGCAATTTTCACATTTACTCGCAATAGGATACCTAGACGGTGTACACGTGTGCGTGTAACGTATAGAAGTTAAGCTCCCGTACCAGTACCAGAGCGTAGCAGCAGCGGTACTCCCCCGTGTCAATGGAGAAGTGGCGGATTTATATATTTCAACGAATTAATCCACATTTCGAACTTTCGAGACGGCGGGAACCGAGAATTAAAAAAAATAAATAAATAAAGGAAGAGGAGAAGGTTGGAAACTCGGATCTTTTGCGCGCCGCGTAATCGCTACTATCTCAATACCAACTTTCGCTGGTCGAAACGGAATACTTATCGGCGACGTTAATTTTCTGTTACCCGATACGACGTTTCTCACGCTCGACACAATTCTGTGTTCACGAGATGTCATTTTCAGCTGGGTAGTTCAAAAGGTTGGGGGGGTGTATCGAGACCGTGGTACGGAAAAAAAGATGGGGGGGGGGGGAGAAAAAAAGAGTGACGTCCCTGACAGTCGACGAACAACGAAACGTCGAGAGAATACTTTTTCTTCGGGCTCCTCCGTCACGGTGAACTCTTCGACTCCGATTCTCTTCAATCGTGGTCTCCGAGTTCTTTCTTGTCCTCCGTATGAATATCATCGACGACCCGTCTACGTTTTCTTTCTCTTAACGGGAAAATCGCGAAGCGAGTGCAACGGTCGCAAGGAGGAGACTAAAGAGCGGCCTACGCGTACAGTCTTGTGTCTTGTCGTCCGTCTTGCATGATCATACTAGATTTGACGGAGAAAACTTTGCTCCTCTGCCAGTCTGTTTTGATTGATCGCTGTTCTACGGTTGAACCAAAATTAAATTGTATCAGTTGTTCTTAATTGGAAAGGTTGTCGCTGTCGTTGATATCAGAATTAAATGTTTTTATTGAAAATTGGGAAAATGGCGGACGTCTACATTTCAAAATCTGAAATCGCACGTTTAAAATTATAATAAAATATGATATTGGTATTTTAGAAACATGATTTTGGTACAGCCAAGAGCCAGTAGGATGAGAAATATTCTCTAAAAATTTCAGAGCAATTGGTCGTGTAGTTTTCAAGATTTTGTCACCTTGAGCGAAAACCGGGCCTCGAAAACAATATCATTGTTCGGTCCCGCCACACCAAAAGTTTGAATCGCGTAGCCGCACGATTTTCGTCAGTCTCGTCGCAAATCTGACATGCAAGGCTGACGATAAGACCGTACGCGCAGATCGGGGGGCTTAAGAAGCGTGGCCCTCGGGAAATTTTCAAATCCGCGTGTAACGAAGCGAGAGGATTCCCTCTAACGGAAAATTATACCGCGCGAGTGTCTTTGATACTGTTCCGCCGTGCCCTCCGATTCGATTTCACGTTAACGAGAAAATTTCGCTTCGCTAAAAAGTCGGTGGCATGGCGGCGCGTCGGGGACGCTTCAATGGGAACTCCATAGAAAAACTCATCTCCGCTCGTCGCTCGGAATCATCATCGTGAAATCGTGACTGTCCCGCCGTTTCGAAATTACCACGAGTGACGGTTTCTACCATTTCCAGCGTAGGCATTCTCGGCCCCTACGCGCGAACCGTGGAAAAACAGAATTTCGCGTCGATAGTCGATACGCGACGAAATCGTTTCGGGAGATCAGCAGCGACGGGCGATGCGCATGATAAAACTTAAACCACTCGTTCCTCGCCGGCGCTCCATCGAGCAGTTTTTATTCACCGTCCCTTTAATGCTCGAGTGCGTGTACTTTGTGCCGGCCCACTCGGCGATCTTTCGTTGACAAAGTGTTTTCGGACAACCTTGTGCCGCGCCACTCGTTCCTCCCCGTTTAAACCCCCTGGGCCGGTTGTCCTCCCCGTGGCGCAAAGCGAACGCTTATTGAAGAGGGTAGGACGAGGAGATGCGGAGAAAGGTGGAGAGAGAGGGCAAGAGAGCAAGGGATTCGCGTTCGATCCACATACGCGCTCGTAGCGTCCATCGTCCAATGCGGGAAGAGGAGTGAGAGGGAGAGAGGGAGGGAGAGAGGGAGAGAGAGAGAGAGAGAGACTCGGAGTACCGAAATCGTAATTGGATTCGAAGAGGAGAGAGAGGAGAGAACGGGCGAGAGATGGGAGTGACAAAGAAGGAGGAAAGACAGAGTGGCAGGGGCGGAAGGGACACGATCCTCTTCGACTTCATTGGCCGACCCCGGCGATGTCACAAAGTATAATACGAACTAATTACCCCGTCGTCGGCAAAGCTGTACTCGACTCACCACTCCGGGGACAATGAGTGGGCACTTCCGCGATGTTTTCTGCATACGCGGCATCGAAAGCAAAGGCTTCTCGCGGCACGGCCACGAAAGAGACGCCCGTACCGGGAGGGAGATGGAGGAGCCACCCATCGGGCGGTAGATAGAGAAAGAGAGTGAGTGAGCGTCGGGGGGGAGAGGGGTACGCGCGTACGTGAAAAGAGAGAAAGAGAGCGAGGAAGCGGGCTCGACGAAAACGCCCCGATGCGAGAGAGTTCGCGAGCGAGCGAGCGACAAAGACGAGGAGAGGGAAAAAAAAAGAAAAGGGGGCTTCTTTTTGGTTGATTAGCCCTCGCGACATGGAAGAAAGCGAAACGGAGTACACGTATCGCGAAGCGTCACAAAGCCCTATCCCCGGCACCCGAGTTCTCTCGTATAAAGGGTACCGACGGGGTGCAGGGGTTGGGCGTGGGTGGAGAGATAAATCAAAGCAGGTACCATCGAGCCACGATGACCATCGTACGAATCTCCGAGGGAAAAATACTGTAATTAACCCCCTCGAGCACCCTCCTCCTTCCCCACCCCAGTCACTGTACTCTCCGTCAAACGTAGCCAAGTTCGACTACGTTAACGTCGGTTGGGGGGGGGGGGCGGTGTGTACCTCGCGTGTACGCGGTTAGAGGAGTCACGACACATTCTCCCACCCTCCTTCCATCCCCTGGCCACCGACCGTGGTCTCTTATCCGCCACCCCATCCCCCCCCCCCCCACACGCATCTCAAGACACACTCTTCCTCCTCCAGCGTGTGTCACACATCCACCGATCGACGCGTTTGGTTCCCCACGCGTCGAGCGTTGCACGTACAACGAGCCGGCGCTGATGGAACGACGTAGCACGAGGAAGAGGGGTGGGTTCGGCGGGGGCGTGTAGCCGAGGAAACTTCAAAGCCACCCGAAACGATTGTTCGGCAACGCTCCCGCGTGTTCCTCGTGCACCTCGAGAGCATCGGGGGCGTTTCGATGGGGTGGGTTTGGTACGGGGGTGGCCGATGGGGGCTAAAGTACCCACGAATATACACCTACCCCTTTGATTACCTCGCTGGTACTACGCTCTTCTTCGTCTTCCTTTTGCTTTTTCCTCTCTTTTTTTTTTTTTCTTTTTTCTTATACGAGCTTCGGAAAAGAGCCCCGTGAGAGGAGGGTAGCGCGAGGGGGGAGGACATAAAGTTGCCGGTCGCGTACGGATGGAAAGGGCGAGGTGCTCTCTGACGCGGGGAGCGGTAAGAGAGAGCGAGGGGCGGGGGGTGAAAAGGGCGAAGGGTGGACGAGGACCGTCACGGTGAGATGAAGAAGAAGATGCTCCACGCGATGCATTCTAGAGTTAGAAGGACCCGTACGTACGTATGTGCGGTACGTGTGGGTTCTCGGCGGGAACGACGACGACGTTGGAAGAAAGGTTCGTTGGTTTTACGAGGCCCCCCCCTCCCCCGTTTGACCCGCGCGTTATTGCACAAAGCGAGTGGCGTCGTAACGGAGGAACGAACCCACCCCGCGTACATTACATACGCGTCTAGATAATTAATTTATTACCGCCACTTGATACCTTTATCCATTGAACTTGGAATATCGTGGAAATTGCGGAAAAGTACCCTCGTCACCGACAAAACCGCTCACTCGAAATAGGGTGCTTCGTCGATTTCACCTTTATGACTTTACTTTAGAAAAAAATCTCCAATTACGCGTGCACCGCGGGGGGGGGGGGGGTGGGGTTTATCCTCGTGTCACGAACGCTTCGAGTATTCTCGATCTCCCGAATGTTTTAATGCCACGCGAGAACGTCGGTGTTTTTTTTTTTATTATTTTTTATTTATTTCAATTCCGCGGCACAATGGTCGAATGAAATTTGACGGGAATGGGGTTCGCAAACCTGGAGAACGATCCTATCACACTCCCATTAACGTCACGGCCAGATTTCGGCGACAATGCGTCCGCGAGGCCGTACGCCGCGCGCGGCGGAAATTTCGTAAACAATAGCTTCGCGCGATTTCCACGTCGATTCGCGCGGGTCGTTCGTCGGTGAGGCATCGCTTCGCGCAGCTTATCGTCGCTCCTTTTCTCCGGTTTCCGGTTTGATCGCGAAACTCGCGAAACGGTAGCCTTCCGACGCGCGCACGCCTCGAGCTCGGACCATTCCTCACGACGACGAAACGGAGACCACGCGTGTGTATATATATATATACGATAAACGATAACGCACGCGAGAAAACGAAGTGGGCGACCGTGGAAGCATTTACAGCCATTTAATCGTACCGCGAGAGGAATGCCTGATGAAGGCGCATAAATAAACTGCTGCTTCATCAGTCGTTCCTCCGTACGTTACTCCACTCTCTGTCTCGCTCTCTCTCTCTCTCTCTTTTTTTTTTTTTAATTCTTCCCTCGCGTGATTCACGGATCCCCCCCCCCTCCCACTCGCCACCACGGGTTCACCGATACCGAATATCGGTGGGGGCTAAGTACCTGCGTCAAAGGTATAACTCATTTGGTATCGGGCCACGGACGCGTCTCCCTTCGACCCCTGCTCTAGCACTATCGCCGAGAATTACGAGCGTCATTACCATTAGTCGCGGTAATATAGTAGACGGTCTACTACTCTCGCGTCTAAACAGATACCGGGGGGCCCGTGTTTCGCTACGCGGTCACCACTAGCTTGGAAAACTATGACGTCGTCGACAGTCGGGAGAGGAATGCTATTTAGAATATTGATGTTCGATGGAGGAAGTTGGTATCGAGAGTGTTTCTACTCATTTTCGTGCGTGTGATGCGCGCGTGGCAGGTTTCCGGTCGTTGATCCTCAGAATGGTAATGCGGGTGAAAGTTTGCTCGTTAATAATTTCGGTTTTCTCGTAACATTAACTGTGTGGAAGGTCGTTGGTAAAAATTCTGTCAAATTCGAGATTCGATTAATCTACATTCGAGCGCGCAGGCGGTAGTTTACCGTCTCATTCGTAATATTCAGGTTTTAATAAATTTGTTTAATGTGTATATCGTTACGAATAGCATTGCATCTCTGGCATCCGGCATCACCGACAGACTGTTGTTGGTTGCCGGGCGCTGATATTCATGTTGTTATGTTTGATAACGAAGAAGTTGTATTCGACCTCTCGATATGAGCTGGTGTTTTCTCGTACAATAAACGTTCCTTTTCATAAATAATGTATATAATAATAAAGTGTGTAACAATGTTACACACCTTACATATTTATGCCGAATAAGGCAAAAAGGGTAAAAAATAGGGAAACGGTAAATTACCGGAAAGAAGAGCGCTCGGATGAAGGTTGATAAAAATTTGGCCGTCAGAAACGTTGGACGTTCGTGAGGACGGATATTTTAATCGGAAATTGATTACCGTCGAATGAATGAACATCGATCCGCTTTTATGACATTTTTTTCTAGGATCAAACGTATTCCTTTCATGGTCCTCAACGTTTATGGACGATATTCGTTACCAGAAATTCCCCGACGTTTCGTTAAGAGGCGTCTCTCGATTACGCGTATAAACGTTCTACACGGAATTCCGTGAAATTCGATTCGCCTCGAACGTTGGCGCTTAACTCAAGGTCGCTCGATGGAGATTCGAACGTCTCTCTCTCCCGTTTCTGATCTCACGCTACTCGATCCGCTAAGCTGTTCGACGGGAACCTCGTTTGCGTTTGACGCGGTCTCGCGTTGCTCTCGAGTAGTTATTAATATCTTAATTACGTTTGACTTGTTTTTGCGAGGACGTCTGGTCAATCGGTGTTACAAGACAGGACGATATTTCGCCGGATTAAATTCACGGACACTTACGATCACCAGACGCTGATCGCGCGTTTTAATTTCGTGCACGAAGTCTTGTCCAAATGCTCGTCTCATAACTGTTACGCTCCAATCGTTAGATTGATAATGTTTGTCGCGTGTTTTGTATAATATTTATTTTTATAATATTGTTACGAATGTCTACGAGTATCATTGCCTTCCTGGCGTCCGGCATTGCCGATAGGCAGCTGTTAGCTTCCGGGCGCCGAGATTCAAATTGTAAATATGTCAATAGTTGTATTCGAGTTTTGATAAGGAACGGTTGTGTTCTCTATGTTCTGGCAATAAACGTTACTCTTATAAATATGCCTAATTTACGTTTACGTTCTCGCACGATTCGTAACAATATTGTTTATATTGTTACAATAATGTTTATTCGTTGACGCTCGATCGCGCGTCTCGTGGAATGTCGTAAACAAAATTTTTAAACTACCGGCTAATTGGACTCACTGATTGCCGGATGATTCGATCATTCGCGTTACTCCTGAATAATTCATCGAATTGGAAACATCGTACGCGTCTCGATTCCCTGAGATTAATCATAATCGTCGGGGCTTAAAATAGATTTTCTCATTATCTCCGAAGACGATAAAACAATCGCTCCTCGGTATCAATTTAATAAAAGCCAAAGGGGGACAATTGGTACCGGAACCGCGGCATCGCGTGACTTCGCAACGCGGGTGCAATTATTGCTCGCAAAACGGATCGTAAATATTTTGAGCGTGTAGACCTAGAGTCAACTCGGAAGTATCACCGACGGGAGATAGCGGCAGTTTTATAGGTCGCGGGAATCGCGGCGTATAGGAGAAAAAGACCGGTGGCAGAGGGAGAAGGAGGGAAGGGGTTGGGGGGGAAGGGGGGAGAACAGCGAGGAAAAGAAAAACTGAAAAAAAGAAGAGAGGAGCCGGCAACGTGGACAATTTCATACGAGCCGAATTCCCTCTCTCCTCTCCGGCGTATTCTTTCTCGTTCGCCGGCGAATCGGAATAAATATTTTAATTACTAACCAGATAAGCGGTGCTTTACGTCAGATTAATGAGCGCGACAAACGCTCGTGCCGAGCACTTAATCGAGCAATCTCAAACATTTGTTCAACGAACACACTTTTTAGGTGCCGCCTTTATTTATCGTCGGCGTGTTTCTTACGTCGCTTTATACGCACGTACTTACGCTCGTTACAATGCTGTTTCCAACCGTACCGACGAGTCTCTCTCTCGCGAGCGCTTCCGAAATTAAAAATGCACGATGAAAATCTAGCAAACACGCGGACACGACTGCACGTAAAACAGCGACAACGTCCTGAAGTTCTTTATTACGATTACGCGTACACGCCAACGCGCATACACGCGTTTACGACGCTATTTCATTCCTGTAAACGACTCGCGCTGGGATAGTTTCGAAATGAAAACTACGCGCGGAAAATATCAAAGAAAAACACGAACTTTCCCAACGCGAAACCAGGTAAACGTCCGCGACGGTGAAAAGAGGCTTCTTTTCCGCGCTCCGCTCTCTCTCGTCCCTCGAAACGAGAGCAAAATCGGAAACTTTCCGCGGAGACTTGAGGAAGGTCGGAAGTCGTCGAGGGGGGCGGCGGCGGATCGATGGCGGAAAAGCGACGAAAGAAAAGCATCCGCGCGAAAGGGGCAGTCGGGTACACGGCGATTCGAGACGGGCCGTCTTTATCGGCGGTTTCGTTTCCTCGTCGGTCGCGGGAGGGGTGAGTGCGCCGCGCTCGCGCGAATCCTCCGGCACACACGCGAAACGCCGTGACGTGCGCGCGCGCGCGCGTCTCCCATGGGCGATCCGTTCTCCGTGTGCACGCGTGAAACGACGAGAGAGAGAGAGAGAAAGAGAGAGGATCCAAAGGGAAACGCGCGTCGGACGAAACGGGGTAGGATCGAGGAGTGCGAGAGACAGAGAGAGAGATAGAGAGAGAGAGAGAGAGAGAGAGAGAGGAGGACGGACGGTTGCGCGCGCGAACGCGCGCAGTTACTCGCGAGCGTCGATAAAAGCGAGCGCCGCCGGGCGGAGCGTGCATTACTCGCGCGCCTTCGAGACCGGCAACCCGGCCAACGCGACTCGAGTGACCAAAAATCGGCGCGGATCCGTACGTCGATCGCGAGCGCGGTAGCATCGAATCGATTTCACTTGGGAATTCATCGCCGGATCGCCCGTCGGCGAAGAGTTAATCCGCGAGTTTCCCGGGCTTGGGAAACGGGAATTTTGCGCGGGAGTTGAGGCGGTGGAGAGTATTCCGCTCGGGCGGAAGAGCGCGAAGTCTCCTCCCTTGCTCGAGCTTCGCGGTGATAAAAGTGACGAGAGCGCGAGAGACAAATACTTGACGCGTGACACGGTGCCGTCGGGAGAATAAAAGCAGCAGGCGCGTTGCAGTGAACGCGCGCAAGAGAGAGAGAGAGAGAGAGGAGATTCTAGCGGAGGTAGATCGGCCGCCAGGAGTGTGCGAGCGAAGGTAAACGGAACGGAAGAGACAAATCGCGGACGCGTATTCGGGAAGCGGGAAGTGAAGTTGAGCGTAAGAACGAATCCCGTCGATCTTCGTCGGGTACCGAGTTCACGGCGAGAAGATTTTCGCACCGGACGTATCGTGGTGGTAAGTGGATCCGTTGAATCCGGATAGAAGGTGGAAAAGGAAAGAAGAGAAGAAAATCGAGGAAAAGAGAAGAAGCGAGAATTTGTACGCGGCAACGTGGACTCGCGGCGAAGCCGGTGAATCGTCGAGGCGATAGATCGTGGGCTATGTCGAGAATCGCTCGTTGACGGACAGCGGTTGAGGGGATCCCCCCGTACGTCCCTCGAAGAACCGACGGACAGGCCGGAAGACGACGGCGGCGAGCGACGGATTTAGCGCGATCTAATCGAAGATCAACGATCAGGTAAGGAGTCGCGATAGGAACGACGCAAAGATGTAGATAAAACGTTAATCGAGCCTTGTCCCGTTGATAGCGGAACGCAATTAACCCCCGGCAATCGAATCGCTCCGTCGCAAAGGGAACGAACGTAACGGCTGTACGAGGGATTACCCTCGACGATCGAAAACGAGTACGAAAAGAGACGGAGACAGACGTCTTTGTGACCGATAGGAAACGACCGACGCGCCTCGCGATTACCTTAAGAAAGGGATCGTTTCTTAGCGACTGTATATCCATTAATTAATTTGAAGCGTCGAATCGAATATTAACGAAGATACCGTAGCGTCGTTGAATATTTATGCCACGACGGGACTTTCTACCCTCGTAGACTCTTCGCGCAGGCCATTAACGCCCAAATGCACGCGGCCAAGCGAAAGGGAACCGAATAGATCGATTAGTCGCGGTTAGTTTCTCGCAGTTTACGAATGTTTGTCGATAACACGCGCCTAAGTCCGTCGTTCTTCAAAAGCGACCGATTGTATAAAGCATCTTATCGAGATGCGTTTCTGTCACCGGTAGAGACGGTACGGTGGTCTCCTCTTTGTCCGATGGAAGTAACGCAAACCTACCTTACCCCGTTCGTCACGGTTCCACCCCTCGTAAACGAGGGCTTTGAATCGGACACACTGTCGCGTCGAAACACGACGTTTCTAAGTGCCGGTCCCGCTTCATTAAATTCTGTTATCCGTCGGACCGCATTGTTCCCCTCTGTTCGGGGGGAACACCTGGCAACCCGAGTGTCCTCACAATAGATCCGTCACCACCCGCGCATTATTTCACAATTATGGCCGATCGTGTGTCCTCCTGCGTGCGGTACGATCGGCGTGCAACAACCCCCCGCGAGAGAGGAGTGAGAAGCTTTGCCCTCGTTACCGGAGTATTGAACGTTCCAAAAAAAAAAAAAAAGAAGAACCAGTCTGTCCGCTACCGATTCGCCTAACACAGTTTCAAAGGGCATATCGTTGCACACCCTCCTCGCCCTCTCGCCGCTTTCGCACTCTGCGGACTTTGCAGCGAATTGCACGCTATCGTCGAATCGCGCGACGATACAGCGATTCGATACACAGTTTCAATTACACCGGGTTGCGAAATTCGAGCCGCGATAAGAGCATTTAGTATTATTGAGATTTCGCGTGAACGATTCTTGATAATCGAAGCTTTTGGAAGTGTATCCGTTGATTCACGGATGTGAGCCGGAGAATTTTGAAACAGGGCGAATAAGGTGGAAGGTGGGGGGCGCGGGGGGGGGATGAAATGAAAGGGCGCAAGAGTACAGAACATCAACGCGAAAGTACAAAGAGCGAAAGGAGACAGGTACGGAGGAGTATCTCCTGCCATAATTACCTACTCCTAGTATTACCCGCGGGCCCGTGCATCACAATTAATTCGTAATTAAATCCTTTGGGCAAGGAGGCGTGGTCCTAGGCAGCGATGTATATAGTCTAGCTCATGCACCGGTTGGTGGGCACCCACGTCCGACCGCTCCGTACCGAACGACGTCGAGCGTATCGTCGAGCCGGGGTGACAGCCGGAAATAAAGGGCCGGGCCGTGCATTAGCGTCGACGGTCAAAGGGTCGCTCGAATATCGACCGAGACGGTCGACAGCGTTAAATTGCCATTTGTCGGTTGGGGAATGCTCCTGATTAGCGCGCGGAGGCTCTATCGGCCAATATGTCGTCCGGGCGTACGAAGGTTACGATGGAAAGTTTTCTTACGCCGATTTCAACGATCGGATTTTAGAGATTAATAATTGTGTCGTAGTTCGCGTCGTTACGTGACTTGGTTGTGGCGGAAATGAAGAGACAAGGTATTGTCTCGGGCCAAGTACGAGTACGCGAGACTGGACCTTTTATCTTTTCCGGAAAGAGCGAACAGGGGTTTTCGAGTTGGTAAAACTGTGTTAAACAATTAATTGAAAAGAAAAGTGTAATAGCCATTGGAAAGGCCGCGCCGAGATGAGTAATTTGAGTACAATTTAAGTCGTTTCTTTCCATTCCCAAGATGACTCCGTTAAACTCCAATTCGGGAGGATTTGAAAATTATAACGCGCAACGCGATGCAACAATAGGCTAGTTAGAATTGCGTTCTCTCATATACGTTATTAAAATATTTGCAACTGAGTTGCAATACCTAAAACGTTGATACTCGTTCAAAACGATTGAAAGCGATCGAAGCGATTCGGATCTACATATCGAAACGACTATTTCGAATCACGGTATTCCTCACTTCACGGCTATACCGATAAACACATATAATGGGCGGGTGAATAAATTTCACGATCACCCCCCCCCTCCCCCGCCGACCGCTTCGTTTTCCTTATCGCAGAATCTGCCCGCGGCGTCAACGCGCCTGGATCGTCCGAAAATTACTTTCGCCGTCCTGATCGCATTTCCGATCGAGTTGCCCTGACATCACGGAAAACTCGATACGAATTACCGCCCGGGGGTGTAATATCGGCAATTCGAGCCGTCCGCATCCGCTCTCCCCCCCCCCCCCTCCCGCCTACCCCCCGCCCCTTGGCTACGCCGCATTGGAATCCGCTCGGTTCTTTCTTCGATGGTCGCTGCCTCTCTGTTTCATTTTCCCTCTGTCCCTCTCCCTCCCTCTCCTCCCTTTGTTGTGGCATTATTAAGACTCGGAACGAACAGTTGAACTGGACTGGAAAACGACAGCCCGGGGTACGGTGAGAGCACGTTTGAAAATTCCCGTCGCTGGACAGCAGTGGTCTGCAGTAATCGATGTCTGCTCACCGGTGTATTCGGTCCTGAGGGACTAACGATCAGGATGTTGCGCATACTCTATTGAGTTACGGTCGTCGTACACGCAATGCCGACGAACCACCTCGCCCCCCGTACGTACGTGGAAATCTCGACGCGGAATCGGGCACAGGTACGCGCGTTAATATTACGGGCGAAAACAATAGAGCACATGATTATTCCAATCGTGAACGATTGTTTTCCGCGAAACGAAACGCTTTCGGGCTATAACGAATTTACGAATGTATAAAGTACGTACCGGCGCGAACTCTAAAAATATCGAACGATAAACATTTCTCGCGTAATTTATGCTTAGATACGCGGAGAGGCGTATCTCATATTAAAAATGCCGCGGGGGGCAGGAGCGCAAAAACAAAACCGTTGGAGGAAAGAGAGAAATAAAAGTGACAGTACTCTTACATACGCTCAGGCACCGTTCGTCTTGTCTACGCATGAATGTACATTACGGCGGGTTGCGTCGCCTCACCCTCGTTGCGTGCGTGCATAGAAAACCGGGTGGCTACGGCCTTAGAGCTTTGCATCACTTACCCCATATCCATCTGTCTGGCTCACAACCTCTTTTTTTTTCCCCCCCTCAAAATCCGAGAAGGAAACGTAATACCTACCCTTTCCGACTTTCTCCTTTACTCGATTCACCGGGAAAAATAAGACGAGAGGGTCTCGATGAGATACGCCGGTAATAGGAACGTGAGTAATCAAACATCGCCGCCGTTTCGTCCGACGTACACAGACGCCCGGGAATATCGAACGTTCGAGGTACGTTTGTGAATATTAAAAATCGTTTGGATTCGATTACCGGTGGACGAGTTTAGTGGAAAATGCCGTGAGATTTTTCCGTTAAAAGGAATCGAATGGAGAAGAAAATGTTTCAATGCGCTTGTCTAGCTTGACGGGAGATACACTTTTTTCGACACACACATCGTAGATACAAGGGTTTTGGTGTGTAGCGTGGCTACGTTTCGAATTTATAACTCTGCCAGACTATTGTTAATTTTTCAAGATTTTACGAACATTCGTCTGCAAAATAAACTTGGTTTCCGCGAAATATCTACGAAACAATATAGACTAGAATTTTTTCCACCGGAGTGCGTCTCTTTTTTAATTTTCCATCGTTACGTAAGTTCGTAGTCTCGACAACTCAAGTTATTACACTTTAAAAAAAAAACTCTGCTTTCAAGTTACGAATTCGCGGAATCGTATAACAAAAGTCGGGCGGAAACGCCTCGCGGGTAAGAGTAATAAAGAATCACGAACGCGCGTAGAACGAATCGAATACTAATTAATTTCCTCAATTTCATCTCCTCGATTCTTAGTAGCTATTTAAATAATTAATTCGACACGCGTCGCGTCAAGGTCGCGCATCCGCATCAAATTTCTCTCCGCTCTTCAACCAAGAACGCACGAAATATCCTCGAACGCGAAACTTACCACGCTAACCCATTAAACAGTAAACTCACGGGCTTTAAGCAAAGTGCTCATCAGCTCGTTATCGCCACTTGGGGGCCAACGCGGTGTTTTGCGATCACCTCGGGTAGTCCTGGGCCCCCTCGGCCTGCTTTGCATACATATTTCGACCGAAAAGAATTCGCGCCATTCATATCTGCGCCGCGATATCTCTCGACTCTCTTTTCTCTCTCTCTCTCTCTCTCTCGCTCCGCCCGCATTTTCCGCGGACGCAGTCTCGCGTCGGGTACTTTTTCATGGACTCGTACTTCCTACCCCCCGCCCCCCCACCTTACCCTCTCACCCCCTTTGTTTTTCTTTCTTTTTCTCCATCAGCGCACGCGATGGTTTTCCAACGAAATCGCGCTTGCCGCGCGAAAGGGGGGATTTCGAAGCCGCGGCGCGTAGTTCGTTTGGCGGGCGCCACGCATTCATTTCTGCGCGCGTACCGTTTGTGGATCGACGTCAGTGGATTTACGATCAGAAATATACGGGAGAGGGCACGAAGTAATATTACCGGTAGCGCCATTACCGCTACGGCAAAGCGGTAGCGTAGCTCGCGCTCCCGCTCACGCTCCCGCTCCCGTCCCGGTAACGCGCGTGTGTACATAACGTACGCGCAGACACGTATCGGAGCCGCGTCGACGGCACGGACGCCGCGCTCGTTAAAAAACTCTCTCCCCCGCCTTATATACATATCGGAATGCCAGGAGTTCACAGAAAAGCTCCTACGGCGCCTTTGTGGACCCGCAGTCGCGGCTCGCGTGAACCGCTCTGTATGTACGCTCGTGTTCAAACCGTACCGTGTCGACTACCGCGAGTGAACAGGCTAAGGGAAACGCTCTCTTCGAAACTTTCTGTATTTTCATGCAAATTCACTACTTCTCTACGCTCGCTACCCCCTACCCTCCTGCCACGTACCCCGTTTTCTCTCGCTCCATATCGTTTCCCCTTCCCTCCTTTTCGATTTTTCTCTCGCGCCATCCCCTCCCCCCCCCAGCCCTTTTTCTCTCGTAACTTTACCCCCCTCGGCTCTTCTTCGCTGATCTGCTTTACGGCTTCTTTTTATCTCGTTCTTTCCTTTTTTTTTCTTGTTTGTTTGTTTTTTTTTTGTTGGCGTGTCGTTGTTTTCGTTTCTCTCGCTCCAATCGCGACGCTCTCCTCCTCCTCCGCTTTTTCGGTTTGCGCGGCAAACCGGAATTAGTATTCGCCGTTGTACCTTGCCCAGCCTTTTTTCGTATGCCACACGACGACGGGACGGACCGCGAGATACAAACGTATGGGGCGGAGTGGAATTTTTTCTACGATTTTTCTCGGTTTTTCGATGGCCTGCTACGAACGTGCATCGTTTCTGGCGTACGAGCGATGATCTTGTACAGTCCGGGCGATGCCACTCGAATGCGAATTACCTACTGTTTACCGTCGACACCGGTGAGCGCTTACCCAACCGAAGGAATTCCTCCGACCTTACTCGAGAGAGAGAGAGAGAGAGAGAGAGAGACGAGAATTAAGCGTTCGACTGGAAGAACGAAATAGAGTTATTGAAACGAACGTTCAACGATCGAGATGGTTGATTTGCAGAGAGGGAGAGAATCTACAGTCTCGCGTCGAGAAAATTCATGGAAGAATTTCGCGTATATTTCTTTGCCTCGGATTTCGACGAATAAACGCGACAGAAGAGTCTCGAGGAGAGAGAAAGAGAGAGAAGCAAGAAGAGGAAGGGTTTGGATCTCGTAGCGTAGCGACAAATCTCCTTTCTCGTATTTCCTCGCAGACGTTTAGAAAGGCTGGCACATCGAGCCCGTTCGTAGATAACGCATTTGTTCCTTCCAAAGAGGATTACGGGTTTTTCTACTTCTACAGATTTCGACCCTCGAGCGGGCAACTTGTCACTTTGCGCGCTCCCAGAGGAGAGAATGAGAGCTCGACGATACGTCGGGGAATCTTAAAAAACACGCTCCGGCAGGATTAAGAGCGCTCTTATCGACGCTACAAATAATATCGTTGTGTATTAAAAAAAAAGGAAAAAAGAGGGAAAAAGCAAGAGAAGACAGATGAAATAAGAGAGCAAAGGAAAAGAAAGGAATCAACGTCTATCGGACAGGTGTTCGGGAATAGACGAGGACTTAAATCCCGTCGAAAGCGAATAAATCCCTGTCAAAACACGATTGGAGGCGCTCGTCGTGAAAGGTTTCCTCCTGACGAGAGGATTTCGGACGCGTACGTACAGCAGGGTAAGCTTCTTCCGTTGACAGTTTCCTTGTTACGCGTTTCCACGGGGCGACGCGACGGTTTTTAAATTCATCGGACGTGACACGCGTCGATGCGACAACCGTCATTCGTCATCTTTAACGAGACACGACGGTTCGGGCCGCAAGTCTTAAGAAGCATCGACGAGAGACCCTTGATCGAATTGGTGGCGCCGTTAAAGAGTGGAGAGAGGAGAGAAAAAGGAAAGGAGGCGAATAAACCAAAGAGGGGGGGGAGGGGGACTTTTGAAATGCCCTCCGATGTTGTACATGGAAGATGCACCGATGAATATCCCTGCGGCCCCACTCGCGTTCCGTATACCGGATCCAGGATCGTTCCGGGCCCCCCCCCTCCCCCCCGATCGTGTCCTGTCCGGCCGCGAGTATCCCGTCGCGCCGGTGGCTGCCACGCAAGCGATAGGTATCTCGTAACCGAGGATAAATTGGCATTATTTATATGCCTGTCACGCGCTTCATTGTCTCGTACCTCACCGGGATAGCTCGTTCGCGATGCCGCAATAAAATAATAAAAGCTCCGTCTCCTCTAGCGAGATGCGCGGGCGTGAGAGAAAGAGAGAGAGATAGAGAGAGGGAGAGTGAGAGGGGATTGCGAGAAGGTGAGAGAACGAGACGTACCGACGGTCGACGTACGGTCGATCGCGAATTTCGTAGCGTCTCGCTCGGTCCCGTGGTTTCCACGGGGGTCTTTTTCTTCTTTTTTTTTTTTTTTAACTCCAGACGGTGGCAGACGACGTCGGTAATTTAATTCTCAAATTGATACAATGGCGAGGAGACGACGCGACGTCGTGACTCGGATTCGAGCCGGTTACGCCGCCGCGGACGCTCTCGCGGAAATATCACAGGAGAAAAATTCAGTACGTTTCCATCTCTTTCGCTTTGTACCGCTTTCCCGCGCCGCCCTGGCTCTCCTTTCTTTTACCTCTTTCCCTTACATTCATAATATCCTCGGTACCTTCGCCGTAACCGTAAATGAGACTGCGCGATTTATGGCGAGGGCTTTTTAAATTGTACCGCCGTTATACCCGGTAGAGTCGGTTATATCTTCGCTGAATGATAAATTAATTCATCCCCGTCTTCTCTTCGTTGGGCGCCGTACCATCCCCACCCCCCGCCCCCCCCCCCCCTCCCGCGTTCCACTTCGTTCCGTCGTGCGACCGAAAAGATTTCTTTCGCTCGAAGGAGCTTCCCGGAAGATTTATCGCACGGACAAGGACGGAGATTATAATTTCTGCAGAGAGTCCAGCCTCGCTCTCTCCCTCTCGTATTCTCGAGGGTTGGAGGAACGCGGAGGAGAAACGCGGAAAGGAAAAAGCAGGAAGCACGGGAGAAGAAGAAAAGGGGGTGTAAGGTAGCGACAAGGAGGACCCGTAACTAACGCACCGTAAAATCCACTGGGCACGCGCCATTTCACTTAGCCCACGGCGCGACGGCGGCGGCGGCTCCGTTTCCATCGGACTACTTCCATCCTTCTCCGCGTCTCCTTATGTCCCGTGACCTCTCTCATCCTTCGCTCTCTCTCTCTCTCTCTCTCTTTCTCTCCCGTAGCTCGGGGTCATCGATTCTCGAACGCCCGTGGGGCATAACGCTCACGCTCCGCGAAATCGTTCGAATAAAAGAATACGGTTTTCCCCGTTTACCTCTCGCGCGCCTCTCTCCTTTCTCCGGGCTTCCGTTTCGCGAGCGTTACGCTTCGCTTGCAGTCGGACGCAGAAGTGTCCGTTCGACTGCCATACTCGGCGTATATTAGGGTTAATAAACAAAAATACGCGTGGCAATAATTGTACAAGAATTGTACTAGAATGTAGTAGAGCAGTCGTGCTCCGAAAAGGAGTTTTCAGTATTTGATGAGATCGCTCGTCGAGTGTGTGTAATAAATAAATAAATAGTCCTCGTTAATATATCAAGCGTAAAGAGATGGATATTTCCCTCCTATCCCGAGATTCTGGTTCTCTGTTAAAAAACGTCTCACATACGCGCACAAATTTCGAAATCTAAAGCATGGAGATAAGTTTTTATTGAAGAGGAATAAGATGGTACTTGAAAAAATTCATAATTGTTGCAGAATAGAGAAATACTGAATAAGACCCTAATATACGCCGTATATGGTAATAAGACGGGCACTTATGCGCCCGACTGTATCTCCCTTCGCGAATCATGGGTTCTTACGACGATAGACCGTAGATTATTCATTTTTAATATAAGCGCGATAGCACCTAACCGTACGAAAATTCCACGTAGTTACAAATTGCGATTTGCGTTTCGTGCTCGCTACGCGGGGTCGAGCCCCTCCCCTCCCCTCCCCATACTCGCGCCATTATTTGTAATTTCACCGGTACGGGGTGCGCATACGCAATGCGCGCTGTTAAAGCGAAACGTATCGTTTCGGAAGTAACATTAACCTTACGATTCACGGCGTTACAAAGAAAACGTAAGTAATTAAACTTGTACTCGAGCAACGGCGGTGGGGGCAAAACCTGTATCGTCGTTACCGACGCTTTGTCGCGTACGTAGCGGCGAACAGCAATTTGCGTCGGAGAGAGAAAAGTCAGGGACGAAGGGCGGGAAGTTGGGGATCGCAATAAAAATTCGTTGGAAAATACATACATAGACTCGCGTTCGCCGTTAACACCTCTGAACGTCGAAACGCCGAGGGGCAACGAACTCGTCGGTGTGATACGCGTAAAACGTCGATCGATGTCGTTTAAAGCCGTGCCCAACAAAATCGTTTACACGCGACGACTCGAGAGTTCGGGTTGATAGAAACAATGCGAAACGATGCTCCTCGAATTTCGAGATCGACGCACCGGGCACACGGTGCACGCGCCATTGCGCGTAATATATTCGCGTTGGGTTCTTCTTCTTTATATCTTCCTTCTTTTTGCTATATCTTTTTTTTTTCTCTCTCTCTTTTCCTCCGCGTGTCCCTTCCCCGCGACGGTCGGGGCGTCGTCACGAGGCTCGAAACGTCGCGGTTTCGTGATGGGAATATAACGCGGCTCCATAAAATCTTTTACATGCCACCAAAATCTTTAATAGGCGCACGGCAGTCGTAACGACGCCGAGCATAACCGGTCGCGTTTCGCTGACTGTCCGTGACACGGCCCGCGGCCTACGCCATTGGCTACGATAAATTCTCATTCTTTTCCCTCTCATTCTTTTTCGTGTCTTCCTCGCATTCTCCCCCTCTATCTCTCTCTCTGTGTCTCTTTTCTTTTTTATTCTCTCGACACTCTTCGTATCTTCGAGAGTTCTCCTGCCACGCGGTTTGCCGGAGGGTCGAGGTGTGAACGAAGAACCACAAGTGCCCTGGAAAGAGGGCACCCCGCCACCCCTTCGTCACACTCTCCCCCCCTCCCCCAACCCCACCCCTCATCGTCGGGTAACCCAATCCCTGTCCCCCCCCCCTTCGGACGGGGACATTGCGGACGAGTTTTACACGGTTACGCGCTTTCCTCCCACATTGCGGTCGATGTAGCTAGTGGCTCAGCTCGTGGACACGACCGAGGCTTAATCAGCCATGGTTGATCGGAGCGACGCCCTTCCATTACGAAGAAATCGTTTCAAGGCTCGCGAGAGTCACTCGTTTGGCGAATCGCCAGAGCCTGGCGTGAGGAGTCTGCCAGAGCCTATCGAGGGCGGAAATTCGCAGGTGTGAATAATTGCCAGGGTGGGCGGGGGGTGGAGGAAAACGCGAATGCAGCTGAACCTTTTATGGAGAACTCGTGCTTATAATAGTCACGCGGGAAGGGTAGGACGTGAGCCGGCGACGACTGCTACGAGGGAACGATCGAACGTGACGGGAGAGGAAAGCGCGGAAAAATATCGCGGTGTAGTAAGACTCGAGGAAAGGCTGCAGTGTGTACTGTGCGCCGATCAGAAGAAGGCACCTGAGAAAAATGCACCCTTATTGGTTGTAGCGTTTGGTTATTGCCTATTCCAATACAACCACAGGAACGGGGCACACGGATTTTCGCCATTGGTCAAATTGCCACGCACACTGATAAACTCCGGGCTATAAACTACCCCTAACTAGGATTTACCTGTCCGTCGCGCAAATAGGACTTCTACTACTATAATAAACGGCTGGACGAAAGGGCATTGAAAGTGGGGATAGGCGAACCCACTCTTCTTCCGTGCCTTCTTCTGATCTGCGAACTGTACATAGATATGTAATACTAGCTCATAGAATTTTCGAAGCCGTATCTCTCCGACGTCGGAACATTCGTATTGGTATGCGAACGTATACGCGCGCGTATTTATTTGATAACGGTCGGATTAACAATGGCGATCGGATAGATTTATTGGTTGACCGATTAAATTTATTACCCGCGTCTCGGAGTCCGGGGATCCTTCCCGACGGAGATTAGCGATACCCGGGTTACCGTTAATTAAAGAAGATTATATCCGTTGCTTTCGTTCGTTACGATACCGCGAACCAGAGTCGAGCGGAACCTCGCGATACGTGCAAATCTACCCAGACACGCCCTACGCGGTTCGCAACGTTTGCGGCGATCGTCGTGGCCAGGGGCGGAGGGGCCACGCAATTTATGCGTGTATCTACCTGCGCGAATGTTTGATATTCCTCCATTGATTTTACAACCTGCAATCAACCATCCGAGGCTCGCTACGACTCAATAGAGAACGTGGCTCGCGCCAAGGTAAATCCGGCGGCGCGTTATCGTTACGCTCGGCGAACGAAACACGTTCGACGCGTGCTCGAGCTTTTATTCCCTCGCAAAAATTCCCGGTTCCCATTTTATCGCGTAATATTTTGCATTCTTAAGGGGGCCGAGCGGGACCACGCGTGGCACGGTGGCCCCCGACGATATTCGAGATTCGATTTGCCGCCGCTATGAAACTCGAGACACACCTTCCGAGCGGGTAGTGTGTACATTAGTCATCGCCGTTGAATCAGGGGATCTCAAGTTTGCAAGTACAAATAGGGCCCGCTCGCTCGACTACGGTGAATCGATAATTATCGATTAAGCTCGAGAGCTTTTTAGCGTTTTGCGAGAGAGCGCTCCTCGCTCACTCTCCTCCTCGGTCGGTAACGAGATCTGTTTCGGTACTCCCCCGTCAGATAAATTCATAGAATGTCAAGACCTCGCTAAGAAAAACGGTATCTCCGTGGCTCGTTAATCACGCTAGGCGATCCTACCCTCGGGATAAGAAATCGTGGGCACACGAAACGTTTGTTCCCGCGCAGGAACATGTGGGCGCGCGATAAACATCGACATCGGGACTTCCAGATTCCCTAATCTCTCTCTCTCTCGAAGGCAGGTAAAAGGCTCGAAAATGTAAAATTTTCTGTTGACACTCGACACCGTTCGTCGTCTACCGTTTATTGTAATCTCACTGGACTGACATCGAGAAGTCTCTCCATAACGCGCTGCCGGTCCTCGGAAATATTTTTTTTTCTCTCTCTCTCTCTCTCCCTCTCTCGATAGCACCGTAGTTACTTTACATCTGTTACGCCCGTTGAGGAATATTGCCGTGTTACGTAACACGAGACGTTTCTGTCGCGACAATGAGGGTCCCGCCGTGGTTAGCGACGAAATTTAGTTAACGTCGCTTCCCTCGAGTACTTTGGCCCGCATGCGGCGTCGTTGTTGAAATTTAAGGACACCGCGGGAGAACTTGACTCGTTACTACGGTAGTTTCGCTCGGTAATATCGTACATACAACGAGAAGAAAATAGGTAATAACGTCGATCGTAACTCCGGTTGTCAATTATCGACGTTGAGGGACGATTAAACCTACCGTGACGCTCGCAGGGGGGGGTTCAACGGATTCGAGTGCTAGCCGAAGGGTTTCGAGACGGAGTATACCGAAGGCGTAAATTTTTATCTTCCCCCCTCCCCCCCCCCCTTGATGACTCGTCGCAGCAACGCGACGAATCACCTTTCGCGAGATGAATTTTATGTAATTAAAAAAATTACACCCCGTTGATTTCCGTACTCGTACGTTACGTGTCACTTTCCCACGGTTTTTGTGACCCCGTGGTGTCCCAATGCTCGCTACGAGCAAAATTCATTTAATCTAATACGTTGTGAGGTTCGTTACTGTCTGTCGCATCGATCGAAACGCTTTCTCGCGGGTAGATTAATTATTAAGGTTTAAACGACAGCTGAAAATGTCTGCAGGGGCCGCGGAATCCCAGTGTGTCAGTGAGGTATGCGCGGAAAATATGTGTGTCGGAGTACGGTTAATGCCACTTGGAAAACGGTTTTGCGCGATATCGATGAGGGCAGGAGAATGGGTAATTTCTAAACCATATTTGGCTATCAATTTCATTCGGTATGTTTGCCCGCAAACGCGCGCTCTCTCTCTCTCTCACTCTCTCTCTCTCTCTCTCTCTCTCCCTCTAGCTCACGGAGTTTCACCTCCGCCCAACGGAGCTCGTGGAATTAGTTACCGGAATTAATTATCTTCGTTGCTCTTAATCCAGTCGTTACGACTTCCCGGCGGTTACCTTAAATCTCAAAATTATCTCGCATCGCAATAAGCCACCGTGTCTCGAATCACGTTGAATTTAATCGCTGCCCCCCTCTCGTAGCTAGGAATTTAATTAGAAACGTTACCCCGCGTTATTTAAATCGAGTCGCGCCGTGACGTCGTCGCGATCGACGGTAGGATTCGTTTCGAAGAAAACGAGAGAGACGCACGGCAGCCTTGTATTTACTTAATAACCGGTTCCCCAACCGTACGCTTCCAATACGCGTGAAAAATGGCCGTGCTGTCGTTGGTGGCGCGATGAGAACCGCTGGTATATCGGTCGTCATAAGTCACTCAGCGTGTGGCATACAAGGTACATGGGTCCGGTACGTACGGACCCATGGGCCTGTTCCCGGTTCCTTCCTTTTCTCCCTCGCTCCATCTTCTCCCGTCCTCATCGTCTTTTTGCCCTTTTTTCCATTTCTCTCCCTCTCTCTCCTCCTCGATCATCTCCTTACGCTCACGGATGCTCTCTCTGTCTCTCTCTCTCTCTCTCTCTCGCTCTCGCTCCAGACACTCCCAGGCTGTCCAGGACATCGCGTCGTATCCCGCTGGGTCTCGCGTCAGATCTAAGTGGTTCCTCTCCCGTGATCCCTGGTACCCCTTAATCCAGCTACAGCATCGAATATACTTCGGAATGGCTTCGGGACGGGAGATAGAAAACTGCGATAATTGATTCTACGACCCGTAGTAACGGGCGAGAGAAAGTACGATACACGTAGAAGAGAGGAAGAGAGAAGTGGGAGAGCCGGTGAGATACATCGAACAAAACGTTAATCTTATAAATATAGAAGTCCCCGATGCACGCGTCGACGATGCCACCGATTCAGACGTCCTCGGTGAGACAGGGACAGCGCGACCGTTTTTGCATAAATTACCAGCATTTAATTAAATAGGTTCCACGAAGATTCGACTCTTATCCTTCGTTATTACGGACCGTGGGCCCCATTATAACTGCTTGTTTTGCCGTTTTAGATGATTTATGGAAAACATTCGTCTTACCGCGCATCGGGGACAGATATCTCTTTAATTAATACGAGTGGCTTATCGACGTTTATGCGAAACCGAAGAAACTACGGATAGTCGGTAATTGATTCCATCGTCTGTTACGAGTACAGAGGGGAAACGTGGAAGGGGAACGCGCTTGTCGATAGCAACCGTTAATCCGACAAATAGAATTCGAACTACACCCGCGCGTCGAGAGTGCATAAGCCGCGTGTATCTACGGCGTTACCAATGTAGTTGCAACCGTTCGCTCAGAGTTTCCGTACGGTTTTTATCCGCGGCTTATCTACCCCCGCTTCCTCTGATTTGCATATCGCTTGGAAGTTTCGGGTAAACGGTCGTATCTCGTTCCGAATAATTTTGCGAAACGCGGAGTTTGCGAATAAGCGGGTCGCGTACATACTTCGTTCTTTCTCTCCCCTCGTCCGTCGATATCGACGCATCGTTAAAGATCGACGGAGCATCGCTTGGGCTGCGGGAGGCGGGAGACGGTGTTTCTCGCTAAACCTGGCTCGCGGACGTCGGGGCGAAGTTTAAGGATCTCGTAAAGCGCAAAAAGAGAATATCCCGCGCGTTACCTTCGTGACGCGCGGTGTTCTCAAATTTCCCCTTTCGAGCGTGAGTTTTTCGTTTCCGAGGCGTTCGGTGCCACTTAGGTGGGAGAGAGAAAAAACAAAAAGAAGCAGAGGAGAGAAGCGGAACTCTCCTATAGCTCTACCTGTGTACGACAGGTCGGTGTCGTGTAACAGTTTATTTCGTGTCTCGTGTTTCCCGAGGATATTTAATCGAGCCTCTCCCTCGTCGCCGTCCCTGTCCGGCGCGAGCTAGTGAAATTTCGAAGGATCGCGACCGAGGGGCACGCTCCGACAAATTTATGAAGATTTAAAACGTCCGCGGAATTCGCGTCGCGACGTACGTACGTACGTACGCGCGATTTGGACGCGCTTAACAAATTTTGGTCGAGGAGACTCGACGCTCGCGGGACGCGAAACCGTGCCGCCGCGGCTTTCGTCTGAAAATAGAATCTACTGGAGCGTATCTGGCATGTTACTCCGAAACATCTGTGGAATCGATTTGCGAGATAAAAATAAAAAGGGAACGAATCGAAACGTGTTCGCGCGTACTACCCTCGCCTCTTTATCCCTCCACTTCTGTTTCGACACATATTTAACGTCGATGCCGGACGAGATTAAGCGACGCGGTATTGTTACCGATAAAACCTCGGACGAGCGATTCGAATGCTAAACGAATCGCCGTAAACACGCTCGACTTACGCGCCTTTTCGCACGGGCGTCGATCTTTTCGAAGAACATGGTAATGTAATATTTTTCAACAGCGATTCTTATGTATCGTAACGCTTTCGCAAACACAATTGTTTTGACTGCGCCGTGAGTAAGAAACGCCTCAAGACCGCCCACGCTTTTTTCCACTCTTCGCCATTTTTCTCTCTCCCTCCCTTCTCCTCTCCGTCCCACCGTCTCTCTGCCTTCCGCTCTCTCTTTTTCCGTGACTCTTCTTTCTACGAAAAGAGCTGGCTTCCGCTTACCACTCGAAGCCAACACGACGATCGTCCACGTCTGGCATGGGAAGAGAGAGAGAGAGAGAGAGAGAGAGAGGGAGAGAGAAAGGGAAAGAGAGGATACACACAATGTCTATTCATCGTCGATCGAAGATGGACGTTCCTTGGTAGGGTCCGACGGCGCAGCGCCCATTTGAATATGAAAATATGCCACGAATTAAAATAACACTGGCACACCGTACAACGCGACCTTAAATAATTCATGGGGTTTTTCACTCCCCGTAGAATAACCCCCCCACACCCTTGTCTAACCGTGATCGCGGGGCTGTGAGAGCCTTCGTCGTGATATACGCGCGCCTCCTCAAGAGACAATCGATTTAACCGCCCCCCCCCCCCCCTTTCTCTCGAATCCACGAGCTCGAACCTCTTCTCGCAGGAAATCTTCAACGGTCTCAACCAATAACGCGTGGCCCTTCGCGCAAATCCGCTTCGCTCTTGATCAACCGACGCGTCGTGGAAGTAAATTGTCGGACTCGAGTGTGACAGATAAAAAAAAAAGAAAAAGAAGCCGCGATCGCGTCGACGCTCCTTTCGAAGTATATAATTATGAACGAAGGCTATCGATAACGGTATCGAGATCCGGTAATACCGCCCGTAACATTCCAAAAACGTACATACGCGGCTTTAATCCCGTGGCATCGGCCACTTCGATCTCACACGCGAGCCCCTCATTTATCGCTAAATAATGCGCTCATTAATTACCGCGAGTTTATCGCGTCAGCGTGACCGTCGGTATATGCCCCGGGTGCGCGCCTGTAAGACGAGGTGTCATGTAATTACGCCGTAAATTAGGTTGCGCGTAAACGATCAAACGGTACAACGCGTTGTTGGGGACGGTTCGTTTAATCCACGCGGGAAACGAGTACGACGAATCGGTTTCGAGCGTAACGCATCATCGGCTCCGATCGCCTCGGCACCGTGGCCAACGAATCCGCTGGCTTAATTCCTGCCTTTTCGCGTAAGGCTCCGGCGATCGAGGGTACTACGTACGCCTAATTGGGTACACGGAGCTTACACGGAAATCCTCGTTCGTCGACTGCTATCGCGAGAGCCGTAAATAAACGTACAGCGTTTACGTGGCGAAAACAAGGGGTCAAGCGCGCGATGAGAATCAAGCAAACGAAGTCCGCTGTACTTACTGTGTGTGTACGGCGCGCTTTTATGTAGGTACATACGAAGAATTTCGAAAACTCTTTCCCGCCCTCCGTTGGGTAAATATTATAAGCGCGAAGGTTTCCCCCGATCCTTTGATTTATAAACGCTGCTCGGTACTCACGGTAGTCCCTGCCCGTTTTATCGCGAGGCTAATCTCGAATCGCGTAAATCATTGGCGCGCCATCGTTCCACGATTACATTGATTCATTTTCTTCTTTTTCTTCCTTTTTCCAAAACTAGCCCCGTAACCCGTAAATCATACGAAACGCTAGAACGCTCGTTAAACGTTACAACAGTACATTATCGTTTGAGTAATACTTTCTCCACGGGCCAGCGACGCTCACCGCGCCGCCTTATCTTTATTTATCTCGGTCCGAGTCATGCTCAGGTAAGTACACACGGTACCTGTAAATACAACTCGGTAGTACCTACAATAATACACAGATTTCTGTTCGTAGCACGTTCGAGCGTCTACGTAGGAAGCGACGATAGTAGACGCGTCCCATCTGCCGCTCTTCGATCGCTCCCCCCCCCCCTCGCGTTTCCCCCCTTGCCACTCGTGTTACGTGCAGATAAAAACGTTATCTGGTCGATCATGCGGAAGACTTAATCCTATGACATGTCGACTTTCCAATTCGTAACGACGGTTCGGCGAAAAATCGTGTCCCGCCACCGTCCCGCGTGCACGCCCACGCGAATAATTTTTCATGCCGTTACGACGGAGCGCTGGTAATACGGTGAGAGAGACCCTCGTGATTCGCAACGGGGAACGGCGATTCAGGCTAGAAACGTAATCGTATAAATGTAAATCAAATTGTAATTTACAATCCAAATTGGAATATTCACGCTGCGGAAAGGTACGTTTCTTTAATACACCGATACCAACGTCGAACGGCTCGCACGGCTGCACCTTACTCGCGGATTCGCTGGAACTTGAAATGACCGCTGTTCGTTCTACAAAGTGTCTAACGAGAAAACGTAACAGTGACGCGAGTGACGATAAACGCCAAATTCTTTTCCATTCCTCGCTGCCCCCTCACCCTCGCGTTTGACGTTTAACCCTACTGTCAGCAACCGGGTAGCCAGTTTAGTTTTATGCAAGATTGTAAAAATCGTCTGCAATAATATACTATAATAAATAAAAGAAACATACCTTGGGCAGATTTGCAAACATCTGCTATATTGTTCACATTTAAAGGGAAATTCAATAATATATACATGTAAAGAAAATATACTTTTCTTATGGACAAATCCCGCGAGATGACAGGAACGATAGATAGGACAAAGCACGTGTACAGGAATACAGAACGTGTACAGGAATATAGAGTGATGAAACTTATAATAATTAAAATTCATCTAGAGTCTAGAAAAGTGAGTGTAGATAAAGAAAGGGTAATAATAGACTTCGATTGCCGTTTCTTTATTTACAGGTAAGGAGATAAATATTGATAATAGTCCTTGTGAATAGTTAATAAACTCCCGGCTTTATTTACAGAGAAACAAATTCTGGTCTATCAATTATCACCTAAAGAGTATTCATCTTATAAACATAAATCAATGAAAATAATGTGGTGGGTACCCGGTTGTTGACAGTAGGGTTAACACACAAAGATGCAAATTTGGAATCACGCGTATCCATCCTTTGATACAACTAATATTTTGCTCCATTTCTTATCTCTTATCCTTCCTTCCTCGGGAAAGAATGAAATATCGTCAAATATGGTAGCTTCCTCGTTTCTTCGCGCTCCTTCGTCGAACGCCCTTTTTTGGACGCCATGACCGGCGAGGTTGACGTTTGCGGTAGTTACGCCACTGAAACGCAAGATAGAAAGTTATTTCGAGTGGCTCGCGGCAAGAGGTGCGTCCCGACGGTAGGAAAAAAGGTGTAAGGGCCCCCCATGGAAGTCAGGGCCTCGCTCGATTCCCCCCCCCCCCCCCCCCCCCCAACTACTCCCCCCACGGGGCCCTGTGAGCCACGATCACGACGGTGCGTAATGCGAGCGAATCGACTCGTTTCTCTTATAAATACGCGTCGATATACCGCTGGGCACGCAGGTATGCACGGGAGACGGGAGAGGAGCGTGCAGTTTACCAAGAGGCCCCCTGACACGTCGGTAAATTTTCTCGTGATCACCGTGCCAGAACTTTACGACAAACGAAACAGGCCTGGCACTGTACCGTAATATTCTGTCGAATTTACGGGAAAGAGTGCGTTACGACTTTATTATGGACGCGAAGCGAGGTAACCCACGGGCGAACGCTCGACGACTTCTCTCACCCGTGTGTCTCTCTCCGGCATCGGGAACCTCCTTATTCTCCCAACGTCGAGTAGCGTGTCGTTCTAACGATTACAGTGGGAAATTCGCTTGGTTCGGATAAAGGCGCGGGTAATGGAAACGTAGTTCGGCTAAAGAGGAATGGATGCATTTAAGTCCGGGGAGCGACTTCGAAACGGGGGGGGGGGAGCGATGCGAGGTCTAGAAATGACTCGCATCGATAAGCTCGAGGTTCGACGTAAATGCAATTCGCATCGATAATGCGAGGTTCCGCGTATCGGATAGAATAGAAATCGAATGGTTTTCGGTGAGTGTTTTTTGCCGACGCGCACGAATCCCACATCGATCGTTAATATAAGATTAGTTTTCTTCGTTCGCCCGCTGTGATACTTTCCGAGACTATTTATCCTCTTGTAATCGTGCGTCGATCATTAAACTACACGGTAAACGGAAAGCGCTCGCTGTACGGAATAACGTACGAGCGTTTAACGAACCACTCGCCGATAAGCATCGTTATCGAGCGCGATACAATTATCCGTTTATACTTATCGCGCGATCGATGCAAAAATCTGATTCTTCGGGTGTTGAATTTTATACGCGCAGCGTTCTCCGTTTCATCGATAATATCGATACGAAAGTACGATACGTCATTACCAGACTGCGGATGTTTATGCAAAATGCATTATTTTGTGCCTTATTTTATGCACTTAATGAATGATTTAATACATTATTTTATTTGATCTTATAAATACAATATATTATACGTATATTTCAAGCATATTGATCACATTTGTTTCCCAAATCCGTTTAAAGTCAGTATAAAAATAATGCATTTTCCATAAACATCCGCGGTCTAGTCATAACTTTACATCGAACTTGAAAGATTTTTTTTATGATTTTACTTGTAACGCTCAGTGTTACGATTACGTATAAGACTGAGGTGAATGGTAACTGCGGTACGAAAAATATGCCAAACTACCTCCGCAACATTGTTATGCTCGACACACGTGCTTTCGGGAACGAACATGATTTCTTTACGTCGATCTGGACGAACAAGATTATCATAAAATGCATCGCAGATTTGTATTTTTACTCTACCCGACGTAAACGACCGATCGTACGACCGTTGTAAGAAACAGCCACGAACTCACCCATCACCAGCCAGCATAAAATTGCAACTCCGTTGACGTGGATCGCGGGTTGAAATAAAAATCTCTTTTACGCGAAAATCCGACGACGGAATCGAGATATACGCTTTTCGTAGTGAAAAAAACTTTCGCGCTAAGACGAATGACCCGGGATCGAGCGATGCTAAAGAGAGCATTAATCGGAGCTAACGGAGGCTCGCTACCGACGTTGGATAGCAATTCGAATAATTTGAACGTAGTTTGTAACTGCGTCACGTCGGCTCATCAAACCCCCTTGAATACGAAACGTCGCGGATCACGGCGCCAAGATCGAAATCACGGTATTGTCGCGCTCGATCCTTACCATCGTGCGTACGTCGTTGGATTTTAAGGGATCTCTCGGTTTTGCGTGTGTCGAGCGCGAAACGGATGCGCGCGTCCCACGGGACTCGTTAAGGGAACAAGAACACGCACATCACCGTATCGTGGTAGTCGAAGCGAAGGCAGAATTATCGAGAAGACTCGAAGAAATCCGACTCCCCGTAGGCGGCTTTGCGGTGCTAAGACGTCGCCTACCTGTGGGCCCTTGTGGCATTTATTAAATCTCATTCTGGCATCTTCTTTTCTTCCATCTCCGGTTACCCCACACCGTGTATATCCACGCTGTTTACCAAGAATGCATCTTAGATCCAACGTTAGATCTTCGCTGCCCTTTTGTCGTCCGATTTGCGAGAGGCAAAGGTCTTTCCCTCTTCTCTCCCCTTGGACATCCCTCGACCGACGATGACTCCGAATTCGTACGACGAACGTCGAAGTATTAAGCTAGTCGAGAGGTTCGAATGAATTTCCTTTCTTTTTTTCTTTTTTTTCTTAGCGCAAATGTTTTCTCAACGGCTACGCGACGCACGGGACGTGCAAAGAGAAAAGGGAGTCTTCCGGAGGGAGGAAGTCTTTCGACGTTCTAGAAAAGCCCGCGGGGGAGTGAAGATTTAGGGGAGGATACGTTATTAAATTCTTATGGAAAAGTCCCCTTTTTGTCAACGTTGGATAAGGAGAGTTCTCTCGTCTGCGAGAGGATTAGTCGTCCGACGAGGAATATTTCGAGTATTTCGTCACCGTAACTCAAAATTACTGGAATCTCTGAGTTTCGCTCGAATTATACCACGATGGAAAATTATATCCCTACAAGACGCACTCGATCACTTGTTCCTACGACGTCGAAAGATCCGATGAAATACGTTCATTAAAATCATAATGGTACACAGATGACGCAAGTCTGTCAATGTTGATAGATAATCGATCTCGTGGGTGATAATTTATTTTTCAAATTTATTCCTCCACCGTGTACAGGTCGATACGAAGCCACAGATCACGGGCGGATAAAACGAGACCCGAGAGTCTCGAAACCACGAGAGCGTCGTGTTCGACGTTCGTCCGCTTAGACGAGCCTCGTTCATCATCGTCGTCGTCGTCGAGCCGCACGCCTGCGTCTCTCGAGAGGCAAACGGGATATCGCCCAACACTGTGTTTGCAAACTTCTGTGAAACGTGTCCGACGTTAGGGTCCGCCGCTCGTTTCCTTCGCGTGACAAACAATAGAGAGGAAGCTGACCGCCAAGATACGCGAGAAAGAAACGAGTCCATTTCGAGTGAAATACGCGCGTAACAGCGTCTTTCTTTTCTTTTTTTTTCTTTTTTTTGAAGGGATGCTCGAAGGAGAGAAATAGTGTCGAGAAACTGGTTGGGGTACGACGGAACCCCGCGGTGACGGTGTGTTGGTCATTTCAGAGTCGTCCCCTCTCTCCTTCCTCCAACGAGGTCCAATCGAGCCAGCCAGAGGATGACTCGCGAGTCGCTACTCGCTTCGACCTCACTGCCATACGTTTCGTAACGAAACGGCGCGCCAGGTTTACCTCCCGTCTATCCGAGGAATTTGTCTTCTTTCATCTTCCTCTTTTTTTAATTCTTACGAGAATCGATGATCGTCGCCTTAAACCGTCGCTGGAGAGTACTCTAAACAGCTATCATTTTTTTTAGACACGGTGAAATAAACATTCGGTACCATTTACGTCCGCCGGAGAACGTATATATCGCGTTCCGTAAGTAGATAACGAACGATGGGCCCCGGGAACGTTGAGCGTGAACCGTTACAATGGAAAGCTTAAAAAACACAGAGGCTCTCTCTTACGAGAGACTCTTTCCTATGCACCTGGATGCTTTCTTTGTTACACCGATATGCCTCGCGTTATCTGTTAGTCCCGACCACCCGGCTTTACCGTCCGGTCAGCGCAACGCGATACACGGGGTTACGCGTACGCTTGTATACCGTGGAAGATAGGCGGCAGGAAGTCGTAATCTTCTTTTCGAGAATCTAGACGGTCCCCGGGTCCTCGCGGTTAAATCCCGCGTTCGTCGGGCACCGCGGGTACAACGCGTGCCAGGGCCGCGGTTTAAGGACACCGTCGATTATTTACGACGCGTCGCAACCGTTATCCCCGGAACGCGTAATAACTCGCGCGGGAAAGAAGATGGCCGCGGAGATTAATTAAATCGAGCGGACGGCTACCGTTAGAATCGCTGCCGAGGACTCTCTTCAGCGCGTCTCTCGCCCCGCCGCGGAGAAAGGACGAGTAAATTCGTCGATCGATTTCGAGGAGTCGCGAGCGCCGCGCGCCCGCAGCCTATAAGCTAATTTCACGTCGAATAAAAGCGACTAATGCCACCGAAGGGAAAATCCGTTTAGCGTCGCTCCAGCTTCTCAAGATAAATTGGTTTCGGGGGATTTCTAAAGCAGGTCCTACGGTGCAGGAAGTCGGGAAGGGGGGGGGGTGGGGGGGAGCACCGGGAGGAAGGATCCTTTGTGACGGAAGGCTTCCCCCCCGAGGATCTCCCGGTGTTGGCAGCAAGGGCGACGTTGGACGTCGTGAATGTCAACCGTGACCCAACAATGGCTACAGAAGACACTGCTTAAGATCCGCAGGGGAGCGAAATGCAGCAGACTCTGACTTCCTACGGCGACAAAAACTTGAATTTCCGTCGTGGCCGGGGGTATAGAGCCGTTTTGAGGACTTCATCCCGAATAGACCTCGGCTCCGTCACGCGGAAAAGGGGATGCGTGAAAACAACGTTTCTCTTTACGCCCCGTTTTATCGGATTAGAAAACTCCTACCCGTGTCATGTTTCTTCTTTCTTTCTTTCTGTTTTTTTATTTTCGTCGCTTGTTTCCCTTTCCTGGTGGGAAGTTTAAATAACGTTGCGGTTGGATGTTTTGTATTTACGGCGGTAGGTTGGTCGTGAGTTATATTCAGAGTTACGAGAGAACTCTTTATCTTTCGGTAACTTTGCGAAACTTCCTCTTTCCCTCTTCTGGCGTGCCATTCGTTTGCAATAAGTTCGCGAGATTCTGTCGCGAGGAATGACGATACGAATGAAAAATATCGTTTACGAAGGTGTCGTTATGAAAAGTTTTGCTTTGACCCGCCCGGTCCCTGTCGGGGGTGCCGGCAACGTTTCGAGAAAAACCGTAGAATGGAATCCTTCGCGCAACTTTAGGGCACAATAAACCCCGGGACGAAAATCCGCTTGAGACGCGAGATCCTTGGAGGGAAAATCGGTGGAAAACGAGCGTCGGTGGTTCCCGATGCGGCAACGGAGAACGAAAAGTTACGGCGGATACTCGTGCAAAACTTTTCCGCGATCGATCTTTCTCTCTCTCTCTCTCTCTCTCTCCCTCTCTTGAATTATTCGTCGCGTGGAAAAGGAAGACTTTTCCTGCGGCTCCGCGGAGTCCGTTCGAGCGGAGAGGGAAAAAAAAAACCCCCCTTTTGAGTAGACGCCGGTAAGTCTATTCGTACCGCTGACTCTTAAAATTTAAGTTTCTCCAACAAATTCCGACAGGCATTGTGCGCGAGAACAATCGCGAAATTCTTCGTTTTTACCCCGTTACCAGCGACGTAATTCCAAAACTTGCGGCAATTGTGAAACATCTTTACGGGCTACGGATTTAATTAAAACTATTTTGTTCGTAACGAATCAGATTCGTTGAAAAGAGAAATTGATCCATTGGTTCAGTTTCAAGAATCGACCGAACAATGATAAGCCCACGTGTTCGACGGAACGAGAAAGAAAAGAAATCATACTCGGTATCACGGGAGAAACATTCCGGCCACTTTAGTTTCTTCCTAAGTGGCGACGCCAAAGAAACGCGAAAGTTGCCACGAAGAAAAATAGTAAAGCGGCCACACACGGCACGCCTCGCCCGATACCAAACGACTACTGCTCTCCTGCGCTTACATTATTTCGCTTTTCAAAAAATCTGGAAGCTCTCGGAACGACCGGTTTCTCGAGTGCCTCTCGCCCCCGCAGGCATTGAAAATCGTGATCTAGCAAAGACATCGGGCCCCGTGTGGCGAGCGTACGAAGTAATTCACGGGAGCAATAAACTACGACAGATCTAATAAGGAAGACTGTTACTTATGCGAACGCGCTAGGAGCAACGTGCCTCGCTCCAGGAATGCCCCCGGTGTCCCTCCAGTGGCAAGTCGTATATTCCAGTTGAAGGATTATAATGGACCACCTTGCGCGTACGCGGAATTACAGTCATCGTCATTGTCGTAGTTCTTACGTTGGGGTGACACGAGATCATAATCAGAACCAATCCTACGTCGTTCGTCATTCCTATGCACCTCTGCCTAGTGCCTGGCTGCCTGCTCTTCGAGGGGGAAAAAAAAGAAAGAGAGAGAGTGAGGGAGGGAGAGAGAGAGAAGTGCGCTACCCCTCGCTTTCCCGGCTATTCCGGGAGCGTCGAGGGAAAGTGTCCGAAGCCCGAGGGCTGAAGGGTTTCCCTTCATTTGAGCAGGGACAGTGCATTTACGAGAGAGGGAATCCAGGGACACGCATACATACATTTGCAAAAGAAAACGTCTCTGGCCGCACGGATGGATGCCTCGGTATTCTACGCGCGTACGCTCTCGGGGAAGGATGTTTAAACAAAAAGTCTCCGGTGATTGCGTTATGCGGCGTATCTCGAATCTTGATAAGACTTGACGGGTATCCGAGGATCGGGTGCGATATAACGAGCATAGACGATTAGCATTATATTAGTGTCGTCTCGAAACGGCTTCGAGGGGGGGAGAGAGCAGAAATAAACGAGGAGGGACGTTAAGTTTCGCCGTTTGTCGGACACGCCTTGTCGCTGCAGGTGTGCCGGCCGTTCAACGTCATTTACGACGCGCGTCTAGCGTCTCGCGATTATTATTCGTTATTTATCCCGAGCGCCGTCGTTCAGTTTTTCGACAACGCCGAGCGTGACGAAGAAAAAAAAGAAAGAATACCTTCCACTCGGCGTTGCATGTAGATATAAAGAAAAAACAGAAGAGTATCGTGGAGCGTCGCTTCGACGAGAAGACCTTCTCGACATCGCGAAATCACGGATGGGAATTGTTCGGCCTCTCGGTGCGATGTCCTCGAAGTTGGTAGATACTCGATCTTGATAGGAGGTAGGTCTCGAGGAACCGGTCGTGACCGTACCTACACGAGACATCATTAATGCCACCGTAGAATCGAACGAACACCGAACGAAAATCCTCCGTCCGAGGCTCTCCTGGCCGAGGGTTGCATCCTCGTGTGCCCTCCCCGGTTGTGCACGATTTCTCCGTCTCTGCTTCTGCTTCTGCAACGAAGGATGGTGGGGGGGGGGGGGGGGAGAAATGGGGAGGGAACGGGTCGCGTCGTGGAACGAGGCGAAACCTCTAGGACGATAATTAGCGATCGAGGGTCCCGAAGAAGACTCGGGCCATCTCGTTATCCACGCCACGGCGCCCAGCGTGACGTCACCGCGCGTGTGGAGGCTGCCGCGAGATGGTTAGGTGGTACACGTCGCGTGCACACGTACGTGTGAACAGGTGTGCATGCGGTAGGGCCGTAGCGCGTAAGAGAAAGGGCGAAGGGAGTAAGGAACAGCGAAGGCGAGAGGAAGAGAGAGCGAGTGAGAGGGAAGGGGGGCTGTAGTGGGAGAGACGGAGAGAGAGAGAGAGTTTGGAGTCCGAATACAGATCCGAGCTGACTCTCACGAGGCCTACGTCGGGAACGTGGGGGGACGCACGGGAGGATTCTATGGCTATGCGTTGTGACGGAGAGGGGAGGGTCGGAGGTGAGGGGAACGTCGGAGCCGAAGCGTTCCGAAGTTCGCCGAACGGTTCCCCCACCACCGACTCCCACCGTACTCGGTAGGATCTCCGTTTTCGTGTTTCCTCGGTTGCATTCACGTCAGTGCGTTCTCGACCGTTGTCGGGGGCGGTTCGTTGATCGGTCTAGTGACGCGCACGTGTAGCGACGCTGTCTCTCGTAGTAGTTCGCCGTTGTCGTCGGTCGCGTTTGCCGGAGAAACTTACGCGGGAGCGTGCGCAGGAAGGAAAATATTTGGAGAAACGTCGGTGTGTCTGTGCGTAAACTGAACGCGGGAGGGAAGGGGCGCGCGTGTGATCTGCTGCCGTGTGCAAGCATTCGACTCCTTTGCCTGCCCGTGACTCACGTTATAACGTGCATTAACGTTTACGGTCCTGATTTAGTGGTCGGGAAACCGAGAGTGTATACACGATTCATCGAGCTCTCTCGCGCTCTCTGTCTCTCTCTCTTTCCCTTCGACGTCCAGAAGAGGAAAAAGACTCCGGAAGTAAAGGGAGGAACAGCAGCCCGTCGCTGGCTCGTGCTGCTTTTCTCTATCCGCTGTTTGTTATTTTGTTTTCATCGAGGGAAGAGGCCGATAATGGATTAATTTTCGCCGGGGTAAGCTCCCCGGCGGCTCTCTTCTATCCGTACCCAGAACCACGGGCACCGCAGCGGCCAGCAGCACTCTGCGATAAATCAAGGTGAGATCCGGCTTTGTTTTCGAGAAGGGTGCTCCGATAGCCGGTCTACCATTGACCAGCCACCAGCCTCCTCGCCAAACCATTCCACGTTCTCTTCCCTTTCCCTCTCTCACTCCTTCTCTCGTTCTGCCTCTCCCTTCCTCTCTCTCTCTCTCCCTCCGTCCTTCGCCCCGGTACTCTCTCGCGATTATCTCCTTCCCTCCACGAACGCTGCAAACGAGCATCCACTGGCATGTAGCATATATTTTGCGGCCTCCTCTTTCGCCTTCTTCTCTCTTTGCTCTCCGTCTCGCTGGCCGACGGTAGGCTCTCCTCGTGCATAGGGACGAACGAGAAACACATGCACGCAAAGCCGAAGGCACCCTGCGCGTTTCTCGGTCCTGCATTCGAATACCGAACGACACAGACCTTGCTTGCTTCCAATTCCCCTTCTATTTCACCGATGCCGAATCTCTCCCATTCCTTCTCCCTCCTCTCTTTCTCTCTCTCTCTCCCTCTTACCGCCTGGATAGTCTCCGGCGAACCTCTTTCACGTTCCTCCGCTAAATCCATGCAAAGCAGGATCGAATCGATACACCGGGAAGACCGGCTAACAATTCGTCCCTCTGCTTTTCTTCGAAACGTTACGACGATCGCGCTGCCTGTGTTTGTTGCCTCCTCCGAGTCTCTCCACGCGCCTTAGCATTCTCGTTTCTCTACGTTATTATGTGATACAATGTTGCGAGACTCGCGGATATTAGCATAAACATACGTCGACCGTGCGGAGACGCGAGCGTCCTTGAACGGAATCCTTATTTGAAATCGAGAGAGGCGATCGCGTATGAATATAGCAGGTACGCAATTACGAGAGCGCAGATGTCATCGGCAAAGTTGACGTCTCGCCGAGCACACCGATCGCCGTGGATTAACGACACCGATTGGTACAGGGTTGGCTTTTATACGTGGCACGTATCGCTCGGGCCGCGAAACCGATGCTACCGCGAACTACTTTTATGTTACTACCGGGAAAACTCTTGTATTAGCTGCGAAGCGACTCGTCGAAGCGCAAAATATATGACCTAGAAATAGAAAAAATATCGAAGCTCGGGGACTCTTGTTAAAGGAAACTATCCACAAAGAGCGTTCGTTGCTTTTTTACATTCCGGTATCAGTTCCGTCGCCAGTATTATTACGCGAGATTATTAATATCGCGAAGGGTAAAGCGGACGATAATAATTATAATAATTGAATAAGATATATATGTAACGGCGTCGAGATTCCGTGGACTTTGGTCCTTCGTTGGCGCTCGATCTAATCTGTGACCCTCTTCCCCTCTCTTTCTCGACAGAAAAGAAAAAAAAAGAAACACCGGGAAAAAAAACCACGTTAATCTCTCAGCCTTTTTACGACTATCGTGCAGCTTCCTTCCTGTCTGTCCCGCTGCTCTCGTTAAATTCGCACCACGATGCGCGACGCGATATATTTGCGGGCGTATATTTTTTCTTCTCCGACCCCCTCGAAAACTCACGACGGTATTTATTCTTTCCTCTTGTTTACGGTTCAACGGAAACGCGAAACGATAAATCGGCCGTTAGTCCGCTTTCCTTCGGCATCACTCGGCTATCAGATACTTACCTCCGACGATAAGAACCGCTCGTTTGCAGTTGAGATTACATCGCGCAACTATACTCCAACGTTCTTAACCGTATCCGAAGAGCCGTAATACGTAATTATCAGGACGGTAATTCGTAGGCTCGAGCGTTTATTCTCGCGTTACAAAGTTTCACGTTGAAAGTAACGACTCGGTCGGTCGCCCGTGTCTCCGATCCTGGATCCGCGAGCAGCATAATTGGATCTTTACGCGGTCGCGGCATCGAGCGCGCTCGGAATGCGTGATAAACGGCACCGAAACGTCAGATTCGTTTTCCGCTGACACGTTCGACCGGCTTCCAAGTCGCGAAAAAGAAGGGAAAAAAGGGTGAGGAGAGGGGGGCGAGAATCGAGCGGAACCGGACCGTGTCTTTGTTTGCGTGAGAAATTGCCCGTGCAGGCGGGAAAGCTAGTACGCGTCCGCGTAACAAACGTATAGAGGCACTCTCGGCAAAGGTAAAGTAGAGAGACGGCCGCGAAGCAGGACAGTAATAATTAGTCATGTTGCTCGAACGACAGGGGCCGGTTGCCAAGGCAATAAAAAGTCGATCCCCGCTCGTTTGTCGTGATATATCGTTGTCCAGGTGGGTGATGTCTAACGACGGGTTGGAGTATCGTCGTTACCCATCCTTTCGGGTATTTCAGGACGCGTCGTCGGGATTTCTTGCGTGGTTTTCGAGCAAAGGGGGGAAGAGGGAACTCGCGACGAGTACGACGGTCTGGGCTCGAGAGAGTACCTTATTTCGAGCGACGCGGAGAGACAAATTATCTCGACGTCGAGGAGATAATCGCGAGATTATAGTTAGAGATATCGTAAATTAGAAAGCGATGAGATCACACGGCGAGCGTCGTCGATGCTTTCGTTGCGAGTACTGTAAAACGCGTTAGTCGCACGGTATCTAACCTTTTAATTTCATTTGGCTTTTCTATTTTTATTTTTCCCTCGGATCGATCGATCTTACGATGCCTCGTAAAATGGCCAGTATACGCCGGAGTCGAATACATACGCGGGAAAGTCATTATTGACAGTCTTTCGCTCGCTCTCCTCGTTCGTTCGTTCGTTCGTTCGCGCGCGCGCGCGCTGTCCCACTTTGTCCGAACAAAAAAGTACGTTCCACGCTTTGGTATCCGGCAAACCTACATCGAGGTGTCTCTCCATTATGCGAACGGGTTCCCTGAGAATTCATGGCCTTTTTTGGCCCACCCTCGACTCCCTGCTCCGTGAAACCCCGTGAAAGGCGAAGGTGAACAGCCGTAGTCGCGGGTGAAAAGAGCGCTTAATGAAAGAAAGAAAATGTTTGGAAAGGGCAAAAACGCAAAATGCGTTTAAACCCACTGCGAGTTGTGAACTCGCTTTCAAGTATCGAACAATAGTTACGGGTTCCTCCGGTCATTGTTCCTGAACCGTGCGGCGGGTTAGAGAAGGGGTCCGGGGGAGCGCGGAAAAATGAACGTCACGTTATTACCATTTGAATCGCGAATCGTCGACTACTCGTACCCAACTTTGTCGTACGGCATCGACCGTAATAGCAGCGAATTTGTCGCCCGCCGATGGGACGTTAATTGCCGGCCGTTTCGCGAATAGCCTTTTACAGTTTCGCATCGCTGTCCCTGCGTCGTCGATGCTCGACAACAGAAAAATGACTATCGGTCTCGCGATGCTTCTTCCGGAAAACAAACAATTCCGACGATACCGCCGTTGCCATTGGAACGTAGAGGCGCGCACGCAAAACTGAAAGGACTGTCTCCGCTGACAAATGTTTGCCAGGAACGCGAGTGTACACCTCTCTATGGCCTACCATCCTCCACTTTGTGCATCTCAAACTATGCGCGGCTCGTACACGATACTTATTTATTGCGTTAATTACAACGCCTCGCGCTGTCCCTTGTTGCAACGCCTGCCACCGCCGTGCCGTGTATCGTGAATACGATGGAAAGGGCCAGGTCGACGAACAAGCGCGTGGAGGGGGGGGGGGGGGAGGGGGGGGGGGGTGTTGATGGAGGGGCGTGTGCATCGCCAACGAAGAGATATAGTGTACGAGAGTTGTGGCGGTGGCGAAGAAGGGCAGGCGAAGGACGGAGAGGGTGGAGGGGGAGGGGGGGTGTTTCTCGTGTAACTCGCGTACACGCACGACTCGCTTTTTCGCACATCGGTGAAGCATTGTGGTTAAATGAATTATTTTTTAACGAGGCGACATTATACGACCGTGGAACCACCACTGTTCCTCTCTCGCGTTGTTTTGTGGAAAAACTTGGCGAACGTGTCTCGCTCTACGGGACTTTTTTCTATTCTCTTTCTCCCCTCCGGAGCACTTTTCACGTCGCTTCAACCTCGCCGAGTTCTCCTCTCCCTCCCCCTCCACCCGCAGTCCTTTCCTCGCAGCGGTCGTTTGCCGTGTGCGGTACACAGAGAGAAGCGAGAAGAAGCGTACGCGACGCGCAACCGTCGCGTCCCTTTGACTCTCTCTCTCTCTCTCTTTCTCTCTCGGTTGGTGGGCAGGTGAAACCGTAATCGACGTATGTACGTATGTACGTACGTGGGGCACAACGACGCGAGCAAGACGCGCCACGCTCTGTTTCGCGATAGACGCCTCCAGACGACGGAGGATTAACCCATCTCCGACGGAACGCCTTCCATCTGGCTTAATGAAATCGTATGTTAAATAATTAAATCAAATAGAACGCCGAGGAATCACGGATACGCGTCCCTCGACACTTTGAGCGTGCGCGTCTCATCCCAGTAAATTGCGTTCCAACGATGTTATTCGCTGGAAATGGAACGTGGCGTGCGTCGGGAAATTCCTATAATCGGCTGAGTAATTTACCAGGCCGAGACCAGATCCGCGAGCTTATTGGCAGTTCTCATTTTCGAGACATTTTATGACGAATCGTACCTCACGATCTTGCCACGTTCTTTTAAACAAGGTGCCTTCAACCGTGCATAACCTTTGGAATTATTCTTAGTTTCTAATACTCTTCAAGGAACCCGAGATTTAGATGATAATTTTAAACAGCGTTTTCAAATATTAGTTATCTACGTATCACGAAAAATCATGGAAATAAAATACATTCGGAAATGCAATGAAAAAAAAGGAACACTGAAACTTTTGCTGAACCCAGGTTGAAGAACTCAGTTTTAAACGAGTCTTTGAATCGAACAGAGTTTCGTCGGCGCATTTGTCGAAAAAGCCTCGTATTCAGCTTTTATTACGAACGCCACGACCGTTAAAATTTATTTTACCACGAACGCGACGAAATACCGGTTAGATACGAAAATACGAAATACTCCATTAACCACGGATAGCTCGTTAAGATTAGTTTCCACGACCTTCCCACGCACGGCAGGACAAAGTTCGCCCTTCATCCCCCTTACACGTCGAATAACGTCTCGCCCAGCTGTTAATAGTTACGTTCTATCGATATTATCCGCTCGCAACGCGACTCTTGCGCGTATCGCGAATCGATTTCTCGTAATCTACCCAACGGTTTTCCACGGTTGCCCGAGTTTAAGAGTCGGGCCTCGATCGCCTCCCACGCATTTCCTACGCACGAAGCACCGCGCGAGGCCCACTTTTCATCCCGGTTACACAATTCTGAATAATTTCCACGACCCCCGCGCACCGACTGTCCTCGCGTGTCTCGCAATGCAACGAGGACTCTCGTACGTGGTCGCGCGCGCGCGTCAGTGTGGGACGCTGGTTTCGCGGAATCGAAGCCGCGCACGTATATCTGCATAACGGGTGTGCGCCGCAAAAGGGTCGGAAAAAAAAAATGTTGTGCCGCCGCAGTCGTCGTCGTGTCGTCCTCTCCCGAAGCCATGCGAGTTAACACCAGTTGCGAGACGATTCTCCCTCTCTCCTCTCCTTCGTCTTCTTCTTTCTTCTTCTTCTTCTTCTTCTTCGGTTCTGCTCGTTCGCTCGACTGCTCGCTCCCGCTTCCCTGCCTTTGCCTCTGCCCCTTCGCCTGCCTTCCTGACTTCCATTTCGTTTTCTCTTCCCTACCCTCCTCTCCCCTTTCTCGAACCCCCGATGGAATCTGCATCGAAACGCAGAGGTCCCCTTCGAAAGGTCAGAAGACCTCCGTGAATCTTCCCGAGATCACTGATCGTAACTCCTCGGAGAGGAATCTGTTGGCGCTGTTTCGTTCCACGAACGAACGATAGATAAATAAAGTAGATAGCGACCAGACGAAAGAATTGTCCCTTTGTTTCCGTTGCTCCCGTACGACCCAGCGGAAACATAATAAACAAAAACCGATAGACGAGGGAGATTGAACGAGAATCAATAACGACGCGAGGCCTCGGTTTTTACGGAATAACCCTCGCGATTAGATTTCACGGTTTATTTATATATACGTCGCGATAACGCGACTCCGTCTATTAAAGCGCAGTCAGTTTTAACTTTGATAAAGGGGTAACTCCGCGAATCCCGTGAAAACGTTGCAGCAGTTTTGTATGCGTCGCGTATACGCGACGACGAGTCCGCGACGGACCGCGCGTAGGGGGGGGGGGGGTTGTGGGGGTGGGGTGCGCGTTTGATAGAGATCAAAGTTACTTTGTCGGGGCTCCCTTCGGTTGATACGAATAAAAGTCGCAATATTTTTCGTGCTGTATCGTATTACTCCCAGCGTCCTCGGAGAAAGGGGTATACGCCAGGAAGATATTGTACCGTGTGCGCGATACGATCTCGGTCTCGAATCTTCAACCCGCCACCGTAGCCTTATAAGTCTCTCTATCCCGAAGATAGGGAAGGTCTCAAATTCTTTTTCATAATCCGGGCATTTTCGCTACGCCATCGGTGGTTTTTTGGTCCCGTCCAAATTTTGCATACAGCCCCCGTGGGAAGCTGTGTTGGGTCGATAGCGGCACCGCCGTCGCCGCCACGCTCGGAAAGCTCTTGTCCAAGGGGAAACCCCCAATGGTGGATGGGAATGACGGTGGTGTGGCAAATCGTGGTGGAGTGGCGGAACCCTATCGACCGTGTGCCCAACGGTGAAACGTCGTCACCGCGCCATAAGATTTCGTTCCCCTCCCCCAAACCCCTACGGTTTTTCTTACGGCTGGTGTCTGGGAGAGATCATATATTTCTTAGCTACCGGGCCAATATTTTTCCCTTCAAAATCAATACCGCCCTTTCTTACCGCAACCTCCGTACATAACTTTCTCTTTTATTGTGAGGGGTCGTGCGGCGAACAATTGTCGGGGCCTTTTATTGGCCGTCGTAGCTCAAATTCTCTCTCAACGCGAATCGCTTTACCGACCAAAGTACCCGGCCCCTCGAGGGGCATTGCCGAAGAACAAGGAGGAAATTTCACAGCGGGTTTAGGGAAATTACTTTTATCTTCGGCGTGCCGGTCTCCTTTGGCGGATAATGGAAATCGCGGTACGTTTCGCGATACGAACTATTCGATCCGGGGGAAGCGAGAGCGGTTGGTAGCGGAGTCTTAATTAAAGTTTTCCCGACGGAGGTGCAGAAGAAGCTCAGGGTGGTGCGCGAAGAAACGACCTCGCGAGTCTCTCCCTCCGGTTGGTAGCGGCAGACATCGGTAGGGTTCTGCTTTGTTCGCGATCAATTAATACTTGCCGATTCGCGGCAGGCTTCGGGCAAGGCAACGAACGAAGGTCTTCGTACGAAGTAAGATTTCTCGTCGGCGCAGGAAATTCCGATCGCGTACCTCTCGTGCATAACGTATACGCTTACGCGCGACACGAGAGGAGAGACCGTCCGACGAACAGGTTCTTTTTTTTTCGCCCGCGTCGGTTTCGAAAAACCTACCGTCTCCTTAAACGACACGCAAAATAATGACGTACTTGCTCGCCTCGTTCGGCAAGGTGTTTTTAGTTAGATCGATGTACGTACATGCACGCTCGTCGGCTGCGTAAGACATCTCCAGTTTCAGCGATCACGTTTTCCTGTTACTTCTGTTTACGGTGGGTAGGCGGTCAGTATGCCTAAATTATGATTTTCAAATACCTGGCGCGGGGATACGGTTTAGGATTATAATTATCTAGTTTTACCGATTGTTTGTTCGTCTACGCGGAATACATTAATGTTGTGGATAGGAAGGTTCAAATCTCAAATATTGATCTTTTCGATCGATATCCGGGAATCGGGAGTAAAGACTAAAAATCGGGAAAAACCGAGCTGGGTCAATCGGTATTTAATCGAACGCTACTTCCCGATGAATAAGCCATTAACTCGCCTCAACGTACCGCAACGTCCGAATTGAATTTTCATTTTACCCGATCTCCCCTCTATACCCTCATTGTACGTCGCGATTAAAGAGGAATCTCCGCAATTTTCGAAGAAGCGCGCTGTTCATCGGCACGCGGCATTATAAGTGGAACGACTCATCGATGGAGCGATGAAATTTCTTTTCGCGGAAATATGGAACAAGCGTGCTCCTTGTGCGCCGTGGCTCATATTATCCCGTTTAATAAAGCTCGCAATCCAGCTCGACGCGTTCAGACTGGCTTCATCAGCTTTTCATCGTTGCTCGGACCGCCCTCGCATTTTCCGATCGAGAATGAATAGAAGCGCGCGCCTTTGCCGTGCGCGTTTCGCGATGCGATGCGCGCGCTCGTTATGCAGGTATAAATTCAGGCTCGCCTGAAAACATCGACGGGCGCGTCGTCCGTAGACAATCGCGAAAATCCGTGGATATCTTTATAAGTGCTAATCGATAAAATGCTCTCGATAATACGTTAGAACGCCACTTTGGGGAATAGCTAACGAATTGGAAGTCTGATTTTGAAGGATAGACCGGAAACCACCTACCATCCCCCACCTCCCCGCTCTCGCCGTCGGGCTCGACGTTCGAGAAACTTTCAGCGCCCGTCGAGAATTCTAAATTTAGCTTCCGAAGAGATTGACGAAGGAAGAGCGATTGTTAACTGACGACCAGCTATTGTTTCGCCGTTTATAGCACTGCGAATTTTATTTCGCGGTCCTCTCGAGTATGTACGATCTGCGTGCAACCTCGTCGAATACGTGGACGGGAGAGAGAGAGAGAGAGAGAGAGAGAGAGAGAGAGAGAAGGAGAAGGAGAAGGAGAAGGAGAGAAGAAGAGAAGAAGAGACAGTGACGGGGACAACGCGCGTGTACGCGTAGGGGAGGAGCGCGGTATCGGTCGTGCACGACCTCTTTCTCCCTCCTGGGCCGGTTCGAGCGGACGAGCGGGAAAGTTTATCGCGAAGCAACGAACGGTTGACAGCTCGGTGATGCATCGGTAGCGATTTGCATTGGCGTCGAGAGCACGTAAACCAGTCTCTCTCTTTCTCTCGTCCTTCTCGATACGCAACCGCGATCTTCAGGGACGCGCGCAAAAAGAGGACAGGAAGCTCGGGAATTAATGTTTACCGTTACCGGCGCTAACCGTGGGTAGAGAGGCGCGAGAGTACGCTCCACGATAATTAGTATCGAAAGCGGCATGCAAATTTTGAGTCGATAACATCGTTCGTTGGATTCGAGTTTTAGTTTTGCACTCCAACCGCGACGATGATTACGGGTAGAAGCGAAGAGAATCTTGAAGGCGAGACTTGATACTTTGAGAAACATCGCGGTAACACCGTACCGCGTTCGATTCGAGAGCTTCCGCGTCTTATACAGAGTACGTACCCGCTGGGATTCCGTCAAAAATGAGACTCTCGGCCCCCTCTCTTCCGACGAACCCTTCGATTTACCGGAAGCAGATACATTCCTTTACTCCCGCTCTATTTTAACCGCGACATCGCCGTCCTCGCGCGGAGGGAGAGATGGACGTATAATTGAACGCGCACGGGGGCAGTCGTCGGAGGGGGGGGGATGCAGGAATTTGGTCGCAAGCGTGAATTCTGTACATTCTCCTCGATAACTTGGCCAATTTGTCTTACGGCGAACACTTCCCACGCGCTTTAAGGAGTCATTTACTCACGGCTGCCTCGCCGCAGCGGCAGCTTTCTAAGGCGCGTAATTTATCGCGCCGAGGGAGAGTGAGATAGCATCGAGTATCCACCGACATTGTTTTCTACCCGATTTACGGACGGCGAGGTAAAGTACCTTGCGCGCGCGTCCGTCGCCGTGTCGGAATATTTTGCCCCGTCACGCTCGTTCATCACTCTCCTCTTCGGCCGGCGTTCTCTGCCTCCCGATATTATTCCACTCGTGTTATTCCCGCACTCTCTTATTCGCGTGCTCGCGCGCGCCCGCGCGCGAGAGAGGAGTATACAGTCGCGCTTAACTCTCGAAAGATAATTAAGTGACAACGAGCCGTTTAAAGAGCTTGTAAACACGATACGCACCGTCGGTAGTTTATCTCCGCCTCTCTCCCCCCCCCCCCCTTCCCTCATTAAGAGAACTCATATCCTCGCCCGTAAATCGGACTCCATCGGGATCTCCTAATTAAGGGGCACACATGTGGACGACACCTTGGCCCAGTGTTTCCGAAACTGGTTACACTCCTCCCCTCGTTCGCGAGGGGCCGTCGCTCGGGTTTTCTACCTTCGCTTCTAGGGCTCAGCTTCGAACGTATAGTATCGAGTATATCTACTCGGATCGGTTGGGTCCCTCGCGTTGGATGCGCACCCTGGGTTCAAGGCCAACCGTGGGTAGGAGACAGATCGTCGCGGATAAGAGCCGAGAGCACCACGAGGAGAGAGGTATAACGAGCACTGGCTCCCTATCCCTTTCCATCTTTACCAGCCCTCTCTTCTCTTCTCTACTCTCCTCTCCTCTCCTTGCAATTTCTGCTTCGTCTTCCTCTTCTCCTTTTCCTCTCAGCTTCCTCCCTTTTCCATCAGATGCGTCATCTTCGAGGCGGTCGAGGGAGTGGGACGATGATTTACGGTCTCGAAGTCTCTCTCTCATCTCTCTCTCTCGCCACAACTCCTTTACTCCGAGGTCGAAGAGAACCTTCCCTCCGCCGCTCTCCGCGCTACCTGCCTCGTTCCTTCGAGCTGGTTTTCACCGGAGTATACGAGGAGGAGGATGCGCTCGTCTGCCGCTCGCCTGCCGGTTACTCGTGAAAAGTAAACAGCGAGCGTGGCAACGACTCGTGTGCGCGCCGCGCCGGCTCTTGTACAGCGTCATCTTGAGATCCGCTGAACCGCCTTCCACGGCCGCGGGCTAGACGATAGAGATAGGAACGTTCGCTTAGGAACGTTAACAGGAACGTCCAGGTAGGACGGCTGTAACTTTCTATCGTGCTGTCGATAACGCGAGGAGTTTCGCGAGACGCGTAATTCCGTCTTTTTTTTATTATCGAATATTACATGAAAAGGACGTTGCTCTATCCGTATCGCGGTGAAAGAGTAGACGGTCGTATACAAATCGAAATGATTTTCCGATAATTCTAAAATGTAATGTCGAAATATGTCTCGCACGGGGAATCTCGTTAACGATAAAGCCATGAACATATTTTTCGGAGTGTCTCGCGAACGGCACCCTGGGGTAGCGAATCCCACGAGATTTTGTTGCCAGTAATTTCTCGTTAATCGCTAATGAATGTATTGGGACACATTGTCTTATTCGTTATAATGTAACGAAGACAGGGGTATTGATTAAAATAATTCTTAATCGATTTAATGGTATAATCGATAGAAGGTACATGGAGTCTTTTGGGGGGTTAAAAATCGGACACTGCAAATGTTTGAACTTTGGATACGTTACCATCGTTTGAATATTATTACGAATCGTCGTGTCGGAGTACGTCGAATAATAGCGATCATTCGGCGTGACTAATGAAACGATAACACCTTACCCTCGGTAAGTCGCGATTTACATTATTATTACTAGTCCGCGAGTTCTTATGTAAATTTATATTTTTATTGGAGATTGGTAATCTGATCGAACTCGAACAGAAGTATATTTCGTTTAAGTGGCTACTTTTTATATCATACGTACCCATAAACCACGAATGGATACGTAAACGAATATATTACATACTTCGTTTACACTTCGCGTATTCGTTTGACATAGATCGGTATACAAAGCACGCGTTTTAACATACGTACACGCTGCGCAATTATTACCATATTAACGTTGTACGCCGCGCTCTGATTTTTTTCGCTTCGAACAAACGGACTCGAGCGTATATTACACTCGCGATATCGAACCGAACGTTATGCAAAAGCCCGCGTGGTCACGAACCGTGACAGCGCGCACAGGTATTCGCAAAAGGGTGCATCGACGTCGAAGCCGGTATATCCTCTCCGCCGGGACGCCCCCGCCGCACGGGGGACTTGGTCCGTGGTAAACGACGCTCGATAACGTCGATAGAGCACGAGTTACGATCGTACAACGGGTCGTTTCGTGCATCCGCCCCGAAGAAGAAGGAAGGAGTCACGGCTGCTTTCGCGTTTGCCACGCACGAGAAGAGGAAGCAAGCGCGCAGGACCGAGGAAGAAGGCGGCGTTGGAAACGCCGCGCGTATCGCGGTAGTAACCGCGGAGGAACGACGAAACCAATTAACCGGGCGCGCGAATCCGTAATTCAGTCCTAATTAATTAGCGTGCACACGTGGTAAAGAGGGGAAGGGGTGGAGAGAGAGGGACGTAGAAAGAGGCGTGACAGGCAGTGATCCGTCTCTCTTGCGTTTACTCATGCTCGACGACGACGACGACGTCGACGCGGCGCGGCGGCGAGGTCGAGAGCCGTCGCGTTATAAACTCGCTAGAAGGAACAAAAGCGACCACGAACCGCGCTCTTCTCCTGGGCCTTCGTGACACGGCGCAGGTATAACCGCGCGTACCCATGCCCCCTTCCTGCACTTTTATGCATACGCGAGGTAGACGCTGGAGAGAGAGAGAGAGAGGTGGAGGTAAGCTGGTACATATGTACGAGTATACGTATATCTTTGTACATCGTGTCGACTCGGAACAGGATACGACAACGCCCAATGGCGCATTCACCGCCCGCGAGAAAACAAACACGTATTCGTATTATGGTCCAGGATATTAACCGACTGCGCGCGCGCGCGAGCGCGATTCTCTCGGAGAGACACGGTCTTTGGGGCGTGTCGTGCCGTGGTAACTTAGCGCGGTACGTTGTCCCGGGGGTCCTTCGCCTCTGGGAGGACTCCTTCGACCCCGAGGCCCCAGAGAGAGAGGGAGAGAGCACACGAATCTACCAAAGGAAATCTGAGTCCGCGACGCAGGAAGTGGTGGTCGTATTGGGATCCACTTTAAAGTTGACACCTTAGCGCGTAGGCGCGCGCACGTTCTCTCGCTCTCGTTATACGTATATGTGTATGTAGACCATGATTCTCGCCGAAATGCCGGGTGCGTGTTCCGGTGTGCGATTACTGACCGTCTGCATCCTGATCACGCGATATCCCACCTCCTCCCTCTCGTACCTTCTTTCCTTTCCTTTATCGTTAATCGTGAAATACTATCCCAGCGATAACTGTGTACCGAGAGAAAGGAAAGAGGGACGAGGTGTAAAAGTGCGATGGTATAAATTTAAGAATGACCGGCACGCGGCGCATTAAATAACCATTACTCGGTAACGATCGTTTGATGGCCGGTATTTATTAGCCTACGGGCTACGTAACGGAGTTAGGCTTCGCGGGAAATCAATTTTAAATCGTCCAAGTTAAGCGATATCTGGTTGCAGGGGAGAGAGGGAGAGATAGAGATAGAGGGAGTAGAAGATAGAGGTAGGCGCAACGCTCTCGTTGTCTCGCGTCGGCCACGAGGTTACGCCTTCGCGGAGAGGAGCGAGATCGTATTTTACCCTTTTTCCCCGTCGACGTGGGCGAGTATCAGGAATACCTTCCGCACTTTTTTGCCCCGGCCCCGGTCCATTGGCCGCGCGCGTAATCGCGCATTGCGTGTCACGCGCGGTGAAAAAAGGAACGAGTGCCACCGGTACTTCTCTCTCCCTCTCTCTCTCTCTCTCTCGACCGTGCCTTGCCCCCGGAATAAGATATATCGAGTTATTAGGAACGGGCACGGGTCGACACCGGCTGCACTTGGATACGTATAAAGCGTACTTTATAATCGCATAAAGGCACGAGGTACATCGTTGGGTGCGAATGCGTATCGCCCCGGGGCTCTAATAAATAGTTCCGGTTATCGGTCCTTTCGCGCGACTTCGACTCTCCCTCTCTCTCTCTCTCCCTTCTCCGGTTGCCAGCTTCACAAACGGTCTCTCCGCCCCCTCCCCCTCCCCTCTCTCGCTTCTACCGTTCGTTCTCTTTGGGTTTAATAAAGTCGGGGAAGTACAAACTCCAAGGCTTTCGTATCTCGAATTGTTGAATCCGTGCAAAAGGAATCCCTGAAATGTCTCTCGAGATTTCTCGTTTCGATCTTGAATCTCGTAGCGCGGGGGACTTTACGCGATAACGTTTGACGCGCGTTTAACGGCGTTACGGATTTTATCGATTCTGCTCGACGAAACGACGCGATCGACAATAATACGGATGATGGATTTCGTTGCGAAGCGCGTGATATTAATAAACAAAAAACACCATGGAATTCGCGTGACGGGACCTCATTCAGTGGAGGCACAATAGCATCGACGAATTAATCTCGACGCGATTATACATACATGCCCGTTCGATTGCATTGGGCGCAATTTATTCGTCGGTATTTCGACTCGCGAAGCCCAATCGCGAACGTTTAAATCGTACGGAGAGCGTAAATTATAAACCCCGGTAGAAATGGGAATACGTTTCATTGATCGCGCACTTCCATTTATAATAGAAACCGCATGACGTTTGGTATTGGATAAAAATCTTTGCGGAGGGATAGCGTTTCGCTGTGTTTTATTTAACCAATCTGGTAATCGAACGCTAGCGCGCCAATACGGTAATGGAATTCTCGTAACCGTGCTTACGTTTCGGTTCGAGCATGTACCCTCCACTTTCGCAAAAGTACCACCGTAATCGGGTAATTAGCGGTGGAAAATTGGTACGCGTTTTATAATCCCCGTAAAAAAAAAAGAAGAGTTAATAAAAAGCAGCTTGAAATTGTAAAACAAATTGATTATACGTCCGAACGCGAGGCAGCTCATTACGGGACGAAAAAAAGTGCAGTAACCCGATATTCTCAGGCTTGTTATGGTTGTAACGTTTTCGAATCACCGGCGATAAATCGATGAGCGAATCGACACTCATTTCAGACGTCCGTGGGGAACGAACGACGAGAAACGATCAATTGTCCGGGCGAAAGAAACTGAATAACATTTTTCATCGGGTACCGCACACGTGTCCCACGTGCAAAACGTGCGTTTTCTTTCGCAAACTCGGCAGCACGAAATGTTACGTCGAAGGAACGACGTATATCTTCCTCCAGTGTAAAATGTTAAAGTGACAGGGGAGATATATTTTACCTGTCTCTTTGTCCCGTAGCACGGTGCCAGTGTCTCTCATTCGATGGACTTAATAGACCCGACGGCGGTACGACGGTTTGCTAATTGAGTTACGTAATCCAACAGGAAAACGAAGGACAAAGACGCGAATATTAAATCAATATTCGAGCAAAAGCTGGTATTGAATTTAAAAAAAAAATCTAAAAAGTATATGCACGGCTGAATGGGTTTGCAATTTATTCTGCAACGGTGAACTCTGATACTGAAAATATCTTGTAATTTTTTCGGTTTGCTCCCTTCGACTGCTCGGGGCGAGCAGATGAATTAAAAAAAAAACGAATAATCACCGTTCCGCTTTGATATTTTTCGAAGAAATTTTCGAGGTCCCTCGTTTGCTTCTTATTAAAAAAAAATTGCCTCTTATTAAAAAAGAAAAAGGATCGCCGGCAGGATAAAAAATGAAATCGGCCGTCGCATCTCGTCTCTCGCGAGATGCAGCAACCGGCAGCTTCCCCGCGGTCGCAAATATTTTCTCTATCCAAAAAGGAGGAGCCACGGACCGGACCTCCCGCGGCAAGGATAATTTATGCAAAAAAGCTGCGGCGGACGCCGTCCGAGGGCAGTGCGAATAGAATTTATTCGCGCTTCTTCGTGGCTTCCTCGAAATCCATAGGTCATAGCGTGGACGTTCGTCGGCATCGAATGATCTTTCGTATCTTCCCTCGCTCGTACGATTCATCATACAACGACGTATCGCGCGACGGGGCACCGATGCCGAAGTTATGCCTCGAAATTTCGGCCCTGTCGTTCGAGTATTTAAAATTCAGACGTCGCTCGTGGTATACGCGATGCGCCTGGTATTTAGATAATTAATTACACCGAGAGGATATTTAATACCGTCGCACCGCGATAATCCGAATCGACGGATACTCTTCGTACGACTCGCTTCATCCCCCCTTTGACTCTTCAAAATCGAATTGGTACGATGCTGCGCGACACGAACGAGATGATAGATGCGCGAATAGATGGCGCGAAGGGGGTAAAAGAAGAGTCCGCGGGACGCGAGTAAGCGATTTCGTTGTTCATTTCTCTTGCCACCGGGGGCCCCTCGGTGAATTCATGATTAATGTCTGTGACGCGCGATTTGATATAAAACCTGACACCGTACCGCCGTCAGTTTTGCCAACTAACGAGGGAGCATAACGCGTACCTTATCCATACCTCGCCATAAATCTCCGCGCTCGCTTTGATTTATGCACCTTTAGGACCACATCGTTCGTAAGGAAGCGTAGGATTTCTTTGAGCTTCTTCGCACGCTTTGCGTGCTCATCCTCGTAACGTCGTGCGTACGCGACGCGACGGATGGTTAGCTTTGACCGTCGAGCGTGTTGAAATTACAAATTTTTTTTTCTCTCTCTCTCTCCTTCTTTCCTCGAACGTGAACGTCGAGAGTAGTACCTAACGTCGGTCACTCGACGCCGTTTTAGCGACGGTTGGGATATTAATGCGGGGGTCTCCCCGGAAATGCGAGTTTCTTTTTGCACCGTTTTCCATCTCGTACGGGCGTCGAGGTTTTAATTTAAAATCTCTCGCGTGCCCGCTTACCGGCGGTCATTTTGATGCACCGCGTGCCGCCGCTGCTTTGACAAATTACGCTCGACGGGAATCGTAAGTTTTTGCTCGGAAATCTCGCCTCGTCTCCGCTGAAAACTGTAAGGCGAACGCGAAACGAACGTTAAATTCTCCGGTAGGTCGCGAGCAGATTTGAAGGGACGAATGTACGAGAGATTAATCGGATAAAAAAAAAAGGAACGAGTGGTACAAGTTGAATTCTTCCTGAAAGTAAATAAGAACGAAACTACCAATTAAAAAACGTGAAGCGATTCAAACGAATCTCGAGTACTCGTGGCAACCAGTTTTGAAGAGAAGAGAGACGGGGCAGCGTAGGCAGAAAAGAAAAGAGGGACGCAGAATTTACATACAAGGAGAGTAAATCATAACCCAAACAACGCTGGCAGCAGTCCGCGTATTCCTGGCAGGGGCGAGGCCTTAAAACTGATTCATTACCCCGCGTCAATCCTCCTCCTTTTTTCGGCCCTTTCGTACGTCCCTTTAGCGAGATAGCGAGAACTCCTCCCCCTACCTTCTTCCTCTCCCCTACAGCGAAACGACGTCGGCGGAAGTATCCGCGAAAATGTTTCTTAATGGGAAATTATAGCGGTAACGTTCGTGGGAGACCATCGCCTCGTTTCAACGTTTCTCTCGGACGTAGTCACGTACAGGGAAGAGGCAGACTCGACGGTATAGCGCGTCTTAACGTAAAAAAAAAAAAAAATCGAGATCGGAATAACAAGCGACCGTTCCCCACGGCAATAAAACAAACTCTTCGACGGCTCAACGTGATCCGTCGTCGAGCAACGAATCCCCATTAAACGCGTCAATAATCGCGTCACGTTATACGCAACGATTAACAACCGTGTGTTCTTATCGCGCGTGACTGTGTTCCGGTATGAGGCGCAGCCGGGAATTCAGTTTGATACGTAAATCACGATAGCGCGCCCACGCTAACGATTAATAATCAAACGTTGGTATACCGTAACTAACTTTGTTACGCGCCTTGTAATCGGGAGCGGGAATAGGACCTAACACGCGCATCGCGTGTTCCTCGCTCGGAGGCGTAACGCGTTTTTCACGAGTCGCTTAGCGGAGAGTCTCGGCTGATTTGTCGGGCATGAGAGAAAAGATCCGCGCGGATCCATTAGCCACGTGCCGATTAGCCTCGAGGTGGCGGTGGTGGTGCACCTCTTCTGCAGACTCACGCGTCGTGCGTTTCGTGTGTGCCCGAACGTCGCGTTAAATCCATGGGGGTGACCATTGGGGCGGGGTTGTACGGTGCATATGAGTCACGTATTTCCGAATAACGAGGAGAGAACGAAGGGAGTGCAGGGGGAGATTACCTACGTCTACCGATCTCGCCCGCCAAACCCCCGCGTAACGCCGAGCGTTATCCGCCGAGATCGATTAAAACTGGTATTCAGTTGTTACGAGTCGTCGGCCATGAATATCGAATTCTCGTTCCGCCTCGTTGACCTTTTCTCGTATCTGAATGAGGTTCCGAGAAGAAGGAACGGTTTTCTTTTTTTATATCCTCCTCCTTCATTAAAAAGGCGTAGGAAATACAACTGCGGGATAACCCCCTCCGCCCCTCGTCCCCCAGTCTCCCGAAGGAAGAACTCGCAAATTACTCCGAGTTTAACACCGTTTTTATCATCGAGTATTCTCGATATTCGTTCCTAACGGAGGCTCTTCTGGCCTTTACAAATTTTGCGTCTAATTGCACCGAATGCCATTGTCTTGACGGGGTAAAAAATTTTTAAAGGACAAAATAATCGTCGGTACTTTACTCTTCCCCGTTTAATCGGAAAGGAGGGAGAGAGACAGAAAGAGAGAGAGGGAGAGGGTGAGGCGAAAGTAGAGAATGCGATGATCGGTGGGGTGGAGCGTGTCTCTCCCGACTGCGCGGGATAACTCAATCCTTCCTTCCTGCCAGGATACGTCCGTTTTCCTGATCCTTTCCTTACGCACGTCAATCTCGCGCGCACGGTTATGTTTTAGCCACACACGTAGCGTCTGCGAGGTGCCTTTCGGTCCGTTCTTCCCTCCCTCCCTCTCTCTCTCTCTTTCTCTTTCTCTGTTTCTGTGCACGGAGATGCAACTGCGCCGTCTTATAAATAGCGGCACAACGCGTGTCGGGGTGCTAGCAGTTAACAAACGTTAAAACTAACACCGCCTCCTACAATAACATTTCGCTCCGGTCACGTGTTTTCCGCGGGTCGACTATTATAAGATTCGTGACTGTCTTCGTTCCCCTTTCCCTCACGCCCTCCCCCTCCCCCCGTGTTTCCCCTCTCCGTCTGTCTTTCGGTTACTCTCGACTTCCCTCATCGTCAAGTTTCCTCTTTGCGCGCATCGTCTGTCTTCGGGTTACCCTTTACCCTCCCGACTTTACCGTTTGTCCGTGCTTCCTCGATGGCCAAAACCCCCCCCCCCCCCCCCCCCCCGAGCAAAACACGGTTCCGAGCGCCATCATCGGAGCTTAGTTAACCCGCGCGTTAGCTGCCCCGGAACCCAAATCTAGCGAAAGATCTACGCTCGGACGTTGATTTATGCAAGAGCCACCTGAACCTCGTGCCCTTGTTCGTTAAGGTCGCGGACAGGCGCATCTTTCATCGGCCTCTTAACAACCTGGAACGACCGAGCTGCTTTGGTAAATCGAAAATCTGACCGCGGGTGGTTATGCAAATACCAACCGCCATTATTCGCGGTGGGTCTGGGTTATATAACATTAAACTACTTACGGTTCGCTTGGTTTATTTATTTGTTAAACGTGCGTTTGCCCCCCTGGTCCCCCTAGCTAGAACAAGCAAACCCGTTCCACGTGTAATCTCATAATATTACTATGGGGGATAAAATTGTACAGCGCGAGCTTCAGCCTCGAGCGTGAGATTTAAAAGTATGAATCGTTCTCTGTTTCAGAGCGGAGTGATGCGTTCCACGCGAGCGTAAATTGAAAGTCCTTGACCATGGGACTCGTTCGACGGACGAAGCTACTTCCAGGCCGAACGATGACGTCTCTGTTACCATTGCTGCTCGTCGCGGTAGCGCTGCCAAATGTTCGATTAGAATCGGCGATAAGTCCGGTTAGCAACGTGGGACCAGTGTCGAGCGGTTCCTCGTCGTCGGTGGCGTCGTCCTCGTCGTCATCGTCCTCATCGTCATCGGCGTCATCGTCGTCGGTGGTCGGCATCGTACCCGGTGGTGGACCTGGAACCGGAAGCGTAGCCGCTTCTAGCAACAGTGTGATTGGCGGCAGTGGCGGTGGCGGTGGCGGTGGTGGTGGTGGTGGTGGCGGCGGTGGTGGCAGCAGCGGAGGACACACCGCCCTCAGCGGTGGTGGTGGTTCGTCCGGTGGAAATGGAAACAGTAGGTGCGAGGAGATCACCATCCCCATGTGCCGTGGAATCGGTTACAATTTCACGGCTATGCCCAACGAACTGAATCACGACACTCAGGAGGAGGCTGGTCTTGAGGTGCATCAGTTCTGGCCATTGGTCGAGATCAAGTGTTCGCCGGATCTGAAGTTTTTCCTCTGCTCGATATACACGCCGATATGTCTGCCGGAATACACGAAACCGTTGCCGGCGTGCAGAAGCGTCTGCGAGAGGGCGCGAGCCGGATGCGCGCCAGTGATGCAGCAGTACAGCTTCTCGTGGCCGGAAAGAATGGCTTGCGAGAGATTACCGGTGCACGGCGATCCGGATAATCTTTGCATGGAACAGGATAATCATACGAGCAGCACGGGCGGTGGATCCGGTAACGGTGGGGCGGCAAGTAGCGCACCGGTACCGGCGGCATCACCACCGCGTCCGACGAGGCCGTCGAAGACCGGTCAGTCGTCGCGGTGCAAGCCAGGCAAGAATCAAAAAAACTGCCAGCACCCCCCGGGGGAAAGGTCGAGGGACTGCGCGTGCCGGTGCAGGGCGCCCCTCGTGCCCCTGGGGGCGGGGGGCACGGTAATATCGGGCCCGATAAGCGGCAGCACCACCGGCAACATCGGCAGCGGGGCTGGTCTGGCAGACATGGCCGTAAATGGGGGCATACCGGCGCCCCCGATAAGCATCGCTCGGAACATAATGCAGGAGATTGCCGGGGTACCGGATTGCGCCCTACCTTGCCACGGGGCGTTTCTCACCCCCGAAGAGCGAGGGTTCGCGGCCGTATGGCTGGCACTGTGGAGCGGCCTGTGCGCCGCAAGCACCCTCGTGACCGTCACCACGTTCCTGATCGACACCCAGCGCTTCAAGTATCCTGAGAGGCCGATAGTATTCCTGTCGGCCTGCTACTTCGTCGTCTCGGTCGGCTACCTGTCGCGACACATGTTCGGTCACGAGGAGATCGCTTGCGACGGTCCGGCACTGAAGTCCAGGGCACAGGGACCCGGTGCCTGCGTCACAGTCTTCCTCATGATCTACTTCTTCGGCATGGCCTCGTCGGTATGGTGGGTGATACTGGCGTTCACGTGGTTCCTCGCGGCGGGACTGAAGTGGGGCAACGAGGCGATAGCCTCGTACTCGCAGTACTTTCATCTGGCGGCATGGTTGGCACCGACGGTGCAAACAGTGTCGGCATACGTGGCGGGCGGGGTAGCCGGAGATCCGGTGGCCGGAGTGTGCACGGTGGCACCGGAAGGTATTCGTTCGTTCATCCTCGGTCCCCTGTTCGTCTATCTGCTGTTGGGCACGAGTTTCCTACTGGCGGGTTTCGTCAGTCTCTTCAGAATACGATCGGTGATCAAACGTCAGCCGGGCGCGAAAGCGGACAAACTGGAGAAACTCATGATACGCATCGGCGTGTTCAGCGTTCTTTACACACTACCGGCCGGGGTGGTATTGGCATGTCACATGTACGAGACGGCACTGCGAAGCGAATGGCTCGGATCGTTGGCCTGTCCGTGCCGACCGAGGGCGAGGCCCCTCTACTCCGTCCTGATGCTCAAGTATTTCATGGCCCTCGCGGTCGGCATCACCTCAGGCGTATGGATCTGGAGCGGCAAAACGGTAGACTCGTGGAAGCGTCTGTGGAGGCGTTTGTTCGGCGGCGGGAGCGGCGCAGGAGGTCACGGCGGCGGTGGCGGCGGTATGGTAGCAGGCGTGACAGGCGTCAGCGGCGGAATAGGCAGCGCCAGCATCAAGGGCGTCGTAGGACGTGTCGCGGTGCCCTATCCGACGGCACCGGGACCGGGTAGCGCTCTCCTGCCGCCGGGTAGCGTGGCAAGCGCTTCCCAGCATCATCTTCATCATCACGTGCTCAAGCAACCGCCGCTCTCGCACGTATGACGTCACCAGTCGGCGGGAGGCGACATGAACACCGCTGGCTGCGATCAGCAGCAACAACAGCAGCAGTCAGTTGGCCAACAGGAGAGGCCTTCCGCCCTCAGTAACTACGGGCCCATTTAGCCCTTCGCCTCTGCCTCGCGCAGGCACACGCCGCATACGGCGCCTCACACCGCGCCTCATACGCCGCACTCCGCGGCCACGGTACACTTGAGGAGGTCCTTGGCGTCGATGACGGGGCCCCTTACACCGGCCCACGGGCTCGCACCCTCCTACACGCAGGCGACCGAGGTGTGAGCGGGGCAGGCCCTCGTTATTGGAGATAACCGCCGCCGCGAATTACGGGAAATTCCCGATTAAAATTCGTCATGGAAACTTGGAAGGACTTAGGGGAACGTGCATTTTTCGGTACCTTCGACGTGTAGCTTCTTAGACGCCTCGCGATAGGCGTCGACGACTCGCGACGGTGCTTCTCGATTACCCGATATACGTATTAGCCCGTACGTGTCTTTGCCCGGGAGTCTCGAGACAGTTTTTTTTTGTTTTTCTTTCGCCACCACCCGAATGGACAGCGGTTTTATTCGAATTCGGAGGGGGGTTTTTTTTAATCACTATTCCGATCTTCGGAGGGAAGCGCGAGAGATCGATCGGTTATTAATAAATTACGTGGCAAAGGTCCACTGCGATCGTTCAACGAGACGCGAAATCTAATTTAAACGAAGGAGGACAGGAAGCTAATTGGTAGTGCTTTCCACATCGGCGCGAGGACGATAAACTTGGGAATCAACTTACTCGAGACTTCGCGGTTAGTGAGATTGTGATTTTAGTATGTCGATTAAGCGAGTGATGAGTGATTGCGAGAGTGAACGGGATGAGTGTTAGACTTTCTCTCTTATTCGTATACATACGTACAATGTATATCTATCTCTACACTTTCTTAGTGGTATACCTACCGTAGCGGAGCTCGCACAGTCCGCATGTCCGTCTAACGTGTATCGTCTCGTCTATTTATCTAACTTAACCGTAACGATAGGTGTACAACACGATTTTTAGATACGTACGCGGCAACGGCGATGGCCTGTTCATTCCACCGAGTAGGATACTTTTAGATATCTCGATATTTTCGCTATTGCTCGCTAGTCTTCGATGAAGCGTTCCGCGATCGCGGTCCTACGCTTCACGATTGAAGAGCATCAAGACGAATACTTTGGATGAAGGTAACACGTACCCGAGTGCAGGCCCCATCGCCGTCGAGCGTACGGTGTACGAAGTTTAAGTGTATAGCGCAGGTGTTAATGGTAACGAAGCGAGCGGAGACTACTGTAAATATCATTCTTAGATTTTAGGCATTGGCGCTGTAAATACAACGGTCATAAACAACAACAACAACAAAAAAGCACGATTTATCGATCGGCACCGGCGAGCTGTGTAGATCTTTTTAGGGTGTACAGACGCGCGAATGTTCGCGGTCGCGACAGACACGAATTCCTTTTTCTTTTCTATCGAGATTATCGTAGTCCGCGTTGTCCCGAATTCGCTCTTAGTTTTTCGAGGAAAATCAAACCTTTCTTGGGGTGGCGTCGTTGTCACTTTCGCGAACAACAATAAAAAAAAATGCACGATTCATCGATCGGATATACCGACCGTTAACGTAGAGACGAAACGATGATTTCGAGTCTAAGGTTGCCCTCGGACACTTTCGTGGTGCCGCGAGTTCGAACGGATATTAATTGGGTATCGGTGTACCTCAAAAGGAAGCTTCCAAGGAGCCGCTAGTCTTGCCACGGGCGAAGGGAAAACGCGTTAAAATGTGTACGCGTCCGAGAAGAACGTGATATATACATATACATATATATATATATATTAAATATACGTTAGGTACATACCGACGCAAACAAGCGAATACCGCGTAACTTAACTTGTCGGCATAACGCGTCGAAAAAAAAAACAAACAAACACTTTTTTACCGCTAAACGGGCACGGAGTGCCCAATTCTCGTCGTTTTATATGGTATATACACGATGTGTACGCGTCGCGATCTTAGGAAGCGAAGAAAGAAAAAAAATAAGTAATACAGAAACAACGCTCCGTACGACACTCTTTATTGTACCTCGAACGGCTCGGCAGACTCTTCGCGTAGACTCGCGAGGTAGAAACCGAGTCGAACACATACGCACACCGCGAACACCGCAAGCTCACTCATATACATACGTACATATGCGCAAAAACGTGCGTCGTAGAAGGAGAAAGGAAAGAAAAAATTCTGTGTACCCCGAGTATAGTAGATAAAAACGAATCGTACACGCTCAGGTGTCTATGTCCCGCGCAATCTAGTAGTAGAGGTTGGAGAGCGACGCGAGGTCGCGATACACGCATAAACGAGTAAATCGTTAAGTACATAAATATATATATATATTATACAAATACATATAAATACAAAAGTATATATATATATATATAAATATATGCGCTCGTGGAAGCGGACGCGGGACCTCGATGCGAGGCCGCGTGCGCTTCTCCGACGATATCGATATCTCACAATTTTTTATAACCACCGAAAAAGGAACGGATAACAGCGAAGTTAATAGTCCGATCTCCGGGACAACTTCGATCGAGGTGTATCTTGAAAACGAATCGCGAACGATCTCGGTACGATAACGATCCAATCGCACCGAAAATAAATTAAGGATAAGAGTTGGAAGTGCCATCGGATCGATAGCTATCGTACCGGTCGTGCCATTCTTCTTTCTTGTTCTTATCTTCTCTCTCTTCTTCTTTTCTTCTTTTTATTTTGGTTTCCTCGCCACTGCCTTGCCCCGGAAGATTTCGGTTGCTCGCGCAATTGTCTCGCAAGATGTCTCGAGGAGCAGGTGAGGAGCGCAAACGCGAAGAGACACAATACGAGAAAACAAAAGGACTGAAAACGATAACTGTCTTAAGCAACTTAAAACGCGCAAACCGTCGTTACTCGGGACGGAAACTCTGCCAAACGAAACGTACACGTGTAATGTTATAAAGTAGTGAGAGTAAAAGAACCTTAGTGTCACATATCACGCCCCAAGCCGTTATGCGAGTGGAAACGGACAATGTCGCGTTCGGCGGGAGAGAACGAGAGTGAGTGAGAGTGAGGGACAGCAAGGGGGGGGGGGGAGGTTAGCGATGACGATGGGGATGACGAAGGAGGAGCGAGAGCGCACGATTTTGTAACTATAGCGCGACGATGAACGACTTACCTCCTCGTCTCGCGATCGAAATTCGGAACTTCGACGAACGACGAGAGCGGCGTTTTTTTAGCGCGCGGATGGACGCGACGTAGGGAAACGAGAGGGAGGGAAGTTTATAACGTGTATTTGTAAGTCACTTTTTGTCACGATGATTGTCAATAAAAATGAAAATACTGTGTGTAACGAGTGTATATTTCGAAGTTTTATATCTGCAGGCGCCGCGTACTGCGCTCGAGCGGCGCTGAGCGACGATTTTCGGACGTCGTTCGCGTATGAAAATATTCCAAGGGACGAGAATTCAATGTCGTTTGGTCGCAAAGCACGATTGGATCTCCCTCGTATTCTTCATTTCGTACCGTTTTCCTCGTTTGGCTTTTTACGTTCTTTCCTTGACACTTGTCTGATCTGCATTCGATACCGACTTTGTACAATTTTTATGTTGCCATAGTAGTCACGATTGACCGATGACCATATCGTTATATATACATACATATATATATATATATATACCGAAATCAAAATTGTATACGATTTTTAATATACTTTATTATTATTTAAGTTTCCGAGCGTTATTGATTGTCGCCACGGGCGTTCACCCTGTCCCTGTGATTATATATTTTCTCTCTGCGTGTCGAGTGGCGTAAAAATCGGATCCAGCTACCCGAAGAACGAATTATTTTCGAGAACCGTGACAACTGGTGTCTACAAGAGGTACGTATTTGCGCGCGTCATCTGTTCACCTCGTCCGTTCGAGGGATAACGATAGAAAAAGAAAAAAGCGATACATGGACCAAGTACAAGTACCAGTACGTAAAGTATATAATGTACGAGTATATAAAAATTCAAGAGACAAGGTCTACTCTCGCGTACTTGTACTTGGCCCGCGACAAGACCTTATTGTCCCTTGATTAGAAATTTCAAACAAATGCTCGTCGCGAGAGACAAAATGATTTACAGAGTCCTTCGACGTTGCGTCTTTTCGCGTCGTTGCTGTTTCCTGCTCGCAAATTAGTGTAAACCCTGCCAGACGTTTTCGCCGGCTTCGTGTACGTCGTATTTACACGCTCGTTACGTAACGCGTCGTGAAAATCGTCGTTTAACTCGGAGCCTAAGTAAACCAACCCCCCTTGTTCCATGAGTCACCGTCGTCGCGTAGTCTGCACGAGGGTAAACACACCCCGCGCCGAGGTGGTTGGCGTAGCCAAATTTATGGTTCGGCGGTGCAACCGCGAATATCGCGGTCATAAACAAAACCATATTAAGCGTCAGACGTTTACGGCCCCGCATTTGGTCCGGAAGATAAGGATCTCCGTTACTCATTCACTCGTTAAGTTAACTGGCCGCGCGATGCGTTGATTTCTCTAATTGCATCGTCCGAATATATTCAAAGGGGAAACGTTGGCGCGCGAGCAGACGGCGCTCGTGCAATGCACACGCCTCCGCCTAAATTGAAGGCAGTGCCGTGACGCGTAATACGGGCGACAGATATTTCTCATCCAATTAGATATTCTGGTCAAACATTTCAATTCGTACCAGATTGCACGTCTCCATTTCGTTGGTATCGCGACGTTTGAATGCACGGTAGTAACCGCGAGGTATAATTTGTTTTTGAAGTTTGAAATAAAACTAGATAGACATTACGTGTCTCGTGGAGTTGTACGTTTCTTCGTTTCGATGGAGTGGGACGTTGGAATCACCCCTTGAAATTTAATCCCTCGGATATGAATTTTCGTAATAATCGAAACGGTCGATGTAGCTCGAATTGGGCAATTCTCTGAAATTGTGAGTGAAATAGAGTCCCCTTTTAACGAGATTGACGGAGAGCGTTTTGACACCCGGATGAAACTGAAACTCTCAAAAATAGATTACCGAGGCCCGTCACTTGCCCGGACGGACAATGTTCGAGAACGATTTAGGAGCAAATCTACCGACAGACGTCACCGATCTCCCTTGACGCTCGTTCACAGCGATCCTTGATCGACGACGACTAATTGCGCCTGAGGAAACTAATTTGGGGGCTGAATCCGGCATCGCCCTCCGCTTGTCGAGCGAGAGATATTTCCCATGCGTAGGAAAGAACCCCCGAATTCAAACGATCGCTTCCACAAATTTAACGTCAGCTATACATCGATGCTCCGCTAAATAACGATCAAATTAGCATGCGATACTCTGTCCTATTTACTTCGAGTAACGATACATTACGATCCATCGCTCGCGCGAGTGCTAATCCATCGCAAACATATTAAACCGCTCGGTATAAATATTACGCACTCGAGGTAATAGATATCCCGATACGAGTACCGGATTCTTGAATCGACGAAGAAGACGCAAATTCTCCAGTTGATTATCCAATATCAGCAGCTCATTATATTTACGCGTGCACGTAATTTATGCGGCGCGTACATTACCGTACGATTACCCGTTATCAGCCGTGCCAAAGGTCGTCGAGTTATACTCGATTACTCCTCGTTTTCGACTTAAAGGAATTAACAATCAATCCGGTCTCCGGTAATCGTCTCTCGCCGCGCGCATCGCAAAATAGAATGCAACGAGATACCCGTCCGTAAATTGAATCTCGAACGAAGCTACACAAAAAAAAATAACAACGCGTATACCGTTCGTATCCGCGCAGGCTGAAACGGAACGTGCTGCGAGGAGCTTCGGGGCGCAAACAAATTTCAAGAAGGGACATCCGCAATAAAATCGGCACTCTAACGGCGGTCATAAAGGACAGGTAAACGTACGTCGCAGCTCGACCCGAAGTTATCCGGAAGGGATTTGCGGGGTACGGAATGTGTACCGAGAGAGTCTAGAGTCCACCGCGTCGACCGTGTAGCTGTCGATTGCAAATACACCCAGTCGCATCGGTTTCGCGTCGCTGTCGTTTAAAGCTGGCCTCGCATAATGCAAGCGCGTGTTACCCAGAGAGAAAAGGGGGGAGGGGGATTCCGAAGGACCTCGATTCCATTCAAATTGGATTCCCCGCGTACCGTTAATCCTCCTTCGCTTCGACAACAGCTGCGACGGACGGCGACTAGCAGCTGATCATTAATTATTTACGTTCAAGGATTAACGGGTTAAACGGACGCGCGTACCGCCCCATGTTTAACGTTCGACTTTCGCCGCTACACTTATTCTTCTCTCGCTCGCCTTGTCGTAGCGAACGCGTGCGAGAGCGAGTATCCGTTCGTCCGTTGGTATCCCCGTGCCAGATACCGAGTTCTACATATACACCGATACATCCCACGTACCAGCCACGGTTAGCCGAAGGAACCGCGGAACGAGACAAGATCCGACTTTCCGCCGTTTCGACTCTGGAATAATATCGGCCGGTACGTAAAGCCTCGCCGGCCGTTGAAACAATATTTTCACAAGGGCGCCTGTCCGCCACGTCGTAACCCGTGGCTCGGTGGGTTATGATATCGGTGTTTTTCAACGAGCTCGATCTCCCGAGAATGCCTCTCGTCGTCGTCGTGGACGTCGTCGTCGTCGTCGTCGTCGTAGTCGTCTCTCCCGGTCATTGACGTCCTCCCACAATCGATCCGCAGAAATTGTAGTGCGCCCGACGGACATCGGCAAATCATACGTAGCAGCGCGCGTTGAGCTAAATATAGTCCACGCGAGCTTGGATTAAATGCATTTGAGCTTTTAAGGCAGGTTTCCGCGATTTCCAGATGACACGGCGGAGATACTCCGGTGTCACGTGGCGCAAAGCTGCTGTCGAGACAGTCGATTAAAGTGCATCGCCGGAGAAGCGAGACGCGCGGGTCGCGATACTTTTTTTTTTTTCTTCTTCTTCTACTTCTTCTTCTTCTTTCTTTTCTGTTTGTTGCTTGTCGGTTTCTTTCGCCGTTATTAACAAATGGAAGACGAGCCCTGTACGTCGGGAGTACGGGGAGAAAGATTCTCTCTCTCTCTCTCTCTCTCTCTCTGGCGACGAGCTAGAGTAGTTGCCGAGGACGAAACGAAAACTGTCCGCGCATCCTGTTTTATTGGTCGTCGAACAAGAGTCGCGATCTTTATACGAGACCGTCGACGTTTAAACGACCGCGGTATTTTGCTCGCGACGATTCTCTCGCGTATCGTTTCGCCACTGGAGTTTCTTGCTCTTTTTTTTCACCCTCTCTTTTCTTCCGTCGCGTCTCGCTGACGTGCCCGCGAAACTCACGGAGGTCACGGTTCGCGTGGGCCGCGTGGCGTGTCACGACGGGGGTTTCCAAGGGCAAAATCGGGCGATCGTTTGGTCTGTCAGCGACGGGAAACATGCGTGTCGCAGAAGTCGTCGCTGGCGAGGTTATGCGCTACCCGGGAGACGGAAGACGCTTGTCCGAATTGTTCTCACAAGTGCGCGTCGACAGTCATTTTTTTTACACCGCTGTCTATACGTTATCGCTGAGAACGAGAAGCTCCCTATCGCGCTACGATTGATAGTCGAATGAAGATAGGATATAATTTCTTGGAACGAAGTGAACGAAAGGATCTTAGTTCTATCTCGATGCTACTATTTCTGCAGAGTCGTTTCGAGAGATAATTAAATTCCACTAATATCAATTGCGATTAAATAAACGGCTACTCTAATTTCTTGGAAAACGCTAAACCGTCTGGTATTCCGTGGACTGGAGACAGTTTTCTTTTATCGAGGAAAGTAAAATCCGTTCAAATTCGACCACGGGATGATTCACGAGAAATGAAGGAACAAATCTAGATCATGCACATCTCCGGATCCCCAAACTATTTCTAAAGCAAGCAAACACACGTGATTCCGTGTGAAATAATTTTCAGTAGAATAGAAATTCTATAATTATTTCGTGATCGGCGACCCGAAATACACTCGATAGAGTAAAAAAAAAAAAGTCTCGAGATCCGAAGTTCCAGAGATGTGCACGATCTAGATATAAACCGAAATGAAAATACACTTTAATCTCTTCGCGCGAAGTATCGGCAAACCATCTGGCTCCGTTATATTCCTACGGTTCAATTTCCGCTGAGATATTTCGTGGAAGAAAGTATAACGTTCGGCCAATATCGAATCGCAAGAAATCTCTCTCCCCCCTCTCCCTCCACGCCATCCACTTTAATCCCGGGATCGTCCCGAAGTAACCGACGTAGTCTATTTTACTATCGCGCGCAAACCGCGTTGCACGGTATCCCTTATGGTAAATATTTTGTGGACAGGAATTTATGCAAGGGGCCTCGAGAATTCCTGTTCCCTTGGCAGCGACGGTAAACGGAAACACGAGCGGCGATTTCGCGGTGTATATAACGAGCGATGGAGCGCCGCGCGCGTTGTTACGTATTTACGCCCGGCCACACACGGGGTAGCCAATTTTAGCAACGGGTTACCGCGGGGTTTAAGTTTTTTTTCGTACTCCCCCCCCCTTGAATAAATCCAAAAGCGGGTCGCGACGCCGATACCGGCGGTCAACCAGGGACGCGATTGATTCGATAGAACCATTTTGCGTAAGCTAATTGCGAATAAAGCGGCCCGAACGCCGCTACCATTCACGTTCGCGCTTGGGGGCGACTTAAGCCCGTCTTACGAGCGATCGATTACCCGACAACCCTTTCTCGAGGGTCCATTACTCGGTGGGGTCGCATTGTCCCGTAGGTGATACATTTCCCGTCCTCGCTATCGAGGGGAAGGAAGAATAACGCTTTGCTTTGCGAATTGTTGCGCGATCGATGTGCCGCGACCGAAAGGAAGGAAAAAATCGGCCGTTAGTGGCGTTCAATTATCGAAGGAACTTTATAAAATTACGACGCACGGTGTATCTCCTTATCTGCGGGGTCCTCTCCCCCCGGAGTGTCTTTGATCTTTGATAAAAGCAACATATTTATAATTTCAACCTGTCAGGTTCACTTGATCGAGAGGGGGGGGGAGCGTCGAGGCAATCTCCGATCCGTCGAGAGTTTTCTTGCGAGGTCGCCCGAGGCCGGTGATAAGTTTATAATAAGATCGTAATTGGTTATTTTAATAAAGCTCGCGATAAACTGGTTCTCGGTGCGCGAAATGTAAGAGGCTCTCGTTAAAACATACGCACCCGAGCGTTTAAATTTAAAGCGGTGAACGGGGCGAGATCGATCGATCGCTCTCGCAAACGACCCCGGTGTACACGCCAACAACGGCTAGAATATTTTTGATTAATTCGACGCAACGCGACGGTTTTACGTTCGGCGCGGGGTTAAGAGGTTCTGGGTAAATCGGAGTCGTTGCCTCCCTTTATGGCCCCGCGGAATGATCGAATTCAGTCGTAAAAGTCAATCGTTTGATCGTCAGGATGGAGAAATAATGGCGTTCGAAATATTGTTACGGTGGCGGGTTTTTGAATTACGATATGATATCGTGTGCGCGCGCAGTGCAAATAATGGATATTATTTATTATAGCGTATCGGGTAAAACGCTTGGACGTATTTTCTTTTAGCCTTCCGATCGCCGTAACGTCATATTTCTGTTTTAGTATTGCCATTAAAGCTGCGCGTATTATTTTAAGAGAACGAAGGTAGGAGGTAAGGAAGGAGGCCATTGGATCGAGGTAATTTATTATATCTCGCTCGTTCATCGTGGATCATAATTAAAGCGTACATTGAATAGAATTGCGTAATTGAGTTTCTTATGTATATTAGGGCCTTGTTCGCGATTTTATTTTTCACACGATCCGCGTTTCAATTGCCGTTGCAATTATGTTAATATCCTTCTGTCTTTAGCGTTAATGAAGTAGGTAACGTTGCATGGTACGTCTGGGCGAGTTTCGACGTACCGGTAATTCTGCAGTAAGCATCCCCTTCGAATTAATTCAACGAGAACACCTTGCCGGAACGCTTACTCCTGGTTTCGAATTTCGCGCGACACACAACGAACGGGAAGCCAAGTGGATCGTAAAACGGTCCCACAGGATCTTGGAGACATAACATCGGGAGTTAATCGCGCTCAAGGTACGTACACAACGAGAGGTGTACGGTGGTCGTTTACGGAATTCGTTTTCAATAATCGAAATAGAGATGCTGCACGCGAACACTGATTTAACGATGAAATTGCTACGATCGTTACTTCTGTCATGTTAAAATTTGCACGGACCAAAGAGGTATTTAGTTAATTAATAGAGGTATATAGAGTTAGCAATAATTCAAGATTATTTGAATTAAAAAGAATAAGGTATACTTGTACTCGGCCCGAGCGAAGACCTTGCCTCTTGATCTATCTATCTATCTCTTGATCTATCCAGCATAATGAAAATAGAAATGGAAATGGCAGTAATATAAGGAGATTGGTAATGTCACGGACAATTCGCTCCGTCTTTGTCTAACAAATTCTCACCGATCTTTCACGCGTATTTAACGTCTCGACACTTTGTTCCTCGCGAACTCTCTTTCTCTCTCACCTGAATTTGTTTCTAGCCGCTCTACATAGATCACGCTACAATCACGCATACTCCATACCACGCTCATACATACTCCAGCGACGCGTGCATACCGCGACGCTCGTCATAGACTCGGAAATTCTGAAATTCGAGAAAACTATTGTTTATATTCTTTTCCCGCAATAACTTTTGTTTCGTTAATCGAAATTGCGGCCGCGCCTTGGTTTGTTCGAACCTTTGTACCCGCTGGCATTATCGTCACATCGAAACAACGCCGCGGGCACACATTTTCGCACAAAAGCTCACCGATACCATCGCATTTTCCCCAACTCATCGCAAATAATGCGACGGGGGCATTCGCGAACCGACGTCCAGCACCGTGTAACGGTCACGCGTGTGCGTTGTAGAAAACCAAGCTTATGCCCACTGGATAGTTGAATTGCTGGCTGGAATAACGTTGGATGTTACAAATTGAAAATTTTACAGGCGGGGACAATTGATTGGGAAGCCAATAAAAGTACGTAGTTTTGAAGGAAACCTCACATCCAACGTCGTTACATTCTAATAAACGTTTTCCGATAAAGGAAAAAATAAGAGGCAGGATTTTATTTTAAACTTTGATATAGACAGAGGAAAGTATAATATTGTTCACACTTTCATTAGAAATCCGAAATAGCACACACACATCAGATCCAAACATTAAAATTGGATACTCTCACGCGCTTTGAATATTTTCATTACGCATCCAACGTCACTCCACAATCTAAATTCGAAAAATGCGCTCTTTCAACCGATTTATCACTATCTACCGGTGAGTCAATTTGACAGATCTCAAATTTTGAAATGAAATATCCCAAAAACCATAGCATTAATTTGACCGATTTTGCGTCGTAAATTAATTCAGACTTAAATCGAATAAATCGATTCATCAAAGAAAACGCGTATTTTCGTTTATCCGTCAATTTGATAGGTGCTCCTAGAAATGCTCGTAGAAACACCCGTTAACCTAGCGTTAACACCAAAACCTTTACACATTCCAATTTAGCGAGTCACCATCCACGTCATTCCGCGAAAAAAAGAAACCTTGCCAAAATTGTCACGGTACCGCCAATTCAGTTATTCGCGTATTCCGCAACGGCCGAAATTTCATTGTGTGCACGCGCCTATCTACAACTCCGTGCGCGGGCTTTTGCGCGTACCAGTGTCATCCGTTCTTTTCCAAGCGATAGAGCTCCGTTGTCCAGTGTGCTCGGATTATCGGATGACCGGTGTGCAGGCCGCTTTATCGGCTTACCAACCCCAGGGAACACACCCGTGAAGCTGTATACCTCGAAAGCCGTATGAGCTTATAACTTCATGGTAAAATCGTGTACGCGCACCCTCGCGCTCTCCGTGTACGCACGGTAGCCGTCGGAGCAAGACGCGCGTTCGAGAACCCGCTGTAAACATTTCGATCGTGGCGAGCACGCACCTACGACTTTCGACGTCGGAAGCGCGTAAATTTATCGCCTCGATTCCCTTGTTCGTGGAATGTTATTGTTCGACGGGTCACGAGATCTCAGTTAACCGCGTTACGGCGCGGCAGGTCTCGGCGGAGCTTGCGAATGAAAATGATATCGAGTTTCCGAGGTATCGCGACACGTATCTGTGTTTAATGCGTTACGAGATACGTTATGAGAATTGAATAATTCATCTGCAACTGGTGCGGTTGACGTTTGTACGTATAGGTAGGTTGCGGTGAATCGATGGGACAGCGTGTCGATTCTTTTCTAGTAGCGATAAATTTATGTGATTTTATTGACGCTGCTTCATCAAAGTTTAATAATTTATTTGCGACTGGATCGCGTCCTATAGCTTGCGCAAAGGTTTCTCGAAAATCATCGAGAACTAACCCGTCCTTTGCTACGTACACCGGCTTAGAAATGGAACGCGGAGTAATCCGACACCCGGTTAATGCTCGACAGGAAGTCAACGAAAGACGAGGAGAGAGGAGACACGGGCGAGAACTGATATTGGTAGCTTCGTGGTTATGCTAGAGATAAAAAAGAAAGAAGCTTCATCCTTTTCCACGATATCCTGTTCGCCGATTCGCGTTACAATAATGCGGAACGTCGGTACGCGAATAAATACGGATTCCTACTTCGCGCGAATGTCACATCTTTTTTTTTTCATAATAACAATCGAGAATTCAACGTATAACGGTGAATATGTAACGATGAATCGCGTCGACCGCGATAATCGTTAATTCTTAATGACGCGACGCTGGCGTTTACATTTCATCCCGATCGTTTCAAAAATTTCCAATAAAAACTCAAACGTCGGACTCGTCCGTCCGTTAGCACGCGAAGCGCAGACGGATGGCAAACGGGGAAACTGACAACTCTGATAGCTTAAAGCGTTTGCAATGCGTAAAGGTATGGTTTCGTTACCACGACCGATCGCAGTCGTCGACGACCGCGACAAACGTTGTCGTCGTTGCCCCGGTTTCGTTACCACGACCAGACACTGTCGTTCCTGTCATTATTCGCTCATCCTTCGCTTCCCCCACTACTCGCCGGTGCACGTTGTCTCTGTCTATCTTCATTTTCAACGTGCCTGTCGTCCGACGACCAGTCGCAGCACTAGACCGGACTAGCGGTGCGATCGGTCGGGTCGCACGACGACCGGGAGTCGTGGTAAAGGTAGGGTTTCGTTACTACGACCGATCGCAGTCGTGGACGACTGCGACACCCTAGACACGTTGTTTTAAATGGGGCCGGTTTCGTTACCACGACTCTCGGTCGTCCGACGACCCGACCGATCGCACCGGTAGCCCGGTCTAGTGCTGCGACTGATCGTCGGACGACAGGCACGTTGAAAATAAAGATAGACAGAAACAGCATGCACCGGCGAGTAGTGGGGGAAGCGAAAGATCGGCGAATGATCAAAAGAACGACTGTGCTGGTCGTGGTAACGAAAACGGGGCACCGACGACAACGTTTCTCGTGGTCGTCCACGACTGCGATCGGTCGTGGTAACGAAACCCTACCTTAACGAAACCGGCCTCATTTAAAACAACGTGTCTAGGGTGTCGCAGTCGCCGACGACTGCGATCGGTCGTGGTAACGAAACCCTACCTTAACGAAACCGTATCTTAACGATAATTCCCGGCACTTTGTACCGGCGCGTGTAGCTAAATCGCCGAGACGGCGAAGCGATTACTTTCGATTCGATTCTATCTCAAGGCGGGTAAACGACGAACAGGTGGAGAAAGAAAGGAAGATGAGCCGCACTTGTACGCTTCGTAAATGATTAATACGTCCCGCGTGTCGAGGGACGGCTACACGACGGAAAAGATATGTACGCGGATACGCAGGTTCCGTTGCGTACGTACGCGAGCAATTACGCACGCTCATCGGTGTCTATCGTGCGCGGAAACACTGAAACGTGATCACCGACGACTACTTCTCTCCTCGTGCAAACTCCTTTCCGCGAAGGCGATGATGATGATGACGACGACTACGACGACGACGACGACGACGCGGGCGCCTCCGGCGATATCTGTGCCGACGATCGCGCCTCGTTGAAAAAGAAAATGAGAGGACGAAAACGCTATTGGTCGAGTGCGTGCATTCTCACGCACACTGCAATTACGGGAGATCGATCGATCCTCGAGGAACTGCCGACGAGGCTCGGGAGTAATCGAGTTTTCAGGGGAAAAACGCGAGTTGTCCTTCTCCCACCCGGGGGACCGTCGTTTCATCCCTTCCCCCCGAGATTGAAGGATTAGCGAACAGCGACGTGGGGGAGGGGAGAGGAGGAGGGACGGATAAGACGTTTTTACTCGACGTCTCGATTCCCGCGGCTTCGACGCGAAATACGCATTATCGTGAGGGTATCTTCACGGTTGGCATTGTATTCGACGCGCGAGCGTCGCGTCGCGTCGCGTCGCAATCGCGACAGACTCGTGCACGTTCCCAGAGAACGTTCCGAGCTATAAATTATTCCTAGCCCATGAAGAGATTATGGTTTTCCGCGTGGGTTCGAAGTTTCTGTTCCTGCCAGGAAAAGCCTCGGCTTTTAATGTATTTTCTTTCGCGGCGCACGAGTTTACGTAAGGGAGTAAAATATCGTCGCTATTAACGTCACTGTACCGGCAATCGAGTATGATGTAATACGTTGTAACGGGTTCCGTTTCGCGGTAAAAGCTTTCAGGGGGGGCGACAATGAATCCCCGAGCGAGAATGACGAACGAGCCGAATCGCGTCTAACGATATCCCGTCTGAGAAACATATACTCGTAAAGCGATCCGCTGGAACTAATGTTACCATCGGTGTGTAGTCAATGATTTTCGTTTCACGACTCTTTCGCGTCGATCAAAGTTTAACGATTCTACGGATAACGAATGGGAGTTCGTGAGAGCGCGACACCGATTGGATAAATCTCGACGGAACGACGGTGTTGCGGTGAACACGGGAGAGCAAACGAGAAGATCAAATATGCGAGAGACGATTGTTTCTTTCTTTTTTTTTTTATATTTGCGCGCGAGAAGTTTTTCGTGACCGGACGATTACGCGCGTGCGACGGGCAAGGGTGTAAGCGCGGCAACCCACTTAACCGTTCGCTGAAGAAGCGTGGAATACGGGTTCGTATTAATGGCCTCGCGCTAATGTGCGAATATTCCATTACGCGGCTCAAGATATTTACCCGAGGTCCTTCTGCACGCTAGATTTCCATAATGCCGAACGTAAAGTAAGCGAGACAAGAGGCACAGAAGAGAGAACAAATCGAGAAGCGACGCGTGTGTCCCGTTTCGAGCGTCTCTTCTCATCGAGTAACGACGTCGTAAACGATATGTTAATAATCCACGAGAGACGGCAATTAGTCGTACGAACAACGGTAAGGAACTAATTATTATCGTTATATACGTTCGTCGATTGATATCGTATCTTTCGTAGCTTATACCGAGGACGCACACTGACGCTCGCTTAAATCAAACACGGATGAGCGTGGATAAGTAACGCGCAAGGGGAAGCATTGGTAACGACATAAAAAACCAAAAGGAACATAGACGTTGTAATAAGCGATTTTGTATACGACCGACGTCTCCTCCCAGCGATTCGTTTTACTACATCTCGAAAATGCGTCAATCGTCTCATAACCGCTATTAACGTCGCGCCATTGTAGGCAGTAACCGTTGACAACCGTATGTACTCGCGATTCCTGTCATTACCGGTGTTGCGCGTGGAACGCGAATCTCAGTGTGGAAACATCCGCCTATTAACGTCAATAGGTATCCAGATATCGCTAACCGTGAACCGCCTTGAACCAACCTGAATCTCGGCATAGAATCTCGCGCGCACTTCATATATCCGACAAACGGACAAAAAGCGGAAGTTCCTTGTAGAAGTGCGAATGACGGCGTTTAACTCGGAGTACTCCATATTTATACCATTACGCGCACTCATACTCCTACCGTACCGCCGCGTCTCTCACCCCACGCAGACGCTGGCACGTACGCACTTTTAATACACGCAGGCATTGCACCGAGAAGACAGGAGGGGCCGGGAAGGGGGGGGGGCGGCGATGCCGGTGGCGGCGGTTGGACGAGAGGGGGTGAGTGCGGGTTGGGTTTTGTAGGGTGGGGGAGGGACGGCGAAGGGCGAAGAGGGGACGCGCGGGAGTAGAAGGCGAAACGCTCCGAGGGGGGGTGGAATGCCGCTCCGTACTAATTGCTAAATGCTAATGTACGCATACGTTTTAGCAGCGCCTACTTTTCGAGATACCCGAAGGCTCAGCGGGGACATTATTCGCGACTGAGTTCCCTGATATCTGCATGCGAATCATCGTTGCGCCGTGTGGTTTCGCCATATACCACTTCAGCCCGACTCGCGGCTTCTGGTGTTATGCACTCGGGGATTTTACGATCGGAATTTGAATTTCTCTTTCCGCCGGGCGGTCGGATTAATCGTTCGTCGCTACTTTCCTTGATTTACGGAAACAGAAGGGACGTATTTACCGATTTATCGGCTCGATCTATCGAGCGAATTAGTCGTTATACTTGGACCCTGGTCGAAGAAATGTTCCTACTCCCCTACAGGTTTCTCTTCCCGCCTCGCGATAAGAGCGATTTTTATCAGCGAAACGCTCGCACGCGTTTACCGTTATCGCGACCATTTTCATCACAATCGCTTCTATTACCGCTGCTGGCCAATTATGGTAGATACCCCTAAACGATGACCCCGGGAACGACTATACGCTTCTCGCCGTGGCAGACAATTATTGCGATTCCTGAATCGCCGGCTAATTAACGAAAGCGCGCGCGCGCGCTTACAACGAAGTGGAACGCTTTGAAAGTCAGAATAATTCCTACAGGTGTTCGTGGAACTCCTTGCGTCAAGATTATTGTTGCCTCGCGTCTTTATCATTAATTCGCTCGAGATGGCTATCACGGAGCATTTAGGTTTCTCGCGTCGTTAGATTTATACGGGTGCGAGTAATTACCGGGAACTCAGAGCGACATAGATTTCGTCGGGGATAGCGGGAGATTGGTATTAACATTCATCGGCGGAGTGTGATTCCGTGCGAGTTACCGGCGAGCTTACGCGTGATTATAAATAGAACGTTAGAACGTCCATTGCCGGCCGAGAATCTCTAGTTGGGTGGATCTGGATCCTCTCGCGCTCTCGATGTCTACTTTCAAACAAATCCAACGGACCCCGAATTGGGTGCCGAAAACAGTCGTGCATCAGCGTAACGAGGATGCAGAAGGTCGACCCGGCCCCATAGGGGGGAAGTCGTGGTACACCATTAACGCCAATTGTGGTTTCATTAATTTTCATCCGCACTTTCGTGCGTTAACGGTGGCCGAAGGTGACTAGGCACGAATTCCGAATCAAAAGACCGTTCCTAGCGTGAGTCTCGTAGTTGGTTTTATGTGGGGTACCACGGGACCGACGAGTCGAGCGGAGGGATCGTGCGATGACGCTTGACATCGTTACCGCGTGACGTGAAATTTCAAAAGTTACATGCGTGTGAGTGTATTATACGGGGTGTCCCGTAAATGGTGGCGTTCTCCGTTAACGCGTTCACGATCGGTATTGAAATATGCAATATCTCTGCTGATCAATGGCTTTGGCTTAAATTTAAATCTAGATCGTGCACATCTGTTGGATCTTCGGACCTCCGAACTTTTTTTTACTCTATCAAGTATATTTCGGATCGCTGATCAAGAAATAAGTATAGCAGTTCGATTCTACTGACAATTATTTCACAAGGAATCACATGTGTTTCCTTGCTTTAGAAATAATTTGGAGATCCGGAGATGTGCATGATCTAGATTTGTTCCATGTCTTTCTCTATGTTTTACAAACAGTTTGTTTAAAACTAGTTATATGACAAACGAGCCGCGGTGTCTAGTATTTACTCGAAGGATCAGAGAAACTGTTTATTGCTCTTAAATTTCACTTAAACCGTCACCAGTTGGTCAAGCTGCCCGATGAAGTAGTAAAATGATGGCCCACCGGTGGAGCATCCAGTCGTGAAAGCGCGAAAGGTGTTACACCCGGAATAAAGCAAAGCAGATTTTTCCTTATCGAAAATGTCCGAAGCGCCCTCGGTTAACGAGATATTAACGAAAATGAAAAATGATATATCATACGCGTAAACGTGGCACTTTCGATTTGGAGAACAGTATCGTAAAGTGATTTACGTCCCGTCGATTTCTTTTAACGTGTATTCCATTAAGGTGTATCCGATGTACGGGATTTTATAGATCGTAACTTCGAGTGTGTAATAACTGTGCAAAGAAATGTATGTTACGGGCATTCGGGGAACAAATGATTAGTGGGGAGGTGTGTCCAATGGACATACTTTATGGACCCTAGCTCGAAGCGTGCAATAGCCGTACAAAAATGTAATACCTAGCGAGGAGGAAACAAATAATTGGTTAAAATCGTTTATCAATTTCGCCTACATTATTTATTATAAACGAGATCAAATAATTGTACCGACGCTTTAAAAATAATTTACGCAGGAAGGAAACAAATTTTATATCCGTACGACGAGCGTGTATTAAACTCGATTAAAATAATTCGATCTGCCCTCAGCCTGATTAATATTTCGACTTAAATCTAGATCATGCACATCACTGGATCTTTGGATCTCCAAACTTTTTGTTACTCTATCGAGGGTTTTTCGGTTCGCTGATCACGAAATAATTATAGAATTTCTATTCTACTGACAATTATTTCACAAGGAGTCACACGCGTTTGCTTGTTTTAGAAATAGTTTGGAGATCCGGAGTTGTGCATGATCTAGATATGTTCAAATCTCTCAATCTTTTCGAAATTCGCAACGAGTATTCCCATCGTCCGTCGAACGTGCAAACACGAGGCGAATCAATAAAAATCCGACAGACGCGAATTCCTCGCGTTTGTCATTAACTTGGTAGGAAAGGTGCATCGTTCGTCCAAGCACCGGTAACCGTGTCAAAGTCTATCGCGAGTGGCTGGTTTGCACTTCGTTACATCTCTTCGGGCGTTGGCTGCACCGCGAACCCAAAGACGACGTAATTGCATTTCGTGCGCAATATACGCTACTTACGTATCTCTTAATTAATTCGTGCCTCGCCCCGCCCTGTAATTATTTCCATATCGCCAGACACGTACCCCCATGACCCTCCTTCGCGTCGGCGTTACCAGCGACGACGATGACGATGACGACGGCCGAGGGAGGAGGAGGAGGAGGAGGAGGAAACTACGTCGACGTCGACGGAACTGAAAACCCGCCGCAAAAGTCACGGCCACGCCATCGTGGGGCCGGCCGAGAGTCGAGTAGGCGATATCGAACATTTCGACTTGGCTTATATATATCGCTGTCGTCTCTTTACGCTTAATTAATAACGCGTTAACCACGCGAGGATGCCGGGCGCCTCCGCGAAGCGGGGCAACGCAAGCGAACGGTTATCGGTCGCGAGACAATTATACTTTACGAGCGAGCGTCGAGTATTTATGGGTTTCGAGATGTATCTTTAAGGATTATTAATCGCCGATGTATTATTAGCCGCCGTCGATTTTGTTTACGACGAATATCTGCTAGTTTCTGGGGCTCGCGTACGTTCTATTGCGATAACGCGCGAGTGGATTATATTTCGCAATTATGCCTATGAATCGGGAAGCTGCTCGGAAACGATGCTTTATTCATGACGCGTTTAAGTCGATAACGAAGCGTGCCATTATCGCCGTGTATCGTGTCTCGCGTTACGGGGATTCGCGTCGTCGCGTATGCCATCTGTTATCGTTGCAACGAAACGCGACGCTATAGGTGTTTGCCTTTTATTTGCCATTTAATACAAATTATTGTTTCCTTTGAACAAAAGGACTTCGCGTTCACGTGTAACGCGGCGAGCTTCGTTAAACGGCTATTCGCTCTCCGCTCGTCGAAATAAAGAAGCGTTCGGTGCTCGTATCGTTGATACGTATTCTATTTTTCGATTATTGTTTGGAATACAGAAAAATTGTCGGGTTTTTCTTTTTTTTTAAACCTTGGATCTAAACGCTAAATATGTATACATTCTAAATAGCGCGCTCGCTTAATCGTTCCTCGTATCTTATCGTATTCAAAGTGCTATAACTCTTGGTTTAGAAATTTTGCAACGTTCTCCGCTCAATTGTCGCGACGCGCGGACTCGATTGTCGTTGTACCGGAACCAGAAACAATTCGAAAGAATACTATGATTTTTGTGCTATTATCGCGAGTAATTCAATTAACGTCACATTCCGCTCGTCGCACCTTCGATCGCACGGTAATCCTCGAGACGAGTACTCGGTGCGCAATGTAATATTTACATCTCGATTTCGATAACTAAAATCTTAACGATTTATCGAGCTAATCGTCTTCTCTTCCCCCGTGAATCGGGAGTCGTGGCAGAAAATCGGAAAAATCGATTCGTCCTTCGCGATCGAACGGAAAATACAAAAAAAAAAAACACATAGCGGCATCGCCGTGTGTCTCGCAGAATGCGCCATTTCCAAAGCGGAGGTCCAATTTTGTCCTGTTATCATTGGCGGATCGACGAGGGTGGTTATGCAAATAGTTCCTGAAATATACGACATAATTCAAATAGGGCGACGGGATAAACGTCAATAACGCCGACGCTTATAATATTATTACCTTCCTGTCTTTTCTAATAATTTACGAGCATCCGATTATCGAGATCTCGTATAGCTATGCATAATAAACCGTAATCCATAAATTATTCAGCGCGCAGGATTCTATGTACATAATGTAAGGCCCAGCCATGAAGAAACAAAAGAGTCGCTATAATGGCTTCCCCGTGGCTCGTGTCCAACAAACGAAAGAACGCGAACGGTACAGTTCAGCCGTGTCGTTTAATACGTTATCGGATATCAACGTTGCCCTCTAATAAAAAAAAAAAAAGAAAAAAAAAGCACACACACAATCGGGAAGATTCACGCGTGTCGTGATCTCCTGTCGGATTAATCTGATGGTTCCATTTTTCACGTTCAACCTTATATCTATCATCGCCCGTAGATCTCTTCCAAATAAGATCGTGAGTAGATCCAACGGCAGACTTTGTCGATCGGCAATCTCTCTCCCTCTCTCTCTATCTCTCCCATAAATGGCGGGTCTCGTTTAAAAGAAAATGAATCCGATCGATCGTTCAGTTACTGACCGATCTACTACCACTGCCGGTAGAGCCGTTTCTTAGACCCCCGGCTCTCAAAATGGCACCTTGAGCGATACCATAGTGCTCGTAGGCATCCTTGCCGTAGGTCACGATATCCTCCGTTCGCTGATTTGCCTTTATTCTCGGCGTCGAGGTAGGAACGTTTCTCGACGGCGTCGACGTAGGACTGACTTTCGGTGTCAAGGTTCTGACCGGTGTCGCGGTGGGGCTGTTCTTCGGGGTCGAAGTCCTCGCCGGTGTCGTCGTGGGACTAGACCTCGGGGTCGATTCTAAATTCGACGCGATGCCCGGCGACGGATCGAGCGTCGTCGTCGTCGTCGTCGTCGTCTCGCTCGTCGACGGCGCAGACTGTGCCGTATTCATTCCTTGAAGAGCGTTAAAGCTCTGCATCACCAGATGAGAGGCGACCGACATTGTCAGAGGATTTGCCGTCGGGAGCTGAATTGCAACGCTCGGGGATTTCTCGTTTCGGGTTATTGGCAAAGTATTACTCAATTGATTTTCCACTCGAGCCACGGGCAACATTACGGAGGATTGATTTTCTACTCGAGACATTGATTGTGTTTGAGCGTTTAGCCTTTCGGTGCGTGCAATCGCCGCGGTAGACGCCGATCGATTCTCCGCTCGTGCCACCGACGACGGCGCCGTCGTTGCGACGACCGTCGGTGACCTCTCGGTACGCCCGCCCATCGACGGATTCGTCGACGATTGACTATCGGCACGTGTCGGTAATATCGTCACCGGTGACCCCTCCTTCCTTACCGCCGATAAGACTGACCTCTCGCGAGGCGTCGTCGGCAGACCGCTCGCCGACTGGCTCCTCTTCGTCGACTTCGCGCCGCTTCCGTTCGCTTCCGGCGAGACGACGGGCACCGGAAACGGCGCCGTCTGCGAGCGATGCTTCCTCATCGGTATCTGCGGACTCTTCGGCGTACCACGATCGTCCGCGGTCTCCTCGCCAAGCGCGATCTTGTCGATCGTCCCGCCTCGATCGTCGCCCCTCGACCCTCGAATCTCCGTTTCCGGCTCCACAGCCAACGACGACTCGCTAAAAGCCACGCCGCTCGTCGACGTGTTATTCCCCGGTTTCCCGTTGGCGCTCGCGTCCTCGACACCGGTCTCAGCGTTCACCTCGACGAGGGCGCCGGTGTACGGAGCGACGCTCCTGGAATTCACGGTGCCATTGGTGCCGTTCCTCGAGAAAGCGAGATTCGGATCGCCGTTCGGGAAACTCGCGAATCGTGCGATGGTCTCTCGTTCCTCGGCTACTTGCGGCGCGAACGGAATCTTTCTCTCGGCAGGCTTAATGGACTGCCGCTTTCTTGCGCTCGACGTATTTGCTCGGCTCCTCTTTTTAACGTCGTTCGTCTTCGCGCTCGGCCGCGCCTCTGGAAAGTGCCTGCCTTTCATGGACGTCGGTTCCTCGTCCTCGTCCTCGTGGTAACGGGCCTCGTCGTTTATATCGGACGACTCCTCCTCCCCCCCCTCCTCCTCGTATTCCTCCATTATCGCGCTGGATTGTATCCATTGTCTGATGCGATCCTTCTTTTTCGTTCGATCGACGGTCGTCTCGATGCCGTACGTGGTCAACGTGTGGAGCAGCTGATTCTTCTCCTCCAGTGAACTGTGGAAGCTGTACATCGAGGGGCAGAGCTCGTCCCTCTCGTCCGCGCCACCTGTGCGAATAATAAGTGATAGATAGTAAGCTCGGAGATTATGATTTTTCGACGGTTTAGCGATTCGAAGGAGTCACGGAACTCCGAAGTATCGATCCAGGGATATTGCTTTTGTTAACGAATTTAACTTTTAACCTCGTTACGATGCGAAATGTGACAATGCAATTTTCTCGAGCGGTTCTATTTTGTCCGATTCTAAATCTGTATTCAGTTTTTTTTCTAGGGCGCGCGGTTATTAAAATACTCGTGATTTAATTGAAGCGTTAATTGAGATGTTTACCAAAACAGAAGATCGACGAGATACTTGTTTATTTTACTCGATATTCTTATTGTAACTGACTTTTTGACTATTTAGACGAAATATTACATATTTATACACAATCTTGTATGTTTTATTCGTAGTGCCACGGTGAGACATCGATCCATCAACGTTGCGATCCAGGAATCTTGATTACGATTTCACGTTGATCGAACGATAAACTTTAAGCAGCCTAATGCGTACGCGCAGAAAGAAAAATGGACACAGATTTTAAATTCGGTATCCCAAAAGCTATAATCCCGACCAGAAACTATGCCCGGATGAAAATATCTCGTTTTTTTTAAAGCATCAAGATCAAAAGCATATATTAATCGTTGGAGTTCTAAAATCAGAATAAACTTTTTACCGTTCAACGCTTTCTCAGCGCCGAGTTTCGCCAACCATCTGTCTTCGAGATACTTATTCACTTCCAAAACGCTAACCGGCCTCTTTTCGGCTTTTGGATCCAGCAGCCTCTTGAACATTCTGCAAATCGTATGAAAATTTCAATGCATGAAAAGGTAACGCTATCGCCCGAACATTGCTTATCGTGTATGTATATTATTTGATCGTCGATAACCGAGCGATTGGCAGCTACCGCTCAGCACGCGCCGTTACACCACTGGCGCCAAGCTTAGCGTCAAATTATTCTCTCGTCTCGAAGAAACTGACCTCTGCGCCCGTGAGCTGATCAGCTGAAATAATTTCGGTTTCTTGGCTATGTTCAGCGTCGCGTTGTGCCAGTTTTGATATCTGGTATATCGCGGGTCGTCCAACGCCGCCTTCTGCCACGGCAAGCATCCGGTCAGACAGACAAATAGGACAATGCCGAATTGCCAGACATCGTGCGACGTGAGGGCTCTGAAAAATGTTCGACGCACAACATTAAACGTACTTGGTTGGACGCTCCCTAATCGTTTATCACAGCACCATGGGTCTACGTAATTTGTCCCCTCTCTCTCTCTCTCTCTCGATCCGTTTTGACGCTTCTCCTGTCGAGAAAGAACGTGATCGCAGGAATGGCGAGTTTTCGTAGCTTCGATTGTCACGCGATTCAACGTTATTCTCGATGAAACGTTGGAATAGGAATCCTTGGTAATCGGTAACTGTCTACGCGCGGTGCGTTTCTTTCGACTGCAATCGTAGAAATATTTCGTAGATCATTGAAGATACGAAAGGATCGTTATTACGAGAGTTTATTTGTACGGAACGAAACGTTGCGACATGTAAATTATTTTTATACCCAATCGACTCGCGTAACCAACAAACCTATCCGTATCTCCATCAATTCACGAGATACTCTCGCGTCTCTAAATAAAAGAAACGCAACTTACGCGCAGTTTATCGTATCCTCGTTTCGGCGACTCTCTCGTCAATGAAACGTTATCGCGCGTAATTTACGTTGCCGGGCAACGAGATCGTTGCGTTAAACAATAATTGCTGGTAATGGTCAATCGTATAATTACTTGTACGTCACATCAGTGTCGATCTGCAATACCTCGGGCGGCGAGTATGGCAGCCACTCGTTGTGTCTTCGCACCACGGTGTTAACGCGCCTCGTCTCGCCGAAGTCGCACAGCTTGATGCGTGAGAAATCGCTTCGGAATACGAGAACGTTATCGAGCTTGATATCGCGATGCACCAATTCGCGACTGTGAATATGATGCACCGCCGCTGCCAGCTGCCTGGCCACCCTCTTCGCGTGCAACTCGCCTAAACCAGTTTCCGTCACGTTCGACGTTAGATCGCCTAAAATGAGAGACACGCACCATAATCGTAATCGCACCATAATCACACGCGTTACAGATTGCTTGAAATTTTCCGACGGTATCGTCTCTCGCGCGGATTTCAGCGATAACAAAACTTACGCTCGTAAAGGTACGTTTTCGTTACCACGACCGATCGCAGTCGTCGACGACTCATAGAAAGCGCGAGAAGTTAATACGGATGAAAGTGAAAGAAGGAGACAACGACGACGACGACGACGACTGCAATCGGTCGTGGTAACGAAAACGTACCTTAATAAGATTCGTCGAACGCTCGAAGCTCATTCTTATCCCTTTGCCCCGAGGGCTCGTCGATTACGACGCGGGGTGGGACACCGAATCGACGTTGGTCCGACGCGTTTACGCGAAACGCGTCGGGTGTACGAATAAAACGCAACGTACATCCTCGACGAGCAAATAAACAAAGTGGTTGGCTGGCTTTAGTACGGGAATCGATAAACGTTCGTAAATGAGCGCGTGCGAGTCTCACCGAGAGGAGCGTACTCCTGGCTGAAAACGTAGAAACCGGCGGTCTCGAAGGCCACGTCGTAGGTGGTTATGATGTTCCTGTGGGCCGCCAGGTGCAGGCCGTAATGAAATTCACGGAAGAAATCGGTGATGCCGGTGTACGCCTTGGGTAGGGCCTTCAGCACCATCTCGGTCTGTGTGCTTCGATGTTCGGTCAGCAAGATCTTGCCGAACCATCCCTCGCCGACGATTTGAAGAATATCGAACTCGTCTATCAGATTCACCTGTTCGAGAAGAAAGCTCGGTTCACCTGCCGTGCGCGGTACAATTTGACGTATTGAGTCCGAGCCAACGTGAGCTATGCAATCACTGGCCGACGACGATGGAACAGGTGCACCGCGCATCCTAGCGTTTAGCACGAATCAATTGAAATCCCTGATCGCCGACGGGTCTCGCGGGCGAATAGGCCGAGAGAGGGAGAGAGAAAGAAACAAAGTGACTCGAATCTATGACGCGACGACGAAACGCCAGGGAGAACACTGTGCGTGCACGAAACGCCGCTATCCTGAACGCTGCTCCTCCGAGGCGACGTCTATTTTTAATTCGACGCACGCTTAGCCCTCGCTCGCCGAACACGTTTCGATCTCTTCGCGCGAGATCGAAAGATAACGCGCTACGACGAGAATGATATTGTTTGGCGAGAGTCGCCTTCGAGATTGACCCCGCGCGCGCGTTGCGGTCTATCATAGAGATCGCGATTTTTGATACGGACGATGTCTTTGGATACGATAAAAACATGCCGTTGCATTCCGAGCGTCAGCGCGACGTATAATTACGCTCGCGACTCGAAGCACGGGTTTTCGTCGTAATGCCCGAGAGAAGACTCGAAACGATCGGAAAGTTCTTGCGCGCACGCGAAATAATGATACGAGCGAATAGTAAATAAGATCCGGTTACGGTTTACGAGAATCATCGACGATCTCGTTTAATTTGTCGTATCGTCGGAAGGCACACGATAGCGTCGCGATCGTCGTACGAAGTGGGCATCGAAGCGAAAGTTGGTTTACTGCCAGCGCGAAGGAGATTGCCCGTTTGCGCGAGTAAATGTAAATGTTGCACGTACCGACACTATTTCTGGATCTCAACGACTCGTGGCTGGAGAGCCGGGTGGTGTGAGTTACCGCTGTGTTACTCAGCTGTCGGGCCAGCGATTCGAGAAACCACGCGGTAACGTATCGGAGGAAAACATTCGGAGCGATCGATACGCGCGAGCGATTTGGCAAAAAAAAAAAGAAAAACAAATTCGCTCTACGCCACCGATGGCGCGGTGCACCGTGATCTCGCGTTACCTTCTCGAGCTCGAACTCTCGTATCCTGTGAATGGAACCGCCGATGGCCTTCTTCGTTAAGCTCATTTTGATCGACGGCACTCGACTATGCGCCACGGACTCGAATCGAAGCCAAAAGTCGGGAATGCACTTAACAATCGGGCGTGGTCGAGGCAGAGATTGCGAGATTTACATTCTGTCATTTCGCGGTTACCACCCACCGATGTTAGAGAGAGAGAGTCCACGTGGCGATGCACCCGCAGTAACGGATCGCGGGATCGCGTTACTCCGATCGGAGGACTTTCATGCTACGAACATTAATCGTGTCGATGGATTAAAACTTTTGTGCTGGAAGATTAAAAAAATGTCGTGTGAGAGGATTATTATTTTAGGAAGGAGTACAATTTTCGTGTCGGAGGATTGAGATTATAGCGTCGGAAGGATCCGTATAATTTGGAGTAATGATGTTTTGTGACCGATTAGGACAATCATCGAGGTACAGGACTTTGTTTGATCGATTCACGTTGGACTTTAATATTCTACCTACGCACGATCGAAAGCAAGAGTAATACGAAAACCGCTCAAACCGAGTGTAGGTGCGCGTAAATTGCGGTTGTACGAAGGAAAGGAGTAAGTTTCGGATAACGCGTCCCTCGCATCGTCGCTTAACGATGCTTTCCCATAAAGTTACAAAGCTCGCGAGTACTTTGAAGTGGCATCGCCACTTATGAATGAAGAAAAAGTTTCATGAATGACGGCCTTGCTACGGAAACCGCTTCTCGGCGGAAGAAGACTCTTCGAGCGTGTATCGCGTTACGGGGAAAGGCAAAAAATTGCCTCGTAAGTTTGATGTTTGGGTGTTTTCAAAGGGCGGACGAATTTGTATATTACGCGAAAGATATACGAGGGCTATAAGAAGTTTCTGTAAAAAAATTAAGTGCAACTTACGGATTTCTGTGACTCTCTCGTTTTCGTCGATAGTTTGATTTTAGCGACACAAAATGTGAAAATACATGACGAACTTTCAGAAAAGAAAGGTGGACGATTCTTGATAATATCCGATTTGCCCGGTGCGCCTGTCGAAAACAAAAAGTGGGTCATTGACCTCAACTCGTAATTCTGCTCCGCGTAGCGTGCTAACGGAATAATAAGACTCGTGCGCGTGATTTTCAAATACGCGATAATTATTGTGCGAGTTGGAAGACGAAACGCCACAAATCTCTTTGGATGTACAACGAGCTCGTCATTCGCCAAATTGCGATAACTATAGCGCTCACATATTTTCCGGCGATTCGGCTCCCTTATTTTCGAAAATAGTATTGGAAACTGAAATGCGGGAAAACCACAATTGCGCTTCCATTGAACGGGTATTAAAAAGAATTTATTATTTTAATATTACGAAATTATTATTTTAATATTATGAATTTATTATTAAGAACTTATTAAAAGGAAAGCAATAGAAATAGAATACGATATAATTACTATTGCGACTGAACGCGTACTAAATTTACAATAACTGCTATCGCCAACGAAATTAACGAAACAATCTTACCAGAAAACAAATCTCTCTCGCGAAATAATCTTGTCGTTCGTGAATTCAAAATCGAACAGAAATATGAAGTAAGTTTTTACTTTCACTCGAGTACAATAATATAACAAACACATAAATACACACGCGTACCTGATCAAACGATCCATCCTTTCTTATAGTTACCCCTTAAAACACGAAGTACTCTCACTCGCCGTGGTTAAATGTACCCACAGCTACTCGCGAACTTTCGTCCACTCACTCACATACGTCTTGGCACTTTGTTCTAAGAATTCCTTCCTCCTGCCACAATTAATTCACGAAAATGTCACCCCTGCCCGAACGACTCTCGACCCCGTCTCGATTCCACGGATTCGCGAACGCGCATAGTAGGGATCCGAGGAGAAAAACTTAATAACGGGGGGTAGACAATTGTTCTCGCTCGTCCGTAACAACGGGACGAAAGTATGTCCGGTCGAAATACGTGATTTTACAACGGCTCCCGTGTTCGGTGCACTCTTCGACTGTCTGCAGTATTTATAAAACACTGACCGGAAAGCGTGACTGGTTAGCTGATTTTGGCGCCGAGCCGGCTTGGCCGCGCACTGACGCCTCGACGCCGACGTGCACCTCGTCGTCGTCGTCGTCGTCATCGTCGTCGTCGACGGGACCCCCAAATCCCCCCAGGTATACCAGATAGCGTATCGCTTTTCCGTCGCGTAACATACCTTCGCACCACGGAACGCGACAAAAATTCGCGATGGGAAAACAAAAAAAATTCAAGTATTTCTGCGCGGAAACACGTGGCAGCGGTAGCGGAGGTGTCTCTAGATTTGGAGAATTTATGCGTCTGCGATGTGTCGCGATTTCCGAGGACGGTTGAGCCTTGCGCTTGGTTTATGGTAACGGTGACTAATTCCGAAGTTATTTCCAGTGTGAAGCGCGAGAGATGGAAAAGCGAGGGAAGAAAGGAACTGCTCCGTGGAATAGGAGGAGGAATCTTTGACGAATAAAAGATTGTTTCGGAGTGACTATACTTTATATTTCTGGTTTAGTTTGAATACGGTAACTTATACGTATCGCGATTGGAGGATTAGATTACGTGGGTGAGAGATATTTCGTAAGATTATTATTATGCACCCGTAAAGCGCGTCGCGCGGATTGCGTGGTATCCGCGAAGTTTGTCTGGCTCGAATTCGAGGAATAAGCGTGCACGTATGTACAGTCATACGCGAATTCTTGTAACAAATTAATGATATTTTTATATATAGACGTGATGCAGAATTCGGGCAATTTGTCTCTGATGCACGCGCAATGTGTATCTCGATTATTTAGATTTAAAAATAAGTTTCATTCCGAATAATCGTAGGTATTTAGTAACGATGGGAACTGTAATTTTCCGCTAGGGAACTGTGAATAACATCTGGTGGCTCTTTCTCGAACCGTTTCTACTTTCACGGAAGCGCTGAACGCTCCTCGGTCGGTGGCGCCGCAGTTTCTTCTGTACCCGTAACGACCGATCGTGCAGTTTAGTTAACATTAATGTAATGAATATTTATAAGTAATTAGATCGCCATTAATGTTCGTGTTTGCGCATGACTCTCAAATTCTGTCGCCATTACAATTTGAGTAAGGATATATAAAACGTATAAGTCTCTTTCACTTAAACAGCCTTTTCTTAATATTTAATCCTATCCAATAATTCAGTGGTACAAACGACCAACGGTGAATATAAAGAGCGTTTGAATATTCCAATTTACCGGAGTAATCGCGCCCAGAACAGAAATTTTCCAAGTTTATTTTCAGTTAATACAGAAAACTACGAGTTGCGCAAAAGTAATTGTTGGATTACACACTCCATAGCGTCTCGTATAAAATAATAAAGCCAACCTAAGGATTCCGGGCGCTTCGTATTTTCGCGCCACCGGGAACAGACTCGGTACTCGTCCGCGTTCACCAGGTGGCGCGACCTGTACAACTACGGACGCTCAAAGCTAGCGTCCGCGTCTCGAGTACGCCGAAAGACATTTTCCCAGCTTTCCCGTGTCACGGTGTCGCGAGTGTGTGTCTCGCCGTCGGCGCTCGCGAACTGTCCGTCACTTTTATCTAATCGTTTCGAGGAGAGTTAAATTCCACGAGAGAGCGTGCGTAGCCGGGTCGCGAGCAAAGGGATCGAGCGTGCGTGGAGTGCGTGCGAAACCGAAAGAGTCCGTCGGTGCCCCGACGTACCAGTGAAAAAGAGGAAGAGTTGAATCGAGGAGTGCGGCGCGAGAGGGACGAGGCGAGAGAGCGAGCGGCGGTGCGAGCGCTGAGAGAGAACGAAAATACGGGGAGAGCGAGGAAGACACGGGAAGAAAGAGAGAGAGAGAAAGAGCGAGATAGCGACGAATGGTAAAAGAGAGAAGAAGGTAGAAGTGTGTCGGGCCACTCGGTTGTGGAAGGAGCAGGGAAGTCTTCCTTTTCCTCTCCATACGACTGGATCGAACGACTAGAGGGGACTGCGGGTGGGCGGGGTGCGGCGGGTGCCACGCGTGGAAGCGAGAGGGACCGAGGAGAGACGGCTCGAGTAGGAAGAGTCGTTACGCCGAGGAAGAGTGCACGGGAAACGCGTGTTCTTCGGGGGGAGGGGGGAAGAGAGGAGAGAATTTTGTGGAGAAACGAAAAAGAGTGAGAGAGCTCGGTTGGGGCGGTTGGGCGGGAGGGAGGGGGAGCGACGATGCGAGGTGGCGCGTAAAGAGACACACGCATCATCCTATCGTCGTTAGTTCGCGAGTGGCAATCAGCGACGACCTAACGTCCCTCGTCGTCGCTGTCTTCGGCGAGGCTGGTGCATGATCCGCGTTGCACCGGGATAATCGTCACTTGCTTCGTTCGCGCGAGACGTTGCGCGCGTTGTTAACCCGTGACGGGGGTCGAAACGTACCGGAGAATTTGGCCAAACGGCAGTGGCCTTTCGCGGTGGCGTGCATCAATCATCGTCGCGACGTTTCGACGCGTGTATGAACCTTCGTCACAAATGACAGTACGCGGTGCGGGGGGAGGAGTCAGGTGCTGACTGGATTCCGTCTGTCTGTCCGGCCGGCGAAGCGGTACGTGTGTGATTTATTCGACGGTAAGGTTTTTCAGTGGACTCTTCTTCTGTAAAAATGGCTCCTCTGCACGCCTCCCTCCTCCTGTCCTTGTCCTTCTGTGTACATCCTCGCTTCTCCCACTCCTACCCTGTCGAACGTGATTGCAACGTTTGCGGTATTTTTTGACGCCCCGTGAGGGGTGGGGGAGAATAATGGCGGTGGAGAATTTTTTATTTGCTATTTCGTTTCGTGAGTTTCGTTAAGGTTAAGACACCCGGGAAGTGGGGAGTCGTTCTGGTTCCGTGGCGCGGATCGTTTATAAACATTCGCGATTCGTTCCGTTATCGCGTGGCGTGCTACTTGCACGCCAAATAGCCCCGTCGACGCCGCGAGCACAGAAATCCGTTTTCTCTCGGACACCCGTTGGATATTAGGAGAAATCCTTTTGCGTTCTCCGCGAGAACATCGATTCCGCCATATTTATTTCTCTTTTGGGTACATAACCCGACGCGACCTTGAAACCCGTAGTACGTTAGACGGGGAATTGATGTTCGCCCGTTTGACGTTACGGCTGCTAATTGTACGGCAACGCGCGGTGGTATAGGAATTCTTCGCCATCAATGGTCACGCTTTGTCGTACGAGAAAAAGAAAACGTGTGTATGCGTGTCGGTACCCCCTTCCTGGAAACGTACACCTCGTCTCCTACCGAGCACCGTCACAGCCGAAGCTACGAAACTTCTGTGCGTTGCCTCAAAGATCATCCGTTCGAGGGCATCTCGCAAATATTTACACGGCACACCCGCGAACGCGTACGCGCTCGCAACGAACGTGAAACTATAACACCGGGGGTATTGTGTAAGAACAACGAACCAGGTCGCGTGAGAGAAGCGCGCACCCAATCTTTCTTTCAAGCCCACCCCAATTGACGCGTATCAAAAGCCCCTGGCATCAATCCACTCCGATGGTCCGACTTTCAAAGCCCAAAGACGTTGAGCCGGTAGTGACCTCCGGATATCGGTAACAAAGCGAAAAAAAGAAACAAAAAGCCGACTGAAAGGAAGAAGAAGAAACGAGGTCTCGCGACAATCCCTGATCGACGGGTTAACGAACCAGAAGCCCCGTGAAATGTTAATGTCTTATTACGTCACGTTCGTTTACCCCCGACGGAGAAAGGGGTCAAAGAGACGGAAGAAAAGGGAGGAGGCAAAAGAGTGCGAGGGGACTAAAAATGGCGTGGCACGTTATACACACCAACGTCTCGCGGACACAGCTGCAGGGTCTCTCTCCACTTCGATCGTCTCTCTTTCTCTCTCTCTCTCTCTTGCCCCCCCTCTGCCCCCCACCCCCCTCTCTCTCACACCCTCTGTGTCTGCATGTATCTATCTCTATCTCTCGGTCCCCGGACATTATTTAGAATGCACGCGTGCATCCCGTCTCGTTGCACCCGTGTACTATGCTTCGCCCGAACACCGTCAACGTAGAAGAGGAACGTTCTAATCGCTCCTAATTACTCCTACCGCAACGACGAACCGCGAATAGTATCACTGTTTCGTTCGACGAGGATGTTGGGTGTTCCTGCGTGCACGTATGTAGCACGCCCGAGTATCTCCGGCGCGTGGAAGTGTCGAGGAATCTTGGTAACGGTAGGCGGGCACTACCTGTTACGCACTCCCGATACGTTTGCATTACGCGTTACCATCGGTTATCACATTTTCGATCGACGATTTCACGGAACCCCCCCGCCGATGCCGTACACCAATTGCCGTTTCGTTGCTTGGGTTTGACAGACATTGTTTTGTTTTTCTCGATTGAAACGATGGGAGAATCAGGCAATGTTTTTTTTAGAATTGTTATGGTTGAAAATTAAGTCAGTGGAGAGATTAAGTGGAAGAATAAATTCGATTGTCTGCGTGTGCAATATAATTCGTTAAATTCTGTTATGGTACGGGAAAGGATTAATCTCCGATTCGTGAAATGAAAAACAGATTGCTCTTACGTTGTATTTACCTTCCGTTTGGCGCATGTTTCCGTGATGTGCATAGTGAAACGTTAATTTAAGGACGTTGGAATTAAGTATTACAAACTTGTCTTTTTTCTTCTCATTATTGTACGTATGCAATTTGTTAAATACAGTAAAAACCTTGTACAATGATTGATGACTTATTTTCTCAAGTTCTTTGATTGAAAAAACATGGATGCACCGGTAAACACTTGCAAATTGCAAAACCACCTGTAAGATGCACGCGACTATCCATGTCCTGAAAATACATGCTACTAACGGAAGGTTAAATATGTATACTTGACTACAAATCTGTAGACAATGGAAAATCGAGGAAAAACTGCATTGTTTATTCGCTGATATCGCCGTCGTTTCGCGGTCTTTGTACGTCTCAAGAGCGAGTCGGTGCAATTACAGCATGGATCGTACAATTAAAAACTGGATAACGATTCATTCTTCTTTGCTTATCGTAGCTTCGCATTCGAACCACTTCAATTTTCCGCCGTCACTGGTATCGACAAAGTTGAAATTCTGCCGAGTAGAATGCGTAGACTCTTAATGAAACGAGAGGTAGTCGTTAGCCGCGTAGGTGCAACGGCGACCTTTTCGTAATGTCAACGAGTATCGTCGGCAAAACACGTTCCCGACTGCTAAATCGCTGGGAAATTAAGTTTTTATCGAAACAGTATTTCCCTCTCCGACCAATTACCGCGCTCTTGATCCATCTTCCTCGTCTCGGGTAATCGAGCGATCCAGAAACGAGAATCAAGCGCTATGGAAAAATATCACCGTGTCTCGATTCGCCGACGTAATACCATAAAAGCGCTTCCAATACGCATCCGGCAACTTACGTATCAGGCCATCAAAAGCGCCGCGGTAATAATTCCATAAATATCCAAATGCCCTACGTAAGTATGGTATCTTTGCGGCGAAATTGACTACAAATCCTAATTGAATTACCGGGGATAATCCTACGTGATTCCGCAGAGACACGAACGGATTAACCGCCTCCGTACCGCCGCATATCCAAATCTCATTTGGCCGTGTTTCGTGCCTCCGCGCGTACGCTGACGCGTGTCGCGGCGCGTCTCGAGGATCGCAAGACTTCGAACGGCAACCGTCGACACGCATCGTGAGTCAGAATTTTTCTCATCCTCGGTCCAATTCGGAACGCAAAGTCGTCGAGCGTTCGGTAGTTTGTAAAGCGCCGTACGTAAATCGCATTCGAAACGGTACAACGTTATTGCTTCGTAACGAATACCACGACGGAGGAATCCAGACTCGTGCCAACATTTTTTTCCGCGCTCGAATCACCGATACGCGTATGTCACGATAAATTCAACGGCCCCGTCGTTTATCGTCCAGCGGCGAAGGAATGCAACGATCTGCGTATGTACACAGGGCCCCGCGTTTCCTCTCCGCGTGTTATGCAACAACGGTCGACCCGATAAAATAGTTCGAAGTTTACGATGCGCGTAACTCGAGCGTAATTTTTCAGGAAAGAACGGCGGTAAAGTTTCCTCGTTTCCTCTCTCTCTCTCTCTCCCTCTATCTGTCTTCGCTTGACAGGTGCCGGTACCTCATTATTCTAGGCGCGTATGCAATGGAACCAGGTCAACGGGTGACCGCCAGATACGACGTCGTGTGCAGGTGGATGCTGACAGGGGGGACGCAAATTGTTATCGGCAAAATGTCACCTGCAATCAGTCGCAGTGAGATATTTGGACGAATCGACGTATTGTAGATTTTTCCCGTCGATAACGGAATGTTTGAAAGTTCGTCGTTTCTGGCACGGTATCGGTTCCGTCGCGTCGGAGCTTCGCGGCCTATTGGTCGCTCGATAGACAGAGGTAATCGCGATAAAGTTAATTAGTTGCGCGTCGATGGCGTGTTTCGGAAGACGCTCGATTCGATTCTTTTATTTCGGGACAGAGATCGGATCTGTGAGCGTTTTATACGATTTGGTTTAATCTTATTATCGCTGATTCGGTATTACGGCGCGTCCTAATTTTACGTTAACCCTACGACGATCGTACTCGTGTCAATGTTAATTACATTAGAGTTATCGTGTTTAAGAACAATTTGTATTATCGTCGCATCGTTACTCTAACGCGATTTAATTTTATATTAACAGCAAAGGTTGTCCTATCGTATCGGTATTAATTAAATTAGGATCGTCGTGATTGTAAACAAATTTGTATTATCGTAATATCATTATCCTAACGGGATCTGATTGTACATTGATTCGAAGACGAGAACGGTAGCATCGATGTAAAGCGCGATAAGAATATTGTGTTTAAGAAAAAATGTCTACGATCGTTAAATCATTATTCCAACCTAATTTTGATTCTCCATTAACGGGAAAAAGTAACCATATCAACATTAATTAAACTAGATTACTTTCGTGGAAACTGAAACATTCGTGAAACGAAGGTATGCGCGTACTCTAAATCTGGCTACTCGCATTTATCGTCTCGTAAACGTGGTTAGTTATAACGATACTTTACGGCCTTAAACGGTCATGTCCAATCAATTACGAAGTTGACGATAGCCTCCGAACATATACTTTTCCCCGCGCACCATGTGTTGGTTTTAATCCGGACGTAAGCTTGTCCGGTTGTATCTGCCAGAGTGATAGAAATACACGCCGTGACAGGGCAACCCGACCAAAAATAATGGTCGACTAACTTTGTAACCTAGACTGGCCTCGAGAGAGGAGACCGTCTCTTCCTCGACAGTCGGTTCCCGCTTTTCTTAGATCGCTGAACCGTTTGTCCGCCGCTCGCTCGGCAGAAACAATGTGGAGAAATTTCCTGGCACACGCGAAATTCGAGCGTTATCCGCGAGGGTGAAGCGTTTAAGTTTAAAGTAGCGCCTCGTACGAGTGCGAGAAAATATCAACAGCGCGAGTACGTATGTACGCATGTACGTGAATATGCATGGAATTACCTTGTCGCGTTCGTCCCTTGTTACATTATGAATTGCTGATTATGTAAAGTCAATTAAATCGCGCTGTTACCAGCAAGACTCACCGGCGATTCATGCTTTTCTATTAGCGTCGGTATATTTGGCAGATGGATAAACACGGTTGTTAAGCGTCGGATCGATCGACCGATTGCTGGATGAATAAAAAAAAGATTAACTCAATCCCCTCGTACGTATGTATATGCATTTTTTTTTTTTGCTTACATAAGTGGCTCTCGGTGCAGCGGAATGATAATTGTTGTGCCGTGAAGGTCGAAAAACAATCGCGATGCACATGTTTGGTAAATAATTTCGAAACGGACGCTCGAATTGTCTTTCCTTCGGGGACTGCGGGGACCTTAAACGCTGTGCGCAATTTTTGTAAGTTTCGCGTTACGTGGGATCGCGGTTGGATGATTAAGAAAGTATCTCATTCGTGCTGATAATCGTACCTTCCGCATTTCTGCGCGCTTCGTAGAAACGTTATTTTTACTTCCAGACCATTTAAAAACAAGACTGCGCATACCGAGGAAGTTAGTAGACGTCTAGCAAAAATGGACAGCGGATTAGCGATACTTTGACGTATACAGATTTCGTAGCAGTCGGTGCGGTAAGAAATCGGCGCTTACGTGACGCGACTGTCGATCAATTCGTGAATGTAATACCGATAACTCGTAGCTTTGATAATTGGCGCTACATTGTGTCTTAAGCATACTTTGCTATTAAATAAATTATAAATAAATATCGAAGCGGAAGTACTTCGGTACCTACTGCTATTGATCGGTTCCATATACGTACACAACGGGCATAATAGTTTTCCTTCGCTTCCGATTGAATTTTAACGGTCCGCGGTTCGATGCAATTGCATTATCAACTTTACGTAATATTTTCAACCTAGTTTTTTTTGCGCTGGGTCATTAAATTTGTCCGGGACTTACGAAGCGTTAAAAACAGGTGGTTCGATATTATGAGGAGGCACAGCACCCGCTAACTCAATTGGCGTAAAAAGCGATTTTCTATTCCAATAATATAATAGACTCATGTTCGTTCAACGGAACGTGGAGGCGTGGAGAAGGCGCGTCGGACGACTCATTCTAACGCACAGATTTTTGACGGTACGAATTTCTTTGATACGGGCATACCTGCGATAAAACCGAAGTACAGCATCGTGAAAATTAAAAATTCTTTTTTGATCCAACCAGTTGATTTTCGGACATACGTCTACGCTAGAACTATCAACTATTAACGTACATTTATTTTTACCAGACCAGTTGAGGTAACTGTTTTTTTTTTTTTTTTTTTAAATGGTTATGCGAGAATAAAAAAAACTTTCTTTATATTTTTACAATTTTCATATCGTTAAAAAATATATACATCATGGTACGTATTTATACAACTCCGAAATACAGTTTATTGGTACTTGGAAATAGTAGATTTAAATGAGAATTTGAAACCAGTAAAAATTACTGGTTAGTTAGTTTTATCGTTAATCAAGCCTTTCTAATTATCGTTAGCGCCATGCACCTCTAAAGTTTGAAACCACCTTCTTTACAACACCCTGTACATTCGAAATAAATGTAATGACCCAGCGTAAAGAACTATGTCGCAAATGTTTCGCAATTGTGGCAATACGACGCCCATCGAACCGTGCACCGTGAAAATTCAACAGGACGCAAAGACAAACAATAAAGTCAATTGTATAACATTTCAACGACTAATTGCAGCCAGCGGTAAATCGCGATTCGATGGTACTCCAGCGCTTCGATCGCCGAGATTTTCTATCTCGAGCACCCTTCGACTTCCCAGGGCAACTGTCCGCGGATCGACGGGGCGCTTAATTATTGCTTCTTCGTGCTAAAAATAATTCCCGACCCCTCTTTCCTGGAGCGTACACACCGTCGCGGGAAGCCGTTTACTACCAAGGAACGAAAGGAATTTCATCCGCATAAATCTCCCTGACCGTTTTCGGTATTCGAGAAAATCTGGTTTCCGTCGGGACAGGAAGCGATCAGCGTCCTATCCTTATAGGCGAAAACATAGTTTCTCGTCGAAAGCAACCGCGCAACGCGCTGGGAAAAGTGAGAGTACACGACCACCTTGAGCCTGATTCGCGGTGTTAGTAGGCGTAGAAATTTATTTTCCATATTAGGCGGACAATCGATTCGTTGTTGCTTACATATTACATATAACCGCGCATACGGCGCTGCGCTTTATTACATTAACCACCGCGCGAATTGTTTCACTTGGCAAACGTACGGCCAGCAAACTTTTTCGCCGGTCGCGACGCGTCGATCGATGCGCTTCCTTATCCGACTCGATGCAATTCCATGTCCGTCCCGAGTGCACATTTTATAGCTAATAAAATAATCCTCTCGTATAAAGGAGGAGATGGGGGAAGGGGGGGGGGGTAGAGGTCCCGCCTCTTTTCTCGATACCTGCGCTTTTCAAAAAGGCGCGTATGTCGCCCTATAGCGGACGATGATCTAATCGTTGCAGTTTCGTTACAGCAAACGAGATGCATCGGAGGGTGGGATACAGCGGTTACGATGGCAAGATCGCCGGTCTCTACGATCTGGAGGAGACCCTCGGCCGCGGTCACTTCGCCGTCGTCAAGCTGGCACGACATGTTTTCACCGGCGAGAAGGTCGCAGTGAAGGTCATCGACAAGAGCAAGCTCGACGAGGTCTCGAGGGCGCAGCTTTTCCAGGAGGTGAGACACGAAGTGCAACGTGCACTTCGTCGCGAACGAGGCCGGTTATACGTGGTGTTTTCGTGGATAGACGAGGCCCGTCCTTCCTCCTTTGTTCTCGCAGTTAAGGTCGCGCGGGATAGAGCTGCCGGACGCGGGCGCACGGTGACCGCGAAAGGACACCGAAACCGTGATTTTAACGTATTCGCCGCGAGTAACGGGAACGTTCAGTGTTTCCACGCATAACCGGTATCCTCCATTGTTTATGGTCGATGAAAGAAATGGGTGGGTTCTAGATCAAAGTTAACCCTCCGAAGGACATGCCCGCCTTAAGGCAGGGTTAATTTAAATTTCATTTAAGCTTGCATTTAAAATATTTTAGCATCCAACAGGCAGTCATGAATTTTGTTATTGACATTACCTTCCACTGATACAGGTGCATTTACTTTCTGTTACCCGCGCGCAAGCGACACGATCAGTTTGTTGTCTAATAATTATTGTGCAATTAAAAAAAAAATTTAATTCCCCTGTTAGAGGGTTAAATACAATTTTCAAGAATCAGTTCATTTTGAGATAGTTGATAACTGTGCGCTGCGAGGTATCCGCGAATGTGTTAATTCTTTCGTTTAGTCCCGCTGTCCTTCGCGCACCTTTGAATCGTTTCGTTGTTAACCGAGTCCCGGCACACTTTTCACAGACGAACGCGTTTCGAGTTCGAAAGAATGGTTTCCGATCGTCGGATAAGGTTTCAGTAGCCGTTCATCGGTAGCTAGATTTATTGACATTTCTATTGGCTTCCTGGAAGCGAGATTTTCAGCATTCGGCGACACTCGCGGTTAAATGCTAACTACTCATTACGCAAGATCCGGCCGACGGAGGAGCGCGAGCGCGCGTAGGAAAGACCTACGATACGCTTCGAACTTGTAGATCTCGTTAAGGTCAACGAGATAATGGGCGCGAGGAGGAAGGAGCGAAAGGGTCGTTGACCACGGAACCAGCTTAGAAGCGAGAGACCTGACGAGTAACCATCTTTGTTTTGCCGTAGGTGAGATGCATGAAACTGGTGCAACATCCGAACGTGGTGAGGCTTTACGAGGTGATAGACACGCAAACGAAGCTTTACCTCATTCTCGAGCTCGGTGATGGCGGAGACCTATACGATTATATCATGCGTCACGACAGCGGTCTCAGCGAGGAGGTAGGAATTATCGCGAGAAAATTGCGATAAGTGCCGATCGTACGGTTTATAAAATAAAATCCTTATATAATTTCGCAACAACAACAACTCACTGACGCAATCTCGTCAACGACTGCTCGATACCTCGCCTCTTGTCCCTAAGGGATTTACCTTCGTCAACATTCTAGCTTTTATTTTATCGATGAATCGTATAAACAACGAAATCGACACATAACGCGAAGAATCGTCGCTAAGCCGTTTTTAATTCGAACAGGTGGCCAGGACGTACTACCGGCAGATAGTCAGAGCCATATCGTACTGCCATCGATTACACGTGGTGCACAGGGACCTTAAACCCGAGAACGTTGTATTTTTCGAGAAACTCGGTACGGTGAAACTTACCGATTTCGGATTTAGCAATAAATTCTGTCCCGGTCAGAAGCTCGAGACGTCGTGCGGATCATTGGCATACTCGGCGCCCGAGATTTTACTTGGCGACAGCTACGATGCGCCCGCTGTTGGTAAGTACACGGTGAAGCTTGATTTCTCGTAAACAAAGTCACGGATCGCGTACCCAATGGGATTTAACCATGCTTATTATTTATTTTGCACTCTCATTACAGACGTTTGGTCGCTCGGTGTAATTTTGTACATGCTGGTGTGTGGTCAAGCACCCTTCCAAGAGGCAAACGACAGCGAGACCCTCACTATGATTATGGATTGCAAGTACTCGATTCCGCCGCACGTTTCCGAAGGCTGCAAACATCTGATTACACGAATGCTCGTCAAAGAACCCGAGGGCAGGGCGACTCTCGAAGAAATCGCTGCCGATCCGTGGTTAGCAATTGGTTCGGATATCGACCTTGTCGAGGCGTTACCTCTGGTATCGAGGCAACAGGTCTCCGACGATCACCACAATCACATAATTACCAAAATGGTTAACGGTAACATTGCTACCAAAGAAGAGATATTGGAGTAAGTGGTAGAGTAAGCTTGAATTCCTTTTGTCGATCTCGATCGTTCGATTCCTCGCTTATTAGCCTACTCTCACGTAATATTTCGAATCGATTTTATTATAGCGCCCTCGACAAGAACGAATACAATCACATAACAGCGACGTATTTCTTGTTAGCCGAAAGGAAGTTACGCGCTCAACGTCAAGAACAGGTGCAAAAAACTCGTCCCGAAACCCTTTCAGTCTCGGCTGGGTACGTATCGGAGCGATGACTGGAGTAAATAAATTATTCGCGTGTATGTATATAAACGTTAATTTAATTGCAGCCGTCAAGACGACCCAACGTCGAACTTGCGATTCGATAAAAACACATTGACTACTATCAATCAATCGCTGCTGAGTGTACCGCGAACGCCAGGCGATGTCCCGCAGGTGCGTCTCGGATAATTTTTGTTTGAACAATGATTAATAAGTCGGAGTTAACGAGGGTAAACGTACCGCTACGCCAAACAGGATTGCTCTCGTGTAAATAAACATGTGTCGTTCCGATTACAGAACGTGCGGACGCGAAAGTGCAGCATCGTCGAGGAGGAGGAAGACGAGGACGACGTCTCTTCGTGCTCGGGTCGAGACGAGCGTGGCAGCAATTCCACGTTAAACTCGTTCAATCGACGTGGCTCCCGCTCCGAGGGGAAACTCTCGCACATTCTGCAAGAGAGGCTGGCACAACTTCCGGAGAAGCATCCCGCTCACAAACCCTTGCCATCCCAACGAAATGCAAATCAGAAGGATGGTACCATTGTTCCTGTTATCCCTGACGGAGAGGAAAGACTAAAGTCTAGTCCGAAGAGTGAGAAAACAAAGAATGACACCTCGTCGGCCGTTCAAACTAAAACAACGGGTAGACCGCAAGGAAGCAATTTATTCTCAGATAATGTACCTGTAATACCGAAGCTCGATCCCACGTGCCAGGAGAACTTGAAGAATCGATTGGTTGACGCGGCGCCAGGATGGGCGAGGAAAGCGACTACGACGGAGAGCAGGCCGATGTCGGTGACGGACTGCTTGAGGACAACGGATCCGGTACCGGCGAACAAATGGAGGATGGGCGCACAACATCGAACCGCCGCTTCGTCTTTGGACTCCACGTTACCAGCGAATTCGACGAAATTACACGAAACGGCCACCCCACCTACCACTACCATTCTGATGGAATCCTCCACAGTATCCATTCCACTTCATCCCGTCGGCGCCCTCGGTGACAATCAGTTGTCGCTGACGCCGAAATACAAGACCATGCCGTCTCCGGGGAGCAGTGGTTCGGCATCGTCGCCGCAACTGACGCTCAACGAGATTCTGGAGGACGGGGACACGATACAGTTGCCAGCTGTCGACAACGGCAGTACCGCCGCGAAGTGTCAGCAAGTCCGCAGAAACGAGTACGAGCAGAGAAGGAGTAAATTCCACAAGACGCGCACGACTTCCTGTTCGAGTTCCGACGCCAGTGACGACGACAGCGAGAGCCGAAAGAAGAGGGCGCACAAATTGTGCGCCGCAACGGGGAAGCCTTTACCTTCCAGACGCGATAGCCACGACGACTCCAGCGATTCGCAGGATCCGGGAGGGAATGGCGGTTGTGGGGGCGGTGGTGGCAGGGGTGGTGTGGGTAACGGGGAACACGCGACGGATAGACCGTCGAACGAGAGAAATCGGAATGGCGATGGGAATGGTACTAACACGACGAGTACGACGACAACGACGACGACAACGACGACGACGTCCGGTGGGAGACATCGAAGCACCGATAATCAAGTTATATTCGGTAGGAGACATCCCGCGGGTAGAAGAAGAGTGGGCGAGACCAGATTACGCGAGAGTCAATCGTTAAATCGTATCACCGAAGTCCAGGAGGCCGAGGGATCGCCGTCGTGTCTTCACAATTGTCACGTGTCGCGTAACACGGGAGTTTCGGGTGTTCAGAACATTTCCCCGTCGTCATCGTCGGTGTCGCAAGGTAGCACGGGTTCGCACGGCGTTGCTCAGCCGATGTCACAAGCGGCGGCTACGATGCAAAAAGCCAAAGGTTTCGGAGCCAGACTTCTGCAGAGCTGGTCCCTCGCCAGCGGCAAGTCCTCGGTGTCGCAGTCGTCGAATAAGACGAGTAACTGCAGTCCGAATGGCAAGTGTGGCAAGCAGGAGCAGCGTGAGACGTGTCAGAAAGTGGGTAGCTGCAGTAACGTGGAGCGTAAGGACCAAAATGGTGGTTCTGTCAATCAGATGCCGTCCAACGACAAGGAGAATCGAAACGGTTCGACGAATAAAAACGATTGCAAGAACAGAAAGATACGATTGTTGACACGCTACTTCGCCGTGCACAAGAAGATCTGCGTGCCGTTGCCGGGCCTCTTCGGGAAGGGACGTCTCTACAAGGCTCGATCCTGCGGCAGTATAACACGCGATCGCGTCAATCCTCCGTCGCCGAAGTCCATGCTGGTTTGCGCCAACGCTGACGAGAAGCAACGGGAACAACGGCGTCAGTGGTGCGACGCGAAGCATCAGCATCGCGGTAGCGACGGTGATATCAATCAGAACTTGGGTCTCGCGCATCTCGTTCAAGAGAACGTTGTGGGAAACGGTTGCAGTACCATACCCACCGTTTGCCACATTCACCTCGGTGACGCCTCGAATTGTTGCAGTCTTTGTTGATGAACTTACCCGCCCGTAGGATCGAGCGGATCGATGCACAAATAAAAGGAGAACCACCGCGAGGAGAATCGCATCCTGATCGACGATACACACTCGTATCGACGAGACACACACACACACACACACCTTTTTTGCGATGGATAACGATTGCCGCCCCCACCCCTTTACGTAGAACGAACGTAGACCGCGGTGAAAGTTCGGAGACATACATGATTATTACGAAGTGCAATCTATTTTATAATAGTGGCAAGCATTTCGCCGTAAATGCAATTTTTATGCTACACGAACGCCTTTTATCGAGCGGCAATGCATTGCCGATAGTGCACACGTTTAATATGTACCCGTAGCGAGAAGCGCGATGGATTTTCTTTATTGCGATGTGGTAATCGTTAACCACGACCTCAGTGATTACGCGACATGCGTCAATGGTCAATGTTTTCAATCGATCGCGTAATGTCGTGTCCCCGCCTTGAATGATGCGTGTCGATGAGCACAAGGGTCGAGTCATGAGGGAGAGCGTGACCGATCGATCGGTCGGTCGGGTCGGCCGCTCAATGGGAAGTGTATCTAGTCCGTGTGAACAAACCTATATATTAAATATTGCAGAGTTTATTATTAATATTATTATTATGACTACGATTAATATTATTATCATTATTTTGACGTAGATATTGACGCGAACACGAGCGCAGAGTCGCGCCTTGCAACGGTGAAACGGAAATCAAGTCGACGTTGCAACTCTGAAATCTCGCAGCCTTGGAGGAGTCTTCCTCGTGTCTCAGTTCCCCTTATTTATCTGCATTTGTCTTCGTCCTCTCCCCCCCAACACCCCCACACCCATACCTCTCAACACACGATCGCGATACCTGTACTGTTTTTCTTTTTCGAAGTGGCAAAAGCCAACGCGTAATTAATCGCGGTTGGCACTCTGCCGCGCTGACTCCATCGTCAGCGAAAGCGAGCGGATTTCGTGCGATTCCTAAACACGAGCGACTGTATTTATACAAGGTGGATTAATTAAAGCGTGCGTGTAACGTATCGATAAAATAATAGTCAATGGTGCTACGCACGTGAATTCGACGTGGCGGGATAGAAAAGGAAAAGAGAATTTTTACCCTTAAGGCGCTCCCGTGTGTATTAATATTACGTAGAAGACACAAAAAAAAGAGAAAAGCCGTATCGGACTGGATGCGCGCAGCCTAAATTTCTCTCGTTCACACACTCTCGTCCGGTCCAAAAGACGAATTACCGTTTACCCTTTCCTTGTTAGCGAGTCGATCGATTGGCAGCAATTCGGTTGAAATTGTGCGCTTGCCGGTTAAGCGCACCGCATCTCTCTCTCTCTCTCTCTCGTTCTTCTCATCGCTCTCATGTATAAAAAAAAAAAGAAGAAGCGGACGCCTATCGAATTCAGGGAGACGAATATCGTCTTACTCGTCATCGTCATCGTCATTCTCCGCCTCCATTTGCCGATGTCGGAAAACTTATTTTCTTCTTATCGGAGACACACTTGCACGGAAGCCACGAACTAGACGTTGAAGCGCGCGCGATATATAGTTTGCGAGGATCAGGTATAGTGCAATACTGAGAAACGATATCCATGACGAAGGCTAAATACTTTTGCGTCGATCAACGAAGACTCGGTATGGATGCATCGCGGAGACGCGCTCCGATACGTGTATAGAATCTGTAACTTATCTGCTTCGAAGATCGAATGCGGGTCATTCGGCAGACCATCGAAAGAAAAAACTCTTGCTGAATCCAAGGGGATATACATATACGTTTACAAAACCGTTTTTCACCCTCCTTTTTATATATGTATCTCAAAGTTGGTATTCCAGGTCCCTCGAGCAGCCCGAGAGTGTTTGTAATATGTACCTAATATGTCGGGTGTACGAATCTACACATATTGTATGTACCGAGCCAGACGTTTATAGTGTAATACAACAATTTATTTATTATAATGTGGAGAGACGGTCCTTTTTCAATCGTCACTGCCGACGATCGTCGAACCCCCTTCTTTTTTTATCTCTCTCTGTTCTCCTTGCGTTCGCGATTCATCGCCGGGAATGCTGGTACGAATTTATAATTAACTTCCTCGACAAAGACTGAAAAACAAAACAAAACAGAACAATTGTACGATAACTCTGATCTGCTATTGCTTAAATACCTTGTGTCGTACGATGACGATGACTCTAACGAGACCAAAAATAATACTCAAAATAAGACTTTTAGTCTCTTATCGGTCGCGCGCTGACTTCGGGTGTCGGTGCTAATAGCACAAGACAAATATCCTCTCTCGATCGCTATTAATTTAAGAATTCGCATCCAATGAGAATCGCGTCTGGTCCCAATAACAATCTTATCGTAACCACACTGACTTCGAATCTACGCTACAACTACATACGACCAAGGTGTAAACGGGCATTAATATTATTTCCGTACAATGCAGGTGTAAGGAGAGATAAGGATGTACGATGTGCGAATCTCATGATTCTGGTATTCATTACAACGTTACATAAAAGCAGTATTGCGCTTCGTTACCAGGGATATAAAAGGAAGTTAAGGAATTAGTAATACGAATTCAAGTTTGACCAATACTACTAATCCCCACCCGCCCACCCCCCCCGCTCCTTCCACCTAAGACATTCTAGATTACGCACCATTTGTTCGGCATCCGTTACGAATTTCTATACGGCTAATAAGTACCTTTGCAAAACAAGCTAGAATTTCCATGTATATCAGCAACCGCAATATAGCGAAGCGTTACTTCCGTACATACGTCCGATCTTTTGGAATTTTCCTGTAACTGGGATGTTTCGCTGTCCCGGGAGAAAGGTTAACGGATAAATAAGAAATATTTTTCGTGTTGTAAATGAAGTTTTAGCGGCGCAACTGACATTGCGCTCCGTCGGGCGTTGTAAAAAAAAAGTAAAAAAGAGGAAAGAAGAAGAAAAAAAGATTGATAATTATCCTGGTGCATCGAAAGAATCGCATCTTTGTTGCAGCGAAAATTTAGTCATCGAGGGTAACGCGATATTGCTGTTACCGAAAATAAATAGCCCATCGAGTTGAACGTCGTTCCGAGCAACGCTATAGTACAATTGCCCCCGAAATAATTTCATAAGCGAATCGTTCACGATCGAGCCCACGCGCTGCAATATTCGCCGAGCGCGGCCGTGTCACGAATCCTCATAGAAAGAGGAGATCAAATTGTCCGCTTTAGATTTCGTGAATGTCGAACCCAATTTACTGCCAGCTGAGTGTAACAAATCCACTTACGCGTACCGGCGAAGGAGAATCTGTGCGTTGCCGCCGGTACGCGCATAATCATTCATGCAATAACTGTGTGCCCGAATCGAATAAATTAACAGTAACGAAGTGAGAGTCTGTACTGGTGCTGCTTCAAGTTTTTCCTGTCACTCTTATCCGTTCGCGCTACCTTCCGTTCCCCCTCGATCTCTCGTAATCTTTTTTTTTTTGCATGCAACGTCAAAAAAAGAAAAAGAGGTCGAAACGGGGAGAGGGATAATAAAACGCAAGTAAGTGGCAAGACAGTTCTCAAAATTGTGTTTTTTTTCATATTTATAGCTTTCAGTCGATAACGTACATAAAATATGACAATCTTAATTAAAATCGTATAATACTATTTTGGACTGTAATCCTTATGACTAAGCCTCCGTTTTGTTCAAAAATAGCGTTGCAGCATTCATCGAGAACGAATATTTATCAAAACTGATTTTACGATCGTTGGAAAAAGAACGCGCGTTATTAATGAACGTTTGTATGTACGTGTAAAATAATATTTACATATGATAAACGTAACTACCAACTAACGCCTCGCGCGCACTCGCGATTCGAATGAAATAACATTACGGCGATGGAAAAACGTAACCGGTGGTAGGAGTTAAAGCGAGTAAATCTGCCACGAACTTTTTATGCACTTGCGCGCGTAAAGGAAAAAGCTATTCGTAGAAAAAGTAAGGCGGTGCTCATAGCGAACGCAAATCTCATAGAAACCGGAATGTTAAACGATTTGCTCGTACAGCGATTAGATTTCGTGGCGCGATCTTCGACGAAGAAAATGCAATTCTTATTCTACGAGAAAAACCACGAGAGAAACTGACAGACGCAGTTCACCGTGTTCGATGGAGAGGCATCGACGAGTGGACCGAGCCACTTGGTATTTTGCTGCCCTAAGTATGTACATGCCTCGCATTCAACTTTTCAAAAACCTCGGAACAGAAAAGCACCCTACGCGTCTACGCAATAATCCGCTCGACTCTTTCGCTGAAGAGCTCGCGGAGTCGGAATGTCAATGCTGGAAGAAATGTTTCAAGTGCAACCCGCAACGTTTGCGCGTCGGATCCCTCTCGACTAATTGCATCCTCCTTCGCGTCGCGACTTTTTCTTCCGAAGCCTCCGAATGCACGATCCAAGAATCTTCTTAACGCCGTTCTGACGTTTGCGTGTACTCAACGCGGGTAACATTGCTTATTACGAGGTGACGGATGGCCGGTCGTCCAAATGTTGCATTGCTTTCTTGCTGTTTTCGACGAATTCCTAGAATTGTAACAAACAACGCTATGAGAGCATTATTGAACACCAATGTGGGATTAGTCAATTGGATTAACACTTTTTGGAGTATCTGATAAACCGTGCTTAAAGCCTGTCGGATATCACGCGAGATTTTGGGACTAATTATTTGTTAGTAATTGTTTGAAAATGGAATCGGAGCACATTAATTTCTGTACTTAATGAGCGGTAAATATAGAGTAGATAAAAATGGTATGTAACTCCGGGACGACTTTTAATAAACTTGACTGCTAGCGTCGCTCGTAACTCCAAATGAAATTGTGATTCTATAAAATCTAGAAATGAATGGGGTCAGGGGTGATCCTCAAAAGTTAGCTTAGGTTCAATCGGTTTAAAGCTATGAAAAGTGCAATTAAGGAATAGGCAACCATGATACGGGGTACGCGAACGAAGAGCTATACATATACACAGAATTTCCTGCACCTCGGTGTACGATTGATGGGTTAAATGAAAAGTAATTACCATCAATCCACGACTCATGAAGTAAGGGCGGCTGATACCGTCGTTCTTAGCGCAGTCCTCGCAGAAACACAAGAATATAGTGTCTATGATCATCTGTAACGTGGATCATTATTTCGTTATTACAACAGAAGAGAGAGTTGGCTTCGTTTTACGATAAGCTCCGGTAACGCGTAAAATAATGCTTGATACTTTCACTTCGTCAAAGTTACAGTTTTCCTAACTTCTCTGCAAATGGAACTCGCGCGCGAAACATTAGTTCTCCAATGAATATTTTAATAATTCGATATCTATCCTTGAAATGAAACTAAACGCGTTCACTTAATATTCATTGTTTCGCAGGAATTGTACCTCGTAGATCGAGATGAAACAATGAGCCACCAAGAATGCAAACACTCCTGCAAGTGCGATCGGAACCCACGGATGATGAAGTCCTTCCTTTTTCTGAAAGGACACAGAAGCGTTAAAATATCTGTGGTACAAGGGACGAACGATATCTGCGAGGAACCACGTACCTGCATTAAGACTATTCCACAAATGACCGTTATCGTAACGACTAGAACTTTTCCTAAAAATAGAACGAAATCTCCGACGCTATTAATAGCGGCAACCCGTAAAATGTTACTCGAGAGTGCCTGGAAAGCTTTCTTTCCTCCCGTGCAAAAGTTGCATCCGTATATAGCTGAAAAAAAAGGACCGTAAGTAAGTACATGCACCAATACTTTTTAACACTATTTCTACCACGACGGAGCAAACGACAGTTTCTTAAATTTCGTCTAGAATTTCCTACATACAACAATTGCACCGCCACTTAACTGGACTGTTAATCGATTGAATGTTAACATACGCGTCATCTGTTTCTAAATAAAAGTAACTACGTTTTTTTCACTATAAAATTGTTCATTATCTTCATTCCACGTACTGTTAAAAACATGAGATTAATACAGATGTAGTGTTTTGTATCAAGTATACCAAGCGTTTACAGTTTGGTAGGCTTTGGTTAGCAACTACATGAATGTTGTTTAACAGCTATGCTTTTAGAATCTGTTCGAAGCTGTCCCGGAACTAATACGTCTTTGCCTTGCTCGTAACAAATATTAGTTCTTTAATTTCTATTTATTTATGTCTTCGCGCAGCATGTCGCACAACAATATATTCGAAAGTACAAGTTGTTTTGAAGATCGATCATTTGATCGGTCACGATAGGAATAGGTATACATGAAGCCTCGGTAGAAATAGTGTTAACGCTTCGCCCCCGTATCGTATGCAGAAAAAGTGTTCCTTACCTGTCTCGATGTAAGCGTTTCTGGTGAGAAATTTGAGAGCGCACTCGAAACACCAGAGACAACACTGACAGCACCACAGTATCCCTTTCACGAGATCGTTGTCGTAACGTTTGAGGCGATTCTGGATGGAGGAGAGTACGGCCCTTACGAATCGAACAATCCCAATCACTAGCGCACCAAACGCGACTGTACCTAAATGATAGCGTATCAGATAACCGAAGCCGCTCGTCACTGCCAAGGAAAGTCGCTTCTTATCCCTGTACAGAGAATTCGGTAATTGAATTATCGGATCTAGATTCCAGGGTAAAATTTGAGAATTTGTAGCTTTAAGAGGAGGATGGGATAATTTTCCCTTCCCAAAGCCCTAAATACCTATTCACTTAAATATTGAATTGTTATCGTGTTTTCTATTTTATACAACGTAATACAATATTCTGACATTATACAATAGCGCGGTAATGTTAAAAAAATTTGCAAATCGGGTACGATACGAGAAAAAGATCGTGAGGAGGGGCATGAACTTCGCAAATACGCCACTGCTCGATCAAAGTTAACGAATATTATTAAAAAAAAAATTGGACTAGAAACTTTAGTAAACTTTCACCTTGTGAAGAACCATCGCGCAACGGCGCACGCGACGACCATATGTTGGCAGCCCAAGAGAAATTCGCAGGTAACGAAGAATAGGAACACATCGTACCACCTTGCTGTCTGTAAAGTTCGTCAATATTCAATGATCCAATCGCGTGACGTTTCTCAGTAACGGGATGTATACATATACGTACGATTATCAAGGCGTCTTTTCTGTAGTGAAAATGATTCTTCTTATTTTTGTAAATATTTCCAGCGCTCTCGATCCACATCACGCAGTACACCCAGGCGCACACGGTAACGCCGATGAGCAAATAGGTCTGAAATGCAATTACGCGTTTCGTTAACGAAGGTACAAAATTTCGAAACAAATCTCTCGTAACTTTGATGTCAAATATTCACGTATATGGGTTGAAGCAGCAGAGCGGGCATCGAGTAAACAGCTTTTCCTGCCTCGCGAAACAGTTGCATTACAAGCGCGATCCTCTTTCTCATTACCAAGACAATCAGGATCGTGATAACCTGCCATAAGAGAGAGACAGAGAGAGAGAGAAAAAAAAAAGCGATGTTACGTCGTGTCTCGTTCGGTCGTTTTAATTAAATTCATTAATTCCAGTTGACAGGGTCTCTTACGGTGACAACCGACATTACGATCGCGTAAACGAAATAAGCTTGCACGCTCGAGTCTTCGTCGAATATTTTCCCGGATTTCACGTCGTTCCCTTCCAAGTGCCACACGATCCTAATGGAAGATAAGAATGTTATCGGTTTGTACCGCGATGCTGTTGCATTTTCGAGCAAGAATAAACCAGGAATTAATCGCGGACAATTTCGTTTGTTAGGGGCGCCGCGTTATCGGGACAATTTCGTGGATAGATGTTAATTGAATTTTGTGTACTTACCAGAGGTATGTTGTACCCGCTATACAAGCTAGCATAGCGCCAATTAAAACAATGTAAACGACCCACTGTACCATATAGCGGAAAGCGATTAAGATACCGAGAGAAACGGCTGGAAGGAATTTACGAAAGTGGTGAGATAGAGGATACTCTCGGTTACGGATAAGAATATCTAAAAAATATATATACCTAGGGCTATCACCAGTAGGTAGACCAATTCTCTCCAAGCGACACCAAGATCCCTCGAGGCTTCCTAACGCGCGAACACATTTTTGTCATTCTAATATAATAGCATTCGGTACTCGTGACAAACGTTCTACGAAAGAACGTTGCGTCTCAAGTTCGCTCGTCTTACTTCACTTTCGTTTACAATCGTAACTCCTAATTCACCACTGACCTTGTAGAAGTTATCCAAACCAAGTTTCTTGATTACGGAGTTGGCGGAGTCGGTCAGTTCCTTGGGTACGCATCGATTCAGAAATATCACGCTGCGAGATAAACGAACGTTGAGAAAAGAACAGAAGATAACCCACCACGCCCGTTTGATTTCAATTATCGCGGAAACAATATTTCGCCAATAATATACGCCGCGAGCAGTGTAACGAATAATTTTTGTTCAACACGCTACATTAGGTAATGACACTCAATATGCAATACTAACTGATCGGTGCAGTTGGCCACGCACTCGCGGCTCTTTACTCCTTTGGGACCCATGGTCATCAGGAGGTACCTGGGGGAAATGAATTATTAGCGAGAAAGGCTGTAATAAACCCAGTCTGCGAAGAGTGGACGTTGAAATTGGAAAGCTCGAGCGTGGAAAAAGCGTCATTGTTGCGTACAATTTGCATTAACGGCGAATGTGCGCGATGTATTATTTCTCGTATACCTGGGCAAGTTTCGTTTCCTTTTCCATTTTTTTTTTTTTTTTTTTTTTCCCCACTAACGTTTAACCGGCTGACGCGACGAAAGAGTTTCCGATGTCGCTTTAAATAAATCCCTCTGTGTCCAAAGTGCAATTCGCGTACAGGTAAATACGATTCAGCGTTTCTCAAACTAATTAACGGATGAACCGATGTTATTTCAGGGACCGGGTGAGTATCGAGTTTAACGGTGTAAATTTCTCCGCACTCCAATTTTTCGGTCGCACGTAATTCTCGCGAAACTCGAGTTGCGCCCAGGTTCGGTACAAATATCTCTTGACAAATATACTTACGGTAGTTGTCTCATGTCGCGACCCTTGCAACTAAATTCGGGATTATGTTCGGGGGCCGTGACACGGCCGCAAACGTTTGCACAGTCATCATAACCATTTATCACGCGATAAATGTCTCCTTTCTTAACCGCATTGTTGATCAGAAAAGCCTGCGTCGAGGATGAAAGAGAGACATTTTCACGATATTTCGTTCGACTATTCGTAAACTGTCCTGAGTAGTGTAAGCGAAACTTACGAAACCGCCGAAGAGGGCGATCAGAATGATCAGAGCCAGAATGTCGGTGCAGGATCGGTCGGTGACGAAAACCTTGTCGTCCCTCGATCGCATTTCCTCGCGTTCCGGCGTCTGAAATCGTAGATAATTGATTTGCAAAAGAAAAAAGAGACTGTTCCGTTTTGGTAAAGGATATTGGTAAACTCATAAATATTGGGTATTCCCGATATAATTGTCCATCTGTTTTTGAAAGAATCCTACATATTGTGAGAATTATTTTAGAATCTTCCTTGACTGGGACCTGAGTATAGAATTCTTTCGGGTCAATCCTGGAGGAAATTTTTCCTCCCCTTTTTCCTTTCCTGCAGTCTTGGTCTTGCTCTGCGTTTGCACTACTTTTAAAGGCCATAATTCTAAACTGTTTAACCAATCTCGCCCTATCAAAGGATTTCCGCTGGCTTGCGCTACATACAAATTTCCCTTCATCGCGATTTTCCCGCATTTCATAAATACGTTTTTTACCATTCAGGTGAATCGACGGATTTCCTCACCGTAATAATATAACGCTAAATCTACCGGATATAACGATTTTTCTCCCAACCAGCGTTCCCTTATTTTATTGCTAATTAAAAATACTGCCGCGTCCCGTTGATTTTCATATAAAAATTCTACTCTTCTATCCCTACTTAAAAAAAACTGCGACTTAATCCGCACGGCGTTTAGGTTATTTCCCTCTATCGCACGTGTCTATTCGAGTCTCAGTCGTCGCCGTCATCCGCGTCAAACTATCTCTCGTGAATATTCTTTATTATCCTACGATTACGTTGCCAACATACCGATTCTAAATGGTCTCCTTTACCACAGTTATGACACTCTTTATTCTCGTGCCAACAGTTTTTAACGTCGTGCCCTATTTTCCCGCAACACGCACACTCCTCTCCCGCTGACGGACCCAGCGACGGGATCCGTCGCTGCTGGGTGTCCGTCGCTGTCCATCCTTCTCCGTTCGCGCGTCGCTGCCGACACGATTCCGAAATTCCCAAACGATTTACGTCGTTTGAATCCTCGATCCTCCCTTCCGACTCTCGACCCTCCGTTGTTTCGATTTCGTCCGCACTCGGTGTCGATGACTCGTACGCGGTGGCTATAGCTATCGCCGAGTCCAAAGTCAGGATCTCCTCGCGAAAGAGAGCGATTCTTATGTTCCGATCGCGTATACCGTTCAGAAGTTGCTCCAGCACTGATTCATCGACGTTCGCGAATTCACAGTCCCTCGCTAATTCTTGCAAGGCCGCGATATATCGAACGACGCTCTCGTTCTCTCCTTGCACCCGTTGTCTCATCCTGTCTCGAAGTACCTGCACGGTTACCTTTGGTTCGAAACATTGCGACATTTTTTCCATAATCTCGTCAAATTCCATCTCCACCGGTTTCTTCGGCGCACAGACTTTGCGAATTTCAGCGTACACGTCCCCGCTCATGTTTGTTAATAAAATCGCCCGTTTTTTCTCATCGTCCGTTATGCTGTTTGTCATGAAGTGCAGATCAATTCGCTCTACGAATTCTTCCCAATCGTCTACTCCGAGTTTAAAGTCCAATTGACTTCGGTGCTCCATTTTCGATTTCCTTATCACCGGGCACGGTTTCCTCTTCACCACTTGCCTTCCCCGCCTCCTTTTTCCTTATTCTCCTACGTTTTCCGTTTCACCTTATACTTTATTGCTCCTCGTAAACGCGCGCGTGGTTCGTCGATCGTTTCTTCCGCGGTCCAAACGATTCCTTCAGTGCTCAGTTCCTGTTGCACTTGCTCTCTCGACAATTTTCTAACCACGCAGTTTTCGGTTTAACCGTTAAGCTGCAGTTTTATCCTCGTCGCCAGTTGTTCCATTTGGATAAAGGAGAGACGGATATTCGGTGTTAACTGTCTTTATTTCCAAATCGCACTGGCACTTGTACTCTCTCTCTCTCTCACTGTATCGCCCCCCACTTCCGCCTCCTCGAGATTATTTCGTTAATAACTTATCTTTAATCGTTGACGGATCGATTTTCGTGTGTTATTATTCCCACGAGTACGCAGTCCCCCACTCCGGTGCCATCCACTCGTCTCACTCATACTAATACGCTCCAGATACGCCTCGCCAAAAATTATCGTGACGCGATTTAGAGTTCGTTAGCTTAAAGCTTCGTTCGTTATTTATTACAAAGCAGCGCGCGAAATAGGCGGTATCTTTGATTCCCAATATCAACAGAAAGAACCGGTTCCCGTATACTCCCGCCTTTTCCATTCGCGCCAAACAAACCGTTCGTTTGAAAACGCGTAACGCGGCGGAGCGTGCGCGCGTACCGAGTACTCCAAATTAATTAAGTTCTTTGATACTGACCCCCAAACATTAGCGTCTACACGTAATTAAATTCCTTTCCTCCCCTTATCGTAACGCGACATCGTAACTCATCGATAAGGCATATCGTTATATACGGTCGCGTTACGTCCCGCGTTAGTGCGTCTAACGTAAACATCGATGCACTTCGTTTTACCGTCGTCAATATTTCGATATTGCTTTCGAGCAATCGATTGCGGTCGAAACGTTGGCCGCGCGTAAATATGTGTTTAGTTTCTAGCCAAATGCCCAGAAACAGTTTGCATCGTAGAGACGGCAATTTAACGCATAAATTTCGTGGCTGAATACTGAATACTAATATTCGTATGCCACGGTCAATTTGCGTATTAATTTACATGATCGCAGAGACGCGGGTTTTGGTAAGCGAAAAAAAGGAGAACATTTGCATACAAATTAAATTAGCTCGCCGTTTGCCGAGTATCAACCGTTTAAGGTTTCTATTAAAACATATCAACGGAAGATTCGTGTGAAATCGTTCGTCAATAATAATCGACGAAGAATTAATTGAACGTTGCGCGTTGTAGATTATTAATTGTACACCGAGTGTCATTGTACCGCCTACCCGCTCCTACTTCCCCGAGATTTTCTCGTTAATAACTTATCGTTGATCGTTGTCCGATCGATTTGCGTGTGTTCTTATTCCATTCGTCAGGGCGTAAAGAAAAGTACATCTAGCAATTGGTTTAAATCAATAAAAAGAACAGATGAGAAACACGGTTAACGGAGACTATAAAACGAGAAATCGGAATCACGCAGGTGCCCTGGAGCCTGATGCGTGTACGTACGATCGCAGGGATAATTTATACGTTTGTAAAACCAATGGCTCCGAAAGCAAAAAAAAAATAATCGAATGCAGATTAAACCACCTTTCGCTCGTTGGGCATGAAACGTTGAAAGTTGATATTAAAATCCGATGCCAGTGATTTATACGAATTACTCTTGCAAAATCATCCTTACCGTGGGTTCCACCTTCGACGAAGGCTCGTCCGCGCAGCCGCAACAACCCATGACTGACAGAGGAGATAATCCTTCGAATCAGCCGAGGAACGTTTCTTTCCGATCTCGAGTTTCTTCGATCCTTACTGTCCTGGATCCACCACCTTTCGATAATGAAACAAAGAAACGGAGGCATTGTTGTAATCGTGTTATCAGTGCGAGGCAATAAAGCGGTACGTTTGCAATTATCTTATTGTGTATCGGTTTGAGTCAGATTTTTCTGTCTCGTTGGCAGTATTCGGAGAATATGATATTAATGCGATAACGGTAAGTTCAGATTGCAATACGAAACTTCGGTGAACGAGCTTTAATCAAGATCGAATAATGGCTTCTATGATGAATTATTAATTTACGTTGACACGATGATCAATGTTCGTCAATCGGTGATAAGAATAGCTTAATCAGTACAGCTCTGTATCGAGTTTGTCAATCGAGTATTACAAGACGTTCGTAATAATTAGACGATTACGTGGAAATTTGATATAATACAAAGTATGTCTCGTAAATAACGGAGATTCGTTCAATACCTGGAATAATTTTAGATTCGAGACCTAGAATAATTTCAAGCATTTTTTTTTTCCTCATCGAAAATGTCAATGTAGTCAAGGAGATATTAATGAAAAACGTTAGCCAATCGAAGAGCTCGTACAAGAGACCTACCGTAGCAGTGAGGTTCGGTAGCTGCCGTGGTTTATCGCTACGAACTGTAAAAATAACTCCCCTCGTGAAGCCTACGGAAACGATTTCCTTAGAAAAATGTCTAAATGCGACGAATATGGCCGATCGAAGTTAGGCTTAAAATACGAGTTCACGATGGTGTGTTGCCCTTCTTCGAAGCGTTTGCATTCCCCAAGGCACGGGGTGCCGAACGCGAGTTTGCACCAATTCCTTGACAATTCCAACACCCCTTGGGAATCAAGAGGCAAGATCTTGTCCCGTGCCAAGTACAAATACACGAGAACTATATAGATCCTCGTGTCTTTTCAGGAAAGAACGAACGGGTGTCTTCGAGCAGTTTAAATTTCATAGGAGAAACTCTATCTGTATTTAGCGACACTTCGCCAAAGAACTATGGGGCGCGAGATAAAGTGACGTTACGAGATATTTTGGTTATTAAAAAATACCTGACGCGGTAACCATTATGGTGTAGGCATTTTGATTATTTTTGTATCGCGCAGTATAAGTTTACTGCGTAGTCAACGCGCGACGTAATGGTTAGCAGATCGACTGTCTCGATTGCGGGGTTGCCGACGTGACATCGTTGATGACGTAGCGCCGAAGTGCAGTTGGAAACGAACGATCGAACTGCCCGGTTCGGCAACGAACTTATCTTCAATACATATACATTTTATTAAACTCGACCATTCTTGATTCTGACCTCAGTCCTCCTTTGAAACTGACCCTTCCCACAATGGTGACACCGATGCCCCGACGAGTGCGAGAAAACAAACGAGCAGAATTCCGCGTTCACCTTTCGGCAGCCGCGCACCATATTTTACCATGAGAAGGCGAGCAAATTTTTTACAGCAAACAATCTCTGGCGTGCTGTGTGATATTCTATGAATATATTATATTGAACGATAATAATACGATATATCGATAATAAGAAGAACTCCGTTAGAACTGTTAAAATATGTATTTTATTTTCAAATAAGCTAAATAGAACATAGATTAAACTCTCAACAGCAGAATTGAGTAAATGAATTTTTTTTAACTTTACGGAAGTATTTTTTTATTCAGATTGTGAATCCTCTTTCTCTTTACAAACTTTTTTGCTAGTGAACCCCTCGAATCCCATCTTTACGTACGCGGACCACCATATGCACTTATGTAATATTCCTAAAAGAAACATTTATTTATAGGTTACTAACAACTAATAATTAAACAATTCTTAAATTGTTCTCGTGGACCCCCTCAAAGTTTCTATGGACCCCGGTTGGGAGACGTTGCTTTAAATCTTTCTCACAGATTAAATAACAAGTCACGACAATAACTTTTCCGCGACAGCGTGTTCCATACATACTGTTCGATGAATATGTTCGGAAAACAACTGAATTTGTTATAAATTTCCCGCTAAACTTTTCATTAAATTTCAAAACTTCTTTAACGCTCGTTCAACGGTAAACTTCACCGTTTGTTCCTTTAACTCATTGTCTTATTACGAGTTAGTGTATCGGCGCTTCTGACCGCACAACAAAAGGTACATACGTTAATTTCGTTAACCCTTGACTTTTGGTGGTGCCAGAATACCCTGTCAGAAATGACTTTGTCCTCTGGGATTCAGGATCGGTACAGTGATTCGGTGACACGGGCCAACACGTTCGGCCAGCGGGTGAATTTTTTCGGGTATACGCGAATCTAATTTAACTCACAGGCGAATCGAACTCCGGCTAACAGTTTTTCTTCTATCCTATTCTCTACGATTGGTTTCCGATTTTCATTAAAAGCTCGCCGATTATGGCGTTTCGAATACTTTCGACAAGGAACTACACCATTATTTGCGGGACATCCTGTATGTACAGAAACGGTGTAGAAAATTTGCCCTTTACACGCTTTCCGCCCAAGTCATTAATATTTTCCGAGACGTCCTTTTTTCCAGAACGCAGGTCACGTCCAGTTTCGATCGATTAATCGAATAAGCCTGCACGCCACGTAAAACGAGAGGTAGGTAATGTCCCGAAGTTGTCATGCCTCTTTACCTCGCATTGCCATGACACTCGTAACACAACGGACAGCTCGTTGGTCCTCGTTATCTTTCTAATTAGTTAAACCCGTACGTTGCGTTTTTAATTTAAACTTCCTGTTCCCATCGAACGCGTCGAGTATTCGCCTATCCCCCGACCCGCTGAAAACCGTCGGGACCCTTTAGTCGACATTATCGAAAAACAAAATTATGCCCCTTAACGGGTTTAAAAACATTTTTCCAGGGAATTCCGACGTAGTCGGTTTTTCCGATAAGCCCTCGCAACCACCAAAGAGAGAACAATACAACTTATCGAGCGACACACATACCGGGTTATTGGTACACCAGATAAGAGGCGAGCGAAAGAAAGAAAGGATCGCGGGAGGTAGGGAAAAAAAAAACGTTAAGGACAAAAAAAACCCAGCATTCAAAGCAGCCTCGTGGACGTGTCACCCACAATTAGCCCGCATAATTTCTATAATCGCTCGTTAATAAGTCCAGCACGCTACAGGACGCGAATGTTTGTCGACCAGTACCGGTATCTGGGTTACCACGGTTCACTCGATGAAATCCGATTCTATTCCTGAACGTAAATCTTGGAGAATCGCGTCGCATTAATTTGTTCACTAATTCGACGAACGAAAATGTGCATGGTCGTCGAGAGAATACAAAAAAAAAAATGGTGGTTATTGAGATTCCACATCTCGAGATTAACTGGACCAATTTTTATCGAATCATACTTGTTTACCCATCTCGGCGTGGCGTCTCTGAATGCTGTTGCACTTTTAAAAAAAGATTCATTTTTTAATGTGGTTTGACCACCTCGAAAACCCCCGTCCGTTCTTTCCGGAAATCATACAATGTTTAGTTCTCGTACATACTAGTATGTACTTGGCTTCTAACCGTAGAATTTAATATTTAATACACTTAGTTAAAGGTTATCATTATTTGCATGAATGAAAATTGCGGAAAGCGATTGTACGATCGCAGGAACGATAGAGTTTGTTATACCTCGGCAGATAATAATCCTTAACAACCATCAGAAATTCTGCGAATAAACGATGAAGTAAACGCAGTTCGTCGAATGAATTTCAGTTTGCGTATTCGTGGTTACTCGTTCTTGATCGACGAATGTAATTAGGAAAGAGACTCGAGCGCTAACGACTAGAAAATTGATTATTATCTACCACCGTCGCATTTTAAAGTAAATTCTGTTTTCCATTCTCTATCGAGCCCATTAATCCGACGACTTCTGTGCCATTAAGCAGGAATGTTGATACGATCGTTCTTCCGCTATTTTTACGTCTACCTACGGTCCGTTCCCTGAATTTATTATAATTGAACGTAGGTTTTAATGTTACAATTATTTCGTAATCTCAATCGGCGAGATGGCAATCGCTCGGTCGCTAAGACCAGAGATTAAACGTCAGCTGAACTTCCGGAGTAGCTACGGCTAAAACTGTACTCGCGAGATAACAATTGCATTCGCGCCACAAGTTGAATCTTCGCCAAACTCACCAACTGCTAAACGCTACTCTGAATTTTTATCAACGCAATAACCTCGCGAGTAAGCGCAAGCCCGTAACGAGGAGCGATTGATTAACATAGTTACGATTTGCCATGGGCCAATATCGATAACAGCGATTTACGATAAGATTTCCCAGCGCGCCCGTCCTTCGCGCCAGTTTCCAACGCATCCACCGCGATCGCGCTTTAAGCCTCGTTATCCGGCAATCAGTGCGCCCCGCGAAAAGAAAACCAAACTTTTCGCTCCTTATCGTCGACGAGCCGTCGTTATCGGTAATCGCGTTGCGTTCGCGAGGTAAAAAAATAAAAAAAGAGGCTAGAGAGAAAGAAGCGTTATCGCCGCGAAAGCAATTCTCACCGAGGAATCTATTCCGGAAGAGCAATTTAGCTGGAACGCGATAACTGCAATGGTCGTTACAAGAGCGACGATCGTTTCGTGGAAATTACGCGTGGCATTGGCAACGCGGACTCTTTGCCGGCATGGAAAGCCCATCGCGCGGTGGCGCAAGACAGCGAACACAATGGGAGAGAAGTCGGTGGCAAGCCTACTATCCGAGGAATCACCGTGAACTAATTATAACCGCGCACGCGGCTGGAATTAACCGGTAACGGTGACTCACCCGATCGTCGTCACCGACGCGTCTCAAAGGCTTTTGTAGCGACGTCTCGCAACACGGGTGACGCCGTGACGTCCTCCCGCGCGACGTGAGCTTCGAGTACTCGATATCGTTGGATTTCCCAAGGCTTTTTCCCAGTCCCATCAGTTTTTGCTTCGCCCCGCGATGAATCGAGCGACTAGGCGAGGAACGCGCGTACGAAGATACCCTTCGCGAAGTATCCGTTTAATTAAACCGCTAATTAATGATCTCCCCCCCTGCGATACGTAACGCCGTATCGTTTGGACGCGGGATAACGGTAAACCGTAGCGCGCGCGCGCGCGCCACGCGGAAAGTATGTTTCTGTTTACTGTCTCCTCGATGGCCGGGGTAAACGAGTATCGCGGCGTAATCGGGAGACGCGGTAATCGAATACGGATGTCGAGTAAGAGCGACGGCTGATTTTCTCGGCTCGTCCCTCGCCGCCGAAGGCGGTCAAGCGTGTTGCTAAGTAAGGCTGGATTTAGGGGGCCACGTTCACGGATAACCGAGGACCGTGTTACGAATCGCGATACCGGTGGAAAGGAAAAACTCAAGAGCTACGTGGCGTGGCGAATAGATGTACGACGTTAACCTTGTTCGTCGAGAGGGAAATAGCGTTCGTTAATTTCAACGTGTGGAAGGAGTCTGGCGATCTATATGTCCTTTGTTCTTTGCAAACCTCCTAAAAGTCAAGTGTGCCATATCTCGATAGTGAAGATTATTGCATTGTCGATTGCGTTGTTTATGCGTATCCGTCGTCGGTTCTTGATCAGCGTGACGCCGATAGTCGTAGAATAGCGTTCCCAACCTTTTTGACATCACGTCACGCTAATTGCAACCTATATTTAGCCGTGGTACACTTGACACTGACGTATATTGCGTATTTATTAATATCAGGCTTTTATCTGTAATATTAATTTTTATTATCGACATTTTACGTGAAATGTTTATTATTAATAATCATGACATTTCGCGATACACCTACGAAGCCCTAAATGGCACACCCGTTGGGAAACGCTATCCTAGAGTTTCGAGTTCCAAAAGAATCCTTTAACACCGTAATCAAAAACCATCCCATCGGCGAGGGAATCGGTAGATTTGACACGGTAATTAATTCCGATAAATCTCCGGCGATAATGACAAATCGCACAAAATAATTAAATACACGGGTCGAAAGCAATGGGTAACCACCTCGCGCACGAGGGGGCACCGAAATTGCTTTACGTACTATACTCGTTATATCATCCCGCGTAATCGCCGAAAATTTAAATGGACTCGACCCTGTTAATAATTAATCTGAGTTTGCGTTCGGGTTTTATTACCGGTAACCATTCTCCTCTTACTCGATGCGTGTACGTACACGCGAAATCACCCTGGCGCGCGAACCGACGCCGACGCCCCGCGCCGTAGTAACGTAGCGCCGTCGCTTTCGGGCCTCACGATTTTGACCGAGTTCACGCGAATAACAGGACGCTTTAGGAATGAGAGTGAAACACCGTAACGCGTAACTACGTGCGTGTAGAACGACGAAGAGGTGCGCCGAGAGACACTCCCGTAGGTAAACTGCACGCTAGCTGCGAGTTGAACGAACGCACCTGCTTGCTCCAGGTAGAACGCGTCCCCCCCCCCCCCCCTCTCTAATCTCGTTTATTGTACAGGGGATAAAGGATTCGTGAAGGGTCCTTTTACGCTCGGTATCGCCCTGTCCTGGTGTACCAGTCGTAATCAGAAGGGCCATTACATGGTAAAGAATTGTAGATCGTTGGATTTTCTTCGTTTGGAGAAACTTGGATAACGTTTGCCGCGTTCGTGGTACGTTTTACGATAAATATTGATTATCGATCCGACGTTCGAGCGATGGAATTAATTATTTTTAAATTGCACTAATGAGAATAGCTTGTGTGGCGGAAAATGTAGATTGGTTGAGTTTCATTGTTCAGAGAAATTTCCGGAGTATGAAATTACTCATGATTCTTGGTATTAATATCCGATATATGTATGTAGATCGACCTTGACCGGGTATGGCCCGAATTATCAGTCGCAAACTAAGCGCGTGAGTGTTTATTACTTCTGAACGACGAGTACGAGATTATTTGAATATTTCATAAACCGCGAAACGGAGTTCCACCGAGAAAGGATTTTCGAGTAGAAAGAATATCCCATAACGAAGTCTTTGCACGATACGCAGAAAAGTTTGCTTTCGGTAGTAATCACATGCGTATCGTACGCGCACGAGTATTCCAGACGCAACGAAGCACAATCGCGCGTTGTGCAATACGCGTTATACGCCGTGGCTCGTTTCAAACGATCCAATGAGATATCATTCAAATGTCGGTACGAAATGAAATCTTCGAAAACGTTTCCACGAGAAGGACGAGCGCATCGAGTGACTCTTCCTTTGAAACTCTGAAACGTTCGTATTCAACATCTTCGCAAAGTTTTTCGAAAATATTTCAGCGAGTCGATTGAAACGAGACGCCCCTCGTAAGCGCGTGCAAGTCACCGATACCGCGGCAAAATAAATTTTATCAATAAACGCCCGAGTACGTATCGCTAAAGTTCTTCTCGTTCGAAATCATATCTTGCACGTACAGAGTTTCTTATTCCGCGATACGCGTTACGCTAAGCAATATCATTTTTTACCCCGAGTTATTCCCATCGTTCGCGCGAGACAGCGACGATAATTATATTTAACGCTTAGCTACCATTTTCACCGGTAGGTATAACGTAAACTAATTGTAAAATCATGAATCCTGTCACGATACCCAGTTGCGCGGAGTGCATTTGCATGTATGTACAAAAAAAAAAAAAGAGCAACAGAGAATTTAATTGCCTAACATTTGCGGCACCGCTCTTATTCATCTACCTACGTTACTCTTCGTCCGACACTCTATCCGCGATACCTCTGATTTGTGTGAAATTTTTCAAAATATGATCTACGATTTATAGCGACCGGATGTGCGCTTTATTTCTTTTTTAATACGTCGCATTTGTTCGTTCTCTTCGCTCGAAACACCGTGGCACCGTTTCCGCGCAACGCTTCCAAGCTCCACCCACGCCGGTCATTTAACGCGTAGGTGCAAAATCGTCAACTCCGTATTATTGCAACCGCGACCTCGTCTTTAAGCGATAAATTAGCGCTAACAGTTAAATCGCCGTGCAGTTACACATGCATTTAATATCGGTAAGAGCGGGGTACTCATGGAAATCGGGATAACGAACGACTTCGCGGAGGGGAATACGTATAACGAGCTTGACGCTCTTACAATAACTACAGAAATTACAGTTGTGGAAGCGGGGGGGGATTAAGCGAAGGAGGATAAGTAAATCTTCGTTAGTTACTATTTCTTGCTCACGGCAGTAATCCTATTACAAACGAAACAAAGCCGGGAAAAGACTTCGCAATCGCGAACTTGTTACAGATTTCTTGGCGAACTTGTCGCGATCTTTTTTTTATTTTCACAGAGGGGATACTACTCGAAACGATGCGACCCGCGTAATACAGGCGACTATAAGGAGAAACGTATGCACGCGAAAGTATTTAGCCGGTGATTTCATAACGTTATTAACATATCACGGTAACGACGCGACAGCTATTCAATTATTCATACTCCTTTTCCAAGTATTTACACTTCGTTCGTTTGTCCGTCGCCGGTCCGGTTTGTTTCGAGTCGGGTTAAAACTACTTGCGTGCCCTTCAAAGCGGAGCTCGATTTCTTCGCGCATGATCGGTATACTTACGAATCTAGACCGACTACTTTTACGCGACGCGCGATACGAGGCACCGTGACCATCGTGCGCGTATACACGCCATGGACGAGTGCGCGTACGTGTTTATACGATTCGACTTCAACACAGTCGCATTCGACCTTCCGGAGAGCAAGTTTACTTAAATTGATTTAGCACAGATCCATCGTGACTCCTGCGACTTAAAAGAGAAACGGAACGCGTAGAAGGACGCGGCGAAAAATAAAAGTTGTGTCTACGATATTCAGGTCTCGAACGCGAGAGTGAGCGCGTGCCCTTTTACTGCGTGCGTTAATAGTACCGCGACACGTTAGTATCGTGAAATAATAATATTGTGGTAATCAGTTAATTCATTCGTGACGAAGAGAAATTTTGAGGGTGACGCCCAGGAGCGAAAATTTTTGTTTTGTTCACGATCGTCGCGCGCACGGTGCTTAATTGTTTTTTTTTTGGCTTAAATCTAGATCATGCACATGTCTGGATCGTCGGATCTTCAAACTTTTTTTTACTCTATCAAGTGTATTTCGGGTAGCTGGTCACGAAATAATTATAGAATTTCTATTCTACTGAAAATTATTTCAGAAGGAATCACGTGTGCTCGCTTGCTTTGGAAATAGTTTGAGGATCCGGAGATTCGGAGATGTGCATGATCTAGATTTGTTCCGTTTTTTTTTTGCCTACAAAATGCGTTACACGCATAGCGTGGAGTAGGTCTCGAATGGAGCAGGCAGTTTCACGCGAGAAAAATTCAGATTTGTATAATTCTTATTAATGACGCTTTAATAACGAGATTTACATCGAGACGTGTTTTTTATCGTATCTCGTACGACCACTCTCGGATTAAAGAATTAAATTTGCAGGGATAACGGGATGACATTGTTAAATTACATCATGGCTGATAACCGTAGTAATGTCAGTTACCCGTTTCGCAGACATTCGATCGCAACGCAATCGATCAAGGATGACAGGGACAAAAGGATGGATTCAACGGGGAAAAGGGGAAATGGCACGCGATGGCTTCGGGAAAATCCCGAAGAACGGATAGGTGGGCTTATAATAAAGCAGCTAGACAGCGTAGGAGAAGAAGAAGAAGAAGAAGTGGCGGACGGGGCCGAACGAGGAAAGGGAATGGAGGCAGTCCAACAATTGCATTTTACTCTTCCTTTGTATTCGTGCAAGTGGACGATTCGTTGACCCGCGACTGCAATTGCTCGAGCTTTTATGTGAGCTCAATTGGCCGCTAAAAATTGTCGACGCATCAAGGACGAGTTTCTACGTTATATCACCTGTCCGCCGTTCCGTAGATCATATCGACGTAACCTGCCAGTTGCGCGAGAATCGATTTTTCTAATCTCACCCCGTATCTTCGCTATCCGCACAATTTTCCGACATTCGTTTCAATGCCGGCACGCTCGTACATCCTTAAATGCGTGTAATTCACGGCGATTTTATATCGTTGGCAGAAAGGCAATAAATAAACGACGCGTCTCGACCGACGACATTGTGAACGTTAACAAAATAATACGACAGCACGGTTCGCGAATTTTTCCGTAAAATTCCATGCGAAAGAAAGAATGATATACGCTGGCAAGCTGGCCTTAAAAGTGCCGCGCTCGAAACCGTGAATAATACCATCGCTGATAACTCGGTACGTCCGGCCGTTCAAGGACTCAGGTGCGCAAACAGGTGACTCCTCTCTCGTGCAATTTCTCGGTCGATCTTCACCCGGTTACGTTTCTTCAAGAAAAACAATACGGAAGGAGCGGCGAGTCCGATCGATCGGACATAACGATTTGCGAGGCGAGTCGCGTCGAACGGGATCGCACACGTGCGAAAAGCACGTGCAAGCTTTTTTCCCACCGATAAACAACGTCGCGATCGAGATAGCAGCGGCAGCGTGCGGCGGCAACAATGGGTACGAGGAAATCGAGAGTGACCGTCGATATTTCCCGGAAAAGTGGTTTATCGTCGTTCGAAGATCGTCGTGATCGGCTTTACGATAATACAGAGATCGGGAGAATCGTCGGTGGAATAAAAGTCTGCTCACGCTGTCGCTACAACCCGAGTGACTCATGTCACGGGGAAATTGGTGAAAATATAACGGATAACGCGAAAGAAAACGCCTTCACGATTTTCCATCCGTCGCGTACGCGAGGGAAGAATAACTTTCGTCGTACGCGACGTCATCGTCGACCTCCTCGCGACTCGCGTTATTATTGTTAACAAAAATTCTAACACCTTTGACACACGGGACGCTGTGCGCGCACTCGCGATACCTCGTAACGTCATTCTCGCGCGATTAACATTGTTGCCCCCGAAACTCGGTGTAAAGTTTCCTCCTCCTTGCCCGAACACTTGGAAATTCTACGCTACGATATTCGCAACGCTTAACTCGTTTATAACGAGTTCGGCTTAACTCCAGGAACGACGTACCTCGGGTATACACGCCTAGATTCCGCCGAACTAACGGAGCGCGATCCTCTACCGCGTATATATCTTTTGTAAGACTTCTCCTTTACTCGCACCAGCTACCACTCCGTTATCGTCGTTTCACTTCATCCTCTCTCTCTCTCTCTCTCTCTCTCTCGTCGCGAGTGTCGGAAGCATTCGATTCGGCGTCAATCGAAATTCCGTCGAGCACCGTCGTGCGAATTATATTGCCGTCCGATCGGCTCTCGGGAGCTGTTTCGCACGGGCCCGATACGCTTACCGTTCGACCAGTGCGTCGCTCGGGCTCACTCGCGATACTAACTTGTAGCACCCGGAGACTTTAAGCACGCTGGAGAACGGACTCTTGTACCGGTTAGCGATACACCACTACGCTCGCGGTCATCCCTCTTTCTCTGTCTCACTGTTCGACGCTGCACTCGTCGTGCCCCTCTCGCACGCAATCTCTTTCCTCCTCCCCACCTATTCCTCGCATTCCTCCTATTCTCCCGCTCACTCCGCTTTCGATTCTTCTCCCTCGACGCTTCCAACGGCCGGGCACGTGGAAATGTTGCTTCGCTCGCGATTCGCGATCATGGGAGTCCACGGGATCTTTTGAGTTTATTCGTAGGAACTCTGACGAGGAAATGCGGGAGGGGGGGAAGTCGGTGTTGACGAGTTTTCGTAGTCGCGCGAACGTGGAGGATTTTTGATTTGGAGCAACGTTGCGGGTTTTTTTCCGAGAGAGTTTAAAATCTTTTGAATCCCGAGCGAGGAAGAGCAACGACGCGATGCCTTCGAACGAATGGCCATTTTTTAGTTTCCTGCACGAATCGAAACCTTCGCGCCTTTTTCTTTGCGGGATGCGTTCGAATTACGAGCGAGTCGAGATGCACTCTAGTTACGTAACAGACGCCGTCTTACGGTGTAATAGGCGCAATTGTAAAGTATCAAGGATCTCGTAAAAGTCCGCCCGGCGTATACCATCTGGCACTATTTCGTTCCGGCGAGCGATAAAACAAACTCGGCATTTCCGACGATGAAAAAGGCACTCTTGTGTGAATTCATGCGTCTTGCTTTCTCCCGTTGCATTCGCTCTCGGTCTCTTCAACATTTCTTTATCCCGCAAGAAATTAATGACGTCTATTCGGGACCCTCGAACCACCGTCAGCTCTTGTTTCTCTTTGATCGGTGAGGGGGATACCAAATTAATCTCAAAGTCGCTCATCCACCTATCGAAGCCTGTTATTTTTGTCCATCCGCGGGACACGTCGATCGGAGGCGGACCGAAAGCGACCATTGTGCGATCCCTGATTTTTCAATCGACTCCCCCGCGTTGCTTCTCCAAAGATCCTTCTTAATCCCCTCCATTCGTCTAAATTCTTTTTCTATTCCTTTTTAAGTCGATTCGACATCCGTCCTACGACGCTCTTTATACTTCCACCCCCCTCCCCTCCCCCCCCTCCATTCCCGAACTCCAATTCCCTTCCAATGGAGATTTTTCAATCTCCGTGGATTTTTTTTCGAAACGAACGAATCTTTCAGGTGCGCCAAAGCGTACTCGTCGCTCGTCCGTTAAAACGTTGCCACGTTTATTTCTTCTCAATGGCATGAAAAATAGATGTCGATTCCGAAGGTCGTCGACCCGGGATATATACGTGTCCGCTCGACATCGGCAATTAGGAGCACATGTTCAGCCATAGTTGCGCGTTGAATTTTTTATTTCAAGACAGAGAGCATCGCGCGACGCGTGCACGGGTCTGCTGATAGCATTGATAAGATGCACGTAGGGGAGCGCGGGACGTATCTGAAGATATTTATGTTGAACGATAATCGCGAGATCGTTGAAACTATAATACATCGACGCTTCCCCGCACCGTGTTACGTGAATTTTGTGTGACTCGACACCGATAAGCTGTTCCCGGTGCGGACGTTTCTGCGAAAATATCATTATCGAAAATCTATTAAACGCTTCCAGATATTTATCCATCGGACTTTCGAGAAAGAAGCCTTATATCTCGCTTCGTGCTACTCGTCGACGTTTACGTCGATCTCAACGACAACGTCGTTACGTTCGACGCGATTGTAGTCAATAGAATGTAAGATCGGAGCAGTACGAGCGATAAAAGCTATATAATCCGATTTCGCGTAATTGACGAAACGAAGCGACGAGATAACGATTGGCATGCGCGTTATTAGACGACAATTGTGAGTTCAGCATTCTGTCTAAATATACGTAGGTTTCTAACCAAACGACGACGCGCACGTGTATTCGCGTAATGTGGCCGCTAGCCAGACGATTCCTGAAAATTATGTCAGACAAACATAGGCCATCCGGTTCGAAAAATACAATTCTAGGGGGGACGTACGGGCCGCAATATCAGAACGGTGTATAAGAATATTTCCAACAGCGGACGTACTGTTTTGTGATAAATATGAAACAGCTTTGGAGTTAATATACTTTGGGAATCAAGAGTACCGAATCGAGCCTGACCAGTTGGTAACATATTTATTTTGAAAAACATCATTAATGGAGATTGCATAGGACGGGTAGTAAGTGGCTTTAAACACGGTGGTTGGAAAAGTTAATAAAGTCAGGGAGACAATTTCGAGAATTAATATCAAACAAACGTGGAATATCAGCATCGCGAAAACACAATTGCAATATTGTCCGCGATATCAGAATATACGAGTATTCTTATATTCGTAACACCTGATATTCGCGTATCAATATTAATATAAAGCTCGTACGAGAATAATAAGTTTCGTTTAACCGATGCCGAATATTCTGACCTATTTATGAAAAATTGATAAAGATTTTTTTACAGAAGAATGCTTCGCCTCTCTTAAACGCGATTGTTTAAAAAATGAAGCACTTCCGGCGAGATAATTTCTAATAATAATATCAAACCAACGTCAGCCATCGGGCCTCGAGAAGCACAAACGTATTACGATCCTCGGTGCGAGAATGCACGGGATAAGAATATTCTCGACGGCCGATGTTTATTTTACAAGTGATTATAAAAATTCTACGGATATATTGAACTGTACGAACACGGTGCATCGCATAGAGATTTTTGCTTACCGATGCTTATTGTTTCGCAAACAATAAACGAGGGGCAATTGTTACGGGTAAGGGTATTCGACTACTCTTAAACGCGGTTGTTATAAAAATTGCACGTAACCAGCCAGACGCATTTATTGATTCATCTTCGCGTTCGCCTAGCGCAATCTCTTGCCCCGCGATACGTACGGTATTAACGCGTATCTCCCTTCGGTATGACTGGACGGATTACTTTCCCGATGAAGATTATCGATATAACACGGAAGTCATTGTCACTCGGGAAACGTGCATGCGATGAGTTATACGTGTTCCTGCAAACCGGGTACCGACGATTTCGTTGAAATATTCCGATGTGTCGGATCTACGATAAAGGGTAAGGTACGGTTTACAATGATAATTAAGAATGAGTTTGAATATTCCGCCTTCCATCGCGAGACAGCTTAGCGAAACGCGGTATCCGAATATATTTTTTAACAAATTGTCCTTCAGCTTGAAAGTGAATTAAACTTAAAGCCCGCAAAGACAGTATCGCCATAAATATTTGAGTTTGTTTGAGCTTCCACATCGGTGGTGCCATCCATTGACGCGTAGTCTCATTACGCGTTTCTAGTTGGATAGACGGCAAGAGTTAGGATTACCAGCCGCCGCACGCTACCCGCTGTCCACGCTCGGTTAATGACGCAATGAGATTTTCAGAATTGAAAAGGTCCCATACTCGTCGAGCAAATGAGAGAGAGGTTTTTAAAGGCCACGATTGCACGGCTGACGTATGAAATATAATTGAAGGAATTAACGACTGCTCGAATGTTTACCTCGTTGCAGTTTATTTAATGCTCGCGTACCTTTGTGCGCTACTTTAAGGTAGGTTTGCGCGAGGCAGCGCGCTCGCGTTCGCGGTGCTCCATAAATGTGAACCGATATTCACTGGAAAATAATGCCACTCGAGAAGCGAATGAAACGTCTTGTCGGAACTTACTATCCTTTGATATAATCCCCCCTTCCCCGATACTCGAGGCAAAAATCCAAAAATCTAGCAAGGTGGATTTACGTATCCGCGACTCCGTGAACTATCGCGAGTCACCGATTCGATTGGATTAGGGCCAATGCATTTCGTGGTACTTTAAACGCATTATAGTTTGCAGTAGTTTATATGCATATACATAAATTCTATAATGTAGAAAATCCCGCGTACTCGACGATTCTACCATAGTTTCCTTTCCTTGAATTGCATTTTCGATATTCTTCATGCGCCCAAAAAAGGAAACGCGTCCAATTAACCGCGAATGGCATTCGGTTAACACGTGGTACGCCCACGAATTCCTATTGCCAATTTTAACCACTTGCGCTACGATTTAACTTTCGGTTAAGCAGCGCCTTAGCGCGTTGGTAGGGTCTTACGTAAAGAATTTTACACGGATATCAATGAATATTCACAACAACAATAACATTTTATTAATTAATAATCTACTTCCGTATGGTAAATTTCTGCGACAAATGCCTATCGACGCGGTACACACGTGGCTTTGGAACAAAAGCATCTCGACGCGCGTGGCACGTCTTTATAACGCAAGTGGTTAATCCGAGAAGCTTCGATAGCTCGTCCTTTAAAAATTATATCACCGTAAAGAAATCGTAACGAGACTCTCGCGAAGTTAGCTGCTCGCGATTACGATCGCGTGTCGTTCGAATAAGTTAAAAATAAGCGAACTTCGAACCGGGACCGTCCTCACGGTTGCGCCCCGACGAATGAAACTATGCGTTCCGAGTTGATCTTATCGCGATCAACGAGCGACTATCGCGTACGAAATCTCGCGGGGTCCACCGAACGACGATGCTCGAGACGCTCCAGGAAGCGCTGAGATTCCAGGAATAATCCTAATATTCCCCCCACTCCCTCGGCAACGAATCTGATTAAGTTACGCAACGAAATCTAAGTTCATCCGCGGTGTACGCCGACGGAATGATCTCACCGACGCTTAATTCGTTTTCCTGCGCGAAAAAGTAATGAGATTCTATCGAGAGCAATCCGGCCGTTTCCCGTTCGATATTCCCGGTACGATTGGCGAGCGCTGACGCACGCCGCGGCAACATTAACGACAAATGTGTCAGGGATGATCGTGAAACGAATTCACCTCGCGACGCGACGAAATTGACGAGAGGAAACACGCTCTAGAAAATGAATCGCGCGACGGTTGCGTAACCGTTGAGCAATAAAGATGAGCGAAAAGGGAGAAAGAAGGAACGACGAGTACACTCGTCACTGGGATACACATCTGTCGCGTACGAAACACAGCTCGCGACCCCACGTGACCATGGTGAACAAAAAAAAAAAAAAAATACACGCAGCATTCCAGCGGTTGGCGATGATTGTTTTTGGTCGCTCTCGAAAGAAATCAGCGAATATCGAACTCGCACTACTTTCGGTGACACCCGGTCCCGGACCGAAGCGCAAAATCCGTTAATTAAAGCGAATCTGTCGTTCGTCTAGAAGCGGATGATGATTTAACTCACGTCGAGCCGTTGCCAATGGATCTATAGAGGATCGAGAGTGGTTCTCGTCAGTTTTCGCCGATTTGCACCGAAAATTCGCGAGGATGCTCGCCGCTAAGGTTATCACCGATAATGGAGTGTTCTCGCGAGGAAATGATTCGAGGATAGAAACGTTCGGAGGTTGTCCGGTGTCTCGCTGTTTTCCGCGTCTCCGGAGAAAGAAGGTCGGACGTTTCGTTCGCGTATCGGATTATTTGTCGAGAGGGAGAGAGAGAGAGAGAGAGAGAAAAAAAAGAAATAAAAAATGAAGTTTCCCTTTGCGCGCAATCCGCAATACCACCCCAACTGGAACCCCCCGACTGTACTTCAATTTTCATCCTTCGCCGTGCTCCTCCGTTTTTCCCCGTTTCCAGGCAACCGAGTATCGCGTTTGTTCGTGTGCGAAACTGTGTACGTACGCTGACGTTCCGCGCATATTCCTAGCGGTCTGGGTGCGCGCACACTCGCCTGGCTATATACTTACACGCGTACAGGAGTGTCATCGATTGCCTTCGTACAGGCGCACGGTCCTACGTACGTACGGTTATCCCCCCCACCACCCAACCCTCTGACCCCCACGAGCAGACGCGTATTCTGCCGATGATACGTTTCATTAACGCTTAATTTAATCGTAAAATCGAAACTCTCGGAAACGAGGAGAAAACCGACGGTTCGCGCTAGCAGACGCGTGATTAGCGTATTGTCCCGCGCGGTTAACGTGACGTGTGCAGAGGGGGAAAAAAAAAAAAAAGGGAGAGAAGATGAAACGGGTGAATCGGAGTGGAAAGAGGATAGAGACGTAACCGCGTGCTCTTCGAAACGGAACAATGAACGTCTGATTAAAAAGATAAACGCGTCGGTCCGACCAAACGAATCTCTCATCGTTGATCTTCGAGGATCGATGCGAACGATGTTCGGTAGAGTCGCAATTTTGCGCGAGGCGTGCGTGCCGTGTACGTAAGCGTGCGTTAGTGCGCGAACATGGGACACGCATCGCAACGCGAGACAGATAATTGAATTATCTTATCAACGTTTATTACTAGCTATGCGAGAGCAAATAGAGTAATAATTGTAGTAACGCTGTTCGATTGGCGAGTGTTCGATATCGTAACGTTTGCTATCGATACGATTAGCGGTAATGCTCTGGTACTATTAAACGGATCTTGGGTAAAGCGATTTTTGTCGACGATCGAGGGGGAAAAAAAAGGAACGAGGAGCTCGGGGAAGGGGACGTTGATAAGATAGCGGGATGCGCGAATAAAGATTCGCGATGGTACATTGAGTCAACGATATTGTGGTCATATTGTTGTTATTATTATCATAAATATTCTTTCGTATTGTGACAAGCCGAGGAACATAATGAGCGTCGATACCAAATTGGCAAAATTCACCTAGTTTTTCTGTTACACAAAGAATTGGAAAACTATATTGCAATATGCGAGATTCTGCAATTTACACAGACTTATACGTCGATTCGTTCGAAAATATTAATTACACGATTCATGCTTTATTTATCATCATTTTTTCTTCCTTTTTGGCTAATCTTAATAATTCCCCCTACAACGTTCTTCTGTAGCTATGTAGAAATAATGACGGTTTCAAAAATACTTATTATGATTAGAAAATCATGTAGAGTATTATTCAGTCGTTGCAATTCTTAATTATAATTAATCACTAATACTAGCACACATCGCTCGTAATACATAATTTTTTTATAGCTTTATCCAGATTTACAAAAAGAAAGAGAGAACGAATTATGAGCCGATCATAAGTCGGTCATACGCGTAACGTAAGGTGTGCGTACCAGTTTGAGGCAAACAATACCGTTCGAGTGATCGCTTGAAAAAGAACGAACAAAAAAAAAACAACAGATTATCACGGGAAGCAGAATTCGAGATAACGGAAGGCTCGATAGACGTCGTATAAACAAAACGTGGCTGTTTATTATTAGTTACGCGTGGAAGCGTGTCAAACTTGACTGACAAACGTATCAAAGGGAATACGTTAAATGGAACTCAATGCGTATCAATTTAATAAACCGAATCCGTAACGAGCTCTCCGCCGAGACGCGGATCATCGCGTCGTACGCAAACTCGATAAAACGTCGAAACTCAACGGTACGGATCTTTAATCGGAAAATTACGTAAAACTTGAAGCGCGGTATTCCCGTACCGCGCACAATCATCGGTTAAAAATACGTAGTAACAACGATAGCGTATCAAATAATAAACTAATTCCTTGAATATCCGATTCAGGTACATCTCCTCGCACACTGTAAATTACTTAGGCGAATCGCAATGTCTCCAAATATTTGACTATTCAGTTAATTATACAGAGAGAGAGTGATAGAGTATACATATATATAACATATATATATACGCTATGTTAGTCCTTTTGAGTTATAAAAGTACGAAAAAAAACTATTATTTTTGTCTTTTCTTTTTTCCCATACGATGCGGCGTTAACATACTATATTTCTACACATTGCAAACACATTACCCTCGCCGAAAGGAAGCAAGTACGTAGTCTAATAATAAAATATTCTTCGGATATCGATTTCTCTTTTTAACTCTCTTCGCACGAATACTTTTGGACATTCGTTGATCGGATAAATTAACATCGTCGCGATACCTCTCGCCCCGTACACCGTTACCAACACCGGTTATACTCTCGGAGGGTTCGCCACCCCCTTCCCAACTTGCTCCTTCCGCCTTTGTTTTCTTTCTTCATCCCTATCGTCCCACCTAGACTAAACTTCAGCTTCATTGTTTCGCATTCGCCGTCCTTTCCGTTTAGCCTAAGACTCTCGCCGCTCCCCCGGTTGTTCCTCCTGCAATATGGTCCAGGAGAGAGAGAGAGAGCGCGCGCGCGCGCGCGATACGTGCGTCAGCTGTCGTGCGTGAGGATGATCGAGGATCCCGTGAACGGTGAGGTACGCGCAAAGCGCCTCGAGCGCCTTCTTACAAGCACGTCGATTTATATAAAGAGCTCCAAAGCGCGCATATCGTAATGCAATACGTTTTAACGAATGACGATCAGAAGAAACAGAAGTAATTTGAAAACGAGCCGCAGCGACGGTCGCAGTCCTGTCGTCGTCGAGGATCCGAGTACTGAAAGAAAATTGCAAAGATATCTCGTGCCGTTGGCTTTCGAACGGCATTCGATTTTTGATTACGCGATGTGCAGGCGGAGGTGAGGGGGAGGGGGGGGAGGTGGAAAAAAGGGGGAAAGAACGAGTTTAGCGGAATTCGCTGAATTAACGTTTCGCGAAATAAACGAGTACCTACGTAGTTCGTTTATCGGATAATTTGTTTTATCGTGCCAAATACGGGGAGGCGAATGAAAAGCGCGGGCGGGCTCTCGCGACATCGCGAAACACGCCGCTAATAAACGCGAACAACGAAACGAAGTTTTTTGCAATCTGTGATGGGCCAGTTTGGGGAATTCAAGCGTATCTTTTGCCACGGTGATCTGATTTACCCGAATCGTGACCGGTGTGCTATTATCTGAATACGGTATCGCCGTCGATACCGCGCTGGTCTCGTTATTCTTGTCCCCTCTCTCTCGCTCTCTCTCTTTTTTCCTCCCCCAAAACGCGCGATTTGATCTATTAAAGTACACGCTCAACGCGGTGCCAAATAATCCGTACCCCGCGGCAAAGTAATCCCGAAATACGTCGGGCATTATTCTTCCCGCGACTCGCGGATTATCTGGTGTGAAACGAATTATTCCATGGCGTACCGAGCCATTTGACGTCGGACGGATAATTCGGCCCGAGCGAGATTATTTGATCCGCAAAACAGGCAAATGAGCGGACGCGCGATTATTTGCGCTCTCGCGTTCAGGTAAAAATTTTCCCTCGAATACTCCGCGCATTACTCGCTCACGGGCGAGAAAGAGAGATCGAAATATTTTTTCCCCTCTGCCTCCTGCCCCCCCCCCCCCCCCCCCCCCCCGGTGGAATCGATAATCCGTCAACGCGAATCTTAACGCCCGGCTGATTTTTCCTACCGTGGAAAAATGTATCCTCGGCGGCGCGATGAAATTTAAAATTCGAACGATTCAGCGATTTATGGAAATCGCTAGGGGGCTGTGGTTGTACGAAAAATAACGTTTTACCTTTCACTCCGACCTGCCCGTCGGGTTTCTTCTGGCCGGTTTGGAAATTTGGCGGTGGCTGAAGATAGTTGATGCCGACTATGGTAGCGGCCGGCTCATAGTGAATCACCCTCGGCCTATCCTCCTCGGCGCTCACTTCCGTGCTCTTCCAATAAATGTCGTATATCGACGCGCTGCAACGTATTTTCAGCTTGCCGCCGGTGAAGTGGTCCTGGGTGACGAGAAACTGAAGGCCGATCTGCGAGATCTGCCACTCGGATTCGTTCGTGTCGAGGGGGCTGTACGTGCGGACGTGCGACTTGAGTGGCTGGAGCGTGAAAAGTTGGAGAACGGTCAGATAGAAGTCACCCGCGATTATGCTAAACGGTCTTGATAATTCTCGTAGAGCGTTTTAAATTATTCGCCCCAACCCCCGCGGACTCGGTGGGAGAGGGGGCCGATAATTAATTCAGTGGACTTTAGCGTTTCCTCGCTTCTTCGGGGTAAAATTATAGGCTCGCGCGACGATTTTCGTTACGAAGAAAGCATTTAACGTCGAGGGGCGGACGGGGATAGAAAGGAAATTTATGAACCTTGAAATACACGAGTGGAAATAAAACGGACAGCTACAAAGACGAGATCCGACGGATCTAACTAATGGAACTTACTTGTAACGATTACATCGTTTGCGAAGCGAGGGTTTAATTTAAAATAATTCACCGATCGATATACACTGAAATTCTACAAACTGCATAATTATATTTTTACGAATCGTGCGAGAACGCGACCGCAAAATAGGCATATTTATAAAGTAACGTTTATTACTGAAATATAGAGAACACAACCGTTCCTCGTCAGAACTCGAATACAACAAGTGACATATTTATAATTTGAATCTCCGCACCCGGCAACTAACAATTGCCTATCGGCAATGCCGGACGCCAAGAAGGCAATGACATACATAGCCATTCCTAACAATATAAATTTCACGAATTTTAATCTTCGTATACGATAATCTCAGCCACTTATCACGCGTTAACGCGGTTAAACTCTTTCGCCTATCCGAAGGTTAAGAGGGTTATCGAGAGACGAGATCCTGCCACGGTTCAAGTACAAGTATAAAGTGCGCCATAAGAAGATCTAAACGCGAAATCAAGTTACTGCCGCGCAATTGTCTGGCACACTATCAGGCCCAGACTCCACAGAGATTCACAAGGTTAATTCCAGTCGATGCCACGCCGGTCGTTAACAGATTCCTTGACAATCGTACAAAGCCATACCTGTCGATCGTTGATGTACCAAGTGAGATTGGCGGCGGGTTTACTCCGTCCGGAAGTGCAGTTCAAACGCAGCATATCGTCAATCCGGTATTTCCTCCTTAACCCGTGTATCGACGGCGTTTGAGAGGGTAATTCTGCGGAACAAGACACGCCGCGTATACATACATATACATGGACGGAAGTATGCAAAGCATGTATGAAATGTTGCTTTGACGTTCTCGGGACTCAGCGCGTACCTAGATCGCGAGTGAAACTTTTCGAGATTCCTCGATGCCCGTACACGTACACGGACGCTCGATTTCCGAGACTCTGCGCCTCCGGTGGGGGGGTGGGTAGCGACGACGGGGTTGGGGGGGGGGGGAGAGTTGGCTGATGAAAAATTCTTCGCTTATGCCTGACAATTCACGCTCGCGTACACGCGTTTCGATATCGACGAAGTGTACCCATAAGATATTACCATTGTCCCGATACTTTTTGAGCGTCGAACGTCGAGCGCTTTTGATTCCTACCGAAATACTTTCGGACGGCACTCCCTGGGCGCTTCTCTTCTACAAGGGAATACCACGTCCGGAGGAATTCTTTTTGCCACCGCAAATGGCACCGGAACTACAGCTAATTGCGCGTTTAACAAAAGAAAAAGGGAAGAAAGCCCCATCCATCGCGATTTCCGTACGACCTATCGCGAAACGTTCCCGGGATAACGGAGAGAGAGATAGAGAGAGAGAGAGTAGAAGATTAATACCAAGCACGGTGAAAACATTCAGAAAAATTTAGATCCCGACCCAAATCTTCTAATTCTTCTTCGCGCTAATTTCTCTCCCGCCTAACGCATCCACGGTAATATTCCCGGGTTATAACGTATCCCCGCGGTAATTTACGCGAGATTTTTAAATCCAACGAGAGAGAAAAAGAACCTCCCGGAGAGCGTTAATTCGTTGTTCGGAAATGCGCGCACGATAGGATAAGAAGCGATACGACGCGACGCGATAACCAAGGTACGAGCGTCCGTAAGTTGCCGCGAGAAACGTCATACGCGACGTTTTGTTACATTTATACGGTGCATAAAGTTTAATGCGATGGAGTTAATAAACACGTTCCCTTACCGACGACGTTCATGGTGGCATAAACTATGGCCGTGTGGAAGGAAGGAGCGTCGGCTGATACCTCGCAGCTGTACGTACCCGCCGCGTCCAATTCCAATTTTGTCAGCGCGACCTGCGTCGCATTACTCTCAGGCTTCTGCAACAGAAGCGGGGGGTGGGGGTGGGGGGAGAAGTTCATTGAGACCGCTTTACCTGAAAACGTACTCTTCCCTTTCTGCCACTCGTTCCGGCTTTACGCCCGAGCGACGACGGTGCTTATTTAGGAAATTACGCATACGCGCGCAATCGACGCGCGTGTACGTATACATTATTAGCGTATATATATATATATATAAACCCCGCGCCGCGCGCTCGCTTTGTCGCGACGATTTTCAAGAGCGTCGGAGGAAGATACGGCGACGACGGGGATCGATCAATCGCAGGGACAAAAGCATATCGTCCGCATTGTTTTTGTCGAAACACGACGATCCATTCACGGACGAAAGACGAAAACTGGACCGCGATATTATTTCTCCGCGCGATATCGATTACCGTACGACGATGTGTCACTTTGTTTGCGAATGAGCTTTAACCGCGGATAGTCGGTACGGCGAACGAATTCGTAGGCGGGGATACTACCGACTCGATACTGTTTACGAGAGACATTATGCTTTGTAACGGTATCGGGAGCGAGGGGTGGGGGGCGGAGTAATTCGCGTCGTGACGACGCGCAAAAATTTCTCCCAACGTATCGCGTTCCGTTTGCACAGCGGAGCGCGTCTCCGTGGAGATTTTCTTTTACGGGATAGAGCCCGACCCTTGTATCAGAGAGAGGGGGGGGGGGGGCAAAATCAATGAAATAACTTCGAGAATAATCCCAGAAGTTTTAGTCCCCGGCAAACGTACCCACCGATGCAACGGGAGATTAAAAATAACGAGTACCGACGGTCCTCCATTCGATTATTATCCGCTCGATGCATTAATTCCAGTTTGCATTTAATAACGTAACGAGAAATCAGCTTTTCTTTCACGGTTAGAAAATATCTTGCAACGCTTACAATCGCCCGCCGTCAGCCCCTCTCTCCTCGTCTACCCCGCCACCTCATCCACGACGTTCTTTTCTTTCGCGCTCATTGAGAAAAGCCGCGAGAGGCCGTAAACTCCAAATTCACCAAGTTCGTCGAAACGAGCGATATCTCCCTGCCATATTTCACAGCTTTCGGTTATTGTTCCATCCAACTTACTCGGCTGCAATAAATCCACGGGCGTTTTTCTCTCCGTGCGTCGGAAAGGTTCTCGGGATCCCGCGAAACCCCTAAGGGGTGCGAGAATTGTGCGAGCAGCGGTGCGGCGGGGTTAGAAGGGATCGAGGGGAAGGGGAGGAGGGAGGAGGAAAAGGAGGTTGAAAAACTCACCTTCACCGTCAAGTTCCCGATGGGGAAAGTCTTGACGACCGGGGTCTCGTTCGGGGCATAGCGATAAAACTCTCGACCCCCTTTGTACCACTTGACGGCGTATAACGGATCCCCTTCGGTGTCATACCAACATTTCAGTATCGCCGAGTCACCCTTCTTCACGGCCGTCGGTATCTGGATGCGCACTTCCCGCAAACCGGAGCAAATTCCTGCGACAGACAGTTCTCGTTTCAGCTTTTTAAACGCTCCCTCGATCATATTGGCCGTGTTCGGCTTTAAATTGAGGAAAAAAAAAACTAAAATGAAGGAAGAACGTGCGCTGCTGGGAGAGGGAGGTGGTGGGTTGCTGCTGGGAAACTGCACGGGGAGGGGGGGGGGTAGGTTAGGGAGGGTGCGCTCTCTTCCATCGGTGCCGAGGTAAACGCGCGCGCGGCTCGGGAAATTAGGTTGTTAAGATTTAATCCGACAGAGGCATTTTAAGCGTCCTTGTCCCAGCGTCATAGGGGAGCGAAATATACGGGTGTAGCGTATTAAGGGATGGGAGATTTAAATTAGCCGCGCTCTCTCTTTATACCCGGCGCGCCGGTAGCGTCGGTTCGCTGGTACCGCGACGTCCCGTCGACCGACGGTACAAGACGAGATCGTTAACGCTCGTAACGAAAGTTCGTTCGACGAGATCCCCACGACCGTGTATACATACTCCCGCCGCTCATCTTTATCTCGACCGGAGTTTTAATTTAATTCACGATTGTACCTGCGTCGACGGACTATTTAAGACGTTCCCGCGGAGAATTCATTATGCCCCCGAAGGGGGAATTATTTGACGAGGGAAAGGTTTTCTGCAAAAATAACAATGGGGTAGATTAAAAGCGGGTTGAACGTCGGTGCTCCCAATCGATATTACCGCGGAAATTGCGATAGTTCGTTACCCCCGGTAGCGATTTTGACTTCAGACTCGTTCCGCGGCCAAATTCGTTTCGCGAACGGCCGCGATCGTTTAGCGCGCGCGCGCGCGCGCGCGCTCGGGGTGCCGAATGATTATCGCCGAATGTGTGCCGATAGATTAGTAATTTCGATATTGTCATAAATCCTGGCGTAGAATTCCATTAGAGCAAATAACGCGGGAATCCACTGAAATCCGGGAGTAATTAAACGCGGCTACGCGGCGGAATCTGTTGCTGATTATGAATAGCATTCACGCGACGCCTCTTTGCGGTCGCCGACAGAATTTTCGCGCCCCGCGAGGCGAGAGGGAAGAATTGCTCTCGCGTAAGGAGCATGACGAGCTTCTGAATAAATCGGGTCGCTTGCTCGAGAGAATTACTCCATATCCGTATAAAAGGGGCGATTCCCATTTAAAGTTCCGCTCTATTCACGACACTTGCGTCGCGGAGCGTCGCGCGGTACTGTATGGAAAATGACAATTGTACCGTCTTGTTATAAAAAAAAAGGGAGAGAGCGAGGGAGAGGGAGAGAGAGAGAGGGAGGGATAGAGGGCGAGCGAGCGAGAGAGAGAGAGAGAAAGAAAGTAAAAAAGAACGTGGGAAAAGGGAAACGGGAGGAGAGGTCGAAACGTACGCGACGAACTTTCAAAGTATTTGCGACCACGATAAACACGGGTTGGCGTGTTTCAAAGCTTTGCATCCACGGATCCGACTTACATTTTTCATTCCTCGTATAAGAGCGTGTGTCGGGTTAACACTCGTCGTGCAAATAGAAAAAAAAAAAATACACGACAATCTCCCGTGGCACGGTACGGAGATAAAAAAAAAAAGAGCGAGAGAGAGAGAGAGAGGGAGGGACGTTGCTTCGCTCGTCGCTGGAATCGCTACAATGGAATCGACAGTTCAATGTTGCACGATCGTATTTCATGTCGCAGCGTACCGGCATCGATGTTATACGTTACAGCCCGCTGAAAAGATCTTTCGCGGAAAAAGATAAGCTTATTCTGTTACGCCGCGAAAGTCGTAAAACTGAGGATGTATTCGATTACGCGATACAGTTTTTCCGCGTTAAATTTCCTTTCTGGTGGGAGGAAATTCAATAAAGTGGCAATGAAATAAGCGGGGCGCACGATTTGTTGTATCGCGCGAAGTGGAGCGAGAGTGCCCGTGGAATCATGCCCGTTGAAGCAGCATTAACGCAATTATCCATTGACACGATTATTCGTCAAATTGATTAAAATTCTATTATGTAAACGCCTGTTCGATTCGCGACTCCCCGAATGAGCTTATCATCCTCCGCTCGGACTCTAGAATCTTCCTGCACGTTTGGCAACTACTGTTGAGCTCGGTCGCATCGACGAACGACAATGCCAGCCCCCACGTACGTGTATCAACCGATTCGCCGGCTTTCAAACTCTTTCCGGTTTTGTGTAAACTAATTTCGTGCTTTCGCGGAAGGACGCGATTGCCGGCGAAATTATTTGCTCGCCGATATATCCGCGAATTGAGCCATTCCGTTCCACGACGTGTAAACCGGATGAATATTCCAACGCGCATCGAAGATTGTATCGGAAACATAGTCCGTACACTCCGTACGGTATATTAGAGTTCAATCGATACACGTGCACGGTGTCGAGGGAACGAAATTACAAAACTGTTTGTAATTTCATCGCGACTGTCGAGCAGCGATTCTCGCCGTCTGGAATTTCGCTTCCGGAGCCACATTCTTATTTACACCGTTCGATCAATTATAGTTTCGATAAATCGTTTCGTCTGACTCCTCGATACGACGCCGAACGTACAGGTGAACGACAGCGAGTACATATTTACGCGTGACGTTTTATCAACGGCACGTCGGTCTTGTTTAATCCGGCCGATACCTGTTTCCGAATCTGTCTCTTTCCCGTGTCCCAAAAAAAAAAAAAAAAAAAAAGGCACGATAATACACATCAAAACAGCGTGCAACCCGCTACGTAATATAATATAATACGATCTAAAAATGAAATTTTCATAATGGAATCACGAAATTATGGACTACGCATTGTTCCCCGGAGTTATTATTATTATTACCGCCCCCCCCCCCCTCAGCATTGTTTTGTCGCGGTAACAACGGAAATTTAATGAATACACTTTCTACACAACAAAATTGTTTGCGCGAGAGCCTAATACCCGAACATTCGTACCATCAGCCTCGATCCGATTACCACGGCTACTTAACCCACTCCAAAGACGGGTGAGGGGGAGGGGGTTAAAAAAAAGAGAGGAAAAGAAAACAAAGGATGAATTTAACCTCCCACGTAGGTAAGCGAGAAGACTAAGAAAACGTAGGCGGGACGCGGTGACAATTAAACTAAAAACACCATTCATTCTCCTTATTAACTTCAATAAAACCCGCCGCGAGGACTCTTCACTCGACGAGAGGATTTCGCCACTTAAAAACGGGGCCCCCGACTTCCCGTCGCTGGCCAGCCGCAACGGCAACCCGTGCATCTTTGCGCTAACGAGTGCAAGGAACTCCGCTAATCCATACAGGATACGATACGTCGGGGCAACGGCCCGCGAGGACGAGAAGGACGATTGGCGAGGGTCAGCCCCGAGGCGGACGGAGAACGAAAGAAAGAAAGGAATCAAGGAAGCGAGGAAGGAAGGAAGCAAGGAAGGAAGGAAAGTAGGAAAGCTCGGTAGTTTCGTAGGTTCGCACGTACGTGTGCTAAAAGCGAAACGACGGCGTGCAAAACCCCCCAGTCGGCGGCTACGACGGGAAACGAAACGACACGATCGTCGACGCGACACGGTAAACGTACACGATAGCAGGGACTCACCCGCGATATGAACCAGCAGAAGGATTTTCAGTTCCATCGGTAGGCTCCTCTCGCCGATCAGCACGTCACGGCAGCACACGGCCTCTACGCTTGTCGTCCGTAGTATTAGATCTCCGTTGTTCGTTCGTCCCCGGTGTAGTGGTATCGCGGCCGGCGCGACGCGTCTCTTCGCATGTCGGGGATAATGGGGGGGCCCCTTGTCACTTCCTTCTTTTTTCTCTCTCTCCTCGGCACCCTCGGTGCGCTTTACACGTCGTACGAGCGTGGCAACATCCCCCTTACATAATAAGCTACGTCGCTGCCCCGACGGAACCTTGGATACGAGACGGGGAGTCGGTGTGCGCGAGAGAGAGTGAGAGAGTGAGAGAGAGAGAGACACAGCGGGTGAGGAAGAGAGAGAGAGAGGATGAGAGAGTTGCGAGAGCTACGTCCTCCCGATGACTTATTCCCCGATGGTATGTGCGCGCGCTCTGCGGACCCCGGCTCTTCTGGCGATGGTACTCTCCCTCGGTACCCCCGACGCGTTTCGCGCAGAATCAATTTCCTTGCAAAACGACGTCGAGGAGCGGCGCGAATGCGCGAGCGCAATCGTGGATGCCGCGCTTGCGCTCCGTACGCGACGCTCGACGTCTTCTCTGTGTGTCGGGGCTTGGGCGGACGGAGGGTGGGTGGGAAAGGGGGGGGGGGCAGGGGAGGGGACGGTTGGTTCACGGGGCGGGGGAGGACGACCACTTCGTCGAGGAGAGAGGACCGCTTTCGCGAGTGTGTACGCGCGTGTTCGTTGAGAGGGTGTACTCGCTCGGAGACTGTGTCAGTGAAATCTGGCCCACCGATAGATTCCGAGCAACCCCGAGCCGATAGGCCAACCCTCCTCTCGCCACTCTGTCTCTTCCCAACGATTTCTTTCTCTCTTACCTTTACGCTCTGTTTCTCTCTCGCTCGCTCTCTCTCTCTCTCTCTCTCTCTCTTCCTCGCTCTATCTCTCTCGCACGCGCAGCTTGGTGTGTATTCAGACGATACGAAAGCGCGCGCGCGCGCATACACACAACACCCTGCCCTCCCTCCCCCCTCCCCCGCCCCGCCGCCCATCTTGTGTGCGAAACGCAAAACTTCTACGGCGCGCTTTCGTCTCCTCGATATGGATGCATCTATCCTCCTTTTCTTTCGCGCTATTGTTCTCTTTTGGCTTTTTGCGGGTACCGAGAATCTCTTTACGACTCGCCTGATATGAGAGAGAGAGAGAGAGAGAGAGAAAAAAAGCCGACTGGTATTGTAAATGATATTACAGCGGAGTGGTTTTGCGGGTAGGTAGAATTTGTAACGTAGATCCGTATACCCTTTTCGATGGATTCCGCTGAGAATCTTTTCGTATCTTCTACGTATCGTCTGGGTTAAATCGCGGCCCACGCTTGGAACCTGAAAATCGTTTCGTGTAATTGAATCGGTGAAAGGAAGAACAGTACATGCTAGCCCCGATAATCTCGATTCGAGATAATCAAGTTCAAAGTTGTAAAAATGTGTAGGCTACATGATATTGACTTTAAAAGCCAGCTAACTTTACGGCTGCTTCCTCTAAGTTTCCATTGATCTATTAATGTTGTCATCGGTGACCAAAAATTTTATTTCTGTGCTAAAAAATTGTAATGAAATCATCGGACAAGTACTGTTATTCCCCTCAAGTACGATAGGGTGATCAAAATGTTCATTCTACGTTCCTCATTTACATATTATTGCGCAAAAAACGATCCGACCAACTACGGTACTCAACAGAACTAACCCATGGGACAATTATTATTTTTTTATTATTATTTCTTTTTTATGATGATAAAGTGATAAGAAAAACGAGGCCGAAAGGATGCTATGCGGAAGCTCTAGCGGCGGAGCGGGAAAATAGTAGTATTAATCGACAAGTACTGTTCTTCCAACCATACAAATTTAAAACATGCCTTAAACCGATGAAAACAGGCTGGTACAGTACTGTTCTTGCAATCGACATTTAAATCTACGTGCATCGAACCAACTCCGACAAAAAAATAAAAAGAATTAAAACGGTGGAATTTATCGGTCGGAAACAAGGCGGAACCAGTACCGTCCTTCTTCTCACCGATTCAATTGAGATTTTCAATTACCCAACGATACACGAACGCTAGCGGAGAGAGTATTATTTTCGCGAAAACGATCTTGGGATTTCGGTTTTCCGGGAGCCTCGGGTACGATGCAAAAGTCTTTCCTACCAGTTCTTTGACTTTTCCATCCTACGCCACTGGGTGTATCTTTCCCTTCCTTGCGTTACGCGCGTTTATCAAATACACGGTTACACCGGTATTCCGTCGCGTTCCTCGTAAACCAATACCGTTGAGACTGTTTGCGTGCATACGCGAGTAAAATCTAGCCGACCGATAGATTCCGAGCCAACCCCCTAGCAGCCCTAGTCCAACCCTCCCACGTTCCTCGGCTCGATCGTGTCTGTATTCACGAAAAGGCAAGTATCCCTCGTGTGTACGCGTCGCGCGAAACTTACGCGCATTACTGTACTTTCCAGGCTTGTTTTTCGATTTTGAAGTTATCCCGTCGTCGTCGACGGTGTCGTGCAACGACGTTTTATATACCGGGGGCGAAGAATTTCTCCAACCTTCCGAGAATTACGTCAAAATTTCCACCGGGGGCGGCGAGATTACGCTATCCCGTGGAATCTCGACGGATACTTTCGATTGCATCGGTTTCCTATCGGTGCTCGACGAAAATGCGGTGAGAAATTTCTATTCCCCCGATCGGGGCCAGAATCCTAGTCGCAATTTTTCCCCTTAAACATCACCGCCAAGACGATTTAATTATTTAGAACCACTGCGGTGTAATTGGAAACACCTCGGGGATAGTTGAAATACCGCGTCGGCGGGTACAACGGAAAAGAATAATAATTATTGTTTGCGGAACACTATACTTTTAATTTGGACCAACGTTGCTTTGGTTACGCGAAACTTTCAGCTGCTCTTCGAGGAGCCAGCTGGAAGGTTTTTCTACCAGGCTTGAGTTCGACGCGAAACTTCGTCGGTGGGCTACTTTTATCTTCTCCGTCCCTCTCCTTCCGTTACTCTTTCCTACCTGACTTTCTCTATTATTCCTCTTTACCTGTTATTCCACGCTCATCCCTTAAGCTAAACGCAAAGATGCCAAGGATAAGAGGCAGAGCGATAAGTGTCGTTCGCGTGGAGGGGATTGCCGGTGATAAAGGAAATTGATTCCTCGATAAAGCAAAAAGATAAATATAATAACAGACAACGGGGAAAAAAATTGCCAAATTATTCGCTGAACCGCGAAACGTTGAATAACGCGCATTTGGTCGTGCATGCGTTAAATTAAAAATCCGAGAGGACAGGCCACGTTTCTCCGCTCAACTCTTTCTCTTCCCGTTCGTCTCTTGCCTCGTAGTCGCCGACCCCTCTGTGTACCTTGTCTCACCGCTGTCGTCTAAACGAAAAGGGGGAAATAACGAGGGATGGCGCGCTTTGTTTGAGGTCTCGAAAATGTGATTGTTTAAGCTGAAGCGTCGGCTAATCCAGAATTGTTGTGCGGACGAAGCCGTACGCTCTTCCTATCTAACCGAAATGCGTTTATGTTTATTCATTAATCTTGAAACGCCGAGCACTGTTCATTCGTTTCGCGAGCGCTTCGTTTTCATCGTAGCTTCTCTTCAGCACAGCGGTCCATCCACTCTAACGGTCTTTTCCGAAACAAGCGCATTAATTATTTCTTTGAATTTATTTAGGACACCGGCCCGCCTAAATGTTGAAATTAAAAATATCACGAACTCGCCCGCGCGTCATTGCTATGTTCGCTCGCTTTTGCAAACGGTACGAAGGTGATTCGCTTAAACTCGAGCGTGGAGAAATATTTCTACGCGCCGTTGTTTTTACCAAAGACACTAACGACGCGAGCATGTTTTTTGTTTTTTTTTTCGAAATCCCGAACGATAAACGAATATGAAGAAATATTTAGAGCGTTCGAGTTGGCCGCTGCATAGCCGATACAGCGTTATTCGTACAATCAAAAACTGAAATTGATTATTGCCCGTGCGTTCGTTCGAGCCGCTCCCGTTGGCAGCAGATGTAAATCAAATTATCCGTTAAACGTCATTACGATTAATATTCAAATGACGCTCGGTTCGTCAAAAGAAATTACTCGGGTATCGAGCGTGGTGGAAACAATTGTTTAAGGAGGGTGCGTCGGGAATATAGGAAACTTCGGATGCATCGATGTCGCCTGTAATTTACGTGCAATGCGAAAACTTCTGCAGCCTCCCGTTATTTCCACCCTTCCCCCCCCCCCCATTCCCATTCCCATTTCCCCCGCTCGTACGGCGTCTGTTCTCCGCATTCACCCCCCTTCGTATACGGATTCTTCCCGTTGCTCGGGTACTGGAGGGCGAGAGGAGGGGAGAGGAGAGGAGAGGAGAGCGGGATGACGTGTCTATATTAAGATCTGGAAAATGTAATTGCTTAAGCGGGGACCGCATCGCGGTGGTAATATGTGCCCCATGAAAACAGTTAACCGTTTCGATATTGGCCCTTTTCAGCCGATGATCGATGCAGGCCAGAAATATCTCTTAATGAAATGACGCCCGGCGTCGACGGTGTCACGCATAAGTATGTTTACTTCGCTCCCATCACTTAAGAGAAGCGAGTACACCGAGAAGAGTAAATTTGTTTCTTTCCAAGTTCGCGTCCGTTTTCTACGATGCTGTTTTCCTCTCTTTTTAAACCGTAGAAACGTCTCTCCGTCCTCGAAGTTTACCGAACGATCGACGCGGACGCGAGCGTCTCCGGCGTCTCGTTGTTGTTTCTTTTTTTCTTTTTTCGTTCAATTTGTCTCGGTGAAACCGTCCTCGACGCCTCGAAATTCTACCCGGTTAACGTTATCAGTGTTATTTCGTTGAAAGCTGCCCGCTAGGATCCTACCTATCCAACGTCTTCTGATCAAAGAAACGTGAACGCTAGATGCCAAAGGTCGCGTTACATCGAGTATTAAAGAAAACAAGTTTTCCGTAAAAAGAGGGAGGGGTGGGGGGTGGTCCTTTGAACTCGTGAAATGGGACGGCTCTCAGCTATGATAAAGCAACGAATAAAGGAGACACCTTACCGCGCGGCGTTTACGCCTTGATTAACGGAACGCCGGTGATCAAAGTAGGATTAAAGAAGGAGAGAAAGAGAGAATGGGCAAATATTTCTACTTCTTAGTTCACGTGCGCCGCGAACGCAGCGGAACGACGGTCGGCTTTGCATTTAGAAATGAGGATACCGCGAGCGGAATAACTTCGGATTTCTTTGACCCAAGGGGAAAAGGAACGCCGAAGGACAAATTCCGAAATGCGGTCACGTGCTCCAGGTGGGTAGGTTAGGGGAGGGGGGGGGGGGATGAGAGGGGTGGTTTTGGTCGACGGTGCTCAGCTAGACGTTACCGCGGGACTTAAGTAAATCTCCGTGTCGCCCTATGGAATCCGTGGGATTCACGAGTGCCAAGGTGAGGGAGACGATGAATTTCGTGTATCGTTTCGCGAAGGCAGCTCGTTGATCAGCGTCACCGTAAGGGGGGGAGGGTAGATCTTGATTTCACGTGCGTCACGGTACGCACGGTCAATGAGCCGACGTTCAATGGAGTTTCTTGGTCATTAAAGTACCATTAGCGAGGTACTTGTCCATCATGGAAATTAATGTCTAAATCTCCTTACGCGACCCCGGTGAAAACGGGGCCAACTCTATCCTCCTCGTCGTTGTTTTCTTCTTTATTCCTTATACGGTAACCCGACACGTATGTATATATACGTGTACGACGCGGGGAGTTAACGCAACGACGATTCCCCTTGCGTTCACCCTTCTTCTCTTCCTCCCCTGTCCTACCTGTCTCTCTCTCTCTCTCTCTCTCATCCCCGAAAGGAAAAGTTACGAAACGTCGTTTCGAATTTCAGCGATGTGCGCAGTTTTCGGCGCGCGAACGAGGATCAACGGTGTGTATATGTATAATATCAACGACGATCGGCCTTGCCGAGCGTGTCGAATTGCGCGAAGCGTGCGATACGGGAGACGGAAGTTAATCTTGAATTCTCTTTGAGATACAGTGTCGAAAAAAGAACGTACGCGGCGTGGAATCAAGGCTACGCGTGGCACGAACGGTAAAATCGATATCGGGGCAGAGACGCGAGCGACGAACAACGTCGACGAAGCGTGGAGCGGTGAAATTTCTTTCTTTTTCTTTTTTCTTTTTTTTTTATTTCAACTACGCGGCAGGAGCAATTTGGGTTACGTTTATCGGTCGGACTCGTCGATTCGTCGGTAGATCGGCGCGATAACGAGGCGGGCGAATCAAAAGAGGGGGGGGGGGGGGGGGGGGGATCGCTTTGTCATTCGAGGGTGTACATAGAGGTACGGTGGGAAGGTAAGCGCGTTTCCTTATCGGTTTTATCGTACCTTATCGCTTACAAAATAGATCGTAGCTCGGTAAGCGGTACGTACTTTACGTACGTACGAAACAGAGGGAAACCGGGCATAGCTACCGCTATGAATTACTTCTTCTTTCAACCCCCGTATAGACTGAATAAGCGTTGTAATATGTTACGCCGTCTCGGGGTTAAATAGCATCTTTCGGGCATTATACTCCCGAGTATATGGATCTCCGAGTTTTGCGGGGGAAAACGGGCATATTTCAATGGACGCGCGTTACGTTTCTTAAGTTACCCGGTCGAGGCAGAATTATTTACGATCGTAAAGATCTCGTGGCATGTCGGGATCGTAAAAACCCGTTTCTCTTCTGCCAACGCGACTCGTTTAACATCGGAATTGCTCCTATCGATAGCGCGACACCTTCAGGGATACGGCTAGAAGAGAGAGAGAGAGAGAGAGAGAGAGAGAGAGAGAGAGAGCGACAAGAAGAAAATAGAAGAAAGAAAATAAAAGAATTAGGTCTCGCGCCTACTTACTACCGCGTCATAAACAAGATACGTCAACCGACGGGTTGTAACTCGGTAACCAAATGCAATCTACCGAGATTCCTGATAACGTACCTGCTGTGCAGGCGAGCGTTTCAAGCTCTTATCTCCGTGTTCTCGCCGCTGTACGTTTAAAGAGATTCGGCGGATTACATTAGGAAATCATTGAACCGGGAACTTAAACTGCATTTGGCGCACGTATCGACGTTCTCGGATGAAAATTGAATTTCGTTTGGTAATCTCTCTATCCAGAAATTCGTTAGCACGCGTTAAATCGCTCTCGTTGTATCAACGAGACATTATATTCCAACGCTAGAGATCGCTAATTGCCGCTATTATCCGAATTCTTCTCGCTCTATATATTCCGGTGAGCGAGATAATACCGCGAAGGTAGGTCGCAAACTTGCGATCCAAAGAAAGGTTGCGGCACGGCCCTAACGTTTAACCCGAATGCCGTCGCGACGACCGAGCATTTCGCTAGCGCGTCACCGAGGCAAGGTCAAGGGCGAAGGTGTCTTCGAGATTCGCCGACGTGACGCGGATGGTTTAAGGTCGCTTTCGGGCCAGACTCCGTGACCCGATATAGGTAACCGGTACGTACAACCATCCACGCGACAGACAGCGAGACACGCGTGCAAATACTAGTACTCGCGACGATACTCGCGCGACGCCTCGAATACTCAAACGACGCTCGTCGCTAATTTATGAATCGTTCCTAGACGCGACGATAAACAAACGCAACGCTCTTCGAACGACGATTAACGACGCGTTATATATATATCCTAGCGAACGAGGCGTCGCGCGAAAGAAACTTTCCGAAGGCTTCGTCGCGACGCGGCTGGTAAGCGCGTCGATTTTAACGAGCGATCTCGTATTCCTAACGAATTCCACCCTAAGTAAGCCTAAGTCATTAACGATATCGGCGGTTTATCGTTCGAGGAAATATTCCCCGACGATAGGGATCGCTATATCGGTTATACCACGCGCGCGACGTCGTGCGTGCGTGCGTGCGTGCGTGCGTGCGTGCTAGCGCACACCCAACGACGCGACGGCGTACACGGTACTATATCGGGGCGTCGCGACGCCTGCGCGGGTTTCCGCAACGATCAGCTGGCTGGAAGGTTCTATCGCGCAGACAGGAGGGTGGGGGGACGGGGGTGAAACGAGGGGAGAAGCGTCGGCGAGAGAGAGAGAGAGGGGGTGGCGTGAGAGCGGAGGAAAGCAGTTGAAGAGAGAGGAAGCGGCGGTGCACACCTATCAGCCATCCCAAGCAGCAGAGACGTCGTAGGACGTTCCCCGGTCGGTATCTACGCGCGTTTGTTTTTTCGGCAAGGGGGTTAGTTCGTCGTTCTCGGTCCCGATCACCGTAATCAACGTTTTCGTGCCCGTCGTCGTCGGCGTCGACTGCCCCGACGAGGTGAGCAGCGTGTGTCAGCGATTTGAGCCGCGCAGTGCTGCCGTGACGCTCGATCGAAGCGGGTCGTCGACAGAAAAAAAAAAGAAAAAAAAAGAGAGAGAAAGGGGGAAACGTACTTCCAATGAGACCGTCGAAACTTCACGATGCTCTGGCTTCGACGTCGTCCGTTTCCATCCTCGTCAACGTCGTCCCGGCTCTCCTTACCCCATCGCGATTACAACGCGATTACACTCGAGCCTCGTCGAGCGTCAGCGTGAAGATTTGAGAGTGACCGCTTCGTTGCTTCGTCCGGATCCGCGCGTCACGCGAAACGAGGAGAAATCGGGTATCCGTGAATTCTTGACGAGGGGAGGAATCAGAGATAAGTGGCGCGATGTTCTGCTTGTCAGTAGTACGCGGCGTTCTTTCGTAATCGCTGTCCAAAGAGGATCTTCGGATTATCGGGATAGAGCTCAGCGACAATCGAGAGAGAGAGAGAGAGAGGGGTGTTTTACGAGATGATACGCATGGATAATGGTACGGCCGTTTAAAAGCAGCAGCAGCAGTAGCTACGAAGGAACGACGGGTGGCGAAGGGACGAGGGAGGGATCGTGAGGATTTTCTTTTGGAATCGCGACCTCGTTTACCATCGAGACGGTGAGTTATGCTCGAAATGAAACGGTGATGATACTCGAGATCCTCCGCTCGTGGACGGATAACGATTAGTACGTGACGTTTAGGCTATCCGATCGCACGTAGTGGCGCGAAAGGAACGCGAAACTGTAGCATTATCATCGTCAACTTCGTTCTCGTTGCAGCTACACCTGGCCCCGGGAGAATTCGCTCGTCGATATACTGGCTAACAAAACCGCGGTGATTCGGTGTACCGTCTATCGGCGGCGCGCGGTAAGTACCAAAACAAATCCCCCTCAAGTAGTTCGTAGCTATCTATGGTCAGACGCACTTTAACCAGACAAAACGGGTTTCGTTCGGATGGCGCAGGTAACCTACGCGCTCTCTCCAACAGCCTCGCGAATAGGAGAACGAGGTATCGGAAGAACTAGACGCCCGAGAAGCTATAACTGAAAATAAATATAGAACGTTTGGAGCGTGTCTGGATAAAGCTCGTGAGTTACGAGGCGGAGGAATATCGAGTGGATCCCGCGGTGTTGTTTGTCTTTCTGGCAAGGGAAGTCGATGGACCGTGACGTTATCGAGAGAACTTCGAAGGATTTAAATAAATGCTACGGTGAAATTGACGGGGGAGGTTTTAGAAAAATATATATTCGTTGTTTGACGGTGTACGATCGAGAGAAGCCGACGATCGATGGAGGGAGTTCCAGTTTCTACCGCGAGATAAAGGATAACGAGGAGTAGCCATAATATTCTGCGGTTTTTCATAACGATATTCGTTATCTTTACGAGCGTTTGCCGTTAGACCTGGTGAGATAGAGAAAAAGGTCAGGGCGACGATGGTTTGCGAGGTAAGCAACGTGAACTCGAGATCGTACAGATACGTGTTAGCGTAAAAATCAAATCTACGGATTACCGAAGTAGCCGAAGAAGCTATCTAAGCGTATGAGAAAAGAAAGATCGAGGGAATCGAACTGATAATTATTCTCAAACAAAAACGTCTTCCACGTGTTCTACGACTACACAGGAGTCTCTTAGAAACTTTGCGAAAGTAGAATGAGCGATGCGCGTCTCGAATGATTTTGAAGAGTAAATAAACCAAGAATAGACGAATCACGGAGATATACGTATAAAGAGCGTAACGAGTAGCAAAAGAAGAAATAAAGAAGCAATCGTGGGGATAGAGAAAGAACGGGGAGGGTGAAAACTCCTAGCCAGGTTCGTTCGTAACCGGAGTTCCCTTCTGATGGTACACCGAGTCTCTCGCCGCCGATGGACGAGAGCGGGCGACGACCGCGGTCCCCGCGAAGAGCATCGACGTCGTCGACGTCGCGTAACGTCGCTATGGCTCCACGTGCCGTTCGCGCGATGATCCAGCTCGCCGTTTTTCTCTTCGTCGTCGTCGGGTGTCCGGGAATCTGTCGTGCCGGACTGACGAGGTACTACGAGCCCGAGAACAACGAGCAACAACCGAGACGCGTACCGGCCGACGATTATTCCATTCACGGACCGATCGTCGACGATCACGATCTACCCGACGATCTACGGGAACCTTATCCGGGAAAGAGCTTCGGACCGATGGGACCGATCGATCGATCGGTGTCGGACGACGTTTCGTTCAGAAGCTTGTCGTCGGGTAATGGCGACGTCGCCCATTCCGTCGAGTCGAAAATCTCGTCTCACGGCAACGGTGAGAACGTCGAGAGACACATGTCGCCGAAACCCGAGTACAAGATCGTTACGGTGGAGTTTCATCGGGTCGAGACGCCATTTCTGATCGGCATATGGATCTTCTTCGCCAGCATCGCCAAGATCGGTAAGGAAACACAGCTCGACGGTAATTAATTGCGATCGTTGCTTTAACTTTTAACCCCCCCCCCCAAGTTTTGGAAATGATACACGTTTGTTTTGGGGCGAGAATCGTTGCGGAGGGGGTTCGCTCGACTCGAGTTTCGCGAATATTTTCGTCGAAGTTGATTGCGGTGAAAATAGAAAAATATTCGGTGAACGAATCCGATACCGTGATTAATGGTAATTGGAAATCAAATTTTCGAACGCTGCTACGTCAATTCCTGTCTCTGTTGTTTTTCTTTTTTTTTGGAGCTTTGAAATTCATTGGAAAACCTTTCTCGCCCGTAGATTTCAGTCGTAAAGAGGATATTGGATTGACGTTGAAAAGCTGGAAAGCTTGACTTTTGATCACGGTTTTTTTCCTAGATCCGATCGTCGCTTCGAATATTTGTATAGTCTTTTCCACAGGGAACGTCCAACGGAACGAACGTGTACTTCCCCCTTTTTTTTATTTTAATTCAACGGATATGTATCTTTTCACGAAACGGGAGAACCCGGCCCCGTATACTCTCGACGGGATCGTTCAAAAATTAAAAAGTCCGTTCCACTCGTTTCTAGTAAAAAAAATTTCAAATCCAAAGAAAGATTTGAAACGCTCGAGTCGACCGTATCGTCCTCGAAAGCATAGGGATCAAAGCGTGCAAGAAATCTAACAAAAATCAAATATAATTTCTCTTCTTAGTAATTTAAGAATCCCAATCAAAAGAAAATCGCTAAATTACGATCGTTGTACACGCAGGCTTCCACATGACGCCGAGACTCAGCAAGATCTTTCCGGAATCCTGTTTGCTGATCGTCGTCGGCGTCGTCGTCGGTGTCTTACTGTTCCAGGCGAGTAGCGTCCACGTGTCGCCCCTGACGCCCGACACGTTTTTCCTGTACATGTTGCCGCCCATAATCCTGGACGCCGGTTACTTTATGCCGAACCGACTGTTCTTCGATCACCTCGGGACGATTCTCCTCTTCGCCGTCATTGGGACTATATTTAACACGCTGTCGATAGGTCGGTAAAAAAAAAAAAGAACAAAAACAGAAGGAAGAAAAAGAATCGTGTCGTCGTTTAAAAAAAATGGCCGAGCGTCGGGCAGAATTTTTCTTTCTTCGAATACCTGATTTTTGTCACCTATCTAAAATAGTATCATCGCGGCGTCGCCGTTACATTCTTCCACTCTCGTCGCGCGTCCGTGAAAAACGTCGGTAGGAAACGCGATTAGGCGTACACGGGAATACGCGCGTAAAAATAGCGCTCGCGCGAGTGGGCGAGTAGGGACGCGCACGCTCCGAAGCGAGTGCAGCGAGAGAGGAAAACGCGCGCGTGCGGCATCTGTCAAAAGTGTCAAAACGCCCACGTTTCCTCTTAAAGCTTCGCCGAAAATCGCGATTTCTCAACTCGAGCGATCGATGACGTTATCGATGCAACGACGCGATACGCGTCGCGTGATCAAAGATCGGAATATCGATAGGCGCATCCGATTCGGCGGAACGATTATATGTTTCGTTTATCGTCGACGTCTAGACTGCAGATATTGTGCAAACGTATGGTTTTGGGAGACGTATGGTTTTAGACACGTAAGCGAAAGGAGAAATTTGTCTCGTCATTGTAACGTTCTGAAATAATGTTTTGCGTATATTTAACGTATAGATTATCTCTGTTCGTTCGAGATACTCGCTGTGTCCCCCCCCGCAGAAGATACGTATTTGCATGAAATTCGCAGTCCGGTCATGACTTTATCTCGGTATACCGCGATACCTTCATTAGTCCTAATGACTAACGAGAATTTAAAAAAAAAACCACTGCCAGATTCGCGTGACGGGTGGATATTGTCACGAGATTCGTGTTATTTTTCTCCGACTTGTTACGACTCTGCTATCTTCATCCGAATACTTAAATTGGCGAAATTGAGTGGAAAGTAGCTGCACGACAATGCCCTTTTTGCCGACTCGCCGATCGTTAAAAATTTATCCGATCGAAAGAGCTTTCGATGAATCGATTCCGAACGCGGTTATAATTTTATTCCAGGAACGGACGATACTCTCGCGATTATTCTTATCGCGCGATCGATGCCTATCGTTTCGTAAAATAATTCCTTCGCCCTTCTCTGTTCAGGTGCGTCCTTGTGGGTATTAGGTAAGAGCGGACTGTACGGCTGCGAGACGCCGATCCTGGACATGTTTTTGTTCTCGGCGTTAATTAGCGCCGTCGATCCTGTCGCCGTGTTGGCAGTTTTCGAGGAGATTCACGTTAACGAGATACTGTACATCGTCGTCTTCGGGGAGAGTCTACTGAACGACGCTGTCACCGTCGTGAGTATTATTCGTGTATTTCCAGAAATATCGAAATTACGCATTCCTATACGTTCGCGATCGACGAGATCCGCGGGTGGATGGTACGCGTTAATTCGATTTGATAAATTGCTCTTGCCCCGACGGGGAGACGTTAACCGTACGTTTTTATTTTACCACGATAAATTCTAACGAGAAAAACCGACGCGAATGGAACGCGAGGAATTTTCATCGTTCGCGACGCGGCCTTTTCGAGGTCAATCGAACCGAGGACACGCGCGAACGAAAGGGACAAACAAACTCGATAGGAGTTGAATTGCAATATTCCGTCGATGCATTAACGATAAATTTTAACGACACGAAGCGACGTAGAGCGCGAGGTAGTCTCGTCGTCCGCGGGGCACGTTAGTGTTAGAATCAAATAAATAGAAGACGCGACACGCGAGCGAGATAAACGCCCTTGACGCGCGAGTACGCGCCAGTGAATTGTCATTTTTCTAACGACACGCAGGTGCTGTACCACATGTTCGAGGCGTACAGCGAGATGGGCACGTCGAGAATCATTTACACGGACGTATTGTCCGGATTGGGTTCGTTTTTCGTCGTCGCAATCGGCGGCACGATAATTGGAGTGATATGGGGCTTTGCCACAGGTTTCGTAACGAGGTTCACCTATCAGGTTCGGGTCATCGAACCCATCTTCATTTTCGTCATGGCTTATCTGGCCTACCTGAACGCCGAAATCTTTCACATGTCCGGCATACTGGCGTAAGTGTATTACGGCTAAGGAAACGAGTAAAGAAACGTAACGATAGGTTGGCAGAGTAATCGTTGACGGAGGAAGAATGAACGAATAGAAAAGTTTTGCAAAAGTTCTATACAAACTTGTTAAAAATTATTATCATAAACGTATAATTCAGTATTCTACGGCGTCAGAAGCGAATCACGGAAGTTCCTTACCCGCGTTAACTATTTTTCGAAACGCGTTTGTCGATAATCGTTCGAGGGAAAAGTTGTTTTATCGAAAGCAGATGAATCAAAGCTGACGTTATTATCGTGTAGTTATCTCAAAATGAAACAATCTGAAACCGTTTATTAAGTTACCCTGTTTATCGTTGTCGCGTAATTTTTTTTTAATTTTGCCTTGCCTCGGACTCTCAACGTGATCGTCCGATTATTAATTACGTAAAACGCATTCTGCGATACGATTGATCGCCGGTTACTTGTCTTCGACACAAAACCACCGGAACAATAGTTTTACCGAAGAACGGGCGGCTATTGTAACGCTTTTAACGCTAGAACTACCGACGAACATCGCGGTATACGTGGGTGTACTACATACATTTTTACAACGAAAGGTCAAAAAAAAAAATAAAAGTGAACTTTACACAATTAATTATTTACATATTTTAGAAAAAGTCAACAAAACCATTTAAAAAAAAATGTACCGGAAATGACTAATGACTATAAGAAATGTCAAACAATTAATTTCGACTACATTGGTAGCTCTAGAGCTAATGAATTTGATCGGGCATTATAGTACAACGTGAGAATTAAATACTCTCGACGAAGAAAGCATTATCCTTGGTCGCGTCAGCCGATTATCGGCTAACCAGTAAGGCTTTAATAATTCGCTTCCGCGTAGAAAAAAAGGTGCAGCGTCCGTTGATGAACTCCTTACGCCGCGTCTGAGAATTAAAAAGCTCCTGCTCTGCGCGTAAACGCACGCCATTTATCCCGCGATTGCTCCAATAATAATCGGCGATTACCGAATGCTCGCAAACGAGAAAGAAGAAGACGAAAAACGCTAATATCGTTCTAATTCCGTATGCCTCGATTACTCGTCGTTTTGCGATCATTCCGACCGAAGTTAACGTCGATGGCCGTACGCGAAACGTTTCGTGCCGATCGATACTCGTTTCCCGAACGCTCGCACGGTTCCCCTTTTCCCCATTACCCGTGACCTCTTTATTATAGGATCACGTTCTGCGGCATTACCATGAAGAATTATGTCGAAGCCAATATATCGCACAAGTCTCACACGACTGTCAAGTATACAATGAAAATGCTGTCGAGCAGTTCCGAAACGATTATATTCATGTTCCTGGGGGTGGCCACGGTTAACAATAAGCATAACTGGAACACCTGGTTCGTCGTGATGACCATAGTTTTCTGCTCGATCTATCGAATCGTTGGTAAGTTTCAAACGATCGATGGTGATTCGGCACGATGGTAAAATTAAAAACAACAAAAAATTTGTTCGCCCCTGACGAGAGCGTAAGCGCGTCACGTGACGTTCGATGTATCGAAGATATTATAATACCTGTACGATCCATGTGAGTTCGAGTCGTTAATGGCATCAGGAAATAAGAGTCTTAAGTTAAACCAATCAGGCTTATCGTACGTCGCTTATGAATTATGAGTGTCGTTGAATATTTTAGCTTAAAGACGAGGATAAGCTTAAGAAAGAGGAAATGCCGCTACATCCTCCGAGAAAATATAAACTCTTCTTTTATTTATCGTATCTCGCGGTTAGAAAATCTCAAATGGCGTTAAAAAGCAATCTTTCGTTGCGTAAGTGCTTTACATCGCGGCTTAATGTCACGCGCTTAAGGCTTCTCGTTCTACCGACAGTTTATCGCTAAATTGTTCCCAGCTCACTTCCGACGACTTAGAAAATTCATCAAGCGGAATTATAAATCCCGTACCCATCGACCAAATACCTATATTTCTCATCTCTCCCCCCCTTCTGTTCTTGTCGTTGGCATTGCTGGTAATTCGAATTGAAATGGTATTTTAGGCGTAATCGTCCTGACAGCTGTCGCGAATCAATTTCGATTGCATAAGCTGGACAAGGTGGAAAAGTTCGTCATGTCTTACGGTGGGTTACGCGGTGCCGTTGCGTTCGCTCTGGTCTTGCTGATAGATCCGAGACACGTGCCCTTGCAACCGATGTTCGTTACCACCACCATCGCCGTTATCTACTTCACCGTTTTCATTCAGGTAAGCAGATGGTGGCGTAATTAAATTGTCAAGGATGGAACGCCATCGTTGACGAGAGGTTTTTGATAACGTGGTAATTATTCGTAAGATTAAACGTCAGATTCCCTGCCTCGGTGAACAATCCACGCAGCATTAAATTTGCGATTTTCACTGTTACGAACACTTGCTCCACTACCGCACCCTTCGATCATGCCCAGCGGGGTGCTTCACCCAACGGGGTGCACTCGGGAAAAGATAGAAAAGAAAAAACAAATGGAAATCAGAGAGGAGGCGATGAAAACAAGCTACGTCTAAAAATGAACTCTTAATATTCGATATTTGCCTCTTTTTTTATGGTAAACGGTAAACACGGTAAAAACGAGGTGCGAGAAATTTAACCGAGAATCGCGCGCGCGTCGTTGTTTACGCCACTGATACCGGCATTATTTAAACGAAGATGAAAAGGATAAAACTGGAAAAGAAACAACTACGACGAGTTTACTTTTACACTTACCTGCAATCCACAAACATCGCGGTAAGTACCGCGAACCCCTTGGTGACTTTGTTGTGCAATCGATCGGAAACCCGATATCGATGGGGGCAATTCGAGCGTGCGATTTTGCATCGGGATAATCCGCGTAGAAGTGATTAGCGGACGAGGATTATGAGAATACGATTACGCTATCTTAGGATTTTGATTGCAGGGTATCACGATCAAGCCACTGGTGAGGATACTGAACGTGAAGAGAGCGGAGAAAAGAAAGCCGACCATGAACGAACGGATCCACGAAAGGGTAGGCGTTTACTCTCGTTACACGTCCCATAAGATAACTATCGTTCGTTCGGTGATTGGCCGACGCCGTACGCGCGAAACGTGTAAATAGTTAACGGCGTACGTAGTACGTGTACGTTAATCGGGAACGGCACGTGGTGTAACGATGTATCTATCGTCATAGTAAATATTGAAACGAACGGTGAATCACGATACGTTGAAATCAATAATCATTGTCTAGAGAAATTAGGTTTACATTGATTTTCATCTGCAAGGTCGCATATTTTATGAACGAACATGTCAGAGGGGAGATCGATAGTCGAGTAACGAGGTTGCTTCGCGGTTGAAACTTTCGATGTTCGACTACGTGAATAATTAAGATATTCGCTTATATTGTCTCCGCGATTCAGACGATAAACAAACGAACCCTTTCCGTTTTTAGATAATCGACCACGTTATGGCCGGAATCGAAGATATTTTGGGGAAACACGGCAATTATCACGTACGGGACAAGTACGTCTTTCTCCTAATTACTGTCGATTAAATTGCTCACTTTTGTCGAATAGGATCGATTTTGATATATATTTCTCGTAGGTTCAAGCGATTCGATAACAAGTTTATTCGACCGTATCTCGTGAGGCATCATTGCGGCGCCGAGCCGAAGATATTAGAGACTTATTCCAAGCTCGCTATGAAGGACGCTTTGGATTACATACGAAGAAATGCGTCCACCATCGGCAATATTAGCGGTACCGAAAGTATGTCGGCCATATTTCGGAATTACAGCAATACCGGGCAATTCAATGGAAGGTACGTCATTCTTGTACCTCGTCAATTTTTCTATTCTATCGAAAAGCCCCCATTGTAAAGCTCTTTCGATACCATTCCATTTCCCTTTATAGTAACGCTTCGTATTTCATATATTCCTCGTATTATATATACATGTATATATACGTTATTGAATACAAAGCGTGTTTCTTTTCTTTCTATATATATATATATTTTTTTTACTACAATCGCTGGATGGTTCGAATGAAAATATAAATAGGGCTAACTCGACATTGTATCCCGATCGAACCAGCCGACCCCTCCTTCGGGCATGACTATCGATTTTGAAGTGGCAAGACCGTCGTAAAATGCACTCTCATTCTTTCTCCTTCCAGTCCGAGCTGCAGCCAGCTCGAGACCGGCTGGAATATTGATCTTCAAGAATTGGAGTACAACCCTTCGAAGAAGGACCTGACGGACGCCAGGATACACCACCTATTGGCCGAGGAGCTCTGCAAACCTTACAAGAGGGTAAGAAACACCTCGTCGTTGACACCGATTTACATGTACATGCATACGCTCTTTCGGCAAATTTGCTGAGCCGTAAATCGCGGATACTCGGCGGATACTAGCCAGTTACCCGAGACGCCCCATTTTCGCTATAATCCGACGAAGGGTTGCGTTCGTCGAATGGACAAAAAATGGTAAAAGTAGAAAATGTTTCAGCATCGACGATTGAGCTACAGTCGACACGCGGTCAACGATCGCGATCTGTCGACCCAAGTCAATTATAAAATGCACATGAACATCCGGCGAATGATGGGAGAGCACAAGCATCGCGGCCACAAGCGCAGCAAAAAGTTGCTCAAAGTGAGAACTTTTTCATACCGCCACCGCGGTTTATCCATTCGAATCGTAGCGATTTGAAATTATAATTTTATCGATTTCCCTCCCTTATCTCGCAGGACGGTAAGCAGAATCACGTGAGCTTCCCCGAGTTTCAGCAAAACGGCTCCACGAAACTGTTTACCCAAGGTACATATACGAGAATTGAAAAGCTCCCCGGCTGATATCCCGGCGGTATTAAAACTTTTCTGAATAGGATTTAATTCGACCGTAGATTATATCAACGGTGTGCTGTACGAGCTGGAAAACGGGGATACTTCCAAGCCTTCGAGCAAAGACGATTGGGACTCGGCGATCACTTTTACGGCTCGTACTTCCGGTGAGAAATTCCCTTCTTTTGATGGCACGGGCGGGGTTAAAAAGTTTCGCTTCTCGTTAGGGGATCCAAAACTCTACGCGGGTTTTCTTCCGATTCCGAATGTCCTTTGAGAAATTAATTCAGCGCCGATATAGCGGACTCGTTAAGGTCTTTTCACGACCGCGATGAACGAGGTCACCGCCAATGGAAGTTAATTTGTTACTTAGTTTCACAGTCCGAATTTTCTTATTACTCCATTTCCTCAGACTCGTCGAACGTAAATGCCGAGAATCAGCATGCCGCTACCACCACCACCTCGATGGATACAATAAATACCGAGGATCCAGATTTGAAGTTAGGTCGCGACGGTACGTTACGAACGAGAGCACGGAAGTTCTTAATTCGATAATAACTTCGAAACTGATTTCTAACGTTCGGATGCCTCGATTGTACGCTCCCGGTGGTATATCGAGGAATTAATTAAAATCTATTTCTGATAACAGACGCCTACAGAGTAACGACACCCACGGCAACGGAAACGATGTTACCGTGGAAACGGGAAGACGATTACGACTCCGGTCGTCCAATTAAACAAAACGAATTTCCCGCTTGGTGCTCTAACAAGGAATACCTGGCGTACAGTTCGCCTTCTGCAACATTCTTAGGTAACATTATTTTCAATCCTTTTCTGTACTGAACGAAATCTGATTGGTTTTTCATACGTCGCGGATTTTTTTCAGGATAGTCTTGAATATAAGTAGTTTAGAAGGAGATAGTAACAAAAAGTCACCGATTTTATTTATGAGATTGAAATTTTGTACTTTCCAGCAACAGTTTATTTTTTAATCAAATATCTCCGGGACATTTCACATTTATTCTATCGCTTGTCGTGACTGTTACTTCATCAAATAAAATTATTCCGCTTCTTTTATAATTCAGAAATGGTGAAACGATAAGAGTGGAAACGTTTCATTTAGAGTATTAAAGTTTTGTCATAGATTCAATAACGTTAAAGATAGTATTCATCCACTTACCCCTTATCGCTGGCAATGCAAACCGATTTTTTCATACTATCGTAGAAATGATCAGCTTTAAAGCACATTTCATTGCATTAAAGTAGCTCAATAATCGTAAGAACTAAGATTTCGATAATCGTCTACAGTATGAAACGGATTTGAACAATTCGACAGAACGATCACACTCACTAACATTTACTCATCGGTCATTTGCTATTTCTCCCCCCAACTTCAAGGTGGAATCGAGCAACCGAAAATCCAATCCGTGATCGGTCTCTTCCGCTGCGAGAGCGTCTGCACGTCCGACGGAATCGACCGTCAGGAGACCGTCGACGAGCGCGACGAGTACACCCTGACGGGCACCGAGCCCAGCGACTCCCCGACGAAAAGTCCGAGTACGTAGATCGTGCGAATTCTCACTTAAGCGACGAATAAAAAAAAAAAAAAAAAAATCAAACATCACACGAACGAATGAACGAACCCGGACAAAAAAAAATCGAACGGCGTACAGAAACCGACGATTCAACCACGCAAATCAATGTTCCAGGACCACGATGATGGGATATAGTGAAAACAAAAACAAAAACAAAAAAAAAAAAAAAACAGTAGCTAATCATCCACCGTCCACGGATATGTGACCAATTTAATTGATTGCAGACGATAGGAAGGGACCCGCGAGAAGGGTGTCCATGATGGAGTTGGGCTCCATGGAGTGGTGTCAATCGGACAAAACGACGACCGACGGTTCCCATTCCCTGCCAGAATGCTGGAATCCCCCGAGACTCCGCATGAGCTCCTTCCCTTACTCGGCACAGGTACCGAGCCTGTCGACCGCCCTGATATCGTCCTCCTCGGAGTCCTCGGAGGAGATGGACGAGGAGGAGGAGAAGGCTTGACCCTTGGGGATCGTCGAGGAGAGGACGTCTTCCTACGCGGACGTCGAGGGCCGTCGGCGTCGTCCTTGGCGACGGCCACCTCGACGCTCCTTGCTCTCGTCTCTCCTACGACGACCTAGCGCCCCGGTCTGAGAGTGAGACCCCACCCCCCATGACATATTCCAGGGGACGATTTTTTTCTGCGATCGCACACCACACCCCCCGCGAGAGGAAAACGTTTACCTTCGAACGTCCTCGTCTGTTTTACCGCCGCTCCATCCCTGATGGTGGATAGTATACGATTTTCGGAGGGGGAGGGAGATGAGCGACATTTGTCAATTTTTGTTTCCTCTTTTGTTTCTTTGTTCATTCTTTAAAAGAGTACTCCCTCCAGGACCACGATGATGGAAAGTATCATCGTCGATTTCGATGCTTTCTTCGCACGCTGAAACGAATCCTTCGAGGTAGGTACCGTTTCCGATCGTCGAAGGAAGGTGAGAGTATTTTGTGGATTATTTTATTGTGAATTATACCCTGGATACGGGGGCAGAGTCGATCAAGATCGAGGAGACACCAGGTAGATCGGGTAGACGGGGTGTCGTACCGTCAGTTTCAGCAGACTTTAGAGTGGTTGAGTTTCTTTTTGATACGGGCAATGGTTTTGTATTGAATATTTAACGAATGGTAAGCGGCAGAGATAGGGAAGGGAGAGGGGATGGGGGGGAGAGGGGATAGGAAGGTTGGTGGAGAAAGAAAGCTATTTTTTTAACTTAACGATTTCCTCCACGCACGACCGCGATAATGGTCGTTACGGGTAACGGGGGGGAAATATTTTATAGTTCATTTCTATGCTTCCTCTGCACGCAAACACGAGCTGTCCGTGTCCATTTCGTAATGAGAACGAATGAGAAGAATCCGTCTCCGTTCAATTTCGCCCGCTACTGCTTTCTGCGTGCCGAAAGATAAATCACAGAAGACGATCGGAATGGGAAAGATAATATGCCATTCCTAAGCCCATGTTTGGGCAAAAAGTAATATCGCATATGTCCCATGACGACATTAAACGTCACTCTTGACTTGGTATCGTGGCCTTAAGAATTCTAGAGATACACTAGCGTCAACTGGATTTTTCGGCGACAACAGAGCCAATCCCAATCGGTTGGGTGACACTTGAAATGCATAAACGCGAGAGTGCGATCGGTCGTCGTTCGCGTACGATGTTCCGTAATTTTAAGGAAAAGTAAAGAAAAGAACAGATTTGGCAATCCGATGCGATTAGTGCCACCGACGTCATCGCGCGATTTGCTTTCGAGTTTATAGACATCGGTCTAGAATTAGACGAACCAGGAAGCGTAGCGTTGTTGGTGCGTGCGTACGTCATAGGTACGCTCGACAAGAGACAGTCGTGGGCGTTGGGGGGTTTTCCCATGAAAATTCTTGCGCTACCTATCTCTAGCGACGTCGACGACATCCTCCGTGATGAGTTTTGAAACCACCTGCACGGAGAAACAGAATACGAGGGACGAATGAATAATCTTGAACGAGCAGACGTGTAATGATACTGTGTAAAAAGCAAAAATATTCTACCTGAGAGTCGTTGAAATTTGTCGCGACGGTAGGACACGTGTAAAGTGTGCGAAGACACGCTCCAACTCCTTAAGTATGGCCTTAAAAACCAGTCGTTAGTAGGAAAGCAGAAGCGGATGTCTCGTAGATCGATTGGCTACGATCAGTATCTCTAATGCGAGGATACACCGTGTGTACATAAAACTTTTCTTAGAACGTAACGTAGCAGGTTATCATAATAATAACGAATACAATTATTGGAAGAGGACGCGTAACGAGAGCAAGAAACAAATGGAGAAAGATCGACGCGTCGAACTGTGCAACTAGCGAGGGGATGCCAAGGGAAATGGGAGAATTCGGATTTTTTATGAAAATTGACGTTTACACCGTGATACCGCGTCGTACATACGTCGAATTATAAATGATTCTGCGCATAAGTGGTCCGTAAGAGAATTTTTAAATGACTAACGTTACTCATGGAATTGAACGTATCGTCGTTCCGCTATCGTTTAAGGTATAATCATTATTGACGAGTCGTGTACTTAATGCAATTGAACAATTGTCAATTAAGGGTACATTTTATTAGGGTTTCCTTTAGTGTCTTTATAGACGTATATTTTCACGCACATTAACGTTCGCTTTTATCGAGTCTAACAAACGCGTGCTTTTAATGCAGCTCCGTCTGATTTTCATAAATAATCATGAGAGAGTTCGAAATTTCCCTTCGCGTGAAATATTCCTGACGGCCTCTAGTTACCTAGGTCAGACTAAACGTCAGACTAGTCTCTAGACGCTAGTCTTTACGCTGTTGATTTGTTAAAATAAATGTTTATTTCGTAAAAATTTGCTTGCAATCGTACTTTACCCTTACCCGTCGTTTCTTTCCCCGATCGAGATGATTCCTCCTTTCCCCCGTTTCTTTTCTATTCCCACGATCGATTATTCCGCAAACTAGATTTCAACGGAAACACAGTCAAATCTCTCTTTCCTTTCGCATCGATGCAGATTCCTGAGAAATTGCACCGGCGCATAATTAACAAATAAATAAATAATGTCGAACTTCGAAGAATCTTGTCAGGCACTCGAGCTACGACTGCTACGGCGTCGGCATTGTATCAATTAAGAGCGACTCAATAAAGCGATTAGCGTACGGTTAATAAAATTGATACCTAAGCCCGCGCGAAGTGGCTGCAGGAGTTCGAATTGCACAGAGAAGCAGAAACTCTTCGACGATCATGACGGCGTGACGCGTATTTTGAGACTAAAGACGAAACGATTAAATTAATTCTTTTTTTACTTTATCTATTACCATGCCGGGCGGTGTGGTATTTTTAGTTTGCATCCCAACTCTCAATTACGAGCACGAACTCATTTTTGGGATTCCTGCGAGGCAGTCGAATAAAAAACAGGAGAGATCCGGTCGTGCGCTCGTTGGTCCCAAGGTAGACCTGCGTTTGAAAGAAGCGAAGTCGAGGACACATTTACTGACGCTGGACGACGATGGCGAGCCTGATGACAATGTGGACATCGATACCGATTTTTATCCGCGCCCTCGGGGGCATGTTTCCGGCCAACGCGGAAAAGCGCCGGTTTTCGTACCGATGGAAACGGTATGAATTAATTTAATGAAGCGTTTTTACAGTATCAGTCCAGAAACTTGTTGAATACACCGTGTATTATGAAAAAATCCATTTTTTTTCTCCCTCTCGATTCGTCGTAGGTCTTAGGCGAACTTCTGAAGAAGTTGAAAGTGGAGCATGTCGTCTGGTGCAAGGACAAAGAGAACATGTATTACGAGGTAAACACTATTTGATCCCTTTACTTGTTTATATGATTTACATTTGTCTGCGATGAAAGGTAATATTCCCGGTACCCGCCGGTGAACCGTGCGAAAATTGCTTACACTGCCTAACCGAGATGGGAATCGGTACCAAGATGAACTCCATAGTAAGGTGATTCATTTTATCCACGCGTTATAAAGTTCTCTCTGTTATTACAAACCAACGTAATAACATTTTCAAAAATAAGATCTACACGCATACGGGTATTCTTTATTATCCGTTTCACGAAAAATTTCAGCGTAATCCCAACCCAGTGCACGTACAGCGGCTTGGGTAGCGTCACCTCCAAAGCCATTAGGGATGACATAGCGCGCAGGTTTTCTTCTTGACCAAACAAAATTACTTGCAAAACACACGCGTACCTGGTTTTATCTGAAATTACGATTATGTGCTTCAGACGTAAGGAACGCGAGGAACGAAAGAACGCTTGGACGGCTTTCGTGGAATCGATACGTTCGAAATTGACGGTGAAACAAGTGGTCGACGGTGTACGGAGCGGCGGTGATCTTACTTTCGATTACGTAGCATTGGTATTAACGGCGGAGTAAGAATTACATTCTCAGCATTCTTAACGACGTTTCCTCAAGTTTTTCGTATAAATTCTTATTAACGTGTTCGCAGTTGCCTCGCGGCACTCGGCCTCATCGAGAATAGCGCGACCAATGTTGTCGCCGCTATGTTAGTGTCACCGCTTATGGTAAGAAATGATTTACTTGACGAATCTATTTTTACAGATATGTCACCTTTATTCGTAGATAACTATACGTACGCTTCTTTGCCCGTATCAAGGGTCCCGTAATGTCGTTAACCTTTGGTACTATAATAGCCGATAGGAACTTGCAGCTCGTCGGACTAAAAAGTTTATTCCTCGGCATATTTGTGTCCATATTATTTGGATTCATATTCGGTCTTCTTCTGGGCACAACTGAGATGCCGTGGGGTTACAACGATTGGCCGACCGATGAAATGAAAGGGAGGTGTGTATTTCTTTGCCAAAAACTGAATCCTAGTAAAACGGTACTAGTGTTGAAACCAAATTTAAGAGTGAATGAAAATCATTTCCATAGAGGTAACTATAGATCCCTCTGGATGGGTGTATTATGGGCATTACCGTCTGGTACTGGCGTGGCCGTTGCTTTATTGCAGGGAAGTAATGGTCCTTTAATTGGAGTTGCTATATCTGCTTCGTTACTGCCGCCGGTCGTTAATTGCGTGAGTGACGTATTTTGTGTAAAGTAAAATTAGTATACAACGATGATAATGGTGTCCGGTATCGTTTTCTGACCCAGGGTTTATTTTGGGCCCTCGGATGCATTTGGTTAATTTATCGGCCAATTAAAATGCCACACATGAAAGGGGAATCGTACACTGACTACAATACCTCTTACGTGTACATCTACACGGATTATCTGCCGGTCGAATTCTTCTGCAATGGTATAATCAGTGCATGTTTGACCTTTATCAATGTAATGTGTATCTTTATCACGGCGATAATAGTTCTGAAGGTGAGTAAAGTCATAATACGCGATGTTAGCAATTAATGACGTCAAGCGTAAATCCTGCCTCGTGCACTGGTACGCTAGATTGGATTGCGTAAATCGTGTGACGAGTGTCATGATAATTCTATCGCATTAAGTTTGCCATATCTGTATCGTATCACGTAATTGTATACATTGGTTTCCGATTTTCGAGTTTACGTAATCTTCTGCGTTTCCTCTTTATTTTAATCATCGTGCGTCAGTAGCGGAAACTGCGCACGTGTATACGTGGCGCACGCCTGAAACCCCACTGTTTTTATTATCGAAATTGTCGCTTATCGAAAACCATTTATAAAACGATTTACGCATGGGAACTCCGTGTATCTTAATTCGTCACACTTAAGCGTGTGACTTTTATGAAACGCTTAGTAATTATTAAGAACGGTTTCCTTTAGATCAAGGAAGTGGCGGCGCCTTACACATCTACACCGGAACTACGTCGATTTTGGGAACACGACATCCGCGTGGTTCGCGATAAAAATATTTCACGAGATAACAGTTCCATGGACTCGAGGTAATTAAAATATTGTGTACTGGGAGCTATCCTGTAGCTATAGTTATTTAATATACACGTGTAAAGATACATGACTTCGATCAGCTATTACGATGGATTGAGCAAGCCGAAAAAACGTGCATTGGAGCAAACATTGAATGAAGCCGTGCGCGAAGCGATAAACGACGAAACATTCCGTAAGGTGCAAAGATTAAGTTACGGACAACACGGTCCTGAAGAGGTACTTGAAAAGATTTTTTACTTGTCATTACGTCGATAACAATTCAATCAGCAGATTGATTTTCATTGAGCACGTATCGCAGATTGTACGTTACGATCTATGAACACATTTGAAACAGATTTTATCACAGTTCAAGCCAAGACTCGGCGTCCACGCAGCAGGCGGAATAAATAATATAACGGGCGCCGGACTTATCGAAGAATCTGCATCCAATACTCACGGTCCACCCGAAGGACTCCCGACTTCCGGCAGCACGAGCGAAGATTTGGCCGCCCTCGATCGATTAATTACTTATCTGCTGGGTCAACCGAACAATAACGCTTCTGGTCATTTGGATTCGTGGCGTCGATCCAGACGAGCAAGTGCGCGAGGTTACAGGCAATTGCGTACTGAGGGTGTTAATGCCGAGGCAGGCGAGATTCCCGCTAATGTGGACACAACGCCACTTTAACGAAGCGTCGAATTAAAAAGGAACCAGTGGATTAAGCACATATAAAATGTTATTTATACGCGCGTCGTCGTAGATTCTACGAAGGAAATAAGTAATGCGGGTTTCATCAGGGGTAACACAAATTTTATTAAAGATATATGAGATTACTGTACTTGTGTTTTAAGAACGGATTAAATAATTGTGTGAATTCGAGATTAACTGAGATCGTTTTAGGCTGTGTCAATTCTCAATGGAAGACGGTTCGGTTCCGAAATATCGATCTCCGAAATTACCGATGCCGGGTAAGACGTAGAACTTTTCGTTTATCGTAGGATCCAGGGCAGACGTTACGATCTTGACGCGTGGAAATGCGTATGCAATCGAGTGTACGCCAGATTCGGCCATTAGCAAGGACACGAGTAATACGTTTTCTTCGGCGACGTCGTGATCCAATAAAACTCTAATAGCCATGATGGCAGCAGCCCCAGTCGCCACTGTCGCGTCCATCAATATCACTCTGTAGTCCTTTATGTCTTTCGGTAATCGTAGGTAGTAAAGCTGCGGGGAATATTATTATTTAGCATTAAATCTATGAGAGAAACGGAAAAGTGTAGAAGTATTCACCTCTGGTTCTCCGGTCTGCTGATTCGTTTGTATAAGTATTTTTCCTATACGTATATCTTTACACACATCTCGGACAGCTTGCTCCATAGTCTCACCAGCCCGCAAAATAGAAACACCACATATTTTATTTGTAGCTCCACGTTTTCCATTGTACAATACACCTTGCGGCGTTTCTACAGTTACTTCCTTTACGCGCATGTGGACAGAAATACATTAAATATCAGCGAGTGCAAAAATAGCAAACATTCGATCTATTCTTTTTTATAATTTGTATGCTATGTTTACCTGAAAGGGCAAAAGTGACAGTGCATACTCAATGACTAAACGTATCAAACGCTTGGAGTAGAAGATAAATTCGTCCCTATATGTTTCTTTGTTTCTTATGAATGTGTGTAAACCTTTAATTTGCGGCGTGTCAGGCAGTAAGTACAGAGAGGACGGTAATGGTTGGCCGATAGATGAGTGGGCTAACTTTTCTCTAAGTTTGAAGCCTCTCTGAAAGAAGAAATAAGTGTGAGCGACGAAACATGCAGAGATAACGTTGAAATTGGATAAGCGGTACACTCTACCAGTTGAAGTTGAGTGTGCACATGTTGTACGATAAGTTCTATCGCTACTTCGTTCTCTCCGCCACGGGGTACAATGATGTCCGCGTGAACCATAAGCGGAGCTATGTAATAGTAAAATGAAGGTTGCACCATGGTGCTGTATTGCTTCAGCACACCCTCCAAGTCTCTTGCTCTCTGAGATATATCCCTACGTAATCGTCGTGCGAGCCTCACGTCAGCATCGGTGTCAACAAACACCTTCATATCACACATCTTGACCAATCGAAGAAAGAACGTCAATGGTAATTTGTTCTTTTGATTTTGTACCTTACTGCATTTGTCAATCCAGCAGTCCTCCTTTACCGATACATCGGCTTACCTTCAACACGTCGACATTGTAGAAAGTCAGTATTCCCTCAAATATAATGACGTTGGCACCATACATTGTTTTCTTCGGAAAAGAAAGAGGCGGGAAATACTATGTAGGAAACAAGTTCAACCATTGACCGTAACTTTAGGATATTAACTTACCGTCCTGCTTTCTCTGCTATGCATTACAAAATTGTAAATAGGAACTTCCACCATTCTTCCTTCTTTTAAACGCTGTAGGGTCGTTTTGAGGAGTTCAAAATCAAAAGCATCGGGATGATCAAAGTTGTATTCGTTACGCGCCGCCATGTCGTGCTGTTTCTCGTTTAATACCTGGAGCACAAAAACACTGGTAAATCAAGAGACAAGGTCTAGTGTCAAGCCAAGTACGAGTACGTGAGAACTAGATCTTGTATCTTTTCAGGAAAGGACCATATTAAAAAATGTATTTTTTTACTTTTACTTGTAAATATTCAATGCTTTAAGAACATTCGTCGGATGATCAATCGTTGCTTTAATATAGATATATAGTTTACATACTTTATAAAATGAATCCATACTAAGAAGCGTAACCCATGGCACGTCCAAGGATTCTATTATTTTGGTTGCAACCGTAGTTTTTCCAGATGCACTGCCCCCGCAAATACCTGAAACACGGCTACTTGTGATATCAAGCTACTTTTTCTTCTTTCGCAATAATGTTGATAATGATGGTTTACAAAAATATTACCTATTACGAAGGGCGTTACTTGTTGTCCAGCCGAATCATACCACGGTGGTCTTCCTGCTGTGTATATTGTTCTCGTTTTACTTCTAAGAATAGACTCTGCAGATGTTTTTTTGCTGGACTGAGACAAACTGGTGGTACGCTGTCTTCGTGATCTCGGTGATTTCTGAGAACCTGTTACGGAATAACAAATTTTGTTTCTAATCTGTTCGAATAAAGGTTTACAGCAGCAAACCTACCTGAAGAAATCACATATTTGCTGTGTTGTATGAAAAAAAAAGGTAGACAAAGCAAATATAATACATATTTCTTAGACAAGATATATACCGTATCATTTTTGTTTAAACAAAAATAATATCAAGGGACGTAGATAACAAGGGGTTGTACTTTTATCAGTCTTAGCTGTCTTCTTACACTTGTACAAGGTATCTACTTCAGTCAACCAAGTACATCTTGGCTGCCAAATGCAAGTGCTCCAAATCACTGGCTCTGTAAATAATCGGTGCGCAAGCTACTTAAATAATTCAAAACTAAGTAATACCAAAGTTATCGGGTGTACAATTTTTACATTCAAACGTATCCGCGCTCTATTATCGTATCAAGTGCCTGTAACATTAACATTATCGATCAATGCATTATTTACATGCTGATCTAAGGAAACCCAACACCTCGGCTCGTTATCATACCTGTGGAAGGTGGCCTAGGTGATTGCGGCGTTGGTGTACTGATATCGGAACGCCTGTAATGCTCCGCGTCTTCGCACAGCTCGTCGGCGAGGAAGATCTCGCGATCGTCCAGACAGACCTCACCGTCATCGCTAAATAGCAAACGGGTGACGTCTGTGATTAAGCAGATTGCGCAAAATACTGAGAAGCCGGCAACGATGTATTTCCATTACCTTTCAGAGCTTGCCGAGCTAGGAGGATCGAAATGCTGCATTTTAGCTGCCATATTCTTCCGCACGTGCAGTATGCTGTGCAACGACGGCCCACGCGGTTAAAGCTCTTTTTTAAAAATAAGTCTCTCGCTTCGAGTTCCGCACACCCTCGTGCGACGGACGAACTCGCACTGACCAGCACTGACTCGAGCAAAAACTGCAGACGGCGAAGACAGGTGACGAAAAGTGCCGGAGAGATTCGCCGCCACCTATCGCTCGTGCTTTCAAACAATTGTCCTTTGCCGCCATCGCGAACTCAAGTTGCACATCAGCCGATGTGCATCGAGTGCATCGAATAGAAATGTATCGGAATGCGCCAACTGCAAGCATTTCGTAAACCGTTCGGTCGTCTATCTCGTCGGATCTAAATCTCAGCGAATGAGGGAGTAACCTACACGGAAACTAAAAAAAGTCTAATCCGTGAGGAAATGCGTATCGTAAACCCTACCCTCTTACTATGGATTATTGGTTACGAGATTAGCTCGGAATAAAAGATTATTACTCCGTAGTACAGCCGCGTAGTATTGACATAATAATTATCGGGAGCCGGGAGAAAAATGTATGTACGCGCCGTGGCACATAAAGATTTCTGTCGAGCGTGCATCGGTAGGATTTGAAAAGAAGGTACAATTCAGCCAAGTTCAACTTCGTAAGGATCGATAAAGCGTAGAGGAAATATTATAAGCGGTAATTCGAGTTTAAGTGTTCCATACAGCGATTAGGATCGTATCAAATTGCACGTATTCGCGACGCCGGGACGTTGCAACGATGGTTATGTTTTTTTGCTTGAGACCGCCGTGTTTTTTTTTTTTTTGCAATTGCCGTTAATTACGATGAGAGTGTCGTATTAGGAATCGTAACACTCGGCCGGTCTCCGGGACTCGTTCGGCATTGTCTGGGCGCAAAGTGCAAAGTTACCCCGATGCTTCTGCGTGATACTCCGTCCCGTGACGTCGTATTGTCTTTTAATAGTCAGCCCCTGTGACCGGTTGTTCCGTCGTTAACGAAGCACCGTTCGTACGTACGTCGAGACGCGCCCTCGTCCGACCTTGAAACTATAATCGCTCATAGCATTCGATGTTTGAGACATCGTCCGGAAAATTGTTGATCGTGCTCCACAGGTTCGAATCGTGTTGCTTTTCTCGGCGCTCCATTAACGCGAAGTAGCAGTGAAATGGCGAAAAAGACGTACGATCTATTGTTCAAATTACTGCTGATCGGTGACTCAGGGGTCGGCAAGACCTGTATACTGTTTAGATTCTCGGACGATGCCTTCTCCACGACGTTCATTTCTACGATAGGTGAGAAAAACGTTGATGTCATGGGTTATTAACTGCGGCGGTATGTGTTTTCTAAACCGACGATTCAACGAGGAAAATTTCCTTTCGGTACATTAGGTTAGATTGACGAGGCAATAGCGAACAAAAAAAAAAAGAATTAATTTCGTGTGATGAAAATATTTGCAATGCCATCCCGGGTTCAACGAATGATAACGTTAATTGTTGCTACTGTTTTTAATTGTTTTTAAGTGAATTTATTGTCGCGCGTGCCGTTCCAACTTTCTTGTACATTAACGTAATGTGCAGCAATGTTTATTGTAAAATACTGTGATTTCTTCACTTAGGTATCGATTTTAAGATCAAGACAGTGGAATTAAGAGGAAAGAAAATCAAGTTACAAATATGGTAAGTGATGGAACATTAAATTTTTCTAAACGGCCCTTAATGTATGTATTTATAGGGATACGGCTGGTCAAGAGAGATTTCATACCATCACTACGTCATATTACAGAGGCGCTATGGGTATTATGTTGGTTTATGACATCACTAATGAAAAAACATTTGAAAATATTGTCAAATGGTTGAGAAATATCGACGAAGTGAGTGTAGTTATTGTCTAGTTTTCCAAAACTTGAAAGTTAAATTATTTTTCATAGGTTCATATTGTTATTTTGGTTCTAATTATTTCAGCATGCAAACGAAGATGTTGAGAAAATGATATTGGGTAACAAAAGTGATATGGAAGACAAACGCGTTGTGAGCACAGAGAGGGGAGAAGCGGTAAAGCATATATGCCATTTGCACTTTTGTTAGTCTTTTAATTTCAAAGTACTGGGATCGAACGGCGTATTACTCTTTTCAGATAGCGAGAGAGCACGGAATCAGATTTATGGAGACATCGGCAAAGGCAAATATCAACATTGACCGTGCATTCAGTGAATTGGCAGAAGCAATATTGGAGAAAACACATGGCAAGGAACCGCAAGATGCTCCTGATAGAGTGACGGTCGATAGAAGGGTGGAAAGAAGTTCTAATCGGTGCTGCTAATTTTTTTTTATACTATTTATTTTAATGGCGCATAATAAACTATGTATCAGCTCGTGCCACTCGAGATAGATTTGTGGATAGACTTAGAGCATAATTTAAAGCATAATAGTATAATTAAACTCTTCACGACACTGCCTAATCAAATCCAATTCAGTTGACGTTAGGGTGGTTCTGATAAAAGTACATCTACATTAAATTGAAAGTATATGAATCACTCAATAGGGTTTTACAAAGTGAAGTTTTATAATTATACCTGGGTATCAAAGGGTGGGTTATAAATGCTGTTTGTCGCATATATGATTGTACTTGTAAATGTGTCTATTGCATGTAAGCAAACATTAAAGTTCCATCAGTTTTTATACGAATCAATATGTTCTACGAGTATTGCTGATGAAGCTTTGTTTTCCATATGAAACTCCATGCATTGTTGCACGAACAAAGTCAACTAGATCATAATACTTGTTATGAGGCTGCAATTTGTTACCATAAAGAGAGGAGTGAGAATGAATGTGGGCTTTAAACTTTGAAAATCTATGTGAACTTTGAATGCTTTTTCATACGGACATCGCACTACATATGCTTATTTACATCTTAAGTTAAAATCTGAAAGCTTAAGATCGAGAGCTTTTATCCTATTTATGTAAGACTAATTTACTATAAATATAAACATTCACGGTTTCGAGATAATCATTGCAGTTTCATTTCCTTTAACAATATTAAACATAGATGGTAGGAGCGAGGAACGTAACACAGGGGACAAAAGTTCGATTGTTTATGAAATTACTGTATATCTTTAAACATTTGTATTTCTTATAATTCTTACAATAACTCAACGATACATGGAAAGCTTGTATATCACTAAATTCTAATTACATAGATAAATACAAATTCCAAATTTTTCAAAAAAAATAGATTTAACGCTCATTGTTTCGATGAATGGAACATTTATTAGCGCTTTTACTTTAATATGACTGAATATAGGACAGCATCAGTTCCACAAGTAGACATGATTTTAGGGCAGCCTGGTTTTATAACAATGTCCAGGTATTATAACACTAAAAACTATACAGCTCTCATTACATCACTACCGCATATATATATACGTGTGTATATATATATATATATATATATATATATATATATATATATATATATATATATATATATATATGTGTGTGTATATATATACATATTGGATTGTTATTTGCTGAATCTAAAGAGTGCCCTTATTTTAGAATCTTTCTTACAAAATAAGTTACACTTGTGAACCAAGTTCAATGAAAATGACCATCATAATACTTGTATCAATTAAAAACTAAAGTGAAATAAACAACATGAATATTATCTACAATAATATTAGAAATAATAATGCTAGTAAATATAATGATTGACTCTCACTTTCTTATTGACAGTTAGGAATTACTTTGACTTACCAGACTAGAGGCAAAGCCTTAAAAACCAAACAGTTATTCACGTTTCTGTGCTCCCAGTAATCGGTAAACCTTGAAAAAATGTGTAAAAGCTATCGGTCCGTAAAAAATTTCGTAATCTCTGTCGATGTCTGTTTTGAACTTTTTTTTTCTCCATTCTCATATGCGACACACTTTTCATACGAAATAAAGGGTAATACAGAGTGATAATAATTGAAAGCTTGTCACGCGTTTTTGCAATTTTAAATAGATCAACGATCTCAAGCCAATCAAATTTCATGTAATTTAATTCATGTAATTTAATCTCGTGAAGCGCCAATAATTGTCAGGATGTACAGGAAAATGTTAACAACATCTAAGTAAAGGCTGAGTGCTGCGAAAATGTACTCCTCTGGAGAAATCGAATATTTGTGTTTGCCACCCATCATCATTTGTGTGTCATAAATGAGGTAAAACGAAAACACAAGGGCGCCCAATGATGCATATACCAATGTCACAATCTTTCCTTTCCAAAAGATTGTGATGAACCCAAAGAGGACTAGAATAAGTAACGCAACGAACAACACAGTGTGCATGCCAGTAAAATCATATTTTGTTTGGAATGCAAATAATGTCAGTCCAAGGCAAACAGCTGCAGTAATTCCAGCCGCCAACAGTACCTGAAGATATATCAAAAACTCGATTATCAGTTATATTGATTATTGACATAACACAGTATTGAACATCTACAGTTCTAGTTTTTTGATTCTCGAAATGCAGTAGAAGTATTTGGTATTTTGAAAAATTATTAATAATGTTGACCAGAAATACGCAAAACTAGCGTAATGTATACATATTATTTTGATCTCACCTCTTCGGAGTTGTACGTAGAAGCAGCAGTAGCAAGTAGAAAACCTTCCGCTACCGTGAATAAGAAGAGGAATATATAATTCATTGGTGCTTTACGTCTCACAGTAGTGCAGCAAGCCATACAAATAATTATGACTATAGTAGCTGCAAAACAGATCCAGAACACCTCCCTGTGTTGCGCCACCCATACTCGAGTTCCCGTGTGATAAAGGAACAGGGCTATCATGGATACCGTGATGAGTAACTGACACATCAGTACACTGTACACCTTTCTGAAAATGACAGAATAATCACAGTCAGACGTACATCTAACACACCAGTACATACAATACAAACCTAATGAATCCATTCCGTATCGTTTTCTCTGAGAAATCGAATCCCTTAATCTCATCTTGCACGGGATCTTCCACGTAACTCGATCCGTACATTGCTGGTTGCACTGGTGCTCCAAATGCAGGACCAGATGGAGGAACGTGTCCGTATGGAGGAGGACCTGGTGGCACGAAACCTGGAGCTATAACAGATAATAATATATAACAAAATATTAATAACATGTGATTACTTAAATTTCTTAAATAATTAAAATACAAAGTTTCTATTATTTATACCCACCTGGCGGTAGATTTTCGTTCGGGTATGAAGGTGGATATCCTGAATTATACCCGTCTTGATTAGGTGGATACCCAGGATTTTGTTGTGGTGGATATGGGTAACCTGTAAAATGAAGTTTGAAAGACATAAACGTTATGTAATTACGAGATTTGCACTTGATTAGTAGCAACAAAACTTGGTGCATCACAGCCACTAAGGTCTCGGTGCATGACTTTTGTCGATATTTTCATTAAATACATTATACCAATTATAAGAATCCCATAATATCTTTAACACTTAACGTTACTGTTCATTAGTTTATGGTTGCAAGAATGAATTGTACTCTGATAAATTTTTAATTAGGCATTTTTCAAATTTTGCAAACGTGCACAGGCTCCTTGTGACTTTTTATAGAAATATGTATCTTCTTTCTGTTAAATGTTAATATAGCTTTAAAGGGACACAGGTGTTTTTTCAGATGAGATGCAGCGATGAATGCCACTGGTGCATATAAGCATCATGGTGATTACTGCTTGATAAGCATCATAGTGATCACTGCTCGCTAAATATTCTGTTGCGGATTGAAAATATGTATAATATGAATATAAGGGACCGAGAATAATGATTGAAACTTAGGGAAAAGATCAGAACCTTGTTGCCCTGGATAGTACCCTGCACCAGGAGCCCCTTGCCAAGTTGTCATCTTTTGGTCTTTTTAACTGAAAAACAATTTGTTGTTTAAGAATAAATCTGCTCGGATAATGGTATAAATACAACACCAGTGCACAAATGTACCAACACCCTTAAAAATGTAATAATACGTGAACTAATTGAAAATCATTGGTTCTTGGTTGCCGCTCGGTACATTCTACTAAACTGTCATATTTAATATTAAAAGTATTGTTTCAATGATTGACATTATTCAAGCAGTATCAACAAAGATCTACAATGAAACCAAATACTCTGGTTAATGTAAACTACGGTTGGGGTTACATAAGCTGATCAGCACAGGTCAACAGAAATTATAAAAGTTTTACATATCCATCTACATATATGTATACATATCATTGGTATATGTATGAATATATATCAATTAATATATGAACAGGAAAAACAAAAACATGTCTTTTGGTTCTTATCAAAAGAATAATGACATCATTACAGATATTGAGGTATATAAACTGATTCCTGCTGTATAAGCAGAAAAGAAATGAGCATGTTTCTTTTTTGGTCACTTCCTCTCAATCAACTAAAAGCTGATACTAGGAATACAATCGTTTATCTAATTTTTAGGTAAAGATGAGTAATGTTTTGTACATCTTTATTGACAGATATGAAGTTCTGAATTATCGTGGGATAATCTTATCTCAAAGTGAATGTATCATATCATATTATACAATTTAGGGAAGTATCCGAAAAAGTAACACTTGTTACCTAGACAAGTTTAAAAAATCCTATCGTCAAAATTCAACTGCAAAAATTTTAGTACTTAAGTAACTAGAATTATATCAGTTTCCAGAGTATGCATTTAACATGTTTATACGCTCAAATGCAGACTGGTCACTATATAGAGTGCATCTGAAAATAAGATCAAAAAATACTTAATTATCATTATTACTACACTGTTAAAAAATAAATTAATCTTTATTAGAAGCATCGCTATGATGAATACATATCTTCCTGTTTGACGTTTGACGCATAAATCAATCGAACTGTCGTATTTAAAAAAAAAGTGTTAGAAAAAACTGTCGCGGCTTCCATTTCGCTGTTTCAAACCGACATTCGTCAGTCCAATTCTTTAAACTATTTTTTTTTGCTTAGACAGACACGAAATGGTTGGATTAGATTACACCTTGTTCCGGTGACAAAATATGTACATAAGTCATAACATTGCGAAACAGTAACCACGAAGCAGGACAACTTCACGACATTCTTTCATTGCAAAACGTTTACATCAACGGAGTTGTGCAACAGAGAGTACGCCTAATATTTTGTCTAAAATCTCATGTGATTATTCTGAATTAAATGAAATTCTTCTACAATTATCACCAACCGGAAAAACATGTTATTAACGGTATACGTCAATTTGATGCGTCATGCGTACTTTCTGGAAATAGTTACAATCGATAACCACATTTATGCACTGAGTATGAGTCAGATTTATTTACCTTTCTCCGTAAGTTTTTGAAATCTTTCGCCGAAAGACCAGCGACTTAACACAACACGATGGTTACTCCGATTTACTCGTTAGTCTTCACGACCACGTATTCCGTACGATTTATATGTCGTAACACCGCAAATATACTACTCCCCGCTTATCGAAGTTTCGCGTGAAAACCCTAGTAGCAAACAACTGAATTGAAGTAGGTCGAATGTGGTGAAATATCGAAGCGCATCGAAGAGTACCGCATGAACAACGTTCTGCGCCTGCGTAATGCTTATTTAAAAACTACATTTCCTATTAAATGCCTTAACGTGTACTTTTCTCAGAAAAACGTCGTATATGCATACATCTATGTATATGGATGGTATGTGTGTATATATATACGCATTTAAGAACATATTACACTTAACCTCCTGGTCCCTGTGCACATTACAATGTACATATTGTACACAAGCAATTTATTTTTAAAGCCTTTTATTGAAGCCATTTTCGATATATTCATGCCGGGACCTTTTGTACATCATAGTGTATACTGTATTATTGTGTATTATTCTGCTGAGTTTTGTCAGTGTAACCATATAACGCCCAACGTTTATGTTACATAAAACAAACATTTTTTCATATCCATTTAATGTACTAAATAAGAGAATTTGCAAAAAATGGTTTTCTGCGAAAAATAAAAAGTCAAGCCTGCGGAGGTTAAGGACGGATTGAAGCACTGTGGATAATTATAGCAAAATACATATGTGCTTGTACCGTAATTAAACACGAACAATTTGGACATCAAGAATATCGCTACCTTGGAGTTACATATTTCATTAGCGCGAACGCTTAATTGGGCGTAGTAATTGAATGTGGTGTGGTCCGGAAAACTACCTGACAGCTCAAGTATCTGCATATATATGTATGCATAGCCATGTATAGCCATCGTGATGCAAAATATGATTCATACGTTTAAAAACTCGAGATTTTCGATTATTAAAATTGTTAATTTGCTTGAGGACTATACTTTTTTTGATTTTTTTGGTTAGTGATTTTCTGCAAGAAATACGCATAGTACCGTAAGAAAAGTGTGGAAATTTGACAGGGCTGGTAAAGTAGATTTATACCCTTTTTTGTGTCGGTAACAGACGTACAGATTTCACCGAATTATTTAAAGGGGAGGGACGATTAGACAAAGGAACGATGGTGTATAACTCGCATCTTGGAGAAACAAGTGTTGTCCTGCGATAGTATGATATGTCATTCCAGAACCAACATAAGAGCTGGTAAAAGCTCTTTTACTCTCATGCCCAGTTATTGGTCGCAGGAGGTGCGAGCTCTTGTGTTAATGACAGAAGCATTGTTTGGAACCTCACCTGCCCACTCGCCGTGCACGAAAAATAGAGTGGGTTGACATTTTAGCATTGCTGTAGGATTGTTGATTTTTAGGAATTGGAATAAGTTTATAAGCGGGCTTTACGCCTGTACCATGTCTGAGAGAGAGACAGAGTGACGAATTCTTAAGAAAATGCGAGAGGAGAGATAAATTTACCAAATCCTGAGTAGGAAGAGTCGGCTAAACGTCGCTCAACGACAGAACTGGACAGAACGTCCTACGGCGTACAAGGTGTCAATCGAAAGGGGAGAGTCCAAAGATTTATGGAAGCTATCGAGTCCGACTGAACAACGTCCAGAATTGGAGTAATAGCTCAAAATTGCCTGACAGCCCCCCGATGGGTGGCCATCATGAAATCGACGCGACAGGTTTACGGAGCGCGCTGTGCGCTGTGCCTTTATTCAATCTTGCCCGTGATAATTGATTTTATTCGAGTTTACTCAAGTTTACTTGATTCCGGTATTTAGTTAACTGTTGCCAATACAACGACGTAACATCGCAAATGTATTTCATTGATTTGCAATACTGATATCCTGAAAATGTATCAGTTACAAAATTTTTTTTTAATTGAGACCACCATTGCTTTATCAGATGAAAATTGAAAAAATTAGAAGCACAATGGGTTTCAAACAAGTTGCGAATTCGTGTTAGTCATAGGTACAAATTTGATGGTTTTAGGAACTATGTACCGTTTGCTTTGTTTTGACTTTCCAAGTGGGAATCCCAGAAAACGGAAGTGAGATGATAAGAGTTGCATGCTCATACTTCTCGGTGAATGCATGTATAAATCACGTACGAGTAATAAAACCATACATTGTATTATTCATGCGTTAGATAATCTAAATAAACACGAAAAATTGAGATAGCTTTGCAATATTTTCGAACACCAACTTAATTTCGGTTTCAATTGACTTCTTTAATTCAATTTTAAAAAGGACTTAATTCAGCGACTAGTGGCATCTAAAAATATATACAGTAGAAATAACAATGATGATAATATTTAATACGTGTAATGTATATAACTTTACTTGCATGTCAAATGGTACATAAATTCGAAAATTTCTTTAAAATGATACCGGTTTACATTTATCATCTTCATACGTAATTTGAGGACCACATGAATACATAATTAAAAACACAATTTATGCGGGTAATGTATGTATAGTTACCTATAACTGGGATAGTATGCATGCAAAAATGTTTTATTTTCGTTTATGTTTATGTGCATGTAATGTTTACTGCGATGTAGAAAGCATATGTATATATACTTTAATTCGAATATGAAAACAATACGTTGGGGGTTGTTGTATTGGTCCTGTGCTTGTATATATAAAAGTGCAGAGGAACAATCCTTTGTAAAATGGACACCCCGTCGGTTTCTAGAAACTCTAGATAGATTACATACCTGGTATGAGATAGTGTCGTATATCGGTTACACATTCTCTTTGTCCACGCGTTATGCACGTCTGCAAATGTGTATGTGAGGACAGTCCAAGGAGTAATATTAGCGATCGAAACTCACACACACATGTGTAAAAATGCGTACACTACAATTGTTGTCCTAAAAGGACTTATATGTCATAACTATAAACATTTGATCTAAATATATTATTATTCGACATAGATGTTAGTGGAATCGGTGTTCAAAGTATTTGCTGTTGATTGTCTTTTAAAGGGACTACATGGGACCTTCTATCAAACTAATCTTCATTGTACAATAATAAATGCTGCGTCCCAAGCAGAGTAATGCTATTAGAAATGCACCTAAAAAAAACCAAGATTAATGTAAAGCTTATAATTCAAGAAGGTAGTTACCAAATTTAGCTTGATATATAGATTAATTGGTATACGTATACCATGTATGAGATTATACGTGGATAGATTTAGAATATAACGTTAATTATATTTACTGATACCCACCAACGTAAGCTACATAAATTCCACCACTTGATTTCACGTATGCATATGTTCCAACCTGAAAAAAACGAAATTGTTATCAATTTCAGTACTTTTTAATCGCGATATCAGACAAGCTTCAATCGTGTAGTTCCCCACACATAATTAAAACGCATAAAAAATGCTTACCGTCACAGCTATTGCGATTATTAAGGCTATTATTCCACCGATAATGAATGCAATGCCTCGACCTCTAGCAAAATCTGGACCGACAGAAGATATTTTGCGGCAATGTGGACACCGAGCCAAAGCGTTATTCAATGTGTTAAACTGAAAGACATCGTGCGGCACAAGATTATCTACGAGTTAGTAACGGCACAACGAGTATCACGCTCTTCAATCGATTTCCTTACCAAGAAAGTGTCGTGGCAATGGGCGCAACAAACCCTGCACATTCCAGGCATAGAAAGAACAGGTGGCGTTATTGGACTCGGAGCGAGATTGATGATACGTTTACAATTTGGCCTCGGACAAGCAATACGCTGAGAAGAACTTTTACATATGAGCAAACAATTACACGGGCAACGAACATATTTCTTTCCTGGGGGTGCATTCCGTATAGGCTGTAAAATTAAAGGATCTGTATGTTTTCGGTGTCCAACCGCGAGACACGAACGGCTCTCAGTTCGACGCGTACCGTAGCTTCGTTGCACTGACTACACTTGACGACGTGTTGTTCTCTTTTACCAGATATATCTATCATAGCTTGACAAACTCTGCATGTGACCATAGGCATGCCACCTGGATTGCCAGATTGATAGGGTGGTGGTAATTCATCAGGCCCGATCTGTGATACTGTGTTCAAATTCGATTGCGTGTCGTCTGAACCTAAATTTTGTGCGTGAACCAACCAATCGGATTAACCACGGTCTTAATCCTCACGCCAACAAGATTAAACATTATTTACCTATGACAACGCTGGCGTGTGAACTGTATGTGATATTGTCGTCGTTTAACAGCGGCTGACGTTCGCACTCTTTGCCGTCCCCCATGTTGGACTATCAATTTACAACCTAACGACAACAATTTATTTAAAGTATCGTTTGACAGTACTCCCGGTGATCCGATGACAAGGATGACAAAATACAAATTTTTCTGACACCCTTCGCGGTTTTGTCGATTTCTAGAGTAGAAACTCTCCCTTATGACCGACGTCCGTCGCGCTAATGTATCCTCGGTCTATAATGGATTGGTTTAGGAATTCTGCGAGTACTTTAGAGTCTTTGCATGTTGGCTGTATTGAGTGCAGTACCAGTGACGTTCGCGATGTGATTATGTAGTTGAGGTTAATTTTTTCATTTCATCGTTCTGACGCCAGATAAAGACTGGTTCCATTATATATAGAGGCTTTACTGGTACGAATAGTACCGGAAAAAGGTTATTATCAATTTATGTACACGTATACCGTTTTATCAATAACCGCATAAATGTTTTAACACAATTTCAATTACTTTCGATCGCAAGTTACATTCTGGCAGATGTCCACTACTGTGCGAAAGTTGTTTATTATTATGTATCTTTTAAAGGGAAACATTGGATCATTACACATGTGCAAACGGCGTGTCATCTCTGTGTAGATATAGTTAAGAACAAAGTTGTCACAGAACCGTGAGAAGTCTTTGTTGTTCCTTTTAAACTACGTTGAATCGATTTCTGTATCATAAACAACATGGAAAAGATTGCGCACTTGTGGAATGTGAATCAGTTTATGACGAAATTGAATGCCCCTCAAACTACAAATTTACAAACATTTTATATGTAAGTTTAATATTTTAATATTTAATATTTTAATATTTTAATATTTTAATATTTTAATATTATAAAGTTTAATATTTCTCTTTAGTTTGTATATAATGTCAAAGATTATAAAGATAATTGTAGATTGCTATAGTTAACATATAGCAATCGATAATCAACGTACGCGAACTAATGAATAATTTAGTTATACTATTACAATCGTATTGTAATACGTGATTAAAAATTGTTATCGTTTGCTTCAGAGAAACTTGTAGAAGGTTAAGTCAAGGAGCACAGTTGCCTGCTAAACATTTTGGTGCACCCACAATGTGCTCGTATTGTGGATCGCTTTGGAGCACGGTGGATCATCAAGTTCGGATTACACATGGGAGACCAATTTCCAAATCCGTTCGGAAGATTATAAAGTCTATGAATAGACGGGACAGAAAAATACCCAGGGTTTGCAAGACTTTGGGCAAGAAATGCATCAAAAACCAAACAAATAAATTAGTACTACGGTGTTCTGTATGTTCGGAAAGTACAAAAATATCTCTGGTTAAACCAAAGAGAGAGAAAGCAGAAAAACTGAGGCGTGTAGATGCAAAAATTCTTAAGCGCAAGAAGAGGAGAACGAGAGACAAGACTGCTGGGCTAAATATTTCTGGTACTCCAAAGCTGGACGCGGAAACTGATTTGGAAGGTTCGAAAGAAAAATATTCAAAGAGAACAGGAAGCACTACAAACTTTATTACGCCAACTCCAAAATTGAAAAAGCTAAACATAGGTAGATTAAAGAATATTGTAAATCAAGGCACGACACCTTCAAAAAAGAAAAGTCTACACAAGTTTTTGACAGAACTTTGCTGAAAGGCTACTCGTTCAAATGCATTGTAAATAATGACTAATGTCGCGAATCATTATCTGTCGCATACAAAATATTTAACATACTTGTTTATAAAAATTTGATTTGTTAGACGACTCGTTATTATAATTCTTCTAATCTTCAACCCCTAATCGTCAGATTGCTCTATTTTACACTTTACGTTAAATAAGTTACCGTCTTGAATTATTCTGACTTTAAATCGCCTATATGCTCGATACAGTTAAATAAATAGACTATACGGCAACACACGCCCCAAGAGTGGTTTTTGCGTGTTAAAGTTACAGATACAGATCAATCAAGTATCATTCCTCTTCGATCACTCTAATGGAATCTCTTTCTTCACAACCTGGAAAAAACAGATCACTTTATTGCAAGTTACACAACTAAAATATTCCTATACACAACATTTACAGCTGTTACTTCTGTTATAATACTCGTACGTAAGCGTAACAGATCACAACAATTATTATCTTGATGCGGGAGTAAAATAGACATTTTAAACGGATAAAAAGGGGTACTTAAAAAAAAAAAAGAATAGATGTAATAGAAATATTTCAAGCAACGCGCCCCTTGCCAGTATAAATCTATAAAAAAACTGCCTCAATTATATTCATAACTGAATTTTAAAATAACGAAACGTGTAAACAGAAACACGTAGAATTACGCGGGCACCGTTCGAAACTCGACCATCCAAACGCGTAATTTTACGCGAACAGCTCGGAACGCGCTACTAACGCGTAATTTTACGCGAACGGCTCGGGATGCGCTACTAACGCGATTCAATTTCGCACCAACGCGAAAGTCTTTGCGCGCAGGTCTACTTTCATGCATATCGTGTTAATTCGGTCAGTGTGTCGGGGCAGGAGCGCAGGAAAGGAGTTTTTGTTAGTCACCTGAATGCACGCCTCGAGATAATCCCGCTCGGACATTTCCTGGTCCTTCGCAGGGGGAACTTTTCCCCGTCGGCGCAATTCTTGTTTCGCGTCGTTCAAGTCAAATATCGCCACGGGATCCAGCTTGCCCTTCAGCACCAGACCCGCCAAATATTCAATGTAGTGCTGCCTGCGGGGAAAAGTACCCAGATTTTAGTCGTGCCACGCACGATGCTTCTTCGTTTACCTCGACCATGTCCCTCCTGTAATGCTCCGGATCGCGACCGTACCAATTTGGTGGCAGTTTCACACCCGCGCGTTTCAGGCAAGTTTCGAGATCGTCCACGTTAAGCAACGGAAGCGGATCCAGTTCCGTTTTCCGAATCTTTCGGACTAGGTACTCGATGTAATGGATCCTGAATATTGGAGGATTCGTTAAAGGGGGCTGCGAGTTCTCTCACTGGAGGGGTTGTCGACAATAGGGAGCAAGAAGTTTCGATCGCTTCGTTGTTAATGCGATTCCGATAGGAAGGTGGTGACAGTTTCAAATGAATCGCGGGTAATTTTCTTAATATCGCATTTTCCCCGCGTAGACGAACCCGAAGTATTCTATTCGATTAAAATCGGTGTAATGCCATAACGATACTCTGACTTCGTTAGGAGAGTATCTGGCGTTCGGGTGTACATTACTGTGAATTCATTTATATTTCCATTTAACGAACAATGAAACTAGAAGACTTCGATCTTTTACTTACAAATTAGGTTGACCTCGGTAACTTTCAACCTCTTCCAGCCTTTTTATTTCATTCCGACATACGGTGACAATGCTTCAGCCGATGGGAGTGGTGATTTCGACTTATCGTTAGTTTGTTCAACGTTTCGTGGGAAAGGAAGGAATTACCTGCACAAACCGGCGTGTCCCTCAATGACGTCCGAATTACATACTGCATCCACGACACCGGTGGGAGTTTCCTTTTGTAGTTGCACCTTGCACTTGTGTTCGCCGGCTGGTCCTTCGGAGTCGTAAGCGATTCCGTTATCTTTCAATAACTGCTGCAACTGTGCGGGCTCCTTGTCCCGAAGATAGAAGAGACAATTCCTAGGATGATGAGCGTGGAGGCCCAGTTTGGCGCAATAATGGCTGATCGAACATTTGGCGCCCATCATAAACGCTTTCCCGCAGCCGCAGCAAAATTCGTACTTGCATTGACTGCACGTGAAATGCATACAACCTACGGAACGTTACCATTTTGCTTATGCAGGTGGTAATAACATTACGCGTGATAAACGAATGGATGGATTCAGCATTTTACGTCGGACCCAGTTATCTTATTACGTTATTCGTGATATAAACAACAAGAATACGATTAAAATTTAGCATACAAATCTTGTACTATATAAAATAAAGTTCAAGCGTTGACATGAAATTTCTTCAACTAACCTCCTCGGGACAAGGAATAACGAAATTTGCATTTAGGACAATCGATGCCATTATCCGCCAAGTGCTTCGCTAATCCTGCAGCCTGATAATCCGGGTCGTTCTCGTCTTTCCAATCAGCGAATTGTTCGCACGTGATACCTTCGTGCTGTTTCTCCCACTGAGAATAATGTCGGTCGTTACTTAAGCCTTAGCAAGACGTACATGTGCGGTTGGAATTTTGGGTAAAATTATTCGTACGCGCGCCGTACTTACCGGTCTTCTGCAGAAAGCACAAGTAACCGATCTGCAATCGGGGCAGATCAGTCGCTTTTGACCTGGATCCGCATAAAATCCACTGGAGCACTGGAACCAACGACACGCGTTACACCCTGATCGTCGAACCGCGCGGATCAAACATGTTCTACGTATAAAACACCTGAATGCACCACTTAAAGTTCGGATCTTGCATCAAGGTCCTGTCTCTCAGTTTCCGCTGGAATAATTCGTGGATAGGTGGATCCAAGAGAGCCTTCAGCTGTATGTCCAGATTGCTGAAATATTCGAGGATCTCGTCCTCGCTCGCGTCTCTCAGATTAGGCTCTTTGCAGAACGGGCAAACAGCGTCCGTGATATTTCGATCGCTGATTTGCAGAGTGAAATAGTTTTTCGCGCAATCGTTGCAGCAACGGTGGACGCATTTTAACATGGATATCATCTAGAAGTTATTTATGAAATCGTTCGATCGGTCAGAGGTAATTGAATCCGATAATGGGCGTGCGATGTTTTTGTATATAGATAGTCGCACGGAGTGTAATTTACAGTTTATAAAATATTACATGTAACGAGTTGATCGTCGTTACGTTAATATCGTAGAGGCATACACGTAAGATATGATTTCAGGTTTATTTAAAGGATCTTAATTTTGGAGGAACGAAATTTATTAATACCTTTGATAGAACGCTTTGGTATTTTAACGAATTAATTTTTTAATAGGTTCTATCAGGGGAGCAGACTAATAACGTTCCAATCATAATTTAAATATTTTAATATCGGAGAAATTCGATGTCATTAATAATCCATAAACCTTCGCAAGCTTCGAACTTTTGCTATCTTCGACTCTTGATCTATAAATTGCACCCCGCGCAATTATCACCGAATTAAGTAAAATAATATTATTTAAACGCGTACTTGGCTCATCGCGAAACGGCTGGTACAGAGCTCGCATTCTTGTTGCAAGAAGGCTAATGCCGATTCCACGCTGGAACATTCCTTAGCCGCGTGGAGTGCTTCAACGTCTCCAAACTTAAGTGCCAGCAAACTGGCGGCAACTTCTGCTTCGTCGTAATTCGACGCTTTACCCTCCGCTAAGAGGCGCCTTGCTATTCTCTGCACACGAGAACGGAGAAGACATTGATACTGTACTAATACCCAGGTAAAACATGATTTAGAGCTCGTATAGAAGATAATTATTCATTTCGGCTATGAACCTCACTTTGCAATAATAATTCGGAGAAAACAGAACTGCACCAATTGCGGTGAAAATGGCGAATTATATGTGTAATCCATGAATGCAATATTACGATCGTATGGCAAAACTATCTCGATCTATTCAAAACATCGACGAGATGGATGGAAAGTAAATTATCATGCAAAATAAAAATAATGGAGAGACCGCACCAACGTCTAGAAACGAGCTCTCGAAACTTTTTCTGTATGCAGAAGAATGGTGTAAGCGTGATGGCAAATCAATGTAATTTAATGTCTATCGCACGTGCATCGAGAGAATTATCTTTGGCAGCGTAACTCACGCTGTTTGGTGATTATGATGTTAGCAAACAATAATACCTCGTGGAGAATGCAAAATTAAATTTTTCAGAGTAAAGCAAGCTTAGGTCTCCAAACTTTCAAAACATTTTTCCTAGATCGCTAAGCACGTTAATTATGGAATGGCATTACTCGAAAATGATTAAGCGTGCACACACCATGTTTTTTTTTCTGAATCGCAAGTCGAAATAAACTTTAATTTATACACCAACAATTAGAGGATCCCGTCACGTCGTCGTGCACGTTTTCTCATATCAATACAACAATTAATAACGATAACACTTTCACGCAACGCATCGGTTTAGTCACAAGAAAAAAAAAAACAACAAAATACTCACCCAGTTTATCGATTCGACTTTACGATAATCGGAAAGTGTGCTTAATACTACAACCAAAACGAGTTTAAAAGTCTAAAAAGGATGTTTGCTCTCAGACCCCTATCTTATTTTCTCATTTATTATAGATTTCGAGCTGTTTGTAGACATTGGCCTGTCAGCAGCGGGGACTGACAATGTTGACAAGTGTGTTTCGACAACTGACATCTACTGACCTCCCTCTCCGTTTTGGGAGATCCCTCTGTCTTCGCGTTGCCGCCTCTACTATCGACGTATTCCCTTTCCGTTTTTTCTTCGCCCTCAAACCGACGGATACAACTGGCTACCAAGGAAAATCGTCTCTTTGACGTTCCACTCTGATCAACCCCCTGCAACCTACCGCTAATTCCTGTTCTAATTTCTTTAACGTCAGCGTTCGCACGTCGATTTACCTTGACTCGCTTCGCGCTTCTCGGTATTCTCGGTACGTCGCTCCTCGAATTCGTTTTATCATTCGGATCAGCGTCATTAACGGAAACGCCGTTCCTCTCAATACCGTTCATTGACTCGTCGTTAATCGTTCCTTCGTTTCCGATTTTCGTTAGACGCGCAATCTCGTCGTTATCTATCGAATCCTTGCGCGTCGATCCTTCCCCGACGTTATTCGCGGAGGAACGAATCGCGAGAGCGTCGGTATTCCCCGGTATCACGTCGATGACGGGAACAGTCGTCTTTTGATTCGTATTAATCGAAGCTTTTAAGCGCCGAAGAGTCTCTTCCGATCTCAACAAATCCCCGTCATTCGTTTCCGAATTTCGTCGCGAGTTCGATGGAACTATTTCTCGTGAAGTTTCTTCCTCCTCGACGCTCTCGTCGTCGGACTCTTCTAAGAACGTTTCCGTAACTTCATCTTCCTCCAATTGTTCCTCCGATTCGGAGGACGAACATTCTATTCGGAAAGTTTCCGACTCTCTCGTGTTCACGCGAGTTCCGGTCGACTCGGAATCCCCGTCGCTCCCGCTGTCGTCGATATACTCGTCGTCGTCGTCGTCGTACTCCTCGAATTCGGAATCCGATATTTTCGATTTGATCTCGTTAATCGTCCTCTCCAACAGAATCTCGGCGTCCGTTAATTCGTCCAACGAATTGTTACCCGACGAATGTCTCTCCGTATTCGAAATCTCCGACTCCACGGCACTCTCGAAATCCGAGGAGGATGCATCGAGGTCCGAATTTTCATTCGGATCGCCTTGGGAATCTATTTCTTCGCTGGACTCAGAATTTAGATCATGCTCCAACTTTAAACCATCCGACGTTGAATCTTTAATCGCGCTGGAGACACGTTCCGGAAGCACTTCCTCCTCTGGCTTCAACGTAGAAGCTTCATTGAAATTTTGATTATGCGTATTTTTACTTTTTGGAGCCACCATTATTGTAGATTTCCCTGCACTGCTTTTTTTAACGTCAACCGTTTTATTACTTTTATTGTGACCAATCTTTTCGGGTACTGCTTTACTCAAATTGTTTATGGTAATTTGAGGAACCGTGATACCTTCGGACACTTTTTTGGGAACTTGTACAGTTTTTGAAATCTCTTTGACAGCAGGTCGACGCACGCCCGCAAAGATCGGAATTTTCGAAAAGAAGGAAGGTTTCGGTTTCGTAACTTCTTTTTCTTTCCCTTTTGGTGTCTCCGTAACTTTAGTTTTAACGTCAGAATTATTTTCTATTTGATTAGATTTCGCAGGAACGATCGATCGTTTAATTTGCTCGCAACTCTTTGATAGGGTTCTCAAAATCGTCGATTTTTTCTGTCCTGTTTGTTGAACGGAAATAATTTTCGATGTACTAGGTTTTAAACTTTTCGATCGTTCCGCGATTCCCGGCGAGGGTTTTGCATTATTCGCAACTTTAACTATCACGGGTTTTGACTTATCGTTAGTTTTAATATCGCGAACGTTTCTCTCAGGTTTCGTTATCACTTTAACTTGTTTATTCTTACTCTCTGCTTTTTGATTCGATAGAAATGATTTGCTAGTCTCAACCGCAGTGTCCTTGGCTTTTACGATAATCGTGTTTTTTGGAATACACTTTCCAAAACGTCTCCTTGGTATTCCAGTGGGTTTTTTAATAACCTTTACGGGAGATTTTCTTCTAGCCACCTTTTTCGCAGGAGACTTGGATCTATCTTTCATAACGGGTTTTACGATAATATTTTTATTAATTGTACTTGATTTTGAGTTATCCGGTTCAAGTTTTCCTTCATTGGACGGCGTTTGTAACGATTCAACTGTTCCGTCATTCATAACTCGAGTATTTAGTAAATCTACGTTCTCCGTTTCTGGAGCAGCAGTCAATTCGACATTTTCGGCCGAACAAATTTCATTTTCGACCTGGTTCGCGAAATCTTTTATTGGTGCACAATCATTCACGGCTATCATAGGGGATTCGGTTATTTTTATTTCGATAATATCAGGCATACCGGGAGGCGTGTCATTAACGTTTCTGACAACGGATTGCTCCACGATATCGTTAACGTTTACCGAATCGACAACGTTCTCCGTCGAAATCGAATCCAACGTCGTTGCATTCGAATTTTCATCTACGAGCACTTCTGACGCGGGAGCATTATTTATATTATCAACACGCATAACCAAGTTAGTAGATTGAGTAACAATTTTTAAATCCTCAAACGCAACTTTTAAATTATTATTTCCACTCTGCACTTCGTCAATTTCAAGATTATTAGAAATACGTGGTTCAGGCATGAAATCAGACGCATTGTTGTTAGAATCTTTTATTGTACTCCGCTCGTTATCGGAGAAATGGTCGGATAATTTGTTAAGATCTTCAGATGGACTAGAGTCAGTAAAATTTACAGGTGTTATATTAATGTTCGCGGGAGTTGAATTTATTCCATTGGATCCGTCGCACGAAACATTTCTCGACAGACTCGTGTCATTAAAATCATTCGGAGGTATTGAGATTGCCGATGGAATAGTCCCGGAAACATCAGAATTATTATTATTAACCTCGTTAATATTCGGTATCGGGATGGAAGACACGAGTGCTGGTTCGTTTGGAATATGCGAGACAGACGAGACATTTTTTATCTCCAACTCGTCCCCTCTATCCTTTGTTCCCTCCGTTACACATAAATTCTGTTGCGTGCCACCCAATGAATCATTTTTTATTTCAACGGATGATTGATTTTTTATTTCGACATTAACTGGTTCGCCGGGTATCGAAATTGACTCACTACTGTCATTTGTTTTCGATTGATTTACACCTCGATCGGAACTCTCCTTTCCCTCGTGTGACTTATTCGTCGAAGTTATCGAAGTATCAATTTTACCATTGAACCGTGGAATGTGACAGGCAACGGAAATAGGTTGCTGCACAATCTCAGACACATGCAACGGATCCCTGGTGTTTTCATGATTAATGATTTTAGGAATAGTCTTAATTTCATGCGATTCCATAAGGGAACGAGTATCAACGAACGGAGTATCGCGAACAGTGGACGGGGTATTATTCGTGGAAGATAAAGGTACAGGCATTACAGTTGTGTTAGCAGAATGCGATTCGGGGAGAGAGGCAATTACACAGTCAGGGGGATCTTGATTATTGACTACTGGACTCGAGTTAATTGATCTATCGCGACTATTATCGGGCAAATGATTTTCTGCAATTAACTGGGTTTGCGCGATCGGTGGTACGTGAACGAATGCTTCCGAGTTAATCGTGGAGAGAGGTGCAATTTCGTTTAGCGATGATTGTGCGCCAATGGTTACGTTATTTATTATTAAAGTATCTTCCATGGATGATTGAATGTTTAAAGGTGTATTAATCTGTGTCACAGATGTTTCTAAAGCGTTTACGGAACAGCTGTTCGTTGCCTTTGACGATGATCGCGCTTCGGTCAATTGATCATTCGTTACATCATTTTCGGAATGTGTTTCTGTACCGAGATGATTATCATGACATGGATCAGGTTTCGATGATTCTACGTTACTATCGTGAAATTCGCCCGCCGATTGTCCTTCGTCGGACACCTTTCCTTGATCGGTGACATCTTGACCCGTAATTCGATCGTTATCGATATCGTTAGCGATTACTTCCGAAGGATTTTTCAACAAACTTTCTTCGGTTTTATCGTTTTCGCGTAAAGTATTTGTCACATCATTTGATTCGGAGCGAGTGTCTTTTATCTCCACGCTCGATAATATCTTTACTTCTAAATCTCGATTACTTGGCTCCTTTGAAATCTCGTCATCGCTGACTTTGGACTCTAACGAATCGGCAAGGGTCTCGATTACTTCGCTCTTTACTATGTTAGTTTCTGCAGCGTTAAGTTCGATGACTTCTGTACGTACCGATTCGAGGTCCTGTAGCTTTTTGATATCGGTAGCAGTCGATTCCGTTATCGTCGGCGTAGATTCCGCGATGTCGGGAACGATCGTTTCCTTAACACCTACTTCCGCCGTCGCTGGATGCTTCCCTTCATCCTTCGATGCGTTCTCCTTTCTCTCCTTTATCGTCTCCTTCTCACCGCTATTAATCCGCAAGGTGTTCTTATTCTCGGTTACCTCGACGACGAGAAATTCGTTTTCCTCAGAAGCATCGAGCGATATTATATTCAGCGTTACGTCGCCACGAGAATCTTTTTCAACTCGCGCCACGCGCGTTTCCTTTACACCCGAGACATCGGACTTCTCTATCTCCGTTTGTACGCCAGACGCGATAGCGTTAAGAATGTTCAGTCGCTCAACAGCTTCGTTGTCGGTCGTAGCGAGATTACTTCCGGTCGATTTCTTTGACGATATCATTTGCATCGCCGACACGAAGGGACCCAACAATTGTTCCGGCAATGATTTAACAGCGGACAAGAGTGCTTCCATCGTGGCTACTTGCGGCTCGTTACTTTTCTCCACGCTCAACGTTTCCCCGGGGGCACTTGGAGTTTCTTGGTTTACCAAAGTATTGCTCTCGGATGAAACTGAGTTTGGTCGTTGCAATTTTTCTGGTATCGTTATCAAATCTTTGTCGCTCGATTGCGAAGAATCCGTTTTCTCTGGCACGGACGTTAATTCCCCGTTTTTCAGCTTACTCGGTTCTATTTTATCAACGGGCTTTAAGTCGCATGTATCTCGAACATCGGACGCGTTGTCGGGTGGTACGTTCGATACCTCAGGCGTTGATATTTCCAGGATAGATTCTTTATCGCGTTTCAATTCTGGACACGGTACGTTACTTTGACTAAGAGCGCCGGTGCTTTGAGGCGAAGAGGAATCTTTGTCCGATGGTACAGTCGTCGCGTTAAGATCAAGATTCGCGCGAGACAAAGATTTTTCATCATCGCTAACGGGCGGAACAATCTTCTCCTCTCTTCTCTCCGGAGTCTCCAAAGTGACATTGCTTTTCCGTTCGATATTATCGCTCGAACTAGTTCCGTCGGTCGGCATAGGTACCTTAGTCATCGATATCGTATCTTTTTCGACATTGGATGATAAAAGAGTAGCTTCCGGTGCCTTTGTCTCGTCCCTTTCAGCGTCGCGATCTTTCGAATCCAACTGATCATACCGACCACTCGTATCTACTTCGTTGTTTACTAAAATTTCTCTCGCCGCTTCGTTACTTTCGTTACGCGGTAAAGTTTCCGTCACGATCGAAGTTTCCGTCGGTTCCACTTTCGGTTCGGACACGCCTATCGTCGCGACGTTATCGTTTCGTTTACGATCACTTAATTTCGATATATCGCTTTCGTTCGCTACGTCATCGTTAACATTGTTAATCGATAATGTATGCGCCTCGTCAATGGTAATTCGCTTCGGCTCTTCGTTAGGTATTATCTGTCGTTTCTCCCGAGTAACAACGTCAATGGCCTCGGTTACATCGAGGTCTTGTACGGCCCTTGGGACCAGATTTTTATCGATTAGAACAGTTCGATCATCAGCATAATTTTCATACAGATTAGCAGGCTTATTACCGAGAGTGTTCAGGGGGTCTTTTTCGTGTTGCCAGTTATCGGTCAGTTGTCTGAGGGCTGCCAGTTGCTTTTGAAAGTCGGCCTGCAACGCCACGAAATGTTCAACAATTGGTGACATTACCTGCTTCGTCGCTTCTGTGTCCGACACATTTGGAACCTGTTCGGGAACACCCGTTTCACCACCGACCGCACCTGGTGCATCTAGAATAACGAAAGATGAAACGATCATCGATCTCGATGATTTCTGTAAGGAGTTGTCGCGAGATGACGCTAGAACGGCTTCGAAATATGTTTTCAACGGTACAGTGGTATCTCGCGTAAAATTTTACATTTTCGTGGATAACAATGGGTAGCACCGTTTATTCACAATAACAAGTTGATAGACATAAAAAGCGCGAAGGGTTCGCTAAAGTTTGAATTGAATTACATTAATATCGATCGTAGAAACAATCGACTTAAAAAAAAGCATCGCTCCGGCCGTTCTAGCGTTAAATAGAAATGTTCAAACATCGTCAAACCTTCCCGCGGTGCAGCCTCGTCGTTTTCCACCCCAACCGGAGGACCCCATATCCTCATTAAAAATGGCTTGAGTTGATTTTTTTGCAACTCAAACAACGCCGCGTCCTCGGAACCCGCGTTATTCTCGAGTGCCTTCACGACATCCGCCAATGGGAATTTCCCTTTTTTCATGATATCCTCGCACTATCGAACATCAAGGGCACATAGAAAAGCATGTCGAATCGAATGCTCAGTTCATCTTCGCGACGCACTCACCCTTTGCTGTCTACGCTGAATAGCAGTAGCCACAGCGTTCCAGACATCGCCCTTAACCGACCTCAACGCCTCTTTAGCTTCGTTGGCGGTCAGTATACCGACATTGTTCTCCTTCAGCTCTTTTCCTTGTGTAGACACCAAAACCTGCACGGTCTCCACCAAGTGGGGCCATTGCGTTCTCAACCACTCGATCGGATTGGTCGAGCCCTGAGCCAAAGCCACCTGAACGTCGTCGGTGGTATAACCGAGCCTCTCCGCTTCTCGCAGAAGTTCCACGATTTCCAAACCTTGACGCGTCAGCGTGGAAACCCCTTGGGAACTGGTACCTGCCTCGAGGAATCTTGGTTGACTCGGTTCCTGAAATATAAAAGAAAAGTAGCGTTAAATAATCCGTCTACCCGAGAGCTTGTATCGTGATGGAGCGTTGCGCAGTGGCGACGAACGATAAGTCATCATCGGAAAGGTTTGATCGTCCTGAGATACCTTTCGCGTGTCACATAATAACGTGGCGTTACGTTCGACGCTTAAAACTAATTCATTCTAAGCATATGTACACGTCAACCCTTTCGGCGCGGAAATGAAAATCGAGTATACGTTCGATCCTCGGTTTCCGTAACAGGAAGAGACAAGTATCATCGACGCGCTGTAGTGAATTTTTTTTTTTTATGATCCTACGTGTCTTCGGCTTCAAATTGCACCTCGTTGCGTTTGAGGTATCGACAGAATTGCAAGAGCCATATGTTTTTTGATCTAAAGGACACGTGACGTTTGGGTCGGCGCCGAACGAGTATCGATTAATATCATCAACGTCACGCTCACACGTCAGACAAAGTTCATTCCTTAAATCGAACATGAGACGCTTAAGAATTAATCTACGAAAGCGGGAGGAAACATTGAACGGGTTGTGGACGGTAAAAAGAAAAATCGTGTCAATATCGCCTGCCTACGTTCACACCGAGGCTACGGAATCTCTCAATCCTAATGGTGTTAAATGAAAAGAAAAAAAATCATAGTGGATTAGAAACCAATAATCCTCGAGGGATACGTGTCAAGTGAGTTTACCCTGGAACGATAATAATGATGGGTAGAGTCGACGGAATTCCGGCGCGTTCGATCCTTGTGCCCTGTCATTAGTTGCTGAAGATATTGCTCCTGAATCGCGCGTGGATAAAGATCGGGACTGTTCGCGAATCTGGTTTGCTCCTGGAACAGACGCTCCGTCTCCGTCTTTTTATCAAAACATTCTATATCGTCAATGGTGTTCGAAGGGTAACAATTTAATTAACGTAATCGTGTCCGAATAACATCTGGAGAAGAAACTTCAACCTGAAGGAATTAACGGGTAAGTGAATTTTGATTCGTGTTAGCACTGTTTTAATACCTCTGTATCGCTATCTTCGTAATACATAATTTTTGATACCGATCCTGCTCTTCCGAGTCCCGCGCTACCCCTCGCGGGAAGATAATCGTACGTCTGAAAAATTTGTCACATTTTATCGAGGACAGTTCCTGCAAATATTTCTAATTCCCTCGACACGATCGTCATCGGTTTTGTAACGCAAATACTTCTCTTACTTGCGTGGAAATATTTTGAGGCGGCGGTGACGTGCCAGTGGAAACCGAATGACTTTTCGAAATTTTTCCGAGCATGGGTCTTTGATCACGTTCGACATTGTCCGTCGTTTCAGCGGACATGGTATTAGTCGAAGACGTTGCTTTTAACGGAGCAGTCGTTACATCGTCGACAGTCGTCGCCGTTGTATCATTTCTAATTATCGTCGATCGTTCGTTTGTTATCGACGGGGTTTCGGGTATAATAATTTCCGCTGCTGTTGCGGGCAATGCTGGCTCCGTTGTCACGATATCTGTAAATTTAAGAAGCACGTTACGACATGTGATGTTTCGTGACACAATTTTCCATCGACGTATCTTTACGAAATACACTCGAAACGATAACGATGAACTTTAACTGAAAAACTTTGTGAAATCAAGCAGCAATCCGTATAATTAGCATTAACCTTGCTCGATTGTTTAAACTCGGAACACTAGACCAGAACGTGGTTTTTATTCGAACGGTGTTCGATAAAAATTATTGGATAGAAAGAACACATGCCAAATGCACGCCCGTGCTTGAAACTGTCGCCTCTTGAATGAATAATATTGCAACAGACATGTTGAGCAAAAAAGAAAGCGTGGCTCCATTTCAAATACGACTATGCATTTGGTTTCCACTGAACGCGTACGAAACGGTTTGCATGTCTCTTTATTATTCATCCAAGGGTATACATCGAGAGGGACAATCGTTCTCCTGATTACTCTTCCTCGCTTCTCTCTCTCTATTTTTTTTTGCAAGACGTATAAAAAAAAAAATTTGGAAACACATCGACACCTCTCGAAATCGGGGGGTGAGGGAGATGCGCGAACAGAGAAGGCAACCGTGATTATGGGGAAAGAACGAGTACGAGGTGTTTCACTTGAACGCTTTGGTACCGAACGAAAAGCTGATTTTGCGCCTTGCTCTACCTTTGTTCTTGGTGGAACCACTGTCACCGCTTTCCTCGCTGTTGGAGATCTTTAACAGGCTGGCCCTCTTCTCGAGATCGGGACTGGGATTGCTCAAATTACTGGACGTCGTTACCGAGCCGCTCTTCGGTATTTGCACCTCGACGGAGGTGCTGGGCACGTCATCCGCGTTTTCCTCGTTGGTAGACGGTAACGCGCTTCTCCGCGTTTTGCAGCATACCACGCAAACCCGATCGTTGACGTTGTTTATAAAAGTGCAATGTTCGCAGGCCCATTCCTCTTTCGGTATCTCCATCTCTCCGTCGTCGATTTTGTCGTCAGCGACGATATTCCGTATCGGTTGTTTATTCAACGAAACCTTCTCGATCTCGATCCTCTTGATCGCTGGATCCTCCGCTCTCGCTTGCTCGCTCGGCGCGATTCGTCGATTTTCGTCCTTCACTCGATCTCTCTCCGCGGAGGCCCTTATCGTTCGATCGTTCGCCTCCTGATTTCTGCTGCTCGATCGCGAGGTATCTCGATCCTCGCTGTTACGGGATCTCTGCAACGGCGTGTCGCGTAACGGTGTTCTCCTGACGCTCCGTTGATCGGAGTCGAGGGACGATCTGCCGGAACTCCGTTTCACGGAGGACCTCTCCGTCTCCTCGAGCGACGCGTCTCTCCTCAGCGAAGATCCTCTCTTGGCTTCTCGATCACGTGACGAATCGCGACTTCGTTGAGCCCTTTGTATCGAACGCGACGTCTCCTCGATACCCGACACCAGTTTATCCTCCCTTAAAGCGCGCGTGGCGACTGGCGCCTCGTTAATTTGACCCTTCTTGGAAGCCGCCGCGTCGCGCGACGGCATTTTCCTCGAATTTTGCGCCTCCCCGTCGACGGACGATCTTCGCGAATCTCGACGCGCTGATCTCTCCGGATCGTTCGGTACCAAGTCCCTCCTCAAGGACGACGATCTTTTCGACAATACCTCGTCGTCCCCCCTCCTCGCCGTACTCTCCACCTTCTCGAAGTGATCGTCCGAGGAGCTGGTGACCCTGGATCGTGCCGGTAAATTGGATTTTCTATCGGAGGATTCGTCATCGGTACTTTGCCTCCGACGATCGCGATAAACGCCGTTCGAAACTCGCTCGATCCTCGGATCGAGCTTCGAGAGTCTACGATCGTCCTGATCGTATCGTCGACGGGAGTTTAAGGTATTCTTCGGGAATTCGTCGTAGTTTCTCGACGAACTTGAATATCGTTTGCTCGAGTGGCTCTCGGACCACTGATCCTCGGTACTCGTCATCCTTTCTTCGGACATCAGTCGCCTGAAAGTTCGTAGTTTTTAAGAATCGATGAGATATTCGTTAAATCCCATTTCCATGGGTTCTCGCGGAGCCCGGGAAACTGAATTCAATACACAACGGAGCATGTTAAACGTGCTTTATAAAAATATTTGTTTAATTCAATTGCGCTTATTGTTAGTCTTCGTTGAAATCAAATTCAAGAGAAATAATACAATGTAATAAAAATATTCAAGATACTCGTTGCGGAAAAATGATGAATTTACGAATGACCATGATTTATAAAAATATTCGTTAAATCCCCTCACATTGACTCCCCGCGAAGTACACTTCGCTATATTGCACAAAATAATTCGAATTGACTCGAAATACGTTGTATCCAGTACTAAAAACTCAAACTCACTCCCGACGGTTCCTGGGTAACAAACTCCTGGTTCCCTCGTCCTCGTGATAATTTCTCTGCCTCGCAGCCCTAGAGACGCTTCCGCGTCGAGTGCTTCTAGAACCGCGGGAAAGTCTGTCATCGATGTCCGATTCACCGGAATCTTCCGAGCTCGCGTCCGACGGTGATCCCGGTGACCTCCTTGATCGTGACCTGGAGGCTAAAGATTTCCTCGACTTCAGACTGGGCGACGGAGACGCTGCCCTCGATCTTCTGTTAGACTTTAAACTTCTCGCCGGGCTCTGCGGTCTAGAGAGAGATCCCGGATAGTGCGGCGGTAGCATTTGGGAACCTGGATATCCCATGGGATAACCCCACATAGCGGGATGGTTTAGACTCATGGTGGATCCGCTCATGGACATGTCCCACGGACCGTTCGGAGGATACCACATCATGGGCATGCCGCCGGGACCCAAATGTGCCATCGATTGGGCCTGGAATATGATTGTACTTATTTGTAAAATTCTACGCGTTAATAATTAGACCCCGAATTTTATAAGAAAGTACAATTTGTAACATTATTCTAAATACCGATTCATAATACGAATTAACATAGCAGACACGAGGAGAGGGCCACGATTGAAACAAGAAGCGTATAACCGAACAAATGCAATTCCACGCAAGCACCTGCACTTTCGCGTTATTTTTTTTCTACTTGCAACCGTAATACAAAAAATTACAACAATTGCGTTCCCTCTGTCCCACTTGGCAATCCACGCGCTAATACTTTAGAATTCCCACGAAACTGATTTGTATCAAAGGAATATAATAAATTGATTACTTGATGCATTCCCGGATTCCACATGTGCGCCGACGATAAATCGCAAACGCTGGCCGATTGTATCATTGCGCGGGGCGGCGGTGGCGGTGGTAACGGCGGTGCTTGTTTGGGGCTACCCATACTGAGTGGCCTTGGGTTTAGCGTGTCTCTCGAAATGTCAGAGGAAGGATGTCGTCTTCTATTTGCGTCTTGTGCTCTCATTGCTTCCTGATACTTTCTATACCTTTCCTGAAGAATTTTATACCTTTTACAGTGTCCCCGCGAGTCATCGATTTTCCCGTTATCATCGTTACTTTTGCAACGCTTTACCGTAATTTATTAGTAAGATCGTATGTTCGGAGAAAACGTACGGAGACTCGAGCATCGAATCGGAATGGCAAAAAGAAACCTTCCCGGACTCGCTCGATACGCACGGCAGCTATTCGATCTTGCTTTCTACCGAATTCAAAATTTTGAGACACGCGTTGGGCTTTCGTTTGGTCCCGCGCGCACTCTCTCAATCTTGACGTGATTTTCCGCGAATTCCGAGGTACCACTCCCTGCGTTTTGTAATCGTCCTTTCGCAAATCCCTCGCGTATGATCTAGTTTTACTCCAATTCCAAATTTCGAGGTCCACTCTAAGTTGCGAAGCCATCTATCACCCGCTCCCTCGAGTTTCGTCCGATTTGGCGAATTCGAAATCGCGGTTAAACAGCTAAACACCGAGTTATCGAACTGAGCTCAGAACACGTACGCGCTGTCTCTTTGTTGATCGATTTCACGAATTCGATGAGCGAGCCGCGACGCGCGTACAATTTGAAGTTTCTCACCTGAAGCGTGGACATCTTATCGGTGCCCGGTCCTGAACCATCGATCGTGGGAACGTTTATAGCTTGCGCGGATTTCGACACCTGCGTTCTCGTGTCTAGTGTCGCCGATAAAGGTCTGGTCATGTTCGGAAGGTTTCGCTTCAAGCTCCCGACTTTCTCGATCAAAGAGAGATTCGTAGGTCCTTGGTTGTGCGCCGATTTAGCCTAAGCGCGAAACTTCAGCTTTATTATACATCGAGGAGAAAATAGCGCAGCGCTCGGAGCGATGTCGGGAACTGTGGATGTGACTTTGCCTTACTACCGCTATTTGCAAGTGGGAGAATTACGATAAATAATAATAAAGAAAAAGAAAAGGTAATGCTCATCATCGCGATGGACCTCTCGCAGACTAAGCGGCGCTAGAATTAAATTGCAGCGATGAATGAGGCTAAATGACATCGTAATTAAGAGCAAGCGTTAGTAGAGACACGACTGTAAATAAGAATAAGAATAATTCGTCGATCTCGAGTACTCGTGACAAAGCGTACAGAGATTGACCTTGGGATAAACGTAAGAGACGCTCGTCGAATAATATCATTTGGATCCAGTCGGTTAGCGGCCGTTGCTTAAAATTATGGCAAGCTGAAAATAATTCGTGTGTACGTAGTGTTCTTATATTTTATTGAAACAATAACGTATTCTACCGGCGACGGTATGCGAAATAATGTGGTCTGCCATATTCACCGGAATTCGACGTATGCAACGAACCGTTGCGCTTGTCACTCGATTGAGGCTTAAAAATATAAAAGAAAGTGCCACGAGTAATTAGATTCTCATCCGCGTTCGGCGGGTCGTTAGTACTTTTGTAAACGAAAGTGATTGTGTGAACGGGTTCAGTGAATACGGCAGTAATGTTTTGCGGTAACGTGGTGTATTAAAAAACAACGATAATATACAATAAAATCTGAATGCGAAACAACTTAACGACTATTAAAGCTTTCGTGAACCGCCGCAACTTAACAACTTCTTCGTTTGCCTCGGTGTGACGCATCGAATCAACCCCCGACGTGTCGTTCGGGCGTACGATCTACATATAACAACTCAATCGACATTTTATGCAAATCAGCGATAAAGAACTGGTGACGGGAAACGATTGAATCGTCAGAAACGAAGTTGCGATTCTCGAATCGAGAAGCGTCGCGCGACGCGGAGGAACCTCAACTTCGTGGCGAAACGCGCCACGAAGACCGTCTGCGAACAGGAAACAAATGCCAAAACGCAATGAAGAGGCAATCGAGCCACGTATTAAATCCCGCAACCTGGTTTCTGCGGAACACAAGAGAGAGAAAGAAAGGAAAAAAAAGAAGAAGAAGAAGAAGACAATCCTGAGAATCAAGATCGTTCGATCCGAGTTCGGGGAATGTCCTCGAGGTAAGCGCAACGGCATCTAAACACTGCGAAACCTTATTTTGTCTGCCTGAAAGAAAATTGACGAATGGTGATGAGAGCCTCAGGCCACGATGCATCCTACCTGAGTGGTCTTGCGATTTCTTCTCGGTGGCGGAATAGGCGGTGGATTATGGAGATTCTCCCCTTTCGGTGGTAGCGGCGGTCTACTCTTCGTTGCGTGCTCCGTGAGGATCCTCCTGCGCACGTGATTCTTTCTCTTCGGATGTTTATGATTCATGCTGTCGCAGGCCTCGCAGTAATTCCCGTTGCATGTGTCGCAACGGGCGAAGACGTTTTCGGTGCCGCATAACGCGCACTTGGTGATCGGCGATGTCGCGGACTTGCCGATTTGCGGTCTTGTGGGAAATTCGATGATCTCGTAGTCAGGGTCACCACAGTCCCCGGTGAGGGAGGGCGGTGGGATTTTCGGTGGGGTGGGTGGTCGTCGTTGATGCTGCTGATCGGTTTCCTTCTGCTGCTGCGCCTTCGCGTGCGGGGGATACAGAAAGATCGTGGGTTAGAGAGGTGTTCGAGTGAGATCGGGGAATGAAGGGAGAAATGAAATTTTGAGAATATTAGGACGCATACCAGTACCCAATGGGGCATGGACCTCGCCATACGCAGTCGGGTGGATGGATTCGATATCGCCATCGGGCGCCATTTTTCAGCTCCCGGGTTCTGGAAAAATAAAGGTAATGTTGTTTCGCCGGCAGTGTTTTGAAAATTATGCGCCCTAGAGATGGACGCGATAATGGGAATGGGGGATATACATTTTACGCGAGCATTGTTACGATGCATTCGAGTTTGTTCTGTTTGCCTGAAAACGAAGTGTCGGAAAGTACAACCTGAACGATTAAATTCAGCGTGCCAAATCGGAAATACGAATAATATTGTTGAAATTTTGTTTGTTGGACGATGAAGTTGTCGGATTAATAATGTTCCTGTGTTGTATGGTGACTTCGGAATGTAAATTTTTAAATCGTTGATCGAAATAACTCTGGTTGGAATTTTTGAAACAGTACGAAAAGATAGTTTCGATTAGACGCCGGTTTTACTAAAAACAGAGAAACTGTGTCCCCGACGTTAGAAAAATTCCGATAAACTCCGTTCGGTGTAAACATATTAATAATTCGTTAGACCAGCAAAGCAACTTCTGTCCGCCAGACAACGCCTCCATAAAGGAACCAAGGTTCTCATTTGCAAAATTGCGCGTTAACGAGGTAAGCTCCGTAAACACCTATTTTCGGAATGTCGCCTTCTTCGACAATTTTCGCAAAAAAAAAGAAGTAAATAAATCGCTGTGTCTCGCCGAACCGCGCAGTTTCTGCCTTATCACTCGAGTGTTCGTTTCAAATTGTCTTCCGAACACGGTAGATCCTAAAAATCGAATAGCCGAATACCACGTACAAGTTTGTTTACTGGTACGACACATTTTTACGCGCAATTTCGTATCAGGGTCCCGAGACAAGCTGGCAGCTTTGCCACCTCGTGGTAGCTGCCAAGCGTGAATTCATGTCATCGCACCTCGGGCAAGAAGAGCTCTAGGTGCCCGAATAACGTCGAGGATGCACAATCGAGATTTTTCGAGTGGTTTCTCGAGAAAGCGTGACGTCACGTCGGTGATTTTCGGCCGGAAGCCGCCACGATCGAAGGATCTATTTTAGTCGCGAAAAATCGTGTTCCGCGTCTCGAAATAAAATCGAGCCGCGTGGCACGCGACACTCTCTATTCCGTCGCGTTGACACGAATGCGAGGAATCTGTAAATATCGAGATGCTGCTAGAGCGTTCATTCAACGCTGCCGACGCGGCGATTACGTGTGGCGTTTATCGAGAGATAATTTACGCGAGGTCCGGCTGGATAGAGACGTGATTTTACTAGGATTAAATATAGAGCCTCGACCTCCTTTCGCCATTGGGATTTTCGTAGAAAGAGAATTTGATTTATCTCGCGATAGATTGTTAACTCTCGAAGCAGAAGACGTTAATTCTCGACGGAACGACAGCGCGTTTTTTTTGTTTTTTTTTTTTTATTGCCGCGATTGCATCGCGGTCAATGGGATAAAAGTACTCGAGGCTCGAGAGCAAAATGAATTTGCGATTCCAGCCTCCGCCACGCCACGAGTTCCACACGCGTGAATTAGATCCTCGAATTAGAGCCATACGTATCTTTAGAACGTTTACCCCTCCTATTCTTCTCTGCACTCGAGACTCTTTTGTTCTAATGCTCCTATTTTGTCCATTGCAAGAGCAACAAGCAGATTTTTCCAAGAATTATAAATTTGGAGCGTGCAAGCCAGTTATAAAACTGGTTACACGTTACTCGTAGCGAAACGTTTTTCGAAAAGAATTTTGCAAATATTTAATACAACCGCGTTAACCGCGCTACGATGGCGTTACGCGTAAGCTCGACGGTGTCAAAAACACGAGAATCATACGAGAGGAAAAGTCGATTAAGTATACGACACTGTTTCTCGATGAAATTGCAATACTCTGCACAAGTTGGAGACGATCCAACGTCTAGCTTCTACCTACTAGAATTCCACAAGTGTATCTTTTTTGTTTTAAAGCGCACCAACGTTTTCCCACGGAATTCCATTAATCCTAGACAGCGCTTCGAAATCACGCGTCGCTTCGAACACCGTCGAAATTGTCGAAAAATCGAGCTAAATTTATAATTCCTTATCCGTCGGCGTCAGACTCGTTACGAGCGGTTGTCAAATATAGACAAACGTTCACTGACAGGTCTGACAGATCGTATTACAGGTTTATAATGGCCGTTTAATGAAATTAGTCGAGTCGCGTTCGAAACTCGTTCTCCATTCCACGCACACTCGTTTTCTACTCGTCCCGATACAAAACCCCCCCGTAGTTCCTTTTTGCTTTTACATAAGCCTCTAAATATTTATACGTAATTGCGCTCGTCGTTGCGTGTCCCTCGCAAAACCACGGATCTTCCGTTCGTGTTTCCGGTTTTCAACTCGCAATACGAAACAAGGAACTTCCCGTGAGATTCTTAGGGACTTCCGTGTCACGCGTGCGCGCGCGAGCGCGCGTGTATGTGTTTCCACCACTGTTCTTCGCGGTGCACCATAATACCCAGCGGGAACGGTAAAGCGCTCCGATCGTTCGTCTTATCGCGTTCGTGTATCTCTCCTTCGGAAAAATGCGACTGGCAAAGAAAGAAAGAAAAGAAAGAAAAGAAAAAAAAACGGTGCACCGTACAAACGCGATGGAGTGCGAGCGACGAGAAACGTTCGCCCACCCCGTTGCTCTAAAACAATTATTTTACATTCCTGCCTCGCTTTAAAGACGAACGAGAGGAAATCTCGCGACTTCACCCCGGAATCGACTAATCGAATAATTCGAGCGAGCAAACGGGGTGGTGCCTCGCACACCATCTTCCTTCTCGATCGTTCGCGACACCCCCCTCGTTCCCTCGAATCGCGTTCACCACACCAATCCCAGGGAGAAGATGCACTACGTGGCCGAAACACTTCCAGGGCCGATGCACCATTTGTCGAAGGTCAAGCGCGAGACAAAAGGGTTTCGCACCGCGTCCAAACCGATCGCTAATCCCTTATCTCCGGCAACTCTCCCGACGACGATGCAACGGAGGGACAAGCACGCGTGAAAGTTAAGCGTATCGCACTCACGCTCATGTGGGACCTCGCGGAGATGATCTCTCCGGTTTTCCTCGGGAACTGCTCGTCGTCACGGTATACTGGCCGCCTCCGACTGCTCGGCAGCGCTCGTCCACAAGGAGCTGTTGCATTACTACAGCCGAAATCTATTTCCGTAACGTGACTGCTGGACCGCTGCCACCCGTTTTACCGAAGTCTCCCCGTTCGCGTAAATATATCGCGATGCCGCGCGCTTAGATGTTAGGAGCTGGCACTACACCGCTGGCTACCGGCAGAGGCTTCTTCGGGAAAGTTAGGGAAGATCGTTCGCCTCGCCTCGCATGAATCGCGTTGATAAAAAGGGTGGGTCGCGCGGTACGGATGAACGGGAACCGATGACGGGTTTAACGGGTTCACGATCGACAGTAAAATAAGCAAAAAAAGAAAAAAAAATAAGTAAAATAAGCAATCTCTCCGCGGGCCGGTGCATTTTTTTTTATATGTTTTACAAAAACTCCATTCGGAATTAATTGTATGACAAATCTGCCCGGCCCGTTGTAACTAGTATTTGCTCGTGGGACCGGAGGATTGTATCCCGTATTTATATTTCAGTTAAACTATAATCGTTGGGGAATATGTGGTCTTGAATTGCGTAAGCGCGTGTCCACCGGTGGGCAAGCATCAGTGGGGCACCAGGTCGCGGACGTGTACATAATATTATCGGTCGTATCGGTACATCGTATTACGCTACGTTACATTACAGATAATACTAGGTCAGACAAGTTTCTAATTTTTTCTATTCTTTTACATTTTGTATTCTTTTGAACGGAGTTATGGTCGAAGGCGAGCAATTTTTAACTCCGAGTTATCAGGGTACGAAAGTTGTGCGTGCTGGATCGCTTCCGGTGAAACCAATTTTCGTTTTTGAAGAGTAGCATGAAACTTAACAGTTCTGAGTTACCGTATCCAGGTGTGTAATTGTATTGAAAAATAACTGAAAATAATGTTGGTCTATGGAATAAACAGTGTTTATGTGTCGGATTATAGCGCTGAGAGATGCGGAGTGGGAATGAAAGATTCAATTAGGATAAACAACAATTTAAAACAATGTTCTCAGTTTTATATTCTTCCAAAAGAATTTACAGTCGAAGCTGGTAGATTTATAAGCCTGTATTCCCGTAAATAATTGAATAATAAAACAAATAAATTTGGTACAATCTTTAAATATAGATAAGATCAGACAAGATAACGCGTACCTACGAGAAGTAATACTGATTAGTATTGAGAACTGTATATTATACAATAAATACATTGCATCATGGCGCACGATTTTCTTCCCACGTGCACAGAAACACGCGCACGCGCGTGGGCCGCAAATGCCGGCTGAAACGAAAAATAAATTTTTTCTGCCCCGGAAAAGGTGACGCAGAGCGAGAGAATGGTTTATTAACCCGTGAATATTATTTACGATATCCGCTTGGAATGTTTCCGCGAGAAAAATGAACACTCGTGTATCGCGATAATTCGCGTAAAGTTGCGAGGCACAGTATTAAATGAAACGCAGCAATTTCTTTTTTTTTTTTATATAAGAACTGCCGTAGAAGGCACTATCGTTATTAGGCCACCAAATTGTATCTACAATAAATCTGGTTCTCAGGAAGTGCGCGTAAAGGTAGGAAAAAAAAAAGAGATGACGCAAAAACTTGGCAATGTTCGCATGAAATTTAAATTGTACGGCTGTCCTTGCTATTCAATTGTTCTCCCTTCTCTCCTAATTTGTTTCCTTCCGTATACACGTAACCTGCTTTTCTTTTGCGCAAACCGCGGTCGTACAACCGGCAGCGTTCATTCTTCCGGATAAATGATTTAGTTCGAGTCATCGACTTACCGGCGTTTCGCAATTCCGAGTAGAAAAGAATAACGAGTTGATTAAACTCGAAACGACGAAATATTTATTACCAATTCGTTCGGAAGACAAATCATTTATTTACGACACGTACAAAACTCGTATCGACAAAAGTTTTCCAGGAGTGCCTTCGATCTTCTTACAAGTAAAATAATTTATTTACGGTACTCCGAGCGTTTCCTAAATTACCACTCGAGATTCTTGACAAAAGTCTCCCGAGCAACTGGTTCATCGCTTTCTTCTTTCTCTCGCGCCGGCGAGCATTCAGGCGTCCCAATGAAAGTAGCGAATCGGGATCATCGTAAACACGAGAAATCTCGGTACCTGGAACAACTTACGCTTACCATTGCCATTAGAATCGCGGAGGTAAAAAAAAAAAAAAAGAAGAAAAGAAAAAGAAGCTCGGCTCGTCGCTAAATGCGAGACAGACACAGCGTATACAAAACTATAACTCGAAACCGCGTTAAATGCCGTTAAAAGGAATACCCCCGTTTCACGGGCCCCTCCGCGCGATCAAAACTCCTACGGGTATGCGCGCAGGTGATAAAGGTAGAACCTCGCCAGGTGAGCACACGTAAAAGAGTGATACCTGCACCGGCCTCAACCTCACGGCGGTTCTCTAACTATAAGCGCCACCTGAGAAGCAGCGCGGTCCCTCAAAATGGCCGTTCCTCTCACCTCAGACCTTCCCGGAACGTCGAAGGAAGCAGGTGGCAATATTCAGTCTCTAACTCTCGCGTGCCCGCGCCTCGGTTGGCGAGACCTCATTCCAGGTGGCGAACACACGAAAATACCCGTGGCAAGGAACGTCGTTCTCGGTGGCCCACCTTCCGGTCGGAGGTGAACAGTTGTTGTTTTCTGTTTTTTCTTTCTTTTTTTTTTCTGAAAGGCCCCGCGCGCGCGCGCGCGAGTTAACCCGCGAGAGTTGACAACGGACGAACGTTGACGTCCTTCTTCGTGGCGTCGATCGCACGGGCGAGATTCGTACGGTGTGTAACCTCTATCGAGGAACTCGATATTGGAAGTGTATATACCTGGCAGGTGGACCTCTTCCTACTTTTCTTCTCCCTCTCACTCACTCTCTCTCTCTCTCTGCCTCTCTTCCTCCCCCTCCCCCTCTCCCCCCCCCCCCTTTCCGTTTCTCTTCCTCGCTCTGCTCCGTCCGTTATTTACGTGCGCGTGCTACAAGTATTACGGGTGGCGCGGTAATCATCGGGTGTACGTGGTGATTTCAATGCACGGCGCGGAAATAACCGGAAGAGAGAAAGCAGCGGACGGAACGTGGTGCGCGATTTTCCGGAGTGTCGCGATCCCTCCGTAGGTGGAGCGAAGGAAAACCTGGCTGATAGAAAGTAATCGCGAGAGGATATAGGTTCACCGGTTGCGTTTGTGCGTGCTACGTGATCGCGACGAGAGAGGAGCGAGCGAAGGAGAGGAGAATCCAGCGAGGGAAGACATGCACGGAGAGTACGGAAACGTGTATCGCGGTATACCGAGGACGACGACGACGACGACGACGATGCTGGACGGAGGAGCATGAGGACGTGAGTATGCGAGAGGAGAGATATAGCTGCCGTTACGGGATAAGAGGGAAAGAGAGAGGGACACACACACACAGAGAGAGAGAGAGAGAGAGAGAGAGAGAGAGAGAGAGGGACAAAGATCGTGAGAAGGAGGGAAGGAGGGAATCTGGCCTTGCCGGTATTACTCGGGTTCTTTTCTTGTTTGTTTTTCTTTCTTTCTTTCTTTCTTCTTACCTCTTCTTTTCCACGTTGCCCGTTGCTCCAATTGTGTTCCGTCGTTATACACGTCGCGCCGAGGGATCCCGGTCGAATCGAGATACTTTTTTTATTCCGTCGCTCTCGATACTCGATCGCGATCCTTCGGGGTCTTAAGTTTGTAAATTTCACGCAATTATACCGATATCGGGGCGAGAGAAACACAGAGGACACGGTCCAACGATTTTTCATCTCTCTCTCTCTCTCTCTCTCTCTCTTTACATTATGGCGGTAACTTCGCTTCGAATTCGAGCACCATAAACGCGCGCGGCAGTACTTCATCCGACGACATTCCGGTTATGTGCGCGTATCCGTGCCTAGGAATGCTGTCTATTTATCGATACTTTCGCGCTTCGTGTAAGGAGATACAAACTGTTACGAATGTGCCCCCCCCACCCTACCACCCCCTTTTCACCGACGATGCTCGTTAATCCGTTGTCCTCGCGAAATACGGCGCACGGTCGAATCGAGAGTTATGTCCACGTACTCACCGATTCACCTCAATAAAGTTTCTCGTTTCTTCGAAGCGTTTCTTCGCGCGGTTATAGCGTGTGCGTGCGCGTATCTTGATACACGCGTGTACCGTGTCGCGCATAAATACCTAGGAGAAGGTGGGCCAGAATGGGGACACACCGGTATTCAAGTGGGCATTATTGAGTGATAAACGATGCGAGGAATGCGATAAATAATGTGCGCGAGCGCGCCGAATTTTCGGTCTGAGATTATTTCGGGTGTTTTCGTAAAACGCCTCCGTTCGATCGTGCGTTGCGAAAAATATAAATAAAGAAGAGGAACAAGAAACATGGGAAATTCCGTATTAAGCGTTTATATCGAATACGTTTTATCGAGCAAATAGCTAAGAGAGATATCGTATTCCGCGTAGCGTGCATCATCGCGACGCGCAATGAATGAAAAGTAATTCACGGCCGTAATTGGAAGCGTCACGTTTTACAAGTGTCATTACGATTTCCTCCTTCGACGTTACATAACACGGAGCGTAGTCGGCGAGGCGATTAAAACGCGTGTCTCTTAAACGCGTCGTATTTATGCGCGTTCGAAAGTAACGTCGCGGCCTCCGTCGGAAAATATAAATTTTCGATAAAAAAAAAAAAAAAAAAGAATTGCCGACGGGCGAGGATGTTTACGAGGGTCCTTAAGCGTTTTACGGTTTCCGGTGTATATCGGGCCCCCGGAGTCTGGCATGCCGGAGCGCGAATCGATTGGACCCGTTTCTTCGTTAAATCTACGGCGATGTGTCACGCGCGTGGAATCGGCGAACGCTGTAGCGTCGGTATAATGACAGTGTTTAACGATAACCGTTAAAGAGGAACTACTTCCGTGTTTGTTATACCCATGTCAAAGCTGTTTTTTACAAAATTCAAGTTAACGGCCTTTGAAATTGCGAGTGATAAAAGTCGCGAGCCACCATCGTGCACGCTAGAGGTTAGATGCAAATATTACTCGCGTTTTATCGTACGCCTATAAAATGGAATTTTATTTTAAATTGATTAGCTTCTCATTATCGTTCGGTGTCTTACGATAATGTTGTTTGGAATAACGCGATTACCAAAGGCATAAAGTATGTCAGGAAGAAATGATATATAGTTTAATAAATATATTCTTCGCGTTTTATCGCATACCACGAAACGGGTATTATAATTTAAATGAATCTTACGAGATCCATATCGTTCAGTGTCTTATGATAATATCCGTTAGAATAATGCAATTATTAAACGTCTCGAGTATTCTCGGATATGGTAATGAATAAACTATCAACAACCGAATTATCAAGAAGCATTCCCCGCGTACTGTCGTACACCCAAAACTGCTTATTACGCTTGTAAATAAATTCTCAGCTCCCCGTGATAAAATAATACCGTTTAGAATACCACAAACTTACTCACTAAACATTTCTAGAATCCATGAAAACAATCCTCGCGTAATGTCTCTCGAAAATAATTAGTGAAAAATTCAAAAATCGTTTCATATGAATAGTACATTACGGTATTCAATATTAACGCAACGAGTGCCGCGCGGTCGTATATAAAATGCTTTCTCCCGATATGGCGGGCGTGCATTTCGCGTTCGTTCTTCGGAAGAGGAACTTTCCGACGCGTTTCACGGACGCGATACGCGCGTTTACAGTCCGGTGCAACCGGCCCCGACGCGGGGCACAGATATTTTGTCGCGACCGAAGATCGTCCCTGGAAAATTAACTGTTACCATTATGAGAGAGGTACGAAACCAGTGCGTGGCCGCGAACATTCGTTGGATTAAAAAAAGAAAAAAAAACGCGATTCGCTGATGCGTGAGAGGAACTATACCCCGCGTTATTGCGGTATCGTTGGTGTATGGTCGCTAACGGTATGACGTAATGGGCTTTGTAGTAGCTCGCTGTGCAACGAGAATTCGTGGTCGAGGAATTATAGAAAGAAAAGGGAAACTCGGGAAGCTCTCGTAACGTCCACACCGGTGATCGCGTTATCGACGATTCGCGAAGATTCCATGCAATTTTGAGAGGCAGATCTATGTGTTTCTCTTGCGTAACGGTTGCGACTGCCACTTCCGGTACGACGTAAAGCGACTGTGAAGTTTCATTTGGATTATCGTTCGCGAGTCACTGGACGCTTATGATATTTGGAGTGTTGGCGTGTTTACGTTATATTTGTATCGTATCTTGGTAAATGACAGTGGTAGTGGTTGATGGGCCGTGTAATAGAATGGTTACGACGCGTGGCAGAATGAGTGGATGGTAAAAAGTTCGAGTTTCTTTTTATCAATGTAGCCTCCTTACTAGGAAATGACGGCTGGTATTAGTCGCGGTAGCCTAACAATGACTTTCTTCGAGAATTTCTCTTCGTGCCGCTTCAAACCTGTGTATAAAGTTTTTTTTTCCAAGATTTCGAAGTTAGAGAAAAGTCGTGGTACAGTGTTACGTTCAATTATTTTCTGTCTAAATCATAGTTTTCATGCGCAACGATTTAACTTAATTGATTATAATGTAATAATATACCGGAAATTAATAATAATAATACCAATAACTATAACGAGTGATTATAATAAAATAAAATCGACAGAGAAGGTACAATCAGTACTGCAATAAATATTTTTTCGAAAACGAGCAAGCATCCGGTGACCTATGAACGACGTTGTACGCGTTAGGGAAGTTTAGGAAATAAAGATTCAACGGAACCGGCCTTAACTCTATTCCTACCGCGACCAGTCAAATGACCATTTTTTAAATTTTGTCTAGAATCTCCTACATACAACGTTATCGCGTCGCCACTTAACTAAATCTTAGCGGGTTAAATATTAAAATCCTACGTTATCTATTTCTAAATAAAAGAAACAACATTTTTTCACTATCAAATTGGCTATTATCTTCATTCTACATATAATTAATTAATTCATTCATTCATTCATTCCACGTATACATATAAAGAAATGTAACTTGTTTTAAAAACCGGTCACCGTAGGAATAGGTATACGTGAAGTGTGTGTACGAATAGTGTTAAAAAGTTAAAACGTAGTTTCGCCCGCTGATCGTCAGATTTGGGATCGACGTTTTAATAGAAATAGCCATAACGAGGGCGTAACGCGCATTGGAACGCGCGAATATTCCGATGACGTTATCGCGGACATACTTGCGGTCGTGATATCTGTTGCAATTACCGTTGTAGTCGCCCACTGCGTAAAGTATTGGCAACGATATCTTGCAAAAGCCGGCAGGAAAGTGTTGGCGGCACCTGCGTCCCAGCCTCGTCGATGTATCAACTTTTATCCTTTGATCGCTCGCTCGGGGCGATAGCATCGTTTAGAACTTCTTTTTTCTTTTTTTTTTGCAGACATCCTGCGAGCGTAATTATCGAGAGTTAGGAAAGAGCTTCGCTCTGATTCGCGCGCACTTTACATCGCGGTAATTAACGCCAATTAAAACATGCGTTTTACCAACCGGTATCGTTGAATTTATAGGGGAGCTCGGCTTCAACGATCGTGCACTTGTACATTGTCTCTCTTTTTCGCGTGCCAGCGTCGTTGATCGAACCGACCGACGAAAATTTCTTTCTACCCGATCGATGTAACGGATCGATCGATCACTTTCCGCGCATTCCTCGTGTATTTCGATCTATCCGCCACGTATCGACTCTCACGCACACGCGTATAGTAGGTCCGTGTATCCTATCTCAATCGCCCACAGTACGTTCCTATGGTCGAAATTTACGAGCCGGTCGAGCGGGTGTTTAAACGATCCCACTCCGTATACGATTATCGATCGCGCAGTCGATTCACTTTTTCCACTGCGATCAGGGTCGGATTATCGGTTAGGTAAACCAGGTAATAGCCCAGGGACCTAATTCGATGGAGGCACCATAGATCGGTGCGTGTATCTATTTTTGTGCGGGATAACGGTACGGGAATTAAATTATTAAATTGTAAATAAGCTGGATCAATTTGTCACCCAGCGATCGTTACTTATCGTTCTTAACGAATGGGGCCCAATTTTGGAGGTTTACCTAGGACCCACATTTCCGTCAATCCGACGCAATCCAAGCGTATAATTCCAAAGCGATATCATTCTCTCGTGTCTCTCTCTCTCTCTCTTCCAAGGTTACGCGCAGTGATAATAACGAGGTCGATCGTAATCTATCGTTCGTAACAAACAAGACCGGATTGGGTCCTTTGCCTAGGAACCGCGTTTTCGTTAACCCGACTCTATATCTCAACTCTCCATTTTCCAAACTCGCGCTCGGTGCTTACAACGGAGCCAATTGCAATCGATTTCTTTTTCCAACCGATAAGACCCGATTTCGCGACCGTTGCCCCACGATTTAGAATTCCCCAAAAATTTCCGTTAATCCGCCACTGTCCGGTATACAAAATCTCAAAAGTCATGAATCCAGCCATCCTACATATCTCGTTCTCCGTTCCCTCAAGGTCGCACGCGGTGTCTTGCAGAGCGAGGTACAACAAGGATTGAAAGTCGCTGGCAATCGGGATAGGACGACGGAGGAAAGGTAGGCGATTCGTCGTAACCAGACGCACGAAGGTGGCAAGATTCTCTCTTCTCTCGGGTATCATGTACCGGCAGAATTTCTACGAGAGCACGTGCCTGAGATGCGCCCAGACCGTTTATCAGGTCGACAGGGTGGGCCCGTTGAAGGACTTCACGTTCTTCCACGCCGGTTGCTTCAAGTGCTCGATATGCGGCACCAAGCTCACCCTGAAGACATACTACAACAATCAGCATACGATCAACGATAAAGAGGTGTACTGCAGCAGTCACGTGCCGAAACCGGGACCGGGTACCTTGGACGGATCAAGCGTGGGCATCAGGAGCGCCCTGAACGTACCGAGAAGCGGTTACGTCAACGAGCAGATCAGAGCGGGCGGTGCGTCACCGCGCGGAGTTTATCCGTCTTGGTAAGTCCTAATTTAGACGTTTTACTTTTCTTTTTCTCTTACGTATCACGATCCTCTGCCAATGTGTACACGCGTTCTTGCACTCGTACTTACAGACGGTTCTCGGTAAATTGAAATTGAGCCGGAATGCCAGAACACTTTGAATCGTAGTAGTTTCCGTCGAATCGAGGTTTGGAGGTGCCAGGGATCGTAAAAAATGATGTGTCGTTGAAATGTGTAACGCGGTAAATTCAGATCCAACTTGGAGCGTTGATTTTCTGGAATTGAAAGAGTATATAGTAGATGGTTTTGAAACATCGATGCGTTAGATGTGAATTAAAATCGAAAATACTGTACACGTAGTATACGCGTATCCCGCAATTTTATTTATTAAAGTTTATGACTTTGCCACGTTTCAATTTACGAATGTATCGTAACCGAACACGCGTTTACGATCACGCGAAGTGAATTTCGAGTCACGGAGATCGATTCTCCCACGCGCGAGGTACAGTACACTTTCGAATACAATGTACGGTAAAAATTTGAATTAACGTCCGTTTGAGTTATCGAGACACGCCTCTATAGTTTATCGTAACGTTATATTTTTTACGATGCGTCGTTTAGAACGAAACGATATTTCGTTCGAGATCGATAGTGGAATGCTGGTGCGCGTCGAGTGCAGGCGTACGAATTAAATTAACGCGAGTAAATCTAACGAGCGAATCGATTAAATAACAGTAAACGTAATAAGGAAATTAGTTACGCGTAGCGCGGCGGTCGAGCGGTCATAATTGAAACGAATCCAGTTGTTCGAATTCGCGCATTCTCATCTCTCGTTCTCGTTACCGCGCCCCTACCAGCGGAAAAGTCTTTGAGGAAACTGCCGATTCGAGAAAAGCCGCGTGTTCCCGTCGACTCTCTTCCCTTTCGGCTCGAAACGCATCGTTGCGAAGACGCTGGCTTAATAGACCGTTTTAATCCATTTGACCGTTCCAAGGCCGTATCGACCTGCGCATAACCAGTATTACCAATCGAAAGGTTACCGCGTTAAACTACACGCGAAGTACTCGATATCCGTGTAACGGTAGAACGAAGTTGATCGAGAACTTGATCTACAATTTTCCAACGATCGTAATACTTAATCATTTTGTTCTTACGCCTAGGCGTGCGAGCGCACGTATTTTATATAACGCCCAGGCCTCGTTGTATAGTAAAGTTCGTACGAACGCTAGGGGAACGTGTTGCGCTACGCGCAGTTAATATTCCGTTAATGTCCGTCATGCTCGGTTAGGGGCTAGTTTGTTCTCGTTTCAATAGCGTTACCGACACAGCCATTACGCGCGAGGTACTGTCCAAAAAACGTGGCGAAAATTAACGTTCGCGGCTCTCCTTTACGTTTCCTGAGTTTTAAATAGGGTTTTAAACGATACCACGGAAAGTCGATCGGCTGGCTTTAAACGTTCGATTTCACCACTTTCCCCTTTGGTATTAAATCGAGATCCCATTCTAGCGAGTGTAAATAATTTTCGCGGTACTCCAAGGTTCTCGGTAACTATAACAATCACTCGAGTGGCTCAAAATAAACGCCCGGCGTTCTGCATAATTCATTTAGTTTTTAACGTCGTTCCCCCGCGCGTCTCCCGACGTTTACCCACTTTCCAAGTGGGACTGGATCAACGAAGGTAGAAATTAACTTTTATTCTCTCGCCGCCCATCGCATCGAAATTTAAACAGCCCGGTCACGTAACTCGGACACTTTTCCGCGGCTTTTAGCGACGCGCTCAATTTTTCTCACGAACGACGCGAAGTCGCGCTTTACAATTATTAGCTCGTACATACTTTGGCTCGCGGTCGTGACGCTCGTCACGAGGTCAGTGTGTACATGTGTGTCAGTCCGGCACTCGCGACTCACCTCGCTCGTCTTTATTACATAACAATGGTACATTGGCCTTAATACGACGAAGTAGAGAACAAATTCAGATCGACTCACAATTCTGCGGGGAGGCGCACTTGTTCTTCAACCCGAATGTCAATGGCTGACCCGGTTTCGTTGAAACAGCTGAAACGTGCACGTTCGCCGAATCTTTTGGGAAAGATTGACTTCTCTATAATTCTATGACGCGCGTCTCGTACGTTAACCGCCGACGCGAGTTTCGCAAAGCGCACCGACGCGTAACAACGTATTCGCCAAAGGATCGATTCTCTCGGTAGGATATGCGTGTACATGCGTGCAACGTTTACGCGAGAATAAGTTTTTTTTTTTGTTCTTTGCTATTACACTAGGTACGCCAGTCTTTGATCTCAACTCGTGATGTACTTTACTTCACAAAAGTGTATCGAGAAGGTTGAAAAAAACGAATCGAAGAATCGGGTCTCGGTTGAGCGCGCACTGCCGAATTTCTAAAAAAAACCTCAGAGTTTCTTCGATCCCGCTGCACGCGACTTTCACACCCGACTCTCGACGTGCAATCCCCCCCCTCCCGAAACGCAATTAATTCGGCGACGAGGAAAGAAAAACACGAATCGATCGAGAAATCAGTTTTCTTTCCGCAAATATTGCGCCAACCGCTTTTCTCAGCGTCCGTCGAGATACGCGCTCGAGTAATACACGTGCGCACCACCGTTACGTAAACACGGACGCGGTTACATATCGTAAGAATTTCTTAAGTTATCGCGACTTTATCGTGCCGCGCCTTTCGCCCCCTCCGGGTCGACACGCATATTTATATCCAAAAGAAATTCTTAACCGCGACCCACCGCCGATGTATTGTCCGAGTATTTTTTTTTTTGTAGTTGTTTCTTTTTTTCCAAGTCCTTTTCTTTTCTTTCTTTTTTTTTTACTCGTCCGACGCAAAAGTCGCGCGTTCGCCGTTCGTAACACATACGCCGGGGCGTGCGCGCGTACACGGGTTACGCACTGGAAGAATTTCTTGTACCTGCCTTTTGCGAGTTGCCTTCTGGCTGACTTAAAGAGCGAGCGCGGGGTGAGCGAGCGAGAGAGGAAGGATAACGAGGAAGGACGTGTAAGAGAGAGAGAGAGAGAGGGGGGGGGAGAAAAAAGAGAGGAGCGGAGACTTCATCGCAAGTGAATGAACCCCGGAGAACGAGCGAGAGGTGTAACACATTCGTTTAACCGAGACGCTCAATTCTCCATAAGCAATGCCGTGCCCGTGCGCGAGATCTGCGTTTTCGTCGGATTTTTATCGATAACCGTTGAAACGAGCTCGCGACCGAGCGTGGTCGGGCGATGCGATTAATTGGAGTACAACGCGAGCTAGGATATTTATAGGAACTTGACGTTGATATACTTGAAATATGTGCCGTTTTGCCTCGAGTGCGAAAGGACAATCGTCACGAGGCTGCGGGCTAACGCCATTCAGACCCAGTTCGTTTTAACCTAGATTTCTTTTCAACGTTTACGCGAAATACCTTAAATCGAGGATGCAACGCTGTCGTCGGACGTAATCGACGGCGAACGTCTTGCGGGCTCGATTTAACGTTTTTTTTAGAGTAAGTTGAGTTTAGATGAATTAAACTGAAGCCAGTTTACTTCGTTGCGGATTTTCTATTAATTTACGCGAAATATTTACATCTATTACAAATATTACAAATATTACATCAAAGCAAGGGTATGGCGTTTAATGAAATCACTGTTCTATCGAAATTTTTTTCCGACACAGTAAAGTTTCTATAAAATAAAATCCTTTACACCAACACGGATTTCGTTTGAATGTACTAGAAATAGCTTCGTTAAAATTGACGACGTTGTGCAAATTTGCGTATTTGAAACCGAGGATATGACGCAGCGTTGAACGGAATCACCGTTTAAACATATTTCCGGAGTAAACAAACAATCCATACGGTTATCATTCGTAATCGTCGAAGAATATTCTAGCTAACGTCAATATGGATTATTTTCTCATCGAGCACAAGGTACACATGGCAAAATGAAATTCTCCGTACCAAATTACCCTCGGAGATATCTGTCCGTTACCATCGATTCGCGTAATCTCTCGCTTATCTGTTCTTCGCTTTTATTTCAATTTCATAAAGCAGCATCGAGGGCCAGCAAAATCGTATCGCGGGAAATACGAAGCGGATCCCTTAACCCCCCCCTGAAGACCCTTTGCATAATTTTGTTGCAGTTACGATAATGTAGACTCGCCTAATTATGCCAGGCACCTAAACGGACACGGTTCACCGCCCGCTACGAATTCGTCCCAACGTGATTACCATGGGAATGCCAGCGGAGCGTCCTCGCCGTACAACCACAATTATTCCGGCGATGGTAGCTACCAATACGGCAGATTCGATGCGAGCGCCCTTCACATCGCCCATGCCCTTAAGCAGACGGAACTTCAGAAGGGCTACAGCAAAGCTCGCGAGAAACCCATCGATTATTATCTGGTGAGTCATTGACACAGTTGATGTAATCATTCGTCATGGCCGTCACCATATAAGGATCAGTGAGTTACTATTCTAGTCGAGTACGGATCGATCGATCGATAACGTTCGATTTATAAACAAATAAACCATTGGAAATGTATTGAGCGGATATCGGTGGAGGGAGAGAGAGAGGATATTTTTAAAGTCTATGCAAATTTTATGTTTATAGCGGTTGCAATGTTTACCGATCGGTTAAATAAAATAGGTAAATTTATAATACAGAAGGCATTTCCTAAAATAAATTACGGAAATCGGAGGAGTTAAACGCAAATGTTATCGTTCGGTTATCAATTAAGGTTAATTAACTGGTTAATTTACAAAAGCAATAACGATCAGTTCTATCAATTGCCTCTATCAATTTCAGATCAATCGGTAGTTCGTCGGTAGCGTGATTTGAAATAACTCGTGGCAATCGTAGGTGGTAGAAACGACATTTTTTTAAACATGAATATTTAGACTTTGCCTCTTTCGCTATTAACTCGTTAATCTCCTTCGGCAAAGGACCATATTTGATCATTTTCAATCGTCGGATTACCCGACGAAGTGATTAAATATTCCCCTCGATTCTTACTCAACGCGACCTAAGCGGCAATTAAGGCAAGGTATTTCGATATGTTCAACGATGTGTCGAAATTAGTCGATGCGGTAACCAGTAGTGATTAGCCGAACCGAGAAACACGCGACCAACCGGACCGGGGGGGGGGATGGATTTTAATGGAAAATCGTCGCTTTCCGAATTTCCGCTCGAAGGAATGCGGACCGGCCCGGCATTCCGTGTCGGACCGTGACTTTCATGCGCGAATCGCTTGGCAAAGCGAGGAATGCGAACCGCGCCGAAGACGGACTTTACATGAAAATGAGATTGGTGCTTTTCCCCGTCCCGCCTGACGTGGAAGAAGGTCGTACCGCTAGTCGCTCCACTATCGGTCGCGCGTTTTCTCTTAATCCGCTTACACGCGTATACATACGTCACGTATGTACCTACCGTTCGGCAAAATCGGTTTTCTTGGACTGTTATTTATAGTATATTTCGCGAATGCCAGCCTACCTATTTATGGTATTACGAATCGAAGGTAGCGTGGGCATCGGTTAGTGACACGGTATTTCGTGCTCCCCCTCACCCCGCCTCCTCCCCCCCCACGTTCCTTCTACCTCGTGGAAACGATATGTAGAGCGCGTTCCGTAAGGATTTGTGAAATCAGACCCAGCGTCCCTTTGCGAGCGATCCTCGTTCCTCTCGTTTTCCTCCGGGAAAAATGGTCCTTCGACTTTAGCCAGGTGTCGCGTATCAAAGCAGATCGTACCTTTCTATGCTCGCGAGTATGAACGGCATTGGCCGTAGCGTACACATAGTTTAGCCGGTCGACAACTGCCCACACTCGTTACCTCGATTATTATTGTACCTACGCTCGTCAAATGTCACCGTAGCTTTCTTTTCACACACGATCGCCGACGAACCGAACCCCCCCCACCCCCCGCCGATTTCTTCGATTCGCAAAACCGCGAAACCGTGAACATTTTTGTTCGCCGTTCTCCTTATTAAATCGCTCGACTGAGCAAATTCTATGTCAACACCCTCCTTCCCGCTCGCGCTCCGTGGAAACTCATCTGTGTACTCGCGCGAGTCACGAGCGTGAAGCGTAAAACGATTGCGAGAACTCGTACACGATACGCGAAACGGAAAAGCGAGGGGGGGGGAGAGAAAAAGAAAAAGAAAAAGAAAAAGAAAAATCGTCTTTTGATCTTCGTATCGGTCGAACTCTCTGACGAGTATTCGAGCTCCCCGAACGCGAGCTCTGTTTAACTCCTACGGCCCCGGTTTCCGCGAAAGGCGTAGAACAATGTGACGCGCGTACACCGGTAAGCTGGTATTATTCGAACTGTTACCACGGAAGAACGCGTTCCGACGTCTTCTTTTCCCTCGTTCGCGAAACCATCAGCCTCGGCAGTGCGCGCGAGCGAGCTGTGTGCACGCAAAGGAGGGCTTTACGTTCGCGTTTGCGGAGGTAGAATCATTTCCGCTTGCGGTACTCTCCTGCACTTGATAGCTAATTAGAGAATCGTTGTCGGCCTCGCGGAAAGGGGGGGGGGGATAGGGAGAAAGAGAGAGGAGACGCGATACCGTGCGCGTATCCTGCCGCAGAATAATTGTAGTTTGCCTCTCACGCGACTCCGCGAATAAACAATCGCGGGGGGGTATTAATTGGAAGTGCCGATACGGGAATTAAGATGGGATACCGTAACGGGTGGGATTGGAATTTTATTTATTAGTCGATAGGGCGCGTGCGTTTTCGATCGATAGCTCGAGCTTGGGGCTTGTCTTATTTACTCTCGATTCTTTTAACGGAGAAATTGAGTTGACGACATTGAGATCGAGTCGTGAGTCGTTAATTCAGGACGCGGTTTGCTCGTTATAGGAAAATTTGGGGAAACTCTGGTTGACGTTACTTCGCACGAGATTATTCTCTATGCTTATAATGCGAATTAAACGAAAGTTGGTAGCAGGCGCTCGAAAAATATAATTATTCCTTGTACGTCAATATTATTATTATTATGGTACCGTTATTTGATCAAATATATTATTGAAGGAATAGCATTATTTAATTGCAAAATTAAACGTTGACAAAATTGGCTTCTCGCGGTTTATTTCGAATAACAGTTTCCGCTATATGAAAAACTTGTCTCGGAGCGATAAACGGGATGTTTCTCGGCGAGATTAGGGGGGTAATATGTGTGCGTATAGGATGAGGCATCCACCATAAAACGAGATGGACAGATACGACGTCCCCGGAAAGCGTATCGTGGAACTAAACGTTAGCCTTCCCGACACGCATGATCGGGTTTTCCGGATAAGAGACGAACGCGATAACTTTCTGTCAAAATGAGCCAAGTCAACGGCGTCGAGCTCGAGCGATCGTTGAATTAAAAATCTCCTCTTTGTGGTAAGAGGGAATAAAAGTTAGAAGAGTTTATCGTTTACGGTGGCACAATCTGTAGGCTTACCGGTCACGCGACGAAAAATCTAAAAAAGATTATTTATCGTTTGCAACACGAATGGGTTTGAACGATCGAATTGAGACGCGGGAGGGTAAGTCGCAGAAAGAAACCAGCCAAATGCTCTTTTCCAAATGTGTCGGTGCTCTCAACTCAAACGAGCTACATTGAAGGCGAAAATCCGCGTAATCGAAAGCCCGAATTAAAACTCGTTGAGGTGAATTTTTTCTAAATTCGATTGAGAAAGGAAAAAGAGTTCCAAAGTCGAGTACCTTTTTTCCAAGGTGAAAAACTCGCAGAAGCGTCAGTGGTCTCTAAAATTACTGTTTTGAAAAAAAAGAAGCTCTACGAGTCACGCCGAATTTCAAACTCTTCTGGGTACGTGTTTTATAAATTCGATTGCCAAAGAAAGAAAAAAAAAACGCCGGACCCGAGTACCATTTTTTTTTGTCTAACGTCAAAACCACTCAGAGGTGTCAATGCTCTCTAACATTGTCCTTATTTGTTTGTGGTTATTTCGCGCAATAACGTGTAGCGCCATGACGTAACTTGTAGCGTGGGTTTTACGCTCGCCTCCGTACGCGAGCGGCGGCCGCGAAGGAAATTACTTGCGCAATGTAACGCCAAATCTGAAGTTCTTTAACGTTGCCCGCAGTGTCAGACACGCTTCCAAAGTTTCGCCGCGTTCCACGAGAATTTTCACCAGTTTCCCGATAAACGGCCTCCGCAACGTTCAAACGATCGTGGGAAGAAATTCGTACGTCCCGCAAATTGACATTTATGTTCCTTGGATGTTTTTTTTTTTTCATGATACCCGCCGCGAAACGATTACTTCAATTTGTCGACGAGACGCGAGTATTCGTTTCCGTAACATTCTAATGTATCGTAGGAAAGGAGGAAAGCAGAAATGCGACGTGAAAGTAAGCACGACAAAAACTGGGCGCGCTATACCCCCTCCCCCGCCGGCACCTTTAGTGCTCTTGTTTCGATAAACGAAGGAAATGTTTCGGGTTAATTGGATGGACGGTGGAAAAAGCTGTAACTAGACGCAACTAGTAAATATGTAACTTTAATATCGATTCAATTATGTTAGTGGAGCGCTTAAAAGGAAACGCTTTAAAAAACTCTTCGTTATTTACTCACGCGTGGAAAACTTGCCGGTACAAAAAATGAGTTTGTTTCCATTTAAACGCTCCGATCCCATAAACGCGATACTAAAATAATTAAATCGATATCAAAGTTACGAATCTAGTATAACTTGCGTCTCGTCAGAATTTTTCTCTTATCGTTACGTGGGCCTATCAGGATAATGCACCTTTGTCTCGCAAAATATTCCCACTTGAACGCTCCACCGGGTATATTACGCAAATTACAGTACGTTATGTATTACTTTTATAATCACGTTAAGCGTGCTACGTCGCACGGTATTTAACATCGTAGAAATGTTTAATTTAACGATTACCAGGATCGAGACGAACAAACGCGTCTCGAGATGAAGCATCGCAAAGAGGAGGATGATCTCTACCGAAAATTTGCTCACCATCGGGAGGAGGAGGACAGGCGAATACGAGAGGAGTTTCGCGTACGATACTTCACTTTCCGCTAATTAATCCAATCCTCTGATTCGCAATTCGCAATTTGTCTAAAGATCGTATTTTCACCTCTATTCGAGCAGGACGAGTGGGAGAAGGAGCTGGAGCAACTATCGGCGCGATTTGAACGCGAAAAAGGCGGAAGAGTCCGAACCCAGCAATTTCAGCAGGAGAAGGAAGACCTGGAGAAGAACATGACTCTCCGCAGGGACAAGAAGAAAGAGACTCTCACGCGCAAAATGCTGGAACACGAACGGTAAACATTATCTAATTAAACTGATTTTCTACCGTGCGTCTCTAACCGAAGTCGAAGGCAGAGAGCCCTAACCTTCCGTCAAATTAACTTGGTAACTTCGTTGCATCGAGTGGCCCCGCGATTAATTCAAGAAATAACCCGAGGTTGCGCTACATTACGCGCACAGTTGGGGTAATTAAAAGCCAGCACGGAATTGTTATAAATTATACCGCGGCAGTAGGTACGCCGCGCGGGTAACATTGTCGGAAAGGTATAGTTATACGCCTTATTCGTTCGAAATCGGAATTTAGCCCTATTTACCATAATCACGAATTTCCCGTTGACTCGTAACGAGTAAAGTTTCGCCGAGCTGTCTAATCCGGCACTGCGGTTCGTTCCCGTCGAGTTATTTATTTAACACTCCACCCCCGCCCCCCCCCCTGTCTCCCCCTCCCTACCACCCCTCGAGAAGCTGTGCCGCCTTTATATCGGAATTTCCGAAGCGGTACCGGAGGCTTCTCACCTCGGATCGCAAGTCCGCTCGTAACTCCTGATCAATTTATAGGGCGGCAACCGCAGCCCTGGTTGAGAAACAGAGCTCCGAGATGTTGGAGCTGATCAATGAGGCGAGAAGCGAGTATATGCTACAGGAGAGTTTATATCTCGACGAAGGGGACGGTTATGCCCAAGAAGCGCCGCCCCCGCCTTATCCGTCGCGTGCACCACCCCCGCAACCCCCGGCCCTCGCCAAGTACCACATTTACAATGATCCTCTGGAGTTTGCTGACATGGATCAGATAGCTATTTCGGTAAGCTCACGACGTAGAGGTCGGTCCTTTTTACCGTGCGGATCTTCCTTTAAGCGTAATATCGATAAAGAGCGGGCAAAGTTTCGATGACGGAATTTCAAATAGTCCGTCGTATCGAGGTATCGATGTATACGTGTATGTATATATGTATATATATATCGATAAAGGCCAGGGCGAAGTTTCGGTGACGGAATTTCAAATAGACGGTAATATCGATATCGAACGTTGCTTGATATTCCCGCCGCACGTCGGTCCGACGGTATTACGCTCCCGCGTTCCATCTCATTCGCTGCCCCCCCCCCCCCCGTTTTTACTTTAATTTAATGGGTTAATTGGACTATTGGTTCGCCGGCGAATATAGGTCGCTCAGGAGGATCAGAAGACTTTCACGGATCTGGTGCGACAGTTGGTGAGCAGATGCGGATCGGATATAGAGAAGGCGAGAACGATATTCCGATGGATAACCGTGAAGAATCTCAACACTATGCAGTTCGATGAAAATCTGCGTGGCGACACGCCTATGGGACTGTTGAGAGGAATAAAACACGGGACTGAGAGTTACCACGTTCTCTTCAAACGTCTGTGCAGGTATGATTAGATACGAGTACACCGTGTCCGTCGCGTTACAAATCATGCTGTATAATCTGTAACGTTTATTCGTCTTACAGTTACGCCGGATTACATTGCGTCGTTATAAAGGGCTACAGCAAGTCGGCGGGTTATCAGCCGGGAGTTTGTTTCGAGGACAATAGATTCCGAAACAGCTGGAACGCCGTTTACGTAGCCGGTGCATGGAGATTCGTTCAATGCAATTGGGGGGCACGACATCTTGTCAATGCCAAAGAAGTTCCTCGTCCTGGCCAACCAAAAGCCAAGAACAACAGTTTGAGGTGACGTGCTCGAAGCGATTGATCTTTGAAGAAGAAGAACGCGAGGTGTTCTCGCGACGATTCTTATTTATATCATTCACGTTCTTCGCAGATACGAATACGACGATCATTACTTTTTAACGGATCCGCGGGAATTCATCTACGAATTCTTTCCTCTTCAAGAGGACTGGCAATTGCTCAAACAACCGATTTCGCTCAAAGACTTCGAAGAATTACCTTTCGTACGATCGTTGTTCTTCAGGTGAGAGAAGTCCTCGGTAAACCCGTCTTTCGTAATTCTCTGTAAATATACACGTATCGCGCGTACGTGCTAAAATTCAGAGTCTACGAACTTTGTGCGTTTTTATATGTTGATCGATATGATCTTGAGTATGACGTTAATCGTGTAACCGCAAGCTTTACGAGGAGTCTCGTGATCCGTGTACCGCGGTTCACTGTGCACCGCGAGATTTTCTCCTCGATACATTATATCTAATCGATATGATATTAATTCAGAGCGTATTAATAATAAAGAAATTCGGTGGTTATCAATCGTGTTAAAAATTCAGACAGCCTCATTTTATTCCGCGGGACATAAAGAATTACATGGTGCGAGGCAAAATCAATTTTAATTAATTTCCAAAAAATTACAGTTAAAGAAACCATTTGAGTACACACAATTTATGAAAACTGTAACTTCGTTTCTCCTCATTTATAGCGAGCGGTTGCACCGTTGACTCTTGACAGAAACATAAAAATACAATTCGTGTGATTTCGATAGGTATGGGCTTTACTTTCCCGATACGAGCACGAACGCCGTTATGTATACGGATTCCACTGGCGCTGCGACCGTAAGGATAGCAATGCCGGCGCATATGCAATCATCCCTCATCTTTCATTATAATCTTAAGTTTTACGACAACGACGGTGATGGATACGACGGCGTATCATTGAAACGTTTTGTTATGCAGGTAACTTCGATATTTCATTACTAACGACTCCGGATTCCGTTCTCGCGTAACAAGCAATATAACTTTACGGTCTTACTTGAAAGGCGGAAGATAAAGCGTGTCTCGCGGAGGATGCAAAGCAGCATTTTTCCCGCGATGGACGCGAATCGCACCGTCGGTACAATCGCGCGCGAAAGCGTCTCGGAAAACACGTTGGAAGGTGTAAAATTTTCTTAATCGTTTCGAGAGCGAGAGAGTGATAAAGTTTACTTAACGCATCCTCGAAGCCGTTGATTAAACGTATTTCCTGGATCATATATAACGGTGCTCTTTCGCGATAAATGTATATCTGTTTATTGCACGATCACTCGCAAATCTATTATATTATATATTACAAGCACTGAAATGGTTTTAATTAAATTAATCCGGCGGTGATTGTTAAAACGTACTTCTCGATTGGCATAAAACAAAATTTTTCCTCGACGGTTTGTTTTATCTTATAATCACGTTCGCTCGAGTGACTAACGGAAGCTTCAAAAATATTTTTAATGAATTGCACTGGAATAAAAAAGAATCGATTACGAGGATGTATATAATATACATAATATATGTATTCGGACTCCGTTACGATTACATTGGCGTTTCTATACGCGAATGTAAAGCGATATTTTTTTTCCGCGCCGTACATCGTACTGCTACTTGCAAAAAAATTAATTAACGAAAGCTGCGCGTCGCTGTCTCTAAACTAATATTAATTAATAACGTCGAATCGAGAGTACTCGGTACGCGAATGTACACATAATATATGTATCGTGTGTTGACAGTCCGTTGTTGGGAATATCGTTGCATTTCGAGTACACGCTCCGTGCTCGGGGGCATTTCTTCTGGACATATTTGCCAACGCTGTGACGCCGAAAGAATATTTGACCGGCGAGCCCATGAAATTCAAGAGCGTGTGCAAGTTTAAAATCGCCTGCGAGGAATTGCAAACGGTAATGGTACCATTACCGGATTGCGCGAGCGGCGAGTGGGGTCCGACAAAGGCGACGAGATTATTCGGACTTATACCGATCACTCATCAGGTACGTTAATCTCTCTCTCTCTCCCTCACACACACACTCCCTCCGTCTATCAACCTATCTATCTACCCAGGACCGTGAGGGCAGGGTTCACGATCAAGCATTCGTAATTACGTGAAAATGTTTTCCTCGCAATTTCAGGAAGCCCTGGTCTTCGCAGGTCGCGAGCTCGAGATCCAATTTCGCATGTCGCGACCGCTGACTGACTTTATGGCGACGTTACACAAGAACGGCATCGAGGAAAAACGTCTCTCTAAATACGTGACGCATTCGATCGCCAACGACGACGCGGTCACTTTCACCATAAGCTTTCCCGAAGAGGGCCAATACGGTCTCGACATCTATACGAGAGAATCGACCACCCCGGTGAACGCCCCGCACGACGTCACCGGGGAAAAGCATTTACTCACGCACTGCTGCAAGTATCTAATTAATTCTAGCAAACGAAACTGAGGGACTGGTAATCACGGTACTGCGTCGTCCGAGATGAGGACCATTAACTTGTGTTTACGCGAAAGCGCTTCTCCTGACCCGTTTTATCCGGCACAACGATGGTCGTACGGAAAATTAACGCTCCGCGCGATTACCGGCAAAATGACGGTTTACGGCGATCGGTCGTTAATTGAGTACTCGCGATCGATCTAAGGGCGCAACGTTATAGGGCATATTTAATTTCTGTCTTCAGTCTCCTCTGCTGTCGATTGTGACCTAGAAACGTTCGCGTCACACTCCTTAACTTAATTCTAGCAAACGAAACTGAAAGACGATAATCACAGCTTTCGCATCGTCCGAGAAGGGGACCATTTAACGCGTATACGCGAAAACGTTCTTGCTGCCTCGTTTTTCCATTGGCTCGACGTTGGTCGTACGGAAAATTAACGATCCGCGCGGTTAATAATAAAGGAGAGTCCGCGGCGATCATGACGGTAATCGAGTGACTCGAGATCGATTTAAGACGCAACGTTGTGTAGGGCATATTTAATTTCTATCGTCGGCCACCTCCGTCGTCGATAACGATCGTAGAGACGTATGTGGTGTTCCGTAACGACTAATCGGCAAGGGATCAGCCGTTTGCTTGCCAGTGAATTTATGTTTTTGTCATTGCGAGGGAAACGCGAATAGAGAACGGGCAGCGCTTACGATGGTAGCGAACGAAATGGGGGGGAAGGTAATAATGGTTTGAGACTTTGTTAGAGGGATCCGACGAACTCTTGGGTCAGAGAAATTATTGAGAGACGGTTCAACGGAATTTCGAGCTGACACGCTACCTCCATATTCTTTATAGTTTAATGATAAGCTTATCGTTGGCGACGAGACAATGAGAAACATATGTAATTTTATATTTCGCATCACGGGAAGATACATGCAATAATATTACGAATAAGTATAATATTTAATACAAATCTTATTTAACTCGCTGACCTTTTCCACATTGTACTACGGTATTGCCTTTTCGAGAAAGTACGTAATTATGCTGATTATTAACGTTCGCGATTTTTCCGCGCTCTATGAAAAGGGGAGAAAAAATTCTGTGCTCTTTGATTACCGCTGGAACATTAGTCTCGATTACTGATACGTAATGATACGACCGTAATTACATTTCGGAAGCTCCGTTTTTTTTAACTTTATACGTTCTTCTCACAGTATGTTTTCAAATTCCACGCCACTCGGCGAGCGCGAACGAGCGATAATAAATTTCACGTATGTGAGGTGCTTGTGTATATAAGTTATACACATAATCGTTTCAATTTAGCGATCAGTGAAATTCTCGATAAACGTTGTAAACAAATACTACTACCGATTCGTGGACTATTTTATTTTTAAAGATATACGTGCTTCGCAAGTCCTCCGCACTCTATATTTTATTAATATATAAACGCAATGCATTTCCTTTATTCAACAACCGTTACTGCAAAATTAATATTCTCGCGCTGTTTGATATTTGCATTAAATCGTTATAGAACGATATTAATGATTTTAGACGGGTTTGAATACATGACTTTCGTGCGTTAGAAATTATTTATATTTGAGAAAAATAATATAATTTTGCGGTCGCGGTGGTTCTCGAAGTTCAGGTGCTATATATTATTTTTATTACGATTAGCTGCACAATCTAGTTACTTTCGTACGAGTCTTTTGCGTCAGGTTTTACCGCAAAATAATATTACACCTACGGTGTTGCAATAAGGGCGAAAGAATTTGTTTCTAGTAATAAAAGCTATATATTTGTTAATTTTTGTAATATTAATATTTTTGTTGTTACTTGAAATTATAACGATGCTTACGTAAGGAGCTCCTCGATTTACATGTACATCCTGTAAAATAAAATATAACTCGAGCTTACGGTTTTCAAATCGTTTTTTTTTAAATATACATTAATTACAGAGCATTCTAGAAAAATTCATTAATTTTATATATTAACGTATGTTTGAGACTTATTAAAAATAATCGTTGACAGTCCGAAGGCATTTTCATATATTACTAAATTAATTAAACGGCATGTATCGTATCGACATATCTCGATTTTTAACGATACTTCGTTAAGTATCTTTTACTAGACTTTCAGAATCACGTGGAAGCCTTCAAGAAGAGTTAAAAATATCAGCTCTGGTCCCAAAATTGTATATTGACCTACAAAAATCTCGATACCCCTAATCATTATTTTATACAAGAGCGTTAACAATTATTATGGAAAAATATTATCGGCCCAAGTCTTACCACGTGCAGATGACTGCAACTAGGGATCAGAAGTGTGATAGACGTGCAAATGCACGTCTGACGTTTATGACTTTTATTGCTCCGTTGATAACGGCGAAAGTGACCGGAAATGGTAAGTGGGCACTGAAACGACCAATTTTGGGTCCAAAAATGATTATTAAAACCCTATACCTGTTCTACGCTGCAGTCGCTGATTATACCCAATACAAGGTACTTTGTGCCTTTTGCTGAAGATGGCACCACCGTTTCCCGTTTTCCTCGTTGCGCCTGAAAGTAGAAAGAGTTTGTGCACTCAAGTGTTCGGAAACAATGTTAGTAAAATGTTGATATTTCACGAAGCAGTTTAAATTACGCTAAATTGAAGTTAAATGAAAAGATTTGTTCGTCGACGCTGAAAAGTTGCGTTGAACTTTGCTTGTATTTAAAAGAACTGTTTTAATCTGATAAAGTCATCTGTTTCGAACTATTAAAACTTTTATGCGAAATGTAATTTTTGATACTAAACTTTAAATGAGTAATATTGCACAAAAATGTAATTAAAGTTGTAATCAGTGTACAAATTGATTACTGATTTAAAAATGTTTAGCATGCCGCTATAGGTATCGCGAAAAATATGTGTTTCACAAAAACAAACAGAACGAAAATTCTTTCGCTATATCCGTGCTACGAACTACTTAAAATACACACGCAATTGCAAATGCAGATACGCGCGTGCGAAAATGACACGACCCCTCGTAATTAAGAAAAGTTCAGCGGACCATGCGTTATTAAACTTTTGCGAAAGGGATGCCCTTTCCGCGTTTATCGACGCTTACACAGGGCAGAGTTTTAAAAAATCAATTTCAAAATTTAGGAGCAATTAATGGAGGCAACAGCGGGGAACGGATATCGATTCTTCTGATATCTGATATTAGGAACGCTTTGAAATTGAAAAACCTATGTGACATGACACACACGGAGCGTACACAGGCGCACAAGTATTGCATATATGTGCTAAATTATACTTTATAAAATACCATCCGTTTGTTACAGCGAGCTTCTCTCCGAGTTATATGGAATACTAGGTCCGTGTATGGATTTACAATACATATTTATCAGTAACGTCAACGGGGGGGTATGGATATCGTCCAGCAACGATTTATTCGTTAAACCGTATAACGTAATTGCAAAATGCGTCCTCGTGGGGAAAATTTAAGAAACGTTACCGGTAGTTTTACTTCCGTGCCTCGTCGCGTAATAAACGGATGCACATTTATAATCAGTTGTGCCACGTCGTTGTTGATTTCATTTATCGTTAGACTTGGAACGCAACGAGTTGCATTTACGTTTCTAGGAAATTGTGGAAAATATGTTTTTTCGAAAACTAAATAGATCTCTGGACCGACCAGAGTACTGCGTTCGATAGACATTCCCCAGTGTGTTTTCTTACGTTAATTAAATGGAGCATTTTATTGCGGATTTTTGTAGGAAATTACGCGCTCTTCGAAATCACAATTTTTTAAATTAAAGTAACTTGGAAAACGTAAGCGCTACGGCTTTTACATCAACTCAAATTTGAGAGACTTTCTCTGCTTAAAAAAGATCTTGGCTTTCATAATTTTTTATCTATTCTAATGAAACTCAGGGCGCTTTAAACATAAAAGTTGGTAGAATCGTGATAAATGAAAAATAATATACCGCTTACTAATTTGAAATGCTGAGCCATGTATTATACAGCACGAGGTACCTAACTCGATAAGCTCAAACAACTCGTGAAGTATTTATTCTATAAACAAATACTTCTCACAAAAGTTGGATAGTATCAAGAGGCACGACGTATCGATCGGCTCTTCGTTGCTCTGCTTTTTAACCGTGATACTAAGGTCAGCAGTGATTTAATAAATTTTTTAAATAAAGCATATCGACTCGGATGACTCACGTTTATATTAAACCAAGACTGCGTGTCTGTACGAAATCTTTCTTACCTTCTGTCCACGAATGTATAACGTATTGGTTCATTCCATTTTTCTACAATAATAGTTATACATTATAAAATTTCTTATCCCTATGTATTATATCGATACAATCGCGCTAATTAATTTACATAAAGTCGAAAGCAGAGAGTTTCGCTTTGACGCGTCTCCCGTCACCTTCTCAAAATCTTCATCCCCCTTCTCCTTTACTTCGAACGCCACTTTATACGGTTACAGCGAAAGCTAATTATGGAATTCGCCTCTTGCATTACTCTACCGATGAATCGTAGTTTGCGGCGCACAGTTTCTTTATTTGTATCGCAGGGAAAACTGGGGAAAACTCGCTCGCTCTCCCATCGCTAATTAAATAGCTACCACTTTGCCGTCCCTCCCGCCCAACTTCCGGAATACGACAACTCGGAATTGGCGAGATGAGAAAGAAGAAGTTTTCTTATCCCAGAAACCCGAGCAGAAAGAATGATTTCCTTAATCCTCGCGGCGCGCGCACCACTTTGCGATTTATAGGAAGCTAACCGGCCATTGTAATTGCAGATGAGGGCATTTATTATTATTATTATAATCAGCGGACGAGAATAGGCAACGAGAGGCTCCCAGTGTAACTGATTCCCTTTCTCCAACTTTCCCGGAATAATCGTTTCCTGTTATTAAAGCACACACCGGGCGTTAACGATTCTAACGGAAAAATCAAAATCAACGAGCGTGAATCGGGAACGGAATACGTAATTCACGGAGCGTCGGAAGAACACCGTAAGAAAAACTGCGATGTTTTACGCGAAAACCTCGGTGCGCGCCAGGAGACGTTATTGCAGTCGTTAGTTTTCCTTCCGAAGCGACGCGACCGCTAACTGAAATTATTGCGCATCGATGTACACGCTCATGTACGGCTCAAAAATAATACGTCTCCCCGTAACCCCGTCCGTCCGTCCTCATCCGCGGCGCACCTCCGAATAATTGCGCAGCCCCGTCCGCCATTTATTTATCGTCGATTGTTGTCGCGCTCCCATCCAGACCTCGAGGTTCCCGGCTCCCCTCCCCCCAACCCCCCCCCCGACAACTTTTTCTTCGCGCGCATTAAAATTCGTAGAGACCGTGTAGGAGTGGCCCACGGACGCATCCCGTTGCCCGCTTAAAATACACACTCGAGGAACGTAAAAGCTATTGCCTTTTCGAGCGGGACTATTTTTGCCGTTCCTTCGGTGTTAGCGAGCGTATGTACGTAAAGCGCACGCACACGCTCGCCCCACAGCCGCCTTTTTCTCTAATCTGTGAGACCGTGGCGAGGATCTATAATGCATGCCGTACGTGCGAGGGTATTTCCAATCCCACGCAAACCCCCTCCCCCCCCCCTCTTTTTGCCAGACCCAGATAGAGAGAGCCTGGAAATATCGGGCATCAAAGTGGCGCGCGATGTTTTCGAGGGTGGCGTGACCGCGGGCTGCACCCTCGGAGACCGATCGTGAGTCACGCGCGAGAAACGACTTTCAGCCCTCCAACCCCGCGGATCCATTCCCCGACGCTCGCCGTCGCGGGGGTAGAGGGGGTGCCTCGATAGCGGTGCTCGCAGAAAACGTCATTTATTTGTAATACGCGGCTCACGATATGTGCCTCTCGTATTCTCCCCCTTCGGGGCGGAGACGGCGAGATAAGGGCGCGTTTTCACGCTCGACCACGGATGTATTCGATGATACGCGTCTTCGGAACCCCTCCCCCCCTCTCGAACCCCTCTCTTCCACCCCCTCCTACCCTTGCGATACGGGAGAAAGATTCTGATTCTGACTCTGAGTCTGCAGAATTGAAGGATGCATTATTTATCCGAAATCAGAAGCGAACGCAATCGTACTCCGTCGAGACTGATAAATGCTACGCGGACAAAGGGGTGTGATACTTGTTATCGTAAACCTTGATTCTCTCGGATGTGGAAACGCGGATCTCTCCTAGCATCGTAAAAACGGTAAGGTGATCGCGAGGCTTTCACGATAGGCAAGGAAGCGCTGCGGGAGAAGCTTGTATACCGGATGCAACGCTAAAACAATATATTACAATCTTCGTTCGAAGATGCCACTTTCGGAATTACCATTCCATTTACCGCGTGTACGCGGCCCGTAGAGATAATGCGGCAAACTTACAACGCGTGCAGATATTTCTCTCTCTCTCTCTCCACCCTCCCCGCGGCTCTCCTTTGCCCAGAAGTTCACCACCAGCGCAAAGTATCAGCGGCTCACTCCCGAGGCAGATATAAATTCATACGGATGACAAAAGCGTTAGGCCATTAGTCGTAGCCTAACGCCCGGTATCTAACCGCAAAGCCGGCGCGAATCTTTTCATTTGCATGGCCACGGAGTCACCCATTTGCCGTTCCGCGACGAGCCTTTTCGTGCCGACCACCCGCACCCGCAACGAACGTTGCCGAGGGATGGGACCGGGGTTCCATTCGCCCCCTTTCCTCGGGAGTACCAACGATATACCTATGTACAGCAGCCCCTTTTATCTCGGTGGCTCGAGTATATCGGCTCCACCCAATCGGCCAACATCACCCCGACGAATCGAGAATCGATCCGATCGATAGACGTTCGAAAGATTCGAGCGCTGATAGAGCGTCCGGTGGTTATCTTTTTCTTAGCGTGAATTTCTTGGCCGTGGAGAGGCGAGTGTAACGACGAGGCATACAACATTTCCCGTGCGTTATGCCGGGAGAAAGGAGAGGAGAGAAAAAAAAAGGGCAAGCTGGTGGGCTCGATTGGACCGCAAGATTGCACCTTTCCAAATGAATCGTGCGTGCCTCCGATTGTACGGACCTTTTCTTGACTGAAAATCGTTCCATTTTCTTCGCTCTCTCGCTGTTTCTCTTTTTCTTTTTTTTTTTTTTTCTTCAGAGGGGGAGGGAGTCGGGCAACAGATGCTCTTGGATTTCAGCGATCGCGGCTGATAACGTGGAAAGAGGGAATGGTTTTTGTTCCCGAGAGGCAGATGCGTACGAAAAGTAGTATTACGATTAAGTGGCTTTGGTCGTGATGCGCGCCGAGATTTCAACGGTAAAATTGCTTGACAATCGTATTGTTTATTAGCGGCTCGAGCGCGAAGCTGTTACCGAATGAAATTGCTGGATTTCGCGAAGTACCGTAGTAATGAATTTAATTTTAAGATAAGTCCGAAGTTATTGCATCTTATTTAGTTCACGTTATACTACTGCTATTGTAATATCGAATGGAATACATTTGTAATAATTAATAATATTTATTCATATGCTGCATATAGATTAAAAACAACGCGACAGTGCTTTTCGACGATCAAAATATTTGTTATGGAGATCATTTTTTATGTACCAGCGCGTTTTTAACGAACTGAAAGAAAACTCGCGAAGCGACAGTTACCTTCCACCTTATATCGATTTCACGCTACGGGAACATCCGAATGAATTATAAGACGCTCATTGCCCCGGACGCGCCATAGATAAAGTCCATTTGGCCCGTTATTTCGGCTGCATTATGCAAAGATGAAACTTATTTTCCGCCTAATAGCGAGACGGAGGGAAAACTGCCACGCCTTCCTGGTCACTGTTATGGCGATATAATGTACAGAGACGCCTCAGACTTTTTATGACGGTGCGTGCGAAATTTATGTGCAATATGTGGCACATCGTTCCAGTGAAAGGAAGGCAAAAGGAAAAAAAAAAAAAACGCATGGGGGAAGTCACGGAATACACGTAATGCCGCCGACAAGAACATTCCGAAAAAAGGACTGAAATATTGCAACTGACGAGATTTATGCAGCGGTAAATACGTTCGCCAACGTACCGCATACTTAATTGGATCTCTTCCCCACCGGGGAAGATGTCAAATACCTCTGCCACGTGCAGACGGAATATCTATCGATTAGCGTGCTAATTTACGTCTACGCGAGACACGAAGTCACGCATAGTACTTGATACAATATACATGAACGATGAAGCGATACGCGTCTCGGTCCTAACCGAACGTAACGCGAAATATTCAAAAACAGAGTCTTAAATTGATAATAAATTGAGAATTTTGCGGAACTTATGTATGTATGTACGTGGCGGACACCGCGAGAAAGAAACATCGTCGATAATTTCTTGGTAATTACCGTAGTGTAATATATCAAGATCAGGTTACTCCGTTCGTTAGAGTATAACGAAGGAGGTGGTACCGGTTAAAATTATTTTGAATTAATTAAAACCATGGGAACCGTACGGTGGCCTCGCCCGACCACGGTGTACGAGTATACAATTTTTAAGATTTAACCAATTTTTACGCGAAAGTTTACAAATCTTCTCGTAATATTGTGTACGTGAAATAATCACTCGCGTACTTGTACTTGGCTCGAGACAAATATCTCGATTTTATAGAGGGTGGATCATGTAATTTGGTAAATTTAAATATCATACTCAGAGTATTTATTCTATAAAAAAATACTTCTAATGAAAGTCAAACGGTAGTGAGCGAAGTATGGAGTTCAATTTTTCTCCGTGATACGTTTAAGAGCAATATTTGACCTGTTGGTTCTGCTTATCAAGTTAGATGCCCCGACCCGTGTAAGCAACAGTGCTCTTAAAGCCAAACTGCATAAAACAACGTAGAAACGACGAGGCAGATCCGACGAGTTGACTTTCCATCGTTATGACCCGCGCCAATTCCACAATTACCTCCGCACCCTCGGCAATACCGTTAATTCAATTTTCAGGAGAAACGAAGAGCGGAGTTTAAATGACGTCGAGGGGGGGGAGATAATCTTTTTCGAAATAATCCTTAAAGTGCAACACCGTTCATGAACGCACCGCTGGATAATCAAAAGTGCATTACTCTGTAACCTGTATATAGGAAAGATTCGTTTCTGTCAGCGCTTCGTGCCATTATATCGTGTTGGAAGAACTGTTTCTCTACCTCTCTTTCTCCCTTACTCTTTCACTTGCTCCCTTTCCCTGTCTCTCTCCCTCCCGCTCTCTCGCTCTCTCTCTCTCTTCCCCTCTCTTCCTGCAAAGCGATTCCGAGCACTGGGATTGCGGGTCAGCTGTCATTTCCCAGGCAGAACAAACAGCCGTAGCGACCGTCATGACCTCCCCTAAACCCATTCACCGATGGTTAATTTCAGAGCTTCGGAATATTTACTTGGTTGCCATTAGCTGATTTATTTGCGATCCTTTCCGGCGTACACAGCCGTTCCCTCGATTCATAAATCATTAATTATATCGATCAGTCGACTCTCCCGCGACTCCAATGGGTTAGATCTCGTTCACCCAAATGCGTATAATCATGCAGGGAACGCGATGAAATCCGAACTGGCGTACCCGAAAATCTAATTAATTCACCCATCAACGATATCCACTTCGTTCTTGATTATTTTCGCCTACTCGACGATACACCCGTAAACACAATGCGCTTTAAACGATGGCTATGCGATAACGCATTGTACTCTCGTTCGCGTCACGATTATTGAGCGAATTTCATCCGTTAGGAAATTTATCGGTATAATTCCTATTTTGTATGTACGTACGTCAAGCATAATAGCGCGGCCGGTAAGAACGTTACGCGGATGAATGTTACGCTCTAAAATCGGACAGGGGATGTATACGCGAATATACCGGCACACCTCGTTGCGCGTTATTTTCAAGAGAGATTCGCGCTAGCGTTACACGCGCCCAGACAAAAGGTTTTTCAAGATTATATTCGTGCTCGCACGACGCGCGTACCACGTACACCAGGGATCGAGAGTCGCGACGGTGTGCGCGTCGACGAGAAGAGAAAATTCAGCTACGCGGTGATCTCATCATGATTTCAAATCTTTTAGTACCGCGGCATGATTTTCTCAAGACGCGGCGCGTCCCGACGTACATACGCGCGGGCTGCGATTCCGAGATCCCCTCGTATAAATGTTGCGCGGGTTTTATGCCTCCCTAAAAAATACGCCTCGAGTTTGTCGAGTAAAATTGGTCGAAGTGGCATAGTTCGTATCAAATCGCGATGTTTATTCAACGATCTTTGTTTGTCCGGCGAAAAGGTAACATTGCGGGACAACGCGGCGCGAATAAATTACCGCAAACGTGCACGCGTTATGCGCATAAACATCGTTCTTTCTCGTGGTTCAAAGTGTTTATCCCGATCGCGCGATACGTGTTCGCAAAATTTATATCGGATTCCCGACGCTTCGATGTTTTTCGAATCAAAAGCGACTTTTCTTCGTCCCCGGCGCATAAATTGGATAATTTAAATCGAGCGTCTCTTGCGATCGTGATAAACGTAAAGTCGACGCGACGAAACTATCGTGTAACCTACCGAGGACCATTTTATCGGAACGTAAACGCCTTCGTTGTCGTTCTCCGTAAATCCCAGTATTCCTCGCTTCGACTGCAGCCGAAAAAAAAGAAGTGAAAAACGTACTTCGGTGAGTGAGAGAAAAATGATAGGACCGCATCTCGGCAGGCCGCGGATCACGTTAAAGAGTCGACGAAGATCAAGACATAATAACGTTATCGTACACGAAAGAAGCTTATCGGCGATTCTTCTAATCCCTCCATTACGAGATACGATAGAGACGCGTTAAACAAACCGAAATTGACGTTGGCGTTAAAGACACGCCGGACGATAATTTACGGCCGGTTAGACGGCGGACGTTTTATATCGCGCGCATCATCATCGTGCAACGATCGTGGCAGGGCCGCGCGAATAAATTAGGCATTTTAAGAATTAACAAGCCGGCGATAACCTTTCGCCTGAGAAAATGAAATATTTATGATCGCCGGGGCGCGCGGAAGGCCTTCTAAAATTCGATGTGCCTAAACAGGTTTGAGACACGTCGGATCAGACGCGAGATAAAACACCATCGGTCAGCGGCGGTGAGAAGTCTGATCGGCGAGTATCTTGGCAAGTCATTTCGCCCGGTATCCTCGCGCGCGCGCGCGCGCACACGATGGGAATACGGTGAATAGTTTGATTTGCGCCGGAAACCGGTTTTTATCGAACCGTATCGTACTTTTTTAACAATCCATTCGTATGGAAATATTTTTATCGACTGACTTCGGTGGACGTACGACTTGACAGCATTTTCGACTTTGACGCGTATCCGTCGGATAATTAACTGCTTTTTTTTTTCGAGAATTTTGATCTGGCTTCTTTGCGCGATGAGAAGCTCGCGGAGGTGCGAATTTAACTTTAACGACGATCCCGTGGCGCGAGGATAAAATCGAGGTGTCAAAAAAAAAAAAAAAGAGGAAGGGAGAGAAACGGTTTATATTTAAGGATACTCAAACTCGTCGTCGTGAGAAGCGTGGCAATAAACTATTAGATTTACCGTTGCTCGTTTTTCGCCGCGTAACGTTAAAAGTATCGGCAAAACGGCGCGAGGGTCAAACAGAATAATGGCGTATTTAATATTACATTCTATATTTAACGAGCGATTTAATCTCGTATCACGGTACGGTGACGTCGTTTATCTGACTCCGGTTGTGTATTAAAACGGGGACGCGATAATAATAACATTGCATTTAATTAAACGTACGATGAAAGAGAAATCCACCACCCCGTGTCAATTATTAAATGGGAGCACCTTTTTGTTTTTATTATTATTTATTCTATCGTATTTTTAAAATGGATCCGAAAAAGTTTACGCGGTCGTTACCCCGGTTAAACAATACGATTGGCCCATTTGACAAATGCTGGGCTTGAAAATGGAACGATTACGTTCATCCGGGAATAAAGTTTAATGATATTTTAATCGAATTACGCAAAGCCCCGTGATTCGAGGTTGGCCTTGGGTCGATTACCCGAAGACATTTGTAGCGAGAAATGTGGGAAAAGTAGTAGAAAAAATGCCAAAGTCAATGGATCTCGCAAACAGGCAACAATATCCCATCACGCGGCGTTAACGCACCGATATACGATATTGTTCCTCGACGTACACCGTAACTTACGATTGACCGTTCGAGAATGTAGCTACCGCTATGTTGTTTACGTTTTCGATGTTTACAGTTCGACGTAAATCGTAAGGTTCCTATATCCACGATAAACGTGGTTGCTTTATTATTGCTTCTTCGTGAAATTTATTGACCTTGCAATTTGTTGATTATTTTCCCCGCGTTCCGCGCTAAAAATTTCTTCGGAATTTACTCTCAAAATACGCCGCCATGATAATAGTAATCGTGCCCCGACTTTACTAACGGCACAGTTCAATATTATTCCTCGAATAAGCCTCGCTCTCGTCCGTTGAATCTCGAACCAATAGGAAGCGGAAGAGACTCTGATCTTAACGAACAAATGAGATCTCTTCGATAAATAATGTTTAACGGACGTTGATGGAACCGACCTTTAATGGCTCGATTCACCGAACAGTTAACTTCTTTATACCTGACACTCTCGTCGCTTCACGCTCCTCGTAGAAACCGGTAGAACTTTAACTTCGCACGAGTATCCATACGGGGTCTAGCAGACCCCACGATGTATTTCCACTCGCGTTACAGCTATAATCATTATTTTTCAACAAATACATCAATAAACGTGCCAGATTGCGAGTAATACGTTGGTACGTGCGAAAATGATCGAGTGACTTTAAATCGCGTCGTTAATTCTTATTTAATTTACTTTGAATTCCTTTCGTACGACAACGCTCGAAAATAAATCATTTTATCCTGAAAATAAAACTATAGACTCCCGTTATACCGGTATCCAATGAACCACCGGCGTTGTTTTCAAGTGGCAAGTAAAAGGGATTCCCGGCACCTACTGCGCAGAAAACTCCGTTACATAGAAAATTATGCAAAGGAGCGTGGCTCAATGAGCAGTTTAACGAACGACTCATCCGAAAACTTGACTTCTTTTTACCGGACACTTCTGTTTATCTCGTGCTCCCGGCTTAAGTAACAAGATTCCGGTAACTATACCCTGGCCGTCAGAGACACGACTTTGCGCTATGGTGCACGGCCCTCTTCGGCTACCTATAGGTATCTCTCGGGGGTCCCCTTGGGTGGGCCCACAGATGCGCGAAGGGAAGAAAGGAAAGGGAAACATTGTGCGTCACAACAAGCACCATCGGGCGTTGTGTACAAAACATCGCTTTCAGCGTCGCCCTCCCCCCCTCTTCCCCTGGGGATTTTCTAACCGCGGGGACAAATATTTCTGCTCGTTAGAGCTCGAAACGTTGACTTTCGGAGGAGAAGAAGTCGGGTCATCGTCGACGATCTCGGTATTGCAAAACGCTTTCAAACGACCGCCATTTATCCAGTGAGATCGTCTAACCGTAACTGGCTTTCATGAAATTCAAATTTCTAATGAAACCTCTCGACGTTACGTCCAAGCATCCGACGTTTACCATCGCGCGCTGTCCCTTCTCGACGCGAACTATCGTTATTATTTAGGCTCTCGATTGGAAGTAACGACGTTACGAACGTGCCGGCCTATCATCGAGTCGAGCATCGCGATATTTACCTGTCTCTAAATCGCATGCAATCCACCGTAGATGTCACGAACGGTTGCCCCGTTGCAAACGAATCTCTATCGTTTTCGTTCGATAAGCGATCGGAAGAATCTCCGGGGTAGGGGTTGGGCGGGGAGGGATTCATCCTGCAGCAATTTCCCAATTGAAATGTCGACTCTTCAAACGTAACGAACGGATGGGTAATTTATTTTTCTCACGAATGGAAATGAAAGTCGTCGTCGCGCGATACACGTCCCAATTTCCACCGTCGATTGAACCTAACGCGCACCTATGGACGTCGCAACGGAATTCATTTCATGGGATTCCACGTAACTCGGTTGGGTGCTCGTCGTCGTCGTCGTCGTCGTTCGCTCGATACGACACATAACCATTTCCTCTTCGGCATTAAGCATTTTAAGCCGAGCGATTCGCCTCGGCTACGGTATATTCCCTTTCACGATAGAACATCTCGACGACGGAAGGGGTACGTTTCCTTTTTTTTTTTCTCCTCCGAGTCTTACTGCCAGTGTTCCGTTCCCCTCTCCACCCCCCCTCCACCCCTCACTGCCGCTCCTTTTTTTTTTTAACTTGCGTGCATTTCCATCGCAGTGGGGGTGTCCGGTCTACGGAGTTGCACACAATGAGAACTAAATTCGACGTCCTTCCTCTCTCAGGGCCACTCTTCTTCGGGAGGGTACGCTCTCGCACTGCGATTCGAAGACCTTAACCAAAGGAGATAGTCAGATACGGGTACATAAAGGAGAAGGAATCGCCAACAATGAGCCAACAATGAACCTCAGTGCACCCCGCTGCCCGTCAACCGCCACAGAGACTTCTGCATTTTGTGGGAACCCCATTTATATATTTTCCTAACATACCTGACTCCGAGTGGTCAGAGTCTCTCAAGTTCCTTCCCCCCCCCCCCCAGCCATCCGAGCGTAACAGAAATCTATAATTTAATGGATAGCGCGTCCGCAAGATTGTTATTAAGGAGGGAAGATAGATCGTAATCTCTGCGTATCCCCCCGGACGAATAACAATTATGGAAACGAGCGTCGTAAATTCTCCGAGCGAAGAATGTTTCGCGAGTATCGCAAACGTGCGCGCTCGACAGAAGCGAAATTACGTTTCGCGCGTTTCGAAAATATTATCCGCGAAACATAGAGATAATATTGTTTCTCGTCCGACACGATATCGTTGAAATCGGTACCTTTACGGTGATACGCTACTACCAAAAGAGTAATCTGCATTTCCCTGGTACTCGTCTATACCTTGCACGTACGAAGGTATACACAATCGCGTAGGAGAATCCCATTCCAACCTACCGTATATCGACGCACTACCTTCTCAAATTCACAGTCACGCGAAATGTATCACGGTACACGGAGTCGATATTCAATACCGTGTGCTCATATTCTTTACGTAGACAAAGTTCCATGAATGCTCCTATCACGGCGTTGGAATGAGCATCCCTGAAAATGTTTCTTGAACGGCACAATATGGAATAATGGGATTACATAAACAACGGCAACAAGGCATTGTGGCTGGTAGGTAGGTTGGTAGGTAGGTAGGTAGGTAGGTTGGTAGGGTGGTAGATAGGTAGGTAGATAGATCGGTCGCAAGGTACGGTAGGTGCCAGACCGGGGCACACCAACGCGCAGTTGGTCCAAGAGACATTTTGCCAGATTGCGCACGCTATACGGCCGATACTTTGTGGATTTCGAACAATAAAACCGCACAGCCACCCCAAAACACCGGCAACGGTGTCATCGTCGTCGGAATCGCTCGCCTACCCCACCCTCCGCCGAGCGGTTTTCATTCGAGTAGCGAAGCGACGAGATTCTTTTTTTTTTTTTTTCTATAGGGGCGCCATCGACGCCAACCCCACGGGAGAATTCCATGGTGGATGCGACGTCCCTGGATCCCGGTGTCAATGGCCGGTGCATTGTCAAAATATTGGCGGCGATCGGATCGTGCGAGCTTTTGTGCGACGACGCCTCCGTGCCTCGGGGCTGACTTTTTCCAAAGCCGCCCAACGGACGCCCCACGATTTTCTGAAAGACGACTTCTCTCCACCGTAACGGGGTGCGCGCGTTAGAGCGAGGGACGCTTTTTCTTTTTTTTTGTCTTCTTCCTCCTTCTTTTTGCGGTTTCTTCGGTATCTGTCGGGACGTTGCGCGATCCGTAGGCGACCCCGAGTCGTGGAAACATTTGCCACGCCGATAGGGTTGATTTGAAAAGGGCGGAAGAAGGGACGCGGATCTTTTGTACGTTGATTTTCGCGATACGGGACATTTTGGGTTATGAATTGTTGTTTATCGGCGGTTGGAAAATTACTTGGGTTTTTTTTGTTGCGCGAGACGGGGAAGGAAAGTAATGGTACAGCTCGTGTTTTGTAGATGTTATTGTTTCGTGTTCCGCGAGGCGAGTCATTACGTATTCCGACGGTTAAACGTTAATAACAATCCGTGCCCCTTCGCAATTGAATGGAAATGAAAAAACAGTGTTCGCTCGATTTTTACTCCAATCGGATGACGTCGTTATTTTTTTTAGAACCACCCACGTCGACGTATATTTACAAAATGTATTTCAAACAAGTCGATGTTGCCTCCAACGAAGCATGATTCGCAGAAAACAGCATTTTTTTTTTTTTGTTTCATCAAACGCGTTCAATATTTTTTCCGCTATCGCGGTTGCCGCGAGCGCTGAAGCGATGATCAAACAAAATGAAACAACGATACTTACAAAAAACAGACATCCATTAGAAGCGAACAAAAAAAATGCGAGAACTATGATGTCGATCGATCGGACACAAACAATACGCGATATTAATGACCCGATAAATAGGGTAATTCGTCTTTCCCGCGACACGCATGAATTTACGGATACAACCTGTAGCTTCTGCCGCGGGAAAACGTTATCGCGCTTTTTCCATCGTTTCCTTTCCCCCCCCCCCCCCCCCCCCCCGACGAGATCACAGAATTCAAAAAGACGAGAACGATGCCTCGCGCTAAAAAGAGACCCATAGAAATGTCTTATCGTCGATCGTTTACGAACGTCCTCCGGCAAACCGCAAACTACCGCTCATAACCGCGTCGCGGTTAGGCGGGGAGACTTTTGAGAAACGTATATACGCGAGCCCATGGTATTTCTATCCGTCACTGATATTTCTTGCGCGCCCAGGTACGCGGGGTAATAACAAACATCAATTACCCGGATGCGCGTCTTCCGGAGTGAACGGTAAGCGAGGGAAAATCGTATATCCGCGTTTCGAGTTTATAACGCGGGGTAAAATCTTCGCCACCAATCTCGTTACGGGGAAACGGCTCGCGTAATTGCACGCGCCGCTAACGTAACGTAGGAATTTTCAAATATTTCCGCCCCGACAAGCGCGCCGTCGTCGTCGTTTCCAATTTAACCGAAATCCACCGCCGGTGTTTTCTTTTTCTTTTTTCTTCTCTCGCGCTCTCGCCGATCGCTCCCGCCCCGATCTCGTAATACGGTACGTCACTCGTGTAAAATGCACGCGGGGAGGAATAAAATATTCGATAGCCGCGGCACGATAAGTGCGTCGTTACGGTAATCGCACCGTTTGTCGATTCGTCCGAGAGACCGACTTAATTACAATTAATACACCGCACGCGATGCCGAGTCACACTCACGACTATTAATGAGCGACGGGGCGTCTAATTGGCTTCGAAAGCCACTACCGTTGCCCAAGTATCGTGCGTGGTATTAAAGGATCCCCTTACCCCACTTCGTCTGTCACCCTCTCCCTCTCCCCCCTCCGCTCCCTTTCGCCGCCCGCTCGCCCCGTGATATCACGAAGCCTCTTTAGGGCAATCATGAACTGGTCCCCTGATCTAAGCGGCTTCGCTAAACGTTTGCACGGTGTTTGCCGCGCGTATTAGCCGCATTAAAAGCAGTTCTCGTAAGGTCTCGTATGCATGAACATCTGACATACGGCGTGGTTGAAACGATTGCTTACCCATCTGCCGCCCTTTTTACCCCATTCCTATCCCTTAAATGCTTCTGATCGCGAGCAGCCTGCAATGAAACTGAGATCAGGGCCGTAGATGGCACCGGGTGAATCGCATTCCTGAATTCCGCGCGTCCTTCGTTGGTATCGAATTTCGAAACCCCTGGCTCGCGACGCTCGGTGAGATCCTTACGGATACCGCGCGTACGCTGTTGCAGTACATACGTTTGCCGCGGCACGACGAATATTTAACATTCTTTTCGTAACGGGCAAACTGTCGATTCTCGTTCCCGTGTCTGTCCGCGGATAGAGATATCGCTGCAACGTTAAGTGGGACGTAAGATCAAAGATAACGATATTTATAACATCGTTTAACGTACGACGCGTTACGATAAAAGAAAAAAGAAGAAGAAGAAACGTAACGTAATTAATTGATTACCGAAGAACGTAGACGCGTCATCATACATCACTCCGTTGCTCGACGGCTGAACGAATTTCTCGCGTAAGGGATAGTTTTGAACGGTTCGAATTCCTGATCAGTATCGTCATTTGCATATGTACATTCATCGAGCGCGAGCGCGTACTGTACTCACGGTTCACGAAATCGCTTCGAAATGGGTTAAAATATTGTCCCTCGACAATGAGCCTCGTCGAGCCAAAAGAATACTCTGTATCCCCACCCCCACCCCCCACCCCCCCTCGAGCACAAAGTCTGCTTTGGCGTAGAGCGTGACGGATGGGAAAGTATTTCTTTGGTAAACGTCTCCTTACGGATGGTGGCATATTCCGCGGCCCCCGTACCCTTTGTTCGTGGAGATACGTATGAAGCGTGACAAAACGCACGGACTTAAGAAACTCTACGTTTTGTCACGCGGCAACATTTGGACGACATTCGTGGCAAACGAGTCGTGACGACGCCGACTCCAATTCCTGTCTCAAAAGAATATTCACAATGGGGCATACCGCGTGACATCTTTTATTTTTGAGCTGTTCTCACCGTCGTCGCCTGAATTGCCCGGTCTACTTACCATTAAAGACACATCGGCGACGATAATGAATGTAACCCTATGACGAACGAGCGGGGAGTTAACGGTTAACGATCCGTTCTAGTCGTTCGAAAATTACGTTTTCGCCCGGCATCTTTAACGGACGTTATTGCGTTCGTAGAAGAATCGGCGGTTAGTGTTGCATCACTGTTCGTTTGTCGAATGCCGACCGATGAGAAATGCAGTCGGCATTCGGTGAATGGATGTTAAAGGGAGTACATTTTGTTATCAAGATTTTTAATTGTAGGGGGTTAATGAAAACAGTTTCACTTCGCGAATGCGCGTAAGGAATATATTTCCTTGCGTCTTAATTGTTTAGCGATTAAAAATTTAGAAACACGGCACTGCGTTTTGTAACTCGGTAACTGAAGTGTTTATTAATACTAAATGCTGTTCGCGTAACTTCGTGTCGACAAGCAAATACTGTATACGACGCAAATAAAGCTGTACGAATTTCATTGAACTTCTAGCTTATTTATCTTTACCTTTGTTCCATTAATCTTGTCAAAATGGGAACAAGTATATTTTTTATTTTCATTTAATTTCCGACGAGACGTATGTCCCGACGGTGCGGCCGAATAATTCGATAAAAGATTTTTCCACGTGCACCGCGATCATCGTACCATCCGATAAAACGTTTTATCTTCTACCATCTACGGATAATTGTCGTTAATAGCTGAAGTATCGCGCAGTACGGTCCTGAGTCCCGAGCAGTGCACACAAACGTTGAACAAGTAACAACCCTTCAAGCCGAAGCACGCCCCAGTCCGTTCCCTTTTTTTTCGTCGACCCTTCAATTTAATCAGCCTCATTCAGTCTACCGCGAAACAACCTGCCACATGGTGGCCATTGTAGTACGCTGGATATTATTAACGACACACTCTGCTGTATGGATCGCTCCGTCATCCACTTCTCTCCAATTTTTTTTTTATGGCATGTGCTATCACCACCGTGAATAAACACCGAAACCGCCATATGCACTCTTGTGCGTTCTTTGTCGTTGCATTATTGTCATTTATCCACCCCACGGAGTCGCGTGACCAAAATTTCCCAAAGATGGCCTCGCACTTCGGACCCTCGGCATACGGCGTTACAAAGACAGTAAATATTTATTCGACTTAAGTTATTTGGATTTAATGAATTATCGCTCGACGTAATTTTGCGATATGAATATACAAACTTCCGGCGCTCGCAACGAAATTTCTTGCAATTACGAGTAAGTATTGATGCCAAGTGGAAATTGAATAAAAATTAAATTGGAATATTCTTGACTTTGCGAGCCTTCTATTAAAATTCGCGATTGCAAAAATGCCGACGCTCTCGGTTATTCGGGTAGATGCAATTATATTTAATTAAGGTAAACGAGCCATTCCAATTAAAATAGCCATATTACGTGGCGCGAATAATCAAATTTCGAAATCTCGAGTCACGCGTGATTATCGCGATGTTAACCACGGTTTCGTTGTACGTCGAATACAAGATTTTCGTAATTGTACAGAGTCATCGTCCCGTAAGAATTGCACGACATTGAAGCTCTTAACGAGTCCGTTCCGTAAGATTGATTTAATTCGGGATTGTACATTGAATATGATAGAATGCGCCGATCAGAATCGACGAGTCTATCGGTTTATTCGAGGCGGACAACAATAATGATAATGATGGAGATGACTATGGCAGTTGCGATGATTAACGACTATAGGCCGACGGTCGGTTGAATTCGATTTGTCTTCGCGCGAGGTTCGAGTAAACTATCCTTTAATCGCTTCGGCACCTTCGGTCTCGATAATGAATTTACACGGCAATCGAGAAATTTTCTCGACGGAATATCGACTAACTTGATCCTGATCGATGGTCCGGTAGAACGTTATAAAGACGTTTGGCAAGGGAGATCGAGATTAGAACTTTACGCTTCGTACCTTCCTTAGTTATTACGCGGATAAGTATTTTCCACAACGTACAAATTATCTCGGCAAAAAAATAATACGTACATTTTTCAAAGTATCTAATGATCACACAAACTTCCGTCTCGGCCCCACTTTAAAGTCTGCATTCCGTCGGGATAGACGTCTGCATAAAATTCGCAATCTGGTTATTATATTCGCATCAGCTATCCTATAATTATATCCTTCCGATGATTCGTTATGAAATATTAATAAAGACCGGTGCATTATTTAATCGTAAACTATTCGAAACTACGCCAAGGGTTTGCATTATTTTACCGCCAGTGGATATAGAAACGTACGACGTCCGTTAAAAAAAATAAACGTCGCACTAGCGTCGGTTGTAAATCGTTCTCGTATTGTCCGTATAAGATGATATCGATCATTTCGACTACTAGCCATTGCTATTGTAACTATCAATCAGTCACCGCTGTGACTTTTATTGTTACATTAAGACGCGCCGGTCGTTAAGAAAAAGTGTAATTTATTTTACAAGTGCCGTGTCCTCTATTGCGGCCATTAAATTTGATGGGACGGAGTTCCGGAATGCCGATGTTAGATCCATGTCAGCGTCCACCCAGGAAGAACGTACGGAACACGTAATCCGACGTAAACGTTTAAAGGCAAACAGTTTTCGTTTAATAGATATTTTTACGTTTGACATTCGTGGACACGGACGAATGAAAATGGGAACGTCCTTTTTATGTTCGATACTTGTACCAAAATTATTAACGGGATTTTAACGTTTGTTTTTAAAATTGAATTAATTCTCCTTCTCTAGTTTCGAGCTGTATGTTGATATTTTAAGATACTACAAGGAATTTATTAAATTTGGAAACTCGTTAAAGTTCTTTAATGAACGATAAAATATAAATGAACAAGATCGCCAATCATCCCCGATTATTTACAAAAATAATATGTCGACATGCCGATAATATTTCGGGACGAGTTGTGCTACCATTATTGGGACATTAATTTCAAATTGAAATAATCAAAAAATGAACAAAATCTGAATTAAAATAGCAACATTAAGTTGCTCCAAAATATCAGTAGCCTACAAAATATTTTTCTGTTACCAAAATAGGTTCATTCCGCTCCCATAATAAATGTAGGATTATTAAAAATAGTTCAAACGTGTCAAACCTGTCACTAGGAATATCTAAATGCATTAACCACTCGCGCTACTCAATATATTTAAATATATTAAACACATCACTAAAAGTGTCGAATAGCATGGAAATATTTCAAATTAACTGCAACCTGTGGAAGCGAGGGTGTTTAATCTGTCCATTCTGTAAAAAAAAAAAAAAAAAAAAAATATCGAGTCACTAGAAACCGTCCCGATATTCTATGGGACGGGTTGATCCCTCTGCCGCGTATAAAATAGCAGTCTCCCAGGTAGTTTCGTTAAAAAGGGGACGACAGGGTGGGCCTAAGCTTCTCGTCAGGGTTGCCTCGTGGTACGAGAGAAGGAGCGCGGGGCTTGTTCTATTACTACTTTGACACGTTCCCCGTCGCTGTTGTCAGTGAGTTTTGCCTGAAAGAACCGCGGGATGTCGTGTACCTCGCAGCGGTACATCGGCGTCCCGCGGCTCTTTCGGCCGAAACACTTCGAAACACTTTAAAATCGCTGTACGTACATCGGAGGGTGTATCGTTCGAGCGTCGCTCTCGCAGCTCGTACCGCGTGATGGATCGGGACTTGCGCGAATAACGAAAACTCAAAGGGTACAGGAAATTGGGAGTGGGACGAGATTTCCGATCGTTATCGCGCGCCGATTGCGCGGGTCGATCGATCATTGAGGGCGCACGAGGTATACGGAGAAATGTATCTATTCTTTTTTTTTTTTTTTTGTATCAACGTTCAGTGCCCAGCGAGATAATTGATACTTTAGAGGATCGATGCAATTTGGTTTTAATCGATTACCGAATAAACGTAAATAAGTGTAAAAGCCGGAGACACACATTACCGTACCATGCTCGATTCGTGTGTCGGTCGGATGTTGGCTGCAGCAGAAATTGTACATTTAACGCTCGAATTGATACGGCGATGCGTGAACTATTGCATTTAAAAAGCATTGCGCATTTTTTTTTAACGAATGACGACCAACACTCGGCCGACACACGAATCGAGCATGGTACAGTAATGTGTGTCTCGGGTTTAATACTCTTGGCCGAATTGCTGCGCGTGACGCGTCACGAAGCCATGAATAAATAGAAATAGAATAACTATTAAAGAACTAGTGTTTATTATGAGCGAGGTAAAGACGCGTTACTTCCGAGACAGCTTCGAACAGACGCAAAAGCATAGCTGTCGAACAACATCGATCTCGTTGCTAACCAGACCCTATCAAACTGTAAACCCTCGGTACATACGCTTAATACAAAATGCTATATCTGTTGTAATCTCATGTTTGTAACAATGCACACGCGTTACGCGTAACTACGTGTTATTCATACGCGGACGAAAGTTTTATGCAAATTCCCAACGAGGATCCGTTTGGTTTAGTAAAACGGGGAATTAATTATGCAACGATTTTTAATTGAAACTCGCGTTGTAATATGTAAGCACGCACCGTGATCGAGCGTTTCATAAAAGATGAGCGTGCGTTATGCGCACGGGTTTTAATGGCTGTTGTTTACCTTCTCCGTAGACTCGTTTCTTTTTTTTTTTTTTTTCTCATGAACGGAGGTGGATCGAAAACAATTTCACGCTGATGAAGTAATTAGCGATACTATCGTAAAGTCTAATTTGTGAAATACACGCATCCGCGACCGCACCCGTATAGTTAACGTTCGCTGTTTATTATAAGGGCAGATAAAGCAATTCGTACGGAACTATTATAATGCATTATCGATATAGCGGCGTTTACGACGTTTTATCTTCATTACGCGGGGGTTCCCTTAGCGAGTGTATTATCAGTTTAATTTACTTCCTCGATGTTATCATTATCGGTAACATATTTTGCAAGCATAGGCGGTCGTTATCTTTCTCATTGTACTATTTCTATGGGAATCGCTTCGCTCGTTCCTTCGACAGTTTAAAGTTCGCTTTTAAATCGGCGCACGTTGCTCCAAGACTTCGCAGAGGCTCGGGAGACAAGTTGAGAAAATGTTGTTTATACAAAATTATTTATAAAAAATCTTAGCGGACATGGATAGCAAGGAATTGATCAATTATATTTTATGTACATTTTCCCATCGTATCTGATACCAAATTCTTTCGAAACAACAAGCTTCTTTTAAATTTAAAGTAAAGACCAAGCGGCTCGACAAACAAATAAAGCTAGTCGAAATCACAAATTCATCGTGGTTATAAACAATTCTCTGCACAACTGACGCGAATCCCGAAGATATATCATACGCATTCTCCCACGTTACTTCTAATAATAGTCGAACACAAATTTCCCTTCAAACTCTCGGACCCACTGTACACCATTATACACCATGCGGCGTACCGATGGTGACTTGACTTCCATCAAAGTTGCCATACCACGATCCCACCCCATTATTAAAAACTATTTTAAACCTTACCCCCGAATACTCGCACAGAACTAGATACTCTCCCTACGACTAGTCTAGCAGTTCGGAGAGATACGAATCGCTAATATTACATCCCCGTTGACATCGCAGATTGCGGGATGCCATACCGAGTGTCGGATTAATGGCTTCTCGACGGGGCGCAACGACGCATGGCACCCTCGAATATATATCGAGGGCACAAATGCTCCATTTTGATTCGCGGACACCGATCACCGGCGTTACACACCCCTCGTGGACGCGCCAATGTAAATCCGCGCGCGTGTACGTACAAATCTGTGTCGGTGGTGGAGAGGATTTAAGGCGGTTTCCCCCCGCGTAGAAGGGGCAAGAGGGGGGGGGGGGGGGGAGGCAGATATAGCGCGTACCCCGAAAATCCTAGGCCGTGAAAACGCCTCCCCCGAAAGCCCGTTCTTTCTGATTATATGGCACCCCGGCTCCCGACTCGCTTCTCGTAACGCGTACGTATTCATAAAATGGCTGATTTCGAGAATGCGCGAAAGTCAATGTGTGTACGGGAGAAATCAGATTATTTCGGATCACCTTTGGGATACGATAAATATCTTGGTCGGCGGGTAACGTTCTTCGATCGTCGAATTACAGTGTAATGCTACGAGGTTTACCGAGATACGTTCCTTTACGGTCGCCGAGATTACCACCGTTGACGGGAAATTGGAAGATACTATTTCGAATTTTCTCCGAGAGTCGATTCGCGAGTATTTCCGATAAAACGTCCGATTACAGGATTGTTTCGTCGTTCGTATTATGGTTAAATGAAATATGTACGGAATACTTATAGTCGTCTAGACAGTTATGAAGTAGGTACAACGGGGATATTTATAGAGGCAAAGTTTCCAGGTAAAACTGTTTCTACGTCAAACGCATTTGAAATATTTAACTGATAATCATTGACTGACATTTCTCGTCGAATTCTCAAACGTTCGATCACTCCTGTTCATTCACCACAACTTCGTTATAATGGGAATGTTTCGAACGAATTTATAACAAAACTCCCCCGCTCGTTATGATCACAATCCCGCTTACTATTTCCGTCACGCTTCTCCACCGATATTTTTATTCTCTACGACTATTCGTAGCACACAATTTTTCTTATAACCCCCTTTATAAAAGCGCGCAACGTCGATGACGAAATCATACCACCTCCGACACGAGATCTCTAAAAAAAAAAATATTGTACACGCATTTTATCGCAAAGATGCTGCAAAGAGCGCTTCCCAGATTCCACGGCATACTCAAAAATAGAAAAGTCCCCTAGCAATTCGCGTCGTGCAACGAGCATACGTACTCCCATCGACGCAGCCGTCTAATGAAACGTTAAATTCTCACGGTACCGAGCAGATCTCAAATACCGCGCGAGTACTCGAGATCGTATCAAATATTCAAGCACCGTCGAACGCCGGGGACCGGTATTTTCGGCGATGGACTTTCTAAGACGAATCTGGAATATCTTAAGAATCATCCTACGCCGCTTTCGTATCCGTGGTACCTCGACGGCCGGTATCCATCGGTCGAGGAAGCGACGAGCGGGTAACTCCCACCTAAATACCACTCGCGGCGAGCGACCGGGTACCGATTCTCGAAGATTAGGGCTCGGTACACGAATCGTTTATCGCCGTCCGGGGGAACGGCGGTTCACTCGCCTCCCTTGCGTGCACGCAACATTGACGACGATCAAAACGAAACACAGGGGCGGTCTGCAGGCGGTCTTTCGAGCACCAAAGCTCCGCCTGCGATGCCGTTCCTCTACGCCGGTGGTTGCATGCACGTGAAACGTCACCTTCTCCGTCGCGAGAAACTGCCTCTCGTTCTTAGGCGTACATCTGCCGAGCGGCACCGGTAATCCTTGTACGCGATCCGGAACGACGAGGTTCGCGACACCGTTCACTCCCCCTCTACCCTCGTTTCGGTAAGGGGGCCAAATAAGTTCGCCACACGTCGCCGGGATCGCTCGTTCGCCTTTTAGAGTAATGCCTTTGAGTTTTTGCGCAAGGTGGCATTTTTGGGTGTATCGCGGAACGATACCGAGACTGGAATAATATTGAGGAGAGATCGAATTACGTTTGAATTTCGTGGAATCGTTCTCCCTCCTTGGAGTGATTTCTTTTAGTTTTTCGCGAGATGGCATTCGGAGCGATACCGGGACTCGAATAATACCGACGAAGGATCGAATTGGGTTCAATTCGCGAAACGAACCTCCTAAAATCGTATTACTACGTAGAAAGGCTGTCGGTCGTCGGAATAATTGAGATTAGAGTACTTGAGGCGGAACGATGTCAATTGCGAGGGTGTAGATCTATAGAAGCGAAACGGTTTAAAACGACTCGCACGAATAATTCGCAAGATTTTTGAAAATTAATATGCGAACGTTACGATCGATGTTCTTCGCCGACGAGAAAGACGTACGACGAGGTTATTCGACGTTTTTCAGGTTCCCTTAATTCGTTAGGTTGCCCTCTTTCAGCTTCGAAACCCTCTATGATAATTCATTAGAATATTTTTAGAACGACGTCCGGAAGGTTGCGCGACGACGCATGCTCCGCAAGAGCGCGGTGGGTATATCTCGAGAGGAGGAAGTAAAAGTATGTAAATCAGTTAATGGCGATTCGGCCTGCTACACGGAGAGCTCGATAATTCGACGAGATAACGAGAAGAATGGTTTCCACTTTCTATCGGAAATCACCGGTTTTGGTCAACAATGTGCCCGTTACGTTTGCGCGGTCCGTATCGAATAAGTCACAGCGTCGTAGCAAAATGCAATATTAAACGAGAGAGAACGCGACGTCGGTCGTCGGCTCTCGCTCGAATCTTTTCGAAACCTGCGATCGTTTGGATCGCAGTTTTGTCGGCGTCGCGGAGATCGCGAGCGAATCTGCGTAAATCGCGGTAACCGCTCAGGCTATCTCCCCGCGACTACATATCGGAATAAACGTAACCGCGACGAATATGGCGAGACAACTTCGAGAGCTCGACGAGCTTTGACTTTCTATCGGGGTCCCAGGCCGCTTTGGGTTAAATGCTAATGTCCCTACCCTACCCCCTCGCGCGTATCGTGACGCGATACAGTTTTCGTCGTTAACCTCCGATGACCTCCGAGTGAAAGTGCAGACGACGTCCGTTCCTCGTCCTCGTCGTCGTCGTTTCTGTGCTCGCCTTAATCCGTCTCCTCGATCGATTCCACAGCTGTGAGACGGAAATCCTTATGAGCGAGACGTCCCGCGGAATGGCCGATAGACGACTTCCGTCGACAGATTCGATCCCGGTTTGAAGGGTGACGCGGTAGTTTGGGTTCGCCGTTGAAAAGATTCTCAACGAAGTTCTTTTCCGTTAAAGAGGATTTTCTCTGAGAACGTTTCGTATTCCCTTACTCGACGAGCGGACAGATCCCGCGTACCGGGATAAAAGATTAGATTTTGTCCCTACAAAGGATCGACGTACATACACCAGATACGCTCGCAAAAGGATACAACAAATATTGTTATACGACTTTCTTGCTTTTTGTTTGCGCGCGAGAGAGAGAGAGACCGTTCGTCGATGCGTCCCGATACGAGTTTTCGGGGATAGAAATATAGGTCGTGAGAAGATTCAACGTATCTGTCACGGTTAAAGGGAATTCCGTAAAGATAGAATTATGTAAGATACGCGCGTGGGCGTGACATTTCTCGTTACAGTTATCAGCGCGCACACGGTTAACGTCCCACGGATAGCTGATAAATTATAATTCACCCGGCCTACGAATACTATCGAGAATTGATTTACTGAACCTCCCGACGGCGTAGCACAAATATAGAAGGAATTCTATGGAATATTAAGGAATTTATGTGGTCGATGCGTTAACGAGAAGCAACGCCCTTAACTTTACACGTACGAGCGTGTACACGCTCGTACGTTATACACCGTCCGCGTATTGTGTCTTCCCCCCCTCCCTCCCCCCTCCCCCCGTGTTACTTGGTCGGGCCCGTTACGGTAATGAAGTTCTGGTCCTCCAAGTACTGTATCTCGAATCCTGCAAGCTATAAGGGGAAATGATTTATGTATTAATATATTCCGGCGCGCTTCCGTGGAACGGTACGGGTGTACTCGTACAATTTGATTTTTCTCTCATTTAATAATGGTCATTGTCGTAACGCCATGGTATGGGGATGTCACGTAGCTTCGTAAGCCAGAAAAAGTGGTTATTCAGACGCGAAAGTGTGTCACGGCTAGTAACTGGTTTCTTTACCGAACTACGTACGAGTCTAAACACAAATATAAATTTCGATAAACCAGCGGTAAAGTTTATTCGTGCGCGAGGCGCTGATAAAACCGAGACGTTCAATCCTTGGATCTACGATGGTACCTCGCGACTCGTCGCTCGTTGAAAACGTAACGAGTTCATTGCCGAATTAAACGAACCGATAATCCGTCACGGTCGCACGGAAGTTCGATAAAGCATCGAAATTACGATCGCGCTCCTGACGTCGTCGCGAGCGCAAAAGCACGAGAATGACTCATTTCCCCGCGACTCGCGCAGAAGGAATGCCAATGTTTGGCCGGCCGGAGAGTCGCGAAAAATCTTTAATTGGGCGCTACATGTTTTAGGAGGCGAGCGCGCGACACACTTCACGATTAATTCGGCGAATTAACGACGAATGTTTGGCCGGGTTCATCGTGTATTCCAATTGCAACGCCAGATGGTTGATCTTTGACCGCGCCGATGAGGAAGTGATATCACCTTGACAACTCGTAAATACGTAATGAAGCGTGGAAACTCCCCGCATGCTCGAATCCACGAATGCCACCATCAGTCATCGTACACACGCGGGCTACGACTTCGAATTTATAATCCCGTATGCTCGTCCGCCGTGCGCGTATGATTCATCATCTTACGGACACTTAATATGACGGATGAGTAACTATCGTTCCGAAATAAAGGCGAAGAAAGCGCGCGTACGCCTTTTGTTTCGAAAGAGACGCGTGCTAAGTAACGATATCGGTGGTATTTGTATTATTACCGTCTCTGGAATCATTCATGCAGAGTTTCGAATTACGAGCGAACGAAAGATTTTTGCTCTTGACGAGTCGTCATCCGATTATCGATACCGATAAGTTCGTAACATCGACACGTTTATAATTGACACTATACGATTCTCGTTGTATGCGCGAGAGCCAAACAACGTAAAGAGTTCATTTGAACATGATCAAAACTATGCGGCATTATTCTAGTCGGTAAGAAATATTCTTTTTAGCATATGTATTGCAATGCGCAATCTATTATATATTACACGCAAACCCTATTTACATATATCCGTTGTTTCACGACTAGACAACGAAAATCATATTTTTATATCCCCGGACGTTGTTGCGTTAATCCTTCGGGATTTGACGTAACGGATAAGCAATACGATCGTTTGAAATAAAAGTGAAGAAGCCGTGATCCAAATGTCAATAATGATACACCAAGCCAGGTGAACGGGAGAACCTCTGAAATTACTCCTTCGATGCTGCTTAATTAATTACGGATAATTAATGGTCTTCTTCGCGTCGCGTAACAATAACGAGAGTAACATTACGAAATATCGGGTATTAAAAAAAAAACCGCATCTTTTTTTAAAAACCTAGATATAGTTCACCCACGGAAATGGAGATGGCGCCAAATGTCCAGCCACTCTTCACAGGAAACTACCCCGTATACGAGTCCTGTTTCCCCAAAAGATTTCTTTTGTGGGATACTTACGAGAAACCGTAAACCGTCCGCCGACGAGCGATTTAGTCGACTAAAAATTGTTCAAAGGCAACGACGCTGGTACTTCAATTTCGAGAAAAGTCTCCCTCGCTCCTTGCACCAATAATCTCTACCTACCAAACAGTTTAAAATAAATTAAACCTCAAAGCCAACCCTTTTAACCGAAGCCACAATTTCTTCTACCGGCGTTAAGTCTCGTACCGAAACTGTTGCAAATTGTCGGCGACGGGAGCACAAACGTTAGAACTCGAAGGTAACATCAATTAGCAACGCGACACGAGGTTGGTAAATCTTGGAGAGGTACCCTTTACCAACTTTCTCAAAGCCTCGCGGAAAGGCTAGGAGAGACCGTCGGCTCACCAATCGCTGGACCAAAGACAACAAATCGCTAAAGGGACTGTTTATTTTAAAAAGTCTGCCGACGAACGGTGAAGGGTGTTCCTCGGTCATTAAACAGTGCAAACCCCGCGCAGAGATGACCGTGCCCAGAGGTAAGAGAAGAAAGAAATAAAGAGGGGGAGAGAGAGAGAGAGAGAGAGAGAGAATGGACGGTCAAAAGCATAGAGAAACAAAGATTTGAGAGAGGGAGAATGAGAAAGAGAGAGTGGTAGAAGAGCAGCTTGATGAATGCGTGCCCGTACGCCTAGGAACCAGTTTAGTGTTTACCTAGTAAGTAGTGTTGTCAGTCAGCTGGTTTGTTGCATCTTCGCCGTGGCGACCAGCCGTCCGCTTCGTGCACGCTCGTGTGCATTCACGTTCACGAAACCTTTGTAATCGTGAGCCGTGATTGTGACGTTGTGTGTGCGTGTGTGTGCGTGCTCGCGCGCGCGCCTCATAACCGGGCGTCACTGGTGTACGTTCCAAGGGGGAATGCGTCGGGACCGTTGGAGGGATACATCCTGCGGGTGGCGGCGGCGGTGGTGGTGGTGGTGGCAGAATCTCTCTATGGTGGGGGATAAGGAGTGGGGGCTGCACGCCGGCAGTCATGCAGGGTGCGTGACCGTCGATAGAATAGGGATTCGGTTTGGCAGTCAGTTGCTCTCCGACGTCCGCGGTGGAACGTCGTTGCGCCCGAGAACGCGTCCGCTCTCGCTCTGCGCCGTTCTATCGTTTCGTTTTGTACACGCGCGTACCTACTTTCTCACGAGGGTAACACACGTATGTCGTCGCACTCGTCGCGAACGCGTGGCAGTTAAGGAACACTGTCATCGTAGCGGTTATGACCGATCGGCGCGTACACTCGTCGAATTACGAGGAACAGTGCGGGACTAGGTCGATCGTCGCGTCCGCGTCCGTGTGAATTCCTCCCGACGGGAGAGAGACGGAGAGCCGCGCAATTAGGAGGAGTTTGGTTTTTATTTCGTCGTTCTTCCCGGCATCCGACGTGTCCGCGTGTAGTACACGGAATATACAACGAGTGACGGTCGTAAGGGAGTGCTGTGCGACTATGAGTGCGTGACGGTACGACGAGTATCGAATAATCGAAATTAATCTTTCGAACGGAGTGGGAATACACTCCTTGGAGCGATATGGGCAGAATGGAAGAAGGTCGGTCCGCGATGGTACTCGGTATCGTTTGGTGTCTTGTATTCAATGGTGGCTTGATACACGGACGCAGCATCACCAGCCTCGAGGCACCGAGCGGCTGCGAGTGGAAAAAGGACGGCGAGGATGGTGAAAAAGCACTCGCGTGTAGAGTGAGGACTATCGCGAACGTTCCGGGACTAATTGGCAATCTTTCGGCGATTCAAGTGGACACGATCACTTCTCTGGGCTTGGAATGCAGTGACGTGCTGTTCTTCGAGAGTCAGATAGAGGGTACCCAGGGATTCTTTTCGCCGTTACCGCGATTGGAGAAGTTGCGCGTGGATTACTGTAAAATTCGATATTTACCCGGCGGCGTGTTCGCTACCGCGCACAATCTACGTACCTTGTCAATTCGCACGCACAACGGTGACTGGTCGGCGATGACCCTGGAGCTTCACAGGGATTCGCTGCGTGGATTGACGACTCTGCAGCATCTTGATCTCGCCGAGAACAATCTTTGGACGTTGCCGGGACAATTGCTTTGTCCGGTGCAAAGCCTCTCGAGCCTGAATCTGACGCGCAACAAGTTACAGGACATCGTCTCCCTTGGCTTCTCCGACTGGGTGGAATCGTGCACGCCTAATTTGGAGGTTCTGGACGTCAGTAATAACGATCTGAGCGCTCTCCCCGATCGGACTCTCAGTAATCTGCGAAGTTTGACGGTGTTAAAACTCCAGGACAACGTGATAGCCGCCGTTGGCGATCACGCATTGGCCGGTCTCACCGCGCTTCGTTCCCTCAACGTGTCGAGCAACAGATTGGTGGCATTGCCGCCGGAATTATTCTCGAAGACGAGAGAATTGCGAGAATTGGTGCTGAGCAACAATTCGCTGGCTGTACTGGCGCCGGGACTCTTGGACAATCTCGAGGAACTTCAGGTACTGGATCTGAGCAGCAACGAGTTGACGAGCCGTTGGGTTAATCGCGATACCTTCTCGCGACTGGTTCGTCTCGTCATCCTCGACTTGTCTTTCAACGCGCTGACAAGGATCGACGCCCACGTATTTAAGGGGCTGTACAGTCTTCAGGTTCTGAACCTCGAGCATAATGACATCGACACGCTGATAGACGGATGCTTCGGTTCCCTAACGAATTTGCATTCGTTGTCCCTGTCGCACAATAAGATCGTGAAATTCGATCCGACCCACACCATCGGTCTCACTACCCTCGGTCAGCTTTTGTTGGACAGTAACAGGATTCGCACGATGCACCGGCACGTCTTCGACAACCTGACGGATCTTCAGGATCTCTCGTTGAGCGAGAATGTTTTGACGGAAATACCGTACGCGGTTCGCGTTCTTCGATCGTTAAAGACCCTCGACCTCGGCAATAACCACGTGTCAAGGATCGACAACGAATCGTTCGCCGGCCTGACCGAGCTTTACGGATTGCGACTCGAGGACAATAAGTTGGAGAACGTGTCGCGCGACGCTTTCTCGACGTTGCCGGCATTGCAAGTGCTCAATCTGGCGAACAATTTTATACGTCACGTGGAGCAAAGCGCGTTCGCCAGCAATACGGTGCTGCGAGCCATTAGATTGGACGGCAACCAACTAACCGAGATTCGCGGTGCTTTCACCAGCCTCTCAACTCTCGTTTGGCTAAACGTATCGGACAATAAGTTACTGTGGTTCGACTACAGCCATTTGCCGTCGAGCATACAATGGTTAGACATTCACGCGAATCAGATAAGCGAGCTGGGAAATTATTACATGGTACGCAACACTCTGAGAATAAAGATGCTGGACGCGAGCTACAACCTCATCACCGAGATCACCGAGGCCAACGTACCCGACAGCGTCGAGACCTTGTTCCTGAATAACAATAAGATAAGCAACGTGGCGGCCGGTACGTTTTTGCAAAAAACGAGTCTCGAGAAGGTGGTGCTTTACGGTAACGAGATAAGGAATTTGGAAGTGGCGGCGCTCGCTTTGCAAACCGTACCGGACGACTCGGACCTACCGGTCTTTTATATCGGCAACAATCCTATTCTCTGCGACTGCACCATGGAATGGTTACCGAGAATAAACGAGTTGGCGCGTCTACGGCAACATCCTCGTGTCATGGATCTCGACTCCGTTACGTGCGAGATGGTACACGCTCGTGCAACTCCGCGGCGACCGTTGCTATCGCTGAAATCCAAGGACTTCCTCTGCCGATACGACGCTCATTGTTTCGCCCTTTGCCATTGTTGTGACTTTGACGCGTGCGATTGCGAAATGACCTGTCCGGACAATTGTTCCTGTTATCACGATCACAGTTGGTCCAGCAACGTGGTGGACTGTTCAAACGCCGGATACAAGCACGTGCCGGGACGGATTCCCATGGACGCTACTGAGATTTATCTCGACGGTAATGAGCTCGGCGATCTCGGTAGTCACGTGTTCATCGGTAAGCGCCGCTTAGAGGTATTATTCCTAAACAACAGCGGTATCGCGGCGATTCACAATGGCACCTTCAACGGTGTCGGTGCTTTGCGCGTCCTCCATCTCGAGGACAATGCCTTGAGGGAGCTGAGGGGTTTCGAGTTCAATCAGCTGGAACGCATGTCGGAGCTGCATCTGGATCACAACGCCATCGCCACCGTCGGCAACACGACCTTCAAGAGAATGAAGAATCTCGAGGTACTGAGATTGGACAGCAATCGTATCGTCGACTTTCGACCGTGGGAGGCATTGCCGAGCGTCGCTGACAACACCAAGGTTGCTCTCGAAGGGAACGCATGGAGCTGCGAGTGCGGCAACGTCGCTAAATTGCGCGGTTGGCTCGCCGAGCATCGCGGTGATCCCGAAAAGATGTACTGCCGCGACGGCGTCGAGACGATGGCACAGGCTATGAAGCGTTGCGGCGATCCGTCCAAGGAGGCCGTCAGCCGTGGAATTCAAGAGATCCCTCTGCTAGGTGGTAACTTCGTGCCGCTTTTAGCCGGTGCACTGGTAGCCGTGATCGCCATTTGCCTCTTCATCGCCCTCGCTTTCGCGTTTCGGCAGGACGTGCGTCTCTGGGCCCACGCGCGTTACGGTCTCCGACTGGGAAAAATGGCGGCGCCACCGGACGAGGAGAGGGATCGTCTGTACGACGGCTACATCGTTTACAGCGAACGTGACGAGGACTTTGTCTCCAGATTCCTGGCGGCCGAATTGGAGCAATCCGGCCTCGCTCTCTGTCTTCATTGGCGAGACTTACCGCCCGCGAGACCCCAGGAGGCGGTACCACCGGCGGCGGCCGCCGCCAGACGTATCGTAATTATCTTCTCACCGGTCTTCCTGGCGAACGAGTGGCAGCACGCCGAGTTCCGTGCCGCCCTGAGGACCGCACTGGAGAACATCAGACCGAGCTCGAGGAAGAGGCGCGTTGTGGTGTTACTGGCGACCGAGGCACCCACTCGCGATCCCGAGCTACAATTGTTGCTGCAGACCTGTACGGTCGTGATGTGGGGCGAGAAGAGGTTCTGGGAGAAACTGAGGTTCGCGATGCCGGACTCCGTGGATAAGAGGCGCGACAGTAAGAAGGTCAACGACCGAAATCGCACACCGGCGCGCTACACCGCGGCACCGTCCGCCGGTGACGTGTGGACCAAGCCTAACGCGGTTTCGGTTGCACCGGTGCACGCACCCACGCCCACGCCCACGCAGTCGACCTATGTCAGCTCTGCATCGAGCAGGACCGAGGACGAGGACAGCGGTGCCGAGCATCAGCATCAGCATCAGCATCAGCATCAGCATCAGCACGGTGGTTACAGCGCGTTGCACGTCGGTAACGCGCGTCCCGCCAGTCTGTCCTCGAGGGGAAGCCATCTTTACAGTACCATACCGGAACCACCGGTTCCCACCGCACCTCCCGGCGAGGTCTTGACGCATCCAGGCAATCCCCGTACTTATTTTGTCTAGTATAAACGACGAGCCGTGATCGCGCGGCGATCCGGGACGCATAATAATAAATCGAGAGGCCGGTCTCAACGACCCGCCGCCGTCGCCGACGCCGCCTCTACCAAATCTATTGGAAGGAATCGACGCGAAATCTGCTTCACGACGGTGTGAGTTCTTTGTACAGTTTCCATCCTCGCGGCGAAACGACCACCGATTTCACTCTATTTGCTCTTCCACTAGAATTGGTTGAACCGGAGATCATCGCGTTGGGTATACCTACACAGAGCCGGTTCTCGCGCGGGAAACGAACGGGCGTGGAACAATGCCCGCTGCTCGTTTCGCGAGAAAGGTTTTCGAGGCGCGTCGAGCTTTTTTTCCCCACGTCTCGAAGATGACGATTAATTTTTCATTTACCTCGACGCGCAAGATTGTTGTTCGATCGGGAACAATGCGAATGTTTATTTGTATGCTTCGTCGCGGTACGCGACGTGTTACATAGGATCGCGATCGAGTCATTATTTTTATGTACTAGTTGAGAACGATAGAGATTCTTCCTTGCGGGTTATCATTGTTACGCGATGAGACGTCGGGTGTATACTTTTTAGGAAATGGCAGTCAATGAGGACGTAGATTCTAATTGTTCTCGTCAATCCTTAGGACCTAAAAACAATTCACGTTTACCCTGGCCTCACGGAGTAGATACGAAATCTAGTTATAGAAAAAGTGTATCTTCGATATTACTCGACTTTCCGGGACTCGTCTTCGTATATCTATTCGTCGCTCGATTTATTGAAATTTCAAAATGTAATTGCACCGATGACACACGTTGAGATAAAATTTAGCCGCCCGCCGCGGTAATGTTCGTATAAACAGTTTCACTCCTACGAGGTTTTACACTGTTTTCGTATCGCTGAATGCTTATTTTAAATACTTTCTCTTTAGTTCAGTCTTTTTTCTTCGAACGTCAGTTTGGAGATGCACAATTACGACCACTCGTCGATCGAAGAATTCTATCAGCTGTGAATGACTTTGCGACTTTAATATTATCGTTATTTATTTTACACGTTTATGTGATAAACAGCGAATTACGCGGTGAAACCGATTCGGCAGTTAAAAGTACATTACGCGTCAGTCTCGTGGTACTCGTTATGTTTTCAGTTTTAAATGTACGGTAAATAACGTTTATTCTCGCTTATAATCAACCCGAATTAATTAATTTACTTTTTTAACTTGCGCGTAATGTACTTTTAAAGCGGATCGGCAACATCTTTGCAAATTCAAAAAACTTTTTCTTTGCTATAAATCTATCAGAAATTTGGATAGGATTTAGTTACGGGTAATGTGAAAAATCCGACCAACGAAAAGTCTTCCCAAGAGGAGGGGGAGAGTGAGAGAGAAGAAATTATTTATTTGGTTATTAGTAAATCAACTATCACTCGTGGAAGCGTTATCTCGAGGAATTAATTTTATTTTTTAGACATTCGATTACGACGATCGAGCGATGTTAACGGATTTAATTTTACAACAATTCTTAAGACTCAAAGTACTTTCTTCTACCGACAATTCGTTTAATCGAATGCGTATTGGAGAGCTTGTTAAATGTTTGAAATATTCTATAACAATAAGGTACACCGAAAATACGAGAATAATAAATCTGTTTCGTGAACACGGAATCTCGGGATGAACTTTCCTTCGTGCTGACTGTATTTTTTTGTTTATTCGAGGGAGAGGAAGAAAGAGAGGTGGAGAAAGAGAGAGAGAGAAATAAAAACGAAGTGCATCCCTAGTTCTCATTTCCTGTCGTTCGTTCGTCAATTCGTGATATAAGATAACGAAATCGTCTAGAGTTAAATGGCAAATAAAAAAAAAAAAAGACAGAAGTCTCGCGAGACCTCGTTCCTAAGATTCACGACTGTCTTGGAAAAGCAACGGTCGCCAAACGCTTATTAGTCTGTAAGTGGATTCTCTGTAAATACTGTATCTAATTTTGTAAATACTCACGCACACTTTCGAGCACACCAAGGCCAGCGCTGTACCTTACTGGTCCATTGATGCGTCTTAACTATAATTGCGTTAGGAACGTAATATTACTTGTACTGTATTATTGTAAATATGCTCATCGAATCACGCATTGTATTCACAATCTGTTACATAACTATTAAATTAATTGCCACTTTCCATTTCAGCAAAGAACCATGAAAATAAACAAGTTTGTTTTATAAAAAAAAAAGAAATCTGTCTCCGTTCACTCCCCTAAAACGCAATTCCCGAGACTCGTCGCTGTTCGCGCAAGAATACGCTGTTCGAAACTTTCATCGCGATCGTTTAAAGTTTAATGTTTCCCACGAACTTATTTTAATTCACGCGGTACGAATAGTTTAGCTCGTAAATCGTATTCCTTTCGTTAGCGCCGTGTAACCTCGTTACAGTCGTAACTTGCTCTCGTTCGGTTAACGTATCGGGCACGAACGTAATGCGACATTAATATCGCCAACCTATACGTTCGTAATAACAAACGACGTTTCCGTTCGTAAATAGATATCCAAATCGCTCATTAATGTCCCATTGTCAACAATATTGGAAACCGTTGTCCGATCGACCTTCTCGACGATAAATTTTCAGCTCCCCGACATTCCAGGAAAACGGCGCTTTCGCCGATCAAAACGCGCAACCTATCGTAAATCCATTAAACACGCTCGACGCTCAATTACGCTAACGCTTGATACTTTAACGACACCTCGTTCCAAACTTGACGCGATTCCCGCGTTTATCTAAAATTCCACCGCATTTCGCGCTTCTTTCGCGTTTCTTTATTCCGTCGTCGTAACTTTTGAAACCTCCTACGACTAAACGCGCGAGCGCCACGTTCTTCCCGCGAGCGTTAAACAACGGCGACATTAACTCGGGAACGTAGGAGAAACAAAACAAAAAGGGGGAATGGAAAGACGAGGACGAGAACGAGGAGAGGGTAAGGGAAGAAGAGGAAAAGATAAGCGGAACGTAGAATAATTTATCGCATTACCGCTATCGCGGAAAACGGCGACGTTCGTACGGACGCTTCTGGAAATAAAATGTTAAATACGGCGCGTACATGCGCCGACCGCCAAGAACACCTTTATCACGGCGGTCCACCGACCAAATAGACCTTTCCACGGGGCTACTTCGTGATAACACCAGAAACGCCCATCCCCCGCGGCAAAGAATTACGGCCGCGTGGAATCGAGCGTACCCGTATACCTATACGAAATATTAACACCCCCCTCCACCCTCCTCCTCATCCTCCTCCCTCTCTCTCTCTCTCTCTCTTTCATCCACCTCACCTCTCGCTCTCCCTCGTTCCCACCCACCTCCCCCTTTGAATATCACTTCCGCCCATCACCGGTGGCTAAAGCTATGTACGTGGAAAAAGGATTCGGAAATTTTCTCGGTTTACTTGCATTACTCCCTCAGGTCACGTACTTAAACGAGATTCGAAGGCATAAGTTAGAGTTCGTCCGTAAGAGGCACCGTGAATTGCCTTTTCAAAGGGACGGTCAGACGAGATGGGCGTTCTCTTTGCGTCTCTCTCTCTCTCTCTCTCGCTCTCTCCACGCCCGTGCAAAGTAATAGTTTTATCGGGCGAAGCGGTGTTCCGAGGCCGGTCGTTAGAATATCGTTGAAAATCCTGAAGGAACCGGACTCGTCGCGTTACACGCGTACGTTGTACACGGTCATCGGTACAGATATTTAAAACCCGTGCGTGGCCGCGCGGGTGTTCGGGTACGAGCTCAAATATTTGAATGGTCGCGGGCCACGAATACCAGAAAAGAGCCGTACCACCGGCTAACGACATTACGGCTTTAGGATGCTCTCGGGCAAATTACATTTGCCGGGAGGGACCGCGTCGGCTACCGAGAGAGGAAATGGAATAATAATACGACCCCGGTGATATCCAATGAAATTGTGAGGCGTATAGACGCGTTTAATAATTAAAGTACCCTCGCGCTAAGTGGATCGATAATTTACGGGTTTCTTCTTCTTCTCTTCTCTTTTCCTACTTCAATTTTTGCCAAACGTGGATCGTCGCTTCGACGAAATTAGAATGTCGTTCCCCGCCGATGCTGACTACTCTAGGGAGACTCGACTGTTTCGAAAAGTTGGATGAACCAGAAAGAAAAAAAAATAGTATACTAGCGCTATTTTAATACCGCCCGCGTCGCGATGTACCGCACGGTACCGCGTTAATCCGCGTCTAATTGCGAACGTAATGACGAATCTGAATTTATTTCCTTGCCGTCGCCTTTAATCCTTCGCCGTGGATAAGATAAAATGCAATTGAAAGGAAGAATTAAATCAAGTCGGTGGTGGCGAAGGCCGATACTCGTGCCGCGATAAATTCTTAACCCGTTATCGTAACATTGGTACACCGTACAGTACAATTTCGACGGTCATTAATTTTCCATCGTCGTAAACGAGATTAGCGTTGTTGGGCGCAACGATTCGACAATGTATACCGTATGCGTGCACGTATGTACTTACGCGCGTACGTAAGTACCTCGCACCGATCTTTGACGGCACGGCCGATGTGAGCGCGTGTGCGAGCTTTCGCGCTCCTCTTTTTGTGGTTCTCGGATGGAACGAGCGGAGGCGCCGGTGCATCAATCAACTGTCGAACGACGAGCCGCTAATTGCGCCAGCCACAATATCTTGATCAATCGAACGGTGGGGCGTTGGAATTAATTAGAATGATGACGTGCTCGGTCGCGACCGGTTGATGTTACCTCGCGTAGGTAAGATCGACGTTTTCGTTGGTACGAGCGAGATAGGCTATCTTAAGTGAGTAGTTTCCCTTCGTCCCGGATCAAAAACAAGAAACGCTACCCCCAGATAAAAGGAACAAATTGCGCTCGGGGGCCGTCGACGGGGTTTGGCGCCTGCCCGGACCGACTTGCACGGCTTGTTCCAAGTTAATATGATTCCGTGATAAATTTACGACGCGTTCCTCGTCGACGATAACCGGCTCCGTCGGGTCTAAAGAAACGCTTCCGATCGATTCTCGTTATCGTCCACGATATCCGAATGATTTTTACATCCCCGGTACTACGTAATTGGTATAATAATTTCGGATAAGATTCGTCGGCGAGCTGACACGAAATTTATGTCGCGTCACTGGAATGGAAAATATATTCTATCGTTGCGTTTGAAAATTTCAAGTCTTCCGCGAACCAAACCGAGAAGAGTTCGTAGTCGAACCTTCTATTTTTTTTTTTTCAACGAACCTTTGTATTTTATCGTTAACGGGTCCTTCCTTTCACTGTACGCGCACGCAATTACGTTGAGAAGAGGATGATTAAAATGTTGTACGTTAAATTCAAGATCAAAGGTGGGTACGCGAAACGGATACGCTTTTCTCTTCGACGGTGAAAGTTGAAACGTGACTTCGCGTCAGTTTCACGGAAAATACGTGGATATTGATATAACGATTGTGTACATTTCGAGCGTAATATCGATGATTTTTAAACAGACGGAATCGCGCGATCGATATAAAGATTCAAAATAAATCTCGTACGCGACGAACCTCGTGGAAGATACAAAAGTATTGTACGGCCACGACGAGCAAGTTTAAATTGAAACGTGGCTTCGGGGGAATTTCTCGGGAATTTCAAGTCGAGGCGTCAGCGACGTATATTTCTGAAAGTCACCCGTCGCATCGCTCGCCCGGAATTACGAGTTATTCTGCATTAAGTGCCCATTCTACGACCCTCCTCTCTCGCATACCTTATTAGGACTGATTACGCCATAACAGCCATCAACTCAATTCTCGGCTGGACTCCGTCACTTCCAAATCCCGACGGGGCCCCGAAAAAAACTGCATCGTAACAGTCCGCGCGGCGGGTAGAAGGATCTTATCGGCAGTGTATCGTGTTTTCAAAGGATAGGTGTAAAATTCTCGTCTCACGCGCGTCTTTCGTAACTCATATTTTAGCCAACGAGCCCGTACGTTTCGATCGGCGCTACGCTCTCCACACCGACAAATAAAAAGCTTTCAACGCTAATAGCTTTCGACGATTCAATTACACCGTAGAATCATCGGCGGCTTGTAACAACAGCGCAACGTTTACTCGTATTTAATTTAGGAAAAGCATTTTTATACTCCCCCCACCCGTCCCTCCCTTCTCACTCCCGCCCCCAGAACGCATTTGCACCGTGAAATATTATAAGTGTCACTCGAAGCGCGCAGACACAATGGACCGAAAGGTTGCTATAAAAATGCGGGGTGGAATACCCTCTCGCCGTTCATTTCGTTCCCTTATCGTTCAGGGGTGAAGGGAGAGACAGAGGTAGACAGAGAGCGAGAGAAAGAGGAACGACGGGGGTTCAGAGCGGAAAATCAATATTGAATATAAACAAGCGATACATTCGAATCGACTCATTCTAATGAGCCAATTTCAATGATATTTCCCAACGAGGGCATTTCTATCGATTACATTTCGTACACGCACGAATAATTCGTGCGTTTCGAACGAAGTAAGGTACGCGCTTTACGATCTCGCAGTTGCAGAGCCCGCCCGCGCTAATATTTCGCGATATTAATGACATTATACATTCGTAAGCTTCCGTGGAAATCCTGCTATTCGAGTAAATATAGAAGGATTTTACGTACATACGTTACGGTATAAGGCGGAGCGGGGTATGCGAGAGAGGGGCGTTAATAAAGATGAGTGACGACGCTTAATTAGTATTAGCGCGAAAGATACCCCGTACTACACCCGTACGAGAGTACGTTAATCGAGAGCGCTGAATGTCGTCAGAATTTAGTTGTCTCGTATAAACGGTGTTAATGGCGCGTCTACGGTGTTCGCCTTATCCGCTGGATTCACTGCCGAGGGGAACCCGTCGTCGCGCACTTTCCGCTTTTTCCGTCTCGCTCGCTGTATGACCGATAAAGCGAGAGGGACGAGTGACGAAGGTTCACGCAAAATTTCTAAACATTCTGTAAGATATTTTGAATAAATGCGAATTACGCGCTCTCGTTAACTCAAGAGAGAGACGGGCGAGTGCGCAGGTGAGAGAACCTGACGGAGAGAGAGAAGACACCACGCGACACACGTGCGTCGTCCTCGGAAACAGGAAGTCGCAGTAAAGTTTTATTCAGATTATTCTACGCGATCGATCTCCTTCGAAATACCCTCACGTTCGCTACGGAAATCCTCAACACACGCAAAATCGAAAACTCGAACGCGCGCGAGGAATGTTCGAAAATCGAACGCGAACGAATATCGAACGATTAGCGAGGCACGAGAGGCGGCAGTGCTCATCGCGAAGAAAACGGTGACTAGGCTTAATTCGCGAAAAAAAGGCCACTTATTAGCTCTATAGTACTCGAGAGCGTCGCGACTATCGCTCCAATTGTCGTAGACAAAGGGTGGTAAAGGGCGCACGGATGGTAAAGGGCGTGCCGGGATGCTCTTCGAATAAAACGGACCATTTGGCAAGGGCGAAGGGTAAGGGCAGGAGCGAAGGGTAAATATGCAAGAGCCCTCGTTCGGCTGTGAGAGAGTTGGAACGTGGCGAAACTTACTTCCGAGGCTTACGGACCCCGCCGCCTCGCAGTTGTGTTATTACAACCAGCCCTAACTTCTCGAGGAAATATTGCCGGCGGTGTGTATATTCTTTGAAATTATCGCGAGACGCGCCTCAGACTTCCACTGGCTCTGAAACGACGTCCTGCCACGGGTTTACGTCTCTCGACGCTCTCGAAAGTTGACACGGAAAAACTTTCCTTCGTTTTTATTCCGCCTCGCCCTCGGACTCGCGTACATACATACATTCGGAGTGGACCGTGGATTATATATCACTGGATTTTTAATAGAATACAAGGAAAAAAAAGAAGGAAGGAGGGAATATTGTCAATATGAAATTTTATTCGCTCCCCGTAGTTTTGGTATTCCCGGGAATTCCCGAGTCAAAATGATCGTCAATGAAATTTAGTAAGAATAGGTCCAACCGCCCGTGCATGTATAAATATGAGAAAGGAAAATTCTTCGCGTGCCGCAGCGAGACACATATTTCTTCGATATTACGAATTGCTCCCTTGCACCCATTTTCCCCATCCTCCCCGCTAAAACCTCCGTCGCGAAATAATAATTCCTCCGATAATTAAATTTCTTTTAAACCGTCGTGCACTGATAATAAAACACCGATGGGAACGAGAAATCCAATAAACCCGTACGTGGGCCCGCGATCGGGATTCAATTTCGAAATCCTTTTAATCTCGTACTGTTGGTAAATATGGCGTGCCTACGGAACGATACCAACCCTCTCCCCTCCCCTCCCCCCCTTTAATCGCAAATTCGTCAATGAAGAGTCACGTTCTCGAAAATTCATGATAAAAAAAAAAAAAATCTCTGTTTTACGCTCAACGAAACGAGAACTCGCGTGGTAGATCCATCGTGAAAAGGTAGTCGATAGGAACGGTCGGTGTATCCACTCGAGAAGAATCCTGAAGAGAATGGAAGCCGAAAAGCCGGGTGGCGCGTAGACCCCCATAGCCCCGTGTCTAATCCGTGTTCGTCTCGCCCGCTCACGGGGCATATCCCATGGAGTTTGTCCTTTTGCCCGTTCATCCCGGCACGGAAAGATTTCAGTCAGTCGCAGGCCATACCGTAGCAAGTTTCCACGTTGGGGTCGTATCCGTCCACGGACATTTTCCTCGGGATCTGTGCGGAATAGCTACGGTTGGCTTTCCGATCGCCGAAACGAACAGCTGCTCCTTGACGATGCATCGAAATATCTTATAAACTGACCCCCGTTTCCAATTTCAGTTCCATCGATTCACGGCCGATATCTTCATTCCTCCTTTCACTCGCTCGATACTTTTTCGAAAGTTCGGTGTTATCTTCGATAACGGAAGGTTACGGATCTCGTCGACGGGAAATTTCGTAATCGTTCGTAACGTCGTCCCCGATGCCCGGGTCATTAGTACGGATTTCCAGGGGAACAAAAAAACTTGTAACTATATTACTTCGAGTTTCCGTTAATCGTGTTTTCAATCTCATTACGCTCCTGCGTGCTTTATGGCGATAATATGTTAAACCCGCGGATAACGAAGTTTGTTCGAAAAGACTCTTTCGCAAAAATGTATTCCGAGGCACGTTTCGTGTACAGTTTTCGATAAAAACTAACGAACCTCCTAATAAGCTTTTCTTTAATAAGCGATACGGGTGAGCCGCGTAATTTATCTTTATCGCCCATCTCGTTAGTACTTTCGCTGTTTTTTTCCCCGCTCCTAGGGAGATTAAAAGGGCGCGACACACGCCGTTACGACGGTCCATCGTGTCGCAACGCGACACCGTCGAACCCAAAATCATTTTTCTCCGCGACTCCTTCGACGCGTCACAGACGCGGAGTAACCCTCGAGTACCCGGAAACATTGAAATCCGACAAATCCGTAAATTCCCTCTTTCACCGGTAAGAAGAAAATAAGTCGCGTGGCAAACATGAATATTCCATACGTAATCGCGAACCGTGTCAACGGGGTTAGCCTTTCTCACGGGAAGTGGCGTAACGTTTGCTCACCGACAATGAAATATTTGCCGTCTTACCACGGCGTTCACGAAAAATATTTGCTCGACTTAATTCGACTTTCGAGCGTCGAGGAGAACGACACCGCGAAGAACCTCGGATCTCGATACCGGCGCGCCGTCGGAAAGGAGCCCCCGGTGCTCTGTGGGAAAAACGTGGAACGATTCGTCAGGGATAGCGGCGAACACGTGTTCCGGTCCGTGACCAATTTAACCGGATACTCTCTGGCCTACGAGGCTGCCTTCTCTATGAGCCACCCTCTACCGTCGCCACCGTATACCAGAGGAAGAAACGTCAGTTGCACGCGTGCATCTGGATCATTGTCGGCGAGATCTGTGGAGGAGGAAATCGCTTCGAAATTCGGGCACCGTGACAACGTTACGCCGGCCCTGGGGAATCGCTGGTACACCCCGTAAGACGGTGACACATTGAAATCTGCAGACCGTCCTGGCGTATTCAAAGATTTAAGGTTGGTCGGGGATTTTTTTTTTTCAGACACCCCGACGAAGGCCTTGCCGTAACTAATTTTTCTACCTTTCGATAATTGTTGTTATTATAAAAATCGCGATCGTCGAGGACGCTTCGCGGTGAGAGATATTTTGAGACGCTGAATATTCATCCTGTCGATATTTTACCACTTGGCCGATGACGTAATTACGGCTGGTCATCGATAAACCGACGGCCGATGTTTCACGGACGCTCGTTCAACGCGTTTTATCTAACGCGTAACATTAGATTGCTCCTTCGCGCGCGTGATTCACCTTGAAACGGTTATCGCACCGCGCACAAAAATCTATGTCCGTGGCTGGAAATACAAAATTTTGCAGCCGGCCGCGAGTCGATGTAATTATATGGTATCGTTATTCGAATTACGTTTACTCGGGCGCCCATCAAATGAATTATGGCTCGTGAGAAACCGCCTCCACCGCGAGTTGTGCTTATTTAACCGAATATACCGATCTCTCGATAGTTCTAGAGTACGATCATAAAGCTTGATTTCATAAACACGGCCGACCACTATTTCGTCGTTGGTTTTGATTTAATAGAGCCTAATGGATAGGGGTGCTCCGCTATCCGGGTGGTCCTGTCCCAGGACTTTGTTTAATTATGACGTATGGCTTTCGAGTTCGTCCTTTCCCGCGAAGGCAAGTACCATCACGCCGAATGTTTGAAAACTTCTTTCGACCGCGAGTTCGTAATAAAAAAAAAAGTACTTTCTAATTAAAAAATCTGCTCTCTTTCTCTCCCCTCTATCACTCCCTCTCTGTCTCCCCCTCTCGACGCGGGAACTCCAACTTTACTTAATCCACGCTTCGCTCGAAGTTACGTTCGCGCGTCGAGAGGGAAAAAGCGCGATTTAATAGTACCCATAAAACATCAGGCTCGAAACAAAAGCAACGGTGGTCCCGATGAAACCGCGGCTACCGTGAAGCTAGACTCGACGAAACGGATCGCAAATGAGTTTCGATTATGCGAACGTTATTGCGCGCGTAGGAACGCGAGGCGTTTAACGCCATTAGCGTTCGAAGAAAAATTCACCTGAATTCCTGGCTCTAATCGTAACTGCCGGCTGATTCACCGACGGCAAATCGATACGGCGGTTAAGCATTCCCGCGTCAGACCAATCGCCCGCTCGTTTCCGGCGAAAACGATACGGTAGTCGGTACAGTCGCGGTACGTTTAACTGTCGAATAAAACACGAACCACTTTTGCCAGTGACTACGCGTACCTACTACGAGTGTACGTATGTACGTGAGCGCGTATCGCGACGATCCATTTTCACGATGGTAATCGTATCTTTACGATACCCGTTCCGCGTCTCTCCTCTCCTCTCCTCTTTCTCCCTCCCCCCTCCACTTTCGCAAAAAAAAACGAGCGTACGCTTTATTGTCGATTCCTCGCGCGAAGAATAAGCGTATTCGGAATCCCGTTCGTCGGACGAGGAGGCGAGAGCGGCGGTTAAGAGCGGAAGACGACCAGCGACGGACGGCATCTCGGAAAGCGACTTAAAAACTCGAAGGTCGGCTAACGGCGGATAAGCGAGACAAATCGCGGTCTGGCCGAGGAACTCGAAAGCGTGACGATTAACGCGCCTCGGAACCTCGGTGCAATGGGGGTCGTCTCCACGGAGATCGTTGTGGAAGCGGGAAGAGAGGCAAGCTGCGTGCGCCCGGGGAACAAAACTAAACGCGCGTGAAGTTCCCTTGAATATCCGCCGCGATGCGACTCTAGTAACGACCGACGACAAAAGAACTCTGTCGTAGCTTAGAGCCGGCGAGGGCCCGTTATTTCACCGACCGTACGAAACCCGTTGAACCGAGTAAACGAATGTTAAGACGGCGAACCTCGCGCGTTTGTTACGCGGGAATGAAAAAATAAAAGGAAAGAAAAAAAAAAAAGAGAGATTGTACAACGGTACACGAGCGAGGGGGGTGTACCGGGGAAGCGTATTAATTTCACGAGATCGACGATAGAGCGAAGACGCGACGCCGAGACGGTACGGGGGAAAATTGAATTGGTCGTAGAAACCGTCGCGGGAAGCGAGACGCCTCGCGAGTTGGATCGATGCGTAGGAGAATGTAAAATCGTGACTGCGCGGGGAGGGTGGGGGAAGGGCAAGAAGGGAACGATAGTTGATCCGAGAAAGAAATAATCCAAGGAACGGCGAGACGGTGATATACGTGGAAGCGAATCGGAGGATCTTGAAATATTTGTCCCGGTTTAAGAGCGTCCTGCCGCGTGACAAAGAAGTAACATTTACATAGCAATTTCATTCCGTATTAAAGCTTTTCTGTATAAACTGCGCTCCCGGGGGACGCGGTAAGTCGGAGAAGGAATTGCGAGCAAATCCTGCGAGTGCGTGAAAGTAAAGAAACAAAAAAAAAAAGAAAAATAGAAATGGACCGAGGGAAACAGGAACGTCGAGGCCTTATTTAATTTAATTGGACGTTAATTTGCAAATTGTAAGCTCGGCAGAGGTTGTATCGTGCCACGCGTAGTCTCGTGAAATTTCAAAACGGAGGTTCGCGCGACGAAATTAATGGAGGGAACGCATCGCGATACGAGCGCAACGCTTGGAAAAAGAAACTTATTCCCGCTGAACATTAACGTACGGCGAATTTCGCGAGTCGGCGCGAACGGACGGTCGCGTATCTTGGAATCGAAGAGAGCCGGCAAAGAAAACATCCCGAGAATGAAGTAAAAACGCGTGACGTCCATGCGATCTACCTATGCCGCAGGGGACCACCCGCACGCAACCTGCGTCACTTTCTTTTCTTTGCCTCCCACCTTCTCCTCCCCTTTTTCCTCCTCTTCTCCTCCCACTTCGTCGACCCTCCACCCCTCCCACCGCTCACTCTCACTCATCTCCTCTCTCTCTCTCTCTCTCTCTCTCGTCACACTCGCCGCGTATCCCCTCGCGCCGTCATTCTCTCTTTCTTTACCTCCCTTCTTTCTTTCTTTCTTTCTTTCCGTCGCACCCTATTGCGGCCTGCGGATAGAAGCCGCGCGGATTTATGAGTTGACCAGACTTTACAAATGGATACCCACTGCTTTTCTGGGGCAAGGTGTCGCACGTGGTTCTTCTAGGAGTCATCTTTCGACCCTCCGGTCCGTACCACCCGCGCTGATACAGCTAGTAAACTAGTCTACGGGAGATAATGGAGAATGGTAACGATACATCGTGCCGTGAAACGCGATAAACGCGTGGAGAAACATTTTTTCTCCCCGTTGCTCGTACGACTTGAATATTTTTCAATATTTTTATTCGATTACCGTTCGTATATCCGAATTCGCTTCTCTCGTCGTAAAGAAATATTCTACAATGTAACGATAACCATCAAACATGCCGATATCTGTATAATTACCATTTAATGTACACCGCTCGTATACCGCGATTCTCATCGTATTCCGTCGTTGAGAAATATTGCATCGCGTAATAATAATCGTAACATTTGCCGATATCTATTTCATTACAATTCAACGTAGCTCTTAATGACAACACTTTATTAATCCCACTCTACAAACATTAACTGCTCGGCGCACCGTATCGTTAAACTATAAAACAGAATGACCGAAAGAAATGACGAAATATTTCGATCGCGCTGTACGGTAATAATTCCATGGACTTTCATTTCACGCCAGGCCAACAAATGTCCGTGGCACAGCTGTTTTTGACAAATCCGGTAATCATATTTCATTCGCCGGAACTTTCGTTGATGGGGTCGAGGGTGGGGGGAGAGAGAGCATCGGCTGTTCGCATCAAACGTTTTTCGACGAAACGCGGACATATTTTCCTGCGGGTCAAATTTTTACAATTTCTCCCCACCCCCCCCCCCCCACATTCGTCTGCGACGTAAATGCAAACCCGCGCTACCGAGAGACAAAAAAAAACAACCCCGGAATGCCACGACCTTTCGTCTCGGCCAATCCGAAAATTGGGTACGAAGGGGTCCCCGTTATATCGCCCCTCGTTGATATTCCCCGTACCAAATGGAAGTTTCGTAAGGACTACTTAGCCACCCTTTGTTAAGATTTACTCGAGGAGCGAGTATGGCGTGATAAATTTCGATTACGTGGGCCGTAGGAGAACCCCCGTGGCAAAAGGGGTTGCCGGGTTGGTTGTCCCGGCTCCGGTGACCGGAATAATTAGGATCGACGGAAGGAAAATATCTAAGCCCGTCACGTAACCTGGCCGTTTTCAAAGGAGGAGGTCCCGGCAAATGTATTCACCTTGGGGGTGGTCCGAGCGTGCGGTAAGAGTCAAAAGACATTTACCACAAAAGCCCACGGAAACGACCCATCAAAAGCGGCACCGTGTCTTTCCGCTTACAATTAGAAGGAGGATTAGTATAATGAGTTTTTCCCGCCGTTTTCGTCCGTGGGGCCGGAGTGGGATGGGGGGGGGGGGGGTCCGTGGCCCGCGCCCAGACTTCCAAATATGAACTCTGAAAACGACGCGCATACGTATAGGACGAGAGATCCCTTTACTCCGGTGATCCTCCCCCGCGAGTTCCCCCCCTCTCCCCCACACCGTCGGTTCCTTGATACATCCTAAGTATTCGTTTCTCGTAGAAGCTCGCCCCTTTTTGCTCGTATTGTTCTCGGAAGAGACGTAATAACCGGCCTGGCACGTACGATCGTCTAATATTAGTGTTTTCGCATCGTAATGCGCGTGCACACACCGTCCGTACGGTAGATTCCGTACCTCGCGAGAACGAAAGTTATTCCCGACGAGCCACGGGATCTCGGTTCTATTGAAAATTGATCGGTTCTCGCGAATCGTAGAACTTTCATTTTCGACGCTAGAGAGCATCGCGTCTCTTCCGCGTCACTGAAACTTGAATAGCAGATCCGGCGGGAAGGGAAGGGGAGGGGGGGGGGAGAGGGGAGGGGATAATGGTAAGGGGTGGCGGTTATGCCGTTGGTGCTCGAAGGGAAAGATGGTGATCGCTAACCATTTTCCCTTCTCTTCGACAAGCTGCTCAGCTTTCAGTGGCGCGGCCATAACAGCAATTTCCACTATGACCGTTTTTTTTTTTTCTTTTTCTTTTTGCCCTTCTTCCTCTTTCCCTCGTCGGACCAACCACGGCGATCGGGGCCGGCAATCGCGGTCGCCGTAGGATATCGGTTGCATTAAAATGTAACCTCCTTAAAGGAGGTGTACGCGCCGATGCAAGCGAGAAATATTGATAGGCGCATTAACGGAGCGTAAACTGACCGCTGGATGCGTGAGAAATTGAATCTCGCCAGTTCGGTCACTTTATCGCGGCAGGCTGACTCGGATCGACGCAAAAGAACGAGGATATCGGGGCGCGATCACGTCGAAAGGATACTCGAGATATCGCGTACGAGCCGCGCGTCGCATTAGCACACAATCGTTGAGTGGATATATCGCAAAAGTATCATCGACGAGCATCCATAAACTTCGACTCGTGATAGGTCAAGTCTCGGGCTAGGTTCGATCGAACGTGAAACGCCGCGGCGCCGCGCCGGTATCCGCGAAAAGGGGGGAAAAAAAAAACAAACAAAAAAAGAAGGAAAGACAACGGGGGGGAAACAAAAAATGATCGATCGGACGTATGTCAAAAATGGCCGATGCAAAGTGCACACCGAGCGTGTACGTTACAATGCTCGCCGTGGTAGTGAGGCGTGTGTACGCGGGAGCGCGCGCGAGCGCTCGCTCACGCACACGCGCGAACGGTAATATAAAAGAATGGCAGGGGGATCCGGTAAAAGGGCGAACGATAGGGAGGGGAAGGGCAGAGTCGTTACGTGCCCCGGGGCACGGCCGCCATATTTTATTACTTAAACGGCATGCCAGGTAGGTTGTTTGTTGGTTAAACAAGGAATTAATGCCGCGGTAATCTGTCATTATGGATACTCGTGCACGAGGACCCGTAGTTGCATGCCGCTCTCATCTCGCTCCGTCCACCTCTCTCTCTCTTTTTCTCTCTTTCTCCTGCTCTCGCTCTTACTCAGTCTCTACCTAACCCACCGTTTCTCTCTGCTCCGCATAACTTCCGATTGGTTTCTTCGAAAGGAAAACAAAAAAAAAAAAAAAGACAATAACGGGGAGTGTACGGCTCGACAGGATACCCACGTACGAGGATATGCTCGATGCGTGTCATTTCGATGCAACGATACTCGTCGATCAATCATTAAAAATGCCAGGGATGAATAATGGACGAATCAGTGTTGCCTTTCGGGCGGAACTTGCAAGAGTTTCGTGGGACCTCGGATGAATCCAGTTAGACCCAGGGGACGCGTTTGCTAAGCAAAAGTTTTCTAATCGACGACGTTGCACCGGCGTAATTTCGCACACGTTGCTCGCGTCTCGCGGCCGGTCGAAGATAAGCGAAATGATATCCGTGGAAAATGACGTTACGATTACCCCTCGACGGCGATTAAGTTCTCAAATACCGCGGTCCCTTCGTCGTAACGCTCGACGTCGTTCGAGCGTGTTTCCGTGATTCGCGGGAAAATATTTTGATCGACGCGCCTCTCGGTTTTTCTCGATGACGCCGATCAACGACAAAAGTTTGTTCGACGCCGTCGGAGATCTTTCAGCCATCGATCCTCGCAATTATCGGATCCACCGTATCAAGATCGACGCGTCTCTCGCTGTCGAAATATACGTTCATCGATAACGAGAAGAAACGCTTTTGGATTACATTACCCGCACGTCGCCGGGGCAGATGTAAAAAAAAAAAAAAAAAACTGTCACCCGAGAGGCGAGCTCGGCTTATTAGCCAGTCACGATAACCTTCGACGCCTCGTCGAAATGGAATAATGGCCGACGCCTAGTTGGCGAACCAACGTCGACGGAAAGCTAATTGGTACCGGACACCGGCTCGTATTAGCTCTCCCTCCCTAAACGCAGGAAATAATGCATTTCGTGAGCCGGTCAATCAGTCGCCGTATTACGGAAGGCAACGGAAGATGAGTAGGTATGACTAAGGTGGTCGGATCGGGACCAGACAATTTAATTGTTCGAACTTAAATGGAGAGCAGCTGCCCTCTCTCGCTTAACAAGGCGGTAATAACCCGGTTCTAAGGTCTTCTTCTCTTTATCCACCTCGTTCTCTTCGCGTGCTCTCTCTCTCCCTTCCTCCCCACTTATTCGTCTTCCTCTCTTCGTCCCTGTCTTACGCTCTTCCCGGCTCTCTCGAGCCGCTAAGCTCTAACCATGACGCCCATGACCCTGACGTTACGTTGGATTTATAAACGAGGGGCTATCCGTGAAACGGCAGGTGCTTCCGTTGGGCCCGCTCGACGGGAGAAAGAAAAAAAAAATAAATAAAACTCTGCCCCCACGCTTCGCCCTTCCTAATTCCATCTTAATCGGGAGAATCGTCTGCGAGGAGTCGCGAGCGCCCGAGAAACGATTTCCATCTCGCTCGACATTTTCGGAAAACGGAGAGTAGAAAAGTACTTACGATGATTTTTGGAATTCATGGATACGAGGATCCCTCGCAGAGGAAGCGAGTTTACGCGAGAAACTGAATAATATCGTTCGCAGCCGCCGCGAGGGGAAACCGCGTGCACGAGGAATACACGAAAAGAGTAACGCGGTATTCGTTCGAGGAACAACGTAAGTAACGAACCATAATGGGCTTACGCTTTTGCCGTCGTCCTTCGGAGATAAGAGACTTTCACCGACGGCAAATTGTATTCCGTCGGTTTTTCGATGGTTACCGAGAAACCCAGCAATTACCCGAAAGAGATCAATGCTTATATTGCCTCCGTGGCGTATAATATCGTAATGCTGTTTCGCGTATACGACGCTCGCTCGCGGTAAACCCCGGCTCCATTGTTTCGGAGCAGAAATGATTCGGGAAAGTGTATCGGGTATTTTCGAGGGGATGTCGTGCCCCGTGTACTCTTGCGAATTTCTGGAGAGATCGTGGCTAGCCGCTCTCGCTCTCCGTCTCGCTCTCTACCGGTCTCGCTCGCTCGATAGGGGTAAAGGGGCCCTCGTATATAATAATACTGGCCTGGAGATCGTTTCCTCGGCCAACATTAATAGTACTTATCTTCCGCACGGTACACCACGTGGTAATTATCGTCCAATCTTCGAAGGACCACCGGGTCTCTACAATATAATTCTTCCGAGTTTGCTACTTAAAAGCATGCGTGTTCGTTTTTCGACGGACTTTGCGCTTCGCTCTCTCTCCCTCTCTCCGTTCCGACTCTACCTTTCTCTCTCTCCCTCTCTGTCTCTCTCTCTCTCTCTCGCTCAACCATTCGCTGATTCCACCGCCTCACCTTTCCCTCGCTCGATCCGCCCGTTGAGCAGGGTGAAGCGACCGAGATTTAAATTTAATTTAACGCTTTCACGTGCCGTCACGATAACGAGCCACTGACAGCCGATTATAATAATCATCGTAGGAGAGAAGTATTTCGGGGAGACGTTGTCGTGTGGACGGTATACCGTGGATATCAGTGCGGCTCAAAGTGAGATAGACAGAGAGATAGAGAGAGAGAGAGAGGGAGGGAGAGAGCTGTAAAGCCGAGAGATTAACCCGTCAACGCGCTTCGCTATCCTACCATAGCACATGTAATTTAAACGCGATTTTACATTGGAATAAATATGGTGCATCAAACAATGGAGAGAATTAAATCTACTCGTGGGATAATTAATATCCAGCGATGTACGTTGCTCCCGCGCGCGCGCTCCCGCTCGATTCTCACAGTCGGTATTCGCATCCTCGCAACGTTTCTTGCGAACGCGAGATGAAATTACGACGACGGGACGAGATACCACCGGGCGAGTTTTTACACCGTCCCCCCCCCCTCCCTCCCCCTCCCCCCCGAAACGCGCGTAGACGCGAACAGTGGATTTGGAAAACTCGGGGCCAGAGGTCGAGGTCGATCGTCGATTTTGCGCGGGACAATATTTGCCCCGGTTAAATCTCTTCTGCAAACAACTCGCGGGGACTCCGAGGAGTTTGGACAAATTTCACCTTGGAGCAGGTACGGCGGAAAAAATTAGGAGTCGTCAAACTTTCTCCCTTTAACCCCTCGCAAATGATGCTTTTTGCCAACAAGTTCCTAAGTCAAATCCGTGGAATAATAAAATAATAAAAACGGTGAAAGTTACGAGCGTTCCGTCGTGCCGAACTAATGGGGTACTCATTGCTTGTTTAGGACGGAAGTTCTCGAGCCGGAGTCGGCTGGCTCGTTTTCTTAAACCAAAGTCGACAGGAATTACCGGCCAATCGTATGTTTGGCCTGTACAGGCGTAAACGGGCCCGTTAACGAAAAACGAGGGACCCATAAAACGGCGTAATGGACGACCTTAAAATCATTTTCCTGCCATTGGTACCGAAACGTTGTATTTAACAGCCCGGGCAGGGGCCGAACGTATCGAGTAGAATGCAATAAAATGGTAATAAGTAGCTGCAGACACGCGCACGGTGACTAGGCGTTCGAAACCCCAATAAATTTTCACGATCGATAAATAATCGTGAATACTTTTTCCAAATGTGTGTCAACCGGCACGTGTAAGCCTTTCCCACGCTCGGAAGCTGGGCTTAACACTTTTTCTTCCTTTTCTTTGAAGGAGTAACAAAAAAAAAAAAAAAAGAACTGAAATAAGCTCGATTAAACTAACGATAAATTGAATGAAGAATCAATACCGATAACGTTCGCCCGACGAACGTAAATATCAACGTAACGATATTTTCCTCTTATAGATCGATATAGTATCGAATAATTTGAAAAGCTAATCAATTTTCGTATACCTTCTCAAAGGTGACGTCGACGCGAGCCTTTTCAGCGTGATATGTTTCAACATAAAATTCAGTAATTAATTAACATTGAAACTACGCTCCAATCGATTACAGACAACGACCATACAATACGTTTCTCCAATCAACCGCTTAAAGTTTCGAGTAACGGATGATTTATTTGCCACGAACGATTAACTTACCGCCGTACGGTTAGTCGTGTTTGAGTGGAACCTACTTAAGGACGAGAAGTGGAGTAGCTTGCAAGGTGCAAGGATACACGGAAGACGATGATAGCCGGCAGCTGTTAAGGCTCCTCTAGATTCAACGAGAACCGAAGCGTTAACGACAAGCTGGTAACGTGGTACATGCCAGGGCAAGGTGGGGTGGCGGGAAAGCAGTGGGGGAGGGGGGGTGGTGTAGTAGGATACACTCGAAAACTTGAAAACTTTCCGACGGCCCGACCGACAAGTTGACTCGTTAAATATGAATATCGACGATGACGTCGGTTCGGATGGAGGCGAACTCGTGTGTCAAAAGTAAACGAGATACTCCTATTCCTATCGAGGAAGGACAAAGGGGTAACGAAATATAAGGGGGACAATTTTCTAGGATCTGGATGCCTGGTTCTTAATGTTCGATGGAACCACGCCCAAGGGGCCAAGAGTGCCTGAAATGTCGATCTATACCGAGCATCTTGAATTCTGGTATCCAGGTAGGCATCGTGTACACCGATTCCGACCGAGGAAACGATAAGGTACTCTCTCCTTCTCTCTCTCGTGAGCACACTCTCACTCCACCCTCCCCCCCTCCTCGGCCCCGCCGCGTCCTCTTTCATCCCTCCGCTCGTCGGGTACATCAGCATCTCCTTCTCGGGGTCTTGGAGCTGGTCTCAAGTGGGCCAATGTGAACGGGGCTTTGTGATGGCATAACGAGCGTGGAGAGCCTCTCCCATGCCCCGTGTAATCTGGTCTTCGGGTAATTGTACGTTATACGTCCGGAGAGCCTAGCGAGAGTTTGCGAAAAATCGCGGCTCATTCGGGCAGAGGCAGAAGTCTCTCGTGATCCTTGGGGAAGAAGAGGAGGAAGAGGAGGAGGTGGAGAAAGAAGAAGAAGAAGAAGAAGACTACGTCGCGGTGAAGAGGGAGGAGGTGGGGGAAGAAAAAGGCGGAGAAGAAGCAGCACGAGTGGCGATATGGTAGTGGAAGAAGCGTAGGATGAAGAGGAAGAAGAAGAAGAAGAAGAGGAGGAGGGGGAGGGTGAGGGAGAGGAAGAGCACGGAAGAGAGGTGAGGGAAAGGGAGCAAAAGAGAAGTGAGAGAAGCGGCTGAAAGGAGAGAGGAGCGAAGGAGGGAAAGTGAGAGGGAGAGAAAGAGGGGGAGAGAGAGGAAGATAGTGTGTGAGAATGCTATCAGCGGACTCTTCTCGACCTGAGGACCACACCGCGAGACCACCGTGCGTGCCTTCGGACCCCTCCGCCAATATATCCGCGATCAAACATCGAAGCATAGCGAGTAAATGCGTGAGTTACTACGATCGGGCCAATTTCCTTACCGCTCCCCCCCCCCCATCGCTCTACGCTGCAAATTAGAATAATCTCGGGAAACGTCGCGTCGAACGTTGTGCCGGGGAGTTTTGGATCCGGCGACGAATTGTTGCGAAACGACGAACCCGGAAACAGTCGATGCATCGCCGTGGCACGCGAGACTCAAATTACGAGGGGATATTTCTTGCGCGGCGAGATTATCAACTCTTTTCTCTCTCTCTCTCTCTCTCACTCTCTCACACACACAACACTCTCTCTCTTTCTCTGTCGTACGCGTGCGTACTTGACATTAAAGGCAGGATACGGTAATGATCGATAGAATCCCGCGAATGGATGATAGTGTCGCTTCGCGCGACGATAACGCGAACGCGAGATCGTTACTTCCGCTCGTAATCGAACACCGCGTCGGCGTTTAAGGTCCGATATCTTAGCCGACGCTAATCGGTAGACAAGACCGAAAATAGCATAGGAAGCGCGCGCGCACGCTGGTGATCCTTCTGTGACGTCGATTTTTTCCCCTGCACACCGTTCCTTCTTCCGCTGGCGCTTCGATTACAAGTATTACGTAAATCGACGGCGCGGCGTTAATAATCGAGGACGAATTTTTCTCTCCCGTAGCGGGGAACGCGTAATGATACCCGGCGTCGTCGAAATGACGATATTTTCGCTAACTTGTATCGCTTGTTAGCGCGTAGTTACGGGGTCGCTGACGATACCACGGTAAACTTATAACCGTGATAAAAAGTAAGCGTCCTGCAGAGTCGTTGCCGGGGCGTAAAAAATGTTACTTTTATTTAGTTGTATAAATTGCACGAAAGCACTTGGGATTAAACGTCGAGGTGGGTAACTACATGCGTGAAATACTGGGATAGTGCCATTTTTCTTGCTACTTTTCACACCACTTTTTTTCCCACTGTTCTTCCCTCCCTCTCTCCGTCGCTCTCGATAAATCAAATCCACAAAGTCCAGAGACTCTCGGTAATACCAAAAATCAACCAGCGAATCCTTCGAAACGCGTGCAGTTATCGGCGTCGCGGCATTATTAAAGGCGAAGCAGTGTATTCCCTCGCCATCGCGTACGATTATCGCGTTCACCGGCATTATACCGGAGGCTAAATATCGAAATGCACCGAGTCACATTTTATACCGCGAAATCGTTTGCGCGTTTAATATCGCCCATTAAGTTTTTCGCAAAGACAACGAACGTTATGCGATCGGCGAATCGACTCACGTATCTCGCGTGCTAAAACGTGTATGCGTAATCATCGGGGTAGCCCGATTTTACGAACGTTCGTGTACGGAATTGGTAAGAAATTATTCGATTCGAAGATACAAACTGCTTTACGCTCATTTCGCGAATAATCGAATCGAAGCTATCCAGCGTCCGTACCCCGACATTAAATTATTATTCGACCAAATCGCCCCTTTGCGATAAAAAATAATACAAAATATTAATATCAATTATTTGACGTTACCACCGATCCACCGATCGTGATCGTGATCCACGCTAACTTTCCGCATTTACGCATTCGCGGAATCTTTTTCTCGCTATCCTCGTGATAAACCCAAACTTTATATCCCAAAGTCACAGGGTCAGCGCGTTACTCACACACGATTCGTCGATCGGTGGGTAACGCTAATCGACGTAATATGTAACGAGAGAACCGCGGTGGGGCCCACAAATCCCCAGGCTGGTATTCCGGCGAAAAGATAAGCGCGATACTCTCAGATAAGCGGATCTATCCTGTACGCGTACACCGTGTGCCCCACCGTCCATCGAATATAAAGAAGCTCTTAATAAGCGCACCGTTAGCAGGAAACATAAGCGTCCCTATCTCCGCACGGAGTTCCCGTGAACTCTTTCAACGACGTAATAAGCTCACCGCGCGCCCGCGCGAGCGAGCCCGATACCGAACCCGAGCGTGGACACTCGGTCATTTCCCGGTGAGAACCGCTCGTCCAATTACCGATTAACGATCTCGCCTCCCGAGAAATAATTATAAAAGTTCCAAGAATGCCACTTAACCCCAAGGGCGCATAGCGCGACAACACCGTGAGGAGAGTCGTGGGTCTCGGTGGGCCGACCTACGACCCGCCCCGCCGGACGGTTGGGTGCATCGCGATTTTCGATCGACTGCCCGTAAAGCGATAAATCGTGCTAAACCCACCGGCCCCCTCTCCCCTCCACCCCCCCCGCCCCCCTTTTGACGGGGCGAAGCGCATCGGTGAGTCGGCGTGGCTCGACTTACGCTTAACGACGCGACGGGAGAGGCGCGAGAGTAAAGCGTGTCTCCGGTGTAGCCGAATGCATCGAGACTCGTTCAGTTTCCGGGTTAGGGTATGTGTGGTTACGGTGGCAACGACGTCGGGTGATTCGAACGGAGTACGGTGTTCGAATCTCTGGTTTTGCGAGCACATTGTTATTTTTAGTTGATATAAACAAGGGATTGACTTTGGTTTACCTGAATTAGACAGGTCGGTGTACAGGTGACCGGGGGCATCGCTCCCTACCTGGAAAGTATATTTTAGCTGTGCTCCGAAAATAATTTCGGATAAATAGTTTGATAAAAAAATTATAAAAGTACAATAATATCATTGTTGGGATACGAACGTATGTCGCAAATCAAAATGTACTTTTTTACCCACGCTCTGCTAATGTTAAAAAAAAACCATATACAAATACATTTATTTGTGTACATAATCAAAACCTTATATCTTTATAATTTAAATTATAAATTATAATAATGAGTTAGTAAAAGTATAATTATAATTATAATTATAATTATTATTAATATTCTTATCACACGACCGCCGATGCGGAAGGTTGTACCGTGACTACTTGCATATCTTTTATTTTGTTTGAAAGGTGTCCGCCGCGTCGAATCGTCCGATGTCGGTGCCACCGCGACCATTACGTAAGACGAAGGGGTGACGCGTAGGGTTGGTTCGATTCAAGGATCACGAATTGAAATGCATCGGTGATAAATTATCGCAAGGCGCGAAGTATCATATTTCGTGGTACCTCGCTCACCCATGCGGCCCCTCATGTTCAGTTTATTTTATACTTCTGCCCCGCACTACCGCGCTGCCCGAGGCATCGCGATTGCGCGTAAATCTCGCGATGCGCGCAGTCTTCATTTCTTTTTTTTTGTTTTTACCCTATTTCATTGGTAATGGAAATAACGGGAGCAGCACGAGGGGAAGTAGGATTTTTGTTCGGGTGATTTAATTCCCCGGCCGTGCCAGCGATTTAAATTCGGCCGGAGTGGCGCGCAATTTACGATTAGACGTCGAAACGATCGGGAGAGCTCGCGCCACGTACGTCGTGTTTAGTTTTATAATTCGCGCCAGACCCGTCAGGCGTATGCACGATCGAATAACGACCGGGAGCGATCGTTCGAACGCGATCGTCTCGCTCGACCGACTGGAAAGAGTTAAAAATCGAAATTCATCGCGATCGCCTCTTCACTCCGGTTTCCTACGTATTCCGCGAAAGTAACAATTCGAGAAGCCGGCGCGGCAAATTAGCCGAAGCCATAAAAACCGGTCCGATATCCTGCTATAAACTGCACGCATACTTAACTACGTAAACGGTTTCGAACCGATTTCGCCGGAACACGTACGATTACAAATTAAAGCTCGTGGTGGCCGGCATCGGGCGTTTTCCGCGCACGTACGCACACCTACGCGGGTACGCGGGCCTCCCCCCCCCCCCCTCCCCCACACTCCCTTTGCAACGGGCACACCGACGCTCGCGCGTAATCTCCGACCGTCGAGGAACGAACGAACGAACGAACAAACGTACATACATACTTACGTACGTGGGGTACGTGTGTACCGGCCAACCGCACCGCATTTCCAGCAGTTACAACCGCGCCAATCTTAATACCGTCATTTTTCGGATTCACCGATAATTCCGGCTAGAGATAGTCTCACGCAGATAAGGACGAACCTCCGACGCAGGTGCCTTGGGTGATTCGCCGGTAGGGTTGAGGGCGGGTAGGACATCGAGGTTCGCCTCGTTGTATAAGTGAGAATCGCGGTGAGAGAGAGAGAGCATGAGAAGGACGGGGGCGGCGCGAGAGAGAGGGAGAGAGAAAGAGGGAGAGTGAGAGTGAGAGGAAGGACGAGGGGAGAAGAATCCGAGGGGAAGACAACAACCACGGCGTAGTCCGTATCCCTTTGTTCGACGCGTGGCAAGATAAATTCAGCTAATAAATGACCGGGGGCTATTTACCGTGGCGGTAGCGCCTCGTTATCCGGCTCGGGGGGCCGTATATATACGCGAGCGCACACAGCCACGTTCTGTTTTGCAGCATTTTGAGCACGGCTCAGTATCGGTAAGAGGCCGATAAATCTTGGTGCTCGACTCCTCGAGGCTCCGGAGTCATCCCGGTCTCCGTGATGCTGTGTCCTCTCTATCTTTCTACATCCTTCTTTCTCCTTTCCCTTGGAATCTTCTAACAGAAAGAGGCAGAGGGCGAGAGAGGGAAGGAGAGAGAGAGAGAGAGAGAGAGAGAGAGAGAGTGAGCGAGACAGGTAATGGAGAGTTTGAGTGCACGTACTTGCTTGTACACGTTCCCGCGGCATACACGTATTGGTCATTTGGCGTACACGCGTCCACCTATACACGTGCAAGAGGAGGAGCGTGTACGTAAGAAGGTACAGTTATGTCCCATACTTACGAGGGCGGGTGGGTCCTCGTCGTGAGGACTAAGCCGCTATCGCGAAATCAGCGTCCGTCTTAATTATCGCCCTTGGTATCCTCTACTCTCTGTCTTTTCTCCATAACGTCTTCTCTTCTCCCTCGCACCCCCCCCCCCTTCTCTCTCCACCCTCCGGTCCTTTCACGGGCGAGCATTCTCTCCTTCTATCCGCTCGCGGCACAAACCTTTTTACCCGCGGGACAATATCTCCGGCACGGTGCCGCGGCCTCCGCGATATATCACCCTGACCGCGAAGAAGCGTGATAGGGCGAGGCGGCATCGGTTCGCCGGATGGCATTTGCAAAAATTCAGAAAGCATCCACCCGCCCCGGAAAGACTCTCCTCTCGACTCTCGACACCGTCGCTCTCGCGTTAGAAAACAACGACGGACGTATCGGGGGCTCCGACGAGCGTAACTACAATTTTACTCTCGAATTTACGGAGAGAACGAAGAGTTCGTTGGCGAGGAATTATCTTTCGGCGGTTCGCGATGTATTTAGCGAGATTAAAGTTTACCGTTCGATCGCGATCGGAGGATAAGGGGAACCGTTTTTCGGCTGTACGTAGGTATGTACAGTACGTACGTACTCGTGGTGGACGGTTAAAAAATAGAGCATCGCGAAATTGAATACCTCGGTGTAATCCCCCCCCCGTTGCTCTTCTCGCGCTCTCCTCGATCTTCTCGCTATCGTTACGACCGTGAGAAATAGATATTAGGGGTAAAATGGCAGTAGCGACGGCAAACACCTGCCCATTAAACGAACCGTTTTGCAATCGGAGAATTGGCGCGTCAGGTAATTCGATCCGCGGTACAACAGAGTCTGCGGTTCAAATATCCCGTGTCGGGCCGTTTAAACTGACCATTCCGAAAACCTCTAACTGCACAGAAGTATTTATCGAAATTATACGACGGCAGGTAAGATAATACCGCGGCGTTATAAAGGTTCTCTTTTAAATCCATCGGCGGGGGGAATGGGGAGGGGGGGAGGGTAGGACCGTTTAATAATTTACATGAGAGCCGATGCGCGGGGAAAAAGTAAAGACGTAGCCGGGGCGCAGCCATTTTTCCTTGTTAATTGAAGGAAGCGAGCCCTTTTACTTGGTAGATCACGATAAGCTTCGAGATCCACCAACCAAACAACGAGACCAGGTTGTATAGGAGCGGCTTCGTTCGCCTTCCTTTACCTCGTACAGGCTGCTTCCTGTCTGGTAACCATTTCTCTTTCTACCGCGTACGAATACACCCTCGTGTCGTGTATGATAATGACGACGCGAGGAGGAAAACTATCCATTGTGCGCGCGGCAAATTTTTTTAACCCGACAAAACAAACGTTGCGGGAGAATCGGGCGAAAAGGGTTCCGTCGTAAATCGAATCATCGCGAATGTTACCACGATTTTATTGTTTTTAACAATATTCCTACCGCGAACGGTGGAACGACCGTTTCGTAAATTTTGTGGGGAATTTTCTACATACAACTTTATTGCACCGTCAATTAATTTAACTGTTGGCAGGTTAAATGTTAAAATATACGTTATCTATGCTTATTTCTACGAGCACGCGTCAATTTAACCACATAGAGTATACCAGATAGAGAATTTCAAAATTAGACAGCATTGAAGAAAACTAATATCAATAAATTTGTCTCGTTAAACGGATAAAAGTCAATAAAAGTGGCAGAAGAAAAATGTCAACGAATGAGTCAAAATGACGTGTCCCGCAAACCTACTATTAAACACGCATATATATGTCTCCGTTACGGTCACGGGGTTAAATCTCTTTACCGATATTATTTGAAGATGTTTATGCCACGATTCAAAAGAAAGGTGAGGAATAAAACGCGCACCGGCAGATGTTTGAGTTAAACGATCCTGGTCTCTTTGATCGATATAATCCGTGATTCGTTCGACGGTACGCGGTAGCGCATCCTTTTCGCGGATTAGTAACCCGCTGCGCGACACACGGTCACGTGTACGTTATCGATGTCCTTTAACGAAAGCTCTATCGCGCGTCAACCGTCGGTTTGCGCTGTTACCGAGGAATTTTTGGTAAACGAGAAACGGCTGACTAGACTTGTCGATTGATAAGTATCGATCCTCTGATGAACGCCGGTACGATCGAGGAGGTGGTTTTTACCTTTTTACTGTTAGTCAATTTTAAAGATTCATAAATCTGAGTTCGAACGTTACGGAGGGTTGTAAGCTTTCGCGATATAACATCTTTTTTAGTTTACCTGCCGTACAGCGTTACAATGATTTCTCATTTATTTTTTAATATCGTTAGTACGCTCGAATGTCAATTATCGGAGAGATTAATTAATACCCTTCCACTGATACGCGTACGATATATACGAATTAATATTTCTCGCCGATGAGAAAAACTCTCATTTAACAATGGTAAACGTTGAATTATTTTCTCGATTACCCAAACAGTCGCTTATCAAAGGAAGCGTCTCTCAATTAAGTTCGGATAATCGATTACGCGAGTTTGACAAATATATGCTAAGGAGCGTTCGGACGTTTCAGTTATATAAAATTGAGACCGATCCAACGTTAATTTATTTACATGTTCCCAATATAGAATGAAATTACATCCGTTTCAACGTTCGATTTCGCATTAATTTTCAACGTGATCCACGCCAGCTAAGTAATTATCGAAATGCACGATTCCCCTTCGAACGCGTAGTGGGTACATTGACAAGAAGAACGTTAAAAGTGGACTGCGTAATCAGCTCTGTGCGATTCACTCTTCGCGTCTTTACGCACTTACACCACCGGCTCTATAAAGGGAAGCAGACAGTTTGGTATTTTCGCCGGTCATTCGACGGGTTTTAATCCCGGCAGAGGGCACAGAGCCTCCTGAAAGGAAAAATAGCCTCTATAATGCCGGAACTTTCCAGACTGCCGGGAATCAGCGGAGATGGGTTCGGGAGACAGTTCCGTAAAGCCGATACCCCGCCAGGATGGAATTATAGTACGCGATTTCAAGTGACCGTGTGCCGCGTACACGTGTATCCTGAATCCCCGCTGATTAAATCAAACTTTCAACTACAAATTTCAACCAAACGACCGCTATCGAGTTGGCCGAAAGAAGCTTTTGCTAACAAGGACGGTACTATTGTAACGTAAAAGCTTTCGAATAAATTATGTAAAATATTGTGTAGGGTATTACGTTTTTAATCCTATATTAAGACCGCTGCACTTTTAGTACAAATCGATTTTTCAATGCGGTTTGACCACCTCGAAAAACCCCGTTAGTTCTTTCTGGAAAATACGTACCTACTTGTATTTGGTCCGAGACAAGACCTTGTCTCTCGATATTGTATCGTGAGCTGAAATTTATTACTTAAATAAAAACTTGCATAATTTGGAGAAATAATATTTTTATCCATAAGTAGAAATAAATCTTTGGAACTACGGTTGAAAAAATGATTTATACGATTAAGGAGCGTACCCAAGACAAACAAGTAGGCATTATTAAATTTGAATCATGGGATCGCAAACTTAACAATATAATTAAGAAACGCCGTTCGTCGAAGTGTCAAAATCTAACGTAACGAATGATTTTTCAGTTAAAATTATTCGTCGACGCGCAGCATACGCCCAGCACGCACGCGACCGGATATCCCAGGAAGCGTGTGCTCTCCCCAAATGGGAAATTCGATTTTTTATGGGACGGAATTATACCTTCCGTAAATGTCGTTCAAAGCGGAAATCCCTCGTCGCCATGTGCTACTCGAGAGGTATACGCTATCGAATGACTCGTATTTCCCCAGACAAGATCCATTTTATTATATTCCCTTCGTCGAAATCTCGTAAAGCACACAGCGACCGTGTTGTTGGGTAGAACATTTTTCTGTGAAATTTTAATTAAAACACCGCCCCCTCGTGGCAACGTATTTTTTTAGAATTTATTCCTCGCGGACAGACGAGGGCGATATCGTTTCAAAAGTTTCACTCCGAATTCTTTTACGCCCCGTTAACGGTGAAACGAATAATCTTCGGTGATAATGTTTTCTTTTTCCCACCTCGGGCAATCTAACGTCGATAATTGATACGGATAAGGATTTAATCAATCGTTCACTTTAGCTCCGCTCGTCGTTCAACGAGTACGTAGTCCGATTTTCCTCGTTATCGGCGGAGATTCGTAACATTGTTGTCTTCGCGGAAGGTCGAGCGAACCGAACAGGAAATTCGCGCAAACATTTCTGACGATGTAAAAATTGTCAGGTGTAAAGTGGTATTCGGTGTAATAAAACTGTTTGCGTATCTACCATCTGCGAGACCAGGGGGAAATATACTCTGGAGGCGGATCACGAAGAAATGCTAATTTCGTCGTAGCAAAGGATTCGAAGAGTTTAGGACGCGATCACTAATTTTTTTCCACGCGACACGTCCGTACGCGTTAACGATCGTAATATGCTAATGCCGTGCCGTTCGAGCGAGGGAGAGAGAAACTTGTACGACGTTCGCGGCATCTCGAATAAACATTTTATTTCGCGCCACAAATTTCAGCGGAATTGTCTTCCCTGCCCTTATCGCACGGTAATCTCTCCTCATCGGAGATACCGTTGTAAATTAAACGGCGAGCGCATACCTGGAAGCATTTATCACATCGATTATTAATTGTGCCAATAACGCGGAATGACGGGACCTGGTCCCGGGGGAACGCGTCGACATTGGAAATCGATGCCTTCGAATGCTTCCTGATTAATATCGCGATGCTCTCACGCTCGATCGCGACGTTTCGATGCCGCTACTCGGTTATGGCGGAGGGAAAAAAAAAAGAAGGAAGCGTAACCCGCCCACGTTCGCATCGCTATCGACGCTATCTAACAATAAGACCAATTCTCTCGGCACGAGCTCGTGCCATTGTCGCGTATCGAAAAATAGTGGAGGGATCACCTTCCCGTACCTGTTTTCCAATTTCCAGTTGACGAGCCACTAGGAGATCCCGATCTCGATGCCGGGAGGACACACGATACAAGACGTTTCACAATATTGTAGGGCCCCGGGCCCCATTACCGGACACGACGGTATTCATGGGGGTTGTTACCGGGGTGGCGAGGGGGTGGGGGAGGGGGGAGGTGGAGCGAGGAAGGAGGGAGAGAGGAGAGAAAAAAAGGTTTGAACCCTTGTCACCGCAAAACTCGACTGAAAATCGAATTCTCAGGGCATCGAATGACAATTTCAGCCCCCGCGACCTTTCGAACCGACGAGACGAGGACGGCTATAGTCGTAGGGAGCGTCGGAGAGGAAGATCGTGAGACAGGGAAAGAGAGATGGAGAGAGAGAGAGAGAAGCTAGAGGTCGACGAAGAGAGCGAGAGACGGCGAGATAGATAGATAGGGAAGAGGAAAAAGAGGAAGAAAGAGAAAAAGAGAACCGATGTCGCCCAGTGTTCCAGAGATGTTATCATCCCGTAGGAGGTTATACCACGACAGGGACGTACGCGATGAAAAGGTGCCCGGGACTAACCAGTCCCTAACAATCGTGTCGCGCATTCTTCTCTGCCGATCCGCTCGGTCCGATAGTTTCGACAGAGTTGCAATTTGCTCGATGCGGTTGGCGCGCCCCTACCCTCCCCTCCCCCCCCCCCCCGCCCTTTCCTCCCGGCCCTCCTGCCCCCCCTCCCCCCAACCACCCCTCCTTCTCCTACACCATTGGCCTTAAGGGCTCAGCCACACCGGTGCTACGACAATGAGATTCTTATCGTATCGGTACGTTTCTTCTTCCTCCTCTCCTTATGCAGCTGCGGCACCGCGCACCAGAAGAATTGTGTTTCTGTATCGGAATATACACCGATCTGTGTTCTCGTAGGCCCACAATGCCGGGGTAAGTCCTCCGTATTGCCCATCGACGATCGCCGCGAACAGGGAAAGAATTTCGAGATGAAGATTGCATTGAAACAAAACGATAAATGGAGAAGATAGAATTTCAAGGTTGGAAAACCGATACCGCGCCCGTTAACGCGATTACGTCGGTTACCCGATTCGACGGAGAATCGATTATTTTGGATCGGACGCGAGTAGAGCGAATTTGCGGATATCGAGGCGACAAAAGTGCGCGAAAAGCGATTGATAAAGGGGATTTTTTTTTGCAATTTGCTGAATGCGGTCGGCGCGAACTACTCGAGTAGCCTTAAGCGTGCTACACACCGGGGCAACGCGACAATAAGATCGCTATCGTGATCGGTACGTTTCTTCTTCTTCTTCTTCCTTTCTCCTCTTGTTCAGCGGCACACCACTACCACGCGCAGAGGGTAAGAATGTGTTTCTATGCCGGGGAACGTTTTCGACGTTGTAACCAATCTCTTTCCGCGCTGCAAAGTTTTCCGGCGAAACTGGATGGGCGTGGACCGTCTCTCAAAGACTGGGGGGGGGGGGAGGGGGGGAGAAACTATCCTCTGATAAAAAGAATGGATCTTTAATAAATAATGGCCCCGACTCGCCACTGTGAGACAGTCGGCCATTGTAAAGCGTTTCTTTTGCTTCGTGAAACCAGCCGGAGAAACGAGAAGTTGAGGACGCTTTTGGCGAGAGAGTGCTTTATAAAACTGTTGTATCTCCTTTTTTTATCTCTCTCTCCCTTACTCCCCCTCCCACCCCCTTCCTCCCGCTCTTCGTCCCTGTGTTCTCGCGCAACGATCTTCGTATCATCTTGAATTCTTACGAACTCGTAATCTAGAGGGACGGAAAGTATCGCGTGCGAGCAGAATCTCTTTCGCTCGAATTGAATGCGCCGGAGAACCCGATACGGAGTGAATTCATTTGTTGGATGGACATAAATCATATTTTCGAAATGAGATTTCGAGATGTATCCGGGGCGAGCGGTAACGCTCCTCGTAATTGATTAAACTCTTTTCCCCCAGCCGTCCTCTTACGCTTCGATTAATACGCGATCGCGAATGCCGCTTTGTTCCAGATATCGTCGAGCCGACGGTAACTTTTAATTAAGACGCAGAAATTACGTTTCCTCCGGCGCGATATTAATCGAGACAGATACGAGGACCGACAGCTCCCGAACGAATGGTAGATAATTTCGACGGTGAATTAAAAGTCATCGCGGGACAAACGTAATTGAAACTGATCGGCCGTGGAGTATGCGGGCGTTGAAAATTGGAAAGATAATTGACGGTGCAGGTGGGCGAAAGTGTTAGGTGCGTTCGCCAAGTTGCGAGGCAAGGAGGCTTCAAGTTCGGACTTTCATAACTTTTTCCCCCCCACCCTCCCCCCCCCTGCCCCTTCGACTTCGCCACGAAACTTCAAACCTCCGGGGGGTACAAGGTGGTAGACATCGTTGAAATACACTTTGCGAGAATATTCGTTAGAGAAGAAAAAAGCTTAAGGCACACTTTCGCGGGTCTCGCTAAGTGCATCGTAACGTCTTCCCTCGTTAACTTCGAAATGATTGTTCTATAACGCGTTACTCGTTAGCCCTAATTTACCCGACGTGCCTACTCCCCCCTCAAACAATCTTATCGACGACGGGGACAAAATTCCACGTCGAGTATGAAATTAAGACGCTCGGTTAAGAAGCGCCGGAGCGTCGATTAAACGCAAAGGTATATCGATTCTCGCAATGTTGCAAATAACCTTTTTCGATTAACTCGTTCGCGGCTCGCCGACTTGCTCGGTTAAAACTGTAACTTTCGAGCAAAGTAAATCGCACGCGTGTGGTGGGGGACGTAATTACGCGATTAAGCGCTTAATCTTTTATGCATTCAGGCTGTCTCCTGATAACGTCTCTGTTTTTAGCGGAGTACGCGATATCGTGGCCGTATATATACAAATATGCAAATATTTGAATAGACGGATGTTGCTGGGCGATGAAGATACGAGGGAGGAGGGGGGGGGGGGAGCGTATTAAAATAATCGTTTGAAAGCAAGTGCGCGTCGCCATCCTGCGCATTCCTTTCCTAAATGGCGTAGCTAACATTTTTGTAATTTATCGTGCTATTTATCGCGTCCAGATACACGCGCGCTCGTCAGCGTAACACCGTATACTTATCGCAACGTCAGCTTCCCATTAAAATTTTCTTCGACGCAACTGTCTAATTTGACTTCGGCTGCCGTGACGTAATAAACCTCGAAATTGTCACCTTAAAGGTACGCCGTTGTCTCGACGTACCATCGATGACTCTCCTAACGACCAACAATTCCAATCTTTGTTTTGAACCGTGTAAAGTTTGCGTTAACGCGTGCCTCTTACTACCACCGATCATCGGCGTTTGAGTCCCGAACCAGTACCGATTTCAACAACGAATTCTCCAAGTACCGTCATTAAGCGATAATAAATATCTCGAAGAGTCGATGAAATCGGTTAGTAGGAAATACCGTTTGCCAAATTGCCTGGCGAGCGCGATGGGGCTGCCTTAAAACGAACAGAGGGTTAGGGCCGGTCTCGAAAATGATTCACCGGTCGAAATAAATGAAACGAAGCATAACCCTTGGCGACGATAAGAAGTCCGGGGCTCGCGAAGAGCTAAAAGTTAATTATAAGGATAAAGAAAGGCGCATAAATAATTTTTCGAGAAACGGAAATCGTGCTACCGCTCACGGCGTTCTTTCTATCCTCGTTAACCTTGCAATCTCTGGTACTTATTTATCTCATTACCTCCCCGAGGTACACGTGCACCGGCTCGGCGAAACCAACCGTTCGCGCTTTACGACCGTAAGTGTAGTAATGAAACATTCCATTCTTTTCGAGTCAGCGATAACCGAGACTTCCCTGAAACATTGCCGTTCAAATGCGACCGGTCTCTAAAACCGTACACCCGCGTCGACTGTCGCTCCTTTTCCTCGCTCGCAATTTCCCCGTCAATATCCGTTGGTGCCGTTTGACCGAGAGGCGAAATTACGAGCGTTTATTTATACTCGGTTTAACTCGGGGGAAAACATAATTCTCGTTGATCAGCGATTCAAGCTGGAAACGATACAAAAGACGCGAAATCTAATTGCGGTAAAGAGACCGTAAATATAATAATAACTCAGCGGTCGCCGTCGGTCGACGTTCATTGCGTCCGACGCATTATTACCAATGCGAAGATCGCACGGGTACGGTTTTATACGTTGAGCGTAGGTTTCATTGAATTATACCTCGGCGTTCGTTCGCTCGTCGTAGGTGTGTTCTCGCGGATATTGGTACCGTGACCCTTATATACACCGCCGCCGTGTTTCCCCACACGGCGTGTGTGCGTGTGCGCTCGCTCGCTCGCGCGCGCGAGAGTCCGTCTATACGTATAAATTGGGATACGGAGCGTAACTGTCGAGTAAAACTGGTTCCCCAGAATCAATGGGTTTCCCCCGCTATCTGATCCACGGCACCTAGTATGTGTCACCTACCGTACAGATAACCACATTAATGGTGTCCCACGGAATCTGACCCACTGTGATTTACGGGAAACCCTGGGACCGGATTTCTTTTTGCTCGGCGCCGCGGACAGGAGGGCGGGGTAGGGGGGGGGTGGGGGGCAGACAGCTTCGTTGAAAATTAACTCGATTGGCCAACCGATAGTGAGATTAATGCCTCGTTTCGGACCGACTCGCGCATCGCCGTCCGATTTAATCCGGATTAGAGTTTAATTAATTTCGGTGCAATTATAGTACACGGATAGAATTCCGCGCGCGACCGTGTAATTTCGATCCGCGTAGAGAATTTTAATTTGCCAGTATGAGCATAATGGTCGCTTTTGTAATTTTAATAAAATCTCTCACTCGGATTCGATTCTTCGCGCGGCAGAGGTGGCGGATGAATTTGATAAACTGGAGCGCCGTTGAATTAACGTCTCGAGCGTACATACGGAGTATCGCGTACACGTAGAATTCTTTCACTCGTGCGTTCGATACGCGAAATGTCAGGGGCGAGACTTGCACCGGTAGCGGTTACGGTAGGAGTAATAAGAATTTAATAGCGGATCATATGTAATGGTTCTTTTATCTTTTTTTGGCAACGAGTTTCATTGCGTCGTTAAAATCCGACGGCTACTCGAAGAAGACATTAAGAGCCATACAACTCCATAAAGATAAAAAAATGGATTTAACTACGAGCCATTTCAACCTCGGCACCTTAAACGAGTGTAGCAGTTAACCGCGCGTCGCGTGGATAATTATGACGCGCGGTTACTGTAAAGCAAGGGAATACATTTGCGCCATTGTCCGAGGAGGTAATACGTCTCGATGTAATCTTTACCGATTATATATGTATATTAACCCTTTTACGGATTTGCCCGCGACGCTTCTTCAATTTATTCGCGTTGGGTAGCTTTACATCGTAGATTTTTCACGGTAAGTGAAAAATTTAATTTTGCGGGAAAGAATTATGAACAGGTATTAGTGGGACTATGCGCACGTACATCCAACGGGCGAATGCGCACAACAGTGCGATTCATGGATCACCCGCGCGCGCGATCGTTTCCATTCATCCTCGTGATTCGCGTCTCCCCTTTGATATCACTTTGGCATTCATGGCCGCCGTTCAATGGGGGAAGATAAATCGAAGCCTTTGAGAAAAATTGCTTCGACCTGTACGGTCCACCCACGAATTTTATCTCAGCGACGGGCTACCGATACCGATCGACCTATCTCTCTCTAACGTACATTAATAACGCAAACTTCGTTAAACCGCTATCTTAATCGCGTCACAGATAACGATACGCTCGCTCCACGGTTCTCGGTCGACGCCGCTCGCGTCCGTTACGATTTATCCTCGAAAAAGATATTTTATTCCGATAATACTGTAAAGTCAATTACCATGCTCGAGCGTCGCATTAAATAAAACTCCATTAGCCCCCACGCGGCATTATTTTTGCAATAGAAAAATCATATATCAAAAGACTCTCAAATATTCGTAGGATTTTATGTAAAACAAAAGATACGCGTTTACAGCGCGGGAAACGTACAGTGAATTTTCAGTTCTCTATTATTTCTCGTACGGCTGAAATTTTAATGTTTTCTCCGACGACGCATAAATTTGATTTATCCTCTCGTGAAAACCCGCCGAGACGGTGAATTAAAACGATCGGGACGGAGGAGTCTAACTCGATCATCGCCCTCCCGACACTTTGATCGCTCGATCAACGGACTTACCGTCCACGAGGATGTGACGAGGCGCTAATCACATTTTCGCACGTTCCTTTTTAACGAACGCCGGCTTGTTTACTTTAATAACAAACCGCGCTCGCGCGCACTCGCTACGACGTAAGGTAAGAACGGACGGTTTCATAAAGGTTACGTCCCGCGGAACATCTACATAAGTTCGCGCGCTTGAAAGGACGGCCCTAAATCATTCCCGATCTTCAGCGAATAGCGTCGCTAAAAGACGATTACGAGTATAAGGAATACCATTCGGAGATATATGTACACACCCGAGTATTTCCAACCAAGTTCCTCAGCGAAGTTAAACGAAATCCCGTGCCACCATATTAATAATAATACACGTGAATTTAGTGCCGCCTATCAATTACACCTCGCGTCGCGATAATTGGATTTAGTACAGGGCTCAGCATCGCGGACCGATCGACGTGCAACAATAAATATACAGGTATTTTCATTATCGAACGTCGACAGCCAGCCGCTCGTAAAGTCTTCGCGGAACGAGGTTCGTTGATTTACCGTCTTCTTCTTCATCCTAGTCTTTTTTTTATTTTCTCCCTCCCACCCCCTCCCTCTACTCACCCCATCGCCGCCTATCGTTCGCTATTCCGGCGCAAAACAAGGAACGTTACGTCGGACTGTAAATTTGCCTAACAATGCGGCCGGATATTTCGTCTATATCCAACCCCTCCTTAGCGGGAAGAAATATATGGTAGAGGTCGTGCCACGCCTAACTTATTCTTCCTCAAAAACCGCTGTCACTTCTACAGCTGGCCTCGACCTTCGATATCCTGCCGGCCGCTCTTCTCTCGACTTCTCCACCCACCCCTGTGTTTCTAATTACAGGCCGCAAGCGTTTCTCCGGGATCCTCGCGAACGCTACCCCCGGTAGGACGACGGGCTTCCGCCCAGATGAAACAAGAATTACGGATTCGAAGCGCCACTTAATCCGTTGCTCGGTTCTGGGTAGGTCCTTTGGTCTATTAGAGAAACGATGGAAGGATACTTTTCTTCGTTCGTTCTTTATTTCCTTTGGTTTTTCTTCTTTCATCTCTGTCCGTTTCTCCTTCTTTTTCTTTTCTTCCTTTACCCGCGGCTTTTGTCTCGTCGTCATAATCCGTTTCTCTCTTCCAGACTGGATACCCCGTTGCGGCTTACTCCGCAATTTCAGCCTAATACGTGGCGTTTGAAAGGCGGATCGTGCCCGAAGGACAGACCGCGGAGACGCGTATTGTGGGTCTTCGAAAAAAAATAATGATCCGCGACTCACCGGCACCCGAATCGTTTTCATATCTCTAGGTATTGTCTTACCTGCGCGTCATCGAGAGGTTTTTCCACCGAAAATGAGGCAGCTTTCATTCCCTCGAAGTACATACGTCTACCCGAAGAAAGTGGAATAATCGAGAGGTCGATGGGGTAACTCGCGACAAAACGCAAAGGCGGTACCTTCGCGCTGAACGCAATTCGCGAGTAATAATAATAAACAAACGGTATTGCCAGGAGGAAAATTGAACGAACGAAATTCCTTGTCGCGAACGTTGATATTTGTTTTGTTTCCGGAAAGAACGTTAGCGGGCGGTAATGGGATTCGTTTGAGTTTGAAACGCGTACCGCTCGCGCGAGCTTTAACGCTCGAATCGCCCCGGCGACGTCGCTAAATCACATGAATATTTAAAGATACGTCTCCGCGTCTATCGGACAAAACTTCCATCGCATTATTATCCTTTTTAGCTTCGTTAAACGTACTTTAAATCGAGCGGCTAACTTTCGCCGTGGCTTTAAATAGGCCACTTCCATTTTTTAATTTCTCATTTTAAACTTTTTCTCCCCCCCCCCCCCCCCACCCCAAAGTTCCACATTAATTATTCATCAATAGCAATTCCAGAGCGTGTATATACGTACGGCTCCGATAATCCGATTTATCCCGCTTAATCTTTTTACAGTAATGGATCGAATATCCATTTAAAACCATTCCCGATCGCTTATTAATAACCGGGGGCCGGGAAAAAAAAGGGAATCCCGATAAACCCTTCCGCGGCAAAAGACCGCAGGCCGCGACGAATCGAACGTTCGATTTCGTATCGCGGCGTTGACGCGAGAAAAGATATTGGAATTTAATACAAATCGTAGCCAACGAGAGTGATTATACGCGGAGATTAATGAGCGGTCTGTTTGCTTCCAATCCATCGTAAAGTTTGCGTTACGTCACGAAAGCCGACCGCGCGGGGGAGGAGAACTGCAAAACAGGTTCCGTGAGGCAAAGCGGAACCCTGAAAAAAGCACTTAAAAAAAAAAAATAGTCGTTACGCCCCGCCCTAGGTCTAGTCCCGCGGTTACTTAAATATCCGAAATCGTTTCACGTTCCCTAACTTCGAAACTATAGCGAGCGGGCGGCGTTGAGGGCGTGGGCTTTAAGTAGCTCGTCGGCCGTCGTGCGCTCTGTCCATCTTTTTTTTTTTTCGTTAATTGCGCCCGAACGGGCAACCACGCTTCTCACCTGTTGCAAACGAATAAATATCACGGTCCGTTACCTACGAGGATTCGCCTACTTCCATAAAGTACGAAGATAATCATCGTGTCTGTCGCGCGTTCAAATGACCGTCGTTTGTTTACGCCGTTAAAGAGAAAAACCTTTCGGGGACGGAAATTAATGCGACCGGCGCGCGAGAAGGGTTTCATACTAAATCGTCCCGCTATTCTCGGGAACGCTTGTTGTTTTCGGAGAGAACCGGATGAGAAAGAGGAGGAAAAAAAAATTGTTTTCACGCAAAGCGATATCGCGGAATATATGTAGTCTGCGTTCTGCGAGGAAAAACTTCATGCGTCGGGTATTTTCGCTTTTCGGATATCGTTAAAGTTCCGCGCGCGGAGTCTTCGTATCGAAGTTCGGTTAAACGGCAGTATCTTTCGTTGGACTTGAATATTTTTTGGATAAACGTGTATGGGAAAAGAAAATTTTGTATGTTAAATAAAAAATAATGCTACTTAACCGAAGTTGAATGAGCGGAATTAGCGTTTGGAACTTTTAACTGAAATATCTGCAAATCGAAGATACCTGACTCGCGATGTATTTCCTCGCAAACGTAGATGTATGTATCCACGATAACCCTTTGCAATTTTTATTAGGTATTCTTAAATCCTGTACCCTGAATATTTATTTCATAAATCCTGCATAATTGATTAAATTAACTAAAGTTATTTTTAAATCGCACCGCGCGACGTTTCTGCTTTCAGAATCAGTACCATTTAAAATTTAACGCTCGTCGTCACTTAAATCCACGATTTACGTCAATGGAGAGGAAAGAATAGAATTTCTAGAGTTTACCGAGAACGGTGCACTGTAAAAACGTATCGACGAAATAATAAAAATACCGGAAGCCCTCTAATACGGAGAAATTCGCGCCTCTTCATTGCCAAAAGTATTCGTCACCCACGTTAATTAATTCTCCGAGTTCGCCAATAGTTTCCTTGACGTCAATGCAACGGCGCGATACGACGCGCGATCGCCGGAAAAAAAAAACCTCTGACGTTCACGACACACACAATTGGCGGACTTATCGTTGTCGATATCAATCCGAAGATAGACCGGAAAGGCGCCTAATTAAACTTTTACGAGCGAGCCCCAGGTATCCCCCAAATCGTTTCTAATCTTTCGATCTTCGCGTTCGGAGGGCAACTCGAGTTATCCCTCTCCCGGTCTCTCCCTCTAGTTTCTCAGCTAGTTCGTCTCCCCCCTCCGTCCCTCTACACCCGTCCATCCATTTTCCACCTCCTCTTCTACCTTTCCGACTCCGAGTCACCCCCTTTCTCTCTCGCTCACACTCTCTCTCTCTCACTCGCTCTCCAACGTTCAGTCAGGATAGGTGTATCAGATTTCCGATGGCCCCGGCATACGTACTCGGCCGAAGGTAGATTAGATTTTAATAATGCAATTTGGGTTTACGGCGGGTATATACGAAGGAAGGGGGCGGCGGAGGGTGCGCCGTTCGACTGTAAAACGAGCCGGTTTTCGCCCCGAGGAGGTAAACCAGCCCGAGACTACGAACTGGTAATTGTTGGAATTTGATTGGGCCTCGGCTCGACGGTGCGCCAACTGCCGCGCGGTTGCGGCTCGGCACTGTTAGCACGGAGGTACGAGTTCGAATGTCCCGCGGCGATACGCGGGTCTGCGTGCGAATGCGAATTTGAGGGCTTTCCGTCGAAATTGATAATAGAGCAGCCGGGGGTACTTGCCGCGAGTACGGAACGAGGGGGGGGGGGGGGGTTGCCGCAGCTAGTGTTCCAGTTGAAACGATGAAAGTACGTTGCGTTCGTTAGGTCGATGGGAAAAACTGCACCGCATGCGGGATTGCATTGTAACGCGAACCCTCGAAATGTAACACGTGCTTCTTTTTCTTTTTTTCCCTTTTTTTTTTGTTCAAATTCGATGGGCGACGACAATCGCTTTACTTTCTATTTCATCTCGCGTTAAACCAGTGAGCGTTTTGATTATTTTTGAAATAACGTGACAACCGTTGCGTTTTAGGGATATTGCCGATTGAAAGAGCCAACACACCAAATACGTTCCGTTACGTCGCGTCTTTCCTCTATTCCAAGAAAGACGAACGGCAGTGTTTCAATGCCTCCTGCTTTCAACACAAGGGAAGGTAACTCTAATAGGCTCTAATAGGTAACGCGGTGTCGATAAGGAGCACGGTAATGAAAACAAACTCCATCGGTTTCGAACACTTTTTTCCGGACGTTGACAGGCAGATTATGTGCCAAGCCAGCTCGAGTGTACGACGAACGATCGATGATCATTATCAATCGATTAACATACGAGGAGAGGGCGTATCGTAAGAATAGTTTTGGAGATCGCGATAAAGAAATAGAAGTGGTCGCGCGGCTAAAAATACAATACTTATCGCCGCGAAGCAGAGTTGCGTTTCGCGAATTTATACGATTCGAGTCACGTTTAGTCGTGAACTTGATCTCGTTATTATGCACCGTTCTCGCGTAATGGTTACGCGAAATTAATACGATCGTCGAATAATGGAATCACGATTCCCTTCCGGCAACGAGTATTTGATTTACGCCCGCCATGCCCCGATGTTTCGACTCCCTCTACGTTCGAGTTACTTTCGAATCGGGTTTACGTTCGAAATTTTCGTCTCGCTTTTGACGCGAATCGACGTGAAATATGCCGGTTACGATAATATGATAATTTTTGGACGGGCATCGCGGGTTTAACGAGCGTACGTCGATCTTCGTCAGAAGCGCAATCACATTTGACAACCGGAAGAAAAGAAGGGGAAAAAAAAGGGTAGGAGGGAATCGTTATCAATAATCACGCGAGGCTGATCGAAGACGGGATGCGATTTCGCATCTCTCAACGTGACACCAGATAGATGTCCCGACCGTCGTATCGCCAATCTCGTCAATATCGCGTATGAAAAATTATTGTTACATCGGAACCCTGTAACGGCGATACGTCAAAACGTCGGGAAAGAGCGAACAAAAGGAACGCTCGCGAAACGTGTGCGGTTTGATCGGAGTCGTATCGAGCCGCCCCGTGCCTTTCCTTTAAATTCATATTCTAAACATAGAAGCGGCTTGACCTTCCTTTCTTATTGATAGTCCTGTCTATCCTTGTATCTGATTGTCCGCGAATAGGTTTTGCCGCGATCGATTCTCGGAGAGTGAAAATAAGTCGCACGCTCGGTAGGAAAAATATCGCGTCTGATTTTAAGTCGTAAGTGATCGTATCCTCGTTACCACTGGACGTACATGTACGTACAACGTGGTTATTTTCCATCGCGTAACGTCACCTTTGCGTGCAACGATAAAAGATTTTATATAATTAAATAATGTATAACCATTACGTATTATTATATCGGTATTATATAATACCGTGCAATTAAATATTTACATACTCGGTTGCACGTCAAATCGATCGCTCGAGTCGTTCGTAATTCTAATTCCGAGATATACGTCGTAGACAGGGGCTAGATAAGCTAGCCGAATTTTTTTTTGCGTCCTATCTTTTATTTCGATTTTCGAAGAGTTACGTGACTCGTGAAAAATCCGCACATTTTTCCTTGAAACGTTCCCAGCCGTGAATTCGTTTGCCGTGGAAGAATTTTCTTTTTTTTTTTTTCGTCAGATTCCGCGAGGAATGGGGTAGTTCAATACGATTTCTAGGTTAACAAGATTTTACTCCAAACGAGAATCTGGGATTTACGATGCGTTTGTTTCATCCGCGCGACGATGAATCGATTCATTGTCAGTGCCAAAGATCCGCAAAACTATTCGATAACGAAGCACGGTTTATCATTCTCGCTTCATTTGTTGCTCGAAACGAAGGGGGAGGATTAACTCTTGCGTATGGAGCGCGATTCAGCGGATTTCCCCAAGAATTCAGTCGTGTCGCGACATCGATTAATCGGAGATTAATCAACGGTAGAGTTGCCAGTGGAATAAAACTCGATATACCCCCCCTTTCGCGATACGTCTCTTTAAGCGTCGAACGAAAATCCCTAAATCTCGTCGCGGCGTTACGCGACGCCGAATGCGCGAACGCGGGCGTTGGAAAGAAACGCGGTGCGAGCGTAAGGGACACCACCGAAAGAAGACAACAAAAAAAAAAAAGAAAAAAAAGAAACAGAGAGAAATGTCGAAGAAAACTGAGAGAGAGAGAGAGTGAGAGGAAGACAGCGAGAGGCGCAAGTGCGGTAGCAGGAACGGCCAGATAATTTATTATAGCATTACTCACCGGCGGACACCTCAATGGCCAATGGGGGAAGCCACACGTATATATGCGCTCCGTGAGCCGTGTGTCTGGTGCCTCCTCCTCGCATAGTTGATATTATTTAGCCCCTCGCGCTCACCATCGTGAAACGAAGGAGAGAACGCGAGGAGAGAGGCGAGAGCACACACGGGAGGTGGGAGAGAATGCACCTTAGCCGCGGCCTTAGGTCCCGTAACGCATAGATCATCGTGGAGGCCCCCGGGTATACCGGTTTTCGTGTCACGTGCATCCACCATTCGACTCTCTCGCGAATTTGCAGACACGGGAGAGGATATGCCGAGCGTGCGCGCGAGCGCGATTCTCCGGCCTGCGGCATCACTTCTCCCGTTTGGAAGGACCCCGACGTTCGTGGAAGAGGGACCGCCGTTGCCGCAGCCGCATGCTGGAGACGGTAGGGGCTTTACGTGGATTTTCGTTGGTCATTGATATGGATGGACGAGGGTCAGCCGAGATTAAGGGACACGCGTGTTTCGCGATACGTCTTGTTAGCCGCGAGGGTATGTTTGATAGTTGGGACCCGTTTGGGAAGATTTGCGGAAGGTAGTTTAGGGGTGGGCGTGGAATTTGGGATTAGGTAGACGTTAGGCTCGATTATCGAATCTTCAAGACGGTCGAGAGAAATTTGGAAAGATTCTGTATTTAGCGGATTGCACTGCGTCTAAGCGTTATTTATATGTACGTGATTTTGAAATTTGTGGATTTGCCTGGCCGCGCGTGGTGTGCTGTTCTGAATGTTTGAACAGAAAGTATCAAAATATGAGGAAAAATTCTGAATTAAATAGCTGATAAAAAAAGAAATTGTTAATCAATCGAAATACCCCTACGATATTCCCTGAGTTGTTATTTTAAAGCTCTCTACTAAATTTCAAACCGTTTGGTAGTACATTTTTTTACTTATGTTTCCAGTCATTTAAAAAAAATTGGTTTCAAGAATAAGAAATTTAATCAGCAATACCTGCACCATATAATTCGTCATAACTCCGCGTTACGTTCTCGAGAAGTTCACCATCTACTCCCCCGAGTCTGTTTTACCAAACGAATCTCGAGTTTCGTTGGAATAATCGAGTACCGAAATATCGAGCCGTTCGAAACGCATTCTCACCACGCCTTTTCTTTGTTTTATTATCATTATCGATGAAATAATACTCGATACAACCCCGGAGTAGAGACGCTACACGGTGGCAGGGAGAGAAGAAGAAAAAAAAGGCCGAGAGATAATAAAAAGCGACGGAAGAAATGCATATTCCACCGTATGTCATGAATAGTAAGTCAAGCCGTCCACGAGTGGGTGTTCAGTGTTTCGAAGAAAAGTTTACGATCGACGGAGTGGTTTCTATTTGTTTTTAAAAAGGACTCGTAAAAGCACTGAGCATTCGTTGACTGCCATAAAATGGCCGGTGGGTGCGAAGGGCTGACAGGGTGGGTTATACGGACCATCAAGGTAGCACAATCTGTCATAGAGAAGTTCGGTGGGGGCCGGCAACCTGTTGCTTCATTGTTACTCCGAGGAACGTGCATGGTAGCCCGCGTATATAAACCGCCTTTCTCTAACGGTCGCAACACAGAGGGCCATAATGCGTTGCGCTCCGTGTCGCTACGTGTCGCGCCGTGTCGCACATCCGGAGCGAGTCATTTTCGCGTAGTCGCGCAACGAGCCGTTTGTCATCGCCGTCGCGGCGGTTAATTCCCCTCGCGCTTTTCTCTCCCACTCCCCCCCTCTCTCTCTCTCTCTCTCTCTCTCTTCGCCGTTGCGCCGAAGCTGCGTCGACCGCGTTACGTCGGACGGACGATGGAAAATAAAGCGCAAAAGCTCCTCCTCGCGGGAAAGAAAACACCTACGAGATAATTACTTCCTTCGCGATTACTCGCTCCTATTTAATTAGCGAAGCACGCGAGCGAGGTAGGCGATACGAGACTGGCGAGCGTTCGAGGGACGAAGCGGGAAGTTACGTATATACATCGCAATACGGCATTTCTGTATAGTTAATTAAGTGTCGTCGACGTAATGCCGAGCGGTAATTCTTACGCCCTCGTTGGGAACATAATTTTCATCGGAGGGATTAAAATGCAATCTGCGTTCGGTATTAGAGTCCTCTCGTGCGTGACTAAAGCTCCATGACGTCGTACGATTGAGTCTAAGAGGAAATTCCGATAATTCGTATGGTTTGATTAAACATTATAGTCGAAGGTGAAAGTAGCCAATTTCATGGTGCGCTGAACTCGATAAGGACACGGAATGCGTGCAACGTACAATACCAGACGGGGTACGATACTGGTGTGCGTACCATTGCCAGTCGATCTTATTTTTTTTTGTCTCTCACGTTTTTCCTTTTTTTTTCTTTTTTGTTTCTCTCCTCGAGCCGGTTCTACGGCGCGATTAAAGAAGCCTGACGTTTATCATTTTTATCGAACGCTTTTTATTCATTTACCGCGACGTCGATTTCCTTTTTAATTATTACATCGGTTGGCTCGCGATGTATGTACGTGTGCCTCGATCGTTCTAACGAGATACGCGATACAGTTAATTCCACGCTGATAATTATATCGACCAAAGTAACTCGACGGTCGATTAAGAGTTTTACACGAAGCGGCTAGTACGTAAATTCTATTCGAACGAGACGTCGAGCGACAAAGAGGCTGGAGCGATAATAACGCCGTACATACCGTCAAAGTTTTCGTATCACTCGATTCTTATTCGATCCGAGTACCGATCCGCGTTGACGTCGCGATCGTCGGACCGTGAATCCTCACCGAATTGGCTCCCAAGGGCTCGAGAGAGTTTAATAAAAGAGAGCGTCGTGCTCTACCAAACACGCGACGAAAAGGCAATTATATCGTGAACCAAATTGGAAGTTTTTCGGACGTAATTATTGGGCAACCTCGCGATCGCTTGGCCGACTTTGGGCAATTTCATCGCGCGCGCGTCCCGAAACTTTTATTCCCAAACCGTTGACGCGGGAATTTCGCGAATTGCGCGTGAATAAAAGTAACGCCCACGGAGGCGAGGTATCCGTCCGAGGTGAACGTTTCGTCGTCTCTTCGGAAGAAAACGATTTTTACGTAAGTACGTCGCCATCGTCCGTTCGGAGTACGATCGTTAAACGATTCGAATGATCCGAGTATACCGGGGCAGTGGCGGAATCGCGCGAAAGCTTTCCGCATCAAGTTTCGGCGAAAGCACCGGTAGCGCGGTCCGGTAGTTTTCCCCGTTCGAGCGTCTTTCCTCGTGTACTTAAGAATTTAATAAACGACACGGACTTTTTCACCGGCTCAGCTTATTAGCCACGTACGCTCGTTTTAACTCGAGTCTGGCCGACTGAGTTTCGAACCGCCAACTTATCCGCGCTGACTTTTCCCGTTAATACGTGGCTAAAGAGTTTTCCGCTTTACGGTACCGTGTACAAACAGGTGAATCGCGCTACCGAGGTAAAACCAACACAGCGAAAGCGATCGGTATAGGACGCGACGTCGAGTACTCGCCTACGATTCCCTATTCTTCGCTCGATCGTACCGCAACTTGTTTGCAAGAAAACTCAACGGTGTTGCCCCTCTAAACCGTCCCCTCCGTATCGCGAATCACGTCAATTATCCATATCGTTGCGTACACAAACGAAATATCGAGTTTACGTAGTCGAATTTGATTATTCGATCCGACCTAACGAAAATCTTTCAAACTCTACCCCCCCCCCCCCTTTCCCCTCTCTCGCGACGAGTGCACTTAGGAACCTAATAAACGATATTACGATACAGTACGATACCAATCGCGCGAGTTTAAGAGTTTTTCTTTTTTTTTCCTCCCCCCCCCCCCGGCTCCGAAGCTTTCCCACAGCTCATTGGACCACGGACTTCTGTTCAGCTCCGCGTTGCCTGTATGACGGAGTTTAAGGAGTTTCCCCGCCGTTAATTCGTAGTTGGAGGGTTACGTGGTTCGCGTCGCTGGTGTATGTACCGGTGGGTAGGTACATAAGAAGATACGCGCGGAAGGGAAAGGTCGTGGTGCTCGAGATACAATCTAAACCCCTGGGCGAGAGAGGGGGGCGGGGGGCAGAGCGGGGAAGGTTTGGCGGGAAAAGGGGTGGTTCGTGCATCCGGGCACCGTGAAGCACACGAGAAAGCGCGTGTATGCCTAAGTCAAGTGGGCATAACCGTGCTCCGCCTACGGTGGACGACTTGTTTGAGTTTGCAGCTGCACACACACCGGTTTCTCTACTCCACCGATGCAACCGCTGCTACCCTCGCTCACCAAACTGCAACATCTTCAAACGGTTACGTTACTGTACGTGCAGCGTACGTACGTACGTACGTATCCACGTATTTCAGCGTTGGATCGCGTGTGCTCGCGATGGTCCGACAGTAGGGATCGCTGCGAAAAGGCATTCCGTGTGGGCTTCCTCGCTCCTTTCGCGGGAAACGAGAAAAAAACCCCCGAAGAGAGGGTTTTCATGCTCGTTTCAAAAGGTGGCCGGCCACTAATTTTAAATAACCTCGAAGAAGGGCTCTGTTTATTCAAAAGATCCGCCTCGCGGAACGCGGGCGAGAAGGGAAGGGGGTGCGGGACGAGTGCCATGCGGTAGACGCGCGGAAGCTTACCAACGATAGCATTGCGATTATGGCTTTCTTGTAAATAAAGGCGGCCGATGGTTAGGGTGGTTAAGTACGCTCCAGTTTCGAGTAATTTGCGATGCAAATAGCGAACTAAGCCTGCGCCTGCACGGGAATGCGTATTATTGTGAAATAATTGCGGTCCCTCGTAATTCGCGATGGAATTCGGTTATTTGCTATGACAATGACGAGGCGGAGCGTAAAGTAAGTTTCGTACGTCGCATTGTCGAGAGTATCCTCGCGTGCCACCGGCGACGCGCTTCATCGTCGAGAGGTTCGACGATAGGAAAGGAGAGAAAAAAAAAAAAAAGAAATATTGCAAACGCGGTACCGCAAAAAGGTCAGTAACGTGCCGAGGCGAGTATTGATCCAACCGCGCGCGGCCCAATTACAATATTTTATTGAACTATAACCGCATGCTTGTCGAACGGAGAAAAATGTGGCCCCGTCTCGTCGCTGTCGCGTTTAAGTATTCCATGAGAAGTCTCGGTGGCAGCTTTATCGCTGGATTAGACGTTATAAGGATCGTCGTAATCTTCGCCGAGATCTGGGAATGCTCTTAACGCCTGAAATACCGCGTTTCGATGCCACGAAGGATACGACGTTCGATTCGCGGTAATTATCGCGATTCGAGCTCGGTACATTAATCAAAATACGTACACCAGGGTACGCGTTAATTTGCGTTATTAATCACGCCTCTCTCGTCAGCCGAAATCCCGAAATTCGAGTGGACTCGCGCGCACGCAGTTACCCCGCATTCGGTTTGACATCGAGAGTATTCGAGAGTAAACTTTCCACTTAGTTAGTCGTGGCGTTAATCGCACGACGGAGAATAATAATCAACGGTATCGCGTTCTTGCGTAGAATGGATACGTGTGTTATCGATTATCATCGCTACGCGACGGTAGCCGTCGACGGTTGACGTTTCTCATTTGTCGCCCCCCCTCCCTCTATCGTCGTCTGTACCGAGGGGGATCAATTATTCGTTTAAACGCGACGCTAATGAATACGATTTCCCCCGAGGACGCCGAGCGGGGACTAAACACCGCGGAGACGGTGCACGACAATAAAATCAAGACACCGACGAGCCTAAGTTACAATTACGGCAAATTGGCCGAGTCCGAGGAGAAACTGCGTCTTTGTTGTAATCAACTAGCGAAGAGATTCTCTCGACGGTACGTACAAGTTTTCCGCCTCCCCGTATAAGCGGAATGTCGGTGATATACAGCGGCTCTCAGCAAATTAAATGAGGGTGGTTTGCAGTGCTGACACGTACACTCGTTCGTCACACCCTAACCACCGGGCACCCCTCCTCGGTTACGCCGACGTACCCACCCCTCCACCCCCTTCCGCCAGCAGCCCCTAACGCCATCCGGCTGCCCCCCAAAATTGGACTGCAGCATCGATGATAATGGTAAGGCATACTTCAGGTGCGCTAAACGCGAAGGGGAGCTACCTGGGGATCATTGGCATCGTCCAACTTGATTCACCGGACGTGAGTAGATTTTGAAACTGGAGCGCGTCATCGTGGATTTACATCTTCTTTCGTTCGGACCACGGGAGTCATTTATGTTCACCGTGAGATTTATCAAAGAGATATACGTGGTGGGAAAATGTAACGTATTTCCAGGTTCGATGATCAATCGTTGACAAGGTAACGAGTACATACCCATCATCGTAGAGGTGATCTTTTCTCTGATTTTGAATGGTTTGGAACAGGTGAGTCCAACCTTTTGGCTCTCTGCCCGCGCTTGAATATACTAGTTCTAACGATAGTTGTTAAACGAAAAAGTTATTAAATAATGTACGTAATATGATATCCACCTTGGGAATAAGCAAAACGGTCTAAATTAAAAGAATTATAAGTATATAAAAGTCTTAATTTTCTAGGGAAATTTACGATTCTAAATTAGGCCGCATTCGTTATAGCGCTGGCCCGCGGGTATGGCAGATTAACAATTATCGAACGGTGAATGTATTATTTTTCAATTCTTCAAAAATAAAATTAATATAAATTGTCGCTTCGAAATGTAAGCGTCACACTTGGACTAGTTAGAATATTCCCCTGCGTTATATGTAGGCGCTAGATTAATGGGAAATTTATCAAGCACCCGCGTGGTCTTACGTTAGAACTTTCCAATTACAGGAGCCCGTGTATGGCGAGCGGACGGATGACGAATTATTCATTCGATCGCTTTACGTACTATTGTACGGCGTAGAAAATTACGGTATCCGACGAAAATGCGTCGTAAATTAAATTGAAGTTTACGTACCATTCACGATCGGTCACGGAAGTTCGAGCGAAAGGTGGTGTTGGACGTTCACGTTTTATGAGTTTTCGATTTCTTTCAAAGCCATTTATTATCGGGTAATAATGTAAAATCACTGATGACAGCGACAGGAGAATTGTAAATATTTTAATGTAGAATGCGCAACAGTTTCACCGATCGCAAATAAAAGTGGGATTACCATTGCCGCGAATGATTTTTTTTTTTTTAGGGAAATCGAACGTCTTTATAATAATTGATGTAAGCGTTTCTCGTGACAAATTTCATATCGAGAGTATTATTTAGCGGGAAAGTCGCGAACTTGGAATTAAACCGCCGGCGCCGTTCTCTCGGTTCTCGTTCAGCGAATATCGCCAACCTCACGCTAAATTCGAGAAGCATGGCGAACTCCCAAACTTATAAACTGCAATTAGTCGCTTGGAAAGTGACATTTCAATCTACCGATTCAATCGAACGGTAATACCGATGGGCCATTGAAATAAAATATTTTACTCCATCAACGGTGATTAATCTCAGGTTGAAAGACACGCGTTGAACAGAAATTTCTTCAAGCAAAAACGATCGTGCGGATTATATATTTACGCGAAAACGAAGACGGGATTAGCGTGTAATTGAAACGGGAATATTGTTCGAAATTGAAAATGCCAGGCGTCGAGAGTGACAAATAGTGAGTTTTGAAATTGGTTACCTTATCGCAGTGATTTCCAAACTGTTTTGTCTGACGGCACATTGAAATTATTAAACAAAATTCACGGCACCCTTATTATTATTATTATTACTTTTTGTTGGGTTTTTTCAGTTAGATAAAAATATATTTGATTTTTTACATACAAGGAATTCAAAATTTCGCGATACCCAGTTTGCGAACTGGGTCACTACCTTATCGTGAAAAATACATCATTAGACAAATACAGCATAACCGCTTTTAATAATTATGAATCCCATTATCGGGGAACATAAAAACGTTAACCAGCGTGCATTCGTTCGATGGTCTTTCGTTCAATCGGAATTAATAATCAAAAGGCTGCCGAATTATTCTACATATATGTATGCAGTTATCAAGACTAAATTTCTACACGTCGATACAGCGTAGTTCGCGCAACCACCGTACCTTAATTCGCAGCGCCGTTTATCAATTTTAATTACCCGCGCGAGTAATACGTCATGCGTGTATCGTCGCGTCACGCATTTTATTGTTTTGATGGGCAACCAGTATTTCGAAATTTCATTATAACGTCGCAATACCGGGAAACACTACGCGTATGACGAAACATATTTCATTACACGCACGAGGAAATGCCGAAAAGCGTTTCCATAAATACGCTCGTTAGAGAATTGAAAGAAATCGAAGTCTACTTAACGCTACAACTACCAACCAGTCGGTTCGAATTGTTTAAAACTTTGATTTAAATTCACCATTTTTATGTAAGAAAAAACTGTATTTTCAAGTAGTACAAACACGTATAATATTACATGTACATTTCTTAACGATATGAATATTGAAAAAATATGAAGGAAGGTTTTTTTTTTCTAGTGTAACATATTTTATAATTAACCAGTCATCTCGACTGGTCTGGTAGAAATAGGTATACATTAATCGTAGGTAGTTCCAGCGTTAAATAATTCCAAGCACGAATGGGAATAATCTATTGATACGAGAATAAATATAAATCGCGGTTACGATTTTAATTCCATATCGGAGGAAAAACGGGGGGGGGGAACGCGAGGAACGCGCAGCAACGAGGCAAAAAGAGACCAAAGCGGATTTGCACGCGAAAGGTATACAGATTTTAATTTCATAATTACTCCGGGTAAACTCTATTATACCGGGCCGGCGCAATCAAGTCGTCACCTTTTAATCGTTATAACTTTATCGCGAAGATCCCGCCTCGTAACGCAAAGATACACGGACTCGGGTTACGTGCTACTTCGCATTATAAACGTCCCGGGGGCAACCAATTTTGCAAAATTATGGCGACCCCGCCGGTGGTAACATCGGAGTCGTGGAAACGGGCATTAATATCGAGCGCGTGACGTTAAAGTAGTGCCGGGCGACGGCTTCGCACTCGTACAACCCCCCGTACACACAGGATACGAAGCTATCAGTTTTAAGTTGACCGCGCACGAGCTGTTAAGATACGAATACCGAGTTACGGCCTTTCAAATTGATACTTTTGCATGCAAATTCCCTTTTTCGTATCGCAACGTTCCTCACATTTACTTTGAGTTTTAAATATCCTCTTTTGGACGGGGACGAGCGTTTAAAGCTACGCAACGCGAGGTGAAATAAATCGGGGTGAAGTACGTTTAAGGGGAAGATTCCAGAGAATTCGGATAATAAGCTCGACGCGATCGTTCGTGTTGGTTTTCGGCTGTTCCAGAATTTTTCATTAATTCGCCGGCATCGGATTTAAAAAAAAAAAGAAGGGAAAGTTACAACGCGAGGTGAAAGAAATCGAGGTGAAGTACGTTTTAGATTTCAGAAAATTGAGATAATAAGCTTGACGCGATCGTTCGTTTTATATTACGGCAGTTTCAAAATTTGTCATCGATTCGTCGGCAATTGATAAAAAAAAAGAAACGTAAAACCTAGGAGATACGAAAATGAAAATCATTCGAACTTTCGTATCGAGGTTAACTTTGTTGCTCGGCCGTTGTGAAATTTCTATTAAATTCACCTGTCGTGTGCCGTCCAATTAAAATTACAGAGGTATCCGCGTGATACGAAACTATCGGTTTTAAGTTGACCGCGAACGCGGTATCGAAGGTATATCCGGCGAAGTTGGTGAATTTCCGCGGAAAAGGCTGGACCAGATATGTCCTTTTATGAAAACCGATATACTCTCGAGAATCGATACACCTATTCTCGGCGCCAACTCCCCCCCGCACATAATTTCGTACGTAATATCGTGAGAGGCGCGCCGATACTGAATTTCGAAAGTTCCGAAACTCTAGCTCGAACTTCGCCGTTCGAACTCCGGCCTGCGGGGGTTCCTTCTTCTTCCACGGAACGTTAGAAACACCCTTTCGAGTGTTTTTGAGAGTTTTAACTTCTAACCGTTTCGATAAAAGTTTCGAAACTCCGACGATACGCGGGTATTCGGCATTCGTAACGTAGTTGCGAAATTTTGTCCCTGCCGGGCGGGTTGGAGATTTTGCGTTACGCGAATTTCATTAGCGTCGTTTTGGTTATTTTCAGTTTTGTTTTTCCACGGTCACATTTGCAGGTACATTTTAGCTCCCGCCATCCGCACGGTGCTCGATTCAATTATACGTCCGAACGAAATTTGTTTCGAACAATACTGAGCGTCGAAATTGGGAGGAGATAGAGAATTTTCGACATTCTTTACATTTCTTTTTTTTTTCTTTTTTTTTTTACGTTCACGGACGGAGGTTTCTACGCATTTTTTCAAATTTAGAATCTCTACCACGGCTGTATGTCGTTTTAACCGAGACGTACGATTTTGAGACGAACTTTTCTACAAAAATGCGAGTCATTTTTATTCCCGCTAACGTCTATTTATTCGTACGCAAATGATAATCCATAGACTTTATAGCAGTCGCGTTTAAAAAGCTGGTCTCCTTTATTTTCCCGAAAGGGAAGATTCCCGCAAGCGTAATAAAATTATTCCAACCTAAGAGAATAATGAGTTTCGGCAGAAATATGATGATTTCGGCTATTTCTTTTATTCCGCCTATTCGAAACACGCTTTTAGTACCACTCCGAACGTTCCAACGCTTTTTACGCGGCCTGTACGGTACTATCAGCGCTAACAGCGAGTTATGAATACAGACCTAGGTTTCTAAGTGCATTAAATATGCAGCTCTGATAACAGTAAAAGAGATTAAGGGAGTATATAGGAACATAGGTATGTGATACCGCGTTTTATTAGTCGACGCTAACGACTTAAAACGAAGGAAAATACAGTAAGACTACGTGGGAATAACACCCCCTCGCAAAACTTCCGGCAATATTGTCTTTAACCGGTGTACGTACGGGATTAAATAATACACCGCCAACGTATATCCCCCCCTCCGCTTTATCGCAATTACCCGGCGCTAAATTTTCTTACGCGCCAAAACTGAGAAACTGAATGGAAACGACTTCGATCAATTTATTTCCGAGTCGTACGAAAATTCGGTTTTAATATCGAGTACCCAACCGCAGCTCCGATGTACCGAAATGGCATACCGATCGCTTTTCGTTAACGAGAAAATTCAATTATCACCGATACTCCGTGTCTAGCGTTACCGTGCTACTAGTTTAAAAACAGTTCCTACCCGCGGCTTGCAATCGACGCGACGTTACTTATTCGCGGCACGCTCCGCGAAAGCGACACTGACGAAATGGAAGTCCGCGACAAATTGAATCCTCGGAGGATATACCGAGGTCTAAAGAGAATACCGCGCTTCAGAATATCTTCGTTTAAGCATTGATATTTTCGCAAACGAGACTTAATTACGCGACGAGCTTCAACGTCCGTCGGTATTTTTTTGCGAATACTGCGCGAGTGGGACGTGCCCCGTTAGATTCGAGACCGATAATAATCGACGACGATCGAGGAAAACTTTGTTTATTCGATACGAGCAGGTTTCTTTTTTATCTTTGATCAAACTCTAACTTTCCCGTAGCAGAAGTTTTGATCGAAGGGCGATGACGAGAACAGGTGGCAGAAGAGGGGGCGGGGGGGGTGGGGGAGGGGGCGGGGAAAGTACCAAATTGAGGGTTTGATTCTCCATCAATCAAGTCGCCACTTGTGGCAATAACCGCGTCAATATTCCTTATTCCTATCACGCGCCACGAATGCTACGCCGACGAAATGGAAATCCGTGTATAGAATTCAGTTTCGCGGGGAATCGCGTAGGAAATTCGCAAGTTCAAGGAAGAGAGGCGGACGATATTGCTAAAGCTGCCACCTACAGCTGAATCTCGACTCGGGCGTTTCGCTGATTCGATTCGGTATATTCGACTCGAATTAATCAAGGATACCCACCCTTCCAACCTCCCACACTCCCTCGCCCTTCCAACCTAGGCGTATTAAAACCGTAGCAACGGCTAGGAACCATATAACCGTGCTACCTTATCCCACCGCTTTCGACTAAGTTTTATGATATCGTATCCCCGCCGCAATTTCGACTTAACGCGATTATTAATAATAGGTTATTTAATTTATCATCGACGCTGCACTTCTTTGTGAAATTATTGGACCGCTGCCACGGCGTCGCGCGGCGAATCGAAATCGAATCCCTCGATCATCTATTAATCCAGTGGCAGCGATAAGTTTAACGCAACGACGGAAATTAATCATGATCGTCCGTCTACTAAAAACAATCGTTCGTCTATTATTTCGCGTCGTAAATCTGAATTTCCCGTCTCAAGACGGGGATAAAAGGAGCGATTAGCTTTTTTCGCCGGTGAGGAAAAAGTTTTCGCCGTTAGTACGATAGCCGGAGGTCGAAGAAGTTCCGAGGTTCTTTTGAAAGGACGATTTCGAAAAATATGGCGTCAGCGAGTCAGGCACTTCTCACGACGAGGACGAGTCCTTGAACCGGCCAGAGTCCGTGGGACTCGGAAGAACCGCGGCTTTCCCAAGAATGAAAAGAAGTCGAGATGGTAGCGCGGCGAGATAAAACATGTACGGTCTACTGCCGCACTTGCCTCTCCCTGCACTTTTTCGTGTAATATTTTAGACTTTCCACCGAGATCGGCGAACGTTGTTGCGTTTTGGGATTCGCGGGATAATCGAACGATGATATCGCGAACGCGCGAGAGGACGAGTCTCGAAGATGGCTCGATAAGGACGCGGTTGACTGAAAATCAATTTTCGAGCGCGAAAATCCATCCGTCGTGACGCGCGTTTGCTGTAAGTCGAACGATTCGAGTAGGATGAGCTCACGATTAAATCCTATGATGGATATTGTTACGAATCGTGCGCGTACGCGACCTCAAAATAGGTATATTTAAAAATAACGTTTATTGCTAAAAGTACAGAGAGTATAACGGTTCCTTCTCAGAACTCAGAATGCAACAACTCATATTTATAAATTGAATCTCGGCGGCCCGGCAACTAACAACTGCCTATCGGCAATGCCGGACGCCGAGAAGGCAATGAAATACATAGACATTCGTAACGATATGTATTAATTACAAATTTGAGCAGATGATTACTCGTCGTGTTAAGAGGCATGGTTAAAAATTACAAAATGATGTTACTTGAAAGAAGCTTTGCGCCGGATCGCAGTACCTTAACGTCTCGGTTCTTCTATCTCCGGTGTGACTTTGACCAGAAAAAGCTGTCGAACTCCAACACCATACCACTCTGGAAGTATAAAACTGAGTAATCGCGTGGGATCGTATAAAACATTATCGATTGCGCGAACGAAAAAGCAACGAAATCCCAACGGCGATCGGCGAGGAAAACCATCCGCCGTTAGACGCGAGCAATAACCAAGCACGTGTACGGCACTCGCTAACCGATCTGCTCCGGATCAATCATAATTAAGCCGCAAATGAACTTAACTCTAACCCAACTTCCATCAGCTTCGATAAACCTTCCGCCATGAAATTCCAAAATCACAACAGACGGGTTTGTTGGATTATTCGCGTACATACCTGTAGAACGCTCTCGATCCTACAAACTAAATATCAATGCGTTTCAATTAACGATCATAATTAGTCCGCGAATAAAGTTGACTCTGACTCAACTTTCATTTGCGTTGATAAAATATCCACCATAAAATTCCTAAATAACAAAAGACGGGCTGCTCGTAATCTACAAATTAAAAATCAATGCGATTCAATTAACGATCACAATTAATTCGCAAATAAAGTCGACCCTAACTCAACTTCCATCGACGACAATAAACCATCCGCCATAAAATTCGAAAATCTCAAAAAGACGGTCAACGTTCGCGTACTCGCGGAACGCTCTCAATTCAACAAACTAAAAATCAATCCGATCCAATTAACGTACAGCGAGGTGAACATCGTCACCCATCCGACGTAATCGTACGCGTGCCAAGGTGATTCCCACTTCGCCCGCGTTTCGCGTATACGCGTCAGAGAGACGGCATGGAAATCCGTGCGCGGGCATCGGAGAAACCAAATAAGAGGCCGAGGGATCGTGTCGGGTGCTCGCTCGTTAAAGGGGGGGGGGGGGGGGGGGGGTAAAGCGTTTACAGTGCCGTGTTTCAGCCGGGGCAGCAATGTGAAACAGTTACACAATTATCGAAAAACCATTACGTCGACGTTGGCCGGTAACGGTATGTACGCAGGTAGGTGTGCTCGCGCACGTATTCGCGTGCGTGATATCCCCCATCCTCCCCCCTTCCCACACCCCTTCGCCTCTTTCCACCACCATCGCCATTCTGGTAAGCAGACGAACCCGTGATTTATAACTCTGGCTCCTCGTAAATATACGCGCGACAATATATCTTTCGTAGTTGTCGCGAGAGGGTAAGCACGCTTTTCGAACGAGAGTTCCTTTTCCCTTTCTCCTCCTTTCCTTTCCTACCTGACTCTCTCCCGCTTTCCCCCCCTCCCCCCTCCACCTCCTTTTACACCGTGTTTTTCGACGATCGCGCCGGTGACTTACAGAGAGAAACGCGTGGAACGCGACCCGAGTGCCCGGGTAGACCGATCGAGTTTACGATCATCGTAAAATAAATCAATAAGCGGGGGTTTAAGGGTCCCGCGCGCGACGGGTTCGACCGCCACGCCCGGAATGGAAAATGATTTCTTTTTTTCTTCTCCTTCTTTCTTTTTCTTTCAGTTAGTTTTTGACGTCCCTGTCGCGCCGCGATTATAACAGAAATTCTGTGGGAATAAATTTGCTCTTTTTTTTTTTTTAAGATTCACTCGCGTACGAACTCGGTAGCGTGGAAAGTCCGAGAGGTTCTCAGCGGGCAATTAATTTGATAAGAAACCACGAGCAACGGTCGCCTTCATTCGACGTTCCCTTCACGTACCCGGAGAATATAAATATCAAAAGTTCCATAACTTTCCGCGGAATACGCGAATTTCATTCCGATAAGGTAATCTCTCGTTTCGATAGGAAACCGCGCGGAGCTGCCTTTACTCGACGTTCCACCTCCCGACCTAGCCAGAGAATATAAATACTAATCGTGGGAGTCGCCTAACTTTCCGCCGAATATTCGAATCTCACTTCCAACGCGGCGATCCTTCATCGGGCATAATTTTTAATCGCCGTACCGCGGCAAAAATCTTTTAAAATCCTGTCGCAAGCGAGATTCGCGAGGAATTATCGAAGCGAACACTCGTAAATCGAGACGCGTTTGCAACTCCCCGCGACAGAGTAAATAAAGCGTTTTGTGCCCGGTGTATAACTCTTTTCCACCAATAAATATTTATGACCGTAAAAGGCCGGCGACGCTTTATTATGTTTTGCCCAAGTTGAAAGGGATCTCCTTAAAATCGTCGTGACCCTAGTTACGTTACGTATTTGAACCGAGGCACTGCGGGCTAGAATCGTTATACGACGCTGTAAATCTTAATTCTTCTTGCATCTCTCGGGCATACATCATCCGCGGGGTTTCGGGCTTATCTTTAGTGCCCCGGTGTTAAAGTCTCTGTTGTAAAGGTGTTTCCGACAGCCGGTACTGAAAGCTTACGAGAGCGAACCTAGGCCTCTTTTTGTCACCCATTTTTATCTGCCCTCTGTACCAACTTACACGGATTTTCGACGTTCGTCCGATGAGCGTAAAGTAACGGTCTTACTCGATCCACCTTGCGCCCCCGTACACGCCGCGACGGCGGCGTCGGCGGCGGTGGGGGCCCGAGCGAATCCGCTGACTAAAGAATAAAATAAATAAGAAATTGATGGTGTTACGCGTGACGTTGATTAATGCGCATTTGCGCGCGGTACGTTTGCGTTTAACGGATATTCGTAACGCGCCCGGCAAAACTTTTGGCCGGCTTATCGTCACTTACGCGAAATTTAATCAGATTTCGATTTTCAAATCGCACGCCGCCGACGATAACCGTCAGAACCCCGTCGAGACTCGCTCTCTCTGTCTCTCTCTCTCTCTCTCTCTCTCTCCGTCGACTATAATTTTCAGCGAACAACTACGACAAATAACGGCCGTCCAATTATGGCAACTCGTTTCGGACGAGTGTTAACGCTTCCATAAAATATGCGGGTCCGATAACCGCTCCCGGTAACCTAAGAATTATAGCATACGGGGGGCGGGGGAGTACTCAGAAAAAACCGACGAAAAACAAAACAATTATCCTACTCGCTTGCAACGTAACGCGGGGAGCGTCGTGCCAATTCGATTTTAACCACGCGATTATTGCGTACCGATATTATTTCATTAACCACGACGATCGTTACGGATATATTTTCAACGACAATTCAAACGCGATCGATCCGTTCGATCTTGTCTCGTATAATCGTTAACGGTCGAACGATCGAAAATTCATCGATGGCACCAATTAATCGGCGTCGTCGTCAAATCTCCTCGATCCGCGGTTCCATATTCCGTAATAGCGTAACGAAAACGTTTCGTCGCGAAACGAAACCGTCCACGATACACGTATACCTAACGCGAAACGACCAAATATCCTTCGTCCCAGCTGTACTCGCACCTTTCTCATCTCTGATATCACAATTCACCCGTTTGGCAGCTCGAGAGCCTCCGTGTTCACCCCCCACCACCACTCCCCGAGCAAAAACGCCGCTGGATTCGCAATCCTCCTCGAGTCACGGGACTGCCAATAATTTATAATGAAACGCCGTATCTTTTGTTGCACGGAGAAATTGATTATTGCCTGTTGTTTCCTCGCCAGCGAATCAAATTTCACGCTTGTAAATCATGTGGGTTTAATATCGCCGTGGCTCCGCGCCGGCGTTGCAACGCCGTGCAGCAAATAACCCACCTCTCTCTCACTCTCTCTCTTTTTTTCTTCCTCTTCTTCTTCTTCTTCGCTTTCTTTTTTTTTTTTTTATTGTTGCTCCTATCTCCGAAACTCTCCTTCTCCGCCATCATCGCCGCGTGCATCCACCCACATCCCCACCATCGACGGTCTACCCTACGCATTCGCATATACGCAACACTTTTATCTCCCCCCACCCCCACACCCTCCCTTACCCCACTCTGTCCCTTTGCGATCCCTTCTCCGGCCTCTTCATCTTTCCGTTCTGCCAGCTACTACCTCCTCCATCGTCCTCTTTCGCGACGTCGTTCGCTATTATCCCGTTCCGTGACCAAACGACATAAGACACGTTCACGTTCTTGCCCCGCTATCGGTGAGCCGGGAGTTACACCTTCTGACCTTGAGAGTTAATGGTCTTGGCGAAAAGTATAACGTTCTCGATAAACGCTCTTCGTGGTGGTCGACCCTATGATAAACAGTTTTTGTCGATACCGTGCGATTTTCTCGCGTGAACTGAACCCGACTCACCCTCTGTCCCGCCCCCCCCCCTTTCCCCAACCCCCCGCAACCTGTTTTCTTGCTCGGCCGATTAAGACTTTTAGTGCCCTCGTAGACGTTTTTTTTTTTTTTTATCGCGAGATAGGTGACACGGGGGGAAATTGACAAGCATTGCATCGCGTGTTATAAAGGTTTTTCTTTTCTATTCGGTGTTGTATTTTCAATTTTACCCGTTTCGCACGATTATGGGTCTTTGAGGGTTAAACGTTTAGTTGTCGAGTGAAATTTTGATATCCGTTCAGTTGCGTATTATAATCGTCGATTCTTCATTTGTAATCACAAAAATAAAAAAAACATAAACAATTGTTGGAGCCACGATTTTTTGTTACGGCAGGTGAACGACGATCGCGACTGCGGAAGAGTAAACGAAAATATACATAGATGCCCTCGATCGTGGGAAATTTAATTACAGTTTATCGAGCGTAATCGCGTAATGGGTGGCTGCGAATCAATTTGGATAACTATGCTAACGAACCACCCTTTTATTTTCGTCGGTGCGTTGTTACGCGCGGCAATAAAGCTGCACGCCACGAAACCCGGGCGATATGATTTATACCGGTTTAACGTTACACGAGGTATTTCAATGTGATATTAGTTAACAACTGGTACAGGTAATCTTGCGCAAGCCTCAATTAGAGCCCCGATAGTAGCGCTGATAAGCGCGATAGATCGATCACGATTTCTGCACTTGCATGTCCCGCGCAAGCCCATTCGTATTTATAACAGCTGTACGCCGTGCAGGACATTTATTGTCGCAAACAATGAAACCAGTTTCGATTGACGATCGAAAGGAGCGTAGATTAATTTCGCCGATATTCCGCGTCCGGTCGCACGACTAACCGATCGCAGCCGTAACTCTATCGGCGACGGAAAGAGGTTTTGTAAGTTAACGCGTTGATCGCCGCGTCGGTCATATTTGGATGACGCGAGAGTTTCCGTACCATCGTTACGGAATACTGAATTTGATTGATATTAGCGTTAAGGTTATTAACGTGTCGGGCGTGTAACATAAATTTGGTTGACGCGGCGATCAACGCGTTAACAGAGTTATCCGATGTAAACGTAATTAAGTACAATGCAATTAAAAGAGAAATTACGCGACAATCGTTGCTTCTTGTTCGCGCAGCGTGGCTGAAAGATTCAAGTTCTGCACGAAATCATAATTAACTTTCCAATATTTAATTTGCATTTCTATTCTGGATTATGGAATTCCTGAAAATCAGAGAAAGACGAACACAGAGAAAGGGATACTTCTATTACCCCAATGGAATGCCAGAAGTCCACGTTGAGAAGTAAATTACGGAACCTCGTTAAACAAAAAAGATCATTCGCTAATTTACCTGGACGTCGATCGAACGATTAATAAAAACCTTCGACAATAAAGTTGACCAAAATCGCGTGTGAGTAAAAAACAATCGAGAAAGTGAAATCAAAATACAACAATTACATAACATTTCTCGGTAATTATCCTTTACGGTTCACCGCGTAACTGTGTAAGAACGATTCGAGAGAGAGAGCTCGGACCGAGAGTCATTTATCCGCCATCAAACATCCGATTAAACAGCTCGACGAATTCAAATAACTCGTTCGCGGAAGCGAAACGACGTTAAAGACCCTTAGCGCGAATCTAGCCGCGACACACGAAAAGGCGTAACACGGATGATTTCTAAATTGAGTTCGCGCCACTAATTCCGTGCGCAAAGGAAGAATCGTGAATAAGCAGCTGGGAATGAGTCGGCGTATTAAAAGGCTCGAGCAGCCACGGCACTGAATGAACGGTTGACGATTTTCAACAGCTCTCGAGCCGGTGTCAGAATCACTTTCTACCAATCACTCCGTGGCTGGCAACGGGGGAGCGCTGACTGTGCGCTCGATACGATGAATGCGATCATTGTTATTCCCCGCCATTCAAGATCTACCTACGCCCGCGTTGATTCGTACCGGAAGCACACTTTTGTACGTTCGGCGAATCCCGTATCGTGCGAATCCCGGCCGCTCGAGTGCTCGTCGAGCCTCTCGCATTATAATTGACCCTGACCCCGTTGTGTCCGCGGCGTTACGATTTTTTTTTTTTTTTTTCTGGAATCGAGCGAGGCGGCGAGTCAGATTATTGGACCGTGCGACGAGAAAGATACTCGAACGACGAGAGTCGATGGAGAATAATTTTAGATTGATTTACCGTCTCGATCGGTTTGTCCGGGTATCTTTACGAGTGGCAATTAGCATAAGCCTCGTTTCGTTACCGGTAAATGGAGCTCATTGTTATTCTCTCCTAGATAGAGCTCGAAGGACGTTCGTATTTACTCGAGAAATCGCTCGATCACCGATCGTGAGATAGAAATTCTGTGAGATAACGACAATCGTGCGGGCACCTCCCTGTCGTGGTATTTAAAAAATAAAAAAAGAAGGAGGAAGGAAAAAAAAGAACGAATGAAAAGAAAATAGTCCACTCTCGTTTACGGCGGACTGTTTATAAATTCTACCGTACCTGTCCTCGGTAACTGCATAAATCACTGGTACGCGGAGGTAAAGGAATGCCTTTCACGCCGTGAATGCGATCATTGTTATTCCTCGGCCATTCGATTTGATTGCGCTCGCGATGACCAAAGAACTGAATTCTTAATGCTCGACTAACGCCGGCTTTATAACGCAGGAAACACCCGTGGCACCGGGGGATGGGAGAAATGGGCGTTGATAAGCGCCAGTCATCGTGAAAGTATTAATATTGTGTTGACATCGACGTCAGTATTAACCCGTACGTAACACGTTGCACGGCACACGTTTATCGTCCTACGTTGTACAACGATTCTCCTACATTTATCATTAATGAACGACGAGCGGGCAGATCGCGGGAGATTGCTTAATCGGGAAAATATTCAAAATTCAACACCGCGGCGTCCATTAGATAGAAGGAACGTTTAAAGGAAAATTAGAATGTTCGCTCCGTAACTCGATGAACTGATCGGTTTCGATCTACGAGACGTTGATGGTCCGTTGACAAGATTTTTCATTTCTTGGTGACAACGTAAAGTATAGAAATTATAATAATCTCGAAAATGATTACATCTCGATCTTCGAAATGTTGCTTTAAAAATTTCTCGTTCTCGGGGATATATTCAAGATACTTGGTACTTTTCGTTTTTTGTATATAGCAAAATACGTATCGATTGGACGTCGTGAGGTTTGAAAATCATTTTTGTCGTTACTAGAATATCTAGGAAATAATAATTCCAAAAATGATTACATTTCAATCTTCGAAAGGTTGCTTTAAAAATTTCTCGTTCTCGGGGATATATTCAAGATACTCGGTACTTTTCTTTTTTTGTATATAGCAAAATACGTATCGATTGGACGTCGTGAGGTTTGAAAATCATTTTTGTCGTGACTAGGATATCTCGGAAATCACACTCTCGAGTTTCAAACGTTGCAATTCCCGCAAAACTTCTTCGCCACTTCCTTACTAATCGCTATCGGATGAATCCAGGACGCATCGTTTTGTTCGTTAAAATATAACGAGGAAGACGGTACGAGGAAAGATAAATTTAAAAATCCATAAACCCACGAAAGACACGTTTAACCGAAGAAAATCGTGTGGCAGGCATCGAGAAGTAAAAACTGCCCGGGGGTCTCCCGGACCCCATTTTTTTCCCACCAATCATTCCTCTCAGGGTGCAAGAAATGTGATAACGTCTACACCTTTTCCACGCACCCTGCAGGTTCAGTCCACCCGATTCGGCGTTTCCCTAAATCGTCTGGGCCAAAAGTGGGCCCCGGAGATTCAGGACCGATTGATGTCAAACTTGGACCCAGAAAGGACCCAATTCCTAAAACTAAAACCTTAGAAAACGAGAAACAACAAGAATTTAACTAAATAAAAGCCCAGAAAATGGGAATTTGACTAGGATAAAACCGCAAAAGGGGTAATTAAACTAAATAGAACCGCGAAAAAGGAAATTACATTAAAAAATGAACAGAAGCTCTAAACTCCGACGGTAATGAAGCCCTCTCCGAGTGTAAAAACACCTTGCCACCTAGTCGAATAACTAAATAGGCAAAAACCCGTTTTAACAAAAAAAGGTTGCTTATTCGCTCCCATTCTTCCTGCTAAAAGAAAGGTCCTTTTTTACGGGAAGGCTGACCCGTGTCTCCTGGACCCCCAGGGTGCGACTACAGTCCTGAAAACGACCCGATTTCTTTCCCATCTAAATATTTCGTACCGCTCTTTGCGCCACGATATACCGTGTAACGCGACCGGCCAATCTGCCGTATTCAGTTTCCGGATCGTTAATAGCGCCGATATGAATTTTTCAGCTGACCGGATTTGGGTTGAGCTTTCGGATGAATGTCATCGTTTGTCGTCGTCCCGTTACCGGGCGTGCGAGTGCAAGCCAAACTAAATCTGGGAGTACGAACAACGGGAACATCGTCAATACTACATTCGGTTTATCGTTTCAACGAGCTTACAACCGGCCGAATCGTTAATCCGTGTAGGCGCGTATCCGCGTGTACGCTTGATTTTACGTGAAACGGTACCGACACATCGATCGTTGTAGTATCCTCCGGCGCGGGGTTATATTAAATTATCGACGCTTAAATGCGCCAAGTTCGCCTCGGGTATGTATAGTTGTGCCCGATGCCTGTAACAGACAGTAGCATTCCTCGGTCAATTTGATTTTCCACCAGCGACGGAGTTTTCGAAACGTAGGAGCGTATCCAAAGTTAACTCGAAGACAGAGTTCGCAAATTGAGTTTCCATATTCTTGCCGTAGCGTAGTTGCAATTTCTCTGGTACGGATGGAAGAAGTGCGTCGCATTGTTTTGCAAATACGGCACAGATAGCTTTTACTATTATTGCATTTGTTACGAAGCGTATAACGCGAATGTATTTTCATTCGTCCTGCTCGTTTCGCGCTGCGAGTCAGGCCGATACCGATATTGCGCGCGTCTCTTGTTTTTCGTCTGCAATTTCCAACGTTACCCCCTTTAAGGGAGATCGTGGGACGTAACCGTCGTTGACGTTCGATCGAAACAATAAATCCGATTATGCATCGATAAACGTATTACGAGCGTGCACGCTCGCCACTTACGTTATTACCAAGTTAATTACTCCGCGAAAGGAGACAAAGGGGGCGGTACGCGGTACCATACTTTTCAAATACGCGCGCCGTATTATTTAAATCGTAAACCTACCGCCAATTATCCCGCCTAATTCGGACCAGCTTTATTATCCAACCGAAGTAACCGCGCATTAATAATGATTGCATCCACCGACAAATTTAATTACTTTTCTCGTACGCGCGAGAAACATCCTACCGGAACCGCGCTCACACCTCCCGGTTCGCCTTTCCGTCGTGCCGCCACCTCCGGTCGAAATTAACCACCTTTCGCGCGGCCCGGCGAATTGTTGTTAATTAATTCAGCCAGAAAGCAGGGAATACAGGGATCGGTGTCGGAGCACACACGTTCGTCAACAAAGACCACCCCCTTCCCCTCCCCCCTCCCCCCCCCCCCAACCCCGTCCCCCCAACCCCCGGCAATTAATTAACCAAAGTGGCCCCGTTGAGGTTGAGGCATTGTTGCAGCCTTGCGACCGGCCATTGTTTGGATGCAGGACAGCAGCTCGCGACTACCTGAAACCGTGTCCTTGTTTCCGCGTCCTTGCGCCGATACAAACTTCCTGCCTGTCACCGAGTACGACGTCGCCGTGTCTTTCGACGATTCGGTAACCATTGTTACCGGCATCGTAAACGCTGCTATCAATTACGTATTCGCGATTTATCGTCAGCGTAAAACGGCGATTTTACGCCGGTAAGCATCGCCCCCTCCCCCCACCCCCTTTATCACCACGCTAATCCGTTTCGCCGATTATCGCGACCGATCAGTACGATCGTAAACTGCAATTTGCGCCCCAATTATCGGATCGTTGTTCGCGAGATAACGCTCGGACGCGTTTCGTTACACTGATTTTCGCGCCGGCGATCGGTGGCTCGACGGATCATCGGTCAGAGCTGTCGTGGGAAGATAGTTTCGCGTGGCTCGCCGCGAAGGGATAATAAGTGGTCGGGCGGTGCGGCGGCGATGCGGACGACGAGCGGTCTAACGTTGAAATTAGAATATTAATCAACGGCTCGAACGACTCTGCCCCCCCCCCCCCCCCTTCCGAACGATGGAACTCCGGGGCTCGTTCCTCTTACTTTCCTCGGCGAGTCTAACGGGGGGCGAGAGTCAACGCCAGCCGCGTTAACGTGTTACTTTAAGAGGTGGAGCGTGGGCGCTCCTTATCGTATTAAACGAATTAAATGTGCGGCGTAAATTTTATTTCATGGCGTCCGGAGGGTGCTAAGAGGGGCGTAAAAGGAGAAATAAGTAGGGAAGCACCGACTCGGAGAGAGGTAAGCAAACGAGGGAATCGAACGTGGCGAAGGAACGAAAGCTATTCACCGCTCCTTTCGATAACTTCTCGCTCGTTTTCTTTTTTCACTCTCTCTCCCTCTCCCAACCCCACCGATCTCCCCCTCATCGAGAACGAGAGCCCGCTAATGTAACTGCCGGAGCGGGAGAGCCAATGGCGGAGAGGCGGGCAAGGGAAAAAAATGTAATTACAACGGAGAATGATAATGAAGTTTACATTTTAATAACCTCGCCGTGTCGCCAGATGGTCCCGAATGCAATATTAATACCTCCCGTCGCTGCGTTTACAGCCACCGTACAACGAAGCCCGTTGAAGGTCCGGCCGCGAGTTTCTCGTTCGCGCGGGTGCTCGTGTGCGGGAACGGACACTCGCGTAAACGTCGACCGTAACACCGAGGCCCGCACACGTACACCCGCGCGTAGCGTGGGTACGCGGAAAGGAAAAGAGAGTGCACGGGGTGTTATTGCATTTCACAAAGAATGCAGTCCACGGCGTCATAATATATTTGCGACCCGTGCAGCGACCCGGGGGCTATACGTCGACGAGCCGACGAATGCTTCCCGACGCCGACGACGCGAATCTAATTTATAAGTTATGAGAGGCCGCGCGTACGCGACGATCGTCCCTCGGCAATTTTTTTTTTCTTCTCTTTTCTCGTTTTGTTTTTCTTTTTACCGTTGAACTCCAGCGCGCCGCACGCCGCGCCAAACGGACGAGTTTCAATTTGCAATTGTACGTATGTACGTGTCCGCGCCTCGAATACTCGCGGGTTGTCGTAACGAGACAGATTTACCAATGAGCTGGGCGCGTGTCTCGGCTAGCAGATTCTTGGACGCGGAATGCATCACCGATAAGAGTACCTGAGCCTCCTACGGTACAAAAGTTAACGAGTAAACGTTTCCTCCTCGAAGCTACCGATGGAATTTCATTTTAATAACGACGATCGCTTCGACCGTTCGCGAAGTAGCGTCGAAAACGTTGCGCGGTACTGTCGAGAGACGAGGTCTTGTCTCGGGCCAAGTACAAGTACGCGAGACTGGATAACGACTTCCATTTTTTTTTTTTTTTTAATAACTTTGTAACTCGATCGGCGATAGGAATATTGTAATAATTTCTCGTCCCCCTATCGATGATATTTAAAATCAAAATTGACCAAGAACCAATCGACGGATCTAGCGTTAAAGCGACGAGAATTCCTCGCTCGCCTCGTCGCACCGTATCGTATTAACAGCGTTTTGTCTTCGGATTAACGAGATATTTAAACGGACGAGGCAACGCTGATTCGTGTTCTAACGAGGAAAGGGGAGCGCTAGGAACCCCCTTTACGACTCTCAAACAACGATAGTTACTGTCATTTAGGTCGGACAATTCCAATTACCGCGGCGACCTACGCCGGGTACGCTGGGATCGTCATCGGCAACCGTCGGACGGGGGGGGGGGGGGGATTCCGATAGGAGAAAAAGGTACGAAGGCTGCACGCGATAAACCCGTAACTAGATCCACGTAGGTGTTCCGCCCCAACATTTTCCCGTAATTATCGAATCTCGTCGACAGTGAAGGGGGGGAGGGAGATAGAATAGGAGGGGAGAAAGAAAGGCGTTGCGGGAGGGAGGCAAGAAGCGCTAGTTGCGAAAGTAAATGGCTGACGGCAAGAAGTAAGTGCCCGGAATGATTAGAGAGCAAGGAGTAGAAGATACCGTTCATTAAGTCATTTTGCACAGTCGAACCTCCGCCCACTCGGACGGGTAGGTGAGCCGAGGGACGCGGTGGGAGGAGGAGGAGGAGGAGAAGGATGCGGGGGTGGGGAGCGGTGGAGGGGTTGAGTCGCTGCCACGGGGAGCGAGGCGCGCAAAGCAAACTGGCTGCCAACTCCCTTTAGTAAAAAGTAACATTAGCCTCGTCGAGCCTAGAGAGGAGAAGAGGCACGGCCCCGGGAATCTCTTTCTCTCCTTTTCATCGCCTCTACCCCACCGTCGTCCCGTCTTCCTCGTACCTCCGTTCCCACCCCACCCCACACCACCTCCCCCCCCCCCCTCGCCTCGTTTACGCTCTTCCCGCTACCTGCGCGCGCCCTTCCTTTTCCTCTGTCCCTACGCGAGTACCACCGGCAGCCCGACCCTCTCGCGCTCGCCGTTTCCGCGTCAACTCGCACGAATGTATTTAGGGCTCTTCCAGTGCTCTCTCGCTTCGAGCCAGTCCGATGCTAATTAAGCTCCCCCTCCGCGGAAGTTTACTAAACTCTAGCCGTTGCCGTTTACTGCAATTTTGTAATCTAGAGTGGTTTAACGGGAGAGACCGTTGGACGCGGGGTAGTATTAAATTATTATCGTTAATTCGCTTCACAAAGAGCGAGGGGGAGGAGGGGGTGGGAGGGAGGAGAGGTAACTCGAAGTAGCGAAATAGCGATTGCTTGCTGGGAAGTAGGGAAATCTGGACGCAGAAATGGATTTAAAGTCGAGTAGAGGTGTCCCCCGACGAGCTTTTCGAACAACGAGTACATACACGCTTCAACGTACCGGCGTACACTATTTTATGACTATTTTTTTTTTCCCCTTGTCCCTCGCGTGCCGACGTTTCAACGTCGAACCGAGTTTATAAACCGTTTCTAAATTGGAACGAGTTACCGCTAGCCCGTTGACGGCTTAAACTCGCGTCGTTGAGTCCTCGGTCAACGCTTTCGCTAATCTCGCTTCGTCGACGACGAGTCGCTCGCAGCCCCTCGCATGCGTAGGGAGAAGGCGTATGTATACATACACGTATGTATGCGGCGGGACGTCGGACGATCCCGCGAGTGCGATGGGGCCATTATCGTATTCCGCGCGTATCGTATCGAATTTATGGCTAATAAAGGCCGATCGAATAACAGGGGCCCCGTGGGCCCCCTGAAACGTCCGAACGTCAGCCCGCGCGCGCGGAGGTAGGACCGGCCGGGACCCTTTACTTCATTTTCTTCTCCGCTCGATACCACGGGGTTCGCCGAGCATCAACGTAGTTGGCTCCGCTTTACGGTCATGGCAGTTGGCAGTAGTAGCAATTGATATGCATGCCATTGATATACGAGGGCGTATTTCACGATCTTGGCAGACCCGCGAGGCCCTACGGTTTGTTATCTCGCGCGTCTCTCTCTCTCTCTCTCTCTCATTCGCTCGCTTTGCCTCGTCTCCTCCCGTTTCACCCTTTCGCCTCGACCAAGCCAGATCGGCTACCAATACGCGCGAGTGAATTATGCTCGCCCTTTGTTAAGATCCCTGACGTGTCTTTGATTGGAAGCTGCGCTTCCTCGAAAAGAATAGCCGAGCTGCGGGAAGATACGAGATACCTTTGACCCGAGCCACCGACCCCTCGAATAATGTCTACAAGCCGAACGAAATTTACTTTCTAACCGGTCGTGAATTTTCTGGATAATAGAGGGGGAGGGGGAGGGGTTGGAAGGTGAGGGAGCTCGTAAGCTTCGGTGGCTCGTTTATTTAAGACGGGGAAAATGAAAGAGTAGTTTCACCTTCCAGCTAGTTTAGGCGTTGTCTCCATCGAAACGTCGTACGACGTGAGCCCGGGGAGGAACGTTAGGAACGAGATTTTGCCCGAGATTGTACGGTATTTCCGCATTGCTCGAGTATCGAGGACGGCGCGGCGGGGCAACGTTGAAATAAAATACAGTCGTTCGCGACGGTATTGGTGACTCGTGAGGCGGATTACACGAGCGAGTTTCTATTGAATAAATTCATGAGCGTCCCGCCAACAATCGACTATAAATTACGTACTCATTTTCTTAATATTCGCGACGCGCGTTTAGATCCGGGCCAAGGTATCGGCGGTTTTACCCCCGTCCGAAGAGTTATCCGGCAATGTTTTATCAATCGAGCCGAATACCGCGGAACTCCTATCGACGAACTCGTCGAGTATACATATGTATATCCCGACGAAGTAGGTAGTCGTAATATTAGTTTTGTGGTACGCATCGCTGGGAGTCACCGAAAAAATTCCGAGCGGATATGAATTCTCGGAAAACGTTGAATAGTCCGTCTATTTTACGCCGGGCGTACGTACGAGCACCGTTCGTGAGTATGGAAAAATGTCACCAACTTTATCAAGAGTCACGCATTCCCAGAAGGCTTATCATCGCTGCCGACCTAATTATAATTGCCGTTCTGTGTTCCAGGCCCCGTAATGATAATACGTTTCCGTATTTCACGTTATACATCGCCGATGAATACCTAGAAGACGTGGCCATCTCTGATATACTCCTTTTTGCCGGTTGTATTAAAACTCTGATATACTCCTTTTTGCCGGTTGTATATTGTATAAAAACTAAAACCCGCACGACACACCGAGGCGCGAATTACTTCGACGCGAGATACGTAACTTCGACACGGAGAACCTTCCCGTGAAATTTTCTTACCTGCCGCATTATTTAACGTCGCACCCGAAGCGACGTATTAATTCGACGATAAAGCGTACGGGTGCAGGTTGTTCGGGAACGTTTAGCGTTTCGGGGGCGGGACGAAAATATTTTTTAGCACGAGCTCTCCTTTGTCTAATCAACAATGTTACAGTGACGAAATTCGCACCATGGTATCGGCGATACGAACAAAAATATACAACGTACTCATAGAATTATTTGAGCGTGGAATAAATATTGAATCGATAAAACCTCGACACTCGATCGTTGACAATAGAGTTCTACGGAAAATACAAATTATTTCTATCGCGTTCGCTGATACTCTGCAACGGGTGTTTATTAACATTTAAAAAGAAGAAAAACAGGTTTTACACTGAATTTTCCAACCGTTACGCCGTTTCAATGGGTTTTCAATATCCAAATATACTTTTCTACCGAGCGGACGCAATACCCTCGGTAGAATAAAGCCGGTCGAATTTTTCCGGAAAACTTGGACGTGGTTCTCGCGTTGAAGTTTTAACGGGAGACGGACTTGCTATAGCGTTCGTCGAAGGACGATAGCGGTCGTACAGAAGTCATTTATCGGATGAACACTGTTCCAAAGTAAGGAGGAAAGAAGTCGACTTGGGAGGGTGCGGTTTGATGTGGTGTTTAACCGCGGCTAAAGGTACGCCCATTAAATCAATGGCGAGCCCCTGGCCTCTCTCTTCACCAAAGAAACTTCAAAAGACGTTTTTGCGTTGGAATACGTGCCAGAAGATATCGTGAGCATCGGTGGCGGATAGCGAGCCGACGGTACTACCCCCCACCCAGCGAAAAGATAAGGTTTCCGTATCACTGATTCGTTTTCTGTACTCCGAATTTAGCTTCTCGATTCAAAACTGCAAAGAGCGAAGCTAACGAGTGAGGTATTAAGATGTATAGGCAACCCCCGTGTAACACGGCACTCCTGTAACACTGTTTTTTTTGTTCGATTAAAAGAAGTTTAAAGTTTAACCCTCTGCCATGCTCTTAAATATCACGTAGTAATGTGATCGGCAGCATTTATAAAAATTTGTGTTTAATTGTTTTAAACCCATATTTCGGAGGATTTTTTGTATAATCGATGGTACATACTATAATATACAAACTGGTTGTAAAATTTGTTTCGATAATCCTGATCACAGAAATTCAAGAAAAAGAACTCTGATCGTACAAATTTAAACTTACGCTATTTTGTGTCTCAACGAGTAACTTTAAAGGTATGTACATAAGCGTCCAATAAACAAAAACTTTCGTTTAGCAGTGCTATCCGCCCGAGGTTCGCGCGATTCTCAAACACCGCCGATTAACCGACCGTATCAACGAGAGGAACGAGAGATACCGATACTCGAGGTACCGATTAATTCCATCGGCATTATTACAAGTAGACTAATCATATTTTATCGTTCGACTCACGGGTGGCATCGCGATGTTTGATAAATCATTCGGGCTCTGTCCGGGGCCAGCAATTTGCCACCAGACTGTCATTATACCCGCCGTTCCGTGGTATGAATCATTCCACCGGTGTGCCGTATTCTTCGTAGACACCCAACGCGAATGTGTATCGGCCTCACTCTCGCCGTGCCTCGCGCGTACGCACTCACGCGCAACTCACGAGCGCACGCACGCACGCACGCACGCACGCACACGTACCCACCGCAAAAAAAAAAAGATTTAGGATTCAACCGAGCGGCGGGTCGGTCGATCAGCCGAGCAACAATTTGTCGTCGCGTGGGCGTTTCGGAATCTTACGTATCTCCCTCGAATGCTATCCGTTGGCTAGCCGGAGTATTCACCGCTCGTACGCGGCCGTCTTCGTGTCGGCGGCCGACGCGAGCGAATACTACGTACGCACGCAACGCGCCGGCTCGCAATGTGCGAGAAGGTAACACCGACGAGACCGCGCTGAAACGAGGCCGCAAACGTGTGCAAACACCGACACGGACACAACGCGCGCACACGTACATACATCCGTCCGGTAGTCGGATCGGAGAAAACGGAGTGGCTGTCTGCCGTTGGCTTTTCGCCCATACGCCCACGCAAGACCCCACTGCGCGCTCTTCTCCAAACATGTCCCGAACTTAGAACAACGTCGCCACACTAATCCCTCCGATATCCAGACAGGCGCGCCGGGGAGTGATTCTTTCCCGTATTTTCCTCCGGGTACCCTCGCTGGGATCTCTCCCTCCTTCTCACTCTGGCGTACTCACGCGGATTAAGGGTGAGGAGAGAGAGAGAGACAGAAAAAGACAGAGAAAGACCGAGAGAGAGAGAGAGAGGGGGGGGGAGGAAAAGGGTGGTGGACCGGCGAACGTGCCGAAGGGCCAGTAGACTCGGAGATCCGAGCTTCGATCATCGTGTCGTTAGATTAACTTTGCTACGCGACTCGGGTAGCGTAGGATACACCGGTAGCCCGTTATTTCGTATCGGTCTGTCGGATGGAGGGAAAAACCACTGAAAAAAAATGGTCAGCTATTTATACTATTTCTCGGCGAGATGTAATTCTTATCGCGATGGGATCGATCGGGCTTGAATCCTCTTTCCGTTCCGTCGTTTTTCCTTCAGTCTCTCGTCGCTTTGTCGCGCGCATTCGTCTCGAGACACTCGTTCTTTTCTCTCTATTTTCTTTCTTTTTTTCTTTTTTGTTACCGTCTCGACGGAAAATTTACCGAGAGTATTCGCAAGACGGAGTAACGCGGTCTGGAAGTCTTGTACGGTGGGTAAGTCGACGATGTTTTATCGTGACGAAATGTTACTCCATTTGCGACGAGGAGCGCAATGATTCCGAATGCTCGAGATACATCGGTTTTATTTAATTTTAAACGAATAATCTCGAGGTCGAGTGCCCCTTTCGAGATCCGGCGCTTCGTCGTGTATCGAGTGATCTTTCAATCGGATTACCTTTGCTACGCGAGCGGAGTACACGAATGGAAAAACTGAAGTCCGGAACGAAAAATGGCGATGCGATCGTTGCGCGCAACGGCTGTAATATGGAAATCGTGACGATACGAAATTTCGTTACACACGGCGAACGGCATTGTCGAAAAATTCTGGCAAAGGGCAATTCCATAGGTTCTACCCTAACCATTATTCCTGCTAATGTTTTAACGTGTTTCCATGTGGTTTGGTATAATCGTTGTTGACCCCGCGTGATAAGCCGTGTAGCAAAGGTTTTTAGCGCATAATTACGGGTGCGCGCGTGTACGCCCAGTGAACGGCAAATTGAATAATTAACCGATATAATTTAATTGCTAGAGAACTTTGGCCGTAATTGCATTGCGAAGAGTTATCCGGTATACGTTACCGATCACGATTTCGCGTTTCCCACCGATATTCGCTATTTTCCACCGAATCGGAGGAAATAATTCCGCGAGAGCGGAAAACGATTCTTTAAACATATTTCTATTTTTCCTTCGTAACGATTATACGCTTCGACGAGTAACAATGGATTCGAGAGCTATCTTTGAACGCGCTCCACGCGTCGAATATTTATTTTAACTTAGGCAGCGAACTGGTCGATAAGTTTGTTAGTTATGAAAATAAACGTATAGCCGGGGCGACGATTCGAGGCGCTTAATAAACGTATCTCGGACAAAGAGCAACGTCGCGACGCTAATCCCGGATCTTCGGACGAACGGCGCTAGGATATAATTCTTTTCTCAGACCCGCGAACGTTTTTGCTCGTAGTTGCGCGGATTAAGGAGCACTAATTTATACAGAGGCGGACAAGAAAAAGCCGCGAGTGTACTCGAGAAGCAATGAACTACCACGGAGAGATAATCCAGCAGCTTATGAAGCCGAGCGTGGACGGCAAGATGTTTTATGACTTCTGCGTCAACTTTGACACGAGCAGGGTGCCGACGAACACAGCTGATGTGTATTTTTTTATTCCCCGTACACGCATTCCCACAGGGTCGCGTATAAATAAATCCAAGACGTTCCGAAACGTAGCCCACAGCGATTTGTCACGGATGTATCGTCGCGCGTTCCGGATGTTTCCACGATAAACATTAATTTACGAGCGAGAAAACTGCGTACGCCCTGACGGACGATCGATAGGAATCGATAACACGTCATTGCGATTCCGTTGTAACGAAGTTTCGAGACATGGAGAACATTTTTCATCCCCGAGCAACGTCATTGTGTCGCGCTATCATTGCTATTTAACCGATCTTTACAAAACGCCGAGCAAATTTACGGTGCGATATAAAACGACGGTATTAAGCGCAACTAGCGTTTCGTGCCCAGATAGAGCAATAAAGATACGCAACGTGCGGCCAAAAGAATACCGACTCACGGTGTACCCACGGAACCCCGGTACTTTAAGTCTCAATTAGTATACGCGAAATAGTTCTGGCGAACGACCAAGAATTACGAAAATGATTGCTAGCGCCGACGCGTTCATAGCGCAACATCAAAGACGTAACTCTTGTGCAGCGCGATATCACTTTAACGCCGTGCACTCGTGTATAGGTATAAAATGGGTCGGAGTCGTTAAAACAGTAGGTGGGACGTCGACTTCAAAAGCATACCGCGTGCTCGACTGCACGAAAGTCTGCATACTTCTGCGCCAGTATTCCGCGGGGGTATCTCTCCTTGGCCCGGGAGGGGGGGGGGAGGGGCGGGGGTTGGGTGGCACGTCGAGTTACTACACACCCGTGAATTACAACCCCTCGACGATGCGTCGGCGCCTCGTTAAGAGCCGTGCGACAACGCCCGGGGGGTAACGTCGCTTCTGTCGGCGATCGGCGTTCCGCGACGTCGAATCGGCGAACGATACGCGGGTAAACTCCTGGTGAACGGTAAAGGTGACGGACGTCGAATCGTGGGAGCTGAGGTAACGCGCGTCGATTTCGAATTTAAACGAGAATCGTCCTTCGGTCACGGTATACCGCGAATTCGTCGGGCGTACGACGTTTCTCGCTCCTTTTTCTATTTTTTCCTTTCCTATCCTCGACCCTCTCCGCGGTGATTAAAATCTGACAACTTTTTGAACATCAACTTCCGTAGCCGCAGCGCGATTGCGTGTTATTAAAATTTTCTGTAATTATCAAAGCGTACTACGTAGCGTTAAAATTAATGAAAAATTGCAGGAACCGGGACTTTCGCGCGAGTGGAACGACGCGTTTAATAATGTCGAGACGAACGAGGTGCGATTATTTCCACCTTGTTTGCGAGGTAATTTGAATCCGGATTGAATTGACGACTCGCCATCGGGAACGACGTGAAGATATGTTTGAGGATGAAATTAAAGTTATAAAAGGAACCTCGCGTCGACTGCATGGGCGGGGAGCGATAGCTTAGCTGGTGAAAATTTGATTGCGTAAAGTTTCGATTTTTGAATTCGACGTGGCAACGAGCATACCCGGTACGGCGTCGAAACTTCTTCGCAATCGAGCGTAAAAACTGGAACGCAGAAATTGATCACTCTCGCGGCAGACTAACGTAACTAAGGTTACAAATCGATCTATTAAAATTACACGTACCAGCCTCCAACTGGGTGAGTGCGTAACTCTTTTGTAAAATTAGAATCTTCGCTCGAATTTGCATATCCCGAACTCGAGCTACCCTTTTACATCCATGTACATCCCAACTCACTCTTTCTCTACCCGTCTGTGTCTCCCTCTCTGAAAAATGTACCGAGCATAATGCGCAAAGTGCAATTTTCCACGAGGCACTGAGGCGAAATGCTCCTCCTCCTCCTCCCCCCCCTCTCTCTCTCTCTCTCTTTCGTCTCGAGATTCGCGAATAATCCATCGTGCGCATCGCAGGGAACAATGCAAATAAGCCAATTACGTCAATCCTGAGAAATCGTTGGCGAAGAGTAAGCAGGATATCAGTAGGGAGAGGGAGAGAGAGAGAGGAAGAAGGAGTTAAAGCAAGAAAGAAAGAAGAAGAAGAGGAGGAGGAAACGCGAGGAGTATCGTGAGGCCGTGGGCCATGGCAGTACATGCAACGGAATGCATGCGCGATGCATTAGGTAATGATATCGGAATTATGGCCGAGCCTGAAACGAACGAAATGACGAACGGTCCGACGGATTGGAACCGGGGCCCCATCGGGGCCCATCGAAGGAGGGCTACGGGGTAATTATACAAGCAAACAAGGGGCGGTCCCACCAAGATTATAGGGTTCCTCGTACTTTCCCCCCACCCTCCCCCCTCCCCCTCCTCCCTCTCAACCCCGTCCCCTTCTGGCCACTCTGTTTGCCCGTAATTACAGGGCCAAACTGCTCTCCGTGGCATCCTCCCCCCCACCCTCCCCCCACCCGCCCCTCGTCCAACCCCTCGATCCCCCGCTCGCCATCGCCCTATCGCTCCAAACCTCTCGTCGAGATATGCCACCCGCTAGTCTCCTTTCCGTCTTTCTCATCTTCTCCTCTTCTCTCCTTCCACCTCCACCGCTACGTCCGCCGCTCGTCCGCTTCACCCTTTTTTTTTTTTTTTTTTTTTTTACCGGCTCGCGACGTACACTGCGATCGCTCCGAAGCGATCGTTTAGTCGGTGCCAAAAAGGAGAGCCGATTTATTTCGCGATGTCGCGCACGATCGTTGATCGGTTAGCGATACCTTGCCGAGATTTTACGCTCGTCGAGCGTGTGGGTTCGCCGGGTGGCTGGTGGATTTTAACGATCGCTGATAATTCGTCGAGAGGGGAACCGTTGACTTGCGTGGATTTTGTTTTTTAACGCGGGACGCCCGTGGATGCGCGTACTTGGCCCGGGACGAGAGGTTGTCTCTTGATTTGTTCCTAGGTCGTAATGGCGGAGCTAAATTGTCCGCGACGGTGTCCCGCTTGGACTTCTGTGATTTCTTGCTTCTCTCCTTGGAAAATTTCACCGGCTAATCTCAAAGTTCTTTTGTTATTTTTCGCTGCGGGGCGCGCTGCGCGAGGTTCGATTCATCGAGTTCACACGGAAGTTCCGTCGATTATAGAGAATATTATTATTGAGAGTTAAACTTAACGTGGGCTTGATAAAACGTAATTTTTATCGTAACAGAGTTGATAGATTTTAGAATTCGCGTTTTGACTTCTGGATGATGCTAAAATTAATATTCCTGAAAACTGAATTATACGAATATTAAAAATTAATATTTGATTGCTTACCGTTGGATCGTATGTACGTGTACAATATATGTCATATTTTAGCGTCGCAAAATTATGTAACGGAATTAAAACTTGTCAGAGACAAATTATAAAAAATATTATAAATAATTTTTCCGCTTGGCTGACAGATTTTGCACGTTTTATGATTCGTATTTTGGCTCCCCGAAATTACACAACGAAATTAAAATATGCAAAAGCCAAATTATAAAATACGTTGTAAACTAACCCTCCCCTCTGTGCTGATTTTGTACATTTCATGAACCCCCCCCCCCCCCCCTGGTTTCCATAAGTTAAAACAAAGCAATTTAGATTTTCGAAAATTGTGTTACGGCAAGATTATAATTTAATACTTGGCTCGGCACGGTTAGCTTTTTATCGCGCACACTGACTTTTTTATGCCTCCCTCGAACCGATCGCTTCGCAACAAAATTCATCGTAAGATTAAAAAGAAGGCCGATCGCTCCGCAACAAAACTCATCGTGCGGGCTAAAAAGAAAAGCGTTCGCGCGGTGAAATATCATGGGGGATAAGTGACGATACTCCCCAATAATAAAGTGAATTTACGAGGAAGAGCGGCCCGATTACGGAAACTGGAAAACGGTAGGGACAAAGTTGCATGCCGTAACTCCGGGTAATTACTTTTAAATTCGTAACTAAATTTACCGGCAGTTCCAGATGCACGAAACGGCCCCGCGCACATTAATTTTACATAACATAATGAAAACTGCACGATCGTTACGCGCGATTCAATCGGGAAACCAATAAAATTGAACTGAAACGCAATTTCTGCCGCTTACGAAGCGAAAGGTGAACGAACAATGACGGGGGGGGGGGGGGGTCTAGGAAGTTCGGTAGCTTTTGTCCCGCGATAAAAAACAGGTAGACCGTTGTTCTAACCGTGCCGATTAACAATTCATCCTCATTGAAGCGAGACACTTGTTGCGTACAAATAGAGCAAAGGGCACAGGGCCTTGCAATTCGCGAGCGTGATTAAGGCACGCGTGTTACGATTCGTGCTATAAAATTTACCCTTGAACCGCGCGAGGTGCATTATCCTTTCCGATACTTCTCTCCCCGATCGGTATCTCTCTCTCTCTCTCTCCGTTTGATCGTTATCCGAACGGTCTGTCATTCCCGAGTACCGAGAATTCGCGGAGACCGAACGGTCTCATTATCGAAAAGTCGCGATCCGAGCGTTTAACGATAGGCGAATGAGTCTGCAAATCCGTAAACGCGTGCAACCTATTTTTTTACTTTTTTTACCGACTTGTGTTACTAAGTAGCATGCTCGGCAAAAAACATTTTACGTACACGCCCGTAACGGTAAAAAATGTGCACGTTTACGAGTAGAGGTTTACAACAAAGGCACCTGAGTATACTCTATCCGTACGCGCGTACGGCTTCATACTTTTTTAAAGCCTAAAGTGTTTTCCTTACGAAGCTTTAAAAAAAAAAAAAGGATTACAATTTTCATTTTATCGACGCGTAACGGCGTCAGGTTTATACGGTTTGCTTTGGCAATGCTTCATTCTTCCGGGAAATATTTCGGGAGAACAATACAATTGGAATATATAAAAGCAAGCGATATTAGAGCGAAAGGGGGTTTAATTAAAATTGTCATTCACATTCTGTTAATAATTATGCGTATTGTTGTACGTATACACGCTCGTAACGAGCGTGTTCCGGACGGTAGCCGCGAACTGTCAGTTTTTTTCGTCTCCACGTTCATCGTACGCGTCGATCTTTCGGATGTAACTGCATTTTTATCTGTCGCTCGTCCTACGGAAATGCGTGACAGTTCGCGCGTACAAAAATATCTGTCGAAAAATGGTACGAGGCTGACAATGGTACGGCACTTTCCATATTTTTCCTCGAGACACGTCGAATTTTGAAGTCTGAATATTTTTCCGATTCCTCCATTCAACTCGGCATCGCGTTAAGGGCCTTAATTGTCGGGCAGAGTTCATTTTTAAAAATACGAAACAATCAGATGCCCCGCGTCGTACCGCTGCCGCGTTGGTGTCAAATTGCACCCGTAACCGCCGACCACACCTGAGTAGGTAAGTATTTTTTTTTTTCTCACCGGAATTCCCTTAATTGGCCCGAAACTGGTCAACCCTCGAAATATCATCGAGATCTCTGCCTACCGATCTTTATCTCGGGGGAATGTCGATTAGAGGCTGCTTAAAATTGAAATTTCTTTAACCGCTGCTAAATACCAAATTTAAGTTTGTCTAAATAAACTCAAAACTCGTTTTATATCGAACATCACTATCGTAAAGACGAACGTCGATTAATAAAAGCGACACAAGTAACGTTTATCAGAAAAGAAAAGAAACTTGAATTAGCGCAAATAGAATATCCGAAATTATTTTGTTTTTGATAGTAAAACACATTTTCTAATTATTGCTTCAAAAAGACACAACGCGAACAATCAATGGTTCTCAATATTTCCACGCCCGCGATAAGTTGAAAATTGGAAAAATATTTCGATAATCGCATAAATAAATACCAGTATTTAGTGCAGTACCTTGCGTATTACTTTTTAAAAATGATATTTCTATAGTGATTATCGTAACGTTGTTAAACTAATTGTTCACTTTACTCGGTAATTCGTATATTCTATGGTTACTTTATTATTTATAATTCTACGTTTACTTAAAATGATAACTCTTTCAGAAACCCGCACCGATCCACGGACGAACGATGGACGATTCGACACCCCCTCGCGGCGAAACCCAACATCTCGTTAACCGATCGCGTCGCGCATTACTCTACTCTAATTAATGACGCAACACGATGCATTTCGGTAATAGCTATCGACTAGCAATACCGTCTGCATCTGAAGTTTAAGTTAACAACGGAGACAAACTTCCTTGGAATCCTACATCACCTTGACGGTTTCTGTTGAGACTTCCACCTCGCTCACTTTGCCGTCTACTTCGACCTAGTTTCAGCTTCACTTCAACCCCGGTGGGAGTACGGTAGTCACGAAACCAGCAGTGGAATTTAAATATTTTATATGCAAAGCAAACGTATTTCGAAAAATGCGTTGATTCAGTTAATTGGTCGTTCAATTCGTGGAAAAAAAAATAAAAAAAAAAGAAAAGGTAGAACGAACGATCCCGAGGAGGTGGGCGCGCGGTAGGCGGTTTGTAGGAGGAAAAGTAAAAACAAATATCCCGGTGGATCGAGAATTCATAAAACTGCATAAAGAGTTCATTCGCAAATGCGCTTCGAGGTTCTAGTTTCATGGTAAATAATAAATATCCAAGAAGTACACTCCGAATATTCGTCTTGGCACAGTTAGCTGGCAAGTAACGAAGCCGGGGAACGTTTATTTTTGCGCTTCATGGGCCAATAATTCACGAGCCCGTGGACACCATGGAGCAGTTTGTTACGAGAAATTCACGCCGTTGAAATCGCTATACCGCGCAGTCTTTTTCTAAATCTTAGAGTCGTGGACAGACGGATCGCCAATTTCACGAAAACGTGGAAAAAAGAGAATGGATTTTAATAATGATAAAGTAATTATCCGCTATAAAATTCTCTGTTCGACAAAGTATACTGCAGGTTACATCCCGCGAGTCATCGTACTCGATGCAATGAGATTAATTTTGCAAATCCCGAGTCACGGACAAACGGATATATATACTAATTTCTGAACGGAACGAACAATAGATTTTAATAACGATAACGTAATTAGTAAAAGACTAATCGGCCGGCAATGTATCGCGCCCGTTACGTTAAGCAAATTACATCCCGCGGTTCGATGAATCGAAGGTAATTTCTAAATTTCAAGCCGCGGACAATCGAGTATACAAATTTCTGATTGGAAGTTTATTTAATAATGTTAAGGTAATTAGAAATAACGAAATAACGAAATATAGCCCCCGTTACGGGAAACACGAAACTTCTAAATTCCAAGCTACGACAACCTAATATACAATTTACGGAGTAAAGTACAACATTAATTTAACAACGTTGCAATAATTACTATATTGATACCGCAACGACGAAACACGTCACATCTCGCGAAGCGGTGAAAAAAAACCGTAACTTGTAAATCTCGAGCTACGGACAGCCGAATATACAAATATCCGACTAAAGAGAAAAATTAATTTAAACTACGGTAAAGTAATTACTCTGAAAACCCCGAAATGACCAAACATAGTGCAGGTTATTCGAAAAGAAATTACGTCTCGCGGCGCCGGGAAAAGAGCGTCGATTCTAAATTACAATCCGCGGAAAAACCAATCTGTTTGTATAAATTTTTAAACGACGCGAAAAACGACCGGTATACCATGAAAACAATTACCGTAGAGAATATCGAAACGACGAACTAGGACGGGCGTTAAGATTACTTCCGTTGCGCTTCGAAATACCGTGAAATAAAACACATACACATCGGGCGGTATGCTCGAGGTTTCAGAAAAGGAAAAGTTGCGCGTAAAGTAGGAAAAATATGGGACACGGGATAAAGCGTGCGACAGTGAGACAAGCTCTTCGGCGAGAGAGGTTGACTCCGCGAAAGGGGGGGGGGGGAGGGGTGGCAACGGCGGAGGAAGCGAGCGAAGGTAGAGGATGGAATTCCGGAATGAAATTTCTTGGGCGCATAACAAGAAACGTCATTCGGTTACACGCACGGTTAGCTGGGCGGTGAATTCCCGAATTACAAGTCTCTCTCATTTGAATAAACATACCGAGCGACAGAGGATACGCGTCTTTGTTTCGTCGTTGGGACGAAAAAGTGACAGGGCCCTCACTGGCTAACATCTAAAGAGGCGTTAGACCGTTGTGAAACGTTAAGCGTAAGGAGGAATAGGAGGGGGGGGGAGGGGGGCAGGGAAAAAAAGGGAAAAGGAAGGAACACGGTTTATGCGGTAACGCACGGGCGGGGAAGCAAACAACGATTTAGTCCCCCGAACAACAAAGTATTTCGGTCGAGATAATGTAAAACGTGGGTGGATCGTTTCGTATACGTATCGGCCCTCTTGGTTTTACCTCACCCGTAGTGAGAGAACTCGGGTTCAAAAACCGCATATCGGAAACTCGATTCACCTTACGTTCTTCCGATCGTGTGATACGACGAGGAATAGGGAAAAGGGATGCGCCGCGTGTTCCTGTGATTTTAAGAAAAGAGAGTTCGTATTTTACGAAAACAAATCCGGTAGGTCGGTGGTAGCTTACGACGAGCAAAAGATTTCAGGGACTGTGTACCGGGAATGAAGTGCGTAATGTTTCTAACGCGAAATCAAGTTTCGACGCTATGGGATCGATTAATATTAGCGCGCCACGATAGAGCACGAGCGTCGCGTGAATCTTAAACCTAATCTCGCGTACGAACAATCCGGAAGTACGAATGACTCCCCAGCAATTTCCTTCTAATCTCCGTTATTACCTTCCGCTAGGATCTACGAATTCGCGTATCCGTACGCGCGTTAGCGTTACGCGACGCGTAAAGCGCAAATAAGGTTTCATAACAATTAAACGCGCACCGATAAGAAACGGAAGTTTTTTTTAGCCCCGCCTTCCGCGAATCCACTCGCGTTCCGCACCGAAAACGTCGTAAATCGTGGACCGGAATTTCGCGGCAGCCCCTAAACTAATTTTCGTTACGGCCCTCTCACTCTCTCTCTCTTTCTCTTTCTCCACCCCATCACGTCGATTTCTCGAAGAGAATATAAATTCCAGAGACCAATCGCGGCAGCGGCTTCACTTCTTACCGACTCGCCAACGGTCCGCCATAACTGAGAAATGCGAGTAGCGCGCCAATTTCCTTCCACGGGCGTTGCTCACGGCTCTCTGGGAAAAGCGGCGCGGCAAAATCGCGCCGCGATGGAATTTTACGACGTTACGGGGCGCGGAGAAGCATTTATTATTTGCGGTCTTAGAGAGTGAGGGAGGGGAGAGAAAGAGAGAGAGAGAGAGAGAAGCGATCCTCGTTATCCTCGTTACCAAGGCGAGGGTCTTTCGAGGGAGAGGAGTCCGAAAGCCGAAGGAGGTAAGAGAGCCGTGGAGAGAAGAGAAAGAGTGGACGAGGATCCCGAACGGGCGAGCGCGAGCTAGGATGCAACAAGGGGGTGAGGTAGGGGGATGAAGGGAGGCGGGGGGGAGCAGAGAAGGGAAAACAATAAGACGAAAAGAGGAGGTGGAGGACGGCGGAGGAGGACGGTGAAGCACGAGAGGCAGGAGTGAGAAGGAAGGACTCGGGATGGGAGAGAAAAGGAGAGAGAGAGAGAGAGAGAGAGAGAGAGAGAGAGAGAGAGAGAGAGAGAGAGAGAGAGAGAGAGAGAGAGAGCAGATAGGTACTGGCGGCGGAGTAATAACGGACTGCTTGCCATGATTATAGAGCACGAAGCAGCCGGTACGTTGCTTAAATCAACAGAGAACAGAGCCGGAGGTTTCACCTGCCGAATCAATTTTTACCTCGTTTCGAGCGCTCACTCTCTCTCTCTCTCTCTCTCTCTCTCTCTCTCTCTCTCACTCTTTCCCCCTTTCGCCTCTTCCGCACCCCAACTCTCCACCCCGCATTATACCGACCGTGACCGGTTTTCCTGCTTACCGATTGCTTTTTCACGGATCTGATACGGGCTCCCCTCGACCCCAACGCCGTTGCGTTAACTTTTCAACCTCGATAAGTATCGCGCGGAATTCGTACGATTTTCGCGGAGACGGCTGATCCTGAGTCGAGAAGGATGGCGTGTTATTAAGCAAATTAGAAATCGCGCGGAGAGGGGAGGGGTGGGGAGAGGATTCTGGTGGGTGCATCGCGAATGGAAATTTTCAAGAGGAGATGAGAGTTCCTGTTCGTTCGGCCACTGGACCGAGACCCGGGCTCACCGTGTATACCATATTACACCGGTAAACGATACACGTATATATTTTTAATCCAATTAGCCATTGTTTCTCTACGTCGGAGTCTCTTTTATATCAAACGCATCTCATTCACCCGGCACACGCCAAAGTGCTCCGCGCATTACGTTTCATTTTGATTAAAATGCGGAAAAGTTTATCGACGCAGAAAAAAAAACCGAGGGAGCGGCGGGGGATGGAGGATAATCTCAAAGTTATCAAAATACAAAGGATGGCCTGGGTTGTGTACACGTAAGTCCGAGTGCGCTCTCCCCACGACTCGTATTCTCTTTACGTACGATCCTTGCCTCTCGGTCCTATCGTCGAAACCTTATGGCTCCCTAAAATGCCGTTCTCCGCATTATCCGGAAACTGCGAAAGTCTCCGGACATTTCCAAATTTACGAATGGTTACATAATTCAGGGGAGCGAGGGAGCGCCAGATACGTACAATGGAATTTCCTTGTTCCGCCCCCTCCGAACGTCGGAGGGAGAAAAAGATCTGCACCTTATTCCTCTCTCGCTCCCTCTCTCTCTTTCCGCCACACACACGCGCGCACCCGAGAGGCATCCGTATACCATCGGTGCGCCGACAAAACACGGTCAGGTTTATGCTTGGACATCAAACCAGTCGTGGACCGGATATCGACGACTTTGCACGGACGGACACAGCCAAGTTTCGTCGGGAGTTAGAAGACGTTTCCCATCCCCGTCCCCCCCCCCCAGCCATGAATTTCGTCTATTCGCGGTTTATGACCTCTTCCCGTTGCCGGGAACAACGGTGCTGTTCACATACCGCATGGGGTACGAAAGTATTCGCGGATACTATACTGTGGCCGTTTCGAGTACGTACTTGACTTCGGCTCGTGGTTTCGTCATCGCGCACGCGATATGCTCGTAATATTTGTCGGACCGTCGTTTCGGCTGACCGACTGAATAATCGGCAACTATATTGTCACAAATTGCGCCGATCAAATTGGCAATTTTGTCGGGTAAAAGGGGCCTCGTTACGGACGGAGAAATCTTATATCTACCGACGTACGTATTACCGACTCGAAATTGCTACGAAATTCCCCCGCGGAACGGAGCGAGGTAACCCGGTAGTAGTAAAATACTTATGCATGCTCGCGATGGTTATATAAAACGCCCCCGGAATTGTTTAATTTACTTAACTCTCCGTCAGGCGTGTAATCGAGGCTGAAAATTCAGGTAACGAATATTCGAACCTACCTGGGACGCCAATATGATTTTTATAAGTATAAGATGACGCTTTGCGATTAGCGAGAGTACCGTTTGCGATCGTGTCTATCGAAATTTAAGGGGGAGTCGCTCGAACGAGGGCACCGTCAACGCGTGCAGGGCAAGACTTTACTCATCGAAAATTATTTTAATAGATTATTATTAAAGGAACCGAAAAGAAAATTCGACTTTTAATTAACCCTTAAATGTACAATGTTCTTCAGCAACATACCAATTTATTAATTTAGAACACCTCATTCCCTTGAAAGTTCATTCATTTAAGGGCTAACGTCGACTCACCGATCACTGCGTTTTCACAAATATCACGATCGCTCGAACGAATTCCATCGATATCCAACGCGTTGACTCGCGCGTTAAGCGTGAAACGCCGCGTTTTACGTCGGCGCCGCGCTACCTCGTGGGACCGGAAAAAAATTCACATGGATTCGCGAAATAACGTTAAGTCCGTAACCTGCCGGTTATCGGACACGCCGAGCCGATAGAGGTGCATTAAACGAGCATTAGCTTTACATTCCCCTCGTCAACGCCATTCACGGATACGCTCGCGCACACGCGCCTGTCGGAAACGCACGCGCATGCACATGCAAGCAATTCGATCCGGTCGCAGCTGCCGATCCGTTTGACTCGCACGTGCAACGGACAGCTTAAGTGAATCGAAGCGCAACTTGCGAATTCGTGCGAACTTTTATCAGCGAGCCCGTTTCGCGTAAGAATATCAAAAAAACTGGTTGGACCTGCTCTACATCGAATTTTCAACGAACGATAGTCCCATCGCGCATCTCTGTACGCAGATTTTTGGTAAATCCTGAAACGCGCGTGGTAGAATTATTTGTCCTCGTCGATAGGCGATATTATGAAAAATTTTAATCGACGGTGTCGAATAATGAAATTATACTAAACGATCGTTTCCCTTGAATATCGATCTTAAAGAGAAGTAGGTATACAGGGTGTAATGTAAGTAGTGATAATCTGCTCAATGCGAGATCATTCCAAGAATAATCTTATTAATTAAGTTTATTAATTAATTTAAAGATAATTACGAGTTAGGTATCCTAATTACAGTTTAATAACTAATAATAATTTTGATAGTATAATCACCCAAGCTAATCCCAAGCAGATTTTTCTAAAGGTATCCTCTAGGTCAGCTAAAGAGATAGTATTAATGAAAATCTGGAGCCAATTGGGGAGTTCTTACAGAAGACAAATCGCGGTACCAAAATTCAGTGATTGCCCTTAATTAATTAATTAAAATTGAATACGAGGCATTATCCAAGTCGACACGTATCTAAGCGAGCGCGTTGATAATAAATAATCCCCTCGGGTGGCACATGAAAAAAGATATCCTCGCGAAACCTTTTGGGGAAACGAACTTACAAACATGGTAATAAGACTTAAATAAATTAAATTAAACTCACACGTTCGCCCAAAGATTCGCCCACCGGTCGTACACGCGTTCTAGTACGTCACTGGGATACCGCTACGACCCTGAACATCAAAGGACAAACTTATCGACGTCAGATGCGCACAGCTGATCGCGAGTTCGCGGCTCTATCGAAAACGAAGAGCCAACGTAGCTAACGTTCGCGGTCATTGTGCACCTTTACTTTAGAACTCGATATAAACTAGAAACATTTCTGCGCGTTTTCCGTAATTTATCAGAAAACAGCAACATCTTCGAAAACCTATACTAGGGATAAAATAAGAGTTTACGTTTGCACGCTACCAATCATCCTGTCCCTCGCGCATCTTTTCCCCAGGCGCAACAATTATCCTCGGAAGCCACGAAAATATTTCGTTAATCCCGCAATTGTAAGCTCGAGTAAAGAAGGTTTAGGCGCGTTCGATCAAAAAGGTGATCTCCGAAGGGATACTATAGCGAACTTATGACGTGTACCGCGAAACGAGATCCTCGTTGCGGGTCGGGCCGAAGGCACCGTGCCGTGAAATGCATTACGTATGCATCGCGCTATCACGCCGGGAATCCGAGTCCAGACATTCGCTAATTCGCGCTCGACGCTCGGGATTTCCTCGAGCGGAAACTGGTCCACGCCGGAAGACGTATACGCGGGCATTATGAATTCCCGGTCGTGCCGAGCCACTTTGTCCGTGCCTCTTTTCATTTCTTTTCTTATTGAAATAGGAGGGCAGTGGGGGGGGAGAGAGAGAGAGAGGTGGGGAGAGAGAATTAATCGCGAATGTCACGGTGACGACGGGACGAGCAGATCGATCGTACACCACGGGCGAGAACAGGATCCTAATTAGTTAGCCCCCGACGATTCGACGCGGAAAATTTCATTCGTCCGGAGAAATCGCGGATGCCGCGTTTTCCCCCTGCCGACTGCGTTTAATAACAGAATTATTGATAACGATAGAGACGAGTCGAGGGATCCCGTTCGAACGATGGAAACGCGCTTTAACGCGTTTGTTTTAACGGACATCGAGCGAGCAACGAGATCAACGTGATAATTAGATTTTCCGAGTTACACGCGGTCGGGATCGATATTTCATCCGTGGATAGATCGGAGCTTCTAAGCCCCCGCGCAAAGTGGATGGAAGCATTCTCACGGTAAAGTCCTGTAAATCAGGAGCCAAAGTGAGGTCATATATAAATTTCCGCGAGTAGGCTCCTCTATAGCCGTTCGAACGTAACTAATAATTAATCCGATTAGGATCCATTATGCTCGCGTGTATGCGCGCTCATTTCAAATGTAACCGGGGCACGAGGGGACAATACGAGGACCCCGGGAGTGCCGGATAATTCGGTTACATCTTTCATCGCCGTTAATACGTTTTTGTTAATTAATCGGGAATATTCGAGAACTCTGGAATGCGCGATTAGGCGTGCCCCACGAAAGTGTTATACGAAAAATAAATAATGTTAAATTCACCTCTGTCCGACGAACTTCCGTCTCGATGAAAGAAAATAATAGGCTCGCGAAGTTATTAAACCCGACGTTCGATCGATCGATTATGCTAAACGGCAAGACCGGTATTTCGAACGGTGACGCGCATGAAATGCGCACGCGCACCCCTGCCGGTCACTCTTCGCGCGTGGCTATGATAATTCGAGATGAATACGGCAGATAAAATTATAAACTATTATCGCGTTTCGAACATAATCGGGATGACAATTCTAACCCGATAACGCGGGAATAGACATACGGTGACCGCATTCGGTCCCATTACATTTATAATTGTACGGCGACATTGGTCGAATTATAGACCGATTCGAAATGCGTCGACGTATACGTGGAAATCTGGCCTAGCCTCGGGATGACGTCGGTACAAATCAAACTAATTGCGGTGCGCCGGCGGTATAGCGATAATGCACACTTGTAGTCGTTTGGGAAATTAAATATGCAATGCGAATAATACCAAATGGCATCGATACGCCTCGAACGTTTATTGACTCGCCGACATTAATACCCTAGATTCTAGAACGATCCTAGAATTCGTTGATCCAAAGTGTAATGGAACTATCGAGATGGGACGATGGGAATTATCGCTGCTGGAAATCACCCAAGGCGAATTACACGTTTCGAGAGGAACGAAGTATTCGGAATGGAAGAGTTTTGAATTTTATTCGAAAAAGTTTTTGTACAGTTTCCTGTATTCGTGGATAAAACTCTCTGTACCGACCCACATATTTTAATTAACACGCTGTTCGACGGGTTGCCGTTAATTTTAGGCGATAACGCGAACCTTGGGTTTCTTTGATTTAAACTGTACTTTCGTTGAAAAACTTGCGTCTTAAAAGCGAACATTCGTAGAGGCATAAAAAAATTTCCACAATGAAATCAAAGCGCTGACGAAGTACCGCTGATAATATTGACTGACGCGAGTCGAGTGCCATGGTGTTTTCGTACACTTGCAACTCCATAAAATATTTGAACTTTCATAATTGCGTAACTATTTTAACACAACTGAGCGCGCTTTAACCCTCGAGGTTCTCAAACTCAAAAGTATTCAATAACATTCCACGGGTAATTTTAAACAAACAATGTCTATTAAGCGTTAAATCAAGAACCCGCCCCTCTCTCTCTCTCTCTCCCTCTCGTACTCGCTATATTTACCGAATGCAAAAACGCAATTATCAGCGTAGCAAACTTACACGCATTCGTAATCGGGGTTTTAATCGTCCGCTTAAAAAACTATAAACCGATATTACGCACAATAAAAACGTTCGACGGAATATTAGCTCGATAAACCGTCGAGATGTTTTCACCGCCTTCGTGACGCGCGCTCTCCTTCTGTTCCGTACTTTTGATAAATCTCCATTTTTTTTTCCACCACTCCTCTCTCTTCCTCCTTTCTCTCCTTTTTTTTATTTTTAATAAAAACGACACTTCCTCGCCCGACCGTTAGGTCACGAACATCCCTTTCGCGGCGATATTTATGCTCTTACGTCACGAGAGAAATATCGTACAACGCGAATCTTGCAGCGCCCGCGCAAACTCGCGTTCCCCCGCACGCGTGTGTGTGTGTGCGTGCGCGCGCGCGCTACGACGAGGGGTGTATATATGTGTACGCGTGCACGCGCGAATGCGCATACACGGCCCGTTACAGACGGAGCGGCGCGTGTTTTTGCTCGCGCATTAATTAAACTCTAACTTCAGCGACCGACTGCACGGACCAGACGTAATTTTCCACTGCTCGACCCCTCGCGCTTTGATCCTCCACGACTGGGTTCAATTCAAACGTGTCCCGGTCAGTTTCCGCGGTCGCTCGAAAATATTCCCTGTGAAAATTTCGGAATCTAGATAACGTTATTAACTTCCCGGCGTCGTTCGCCTGCCGCAATGTTTATCGTTAACCTACCCGAAAATCGAGGCCATCGCGAAACAACGTATTTTAAACGACTGGGTTTTATTTCCATTGCGCGATGCGTTAGCGCCGGCGAAGTGAGTTTGCGTTTTAAAAATTGATAGAACATTAACGGCGAAACAATAAATGTTTGCGTTATATATCGAAATGCGTTTGATTTCGCGAACGAATCTGTGCTGCCGTCGCTCGCGTCATGTTTTTTTTTTTTTTTTTTTAATATATAAATTATCGCACTCGTTTCGTCGGTCCACGCGATGTCCAGCATGCGTAGCGAACGATGATTAAAATTAAAACCCTCTCGACGATCGTTCGAAATACATTCTTTCTTTTTTGCTTTCCTTTCTTTCTTTCTTTTTTCGGCGGAACTCCTCTGCTCGAAGCTGACCAGCGCGTATACCGTGTTTCACGGAATAAAGGGAGCACTCGCGAGTAAGGTAAGCAAGCATTTCTCAGAGCCATCGAGCGGCCATAATCGATCAGTTCGATGTTGAAAAGCGGCCCGAGCAATTTCGCACTGCGAGAGATGTACCTCGACCTTCGATACTCTCTCGATGCCTAACACGCGCGCGCGCGGGCATCGTCGGATAGTGGAATAAACGCGGACAAAAATATCGCGAGACCGTGCCACTGTGTCCGGCACAATTTTCATTTCTAAAATTGCAATTGGAAGTTTGCATTGTTCGAATGCAGTGTCCTAGAAGGAAATATAGTAACTCGCATGGATGTCGGGACAATAAAAATTTTATAATAACTTTTGACGGAACAAAATTTTGCGCGAACACGTTTCAAATATTTTACTGGATAAAGGACCGAACCGAATTTTGGGGAAGGTTGCGAATTTGTGCAGTTACGATTAAATTTGCGATGCGTGCCATTTTCAAGTCTGAAACTCAAATACGAAACGGTGTCCCGGTTGAAAAGCTGCAAATGTGCAAAAAACGATCGAATTTCCGATGTTTGCTCGAAATTGAACCATTTTTTCTACCTTTTATGATCGATAACTTCGCGGTGAGCGAGATAAATCAAACGAAATTTTTTTTCGGTATACGTACGGACTAACGAGCTCCACAAACGGGACCTTTCGTATGTTCGTTTCACAACGGCACGCAAAATTTGAAAACTGCACGCAAAGCGAGGTTGTTCGTAATTTTTAAAACTGCAGGATTAAAATTTCCAAAATTCGGTTAAGCGAGTCAAACTTTGTCCTGGTCGGTGCGTTCGGGGGTTAACCTTCCCATTAAAAAGACCCCCCATACGGATGGGGAAGGAAATCAGGCTTTTTTTTTGCAAATTCTGACCATTCTAGTCATTCATTTCTAGTCAGAACTTTGGTTCTTCGTGGGGGTTAGCCTTCCCCTCTAGAAGGCCCCCCATTCTGATGGGGAATTAGAGTAAGCATTAATGCTACCTTTCTTTGTCATCCAGCCTTTTTCTAGCTTATTTGTTAACTTGGTCTAGTACCTTTTTTGTTACTTAGATTCTAATATTTTTGTTATACCCCTATTGGGTGCATTTTTCGAATCACATCCTATTTTGTCTTTTTTAAGTTTCAGAGTGAGCCAGTACTAATTCCTTTTATTTTTCAGGTTTTATTCCTTTCAGTTCGAGATCAATCGATCCTAAACCTCCGACGTTCACTCTTGGCTCGGAAGATATAGGGTAATGCCGATCCGGGTATCATGAACCGGCAGGACACGTGAAAAAAAGTGTGGCCACTTCCACACTTTCCGCATCCCGAGAGTGGATGCTGGTGGGTGTAACAAAAAAATGGTCGGCGGGTTCGATAAAAAAAAGTAACTATAAAGCTTTAAATGTCCGAATATCCAAAAAAAAAAATAATGTCCTCGTTTCCATGATCGAAAACCAATATCCCGATACTATCCGCGAGTCGGGCAATTACACGCGACAGCGAATAAATAAGTATCTCGTTCCGTCGACGCGATTTCGTGCACGTTCGATTCGCGTAAGCAAATTCGAACGTCCAGGATCGATAAAGAACGGAGGAGGATCGGGTCCTGTCCAAGTTGGTCAAACGAAACCGGCGTGTCTGCGGTAGGAAGAGTAAGCAGGCAACATTTCTCAGGCTGACCGACGCGGAGCCATAATCAATCCGTTGGATGGTGAAAAGAGGCGCGAGCTATCTCGCCCAGGGATCCAGGATGGTTCCAGCTCTCTCAGCGGGAAGTCCACCTCGCGTATCCCGGCTGTATCGCGCCAAGTTCAGAAAATTTCACACGAAAGGCTTTAGCGAGCGCGACTTTCGTAACTCTTTGAGCGCTCGCGACTAGAAACTTGCTTTCCACCACGACGAAAAATCGAGGGGGAAATCGACGCCATCCGATCGTTGACCACGTATGCCTCTTGATAGGTCCGCAACGATAACAGCGATCATATCCGAAAATAATGGTCGTTAATTGATTCGCGGATAAAAAAAAAAAAAACCGAAAGAAACGTACGCTCGCAAACAGTTTGTTTGCGTTGCGCGAGTACACGTTTGTCGGAACACGATATTATTTTGATATGGAACGCTATGCGGGGGGAAATAAACAGAAACGTACCGCTGTTTCTGTTTGTACGCGCGATTGTAATGATACCTAGGTCCTATCGATCCTCGAAACTTCGATTATCGATGTTTGTCCGGACAAATCGAGGTGTAGGTTTTTCGAAAATGGAAACCGACGCTGGAAACGGATAAAAGGAAGGAACCGTTGCCGCGATAGCGGGAACGAGAGCCGTTGTTGCGGATCCGCAACCCATAGTCCCGGCGTTCGCTCGCCGAAACGAAACGGGACTCCCCGTTTAGTCGAAAAAATCACCGTAAAGGAAATTAGACGATCGCGCTCTTATCGGGGATCTCGTTAAAACCCAAATCCGATCTCGTAACGATCGAGAGAGAGAGATAGAGAGAGAGCAAAGATCCTTACTATTTCCATCCAATTAGCACGCGTAATCCCTTTCCATTACCGAAAGGTTGGCTTATACGTGCCGATCGAGGGCCGCTCAAAATCGATCCGGGCAGAGAGCCACACGGAAGGACGAAACGACCCGGTAAATCCGAGACGGGAGAAGAGTGTGAGAAGAGCCGCGCGGTGAGGGACAACGAGACGGTGGGAGAGAACGAGAGAGAGAGAGAGAGAGACAGAGACGTTGCACACAGCTAAAGCGAGGAGCCATAATCGATCCGGCGTGCGCTGAAAGAAAGGAGGCGCGAGCTATCTCGCGGAGCTCGTGAGCTGAAAAGAACAAGGAGAAACGGTGTCCGAGTCTTCAGGGATGGTGTTTGCGGCCTCACTCGCAGCGGGAAGTCCGAAGTTCGTGCAGAAGGGACTACGTCGGCGTCGTTCCCGGTTAACTAGATGCCAGCCGAGATTCCACGGTGAAGGGTTGGACGGACGGATCTGGCGGAGGTAATCATAAAGCTACGACGAGGAGGAGAAGAAGGAGATGATGAAGAAGAAGAGGAACGAGTAGGAGGAGGAGGATGAGGGGGGGGGGGAATGAAGGAGAAGAAGAAGAAGAAGAAGAAAACGACGAACGGAGACGTAGAGGAAGACAGAGAGATGCCCGCGGGCTGGCAGTGCGGCCTGGAAGCGTGTCAGTAAATTTAACCTAACCGAATGCCGGGGCATAAACCCCCCCTCCCCTTACCCCCCTCCTCGTCCTTTTTTTTCCATCGCCGCGCTTCTTCTTCCTCCTCTGCATCCTCTTTCTGCATCGAAGAAGCGAGGCCCTACTCATCGAGACGTCGATCGGCCGAACGTTCACCGTTATAAAGAATCTCGACGGAAATATTTTACAAAAGTGATGAACACTGTCGGTCCAGAGCGGTCGATGATCGAGCAAACGAAACGGCTATCGTATCGCGGTAAGCTTTACTTTCTTTTCGCGCGGCGCAGAGCGTTCCCGGTTCGATCGATGAAACTTAACGACGAATTATTATTAAGTCGCCTCCTCTCATTCATTTTCTGATTCGTAACCTCGTCCGGAGGATTTATTTACTCATTCTATTGGAAACAAAATTCTTCCTTTAATGTCGTTTCGATCGTCTCGAGGGGCCCCTGTTCGTCCTTTCACGAAATGATACAAGGTCTAGTTCACGCGTACTTGTAACTTGGCCCGAGACAAGACCTTGCCTCTTGATTCGAGGAAAACCGTGGAGAATTCACCGCGTAACGTCGAAGCTATACGTACCATCGCCTCTCGCCTCTTTAACTACCTTCCTTCCCGCAAGTTTCAACGACTCCACCGATCTAAACCCTAACCAACTACCCAACCAACGTTCGAGGTTCGGGGTTACACCGTGGATACCTCGTAACGCGCAACGAAGGGGGAGGGGGAGGGAGGGTGGGGGGGGCCGAGCAACCCGAATTACACGCTCCTACGGCTTTCGAGGCTTCGTTCTTTCTCACTTCGAAGATTCTTATCTCGGATGCCTCATCGACGACCTACGACGGGGAGGCGCATCGTTCGGCTCTCCCCACGAAGGTCGAAGGTTGAACGGTGCTCGATCGACAGCTGCCACGAAGTCACCCCCCCCCCCCCCCTACCACCTCTTACGTGGGTGAGATTCCATTGCGAGTCACTCGCATTTTATCCCTCGCTTCCCGACTCTTTTATTTGCCAACGGTCCCCGCGAACGTCTGCCGTTTGCCCCGAACTTCCAATCCCGGCTAACAGTCAGTTGCAAAATCACGTGATTCTACGACACCAGCCCTCGGTCCAATACGTTGCCGAACTATCGAAATATTCCGTTGGGACGCTGAGTTTCGTGATACTCGTTGCCGTTACCTTTAACTATCCGCGATGTTCGCCGACTGAGGCGGAAATAATTATATCGGACCGCCGAAATCGCGGCTCGCAATTACGGATAATCCGCTCGTATTTATCGCCGCGATGCGGATCGTACGTCGATACGGATCGATATCGCTGGGAGGAGGGTGGGGGGGGGGGGATAAAGATCAACGGACAACGCGAGGATTGGGGCGAAGCGAAAAGAGCGTGGCCACAAATTTCGCGCTCTTTTAATTACTTCCCGTGAGGCTCGAGAGGCCTATCGATTTCCGTTTCCACTCGTAATTGAGCCCTTTCTCTTTCCCTTTAGCGCATTTATGTTCCTCGCCCCCTTTACCTCCTTTTATCTCCCAACCCTCCGGCCGCCCTTAAGCTTCTCTCTCTCTCTCTCTCCCTCTCTTTCGACCTCTCCCTCCGTTTTTTAATCCCTTTAAACCGCCCGAAGAAATAGGGTTTGCGGTTTGGCGTGTTTGCTAAATAAACGGGAGGCTCCCGCCTCTTTTGATGGTCCCCGGCAGAAAGACAGCGTACATTCGTGGTTCGTACATCGCGGTCCATTAAGCGGCTAATAAGTGGACAGAGGCGGGTTACCGGTTACACGCGCTCAGTCTCCTCTCCCTCTACCGATATATTCCCTCCGTTCTCCTTCGCTCCTCCGTCTCCCTTTCGCGCTCTATGTTTTTTGCACGGTTTCCATCTCCCTTCGCTTCGCGCGTACGCACGTATCACCGTGTTGTTCTTCCTTCTTTTTCTTCCTTCGCACGATTCTCTCTTTTACGCTCTCCCTCTCTGTTCCCTTCTTACTCCGTCTCTTCTTCGCTCCCTCTCTCTCTACCTCTCCATGTTTGTTTCTCCCCGTCTCCCGGTCCTCTCCTCGTTATCTCTCGTTCTACCCTTTATCACGCTCGTCCCCTTCCTCTCTCTGTTAGCTATTCCTCGTACGCGCGTGTGCGTAAGTTGCGTTGTTTGCGCGGATACATCGTGGTCGAGAGATTAGAGGATGAGGGGGGGGGGGGGGCAGAGGTATGAAGGGGTAACGAGGGAGGGAGAGAGACGCGTAACGGGATGGCGGGGGAGGGAGGAAGATCGAGAGAGTCGGAGCGCGAGAGGGGGAGGGGGGGAGAATGGTCGCTGGGATCCGTGAGATCGTGTTCGAGAGGGGCCCGTGGCCCCTACCGAAGTTTGTAACTCCTTTTGCATCCAATTAAGTCTCGCGCAATAACTTAGGCTACACCGGACACCGATACCGAACAACCCCTCTACATCCTACACCCTGGACACGGGACAATGTAGATTTCGATTCCAAATTTCGGCAGGATGGAAATCCATGGGGTACGCGTATATTTCAATTCGAACTCACGATAGGCCACGGCAGTCTCGATACCAGTCGTGGGTATTGTAATTTGTAAGACTCCCATCGCTGGTTATACAAAATATATTCTCTTCTTTATAACCTGTAATGTCGTTTTCTTATTAAAAGTTCTGCCCGCGTATAGTTGAGCGCCTCGCGATCACGAACGCTGAGTACAGTTTTGTAAAATTTGCAACGTTAGTGGCGATACGTTTTGTTCTTTACAACGGTAAGTCGTTTACCGAGCATTCGACGCTTTGAAACTTTCCTCGTCTACATATACATATATTTGTACCTTTCGCGGTTTCGATGTTTCACGCGATTCGAAAGTCTCGCAGCGTACGTTATTCAAAGTGTTCGTATCCGTTTGCAACGAAATGTCTGTGGTTCCAAGAAAAAACTCGGCGAGACAGGATTTAAAAAAAATTGAGTTTACGCGTCGTGTGAGCTGGGGAATACGGAATTAAACAAATCTATTGGAAAAGAATTTTATATTGAAATAATGATAATAAAATTTGACCGAATCGTAATCAGAAGAATCGGCGTTCGGAACTTTAAACGACGATATCTCTCAAAGTGAAAATACGTGACACGCGACATTTTTCTGTACAACTATGGAGCGCTTGTATATGTACGTATTTTGTTACTCGAAACGAAATATGATGTCCTGGATATCTGACACTTTGAAATTCTCCTCGTAATCTCCACGTTTATTAAGTTTGAAATTATTGGTGTCCGTTATATCGAGTTAGAAGTGGGCACCCGTCCGATGCCAATACCGGAGAAACTGTGCCTTCTACTCGGACAGTAGTTAATACGTTTCGGTTTCAAAATCCGATACACGATATTGCAAGGAAGTTACCGGGAGAAGTTATTGACACTACCCAACCATTTGCCGTTATTACGAGCATAGGCTTCGAGACTTATGAATTTTCCATCCACCGAATTGCTTTCGGCTAAAATAGTGGCGCGTGTAGGTACTCCGAAACGAAAATTCATCTGTCTTCAGGAACACGTAACTAATCGGAAATTGGTATAAAACAAAAGAGTCGCGCGTATACTCGCTATCGCGATTAAGATTCAAAGGCTTTTAACCCTAGATTACGACACTGTCGTCAAGTTGACAATCTGATAATTCAAATTTCATAACGCAACCGCTTCAAAATTGACATCCACCTCTTTCCACGATTACCTATCTGTTTTTAAAAATCCCCTTAACTTTTCAACCGCGTATCTAACCTACGAAAATCGCATTCCGAACACGTCGCGAGATACTCATTGCGAGGAGTTACATCGTCATGCCCATCGTAAACAAACGATATATTCCGTTTAAATTATCACAGAGAATTTTTGTCACGACGAGTACATTCCTCGTACACGGTCAAGGGATCGAAGACAGAATCTACCGTATCGCCGTAACTAGCGGTGCACTTCAAAACTTGTAATCCAGAACTATGCTAAACTATCCAGCAACGCGCATAATATATTTCGAAGATTAGAATATTCGTTGGTTGCTGATATATCCTGATCGGAGGGTGAAGATAGTAGGTCAGTTATTGGCACCCGCGGCTCGCGATTACCACAAGCCACGGGCATAGTTCTGGAGGTCTCGTGCAGTCGAGTCTCGTGCAATAATTTAGGGTACGCCGGATACCGATACTGAAGGGACTAACGTCCTCTCTCTCTCTCTCTCTCTCCCTCTCCCTCTCCCTCTCCTCGCTCAGCCTCTCTCCTTCCTCCGAGAACAATATACGGTAACCACTTCGAATCTTAACCTTAATGCCGAGCTTAATGTATACGTATAGACTTATATCGATCTTGTTAATCAAGCCCGACGGTATGCACGAGTAGTCTCACAAATTGATGAGAAACTTAATTACGCGATCCCCTGGCAGCGGCATATCGTAACACGGCCAATAGAAGCAAAAAGTGATATAGCACGGATTCGCGAAGATCGATGGTGGAAAATTTATGACGCGTGAAATTTTAATTGTCCTTCCGTCTTATTTAAATTCAGTCTTGATCCGCGGTAACGTAATTAATCCGCGCCGTAACGACTTACGTTAACCGAAATTGGAATGCACGGGTCGCGGTAGGGAACTCGAGAAAATCATTTTTACCCGAGTCGCCGGGCAGGATTAACGAACGTATTAAAGAACATTAACGCGAGTTATAATTCTGTGTTTGGATTAACCAAAAATCGCGTTCGCGTAAACTTATAAATATAATAATATATCTGATAATTCTGACGGTAATAAAACGAGGGTTACGATAAACGGAAATAATTAAATATTCCACTCCAAAATCGGCTTAAATCTAGATCATGCATATCTCTGGATCTTCGGAACTCGAAACTTTTTTTTACTCTATCAAGCGTATTTCGGGTCGCCGATCACGAAATAATTATAGAATTTCTATTCTACTGAAAATTATTTCACAAGGAATCACATGTGCTCGCTTGCTTTAGAAATAGTTTGTGGATCCGGAGATGTGCATGATCTAGATTTGTTCCCCAAAATCTATTTAAGTTATCGAATTTATTTTTTAACGCATCTTTCGCCGATCGAACGTTAACGAAAAACATCCCCAACGTGGCGAAGACGTTGAGTACCAATTAATCCAAATATAGAAAAGAACAAACGTAAAGACAAGGTTACGACGTAAGTGGACAAATTCAACGCGACGTTGATTTCGTGCGCGTAATACCCAATCGTCATTATCGTTGACGAACGGCCAACGGCTTAGCCCCGATTCTTTTTTGCTGTCAATAAAGTTGGCCGGCTGACAATGAGAGGCAACGAGCCCATATAGCTGGTAACTGACCGCGAAATTAACCTCACTTTAGAGAGGTATGCGTGGTTGCTCGGTGGTGCCACTTCGCGTTATTTATTAACTGCAACAACGTCCGTGGAACTCGTTTAAATTGGGACAGATTGGCGTGACGTTCCTTGGAAAGGAAAATAAATAGTCCGCGGCGACGCCTATCGTCGTATACCAGCGGCGATCGTCGTTTTCGGTGGTTAATCTACGAATCGCTACGAATCTCATTGTCCCGTCGTCGATACAAATCACAATTAAACGAGCGTCGAGCCGACGATTAATCGAAATATCGTCGCGGTACGCGCGCGGCGAGACGAGACGCTGCGATCCCGCTAAAAGACCGCCGCGATTCGTGATTCGCGAGAGAGGGTAGAACAAAAAGAGAATGAAACGGATGAATTGTCCGACGGTAAATTAAAATTAAATCGGAAGCATGACGACGATGTTTTCACGGGGAATTACGGAGCCGTACGACGTTTCGCGAGACACGCAGAAATTGGAATGTAAGTCATTATAACGTCGAACAGAGTCTAATTGACATCGAAATTAATGCAGTCAGGGGCAATTTATTTGCCACTTACCGCAAAGCCCCCGCTGACACTGGCGGGTTGCATTCGTTATTAGAGGCAGATACGATAATGATTAATGTGAAAACCGGTTTCACGAACTCGCGGGGTTAGGAAAAAGTTACCGAATATGGCCACTTTATACCGCTCGGGCGTAATTCGAATTATGGCCTGCCTCCGTGTGCACTTCGAATCTCACCCGAATCATCGTATTAACGACGAATTTAACCATCGTAATTAATTACTTTCGTTAAGGGGACCGTCGAAAATACGTCGCTGCGCGCTCTGGTCGTCAAAAGAAAGCGCGATGCAGTTCGACGAATCAATCGACCGACGATACGCGCCGCTCCCATAGAACTCGCGATAATACCCGTGAGCACTCGATACGATTCTCCTCCCTCCCCTCCCACCCGAACGAGCAACGCGTCTCCCCGGAATTGGAGTAAGCGTAATCCAGCACGATAATTTAATAACCGCGTTCCGTCCGGGTCTACGTAACCGCTAAGATAGAACGGACGGTTTCCGCGTTAATTAGAAAGGCCATTCTCCAAAGGGCTCTTAACGATCGTAATGCACAGCGTCAGAGATAGAAACGTCAGATGGAGGACGTCGGCCAATCCATCAACGAGCCATTTCTCCTCCCATATCTGTACGATTAGTCGCACCGTAGAAATTTATCAGAGGGACTCCATCATTTCCTTCGGCTCTTTAATTGAAGAGCGTGTTACGGGTGCCCACTTTGGTACCTGATACCCGTAACGAGGTCATTTCGTTAAATACAGACAAAACAACCTAGCGAGCTCGCTCCTGCGCTGCGAACCGCTCGCCCGGAGAAACCCTCGCTGCTTTGCATCGAAATTATCCCGCTGGCTCGTGCTCACGGTCCCCCGTATTGCACACGGAAAATGGCGCAAAATAGTTGCCCTTCCCCCCCCCCCCCTCGCGGTTAATCGAAACACCAACGATCGTGGACGACCGCGGACAGAAATTGTCAAAAGATTCCCGACCTTCCCCACTGTGGCATTCCTAACGATCAAAAAAAAAAAAAGAAAAACAGAACAACGAAACCAGTTTGCGCGAAAAATTAGGATTATCGATAAACTATCAGCTAACCGCTGCGCCACAGCTTTGTCGTAATCGCAAAACCTGAGAACACCAAGTTTAACACCGCATGCCTCCTCCTATTCGCGTACAATACGTACGCGAGAATTTCCACGAAGCGTAAACAGTAAAATAGATTAAGAACTTCCGACGGCGTAAACAAGGAGATTCATTCCCGTGTATACTGTCAAAATTTCTAAAGTAACTCGATCACCGCGATTTAAGACTAAACTCACCGCGGTGACTCTTCGCAAATTTCCTTGTCGCCCCCCTCCCCCCACATCCACACCCCTCGCCCATATCCCTTTACCCAATACCACCGTCGCGGACGGTTCCTCCGCCAAACGGCAATGCATTTTGATAGCCCATTGTTAAAGGAACGTAGGGGGAGGGTGGGGGGAGAGTGGGTGGCAGGCCAGAGACCATCGAAAAGTTTCGAGAGGGCGTTTCGGAATGGAGACATAACGCCGGAGTTTGCCTTATTCATGAGTTCCATGGGATCTCTCCTGGTTGGTATAACTGATGGAAGACGGGGTTGTAAGGCCATGATGGCCATGTACCAAAGTTGTATCAACGAACGGCCTCAGTCCTCACCGCGTAACGATGATAATATGCTACGTGCCTCGTGTCTGAAACGACAACTACCCGAACTGAATACACAGCCTCCTGTAATCATATATCCCCCCCCCCCCCCATCCCACCCCACCCATTCCCTGCCTCTTCTCTCCCTCTCTCGCTCGCGCTCTCTTCTCCTCTTTGTCCCCCCCGCGAACCTCCACCTGCCCCTCGCCACACAGTGGATATTCCGACACCCACTTCGTACGAATCTTCGCCATGGCACGACCTTTTACGAGGCCACAATGCTCTCTCTTCTCGCTCCTCTCCGTCTCGCCTGCTTCATCCCCGTCCGTCTCTCTGTCTATCTCTCTCTCCTTCTCTCTCTCTCTCGTTCTCTCGTTCTCCAGGAACTCTCCGCTACGTCCACGCCATAACGATGGCCGGCACACACGGGTGTGCTACAGAAACTCGTTCGGTGATCCGTTCGTTACCACAGTTCGAGAGAGCGCGAGAGGGAGAGATTGAGAGTGTGGCACGATACGTCGGGGAACATCGAGTAGAAAACGATCGATGTCGATTAGACCGAGAAATTGCTCTCACGAATACACGACGCCGCCGCTCTGTTTTTCTTCTTATCCCGACTCTCGAATACGTCGGGACGCGCTTCAATTGCCATCGAGGGTTTTTAATGAATTTAATAAAGCTCGCTTTATCGCGAGTTAACGTACGCGACGATTCCCCCGTGGGACGGATTCGATTTTGGGCGATCGATTATAGATCGTGCGAGGATGAAGCGAATGTGGGACGGGAGGGACGCGATTTATTTTTCAAATGCGGAGGACGGTGTTTACGTGTGTCGTGGGTACTTCGAAATCTCGGGAGGCGGATCGCGTTATCTTTGATCATATTAAACGTCGTTGCTCTCTTTCTCTCTCAAGAGAGATATAGAACCTCTCTCTCTCTCTCTCGGGAGAGAGAGATCAAGGAAGAGAGAGAGGGAAAGATCGCTTTGCAGCGGGCACGAGGTAACTCACAGAGAATAATGGCGTGCGGTAATTCGTATGCCGGTGCTGTCTGAGGATTTTTAGGACACTCGGCGGTTCGTTCTTAGTCACACGTCGGTAAGGGAATCGGTACGTGACATTAAGCAGTAATGCCACGTGGCACGGCGTCCGCACGGCAGAGGAACTTGAAATAGTATTACGGTCCGTCCTGCGTCGGAGTACTACTACTTCTCGGGGCTGTCTACTTTCGAGCAGTCTCATCCTGAATGTGGAATACGATATATCATGGGACGCATAACAAAGAAGGTGGGACGAAACACGGTGGGGCGGGAGGGGAGGGGGAAGTAACTTTCCATTCTTTTGTACTTTAATTATATTCATCAAGGGAAATATCGATGATCCTGGGTACCGCGAAAATATTAATTCAGACCGACGGTACTCTCCCCCTCTCTCTCTCTTTCTCTCTCTGGTCTCTCTTCCCCTTTTTTCACTCTGTTCATTTGCATCTTTTATTTTACATTTTAATTAATAGAGGGAAGGACGAGAGCTTTTCGAACACAATGACGAGTCCGCGTTGAAAAACACAGAGTGGAAGTTGTTTACCGAAGTAGGCTGCCCCGACCTATGTTTACTTTTGAAAAAAAAAAAAAAAAAAGCGGATGAAAAATGGTTTTTCCAATATCGCCGAATGATCGCCGTGTGCTCGCGCAATTTCGCGTGAAATTTATCTCTTCCACCGTGCCCGGTAGGTCGATAAATAGATTTCGATATTCACTCGATTTCAAACGTAAATAGACTAAAAATCACGGACACTTTGGCGCTCGTTTTATGCGAAATTCACTGTACCGACAAACAAAAACGGTTACGGCGTTTCGGGTTTGTGTGCCACGGTAACGTCGGCTTTAAGTACATGTATTTATTTTCTCCGTTTCTCCATTGGTAAGCAAATATGTGTTCATAATTACCAACGCTAATTACGTATTTGTTTTCGTAAACATTTCGCTTAAATGTCACACACCCGCCCCAAAAGCTTTGAATATCCACCTAAAACCAAACTGCAAAATCTCAGCGTCCTTATCGAAACGACGATTAATTGCCAATCTATGCGTACACGTAAAGGGGAAAAAGAGCGTATTTGTATTTCCGCAAATTCTGACCCACTTCTCGCCGAGCTACGATCCTTCGGAGTTCGGCAAATCCGTTATAATAATGCTCCAGGGAGAAAAGAAAAATTTCCCAAACCCTCGAAACTTTAACCGGAGAAACCGCGATCTTAGAGGACAATGTCCCCCACCGCGCTCTTTCGATCTCGAGCAAAGCCGGGCATAATCGCTTCACGGAAATATCGCGATTCGTCGGAAATTACTTCAAAACGAGCGCTCGCTGAAAAAGGAAAACGGCATTATCGCCTATTCTCTCGAATAACGGCTACTCGCGACCGCCGCACAGTGTGGTTTCAATCAAGTTCCTAGTTGGCCAAAAGTAGACGATTTTGAAATCGAGTAATAATACATTAAATTTGAAGATTAGTCAATTGTAAAAATTGTTTAAGTGGAGACACCTGTATTGAATACCCAAGGTACGATTTTATTTTCGTTTACTTTTTTATACTAGAATAAACATGTATAGGTGTAGTGTAATCATAAAAATTTGGTTTTTACCGATTTTACAGAGGTTAATAGTTTTTAGGGATTTTTACAGGTTTATTTATTTATGTATTCATTTTTCTTAAAGGGATACCTACATGTATATTTAAAAATACTTCATTGATAATTTACACCAATTTGCTCCAACTTGAAATAATAATATTTTCCTAGATAACAGTCATGGTTCCAAGAAATGAAATACATCTTTATCATACTAATTAATAGTACAAAAGGGTAAATATAATGACGCCAACCTCTCCTCACTCACCCTTTAGAAATATGTTTAAAAAAAAAATAAAAAAAATGTTAACCCACACCAATTTTCATTACTTCTAGTTCAATATTTTATAAAATAATCATTTCGACCGGCAAGAAATGCGATTGAAACCACTGCGGGCACGTGGAAACAACGGCGCTTTTCGAGGGTCCCCGAGAAGAAAATAATACGAGCTCAGCGCACGGGGTATCGCGTACACCACGTACCCTGCCGTAAATTACGCGCGTTTGGTAGTTTTCGCGAGTAAAGGTTTATTACGCATGCCAACTCTGACAGAGGCCGGTGCTCGTGTACGTCTTCATCCCGCGGTGGACGGAGGCATTTATCGCGTTTACCCTCCGCCGGGGCCGACAATGTTCCTTCTCTCTCCCGGGGCCCGAGCTTTTTAACAATGTCCCGAGCGACTTACGGGCCTGGCCGCTTTAACTTACTTAGTATTCGCTTTGAAGTAGCCCGCATACTTATCGCTTTGATTGACGTCCCCTTTCGTGGTGCTACTAAGCGAGAGGCATATTTACATGAAAATAAATGCACCTTGTCAGCCGGCCAGGGAGGAACACCGCGAGTCGTGGCCGGACAAGGAGTTGAGGGAAAAAGGGGGGTTGGGAGGGGAAGGGTTAGGGAGGGAGAGAGAGAATAATGATCGAAGCTAAATTGGCTTTAGCCACGCTAAATTATAGGCGATTCCCCGTGGTTGACGATGTGGTTTGCGCAAATTTCTGATGTCCGGGATAAAGTTGGGATTTTCGGAAATAACGGCGGATCGTGGTTAAAGTATCCTAGGATTGCCGCGTTGGTAAACAAAAAAAAATTAGAAGAAGCCAGTTGCGCGAATAGTATTGTATTATATTTTACAATAGAAGACGTTTTTTTTTATATTTTAATTATACGTACGAAGGATCTCATTTTTCCCAATTCTGAGACTACCATTCGCGTTTATGAAAAATACAGAAAAATAGCTACCGTAATTAATATTGTACCACACGTTAGAGTAGGTTTCCTTTTTTTTATCCGTACGAAAGATATCTTTTTTTCGTACTTGTTGACTACCATTAGTGTTATTAAAAAAAATACGGAAAATATAGGTAAGGTTAATAATATCGTATTTCGGGTTAACACAAAATATTTCTATTATAATTTAATATTTTAATTACATCTACGAAGGATCATCTTTTGCCGTATCGCGCTTGTAATTCGCAACGAATCATTTTTATTCAATCGAAAGCAACCTTTGGGAATCGTTATTATTATATAAAGATTGTTTATCGACAGCCACGGGGAGGCTAGCAATGGCGTATTTCTAATTACCAATCAAAATCCCGCATTTGCCTTTGACGTCAAAAATTTGCGAAGCTGTGGCAGCCTGCCGCAAACGGCGCCTGTCGATACGTAATCTTTTGTACGAGGAAGCTTTGTAAAAATTGCAAGTGATTCGACGCGATCCGTGCAATTAGCACGGCTGTACGCGATCGAAAGGGAAACATTTCGTATCGCCGTTTGTGATCCTTTGATCGAGCGTGCCGTGATCTCGGGGCGAATCGATTAAACGCTCCGCGCAGTAAATTGCGCCGCGAGAAAGGAGATCGTCGGTGGGACATAATACGGGGCGATGCGAGCGTATCGCGTTGTCACGAAAAACGCCGATCCGTGGGGAAAGTTAATCGCCGGGGGAGGATCGCGAGAGAGCGGGGTTTCGCGGTCGATCGGGGACGGGGTTAATTAACGATATTACATTGATTCATTAACAAAATGAGTTTGCTCGCGTACAAAAAGCACTCTTTGGCGTGGCGCGAACCTCTGCCTTTCAGAGGATTTTCGGATATCCCTCGCAGAATTTTTCTGTTTTAAGTGAAAAGAAAAATTCACCGGGGCGGAGAAAACGGAAAATGGCTTGATTCAAAAGAGGTCGGGACAATTTTTAATCTTCCGACAGAAACGCGGAGGACCTTATCCGCCTTTCCGGACAGAAAAGGACATTAAGGAAATTCCCGTTGAGGGAACGCGAAGCGATGCTATAATGAAATACAAAAAGTAAACTAGATTGCGAGAAGGAAATTTGGGAGATACGAACGTGCCTTTAAACCGAGATAGAAGATTCGAGTAAAATTGAAAAGATTGAAGTTTAAAAGAAATTCCGAAGGGAGTTTCTTGAAACGCGCGTAACAATTACAATTGCACTTCGTTGCACTCGGCTACCGTACGTCGCGATTATATTCGCGTATCGCGTCCGTCAGATTCGTCGCGCGATACGAAGCAAAAGTTAAAACCTAATTTATAGCCGGTGATACTTTGATCAAGCGTGGACAAAAAAAAAATCTAATCTCTCGAAATAATGACGCCTGTAAATACCGTGTATTTACTCCGATTAAACATCGCGCGACGGAAAAGAGATTTAGTTCGATACGGTTCTATAAATCGTCCGTTCGAAAGGATGATGCACGAAGTACTATTAGCCAAATGTGCCGTTTGTTACGAGCCGTCGGTATTTCAGATAAACGGAATTTTAATTATTCCCACCAATGGGATGGGGTTTGTAGTAAATACTGGGTGAGCGATCGCGGTAACTGTATATCGTAGACAGTTGCAAATCATTGCATTGAATTACAGGAACAGCTGTACAGCTATACACCGCGCATCCGGGTGCGTTACTATCGATTTGACGGATCAACGTTTTTAATTAGAATCGACTAACCGTACGGTGATACGACGCGGACACAGAAATTATTTTCTCTTCTCTCTCGTACATTTAACCTCTGCGTACATACGCTCAATTGAGAATAAAGCACGCGTTAGAGAGCCGGCACGCCAAATACGTTCCGTTACGTCACGTCACGTCTTCCCTCGTGTTGAAAGGAGAAGGAGGCATTGAAAAACTGCGTTCGTCTTTTTTCGACTCGAGGGAAGACGCAACGTGACGTGACGGAACGTATTTGGTGTGCCCGCGTGAAAATAGAAGTGCAGACCCCGTAACTATCTCAAAAATTATTTCAACGAGCTTAACGTATTTATCCAGTCATCGACTCGACATTTTTCATAAAAATTCGCCAGTCTCGCGTTCGCCGTGTATCGATTGAAAAACTTCACCTTCTCTCCCTCCGGCCTTACCCCTATCGACATTTCCACCAATGAAAACAAATGACCCCGACGCTCCCGCTTACCAACGAAAATCGCGCGTCGATCTCAAAGATCCGGTGCATCAAATTAAAAGGAGATCGAAAGCTCCTGAAACCCGATGACACAGCCGTTAGTCACGGCTCTCCACCGAGAAGACACGCTACTCCGAGAGCCGTATACAATATACGATGCGAATTTCGAAAAGGTTCGACCGGTTCCACGACCGAACGAAATATAAGCTCATACGTCGTGACGGAGTCGCATAAGCGGATCGCGTGTTGGTGGCGCACACGTTCGGTAACTGTACACACCTACACGCCGGCGCGCATAAGCTATCTAGGCTGAACCTTTCGAGGTTGACTTCTTGAGACACTGGAGCGGAAACACGAGACGTATAGCATGGGGCTCCGCGAGGCGAGTTAATCCCTTGAGACAACTAGGAGCCACGGCGTGGAATGGGAATGCCGGGGGAAACCTGGTGGTGTATTCTCACTCGCTACTCGACAATGTTATTATTACGCTCCCCCGTCCGCATTACGCGGATAATTTATGTCGCTCTTTACGTATAGAGCGACCATGCGCGCGCGCGCTCACTCTTGCTCTCGCTCGTTCACACGAGTTACTCCCTTAACCGTGTGCGCGGCACGTCCGCGCGCATAATAAATGCGCATAATACTGTACGGCCGTAATCATTCACCTGTGTGTGATAAATAGTACAATATTTGAGCATCCCGCTATTCGCCGTTGCTCGCCCGCAGGTACACCTGACGACCGCCCATCGCCGTTTTACGCGCGCAACTCGAGGTTGGGACGACGAGCGGAACGACCATTACCGTACCGACAATTACATTTGCAATTCGTCGGGGGGAGGCGAATAAACCGTGAGGATTAATTGCCATTCGCGGATAATATCGGTAACGCGCGCGTCGCTATCCCCCGTCGCTGATATCCGCGGCTACCCGCGGAAACGGAGAAACGCACGACTACGCGGAATGGTACTCCCGAGATTCCTCTCGCTCGCGAGAGTCTCCCCGAAGCAATGATTATTCCCCCCTCCCGCGCATTCTTAATTAGAGCTCCGTTAAAAACAAAAAAAAAGAGAAAAAAACGAAACGAAACTTTAACCTTACCGAGCGTTTAATCTTCAAACTCCTAACGTTTCCCCGCTCGTCGAATAATTAACATTCCATCGACTCTATCGCGTACTTTTGCGCGAAATTGTCTTTGCCAGACGCTCGGTTTCTACCCCTTTGATAACTACGATACTACTTTACGCGAATAATTCATTCTAACCGTTACGCGCTGCTCACCAACGTTACTCGTATCTATTTGCGGCGAGTATAATAATTCTTATCCGCGTACCAGCCGCGCTGGCACCACGCGATATTATTTCGTGCGCTTAGGCGTCAACAGGATCTCGTGAGTACAGCGACGCCGAGAGGCAACCCCACCCCCTTCTCCCACCCCCTCCCAGTTGGACGCGGTTTTCGTCCCGCGTTACGTCGCGCCGTCGCGCAATATCGGAATCGCTGCCGCACCGCTCTGTCGGCCGAATTGAAAGCGTTTTACGATTGTTGGAAGTAACGAGACGTCTCGCGGGGAGAACGCATACCACCGTTGCGGCCGGCGAGACAAACGCGAGGGACGAAGGGACGAACGAGCGATACCCGGTGGTTTTCGTGGCCGCATAATTTTCCCATGCCGAATGTAAATTCATCCTCCGAGTCGGGGGCGAGGGGTAACTCGTTGTCCTCGTCTACGCCACTGTTCGCGTGACTGCGACCGCGGCCACGAGCGAATTTATACCGAAACCACCAAAACGTGACAACGACTAGGAACGCTGACGACTTCTCGAGAGGGCATCGGGGAACGAAACGAGTCTTAAATTCACATTAAACATTCATCGGGGGGGAGGGGAGAATAGACCTTGCTGACAGGAGGCCGATGGAACGGAGATACCGGGCATTCCTGATCGAGCTAATGCGATACTGAAAACTGGTCGAGGTCTTGCCGGTGACTTTTTTTTCCCCCCTCCCCCCTCCACGACTACTCTCTAAACGCGCTCGTTCTATCGACGCGACTGTCCAGGAACCTAACGTTTGTTTCACGACAGTCATCGGGGGGGTAATATTTATTACTCGTTAACGCTATTGTCGTGCAATAACAGTCTGCGTGTCGTAAACGAGCGATGCGTGATTGCGATACTTTTTTTTCTTTCTTCCGTTGGGTAGAAAGGATAGGGGAGCGTGTACGCGGCTTTGGTGATAATAATTCTCGTAATAATGCTCTCAATGGAGAAAATATCAGTATTCGTGGAAGCTTAAGTAGGGATAATCCCATCTCCATATACGAAGTGCGAGATCAGTGAGAGGTAGAAGCGTGGCGATCGTGGTGGAGTAGAATGTGCGTGCGTGTGCGTGATTGAGATTAGCGACGAGAGCCGTCGGAAACAGCGAGCGTCGAGAAACAATCAAAAAGACTCTCGTCGTAGTCAGTCGTCGTCGAGCGATGCTGTCGAGCCGTTGTCATCGCGATCTTATTACGCAATTTCTATAACTCGTGCACGGGAAGAATATATTTATGTATTTATATTCTCACCGGATGTTCGATAATTATTCATTTGGTATTTTGCACCGATTCAATCGCAATTCCGATCTCGCAGAAGCGTCTCGGTATCCGTTCAAAAGGCGACGAGGCGAATGCTAGTAAAGGGGGATTAAAAAATACCTTCTACGTCTGGCGCGAGAGTAATTTAGATTCGCGGTAAGGTCGTTCGAGAATGAACGGCGTTCGTCTACGAGATCCGTCTCCACTCGATTCGGGAAACCGAACCGGTGTCTGGCAGTGCTTACACGCGAGACAACACGAGAGCGCAATAATAATATACGAACTATAGCGTGATCGCGGGAACGCGAGGCGACAGATATCGCGCGGACGGATTTCACGGGGGGACGACGAAGAGACGAGCGAAGCGGACCGCGTTTCAGATGGATAAATTCGTTGCACGGATCGTTTAGCCACCGCCTCCGGCTTTTTCTGATTGCTTCTCCTCCGCCTTCTCCAGCCGCGATATTATACCGAGCAATTGAATTTCTTATAACCCACCGCTCTCGTCTCCCCTCTCGCCCTCCACCCCTTTTTTCCCCTCCCTCCCTCCCGCGTTCCTTTGGACTTTGGCCAACCGGGGCCGAGATTTCGGAAGCCGGTGGTTGTCCGTTAATCTTGCCAATGTAGCGTAGCCTGCGTATCTAGCTCGGGGAGGGAAAAAAAGGGCTCTCGACGTTCGGGGACTGATTCGTTGCGAGTAAATTTAGAAGAGACAGAGGGGAAAGTGTAATATTTTTCGAGAGGCCTCATGTAAAATTGTGCCACCGGGTGGACGCGCGGTGCAAGAGTAACGAGCGCCAAAGTATTCCTTCTGACGACGACTCGCGTTATCGCAGTGCTACCGATACCAAGCTACCATTCCCTTTACCTCAAAAGCGCCGGGTAGGGGGGGCAAGTTCCTTGATATACCGCCGAACGTCGAATCTCTCGTTTCGAAACAAGAGGCGACGCGACGCTTTTCCAAGTTTCCCGAGGATCGACGACTCGCGAAGCGTGCGACTTCCACCCCGAAAACTGTTTGGGACCGATAAATTATGTCCGAGCGAAGCGTAAATACTCTCGAGCCCCTCTCTCTCTCCCGCTCGATTACCTTGAGCACAGGGGGAAAGGGGGGGCGGGTGGGGGAGAGATGACGAACGTGCTCTCCGAGAGAAAGGCGGTAACTACTTTTAGCGGGGAAAATAAATAGGCGCCATGTTGTTCGGGGGAAGCCTCTTAAAAATAGTCCAGGACGATGCCGTTGACGAACTTTAGATCTATGCGTTCTCGAGCGATGGCGCACGGTCGTTAGCTTCGTGGAAAAGACTAATTAAAAAGCCGTAAAGGAAACGACGCACGTGCGTCTCGAAAATCCATACGCCCTACCCCCCCCCCCCCTTCTTGTTCCAACCCTCTCCATCGGCTAAAGAGAGGCCCCCCCGCGCGTCACGATTCGTGGAAGCACAACGACGCGCGTCGTAATAATAGAATCCCTCGCTCCCCGTCATCGTGCCCGGTCAATTTCCTGACAATTTCCCGGCAAATAACTTTACACCCGGATCGCGGCAACACCTTTCTTAATTACCGCGCATTCCGCGGCTAGTCCCGCGAGATAATCGCGCGCGCGTACGCCGAGACACCGACGTTCCCGCGAGACGTTGAAGGTGACGACGATTAAACGACGACCCCGAAAACGATGATGTTATTTTTAGCCCCCGGGGGGTGGGGGGGGGGGGAGCCTAAATACTAAAAGAGCGCGCGCGCTACTCGCGCGATTAACAGCGCGTTGCGAGCGATTTGTCGGCGTTCCGGCGCGAAGAGGCATCGCCGACGCTTCTCCGGCTAGAAGCGAGAGATACTATTTTTATGCATTCGACGGGACCGTCTTTCCCCGTCGCGCGATTAACGTTGGCGGGAGAGGGAGAGCACGAGCGAAGTTCGCCTTGATATATCCCAAGGATCAGTTTTACAACGGTGTATTACGCGGTACGTGATACGAGAGACTCGTCGTCCCGCTAGGTGGGCGAAGTGACACAGGGTGGAAGTCGATGGTGTAACGAATAAAATAAGAGACGTTGAATTTATCGCCGGCGAGGAGTGAGAATAAAAAGGAAGGAAAATAAAAGGAAGCTCGATAGCGTTCCCGGTCTCTATTTCGGTTGCGAGGAATTGGGGAAAGTGGACGTAAACGTTGGTATTATACGCGACCGCGTCGAAACGTTACGTTGTCTCGACAAACTAATTCGAAGCTTTATGATTTGTCGAAACGTTGGTAGTTTCGCGCTGGCGGATGCACGCACGCGTGTGCGTAGCCAAAACTTTCAGCGAACTCCGGGGGCTCGAAAGTTGAACGTACGAAACTGCGAGGTACCGACGGAAACTTTCGGAAGGTATCAGAAATTCATTTGTCACGGACCAAGTTGAGAATTTAATTCCATCCCCCGCCCCACGTATTAACATCGCGCGGGAGTTGTTGTAATATTTATATTGCGCTCCGTCGGTTAGGCAGTTATTATTCCTCGCCGTTAGTTTCGCGAGAATTATCATTTCATTTAGTTAAAACAACTTCAGCTCGTGTTATCTCTCTCCTTACCGTCGAGGCACGATCAACAGTTCTCATTTGAATTTTATATCAACTAATATTATCCTCGTCCAAGTTCCTCGCTCGTCGTACTCCGCTCCATTTCTCGGCGATAACGCTGAAAAGAATCGTCGTTGTACCTGGCGTGTTTACCGTGCCCGGTACGTCCCTACGCGAACGGGCGAAGGAAGTTTAAAAAATTCACGAGCGTAACGCGAGGAATTATTATACCGAGCGGATCGGCGAGGGACAGCGGATATTAACCAGTATCTCCGTACAGGGGAGGGAACTTTGCGCGTTGCAAGGAAGCCTTTATAATCAAAGATGACCGGTGAAAGTTTAGCCGCAATGTGGCTTTCATCATCCGAGGGGGGAGGGGAGGGGGGGGGCGCTCGCCGGATGACAAATGAGAGCCCGCGGAGGTAGCTTCACGCTGCGAAGCCGCTAATTGGATGCGTATTATTAACAAGATGGCGCGAAACGCTTTCTCGAGAACCCCTGCACGGATGCTCGAAACAGATACGTCTATACGTTCCTCTAATTACCATACACTTTTTGCCCCCGCGCCGTCGTCGTCGTCTCCTCCACCGATGAATAGCCGCGGTTAAACTGAATCCATTAGCGATAAATCGCGGCCATTGTGATAATAATCAGCAACCGAATGCACTCGTTCTTTACGGCTGTACAAATTTATCTCTATTATCGCCGCAATAAAGCTCGATAAAACGGCACTTGTGCGCGAATACACGGGGAAATATCGAACATTCCCCTGTTAGCGATGGTAGCGCCCATCGGAAGCGCGCGTTGGCTTTTTTTTTTTTTTTTACTCTCCCTCGTCGCCTCCCCCCTGGGGCCCTTTCTCCGTAACGCGCGAATCCTACGTCGCGGGTGTCTAACAAAAACTGGCCACGAGGAGAAGGAATTGTTTGTCAGCGTACGAAGTGCGTACTACGTGACTCTCGCTATCCGTCCACCGGATTTTCCGTAGCGAGAGATAGGAGTTTTCAATGAAACGATGACTAAAAGAAACGACTAATGGAAAGAGAGCAGATAACGAGGAACAAATGACCATCGGATAACGAACCGTCATTATCGCACCGTCGCCGGAAATGAACCGATTAACGTTGCAGGGGCCGATGGCGTTCTTAAATTAGCCGTTACGCGGCCAGATGCTACGCGTCCCGCGTCTCGGTACGTAAATCGTTTCTTCGAGTTTTCATGCAAATCCTGTGTTTACCACGAACGAGGGAAGGGGGCGGAAAGGGGGGAGGTTTGAGGTGGAAGGGGATCGCCGAGGTATTATACCTGTCCCAGGAGCGCGGTGTTCCTCTTTTACGCGAAGAAATATGCGCGCGGAATTTTCACGATCTTCGCGCGGAAGGACCGGGCAGGAAGATCATGGCTTTTGGCCATGCCTAATAAACGTTCATCCATCCACATCGCATGTTCGCGGCATTCCAGCCGGCGAAGTCGAGGGGATTCCCGGATTCCACGTCCTTTTCCCTTCGCGGCTCGTAACGGTTCTCGGTCTCTCGCTCTCACGTGGAAACGGGAGAGAGAGAGAGAGAGAAAATGGGGACGGAGAGGCGAGAAGGAGAGAAAAAGGAGAAGAAGCGGGAGAGGACGCTAGCGCTACGCACCTTCTTTCGGGGTCCGGATGGTTAGCGAGCGAAGAAGTGAGAGAGACAGAGAGTGAGAGCGAGAGAGAGAAAGAGAGAGAGAGAAAGACACCGACCGAAATCGTCTGAAGTTCCCCGACAGGAGGGGCTGATTCGTGTCGGTCATTTGGGGTGTGAAAGTAAAGATAAGGCCCGCGCCTGGCTCTCGCTCCTCGGCATCGTAAATTTTTACGACAAGTACTCCCTGTCAATGTTTCACGAAATTCCTGCGCCACCGCTGAAAAATCGAACGGCGCGCGTTCCTCGACGATTCTTCGCTCCGTTACGCTTCGCCTCTCGATCCCTATCCACCCGACCGACGATTATTTCCCCCCTCGTTGTCGCATACGACGTTTATGATATCCCGTTCGCTTAACGCGAAAATACGAACCGAAGCAAAGAAAAGAAAAGAGACGAATCGAATCGCGAGACGTAATTCACACTCGTCCAAGGTCCGCGCTACGAGCAATGCTCTCATTTCGTTCAGCAGTTTCATTAAAGATTAAACGGGGCCCAAGAGATAATCCCAAGCGGTGGATAAGTTTACGTAGGAAACTAACGACGCATACTTTCCCACAGTTTGTACCGATAGCGTGGTACGAGTGCAAATTTATGAATATCCGGCAGAAGGTTATCTATAACCTTGTCAATATTCCGAGATATAAATGGTTCCGAAGGCACCCCGGAGATCCCGCTATCTTTATTGACAGGGTCGGGACACGTTAAAAGGGAAGCGCGTAGGACGTTACACTCGAAACCCCGGATGAAAATCTCATTTTCAGCGCGTACACCTTTCTACTTGGCGGGACAGCGGTAGATTTCGGTCGGCGGGGATTGCGCCATCTCCGCGCCACGGGTAGAAATATCAGGCAAGCCCCAAGTATTATTGGGCAAGACGAAGTTATTTGGGTTAGGTCAGGGCGGGTTGCGTTATTGTCTGTCCGGCTCGAACTAGCGCACGTAATCATAGAGCAAAGCTCCTGATCCTCCTACTCGCGTATATACGTAAGACGCAAAATGGTACGTTTCCTCGCTGTGTGGCTTTTCGTACCGGCGCCGGGTGAAATTGAAAAATGAAATTGATTCCGCCCGGCCTTTGGGTGCCTCGTATAACCGCGGAGCCTTATTAGATCCATTTTCGTCGAAAGCGCGCTTTGGTACGGAGAGTTAAAGCGATTAAAGAGTATGTACTCGGATTTATAAATATAAGCGGCTCGCGAGTAATTTTCGCTGGGAATACGGTAAACGTCTGACAATTGGATTACGGCGCGCTCCGTTAGCGCTGCCGCGCGTCTTTTGTTACTCGAGTCTTTCATTACCGCGACAGGGATTATCTGTGGGTGTCGAAGGACTCGCGACTGACGTTAATTACCGGCGGTTTTCAAGTTTGAGACACCGTGCGCCTTAACGGGACGTGGAAACGTGAAATTGGAATGGAAATGTTTAGCGATCAACGAGTCGACAGTTCTTTCCTTATATTCCATTCGTTGCATTATAATAATCGCGCGCGTTAAACGAAAACACCGACAATGTCTAGCGCGTATGTACATACCAAAAGTTACGCGTGGAAAGGCGGTGTTTAAAATTGAAATCTTCCTCGTCCCACGAGCAGCGAAAAATGAAACGTTCGTGCACCGTCGTCGTCTCCGATCGGGCGCGTAAAAAAGCGAGAACAGCGACGCGAGTACAAAACAATACCCTTCCAGCAAAACTCGAAACGTCGCGTCGCGACCACCGCGGGTATAGCTTAAAAAAAAAAAAAAGAAGAAATATCCCGCCGGAGAACATGGCAACAATTTATTAAGGTATCCTTTTCCACCGCGCCTGACAAGTCCCGGACAAATTGAGCGTGCGTTAACTCGATGGATGAATACATTCCACTTGATGCGACCGAGGAACTCAGTGACTCTCAGTCGGCATTAATGCGCCGGAGAGCGTATCGAACAAAGCGCTTGGCTACCGGGAGGGCCCCGAGGGTATACGCGCGCACGATCGGACCGTTCGATTCCGGGGCCCAATATACATAATTACGCGCTTAGAACCGCGCTTACCATTAACGCGAGCGAGCTTATTAAAAGATGCGTGAGATAAGGGGGACTTTAACGCAGATGTCCGTCAAACTAATAGTCGACGCGATAAGGATCGCCGGAGTTGGGGCATATTTTTCGAGTAATCGCTCGGGGGGAGGGGGGGGGGGGGGAATTGGAGAACGTCATAACCTAAATCGTGGATCGTGATTAAGCTAAATAATCGGAATCGGATCGTTTCACCACGAAAAAGGTTGCCGCGAGCGCGTTTTAAATCGAGGCCCGCGTGCGGTACGAGCAAGTGGGAGTCTACGATAAATCCAAGTGTGCTTCGTGAGAGGGAGAGAACGAGGCGTCGACAGAAAAAACGGCTAAAGCCGTGGAAACTCAAGTAGGCGCCAGAAATCGGCCGTCGACATCTGGGTCGAGCGAGAGTGCAATCGGTGGAAACATCTGTCCTTTGCGTGAGTCCTGCCCCAGGATCAGTGGTGCGCGGGGCCATATTTATTTCGGTGATTCCCTTTCGACGAGGAGCCTAAAAATTGAATGCCGCCGTAAATCATCGCCGATAAGAGAACGAGTTCTTAATGCGAGGACATCACCGCTACCAGGACCCAAAACTTTCTCGTATCCTTCTTCTCTTTCTCCTTTTTAGGTTCCCCGCCTCTCCCCCCCCCCTCTCTCTCTCTCTCGCTCCTTCCCGCCTCCGACGATCGTCGGCTAGCGTCTTTCTAACCCCTTTTCACGACCGCACTCTCCCCTCCCTCGCCGTGACTTAACCTTCCCCCCTCTCGCGCGCTCTCTCACCCTCCGCTCCTCACGGACTCTATCGCTACGCAGCATCTACTATACACCTCTCTCCGCCTCGCCACGGATGCCGGTTTGTGTTTCTTGTGTATCCTCCGCCGCGAGATCAGATAAAAAGGGGTCCGGAGGGGTGGGGCGGGGGTAAGGGCGGCGGGGGTTGGTGGAAGGACCACGGTTTAGTTTGTCACCATCGTTTAAAGGAGGGTGGGGAAACGTGGCCGGGCGGCGGTGGAACTCGGAGGATTTATTGGACTTGTCTCGGGGAAGAATCAAGACTCGTTGTGCTTGCCACGAGACCAGTCCTCCACCGGAAAGCCAATTAAATCGGTCGACAGTCCCAAAAGATTCTGTGAGTCCTCTCCTTCCTCCCCTCCCCCCGCCGGCTCCTGCGTCACACCGCGCGACGGCCTTCGTCGTTCTCTCTCCCTCTGCCGCCCCCCCCTCTCTCCTCTCCTCTCCTCTCTACCACCTCCTTACCCCCGCCCCTGACCTTTAATCCTCCTCGCGCGCTTCCTTTTTCGCGAACTTAAATCGGACGTCTTATCTCCCGACCCGATACGACATGCCTCGCGACTAATGTCCAGCCAGCCGGCACCGAAGAGGATTTCGTACGCCCGAAAACGTCAGGCGAGAGAACGAGAGGGAGTGAAAGGGAGAGAGAGAGAGAGAGAGAGAGAGTGAGAGAAAGAGGAGCTGGATAACTGTCCGTATTTTCGAGAGAGAGAGATTGATCGGCGTTGAAGCAAAAAGGGTCATCTCTTTCGAGAGGCGATGGCGGTGGCAGCCCCGAAGGGAAGCGAACTGCAGCATTCGGGATGCACGGCTCGGTCGAAAGAAAACGATGGGGTTCGGGGCTCTAATCTCGAGAGATATGTCTTGATTTTTTAGCGCGCTTCCCGGTCGACCGGGGTAAATTGTCCGACGGTTTCCACGGGCTTACCCGTACGTCCGGAACGAGTTTCCAACTAAAGCCTCCTCTCGGTGGTCGTCGGGATAGTTGGCGATACGCAGTTGGTCAACGAGATCGCTTATAACCGTTAGCGGTTTCCCGAGCGAATTTCTGGATGAGAGTATAACGGTCGTTCGTACGCCGCAAAACCGCGCGATGTTCGGCGAGAAAGCCTGAAGTTGCGTTTCGAAACGGGAAATGGCGGGTATCTCGGGATGATACGCGCGATATCGGCTGACAATCCGCCGGACTGCGCGTCTCCTCGCGAAACGGAACAGAAGCGCACGTACTAGCGTACGTGAGCGCAACACGCAGCTCGAGGTAATAAGTATTACCGGCGAGGATACGATCCGACCTACGATATATCGCGTTTCATCGCCGTTGACGAGACACGCGTCACACGACCAGACTTTGACAAAATGATCAACGAAGCGTCGCGATGACGGAATCTCTCATCCCCACCCCCACCCTCCCTCCCCATCCTACCATTAACCCGAAGGTAACATTCAAAATCTACTCCCAGCGACGTTCTCCTCAATTTTTCACCATCCCGCCGGAGTCTCGAAGGGGCAGCAGCTTCTTTTCACGCGACGGTAGACACTTTGTAAAAGGTGCGTAGATTTTTTTCGCTAGGTCGTTTCGGCGCATTCCTTTTGCGCGCGGCGAAAGGGCGAGGGGTGTGGGCGGTGATGGAGGGGTGGGAGAGGAGGGGGGGGGCCGAGCGTGGCGGGATGGGGGGGGGGAGGTCGGGGGCTTTGAATGCGAGACCGCGGAATAATTTATATGGAAAGTGAGAGAGACGCTTCTTGAGGAAGCATTGTGCTTGGACTTGAATTAAACATCACCCCCTTGACTGTGAGGTTCAGCCTGTGCCTCTTGGCGATGTCGTGACTAGGAGCTCCGGGATAAAGGGGGATCAATAGGGGCGCACGAAGTAGGGCTGCTACTATACAAACTGGCGAAGGTATTCCGTATACCTCCAAGTACGTATCCCATGGGCCATACCGGCGTAACGAGACAGAAACGACGACGTGGCCCGATATCAGACACGGGCTCTGCGGATAGATAGGCGAAACATCAAGATCGATTACTTCCACCAGGTGTAACCGTTAGACGAGAGACCTTGTCAACGAGTCCCAGAAACGAAAATGTTTAGGGTGACTCGCTGTGGGATCATTCTCATCGGACGTTTCACGATCGCGCCTCACGACTGGCAATAGTCGCGCCCAATTGTCGCGGAACGAATTAACGGGGACGAGGAGTTTCAGATTCGTGGATTGGAAGTGAAAGATAGATCTCGCGGGAGCTGAAACTACCGGAGGTTAACATATAAGTGGCCGTAAAACGTCGTGAAAAGTTCGCGTATGTATCCGTTTAATGTTTAGTTCGCTTCGACGATCGACGAACGTCGATCCTGGAATGCGAGCGGAAGTGGGGACGGATTTTACGTTCGTTGAGAGTAAAACTGGGCGGAAACTGAGACGCGCCACGATACGTTCGTTCCGGCTTTCGATGAATAGTCGAACGGCTATTTCTCCGGGCGACACCTACGAGGGATCTCGTAATGAAATTTAATTCTACGCCAGGTACTCGCGATTTCCTGTAAAATCACATTTTCATGGTAATAAAGCGTCATTTCCGAGGGAGCGCGGTTCGATCCGGCTTTTACTTTCTCCGCAGAAATTCCTTATCGCGCAAAGTGCTTTTCAGCCAACGTCGCGGAAGCGTGTAGCCAGCTGGACACTTATCGCTGACCCACATAACAATGGATTTACGTTGTACGCCTGCCCTCCCCCCCCCCCCCCCCCCCGTAATAAAGGTATGCCGTTGGCACACGATTTTCTGCGATGCTCGAGAGGCACGTGGCAGGGCGTTACGATGATGTCCACCCTGTTTTACACCGCCATGTGGTATTCGCGCGAGCCCGCGGTATACGTTACAAGTAAATACGGTGGGGAATTGGTAAGTGCGCCGCGCATCAGAAATTCCTACGGTGGATTCGAACCATCTGTTCGAGACGAAAGGGATATCTTGACCGCGTCTTAAGTTTCGGCCCCGACTGCTACGAAAATTCGTGAAAGTTAAAGCACAGCTGATGTGCACCTCTCCCCCACGCCCTTCTGCTCGTGTCGCTGATTTTTTTCCTGTCTCCTCGCGAACTGACGCCACTTTTTTCTTTTACTCCCACCGTACGCGAGATACAGGTTTCTCGAGCGATACGAGTAAGGGAACTCGGAGGTGATATGAATTATTACAATTCTCGAGTCAGATCTAATCGCCCTAACGAAGCGTCAATAACCCATCCTCGTTCACGCTTACGTATGTGTATGTACACGTTCCGGAATTTCGTGTAAAATCCACGTCGTAACTTTTCACGATCTTTACGCCAGAGCGGTGAGGAATTTCCTTTTCCGACGGAGCGGCGGCGCGGCGGTTCCGTCGCGAGCAACCTGTTTAAATATACCGAAGAATAGTTGACGTGGAATGACGTGTCCTGTAAGTTCGCGGGAACTAATCCTCTTGTTTGAGCGACGAAAAGCTCGGGGAACCACGGGACAGACATTTTTCACGGGGGCTATAACAAAACGCTTCCCGTCGGTTAAGAGGTAGACGAAGGACACGAAGGCCATCCTGAAATAATATTTGAGAAATTCGTTCGGCTCGGGGAAATACGAGGAACCGTCGCGTACGAACAAATGACTAACAAATATGTATACCAGTCACTTTGAACTTTATGTTGTCGGCGGGTTGCAGCTGCCTCACGTCGCTCGCTCCTTCATTTGCATCCAAGCTGTCTGTACACTGTCGCGGTTTCGCGTTGCGTCTCGGTGCGTCCGGGACGAGGAGCCTCGATTACCAGGGAATCGCTCAGGTGCAACCGAATGGAAATAATAACGAGCAGGTGCCGGGCTAATTATGCTTTGAGCACGAAATCATTCTCTCGCGTTACGTCCAAGTAATCTGGGAGATTTTTCGGGGCCATGTGTCTCGGCACGCGATCGGTCCCCGCGTACCTCCGGTACACGGATATTTGCCGAGTGTACGCGCTGCCCCCGTAATAACCGGGGGGCCGTTATATAAATCAGAGTTTAAGGGAAATTATTGCTAAAGCGGGATGTAAATATCCGGGAGAGGTGGTAAGCGCGGAGTCACAGATCATTCGGGGGTATTCCTCGAGCAATACCGGCGAATATAAATTCGTGTAAGATAAAGTTTGACGACGGCGATGGGTAGGAGCGCGCCCCTGAAAATGGTCTCGATGCGCCCCCGAGGCGTTTTACTTTTCGAAGAACTTTGTTTTCTCACCGAAAATTCCCAGCTAGCAGCTGCAACAACAGCGTCGTGGCTATGCCTATCCTTTCACTGCAACTTTACCTCTATAAAGTAACTCGAAGTTCGAGGACAAAGTACGCGTAGAATAACACCGTGGAGATAGAAAATCCATACACCCCGCGGGCGTGCATTTTCTTCGGCTTTTTCTCTCTCTCTCTCTCTCTCTCTCTCGCATATACGCTGAAAACCTTTGTAGCCGAGGACTTGGAAAAAAGTTTACTTCCACTGGACGCTCCACGGGATGAAATTGTAACGCGTTGGAAGTGTAGGAGATACGAGAATATAATTCGTTATTTACGAGTGCCGGTGAATAAGATTAATAAACCCCTACGAGGACGATAAGCGTGGAATTTTCGTTAGCTTTATCCTCCTTTCTCGTTCATTGATACCTTGGATTGTTATTTGAAAAGCTCTCGTCATAATGTCGAGAGCATTTGCTCTTTCGACCAAATATTTGCCGCTAGCCGCGGGACGATTTTAACATCTCAAAGCACACACTCGCCGCTACGCTGTGACGAAGAGGTTTTTTTTTTTTTTATTTGGAAAACCTTGTAGCCATTGTGTACTCAAGAATGGTCTACGCACGCGGCCTGTGTACAATGCATAGGATAGCTCGACCATCCATTGTTTCTATTGTTTGTCTATGCCCCGTTCCGCGTTGTCTACGGATCTTTAATTTAAAACACGAATTTCCATACGGTTTCGTGGGTCCCGCCGACGCGGTACTTTCTAACAAAACTTTCCATTTCCGATTCGTCGCTCGAAACAAAAGCGGCCCACCCGTGAGCCGGAACGCGGCTGTTTTTACTTCCCCGTCCATCGCGGTCAAAGTCCTCGCAAATTATCATTCGCGCGAAATAAGGCAGAAGTGAATTCCCCTATTTATATATCGTTAAACGTCTATTCTCCGGCGATCTATAGCCGACAATCAAACTGCCAATTCCTAAACCGCCCATAAACCAAAATTTATCCCTGATACCAACGCGGCCCACCGGTACATCCCACGAAAGCTAACAAAAGCCTCGTCCCGAGAGAAGATTCGTCGAAATCGGTTTCGAACAATCGGCACAATCAGCGAACAGCCCCTGCAACGTCGCGACGAACCCGCCAACTCCCCCTACCAGCGTAGAACCAACCCCCCTCCCCCCCTGAAAAGATCACGTGAAAAGTGCGAAAAGTTCGCTTTCCGCTCGAACAGAATTCGACAATTATCGCCGCGGGTGTCGCGCGTACGACCACGTCGAGATACACACACCGAGGGTCGTACGACCGAGTTTCTGTGTAGCGAAGGTAGTGGTGGGGGGGGGGGGGGGTGGAGGGGGGAGTCAGAGAGTGTGGAACTAAGGGAAGGGGAAGAATAAGACAGAAATAGCGGAGCGCGTACGACACGGGAGGACAGAGACAGAGAGTGAGAGAGAGAGAAAGAGAGAGAAGGAGAAGGAGGAAGACAGCTGACCGGAGGCGCGGGAGTACCGGATCATAAATTATCGGCTAGCAACAATAGGAAGAATCCACCCTATCCGCGCCACGACATCGCGCCCGAGACCCCAAATATTTACACTAACCGGTGGCGAAACTCGAAAATAATAGATTCGAGATGACTTTTCATTTAACTAAGCACAAAAGGTAGCCGCCACGGCGGCGGCCCCCCTCCCGACAACGCTCGCGCCCACCCGCTGACCCTTGCGGCCTACCAGGACAATGTCCTTTCTCTCCTGGCAATGTGGGTTCGGTCCACGCGGAGGCAAACGAGACCCAAACGATTTCCATGGAACATCCGGATGGCTGAGGGGTGAGAGGGAGGGGGAGGGGGAGGGTGGGGGGGACGGTTCGCGCCCCACGAAACGTCGCTTTGTGGACCGCCGTTTGTCAGGCCCGGGGGTCGGACGCTAATTGTTATTGCTCCGCTAATTTCCCCGGATGCGAGCGAACTTTCGGTAAGGACATTAGAAAGCCATTCGAAAACGCGCGTGCCGTGTCTCTGTCCGTCGTTGGCGTTACCTCGCTTCGTATCGATACGCGTTTCCTCCTCGTTGCCATTGTGCGCGCGCGCGCGCTTTTATGCACGAGTTTATCGTTACGATTCGTCCGTATCGCGGCGATGTAATCGCGAGGGAGATTTAGGTTTCGTCGGGACAACGACGAGGCGTTTAAACGCCAGCGGATATTACTATCGTTCCAGAGGGTTTGGATTCGCGATAGCTTGCCGCGTTAAAGATCATCGTTGTGGGGTGGTGGGGGGAATTTGAAATAAACGAAAAAGCATTTTTCGTTTGTTTCGGGAGGGAAAACGTTTGTCAGTCGCAGACGGTAATTGTTATCGCTTACCAATTTCCCGGTTGTCATGAGGTTTGAAATGCAAAAAGCCGCGCGAAAATATGTATCTGCCCCCGATGCGTATCGTTAAGTGGCGTCTGCTGATAAATATATATTTTTTTTTTTTTTTGCAACGGGTGAGAAACGCGGTTAAAACGCTTTTGAAAGTGCGACGCGGCTGTCGAGTCGAATACCGCTTTTGTTATCGGCCACTGCACGAAAACGTTAACAGCTAACTACGGATAATGAAAATTACTCGCGTAGCAACGATTATGTTTCGTAAAGCGAAACTGCCAGGGCATCGTATCAAAGGGCTCCGGCAAAGGACGACGATGCGCGTACCATCTCCGTGGGGCCACGGTTACTACGGAAGACGCTTTGCGTACCGGCGTTTGTGCAAAAGAGAAACGCTAATTATTATCGTTCGCTAATTTCCCAGATGTCACGAGCATTGAGGGAAATTATGAAAAGTCGCGTGGAGAGTTGACCTCTGGGAACGTATGCGCATCCTTTAACGACAAACGAGCGAGAAGTCTTTTGAAGGAGAAACATCTAATCGTAAGTTAGTTACGAGGATTAATTATTCCCAAGGTTCTAAGAAAACCGCAGTGCCCTTACCGCGACGTAGTGTCGCCACGATTATAACCAGTTTGCGTATGTTTATTTGGTTTATGGAAAAACCACGCTTCTGGCATCGGTTTTGACCGATACTGTCAGGTGAACCTACCGAGTATGTAATATAAATATTTAAGCGAGGTGTATGTAATATACTTTAAGTAATGATAAACGTACAGTAATATTAAAAAAACATTTTTGCAATCTTCCAACAGCGAAACTAATTTCTGTTCGAAACGTTTTTACTGATCTCCAATAGAAATATAAATTTACGCAAAACTTCCCCGGTCCAGTGACAAACAAATACACTAACGACGAGTTCTCACCCGACCTTCTAACTCTAGAAACCGATCAATCCGTACAAAGAGTCCATCGTGCTAACATTGATCGACCCAAATCACTCTTTTCCGTTTCGCCGCTCCTCCTCCGAAGACACAAGCCACTCGACATACATTACGACTTCCTGAAAAGTGATCAAGACTCTGATGGGTGACACACGATGCTCGCGGCGGTTCACGGGTATGCGTGTTAAAAAAAAGAAAAAAAAGAAGAAGAAGCGGTGTCGAATCGGTATTAAAGTTTCAAGCACTGCAGACAGCGGAACAGCTGTCCTTGACATTGAACATACTGCGATATACGCGCAAACGCGTCCGGTCACGAGATCACGTGTCGGCGGAGGTGTGAGGGCAGCTGTGACTTTTGGGGTAAGAAAAAAAAAAAAAAAAGGCCAACTTGCGACCTCGTAGCGGTGTCATCGTCAATACCTTTTTGCACCGTTGGCACGCAGCGGGTGGGACACGATCGACGACATCCTGACGTTTGCCAGCCCACGCCGGGCTTTGTCCCCTCGGATTTATATGTAGAGCATGGATTCTCGATGGCGAAGCGTGCCAGTCCGATGCCACGAATTCTCCGTCACCGGACACTCACCTGCTATCTCCGCTCGACCCAGGTAATTCGCGCGAAGTTCGATACCGCCCATCTTAACCGATCTAAATTCCTTGCCTAATTGGTCGAAGCTTTACCCTCCGTCCCCCCACACCTCCCACGAAACAACGAGTCCGATCGTAAAAACGAAACGGGGTAGAAGAGAGAGAGAGAGAGAGAAAGAGAGAAAGAGAGAGAGTACCGTTTCTCCTCCCCCGCGACATCCACGAATTCTCGTTACATCCAACGCGTAGAATTTTATCCGTAAATATTCTACTGGCTACATCCCCGTCGAAAGTATCGTTTGACGCATCTCTCTACGTTAGGTATCTCGGAAGAAAATCCGGATACCCCGGCCACGGTCCCAATGTACTTTACCGGGTCTCGAGACGGTAAGAGAGATCCTGGCAGACGGATCAAATTCCTACGGAGGAAGTGTTTGAACAGGACGCCTGGTACGTCGCGGCCCGTTGCTAATGGCTCTGCACACCAGATCGAAAACACCGACGTTGCCCGAATAACGTGCGAGCGGCACACGCATACGAGCGTATTACATCGTGTATACGAGCGTAGGACCGTCACCGTCCTCTCTCGTGTATTAATGCGATAACTACAATAACAAGATTCAGTGCCCTTCGCGGCGAGCCCTTGTGTTCGTGGTATGTAAGGTACGCGCGTATCGCGTGTGAGTGTGTGTGTGTGTGTGTGCGCGCGAGCGTCGGAACGCGTGTGTGTTTTCGGTGATTCTGCGGTGCCTCGAGCACGATGGATCCCTTTATAGATCGGGAGGAGGAGGAGGACGACGAGGACGCACGGGGAACTTTGATCGTCGCGTTACACTGTGGCGAACCATCGATAGAGTCGAGGCTGGATAATCCCTTTTCGAGTAGGGTACCGAAGGGTACTTTACCTCCAGGCAGGTTTACCCTCGTTCAACATTCCCTCCTAGACATTTTTTCTCGCCTCGGGATACGAGTAACCGGCGGCAACACGATTCCGGTCTCTGATTTTAGCTCTCGCTACGATGCCGCCAGTCTTCTAGCCGGTTGGAAGAATAATTTAGTCGAAGGAGAGCCGGATAGCGTCGCGGATTTATTATTAATCGAGGAATAGGGGGGTCGAGTATCCGCGCTGTGTACGCCCGGTAGTTCCGGTTAAAATGAAGCGAATTCTTAAAACGATAAGATTCTCTTTCTTATCGTATTTGCGGATCGTACGTTCACGGCGGTAAGAATAGCGCCGTAACTCCGTCCGTTGTAACTACGACGCACTGATGTCGGGGACAAGTATACGTCTACCAATACCAGGGGCGGAACGCTCGGCGTCTAAAGCACACACACCTGTGGTGTTTGGTCTCGATAGCCCGGGGAAGAATTTCCTTTGACGGTTTTCGAGAGACGCGCGCGAGGCTTTTGATCGTCGCGTTACATTTTGGTTAACCGTTGATAGAAGGAGGACGGATAATCCCTTTTCGAAGAGAGATTCGAGAACGAGGAACGGCTCCGGGTCTCACCTCGAGGCAGGCAGGTGCTTAGCCACGTTATACGCGCAACACCCTTTTTCAGCATTCTTCTCCGTCCCGAGATACGGGGAAGATGTTCTCGGTGACATTGTTGACCCTCCGCCACATGGCGTTTCGCATATGGCGCACGTTCTCGGAGTCGGTTATTTTTATACACTTCGTAGATGAAATTTAGCACGCGGTAAGGTGGACGGTGCCCGTGGATAGAACACCGACAGATTGTAAGCTGGACCCCGCGAGTGGAAGATACAGCTGCGTTCGATTACTCGAGCTGGCTCGATGGACTCGTTAAGTCTTGAGCGAATCGCAAAGAGACGGTGGAATGTCGAGCATCGCGTTCTGGAGCGTAGCCCGATCGAAAGAGAGAAATATTTTTGATACTTTTAACCGTGTCTCGAGCTATTTTTCATAGTTTTACGAATAGTAGAGATAAAGTATCTACTGGGTGCTTGATCGCGGGGAGGATTCATGTTATACCGTGTACTCTTCGCATGATTTCCTGATTACGTCAGTTACCTCAGTTTACGTTTATACGAATCTTTCGATTACTTTATTTATTAACGAAATAACTTAATCAGATAACAAGATACACCCGCGCTCGAGCGCTCGATGAAGTTTTCAACTTTGGCGAGAATCGCACAAAGTTTCGATCGATATGAAAATTTTCGATGAATATAGCTATCTCAAAGTTTCCCGATTCACCCGCGCCAAGTTAAAGGAAAACAGTAAAGTCTCCAAGTACGATGAAACAATTTTTCATCGACCCGACGAGGATCGGATAAGACGTCCGTCGTTGATTTTAATAATAAATAATATCCCGCTACGTATGCTCCATACGATTTCGCGATTTATGCACAGTTATCGGGCTCGTTGAAAACTCCTCCGCCAAAGGATCGGTATACGCGACGAAGGCCGTAAAGTTAATCGGGCGGGAGTCTCTTGCATAAAGTGCACTTTCTTCCTGAAAATCGACGTAGTTTAATCAGAAAACTGCAGGGAACGGGGCAAGCCGTAAGTACCCTCCATTGGTGGAATGTAGGGGCATTTAAGTAGATGGAGGGTATAGACCCCTGTCTACTCCATTTGCTTTCAGCCCGAGGGACCTCCCCGATATATATCCCAATATTCTCGGTAACAATGATGAATCACTGCGGAGCACCTCTTGCGCAAGAAGTTGCACTTCCACTACGCTTGTAACCGTCTCTCTGACTCAAATACGCGGGACCCGGTTTAGTCGTAATAATGCATTCCCGCATTTCGCGCGATTACGTAAACCTTACGTAACGACTGGATAAATAAATAAGTCCCGCCTAACGACATTAATGTACTCTGAAAACTTTCGTCCGTCTCGTTTCGTAACGCGGGGAGCGCGAATGGTCGTCGAAAAAAAAAAAAGCAGGAAACACAACATTGAGTAACATCGAGAGGAATATTGTACGGAGACTCGACGGTAAGTAGACCGTACCGCGGGTACACGTTCGGTAAGAGAATGGAATTTGGATGTTACGCGCAATTCACTCAAATATTCTTTCCACCGAGACGAGAGTCGCTAGTCGTGTCGGTATAACGCGCACGAGAGCTCTAACCGAAGTGTCCACCGCAAAGTGGTAGTCATGCAAAATATACGGAAGACAAACGGGGTAAGTCTACCGCGCCGTTCTTACGACGTTATTTGTGCTCGGTGTTTAGTTTATGGAACTTGTAAAAAAAAATGTCCATCGCTCTCCCTGAAACTTCCGAGGCTCGTTGTTGCACGTAAACCGTGTAATATCACGCGCACCGTTAACCCCCCCTCCCGGTAATCGGTGTTAAAAAGTTATCCAATGAATTAATGACGGTTTCGAGCCGTGGTATTTTAATGTATCCGATATCACGACCAGTCGTCGCGAGATTGACTCGCGACAAATAAATCGGGTCACCGTGCACGTGGTATAATATAAACGAATCGTATCCTATTTGTTAAGCGCGATCGTAGGCACGAGGTTACGCGATCGGTACGGCCCGATGACGCGCCACTTGCTCGCGACCTGTCCTTTCTCCCAGCGTTTCGTTAAATCTTAATTTACACGCCTCGACGGTTCGTCTCCCCGACCAGTGTTTTCTATCCAGCTGCGCGCGCGCGAGAGAGAGAGAGAGAGAGAGGCCGCTATTTATTGGCATGATAAATCTGCAGCTGAGCCACGCTACTGACGACCAATTAACGTTGGCCGTTAAGATCGGTGGGTCAGAAACCCATGTAATAATGACGAATCAGTTCGGAGCCGGTCTGGTGGCATAGCTGACTCTGCCTCTTATTAATAAATTCGCTTCCCATGCGACGTCCTATGAATCATTCGATAGGCAACAGGGGAGATTCTATTAGACTGATTGGTTTATGCCACTATGGTTCAACTTCCACCGATTCGTCTTCGTTCTTAGGGAACAACGCAAATGTACCGTGAGCACTTCCACGCTCGCGATCGTCGCGAGATAGATATGTTTGTTTATGGGATATTTGATTAAAACGTCGCACAGTTTCGCGGTTTCCGTAAGCGTACGCGGACTATCTGTGTTTACGTATTCACGACGATACGGGAGCAAAGTGAGACGCGACGCATCGACTCGTGAAACATAAATCATACGTATAACCTCAAATCTAATTGCGGCGATAGCGCTTTCTCGATACGATCGATGAAGCGATGAGATAAATTTTACAGTTTCCCCTCCGAGTAAATACGAGGGGAGTATAATTGTAAGAGCTCCAAATATTCCCGATACACAAGGATTTTAATTAAATCGTGACTGACGCTCGTACGCAATACCAATTAAAAATATAATTGTGTTTAAAAACCATCGGATAGATCGGTGCATAGTATTCGATCCTCGTTGCACGGACCATCGCTTGATCCCTACGACCCAGTTTGAAACTCGGGCGCATTAATTCCGAAAACATTTGCCATCAATGGAGAGGTTACGGTAGGGGGAATCCACAGGTCCGCTCTGCTTAACACTCATAACCCAAAAACAAGCGACTCTCTTTCCCTCTCTCTCTCTCTCTCTCTATCTCCCGTGCCGAGGACTGCGCAGTAACTACCTTGCGTTAAATCATTCTCCATCCAGGATGGGTTCAACTCCCCCTAATTTATTGACTCTATTTCTGACGCGGGGGGTTCGAGCCCCCGTGACTCGGAGTTAACATTGCTTTGCAGGGGTGATCTCAGGGGGTGTATGCTAAGTCATCGTACGATAAAGTACAGTTATTCTATGTATGCATACCGCATGTTTGTAATCGCCGCTGACTAAATACTTTACGCGTGTTCGTCATGCGCGAAATAATTTACGAGTTGCGGATCCGAATGAAACCGAGAGTACACGAGAAACTTGCGTATATCGAGATATACCTGAGGTTAGAAACGAGCTAAAATAAAAGCGGTGCCGTTGCATTGAAATTTCGCGTCCGAGTGTACACACGTGACGCACGAAGATCACTGGGGATTCAAATAACGGAATAAGAGGTACACGCGGTTCCGCTCGTATCAAGATTGATGTGCACTACTTCGCATACGTTGCTCGGTTGACAAATTTTTAGTCGATTTGTTTACCACTCTGGCACCTCCTCTCGCGTACAACGTGATACGTGTGTTCACCTACTTTTATAAAATCCTAGCTTGCTTTGGGCAAAGCATCGGCATTCTCTTCGCGGATGGCACGCCCTTTCACGTTCAAAGATTCACAAAGTTCGCGCAAGGAACAACGGCCGCGCTGAACGTATTACCGCCAATTCGAAAGCAACCGGCGACGTTGGCAAACATTCGGCGAAACGACTTTGATATTATTATTTACACGGTAACGTGGAGTTTTTGATACACGAGAAGAAACGCGCACTGAGAAGCTACTGTTATTTGCATTGGTTAGTCGACGATAGACCCTTTCTAATTGATTATTTACTTATTCGCGGAAGCGACCCTTTGCGTACTCCGTAGTTACCCGAAACTAACGAAAAACTGAAGAGTGTAAACAATTACAGTCTGAAGGATATTAATTTTCAGTGGCTGATACCCGCGAGGGTGGCGCCATCTGTGGGCGATCTGAAATTTCGGGGAATCGGTGTTTATTGTATAATAGTATTATTTTGCAGAGACGACATCAATAAATGTAATACGAATGGTTACACGATATCCTATATAAATTTAAAAGCAAAAATTGAGAGAGTAACCTGTTCTCGATAACACAGGATCCTGTATCTCGTTCCTATTTATGGGTAACACTCTTCGCTACGACAACTATCGATCGTTGTGTTATCGAGAACCGATAAAGCCACGCTTTCAGAAAACCATGAAAAATTTTGTTTTTCCTTTTTCATTATTAAACAAAATATCGCTATACTTATCCTTGATGGCGTTCCTTTCCGCAAAACCAGACACAATATTTTACTGACCACGAGCTTCGTGTCCCGAATCCTAAAAAAATATTTTTGCCCGAACAATTGAAACGAATTAAACTAACGCTAATACGGTAACAAAACTTGAATGCATTATAGAGTAACGGAATGTTAATAATCGGGGGGACATTTGGGAAATAACAACGAAAGTATAACAACGAGAACCACTCTCATTGGCCCACTAGGCGCGAATCAGCGCGGACGGTCAGCATTTCAACTAGTAGTTAATTTTACATCAGAAACGACACGGTAGTATTACGCTTTCGCGAGTAGAACGAGTCAATCATACGTAATCCGACAGGCTTATCTTTCTACTGGGCACGCGATCAGAGAGGGATAGACGATAGATGATAGGACACACAGGAGCGTTATATTCTGGAATGCAATTTTTATTCATACGCGAACAAAAATGATCCATTGAGATATGTCGCTGGCATCATTTCGGGTACAACACATATGCACGTTTATATGTATAGTTATAATTTCATCGTCGTCGATTATTATGATATAAAAATTGTCATTATATCATTGCAGTAAATACTATTGAGTTTCATAGTTCACCTTTAAATTAGGAAGCAAGCACGTGGTTATGTACAAAATATTTCTCGTATTACCGTATAATGTTTGTTACAATACTACAAGTATACTCGGAGAGAGATATGAGCATGGAAAATTTCGAGTGAAATTAAATCGCGAAATACATAAGTAGGTACTTGAAAATCTCGACGTTTTAACGACGCTTTAATTACCCGACAAAGTTTCGTCTTGCGTGTAAAATCCTTCGTGTAAAAATTTCGGTGATAGTTCCCTTAACACACTAATACCTCTAGGTATACTTTACATCTTCGCGCGATGCGTTACGTTTGACAAAATAAATACTGGGTTCGATTCTTCAAAAAATATATATTACAATATTGCACTTAAGGTAAATGTACATGATAAAACGCGTAAAAAATATACAATGAGTTCCTCTATCGAGAGGCACCAACGACAAGGAACACAGAAGTGTCACGTAGATCATGCATGACTGGTTCGTGCATTACACTTTTCTTTCCACTTTTTTTTTTTTTTGCACTCAGAAGATTCCAGTTTATTACGTACTCGTTAGGCATTCTACATAGGTTATCAATTTTTGCTAATTGCGAGTAACGAAATGAGTAGCGTAAGATACGTGTAGGTATAACGACCACAATAAAAATCGCGGATCGGATTTCTCGATCTGCCTTCCGAGAACTCGTATTCTCTGCTAATTAAAAATGTTTATTAACGGATCAAATTTATCGGCCGAACGACGTTTAACGTGTCTCGGTTGTTCGTGAAATCTGAAGATTTTCTTTTCGTCCGAATTGTCATTAGTGTTAAAAAAAAATGATGATATCATTGGAGACTGATTAATCAAAAGTGCAATAGCAGCCCGTCGCGTTTCATCGTACACTTATTTTCGAAGCGATTAATTATACTTTCGAGATGCCAAAGATATGCTTCCCCATAGGGCTTTCATATTTGCACGAAGATTGTAGGTACGCCCACATGTATCTTAATGATATTTCATACGTACACAAGCTAACGATACATTTACACACAGGAACACATACATACAATTCGTATTTACGCTAACGTAATTAATTATCCCTATAGTTCGATCGAAAGTATATTAAATTAGTAAGGCGAGAAACTGTCGAGGTGCAAACTATAATGAAACTGGATATTTATTCGGAGCTAGAAACTAAAATCTTGCACCATGTTTGCTCGCACCGAAAGTTGTATAACGATAAACTTTTCGTTAATAGTGCTCTCGTTCTTTACCAGAACGGCCATTAAGAACGATTGGCACATTGTTACGAAATATGCGAACGAATAAAATCGTAGTACACCCTACGTCGATGACGATATTATTTAAAGAAGTAAGTCTCATTCTATGAGTTAATTTTACAACGACACGGAGGAAACGATGGGAATACAGCGTAACATTATAAATATACTTCGATTACCATTACATAGAGGTATCATCGTTTACGTTGAATATTCGTGAGAAACGTTTTTAACGTTGATTTCGTTGAGATCGATGCTAAACTTCGCAATTCGTAGTAACACCATACAGCTAACGTTTTCGAATAAAAACGTGGAGCACGATTAAAATATAGCCGTGATATAAAATAAAATCTTTGGTGCGGTGGAACGACAGAAGTAAAAGTGTTTGCGTGACAAAGTTGGTAAGCATCGTTTCAAAGAGATATTTCGTAGAAGGAGCATCCGATAATTTTTACTCAGACGAGCATCCGTATGTACGAGACGACCGGCGTGTCTCCATCGGGCGTTTGTAATTTTTATTTACTTATCCGATGAGAAGGCTTACATTGAGTTTCAGCGTTAATCGTGTCGGAAAAATAATAATTCGATTACTCGTCGGTGCGTTCGATCGATAAACAAAACACCGAGTGTAGTGCATGTGCGTTATCGCTTCGGTGTGTAAGTGCACGCGCCCGAACCGAAGAGTACAATTACATGCCGAAGACGAGTGACAATTATTTAAATATATCGATCATTTGTGCTTTTGTTACTTGTCGGAATGAGTATCCGCTTATATTTACAATTAGGATATTATTAAGTTACCGTTAGTGATAGCTAAGTAGTCGAGTAGCTTCGAATAGTGGATGGAATGGGAGTATTGTCAATTAAAAACTAGGACATCACGAACCCACGGGAAGTTCCGATTTTACGCTTAATTCTCCACTATTCTTTGTAAAGTCAAATAGATTTATTATAACGTGTACCATACACGTGCGCGGCTAACACACGTCGTTCGTAAAATATCGTTTAAGTATTAGATATGCAGAGTAATGTTTTAAGCATATCCGAGCAAACTTTCGTTCGCCGTGAAGAATCGATAGAATTCTACTATTTTTACGTAATTTCATCGTTCGGAAAGCAAGTGGAAATCAAAGACTCCAGGAATCACGTACGCTCGTAAGAACGATTACTGTGATCGCGCATATCGCGAGTTGTTTTTCCCTCTCTCGTTTTATATCATTTATACTTCGCGGGAGATACATTTCCATAGAATTTTCATATCTGTAGGATAATTATTCCGTATATGTATATGCTCGCAAGATTTGAAGCGTCAAGCTGTGCTACGCGCAAAAGCTATTGCAATGTGCTCGTGACCAACATCCTGGGATGCTGTTTATGTGAATTTTAAAATGCAATTAGCGATAGCTTTATACCGACCACGTTCATCGCTTTACTCGAAATTTTCCGAATAATTTGCAAGTGAGATGTAGTGAGAATAAAAATCACCCGGCCCTATGCAAAATCCTTTTCGCTGAACGGAGTACTATGCGACAAGCACATACAATGAGCTTATTGTAGCTAGATCGTAAGAAAATACGTTTTTGAGATCATCTTTTTATAATAAAGCTCAATGATTACATAGAAAGGTCATAGATTTCTAAATCTTGAATATATCCTATATCCATTACAAAGGCCACTCAAAAGACGGGATCATAAGTTTTTCGCGTATCTTTAACTCAATATTCTCGGAGCACCGTAATAAATAAAGTACACTGTTTCGTGTTAAACAACTCGTAACTTAAATACATATCTCGAGAACAATCGAACTGTGTTTATCAGCAGAAATGTTCGTAACGTTAATACCATTTGTTTCTGTAACATTATTATTATTAGATAAAAGTGAAGTACAGTAATGCAAGCAATGACGAAGAATTTGGCAGATGAAGAAGTACATCTATTATAGAAATATAATTCAGCTTTGAAATTTGTTTGTCGTGTTTTACATGTACAGACAGATAAAAATTGTATATATTTTGTATATCACTTGTATATATATTTACGTGGCTCTTTATAATTTCATGAGTTACATCTTCCCGAACCAATCTTCCCTTATTAATTGTTCTTAATAATTGTTCAGCTTTTAGTTTTTATTACGAATGCACGGGGCAACTGAGATTCTCCCACTTTAATTAGCAATACGGATATTTGGTTCCTGTTTGACACCACAGAATAGAAGCTTAGCAAGCAATAGTCATCGATAATGACATAGATACTTTTGATAGTCCGTATCATACACATATTAAATCATTAAGCTTATTAATAATATTGTACGTTGAATGATGCATGTATATCGTTATCGACTTTTTTCCATGATACGTTACGACGCGTGTTAAATCTATGACGTGGTTATTCTTGTTCGTCAAGTTTAGAGTTACATCAGTCGAATTTTCACCCACAGACCAGCTAAAATTTTAATAATGAAACCTTTCGGATGTACGTATTCTGTGGCACGTAGATGTACAAGAATTTGTTATCTGCAGTCTAGTAGCTTATACGCAGTTTAGAGTTTTCTTAGCATTGTAACTGAATATGATAGACAGTATATTTGAGTACGCGCCTAACAATGTTTTCAGACGTGTTTCACTGATAGATAGATATATATATATATATATATATATATATATATATGTATATATATACGAAGAATATTTCAAGGTGTATTAAAGCTATGGTGCGATAGCATACTGCAGCACGCTTTTCGACAAATACGAATGTTTATCAAATGTGTATAGTATCTACAAGGAAAATAAGATCTTCGATTTCTGAAGTGTAGTACCCATCGTCTCTCGAATGACCACCCACGAGTGTATAATACAAATAATGAAATAATTGTAAAATAAAACATGTATAACTTTCTTCCAGATAAATGATTTTAATACCGTTTGACGACCTCGAAAATCCCTGTTAGTTCTTTCCGGAAAAGATACAAGGTCTAGTCTCGCGTTCTTGTACTTGGCCCGAGGCAAGACCTTGTCTCTTGATTATATGAAAATACGACTCCTAAATTGCCACAAAGCATCTTTACCGTAGAACACGTTACCAAAAATGATTAATATTGAGCCGTTTATTTTGGAAGTGACCTAAGTCCATTTTTTTTATGACGGGAAACATCAAGTTGTACACGTTACTACAGTCAACAAAAAATGGACTTAGTTTTCTCTCAAAATGAACGGTTCATTTCTTAAAATCTCTGTCACGAAAATATACACACGGAAGAGAAACGAAAATGAGTCGACGCTCGGTGTTGTAATAAAGAAACAATAAATTAAGTTAAAAAATAAATTCAACAAATTTCGCAATAAATAGAAAATTAAAGCTACAAGAATAATTCTTGTTCTTTTTGTAATATTCTGGAAGTTTCTTAAGAATCAGATCAATTTCAGCATGCGAAAACAGAGTATATACATCAGGGATGTGTCTGAGATTCCATAGTTTGACGTTTTGTTTCCAGCTTTTCCCATTCGGTAGCAGCATATCTATGTATTAGTAGTTTGTCAAGATATACTTGCTCAAATTTTGTGGGAAGCTCTTGCTTTTATGTCCCTTAATTATATTAAACAGATATCACATCTCTCAGCATTTCAATTGTAGATACAATAAAACTTAATGTCAGAGTAGTAAAACGACTTTTTCCGGATTAATTAAAAAATAAAATCTCTAAGGACGTATATAGTAACTGAACTCGTAGCAGGGAAGAGTTTCAGCGTTCACTTACATTGAGTGAAAAACATAGAGTTACGTTTTACAGACATAAAAAATGTTGGTATTGCAAACATACAGAAATGATGGTTAAATTTCCCGCTTAGAAAATATGTTTTGTTGATCGCAATAACAAAAATAGTATTTGAGATTCACTCTTCTAAATCTGGCTACTCATCTAAGTTCTTTGTTGCAATTTACAAAATTACAACGAAGAAAATTGAACCAACATTTGTTGGAACGTCGTCGTTCCAACAGTAGTAGACATTTGGCTAATACTGTTGAATAAAGCTTCTGCCTGCAAGTTTTCTGGCAACCTAGTAAGGAATTGTGCTCCGTGTACAAAGTCCATTTTTAATAATTCTTCTTGGTACAGGTGCAATACACCAAGTGCCGTTCTAAAGAGGAACTCATCTCCATCTCTGAGAAAAACATCCCATATTCTACACGCAACGTCGAGAGGCATTGCTTTGGCATATATAGTATACAACCAATCTAACAAATACAAGTCTGGGCTGAGACCAGCTACCGTAAAATGGGAAAAGACTTTTGGCAGCTTATGCGCGAGCGCACTGGAGTATACCTTGTAATAAATGTCCATACGCTTTTGGTCCAATGTAAAAGCGGCTCTATGGCAAGGATGGTTCAGCAAATTAGCGAAGCAAGTAAAGGCATCCGGTGGTTCCATGTTTAACGATAACACAGCACCCACAAAGCTCATACCTTGCACGTAGCCCACGTCTGGTCTATAAACCGCATAGGCTGCCAAGATACCTTGAAGGCTATCGGATAATGGTCCACCTTCTTGAAAGACACATAAGGTAGGAAAGGTACGATAAACATCTAATTTGATTGCAGCTAATGTTTCATTTACAGGAATGGACATTGCCCTGTCCAAACATATATTGTAGAGATGCGATGTTATATTTAAGTTATTTGGGATTGCTAGTTTCCACACTCTACCACGGATACTCGGTGGAAGCCCTCGCCACCACAGATCACGTACTTTTTTTGTGTCTTTAACACTTTCAAATTTAGGGAGAACATGCGTGTTCCACGTATGAGAATCTTCCGCTAATCTCTCTTCTTCTTTAAGCTGTAGTTCTCTCTGCTGTTTACGTTCTTTTTCTTCCTTCAATTCTCGTTTCCTTGCTGCTTCTAAGATTGCAGTATATTGCTTCCGATGACGCTCTTCCTCAATAGCATTTTTAGCTGGCAAATTTGCTGGTCTTGGCTGTTGTATCAGCGCCAAGCTTCCTCCCACTTTGTCTATATTTCTAGACGGACTGCTCGCGGGTGTACTCTGTTGGGAATCTTTGCTTTTCCATGAAAAAACGTTCTTCGTGAAGAGCGTGTTTAACGCCCAGCGTTTCGATTTTTCATTTTTGTCTATAATGTTTTGTTCATCAGGACCCAGAAAACTTCCAGAAGGAGACACTTCGCTAAGGGAAGACACGGTACTGCTACAAGAACGAGGTAAACTATTCCTAGGACTGCTATTTGCGCTACCACTTTCCAACCTTGTGTATTTATCTATGTCGACTTTTGAAATAGCATTTAAAGATTGTTCTTTTCGTTCTGTCGGCGAATCCAGAAACGGTGATTTGCATTCAAGCTGCGCATCGTTAGGTACGTTTGTCTCCTCTACCGAATATATTTGCTTCGTAGAAGGATTATAAGCTAGTGACATGCTCTCCAAAGCATGATTTAAACTAGTTCCTGCCACTCCGACAGAAACTACGTTACCAGCGTCATACCATTTATTCTCTCGAATATGTACGCATAACGCTTTTGTTTTTATGGCTGGCATGGAAGCTACGTCACATGCCAAAGCTTCGTTGATGTTTACGCTGTTGCACGATACAGAATCACCGTTCAACGATACAAGCTGCTGCTTACCAATTTTCGGAACAATATTGTTGGCGACGTAACAATTGGATTCCCGCCCAGCTACCTTTAATACTTGATAACTGTTAGATACGTTTCCGTAGCGAGACAATATGCACGGGGACACGTTCTGCGATGAAATCGGGTGATGAGTATTACTCCCATTTAAATGGTGTGGTACAGGACTCTTCATGATTGATGTCTCTCCCCTAACCTTGCATATACATCAAATGTGCCACTAGTGACAGCAAACCAATCATGGATCAGTCCCTCGTGTATGGTACGGACGAATTTATATTCATGCATGCTTTCTTATCGATCCTCAGTGATGTTGTAAACGTACATCATCCGTACTTTAAATCCGTATCGATGTTTCACTCATCTGTCGAGACAACACCCACGTTTAGAGCCCGATAACTTTGGCAGAACTGTCAAAACATAACGTTTCGCACTTACGAAATCCTCCGATGAAACAGTAGTCCGACAGGTTTCCTATGTGTCACAAATGATGCCAGAAGAGACGCAAATCAAATGACCGTAAAACTTTCGAATACCGTCTTGTCGTTCCGAAGTATTTTTCACAGTTTCCAACATTCGTGAACTTTGTTTCGTTGGACGCGTGACGTGATAAAGCACTAAATATTAAGATAAATTCGATTCACATGCAAAGACAGTGACACACAGTGGCGAGAGCTGATATAATTCCATTGACATTGGCAAATAATCAACATAATGACACTGGACGTTTGTATGAACAAGAATTGAGCTTGAATCGTAGCAGACAGATGTGTATGTACAGCGGCATATAGAACACAAGCTCTGTGCTTTTCTACTTGGCAAATTCAATAAGAAAGTCCAACGAATATACGATTCTTCTTATTGGTCTTTCCTTTTCTAAGCGAAAATATACAAACTTCTGATGGTGCGATAAACTACGAATAATAGAGAACTTTTCTCTCATACGTGGTCACTGCTCTCTACTACTACGCGAGAGTGACGTGGTCACATGACCACTTTACCATTTCCTGTTGCTAAACTGATGAGCCTAATTTTGTACTTGGATCTATAAACTGATGCGATACACATTTAGATTTCAATTTGCTAATTGATATACTTCAGATTACGTTCTTACGTTAGGTAAAGTTTGCATGCGTATAGATGTACGTACTTATATATATGTACATACAATATATAATATGAATATAATTAAGTAAATGACCTTCATGCGACCGAAAGGCGCAACATTTATCGTGCAACACTAGAATAGAACAACATAAACCGCACAAAGTGAAGCAGATTCAAGGAATTAAAAAAAAAAAACGCAAGTTCATCCGTCCCATTACATCTATTTTATTAGTGGTTACCGCCCCATTGATTGATCGTCTGTCTGTTACAGTTAATTCGGAATTTAATAGAAGTTAAAAAAGTGCAAATTCTTTAGCACAGAATATAAAAGAAGATGAAAATGATATCTGTTTAAGAAATACAGTCATATTGTATGACACATAATGGAAAGAACGGAAATGAGTGTGTTTTGCAATTGAAAACTGTACCTTAGTCCGAGGCAAAAATCCCTAGGACCCGAATGTCAAAACAGCTGATTGCAAAAAGTGATGAAAAAGAAAATCCGTATTAATTGGAAGACCAGTAAAAAGTAGGTTAAATAAGGTCAGACATTAGTCTCGTCATTGTTAAGTTAACGCCTTGGCGAGCGGTTGTAACTATTTTAGTGAAATACAACTGTCAAAGGTGAATTTTTTAACATAACAGATGTTTGTTGTGAGAAATGTCACAAATTGATATCCAGGACTTATTCGATAAAAGCAGGTAAGATGACCATCTGTAAACACAATACATCCGAGCAATATTGCGTCTGAATAATGTTCCATTATCTTTATATAATAAGAAAGAGTAGTGTGTAATGATAAAAACAGAAGAAATATATTAACTCAAATTGGTTTCCAATCATCATAAACATATGGAGGCATTGATATTATGGAGAGCGCATAGAGAAAGTTATGAAAGTACCTGCTTTTATTACACATTTCAATGTATAAAAATGCAGAACACCCATTTACCAATTAACATTTCAAACAATATTATCCGCAGTATACATTTTTTGGTGCAATATTGTTTGGTTTGATTATCAATATAAATGTATAATATTAAGATATTAGTTTGCTCAAAATGTTTGGTCGTTAGTAAAACCAGTATATGCGAGACAAACATTGTAATAAAGTTTACATAATTGCATTACTTAGGTTTCCCAGTGGTTGGAGATTATTATCATTACTATTGTACAGCCCAGTGGGTATTTTACTTGTGTTGCTACGACTATTAGTGGTTTTCCAACTCTGGCTGCTTGCATCGTTGATACCCGATTGCGATAGTCTTCGAGCATTCCTACATCATGGACTTAGTTTTGCTTTTGGTATCGTGGTCAAAATTCATCCTGAGGGTGAAATTAAGGACAAGCAATCCAGGATCATAATTGCCAATAATGTATCAATTTTGGATCACTTTGCATTATACAAAGCCACGCAGGCACTAACTCCTAGTGTCTGGGAATTACCCACTGCCTTGAGTAACGCACTAGGTCTACAAGCGATGGATATGAGTAACAAAGAAGTCTTAATCAACAACATAAAACAGTTCCTCTCTACCTCGAACTGTAACGTCACGCTACAACCCGAGTTCGGCACAACCAACAGCCGTGTTGCTCTGTTGAAATTTAACTCTTGGCCATTCAGCATAGAAGTATCTGTTCAACCAATTGCAATAAAAGCATGTAGACCTGAATTTATACCTATACAGTTGACCTCATTGGCATCAACCTGGTGGACTGATGTTTTCTGGTTCATGTTTGTTCCGTACACAGTCTTCACGCTCAAGTACCTGAAAATCAAGAGAAATACAGATTATAAAGTCCTAGTGCGAGAAGTGGAAAAAGACATAGCGAGCACTCTTGGACTGCAGACAAGTTCTCATACCATCTCCGATAAAGCAGAGTTTGAAAAACGTTGCATTATGGAAAAAACACACAATAGAAGACTCAGTAGAAGAAGTTCGCCGAACTCGCAAAGCATACAGAGCAGTGAAATACAGAGAATGGTACAACAAGTCAGCGAAGTGCTTCCATTCGTCCCCCATAATGTGATTTTCAGAGACCTTTGTGAGTAAATTTAAATATTAATTTGCAAATCTGCTAAAGTCAGATTACAGTTTAATATATATATATTGCAAACAGTTTCAATATTATTATACAAATTGTATTTATTTTCAGTAAAAACTCGTAATATTGATATTACAATTACCAACATTCTGGATGGCATAGTCACTTATACACCAGAATCAAATCCACCAACACCTCCAACATTACAGAGTAGATCGCAAACGAGTACAGTAAAGGATAGAAGTACTTTCAGCGGCACTTCTTCCTTTCAGGAAAAAAAGGCTAAGATGATAAGAGAAGCAAGAGAAAGGTATATTCAAAAACATGGACTTACAATTTGCTAACATTCTTACGCCTGTTTTATTATAGTTATTATACAGTCATTGAAAACAAGTATGTAATGTTTTGTTGTATATGTATTTACTATTACAAGATATGAATATAATTTTATTTCTAAAATATAATTGAATATTTGTAAACAACTCTCCTTATCCTTTTTACATACACATTTGGCATAAATGGCATATTTCGGATGATTGTATATTTACGAGTAACCTCACATCTGTAGGATTATTATAATTAATTATTAAACAAGCAAAACATGATGTTTCTATTTACAACTTTATTTATTAAAGTTAATTCATTCACGCCTTACTCGTCTTTCTCCTTAGATATATACCATAAAAACACAGTAAAAAGGAATAAATGAAATACAAAAATGTACTAATATCTAATCGTGAATATTCTTTATATTTCTAATTATAGTATGTATTTATAAGCTACTTTAGAAGTATTGGAAGACATATGTTATTGATAGGCAGTACTTTGTATATAAACACATGCAAGCCAAATTATTTCTCTAAATTGGATGTAATAAAATGTGATATTTTCAAGAATTTTTCTACATTGTCTAAATTTGGAATTGAATAACAATATCGATTTGCCAAATTTGTTGTTCAACATTGCAACCATAGATTAAACATATCCTTGTTGCTCTTATTTTAACTCGCACTATCGTTTCTTAATTGTTCCTTTTAGCGATCAATACTCGGTTTACAGAAAAATTGATCAAAACCGTCGATAACTAATCAATAATATGGAAACAATGTAAACGTACTACAAAGCAAGTGTAAATAAAAAAAATAGGAACATGATTGCGTTACCATCTTTCTTATTGTAACATATTTTCAAACTTCGAAAAATATAATTTCAACAATGTTGCCCATTATTTTTTGCAAGTAAATGATGAATTTGATCAGTGTCTAATATTTCCGATACATACATATTTAATGTCGACGAAATCATCGATACCATGTCTAGAACCCTCTCTTCCTAAACCTGATTCCTTCACCCCCCCAAAAGCAGCTTCTGAACATGAAATTAATCCTTCGTTTACTCCAACCATACCAACTTCTAATTTCCGTGCCACCCTAAATATTTGCGATATGTCTTGCGAGTAAAAATATCCTGCTAAACCAACAGGTGTATCATTAGCTTCTCTTAAAACTTCCTCTTCGTTGTTGAACTTATTAATGACTGCTACTGGGCCGAATATTTCCTTGTTATATATGTGCATGTCTTTAGTTGCACCCGTTATAAGTGTGGGAGCATAAAATAGTGGTCCTAAATCTGGTAATGGCGTACCACCGCAATGAACTTTGGCTCCCTTGCTTACCGCATCACAAACTAAGGCGTGTACCATCTTTAACTGAGTTTCTTTGATAAGCGGTCCATGAGTAATTCCTGGTTTGCTGCCATCGCCCATTTTAATCTCGCTGTTAATCTTTGCTAAAAATTCATCAACGAATTTATCAAATATACCTGCTTCCACAAAGAATCTATTTGCAGAAACGCAAGTCTGGCCAGTATTGCGAAATTTGCTAGCCATTGCACCTGTCACCGCCAAATTGACATCAGCAGAATTAAACACAATATACGGTGCATTGCCACCCAATTCCAGGCTGAGTCTCTTCATAGTCGAAGCGCACTGTTGATATAAAATCTTCCCTACTCCCGTTGAGCCAGTGAATGACAAAACTCGTACATTGGGATTTTCGCATAATTCTTTACCAACAGCTGCAGAATTTTTTATGCTTGTTGTAAGCACATTAAAAATTCCAGCTGGGAAACCTGCTTTCTCTGCGAGATGGGCCAATGCTAATGCAGTAAGAGGTGTGTCCTCGGACGGTTTAACTACGCATGTGCAACCAGCAGCAAGTGCCGCACCTGCCTTTCGTGTAATCATAGCATGAGGGAAATTCCAAGGTGTGATTAGAGCAGCCACTCCAACAGGCTGTTTCAGCAGAAGTAATTCTCTGTTAGGTACTGGGGCCTGCAGTACCTCTCCGTCGATTCGTCTGGCTTCTTCCGAAAACCATTCAACAAATGAATTTCCATATTTAATTTCTGCTCTGGATTCAGCAAGAGATTTTCCGTTTTCTTTTGTCAAGATTTGAGCCAAATCCTCAGAATGTTTTACCATGAGATTATACCAGTTTCTAAGTAAGTCACTTCTTTCTTTAGCAGTCGTTCTATGGAATGACTCGTAAGCTTTTACCGCTGCATTGATAGCTGATCGTGTATCATTAATATCCATGTCAGGAACATTATTAATAACAGATTTATCCACTGGATTATGAATCGAAAATGTTTGTTTACTGCTGCTTCCTGTCCATTTTCCATCCACGTATGCAAGATCTTTTAACAGATGCATGGCACGGCTTGATATAGGAGCGTGGTGCGTGATACTCCTGCGTAATGACTGTACACCATTCAACATTGTGTTGTAGTACGTAAATGACAAACTGTAATAAAGAAAATTGTAATCATTGCAGAAAAATGCCAGCCGTACATTGTTTTTAGTATTCTTTAATTGGAAAGACCTAGCACTCATATTTTATAATTTACATCCTGTAATTACCTATCTTATGTACTCTACACGATGAAAATGATGTTTAACGATCTATTAAACTATAAATACACAATCTCAAAAATTGAATTTATGTGACATCTATGTGAATTTAATTTCAGTTGTTGTTTAGTTATCACTTGTATAGTCAGATGAAATACAGAAAAGGCAAAGTTTTAATAGCATTATTAATATTACTCAAAGTTATGCATACCGTCATTATTCTTATATGCTTATATATTCGTCACTTTGTTTATCCGTGTCAAAGTAATGTCGAAGTACTGTCATTGCGATTGTGACACTTACCTTCAAACAAGAGAACCTCGTTTATTAAGTCAGTGTTGCCGGCCTAATACGTCGTTCGTTTATAAATGGTTATTTTTGAATGTCGTTATCAATTCACCCTATCAGACTTATTAACAAATGGACCTTACATAACGTACCGGGATTCTATTGTCGATTGAACTTGTCCCACACGAATAGAACATATATACCCCATGTGTTCTTCGTGATAGAGTAGTGTGAACCTCTTTCGTAGTGTGTGTTTGCCGGCGCGCCGGCGTCTTTCAGTCAATAAAATTGTTATCGGGCTTGATTGTTTGTCACATTATCGTATTCAGGGTTAAAGAAGATAAACAAGTGTTATTTACATTATGAGTACTAATACAAAAAGGACTATTTATGTAGGTAGGTGTCGATCTGTTTTAGTCGAGTTTAATTATCCGTAACGCAAAACATCATAATATAACCTGTATTAACCTGTTTAACGTTTCTTGCGAGTATATTATATATGTATTTTCTGTTATCGTTCCTAAGGTGGCCTGGCTGAAGAAGTTGACGAGAAAGTATTGCATGCGGCATTCATACCTTTTGGTGAAATTGTTGATGTACAGATACCATTAGACTATGAATCGGATAAACATAGGGGATTTGCTTTCATTGAATTTGAGACTGCGGAAGATGCAGCAGCTGCAATTGATAATATGGTACATGTATAAGACAATGTACATAATGTCTCCGTGAGTTGTTTAACGTAATTGAGTATCAGAAACGTATTAATAATAAAAAACCTGATAACAAAAATGATCACATCGGGGGAATGATTTAAGCTGCTAAGTGAAAGATATATTTGTATTAACATTATGATTATAAAAATCACAGGTTGAGACTATACGATTGTAATTTTTATGCCGCGAAATGCATTCTAAGATTCGCGAACCTGCAGATCACAATGTACATTGTACTTTCATTAATCTCGTTAAGATAATCATCAAGGAGGATTTACAACTAATTCCGGTTATCTAATCAGTGAACATTGTATAAACATAATACACTAATTTTCTTATAAAACTGATACGACAATTCGATAAATTTTATCTTTGTTGATGAATAGAATGATTCCGAATTGTTTGGACGAACGATAAGGGTAAATATTGCGAAACCACAAAAGATAAAAGAAGGTTCATCGAAACCAGTATGGGCTGATGACACATGGTTACAAGAACATGCGGGTGAAACATTGAAAAGCGATGATAACGTGAAATCTAATGATGCTGTGGTCCCCAAAAAGGGTAAACAAAACCCTCAAGTCTATTTTGATGTCAGCGTTGGAAAACAGGAATTGGGCAGAATAATTATGATGTTAAGAGCTGACGTTGTCCCAAAAACAGCTGAAAACTTTCGTGCCCTATGTACACACGAAAAGGGATACGGCTATCAAGGAAGCACTTTGCACAGAATTATTCCAGATTTTGTATCCTTTATTTACTCATAGGATCTCTAGATTACTTTAATTCAGTAATAAAGAAAAGGATAGTTCCTTATAAAGACACAGATGTGCCAAGGTGGAGACTTCACAAATCATAATGGCACAGGTGGCAAATCTATCTATGGAAACAAGTTTGACGATGAGAACTTTGAACTGAAGCACACAGGCCCTGGTACATTATCTATGGCCAATTCGGGCCCAAATACAAATGGTTCACAATTTTTTTTGTGTACTGCGCGTACAGATTGGTTGGATGGAAAGCACGTAGTATTTGGACACGTACTGAGCGGTTTGGATGTCCTTAAGAAAATGGAGAAATATGGAGCAAAGTCAGGCACTCCAACGCAAAAAGTTGTTATAACAGCCTGTGGGGAACTGACTTAAAATCATGTATAAAGTGTATAAATAATTTATAATGATTTTTTATATTTTTCGATCGATTGACATGTTTTTGGAAACGTTGTACTAAAAAAATAAAGTTTACAAAGAATCATAATTAAGAAGATATATTTCAATTTTATTTGTGATTGAAATTGGTACACAAAAGGTTGAACCAAACCTGCTTCCAAGCCTATATAAGTTCATAACTCAATATCTCGATTACATTATTATATTTGCATTAAGGATGCATACATGTGGCGTATGCAACAGAACAATAAGAAATTTAAATCAGAAAATTAAATTTGTTTTACTTGCTGAATCAGATTAGCTATGCCCACCTATGCCTCACGTAACAAATTTTTCATATTATTTTAATCTATGCATCAAAATAGATGTCTCATAAGTGCAGACTACTAAATTGACAATGTAATGTTGACGCATGTCAATTTTGTAAAGCCCTTGTGCATACCCTTTAACAAAAATATTCGTTTTGTTCTTGTCGTCACGTTCCGAATGGATGCGAATTTTCCGTATTATCGGATTATGACAATTTTACAAAGTTGCGCAACAAGTAAGTAGACACATTTTATTAAGGCGTTATATAGTTTCCAATTTTTCAAAATGATGTTTTCTGGAAATAGGTATTACGACAAATATTCTCTGAAAGTTTTAAAACGATCCGCCAAATATTCACAAAGTTACGGGATATTATATAGAGCCATGTTTCATTGGCTGTAATAAGCTCTTGAAACTTTAAACGCGTTTTTATCAAAACTACGTTTCTGGAATCGGCGAACAACACATTTCAAAAACTATTGCATCGATTTTTCTGAAACGCATACTTTCGATTTGGTGAACGAAAAACGGCTGCTTTATCCCGCGAAACTTGACACTTCAACTTTGAACGCCCGCCACTTTGTTGAAACTTAATACTATGAAAAAAGCTTTACACCAAATACTAACGGAATCTGTTCGATTTTTTATTTTAAACGACCCAGTTTGAAGCAACAGTGTTCAATTATCAATGCGTAACCTTACACGAATATATATATTGCCGAATGTGATAGTGATTTGACATTTATCCATTGCTGTGTCATAATTCTATAGATGGGAAACAATCTTTTCACAACCACCTATTATGCCCAACTTCAGCTATCTCGGTACTTTCATTCCCAATGCTCTATATATATGTAGTATATTGTATTCAATGCAAGGTTTCTTCCAGCACGTGGATGTGTACTCTTGAAAGACTGTTAGCAAAAATTTTCTGAACATGCTTGAAAATGAGAAAGTACAATACTTGGTCGTTGATACAAGTGCTTTTATCAAAAATGCAGCTTTACAGGTAAATTCTTTGTGTAACCAGATCCAATAAAGTAACCTAATTGTTTTGCAATTTTTCAAAATCTCACGTTCGATATATATTGAGCTTGCAGATTTAAAATATTGTTTTGATCACAACAAATTTCTGAAACATATTGTAGTGCAAACATAGTGTAGTTTCTTTTTAATATGTTAACAAGTTTAATACGTTCTCAGGATATCGGTGTCAACATAATTACTGAACAAGACGTCGTAAACGAGATTACAAATAAGAGGCAATTGAGAAGATTGGTTGTATTACCGTATGATTTAAAAATTCAAAATGCAGATCCCGAGAGCATTAAGTTTGGTAAAAAAAAATTATTTTTCCATGTATATACATAAAATTTCAATTTTCTTTGTACGTTGAATGTATTTAACATTTTTTTTGTTCGTGTTGTAGTTACGGAGTTTGCTAAGAAGACAGGAGATTATACAAGTTTATCTGCCACTGACATTAAAGTCATTGCTCTTACGTATCACTTGGAAAAGGAAAAAATAGGAACAAATCACCTTAGAAGCGAACCACTTGTTTCAAAAACTATCGACTCTAGTGTTGAACAAGCAGATAATGGTCATAAAGCTTTAATAGGTTTTTATATGCCAGAAGAAAAGGTAATTGTCTTTACTTTATGTTTCTGTAATAATGATCTACGACTGTATTTGTATTATAATTAAAACTTTGTAATGCATAGTTAGCAACAGAGAATGAAAAAGGAAACAATGAAACATCGGCAAACAGTATTGATGCAAAGGAAATACAAATACAGTTAGAAGAAGATGTACAACCAATTCAATATGGGGAAAAGGAATCTGAATTATATTACAGTGAATCTTCCAGTAATTCTGGATCAGATTATGAAACTGCACAGTCCGACGTGGATACGGATGAGAATCTGTCTAATAAGTTCTCCAAATTAACTTGCGAGGCCACAGAATTTATTGTTCGAGACAAAGATGATGGCGAACATAATGTCGATGATATTCTTGCCCCTGTGAAGGTAGATTTTGATGATACGCACAATGGCAGTGATAATGAATATGAAGGAAGCGAAGATGATTATAACGATAACGATGACTGTGAGGCCGATGACGACGAGGATAGTTGGATTACACCGAGTAATTTTCTTTTCATATTACACGTGTTTATGTATTAGACAGTTACAAACTGATACATGACAAAATTTTGTTGCATTACAACAGGAAACCTCAGTAGGGTAAAAAAGGTAATCGATTCTGAAATCGGCGAAGAAGAACCCACTACCGTTGCCTGTTTAACAATGGACTTTGCAATGCAAAACGTTTTGAAGCAAATTGGACTGAATGTGGCAGCATTGGATGGACGTGTAATTAAGCAAATGCGGACATTTATCTTCAGGTGTTATGCATGTTTTAAAACAACAAGTATTATGACAAAGGTATTCTGTCCAAGTTGCGGTAATAAGACACTGAAGAAGGTTGCAGTTTCCTTAGATAAAGAAGGAAACCAACAAGTCCACATTAACTTCCGAAAACCTATCTCAAAGAAAGGAAAACGGGTATGTCTCTATTTTCCACGCAACTGACATATTAAGCTGTAAGATATCTTGTTCATACTATAATTTCCCAAATTGCCAGTTCTCGCTACCGATACCGAAGGGCGGAAAACATGCGGACAACCCCATTCTCTGCGAGGATCAGCCACTACCTCATCAAAGACCATCAAGATTAGCGCGTGCTAAAAACGATCCTCTGCAAGACGATTATATCGCTGGATATTCCCCATTTATTATGCGCGATATATATTCTAAATCGGCGATGTTAGGCATTCGACCGGGTGGTGCCGTAAAATATTGGATGAAAAAAAATCCGAACGAGTGTAGGAGAAAACGAAAGTGATTCATGTACTTTAGTTTTATATCAAGGTGTGTAATTATAAAACTTAAGCTTAACATGTAAGTTAAATATTTTGTAAAATATATCACGTTCCGATATTGCGCAGTGTATAATACTTTCTTAATTGCATTCCCATCAGTTTTAATTATTTCAAAATAAATCTTTGTGTTGTACAATAATTTACTTGTGGTAAAAACGCCAATTTGTTTCTGTAATGATCTCAAAACTATAAAAGAAATGCTCCGGGTGAGGATCGAACTCACGACCTTAAGATTATGAGACTTACGCGCTGCCTACTGCGCTACCGAAGCCGGTGTCAGGATTTCTCAGTGAAAGTATTTAAAAATATGTAAGCTGATACATGTTGAAATGCATTTTAGTAAATTGAGTTAAGGGTAGAACTGCCCACTCACGAGAGTTGAGCAGCCACCTTGGATCTCTTGGTAAAATAAAATCAGGAATCAACCTAATTCTTAAAATCGTGGAGTATTGCGCGAGTATTTGTCACTAGAATTTGGAACGATTTTGTTGGAATTTTGCGAAATTTAATGATCCGTGCGATATTTCAGGTACATTTCTGAAGAATATGGAATATACCATGCCTGTCTAACCCCTGCACACCGTGCAGGGGGACGCAGGCAACACCCGTCAGCCCAATCAGGGCTTACCCCCACCATGGCTCCCGGTGCGTTTGTAAGAGTGAGACAGGTATAGCGTTGTTCTTCTTTTCGTTCGCACGGCGTGCGGGTGGGGGTACCGAAACCGCGAGAGGAGAGTGCGTCTCCCCTCGGTTAGACAGGCCTGGAACATACCGATGATACGAATTGCAAGAATCGGTTCACAAAGTTCAGATGAAATAAGCGCGGCCCATTTGAATCAAGAACTTCAGATAATTTAAAGAGAATAGCCAAAGGCTACTTTTCTCGGAAGTGTTTCATATGAAATAATCATACGCAAGGATTATATAGAATATCATAATATGAACATACGTTAAGTTTCTTTTGTGCCAAACTTGCTTTGTTACTTACTAAATTAATATTTACGCTAAATCTAAAACAGTGTTCTGATTGGTTTACGCGTTAAGACACAAGTGGTGCACAACTTTGACCAAAGTTTGATTCAGCAGGCTGCAATGTGTGATTGAAGGTCTTGGCTGGTTTTGGCTCACAATCAGACCCTGGTTGGTTGAAAGTAGCTGAAAACCACTGTATGTTGATAATGCGTAGTATGCATGTCAATGCATGCATACGAGAATAGGGTTAAAGTGGTGCAAAAATGATAATTCTTCAACACTAGATTCAGTTTTTTCATCATAAAGATGCTTAGTCCAGAAATATGGAACTTCAAACCGCCTCAACACCATTTTTCTGCAGAAAAGAGGGATTGCGAGAAAAATGACGTACCAGCTGTAGTCAGTACGCTTTACTTTAACCATTCCGTGAGTATAACTTAAATCTTGAATCGTGCGAAGCTTACGGAAGGTTACGTTTTGTGAAATCTTTACATAATTCTCAATTACAATTGGCATTACGCCAGATATCCTTGGTGCTTCCTGATACAGTCAGAATCCCGGACGAATTGCGAACTTGCATTTCAGAAGACAGCGACTATTACCGAATTAACGAACTAAGTGTTGTAGATCTTTTGAACAAAGAGTTTATTGAAGCATTCGTTAAACGAGGTAACAAGTTTTGAAATCAGCAACTGTTATTACTAAGCTTTATTAATATTGTAACTCACTTTAGCTATATTTATTTGAAAAACAAATGACATTCAGATATGGAAAAATAAAATAGTAATCATCTTTCTGTCATTTATGAAAATAGAAACAATACCGTAGGTTTTACCTTTATACAATAAATGTACAATATGTATAAGTATAATTGGATGCATGAACGACACAGCAGAATTTAGTATTGTATTTTTTTCTGAACTTATTTATCAATTTATACAATTTTATAGGAGAATTAAGCCTTCTGACAATTGAAAAGAAAATAGATGTGGACAATTGCATTGCCGTCACTCCAACTGGCCACTTATTACTATCATTGTTAACTGAAGATTTTCAAAAACTTGGTTTAGAGGGCAAACCTTCATTCTTTGACCGCAAAGTGCATACACGTTATGGTAAGTCCTAACGAGGAAGATCATATAAAGTAATAAAACGAATTAGAAAGATAAAGGATCAAAATGCCGAGAAAACATCAAGTACCTATGTTAGTGGACTTAGCATTACGTTCTATTGGCGAATTTGTTGCTACCATTGGTAGAAGCACGATACAACGTATTCGCGCAATGTCCAAAACTAACATAGTACACGGAGACTTTAAATTACGTTCGATGTTAAAATTCGTAAAGTGTCTACTGAGCTCTAGTGTACCACGACACCTGTATGACAAAATGTTTGTAGTAATATTGACTGCAATTGTTAATTTAGTCAAAGAAACTAAAGGTACATATAACAATTACACATCGATTATAGCTTCCTTGTCAGAAATAAGTGTCATTCTTAACTTAACGGAAGTAACAGTTGGTGCTAATTTAAAAACAATCGAATTTTCTGCTTGGCCTAAGATTATTCGAAATGTCCTCTACAACAAATTGCATGATATGGTGGGGCTTCAAGTCTTGGATTTAGGATCAGGTTCAGCTGGTTGGAGAACATCACAGATCGAGAAAGTTATAATCAATAGCGTATCCGCAATGCCAAATTTAGTATGTTTCACTTTATGCTTTGACTGTACAGACAACGTTATAGCTGCTTTAGCGCAAAATTGCAAAAAGCTTCAAAAGCTTGACATCATGGCATCTAGATCCGTGACAGTCCGCAGTGTTGCACCTTTACTCACGTGTCAATATCTGAGACAAGTCAAACTATTTAGAACCTCCATAACTGTGACTGGCTATGCTGAACTTATTTTGAGACATCCGCATATAGAAGATATTGGTAGATGCGATGAATTCGGATATGTTTTGAGGCTTCTTCACGATAAAGGAGATACTTTTGAGAGTTCTCTACACATTAAAACATTTGAGAGTCGAAATTTGAATATGGAACAGTTATGCCTTTTGGTTGATACGTGTCCATACGTCACGAGTCTTTGTTTGCTGTGTGATGACAAAATAAAGGATTTGACGATTCTAGCTAACCTCAGCAATTTGAAAGCATTAAAACTTTTGTCTTGCGATTTTTATACCCACGGTCTTAAAACGCTGCTAGAGACAAAAGGTTCTACAATTACGAGTTTGCACTTAGAACATGTAGAAAAAATTGATTTGAATGCTCTGATATGCATGAGTCAGTATTGCCCAAATATAAAAAGTCTAGGTTTTTATGACTGTGAGTTTTTAGAACATGCACCAGTTTACTTGAGAAAGCTTCCAGTTCCACCGTTCATATGTTTAGAGAAAATTGAATGCATAGCAGATTGTGCAAATATGCATTTAGAATTTTTGCTTTCTCATTGTGTAAATATCAAATTTGTTCAACTGGGTTCGTCGTCTGGTATTGGAGATACAACAATAAGAAGAATACTTTCACAAAATCCAATGATCAAGTTAGAAGAACTCAAGATACTATACAGTCATGATCTTTCAATGAAGACTGTCCAATTGTTAATGCAAAATTGTACGAATTTACAACGTCTCTCAGCATTAGAAAGTTGGCAAGGTATAACATCTGCCGAACTGAATGCTTTTAGAGAAAAACTGAGGGTTGGTAATATAAACTTGGACGCTACACCCAGACCCCGGTTTGGGTCGGGGTTACGTTCTTAAAAAAATATAATACAAAAAATTGCGTAAATTTTCCGTAAGAAATCACTGAAATTATGAAAACCGCGAACAACATCACATTTTCCGGAGAAAAGATTCGAAGGAATTATAAACTCATCCCCAATACAATATCCACGACATAGAAGTAGAGTAAATAAAAACAACAGAAACGGGGAGAAAAAAAGCTTTGATAACTTCTTTAGAACGACGCATATGAGGGTCTGGCTGTAGGCCAAAACTATTTTTTGCATACAGTGAAGATTAAAATGAATTACGCAATGATTGTGATAAGTAGCATCTTTAAGAAAATATATCTTTATATCATTGAATAAGTCGAATCTAAATATACTGTAAGTTTGTATGGTGACCAAACAATAAATCGATCTATGAGTGAAATAAGAAATACGATATGTTTATATACGCATTTGCTTAGTTTGTAGCAATCAAGGAAAAAGTATTAAATGTTTGTATACACGTTTTATCAGGCAATGTTGTACAATCTAATTTAAAATGGGAAGAGTTTGCGAATATATTGTATACTCCAAATTTACGAATAAAGTACTCTTTCGCGCTTTATGTTTTGTCCTGGTTGCATTGGCAAAATCATTTTCATTCCATTGTTTCCACTTTTGATTTTTTTTTACCGGTATCGTGCATCACCAAAAGTCGTGACAATCGATTTGAAATCAGAAAGTTTCACTCCTGGCAAGAAGAATTACGAGCATACCCGAGCATCATTGAAGGAACGCTTTGGACAAAACTTTGATGTAATAGTATCATGGAATGCGCCAGGTAAATAATTAAGTTTCCGCTGCAATTTTAATGAAATTCCATTTACGCGATATCTTCTAATGTTAAAGATGAACACCTATGCCCTTCGTCAGTAGCAGCATGGTTTCACGAACGAGGATATAATGTTTCCCTTTGCAGAGAAACGTTTTTACAGAGAACCGAGTATTCTCTTGCAATACCAGTAATCTCTGAAGAATCTGGCAATAAGTTTTTCGAATGGCTTGGGGTCTTTAGCGTTTCTGGTGATTTGTACGTCTACGAAATGCTCTCAACATGTGCTTTAAGTGTAAATAACATTCAAAATAACCAATTAATATTTTTAGGAACAATGGAAAAGAAGATGATTACGTAAATACGTATGTATGTCCACGTCCATCTACAAACGTAGGCCAAGTACAATATTTACAATGGAATGGTTTCTTTACAAGAAAACAAACTGTAAACATATATAATGCCATGAAAAAATATGTATCAGCGCACGACACTTTGCCATGGTGTACTTTGCATGTTCAGGGATTTTTAGATAGTCCAGTCAGTTGGGATTTAAAAGAGCACACATTTTTTACCGATGGCGACAATAGCTATACTATCGTGTTTAGACCTTCTCGCGATACCATTATACGAAAAAGTTTAAGTTCTAATAATAAACCAAGAATTTTTCAGTAATACTTTTTCACAGATGTTTCTCTTCCCAGTACAAATAAGTATTCTTTTACAGGGAGATAGACGCGATATGCCAAGTAATTTTCACATTGTTTATTTTCATCTAGAGAGAGAATAATAAATATCTATAAATAAGTTGCTCCTTTAATATAATATATCATTACCTTACATCGACATTTGTATATAATGTTTATAAATAAGCAAAGCAATAGATGGAATGTGCAATTAATAATTTAAATAATTAAAAGTGCCGTATAATTTTACGAAACGTTTCATACGGAGAAGCGACGTAGCCCTTCCGATTCAAATAAGCTTTGAACACGTTATAGTACAGGGATAGGTCTAAATGTAACCACAAGAGTTGTGAAGGGTAGTGCAACCCATAAGGGAGGTCAAAGTTTTAATTTTTAAGGCGAAAGTCACGAAATGGAATCCCGATGTGCTTTTTTCGAATTTTTTTTCAAATATTTTTTATGTGGGAGGGGGGTACGTCGGTTCTCCTTGTCAGTATAAAGTAGGATTTTATAAACAAATCCTGACTGTGGAGTTTTTAATTATTTTGTTATCATGTATCAATTATCGTTCTTGCAAACGCACCTATCGTTAGTGCTGTTTGGAGCACTCTAGTAAACTAACATTGCACTCAATTACATATAATGTATGTATATACTGGTATATTGCATATAACAAAATTGCTAACCGAAAAAACTCATCACATGATTGGTTGCGTTAATTACCTTGTTACGAGACTAGAAATCAGTCAAAATTTGACATTTAAGTATAAATTAACTTAAATAAAAGTAGAACATATGAAATACTTGCATGAGATCAAAAACAACTTATCACGTAAATAATCTTTTCAAGCTTGGTAACATTTTTTTGCAGATAAACATCTACAAAATGACCCATATAACGGCTGCCACATATTTTGATTTTACAATTTTGTATTGTGTAAACATTTATCAGACAATAGCTAAGCAACTTTTACAGAAAGGAAATAATACTAACAAGGAACATACGCTTCGAACTATTTCCTTCAAAATATTTGTGAAAACTAATATTTGTAGTAGCGAAGCAACTGTTAAGTGAATCATTATGCATATTCTTAACGATTTCTTATATAGAAGGAATAGTATGATCTTACACCAGACTAATCTGGATATTGTTATTAAAATAGGAATCTACACAATGTGGTTACCTTTCATATTAGTACATGTGAGCTGTCTGATTCAGTGAATTTAATTCTAGAATTATAGAATAGATCTTCAATACCAGAACCAACAGACATGCGCGACTTAGAACGTGCCATAAGTTCGCCTATTTCATCCAGATCTTTGTACCTAAAGTACACGTGAAGAATATAATAACGCAACAAGTTTATTGCTAACCATGCGTAAGCTTATTTGGTATAAGAATAACGTATATCTCTCATTTAACTAAGAAAATTATGACACCACGAAATCAGGCAAAAACATATGAAATATGTTTCAAAAGTTACCTGCTCACTGGACGACTTGGGTTTTCAGAGGATTCCGAAGAATTTTTCATAACTGAGGAGAATCCATCATCTGTACTGAATGATGCTACATTACCTTTACAAAAGAACAATATTTTAGCAACATAGCAATCATTATGTAAGCCAGATAGTACAGTGTATTTACCAGAAGGAAATAACATAGTGTGCTTCAAAAGATCACCGCTCATAAAAGGAGAAAGGCTATCATCCTCGTCTGGTGGTACATGATTAGTTGTATCAGCCGTTATTGATTCAACCATTTCTAACCACTGCTGATTGTGTGATCTAAACTTTTCTACTTTGATACGTGCCGCCCAATTTTTATCGCACATCTAAATTATCATGATTAATGGTTTTCCATCTATCGCATTAAATGGTTATCACAGTATGTACTTTCAAAATACACTTACAGCAATGACATCTAAACATGCATCGCAAACTTTTCTGATAGCGGGATTCTTGTCGTGCATCAGATCTATTAAATATCCGGGCGCTTCTGCAATTGAAAGTTTAAAAAATATGCAGACATTTGTGACTCGAGCAAGGGTCGCCAGTTCTATTCTATGGCAAGTGAAGTGAAAAAAGCAGATTTGATTATTACCATTACCGGTCTCGCGTATCAAATAATCTCTCGTCGAATCGTGTTTGGAAATTTGATAAAAAACATATATTATTTGTAAAACCATTTCATCGTCTTCCTGTTTTGCTGTTAACATTAACTGTATTATGAACTTAATTAGTAATTTTACATTATCTTGTTGGTCGGTACAAACCTTTAAGGAGTTCAATAAGCGAAAGCAGTATATCTGCCTTGCATAACAAACGTGCACAGTCTTCGTCATAAGCTGCAGTGCCCAGAAATATAACAACCTCAAGTACTAGATCATCTGGTGCTTTACCTAATAATATATAATAATTTAAATTATGTATTAATTATGGTAATGACTTATTGTTCAAATCGCAGAACATACCTGGAACAAGATTATTACGTATCCATGGTATCAAATCACAGCGATGCAGTATTTGTGAATAGTCCAGGTCAGGCAGTTCTAAATTGCCTAATACACCTATAACTTCTAACACAAAATCCTGAGAGTCAGATTGATTTAAGGCCATTGCAAAATCACCGACAAATTCCTAACAACGAATGATCTTGAGAGATGAGTTTGTTCATATTTCTTAAAAATTTGAAATACAACAGTCAGTTACTTACAACAAAACTGTCTTTTGTTGAATCATGCTGAGAAATATTCCGAATCATTTTCATTATTAGAGGATCTTGATTTCTAAACGCTTTTTTTATAAGACCTTGTAAACGATTATTCTCCACCATCAGTTGTGCATTCTTGCTATTAACAGCTAGGTTTATACCAAGTGCTGTTAACTCTAGTCTCAGCTGGTCATCTTCCGTACTCAAAATCATGTTTGTTACCTGAAAAATAATTGCCAGTTCAATAACGTTCTTCTCAACTTATTCAGCTTGAAATACATTTTTTTTTTCATTGAACTTATTTACCATTTGAATGCAGTCAGTATTTGTAAACATGGACTTGACTTTATCATCCATACTAGCATGATATAACAATCCCAAGATTGTTGTTTTATTTTTAATATCACCTTGACCCAACAATTTGATCAGTTTTGGTAATAAACCAACTCTAATCATCCTTCCTCTCAGCTTTGCATCAAACGACAAATTAAACAATAATTTTAAAGTGCTCAATATAAGATCTGTATTACTACTTTGCAAAAGTCTTGGTATTTTCTCAATTATATTGCCTTCAGCCTGAAATCATGTTTCAAGCATTATTATCAGACCATTCTTATATCCTTATTCGCATTAACTTACCATTAAATCTTTGTTCTCACGAAATATAGATAACTTTTTCAAAAATGTGATAACTATGATTAGTAAATCTGTATTTGTTCTGTCGAGTGTTTTAATCAACATACCAATAACATTTTTTTTACGCATCTTTCTCTCAACTTCCATATTTTCAGCTATGTTTAGTAATAAATAAAATGCCACTGCAATGACAAGAATGAAATAATATATTATACTGAATGTAGTAACGAACGATTAATAGAAATTTACGTACCTCTTAATAATTGTTCTTGTTTTTTTGTTAAGCTTTTAAATTTTTTGCGACTCTTTTCAAGCTCCTCTTTTAATTTCCTTATATCACTTTCGGCTAAAGTAGTAGCTGTTTCACTGGACCGTTTTTTTATTTCGTAATCTAAAGGACTATCTGTGGTCCAAACATCGTCAATTATTTTTATTTTTTTCTCACAGTTATCATTATTTCCACTTGGAAAGAATGTTAGGCCTGTGCTGTTTTCAAAGTGTCGCTTACGTTTTTCCATATCCTCTTTCCACTGATCGTAGCGCCGTAATTCGAAATCTATTATGTCCATACACAGAGACCCAATCTAGATGCAAACAATTAAACGTTTACAATATTCTAAGCTTCCTATTGGAGTTACTGTACTTACTCTATATTCTAGAACAATATTATGAAATTGACTGTATGTTGAAAAACAGAAAAATATATAAACTATATTTGTAGAGAGTTCTATGCTCCGTCTCCAATCCTCCCTCAGTACTCTAGCTAAAGCACTTAACAATGATTCTGAAAGATGAAGAGTAGCAATAATTCATTACAATCGTTCTATAATTTATAAATTATCAATTGTAGCAACATGTACAATACCATTTTTCGTTAACTCGTACAGATTATCAGGTACTCTCGCTAATTGTAAAATTAGGGATGAACCTTTAATTTTTCCTGGTATTTCTTCGTATAACAATTCAATGTAACTATCGACATTACTAATAATAGCACGTTCTGTTTCTCCGTTATCTGCATTTAACGAATTGGATGATGTGGGTCTCGAAGGTTGAGAATTAGTGTCGCTGCCTAAGGAACAAACATGATATGTAGCTTACGACAATTTTCTGAAAAATATCAAATGCTTTGATGATTTTTTGTGACCTTACTTGCACAGCTATCATTGATTCTGCGAGTCTGAAGATAAAAAATTAACTGCTCCACTTCACGAAGTTTCGACTCGTGTATCAAAGAACATTTTTCCATTACTTCCTTGGCTAGGAGCGATACATTTGTGTCTGCGTTCAAACTTTTCAGCCGAATTATTTTTTGACATTCCTGTGGAGATTTACTTTACAGCCGTGTAGCTTTTAAAAACATGACATTGCAAGGCAATATGATGATAAATGAAATGCATTACATGGCAAGAAGTGCACAAGCTATGAGTGTTAAAAAGTTATTTAAATTATCTCACTTTGCGGTCCCCCAACATTGGATCTCCCAATTCGCCTAGGATTAGTGCTTCAACATCATAATTCACAACCAAAGCTTTTTCTGTTGGATGTACATCCAGGCTACCAGATCTCACTTTTCTAAACATTAATAATGTATTCGCTATAGTACCATATTAACAAACAACTCTCTTTGACATTAATGACAGTTGTGTATGTACGTCTGACACTTCAATGCGGAGCACGTAATTACACTATAACACTATTTGCCTAAAACGTATTACCTTTTCAAAAACTTTGCTTCGTCCATTTTAACGCTTCACTTGGAATTTAATTTATGAACTACTAGACGTGGTATAAAATTGTTTTAGCAATAATAACTCTCAACGGTGAGTCGGTGGAAGGATGGATTCAAGAAACAGAACCACCGATTAAGGCTTGCGTGAGATTCCAATCTCGATATTCATTACGGAAGATTTTTTGAGCTTGAAATAGCGCCATCTGCTCTAGTTTAATGCATTATCTGCGATATTTAAACTGATGAAACTTCTGTACTTCGGAGAAAACGCGAAACAAGATATTTTACGAAATTACGGGGAAATTAAAATGGAAACGATTAATTGCAATAAAATTGTATCGATGAATATATCGTCAATTTTGTACTGCTTCTTGCGAAGTCAGATTGATTGAGGTGTGATATCGTAGGGATGTAAGTTTGGATACGTTGTCATATTTACGTTAGTGTATAATATCGCACGATTCCAATTATGCATTCACATTTTATCTATTCATCGTAATTCTACAAAATATACTCCAAAATATATATAATTTTTTATGTAAATTTTTGTTGCGCTAATTTTGTTGCCGAGTGTATCTACCAAACTCCCGTCACGGACTTAAAATTTCTTGCAAATTAAACTACCACTATATGGATATTTATGTAATCTATTTTTGATAACGCGCCCATGCACGAGTAGGCGATTAGATTAGATTGAGGCTGTTTGAACATGCTATTACTGCATTAGTACAGACCGGTTCGGATGTAGATTTGCGGTGATCAATTTTACGCGTTTTTCCGAAAATCACGGCCTATCCAATTAAGCAAATTCTCATTACGCCAAAATACTTTTATTATCAAAAGCACTCTGTCAGGTAAAAAGATTAAAAATCTTTTTAAGGTAAAATGTCTGAGCGAAGCATTATTGTTGATTGTGATGCTGGTATAGATGATGCGTTGGCATTGATAATACTGATTACTGCCCACAAACAAACAAAAATTCGTATTAAGGCTATAACTTGTGTGAATGGAAATACAACTGTGGGTAATGTAGTTAAAAATGTATATAGAACGCTACATGTCTGCAATGCGATGGATGTAAGTTTTATTTCACTGAGCAAATAAATGTTTAGTTTATAAAAATATGTTATTTTATTCATAAAAACATGCTCATAGATACCAGTTTTTCGAGGAGCCGAGAGTCCTTTATTAGAAATACCAAACGCAGCTAGAGACGAATATCATGGTAGCGATGGTTTTGGTGATGTATATACTACAGAAGTAGATACAACCAAATTGCAAACGGAGCATGCTGTACATGCTTTAAATAGAATTGTATCAGAAAATCCTGGTAATACATATATTATACTATGCTATCTAGAACTTCAAAATTTATCTATGGATTTCATTACACACCATCGTTTGTCAAAATTAAGGTAAAATTGCTATTGTATGCTTGGGTCCATTAACCAACATTGCATTAGCAATAAAGATGTATCCACATTTCATTGATAATACACAAGAATTTTTTATAATGGGAGGAAACATGACAGGTAATCTTTTTAGTTTGCATGTGGAACAAATGTTGAAAAATTGATTAACATATATGAAACAGAATTAAGGTACATTTCCATTCTTTTGTGCAATGCAACCATTAAAGTTTCTGAAATATTATTAGCACAAGGTAACATCACACCTCAAGCAGAATTCAATTTTTATACGGATCCAGAAAGCGCACACATAGTGCTCAATAGTAATACTAAACCATTGTGTTTGCTGCCATGGGAGACCTGCTTAAAGTCACGTATTTCACATGTATGTATAAAACATATACTGTTTTTATCAAACACCATAAATATTTATGATACTCCCTTACATTTTAGGAGTGGCGAAGGGAAGTATTTGGCCAAATAGATGCGCCTTCTGTCATTCTTATGAATGACATTGAATATGGAAGGATATTGGCAGGCAAGAAACAGTTCCCCAATTATATTGTATGTGATGCAATTTTAGCAGGGATTTTATTAAAACCTGAAATTGCAGAACAAGTAGTCTCGTATCATGCCGACATTGAATTGTTCGGTAATAGAACAAGAGGTCAAGTTGTACTTGATCATTTATTGTCCAATAAACCTAATCTGTCTCTAGTTCAAGATTTTAATGCAGATGCTTTCCAAGAACTTTTAATTTCTTCTGTCACGTCGGTTGATCAGGATCCAAAAAATGGATAATGCCATTTATCGAAATTAGTAACGCATACAGTTTACGCAACTATATGAGTATGTACAAAATAAATACCTGGACATACCCTTTTATTTGGAGTATATTCTTACACATTACACCATGTTATCCTCGATAGGAATGTTTTGCTTTAACAATATGATCATATATATTCATTTCTTCATTTTATTTTTCATGTATGTAATCCATACATACGTAAGTTGGACCTAAGAGCACGTATATTTACATAATACAATTTGACGCAGTGCCAAAGTCCTTTTATTGCACATGTCATATCTAAAAGACATAAACGGTATATTGCAAGAGTCCGGCCCATTGTTTGAGATTTTAGGTTATTGCACATCATACCTGTCAAAAGTACGAGATTATACACCAGACTTCGGTGAATCTGTGCATTGCTCTACTTTAGACTGTTGAAACTGCTTTCTGGCCTCGCGATTTGATTGTAACAATTGGACCAATTCCGCCTGTATGTCGTCGTTCTTTCTTTCAAGACTATCCAAAGCAGAATTCAGTTGATCCAGTTGAGCGTTTACCGCTTCGTACTCTAAAATCACGGATTAGTGCTTGATATGTCACACTTGTCAAGGGAAACTGGTTTAAAAAGTCTCATTGTCAGTAGGCGAGATCGACGAAGTATCAAACAAAAAGTTGGACGAATTCTGTGTTGTCATGCATGTTATTTCCCAGGAAAATGTGCATTTACCGGCATCGTTGCAATTTTCGCTGTCATCGTCGCTTTGCCATGCATCTCCGTCGCCGTTAGGATGGTTTTCCTCCGACTGCAATGCGTTTTGAACCATGTTTTCGTCTGCCATTTGTAACGGTGATCAGGTGATCGTGAGAAGGTGCGCAGTTTACGGTCATGCGTACATACACATTGGTACACATGCCTCATGTGCGTACACATTTCAAAAACAAGTGGAAGGCTACGACTTGAATAATAGGCTTGCCCGAACAGTAGTTTTCAACTGCCAAAATCTGCTATTTCGAATATACCCATCGTTAGAATCGTTGGAGAATATGCAACATTTTATATAGTTAAAATTACAAAGCATAAAAAAACTGTGTTGTTTTATTTTGCGTTCATCTTTTAAAACAAATAAAACAGAAAAGAGATTATCAATAAAACACATTTTATTACAAATTGAGAACTACATCAGTAAAACATCAATTATAAAACTAGAATAGAAACTTGATAATGTAATGTTTTATTATTTTCTATTGCAGCATTTAGTTTAATCCCTTAACGTATTATTTTATGCAGTACATCTGTATTTCTAATCTCAGAATCCTGCAAATGTTACTCACTAATGTTATATTCGTAAGCTAACAGAAAAATTTTCCTCAACCAAGTATACACGGCTGAACGAAAATAGTTTAGTTCCCTGTACCCGAGATACCTCGGTTCACCGCATTAAGTGGCTAATTGCATTACAAAATATGCAAGCACTTAGAGTCTTGATTGCATTCCACCAGTAGCAGCAATAGTTTCACCCGTGATATAAGCCGCGTCATTACTTGCTAAAAATGCGGCGACAGCCCCAATATCATCTGGCATGCCAAATTTATTCATTGGTATTAGCGACAATGAAGATTCCGATGCTTCACCCTCAACGAGCTGCAAAAACACATAACACGTGCAGATAATTAGGAAAAACTGTAAACTATTTACACAAATACAAGTACATATTTTTAATATTTACTGTACGTAATTTTGTTATACATACAGTTTGCGAAAACTTAGTTTTAATAATCCCGGGAGCTACACAATTAACACGAATTCCTTCTCTGGCAAGTTCACTAGCAGCAGCTCTGCAGAGTCCCAATAAAGCAGTCTTACTAACCGAATATGCACCCAATAACTAAAACATAATACTAATTGTATCTTTCTAATCTTTAAAATATTTAAAAAAACATGCTTAGAAATGTATACATAGCAATTTGAGTGAATATAGAACTATTACTATAATCATTACACTAAACGGTGTATATCCTGCTATAGAGGATATAATGATTATTGAAGCAGAGTCGCTCTTCTTTAAAAGCGGCAGAGATTCCTGCATCAATAGATAAGTACTTTTCACATTTATATCAAAGATCTTATCCCATACTGATTCCGGAGTATCTAAGACTGTAGATGCACTGGGATTCACAGCTGCATTCGATACAAGAATGTCCAGACCCCCAAATTTTGCTTCCGTCTGCAATATTGTTAATATGATTACATTACAAATACATTCTGAAAACAGTGACACAACACAATTGTCACGTAATGTTGATATCATTAACCAAAACGTCGATATTCTTCTTTGCGTGACTCTTTAACTTACTTGTTTAAACAGGTTCTTTCTATCTTCTGATTTTCCAACATGACACGTAGTACCAGCTACGTTCAATCCCTCGGATCTAAGTTGTTCCACAGCTTTGTTCACATTTGACTCTTTTCGACTACTAATCATGACTTTGGCACCTTCTTGCGCCAATCGCTTTGCAATTGCAAAACCTATACTGTAAGTTTTTTTTCTATAAACAGCGCTTAATACACATATATCCGTTGGAACATTGATTATACTTGTGTAAAGCATTATACGCGCGTACAAGTGTCTATATATATTATTTGCACTATTTTAACCAAAAAGGTATTACATATAACGAAATTTATAATCCTAGAATTTCACTATTCATCTTGTCTTACCCATCTGTGGACGCTGTTACTATTGCAACTTTTCCATCTAATCGGTTGCATTTTGTCGCCAACGGTGCATTTAGACCGAATTTTCGTACGCTTTGATTGATTGTAGTGCGTAACATTCTCACTGATTCTGAATGATACTGTCGTTTAGTTGTAAGTAATGTTCTCGTTACCGTGCAGCTTTTACCGAATTATCATTATCCAACGTGACGACAAATCCGGTTCTGTTGATAACGCAATCATAATAAAATAAACATAATGTTGAAACCATATAAAAAAATTGATATGCATATCGGTCTTTTGTACACCTTTACGTTTCTAACGAACGAACGAATATATGTTTATATTGAATAATACTATGAAAAATTACACTCATAAAAAATCTCTTATATAAAACACAGATAGAGTCAGTACTAACAGGAAAAGGTCAAAGGTTGATTCCCTGAGGAAAATGTCATACATATTTTATAAATCTTATATTCATTGTTCCGTTACACCTTGCACATACAATAAGTATTTTTAATAAATATACAAAAATATACATGACTCGTGATAATTTCTCAATATATCTACTTTTAAATACACGTTTTCTAAGTTACACGTTTGTGCATTCAAAAATATAAAAAATAATCATAAATTGTGTATATGGATATGTATGTACGTGATTATATTGTTGCGCGAAATGCTACGCGCGACGCGTTGCGAAGCCATAAATAAATAGGAAAGAGACGACTAACTAACAATCAGTCTTATTGCAACCTCAACATCTCTGGCCGCCAACATATCGGTGAAATTGGACATCGCGGGCTAAATCAAGCTAAACGGAATAAAACTCAAAACGGTCTTGCAACCGGCATACATACAAAAGTTTTATAAAATGCGCTCCAGGTTGAACACGCCATCTGGACTATCGATAGATTACCAATTACTAAATCCACTCGCAGCAAGTATGTAATACAGAAATTGTTTGCTGGTATAATATTTGAAATTAATTCCTTTCGGACAATAACCATAAATCTTAATTTTAAGATGAATATGTTTAAACTTCAAAAGTGTTTGAATGCATACAGATATACCAATATGACAAAGTTCGCTGTTTACTCCGTACAAATGTCATCTCACTTGTGCATACATATTATTATTATTGTGAATGTTCTATGTACACAGGGGTTGTTGTAATTTATTTTTACAAAACATATTCTATTGCGTATTAACTGAAATAAATATTAAGGTTTTCTGTTACAGGATTTCACATTAAACTGGGGTATTACTTGGTACCAGCATAGTAAACTGTCAAACAGGGGAATCCCAAGTTTACATATTTCTCTTTGGCTTGTGAATCCATTACCATGTTCATAAAATATACTTCTTTGCGCGATGAATTCTTATCTGTTGCACAACCAAACATTAACCACAAGATATTGGACACCCTTAAAGAGAATTACAAGGAACAAATAGATTCAACCCGCAAGCTGAGCTACGTTAAAGACCTAAAAGCATTACTGAAATTGTTAGAAAAACGTGATATTCTTAGTTTTGACAATATACAACCCCTTTATTACATCTCAACAAAATTTATAAATAACAGTGCTTTACAAAACAAGTTGGCTGATTACAAAGTTTACCTTCAGGGTTTGACGTGTTCTTCAGTTTATAATATGTATGAAGATGAAAATGGTAAGCTAATACAAAATTTTCAATAAATTAGTAAAACAAATTAAGTTTGATATGAATTCTTACAGCATCCGCTAATGTGTCATCATCAGAATACAAGAATATTAATAAAACTGACAATGAGTTAAGCGATACAACTGAAATTCAAATGTTGCAACAGAAAATGGGTCAACATAAATTAATGTCAGCCCAATCTACATCCCATGTTCCACAAAAGTTAGATTATGAGGGGAGTTGTACAATAAACGTTGCCTCTTGCTTGGAACGAGAAAAAAGGTTGCAGCAATTAGGTAACCCTATTTTTCATAATTTTTATATGTAACAGTACATTTGAAAAAATTGGAAATTATTGTTCAAGTGCTGTCACGAGTCAGTGAAAGACTAGGACGTTCGTGGAGAGACGTAGCCAGACATTTGGGCATTCTCGAATGTCAAATTGACATAATACATAATAAATATCCTTTTGATCTAAAGGAACAAAGTTATGAAGTAAGATATAATTCATATATAAACATGGTCAATTTGTATATGTAGATAACAGTAATATTATATATAATACTAAAAATGTTTACAGGCTTTGAAACATTGTATATCCCAGCGTAGTATTGATAGCTGGAATTTGGATTTGATGCGAGCTTTAGAAAACGGAAGACGTAGGGATTTAAGAGAAATTGTTGAAGAACTGACGTTAAAAAAGAAAGTTGGATGAGCGGTTCTTCATGTCCCTAAACTATTTGACACTCATAGGAAGTAAAGTTGTTTATACTATTGTTTGTTTCAAGGTAAAACAGAAATAAAATGTTAAACATTACGCACAAAGAGCAATTTATATTTTGATACGTAGATATTATTTATAATAAAGACTTAACTATAGTTCTTTGTCAAACATTGGTGAAGAACATTTTTAATCATTAATATGCTATTTTAATGTGGAGCAGGATGCTGTATTTCTATTAATCACTGTTTCATTGTTCATAAACTGTAACCTAGATGAATAGGTTTTTTAAGCATTAGTTCTTTATAGTTTTTCTTTTGGATACGGTTCATAGAGTACGTATCAAAGGAAATACTCATACTACAAACAATTTTCATTGCACAAACTATTATATTTTGTGAAAAATACAGCAGCCCGCGCGTATCTCTCATAATTTATTTTCTGAACTAGTTATTACATTAAAGTAATGTTGACCTGATTCGTATGGTACATGTTTATTAATCTTCACCCAACGAGTTATCATTGAGAAAATGTTTAGCTACAATGAATGGGTGTTTTAAAAAACTAATGTACAACTTTCTTGAAATTATTTGATGCTGCAATCTAAATTAATAATATGTCTCGAATCATCTTAGTAATATCTGTTTTGTCTTATTTATTCGTGCTTAATGTCATTTGGCTGAAACCAGTGAATAGGGATGACATAGTAACATACTATCAAGAAATTTTAGACAAAGTAGGTACTTTTCGTTTGGTTTCCCGATTTGACCATAGTATCTTGGTGTATCTGATATGTTATCATGTTTTTCACTGTGATTCGCAATCTTTCTTTTAATTTACGCCTGGAACAATAAAGCTGCTGTAATACTGGAAGGAAACAAGTTACACATAAATTGGTAGAACTCAAATATTTACCCAATTTCCATTACGCTATCTTCGCTAGAAGCATTAGCAGTCCATAGACCAATTTTATCTCCTTTTGTTCTCACATTAACTACGGCTCCACATACGTCGTCCGAGTATCCATTGAAAGCTTCGCCAATCATACAAAGAAGTGTTTCTAACCAAAATTGATCTAGATCTGTGGATCTCTGTTTCTTTTCTAAATTAATCAGCCATCTTCCTCCAGACTTATTTGCATCATCTTCCCACATAGGTCTAACTCCTTGTTTAAACATGCTATAGTCGCAACCTTGTCTTAATTCTGACGCAGCCTTTATATGATTGTACAAGCTATTGGTAGAGAAAGAAATGTTTTATGAATAAATAACTCATTGTCAACAATCCACATTGACAGCTCTGCAAAACTCACCTCCAGAAATCTTCCGCTGTATCAAAACTGGTAATCTCCCGCTGACTTTGTTCCCATGTTTTACTTCTATCTGCTTCGTAGTACCAAAGGGTCCAAGTATGTTGCAGCGGATGTTTGATTAAAACTTCCGGTGAGAATTCATCGAAATCTACCACCTCCTGCTCCTTCCTTTCTATTTCCTGCAAATGTTACACAGTTACCTATTACAATAAAATTGCACATTCAATACCACCTTTCATATAACACTTTCTAATCCTTCTTCACCATTTTACTCTTATAATATTCACCGGAAGATATTTCTGAGATTCTTTACAAAGTGTAACGTGATAGTTAACTCTGAGAATTGAATAATTTTGGTGAAGTAATATAATATGCCCTTTCGAAGAGGGCCAGACAGTTTTCACCATGCATGGGAACAGATGGGAGGGGTAAGGGTACTGTCGAAACGACCACGCTGTTCCAGGAAAAATCACACACATTTTTTTTCACCGAAGACCCGAGCCACAAAGACATTTAATCACCGAGTCGCGATACATTTTTCTCGTCTGCGTTATCTAAAAAACTGTTTGATAATGTATGTACCTCGATTTCTTCCGTATTATTTGTAGCCATGTCACAGCAAAATACGCGCACGATACGTTCGCTCAGTGAACTGACAACAGGGTCATCTGTCGGCAAAATTTTCACATAGAAATTTCCTTTTCTTTCAAGGGAGAAGAGTGAAATTGCGTCGGCGCACTGGAAACTTCTTCTGCAGTCAAATTTGGCGAAAGGATCGACGAGAAACGAAGCATCAATCAAGAACACAATGGATCGGCTCACGGAGAAACGTGAAAAAAGTATGAAAGGGCGAAGCGTATAAAAGGCGAACGGAGTATGTCCGTCTTTTGGACTTTTGAATCTTGCCAATGAATGAGCAGATTATTTTAGGATAGCGGGAATTTTTTCAAATCGATGTATCATTTTATCTATAATCACGACACTTTTGTTTTACTTCTTGTTTCTCCCGCTCGCACACTGCTTTCCTTCTATGATTTTGTTCTTATCTTGTTTGCTGCATAAAATATAGTAAAGAATTGGAAAGGATGACAACTGGACCATTAGATAATCTTTTCACAGAAATAGATTGCTTTACTCGCAGAACATTTCGCGTCATTGGTTGCATTATGAAATGTGGTGCAATGTGTGCTCAATATCTACATAATTTATAGGTATCTATGTACAAAGCACAACTGCATAGGCAGCTGCACGGTGGGACATTCAAATTGAAAAATAGATCTATGAAGAATCTTCTCAGAAAAATGTGACCACCATCGAATTTTTTTCTTAGACCATATTCGCTTTATCAAAAACTGTCTCCAACCATTTTTTATAGCATTCATAAGTGACGAAGACAATGGTATGAGCTCAGTTATAGACAGTTATACACCTCATTCAGGGGCGAACGCAGGGGGGGGGGGGGGGGTTGAGGGTTCAACCTCCCCCGAAATGTCAGGAAAAAATGTAAAAATAAGTTATCTGACCTAAGAATGTAATATTATTTTAAAGTATCCCACGATACGTAACAATTAAATAGATAGATAACCTTTCATTTGTAATTTTAGTATTTCTGTAATAAAGTATGATATTTATGAACATGTTTTCAAAAACCCTCCCCGATATTTTTTCTCGCGTTTGCCCCTGACCTCATCTACGTAATATACATATGTATACTTCTGTATACTTCCTCCGAAGTGCGGAAAAATAAAATAATAAAATCTATTCCGTTATAGTAAACCTGCATTAAATAGTTTTACATTTTCGCATCACCTCGCCGCTTTACATATCAAGATTCAATCGATTTACCATGCAACTGAATACGAGCAATTAGTGTAACAGAGCATCTTTTGTTAGAACATCAAAATGCAGCGAGTTTGTTCATATTATGAACAATGCCAGTTAACGGCGCACGTATCTCTCAGCAATTGTGGTTAATAATGTTTGTTTACTTGTCATAAAAAATCGAAATAGGGGTTGGCATCCCTGTGATGCACAGAAGCAAAGAGTAGAGTAGCTTGTTACACTGGTTACCCTCAATGCTTTGGTTGTGCATACAATGTATTTACATTGCAATTTGAAGAACGTAATTTCCCTCTGAAAGTAAGGGGTAACGTGGTCTGCATTATGAAACGTTCGGTAATTATTTCCTTTTCTATAGAAGACAATTTTATCTTAATATTAAACGTAATTTTATATTGTTTGCGTTCCGACATTTTGATGGAGGTTAGTTTGACAGTGGCTGAATGGAACATTGTCCATATCCATTTCGTGATTGTCATGATTTAATGTTGATCAAATTTTTTCAATAGAGCTAAATTATAATTCTTTTATGGAACGCCTACTTTTGTTTGTCCTTTTATTTTTAATTTACGACTTCTTCTCAGATTACAGAAGAAAATGGAGAGGCAAAGCGATCTTTTCTCAAACAAGAGTGTATCAGTTTTGGATACGATGGCACTTATCCTGCATATACTTCATCTTCTTCAACCCCGTCAACTGTTACTCAACCATTACCAGGACAACCACCATTACCTCCAATGCCTCCACCTCCCAGTGGAGTCCCGCCACCTCCCCATGTATTTGGACCAGTGCCTTCTCAAGTTACATCCATTCACGCTTGGACACATCCTCCTGCGCCGTGGCAATGGATAACGCCCCAAACATCTCCTTTACCGCATCCACCCTTGCGTGACATGACCACTAATACATTTCAAAGGGAAATGCCTCTACGAGGTAATTATATGCGGCGCGAGAGGTTCACACACAATAGAAGCAATATGTACGTTCAAAGAAGTAACTTTCACCGTAAAAATAGAAGGCTTGCACGGTTTGGACAGTCGCAGAGTCAGTTTGATCAGGCGGCCTATTTTGGAGCGACGTTAACTGGTAGCCTTGGCTTGGAATGGCAAAGAAATAATTATGCTGCATCTGCAAATGACGCTATTATGAATCATATGCCTGTTCCTCTTCCCAGTCACCCTATGCCTCCTATTCCTCCAGGAATGTTAAACAGGCACGGGGAAGAAACCGGTGATCAAGATGTTAAAATTGTTCTGGTAAGTAGGAAAATACTCATTTTAACTGCTGTTTAATTTTACAGTAACGGTATTTATTGCAGGAGGAAGTTGTAGTCAAGAAGAACAAACAAAGGAAACCAATGTCTCAAAGTTATCCAAGTAGACCATGGAATCGGGATGATGCAGAAAGAGCTTTGAAGATTGAGAATGAATACAATAAAACTGTTAAAGCACAGAGTTTAATAATCAAGTTTCCAGATCCGGATTTAAATAAAGATATTGTTAGAGAGTTTCATCCTGGTATACAAAATATACATTTCCAAAGCCCTAGTGGCCCCAGATACTGTTTCATACAGATGGCAGAAAGTGTTGACATCGATGAGGCCATAAAAGAATTGGAACAAATACCGTTTGGCGTGGGTCATTTGAAAGTTGAAAGAAAATCATTAAGGGATGAAGATAATCCAATGCCTGAAGAAATAGATCCTTACACACTGTATATAGGAAATTTACCAGAATCTGTTAATGTTAATGAAGTCAAAAGCAAATTTCCAACAGCTGCTCGTGTAGATGTGGGCTATGCACAGAAAATGAGAAACACGCGGTCAGTTCTATATGAAAACTGCTATGCAAACAATATTAGAATTTATAATAAATTTTCAAAATTATAATATTTCCACTCTATTTTTCAGCTATGCTTTTATAAGGTACAATAGCGTAGATGAATCTATATCTGCGTATAAACAAGCGCATGATTTAATGTGGGATACCAGAAGTATTATTGTTAGATTTAGAAGGCAACGTGGTAATACTTGTCTTCCCGGGGAACCAAAACCCAATGTTAAAAAAGTTAAAGAAGAGTCAAATACTAATGCACAAGTGAAGAAAGAGCAGAAAGGTAATCATACGGATATACATTTGTCAAAACAAGACGCCGAGGTGGAAACTAGATTGGTGGAAAATTCGAATAAAGTGCAGAATCGGCCGTCGTCTCAAATTCGGGAAGAAAACACGAATTTGCAATCCTCTTCCTCTTCTGTGCCAGCCTCGATCACATCAGCTAAGTTGGCGCAACAACAACAGCAACAGCCTTGGGCGCGAGTGCGTACAATGATCTTAAGTATAATCACTTCTATCGATGTTAGTGTACACAGAAACGTTTTAAATGAAAACATCTTTCCCAGACTGGTAAACCACCACAAATACCATCAGCATCCGAAGCACCACCGTCTTGTCCGAGTAAAGGAGAATCGCTTTCCGAAACGATAATACTTACGGAAATCAAAGAGGAGCCGGAAGACTACGAAGAAATAGATACGTCATGTAATATCCGGTCCGACGAGGATGTAGATGACGACGACGACGATGACGACGATGTGGAGGAGGAGGACGAGTCGGATGATGCCGATGATAATGAGGATGATTACGAAGAAGAGGAGGACGAAGAAGATATGGACGATGACCGTAGTTTATCGTTCAACGATGACAAACAGGAAGAAATGACAAAAGATAACGAGCCATCTGATGTAAGTGGAGTATATTTTATGTTTATACTGAAATTGTTAATTATTAAGTCGGTTGGTAAAAGAAAATTAAATTTTTCTGTTCCAAGGAATCAGCAATTGAGAATTATTTTTGTTTCAGCATCTTGATCAAATGTTTAGCGAGTTGGAGAATATGGCTGGTGATATTGGTTTTTAATTGACGGACAAGTCTTGTTCCAGTTATGATTAGTATTCAATTCTCACAGAATTTAATTTCATACGTAATTTGTAAATATCCGTAGTTATAGAACGTGACACGTGAGACTGCATGTATTTAAGTATGATCTTAGAAATTGGCGCGTGTTTAAGCGTATCTTTACCAATATCTTTTTATCTTGTGAGTTTCCACGCTATGTTTAAATGTGCTTACGTGGAATTTTATATTATGTAAACAATCTGTGGGCATGATTAAAATTGTTATTTTTTGTATCTTTGATGACAATCGATTTGTTTCACTTTTTTTACATTTACATGTTTGAACACATGCTCGTATACTTATCCCAATCGGCAAATTAATATATTTTGCTTAAGCTAATATTTCTTTTGTCAAATGTATTCTGGTAGCAACAAGTACGTTTCAATACATCGAACGTCAATGAACACTGATTCCGTAATAGCCGATCATAATCTACGTTCTTCCTAACAACTCAAGTTGTGCCTCGTATACACCGCAACAAAAGTTTTGAAATTGTAAAATTTTGATATATTCTACAAACTCATGTTACGCTGAAGAAACGTTTTTTATGTACAATAAAAATAATGACACTTTGTAAGATAGTAGAGATTGTTTTACTTTCACGAAGGGAGACGAAACGAAATACCATTAGGTTGTTTTTGGAAAATGATTGCTTTCTAAGAATTTTCAACAACTTGAACACGATTACCCCAAAGTATATGCGATTGAACAAAAAGTGAGGCATGAAGGAAAATAAAAAGATACATATAATTGCTCTATCAATTCGCTCCATAGAAAGAACATTTGAAAAGTGCGATCCGAGTGAACGAGCATGCTTCCGATGCTCACAGGTGCCATCTACTTCCTGGTGAATTCGGCGGTAAGAAAGCGCGGGTAACATTACCGGTCTTTAGAAGTCATTCAACCGACGTTACTTGTTGCTCGGAACAGTCTCTATATACATATTAATAATCGAAAGTATCTCACGCAAGTAAACCAACAAGATGTTCGAGGCACGATTGGTACAGAGTGCGTTATTGAAGAAGGTGTTAGATGCGATAAAGGATCTTTTAACCGAAGCTACCTTCGAATGTTCGGATTCGGGTATACAAGTCCAGGCTATGGACAATGCTCACGTTTCGTTGGTTTCACTTAATCTCAGGAGTGACGGTTTCGATAAATACAGATGTGACAGGAACCTATCCATGGGCATGAGTGTTGCATGGTAAGACTAACATGATTTTTGGGTTTAACATTGTCAAGGTTAGTTTTTGAACAAAGAAAAAATAGAGAGGCAAGTTTGAAGACAGAACCCTGTACTTGTCCTTTGTTTTAATACACGCTAAATACACGGTGCTATTGATTACTGTCAAAGAAACTGCTAATTGTGATGGTATCTCGGAATAATGCAGAAATGTTTTTAGTATGTCAAAAATCTTACGATGCGCTGGTGGAGAAGATACAGTGACCTTGAGGGCATTGGATAACCCAGAGAATATTATGTTTATATTTGAATCACCGAACAAAGAGAAACTCGCGGAATACGAAATGAAGCTTATAAATATGGATCAGGAACATCTTGGTATTCCTGTAAGATATCGCATATGTCTTTGACCCTATGTTCCAAAATACAAATTGATATTATAATGCGGCAGCTTTTATATACTGTTCGTTGTAGGAAACCTCGTATTCCTGTGTCGTAAAAATGCCATCTCAAGAATTTTCTCGTATATGTAGAGATTTGAGTCAATTTGGTGAATCGATAACGTTTGCGTGTTCTAAAGAAGGTATAAAGTTTAACGCATCTGGAGACTACGGGCAAGGTATGTCTATTTTTTTTATAATTTAAACAAAAATGCCAATAAAATTATGGATTATGTTTATGGAGTTATCGTTTGCACTTTAAAATGCCACATGTCACATGCTACATTTACTTACCGCTACTGTGTAAACTCGATTGGGCCTCCTTAACATTCTGCGATTGAGGTTCTTCAAACACAAAAGTTATATCCTGACTAAATGAACAGAGTCACTCTTCTGGATCTGTAGTGATGTTTTTCAGAGAATGTTTACATGTTTGCCCTTGTAACTTACAAAGAAAAGGTCAACACATCTTTGTGTGTTTATATGTTTATATTTTGGTACTTGGAAGAGTTGTATTTCTTTCTTTAATTACTCCAAAGTGTAGAATACATTTATAGAATTGACATTATTAACGACAAATTAACAAGCTCTGTATTGTATATGTATGCAATTTTCATTGCATTTTGTCTACATCCTTCTATATTTTTTCAGCAACTATTAAATTAGCACAGACGGCAGATGCAGATAAAGAAGAAGAGGCAGTAATTGTTAATATGCAAGAACCAGTAAAACTGACATTTTCTTGTCGGTATCTTAATTGTTTCATAAAGGCAGGACCTCTTTGCTCGCAAGTACAATTGTCAATGTCGAATGATGTACCTTTAGTCTGCGAGTACAAAATTGGAGATATTGGACATATTAGATACTACTTGGCACCCAAAATCGACGACGACGAGGAAAATTAAGAAAGGCATTCTTGCTAGATTTACATCAACAATAAGTCAAAGATTTCATCAGTACAGTGTATTACAGTATTATTCAATTTCATAAATTTTTTAATTGGTTCAGCTTCCATTGTTTTCGTGCTTATCCCACTACTGAAGCTCAATCATTTTTGACAATTTATTTGAAGTATATATATGCGTAATCCCATGATTGATCAAAAAAGATTATTTTCATATTAAATATCGAGGAACAATTAAGGAAAAGTGGAAAGTACTTTGAAGGTAATATATTTAAATTTTACATTTAAAAGTCATTTGGCTCGTCACAGTGTTAGCGCAACGTAGAATTGACACTACAGTTCATAGTAGAGTGACACGATCATGATTAGCATGGTAAAGTGGTGTCATTCTTGTAAGATTTATATTGTTACCGTTTCATAAACTGTGACAATATTTTGATAATATTGCATTTTTTTATATGTAAGAAGAACTCAATATATTTCCAAAACATTTGATAAATTTTGAATTATGTGGTATTCTTATGTCCTAGCCTAATCGAAGTTCAAATTTTTACTTATCTTAAGTATCTTATTTCTTATACCTTCTGTGTATAAGCTACTTTAATATAAAAATACATAATTAGCTTACGAGCTGAGGGAATAAGAGGGCTACCATGGATGGAATAGCCTAGAAGTATACAGTTAAATCTTACATAATTTGGATCTCGTATAATTACTAAGTAATTAAATATTAATCAATAGATGTTGATTTATACTATGAATTACTTTACACGCAAGTACTGCGAAGACCTGTAAATCATCATTCCTTATCCATACATGTTTAAGTCGAACCACAAATCAAAATAAATATAGTTCACATTTTGTTCTACGTTTAAAGAACGAATTAAAGTAGCAACGAAACAAGATATTTTGGCAATATTAATCAGCCTCTTTGGTTCTAAAGCCCTGATATTGCTTTTCTGTTATAAACAGAACAATCTGAAGTTTAATACATAAAACTATTTTTTACACACAACAAAAATTGTGAATACGCAACGAATTTAATAAGTACGATTACTGAATTTAATGAGAAGAATACTAGTTACCCATATACTTTCTATCAGAACTTATGAAGATTGTAAAGTTTTTGTTCATTTACAAAGAGGATGTCACACACATCTTGATAGATAACGTTTCACTGTTTGAACCATCTTGGCATGCTTGTGCAGGGTTATCGTTGCGGGAATCATAACAGTTTCGCCAGTCTGGGAACATTACTGTATACATATAAATGTGTGCAAGATGTAGCGTGACTTCTACTTTGTAATCGAGTTCTTGATAAAAGAAACTTGTCCGTTTTATACTTATGAGAGCTTAAGCATTCTTGTTACCGTTACTCCCGTATAAGCTGGGATGTACATATTTGTCATGCAATGTCCTTAGATGCCTTAGCAAATTACTTTTTACGTTAAAGCCTTTTTTACAATAGGAACAAAGAAAAGGCTTCTCCCCCGTATGCGTTCTTTGATGAATTACCATCGAGGCATGACTTGGAAATTCTTTTTGACAAATGTTGCACAACTTCTGATGACTGTGAACCCTTTTTGGCTTGGGGGGTGCCGAATTGTTCATCAGGGCTAGTTGCTCTTCCGTATGTTCCGTTTGTATGTGGCGCACCCATTCTTGAGGCGTCGAGTACATATTACCGCAAAGGTCACACTTTAAAGGTGGGAAATCTTTGCTATCGTCGTCTACGTCGCCCTACAACAAAATAGGTCGTAACTAGGAACGTTTATATTGACGAATGTCTAAATGTTTGTACTCGTACCTTCCGTTTTTTTCTTCGATTCTCAGTCATATCGGCATGTGTGAATTCTATGTGCCTCACCCAGTCCGATGGCCTGTTAAACGTTTGACTACACATGTCGCAGGTTAATGGTGTATACTCTTCTTCTTCCATGTCCCCATCTTCATCCGCGCTATGTACGATTTCCTGTAAGAGACAATTGTATTCTAGAAATTATTCGTTTCGTCAGCTAGCCAGTGATTCTTTTTGTAGTATTACGTACGGGTTTAATGTCAATTTCATGGTCTATCGTCAGCGACTCGGATGGATCGATAGTTTCTTCCCAATCGATCGGTTCATCTTTTACTAACAATTCGAGGTTTAACTCGGTCTGAAAGAAAACAAATGTGAAATGTTTGGTTTTGTACGAGACGTGTCGAGATTTAATATTGCCTTACATTTTCGCCGCCTTCGCTTTTCGATTTATTAGATTCTACATCGCTACTGGCGGTTTTTCGTTTCTTTCCATTCGCCTCCAAATTTTCTTTATTTTTGTTCTGTTCGTTATTCTTGTTCTCTTCCAAGACTTTTTTGGTTTCCGGCTCGCTAACTTTCTCTTCAATTTTTTCAGTGCTCTTTCTTTCTGAGGTAGGTTTCTGAGGTTGAACGTTGTTTTGTGTTGGCGTGGCCTGTTGCACATTCTCGACAACTTTCTCCGTAGTCGGTTGAACCAGCTTAATTTTTTGAATTTGCCCGGTTAAGGGCGGTTGTTCTCTTTTATCTCGCTCCACTTTCTGATTATTCGACTGAATGTTCTCTTTTTTACTACCAGTGTTGGATCTCCATAATCCTCGAACGCGAAGAATATCGCCAGCTTTTAATACACCTTCCAATTGATCGTTCGTTACAGTAGCTTCCCCACTGTACATGTATTGAATCAAAATTTTCAATGTACGGTATCCGATTTCCGTAGGTAACACCTGAAATATCATATTTTGTTTTAATGCAACCTCGCCGAGCTTTGCAACATTGTACACAAAATTTTTCAGCGGAAATCGAAATTGTCGGTTGATGCGCGTATAGTAATTTCTCATGCATGTGCGTGTATGTGCATATATACGAACCACGATTATAGGGGCATTCGTATTCGCTCCAAAATGGCATGTCTGAAAAATATGACTAAGGTACGATGAGCAAGCGGCAAGGACAAATCGATGAGCCGCCACGTGCCGGCCACAGGACGTTGCTAGCAAGACATCTGCGAAGGATTCTGAGTGGAGTAACGTCGCAACGGAGCTGTGCAGATGCGCGCCATAGCTATGCCATTTCAGTTGATAATTCTCCGAAGCAGCGATGGCCATTTTTTCTGCATCATACGTAAAGATCATTCGTGAATGTTACCAAAGAAACGGAGTATTTGTATACATATTTCTGTTTCTCTATTATCAAGCCTGTTGCGCCCTACAGCGTTTATTCATAAGTTTACGTTCTCGGCGTGACGCAATTGAAAGAATAAATTTGTGTAACGCGACTCGAACTAAAATTCGTTGACAAGTTCGAAGAAAAAATCAATAATTGTCCTGTCGCTGAAATCATGTTAACTTGTTCGACGCGCAAATAATGCAACGTTAGCCGCATAAGATCGATTTGTTACTGCATCTTAAGCATCTTTTTAAGCGCAGTATTGAATTTAAATGATGGATCACATAGGTAAGGGCAAATAAATTGTCATCTCACTGCGATCACGTTATCATCCGGGACATCACGGGAGAAGCATCTAACGATTTCCGATTCCGCAACAATGCCCGATCATCGAAAATGCTCCTATTATGTTTTTACTGGCACAATAAAATTTGGATTTCGCGAGGATCCGCCAACACCGTATCACCCTAAAGTCTCTCGCGAAGTCTCGTACCGTACATTCACGCATTCATGAAAGTAATAAATTCAATAAACACGAGGATCACTTCCGATATACACTGGTCGAATATTGGATAAAAATACCATGAATCGTAATCGAGTTTTTAACACAGGTGAAATCAATGTCAACGATAATGAGACAATTACGCACTCTTCTCACCACCCTGATTCACACCCTCATCTCAATCCTGACATTCGTTCGACGAAATATACGCAACCACAACATTATCGAGAAAATCTGATATGAAACGAAACATTCGTTGACATCTTCTGAAACAAGCGATCTTGGAGTTGGTTTTCGCACCAAGGATCACTGATTGCCGTCGAGTTGCGTGATATTACCGCCCGTCGCAACGAACGTCGAGGAAAAAGAAGACTAACGGCGGTGTGCTTTAATCGCGCCACAACTCTCCGTCCAGCGTGGTTACCTGACGACATCGGCCAGAACTCCGGGACGCGTCACACGAAGATCTCTCGCGTATTTTTAATTCGACGATAATCCTCGACTGAGATCCGCGGCACCACGGTATGTCTCGCACGCGTCGTCGGTGTTTTGAAAGGCGCTTCGCGCGGATACGGGACACGGGGCAGATATGAGCATCGAACCGCCGCGTAGGGGCCTAAAAATCGATATTTCGGTCTTTGCTCCATCCTCTCCGGCGGTGCAGCCGTGCTCGCTTTCGCGGCTAGGTAGGGTGCCCCCCTGTTCATCATCGATTTTCCCGGCTACCAATCGCACGCATCCATTTATCGCATCGATCGCCCGAGCTGATTTCAGCGTTTGCGTCCGTCCGTCCATCCGCCCGCTCCACGATTCATACCCTGCACTCTTCTCCCCTTCCTCCCCACCCCCCCCCCCAACCGCCGCACCTGCCCCCCTGCTCTACCCCACCTTACACCCCTTGTCCCGTGTCCCGTGTCCCGTTCATCCTCCCACCCCCCGAGAACCTTGCGAGCTACTACCTTAAGCTATATAGACGCGACTAAACGCGACCCTCGATGGTCCTTCACACTACCGACGCCGGACACGAATCCATTGCCTCTCATTTACTTCGTCCACGATTCTCTCGTCGCAACGACTCCATCATGCCTGTTGATATCTCTCTTACATTTTTATCGCGACTCTGTCTCCCACCGACCCTTGTGTTTTTCTCTCCTTTCCTTCTGCCCGTCTTTCTTTCCGTCCCGACGGCCTCTTGTCGCGAAGATAAGCCGAGGCACCTCGCTTCACCGACGCGCATTGATTTTCAAAAAGTCTGCGGCTAGCGTTGTGACAGTATTACGAGGGTGGGGTGGAACGGCATCGCGAAAAGGATTGCATCGGTTAAAGCGTACGCATTAAATGCGAACGATATCGTCGCTAATTGGGATATGCTTTGAAGCTTTCCAGGTTTTCCAGTAATACCTGGGAGAAATATCAAATTAGTCAGGCTTCTCGTTTCGAATGTTAATATGTATGTACATACATATGTGTAGAATTCTAGCGTATGAATAAAAATATAGGGATTTAATTGTTACATTTTAATCAATGCAACAAATCTTTCAGTACTGATGCATAACTTATTGATAAGGTATCACGGTACTATGCGTGCAAAAGAGACTATAGTAGCATCTTAATCAAAATATCTTTGAAAATAGTTAGTCAAGCCCGACGTTTGATCTATGGATCTACACGAGACGTTTTATTACAGGGTTAGTTTACACTGGTTTACACACGTCAACGAAATTGAAAGATCGCAATTGTCCTCTTCTCAGACGTACCCAAAGGTGGCGTTCGCAATGGGATTCTTCGATTTTCAAGATTTCGTTAGATGTGTGGGTGTGTGCGACGATGTACTGCATTGCGTCGACGACCCATTTTGCAACGGGGGCGATAAGTTGCACACCCTCCTACCGTTAAATAATCAATCTCGCGTTTCCAAGCAATCGAACTACAGTAATTTACGTGCAACAGCAACAGGATCCCAATGGGAATCGTTCATCGCCTCTCCGTACTTACTTTTCGTACTAATCAGAATTTGATACTATCTTACTATATAGAAAGTATTTTTAACCTAGGTTCAAAAAATATAGCCATTTTAATTTTGAAACCCCTTGCTCTGTCTATTCGAATCTATCGACATTTTTGGCAAATTTGTGTTATTAACATATCGGAGTGGAAAGAAATATGGTTTACGCGCAACGAGAAACCTGATTTAATTTGATTATCGATTTTTAGATAAAATCATTCGCACTTAAATCAAAATCAGCTTTTCCCGGCGGGTCACGTGGCAACAAGATCACGTGGCGCTTCTGCATTCCCCGTTGGAGGGAGCCACAGATAATTTTCGAGCAAATACAACGGGCAACAATCCATTCCCGTAAATATATATATACATTATTGTCATCGTACTAAGGTCGATTAATTGAAACGATGCGACGGCTTCCGCGAACGTAATGCAAGTCGAGTGTTTGGAGGTTATAACGAAAGTGCATAAGTGTCATATGTATGTCACATTGGGTTGACCCAGTTAATGGTTACAAGTGAATTTTCGGCCCTAATTCCTCAGCTATGACCCTGCACTGAGTGCTCTTGGAGTCGGTGGCCTCCGAGAGACAGTGACGATGCTGCCTCGGCAGTGAGTTCATGGCTGTTTATAGTATACGAATCAAGTCGGACGCTTTACTTTGATCTCGCGAGAATGTGGAGTTTCGTGTGGTATCAATATATGTTTCCGGCCAACGAAGAAATTAGGTTAAGTTGACAACAGCCAGAGGATTCTTTAGAAGTGCTAAGTAATATACCTGGCAATTGACGGACGTGTAGTAAGTGTAATTTTAAATTATCTAGAATAAAGATATGCAGGAAATCTTTGAGCAACAATCGCAGAGATTTACATGCATAACAACTGTAATTCTATATTGTTATAAGTAACAAATGGTACATATGTACTTAACGATCCGTAGAGTGTCTTGCAGTTCAACAAAGAAACGGTTGTCCAAGATGAAATATGGTTCTCCAAGGTCTAGCGTGGTGACAGTAAACCAATATTGTACGACCGTGATAATAAGTTGTCAGCAACAAGTTGGGCATTACAAGATTGCGTGTACATACGGCGTATAAAGTTTTTATTCTGGGCAAGATGCCGCATGTTACTCGAAAATGGGAACTTTTTCCAGGCCGAAATCGATTTTGTTGCGATGGTAGAGTAATGATGGCACCGCAAACTGGAGTGTTTTATGTTACTGTGTGCCTCATTGCTGGAACAAGTGGATTATTTTTTGCTTTCGAGTAAGATCATTATCCCTAATATATGTAACGGGTAGGATAAAAGTAAAATGCTTTGCAAAATAATTCTGATGTAGTTATCTGAAGGTTCTAATGACTTTGTTATTATACCTGTTGCAGCTGTCCATTCTTAGCAGTCCACATAACACCCGCAATACCAGTTATAGGTGGATTATTATTTGTGTTTGTAATGTCTGCCTTGTTCAGGACAAGTTTTAGCGATCCTGGAGTTATTCCAAGAGCAACGCCTGATGAGGCTGCTTATATTGAAAAACAAATCGGTATAAGAATTTTATATATAGAACGAAAGTTTAGCATCATAATCCGTATTGTTTTGGTACTGCGTATTTAACCCTTCCTTAAATTCCAATATATTTCCTAACATAGATACATTTAAGTTAACTGAAATATTTACTCATCGATACCACCGCTACATCATTTAACAATCATCATCGAATCATACATGTGTTTGACAGTTTGTATTTTTTACATGTTGGGTAAAGAGGTACCAAACAATGGTAATTCTAAAACATACAGACCTCCTCCTAGAACAAAAGAGGTATTAGTCAATGGACAGCCAGTAAAATTAAAATATTGTTTTACTTGCAAAATATTTAGACCACCAAGAGCGTCACATTGTAGTTTATGTGATAATTGTGTAGGTACGTACCCTTTAGTTACATGCCATTAACTCTTTCATATACCATGCACACGAATAATACATCTTAAGCGAATTTCTTAACGATTAACTTTTGTAAAAAAATGTCACCCGATTATTAATTTCAGAGAGATTTGATCATCATTGTCCTTGGATTGGCAATTGTGTGGGTAGAAGAAATTACAGATATTTTTACGCATTTATTGTGTCCCTTGCGTTTCTTTGTGTCTTTATTTTTGTGTGCGCCGTTACACATTTGATAATGCGTGAGTATATCAGTAAAGTTGGGTGTAACGAAACGGAGCAGTTCTAATTCCGATTTTAATTAATTATAGTCACACGAGATGATAGACCATTTTTAGAAGCCGTGAGAATATCTCCCGGGAGTGTTGTTGTAGGAGTTGTATGTTTTTTCTCCGTTTGGAGTATTCTTGGCCTCGCTGGTTTTCATACATATTTAACCACTAGTAATCAAACTACGAATGAAGATGTAAGTTTCTCAAGATGTTGCTGATCTGAAATTTAATGCACTTTAAAATTAATTTTCTGCATTCTTATAGATCAAAGGATCCTTTTCCAGTAAACGAGGACAGGAAAGTTTTAATCCTTATAGCCAAGGAAACATTTGCGGGAATTGTTTCTATGTATTATGCGGACCCGCGCCTCCTAGCCTAATTGGTAATTCAAGTCTTTGCATTTATTATTTACATTTCATTATATTAATTGAGTCCATTATTATGTATATATTTATTTTAACAGATCGAAGAGGTGTAGTTACACCTGAATATCGTGCAGAGCAAGAGAGAGTTGGTGATGATAGTGTGATTACCAATAATAAAACATATGGTACTGTGAAAGTCGTACAACCACTGGTAATTATACAACAGTTTTGTTTTAATTTTCATTTGCATGTTTATTTGGACATCATCTTACTTTCCAATTATCTTATTTTGTTCCAGTCGAATGGTATAAGTGTTCAAACAAATCCCAGTACCGATCTCACAGGTTCCATGAACAATCTCGTTACCGGTCAGCATTCGCCGCAAATCGAATCAATAAACGGTGAGTTAAGCCTTCTAAGGCATTCCGCTCGTTGTCCCGAGGATCTTCCAAACTCTCCGCGTCAATACATTAATGATACTTATGTCCCTACATATCCCCTACCACATTACTCTCAGGATTCTGTAAAACACGTCAAATATAGCGATATAGATAGGGGAAATCCAGATTTTCAGAAATACCCGTGCAGGTGGGAGGGCAGCTTACATAAGTATCCTCACAGGTGCAGAGAAGAGTATAATAGATGTTCAGATAACAATCTAATATATGATCATTGTGTCGGTGACCAAAAGTATGGTATTGATCTTCAGAAGTATCCGCAAAGATATTCTGAAGATCCCCTACGATATAAAATTGAGGAGAAAACCGTTTACACGGACCTTCAAAAGTTTCCACAGTGCTATTCTGAAGATCCTTTGAGAATTTCTCAGTCTCAGCATACCCTTAAGTACAATAATCTCAGATGTACCGATCACAGTTTAAGATATCCAATAACAAAAAACATTTTACCGGCACGAATATTAGGTGCAGGGGGAATACCTATTATTGGCCAGACTGCAATAGGCCTTGTAGTTAACAGATTCGGTTCAGGGCCATTGACCAATAATTTCTCTTATGCCGAAAACTCCTTATGTCCGAGCGATAGTACCGACGAAGATCTTTTAAATCGAAGGTTTATCATGAGCTCTATGAGCGATAACAATGATATTTAACATTACCTCAGAAAACCGCATTTTTTAAAGGAAAACTTTCCTACATATTAAGAACAACTAAATAAACGGCTATATCGTCACGTATTAAAAAAAATCTTATAGTTCTCTTAGGATCAAAAAAGTAGGTACTAGAATAGGTACTGTATCGTTGACAGAGACCTAGACCATACAGACTTTTTATTATGTACATAAGTAGTAGTCCAAGTAAAGAGAATAACAGTACGAATAAGAGTAATTATTAAAATAATTGTTCATATTTTCACTGTAGGAATTCTACATTTGCATGGATGAAGTACGTGCAAGTTGAATTTGATTGTTATTCACAGAGATTTATTTATTTTTTAAATGTTCGATTCGGCATTAAACACAAATATTTTTTTTACAAAAAATATGAATATTCTGGATATAATGCGATATATATGACTGAAAAGATGACTGAAATATAAGTTTCATGATAATTTTTTATATTTCGTAGTTACAAATGCTTTTCGAAGATATATTAACGCGATACTTTGCTTTTATATTTCGCTTACCTACAAGTAAACGGAAAAGACACACATATTTACGCTACACACAAAAAATAGTAGTATATGACATATTGCATTTGGTAAGATATTTCAAAGATTTTACTGTACTCACGGTCACAGGTGTGTTCTCCTATGTCCTATGGTAATACTCTAACAGCATACGTGAATATATCTGCAAATATTCTCTATGCGAATATGCAACTGATCGTGTCTATGATGTGTTATAATGTATACTTAAGTTCTTACTATTTAGTGATACATCTACATGTCTCAATAAACTGTATTTCTTTGTTGTTTAAAATTACGTCTCGTTATCGAGGGCTCAGAGTGTACCATTTGGTAAGTTCATTTTCTTATTCTGCAATCACCATTTTGTGTATGTCTTAATATACGAATAAATTGGTATTTGTTAATAGCTGTTAACAAACACTTTGTATTTGATGTGTTCTTTTTACACTTTTTATGAAACTAATTTCGGAACATTACGACAATTTAAAGGTTTATGGCTTGTGACTAATTAATTAGTTTACAATCGTATTAGCCCTTATAATAGGGTGGAGAAAAGATTTGTATATAAAAATTATTCGTACATATGTCGTATAAAGTTAATTCGATATGCACAAACAATTCCATAGGAAATGTCCAGCAAATGGTATCTGTATGTCATTTCAAATTTCTTGTATGTCAGAACACGACATACACGAGATCATTATTTTCTCATCCATATAATTTATTTCTATTGTTAATTGGCCCAAAGATGTTTGGATAACGACGAAAAGTTGTAACAAACCGATATGTGGGATGTCTTGTCTTATCGCAGTTTAGTTAGTTTTACTTCACCTGTGCACGTACGAAAAATTGAAACCACAAAACGCTGCACTTTTGCGATGAGTCGTATAATACTAGTCGTATAATATTGTTAAAGAGAGCGTATATAACGGCTTGCTATTGAAATTTAATGCTAATTATTCTAAATTCTAATACTTTCTCAGCACTGTACACAAGTCTCACGTTACGATCGGAACATTGAAATCATTTAATCGTTGTTGCAAATTTGTTTTTAGGTAGTACTACGAACAGTGTTAGCCAACTCATTGCCAACGAAGTACCACTAGCATCACTTAATATATCACCGATTGATATCGACGAAATTGCCCCGCTGCCTTCTCGTCAAAGTGTCGTGGGTTCTTCCGCATTGGATACGTCGTCTATACCTTCGGTAACTGTAACAACACCTCTGTCTGCATCTAGACTTAGATTATTACAAGATACAACTATGATAGAGTCTGCTCTAGACTTAGATTCATTGGAAGATGCGAGTGTTGGTAGAGGGAGTCAAGCAGGACTTATAAAAATGGGAGCAGTGTAACAGCCCGATTTGTATCTTTACTTAGCTACATTCGAAGATTTTTAAAGTCATTGAAATTTAACAATAAATAGTGCAGTTCCGATTTCAATTTGAGTAGACTTATGAATTTTTAAAGATAATGTTGCTAATGAAACAAGAAACGATTAAGGTTGGCGCTAAATACCGAATTTTGTAATGCTACATATTTAAATATGTTTGGAGTAAATGTGCCGTATACCTATATATATTTATACCTCGTGGTCTGCACTATTTGTTAGCCATCACATTTAGCCTTATCAATTCCATTCCAGCCAATTGCATCCCTCTTTCTTGATCTCACTGAGTTACCGAAAGAAGGATGTTCTATTTTCAGAGTAATAGATACATTTAAACATGAAACATTCACAATTTTTGTGGTCATTTACTAGGCTGCAATTCTCTCGGTATTGTACTAAATAGGAGAGGTATGGTATAAGGAAAATGTATTACTTAATTGTTTTGAAGCAAGTCATATGAATTTCGTTTTTCTTTCTTAATACGTACTGCAATTGATTTTTCGCTACATGGCATAGACTTCGAGCAATTTTTCAGACATGTAAAGAATCTGTCTAAAAATTGTTTTGACGATTGATAGAAAACAAAAAGTCGATATGTCTGCACAAAATTATATCATTAGATCGTACTTGAATGCATTTAATACATGTCAAAACTTGTTGCAACGCGAAGGAAATGATTACAGTGGAGCGTTAGACGAAAATTGGACTTTTCGATTTCACTACGAATTATCTAGTGCCGAAAGTACATGTGGAACATTATTACCTGTTTCAGTTGATAATCCGTATTATTCGTAAGAAAACTAAAGTTGTGTCATTACTAAATTTGCCATGTACAGTGTAAAGAAAAGTTTGTAAATAGAGGGATTTTCATAAACACTATAGTATAGTTTTGCAAGCAACTAAAGAATTCGTTGAGGTAATGCAGAGATTATATTAAGCATTTTACGAATTGAATTACCACTGCCTAGTTTACGAATAACTCGTGTGTCAACATTGCATGTAATTATTTCATTTCGAATATTCGTGAGGTAAACATTGTTTGTACGATTAATTATTAAAAGAGAGCGACAATGATAATGGTTGCGTTATCTTATAAGGGTTGCCATTAAATTGACTTTGGGAGTCACTGTCTTTTTGTACATAATATGCGTGTATTATAGTATATGTATATATTGTGTAGATGTTATTACAATAAGATAATATACTGCAAGTTAAAAATATCCCAAGTTTTAATCTTATATTAAACCTCTTTAAAAAGTTTCGAAAGAACCAAATTGTTTAATACTTTATTCGATTGCAAAAAACACATACTGCCTTTAACAGAAAATGGTATCTTTATTGAATCCTCGTTTTACAGTTATATACGTGTATCTTTATAAAAATATTTAGTTATAGCGTAATGTCTCAAAATAAAAGGGTCAGTACAATGTTGCCCATCATAAATCAACAGCGTCAATATCTATTACTTTGTTTTGTAATATGTACTAATAATTTAATACTTTTACACGATAGCTTAAAAGCAATGTGACCTTGGGGAGCCTCTCCAATGTATATAAATATATTATTTTGTTGAAGCAGGCCACTTAATTATTCTTACTGTTTCTAATTCTAATATGGTTTTTGTGCACACAGCATTGTGAACTATAACGTACAGAATGCACACTTTACTTACAGCAGTAAAATATAAAATGCGTTTAGGTTTCGTACCAATTCTTCGGAATTGTATTAATACCATTGTTGCACGAGAATAGCAGCAATTAAAATGATAAATGCAACACTGAAACTGGTAACATACATTTTCATTTTCAAGTTTCCAGATGCATCATTACCAAAATCGACAGGCTTGACATCAATTTCACTTTGGCAATAGAATTCTGTGGGATCTATTTGTTAAAGCCATACATTAAACATTTCAATGGATGATGTTGTAGGTATGTGTCAAGTACAAATACGTACCAGCTTGAATTTCGATGTCTTTTTGGACATTACTTTCTTGAACTTCTAAGTCCAGTAACTCTTGCAACGATAACAGAGCTTCTTGCGGGCCCTCTCCGGGAAATAGATAATCTGACAGTGTTACTTTACTTTCTGGTAATGCTATTAGTACTCTCCTCGGAGGTTCGTGTAGCGTTATATTTTCTGAAATAATTTGGTAGAATGAAATATGACATTGTTTTCTAGTAAGTATTGCGAGACTTACCTTCAGGAGATCCATTTTCTTCCTCAATTAAACTGTCACAGTGCAATTCTAATCTACTCGCTAGCGATCTTAGTATGTCTTGTTTTACAGCCATGCCAGCTTCTTCAACATTTGCTTTTTGATGAACAAATGTCCTACTCACTAACTGGCCAATCAATCGCATTGATGCACTGCATGGTGTTATCCTAACATCTGAACTAGAATTCTTTTGGTGCTAATAAAACGAATAAAACAAAGTGTGTTATACCTATGTAATGACTCTGCCAGAACGTAACAAGTAATGTGCATGTGGCAAGCAATGATATGCATAGATTTATTTTTTAGGCAATGGGTACTCACACATGGAATGTATAAGCTAATTTGGAGTGTTTTGTCATTAGTATTTTTTTCATTATTTTTACAAGATTTATCATCTTTCTTGTTTTGACTAATTACTTCCAGTGCATCATCTGGGGATCGAATTTCTCCCTCAATAACAATAAAAGTGGAATCAACAACGTCAGACACATTTTTCAAAACATCCTGCAAGATTAATGTTTTGTATGTTATATATATGTTGCAATGATACTTTACTCCATGCATATTACCTGCAGTTGTTTCTTAAGGGTATCAGGATCTTTATTAGCAGCAATGAGGAATAATTCGTCAAAATCTACAAGAGTTTCGAGTTGATGCCATTTTGTGGATTTGGCTTGAAACTTCCAATCTGCTGGTTTTAATATTCCACTTTTAATAGTGTCCACAGATTTACAGGTATATCTGTAAGTACATCAAAGAAATACACTATAAACATGGTTTTTCGAGACACATATTAGAAACGTGCAGTGGTTAGAGAAGCCATTTCTAACAGTCCATATAATGATATAAGATATCGTACTTTTGTGTAACGCTATTTAAATATAATATAAGCTGTTCTTCGTCATTATTCCCACAAAGGTATTTATTATATGAAAGATTCTTGTGAATTGCAGTAAGAATTGATATGAGTTTTTGTACAGTACTATCATCATTCAGGGTAATATCAGGACCAACAATAAATGTACCCAGAACCCTCATTCCTCCAGGTAGCATTCTGGTGACCTGTAAAATGTCCATAGAAATTTATATACAAACCACAAAATAGTAGTTTATAATCTATGTTATTAAATTGATTTTTATTAATTCTAAGCATCGTATTGCTTTAATCTCTACTTGCCGCTGTAACAAGTAAAACAATTTACGAAACTAAGGATATCAATGTTATGAATAAACATACATGTTTGGCATGATCTGCTACCCAGCTCTCGGGTATATCTTTCACTGACTTAATGTAACTGTCAGTGGTATCTAATTGAAAATTTGTTGCTGAACTTATTAATGTCTCCTCCACAACATTTTTACCCAATGGTGGTGGTGTCTTTGCTAAATGTACTATATAATCTTTTTGCCCAGTACTCTGTAATTACAATCGTATATAGTTTAAAATTCATTCAGGGGTGATCACCTGTTTTCTCATTACAGTAAAATACGGTAAACTTTTTTTTCTTTTCAGATATTGAATTCGAAACTATGCAAGTTCAATTCCATATTTCTGTAATACATAGATATGATGAAATTAATTTTCATTAATAGTTTCTGACGCGATACGTTTTTATTATCAATGTAAATAGCTTACAATTAGTACTCCTTTTTTCTAGTGAGTTTTGACATATTTTTGACGATGGAAACCAGGCGCAGAAACGAGTTAAAAAAGTGACACATGTACGAATCTAACCTGTCCTAAGATCAGTCCTATTGTATATTCGTCCGGTTTCGTTAACGACGTTAGATAATTGTGAAGCCGCTCCTCCGCATATGCTGTTCGCCCCATAATTATTTGTGATTACTTATGACACTTCTGTAAACGTCAACGTCTGTTACGCTATCATCAGCACGGCCACTGGGGCCACTAACCACCACTAACCTGCACTAACCACTGTCTATAGAACATTGAAGTTTTGATTCAGTAGCGCCGCCTAATTTAGTAAAATGAACTAATTCAGGGCAATTCAAGGGCGCTTCATTTTCATAAATTCAAATAAAATAGACTAGTCAGCCTGTAATTGCCTGTAATGCTTGTTTCAATGTGACTTGCTACATCGGTAATTCAGTTTTTTATAAGCGGGACCACGCGAGACCCCAAAAATGATAAGACTGTTCTATGCCTGCTTAGTTTCTGCTTGATCGCAATAGGTTATATTTATACTTATCGACTCTGTTGGTAATCTTTGGTAACCTAACCTAACAACCAATTCGCAGCATGCGTTTCTGCCTCGTGCTCAGCGGTGTTTACTTACTAGTTTTCTACAGTGAAATGATAGCTTCATTTGAGCTATTTATAGTGCACGACACTTCCAAATAATTGTTGAACATTGAGGTTTAAAAAAAGCAGTAAATATGCCGAACGAGGAAACAGATACAGTAAAGCATAAAACGCATAGGGAGCGCAATGCCGGTCGCAAAGCGGACAAGAAGAAATCCAAGAACGAACATGTTCAAGAACTGTCGGATAAACAAAAGAATCCTAAAGCGTTCACCTTTAATTCTGCTATCAGAGCAGAGAGAAGATTTAGGAGAAAGCAGGATATTGAAACAAAGAAGCAACACATACCACTGGTTGATAGAACACCGCTTGAACCACCACCTGTATTAGTTGCAGTTGTTGGTCCCCCAAAGGTGGGAAAGTCTCTGGTTATTCAATGTTTGATTAAGAGTTATGTCAAGCAACCATTGACCAACATACTTGGACCAGTAACTGTGGTTTCTGGTAAAAAGAGAAGAATTACTTTCATGGAATGCAACAATGACGTAAACAGCATGATCGACATAGCAAAAGTGGCAGACCTTGTTCTGCTACTGATAGATGCATCTTTCGGCTTTGAAATGGAAATCTTTGAGTTTTTAAATATATGTCAAGTTCATGGTATGCCTCGAATTATGGGTGTTTTAACGCATTTGGACTTAATAAAAAATGCCAAGCTATTGAAAAAAACTAAGAAGACTTTGAAACAGCGTTTTTGGACAGAAGTATACGCTGGAGCAAAACTATTTTATCTCTCCGGATTACTTCATGATGAATACCTGCGCACAGAGATAAAGAATTTGGGCAGGTTCATATCTGTCATGAAATTTAGACCTTTGACTTGGCGTAGTATGCATCCTTATGTACTTGCCGATAGAGTAGAAGACTTAACTCCGCCAGAATTGATTAGACAAAATCCAAAAGTGGATAGGACAATCAGTTTGTACGGGTATGTCAAATTTTTATAAATAAACAAACAACTTTTGTACTTTACTTTTTTTTTATGTGCTTAATTTATAACATTTACAGATATGTAAGGGGAGTCCCTTTAAATAAGGAAACATCTATACATATTCCTGGGTGCGGAGACTTAAAGATCAAGGATGTTAGTTTCTTGCCAGATCCTTGTCCTTTACCAGAACAATTGAAAAAGAGAGCACTAGTCGAAAAAGAGCAACTTATTTATGCACCTTTCTCTGGCGTTGGTGGAATAGTGTATGACAAAGATGCAGTTTACGTTGAATTGGGTGGTAGCCATTCCCATAAAGAGGAAGAAACAGGTTTGGTGGGAGCTTTAATGGATACTCAGGAAACACTTGATCAGAAATTGCAACACAGCGAGTTACAATTGTTTAGTAATACTGCTCCAATAAAATCACAGGACGTGGAGCAAAGTTTTGGGATGTACGAAGGTAAAATTGTGGTTGAAAATGGAAGGATTAGAAGGAAAGTAATATTTCAGGATTCTGAGAAAATGGGGGACCCGGTACAGGGTATCTTGGGTGGCACTGATGGTGACAGTGAAAATGATGAAGAGTCTGACGAGGCAGAAGAAAGTGAGACTGACAATGAGGCAAACAGTTGGCAGGAAGGAAAACTAGAACTTGAGCACAGAGTAAGTGGTGAATCAGGTCAAGAAGAGGAAGAAGAAAGTGAGGACGATGGTGAAAAAATTGTAGAAGGAAGAGGTGTCAAAAGAAAAAATAGTGACATCCAGTTAAAAAACACAAAGCACAAAAAGAAGAAAAAAAGATCAAATAATTTAGACACTAAAGGTGGTGATATAGACATCACTGAACAGAAATCCACAAACAGTAAAACAAATAACGGTGTGGAGGAAATAAATAATTCAGAGGTTTATCATTCATTAAGCAAAGAATCAGACATATTGATAAAAAATAAAATTACAGAAGCGCTAAATCTTCTAAATTCCAGTTCTGCAAAGAAGGAGGAAAAATCAAATAGTGATGGTGAAAGTTTCGACGAACTTAGCGATGAAGATTTACGAACAGGATTAGAATTGGATGACGCGGAAGATGAAAGTGATTTTCAAGACAAAATCTCGGATAAAGAGGATAATGATTCTGAGCCAAATGTCTCTGAACAAGAGAACAGCGATAGCGAGGAAAACAGTGAAAGTGGGGAGAAGGTCATGGACGAATTAAAGTGGAAATCAAATTTAGCTGAGAAAGCTAAGGAAGCATTTGTGAATCGACAACGGTGTAACAAGAATCTTATGAAACTTGTTTATGGTGTATTTGATAAAGGCCACATCCCAAAGGACAAGGAAGAAGAAAAGAAAGACGAAGTGGATGGTGAGAACGAAATAGGAGGTATTTTCCGCGTAGTGCAGGAGCAACAACAGAAAAAAATACAAGAACGAGAGTTACAAAATCGTGAAGAGTCGGTATTCTTTTCCGAAGCACCGCGTGATTGGTTGGATGAGGAGAACAAGACACTAGTAACGAACCGTTTTGTGACGGGAAAATGGAAAGAATCTGAAGACGCCGAGGAACTCTTAAAACTAGATGAAATTAATGACGACGAATTGTACGGCGACTTCGAGGATTTGGAAACTGGCGTAAAGCACCAGGGGGAACCACCGAAAGAATCAACCTCAGACGAAATCGAAGAAAAGAAGAAGCTTCTGGAGAAGAAGAGAAAGTTGAAAGAGCAATTCGATTCAGAATATGACAATGGGGAGGGGAAAACATACTACGACGAGTTAAAATTGGAAGTCGAGAAACAGGCGAGCCTAAATAAAGCAGAATTTGAGGGAATGGATGACGATGTCAGAGTACAACTCGAAGGCTACCGACCTGGCATGTACGTGCGCGTAGAAATAGAAACCGTACCCTGCGAATTAATCACCCATTTAGATCCGTCTTACCCCCTCATTATTGGAGGCCTCCTGCATGGCGAAGAGAACATAGGATATGTACAAACGAGAATCAAGAAACATCGGTGGTACTCAAAGATTTTAAAAACTAGAGATCCCTTAATACTGTCAGTAGGGTGGAGGCGTTTTCAAACGCTCCCTATTTTCTCCAAACTGGAAGACAATCTGAGAAACAGGATGTTGAAGTATACACCAGAACATGTAGCCTGCATGGCCCATTTTTGGGGTCCAATTACACCACAGAGTACAGGAGTACTTGCAGTGCAAGATGTCGCATCGAGGGTACCGGGTTTTAGAATAGCCGCGACGGGCTCAATCGTCGAGATGGACAAGAGTACGCAAATTGTAAAAAAATTGAAGCTTACTGGCACACCGATGAAGATATATAAGAAAACAGCGTTCATCAAAGACATGTTCAACACCAGTCTGGAGGTGGCAAAGTTCGAGGGAGCAAAAATAAAAACTGTGTCCGGCATTCGTGGTCAAATTAAAAAGGCTATATCGAAACCAGAAGGTTGTTTTCGTGCCACGTTCGAAGATAAAATACTTCTGAGCGACATAGTGTTCTGTCGTACCTGGTACAAAGTTGACGTCCCAAAATTCTATAATCCCGTCACGTCTCTTCTTTTACCACCCGAAGAAAAGAATCGTTGGCAAGGAATGAAAACTACCGGGCAATTGAAACGAGAGAAGAATATTCACGTACCAGCTAATAAGGATTCGATGTACAAGCCGATCGAAAGAGACCCGAAAGTTTTTAAACCCTTGTTTATTCCACGAAACTTGCAGAAAGACCTCCCATACAAAGACAAACCGAAATTAGAGCAGACTTCGGATAAACGTAAACCTAAATTCAAAGACAGCAGAGTTGCCGTGGTACGCGAGCCGAAAGAAGAGAATGTTGCGCGTGTCATGAAAATGATACGAACGAACTATGCTCATAAGAAACTCCAGCTCAAAAAAGCTACCTCGCAAAGAATTAAGATGCATCGTGCAAAGATCGCATCTGAAGAGGCACGAAAGCTCAACAGACAAAAGGAACTCAAGAAAAATGTGTTCAGGGAACTAAGTAAATTAGAAAAGAAAAAGAAACGGTAGTGATTGTTGATGATTTTGACTTGTCATAGCACTGATGTTATTACCGTTATTTGTACATTTGATATATGTGATGAACTTCGGCGGAAAATGTTGGTATGAAATGCGAGAATATTGATTTTATTGGAAACGTTTGTATAAGTTACAATATCATTATATGTCATCAAATATATTAGTTCATACAAAATAATAACAACGTTATGCGCAGTACTCCTATAATATAGCTTGCGATCCACGCCATGACGTGATGGTATGATGGCCGGTTGAATAATTGTCTCCACTCTATAATGAATTAAAAAGTGTTTTCGCAATTACCGTGAAGTTTGTATAATTGTATTTGTCAATCTTAATTACAATTATCCCGATCTTCGAATAAAAGAAACTTTAAAATGCACCTCGTTGACCGTACCTGGGTTAGCATCAATAATTCGTCTTGCGTATCGACGATTTTCACGGGGAATGGAGAACCAGGTACGAGAACGCCTGCCCAACGAACCTCCACTCTATAATCGCCCGGTTCCGTGGGATCATACCGACAAAGAATTATGCGATCCTTTTGTGTCTCTCTTTGCATTTCCACTCTAAACGCTCCCTTGGGACCGCGCACTCTGACCGTGAGTTGACCAGCCCCGGCGCCTCGAGTATCGCAAATAAATCGTGACTGGAATGTAGCTAAGACTCCGTGTTCGATTCCTGGTCCGTAAACACGAACCTATTGTGATTGAAAATATTTATTGTCATTTAATTAGTTCCCCTTTTTTACTTAATGTGCAGGTATGAGGATTTTAAATTGAAGTTAGTAAATTGGAGCCCATAAACTTAAGAGTAGCAACCTGCATATTATGAAGATATAAATAATAAATATCATGATTATAATATTGATTAAATTTAAAATCATTATTTTCAGTTACTTTTGAAGCATCGGGAGCTCCGGAAACTCGTAACGTAAAAGGTGAACCAGGAACATGTTCCCCTGCATATTTTATCGTTAACGCATGCCGTCCAGATTCCTGTGGTTTTACGTTTAACGTAAAGGTTGCGTCACCGTGATCGTACAGTTCGCAGTACGCGACTTTGTGTGGACCCACGCAGTGTGCCGTTAATTCGCCTGAACATCGAAAGATATTCGCTTAAGAGACATAGGCATTTGGAAAGCGTTTGTCACGAGTTTGTTATTTACCTGGTCCTGCACGTCTTGTATCAATGAAACTTCTTATTTCTTGCCCCACTATGCCGTGTTTTAACCCTTCTCCAGAGCAAATGACACGCGATGCATCGGCAGCACTCGTCACGGTGATTTGTAGAGGACATCCTTTTAACTGTCTTCCGTTCCATGATACGGTCATCAAAAGGGGATCAGGTGTTAAGGGAATATAGCTTGCGCGATAAACGCTATCTCCTAAACATCAAACGAAAATGAAATAGTGGATAGCTCGTATTATGCGATACATTGTTTCCAAAAAATATGTTGGAAATATAACCGTATGTGCTCTGGTATATTATAGGCAGTGCACTTATGAATTACCTAAATGTTGCAACATCACATTCAGCTCGTTTGTCGGCGAAAAAAGCTGAACTTTTGGTGTTCCGTTACCAGCTTGGGAGCCGTCTATCGTAAAGCTGACTTCCTCCCCACATTTAGCCGATGTCAACCCTCGCCCTCTGAGTAATACACGACTTGTATCCTGGATCGGTGGCTAGACCCACAAGATCAAAATAAAATCTTGGAACAATTACAGTATTGAAGAATTTCAATCTCCCCAATTACCTCTAAGTCTTGAACGATTGCTAGTTTCGGTGCTCCCGGGAATGGTGCTCCGTTAAAGGATATTTCCAAACGGTGCTCTCCGCCGTTTAACTGCGGTGGGATGAGTTTCAGTCTATTATTTGAGGTCATTTCGAAGGTCAACGGATAGTCGCCGATTTTTCCACTAAGTTCGCCAGGTCCCGCTTCCGCGATGTCAAAGCTAATCTTACTGGATGAATTTAACTTCAGTCGTCCCAGCTCATCGCAAACAGCTGGCCAGCCACCTGAGTACAAAGCACGCACCGTAATAATGAACAAATCAAACGAGGAAAATTAGGTGATTACCGAGGTGATTACCCACCGATTACACGTAAATTTCGGGTGTCTATAATTTTTGGATGCCAAGGAGACCCTGGCAACTGTTGCCCTGCAGAGACGACTCTGATGTCAAATACTCCGACCTCAGTTGGAACGTAAGAAACGTTCCATGTACCAGGATTAGCACCAGCTTCGACAGTTGCTTTAGAAACACTATCCGGGCCGTCTACCTGCAAAAGTATATACAACGATCTTTTAATCCTCCACCGTACTGTAATCTGTCGTACATGTCACGCTGAACTTGACACATTTTCTGAGTTTTTCCAATGTTAAGTGCATACATGCGATGTTCTTCTGTAAGATAGTTACCTGAACTGCCGGAGGGCTTCTGGTGCCAGTAACAATTAAATGAGCCGGTTTGTCAACATGACCACTCAATAAACCTTCTCCCTTTGCGCGGGCTTGCCCTGCTGCGTCGACAGTGCAAGCTACTGGGCTACCGGGTATGGGACATCCTCCTGCCCCCGCACCATTATATTACGATTATAGATAATTCACATATATTTGCTTATATTAATAAAATTATCAGTGCATTATTGGGGAAAAACAAATACATGTTGAATTACTTACCGTACGTAACGTTTATCATATACGTGCCAGGTACACTAGGTGAAAATTCAATCATCTCGGCGCCATCATTCAACGGAGTTACTTGTAATGGAAGTTCTTGCCCCAGTGGACTCGTTGCTGTCACGTCCAAATCTGCCATTCCGGCATCAGCCTTCATTACTGCAAAAATCTACGCTTAGAGGTCCAAGAAGTAGGGGAGTGAACATTTTTCTTTACCTCTTTGCAAACTGCTTTGAAATAATAGTACGATCACATAAGTGGAATTTAAATGGTTATAGGGAGTACATTCAACACACTACTTGAACAAGGCTATTTGAAAGTGAACTAAATGTTGTACTCGCTACAATTATTCGAGCTAACCTTGAGAAATCGCGTGGTTGTAGGATGGTGGAAAACGGTTACACTTTCTCCATTTCAATGAAGCACACGCGTCCTACATGCGAGTCTTATTATGAAAGATTATCGATATGTCAAAGATTCGCAAATCATTTTCAGCACGCTTATAATCAATTATCCATATTTTGCAAGTGTTTTTTTCCAACATTTAGTGGTGTGTTAACAGTGCATCACCCGAAACGTTAAAATTCTGTTTAGAAAATACAAATTAGTTCAATGTACTTACGTTTAAACGCAATGTGATCGTGTACGGATACAGTCATCGGACCTAGCTCTTGTAACTTGACTTTGGAAGCATCGAAAGCTTGGCAAAAGAAAGGTGAACCCAATACTGGCTTTGCGCCTTGTAAAACATCGATCTTATACGTACCTATTGAAATTAATCACAAATAGATTTCTTATGTCCATTGTCGATTGGTATCAGCTACCATCGCGATATTTTTCTAACTTAGCGAGTTAAAATAAAATAATTTACCAACGATATTCGTTGTGAATTCAGCAAGCAAATTTCCATCCCTGTGTTGATAGCAACGAACAGGAACCGCATTACCTTGCGGACCGCTGATTACGACGTCAAACTCCTTTCCCGGACGTCCTAATGTTTCAATCGTAAACGATGTTACTTTACCAACGCACGATTGATATAATCCTAATCCCGTTGCAGTTACTTCCCGTCCACCAGTTGGACCGCGAACCGTAACGTCCAATGGACTTCCTGGAATAAAATCAGGGAAACGGGATATATAACATTTTACGAACAATAGTCAAACATGGTAACTAGATGTTAAATGTTTAACGTGGCGCACCTGGGATATGAACTTCGTTGTACTTTATATGAACTCTATGGGGCGCCGCACGTGTTGGATGAAAGATTATTTCGTAAAGACCGCTCTCCCCTTCTCTGACTGCGCTATCAACATCAGCCCCGCCAGCGCGAACATTGACAGTTAACTTCCCTGGTCCGGCTTCTTTCGACGCAACCACTGAGCATAATATTGTTTTAATTACTCGCATTGTAGATACAATGTATATGTATTTTAAATATTTCTTCTTTTGTACCTATAATAGTCCCCGGACGATGACACGTTACGTCGGCTACCTCCTTGATAGATACTTTTCCAGGATCAAAAGCTTGCAATGTTTGCGAGCTAATTATTTTATGGCCATCACTAAATATTACACTATAACTGCCAACGTGTCGCGTACGGATCTCTACTCTGTACAAAGTAGACGATAGCTTCGTTAATGTACAAGGAATAATTATTCCATCTGGACCTGAATAAAGCGAATCAAAATGATAAAACGCACTGTCTAAATAACATGCAAAATATAGTGTGTAACGTAAGGAAAAGAATGGTGATTACCAGTGACTTCTGCGGATACAGGTCCTTCTAAACCCGGCATGTCTAAATCCATGTAAGCTGTATTACCCACGCGAATCATGGACGGTCCATCTAACATGCCGCTAACTACCGGACACTTAAATGGACTACCTGTTGATGGATAAAATAATAATTAGTACGATGCAATCAAATTGTATACAATTGCACGAAATATTAATTCACGGACCTGGTACATTGTCATCGTTGAAACTGATATTAACGTAATGAGTACTCGTTATTTGAGGAACAAAGGTTACATCGTATAAACCACGAGCACAAGCGACCACCTCTGCCTTTACAGTATTATTCTCTGTGCTCACTACCAATTCCAAAGTTCCTTCCCCAGCTTCGGCAGCATCGACCGTGAAAGTCGTTGCTTGACCCAACAATGCCTCCGTAAGGCCTGACACGTGAACCTATGCGTAAGTTGACAAAGTTCAAGCGCATGAACGATGGTTATGATAGAATTTAAAAAATTACCTTCGTGACATCGTAAATATTGCATGCTAATGGTGATCCTTTGATTGGCTCGTTATCCACTAGAATGCTAATATTATGTCTGCCAACTTCCGTAGGTACGAAACTTATGTTGTACTTCCCGTCGATGGGTTCGATTGTGATAGGAAGAGATATGTTCGACGGAGGTGTCACGATTACATCGCAATTCGTTGAAGGACCTTGCGGATCCACAGTGCAGGACATTAATTGTTTTACGGCGCCCATTTTTAAATTGTGACCGGTAATTATTGCTTGGCCCGCACCCACCACTTTACAGCTAAATGGTGAACCTTTTGGGATTATAATTATAATTGTTAATATTCTGATGAATGTATTTTGATAAACATTACTTATACTCTATCCCTCCTATACCTGGTACAGGCTCTCCATTAAACCGAACGCTGAGGCTGTGCACCGCGGCTTCCTGCGGTTTGAAATTGACACGAAATTTTGCGTTTCCTTCGCTTTGGACGTAATTCGGTACATTCTTTCCATTTACAGCGACTATGATCTCAAGGTTTCCCGCGCCCGCTTGACTGGCATTTACTGGAGTATCAGAAACGCAAGAGCGTCTAATTAAAGGAACTTCGAAATATTGAGGGAACAATTGCAAAAACTTACTACTGAAAAACACTGGCTTCCCAACAACCCCACTGTTGATATCCGTTACTTTTACTTTGTCTGCATTGTAAGCCTTTACCAAGAATGGACTGCCTTCAACGTGTGATCCGCTTAACTTAACTTCAACACTGTGGTCCCCTAAGAATTTTACATAATATTTTTTACACGTTTCAAAAATGTTCGTGATTGATTATTATTCTGGTGAAAGAAAGCAATCCACAAGTTTTAATTCGTTGTGCAAAAGTAGCGGCGTATCGTCACATAGACACCAAATAATAAAACGTGGTTCGCTTTCTTTCTGCACCAACTTCGTTCAATTCCGATTAGATCACATACCAACATCCTTCGGTGTAAACCCAGCAGTGTAAGATCCATGTCCATTCTGTTTAACTTGCACAGGTAAACTTTCTCTCGTGGGTGAAAGAACTTCAACGATAGGTGTCCCTAAAGACGAATCTGCATCTATCGTAAACGTCGTGAGACGATTTACAGAAACCTTTTCTAGTGCTTCGGTTATTACTACTTTAGCGGTATCGCTCACCTAGTTTTTATCATAACTCATTAATCTTATTGTTGCAAAACATACTTTATAGTGGATTACATAATAGAAATAACGTCATACTTGGCAACTAAAAGGACTACCAGGCACATCCTCCCCGTTGAACCTCAAGTCCACAGTGTGTACAACTGGCTCTCTGGGCGTAAACGATATCGCGTAAGTGTGTGGACCTTGCGCCTGAGCAGACGTAGGTACACGACCACCGTTTACGGTAACTTCCAAGTTTCCTGGTCCTGCTTGACTAGTTTCCACTAATGGAACCCGAAAAGAAGTGCGCAAAATAATATAATTAAGATATACGTAATGTAAATTAAGTGACGCTCATAAAATGTTCGTGATTAATCGTGTTTCAAATAACTTCTTCAAGAATAGTCAATACCTAAGAAAGTTACAGGTATTCCAATGACACCGTGTTTGGCGTCTTTAACTTTGATGGCAGCAACGTCGTATACTTTGCAGCTAAATGGACTGCCGACCACGGGAACATTCCGATGGCTTACCGAAATTCTATGCTCGCCTACTACTCTGGGTGTGAATGCCACACTGCACGTCGTATCTTTGTTGTCAGTGACTTGAGCTGGTACGGCCTGTCCATTGGGTCCTATCAAGTCCGCCGGTTAGTCGTTTAATACAATTTAGTCAGCCAACTACTAGGGTGGATCGCAAGGACACCAAAAGTGGATGATGACAATAATCCGCGTTTAACGCGTACTCTTTTTTTCTCTCGTTTTTGTAGTATTAAGATTTTTAATTGTAGTAAGCAATATGCCATTAAAAAGCGAAATAAATGGTTATTATAAATTATCGGTTACATGACGCGTGAAATTAAGTGTAAGTTTAATCGAATATTAGTTATTCCTTATTTCATCTCTGTCTGCATATCATTGTGTTTCTGCGATTTCGATTTAACGCTTCGGCTGTATTTGACACTATAAGATCGTGGAAGATTCAAATTGATCGGGGATAATGTGTGAGAATGTAGGAAGTTCAGTTCATAGAGGAAAGCCGTCAAACAGAGATCAATGTAGGCTTTCTAGATTTACTTAAAAGGTAAATGCGGACTATTCGAGTATACGAGAATATTGGCACATTTGTTAAGGCACTATGTGAAATGGTCTTAAAACCGTATGTCCGTTCTGTCGTAATTGAGATACTTAAGAATTAAGCATAGTTAATAATACACTATAAATAGCACCACGGGAATGGCTGTCATTCGTGAAATATGTTTTTCAATTTGGTACAGAAATTGATAGTGCAATTGCAGTGGGTTAGTCATCTTTTCTACAATTATTTACGAGAGTGGAACTGAAAGCCCATGTAATACTCTAAAATGGTAACCAACGGTATCAAAAAGATAAGATGTAAGAAGGGAGATGGCAGTTACACTACCCCTAGGCAACATTTTTAAATAGATTGAGTTAGGAACCCACCACCAATTTATTCATTAAGAATGAGATTAGTTTTATTTTGAGAAGTCTAGTAATGTCGTAGTCTGAAAGCTGGCCGACCTGCAACAGAGAGACAGAAAATTGCTCTCAAGCTAAAGATTAAATGGGGCAGGCAAACACAGAGGCACAATTCCGTGCAAGTTTCCACCGGGAAAAAAAAAACAGAAAACTTTGTCACGCCAATTATTACGGGTAAACCGAACGGGATCCGGAGTTTTAATAAAACATTAACCAACAGAACATAGAAGGTGCTCTTATGTATATCAGTGGTGGATGAAACCGCTGTGCGTGAGCTATAAACAGAAATTCTGCCATCTTGGATCAGAATATTAGGCTTTTCAGAACTATCGATTTTAACGTTGTTAAAAACGCAATTGCTATTTGAACTCAGTTTATTATCACGATTACCTTGAAAACGCAAATTTAATGCCGCGCTTGCGTTGTCACCATAACCAGCGCTAAAAATCTGAGTTAAAAGCATGCGTTCTGAACATACATCTACGTTTTGTGCAACATTGCTATAGAGGAATTCTGTGTCATAACAACAGAGATGTTTCGTTCAGTCCTAAGAAGCTTCATATACATATGCTAACGTTTAGTTAAACGAGGAATGTCAAGAATAAATTAGCTGTAAAAGATGACCAGGGACACCGACCGAGAAAGAGAATGAATACATTACCTTCAACGTTAACTTCTAAATCTTCCAAGCTACCGGCAACATTACTGACGGTAAGGTAGCTTTGCCTTCCTAATCCAGCACTGCTCAATGCCTGCCCACTCACTGTTACATGACTATCACCACCTACCCGAGTTACTATCGGGCAGCCTGGCACAGTCCGCTTATTGAAGGCTATATTAATTATGTGTTCGCATGCCTCAAATGGTACAAAACTGACCGAGAATCGGGCATTCCCCTGCGGCGTCACTTGGGTTGGTATATTTTGGCCACGAGCAGATATCGTGATCTCTAAGTTACCTTCACCGGCTTGACTTGCGTCGACTGTCGAAAAATCACAAGATCATTAGATACTTAAGCAACACCCTTAAAATAGATTGAATAGTATCTTCTCGTAGTAGATCTTACATTGTACGATAAAAGTGAGACACGAAACAACAATTTCGTTCCTAAAGGAACGACACTGTTTCAGTTTGATTACATACCAGTGAAGTGCGTTGGTTGACCTACACTGCCTCTGGCCACGGGCCCGATCAACACTTTGTCCGCATTGAATGCCTTAGCTAAGAACGGCGTACCATTTACAGGATGACCATTATATTCGACACTAATTGAATGCACGCCAACATCCCTCGGTATGAATTCTGCCGTGAATCCGCTCTTTATATCGCCCGTTACTTTAACGGGTAGCTCGCTATTCGGTCCTGAAATAATTTAACGTTACACACAAGTCGCGGATATGCACGAAAATCTGTACGGAGTTCTATCATGTGAGAGAAAATAAATGGCGTGCTTTGAAAGTGCATCGCTGGAATAACGTCTGAGCTTTTTATAAAAGAAGAGTTTTGTTATAGTCCTTAAATGTTACCTCTCGCTCACAAGATAGAAACTTATTGTATAACTGACCCCTTACGGAAACCGCGAGTTCCGCACTGCCGCTGCCATCGACTCCCATGTGAAAGCTGGCCGGCTGATCGACTGGAATCAATTCTAAATGGTTCAAGCTTAATGTCACTCTGCTAGTATCAGACACATTGCAGATGAACGGGCATCCGCGTACCGCTTCCCCATTAAATTTTATATCAATATAGTGCGGTTTAGCGATTTCTGGCGTGAAGGAAACGAGACATCGTCCGCCTCCTACCACCTGAACGTGATTCGGCACTTCACCTTCATTTATAGAGATTTCGAGTTGCCCTTCACCAGCAGCACTCGCATCGACTGTAATATTTGAGAGCGTTGAAAGGAAATGTTTGCGATCACACTTTATAAGAATCACAGATTTATCCATTGCGTATACCTCTGAATTGGCAGGCATGACCCACTACAGCGCTGGGCACGTCAGTAACTTGAATTAAACTGCTATTGTACACCTTGGCAACGAGAGGTCCGGCCGGTAGCTTTTGTCCCGCGATGCTTACTTCTACGAGATGACTACCCACTTCGGTGGGAGTAAATTCGACACGGAACTCTCCAGAACGTCCTGGCTCTTCGTCGATTCGTGCTGGTATATGCCTCTTGGAGGGCGCTAGAATCGATGGCTCGTTTAGAAAAGCTTGACTATAGAAAATAGATTATTCCAAATGCAATATTAGGTGTGTCTTGTACTCACTTATAATTTGCACGTCAATTTCGCTGCTATTGAACCCAAGAGCGGAGAGCTCGAAGAGCGCAGGACTACCGGCAGGGACCAACCGTATGGAGTCCCCAATCACAGACATTTTTGGGCCAGGCATGATGCCCACTCGCCAGGGTGACCCTAATAATGAAAAAATTTGCTAATAATTTTTTTATCACAGCTTTTCATTTTTAATAATGCCAGATACGATGATATTAAAATATACAGCATAATAAACATTCGTGTAGTTTGTTTTGTATAACATCTTAATTAACAATCCGTCGCGGTAGTTTATAATTGCGCTTTATCGCCGGAAAAGTTCTTTCTTCATCTCGCACTTCCATATACACGTGTAAAGGTATATTTAAGTAACCGTTATAATATCGCATGTCACGCATACGTCTAGAAATACTATAATTGATCGCAATAATCGTAATAATCTTGATGCCTAGCAATAATTCCTACGAAACGGTAAAATCACTCTACTCGTCGCGAGTGTGACACTTCGAAACGAAATTCCAATTTCCCGGAAGTGCAACGTGACTCCAATCAGATACCTCCTAACCTTTATATCGTCAATAAGGGTTACGCGCACGCAGAGATAGAAAGAAAACAGCTTCCTTATTTGGCCCGTAACGTATCCGCGAAAGCAACGTTACTTCGTTAAAACGGTCCAACAAATAAGCATGAAGGTAATGACATTCGCAAAAAAAAAATACAAGGAAAAAATTACCTCGATCACCTGCGCTCTCGAGCAATTAAAACCCCTAAAAACCAGCTGAAAAAAGAAACCTTAAAAGAAAAGGAAGGTACGCGAAGGAAAACTTAAGGACTAATAAACGTTCGAGGAATATTATCAACGAAGGACACACACTGATATACGATTAAGTCCCGATATATCACGGAAGACTCATCGATCACGCGCCGCAGGTACGAGCAACAGGTAAAACGAGCTGTTCACAGCAGCAGCACCACGCGAAATAATCCGACTTTGATTTTTCCACGCTTCTCCTCGCTGCACGCTGCTAATGTCGAACGATTTTCCTTCACATTCATCTTGCACACCGTTTTCGCAGATAATATAAGAATCGGATTGAGTACGGGGAGAACGTATCGACGAGGGGAAAAAAAACCGGACTGTTTTCTAGCTAAGGATCGTCTGTATCGACAAGGAAACGTCAGCAGATCGCGATTCACGACGGACTCGAGTGAGTCGAGCGACGGGACGAGTGTGGCCGTCTCTGGATCGCCGCTCAGGCCCAAAACCAGGGCCGTATGTCTCGTGGTCCACGTTTCACAATTTTACTCGTTACACCTCTTATTCGTTTGATGCTATAGAAACTGTACGAAGCCATTGAATTAATAAATTAGCCAATCAAGCTACGGGGAAATGTTTTTCGTTTTGCGACGGAAGTTTTTTTTAACGAACTGATTTAATAATTAATGCTTGAAGAAATTTATACGTAACTAAAAGAATATATTAGTTAGTATAACAAGGTTTAAAAGAGATTGAAGATTTAAGGAATAAGTTGAAGTAAATTAATAACCGCGGCATTGTCGATGGTCGACGTAATGGATGAAAACCTGATTTTTGATAGAAACTTTAGATCGACCACCGTTCCCGCAAAAATGAACAAAAATTTCACGACCACCATTAAATTTGATCGCAAGCCTCCTCTGCAGTCTCCCCTTTTATATATCGGTGGCTGCATAAAAAGTTACGAAGCGGAACTGGATACCGGTGATAGCAGCTTACTCTAATCCACAGGAGTAAAAAGAGCGAGGACTTAAGAATTTTGATCGGGGCTCTGCGGTAGGTCGATACGACGATGACCTCCCATCCGTTTCTTGCTCGTTCGACCAGCTACAGTCTACACGCTCGCAGGATACCTGATCTGCGTATTTCGATACCTTAAGGTCGGCCGCAAATAGAAACCTCGATGTTTGCATTCAACGTGGATCTACATCGAGGATAGCCAGAAGAGTGATGTGTCGTCTCTTACGATCGAGGAACCCCCAATAATTATCAATCACTCGGGAATACCGAGGACAATAGTGCGGCCCTTAAATCGTACACTTAATAATCAAAGTTCCTCCAAGCACGGTATCTTGGACGGGAGAGGACGTCCAGTAAAAACATCGATAAGTATATCGTACATGTCAATGTGGATCCGGTCGAATCGAAACTAGATTCGCGATCTTTCGTGCATCGGAATTCGTGAATGTTCGTGTTTATACAATATTTAACGTATAAATGACCCGGATAAAAGCGGGATTCCCTCCGTATATTCTTAATAATTCGAATATCGTCAAGTATCTACGATCTGTTACGCGAAACAGATGTCACGTAGAAATCTCGATAGTTAATGCTATGCCACATTAGAAGGAGTGGGACATTGAAGTTTCTATTCTACTTAGAAGTAGTCGAGAGAAAAGTACGATGCCTCGCGTACGTGGTAATAATCACGCTTCTATTTGGTGCAATCGATCATGGGAGACAGGCATCGGATACTCAGAGACATCGCTATTCTCGCGGAATCATAAGACGATGATAATACAGAATGATATATCGATGTGGAATTAGCCACGAAAATTTACGAGATAAACGAGTTTATACTGATTCAATCTACCGCTCGTTAGTAATTAAAAAAGTCATCGGTGTGCACGAATAATACATGTCACTCGGACAGTTTGACCTGGAGTGAAACGCTTCTAAATACATGTTCGGCTTAATGCACAGTCTTGCACGAATCCGTTGCACAAGGTTAATTATTAGTAGATCACCGGCTACTGTATTATTACGGAGACGAGATTGTAAATAGCAAAACAACGACGATGAGTCGTGCTTCTCGAGCGTGGCACGTCGCGTGACCGTGGAAATTACGAAATTAATGTTGCCATATATTTTGCGAGACGTTGCGTTGTCTTATCCGTCGTTGATTACAAAAAGGAAGAACGGTGGATCGTGCAAAGAATATTCAAAGAATGGATTCGAACCGTCGCTCGTCCGCCAATTAATTGAAATGTCAATCCGGAGCGACGAATCTCACCCGATGTAAATGTAATCACCGGCACTGCGTAAATATCGCCCGCAGACCTATCATTACAGAAAAACGCAAATACCTCGAGAAATTTCACGCGCAACCGATGCGTGAAGATTACGAAATACCGATGACAATATTTTGCAAGATGTTCCCCGTTTTTCTCGTAGGTTGTCCTGAAGTCGCGTAGCGAGAAAAACGAAGCAAAGTAGGTAGAACGAAAGCGATTATTCGCTCGACAATCTTGTCGCGTCCGCTTTAAAGACCGTTCATTCGTGAAGGAATCAAAGCGTCACCTGCGAGACGACAGAATCGATCGACAAATAACGTATGCACAATTGGTTCCGTGTTATCCGAGAATTTGTTAAAATTTCTCCCATTAAGGATACCCGCGGCGTTGTCAGTTCCTTCTCACCTGACCGTGTGTCTACGCTACTGACATCATTAAACGGAATTCTTTTTCCATTCAGAATCGCTTTACGCTACATTCTCAACGACGAGAGTTACGGCGAAGAGACTGTGGATGGTGAATCGCTGCATTCCCCGACATAACGGGTCATACGGAAAGAAAGTCGTTTCAAAATTTTCGAAAATCACCTCGAATCTTTATCGATCGTTTCGAGCCCGTAATCGAAATTAACACGATTAATCGCGATTCCACTTGAGGTATAGAAATCGCAGTTAAATTTGCAATAAATTGGGCTAGATAAATCTTGTATTCGTAATGCAACGTGTGTACGTAAACCATGTATTTTTTCGGTAATGAGTAATGTATTTACTCTTATATTACAAAAATTTATACCAACGAGACACCACTTGTGCGGGAACAAATCAGTATCAATTGAAGTCGTACACGCTCAAGGCTATTGAATTGTTATCATCGAGCAAACATGATTCGTCTCTACAGCTGCAACTTTTATACGACTCCTATTAACAATATTACGTAACATATCTCATGCAATGTGCGAAATTTGCATAGCAATTATAGCATCCTCTCTGTCGTTAGACATCAGAGTAAAAAACGTTATGAAGGATACAGGTATCTTTTGGATCATAGTTCACTTAATGGATACCGATCGACGCTCTTAATTTCTGTGCCGTTCCTGGGTTATCGGGAACCCGCCTACGCAGTTGCGTGTCGTTGAAGTCACCGTAGGAAAACGATGGAAACCATAGTTTTTCCTTCTAACCGCTGCTCGGATCGTTCGAAACGTGATTCCGATGAAAAAACCATCTCGCAACGAAAGTATTACTCGGACAGCCATTAAAGATTTCTGTTTGCCGTTGGTAACGTTTCTCGTTTGTACGTGTAATTAGCACGTAATCGGAAGTTTCATAATTAATGCACGCTTATCGAGTGTTACGGTTATTCGCGCATCGTGGTCAAGTTAGTATAGCTTCGCTCGAATGCGTTACGCGTTTACATATTTTTCCGGATCGTCTCTCTACCGATCCTGCTGACACTCGCGCGACTCTTATCGCGATTACGAGGTGCGCGAAAATTTACGAGGCTACCTGAGAACGATGTTGCGCAAGTCGACCCATTTACGTGGCACGGCGAAACAATGATGATTCTGGTAACACAGAAACGTCTTCGTTCGTCGCGTTATAGTTAAGTTCGTCGTCAGTTGCTTGTAGGTCAATTTGAAGTTTTATTTCGAAAATCCTTTGCCCGTATGTTTCTATATTTCGCTATTTCGGGGAAGCGACGGCAGAAGGAATGCGAGCCTTTAAAAGTAGGTGAGAAAATAAACTCTGGAACGAGTAGCAAATTACCGTGATAAAGGAAGACGTGTGACGTGGAAATAGAGAAATTGGCAATAACGTCTTTGGCACGGTAAAACGCATACGAGAGCGCATTCCACGTGTCGGCGAGCTACGAGTTATTCTACGGGGTGCCCCGAGTGAAAAAAAAAACCCCGAGGCCTTTCTTCCTCAATAAATAATAACGGTGTACGTTATGCTCGCTGTTGCATTCAATCGTATAAAAACGGTATTCCAGCGAGATTTCGTTCCCGGAAAAATGAAAGCGCGACGATTACGTGTTATTACTCTATCGTCTCGCGTGTAACGATAATACGAACGCTTATTACTCAATGGATTCGAAAATAATATCAGCGATTCGACCGACGCGGCGCGCCGTACATACATACAGTGCCTTACGTAACGGGAATCTTTCTTTACGGCACTGCGTGCGATCGATATTGCGTATGAAGAGTGTACGTTAATTCTAAGTATCGTTAATTGTGCCACGTGCAACTGCAAAGATTACGTTTACATTCACGTAGGTAGCTAGGCCTCTAGGCTTAACACTATCCTCAATCGTAACCAAATACGTCTATATGCCGACTCTATCATCGTAGCCACACCTACATACAGTTGTACGCGGAAAGAAGGCAGATGTGAACGCCCTGATTTTCAAATTGATATAAATCGTGAGAAAGTTGTATATTCGGTTTCGTTAGTACACTCAAAGTGTAAATAAAGCGTGAACTATATTCGATATTTACGGGTTTAATTAACGATGTAATCGAAAACGAAGATTTTTTTCGATTAATTTATCGTTAGATCGATGAACTCAAAGATCGTTCCAGTCTGAATGAATCGACCTTGGTCGCTGCTGGTAGCTAACACGTTAAAACATGGAACGTACATTTCTTCTTAAAAAAAAAAGAAGATTGTAACGGAGGTCGGTATGCTTTAATGCGAATGCCTGTAGTAAGGTAAGATTGCAATGGGGCTCCGAGTAAGTATCTCTACGGTATTGCGGACTACGTGCATATAGTCACGGCTATAGAATGCGCTTCTCTGTATGGTATCTAAATAATATTCTTCGTGAATGTTCAGTGGCGTAGCGCTTCTTCCTCTACGTATAGTTCGAATAATTTTACTTTCGCGGCATCGTTTCGTAACGACGGCGATTTCAGCGAGGGGAATTTAAGATTGCGAAGCAATTGGAATTTTAAGTCGTACCAAATTTGTATCACAATGACAAGTTTATTATCGCGCAAATTGTCATTTTAATAGTTACTAATGATTAATACTGGGTACCGGGAAAGCTGTTAATCTTTAAATGCTGTACAATCAATCTCGCGCCGTAAGTTCGAGTCTTCGAAATCGAGCACGTATTTCTGCAACTATTATGCGATCGAGGCGCATAATAGCGTTACTTAAATGGCGTGAGAGAAGAATGATCGTGGCAGTCTATATACAGACCCCGTGGAACACGACTTTATGCATTGTGCCTTCGTAGAAGGAAGCGGTAGAGGGAGAGAGAAAAAAAAGGATTCAGGAAGGTAAAGAAAACGATGACGTCGTATATGTGTCAGTGGAACATCACGTGAATGCGTCAAATCGCAAGTCAATGACCTGACCAATGACCTGTTGACTCGAAGACGTACAGGTACCTGTCCCCTTCAGACGCAAGGTAATTGGAGAAATGCGCATAGATAATCGGATATGATTTGCGAACAAATTGCAGGATTCTTTTGAGATACAAAATTAGGAGAAAGTAAAATCAAGGATAATGTGTATGAGAAACTTAGTTACGCGAATAAAATAATAAATTTTTCATCCAGAAATTTTCATAAAAATTCATTATTGCGAGGGAATTGGAATCATTGAAATTACCGGTTAAACTTTTCAGACAGATGTTAATTTTCAAATACTTGTCGTTTGACGGATGAAGAGATTACGCGCGTATCTTCATCAGAACGGGAAAGATTGGAGATCGTGTAAAAAGTACCGCTTTGTATTGCATTAAGGAACGATCTCCAGATAAGAGTACGGATGGATCTTCCCACGTTAAAGTGCAAGAAACTTAAAAAGATTTAACATCGTTTCATTTATCGTCAACAATGTACTGCGTTACAATCGAACATTTTTACGTCACGCGTGTTTACGTCACATTTTGTACATTAAAATAATGTTGTGTTTTTTCCCTTCCGTATTGTAACAAGAAAATTAAAGCCTGCTTTCAATTTGATCGTAGATTATATTCACGTGCAATTTATGAAACTATGCAGAATTGATGGATAGCTTTCACCAGGAAATTTCTTTTACGGATAATGATAATCCTCAGCGATAGCACGGAAGGAAAGTCGTATGAGCAAAGGGAAAACTATTGTTCCGTGAATTGCAATAATTCATCAATGATCGACGTGTTTCACATACCGCATACCTCAAATTCATTCGCTTTGAACCAACGTGATTGTAATTAAGATTTCTATGACAAACTCTTTCCTACTTTCTTCATGGTAATCGCCACGGAATGTGGTGCGTTGCGAAAAGAATGCTGTATGCTAGCGCACGCTTATACATAATGCATAATACTCGACTCTTGACCGCATGGGAATTTATTTTAATGTCAAGTTTGTGAAAAATTCTGTGCCACTAATATAGCATTGTTCTTGACCATGAGAGTTGATGGTATAGCGAAATAGATGTGACGTCAGTTCATCAATTATCGAACGAGGAAATTTTCCGCTCTCTCCGAATTTAGAGAAGCAATCGAGACACAAAAGTGATGCGCGAGCTGACCAGAAAGTATTATGTTAAAGGGGTAAAGAATAACTTACCGGGGACGACTTCGCCGTTGAATGTCATTTCGACCAGGTGTACAACAGCTTCGTGCGGTACGAACGATGCCAGAAATCGTTGGCTACCCAGCGCTCTGACAAAGCTAGTAACGTGGCCACCGTTTACGAGAATTTCTAGGTTTCCAGATCCTGCTCTGGATCCATCAACTGTAAATACAAATTATAACAATTTACTAATAATGTATCTGTGACTCGGTTGACGTAAATTATCAGTTAAGCGGCGTAATTGATAGACACGTACTCTCGAATTCTACCGGCTGATTAATGACGCCATTCGGAATGTTCCCAATTTGGATGGCACGCGCGTTGTACGCTTGCGATCTGTAATCATTCAAACATGCAATCCATTACTGAATGCAAACTTTAAGTTGTTAAACTTTAATTCATGAACTATAATTCAGATATGATTACAAACCTGAAAGGGGATCCTTGAATATGTTGGCCATTCACTGAAATCTGTATGATGTGTTCACCAACTTCTTCGGCGGTTATCGCATACGTTAAGCCCCGAAGAGTCGATTTTTGGATAGGAATTACTTTCGCGTTCGGTCCTAAGAATAAATACAATTGTAAAAAATTGACAGTGCGTTTTGGCAGGGTGCTAATGCGATTTAGAATTTGAATAAAGAACTACCGGTAACGCTGACGGTAACTTTGTTTGGATCAACGCTTGGATCGATGGTAAAGGTAGTCGGCCTATGGATCGGCAAAATTTCAAGCGCAGTTCCCGTCACAAGCCCAGAACTCTTGCCTGGCGTCGGTGAGTAGCTAGACACACCGTTTTTAGCGTATCGATCGTGCGTCGCGTCCGTTGTATCCACGCTCTTATAATAATTATTATTCTTATTTTTAAGTATTCCGTGAGTCTGGGTTCGAGTATTTGGATTCTCACTGGCGTACTTGTGTGGTTTGCCATAATCCGGACTCGGGAGTTTCGAATTTGACGTAAAGTTCGAGGAAGTACTGTGTGAGACATTTCTCGAGCTGTAGCTCTGAGTATTTTTGTAATTATTATTCAAATAAGTTTGATTATTCCGATTGTCGGCAGTAGGGGAGCTATTAGTCAAATTTGCAAGGGATTCCAAACTTCCGTACGATAGTAAGGATTTCGTTTTTTCTATAGCATCCCAAGAATCCCGCCTGGAAGTACCGCCGACCACTGAAGACACACGAACGTTGCTGCTGGTATCGACAACTCCATTATCAGCCGACCCACGTCTGTGTAAACCATTGTCTTTCTCGTTGATTCTTGGACTGAAACTCCTGTTAACGGGACTTTGGGTCGGGCTACGAAACATCATCGGACTGCGATTGGGTGATCGAGATCTCTTGAGAGAGCCAGTGTTATAAATTTCCCTCGATTCCTTAATGATCGGAGAATATCGCGGACCGTGAGTAGTCGGACTTGGATTCGGCGACCTGGATTTATTCAACGTGTTGGACGTATAAATATCCTTTGATTCCTTCACAAAGCTGGGACTGTGCACGCTCGGTGACCTCGATTGGTTATACGCGGTGGACGAATAACTTTCCTTTGATTCCTTCATCACAGACGGGCTATGAAGATTTCGCGAGATCGGGCTATGAGGAAGATTTGGGGATCGTGTGCGATTCAATGAACCCGATGTGTGGTACGTCGAACTGGTGCTCTCCATATTTGTATAATTGCTGGATGTTTTGTACATACCAGCATTCTGACGTACGGGAGAGTAATCGCGGGGATGCTGAGTGGGACTCGGTGATTTATACGTTGACGGGGAATAAATTTTTTGAGTGGGACTAGCTCGATCTGTCGCGGAAACGTTTAGCCCGTTCATTCGTCTTTCCAGCGAAGACACGTTTGATCTTTCCAGGCTGGACGTAGATTCTTTCGATCTCCTCGATCCTCTCTGTGTACCAACTCGAATGGAAAATGGAGAACCTCGAACATCCGAGCCGTTGAAGTACACGTAGACTCGATATTTTCCAACGTCGGGTGGTACGAGCGAGACACGGTACTGCATATGCCCGAAATCTTCGATTCTGTATAGTATGGATTGCTTATCGTGTACTATATCTATGATTATGTCACCGAGACCTCCAGTTCCCGTTGCATCAACGATAAAAGAAAACGGCTGGCCGGGCATAGCACCGTCTGTGTCGCGTAGCTGCAGAATATAATATTTTTCATGTATTCATCGTTATTAACTGTTGTTAGTTATTTCAAAGAATATTGCTGCAATTTTATAGGCAGTATAACGCCAGATTAATGGCAGTTTACCTTGATTCCGTTGGGATCAAATACGAAACACGTAAACGGTCCCCCTTGTATGTGATTTCCTTTGTGAGTTATTGCGATGCTCCATTCTCCCGTCTCGTCAGGCTGAAAGGTCGCGGTATGTACACCATCGTTTTCTTTGACGGGACACGACAATGGTCTCCCAGTTGGGGACCATGCAGTCACGTCGATGCCATCATGACTAGTTCCTAAAAAAAATATTTATGTCATGCCTGCCTCGATCCGTTTGGTATTCTCCGACCATAAGTCATTACTTTTACATATGTATATGATATTTACCGTAACTGTTGACTAGAACCTCGACGATAGATCCTATAGCGCAGGGATCCATTCCGGGTGATTTGATTTTGGTGAGAGGAGGTAAAACTCTAAAATGATAGGGACACCCGTCCACCAGTTCCCCATCATTGTATACCAGTAACTGAAAAAACGAAACGTGAAAAATATGAGGCTGGAGACCTCTTTTATATGTGTAAGACTCTGTTGTTCTTGCATTTATATCTACAAACCTTATGCATTCCAACTTCCGTGGGGACAAAGGTGCCTTTCCCATGAACTCCACTCCACGTGAGTCTACATTCGATCCGTCCACTGGGACTTATTATTTCGCCGCGTACCTCTCGCATATTTACTTCTTTGGTAAGCATCTCCAACTTGAAATGTGCCTGCAGATAACGATAGTAATGCCTTAAAAAGGATGTAAGAGAAACTCTATACATTTGCATTGTAAAATGACATGATAACAGCGCTTTTTTTTTTTTAATGCCACGTACAACTGAACGAAGAAAGCATCAATTCTTAAAGAACTATTGATCGACTAACCGGCTGTTGCACTCTAGCCGAAGTGCTATCTATGTGAACAGCGATTTGTTTACTCGCTTGTGGGCGAGGTTTCACCCATTGAAAATTTGCCGCATACGCCATTACGCCTAAATGTTCTACATTTTGATCTGCCATGTCTTTAGCCTTGAGAATCGGTTCCACGCCCAGTTTCTTGCCTCCGTCGATGCCTTAAGGAATACAATCATGATAAAACAATTATCTCGCACGTGGAAAAATGCACGATTTCGTGAATAAAAAATTTACCCATTTGTAAATTATGTTCCCACGCAGATGGATCGGTGATGAGTCTATCGTAAGTCGGCGCAGGACCACCCAAGTTTCGAACAATGCTGCACAAGGTCCTGCCGTCGTTCCAATCGGTCTGGGAAGATCGACGAAATTTTACATCCACGCTCGCTATAAAGATTGTACTTCATTCATTCGAGATTAAACTCACCGTAAAGTTTCGGACGGGGGTGTGAGGTAATTGCGAATTAACCCATCGTAAGGTCGCGTGAAAACCTGGTGAACCTTCCTTCATGAAGTAAGATAAGTAGGTCATTCCCGAAAGTTCATCCAAATATGGCGAAGCAAGGTATTCTGGTTCCAATACCACGGGGATGTCGAATTCGCGCTTTGAAATCTCCATTGCTTTTCGGCAATTGTATACTCTATAAAGGTACATTCGATATCGATTAATTTCATGGCCGGTGAGAAAGAAGTTTAATTATATCACATCCACACGGTGTATAGGTGTTCTGAAGAGTTCGATCGTATTTAGTATACTATTTGTAATCAAAACTTATCTCTTTACCCGGCAAGTGTATCAGTGCCGTATTAATTATCGTACCTATCATTAGGATCAAGCTGGCGCCAGTGCGGATATAGACCGGGTTTACAATAATCCAATAATGCGCTTAAGTAAACGCCAGAATTCCAGTCCGTCGTAAAATTATTTACTCTGCATTCTGGCAAGGCCGCCTGTGAAAGAATTCCATCTGCTTTAAAGGAGTATCCCGAACTACGGTAACGATTAAAAAAAAAAAAAAATGTGAACCGAGAAGATAGGATCGTTATACAAATACGTGACACTGGTAACCTTAACTTAATTTGAGCAATTAAAAATTATTGTGCCGCGCGACACATTCAACTCGAGAGAGCAATTTTATTAAATAAAGATTTCGAGATCATACTCGCGATGCAGCGAGGTCATCCATGCAATTACGTATACTGACCTTCAGCCATGCGAGCATGAGTTTCCTTGGAGGGAACTTGGACTTGCCTATTTGGTATCTTACAATGAGAGACCATATCAGCCCGAGGATCAGTTTCAAATTTCCATTCACGATATCCACGTTACCTACGAAGAAATGACGATTTAAAAATCGAAGAAAATTATGATATTCAGTTATGGAAAGAAGTTCAAGTCCCTCTTAAATAAAACGTCTGATAATGCGGATGTAGGTATTTTGTTAGATAAAGGAAAATTGCGTTGGTCTGTCCTCACAGTTGACCTAAATGTATTTGTGTCGGTTTTATGGGAAAGAACACAGTACGTGAGAAACTATTTATTGAACGATTGCTGAGTAAGAAGATAGGCGGCATTGTGTGTCCGTAGATGGACAAGAACATTTAAGAGCGTATAAGACCTTGGAAAGTCGTCCGTTTAAGTTATATGTTCGGAGGAAAAAATGTATGTACAGTGCCTCGCGCATATATTGTATGCACAAATATTAACAGAACGGTCGGTCACTATTTCTTTTTCCTTTTTTTTTCACAAAATTGCATACCTCTTATGAATTATGCCGGATAATTGGAAATGGTCAATCGATCTGTGAATGTGAACGATTTTTTAAACCTCTCCTTGCTTCAAGATGTAAGTAAATTTAAAGTAAAATCAGCTTGGACAAAAATCCATATAGCTACATATAAAGAAAATTCTGTAGTATGTTAGTAACGTGCTCTCGCTGTGCCAATACTTTTTACCAGTGCGGATATCAAATATACTTTCTTCTCGTTGAACCGCTTTATCGCTCACACTTCGGATTTTAAATTGGCCTGTAACTCTGCAGGGATAATCATAATGGCCTCTCAGCGGCCTCGTAGGCGCCGGTAGAGAACACAAGAAAGGCAACGACCTCGAAGTACGATTTGCAAGGTGTGACGTAAGAGCGGTGCATTTGCAGTTGCAAAAATAACATCAAATTTTCATTGATCTTTATAGAAAAACAATCACCGTTCGTATTGTCGCGTCAATTCGATAGTAGTAATCGTAGAAAATGAAATCTTTTCACAAGTAAACATAAAGCTTGTAAAATTAAATGAGATCCAAGAAAAATTGATGGTAAATACTTATTTGATAAGATTCCAAGGTAGTTTCAGGGTACCAACTAAAGTGTCTTCAATTCTTCCAAGGTTTTTGATCAGAGTATCGTAAACATTACCTTGAATAAATATGCATGGAAGTCAAAGCGTAATTCTTGATATACCCATATCAATATTATGTATCCGAAAGTATTATCTCATTATTGGGTTATCGTAAGTGTACAACAAATTATTATAAATATTCAAAAAGTGTAGGTGTCCCGTGAAAAACACCTGTTCAGCGATGACCCGCATACTTCAAATTATTACGTTTATCGCTGGCTGACTCATTGCGGATCACACAACGCACGTACTTCGAACTTTACGTCTGACAAGAAGCGTAGAGAATACTTTGCGTGCAGGAGAAATAAAAATCAGAGTCGACTTGTGCACGCGACAAGAAACTCAATATGATTATTATTTTACCTCGTAAGATAATTATGTTTTCTGTCATTTCTATTTGACTTGCATGCGCCTATATTGTTCGGAAGACTGAAAAGAAAGTTTAAAAATCCGGAAATTGTGTGAATGAAAGATTTCATGATCGACGTAATGCTTTTAGAAAATTTATCAGCGTTTGATGCCTATTTACTTTATACGTTTAGCCTTGCACGCGAAACGAATTTATATCGTGATCAACGCGTTAATTAGTTATACAGAAATTAGTACGACTCCATAACCGGATGGTTCAGCTATTGCTCATTATTCGAGGAATGTGACGCGATCTGCTAGCTTTATCGCATTTAATTACGAATTACGCGTCTCGCGTGCGCTCTGGTCTCTTTCTTTCCAACCGACGACACGGCTCACTCGATTCTTTTCACCGCCTAATGAACAAAGCTTCTCCCACGTTGGTTATCTTGCGACCTAACCGTCGAGAAGGCGTGTTACGTTAAAATTGCGAAACAGGACGACAATGAAGGGAGTGACATTAAGGAGGGCGAAATGAGCTCGCGATCAGCGAAATCGTTCGAAGAATCATCTACGTAATTATACGCTTGCGGTACCGACGACAGGAAGTTGTTTAAGGTACAACACGGTAGAGACCCTCATCTAGAAAACTAATATGCTGCAACCGCGAAAATGATTCTCTGTGAGAAATAAGTGGTGTGCCGACAAAAAAGACTGGGAAAGAAACGAAAGAAAAAAATGTTATCCCAATCTGCAACCTCTATTCTAAATCCCACTTCTACTAATATGATTTACTATACTTCCCGTTTTCCGAAATTAAAACACAATGCTCCGCGAAGCATCGTGAACTAATTCCATGTAATTCGATTTGCCAATTAGCGAAAACCCCCGAGCGGAAAGGATTAAAATTCGCTATGTCTCACCGATATTTACGAGTTTAACGCCGTCAGCTTCGATCGCCTGAAGCGCAGTGGATACGTTCTCCAGATGATGATGCTGATTAGCCGGCCTGGGATTCCATCGAGGTAAACGTCGTTTGGTGAGTACCTCGACGAGTGCGCAAAGTCTGGTACCATCGCGAAAATCTTCGGCAAGATCCATCACGGGCCCACCGCCATCGCCGGCGTGCTTCAAATGCTCGTTCACCCAATTTCTGAATGTGTTCGCCTGTATCTCCACCCAGAGATCCTCGTGTCCCTTGATCGGCATCCCTTTGGCGGCAGTGCCCTCGGCTGAACGGGCCACCAGGCCCACCAGTTGGTCCGGTCGCAGTTGCTCGGTCGATTGCATTTTCGTTCCTTTTTGTGTAAATTCAAACGGTATAAGTCTTTTTAACGTTTCCTTTCGGATCGCTTCGTATTTGTGGGTGTGATTCGATTGAAACGGCGGAACAAACGAGTGATTTGTCAAACTACTCGTTTGGTATTCCACTGGTGAAAGCCAGGAAAAGGGGAATCGAAGAGAATTGTTTACAAAGCACGTGGGAAACGTAACATGGGGGGTCCTCGATGCTTTCATACATTCGTAGCGAGAAGCTTCCTTACTATTCCTCGTAATGTCTTAATAAAGAGTAAGTTTGTCTTTTCAAATATATGTTTGTCCCGTTAGTTTTATTTCCACCAGGCAAAGGTTGAAAAGAGCAATTGAATTAGATGATCGGTTACGGCAATTGAACGTGCAACGAAGGTCAAGTGGCTCAATGGACGAACATTTTGTACGACGCGAGAATCTCTACTTTCAATGAAACTGAAAGTGCACGAAGCCGGGTCAGACGGTTGAATTCGACATTCTTTAACCCACCGCGCATTAACGCTTTAAATCTATATTATTAACATTCTGCCGGGGCGTGTCAGTGTTAAGTAGAGGATTAAATAGAAAACCTTCCAACAAACGAAGCGGCAACGATTTAATTTTCCGCGCAAAAGATTCTCGGTGACCGAGATATTCCTGTAGCTCGGAAAGATTAGTTTAAAAAAACGAAGAAGGAAGAAACAGGATCACACGGTGAAAGTGTCTGCGCGTACACCTGCTACAGCATCGCTAATCATTGGGGCACCTACGCGTATTCTCATCTTTTCGACTAAAAACTCGCAATCTGTCTCCATATTTCCTTCGAATTCGTTATATCAGCAGCCACGGAGAGAAACGAAACGAGAAAGCGTAGAAACAATTTTGTATTTATACCAGAGAACGATTTGACCGATAGATTTTCCTTCCGGGGAAAAATTACAGTTATTTGAAATATTTAATTATTCCAATTCTTTTTCTTAACCGGACGAGGAAAATTATAACTGGTACCACGTTGTATTTCTTATCGCAAAATTGTTGTACTATTTGCGGTTTACAGTGATTGATACCCCAAGTAGTTAACCGGTATGAAAATAATTCTCTAATCATTATCTATGCACTCCGGATCTTAAGCGCAAGTCGTTGGAATTATCGATGATCAATCGTAATGCATTAAGATATTTCTGACACCATGGCTTGACGTGACATCAACTGCACGTGCCGAAGATCGTTCCGTTGTGATACACCGCGATATGACATCACTTGTCTCAAAACCTGATCTGACCGGTGAGGCTTGCGTAAGTGCGTAAAAATCGTTCGCCGGACCGCGCAGAATTTACTGGAGAAACGTAGTTCGTTTTGTCGAAAGGTTCGTATCAAAATTAATCACTTTCCATCTACTTCCCCTAACGCGTTTACATCGGAATACGTAGCGAGTAGTAATCACAATGAGAATTGTAAGAAAAGCATGAAAATAGAAACAATGATACACGATATCAAAATGGTTCAGTTAAAACTAGTTAAGATCTACGTGCACAAAGAACGTGCGTATTTGATCGATATGAGAGACACTTGTGAGAAACTTGATGCCAAACTGTAATTCTGTTGAAAATTACGTTGATACGAAAGTGTCACGTACTATACCGCGAACGAATTCATTAATGCATCGTTTCTATACAAAGTCATAGCATTTGGAGCAACTTTAAAACGCGTCCCCGTTAAAGGAATTAATTAAAACCCTAGAATTCAGCCTAGATAGCATTAATAATAGCGTAGTAGTAACGCATTACGAAAACCCGAGTAACTGGAATGGAAAAAACGGCGGAGCACTTCCTTGCAACGCGTAGCGAAAGATTTCAATAGAGCACAGATAGATATCGGTAATATTCACTTGCACGACACTTGCGTGTGAAAAATGCAGTACGTTGCTTCTAGCACTTTCACCGCGTTCGCGTTTTATTTATTTATTTTTCTTTTTAGCCAATTCTTCCACCGAACCACACAACCTATTTCTTTTCCACGCACCCCAATTAAAAATTCCACCGTAACATCAGCACCACCGTCGAACGATCCCGATCATTTCCAACGACTGACCATTTAACTTTCTTTACGAACGAAAATTGCGATTCATTTCAAGGAGGATCCTCGATTGGTCGTTCGCCGATAAATCGACCAATCGGCACTCCCTTGGAAAGAGCGCGATTTAGGGTTGCATCGTTCAAAGAGACCCCACGCACGGAACAGACACCGTGCAAAAATATCTGTCGATAAAGAAACTCGATTGAACTTTGCTCGAACAGGTTGCGTTTTATCACACGAGACCGTCCACCCACGTAACCGAATGCACAAGGAACGGCTGACATGTGAACTGATATTTACGTTGGCTCGTCCTCGAAGGAGCCTCTCTCACAGCACGGAACCCCACGAAACCGTTTCTCCAGCTGTCTTTCCCGTCTCACTGGTTTTCCCTCTCGATGGTCGATGGTTTTCGCACGTTGACAGAGCCCAATGAGAACTTTACCGGGCACCGTGAACTACGCGAGAAACGCCATTTTTGGATATCCGAGGTTTCCGGATCGCGCCGTTGTTGACGAGTGTTCGACGTGCGTGAGCTCACTGAACCGACATGAAAGTCCCCCACTTCCAACGGTCTACCGATACAATCGCCTTCTGGGACCGTGGAACACGATTCTAATGAATTCAGCCACGTGCCTATTTGCCGCTGAACCCTTCGGATGGTTATTTATTCGACAACAATTTATCATGATTTTATTGTTACTAAACGGCGAAGCGATTTGGCTTGTTTGAAGCGTGTTTGGAACATGGCATTGGAGACTCCCAAGTGTTTTCGACGAAAATTCGAATGAATTTGGCACAACTCACAATTAATGTCTTTACATTAGTTACCTATGAAGATACGGGTTTGTGGCATTACATCGTCAGAAGATTTTAATATCACGGAATAGATAGATTCACTGTCAAATGTTCCGATTCATTTTTCCTAGTCTACCTTGCCGATTTGGTATACTGGGAAGCAACTACATTTGCGTTATTGATATGTAGAATTAGGTTATGTTTTATTCAGAAATTGATACGTGTTACGATGTTTTCGATCATACCACTGTTTTCTTATACTCTAGAGACCATTTTAATAACCCCCTTATTTACTTCTATTCGATACTTTCCTGAGAAGCATTCAGCAGAAGGCAGAAGCACGCAAATCATTCCGCAAGGTGGTGGCACCTGTCGGATTCAAAACTGTTGTGTTGCATAAACACAGGCGTTGGAAAAGAAGGAATAAATTATGATATTTTCAGTGTATAGCACTATGGCTGTAAATAAACAATTAAGATTTCATCTTGACTCACATATTCAGCAAACACGTCTTGTAAGAAAACGTACGCAATTTAAGAGGAAACGTGAACGCCAGTCTTTTCGATAGAAATATCGTTATCTTTCTATCACAGCGATAAAGGAAGGTGTCAACGCTGGTGATTTCAATGGAAATAATAATTGTAATTAATTTCGCCTCGCCACTTCTTTATCGAGCATTGAAGTCTCTCAGCGTCCGGCAAACCAAATCTTTAGCCCACGTGCGATATGCTCTACGCTTGCATTAATTCCGTTCTCCCATGACGCAGTAGACTCTGACGTATATATACGTCGAATCTTTGCGCAACTATTAATGTTCGTGTAACATTCTAATCAATTGTATCCTTTGCGCGAACGCGATATGCATTTGATTACGGTTGAAAAGGTCTTCAAAATTAATAAGAAATATTAAAGTATAAATTTCGTTTTACTATCACTGTTAAGATATTGATAGACTGTCAGCGATAAAATGAATTATGAATGTACATTTCACCACACAATGATTTACTCCGAATATGACAGATATTGAGTGGGAACACTTTGGGAATTATTATTAGGAATAACTGCAATATTTTGCATGATTTATAAAATATTTTGTATTTCATTTTTCGATAAAGTTGTGACTGATATTACTTACCGTAGGTATATCCTTAATACTGAAACTGAAGTACCGACGAAGCACCATCGGAAAACGATCGCAGCGCCATTAAATATGGGAGGCTCAAATTCTTATGTGTCCGTTTACTGGAATATAACCTCCAAACGTTCTTTTGACGTTCCGTTATTCTCGTTTTTAATTCACAAAGAAAATCATCAATTGGAGAGAAATTGAGTAGTGTCAGTGCCAGCCATCAAAAGTGCCACTGATAGTAACTTTCGTAACGCAACATAAGGATAACGTAACAAATAACCTAAATAACATATTGACGTAAAATTAAAGTCGCCAAAGGGCTCCGAGTGAAATGGTGAAAATAGCACTGCAAATAAAAGCTACTTTGGAAAATATACAAGAACTGATACCAAGTGGGTCCGAGTTCAGATGGTGTCTCAAGTTTGCTTGCTCCAATTGTGGTGAGGTCTCAGAGAAATGGAATTACGTTTCTTTAGACGTATCGATGCCAATGCAAAAGAAGGCGGTGAGTCATTTTATGAGCAAGTGCAAGCTATGCTCCCGTGAGAACTCCATGTCTATTTTGGAAGATAGTATAAAGCCTTACGTCGCAAGCGACGGAGAGAAATTCCAGACTATAGCAGTGTTCGATTGTCGAGGTCTGGAACCAAGCGACTTCTCGGCAAGAGAGGGATGGACCACGAAGGTGGTGAACGATGGGAGACTATTCACAGATGTCGATTTGACGGAAGGAGAATGGGCTGATTATTGCGACAAAATTAAAGAGCCTGTTGGAATTTATGAAATTGTACATAGGTTTGAGAGAATCAAATAAAGTGTTCTCGTGTTAGCCTGTTACTATCGGTTACGACGTTAGAAAAAACTTCACGGAGAAAATGGTTTTAAAAATGTTGTTGGCATAGTACGCTATGCCATTCGTCTCGTCGTAGCATCTGTATAGTTGCGTAAGACACTGTATATTCGATTGTACGAGATGCATTGGAAATTATATTTGATATTGTTTATTGCGTAAGTCTAACTGTAAGCGTTTAAAAATGCATGCATTTAATAAACATGTATAGTTTATAGAACAGTCTATAAAGAAAACACTGGGTTCTACGTAAAAATTGCTATACCATTGGCTGGAACAGAGGACTGTGTCTTTATTGAACTTAGTTCCTGTATAGAAAATCATAATATTAGCAAAGTCACTAATAAGCAACAAAATTTCCTATTCGAATTTTACCGTATATGATCGAGCCAAGCATACGTACGCCCCAACCGCTAATTATGGTGTTACCAATTAAATCTCAATATTCATAGAAATTCATGATTGGATCGTCTCATCATTTTGTACGATAATGCAGCAGACAAATAAACCCACGTTTCCAACGACGTAATATAATTTATTCATAATCATATAAAAAAAACCATTTAATCTCATAAATGGCTTAGTACACAGAAGATATTGTTCGCAACAATAATTTCACTTCTCTTCTAAACGCGCTTGCAAGTTTGCCGATTATACCCTGCGATAAATAACCAGATGACTAGCGTTGCTTCTCGACAGGGAAGAAATTGAAATATGCAATTTATTGACTGTTCGACGAGTCATAGAATATTTTTGACAAACACATTCGTAGCGTGGCCACGATTTATCCCACATCAATATACCTCCGGAATGTCTCGATAAAATTAATTAGCTAAAATAATTGAAACCATAATAATCGGCATCTTTGCTTACTTACAATAATAAAAATTATATCAATCTTTGATTAAAAACTAAGTATATACATTTTCCAAGTATAAAAATTCTGAATGAATTCACCTGAGCTAAGGTAGCATAAAACGCAAGACTCGATTGTTGTTTAAAATTTTTGTTTCGTTTACACGTTACGGCGATAATTCTAAACTGGCTGAGGAATTCGTAATCACAGCTTTCAACGAAATAAGAAAATAAATCACATAGGGTGGGTGCGAAGAAACATATGAGATTCGTTACTCGATAATTAGCTAGTGTATACTAGGTCTACTACCGCTATTGTTTTCTAATATTTCCATTACTATGCTTTCTAACATCTAACACAAATAAATATCGTTATTACGCGTATTACCGTTCGTCGTTCTCAGAGAACCATTAACATATAAATCACATGTAAATAATCATCACGGAAAGATTAAATCTAACAATAATTGATAACGCTATCAGTCTATTCTCACAAAAATATCACTATGACTGAAAGTATTTTATTATTCATGCCATCGGAGTCCAGTTCGTAAGATCGTGGCCCTCTCTTTCGAGTAACGAACAAATTTCTCTCGCAAAACGTTAATATATTCCCGCCAGACGGATCTTACGATCTTACGTCACGTTATCGGCCGATCTAATTGCCCGTAATTCAGGGTCAGACTCGAACTGACTCCGATCAGCACGGAAGATCATCATAATTTCTCCGACGCAACTCGAACGATCGTTTTCCTACGAAATCCAGATTAAAAGGTTTCTAATAATTGTTTCACTAACATTACGAATGCGTATTTAGCATCATTGTTCAACTAAACGGCTCTATACTACCGTGCTAGACTATTATCTTTGGTATGCTAACGGGAAATGTTTATTCTATCGACAGAACCGTGGAACCCCGGAGGTTTCCCGCTTACTTTACCTCTTCTTCCTTCCCGAGTATGAATTACGTAGAAATAGGAACATTATGAGTAATGTATATGTTAATTACAGTATATCGTCTATTCTTATTACGAGAAAAACAACGTGCTTGCAATCGAGGTGAAAGAAATAATTGCGAGGAGAGTGACACGAGTGTGACACGGCATTCGGACACTGATCTCGCGATAAACGCTCGTCGCAAAAAGGGATCGCGTGCCGGTGGCAGGCAATCGAAATCGAAGACTGACATGAGAGTGATGCAACGGTAGGAAGAAAATTATACGTAGCAAGTACTCTGCGATAGAACAAGTGACGAGTGTTTAGGATGGGAATGGATAAGGGGAAGGGGGGGGGGAGGGTCTGGGCCGTATTCATTGGTTACATCGTTTAACAGTTTTCCTAACGACTATATCGATTATACGTTTTGCATCACCTACCTGCTATGCATCGGCTAGACGTGTGATCTTCTACATCTGCTAGATGGATATTTCTTATTACAGCTATGCTCTTCGTATTTCCTTAGCAATCGTTCGCTTATACTCCTGACGATTTTCTAGATTATTAAGTAGTTTAAAGAGAGACACCCCTGAATAGGCCCGTTAGAATAAAGTCTAATACGCCCGAAGGTCCGTTCGTAAATATCTAGGAGGTTCCTTGCTTGTGCGGTATAATGAAAAATTAATCGCGATGGAAGTACTCGATTCGAGTGCAAAACTATTGCCCTAATCGCAATCAACGGCAAGATCGTGCGATAACGCTTCGATCTTCATTTTTTTTTTCCCCTCGGTTACAATGCTCTCTTCGCCCCTCTCGAGGACAATCGGGAGAAAAAAAAAAGAAATACATTATCGTCGTCATCGATGCAGTGCTACCGTTTCGCGCGATCAAAACGGGTCTTCTCCTCGTCGAGTCCGCCAACGAACAGAAAGAACAGTTTGTGTAAAGCGTTATTATTTCTGCTTGTTGAACAAAGAACACGAGAACAATGCCCAGAAAATATGTAACATTCTTAATTTTGATTCTCTTACCACGTAACCATGTAGACAGGCAGAAAAATATATCCATTCCGTTAACGGAGGATCGAGCTGGTACCCGACTTCTCAAGTCGAGAGACTGCATCACATTATAATTCGGTAGAGCATATAGAAAGATAGCGACCGATACGCCATTACCACCCTCCGAGGTTTTGCTTATAATTCTCGAGGTCGTACACGTATAACGATCGTAATTAAACCACAGTCTTCCCCTTGCGTCGGATCTCCCTTCTAGTCGTGGAGACTCAGTCTCGGAAATGTTCTCGCTCGGCGAAACGGTCAACCGTCAGTCCTTCGCCGAGGTTAACGCGATAAATAATAGTCTAGCGCGAAGCGATTATTTGGGCATCGACGATTCCCCGTTTCCCCCCGCTATCGTGTCCATCCGCTTTAAGGTTATTCGTCGGCGAGGACTGGCTCGAAACACGTCTGCTTCAACGTCGCCGACTGATCCTCGAGGCTTCTCTTCAGGCCCTCTATGGTTTGCATCAGCATCTGCCGTCGTATTTGCGAGAGCTGATGTTGAAAGATTTGAGAATCCGGTGCGTTTATGTTCGCCTCCGCGGCTAGTCGTTCTTGACGAAGCTGGGCCACTTTCTCCTTCAAAGATCTTCTCGAGTCGTCTGTATTTACAAAATAATCAACGCTCGTGCATAACGGAGTTATTCGAGGGTTAACAACCTTCGCGGTACCAAGCGTACGAGCTTTCTGTCATAGTTTAATTGAGGCCGAGGATAGATTTTAATAATGGAAATGTTCCGCGTTATCTGGTTGTTGTAATATTGAGAACGATGGATGGTGAGAAACAAATTAGACGATATGAAATTGAATCGATTCGAGGTCAATTATCTGGCGTGAAAGACAGAAAACTACTTGGACCGCAAACGGCTGGCACTTTCATCGTTAGGCGTTCGTGCAGATTGTTTAATAATGCAACAGTACGAAGATACAGTCGAATCTTGTTAATCCGAACTAATTGGGATCAGAGATTACACGAATCAGTGAAAGTCCGGGTTAAACGGTATAATAAAAAAAAAACATAAAAAATAATATAAAAAGAAATACATACGCATACTTATTTGACATGTCTACCGGATTTTAGAACTTTTCAAAAATCCCATACGAATTATTCGATATTCAGAGAAACCGAGTGTTCGGATTAACTGAATTCTACCGTAGGTCATCAGACGAATACAGAGTACCGCTTTGTCACTCAACACTGGCGCGTACTCGACAATTGAATATGCTTAAAATTTACAAATCGGATTCCGATTATGATCCTCGAAAATACTTAAACCTAATTCACTAACACATTCTCATTGTTTTCTCCCTACACCTGCGACTACAATAAAGAAATCGAACTACGTACCGGTATCGTCGGTGGCAGTGTCGCCGTCCGAATTTCTCAGCAAAACGTGCTCCCCCAATGTCTTTTGTATTCTGCCGTAAGTCGCGCTACCCGCATAAACCTTTCTCTTAACCGGCTCGCTTTGTGGACAGTAGGAAGAGCTCTCCTTGATAGGGCCCATATCGACCGATCTGCGAGAACAGAAATCTTTCTCAGCAGTTGGTTCTGCCAGAAATCCGCGTTCCCGATACGCGCGATTTCGTCATAAAATCACAACGGAGTTTCGGGGGATGAAACTCGTCATCCGGGCGATCTTAATGCTTCGAGGATAACGCGATGCGACGCGCGTCAACTTGAAGTAAAAAAATATCTGTCCTCGTCGAATGGTTTTTTTATCGGCGTTGCGAAGGCCCCACACTCGGATTCGCGAGTAATTCCAAAAGTCTCTTTAGCACTTACCAATTGTCTCGCTAATATCGTCGCATTTCGTGGTTCTTAAACTCGGACACTGACAAGGGGTTCCAAATCTTAGGAGTACCCGACGTTACGTTAAACAAAAAAAAAAAATAGAAATAAAAGAAAACAAACTCTAGTAGGTAATCAAGAACGATCGTGAGTGTAATCAAGCCGAGCTAGAGTTCAATCGAGTCTCTAATTCCAGCGACACTGACCTGAAAGTCATTAGGGGTGCCCTCCTCCTCACGTCGCACTTCTCCTCGGAATCCGACGAGCTGGACGTCACGCCCTCCTCCTTCGTCGGCCCAGCGTTACGAAGAAGTTCTTTTCTACACGCCGCGAGAGGGACGTCTCTCTGCGACAACACAGTGTGCTGCGCCTTATTCTGAAAAGGACCGTGAGGATGCGAGAGAGGGGCATCGATGTCCGTCCGCGGTACACCGTTGCAATTGAACGGTACGCGCGGGACGATACCATTGCAATTTGCGCTCTCCTGCTCGCATCCGCGCAAACGTGGATGATGAACGAGACTCCTGTTCGGCGACAGCTGTGTCGGCGTACCTCTTCGGGATACCGTCGGCGAGTCGAGTGTACGCTTCACCAGTTCCTGCCGGAAGGAGTCCTCCTTCGACAGGAAACCACCGTGAACGTTTCTTTCCATGAATCGATGAATCGGCGAGCAGGGCTGCGCGAACTGTCGTTTGGGGCTCGTGTGCTCGATGTCGCGTATATTGCCGCTCTGCAACTCGGGCTGAGAGTTTCTGCTCTTGGAGAGGGCGAGCTCGATATTCAGCTCGGTGTTTTTGATGAGCTCGACGCGTTTGTTCGCGAGGCCATTGTGAAACTTGCGCGTCGGCGACGGAACGATGGGCGAACTGTTGTGATTCTTCTGCATGTTCACCAAGATATTCTCGGCTTCCAGAATCAGTTCGCGGTACTTGCGATCCGCCTCCTTGTCGGCCTCGATCAACGCTATCTCCGATGCGAAGGTGGTCATGTACGTGTTGCCCGTTATCTGTCGCCTCACTATGTTACCGTTCACGTAACTCACCTGAAATGGAATTGCGGATAAGTTACGCCGGTGATCGAGAAACCGTGTATTTTCGACTACGGTCGACCGCTGATTATCCGGTGTGCCCGGATTATACGGTTTGCGGGTCGTTGCCGACGAACCGCGAATACAAAGAGAGAGACGGATAAAAGTGAAGTTCTCTGGTACCGAGGCGAGTTTTACAAACTCCTGCAATTAAGTTATTGCTTCGTTTCTACAGCTTTATTATAAATCGATCGTTGACATATGAAACTTTGTTACTTAACGCCGCGATCGGTGTTGCTAGTTTAATAGGGCACGCGTGAAACAAAAACCGTGTTTTTAAAAATATTTTCACCTCTGTACAATTAAGTCTCCATTATCCGATTGGGAATTGAACAGTTTGCCGATTTGCATTTCAATGGTGAATTATAAAAGAAATTATTTTTTTCGCCACTTTTGTTTTCTCCCACTTACCGAATTCGATCGCCTCTTAACGATTTCACTCTCGATCATAGCCGGCGGCATCATCGATTGATTGTTGTTCAGTCTCATCGGCGAGAGATTTTTATTAACATCGTGTTTCTTACGACGCAGGCATATCGGCGTACCACCGACGCTCCTGCTACCTTGATTAAATCCCGAGTTCTTCAGCAGCATTCTCTCCACTAGAACGCGATTCAGATTCGCGGTCTCGTCGTCGCACTTTTCAGGATTAAGTTTGCGACGCTGGGAAATCCGTTTCTTTCGTTTCTCGCTCTGCTGCTTTTCATCCATCTTCTTGTATCTCACGCTCTGCCTACTTTTTGCGCTGTTTCTCGTGCTCGCCGTTCTGCAAATCGATACATCAGTACGGAGAAAGAAAAGCGCATAAAAGACGTACATAGTGTAAGAATTCATAGAATCCAATTGGAGATTCCCAGGATAAAATCTCACCACGAGCCGTCGACTCGTGTAACGAAATCGATATCAAACGCGATACAGAATGTACAGAATACACGATACAAAACGAGGGGATTCAGTTTCTTTATACATCGACGAAACGTCGATCTCGTAAACGCCGTAATCTCCCACTTTTCATTAAAATTCGGCACAAACTTCAACCAAGTTCGAGCTTACTAAAAATATCGAATTACCTGTCGCCAAGGGATACACTACGAACGACGAAGGAAAAAGAAACGAATAAAATTCACCTCTGGGCAACCGGATCGTCCTTGTTTCTCCGTTTCAGCAGAGATTCCCTCAACCTGGTGCCGCGTCGAGTGAGCTCGCTGGTGAACGTGAAATACGTGCAATGACCGGTATTAGGAAAGTGTCCGCCGCACTCGAGATTATCGAGATCGAGGAACGAGCCATTGTCGATGTAATCGAAGTCGTCGTTCTCCATAGGATCGTTCTCGTCACCGCCGTCCTGGCCCGTGTCGATGTCCGAGAGCGAGTCAATGTAGTCCTCGCAATCCGTCGGATCGCTGTCCGAGAGTATGTCGGTCTCCTTCTCGTAGACGTAACTCTCGTCGAATTTCCCCATCATTTCGTTCAAGGTGATGTCGTCCTCGGATGATCTAGCGCTACGCGTCACCGAGGATGCCGATGTGTTGCTGCTGTTACTGCTGCTGCTGCTGCTGCTGCTGCTACTCGTGCGTCTTTGCATCGCCTGAGCGATCTTCGGACGAATGTCGATGCTCGACGTGATCCTCCAATTTTGGTTGATTCTGGGATTAAAGTAGGATTTGGATGTTAGTAGGTGGTTGCTTCATGGGTCGTATCTTGTCATGAGACAAGGTCTTGTCTCGGGTACGAGAGAATTGGTACGTGAGAACCAGAGCTCTCGTATCTTTTCAAGTAAGAACGAATGCATGAAAAAAATGAATTGTTTTGAAAAGTGCAATAGTCTTCGGAAACGCCGCGACGAGATGAGTAGTTTGAGTATGATTTGATCTTATGTACTATTTCTTGGAACTTTTTAAAGTTAAAGAGTACGAATTTTCTAATCAACGCTAGAACTACCAAATCAATATTCTTGACTGGTTTTCAATTTTCATTTAAATTTATCGTCTGTAAATATTAAATATTACACATATTTACGTTTAATATAAATACGTTTTTTCTCTCTCCTAACGTAGGTATTTTGCAAAAGGTATACTTTAAGTACTACTTTAATTAAGGAATAGAACGTTTGAAAGTCAGACCCCTGCACACGAATATCCGATTGATACGTTGCTTGTTTATAGACGTTTAAATCCCTCCAGAGTACGATGCATCGTTTGGTAAATATTTCAATTGGTATAACATTACCAATATCGGAAAAGTGCAACACCCGACAATATAATATTATACTTTCGACCGTTAAAACACCATCGACGGAAAAGTCGATCGAGTAATTCCATCAAGCACGATATTTTATTTCCTGGCAGCTGTTATTAAATTGCATCCTCTAGGATACAAGTTAATAGATAATGGATGGTTATTCGATACCCTCCCTCCTCGGCCACCCACGCTACCTTTATTTGCCCACCAGCGGGTGAAAGTAGCCTCGCAAGTTTTTTTTCTCAAGTTCTCGCAAACTCCACCCCGCCCCCCACGACCCTTCGACCACGCTTAAGCGCATTCCCCGTTTTCTATTAGATTCACCGGAGAGCGACGATTTGAAAAGGGCCAGTCGTTCAAACTGAGAAAAGGACGCGACGGCCGTTTCCTGTTTCACTCGGAAATGGGAACGGGTTTCCGAGACTTTCGTAATTAAAAGTTTTCCTCTTGCGGAAAAATTCAATCGAGTCCCTGCAGCAGTAAACCGATTAAGGATGCCCGTCGCCCGTCTTCCTCCAACTCTGAATCTTCGCGATACCGGGGAAACTCGTGCGGAGAATGAAAATCCTTCGAGAATCGATCCGCGGGAGGTTCTTGGAAAGAAAAAAAAAAAAGAGAGAACATCGCTTCGACAGTTTAGCTCTTCGCGAACGCGCAATAGGGAAACCGTGACCACGCCCGTAAAAGGAAAACGAATTAAAAACCGCTTAACGGATCAAAATCTGTCTCCCCTCCGTTACCCCTCGGACTCGATGTATTCCATTAAACCCGGGAAATCTTCGCTAAACGCATAGTCCGCGGATAACGTTGGTCGTCGCATCGATCACGCGAAAAGCTCCCGATGCCGGGGGGGAGCTCCCGTTACGTACGAGGAAAAAGAAATCCGCAGGAAAACACCGACGCTATACGCAAGGAAATCCCTTGATATTAGCGCGACGTTGATTGTCGAGCCTGGAATTAGAATGGAAAGAAAGGAAAGGGTGGAGAAGTTAATAAAAATGAATTACTAACGGACTTCGGCCAGCGCTGAGGCTCTCCTGCTTGTATTCCCTTCGCGTTAATCCCTCGCGTGCACTGTTCACGTTAACGTCGCTCGCACTCCCGGAGGATTCCGTGAGCTTGAGGCCCGAGCTGCTGCTCGTCTCGTCCAATGCGAGCCTCGACTTGAAACCCGCGGTACTAGACCCGGAGGAATTCGCCGACAACCAGGGATTCGTTCGAATTCGGGAGCGTTCGCGTGGCGATTGTGCCGGCGGTGAGACCAGGGGCGGCGGTATCGAGGAAGGCACGGCTAGATTGTTTCTCGAGGACTCGGCTGAGTACGATTCGGTTCTTCGATGGCAGCTCTCTTGCTGTCGCTTCTGTCCTTGGTGGTCCTGCTGCTGCTGCTGCTGTTGCTGCTTTGGCCCGTGGTTACTCGGGACTTCGGTATTCTGTATTGATAATCGAAGATATAGTTATGTGTTTCAATTGTGTTTCTTGACAAATTTTTAGGTTGAGGTGAAAGGAGCCGATTCGGCTGGATTTTTCATGATGTTACGATTTTGATAATAAATTTGTAATATCAGCATGTAAGTTAAGTAATTTTGTTTTTTCTTCTTTCTATGGGTTTTATCTTTTGTTAATATGTGATTTATCACTTTATGCAGATTTGAATTTGGAATTAATGTCCTGAAGATGTAAACGTAACTCGCATTGAAATGCCGAAATATTAGTTTCATAAATAATTGTAGATTAGTGATGATGTTTCTTGTATTTTGTTTATACACTTCAAAATTATAATAAGTTTCAAAACTTGATAATTTCCCTGTAACTCGGCCGTGAACGTCGTCAGTTCTTATCTACGTACTATGAATTTAGATATCGAGCTGGGTTCTTACTCGTTCCGTTTGAATAATAACGCCATGAGTTTGTAATATCTTGCTCGTGCAAGCGAGACGTACGACGGATGATTGAACGTAGACCCGGATTGAAACTAAAATTTGTTCTGTTTCAGTTTCACTGTTAGACAATTCATGAGTTTGCTGCAAGTTGAGATTGAATCTAAGTTCGTTCGGTACCGTCAAACTAATTTCACGGATTATCGATGGTAGAGTAACGAGACTCCTAATTTACGTAATTTATATTTCATAAATCACTGAAACTGTGCACATGGGGATTCGTTTGAATCTTCAATCGCGCGCGGAGAGTCGCTAAATTCTATTTCCGGCAGCGGAGAACGTGACTCGGTAATCGGTAGGTAAATATATTCGAAGCTTTCGAGTTTGAGAGGTTTATACCGAAACGACGGATATTTATCAAACCATTTGCGCGACGATAACATCGAGAATCGTGGCGCACGATCGTATAGAATTATACAAATTTATGAAGCGAGAGCTGCGAACGGGAAAGCGATGGTAAGTGACGAGAAAATTCCTTCCATTTTCCATCGGTAATGCACCGCGAATTTTCGATGTTCCCTTTATCGCTAATACGAATCGCATGGTAATATTGGCGCGCCCATTACGAGGCCATACGCTACGTTCCTTTTATCCAAACTAAATGAGCTCCCTTTCTTCCCCCCTCTCTCTCTCTCTCTCTCTCTGCCGTGGTGGTACAATCGATCACGAGAAAAGGGAGCGTTCATTTTTCATTCCCGTGGCGTATTAAGGCCTCGGGGATACCTTGGGAGTAACTTCGAGGAATGGAAGGAGACTCGTGCGGAAAACTTTTCTGGCCCGAAATCGAATAAACGCTTTCCCCGGCGTCGGTTCGTTTAAGAGACCTTTGGGGAAGACGTTTCTGCAATCGTATCCGGCGAAACAACACTGCGAGAAGGTGTGTATCGTTGGGTACATTGTGGTGAGAAGAGGGACTTAAAAACCGCGCACGTTCGTGCTCCGAGTCTACGTATACCTACCGGGAGAATCAGGAAAGGGTACCGGCTTGGAATGGGATTTTTATCTGAACGCTTCGATCGCCGGTAATTAGATTGTCGCGATTGCGTTTCCTTCGCGGTTCGGTGGCCGACGAATACTCTCGTCCCGTGAAGAAGAAGGTTCGACGAGGAGTGCGGTCGATTGGTCTCTTTTTCTATTTTATAACGCGTGATCCCGAAGTGCGAAAACGTCCAACTTTTGATTCGAGATCAAGGTATTATTACGTCGTTCTCTGTTTTGCGAACGATTCACCGATTGAGATTGGCGCGTCGAATTATTATTACGCGATTATTATCCGCTGGAGGTAGCGGATATCGAATCGTAGAAGGTTTATTTCAAATAAAATCAATTAAACGGGAAGATCGCCTCGAATTATTTGGACGCCTCGTTGCCTATAGATATAAAATTAATTATCAGTAAATCGATAAATGGGCAGGCTGTCGTGGGAGATGCCGTTCAGTTGATTTCGAAACACGATTTGCAATCTCGCATCGCATGACAGGAATGATTCGATTTGCATGCTAAATGCCCTGCTCACGGTCGCTAATTGAACGCAGTCTCTCATCCCGTTTTTTTCACTAATTCAACGGATCGGGGGAATAAAACAGAAATTCAGAGTGCTCCGTGAAAAAAAAAGGCCGAGCGATAAATGAAAAAACTTGCAGCGGGTACGCGGTACTGTAGTTTTGTACCACGGTACTCGAATCCCTCTTACGAGTCGCTCGATCGCTTTTATTAGTTACGATAATTACTCGTGGTTTGAATACGCGAAAACGTAAACTTCGTTAATTACTCGAAGCATTCTGTAATAAATATGCGAGGAGACGCGGAAAGTTGCACAAAAGATTCTAAACGCACTTTCGGTTGCAAAAGTGAGAACGCGCCGGTACTCGCCGAATATCAATTACAAAACACTTAACATTCGCCGAACGTCGATTAAAAAACACTCGGCACTCGTTGAACGTCGATTAAAAAACATTTGATATTCGCCGAGTGCCGATTAAAAAACATTGGATATTCACCGATAGCGGATTAAATAATATTCGACATTTGCCGAACGTCGATTAAAAAAAACACTTCACGTTCGGCGATTACCCAGTCGCGAGGCTGAGCGAAAATCGCTAATCGACAATTATCGGGCGTTTCCATTTAGTTAACGGTAAATCCATCGAATCAACGGTGAAATGGTCGCCGAATGACGAATATTTAACGTCATCCGTGCGCGTGCATTTGGGACGCGAAAAGCGTCGCGCAAATGTACAGCCGACCGAAGTAATACCAAGATAGAAAATGTGTTCTATGATACGCGCGTCCTGCTGGCTCGGGAAAGAGGTTGGGTGTCGTTGAACCCTGGCCGTCAAAGCTTTGCTTCGAACAAACGCACCCCTAAGACGAACCCGCGGGGGTGAGTAACTTGAAACGATGGTAATCTCGCGCCGCCAACTAGAGGTATATCTACGCGAATGTGCACATCTATTCGCCGCGTCTGTCCGGAGTCGTTGAAACGGCAACATTGCAGAGGACACTCGAATACGAGATTCTTATTCAATTGTTTTACGTTTTAGCAATGAATTTAGAAGTGTAAGAAGAATTTAGATGAATTTAGATTTTGGAGTAACAATGGTAGCTAGTATTATCATGAAAATTGTTTACTTTTAATTTTAGAGTGGTAGATGACAAATGAAAATCACCCGACGTTCGTCCGTTTGACAGAAATTCATTTCTAATCCAGGGACTCGTCTATACGAATCCACAAATATTAAACAACTTAAAGCAGGGTTAGCCGGTATTACCAAGAATAAACCATACACGAGTGAATTTTACTCAGGTCGCGTGGATAGCCACGCAAGATTAATGCTTCTACAAAGAATCTCATAATCGCTGCGTTTCTCGGTAGAAAAAAGTGCAACGGACGTAATTAAACTGTAACGATCCCCGTTGTATTTTAACGTTACGAGCGGCACCGCGGCAAAGAGTCGCGCGTAATAACTCCCCGCGCGGCTTTCCGTTCGTCGAAACGACATTTCACCCGCATCGCGTACACCATTCTTCAAAGAAAAAGGAAAAGAGGCGAACACCGACCGCGGTATTGAGCTCCGCAAAGAGAAACTATAGATTTCGCGAGGAGAAGAATGTACAATAAAGTTGTACACTAGCCTTGTTCGGAGTGCTCGTTCGAACGTCCCTCATCTGCTTGTTGTCCCTGGTCATGTTCGCTGAAGTCGTGGGTTCGATTCTGTCCCCGAGTTTTCCATTTCCCGGCGCTGCCGCACCCGGTAATTCGGCGTCCGTCGGCCTCTTCGGCCTGCCGTTATTGTTGCTCTGAAAGTAATGCGTGCCCGTCCTGATGTTAATGTAATATTCCGGTGGATAGCTCGTCCCGGGCGAGGTACCGTCCGTCGAGTATCCGGTACTGTAGGCACTTTCCGGCGATGAGAGATTTACGCTACCGGTACCGCCGGACGTACCGGAGGACGTGGTGACGGTCCCGCTGTAGCTACCTCCGTGCAAACGGATGCCGTCCACGTTCTTCGTGGTCGGGGGGTCCACCGGGTGTACCTGTAAATCAGAACCGCGGTTTTGTTATTTATCGACTGCGCCGTAGATCGAATTATTTTTGTCGAAATCCACGTGTTACCGATAGGACCGCGCGGAGTGAGATAAGGGGCGATTCGTTGTTGCGTTGGATAGTTGTCATTAACCAGTTAACTGTTACTATCTTACATAAATAATAAAACTGATAATACTGGTAAACAAAGTTTCACCTTCAATCAAATCAAATAGAACCTATTTTCTAGTATTTTTCCTACCGATTCTGAATCTACTTTCCAAATTTGTGTGCCGGCGACGCCGAGTAAATTGTGTTTAATAAATATATTTTAATAGTCCGTGGCTCTGATTACTAAAGGAAAAGGAGAGAAACTAGATCAATGTTTTGTCTTTAAAAATGTCTTCGCAAAATTAATGAGTATATTTCGGTTTTCACTAAAATTTCAATTTAAATATCAAATGGTAATTACATTTCTGTCATGACGAGTATAATCGTTATAACGCAGAATTTTGCTATTTCTTCGTGACGAGAACAGTTAACTGGTTAACGATTGAACGATCGGGTCGAATATTAATTCTACTATTCCCAATAGGGGACCGGAATCACGTCGCGTAATAATGAAAACGAAAAGTTACAGATTGAAACATTTCATTTTCCATAGGTTTTAATCAATTAACGATAATTTTCATCTCTACCATTCCCGTTATATTACAACGAATCAAATTCATTTCGTACGGCGTTGGTTAATAATTCCGATTGGAACGTTGATTAATCCAAAATTCATTAAAACATGCCAAAAATGGAAATTTCAATCCCCATCTGCTTTGCACGGAATCAAATTTACGCAAACATCAAATGTCCCTAATTCATCCTGAAATTATTCCATGACATTCGAAAAGTTTCAATAGTCATGCCCGCGTAACGTTGCGCTGCAACGAAAATCGATGCGGTATCCCGGCTCAGGCGCAACTGGACCGACGCGTAACGTATTAATTACCTCGGACGCATAAAAACGGTCCTCGTGCATCGATTGCTCGTTCATTAACGTTAGAATATAAATACGCGGCTAAGTAGAAGCGCTCTAATTAATCCCATAAACGTGCATTAAACGGCCGACGAACGAAGGTAACGACGTCGTTCGTTCCCCGATGACGCTAGGTATCCGTCTCTACCTGCGAGTAGTTTAATCTGAAAATGGTCAGCCGTTTGTCACGCCCATACTCCCTCTCTCTACTCTCCAGATCTCTTCCGTACGATCGCGCCAGAGAAAGTAACCTCGTAATCGGGTAAAGATACGCTCGCGAGGAGAGTGGAAGAACGGTTCTTTGCGTCGCGACGACGGAAAGGGTTGTAAAAGAGGGTCGGAGAGGCGCATTCGAGAGCGAAGGTAGGTCATCGAGAAGGGCAAAGTGGCCACGTAAGTAGTAGCTAAAGGGTTACGAGAACGACGGACTGTGCATCTAATTGGATAGCCTTTGCTCGGCAGAAGCAAAACGGACAAGTTTTCCCGGAAGAAAGGGGCAACGGGATGGAAAGCCTCGGGTCTCTTTTTCTTTTTTCTCCTTTTTTTTTCCTCGCAGCGCTGCCGCGAAACAACGAAGCCAATTCGCCGAGAGTTCGAGCTACGAACGCCGAGCTGGCTCTTTTCTTCGCTTTTCTTACTCGCCTTGTCGTCCTCTCGCCGTCTCTCTCTCTCTCTGTTTCTCTCGGTCTCCGTCGAAGGAAAGAAGAAAAGCTCGAGAGAAAGTGCCGACGTAAGAACCCCAACACCCACCGTTAGCGGAGACACGCGCAAGCATAACGAGCAAACGCCACTTCGCATCTCGGGAGTGCAACGGAAACATTTCGTAGCCTACGGTTTTTAGATAACGACGGCAAATTTGCCAGCCGAGGGTTTACTCTTCTACCCGGCCGACTGAACGCTCGCGCGCGCGCGAGCCATCGTTTCCCGATATTGCGATATTTCGTTTCATCGGCTTTTGTTTTTTTTTGCTCCTGCGAAACGATACAACGGATAACGTACGCGCGCTTTACCGCGAGATGGACATACTACTTTAGCCTCGAATCGCGCTATTGACCGCTGTATGTACGGTTATTTAACGCCGATGGTTGCCGTCGTTCTCACTGTAACGAGGAAACGTCGTTATTGGCGTAATATTTACCGCGTAATTCGCGTTACGCTTCGTTCGCCGGTGTTTGTAGGACCGCTCGTGTAAGTTGAAGAGATTCTTACGAACAGATTTAGCGATACCTGTTTACGCAGATTTATAGATTCGGGGTGAAAAAACTGTTTAATGTGTATTAAAGGAACAAAGTGCGATTATAAGCCTAAGATTTACAAGACGATGAAAGAGATTAATCAAAAATATGTCGATTGATATCAAGTGGACAGTTGATCGAATGTGTCGGGTGTCTTAACCGTTTCGATTACAATCAGATTTGATTCGAATCTGTGAATTCTAATGATCCGCCCAGAAAAGAATCTCTCTTCGCCGATCTCGACGATCACTCACCTGATGCAACGCGGGTGACCTGTTCGCGCTATGGCTCCTAGGTGAGTTGCAGTTCGAGTCGAATCCCTTCTCGCCCTTCTTCCGATCCTTCTTCTTTTTCGATCGCACGATATGTGCCTCCATCCACGTGCGCAATTTCGTCCCGAACATGTTGCACGCGATTCGGCGAACGGAGCGGCGCCTCGTCGAATTTACCCGAAATTCGGGCGAACCTTCTCGCGCGCTCGGGCTATCACCGGCGTCGATTTTGATTACGATTCTCTCGCGCGTGACGACGATACGCCCATTTCAGGGGCTCGAACGGTCGCACTGCAAGGAGTTTCTCTCACGTGCCGAGAGAGCTGATCGCGGGACGCCTGTCGTTTCCCTGTCCCGCAAATTTATTCATCATTTGATCAGCCAGGGATCGGATCGTAAGAGAGGAGACAGCTCTGTCTCGACGCACCTAACGTTCCGTCGTTATTATTTACGCCATCGTTCCTACTATCAACGTGGAAAGCCGGCCCGATGATTCTCTCCGCGCCATTTTTCGATGACGCGAGACGATAAATCTGAAACACAGAACGGAGAGAGTTATACAATAACCGTATGGACCATAGTTCGACGAGTTTCAATTAAAAAACAATTTATAATTCGCCGACGCCTCGCGTCGCGACACATGATTTATGGGTTCAATTTCAGCTTGTACGTAAACCTCGCCCCTCGCGATCGCGCGAGATAAACGCTATCGCGAAGGCTGTTATTATCCTTAACGGCGGTGCCGGAGTTACAATGCCGTGACGTAATTTATGTTTACAGGTACGCCGGTTACGTCTAAAGGGGATAACATCGGCGTGCCGGCGAATTGAACGCGCGGTGTTATCGCGAAAGAGTAGAAATTTTCCTGAACGTCGTTCTCAAGTTTCGCGACGATAACGAGATACGGGAAAACTCGTGGGAAAGTGATTCCATTATGGGGGGACAGGATAGCCTGTCGTCGACTTTAAAAGGCTCCGTCAAACGCGTTATAAAGTTTCGCCTCGTCGCCCTAAACATGATTTTAACTCGGTCCCTCGGTCCGGTCCTGCAACTTTCGTCAAGTTTCGTTGTCCAACGGCGACGTTTTCGCGGAATATTACAAAATTCTTGTCGGCAATCATCGAACGATCGCCGGGATGAGTTCGCGCGTTATTAACACTAGATTTATGGGACCCGTCAATTTGACGGATTTCGAATTTTTAAATGAAATATCCCATAAACCATAGCATTAATTTGAATCATTTTGCGTCGTAAATTGATTCAGACTTAAATCGAATAATTCGATCCCGTAAAGAAAATGCGTATTTTCGTTTACCCGTCAATTTGACGGGTGCTCGTAGAAAGGCTCGTAATCCTAGTGTTAAATAACCCCAGTGTTTTCTATTCGCAATTGAAATTCATAGAAGCTGTTTCTTGTTTCGAGCTAACCCCCTCTCCCTCTCCGTGCACTACCGTTCAAAATTCACCGCCCAAGTTAGGTGCCGGTGATCGCTCCGCCAGCGGATCACGGAATTCCGGATTCCCCGGAGGACCGGAATTTCTTTGGCAAAAGGAAGTCAGCACTATTTCGGTCCTGACCGATCCTCCCCTGCCTCCTCCCTTATCCGACCGTCTATTCAACTTTCAGCTCACGTACGATACGATCGCGACGTTTCAATCCCCTCCATTGATGCATCCTCGAGACTCTTTCCAAAAATACGTGTCCGCTGGAAATGCTAAAATCGTCCGGTTGCCAAAAAAAAAGAAAAAAAAAAAACGTTTACGTCTCGCCCTCTGAATTCGCTAACAGACGAGTCGCCTCGTCGACTCGAGCCCCGGCTCGACTCACCAAAGACAAATGCTAATTCACCGACGAGGGTCTGCCATTGTTCTCTCGGGTAGGTACAGAAGTTCTGTCATAGTAGCGTAACTTCGTTAACATCCGCGTAAGTAACGAAGGTACACGCGCGCGTACATAAACGCGCGAGTTAATCGTACGTACGAGCGAATAAATACTGGGTGTCTCATAAACGGTGGTACTCCGTTGAATGGGGCGATACCTGAGATTATTCGACGCAGGTTTCTCTTTATCGAAGGTATCCAATGCCTCGTGGTAAACGTGATATTGATTGTTTGAGTGCCAAGGGTCCGTCGATATCGAGACTCTTCTGCCATGTTTACTAAAATGCTAGTTGTCCCGAAGGTGACGTTAAATGTACGCTCGGTATTTGTCTAAATTGTCGATTAGGAAACAAGAACGATCAGTGAATTTGTTGACACGCGACGTATATTAAGATTAAATGTTATCCACAATAGTCAAGTTGCACCGCATAATGGCGTACTATCGATTTATTTTAGCGATGGGTCACCGGTGACCATCACGGCCCTCGACTAGTTAATGAAAATTAACCAATGATCGGCGCTATCAATTACCGCGTTCTTCTCCGATTGGCTCTCGTTTCCGCTTAACATCTCGTTAACCAAAGCGGGTAACGCTTTCAATAAGGGAAAACCTGGTTAAAGTTCCCCCAGATATCAGGTATCGCATCTTTAACGAAGTACCACCATTCCTGGAACACCCTGTACACGCGTCACCCTTCTTTCCTGACGAACGAAGGAGAGGCGAACAGACGTTACCGTGGAAGTTTAAAACTTTTGTGCCCGTCGGAGGGCGTATCGCGTTTAGGAGCTGTAACAGGCAGCATCCCCTCTCGTAATTCGTAAATTTGACTGAAGTCGACCAAAATTCACCCGGGGCGATACGCAGTCATCGTAGGTGTTATCCGCAGAGGTATTAAGCCACTCTTCCCACGTTCTCATTGCCGACCGGCCTTGCATTCCCGTCTCCTATAACGCGGAGGGGGTGCCGAAGCCCCCCCCCCCCCCATACGAATTTAGCCGACTGCCAAAGCTCGTGGAGCGACTTGGCAGAGCCACCCCTGCGCCACTAGACGTTAACTAATTAAGCTAGCAACGCGGCACGAAAGCCGCGAATTCCGTGCCACCCTTATTCTACAGAATCTCTCGACCTGTTCGTTGAAACGCGCAAAGGGAATGTTTTACCTATCTTTGGAATGCGGGAAAATTGCACGAGTCACGGTCGACATTAGCGTGAAAGATTACCGAGGGCACGGTCGTTTTTAAATGCGAGATATCCAATCCGTTGATTCGTATTAAATTTGTATAACTCGGGTTTGAATGTATTGTTTTGGAGTAAGTGATGTACGGTCCGTTTATCGAACATCGTTATTGGTAACGTAGTGGCACGTAACAAATTAATTGTTTTTTTTCCTACGTATCGCGAGCACGTATAAAGGGGCGATCGTTTATAATTGTTATTATTCGCGTAACACGCGTAACAAATCCATTTTTCTTCCATCGGTATCCGGGAAGCGTGTAAATAACAAGACGTTCGAGTCGTAGCCTTTGATTTTTTGCGATCTTTGACCCCCGAGATCCGTTTTATACTACATAAATCAATGACTACATACCATTAGTAATGTTCAACGCGCGATGAATTAATCTTTCATTCCTCAGTGACGGGGGAGTGTATAAATAATACGCCAGCTACGACTCCATTACTTTAATGCAGAAATCAAAAATGAATATTATTAACGCGTCGGAGGCTTCGATCTTTCGGGATATTAAATTCTAGAAAGCTAACCATTCGTCGAATCGACGAACACTGATACCCATATACTGATTATTTTTAGCATGTTTTTTATATAATTTAGTTATTGAATAAATATAATAAAGAAAGAAGAAATCACAGTAATTTTAACATACTTATGAACATTTTATACTATAATCGCCGGTTCGACGAATGGTTTAAAACTTAGTTTCAAAACGGTGTAAAACTAAAGTTAGTATTCTAGAACTAATAACCGCGATATAAATTACACGCTTGGCAGCGGGAGTTCTACGCGCGAGATAAAGTAAAAGTTTCTCAACTTCGGTGATATTTCGAGTAAGCGAGACCCTGTATCGGGCTCGGTAACGTTTCATATCCTCCGAATTGGAAGCATTCCCAATGTGCAAACTTTCCTAATCCACGTCGGCCCGATATACGCGTAGAAGGCGCTAACGCGAAATTTTGCGAAGCTAACGAGCGGCGTTTCGCGCGCAGTGTACTATCCGCCGGACGAACGATCAGAGACAAGACCTCGTTAGTCTCGTTAGCGTTACCGTCGGTCGAGGCAAACAGTAACCCGCGCTACGTCGAGGGGTAGTCGAAGCGAGTGCTACGGGCTACAACCCCCTGTAATTTATCGCTGGCAGGACGGACTGTAATAACGATGATATCGGGGCAACTTCTGGCTTGATTAAAGCTTTCGTTTATCGGGACGCCCGGCGTCGCCCCCTTGACTCCGTATGGAAATTCACCGGGCAGCGCTCTTTCTTTTGCCTCGTCAATTTACCTATTCTCGCTCCTCGAGCAAACGTCCGTCTCGTTAGTTAGTTACAGTGGCGAGGTAAAGAGTTAAGTAGGCTGTTCGAATTTGAGCGCGATAGCTGCTGCGACGTTACGAACTGAATTTATTTTTTTATTTTCCGTCGCACGTAGACAGTGGACTCTTTTTTTTATCTACTCACGTTTTTTGGTGGTAGGATAACAACCGTAAAACCTGTCCCTCAGAAATTTTCTTCCGTAATATATTGTTACGAGGCGTCCAGTATTGCCGATAGGCAGTTGTTAGTTGCCGGGCGCCGAGATTCAAATTATAAATATGTCAGTTGTTGTATTTGAGTTCTGATAAAGGACGGTTGTGTTCTCTATATTTTAGCAATAAACGTTACTTTACAAATATGCCTATTTCGCGGTCGCGTTCTCGCACGATTCGTAACAATATGTATAATTGGATTATAGTTTTATTTATAATTTAATTATAGTTATCGAGCTAACGCGAGAGCGTTGAAAACTAAAAATTCGCGTAACAGACAGTTAAGCCCGGACGACGTTGATCTCGGTCAAAGCGTTTACTCTACGCTTCGCAAGCCTGCGCTTCGTCGGCTCAAAGACGAAACGCAACACGCGGCCGGAGTAAAAAGTTCGAGGCAGGCAATGCTTCTCGACTTTCGTTAAAGTGGCATTACGGGGCGCTGCCGTCTGAGAAGTTTCGACTCGCAACCCGCGCAACGAATGATATATCGGCGTTGCCGTAGAGCGCATTGGGTTAACCGTTGTTCCCGGGGTAAGTGCCCACTCGCCGTGGCACGAATATTAAATTCATCATTCGAGCCTCGTTTGCGCGAGAATTCATGGAAACTGCGTTTAACGTAATGACTCTTTGCCCGTTTGCACGCCAGTTCTGCGAGTGACAGCCGGTCCGTCGAGAAGCTGAGAGGGGGGGTGGGGGCTTCCCGTGCATTGTAATTAATTCGTAGCCACCGATGGCGACCGTGTACGCATAATTAGCATTACCTGCTAGGCGTTGATAATTAACACCTGCCTGGTCGAACGAGATTTCTGTATGGCTTCTGTATTGTTCTTGTTTCGCAAAACGTCGCGCCTCTGCGGTTCGTTTGGACGTCGTTAAGCGTGTTTTTAATAATAGTATTGACTGTCGAAACGAAAAATCGTTTCCCGAGATCAGAGGATAAGATGTGAGAATAGCGTATTTATTTTTGGTCACTCGTTTATCGGTAGCGTTTGCATAACAAATATTGTAGATCCAGAATACCGTTATCGTTCATCGCGTTGTATTCGTTGACGTCGCGTTGATTAAATTTGTTTAGGAAAATGTCACTCGTTTAACTGTTTCGTTTCGAGGATTATTATCACGCGATGTGATATAAAATTTCAGGCTTTGATAGGAATGAATATTATATTTTCACGTTTCGTCTTCCAATGGCAGGATATCTTTCGAAATTTTTCTTCTCGTATGTTAATTAACGTGATATGTTTATTATTAGAGATCGGTTTATATAAATTCGAGCATGGAAGATACATACTAAAAAGGGTACAGGCTGATTGTCGGAGCTCTCTATAATTATATTCTTCTAGCTTTTAAGAATGCTTTAAATAATCGACCAAATATAATGGATTCAAATTTCCATGTTTGACCATCTAAACGTAACGATCTTACTAAAATTCCAAAACAGCGAAAAATAGATTCAACCGAATATCTGTACGAAAACAAATGCGCGGTTTCCTTGTCGTTTATTAAACCTGGAGCAGATCTCGTGTAGCTCGAGTTTCGGAGCTAATCAAAATCAAGGCGGTTTATAACGGAACGCGACGCTCGCGCCGGTACTGCTTGCCCACCCTTAAGCTTTACGTATGTAAATTCAGGCCTTATCGCGAGTGTACGTACCGCGAGAAGCGGTACACGTGTCGACTGGATGTACGCGCATACATCGTACAGACAGCGTCGCGTGTTAACCGCGATGTAACTCGAGGCTTTCCCCGGGCTAACGAACGGTTTTGCCGAATCTCGACGTTTCGCTCGCAATTTGACGAAACCACGCGAAAAACGCTTCGTGAATTTTATCGATGGTACCGCATGGTACCGTGAGATAAGTGATAATCGAAAATAATAAATTCAACGTTTGAAATGGTACGATAATTTAGGAGATTCCGGAAAAGATACAAGGTCTACATAGTCTTGCGTAGATGTACTTGGCCCGGGACAAGACCTTGTCTCTTGATATTCATTTTGGTACTCTTTAAATTGGACCAGCCACGCTATGTTTACAATATTTATTATCTAGTCCTATCTATCTATAAATGCTTCAAAGAATCCGTCGTACTTAGTCATTCATTTCAACGTTAAATCTTACTTACACGACAAGTACGAGTATACGCGTCGTTACGTATACTTTCTCAACCTTTCTCCGGAAGACGTCGGTTCACCACATTTCCATCAACGATCGACCATCGTGCGTCGGCTCGCGTCTCCCTCTCACCGCCCAATTAACTCCAATTATCTCGAAAGAACACGGCAGAGCCCTCCCGGTAATTCGCGCGCAAACTTCGATTTCCGTGGGGACGAGGAAACTTCTCGAGTACCGCCAGACGAAAAGAATATACACCCCCAACGTTGATAAACCGAACGATGTCTTCGGGCTTCGCACGTCATCCGTACTCTCGCTCCGTCCATCTCCTCTCCATCCCCCTCGGAGACTCTCTTGACGCAAGATAGCCCCGAAGATGAAGCGGAAGATCCTTTTCTTCGAGCGTCGCCCGGCAGAAAGGCGCACGTGCGCCGGATTAAAAAGCAGACGGAAATTATGGCGGCGGAAAAGCCGGTGATTCCATCCCCCGGACATCCCATGGGAGAGAGAGCTCGCGTCGCCGGAAATAAAGGTGCCAACCTACCACGGCTGTAGGGAGTGGTTAAACTCACTGCCCCTGTCTCTCTCTCTCTTTCTCTCTCTCTCCTTGGTAGGGGTAGTTTGCGCCCTTACTGTCTGCGTGTCTTCCCCCTTTTCGGTGGCCGGGCGCACGTGTTGGTCCCTGGGTGATTTAGTGCCGGGACGACACAGAGATCGGGAATGTTGTTCCACGGAACTCCCGCGCATCGAGTTCCGTCAACCTCGATCGTCTAGTCGGGGATAAGGATACATCGAATCTGGGGGTGTCGAGAGCGAAATAATTACCGTTTTATGGCTCGTGTTCGGATCAGGGTAAGCGATTCGATCGAAAAACTATTTTGTGGTTCTTTGGTAAGGAGGCTGTTGACGGCTAAAGGAAAGTATTGCGGACGGGGGTTGAAAATAATTCGTTAATTAAATACGGATTTATCAACTGTCGTTTGGTTCATAATTATAGGAATAATCGAGAGACAAGGTATATTGTCTCGGGCCAATTGCAAGTACGCGAGAACTAAACCTTGTATATTTTCAGAAAAGAACAAACGGGGTTTTCGGGGTTCTGTTATTTCAAAGTTTCCTAAATATAACTAAATAAAACTACGTCCGACGAATATCTGAAACACCGAACTCTTGAAACATTCGGAAAATCGAGGTGAAATATATGAAACCAAATCTATCTCGACTCTGATAGAAAACACACCGAGCTACCACAAAAATACCGCTCGCGTTATTCCACTTTCAACTAACGTCCAATAAGAAACGTCCAAACTGCCGTTTCGCGTGTGCAAGAGAAAAACCTTCGCCCAACGTTCGTTTATTCCGTGCCGAAAGAGTTTCCGGGAAGTACCCAAATCTGGGTCACCCGCAACGTTGTTTCAACCCACCCCATTTATTCTACCGTCAGCCCCGAGGATTCCCCTGACGGAACGCATCGGCGATTTTAAAATGCACCGATGCATCGCTCAGTTTCCCCCGACGGGGTATCGGACGAACAATGCCCGGAGCCGGTTCGTCGACCCCACCGCATTACGTGCATTCCGAAAAATCTTTGGGCGCATACGTCTATGCGAACCCCAGCAACGCGAGCGTTTACACGAACGAGGCCCCCGCATAGCTTCGCGCGGGGACACTAATACACCCGCCACCGCCGCCCCCCTGTTCCGCGTTACAGGGAAAGTCAGTCGATACATTGCGGAGAGGCTGAGCATATTCGATTAAGCGCCCTTTGCGAAACCATCGGGAACTAATGACAATTCGGGAGAGAAGCGGGAACGGGAGTAAAAACATTTTTTGGGGACGCGGATGAAGCTGTGTGGGGCGTGAGGACGAACGTCGAAGGGACACCGCGAGGGGCCGAATAAACGACAACGGGTGAATAGAGAAAATTCTCCCCAAGGGTTTATCTCGCGTGATTCTGACGTACCTCGAGTATAATCGGAGTCTCGCGTTAACCCTTTGACCGCGAGAGGCGTGTACTGTTCGCAGAACTGACGAAGGCATCTGAGGCGGTCCGAAAGCAAGAGTGGGTTCGCCTATCCCCACTTTTAACGCCCTTTCGGCCCGCCGTTTATTATAGTAGTAGGAGTCCTTTTTGCGCGAGGGACAGGTAAATCCTAGTTAGGGGTAGTTTACAGCCCGATTTTATTAGTGTGCGTGGCAATTTGGCCAATGGCGAAAATGTTTGTGTCCCGTCCCTATGGTTGTGTTGGAATAGGCAGGACCCAAATGCTACAACCGATAAGGGCGCATTTTTCTCAGGTGCCTTCTTCTGATCTGCGAACAGTACAGGGTGTCTCGTAAATGGCGGCATCGACGATGCCGTGCAAGAGTGTTGTCGCGGTCAAAGGGTTAATCCCTTGCACTACGCGGAACCTTGCGGAAAGGCAGGCCCAACGCGGCTGCCTCAATTGTAGCGGCTGGCAATGAATTTGAATCAAAGACTTACCGTGAGAAGCAACGCTACGTTCTAGCTAGCACGGGGACACACAATCCCATTCGAAACGTTTATACTTGGCACGTAAATTAAAACCACGAGTCAGATTCGTGACATCCGTGTTTGGCCTAAAATTTTCATCGCGAGTCAGACTCGTGAAAATAGTGCAAGGGGTTAAAGTTGCTTCGCTCGCCACTCGTTTGTTTGCTTTGCTCGACGATCGACAGTGATTAGACAGTCGCGGAGACATACCTGTGGAAACTGAGCAGTCTCGAGTCGAATCCACTAAGAGTCCACCGACCTTAACGATAATATTCCAATGTTCCGAATTGCAAAGATAATACGACGTTAAGACGATCGGAGAGGTCTCGATGGCGTTCCAATTTTTAAATTGAAATAAAGATACGATATCCCGATGGTTAATTCGCGTGGTACCGGGTACACCTGGAAAGAGCTCGTGGCCCGAATTGAAATGAAAGTGTGATACCAAGCTTTCGTTCGACGTTATCTCAATACGTTTTGAGTATGATTGGACGTATCTCGATAGTACTCCCGTGATCCGAATTGAAATGAAAATGTGGCATTAAGGATTAACAATTTCACGCGACCCAAATACGTTTCGAGTACGATCGAACGAGGGTCCATAGTACTCCGATTATCCGAATCGTGACGAAGGTACGATAAGCGTCCGTTAGGTGACAAGACGGACGGTATTTCGTTTCGAAGAATACCTACGCGTTGTAACAGTTTCCTCGGCGCAAGATCGATGTTGCCTTACCATTCTCCCTGTACTTATCGTGTTTAGTTATTTTTACACCCTCGCTTTTACATCCTTCCTCTCCGCTCCTTTCTTCCGACCCGTCAAGATCTCCGCTTTTTATGCTCTCGTCTAGCGCTGACGCCTACCTCGATCACCCATTTTCTTTTTCTTTCGGTTTTATTACTTACTCTCTTTCTTCCTCGACTTACTTCTCCCTCCACTTTTAGCTCCGCCTCCCTTCTCTCTCCCTCTCCCTCCCCTCCCCCCTCTCTCTCGTTCTCTCTCTCTTTCTGTCTCTCTTTCTCTCTCGTTCATGTGCATTTATACCAATGAACGTTGGTACGACAGAAATGTTGTGCCAGTGACCGCTTCAGGTATCGTGGAACAATCCAGCAGGAATTTCGAGCGAGGAGCGAAGAGAGAAACGGAAACGGAAAAAGGAAAAGGGTTGAAAGACAGAGGGAGGGCTAGAGAGAAAGGAAGTCGAGTGGGGATGATCAAACGCGCACCCTTTTTTTCGGCGACGCGGTTTAACGAGCTGGCATTTATGTACACGAGAATTTCGTCGGGGTGTCGGGAGGAAAAACTTTCTCCCCCCCACCACCCTCGTTTCTCGTGCTTTCTCCGCGAGGTGCTCCAGAACGTTTAAGACCCTTTCCCGGATTCGTCCTCGTTCGCCCCCTCGGGTTATTTTATTATTCGACGACAATAACTTTCCTTGAAGCCACCCCTACCTTGGGCGCGAGAGACCCTCTCTCGAGTAATCGCCCCTTCTCCCCTCAAACGCGGAGCGTACAATCTCAGCGCTCTTCTCTCTCTGTTCCACGAACGCACCCCGTCGACGTTCGATTAAACCGTGGGCGGGGGATTCGTCGCGATAAAGAGGAATATTAATACAAAATTAAAATTGTATGCGCTGGCTCTCGGAAATGTACGGACATTTTTCATTTTCTCATAACCTTTGACGGGATGCAGATGCTATGATCAAATGTTGCGCGAGCTTCGTTCAAAGGTTTTGAAATCACTTTTGAAAAAATGGAAATTTTCAATGTTACGACTGAATTCGCGAAGGGCGTGATTTTAAAATGGTTTAAAATCTAAAATTCGTTTACCTCTATGTATATAAAAAATTTAATTAAATTGATTCGTCAGTCCAGGGGGTATCTGTCTTTATCACATTGGCTGCCACCGTACAAAAATAATATTACTACCAAAGTGTCTTACCGTAAATACCATTTTATAGTGATTGTCAAGTATGCATTGAATCACCGGTGGTACACGCGGCTTCGTATTAAAAAAACATGTGAATCTCTGGTGGGTCACGCGTGGCTTCATATAAAAAAAACATGTGAACCACCGGTGGGCCTCACGGCAACCAACGTGTTAAAAATGCAAAAAACAGTTCATTTTTAATCATACATCGAAATCTCGAGCGTTTACCGCACCTTTACGGAATTTTACCGTAATTACGAAGATCCACACTTTTTTAAATTCCGTTAAACGGGTAGAACCGCGAAACGTTTGGACGGCGCCCGTTCAACAATTAAAATCTGAACGACGCAAAAGTTTTGTGCGCTCGAATATTTATGAGACCCACCGTATACGTTACCAAGATTCAGCGAGAATATACGACAGAAGGGACACGCGGTATTAAATGATTCTTTTAGCGGAGATATCGACGCGACACGACTCGTCCCTCGTCTCTTTCCGCCTCCACGAGAATATCTTCGCAGATTCTAAAATGCGACGCAGAATCCCATTCGAGGTCCCACGAGGATATTTTTACGAGACGCGTGGATGACGGCTATGAAACGATGTGGTATAAGAAAACCTGACGGTGAGCCGAGGAAATCACGTTCCCCTCCCGAACACCGGGAAAAACGCATTTTCCAGGAGTTTATGGCTCACCGTGGAAATAAACCTGGACCTGTCGGGCAGATGGGAACGCGATTTTACGATTAATCTCGTCACGTGCTCCGGAGACCGCGTAATAACGAAAATATTGTGTCGCGACGCTCGACTATGATTTATTTCCTGTCACTTCGCGACATTTCTTTGTGGTTCAAACGGTGACGAAGAGTAATATTTCATCGTAATCGATCGACATTATTTCCGACAATACGTTTATCGTCAATTTTTCTGCACGTAACGTTGATCTTATCGTAACGGTTTAAAGGATCTAATATCGAGAAACGATGTACGGAGAAGTACGGACTTAAGTAACCTACTGTAAACAGAGCTGAGTGGAATTTAAACTTTGTCTGCACAGTCAAGTAAAGTATATTATAACTAAAAAATTGCACAACATAAATTCATAAAACAAAATGTAGAATGATCTGCATTAACACTAGAACTACCAGACCAGTCATTTTGACTGGTTTGACATTTTTGTTTAAGGCTACACAAATTTACCATCTTTAAGTATACGAATGAAGATATTTCTTCAGGTAGTGTGAATATGTATAATTTTAAGCACATACTTTTAAACTATTTAAAAATTCGTAAAATTGGTAAAAAAGATTGTAGAAATAGGTATACATTAATCGTCGGTAGTTCTAGTGTTAAATTTCAAGCATTGCACGTCTTTCGGAGGTGTTCGTGCAGCGACGAGTACATTCGTCTGGCGAACTCGAAAGATCGATCGACCATTTGTACTACGATTTTTCATCGATCTCGTCGCTCGCTTCGTTAAATTGCGCGTTATTGAGCGAACTCGGAGAAAACGGAAAAAGAGAATGACAATACAAAAGGTAAGGATATTGCGCTCCATATTCGAGTGGAAGCAAGCAACCCCAGTGACGAGCGTTCATCTTTTTGTTTTCAAATTACACGACACGCCGTGGCAGGCACGCGAATATTATTCGTATTCAGTTGAAAAGGAAACCCGACGTGAAAAGAACCATGTCACGGGATCCGCTTTTAAATGTATCGAGATGCCGCGTCACCGTTAGTATTCAAGCGCGGATTAAAATAACGCGAAAAGCCAGCGAACGTGCGTCGCGAGCGAATATAAATTAAACATCCCCCCCCCCCGTGCCTCTCGATCCATTATTTATCTAATAGCGGCGACATCGAGCGCCGATGTTTTATTCAAAGTGTCCCGCAATCCCGACGTTTCATCCGAATCGACATCGTTACGGACGAATTAAAGCGCGCTTTAACGATTCTCCCCTGTTTTACGCGCATTCAATTTGTATTCGTTCGACAGCGCATCGGTAACGCGTCCTACATTTAAGATAGTTTCTAACACGGCAGAATTGTGTTTCTTTAACCCCGCATGTTTAAGCGAATAACTCTACAAAGTTTTTAATTCGTCCCTAGATGTTACGATTGAACGATCGAACGATCGTACTGATAATTCAATGATGGTAACGATTGATCCAAATTTTTTAAATCTGGAATTAAAAATGTTTTAAATTATAATCTTATGGCAACATACCACGCCATATTATGACAATTTGCATCCATATTTTAGTTCCGGCAAAATTAAAAAAAAGAAAACTAATTTTTGTTAAAAGTGTTGAACCATTCGAGTAGGACAAATTTTTTGGCCATTTCAGAGTTAGTCTTTTAACAATTAAAGTCATCCAATAGAATGAATAGTACCAGCGTTAATTCAATCTTTACCTTGAAACATGCTAGTGCGTGGAACAGGAACATCGTAAATCCCAACCCGACCAACAATTCAGAATGACTGATCGCATCTTGAAATTCATTCGCGTTTAGCACGTCACGTTAATAAAAAAACAAAAAAACAAAACGAATTCCAGTCCCAAAATGATCTCGAGGGACACCCCGTAGGCGTTTCGAGGTTACATTTGTTTCGAAGATCTGGGTCACGCGTATCACACTACTCCGAGCTGTTTGAGAGGGAACAACAGTGAACCAAGGCTCCGATTCCTCGTCGCTCGCGTCGACGCGACGGTAGCGCGAAAACGTTCCGACCTCTTCCACGTTCTTTGTCATCCTTCACCGGTGGGGGGAAACAGCCGGAAGTGCCGGGTCTCTTATATTTAAAAAACGAAAACACTTCGCGCCTCGCGCGTTTTCCCGCGCTCCGAGCCATGCCGACCTCGCTTGGAACTCCGAACCAGTTGTTTGAGGATTTTACCGAAAGTTTAACGAGAGTCCGTGCTTTCGATGTCGGCGAAGAGAGACGGAGAGACACGGATAGGGGAAGAGGGTGGGGAGTGAGAGAGAGAGAGAGAGAGAGAGAGAGAGAGGAAACCCGAAAAGCGTCTGGACGAGCGAAACTTTTCTCTCATTCCACTCGTCTCTCGGAAGTCGAATGCCTTTTTAACGAGGATCGTTAGTAACTTCCGAACTTCCCCCGAGGAAACTTGCGAGCGCGATTAATCGCGGATCGACGTGGCGGTGTACACGGCTACGGACGTTATTCAGCGTTAAGCGTAACTTTGTGCTTTACACCTTGACGGAACTTATCGCATATACGAGTGCCGCGTCTTGCGAGAGAGGCCATTTACTCGCAAATTTACGGCTACGGATACGTTTCGCGCGTACAGTTCTAAAGCGATACAACTGGAGAAGTAAGTTCGTCGGGAAAGGCGTAAAACCATTTGTCGACTTGGTAGAATCTTATTTATCGACCAAATAGTATTGAGAAAAGGAGTATAATTTAAAAAAATTAAAAGGTCTAAATTTGATCGAATCATACTGAATTTACTCTACTCGGCACGATGTTTAAGAAGGCTATTGAACATTTTCGACCACCACGAAAACCCCAGTTTGTTCTTTTCTGAAAAGATACAACCTACGGTTAATAATAGCTAAAGAATTCCAAAGAAAACAAAAACTTTTCCAAGTCATTTTCTCAGACCGTAGAAAATTTCTGGCTTCAAGGCCGCGTCTTTGACCGCGGGCTCAGAGTTGATCGATTATACCCTCCTCGCGTTGACTCTACCCGGGGAATTTAAACTCTCCCTTTGATAGTTTTACGGCATTAGTGGATGCAAGATCGTTCGACGAAGTATGCGAACGAGAGGAATGTCGCGCGAGCAAAAGCATTCTTAAGCCCCCCGACTAATATTTCCATTTTCCACGTTTATTTTTAAACCCGCTTCTCCGTTTCTCTCCACACCCGCGCGTCTCTCGTTGGGTGGTTTCCGAATTACTCGCGACAAAACAAACGCATTCAAACGAAGCGCCTGCCGTCCACGAACGGCAAAAATGAACTAGATCCTTCTAATTGAAGCAGCGTCGCGAGCGTAATCGCGAGGACGGCTGACTCACGCGCGACTATCTTTGGATTCAATTATTTCTTGTTTTTCTCCGTCTCCCGACGCGTCGTCGGGAATCATCCCTTGCTGCCGAGGGGAGATTGCCAAAAATAACGCGTGATTCTTACGACGCGCGAATACAGTGACGCGCAAACGCGTTGTTCCCATTCGCGCGGAATTAGCAGTTACAGAGGCATCCGTCGTCGTTGATTTTCTATCGTTTCTCGTGCCGATATTCTTTAGGGAGTGCAAGAGTGAATAAAAATTCGTTCACACTTATTATCGTTGAATTAAGATTCCATCGATTTCTAGGATACTCTTTCAATCTCGTGAGGCAGCGTGCACGAAGCAAGAAATAATATTAATACGTACCGCGGGAATTTTAGAAGTTAATAACGATCATAATAATACGTAATCCATACGTCATAATGGATTACATCGTAAATCTCATCATGCGTAATATTACGATTATTATGAACTTCTAAAATTCAAACGTATTAAAATTCTTTTTTCGACATAATCGTGTAATTTGTAAATCTAACGATATTATCTTCCCCGGGCTTCTTTTGAGAAACGAAGCTTTCCAAAACAATAGTCACGAACAATCGGCTGGAACGGTACGCAGAACCCAAGTACAAATAGACGAGATTCCACATACTTTCCAACGATTACGATAAAAAATGAAATACAGCGACGTAATAACTAATAAACGAAACGTTTCGCGACACATGGGTCCCCCTCTCCATCGCAATAACGAACCATACCCACCGAGAGCTTTAAAGGGCGATCGTAAGCTCGCCCTTACTCCGCGATCGAGCGCCTTTACGCTGGCAATACATTTTTCCAAGACTTCTGTACGCGTCATCGGAGAGCCATCCCCCGACCCAAGGGAGCGATGTCACCGATTCATCGTAAGTAGAGTTTGCTTATAAGGGCCGTCACCGAGGGGTGAGTCAATTGCCTCGAGAAGAATCGGCACGATCCAACTTCCCGTTTCGCGCACTTTCCCTCGTCCGGGAGTGGCAGCGATAAAGTACACGGGGTACATCAACTCGCGGCAAAAGCGAGCATGCTCGATTACGATTTTCGTCAGCGCCCGATACCGACGGCGAATTCAGGATTATGGATCGTCGGTTCCCATTCCAATTGTCAGGCAATGGACGCGCCATTTGTAATCCGTGCGGGTTTCGATTTCATTTCCGAGTCGCGGAGTTTCGATCTCATTTCCGAGTTAAGCCCCGAGGGAGCACGATACCTGTAGTTTTTATATCCCGTATGTGGGAGCGGATAAATTAACGGGTTTCTAGTTTCCACACGGAAATGCGCGTCGCGCGAGTAATTTCGAACTCACTTTCGTCGTTTTCCTTTTCCCATTGCTCTGTATTATATTTAAAACAAAAGGGCTCGAACACCGAGTTCGGTTTTCGGGTCAGCGCAGCTCTTCATAAATCTGTTTAACGATCGCCCGCGTCCTTCAGAAATGTATTTAATTATGCATTTTTCGGAAGCCTCTTACAAATCTCTCGAATTAAAGAATTAAATACCAACGGTGGAGTTCATTCGGGCTCGAGGCTTTCGCGAGTAATAACGCGTGCGCTTTAATATAAAATACTCGTTTCAAATTTACCGAATTAGACACACGCGCACCTGTCCGTCGAGGCATAGGTGCATGACGAGGGTTACGAGGAGTTTCCTTTCATCATTGTTCCGTCAGGACGACGTCGAGGCTCGTTTTCGCGTCGTTCCTTTCTAGAATCCCGCTCCGCGATCTCGCGACAAAAGCGTTCGGCGTAATGGACGCCGTATCATTGGCCGCGACGCGTTTGCCTCTTTGTCGAGGTACGCCTTCGCGAACCAAGATTCTCGCGAGCGTCTTCCGATTCGGATTTAATGACGTGGAATGAAATGCATCGTGAATGGCGGGGACCTGTGACACGAATCAAAAGTCGCCCAGACAACTTGCGCGCCTCTCTCCCTTCGTCGTCTTTTCTTCGTTTCTTCTTCTTCTTTTTTTTTTTAAAGCCGCCTTTCAAAAAGTACATTCCCCTCGCGTTTCGCGTGGATTCGACGCAGTCGTCCTTTCGTCCCGCGCGGAGTGACTCGAACTAATTTAGAAAAATTCTTCCCTTCGAGAGCCGTGTTTTGAGCTTGCATTAGAGTCTCTGGCAATGGAACGTTTGTTAACGCGTTGCCTGACAAGCTGTATTTGACTAAGCGTTATTACCACGGTGTGTGTACTTGAACGGTATACGACAAAAGGTTTAATATGTCGTGAGTGGGCAAGGATAGTGACACAACTCGAAAATTGACATTGTTGAGGCTATCGTGAAAATATAGTAAAAATAATTATGTTTGGCGCTGTGTTCACATCGACGTAAGATTCATTATCGTAAGTTCTAATAGGTAAGTCATAGTTGTTACAATATACGAACGGGTAGATTGTAATCTCGATCAACGGGTGATCGGAAATCCTGAAAGGGGAAAGCCCACTTTTCACTTTGTTATCCGGTTTCTTTTCAATTTTCCTCAATGGCATTTTTTGGTTTCATTATGCATCGAGTGCAATCAGCTCCCACCGGTGCTAACTAACCGTCCAAGATTCGATTCTACGCGCTCGCGTCGCTATCTTGTATCTCGTCGGAGGGAGGGAAAGAGAGAGAGGGAGATACATATTTAGAGAGATGACAATCGAGACAGAATAACGATTAAATTCCCCGTTCAAAATCCATAATACGCGGATCCAAGTGATTCGTGGCACAAGAGACCGGATAAACGGAAAAATTAATACTCGCGAATTGCGATTTACGATCCGACAGCGACCGAAGTTTCCCCGTTGTCGGAACGATACGAATACGAAATCGTATTCCCCGTTTCCCCCTTTATTCGCCTAAACCTCCGGCCGACGGTACTGAGCCAGACATAATTTTCTTTTTTTTTAAATTTCCTTCGAAAGCCTCTCTCCCCCACGGCGAATCAATTTTCTAGCGCGGGCAGCGAGCCAATCGTTTGGGGTAGAATTTTCCGAAGGTACACGCGCTGAGGTCGAGTTCTCGCACTCGAGAGGAAGTAGTCGAGGTAGAAGAGGGGGAAAAAGAAAATAAACACGCGGGTGAAGGATGAGAGCGGGAAGGTCGTCCTTTATACCCTTCGGTGATTCTCTCTGTCTAGGAAAAGCGTGGCGCGCTGACAGACGCAAAATAATTGCGCGGTTAACCCTTTGTCACCGAAATTTCTATGGGGAAAAAAGCGCGAAGAAAATCATCGTCTTTTGTCGTCGAGACTTCGCGTTTTCAGGCCTGTAGGAGACGAGAGAACGAGTATCGTTTTGCGATTCCGTATATCCCTCGATGATTAATACCATTTCTTTTATGTCTCACCTACCACCCTCCGTCTGCGATCGGAGCGCGACTTGGTGTACGAAAATTTTCGTAGAAAATCACGCGCTCCTCTCGGAGACGACCGAGACAATCGCATTCGTTTCCTATTGTTCGTTCAACGTCCTATTGTCCGCTCCATAAACGAGGAGCTTCGCGTAGCAAAACGGAGTACGGCAAATAGAATAAGAAAACAAGGAGCAGACAATGGTCGTAGGTATATGTATACTGTACTTTTTCCAACATTATTTCGTAGCGAGGCAGAGAGAGAGAGAGAGAGAGAGAGAGTGAGGGAGAGAGAGAGAAAGAGGAAACAGGAGGAGAGAAACAGACAACCACAACTCTTTTTCTCGCTCTCTCCCATTCTCGCGTTTGCAGAGAAAGATAGCGGGCGCGAGGTGTCGATTATTTCTCTCTCCTTCTTTTTTCTTCTTCATTTTTTATTGCGAGTTGCTTTCAATTTCGTTCGACGTACACCTACAATATGGGGTCGAGACCCCTCGTATTGGAAATCGCATCGTCCGTTTATTCGCGCGTAACAAAAACGTTGCCCCCGTCGTCTTCCTTTTCTTTTTCGTGCGTGGCTCTTTCCCCATCTTACTCTCCTCTTCTCTCTCTCCCTCTCTCTCTCTGTTTCTCTCTCCGTCCTTCCCCGAGCCCCGGTAACGAGGGGTGAGCTCGATATTTCAGGCAAATATGCGCGACATTCGTCGACGTCCCAAGCCCCGAACCAATCGTCACTGAAAACTTCGCTCCGACGAACAGTTTCCAAGGACTCCGCCGCCGCCTCGGTCGCCGTACACAATTTGAACTTTCCTTTGAAAAACTTTTAGTTCGTTTTCATCCCCGCCGCGATACGACGTTTCGCGTCGTCGCGGAGAGACAGAGAAACCATACGGGGCGACGATGTTGGCGCGCGCGAGAGAGACAGAGAGAAGGGGACCGGTGGCTAGAGGCGGGGAGCTTTAACCACTCACGAGCGCCAGTGTTTCGTTGGTAAAAAAAAAAAGAAGGAAGGAAGAAAAAGAGAAGCACTTCGCGGCTTCCACTTTAATAAAACACGAAAGCTCTCGAGTGTCGGCAAAAGTGCGACATTCGATACGTAATCTCGAAAATGGAGGCAATTAATACCGAGGCCCCCGCATTTCCCGCGGGGTCGGCTCACGGAGATACGGAAGCGCGTGCGCGCGACGCTCGGCGTCGCCGATACGGGAGAGAGAGAGATGAGTGGTACGGTTCTTTTGTTCACTCACCCTTTCGTCCGGCAAGAAAGTTAATTAGAGAGAAAACACGATTCGCGGAGTACAAAGTATGACCGGCGGACCGTTAACGAAGACGTAATTAATTCTATTACGATGTATCGAGCGCTTTGATGTCAACGTCGAGTCGCGATAACGACGATTAATAGCGTTCTTTCAGACGGATTCGTGTACGGGGTGTCCTTGAATTCAGGCTGAGAAAAATTATCCATTGCTTGCGATAAAGCGAGATAACGCGAGTTCGATCAACTTCTGGATTTCAACGGTGAATTTCGCGTTATTCGTGATAACCGATATCCGATAATAGCGAGTATGGTCGTCGCCATAGACGTTAGTCAATAATGCGATGCCCTTGGTATTAACGTGACGAATTGCTCGCGGGAAACGTTAATTAGTTTAAGTGCGGATACGCATCGTCGGATCTTGGGATTACCCGGGTCCCATTGAAATGGACCGAGAATAAATTCAAGATAATCCCGTTGTATTTTCCCGGTAATCCTGGCTCCGGGTCTTTAGAGAGAATGCGTAAAATTCATTGAATTCAACGAATCCCATAAAGTGTCCCTAAAAAATGTGCGTAGTTTTACTGCACGTTAAACGTTTATACGGACATTGTTACCGTTATGTTTCACGTTGAACAGCGTTAATCGTACCGGTAAAATTATCGAACGGTTCTCGAGGATATTGGATAAAATTACGTTTAAAGTATTTTCCACTCGATATACGTGTGCTTCGTTTCGTCTCTCAAATACAAAGTAGAGTGCGTTAATTAGGTATCGGAGATTATCAACAATTCCCTGGAATAACGGAAGCGATTACATTCGACGTACGTACTCCGCTGCTCGTTGTATTCTTTGCGATCGCTTATTACAATCTATCGACGACCCTTCGGCGTTATTCGGCGAAATTACGTTTCGAGTGCGATGCACTCGATATCGTTGTACTCTACCTTCTCTTTATCCCGTTGATCGGGCGTTACGGATTATCGATAAGTCTTCGGCGTATCGGATAAAATTGCATCCCGAGTATTCGGCACTCTACTTCCTTTTAAAATTTAAACCGCGTTAATTACGCGTATATAAATTATCGGCCACTCTTCGGCGTATCAAAGGAAATTGCATTCCGCGTATTCTTGCCTCTCCGTTTCCTCTTAAACCGAGTTAATCAGGCATTATGAATTATCGGCCGATCCTGGGAATATCTCCGCTACTACCATTTTCTCTCTCTTTTTTTTCTAACCATACCGCGATCGGCGTATTAAAAATTATCGACTGCTCGCCCGGCGTATCGAAGGAGATTATATCTCGAGCGCTGTACAACGAGGTTCGAGTGGGCGGCACTCGACATCCGTTTCTACGATTAACCGCCGCAAAAGCAACGCGTTTGTCCCCCTCACCCCCGCGATGCCCCCCGGGGGTGGGGGGAGAGAGAACGTTAAGAAGCTCTTCGGTGGCTTCGGTACCCGACTACTTCTCGAAAACGAAACGAAATCAAAGTGGTTCATCGAGGGGTTGAAAGGACCGCGAGTGAAGTACCCGAGGAAGACTCCACGGTTCGCCAGACTAGTTCCGTTCCCGCTTTCCCCTTACGCTCTTCGCCACGCTTCCATCCCCATTTTCATGACGCCCATTCGCTTGCCGATAAAAAAAAAAAAAAAATATCCTCCGAGGCCCCGCAAGTTGTAATTTCATTATTCTCCGTCGGAGGGAGGGAGAGAGAGAGAGAGAGAGCTGGACGAGAGTTTCACCGAAAACGTGAAACACGAATTTCCATATCCGACGGTTAGGCGCGATATAAAAGTTCGCCTTTGACGACCGTGCGATTTTTCTCGAGTGAGACCGAGCGAAACAGCCTTAACGTGATATTCGACGATTTTGCTTTTCTTTCGTTTTCTCTCCCATCGAATCCAATTGTGCCGTCGCGTTTAATTGGATACGAAAGACGTCCGACGGATTTTCTTTCATATATTCATAAAATTCAGATAAAACGAATCGCGTCGGGAGAGTAACAGTGAAATCCACGGAAATTCCGTCGCGATTTTACGGGACATCCGTCGAATACGTTTCGCGAGCCTAATTCAATCACGAAGCGCGCTAATTGCCCTAATCCACGTTGAGAGCCGATCGATCAACGATCGGACGGAAGATCGATCTATCCCGTGCAACGGACAAATGGATTTACATTTCGTCGAAGCTACACGCGTCAAGGAAGACAGTCCATTTACGATATCCCCCGATTCGTACTTATTAATTAGCCGGCCGATAGAAGATCAATAATTTCAATCCGAGCCCGAAGACACCCTCAACGATTCAACTCCCCTTTCCGGTGCAGTTATAACCGCATGCCTAAACTCGGTGGACATAAAAAAAAATGAAGAAGTTGTCGATCTTGTTAAAATTTGCCAAGCGTCAGCTCCAGACGCTACAGGGAGAATTGTGGTGATGCATCTTAAAGGGGAAAATACCTCCGTGTTTTGCCAGCAAGGTCGGTGGGTGGTGCTGGCGGGGGTGGCCGGCGGGTGAGGGGGGATGAGAAGCATACGCGGGCAAGTAGCCAAAAGGGTTCGATTGAGCACCCCTGGCGGTGGCGGGGGCAATGGTGGTCGTCATAGCAACCCTCCGAGCTCTCGCCCCCAGGCAACCCCTCGGATCTACAGGGTGGTTCGATCGATGCGAGAGTGCAACAATCGTTGCATCGAAAGGATCGGCGGGCGAGCTGCCGTTTGTTTCTTTCGAAGATTTTTCCAGCTATTTTTCGACGTTTCCTTTTCACTCCAGAATCTCAGCGAACTTTGCGCGTTCCTTTGACAATCGTTTCCTCGAGTTCCCCCGTATCGGCAGACGTTTATCGTGCCTTCGATGTATTACTCTCGCAATCTTATATCCCCGATTCGTCCGATTCGATATCGTTATCTCGATCAAAAGATGAGAAATGGTGAGTCAAGAATTGGTACGCTCGTATCGACGAGTATTGCTCGGTACTTGGAATTTTTCCACGATTTATGGTAGAAGCTTGCCAATCGTTCGTTAGAAATTGATATGCATTGTAGCGGATCGTACATATTTCTTGAAATTTCCTTGTCTATACCGCCAAATACGCTCGTATTCCTCCTAATCGATACTACCCTCTCCAGCGAGCTAAGAACTAACAATCGTAATACCGCGCGCGTGTCTCCGACAACCTACGATCGAAATCGACGATTCTACAAATCGTTCGTTAAGCACCGCGTCGCAAAACAATTATCGATATCACGTACTCGTAATTCAAACTCTAATACCAATTCAAAAATACTCCCTCGAATCGTTCCGTATCCACGAGGCGCGCTGAAGCGTACGCGATACGTCGAGAGGGCGGAATAGGAGACTAGAAGAGAATCGCGAGTACGACTTCGAGAATTCGAGTGATTCACCTCGGGGCTCGTCGCGCAGAGAGCTTTCCACGTATTTCCCGTAGTCCGCTGCAGCACCGCGTTATCTTCGAGCAAAGCGCCGCTGAATTATTGAGCCGCGTCGTCTCCGACGCTTGGAAGAAGAATCGTCGTTTATCTTTTCGAGAGAATGCGCGCGCTTTGCTCCGAGGTCGACGAGCAACGCGACGACAACGACGAGGAGGAGGAAGAAGTAGTTGACTGGAAATGGGACCTGTGCCGCGTACGAGTAAGAAGCAGGGACGGAAAAAAGAACCGAACGTAACCGAAACCGAACCCGAACCAGCCAGGTTAGGAACGGAACGTATGCCGCTCGCGAGATTGTTCCGTTCCGAAGAACGTAACGAAACTGGACACTACGAGTTGTCGTGACAACTGGGCCCGGAACGTTCCGCTTGGTTCCTTCTTCGGAACGGAACAATCTCTCGGGCGGCATACGTTCCGTTCTTCGGAACAGAACGACTTCCCGAACGGCTCACGTTCCGTTTTTCGGAACAGAACAACTTCTTGAACGGCTCACGTTCCGTTTTTCAGAACCATTCTTTTCCCGAATTAAACTTGGCTCAAATTTTCTTTGCAAAATTGTGTAAGTTGCCACGCCCGTTGAATTTGTGTACGTTGACAGAGGAAATTAACAAATACACTTAACGAAAGATAATAATAAGCAATTAAATTAAATTGATCGTGTGTCCACGATTGTAAACTAATGCGCAGTAATAAATTCAACTGCGATAATTAGCAAAATGAAAAATATCTCATTATTTCAAATATCTTTCGGTGTGTTTCTCTGTTAAAACACGTGGCGCATCTTTCAAGAACTTGGTTGTTCATATAATGTTTATATTTGTTGTTGAAACCTGGCAGAACGCCTTCGAAGATAGTTTATAACTACCAGTTCGCCGAGATCGGTGTGCTTCCCTTGCACTCTCTTTCTTTTCATTCATTTCTGTCTCATCGTCAGCTTCGGCACAGCGTGTCAATGACGATTTACATGTAGACCTCCGTTCCCAGGTAAACGTCTCTCTCTTTTCCTCCTTCGCTCGCTCGCGCTAGCACTTTGATCGAGAAGCAGCTTTCCTATCCTCGCAGATGTTCAACCGCGACGGAGCGAGGAAGAAAGAGAGAAAGTCTTACAGACCTGAAGGTGCAAAAAGGTCGCTATTGTTCCGAGGGGCATCGGAAGACCTTAAGAAAATGTGCTAGTTTTCGGCTATGTTTCGTTTGCGCAGATTGCGGATGAAGAAGCGGAAGAACAAATAGTGAAGATATGAAAAAAAAAATGATTTTATTCCCAATTTTTTTTTTAATTACCCGACAGTATGTATGTATATATATTACCGTAAACGATGTGTGTATATGGATGTATATATTGTAACATCGACATTATACATATATATCAAACAACAATATGGAAATCAGCAAATCCACGAATTTTATGAACGTAAAAAAGGAAAAATATCGTCACCAAAAAATCAACGAATTTCCTTACGCTGACGGATGTGTTCATGTATTTATTTTTTCTCATATTTTTACTATTTAGTAGAAAGTGGTAATTGTAATTTCTAATTTCCACCCCGTGGATGACGAAGAGAGTTGCAGAGGGTGGTGGACTGTGTACCTGGGGTACCGAACTTTACCTTGCGCCCGAATTCCGCGAACCCGAGTGAGTCTGGCGACCAGATGTTTTATTGCCTATACCAACGCTGCAGAAACGTTGCTTCAAGGGGCATTGGAAGGCTTTAAGAAAATGCGCTCGTTTTTGGCGCCGATACTCTCTTTCCCTCGTCCGTCGCCTCTCACGTTTGCACTTGACCGAGAAGGGACGAGAGTCGGCACGGCGCGTGTTCACCCTGCCCAATTTTCGCTGTATGGGTCCCTCTGCCGAATGCCACATTTTTTTATGTTTTATTTCTACATTCCAGGAGTTTGAGACATTTAAAAATTGGGACACTTTTTCTTCAAAAATTACCAGCCGCGGACTCGTTTATCGTAGTAAATTTGCTTTCTAAGTTGAACATTTTTAAGTTAAAGTTGTTAAGTTCGAGTCGGAAAAGACTGTGGTTTGACGAGAATTTTCAACCTTGTTCAAAAAGTTTGTTCCTCAACGCATAATTCATAAAAATAAAAAAGAATCGTTAATTTGACTGTCAGAGCATAAATGTTGTCTTTACCTCCCTCGCTCCCCCTCGCTCGCACTTGGCCGAGAAGAAGGGACGAGAGTCGGTAAGGCGCGTCCCCACCCTGCCGCATTTTCGCCTTGTGGGTCCCTCCCTTTCCTACCCGCGCTTCGAGCGTGGGAGAGAGAGAGAAGGTCTTATGCCGTGGCAACCGGGAGTCGACACCTTAGACAATGAACGTGGACTCCAGATCTAAATTTTGTTTCTGTTTACATCACTCGTTCCCCCTCGGCCGAGGAGAAGGGGCGAGAGTAGGCAATACGCGTGTTCATTCTGTCATCAATTTCGACCGAATCGGTAACCCCAATGTCGTAGCGTCCCCTTGTAAAAAGGTGTTAAAAAATAATTAAAATAGGTTCATAGCTTCCGGTCGTGCATGTGCACTAAAGTTTGCTGAAATTATGTAAAATTCTCATTTTAACGATAGTTTTTAACGGACTTCGGCAAACTTTAAAGCATATACGCAACCGGAAGATATGAACCGCTTTTATTTATTTAAAACAAATAAAAAACGTCGGAACCGATTAAGCCGTTGTAGGGTAACACAATTTTGACGAGGAAAAGGCAGCTTGGAACCGTTATGCGGTGGCTCGTTTCGAAGAAATTGAGGCACAGGTCCTGGAATTTGCCCGCTCAGACTCACACGGTAGGCCCAAAATGACCGCGCCCGAATGCGCTGACCCGAGTTTTATGGTTCAATAGCATTACAATAACACGGTCATCATGCCACATAATGAGAGGGTTTTGACTAAAATTCAGGAACGTTCATCGCTGGCATAAAAGGACATAGAGAAAATAATAAAAGTCCGCCGAAAGTAAATGTAAAAGCTAGTCTACCTGTGTAGAATAATGGATGTACCGTGTATAAATCAAAGACCATTGCAAACAAAATAAATCTTTCAGTAATATTGTGTACAAATTTTGACTTTGAAAATCACGTTTCGAGAAAAACGCATTTGAAGTTTGATAAGGCATTTTAGAGGATTACAGATATGAAACAAATTGGTCTATAATTTCTGCAACAGTAGGTACTTTGGTAATAATTTGCCCAATACATTCTTAACATTATAAACTATCTGAAAATGCAACCAAAAAATCGATTTTTTGAACATTTTACTGTCGTGTACCCCCTTAAGGACTTAACTTTCCTTACTACAGTGAATAATGGAATGTAACAATGGAATTTTCTAACTAAAGTTTCTAATTAAATGTTTCTATCCCATATGGAATCATTACGTTTTTTGTACGTTAGATTTATAAGTATCCAATTATCCGCAGTACTTCGTTATTGGTGGAATTTATTACTGCGCATTAGTTAACAATCGTGGACACACGATCAATTTCATTTACTTGCTTACTATTATCTTTTGTTAAGTGTATTTGTTAATTTCATCTGTCAACGTACACAAATTCAACGAGCGTGGCAACTTACACAATTTTGCAAAGAAAATTTGAGCCAAGTTTAATTCGGGAAAAGAACGGTTCCGAAAAACGGAACGTGAGCCGTTCGAGAAATCGTTCTGTTCCGAAGAACGGAACGTATGCCGCCCGAGAGATTGTTCCGTTCCGAAGATGGAACCAAGCGGAACGTTCCGGGCCCAGTTGTCACGACAACTCGAGGTGTCCAGTTTCGTTACGTTCTTCGGAACGGAACAATCTCTCGGGCGGCATACGTTCCGTTCCTTACCTGGATGGTTCGGTTCGGTTTCGGTTTCGTTTTCCGTCCCTGGTAAGAAGCGCTTCGCGCGACTCGCGGAGACCGCGGGAAGAAGTTGGAATACGTGTTTCGCACGGGCGATGCTCATTTTAATTCTGGTTTAGAGGGGGGGAGAGAGTCATTCGGTCGAGAATTAATTTTGGTTTTTGATGACGCACGTAAAGCCGGGTACGAATGTGTAACGGTGGTATGTATGTATGTGTGTATGCGCGTAACGAACCCCGTATTGCAACTGCGTCGCAAATGTGTTAATAACGTATGGGAGAAGACACAATCGTAACAAATTAATTGGTGTCTCTTGTTGCATGTTGCGTTAATGCGCGCGTACGTTATATGTATGTCCGTACGTCTGGCTTAAACAATTGGAGAATATGATTTCTACACTTTTATGTATGGTGGGCTTACGAATAAAGTTTTGGAGAGAATTTAAATGGCGTGAAAGTTAATCCTTTTATTTTTTTTAAATCTCCGAGCTGGATTTACATTTTTTAATTTTTAACAAAGTTCGAACGGTAGGAGAATTAAATTAATTTAAATCGAATTAGAGAACAAGTGGATATCGTAACGCTTAAACAAGATTAAAATCAAAGTTAAGCGCCTAATTGGGAGGAACATTGCGAAGTTAATTTGAGTTGCGCGATATCGTGCGAGGAACATTGATCGGACCGAAAATAATTAACCCTTCCGACTACGTACACTAGATAACCCTTCATTAATAAAGTCACAAAGTTTCTTTGCTATTAACCCGACGCACATATTCAGCTATAGTTTCATGAATACCGTTCCACCACTCGATTAAACGTAATTTTTATTCCAGATTAAATTGCTTCGTTACGCTTTACCCCCGATAGCCCTAACGGCGCTTACGTCCACAGTACATTTTAATGAAAACCACCCCTTTCTATCAATCAATCTCTCCTGACTATCGTAAGGCGAGAAACTTCGTCTGCTTCGCGAGTAACGAGGAGTATCGCTCCGTTGATTACAAAATTTGCTAATCGATCAGAAAAGTAATAATCGCGATAGAAGCAACTTTTAAATTCTAAATTTTAAAAACATTCTGATTAACATATCGGATACTCCCAACTACAATCTCTCGCTGTGTTACACTTTAATTAAAATCTATCGCGATACCTGTACAACGTTATATTAGCCCCCCAAGCTCGACTTCCTGCCGGTAATTAAAAAATGCTAATTTATCGATCACGTCACTTTTCTTCAAGAATGGCAGGATCATTACACATTTTACGGACAGATTTCGCGAAGCGAACGAGGCATATCGATATTAGGTTTATTCCCACCCGTGACAAGAACTCGGAGATCCAGGGGGATGACGTCGAGGCCCTGCCAGGGCATCGGAGCTGATTAATGGGAGGTGGAAAGTATGTAACGATCCGAGCCAAACGAGGAGGGGTCGCCGGTACGCCGTGGAAGGCAACTTTCCCGTGAAATATTCCAACTTCCGTGAGACTAGATCAGCGGTGAGGGTTCCGCATCGCCGTCGTCGACGAAGCGCGTAACGCGCGCAATTATATTTATCGCGGATTCGTCAGGCGGCACTGTTATTTATTCCGTTCGTCGGTGGCGACCATATTTTCCCCTAATTTCGTCGATGCTCGTTTCATACGTTATTGGCCCGCGCTGGAAAATTTACAACTTCGCCGCTGCAAATAGAATTTACAGCGGGGAATACGTGCGCGCTCGGAGGCGCGTAAATACCCGTTTTCAATTGCCGTGCCGTGGAGCCTCCTCGGTTAATTATTTATTCTCCTATCTATTTAACGAGTCGAAATGAAAACTCGCGTATTAGCCCAGGGTTGGGAAGGGGGTGAGGGAGCGATGGGATTACAAGATTCGAGTACCGACAAATCGCTCGTTAAAACGAATACCGTACCATCCCGATGGAGTTATCGATGAATGGGTAACGGAATGTTTAAAAAAAAAAAAGAGAGAGAGATACAAACGTAAACCGAACGACACAGTCGAGTGGTGGAAACAGGCATTCGAAACAGTCGCGTTTACAATTTCCACTCGGCCAATTAAAACCGGGGAGAGAGGTCGGGGGCTTCAATATTTTTAATTCACTTGTATTAAAAAAAAAAAAAAAGTTCGTCGTCGGTGCGTGTTAAAAAGTTTTAATGATCTCGGCTATTCATTATTCGACAAAATATACGACGGAGATTCGTTAACGCGGCAGAGAACCTGTGCAATTTTCACCGTGAATTACTTAAATACAGGGTGATATCCGCGAGTCTCCGCTCGAGCGGGTACAATTTTCGTGGTAGCTTGATTTTTTTTTTTTTTTCACTTCAAATGTTTCCAGTTACGTTAATTACAGGGATCTAGGAAACGTTTGGCGATGGTGAAGGGACGCGCGGGAAGAAATGCTCGCCGTCGATCGAGCGCGCTCCACTTGGAATATCAACGTCACTTTTGACTTTGATACCGACGACTAGATGTTAATTAGAGGTACGCGCGATGCCAGTGAAATTAGCTGGAAATAAAGTCAGGGGACGTTTCACGGACGCGAGTGAGCGGATGCGCCTCGGCTGGCGTGGGCAAATCATTACACCCTTCGCGTATTTCGATTCGACTACCACCTACGTTGGAATAATCAAAAATCTTTTGAAGAAAATTCGAATGCTCGAAAATGGAGATATGGACAAAGGGATAATTAGTGTATTCGTGATATTCGAATACTTACTTTCATTATATGAAAAATGTACATTTTTTTAAGAATACAGACACATGGATACGTATCTGATATACAGATATCTGATCGACGTCACTGTTTTTAGCACACGTAATACTTATTGCACAGATACGTAATTTCGAAGATGTTAGCAATAGCGGTAAAAAGGAAATCCGAGTACAAAATTTCTAAATCTCAAGATATTTGTACAATTCGTATAAAACGTCTATCCAGATTCAAGAGTACCATTCTTCAAGTATCGAACGTTCGAATATTATCCATTATCCGAGTCGCTAATATCCAACGTTGTTCGCGTAAAAAAAAGCACGTCTAGCCGTTCGATCAAATACGCGCACCACCCATTCCAAGCGATCATTTATCCCCTATTCATCGATAGTAATATCCCGAACGTAATCGCGAAAAGAATTACCGAGAGAATTCCAGTGAATTCCGAGCAACAGGAAAACTCTCGGGGCGCGTCAAGAGTGCTGGGCGCGCGCGACACGGGTGCATCGAGTGCACGTTAAACGTGCGTGCATTAGTTTCCGACTCGCGGAACGTTCGAAGGCAACCGCCTACAGGAAAAGGGCGTCGTTGCGTTTCTAACGGTGACGGCGTCGTCCTCTCCAACTCTCAACCCCCCCTCTCGCTCTTCTTCGCCCTCTCTGCCGTTTGGTCGACCCAAACACTGTCGCGTCGTTCGCTCTTTATTCCACGACTTTTGAGTTTTTTTTTTCTTTCCTTTGCGCCCCCCCTGTCTGTGACTCGCGAGAACCGAATTAGAAAGTACGCTCGAGACCGAAAGGGACTACGTTTCGAAGCTTTAACGACTGACTCCTCTTCTCGAGCAACGGTGGAAGGAACGTCAGTCTTGTCGGCAGTATCGAGGTACTTCGTAGTGAGTACTTGAAGATTTTCGGGTAATACGAACACTCGAGTGCGTTGACGTTTATAATTTAATGTAGTGTTTTAAGTTTACGTAATTGCGACCTGCCTTTAAAGATATGTAATTTTGCCGACCCCCTTGCTCTTTATGTTATAAAATAATATGGATACATTTTTTTATGATAAAAATGTACGAATATTACTTTTTTAATAAAAGTGGGTCATTAAGTTCAAATTTTTTCCCCCCTCAGAAGGGAGGCATGGTAATATAGTTTTTAATGGTAAAAAATGTATTAATACAAGAAATGTAGAAAAGCGTAATTTACATGAAAATTACATTTTTGTTCAACTTTCCACGCTTTCCTTTTGCACACGCCTACCAGATTGAAAATCGCCAATTTAATCTCTTCTTTAAATCGTATCGATTTACGCTCATCGTGATAAAGTGATGGAATAAGTATATCGTTGAACGTGAATTTTCGTCGATTGGTGCCGGCGAACGATACGCGATTATTCGCATCGACGCGGCGGAAAATGTTCGTCTTATTGTACTCAGCATTGGAGAACAGACTGGTCATTAAACGGTACTCACACTCGAAGCCAAGAAAGCAACGTACCGTGTATCCATGCAAGTGTGTTTCACGCTTCGTCGATTTTTCAGACTTTCCCCCGGTACCGCGTAGCGAAACGCCATTAGGCGGTGGTGATTTTATTGGAAATCCGTTATCGTCCTTCCTTGCACTTTTGGTTAGTTATTATTTTGAATTAATAGAGCGAATGATTATCGTCGCACGATCCACGTTGGTGATTACGCGCCATGTCGTTACTTCTGTCCGGTAATAGTTCGAGAAGCGACGATGCGAGATTACTTAATGGAATCGCAATTAAATTTTATATTCACGAGCACTGCGAGAGAAAAGAAATAGACGCGCGAGATGGAGGAAGTTGGCGACCAAAGTCCGCGCGTGGCAATTTTATTCTCAACGATTCTACGATCGTATCGAAAATTTGTTAACGCCATCTCTTGCTTTATTTATCGATTCTTATTTTTATTTAAACGAGCGAAAGACTTCCACCGAAATAAACTCAGTTATCTAGCTTAAATAGAATTGATCAAATATTCCCAGACGCGAAATAGATCGTCTCTGGAATAGCAATTAAATGTAATATTGACAGACGTTGCAAACAAAGAGAGGGCCGAGGGGGGGGGGGGGGGGGCAGAAAATGCACGCGAGTTTCGCGCGTGCAAAGCCACGTGTGCCAAGTTCATTCTGGATGCCGGCCAGAATTATGCAATTCCGCGGTTACGTGGTCGCGCATACAACGACCTTAATTAATTGGCGCCGATCGATTCGTCTCTCGTGCGAATTCTCCCTCCGTGTCTCCCAACAAAAAAAAGAAACTCCGCATTTACTCTTCTCGCACTCGCATTCGTTTACCATTACTTCTCCCCCATCCTCGGCCGAACTCACCGAACGAGATTTATCTACGAGATAAACCAGCCCGCGAACAACGTGTCCAGAAAATCACGAATGGAGAAACGGAGTAAGTCCGAGGAAACGCGACGGAAGGGAAACCGCGAAAAGAATTTGCAAAACTCTCGCGAATTAAAGTCAGCGGGATAACAAGGAATAATAACGGCAACCGCGACAGTCCTCGCTCCCGTCGTATTAAAAGAAGAAGAAGAAAAAAAAAGCGCCAGAAAAACCGACCCATCGAGTTTACTCGACGTCGCCGATGGTATTCGTCGCTCGATGTATTTAATCGAAACGACGGATTATTTTCCCTCTTAGCTCGGTATCCGCTCACGACTGAATTCCCACTTGGAGGCGGAGAATGACGGCCACGTCAAGTCGACGCGAGGCATCCGATGCGATTTATCGTGCCAACGCTTCCCGAGTGACAGTGCCGAAGAAATTCTCGGGAATGGGACGACGCCGACGATCCATCGAATGGAATTCTGTCGATGAAAACGCGATTCCCGGGTGCTTTGCTTCCACCGCGGCGAACCGTCCTGACGCGTGTCCCTGTGCGCGTGGGCGTACCCGTGTACGTATGCACGCGGGTTGTGTTCCCATGCGCGCAAACGGGAACGCTTTTTGTCGCGCTGGCAGTCGTAATATTTTACTTTCGGGCGTTGCGATCAGGAAACGATAGGAAAACGATGAACTCGAACCCCTCCTTCGTCAGTTTCCATTTTCTATGGTTTGCCTAAGAATTATGTATGATGAATATAATATATATGTTTATCAATCGGGATGTCAACGATACCTTGAATATTCTCGCTTTATAAATTAATGATCATTCGTCCCCCTCCTTCGTCAGTTTCCTTTTTCTATCGTTTGCCTAATTATACATATGATGAATATAATATATATGTTTATCAATCGGGACGTCAATGATACCTTGAATATTCTCGCCTGATAAACTAATGATCATTCGTCCGCCTTCTTATTATTACATATGAGGATTATATATGACGAATATAACATGTATGTTTATCAATCGTGATATCAATGATACCTTGAACATTCTCGCCGTATAAATTAATGACCACTCGACTCGGGAAATTAAACGAATACGAGTACCCCGATTAATCAACGTTACGCGCGAGAATCGCATCCAGCGCAGCGATACGGAGATAAGAGCCGCAAAATGATCTCGCGCCAGAACTCAGTATTTGTCTTCAAGTTTCTTTGCGCGGCACAAATATTTGCCATAGGTGCGCTTAGGCGGATCGACGCGAGTGCGGGGAAAACGGGAAAACCGTGGAGGACTTTACCTCGCGCCACGCGGATGTTTGCGTTACGAGCCACGTTACGAATCCGTCGGCCTTAGCGTTACTTCCGTCAACGGTAAATTCGTCCACCACCCCTCGAGACCATCGTCGCCACCCCCGCGATGATGCGTAACGAGAGCGTCGTGGGATTAAGCTTCGACGCGCGAGGGGTCGAGGCACCGTTGTGGCTCTAACATCGTTAGGGACGTAATTAAATTGTTAGTTAGAGACAGTGCACGACGACAAGGTGAAATGTGATTTTTGCGCAGAGGGCTTCGCGGGGGTTCGTCGGAGAGGGGATTAACACCTGCCGCTAGTCAGGAAATTCTGCGTCTAAGAGATAAATCATAGTTCTATCGATCATTCGCGTGCGGTGAAAGTTCAAACGCGATTTTCGGAGCGCTGACGGGATATTCGTTTCCCAATGATAGACGCGTGATGATTGTAAAATAAAGTGTGTCTTTTTTGGGGGAGCCTCGCGAGAGTCGTCTTACGGTTTCTTTCAATCGGAAGAGATAAATCATGGTTTGATTTATCATTCTGACGGTTGAAAATTCATGCTCGGGTTGCAGAGAGTGAACGATACATTAAATTGTCGATCATGAACGCTTTGATAATTGAGAAAATTAAATTTTATTCGTAGAGTCTCTCGAGATGCATCGTACGTGTTCTTTCAATCATACATTTTGCTTCGAAGGAAAAGAGACAAATCGTCGTTCGATTCGACATTCTTGTGGTTGAAAGACCTAACGCACATTTCGGAGTGCTAACGATACATTAAATTGTCAATGATAAACGCTGGACAATTGCAAAATAAAATATTCTTGCGCCGACAACTTTGCAAGAATTATCATACGGTTTTCTTCCAATCACAGATTTGGCTTCGACGGAGAAGAGATAAATCATCGTTCGATCTGTCGTTCTTGCGTGTGAAAGTTCAAACGTGGGTTTCGCTGCGCGGACGAAACTTTAAATCATGAAAGACGATTGCAAAATAAAATATTTTTGCGCCGACAACTTCGCGAGAGTCATCGTACATTTTCTTCCAATTATAAGTTTCGCTTCGAGAAAGAAAGCAGACAAATCATCGTTCGAACTGTCATTCTTGTGGTTAAAAGTTCAACCGGAGGTTCCGAGCGTGGGCGAGACGTTAAATTGACAATTATAAAACGCTTGTCGGTTGCAAAATGGAATGTGTAATCGGACGACAAACTTCGCGAGAGTGTACTCTCGGCGAGATTCGTCCCGTCGCCGAAAAAAAATCGTGACGCGAGAACAAAGTTTTCCCCACTCCAAACTAAGCAAATGCGAGTGAACGTTGGCGATACTCAGGGAATAGAGAAGCATTCCGACCGGGGAGAATTTTATTTTATAACGGAAAGTATTTCGCTCATACGAGGGATTAACACTTCCCTTAATTAAGAATTCTTCGTCGAAAGAGAAAAATGCAGATCATAGTTCCACTCGTCGCTTTTACTCCGGTTTGCAAAGTCCACGGGTTTGCATTTTTCCTTGGATTTCCATGAAATTTGTTGCAAAGAGTCCCCCTGTCGCTCTCTACCCGCCACTACCTCTATCAATACTAAACTTTCGTCCTTCACCCTCGGCGTAATGCATTCTACGCTTCCAAGATCCGCGCGAGTGGATTTACATTTCAATCTACCTGGATTTACAGGATTCGATAGCGGGAAGAAACTTGAGTCAACATTGAAGTAATCTAGGGTGGCTTCTCCCAGTTTTCCGGATCTGCCGCGAACCTCGCGTTTCCACGGTAGACACCATCGACGTATAATGTCATGGTGGAAAAAAAGAAAGGAAACCACCAGCCTTCCAAGCTGATTTCTCTCTCCACTCGGTCTCGTCGAACGATTTTATCCATCGACCGTGATAACCCGGAGACAACCCGACGCGAAAATAACTGACGAGCGTGCGCGTCCGTAGATAGAAGGGATTCGGAAGTATCGCTGTATCCTCCTCGAATTTAATCCTATTAGGCGTTCTCCTCTAAATAGGCGAATTAGTTCTAGTTATCTGGAGAGCCGTGTGTATACTCGGCTCGCGATAGCGGCAATCTGCGCGATGCAGCCTTCGGCCAGCGAAATCTGCGCCGAATACGCGATTAGCCAGCTAACGCGTTTAAATTGACGTACCTCTCCGGAATGGTATCTCGATTGGAATCGCGTTAACCCGGGGGCCCCTTTGGAAAATCGAAATTATTAACCCTTTGACCGCGGAGCGCTCGAGAGTTAAACGCTTTCTATACACGTTGCGCGATTCGCGATAACGATCACGCAGGAGAGGTTATTTGTTCGCGCGTTGGGTTGTCGGGTATGAAATTTGTAGTGAGCCAAAGTTAACGAATATGACTCACTACAAATTTCATACTCGACGACGCAATATTTATTACGTCTCGCGTTTATCTCGTATAGTGTCTGTTATTCTTCCTTCATCGTCGCTAACGCGAGACTCGCGTAAGGACGTAATTATACGCGCTCGTCGCGAATGCTAATTCTTTTTGCTTTTATAGGAGATTCAAATCGTAGAAATTCGTCAAACGGGCAAAGCAACGCGTCCATTCGTTAGAGTTATACCCAGGTACGCGTTCGTAGGTCTCAAAGGGATCACGAGTCGACAGAAATGTGAAAAGCGCATGGATCGCGGGAAAATCCGTGAAACGCTTGCCAAATATTAGCGAGGGTGAAGGTTGCGGGGGAATATCTTCCTTTCGTCGTTACCGTTTCTAAAATCTCCTCTCGATTCGCGCCGAGCCGGAAGTTTGCCTCGTTGCTTGTTCCGGCAACTGCGCGAACCGGGCGAGTTAACGAACTTCTCTAAGCAACACAAAGAGAACTCCTTAATTCCATTTTCCTCGTCGTCTTCGAGACGCTCGGAAGCGTCATCAGCTAGCAGTTGGATTAAAGGGACACAGCGCTGAGTTTTCTCCAAGCGGAGTAATTACATTTCGGCGTTGTTTCTCTCTCCCACTTGACTTCACGGGCTAAAAGTCTAGGCGACGGGAGGCAACGTTGCGCGAGCCAGGCTTCGTAACAAAAGATTTGCGAGTTTCTAAGTAGAGAATTATTCTCGCGAAGCTCCGCAAACTGACAAGATCGAGAGAAAATGAGCCCTTGATTATGAAAGTGGTCTAATTGTGGGGCAAGCATTAAAGAAACAATGAGTTTATGAGTCATTTTGCGTCGCATTCTTTCAAATGAAATAATTGGATAAAAAACAAATATGTGACAGTCCACTTTCCTAATCAAGAACACAAATGATTAATTATCGTTATAGAGCACTCCAAATTTGTCAGCATTGCTTTCGACTACAATTTTGCATTTCACGGAATCCTCGTGTGTATGTGTGTGAGTACGTGCGCGCGCGCTTGACAGCGTGAAACTGTGGTAACTGATCGTCGGGAAAGTAAAAACGATCAGTTCCGCCAAGACAGTCGAGCTGTTAAGTCTCGAAGTCCTTTGTATTTTTTTTTGCCTTCAAATAAATTCCCACTTATATCATTTTGCCTTACATCACTACGAGCAAAATTGGAGAAATTAGTCTCAGGACTCTTTTCCCATTTTCGCGCAGCTAATCCCTTTTGCGGAATTCGATCGGCAAAGGATCGTATTTAGCTGAATAATTTTCGTCGGGACGCTCGGAAGCGTCACCTGTTCTCGATTTGATTAAAGTAAGCATGGCGCCGTATTTCCATCGGGGAGACTAATCACATTCTCCCCGTACTACTCTCTTCCCTATTTTTCAAGCTAAATTATATTCGCCGAGGAACAACGTCGTACGAACGAGATTGCGCGGTAAAAGATTCGTAATTTCGTATGGGCAAGTGGAAGAGAATTATTTTCACGAATCTTAAGAGCCTCTCGAAAATAGAGGAGATCGAGCGAAAACGACTCGCTGGTACTCGAGAATTTTCAAGTAAACGAGGCAAAGGGAATTAATGAATACCAAACGTGCCGGGTTATGAAAGTAGACGAAAACGTTCTATCGCATTTTTCTGTTTATGGATATCAATGTTTCGGCGTTAGGACAGGGATGAATGTCTTTTGATACGTTGGTCGCCACGTCAACCACTTTTGGGTGACACGAGTGATACGTTCATAGCCTTAATATTAACCCTTTGACTACGAAAAGCGTATTTATATTAATATACAATTTAAGGTCAATAAATCATCATCTTTTTTTAACTTCGCAGGACGATGTTACTTTGGAAGGACAAAAGAAATGTAAAACGAAACTTATTACGATGCACTATGCCTGGCAATAATTTACCCAGTACTGAGGACAGAGCGAGACACTATATTGGCACCTCATGCGAAAAGCTGACATTCGCGAATGCCATTACAGCGACGCGGCGTGTAGTACCTAAAAGGTTAATAAAATTAATATTCCGTGTCTGTAGTACAGAAACTCGGGTGTCACCTAAATCTGCCTGACGCAACGATCAAAAGCGCAATTCACTCGCGCACATTCTCGTATCGATTAGTACAGTATATTCGTCGAGATTAACAAGAATGAATCCGGAAAATGTCTGACGACGACCCCCCTTACGGAAATCGAATTGAAGGGAAACCGCGGATAAGCACGAATCATTCTATTCGCGATATCCGCGATCGTGAGTCTCTCCCCGTTGCGACGCGATAATACGGTGTCTCATTGTTCGGATCTCTTCCTCCTCGTTCGAATCGTCTTCCCCCGCGAATTTTCCACGGATCCCCCGTGCAGATTCGGGAGGACGCCGAATTTTCTTCTCTCTCCTTCATCTTCTTTTTTTTCCATGTCGGAATAGAGACGAGTGGCACTCGAGGGCAGACTGAAAAGAGTGAATAATTTTAACGGAGGACTCGGGCGGAAGGTCCGATACGCTCGAGTGGTCTTCAGCTCGTTACTCCGAAATAATCCACGTCTTTTCATCGTTACGCGGATATACGTATATTTGTACCTGGTCGGCGTACAATTCGTTTCCATTAACGTTTATCGTGCTTTGTCCCTTTGATTGAAATTCAACGAGTACCCCGCCAGCGCTGGGTTTTAACGTTCGAAAGTATTCTCCCTTTATTTGATTTTTCGATCCCCAATCCCCTCTCGCTCCCCGCTGGTATAATTCTGTCGGTTTGGCTAGAATAAAAATTCATCGCGAGTGTACCTGTCGTGTCGGCAGATATAATTCCGCCGGGGGGGGGGGATATGAATTTATGTTTGCACGGTAACTCACGCGTACCGGCGCCGTTGCCCGCGCTTTCCATACCGGGGCGAGAGTTGCGCGCGTCATAAACGCAAACACCTGGAAGGATTTCGGAATGAAGAGCTCGCGGGAAAGGAAACGCGTGCCGCCATAAATCCTGGTCAATCGGCGTTATTTCGAACGTGTTACCGTGGAGTACTCGCCGGTTTGTCGAGGTTGACGAACGACCGGTATCGCGGCGCCAGGATAACGCGTTTACGCGGTGCGTCGGGTATAAAAGTTTGAAGGTTCGATTATGGTTTTCTTTATCGCGAAGAAATAATCGATCGGGACAGGTGCGACGCAAGGGGTCCGGGTAATGGTATCGCGGGTCGTGTGGTTGATACAGCGAAATCGTGCCCCGGGATAATTCGTGAGATAATTAACCCTTTGGATTTAATTAAAGGTGACACCCCCCGCTGCGTTAAGGTGTCTCGAATCCAGCTAGAGATAATAATGTTGTATCCGAGCATAATTGAGTGAGGAAGTTTCGGGTCTAACGGGTCGATTATACGGAAAAGCTTTGAGGGAGACAGCATTGTTATCGGTTGGAGATCTATTGTGTCGCGATAGCGCTTTCGTATGTTATATAAAGAGCGCACGCATAATTGATTTGTTAAGAGGAGCTGTGTATCGTTGTACGCTCCATTAACGTGATCGACGCGTTTGTTTGCAAGGGCCGGTCGCTTTGGGAAAACTCTGAAAATATTTTCGACGTATTATTTCGATAATATTTCGATAATGTTTCGATATATTTTCGATTATATCTTCGTCGTAACATTTCGATAATAATATTGATTTCAACAGGTACATACGTCTGTGCGTTAGCACCGAGGGTACAGATTCGTGATAAAAAAAAATTTAGGAGCTCGATACCTATTGATCGATTCGTGATCGTTTCTCTGGGTCAGTGAATAAAACAATATTTTGCTGGTCACGTTTAATCACCCCGCCCCTTGCTGTCAACGGATTATATCATACCAATTGACTTGCTTACTTCGATCATCGGTATAAATCCTTTAGCGTACAGGATTATAAATTCAAGATACAAAAGATATAATAAAGAGAGCGATGGTGCAAGTAACGTTTGATACGTATTCATTATCGATCAACGCGTTCTATGGTAAATAAGATTTTATCTGTTCGCACGATCTCTCGCAAATCCTGCCGATCTCCTTGCGCAAATGAAACGATGAAATCGTGGAAGCTACCGAGGAGAAACGAAAGAAACCGGCCTATCGCTGGTTTGGTCAGCTGCCGTGCCCCAGCGATAAGGAGCGATCGATTTGTCGCTACTTTCTCACCTGGAGATTTTCCCTGAGATTTCGGGAGGGAAGTACACGAGGCTCCCGATAGGACACGTGAGAGTAAACAATTCGTGGAACGGGTTCTGTCACGTACGCAGATTAGAAAACAAACGCGATGGGCTTTTATGGAAAATAATTATTCGAAGAAAATCTTCTCTCGCGTTCGAGGTAAAAATTGACGCAAAAACGTGGCAAATTGTGATTTTGCTCGGCAAAAACGAAGCGACAAGAACTCGAAACGAAGAAGATACCCGAATACCAGGATGGTCAGTTCGTTTTAATTTGACCAGACGAAAATGGTCGTCGACTTTTGACACTGGTAATCGAACTGTCCGAAACGCACGTCCGTCGAACTCGACGAGGGCCGATATGCGCGTATAATTGACCGCCATTCCAATTTGTTCATAGATAAACCGCGCCATGCCAAATAGACGAGCCGCGGAGAAACGCGAATCGATCTGCACGGTTTTACAATTAAAGATACCCGATACGGTGAAAAACTTGAGCAACACGCAAAACTAAATAACGTCGATGGACGACCTGTTGGTTACTAACCTCCTCGTTTCGGTCGAATTCGCGAACTTTCAGATTGTAAAATTTCACGTAATTTTCAAACAAGGTCTAGTCTCGCGTACTTGTACTTGGCCCGAGACAAGACCTTGTCTCTCGATACATTAAGCCTCTCTCGCACCGGCCATCGCTGTAATACCGTAATCGCTACGTTGTCTCTTTTAATAGAAAATATTCCAAGGTCCGTCGTGTATTAAAATAAAACTACCGATTGACGTATATCAATTTTTGCATAAATTTCCACGACTTTAAGAATCTTTTGAAACTTTCGAAAAGAAACGAATCTCCCATCGTGCGACTCGTCTTGCCTTCTCACGGTTATCGTATTAAAATTCTTCCTTGTATGAGACGGTTCTGAAATTATTGAATCTAAATTAAAAAAGATAATAAAGTAACGACGCTCATATTATACCGATGATTTCTTTACGAGTGACTTTACGATCGATAAAGGTTACCACATCTCTTCTCCGCTGACAGACATCAATTAAATCGCTTTAACTCTTTACCAACCGTTGGGGGATTTGTGTTTCTGGAACGGATGCACCGCTCGATGTCCGTCGGGAAAAAGTATTTTTTCGATTCATCTTTTATTCAGTCGGAGACTTTGATTCAATGAGCGATGACAATTAAAGATCGATAGTAGCTCGTGGCCGGACCCGTTCTCCCGGTAACGCAAGATCGAGCGCGCAGGGGGAAGGAATGGGTTCTCGTTAATCTTTAAAGAGAAACGAAGTCTCCCATGGCCGTAGTCGATAAAAGGTGTTGCTGCTTCTTTTATAAGGCAAAGGAGTTAAGACCTCGCGGCCACGAACGTGATACCGAAGAGCTTTTCCCGAACGAACGTGAAAATCGTCGTCGTTAAGGCTCTTTCCTTACGCGACAACTGGGAAATATTTATCGTTCCACTTCCATCCCTCGTGTCGCGAGTTCAATCTCGAGAGGGACCCGGTGTTTCGTTTCCGCGCGGACGCGAACGTATGAGAGATTGCGTTACTTTCCGTTATGCACGGTGTAAGAACGGAAACACACGTAGACGGCGTTACGTCGGGATTTACGTACCTACGCGCGCGGATAGTTTCGAGATTTATGCCGCCGCGTACATAAATATCCGAGTAAACAAATGTACATGGAGTGAAGTTATGAGGATAAATACTTATTCATGGGTAATTTTTTTCATAGGAAACAGGGGCAACCGGGTTGTAAAATGTGTCTGATTTCAAAAAATTACTAATTATTACGGTTTTGAACCGTGTTGAAATTCTTTTTCTCCCGATGGGAACTCAACCAAGCACCGAAATATTAAAGTACAATTGCAATACGTGTTCCTTATAATGCGCTTCGCGATTAATTTGGGTAGTTTATGTAACTTTTCATTTTCATTGTTTTTTGATGAGCAACATCACCATAATCTTAATTTTATTTATTTATTTATTTTTATTTTATTTCAATCTTAGTACCTACCTACTCGACACTCGATAAATAGTTTTCTATAGTCTTGTTTGAATTTTTGTTCGTAAGGAATTTTTCACACCCATACGCGTCATTCTTCTTCAGTCTTATCGACAGTAACACGAATCGATTAAAAATAACTGTTCGTAAATACCGTGTCGAAATATAGGAGGAAGGGTTTAATATCTGTTCGTATATTTCTGTTTATTTAAGCGCTACTCTCACTGGTTCTGACCGCTTACAAACAAAAATTCCAAGTTCAAAATTAAAATTCCACCGTGCTTCGGAAAGCTGTTGTACTAGTTTTACCGCACTCGATGCTCCGCGGACGTGAATCGGCCGTTCGTTAGCGAAAATTTAGCCGAGCGTACAAACGCAATACGTTCGTTTTCCTTTGTTTTTAATCCGAGAAGCCGAGGCAACCAAACCCACCCCCCCCCCCCCCCCCCCCCCCGGGGATAAAACTAACCGCGTTATCCACGGAGAACTTCTACAAAGGTACGCAATGTAAATAGAATTCGCGTACAATGCGCGGTATGAAACATATATTTTTCTTCGTAGTTTCTATCGTGCAAATATTAATAACGTACCATCGTTGCCAATAACAATCGTATTTTATTTGTGTCCGTTAAGAGAGAACTCATCGATTGATTTAATAAAGTACAATAAAACCATGACGACCTTGCTCTCCGCAACGGAAACGGTTTTGCATCTACGGGGTGTCGCGTTTGAATGGAAACGCTGGAGTATTCCAGCGAACCGATGATCATACAAAAAAATATTTCGAATAAGAATTGTTCCACTCGTTAGCCCCTTAAAATAAAATAGCTTGCCTCAAACGACTTTTTAAAAATGTTTTTGAAAAAGCTGATACGGAACAGCTCGTTTGCGGAAACATCTTGTGCGTTACATGTGTAAATCGTGTACAGCTATCGAGTCGGAAGCTTTAAACAAAAATTCTCAAAGTGTAGAATAATTTTTTTAACCGGCAGGGCGTTCATGTAAACCTCGATCAAACGAATTAAAGGGGCTTCCGAAATTACAATTTCTGCATTACTAATATAATAAATATTACGACGAATAGACGTCTCGATACCGAGAAGCCGAACGATTCGTCGGTCGATCTCATGGAAGGAAGACCGCAAAACCGAAAATCGTTCGTCGGGATCCTTTAAACGAGAGAGCGAGATACTTTGAAGTGCCAAAGATAGCGTGCGGCAAAGAGCGTAAAATTTACGGCGTCCGCGGTGCAGCGTGGACTCCAACTATTTACTTTGCTCCGATCGCTCGGTCCACTTATTATTTATTACGCCGTTCAGAGTTCGTCGCACCGCCCTCACCCTCGGCGTATATTCATATTCAAATTGATTCAACGCCCGGGCCCCCGTTTCTCCCTACCGTGAATCTTTCGAGTTCTCCGTAACCAATCCTTACCGAGAACACTTGCCCCTACGTGGAAATTGCGTTCCTCTCGAAGGCGTGAAATAAAAAGCCTGAAACGAACGAGCGGAGCTCGCTCGAAGCGATATTGGTCGCGCGGCACAATCGTCATCGTCGCGCGAGTGTGTAGTCAAAATCTGATGTGCCAACCCTCAACAAACTGGTATATATCGTTCGGTCCGACCCCAGAGTATCTGGATGGGTAGAAAGGTTACGAGCTGCATTCGAGTTTCAAGCGGAAAGAATTTTTATCTCTACCAAAGAAGACGCTGCAGTTTTATTGTTTTGTAGTTTGATTTAAGGATAAGGATCATTTTTATTCAGACACCACCGTGTGAATCCAGGGTTGAAGAACTAACACGCGTTACACCGCTAAAACGAATTGTTGCTAACAATAAGTCAAATTAAAATCCGAAAGTTATTTAACTCGGTAGTTGAGCTATCCCTTGAGCGCACTGCCAAGTGTTTCTTTTAACCAACAATATTTCGGGTGATTTAACGAATTAAAACGGTCTTTCGTAAGTAAGTAATTTAAAGTGATCATTGAGTTAACGTATTTGAAGATTTCTCCGAGAGTCGTCGCAGACCCCTTTTCCCTAATGGCCAATTAATTTCCAATTTCACTCTATTCCGAATGATCGAAATAATTAAAAACTGCGCCAACGTCTGGGCGCGAACGATCCCCGCCTCTGTTTACCAGTAATTCCAAAGGTCGTTCGTTAGCGTGCACGCTCAAAGGGGAGCGACCCTTTGAGTAGGGTACACCGATAAGAGAAGCGTCAGATCGCGATAAGGGCCAACGGTTCTCCTTCGCGGAGGACTACCGCGGCAAAAGCATTCCCGAGCAACGCGGAATTTTGAAATATCTTCCGAGGGTCTCGCAGAATCAGATATAGGCGCCGCTGGAAAACTGTGGTCCGCGCGCGGAAAACTCGGTGAAACATGGACCCAGTCCCAGGGTGCGCACATGGTGAAATTGGAATCTCTGCCCGTCAGGGTTCCGCGAAAATCTCGTAACTTTCACGCTCGACGCGCCTCGCCAATTGCGATTTATCGTTCGTGCGTGAAATCGGCGCAAATCGTTGATCGCGCGCGACTCCCGTCGCCGTGGGATTAACCCATTCGATGGCCGCGTAAATTGTTAATTTAATTGTTGTCGCTGGAAAAATACGAGAGCAGCCCGATCGGGGGGAGAGGGGCGAAACTACGTTATTGCTTCGTAAAACACGGCGTGTCCGCGTTCCAACCAAAATCAATACTACAACCCGGAGAAATGCTCGTACAACGAAACTACGAGCGATGAAATATTTTTTTACAGCCAATTACAAACGGTATCCATCGACGGGAAATGTCAGATTGCATTTATTCGCCTCGTTAAACTTGGAGTGTACATACGCTAAGAGTAACAAACGTATATAATCGACGATTACGTTAACACTGAATAATTATTACCGATAAAATAAAGTATATAATAAACGTTGATCAATCACTCGACGACAGTGTTAACATTGAATAATTATCACGGATAAAATAAAGTATACGATAACCATGATAAGCGTATGGCAGTTTTTTGTATCTCTCTCGCGTTAGATACTTTCGTGATTTGGTGTATATTAAATACTTCATGATCGCGTCGCGTGTACTGCATAACGTTGCAAATATTCCACCGAACCCTTTCTTAATCTGGAAACTTAGTAATTAATGTCTATTGTTCACATTTTGCAACGATAACTACATTTATCGGAACGGAGGACACTAATTGCACTTTTCACCGACCAACTCAGCGAACCTTGACATTTGGATTGGAAGAGAGAAGCTATGTTCCGTTCTCAAACGGTGTACGCTAATAAGTCATGCTTTTGATACGGTCGCGTATCGAGCGACGAAACGTCCTCACGGGACACGTAGTTATGGCTCTCTTTCCTTTCTCGTTCGCGTCGGAGCTTAAGGCCGCTTCTGAAACGAGTGAGCAATTAGCAACGACGCCCTCGTCCTTGACACAATTTCGCGTCACGAGCATAACGAACGATCTTTCGGGATTTTCCTCCGCGCAAAGACTTCCCTCGACATCGAGAAATCCCCGCTTAATTTACATCGCGAGAGTTTCTCCTCCATACGCGCGCGGCTGTCCGCGAGTTCTATTCCGGAAATCAACCTTGGACCAACTTGCTCCGCAAGACAGTTTCGATTCGATCCCGAGAACGTGGAACTATCGCGGTGGCGCGATATTTGGGTCAAAGTTTATTGCGAAAATCAGTTTTACGGTCCGGTGTAGAATTAATAAAGTTTCAATGGGTAAATCTTCAGCGAAGGCTTTCCAATGGCTTTCATTCCGCAAGAACATTCGTCGCGGTGAGAAAAGTTTAATGAAAACGGAAGTTCCAAAGGAGAGTCACCAGTGACTTTTTCTCCCGATCTAGCGGCAGCGCGAACAGCCCGCGATCAAATTGATTAAATCCTGCATAGATCGCAAGGATTACTATTGTAATTCAAACTTGTAGACGTCACATCGTCTCATTTTGTCTTTTCCCCGCATATCTTGAATGTTAGTTAAAATATTTTGTTTAAAAAATGCAATTTGGGTTACCATTGTAATCCATGCAACTGACGCGAAATTGAAAAACGCAATGCAGGGTTAAGGAACTTCAGAATTTTCCATTTTTTTTTATTAGTTCGCAAACTGATAATGGCAAAGTTAGCGTAGAAATAATATTGCTCGGAGACGATGTAATGAAACTTGGTTAGAGTTTTCGCTCGAACTCTCGCGCGCTATTCGTTTGAAATTACAGCGCGTAGTAACGACGCTTTTAGAAGCACTTACGTTTCCAAAGACGATCAAAAGACATTACGCGCTTGTTTCCCACGTGTCGCAATCGCAAATTGCGATGGAACTCGACATCCCGCGAAGACTCCAAAGACTCGAAGCGACAGAATAAAGTGCGTTTAAATGTCACCGCGATCGTTAATTTCTTTTCGCAATTCATTAATTTAATACTGGAATCTGCCCTAGACACATCCTTTCCTTCTATAAAATTTATTCCAGCAAATCAAGGAAAATTAAATTAAAACGAAATTTTCGAATGAAACTAAGAAAATTATATTATAACGGCAGAGATAATAACAAAGTTGCGACAGGAAATTGCAGTTATCGATCAGACTGACGAATCATCGATCCGATTACGGAGATATCGAAATAACTGAGCGATCGCGCTTCGGACGAAACGCAAAAGTGGAATTTCCCGTTGCAATTACGAAACGGTCGTAGGAATTGACACGAAATTCGCACGGACCGTGGAGAGTAGGATCTCACGTTTATGTCCCAATATGGGCCAAACGTTGCACGGGTCTCTTTTAATCCCGCGGGAAAGCGTTGTTGAGGATTTCAAACGCGAACAATGACCGTGGTGAAAATCGTTTAACGGCGAGCAACGCGCGTAGGACGAAGGGCAACGCGGCTCGTTTCATGCCTACGGATTTTCCTGCCCCACGACTCGGCCGTGAATTTAAATGAAACATTAATCAGGGGTACGTCAGGGGAGACGGCAAGAGGCATCCCCCTTTCCGAATTTGTCGTTCCAACCCTCCTCCGGAGGGACTGTTTCCAACGAGCTACTACTACGCCCGCGTATCGTCGTTACCGAAAATAATCCATTCTTCTCGTTGCGCCATCGCGCGTCCTAATTGTTAACGCAAAGAGCGTCGCGTCATCGGTTTTCGCGACTGATTTTCAAGCTAGAAATAATTAATGCGCGTACTGCTGTTTTAAAGTTCGAGCGGCGTACCGCATTTTTTTCTATCGTACCCCGGGAAAACAGTTGGATAAGACGAAATTTCCTTATCGCTGTTTTATTGGATGCCGCAATGATATAGAAATTGTATGCTAATGATCGGATATTACAATGAATGATTTTTGAAACCTGGTTTAATTAATGCGGTTGGTTTAGTTTAAAACGCTATTATTCGCGATGCGTGAAACCAAGTCTTTGATGGCAGGTGGGAAACAAAAAAAAAGTATTAATTTATTTATAAAAAAGAAATACATGCTGCAGTTCTGCAACTACATGCATTTAAGGGTTAGAAAACGTTAGGGTTAGAACGATCGAAATGTTAAACGACCAGCGCGAGAAGAGCGTTGCAACCGGAGAAAGTAGTCAGCCGATAAAACTCGATAACAGTCGAATCAGTCGACGTTGGGCTTTCCTACGCGCTCTAATCGCAACGCCTCGGTCAAACTGTCGTAACTAGACCTCCTCTCTCGTCGCGAGAATGAGCCTACGCCGGCACGCATTCCTCGTCATGCGTAACCGCTAATTGGTCATATTACGTTACACCTTTCGTTATCGTCTATAAATATTTAATTACCCGCTTGGGATCGGTGGGCGCGACCCCGCCAGGCATATCGGAGTTTAATATCCGTCAGGTCGATAGTTGCTAAACGGTGGTAACGAGTCGTAAGAGACTTTGTAATTGTTTTCGCGCGGATACAATGCGCCTTTTAGAAATATATTTTCTTCTAAACCATGGGTTGCTACACGGATTAACACGCGTCGCGACAAAGTTTTATTAATGTGCGTCTGGATATCTAATTTATTTACTATCACGAACGCTGGGACGTATAATTTGCAACGAATAAATGTATGAAAAAAATTACAAAGATTAATGGAACGATTCCTTTTTAATTAAAGATTTGAAAATATAGATCAGGGGAATAATTCACCAGTGAAAATTTACACCATCGAAAGAAGCTTTCTCTCGACCGTTTATATTAGCAAATGATTGTACGTGGTGGAACATTTTATCAATTTTCTCTCTAAAGACGTTAGCACACCTAATAATAATAATTATATGATTAATTATAAATACTTATAATGATTCCCAATGTACCGACCCGAAGCCAAAATTGATCAAATCAGTAAGCGCCATAAATAATGGACGCTAACTCTAAAATAACGTCGAACAAAAAAAATACGAGGGTTCGCAGCGTAACCCCTTGTCACAGGGTTAAGGATTGTACGGATGATACTCCCTGGAAGCCCAAGATATCGCGGCTAACGCATTATTTGTGCGAATATCCAGTTAAGCTACCAGCGGATCGATCGTCCCGAAGGAGGGTCATTTAACGATCGTAATTGTAATATCGATCCCATTATCGTTGTGGCAGGCGAGTCGCGTAATTGCGTAATAGCCGATCAGCTTACAACGGGCCATTACAGCGTGTCCCTGTTGCCGGGTTGCGTTACGCGTAACTCGTCTTCCCCCTTTTTTTTCCCCCTTCCTCGTTCGACAACCAGGAGAGATTCTCATGTGCGACACGTCTCCGCTGGACCATTACGTCCCGTAATAAGTGTATTATCGAACGTTCCCTTACTTTCTATATAAGGCGACGATCCTCGCGACACTCTCGACTCTCGATCATTGTGGATCGGTAACTTGCTCCGACGTGGGAGTGGAGAGTACGATCGCGTCTCTAATATAGATCTTTATACCGGAAAGAGAGGCGAGTGTTTTAATTGAAATTTGGAAAACTCGATTTCATGTTATTTAATCGCGGTTTGTGGATTATACTCGGCATTGTTCACTATTTCATATTCGATCGTAACTGTTTAAGATATTAAAGCTTTCTCTGTCTTGCGTGGCAAACGGAGTAAAATGTTTTACCGAGAACGTCATGGCAAAGAAACAAAAGGTTTGCTATAGACGTACAAGTTTCTAAGGTAGTTTCTAATATAGAATAATTAATTAACTAATATTCGATCTGTTTATAATTTAACATTACTCTTGTATTATACGCCGTTTTTTTTATGTTGTACCATGTTTCTTTAATGGCACACCTTTACGGGTGGGACAGAACGAATATGGAAAAAAAAATCATAAATTTTAAAAAATTGTAAATTTATAAAAAAAAATTATAAAAAATTATTAATTTCTTTTCCCCCGATTTAATGAAATTTGTGTAGTACTCTTAATTATCTGACAATCGTTTATAATTTTTTAATCCTGAAAATTTGATGTTGCGACGAAGTAGACTCGGAACGCTCGTTCTCCTCCAATTTAATCCCACGCGTAATATTTTACATTAATCGTACCGGTTAATGGTACGCGGTCGATTTTCACATTTTTTGTCAATTTTTTGACACAAATTTGTCAACGACCCCGCGACATCGGTGTGTCTCCCCCTTTATTTCGCAAACTCGGCTAGGGAGGAAATCATTTCTAGAGATTGTCTTCACGGTGGGTTCGCACCGGGACACTTTACTCCTGGTCTGGCAAATTCAGCGAGCGGAAAGAAGGAAGAGCCGCGTCGCGTACAAAAAGATTACAGCGACGATAAGAAAGTACCAAACTCAACGTATCGTGAGAATCCGCAGACTGCGACCGGCGAGGTTTTTCAGGAACGAAGGAACTTCATGGAAATGTCGTTTCGTTGCCGAGACGAGAAATACTTGGGGCGTGTTTGGAAACTCGTCGAACTCGTGGACGGTGGAATCGAGGATCGCGCGTGGACCGAAAGGAAAAAGTCTTTTTCCCGAAAAAAATGAAGGAAGCGAGAGTAGCGATAAGAATTGCCGCGAGCAGACGTTACCTACCTACCGCGCGTCGCGATAAATAAGTATAATCCCGGTGACGTTTCGAAGGACAACGTAAACGGTTGTTCGTGGAACGATAAAATCTGCTATTGGATGTGAACTTTAAAAAAAGCGGGGGGAGGTAGGGAGGGGGGTAAAAATCCAACCGCGGGAACTTTCTAAAGTAGATTCGAGGGTGGATAAAGTCGTAGAAACTTTCCGCGAAGATATTATCTCAAGTTTACGAGCAAACGAAACATTCTTTCGCCAATCTCCGTGGTAGGTGGAGAGTATACGCGTTCGAGAAAGTAGTATCGCGATGGAAGGTGAAAAACGAAAAACACCGCGTGAGAATTCATACGTACGAACAAACGTGCGCGCTGACGCGTAACGAATAGCGCACTGGTGAAAATCTTTGTGATTTTCAATAACTAATCGCAAAGCCTTGGGGTCGACGTTGCGGATTCGTTGAATTTTCTGCACGACCTTCGTATATTTCCATCGAACTGTAACGAAACCGTGTACACATATATTTTGAAATACGCATGGTTGTTTAGAATTCCTATAAACACCGTGCAGTGTCCGAGCTTCGTGGAAGTAAAACGACGCTTTTGCGCCTCCGGCGATAAGGCGCGGTCAGAGTATCGGTGGTCTCTCCAAATCACGATGCCATGTGAATATGGTGAGAATATATTTATGTATATTTTATGAAAAGATCGTCATACGAATTTATAGAAAGCTACGGAAAGGCACTTGTGTCTCGATTAGAACAGTACCGAGCGATATCGCGATTAGAATCGATACGATAAACCTTTCGACGTACATTCTCCCCGTAAGCGTAGGTACGTTGCAGCGCATTCGATTGTACGTATGTACGTGCAAATTAAACATTCGGTATTCATTTGCGCAAAAATAGCATCTCGTTCCACGATGGAAAAATTAAATTTTAATTTCGCTAAGTCACCCCGCGAATGGAAATAGTCGTTGAAACCTGCTTTCTCCTAATAAAAGCGGATATTCCTGTCAGCGCGATAAAGTCTGCACCGCGAACTTCGCGAACATGTAAATGAGCGAACGGACAGAAAAAAAAGGTATCCACCCTCTTCGCGAAGCCATTATTGTCTCTGGTTTCCCTTCGTCCGATGCGCGGGAGAAAGTTTTCCAGGGAGAAAATCAAATTTTGACAAGGCCCGAGAGAGAGAGAGAGAGAGGGGGGGGAGAGGGAGGGAAAGATCGCGTTGCGTTAGGCGAATTTTAGTACAGCACACGTATACATAGGTAGACAGAGGGTATGGCGTGCGTGCCAAACACCCTGCCAAGGGTAGCCGCTGGAGGGTGGCTTTCCTTCGGAGAGAGTATAGGAACGCTAAATCGCGACAGCTCAGCAGAATGGAGGGTAAAAGCTGCAGAAAAAAGGGAGAGGGATGTCGGATCGACGAAGATAGGGAAGAGGTAAGAAAAATGAAAGACTAAAGGTGTAGAGAAAGAGGACGAGGTGAAAGGAACATAAAATAAATTCGAAAAATGGGGAGGAAAAAGTAACGAAAAGAAAAATGGAGAGGAAAGGATAGATAAGGAAGAGGCGAAAGAAGATGGCGTGAAATGGAACCTAGAAGGAGTAAAAATTCTCTGTTGTTCCTAGCCGTAGTAGTAGTCCCACCGTACCACTGTTGAACCGACCAAGTCTACCCCTTTGGTCGCTTTCTCTCTCTCCCTCTCTCTCTCTCCCTCTCGCTCCACCTCCAACTTCTCTGCTTTCCACTCCCCCGCACTAGACGAGTCCTTCGAACAAAGTACGCTACGAGAATTACCCGACAACCCCTCAAGGTTTGATCCAGACCGTGCCTCCCCTGTTCACCTCCCCGTACATCCCCGTTTCACTCGTGGGGCAAAATCGAGCTTAAAGCGATGCCGTGCGTGCTCGCACCCCGATCTTTATGGGGACCGAGCGAATTGCACGGTTCTCTCTCTCTCTCTCCCTCTCTAATCTGTCTCTCTCTCTCTTCTCCTCTCACCGCAAACGCTCTTTCGAACTGCAACGCGACCTTCTTTCTCAAAGGGATAGATTTAGATAAGGGGGATGACGCGGGAGAGAGACAACGAATCGCCCGCAGCTATTTCGCAAAAGTTTTTGCTCTCGACTCAATGTCCCGGATACACGGACGATCGGTTTCCCCCTTACCACGGAAGAATGAAACATTTATGTGTTCCGATAATCTGTCTTCGCGCTTATCCCGTTGTAGTTCCATTTATCAAGAGACAAGGTCTTGTCTCGGGCCATGTACGTGTACGCGAGACTAGACCTTGTATCTTTTCCGGAAAGAACGAACGGGGTTTTTAGAGTTGGTCAAACAGCATTAAAAAATGAATTTTTTTTAAAAAGTCCAATATCCTTCGCACAGGCAGCGCCGAGATGAGTAATTTGCGTTCTCATTTCGTAAGAATCCTTTCAACGCAAACCCCTCGAAGATCAAGCTATACGTACCGCGGATAAAAGTGTTTACTTATACCACAGAATAATTTTATTCCAACTATATATTCAAGTCCCAGACGAGGACAGACGATCACCGATGGCGGCCAGCATTAAAACGGCGTGCGTCACTTCTGCCATAACCATTTTTGTCATAATACTCGTCGCGAACGAAGTCCGTATAAATAAAACATTCCGCCGTAAGACGCAATCTATTACGCCGTACCTCGACTCCCGTTGATTTAGCGCAGCACCGTCGTTATCCGCAACGATACGCACGATCCTCGCGGAGAGCGAAGGGTAAAGAGAGAAACTATAGAAATCGGAGTCGTCCTCGCGAGTATGCTCTTCCGAGTGCTCTTCCCCGACTTCCGGTGCCGACGATCACGTGCCCCTTCAATCGACTACCGAGCGAATCTCTAGACCCCGAGACCCTTCGAGAGTTCTCGAAGGCAACCTTCGATCCTCTCGGAGTAACCTTCCAGCCACTCCAAGAATCCTCGATCGTGGCCTCGTCTTCCCGAGAATCTCTCTCTCTCTCTCTCTCTCTCTCTCCCCCTTTTTCTCTCCATCTAATTCTTCCCCTCTATCTCGAGAAGCCTCGGGAGACTCGATGTTTCGTACGGCCAAATTAAATCGGAAGAATCTTTAATTAGATACGTGATTTCCGTGGAGTGGTCGGAAAATTCGAAGATACTCGGCGAGGTCGAGGAGCAAAGTTTCCGCGATACTCGATGCTCGCTGCCAAGCCCCCCATCCGAGAAACTTTTCCTCGCGTAATAAGGGAGCTCGTGTACTATAACAACATTTTCCAAGTTATAACGCGAAACTCGGAGAATCTTACGAGGTATTTTATTTTCACTGGAAAACGCTGCAAACTTTATATGCTCCGATCCTTCGCCGGTCTTTACGTCCTTTGCTTTATCGGGACAAAGTTAGCGAGATAGGCCACTTCGAGTCGGCGTAAAATCGCTGGAAAATGTCGAAGGGGTCGCGCGGATGATGGTGTCCGATGGTGAAACCTATTGCGATCCGAGCGATTGGTCGCAGCCGCAATAAAGAGTATCAAACGCGACGACGTTTCGCTTCGCGTCGAATAATAAAAATCTCCTTTCAGTTCGCCGGTACTTCACCGTTATTACCTTTATTTATGCGTTTCCCGGGGCATTGGCTCCGTCCGTGTCCTCGAGAAAGGAGAAAGAGATAGAAAGGAGAAGGGGGGGTGAGGATGATAGAAAGAGAGAGAGAGAGAAAGGTGCTTGAGATCGAAGGAACAACGTCCGACGGAAGCTGTAATATCCCGTCGACGCAGACAATTCCGTTGAAAGGATGAAAACGCTGACGGCGGGTACGCATATTCGATGCAACCGTAAAACCGCAGTGCGGTGCAATTCGCGAGACGTCTGTCGCCTAACTTCTCTGTGGGAGAAAGTCAAAGTAGGCTACCCGCGATTAAGCCCCTGCACTTTCCAGCTACGCTGCACCCCCCCCCCCCTATCCCATCTTTCTCTCTCTTCTACACCCCGTTTTCAAGCGACGCAAACCCCCTTCCCCGTCCCCCCGTCGTGATACTTCCGCGGACAAACGATATTGCACCCCGTCTAGCACCCCTGGGAAAAAGTCCGCTGGACCGTCGGATCTAGCGGCGCGTTACACCGGATCGTTAAACTCGAGAATCAGGTTCTACCCGGGCTGCGGAGATAGAGGATAATTACGAGTTTCCAAGTACATTTTAGCGAGAAGAGTTCCAACTAAGCACGTACTTTCGGCAGTAGAATTTGGGTAATACGGGAAAACCACTCGGGGGGGAATAAGTTTCGCGAAGAAAGGCGTATCTGGTTCGGTGATATTCCGCGATGTAGCGTAACGTCATTTGCTTATCGTTACGTACGCAGTGGAATTTCGTACGGTAATAACCGAGATTACGAGAAAGGGTAGTGGTACTTCGAGTTCTTCGTCCATTACAGTTTTACGATTGACTCACAGCTCGCGAGTGCAAGGTACGATTGATCGAGAGGAGTTACGAATTACGTATTGCGTAACGTTCGAATAATTCGGATTCTAGAGTCCTAAAGCTTCGCCGTTTCCGTAACGCCAGTCCTTTGTTAAAGAAGAGAAGACTCTATTCCCGTAGATTGTTTATCGCTGGATTCTCATTCAATCCCGTACAACGATAACTAAACCACCGATGTTTATGCAAAATGCATAAACCGATTTCCAACTTCATCCGACGAGACGATCGCGATGCCACGCGTATGCTCGACGTACGTGTGTCGTAAAATATTCGTGTACACGATGAGCGAAATACGTAATACGTACGAGTAATGCAAACTTTGCGATAAACAAAAAAAATACACTTTTTGAGCACACTAATAAAAATCTTTTTACCTATCTTTTACAAACAATGAGGATTTGTATAAATACCCACGGTGTAGTAACAACACAAAAAACTCGAATGAGTGAAATGAAAAATTGTTCCCCCGTTACATCTTCACCGCTCCTTTAAGTCTCGAGAGCATGAGAGACGGTCGAACGAAACTAGTAGCTAATTACATCTGAGTTGCTGCCCCGGAGATCCGTGATTTTAGAATTCTAAGTATATTGAACTTCGGCACAAAATGCTTTCCCTTCGTTAAAGTAGGGACGATTCTATTTTTGGCCACGCTACTGGTAATGTAGGTAGAGCAGAGATACTTTTAGAAATTACAGAGAGAAATTCGCGAGGAACTTCTACGGGGACGGAGATGCTCTATGGGAAGAGCTATTTGAATCGTATCAAGTAGAGTGATCTGTATTTCTCTCCCTACGTGGATCCGACCTCTTTCTCCAGTTTCCTGGAAACTCGATAACATATCCGGCGTATAATTAACCGACGGGGACTAACTTGCGGTTTTGTATTCTCTTTTCTCGGTACTCCCAAATAGCTCCAGATCAAACGTGGGTGCAACGTGCAATGGGTTCGATCAGAGCTAATCTCGGCTGGTTAAAAGATCGTCGTCGTTTTTTTCCGAGAATCTCTCAACGGTTTGCATTATTAGCGATATCTAATTAGAGTCCTTCGGAGGCAGACGTTTTAAGAGGGTCGAGAAAGTCATTTCTTCCAACGATCTAATCTCTAACGATCCTCTTAAACTATAAAACGTAATAAATTATAATGAAGTAGAGTATCGACTGTGCATGGGATTATTAAAAAAAAAATACCTTGCTCAATCGAAATATAAAATCACAAAGATACCCAACGGTAATGCGTTTTTCGTAAAAATATAAAAACATACGTTCTCGATATCGCGCTTATTACCAAAACGATACCACGAGAAACCGTACGAATAAAAAGGTTTCATTCGAAATTCAATTTGAAATTTCACGTATTATTTTGGAATCCCATCGCGCGTGCCATTCTGCTCCCTGCATGGAATATTCGGAACGATCGAATGCCATTCGCCACGAACCTACTCGATCATCAAAAAAAAAATTGACCCGCTCCCCAATACAAGAAATACGTTTCTTACCTCGTTCTCCATCGAACGTCATCCCCCATCGGTTTCGGTCTTTCCTCGCGGCGGAAACGACCCGATTATCTCAGGCACAGTAACGCACGTCACAAATACTTTTGCTTTTCCTTTTCCCCCCCGCCCAACTGTCACACTCTACCCGCGGCAATATACTTCCTCCTATCCTGCGTACCCGTCTCGAATGTATTGTACGCGAAGCGCGCGATATCGGAAGATTGATGGAATGAAAAAACGCGGTTGAATAATCGCGACCGGTGCGCACGAGAGCGTGACGAGGCGCGACACGAATGTCCTCGCCGCGCGATGGCTCGAGCGAGACTGAGCGCTGCCGGCTACGCACCCTTATTGGGCGGACACGTTGCAGGGCCGTAGAGGGAGCGGTGCGGTGCCCCTCAACCCTCTTCGCCACAAAATTCTCTTTCCCGTGTCGATACGACGTAACCCTGGAGCATATCGACACGAACCTTCCCCGCCCATCGCCGCGAAGGGAATAACCCTGCCGCGAGTTACTGAATTTTTGCTCTCCCGTTCCAGCGGCGAAAGCGAGCGGGCCCCGGAGGCACGGTAAATGCTCTTCTGTTGCTCGTTTTCGGACTGTGAATGAGAAAATCGCTTTAAAAGAGACGGTATTGACTGATCGGTTAAACGGATTGATATTAATCGTTAAGCATTCGGGGAATCGGTGGATTTGATAGTTTTGTGGAATTTATTCGTCACGTGCCTGGGGACTGGAATTAGATGGAAATGTCTCGAAACGTTTCGAAATTTCCATCGATCTCTATAGTCTCTGTTCGATGATAATAGACGATTTTTAATTATAAAGTTTCAAGAGTCGTGAGAATCTCGAAACCCATTTCCTTCGATACACCTCCCGATTACCGAACAAACGTAAAAACATCGAAAACCACTGAAACCGTAAAGCCTGACAAACTTGAAAGTTCGACAACCCTGTCAGAAATTATTAGAGCGACAAAATTGCCCTCCGATTTTCGATTTTCCGCACGATCGACGCATAGCCGCGCAAAAATGCCTCCGCTCGCCTTTAAAGAGAAGACATCAAATTTTCGTCACGGCCCTGCGAGGGGTGGCCAAACGTAACCACCCTTCGACATCGTAGGGCAGCCAGATCCAATCGAGGGGACTTTAGAGAATTCCCTTCTTCTCCCCGTGGTCTCACCACTGGGACGAACCAGGGCTTCCGATTTAATGGTATATTTTTTTTAGAGGCTACCAACGATTATACACACGCCCGTCCTCGCGTTCGACAACGAACATAAACGCTCGCGATATTATCGGAAAGAGCGCTCGCGCGATCATTGAAAATCAACTTAACGAGCGCGAACAACCGTGCTTCGTAGTTAACCCGTTGCACTTGCCACGAGTGCTCCTTCCGTGGAGAACTCGATTCGAGGTAAAATCGCACTTTCCGTTTCTCCCGACAACGGAAACCCTACGAAACAGAGATTTTTTTTTTTTTAATTTCAATTATTATCCACCGATCGAGCATTCGTCGATCGAGGCGCGATCGAAGCACGTTGTTGCCCGCTTACCGCCAACTCCTCGAAGTCATCGAAATTCCGCGACGTCGGTCGCGAATACTCGATCAGTGATTAATTCGACGAACCGGGAAGGGACACGACCGTTCGCGAAACATTTCGTTTCCGGTCGATCGATAGGCGAAGTAGTTTCGTATTCCATCTTCCCCGTTCGTCGTGCCACCGCATGGATTACGTTGAAATTACTCCCTACGCGCAATCTCCTCGGTACCGTTCGTAACGAGCTTCTAATATTAGTTTTACGAGACGCAACGACTGTCTCGTTCGTCGTTATACTCAACGGCAAACCGACTCTTATACCCCCCGCGAAACTTATTCCGAGTGCCTACGTGCTTTCTCGCGGTTTTCAGCTTATCTACGCGAAACCCCGTTTCTTCATCGTAAAAACTACGATCTCGCCATTTAAACTGCATTTTTACGAGGATCGTAAAGCAATTCGCGTAAACCCGGAAGCCGATACTCGGGCACATTGTACTGCCGCCCACGCGAGGCGGTCGCTTTCGAAAAAGGAACGCGGATGATTATAAAAATCGAAGGGAACTTCGTTCGCGTATCAGAGCGTTAACTCTTCTTTGAGGAACGCCTCCACCTTCGTCCTCTCCTTTTCCTTTCGTCCGGTCCCTCCCTTTGCGCCCAGATGCCTTTTGATATATCTCTGGCAAGGTGTATCGAGACCACCTCCCCCCCCCCCCCCCACCAACCCTCCCACTTCGTCCTTTTCATACTTTCGACTGAATACCTTTTCGCGGTTTCCAACGCGGAACAAAAAGAAAAATTATCGATCGTAACCCACGCGCGAATGCCTTCTGGGTTTTCTTGCGTTTCCATGCTCGACTTTGCCATTCAGGCGAATTCAAATGTCTGGCTTTCGACGCCGAGTCAATTTCAGTCGATCTCTCTCGACCCCCGAACCCTCGACTTCCCTAGCCTCCTTTAATCTCTTGACAGGGCGAGAAGAAGAGGAGGAAGTGTGTGGGGGGGGAGGGGTAGTGGAAACGAAGAAAAATAGGAAAAAAACGTGTGATCCGCGGGGACGATAATTACGTACGTATATCTCGCCGGGGGGGGCGGGGGAGTGTAGTATCATTCGTAGCCGAGTTTGGCGTCGTTTCAACATTGGATACAAGCCAGGATAAATATCAATTTTATGACGTCCGCGGATCCTTTCTATTTGGTTTGGCAATTTTGCCGCGGGCGTACGCCGCAGTCAACCTACATTACACCCGACGCTGACAGAACCGCAAACCGGGAGGACCTGACCTTACCTACGTTTCATTTTTAAATACAGCGGGACCTCTCTCATTAACACTCGGTGCGCCCCGTCTAGCGTTGAAGCCCGATGTCGTGTTTCGCGTCGGGATGAATACGAACGAGGGGGACGTTACGAGAATTTCCGTGTCCCCGGGAGAAAATATTCAGTGTTCCGAGAAAGAATGAATTTTTGAAGGATACGAACCCGGTGGGGTGGAATACGTCGTAATGGAGTACATACATATATACGTATGACGAATCGTTATTTAAAGGTGGAAAACATTCATAGCAGTTTTTAACAGCTATCAAAAGTTCTAGTTAAATTTTCTTTTCAATGGTAAGTCTAAATCATAGCTTTTACGTTAGTATTGCGTCGAGACGAATGGACTCGTTCCACTTGTGCTCCGAGCGGGTTACGCGTACGCAGAGAATTATGATCAATAACTTTTGGCGCAACGCAATTACGTGACGCTGAGTTATCTATAAAAAAAAAATCGCCGAACGTTGAAACCACGTTCGTTCTGTCGTTCAAAGATTTCAAACGCGATTTAGATTTGATAGATATTTTCGCGGGGTACTAATATTGCCGTTTAATCGCGCTACGATTAACTTTAGTTTAGCAATCGTTGGCCAGTGAGCCGTTGTTATTACGCGTAACGTGCCTTCCCTTGGAATACGGATTCTGACTTTTCGGGAGCAATTTTCTGTACGAATAACTTCCAATTTACGTAACTATTTCGGAAGCACGTTGTCGGATTATCGTACATCAGAGGAACCGATATTGGCTTCATTTCGGCAATAATTTCACCCGACATTCAGTGGCTGACGTTCTCGTCGATTTTCCGATTCCGTTCCAATAATAGAGTACTCCTTCTCGTGCATATTGCAGACGAACAAAAAAAAAAAAAAAAAAAAGTTTCCATGACAATATTTCCAGTGGTCCGTCGTTGCTCGCGAGGAGGGACGGGACGTAACGTCGATAGCGGGAACTGCGGATTCAATTAAACTCGAGTGTAACGCCATAATCGAACGTAACTTGCAATTTTCGACGGATAACGCCTCTCGCAGGCTCGTTCTTCTAATCGACGACCTCGTATCGGCGTTCGGCTAATTTCACGTCCGCGATACGATCTTTGACCTTTTCAAATTGTAAATCCGAGCACCGCGAAAGCTTCGTCGTACCGGCGACGAAGGTTTGAACGGGCGAGACGACGTAAAAACCGGAAACGAGGTACACAAAGGTAGATTCTCATATACGCGAAACGGAAGCGTGACGGAACAGGGAAAAACGATTGTCTTATGAGAAATGCGTGTGCGGATAGGTACGCGCCCACCATCGAGGTGTCGTACGTGTGCGTTTCCATGACCGTTCCGCGACGCTTCCGCTCCGCTGAAGTAAGAATGTTCTTAAGGCTGTGTTCGTTGCGGTTAGGACCAGGGGCGGGACGATTAAAATTAGTCTCGAAAACAAACGACTTTCAGATTATCCAGGAGTGGATTAATTACGATTAACGCTTTGAAGACGGGAGACTGTAATCTCATTGTCAGTCGCGCGATAGATAGTATTGAAACGCTGCTACTGTTTGTGACTTCGCGAGAAGTTGCGTTTTACTTTGCAGCTTTACTCATGTTGAAAATCGCTTCGCGCAATTCCCATAGCGATGAAAATCATTATCAGATTATTCTCGTAGCGGCAGTCAATTATCAAGTTGATTAATATGGTCAATAACTAGATTTGCCTGTCACGCGTTCCAAAATGTCGATAATCGAGCCCGCCAGCAGTGTTAAAAGTGTTTTCCGATAAATTCACGAGAATTCGAGTAACAAGTAAATATATCGAACGACAATTACGACAGACAGCGACTTCTTTCCTCCAATTCTCAAAACGGATATTAAAAGACTTTCGCGAAAAGTGAGCAACTCCTCGTGCAAAGTTCTCAAACCGTTGTACATACTTTCGATTCTTTTCTCGAGAGTTTTCAAGATTTCCGTGCCTACCAACGGATTTCGTTACTTATCGATCATCGAGAAGCGGTCGAAGCGATGCGGAGTCTTCGCGACGAACTGATTTCTCGGCGAATTTACATACGAGTGTATCGAATGCCAATCGTTACGCGCGACACACCCACGAGAACCGTACCGGGGCTGCTGCTGCACCGGGGGAAAAAGGTGTGTTCGGGCAAGGGGGACAGGATAGTGACCGGCTCGCGACGAGATTTTAATGGCCTCGTAATTCAGGCGATCGCATAAAGTCTCTCCCGATTCCTCGTCCCTATTCGTGACCGTCCGCTTAAGATCGACTTTCGATTTATACGCCGAGGAGAGTAGCGTGGGCGGACGGCGGGAATTGGAGCGAGACATCCGTAGGGTTACCGAAAATCGGGTTGAAAACAGGAAATACCAGCGTAATCGGGTCGGGTGAGTCCCTTCCGTGAACGACAAAGCGAACGCGAGGATCGTTCGTGCGATGATAAACGAGGCAAAGCGATCGTTTCCCTTGAATCGTGCAGTAGGGGGCGTTGCGAAGTTCTAATAAACTTATGAAATGATCGGTAACGGTGTGACGTGGGCAAAATCGCACGTATGGCTGACACGAGAATGCAAATCCCGGGACGAGACATCGTTTCTCTTAGAACAGGTATTAAAGTAGGTGTAAAAGTTGTGGAAAACTAAGGTGGTGATCATTGGTAAGTTAATATAAAAAATCAAACGCGTTTTTAACCGTCACTTGTCATTTGTCAGGTAGCCTAAACTCATAAACGCATAGTTAACGCGCCACTTCTCCGAGAATAAGAATCGATTAAAAAGTTTTCTAAAATTGAGCATAGGTGTAGCCATGGATTAACATAGAATATCATACGTATTTATAGCCCAAGGTGACAGATCGCGAGATACCCTAATCGGGTGGTAACACGTGTCAAATATTTGCTAACCGTATCCTCGTTGGTCCCTTCTTGGAGGAAAATAATCGCAGGCGCGTGGCACGCATAAGACTAGTCTCTCGTTAAAACGTTGCTCGCTGAATGCATTTCACCGAAGCCCCCCCGACGTGAAACACGGTAATTGGTCGTTGCATTATCTCCGTACGACTCGTAGGATCTCGGTACATTTAACGGTCAATTGACTCTCTCTCTCCCTCTCCCCCTCTCTCTGTCTCTATTCTCGCCACCTCCCTCGATTTCGAGTCTCCTCTTCCCATTCTCTCTCGGGATCTCGAGCGTAGATGCGCTTGTATTACAGTACACTCGCCCGCGCCGTATACGTACGCACGTGTGCGCGTACATACGTCGAGCACGAAAGAGTGCTCGGTAGCCAGAACAATGTATGATTCATTTCACGGCTCGCTAACGCACCGCGGCAACGATTCTCACGTGTGCATTTGGCCGAGCGCCGTTTAATCGAGCGTGGAGAAATAAACCGAGGTGCCGATAGTGGTATCCACGATCCACGGATGCTTGTCCCGACTATATCTTTGTTAATTCTCAGGGAACGCGTTGCACGGCGCGCGAGACATGCCCTATTTCATAAAAAAAAAAAAACATTTAGATCGCAAATTAGTTCGTTTCGTTCGATATCCGGTGCTGCGGAGATTTACGAGGAACCAATCAAAATCCGACGTTCGTGTATGGAAAAATCAGAACTACTCTGATCTTTCAGCTATTTTAACGCACCAAAGTGCTTTCTAAAACTGAAGCTTGGGTCCATCATTAAAACAATATGTTTGCGATAATACATGAGTGAGAGATCAATACAATGTGTACAAGACTAAAACAAAGGTATTAATACCAACGTGGAACGCGATACCGTTAAACGGAACTGGTATGACAATTCCGAGTAAAGATCAATGGCGAAACATATCCCCCCCCCCTCTCTTTTCAACCAACCCCGTTCATTTTATTACCGTAATTGGGCGAAACATCGGGCGCCTGTTCGCGCGCAATTTAATTAGTACGAAAAATACGGGCGCCTTTTCGCGGGCGCCCTTTGATTCCTTTCAACGTCCTGGAATTTATATTGCGAATGGCCGGGATCCTGGGTGTGCCGGGACAAAAAGGGGTAATGAGTCCTTTACGATACCGCGCCCCAACATATTTATTTCATCCGAATCTTTTTTTGCGAAGACCCTCTTCCAGCGCACTACCGACACCCTCGAACCCTGCTTCGTGCCCCCGCGTTGCAGTTTGCACGCCCGAATGCAGTGCCTGACTGTTCTCTTTTTTTTCTTTTTTTCTTCTTTCGTCTTCTCCTCGCTCTCCTTTATTTTTCCTCCGACTAGTCATGCGTGGGCTCCTTTCATGTATGTATGCGCGCACTCCGCGCCTTATTCTAGGGTCGCTCCTGCACGAGGAGCGGGATTCGTTTAAATGAACATTCGCAGCGAGTAATTCGGCGTGAAAAACCCCCGGAAGGATTTTCGTAACGCGCTCGTCCACGATTTCGTGATTCAACTCGTGCGGTCCCGTACTCGAAGTATTAATAAGAGGTCTGCCGTGGCCGGAGAATTTCATCCGGGGTTCTAATAATTTTCGCGGAAGAATTGAAGCCTGGGCTTAGCCCTCCAGACGGTGATTTCGCGTAATTCAATTGTTGAGCGTAATGCATAATTTACGCCCAAAGCGATTCATCATCGAGAATGCACGAATTTCTAGTTAATAATACTCAGCGTTAACGTAATAACGTAAAGTGTTACATAATGTTCCACGGTAATCTGCTTCTAATGAACATAATTTGTTCGGCGTTCAACGCGCTAATATTCGGGACAGTGGGGGGTTTTCGGGACACGATAGGAACCCTTATCGTCGTCAGACTTTTAATCTGACATAAACAACATCACGGGTGGTCCCGTCAACGCGTAATAGTAATATAAAGCTAGAAGTGGAAAGAGAATAAGCAGCCTCGGTTATTCGATTGCAAATTCTTCGATTCGTAGATTATTCGGGCACGCGATCAAGGAATATTTCCGTCGTTCAATTTCCGAATTCCTCAAACTTTCATGCATCGCGGACATTCACTCGATCGAACGGACGGATAAACTGAAAACCGGAAGACTCGCGCGCTGATCATCAGAACTGGATGTCGATTATCTGGTATTATAAATATTCGAAGGTGGGACAAGCTTTTATCGCGAGTACGACTAATTATTGTTCCGTGACGTTCCCTGACAGGTGTCAACGTAATTGAATTAAATGGATTAAATGGGATCTAACTGTCGCGCCTTCTGGCCATTCACCATCCACCGAACACAAAGACCATCAATTTCAACGAGGTTTAGTCTCGCGTCATGCGTTTCCGAGTTATCTATGAAATGCATAAATCTTCTTTGATTAACGACGCGTCTTCCGCGTACCGACGGCCTTACGCGAAGCCTGAAAGGGCTTCCTTGAATTTACTATCCTTTCAACCACATCCGGATGACGGTAGGCGATCGGACACCGTCCCAAGCTATTTCGAGATTCATCGAATTCCATCGATTCCCGGGTCGAATTTTATTACACCCGAGTCACGGTTCTTTCGGATATAAACCAGTAGGTACACGCATTATGTCATGATAAGAGCTTGGGTCATTATCAATTTTTAAACTCTACCAATATGATCCTATAATGCCTTCTATGTATTCTTTCTGATAATCGCGTGTCGCGTTTTCGGTGTCTTAGAAAAAATAAAACGGTATAGAGAAGTTTTCTAATCACGTGTTCAGTATTTTCCGATAGAAAATCGTTGAAACGAATATTACAGCGCTAGTCGGCATGTCGGTACCTTCAGGGATGGAGATCATGATATGGTAATAATAAATGATAATAAACGAATAAAAATGAATAAATTTAATACTCTATTACGCTAGTAACATTCCTTATACACGTTATAAAAGTTATTATCGTGGAATAACGTACATTTGAATTTACCGTAGGAAAATTTGCCGAATTAGTCTCTTATTTCGATTACAGAAAAGTGCACCTTATATTTTTAGGGGAACGTAAGTAACCACTCTGAGAACTCGTGTTCCCGAATAGCGGCTCGTGAAATCTTATTTAGCATCGATGCAAAGTACGGCCACGATGGAATCTCGCCGATCTATGGACGGCTTTATTAGTCGAATGTGGCACGTAGAATATGTGCAAGATGAATGCTATGGAAGACCGCAAGAGAATTCGTCGCTCACGCAAGTCACGTGCCTGAGTTATATTGGGTTACCGCGCTCCAATAAATTGTTCCGTCGCTCGTCGGTACCCGGTAATGGCCGAATCATCAAGGAACCTTTCGAACGGATCCTTCCCCGTGTATTCTTCATTCCCGCTTGTAAATCTCTTCATCGATGGGTCCACGAACCCCATCTTACCTCGTGCGCCTGTTAGAACGTTTCCACCCCACGTGAAATATGCCAGCGAAGTTTTTCAAGCAAGCAGATTTTAAATCTGTAGAAAAATTATCCTCGAAAAGCCTGTTCGGATTTTCCAAGAGAAGCATTAAATCGAATTTCGTCAGCTTAAAATTGGAAAGCACATTTTAAATCTCGATGCGTTCAGTTTTAATCGTAAATGTTTGACGGAAAGAGTCAACATTATTTTCATACTTTCCTAATATAATTTATTTAATTTATCTCTAATATTTTAATCGATATTTACTAACCCGTCGACTTATTTCTAATAAAAAGCCACGACTTGCAATTCCATTAGGACGTGCGGTAAGAAAAGAACCGCAGGAACGAACGGGGCACACGATTGGCTTCCAAAACGCGCGTTGAATCCATCCGTGGTCTCTATTGTCACTCGCAAACCCGTTTCACGTTAGAAAGATGGGGTAATTCGGCCGGCGAGCGAAGAAAAAGCAATTGTCAGTCTGGAGTTTCGTCTGACCCTCGTCCCCCCAAGGCACTCCTGGTGAAACCAGGCGGACGTACAATCGTCCGAACGAAATCGATTTCGCTTTCAATCCTCGCCGCGGTAGAATCATCGAAATTCTATCGCTGCGAACCACCCTCGCATTCTTCGTAAAGTGTCCCTTTTGTGGAATCTAAGTAGATGCGTTTTAGATATATGCCCGGCCATGATCGTGTCAATCCGAAAGATGTGTATTCGTCCTCTTTATTTTCATTTTCTATACGATTATTTTTATCCTCGATGAAAGCAAATGCGCTGAATCTATTTCATACGTCGTATAAAATATGTATCGGCACTCTTCTCCAATCGATTCCTGTTTCCCGCGACGAAAGAATATCGCATACCGTTCGGGATACTCGCGGAATTTGTGTTTGTTAAAATTTTCTTCTCTCCTCGTTGCACGGTTCTTTTATTAGTTTACCGAAGTAGAACGCTGAATCCAAGTATCATTCTACTTTCGGTCGTTCATAAACTTTCCGCCTCGTAACTAAGATCCCGAAGAGACTTTATTGCGGTTACTTTCTCTTTATCCCCGGTTCACAGTTCCCCGTATCGCGGAAAATGCTGTTTGCGCGAGAAGAGTCATTGATAACGTTCTATCGGAGCGAGGCACGTTGCCGCGCGAGCCTTGAAAATCATATCTTAAAGAACCGTTTAGCGGTGTTATCGTGTTAATTAAAATAAACATTCGCGCGACGTAGATTTAATACCGCGTGCTTCGGCAAACAACTTATCGTACTCATTGTACCGTTATTATGCGCATGTTGTACTCGCGAATATAACTGAATGCAAAGTTCGAAGAAAAATTGATATCGAGTAAAACGATGGCACATTCTTCTCTCCTCGATACGCAGTCGCGTGACAATACAAGTAACCCTCGTATAACGCGATTTCGATATAACGCGAAAGATACACAGTCTAGTTCTCGCGTACTTGAACTTGGCATGTGACAAGACCTTGTCCCTTGATTTACAAATTGTGGGAAACTATTTAACACAGGAATCGCGTTCTAAAAGTCCGCGTTAACGAAGAGGGTTCTACAATTTGTAAATTGCGTTGTATCAACACCGCGTTCAACGTGGGTTGCCTGTATTCAAACGACAGGCTTGTGTCGCCAACGTTCAGCATTATTATCACCTGTTTTTCTTCGCGCGAATATCATCCTCGAGCGATTGCGATTTCACGTATCTCGCGGAAACTGTCGGCATGTTGCCTCCGTGGCGCAAACGGCTAGCGCGTTCGGCTGTTAACCGAAAGGTTGGTGGTTCGAGCCCACCCGGGGGCGGCTCTTCTTTTGTTTCAACCCTTCCCCGTGAGCTGCAAACGACCAACGGCGCCTGCGTTTAAAAAACACAAAACGATCCCCTGCGATCCGGCCATGAGATTACTACCGTTCAACGAACGTATTTCCTTTTTTCTCGTATGGCAAGTGCACCGCGACCATTCTCTTTTTGGTTGCAAATCCATGTTTCGAAAGGTAGCGAAAATGAAGTGTAATCGCCGAAAACATTGAACAGGGTGAGCCGGCCGACCGTTGTATCCATTCTTCGATTCGACATCTGAAATTGAATTCATACCACGGTGCGTTAGTTGGTCTAAAAACTTGAACCTCTTCCGGGCAGCTGTTGAAATCGTAAACGATTATTGATCGTATTTACTTTACGCCTGCCTCGTTATTCCCTGCTGATAATTAACTCTTTAATCCTGGATAACGTTAGCGAACGCATGAAGCGGGACTGCTGGGGATAAAGGTTCCTCGGGCGTAAATGTAAGTGCCGGTAAACGTCTTCCCTCGCTTTTTCTGTGTTCTAAGAGACTATTTGTATTCGGAGGTGGAAAACGTGATGTAAAAATTTAATGTTACCACAGACAGTAAAGATGAGTTCGGTAAAGTGGTTCAAAAAAAGAAAAAAAATATATTCGCCCAACGTGGGGCTCGAACCCACGACCCTGAGATTAAGAGTCTCATGCTCTACCGACTGAGCTAGCCGGGCTGTTGACGTCCCTTCCAAACTGCTAATTTTTAAACGCTAGAATAAGATTTAAGAACCTAAAAACTAATGAAAAAATGAGATTTGGTTTGTCATGAAATTTTTGTTCGTCGCCATAAAATAACGCAACCGTTTCGCACATTTGGGTTCAGCTTGATAAGTGTGTGTGACCAGAACCTCAACTCCCACTCTCTACCGTCCACGCGTGAGTCACCGTCCGGTATTGGGAAGCGTCGAGTAGGGATACACATTGTGTATACAATCCATAGAACAATCTATATAATACGAGTGATCCTTGGCGTAATGGGAATATGCTTCAAACAAATGAAAAATCGTCAGGTCATGGATAAAAAAAAATGAAAAAATATCAAATCAACGTCGTCTATCGGGAAAACTTACCAGATATTTGTTGCTAATTATAACCAATATAGTATTCGTCCAATCGGTACACGATACGTTCTGTTGCTGTCCCCGAAATAAAAATTCCGCAATTGTTATAACACCTAAGGAATGAATTAGCTACTGTTGATCAAATGGATTTGCGTCGCTTAATGTCTATAAAAAAAATCGAAGTTAAACAAAATAATGTAACATGAGGGATCGAAATTCTTCGACGCCACAGTAAATTATATTTTGATGCGACGAAAAGACGATAAAAACAAAACAATAAATCGAGTAAAATTTTCATCCCCTCTCCCACCCCCTCCCCCCACCCGCCCCCATCGACGTTAATGATAGGACGCGTTAAGAGTACGGTCGAAAGTGTAAATAACGTCTAACCTCAAACGAACTGCTTTTTCCAATCTCGGTACGGGCCCATACAACATGGCGCGTAATAGCAAAATCGCTATCCGATAGGTTTAAAACCCATCCAACGACTTTCTACGTGTATCGCGATCGTGAATTCACCTCCTAAAAAGAAAGCTAGCCGCCGCGTAACAATAACTATCCTGTGTATAAAGGAATCGTTTCAGCGGTCTCGAACCGAACGGACTACCATAATTTCACGGCGTATTTTTCCGAAACTCCCTGCACGATGCAAACGTGCGGTACTTTTAGGGCCATTTGCGTATTTCACGATGCTTTCTATCTGACGGCTAGCTAAAGTGAGCGCCCCACGAAAGTGCCTCCAGACTACGGTAAATTGATAACGATAAACCACGGGACGCTCTGTGTATTAATGGGAATACAACGTCATCGGAAAGTTCATTATGAGACGCGTTTTATTCGACGCTGTACGACGAAAATTGAGACGACATTAATAACGGGCCAGAACTATGGATAAATTTTAAGGGACCGTATCGTAATACTCGATGTATAATTTCATAATTATGCTTGTCGTAAAATTATTTCGAAACATCGAAAGTACAAACGGTCAAACTATAAATGGTAAATAACGAATCTCACTTGTTTACTTACGATGAAAAACGAATTTTTGTAGGATAAAGTAGGATAATTATGTTTCACGGTTAATTACTAGTAACAGTAGTAACATAAACTTAAAGCTGATTCTATAACAATGAACGAATAAATGTCAGAGCGTGATATTTATATTTTACCATAAATTATCTGCTGCCTACGATGTCGTACTTCCTTCCTGCCGAAGTCACTTTGGATAATGGCATCGAACTGCACCACCCCCACCCTCAAACACCGCGCATCTCGACGTTCGCCTTGCTACTCTAAGGCCCGGTACGCATGTACGTCATTTTGGCGTGCAATGCCGCAGGCTGGGGCCACACATACATACGTACTAAACGAGCGCATAACAACTCACGTAAATATACATTGTGATATATATAGTTATTACATATTATACATCGTTTGTATATAAAATAACGCGCGTACGAATTGAAGTCGAATTCATATCGACGTATTTTCTCAATTTACGCGCGAACATCGTTCGTCGTGAGATGTCAACAAGGATTGTACGCAAGTGTATTTTGGCGCATGCCAATGTAATGTATTTTTAACGCGAGCGTAATTACGTGCATTGTTATGGGAACATATTACGTGAGTTGTTATGCGTGTACTTATTGTTAGTACATCCATGTTGCCCCATGCCAGCGGCACCGCAGTTTACACAAGTCCGTATTTTCGTCGTACGATGACTCTGTTCGATACAGGACATAAACGACAGACGTGATTATGATTCAAAATTATATAAACTTCTATAACATTCAAATAGGCACTGTTATAACATTCAGAAGGTAGCGATTGCATAAATAATAACAATACTAATAAAATGCTTAAAGTCAACTATTTCGAATTCCGGAACAGCAATTGCTTTGTAAAAATGACGCACGTGCGTACCGGGCCTAAACTAAACGGTTCGCTACGTTGTAAACTTTACCCAACCCCTCGACCCTTTGGGCGCTGCAATGCGAACACTCCGCCACTCTTCACTCGATCTACCAGACAAATGTGCGAAACGTCCATCGTGTTTTCAAACTGTTTGAATCGTAGAGTACCGTGAATATCAGCATATGCAGTGTTACGACTTCATTAAACAAAATACAAATGGTGAAACAGTTCTTCTCGACGGTCTCACAGTATTACGAGAAAATTGAATCAGTGATTAACTACAGTGTCGGGGGTATAAAAACGTCGAAAAAGTGTAAAATAAAACAAAGCGCGTAGTTCTGCTCGGTGGTCTCGTTGGCACAGTTTTATAAGAAAATTTAATCGGTGGTTGACTATAGTTCCGTGAATACGAGAACGTCGAAAGAGTGACAAAAACTAAATACATAGCTGCCGGTTAATGTTCAGATAAAAATATAATTTTTAAAATTGAAATATATTTTTCATTTGAGTCGTAAGAAATCGTGGCATAGAAGTAAAATCGATGGGCACATCTGGTAGTGTTGGAAAAATTTGACTCGAAAGACGTTTTAGGATAAAAACACGGGGTATTGAAAATGACGTCAAGCCCACCAAAAAGGCAACAATGTTTTCCGGCGCTCCGGCGGAAAGCAGGTAAGTACTCTTCAACGAATCATCGAGCAACGCGCTGGCTATAACAAGAACGTTTTACGATCACTCTGTAAACTTGCTAACGGTGCATCTCACGGTACGGATCTTCAATAAATTTTACTATATTTCTTACGAACCGATAAACATCACAGCAATTTTTACTTATAAAAAGACTTGATATTTTATGTTCATCGTTTGCACGACTGTTTTATTAACTATTTTTAATATTCTTACAATAAGTTTTCAACAATTTGTGAAATATTTTCTCGAAATATTTTACACCGTAAATGTAATATTCCTCGAGCATTTTTCGCTACGCGAGGAATGCTTACTGTGGTTTTATAATTGCAATTAAAATTTCACGCTGAGAGAGTTTTATTTGTCGTGATTATGTAGCTCAGAAAAAAACAGCCTGGGTTGCAAGAGACGATTAACAATTTAAATGTTGCGATAGCGCAAGTTGCTGAGCAACTTCGGAAATGAGAGGAATTAAACAGGAATTCTTTACATTCTTCAACCTTCTGTAATCCGATGTTTTTTCCAACGAATAGATTCAACGCGCTGGGAATTGAAGAATCGATCGGTGAAGCAGTCGATCAACGGTCATCGGAAAATCGCCGAAGGCTGAAAATACACAATGGGACCCGAAACCTGCGACGCACATGGTCTTCCAAGATACGGCGAACAATAGGAAGCGCGCAAGGGCGTCGCCAACTACCTCGTCGCCCCCGGTCAAGAAAATTAACGGTAAACCACCGCCGATTAATATAACCAATCAGTCGTCGAAAGTAACAATGGCAAATTGCAAGGTAAGGAAACAAAGTTTTCTTGTTAAAAACATTAACGTGACTAAAACATCTTCATTTTAGGAAAACTGAAAAAAGAAAAATCTCGCAAACATTAAACATTTGTCCGTAAAACTTACAGTCATAACTTTAAAAATACCAGATAACGATATATAGATCGTTAGAAAGGTACGCTTAAATATAAATAAATAAAAAAAGGGTGCCTCAGATAGGTATGTTTGGCGGGGATTTCAAATCAGTCCACACCTAAAATAATAATGAGAAAAGAACTATTATCTGATATTGTCAATACTAAAGTAGAATCATCGCAAACAGAAAGTAATGGTGACCATGCTCTTTACGCAATGCACTAATAATAGTTTAATTTACGTGAGAATGTATCCTAACACGCTAACTTTGAAAAATTGGAATTTTTTGTTTAACTGGCGAAGATTATATAAAAGGTATCCATGGTATTGATAATAATTTATGGTTTACTTCTTATCTGACACAGATAAGAAGCGCAAGCATAAAAATAGCAGAAACGCTGATGGACTGTAAATTAATAATCAATGTTCAGTATCAATTGTAAATAATTAACTGGGGATCTAGCGGAAGGGCGTATATTACATTTCATTAAGTTTACACAAGAACGTAAACACAATTCATGGCTCACTATAGTAATTAAAAGAGTAGCTGATGTATGTAATTTGAAGTATGATAATCAGCTCCTCTTATAATCGTTACAGCGATCAGTGAATTGTTTTTACATGGCCATGTAAATTTCATGAAACATAATGTACGCCTTTCTGCTGAATACCTGTTCAATTATAGCATTAACCTCAATTTACCTGCGCTTTTTTTCAAACAGTAGTCATCTCTCCTCGATAGTATAGTGGTTAGTATCCCCGCCTGTCACGCGGGAGACCGGGGTTCGATTCCCCGTCGGGGAGTACAATATTTTTGCCAATTTGCATTATATTTTATCATACATTTATTGGGTTGGCACATAAGTGATGGCGGATTTTAAATAACACATCTATCGACAAAATCCGCTATCATTTAGTTGCCAACCCAATAGCTTAACCGTTATGTTAGGAGACATTCGTTTATCTTCATCTTATTGTTAGCTTTTTCCACCACATTATCGCTGTGTTTATAATATGGCTTGTTCTAAAAAGAAAATAAGGCTACGACGATTAAGCTAGATTGATTACTATTTATAATTACTATTTATAACTGAGCGATTGTAGTAGAAATGGGGTACCAAATTGTAACACTTTGTTTGATATCTTGTTTATTTTTAAACGCTAAACACCGTTGTTCAATGTTGTCTCACAGACAAACGCAAACTTTCCAGTATTTCTACAAACTGGTGCATAAATTGAAAAGCTTGGCAACCGTCGATCTATATAACTTTTCCGCATCAAAAATTTACGTTGTATTCTGTGTATAATTTTAACCACAAGCGTCACAATAACCCGCGTAACACGTGGTGGCTCCTACCAAGCGGTGCTTAGAAGCATCATGCTACGCAGGGATTATGTTTCTTGGATCCAAACCAAACAATCCGTCTGTCACACTTTTCGTCGAGTGTTTTAATTAGTCTTCAAATTAGAAACCGCATGATCCACTTGGCATTTACTAGAAATAGGGTCAGCGACTGTTTTATTCGAAAAGTAAATTCAATGGGAATCTAAAATAACGATCCGTGATATTACCTGCACAGTTGGTTGCCGTATTCGGCAAAATTAGCAATAAAAGTAAAATCGACGAGGATGGGATTCGAACCCACGCGTGCAGAGCACATTGGATTAGCAGTCCAACGCCTTAACCACTCGGCCACCTCGTCTCGACGTGCATTTTTGTTCTAATATACAGTACATATTTCGTTGTAATTATTCGGCAAAAATGTTCATCCAAACGTACACGGCGACAAGTGAAAAACACACGAGATTGCATATCGCTAGATACATACCACCGAGGATCGTAAAAATCCAACCGCTCGTAAATCAAGTTGCGGAATGAAGTAATATTAAAAGAAGCCGGGGTAAAGATCGGGAAGTTTACTGCAAGATCCAGTACTTTTTTATTTGATGAAATGAGGAATGAGAATAAACTGCGTGTCTAGGTAAATGTTTCAAATTACAAAATACGGCAACGCAATTTTGTGCTCAGTTATAACTCGTTTAAGATAGCTTACCGATTAGGGCGAAACTTTTATTATGAAAGTTTTGGGACGATTTAAAGCTTAAGTCAACCGACCAGGCTCGCTGGGAAGCATACGCAGACATGGGAAAACGGAAATGAAATTTCGTCCTCCCCGGGTAACACGACGCTTAAACGAGATCCTCGTAATAACGATTAAAGATAGCGGTATGGTCTCTCGTAATCTCTTCCTCCATATTTGACTACGATTGATCGAACCGTGTATACTGTGTACATATTTTAGTTGGAATACGTTGCGTGATATGAAAAATGGTTGTTAGGAGAACCGTTAGGTACGAAAGGGGGCGTTGTTTGCTGTAAATAGTTTCGTTTACCGAACAACTTTCAATCAAAATATTTACACATCTTCAACTGCCCGGGTTAGTAGTTAAAAAAAAGAAACACTCTGTTTTAGAATTTGATAGATTCTATTTAATAGATCCGATGGGAGTTCGTTTACTAGTCTTTTATTTTATCGAAAAATATTCAAGTTCATTGTCATAGAATTACCAACGACTATGAGAAATAATTCATTCAAGATTACAAAACAAATCTGTATCATGAGCTTTCTTTATTTTATCGTAAACACCACGCTCAGGAATTCTTCGCACAGCTATTTTATTTCACTGTAGAAATATTTTTTCAATTTGATAGACTTCACCGCGTAGTTTGCCAAAATATTCGAAAGAAAACTGTATGTACATACGTAACGATGGAAGCTACCTTACTCGAATGGTATTTCGTGTATGCATTCGTTCACTTCCTTTTCAAACATGCATATATGCATGCCGAAAAACTCAGTTTTATTGGCGGTTCGCCAGGTTCTATTTGTCTGCAATGCGACCTGCTCGCTATTGTCACCCACTACGCGCAAATTTCAGAGGGTGTCCCCGTATTCTGCTCATGGGATTGGTGGGACGATACGTGCAACGTTCGCTTTGATTCCTAAAATATCAGAAATGTAGGCGAAATGAAGAGCCAGGGATACATTTTTTCTCCTTTTTTTTCGTGTAAAGTATTCGTTTCCTGGAGTTAAAATATTGAGGAAGAGAAGCAGGGGGTCGAAGAAATGATTAAGATCTCGTTTAATCTTGCTCGCAAATCGTTAAATGCACGAACGAATTATTGTACCAGTAATTCCATTATTCTTTCGCGGGAAATCTGTATAGTTTCAAGTTTTGTTCACTAGAACATATATTTGAATCTGAAGCCCATTCAATATTTAGGACAAGCATGAATATCTGTATATGTATTCCTGATCGTTTGCACACATTCATATTATTCGGATACCCGTTCTGAAATAATTCGGAAGATAACGAGTCCCGAGGGTAATATCGATTTTACGTACGGATTGTTCCAGGAGTTTATCTAAATCTAATCTCCCATCATAGTCCCCGTGCGTTAAGTTATAAATTGTTTCATACGATCAGACACCTGGGGTTCGATTCAGGTGTCTCGTGAAATTATATAATTCTTAGCTCGATTTGGAATATCTCATTTTGGTCTGGATATCAACTCTCCGCTCGAAAGTAGACAAATCGTATAAAGTTTATTTATTACAACGTAACAATAAATAACATACACCTTCAATGTTATTTTACTAATGTATAATCAACAGAATGATACGCGACAGTCTATATGTAAACAATCCCCACTCACGCGATACTTTTATTTATTTGGACCATTAACTATATACTACATAACTACTCTCCGAGAGTTCTCTATATCGAGTGTTTTTTATTTAATTCTAAATTAGTTTTAATTATCTCGTCACTTCTAAATCTATGATTCTGTCGGGGAATCCAAGACCTAGATCTAGGTTTCGTTCTTAAAAGAAAGCGATGATTTTGTCAACAACGCTTTGCTCTTGCAAGAAAAACGCGAAAAAATAATTAACACGTTCGGTCTCACCGTCGCACATATGCGACGTCTCATTTCTCGCATCTGAGCACACCGACGCAAATGTGCGGCGTGTTTACTTTATCTGTTCATGAGAATGTTTGCACCAATGTATCGCCGAAACAGTTGTAATGGGCTATAAAACAAAAACATAGATACAGGACGTCCTTGGTCTGGAAATAATTACATTTTGCTTATTTTCGATGTTATGAATATAATTTTAAAAAACCTAATGTCAATTGAAGTCACACATCCGAGGCCGGTAACGCACCGTGTGCGTTAGAAGAGCAGATACCGCACCACACGCGTCATGTTCCCAAGTCTCTTTATTCAAATACAAAAATGCCTAATCTTTGCGAGAATTTCTTAATTAGTCAGTCTCGAACAGATTTTGCGTTCCAAATCGCAACTGATCTCCAATTATTTTCCAACTTTCGCCAGAATTTAAATTACGCTCCTCTTAAAGATAACTTTAAAAAACTGTTATTTATCGATCGCCCATCACCAAGAAACAGCGCGACGGTGGTTTTTCCGTGAGACAAGTGGTCTCGTCCAAGGTTCCAAGATTCGCTCTCAAAAGCACGTCAGCTATAACTTTCTCGGCGATGATACCTTGTCGCGGCATCGATTTTCTCAATTTACTCGCCACGTAATGACCAAAGGTGTCGAATTCGTCGTTGGTGACGCAGGGGGCGAATCGCTTGGGCGAAACCTCGGCGATCGCGTCCTTGCTATCGTGATCCTGCTGATACTTCTTTCGGGACACGTCGATCGAATCGGCGGAAAATCTTCTGGCGAACGATCCTTCGGTTTCCATGATGACCGGTTGAAACGATGGCATGGTGTTAACTTCGGGGGATGGGATCGGTGATGATCGTTCCATCTTGTCTACGTCGGTTTGAATCGACTAAAATATACCAATATGCGCTTATCAATTAGAATCTTGCTTCTACCATAACTGAGCAATGATAGAATTAGTTGTAAGAAAGTCTGAAGTTTCGAGGAGCGTCGAACGATAACGAGACTCGTTTCGTTATCGAGAATCTCGAGTAGCGAAACTTCAATGCCCCCCCCCCCTACGGAGTACGAATAACACAATACATCCATCGCGCGGTATTTCTCGAGTAAATCTGAAAAAAAATCGATGTACGCGAAGCTCGAAATACCGGGGATTGCGCCGTGGAGGTTGAAATAAGACATTCCGAGCGACGAAGGCGAGATACGTTCGAGAGACCCGCTGCCACGAGTGGCAAGTGTTTCGGCTTTGTTTCTGATTTACATGTAATTTCCTGCGTTGAAGCGCGTGTCGAGTTTTCGGATCGATAAAGGTCCGTGGAGACGGAGAGCGAGCGAGAGGAGGGAGGAAGAGAATGAGAGAGAGGGAGTGGGAGGGAGGGAGAGATGGAAAACAGTCTCGTCCGTACCAAGAGATATTACTCGGGAAACATCGCGCATCGAGTTTCCCCGTGTGCTCCTCTGTTGTCCATAGTTTTCTAACATACGATTAAAGATAAATTTCTGCCGATATATAAAGGGAAAACGAACGGTTTCGGCTCCTAAACATGCCAAATTCATCATAGATAAATTAGTCGTTCCGCGTATACCATAATTTGAATAAAACAACATTTATTCTATCTCGCGCGGTTCGCAAAGCACGAGTGCTATTAGGCGTTCTAGAATAGCTTCCCGCGTGGGGACGCGTTTTATTTTCATCATTCGGTAAATCAACCTAACGAGTACCGAGTACAAAGTCCGGATAGCGTAATAGGAGAAATATAAAAAGGTCGCGTGTCTCGTTAACCCTCTCGGTGCTAAATGTAATACGACTGATTTTTTTTCCACCTTTACCTTGCACGGTTACGTACTACGGCGAGCACATTATTCTTGATTTAACTATGAACGTGCAAATCCTCTGGTTTAAAGAGCACGTTCTTGCATTAACAGGGCTAACTAAAATTGTGGAAACTACGATTTTTCTTACGAAAGGAACGGTGCACTTGGGTCGTCAGGTGCATATAAATATCCATCAGGACCGGAAAGCATCGACCCATCGCGTTTACCGTGGAGCCGCAACGTTCGTATTTAAATGACATTAAAAACTTTTGTAATTGAAATGAAAAGTAACTCAAATTCCCCTTCGCGCGCAAAGCGTGCGTCTTTATGGCGAAAATTAAAATAAATATTCAGTTTACTCTTGGGGAAAAATTTGCACGCAACCATCCTGCCATTCGGCGAATTAAAAAAAAAATCAGCGACGTCGTACCACCTCTTCCTGATAGTCGTCCAGGGGCACCGATTCTTCCTTCAAACCCTTCTCCTCCTCCAAGTATACCGCGCACTTGGCGGAAACGGGATTCTCGTTCTGGTCGACCACGAACTTCAGCATATCGTAATACCATAGCGATGACGTGTATCTGCGCGCAGGATTCGTCACCGTTCTCTGCGAGCATCGAACCTTTTTGTACTCCCTCCTAAAAGCCGTTCTGAGGGTGTTGATTTTTCGTATTACGGTCTCCCTGCTCGCAAGCGGATTAATCTCCCGCAGTTTCTGCACGAGTACATCGTACGCGCGATTCCTGAGCAATCTGTCCTTGTAACCCTTGCACCTGACCTGCCACAAGCAGGGATAGTTGCGGTACAACTGAATGAATTCCGTGAGAAAGTCGTGGGTGTACGGAATCAACTCCGGCGACGACATACTTCCAATGGAGACTCGCTCAAACCGTTGGATAGCTCGACCAAAGTACGACGTCGCGTAAGTCGGAATTGCGTTTCACGATTTCCTGTGGTCGGTAGGATTGATTGTATTTTATTAGGATCGGTTGGGCGTTAAATAAACTTCGTTCAAGCGAACTGTCCTGTGTCGAAGAAACGTTACACCACTGGCTGATGGTCAAGAAGGACTCTTCTTATCTCTTGGGCCTTCCACGTAGCGATGGATATTAAAAGCTTCCAATATCGAGTGGACTAAATTAAATTCGATGCTCGCGAGGTTATCAAAATTGCTTTGTTGATTATTTCGCGCCGGGGAGGAAACCGTAATCAAACCGCGATTGATAAATATGTATATTGATACACGTGTATTCTCTCGAAACTGCGCGAACTCTCTGCAGTGTGCCTCCTTTATTCATCCGCCGTGCGACGTTATCTCTGATCTTCGATGCCGTTCTTCCGTTCGTTGAATTTTCCGATCTCGAGAAACGCGAAGAGTTATATTGCTCGCCAAACGCGTTGTGTTCTACACGACGAGACGACCGACTGAGGCCACGTCGTGATTCTCGAATAGCGATCGTCATTCACGTACACGCGCGTGGGCTCTCTGTATGCGCTCATACGTTTGTTCAAACCCACGTTGCCAGATCGCTCGTTGGAAGCGAGGTTTGCTTGTGATTGTGCAAGCGACGCACTACCCAGGGCCGTGACGCTGGCTGTGCGCCCGGTGCTCGCCGGTGTGACGCGAAATCACTGATAGGGTGTACGAATTCTTAACTGCAGATCGCGAGACTCCTTAAATCCTGATTCAGAATTAATTCAGAATCATAGAACGGTATGAGAATTTCAAGTGTTATTTTATCGTTCTCACGTGGTTCGATCGCGTTTGAATTCGACAAATCGGAAATCGAAGGCCGTCCCAGAGAGTACGGGGTTTGTAGAAATCGTCGAGATCCATGACGAGTTGAATGGAAGTTTGCAATTGCACCCGTTGTATAGGCTCGTAGTCACCCACTACTGGTCATTCTCGCGTCGACGCATTACCGTGACGTTGGTCTCGCGTATGCGCGTTTCGGTTATCGTATCTTTAGACTCTTGACTAACCTCTCTAATATTTGTTTCCCCGATTCCCCTACTGGCGCGTGTAAATTTGCGATTGTATCAGTCGAACCAGGGAGCGTTGAGAGGGAAACGAGTCGTCGAGAGAGGTCCGTGTTTGGTTGCGTTTGAGGTTTGCGAGATAAGAGTAATCGTGAATACAGGTAGTTTTCGATAATCTTACGTTAGATAACGATCGGAGGTGCCTTTCTTTCGTTATCGAGAATCCCTTGTCTCAACGCGTATCAACGAATCGATAACTGTTTTAATAACACTTGCACTTCGACTCGCGAACTCTCACCGCGGACTTCGTCGAGCCTCCCAGAGAAATGTTCGATATCTCGACAGCGATCACGGGGGCAATGGGGTTTGCGCAATCCAAGCGCAACGTTGTACGAGTTCAACCAGGTTGGGTCCGAACTTTGCGCGACAGGTCGATGACGAAGGTTTATTTCGAGCTGGGCCGCTAACGTGACCGCGCAAACAAGTTTTATGGGTTTGTCGAGTGCCGCGGTTTATGCATCGCCACGCCTCGGTCTACCACTCGTATCCCTCGTTCGCATGGGTTCATTTTTTAACGAAAGCCGTGGGTACTCGTTAAATCGATTCGCCCACCGTCAAACTTTGCGCCTAGCTTCCTATCAAACGTAAAATAGGACGGACGACGAAGTTACGAGTGGTTTGTTTAACGACGCTGCGATTTAGCAACGAGCTCTTTCAAAGAAAATTCGATTACAGGTCAGTGTACCTAGCAAGGATTTCGAAAAAATTAATTTGAAAAGCAGCACCGGCTTTCGGGTGAATAAATTCTATAGAGAGAAATATAATTCTCTTCAACTACCACAACAAACCCGAACCACTGTTAAATATGCTGGAATTATTAAATTATTTAAGATACTTAAATTATTAAACCATTTAATAAATTTGGAGGATGATTTTCAAAATGTTTCTTTTTATTCTTTTATCTTGTCCCATCGATGGGACTTGCTTGGAGAATTTCAAAACGAAGGCTAGATGAGATTTAAGATATCTTGTCATTTGAGATGACAAAAGTAATTTTCTGAAAGACTTGGTCCTATGTCGAATGCCGCGGCAGCCAGTATTGAGAGACAGGAGATTTCAAAAGGGTGAAAAGCAGACCTTTGTAGTAATATTCGAACTTTAGTATACTCTGCATTTATAGTCTCCCCAATATACTTTTCACGCGCCGTTAAAAACGGCACTCATTGTATTGGGAGACCATCGCTCCGAGAATATTTATTTAAACATTTATACTCAAAATATTAAATATTTAAAAAGTACATTCTGTAGCTGAAGATTCCTACAATTACAAAAAGGAAAATCGGCGATAATACATCAACGATAGTACGCAACAAACCAATAATCAAAGTTGCATATGAAGAAATATATTTTCCTTCATCATCGAACTACTTAAGAATAATAGGGGTTAAGAGTAACAAGAGTATAAATTCCATCGTGTATAAACATTGCGCGTACAGTACGGAGCAACAGAGCAGCAGCTTGAAACAGTAGCAAAAGTTGGAATGTATCCGATGTTTACTCGCTACTAACGTCGTCGTAATCTGCGACGTAATCTCTACTCACGACTGCGGCTCGAATTTGGAAGCGTCCGTGTTATCGCGAAACTTACGAGTGCCGCGACGTTTACGACGCAACGCGGTGCGACGCCATCGTTGCTCGAAACTCGGTAGCATAAACGTTGGTTTCTGTAAACAACGAGTGAGGGAGATACGCGGGCATGAAAGCTATATTCATTGTCGCTTATCCGCTGCGAGGACGTGCTTAACAATCACTCAGCAAACAGCTGTTTTGGGGCTTTTGATTAGGACGATCGGGAAAGTTGTGTCGTTTTACGTGGAAACGTGTCGCTTCGAAACTTTGATCAACGATGGCTACAGAGTACACGTTACGAGCCAAATAAGGATTGTTTTTATTGCACTGTGAATGTCAGTATTCATTTGAAAAGCTCTTTAATCAAAGAAAATGACGATTTTACTGGTTGGTTATTTATAGCGTAAAAAATTGTAGATAACGCTGTTTTTTATCCTAAATCAATTCATAGATTAAAAAGTGGGCGTCTGTTATAGTGTTGAGGACTGAATGTCATTTATATCATGAAACCAGCGATTTTAATAGCTTTATCTATTTAAAACTTGTTTTACTGGCGTTTTCAAGCTAATTCCGTTTAATCCGGCCTTTCAGCGACTCGACTCTCATCGAGTCTGGATTAACGAGACTCTACTGTATATTTATCGTTATAACAAATGAGTGATACGGAGAAATACCTAATTAACGAATGTAGTCGCAATTACACCACTTACAACTATAATACGCACCGACGATCGTTCATTCCCGTTAAGCTGAACTGAAGATGCGAAAAAAAAAAGATCGATAAATCGATACACAAGCAAAGCGCCACGGCGAGAGGCGAGAGATCAATGAATCGTCGTTCGCATCGCGTGCATTACTGTACCGAACAGTACGCTCGCGCACACGAGCGGTGGATTTTACAAGGTTTTCGATGCGACACGGAGCTCAGCGAGTAGAGTTCACTGACATTTCCCCGTATCGATCTGTCCGCAATTTATCGCAATAACGAGCGTTATGTTTACGCAGAAGAATGCGTACGCGCGTATAGAAGGGACTCGTCGGCAATCTCGCTGGAAGAAGATATAAAATAGATGAGGAAGAGAGAGTGAGAGTGAGAGAAGGGGGGGGAGGGGTAACGACGAGCAACGAACCGTTCATGCCTAGAACGTGAACGCACGGTGTTCACCAGTCTTCCCGTAATTGTAGACGACAACGGTTAAATTACGGGGCTCGGATGTTGCGGCTGATTTTACGTGGGAATTTTCACCCCGTGCCTTTTCGGTCGAACCTTGAATATGGGTTCTCGCTGGCGGAATATTACCCACGTGTCACCGCGCGTTGTAAAAGATACCCGTTCGTTATGGATCGTCTCGATTTTTTGGTGTTGAAAATTAAGTTCCTGTCGTTAGAGTTAATTCTTTTCCGTATGAATCGTAGGAAACCGTAACGAGGGAAAAAACTGTAGGTTCGAGAATATTTCAGATGTTTTAACGTATGAAAGAGCGCATTGAAGCTGGGTGTTCGCGGAGACAGTAAAAAATTAACGTCGATACGCTGTAGCTGATACAAAAGAGATACAAAGTGGTTCGACTTATTTTCGTTGCTTGACTCTTGCAGCTGTACGTTACAGATTCTTTTTCTTGCATTAAAATATCTTTAAAAACTTGGACTTGGGTTTCTTTCAGTGAAATATAATATACATATGTAGTAAATCGCGTCCTTCGCAGAAATACTTAAGATTTCATTTAACATGCAAACGTATAAAGTAACAGTAATTAATTACGATATCGTTAAACGATTCAGCGAGAATCAGAGTAATGTATGTCAGTTTTACGGTGTTTACGAGAGTTTAATGTTTTCCGAGAGCCGCTTAACGAAACATTTCGCACTTAAATTCGTGACTCACGCCGCTTTGATTTTCATCGACCCAAATATTTCTATCTCGTCCACGCGGTCCTTTTTTATCACGCGCGCCGTAAAGTAGGTCCCGCGAATAGTCCTTGAATGTAATCCGTATTTTCGATGGGCCCCGGGTCCGACATGTTCGATGATATCGCGATAATTGCTCGGTCGTTCGAGCTGGATTCTTTGTTAGTACCTTATAAGGTGCGAAGGTTTTACGTTTACGTACCTGGACGCGAGATATCTGCGGACAATCGAGTCTCTGACCCGCGATTGGTTAATCCCCGCGAAAACCGGCCGGAGAAAACGCGTCCCCCTGTCTCATTTCGAAATTGCGTAATTTCGACATCGCGAACTCACTTTCGAAAATCAAATTCACGCCAGGCGTCTCATCGATTTGTTTCTAAGATCCAACGACGAGATTAGTTAAACAATTTGCAACGTCGTCGCCTTGGTTTTCGAGCAGAAAATATTTTCGACCTCGGTTCTCGTGATTTATTGAAATTCCGTGAGGCGAGAGAGCAAACTGGCGTAAAATCGTGACACGCAAATTTCTTCCTAATCGATGAATTATGTGCTCGATGTAAAAATTTCCATGGCGTTGTTCATGGCCGATAAAAGCGACTGCCATTTATGGGGAAGCTTAATTTGGATCGTGGATAAAGTACGTGATCTGCATGCCAGCTATCCGCTTCGCAGCGTCGGTGCTCAGATTGCGATTTAAGAAAGAAATGTATCTGGAAAATTATAGGAGCTGGTAATTATTACGCTTGATCATACTGGCGTCAGGTAGAACCCGAATGAAACTTAAATTTTGTGCGAGAGTATAACTTCAGTAATTTTCATAATCTTATTATGTCACCAAAGGGCACGACTACAAACTTACGAGGTGTGCTCCCACTGAAATCAAGGGATTCAAATTAAACTTAATTATCAAACTTCCGCGAATATGGGCGCAACGTTACGTAATATTTTTAATAACGTTACCGGGTAGGGTTAATTGCCACCGCTGTTCCCGGAATGGAACAATGGCATTTGAAATATATGTCATCGAAAAAATGTAAAATAGGTAAGAGCGCTCGAAGTGGGTGTGTGTCTCTTCTCGAAATGATAAAAACTCGATTTGCCAGTACAATGGAAACTTTCGGACTTCGTTTTGCAATTTCAAGGGAGGAGTATTTTATCGCTTATCCCCGATATGTTTATGCGGCACGAGGGACGCAGAATTTCCGCGTCGAAAGTTCTTAGTAAAGCCGAAGTTATTTTCGCACCGGCAATTTGTCGGTTCTTCTTTTTTTTTTTGGTAAGATTCAAAACGGCTTTTGAACAAAAACGAGAAAAGGGTATTTCGACGAGTGATATTTCCACGATCCTATCCCGATACGTGGGCGAAATGCAATGGCGTCGTGGAGTTCATTTCGAGTTATACAAACATAGAGCTTGTATGAACTTCGCACGTTACGGCGTTTAGTTCTCTTTTAACTTTATCGTAGATCCCTATTTGCTGGAAGAACCAAGTAAGTTAATAATCGCACATTTTTTTTAAGTGTTCCTAAAAAAACCAGTTCGTTTTTATAGCAGAGGATAAGTCTATAAAATGCTCGAAGAGATAACGATAATTTAGTTTCACTACAATCGGTCATTACACCAGGATTGAAATTTAAAAATGTGTTTCTAAATTTTTAAGGTCTAAGACTCAAACTTAAATGAGTTAAATGTATTTCAAACAAATCCAAATCAAAATTTAATGAAGATGGAGATAGTAGATCGTAACTTCAAATTGAACTCACGATAACATTCTCGGATAAAGCATAATCTCTTACGCCAATGAAGCGATTACTTTAACCAGGTTTCTCTACGCGCAAATATATTGGCACGTGTAACCACTTTCGATCATAATAATCAAACTATTTCATGCTGAAATCATAGTCCGTACGGACGCGAAGGCGTTGGACTCGGCTTCGAGTCACGCGTACGCGGGACAAGCGTACGAGAAAATTCTATTTCCATATGCGCGTATTCGACAAATATTTTCCATTTCGCGCGGAGTGAAAAAATGAAAATGTAAATTCGTCCCACCGAGAAGACGGCTTCGAACTTATCCGTCGAACTTGCCGCTCTTCAATTTACGATTCATTCTCGCAACTCGAACATTTCTGTTCGCGTTATCTTCTCTACCGTTGCGAAATATGGGAAACCGTTGCTGATATTTTGTTTATAAACCATGCCCGTTCGCGTGCGGACTCTGGAAATGAACTAAAATATATTTTGAGCTCTCTTAAACGTTCTCTCGGGCGACAACTACGAGCGTGTCTCCTGATTCGGTATTTTTGGCGAAACTTTCGAACGGCGCACGATCGTGATCTACGTAATGTAATATTTAATATAATTATACCTACCTCGAAACTACATAAGAAACGTAAGACAGTCGATATTGTTTCTTTGGAGTTTAGGAGCTTCCTGAAATAGACGATATAATTACATTTAAATCTGATCCGAACGGTATCCGTAGTTTAACCAATTATTGGTTTTCCGACAAATGTCTAGACCGTCATAAATATAACTCCCGGATAATAATGCACTCGCAGCGCTTAAAACGTTAAAAATAACCATTCGGCCGTTTATCCGCAATTCGTCGCGAGACCGCTAATAATATCCGTTCGATCGGTAAAGCGGAAAAATATCGGGTGTAGACAGAAATGAATGACTATTGAAATAAAAATAGTAATTCTCGTAGTTCCGGAATGCTCGCGTTATCTCACAAGGCGTCGACGTGTTGTCGTTTATCGATGTCTACCTTTCTATGGTCTCTACACCTGTGCCTCGGCGACACTCGACAAAGATACTTTCACTTCTAGGTCGAGGCGAGCCTATACATTAAATGCAAATCAATGCGTGCACTTTCGAGGTTTGAGTTTTACAAGTCGCGAGCGCGAGGTTGGCGCCAAAGCGAAGTCTACCTGGCGCCAATTCTCGCGTTTCTCTCGATATGGTCAACATCGATTAAAGTACGATCGGCGGGTATGTCGATCGATCTATTCGACGCGTATCGAATGACAAACATCCACCTGATATTACGACCTGGAATATCTTACAACCTTATCTTCGGGCAAAGATCTTGTTAAACGTAGACGAACGTTGCGTGGCTACGGAGTTACGAGCGACACGGTTGATTCAGAAAATATATTTCTCAAAGCGGTGAGCCACTTTTCTTTTGCGATATTTTCAAGCAAAAAAGCAGGTAACATCGATTGCCCGAGTTTCTTCTTTCAATCGGAAAATAATAGTAAACCTCCGAGGAGGCTAGCCAAGAAGATTCCACACGTTTCTCCCAGTTATCGATAAGAAAACTCGCTTCATTCGGTAAATTACGCGAGGAGTACATCCCCGACGGTTAAGAATGAAATACATTGGCGGTTCTTGGCGATTGTCATAAATCTTATCCCGCTCTATGTACGTACATAAGAGAAAAATACTGGAAAGGATTCCAACGCGAAACATTCCGAGCACGAATGATTTCGCGAGTTTGAGAAATTCCACTGAAATGCATTCGGTACTTTAAATTCACTGTCTTGGAATATTCCCAATGTCATATTGACTCTCTTTCCAGACTGCAGAAGAGACTGCTAAAAAATGTCCTTCGAGATACGTATGTGCGCGGATGAAGAGTCAATCGTATATCTCCTGTTGCAAGTTTGCGCATAGAGAACAATACCGTATCGATGCCTAGTTTGCATCGATGGTTTTACGAACTGTAATTGATTCCGCAACGGTTTCCGTCGATTCGCAGGCAAAAGGTCGCCGTAACGATAGGCTCTCGGTAACTTTGAATGTCACGCTCGAACAACGACCGGGAGGTTTCGCCTATTATTTTCACCTCGTTCGCGCGACCCCGATGTTCGATTAAACGTTCACGATCGGAGATCGAAGCTCGTCGCGATTGCAACGAAAAATCCTTCTCATCCGATCTAGCGATCTTTCGTAATTTTTTTTTTTTATTCCCTGCCGGAGGCGAGAGCGCGCGTTGGTAACGGACGTTACGCCGTCGTTGAGCGGTACAAGCGGGCCGATGAGAAACACGCTAACACGCGTCAATAAAAATTACAAATCTATTTATACCGCTATGAGTGTCTGTATGTATATAAAATAAATCTGTTTTCTCTTGCAACACAAACGAATTAAAGTTTATGAAGTAGGATTAACGCAGAATACGTTTAATGCGACGCGAGACGAAGTGTTCGTACTGAAAAACCGTTAACTACTGTGAAACAGAAACACTGCTGAATGCCAAGAAGAAAGCACACGCACGCAAGCCATTACCACGACAACACACCACGCGTGACAGGGCAAAACGGCGAGTTTCAAAGAACATGGTCATACAAATAACGATTAGACGCAGTGCAACCAGCTAAATACAGCATTTTTCCAACAATTTCACCCTGTTATACGAATGATACCAGCCACGCGTCGACGAAAGTGCAACGGACGTTACACTACTGACGATCCGTTGAAAGCGATACAACGGAACGATCCGTTTCCACGGAAAACGCCGGCATTTCCGCAAAACGCCGGTAGTTGTACGACTCTCTCGAACTCGTTCGATATCTCAGTTTTCGACTCGCGTCGCCCTTAACCCGTAGCTTCTCATTGCCGAAATTTCCTCATTGTTTCCAGCGGCGCGGTCTAATTCTGATCTGTTTACGCCGCGGGTAAAAATTGCGAAAGCGCGCCCGCCCCGTGCCTCGTTGTACGGAGGAACAAAAACAGCGGAGGTGCCCTTCTCGTCGGAATCGGGGAAAACAATCTCGGCGAAAGAGAGCGGAAGCCACATTGTGAGACGAGAGTTTGGTCCTTGGCTTTGTTCGAAACTAGCGCGCCCGCGGTGAGAGCGATTCGCTGGCACAGGTAGGTTAATAACGTAAGCTCCTTTGGTGCGTTAAACCGTGAGCATTTATCGCCGCACAAAACACCGGGCCGGTAATATCGCGTCTCTCCGTCGGCGATCATTAGCGCAGCGCGCCCGGGTTCTAAACATTACCGCCGGGCTAATTACCGTCCCACCGGCTTACACGCGCATCGTGTCTTGGCCTTTGGAGGTCGGGTATCTGGTGCGCTTGGAAACGAAGCTGAATAAAACGCGATACGATTGACTCCTTTCGAGCGACAGCGAGAGTTCGATGACAATCGGATGATTGTTGGGTCACGATTTCCGGGAATGATAATAAATGGTACGCGGAATGATATATAGAGTAGGACTAGAAAGTGTATACGCACATTAAAATGAAAAATATTAGATAGTGATTATAACTGCAGTATTTATAGAAAAGAAAAATTGGGATGAGAGGTATCTTTGATGTAGGATTTAATGTAAGTGTTCAGAGTGTTCTCCATTAGCAGCACTAACTACGCTTTGTAATGCGTTCAATGCGATGGCTGTACAGAACATTTGAATGTTATCTCATAAAGAATCCAACGCAGCCGGTTTGGTCAAAAAATCGAATTAAAAAAAAATTAAAATAGCGCTTATCCAAATTTATATTTGACTACGGGATCGTTAAAAAAGCATGAATCCAATAGCAATTTTTTTTCTTTATTAAATGATTTTAAAAATCTATTTTTTTATATTTAGGTACATTCTTCATCATACATAGATGCATGTACCTCGACTTACCTCCGCGTATTTATTACCCTAGTAATCGGTATATTCGTCATAAAAAGAGAATCACTCAAAGATCGGTATAAAGAATAATTCCATCATTTAGCACAAACGTCAGCGGTATAGAGACAAAGTTATCACTTTAGCCTTCGTCGTTCGTGCCGACCGACTTCTCGGCTAATTTCTATAAACTCCGTCACGGTGACTCGCAACAGGCGCCAACGCGCGCGTACGTACGTGGATCCATTGTAAAATGTTGCACGTAGCGCAGCGTACCACGACCCACGGGACCGAAGGGGTTAACGTTGATACGCTTCTCGGTGGTTACGTCGTGCCGATTGATAGAGGCGACGAGCAACGGTCGTAGGAGTGTCGCGGCAACGCGATATTCCTTTTCACCTGGTGGATCGAAAGAGGTCGAATTAAGCGATGGTATCCGCGTATTCGCTTACGTAAGCGTGTGTTCTCTCGTTGGATACTCGGGGAGAGAAACGGGCGAGTGCAAGCGGATTTGCGAAACGACGTTGAAAGTACCGAGGCGCACGGGTCTCTCGACCTCGGTGTATGCACGCGGAATACCGTACCGTTCATGTACCGTACGTACATACGTACATACATACGTTACTCGTTGCGTGTCTCTCGAAGGCGCACGTACACACCGGCACATAAATTAAAGTTCACGACTCTCGATGTTTAATCTTGATCGATCGCGGCACGAGCTCCCCCCCTCCCCGTAACCGAGAGACTAAGGGGTTAAATATGAAATATCAGGTCCATAAATAAGAAGGGCGGGACGCGGGTTCACGTGTGAAACAGCGAGGGATGGGGGGTGGGGGTGGGAGGGAGTGAGAGAGCGTGGCCTCTCTTAAGCTCCTTTTTTATGTTTTTCCCGTTGTCTCGTAAGAGACATTCTGGGACAATGCTTCTCGCTTCCACGGGACGTGTACGTGTGTCGCGCTAAAAATAACGCTCGGGGAGAAAATAATCGGAGAGACGGAGAATTTGACCCTACGGTATTTCGATGTTACGGTGTAAGGCTCATTGTCCGTTCGGATGGATTTCTCTTGCGTTAGCGCGACGAATAGCAAATGTCCCCGCGCAAACGAGAGGCCGTAACCTGAAATTTCCAATTTCGCGGAAAATTTGCTACGTCTTTGCGTTACTTTTCCTGCCTCCAAACGTGTGCCGTCGAAAAACTACGTTCCGAGGAAAATTGGATGGGCATCTTCCACGGCAGCTTTTACGAGAAAAAGAAAAGTACCTTGGAGTTTGTCCAAGCGCGGTTCCACCTCCGTTAAAGCGTATTTTTTTTTTAAATTGCTATGGATGCGATCGAGAAAAAATAAAGACGACGGTAGGAGCGTGGCGTAATCTGGAATTGTTGCTTCGCGGTTAAAAGTGGGAATCTGTCGAAAGAATACGTTTCTGCCGGGAGACTCTCTTTCATTCTGTTTCTCGCATCTTTCGACTTTTTTTCCCCTAACGTCGGAACAAATAGCAGCCACACCTCGCTCGCGATTGTCAGAAGCGAGAGAAGGAGCCATTACGGCTTGCCGTGTGTTTCCGTCACCTCGAGAATAGCTTCGAAGAGTCCTTTTCAGTCTCCGTGATGAAGGAAACGACGTTCTTTTACCCCCAAGTCGATTCGCGTTACAACGACGACCACGTCAGTGATATTAATTTGATGAAAATCATCTGGATCTCGGGGGATTTCAAACTGAAGACCACGCTAAGCCATTACGTTCATTTATTTGATATTTATACCCTACTACGTAAATCATTTTAAAGCTGACTCTATTCATTATTTATCTTAACTACTTCCCGTTTGTAATAAGGGGTCCATGATGGTCCGATATAAATTTTCGCGGCCTACGAGACATTATATTACTTCATTCTATATTTTTAATTCTACATATAACGCGCAGATAACTTTAAAATTGACTCGACAGACTCACGATTTAATTAAACAAATTCATATTACTAATCGGGGATCTATGATCCTCCGAAATAAAACTCCGAGGTCGACGAGAACGATCACTTTAGGATTATCCGTTCTAGATATTCACTCTCCAATTTGAATAACGCACGCGTAGCTCGAAAATGAAATGCTACGAACACATACTTCTAACCGAGGCTCCAATTTCTTATACGTTACTCGGAACTTTCCATGGAACGCTGGGCCAAGATTCCCGATTGCCCGAATATTCTCGGCACGATCGCGCTCGCAATATTCGTGTTTTCAAACGGTATCCACGGTACGCTCCTGAAAATTACCGCGAGGACTGGTTTAATTCGAGAGCGTTAAGTACGCGATATCGGGTGGCAGGATCGCGAGAAAATACGTTCTCCCAGACATACGATTATTACATCCGCGAAAGGCCAAGCGGAGAGAGATGCGCGTGACTTCTTTTCGCGAACGAAAGCGAGGCCTGCGCCGATTTGCGTCGAGATAAAGCGCCACCTTAAATTCGTAACCGAGGTAAACGAGAGAGACCGTCGGGAGGATCCTCCACGGTCTTTGGTCCCGCGTCTTATACGCGATCGAAAATTGCGATCCATTTGCGCGTGGAGAAAGAAAGAGACTAAGATATTATTACAAACTTGTATTCGGCGCGCGGTCATTACACGGTTATTAAGTTCACTTGACGTTTACAGCCTCGCGAGGATGTTTTATCTCGCTCGTTGCGAACTCCTATCAGCCCCGGCTTCCGGTTTTCCGTCATTATGTTTTATTAATCCTTTCGCTTGATTTTATCTTTGTTAATTATCGTTACACGGTTTCTACCTTTTGTTAGAATAATTAATCGTCTCGGCGTCGAGAACTTTTAAAAACACTTTGCCCAAACGCGTCGTTGATGCAATAGAGGAAAATGTAGCTCGTACAATTATTTACTTGTTCCAGGGGTGGCCAATCTGTCGCGCATTTTGTAATTACATGTGGCGCGTTGCATCCTTGTGCCTACTTATTTCTTTAACACTAGGTTCACGGGCGTTTCTACGAGCATTTCTACGAGCACCCGTCAAATTAACGGGTAAACGAAAATACGCATTTTCTTTACAGAATCGATTTATTCAATTTACGATGCAAAATGATTCAAATTAATGCTATCGTTTTTGGGATATTTCATTAAAAAATTTGAAATCCGTCAAATTGACGGGTCCCGTAAACCTAGTGTTAAAGTGGGATTATCACTACACCCAGCTATTGTCCAATACGTGACGTCGCCCGTGAGCGATCTCAAGCATCTGCCTAACGGCGCCCGAGTTGTGAAAAAAATTAACGGATGGTACATAAAAGGTTGGCCACCCCTGACTTATTCTAACGCTACGAAGAGCGTTTTAAATCCGAAGGTGCGTCTCGTTGTAAATAAAATGCCAATACCGTGCCAACTATAATTACGTAACTGGGAAGCTGTGGAAGTTGCGGACAAACAGAATAGCTAAGTTCTCATTCAGTATCGCGAGGGTTAAAAAAAGCAAATTGCGCGAATACGTTTGACTCGCTTGTCCGGCCGGTCTTTACGAGCGTGCCCGTTGTAAACTTGGCGCCGCGGTGGAAAAAAAAGCCGAGGCGTCTAGTATCCGTTCCACTCGAGCGACGTGTAAATACGTCAGCCGTGAGAGCGGACCACTTTGCTCGTTACGTTGCCCCGAAAAAAAGACGTGCAAAACTCGCGCTTTTTATCCTCCGCCCGCTTGATCGGAACGGGCAGTTTGTGGGAAGCGTGCTACGGTCCGAGACAATTCCATTGTTGGGATTAAAAAAAATTGTTGCCGCGACGAGAAACGACGGGAAGGGTTACGCGGAACGAGCGTGAATCATCTTTTCATTGAATTAAGAAGTAGCCACCTTTCGAGGATCGAACGATAAGTGAGGTATACAGTTACCTGAGATAAGTCCGAGGCAAGATTAAATAATGAAACTGACTTCGAAATTGAATAAGTTACTTACTGAGTTATTTATTAAAAATACATTTGTTAGTTCTAAGAGAGATATAAGACGTGGTTAAATAATGAAGCCGACGTGGGAATTGAATAAATCGCTTTCTCTTAAAACTAACAAATTTGTTTTTCAATGTAGCCGCTATAAACATTTTTCCAAACGTTCCATCCACTTTTTCCTTCCAACACTGAGGAAAGTCTCTGGTTCCGTATCTCTCCAATTGTGCGCAGCGACTTCGACTTCCGCACCGTGTGAAAAATGTTGAGCTTCAAAAATCTTTTTCGAAGGTTCAAAAACTATCGACGGAACAAAGTGAAAAAAATGATCAGAACATTTAGAGAGATATGTATCGCTAAACTGCAATACTACGTTGAAACAAGAACCGAGGATCTTGAACGGAAATAAATTTACGTCATTCCGGCGCTTGTTTTATTACTCAATCTTACCTCGTATGTATCTCAGAGGATCAAAGATCTTATTTATCAGTCCACGCTCGCACGAGACGTTACGAAATGGCAAGTAAACGGCAGTCCGATCGTTTAATAAACTCTCAACGGCCATCCCTCGATTACGTCGTCAAACGCAAGCGCCTCTCCCGAGTCATTACAAACACGTCTGCCTCTTCGAGTTTGCCTCATCAGCCTCGCGCGTTATATTCAAATTTTCGTCGGGCAAGAAGAAAGAACACGGTAACCCTCCCACGCGCCGTTTGTCCCCGCGTGTCCGCCTTCGAGAGCCCACACGCTAATTGTTCCTAATGAGTCGCGAAAGGTGAGCTCGACTTGACAGCGTAATCGTGGATAATCCGTTACGTTCCCAAAATAATAACCCGTGTTATTAACCTGCCATTCCGGGAAATTATCTCCGTTAGTCGGTGTAACGTTTTAATGAGATAAATTGCAGCGGTGTGACCGCGGATGCGATTAATTCGGCCCTTCTCATATTTCTAATTTATGGTCGTTCGTCATAGAAAATTTATCCAAACAGCAATAATTGTTACGATAATCACCTAACGTGACAAAAGTTTCTCGTTCCTGTTCATTTTTCTCCAGCCGGTCTTAACGAAAGACCGTAATGGAAAAGTTGTTTTATCGTGGGCAAGCTATGCGACGTTCGTTTTTCAAAAAATAACACAATTATACGTTATCGATTTTCCTCGGAATTATTAACATGGATTAGTAATTCGCGGGACACGGAGGCGTAAGTGGGTTTGAATATTTAAATTTTGCGCGTGATATTAAACGATACACGAATTAAGTACCGTATTATAAAGTAACAGTTCACGTAATCCAGTTATTTCATAACTGGATGATCGGATGGATCGTTAAAACAAAGAACAAGTTATAATCGAGTGTATTATTAATTACAGTTATTTCATGACTGGGTGAAATTGTCGCGGAGCCATTAATAACCAAGTCGATCGTAACTCGTCCTTTTTATTAACGGGAAAGTCCCGATTTTAAATCATCGATTAAAGCTTCGATTCTCGTTAACGCTTTAACGAGCCAACAAAATCACGTATAACGGTAAAAGAAATGCTATATTCCATATTACTTCTCTCTATGACGATATATGAGCGTCAAAGAAACTTTATTTGCTCGCGTCTTTAATAAATAATTACGTCGCGTGCGATAAATAAACAGTTCGGTACTCGACGCTTCGCGCGAGTCCCGTTAATCCGATGCGTACAACTTCCACGACTCGCGCCCGGTGCAGCGTATTTTTTTTATATTATTTCTTTACCTCCATTATTCTCGAACACGCACGCTGAGTAAAAATGAAAACTTCCGCGGTTCGTCGAGCGCGATTCGAGTGTTAAATAGAAGAGCGGCGTTCGCGTTACCGTAAGAACAATTTTTCACTACTCTCGCGCTCGCTACCTGACGAAAAGCGTTGAAGAGAAGAAAGACGTGGCTACCATTAGTTTTCTTTAGTTCCTATTGGCACGTTCCTTTCGCAACGTGGCACGATAAATTGCGGGACCCTGGTACAGTTTCGTTCACCGTCGAAACTCGCGGGAAAAAAAAATTTACCGCCTGGCAAACTGCAGACGCTGCTGCTCCGCCCCCCGAGAAGGGCGGGAACGGGCTAAATCTTATTTTATTAAGAATTACGATCGACGGATATTTTACATCCTCCCGAAATCCGTGAGATTCGTGGTGAGACCGGAGAATCCTGATACCGATGCCTCAGAGAATCGTAATTTAATTTTTTAATTCTCGAAATGTTTGAAGGTTTGATTCTTATCGAATCGAATTGTATTCAATTTTAATTGCGATACGTTCGAAACAATTTAACGAGGAGACAGGCGTAGGTACTCTGCTTGCGAGAGATTAAACCTGTGCATTATACATTTTTTATTTGAATTCGAGGTAATCAGGAACTGAATGGCAAAATGCATCGATATCTCTGTGGATCTTTATGTTCGATTCAAGTGTGAATTTTTGAAAATCAGATTATATGTTATAAATAGAAGCGCTCTAGAAATTTGTGCGCGAACAAAAAATAGTGATTATAATAATCGCGCTTCGCACTACGTCAAATCAATTCGATTTTACACAATCGCAATGTATACATTCGAGTAAGACTCCACAAACGCAATTTTGCGGTTGTTAAAAGAAAATCGTCGGATCAAAGTAATCCAGTAAGATCGGCGTTCCGAGGATGCTGATGAAACGTTTCTCGGCTAAAGAGATCGAAAATGAAAATCGTGCAGCGACTTAGAACGCATTTCACTCGAGATGCTATGAATGGTAAGATTATGAAAAGCTCGGTTGAGTTCCTCCGCGTTTCCTCTCTTACGAATCGCACGAAGGAAGGATCGATAGACGTTACAATCGATCTCCCACGATCTCTTCTCGTATTTTCGATGCTCGTTCGCGCGACGTCTCTGAAATGGTGCAATCTGTACGAGCCTCTCTTTCTCTCCCACTTTCTCCCTCCCTCTGGTGGATCTGCAATTCTCCCTTTGCTCTCTCTCTCCTCTGCGCATTGCGGATACACGTTTTGCCGTCGGTGCACGTGCCACGCTTTCCTCTAATCGGGCCTCGCTATCTCGCGATAGCTTTGCAGATAACTGCGGAACTCGAGCACATAATCGGTACCACTTTATCGTACGAGCTCTACGCGAACAGCCAGATGCGAGCTCCTCCGATCCTGGTAATCGCAGTTTGTTCCGTCGGTGCCGAAAAGGAAATTTCAAGCTAATCGCGGGTGAATTTGCTCGTAAAAATCGCACAAACGGACAGTCGGCTCGATTTGCGGAACTGCGTACGCGGCACGAGTAAAGGTCCGTTATCGTTAATTTTTTTTGTCGTCATAACTATATGCGCGACTTCAGATTCGCGGCGCGCTTTTGTTACACCGGAGCGAACAAATAATCGCGAATGCTGCGATTTCGTTACGCGTAGTAAATTATTTATGATATGCTCCGGCAATCCTGTCATCCCGAGTCGAGAATATTTCCGACATTTTTGCCTCGCAAACTTTAAATTCTTATGCAAAACTTGAAGATCGGACGCCGATGGTGAATAACAAAGTCGTGGTAGTATGTATGTATGTAAATTCCGTAGAGATCGATTTCAACATTTCGGTTTTCCGCTTTAACACGTTCAGCTCCGCTTGCCCACTGGTGGACACACTGTTATGCTCTTCAAGACCACATATTCACCAGTCATTACAGTTCAAGTGAAATTTAAGTGCAACAAACGATTCTTCAGCCCCGCAGCAAATACTAAACACGGTGAGCTGGGCTGGTTTGTCGTACAACTAATTTTTAATCAACTCCTCGGAAAACAGAAGGATGCACCGGTCTGCATAAAGATATTGCATATTATACCGCGCGACTGGACACGTTAAGAACGCCAAGCGATTCGATTATTACAAAATCGATTATTTGTGCGAATCTCGCGAAATGTTGCCGTCACACGTGGGAGTACAATGACGATCGGTTAGTATAAATCTTCCTCGCGAGAACACGAGCCACGTAATACGTTGTCATTATCTCTAAATTCCAGACCGGTTGTAACGTGCAGCGTCGTAATTTTGATGCAGTAATCTCCACGTTACAGGCATCACCTCGTTTACTCGATAATTTCAGAAACGCGGACCTCGATTATCTAAATTAATTTTGAAGCAACTCTGTGTTGGAGTCTATGTCGTCGCTTCGTTATCCAACGTCCGGAATGCGACAGCTTCGAACTATCAGCTTGATAATGTACCATGTCGTTGCACGAGACTTCCCGCTAAAGAGTGCCCCTATTAACTAATAATCAACATATCCTACGTTACCACGTATTAAAAAAAAAAAAAACTATCATAACAAAATTAATTTCGTACCTTCGACGGTCAACGAGAATATACCTGCATTCTCGTTTAAAACAAACGCACCATGGACCAGCAATTTCTATTCTCTCATTCTCGCAAAACATTGTCATTCAATCGCGAACAATGCTCAGCCCCTGTAAGCGTATCGTTAATTCGAGGAACCAACAATGGAGAGCTTCCCAACGATTTCATCGACGGGTGGCGTCCCGACGCGACGTTTTCATTGCACCTATGGCGAATAATGAAAAGAAAATGCGTCGATCCGGGTTCTCCCTCGTTCGACGCCACGCCGATCATCGTGTTCCACGCTCGCCGATAGTATTCAAAAGATCGATGTATTAATTTTCCCGTAAACGCCTCTCTAATGCGGCAGTCGATAAACGGAACTACGAGCGGAGCGATTACTCCTTTAGCCACTACGCAATAACCGCTGCCCATCGCTAATTATCCGTCGGATAATTGCTTCGAGCCTACGCGTCCGGGATTGTTTTTTGCGATCCCTAACGAACGTATGCCTCTCTCTCTTTCTTTTCTTTTCTCCTCTTCTCTCGTTTCGCGGACAAGCGCGCGGAATACGGGTTTATACACCTCTCAATGGTTTTATTGCGACAATAACGATTTTTGTCGCGACACTCAGAGTGGGCTTGATCGACCGCGCAGTATTAAGGGATCGCGCGAGGCCATAATCAGCACGGTCGATCGAGCGAGAGAAATGCCTGTTATTACTGTTACGAGGTCGGTCAAGTTAATTACGGTTAGCGCGAGATCCATTGAAATCGTTGACCGAGTCAACGCGACGATTAATTCAACGCTGTCTCTTTGATTGCTCTTACTTGTCATCGTTGATAGTTTCCTGATTCCTGGCGAAGCTCTGCTGATATCGAAGAAATCCGTCGATCGAGAGGATCGATGATCGTCGGGGCGAAGAGTTTTTTCTTTATCGGTCCGATGCACTGCACTGACGATGAAAATTTGTTGGCTTCTTCGAGTACCATACTTCGATCCGATTAGCGATTTTTCTATTCTTTCGCGGTTACAATTGTTCGCGTATGAAAACAATCCCCACGGAACTTTCGTGAAAATCGGAGAAACTTGTTAGTCGACGAGATCGAACAATAGCGCGGGTCAGTCGTTTCCAAGATTTATCGGTTCGCGATTCTATAGTTCGGACGAAGATGTTTTACGCTCACCGAGTATTATACCCGAATTGAGTCCAATTAGAGTTTTTACTACCAGCGTCTTAAAGTTATAATTGTTCACGGACGAATACATCGAACGAACCTCGAAACTAGAGCGTAAATGTGTTATCAAACGTTTGTCGCGTAGAAAAGGAAAAAGGAAAAGGAAAAATCTTCTTCGCGAGTTCAAGCGTGGGCTTAATTATCCGTAAATATTGCGGATGTTACGCGTCTGGAAATGGGGGAGTCTCTCCTGCATGTTTGCGGAGAATCAGACGAGCAGTAACTCATCCTTAACGTTCGCGAAACTATGATTGGTTGACGCGGACTTTCGCGTCGGAATGAAGAATGATTCCTTCGTGGAACACAGAGCACACGAAGGAAAGCGGCGATAAACTGTCACGAGCACGCGTGGTTCTTGACTCTCAACGCTTTCATTTACATGCAGTCATTAGCCGTAATCGTTATACGAACAACGGGATAACCGTAAGGACGCTTTTACGCGAAACTGAACGACGTAAGCAATTATGAGCGTAAGTTACATCCGTGGCCTTACTCGAACTCGACAGGTTTCACTTAACTTACATCGGTGGATTTATTCTAACTCGGCCGATTTCACTTAGCTCATTTTCAGCTTACTTCAGGTTTATTTCAACTTAACCATTTCACGCAACTTACATCTGTGGATTTATTCTAATTCCTTCGATTTCACGTAACTTACATCGGCGGATTTATTCTACCCGGACTAGTTTCACGTGATTTACATCGGTTCGTTTATTTTAACGTAACAAATTTCACGTAACTCACATCGGCAGATTTATTCTAACTGGACTGATTTCGCGTAACTCACATCGGTCGATTTACTCTCAACTGGATCGATTTCACGTAATCTGCAGCTTTGTTCTAACTTAACAAATTTCACGTAACTCACATCGGCGGATTTATTCTAACTGGACTGATTTCACGTAACTCGCATCGGTCGATTTACTCTCAACTGGATCGATTTCACGTAATCTGCAGCTTTGTTCTAACTCGACAGATTTCACATAACTTACATCGCCGGCTTCACGCGAACTCCACCGATCCGCGCGTCCTGATTTATTTGCCCGCACGATCGAAACTTCATTATCGTCGCTTCATTTCCACGCGTCGCGTTCGCTCGCCGTGAACCACGATTCTGAAAACTTTCGATAAATCTTCGCGACGAGGTAGGTACATCGACCTAACGCGGCGAACTTTCCCGGCGTGAAATTTCGCGCGCAAATGCACGTGCAACGTGTGATGGATGCACCGCTTCCAACACTCGCGAGATTCTTACTGACGAGCCACGGAGCTGAGTTCTGCCACTCTCCGCTCGCCACCGCTTCCACCCGCTTCCTTTCGCGCGTTCACTCGGTTCTCCTGTCACCCTGCGACCAGTGCGTTAGCTACTACCACCACCTCAAATTTTATTCGTGCCGATTCATCGCGTTCGAATTACGAGCTGCCCCGTCGATCTCGTTACGGTGGAAGCGTCAGATTTGGACGACCGGGGGGTTCGATTTTCGAATCGGGCGACGATTTCCGCGTGGGAGGGAAAATCTCGTTTCTCGATACGCTTTTGAACGTTTTTTTTTTTTTTATCGAGTAGGTAGAAGTCACGGGAAATTCGTGTAAAAACTGACCCGGGAATTTAGAGAGAATTCGGTTTTATCGCGCGCGAGAATCGTAAGATTCGAGAATTGAGTACCGGAGTTTCTCGGGGTACTGGCGATCGTTAATCCGACGCCAAATGTTCCGAGGGTATATTTTTTTTTTAGTAGAATTTTTATCGGTCTACGTTACGACTTTTCGCATACTCCTCGTTATTGGTAGTATTTCACGTTGACTCGCGAGTCTGCGATTGATGTTCGAAATGTGATGGACCGCGAGATGCGTTTTTGATATCCTCATTTAAACAATTTTTTTTTACAAATCTAACCGATATGAAATTGAGCTTTTCGACAGACTTTTCGAGCGTTTTCCAAATTGTGTCAATTATTATTTCACCAGTTTAAATTAAACTTTGATATTAAAGAATTTTGAAAACTTGAAAGTTTAATATTAAACCGACAGTATACAGTCTATAGAATAAATCGTTCTACGCAACAGAGATTTGGAAAATCATGTGCGAATAGTAGTTTATTATCAGTACATACTTCGTTGCGGTTTTAACGATAACCCGTACTTTCGACAGAAATTGCCCGACCGTAATTTCGTTTCGCTAATTCTACCAATGCCACGCTGTTATTACGATATCCCGTCGATTCCCTGGTGTCGGTACTACATTTAAAAAAATAATTCAGTACGTTTCCGCCAATTCGATAATAAATATATGGTTGTTTCGCTAACGAGTATCAGTTTAAAACAGATAAAGCGTGTAACGCGAACTTTTACCGGGCCACTCCAACGTTCTACGTTCGGGGTTCTGAAAATATACAGAGGTACACGAGTAATTTAAAGAGGGATCGGGAAATAAAATAAACCAAAACGCGACGGTGATCGGCGGCACGGGATGTTAAGTCGCGGAGGTTAATCGCGTTAGCCCCTGATACATTGCGCGTTTAACGTAATCTCTTGGTTTGCCAGAAAATGTAGATCGCGCCGCTCGATCGGTACAGTTTTGCCCGGTTCCACGACCCGATCCTCGTTCGACTGGGTCCACTCCTGTCCGCGGATATACGATCCTTGCCCGCTGGTAAACGAGCGAGCACATACCGCGTGTTTTTTTTCCCCCTAACTGGCCAATTAGAAGCTCGTACACGGCGCGACGCGAAATATATTTTTGTGTCGTTTCTTCTTCTTCTTTTTTTTTTTTTACTTTTCGCTCCTCCGATGGCGACGGCAAAGGGTATCTCTCGATACCCGCGAGATATTTAACTTCCACGTCGACCGTCGCGATCGAAATTTCGCGGGAGAAATGAACGGTCCCGTTCGTATCCGCCCTTGAAAAACCGCGGTAGCGAACGTTATCTTTATACGGTCCTCGTTGAAACCTTAAATCTTTCGAGTCCCACGCAAAAGGCGATCGGGTTGTTCGAATTCCGTGTTGTAAAGACCCAGTATATTTGACCGCTGTGGACAACAGACGGTGTACCGAGATTCTGTCGAATTAAGAAACGGTTAATCTAATTTAATTAATCTAATAGATATCGGTGCGATGTGTATGTTTATTATGCACTTTTCTATTAACTGTTTTGTTTGTTTTTCGCGAATTTTAACTTGTAACTGTATACGAACAGAAAATAACCCCGAAAAACCTTTACATTTAACATCCAGTTTCGATCTAGTTTCGAGCTATTATAAAAATTTCACGCGGCCTGAACGAAACGTCACGAAAAGTCGGGTCCGGCGTGGAACCTCGTTAACGGAACGATTTCGCGTCGGAACGGTTCGGGTCCGACCACCCTGTACATCGTTGGGACGCGTGAAACATTAATCACCGCTTTAACAATGTCGCCTTTTTCATCCACGGTATTCCCGTATATCAGCGAGAAACTTTTTCGTTCCGCGAGCCCGCCGGCACCTTGTCGTATCCATAAAGAGAAAGAAGAGCCGACGCGACCCGACGGAAGAAACGTTACTCCCGACGAAGTTCAGTCGACGCGATATCTTTCCTAAGCTCGGGACATAAATCCGCGTTTCAGCGCTGCATTCTTTATATATGCATGTGTGTACACGCGACGCGTCATAACGCGTCGCGTTGCGCGTAAAATATTGAGCCGTCGCGGTTACATAGAAATTGCCATTTCTTCAATTCAGTCACGCGAATACGTATTAAAGCCAAAGCGGATGGATCCGCATTCTTTGAATCATCGAAACCCTTGCGAAGCGGCGAAAGGATGTTCGTTTCTAACTATTATACGCAAACTCTTCGTACTCCGTGAAACCGTATCGTACTGACGTTCGTATTCGTACAATCACGAACGTAATCGTCGTATGTACGATTCGGATTCTCATCCTCTGAATATTGTTCTCCTTTCGCCCTTCGTTAGTACTTTATCTTTTAACTTGACGCAATTTAATCGTAATCATAATTTAAACCTTTTTGAGTTTAATTCTATTTATTCCTTCGCCGAAATAAAGGGTAGGAATAAGAGAATAAGAAAAATACAAGGGTATATAAACTTAACGATTTCTCTTCGTTAAAACTAAAACGAGTTTACCTCGGCGACGTAAGTGGCCCGAATGAAACAAATTTTCTTCATTGTTTGATGTCAGATACTTTGAACGCCATACAATCTAATTAAAAGTTAAAAACTCCGGTCCTCGACGGGGTAAGTTCGTTCCGTGTCCCGTAGAGCAAACTACGAGGGCAGCAATTAAATCTATTATTCCAAGCAACCTCGTTTCATCCGTTACAGTTAAATTCCAACGGGTAGCGCATTTTCGTTGCGCGCTCGCAACTCCGCGCGACAACGACGCGGCGAAAGAAATGTCGGAGGGGGAGTTTCGTGCCGGGACCAGTTTCTTCTGGCGTACGACGCGACAACTTTTTTCCCGTTACCGACACGACCACTTTTTTCTACGAGAAAGATGGAGTTTCGCTACTTTGGCAGCGAATGGAAATTATATGTATTCGTCCTTCGTTCCTTCGCTTAAATGGCCCCTAGAAAGCACGAACAGGTAGTTTGTTATCTCGACGTGTTTCCACGAGTGTTTGCCGAGATCGTAAGTCCAGCGATGTCTGTGATATTGCAATGCGGGAAGTACGTTTTAAGTTCGAAGATTTGCACGATTATAGGAAACATTGGCAATAATGTGCCGACGATGATACGTAACTCGGCGATGCTCATGAGAAAAGGTGCCAAGTTTAAAAATTGAGCAATTCTAAAAGATTCGAGATCAAATTGGAAATAAAAAATTCTCCTTTTTATTAGCAACTTGAATTATCCCTTTCCCCCGTAAACATTGAAAATAATAGACTTTTTGAAATATAAGTATTGGAATATTAATAATACTATTAAAAACAAAACGTATTAACTCGATTAACGTAGGTACTAACTTTCATATTTCAAGTACGACGTAAATAACTTTCCGCGAATTTTACGATTACCACGTTTCCCTCGAAACCCATTAAATCGCCATAATTGCTAGCGCGTCTGCTCGCACAATTTGAAGGTATCATAATAAATTCCAATCGACGATAAAAGGATCTTTATTAATTTAATATTCGCCAGAGTCTCTATCGTCACTCGCAGAGATTAAATTGCTTCCCTCGCGATTCAAATCATTTCAGATCTACCGAACGATTTATAGAAACGAATGTAAACCAATGCCCATCCTTTCCCTTAAAATTGCATTCCATCGCGGATAAATTGTTGGCACGGATAAACCCCGATACCGTCCACCAAACCTCTCTCGATCAACTATAAATTTCGAGAACGGCAAAACGATCGAATTGAATTTATAATCCAAGTTCGAAGGGATGCCGTATAAATAATTGCGACGGACCATCGATCTCGCCGAGGTATCGTACATAGGTTTTCGAGACGTAACATAAATCAAACTGACGTCGAGAGTAATAAGTAATTCATCGTTATAAGAATTCGAGGAGGAAGGAAAAGCAGAGGCGGTTGTTCCTTATCGTCTGACTTCTCCCTTATCGAAAGTGGATCCGCGCCGATACAGGTGGGAGGAGGGGGGGGGGGGGGGGGGGGCGGCGGCTATAGATCAGCTTAACGTGCGTTTATCTGTATACGGTACGGGAGGCGCGTGTAGCGAAGCTTGCAAGCTCCGCAGCTGTTGCTCTCCCATTGCCCCCCGGTCGCGGGGGCTCGTATCGCTCGTTTTATCCTACCTCTCGACGATGAAAAAAGCTTCCCATCTCCTCCGATCGTTCTTCGGAATTTTCCCTCCCCCGTTACCGGGGTTGAAATTGAAAGGAATTCGTAGGATCTCCGCGCGGCTTGTCCGTACCGAAACCTCCTTTCGTCTGGTAGAGTCGGATGTGCGGCGTTACGTGAGAGGAGGGTTGCCTGCGTATGAATCCACTCTTAGCTCCTATCTTTTTATTTGCAATGTTTATTTTCTCGCTATTCGACGAGGAGGAGGAAAATATTTATTAGTCAAATACTCGAATAAAGGAGGATTCGTGGTTTAGCATCGCGCGTTTTTTTTGTCAGCGAATGTTAAGGGAAGAAGTTTAAGTATTGGCAACGATGGTTTTGTGCATGTAGAATCAGTTTGTCTGTAGCTTCTTATTTGCAAAGTTTATTTTTGTTATGCGACGAGGACGAGGAAAATATTTATTAGCCAGATACTCGGATAAACAAGAATTCGAGGTTTAATAGTTGTATGACTGTTGTATAATTGTTATTTAAGATAATAATTGACTCTTGATTTCTTACTATTCCTAATTTTGCAAAATTTTCAAATCGAACGTTCGCGTAAGAAAACAATCTGCACGGTTCGTTATCCGGCGATCGAGGGGCAGGCTAGTAATTTTTTCCGGTAGAACGTGCACGCGGATCGATTTACCTTGATCTTTGGAACGCTCCTCCGGCGAGACTTTTTTTCGCGACACCCGGTAGGTAGACGATATTGGACGTAAAGCCTCGGGTTATGGAGGATGAACTCTCTTTCATAGAGCAAAGGGACGAGACGACGGGATAGAAAAAAGAACGGGAAGTGATTGCATTTTACTTTGTGATCAAAGAAAGTCTCTCGCTCGTCTACGCGACTCTTTCGCATCGTACTTGCCAACAACCCGTCCCAGACTAAACGTAAACATGTTTTCTATTCGAGTTTAATTACGCGAGACGCTGTCCAACGGACACGCGAAGTCCGCGGGACCTTCTCGACTCGACTTTACGATCCCCGACTTCCGGTTCCGATAGTACGTCCGTCAATAAAAAAAAGCTTCTATCTTTCCCGTGTCCCCGGGAAAACTCTGATCGGGCCACTTTTCTTCCACGGTACGAAAAACTTTAAGTAACGGGATTAATTACGGATTAAAGTATCTCTACTTTAAATTGCCCCACGACGAATTCTATCCAACGAGCATTAACGTCCCGTGGAATCGTCGCTACGAAACGAGCGAATGGAGAGTTTAAAGTTTCTTCGGCGAGCGTTAAAGAAATTACGACAGGGAAGAGTAACGACGAAGAATTCTCGAATCGACCCACGCTGTAAAATCCCTATTAAACGTCCGACGATTAACAGAGGCAGAGGGACGAGAATGAGAATCAAGATCACAAAAGGATCGGATCTCGACAAAAGGGCCGAGCCGTTTACCAGTCGCTGAGGGTTTCCATGGAACTCTCCTCTCCGGTAATTACCGCTGTCACAATAACCGCATAATAAGGGCAAACCCAGCGCATTGTACGTGTCATTGGTCCCGCGATGAATAGTGGCGTGCACGTTGACCATCGCGTTTCCAATGGGAGTCGAAGTCGAAGGCATCGCCGTACAAACGGCGAAATAAATACCGATCCCTTTCCCCGTCGTGTACCCATCGCGGGTAATCGCAGTATCGTTATCGTCGCGAACACGCGAGGGGCCTACTCGTTAAGGGCGCCCCGGTAGGAACGTCGATTTTTGCATTCCGATCGAAGGATCGTGTCGTTATCGGGAGACGGTAATCGTGAGAACCGGGCGATCCCGTCGATGCAAAATACTGATATCGACGGAGAGCCGCGTACGATGGCATTCTAGATATTAACGCGTTCGCGTTGACGGGACGATGGCTCGTAGAAATTATAATTACCATTGCGCGAGACGGGAACAGTAACGTTTTAATAATTTTGTAGTTTGAGAAAAATGTTACGCTCGTACGCGTTACAATTGTTGCTTCGTACACGCAGTAAAATGGTAACAATCTGATTCGCTTGTAATCTACTAACGTTTATCGTTGACAGGACGATGGCTCGTAGAAATTACAATTACCATTGCGCGAGACGGGAACAGTAACGTTTTAATAATTTTGAAGTTCGAGAAAAATGCTACACTCGTACGCGTTACAATTGCTTCTTCGTGCACGCAGTAAAATGGTAACAATCCGATTTGCTCGTAATCTGCTAACGTTTATGACTACAATGTTTGTAGTTATAAAAAAAGTAGCCTAAAATTAGTGGCCTTTATATTGACAAATGACCTACCTGTACAAATAACCATCGCGTAACAATCACCCTCTCGCCCTATAATTTTCTAACGTTCACCGCGACAATACCGTTGTTAACAACTAAAGTTTAGTTTCCAATTTGGCACAGTGGTGAGATTAGAATTTCATGGTCCCCATACTTACGAGTTGAGCTACCTGTACAAATAACGCTCGCGCGCGTACATATACACCCCGCGAATAGTAACGTTCGTCTCGTCCCCCCTATAATTTTCAAACGGTCCCCGCGATAATTTCGTTGTGTAACAACTAAAGTTTGGTTTCCAATTTGAAATAGCGGTGGGAATTAGAAATTCATGGTCCCTGTATTGACAAGTGGGCTACATGTCCGAATAACGACCGCGCGTACATATATGTATACACACCGCAAATAGTAACGTTCGTTTCGTATCCCTGTAATATTCTAAAGCTCGCAACTATAATATCGCGATCGACGCAAATACCAAAAGCGGGCGTTTCAACGGGCGTACGAGGTCGCATAATTATTGGTCGCATCGCGCAAGGTACCGCGCGGATACCACGGCAGGAGGGTCCCGCGCGTTGTCGAGTCACGAGAGAGCAACGTCAAGGCGTACCGCGTTGACAGAGTAAAAGACGGGAGAAGGAACAAAGCGAGATACAAAGAGGGGAAAAAGGGAAGGAGAGAGAGAGATAGCGAGAATTGGTAGATGCCGGGAGGGGGAGAGAAAGGACGAGAGGAGAGACAAAGAGGACGATGCTAATCCTCTTTGTATGGAAAAACCGAGTGGTCCGTCGAGCGGAGTACGAAGCAGACTTTCGAATAAGCTATTCAAGCGGTGCAATATACCGTGCAAATATAGCGCATCCCGTCTAGACGACGTGGCTTTTCTATCCGAACGAAAAGTTACCTCGTTATTTCACGAATTCTCATGGAAAGGGAGGCGGCGAAACGAGCTCACCCGCGGAAGGAGAGACGGCCAAGAAGCGCGTAGGAAGTGGAAGAACGGAGACGTTAAGGTAAGCAGCCGGAAAGGGGGTAAGAAGAACGGGGAGCTTTCAGTAATTTCACTTGTACCTCTCTCAGTTATTAAGACTCTCAGCCGTCGATCGCTCTCGGTTCCGTAAATGCCGTCATTCGTCGGCGAACGACGAATCTTCCGGTTCAGTGTCGCGGAATGAGATCTCTCTTACGTGTTTCTGGATACCGAGGGTATTCTTAGATCATTCGTACACCTGTCTTTCTCGCGAGTATCTTTGATAATACAAGTGCCAGAAATCCATATTTCTCAAGTTCAAGAGATTCAGACTTTATTAATCGTTATTATAGAAAAAGATACGTCGCGTATCGAAGCGTCTTATTTAGAAATTACTTTTTATAGGAATCCCATAAAATACTAAAAAAATCATGTTTAATCATAAAAATAATTCAGATATCAACCTTTGCCCCGAAAATCAAACTGCCAGCGATTTATGAAGCTTACATTCTTACAACGAAACACCTTCGGTCACCGTGCAATCACTTCCCTTGATTTATCGTCCGAAAATATTCGCCGTGCGAGTAACGCCGAAGAAGTCTCATTCCAGCGAAACTTCAACGGCACGTTTGTCGAGGCGTATACCAGTTCCGCGTTTCTCGGTGCGTCGGGCAATCGTCGTTATCGTGCCTGCGTATTGACTGGAAGGGCCTCATATACAATTCCCATCGCGCTGTATCTGTCACGATGCACATTGCACCGTCGTACACACTACTGACACCATAGACCGGCACGCCGTTCGAACGGCATTGTGCTCTCCACGTTCCGATAACGTTGTTTGCAGTCAGTTTGCGCCAGTTACATCGCCGAGTTCACCGTACGCCGGCCCGGCTTCTATCCCACGACGCGGTTATTCGCCGACGAAGAAAACACAGCGGGCTTGGTTTTGAATTTAATTAAACCAGGTTATTGAGCAGGACGCGGATTAACGCGGGGGCGTTGCACGCTCGAAATATCCGAGTCCGATAAGCGTTTTAATAGCCCTGGTGAAAATTTTACTGAACGCGATATCGCGTGGTGGCTAGGCTTGGCGCGTAACGAGAAAAGTTTCGTTCGTAAGAGATATTAACGTTTCGCTCGGCTTAACGCGACACCCCAGGATAAGATTAAATCGCGAGGGATACCGCACAGTTTAAAGAGGATAACCGCTACGATGCACGCGTCGAAGGGTGAATTATTTGTAAACGCTTTGGCGCGCAGAGTGGTGAAAAATGTCATAATCTGTCGCGACGTCTAGATATTTCGATTCGAATCGCGAGGGGGATGAATTATCACGTTCTTGCGTGGAACTTCGAAGTTATGTTCAATCGATAACTCGTTAACCTTAGAACACTGACCTTATTTTTACACCTTTTGTAAACCATTCGTCGATTCGACAATTATAGTATAAAATGTACATAAATGTGTTAAAATTGCTGTGATTCCTTTTTTCTTTATTATATTTATTCAATAACTATAAAAAAAACATTAATAATAATCAGTGTAAAAAATATCAGTGTTCGTCGAGGCGACGAATGGTTAGCGTTCTAGGGTTAAAAATAAACGTATGGGTGAAATGAATGTCCAGTTCCGCGCGCGTCGTTTCGATGCGTCGAAAGGGATTAACTCTTTCGAAACTAGCGCCGGTTATATCCGCCATCCACTAAATGATTCACGTTTGCCAGCGACGCGACGGCAGCGATACGGGAATTGACAGCACCCATTAAACTAGTGCATAACAAGAAGTTCCTGGAATGAGTAAAGTTTATTTGTGTTCTAGCTTTTTGTGGAGTATAACAGTTAAAAGTATAGCATACGGAGTATAAATAGAATATAACTAAGGCTTCACGGTTAGAATATTATTTCAAGGGAGAAATTCTAACTCATTTTTTTTTAGCCCACTTCCGTTCATCATCAAGGAATTGCAGCGACTCTGCAAACTTCTGATACTGTATCCCAACGTTTATCTAAGTATTTTATGCCGTTTTTATAAAAACTTGTGAAGATGCTTACACCATCGTGTTCAGGCACAAACTGAGGTCAAACGCTACTATCTAAAATAATAGATTTCTGTCTGGTATCCCCAATATAAGATAAAATAAAATTGTGGTAAAGTCGATTTGTATTTTCGCGCTAATTGGCGATTGTCACACGATCCGTTGTATCGATGCGTGCCGCCGAAACCACGTGGGTCAATGCGAGCGACCGAACCACGTGGTAACAGAGAACGGCGTGTGTCTTGAAACCGTGCGAAACGTTACGCAGCGATGCGTCTTATGTATCACCAAACTACTACGCAATTATTCTTATGTGCGTGAGTTTACTACAAAATAATGCATTAAATGCACAAAATAATGCATTTTGTATAAACATCCGGAGTCTAGTTATAACTATTGTAATTCATGTAAATCCAATCCACATCTTTGTTAAGAATGTGGTAATAAATTCTTAAAATGACAAGAATTATTTCAGAAACGAATACATTGCCTATCCCCGGGATCCACGCGACTCAAACGATAAGTTCAATGTAATTTCGACGTCGCGCTTAACGCATTAATGCGTACGGTGCGCACTAATGACACTGCGACCCGTCCGGCACAAACGAGTACCGACGGCAAGTGCCGCCGTCGCGAAAGGGTTAATTAAAAGTCAAACGAGTACGGTCTTCTCGCAATGCACCCTGTTACCGAGTACATTGTTTTTAGTTGCGCATTGTCACGGGAACCTGAAAAATCAGCGTTTCGTCGCATAGCAATCGCGTTTAACGAGTCACTCGGTATGCCGGGGGGGGGGGGGAGGAGCAGAAATACCGAATGCCAGGTAGAATATAGTCAATAGGCTCGCGAAAGGCTTTAGCAATGCAAACGTTGCAGTGCACGGAGACAATGGTACGTAGAGGCAGCCGGCGTCAGAGAGCAGATGTTGCGCGCCAACCACCACCGTGTGCGCGTTGCATTTCATCAGCGAGAGACGTGTACACGGTGAGACGGGGAAAGATTAGCGCTTTCATTCCGCGAGATTACCTCGTTCGCATAATTCTCTAGTCGTAGAAATATTACGCGGAATTAACGTTTGGTTTCACGGCCGCCGTATATACGCCCGCGGCATCGACGATCTTTTCAAACAGTTTACGCGAACCTCGAAGTTGGCGATATTGCAATTTTAAGGGGGGATACGGAGTATACCGCATTCTTCCAATTTTGAAAGATACTGTCGACAGAAATAATCATTTCTTTTTGTACACGGTTTCATTTATTTTTTTCACTGGGAATAATTTTAATCGATGAAAGACTGAATGTACTCATATGTGTCAGTCCCCTTGAAGAGGTTAACGCGAGTACGACGCGAAAAGTTTCGATTCTATAAACAACGTAGAAAGAATTTGTATCCTCGTCGCGTCGCAATTATATCCTTGTATCGCGAAAAGGGTTGCGCGAATCAAACGAGAAAACGCAGAACATTCCGGGAAAACGTGAATGTCATTAAGACAAAAGAGAACTGTGGTAAGATAATTATTACCGGGACTTACCTTTTGTCTCTCGTAGTTAATCCTCCCTGCTATCGCGTGTGTCAAAAGCTTGATTAAAACAATGACATTCTTTTTCCGCAAAAAAAGAGTGTACTTCCGGGGAGTATTCCCTGTACGTACATATGTACGTAAATACTCCGCGGTAAACCGATGTTTGTACACGGGTATGTCGCTAACGGTGTAGCAGTGTCGCATGAATTGGGGTTGGTCCGGGTCGCGTGTGACGTAACGCGAAATTCCTTCTTTTTTTTCCACCGTCACGTTTTAATCACCGCGAATGAAACAAACGCGACCTCGGATATGCCCTTGAGAGTTGCGGGGGAAACCAATTAGCGCGCGAAATAATTATGCCGCTGATAACGTGCTTCTGTACCGACGTGCGTCACGATAATGATAATCATCGTTGTCTCGGGGGGTGGGGGGACTGGTTCGTTAATTAAAAAACGACGCCGTTTAACGTCAACAATGAGGAAAATATACGTTTCTTTCGACCCGCTATACTCGTATCGCTTCTGATTAGTTTATGCGACAAAGCTTCTCGCGCAATTACGTTATCGGTCGTAGTGCCCGTCGCCTGACTTCCGAAGAACCCGATTTATCTGCCGACCCTTGCGAAACTAGAGCAGACTATTTTTTGCAAGCCAATTAGTCGATTTTTTTAGAAGCTGAGTCATTTAGACTTGTCCGGGTAACGCTTGAAGACAGGAATTCTCTCTGTAAAAATGTATCCGTTTCTGAACAAAAATACGTAATACTTTCGTTCTCCGCAAAATAACAGAAGATCCATAAAGAAACGATTTAGGGATAGATTCGAGTATAGACGAGCGCTTACTGAAAAAATACCATCGTTTATTCTCTATTAATAAAATTATCACTCTTACATCCGTAGGAATTAGATTTAGAGACGCGAAATCGTATAAGGGTCAACGGGAAATTAAACCCAACTTAGGATCCGGTTAGCTCATCGATCGGAGCGTTTGCCCCAGCAATTTTGAGATCCCAAAATCCCGAGTTCGATTCCCACTACTCTTCGCCCGAATTATCTTTCCGCCTCTCGCGTATCTTAGGAATCGGATCGCCGAATCGATTCAACCGAAGAACGCGTCATCGCTGGAGCCCTCGGTCGTACAGTTCTGCAGCAACGAGGCAGGATTCGACATGTCGCTGACTATCTCTCCTCCACCGGCCGACATTCCACCCCCCTCGGTGCCACCACCTCCACCCGCAACCCCACCGGTGGAGTTACACGCCCTCGGTGGTTTTACGTCCTGCGTCGCTTCGTACGCGCGTTGCTGCTGATTCTGCGAATTGATCTCGTTGTAAACGAGCTCTTGGATCTTCAATCTGACGAACATCTGCCTATCGAGGGGTAAACTCTTCAAGGGATTCCTGACGCTCATGAGAAAGTGATAAGTGTCGTCCTCCTCCTCCTGAACGATCGCCAGCCTCTTCTGCAGCGACTCGTACCTCTTGCGATCCATATCGGCGTAATCGTTGTCCATGGCGTCCATCAGGGTTCTCTTCCTGCCGATCTTGTTGAGCTTAGGCGGCGGCATGACGTGATGGAGTGCGTCGTCGTTCGACAACATCGACTGGCAGGAGTCGCCGTCGAGGTCCTCGAACTGAGTTTCCTCGTGACCCTCCAGGATGTCGATCTGCGGCTCCATTTGCGTGCCCTCCGGCGATGATCGCAGGACCGCCGAGCAATTTTGGGAGAGAGCGCAACCGATCACCCTGGAATTCATTTGGTCCCGCAGGAAAAAGAGGCTCTTGAACCAGACCCATTTCGAGTCGTGCTCGTTGCTGCCGCCGTCGCACTTTCCCCGATAAGTCTTCTTCAGTTCGTTGCGAAAATTGTCCCTCAGGTGTTTCCATTTCGATTTCGCGACGTCCGCTGAAAATTGATATTGGCGTTTGGTTAACACTATTTCTATCGAAGGTAACGAGAGACAACTCTTTGAAATTTTTTATTAGAGTTATTATCGTTATTTTAATAGTTTTTTCTTGATTAAATGTTGAATTTTTACTGTAATGCTTGTTAAATTAATAACGTGGTATCTTTTTTCTCCAATCCCTTTTTCAATCTAAAATATCGTTTGATTGAAATAGGTGTACAGAAAACCGTGATAGAAATAGTGTTAATCCTCGGAGGAAAATAAGAGATAATATCAATGATCAGTGGTCAAGAATAACTTCCGATGGTAAAAATTTGAATTTCTCGGACTTTGATAATTCTTGTTAATTAACGTTCCGATAATAAGGAGGTGTTTATGTATCGAAATTACACGAATTCGTGATCAGTCCCTACAGTCCTGCCTTACGAAGAGACACGAAAAACCTTCCCAAAAAAAAATCGAAAAACATCCATTTCGGTTCAAAATATTTCTTCCGTCGCGAAGGACTGGAATCATCGGTTCCGCATTCTCCAAACGGGATTACACTATGATACACGTCTTCTAAACGTTATTGCCGACGATTTTTTTTACATTTATCTCTCGCGGGAGGGGGTGCCGCCCCCCAATGGAACGATGTGCGCGCAGGGAATGCTGGGGTACGCTGCCGAAAAATATCGATTCGTTGCGCGGGCACCCCTTTACTCGGCAATTTAGTGCCGCGGTAGATACGCGCGCGATCGCTTCTACCCGTCCGTCGAACCATTCCGATCGTCGATACCTTCGAAGATTCTACGACCCTACCGATCGTTCGCTCCACGCCGATTTCGAACGAACGCATCTCGTACTCTCGTCGTCGCGGCCCGTCGTACGCGCCGAAATTCCAAAAAGGGGGTAAGCGCGGGACACTCGATGCCCGGGGTGGGTCACCTTGAAACGAGGAAAAAGTCCATCGTCGGGCGAAGGTACGGTGAAGAAACTCGCGAGCGGAACGCGTCGCGACCTCGCGCGGAACGCCTCGCGAACCAACCCAATCGACATTTGTCGCGAGCTTCTATCGACCTTCCAGCGCTCGACGTCCGGCAGTCATCGGCGTCGCCTCGAATCCCGCGGTTCGGTTGCGTTCGCATTTTCATTTGCATTTGCGTTTTACGTAATGCGCGACAGCTATCGCGCGGTCCCTCCTCCGTCGCCGCGTCTCTCCCGTCGACCCCTCTCTCCGTCGTAGGCGGGAGAAAGATAGAGTGAGAGTGCGAGTGGGAGAGGGAGAGACAGCGAGAGAGAGAGAGAGAGAGAGAGAGAGAGAGAGAGAAGCGGGGGGAGGGTCACCGAGCACGACAACGAGAGAGGTATATAATCGCCGGCTTTGAATTCAAATTCGCGGCCGATCTCTAGAACTCTAGACGCGGCTACTCGAACTCTTCAACGGAAAAAGAGTTGGCGGCGGGGTGGGGTACAGGTGGGGGAGGGGCGAGGAGGGGAGGGGCCGGAGAACGGGACGACAGAGGGGTCGGGGCGGCGATGCGGTTCGACGGAGAGGGAAGGGTGGTGGTGGTGGTGGTAGTAGTACCGGTCGTGGAGGGCGGGGAGGAGAATAAAGCGGGAGAAAGAAGAAGGGTAAAGGGAGGAGGGGCGGGGGGGGGGGAGGGGAACGCAGGCGCGGAAGGGGGCGTCGTATATACTCACTGGAGACCTCGCAAGCCCTCCCGATCTCCCGCCACATCTTCAGGATGACGTCGCGATTGTGGTAGTTGATGTTCTTCTGGTCCCAGATCGCGGGCCTGGCGTGCACCTCGGTGATCAGTCTCTGGAGATCCATCGTCATCGCGTTCCTACGGGCGCCCGCGTTGCATCTCCTTGACGAACGCTTCCCGGCGGCACGACGATTGAGAAGCGTGTTGTCGGTGCTGACGGAGGTGGCAGCCGCGCGGGTGCCGTTCCCTCCGGATGGATTTCGTTGGGATTCCGCGCCGCTGACCGCAGCGGGTCGACTTTTCGTCTGCCTTCCCGCCGATTCCTCGGCAAGATTATTTCCACCTCCCGTCGATGGCTCTTGATCCGCTTCGAGAGAATCCTCCTCCCCGAGGACGACGCCGCCGCCGGTAACGGCGACAATTTCCTCGTCCTCGTCGTTACTGTTTTCCCGCTGTTGGTGTTGCTGCTGATGTTGCTGCTGCTGTTGCTGCTGTTGTCGTCTCCTCTTCTTCCTTTTACGCCTCGCGACGCGACAGCTGCTACCGCCGCCACCGCCACCGCCACCGCCGACGGTCGAGGAGGAGCTCGCGAAGCCGAGCCGAGCGGAGGATCGCAGGCGGAACGAATCCAGGGCTTTATCCTCCTCGACTCGTGCACGCGTGCCGCCGTCCATACACGGCCGGTACACGCGCGCTTCTACCAGCAGAGCAGTTCCCCCCCCGAGAAGACGCGCACAATCCGCGTCCGGAGTAGTAACGGCGTCGATCGGACGCCGCGGTACCCGGCGTCGATTTGGGCAAAGTCGCCTCGATACCGAGAGAAGCAAAGAAGGCTTTGACTTTCCTCGTAAAGGCGCGCGCGCGCGCCCGCGACAACGCGTCGGGCAACAGCTCTTCCTCGCGTTTAAGCGCCGGACCCGCTGAACGGCAACGCCGAGTCTTTTGCCTTCGCCTTCGCCTTCGCCTTCGCCTTCACTCCCGGCTTCGGCCTCTCCTCTTTCAGCTTCGGCCTCAGCTTCGGCTCGCTCGAGCTTGCGCTCGGCACCGCTCGGTCCGGCTCGGCCCGCCTCGGCGCCGCTCCTCGCGCCACCGCTTCGCGATTGATACCGTCACCGTCGCCGGACTCGCCTAATCTAATCTCATCTGCCCTACCCGTTAGTCCTGGCCTTGTCCTGCCTCGTCCTACCTACCATGCGCCTATTCTACTCGCCCTATTTCATCTCCTCGTTCATCGAGGTCTCGGCAGAGCCTACCTCGCTACTTTTAATCATGATATTCCTCTCGTATATTCCCCGCCTGTAGACTGCTAGAACTTCATCGCCGCGACCTTTGTATACGAGGAACGTACGAGGAATCTTTTCCGATAAGAAGGATCGGAGAATGAAAGAGAGAGCCACGGGGGAAAAATAGGAACTCGCTCCTCCGCATCGTGCGATGATTCGCAAGCGATTATGGGTACGCCGCAAGGATTACGTCGCAGTTAGTCTCATTCCCTCCGTTCGCCACGCTTCGAATCGAACAGAGACTACGATATTCGGCTTACGTGCCATGCAACGCCTATACCCTTGCTACTACGTGGGGCTCTACCATTCCCTGGATGGGGCTCCTACTCGATCGATGTCGCGAACTCCGCGCCGGCTCTGACTTTCGCGAAGCGGTTTCTCCGTACCTTCTGACCCGTGTATATTCGGCCGTGTCGCGGCCGCGCGTCCTGCGCTCTCCGCACGAGATCTCTCTCTCTCTCGGCTCAGCTCGACTCGACTCGGCTCGAATCGGCGCCTCCGCTTCTGCCGTCGTCTCTCGACGCTCCTCGTCGCCCCGCTCCGCTCGGCTCTGCTCGATTCCTTTCGGCGCCGCTCGGCTTCGTGGCACTGCCGCCGCCGCATGGTACCCGGCACAGACGGACGCACGCAATTCGCACGAAATTTCGGCAAGCGATATCGCGTCGCGACGCGGACGAACGAACGTAATTCGTCGCCCTCCCCCCATTGATAGCTACGTGGTCGCACCAGCCCACGCGCTACGCGGATGAGTAACGCGCTGAGCGTAAACGCACCTGCGTCGCGACGCGGATGATCGCTCGAATTTTGGGAGCGGACCGCGTCGCGACGCTCTCGAACGTCCGGTGACCAGCTGGGACGGGGGGAAAGAGACAGCAACGCTTCGTTAGGCGAGGCTCGTTTGTACTTTGTTCTTACGCGGTCTCTTTATTATCGAAGTCGTCGTGCACTTTGAAGCGGATGGTGAAACAATTATGCGAAGTAATGATAGGAGGTAGAGAACGGAAACCCGAAGGAATTTGAGTAAATACCAGCTCCATCGGATTTCAATTCCAACGCGATTACGGCTGTAAGCTTCTAATTCACAGTCGAACGCTGTGGTATCCGTTAATGCTACCGCTCGTATGAAGTGATTATCTGTCTAATTGGCCACACAAATTCGTGGGCAAATGTGATATTAATCCGCGAGTAGCGTGCCGCTGGTATGCAGTTAGGGCTTTGCGTGTCTCGCTGCTCGTATATTAGCTGACGCTGAAAGTGCACGTGTATAAATAAATAAATTCCATTGGTTAGTGATTGATGTTGCGTGACGGTAGGTTTAGGGAAAATTATTATCCCAGGAAAAGCATGTGGAAGGGATGACGAGTAACTTATTTGTTGTTGAGAAATTTAGGATTTTTGATAGTGCAGCGGCGAGTACAGCTGCACAAGGATGGGACGGAATAGAGAATTTGGAAGACTTTGGCAGCGTGCAAAATACTTAATATGCTAACTTATGATTAAAATTGCGATCAGAGGAGCGACGAGGTCGTGGTTAGTATAATATAACTCAAGAGTAACTGATCGATCGAAAAAATCATTCCAAGTTTTACAATTATGTCACTCGCATTGTCCGAAAATGTCGCTCGTGTCAGGATCTCTCAACCGAAATGGATACGCAGATACGGCGGTTCTGTTCTTTAAGGAGGATCGATTGGACTCGTAACGAACACTAATTTCTGATCTCGACGATGATTTTAATAGAGACACGCCACTCCGCTTGGGATCCATTAGAGGACTTTGCGCCATTACGACGTTAACGTTGCACTAGGTTCCTGTCACCCTCGATCCAGCTTCGTCCCACGGTGTGTGCCATCTCTAAGCACATAATCTATTTAGCACGTTTCTCCATAATAGTTTAAATACCGTCCATCCTTGACCCAAATGATCACTCGTTATCTGCTCTTATTAGCATCGATAAGCTCGCCTCCTTCGCTTTGTCACGTTCGCTCGTAACATTAGCACGGTAATTTATTTTATCGCGTTCGTCGTTTCTTTCGTACCCGCTCTTTTTTCGCCGTCGCAGCGTCGTCGCCTGGACGTCTTTCCTTCCCGTCGATTGACTCAAATTAACGATACGCTAAACGATGCCAAGAGGAGTACGATTCTTACTGTTCGCGTACTTCCTAGTCCACGCTCGCCCAGTTATCGCGAGCAACGATGCAACAATGCCGATCGCCGTTGGCGATCCCGCGACTTCAAAGACCCGGCAATAATGACGATAGGAGTGAAGAGAAATTGAAAAAGAAAAGAAAACAATCGTGTCGCTTCAATTTTGCATTTGCAGTCGACTATTCTACACAGATAACAAATCTTCCAATCGTATTACCATTTTACCCTCTAATTTTCTACGTTCGATTGAAAAAAAGAGTCGATTGCCAAGCAAACTGGTGGGCAATCTGAATCGATCTTAGAAAAGATCGATTTCTTGAATTCGGCATATCAATTTTTTTAATCGATCTCATTTTAAAAATTGATTTTTTTTTAATCGGCTTTCTCACTTCGATCTAAATCGATACAAAAGATTGATGCGTCTTCGAGAATCGCCCACTAATATACAACGAAAAAGATAGAATCGTGATGAATTCTATCGATATTCAATCGCGACGTATCGCTTCGCCGACCGAAACAAGGTTCGTAATCCTTAGGTATGCGGCTATTGCGATCGATAACGGTGAAGGAGCGCGGATAGCGTAGACATTGTCCACGAAGACGGACAATAGCGGTTTGCTCGGTCCGCTTGCATATTGGATTTCATACGGTATGGCGAAGCGTAATTCAGGTATATACCTACCGAGCACCGGATGTAACTCTAGAATGGGTTTATCTCTAACCGCGCGACACGATATCCTCGTACGTGCCACGATGGCCAATCTTTCGACGATATTAGCGGCAAAGTTAATGCCGCGCGTGTTGTTGACGTGGAATTAACGGAAATATGTGTAATCGAACGCAAGCGCACCCCCTCGTTACGGTAAATCTGAATCGTTGTACGAGGCTTGGGATGGTTGTACCTTACATGGAAAGTACATGGATGGATAAACGAGTGTTCCGCAAAACAGTTAACCCCTGTACGGGATTAACCGAGTTAACCCGCGCTCTGCGTTGCCAGAATGATTTAACCGAGTATCTTCAAACCAGTACTCTACCGACTCGCTTACCGATCCCGACAATTATGTAATTTCGCAGCCATTTTCTTGCCGTGCAATTTTCAGCTATGTACTTAACCCCTTCGGGGGGGGGGGGGGGGTAATAACCCACCCTTTCTCGCCGTGAGGCCTAATTCCACGCGAACCGTTGACACCGGTAAGGTGAACGAGAATAGAGGTACGAGTTCGTGCGCCGTAAGTTTCGCGACGCCTTAAGGACGGCAATCCGCTTAGCTGGGATGTAACGCGCGCTGCAATTTCGACGGGGTATATACTGGTTTCGGTATGTTAGTTTAAACCGGGTACAACATGCGCGTACTTAATTAGATTCAAGATCGTGAGTTGCGTTTAATTCTAAGTAGTCCTCGGCGCTCCGTACACGGTGTTTCGTGAGACGAGCCTTCGGGTGATTAAATCTGGAGCAGGGATCGGTACGATTAAGATTTCCCGTATAATTCGCGACGTTGTTTTACGCTTTATAATTGTTTCTTTAAAAGTGAGACTAAACATTGCTAAAGGTTAAAACCACTTTAAGCGTGGAATGAAACTTTGTATCAAAATTCCGATGACACTAACAATCCTCGATTGCCGATGACATCGCGCGTTACGAGCGAATCGACAATCAATTACCGATAGCACCGCATCGGTGCCATAAGTAAATCAACGATCAATTGCCGATGACATTAAATCGGTGGCTCGCGAATCGATGGACAACTGCCGAAGGCATCGCATCGTTTTACCTTTGATTTTTATTTCCAATTTCCGTCAATCTAATTCTTTTACGAATGGTTCAAAGTCCAACATTTCCATCAATTCCTCGAAACTCGGGAACGAAAACCACCGCGACATTCTCGCACCTCTCGATTCACCACCTATGGTATACGCGCGCAAATCACGTCGCTTCCTCGTACGTTCGAAAGCGTTTGGAGACACTCGAAGGCTGCTAACTGAACTGCAATGATCGTCGGTGCATATCTCCGGAATGTGATAGGTTTGATTTTGAATGGCCCGCCGGTGCGATTGTCCACCGCGATCGAAATTGTCGAGCACCGCAATTGTTTAATTACGATTTAATTGACACCCGCCGCTCGACCGACCGAGGAACATAAATGTCAGGCCGACGTTCGTGACGATGCGTGCTTCCAAAACCCGGGGGCGGATTTGTACGGGAACGCAGCCACGCGCGCACAAATATACTAAACAAACAGCGTGAGATTTCGAATCCAATCAGTAGATTCACGCATCGTCAGCGAACCGAAACGCGCTTCGTTGTTTAAATAAATCTTCTCCCTCCGGGCGGCGATCGTTCGCCAATAAACGATTCGCATTATCGAGAATTCGGTAAATGCGACGGAAAACGAACGACTCGAGTTTACCACCCTACGCTTTTATTCACCGACTGGCGTCGATTGAATATCCTCGATGTTATTACAAGTATCGCGACGCGATAATCGCGCGTCGTAACAGCTGCATCTCATAATCCGATTTATCGATTCACCGTTACGGGTTATACGAGCATTCGATTATCGCGATGTGTCTGGCAAGATAACACCGTTAATCGTTATCGAGGAGTTTAAATCGCGATAAGCAACTCCGGAACGTAATCTCGGGCAATAATTTTCGCAGTGTTTAAAGCGCTCGCCGATCGTCTATGTTGGCCCGTTTATCGTTTATCCGACGATAGAGTTTATATTACAAAATCGAGTATAAAGTTGTTCTTATGAGTAGACTGAGGATGTTTATGCAAAATGCATTATTCTTACACTGGCTTTAAACGGATTTTGTAACACAATTGCGATAAGTATGCGTAAAGTATACGTATAATACGTTATATTGCTCGTATAGTATATTCTTATAAATATAATATATATTATTATCGCTCATCGGCTCGTTAAAAATCATGTATTTTGCATAAACATCCTCAGTCCACTTATGAAAATCAATTAGGGGAGACAGGAGGCATATCCTGTAGCGATCAAAAGTCGAATTTTTGCGTTCAGATTGAACACTAATTTTTTAAATATCGTTGCGCCGCGACTCTCCATCGCGTTCAGAACGTGCTTTTTGATAATCCTCTCCGGAATCCAATCCGGAGCAATAATTTCCACAAAACGATTCATGCGATAATTACGAACTTTGGACTGTGTACCGATAACAGTGGTGAGAATTAAAGCGCTATCGATCGCGAACCGCGTAGAAAGCGCATGGAGTGGTTTGTTTATAAACGCGAATGTCGTACATACCGCTCGCGATATCCCTAGAGTACCTTACACGGATTGACATAGAGCCATCTCTATGCAAATTGTGCGATCGCTATTGCGACCCATGAATTATAATCAACGCGCTCTATAATGCGTCGCGCGTTAAACGTATGAAAATTAAACTGCCCCGTCACGAGGAATTATGAACGTCAACGTTATCCCTTGGTGAGAAGCGGTCGAACAGGGGATTACGATTAATCCGTTTTGGGTCGAATCGTTTCCCATGTTGCTAACGTTCGATAATAATTAAGACGGGATACCGTCGCGTAGTTTCTCACCAACCTAGCCGCCTATCGGAAACTCCGGTGCCTCGATAATAATAAATTCTTGGAGCTTACCGAGACAAATGTGCGACGAAATGAAATCGGCAAGTGGAAAACATGGAGTGGTATGTAACGCAAATTGGGTCATCAATGAATGATCATTGAAAGAAAAATACTTTGATTATTTTACCGTAGATCGGAAATAGTTCTTCCGTAAACAGAAATTATTCGCGCGCGGTCATTTGTTGGTGAGTTTGGTAATTAGCAGAATTTTCAACACCAGAATTTGCAAAAATAAATGCTCTTTTCAATTGGCGCTTCGTAATATCATGACTTAGACATCACTCGGGTCGTATCGATCATGTTTGTCAAGGTTTACGTCGAAAATTAAATTGTTCTATCGGTATACTTTTATTTGGTCATATGCAGAATAAAAACTGAACATTTTTTCTATCCACAATTATTAAAGCCGATACTTCCCCAAGATTATTATAAAAAATTATCTTTATTCAATGATTTATCTCGTGTCTTACACTGATTTTGAGCATACCAAATTAAAGAAACAAACACGGATAATAAATGATAATGATCTCACGAATGCACGTGCTTCGTTCGATTCTTGTCTTACCCGATCGTAGATTACGCGTATCGTCGTTGGCCAGCTGTGAATCACGATTACCTCTTATCATAATAATGTAATGTAATCAAAAAGTTAGATGAGAATCTTGCGAATTCAGTCCACTCCAAGTTTCCCAGTTTTCCATCGGGAAATTTCGCTGCAGGAAATTGCACGTACCTTCGGATCTACATGACGTTACGTTACGTCACTCTCGCTGACTTTATCGGTTAATCCCCAAATTTGTCGGTGAATAATGCAGACGGTAATATCGAAATAGGAAGCCAGAAATATATTTCTGTTATTTCCACCAAATTTGACGGTACTCGTTCGTCGGTGGACGTTGAAGAATCGACAATCGCGTTTATCGATATAAATCGCGGTTCTTTTAACCGAAAACGCTAAATATCTTATCGACCGTTAAAGAAATAAAGAATTGTTAATACAAGAGCGAAAAATCTCGTTTTCCGGCATAGGAGGGACATAGCGTTTGTGTTAACCTTGTGTTAACCAAGCGACTCACGTAAAAAATATCTCGTATCGCCAGCAGATGACGGGATATTCCTGTGTTTCAGGTAAAAGAGACTCATTGCACCCCGATCATCAATTGCGGCTCGTGTATCTTTTATTCGACGATTGAGTATATAGGTCCTACAAAATCCAATACAAAACTTCTTATACAAATCGATTCGGCAAGACAGGCGGGATGTCCTTTACGCGATCCGGACGGCGGATTTTTGCGTTCGCATCGACCACCATTTCTTGAAATATCGTTGCACTACGACTCTCCATCGCGTTCAAAACGTGCTGTTTGAACACGACCGTAATGAGTTTGATCGCGACATTGAGAACGGGATCCACTGTGTGACCCCCGAGTTTCAAATCAAGTTTCCTGAAGACGTACATTGAATATAATTAAATAGGTACACGTTAATACGGTTATATTATATTTAACGCGTTCGCTGGCTCAACTATACTGTTCACTTCCAAATTTGTTGCAATACGTAATTATAAATTAACAAAGAACACGCATCTTCCGGGGTAGGCCCGAATACAAAAATCAGGATGCCTCATATATACGGTGGTAATAGCGAACGTGTTAAATGAAATCGATTAATATCTAATTTATGTGACATATGGTTGTACGCGCAAACGTAATTAAAATGATATTACGATATGAAAATAATTACCTGACCGTCGTGTAGTCCAACGTGTTGAAGTATATGTAATAATTGTTCAAATCCACGGTCAACGATACGTGGAAATCGGGGTTCTTGAAACGGCCATTTATGTCTCCAGTTCTTTTAACCAGCAAGTATTTGAAGAGATACTGATAGTTGAACTGAAAGTCGAAGGAACGATAAATTTCTGTCAGTCGTATGCCCAAAATCCAATGAAAAATGGCATCGTTTATAGGTGCCTTAATCCTCTTACAGTTTTGAGTATCGCATACGATACTCTAGCGTCTAGCTGATCGAGCGAGACGCTCTTGTATCATATATTGACACTCCTGATTATAGTTTGTTTTCTTCAGAATGATACAGGGTATTGTTTTAACTTCGAAAGTGACACGACCCAATAAACATGATTTTTCTGTTATCATCGTAAAGATGTTAGATAAACATGACCGTATCAATTATCAAAAGCGAACTGACGTAACATCTTCGTCCATCTTTCCGATAGGGATCGGCATTCTTAACGTTTCAATTGAATTATTGTAATCAAACTTCAGCTACTGTTATTAAGCCTGATAATTATGATAACTACAAATATGTAGTTTGGGATGAATATAAATATGTTGTATTATTTTGTAATAAGTTGTGTCCAATAATATGTTTTTTTTATCATCTGCTTAATTTGATCAGGCGGTTATCGTTATAAAAAGTTACAAGACTCATAGTGATCACGATATGCGGCTTCCACTGTATGTACATGCGCTATGTACGATACGCGTAACGTATAAGAATTGTTAAATTCTTACATCAAGAACGTCCCATCCCAGATCCATTTCCAGAGTGAAACGCTTGTTCAAGTAAGATGCAACAATGTGATTGCTGCGTCTCAAATCCGACATCTGTTGCATCCATCCTTCGGTCAGCTCGATACTCCCCTGGAGTTTTCCCGGCTGAAAACGCAATAGAAAAATGCCATCGATACGATTAAGCGGGGGATCTTTAAATTTACCTGTAGTAATGTTTACAAAAATTAATCGAATGTGTTCAAAGTAATTTAAATAACCAAAACTAATTGGCATATTTCTTAATATAGTGGTTATAGTGCTTTCAAGCACATGTTTTAGTATAGTGGTTATAGTGCTTTCATACATTTTTATGATTCTTCAATTTTTCATCCTATAAAACACGACTAGAAAATGTGCCAATTACTTTTGGTTATTTAAATTTACCTCCAGTGAAACGTTGCAGATGAATTCGAATAGATGGAATACCACGCGTTTAGGGGTGATACACGAACGCGCGTTGCAAGAGTGCTTTCAACTTAATTCGAATTCGATCGTGAATTTATGAACACCCCATATTTGTATGGAAAAAATGGAGCTCTTACCAATGGTAATACCCTGTCGTTGAAATCAGGCAACTTCATTGGTTCCATGCCATACCTGATCATCAATTTCTGAGTTAGAGGCAGCGCAGCGTCGAATAACTTATCGATATTCGCCGTCACCGTTCCGTCACTGCTCTCCCTAGGAGAAGAAAATTACGAATAGGGTTGGAAAAGATAAGATGGTAAAATATCTGCTCGTATAAAGTAAACTCTAACCGTTCGGGGCATCAACCTTTAGCCGGTAACGCGATTTAAAATCGTACTTTTATTTCTAGCAATTTCTGTTATCGAGTAACGAACGCTCACTGGTAAGATGAGAAATTTAACGAGCGACGATTGTACGCCTCGTTAAAACATCGCGTTCGTTAAGTATTTCGTACTTTTAAATAAATAAACGAAAGCGAAAGATTGACTCGTCGTATCTGTTGGATTCAACGTCACCGATTAAACTTTGCCAATTGGATGAATAATACACGATTTTCACGATTTCACACGGAATTGACTTTTAACGCGGACAGAAATAATTGCAGATTCTAAATGTAAAAACTTACACGGCGGATATCGGTGATGAGAGCGCTCCATTGAATACGCCCAGAGCGATCAACAGCGAGAGGAATTGAACTTGGACGGCCATGGTCCCAGCGAGTAGTCAATTACGCGCGATCTGTCCACCGTCCACCTATTCCCTCAATTTTTATTGACATAATCGGGCTATCTGGTGAAATCTTATCGCTCGCCCCGGTTCAGTATTCGATAACATAAATTTCAATGTCGAAACAAGAGCACCGTAATAATTAAGAAAGATAATACGAGCCATACACGGTAGTCTTAATAAATCCTTAGTGAGAATCAAACTTCGCATCGTAAAACTAAACATTAATTAACGGTAACCGATCAATTATCGAAGAATTACCAGGCACAGTCAACACAAGTTGGATATATTTTAACGGATTTTCCGCGTTACACGAGATCGTTGCAACATTCAGATTTTGACTTCATCGTACAAGTTGTATTTTATTTTCCTCGATATTCAGCGGTACGCCTAACGCTTCAGAGAAACATCTCCGCGACGAAATCGTGGATGTACTTTCGTATCATCGCCGTCGCTATTTCCTCTACCACTTTGATCAGCGGATTTTTAAATAAACCTACGAAGATATTGGTGACAGGCGTGATCATCCACTGCATCCAATTACTCCCTCGAATCCAAACGTGGATAGACCTGCGAAACTATCGATGGTTGTATCAGACTTTCGCGCCAGCGACGTTCGTCGGATTATTTTTATATCGATCAATGGAATACGCACTCGGTGTTACTCAAATCGAGTCTCCTTAAAGCGACGCGGTAATTCGTCGCGTTAACGTCGACGGTGACGTTGGCGCGTATGGAATACGCCTCCGCGTCAATGTATCCGTGATGCCTCAGGAGCATGAGTTTCAGAGAATAATCGTAGGTGAGCTTGTGATACGAGAAATTTGCTTAATTCGATTAATTAGTTAATTAATCAGCGCAAGGCGAATCTCGCATCGAACTTACCAACACATTGTCGAATTCGACGACAGCATTCGCAGAGTACATGCTGTCCCTGTAAGTGACAAAGGCACTGCCATTACGTTGGAATTCAGAGACATACTTCAGCGATCCTGAAGAAAGAACAAGGGTTGCTTTGTGGTCGATTGTAGGTAACAATGGAGAAGCCTGAAATTAGGAATAAATTACTGAATTAACTCTTCGGTGCACGCGCGACGTGTGATTTTATCCGGCGGATATTTAGACGTTGGGTTTGAAATTTTATTCGCGGTGAATCCCCCTTAATCGCGAGGTCGCTAAATTTGTCGAAATTCATCGCGACATCACTTTCGGTTTCGTTTAAGAAAGCAACGTGGCCGCGCGTGAGTTTCTCTTAAATCGGGTCAACGAGAAAGCAGAATCTTCGGATTTGACTCTCGATTTCGACGAATCTCACTTTCGTCGTACGAAATTGCGAATAGGACTCTACAATATACAGTCTACCTGGGATTGATTTATGAAAATAAATATTTCAATTCCCGTCCGTGATTTGTACAGACGAATTTAATTTTCGAACAACAAACTCGTCGTATCTCAAGATCGTGTGTAATTTATCTCCGAATTGCGTGCACGCGATAACAAGATAAGCGGTGTCTACCTTCGTGATTACAACGTCGTAACGGCACGACCGTAATCGATTTCATCGTGATCGATAGTTCCGTTTCGAAGATATAGTTATTTGCGACGTCGCGTTGCTCGTGATTCCGAAATACCGTTCGGCTGCATCATCGGGTAATTTATTAAATCAATTGAATTAACTGTATCGCGAAAAGAATCTTTGATTAACAATCGCGTTATCTTCTACATATTGCTGCAATCAAAACGCGATAGCGTTCGCATTAAAACACGTAACGACGCAATTTTTTTCCAACACCAACGCAACCAAATAATAATATCGACGATAATCAATAAACGAAGATCAAATTAATTAAAATTAAAATAACGCTGTCTGTCCGACCGATCAATTGCTTTCCTCTATATCTATTTTGATAAATTATCCACGACACTCGCAATATTTCGCGTCGATCGCAAACCGAATGTTTCGCATATTCAACGGACGTTATTCTAAATATTTAATTTTTATTACGCCCATGTATCGTGCAGGCCGTAATACTCGTGTTTATCTCTATCTCGGTTCCCCGTGTCATTTTATTCGCGTTAAACATCGATCGTTGTTTTTGCAGAATTTGTTATCACGACACACCTATCATTTTTTAATAGTATTACGATATCACTATCATTCTTCTCCCGGTGAAACGTGCAACGACCTCCGGCCATAGAAGAGAGCCAGCCGGAAGGTTATATCGCGAGGTTACCGACTAAGGTCGACGTACGAAAGCCTCGTCGGAGTTTAATGTTATTACGATATCGCTATCATTCTTCTCGCGATGGAAACGTGCAACGACCTCCGCCGATAGAGGAGAGCAGGAAGATTCTATCGAGAGGTTTCCGAACAAGGTCGACGCACTCACGTGAGTCTCGTCGGTATACCGGTCCTCGGTCACGTTCAAGTTCACAAACCGTCTCTCTCGTTACCTTCGACTCGGTGCAAAAGTAGGTCTAACGAAGCGAGAACCGAACTTCGTTCCGGCCACTCGACCCTGACCAACGTTCGATCTCTATTAACGAGGTCGCAACGTCGGAAACGCCGTTTCCATTACGACCTTCGATTCCCCGAAACTCCAAATCTCTCCCCGACGATCTCGCCTCGAACCACGAGAAACGAGGTCGAAAGAATCGTCCTACCGACGATCCACGTTTCGACGAGAGCGAAAGTGTCGTCTACGATTCGTCCTTCCTTCCCGCCCAATGTCTCGCTTCGTCCTGTGACAGCCTTCGATCATCGATAAAGTAGCTTCGAGAGAAACTCCTCACAGCTCTCCCGACCTTGGTGGATACGCGAAAGGTTTCGCTCGGCGACCTCGCCATCCCGAAATCGCATCCTTCCTCCTGTTCTGCGCCCGAGATGTCCTCCGTATTACCTTCGACCGGCGTGAAAGTGGGCTCGTGCCGACCTTGGACGATCTAGAAAGCAGATCCATGGGGAATAGAAACCTACCGACGACCTCGGGACAAGCGTCGGTGGCCGTTAAAGATCGTGGATGGGAAGAGATCGTCGAGAGTTCACTTTCAGTTTCGTTCGACGGCTCGAACGTCAACCCGCCGGTCACCTCGAACCAAGAGAGGCCGGGGAAAGGTACACGGGCGCGACGACCCCCTAACGCGATCGTCGGAGGTCAACGGCCGGAGGTAGTGTCATTTGCGAGTTCGCTCTCGCTGTCGTTCGAGTCTCTCGAAAACTCTTCGCTTTCGCTTTCGTTTCTACGTCGATCTTCAAGGCTCGCGCGCGTTCGCTTTCGCGGCGTGACCCACTGACCCCGAATCTCCCTTTCGTCCTCGAGACCCAGCTTTCCATCTATTGCGATGGTATCGTCGTGCTTTTCTTTTTTTTTTTTTTTTTTCTTTTTGTTACAATCGTCGCAGCGTCTACCGTGGAACTTTAGGGTCACGGGAATCGTCGTCGAAGATACACGGTCGATTTAACGAACGTACCACATAAACGCTTCCTCTGAAGTCTGGAATTGGCATCGGGTCCAATTGGTTGTCGAGAAGTAATTGCGAAGCGTAGGGCAGGTGTTCGTCCATCGTCGAGCTCAAGTCCATCGTCAAGTATTCTTCCTCCGAAGGTTCTCTGCAATTTTCATCGCTGTCGTTAACACGCCGGTTCGTAGTTTGTTCTCCTTCACTCCGTTAACACTGCAATCGTTGAACGTGGTCACGGTGACCTCGCAGGATTCTGATTTCTTAATTATTGCCTCGTACTCGTCGATTACTTAAAGGAATTATTTTTGTCGAATTCTGCAAACTTTTCTTTTTTTACGTTTCCTTTTGACGAATAACACGACGCGCTTCGAATTGACTTTGTTTGTTACGATTAGGAGGAAAAGACATCGACAATGGCCGGTTTGCGGTAGTATACGGTTCTAAGATTAATTGTCGGAACGCTAGTTAAGTAATTATTCATACTTACCGATATTGCTCCTCGGCCGAAGCAATTAGAATCGTAAAAACGTAGATTATTCTCATTGCGCGAAAAACACCGAGCTGCGCTTTATTCTAGATGAGATGGAAACTCGAAAAACTATTCGTTGTACAAAACAGCGGCTTCGATTCAACGCGCGACTTTCCGTTTCGACGAAAGGTGGAAAGTAAAACGACGAACGATAATAAACATTAGATATGATAAGAATATGCAACGTTACCTATACCCAAGTAAATAGATATATTTATCTTAGATAATTATTTACTTCCGAGTGGACGAAGTTTGTTTGCCGTTCGTCGTTATTCCAAGTACATTTTATTTCCATTCCGTCGTTTTTCCCTCGGCAAGATCATTTTTCGTTCTAAATGCCGTTATCGGTGAGTTCGCTGGCGCAAACGCATCGGTTATCTGTCTACGCCATTTTACGGCTAGCATTACTTAAATTCGCTATCACCGGTCTAACGCTGACTCGCTCAGAGATACACAGCGTAGACTCGAACCTGTTAACGATATCTCTCGAAGAAAAATGCTTCGGCGATTTTATCGACGTTCGAGCGGCGTCGGTTCGCGTTGTGGTGCCACCACGCAGAGCGTCGCGTACCTGTGATGAGATACCACGGTCTGCGTTAGCGGTAATAATATATTAAACGAGTTTATTCGATCGGAGAAAAACGGGTGGACGAGATATTAAAGTCTACTTTGGCGACAATAATGTATTAAACGTATTATTTATTTAATCGGAGTAATGCTGAACGGCGAGATACCAGAGTCCACGTTAGCGGTAATAACATAATAAACATATTTACTCGATCTGAGCAACGCAAAATAGTGAGATAGTGTAGTCTACGTTACCGGTAATAATATGTTAATAATAATATGATAAGGTAATACAAAGTAATAACAATAAAAAAAAAAAAAAAAAAAAAAAAATGGAAGGACCGAATGCTTTTACGCGTAACGAGTATTCGCAAACGTTTATCCTGAAACATACATATGCACCGAACGGTATTTATGCTCATTTTGGTAAGTACGTACTTTGCGATGAAAAGCACGCGATACGCAAAAACATTATTCGCGTTTCGGCAAAACAAAGTGCCGCGTTGTAGCGTTTACCGGTGACTGTTCCCTTGTTTACAATTAGCGCGCAAGCGCTTCGTTAATGTTTTGCACAGGTACGCGTATACCCGTCCAATGCCAGCCGTTCGTAAACACGACAAACAAGTCGATCGCAGTTTACAATAACAAATATCAAATATCTTTCGCGTAACGCGGAATTTTAACCCGAGGGCGAAGAAGAAACGAGAAGCGAAATAATTTTTTTCCCTCCCCGCTACTATCGCGTTACTTTTAATCAACGAACAAAGCTCGTCAATCATCGCTCTGTTTTTCTCCCGTGAAACCTTATCGTTCCTTTCGCTCCGACGAAACAAAAGTCCGATATCCGTTCTAAAGTCATCTTTGTTGGCTACACTTTTAAGAAACAATGTAGAATCTCATCGTTATTCTCCGCTACGGTCCGTCGGGTGTTTATTTCATTTCCATGGAAAACAGCGGGTCTCCTCCGTAGCGCCCGGTACACGCGGCAAATGCCGTCAGATTTATCGCGTGCTTCGAACGCCTCGCCAGATTCGTTGCGCGTTCGAAAACAACCGGTAACCGTATCTTGTTTTCGAGAATCGATCGGGAATGCCGGGGTTAAAAACACGTTATCTCGTGGCGCAACTGCCCACGCATTATTCCTCCCTATACTCCCTTCTCCTTCTTCTCATACTTCCTGGCAATGGTTAATGTACCAGGAAACGATCGGTACCGTCGAAAACAGCGTTGTTTGCGCAGGTTCTGCCAGCTCGTCCTCCAAACCGCTTTACGGCTTCGACCAATGGGATCGCCCGAGCTCGGTGGGTGTAATCGTATACGTTGCGACGTGACGTACCGTTATTACGTCGAGATTACGAAACAGTAGTTTTGTTTTTCAGCGGCTCGACGTAGCGCGCGAAGATTAGGTGGTTCCTCTCCTAGCGCGGATCGCAAAAACACCTCGGGGGGAGGTGCGAAGAACGCGTTCATAATATCGCCATCGTCCCCGCTACCCGATACTCTTGTTACTCCTTCTTTGCTGACCGCGAGGCTCTTTGGATCCAATTGCCTCGGTTGAATCGTCGCAACTTAGCGCCAATGGCGAACATACTATACGAGGATCGTGCGTAGTACGACGAGCGGGGGGGGGGGGGGTGAAGGGAAGCGTCGGGAGGAAAACAAATAACAACGAGATCGCTGTTATGGTTAATGAGCGTTTGAAAATATGCGACGCGCTCCGTTTGAATTCAACAGGGTATTTGAAAATATTGGCGACGTCTTTTGAATTTAAACGACGCTCGGAAACATTGGCAAACTCCATTTACATTCGTATGGCGTTTGAAAATATTTGTGACTACTTTTGAATTTAAATGGTAGTCGGAGATTGTAGTGACTCCGGTTGAATTTAAATGGTACTTGAAAATATTTGTGACCTCGTTTAAAATCGAATGGTATTTGCAAATATTGGGGAGATCATTTGGACTTTTAGATAACGTTTCAAAATATTGGTGACTCCCTTTCTTAACAAGAATTTACGCCAAGCTATTTATCTTTTTTATACTTATTGGTGACTCTGTTTGAATTGAAATGGTACTTGAAATTGAATTAAATTAAAAGGTATTTGAGAATATTGACGATTGCGTTTGAATTTAAATGGTACCTACTTGAAACTATTGGTAACTCTTGTCGGACTTAAGCGATGTCCGTAAATACAGGTGTCACCGTTCGATCTTAAACGAAACTTGAAAATATTCGTGGCCCCATTTGAAACCGAACGGTATTTGAAAATATTTGCGATACCACTTGAATTTTAACGGTACACGAAAATACTGGGCGATTCCCTTTGAATCCCGATGATATCACGACTGAAGTTTTAATTGAAACCGGCAATGACACCATTCGTTGGATATGTAATTGGAAAACAAATTGAGCCTCGTGAATATTACGCGACGCCCCTTTGTGTCGGACAAAATTTGTTTGTATTCCCTGCACCGCTGCCCGAGAGTTACGCAATACACCGATTGTATTCGTAATCGTATACCCCACGCGAGGCTCGCGAGGGTATCGTCTGCAGTCTTAAGCCTAAAGTTACGATCGATCGACCATACAATCGGCGTACTCTGCTGTTTTCACCTCGCGTATCGAATTGGCAAAGGATCTTTCGACTTTCCGCCATTTTTCTGCTAATCGCGCGGAAGCAAACGCATAGCAGCGTTAAACGAAACGACGCGTATTGCACTTGATCCGTGGTCAATGACCTCTTCGAGATCTCGTCTGACGTAACACGCTAAACATCTGCGACCAACGCGACATAGAATCTCGCGAGGAGGCTTCCCGCGTGTCTCGCGCGGAAAGAAAAATGGAATGCAAACCGGGGACGATAGTCTCGATAAAATTTTGCGAAACTGTCGTTTGATGTGTTCAATGGACAGCTGCCAGGAACTCGAAAATTTTGAAATAGGTCATGCTCTAGGTCCGTTCCGCGGGTAGTACAGTTTTCGTTGCTAGCGCAATCGAACTTTGAAGGTTCATCGCTCCTAAGAATAAACAAATTGATAGTAATACTGGATATTTCGTAATTTGACAGAAATCAGGACGTGTCAAGTAACCCAGCGAAATCGCATAATTTCCCACTTGGAAAATATTTCAATCTTTCCTCGAGCTTAATTACTTTCCTTCGAAATTAAATTACAATCGACCACCGATTACATCGATATACGGATTATCCATGCATTCGACGAGGGAATATTTTGATCGAACCATTGTTTATATTCCAAAGTCTCGAAGCATAACAAATGTTACCGCATGGATTGCAGGAATGATCTGCAAACCGAACACCTCGCCGCTCGGATCATCGCGAGTCGTTGGTATTCTCGAGTTACATCGAAGTTACCGACGTCGTTGTTTACATTCGACTCCGAGTATCGGCAATTTTTTCGAAACACGATTCTCTTTCGATGAACAGCTTTATCGCTTCGCGCTAGACGCCCCGGTGCCGAAGCTTTTATCGTAAACTTGCGGTTTATCATTGGTCCCGCGACGCGCGACACGGTGCGGGACACTTTAACGAACCTCCCGCGGTTTATCCGCAACGTAGTACGCGCGCGTGCTTCGCTGCCTCGCAGCAACCGACGGTAAAGGTGGGGGAAAACGGATGAACGGCTATCGTAGAATTGGCAAGGGAAAAAAAGAAGGAAGACCCTGGTATTCGATCGAGAGACGGTCGACTCGTTTTGCCAATCAAGGGAAAGAAAAAAAAGAGAAAACGCGACTGACGTTGGGCTGAAAAAATGTTTCTCATCGGCACGTGGTTATCGTCAGACACGCCTGACCCCTCGACTCTCAATTGTTTTTCTACCGCGATAGAGCCTCCTCTCCCTTCTACGAGACTTGCAAATTTCGTAAACTAGCTTCGTCGAATTAAAATTAAATTTATGTGCGAACGAGAGCCGTTCTTTCTATAATTATCGCGGACACTGTTTTGTAACACGGTATTCGACCATTAAAAAAATAATCTTCCGATTTCACTGATTTTTTTGAGGTACCGAAAATTTTGGAGTCTATTTCTCAATTTTGGATCTATGACTAAGTCATTCGTGCAATCTTGAACGCGTCGAGTTGCTGACTTGCGAAAAAGATTGATGAAATTTCCCATCGTCGATCAGTGCACGCGTATATTCCCGTACAAATTGTAATGTATGTACCGACCCCACTCTCCTACTTTTATAATCGTAAGTTAGTCATAGGCTAGAATAATCGATATTCTGTACACTGCCGAATCCTTCCGAATCCTCTAATTCACTACTCCCTCGCGTACCTTTCCTTATCGTCGAGTCCAACATTCAAATTCCTAGTCTTCTCCCCATGAATTTGCTCTCGAAAACCACTTACTCATCAACCCTTCCCTCTCCTTTTTCCCATGATAATAGTTTTCCTTAAATCTACCATTATACACCATCCTGATAAGTCATTAAACGCCTTAATTAAGAACATCTTCAAAAGTCTCAACTCAGAATATCCTCGAACTCAAAACTGTCAACACCTTCGCATTTAATTGTATTGTACCGTGAAATAAACCTTTAAATCTCGGTTCGTTAAAACTCTGAAGTCCAATTTCTGCACAACCACCCGCTACACACTAAATCGATCACTACCAAGAACCACGGTACTTAACTATAATATATCCATCCGCTAAAAAAGAAACGTAAATATAAAGCTACACGATTAAATAACGTCGACGTTGGTAATCGAGCATCCGATCGAGGGAAACCGCGATAAAGATAGAAACCATAGTTGATAGAAGCGCAGAGAGAGAGAGAGAGAGGGGAGTAGCGAAGAGGCTCGGCCTCGAAACCACGACGTAGCGTGAGGCCGAAAAGAAAGAAGAAGAAAAAAACATGTTTTCGGCGACACGTGGTTATCGCGGAACGCGGTTATAAACGGGTAATCTAGGCCAACGATCCGACGTGTTTTGCTCCCTTTCTTTTCTCGCATCGGGCAAAAGGGGGCTCGGCTGGTTCGAGGGAAACCGGCCAATCAGGAGCGTTCCTCCTCGCGGATAACGCGTCACGCGTTTTCTCCGTCTTCGGTTTTACGCTCACGAGAGTTCACGTATACACCCGGCAAACATACTCGCACATATTCGCGCGCATACTTACGTATTCGGTGAACGGCGGTTTCGCGGCGACGATAAACTACGGTACATCGAGGTTCCGAGGTTTGTACGCTCATTGGACGTACGGTTGAACTCAGTTCGGCACGGTTGCTCGCGCTAAGCGGATGCTAGCGCGCTGCTATTCTATGCACACGTTTCAAATCGTATCTCGTCACACCTGGGGATTCGCGTCTCGAGTATATTCGCGATAAAGATTGCTACTACGGGAACGCGAAGCTCGGCACAGCGAGGCCACAGTTGTATCGCTCGACCGCTATCGCGGTGAGAGAGCGTCTGTTTGCTTTGGAGATTCGAATTTGATTTCGGGACGAGATTCCGAGTACCTCTTCGAGCTTCGACGTGAGCTCCTCTCAAGCTACCCCCGGCATGGTTTTTTATTTTCATTTCGGTGAGTACAAGCTCGAATCGTTTTACGAGGATCTTACCGTTTCATTTTTATCGCTGCCTTTACCGACTGCGCCTCGAACGCGCACGAAGCTGACAGCTGTAAGACGAGAGATTACACTGTTAATTAGGGATTCGTTGAGATAACAGTTCTTTCCCGTTTTACGTTGGACCGATGCCATTTGCGATTAAGCGTTGCGCGAATGTTTTTTTTATCGTGGATCTTTATTGTTATAGATGTGTCGGGAGGAATACACAGAGCAAGTTCGTGTTTTCACGTTTCATTCGCCTATACAAAAATGAATTATCTTAACTTTACGCTTGCGTTAAAAATTTTGTTGAAATAAACTTGGTCTAACTTTGATCCGAAGCTTAAGCGAACGGTCCGAGTGGTTAATCTAATTTTGATTGATCGAACCGATGCGTCACACGATAAAGCGAGATGGCAATTCGATTATGTTCATCGATCACGGAAAAGTCGCCGGAGCCGCGAAACCGTTGTTAAACCGATGGAATATTATGTATTATGCTTTCTCACGATACGACTTCGCGGCAGGAAACTGCAAGTCGACGCAAATCATTTCGAGAGAGTCATCGTCTATTTAAATGCGCCGTTTATGATAACAAAGGAGGAACAATAACATTAATTACAAAACCGCGACCACGGAATTAAAAGCAAGTACGCTCTTGACGTCCGTCGACATAGCCCGCGCAATTTGTCGCGAGAGTCGACGAAACACCATTTAAATAAAAAAAAAAAAAATAAATAATGTTAACCTCCGCACTCCAGTTTTTTAAACCACAAATACCTCATTTTAATATTGACTCACGATAATTACCTTTACATATTATAATAGCGATTTCGTAATGCCTAAAGACCTGACTTTAATTCAACGCTGACAGTAGTCAACCCGTTGTTTACGTTACCGTGTCAGCTATTTCGCGGTCGTAACGTAAACAAGGGAAGTAAGTCCCGTGATCGATACGATGAATAGACCGAGCGAGAAAACAGTTGCACAATTTATTTCGTCGCCTATACGTATCAACGTCCCTTACGTTTGGCAGGGTTTCAGTGAAATTTATCTAGGCATTTCCTCCACTTTGATCTTATTTTTGTCTGTAAGCGGTAGTTCGGTATCGCTCAAGGTCCCCCGTTTAACCAGCCTCAATATCGTTAATCATTTTTCTGCCTCGTCTTTGCCTTCTTACGGTCGACTCGTCAGACGCTAAACGTTCGATCCTATTTCGCGTACGTCGTCGCGAAGACGTTGGATTTCAGCGAATCCCGTTGTTATTCTCCAGACCGATTTAGGCTTCGATCGCTCTCTTTCTCCGCGAATAAACAATCGGATCTGTACGGGAGACCGACGCGAGAGCCGATTACGCGAATCGAATGAACTTTAAAGCTTACGCGCGTCGGGCATCGTTGTGGCAAAGGAATTTGAGAGATCGCGTAGAAATACGAGCGCGAGTAAAAAAATCGATAGAATACGCTTGACCCCCCGTATATACTACGTGCGTCGACGGGTTAAACGCATCGTCGACGGAAGCCTGCAACGCGGCTTTTTCATAATGGTCGCCGACGAGACTAGGACGGATTAAAAATAGGTAGAAGCCCGTGATTTTGTATTCAGTGCCAGGTCCATGGCCAACGAATTAACCTGGACAGAGGCCAGACAACGGGCGGGATTACGGACATTCTGCCTTTTGGACCATTATTCACCGTTCCGCGTCATTCTCGTATGTTTTATACATAAAGCAAACGAGAAAGGAAACTGCAGATATAACTACGAGCCGTGCCTCGGTATTCATTGTTTTGAACCTTTGTTAAAATCGTCGAGGGGGGGTTCAGGGTTTTTTCTTTCTTTGGAAGCGCGATGATAGGAGCGCAAATGCGATAGGCAATTTTGTATGCGTCGGGAACCAGTTAAATTGTTGAGATTTTAATTCACCTTCAACATTCCACCGCGGATCACTCGGTTACGGGGGATATTTATAGAATGCTTACGTATTTTTCGAACAACAAAGTTTTGCTGTAGTTTCAATAACTGACAACGCAACATAATTATGAAGAATGAAGTCTTGTTGGCCAGCAAATTTTTCAATATTTTGAATAATTAGTTCCGGAACAAAATCAAGTTTTGCTGATCAGAAAATTTTGCAGTATTTCGGATAATTAGTTACGGAAGATAATTATGGATAACCAAGTCTCGATAGCGTATAAATTTTACGTTAACCAAATTTTGCTGACCTATCAAGTATACACATTTCTTTGAAATAATTGGTTACGAAATGTAATTATGGATTAGCAAGGTTCCTCCCAACTCAGTTTGTAAAACGTTAGTAAGGCTCCTCCCAACGATACATTTTTTAGCGTTTTAGAAAAGTAGCCACTATTTGTGCATGTAAGATCCCACACTGTTAGGCGATACCTATGTACTATATTTAGATCGGTGATCAACGAAAGAGTTGCATGTTTGATTTCGGAATGATTTTGCGATGACGAACGAAGATGATAGCCTCTCGAGTACAATTATCTCTGCCCACGATCTTTGGCAAAATTGCAGATTCCGAATTAGAATTATTTCCTCCCACCGTGATCAACGAGTGTGCCAAGAGTTACTCGCGGTTCTCCAGGAATCCGAACACTCCTCCCTTCTTATTCGTCATTCGCGATTCCCGCGAGATGTCCGTATCGTTTATCGTCTCTTCTTATCTACGAGGTTACGAGTAGACACGACAAAGACGCTCGTCGACGTTTATACTTCCTGATTCACCAGATTTTATTGCATCCCGTACAACACCGGGTCTCGTAGCGAATAAGAAAGTTCAATAATTGCATTGAAAAAGTGTTACTTCTGTACAGGGTGTCCCGTAAATGGCGCGCAAGGTTTTCTTTGAGTTGTAAATTTTAACTCACAGTAAAGTATTGTAATCTACGGTTAAAGGTGTTATACCTGACGTAATGTCAGATAGATTTTTCTTTATCGAAAATCTCCAAAGCGTCATGGTTAACGAGATATTAATGAAAATCGGGAGCCAATCAAAAATTGGCGCGGTGCTAGGTGTTGGCGTACGCTTGGACTTGATCGACCAATCACCGGCGCTATCAGCTGTCCCGTTCCTCTCCGATTGGCTGTCTTCTTGGGTTAATATCTCGTTAACTAAAGCACACCCAACATTTTCGATAAGGAAAAACCTGCTTGCAATTATGTCATCTATAACACCTTTAACGGAATACCACCATTTACAGGACACCCTGTAGGTAAAAGTTACTGTAGTGGCTGGCAGCACAGAAGATTTTAGCGCATAGTCACGGGAAAAAATAAACCACTCGAAAGTCGATGTACTAATTGTATCTTTGTGCCAATTAGAAATCGTTCTACCGTCAACATCGTGGAAAAAAAACGTATAATCAATCCGCGAGCTAAGATCTCACTTCCCACGTAAAAATGATTCTAATATCCTTTTATACATTTTTGTATCTATTCGCAACATCTTATCTGAACGACGCTAGTTATTCTGACAGTATTTATATATTTGTTACGTAATGATAATTTTAATTAGTGCACTCAATGTTATCAAATTATGTCACCGCGAAGATTATACGCGGTATCGTTCGAGAAGTGACGTAGAAATAATTTCAACTGCCTTTACGAATAATATTCTACCGATGCAAATGATTCCATCGTTGACCATCCGACAGCACGATTCAAAACAAGCGCAATCTTTTATCCATTTTATTCGCAACGCCCCCCGTGCGTATTAAAGTACAATGCGTTTCATAGACGCGTAACTACGTAAAGCGTACCGTTGCACGGATTTTTTTCTTACACTTTCCCGCGCGTTCATGTAGGTTAACGGTGCACCAGCACGGTAAACTCCTTTCTCCTCGGTGAACCTCGGTGCCCTGTATGAAAATGAAAAGAGCTCTTTTACTTCGCGTCGTGTCTTCTGTCTCGCGATCGGTGGAAGATAAATTGCAACGAGGAGTCGCGTAACACCGTTCGCAACGCTACGCCGTATCGCGATTAGCCGGAGAGTGAAACGGTTTCTTTGTCCATTATCTTGGACGTAATTATCATTGTTACTACCGAGAAAACTATGGGTGCAAGTTCGCTCGAGGATCGCGATGCAATGTATTGCCACGGTAATTTATAAAACGGTAGGCGTGCCACCGCTAAAGAATTTCGATCTTTAACGGAACAATATTTTTCTATTTCCGCTAAATGTTTGTCATGAAACGATTCACGGGCAACTTCCCAATTATCGTAAACCAATAATCTGCGGCTAACAAAGGTCAGATATGTACGCGTTTATGAAATTGATTGGTAATTACGTAAAAGTCAAGCCGAGGGGGGGCCTTCTCGGCTCGTGTTTCCGGAACGTAGCCCGTCGTCGCGCAAAACAAAGATCATTCCCCATTGGTAACGAGTTGTCCCGGTAGAAAAGGAAAAGCTAATACAGAGGGGGGGAGAGAAAAGAGAACCCGGAGACTGGCAACTGCGGAGCAACTGCTGCAAGTGTAACCAGCGTTTACGTTCGAATTACTTTCGCTCGTTGCTTTTGCGTTATTCGCGGCAGACGTTGAAAGAGTCTCGTAACTTCTAGCAAATAAATGCAATGAGCTAGTTATTGCATAAACTTGCGCGCTATAACGTTGATGTAATACGCGATCCTTAAGTGAAATTCCAGCGAACGCGAACGGTGAAACGCGTTTTTATCGATTCGAGATCACGCGGGTGTTCTAATCGATCGATCACTGGATCGTTCGACTCGCGATTGATAGCTTCTTCTGGATTACGCGAAATCGTCTCGCGAACGTTGATCGCGATAAATTAAGGCCATCGTCGATGTACGGTGATACGATGGAATGGATTAGTTCGAAAAATGATCTCGTCCGGACGAAACACCTTTTTCAAAGGATAACGAAGAACGCGGGGAAAACGTTTCCTCGACGTTTTCGTAGATTCGCGTAATCAAAGTCGCGTAGTAAATTGCGATCAATCGATAATCAGTTTGATTAAGCGGTATCCGGTTCGCGATGATCGGACTCGATAAACCTCCATCACAGTTAGCGTATAATAGTAATGTAACGCCCATTTCCATCCGTTGAATTATTTTGAAATATCGCCAAAATGTTTTCCTTGCTCCGCGTAATTAAATTCACATTCGGATCACGATCGGTCATTAATCCCCCCTCGATTAAACGGTAGCGTTTAGCGATCAATAATCGCGATAACCTTTAATCGCGTGGAACGATAGAGAACGCAAACATCGTTATATCCGTACCTTTTCGCCCGGACAAAGCAATTGATTTCGGAAAATAATTAGATTAGAAACGTGGGTGAGATATCTTCGACCATCACCGCAAATATTTTCGTAAACCCGTGCGATTAAGCTCGCGTTCCAAATGTTTCTGAACGGAAGCCGGTAACCATGCGGAGGGTATAAATTTTCGATCGATGGTTGCGGCTTAAATACGAGCTAAGACAGTCGTGTTACGTAACGTTCTGGCATTTCGATCGTGCCAACGGAAGAAATTGCAAATTAGGTAGTCCACGACATTTAGGTCGAAGTTGGCCGAACGAACCTGCGAGTGAAATGGGATTTTCGAGCGTCGATTAACTTTCGTTCCCTTCTGTCGGAAATGTCAGATGCCAGTCTGCGTCCCGATTGAGAAAGATTTCTGTTATCGGAGAACGCGTGGGACGTGCGAGGATGTCGCGAGCTTTGTTATTTAACAAAATGTCGATTCGAGAGTTCACTCGCGTCTGAAAATAACCGATCGAGAACTTGATATCGCGAGTCGTTTGCACGTTCAACGACTTTAGGTTGGATTCGGTTCATTCGCATTCCTCTAAAAACCGCGAGCGTAAATTTTTTATTTAAACCCCCCGATAACACGCGACACGATTGAATCGTGAATATTTGAGCACGGGAACTGGATTTGGTTACAATAGTCTTCAGTATTACGTAAGAGTGCTCTCGGGAAGGTCGTCGGTTTACTTATACAGATTGGAAGGAGATAGAGCGAAAGATATATCTCTCGCGCTCACTTTCTACCGTAAAAATAACTGTGCATCGCGCAAAACATTGCGCAACGAGGACAAAACTCGAGTAGGGAACAAAAAAAAAGGATCGAAGAAGGCGGGAATTAAAAACTTGCTAGACACTCGAGAATCATAGTGACGTATGTCAGGCGCGCCTTGAGAAAATCATGCTTTCGAGTCAGCGCCTAATTTGTCTAAGGATTGAGAATCATAGCGGTGTAACTCATAGAAGAAGAAAAAAATGCGAAGAGTCTCTTCTGAACTCTATCTCGAGAGCATGATTTTCCCAAGGTGTCGCGCGCCTCCTACACGCCTCCGATGACTCTCGGCTCCCACGTATCGCGAATTATTTCCATCGGTGGAAGATTATCGTCTGCCAATTCGTCTGATCGACGCGGATCGTTCAACAATGTGTCTCGGGCGAAGTCTCGAGGCCTTCCGCTTTGGCTCGCGATCGTCTCTCGATTTTGGCAACTCGCCGAATACCGGGAAGCCGCTTAGATCGATTCTTGTGCCTGGTAAACAAAACAATTGCGTCGCGATATCGCGTAATACGCGACCGGAAACGGTGATCTTTCGTAGGGGCAGAAGTTGGTTTTAAAGGAAACCGATTGGCACGAGTGACACAAAGAAACGGTCGATGCCTTGCGCCAACACCTGTCCTCCTTCTTCGCGGATACTTCGCGTGCAGCTGTTCAAGTATCCGCTCCAGTTTTATATATCTTGTTGTAATTTTCTTTTTGGACCGCTCGTAGTCTACATTATATTTAACGTCGCAATACGTTTAAGCAAAAGTATCGAATCACCTTGTTACGGTCAGTAAGGAATGGGGTTTAAGAATTTTCAAAAAATATCTGGACAATCTTAACCTTTGTCTGCTCGCTAGTACTACAGATTGACCGTTTTGAATTTTTGGATCGTATTTCTCTGTAGAGCGTCGTGGGAGTGATGGGAGAGGCATATATTCTCTAGTTATACTCCCCTCCGCTCAATTTTGTTTTTTTTTTACTTTTGTATTTTGAAGATTTCTGTGATTATTTAAATCAAGAATTTTTGCCAAAAATGTGCTCGCAATGTTGTGTCAGAGTTCAATGGTCCTAATTATTTCGAAACATGCAGCTTAAATGAAAAAGAGCTCACGAAAATGACAACAAAAATTCCTGGACAGCCAAATTAACGTTATAGCAAGCGGAAATGTGACTTTAGAAGGCGCGGTCTGATAAATTTTAAAGAAGGGTCTTTCGGAGCCAACATGCTGAATGCACATGGCCAAGCCTTCAGCAGTTTTTGAACATCGATGTGCGACACATTAAAGAATGTCGACCGCAGCGAATGTAAACCGTCGAGCGGAGACAACGACGAGGAAAGGGACCACGGATGAGTCCCAAGACGGGACGAGCAAGCCGTTGGCACGAAGAGCGCGAACAATGACGACTGGACCCAACGGTGTTTTGCAATGACATAAACACGAGCGAATTCTTCCACTTCCTCCTCCACCGAGCCATTGGCGATTAACGAACGTCGAAGTAACTCGCCGAAGAAGGGATAAACAACACCAATAAGATAGGTCAGAATGTTTTGGAACGTCAATCGGTGAGGTCGTGTAAGACGAAAGAAATCAGGGAAAAGGAAAAAAGTCATAGGACAATTTACAACCTGTTATTTAGTATCAGTGTTTTGTAACGGAAACTACAGTGCACGTGGTAAAAGCAGTTCTACTAGCGAATCTGGTTTCTTTGATTACATCGAAGTTGCATAGACGTTAACATATACATACGTTCTCATATATGAACAGTTTACCTGTGAAAGACGAGTATCGCTGTGCGTGGAATTGTTGAATAGAGAACCTGTAAGTACTTATACGCTATCAAACATCACGCATATGTTTTTGTGTCTCGAACTAGTCGAGTTGAATCAAAATGGGTCTCTGTCTATTCATTAGTCGAGCCTAATGGGTAGCGTTAATCGGAAATACAATTCAGCCGGAATTCTTGTGTTTGAGTTCACTAATTATCTGAATTAATTAGTGGTAAAATCTGTCTCTATGCCTCCTTATCAGTGATACCTGGCAAGAGGAAAAAATTGTGCTCTCACTTAGCGAGTGAAATGAGGCAGTTTTGTGGCCATTAACTAGTAGCCATGCACAGTTAACGGAAATCCTAATACCTCGTTATTGGTCCAACCTAACAGCAAGGGTTGGAGTGCTTCGAGTGGCTGAGCCTACGCGAACATCGTGAAATCATCACACCACGGAGATTATGTTAATTTATGCGATAGCGTGAGTCAAGTAGGTTTATCGAAACGCGTACTCCGAATTACCTTGACTGTCATTGATTTCCGAATTTCATTTATCGCAACTTCCTTCGCGACTCCTATTGAATTCGAATACGTCGACATACGCGAGCTCTCACATAATCTTGACCGATTAACGTCAATGACGAGTGACTAATCGACGGATTCGACCTCTGAACAAAACGATAAATCGGATCCACGGATATGTCGTTGCGGGCTCATTGGAGAGACAAGAACGAAACCAATGCGTTCTTTCTTTTTAGCAATTTTTTTCACTCGTCTACCCAAGATATCGTTATCGGGCACCAAGTCGTCAGACGACTCGATAAATTGAATCGGTTCTGTATCGTAGATTATCTAATCCTTGGCGGAATAATTCGATCGACGTGTTTCGCATGGCTAGCTATTTCGAACGGTCACGGGAAAGCTTTCTCACTATGTTGGTTCCTTAAAGAAAGAGTAGATACAGTCTTAACGTGCGCGTATGGGTTTGCATTGGCATACCGTTGCGTTTGTCTTGTTCTAATTAATTACCTACTACTGTGGGGTATTAATTATTGTTATTGTTACAAGAGAGGTATTAACACTAGAACCACCGACAATTAATGTATATCTATTTCTACCAGACCGAACGAAATGATTGATTATTTATAAAATACCATTAACGACGTTTTTCCAATTATTATGTACATAGTTAAAAAAATGCATACGTAATATTATGCATATTTATACCACTTATAAATACAGCTTTTGCAGTCTTAAAAATGGTAAACTGAAATGAATATTTCAAACCATTCAAAGTAGTTGGTTTAGTAACTCTAGCTTTAAGATATTTGATTCTGTAGCGAGGATCAAATTTTGCGCAGATAAACACTTATCGTCAAGCTGCCCAATACCAGCCATTCCGATTATCATGGCGATTCATGAAAATCATATAAAATAAGTGACAACCGTTCCCGCGGTCGATTAATTATGATTAACAGTGAAGATTGACAGTGCGGACACCGCTTAAGATACGTTTAAATATACAGAACCGTGTAAAACATCTAAAATGGTAAATATGAATGTTCAGTATCGTAATCACTGTAAGTTTTTCGCGCGGCTGGCGCAAACAGTTTTTCGCGACTATTAACGGGCATCGACTGTCAACGACGGTATTAATATACGCGTGTTAATGCTATTTACACCCGTCCCATCAATGCCAAAGCAAAATAGACAGGCAAGCGACATTGGAAAATTCCGAACGATCCCGGTAAGAATATTGTTCCGACGTTCGAGTTTCTTGAAATCCGTCCAGCTGTCAGTCTCACTCTCCCCAGGCACTTTTGCGAGCAGTCCGGCTCGTTGCGCAAGATAGAACCGTCTAATCCCAAAGTCTCTTTCTCGAAGATTCGTGAAACGAGCTTAAAGGCAGCTTGATCCCACCGTCGAGTCGCGTCGATATTCGTGGAACGGTAGTAGCGCATGTTTTATACATGCCACGGCAACCTTTCGTTTCTAAAGCTTTTATGATAATTTATCGGAAGCAAAAATACGATTGTATTATTGATCAATCAAACCGAGTTTTTCTAATGTTATAATTCCGTTGTAAACAAATTATTTAGCGGCAAAACCACTTGCGAAGTAGCGCGGTGATAACTGTTTTTTTTTTCCATCGAGAACCATTTTAGTTGACTATACATACCTGATCTATTATACACGGTGACGGTACTTGAAAGTTGCTCATAGGAGAGAATAAAACAAAACAACGAAGTTGACGTATTTCCGTGTTATACATACTTATCTATTTCCATATTTCTTTTCACAAATGTATGTTAGTATAACGTCGAGATACTCTACGAACATCTGGAACTTTTCAACCGATGTTCATAGGCTTGTATTTACCTGCGAGGTGACCACTTTGCGTGGATTCATTAAAAATAGTCGAATAGCTCGTGTACCGTACAACTGGGTGTAACTGAAAGACTTTAATTGTTCTTCCGTCCCGTATCGATCCCTCTTACGATACACCGTGCATATTAACGTAACGGATATGACAACTTAAAAATCAAAGACCCCGTTGATTCCGCAAACACCAGTTAAACCAATTCTTTACCTACATCGAAGCTACGCCACGCGTAACTCAGCTATCCCTTAATGGAACAGCTAACAGACTGCAAACGACACGCCATCCACAAATAGTATAACCGATAGATCGAGCAAAGCTCTGTGCGTCGGACTCTAGTCACTTCCGCCGTTAAGTATATCTTCGCTTCCAGATTTTCGATTTAATACGATTGCGCTACATAAAAGAATACTACACATTTCCACGGAGTAGTCGCGAATTCCCTTTGTGAGCCAGGATCATCTGTGCGTCGACTGTTCAAGGGAACCATCCGCGAGCTATTGCGATTGTCGGAACAAAAACTGCCGGGCACTCGCGTTGGACAAGTGTAACGGCTTTGCACTCCGACGGGAAGGGCGCAACAAAAAAAAAAAAAAAATCGTTTCGCAAATGGCAGGCCTTTGCGCGTGGGGATAAATGATTTTAAACGAGTGGCGCAAAACTGCGTAAGATTGCTTCGCGCTGTCCGCTCGCTCGCTCGCTTTCGCGGCGCGACCTTCTCTTTTACACAAGCTTCGGGAAAGCGATCGACCTTTTTGCACCGTTGTTCACAAGACCGTCGAAGATATAAAGCAGGTTCTTTTGCCTCCCGCCAAACGATGTTATAGAGAGCACGACGGCGTTGCATGCGTCACGCGCATCGCACGGATCAAAGAACGTTTAATCGCAAAACATTGACGATGCGCGACAGTCTGTACACGTGCACTCGGCTTCCGCTGTTACTGGGTGAAAAAAAAAACTAAGCAAAAGTCTCGCGGTCTCGAATAGAGTAAACGCAGGTAATTTGTGTTTTTTCGCGTTGTTAATGTTTTTTTTTTTAAAGCGCATCACAGCGGATTAAATCTCGCTAAGCTACGAGGAATCCGTATGCGCGCAAGTAGGTTTGGTATTAGATGAAAATGTAGCTAAGCGCTCGGATATAAAATGGTTTCAGCAACGTCGCTGGAATATAGACTTTCGCCGTTACGAACGTTTGATACCAGGAACGTGTCCCAAGACATAGATAATCTTCTTAGTTGCGCAATATATACTATTTTGAAGAAGTTAACGGCAAAATCATTGCGATCATTAGGGAACCCGTTGACACTTTTGCCTCCGTTAGACTTTTCCACCGACGTCCGACTTACGTGAGAAATAGTGTCCATTAATAACACTGATGTTCGGTTTTACACGTATAGAGCCAACCCACGCACGGCATCGCGGAACAAAGTACAACGTTCAAGACACTCGTGTCATTAATGTCACTCTGTCGTGACTCATTACACGTGGATTCTGCCAACGTGGAGCGCAACGATTACACTCTCTCACGATGGCAAAAACGATAATTCAGGTGGAAAAGTTGCTGGCTAAGCTACCTTTGATTTTACCATTAGACCATAGCGTGCTCGCGATAGAAACTATTGAGTCACTTAATAGTAAGCCTCGTTAAGATCAATGAAGTCACGCTTGGAAGATTTTCCCGGGTAAAATCATCCTCGTAATTCTTCGAGTCGCGACGGGAGAAGTACCGACAGGTATGTGTTTACGCGAAACGATTTCTCGGAAAAGATGAGAAATCATATTTGTCGAAAACCAAGAACCGAGTTCGGGCGATGAAACGCGTGGCATAGACGACGATCAATAAGGTTATATTTGACCGTGCTGACATTACCGCGATGACGACACGTAATTTTTCTTGGTTATGTAACGTTAAGTGTCATTTACACTTACAACTTGCACTTGTGCGAATTCTCGTGCGGCGGGAGCATGAGCAGGAATTTTTCTGAACCTACAGCTGACACGTGGAACGTGTGTCGCTTGAGCGAAATCGGATTTTATCACTGACGTTCGATTCACGCCGGTCACTTAATTTGCAGGGTATTGACGAATGCGATTTTCAATATCTTGACACCGCGTGAATAATACGATAAAACTTTGAACGAAGCTCTCTGTATTTTACCATATGCATTTCGACTGGCTGTTTCCTATTTACATACAGTCATACATACATAAGCAATGCACGCAAATCGCTCACTTCGATGTTAGGTTATCGATTCTTCGTCATCGATTTCACTTGGCAATTAACATCGAGCATTATAACGAAACAATTTGATTGGTGTTTACGATTTTATCTACTTACCGTAATTTAGAACGCGTCATGGCGATTGAAACTTAGCAAACTGACCGATCCCATGGGATCCAGATAACGATACAATGGTACATACATACTAAGGGCACTCGTGGAACTGAAGGAAGTAAATATCGCGTTGTCGTTCTTTGTTTCAGAACCCGTGACGTTTAAAGGACGCGGTAAACAGCGAATCTCGTCACGTGGCAGCTGCTCTGTATCGACCCGGCAGGAATAGGTGGTCCTCATTGGTCAAGCCCGGTCACGTGGCCCGCGTAACGTCAACTTCTACTACCGTCTGCTGGTGTACGGCCAGACTTCTCAACGAACCTTCAAAGAACAAAGGATTCGCGGTCGGGAATCGCGTTGCGCGAAAAAGTGTCTCTTTGCGATCGAATCGTCCTCTCGTCGCTCATTCGAGGTTGACGCAACGAACGGGAGTTTCGATAAACGTCACGCGCGACGTCTGTTCCGTGAATTTTGAATACGAAATACATTTCTTCCCGGCTTTCGTATACATTTTGACAGTTCTCTCGACCGTCTCGGGTCAGTGACGGTTCCATCTAGGAACCGTCGAATCGCCTTCGAGCACGATTCCCGTGACGCTCGTTGGTTTTTTTTCCAAGATTTCTTCATAAACCGGAAACTGACGCATTCCTCGAAGTTCGTGCAAGCCATCGAGGGGGAGAGAAAGAAATGACACCACTACGGTTGGTCAGATAGATTTACGTGCGTCTGTTCTCGCGTACGAGTTTGGCATTGTGTCTTGTGAACAGAGACATTCGATACACATCTCGTAATATTGAAGTGAATTCTCGATTATTTTGAAGTTCATCGAGTAACACACTCGTCGTTAACGCGACGAGTTCTTATCTACGTCAAGAACACGTTCGAACGGTCGCCCGAGGAGCGACGCTAATTTAAGATGTACAGCATGAACTACATCGGGAAGTTCATCAGCAATTTCCGAGATTTTTATAATGAGATTAACGCGGCGACCCTGACCGGCGCTATTGATGTCGTCGTCGTGGAACAACCGGACGGATCGTTCACTTGCTCGCCGTTTCACGTTCGATTCGGAAAGCTTGGAGTATTGCGTTCCAGGGAGAAAGTGGTGAGTTTGGTGTCTTATCTTGTCTGTTTGCAAAACTACTTGTCTTTTGTTAACTTTGACATATTTTTATAGTTTGAATAACTGCATGCTTATAACCGATTCGTATGTTAATAGCATGCGTGGACACGTACGCGTAGTAGAAGAACATTTAAAAACTGAATATTTTTAAATATTTTAACAGGTGGACATAGAGATAAATGGAGACCCAAGACAAATTCATATGAAACTCGGAGATTCCGGAGAGGCTTTCTTTGTGGAAGAAGTAAGCTCCAATGGATCTCCCGCCGACGTGGATATTCCGCCTCATTTGGCCTGTTCACCGATTCCTGATGACAATTGCTTCCCACCCTCCAGGTTCAATGTACTTTCGGACCTTCCTCAGGAACAAAGGGACAAGATTCTGATAGATTCGGTTCTGTCGATCGAACGAGAGAAATGGGAACAAATGTCTGCTTTGCCACCAGACCAGCGAGAGAAATTCTTGATTGAACAGTTCTCAGATTTACCGATAGAACATCGTGAGAAGTGGCTCCAAATTGCTTCGTTAACCGCCGAAGAAAGAGACAAAATGTTTAGAGAGAGCTTCGGTACTATATCTACTCTGCAGAAACAACAAATGATTCGCGAACAGTATTCTGCTTTAAAGAACGAAGACAAGGAAAGACTGTTCAAGGAAAATTTCCCTGAGCTTCCTATGGAGCAAAGACAAAAGTTTGAGAAAGCGCTACTAAGTGACTGGAACGAAAAGGAGGAAAAGTGGGAAGAAAAACGTGATGTGCTAAAAAGAGAAGAGTGCGAAGAGGAGGAGATTTTTGATATGGATGGTATCAATGACGACGAACCTCGTCCAACGGTATCTACCCCCAAGTCCTTTGTCGCTGTTACTTCAACAGAGAGAATTCGCAAAATCAGTGTGGTAAAGAATGACTTCCGACCAATTACGGATGACGTGCAGTGCGGCAATAAAGAAAAATCAAGCGACGAGTCCAACACATCGTTGTGTAAAAAGAATTCTAAGGATGAAACTGTAGAGGAACCCAAACCTACTAATAATTCCACTAAGAGAAAACGAAAGAGGAAGAGTATTATGAAGAAGAAAGGATCTCAGAGGAAAACTAGTAATGGCAGCAGTAGCCAAACAGAAATGAGTGAAAATGATGTTACAATTCTAGACGAATCTCTCAACGAATCGGTACGTATCCTTCATTGTTGTCCATATTACTATCATGAACATTTCAGTCCTTTATCAACTTTAGTCGTTTGTTTATAGATATTGAAGGGGCCAAGTCCAGTTGCCGAAGTAGAAAAAAGAAATACTCCTGTAGAATCTGTGACATCTATACAAGAAACTGTAGAGAAGCGCCCAGAAACGGATTTCCATTTCTTTAGTGACACAGAAGTTACCAAGTAAGCAAAATGTTTGCATTATTCTTTCTTTATGCAATATTATGTCTAATTTATAAATTGTTTGTAATATACCGCAGATAAGAATGGCATGTGGATCAAACCATTACATAATTTTGTTAATTATATAACACATTATAAACGGGGATAGAATACAATTTTGGAGTCAGATTTATTCACAATACATAATACTAATGGTTTTTTCGATTATTTGTGTGTTTCATAGGAATCAGGAGTCCAGGCCATGCTCACCTGTTCAGTCAGACACAGAATTTGAGATGAGAAAAATCACGCAAGACGGGAATGAACTTGGAGAAGATAAAAGCCACCAGCAAAGTTGGAGGTGGGGTGAATTGCCGAGTCCACCTCCAGAACCGACTCACTCCTCTCATCGAAATTCATTGAATTCTTCGACAGTTGTTAATCAGACAAACGACAGTTAGTATAATATTTTCCTTGCACATATTTATTTTTCTAGACAATTCAAGATCGCACTGTTATTTACGATTTGTTAACAAGCACATACATTTTCTCACTTGTTCATACTATTTCAATTTCCACTTCTCAAGTTTTAAAAGACTAACGGTTACATTTGAACTATATGTGATAGATCATAATAATAGATTGTAACAATACGGTATCATTCATATTAATCTGTTTCTTTGATGTTCTCTGTCTCTCTCTCTATTTTTCATTGTCTCTCTATTTCAATAAACGTCTTACATACACGCTTTATACTAACAATTTGCTAACTGCTTTTTCAATGGCAGCGGAGGCACATCGATCTATGCTCAGTGGTATGTTCTCCTTTATGAAGAAGACCTCTCGCGTAAGACACAATCCAGAATCAGAGGGAATTTACCTTAGCGATCTTAATGCCGACGAGCTGGACCCTGAAGTCGCAGCACTTTATTTTCCCTCTTCCCATCGTGGTCCAACAGCGGTAAAAGGTACATAACTCGCTTTGGCTTCAGCAAATGAATATGTCTTCACAATACTAACACGTCATTAACTCAGTTTTCTATGTTTTCCCACTTTGTGTATTATAGTTTTCACAGGTTTCTCATCCAATACGGAGTTGTAATAACTAGACGCATCTAGGTATATGATGTAAAAAGTTTGAAATACTGCGATACCTAGATTGTAGAAAATTGTTGCGTCTAGCTGCATGGTCTGTCATTTTATTACTTAAACTAAACTTGATTTGGCCAAGCCATTTTCTGGTTAACATTCCAGTAAATTACTGTCAAACGTTTTACCGTAATTGGGAATGATTTCATTCGTGCATAGGGTTACGCAAATAATTGTTTTCGACTCACAGAACAAGTCACTTGTAAATAGGAATCACTACTAGTTTTGAGTTGTGGATATTTTGATTTTTTATTCAAAACGAAATAAAATGTATTTTAGAGCAAGGTCTGGAAGTAGTGCTAGTGTTATATCTTTTTTGACAATGAATATGTTAGACATGTTTTTACGTTGTAATGCACATAACACTAAATCGAATTACTCTTCTCTTTTTAGATGGAAAAGCAATGGACGAAGAAGATACCGAATCAGGTAATGGACCAAGCTTACCCCAAAGTCCAAACAGTGTTGAAGGAGCTATTGGTGGACCGAAGTCATTGGATAGTGACTTTGAAGAACCGAAACATTCTATATTTGACAACAGCATGGACATTAGTCTGTCCCTCTGCGGTGGCTTAGATTCCGAAAATGGCCCATCTAAAGAAGCTTTTCGCCAAAATTTGCTTCATTTCGAGGACGTTTGCTCAGATCCAAAATTGTATGAAAATCCAAATTTAATCGTCAAAATTAATGGGAAATTTTACAATTGGGCCACCGCATGCCCAATCGTAATGACCTATGCAGTTTTTCAAAGACATTTACCGCAAAATACGATTGAAAATCTATATGCACAATATATGTCATTACCAATGCACGAAGAAAAAAAGCAAGAAAGTATTGGGAAGCCTGAAAGCCGCAGTGGTTACAGTTCCTGGTTCTCGTGGAGACGTTCTACGCAACCACCGAAGAAGTTGCAAGAAATTAGTCAAAGTACGATAAACTGCGTTTGTTACATTTTTTTCTATTCCGAGGCAGTGTAAGTTATTCATCTAACTTTTCGCATGTTACAGCCGACGGTGCTGGTAATTTACAACCATCGGACCAGTCTATCGAAGACAAGGAAGCTGGTATGATGGATGAAATGTTAACCGCTGACAGGTAAATTTTACCCTTTGACAATGGTACAATAAATAAAGAGCGGCTCGAATGTGAATTGTTCATGAACATTTTCTCGGCACACTAAATTTACACAGGGAATCCAAGACTGATCAGGATGTAGTATCACTGATGACAAATGTAACGATGGAGGTTTGTACCAGAATACCAGTTGCACCGAAGGATCTTATTCTCCCGAAGATGGAAAAACCACGCGAAGGGGAGGGTGAGGGTTATAGCGGTAGCGAGGACTCCGACAGTAATCAAAACGAATCCCAAGGAGTTAAAATACCTATGGAACGAAGATCGTACTACGAGTCGACCGAGAAATACCGCAAAACTTTGAGATTATCGTCCACGCAGATCGTAAGTTTCCTGCCTTCTCCTGAAAATCTTCTCGAACCACGGCATGATTACCTTGTGTTTTTAATTTTTAGGCGAGTCTCGGTTTGAAAGACGGACCCAACGAGGTGGTGTTTAGCGTGACAACGGCTTACCAAGGCACGACGCGCTGCAAGTGTCATATTTATAAATGGAGATGGGATGACAAAATCGTAATCTCTGACATTGATGGCACTATTACCAAATCTGACGTGTTGGGCCACATTCTGCCGATCGTTGGCAAAGATTGGGCACAATCGGGCGTCGCTCAATTATTTACAAAGATAAAGAATAACGGTTACAAGTTGCTCTACTTGTCGGCAAGGGCAATTGGTCAAGCGAAAGTCACCAGAGAATATTTGAAGAGTATTAAACAAGGGGACCTATCGCTTCCCGAAGGACCGTTACTTCTGAATCCTACTAGCTTGATTTCAGCATTCCACCGTGAAGTGATAGAGAAAAAGCCGGAAGAATTCAAAATATCCTGTCTCACTGATATTCAAGCATTATTCCCGGATGGCTCTAAACCTTTTTACGCTGGTTACGGGAACCGAATTAATGTAAGAGATGTTCTATGGCATTAATTTAGTGTTCAAAAGATCAGATAAAATAAGTAGCTCTTCCGCAATGTACGTAATTGTAAATAATAACGACAATTCGATTGCTCCGTTGCAGGATGTTTGGGCGTACCGCGCTGTTGGCATTCCTACGATGCGAATATTCACTATCAATCACAGAGGTGAATTGAAGCACGAATTAACACAAACATTCCAATCCTCGTAAGTAACAGAACGTTTTCTCTTTTAATATACACGTATTATGTAATAGTACATAGCATTTTAAAAAATAGCAAACACTTTCGAACAAGATACACAGAATACTGACTCACACTATAGTTGTATATTATGATACTTTGAATTTTTAAGCTGCCTGTTTATTAAGTTTGCATTTTGTAATATTACCTTGCAACGTGGCAAGTACCAGAAAAAGTACAGTTTCAATATTGTTAGTGCATTTGTTATGTTTCTATGAAAATATATTTCTTTTTTTGTAGATCATATATATACGATTACGCTTTCGGTAAAATTTAGAACACATTTAAAACGTGTTGCATGTTGGTGCGTTATATCTTTAAAAACTAGTGCATTTTTAATCCAACAAGGTTCAAATGACCGTTTGTAGTTTCCAAAATTTGGTTAGATTTGTTACTGTACATCGGAGATCTGAAGAGCTCGATATATGCGCCGAATTTCTTGGAAGCGGCGTTTGTAATTAAAATCGAAAGTCTATTTATATTCTTGTTTTGAAGGAGGTACTGATAGGTCGGACATTTCTGTGATTGCAGTTACGCGTGTCAGTGCGATATCGTCAATGAGTTGTTCCCGCCACTGCCCATGCCAAACGTCTACTGATGGCGGCACAACCATAGCTGTTTCATTGTATTAGTTCAATTGATAACGTTTTGATAGTCGTATCGCGTTGCTCTAGATTCGTGCCATTGGTAATCAATTCCATTTGATACAACCACCTTTCTACCTTGTGACAAGGACAATGTTCCGCATTCTACCGAACATTGACGCTGTATATAGTTTGTTTAGAGTGACTGGAAATCTATATTTTTACATGACGCGATACACACTCAAACACTTGCATCTCTGTGATCGTATTACACCATGTTAGTACAAAGAGGCTGTCGATAAAGAGAATAGTTTTAATCGATAAACTCGACGATAATAGATTATTGCAAAGAGAATCTTTGTCCAATGGCAATTCGCGTCTCAGGTTAGAATGAATAGTTAGAAGATTAATTTACTTAGTTAGCTTGTCGTTCTTAGTATGTTTTGAGGTATTTGGTTGTGCAAGAACTACCTATCTTCTTATGATTTATAGGGTAAGCACTTGTTCTTACACCGTCGCTTTTCATCATCGCTGCTTTCATATTCATTTGTCTGTTAGTCGTCCTAACATAGTCTCATCTCCTTGAATGTTATGCCGTTTTAACGAGAATGTCGATCCAGAACGGAAAAAATAGAAATGAATACGCATTGCTATCGTCTTACTTATCTGTCAAAAGGGTCCGAAGGGTATCGATGATCGCTACGAAAGTTACGTAGTCATTTGTTGTTTTTTTTTTAAATCCATGCACGAAGTTTCAACGGATTAGGTACTTTGAACATTTTTCCTAAACACCAACATGCGCACAACATATAACATTTGCGCATAGATGGACGACCGTCAAGCACGTATCGTTTCATTAATCATTTTATCCAATGAAAAAGATTATTATTAATTCACTGCAGAGGATGTCGTACGTAACAGCAATCAGTAAAACTCATTGCCATGCACTCGCATTTTTAAATCCACTGCTTTATCCGGGCAATGGTAAACCAAATGCTCTTCCGATTACATTTCTAAAGCATTTGTGTTTTCTTTCGACGAAACCTTTGAAGATTGACCTCAAGCAAATAACAAGGCCCAATCGAATCCCTCGAATCAGGTACCCGCACGTCACCACACCCCCATTCTGTTTTCTACAACCTGCATCAGCGAACACAAGTGTCAATTGCATCAGACATCAAGATTAATGTAATTTTTTCTTGTCTGATTCTTCCAGGTATTCGAACATGAGTTTCATAGTCGATCATCTATTCCCAGCCTGGCGCGAGGACGCTGCGGACGAGTTCAGTAACTTTGCGTATTGGCGGGACCCGATACCCGAAGTACCGAAGCTCGAAGAACTTTATGCTCAGAGTCAGACTATTTAAAAAAATATATATTTTTGCGCTAGAGCAATAGTAACTTTGCTCGTTATACGAAAAATGCTTGTCATACTTAGCTAACTTTTATACTTCGTAATATCGACGATAGTGTTCTTGACTGGTGTGACTCTCTAACGTATTCGTAATGACAGATTTTCTTTGTGTCCACCTTTGTCTGTTACAAGACATTAAATGACGTCACGTTAAACACGTGAATATACGATTTAACATTTACCGAAGTGATTACGATGATGGCAGTGAGCCCCGACGATGTTTTTTTCTAGGATTGAACTTAATCACATTCCACTAATACTATAGATAGAACGTAATCGTTTATCAAGTATGATGATAGTCTGTTTTCGACTATAATATAAATCGTTTCGAATCTATCGCCAGTCAAAGTGCACGATGTGTGCCTAGTAGTTACAACTCGACGCAATTATATGCTTAGAGTACATCAAAGTGAATTGCTTACATGCTACGCTTAGAAAGACGTGAAATATTTCCAGCAGATACTTATAGCTGTCAGTCGATGTTCAAAATATTCTCAATATCGATAAGCAAATAAAACGTAAATAAGCTTGCATGTAAAGTGGTTCCTCGATACGTTTACGATGAAAACATCGTTGTGCTAGAGCGACTTCGCGTCGATTTCGTTCTTTTTGTCTCCGATATACCGATTTATTCACGTCGGCATGGAGAGAATGTTACACCAACCATTCGGCTCTACGATTAAGTCACCGACAAAAAGAATACTCCTTACGTTTATTCGTCCCCGCTGCTCGTAAAATCAGTCTTGGAAGAGGAAGTTAAATCTTTTTGTCAGTGACTCAAAAACACGTGCCCCGCATTAAAGTCAGTGATAGCCTCTAGCACCACGATTGTTTAAGCGAATATTTTAATGTCTGTCTCAGATTATTTTTAACGTGTATTTCCTTAAAGATATTCTTATTTATTTTTTTACGAGATCTCTGTTAAATTGGTGTGCTGTGAGATTGCCATATCTAGGACGTTATCATTAGCATTGTGATATACCGATCAAACGAACACTTACGGGACAGTCAGGATGATTAAGTGTACAAAGGCAAGTTTCATGATTCCGCTGCTTTCGGGGAGAGAAAGAGACTCCTAGTTTCCTACGATGAGTTGTTACTCCTACGTTCCGATAGACGACGTGCATTGCAAATCTTTATGTCGAACCCTTTGCGGTCTTATTTATTTCTCTTGTTTCACGGCTGGACTGTGTTTATTTAGTTGGACGAATTACTTCATGCTCAATGTCGTAAGGTTTTCTCAACATTGCGTTAGGTGTGTGATATAAGCTAAACTGAAATTCTCATAGAGTTCCGTGTTAGTGTATAAAACCCCGCTGTGAAATTAATTAGTGTACGATGGGTTTATAATGCGACACAGGGCCGCAAAGGTGTAACCCATTAAGGACTAATCTATGTAATGTGGTAAATGTTTCTCGCATATTGAAGAATATACGTGGGTGATATAAGAGCTGGGCCTGGGTTACCGTGCAAATGTGACAGTACGGTCAGGCGAGTACTTAATGGGTTAATGTACGTGCTATCGAATACTTCTAACCGTTCTTACGATACATTCTAAGCCTGTGTCTTTCAAAGTGCGTTACCTAAAGAAACATTAGCGAAGTAGAAATAAGTTGTCGTCCCCATTTAAAGGAAATTTAGCGAAACAGCAATAACCGTGAAAGCTATACACACATATACAGTCCTTTTGTAAAATATTTTTTCAGCTCGCGCAGTTAAACGTGTGATTGTACAACTACGTTCAACCAAAGAAAACAGAATCGTGATAGATTGCGTGTCCGACGCAAACCATACAGTTAACTTAAATACAAAGGAGCAAAAAGGATTTGGCTGTAAATTATGAACCGATTCCACGGGAATGTTATTTAATGAAATGGGACGAACGAAAAATAAAGGGCAAAACGGCGGACAATGTGCGGAGGTCGGCACAGACTCCGCTTTCCGTCATGTTCAAACCTCCGATTTCAAATATCTTAAGTTAATTCTTTGTTCTGTATAGAATGTACATAATTTAAGTCGATGGCACAGAACGTTATTTTGTAAGTCGATGATTGTTTAATTTCTAGTATTATTTTATCCCTTTTGTTAACCAACGTTATTCTCTTAGTACAAATAAATTTAATTCTATTTATAATTTCGTTTATAGTTTCTTACGTTGTTTTCGCATACTTTCATGCAAGCAGTAGAATCTAGTTTTGGGAACAGCTGTACACTTTGAGTGAAAATGTTTCAATCGAGATAAGAAGAAAATTAACCTGCAAATTTTTCAAACACTCCTATATAGCAATAATACAATCACGTAAGCCTTTGAGTGTTTATTTCGCAATAATATTAAGTGCTGCTTGACTAGACATTAACGCTTGCAAAAGGAAATTGAACTTTACATAACAGCGCGTTTCTACGTAACGGATCGATTTTCTAGCGATGCACCATTCGTTCGATTACATAATTTAGTTTTTCCCCGCATGACGGTGTTCTTAATTACCATTTTCTGTTGCAACAAATAATTAATAATTATAGCTCACCTATGACATAAGTGCGTTATGATTATTGATCTTATATTACCTGATATTACACCTGATATTACGTTTTACGAACTTTTGTACCATTTTGAATGTATTATATTATATTCGGAAAGCTTAATACGTAACACTCACGTCGCGTTCCTTATTGTGATTTTCGATTGCCTCGTCGTACAATCTATTTTCCATTTCAGTGTTTGACGGTACAGTATTATTTACCATTACGCAGCTAAGCTTCTGTATGTAAGAATTATATCAATATATATATATATATATACATCTTGTAGCTTTCGAAACAATAAATGACGAATGTCGCAAAAGGGGATTTAAAGACAGCTGCGATCCCTTAACAGTAGAAACACAAGAAAATCTTTTTTCTTGAAATAAGATGAATCTATTAATTGTTCACGATGAACCGCGACATATATCGCCTAGAACCATCACCGAGTAAGTCACGAAACTGTTGACCTGTTGCGTCTCATTTTGTTTATAGAACTGCACAGAATTCTGTGTTTCTGGTCCATTAAGTTGTATCTGCCGATGCGGATGTTCTGCTCGGCCAACGAGTCTTGGCCTGCGGCATTAAAAATATTCTATCACGCTCAAGCCTAGGCGAGATCGATAAAACTCGCATATCCTGGATTTTCTAATCGATACGTACATCGTACTTATATTTTCGTGCGTTACACTTCGTAGTTTCTTCGTTTTCTGAAGCATCCGAGGAATCGATAGACATTAAACTAGGTTTTTTATCTGCATTTGTACCGAAGTTTGGGTGTCGGGTATTATTCTTTCCTTTGCTCGATGGCTTCTCCGGGTGCCAATAAATCGTAGTCTACAGATTGCGCGGCAAAAATGATTTCAATGCAAGATGAAGCGGGTCAACAGCTTTCTACTGCGCAACTTTAGTTTTTGAATTTCCCGCGAGTAGGTTAGGTCATTAATAACGTAACTCACCCATAAAATACCGATGATCCAAAATATAATAAAGTACAATCCCAAAATCATTTTTTTAATATTGTACCCTTAATTTATATGGGGCAAACGGCGGCAGAAGTACAATAATTTTGTAGTTTTGGGAAATTACGGATACGCAATATCCGGTCGTGAAACAACGACAGTTCGTTGTTTTGAAAATAAACTCGTGCCGTTTATAACTTCATGTTATGAACTAGGCGGGTGTACAGGGTGAAATTTTTTAATCGTGCTGCATATAAAATATGTACATGTATATATCAGTAGTTATATATACTTTTCAGGTAATACGCTTCAAGTATTATTAGTTTCTTCTGTACTTTCTTCCAGTTCCATCTGTTCCTCCGTGTTCTCTTTAGTGTCGTCCTCGGATACCAGTTTCTTGTACCCATTCTTTTTCGAATACATGCCCAGTGGTGTTAACTTGAAACTAGCTAATGGTTTGTTCAATAATTTCTGTAATGCATAAGAAACAGATAAATGTGTATGCATTCGTTTACGGTGGTACGGCTTACGGTACAATACGTATAACAATTTACCAAAATTTTTGCTTGCTCCGGGGTCAATACGTCTCCTTTCTTACATACTCTGTGCTTCTTAATTAATGTTACTACTCCTTTTTGCAACGCCGTAGGCATTCCGAGTTGCCTCAAATGAGGCTCTATACTATGGGGAAATTCTGGCATAGGTCCTTCCGGTAAAGTCACGGACTCCGATGTCACAAAACCAGACCTGGCATAGTCGATCTCTTCGTACGTGTCCATCCATGCTAATACCTAGATCAAAAGTGTATAAGCTTACAGTTTACGGTTCATTTCGTTATTAATTCCGGTTAGGCATACCTCTTTTTTGCTCCTATTTGTAAACAGAAGACCGCACTGCCCTGCCAATGCTTTCGATAATTTGTGCAATCCTTCTGCCACTTCGTTTTCCGACGTTCTACCTAAGGCTAACGATATCACCTTATTCTTGCCAAAGAAAAATCTACTGTCCCTCCATTCTGCCCGAACATCTTTAAGCTTGTTGTTTCGCATATTATGTACGGATATAACGAATATGCGAGCATATTTTTCCACGCAGCTCCGAACGTCTTCTACTATTTGTTGTTTCAGTACCAGACCCTTTTTACTGGTTTTGGTGAGGGATACTACGAATTAAACATTTCTTATTAGTCTTATGTCACAAATTCGTGAGAATGACAGTCTTTCGAAATCTACGATTATAAATATTATTAGATTGAAAAGTACGATTCAATAAAATGTACTTGTTGTAGGTTAACTTCGGAAACTAAACGTTTTTCAACCAAAAATGATGAAGATAAAGAAATTATGACAATGAAACTTTACTTTTCTTATCTCTCTTCGATTTGGGCATGTTTGGTCCGGTAACGATTTACAATATACAAGGAGACACCAAAAACCTTAACCTAGAATTTTATGAATGTGACAAACATGTGCTTTCGGAAAACTGAATACAAGAAAGATGGCGACCCAAACACATAGACGGGTCCGGCCTATATGCATACGATTCCCTGCTGCTTTACATCCGCACCAACAGATTGTCCCACCAAATAAAAGTATATACCTTTTTGCTAATAGAACAATAATTGTTTAATAAGTATCAGTTCAATATATGTATGTCCGAATTATTTCCATATCGAACGAGACACATGATTTTACTGAACGAAATCCCAAATATTGGTACATGGATAATTTTGTTTAGTTTAATTATTGTTTATTATATTATTTCAGGTATAAATTCAACTACATATATGTTTGTATGATGCTGTATTACTTATTCGATGTCTTCTACATTGATCCGCAATACCCAAAAATTGTCCACCTTCTCATGGGTCGACAACTGCAGATAAAATAAACGCAATTATAAATGCTATGCATACTTATCCCCGAAACAACTGTGATGTATACAGTTGGCCATAATAAATATTTAATTCTCCCCCGTAACTTCAATTCTAATATCAGTAACGAAAGCAATTGGCACCCATCGGTTTCGAGGAACGGCGGGAACGGAAAGCTCTCATTTCGAACGAACGGAAAGCGTCAAGTGAACGCAGACCAAGATGGCGGCTTCCGCTCGTTGCGCCAGTGCACTCTGTGAGATCGTAGTGGACGGGCACCGTTGAATACGCCGAAGCCTCGATTTTCTAGGCCGCTTACAACACTCCGAAGGTGAGTCTTTTCTCCGAATATAAACGTCAGTGAGCACGAGAGCCAGGCAAAGCTGCCGAGCGCGATGTCTCGCTAAATATCACTTCGCTGATAATACGAAGTGTGCTCGTACGGCGAGTCGTGTGAACCCCGTAGAGCCATGCAGTTCCTCGAACTTCCTCGCGCTCCGTTCCGGCTGTAATACGCATCGAATTCGTTTCTTTTTCGGCGACCCTATCTCCTCGAACTCGTTAGATCGATCATTAGGGCGTAATACACGCGATCGCGCGTTCGTTCGTCATGGGAAACACCATTTTCGGGGATTGTTCGTTAGGTTGCCGTCTGATCCGGGCCGTCTGAAGGCAGCCGCTTGCCGCTGCGACGCACGCGACGCCTTAGGAATCGACGGTGGAGTCGGATATGGACGCCATCTTAGTTACGTTAGCCGGCGATCGAATTATCTTTCGTTGTATTCCGTTAAGATCACGGCGAGAATTGTACCGTTGTCACCGGCTTTGAATCACGTCGACCCTCGTTGCGCGTACTTTTACGCCAACATGCTCTCTCGAGAGAGGTCGAGTGGATCGTCATGACGAGAATGACGGAGCGCCATTCGGTTCGGCGACGTTTTTTTTTTTACTCCCGATATTTGACGCCTTATATGGCATGGAGAAATCGGAGATATGCTATATCGCGTGGCAGCTTTTGCTCGCTCTCGTACGTTCTATACTTTTCTTTTCTTTCCCTTTTCGCAATGTTCAACGGTCTCCGGTGCTCTCATGCTCGAAATCGCGATAAAGTTTGATCGTAGTCGCGAACACGCGCCCGCGTGGTTCTTTTCTCCGTGGTTGATGCATAAGCTGGGGCGAGCACACGCCCTTTGACAACTGAACCGGCTACGGTTGCTCTCGATATTGTGCCCAACCCCCGTCGTACGTACTACATACGTTTACGCGATAAATAACTCGAGCGACGTTGTACCGCGGGGCAAGCAACGTAATTAAGAATGCGGGTTAGATTTTAAATGGACTGCGACTTTTGGTATACGCGGAGGGAATTGAAACTTGAACGTATATTTCGAGCGGGACTATTTACATCAAATTGGCAGTCACTCGGTACGAAGCGGTTGTCATTCCTGTGGAAATTAATTACACAGAATATTATTCGTTGACGCTTATTTGTTGCTCCATCACATCTGTGGAATGCAAATAGATATCGTTCTGGTGCGGTTAGTCTTTCATTATTCGCTATAGCCTCGTGTAACTCTATTTTTCCCCATTGTTGCATGCTTAACCTTACGGTAGTCGCGCGACGAGAGGTTTTATCACCTCGATACACTTTTTATCACCGTCCTATGCGTTTCTAAACCATTTCGGAAACTCGTAACTCAAAAATAGAAACACGAACACGACAAAAAAAAATCACCTCCTGGCATCGGTGAGCGTTTTTAGTTATAAACCAGGATCCTCGGTTACGTTCGATTATACCAGAAATTTATAAGTTTCCAGAAATTAATAGCAAATCTGTTTCGTGGTACCAAACGATTACTCACACAGTAGAAATACCAACGGCGTTAAAATAAACCAACATCGATATAAAGCACATCTTTCAAGTCAAGGATGCAATCCAAAATCTATGCTAATCAATTTCGTCGACCACCGGACGCGATATCGAGAACCCCAACAAACATGTGTTATCGATTCAGCACCGCGATCGATTCATTTCGTTAGTTTGCTTCTCGCGTCTACGTTACGGGAGTAGGAATAACGTATAATCGTCGGTTTTAACGTAAGGTGGGCGTTTGCTCTGTTAGTGGGGGACCGTGAACTCTCTTTTTCTCCCCCTCTCTCTTTCTCGGTCATCGAACAACTCCCGAGGTCTACTCTTTTCGCCAAGGCCGACGGCCCTCTTTCGTCTTTCCGTCCTCGTGTGACGTCCCTCTCCATATCTTTCTCTCTTGCCGCCCCTCCCCTCCTGCCCCTGTATTCCTTGCACTCTCGAGTCGTGCGTATTTGCGTAACGAACGACGAGAGAAGGCCTCTTCTCCGTTCCGGAGGCCACCGCATTCTTTCCGCCGGCACTCTTCTCGCCGATTCGCGGTCTCGTGCCCGTCGTCTACTCCGTACGCCATTCATCCCGTAACGCTCGTAACCCTAGGCGCCCTCTGTAGTGTTTTCTTTTGCCATTCGTTTAGTTACGCTTTTTATACTGGCGAAACCTTGTCGGTACGCGGTGCGCCGCGCGTAATAAGCTGCCGTACGTTTATCTCCGTTTATCTTCGTTTGCGCGAACTCTCGAGCTGCCGTTCATCAGCCGACGAATTGTTACGGACGGATATGTATCTTGCTATTCCGAGCAATTGGTTTTTGGGGTTAACGTAATGCACCGTTTCATTGGATTAACCGATATATCGGTGCAGTAATATTACAGGCGTTTGGGGATGTTTCTGACAGATTCGTGGATAGGAACGTATTTGTGGTTTTTATTGGATTATGTATTTGATAAAAATGCGGGAATACGTTTATAGAGGATGTGCAATCGAACGATTTCAATTTCACGGTGTATTATTACAATTAAAGTCTTTCTTTACAAACGTATTGACAGGAAGTCAAATTACATTATAAGCCAATAGTGTGGGCTGATGCGTTTACCAGTAGCTTGTATTAACGGAAAACAAAAAGCTTTATGTACGTCGTTCAGTTTTTCTTGTAATTAATTATTCACTTTGGAGGGATGAATTAAAAGCTCACGATGGACCTTTGCTTTGTAATCCTTGTTTGTACGTATTTCACCGGAAGGTGTTCGGTGGCCCTTAGACGGGAGGCCGTTTAACAGGAAAGTTGAATAACAAAGAAAATTAATTACATGCTACGTTGATGCAGCAGATATATCTGCGCAAGTTTTTAATAAACACTTCAGTCCCGCCTACGCGTACGCCTTCGTACATTAAATTATCATGGGCATACGTTTCTTTTACACTTTTTCTGTTTTTTTTTTTTTATTTCTAACTCCACGCGTGAATCACGCGAAACCTTTTCAGCGTCGCTTATATGTAGGTGCGTTTATCTTGACCAGGAAATCGGTCCTGTGACGTAACACCGTTGATTCTCTCGAAATGTATCACGTATGGAGATAATTGCATTCATTTGATAAGACTAATTTTCATCGTAGTTTTCACATTGATTGGAAAAAAGATAGCACTCGATTCAGGCTCTTGTAAATTGAACGAGGCATTCGACGCTCGCAGTTTTATCGCGAGATTCGACGCTAGATTGACGCGAAACGTTGTCGACTGTGTAAATGCATTAGCGATTTACATGGGCGATCATTAATTTGTCGTTAGCTTACTTTCAATGCGATTCCTGAAAGCGTAATAATTTGGAAAATTAATCTTCCAATAAATTTTGAAATTACTACTAAATTATAGTTACGTGCAGTTTAGCGTAATTGTACTAAATTGTCCAATTTTGTTTTGAAAATAGTGTTTCATTTCTTGGGTGTAGTTAAAAGGCAAACCGGCCTAGTTCGCGTACCGCGAGGACTTGTATTTCTTTTGGCCGAAATTGATTTGGTACGTTAAGGAATGTCAATGATGCAACGTGACCGATTCATGGCAGTCCTTCGATCGGTGAGATACCGATACCTGGACGTCCTTTCCTGACCTTCGCCCAGTAAATTTCCTTCCGATCTCTGAGAAACATTTATTTACCGTCAATGGACAATGATGAACACTCTTTTCATACCTATTATCGTACGATTTATCGCGTACCGATAAAACCTGGTTAAATTGGAGCTATGATTAATTGTCAATCCTTCCTTTTTTTGCGATACCATGCAAAGGCCGCAAATGTGACCGGACGAAACAGAAAATCCATGTTGGAGGTATTAAGTATTAAAGTGATGCAAACTGCGCAATTGTAATGATTTCGTTGGAAATAACAATTACGTTGTTACCCGGTGTGAACCTTTCTCCATTGAGTTTATTACAAATACTGAAAATCGTATATTTGAAAGAATTGATTTAGTAATAACAATTGCTCGTTACAAATAGTAATTACTCATTGCAAAGTAAATCGTTTTATGAAACGTGTGTTGGTGTTACTCGAGCAATTGGAGCTACGTGCACAAAACGCGAGAGTATATTCGCGCGTTGCATTTCGTTAAATATTATCTTCCAAATTCTAAATCAGGTACTCAGTGATGCTCGTTATAGAGGTGGAAAGACTTTGGAAGTTAATGGCAATCTCGTTCCACTTGGTTAAGAGGGTGAATAACTTGTTCAGCGATACTTTGTCCGTTATGGTATTAGAGCCATTTCTCTAGGTAAACTGTGAATAATAACACCGCACACTCGGAACTTTCCACGAAACGGGGGACAGTTGCTTCGCTAGAGTCTGTAATTAATTTCCCACGGATCGGTACCTTCTCGCAAATTTATCATATTTAGAGCCAGTCCGTCGAGATCCCACGAGCATGGATCGCAGGGTAAAAGGATTTACGTAAGAACGAGAGAAATCATAGGAAAAATATCGATCTACGCGTAATCCGTTACGTAAATGGAGCGAGGACAATTTGCTAAATTAATCAGTGGGATATCCTAACGCGGAGAGTCCAGCAAGGATATCGTACCGAGTTTCTACCCGGATTGAAAAATATACTTGCTGGGCGGAGATCTCAATGAATTTTTTCCAAGGTCGTTCTTTTACGAGCATTATGAAAAACTGAAGATTATCGCGCGTTCTCCTGTGTTTAAAATCTGTGAGATCACGAAATTTTTAAAATATGATAAATATAATTTACGGGAACGAAAGGAACTTTGCCAACGGCCGGTAGTAGAATTTCAGAACTTACGAATGAACCACTGACGTTTGGCAATTTTCATGAAACAACGATTTTACAAAATTTCGCGAAAATTCATGTTGTAACCGTTTGGAATGACCCTGTACTCGCTTCAAGTACATCACGAAACTACGTATTTATTAAAGCGTCGTTAGAGCGAAGTCTTTCGCGAGTGAGTCAACTGTGAACGACCAAACCCGTTTCGCGAAGTTTCGGGAAGGAACGCGCGTTCTTAATAAAGTACGCATTTAGAAAAACGGAATAAATAATCGCGAATGAGTCGTTCCATGTCGAATGTTCAAAGTCCATGTGCGAGTAATCATGGATTTTGATAAACTTTCCGAATATCACTCTTGACGTCGAATACCAAGGAATATAATTAATTTTTAGTTATACGCGGGAAAAGATACGATTGCCGTACCCAGGTAGCAAGACCATTTGCCAACCATATTAATAACACCAAATTATTAAATTGTATTATTAAACGGTAGTTAGATCGTAATATACACGTTAAATTAGTTGCAACAATCGGAGCAGTTTAATAAACATATCCTGATATCGGTTAATATTTTGATACGTATAATTAACAACGTGCAATATTTATTCATTCTAAAAGCCCCTTGCGTTAAATAATTTATACTCATGAATTCTGTTTTTAATATAATATATAATAAATTATTTCGTAATAGCAACGATTTACCAACGACGCGATTCTGATGCTTTTACCTCACCATCGAATCACCTTTATCGTAATCAGTTTACAATTCTGCGTTACAAACACACGGATCGGCTTACGTGCGCGTTTTTTTTCTCCAATCATTCAAACCCCGTGCGCAATGTTCTCTTTAAAAATCCTCACGAAAACGTATTAAAAATAATTGGTGTCTCGTTTTCAGTATCCCAATCACTTGTAATAGAACGGCCCGTGCATCAACCACGTTTCCCAGTTCCCTATTCAAACGATTTCGAGACTATACCTTACATTGAGCTTCCGTAAATCACGTTCGCTCCATTTCTGTCTAAACAAAACGAGAGAAAAAAGAAGGGGGGAATTTCGTGTCGAGCGATCGAGCATCACGGACGGAAAAACATCCCTATATTTCGTCGTCCCTCCACCGATCTCTTCGCAATTACGGACATTAAGATGACCCAGTTCCCGACGGGGTCCTCGACTGGTCTCATTTCGGTCGTGTATTCACCGGAAACGAAAGCAAGTGTGGGAATACGCGCGAGTGGAGAGACGAGAGTCAAGGCCCCCGCCCCCCCTATCCCCGTTTTTGCCCAATCATTGCGCAACCCCTTTCGGGTAGCACTGTTCAAGCTCCCTAGGGTGTGGGGGAGGGGGGGGGGGTCCCACCACCGTGAAAGTGTCGACGAAAGAGGGTAGCTTTTACCACTGGGGTAGGCCTTGCCACTTAGAAACGCTCTTCGAGTGCCAGCGGACGTAAGTTATATGTCTAAGCGGGTACGTAGGTAATTAGTCACTGTTCACGGAGAGCGCGAACGCTTTTCTTCGCCTTGCATCTCTTCGATATAGAATCGTGCATTGGTAGGATGGCAGAGTACGCGAGTTATAAAGAAACGGGGAAGGATTTTCTTTTTATTCTCTTTACGACGTGGGTTTCTTAAGGATTCGTGGTTTCGATGTAAAGTGAGGATAAGTCGAGAACACGTTATCGATATTCCCGCGTATTCCTGGTTTCATTCGAGCGAAGGAACCGTCGACGGATATTAGTTTTGCAACTTTCCAAATTTTCGGTGAAACGCTGTTCTCCAATTTCCACGTGTTGCGCGTCGGTGTTCCTCTCTATTTCTCTTTGTCTTTCCGTCCCTCTGCCCGGCCGTGTCAAGGTTAACTCGCAAATCATTATTCGCGGAGGAATAGTATCGCGCTGTGTCATCTCTCGTTAATTAGTATTCCTAGGGACATCGGTTAGGATCAAAAGCTTATGGAAACCGAATGCAAGGATAAATTGAAGGGTAAGTCGGGATAATGTGTTTACGATAACCAACGGGTTACACGAGCGCGATCGAATGAAATTCGCCGAGCTTTCCGATCGAACAATGCTGGGAATCGCATCTGCCTGACCCAAATCCCGATCGTATTGTCGCTCAGTAATATTAAAAACTGCGCGTTCGAGGTTTCTTTTTTTACCGACGCTCATCCACTCGAAGCAACCGAGTATTCGTCTCCTCGTAAATCTCATAACTAACTTCTGTACGCGAAACGTGGAATACTAAATTCGAACGATACACTTTTGAAGCAGACTGTACACCATTTATACATACGAATACAATGGGTGAATACACGCGAAATAACCTAACGCGTAGCTTCCCCACCAGTTCGCGAGTGAAATTCGTAGAATCGTTTCGTGTATCGCGTACGAGTACGACGTCGGAAATTCAATTTCGCTCGATAATAAGATCTTACGGCAACGTCGCGTGCCTCGCCCAATTCTTTCATGGCTTTTGCCCGAAGCGTGCGTCGCGACGCTCTCGACTTTCCTAAAATACCTTCGCCGGCAAGCTTCCATCCACTCTTTCCCTTACGGAATTAAAATCCTCTCGTCGCAAACGTTGAAAGAAAGTTACTCGCGTATTAATGCACGACCGTCCCACGGTTAATTTGAGAACGATGTAACCCCCTGCTAATGAAATGAGATTTTGCAGCGGGAGGTCCGCCTTATTCTTCGCTTTCCTCCTCGGTAACCAGAATAAAACGTTTTCTGGCTTCCCTCGCCCATCGTTTTTCTCCCTTTTTCACGTTCGACCCAACCTCCTCGTAGGCTCACCCGGCAAAACCTTTTGCGTTTCTCGGCCGGAAAATTTTGCGCGCAATTATCGACGGCAGAGTAGACATTGCGAGATAATACACGAATTATTCCATCGTGGCACGGAACGCGCGGGCGAACGGGCCACGGATGGGAATTTAATTAAGTATTAATTAAAACCGTGCGATTTCTCTTGCGGAACCACTTATTTCCAGTTTATCGCACGAATTCCTCTTTACTTTGATAATCGACGTTGCGATTCTTATTGATCCGGTCGAGTCAGAGGTCGAAAATAAATGTAATATCGTTTCTGGTGTTCGAAACAGTTTTGGGAACCAAAATGACGTTGTAACTGCTACAGACGTATCGCTTCTGACTCATATCGATTTTGGTTTCGGTCCTTCAGAGCCGATACTTACCCATTATTTCGTTGCTGTTGTAGAACCGACATAATATCGGTTTCAAAGAATCGAAACCAAAAATCTGTATAGGCAAGAACCATTATATCCATAACGTTGTAACATTTTGTCGGTTGCCATAACTATTTCAATCAGAACAGATATGTAACAGTTTGAAATGGTTATTTCCCAAAAAGTTTCAATTCCTGAATCAAATTTGACTCACCCCCTTTAACGTGGGTTAACGATCTCCATGAAAATCACGATGAAATGTACCCGCAACGATGTCGAAGATTTATTTCCGCGCCACGGTTTCCGCGTATCGCTCGTTCGAGTCACGAATCATGAACGCGGTACACGTCATTCCGCAATTGCTAGAAAGACCGCGCTCGCCTCTCCTCGAGCGTCTCTCTTCGGCCGCAGCTACGCTCGCGACGATAAAGAAAAGTGAAAGAACGACTACTAATAATATCGCCCGCGTCCTTCGAAACAGTTCTGTCCTGTAACGTCACTCGGCATCTACGCGAGGACTTTTAAATACAGTGCCCCCCCCCCCCTCCCTCCCTCCCTCCCTCCTCTTCTTCGTCTGCTCGTTTTAATGGCAGAATTAATCTTTCGCGGTCGAAATATATTCCTTTGTTCCCCGTCTTTATACAAAACGTTACGTGCGCACGTTAAAATTCGCGCCTAATCGTGCAACATTGCGATGAGATGAGAAATTATAAATCAGGCGAGCGCGTCGAATGATTAACGAGAGAGTTTAACGAAACAAGATGTATACGCCATTGTACGTTCATATACATAATTGCGTAAAGTGCGAGACTTTTGTAAACATTGCGTAGATACATCGGTGTTCGTATTTGACAAAATAATTGGTTTCTAGCATGCCTCGTTTGCTTCACACTTTGCACCTAAAGTGCAACGTTTATGCTCCTCCTTATCGTATAATTTTGCGTTTAATCGTTCTCCAACAATGTTAAACCGTACGCGATGTATCCCGTATCATTTATTCCTGCGCTATGCTCGTAGTCGCCGGCGAAACCGGTGATGTTCGGTTTCATTCGATACACGCGCGCAAGAGCGTTAACATGCGATACATGTACGCGTTTAATTGCACGTTTTAATTATACCACTATAATCGCGACGTCCTTCGATACTTTGTACCCTGTAATTTTCTTCGTACGTTTCGATAGCTCGAAATTAAATCGAGAGGATTGGATGGAAAGGGGATACTGCTGTTCGGAAGATCGGGGCTTTTGTAGACTCACAGGTATTTGAATGCGATTAAGCGCAAGGTAAATCGATAGATTCGCGGAAACTGTTAAAAAATGGGGTATAATGTAATATATCGCGGAGAGATTCATCCTTATAATTCGTCGAGCCCCCTAATTCATGTTTTTGGATTTTATAGAAAAATGAAACACTTTTGTGCTGCAATTAAAATCTTGGTGTCACCCCACGAGACTTCGAATTAATATAGTGCTCTGGAAATTACAAGTTTTTATTTGCCGAGTAAAAAATTATATACATTTTCGAGCGAGAACTAACAAAAACAATAAAACTGAGAAATATTAAGCGCGTTTAAACGGTAACCACGTAACGCATCGGACCCAACGGAATGGCGCGTCAAAAGAAGGAAATGCGCGCGAGCGTTGCATTTCAAAATGTCAAAACCCACTCGACGCGCGAGAACCTAGCGGAAACAACGGCATCGAGTCCAGCACGACACACGAGCGTGTAAACCAGTCATGCTCAGCATTTTTTTCTTCCCTCGCCACATATGTACAAATGTTTGGTATGTAACGAGATCCGCAAAAAAAAAAAAAACATTTAAATGTGTCCAGGCGTTTATTTAAAAATTAGTATGATTTTTCAGGCTGCGACAAACCGTGTCTTGAGCGATTTACACACCTTCAGTTAAAACTGTGTGATTTGACTGTACAGAAAGCTTGTAGCACGCTTTACTCCGTTGAGTATGGCTTGGTATACACGGTTAACGCACTGCCAGGAAAAAGAGTATCGTTCGTGGCTCCTTCGACGAATGTTGAAACGTGTTTTCCCGTGACACGTATAAATCGCTAGGGCCAACTTCGTTTAACCCTCCCTTCGGAGCGACGCTAAACGCGCTACATCCAGGAAAACGCATGCCGGGCATACGTAGGCGCGTACGCGCGTGGACATTCCCGAGGAGGACGTGCGTGTGTTCGTGCGTGTTCCCACGTCGACGAGCACCCTCCCTCGTAGGTGTATTTGGCCCTCTCGCGTGTGCGAGGCAGCTTGACATCAGTCGCTATTCCAAGACGGGTGACGCGCTAACTCGAGTCCCTATTATGCGTGTAACGGTACGGTCGTGTGTTGGTGCACGCGTGTAACGTAAATATACCTCTTGCGTGCAATTTCTACACGGGCACCCGGGGACGAAAGACGCTCCGCGTTCATTTTCATTTTTTTTTTCCCCTTCCGCTTTGGGGAAATAGGCGGGTACTGCGCACCAGTTTACAATTTTCCAACGGTTCGTTTTGACGCTGAAAGGAATTATTTCGAACGCTTTCAATTTTTGGTATTACGTATTTTTCTAGATGCGATTTTTATTTTTTAAACTTTTCTGCGGATATTACCGGGGATGGAAGACGCGCTGCATTAATTTTCATATTTTTGCCTTCTGCTTTGGAAAAATAAGCGTGTACTGCGCACGGGATCACAATTTTCTAGCGGTTAGTTCTAACGCTGGAAGGAATTATTTCGACCGCTTTCAATTTTTTGGTATTACGTATTTTTCTAGATGCAATTTTCATTTTTTATGTTTTCTGCGGATATGGCCGGGGATGAAAGACGCGACGCGTTAACTTTCATTTTTTCCCCTTCTGCTTGGGAGAAATAAGCGCATACTGCGCACGAGATCACAATTTTCCTACGGTTCGTTTTAACGCTGGAAGGAATTATTTCGACCACTTTGAATTTTCGGTATTACGTATCTTGCTAGATAGAATTTTTATTTTTAAACTTTTGTGGGAACACGATTACGCGAATCGTACGTTCCTCGCGTGAATCAAGACCAATATAACTTTTGAAGTTTGATCCTCATTCCCACGATAAACGTTCGATTAATTTGCGAGAACAGACTTCAACCTCGACCGTGTGATTCTCAAATTTGATACTTCCTCGAGTAAGTTTATTTAAAAATGTTGAAATGATCTCATCATTTCTTTAAGAAACGATTAACCAGCATCAAAGGAATCTAAAATCCGTATCGAAGTATTATTTTCCGACATAACGACGAACGCGTTCATTTTTAATTATAGCGCGCGGCATCGCTGACAGAAGACGGCGCGTACCGGCAGAGATTGAATTTGGAAAACGAAATGCCGGTGTTTGCCGCGAGACGACACTCGACACGATGGTCTTTAGAGCGTCGAATAACGCTTCATAATTAGTCTCATTTTCTAAAACGTGTCGTTCGGTAGAACCATCCGTCGGAAGTAAGGAGAAAATGATGGATTTAACATACATTTGTATTTTTATCGTACGAAACGGTTCCTCGTAACTGGGCCACGATGAATATCGCGAGGACTAGATGGAACGGGTAATAATTCTTCCTTATCGTCGCGGTTATAGTCACCAACTATATCCTATACGTTCCGTTCGTGTCTTCGCGATGTTAATGCTCGAATGCCACCTATCTCTCCCTCCCTCTCTTTCTCTCTCTCGAATGGAAACGTTTTTACTTCCATACCCGGTATAGCGTTAAAATCGCGTTACACCGTCGACGTGTATCGAAGTATTTCCAATTATGGAAACCCGCGGTAACGCCTTCCTGTCGATCAATTTCTCAACAACTCAAAATTTCGATCACGCGTAATTTAACTCGACCGTGAACAGTAGATTTCTCTCTCTCCCGTCAAATTGCTAATTTCGAGCGAATTTCAGGTACGAATTTCGACGATATTTCACTTCGGACGTTCCGTCGAGTATTTTCACGTCCGCAGCGATCGAAAATCCAAAATTACCGAGAATTATCGCAGCCTCGAACGAGAGAGACGGTATTCGGAACGCGAACTTGTTTTTCCCCACCTCCGCGAATTCTCCTCGCGTAGGATTTCGTCGTAGGTGAATGAAAGCATCGGCCGTCGGTAGAGGCGCGTTTAGTAGAGACGAGTGAATGGCAGTAGTAATGGCGTGTGCACTTGGTGCGACAATTGCGTAAGGTGACCGACACCAGAATAGCGTCTTTATCGGTGCGTCCACAAATCCGACGAGCGTGTATGCCCCCGACTCGTACGTGCGTGAGCGTTTTCCGTGCGATTCGCGTAGAATGGGCGAGAGCGTGTGCGGGTGATACGCGTGCGACGACATAGCGCGTGATATACGGTAGCCTGCTGCTTTGTTATTGCATAATGGGCATGTATACGTGACGTTATTAACGTATTCGTGCAATCTGACGTTTTATAAAATTAAACGCGATAATAATAATTACGCGTGATAGGATTCGCTGCGTAATCGAACGTCGGGAATCTTATCGCGCGTATTCGTATAACGTTAAGCCGTGTACAGACGTGTAATAGTTAACGTGTCGCGCGATTGTTTTTACGCTATTTCGCTAAAGGACTTTTCAAGTTACGGCCAATGTCGATTTATTCGTGCGTGAATTTTTTCGGTTTGGGGTTCACGCTTGCATTCGGACGGGAGAAATTTCGATTTAAGGATCTCTGAATGTCTATTCTTATATTTCTGCATTTTCGATGCTCTTACGCGTAATAGAAATTTTATCCGATCGAACGTACGGATAACTGGTGCACCGATATCGGAAGTTGATTGTGTTTTGCAATCGATCGTAAAGGGCGGACGGGTTTGAGAGAAAGAAAGGAATACAATGTTTGTAAGTTTTGTTCCTCGTTTTGAGAATTGATAAATCGATGAAAGATCGGCTTACGAACGAGTAGAGAAAAGGGTAGTAGATAGGAGCTGAAAGAGAATGTATCGTAGCTGATGGAACGATCGATCGTTCGTCCGGAAATGAGACACTCGTCCTAGAAATAATCCGATTAGAAGCGGAGGAATATAGGGTAAAAGCCAGACAATCGAAGCTTCCTAGGAAGAATCGTGGAACAATCAAGGAAATGATTTCGAAGTAGAGCTCGAAGTAGAGATAGTTCCGAGTAGCGCCTTTCGTCTACAATTTGAGAGTTTTTCTTCCAACCGCGAAATAAACCGAATTGGAAAACCATCAAATAAACGACCCGTGAAAATGCAGTGGATCATTGAAACGTTAATTATCAACGCTTTCTGATTCTACAAACGTGAATAATAAAAACTTACACGATTATACTCGATTTGGTTATTATTTTAATTCAAGCGTGCTCTATTATTTTGGAGTTTCTCATCGTCTCATTATATCACCTTAATTTACAAAAGAAGTAAAAACAAATTAATACTACATTTTAGACGATCCTATCCAGCCAACCCTTCTTACGTTTGAGCTGAACCCTTTTAGTGTCGACCGAAAAAATTGTACCTAAGCGAAAAATACAGAGCCAAGTTCACGCACGCTACTCAATAAAATTAAAGATTTTTAAAACCTACTAACTTTACGACAAATTATTTCGGAACATTCTGTGTCGGTTTATTTTAAAACGCGAAGCTTCTACTTTGCCCTATAGCGAGCTACTTTTCCCAACGAATTTCCAATTTATTTTAAGACAAAGATCACACACGATGCGAACAGTAAGCCGCCATCGTACGTGCAACGATACATCGTCGTTGACACTTTTCGCGAGTATTGCTAACAACGATATATCGTTGTTCACCGTCGTAAGGGTTACTGTAAATAAGGTTCTCACGTCGATAGAAACGCAACATATTCACCCAAAAATCACGAGAACCCTTTAAGTTGAGGGTTTCCCCCCTCTCGTCGCGCACGCTTTTACCTTCGCCCGCATTTACCGTCAACGAAGTCGATGTGCAAGAGAAAGCAAATTATTGTTTACCCCGCCTAGACTGCCGCACTCGAGTTTCGTCGGCGCATCCGAAAAAAAAGTCTAGATGAATTAATTGCGGCACGTGCGCGAGCGACAAACCTTTTTTTTTTTTTACTACGCCCTATCAGAGGCGTCTCCGTTTAGAGGGCAAAAGCCCTTGTACCCGACGAGGCTCGAGTGCGCACCTACGCGACACCTCCACACTACCACCTGTGGCTCTCTTACGGACACAAAGGATTTCGAGTAGTTTCACGCCACGGTCGCCCCGTTCCTTTGTGCCGTCGCGATCAACGCGAATCGAGCTCTTTTAATAGCGCCGCAAATTGATATTTGAAATTTGATCGAAAGCTGAAACTTCGTTCTAGTTACGACGAGCGATACAGCTTTGTTTAGAAGCGTTTCACCGTGTGTAGGATTAACGTGTTAAAAGAACGCAGTCGATACGATTGACCTAAAAAAGAGGTTGAAAAAGTGTGTTTACGGTCGAGCCGTTTGCAATCGTTTGACTGTTGGCTATGCGACAACGAGACAAGCTATTACCATTACTAAGAACTTCCTTTCTTTCATAAAAACGTCGGATATTTTGTGATGAACAAAATTTGAGAACAAACCAAACTTTCAAGGTTTATTTGGTAATAATTTAAAATTACAATTTGTCCAGTCTCTGAGAATGCGAGTTATTCGATTCGAATGGTGTAGGAGTTCCATTACAGTCCATAAATTCACGGTCGAATACAAATTAAGCTAGAAACACTCGTGCATCGTACGTTCTGGTTCTTGAGCCTTCGACACCTTAAGGGCCCTTCCCTTAATTTATGTTACTGCGTAGCGTCGCCTGGCCCACCGCGTCGTGCATGCTCTTATGTCTGATTTGTGTCTCCCGAAATTCCCTACACGTCCTTACATCTAAATTTATAGTTAAACGATAATCGATATTTATTTGTTTATCGGGGATTCGTGTGAGACTAATTTACTGATCGTAAAGTAAATCTGGTCTTTTTAAGAACAGTCCTTTTACTCACCCGTATATCGTACACGTTTCGATTCCGATAAGTAGAGCGGGGCTATTACAGGCTCGCAATAAGAAATTGCGAGGACCAGGGGTGTCTTTTTTCCCGTCCATTAACCCAAGGCAGACACACTGAGCGGCCCGACACGGATAATCTCGATCGTCGATCGTCGCTTGGCGTACAAATGGGGCGAGGAGAGACGTCTTCCTGGTCCGACGTAAATGCGTAGAATTTGGTTCTGCAACCGGTCGAAGCGTGTCCGACGGAGATCCAATTCTCAAGATCCGTGAGATACGTCGCACGCGAGATTTGCCATTCAGTGCTGGATCGTCGGATTTGTGGGTAACGCGTGATACTCGTGAGAAAAGTCTAAGTGATAACATATTCCTGGAGTGTATATTCTATATTCTATGTCGAGTGCAATTCAAAGAACGTCCTGCGGCTCTGCTATGCGCTAGGAAATATGTCCGCTCCTCGGGAGTCGTAATCCTTTCACGTCGTAAACGGTCCTAGGGCCCTTCGGGAGATTTACGGCGCCCCTGGTGCCCGACGTCGTTGGGGTTCGTCGGTCCACGCGCGTCACGCGAGAGGCCCACGTGGTAAAACGTGACGATCTCCAGGACGACGAAATCTATTTCAAAATCTTTATGTATTTAACCCTTAACAGGTCACGTGGAAAATGTTACAAATATAGTAGACATTTTTATAACATTTAAACCTTTTAATACTAATCCATATAATCGTTGCATATGGTTTTAATATCTAAGAACAATTATTTGTAACTCGCAAATAATTCCCAATTGCTTTATTTAAAAAATCGCATGCACCATAAGAAGACTGGGTCGATCTTGACTCGACGCGACCAGTTAAGGGTGAACGTTGCAATTTTCAAGAAACCATCTCATTTGTATTTCCTCGGCAATAACGGGGGGGGGGCTCGTGATTCCTTCGACGCGCCTAACAACGCGAAAACGACGTGGAACGAAAAATCGTGACGAACGGTGGAATGATGGTAAACGGGACGAGAGAAAACTGGGTGAGCGGGTCGATATTTTCTCCGAGAAAATCTCGTAACGTTAGTCTATATTCCCTCGTCGATAGACGCAGACGCTACGTGGCCATGTTTCTTGGTGTCTAGTCCAGAGCTCGGCGTCTCTGTGTGCAGGTGCATCGGGAGGGTGTGTATATGTCTACACGGGGAAGGCCGGTATATATGTAGCGATCGATTTATATTCCTACGCCAAGGGGGGTGTTCCAGCCCTGCGATTGGTCCTGTCGCGCGAGCCGTCGTCGTGGACGCCAGCGTCGCCAGCGACGTGTTTTCCAGCGTCGCCCTGAAAATTACGGATTCCTGGTCGCGCCTTGAGAGAGTCGCCGAGAGCCGGCTTTTTCTTTCCTTTTCGTTCTCTCGTGTTTTCGTCGTCGCACTGGCACCCTCGATACCTCGACCCGTTCGAGTTGCAGGGGGGTGGGGGGGCGGTTTTTAAGTTTCCAAGGATTTTTCCGACACGCTCAATGTTTCCTCGCCGGGGCATCGGAATGTTTACGGAATCTCGATAGCGTAAGCAAAAATAGTTTGCATTTACTATTGAAAATCAATGCGCGCGTCGGAACGAACTTGAAACTCTGGGCGGCGCGATAGAGTCGGCGAAGTATTGAGGGTCTCGTGATTTAGGTACGATTTGACGTGGAAAATAGAATTTCTAATTACCGTGACATAGGAGTATTTGCGTGGGAACGTGAATTTTTAATTTTACTACCTCTTTACTATCAGAAGTATCTCGATAGTTTTTTAATTACCAGATTTAATTCTGATCGAGATCATTCTAAATTTCGGCAGAAAAGTAGTATTAATATATGCGTAGGATCTAGATTTTCTAAATTCTACTCCTTATCACGAGCAGAAGTATCTCGATCGTTTTTGAATAACCGACTGTAGTTCGGACTGGAATAAATTCTAAATCTGCAAATAAAAGTCTGTCACCGACGAAACAGCGCAAATCCTGCGTCGCTCAATTAAATTTTAATACCGACAAAATTATGCGCGCATTAAAAAGTCCATAAAAGTAAAGGAGAAGACGCGCCAGTGTAAGGTCAGTGTCGCGACAGTTCCGCTTCCGCGATTCCCGATGCCCTCCCCCGTTATTGTCCGACTCGTTGACACGAATACTCACCGTTCTTCCTCGCGAAAAAGCGCATTCAAGGCGATTCGTCGCGCGAGACGGGAATCTCGTTCAGGGCCAGTTTGCCAATTAAACCTGCCCGTGGCTTATCGGATTTCGTCTCTACTCGAAAAACCATCCAATACGCCAATAACCATTGTCTTTGCCAATGTAATAATTCCCCATTCCGATCCTAAACCCTACGTACGCGTGGCTTATGCAACGTTCGTCATTTTTACAGACGTGTCGACCGAACTCTGATAAACGATAAACGAAATCGTAAATTCCCTACGACGGATCGTAACTCCGCCGTACGGACGGAAGATATCGATACCTCTCGGTCCACGGTGAACGGCGTACAGACGTCGATAACGAAATACCGAGATTGTAAAAAAAAAACCTCCCTCGCTCTCTCTTCGGTATACATATATAAAATAATAAAGTCGCAACGACATTAGAACTATAAAACTCCATTAGAGCGCTAAGTCGGAGGGAGTGGACGTAAAAATTTAAACACCGGTTGAAAAAGTCACTCTGTTTCGCCGACGGTCTCCAGTCTCGGAACAAAAAAGAAGAAAAAAAGAAAAACTCGCCTCGGGCTCGTTAAATTTGTATTCGAGACATCGAACTTCTGCTCTATGGGCGCGCGTGCCGCGTATCGCAAATGAAATCCTCTTTCCACGCGAACGGGCGGCTTCTCTCGCGGTATATCACGGTTTTAGTTTTGTACTCTCGAGCGGACGCTATTCGCGGTTTCTTTCATCGGTTCGCGAGACGCGCCTCGTCTTTTCCGTACGAAGACGCCTCGCGCAAATCTGCACAACCGGGGCGGAAAATGAAAATGGCCTGGAGTCGCGCCGTGACGCGCGAACCGCGAGCTAATATTGATTTACTCGTTACTAACCTAGCGTACGCGCTTTGTTGCCCCGAAGCAGGGCATATTAAGGTTTGCCGCGCAAACGACGTCATCTGCCTCCACCTCGAAAACCGTGCCGTACGGAGAATCGAACGTCTGGCACGATTGGTTAACAAATCTCCGTCAATCCTCCCCCTCCTCTTTCGGGGTGGTTGGCGCCAAGGGTTTAATTAAGGCGAGCGATGCATAACCTCGCGAGCGAGCGATTCGTTTCGAGTTTGATCGATTTCTGATTTCACCCCCGTCGAGGGGATGGATTTCTTCGAGACGACGCCGAGCGACGATTTATCGCCACGAGGTGCTCGAGTTATTTAGCTTTTGGATTTTTGTCGCTTTGCTTCACATTTGTGTTTTGTGGATTGGAAGTTCTCGTTGTTTACTGTTTGGGTAGATATTTTTTTTGTTGGTTCTTGTTGAATCTGTGTTCGAATAACGAGTTTGCGTTTTATTCGATTCTGAAGTTATTGGAAGAAACAGGCATCTGTTTCTTCCGTATACCTATCGCAATGATAAATATATGCTTTTAAACGCGAATATCAAGATAGGAACGTCGAGCGTAGTTTACCGATATCTACGTATCTGGATGAAAAAAATATTCAAAGCTCCATTTTTTCGATATTCGTTCCACTTTTAAAATAATATTTAAAATAATAATTTAAAATAATATCAGCCTCAAAAGAAAATACATTTAGTCTAGTTTATTCGTACAGTTCACCAACCCCAGTTTTTTTTTGTTCATTTCTCATTTTCTTATCTCCACTTTCTTCCGCTAGAGATCGAAGTCTCTGGGATGTCGTTGGGTGACGTTTGATTAATTTAAATTCTCTTTTACGCATTTAGGTCGGATCATTTGATTCTTCCGACTCTCGCCCTTCGGATGTAGGGGATGAAAATTCTATGTCGGCTCGATAAATAACCTCGCAGTTCATTGGTTCCCCTTCGATGACATACAGGATTCCTCGTTGCACGGTTGCGAGAAGGACAGGAATTTATAGAGAATATTTATGACGCGCGTGGGTATCCCGTCCTTTCGTTCATCCCGGTGCATTTTATATAATTTTTTTTTTTTTTAGTTTCATTTATAAAACTTAAAGTTAAACGTGAGTGGTCGCGCTCGTAGCCTATATTAGTCGGAACTGGCGAGAGGTTGGAGCGTTCATCGATTTTATATCTGACCTGGTTCGCCTTATGTTATTTTTTTTTCATTTCTCTTTGTCTTTATTGGAATTATCCAAGATGCGGTCGATCTTTACACACCGGGAACGATCTTACGATCAATCACGTCACATGGTAATATTCATTTTTGATTTTATTATCTTTGCCAGGGGACGCGTGAAACTGCGATATCATTTCAATTCCATTCAAAAGGAACTTGAGAAACGTTGGCTCGGTTACGCGCGTTTCGAATGCACGCCAATGGCAGTTCGAATTCTATGGAGGCCCCCCGTTCGCCCCTCGTTGCCGATGACATTTTTCGGTACACGTAAAATCAATCTTTCCGCGAAATAACTCGCGCAATTCGAGAGATATTTGTGTCCATGATTTTGAAAGTGGTCTAAGTAAAAAAATAAAAAAATAAAAAAGGAACGTGTTGATCAGTTACTTTGCGTCACATTATTTAAAATCAAATATTGTGATTAAAAAACAAAACAGAAATACAACGTGACATAGACCACTTTCATAATCATGGGCAGATATAATATACGCTGACCGGTCTGCCGGCTCCCGAGTGGATTAAACAGTTTGGAATTTGTTAACTTTGTAGAAAATAATTGCTTACCCCACGGTGTCGCGTGTTCTTTGCGGGCGAAGGTTGTCGAATGAGATACTGTATTACCACGGAAATTGGTTCGTAAAACCGCCTTTATTGATTTCCATTACGCGACGCGTCGCTTACCCTCTCCCCCTTCTACGGGTGTTGCGCTCGAGACAGCTCGCACGAACATCACTCGCACACTCGTCCAACGAAAATGCTTTTTTAGGATCCATCCCCCCTACGTCTCGTCTCGAAGACGTAAAAAAAATATGTTTTTTTTGGTGGAAGTCATTGCTTGAGACCTAGGTAATTTTACCTATGTCGACGGAAAAAGTTTTTAAACTCTTGGTTCTTAGATTCTTTGGGAGTAGCACGTTTGAAAAGTTTTCAGGATAGAATTATTCGTAATCCGAATTTGTTACCGTTGAATAGCTTGTCGTATCGTTTCGAGAGTTTGCTCCGGATCGAATGGAAATGTCTGTTAGTCACTCGAAGCAGAGGATTTTGTTTTCCGGAGTCGCGAAAATTGAGCTTCACTGGAGCAATCGCATATGGTTCTTAAACTCGAGAAAGTAGTACGTTTAAAAAGTTTTCAGGATAGAGTTGCCGGCGTACCTCGTACTTGGCCCGAGACAAAACCTTGTCTCTTGATAATCTGAATTTCCTGTTATCGGATAGCTTGTCGGTATCCCTCCGAGAATTTGATGCAGATCGAATGGAAATGTCCGTTTGTCACTTGAGATAGTGGATTGCGTTTTCCGGACTGGTGCAAATTGCGCTTAAAGGAGCAATCGCACACGCAATTTGCGAGATTGTTCGTGCATAAAAACTAAAGGTGCAGCGGCATCACCAGAGGAAGCTTTAAATAATATTCCACCTCGCTAATAGTCTCTTCGTTCGTACAGGAAGAAAGCAATTGTAATTTTTCCAAGATCATCCCTCTCTGGCGTTTAATTAGAATCTTAATTCGCGTGCAACGATAAATACTATATCTCTGGTTTCCACGAAACGACGAGAAACACGGGACAATGGTAACTTAAGTTGCGTAAAAAAGAAAATAATGTTTTAAAATAAAATAAATCTCCGAGGTTCCAATGTAAATTCAATTATCGGTACGGGCTCGACCTAAAACAGTCGACTGTGATTTGCACGTTTACTTATCGTTCGCGCGGATACGAGGAAACAATAACGGCAAGAACGTCGAACAGATTTCCTACTTTTTCTTCCTGTCCGTAGAATTGAATTTCAGAGCGCCCCCTTCCGATTTCGAAACAGTCCTAGTAACTCGAATACAGTTATACAGTATCAGCGTTAAGTAAAACAGGCGGGAAGCGGCAGTTTGATTCGAGGAAAATATGTTACTGGCCACCAGCCCCGTTTGCAATATAAAACGTATTATCGTTTCACTCGCAACGCGGAAACGCTCGTGACAAACGAGGAGGAAACTTTAAACGGACTAACGGACACGCGACTTCGGGCAAAGCTCGTTTCAGTCGGGCAAAAGACTTGGGCGGTTGTAACCGTGCTTATAAGGAAAAACGCGCCGCGTATATTCACGCGGGATGAAATCGCCGCTTAAAGTTTCTAGCGCTCTCCTCATTGGACTTCGGTTTAATTGCATTATTTTTGTTAACGCGCAAAATTTGTTTTCACGTATTTTTTTCTGATAAACTCGTAATTGCTATATTGTACAGCTGCATACTATGAGTGTGAAATGGATTAAAATTGAATTTAACCCTTAATCCAGACGCAGAATACAGAATTGATATATTTATCAGAAAAAATACGTGGAGAGAAGTTTTATATGTTGTAAAAATGTATGTAGTTTAACCGAACTTCGATAAGAACAAGAATTGACGCTCCAGATTCTAAACGACGATATCTCGACAGTGAAAATACGTGACACGCGGCGTGTTTTTCCACACAATCACAGATATTTGTCTTTCAATATCGTAGCCGGAGCGCAGCCAGAAAACAGACATCCGAGAGTACCGTCGTTTTTTTTTATCCCTCGACTTTTATCCTACACTGAAATTCTTTTGCCAGCAGTGCCAAAGATGATATATCGTGTCGTTAATCCAAAGTCCGATGTTGCTCCGGTTTTTTTTAAATCCTTCGTCTTTATCCGTAATCAGTGTCCTGCGGATCCGATGCGGGGAAAACCTAAGTTTATTGATTTATTCCAAAATTCGATGTACAATTAGCGAGCGCGCGTGCTTCAACGAAAGTATTCTCCCGTGGAGAGGCAAGAGGATTCATTTAGCGATATCGGATCACGAAATCTCGGTCATCGCGAAGATGATTACGTTATAGATCACGACGAAAAGTAGTTGGAAAACCTATAATTTTGTTGGGAAAGTTAACTCGTTATTTGTTCGTGCTTTCATTGTACTACCATCGAGGGGGGGGGGGGGGGGGTGTATTTGGGGTAACGAATGCTGCAATTTACGTTCACTCGGATTATAACTGAAATATCGGAAACGCGTTTCGTTCGGAGTACGTATCGATTTGTGTTTCGACGGCGAACGATGGGTCAAAGTCACCGGAGACAAACGCTTTTAACACTTTTAACTCCCCCGTCAAACGCTTTTAATACTTTGGTAGCACACGATTTTAAAGAAAATAAAAAACCAAGTTGCACGCGAAGCATTGCCAACTGACTGAAAAACTTTAAATAAAATATTAAACTGTATGACTGCGTTATTTCAAGTTTTCGAGGTGGATTAAAATATGTATATACCGTCATGGATAAATTCCAAGCGAAAGGTGTGGGGTAGTTTTTAACTCACCTAACCACAAACAAAGCTGAAATGAAAATCGAGGGGAGTTTTCGATACGCGAGATAATTGTCATTTTTATGGATACGAATTCGCAGCAAACAATTGTCGAACGACGATTGGATTACGTACTCGCAGAATTGTGTACGCAGTTGCCGCAGTACGGGCAGAATTAATATGAGGTAACGCAGACGTAATGTCGATACAACGTTAAACCCATTATGTTTAAAACTCTGACGCACAAGCATACCGCAGAGCGGTAGAGGGATGATATGGAATTAAATTACATCGTTATGCAAACTTCTATATTTTTTTTGAAATCCTGGATGATTTACCTTATCTAGAATCTTCATTTTTAAGCAATTGCTCGTCAGCGAAAGTATATTACTCAGAATTTTCTTACGATTAAATACAGTCGAGGATGGGATTGAATCGACAAACAATTTTTAAAATAACACGGAAATCTGATCGTATCTCGCAAGTCGGAAGCACGGATCTGAAATCCTCGATCAAAATACTATAAAATTCAAGTTATTTCGTTTGGGAAGCAAGATCGCTGTATAAAAAAAAAGAAGTGTGATTGCCTCTCCCCTTCTCTCTCCCTCTCCTTCCGTACAGTTACTGCAACGAAACGAGCGAATCCTTTCTCTCGTTTTCAGCTCTATCTTTTTATCGGGCATCGACGGAAAATGGATATTTTTCTTGCTTCTTGTTTTATTTACACCGGCTCGTATCCTATAAAATTCTCCGCTCGCGCGTATTTCGTTCGAATTGAAATACGCGTCGAGCCGGCGAACCGATGAAAACGAAAGAAAAATTGTCCTATATCGCTATCGGCGCAGACTCTCCATAACTCGCGCGTTTATAAACGGGGCGAGAGCCGGGCATGCATTTAAATCGGATACGCGTCGCTTTAAATGCATTTCCGGCGATAATGGCGCGCTTCTTCGTACGGTTGCGTTATTTTCTATCGATTTACGACACGGTGCGCGCGGAAAATTTCTTTCGCGTTTCGAACGCGAACCTCGCGACGGGCGACATACGACGATTCCCGTCGATCGGCAACAATAACCGATCGCGATAACGATGTCGGCGAACGGGATGTCACGACGTTAAGCGGGGTACACGGCGAGAGAAAATATATACGATGAGACCGGTTAACACACATTCGTCCCGACGATTCAACGGCGGCGTTCATCGATTCGTAACGGTCGCCGGTGAATTCCTCCTCGGCCGTGGATGGTTTCAATGAAACACGCTCGCGCTATATCGCGTTCCGTTGACCCATCTGCGATAATTGCTCCGAACCGAAAGCGCCAACGACCCGTTAAGTGGGGTGAAAATTTCGCCGGTCTACACTCCCCCCTTTCGCTCTTCCATCCGCTTTCGGGGTTTCCAATTTTTTCTTTATTGTCCCTTTCCGTCCGTGCCAGTGACAGAGAGGGCCTACGGGAACGTAACCCTTTCGTTAGAGGGAACGATCGCGCGTACACTTGACTTAAAGGGTCACCGTGCTCGCGTTTTTCTGAAAACCAAATATATGTGCGTATAAAGTGCCTCCTTCGATGAACAAATCAATTCTTATACCCTCGAACTTCGATAGAGTAATCTTCGATTTTCTCGTTCAATTTTCATCGCCGTTAATCGACGCTCGTGGTAACGAGAAGTTTCGCACGGTGTTATGGAAATATTTTTCTACCCCCCCTCCCGTATCGATCAACTTCCGACGATTACGAACAACAGGGGAAGACAACGGAAGGGAGTTGTATTATCGCGAATAGGATGAAAGGCGCGGGGGTCGATCGAGGAAGGAAAAAAAGGGCGAGCCACTTAGGGGGGGAGGGTGTGACACGTTGGTCCTTTTGGCGAGGGCATGTAGAATTCCCGGAAGTGCGGAGCGGAAGGTAAAGCAGGGCATTTCTGCGGGGCTCACAATGGTGAAACCAGTGGAAAATGGTGGACAAGGAAGGGCGGGTCGGCTGCAGGGGTTGCGCGCGCCTCCGCAGATCAATATTTCATTTCAGCCTCACCAACCTCTATTTCTACCCCTCGCGTTTTCTCGCTCCTGCCATTGTATCACCGCATAATTACCTCTTACTCTGTGTTCCCGCAGTTTCTCTTTCCTTCCATCGTGTTTTTCTGCCTCCCCCGACACCCCCTCCGTATCCCCGTATCCACGATTCGGATCTTCCTCGTTAGGTATCTTCTTATTCTTCGAACGTATCGAGCAACCCATCGTTGCTTCGTCAGGATTCCCTCACCGCGAGGGATCGCAACTCGCATTTTTTTTTCTCTCTCTCTCTCGTTTATATCTTCCCTCCTTTTTTTCTTTTCTCAAATTGATCGGGCGAGCCACCGAGCGGCCGGGAGATGAATATTTAATCTGCCGACGCGAGTCTCGATGAGAATCGACGCGGTTTGCGCGATATAATACCCCCAAGGCCTCGAAACGAAAAAGTATCGACCGTTCGCGGAAATATACGTATTACTGGGTTAGTCGATTTTAATTGGCTCGGTGGGTAATTAGTAGAATTACCTCGATCCCCCGTTTCGACAACGTTCTGCGTTACCGGAGCCGCGCGAGTGTAGCGCAAAAACACACTGGCAATTACTTAATTAATTTTTCAACGTTAAGACATCTTCCGCTAATTGTCTCCCTCGTAAAAGCCCGAGCTCCCACCCACCCTCTTACACCGTAGTAACCACCGTGGGGCCTTCGTTCGTTTCGCGAACGTTATCGACGAAGATACACCGCGTGTGTTTCTCGTCGGTGCCTTTTCCTCTTCGATTTACTTACAAATTATTCTTAATGGAGGATCAACTCGCGAAATTACCCGTTTTACCGCTGGTGGCCCGCGAAACGAGAAGCGACGACTTCGATCTTATAAACCGAGCAAATTGTCCCCGTGTAATTACGAGGAAATCAAGTTCCATCCACGAACACCTGTCCGCTCAGCCACCTTATTGCCGCGCATCGATTCGCGGCTAACCGAATGCCACGAGCCTCGTGGAACCCACCTAATTTTTGCGGACTAAACTCCACGGTCGTCGACCTCGCTGTAAAAGTGGAGTAACGAAGTTTCGAGACGTTTAACGAGAACCTTAACCACTGTTTTCGAGGCAGGAGTAATATCTCTCTAAAGTTCGCGTACGATCTCGGTGCTCGGGATCGAATTATCTTTATATCAACTTCGTGGACAAGTATTCGTAATGAATTTAGGGAAGAGCGTCTAAGTCTAAACGATGTATTATTTACGAAAAGTACACGGTGTAACGTTCGTGAGTTTTAATACCTCATATTTTTTTTATCACCGTTTAACGAGGTCGAGGTCGATCACGTTTCTTAGTTTAGATATCTGGTCCGGCGTATGACGCTTAGCGATAAACGATTCAGCGGTACGCTGACGTTACGCTGACGTTACTCGTTAACTTCGACGGTCGAAACTCGTTAAAGATTTCGTCTCAATTACGAGAGAAAATGTTGCTCGTCCCTCGTATAAGAGTCCGTCTTCTCGCGTACATCATTCCCTCCCTTCCCCCGCCCCCTAACGCCAATGCCGTTTTTGTCCAACAATAACGACGATCGATCAATACTCGCAGATTATGTAGGTTGGCCGTTTGCACGCATTATTTATTTTCGAAACGATCTACCGGCTACGGCTCCCGGATATCACGTTCCGAAGCACGTGCTGCCGCGTCATGTCGAGAGTTCGATTTTGCGCGTTCGATTGATGCTCATTGTCCGCGCACCTTTCATTATCGTACGAAGGAAATCCGAGAGCTTCCGTTCGAACCGTATGACAATCGATTCTCGCCGTGGTTACTCGCGCCGCTCGAAGGACAAAAATATCGTAAGCGGTTAGCATTCGCGGTTACGTACGCTCCGAATTCTTCGGCAAAGTTATCGTAATTTTAACGCAAGCGATGGGTATAAAGCCACCAACCCCCGGCCGTTTCAGCGGGGAATATTTAAGAAGGGCAACAGTCCGCTTTGACTCGTCATAATATGAAAGGCGATACACCTCGGTAGGGTCTGTGGGAATCGAGTCCCCTGGGGTAGGTCAGCGAAGATAACGCTGCAAACGGAACGCGTAAAGTGGAGAATAGTTTCCGTGAGAGAGAAAAACTGGGTTTTGTTAAAAGGCTCCACTCGTATGCCCAGAGAATGCGATAGTTCTTTGTAAACGTAGCGCGTACGAGGCATTTCGCGCGAAATGGAGAGAACGTAGGGTCTCTAAAAATTAGTCCTGTGCATCGCGAGACGAGGCGATAGTCGCGAACGTACGTACGGTGGAAAATGGGGAGGAATAGAGAAACCTCGGAAAGTTCAAAGCGGAATATTACCTATTCGCGATGCTCGATCGGTTAAACGAGTCGATGCTCAACGGTAATGCTCCGGCTTGAAATCCACCCACAGATTCTCCGTGAAAGCAAAACGGAGGAGGATCCTCTTTGAGACGAGCGATCCTCCGTCGAAAATCTTGTTTTCCGCGCGGTCCCTTTGATTTATCAGGAGAAAAGATGTAATTCTGCGAAACGCGGGCGATTCGAGCGGAAGGCTCTCCGCGGGACGATAGTTTCGCACGTTTCTCTCAGAATTTTAATAAAACACCACCTCCGCGCGGTTGTTCTCGGCCCGAGAGAGAGAAACGTGAAAGGAATTTTCATTTTTCCTGCCTACGCGTCTCTTTCTTTTCCCTTCCGCGTTACGTTAATAAAGCGCGAAAGGCGGAGAAATTGTGTCGCGAAGGATCTTTACGAACTTCCCGCGGCGCGATCAATCTTCCGGATGGTGCAAATACTTTACGCTCGTCCAGGCATTTTGCAGGACACATTACCACCTCGCCTTGAAAGACGCGAGCGAGGATACGAAACTCGCGCGACATCAATTTTGAATCTCGCCAAAGTTCCATTCGCCGCGGGATTATATTTTGCTCACGGTTGGATAGCGATATTTTACTGATTTATTCGCCGAAGCGGCGGGAGTATCGACAATCTCCCAAGGAAATGACGGTGTCGCGAGGGTAATTATTCGCGGTTTTACTTGGAAAAGCTGGCGCGAGGGATGTAGACTAAGCTGGTAGGCGGAAAGAGAGGGGACTGGGTAGAGTAAAAAGAGAGCGGATGCCTATTTCTGTGAGTTAATTTTCCCATGAAATTGGCGTGGATAGGGACGGACGCCTGGAACGATTTAACTTCCGCGGTATAGTCCAGTTACATTTCAAATTTCCGACTTTACAGGTAGCTTAGCGTTGAAAAGGTCGCGCGGTTGTCGTAGTCAAATTTCACGATTTAGAGTGCAGTTTTACCGTTTCGGATACGTCGCTTTTAATGAATTAATTCCTTTTACCCCATTTCTGCCAATCCGCGAGACGAGATAAGGCGTTGGAATTTTGTTTGCGAAATAAATTGGTGTCGTTGATCGATCAAGACGCTGAGATACGTCAAATTGATCCTCCGAAGTTTGACGAGTTTCTTCATTTACGGTTAAGAAAAAATAATCAAAACGGTGTAAATATTTGGGAGCAAACGGAAAAGGGGAACGCGGTTTATCTATGCCGGGTAATAAAATTCTATAAAATCTGCTTCTTGAATTTTATGCGAGGCGTAATATACCGCGCGTATAAAAAGCAGATGGGAGGGAATAAAAAAAAGGATTGCAAAAAAAATGAACCTGTCCCCTTCGACGACGCTAGTATCTCCGTGATCGGTGACAGGTCGAGGATACTTCAAATCATTCAGATATTATACATCACAATTATTGATAATCTTAAAACATTTAAGATTCCTCGAAAATAGCGAGAGTCCTGGAAGCTATAAAAGTATGGAATATCGATGAGACGTAAAATTGGTGATTCTAGTCAATTACCAAACAACGATCACGTTGAATCATAATAAATCTTTCAAGTCACGATAGGAATCATATCGCATCGACGTTCGAGCAAGTACGAACTCTAAATACTAGAACTATCAATTGCAACCTCTCGACATTTGGCAACTTTAATCTATAATCCTACAAACTATTAGATTGTCCAAGAAATAATAATTTCGTTGTTTCCTCAAATAGACGAACAAACATGTACAAATAAAAAGAACACATTTAGTTATAACCCCTTCCGATATAAATGACTCGATCATTCTAAATTCCCAAGATTCTAAAAAGAAAAAAAGAATTCTAACTTCGAATGACGCTCCAATTGACAAGAATCTCGCGAACGATCGTATTACTTAAAAAAACTCGCAAGACAGAGAATTGAATGGCGATCGCGACCCGTGAACGTCGCAACCTATCATATCGCATCGCATCGCATCACATCGAATCGTGGCGCGTCCCGTGTCTGGTGTCCCGGGACAGCCGTGCGGCGCTGCCCCACCCAACCTCGTCGGAGCCGGCCATGCCTCGCGTTTCGGGCTTTAACCGATCAATACTTCGGCCCGAGCCCGAATCAGCGCGAAGAGGGGCGAGGATCGCCGAGATACGCCGAGGTTCGCCGAAGGCCCGGCACGAGGCGCACCGAGTCCCCACCACGAGCGGCGTTGCCGGCTCAGTCGCTGTGCGGGAGTGGTCACCGAGGGATGTGTGGTATCGTAACTGAGTGTGACTGAGGAAAAAGACCCGGCTCTACGCTCTCTGGCGACTACGCTCTCGCTCTTTATATACCCCCCCGGAGACTAAAAACGAACTAGGAAGCAATCGAACGAGAGAGAGTGAGTCTCTAGTCAGTTTTCGGCCCCCCTCCCGTTGACGCGCCGAGGCCCACGGAATAATACGCCGAGATCGTGTATTTATTTATTTATTGTACAAAGGACTTTAAACTATAGGTAGGTGGTTAAAGACTTGCGGCGTACGCGCTCGTCGCATTTCGCTCACATTACTGCTTCTCTTCCCTCTGCTGTCTCTTTTGTCTCCGTTATAATCTCCGTCTCCGCTCTCTCGCTGCATGCCTACTACGTAGTTACACCTACGTATAGGTGTGTGCACTACCAACGCTTTCTCCTCCGACTCTATCTTCGTCGTTCCTTCGTGAGATCCTTCTCGAAGTACTTGCCGCTCGTCCCGTTCGTTGGCCCGTTGTTTCGCCGAGTCGTCGAACAAAACGAGAGCCGGCTATCGATCTCTGCGGCAACGTACTGCGTCGCAGAAGAAGCGGATCGGCCGGGGTCTCCGCGGTGACGCCGATTCGCGTTTCGTTCGCGACGAGAGGGAGTGAGTGAGAGAGAGATTGAGGAGAGGCGGATTCGCGATTGGATTTCTTTGGCGTCTCGCGAGTGCGTAGCGATCGCTCGAACGTCGTACGAAACGGGGCGTGTGTGCGCGCGTGTTGGCACGGAGAATGCGGACGAGGAATTTCGCTCTCGCTCCGTGAAAGTAGCGCCGTGGCGCTCCGTCTGGCTCCCTCTTTAACACGGCCGCGATTGCCGACCATAACCTCAAACGATTTACCGATAGGCTCTCTCGCCTTCTCCCTATCTCTCTGTCTCTCTCTTCTCTTCTCTTCCTTTTATCTCACCGCTCTTTTGCGAACGTTCCGGCACGACCTTCGGCTTGACAGCGAGCATCTCGCTACTACACGCTCTACGTACCTCCCACGGGAAGCTTCCACTTTGCGCGTCTAAATTTAATGTCTCTTTTCGCGACTATTTCAGATAATCCGTCGCGGTGGACTTTCTTTCGCCTCTACGCGGACTAAAATATTCCGTGGTAGTGATTATCGCGTTGTTTTCTTTTCTTTTCTTTTTCTTTTTTTTTTTTACAAGACTCGGGAACGCGTTATCGAAGACTCGCTCGCGTTTACCTTTTATCGTTCTTTTTTATCTCCGAGCGCCGCGAGGCAAACAGATTGATTGACCCTGCGCGATTGTAATTTATTTCATCAAATTTCGCGTCCGTCGTGTCGTTCTCATTTTTGTTACAGAAATACACCTGCGGGATAATTGAACGTGATTCCGGAAATAGTTTATGATATAAGCGAGATTCTTCCCGTGACGCATCTTCGCGGACCGCGTTCGAAAGTATCGATTCGCGGACGGTGACGGGAAACGTCGGGGGAGGGTGGGACGGGGGTGAGAAAAAAAAAAGAGGAGTTTCCGCGATTCTTGGGCCACGGACGCGCAAATACGCGAAAGCCCGTGGAAGGAGATTTATCGAGGGGGGGAAAAACGTTAGCCTGCCGCGATAGAGAGCACAGATAAACGGGAGCGCCTGATAAAATAAGAATTTTTATCTCTCGGCCTCGAAATGAGATGTCACGACGTTCTCGCGACTCGCGACGATATTTATTTTCGTCGTCGCCTTCCTTTCGATAATTCCGATCAATGACTCGTGTGTCGCTTGGGATCGCGGCGCCTGAATATTTCGCGTTTTTTCGTGCGAACGAGTACCACGGTACTTACTCGATACCCGTTGTTCGTTACCCGATTCTCGGGAAAACGCTGAATCATAAACAGGGTTGCAGCGCCGATTAGGTAGAAGCGTGAGACATTCCGGATTTTACTGTTATAAGTTTCCTTTCAATCGAAAATCGTTTACGTTTATGACTAACGTGTTTAAGAGTAATGTATAAATGCCTGGATGATCGTGATGACGTTTCTGGTGCATTAATATTATTGTCGAAAATGTATAGCTGGATAAACTTTTTTTTCTGGATATATCGGTATAAGGAGATTAAGGTAAATCTTGAAACCGTTCGATATTCAAGTAATCGCCGCGCACACCTGTTCGTATCGCTTACGTATTTGATACACATACGTATTTCGATTCGAAGGCTATTAAGTACGCAATGCGTCTGATTAGTCCGCGCGTTAATGAACCGACGCCAGCGGCGCTCAACCAATTCCACACCCGTTCACCGTTAATTCCTTCAGTCCCGTGCAACGGTCGCGCATCACTCGACTCCGTGTCTCAACGGATATTTTATCGCTTCAAAACCAAGCGTAATATCGCTCGCTGCGATACAGTGAAAATCGATCCAGTAGAGGCGCATAGTCGATTTCCACCGTGACGCGACAAACGATCGATAAATCGGCAAGATCGTACGCCCAACGACGCGCGTTAGAGCGTAAACGCCGATTTTCGTTTAAACCGAACGCGCGCGCGAGAGACGACTCGTCGCGTCGACACCGATTTACGGGAAAAGCGAAATCAGTTCCCTCTCGTGGCTCTCACGTCGCATTCCACGCGCTATCCCCTCGAAAAGTCTGCGACGGAAATATTTCAGTGGCAACGTGGGGTTTCTCGTCGTTCCAAAGTAGATCCGGCAACACTGTCGCCGTGCCTCCGCTAACCCAAAGCCAGGTGATCGCGCACGATTAAATATAGGACGTCGAATAATACACCCACCGGTTTAATATTTCTGTGCGGGGTTCCTTTTGTACGAAGAAGAAGAAGGACCCGACCCGTTTAACCTTCCGTCCCGTGTCACGTGCTTTCGCACGCCGCCGGTACGCTTTAAACCTTCACGAGGAAAAATCACTATTTAAAGCTACGACTCTGTGGGTGGGGTGAAAACCGGCCTTTCGGGGGTGATTTCGTAAATTTAGCCCCGTTTGATTCTAGCCGTGATAACCGGGCATTATGGAACGATCAATAACAGCCGGGGGTCGTTGAACTTCAAAATAAAGTTGACGATCGTGGAACGGGTGCGATCTTTAAACAAATACGTCCTTTATGGTCTCATTTTTTTTTTCTTCTTTTCGATTGATAGTCGGTAAAAGATGACGATCGTGCCGAGATACTCCGATAAGTACAATCGCGATTATTCCATCGATTCAGAGTTACGATCACGCGGTACTTTATCGGCTGCAATAACAAAGAATTTTAATTAGCCGTTACTTTTGTCACTTACGCACGATAGAGGCATTGATTTGCTTTTAACAGTGCAAACGGTGAGGGGATTACATCGCGATTGAAGTCCTATCTCTGGCAATAAGGAAAAATCGAACTGCGTGGAATAGGGTAGTTATCGATTTATCGGAAAGAATATGTAAAAACAAATTTTGTAAGTTAACAAGAATAATGCAGTTTAAACGAAGTTCGATAAGAAGAATCGGCGTTTGGAACGTTAAACGACGATATCTCGAAAGCGAAAATACGTGACGCGCGTTGAATTTCCTTACGTCCACAAATATTTGTAGATATCATTTTTTCGCTCAATCTACCACGTGCAGCGTTAACGATAACGTTTCTTTCGCTTCCCAGTATCGGTAACTAAATAAATAAATTAACAAATTATTAACTACAATCGTCTACGTTCGCGTAACCGTTTCCATCGTGCTTCCAACGCTATTGTCAATCTTCCGTCGCGCACTGAAATCTAACGAGCCCTTGTCGCAAAACAGAACGCATCGTCGAGTTTTTCTATCTCACCTGCTCTTTCCGCGAAAGATCAAGTTCACCGCGAATTCTTGGAAGGATTCTTCGCGATTCCGTGCACGAGATGACGATGGTCGCAATATTCTTGGAATACTTCCCGACTTCGTACTCATCTTATCCGGTTGTCGTGTGCGAGTACGTATCTCGTGAACGGCGAACGCCACGAACCGGAAGCCCGCAAATGAAACCGGATCTTGACCCTTTCTGTCGTCTCTCAATAGGAATCGCGACCTCTTCGCTCCTAACTGTTACTCCGACGCTTCGTGTCTGTTATTTGGTCTGTTGAACCCCTACTATTTTTGTCTCGCGATTTTACGTCATCGGCGCAAACGTTTTGTTGATATCACGTAACCTTTGAAATACCAATAATAGTAAATATCGAGTGTTCCAATAATTGATTCTAGTTCGTTTAATCCTCATTCGGTATTATTTGGCTAGGCAAACTCTGAAGATTTTAAGCGCGTGTATTATACGCTTATATACGAATTTCAAGATGAAACTTATTTTAGCAAAGAAGGCAACGCAATTTTTTTGCTTAATGTTTTTTATGTCGTAGTTCAATTAAAGAATATTAATAAATTTGTATATATATTTTCAAGTACACCGTTCACTTTACGACCGATAAAACATAGTAGATTTAGACAGAAAAAAAAAATTTCTTCTCCAACAAAATAAGATTCTGTCACCAGTGATCCAACGGTAGTAAAAGATACTAGAATCTCTCATTTCTAATTTAGCCCGATTTAGAATTATCGAAATGAACGCGCCGAAGATTACTTCGCGCGAGTGCGCCGAACGAAATCGTTACCTCTGTCATTATCGTCCGCGGTAAACTATTAAAGACTTTACACGGTTGTTACCGTAACGATACTGTGACGCACGATCCCCGTGGCAGCGTAAACCAAGATAATTTTAGAAATTTTACTGCGTCAGCGGCTAGTACGATAAGCGATAGTATGCGCGCGTAATCGCCCTTTCGTGCTATCAAAAGTTACCCGGAGTTTCTTCATTTTCACGCCAATCGTTTTCAGCGGAGTCTTTTGCGCGAATTATAGACACCATCGGGTACGACGTAAGTTTCGTTACGCTCGTACACGCCGAACATTTTGCTTGTGTATACGCGTGATGCCTAGGGCTCGGTTCGATTTTTGCGTCGGGTTTCGCGTGACTCACAGGAGACTCTATAGATCGCAGGATCAGCTTCGAAACTGTCAAGTGGTTTATTCTAATTAAGCGAGAGACGTAACCGCGAGGATATCTGCCCCGACAGTTCCATAATTATTACTCAATTTACATAATCAATTTAGTCGAAAGCGCAACGAAACATTCGCTGATAATTATCGAAGCGCGAGTATCGGATATAGTGAGTTTATACCTCGACTAATGCTAATGGGGCACAGTAAAATAAAATATCTGTAATGTTAACTTTTGCAAATCGACGCTGTAACCGACGTATGATATTTTTCATTTATTTCAAACTTGAATAATACATTTTGAAGCCAACGGTGAGCAATAAAATAAAATATTACTAATGCTAACTGAGATCGTGGGATGTTTACCAACCAATGGGAGTATTATAGTCATTTGCTTCCACAGATCAATTTCATCCTTGAAGGTTGAGCCGTGCGTTAACCTGAGGACATATATACGCGTGTCTGCGCCTTCTTTTTTTTTTTTTTTTTTTTGCCGTAGTCTCCCTTTTTGCATCGCTAATATCCCAGGCTTTTCCGCCTACACATCGTGGCCGTAGTACGTACGAGCTTCCACGGTAGTCGACATGGTCGTTGTTTGTGTTTGCTTACGTGGGACAGTAGCCAAAGGGTAGATTGCCGGCAGAGATTCTCAAACCGCGTTAAACTTTCTCGGATACCTGTCAGGTAAACCTTAATCGGACCCATCCGTCGTATCTACGCGTGTATCGGGAGATCAATGCGTCTCGTACGCGTATCAATACGTAGCGATACACGATCCATTTGAGGTCGTGGATTTTCGTCGTATTTTTTTAATTACCTAATTGACAATACTATCGTTTAGACGAGGAGTAAATTAGCTGAACGTATCTTTCGTATACGCGATAATAATTTCGACTTAACGCTTTGGAGACAATTAACCCATTCGCGCGGCAGTTATTTTGTATATTTTGTGGACAAAATGCGTTAAGACGACGCAGTGTAGAAACGATTAAAAAAATTATTGAAAGTTCTCTACGTGATACGTTAGTATGGTATCGCGGAGAACAATCAAAAATGTATTTTTTATTAGAAATCACAAGTCACTTGCACAAAAATAATTGAAATCATTATTGCGTATGATAGCTACACAAATACACCACGGCCACAGAATATGGCCACAGAAATACATCACAAGTTTGACTCATTATTCCACGCTCATGGGTTAACGATCGATGGGACCTGAAAAAAAAAACTTTTGAACACCACGGTAACGCCGCGTACTTGAACCGTTTACTTTATTTCCACTCACCGTATCTTGGAAACTATCCTCTTCCGTCCCCCCCCCCCCCCCCATATTGTTACATTAAGCCCCCCAGGCGAGAATTTTCAATAATCTCCCGTTCATTCTTGATACCCGCGTTAATCTGGCTTCGCAATTGTAAACAGTAGTAAACTGAGAGTTGAATGGATCGAGCACCGATCTGTCGCACAGGTGACCACTTCCTCCGGTGCTGTTACGTTTCATCCTCGGGAACAATTATTTGGTTCAGTGAGAAAGCGGCTCTCTCGTACAGTCATGCCGGGGTATAGTAAACGCTCGCGTTGCATGGAGACGTCACGTATCGCGAGGCACGAGAGGTCCGTGACTCACCAGGAGAGAACTGCGATAATACTGGTACAGTAAACGCCTCGTCGATTCTACAGAAGTTTTTTTTTCCCCCGATTACGTATCGCCGCTATCGTGTGCACTCGACGGGCGTGTCCCACGGGAACTCCTTGTCGTTTCAGATTTATACGATCGTTGGGTTAGGCAGGTTAATCGCTCTTTTCCGTTTTGCCAGAAATGGAATTCCTTCCTGGGTTTCGACATTTTCCGTGATACGGTTTTCCGTAGAGAAAAATTCTTCTCGTAACGTATAATCGATACGTAACGTTAGATTGTATTGTATTTTGTATCGAAGCTCGTACGTCGTTGGAATTTCTATTTTTTGTTCGTTTTAGAAAATTGAATTGCACGTTGCACCGAAAGTGGATTATACGTCGTAAGGATATTCATTTTTCTGTTCAAGATACTCTTTTTTATGGAAGGATGGAAATTAACAATTTCATTTCTGAGAAAACAAATAATTGACCCGTCTTAAGCAAGGATGGTATAAATTATGCATCGTATAAACCATAACTTTTCATGTAACTGTTATTACTAAAGAGTAATATTGAAGTTCTAAAATGAATATTTATACTATTTTTGGTTTAACGCGTCAATCGCTTTTTCTGTCGAGCGCGGAATTGTAAGTCATTGCGTAACGAGATATTCTTAAAAAGAAAATTGGGAGCCAAATGTTGCCGCGGTCATCGAATAACATTCGATCTTACATAATTTTGCGGTACTCCCGGTGATTCATTCACCCAACGCGTAAATATTTTAACGTACGATAATCGTTATGCAGTAACTCGAAAGAAAATCACCAAATACAGGGTTAAGTAACCAGGATGTTTAGATCTTACCCACTTTTTGGCGTCGTAACGCAGTCCGACGCAATGAGTCATCGCGTCGCCATACGATATACCCACGCCGGAGAGATCGTTTGCGTCGACAATCATCTCTATTCATGCGCGTCGGCCGATTATTGCGTGCGTACGTACGTTCGCGCGAATCGAGTTTAATCATTCACGGTCCTACTCTAATTTTCTCTGTCTGTTGACGAAAAATCATAATCGTGCCGTTTAAAAAATATCGTAAAAGTTTTCGCCATTGCGTTCACGATTTATCTCGCAGTTTTAAGATCCCTAAATTATCTGGAACGTAGAATTCAATTAAAAATCTCAGATCAGACGTAATCGTGCGAAACGGTACAGAACACTTTTCAATAAAAAAAAGAAATCGTTTCTATAGAACACAGCGTCGTCATGTTTTACGTGCACTATAACTAATTAACGTATTCGAGAGCGGTCTTACGCATCAAGTTGTCGCTACCCAAGACACGCCCAATCGACGCGTAATCGTGAAAAATACGATGCTTTATCGAGGCCGGGTAGGAATGAGAAAGAGAGAGAAAAAAAATAAACTCTATTCTGTGGGTCCGTTCGGGAAAGTAAATGTCTCGATAAATTCTCCGATCGCAATAAAAGTGTCGTGGGTGCAGGTTTCACCTTGTAATTGTTGCATCAGGTGGTTCGCTGTGCAATAAGACGACCGGGGGCCGCTAGCGGTAATTGACCGGAAAACGTTATCCCGTTCACGTATTATCTTTATTGTTTCTCTCCACTGCATTTTCACTTTTTCGATTCGGCCAGTTCGTCGCATTCCGCGAATATCACGCGCGCCGGTCAACCGGAGGAAGGAGTAACGGCGAGTTACGAAACGATTTATCGGCTTTCGAGTACAACGATAATTGATATTATAATTATCTATCGCGACTATCGACAAAGATACGCCAAGCGGGTATTGAAGATAAACGCGTAGAGTTGCGCGCCTATCGGGCAAATTACCGTCCGCCAATTTCGTTCCTCGAATCCACGAACGAGGCTGGCTGCACGTTTTTTTATCGGATTACGAACGCGATTAGGCCAGGTTCACCATAGTTTTATCGCGATAAAACCGGACGGCATACGTTTCCTCCGGAGGCCGTGGATTTTTATCGGCACGAATCCACGTTACCCGATGATCTCGCTCGATATATCGATCCTCCATTAAATCCTGATTTATCGCGACCGAGTCCGCCGGTGGGGTGGAGGGGGGGTTTCGCGGAACAATTCTGCGAAATCGTTGTGGGAAAAATAACGAGCGCGGGAATGAGCGGTTCGCGTGAATAATTGGATAGAAGTGCGATGAACCGACCGATGGGGGACCGCAAAATTTGCGCTTAAACCTTTTATCGTTCGATCGACTTCCCGCTAATCAGGTTCATTTGGGTGTAATTCGTTAAAGTCAAATTATCATTTTCGTTTAAACCAGTGATTCTCATACCGAACGATATCGCATTCACGATTCGGAGGGACTGTAGTAGCCTTGGAAGTAATTGAAGGGACTTTGAGTAAAAATAATGATTTTTACGTTATCGTGGTTGATTTGAATAAATTTCGTTCGCTCGAGGAAAGTGGGTTTCTAGGTGAACACCAAGTAGGTTTTCCGAAAAAGTGTGGTAGCTAAGCGACTTTGGGAACCTCTGGTTCAAAACGTGCTCGCAATTAACCCAATCGGCTTCGGATGATTTGGCACGAATGCCGGTTAGCCGCGCTGAAATATTTTTTACGAGATATTCTCGTTTCAGCGATTCACTCGTTGCGACTTGAACCAAACGCGAAACACACGCTAATTGCGTTTTGCTTTTCAATATGCGGCACGAACAGGAGTTAGAGTCGGAACGATAGGAACACGGCCACCGGACCGGTTATTAAATCGTCCGACGGTAAAAGTTACGCGCAACGTCTCGTCTGGCTACGGGGAACTTACGAACGCGCTTACGTAATCCACTCGGACTCCGAAAAACCAGTGCTTGCCCAGCCCCTGGCCTCCTCTTATCAGTCGTTAATCTCTCGATCCGATCTATCGTTAGACCAATACAAGACAGGTTTAGCGAGAAAGAACAACTCTGCCGGGCGGTAATTTTTTTTCGAGCAACCACTCGCCACGGCGATTTGTAACGATTCTCGGTCACGAATATAAATCTTTTTATGGATATCGCGTCACTGACAAAATGTGTTCGACCTCAAACGCATCGAGTACACCATTTTCTTGTTTCTTATCGTTTCCACGAGCGATGATTCGAGGAATTGTTGCCGCTATGGTTATCATTATTATTGACTTTTTTTTTTTACTTGTGATATTTAAAAAGGAAGGTACAGAGAGGAGGTCTGTACTGTCAATTTGAATAATCCGAAACTGGAACGTGTAATATTCTATAGGAACTAGTGTTTACATTGATTTGATCCGAGTTCACGCGACGTGAAAAAAATTGAACTATTAAAGGTTAACTTCATCCACGTCGCGCGGGGAGCCATCAGCAACGAAGACACCTTTGGAATCGTGTCATTGTTCTCACCCTCTGTTCTTCTTCTGCCCCGAAGGATTTCGAACGTGGTGCTTAACCGACCGGAGAAAAGAGCGACCATTCCCGGTCGTTCGATAACTACTTACCGTCGTTCTTTGAATACGTTCACTCTAATCGAGGAGAAAGATGCTCTAACGCGAGACTATACCGGGCGATGGCACGCAATTAAACGCTCAACGATTCAAGAGAATCGGGCGTTAACATGATTAGAGTTTAGCAGATTTTATCGATCCCGTTTAAACGATGATAACCGATAATTCAACCGTCGAGAACCAATTTGGCAGTAGTCAAAAAACAGTTGTAATTTTTTGTAGGAAGTTAGAAATCAAAAGCTAAAATCGTGTACGGAAAATTGAGTGGTCTGAAAATGTGGTGAAAAGCGATTTGAAAATTTTGGTTTTCGCTTTTCAGAACGATCTTCAAAGTTGGTTGCGGAGAGTCGCGTATTCAGCGAACGATCATTGATAATTTTATGAAACATTCGCTTTGAAAGTTTTAAGATATTCCTTGAAAAATATGCAGGACGCGTCGCGTGGATGTTCTATGCGAATTCTTTTTTTTTTTTTTTGTGTTGGGGTGGGACTTGCGATTCAAATATATATTTATCTTCCGAAAAGCCCGCATTCATCACGGTCCTAGGGAAACGCCATTGTAATTTTCTTTTTACTCTCCACGGAAGCGTGATGAAATTCTCGGCTGAATAAGGGCGGAACAATCGACGATCCGTTCTTTTTATTGTCTAGTCTCTTTTTTTTTTCGACGCTACACGACGTCGCGAATAATGCAGAAGCACGCTCTTTCAAACCTTACATTCCAGACGAAACTTTCGAATTGAGGAATTTCCAGGGAGTCCTTTTTAAGTTGCACCATAGTCGCGTGACGAAGGTCGAGTAACGTCCGTTCTTTTTCGCACCGATCGGAAAGTACCTGAGCTTTCCTCTCGGATAAGCCCCATGGCAGCCGGCCAGCTCGAAAATGCGTCGTTCTTAGGGATTACGAGTGTTTCGATATTGCGCGACTTTTTTTTTTTAGAAAGTCTCCCGGACCTCCGAATATATGTAATAATTTATATCGATAACCGTGAGGTTTAAAAATTCCGGTACGATCGAGAACAAAAAGGAACGCGTATACGATTAACAAAATTGTAACATTTCGAAGGTTTACAATTCTATTAGAGACTCCCACGGATCTCCGAATGTACGTAATAATTTATATCGAAAATCGCTATGTTTAGAAATTTGCGATCGGTACGATAGAGATAGAATAGAACCGAGCTCAGTGATCGACACAATAGAAGCTTTTCAAAATTTTGGAAAGACCTAGAGAACAAAATTTACTTGCCTTTCCGGCGGTGAGATTTTCTCCCCGCGTTGCGCTTCGTTCCCGTTGAAAGGAAGAAAAATGTATTTTTCTTTCCGGATAGGTAAGAGAAGCGGGGGCAGAGAGAGAGAGAGAGAGAGAGAGAGAGAGAGAGAGAGAGAGAGAGAGAGAGAGAGAGAGAGAGAGAGAACAAGAGAGAAGTAACGTCGTCGCGTATGCCTCGGTATCGTCGGTGGCGAATGAGGCCAGCCACGTTCGAGCTGTGGGTACATACGTCATCCGGTTCTAAACGCGTCGGTGAAATCTATTCTCACGTACCGCTCGTCGTCGTCGCGGACTCGACGCTCGGACGACAAAAGGAACTTCGCGACATTGAAGCGTTTACGATGGCCATTGTGTTCCGGCTGTCTGCCATCATCGTGGTGGCTCGCGAGAGATCCGATCTGTAGCTGTCGTGCGTGTCACTCTCATTATCACGGTCCTCGTGATCAACATTTGTTTTTGATCCGTAATCCCTCTCCCTCGGTCATCCGATAGTTACTCTCGCGCAGTTGCATCGGCGTAACTTTGCCAGCGGCCGAGGAAGAACATTGAAATCGAGCGAATACATTATTTTACCGTTGCACTCGGTTACGATGTTTTTTTTTTATTTTTTTTTTATTGTTATTCGATTATGCAAAAGTAGAAATGCAAAGATCGATCGGTACTGTAAAGTATCAATGTTTTATGTACTTTAATTTAAATTCGTGGAAGAATGTTGATAATTTCTCCAAAAAATTCTTCCACCTCTTTCGTGGGAGTTCGTAGATAGATTCTGCATTCTTCGTTTTTGATCCATAGCTGAAATAGACGTTTCAGTGTTCGGTTGTTGAAAGGGAAGGTTTAATCGCGTCTGTTGTGCAAGATAACAGAGGAATGCGATGTCGAGTTAAACGCCCGACACGCGAATTTCCACGGAAAGCAAGCGACGTCGAGTTGCAAAAGGACGATTAATTCTTTTGCGAGTCGATTAATTTTTTAATACTTTGCGTGAGCTAGTCCACATTCACCTGCGATTTTTTAGCATTGAATATTTATACTCTCTGTGTACGTTGTCGCGTAGTAGCGACATCATGTAATATTTTTATCGCCCACTTACGATTGTGTTAAGGTTTTATCACAAGTTTGTACGTCACGATACGCGCAACGCTATACAAACGTAATGTTTGGTCTTCGATCTCCTCAAATATGAAACGAACCCCACGCTGGATATCACGAGCCCAAACAATCTTCGATACTTTCCTTTTCGACAGAATTTAACCCTCTTCCGTCCGTTGCCGATTTGACACATTTTTCTCGATAAACGTAAATGATAGGTATACCTCGCGCACCTCTTTATTATTTGTAAACGATGCGAACGGTCTCCTGTCTGAACATAAAGAAATTTTATTTTTATACTTACCATACAAGAATTTACAAATTTGATTATTTATCTCTCTGATATATTTGGTTTGACGCCAAGAGACAAATTAAATTGGAAAAACGATGGACGGGTGACGGTTTACTTCCTGAGTCCAACTGGACAACCAAACCCTAAACAGATCTGTATTCAACGTTCCTAATAATCATGCGAGAAAAGCGGGAGGTCGAAAAACCCAGACGTAAAGATCGATCGACACGTTTTCCCCTTAACCATCCCATCGGTCACTAGTCGCGAAGAGAAGACGAGCGAAATAGAAACGCCTCGGTACACGACAAATCTGACTGATCGTTCTCTCCTTTCTGCTTTTCCAGCCGACACAATGTCCGTGGACAAAGAGGAATTGGTGCAGCGCGCGAAGCTTGCCGAGCAGGCAGAAAGGTACGACGACATGGCAGCCGCGATGAAGGCGGTCACCGAGACGGGGGTTGAGCTATCAAACGAGGAGAGGAACCTGCTCTCGGTGGCGTACAAGAATGTCGTTGGCGCGAGACGTAGCTCGTGGCGAGTAATCTCCTCCATCGAGCAAAAGACCGAGGGCTCCGAGCGCAAACAGCAGATGGCCAAGGAGTACCGGGAAAAGGTTGAGAAGGAATTGCGCGAGATCTGCTACGACGTGTTGGTGAGTTGCCTCTTCTTATTTCTCAATTTTTACCCCGCCTCCCGGGTTCACGGGGGGGGGGGGGGGATATACACCCTTTCTACCCACCTCGTTCTCTCTATCCAGCCCTCTCTCATAATTTTTCTTTCCTCGACGCTCGCCATCGATCACAGGAACCGAAGAGCGGCGGGAGATGGAGATAAGAGATACGGATTACGTGGAATAACACATCGGATTTATATCGGCCGTGCGCGCACGAGATAAGGGGATTACGAAAAGATTCGATATCGCTCGGACGCTATTCCGATGATTTAACGGTAGTTACTGCACTTGGTTGCGTAACGCGTTTCCTCAATTTTGATACATGCGTATCGGGATATCGATACGGGATTCTCGATCGGAGCTCTGTCATTCGCAGAAAGGGGACGCGTTAAGTTCGATCAAAGTCTGACACCTATACTTTATTTTTTTTTTTTTTTTTTTTTTGGTACGATCATTTCGATTCGGTAGTAGATATGAGATGTAATCTTTCTTTGCGGAAGATTTGCGTTTGACATCAAGTTACGTAGTGGTTGTGGGTGACGTAGGTAAAGATTACCTGCGGAAAGTTTTAGGTTAATCCTGCTGTCGTATGCAAAACGGGAGCTAGAAAGAACGTCTGCGCGTCTTCTATGATACGCGAGACATCTCAAAATACGGAGGAAACTGGATATCAGGATGACCCAGAAAGATGTTCCGTCACAGATTTCCGCTCACTCTTTCGTTATCCAGAATCGCTATTTTTCCCCCCCGTATCGACCAGTCTCCAGTGAAAAGTGTTCGACGAGGCTTCAAATCTCGCAATAGAGAGAGCCAAGCTTCATATTTATTGGAGCGCTTAAAAATCCCTTTGAGACTCGCCTCCGCTTTGCACTTTTTGGCGATCGATCGAGTCGCGAAACGGATAGTTCGAGTCGAATGTGAGCTTTGAAATACCACTTTTGTTCGTCGGTCTCTCCGTTGGTAATAATGTCACATAATTTCGAGATCGGCGGAAGTGCGCAGGAAACGTCCTCCCGTACATTTAAATTGAAATGCCAAAGGGCAAACCGAGCGTCCTTCGTTACAGGTTCGATTAACGCTCCGCGTTCTCCTTTGTTCTCGCGTAAATTACGCGAGTCCAAGCGAGGTAGCTATTAACGATTATTTATTCAATGAATGCGCTAGTAGCGGGGCAATTTGAAAAAACACGTAAGAACTTGAAAGTCAAGCCTCTTCCACGGTTAGTCCGGGAAGAACGATAACGTTCGATCGCATGGCAATGGATAAAGGAATAACTCCTGTATGCCGAGTAAGCGAAAATGTTTAAACAATCGTCACCCCTCGCGTGGAACACTAGAAAAGTGACGTGCGTAAAATTAGACCATGACAATTTCGGTAAGGATTAATTAAAAAGCTTGGTGAAAGATGAACGTGCGGAATAACGCCATTGCCCAGAACACCGTCACCTTCGTTTATTTAGCGTTCGAAAATAGACGGTTTATAATTAACACGTGTCACGGTCTTACTTTGTTTCGAGGGGACATCTTCTGACCCAGACCCCCTCCAAACAAAGTGAGTTCTGCTTGAAACATTTTTTTGTTTAATAACATCACAGTTTTTGGTTAGGTAATAATAATGGCGTGCAAAACTTCAAGCGGAACTCCGCGTGTAAGTAATTGTAGTTATTGGGAACTTCGATACGCTTTTCGATCTATTTAAAGCTTAAACGTTACATAAGATATTATACATTTATAAATTTCAAGCATTCCAACTTATTCCTGTGTTCGTAATTTTCGTAAATTTGCTATAAGTACACCGTACCGTATTGTATAGATATAATGTAATTTTCTTTAATGTTTTGGAAAAAATCACTTAAGTTTCGCGGAAACCTTGAGTGACCTCCACGGAACCCCACGGTTCCGCGGAACACAGTTGAAGAAACACTGATCTAGATTGTCAAATAGGGAAAATAATCGATCGTGCACGAATCCGCTTTACGAATATTAAAAAGAAAAATTATAGGCTATAGAATACGTTCGATTAGATATTCGTTCACGGCGGAGCATACTTAGTTTATAGCAAGTTACAAGTTCCCAGGTGACCTCGTACCGAGTGATCGATGTTTACGAAGCTATTTTCGTATAGTATCGGTACGATCGATCATGCTCGTAATTAAAAAGTAATGTGGCTAATGGAACCACCGTACGTAGGCTCGGCGAAACGAAGTTTCCACCCAAAAGACGTATCAGGCTACCGAAACGTATAGCGTCCATTTTTTTTTGTTCAGTACGAGCAAGCATTTCTCGCGAATCTTTATCTTTACTCGGTGGTTCGTCAGTGTTAACCCTTTGTCGCGCAGTTATTATCCAACGAACCAAGGTGAAGTGCCTTTCCTCTTGTACCGAGTAAGGTCGGGGTAAACCTCAACCACCTAATTCAGTGGTTTTAGTCAACCGCGGGACAAATTAATGAAGCGCTACATCGTGACAAATGGTAACTGGAACGTAAATTAAAATACTAATTACATATTGTAAGGCTCCTTTGCAACATTCACTCTTTTTCAAAAGACGTGTTTTTCGTGAGTTTTCACGGTTGCCTTAACCAGCTCTGTGACCGTAAACAGAGACCAGATCTATACTAATTATGAATGGTACCGGGTAACACGTACGAGTAGCACGAATTTTATTTTCTCAGCTTCACTCGGAAAATCGTGAATTTGAGAATACCCAAGAGCTCAACCTTCGGAAGATACTTCTTTAATACAAATATCAACGAACTTTCTAAAAAGTTATCCAGTTACCATCGCGGTCGTATCACGGTTAAGTTTACAATCTGTGGGCGTAGCAATGGAAATTAAACTATAACTTTGAAAAGTAGATAATACTGGCTGGTGGGGTTAACCTTCGCCTTTGAAGCACCCCGCAGATCCAGGTGCGAGAAACCGGACTCCTCTTCCGCGTTTCGTAGGTCGCGCCGGTGTTACAATTATACCTCCGGGGTATGTGCCATTGTCCGAGGAATCCTCCGTCTTCCCGTCTTCTTGCGTTTACGCGAAACCGTCTCTTGGAGCCGTTCCAATCTACCGAAATATTTGGCAAGTACGTATAATCTTTCTTGGACGTGCCGGCGAGCGTTAAACAATAATTGAATTCATGGTAATGCAACGGAGAAGAGACGATTATCGTGCCGGTGCTCGGAAATCTGTGAAACGTTATCTCAATGAACGATAGCGTCAAACAAGCCGCGTTAATTCCCTTCGATCACGTTTCAAATCGTTTAACGTTACTCAATTCAAAATCGGATAAAGCTCAACCACCGACGTTACAGTACCGCGGCACGTGTTTGCGATAATTATTTCTGTACCCTTGAGTCCGTACGTCGGCGGTAATCTATACTTACATCGAATTCCGACGCTACCGCGGTATGATTAACGAACGATTGGAGGATCATTTTTCTTGTATTAACCGTGATAATTATGGTTCGGTAGGGTAAGAATTGCGATTCGATTTTTCAGGGTTCACTTGACTGTAAATTATAATAATTCATATATCAATTTTACACGGTATATAATATTTTCGATTTGTTCTTATGGGTTGTAAGTTGCTCTATATACGCATGAGTGATGAAATAGATGGAATTGAGAGACCAGAAAGGCAGAAAAATGAGGAAGAAAATCCTTGCGTGTAAAGGTATGAATGTAGAGTGACGGGGAGAAGCGGAGAGAGACAGCAGAATGCCGCGTTTTAGCTTTTGAAACTTGTTTGCAAAGTAATACCCCGCATTGTCGCTGCTCTCTTACTCTTAAAGCTAGAATGAGAAGGATCGTCTTACTATGACGCGAGTCTCCGATCTTCTTCCTCTTCTGCGTCTCCGTGTTGTTCCAGAACGTGGAAGGTGGAGATCACCCTTCGGGTTTGAATTTCACACGGGTCAATTACGGCTCACTCCCCCTATTGGCTCGTCTTACGATCCGCCCTGTCGCACGGTTAAAGCGACAAAGCATTTCAGGAAGTGGATATTGTCGTTCCTCGTTTCTTGAAGGGACGATCGATCGGTTTCGACCGGGGCGCGTCGTGAAACGGCATTCGATCAGTTTTTTAAGAACTATTTGTGGAGGCACAGTTCTCGTTTTTGATATATGAAATTGCCATTTTAATTAAGTTTGAATCGTTGCGAGATACCAAGGAGCGTGACGGGTCCTCTATCGAAATTCTATCCAATTATCGTACATTGACACGATGGTTTGGACGTTTCCCTGAGATGAGACGTTTCGAGACGTATCATTGCGATAAAAATGCAACATTTCGTTTTGTTTTTAAACGCGGGCGAACGTTTCGAGTATTCGGAAATAGACGGGAAACGGAAGAGGAAATGGCACACCCGTTCGAGCTAGTGCACCTTCGTTAACGGAAATCGCGCGTTCCATTCCACGATGGGAAGCAGTTTCTTCGGGGGTATTATATTCTGCCGGATTGTCTATTTCTAGTCTCCCGAAATCGCTCCGGAAATTTGCGTCTGAAATTGAGTTATTTCATTACCGTCCTACATTTACGTTTCAATCGCACCCCAATTTTTAAATATTGTTTTCTATAAATCACTTTTCAATCTTCTTTATCTTTCAACTCGCATTTACATCTTCTCGCTTACTTGAAAATTTGAAATATTAATCAGTTTTTCTGAACCAGCGCGAATGTCTATTCCAGAATAAAGTTTGGAGAATAGTTTTTTAAATTTAGCATCCACGAATAATTCGTTATCCGACGTGTACATGTAAAACCAAGTCTTTTATCTTTCACGTTCATTCGTAATACCGATATTCCGCTCTGCCGGGGAGTTGGCATTAAAGTGCAGTAAACATGTGCTATTTAGAAGCGAGTTTGTTCTTCACCCTCTTCCTCCCACGGATCCATTGAGCAACTCTGTTTACGTCATTATTACAGACGATGCTAATTATGTGGCTGTAATCCTATTCTTTCCTTATTGGACGATAAAACCCGCGTTGTGAGCGCTTCTATAAGCAATCGTTGGTCCAGCAAGAAGCTTGATGAATTTACATCGTAAGAAATTGGTTTGCGTCAAAACGCATGCAAAGAAATAAATTTAAATTACAGTCACTCGTATATGTATGTTTGATTTGAATAATTCTTACGTAGTTGACGCAAACATCACGTACACTAAACACGGACCTTCGTTTTCTCCAACAGGGACTCCTGGACAAGTACCTGATCCCCAAGGCTAGCAATGCCGAGAGCAAAGTATTCTACCTCAAGATGAAGGGTGACTACTACAGGTATCTCGCAGAAGTTGCCACCGGTGAAACCAGAAACGGTACGTGAAACTTGTCGATTCTATATTAAAACAGGACGTAACCCTTAAGTTACTGCCGGCTTTGATAAGCGCTTAACGCGTTTCCTGTGTATTATCGGTGGACGGCGAAATCAAATGTAATAATATTAGAGATCGTGCGTCTTGAATTTAACGAACAAAACGCGTTCGCCGTAGAAATATATTTGGAAACAGTCATTGCCTCAGATTTTTAAGTAACGGAAGGGTTGACACAAAATGTTCAGTATAAGAGGATTTATTTGTGCTAACTCTCCATTGCTGACTTTATCGTAGGTTCGATAGGTGTTTAAAGAAGCATACTCGAACGTTGCGAGATATTTAAGTAATTGACAAATTTTGCAACGTATAGTCATGTTTCCACATGAAATACGCATGATAGAATTTTTTTCGGTTAAAATAATAAATCGCGCAGTGGAGGGTTAAAGCTCGAACTCTTGTCACGATAGATGTTATTATTTTTAGGTAACACGAAGTGTGCAAAATTATTTGGTTGATTTACCAAGTTACCTTAAACTTCGATCGAAATCATTTGGTTTCTCTTGCGTTACATTCACTTCGTGGCATCTTTGAGAGTTCAGTGTGCTTCTTTCGACGAATGGAAAGGTGCATAATATGCACGCTCTGGTCTCCAGAAGCCACGAGAAAGAAGGAGGAAGCGCAGCTGCATCGGCAGATGTTCGATTTAACGTGCTGGCACGTTCGTAGATTTACGTAGCTTACGCAGAATGCAACGCGCTCGTCTTTCACCGATACCCATTGACAAATTCGGTTTGGGACGCTTATTTAAAACTTTCCGTAGGCAACGAGCCGTTGCTCGTTTACGATTGCAAGTGCAACTCAAAGGCGTTCTATGTCGATTCTTGTTCGTTGACGCCAGGTGAGAAAGTTATTCTCAAAAGACAATAAAGTCACTCGCATTATTCGTTATCCGTGTTTCACTTTGAAATACATGTCGGACAATCAGAATAGAAATTCAACGATTTTTATTACCTATTTCCATGTTTCTTGAGATGCATGCCCGATAAGGGAAGTCACTCGAATGATACTTGGCATAGACCGAAGAAATTTTACGTAAGTCCACAAAAAATGGCTTACGTCACACGCGAGACGTTCTTCCCGACCACTTAAACTTTAAACACGTGCCAGAACATTTTTCAATCCAAACATCTGCCGGATGCATTTTTGTGAAAATACCTTTTCCTTCGAGCCAAGGTGGGCAAACCGAACGCTCTATGTCCCATTTACCGGATTATACTGCAAGCAATACCACACGCTTCTACGATTTTTGATTTGTTCATTCCCGAACAATTACCGTACACTTGATACAATTATACTAATAAAAGGGTTCAGCCTCGAAGAAGCGTGTAAGACTTGCTTGTTTCCTACGAAACGCGCAAGGTATTTGCCCATACTCAAAAATACTTAATAACTGTCCACCCTGCTGACACTGACGACCACGACGACGACGATGATGATGATGATGATGATGATGATCATGCACATGATATATTCAGCCGTGGTAGACGACAGCCAGAAGGCATACCAGGACGCGTTTGAAATCAGCAAGTCAAAGATGCAGCCTACCCACCCGATCAGGCTAGGTCTCGCCCTCAACTTTTCTGTCTTCTATTACGAGATCCTCAACTCGCCAGACAAGGCCTGCCAGCTGGCCAAACAGGTATAACATAGAACCGAGGATAATACTTTTCAATCGTTTTCAGTGATCCGCGAGTGGAAGCGAGAGGATGAGTGATGGTGCAGTGGGGACGAAACTAAGCGCACTTTGCAATTTGGTGGAGGCATTCCCATTTTCCTTATTTCACGGTTTGATAAAGGCTCGTCCGAGATCTTAGCGCTTGTATTTTATCCATTGGAAATGAAGTTCCAATGTAATCTAAGTCAATTCTGTTGGGACGAGCAACGGTGCTCTTAAAACCTGTAGGAAAAAAAATCGTTCAGATCTCGCCGCGCTCCCCCCCTTCCCTCTCTTCTCTGTTGGTACCCTCTTCGTATTCCCTTTCCGTCCCAGCATTGATTTACTAGTGGAGGTTACGTTGAAAATAAAACCGTGGAAAAGAGTAATCTGAAGAGTTCCCCCCCTGGTTGTTTGGATTGCAGCGGTAGTCGAGGATTCGCAGAAGGCGTACCAAGAGGCGTTTGACATTGCGAAGGCAAAAATGCAGCCTACACATCCCATCAGGCTCGGCCTTGCTCTCAACTTCTCCGTTTTTTATTACGAAATTATTAATTCCCCGGCTAGGGCCTGCCACCTGGCCAAGCAGGTTAGGGGTATAACGAGGGTTTATGCTTGGTTTTTGTGCATTTTGGAAGATGGCGACCGTTCGATTCTGAGATATAATCTACCGATTGGAATCGTACGATACGTTTCTCGTGTATCGCTTATCGTGCGACGTTCACGGTTGGAACGTACATTACAGTTTTCAATCGCTATCTTGATCCCTCGATACTTGTGTGTGCCGTTTCTCCCCGTAACAAAAGTAACAATCTCGAGTGTTTTACTAACCCGCAACGAAAGTGCCATAAACACTTCAGTGTACTTCTAATAACGTCTCCACTGTACCAATAACCATTATTTCGCATCGCTTATGTCACGCGCATTCTATTTCATTAGTACATGTACGTGACTTCGATAGATTTTTCATGAAATTCGCATGTAATTGACGAAATTCAAATTGAAATTTCGATGGCATTCTGCCGTATTCGAATTGTTAACGATCACTTCTAGGTGAAGCGTATATGGCGTTAAATATTAAAGCATATATTGATATTTCAGGCGTTCGATGACGCGATCGCGGAATTGGACACACTTAACGAGGACAGCTACAAAGATTCCACGCTGATCATGCAACTTCTGCGCGACAACCTCACTCTCTGGACCAGTGACACGCAGGGCGACGGGGAAGAACCACAGGAGAGCGGCGACAACTAACCTTCCTAAGCTTAAGTCCTTTCTAACCTAATAAGAACATCCTATTCTCTATCGTCCCCCGTCCCTTGAAGTGCTCACCCATCCATCCACCCGAGATCGATCTATCCATTCACCTGTCCTTTCGTCCCAAAAGGTACCTCGTTTCCTTCTTCCTATCTAATTACCTTTACTCTACCACTTTGTTTCCTTCCTTTCTTTCTTCCTCCCTCCTTTCCACAAGTCGCCAGGCCTCCCAACCGAAAACCTTTTTTCTTTGATCTCCTCCTCGATAACTGACCCTCTCTCTATCCCGATACGACCGCACACCGCTGCCGATGCCACCGTCACAGCTGTTACGCCCGGTTCGAATGCTCGAATGTGTGAGAGACCCGCTCTCTCGACCGTCTCCTTTTCTGGAGGATCGCGAACGCGTGTAGGGTCTGCGGATAGAGGGACGCGCGACATGTCAATGAAAATAATGAATGCCAAGATTTATTTCTGGTCGATCGAAGGGAGAGAGAAAAGGGGATAGAGGAGAGAGAAGAAGAGAGAGAGAGAGAGAGAGAGAGAGAGAGAAAAGAGAAAGAGAAAGGCGAAAAAGATAAATAAGGAATTTAGTCAATCATATGCACGTAGTACATTACGTCGCGCGGTCCTCGAGGAGGGAAAACGGTCGAGTTACGACGCCAATTCGGTCGCAGGCATGAAGTTTTTCCGACAGAATGCATAATCAACTCGCGTTGTTGGTACAGAAGAACAGGAAGGAGCAAATTGTGGATGAACAGAGGAATGGACAGGAAAAGTTTCCGTTTTCGCAAGCCTTGTCTCGTCGTCGGGCGTCGTTGAGATGAGAGAGATGGGGGAGGGAGAGAGAGAGAGAGACCGAAAAAATGTGAGAGAGAAAGAGAGCGAGCGAAGTGAGTATGAGGGATAAAAAGAGATATCAGTAGGCACAAGTAGGCAGCGAGCTACGATCGAAGAGAAAAGTCAAAACGAATAAACGGAGTGTCGATTAAACTCTGGGAGAGGCAAGCGAGGAATCGGTGGCGAGTCGTTTCAAGGGAAAACCGGGGATCGCGATGTCGCCGTTGTGACGAGACACGGGATGCGAAGAATAACAGACACCACTGTCACTACTCCCAGATCTGCCCACTATTTACCATCTTAAAGTATCGCTAGAAAAGAAGTAAAAAGCAGAAGTTCGAGAAGCAGCGAAGTGAAAAGGAAAGCACGCATGAATCTACTACATTATATCCAGTTGTCATTAAATTAAATTTCACATTGTCTAGCAAGTAACGATATTATTATACGATGGGAAGAACGCAGGAGGAGAAAGGAGAGTAAAAAATACATTAAGTTATTAAGTTCCAAAACAAACATCGGTGGTGACTTAATTTAACATTCGACATTGCGTTATACGTATACACGTATCGACGTGAAACACATCCCCTCTATACACATACACACACACACATACACGTTGCTTATATTTTGTGTACAGTGTCATTTCTTTTTCAATCTTTTTCTTTCTTTTCTCTTCTTTTCATTGGGCGTCTCGAATTATGTTTTCGAGGCCCTATGGCGTTTTGAATATTGCAAAATTTATGAGGGAAACGCGATCCAGTCGTATAACTGTCATAAACTTATCGTAACCTTATCGTAACCGCTTTTCTATCCAGGCGAGTGAGATGTAGCAAGTTTTTCGTTAAATTTATTTCCATCGTTTTATTATGGCCGTACATTGCCAGATCGCACACGCGCGGACAGAGAAAAAGGACGTGCGTGATAAGAGTTCGTTTTTTCGAACGATGGAATTATGCTCGACGAACTTGGATAAATTTCTGCCCTCGTCCTTAACGTCCTGACTCTCGGTTTCCTCTCGCATTTATCATGAACTTATTCTCTCTCTCTCTCTCTCTCTTTCTCCCCCTATCCCCCTCGCGCGCGCGCGTCCTTTCGCTCTTCACCACCCTTACCGTATATATATTATATATTATATGCAATAATATATATGCCACAGATATTTACTGCTAAAGTTAGTAACTCGTATCGCCCATCAAAAAGAAAAGGAAGAACGAGAAGGGACAAATTGTAATGTTAATCAGCCATTACATTGTGCTCAATGTTGTACCTCTAATATTTTTGTTCGGATCTCTGTCGATCTCGCGAGAAACGTCAAAGTAGTTCGAAGATCACTCGTAATTTCTCGTGGTAGCACGTTACAATCATTCTTTTCAAAATAGTTGGTCGTAGTTTGCCATGTCAGATCCCACCCCCTCCCCCCCCCCCTTTTCTTGCCCCAGCCTTATCCTCCAGGAGGAAGGCGAAATTTAGAATTAAACAATTCTCTTCGATTCGGGATGAAAGCACGTTTGATTTCGTCAAAAACGTCGATCGAACGCGCATATATCGTTGTTTAGCTAAGAAGGATTCTTCTAATTTCTCGAAATGGGAGAGACGCGCGCGGATCAAAGATTCCACGGAGATCACTCTGATCGAGAAATACATTTGGAGAAGACTGATTGCCGTTTCAAAAAGATCGGAGAAGCGTGCGGAGCACAATCATTCGTTGTTCAGTCTCAACAAACTTGATTTTTGGAATCTGAAAAAAAACCTCTCGTCTCACATGCATGTACATTTTTAAGTATATATACGTGCGCCTGCTCCGAAAATTCTCGATACGTGTAAATGTGTATTAACGCGACAAGTCGCAAGTTACGATGTAATCGATATTACAACATTGCGCGCACGCGTTTGTATGTGTGTGACTGTTTCTTGTCGTGTTGCTAATTTCCTCGCTTGTATCGGCATCTCAGTCGCGATTAGGGAGTAACAAAATGAAAGAAGGAAGAAGAGAACTCTGGATGAACAATAGGAAAGAACCAGTCGATTACGCAAGCGTAACCGTGCAGTCGATCACCGAACGCCATACGCCCAAATCCAACGGTGTCACAAAAATAAACTTATGACGCCCGTAATCAATTATTACGATTCCTAAAACAGACACGCATCAGTAATCCTTAAAAAAAAAAAAGCAACACGAAGATCAAAGAACATGTTTCTTCGAACACTTACCGCCGATATCAGTTACCTACCGATGCAAGAGAGACTAAAATAGTAAAGAGTGAGACAATGGAGTACAGAAAAGCTCGCCCTGGCAGAGTTCTGTTAAAATCAATTGGAAAATGGACCCGCTGAGCAGACCGGCTAGCCTTTATTCCAGAAAGCTACGACATCCTGACCCTGTTGTGGTAAATTAAAATTGTCTTGTTCGTGCATTAAGGTGGCCCGGATCTCGCGCAGCAGGTCCAAACGAGATGTTTGTACAATCTAACAGTCACTTTCTCCCTGCCTTTTTCCTTAAATTCCCCTTTGTGGGCCCTTTCTCCCAATAAATCTGCAACGACGCCGGTGTTCGATTATCATGCCCTTTCCGTTGTGAAGCCTTCTATGTAATCGCGTGCCTCAGTTACTTAGCTTGGTCGTCTTGTGTTCTTTTCCACAATTCTTAAATATATCAGAAACCTGTTTTCAAAACAAACATTGCTTTCTTCTGGTTTTTTTTGTCATATTTCTGAGTAACGAGTGCACTGTTCACGTGAGAGTCAGAACAAAGATAACGATCCACGAAGGGAGATAAGTTCGCCGTAGATTTTTTACCATCCTCGTACCGTCGCCTTCTTTTTCTTTTTTACTCGATTGTATCTAATCAAAGAGTCTAGAGTAATAATTATAATTAAATTCTCAAAGCGTGTATTGCTTTGCACACGTTGACAAAATGCGAATGGCGAAGCATTGTTTTTCATTCCAGTTATGGCGTTCCTTATGCGAGCTCATACATTCTCTCTCTCTCTCTCTCCCACTTACCCCTGCCTTTCTCTCTCTCTCTCGCTGTCCACAATCGTCAATAACAATGGAGCTAGCAACCGTAACCACTTCCAAGATCCATTCATCCGCTGAACCAGCACCCCCTGGTTACCTACTCCTGACTTATGTTGTTCTATTTGTATTTATCATCAACCATCGTAATTGTAAATTATAATTATTATAAACGTTTACACGAAATAATAAATTCTGATAAAATGTCTGAGAAAACCATAACCACGGCTATCTTGCTTTGCGGCATCACCGGGAATCAGGGATACGTTGCCCCGTCGTCGCGAGAAAATCAGGACCGTGATGAAATCGCTGAAGGCAGAGTGCTTTGGATCCAGTCAAACAAAACCACTGAGTCGTTCGTTGATGCTTGAGATGGACTCTCAAAGCAGGTGGGACGATAACTAGCAGATTATTCGCGGATATTTCGGCGATTACATATTTGATGTAAAGATTCGCAGCGATTCTCTGAAATCACTCTCAATTTTTAAGTGTTTCTTGGACGTAAAAAGATCTCCACTCTGCGTGCGCACGGTTCCTACATAATAAAAAAGATTTTTCAACATTAATAGGTATTTATTATAGCTATCATTGTCGCCTGTGTGGTCTTGATTATTACTAACGTATATTATACCGTTCATTGATCGCATATTCTGTAGAGAGGGTTAGAATAGAGTAGGGCAATAGGTTCGTCTGATCGGCAACATCTTTTGGCTTTAGCCTCGAAGAAGAGAGATACTCTGTCGAGATACTCTGTCGAGATAATTCATTCCAATCAAGTTAGGCGTACCGGAAACGAGAGAGCGGAAGAATAGTGAAATGGCAATGCCCGTTTACCCTCGATTTGAATTTGTTTGTGAAAAATTGGTGGTACGATAGAGAGAGCGTAGAAGCAGTATCTTCGTCCACTTGTGGAACATTACTATGATTACCGTTAAAAGTGGTACTATAGTAGGTGTAATAGAAATTCCTTATTCCCCTTTTTTGTGTCGATATATGTATGTATATATATATCTACCAGTATACATGATTACAACTTGTGTAGATATTATATATGCGTATGAACCGAATATATTATATATATATATATATATATGTACGTGCCTTTTCCAACAAGAAGGGCCTATCTACGCCTAATCATGCTAAATTTTTTGCACAATTTATACGTCTAGCTGATACGAGGATTTTTTGCTAAGAATAGCCGAACTATTAGAAAGAAATGAATCGAACATAAGTTGCTTTCCCCCGCTTGGATTGACAAAAAGAAGTAGAGACGTGTTGGACCAGCGGAACTCAACCTGGAATTTTAAAAGAATCTGCCCCGAGTATCGAAGTTCGAATAGGAATAGGGGCAAAGGACTTGCCACGGCCACGAAAAGGTTGAGGATCCCTGAGCTATGCACAGTTGCAATTTTTGTGGGGTAGAAATCGTTTCCGCGTAGAATCATTCCGAGGTAACGGCGGCAAAATTCGAGGAGTCCTTGATCTCGGTATTTCCCTGACCGCTAGAGCTATTACTCGATCTAATTATCTAATTATATATTTATCCGTGATCCTTGAATTATTCCGTTCCCGATCGTTTCGCGTTTACCTATGGTTTTAAATTCGGCAAAAGCGATCAAATTTCGTGGATTCTATGATTAAAAGATAGCGATCTCGTTGCAATGTTCATTTACCCATCGATCGTCCGTGTTTGGGCCTTACGCAGAATGACGAAATCTCGTACCACGTTTGATTCATGTCGACACGAAATTTCTGCGTACCGCGTTGCAGTCGGGTGAATCCACCTTCCCGGCTTGCATGACGAAATCTCGTCTCGTTCCACCGTCCCAACAATTTCGCGAGATAACTCTTCTTGAAATTTGTCGCCACCCTGAACTCTATCCTAGCGAGACAATTTTTCCTCAGTTTCGCTTTTCTACAATTGTAGGCCTTTTATCTTAGCTGTCGTCCCCCGACCTTATCCTTCATTACCGTAGATCAATGCCGTTCCAATCGATCTATATTAAACGTTGAATGGATTAAAGAAAGAACAAAGAGTAAAAAAAACGTGAGAATCTGGCAGAGTGGTGTTTGTAAATAAAACTGTAAAAGCGACGAACGGAGCACTATCTCATTTTTCCCATACGAAAGATTTCGGCTTCTTAGCAATAAGTAGAACCTTGGCGAGTGCTATTCGGAGAATTCCATTCCAAAGGGACGAGAGCAGCGGCACGTAAGCTCATCAACCGGCATCAATGAGGTCAAACAAACGCACGTTCCTTGAATGCTAAGAATTTTTTATCCTTTCATTACGTCTGTCCTTTCGTCGTTGAAGACTTCAGTTTCTGGACATTACAGAAGGGCATATTAGTCGCTAATTGGTAATAATATTACTACCAATATAATTCCAATTTTTCTCTTCACGATATAACTGATGTTTATCCACGGATTTACAATTATTCGAGAGAATATGACGGGGTAAGATCTAAACTTAAAAACTATTTACAACTAATAATTTTTCCATTATTCGCCGTGAGGCGATTTAACGCTGTACTTTCGACCCGGATATAACTTATTCAACGCGGTTCTCTAATATGCAAATAATATCGGAAAAGTCAATTATCAAGCGAATACGCCATAACAATTCAACTTTAACTGCACACTATAAATAGTCTCAAGCCTCCTGCATACTCGATGCGAAACGATCTCCAAACCTGTTTCGGATTTACTGGATAACTATTCAAAAACGATTGGAAGTATTTTTTATTCGTATTATCGGCGACTATGGCATCCGAATGATATTTTTGTAGCAATAAAGATCCCGCGTGAAACGCAGATCACTAGAAATAGTCTTGCTTCTGAAGTGTGAAGTTAATTTTGTTTGGTCTTGCTATTATTAGAAACGACTCGCAGAAACTTTGAGTAGTCGTACTGTCAATCAATAACTACGTATTACACACGTATACATCACTTGAACTGTATGCTCTCAGTCCGACGCAATGGTACATCACGAGTGAGGGAGATGGGCTCGTAATTTTCATTACAAACTTGGAATAATAACTTTTGTCCGATCTTTAGAGAAATTGTTAAAACTCGCTTACCATAAAAACGATAGAGTTAATTTATAGACTAGCAAGTGTTCAACATAGAGGTTATAATAGGCAGTGTCATGAAATTTGGGAGCTATTACAAAATAATTTATTTTATATTCAATTAGTCGAACTTGCATTTAAGTAAGACTTTATGCAAATATCTCAGGATCAAAGTACTCATTAATTACACCTCGTTACGTTACAAGAATGTAGAAAAAAAATAAGACACATAACCAATACTACCTTGCACACCTTGCAATTTGCAAGATTTCAAATGCTTTTGCAGAATGTAGCGGGATTAATGATGACATTTGATTGGTCGTGGCGGGGCTCACTAACACCATCTACGGTCGTTTCTTAAATTTCATTCGTCTAGAGTGGGGTGTTGGAGGATCACCTAGTGGGGGTAATGTAACAGAAGCAGACGTAAAGGTCACCTTCAGTTTCAGTCAGGGAAAAGTTGTGCGAGAGGTGTCTAGAGCTCGATCGACAAAAACGCGCGGCACTTCGGTACTCCTAACAAGTAAGAAGAAAAGGTCGTCAGCGATTCAGTTTTCCTGCTAAAAAGTGGGGCGTCTTCATTAAGGTAAGTTTGATGTAGATCGTACTTGACCCTAACGATTTTCATGGCATCGCGGGCCAATTGTCACTGACAATCACTGACAATGTTACGTTGTCTGCACGTTGCGATCGTCAGACTTTCGAAATTCGAATTACGGGCGTTTTGACAAATTAATTCATGCCCCCCTTCAGCCGGAGAGAATAATTGGCAGATATTTCTGTGACAAACGGTGGAAGAAGCGAGGGAGTTCCCGATTACGACAATTCTTAATATTAGTTCGTGTCAATTTCGTTCTTGATGTTTTGATGTTTAGACGGTTTTTGAGCGTGTGCCAGATACCGTTGTTTTTGTACACATGCTATTTAATTTTAAATATGCGAAGGATAGACTTGCGAGCATTTTATGTTGCAATTGCCCTTTGAGAAAATGCTCGTCGGTCCTACTATCCTTACTCGCTCTATTAATTCGAGATGGAAGAAGGATTTATTAATATATCGACGATCACTTGATTATTATGTTTATATTTTGGAAATATCATTTTGAGACACTTGTTTCCCCTCCCGGTTACAATTTTCATGTAAGGTATCGGTGTTATCAAACTCGTGACTGGTTTACTATGGTTCTGTATTACAATCAGACTTTATGATAATATAAGATGGATGGTAAAAAATAAGTCTGTATAAACTATAGCTGCATATGAAGATTGCCATTTTCAAGGGGCTTAGGGGTGAAGATAGCAATAATCATGTGTATTGCACATTAAATGATGCATTCTTTTTGTTACAAAATGCATATGGCATAAATGACCTATATTAAGATTTCTCCATCTCAGCTTTTCAATTTGTGACACAGTTTTTTTATTTGTATCTGCCAGTGTCACTGGTCTTAAAATTATGCTTAAAGAAGTCCAAAATACACGATGCTTTTGCACTGGCAAAGATTCGGAAGATCCAAGTTCGTCTTCCTATATTTTAACAGCAAGCGAAAGCAGTATAAATGTTGAAATAAATTGTGAGGGACAAAGTTTGAGAAACTTTTATCAAGACGAAGCTCTCACTAAATGTACAAGATTAAATAGTCTTTCCGGTACTATTAACTCTATTGTTGCGCAATCAGAATCAAATATGGACAGAACAAGCAAAATTAATTTGCAGAATCTGAAATTATCTATGATTTTCCCAGAAGTAAGTGTATCGTATAAGATGTTATATACCATCTCTCATGAAACTTAAAAATTTAAGTAGATGTTCTGGAAGAATGCCCTTGGCTTACCTCAAAGTTTACCTACGGAACTTTGGTTTGACGAATGGGAAGATACTGGAACAAATGTTGAAAACGTTGCTGTAAATTTGTTTGTTATAAAGTGTTTGTTAGCTACTGTTGTTAAGACTACCTTTTCTTTAATAGTCCTAAATACAACAAAATAGAAGAGTAAAAAGATGTGTTGAAAAATTTAATGCAATAGGACATGGCGCAAACTATTTCGTTGTGTACCAAGACACTATCTTGTTTGACGTGGATATAATTAACATAGGAACAATATTACAGGAACATAGAAGATACCACAAAACAAAAATGTCGGAGGACCTAGCAGCACAAAAGTTCATAAAACCTGGCAGCCATAAGGGCAAGGGCCTTGCAGTTTTCACTAGCGGTGGCGATTCTCAAGGTATAAATATAGATATATTAATATGTTTGCTATTGTCGTTTTACTCTATATACTGTATGGAGTATACATTTTTCATAAATTCCGTTTTACCCTTTATATATATATATATATACACAAATTTTAGGAATGAACGCCGCAGTCCGTGCAGTCGTAAGAATGGGTATTTATTTAGGCTGCAGAGTTTTCTTTATTAGAGAAGGATACCAAGGTATGGTAGATGGCGGAAGTAATATCCAAGAAGCCACTTGGTCGTCCGTATCTTGCATCATCCATAGGGTAGGTATTGAGTCATGATGTCTTGTATTGCATCGTGCTAACCCTTTACGATTGCGCTTCATCCAATGCCTAATGGATACTGCATCTTACAGAAAAATAAATAATTGATGCACATTAACTGTTGCTTTTTTCGGAAATTAGAATAATCGTAATTACATAACAAGGGGTTAACACTTTCGAATTTCATTATTGATAATATTGCACGTTTAGAATATTCGAAAACTAACTATAAGAAATTTTTAGGGTGGTACGGTAATAGGATCCGCTCGGTGTACGGATTTCCGAGAACGCGCTGGTCGCAGAATAGCTGCTAAGAATTTAGTAACCCGGGGGATAACGAATTTAGTTGTAATTGGTGGCGATGGCTCGCTTACCGGTGCTAATCTGTTCAAAGAAGAGTGGCCCGAACTCTTAAAGGAGTTGCTTGAAGCCGGTGAGAACAAAGAAAATGTTTACAATCGCATCATCAGCTTATTCTGTTTTTCTAAGCATGTGTATTTACTTTATCTATTGTTTATTAGGTGAGATTACCGCTGATCAAGGAGAAAAGTTCAAGCACTTACACATCGTTGGAATGGTTGGTTCTATTGATAATGATTTTTGCGGAACCGACATGACTATTGGTACCGATTCCGCTTTGCACCGCATCATCGAAAGTATCGATGCAATCGTCAGTACCGCGTATTCTCATCAACGAACGTTCATTATGGAAGTTATGGGTCGCCATTGTGGGTAAGTTGATCCCTATTCAATCAACAGTGAAAATTATTTCGGCCAGAGACACTGTCTTACAATTAAAATTGTTTCCAACTTTTACTGGAGATTCCAATAGATTACCAAGGATTTAAGAATGATGGTACACAGAGATGTTAGTAATCTTTCTATAATGTGAAATTAGGCATCCTTTTAAATGTAGTATCCTACGGACACAAAATAGTTTCCTGGTAAACTAATTAGAATTTAGTCGTGTAGTATAATTTACAAATTCGGGTCAACTTTTGGTTAGGTATCTGGCAATTGTGGGTGCTTTAGCCGCAGAGGCAGACTATGTTTTCTTCCCGGAATGCCCACCTCCTGTCGACTGGCCTGAAAAACTGTGTAAAAAATTGGAGCAGGCATGTTTATAGGATTTCTTCCAAATTCTTTTTGTCGCAATTGCTACCCTTCACTAACTTGATTTAACAAAATTCAATGGTTTTTCTTATTCTTTCGTGTTATTTTCAATTGCTTAATGTGTTGTCAGTGTCACAATTGAAGCATTCTTTCATTACATGTTTGTTCCTCCTCCAAATTAAACACAGGGGCAAGTGGATGGAAATATGTTTCTTTTTAAGTTGTTACTACCGCACAAGTACCGCAAAGATAATGAGAATATTTGTAGTGAGATAGTTTAATACTTTAAGTCCCATGATCGTTTAGTAAAAAGTGATAAGTTGTCATTCGGTTGAAGATAATGGAATGAATTTACGGTATTTGGCCTTAAAAGATTATTGAAATCTCTTAAAAACGGATGGATGAACATGGGGCTTAAGGTTTTAAATTACCAAACCGATAATTCGAGAATCAGAGCCTTTCAGGTATCTGACGTTAGCCTCAAGTTTGTCTTCAGAAGCGTCTTATTGCTTTATTCCCGAAGCTCCGACAAAGGGTGATTGGGTCGAGGAGCTTTGCGAAGCTCTGCAACAGGCACGTCCCTGATCAGTATAATAAAGCGTACTAAACACGTAAAATCTAAAAGTATTATATCAGCCAGAAATTTTCATATTTCATTGACATGATTATCTTTCTGCTCAAAAGTACATATGGTCTTTGATCTCATTGTCAGTAGGTACATCGTGCAATTGAAAGTGTAAGAAAGTATGCTAGCTTCTGCCCGAATTTAATCATACATCCTTTCGCGTAAACATTTTCTATGACCTATAAACATGAAGTGGTAATATCCTAAACAAAACCCGTTCTTCTAATGTAATTAATACTATTACGTTTTGTTCTTAACTTGTTTTCTAGTTTTCTTTTTCCCCGTGACAATGATCGATTCCCTTTCATTACTTAATATCTTTAGCTAGCTTTTATGACATGCTATTGCAGCTACCTGGCTCTAGTGGCAGCCATATGTTCCGAAGCTGACTTTGTGTTCATCCCAGAGTGGCCACCTGAGCAGGATTGGCCAAGCAAGCTGTGCAATAAATTGTTGCAGGTTCGCAACCCCTTTTTTTTGTAATTTTTTACGGTTAAAACGAATGACCGTGTATCTTGCCGGTTCGTCAAATCGGCACAAATATGACATCGTATCGTTCGTTCTTTGATTTGCGAGGTATACAAAGATGCTATCGTTGCATTTAGTTTGATTTGTTTCTTTCTCGTGATAAGCTCTTCGTAGTGTGCTTGGCTTTTTTATTTTGCACATTCCTAAAAAACTAACTTTACTATACTTTATAGATTTTAATTGTACGCATGCCATTTCGTAACATTCTCCAGTAATTCTTTGTATATAGATATTGTATGTATTTGCTATTTACGGAGGTAAGTACTGCAATAATCATGTAAATTGCATTTAGAACCTCAATAGCAATTTAAGATATGTATTCGATCCATGTAATCCAATTCGTATTAGTTAAGTTTAATTTAACGATCATTCATGGAAACGCCTTCATGCTTTGAGCTGTCTGTACAATACACATTACGTTCTTATTATTTGATCATATTTTAATTGTTAAAAACACTTTTTGTCTAGGAACGACTCACTGGACAACGGCTTAATATTATCATCGTAGCAGAGGGTGCTGTAGATAGAAACGGTGACCCGATTACTGCCGAGAAGGTCCATAAAGTTGTCGTTGATAAACTACAGCAAGATACCAGGATCACTGTTCTTGGCCACGTTCAAAGGGGTGGCAATCCATCAGCTTTTGACAGAGTGCTGGTTAGTAATTCTCTGTTAGCAACAAGCATTTATTACGTTATCAGTTCTAATTCTCGTTTCACTACGGCTCTTCTTTGATTAAAGAAATCTCTCTCTATATTGTCAACAATATGCAGGGTTGCCGTATGGGCGCGGAAGCTGTAATGGCTTTAATGGAAGCAACGCCAGACACTGAAGCATGTGTCGTTACGCTAGATGGAAATCAGGCTGTTAGGTTGCCTCTTATGGAATGCGTACGTCGTACTAAAGCAGTGGCTCAAGCAATGGCCGATAAAAATTGGGATCTTGCTGTCCAGCTTCGTGGAAAGTAAGTTCAGGATACCAATGAGCTTCCTCTAATTTTATGTTTTGTATTCTTAAACTTGGCTACTTTTAATGTCTGTCATAAATATTATTAGGGGATTCGCTCGCAATTTGGAAACATACAAGATGTTGACACGCCTAAAAGCACCCGTGGACTACGATCCGAACAAGGTACGACGTTGTTGTAATTGTGGGTTTTTACTAACTCAAAGCCTTCGATAGCAAATAGAGCATCTAATTAACGTGAAATACAAGATTTTATGGTTGTAACAAAACAACGATAAAAAGAAATCAAGCACGTCGAAGGTTTTCGGTTATATCACGTAAAAAATATATAGCTACAAAGAAGTACTTTTACATATCTTATTTAATACTGCTTCAGGAAAGTAATGGCCCTGCATTAACAAAGGTAAATCTATTAATAAAAAAGACATTATAAATGTCAGGCCACTTTGCCAAATAACGTGTTTAATGTATTGCTAGCATAGCCTCGTTAACAATTTACTTCCTTTTCTCTGATAGCAATTCACTTTATGTGGACAAGTGAGTTAATCCACTTTTAAACCATCTATTATCATTATTGTATCATCACATACCATTCTTGTAAATGGCAAATATTTTGCCAGGGAATTGAGAGTATGCACATTGTGTATAGTTGAACATCGAACTTTACGCTAAACCACAGAATGTCTTTAGTTGTTATGTGCACGCTGCATGACCTCTCGTTAAATTCTTTCATGCCGCCAACTTACAATTTTATTCCAGGACCATTATACGTTGGCCGTGATGCATATTGGCTCACCATCTTGTGGTATGAATGCAGCGGTACGCTCATTCGTCAGAAACTGCATCTATCGTGGTGACAAGGTGAGTTGATAAACGTGGAAGCGTAGATATGTAGACGTTCAAGCGTCTATTGTCACTCACTGGTTACATTCTGATTCAGGTCTACGGTGTTTGTGACGGAGTATTGGGATTAATGGCTGGAAAGCTTAAATTGATGGACTGGCCGTCCGTTACTGGTTGGGTAGCACAGGGAGGTGCTTATTTAGGCACAAAACGGGCTCCACCAACGGAGGAGCAGCTACCACAAATAGCTCAAAAGTTAAAGGAATTCGGAATTCAAGCGTTGCTTATTATAGGCGGATTTGAGGTAACATATCGTTTAATGTAATATTAAAATAAATCTTGGCGAAGTGGTAGATCATTTTATACGATGCATTGTGTTAAAAGGGTTACCAAACAGGTCTTATGTTCTCCAACGCGAGGAACAAGTTTGAAGAGTTCCGAATTCCTATTGCCATGATTCCGGCGACGATTAGTAATAATGTGCCGGGAACTGAATTTTCGTTGGGCTGCGATACCGCTTTGAACGAAATCACAGAGGTAAATTTAAACGTTGCTTGCTTGCTGATACTCAGTTTATTATCGTGATACCTATACCCATGTTTCTCCTATATCCTATTTAGATTTGCGACCGCATTCGTCAATCAGCACAGGGTACTAAACGTCGAGTATTTATCATCGAAACAATGGGTGGTTATTGTGGTTATCTAGCTACCGTCGCTGGGCTGGCAGGTGGAGCTGACGCAGCTTACATTTTCGAGGAAAAGTTTAATATCAAAGATCTAAATCAAGATGTTATTGCGATGGCCGCTAAAATGTCTGAAGGTGTACAAAGAGGTCTTATCCTCCGGAATGAAAACGCTAATTTGAATTACAACACAGACTTTATGCAGAGGTTATTCAGCGAGGAGGGAAAAGGTCTATTCAGTTGTAGGATGAACATTATTGGTATGGGCTTACTCTAACTATATAAAAATTCTCGATCAATGTGGGACGAGCTAATAAATTCTTTCCAGGTCATATGCAACAAGGAGGATCGCCAACTCCATTCGATCGTAACTTGGGTACCAAAATGGGTTCTAAAGCGGTAGAATGGTTCAGCCACGAGTTAAAGAAGCACACGAATGCTGACGGCAAAACACTCACAACAGACGCCGATACGGCGGTTATGCTTGGTATAGTGAGACGGCAGTATAGATTCACGCCGTTCACGGAACTCACTGATGTTACAGATTTTGAGTAAGTCAGTTTTTCGTGGCGATGTGTTTTCAAATTCCTTTTGCACCTTCCAAGTGTTCCATTTAATTCTGCGTTATAATTTATCATACAATTTTTAGGCATCGCATTCCAACGTATCAATGGTGGATGAAATTACGGCCGCTACTCAAGGTTTTAGCTAAACACGAATCTACTTACGAAGAAGAGGGGCTTTACATAACTGTGGAAGAAATGGATCTGGACGATCCACCCCTCGTCTAAAATGCAAATTAAGTACGCGTGATCGTATATGATGCAAGGTAATATTCCCTAAAATTGATGTACGTTACTAATCGCGTGGAGAGTAGATGTTTTTCGAAGAGTATTACAGTATTGTACGGCATTATAATAATCATGTTCCGTTTGCTATTTATAGAAAGAGCTTTGAAATTGTAGAAGTAATGGTCGTAGAATACCATTCTACGGTATTTTATAACATTATTATGTTACTGTTTTCCTATCAAAATCAATGTATACGCGCTCTACTCATCTTTATCTCAAATTACTTATTAATAAGGCACGTGTGAGGACTCCCCCAGAACTGCGAGTGTGTGAACAATCTAAATAAATAACAGATTATTGCAATTCTCGTGAGCAAGAATGTAAGCTGATGTTTCGATTTTGGCGTCATGTATCGATGTATCATGAATATACTAGAACTCAGGTGGAAAGTAAGTGCAAAGGGTAGTACCTGAAACGCGGAGGTGTATTACACGTTAGTAAGCAAGATTATAATAATAGTGTTGATAGGAAATCTAGAAGTCGCTTTTATTGACTGTCGATAAAAGGTGACATTGTTATGACGAGCAACGTTAAATATTTATTATTATCGGTATTAACAGTACTGTGAGTGAGTGAATCGAAAAGAGATGTAACAATTGCAAAAGTGATTTGTAGCGATGTAATACGAATAATCGCAAGGGAAAATGCAGTTGTAAATGATAAGTATGGAAATAATTCATGACAAACAAGTATTACTGTACTTAATATGATATTTGAAAACAGTATACTTCTGATAGCAGGCAATGTTTAGAGAAATTAAATCGGATAGTTCCCGAGAATTTTATATCAGTTATTTCTGCCTATCTAAGATAGTTCATGTTCTCGATGTGAAGAGTGTAGAGTAATCGGACTAGAAACTTCCGGTACTACACGTTTTATTGGAAAGTAATTTATTTCATGGGCGCGACGACATCTTCGCAATGTTTCGTTAGGACGATGATGTTGAAAGAACTTCGTTATTGTGGACGTTTCCATCATCCGTTAATAAAATTTTCGGTTGCAATGTGGGTAAATCACGGAAATTGGATCACCGCGTAAAGGAATACTACATCGCAGATAAAAGCTAGGCTATATTTGTGGTCTATTAATATATAAGATTAAACATAATGTGGCATTTTATTTTGACGAAAACTTATCCTTCGGTTTAGCATTACTGAAAGCTGTAAAAAGCTATTTGGAGAATATACTTGTCTACCTCAAAACAGAATTTGCAACAGCGGACGACTTTCGGGGGAAAGAATCCCAATACGAGTCGTCCCTAGTTGTGCTTAATATTAAAAGATTTTGCTAAAATTTAAGGCTTGTGACCACAAGAATATTTAGATTTAATTCGTCTTATTACTGTACTCGATATTTATCTCTTAACGAGTCGTGCAAGTATTAAAAACCATCATTGTGTTTCTCTAATGTAGATTTCCTATTCTATAAAATTCTTAGAGTCAAGTCAATCACGTTGCGGCACCCATCGTGATTTAATCCTCGTTCTTTATCAATTTATTCGTCTTTGTGTGTTCATCAAAATAATCGCAATACGATTATATTAATAGAGATATGTTGAAAAAACATGATGTGATCCTGCGACAGGAGATACAAGTTTTCATTAATTGTCTGCATCTATTGTAGGGCACACATTCGGCAATGTCACATAAAAAAAATACTGTTTACCACATGTAACTATTACAATTTCACTCGAGTATTATAATTAAATTGCAAAAGTTGCTTAGCCATCAAACCTTTTCGTGTACGCGTATCAACGCGCAACTTTCTTCTGGGATATTAGATCGGCGCCACACCATTAAGAATTTCCAGACGAAAATTCCGTTTACGATCCTTTTTACATGTTCCATAGCATGTACCAAGATTTTGAACTGTCATTCTCGGTGATGCGACGCCAACCTTAGACATAACTGCATGAAAATTACCAATAGCACACATTTGTCATTGAGCCCTAAGATAATAACGAAGAAATATATATTACATACGTATATGTATTACAAGAGATATATTGTGTAAATTGCTTACTGATAATCGTTGCTAGATATGTGAAATGTGTAAAAGTATTGTAAACGACAAGAGATCTTGTTGAAGAGCACATAAATTAAACTACCACTACCGTTGAAGGCAAAAGACTACCTAGGTACCTTTATCCGTAACATTACTGAAAATGCTACGGAAACGTTGGAAAAAAAACATAGATATGTAGTAAAAAGAGGTTTAAAAAGCACAAAAGACGATCCCGTTTTGAGTGTCGTTCATTAACTCTTTTAACTCTTCGAATATAATTTTTTTGTTAGTGAAGTTTCGCAAGTGCACTGCTTTTGTAGGTCGTACTGTGACAACTTTCGAATCTAATTCTGGCCTGATTATGCAGCAATTATTACAACTTAAACTGTACTTAAACTTCAATGCCTACCAGTACGAAAGAGATAATTATTGCGTATGCGATATACACTCTCATACGGCCCTACATACATACGAAAACTTCGGGTTCCGTCATAATATGTCGTATGTGTTTACTGAGATCTGTACGAATGAGCATCGAGTGCCATATCATTGCGATTTAAAAAATTCATACCAATGTACAAATTTGTGGGCGTTATGGTCATACATACCAGTAAACTATTAGCCACTAGAGCAGTAAGAATATACGAAAGGATATATTTATTTACGATCACAGAGATATATTTTCGACTCATTGTTGATCAATGAATTTACATTTTAGCCCTTTCCCCGCGAGGCATAATGCTGTACCGTTGTCAGGAGTCACTTTATTTTTAATGCCGAATTGTTAAACGTAATATTAATTTAATTGATGCTACACTAGTACCACGTCTGTTCACCGATGGCTCGAAAGTTTACAGAGTAACTGTTGTGTTAATCGTGTAATTTTAGAAGTGGATATTACATTTAGGCATATATGTATATATATATATATATGTATATATATGTATATATATATACTCGCATATCGTGACCATTCAGAATGTACCTACATCATGGAATAAACTATATCTTCTAAATAACGAAATTTTCATCTATGAAACTCCATATTATATTGTGTCATTGTATCGAACATTTAATAAAAGCAGGGTGCAACAATTGTTAGAAAGAAAAAAGTGTTGTAACTTGACGACATATAGCGGAACTAACGTTAACAACGCTAAGGAACTGTGATTATTGTACTTTCGTGATTTAAAGTATTGCCGTTCAAATGGAATCAAATATCGTCGCTCTTGGCAACAACATAACGTCCATATACAAAGTTACGATTCAAAATTGCATCTAATGGTTATCGTAATAAATATGAGAAAACGTCTATCCTAATTAATTTCACGAGCTGCCAAGGATAAAACAGTAATAACGATTAGTAAAAATCTTTCAAACATCACGATGACTCACGTCGTGCCAACAAGTAAAGACAGAAAGCGCCACATTGTTCTGTGTTGGCTATATATTTCTGTGTGTTGTATTTTTCGCGTGTCACGGACTTCACGCTTGATAGTGTGAGTTTAAGTCAAACTAACTCGGTAGTTCTCCGTCAAGACCAGTCAAGTCTCGTTGCTGTCGTGTTCGTGCGAGCATATCGAGGGGTTCTGTGATCAGAAAAACCGGAGTTAATCGCAAAAATGGTCGCAATAAAGGGCCGAAAGAGCTCGAACAAAAATCCACCTATATTCAGTCACGAATTTGTCATACAAAATCATGGAGATATCGTTTCGTGCGTGGCTATGGTCTTCGTGATCGGTTTGATGGTACAGGTCAGTGTGCTCAGAGGCTTCGATATCAATGACATTTTCTTACCATGCGTTTAATTTTGAACTATTTCTTATGCTTTTGCGTGTATCATGATTAGACGCAATGAATGTACGTTTAACAAACGATTTATACATAATGATAGTTTAACATAGGTTTCTTTAAACCACCATATGTTAAGGCTGTGCTAATACCGGTATTCGTTGATCGATATAATTATGTGCGATATATTGATTTTAAATTAAGTTATGTTACTTTCTATGGTCTTGCATCTTGTTTACTCTGTTATTATGTTTAATTCATTTCGTTCTTTGTTTAAAAATATAAGCTTTGTTTGTTGCCAATTTTTTCGGCGGACTCGTCATATATCTTTTCGGAGTTATTTATTATTATTTACCGCTTCGCGTATACATGGTTGTCATACTAATTATGAGATTATTTTTCAGGTTACATCGCCATGGGCGTACACCTTTGTAGCCATTCATCACAATGTGACTTCCGAAGCGGAGGACCCAACAGTACCAATAAAATATACGACCGGGTGGAAGGATGCTTGCGCTGTTTATTTCTACTTTCTGATAACAATTGTGATGCATGCAGTATTTCAGGAATATATATTCGACGTACGTTGTAATTATCAAGATCACGTGTTTTATACCAATCAAGAGACAATTGTTTACATGTTTAATTGATTTTGCAGAAAGTATCTAAGCGCCTCCATTTGAGCAAAGTAAAGTTGAGTAAATTCAACGAATCCAGCCAACTTGTACTGTTTTACTTTCTCTCTATCTTATGGGGTATAGATATAATTATCAGGTAATTCCTAATGAACCATGTAATAATGAATGCTTTGTCATTTTATAATTAATTTATTCATTATAATTTCATTGTTTAACATATGTATCTTTAACTGTAAAATTAACTTTCTGTGTTTCAGGGACGAACTTCTATTAAATATTACTTCCCTTTGGAAAGAGTATCCTATATCATTATCTTTCTCTTCGAAACTGTTCTTTATTGGCCAACTCGCTTATTGGTTACACTGTTATCCAGAATTGTATTTCCAAAGAGTCAAGAGGGAGGATATTCCACAACGTGTTTTGCATGCAACAATTGGACTAATATTCACTTCAGCAGCTTACCTCCTCAAGTAAGGCATACAATTTCCTGCAAGCATCGTTTGATGTCACTTTTTCTATAACATATCGATCTTATCTACAGCTTCCAACAGCTGGGCATCATGTTGCTGGTCTTGCATTATGTAGCAGATGCTATGCTGCACAGCGCCAGAATCTTTCATTTCGTTAGTAAAAAAGAGAAAGTCACGCACAGTAAGTATTATTTACAAACACATGAAGATTGAATCTCATTATTCATTATGAATTACAAGGAAAGATTTTCAAATTATGTAGCACCTGTGATTACAAATGGTACTTCACCATTGTTAGTGATTGCATCGAATAATGTTAAACCGAATTTTTTTATTGCAGTGGCATTCTTTATTGCGACCGTGGTATACGTTTTTGTATGCGTTGCGACACTCGGCCTGGCTGCTTTAGTTCTCCTGTATGGTTTAGGACAGGTTGATAGCTCGTTCAACTATGCCACTGGAAATTTCAATATTTTGGCTGTCCGATTCTCAGCTTTCGGTGCTATTGCCCTATTCGAAAGTTATGTGTCGTACGTTTTTATCGCGAGGTATTTGAAACGCGCACGAGAAAATGCAGCTCTCGTTCAGGTCGCGACAAAACCGAAACAGAAGCCGAAGAAGAGAGAAGGTAAGATATTTCTACGGGAATCAGATCATTTTACCTGATGTAATAAAAGTGTGTACTTATAGTAATCCAAAATATTTCCAATAAGTATCAGATGAAAATGACATACCCTTTCAGGAAAGAAATCTACCGTATCAGAAGATGACGATCTACCAGAAGTTGATCAGGCAACAAAGAAAAATCTGAGATCTCGTTCTTCAGCAAAAGCAAAATAGATATTTATTAAACTAGGGAATTTACCTAAGGCTGATTAGACATCCAGTTTTATTCACTTATGAATTACGAATAGGTATTCCGAATAGATTTGTTTTGTAAGTTGCGCAGAAACTTTACTCACCCCCTCTTCCATTCCATTCATGAATCAAAGCGCAATGTTGAGTATTGGAACACTCAGAATCAGTATTCATGGCAACTTACGATAATTTTTTTGGTAAACTTGAAAGGAATCAAAATAACGCAATGCTGCCCTTTTCACTAATAATTCATTGTATGACATCATAGCATTCTTCACTTCTATTGTAAACTGTAGATAAAACTTTCACTCTCGTGGACGATAGAACATCTGAGATATTGTATATAATGTTTTATACGTATTGCATGCAAAAAGCACGCAGCGAGACAGAGTTACAATTTACTTTGTAAAATATAAAATACACGAAACTTGTATTTGGAAAAAGGACAAGTTTTTTTTGCCAGGCTTTTGTTACCTTCATTCCGGCTCATAGACATGGGGAAAGTGATAATTATTTAAGATTCTTTCGTATTTTGTAGAGAAAGCTATTGTAAAGCTTCATCCAGAAAAGTAAATCGCAGAAATCGGAACATCTAACCAGTTTTACCTGACACTCTCTAACATTATTTTATTTAGCATTTTATCACTCACGTGCTTAATAGAAAAGGCACATGTATATGAAATATGCTTCATGACAAAGCTTAGACATATTTTTAATAGTATCATTATTCTTATCTTAAATTAAGACAGAGTGAATCTAATAATCACAGTTTGGTAAGAGGTAATAATTGTATAATCTCTTGAAATCAGGGTACAATTGTACAATCTAATTTATGGTTTGTCCAAATTTAATTATGAAATTCTAAAAACAATAGTGTAATTTATAATCGTGTACTTGTACTTGTTACATGTTATAAATATTTTCATTCTAATTTCAAACTGGGTACGACACAGAATGCACGATTATTAATCTAATTATGTACCCTTCTTGTTAAAGTACTATTTATACACGTAAAGAAATATTGGTATCCAAGATTTATATGAGTAAGCAAAGAACGGTGAACTAACTTAAAGCATAAAGTATAGTTCCAAAATTTCTTTCTTAATCAAGCACTCATAAATTTTGTACTGAAATGTGTTTTTTCACGTTTTTGGTTTCTTGCTACTCGATGCACCATCCTGTTCGTCCGTTTGAAAGATTGTTTGTGGTTGTGTTTTCTTGTATGCTGGAGCAATCCAATATGGATTTTCTTCTGCTACCTTTGCGTACTTCAATATAGCTTCTCTAGGGTCCTGATCGTCTTCTATCCTCTTACTAAGTCCCAAGTTTCGGATGACGTAAGAGCTAAGTGTGCCACCGGAAGATGCTACTCTTCCACCTTGACCAGAAGTGATTGGTAAATCTGGTCTCCTCGACTTGACTGGATCAAGACGATCTTTCTCCAATTGCTTGCGAACTGATTTAGGTCTATCTTGCCGGAACAATGGGAGAGCATGCGGAGTTATAATTTGCTGCGTCGACATTACTTCTATGTGCTTGTGCTTCAGGTGTGATTTTACGACGCAAAGTTTTGCTCCTCTCATACTCTTCTCAGAATCATAATATACTTTCACTGTACCGTTTCCACAACCAACGAATATCTGATTTAATTTTGGATGCCACAATGTTTTGATGACATGTGAGTTTGTCACAGATATTTCATTGACCAGATCAAAGGTCCTGGTATCGTAAAATAGTACCCTACCAGTGCTTTGGCCTTTATTTAAAGATTCTCCAGTAATAACAATAGAATCATCGGGGCTGAACATACAATCGGTTGTATCGTAACGAGAATATAAATTTTTTGCTTCAAACACTGGAGACTTAAATGCTCTTAAGTCCCAGAGTTTGAGAGTATCATCGCAGCTCCTAGTTGCCAGCATTTGACCCAAGTATGAGAAACTTAAACTTGAGATTTCAGCACCCTGCGCATGTGCACCTCGTAGAATCAACGAAGGATTAACAAAGTTCTTTCTATGATCCCACATCTGTACCGAACCATCTATACAACCGCAAGCCACAACATTACCTTCTCTACTATATCCACACGTGGTTGGTATTGTCTTAACGCCGTTTTGTGCTCTACATTTAATCAAGTATTTATGAGATCGAGGCCTATATAAAATCCATATTCTACATGTACTGTCTTGCGAACAGGTCATATATTCCTCTTTAGTGAATGGATGCCAACAGCCACTATTTAATCCAGCCGTGTGACCTTTTGTACGTGCCATGTCAGTTATATACTGATCCCCTTTGACGGTTTCACATTTTTCAAATCCGTCTCTGTCTAAAACCTTTGCCTGCGCAGAACCCGATATGACTAATATTACATCCCCGGTCATAGAATACTGTAGGCACTTAATAGGGTGGTTCTCGCAAGGCTGTAGGGTTCTAAAACTTCTCATAGATGAATCCATGCCAGCAAAATCCCAGAAACTAACATCATAGTCGATAGCACCAGAAGCTAATCTTGCTCCAGAAGGATCTGCCGCGATAGCAATTACTGCTTTTGTTCCATGGGTCATTGTGACTTCATGACTGCAAGGAATTTTATCTGTTAACGAGGTATCCTCCGTTTCGGATTCGTCGTCCTCCTCGTCACTGCCTTCATCCTTTTCTCCAATTTTTGATGTTTCTTCTGCGATAGAAGAGTGCTGAAGCGAAGCTGGGATCGGTGGTCCAATAAAATCATCGTCGGAATTGTCACTGTCACTATCCATAGCAAAGTGCCCGGTGGAAAAATTGCTTTTCGGCTTCCCCGTTACTGGGGAAGTCATCTTGACACGGGAGAAAGTTATTTCAGAATCCTTGTAACTCAGTCGCAGAGAGAACACGAGAGAAAACACTGATTGTAAGTTTGTTACCAATTTCTTACTCACACATTCACAGTCACTGCCAGTACAAGCAGCGACAAAACTTAAACACATCGAGACGAAACTGGACGAGTCTATCGGATCTACTGATCAGTGGTGACGAACTATCGATAGTATTGTTGTGCTTTCGATAATTTTGTAGTATTGTTGGTGCTATCGATAGATGTTCTAATAATTGTTAGTATCGATATCTAACCGCTATCGATATTTTTATTCAACACCAGTATGAAATAAAAGTATCGATACCAGTTTTCTATACATTGACACGTGAGCCAATAACAAATTTGCGATAACCTATTCCTGCCTATTCCTAATCCTGCCAGTTCTTTACAATATTTCATTACCGCATAGTACATGTATTATACTTAAAGTACATTTAATGTTACCTTATGGTTGTTGGGAATAATACAACTTTGTCCTCGATTAAATTGTGGTGCTTCGTGTATGTATATATATAGATTTCAATTTTAACAAAATGCACTACAAAATACTTCGCGCAGTGAATATCCAAATTGTACAAAAACGTTTCTTCAAGAGAGATCAAGTCAGAGTTAGATTTGCACCTAGTCCGACTGGTAAATAACTAACACAATTAACTATTTTATTGCATTCGAAACTAGAGTACATAAAAGTCCGCAATATTATGTTATTTATTATTACAATACAATTATCACATCAATTTGATAAAAGTACTGATCTAAAAAAAGTCATTGTTTCCATACATTTATAATATTCTGTTGCATATTGTTGATCATATCTAGCACCATTCTTACTCACCATGTTTGACGCTATATTAAACTTAATAGGTTTATTACACTTGGGAGGCTTGCGAACTGCGCTGTATAATTATTTGTTTGCCCGTGCCAATAATGGAACATTTATATTACGGATCGAGGATACTGATCAGTCCAGAGCTATCCCTGGTACGATGGAAAAGATTCAAAGTGATTTACTTTGGGCAGGAATTATATCCGATGAGGATCCAACAAGAGGTGGACCTATGGGTCCATATGTACAATCAAGGCGGTTGGATTTATACAAGTACAGTATAATACTCGTCTGTAATAGTCTCGTGTGTAGAAGGAAGTCAAAGATTTTGCATCTTTTAATATATTTTAATATTTACAACCATTTATTAATTTTTTGAAATAATTCAGTTTTCTTTATAAATGATCTAAAATTTATTTTATTACTGCAAATTATTGTACTGAGATACTCAATATTTTTGTATAGTTAAATTTTCATATAACATAGATTTTTCTTTGTTATTAGATTTGCTTACTTTAATGATATATATGTTGGGTAAAATTACAGAGAACAAGTACATAAGCTTCTAGACAATAAAAGTGCATATTATTGTTTCTGTACGGAGACGAGATTACAATTATTAAGAAAAGAAGCATTGAGATGTAGAGTAACACCAAAATATGATAACAGGTGTAGACATCTCAGTTCTGACGAAGTGAAAGCATTACGTCAAAAAGGGGCACCATATTGTATTAGGTTTAAAGTATGTATTTGGCATCAAACATCTTTCCCTTTAGTATTGTTATTTCAATTTGTGTAACGTGTACCGATTGTGTACTGATATTTTCATAAAACGTTCCTAGCTATCGTCAGTGTCAGAACCATTCGATGATATGGTGTATGGGAACATTCTTCATGATGTTGCTCAACAGGAAGGCGATCCCATTATTATTAAAACGGATGGTTTTCCAACTTATCACTTTGCAAATGTTGTTGACGATCATTTCATGGATATATCTCATGTATTACGAGGAATTGAATGGCAAATATCTACACCAAAGCATATAATGATATACAAGTAAGTATGAACATGTAGAATCATGTGATAGTATAAACAAATAAATTATCTGAGTCTCAAATTTCATAAATGCAAGATTGCCATATCATCTTTAAACCAGTTGAGTTAAATATTACTTTTATTTCAAATATTAGTTTAAGTTTCATGATTAATAATATATTATTAATAATCGTCAGTCGTGTAGAAACCTTACTGATATATCTAGTTTCATAATAAATCTTTTGAAATACAGTACAGTACTGGTTACGATGTGTTGCATGCGTAAGGAATTGTGAAAATAAGGTGTGTTTATCGAAGAGCTTTGTTCCCTGACAAACGTTTTAAAGCTGCTGGGGCTATGCTTTATTTTTTCATCTTGCAAACTTTTCTAGATACAGGCATTTTGTAGATACACTTATAAATTTATTATTATGTACATAAATTTTTGAACAAATCAGTATGAGTGATTCTTCTTTTCATTCATTTGAAGTAGAAGAGATTGTTATTTTGATATGTTACGGTTAATGCTTATACAAATTTCAATAATATTTCATGCAGTACTGCCATCTTACTATTAAACTACATACGTATGAATATTGTTTTGCAAATTTACTAATGATTGAAAGCACTAAACAAACTGAATTGCAATTAGCATGGGTACATATTGGTTATTCAATTTTATCATTCAAAATTTTTATAAATATCGTCGTTTCTAGAATCTGGACACCATTCAGTTAGTAAAGAAAATCATCCATACAAATATCAGAATATAGTAGAAATTAATTGAATATCAGCAATGCTGAAATCCCAGTTGGGTAAGTGAATGAACGTGTTTGGTAACATCAGCCCGCAAGTAAGCATATTTATAAAGTGTCTATGTATCAAGTTCGATAAAAATTGTAATTGCTCATAATGCTATACATATCACATATGAAAGTAAATTGTAAGAGTTCTTCGGAAAACGTAAAGTATTTTCATTTATTTTGCACACGTTTTATAACAGAGATATATTCACCAATTCCTGTGCTTTTGTAAATACTTCAACTCACATACATACATTATCAGAGGTATTTCAATGGCCGTCTTTTAATACAAACTATGTGTTTCATTGTATTAGATATTGCATGCACATAATACTAAAACTCCGTGTAATCGTAGACTATTGAAAATTCAGATATTAATCAATATAAATAACAAAGTGGATAAATAAAACGAGGGAGTATTTTAAGTGGATTATAAGTGATTGTACCATACTAATATATTTCTGTACACACTGACATTTTATTTTGCTTTTTTTCATTTAATAATATTTAATACAATTTTATTTACAGCTGCAGACAATATACTATACCAATATTTAGTTTTTGTTGTGCGCAGAGCATTTAACTGGACACCACCTATATTTGGTCATTTACCTTTAATATTAAATCCTGATGGAACAAAACTATCAAAGAGGCAGAATGATATACATATTGAATCGTTCAAGAAACAAGGCATATTTCCATTAGCGGTGTTGAATTATGTAGTACACGCTGGCGGAGGTTTTAAATCACAAGTGGAGGGCAATCACTATATCGATAGTTATCAACAACTAATCAAAGAGGTAGATTTCTTAAATTTGTAATTATATTACATAATATGTTCTTTTAATTTTGTTATTGTACATTATTCTGATTCTTACAGTTCGATGTGTCCAAAATAAAACCCAGTTCCGGTAAACTCTTACCTGAAAGGCTGTTAGAATATAATAAGATAGAACTTTCAAAACTTTTAGGGAATGAAAAAAATTGTCAGTTCTTAGTTGAAAGGGTTAAAAGATTAGTGCTGGATGCATTTCCGGATAGGTATACATTTTTAATTGAACTTGGTCGTTTGGTTATTGTACAGGGCAATTACATTTTCATTATTACTTCAGGAAAGAGAATGAGACTTTGCAATTAGACGAAGAGCATATCCTTGCAACGCTGAAATGGGGACGGGAGAGAATAAATAAATTAGACGACTTGGTCTCTAATGATCTCGGATTTCTCTGGGTCATACCAGCTGCCATACCCGATATAGCAAAAGCAGGGTGTACAGGTAAGTGTTGACTGACCCAACCACTTTGCATAAAGATAAACTTATTGTTTCTCATAGTAACATGACAACATATGATTACAGATGCTATAGCAGCGTTAACTGCAAAACTAGATGAGGACATTGTTAATTTCGATAGAGAGTCGATTGCTGTGTATCTTAAAGATTTTTCTAAAAACAACAACGTTCCGTATCCCCTATTCATGAAAATTCTACGCAGTGTTATGAGTGGTTTGGACGTGAGTGTTAAGTTCTAGAATATTTTAGAAAATCAGATTCATGTCAGTGGAATAGTAGTCAGCGAAATAAATCTAACATTAAATATAATATTTTTAGGTTGGTCCACCTGTGGCTGATATGATGGCAATTTTAGGGAAAGAGAGAACACTATTCAGATTGAAACGTTGTATTTCCTGAAACCTGACCTGTGATCGTAAGTTTATACCTGAAATTAATCTGTCGGCTAAAGTATATTAAGCATATGCCTGAGTAATATATTTGTTAAACAAAATATTTCTATACTGAAATCTGCGATCGTCCTTTTCCATAAATGTTTTAAAATACTTATATCAACCCTGGGCAACCGTGGCTCACGAGCTCCACCCTGCCGCTATTGCTACTCTCACTATTATCCACTTGCTGCACGCGGACGAGCGGAAAAGAGAGCACGATAACTCTGAAAAAACCGACATAGTGCAAACGAACGTACGATGGAATAGTTCGTGGAGCTATCCCAGAATATTTCGACCGCCGTGGCTCGTGAGGCACTGGTTTTCGGCTCAGGCCTGACTCAAATAATGAAATTAATTGTATAGATCTATAAGAATAAGTACAAAGTATCGCTGTCAACAATTTACCATCTTCTCTAGTCAACGGTCTGTAATTTATAACACATTTATCTTAGTCGTAGGAACTTAATAATTATTTAATAAACGTTGACTAACAATCAACTACACGAGAAAAAAACAATCGAATATATTACTCATCTTAATATGAAATATAGGTATATGCAATGACCTCTAAATATGGTATTGAATACGGTTATATGTGCATTTCGTACTTTCTGTACTTCTTGAAAATATGTCAATTTACATTTGGTAATATTATGTACATGAAAGAGAGAATGAAAATGTAAATCAAAGAAAGGTTGTCATAGATTAAGTGGAATTAATTAAGCTCTGCCAATTCCAAATATTGATAAAGATAAAGAGTCTGAATGAAATTGTAAGGGGGTCAGTACAGACGAGGTATAGATGGATTGGACAAACAATACATATGGTTGTTACGATTTTTCAATGTTCTTGAACCTCGTTACAGTTTGCGAGTCACTCACGCTGTTACCGGCAGAACAGTAAAACTTATAAATAAAAGGCAATATAACAAATTATTTACTCCATAAACGAAGAGATTCATTCAAATGTCAGTAACTCCAATATATATAAGCTGTATTTTATTTGTAGCTATAAATAATTTTTCCATTGAATAGAAAGCACATGTCACTCAAAAAAAGTAGTCGTTCTTTTCAATTTTTTTCCTGGCCAAACATCCATCAATACAATTTATTTTCTTTCTGTTATTGAATGGCCCACAAAAGAATTTTAAGCAGGTAAGTAAGCATATCAAGTATATGCAAATGTTTAAAATCAAAGTATATTTGCTTCTCCGGCAAAACTGAAACCAATAAATAAGTTTATTAAATTAATGATTACAAGATAGCCAGCGGTCAGTGCTCAACGCGCGCACTAAATTCTATATTTGACGTACCGAAACTCCAAAGATACATTAACAGTTATACTTTGTCGTAAATGTCAATTCAAGACTGTCGGAGAGCCCTTGGTGGAATAGGGACCATGGTGGGGGACATCCTCTACAAACAAAGGAGCGTGGAGAAGTTCAGTAAGTAATTTTTAATCCGACAGTCGCCGTGATTGGACATTCCGTTTACCTGCCTTTACCTGAGCCTGGGTCGATGGTGGTTGATGGTGGTTGGCCACTGACCGGGTGATCGCTGGTAAGTGATCACTTGACTTATCTTTATTTAATAATTTATTGAGTAGGAATGCTCATGTAAATTTCGGCATTACTCCACGAGTAGGAATACGCAAGAAACTGTTCTTACCAATAAATATTTATTCTAAGGGACTCAAATGAATTAAATAAATTTCTGTTCTAATTCGAACGGGAATTAAATTAATTGTGAAGAACAATGGTACTACTACAAAAATTGGCTTGTACAACTTGTAGAGTTTGAAAATTGTAATTTATTACAGAACATCGGTTTCAGTACAGTGGAAAGCTAATAGTTTAAACTATTGCTCTATAATAGTATTATTCTGCTATTAATTTCAGGTCTTACATATCAAAAATTGTAACTTGAAATAATAATTTTCAATAACGAATTACAACATCGAAACACGAGAAAATGTCTAAAAAAGAATATAAAAAATTTCGGATATTTTGGTATAACGTTTTTAACACTCTCTTTCGGGAGGACATTTACGAGTTGACGATAATCCTTACTTCTGCTGTAATACAGATTTGTTCGGACTGCGGTATTTTATAACTCGACTAAAAATATACGAACAGTAATGTCAATTATATTAATTTAATAGAGTACAGATTCATTCGGGAGACACTTGCAAGTACAAATACAGATGTTTGACATACCTCGCATTGCTCTTGCAAGTCAGACTCAGGCAAACGATAATGTTTATCCAAAACGCTAATTATCCGATTATTAAGTAAATACCGGAACATTAAATAATCTGTCCCGAAAGAGACTTACACCAAATTCTGAGATTTTACCAGCCTAGGATAATTACTCGAAATGTGTGAAATGTATCGCCGTAGTTACACATACCTGCGATATCTAAACGAAAGGTATAATATATCATTTGTATTTGAACAAAAGAACAGGCGTAGGTGTAAACGTATGTATACAATTAAATACATAGCCGGAGCATAGAATATTAACTCGTTGGACTTATGAAACTTAGCGAGACTTGTCCGTGTGAGTATAATAATAAAAAAATAATAATAATCTCTGGTACCAGTGTTCCGTCAACCCGTGTGCGAGCAGTAACGCCATAATGCAGAGCAACCTTTATTTTATAGATTATTATTTATCACAGTAGCTTTAAGTTTATGTCCCTAACGTAGGAGTGTATTATTCAGTGTTATACATCATAAATGCACGCTATTTTGCCATTTCACTGTGATCCGCTAAGAAGGCGGTACGCTATTTACCAATTTCATTAATTCACACCATTTCCTCATGATTGCACGATTAATCGAGGTTTCGGTCGAATTAATTAAATTAGTCAAAAGGATTGGTAAAACATTAATTGTATTTTCTATGTTACTCTTTCTTGCGTGGTACTCGTTAGTTTTTTTCATAACGCTGTTTTTTTTTCCTCTATTGGCTTTCTATGTTTTGTCTGCCTACTGAACTTTTATACGCGGTAAAGTTAACGCAACGTGTAAACATTTAATAAACCGCGAACTTAATAAGTGTTCCGATTTCAACTTTTAAATTGTCGTGGTGAAGGTAAACGTATGTTAATTCGATTCATCGTTTCAAGTTCGGAGTATAACAATAACAACGAGAAGATAAACTACAACGATATATTATTCGGTAAAATCGTAAATAATTGATCAGATATATCAGCACAAAGAAAGTAGGATCTTTCTCGTGAACATCTTATCGGAAAACTTTTAAAAAATCGTTGAGAATAGTCGTATATGTATACGGAAAATTGGGAATTACTTTAGTTAGACATTTAATTGGTACGCATCGATATACGATGTTGCCGAATTATTTAATGCAATCATCATTTCAACGATCTACGATATCTTAATACGATAATTAATGCCTATAATAATACTTAATTACTTTTTGAATAATAACATACTATTATCAGTATAATCGTGAGAACGAAATTACAATTATTTTTGTCTGCACGTCTACGTAACGCAATTGCGTTTAACTTTGTGCACTCTTTTTACTCGTTTATTTTACCTTTTGCCTTAATAAAGAATCGTATCCTATGTGTAAATGATTTGCCGACACTTTCAGTATACAAAATTATCCGTCTTGAAACTGACCTCTCTCTCTACATAATCGGGAATGAACAAAACAATGTTAAGTACCCTGCAAGAATAATTTAACGAGATTCCATACATTTCACTTTCGCGACTCAAACGATGGTGCGTTAACCAGTATTTAAAACGGAAAAGAAGGAACCCCTTGAATTGCTTATAAATATTTAAGTACATATTATCGTTTATTAGTTTCTCCAAAATCCTTCACTCCCATCCCTCAGAGATTCCTTGATTTCTCGTGAAATAATTCCCGGTGTTAATAATTATTGTATATATAACTTCATATATAACATTTGTATATCGTGTATAGTATATATTGTGTATACAACACCCTGTATGATTGAAAACATCATTTCTTCGGTCTTTATTGTAAATCATTCTGTCATCTATTTTTTCTATACCCGGGATAAATATAATGATCGAGTCGATGTGCGCGTGTAAATAAATTACGTATTAACCTATCGTAATTATATGTTTTATATAAGAGAAACTAATTGGTTTTGTGTCATCAATATGAGAGTCACACTTGCAATATAACATCGTTACAATTCGGTCGTCGGTCTTATATTTATCTAGATTGCTTTAGAGTTTAGAACAGCGATATTCGATCTGCTTCCCGATTATACAGGGTGTCCTATAATTGGTGGAAATCCGTTCATAGGCCGACACCTAGGATATTTCCAAGCAGGTGCTTCCTTTCTAACGATTTCCTTATCGAAATTGTCCGAATCTCCTTAGTTCACGAGACATTAATGAAAATCGGCAACCAACCGGAAAGCTCGTGTAGATCAATGCCAGACCTAAACTACGGGTTTACGATGGCTCGCTTGCGGTACTTTTGCAAAGCATTTGCATCCATGAAGACACATTGTGCTGGTTGCACATCTTAGCAACAAACTCTACAAATTGCAAATTCCTTGTGGATAGTATAGCTTGCTTAGACAAAATTCTGTTAGTATCTCGCGGAACTCCGCCGATATTATGAAATATTTCGGTTATTACAAAGTCCCCGATTAATATCACAATTAATATGCATTAATATCTCGTTAACTAAGGCGATTTGAACATTTTCGATAAGAAAAAGCCTACATGGAATTATCCCAGTTATCACGCCTTAAACGGACTACCATTATTTACGGGACACCGTGTACACAAAATCGAACGTGAATCAGTGGCCACGCGTGCATTTTACAAGACTTAAACTTTATTTCCTTATATACTTACACGCATGACCTGCGCGTTTAGATTTTTTTTCGTGGACCCTAGCCTGGGTACCATTCGTTTAGAATATACCTTTGGGTTTTTTTTTAAACAATTTATTCTTTGATATTAGTCAAGAAAAAGACATCGATTAAGCATAACGCTTACGTCTACGAATGGAGGACTATTACGTTTGTTTAACTTGGAGAGAATTGAAATGTAATGTTCAAAAATGTCCCCTTGTTGTTTACTAAATAAAATTCTTTAGGCGACGCTTACCGCACTCAAGGCTTATTTTGTCCAAAAACTCGAAAGTATACTTTGGAAACGCGAGATATTGTTAAATAAATAGTTTCTTAATGTATGAAATCTTTCAAATGTGTCAAATTTGTACACCTACTAGCACCTATATTAGCACCTGTGGATATAAGTACTTCTATTTTGGAATAAGTACGCTAGGAATAAAGCATTAAAGAATTGAAGGTGTCAGAGAATTCTGATTACAAAAATTCATGTTGCACCAAAAAGGGTATGCTATAACAATTTTCTTTTGTGACAAAGTTAAAGTAGAAACAAATTGCAACGCTACAGGAATAATCAAAATTTTTTTATAATTTCTGACGTGACAAACAATAAGCCCTGAGTTCGTTTGACAGTATATAATACTTAATTCGGTGGTATTTGATAGTTGATAGTTTTTACATTAACAGTTTATCAAAAATAAAATTAATCACAAAGCACGGCTGCTTTATGCAACGCAAACATTCACCTGTAGTTTGAAGATTAACAAAGAGTCCCCGACTGTATATCACATATGATTATAATATAATAATATAAACACATTAGTGCAATTCTGTTTTATATACAAGTTCACAGACGTCAGTTGTTTTTTTTTTCTTTAATTTATCGGCAGTCGCGGAAGAGTATCAAATCATTTGTTAATTTAAAAAACATATATACATAATTAAGTAATTGTGTCGTTTAAATAGATCGTTAATCTCACGCTGCTGACATTAGTTATATTTTACATTATTGTTTACACATATCGATATGATAAAATTATAGAAATTATTCGGAGGCCCGCGAAGCGAATTATTTATATTATGAAATGATACTTTGAAAAGAAAGGGAAATACATATCAAAGCTTACGACTCGTAAACAGTTACTAGTTTATCAACTTTACCGTTATTGCTGTAATAAATATGTTAAAGCCCGGAAATTAAGATGTGCGTTATATTCGAAATTCTATATCCCCGGGACAATTGTAACATATTCAATCAATTACGTTCTCTTTACTCACCTAACGCCTAATTTACAATACAAATCATTTCAACCATGCTCTCTAAGATCAATTAATTCGTCAAGCATCTTAATCCGTATTTGATTTTGTAAATCGCTACGCCGAGAACCTACGCCGTTAAAGACTAAAGTGAAGAATAATCGAAATGATTATTATTCTAAATTTAATATCGACTAACTAAATACTCGAAAAATTATGTCTAACGTGCGCGTTCTTATAACAACAGCAATGAAATTGCCAAATCTTAGTCAAACAGAAGAAGCTTTATTTTTTATTACTAAATCGTAATAACGTTTATTCGCAATATTCGATATGTGCATAAAGAATTCGAATGCAAGTGCGAAGTGAAAGAAGGATAGTAAAATTTCCTTTCAACGCGAATAAACTGTGCGCGTTATTATTATAATACCCGAGAAGTGTCTAATTTTATAAAGTTGTTAGCTATCTATCATAAATATGTATATGTATATATTATATATGTATGTATGCAGATAATAGCTTAATAATCGGAAACGTTTACTCATAAATGGGCATACTTTGAAATTCCTTACGTTTGCTGATACCAAATAGGGAGTAATACGTTTAGAAATTTCTTTAAACATCGTTAAATACATTTGCAAAGTTATGTAAAAGGAAGTTATACAGAAAACCACAGTGGAATGTAAGTCGAGATACGTATAATTAATTTATGTGGCAACAGATGACTAACGTCTAATGTCATTTCGAGCATTCGATGTTGCCAACTTGTTTATGCTTACTTATTTATGAGGAATATTAAAATATTTAGACAAAGAGATCGTTTGACAGAAAATGCGACAGCTCATCAATTGTGCGAATTAGTAGATTATGTATGAAGTAGCGTAAAGACATTCCATTTATGGTAATCAAAAATTCATTATAACAACTAGAATCTTTTTATATAAAATAACCAAAAATAATTTGTCGCAGAAAAGAAAGACAAACTCTGTGGCAAAGAGAATTGTGCTTGATTCAAGACTTTAAAACAAATTCTTTTCAACGATTAGCAGTTCACCATTTTCAAAACGATAGTGCGCAAAATTAGGTAAAACCCGTTACCCTGATTAAATTATTACATCATTAACGTAACTTTCGTTCTTCATAGTCGATCCAAATGTTATTAAACAAATAAATTCTTCACTTTCATAATTTTTAATGCCCGTATGGGTGAACTAAGATTATGAGAGATGCGTGTTTTACTTCCAAGAATTCCTTTCTTAATGACTCCGCGTACATACTGTGTACTTTCTTAATAATTGTTATCAGTTAAAGTCCAAGGCGTAATCGTCGTATCAGTTTTACAGGTACAAAATTGCAACTAAACGTTTAACATTATGTCATACTGCAACGAGACTATTACGCGTTTATAATCCGCAATCGTTTATCTGTTATTATGAATGTCTCTGACATACTAATCGCTCTCATCGATAGCTTTCGTCGCAGTTTTGAATTTGAAGTTTGGAATGTATAATACTATTTGAAGTATGTATATTATAATATACTGCGTGATAAAATACCGTCCACATAGTCGAGATTAGAAAATCTAAGATAGGCACTTCTGTCCTTGTAGGTTTATATTGGAATGTAAATTCATATGCATGAAGGGTTTTGATTAATTTTGAGTGCAGATTGAGCATCGGGTGATGTTCAAAAGGACAAAATATATGAAATGAAGCACCATATCCGATTGTTACTTCAGGAAAATTTTAGTGATCGTATCGTCGAATTTGGTTATCGTAAAGTTCATATATTTTCGAAGGAAATGAATGTTTTTTCCACCGAGGAACAGTTTTACTGCCCATTTAACCTCAATAATCTGTTTCCCTACTTAGAGTTCGTCGGGAATATGTAATATTATTTTGTGGTTCGAAGTGCGTCAGATTCATTTAATGAATAATTTCTTTCTTCGCCTGCGTCAACCAATCAATTAGAGTATATCTACGTGGATCTACTAGAGTGTCTCCTAATGTCATCTGTTCCCTTCAAGAGGTGATACCCAGGATAATTTCAAGCTGGTATTTCCTCATCAAAAATATTCGATTCAGGTTGTCAACATATTTGCTTGGATATAATTTCGACAACTTGTACCATCAGATCCCGACAAGTACCGAACTCTCCAGCCAGAATTTGTCTCCTGTACACGCCCCTTTGATTCGCTACCGTTATTTATTAATAATTCGTCAATTAAAACGAAGCAAACATTTTTCGAGAAGAAAAAGCTGCTTGGAATTTTCCCAGACATCAGCTTTCAAGTGTCCGTTTCGAGTGTTCGTCATTTCTGAGACACCCTGTATGTATGTATATTAATATTGAAAACTGGGAATGTTAATCTGGTTTACGATACTAGAGTTGGTAAAAAAGAGTTACAACAATCGTCATGCAATTCACGACCTTACTTATTAACTGGGAGACCAACTGGCATTGATAGAAGACTAGAAGGAATTGGGAATTATTTGACGATTAAAATTTCTATTTTTGTCTACCGATTTCCCTCTTTTTTCGTTTTGTCTTAAATATGATTTTCGTCGACGGTTTACTGCAGTATTACAGTAATTCGATAATGTATCTACGAATAATACAATTCCCAGCCATACTAAATTTTGGATATAAAAAATCGTTAGGGTAAAACTGGAAATATTAATTTCTACTCGTAGATATACATGATGATACAATCTAAAGCTAGTCCTAACTCCATACTACCGTACGAAAGAATTTCGTGGTTGCATAATTGCAACGGGATATTGAAAACTTAGTTTGACCATTTAGAGACAACGTCTGTTCCATTGTTTTTATACATTCATATTACGAAATATAACTATAACAATCGAATTAAAAAATCGTTAGGGTAAAGTCGGAGATATTAATTTCTACGTGAATTGGACGATGAAATGGGGAATAACTTAAATATACAGCTTTTGGATTTAAACAGAAATAAAATTGTAATTAACAGACGAGACAGTGTCTTATTATTACTATACGATCAATATAAAAGTTCAAAGTATCGTTCCAGTGGTCATTGTGCAGATATATGCTAGGTACATCGTAAAGTTCACGTCATCTTAAATAGAAACAAGATTACCTTAAAAACATTTAAATAGCACGCATTTAAACTATTTCAATATAATGTTAACGTTGAAGATAAACGAAAACTGTATGTATAAAATAAAATACAAGTTCTAATACTGAGATCAATCGACATATAAAGAAATACTTTGTTCGTTAATGCCTCAAAATTGTTATACGTATGAGAAGTCTGCTTTCTTCATTTAAATTCATTAGATTTGTACATGATAGTTTTATTGCCATTGGCAGGTGTCTTATACGCGTTTTCATTTTATTATTCTTATTATCACTATGCTTCACGCATTGCTTCTCAAAACTTCAAGAGTTTACCTCCTTTATAAAAATTATTTCATCTCGATTCGAACAAACGTTCTCTCGATCGCGAATATTAAAGTAAGAGATTGTTGAAATAATATTCAGCGACAGAAATTTTCGTTTGTTTGAGGGCCATGTAAAACCCAAGTTTGACCAGTCTTCAATTTTGTTAATCGATTTACCATACAAAAGAATTTACCTAAAACCGACAATGACTCCACATCACGTTTTTATATTTTATGTTAATACTTTGTATAAGTAAGTTGTGTCTTTGTTGAAAATGAAGTCGCTGTTTAAAATCTGTGCGCCGGACATCATGGAAAAAAATAATATAAAATTTTTAATTGGCAAAAGGAAGAATAAATAGTCGCGGATACAAATGGGACAGAAATGTAAGAAAAATCAACCAAACAATTCAAAACGTGAAAGCAATCGGAATTTCGAGTATTTATGGTGCGCGCAACAAGATATCTACATAAGACTCCTTATTAATTAATGTATGTATATACACACATTATATTTATAACAGTAAAATTAATTCGGTGTAAAATCATACAAACAGCAAATTGAATGCATTCGTACAAAACATAATCGACAACACATCAAAATTGCATCTGAAACCTAAGTTATCCTTCAAAGTATCAATACTGTCTTGGTTGAACTTACTGTGTATTATTCTGAGACGTTCACTTGTTATATTTGTAAAACAAAAAAATGGCAAGCAGTAGAATATATATCTGTAAACTCTGATTGCGTTTACGTTAATACCTCATTTCCTAAGTCTTTCAATTTTTGTACGATGAATGGAGCAATGAAATTAACTTAAACTAGGGCTTATGTCATTTAGATCTTATCCGCTTAGAGAATACATTACATTATTTTCATTATAACCGCCAATACTGTGCAATGTCAGAGTGAGTCAAAATATATTCTCTTAGGCACGACCGTACCGTGTTTGAATATTTTAAAACAAACGTTAATCTTTCTCCACCGGCCTTTTAATATTCGCTTAGCATCTGGTATAGAATAATGGTTTGGCACAAGTAACATAATATTCTCTTACAGAGCAGCGCAGGAAATAGTTTTTCTGCGCCAGTGTGCTATATCGTGATGAGTATACATTTTTTATCGGTGTATTTATGCCATGACCTTTGCCATCGTATACTGCATAGAATTTGCAACTCCATCATAAACATTCAACCTTTTGTACAATACTCAAACGGATCGAAAAAAGGTGACTGCTATCTTGAGTAGCATTTTAGAGGTACGAGTTTGCATCATTAAACAAACCTTAACTGATATACGCTACTTCGCGATCGTACGTTAGAGTTTGAAGGGTTTCAAGTAAGTTCTTGTATACCTAATTATTAAGATCATTGATAGCTTGTAAGATCCGTTTAACATGCCCTACTTTAGTGATACCTAATTCTTTGAGATCTCGACGGGCCAACGTTAACAGTTCCCTACCTCGTATGTCGTGAGATACAAACTTGTCTGTATATTCGCCCAGTTGCAGGTTCTCTAACCAAGAGCACACTTCTTGGACGCCCCATGTAGTGACTTGATCCCGTGCTGGGTGTGTCCCAGAACTCGCACCAGAACGGCGAAACTTTAGCCAGAATAAACCCTTGTGACGATTCTTCTTGTCACACTATGAACACAAAGTTTAAACTGCCGATTAGAAATATTGAATAAAATAAGTATTACGCGTTGATTTTTAAAAAGTAATCATGAATAATTAGTAATAATGTACTCCACAAAATGGATTGAACCACAAAGAATTAACTTGAAACCTACAAATAGAAATACTTGTCTTATATGGTGATAAAACACTTGCCTTAATATCGGTTGCATGGCACTTGAATATCAAATAATTCAAATTGCTATTAGGGTTCATAGTTTATGGATAAAGTAAAGTATGTAAACGAAGGAAAGATTCTTACCTGGTCATCAACTGGCACATTTTGAAAGTACACTAATCCAGTACCTCCTTCGTCGAATACGCACTTCTTTAATTCCTGCTCCATGCTTGCCAAAGAGAGTGACAACTTGTTCTCTAAGTCCTCTCGTAATCTCTGCAATAGGTGGCATTTTAACAGAACTAACATCTTATTGAGTGACGAAGCGAGTCGATGAAACTTTCAACACTTACTAAATTGTGTGCTTTATCCCTTAATAACTCGCAGGAGTCTTCGTAAAGTTGTCTCGCACTCGACACTAACTCTGTCACAACGGGTCTCAAATTCGTCTGTTCAAAAACATTAAATACAATTTATTATCTCTTCACAATTTGAAATTACTTGCAAAATAAGAAAAAAATCCAGTCCATGTAGTGACTCATTAATTTTCGAACACTATCGATATTTAAATCCTTTTCGAGTATCCGAATATTATGGAGATCACTGTATGTTCTTGTATCTGAGATGCCTAAGTGCTTGTTGTGAACAAGAAGCAATTCGTGATATTCCTCCCAAACTGCTTTCAGACCAAGGCTCGTTAACTCACGACTGAGGGGAAGCGGTTCTGCGCTTAATTAGGCACCTCTGATGTATAATACATGAATATATATCAAACGTAGTGTATAAAGAGCACTAACTCCTTGTAAAATCTTTCCACCGGGATGCACTTGCTCAAGTGCCTGTGCTGCCCGAGCCGCAACTTGATACAAGTCTGCCTCTAAACTGGGGTGCGATATGATGAGTAGCTTAACCCACTTGACGAGCGTCGTAACGACTTCGATAAATACAAGTAAGATATAAAACTCCTCATCGTTCAAGTGCAATGGCTTAGTACTGCCTTGCAAGTGAATTTTACTTTGGGAATGGGTATTGCTTAAAGTAGACGTCGAGGGGGATACAGCGGTTAGTGTATGCCGCTGTTTTTCCTCCCACGTTTTTAAAGATGTTTCAAGCGCCTGGAACATAAACGGACTTCGAATGTTATTCAGCAACAGACATATTTATTGAAGATAAGACAATAATTAATCTAAATAAATTAAAATTTAACATATTCCTATTTGTCACATCAGCTTATTTGCAATATATTTTACCTACCCTATTTCTGTACAGCATTTGCATCCGATTTTTGTGTATAATCCGTATAATACCGGGGGGTTGAACCCAAGCTTCGCCGTCAACCTGTATAGGTACGCCTTCGTCTCCCAAAATATTAATTTGAACCGATTGACATTGAGCTATTCGATGGTGTTGCAAGTTAATGAGTCGCGATGCAGCCATTTGCACAGAACCAAATACAGCCACCACTTCCAATATACGATCATCGAAGGATGGTGCTAAAAATAAATCTCCTTCTTTTGTACCTCCCCAAAAGTTAGTACCACCCATAAAGCTGAAAAAAAGATAATTACATTGACACACAAATTCGGTGAAGATAAATTCTATGATTCCTCTTTATACCTTGGAATGTTTAATACAACGATCCCTTGGAGGGAAGGCAATGGTATTCTTTGACCATCGCATTCTAATTGTACTCTTTGCTCCAGATTTTTATATGTTTTCTGCAGCCATTGTTTAGACCCTAATACACCATACCACATGTAATTCTTAGCTCGCGACCGACATTTCTCAGGATGTTCTTCCCTCTTATGGTGAAAATCGAGACTAATTTTTGCATCTATGCCAATCCCAAAGTAATTATTCATCACGCAACGTTCAAAATAACCTTCCCTGAAATAATGTAATGCTTATGTGATATTTTGATTTTTATAATTACCACATTCCTTTATTAGCTTGCTTGATAGGTTCAACACTTACATTAAAGTTTCATCAGGATCCATTAACGGCGATACTGCAGCACACAGCGCATCTGCGTTTGCGAGTAATGCCTGACTAATCAGTCCAGCGCCTCCACTTACGTCTACAAAACAATACAATAATTAATGCACTGTAAATTGAATGTTATGAAATCGTACTCGTAGAAATATAGCTTACGCGTGACGACGGCATAAAGCTATGATGAATAAAGTTATCCGCATTTTTTAAAATGTGGTTTAAAGAGTGTTTTAAAGCGTAATGCACTAATTATAAAAACTGTACTTACTCGGCCACATGGGCAACTGCACTAAAGGATTAATGATCGGGAGTTTCTTAACATCTTCCGTTTTATCAATGGATTTCATTCTTTCGTGGCGTAAGCTCATGCTGGAACCACCAAATCTAGCGGCTGTAGCTGCCAATGACACTACTTCCGATGCTTTTAATAAACTTCCACTGCTGATGCGACGTGTCGCTTGAGGAGAAAAACCAGATTCTGGAAGTTCCACGCTCACTGATCGTTCATGAAACCGTTTAAATTGATTAGGTAAATCAAAATTATATAAACAGATATATTAAAAGTAATATGACAATAAATAATAATAATAAATACATGAATGGAGTAAAACTGATATGTAATAAATAAACAAAAGTAACTTACACTTTTCCATGCTTTCGCCACTAAACCGCCTGAAGTACGGATTCATTCTGTAGTCTATATCATTATCGTGTTGACTTTCGATCGACATCGACGGGCTGGGAGGATCAATTATAACGCTTATCGTAGGTGGAAAATTATTAGCTGGCTTCTCATTTGTTGGTGTGTTATCAGAAGAAACAGTGAAACAACATACAGGACTTAATAAATCAGATGCTTTTCCGTTCTGAGGTTCTTTCACTCCTCTATTAGCTTCGATCGTATTTCGTCCAATCAGTTCTACTTTACTCTTAGATTTACCCTATTAAAGAACAGTAATGATATTAGCCGCATTTCATTAATCAATTACTTAGGCCAGGTAAAATTTGCCAAATCTCCTCCGGAATACCTAATTTGACTCTTATTACCTCTTTTTCAATAATTGTAGAATTTCTTATCTGCTTTTTAAATGACCGTCTAGCAATGTCGTTTCCTTCTACGAATTGAGCCAAACTGCAAAACTTTTGTGGTTTCTCGACTTGCTCCGGTTCCAAACACTCTCTGACAGAATCATACTTTTCTCCAAGCATAGTACTAATTAAATCTTGTCCAAGGGAGCTCAGATCATCGATTAAGCTTTCAGAATTTTGAACTTCACTGGCGAACATGTCTGAATTGTCGGGAGAGTCGATATGACCAATTTCAGAGCTATCTGATCTCTTCGTAGAATCGAATATGTCACTACCTATACGTGCTGAAATAAGTAAGACAAGTCATCTATGAATTGTATATGATACCGTTTTAATGTATTTCGCGAATTGTATCACTTTTTTAAACATATTCTAATAGAAGTAGGGAAGTCAATAAAAGCAGACGTGTAGCAAAGCAGTAGCGGAAATATGTCAAATTTGTATGCTTACCAATTTCGCTTTCACTATTTCGGATAGTGTAACTCCTAAAGTCCAAAGTATCAGAGATCATACTATCCGTACTGACGATACTATTGCTACAACTACCTTTAGCATCTTTTTGTTCTTTTGTTCTATGTTCACACTTTTGTTCGTGTTCTGGGGAGAGGTGTCTCGAATGAACTGAATCTGTATCCGGCGAAATCATGGTGTCTTGCATCGTAGCATCATCGGATGGTGAGCTACTGTCAAAAGTGGTCCTTGTAACACTGATCTGAAATTCTGATGACGCTTCCATGTGAGTAGGTTCGGAACCTTGTTGATCATCGGCAACGGGAGCGTCAGAATCCTGTTGATTGTTCGAAACCGTAGGTTCATCAAAATTAAAAGTTCTAGAACAACATAAATATAATACAGTTTTACCTGCATTCATCCGAACCTTATTACGATCTAATTGAATCGATCAAAACGTAATAATAAATAAATCGAAAAATAATACGGAAAAAAAGTAGAGTATTAATATTTAGGTGTGCAATATTCTAATACAATTAGTACATAATCGTCAGTTGTATCATGTCAGGATATAAAAGTTGCTAATCTAGAATAAACATAAGATCACAACAATAACAAGACTCACTCGTGTGGTAAATTTTCACTATTTCGCCTGCTGTCTGCAAATCCGTCTGGAGCTGGTAAAGTTAACAGTTCTTCTGGCTGAGAATCTCTTCTGAGGTCTGGCATCGGACTTAAGGATGCTACATTGGGGGTTGGGCTAGTGCACATTGAAAGTTCTGTACTGCTCACGGAGTGTATCACTGGCCCTATGGATAAATTGTCAATATGGTCCACTCTTAAACCAGGAATATTCAGCTGTTGTTTCTTACCTAAAATACACTTATTTATTACTAATTATTACTTTTAATCAAAAACATCGACTCCAAATGTATAATAGTTAGTGGTGAAAGGTTCGTCATAATTGTCTATATTAAAGTAGAGATGTAAAGCGAAATTAAATTTTGTTTAAAAAAAAGAATTAAATTTCTTCTGCCTCTGCTTAGTTCAAACGCAACACTTTACATCAATAAAAAGAAGTAACTTGTTCATGACATTCGCAACATGACATGTTAAAAATATGTGGATGTGTTATATTCATGTATTATAAATACATGGACTTACTAGATACAGAATTTAACAGTGTAGTGTCATCCGGTGATGCGATAATCGGCGATCTGGTTGATTTTCTATTTGCAATACTTTGTTTTTCAATGGCCATCTGTGAATATTCTACTAATTGTCTTATAATTCTCTTTAAGCTGTTTGCCCTGTAATGAATTGTACATTGTTCGTATCAAGTTGATTATTAATGTATTCTTTGTACAAAGAAACGAGCAATGTACCTTGTCATTACAGTTTCTTTTTCCATGAGACGTCTTCTTCTATGAACTCTTTTCATATTTGTTATATCCTTTTCTGGCTTTTCCAAGACGCCTTTCTCACAATTCTCAGGAGAAACGGATGCTTCGGTATTTAAAGTAATATTATCGATATCTGCTACATTCTCCGATAAATACTGCTCTTCCTTGCATAATGTTTGTAACAGTAAATCGAGCTTTTGTTGAAGTATTTCACACTTCTCCTCTATTCGTTGGTCCTCTACATTTATACTTTCCAGTATATGTGTCGCAAAATCTTTCACTGTGTCACACAAAATTCTGTGAATAAGAACGTTTTAAGAATAAAATATTTGGGTACCCCAAAATAATACCTACGCTCTTTAAAAGCGTTTCAATATGTAGCTATTGCTAATGTTGCAATTTGTACGAAACACTTACTTGATGCTAGACAAAACTATGTCGTCCTGGTCTGATTGTAGAATATTTGTTATGTGCGTTATAACGTTATCTTCATATTGACGAACAATACTGGTCTTCAATGTCGTTTCAGATCGATTTAAAGTTGCTTTGTTACATGGCAAAGATATGCTACGTTCAAATGTCATAATGCTCCATCGATCAAGCATCTTTGTGCCTGCTTTTTCATATTTCTCTAATAACTGAGGCAAATGTGCATCGTCGTCACACGAGGCCCCCCAACCTAATACACGTGCTAAATCATTTCCTGTTCCCAAAGGTAGGACTCCGACTTGGCACTGCTTCTATTTTGAATTTTTAAGCATCAAAAACAGTTATTAACATCATTGAAAGCGTACAGCGTAAGTGTATGTAGTGTAATATTAAAAAGTTTTCCAATTCAAAAGTGAAGGTGTCAGTTTACTGTATAATACTAGTATAATACTAGGTTTTATGTTTTACCTAATACTAGAAAGTTTCCATGAGGAGTAAGTTTGAAACAGTAAATATTATACACTGTTGCAAATATTAGTAGATTGTTGCACGTAATCGTAAAATCGTGCAAATCGTGAAGTAATTATCAAAATGATAAATAAAGTTAACTGTTTCAAAAAATTATAAACTAGTGCTGTACAAAGTGTCCTATTAATTCTCAAATCGTGCATGCATAATGTCCACTTACCGCCTGCAAATAAAGTTAATCAAGCTTCGCACATATAAAGAATCCTAATGCACAAAGACCAGTATCATCTGAAATAAAATGATAAAAGAGACACGCCATGCTATTTAAAATATGAAAGCTTTTCATGATCATATTTTTAAATGTGTCAGCTTTCCAAAAATATTTTTTAGTTAAGTAACAATATTCTATGATGTTCTGTGTAAGAGTAACAAACTATCAGCATGCGATATAATACAAAAATCAATTCCACTTTTAGAAACAATCAGATATACGCGTACTAAAAAAGTTTGTTCAAAGTGTAATTATGTGCCATAAATGTGCTTCTAAGTATGCTCGATACAGTGCGTTTGTACACGCATGTCTATGAATTCTACCATTAATAGATATCCATATTTACAGAAAAATAGTTAATGTAGAATGAATAGAGCACTACAACCTCAGCATAGCTTAATTATACTGAAGGCAACACTATATGCTACACAGTAGTCATTCAGAGTCATGCAATTAATTAATGTGAATCATGACAGTGTCCGAATCGAATTCTCTACTTTTACTTACATGCATTCCCAGACGATCGATTTCTGAAAGAACCCAACCGACAGATCCATCACCGCTACATACCAGAATTCGAAATGGGTCAAAGTGTCGAAATAATCTCAACCTATTACAACACATTTCTTGTAAATTTGATTCAAATGTATTACTTTAGAATTCTATCTCTGAGACAACTTTATATTGAGTTTAAAATCAAAAATATGGACAATCTTACCCTGGTCCTGGTCCACCTTTTATTAAATCAAACACTTGTGCTGGGTTTAACAGTTGTTTAAATCTTCTAAGAAATTTAATACCTTGATTGTCACCAGACTTACTATTAACGAATACTAACAGTGGACTGCACCCTGTTGGTCTAATAGCTTCCCAAGCTTCGTCGCTGCCTGTTAAACATTAGTATAGTTTAAACTCATAGAAAAATTAATTGAAACATAAAGATAATTGAAGAAAATCATAATTATGCGCTAATGAAAGAGTAACTTCATTCATGACAAAATGGGCAGAATTGTACACTAAAGCTCTAATCGAAAGGAGTATACGATGTTTTTAGATCAAACATCACCTATACTATGCAATGCTGTAGGAGGAACTACACTGAGTTTTGCTAGTCCTAATGGACACTTGACGCTTATGGCAGGTCTACATGCTGTATGAACTGTAGCTCTACACCATAAACACCTCCAATCCTGAAGCCTGTAACAAGGATTAAAATATAAATACCAAAAACTGCACAGTATAAAGAACAGTGAACAATATGTATACCTGAGCACAGAGCCACATGTCTTGTCACAAACTGAACATTTTGAGGACACTGGTAAGTTACCTTCCATCCACTGATGTGGCATTGTGATGTTCTGAATAAGCAACATAAGAAACATTCAATAAATTTTCCATGTTTATCTAGAGATTATTATTTATATTACACAAAGGAGAGGAAGATTTTGTCTCGTAAAAAATCAATATTTCAGTAAGAGATGTAATAAATATAATTATTGAATATTTAATTTGTACCCCATCTTGGTCCTCAATAATGTCTTTGCCAATAGAAGCCAATGTGGTCCATTTGCAATTGTTTATTGCTTTTATGCTACATCGCTTGTGTACTTTGTATTTACATATTTCACAACTCAAACCATGAGAAGTGACACCTGCAAAACATAAATGAATACATTTTTACATCAATATTTTCCCCAACTATTAGATTAATAAATAACAATTAAATATTCCACTTCAGACAATTAATTACTGTCAACCATCATCCACGGATTAACTCTTTGACTGTTAATACACTAAAAACATTCTCATTTCAGCTTACATCCTTTTTAATAACTGGAATTAGTATGTTTACCATAAAGAGCATCCCTGCACACATTACAATACGTTGGTCGTGCATGACTCGTAGCATACCAATGATGATTGCCACTGAGCATCTCTACAGTTCCCGAATCTGTCTGTGGGCGATTCTCTGCTGCTGTTCTTAACACATTCAACCACTCCTCCATTTCTTGTCTACTTTCACCACAGAGAACCAGTGACCGAAATGGAATTATCACCTGACGACAAATATCATATGGCATACGTATTATTATAACAATGCAACTAAAAGATTTAATATCATTCCAGTAATATATTATTTTGTTGCTACAATAAACTAATTGCTATTAGCCAATTGTGTTACCTATGTCACAAGGTTTGTTCGTTCGAAAATATTATGTTTAATATTTCTGCATTTCATACGATCATCCCTTATTTATTTATAGCTGACAAAGCCAGGTATATATTAGTTAATATCCTTGAAAAAAAATTAAAAAAAGCCATCACATAACAATAAAAAAAGTATCACACATAAAAATTCGATTTTGTTGTAAAGCGAAAGGCTACTATGTTTCCGCAATATAAAACAAACCGATGTAAACGGACGTAACGTTGTCTAATTGATCTTTATTTCCATTGTAATTTAAAACATTATCAGTACCTCCTACGGCACGACATCAATAAAGAAAACGTGCGCAAGGACTGACAGTCGTCAACCTCGTATACAACGGCCGCGAGCATTGTCGCCGATAAAACTTCGACGTTAAAACGTGGAAGTCCTGTCGGTACGATTTAACTACTTTAAATAATACTTTCGCCAACGATAACCTACGCGATTGCAAAAAATGAACCAGAACAATGTACCTTGAATCGAGAACGGGCTCTCTGTTGCTTTGCTGACATTTGAACTGCAATCTCAGACACGACATTTGAATGCATGTAACGCTAGCGTGTTTCGAGTAATCACAACTGGGGTTACATCGGAACACCGAACGGTCGCTTTTTGACTTGCGAGAAGCGACATAGCAAAATGCAATGAGCATCGGAGTAACCGAAGCGTTTCCGTGCACGTCGCTCTTTTCCTCCGCTTTAAGCCATATTGCTATGCCCTATTTTCCATGGCGCATGTCATGTCACCTCGTTTATAAATAAATATCCGAGGCGAAAGCGACGTGATTGTTCTGGAGTTTTATTACGTGCGCACGGTCACTTTTGCGTGATTTTGCCCGTTGCATCCCCGTCACGCTTTTAGAGTATTCACTCTTCTGTGGAGGACGTGATAACAGGAAAGCGAATGACAGTGAAACGTAACCGGGAAAATGTATTGTATTCTATGTCAAGTTTATAGGGAAGGTCGTTCATTCAATGCTTCAGGCTAAGTCTGAATAGAACTGGCGATCGGGGTGTATATTTTACTCTTTACGGATCGATTATATAATGTATATTCATTTTTATAAACATATACTAGATTTTCGTATGAAATACAATTCAAATAATTATGTATTTGACGATAAGAATTCAAACAGATTTGTGGAGAGATATAAAATATTTTTAACCCATTATAATAAAAAGAAAATTACCATGAATCTGAAAAAAATACAAGATACCATTAACAGAGATAATTGGTATGTATGTCACTCCAAATAAATCTCATTTCAGTTAGAAAAGAAAATTGATTTTTCCATATTCATTTTTTTTCTTATTGAGATAAATTTAACTACGACAGAAAAATTCATAGATACTGACATACTGTCTATAATAATGTTTAAAAATTGGACATTAATTCTTACAAAATTGAACTCAGAAAATTTGAATGCTCATCAGAAAATATTGGACGCGCAAATTAAAAGTAGAAATGTACTGTAGTCTTGAAGGATGTAGCGGGGAAATGCGTCACGACGCTCGGCGTCGACCGGCGTCGACACAGCGCTCTTAATAGTTAATTGTTCTCCTGCCAATGGCGCTATCGTACATGTTACATACATACTACATAGGACATAGCATACATTCATGCACACAATATGACGTCATTCAACATTTTATGTGTGGTTATCGATAAGGCAGACTGCCATTTCCCTGAGGCCAATTCGCAGCCCACAGTCTTCATTACCTGGGGATACCCAGTCGCGTGCGAGTAATGCTTTCGGACTTTCATTCGCCTGTGCACTTACTTACCCATATTATATATGGTTACGTTATCATATTTTTTTTATTGCGTCATCAGACAATTTGTATCAATTCACAGATAATATAATGTGGTTAATGATAAATACTGTGTAATACATATGATGAACATAATTAATTATTTTTATTTAATAAATTTGTAATAGCTGCCATATTAATATAAACGGTTGCATTAAAATTGGTAAAGAGAAGGGGGTCGTTGAAACCCCGCGGGCGGGATCCCCGTCTGTGGCTATAAGAGCTATTTAATTGAAATTAGAAAAGTATTTTAAGCTGTGAAGGAATAAAGTATGTTTAAATTCGCAGTAATTTGCCCAATAATTCTTTTGTATAATAATATAAACAATTAATACACAAAAATATTATGGGCCCAAGTCTCGCCACGTGGAGATATGTAGCTGCGACTGGAGATCCGAAGTGTTTCGAATTGGTCTTGAATTGAGCGTTAATATATTACGATATAGTTTTACATTCTAACGGTGAAGATTATCACTGTATGAATAAATAACCATTATATCCATGTGCCCTTTTTCAAGAATGCAATATCATATGGAAACAATTTGTAACGTCTATAACGACGATACAATATCACAATGAATCAGCATACGCAAATTTTATAAAATACATTTCTGGCACCATCTGGACAATCGGCAGTTGGAATAACTATCAATAATAGTATTGAAGTATTGATAGTAAAAACACTGTCTGTGGCGCGTTGGGCATATTTAATGTAAAACTCTGATATTTTGGACGAGAACTATCGACAGTTTTCACGTTTTCAGTACCGCCAACACTACCACGTTATGACAGTATGACACTACTCATAATAGAAAATTCTAATTGTTTAGCGTATTACCGATTTTTATTCTCGACGGGTTTTTTAACTGAACGGAACGAAATTGCATGTAATGCAACGGATCAGTTTTGAAAATGTATTGGTTAAAGTTTCAACAGAGCCACGTGGCATCGCGAGTAACTATTAAACATGAATAAAATGGCGCCTTATTTGAATTCAAAGGTATAGATGTTTTCATAAAAAGACAATCATAAATCATATTTCCGACATAATACTCGTTTCTGTATAATTCAAATGGATATTGCACAGTTTGTTGATATCATTCCTTCAGCTCCTCGGTGTAAAAGGATCGGTTTAATTCCTAAAGATTCTTGATTCTGATGTTTTTTTCATAGTCGAGAGGTAGATATTATTTTTAATTGGGTCGCGACAAACTATTTTGATTATGTTAGACTTATCGATGGCCTAACGATACAAAGTAAGGAAACACTAAAATATATAATTCATGGTTTTCACTACGGCATCGCCTGGTGAACAAATCGAGTGCATTTAGTATCGATTGATATCGATGTAACATAACGTAACAATCGAGTGAGTGACCTGGCTATGTCGAGCCTACGTTCACACAGTCAAAGAGGAAAGATTAGAAATTAGTCAGAGCCGTGTATATGGTTAAATTGCTCGGTAGATAATTAACAATTACTGTATTATAATATTGTAATTAATTAGTATAAGGCATAATAATGATCTTGTTAGAGATACATAACAGGATATTAGAAGATACATTAACTAACAAAATAAAAAATGCCTTGTCGGGGTAAGTAAAGTGTTTCCTTCTTTTAAGGTCAGATATTTCACACGTTTCTGTCGATGCAGTCGTCAGATTACGAACAAGGGCGGTGTCCGCTGCCAATGTTGTTCGTGGTTAGTTTGTTCATTTCTCTGGAATACGAAGCGATCGTTTTGACGTATCGCGCGCACCGTGAACCTCTTTTCAAATTAAGCCGACAGATTGTAAAGACAGCGTTATATCATACTAAAATTTTTTTTCCAAAATATTTGTTTACACCAGATATTCTCGTTTCACGTATATTCAATAGAAACACTGCAGTACGACAGATGTAGATTCTCCGCAATTAAAACACAATACATGAGAAACATTAGAGTGCACCTTGATCACTTGCATTTACTTTTAATAGTGTAAAATATTTTGTAAGTATTATTTAAAGGATATACGTTTTCTTACAGACATAAAGTAGAATCTACGGACATTGTTATAACAGATTTCGATGGAGTTCTGTTTCACATCTCCAGCTTAAGCGGCGACAAGTCAAAAATTAGAGTGAGTACACGGAAAGTTTATAATACATGGAGAAGAACTGTTATCCGACAGCGTAACCTACATGACTTTAGTTTGAAGATCCTTTCATGTACAACGGCAGTTATAATTTCCATCTATAAATATGTATTGCTTTTAGTCAAAAATTTTTTTTACTGTAAACATCTGTTTCTTCGTGATTAAATAATAGGATAGCGTTATTCATTTCTTCCCATCAAAGTTTTGTGATAGTGGAACTTTGCTCGGGTTTTATATTTTTACTTAGCATACATCTATCAAATTTTGTGCGTCAGTAAACGTTTCTAGAATTGATGTGTTTTTAAATGTTGACATTTTATTGTTGTACTGCATGCGTACAAGTTTTAACGTGCTTGATTCTTTATAGATAAGTATTTCACTCAAATTTTATAAACAATTACAAGAGCATGGGGCTGATGAGTTACTGAAACGTGAATATGGTCCTTATCTAACAGAACCTGAAAGTGGTACGTATATTTAATGCTCATTTTAAATTAGAGTAAACGTTTGCTTATACTTTTATTCATAGTTTGATGAAAGACTCATATTTCTTCAGGGTTCAACGTTTCTGTGCTGATAAACTTGGAAGATTTGCCTGAAGACTGGGAACCATTAGTTAAAAAAATTGCTCTTTTAAAAAGGCATTGTTTCGCTAGTGTTTTCGAAAAATATTTTGATTTTCAAGAAGAATACCACAAGTCTCCTACTCCTCAGCTGTACACAAGGGCAGTTATTCAATACAGAGATGAAGAAACAATGTAAGATTGCAAACTTGCTATGAAACAAGAGATACAACTAATGATCAGAAACATACCTAATATTTGCAACTTTTCCACTAAGGTATGTTGAAGCTAAAAACGACAGAGTGACCGTAGTATTTAGCACAATATTTAAAGATGAGGATGATATGGTTATTGGCAAATTGTTTCTACAAGAACTGAAAGAAGGTAGGCGTGCGAGTCACACAGCTCCACAAGTATTGTTTAATCATCGTGAACCGCCATTAGAATTGCTGGATTCCGAAGCAGCAGTCGGAGATTGCATTGGATACATCACTTTTGGTAAACTTTTTTAACTTACACTAAATTTATATTGATATTCTGTATGATATTAGATCTCATTAACATAACATCGTACAAATTACTGACAGTAATTAGAAAATTATTTTTAAATCAGTTTACCTTTCTGTTTTGCAGTATTATTTCCACGTCACACAAATAGAGATGCTCGTGACAATACGATCGATTTAATACATATGTTCAGAAATTATTTACACTATCATATCAAGTGTAGTAAGGTTTACATTCATTCAAGAATGCGGACCAAAACAACGGACTTTTTGAAAGTATTAAATCGCGCAAGGTCACAATCTAAGAACACTGAAAAGAAGACTATCACGTAAGTCAATTTGAACGCAAAAAATATTATATTTAAGGTAATATAAATCTAAGAATATGTCTAATATGGTGGATCAAAAATATGTCTTCATATGTGCATTACGATTTATAGGGGTCGGACATTTATCAGAAAGGAATGAGTGTAAACGTAAACCAACACTGCTACTGCTCTATTGATAAAAGATAAATGACGAAGCTCTCATTTATCTTACAGTTTTGCTAGAAACACTTCAACCTTCTGGCAAGGAATACCCTTTCTTAGGGATAGTTCTGGCTCATAGGATTAGTAAGCTAAGAGCTTTCAACCTCTGAGTCTTAACACTCGTGTTTTATGAACAGTTCAATGTTCTTTAGATCAAAATCTACGACGTTCTAAACACGCGTAAAGCGTCACGTGTGCTGTGCAGTATGTCGCACGATTAAAACGTCATTTTATATTGAAGTTCTTAAAATAATGCTACACGAATCCATAGAATCTTCAAAGAAACCGGGGAAACATTCGTGAGTGTAGTCATGAATTACCATCTGTCCCATTACTTCGACGCATGGCAAATTATTGTCGCGCAATATTACGTTAAATAGTACCTTACAATCAAGTATGTACAATTTCATGAATAGTTTCTTGAACATACTTTGCGTTAATCGACATCATGGAAAACAAGATTTTTTTCCTTTTGTTTAATCGAAAGACCGCACACAACGAAAGATGCTTAAAACAAAATAAATGGACAAGCATTTAAGTAAATACGTGGGATTTTACTCGCCTTTTTTATTATACAGCACTGTTTTTTGATAAGTTATTATTTTTATTGTTTACTCCCTTATTGATATATGATTGAGTATTGTAAGATAATAAAAATATTATTAATTCCATATGATACACAAAATAAATTATGAAACCTTTGCTCACATAAAGTAAACAATATTCACCTACTAACATCAAGGATTAGTATTGATTTCTAATCAATAAGCGAATGTTAGGGCTGGAAAACAAGGTTGAGGTGTAAAATAAGGAGTGCCAGGCACGAGTGTTCATTAATAACCACACCCTTCCATGTAACACTGGTACAAAAGCTACATTATGCTCCCTTTAGGACTTCAGTCACAAGTGTTCATTCTGGCCGAGTATATGACAACGCTTCCTCTACTACATCTCTGTAAAATAACTATTTTCGTAGTTAAATTAGAAAATATATACATACTCATGTAAACTTCTTTACTGAGAATAATCTTTGGAAACTTCAACTCCAGTGCGAACTGAACTTTGCATGTAACGATACGTAAGTTAGAAAAGATCTTTAGTAACATACGTCATGCATGAAATCATTTAGTAGAGAAGAACAAAGCAGTGTACATATTATTGCTGCATAAGTGATACTTGTATTACTTTATATAGATTATATCTGTGTTAATTTATCTCAAATAAATGTTTATACAATCGTGAAACTACACATCACTCAATGAAAAGTTAAGAAGGAAAATGGAATTTCCTTTCAAATAGTAATCGTTTCTAGCAATTTACCTGGATACTGGAAAATTCTTGTTTGTTGCATTATAAAGGAAATGAATGAGGCAACGGTCGCATCAATTTTATCTTCATCGTCCCTTTCACCATGTTCACCGGATGAAGTAGCTATACGTCCAGGAGACTGTGTCGAAGGTGGCGTAGAAGAATGGTTAGAAGACGAAGCACTGCCTGGGTTTCGCGTGTGGCAACTAGCCGGCATAATTCTTTCTATCTTGCTGAGTATAGTTATTGGATTTTGCTGTTGCATCCGATTCAGAGTACCACGTACGAAGCAAGAAATAGAGGCAGATTATATCAGAAAGAAAATAACAAAAAGCTTTAGACAAGAATTATCTAAGATAAGTAATGTCGAAATGGACGAAATGGACTTGAAGAAAGGTAAAAGGACTCACGATGAAAAATAATGTTACCTTACAAAAAGACAAGTCTAAGTGAAGCGATACTTAGTTCTTTCCGCTTTATTGTTTCAATTGGTGCTAATACACGTACCTTTTCCCTTTGTCGTTAGCACTAAACAGAATTCAAAGTAAATTTGACGCAGAGCCCCATGAGATACAGAAAGAGTGTCAAGGAACGACGCATAGAACCATACATGGATTAAGATCAAGAGTCAACGCAATGTTTAGTGGAATACATGTTAGTTTTACAAAACGAGAACACAGTGGGTTTGACAATATGATTTAAGATCTGAATAGATTCAAAGATCCCCATGCTGCTTGCAAATGGAACATCAATCGTTACACCATAACTTATTTACTGAAAATTATTTCCAAAAGAGTAGTACCGTTGACGCAGTTACAGAATGTTTTTACGGATTTGCACAAAAACTGAAATCAACAAATCTTGGCTGTAATTGAATCTAAGAAAACCGCAGCGCGTTAAACGTAACGAGTAAATTCTACAAGGCGTTAATTGACTAAATATAATCTTTATTTTAGAAGTATAATACAGAAATTAATTTACTTCGCATGCAACAGTCATCTACAGCAAAGGATAATGTATTCGAGAAAGCACTTAATGGGGCTATGATGTACGCTATCTACCACATTACGTTTACGTCTAATTTATTTATAATATTAATCGGTTAGTACTGTTAAAAGTGTAAATCCTTTCGATTATTTACGAAATAAAGTAAATCCTTATAAATTATATGCAGCGTAAACAAAAGTTAGTCTAAAACACGACAAAATCACAGTACGAAATTCTGATTTACTGTTAACGATTACAAATAAGTGTTATGCTCATTCTTCAATGATATTGCTGAACTCGTAATGCCGTTCTCCAAATCCAGACGAATCAAGCGTTTCGAAACTTTTATAGAAGATACACCTCTGTGTATCTTCTCTCTACCTCTCTTTCTCACTCTCTCTCTCTCTTCCTCTAGAATAAAAAAGTATTCAAGCGTCTTTATCGCCTATGTAGTGCTTTTTGATAAATACGAAATCGTTCATCATTGCAATTATAAGTGAATAAACTCGGAGGATGTGCGAAAATAAAACGCAATGGAATACAAATAGCCGTAAAAACATTTATTAATTCAAAAATATAAAACCAATAGTATAATTGCAGAAATGAATCGGACACGTAGACGAACCACAGAAAAAACAAAAGAAAGGTGATGGAAAGGAAAGATATAAGTAAACATATTCATTACCACGTGGTAAATAGAATATCTGAAATTAAAAAAAAATAAATGTAACAATTTGGTCTCTTCCTTTTCCATATCTTCACGACAATGTGCATTTCGTAATGTAGGTATAAATTTGTATTAAACGATGGTATTTCTCACGGAGAAATAAAAAAACATATTTTGGAAGAAACATGGTTTTTGTGATATACACAACGCTCATATGTAATAATTTACACGCACGCATAGGAATGATTAATTAATCCTAGTCCCTCAACTAAACCAAACGATCGGTTCTTCTTTCTCACACTCTCTCTCTTTCTCTCTCTCCCTGTCTTCCTCTTTCGCTCCCTCTCACTCTCTATTTCTTTTAATGACACGCATCTAAATTAGCACAATATGGGCATCGACAAGAGGTTTATAAAGGATTAATCTAACGCTTAACGTTGTACGACACCAACTGGTGCATTAATTTCCATGTTCTTAATAATATCACATAGAATAGTTACCCACATGGAAAATGTTCTTTTTTTTGTTTCGATATACACATTAAAAAGTGTAATGCCTTCTAAAGCTTGTGTGGACCAATGAGTTCTAAATTAACAGTACACAATCGATATATTGCGATGCTAAGAGATCTGAAGACGATTGTTTAAACGTAAAAGTACTGAGAGAAAAGATATTGTACAGGTAAATGATTTTTTAATTTCCGCATTCGAACAAGTGTTTGTAGAATTTTTGATAATGGTCCATTTGTTTGGATTATTTGCCGCGAAAATAAAGACTGTAATAATACTATTGCAATTAGAATAATACATGATGCAAGTTAGTTTCATTCTCATTGGTACCATATCGTAGCTTCCTTTGATTTTTCTATAATAATGCTCTAAGGGTAAGATTGCTACGAGTTGACAAAAGTGTAAGATACTTCTCTTTACACGAAGCAAAAGGTACTGCTCCTCTTTCGTTCTAATCGTAAATTAGCAAACATTAGGAAAAACTTCATGGACTAGAGGATCCGATAACGTAGAACAGTGATGTACAATACAGGGAATCATTTCGAAAGGATCGCGAAGTTACTGTACATTGTGCAAAATGTTTTTTCGTACAAGTGAAAGAAACTACTTATGTTTTTTTTTGTTTTTTGTTTAAATCTACCCGCATGCGTTCTCTCATGTACGACCCTATTTGTAATGGTAAAGGGTTATAGATTGATTGACGTACAAGTGTAACGATGACAGGATTCCTCTAATTGATGAAGACTGGGAACTCGCTACGAGGTAAGAGGTTTTCATACAGCTCGACCATATAGCACCCAATTGCGCTACAATACCATTAGCAGCAATCGCGCTAAACGGCCACTTAAGCGTACCTTCACGAGATTTTATTCCGCCACCATGAGAATTTCATTTTCGGGCTCAAATACTGAAAGCTGATGACTGTTTGAGGAATCAACGATAAGATTGGTAGGAAGCTGCCACAACTTCGACCTTTCGGTTCGTCCTCCGTCGGCTCCGTTACAGTTTCATTCGCACCATTGTGGTGTGGCGTGGAGTATGGATACGGCGTGGATAGTGGATTACAAGTAATGTGTACATCCCCCATGTTCCATTTATTTTTCATGTCACTCGCGTCGTGACCCTTATCCTTGCTGTTAACATTGGTTTCTGACGGATACGGTACGGGCACCTCCTTGTCCATTGGCGTGACCGTGCAATTGGACATTTTGATTATGCGCGCATCCGATGCCAGGACATTATTAATTTTTCGATCGTTCGCCAGAGAAAAGTGGTCCGACGCTGAATTGGAGAGATTCATCGACTTTAAAGAAGTTTTCCTGTAAACTTTTGAGCGTGCGACGGGTTTGATCGTTAATTGCGGCGACGACGCTGATCGTACGGAGCAAGAACTCATGCGCGTATTGATATTTACGCGATTATCCATTGGGTGGCAGTCATTGCCTTTTGTATTTGAGCGCTCATCCTTCACAAGGGAATCGGGATATGTGGTCTGGGGTGCGTATGTCGGCGTGGTTGGGATTAAAGATGTAATACTTGGTAAAGCTTTTTGCTTGGTAGTTACGGAATTTTGTATAGTGCACTCACTGGTTCTTGTGTGACTATTATGTTTTATATATTGCGTAGATACAGGGTCATGTTTTCCGTCAATAATTTCTGTTTTCGGTACAACTTTAATAGACTGATTGGATAGCTCTGTTATATTCGGGGAATCGGAAGAGTGGGAGGTGGTTTGAGATACAATAAGGGTGTTAGTAAGCGCTTCATCTGTTTCTGATTTAATAGAAACCAATGAAGCGTCCATGAACCCTCAGCTCGGGAATCTTGAGTAAAATGCACAGGTCAGATCGTAATTCTTGAAGCGGCAATACTGAACGTCCGTACGAAGCCAGTCGCCAGAACATTTTAGACAGTCCGTTTGCTCCAGGTCACGTGGACAGGTGGCAGCTATAGATTCCTTGTTAGCGAAAACCGTAACAACGAACTTCTCCGGCTTAAAAGTGTTTAGCACGCGTCGTATTATCTCTTCGTATGAGGCTTCCGGAATGTTACTCTCAAACGATACATACGAAAACTCCGGCTCCGGCGTAATATGGATAGTCATGTAACATCCCTGTATAACGTGCACGCGTTAATTGTGTACCCAGGCTCGGCTGGGACTACTCGTAAGTTTAACGTAAATGCCTCATAAAAGAAAAACTTACACTCTTGGACACTCCGTTCATCGAGTACCCGCAAGGTTCGAACAAGAAATCGTCTATAATCATGTTAGGAATCAGTTTGTCGATCCCTGATTTTTGAGTTGCTTCATCTGCAGAGGAGCACACATCTCGAGTGAAGATAGCCATCACTTCTGGATCCAAATGAGTCATAAGGATTTCTAGAGTTTGATCTGGTTCTGGAGGCTCGTCTAGAGATTTCTCTCTATTCAAGGTATATAAATACCAACAATCTGTGTCTACAGAGCCCAAGCAATAAGCTTGTCCATCTACGGAAGAAATTTTTTTAAAAGATAGTTAGATTTTACACACACACTTTTACGAAGATGTAAAATCCAAAGACACAAAATGAAATCAACATGATATAGTTACCAGGAAAGAAAGTATCGAGCAAGGCAACTTCTTCTTCAAAAGCTTGGTGCGGTGACATCTGTAACTCCGGCTTCTTGTAATTCTTTCGCGAATAAAACACGTTCTGAAACGATTAAAGGCTATTACGTACAAAATATCATTGACGGGCTTTTCAAAATTGTTCGCGAAAAGGACAAGTAGACGAAGTACTGGAACTTGCGCAATAATTTGAAACGAAGATGACCAGAATATTCTGTTAAAGAGTTAGCGGGGATAACGACGATGAAGAAGATGTGATTTTCGAGAAATACATTCCATGTACAGTATCATGGGTAAGAGAGATCAATAAACCAAGAGGTAGAGATGTATCCTGTATGCTAGAGGTTTCCTATATATAGACACATCACTTATCCATGCACTAGGTCAAGTTATATAGCTAAGTACTTCCACCTTCAATTGGCTTGCAGTAAATGATCATTTTTGTGGAAACATTTCGGGATATGATTATTGCAAATGTACGCGTCGCTGGACAATATAACAATAATTGCAACTATAGTTTAACGATTCCTTCTAATACACGATGTCATAAAATTTTACTATAGTTTTCGTAGTACACGAACTTTTGCGCGTGCTTTTGACTCACGAACGGTTCTCCTGTAGTACGATAATGCGTCGTTAAGAAAATACTGTTGTGTACAGTTTGCTTGATGTTTGAGAGAGAATGGATCAACACAGAACGAGTATTTTTTAAAAATTATGATAAAAGTGCTTACTTCTACTTCTTCAAACCCAGTATACTCTTTGACAAGCTCGAGAAGTGGCTCTAAACATTGGAGAGGTGTAGTCGTGCCGCATGTTTTGAGAATTAGCCGACGCTTTGACAGGAACATACTGCTCTCACTGTAAAACAAGACATTATTCGCTTAATTCAACATCAATATTAGCTCTTTGAACTATCGTCTTACATATAAAAAATACCTCCACTATCATTCCTATACAAGACCAACCGGACACATCGTCCTAAGTTTTCATTATTTTATATTTTCTAACATTTCATCGTCTATTAAAACTGAAATCAGATACAAATAATAAATAACAAAATAGGTATCAAGTGTAGTTATTAGTGGCATCTACATATTCGATGCTTTTTGACAAACAGATTTGAAAATAATTGAAACTTGAAAAATAATCGGTACCTCTTGAAAATGTAGGAGTACTTCACTATAGTAACCGAAATAAATATAGTACACGTTACATGTAAATTCACTCGCATGGCAAAATACATTGAATTCACCAACGATACTATTTTTACACCGTCACGTGCTTTCGTTTGGGGTCACTTATGATCAATATTCTAGGGGAGTAATAACAACTGGACACATTTTTGGCCGACTTCACACGGGTTCTCTTTAATTAATCCTTTCATTATTTTAGAAATCTGCTTCCACCGACAGTCCATCAATAACACAGAAACAAATAATAGGTATACAGACTGCGATTCCGAAGGCAAGATGTTTAAAGAAGGATATACGCATAAAATCTTTTTAAACGCGCTACAGAACTTTTTAACAAACCGTTGGTAACTCTCAAACTTCCCATATAGGATAATTTGGTTACCTTCGTGAGTATTAGTAATGCAAGTGAACAATTCGAAGGTCGCCAAAGAATAAAGGATATTAAAAGATATTTACTTGGCTTCTACTGGCAAGGTGATATTTTTAGCTGCAAGTTTAGGAGGTATTAGTTAAAAGGGGATGAAGACAAGTGACAATAGGAGTGAAGTTTCGATTCTTAAGCATGCTTAAGCGTCGTGGCTTCCGATATGTTAATTATTAAATACCAATTAAGGCGACAGTTTCTACGGTTGACAATTGATTTCGATCATCTCCATACAAACTCATTGGTTTACTGATTTTGATTATTCCCGCTAATTAGATTAGATTCTGTATAACTATGTGATAGAGGGTTCATTCTAAATTGACCACTACTTTCTCAAAGGTTATCGATTTGCTTTAGACATTGACCCTAGATTTCCTAAAGACAAGTAGTACGATAAGTGAAATACACGAGGCATCTTGGTGATTCGAGTCAAACTCGAGAATCAGCGGAAAATAAATTAAACTGTTAGTCATAGTGACCGTAGGCAAGTGACATAACGACGTTGATTGAAAAATGGAGAATCCCAAGTACAAAGAGAATACGAAGTCCTTTTCATATTCGTAGCAAAATCAAATGATCGTGAGCAGATTTCCGCAATAACTCTGTTTGAGAGTCTCTCCGAATCGTCGTTAGTAAGAATTTTAATATTCGATTCTGTACCTGCGCTTTATAAGAATAAAGTTTACAAGTTTTTATTAAAGGTAGCTGCGTTGTTAGAAGTTAAAATAGATTATTACGTGCACGATAAAATTATCACTGTGGAGGAAGAAATAAGTCAGCAGCACGTGGTTTGTTGTAATATCAATACCTGAGTATCTTTTTACGTATGTGTAAAGGTACGTATCAGAGATCGAACAGAGGTTTAATAGAAAAATCCCAAGTTTGTTGTTCCGGCTTTAAATTTTAAGGAGCAATTGTACGTTCGCTGCGGCTACCTAATCTAATCTTCCAATGCCTTTGTTATAATGATCTTACTAAATCTTCCCTGTGTATATTTCCGTTATCACTTTACTTTCGCAAACAAAAGGTTTTCAACATAGGTTTGGAGTAAGAGATTAAACTTAGTATCTGTATATTGCAAGTCTATTAGTTTAGGAGCATTGCAAAATATTTAAATTCCGCATACTACACGATAGATTTATTTCAAGAATAGGCGTACATTTTTTGTTATCCATTGAAACTACACGTCAAGAATTGTGAATGTGAGCTTTTAAGAATATTAGTTACTATAGTACGACGCGGTGCCTTTATTGCAAAATTAATCCCACAGAACGCGAACGCATGACTGAACTGTCAATTTTACGGAAGCCAATTTATCGTTACTCACGCCTGTGAAACTCGTGTTATCTCGCGCATCATTTCGTATCACATCAAACTTCCTTGTATGTATATGTCCTAAACTAAAAATAAATTTCTAAAATATCGCGTTTTATAAATAGACGTCTTTAAGTTGGAAGCTATTAAGACTGCTATCGGTAAATTTTCTGAAAGGAGGAATGTCATTAGTCTTGTATTTTTTGCATTTTCTATAGCCGGTTCATAAGAACTTAGGAAATGAAAACTAGCTGTACCCAAATTACCTCAGTTACGCACACGGATAAAATTAAAGCACCGCTCACAGCATTACTCATCGCCAAAAATTACCTTTTTATAATCAAATTGAGTTATCTTTTAATTAGCACGCATTTTAATTTTTAATCAACAGTACTATTTTCCGCGATACCGCTAAGTTGAAAATACATTCGTTGATTAATAAATGTAAAAAGTTGAAAAGTAAATCAATTTGATGAGTTATACTTGAATTTCGTCTGGTGGCGCGTACGATCACAAAACCGAAGACGTAACGTCCAAAGAACAAACAAGAAATTAACATATAACAGATATGAAGTAAAAAAGAATGCATTAAGAAGTAATGAACACTGCATTAAGTGCCAGTTGCACTTTCGCTTTTTTCTTTCTATTCTTATGCGTGAAATAAAGCAAGAGAGCCAGGCTAATACAGGAAATGGCACGAAGCAAAGTACAAGTTCAAGTACGTTTCTCTAAAGCCGACAATATTGGTGCGCGCGTTCTTGGGGGCGCAATGAATACCACACACTAATTGTGCAAAGTATTCCCGAAGAATGCCAATTACGTAATGGCGAATAAGTGCCGGCTTTGAAAGCGGCAATGCCTGATAAGCATGGCTGCATGTGTTTGCTACGAGACAGAGACGACGAGGGGCGAGATAAATTTCGCAGAGTGCGATAGCCGCGATAGATACCGCCCACGATATCAATACTATTATATTTTTTTCGGTCTACCGTCCCAGAGAAATTTTTTCTGACGAACCCAGACCCCCTGTCCTGACCACCTGAGTGCGTCATGGAATATTTTAACTTTATTTCAATGTGTCTCATTTGTTTGGAGCGTGGTAATAACAAATTGCGATCGTACTTTGAACGTGTAATTAAATGAATAATTATAGTAGAACGCATTTAAAAAATGTATGAATATAGCATGATAAATTCCCTTACCATCAACAGTAAAAATTTATGAATCGACTGTATAGTTTTCGAAACAAAAATTCACAAAACAGGCCCCCTATTTCACCCATCTACTGTGGCGTATCCCCTTAATGAATAGTGCATTGAACGAACAACGCAGTTCGAATTCAACTGGTTATAGATTAGAATGGGTCATTAAAAAAACATACTGATACGGCACTTGATTTGTATTCATTCGCGTATCGTTTATAGAAGAAAAGCCTCTAAATTTCTCTTATCGTTAATTATCATCGTTACTGTGGTTATTAAATGAAATGCAAATTTTAGGAGAAACGCTTGAGGCAAATGTCAAATTTCAACTAGATTTTGAAATAAGCGAAAATAGTACAAAAACACGGAATATGAAATTCGAGTTCTTTTTGATCATGATCCTGATATAGCTTGACAAGGGGCGGACGTAGCAAAGAAACTCGATATTTCGATGAACCTTGGGCGAAGGGTTGAAACTCGATAAAGAATTTACGAAACAGTCTCGAAAATAGAAGAACTCACTTAATTGTTGAAATTTTGAGGGGTCGAGTTTTGTCTTTCCAACTTAACGACAAGCTAGCCTCGTCATTTTGTACTCGAATCAAGAGACGAGGTCTTGTCTCGGGCCAAGTACAAGTACGTTTAACATTCTATTCAAATCTGAATACCTATTCGACATTTCAAAGAATGCAATTTCCTGTTTGGTGCCGTACAATCATCGCGTTCTCTTTAAACAAAATTTCAGAACTCTTAAAGCGCACGTGCCTCAATATCCTTCTCTATTTTCAAGACGCAATTTCGTTCGTCGCGTCGCTATTTCAAATCTTCGACCCATTATTTATTAAACTATCGCCTGTATTTTCGTAACAGAACCTAAAAAGTTTTCTAGAAGCTTTCAGTTTCATCGACGTCAAACTGAAAACACAACAAACTTGCTATTATTAATACATTAGGAAACTTTAATCACTTTATTATTCCGTTCTATTTTTATTGCGATATTGTATTTGTTACTGCCAAACATTAATTTTCGGTAGATGTGTATTAAAGGATTTATCGCGATAACAAAGGTAATTAGTATTTCAGTAATATTCGTCGTAACGTGTCCGATTCGATGAATGTAGTTGGGATTAATAAATCGATTGTTTAGCATCCAAAATCGTTATGCCTCGAGTTGTTTAAACTGTTGGCGTGACTTTCTTACCTGAGAACATAGGCATCAACTTGCTCGGTGCGACAAATGCTGATTATTTCGCAGCGGACAATCTTCAACAAAGACTGCCATTTTCGCCTGAAAAAGAAGATTTTTGATTTGAAAATATTGAAAACCAATGTATATAATTTAATAAATGTAAATAAAACAAAATACGAAAGCAGATTTTGAAATATTACAATACGATATCATATACAATCACAATATTTCGGAAAAATAAACGTGGCTCGCGATCACCATGTGGTAGCCAGAAAATATGCAAAGTATTTACGAATTATTTCATTAATTTGTGCCTCGATTAATTTTGTCGACACTTTCTTCCTTACGACGAAGTAAACTCTATACTTTACTAACTTATCGTGTTCGTCGAACGCGATAAACAATAGCTGTAAGTTAAATATAAGAAGCTTTATCGCTGGTTAGCTTCTTCTCTCATACCAGCAGTCTTGTACCACAATTACTTATTATTCTGCCTGGCCAGATTGTAACTCAATCGTGTGAGACGTTAAAGTCATTTGAAGCGCGGCGCGCACTATAATATTTTTTGTTTAAGATGCACTTACTCTTACAATCAGAAAGAACGTGATTCTATACGGATATTTACACCGTAGGATACTAATGTCGCAACAAACAATTTTATCAGTCCGAAATATAACAAACAAATTCCAATTGACACATGACCGTGTTAAAATTTCCAAGAATTTAGCGTTTCAATAAAATTCCGCCGGTCGCTCGATCTAACTTGATACGGCACTGAACGTTAATGGTGTATGTACGAAACAATCCAAGATAACCGAGCTAGATAACATTTTTTTTTACCTAAATCCTGCGCCAGTATCGATCTGTTTCTAAATTGTGTATCGGACTGATACTAACGCAGGAATTATTGGTACGCGCAGGCTAATTCCTAAATTGCAGTTGTGCGTGGTAATTAGAAGTTATGCTAAAGTCAATATCCATGAAAAATATAAAGGAAATTCGTGTTCGTATAACACGTATTTCCACGTATAACACGCATTTCTTTCGTATAACACGCTTCCAAGAATCGCGATTTAGAAACGATTCGTTGCTCACTGACTTCGTATACACAAAACACCAGGAAAAAGATAAGCACGATCGACCGATTAACCCAACTGCGGCGATTCCGAAGATGTACTTTAAACAGATTCTTCAAATGTACAGGAAATAGAAGGGAGTAAAAGTAGTTTTGATCGTATATCTCCCTGGAACTGTAAGTATAGAGTTTAATGAATTTATTATAATCGATTGTTGGCATTGGTAATTGAATTACCTTCGGTTCAAGGATTAAATCTATCCCTGTTACGCAACTGTAAACTAGGCGGGAATTTAACAGTTGGAATGTTCAAGTTATTAAAGTGGTTCCTTTCACTCACAATTTGAGTTTTTATTGTTCGTTGTTAAAGTAATCTATTTTCGAGCAACTATTATAGATGCGACAAAGTTTGAAATAATAGGATAGGTTTAAAAAGTGTGTAAAAAAGTGGATACGTTGTATGACTCTTCCGATTATTTTAATTTATAGATAACCGAATAACGCTGTTTAAATGTGATCCACAAGCATCACGGACGTGATAAAAGATACTTAAATCCCACAATTTGTCATTTCGATTTATCTCATTTCTCCTCGTTAAATGCTCTGTTATAAATACACAAATTATGTGACCAAATTAAGTGTTTCGGATTGTTCAGTAATTATCGATAAACGTATCGACACGTGTATCCTGAGGTACTCGGACTTGATGTTAAAAGAATTCGAAAACGGTGTCATATGTTTTTAATTCCTGCTCCACTGTAAAACCGTATTATATTATTTCACATGTGAGATTTAAATTTTATTTTCCGTTCTCATAATTTAAGACTTAGATACTGGAATGAATGATATACGTGGAACAAGCACGGAAATTCTATCGAATTAATAGCAGAGTACAAACGGTCCATCGCTCACGTACAGATTGGTTACACAAAACAAAAATTTACGAAAAATAGTTGTGATACAATTCTATTTTGTAATATACGATAAATATTACCGTACAAGTTAAATGTACCCACGGAGAGCAGAAAAAAAATACGTGAGTGTGTAAGACTTACACTCTTACACAGATGTTTTTCGGTGCACATCCATTTGTCACGCTGAACATATTTTCGAAAGTTTTGTCACGGTGAATTGAAAGAGTGATGCCCGAAAACGTGCCGAGACGCGAAAAGATCAAAGCCAAGGCATTGCCTTGTATCTTTAGAAAGACTTTATACCGTGAATATTCCAAATGCCAAATGTACTTTTAGAATTTGGTTTATGCGATGGGAGTTCTGCGTTGTTTGTTACTGCAATTGCAGTTAGGATAAGTACAAGAAATATCGGTGAATAGATTAGGATCTAAAGAAAATATATTTTCTTTGTTATCTAACTCATTCGATTATATGTATATTATAGAAAAGGACTACAGTAAACCACGGCCAACCCACCGTAAGCGTAAAATTCTACAATCATTTTATCATTCTAAATAATTCCATCGTGAACACCAATTAATTTTCATCGATGTTGAGAAGTAATCGAAGAAAATACGTACGAGAAACATAATATGATCATTCGAGTTTCCTTATTTATTGTATCGACGTTTGCCAAGATTCCTGCAGCGTCTAATTATAAAAATATAGTATAGGTGACTTAGTGCATGCTGGCTAAACACGTGTAAACACGAGCAATTATCCGGGTGGTTCTGTATTAGAATTAATAACTTCTACAGGATCAGTACTCGAGAAAAAATTGGTGAAAAGTATCAAATTACCCAACGTCAAGAGTAAACAAAATTTGACACTCTCCGGACGATGCAAGGTGAGGCAAAACATTTATGAATCGTGCTCCACAGAAATTAAACAAACGTCCAAATTTTTAAGACATAAGTTATATTTAGCGTGGACAGAAATGCTTATCAAGCAATACCGCCGTCGTTAATATTTCGACAGTTGGAACTTGTTAACAATAAAACCGTACAATTAGCTTTTTCCACGAACACCAGTAATACTTTTTTTTACATGAAATTGCAAGCGTGCTTTCAAAACATTAATTTAGGTGGACAAAGATATTCCTTATCTCACGAACGTCCATACGAACTGGGGGAAAATGTTTCTATCCACGTGCGATGAACTTTTATTGCTAAATTTACCGTGCAAGTACGCTCCGCTCGTTCTTCTATACTCCTTTGGTTTCATAAACTTCGAACTTACACAACTAATAGAAACAAGACGTTCTTGAGATAATGTTTGTTAGTGCGTAAGCTAATAATCTTTCATTGGAGCTGTTTGACAACGTTTTGTTGAATACTACTAAATGTTAAAATAGTTAATGGGCTGACGACAAACATAATCGTCCTTCCCCACAGTTTTTCAAGTGCTAGTCTTTATTATGGCGATAGGACAATGGTGACGCTGCACGTGTAAATACACCGAGAATGCATGTTATCTTCAACCTGCGATACGTTTACGTCTTATGCCAAGATAATGGCGTTAGAATCATTTTAACGATGTTAATATCTATTTTGTGGCTTATGCGAAGCATACAGTGAAAAGAACTGTTTGTGTTATCTACGAAAACGCGAACCACGTGAAAATAATGTTTAAAAATATTCGTACACATTGGATTCACATCTGTGACAATTCTTCGCTAAACTGTAGTAAATTCGTTTGATGTTCACTTGAAATTATTTAATAAATATTGATTATCATTTCAAGATTATATGAAATTTACTTACTATATTGCCATTCGTGGTTTTTTGCGGAGGAAAACTATGACGAATACTTTATCCGCTTTGGGAAGCAACGAAACTACTCTCAAAAGAGCGAAAGATAACTTTAAAACAACTATCCATATAAACTTGGCTAAATTTGACTATTTAAATTTTGACTAACAACGATCTAGATCCGAAATTACAAACGTTTATTAACAATTTGTCGCCACTTCCAAGCGTGAGTATTTATTTTTGGCTACTTTTTCTTTTCAATATTTTAACTATTTTTGGTAACAATTTGTTAGTGCAAACGGAGAAAACTATAGTCGTCCTTACAATTCTATTCTCCCAAAAACTTGTAAACATTTATATGGCAGTCTGAGAGCCCCTGACGAGTTGACACCAAATGAAACTATAACCTGGGTCGTTAAGGGTTAATTCGATATAAAATAACTAACGTCCAGTGAATATTATAATAACAAAAATAAAACGCGAACACATTATTTCGATTCCGTCGGCGAGCACCGATAGTACTGTATCTTCTAAATTCATATACCCTCGTTTTCAAGCAGGTATGCAATTATTGATCGCTGCAAAACGATGGTAAAATTCGGCGCATTTGAAAATTACGAGCACGGAAATAACGTACGCTGTACGATAATTTCATATCCCGCCCAACCAGGGAAAGACGCTTCTCCGTATTGTTTTCGAGTATTGACTGTTACAGAAATACATCGACGTACGTTCGTACAAATTACATAAATCTATTCCCAGGAACCACCTTCGTATCTTTCTCGAAAATACCACAACAGAGTCGCGAGATGTGAAAATTTGTCTCGAAAACCTCGCACGTAAGAAAAGAAAACACAGTTATCGAAATAAAATATTTTAAATCGCATCGGAGTAAATGCTTGATCCTGTCGTGTAATTTGGATGTTTAATTAACACCGTTCGTTAAATGACGTCGCGGAACACCGCCATTGATTCTAAGAGTCAATTCTACGATTTCGCGAATGTATAACAAAACAAATAGCGATGTTAATCGTTTAGTTAAATTATGTTACACGGCGTGCTCTCTGAGACACGTTACTTCTGCTACGGAAGCTTTTACACAATTAGATCCTTGCATACATTTTTAATCCTCTTCACCTTGAGTAAAGGGTCACCAAATCATGATAATATGTCACACGATAGCTTTAAGTATTTTACGCGTCTGTTCTTTTTAATCCATAAATTTGAAATTCTACCAGCAGAGCTAAAATCTGATTTTGTACCGTACAAAATGTTAGTTCAATTAGATGACGGTATTCACGCGAAAGAAAGTATCGTAGTGTTGTCCTACCTAATTTGCAAATTTAATCGTTTCACCAATCCCCGAAATAACTTGTAATTAAAGACAGCGAAAGAAATAGTTGGTAAGTGGAGAAGGAACTCTTTCGACTGTAATACTATTTCTAAAATATCATGTAACACTTCTTTAGTCATCGACTTCCATCATCGATTATGCAATTACACAATCCTCGCGTAACTGTGTAATAATTAATGCGTGGCAAACGTTATATGCCCATGTACAATTTATATATCACGCGGCTTTAGAAGAAGTATGCTCCGAGCGTCGGGAGTACAACGCAGATTTCTGTTCAAACGGAGATTGAAAACATGCTTCGAGCGCGGATGACAATTAAAAAAAATTCACAGGGTTATTATATCCGCTGAACAATAATTTCGACGGATCGCCACGAAATGCAGTGGATAAAGGAAGACGCCTGTATCTCCGATGCCTGTGTCTATTTGTACTCAATTTAAAATACGGAAATAAAGCGTATGTTCTGTATATACTGTATTAGAGTCACGTAGTCTCACTTTAAGCGGTCGGTATTACTGGAACGAGGAGGTGGGCGCATCGATCTTCGCCGAAAAACACGACGTATACACGCCAGGGCACAATTCAATGTGTTCAATGCCAGTGTGTCGTTCGACAATACTTTTTTTCCCCTCTACGCAATACATTTTCTCACTGATTTTTTTGCGATACGCACATAAACCATGGTAGTTCGACTCCCGACCTTACACATTTCTGAGGACCTTCGTAAAATCAACGATTGTCTCGTTGAGGAACCGATGCACGTGAAAGAGTTAATTCTCGCGCGAGTGTTAGGTTAGCCACACGAACGTCGATCATCAGAGTTGATATCACGAAATGCCGGTAATATGGGCAGGGTTACTGGGCCGGTTTAGTTCCAGCAAAGCGTCTCACTCAACTGCGATCCGTGTCATCGTGAAATTAACGATATTTCTGATTATGCGAATCGCGTCTACCTTCCGGTGCAAGACTACGCGCGTTACGCCAGTAATTCGTATTTATGTGCGATTTTGGTGTGTCAAGAATCGCTGAAAGGCACTAACGCCCGGCCGACGAACTTACGGCGAATCGGGGTAGGAAAATTGTACGAAGTATTTGTGGGGATAAGAGAAAAGCGTGTAGGAGGATTAAAATCGCACTAGGCTCGCGGTAGGTAGTGTGCATTAACTTACTGGGGAATCTGCCTGAGATCGCCCTGCTTTCTGTTTATGCTACTGCTGCTTGTGAACCAAATCTCAAGGAGTTTCTCCACGCCTTCGAAGAACTGCACGCTGTCGGTGCTGTCGTCTTTCGTAGTTGCCATTCTCCGGCGGCACAACAGTTTTTATTTTTCTCACTACCGATGATGTACGCGAGATGCGATCGAGAGTACCTTTCAGAGTTTGTCTTTCGCTCCAAACGTACAAACACCCGTTCTCGACGCCGAACTCTGCTTTACTACTGATGGGAACAAGTGAACGAGCGCTCATATTGGCGGCGGTTTCTGTCCTTCTCCCTCTTCCTCGCGTGCGCAATACACTCCATCCTTCTTTAACCACCACCTCTCGTGAATCCTACCTTCGACGCGTGTATTCCCTGTACAACGAATCACAGGGCTGCGTTTAACGCATGCGCCGGTTCACCGCCGCGCTTGAAACGAGCGTACTGGAGAAGTTGTGTAATAGTACGTAAAGGATAATGTAAAATTTATACTGCTTTGAACAATATTATTTCGACGTTGTTTATCTGTCGAATATGTATGCCCGTTGGTTTCAAAATTCCGTACATCGTACGAATAAGTAACTAACTCTAAAAGTATAGATAGTGAATTTGAAATACTGATCAAACGTAAAATGTCGCGATACTTGAATGCAAAAGAAACATTTTTTCGGGTTGTAAACACTTTCGAATTCTTCTATACCTACGTATCGAAACGTGGTTACGCTGAGTATTTACCTGCTCAAAGTTCCACGTCTTCTCAACTGCAAAATAATTTTAATGCAGCATTACGCAAAGGCAATAATATGGGAATGTCATCAATCCGGAGGACAATACATTATATTTTTTATTGCTCGAGACAATTCACTTCTTATCTCTACAGCAAGACTGAATGGCTATTTTGAATTTTTATTTAATTGCACGATTAAATTGCCCTGAGAAATTAAAAATGTTTCTTCCATGTAACAGAATCTTTTGATATCTTTTAAATGACTTTCTCTAAGATAGCATTAATTGTTTAACGATTAGCAACAGATATATATATATATATATAATTTGTTTATTATATATATATATATATATATATATATATATATATATATATATATATATACATATATATAAAGTACACATACGTTCTTAGAACACTTAAATTAGTCAGAGGAAGTTAATTATGTTAACGTACTTAAACAATTAAAGTACTTTTATACACCGCTTGTCGTCATTTAAATTTGATAATCGTGGTCACATTCTCATCTATTTTCAAATCCCAATATTTTAGGGTCTCGATGAGAATGGGCTCCACGAAAAGCTTGACGTTGCAAATGTCTATACATTTACTTCTCCATCACAATTTACTATTATTTATGGATATTAACCAGCCATAGTTGACTTTGATTATTACGAATCTTTACAGTATTACAAACTGAATGACATATAGATTGTACAAAGAAATCTGTGTCATATGTTTGAAACTTCTATATTACGATGGAACATATACAAAACCTAATTGTTGTATATTGTCAAATTTCTTATATTACATTCTTTATTATTTATTTACTCTTGTTGACCACTTTCTTTTTATTAATACGTCCCAATCTTTTCTTTGCAATCGGTTTCCGATCTTTTCTTCTTCCTGACATTTTAACTAATACATCTTCGTCCATGGGTTCAATAACTTTACCCAAGCTTGTTTTGACCGCGGGCTGAATTAATTTTTGATGAGCATTTTCAGGTACAAAGTTTCTGCCAATTGGCATTCTGACACTAGCTTCAAAGTCCTTGACCCTCGTGAATGGATGTGGCAGATCACTAACTTGATGCTCTCTTATTTTTGGCTTATTTTCCTCAATTATTATCACGTCTCCTTTATTTTCATCTCTACGCGGCACATCTTTGGGAAACTTTAAGATGAAACGTTTTTTCTTACGATTTGATATCCGAATATTTCTCCCGCCCCAGCTACCCCACCCAGGTAGAGTTAAATCGATATCTTCCGGCTGACACCTCTTTACCTGAAAATAAATTTTGAACAATATTAAAAAATAAGCTTAATGCCTAGTTTCAGTACAATTAATACACGAATTAACAACAATTAACACCGTTATTAGACGTACCTCCTCCTCTTTTTCTTTTCTGAATTCTTCTACAACATCATCATCGGCGAATGCTTCGCTTATTATGTTATGTTTTTCTTCTCCATTATCACTATCATCCATAGCTTCATCACCTCCTGTAACGATGTCTGGAAGATGCGTTTTCAAGTGCTTGGGTTTTACATTTATATATTTATTTGGATCAATTTGCGCTTCTGTTTTATTTGATCTGAAAGCGGGAACTGCAGTACTGTTTTCTGTGGCTCTTAAACTATCCGATTCACCATTTGATTGTACATTATTTTTGCCGGACGATTCATCCAAAGGTTCGTTCAAGATGGGCCTTCGTTTTTTAGCTTGAAATTCAAGTCCATCGAAATGTTCTTCGTCTTCCCTAGATCGATTTTTCGTTTTACCTTTAGTATTCTTCGGTACGTTATCATACTGTTGTTTGACACGTTGCAGCTTTGATTCAACTTTACTTTGCATTCTATCTTCCAGTGAATCGAATATCTTATTTATGTGTTCACTGTTTGATTTTTTTAATCCTTCAGACCCATTTTCTGCACCTCCGGTCTCCACTGATTCTACGTCCCACATAGAGGTGCAAGCATATTTGGCTAGAGTTCTTTTGCTCAATTTATTCTTCTTAGTCGATGACACTTTCGGCGATAGTGTTGGTTGTTCTGTCTTTGAAGCAGGTTTCTTATCACTTACTATATATTTATTAGATAGACTTTGAATCATGTCTTCATTATCAGATTTCGTTTGCTTTTCATTTGGCACAGCTTCTTCGTCCCTTACTGTGGCTTTATTAGATGAACGTTGAATTGATTTTTGTTTATTATTAGATTTTGTTGGTTTTATCACTTTTTCGGAATTTAGGATTTCCAGCGACTTCCTGCCAGAATCAGTTTCTTGACCTATTATAAGAAACATGTACCAGATAAATATTCAGCAGTTTATACGTATTACAGATGTTAAAAATATACCTTTAGAAGAGTTGGGACCTAAATTTAAATCTTCAGTCGAAGTTACTGCCTGGTCTGTGCTTTTATTATTATTCTCATTAGTATTTAATGTTCCAGCATTCGATTGCTTGCTTTTATCATCCCAGTATTTACGGTAACCTTTAACGAATTCTTCTACTTCGGTTTCAGTTTTGGTATTATCTACCCACGGATTTTCTTTATCACTAGCCGAGAGCTGCACAGGAGCATTATTGTCGTCACTTTCATCGTCGCTATCCCCTGATTTTCTTATTTTTTGAGTTAGATCTCGGCTAATAGATAACTGTTGTGCAAGCTCTTGACGAGTCTAGAAAAAAAAATCTTTTCGCGTTACATTTTTTACCTTAAAAGTGATTAAAAAAGCAAATGACTAAACATAACGCCTCCTTTACCTCTTTATCGTACTTGGCCCTAATCTGCTTATTTTTAGCCCATTGCCCTGTACTTTTGTGTCGCAATGACATTCGCTCTTCTGCTCTACTCTTATCCAATTGCTCAAGCTTCTCTAACGCTGCTTGCGGATCAGTTTTTTGCAACTCTTCAAATTCTTTTAACTGTAACTTTATTCTTTCTTTCTTTTGAACACGATGGAATTTTTTGCTTTTTATTTTATTTTGACGGCGAGCTTTTGCTTCTTTGTAAGACTGTAAACAGAAAAAGTTATACATGATCCTGGGTACCAGATAAAAAGAAAGAATTTATTTCTATTATCGTCTAATTACCTGTTGAGCCCTAAGTTTTGCCGCATCTTTTCTCTGCATGATTACTTCTTTCAGTGTCATAGAGAACTCATCAGTTTTCTGTGCAATATTTTCCTTCTGCGGTTCTAATGCAGCAAGTTCTTTTTCTAAATCTGACTGCAACCTGAATCTTTTAGTAAATTCATGGGATGGTTCCAATCGCATGGACGACTGAGTTAGAGGAAATTTAATTGTTTCCGCCACCCTATTTTTCGTTATTATAGCATTCCACTTCTTCAACTCCTTTGTAGTATTTTCATAACCAACTATTCTTTTAATCTAAAAACCAATTTGTAATTGTGTAAACGTCATATTATTGTATGATAATCGATAAAATTCTGAAGACATGATATTGTACTTGAATTGTACATGCAACGGGCAAGTCTTACCCTCTCGGCTGCTGGTTTTTCCAAAGGTTTACTAAGAATTTTTGTTTTCTTCTTTGCAGTGTCTAGTTTTTTAGTAATTTCTAAATGATGGCCCTTCGTCCCTAATGCCTTAGCCAAATCATGTACTTGCACTGCATCTCTATCAGATATACCACTTTTGACTAAGTGAAATTCCGAGACCTCTAGACTAGGTTCATTCCTTTCCGCTTTCTTCACTCTGGAAAAAGATAAACAAAAATAAGAATATTACTGAAATGAATAGTATTTTAAAAGTTAATGAAAATTAAAAAAACACCGAATAACTTTTCACTCTTAAAAATTGTGAAAATACATGTTTAAAAGAATATGGTATAATACTTATAAACATGTTTACCTTTGCCCTTTATCGAGCTGTGTAATAGATTCGATAAGCTTGGAATGAGATTCTGATACATCTTGGTCACTGTCGTGCATAAATTCTGAATCGCTCATTGTATTATTCTTTTTAGAGAAAATTCTCTAATGTAATTCTCAAATGTTTGGTTAGATTAGACGCTCGATGCATGAACAGCCCACGAGGATGTCGGCCATAAAATAGTTAAATGTATATAGAAATAAGAATCCAACATTTTGTAGCCTACAATAGCGCTCCAAGTATCAATATTGAAAACGTTACATGGCGTATACGCAACTTTCAAGCAGTTGCAGTGCATAAGTAACATTTAAAGTTTTTAAATAAGTATGAAGAAACTGGCAGCCAAATCGCCCGATAATATTTGTGTATAATAAAATTAGTGATTACTATACAAAAATTTCGAACCGGGTATCATCACACGAAGTGAGTGCCGTGAGCAGCATCGATTATTATCGATACTTTGACACCGGTATGATGTAGTGTTTTTGTTACACACGATTCGTGTAAGAAACTTAACCTAGTCTTTGCTAACCTCTAACAAATGGATTTACAATTAACAAAAGATTACTGCAGGGAAGACTTGTAAAATGAAATAAGTTAGTTAAGAGAAATAATAAGATGAATTTACTTGTGATATCTACTGTATGTTGCATTTTGGAATATATCATTCCAGTATTCGTTAAATACGTGAGTACTTATATTTAAAAATAAATACAAATTTTATTTCATTTCGTTTTGAATTGTAATACTAATTGCAGTTTATGAATCGCTTGTACGGAAGAACGAAACACGACAACGATTTGTGGAATGATTTGTCTAACCTAAAACAAGAAATGGCTGGAATATCTATGGTTGATCAATTTGCTAAATATGCAAAATTGCAACGCAAATATACTAAATTGGAGAGTGAATTGAAAAATAACGGTAATATTATAGTATTAAGTATACCTGACTGCAGCGTATAATGAAAGAGAGAACTTATGTACATACAAAAATTATAGTAAACAGAATATTTTCAATTTTATAGTAAATACCGTAAATATCTGTCAAGTATTCTAAAGATAATTCTACACACAAGTCGACAACTATGTTCATTTCCTCTAATCTGACAAAAATGTAATTAATTGTAATTTTATGTCGTCCCGCTATGTTACAAATATTTTACAATGTGCAAATTTGTATTTTAGTAAATAATCGTCTGGCTATGAGAATGAAGATACAGTTTGCTGTTACTTATGGTTTTCGTTTAGTGAATGTAAGTACTGTATTCTTTGTACAGTATTACCAGCTGGCTGTAATGTACTTCAAGTAATGCATATTTAATGTTTTAGGGTTTACTGATATTAGTTCTACTGTATTTGTACAATAACGAACCTGTGATAATTCTACCAAAAGGTATGCTTTGGCCAATACAAAACTTTTTAAGTTGGCCAAGTTATCACGAGGACTCTATTTCTCTAATGATGTGGCTTGTTATTGCCAGATTAGTCATATATACCTGTAAAAAAGTTGACGTGTCACATTATACAAGTTAATAAAATTACGAAAAACGCACATAAGTATTCCAATTTTCCAAAAAATTTACTCTGCACACAATTCTGCATCAACATTTTTTTATGGGTCCAGGTTGAAAATTTAGTGTACAGAATGAGATAATAGCAAAAAAGTGACTGTATTTCATAAAAGCTTGAGTAAAATACATAATACGTAATTGTGAAATATATCTGCATATAATAGTTATTGATAGGTAATAATTTTATGCTTTAACAAAACTGTCATATCCGACCATTCATACATTTATACTGTTCTATATAACATAGTAAACAATTTATTCACGTGTATGTGTACTATTTGCGAAACATCTATTCCATAAAATTAAAAAAATTTTGAGTAATTGTTTTTTTTTGTGTACAGTAACATTAATTTAATTACTTTAGATAAATGTGTGTTTCACCACTTAATGTAGCCTTTGTATTACATTATTTAATTTTGTTTGTAGTTCCCTTTAATAACTTTCTAATTTAAAGTTATGGCTTACGATACAATACTCAAACATTACACTTACATTTTGTATTTTTGCAGACAATTCTATGTGTTATAAAGATTAACTTTATCCGTCTGTAAGTCGAGAACTGAATACCTTTTTCGGATTATTACTGAACAAGCAAATCTTTCCCTATACTGCTTCTTTTTTATAACGAATTGAAAACATTACGATTTTTATACTTTTGAGCACCAATATTTGTTGACATAAAGATGTTTTAATTATTTATAAAGTACAGCACAAAAACGTAATGTTCTCCATTATCACATTTTTATAAACATTAATCAAAGCTACTTCATACATGACATATGTTACAAAACTGCGCACATAATAGCAACTATAAGAAATCAAAAAATGCTTTGTTTATAAAGAAAATATTACATGAAAATTCAAACTCTGATAACACACGTTAAATAGTTAAATAGGTTTAAACTTAGAGTAAATGTTAGATCCAATGAATCAATTTCTTAAATATATTCTAAATCAACTGCAAATTTTTCCAATACCTTCAAACTTATCACCATATTGACAGGTTTACCATTCGATTTGACATCAAATGGTGCCATCCTTTTACTAAACAAGCAAATCGAAACATAAATATGACATAAATATGGTGTAAAGTTGTATATAATGAAATAAATTAGGACCTAATCCAAGCAATACATCATCATTAATGTTTAAATGCAGAAAACTGTGAACAACCTCCCAGCGTTTAAAAGTAAAAAAAAATCTTGATTAGCAGTATTTATTAACCATGTAAGCGCGATAGTCTCTAGTGCTTAGTATATCGACACATGCGAATGCAACAATGTCATGTAGATATCGTTTAATATTTATTAAATTTCAGTGTCAGATCCTTCAAACTACTTGCACAATGTTTATCTTTAAAATATTCAAGTTATGTGATTGTATACGAAGTTTTAAATCAAATAGCAATTAGGATACCATTCAAACATCAGTAAACATTACGCCAAAAATCGTCAATTTACTACATTTCGACGTATGTGCTTATTACTTTTATTAATCTGTACCATTCAGATCATTAAGTCCCTTTTTAACCATGACAATTATACATAGATATCACGAAGCCATGTTACTTTATAAATACATATATCCTCGCTCTTCCAGCTTAGTATACTAATGCAACAGAGTAGTAGCGCGGCTCATATGCACGTCAAACTGTTAATTTCTTGCTCGCATTGCGCCACGTAGCCACGTATTAGCGGTTTAAAAGCATTAAAAAAAGAGAGATAATTAAATTGAAATCATTTTTATAACAACCATCATGGAAATATTTCTCTTTACCGACTAAATACTTGAATTAGAAAATCACTTAAATTCAATAGAAAATGCATCAGGCTGCTTGGTACAATAGAGAAATGCGAGGATAACTAGAAGAGCGAGACGGCAATATATTATCCCTGAATCATATCTTTTCTCATTTTATTAGGCTATTTGTAAAGCAAATAAGAATTTTATAAGCGATTATGCACGATTCTCATAAATACTGTTCTACATCGTGTTACTATGAGAAATAGTTTAAGCAGCTCGATACATAGTACAAAGTACAGAGCAATTTACGAGATATTTATTCTTACAAATATTCTTTTCCGATCAATAGTGTGTGCACCATACTACAAGTGCAAAACACTTTAAAACATTAGAAAGCAAAGTCTTTTCAAAGTAATTCTCTCTTATGTTATACAATCACATAGTATAAATGTACCAATCAATGAAGTACTTTGTATGAATACACGAAGGCTGACAAAATATTAGTCGGTAAAGAAATTCAGCAGACTTATGTTTTAGCGATATCCATTGGTGAGCCGCCAGTTGGGTGTGTGGCAGTATTCGAGATTGGTGGTCCACCAGGACTTACAATAGTTGGCGGAATTGCAGGCTTGACAAATCTATCCGATGTGCGTCTATTAGATGGTTGTACCGCGTGACCCTATTTTAACACAGTTAGGGATAATGATTCTTCTTAACTGAATATTTAAGAACATCTGACTACGATTGACATTCAAAGGCTCAACGAAATGAAACATTTCACTTCCAGGCTACCATGCCGGTATATAAGAATATATAAATGTTAAAAACATCGAGGGTTTGTTTTATTACCCAGTTACACACATTCAAATAATGTGGACGAACATTTGCGGCATCCATAATATGAAATAATGTCTCCGATAAATTGAACGTAATACAATATTACTTACCCCAGAAGGAGGAGATGAACTAGTAAATGGAAGTGGAGTAGGTTGGCCACAAGCATAACACCGATTTGCATTGAACCCCTCTCGCGACGATGAACCTATCACGTTAATACCTATCAATAGAATCTTTGTTTACACGTAGTATATATAAAATAAAGATGTGTCCTTCAGCCTCCTTGAAATTTAATTTGCTTCAGAGATTAAAATACGATTTTGTATCAGTTAAAAGTGTTTTAACATAACATTATTGACATTGAAAACAAAATCTGTAAGATTTTGTAAACTCTGTAAGAAGTAGAGAAATGTTACCTGGACTCAGCGGTCTAGAGGAACTAGGCGAAGGATTGTATGGTACAGGGCTAGAAACAGTACGATTTCTTATATTTGCACCAGACATCACAATTTCGTTGTAGTGCCGTTCTTCCTCCATTTCCAAACTAATAACAAACAAAAGTATGAATTCAAGACAGTATTATTGCACTTTATAAAGTATAGTTATTTACCTGGATTCTGACTCTGATAGGTGCCTACACAACGCTTCACGGCGTTCCACTTCTAACTGCAATTTTCTTTGAAGTCTCAAGTTTTCTTCGCGAATTTGTTTTTCTTCATTCACATACCGTTGCATCTTCTCCGTATCTGGTACAAGAATTATATATTGTTATGCCCATGTAATTAATTTCTCTCAACCAAACAGAAAAAATAGATAATTGTTGAAATATGAAGATTCTCACGTTCTTGTTGCGAAATAAGCAGCGTGTGTCTCAACCTAGCAACTTCGCTTCTTAAAGTTTGAATGTGTGTGCTTAAATTGGTAGCAGTGTCACCATTGTTGATTTCTCTTGGCGAAGTAGGGTCTGATACAGGCTGATCTAACTTTATTTGGAGCATTCTTTTTTCAGCCTCCAACTTGTCCATTCGTTTCCACAATTTATTGACTAATGCTTCTTGCTCCTGTTCAAGCGTATTTTCCAGCTCAACTTTCTCTCTGCGTAATTGTTCCAAATTGCTTTGCTTTGCAAGTGTCTCTGCCTCCAGTTTCTCTATTTTTCTCATTAGTTTGTTTACAAGGCATTCTTGTTCTTGTTCTAAAGTTTGTTCCAATCGACATTTCTCCTGACGCAGCTGGTTCAATTTTTTGGACAGATCGTTTGTCAAACATTCTTCCTCTTGTTCGTAATGATGGGCCAACGTTTCTTTCTCCTTCTTAAGTGCTTGAATTTTCTTTAATAATGTGTTGCTTATGAATTCTTCTTCTTGCTCAGCTTTAGCTTGCTATAATATTAATAGAAATAACATAATACTTCTTGCATTGTATTGCAGACATTCCAGGAATTACAGATAGTTGCTTAGTTTGAAAGTATAAAACATAATATTAATAACCGTCTTCAAATTAGATCAATTTGACAAATTAATTTTCCAAATTTAATATTCTTGTTTTGGTGGAACGAATTCGTTATTGTTTTACGGTAGTAAGCACAGCAATCACATACATGCATATGTCATTATCAACTTGACACTTTTTTCAAATATTTAGTAAATACTCCCATGTAAGACTACTTCTCGCGCATTCAAAAATTCAGAAAGATCTTTGTTAATATTGAATATAATCAAGGCACATATGGGATTGCACATTAAAAACAAATCATACAAAATCAACAATTAATTGACAAAGATGACACGTCAAAGCCACAAGTACACTCACGTCTGTTCTAATGTTCCACACTTTCAGAAAATAATTCGCTATTAGTGATGTAACATAAAATTAAAAATCCTTTGTCAAAATAAAAATAATTTTCAGTAAAATCCGTTTTACTTATATTTATTCAAACAGCGCGTTAATTGTTTTTTGTCCATTTCGACAAAATAGTAATTAAACCAAGAATCCGAAAATAAATTATTGTCACCGTAATTATGAATGATCGTCCGATATGCCGATATCCTATTCACCGGTCCGACCAGAGTGTAAGGGTAATACTCACTATGATGACAGAGGCTTGGCGTAGTCCACGGTTTTCCTCCTGTAATGCCTTCACTCGCAGTTTGTACGTTTCCAGTTCGACTTTAAGGACACGGTTATGCTGCTGCAATGACTCGATTCTTTTTTGAAGCTGTTCTCTAGTTACGGGAGACGGTGGCATCATAATTGGACCTCCGTCGATCGAGCTCGAGTCGCTTTCGGATGCGCTATCACGGTCAGCCATTTTTCTTCGACGGGAATTTCTTCGAAAAGCACTGGCTATTCCTTCCTTTTCATTGCACGCTCAAACGGAAATGCACGATACGCTTTTTCTGCGGGATAATCTATGTCGTATTATGTTAGAACTTTGTTACTTCACGAGAAAAAAGGGTAATATCGTAGGGCACTGCCGCACAACATGTGCTCAATACAGAACGAATCAGCTGTTTGATCGCCCATGAATTACAGGATACTAAGATGGATGCATTTTTGTCACTGCATTCAGCGGGGTTCTCAATCCACATATTCCTAGTCAAACAATTTTTCGTTATAAACAATTATTTTGGTTTAAATGTTGATCATGTTAACGAGTCAACAGATTTTAGAAAGTGTAAAAAAATTTGTAAACGATCAAATAATACATACAAATGATTGTACATGTAGTTATTTCGAACATGCCTTAAACATATGAGACACATTTGTTGAAGCAATAAGTTTGTTGAGAGACGGGCTATTTCAGGTTATTTCACATTTGCTCAGTTGAATTTGGAATTAGGAAGAATATTACAAATAAAGTCAACTGTTTAGTGTAAACATGGATGCAGATTTTGAAGAACTCTCTCACGATGTGAATCTCATCACAAGAATCAAGCAATTTCGCGATGCAACATTAAAAATCGAAGATACACTGAAACTTGCCATTGATCCGGCGATTTACGAAAAACTTTCAGTTACAGACAAAATCAAATACGATTTATTGATGTCTTATAGTCTTAACAGTTTATTTTGGATGTACCTTCGCACAGAAGGTAAGAAACTATGTTTTTAAATAATACACTTGGATTAACAAAATATGAAAGACAACTTGATCTATTGATGTTTTATAATATTAAAATACATTTTACATTTTATAAATTATCAGGGATAGACCCAACAAAGCACAGGATAAAGTCAGAAAATGACAGGTTGAAACAATCAATGATACGCGCAAAACAAATTAATGATAGGAATACTCTCATGCCACGCGTGAACAAGGACGTTGCGCAACGATTTGTCAGGAACAGTTTGTGGGAAGCAAAAGATAATAGAAAGAGACGTAAATTTGAAAATGATGAAGATAAAAGTGATTCTGCCAAATTATGATTTAAATATCATTGTTTTACACTCATTTTTATATTTAGATATAATATAAAGCATATACGACATTATCTATAACTGGTTGTTTGAATTTCGAATGAAACATGATCGAAAATTAAAGTTATGTCAGTTCGTTCACAGATACTACCATAATCATGCAAGAAATTAAAAATTCTAAAGAAGATAATGAAGATAATCGTATGAAACGAAATGTATTGTAACATAAAATAAAAGAACTTTCGAGCAGCCCAGAGACATTTTTTGCAACTTGTTTACTTTCTGCCATGTAAGGTCATTTCTTTGTTACTCGTATTATGGTGGATGCCATGTAAATCAGTCTAATATCCAGAGGATAATATAAGTGCAAATAAGTAAGAATTTATTTTCTTGCAATAACGCATTCTATTTCTAAGATATTTTCACCTAAAAGTGTGAAAGGATTACAAGTATACAAGATAAAAATATCATGGAAAATATCTATAGTGAGAAAATAAGATCATTGCGTGCGCCAGTACAATATAATGAAACCTGTGATGAGGATGGAAATAATAATTGCACTTATAAATCAATTGCTTATACGGAACCTCCTTCGAAGAAGGGAATTGACTTCACATGTGTCAATGAGTAAGAAGTTAAATTAAAATATAATATTTCTAGTGCTGTATTTACTCTGTAAAGACAATGAAATTTATTAATGGTATTTATAATAGCATTTTCATATTTCCATAGAATAAATGAATCATTCAAAGAGTTAACAATAGAATCTTACATAAGGAACATAGACTGGGATCATAGAAAAGACAAATATCTTGCTGGGAAGATCAATAAAGTCATAGCACCATTGAATATCATTCTTGTGCAGCCAAGTACACCAGATATCCTTTTAGACATCGAAACACCTTTATTTCTAAGTTGTACAAATGTACAAAACAGCGAAGCAAGTAATTATCTTCTGCTGGGTTATGTGGATGATATTTTTGGATCTATAGGGGAACCTATGTATTCAGTGCGTGTAACGTGTAGTCATTATGTAAATGTATTTAACATTGGCGAAGAGGTGTATTATTTTCCTGATGATCCAAATACACAACTCGTTTATGTGGAACAGACAGTGAACAAAACTTTTAACAATGTCCGTTACAACATTAGATCTGGAACTTTGCAAAGAACATAATATCTACAAATAGCAGAGCTGCAAGAATGATATTTCTCTTTCTACAATTCTTATTGTGGATCCATCTATTTATAGTTTGTTACGTTTGCTTTTTTTTTAATTACTGCAGTTCATCTGTTATTTGTTTATACATTATTCTTACCTACTGCATTTATATATAGAAAATTTATTTTTTTGCTTGATGTTATAGTTTGCATTCTATTAATAATAAATGGTATTAAGATATGACAACGTTTTTTGTTTTAACTCTGTAATTATCCTAATAAAGATAAGTAATAATGATAATGAGGTATAATAACAGTTTGGCATGTTATGCCATAGAACTCTGTTCATATTTAACAACAAAATTCGGTTTTTCAAACAACTCAGAGTTTCTGTTCAATGAAACCGTTCGTACGGAACTATTGAAAGTACATACAATTAAACAATTTGACCTTATTTTCAACTAGACCAGTGAAGTAGTACGCCGATCGCTGCGCGGACTTTGCTACTTTTCTCCAGTTATATATTATGGAGATTCCACGGTTTAACTTCTGAATTGTCGTTCGAAAACTCTTGACGTAAAATTCGGAAGGCAGAATTGAATATACATTTCAAAATCGTAATTCAAATTTTCGGAAAAGCTTCGAAGGACGAGGTCCGCATATATCAATGTATACAAAAAGCTATATATATCTACCGTACCTAACCTACAATAACCACGCGCACGTATATATATGTATATAGAAACCTCAAACTGACAATTTTTGTCAACTCGTATGACTCGTACGTGACACTGACATGCTGCTTTATGCTGCTGGCCCCTTCCCGCCCACACAGCCTTACAGTGTCTCTAACGTCGTATTATCTATGCAATGTTAATAACAACAAACGGGAAGCTATATATATTCAATCTTTACGTCACGTATACTGCAGTATACAGGGAGAGAGTAATTGTAAATTACAATGTTATTATATAGTATCAGACGCTATATACGGCTACAACTGGTCTAGCTGGGTCTAGCTGATATATTGTCTGTCGAAGAGATAGTCAGCGCTAGTATCCGCTAATGTCTAGCAGTGGTGGAATGCAGTGGAGTGATTTCCTGGTACCGTTATAGCGTTTTCACAGAACTTGCAAAGTGAAGTCGTGCGTCTGACATACTCTGTCATAGCGCAAAGTGTCTCCCAACGTGGTTGCAAGTATAACACCTGAATACTCACCTGACGGATGACGATCATCCGTAGAAGGTGAAATTATCCTAAAGCGGGGATAATTCGTTCACTGATGTGCAAGGATCAGTTATTATATCTGAGCAGATATATCGAGCTTTCGTTCACTTGATCAGTGACTGCCACGTAGATGGAAGTGGAACAGGACAAGAATAAGGACAGTACAGTTATGTCAAACGAAACTGTCGAAATGCCAAAAAAACGAATGATGACGGTACGTAAGGGTGCATTTTATTTCTACGTTAATTCAGATTTGTGTGAGTATCGCGACGTTACAGGCCAACATGTTCACATTGCTCGATAAATTCTTACCGTATAAAAAAGTCTGTTAGTTTTTGTTACAAGCAAGGTTTTTAGTTTCTGTTTTGAATTGTTTGAACGTTGACAGAAATATGTTTTTTTGTTTTTTCGCGATTTAAACAAACATACATTTAAAGATTCTATGTTTTTGCCATATTACAAAATAATAATAAACTGAAAACATTGTATTAATGTTTTCCTGGAAGCAAATATATATATATATACAAATGATATTAAACAGCAAGCAATATTTAAAAATATTTTGAACAAAACATTGCAAACATTGAAAGTTAAACTATGAATTTTAAGTGATGAAGAACCATTTTTAATATGTGTAAATGAGTTGAACAATTTCAAAGTTCTGAAAATTATTCTGTTCTTGCTAAAATTAAATTAACAGAATTTTCCATTTATTAATTTACAGTTTTCTGTTACCAATCATTTAATGTTCTAAGGTTCACTAAACACCACTTATCTCAGGAATTCTTGGCTATTGTTATGTATTATCCTGTATTGAATCATAAAAATTATGTTGGTTTTTGTACACCTTATTTTCTTCTTCTGAGACATATATATATGTATATATATTAATTTTCTATTATGATATGTGGCCATGATTATGAAAGTGGCCCAAGTCATATTTTTTTCTGTTTTTTTTTTAATCACATTATTTGATTTTAAAGAATGTGACACAAAATAACTGATACACTCTTTTCTTTTTTGATTCGGATCACTTTCCTAGTCATATGAATTCAGTTATATAATTTAAGTTGCAATATGCATAAATATTCCTATACTATAGTAGTATAGATAAATGTCTATAGAGTTAATTACTATGCATGGTATCTCAGTAATTATGGTATAACTGAGAAAGGTAGAATTCCTTATAAAAAATAAATTGGAAGCAGAGAACAAAATTTTTCAGAAGGATCTGTTAGTCGAGTGTAACAATTCTAAAAACTTGTCACGAATAAGTTCAATACACATCATGTATCAAGAACAATCTTAGTTTACAAACGAATTTAGTAAGGAATAGTATTGTATGCAGCAACATAAGGAAGATTTCAAATAGTGTTACATTAGTAAAATAAATCGTAAATGGTAATCGTTTTGACCTCATTTACAAAACCATCCTAATCAAATACAAAATGTAAGAGACTGGTAGTATAAAGCAGTCGGAAATAAGAGATAACAGACTTGATAGGAAGCAAATTATGACGTTGCCCACGTTGCTGCATACAGAGATCTTCTCTGTGAACTAAATTAAGTGCTCTTTGTAGAGTGTGATATGTTTTTAACGCATGCTGAATGCATTTTCAAACTAGTTTTTCTAAAAAATACGTACTGTCAACTGCAGGTTGTACTAGGATCACTGGGACTCCTTGTATGCAGTTATTTGTGTATCAGTAATAAAAATGGTTGCGTTAAAAATAATAAATGTAACATTGCAATGTCTACATCCTAGCACCGCCTGAGCTGAGAGTTATTAGAGTTATTTGAGAGTACAATGTTTTTGTGTAATATAAGCTACAGAATACTTTCCAACAAAAATGTACATAATTCTAAACCCCTGTTTTTTTGTACACAGTAATTTGACCTAGTATAATGATTTATTTAATTATATTCCGTTTTCACGTTTTACAATAAACATATGTTATCTGTTATAGACTTGTACCAATGTGTCCGAACAAGCCCATCATGTTTCTAGAGCAAAGCGTGGACAAGCAATAGGAAGTATGAGAGGTTTCCGAGGATGTACAGTATGGTTAACGGGTCTTTCTGGTGCGGGCAAAACTTCTATAGCTTTTCAAGTTGAAGCTATTTTAGTCAATCATGGAATTGCTGCATATGGACTAGACGGGGATAATGTAAGGAGTGGTTTGAACTGCAACTTGGGATTTAGCAAAGAAGATAGAAAAGAAAACATAAGAAGAGTTGCGGAAGTTGCAAAATTGTTTGCAGATAGCGGCCAGATTTGTTTATGTAGTTTTGTTTCCCCGTTTGAAGAAGATAGACAAATGGCAAGGCAAATTCACAAAATGTCAGATCTCCCATTTTTCGAAGTTTTTGTCGATACACCTCTAAACGTATGCGAAGCTAGAGATACAAAGGGATTGTATAAAAAGGCACGTCAGGGGACTATAAAAGGTTTTACCGGAATAGATCAGATGTATGAGAGACCAGCAAATCCAGATTTAGTGGTAATTACTGAACACTGCACACCAGAAGAGTCAGCTGAAACTGTAATAGATCTTTTGGAGAAAAACTGCATTATAACTGCTCTGCGAAAACCCACAGCACCAATACGAGAGTTATTCATTCCAGAATCACAAATACCTTCTGCTAAAGCAGAAGCAGCTACGATAGAAAGTTTAGAAATTAATGAAATTGATGTGCAATGGCTACAGGTGTTAGCAGAAGGTTGGGCTGCACCTCTTACTGGTTTTATGAGGGAAAATCAATATCTTCAGGTACATATACACATCACATATTCTGTCAAACAAAGAATTAAAAATGCAAGCCATCTAGTTTTTATAATGACATAAGCATTAAAGAACAAGTGTTTTATCATTTGACAAGAGTGAATAACAACAAAATATTTTTGAGTCTATTCGTTTTATACAGTTGTCGATAGTGATATTTCTAATTATAAGTTACAGATTGATTTGCGTTTTTAAGATTTTGTACATCGTTTAAGATAACATAAGATGCAGGTACATCAGAGTCGATCATGAAATCGAAAGAGAAATTATTACAAGAATAAAATACATGAAAAATATTTTTAGACTCAACATTTAAAATGTCTCCTTGAAGGTGACAAGGAAGTTAATCAATCTGTTCCAATAGTTCTTGCCATAAGTACCGAAGATAAAGAACGTTTGGATGGGCTTTCGGCATTCACGTTAAAGCACAAGAAAAAAGCTGTCGCGATACTACGCAGGCCGGAATTTTATTATCACAGAAAAGAAGAAAGATGCGGATGGCAATTTGGAACTAATAATTTGGACCATCCGTATGTGAGGATGATTCACGAATCTGGAGACTGGTTGGTGGGCGGCGATATAGAAGTTCTTGAAAAGATTAGATGGCACGATGGTCTCGATAAATATCGGCTTACGCCAAACGAAATTAGAGCAAAATGTAAAAAAATGAAAGCCGATGCAATATTCGCGTTTCAACTTAGGAATCCTATACACAATGGTCATGCGCTCCTCATGCAAGTATGTTACCTTTTTTCAACAATGACTTATGATGAGGTTGTTCGTACTGACACTATGTTTTTAGGATACAAAGAAACGTTTGCTAGAAGAGAGAGGGTTTAAAAATCCAGTGTTATTATTACATCCACTTGGCGGTTGGACAAAAGATGACGATGTTCCATTATATACAAGAATTCTTCAGCATAAAGCTGTTTTGGACGAGGGTGTACTAGATGCTAGTTCCACGTTGTTAGCTATTTTTCCCAGCCCAATGATGTATGCTGGACCAATTGAGGTACAATGTGATTGTTAAATTTTATTATGAATATCATGAATGTTAACAGTTCCGGAAATAGACCGATTCTGGCACAGTTGATGTAGCCGATTGTACTATTGTATAAAATGTTTGGTAGTTGTTTAATTTAATGTAATAACAACGGGAAGTGTGTTTTAAAAATCTTTTGTACTGCAATTCTATTGAGAATATAATGTTTAATATAACAGAATATATATGAATAATATAATCTATATTAATCTGCATTTGTCCACTATTAGGTACAATGGCATGCAAAGGCTAGGATGAACGCAGGAGCTAATTTTTATATCGTTGGAAGAGATCCGGCTGGCATACCTCATCCAAATAAAAACGCAACACCCGACGGAAATCTGTACGATCCCAATCATGGTGCTAAAGTCCTCTCAATGGCACGAGGATTGCAGAGTCTCGAAATAATACCATTCAAAGTAGCGGCGTACGATATGAAAAATAAGAAAATGTCATTTTTCGATTCAAAACGGAAAGAAGAATTTCAATTCATATCAGGAACAAAAATGCGTGGTATGTATGTGAAATTGTATTATCAGGATAGCTGTATAAGGTGTTAATCATGAGATATGAATTTTATTTACAGGCTTAGCAAAAGCAGGTGAAACCCCACCGGATGGGTTTATGTCGCCGAAAGCATGGCTCGTTCTTGCACAATACTATCAAAATTTAGAAAAATAAATAATCATCGTGAAAGTATTCAGAGTAGTTAGGCATAATTGACGTAGTTAATACAATGAAACCGACTTAATTTTACAATTGGTATGGGATTTAATAAGTACCAAACATGTTTGAAATTGAGCTAGCCTTAATGACATTGTACATTTGTATACTTGTACATTATATTTCTCTTGTACAGCACAGCAATTCCAGTACATACTTATCTTCATATAAGGTGTGCTGGTATTTACTTACAATGATTCTGATATGTATACGTCAATTTCATTTTATACAAACTATGTAAAATCTGATTGTATTTTCTATATATATTTTACAAGAATATACATAATAACTCATCGGACGATAAATTATTACTGTTTATACATGAAAAATGTATGTATGCATATCATGCATAGTTTTAATGTACACGCAGTTCTGTGAGTAATGTCTCGAAAAACACTATAAATTATCAAATAGCAAAGTACATGTTATTTAAACCTTTTTATTACCACAGTAAAATACAGGTGGAGTACACATAAAAATGCAAACGATATGACAAAATAAAGTAAAAGAATTTAGTTGTGTATTACCGAACTGCATTTTAATAATGAAGACAACTGAATTTTCAAGTCAAGAGTTTAAGTTGAAATTTGTAAAGGTGCACAACATATGGCAATTTATCATAAAGAAGTTAATATTGTAAAGCAATGCAAACAGTAGAACTTAAACCTAAGGATGCTTGGATTAGTGTCTAGACGTGTAATATAAATTCCATTTCAAATATATATATCTCTTGAAAGATATACTGTGTTCAGTATAGAGTACACATTACATTCATTGCCGTATAGAAATAATAAAATTATATAGAATTATTTCCCAAATTACATTTTATTGCTTTACGAGTATGAAGTGTCACTTTCTTTTTCACTCTATTGCAACCTGTAATGTATAAAATGCGCAATTATTGTGTCGTACGATGCATTGTTATTTTTAGTGAAATTTATCATGTTACAAACATAATTGTCTTCAGTATTTTGTAATAAATAAATGAAACAGAAATCGAACGTTTAATTCGTGAACATATTGCATAATCAAACGCATAATGGAGAATAATGACGACTTTATTAATATCGTGAAATCCATATTTATATCATCAATTAAAATACTCATTCCTTTCTGATAGATTTGTACAAAATACTTCACATATATGTTATTACAGATATCTCTATTTACTGCTCATCACACAACAAAGATTTTGCGTTGAAAAAGCATCGCGTACCTAAAATTCGCTGTATCATTATTTTTACAATCTTAGTTTACCATTAGTAAGTGTTTTCATACAGTGCGAATAATCTTACAAAATTGCTTATTCAAGCAGAATAGACATTTTTCGTGACCTTTGGATACGTAATGTATATCCTAAGTGATTTAAACCTAACAGTAAGTATGATTCGCGGAGATATACACTTCTGAATATCGTGAATTCGATTCTACAGGAATGTTATTTATCCCCTACAAGTTTACCCCGAACAAAAGATAATTTAAACTTTAATTATCGAGATAAAATGTTCGAAGAATCACTTTCCTTTTTACAGAGTTACCACAATCGTGTCATGCGATAATGGATTTAATTATTATACATAATGGACGCTGTGGCCAAATTGACCTCTGTATTCGCGTCAGATAGGTCAGGCAAAGACAGCATTACTGGGATCACTTGTATTTTCCCCGAATCGTCTTCCTGCTGTAAATGGACCACAGTGCCTGATTGCAATATTTCGTTTGTCATCATTTCGTCTGCCATTATTTCTGCGGACTCAATATTATCCGCAGTCACTTCTTCGGTATAGACGGTCGTATCTTCCATGTTCATAATGACCTCTGCTGCATCGGAAGCCTCCCTCGACGTTTCTTCATACTCCTAAAAGGATTAGTAAGGGAATATGTGATATTTAGGAAGAAATGGATCTAATACGAAATGAAAAAAAATTGATTAAGGGCATTGAATTTAACACTGGATGCACATAATATGTGTTGAATAGCAAAATTCCAAAAGGGAAAGGGAAACATTTTTATTTACCTGTTCGTACACTTGGTCGTACTCTTCTGATATTTCCTGTCCTTCAAATTTAACTATTCCTTGATCTTCAAATTTGACCATTTGCTCTTCTTCGTAATGCTGTTCCGATTGTTCTTCATATTGTCCTTCACCAATTTCGGCTTCTACATTAGCTAATGCCTCTTGATCTTGATCCGAACAGGAAGAGTCTTCTTGTACCTTAGGTTTAATATTTCTACCAGGTACTATTCTTTTAAATCCAGATCCGCCCAAACTCTCATGGCGTCTCTCGTGCTTATTTTTGTCACCTAAATATTTGAAACGTTGCCTGCAAACACTGCAGGAATATGGTCGTTCGTTCGTATGTGTCCTTTCGTGGCATACAAGAGCGCTGACTTGTTTACATCTCCAGGGGCAATATCTGCACTGTAATGGTCTTTCGTCACTGTGTCTGTTCTGGTGATGCTTGATCAATTGTATCTTTGTTTTCAAATTAAAACCACAGATCTCACATGTGTATGGTCTCTCCTCAGAGTGTGATATCATATGAGTCTTCAGTCTAAGTTGGTTTACAAATCTCTTTGGACAATGCGGACATGGTAAAGTACCTTCCAGCCTGTTGTGAGTAACCATCATGTGGTGTCGCAATCTCACTTCCGAAGTGAACGTCAACTCGCAATCCAAACATTTCATGGGGTCTTTCTCCATGTGAGTATTTTTAATGTGTGTCCTTAAAATCATTTCTGTCTTAAACGTTTTGTTACAATGATAACAAGATACTCGTCTTTTTTCTGGTGTTCCATCAATTTCTTCTTTCACGTTACCAGGCATGGATTCGTTATGTATATGAGACATATGCCACTCTAACGATCTAGTCGATATCATTGATCTGTTACATATATGACAAGTATACTGTCTGCCGTCCTTGTGAACACGATTCCTGTGTATTACGAGCGTCGAATGATTTGGAAACTTTTCGCCGCACACCTGACAGGAACATTCTTTCAGTCCTCTACTATCTGTTTTCTCATGAACTCTCATATGTAATCTTAATCCATCTCGTCTATTGAAACCAACGCCACAAGTATCGCATCGATACTGACGCTGATCTTCGTGAATTCTTACATGTTGTTTCAAAGTGGAACTATTCTTAAACATTTTGTCACAATGTGGGCACTGAATAGTGTATGCCTTGTGCGTGTGCATGTGTTTGGAAAGGCTATAGAACGGCACTAACTTATGACAAACTGGGCATTCCCTTTTATTGCCTACTGGTTGATGTTTACGTATTCTATGATGTCTAAGGCTAGCAGGATTTTTAAAATCTGCTCCACAATCTTCGCACAAAAAAGCTCTCAGTGTTGTGTGTACTGATTTCAAATGAAAACTCAATTTTTGCTTAAATGCAAATTTTTTAGGGCACTTGGGACATTGGTATATTTTCTCCCAACTCATATGTTGTGTTTTAACATGTTGATCTAGAGTTCCTTGATGTTTAAATTTTTCACCACACACATCGCATAATTGTCCGAACATGTTATCACAATGTTTTTGCTCGTGTTGTCGTTTCTTTCCTTTAGAGTCTAGCATCAAATCACAGTATTTACACAGCAACTTTTTTATACATACTATATTATGACCCCTCTTAGCTTTATTTGTTGGAAATTCCTCCATGCAGTCCTCGCAGAAATGCATGATTTTGTAATCATGCATTTTTAGATGCTCTTCAAGTACATCTTTTGAAAAAAAGGTCTCTGGGCAGTAGTCGCATTCCAGGTAATGCTCTTCTGGAATATAATCTGCTGGTTGAGTTTCGTCTATCAGATCGGGTAAACCATTTTTAAGCACCGCATTATTTCTGTCTTCATAAAGAGATATAATATCTTCATCTTTTAGTCTTGTAATTACAATTTTCCTCTGTTTCAGGTAATCTTGAAAATCCTGCAAATTCTTCTCCTTTTCCCCCAAAATTCTTGCTAGCTTTTCAATATTTCCCTCTGTATAAGATTCGTCAAGTTCCTTTTGCAACGATTCTTTCTTCTTTTTTGCCTCTTCCCATTTTAGTTTTAGCTTTGCTAAACGTGATAAGTATTCCTCGGTATTAACGCATGTTTTCTCATTCGTAACTTTGTCTTTTAAAGGCTCCAGCCTTTCAACAATGTCGTTATCATTTTTTATACTGGTTATGTTACTATCATTATCATCTTTATCAGATTCTAATTTTGAAATTGGTTCTATTTCAATATACATTGCTGGCTTTTGGCCATCGTGGTTTTCAGCACGCTTAGACTGACGTGCTTGGTTCTCCTCAAATTTCCCAGGAAGCGTAATGTTTGCATGGCCACCCAACACTTTCTCCCGTTTCTTCTTATACTCTTCTATTTGCTCTTCTATAATCTGCTCTCTAATTTCAGACTTCTTTGTTCGATCCGGGAACAAGTCTTTGTCTTTTGTAGTTAATGTTTCGTATCGCTTTAGGATCTTCTCCATTGGGGTGATATCAAAACTCTTCTTCCCCGTTGGTTTGTCTTCTTTTTTTTCAATTGGTTTATCCATTTTTTTAACTTTCACCAGCAGTATCTCATTGGGCTTTGATCCTTTAACAGTGACATACATAATTCCATCTTCTTCTGGACTGCTGTTAATACTCAAAGGATTATGTACATCTAATTTTTGTACTTTAAAATCTTTTTGACATCCATTCTTATCAGATATGCTAGAAAAACAGGTATTTTCATCAACTTCTTCGACCGATTCTTTTTTTTGTAACATAAGCCTACGTTTCAGTATATTTGGTTGTTTCAAACATTCTTTTGTACTTTCGTTGTTGCTTGCAAATTCAGATTTTATGGTGGATTGTGATTCGGTAATGTAAGTACCATCCTCCATGTTCTCTACTTTAACATAGGCATTTAGGGCCGTATCAAATTTGTATATAGTTTGATTAAAATCTGTAGCAGTACTCTCCTGAACAGAGTTATTGTTACAAATTAAAACTGGCTGGGAGCATTGCTTGGTAATAGCTTCCTTTTTTTGCGTATTCCGCTTTTTTACTGTTTGAACTTGTACACTATCTAATTCATCGTCAGATTCAGCAACATCGGAACTATCAGGCTGAAAGGGTGGATCATCCGGATCAAATTCTTCTATCGAGTCATTATCATCGCTATTAAGTTGAATTGTCGTTTCTTCAAATATTTCTGGTTCAGATATGGCCCTACATTCATTAACAACCTTTTTACTTTCTATCTTAGGTTCTAGTTCATCCTTCAGTGAAAAAATTGAAGATATTTTTGGAAATGCTGTTTCTTCATTGTATTCTTTACTTGTAGAGGCATAAGTTATACTACAATCCATAGAGTTCTCCAACTGCTGCTGCAAATCTTCTGTGCTTGTCGCAGGCTGTATTCTTGTTAATTCTTTGTTCTTGGCTGCTGTATCAGTCAGAGTAACATGAATTGATTTCAATTTAACTTCAGCCTTCTTGATCTGCATAAAAAATTTGTAACTCATTTTTAAATCGCAGATACAGTCCATGCACATTTGTGTCGACAGACTGTCGTGTGGATTTATTTCTTCCAAGTGCTTGATTTGTTGACTCAATCTCATTTGGATACCTTTTTCACTAAAGATATCAACTAATGGGAACTTCAAGCCAGCGCAAGTTCTACAGTACTTTTTTAATTCTTCCTTTGCTTGCTCTAATATCAACAACTTGTTTTGTGCGGATAGCTTGTTGTGCAAAGAAATTTTTGTTAATTCGGTCAAAGTATTAGCATCGTGGGCTAATAATTTAACACGTGGTGTTATCTTCTTAAGTTCATTTATGTCTTTAATCTGACCAAACGTTTCGTTATTCAACGTTACTGCAGATTTATTTGATTTGCTCTGCAACACTTTATTATCAATATCAAACATATTTTTAATACTGCCATCACTGCACTGAAGGTTGTCTATTTTTACCTCGCTATAATTATGATCCCTGTTACTAACTTCAGTATTCTGCATCTTTAATCCGGTAATTCAAACTTTCTGCATCGTATTCTGAATGTCTCCGTGTTATATGGTATTTAACTTCTTATTGTAGTTATGTATTATCTTGTCTACCACAGTTTCGTTCAAAATGGTGTTACAAATAAAAACACTCGACTGAATGCAATATAAAATAGGAAAGGAAGTTAATCCTTCTTGTAGCGCTGCTTATGCATCTTATATTTACAATGGTCGTTACTTTGCCTTTAAGTTAACTTTAAACACAGACATTTCACGAATATCGTGAGCCATTACTATCAACTCGCTGGATTACAACAGATTACAGAAAATCTGTTTCAATAACTGCTATTGTTGCTCATAGGTTCTCATGGTTCCTTCAACAACATTGATATTGTTGCGCTCTTTATTAATGTCTCTAGTTCCAAGATTACAAACGTACCTCGTATTTGCTCTTAAGGAAATTTGTGTTTTTTGACTTTCTTCATAAAGGAAATACGAGAATACATTCACGGAATCGCAGGCATTCATTTTTCATCAGTAGTTTTGAGGTTAAGTAGACTCAATCATTTGGCGTGCACACTGACGCTATCGTATATGATGCGCGCGTATCGTTCTCACGGCAATCTTCGAGTTCATCAATTTTACCTTACAACACACGTTATCTGGGAGAGTAATAACAGTTATTCAAAAGTTTTTCCAAAACTCTCGCTAACATAACTTCTTCCCAACGATATCCAGATGGCGCGTACCAATGGCGCCCACGGCGTTTGTTATTTTCATGCTACGCAACGGGCATTCTACACTTCCGAAATTCATGACTAGCCCACGATAGCCATAGAATATTTTTCTGCGCGTTGCTCCTTTCTGTATTATACAAGGATCCGTCATAGATTAAGATCCGTGAGACGCAACTTTCCTGACGGTGAACGGCTAACGATTAGCGCGCACTTTCAGAGAAGGATGGTTCGTGGCACATTCAACCACGTTCAACACTCGCGTTCTGAAATTCCTTTCTTACTGAAAGCGTGACGTTGCGAGCGTTTACAATGGCCGCGACGGTATCTCGAAAACGGCAGTGCGAAATTATAAATACTCCGACCGGGAAAATCTAAGTTGCTGAATATTCGTGTTAAATATTACAGAACGGATGAACAAATAAATAAAACAATGAATCTAATTGTACGTTTACGGTTAACCAGTATTTTATTCTCTGTTTTGTATTTATTTACTGACAGAAGCCGAGCAATTTAAAAACGAGTATAAATTCAAACGAAGATTAAATTGACTTGAATGTAGTTATTGCTTGCAACACATGTATGCACTCCCCCCCTATTTCACACACAAACAGACACACGTAAATGTTTTTTTCTTATACAAATTAGTAAAATGATTTGTAATATGCCCTCCGTTCGAATTTTTGAGATATCATGTTTTATTCGAGAGATATACACGTTTGTCTATAGCCAGGAAGTTTTCAGGGCACTTATTTGCGCTATAATAGCGCAACATTCCGTTGCATTCGTGATAAGATGTATTAAAATAATCAAAACGCTGAATTCCACGACATTAAACCAATATTATTTATTTATTCATATTCTGCATTGTTAGTGTACATACTAAAAATTTAATATTAACTCTAACCTTTTTTTATCATTGTCATGGTCGATATTTTATGGTCGATCAAATATTCCGGTCGTCCGAAGGCGCCTACCGCACTATCGCACCATCGATAATGCTATCGATAGTAGTTTGGACTATCGATAGTTCAAATGGCGCTGTCAACTATCTACATGGCGCACTTCTGTTTAAAAATTATGTTACGAAAATTGCGTATCTCATTTAATCGAGGTTTTATTCCGGCATTACCCGTTTAAATAATATTATGCAAATACATTACAAATTGTGTTTATGCTCGACATTGTAGAGTGGCGAAGAGGCGAGCGCATAACGGAATCAACCTTGTGTGGAATATTCAATCTTATATTTGTAGCTACTCCTCCAGAGACTCGTGCAACGCGACTCCAGCTCTTTCAAAAACAAAATAAAATCATCCTGATTGATAACAACCGAGATCTTCATATATTTTAGCGGACATCTCGCATACGCTCGTGATCGTCTCATGCGCATGTATACTGACACACACACGACACGAATGGAACCGCGGAAAACACTACATTATGTATGCCAGTCGTATAATGTACTAATCTTTTTATACTTGCTGACAAATATTCAGTAATAAATAATAGGATGTAAACTATAATTTATTAGTTCGTGAGGTGGAAATGCTTCGAATGCACGAAAACCACCTCAAAGTTCTTAAATCGCGGAATACAAATAAAAAGTAAAGGCGACATTGAAAAGGTATATGCAGAAATAATTGACATTAGTTTATGGCTGTTTGATACTAAGGGGACCAGAGAACGTTTCTGTTTCTCCCATTTTAGTTATGTAAAAACGTTGCAAGTTGTTTCTATACTATCGCATTCCAGAAAAGAATACAGAATTATTCGCATTAGATTTTTATAATATGTAGAGGCCTTGAAAAGAGGTACAAATATTTTAGATGGTCAAGACTGTACAATGGTCAATGAACAGCTCACGTTCCAAATAATAGATTAAACTACCGAAATCGCAAAGATTGGATACACTGTCAAAAATATTTGAAAACGACAGTTCGAAGACCTTTGGTTCACCTTTGGTTTCTATATACGTGTTCGGATCTCCAGCTTCAGCTCCAGCTCCAGCCCTGGATCTTCCTTGAGAGTTGGCGACCACTGGTAAGTGACCATTTCACCGATGGTCAGTGACCGCTTGACCACGGCTGACCAGTGGTCAAGCAGTCGCGGATTTTTGGCGTAATGGTCCCTTACTCGTTTTCACGCTTCTACTCCATTTTTTAATTGTTTTCAGATCCCAACGTTGGTTCTGGGATTAGAATATCCCATTTCAGTTTTCACGCTTCTGCTAATTTTTCGATTTTTTCGGAGCTCAACGTTGGTTCTGGGATTGGAATATCCCATTTTAATTTTCACGGTTCAACTCCATTTTTTAATGTTTTTCAGATCCCAACGTTGGTTCTGGGATTCGAATATCCCATTTGACTTTTCACGCTTTTGCTTTATTTTTCGATTTTTTCTGATGTCGTCGTTGGTTTTGGGATTCCAATATCCCCTTTCAGTTTCTGTATTTGGTTATGGTCAAAAATTTAATCCGGTGTAAAATTTAACTGTGCTACTAGCTAATATCAATTGAATGTTATGTCTAGGTTTTAATGTTTTAGATTTTTCAGGCAGAAGAAAGAAGAAACAAGAAAGAATACTCATATGCGCGTGCATGCGTATCATGATTATTTCTAAGATAACTTCGCGTCGTGTGTGTACGAATCACTTGGTGATAAACAGACGATTTCGATACTTTCAATTGTAGTTTCCTGCAACAATTTTCTATTGTCGCTTTGTGTTTTTCGTCTCGCTCTCGTCCGATTGTTATTACTTGCACGTAACGATTCGGTCTGATAGGAGTGCGTGAGCAGTAGCGCGCACTTGTCTTGGATATCCATGAATTTGGAACGGTCCCGGGTTAGAAGTCCTGGAGGAGATCGTAAGTCTGCTTCAACACAGTTAGGCCGGTGCTCGTAGAGACTCCTGAGGCTTGGTCATCCGAGTCCTCCACTTAGCTCGTGTCGGATGCAGACCAATGCAAAACTCCTCTGCTCTTCTGGCCGGGGTATGCGAAAGTCGCGGGTAAGTAATGCATTTGGACTTTAAATTCTCCCCGATTATTTTCGCGTCGCGTTTCATCGTCTGTTTGTCGCTTAGTTAAGTTATTAATAAGAAACCGTTGTAAAAGGGAGATCGAGGTGCGCCTGGTGCGTTTATCTCCCTTCGGGTCTCGAGTAGCAGCAACCTCCACGTGGTGAGACCTGGGTCGATAATATTTTCGTTTACTATCCATAAATATTATCGGGCGAATAGCTGCGAATGTATTCTTAATTGTTTCTTCGGAACTTGATATAAGTTTCTAATTTAAATTATATTTTTTTGGGGGGCCTGTGAGCGTTTTTACTTTACGAACGTTTAGTCTATTACGAGATTGCAACTGTGTGTCATTGTATTCTTCCAAATTTACTCTTTCATAATAATACATTTAAGTATGTTCTTGTATCTCACAATTGAAACTACCCTCTTATACAATTCCCACATTTATCTTAAAAGCCACGGGCGGGGGTTTCCTTACTACACAAGTATATGTATACTACACTTCTGTCGCGTGATTGGGCTGACTTATCGCGTCGTGTTTTAATTACGCGACCTTATTAAACTGCAATAAAACGCGGCCAACTGCCCGTTTGACGGTAATGTGAGTTATTAATAACAGGTCGTTCGTAAATTTGTATGTACAATAATGAAAACCACGTTTCTCACAAATTTCTATGATCGCGGAACGGGGTGTAATTCAATGATTCGTCATTGCGTTGTAATGCCTACAGAGGAAGTTCAGTGATCCCTGTGTTTCCGCACGCATCGGAATAAGAATGAACCGAATCTCTATTGATTCACCTGGAAACCAAATCGATATCCGTACGAGGCACAGGGGCTCACTTCGTTACAGATCGGCCAACTTTCGTCGGATCAACTGAGAAACGAGCCCCATTCGTCGGCCGCTTCTTCACGCGAACTCAATCCGTGATCGCAAAATTTGCCAGTCCTATTTCCGCTGCTTTCGGTATTCCTCCTGCGTCCTTTAGATCGTAAATTTCTATTTAATTCGCGTGAGTAACATTCAACGTAATTTTTCTGCAACGAACAAAAACATTTTGCATCATTTTTAAATGTACTTATAAACTAAAGAGCGAGTAAACGTTGGATTCGTGCGATTCATCGCGGGAGATTTGTTTAGAAACACTTATCGCAAATTAAAATAACATTGATAATAATTGAACGGTATATTTCTTTAAGCGCTTACGCGGCAAGTTAATTATCCCTTTTCACTTATTCGCAGCTGTATGTAAAGATGGATAATCGGATTTCAAAAGAGAAAGAGTTGTATTCGAATATAAAGGAATTCGAGGAGACTTCCAAGGACGACGAGGAATTTCAGAAATCCCAGTCAAAAGAAATTCTGTCGACAGTGGAAGCTGAGAAGAAATCGCGTCCCAAGAAATACCTGACGAAACACATGAAATTATATCCGGAATTGTACAGAAGCGACGTTTCAATACATCCAAGCTACACGACTCTTAAGAATTTGCCTTAGTAAGAATTATTTATTTAAGAAGACGGACTATGAGGACTATAACATGTAAAATAATAACACTTAATATAATTTGAATATTGTTGTTGTGTTTGAATGTAATAATTATAACATTATTGTCATTATATAAAATATTATTTTACATTGTATACTAAATTTTATAATTATTATATAATTAATTATATAATTCTCGATTAGATGTAGGTATCGCGCGAACTCTGATAAAAGGAACGTTTTTTCTTTTTTCTTTAAAGTTACGTCGTCTGTCGGAGGCGTGTACAGAGGATCAAGAGACAGATCAATCGTCAGTTAAACCGCGAAATCATGCATTTCGCGATGATGCAAATGTTCGCAATCGATAGCGTGAGAGTCGACCGCGTCTTCAGCGTCGGCATGTCGCCGAAGAAATTGAACGTTCCCGACTTTGCAACGGAGAAAGAGAGACGACGCATCAACGAACTCCTTCGCGAAACTTGATCACCTTATTCCACTTGCCATTGGAAAATCAGTTGCTACGACGATAAGAACGAATAAAGATGCGTTTGTACGTTAAATAAATTTCATGAATTTTCTTCGCAGACGTAATTCACTTCGCGCATCACTCACGTGGTGGAGGGAAAAGAAAATAAATGCTAATCGGCGTCCGAAACAAAAAAGCTTGCGAATATTAAATTACATCTTGACGTTTAGATGATGGTAAAGCAACGATGCTTTAGATAGATCGGGGTTATTTAATTGCCGTTCGTTGTTTTTAATGTGTAAAGAAGAAAGGGAGAGCACCCGAACCATGTTCCGCAACGCGTATCAACATGGATTTCTGTCGGTTTTATATAGCTGCGGATCGTCCCCATTGGAGTTATGGGGCATGCACGTGAGTTTTAATCTTTCAAATTAATTATTACGATATATTTCCCAGGCGAATGGCGAATCTTTTCGTATGGATCACCATGCCGCTGTGTAATCATTCGGAAAGATTTTAACTGTCTTACGTTTAACTAGCATAACGGGTTTGTACCTTAACCGTTTGAGAGTCGAGCCGCGTTTTGCGATTTTCGCAATTAGTTACTTGTTCCGTATGAATATATATCAGAGCAACACTACACATTTCAAGTGATTATAATAAAATTATGTTTCCCCTATTTTTTATTCACCCAATTTGAAACGTTTCAAAATAAAATTGTTCGATTATTGCCGAAGTTTGACACTGCGGCTAATTATTGAATTGCGTTGCTTAAAGTGCAATCGCACTCTTTCGCACCGGAAAGATTATTAATCTGTGTACACAAATTTGGATTATGCGCGTAATTATTTATGCTATATATTGCATTGTCAGTTTCACGTGGAATTTTGCGGATGGTCGGTAGGGATAATTTAAATGAATTAAAACCTAATGGATAGAACGAGATTGTATATCGTTTCGTCAGGTGCAAAATGGTTACATACGAAGGATCACGGACGACGAGGTGAAGTCATTAGCCCTGGAGATAGCGGGAACAAATGTGACGACGACCTACATTTATTGTCCGTCTGATCCGAAAAAAGTTCTCGGCATTAAGCTTTCCTTTCTCGTCCTGATCGTCAAGAACATGAAGAAGTATTTCACGTTCGAGATAACAGTAAATTATACGCGAACAAATCACTTCTTTGCGGTATTTCGATAACAACGTCGCTGTTCGCAGTTCGGCAGATAGAAAATAAAGGGAAACGAATTGGTGCGCGAGAATGCAGTAATTTTACTTCCGTTAGATACTCGACGACAAAAATATGCACCGGCGATTTCGCATGAGTAACTTCCAGAGCACCACTCGCGTGCGACCTTTTTGCACGTCGATGCCAATCGGTCTGTCGGGTGGCTGGAATCAGATACAATTCAACCTTGCGGATTTTACGCGACGAGCTTACGGGACGAATTACATTGAGACCACCCGGATGCAAATACACGCGAATTGCAGAATTCGGCGGATTTATTTCGCGGACAGGTACCAATTCGTAGAGAAACACGGTAATCTTATCCAAAAATTGTTGAGGCAATGAAATTTTATTCGGAGAGAAAAGCCTGTGTTTTCTCGTCCTGCGATTTCATATTGATTGATTTATATTTAATTCGGTGGGACGGGACTTTGATTATCATACCTTCCAATCGTAGGCTTTACTCGGAAGACAAATTGCCGGAAGAATTCAAACTCTTCCGGCCGATTCATCGCACCAAATGCGTTCGTAAGAAGGTCAGTGATGACAAGACGAAGGAGAAGGAAGAAGAGGTGGTTGCCGAACCGCCTCCCTTCGAAGCGGAAGGTGTTCCGCCGGAAGGGGAAGCCGAGGACACACCACGAGCGGAGGAGACAGTAGCTGAAGCTGACGCACTCGAATTCTCCGATGAAGCTGGCGAAGAGTTCGAGGGAATAATCGAAGAGGAAGAGGTGGTGGAAGAGGAAGAAGAAGAAGAAGAGGAGGAGGAGCAGGACGTTGAAGCTTTAGAAGTAGCCGAGGACGAAGTTGAAGAGGACGACGAAGAAGAAGCAGCTGGTGCAGCGGAACATCTTACCGGATATGCGACGGAAGAAGAGGAAGCTGCCGCGGAAGCAGTGGAACAGGTCGTCGAAATTACGGAACAAGCTCAGTAATAAGTAGAGCCTATGCACTCCGATGTAAGTATTGTTAATAAAACGAGCATGATTCGGTTCACGCTAATTGATTGAACTGTATCGATTTAATATGGATCAAGATTTTGTACAGCAATTTTTGTTGTGCATCTAGGTATATTGTTAATGTCACCGTGTTCGCGACGATTTTAAATAGGAAAATATATAGTTTTTATAAGGAATGATAGGGTAAAAAGGATGTAGGTAAAAGTGGATGAATAATGAGCATATTGGTATCCATATTTATTATTTATACTTTATACAGTTTCTTGCTGCGTCAGAAAATATAGGACTCTGCTCGGAACTAAGGATAAGTTACACATATGTCGTAGGTGTAAAAGAAATGGGTAATATCGAATATAAATAAATCGAGGACACACCGTATCATAAAATAATTTTATACATTAAGAATGCAATATGCATAGAATGTTGAAAAAAAGAAGCCAAAAACACTTGTTCTTTATCGTTACGGAACATCGTAATCATCTTCTTCTCTCTTTCTCTTCATGGATTCGTCCATCTCTACTTTTACAGGAGGCATCGCTTGTCCTGATGTGATCTGTATTTTTGGTTTAGATACTTGCGCTTTCACTCCGGCCGAACCTGTAGCTATTGTTAAAAAGAAGAAATGAAAGCAAAGGAATCGATAAAAAAAAAAAATTTCTTTTTACGCGTCGTTCGTTTCATCTTACATGTTTGAGTTCTCAATGAAATGTGAATGGAAGGAACGGAGGGATGGGAATGCAGGACACGGTAGGTATCTAAAATATGCCAAACGTTTCACAGTTAATTGTGCGACATGTACGATTAATACCACATTTCAGTTTTCTTCTGCATACCTGTTGAAAATTTTAATACTGGCTTTGGTATGGAAATTGTTTGAGTTCTAGCAACTGTTGCGAGCGTTCCCGGTCTCTTAACTATGGAGAGACCAGTTTTACCACCTTCCACTTTGATTCTGGATTGTCCTCCCTGCATATTATTTCCAACTAACGAGTGAAGCGGCTTTCCGACAGTCTTCTTTGTCGCGTTTTTAAGTTTGAAGTTCGTTGCGTTCAAGCAATAACGATCAGGTGGTAATCTGAGACCATTGTTCGGTTTCACAAATGGAAGCGGTATGTTATTTTTAGCACGCGCTACGTCTAATAGTACGTCTCTAGGTGGCGGATTTGTGAAAGTACGTTCCAATTGCATTTTTACTGCCAATCTGACATCGTCCAGATCAATAAACTTTTTCTTTGCGTGATTAGCATAAATTCTACTGTCATCTAATATGCATGTAACGTAACCTACAAATTTTTAAGTCATTTAAGCTGTATCGTACAATAACAGGAGATCACTTTGTTTTCCTAATTGCATACAATGCGAGGATGATCTTAAATGAAATGCAATTATTAAATACTTACGGTACGTAAATTCGAGTAACTGATTTATAACCTTTGGCTCGTAATCCGTGATTCCCATATCTTTCATTATTGACATTATAACTTGAGCATCTTTCGGAATATGTTTTACGTGGCTCATTGTCTTCGCTTTTTCAGCCATTTCGGCAAAATGTTTACTATTGGTGTGACACTGCGTTATTACTACTGAAGAACACAATTGCACATATTTGAGGTTAGCGTTGAAAGTCAAACTCAGTCTGAAAATTCTGATCTTCTCTCCAGCGGTGCCATACATAAATTTAACGTTCGACAATTCATCTCGGTTCTGTTCTCCTGATTTATAGTACAATCAAAGCAGTTTACATTCAATTAACCAACGTTTTATGCTTTCGACAAGAGGTGATATTTATTTCAAATATAAAAAAGAGAACGTAATATTTCATAGGACAAGTATGTTTTTTCACTCTCAAGTTGGTGTTCGTTATAGTGATATATAGTGATCTGCAGCATACTTCAATTGAATTTAGTTAGCAAGTCCGTTGCTTGGGTGCTTGGATTGCTTCGCAAAGTGCAAATAGCATCGAACTGTCTTTTAAAGTTTTTAACGAAGAAGTTATATTGTGAGAAAGCCGCTATGAATATCACGTCAGCAGGTAATTTAAAACAACCAATTTAAAACAACGGAATATATCTAAAACTCTTTCTTAACACGTGGACACGTAAATTTATCTCATAGAATTTTGATACTGTATGTGCAATGATTTGCAAATCCCGTGACACATAACCTGAAAACAATTTTCCGAAAATTAAATGCAATTGTTTGACAGTTTAACTGATTTATTCGAAAATTCCTTAGTCCTTATAATATTTTTCTTTAATTATATCTGTGAAGATAGGAATCTTAACTTTGTCATTGATTCGATAATTATTTTACTTTTTATAGCTGGGATCATATCCCTTTTGGAGGAGCCAATGCCAGAGCTGAAGGTGTTTGCTCTGAAAAAATTAGATATGATAGTGGACGAGTTTTGGCCTGAAATTTCTGAGGCCATAGAAAGGATGTATGTATATTGCGACAATGTAATGTCTTTGTTTGCGGTTAGTTTTTTTGTGTCCACTTATTACAATTCTGGATTTCAGTGAAATTCTTCACGAAGATAAGGAATTCAATCAACATGAGCTAGCTGCTTTAGTAGCTAGTAAAGTATATTATCATTTGGGAAGCTTCGAAGACTCCCTTACTTATGCTCTTGGCGCGGGTGAATTGTTTGACGTCAATGCACGTAACGAATATGTCGACACTACCATAGGTACCAATAATAAATGCTCGATAGTCTTATTTACGTTACGAATTGTTCCTTCGTGTATACCAATTTTAATTTTTGTTGTAGCTAAATGCATTGATTTTTATACTCAACAACGTGTATTGGAAGCAGAAGGGAAATTGTCGCCTGATAGCAAGGGTATAGATCCAAGATTGGAAGGAATCGTGAATAGGATGTTCCAACGTTGTTTAGACGATAATCAGTATCGGCAAGCTTTGGGGCTTGCTCTCGAAACAAGGAGAATGGATGTTTTTGAAGCTGCAATTATGCAATCGGTAAGTAGAAGAAAAAGTCAATGAACAGGAGGCAAATCGTTTTAAAGGATTATAGGTCTAATGCGTGTAATAATATTTGTTTTAGGATGACGTCAGTGGCATGTTGTCCTATGCCTTCCAAGTTGTCATGAGTCTTATCCAAAATCGTGGTTTTCGTAATACTGTACTCCGTTGTCTAGTGAGCCTTTATCGTAATTTAGGAACACCAGATTACGTCAACATGTGTCAGTGCCTGATTTTTCTCGATGACCCATTAGCCGTTGCAGAGCTTTTAGACAGACTGAGTAAAGGCTCGCAAGATTGTGTTCTTATGGCCTACCAAATTGCTTTCGATCTATACGAGTCGGCGACTCAACAGTTTCTTGGTCGTGTTTTACAAGCTCTGAGGGCAACGGCTCCCATTCCAGGAGCCCTCATGGTTAAGCCCATTGTCAAACCTGCCGCAAAACCCACAACCGAAGCGAATTCCGAATCTACGAGTATGGAAACTGAAACCAGTGTAGCGCCAGTAGAAGAGAAATCTCAACGTAGCGTTGAAAGTTTGGTAAGTTCTGGTTTTAACGTAATATAGACTTATTCACATGTCAAGAATAGTATCAGTATTAACACTTGCCAACGATTCGTTTTCATTTTAACAGAATGCCGAAGAACGGGAACAGCAAGAACGAATAGACGCATTATCGAGTATTTTGGGCGGCGAGATCTCGATCGATCTGCATTTACAATTCTTGATCCGTAGTAATCACACCGATATGTTAATATTGAAAAATACTAAGGACGCTATAAGAGTATCTATCTGCCATACTGCTACCGTTATCGCAAATGCTTACATGCATTCGGGAACCACCAGCGATCAGTTTTTAAGGTAAAACAATTGCCGATCCACGTAATTAATGTCCTATGTAGAATACATATATCTCAGTTTCTGTTTGTATTCCAGGGATAATTTGGAATGGCTAGCACGTGCCACGAATTGGGCTAAACTAACAGCAACTGCATCTCTAGGAGTAATTCACAGAGGTCACGAACAAGAAGCTCTTGCATTAATGCAGTCTTATCTTCCGCGAGACACGAGCGCCGGTGCTGGGTATTCCGAGGGAGGTGGCTTGTACGCATTGGGACTTATTCATGCGAATCATGGCGCCGCCATTACGGATTATTTGCTTGGACAGCTGAAGGATGCGCAGAATGAAGTATGTATACGTATGATCGGTCCCTTGCTTTGAGTTATGGTTAGAGGCCACGGCGGTTCCGACTGCCGTTGAATCGGAACAGGAAGCGTGCACTTGTCACTTGTATACGTGATCGATTACACGAGAGCAAATAAATATGTACACGAGTACACGCGAATAAGTATACCAACACGCGTGTCTTCTAATTGTATATCTTTAAATAAATAAAAAGCCAATTTGGCATGATATAACCGTCATGAATAAAGAATAAGACCCGCGCGACGTAGAACTAACGCGGAACTTTATTTATTTCAGATGGTCCGTCACGGTGGTTGCTTGGGTTTGGGCTTAGCCGCGATGGGATCGCATAGGCAGGACGTATACGAACAGTTGAAATTCAACCTTTATCAGGATGACGCGGTCACTGGCGAGGCAGCTGGTATTGCCATGGGTATGGTTATGCTGGGCTCGAAATCCACGCAAGCGATAGAAGATATGGTTGCGGTAAGTTAAAAACTGTGCTTGTCCTTTATTTTCAGATGTTACAACAGTATTAAATGGTGACATGATTATTTACAATGCGATAGATGAATGAGTTAGTTATTATCCCAGCGCGTAGGGTGGTTGATCGGAAGTCCTCAAGGTGTAGACACCGTTAGCGCTGTAAAACGAAACGAATATATAAATCTAATCAGAAAGAATACACAAATGCAACTACAGTGAATGTGTACTATAATGCGTCACACATAAGTGTGAAAGAAGAGTAAATTTGTATATAAAATGCTGCTTACTTTTTATCGAGAGTTGGTCCGCCCATGTACACAGGTACCGTTTGTGATGGTTCGTATGCATGTAGAGAACGAAAGCCCAATGGATTTTTAATAGATTCGGCAAATAATTCATAACTGCGCGAGTGCGAACACGAACCTATTCAAACATGTAATGGATATTACGCGTACGAATAATTTACACTGTGATTGGGGAGCACGTCGGAATATATGGATCTAATCACGCAAAATAATGACAAACAAATTATTACCAAAGAACTCGCGGCATCCCGGTTGACTTTGACCTCCGTTCGGGTAGAAATCGGAAGTTCCAATTGCATCCTTGATCCCAAGAAGGCCGGCACACGTGTGAATAACTTGAACGTGCTCCGCGTCCGACGCGTCAACTCTCTCTCCTGGCACGCGCGCCTCGAAGAGTGGTTTGGCGGGGTCAAGAGCTGCAAAGAAAAATTGAAGTATTATTTAATGACAGGTTTGGCGTACGTAGTTTCCAATTATTTGTATTTTCTCCACTCGTAGTCTTCTTTTGAATACGCTTGACTTACCAACGACTTCCGCAATTGTTCCAAATGCGTTTCGTGCCGCTAGCCCCACGATGTGCGCTCCGAGCGAGTGTCCGATCAGTTTCGTGGTAGAGAAGTCCAAATCACCGTGTATCCGCAGGAAATCGATGAATTCCGCCAAGTACTCGGCAATCAACGGTACGCTTTTCGCAACTTTTTCGTATAACAAGCTTTTGGCTATCGTATTCCAGTCGATCACGATGACATTATACTCGCCGGTAGCGAGATAAGCTGTAAATAAGTTATACTTTAATAATAGTAATGCTACCTCGATGAATTCGGCGTTGAACTTTTACGTTACCATTACGAATCGATGTGCAGGACCCAGCATCCCCGCTCGATCTCCATCCGTGAGTTACGAATCGCGTTGGATGTTGTGAGTTCCATTTGCTATTTTTAATACTGTTTTCATCCAGAGGATTTAACTCTTGCCCGAGAGTGGGATAACTCCTATAGTAAAAGATTAACGTGTCAGGGCATTGGATTATAAAGTTATTTTATATAATATTGCAAAAAGAGGTATTCTAACCGCGTGTAGAGGGTAAATTTGATCTCGTCTAAATTCGCAGCGAGGAATTTAATGTCTTGAAGTGTCAATTCTGGCGCATCAAGATTCACAACGTATGGCACACCGGTTTCGTCCGAAAAAAGTGTGTAATTCTCGTTCGTAGCGATAGTTGCCAACAGGGCAGGGTAAACTGTGAAAAATAAATTGTCCGTATCGTTACAGTTCCTTCCAATTTGGTCAAATACTGTCCAGTATACTCACGTAGCGTTAACACGGTAGGAGGTAACATTGTTGCTTTGTATTCCCAGTACGTTGTACTACAGAAATGCTCGACTTGTCAGCATTCGTTCATTAGCGCCGTTTCTTTTATAGTCTTCGTAGAAAGAATGATTATCCACTCCGATGTTACACTGATCGATAAGTAATTGATTTTATCGATTGCTCGAGTGTCACAAGCTTGTCTGAATTACAATTGACAGATTCGATTAGATCCAAGGTTGCTTATATCGGAGAGGCCGTGTTTTTATTTATCGCGTTTCGCAACCAAATAGTTTCGAAACTTTCGCATTCTTCGTTTAATCCATTATTGCAACTTTTGTGGAAATTCACCGTTCGAACTGATTGCAGTTTCTTAACGTAATTGAGCGGGTTCTGATGAAAACTGGAATGTCATATTTAGCTTTGTTATAATCATTATAAAAATTATATTTAATTTGTATTACGCTGCTATTTATGTTACTTAGAAGGGAACGATATATTTTTTGCTGGAACTTATTCGAATAAATCATTTTACAATAATGCTCACTATTATATTCAATATTCTATAATAATATTGACTTTCGTTCTTCGATAAATTCACAATCAGTTATTTTAATTTTCACTCTCACTTATGAAAATACAAGTCGTAATGACGACTTGAGAAAGATGTTGATAAGAACCTCTGGAATGTTATGTAACAATTGAACATATTGTCGAAAGCATTTCGCGTTCTATCACTCTTGAGAATCTTACTAGATCCGTATCGATTACGCACAAATTGCGATGAAGTATGCAGCTCACAACGGGAAAAAAATGTTTCTATCAGCTATAATTGCAATCTTTCTCACAGAAAATTCGTATCGTGCTTTCACCGTGCAATTGAAATCTGATTTTGTGATTCGCGGTGAAATTACAAACTTAATTTACACACGTGTCTCCGTGGATCTAAAGCACATAGCTCAATCCCCGATACTAAATTTCGATACGTGGTTAGGCTTTCGATTACATAAGAAGCTACATTAGTTTTTCTTTATCATCGATACTTCAACCGCATGCCATCATCTGATTATAACTCTCACGGTTGAGTTGCGAGTGCTCATCCGAGTCGTTTAAAGCGTAAAAAATATTATTTTCCCCTGCGATCCGCTGTAATCCGTAGCGCAATATTTCGTCGACGCCTGTGAAGATTGCGCTCGGAGAACAGCAACAGTAGGTCCATGCATAATCTCTGTCCATTTATTTACGAGATGCTGGCCTTGTCCGCGAAATAACGGACATCCGGGGATGTCGTATTTCTTTGTGAGACGATTATCTCCGGGAAACAACGGAATCCACTTACCTCTCCCGGAGGAAGGGCAACGTTGCTGGAAAACAAACTGCTTCGCTTTGTCATGGTTCCGATTTTTCATTGTAAAACGTAGAATCACAATGACCCGAAACACATAACTAAGCGATACGAAAATGTTCCATAAAATTGTATGGCTACCCACGCCTTTATTTTTTGAGAAAGAAACACCATACTGCATTTTACAGTGAAATATAAAAACTTTGTCGCCACTAATTACGGTACAACGATATCCGCGAAGATTGCAAAAACGACATTTCTTTAGATGGATTTTATCGCGACGCACATGTTACCGATTATAAAATATTGCAGAATAAAATATTAGTATCGCGCAATATCTAACTAGATTTTATAGATACCTACAGTTACGTTAAATGACCAATGATTATTAAATGATTTTTTGATATTGATTGTGTTTATCAACTGTATCTTCATTCAGATTCGATTTAAAAAGATTCACTAACGTCTTATAGATTATGAACTTTTTGATTCTCCGCCACTTTTTACAATTATACCGATCAATTAATCAATTATATTTATAACCGTTCGTAACTAGACCTTCTGTTGGCAAATGAATGCAACCAGATAAATTGAATCCTACGAATAAAAACGTTAACCTTTTAACTGCAAAATGCGGACATAAAGTTCCCCGTTACTTCTTCGATTCCGCGTATATTCGTTTATCCCTAAGACCTTCGTATGCCAGAGTTCCCCATAGGCTAATAAATTAAACAATAAGTTCCTTCCTGATAAATTTATTTTTATCATTTCCAGTATGCCCAAGAAACGCAACACGAGAAGATCCTTCGAGGCTTAGCCGTTGGCATTGCGTTTACTATGTACGGCCGTCTCGAGGAAGCTGATCCTTTGGTGACATCCCTCTGCGGCGACAAAGATCCGATCCTTCGAAGAAGCGGCATGTACACCCTGGCGATGGCGTATTGTGGCACCGGCAACAATCAGGCGATTCGCAAGCTCTTGCACGTTGCTGTAAGTTTCACTCTCATTCCCGGATCCGGGATGATCCTCTTTAAGCGGTTTTTTAGATCATCTACTTTTCACGCTATTAGGTTCGAATTCATTTTAATCGAATGGCTATTCGTAGAGGGCGCAGAATATACATGTTTATACGATGCTGGTAGCGTGTTACAGGTATATCTGGACGTACACGCGGAAAAATCGCTATTTTTTAAAGGATATTTAATAACCGGATTCAGTAACAAAAGAGGTGTTTTTCAACATTTACCACCCTCTAGTGTCCATAAACCCGCGTTATTATTCGCGTAAGGAATCATAGTATTAAAAGGAAAGAATTTAAAATTGGAGAAACAATACCCATTTCCTTTTTTCCCTAAAAAGTGCTGTAGAAAATATAATTTTTTAATTATTTTTTGGAGCATTGCAATTGTAAAGAAAAATATAATTTGTAGTACTCAGGTATCCCAGATAGTCAACCAGGGTTAATACATTATTGTTATTGCTTCGAAAGAAATATTATGAAAACTAGTAACCAATGAGACATCCCCCAAGCTCAGATTCAACAGAACCGATTGATTTGCATCTACAAATTTGCTCGCACGCTCCAGGTGCGAATAAACGGATTCGGTCTTCGAATAAACGGATTAATTATATCGTTAAATATTCAAAGCCGTGAGTCGACACGGATCGCGTTAAGTTAACGAATGTTTGTTTAAAGAATCAACGCGCTGTACTTCTCGTGTTTTATGTAAATTTATCTTTGACCCAGGTTTCTGACGTAAACGACGATGTCCGACGGGCCGCGGTTACCGGTCTGGGATTCCTCTTGTTCAGGTGAGTGCCTGCAAAGAATACTTAAGTCCATAAAGTCGATATGACTCCGCGGAATGCGAATTCTTCTGCGGCCAGGCAGTATCGGTGGCCGACTGAAAATTCCATGCTTCGCCGGCATAACCCAGATCCGCTCCTTTAATAATGTCAACGAAAGTTATTTTCACGGTTCTCTTTCTTCAAAAGATGCCCGTAAATATCTGGAGAAAAGAAGGCATTCCTGGCGGCGAAACTTTTCGCGTTTACATTTTGATTTTACGGGAAACACAACGGCGTGTTACCTATTGATAATTTAACGCGGACCGACATTTTGATTTGTCCGTTTAATATGGTTTGCTCATCTCTTTTTTATTTTGCGAACGAAAGTGGGGCAGATCGCGTAAAACTGTCGAACACGAGATTACGATCGCTTTATCGATCTTGGTCACCCGATTCCGTTTCAGATCGACGATAATCGGTCGGACATGAAATTTCAATTTTATTTAACATACAAATTTTATCAATCAATTAATTTTGTCGCATTTCGGATTAACCAGTACTCGTCACGTCGCAAATCCGACAAATCTAGCGATGTTTCTCAACGATAACAGATAGCGTTATCAATCTACATCGTTACTTCGCATTGATTGGTCATCCTACGGTTCGTTCAACGTCGCATTCGTTTAAAGAACTACGTTTTGCTGTCAAAACCCACTGCTTATCAAGTAAAAAACATATTTACATGAAAATAAATATACGTGTATGGAATATATAATGCTTGATCTTTGTCAAGTAATACGCAAACAGACATTTTTTAGCATTATCATCTTCCCTCACGAATCATTTCGACAGGAACTCTTTTCATGCATCGTTTGAAACGTATTTGCAATGGTGAAACTAAATGAAAATGTAAAGCCAACCAAAATGATTGATTTACTAGTTTCAAAGTTAATAATTTACTTATGTACGTCCGTCCTTTGTAGCCGAGTACAGACCTTTGAGTACTTTGAACCCATCTGGCCGACTCTCGGGGGGCTCGTCCGTAATTTGTCATTGATGCTCGTCATCGTTTCGAAGTCATGCGCAAAAAAAGAAAACTTTAATTAAAACGATAAACATCGATCGTGGGGGTGGAACGGGGAATTAAATTGCGCCTTACCTCGTCATCGAAAAGAAGTCTGGTCGGACAAATCGAATAACTGCTGTTCGTGTCGCCTAAAAATAGGAGAAACGTCGAGAATATCGATCCCAGCGATAGAGAAAGCGGGCGAAAAAAAAAAGAAGAGGAAGAAGAAAGAAACCCGTAGAAGTCTGGACGGACTTGAAATCATTCCGTTTGGACGTAAAATTACGTTTGCTTTAATAGCTTCGTTCCGCCGGCGGGTCACGTCCCTTTCGCGGCTTTTCAATTAAATCGCAAATTTCCCCGATAATGATCAATTGGCCGTAAATGTAAAGCCCTACTCGATTATTCGTCTATTATCTCGTGGAAAACGAAATAACGAACTCGCGGGGCAAGCTTGTTTGGCCGCATTTCCGAGATTTCTCTGAAAACTCCGAAGTGGCGGCATGTGCACGCACGTATTTTCCGCGGCGAGCACCGCTGAGAATGAAACTACGATAATATTATCTTCTCGGTAACGTACGATGCCTCGCGGGAGAAAGAGTTGAACAAAGCCGTAAAAAGTTACGGTATACAAGATAGCTCGAAACATTACGAAACGTGGCGCGGGTCAAAAATTTCGCCGTCGACCTTTTTACGGCCGCAGTTAAATTCTACGATTTGCAAGTTCCATCCCGTTGTAACGTAGGTGAGGGGAGGGTAGCGCTTCGGGTTTTGTTTAACCAGCCACGTTCACCTGTCGAACTCCCTCGATCTCGCGTACCTCTATCGTTCGAGTAATAAATACTGGCTTACTTGGTTTAGCGCGTTCCTAATTAAAGCGCGAAGTGCTAATCCTGCAATAGGATCAGATTTTGGATTTCACGCAATGGAGGTACGTGGGGTGTGCGCAAAACAATCGATAATTGTCGATAATCGAATCGAACTTGACGCATGAATTTTATGCAAACGATTAAACGTGTTTCGCTAATTAAAAGAAAGAAGTATTAATTGAGTCAGATTTGCGGTTGCTGCGTCAAACGAAAACACGAGTAATCAGTAAACACGATGCGCATCATCTTGAATCGAATGTCCAATAACACGTGAGCCAGGTAGTTTAATCGATGGATAAGTAGCGATCACGCGGCACGATTGCGCATTTACGATAATCGCTTAAACGATTACGCGCAACCGCTCTGGAATCGCGCGTTAATTGGATGTGAATGCGCGATCAATTAGTCACTTTGTTCGGCAATACAATGGGTAAATAAGCTTCGCCCGCGTATAATATCTCTTTGTCGTGGCATAGTAGTTTGCTTAAGGACGCTTCGACGAAGAATCGATGGTTTCTACTCGATTTACTAACTTGCAACAGAATTATCTATTTGCGCTTCGCATCAGAAATATTTCACTGACTGCTCGCCGAGGTCTCTTTAAGAATTATCCCCGTACGACTAATTGCAAGCCAGGTAATTAACGATCACTGATATCGACTAGATAAGAAAAAGGTTTCATCGCGCATTATCTCGCTGATCATTAGGAAATTCCTTTCTTTCTCTCCGGGCAATTTTTCACGATTCACGGAACGTGATTCGGCGATTCAATTAGACATTCTTTATCCAATCAACGAGTCCTCTCCTAATTGTTACAAATCACTGCCAGAATCGCAGATAATCGTACGAGAATTTGCATTTCGCTCTTTTCATATCCACCGTGGCGGAAATCTTTGATCAAACGTCACCGTACCTCCCGGTGTACCGTAACAATGCTTTCTCGGGGGATTTACGTCTTACTTTAAATCGTTGAATCCCCCCCCCCCCCCCCCCCCCCCCCCCACCACCCTCATCCATCCCGAGCGTATGGAACTTTTTTAATATTTTGACTTACGGCGCGTCCGTGGATTTCACTGACAATCCGCCACGAGCGGGGTGGGAGGAGGCACGCTCGTACCCCGGTCACGGTACGGCGGAGATCGATAGTTTTCATCTTTCAAACTATGACGGATAGAAAGTTCCTTTGGTCTTGCGGTTAGGTCATTCGATATTTTTCCTCGCCCCCCCCCCCCCCCCCCCCCAAGAATCTCTGTTCGGTTTTCCACGGTGTTCGCGGTGCAAGTTACGCGGCTAGGAGGGTCGGTTAATCCGCGCACGACGTTTCCCATTAACGGAGCCATAGATGGATCGATATGGATCGCCGGATAGATCGCGTTCAGCCATCGTCCACCGGATGCCCCTCGACGAAAAGCCGCGATAATTCTCTTGAAATTCCAGCTGGCCCTCACTGCCCTCCCGTCCCATTGGCTTTATTTGTCTCGATGTTCCTGACGGATTTGAGTCACTTTACTCCTCCCTTTTCTAATCGATCGGCAGGGGAGAGAGAGAGAGAGAGAGAGGCTCTCCCTTCCTTTCTCTCTCTCTTTCTCTCTCTCTCTCTTTCTCTCTCTCTGTCTCATTCGTCTTCGGATCGTAGCCCGTTGACGAGCTTTCCCTGCTTCGATAAGCTCGATCGTCGGCCCACGCTTAATATCCTTATTCCTCTCTCCGAGATAACATCGCGCGATAAGAAATCGCTTCGTGAGTACCGCTCATTGTTTTCGTCGAATGGGAAAGGATTAGGCAGCGAAACTGGAGACTCGTCATTTCGAAAGGAATTACGACGAGATACGTTCTATTAATGCCGAGAAGGAAGTTTTTATTATCCGCTTTAACGGCGACGTTGCACGAATACTGAGAATTCGGAAAGTTCGTTAACATTCGTCATTTCCCCATTGTAATATTCGCTTTAACGCTCGTCCTATTTTCGGCCATCTTTCGCCAGTTATAGAGATTCGTGGGAAGGAGTAATATTTTTAATTGTCTTGGCAAATATTACTGGCCCACTCGTGTCTCAGTTTTCCGAATTCATTCGCAGATTCAACTCAAGACGCGCGATTTTGGGCTCCGTGCACAACGTGCCTTTATTTTCCATTTTATCGGTATCGTTCTTTTGTTCTTCTACTAATAAACCGTTGAATCGTACGTCGGGAATTCTTGCTTTAGATAAATGAGAATGTACCGTGGATTCTACAATCGTGATTTTCGATCGTCCGTGAGAAATCAGTCTTCCGCACCCGTCGACGTTGCGTACGAGGGAACGTCGGATCGTTCTTTTTTAGTGGGTTCAATGAATCTTGATCCGTCGCCGGATAATCGATAAGAAGCCCGGCAACGTACCAAGTCTTAATTGAAATACTCGACCGATCCTACGGTTCTCGGGAATGAACTGTCAGTGAGGATAAATAGCCGGGACCTTGGTTGCCAGCTAGCACGAAAGAAGAGGATCGTTAATGATCTCCCCACGGTGCAAAGAATCTCGGATTCCAAGCCTTGAAACGTCGGCGGTTGATCGGGAACCGTCACCTTTGTCCGATTCGGAAGTTTATTCAAGTGTAAACGTAAACCTCGGCATCTTCCATCGCGTGGTCGAAGGGAAATAGTCGATTAGAATGATCGCGTATTTGAGTAATAATAATAATAACGATGAAGAGGATAGAAAATAACAAGCTTGAGGTACATTGGAAAACTACGTATCTAGTTGACGTATCCGTGCGAAGTAGAAATAATATAAAACAGAAACACAGAAAAAAATCGACGTTTGATTAGAGATTTCATTTAAAAGGATTTGAAAGGAAATCAAAGTTATTCTTTCAATAATTTCTATCGGCTTGGAAAGTTTGTGCCTGTAAGTTTTCTACACCCTCTGTGTATCCCAAACTTGCAATAGTTAGTAGTACGAACGTAAAGTAAATTTTTGATTTCCCAAAATAATTATTGTACTTTTATCGGTATATTATTCTCAGCAATCGTTCGACAATATTTTCGATCGGGGCATAAATTCAGGTTGTAACTTGACCGAATCGCATCGAGTTACATGTCCGTGGTTGACAAAGCGACGCGCACTACCGTAGGCCACGCGAGATCCGCTAATCTCGATTTTAATCATGCACCGTAATCGAGGGATAAATGTAAATTAATTTTGTGTAAGAACGAGAGGAGGGTTTCCGTCGGTTAAATGAGATCGTGACCGGACTACTTTAGAGTTCCTTTGTCTCGTCGGGGTCATCGATTACAGTATTCGTCCCGACGACAGACAATGCAAACGCGAATGCTCTTTGCTTCTGAATTACGTTAATCCACTTCGTTCGCACGCGATCAGTTATTTTTAACTCATTATCGCCGACCTTCCGCAAATATCTCACGCGGGCGGTTAAATTTCTTGACCGATTCCCTTCCCGTAGGTTTCTTATCCGCTTCGGCTTACGCTTCGCTTAGTTCTCGTGAAGTGCAGCCGACCTTGGAATCAAAAGTTGTGGTAGATCGAACTTGAGACGTCGCGTTAGTTAAGCCCAGTTGAGTTTACCCTGCGTCTATATTCGCGTTATCGGTAATTCCTGAATTTTGATATTGGGCGTATCAAAGGGACCCCTTTGGCCGTGGTCCGTGGAGATTGATGGTTCTATCTTTTGTTTCTCCTGAAATAAGTCAAAATTAATTAGGGAATGTTTTTCCGACGAAGGTTCGATGCAACAACTGTAACGTTAAGATGTTGTAATATTATTGATTTGACAGTTTCTTTTAAATTTTATAATTTACTCGTTTAACACGTTGAGCACGGCGTCCGCCCCTGGGGACCGACAGTGAACTTTCCGTTTAGACGGTGTCTGTCCCTGGAGACTGACATTGAACTTTTCGTTTGGGCGGTGTCTGTCCCTGGGATAGGCAGTACATATTATTCAGATTAAAAAATAAATGCAATTTTAATAAATTTTATTAAAAGACTCTAAACAAAGAGATGGATTGGATTTACTTGAATTACAAAAAGTGATGAGCTTTTGGGTTAAATTTTGTGACTGTTTTGTGTTCGAACATTTTCACTTTTGTGTTATAACATCCGGAACAATATCTTCGGAATTTATATATCCTTCTCCTACTTCTTTTTTGTAATTGAACTAGTTTTGGTTTTTAATAAAATTTCAATTCAAGTAGCAAATAGTACCTACTTTTCTGCGTGCCAGGTATAATCATTATAACGCAAAATATTGCAATTTCTTCACATTTAGTGTACACGTTAAAACCAGTTAACTGGTTAATATTCAACCCGAAGATATGCCAATATCAGAAATCAACATTCCTCTTTAATCAACAGAAATTGCGCGCGGAAAGAATCCTCCGTTAGAAACATCTTAATCGCATTATCCTTGATTACGTCTCGAATAATCCCCGTTACGATATACCGAAGGATATCGTCGGAATTAACGTTTTGATTGGATCAACGCGCCGAGTGCGTGGGATTGTTCTTGGTAGTTTACAAATGAGCTCTGATTAACCGTTTGCTTACTCCTCCCGCTATATGGGAACCAGGATAATATCCTTAAAGTGACGTGATTACAGGACTGGCTTCCCTAGAATTTGCTTTTCCGCTTATTAGCGCGCAATTGCGAGCCACCTACAGGTACTCGATGTCGACTTTGATGGAACGCTCGTTTCCAAAATTACCGTTATTTTCGTTCCGTGCCATTATTCTCAATGGCATGGTCGTGGAGCATCATGGAAACGCTCTACTGTAAAGTGTCTTGACAAAATTTCTTACCGTTCCTCTCGGAAAAATATTCTAGCGAAAAGAGAGAAAAAGAGAATTGTTTGTTTTGCGCCCCGGGGTATCTAAGCTCAGGAGTTAAAGAGGGAGTACTGTACTTTAACCTTCCGCGAGTAACAGGAGTGGTGACGAACCCCACTCGAACATTTTTCTTCTATGATCATCGAAAGGAGGCGTGCATCAATTCCTTCGATAACTGATTTTTCCTCCCATTTCCAGTTTCCCAGTTTTGACGTGCCTCCAAGAATAATTGAATACAAATCAAAATGTTGAACTAATATGATGCCAGAATTGTGTTACCAACGGAAGGTTAATCGTGGAGAAATTATCTTAACGAATATTGAAGAATACTTCAAAATTGGGTATAGGTTGGTGGTGTCAGTTTTTAGGATGAGTTTCGATAGAAAAAACTTTACGCGCACTGCGAATCAAAGACTATATCGTTGCAGCGGTTAAATCGTTGTACTTAACGTCGAAGAATCGCTGACACGTTTATTGCACTTAACTCTCGTTTGCCATCCATTATTTACGATCTTTCTATATTACGTTTTATAAGGGGCTCGGTTTAAGAAATAACCTTTTCGTTTATACGTAGTCGAAGGCGTGGTTAGAATCTACTCGCAAAGGCAATAGGATTCCGCCGGCATTAAATTCCAATTTATATTATCGTATCATTTCAGCCAGATTATAGTGATGCATCGCGTAATACACGCGCGACGAAGTTTCCGAAAATGATAACGCGTCTTTGACATTAAATTCCACTTTGGGCTTTCATCCATTACATTACGGACCGCGTGACAATAAGGAAACGAGAAGACGATGCATCACGCGAAATTACTTTTGTACAGAGGAAATCCATTAAACGTGTAATTTTTTTTTGCACGACCGAAATTTACATTTTAATAATCACATTTCTCTTCGGGTGCGATAGAAAGTGTCGTTGCAAATGATCGACGAGAAATTGCGGTCCGTTTTTCTGGGGAATTTTTTGCAGTCCTACACAATTTTTTTGTTTAACGACGCGTAATTGTTTAGCGCAAGAAACTTTAGCACTTTTACCGCCACGTCAACCGTATTCGGGTTACATCTGTGAGACGTTTATAATCTCGGTATTAATATTAATGAAATTCATATTCCGTAATAATAGGAGAGAAAATCGCGTGTCACCCAAATATGGTTGACGTGGCAGGTCGCGGCGTTAAGCGGAATCTGCTTATACGCACCGCCGAGAATGAAATTGATGTCGGTCACTAATTTAAGACAAAAGTATCTCGTTAATATACTTGGTTTCCGTGTCGCGTGATTCATATTACGATATTCGGAATGAAATATTACAATATTTAAATATTTATATGCAAATTATTGCAATATTATATTTCTTTAAAAACTATAAAATTGACTCGCACTACGGTGCTACGCATCGTCTCAAATATTACCCATTAAACACAAGTTGGTAGCTACAAATTTACATTACAATTAATTAGAAATTCACAGCAGTTCTAGAAACATCAAAAAATGATCGTTACCTTATACACGGAGAGTGTAACGAGGAGAATTCAAAGTTACAATGGCGAATTTAAACGTTGGTAAGATAGGCACTTGGACATTTGTACGATACAAATGACGAAGTCTCAGGTGAATAGAGTAATACACGGTAATATACTGCCTGAGTACACTAATCAAATGCTCAACCGCGCGTGCAGTACAGGTATATCAGGAACGAAGATAATGTCATCCCAATTGGACACGCGATAACCAGCTGAGCGTACGGACCTATCCTTTTGTACGTGCAAAACAGTGGGCCAGTAATAGGTCTGGACGGTCTGGAAATGAATATGGCGTTTACTTGACGATAGTATTTTCGTACTCGCGTCATTTCCACTGACACGTGACACTCGGAGTTTACGTTTCTACCGTCTAAATGGAACGTAGACCGGTGTATCAATCGGTTGAGTGGCAAGATATTTCCGAATGTAATTGCAGAATTTCGTGGAAAATAGCATGACCCGTTAGGATTATGATTACCATTTTCAAATGTAATTTGAGTTTTACCTCATTTCATTGCACAAGGAGGTTTCGATAACGCTGGGAACACGGTTGATTCTTTTTCCTTCGCGGCACGATGGCAGATTTATTTGCATTTCGTCTAGACGAAAAGAGAAAGCACAGTACGTTAAAGTTGACCCCTTTTTTCGTTTGATGTAATGGTAGATGGATAAAACGAACAAAAATTGTGCGTTTGTGTATAAATTCAATATTCTCGATAACTTTGATATTTTTTTTTTTCCCTAGAATTGTTGTGCTATTTCTTTCATTTTAATTGAATAACTTACTGAAGGGTGCTAGAATGTTATAAGTGATTACGTTCAATTTTCGTGAAAATCGTTCATTACAATTGTTAAAGCGTAGATGTGCGCATGAAAGTGTATTTCGAGTCGCAATACGCGGCAGTCCAATTACCAGTCTTTTTTTTTTTTTTTAACATTTTCGGGCTGCACACTGACCGTAAGCGGTGGATGAAGGATAGCGCATTTGGTACCACAAGAGTGTCATTTTATTATGCAGATTACCGTCCGTTATAAAAAAAAAAAATCAAAAATTCCATTGCTTGCTCGACATCCGACTTCAGTCGCTATGGAAATCTCCGCCTAGCGTACCGATATTCAAATGTTGGCAATAATGCCGTTTTATCGAATTTCATACACGTTTCACGCACCGTTCACCATTATTCGACCCAGCGTGAAATGCATTCCACTTCGAACAATGCGCGTTTCGATGTTTTCATGCCAAAATCGACCCGCTCCCTTTCCACATCAATTTATTCTCGAAACTACTCCAGACATTACTGTCGTTAGTAATTACGCTATTTTTGTAAAAGTTGTCCGACATCGTTGAAAGGGAGAGAGTGACTCGGGGGGTGGAGAAAGGGAGACGAAGGATTTGTAGAGAAAGGGAAAGAGAGAGAGAGAGAAAGCTTGAGTTGCGGAGACAGAGACAGAGTGACAATACGGGGGGACGAGAGAGTGAGTGAGAGAAACAGGAGAAAGGAGAGAGAGAGGGAGAAAACGTGAGAGTGGAGTCACTCCTGCCCCAGACATTTGTATTTGTCGTATCAACGCGAAAACTCATGTGAATGACAGTTTTTTTGCTTGTTTCCATTGATACACCGTAGACCATTCGTCAAAATGAATTTTCTCTGGAATTTTATAGTCGTCCAGCCAGGGGACAGATACGCTTCTCGACGAACTCCATAGTACCTCCGAAACACTCCCTCGGTTAATATCGAACGTGGCAAGGTAAAACCGATAAAAAAAAAAAAAAAACAGAACGAAGAGAAATAGTTACCGAAGCTCGGTATTTGTTTTACGACAGTATTGTCGAAAACAATCGGGACTCTATGTGCCACCGAGATCGAACGAGCGGAATCTATTCCCAGGTTCGTGGACGATTGTCGGGCACCTTCTATGCAATTAAGCAGCGAGCTCGGCGCAAATAATAACCAGCTCAATGGTTACACGCGATCGTTGCGCGAACAAATTGTTAAAATATTGCAGTCGTTAGATCGATGATTTTTGGCAATACCTCTTCTCGTGTCTATCAATAATCTTTCTCGTCATCCAAGTTTTCTCAGTATTATCTTCCATCCAGCTTTCCAACGAATTCTGAGAATTTAATCTTTTTTTTTTGGTGAATGGTTAAGTAAAGATACGTTGAGAATGGTGGAATATGAGATCCAATCTCTGTTCAGTCTTTCTCGGTGACTATAAATTATTCTTCTCGTTACGCGCAATGGGAAAAGATTTTTATCTCACGCGCAGTGTGATCCGATACGAGGCGTGTTTGCAGAGGACCGTGTGCAGGATATACTTGTTTAACACTCTTCATTGTTATTAGAGTGTTATCTTTCAACAATACCTTATTGTAGCGCATAACACTCACCATCTCGGATAGGCAAAATTGCCCGTTGAAGTAATAGGCCGGCCCCGCGTAGCACAACACGCCCTAAAGCGGATAGGTCGAGGTGGATCGAAGCTCATTAGCTTATCGCGTACGAGAAATCGCGCAGTGACTCGTTCTGAATTCTCTTATCTCAAGCACGCGCGCGATGATACGACAAACGGGCGTTCGCGCGGCACGTACTCGTTTCCCTCGATATTGAAACAATTATTTACGCCGGTATGACATTTTGTTTCACGGGCCGCGCGATATCGTACTTTCCTTTCCCTTCTCGCTCTTCCGTTGAAAATTCGCCGTCGAACGCCGTCGGCTCTCGCGCGATGAATCATTCTCGTCAATCTAGCAATACCAAGTGACAAATGTCGGTTCGTCGGAAAGTCGGTCACAGACAGAAGTAGATACGCGCGACATCGATCAGACGAAGCGGTGGATACGCGCAACGTATGTCGGACCAAAGAAGTAGATAGGCCCGACGACGGTCAGACGGACCGCGAAGCGGAGTCGCGTAACGTTGATCGGACAGAGAAGCGGATACTGTTCGTCGATGAGAAGAAGGCACGGGGGACGATCCGAAGGCCAAGAGTGGGTTCGCCTATCTCCACTTCCGACTATGGTTGTATTGGAATAGGTAGGTCCCAAAACGTTCCAACCGATCAGGACAGCATTCTTCGCTGTGCCTTCTTCTCATCGACGAGCAGTACGTGTAACGTTGGTCGAATAGCGAGAGGGGAACAATGCTTCTCCGCGCAGCTGTTGGTCAGATTTTGAGAATGAAAAGCTCTTGTTGTGACGTAACGAGAAACGGACAGTTCGTCCGAAACCAAAGGACATCATTTACGACGCACTCGTAGCAGCCTCGTACTTTAGTTGGACAATGAACGTGTATGGGTCATTCCGCGTCAAAAGCACTACTTTTTACACACATGGTCGAGAATTTTGATGAATTTTTCTGGCCATGTAGTGCTCGCGAAGAAAAAAATTTTGGTAAAAAAACAACATTGAATTTTTGAAAACTTTTTGAGTTACAGCCTCTCAAACTTTTAGGTAAGGTTATCTTTCAAAATTCATATCTTCCGTACTATTAACAATATCGCATTCCGACAATTTTGGCTACATTCATAAAAGACCAGGCTTTCAATAAAAAATACATGATTGTTAGATCAGGTTTATAAACATTAAAAAAGTTATTTTGAAAAAAAGAAATTGATGTATCTGCGAAAACATAGCAGCAAGTTTTTTCGTTATTTTTTTTACAACAAGTGCGAAGTCTTCTCTAAACAATGACGCAAGAAACTCGATGGACGTTTTAAAACTTTTGGAGATATGATTTTTTATTCGCCAGCGCGCCCCTCAGACGCAGCCCTGCTGTACACGGGTCGTTCGTAATCAGTGTCAAGGATACTTCTGCGACGGTCATTTTTTCGATCGTCGCGTTTCTTTGAATCTACCACGCGTGGATGATAAAGCGAGCTGGAATTAAAATTACGTACAGTTGGCTTTCGTGTAACGCGATGACGGTTTTCGTATAACGCGATTTCTCGCGCGACACGGCAAATAATGAAACACGGGAATCATTTACATTTCGTGATATATATAACTATTCTGATTTCGTGCTACCTTATTTAATATTGTGTACTTTTGATATAAAATCTCACTTTTACTCAAACATTCTCTAGAACTTAATTGATTTTGCAATGGAAGAACGTGGTATATGAATAATTTATCAAAGCATTATAGATAGATAGAACCCTCGCCCGTTGCTAAGAGATAAATGTGAGATTTTTACAAAGGAGTGGTTTGAATCGTGAGATGCAAGAGCAAACTTACATTTCTTAGTATAAATGAGTGAATTTAAAGGAATACAATGACACTCGCCCGCAACCTCGTAATGCACTAAACGTTCGTAAACTTAAAACACTCACACGCTCCGCATAAAAAGAATTTAAAACAGATACTTATGCAAAGTTCCGCAGAAACAAGAAATAAGAATACATTCGCAGCTATTCGCCCGATAATATTTATGTATAGTAAACGAAAATATTATCGACCCAGGTCTCACCACGTGGAGGTTGCCGCTATCGAGACCCGAAGGGAGATTGACGCACCAGGCGTACCTCGATCTCCCTTGTACAATGATTTCTTATTAATAACTTATACTTAGTAAGTAATACTTAAGCGACAAACAGACGATGAGACGCGACGCGAAAATAATTGGGGAGAATTTAAAGTCGGAAAGCATTACTTGCCCGCAACATCGGCATGCCCCGACCAGAAGAGCAGAGGGGAGCTTCCTCCCGCGACGAGCTAAGTGGAGGACTTGGATGACCAAGGCTCAGAGCCTCTACAAGCACCGGCCTAACTGTGCGAGATTAGACTTTCCCTCCAGGACTTCTAACCGAGGCAGACTCAAATTGGGTATCTGAGACAAGTACGCGCTACTGCTCACGCACTCCTCTCGAACCCAACTGCCACGTGCAAGTAATAACGATCGGACGAGAGGGAGATGAAAAACACAAAGCGACGATAGAAGAGTGTTGCAAAGAAATGAAATTGAAAATATCGGGATCGTCTGTTCATTGCCAAGCCATTCAAATACACACGCCAAATTACAAAAATCCTTACAAATATTCGCTAGTAATTATTATACATACAGACGCATACCGCACTCGCTTTTACAAAGTTTTCTTATTAATAACTCAACCAAAACTATCAACGCTTAAACGATAAGCCTTACAAGTAATACTTAAGCGACAAACAGCCGATGGGACGCGACGCGAAAATAATTGAGGAGAATTTAAAGTCGGAAAGCCACGTGCAAGTAATAACGATCGGACGAGAGGAGACGAAAAACACAAAGCGACGATAAAAGATTGTCGCAAAGAAATTAAATTGAAAGTATCGGAATCGTCTGTTTATTGCTAAGTGTTATAAAATACTACTTAAAACACTCACACACTCGGAAATTCGGAAGAAATAAGAAATAAGAATACATTCGCAGCTATTCGCCCGATAATATTTAAGTATAGTACACAAAAATATTATCGACCCAGGTCTCACCACGTGGAGGTTGCTGCGAGCGAGACCCGAAGGGAGATTGACGCACCAGGCGTACCTCGATCTCCCTTGTACAATGATTTCTTATTAATAACTTATACTTAGTAAGTAATACTTAAGCGACAAACAGACGATGAGACGCGACGCGAAAATAATTGGGGAGAATTTAAAGTCGGAAAGCATTACTTGCCCGCAACATCGGCATGCCCCGACCAGAAGAGCAGAGGGGAGCTTCCTCCCGCGACGAGCTAAGTGGAGGACTTGGATGACCAAGGCTCAGAGCCTCTACAAGCACCGGCCTAACTGTGCGAGATTAGACTTTCCCTCCAGGACTTCTAACCGAGGCAGACTCAAATTGGGTATCTGAGACAAGTACGCGCTACTGCTCACGCACTCCTCTCGAACCCAACTGCCACGTGCAAGTAATAACGATCGGACGAGAGGGAGATGAAAAACACAAAGCGACGATAGAAGATTGTTGCAAAGAAATGAAATTGAAAATATCGGGATCGTCTGTTCATTGCCAAGCCATTCAAATACACACGCCAAATTACAAAAATCCTTACAAATATTCGCTAGTAATTATTATACATACAGACGCATACCGCACTTGCTTTTACAAAGTTTTCTTATTAATAACTCAACTAAAACCATCAACGCTTAAACGATAAGCCTTACAAGTAATACTTAAGCGACAAACAGACGATGGGACGCGACGCGAAAATAATTGGGGAGAATTTAAAGTCGGAAAGTCACGTGCAAGTAATAACGATCGGACGAGAGGAGACGAAAAACACAAAGCGACGATAGAAGATTGTCGCAAAGAAATTAAATTGAAAATATCGGGATCGTCTGTTCATTGCCAAGCCATTCAAATACACACGCCAAATTACAAAAATCCTTACAAATATTCGCTAGTAATTATTATACATACAGACGCATACCGCACTCGCTTTTACAAAGTTTTCTTATTAATAACTCAACCAAAACTATCAACGCTTAAACGATAAGCTAGCGAAAAAAAAGTTGTGCATAAAAGTTATTGATCTTAAATTGACGGATAAATTAAGTTGCTAGCGATAGAATTCAAGGGGGAAGGTAAAATTGAGAGAATAAAAGTTATCAGCTTATCGTTAAGCGTTGCAAACCTATACTAGATACATACATATAGTAAGCCTTACAAGTAATGCTTAAGCGACAAACGGACGATGGGACGCGACGCGAAAATAATTGGGGAGAATTTAAAGTCGGAAAGCATTACTTGCCCGCAACATCGGCATGCCCCGACCAGAAGAGCAGAGGGGAGCTTCCTCCCGCGACGAGCTAAGTGGAGGACTTGGATGACCAAGGCTCAGAGCCTCTACAAGCACCGGCCTAACTGTGCGAGATTAGACTTTCCCTCCAGGACTTCTAACCGAGGCAGACTCAAATTGGGTATCTGAGACAAGTACGCGCTACTGCTCACGCACTCCTCTCGAACCCAACTGCCACGTGCAAGTAATAACGATCGGACGAGAGGGAGATGAAAAACACAAAGCGACGATAGAAGAGTGTTGCAAAGAAATGAAATTGAAAATATCGGGATCGTCTGTTCATTGCCAAGCCATTCAAATACACACGCCAAATTACAAAAATCCTTACAAATATTCGCTAGTAATTATTATACATACAGACGCATACCGCACTCGCTTTTACAAAGTTTTCTTATTAATAACTCAACCAAAACTATCAACGCTTAAACGATAAGCCTTACAAGTAATACTTAAGCGACAAACAGCCGATGGGACGCGACGCGAAAATAATTGAGGAGAATTTAAAGTCGGAAAGCCACGTGCAAGTAATAACGATCGGACGAGAGGAGACGAAAAACACAAAGCGACGATAAAAGATTGTCGCAAAGAAATTAAATTGAAAGTATCGGAATCGTCTGTTTATTGCTAAGTGTTATAAAATACTACTTAAAACACTCACACACTCGGAAATTCGGAAGAAATAAGAAATAAGAATACATTCGCAGCTATTCGCCCGATAATATTTAAGTATAGTACACAAAAATATTATCGACCCAGGTCTCACCACGTGGAGGTTGCTGCGAGCGAGACCCGAAGGGAGATTGACGCACCAGGCGTACCTCGATCTCCCTTGTACAATGATTTCTTATTAATAACTTATACTTAGTAAGTAATACTTAAGCGACAAACAGACGATGAGACGCGACGCGAAAATAATTGGGGAGAATTTAAAGTCGGAAAGCATTACTTGCCCGCAACATCGGCATGCCCCGACCAGAAGAGCAGAGGGGAGCTTCCTCCCGCGACGAGCTAAGTGGAGGACTTGGATGACCAAGGCTCAGAGCCTCTACAAGCACCGGCCTAACTGTGCGAGATTAGACTTTCCCTCCAGGACTTCTAACCGAGGCAGACTCAAATTGGGTATCTGAGACAAGTACGCGCTACTGCTCACGCACTCCTCTCGAACCCAACTGCCACGTGCAAGTAATAACGATCGGACGAGAGGGAGATGAAAAACACAAAGCGACGATAGAAGATTGTTGCAAAGAAATGAAATTGAAAATATCGGGATCGTCTGTTCATTGCCAAGCCATTCAAATACACACGCCAAATTACAAAAATCCTTACAAATATTCGCTAGTAATTATTATACATACAGACGCATACCGCACTTGCTTTTACAAAGTTTTCTTATTAATAACTCAACTAAAACCATCAACGCTTAAACGATAAGCCTTACAAGTAATACTTAAGCGACAAACAGACGATGGGACGCGACGCGAAAATAATTGGGGAGAATTTAAAGTCGGAAAGTCACGTGCAAGTAATAACGATCGGACGAGAGGAGACGAAAAACACAAAGCGACGATAGAAGATTGTCGCAAAGAAATTAAATTGAAAATATCGGGATCGTCTGTTCATTGCCAAGCCATTCAAATACACACGCCAAATTACAAAAATCCTTACAAATATTCGCTAGTAATTATTATACATACAGACGCATACCGCACTCGCTTTTACAAAGTTTTCTTATTAATAACTCAACCAAAACTATCAACGCTTAAACGATAAGCTAGCGAAAAAAAAGTTGTGCATAAAAGTTATTGATCTTAAATTGACGGATAAATTAAGTTGCTAGCGATAGAATTCAAGGGGGAAGGTAAAATTGAGAGAATAAAAGTTATCAGCTTATCGTTAAGCGTTGCAAACCTATACTAGATACATACATATAGTAAGCCTTACAAGTAATGCTTAAGCGACAAACGGACGATGGGACGCGACGCGAAAATAATTGGGGAGAATTTAAAGTCGGAAAGCATTACTTGCCCGCAACATCGGCATGCCCCGACCAGAAGAGCAGAGGGGAGCTTCCTCCCGCGACGAGCTAAGTGGAGGACTTGGATGACCAAGGCTCAGAACCTCTACAAGCACCGGCCTAACTGTGCGAGATTAGACTTTCCCTCCAGGACTTCTAACCGAGGCAGACTCAAATTGGGTATCTGAGACAAGTACGCGCTACTGCTCACGCACTCCTCTCGAACCCAACTGCCACGTGCAAGTAATAACGATCGGACGAGAGGGAGATGAAAAACACAAAGCGACGATAGAAGATTGTTGCAAAGAAATGAAATTGAAAATATCGGGATCGTCTGTTCATTGCCAAGCCATTCAAATACACACGCCAAATTACAAATCCTTACAAATATTCGCTAGTAATTATTATACATACAGACGCATACCGCACTCGCTTTTACAAAGTTTTCTTATTAATAACTTAACCAAAACTATCAACGCTTAAACGATAAGCCTTACAAGTAATACTTAAGCGACAAACAGACGATGGGACGCGACGCGAAAATAATTGGGGAGAATTTAAAGTCGGAAAGCATTATAATTGGGGAGAGTTTAAAGTCGGAAAGCCACGTGCAAGTAATAACGATCGGACGAGAGGAGACGAAAAATACAAAGCGACGATAGAAGATTGTCGCAAAGAAATTAAATTGAAAGTATCGGAATCGTCTGTTTATTGCTAAGTGTTATAAAATACTACTTAAAACACTCACACACTCGGAAATTCGGAAGAAATAAGAAATAAGAATACATTCGCAGCTATTCGCCCGATAATATTTAAGTATAGTACACAAAAATATTATCGACCCAGGTCTCACCACGTGGAGGTTGCTGCGAGCGAGACCCGAAGGGAGATAGACCCACTAGACGTACCTCGATCTCACGTGTACAATGATTTCTTAGTAATAACTATAAGTAATACTTATCGAAATCATCTGTTTATTGCCAAGACATTCTTCTAACACACGCGACAAATGATCATACATAGATGTTCTCTTATTGATAACTTAAATCAACTTATTTATATTTCCTTTTTTTTTCTTTCTTCTTTCTTCATTCTTCGTTCTTCATTCTTCGTTGTTCTCTCTTCTCTCTTCTCTTTCCTCTCTTCTGTTTGAAAATCTAAACCCTTAAAGGCTAGACATTACATTGAAATTAACATTAGACAGTAAAACAGTTAAAATTGGAAATAAACAACTTAAACGTATCATTGGAAATTCAGAGGTACTGCTGTACCACGCCGAATCAAGTGTCGAAATGATGACCAAATGACAATCCCAAACGAAAAAAAATTGGAGGGATCTTCGAATCCCACAGCCAACGTTGAGATCGAACGAAAACGCAAACGAAATTTGAAAATTCAATTGATATTAAAATTAAAAATAAATAATATCGTAATAACATGGACCGCGAACGCGACAAGTGGTCAAGGGGTTACTCACCATCGACGAAGACCCACATCCGGAACTGCTTCTGGAGCTGAACTGGAGATCCAACCTCACCGAATGCTGCAGGCAGACTGAACTGCTTGACGCTCCTTATACAGAAAGTTTTCATAAATAATAACTAGGAAGCATCAACCATTAGAAATGATTCGCGACCATGACCGCGACCAACACCGCGGCCGCGACCGCGACCAAGATCGTGGTCAAGACCGCGACCAAGATCGCGACCGCGACTACAACCGGGACCATGATCGCGGCCGCGACCGCGACCAAGACCGAGGCTGCGACCGCGACCAAGACCGTGGCTGCGACCGCGACCACGACCACAACCGCGACCATGATCGCGGCCGCGATCAAGACCGCGGCCGCGGCCGCAACCAAAACCGCGACCAAGATCGTGGTCAAGACCGCGACCAAGATCGCGGCCGCGACCGCGACCAAGACCGAGGCTGCGACCGCGACCAAGACCGTGGCTGCGACCGCGACCACGACCACAACCGCGACCATGATCGCGGCCGCGATCAAGACCGCGGCCGCGGCCGCAACCAAAACCGCGACCAAGATCGTGGTCAAGACCGCGACCAAGATCGCGGCCGCGACCGCGACCAAGACCGAGGCTGCGACCGCGACCAAGACCGTGGCTGCGACCGCGACCGCGACCACAACCGCGACCATGATCGCGGCCGCGACCAAGACCGCGGTCAAGACCGTGGCCGCGGCCGCAACCAAAACCGCGACCAAGATCGTGGTCAAGACCGCGGCCGCGACCACAACCGCGACCAAGACCGAGGCTGCGACCGCGACCAAGACCGTGGCTGCGACCGCGACCGCGACCACAACCGCGACCATGATCGCGGCCGCGACCAAGACCGCGGTCAAGACCGTGGCCGCGGCCGCAACCAAAACCGCGACCAAGATCGTGGTCAAGACCGCGGCCGCGACCACAACCGCGACCATGATCGCGGCCGCGACCAAAACCGCGAGCAGTGGTGAAGTGGTCACTTACCAGTGGTCACCCGTCCTCAGCGAAGATCCAGACCTGGAGCTGGAGATCCGAACCCACCGAAGGCTGCAGCCAGACTGAACTCCTTGGCGTCCCGACGCTCCCTATAGAGAAATCGAGGATCAACCAAAAATTTTTGAACTGCCGTTTCCAAAAATTTTTGACAGTGTGTTTCTTTGCGAAATTTCGAAATCTTTGCGATTTCGGTAGTTCAATCCATTATTTCGGACGTGAGCTGTTCATTGACCATTGTCCACTCTTGACCATCTAAAATATTTGTACCTCTTCTAAAGACGTCTACGTATTTTGAAAATCTGCTGCAAATAATTCTGTATTCTTTTCTGGAATGTGGTAGTATAGAAACAACTTGCAACGCATTTACATAAGTTTATTGTAATTATTAAAGTCGGAAAACACAGAACAGTTCCTTGGTCATCTTAGTGTTAAAACGCCATAAACTGATGTCAATTATTTCTATACGGATTCAATGCTGCCGTTACCTTTTCACATCCTACACTCGGCTATCCTGGAGAAATACCAGCCCCCGGATATGTACAGTGTTTGTATTTTTACTGTTTCGAAGATTGTGTTCCATTTTCGCGGATTCGTTTCGTGTGTTGTTCGTGCATAGCACGCGGTTTCGTACAATATCCGTGGCTAAGTATCTACCACAAAATAACGCAACGGTGAATTTTCCAAAGACAACGTCGGTTAATTATCGTTCGTCGATCCATACATTACTAGGATATACGTTTATTCCTGAACAATGGAGCACATCTTCGATTACCGGATAATTAGCATCAACTTATCGGTCGTCATTAGACGCGAACATGGTTTCTTTTACAAAATTTTTGTAATACATTCTACTTGGATTCAGCTACGAAAGTGCGCGTATCTCGTTTCTCATTCAATACTGTCAACTTCGATCCGAGGCATACCCGCTACACGTTACTACGATCAGCGAATCATTCCTTTTTTTGCAGTTCTATATGTGCACGTGGGCAATTCGTATGACGAATAGAAATGTATTTATTGATTGGCCTGTTCTATATTTTTAGTGTGAGTTTAATGGTAAATTTTTAAAATTATTTTGCCAGTGAACTGCCATACGAATTGCCGCGCAAGAGGTGCAATGAGACGGTGAATTAAGAGCCATAACTTAGAAAATATTAAAATGGCCACTCTGACCTTTGCACCAGTCGTTGGACAAGGCTTTGGTACTATTGCACAAAAAGCAGCAATCAATTTGGACGTGGACTGTAGGATTTATGATAAATTTTGTGCGCCGCGAACTACTACCGAGACCGAAGGTACGAGTATTGCGCTGCTAACAGTCGGCGTGGCGCGCGTTATTGGTGCGTGCTGGTGAATAAACAATGATATTTCAAAAACTAAGACAGAGGCCACCGTGATTCTTGTTTCATTCTTTAGAAGAGGCTTCAGAGTTGTTGTAAAAAAATAATGAAAAAAATAGCGAATGGCCATTTTTAGATACAGCAATTTATATTTTTTAAACAAACTTTTTTAATGTTTATAAACATTATCCAACAATTATGAATTTTTTTATTGAAAGCTTGAACTTTTACGAATGTAACCGAATTTGCTGGAATGCGATATTGTTAGTAGCTTAGGAGATATGAATTTTAAAAAATAATCTTACCTGAAAGTTTGAGAGGCTGTAACTCAAAAAGCTTTCAAAAATTCGAAGTTTTTTTTTTTACCCAAACTTTTTTCTCCGCGAACACTACATGGTCCCAAAAATTCATCAAAGTTCTCGAACATGTTTGTAAAAAGTGTCCCACTTGACGCGGAATGACCCATGTGTATAACTAGGTTCAGGCGACCTATATTTTTTTAAATCTGGTGTGCTGGTTCCGAGTATCGCTATGAAATAATAATACGATTGAAATTGTAACTCGACGAATCGCGCGAATCGTCGGTAATTGTCATGCATGGAAATATTTATGAACCGTCGAGTCAGATGCGTCCCGACCAAGAGAATTTTCCCCGACGAACAATCCTCCGTTTCGTCGGCAAGTTTTCCTCGTCTTTCCACGAGTTTCTCGCGGAAACAGTTCTTTAAGGACCTACACTCACATTTTCTCGTGGATTAAGCGTCCACGCGGAAAGCTCTGGACGTCTGGCAGATTTCCTTACGGAGCCCCACGGGATTTCCTCGTAGTCGGTGGAAAACTTTCTGCGATAGACAGTGCCGCGAATGCAATTTCCATATTCCGGGGATCTTTATCGATTTTTCGCTGTAATCGAGCCACGGCCATCAAATTTCCATAATCCTTCGTCGGTATTCCCACGATTCGCGTAAGCGCGGCGTGTCGCGTCGTGATTTTTATTCAAGATAGCGAAAGGAAAGCTGGGAAGGGGTTTCCTTTGGCCACTCGGTTTTCATTTCTCCAGATTCTTATATCCGGCGCGGAAAAGAATTATCGAAGTGTCGAAGGGCACTTTCGATAGACAAAAGTACGAGTCTTTTAAAACTAATTCTGCATCGACCCTCAGCGCGAAAGACCGATTCCTCGGATCGCTTCTCGAGACTCTGGCAATCGACCTGTGTACAGACGCAAGTTTAATCTTGTCGTACCTGATACAGGTACTCTCTCTCGGAAGGGTGTACCTAATTTGTTGTATATCTCGGTGCACCTAGAAGTTCAAATAATTCCGACATTTTCTAACCCTGTTTTAATAAGTTTTACGAACCCCTGGATTAAATTAATTTCTACCGGAATTCGTTTGTGAATTAACCTTACCACATGGAAAAATTATTGGTAATGAATCGAACGTGTATCTCGAGAAACATCCCACGCGTACAAATAGAAAGACGAATACAAAGTCCTAATTGCAAGTACAAAACGTGATTGTAACACTAGAACTACCGACAACTAACTTATACCAATCTCTACTAGACCAGACAAAGTGACTGGGTACTTGTAAAATACGTTATGCAAGAAAAAACCTTGGCTCATATTTTGACAATTTTTATATCGTTAAGTGATATATACATAATATCGTACATATTAAATGAAAATTTGCAATCAATGCAATCGACTAATTTGGTAGTCCTCGTGTTAAAAAGCGGGCACCTAAAATTCCGCCACCCAACGCAAAGAAATAGGTCTAATAATTTCATCCGGCATTATATCCATTTTAATGACGCTGATCGTTTTCCATCTCGCGCTGAACGAGGGTTTCAGAAGTTTCCCCACAGTACTTTCGCGTCAAGGGAGCCTCACGATTTTCCGTGTAACCTCGTGCTCCGAATTCTCCACCCCCGTCGTTTCACGAAGAACTTTAATACGACGGCACGCCACGCGTTCTGTCCCCGGGAACAATTTTTCTCTCCTGAAATTTTTATTTCATAGTCGATGCGAGCGCTCCTAATAAGCCTCTTCCGGTACGTCGGTTGTTTCGATGCCCGAGGAAGACACAGCTGTCGAAGACTCGTTCGCCATTCTCTCCGCTTGTTTGTAGTTTTTCCTAATAAACCGTCGAGGGACCGAAGGCGTGCCACGCTTTTCTTACAGGCTCAGCGCGAATTTTCATGCAGGGAACGTTTTGAAATATGAACGTTCTTTGTTTACCCATACTTTCCTTCGCGCGAATCTCTGTATATTCCCCCCTGACGCGCGTTTTATACTCTTCGCGGCGCGCTACATGTTAAACAGATTCAAGGCGAACTTCTTTGCCGCGTCGTAAAATGTTACGCGACTCGCGTCGATTTAAACCCCTCGCGTCAACGGAAGTTACGTTGTAACGTGAGTTTTAACTTGGGTACACGATTGGGTTCAATTGACCACTCGGTTAATGTAAAGGTTCAATGCTGGCAGCGGTCGTCGCGCACTCGATGCTCGATGTAACCGGGGTCAGAGGTACGTAAAAAATAAGTTGGGTCGTAAGGGTCGTTGGCTAGAGACCGCGTGGCCCTGACTTTAGGGCATCGCGAGAGTAATAGAAAAAGTTACTCGGCCGTCGTACCGAGTATGATCGATGGAGAAAAGATGACCTCAAACGACGCGTGTTTCGACCGATATTTTTCTCTCTCGTGTTTCCATTTAGTTGTACAGAAATGTGACGCTGTATCGGCAAAAGTATGATAATTAATGTTGTTCTTTTAGTGACATTATTGCGAGACTTATTTTTAACTCGTATCATCTGGAATACGTCGATTGCACTTATTTATTTGGAGGTAGACGATTCTATTTCTCCGATCGCCAGTATTTTCATCTTACGTACTTATTATTTGTCTTATTTTATATCGTTAACGTAACGTTATTGCTTTTTTATCCAGACATTCGTATGTAAAATATAATACTATGCCAATAGCAATACGTAGCTATTACTTTTTAATCTGGAGTTGCATTTATAAATAACAATACTATATCCAGCCAGAAGTCAAGTATTACATTTAATCCTCGTTAACTCATGTTGATCTCACGTTACTTTTTTGTAACAATCTCACGTACCTGCCGTTGTTCTCTCACCCGCGTTCTTCTCGTTACGATTAATCGAGCCCCTCAAAGAACGAAAATGATTAAATTGTACTTTCGCGTTGTTCGCGTGTTTGAACACCATTCGTCTGGCGTCCCGGTGTTCATCGAGTGGTGAGAAATAAAATGATTTTTTTCTCGACCGAGCATCGCGCGTTAAACGGCAAATAAAAATTTCGCTGGTGACGGAAAAATATTTGTTCAGCCGGCCCAACGGCGGAGGGGTTGAGGGGGGGGGGGAGGGGGTAGAATTTTCAAGTATCTCGGGTGTCCCGGGGGAAACAATAGCTACTCCACTTAACGTCCAGTTATTTTCCTTCGGGTTCGTGGCGGACGTCAGTAGCAGCTCACCAACACAGCTAACGCGGAACACTACTGTCAGCTCGAGTTCAAGAGTTTAAGTATTATCGGTATTACCGGGGGCATGAAATCTTTCTCTTCGCGGGCTTGCTGAAATTCGAATACGTCAAACCATATCCGATCGAGGAATGGGGGATTGGAGAGGAGGGGGGAGAGGAAGCGAGAAATATGTAATATGAAAAACGAAATTGGAGCGAGCGATCGGAGAACTCCGTTGAGCGAGAAGGAGATGTACATTACGAGAGTACCTTTGAACATTTTTATCGAATTACGACGACTGCAATATCTTGGCATCTCGTTTAACGTCGAAATAAGAGAAATAGAAAATGTTTCAGGACGAAACGAAATGATATTTCTCAATCGTGACGTGACCTTTCGTTATTTACGTTACTTCCAACGACGGGGAATACTGCTTCTTTTTTTATCGTAGTTGTAAATATTCACTATAATTTAATTAATAATAATGGTAATATTAATAATAGCTATACTAATCGCTGTAATATTGTCTATATCGAGCAGAATAAAGATACGAGGAACGAAAAAGATCGTTAGCGATGCTAGTTGAACGACGATATAAAAAGCGTCCGTTAGCACGATCAACGGAGGAGAAATGAATTTGCTAAGGAAAGCTTGTTACCGCGAACATTTTATTTCGCCAGCTACCTCGCGCGGTTATCGGTGCCGGTTGAACGTGGCTGCTTTACATCCGTAACGCTTTAGTGTGGTCCATGTAAATGCCACGTGTTCCCGGCATCCTTTGAACACCGAGATAGTTAAATACCACGAGGTCCGCGTTCCTCCCTAGGAAATTTTGTATATACTTGGCCACACGCGTGGATTAGAAGTCGGTCGCGGAGAACTGTATTTTTAGCGCGACCGCGTCAAATGCGTTTCCCCGTTTATCGTTTGTTTCGTAAAGCGTTCCTTGAATTTCGAGTAATGTTATAATAAATGTTGTAAGCGAACGTCTCTTTTAATGACGCTCTTTGAGTTCTAGATTTTCTTCGCAATTTTAATAAGCGCGATTAATTTATTCTTCATTATTCGTGGTCAATTTATTCCTATCCCCTGTACTCCGAAGTGTAATTTTAAGAATTCTTGTGGTAAAGAAATGCCAAGCAGCGCAGAATCATAATTTCTGTGATATATACCCCGTAAGAATTTGTTTTTTAATCGCGAGGATTAAAGATTAAATCTCTTTAATCACTCGCACTATGCAATTAAATGGAAATTAAATGGAAATTTTGATCTTTTACCTCGAATCGTCTTTCCTGCACAGTTCCGCGCTATCGTTAGAATTTTGTTCCCGATTTTATTTATAACACTGCAAGACTACAGCTTTTAAACACACTTAGTTGCGTTAGAATATCTCAAAAACTGTAGAGCTTCGATTTTTTTTAACTCAGGAATGTCTCGTTCCCATGGCGCGTCTACGCGAGGTGTCTCATTTGAAACGATTTAACGAATCGCATACCAAACAGTTACTGGGACAAAAAAATGGATTTTGTATAAACGTTGAAGGGTTTCAAACGACAATCGCCCCACGCAATTCTTCTTTTGAAACCCTACAACATTTCTAGTGAATCGTTTGAAACGAGACACCCCTTAACTGTCCATACCGCTGGAAAACGTTACAAACGCGTTAAACATTCTTTTTTTCCTGCAATATCAAGATACATTCGTAACCATAAACGCAAAGTAATCGAGCCAGTACTGCGAATCGCGCATTTCCACGCTCCTTCGAATGCGATCGCGAAATCACTGACTTCCGACGAGTTTCTAAGTTCTAAAGTCGAACTTCGAAAACAATTATGAAATAGAACTTCGAGATGCTTTTCCCGTACAGAACTACGCGAATACTTGGTATTTCTGTTCTCCCCACGCGAATGCCGACGATATTATTTCTGTAAATAAAAATGCTGCTCTTTCCTGTGGATCTTTTGCTATAGTTCCGCTGAAAAATGCGTTGTACCTGTTTCAGTCGATTTTTCCCGGTTAAAGTACCGGGCGTTTATATTCTCGAAAAAATATTATAACGCGACTGACAATCAGATTCGTGGGTCATCGGTTTCTCCCACGGTTACCACACACTATAAAACGCCGGAGTTGACGTTTATTCGAAATTCCCTTGCTCTCCATCGATCTCATGGAAATTCAAACGCCCGAAGAGTCCCCCGCGAGAGCTTTCTTATTTGACATCAGCAGTTGCTCGTAATATGCAATCTTTTTTGTGCTTTTAACGACGCGTGGCGTCTACTTCTTGGGGAGTCTTAGGAAACATAACATGTATAATAAATAATGAATGTCTGAGGTTTATTTACAAGTGGCAGAATTCGGAGCGTGTGAAATGGAGACCAACGATGTTCACGGTCAAATTACAATGGAAAAAACTTTAATGCTTTTTCGGATTTGACATTTGTTTACATTGTCGTTTAACCGTGAACCTTGCGTCAGTTCCTTTCGCGTACTTATGTAACATCTTTATTAATTGGCCATGCCTTAATTTATGCTTCAGATTACGAACGGTAATTGGGAATTAAAGTGACAAAAATATACGACATTTTGTTAATCGCCGATCTTCTAATTTTCGTTTTAAGTTGCAGAAATACATTGCGTCTGCGTAATTCACTTATAACCACAGATATGGTACATTGTAGATCACGATCAATTTCAATTTTGGCAACGGATGAACAGTTCCCCTTGAATCGCGGATAATTACAAATTACCTCTTAATTACATCCCCTGCTTTAATGGCTGCCGAAGACCGAAGGGTCGATCGGCGTGCTGCCAGTAAATAATCGTTCCTTACGATTAACACGATAAATTATGTTTAGTCCAATGACCGGGTTTGTAATTGGATACGCGCTCGAACGATACCTTCCACGGCGAACCCCGAGCGTACGGTGACTAACCCGATAAAAAATACGCTAATTATTAAATTGATCAATTATCCCCGCGTCGGCACAACGTAACGTAATTGAATTTTTCCCCGATTTCTTCTTTAATAAATGGATCGCAGCGCGAACAGATTTATTCTCGCACGGATAAATACGGTATATCGAAATCGAGAAAAAAAATTTTCAATCTTCCCTTTCCCTTGGAGAACAATGGAAAATCTCTCATCTGGTTTATTTAAAAAAAAAAAAAGACTTACTTCAGTCTGTTGCCTCTATTCTGGCGAAGAATAAAAAATTGGAGGAGTCACGAAGCTCCGAGGGACGGACGTCACCAAATCGATAGAGGACAAAATTTTCGTCAGAATTGAATGTCGAGAGATTCTAACCGTCGTCCTTCCGCGAACTAACTGGATCCTGATTAAATTTCTTTTGCTCTTAGTATTTCCCTATCCTCTCTTTTTTATTTTTTTCTGTCTTCCCTTTCTCCCTTGCCCCCCCTCTCTCTCTCTCTCTTGCTTCCTCTTTTTCCTCTCTCTCTCTCTCGTATTTTAATTCTCCAAGCACCCGCTTCGTTCGACCGATTTTATCGAATGAAAGTAAATTGATTTTCTGTACCGCTGTGTCCTTGGAAAATCTCTCGCCACTGAGGTAACACGCATCCCCGAACATTTTTGGATACGGGTTCCGTTTAAATTCACGTTATTCTGTCAAAGCTTTCCCGTAATGCAGCTTCCATGTCTCTCCTCCGTCACAATGAATTGAAACTGCGAACCGCTGGAGTGGCCGCCTGACATTTCCTTGTTAAAAAGAGATCTAAAAATCTTGCCAAAATTTTTCAACATTATCCCCCATTAGGCTCAGGGTCATTTTTCGTAATACCCCTCGGTGGCTCGAAGCGCATGAAAATATTATCTTAATACGATCGCGGCAGACTATTCATCTGAATAATAGCGAGGGTCGGCAAGGTAATTACATCGATGCCTTCGCGGGGATTAAGTGAAAAAAGTCACGAGGTTTCGAGCGCTCGTGATATTTAGGATTTGAATTCCCGATTAACGCTTTGATCATCGTCGGAGCGAACGCTACGACCGTCTCAGCGTTGAAAATAACTAGAACGATCACGTTTCTTCGGGGTCTAAGTATTCCGTTCAATTGCACGAGCTCGATTTTGATTTGTTATACATGTTTGAAACTGGCAGGGGTTAAAAAAATATTCTCTCCTCAAAATTCTGCTCGCTCGAGCATACACGCCCGTCAGTCATACAGAAAGGAGATACCTTTTCCGTAAAAATTAAAATGCACGAACGGGGAAAACGTTCAGCGACGCGGCGGAAGCGCACGGGTTGTAATTTGTCGGTAGTGTTTTACACTGCGCTAGCGCAAAATAAACGAGCGTCACGATTCCGCCGTCCCCTGTAATTGTTTAATGGCGTTTCAAAGTCAATTAACGTTGCAGCTGGTTGTCGAAAGCGAAACGGTGTAAACAACAATAATTGTAGCGCAGGGTTAGTTGCGTCGAAGAAACGCCCGCGAGCACGGGTACGAAATATTCCCAATATCGACTCGCGGACATTGTTTGCCCATTATTTCGAAAATGGCTGGCAGATCGTTATGTTAACTCGTTCCTTTCCAATGCACTTTGAATTTGCGGCGAGTAGAAAGAGATCGTGACCCGTGCAATTTTTTTCAAATATCTGATGTATTAAAAAACGAAAAAAAAAAAAAGAAACGAACCACTGAACTTTCGCTGCTAAACGCACGCGCATGGGAGGGAAACGATTTGGGAATAACCTTCCGTCGAGCTTTGTAAAGCTGGTATACTCATCGCTTCGAATGCGCAACGGCGAATTTAACGTCAGCTGTCTCGCGCAAAATTGACCCTTGCGCTAAATTCGATGGTGCCCGGGAAAAACGAGCCAAGTTTCAAATTGAAAATTGCGTCCAACTGTGTGCCCACCAACTGTCGTCGCTCGCTTCGTCTCCCTCGAGCAAAAGATTTATCTTCTGAAACTTACCGTTCTCCGTATTCGTAACGGCGAGGGATATAATCGTCGTACGACTTAGATTCTTTTGTTCGTATACTGTGCGCTCGAGACAAATGAATTGAACGAGATGGTAGGTCATTTCGAAACTTTCGGACAGCGCGTTTTTGTCGAGCATCGTCGAGTAATCGCTCGCGTATGATTTAATAGAGCCACGGGGGAGTTTAAACGCACGAGCGAACAAAATCTGTGCACCAGTTCGACGTTTAATTTGCGATTGAAAGGCCACAAGCTTTTTCTCTCGATTCTCACCTGTATATATATTTATACTATACCTATGCATATACACCGTTGTATCAAGTGATAAGGTATTGTCTCGGGCCAAGTACATGTACGCGAGACTAGACCCTGTATTTTTTCCGGAATATAATTTGCGATCATCCACATTCGCAGTTTCTTCCCATTTCGAATAAAAACCACTCTCTTTTGTTTCAGGTAAGAGCGATTGATATCACGAAGCTGTAGGACACGCACGTGAGTCCTATGAATTTGATTTGGTATTACTCGAACGATCGGTACTGCCCTAAACGCGCTTTGTTCTCTGCTTAACTCCGAAAAAAAAAGAAATACCCGACCGGAAAGTAATATCTTTCGGGTCGTCTTCGTGGTCTCGTTGCGTGCTTATTTCATCGTCAGCGCCAGGGAATCCTCGGCGAATATTAAAATCTGAAACGGAGTCTCGGTAATCCGGTAGGCGAGATTATTTCTGCTGCTGTTGCATTTCTACCACCTCGAATACGCTGATCCTCTTTCGCGTTACCGCCTCAACTTACCGTGCGAATGGAATTTAATTACGTTGGCGCCGCGCTATTATTAATTATTGGCGTAGGCGGCCGATAATCGCGATAGATAACACTCGCGAGTTTAAATTAGGGATAACGAAACATTGCGGAAGATTGTCCGTGGTCGTTTTTAATTAAAAACGATCTTGGCTCGTTATCAATAAGTTCAAGTGGATTAACGATGATCCTACCTCATAGACAAGGATAGTATATAATTTTGTTGTAACTTCTTTCGATAGGCATATTTCTATTCCTGTGCATGGCCGTGAGTACGTCGCGATGCGGTAACAATGCCTCGCGAGTATTGTGTACGGAATTTCGAAAGCCTGGTAATTGCTCATTAAATTCTCATAGCACTATGATCAATATTTTACATTCTATCCTTGATGCTGGATATACGCGGAGCAAACATCGATGTTCAACTAGAATGTTTTTCTATCGAAATGATTAGCTGAAATTGCAAGGAATTTCAGAAAAAACACTCACCGTGCTACGTTACACTTGGTTGGGAAGGCTGATTAAATAATAAGAAACCGGTTTATTATATTAAACTAGTGGATTAATAAGTTTATTGCAGTAGTTTAAGTGGATTAAATTTCACACGATAGGATCGCGTGTAAATCGTTTTTTGGAGATCCAACAAGCCCTAGAGTGATAAAGTTCGAATGACAATAATATTAAACAAGAGATGCGCGATCTCGGTACAGTACTGTAGCGAAAGAACCTGCCACCTCGTCCACTTCTCAGTGCCGTGACCTGGCTTTGTATCTCTAACACACTTCCTTTTTTGTTCAAAAAAAAGAGAAGAAAGAAAGAACAGACAGGACGGGGCTTTTCAGAAAAATTTTTACGTTACAGTTACTTATCACGAAAAACCGTGTTTTTTAGAGTTGAAATGCGGTGACAACTCGCATTTAAACCGGAAACGAAAGTACCGTGTCCCGCGAAACGCGTATCCGTCAAAAGTTCGCCGCATGCCTGCGCTCTCCTCTCATTCGTTCTCTCATTAATTGGTTTTCCTGAGTCGAGCACAGAAAATCGAGTCAGCCGTGTAATAGCAAACAAAAAAGAGGAATCGAAGCACAAGATTATTTTCGCATTATTCGCGATCGCTAATGAGGCTCCAAGTATCCGCGTCGCGAAATCTTTGTACTCTCACACCTCAGGCAAACTTGCCTGTTCGCATTTTCGCGGTTTTTTAAAATCCTAAAATCATTTTGTGCAAGTATGAATATGATAAACGACGATCGGAAGGCTCTTTCAGTTTAGCGATTCTAACGTGTATTATTTCGTGGGCACGTTCAGGAGGCCGTTAGAGGTTACGAGCGATGCCATCGGGGTCGAAACTTTTTTTTTGCCGTGCGCGCTCATAAATTTCATTTAAAGCCACAATTTCAGGCAAAACGCGTGGAAAATTCTCACGGAGAAATAAATGTCGTCGTATTACGCCCCCATTTATACACCTTACCTTAACGCTGTCCGTGCTCTGTTTCGTGAATCGTGAAAGATATTGATACCAATGAAGAATTTCTTATTTTTCACACTTTAATATTTTCGCGCTCACGGTACTCGCGTACCGATGGTCACGATTCGCTTAGAACCGTGATTTTTTTTAGACTTTTCAAACTGGATTCTCCGAGTCCTCGTTGGCAATAATTTCTTATCGATCGATGTCAAACGAATATTACACGTGCTGTTTTATTTGTTAGAATATAACCCGCGAGTAATGTTTCTCCGTACCGAGGACTCCGCAGCTGGACACCGTTCAGCTGTTAACACGTGTCACCTAAAGTTTATCATAGCCCTGCCGGGATTGATCGTATTAATTTTGCAAAATAATTCAGTTTAAGTTATATCAAAACACATTTCCTTTTTATTTCTTTTACACAATATTTAACCTCGAACGTTAACAAAATTACCGATAAGGGTTAATTAATTTAAATTGATGAGGGAGAAATTAAATAACAATAGACTACAACACCAATATTAAAATTTCTGTAAGTCAAAGCTCGAACGAAAGATCACAGAAATAATATCCCTATTAACTCATTAACGAGCACCGCATAATTGATTCGTCTTAACCGTATCTGATAACTATACGAAAACTATGATCGCTGCGCGAAGTCGAAGTACAACAACTTCGACGCATTTCGTTGGGATTCGTTTCGCAGGAACGTAGAAAGGTTTCTAATTCTAATGATAGCGCGAATGCCAATTGCTGCGAAACTAAAGTCATTAAGCTCATTATTCATCTCGTATCTCGAGTAACACGCAGTGCAGCGCACAGGTTTCCTGAATTATTAAACCAAGTTTCTAGCTGCTATCACTCCTTCCCCTCCTTCCGCCCCCTCTCTATCATTCACTTTCCCTGTACCCTTCTGCTGTCTGAATTTTCTTACCAGCTCCCAAAACTTTCTTCGCGTACGAATGGATTAACAAGTACTGCACCACTCGCGTCACTGTCTGCCATGACAGCCTGATAAATTATTACAATTTATGCCTTCCCCGTTGGCAGCTGCAGCTGCGGACCATTGTGTGGTTTTCGCAAACTACCTAGTCTACTTCCACCGTAACGTTGTTTATCGGAGGAGCGGATAAGCCTTTGCTTTAATGGCCGCCCCCGGGGGGGGGGGGGGGGGGGGTAACGCGTGTTCTTCGATATATTCGGTCGGGAAAAAGGACGAGACGGTAATGGAGCGGATGTACCTTTGTAATCGATATTCACGGGGGAGACTGATTAACACCTTTAGGAGAGAATTAAACTCGTTCGGTTGAAAAGATTAGTGTCGGATTGTTTAGGAAATCAGGATTAAAGCGTTTTAGTGCTCGGTTATCGATTTCTCTTGACGTTTTAACGTAGGGCCCTTTTGGCACGGGGAGTGTTTGTTTGAAAACCTCGAATTTCAATATCGCGAAAATAACGCAATTTTCGATATAGCATCGAAAAAAATGTTGGATACAAAAGTTTGACGGTTCCAAGGATGTAGAACGGCTATCCTGTTTACTTGTTTATTTCTTGAGCGATTTTAAGACTATTTTGAGGTAAACTTTCCTTTTTTTAAAATGGAAATCTATCCTCTTAACATTAGAAGTTCCGTCAATTAATGTGTACCTATTTCTATCACAGCCGTCGAAATGGCTGGTTATTTATAAAATACGCTTTGCGAGAGAAAAGCTTTATTCATATTTTTCAAGTTTGTATATTAAAAAATATACACATAATATTATACATATTCACACTACTTAGAAATAGATTTTCTTCGCATTAAAACATGGTAAATCTAAATCAAAATTTAAAACTGGAAGTTCGATGCAGAAAGTTTCTTCTTTTTCCCTGTACGATAAGAATCTGCGAATGAAAATGAAGAAGTTGAACCTCGAATAACCTTAAAGACGCCCAACGAATGAAAAATAAATAGGATGGTTGTATTTCTCCATTGAAGCCGTGAAACTTTTGTCATCGACATTTTTCCCGAAATTGCGTTGTGTTCGAGATATTTACATTTGAAGGTTATAAATGAACACAATGCACGCATTGACACAGGCGTAAAAATAACGTAAAAGTGAAATATGAAATATGTGTCGCGTTATTATTTACATTTATATTACTTCGTACGCACGTATATGTATTTACATCTTTCTTGTTTTCATTTATGTATTTGTAGCACGATCGATGAGTCGCGATGCTCATGTTATTTTATTATTATTCTATATAACCATTGCAGAGTGTTACCAGACTCGTGAATGCAGAATAGCATACCAAACGAACACAGAATACCAACTTTGCCCTTTATATATGTATACATAAGAGAATAATGGTACCGACGTTTCGAGATCACATTACTGATGCGTACTCGTATCTTTTTTATAGGACTCGGAAGCAAATCATTCGTACCAATTAATAAGACTACGAATGTATGTAATTATTAATTATTCGGGGTCGTTTTAATTTTAGAATCGCTCAAATAATTATTCAATTATTTCAATTATATAGGACAGCGAGTGTCCTCGATCTGGGCACGTGTCTTTGCAGTGATAATTCTTTCGCAAATTTACAAATAGATTTCTTTCCGAGATACAAACTTTACGACCGAAGTCTCGATTGTCCGTTTCATTTAAACTTCTGGGCAAATCGCTCGTAAAGCGTCGATTCGATAAAAGTCGAGCGTTCGTGGGAATTCGACGAACCACGAGAGCTTGTTTTGCAATTAAAAACGTTTCTTTATTTTCCGTACGATTCAATTTCGTTTGCGCGACACGGTTTAATTTACCCCGTACGCGCCGATACCTGTGATAAGATTTATACAGGTTACATGGAAATAGGTAAAACATGGCCGCGGACATTCGTTGGTTGAAAATAGCTTCGATTTCCATGCGCTAATTAATTTTGCAAAATTCCCCCAACGTTATTTCCCGTAACCCCGCGCTATTAACTATTATACGGAAAACATGGTCATTAAGGTCGTGCGATTGAAATATAAATTTGAATTTACGCTCTTTCGCTGGAAGAACAAAAGCGAATTTTATTAATTAACGCGCCGTTACCGGGGAAACACGAAATTAACGTCAGAACAGGAACCGAAAAATAGAACGGGAGAGGAAGTAAGATACGCGTAGAATTAAACTCTCTCCTTCTATTTTCAATGCACGGATATACAGACGGTGACGCAATTATTCCTGAACCTTTCGTTTTGCGGCGTAATTTCTTTTTAATCCACGCCACGCGCGCGCGGATGGTTTGCTTTGTATCAAATACGTCGAATTTAACGTTATCAAACCTCCGTTTCACAGACTACTCCCGCATGGAATCTTTTGTACGTTTTGCGAGAAAAGAAGAAAAGTAAACGATAACCAGCGGAAGAAGTGTGTCCACGAAGAATGGCCACACCGCGTAAGCGTCGCGTTCACCCGTACATCCTTGAAACTGTAATAATATTCGGACAGCGATAGGATCTGAAATACGGTACGTGCGCCCAAACGTTGCAATTAATCCGCGTGCTGGTCGTAACGATTCAATCGTGTAATTACAGCTGCTTCGGTGCAAATACATTTCGCATCGTACTCGGTTTGCATCGCTAACACAAAGAGACGGGCATTTTATTTTATTGGAGAATAGTTAAAATATCCGCCTCGATCGAATCGTCGGATTCGGTACACCTGTTGCTTCTCTCATTAACGGTACCCAGGAGGTTGAAAATCGTCGAAAAATCGTTTGTTGGGGTTTTATTTGTCAATTCTTACGGCACGATCGCACGGAAACAGCTTCTCGTTGGATCCCGTCGAAATTTTCATACAATTTTAGGAACTCGATCTGAAAATTCGTGATGGCCGAACAATGGCCGTTTGTGTCGGGTTCGAAACTTTGAACGCGTTTTCCCCGGGAACAATATTTCTCAAAAGTTTGATCGGGATAGCTTCGAAATCGTTTTAGATATCGGTTTGAAATTTATGGTAGTCATTTATTATACATATCTTTATTGATTTATTGTAGTTTGAACGGGGTTACAGCGTATTTATATAGAAGCCGTTGTAATAAGTTTTAAATGGTGCGAAGCCCGTTGAACAATGGTATCATTACATTTTACTACCGTCATTGTTTAGGAGAATTGTTTTCTTATTAATATCCAAAGAATCTCGACATCGTTGAATTAGAAACGATGGAATCGTGATAAACCTAGAGACGCACGATATTTACACGCTTGTCTTTAACTACTTACACGTTAATTAATTATTTACAACAATATTTGCAATTTGAAATTTACTTTGAATAACTTTGTATATCTATCCATTGGATCAAAGCTATTTTTACAATATTTCACTTTAAATTTACCAAACCCCTCGAGCCCCACCCAATATCTTTATCTTCCAATTAATCAATTATGCAAATCGGGAATGAAACGAATGTATTGCACAATTTTATCAAAGTAATCGAAATCCATATCTTGGCTCTCGTGGTTTTTTCATCCTCCAACGGTCATCAGATTTAATAAGAAATTTCCAATGGCTAAACGAGCTTCGGGTCGCTCCTGCGGAGTTTGGCTTTGCGAGTCAGTCAAGAATTAGCTTCCAGTCCTATCGCATTCCTGACAAGTTCCGATCGATATTTGGGCCACTCGACGATGCCGTGCATTCTTCGACGAGACTGCGGCTGCAGTCGACCAGATATCAGCCTCGACATGGGCGCGGGCTATGTAAAACATACCCGTTCACGGGTAACGCGATTTACGCAGCTTTTTTTTTTCTATATAAAAGAATTCGAAATATTCTGTAACTTCTCGAGCTCTGCGAACGTTTATAATACGGTCCTGGAACCCTTCGAGCAATTAGCGTAGCATAGCTTCGTATAGCAATAAATTATTAAAAAATTCACCTCGAGAAATATATCAATGAATTTTTAGTGTGAAGTAAGATCAGCGACCCCACTCGGTCGTGTAGGTTTCAAAAATAGGCACGAGTCTCGAAAGGTTAAAAGCTTTCACGCCTCGTCGCGAACAAAAGAAACAAAACTGCATATCACTGAACGACACTGGAGAGCGCCTGGATAATTTATTACGCGAGGAATCGAGACTTTGAATGTAACAGAAATGAAAAGGGAATTGAACTGAAAGGGCCTCTGGGAGGGAATGAAGTAACAAATTATTTTGTAACGCGAGAAACTGCTAAATATAACCCAACGCGCATAGCAAGGTATATTTCGGACAATATTTAACACTAGATTTACTGCACCCGTCAATTTGATGGATTTCAGATTTTAAAAAGGAATAGCGAAAAAACTATAACGTCGATTCTAACCAATTGCTCCTGCAAATTAATAATTTAGTTTAGTTAATCGAATAAATTGAATTTGTACAGAGTACGCGTATTTTCGTATGCTTTCATTTTGACGGGTACTCGTAGATACTGATACACGAGAAATGTCCGAAAACTTTGCGTTAAAAAAATATGATTCCTCGTCATTCGAATCGTATGCGCTTTCGCTTCGCCAGTCCGAATAACAGCTAACGAACCGTATAACACAATGAATATTTAATGTCATTTACGCCGAACGAATGGCCAAAAGTGGACGCCAATGTCCGACAGAGGTTCTAATACCCCACCCTTCATCGGTCCTCACGATGCGAACACTCAATCTGCAAGTGCATCCGGCACAGTACCTGGGAGTTTAAGCTCGACTCATCCCCGTTCGGCTTTGATCGCACTCGATGCCCTGATTGACGAGCAGCGACGTAATAACACCGACAGCCCTTCCGTTCGCGAACAAACAATTCCTCGTACGGTCGACGCGTACTCGTGTAGATACGTATCTCTCGAGGAACGGATAGTCGGTGAAACCGGTAATGACGAAAAGACAAACTCTTCTCCCTCGAAGATTTTTCGCGCGTGCGCTGATTTACTTATTACCTCGCGCGTGATTCTTATTTCCCTGCAGAATTAATTATACTCCCCCCCCCCCCCCGGCTTTTTCAAAGGTATTGTAAGTACGCGAATTATCTGCCGCGGTAAAGTAATTGAGTTGGATAGAAAAGGAACGGTAGAAGAGGAAAATTATCAGTTTTAGACGTTTGAGGAAATAAATGTAGTTTTTGAGCCGATGCCGTTGATGGAACCGCGATTATGCGAAACAAAATTGCGAGCGTCACGATTGCAGTGTTCTTCGTATCGTATTCCTGTTGTCGGAACAGGATTCGCGTACAATAAAATACTTCGATCATCGTGGAAATTACAATTTTAAACTCACGCGACGTTTTCTCGATCGTTGCGATAATAATCCGCGTGGAAATTTAGAACTGTATAAGAATCGTGCGAGCCTGGAAACTCTCGTGGCCGACGCTCGAAAACGCTTCGCGACGTTTTTCTCGCATGACACGCCTGTCGATTACGACGTAAAGTGGAGTTTTCTGTGTGTTCCCCCCCGTATAAAGGAAAAGCTCTTCCGTTGCGGCCGATATTCCGATGCATTACACGCGCAACGAAATGCACTCCGCTCACAGCGACGCGAATAACGCCCCGGGGTCTGCGTGTCTATGCATTTTGAAATGATTTCGTGCTTCCGCGTGCCAACGATCTATGCCCAGAAGCGTTCTCGCCTCGATGATCCACGTAACTGCTTGCCGAGAACAATGCGTTCGCCTTCGCGTAAAGTGTAATGCACGCGGATTTGTGTACCCGTTGCCGGGTTCTCGTGTTCAAAGCGAAATCGAACGCTTGATGGATTAACGTTGCGTAACGCGTAATAGTATGTCGCATACACCGAGTGAAAAAAACAAAAATGTGCAGCAGAGATTGTTTGTGCAAGAATCCCATAGCGTACGGTGTTACTTGACGCGCTGCGCAACTAGTTGCAGAAATTCGAAATCGTTTGAAATTAATTGTGGCGAGTGCAGTTGCACAGTTATCGCATCATCGCAAGGGAGGTAATGGTATTCGTAACAACATAATTAATCAAAAAAAAAAGCTCGGGCCAATACGTCTGAGGCAGGTCAAGTCAAAGATATTTGTTGGTATTATTACATTCGTTTCGAGTATAACGCGAGTTATCCGTCGATATTCGAATAACGGTTCTCGATTCACTTTTCTTTATCGAGCGATAAGAATACACTCTGGCATTCCATTAGCAAAATTACTCGAACAGTCGAATCGTTCGATTCGATTCGGCTCCCTAATATCCGTAAGAAAAACCCCTCGAGTCGCACCTATACGCGGCAGGTCAAGTTAGAAATTCTTGTAGGATTTCCGAGGACTAAGCCGAGGATTAACTCGTGTACCGTCACTCTGAATCTTTAAGCACCTCTGGCGCAATGAATTATAAGTTCGAGATACGCGGTTAAAAGGAGGACAACGTAAGCTGCGAGAGATTAAATCGTACCATTAAACGAGACGAGTGAAATCGCGAGCTGTCGCGTAATCTTAATTGACAGAGGGAAACCGGGAGGACAAGGAGGGTGGGGGGTGGGGGGATAGGGGCGTGTAGCGAGTAGCGCGGGATATGGTAGTTAAGGGTCGTGTTTCCGCGATAACTCGACAATGTTCTCCTTCGAATATGACGAATCAAGCGTACCCGAGAGGGCGAAACGTCTGAAATTGCCACAATTACACGCGGTTGGGTAATAATGCAACGTTGTTGCGTTACGTCGTTACGCCGCGGTTATGCATTCGAAAGCGGAGTACCGCGCCGTGTATTAAACGTGCGAATCCGAAGCGGGATATCATGCCGTTGGAAAGTACTTCTGTCGTACCGCGGTTTCTCTGATAGTAATTTTCTTCGACGGTAGGCAGACTAATGCTAGCTACCTCGGAATTGCCATAATTGGCAATCTGGGCAATTAAGCTCACGTCCGTGGCCCACGTCGGACGGAAAGATTTCGAGGGTAATTTTCGTGGTGCCCCCTGGCCAAGCGGGTCAGGTAGACGATCCCGAAGGGTCCGATAAGCGTGGCTGACTTTCGTCGAGGACACAAACGCGCGAAAACAATTCCGATCGAAATCGATCGATTCGTTTTTATGTTAAATTTGGAGGCTAGTGCCTTGAAGTCGTATTTTATTAAGTAGAGTCCTGAATAACTTGGAAATCGTGCGCGGTCGTGATTTTTGGTGTGGGTAGCGTGCAGATTGATTTGCATTTTATTCAGCTTCATAAAAGGTATAGACAGTAATAAGATTTATTAATTAATTTGGCGGGGATAATATCCGTGGGGATTTCATTAATTGAATAAAATACGAGGACATTATATCAATATTTGTTTGCGCGTTATGTTGATACAATTCTCATTCAGGCTTGCTATTGTGCTGAAGATATTTAATTTGTACTTGCTCATGTTTTCTGATTTCATATATTACGCAAAGAAATTCATGTTAGCGAGCAACGACGAATGTAATTAACTATTGTTTATTAATTTCTATAGATTATATTTTCTTTATGCCGTCGTTAATATTGGTTTAATTAAGTTAATCAATACCGATGGAGAACTGCTTAGATGGAAAATTAATTCTGAATCCGAAATCAGCGTGGATTTTGGGAATAATGTCTTATTCAATTTAGCCACTGACGTTGAGACAATTTTTTCCAGGACTTCTAACTCCTCGGTGTTAGCAAAATGTTAAATAGCTCTCCTAATGTTAAACAACTAGCTTGAAATATATTATTTCCGGTGCACACGCCCCAGGCACTCATTATTATGAAATAAGCATTCAAAAATCTAACGTTGCCATGGATTCACAGAAAATTTCAAAAACTGTTCCGCGGAGTAATATGCATGAATATAAAAAGCGTAGAGAAAATTATACAAAAGAATATTTTAAGCTTGGTCGATGTATCCTAACAATTTTAATATTCATTAACTCCTTCATTTTCAACAAAATAATTTCTATCGAATATACCGCGCGCAGAAGACAAAACTTTAATGGAAGGGTGAATCTAATAACTTAGCCCCACTATACATCCATTTCTATCGCGGATAGAAAAAAATTTTAGAGAAAAATTTCGCTTCGTTCGTCAACCTCCGTCATCGTGCACTGCTATTTTTTTTCACGAAAGTGCATCGGTGCGATTGCCAATTGCGATTGCACTTTTTACAGGAACAGCGTTACAGATTCTCTATATTTTTCCTCTGTTCCGATTAACCTTCTATTTCTATTCCGACCGCAATATCGCACCTTTAAGAAGTTTACGACAATTCGCGAATATCAAGTAGGACATACGGGTTACAGGTAACGAAAATCGAGTTCTTTTTACTTCATCCGCTATTACCAATTTTTCCACGCCAATGTCCGACGCGTTTTAACGGCAAAGGTATCGCGACGTAAAAACGGCCGCATCGATTCAACGCCATTCTCCGTTTACGCCGAAAAGTTCCCCAGGGGTAATTAGCGGCCGTGCGTGTATGGATCATCAATCAACTAATTGCGATCTGACGTTATTAGTTAATGAATGTTGCGGGCACCATTGCGTACGGCCTAAATAGCGTGTGCATTACGCAACCGTGGACAGAGACAACCCCGGGGCACGTTTAATATTCTTGTTTGTAATACATTAACATGGCACCGGGAATGATAAATGTTATTCTGTTTATCAGTGCGACGTGACATTGTCAAATAAGTGGAACTGACCTACATGCCACCTGGCTATTAGTTTTCTTTTGTCATCTCGAAGTACGAAGTTCGTTTAAACGACATATATTCTTTGCCGGTGTTTTCTGTGAAAGCTACGCGGGTCCTATCTTAACGCGTTGCTCCGAGGCACACTTTTCTATCGCTTTAACGATTAATCACTATTATATCTGCGGAAAACTGGCGCGAACTTCTATTTTAGCGTGGCTGTTATTTAATGTGTTTATTCGATCCGTGACTGCTCTCAAGATACGTTTGGAATATTTGGTAGAGACATTATTTATTTAACCAGAAAACGATTGAACGTCGATAATCGAAACGGATATTGGTAATCGCGAATTTTTACCGCTCGTTAAAGAGATAAATTCGAAGATTGTATTTCAATTTTGAAAATCCCCCGTTATTCCGGAGAAAGAATGAATTAAACGTTAATTAATTATAAACTCAGGAATTTCAATGACAACAAACTTGCACGGCGATAAGCTATCGCTAATAAGGTTTTCGAAGTTACGATATGAGCGTAGTAAAAATAAATTCACCCGACGCCGTAAGCGTGAAAGATTAAAATTTGATTCATTATTGACGCACGGTCCTCGTAACATTTTTTTTTTAATCCTTCGCTGATGAAGCGAGGGACAAAAAAAACCGCGAGCGAACCTACTTTAAATCTTACCGATTCTCGATGCAAATAGCCGTGCGAAGTGAAATATTAAGTTGCTCTCACATTGACGCAAGTAAACCCACTCTTTTTCAAAAATAGCCTAGCATCGTTTAACCGGGTCGTGCCGGATTTTTCCACATTTACCGTAAGATTCGCAATTACAAATTCTCCGCTGCCCAACTCGGCGTTCTCCCTGAAATACCGGATCGACCGTAATAATTCCACGTTCGACCAAAACCGAGCTACGGATTTGAATAGTTTCGCAACTATTTAAAATTCATTGCGCTAATGCCCACCCGGTGTAATATTATTCGACTCGCTACAATCCAATTAAAGCATCGAAATTTCAACTATTTACGTACCGTAGTTCCTACGTAGGCGTTTCGCCCCCCTGCCCCGACCTTCGTCGTTAAAAAACTAAAAAGTGGAACTTGACGTTTCGAAAAAATATATTCGAATTCCACGTTCCCCGTGCTCGTGTAATGTAAAAAGTTCTTTTATGAGTTTCGACGTAGTTATTGGGACGTGGGATAAAGTATACAATCGAGGCATTGACGTGGGAAGGGACGCGAGAGTCAGAAATGTATTTTGTAGGAGAGGATTTTAAACGGAAAACTACATTCAGAAAGCACAAATAAAGCAGGCTTATTAAACATTATTATTAGAGAAAAAAGATACGGTGCATTTGCAAATACTTTTTAACAGAAATGATGTAACAAAAGGCTTATCAGTTCGGGTATAAAAATTCACTCTGCTGTCTAATCGAAATGTTATATTAATAAGTATTGATAAAGAGATAATGCAAATGAGTGTCATTTCACGATAATCTGCCAACAATCAAGCGTTTTTTTACTCTTAATCGGTAACGTAACGATTAATAACAATAACACGTGACGCGAGATAGTGACACAACTGGTACGATGGATTGGAAATTAATGTTTAAATAAAAAATCGCCCAAAACGGGAAAATGAAATCAATAACACTCTGTTTATTCGAATATCAATCAATCTTAACGTAGGTATATAAAGTATCACAACTGCACTATTAGTACAGAAAATATTTCTAACGTACTATAGACTTCAAATACAAGAGTTCCTTCTCTTTTTTAATCGAATTGTACATTTCTTCAAAAAAATTAGAAATCTGCGTCGAACAAGGTTAATCTTACCTGAGATTACACCCTCGCGTGGAACTCCCGCTTTCCGTGTACTAGACAAAAAAACTGTACAGGTATTAGCTTCTACGTATTATAGGATATCACGCGTACATATCCTCGCACTTGTACCATTTCTTTCTCCCACGCCTAATCGTTGAGCGTGCGAGAATATAACACTCGTGCAAAGGTGTGAACCCAGCTTTAAGATCCTAATCGCTGTACGCTTTATCCTGCGTCGAACGAAATTCTCAACGGAAACGATTAAGATGACGCAGAAGCGATGGAAGTGGTCGAAGATCTTTTTTTTTTCTACACGCAATTGCGTATTCCTTCGGTAATATAGCAACACGCTGGATCTTATATCGGCCCGAGAGAGACCGCTCTTCGCGTACCCGGAGTTAATTAACGTCACTGTGAACATAGTCAGACCCGTTGCCCTTTTTTTTCCCCTCCTTCTCGTAACCTCTTAGCAGCCCCTACTCAAATCCCGGGAAAGCGTTATTTATGGTTGCTTTCTTTGGTTTGTTTCGGACTGTATTTACGTAGCACTCTCCTTACGCTCTGCCCTTCGACCTTATTTCGTATTTTCTCTCTCTCTCTCTCTCTCTCCCTCTGTCTCTCTCCACTCACCTTCGCGAAACCTCGGTTTTCTCCCGAGGAATCGAGAAACATTTTGTTCGATCGACGAACGAGATACGCGGGGTCTTAATGAATTTGTTACTCCCGAATAACGAGGAACCCGTAACCTTACTCGTTAACGCGAGAGGGATCAAGTTTTATTCGAACAAGGAAGCTCGAGGAGCGCGAAAAAGGAAAAAAAAAAGATTGCGAGGAAGAGATTCGCGCTCGCGATTTAATCCGTTCGACAATTGAAACTTCATTCTTGGCTCGTGATTCTCGCAATTGTCGGATCTTCGTACGAAGATTTATGCGAGGGACGCTCCGAATTCGCCCCGTTACACTCCCAACTTCTCGTGACGTATTTCCGTACGCCTAGGAGATTACATCCTCGCCATGTGCCGTTAATTTAAGTTTTCTCTCAACCTTCGGAATTTTCCTCTCCATTTTATCCTCCTCCGTGCTTATATTACTTCTCCTATCCCCCCCCCCCCCCCGTCCCTCGCAATGCGTCCCGTTTTATTTTTCACTTTTCGAGTCTTCCCGGTAGCCTTGTTATTGCTGGCCCGGTAATTGATTAATTTGCCGCGCAACGAACGGAAGCAGTATTGAGAGGAGGTGCCCCCGACTTAACGTTGTTCGGAGACGCTTCGTCGTCAACGACGCGGAAAATACTTCAAAGTACGCGCCGCCTTTCTTCGACAGCTCTGTTGAACTTTCAGGTTCGCCTGGTTCCTTCTTATCGCGATCAGAGAAAGCCTCTAAAGATGGAAGTTACCGCGATGGGCTCCCTTATTAAATTCTCGATACCGTGCTCGAGGCAATAAAATCTAGTCTCGAATTATGTAATCGGAGGGGGGGAGCGGTCGGCGGTAGATGAATTTTGCAATATTCAATTTCCGCCCGCGGAATATTGCATTAGATCGAAAGATTCTAATACGCTCGTAATATCGAGTAAGACAATTCTGTCGAACTTATCGGGAACGCGAGGAAGAATTTTAATAAGCGCAGCGCGCTGTCCTATGATTGGTTATCGAAAATAGACGATTAGGTATACGGTAAGAAGGGAAAGGGATCGTTAAGAGGGTTTCTGAATCTCGCGAAGGAATTATAATTGTCGACGTTTCGAGTATTCGGGTCTCACGGCTCGAAGACACTTCGAATTTCTTAATTCTACCCACAGACGCGCGACACGCGTGCTCTATCCGAAATATTCGACGATCGTAATTATCGATAGACAAATAAAAAATTCATTTTTAATGCCGTTTGATCATCTCGAAAACCTCCGTTCGTTTGTCTCCGAAAAAGATACAATACAAAGTCCAATTCTCGCGTACTTGTACTTGATCCGAGACAAGCCCTTGTCTCTTCAAACCAACGGTACGTTACAATTAGTGAAATTCCGCTTCCTCGGCATTGCATCGTTGCAATTACTGTACATCGGAATCGTACGAACGAACGTATCGTCCAACTTTTCGCTCGTCGCGTTCAAAGGTACGTAGCGAGAGTACAATCTTCGCCGTCGAGAAGTCTTTGCCGGAATACCGCGCGACGATTAACCGGAACAAAAAAAGGGTACGCAGGTTTCTCGTCAAGGAGTACAAATCGCGTGATTTCAGCGGCTGTCCGTAATCTCGATGATGGAGGCAAGGCCAGTAACCGTAAATGGAAAAATGAAGAGTATTCTTACGATGCCGGGGGGATACCACCGTTGATGAATCGTCCCGGAATCTCGCCATTCACGATGCAAGGGCTTTCTGGGAGCCGACTTGAAAGAAACCCAGAAGAGACATATTTCTCTGGGGTCTGCGCCTTTTCTGCGGAAAGTAACGGAAAGGGTATATTCGCGGATATGTGGCTGACAAAGCGAAGAGGGAAAGGAGGAGAACTGGAAGGAGGAGGAGGAGGAGGAGGGGGTGGAGGAGGGTATAACGTTTCGAAAAGAACCAACCGTCTGCTCATTTTCCTCGTGCTGCTGATAACAATGAGATACCTTTGAAGCGGCCCCTATCGTTCTGTTTCCTCGTGTTTGTCTCCTCTATCGTTGCATCGGGGAAAACTATGATTACGGGGCAAAAGCGACCGCGGGTGTCGACGGGTGATTCATTGTCTTTCGAATTCCGGTAACGGGTTAGGCGATTTATCGTGGTCCCGAACGTTTGTTACGCGAATGCGTATCTGCGAATCGTTCGGTGCTAGGGGAACAGTAGTGAACTGGTTGTTTGGTCGGACGAGTAGTTGTACGTTATTGACTCGTTTCACTCGTTCGATCTTCGGTACCTGGTAGAAATTAATTTTGATTAATATATCGAGTGTAGTAATTGGAATCTCAAGACGGGTACGGTATATCAAATACTTTTTGATTAACAACGGGCTAAATACCTAGCCAAGGGTTAAAAAAATTTAATGATCAGACTACTATCTGTACTTTATTGATTCCTTTCAGTTATTTGATATTCGGCATCTGGTGCAAATTAATGTTTATATATTCAAATTAGTAATTGGAATTTGAAGATCGCCAAGGCACGTTAAATGTTTAACAGTAGGTTTACGGGACCCGTAAATTTGAAGGATTTAACATTTTTTAATGAAATATCCCAAAAACCATAGCATTAATTTGAATCATTTTGCATCGTAAATTGATTCAGACTTAAATCGAATAAATCGACTCTGTAAAGAAAATTCGTATTTTCGTTTATCCGTCAATTTGACGGGTGCTCGTAGAAATGCTCGTAGAAACGCCCGTAAACCTAGTGTTAATAAAACGACGGTTCTATACGTATTTCCTCTGCCTTTACATAATGAGTGGTAAAAATGTTTAATGATCAGCCAACCATTCGTACGTCGTTGACTCGCTCCACTTATTTCACCGTTAGTGTCCGGTGCGAACGTACTTTTATATATTCAAACTAGTAATTGGATTATCAAGACAGCCACGGATACGTTAAATGTTCAACAAAACAAAACAAAAAAAAAACGATTGAAAGATACTTATTTGATTAACGCAATTACACGCTGTGCGCCATGGACAAATTGATATAAATGTGCTAGAACGGATTTGATCTTCCGCCCGTGGGCAAAATAGAAAGGTTCGTTCGGGCCGATCCCCGAAGTTCGCCGAATTGAGTAATCCTCACCGGAAACGAGGGTTTGCCCCCTGATAACCAAGAATTAAGCTTCTATTCGTACGATCTACCCTCGTTGGTATTCAGGATCATAATAGGATAGAAAAGGGTGATCGCGTGGGTGCCTCCGGAATGAGATTGCTCGCAACCCAGTTGATTCTTTAACAACAACACCAACAAAAACAACACTTCGTTATACTGCCAAAGTTTATCCTCGGTTGGAATAAGAATAACAAGATCAAACATTCGACTGGCATCTCTCTCCCCGCTCCAACGTAATCCTGTTACGATAACATACTTTTGCACATTACTCGTACCCTTCGAACGATTAGCGACGAAAAAATGTTTAATATTCCTACTACACGGACGTCACGCTAAAATAATCGTTTGAACGCGGATGTTTGTGCAAATTCATATTTTGTGTAGATCGGCAAAGAGAAATGGTTAGAAATTTTTTTCATTATAAAGACGTATGAAGATGTACCGAGAACGGTACACGTGGCAGTGAACGCGTTAACATTTTTCTATCGAATTTTTGCATGACTGCCTGGCATTTGAACGGTTATGTATCGTGTACGTGAACCCGTTGTACACGCCATGCGTTCTTAGCTACGAATTGGTATCGTAAAATTACTATAGAGAGTCTGCGTTTCATAAAAACATTCGGGTTTTCGATTATTATTATTCGCCAAACCGATACGCGTTTTCTCGGAATTAAATTTCCACGAGATTCGGGGGATTTTCAGTGATTTCCACTTCAACGTTTCCGCGATACCAACTGTGCCGGGCGTGGGGTGTAATTGCGTGTAGCAGCGGGACACATTGTTACGGGAGAGTTTATTTACAGGATGTACGGCTTCGATGTAGGATAACGGGATCGGTCACACGTACGCGCCCGATGCACACGAACTCAAGCACAGAGTCGCTTACACGAGCCGTCTGACGCACACATCGCGGCACACGTGTACACGCTCCCGCGAACAAGTGGGAAGTTTAACAGGTCGTGCGGTGACTATGGTGATATCCAGTTAGCTGATAACTTTTCTCCTCGATGTATCTCTTCGAGTGGAAACTACAACGAACCGCTGACAGTCCCCGATTTCACGCACAGACAACGACGAAAGTTGATGACCCTGAAGTGGCGCGAAAACTTCTCTATGATTGCTCTCGACAATATTGCGTTTCCTGTCTAAAGACCGAGCGACAGATTTACGTATAGAATTGCGGAAATTAATTGCGAGTAGGCGTGCCAAATGTTTGGAAATTGAATCAAATCTATTTCAACCGTAAAATTGCATACTCTCTGGGGTTCGCCCTCGGTCAGGAGTCCATTGTTCCATTTGTAAAGCATTAATTATGAACGGGGTAAACATTAAAATTATTATGAGCGAATTTAAAGATTGATAAGCGCAATTAAGGGAAAGAAGATTGCGAGATAAGCGTGGAGAAATTAAAATTCAAATCATGACCATTCAGCGAATTGGTACGTACTCGATTATTAGTAATGATATTACGTGCTTGTACTTGGTCCGAGACAAGACCTTGTCCCTTCATCGAATATTCGAGTATTCAAATATTATTAATTATTCAACCGTTCGAGTATATTCCGATAATCGTGCTACTCTCAACACTTACATTACGGGTGGTAATCAAGATTTTCAAATTCACAATTAATCTTCGATCTTTCCTTTAATCGTACATTCATAAACATCGTTATACAAATATCCGAGACTAAAGTATGTACATACACCAACCTCCGCGTCATTCGAACAATACAAATAATACGCGGATACTTTCGCCCACGAGTAACAATATTCAAATACTCCAATCGTATTCGCATAACCCTTAAATATTAAACGAAACGTTTCGCGTTCGCTCTCGCGCAGCCCTAAATCGATACCGTATCGAATTCTCGCCGATTCGAGTTTTCCGGCCGTACGACCGTAAAATCGCGCCAGCGTTCGACGCGTTAATCATAGTTTCCCACGTATCGCGTAGCTCGTTTATTACGCGCGTACCAATCACTTCGCTAGGTTCACGTAAAAATTGTTACACCGTCGCGGTTGCGATTACAGTTGACGCGCTTAACCAACGAGGGTAATCTCGAGTTATATCGGCCGAACGCGTGACTTCACGCGACACCGTAATTCATTAGATTTCGCGTGTCTCGGTCTACTACATAAGCGTACTGTCTCCCCTCGCTTCCAACTTGCGGGCTCGCCTCTCTTCGTCGCTGATTTCAAATGCGATTGATTAACGACTCGCGCGTCCACGAACCTAGGATAGATGCGCGTCTCTCTCGCGGCGCCCACGCCGACTGGGCCAAACGTCGTTACTCGTACGAGATTTTAAACCTCCAACGCAACGAGACGCCGCGCAAACTTATTCTAATCGTAACGGTAAAACTTTGCGATTCTCGATATCGTGCTACTCCGTAGCCATCGTTTCTTCCGTGTTTTTCTCGTTTAGCACCCGACGCGACGATCGTTACCCACAGCCTGAAATCGAAGACACGACGCGATTAGCCTCGGAAGTTTTCGAGAAACGATAAATTCGTCGGTAACGAGATACATATATCTTAATTGAGCGCCAATGTTTCTCGCGATAACTCCATTCGGAATAATCAGACTTGGAAGAGCTCGTATTATCGGCATTCCATTTAGGAAACTACAAACTATACAAACGCGGAATATTTCTCGATCGATTTCGCCGTTTCGGAGCAACGCGATTCTTCATTTCACGGGCAGGCGGATCGGAAGAGTTTCGCGATATAACACGCGCGAAATAACGCGATTCTACGGGGTCCACGGAAGTTCGTCTCGCGCCGGCGCTTTTAATGGGACAGAATAATTAATATCGCTCCGTTTCCACTTTTGGAGGCGTGTCAAGTTTTTCGTCCGACGAGCGCCATCGCGTCGGGCGCGCTGAACGCAAATTTCGCACGATAATCGGGAATCCGGGTGGCAAAGGACTATTAGCGACGTCGATTAATTTCGATCGATTAAGTGCGCCCCCCCCGTCGCGTCAGGAAATTAGTTAGTAGAACGATCGCGATGACGAATGATCGTTAAGCCATTCGTTTCAGCGCGATAGAAGGGAATGGTGAAACTTTATTTTTTTTCCCCCTCTCGCGCCCCCCGATTATCGACGTCCCGCCGTCGCGAAGATTAGCCAACGTCGAAACGTTCGATTGGCGCGAGTCTGACAATCGTTTTCGATTCTCCGTGCGTCCGTTTTGTCCTTTCCTCTCGTTTCTTTTGACTTTTCTCGCCCGCCTTCCTCTCCGCTTTCGTCCACTATCGACGAGACTCTGCCGCCCGGGTTCGACAATTCAGCCGACGTCCAATCGGGAAATCAATTTTAATGGCGGTCCCGCCGGCCCGTTATTTGTATACACCGGTCGCCGCGTTAATCGCTGCTCGACTCGCGTTATTCTCGTCGCGATTAATTACTTAGCTAACGACAGCCCCGTTTAACGGTCCGCCGATAATGCAAATGCGGTTTCGCGACTTTCGATTTGTCGCGTCGCGTCGCGGCGTCTGGTCGGAAGTCCGCGATAATCGTTATCGAACGAATTACTCCGACGGAGAGAGAGAGAAAAACAGCGGCGGAAGGATTTTCTATTTTTTATTCTCCTCCCCCCCGTCGCGCCGGCGAACTGCTTTTTATAAATACGCGAATCCGAATGAAAGCTCGTACATTTTCTTTTTTTTCTCCTCGATCGCGCGTTATCGTCGAGTCATTTTCCGTTATTTTCGTCGGACCGAGGCGTACTCCGAAACGGTAAATCTGATTTGCCGGCATCGTTTCTAGTTTATTAAACATTTTTAAACGACTCCCGCGGTGAGATTGCCACTTTAGTCGAATTATTTTTCACCCCATGGTTTTACATTTACCGGTGATTATTTGTGGTACAAATGCAGCGTGTAACGATACTATTTTAGTTTTGCATAGCAGTGACGCTAATAACGAGAATAGATATTTTCATTTTACAAGCTTTAACTTTTCTTTGTTTTTTAACCACTCGCCTTACGACTTTGCCGACAATCGGTGATGCTCGAAATTCGTGATAATCTCGAAATTACATTCCTGTTTTTACGCCCCCATTCGCGTTACGCCTAATAAATGGATTCGGATCTCGTTGAAGCAATTTCGCCAGTAATTGCGCATACGCCTCATTAATTTCCGTAAAGCTCCATATATCGTAGGAAAAATCGTACCTTCCGCATTTTTTCGAGATATTTCCGTTTAAGTAATTGCGTTTAGGAGCTGAACCGCGGAATCGTAAAAAAGTTAAATGAGAATTTTCCTGGCTGATTCTTTTTCAAGTCGACTGACTCCGCTAAAAATATAATTTGACAGAACTACCCCGGTTCAAAGTATCATAACTTCTGCGTCTTTTGCCTTACTATTACAAACGGAAGTGTTATGTACGGCGGAAAATCGATAGAACCGTTTAAAAAAATCAACAACGACGCTTCTACAGATTCCATATTCCAACTATGTAAAAACTCCTTCGCACGTTGCTCTAGCGTGGCCGATCGTTGCGAGGCAAGTGGTTAACTCTTAGAAAGTTACTAAACGTTGAAAAATAAAATGACAAGGATCTCGCGACCGTCCCTACGATCGAGACACGTGTTTCATATTCCTTTTGTCATTGCAATCGATACCGTGAGACGGGCTAAAGTTTTATTCGCCCCTCGTTAAAAGGATGTAAGGATGCAAGGATTACAAATGTCCTCGTTATATCTCCCCCTCGAAGATCTCGTACGCTCCGCGAGATACATTCAACGTAAAGCTAACATTTTTCGGCGGATAGTTAGAGTCCAAGCAACGTTTCCGTCCATCGGGATTCTCTTATCTCTATGTAAATTTACATCGTCTCATTCTCTATTCAGAATCCCATTCATGCACGCACATACACACATCGACACACGCGCAATCTTTATTCCCTTTAACGATGTAAAATGCAACGGTTTCAGTAATTATGTACAAACGTGTTTCCTCGTAATCGCGAGTTAGGTCGATTATATCATTAGGCTATCGTGACGCGGTTTCACGTTGATACCTACGTTCTTATCATAGCTATACATTTGTTCCTTAAACTACGAAAGATTGTTCGCTCGCTGTTCATAGTCTTTCATTTCAATTATCTTGTCGCGTGTCTTTCAGCGCACCTTTAAGCGAGATTCTATTCTCGAGAGGTAAAAATAGAATTTTAACGCTGTACGAGATAATCATGCAGATTTTCTTATCGAGTACTCGCCAAAGTTTCTACCAAGGCTGCAGTCAGTGTTACTGAGATCTTCCGTGTTCAATTTACCGTGCGATATTCGCGCTTTCGATTTCTCGATCTCAACGTGCGGCGCTTTCCTCGTTTTCGTCGGTACCGAATTTCCCGCGAGGGAAATTCTTGAAAATTCCGTTCGCGCGGTTTTTACACCGCTCTTAAGGGCTCCGGGTAATAACGTTGCGGGCATACGTATTTCTTTTTTTTTTATCCATTGGCGTTAACCGAGGCGCAAGAGTGAGGATCTAATATTTGCTTCATTCGTTTACTTCGTTCCCTTTATTACCGCTGGAACTACCGGGGCTGTCGGTTTAAATTAACAATCGCTCATCCATTAAACATCGCGGAGGGCTGAAATTTCGTTTTCTACCGTTTTTTTTTTCTTCTTTTTTCCACGATACTGCGTTATCGTAACAATTACTTTGACAATTACAGCAGTATTCTCGTCAGTTTTTTTAACCAGTTTTTAACAAGCGTCATGATCGTTGATTCCTAAGGATAAACGCAGCGTGTCGAAATTAAAGGAAATTGAGTGTACCCATTAATTGAGCTGCGAAATACAGGCTTTACGTACTTATGAGAATAAAATACGCTATGTAGTTTTCTCGCGTTAACATCATACGTTACGATTGAGCATTCAAAAATGTATCGCTATATGTCGTGAACGTTTTTAATGTCTACAATTTAACGTAAATTCTCATATCCACGACAGCTATCGCTTTATTATTGCTTTCTCACAAAATTGATTGGTCTTGAAACTTTGTAACCACGTTCCCCGCGTTCGTCGATAAAAATGTCTCCACGAAACTACAGTCAAAATACGCCGCTACAATTTCCCCAATCATGCAGGTAATTTTAAACGATCGTATCTCGAAAGCGAAAATACGCGACACGTTTCTCCTTCCAATCACGACGATACGACGATACCGTTGTCGTCGGCGTAAAAAAAAAAAAGAAAAGGATCACACTAGAACCATTCGGCCGTTCCATCGTTAAACTCCTTTTAAGCTCGGGGCTTAATTCGCGAGTCGCGTCGTGCTCGCGGTAACAATGAGATTCGAAAGTGATCGCGATAAGGCTCGTTTTCCAGGAAGCGATTTTAATTTCAACCGAAGCCGCGGCACGGCAACACGGTATAAGTTCATTTCACCGACGGCAGACCCTGTTTAGCGACGACATAATTGGGTCTCTCGTACGAAACAAATGAGATAGGTCACGCCGGTGATAGCTGAAAGCCTGATAACGATTCGCGAGAGCGCCGTCAACTGGCTAATAGTAGTTTGCGTTTACGGGGTTGTCATTAAAACGCGATTCACTCCGGACGAACGCTCCTTTAACGTTCTATCACTCTTGATTTAACGATGCCCCCCCCTCCGCGCGTCTCGTTGCGCGTTTAAAATTCGGCGGTCGCTTTAATCGAGAATGACCGTTAAATAGTTCCCCGACAAATTATAAGCGGATTCAGGATTTGCATTTTTCAGCAACGGCGCAAATCCTCGATAGCGGTAACATTTAATTGTACGTTAGTCCCGCGTAGCTTCGGGTAGGCTTGGAAGAATCAGTTCGCTTGATAATCGATTTATCTAGTACGTAACCGTTCAACGACGGCCACGCGACGAATAGATTTAGTCAATTCCTATCGATTCTCGTAATCGTGCGCGCTCTCACATTAATTATAATTATAGCTTGGAACGTTCTTCGAATCGCAGCAGCGATTCGCTCCTACGAAGACGTTCGAGAAGTCTCTCTCGACGTTCCTCGATTAATTCCTCGAGGGTCTGGAAAAAATGAAATTGATCGCGGTTCGCAATTTTTTGTTGGTTGAATCTTCGATGCATCCCTCAAACGTCGGAGAGTTCGTAGCGTTAGCAGAGAGATCGTTCACTGCTCTCTCTCCCTCTCGTGGAAAAATCATTCGCATAACAATCGATCATCCTCGGAAGTATACTCGACAAATACCTTTATTACCTAAGTTCTACCGATTTTCATAATCGCATACGCTCTCTCTTATAATATAATCTTAGAATATTCGTCGAGTTTTCGCCACAATTTATTTTCACTAACAACACTCGAGAGTTTCCTCGCAATGTTCCTCGAAACAATTTGGATCAACGATCTCGAAGATCAAATCCATCGCGGCTCGCAATTCTTCACCGCGTAGCAGCGATCGATAGAATCTCGATTTCAAATCCCTCGTTTCCTAATAAACTTCGTAATCTCGCCACAGAGTCTTTCGCTATTCTCGCTCTTGCTTTTTTACGTTACTCGACATCACGCAAGGACGCAGTCGTTCTTACTTCGTTCCCCCCGGAGGAGGGGGGGACACTCGTAGGAGAAGTCTAAACCCTGGTGATGGCGATCCCCGGTCTCCCGGGGCCGAAGGCCTACCTTGGCGGCCTCCAAGCCTGACTTCGGCAGAGGAGAACATTCTTGAAGGCCTGTCGGAAGACCTTGTTGAAGATAGTGTAGAAAATCGGATTTACCATCGAGCTCGCGTAGCCGAGCCAGGTGGCCAGATCGAAGATCTGATGATCGATCTTTTGCTCGCAATCGGGACAAACGGCAGGTACCAGGTTAAGGACGAAGAACGGTGCCCAGAGGAAGACGAAGGTGAAGAATACCACGCCCAGCACCTTGGTGGCTTTCTGCTCGAGCCTGATTATTCTGCCGTGACGCGAACTGTTCCTGGATATCACGCTGCTCGTTCGCGAGTGGTGTGTCCTCACTTGACCCGGGTAACGCAGCAGACAGGGCGAGGACGAGTTGCTGCTCTGTTTCGACGTGACGCCGGTCGCGCCGTTATGAGCTCGTACCGTCGCGGCGCGCACCAGCGGCGACGCTCTCGACGGCAATAGCGTCGTTCTCGTGCTACCTGAAGGATCATCGGGGTACAAGATACTTTGAGATTTGGTGGAATTAGTTGTCGATAGTCGAGGGGGGATTATTAATTATCGCGAGGGGTTAGAGAACTCTCGATATTGCGTTTCGATAGAATATAATTAGAAGTTTGTTTAATTAATACTGTCGTATACCGCTACCTTTGAAATTTTCCAGGATAATACAGTCGCGACGGGATATTTTCCTTTATTTCTGAAAATATCAGAGTGCCGAGAATCATTCCGCACGATTCAAGCCCCTGAGCCTCGTGTAATTAAACTTATCTATATTTATTATAAAAAAAAAAAAAAAAGTTCTAATCAAGTCACGGTATCGGCGAACTAGCTCAAATTTTCCGAGTATCGCAAAAGTTAGCCAGGTTTCCTCTGTCTCCGGTATCAGCGGGTTTAGTTTTCAAATCGATTTATACGACTCTCCACCTACCTAAACTCGATCCCCTTCTCCCACCTCTCCACTTGACCACCGAATTCGCAGCCGAGAGCTCGCAATTCTTCGCGCTCTCGAACCTGCCGCTGCTGTTTCTGCCAAATAAACCGGACTCGAGATTCTTCGCCGAGATTGGCTTCATGGTGTCACTCGAGACGATCACGATCTCGCTCGGCGGCGGTAGCTTCTTCGAGGATTCACCGAAGTAAGGGCACGTACAGGGGGGCGGCAGAGCGAGCGTTTCACCCTTCTGTTTCTCGATTAACTTTCGTCGAACGCTGTCGTCGTTCGTCGAGTTTTTCCTCGTCCCCGACGTACCGGCGAACGCCGATTGCTCGTGGAAACTGAAGGACCTTCGTCGTGGTGGCTTCGCGGGGGTCAAATCGGCCCTATCCATGTGCGCTTCGTTGTAAGTAGAGGCTCTTCGCCTGTGTTTCCAAGGTGTAGGCGAGCTGGGCTCCTCTTGTATCGATAGACTCGTCCTTGAGCCTGAGGCGCTGCTTGTGCCACTCTCGCCGCTCCTGGAAGCGAAAAAATTCACTTTTGAAACTGACGATAATAGTCGAAACTCTCGAGGTGTAATCAAGAGACAAGTACAAGTACGCGAGGCTAGACCTTGTATCTTTTGCGGAAATTCGAATTTTTCTTTAGATATGTTTCGAATTATTAGACAATTAAAATATGAAACAATAATATTATCCACATCTGCTAATTAAATTTCTGGAAACGATCTCGCTGCAATCGTAAATGAAAATGATTATTTTCTTCGTATAAATTGTTTCTTCCAGATATTCGAAACCATCAGAAAATGAAAATGCTAAACAATAATAATACCCGTGAATACGCGTAAATATCGATATTAATTATTCCAATTTTCAGGAACAGTTTCGCGGAATCGTAGATCAAAATTATTCCATTCTACGCGCTCGAGACTATTCGTAAATACTGAAAAATATGAATCTTTCAACCGCCCAATTGGCAATGAATATAAATAAAAATCGCAATTTTCCTACCAGCTATTTCGTTACCGCCTATACGTTAAAATGTTTCTACAACTAGAACCGTTGACCTCCGTCGTCACTATCTTTTTTTTTTTTTCTATTTCGCATTGCACGGAGCGTAATAGATTGCAGCAGTGAAAAAAATGCCCCGCGCAACGGGGATGGGAAAAAGATCGATACGCGAGAAGCTGTTACTACAAATCGAACGCGTACGAAGCGCAGGTGTACTCGGCACTTTTGACGCGTACTAGCCATTGTCAGGGATTTGGCATCGTCGGTAGTCGTTATTGGTTCCCCGACGTTTCTATCCGTCGGAGTCATTTCTATTAATCCCGGGACACAAACACTAATGAAACGTTCTGTCCGTTTTATACCGTGGGAGTATTTCTCCAAGGAGGTGGAACCGTCGGAATATTGCTCGAAGGGTAGGGGCGACGGGAGGGTTTGAACGCGGAGGATGCAAAACGAATACGCGAATGTCTCCGGTGACTTTAAACTTTTTCATTTCGCGAATGGGAGAGCCAATTTGACGCTCGTTTATCTTCGTTATGGGAGGTGAAAAATATTTAATGAAAGACGCATCGGGATTTTCATTGTTTTCTCTTCCCACGCGTCCGTACAGGCGCGGGACGTCAACGCGCGTCGATGGGATGAATTAAAATCGAACGTTAAAGTTAATAGACGAATATTGGTGGACAGGACCGAAAGGAGGTAAAGCGACAGTTCGACTTGACGATAAATTTCAACGAAACGATAATGGGAATCCATTTCGCGAAACGTTTACTTTAAAGTAGATTCCGATCGATCATTCGATTGCCATTATTCTTCGCGGAAATGTCTCTTTCGAATGCGGAGACCTTGGGAAAATGGTTCCAGCAAGAATTTGCACTCGCCACGCATCGAATCATCGAGGTTGAAATTTTACAAACCCGACGAATGCGGTCACTCTTGAATAAAATATACAGGATACCCAGTACGAAGAATTATCTTGTAGTAAACGGACGCGTGATACAGTTACTAATTATAATGAATACAACTTTATCGATTTAATAGAAATGAAATAAAACGCCATTCGGGCGAATAAAACGAAATACGGTAGAACTCACCCGTGTCAGAATTTTCTGTTAGCCGGAGAACGCGTTTCCGTGCAGGGTATACCTTCTCCTATTTCAGATAGCGTTTCCACGCAACGTTTCTTTCCCTCTACAACGACCAAAACTAATTTTGATCGTAAGAATTTACTCGAAAAGCGAAAATCTATGTCACTTAGCAGTCCAAAATATACGAGATCCGTAAATATTTAATCACCCCCGTCAATGTTCTCGACAGCTATTTAAATAAATGAAATTGAATATCCGAAAGGGGACGGTTTTATTATCAGAAAATTCCCTTATCCGAACCCTCGTGTCTTCCTATCAGTTCGGATGTAGAAGGTTCTACCGTGTTATAAAATCGTAACTAAATCCTTCGACGCAAAAACACGATTCTACGTCCAGTGCTAATCGATATTCAAAGTTAACCAACGTTTCAACATTCAATCCAATGTCCCCGTTTGGATTCAGAAAATCGTTGGTTAGATTCTGCAAGCGGACAATTTCAAATATTCCACGAGCTTATTTTAATACCGCGCGTCTAAATTATTTAACGATCGTGGGTCGTAATAAATATTCTTAAGTTAATAATGAATTACGAACTATTAGTACTTTCTTATTAAATCATCTACCCCAAGAATAAATAAAACTGCAAACATTTAATAATGTATTATTAACTAGAGAATGTTTATAACGGCCCTGCGATCGTTGAACAATTTACGCACGCGGTATTAAAGTAAATCTAACTTAAAAAATTAACGCTTCATTCATTTTCCGTGCCGTTTATATTATTCTACAACTACACGTTCACCCCTACCACCGTCATTTCCAACGATTCAAACTCAGTACCCCCCGAAAATGAAACGTAACGGCGAGCGATACTCGCCTCCAGCCAATTATAAAAATTCTCAACGGCGGCACGCCTCGATTCTTTCGCACGGCGAAAAGTCAACGGAAATGTCATTCGACCGTAGAAACCCATTATACATAGCGGCTGTGCGGTTACAAAGTGGATTGCACTTAGCTCGTGGCATTCAAAGTGCAAGACGGACCTGTCTCGTGGAGGGACAAGACTCGCTCGCTCGCTCGCGGTCGCACTTAAGTAAACTGCTCTCCCTACCTGAAACTCTCTAATAAAGGAATGCACTTAGCTGGTACGACCATGCTCCTGGACGCGTCTCCGCAAAGGTTGCGTTACACCTTCGACCGTGGACGTCTCTCGTCTCTTTGAACCTCCTCGTAGGCTTTTCGTCCTGGAAGAACGTTGTCGGGCTTCGTAATCGTCGGCGTCGGAATGGACCTCGACCTTTCTTTCTTTTCTTTTCTTTTTTTCTTTCTTTTTTTGCCCACCCGCTTTCCCAGCCATTCCACCTTTTCGCGGTCCCGTGGTTCCTCGTGGATACGTTTCGCTCGTCGGGGAAATAAATTCACCTGTGTTTAGCTCTTTCTGTCACGCTTCGCGAACGACAGGGTGGGAGAGTTTCATTAAAGCTACGCGTGGGCGAGACGTTGACATTTTTTCCACCGGGGGGCTTCTTGTTGTTGGTCTTGCGGATTGAATTACATGAATGGCTTCTTTCGGGGTGTAGAGAAGGCGGATAAATTAAAAGGATTAGTGCTTTTGGGGTAAGGAAAGTATTTAGAGAGCTGCATAGGGTATGGTGGCTGAAATAGGCCACCCGTATAACTTTCACATTTTTGGATAGAAAAGAAAATATTCCAATGGGTGTAGAACGTCGACATTTGGAGAACGTCGAAAGTACCAGAGTAGGTACGTCTACCGAAGAACATTACTCGAAACATTTTCTGTCCATTTACAAAAATTTGAGTTATTTAGGTTGAATGTTTTTTCTGCCTCATCCTGTATAGGAGTCATCGCACGTGTTTCACGAAAGTTTTTCAAAAGTCAGAACGCGAAATTAAATAACAAATCGAGTATGTTATTCTCGAATTTCTGTCGCATCCCTTGCATGTTATTTCCTCGGCTCTTGGTAAGCGTCAAAAAAGAAAAGAATTATTTCCAGTTTCCCGACGAAAGAGTGAACACGTACGAACGTACGTACGTCACGTACACGTACGAACGATCGTTAATTTGAGTCGAAGATCAATCGTAAGAGCGATTTCTACGTGGGAGGAACGATCGACGATAAATCGGCACGACCCGTTTACGTGATACTTCGGCAGAGATTTGTTATGAGGGAACCGCGTGGAAGACACGCTTCGACGATTCGGTATATCATTGTTATTGCGATGTCCGAAGGAGGAAACGATTCTCCACGGTCACGAAAGGGGAACGGAAATGGTAATCCAGTTTAATTCGGAATCGGTCGCAGATGCCACGATTTCCGTTCGACGTGAGTCGTAAAAATAACTCTGAGATTTATTTTCCGCGACGGAAAGATACAACTCTTAACTTTTTAACTGCGACGCGCTTTCCACGCGGAGCTATGAATATGTAGGACGCGATATTAGCTTGTCAGTAGCTGCGTCTAATTGTCGGCGTCGTAATGCTCTTTCTATCGTTCGCATAGGAGCTAAAAAAAACCTGGGAATATCGAAACGGTTACCGATGTTCAGCTGTTTGCAGTTACGTGGAACGATAAATTCTATGTTGGATCAGTTTAGTAAAACAGTAACTAGAAAACAAATTTTAGAGAGCGTATACGGCTTTTTTTGATGCAATGCGTAGTGAGATTGTATTTGTTAATTGTTGCAATTGACCCTTTGACTACGAAAGGAGTATATTGATAGACACGCGAGAGTACGTATATATATACGAGTTTCGTAGTCAAAGGGTTAATTACAACAATTTACAAATAGAATCTCATTGCGTATTGCACAAAATTACCGCTGGAACGTATCGATATCCGAATAACAATATTAACCGAATTCTCGTTAACCGTTGCGCGATACTTTGAAACAATTTAATACAACGAACCACCAATTTACGAAAACGTTGATTTTTCCGATAGCTGCCTGTTTATCGATACTTATCGCCCGCTATCCATTCCACTCTTCATTTGTTTCCACGCTACATTTCAACTCTGAACTTTTCCCAAACCAATGTAATGTTCGCGGAAACCTCAGCCACGCGGAAAATTCCAATTTAATTCCGTTTCCCTTTGAGGAATATCGGAACCAACGAGGGGGGTAGGTCGTGGAAATTCCCAATGGGCGAAGTGTTCCGTTACACGCACGTTTATTCGAATCATCGAGGATTCGCGCAGGCGCTTTAAATCCCCGCCGTCAAATCGGAAAATTCGACATTGCGCGACGCTTGTCGACGGGAGCAACGAAAACTTTATCCGCGGTACCCGAGAAAATCATCGCGAGACCCCTCTCAATTTTAACGCCCGGTTGACCGTCGAGGTCCTTCGAATATTTTCCCGTCAGTCAGGACCCCACCTCCGAACGATCCCTAGATCGCAATCAAAGTTATTCCAATCCCGGGTCATCGGCGATTCGACAAAATGCCGCGCCCATCATTGGAATATTCGCTGGGATTTCCTCGGATTAGAATACGCGCGGAATTAGATTTTCCTCGGGCGTTACGAGGGGTGAAGATCGGGGGATCGATCCCTGGGGTCGAATCAAGAATCGAAAAAAAATATATATGTATCGTGAAGGTGTCCGCCAGGACTCGTCTTAAAATATTACCGGGGATTTGAGTCTTCGACGGGACGGGAACGTCAAAGGGTGATTTAAGGGAGGCGTCCCTCAAAGCGGGGAACGGTTGGTTTACGGGCGACAGAGAAGAATCTTATCGATGAAGAGGCGTACCTTTGCAAACGTTTTACGAGGCACCTTTCGAATAAGGGATCTCGCGGACGCGTTTGTCGGTAACTGTTTCCTTTTCGTTAGGAAACCCGTATCTATCGGTTACACGAATTTATATGCGAGCAGGGAATGTATCCGAGTGCCAACCGCGTCAGTTTAAACTGACTCAGGTTTTTCTTCCCCCTATTTTACGGGATTTACCCGGAAAGAAGTATCGTTTAAGTATAACTTGCGAATAAAGTATGCAAATTTGTGGAAGAGCGAAGGATCCATTCCGAGAGGTAGCTCGTAAATCTGAAGTATCTAGCGGAACTAACGACGTAACGTAATTTGTGTTTGTAATCGCAAATGTAGATACAGCTAAATAAATTGATTTATGCTAACTCAATCCTCGAACAGACCTGGGCGAACTTTTTTTTTTATACTACCGATGCTTTGAGACGAACTGAGACATTATCGCGAGGTAAGCGTGATAGATGTAATTTAAAAATGGCAGAAAACAGATAAGTCTTGTGAAATATTAGAATGTTAAATTTGTTGAAATTTGTTTAAAAAATCTGAAACTATTCTAATACGTTGCAATAGATTATAGTCTTTTCGATTATCACACTTGTTATGATAATGTTTCATTTATTTCCTAGCATCGGTAGTATAAAAAAAAATATATACTATAATTTCTAGAATAAAGTCTACCACATTTGCATTACAATAATTTTGCATCTATTCCGTAGCATCGACTGTATTGGGAAGAAAGATTTCTTGTGTCACTCCTGTGCTTTTACGAATCGCTGTAAATTCGTGTAACATTTGCGATCGAATTCGAGATTGAAAATTCGAACTCGATTTTGAACTTAACGAGATTACTAGACTCAAGTCGACGCGCGAGTCACCTCCTACGACGGAGCATGGAGCGAGCAATTTTGTAACGTTCGAGAAAATGATTTCGGTATCCGGTGCACCGCGATAAGCTATATCTGTAAAATAACGATGGTGACGTAATAACGGGAATAAAGTGGCCGTTACGGAAATTTCGAGTTGCGATAAAGGTAAAGGGCGCACCGTGGGCGATTGCCGTTGCTCCGGATGGGGATTCCAGAAACGCACTTCGAAGTTCGCGTAACAGCGTCGTTTTTATTCGCCGTGAGAGCGCCGTCGAGAAAGTGAAAACAGTACGCTCCAACGTACTTTCCGCCGTTTCTCTCAAAAGATCTTAAGTATGCTCGCAAAGTGGTGCTAGTATATTTACAGTCACCCTCAGAGAAGCTTAATCGTATCCCGTGCCAGGGAATTAGAGATTGCCTCGGATAAGGAAATAGAGAATAAGTGAAGTTTAGAAGTAAGAAGCGAGCCTCCGGATGGACGTAAAATTCAATGAAAATTCACAATGTTATTAAATCGATCTTAATAACCGAGGAATTAGTTTAACTCGCGTAAGGGTTTTCAAGAGTATCGCGTTTCCAAAGTCTCTCTTTGAAATCTGAATATAACACTCTACAAGTTTCTTCTTCGGTAAGTTGCAAAAGAGTGAAACACTTTAAGTGCCAATCCTTGTCGACTTTAATTAATACGTGTCTCGAGGTGAAGTTAACTTTCGATTCAACTTCTCGATGTCCCAAAATCAATCATATTCGTCAATTAGTCAATCATCTGCCAATTAAAAGTATTCCCAAGAATTCTGCGAGAAAATCATAATGAATCTGTTTACCGTCCAGTGAGTTAGTAAAAAAAAAAGTTGCGGTACCATTCGTACGTTCCTTTTTCTCTCTCCCTCGATGTTAATTAATATTTACGATTCGAGTCGTAGAACGAAACGAACCAGACTCGGTTCAATTTCACTTTTGTATGGTTACTTCCAGTTTCCCGCGTATCTCCCGTTGAACGTAACAAATAGCCAATCTCCGCGGTGAAAAGTAATACCACCAGCTCGATTCTCTGGCCCCATTACACGAAGACATTTTATAACTTCTTCGACATCTTCGCTCTCCCGCGAAGTGTTTTCGAAGTGTCCTCTCTCCTGCATACTACGTGCTCGGGGATACCTTATGGAGTAAATGGGAGTCGCGTCTCTCGTTCACCGAGGGGAAAACACCCAGAAGCGTGGGAGTTAATTCTTCTTTTACGCCATTCTCGGTTCTACGCGTGCTTCCATCGTGGTACGACGAATACTGGGCGGGAGATATAAATTTCCATCTACGTGGATCTTATTTTTACGTGCCCAACGTCCCTGTTGCACGTGCCACGTGGAGTTTCAATTTTCAATTGTACACTCGACATTTCAATTGAAATTCGATTGAAATTTTCTTTCTCGTTCGCGGCGATACGTCGTTTGAAATTGTTTGATTTCGTAGAACAGAGGTTTCTCTCGAACGGCAAACTTGTGGGTAAATTCCTCGATCTTTGGATTGAAATTTTTCTGAATGAGAATACGTTGCTTTTTGTTTACCTTCGGGGAACAAATATTTGGGATGTATCTCTCGAACTTCAATTTTTATTGACGAGCTGGATTTTTCGATCGAAATTTTCTTTCTGAACGCAGCGATACGTCGTTTGAACTTTTTTGGTTTCGCAAAACGGACATTCTTTTTGAACTCCATACTAGTTGGTAAATTCTTGTTGTTTCGATTGAAATTTTGCCGGTACGAGATTACGTTGTACTTTGTGGCACAAATACATGGAACAAATATTTTCATTGATGATGTTGGTTTTTCAATTGAAATTTGCTCAATGCGGCGATACTTTTTTGGTTTCGCGTAACGGACGTTTCTTTTGAACTTCCAACTCGTGGTAAATTCTTGATTCTACGATTGAAATTTGCGCCGAATCAGAATACCTTGTTTATTGTTTACCTTTGAATTCCAAACGTTTCTGCTAGACTATTCTCTCGAACTTCAATCTCCGGTAACATTCTTCGAATTTCCTCAACGTACCTCCACATCGTACGAATTTTTTTTGTAGTTTTACAGAACGAACATTTATGTCAACTATTTCTCTCTACATAATTTCACGTTAATCTCGTGATATCACAATCTAAATTTAAAACAAGAGTCCGCAGTTATTCGGTTAAACCCCGAAAAAAATATGCTAAACCCTAGACCAACTTTTCTAATTCGTCCGAGCGTTATACCGCGACAATGAGAGGGCGAACCAAATTTCTGGTTTAATTCGTTGTCACCTTTGCACGCCGTGGCCTCGAACGGTAACAAATAGCCAATCTCCGTGGGGAGAATAACGTCCTATCTACACCTCGAATCCTCAGAATCTCGGTAGGAAGACCGCTTGCATGTCACGGGAGTAGATCAGGAGATGACGGTGCTTAGGACGTCGAACGGCGTCGACCTCGAATTAGAACGGAAGGGGTGGAACTGGCGTAACGATCTGGAACGGCGCTTCTAAGAAACCAGTGTCCAGAAATTGAACGCGATTGTCCTCGGATCACTTTCGACGATCGCTCTGATTTCACCACTTATCTCTCTCAATCGATAATTCGTTACGTTCGATTCGTGGATTTAAACTTGGATCATATTCGATCTACCAATACCGATCGTTTCGAACAGTGTTTTCGAAAGATTTAAAATCGTGGAACCCTGAAAATATTTTTCGAGGTTCACGAAACAACCCTCTACAGTTTTCGATAATTGGATCCCGTCCTCCCCTAAATTTAACGTGATATTGAATGAAACAAATATTGGTTTAATAGTTAGATTTTATTAAATTGAATAAAAAATCGTTGAAAAATTCTTCTAAAACCAAATAACAGTGATATTAATAACTGTCCCGCGGGACGTCTAAATTTGTTGACGGAGCCGCAGGGGGTCCCGCGGAACGCGCTTTGAGAAATTTCTGATTTAGAAACATAGTACGCGCGTAACGTTGCGTTTCAGTAACGTTAATTAAAGCAGAATCGTGGAAATGCCAATGAATATCAATTTGTTACCCGGATCTTGCCGATGTAAATTTATCTGAAACGTCGTCCAATCATACGACTCGACGTTTCGTATAATCAACTGACGCGTGTAGATTATTGACACAGAGCCAGCCGCCGCGTACCGTGTACAGTGTCGAGTAAACGTATTCCAAAATTATAGCGAGCATCCTTTGGCGTAACCCACGTCATACGAGCATACATTACATATTTATGCGAAAATATGTGTACCAGTATTTTGGGGACATATTTAAATCATACGAGAACTTTGAGATTCAATGAGAAGCGCGTTTCTCGTTACAAAAGTTGACGTTCCTTACACTTTTCTTTCAGGGTTCCAGTTTGAATAAACATGATCGCATATTTCAAATTAGCATGGTACATTACGGTGTACCTTTTTTTTTTTATGACTACGAACTTTGATCTTCCCGATGCACTCGTTGCTAGTCGTATTGAAATGTTTACAATAATACGAGTCTCGGAATTTCTTTAAACGGAGCATAGGGTCTTGACATTCCCTTCGCGCGAAACAAATCGCAACTGCTGTGACGCGTTGGCTATTTTAATTCAATTGAACGTGTTTTGAAGTCCAAGGTTCGCGAAATTGGAAAAGAATATTCGAACGTTACGTGCAGCGTTTAATTATAAATATGAGCATCGTATTAATTCCGTGTTACGTCAATAACGTGCATTTACGTGGAATTTAAAAATACTTTTTATTCCCTCGTACCAACGTGTCCAATGTTGCACGAAGATTTAAAGTACGTTCGGTATAATTTGCGAAAATGATTATACGTAATACGTTCGTCTAATATTCAAAATGCCGTAATATCTGCGGAGTGCTTTATCTTTCTCTTTACATTCATCGCGAATTCTTCCACGGAAAAATACGCCGTTCCATAATTTCCGCGGTCCTATTAAACAAGAATTCTTCTCGAATAGCACAACGTTACCGTTCCTCCACGAATCGCGGTTACGTCGTCGATATAACGCGCGCATATTTCCTCCCTCGACTTTACCTTGTCTCGTTACATCACCCAGATTTCCATTTGCAATCGTTTACTCCGTGAAATGGAAGTCGTAAACTACCGCGTGGCCCGGAATTACGTGCAATTTAAAACGCAATGCCTTATTGAGAGATCGAGTGTCTCGCTTAACGAACTACACCCCGGCTCGCTTTCGAGAATTATTCTTTAACCCCCTCGCCGAAAACGGAATCCAACGAATTTACACTCGCGTATCAACAAATTTGCACCGCCGTCAGGCCGTTTTCACGCCGTACGGGTGAATAGAGGAATATTTCCACGGGATTTAAGGGGAACTATCTCGACCCGTTGTACGACCGCCTCCAGAACCCATCCATTCTTGGACGAATCGAGAAGTATCTCGGTGGCACGCAATAAAACGTATTTCGTCCTAGGGGGCACGGCGAATCGAGTGGAATCCTTCGCGAGTTCTGACGTCTCGAGATATCGACTACTCGATACCCTCCAGCCAATTTCCGGTGAGTCGCGTCTACCGTCTTTAGCCGGTGAAAACGTAAGGAAACGGGAAAACAACGAAGTCCGGAGGCGCGTCGCTGAAAAGCTCAGGAACGTCTCGCGCTAACGCGCGCCACCCATAAATCTGTCCAACTTCGAAAAATTCGAGCGTCAGTTTGGAATTGAGTGTGGAGGGGGGGAGGGTGGGAAAGCTCGAGACGTTCATAAATCGAACCTCAGCGTCGCGTTTCGAGGATGCGCGCGAAAGAGAATATGTTTTCTCGTTACGCGTAATCTTCCGTGACAGCCGTTCGTTGCTCTGCCGGGCGGAGGGATCGAAGGGCCAGTAGCGTTATCGTCTCTCAAGATTTCTTGGTAGCAGGGGGAGAAACTACCGTCGAGTGAGCGGTATCTCATGTTTTACCTCGCGTCGTGCAACGTCGTGTGACTATCACGGTACATTTGCCCCGTGTAACGGAAGGACGATTTTATCCGTACCGCTTCTCGCGGAACTATTTTCGAATCGGTCGGTTAACGCGTACGCGTCGCGAGAAAGCGGTTGTTCGAATTACAATGCGTGAAAGTGTTAGGAATCTTACTGCTCGATGGGTATAGCAAATGTAGTATAGTTAATTGGCATATAATGTAAAGCACCGCGCAATCGATCAAAACTTTTCTTCTTTTAATGCATTGGTAAACGGCGATATTCTCAAGAAACGCGGAAAATCGGAATAACAATGGGTCTGAAAATTTCATTATCAAGTTAAATATCCAGAAAAAACTATTCCGCTAAAAAAACGATTCAAACAAATTTCCGAGTGGGGTTACGCATCATCCCTGTTACTAACGGAAGGTCAAAGGTCAAAGGTATAATGATAACTTCACAATTTATCAAACATACGCTACGATCAGCGCGATGCGACGCAATCTTACCCCTGGCGAAAGCTGCACCGATGCACTTGGGGTTGCTGATAGTGTTGATGCTGATGATGATGATGATGATGATGATGATGTTGTTGCACGGAGTGCTGGGGGGTGGACCTCGGCGTCCCAGTTGGAGTTGGACTACCGGGGCTACCGATTCCCTCGAGGCCCCTCGAGAGCTTCAGCATCTCGGCGCCGAAAGCGTGAAGGGCGGACATCGCCGACGGCGGCGGTTCGCTCTCCGGTAACCAAAGTTCGTGGGTGTCCAGGGTCGTCAGTTCCGTGTCGGTGGAAGTTCCCGACGTGTGCTGGGGGGTACCGCCGCTTCCGGCCGAGCCCTTGCTCAGGAGAAAACGCTTCCAGGTGCCTCGCCTCTCGAGCCCTGAAAAACATTGAACTGCGCGTCATTCGAGATCACGTTCGCGTGGTCGAGCCAATTTCCCGTAATTCACTAAGTGTTTTTGACGCTTTTTTTTTCTTTTCTTTTTAATGCCCCGCCTTGTCTCGACAGTTCGGATCTTACGAGCGTCGATTATGTTTAATCGTACGGGCAGAAACGCTTGAGAATCGTTGAGATTTGGAGGGTACTCGATCAAATTCTTCGCAAAGCTTAGCTTCGATACTGAATTTTGTGTGATTGGTAGTTTTTTTCCGTGCCTTGCCGTATTTGAACGATTCTCCCATTTTACGAGTTCGAGTATCTTTAAACGTACCGAGCAAGATTTGAAAATGGTTGCGGTTACGAGCGTACTCGATAAAATTCCTCGCGAAGTCGTCCCGAAGCTGAATTCGAAATTCTTGTGTATTCCTTTACTTAAACAATTCCGATTCCGCGAGATTCCAAGATGTTTTCCACGTACACGGACCGGAAGGAAATTTAAAATTTACGCGGTTATGATCTCTCCCGTGGTAAAGTTGTTTGCAAAGGCTGCTCGATAAGGGTAGTATTCTTTTAGTAGATTCCAACGTCTTTGCGATCATTTATGGGTGGAACGGGCGGTTATAACGTATAGCCGTGCGTCCGTAAATCGCAAACGTGCACCCTCACAGTTTTATTTCGCATATAAATGTACTGCTACGAGATAGATAAAAGATTGAGGACCCGCGGAAGGAGAATGCGAGTGTTATATGAAATACGTTAGTCGTTTCCCCTGATATTCGTTCGGCGCGAAGAAAAAAAGGGAAGAAGAAAAAGCGACCGAGAGCCTCGTTCGCTAAGTTTTGTTTTTTTGTTTCCTCGAACCCGCTCACGCGGTTTCCCTTTCCGATGAAATTGCGGACCGACGAGAAGAAAAAGCGCCATCAACGTTATTTCCCCAGACCGTGTTTATAAATTCACGCTTGTTCTCCACGCGCAAACCATTTTTCTTTATTTCCCCTCCGTCTCATTCTCGATTTCTATCGAAACGCGCCACCTGTCTCGGGAGCCGGACGTTATCAGGAATTTCCGTTGGAAAATTTCGATCGAAATTTTCCGCAAGATTTAAATGTTTCGCCATCAGCCGCAACGGGGCGTTAACATACGTCGCGAAATAAATCTCGAAGGAAATTTCCGTACCGGAAATTCCCGATAGCGCGCCGCCCACTCTCAACGTTCGCGGGAACAGAAAAAAGTAGCTTCGCCTTCCTCGCGATCTTATCGGGAGACATTTAAATAATCCAATTACTACGAGAGAATGAAAAAAAAAAGAAAGAGAAAAACAGCCTTGGCGCGATCCGAAACTTTTACTATCTTCGTCCCTTGAGAAATTTTTCACATCCCGTAGACGTGGAAAAATCGTTCGTCCCGCGGTTTCTTTTTCACGGCTAAAATTAATCTTCAACTTTGGTTTTCTGAACGCCAGCCGAGCGAGAATTATTGATAAAAAGGATATCTCCCGGAGACGCGGAGACGAATCTAGCACCGACCACCTCGTACGTCACGCTCCCCCGATATCCGTTCAACGGCGTTAACAATTATTTATTTCAATTTACGACACGCGTCCCCTCGACCCCCGTGCGCGAATTTTTCGCGGCACAAAGGCGTGGAGGAGCGGCGCGCAACGGTTTCATCAACGGTTCCTCGGGCCAACGTAAATTTGACGCTGTCTTGGGACAAAAGGATTCCCCGGGGATTCTCGCCTCGTCGTTCTTCCGGCGGTAACCAACGTTCTCTGTACCGCCACGGTTCTACGGTTCGGGCTAGTCCTATTAAGTATCAGACTGAATTACTTCCTCGCCGAGCTTTTACCGTAATATACCGGGCGCCGCTGTGAGTTGCCAAAGTATATCGGTATACTCGCCGCTTACGCCGCCATGATTCATCCGTATCCGCGGATACGTTCATTCGTAAAATAATTCATCGCGAACGGGAGATCGTAAATGAGTTTTGGTAATTAAATGCTATCACAGGTAAACGCCTCTGCGTTATGTTATTGGGGATTTTCATGTTTGGGGAAAAACGTTGCGTATGGTGGTAGGGAGTAGATGAGTTAGGTAGTATTAAACATATGTATGCGTGTTCTTTGGTAGCGCCGGATATCGGAGGAATATGTATTTTTCATTGAAATTGTTTTCGATGTATTCTAAATGTTTAACGAGGCGTTTGCATACAAAGGTGATGCTTCGAAACAAATATGTTTAAAAAAAATATGACATTTTATATGTTCGGTGATTCTAAAACATTTACACTAAATATTTATTGATTCCGGAAGAGGGTGACCGAAGCAAATATTTACTTAACATCTCCTACTACCGCGAGTACGTTTCTGCGGAAAAGCTTCGTACGTTATAGATTCGCCAGTTCATTTCTTCTAACGCGAATGTTAACGATCAGGTACATTCGTTTCTCGTGAAGCTTGCGAAATGTGACACGCAACGTTTCCCCGGCCAAGTCTCCAGCTCCCTCGACATTTTCCATGGCCATCGGGGTCGAACCAACCGACACGTTTATCGTACCCGCGAGCCAGCCGTCTCGTGTTACCGGTATCTTGAGAAACTAATTATTTGCGTAATTAAATTGCAGAAATTAAGAGATCGGCGAAACAGGTTCTGTTTTGGAGGCTGATTTATGTCTACGAGCATACGCCCCTTCCGCATCGGGGATTCCCTTCCTGTATCGATTAATTTCTCTAAACGATTATTCGGCCCGGGCCCTTTTTAGCATACCGTGTCACGTCCGGGACTTTTGCATAATGGTCGCGCTATTTGCATATACTCTGTTTGGTGGGTCGCAGGTGCTCTTGTTTGTGCGCGTCGCTCGGGTAAAATTTCTTGTCATTGTGGCGAATGGGCGTAACTAGATATCGACGGGAAAGATAAGGGGTTGGTTACGTTCGTGATAGAAAAACATAGGAGTAAATACGCACAGGTGTACGATCTATAAGGTATCGTTCCGTGGAGGGAACAGTGGGGCAATTCGAAACGTGCAATTTTGCAGTGGTGTAATTTTTAAACTCTGTATTCGTTCAACGTTTCAAATAGGATAGTGGATACACATAAGTTTGCACTCCCTTTGCGTTGCGCTATGAAATATAGTGCGTTACAATACCAGTATAATATTATATTAGTTTCAAAATCGATCTCCTGTCGGGATTTTAAAAATGATAATTTTTTAAATTACGTCACTTCGCTATTAAGGAAACGATACCTGACAGATATATACCGTACATTATATACCAATGTTATATATAAATTTGTATATACGAGAGTATATATGTAATATTTTCCAAAACCATGCAAATGCAAAAACTTTACACCCTTGAACTCAGAAGAAACCATTGTAAATCACGTATTTTTAGTCGCACGTAATTTATTAAGTATTCTCGAACTGTTTACCTTACGATGTTTTTTATTCGCTAACTACGTAGGACAGAGTAACTATTTTTATAGGAATTAATTATGCTTAACCGGAGAATTTTGCCGTAGATCACCGGATGTATTCGTTGCTCACGCTTTACCCATTATCGCACGAGTTATTAAATTTCCCAAGCGGTTTAACAGCGCCGCCTTTAAGCGAGTGATTAAAAAATCGTAAAACATTCAAAAGGTTTTCTTATTCGAAACTGTACGTTTCGTCGGAGAATCGTGCCGAGCCAATTAACTTCGCAGCGAATACCATTTAAACTGTATGCTATACTCGGTACGCTTTATCGTAATACCAGTACTGCAATTTTCAATTAGAATGAAACGACATATTATATTCCAGAAAAAAGTACCATGCGCTACGTTATCGCTAACGTCGAACGATTAAAACGGTAATAGCATACTCGCTGCATCGCATTTACCCTAACGCGGTAATATTACGAGTTCCGTCGTAAAAGTCCGCTAGAAAATAATTTGCACGATAGAGAGATTGGCTAAAATTTTGTGCTCGTTTATCGGACCCTGTTTACCCGTTTCCTTAGATAAAGAGGGCACTTCTAATTTCTTCGAAACGCGAGGTTGATTAACCCTTATAGCGCCGAACAACGATATATCATTGTTGGCAACACTCGCGAAAAATGCCAACGACGATATATCGCTGCGCGTATGGTGGCCACCTTACTTTTTGCAACGCGAGAGAGCTCTGTCTCAAAGAAGATTGGAAATTCGTAGAGAAAAATAGTTCGCGGTAGGTGAAAATAGAAGTTTCGCGATTTAATATAGGGTTTTCCAGGGTTGAACGTTTGTCTTCCGAAATCAAATTTTGGAGTCACGGCGATGATAGAGGTCAGACTGCAACCCAGGCGCAAAGCGTCGGGTTAGATCGCGAAATTCTTCGTAATTGCATCGAGTGCACGGAACGAAAGATGAAGGGAGGAACGTCCGAGCTCGATCGGCGATAAAAACTGGGCGTAAGGACATGAATTATAGTGGTAATAAATCGCGGAGAAATTTCGATGAGTAGAACCTCGTTCTTCTACACGGAATCGCGTCTAGAATCTTTTCTTTCGCAAGGACGAAATTTTTATCTCCGATCCCGATACAATTATCGCGTAGCCAATCAGATCGCAGTTCTATTTCTACCAAGAAAGATTACATTTTCTTCTCGGAGGAGAAATGTATCTTTAACGTCATTCTGCACCACTTGCCGCTGCTCCTTTAACCACTTCGGATCTCGACCCTTTTTTAAATTCCATTTTTCGCAAATGCAAAAGTTCAATCTTATGTATTTGAATGGCTGTAAAATCTGATAATTAAGATCTCCCGATAGGTGTATTTTCTGGATAATCGTAATTAAGACAATCAAGATGTTGATACGTAAACTTTTGATTTATATCACTCCATAAAGAAAATTAAAAATGATAAGTATAGTAAATTTGTGGCGCTAGGAGTTAAAAATTTAAATATCTGGACACACGTGTTTTCTATTTATACTTGTCTTTACATTTTTTCACGGTAATATTAATAGTTGGAGATACCTGTACGACTTTATCGCAATACGCCAGAGGTTTAATTACTATAAAATCCAAGAGAGAGCAATTCTCATCGCGTACACGTCGTAGCGTGTACAGGGTTGAAGGCGCTTAATATCGACCAACGTGTCAATTCTTCGTGACCTTCTTTACCACTTTATAGGCACGCGAAAAGGGTACTGACTGGCGTGCGGCCGAGTTTTTCAGTTTCAAGTGCGATCGCCTAAGGCCGACTATCAATTTGCAATTTAAATTGGCCGATGCAAATTGTCGGAGCTGGAAGAGGCGTTGGTCCGCGCTCCAATTTATCGGGGCTTCGACTCGCGGAAGTTTCGGCACCTCCTTTGCCAATTTACTGTTCGACTTCTTTGTAGCGAGTTGAAAACGGGTAACGGCTGTTGAAAACTTGCCAATTGTCGGGGCGGCGTCTCGACGTTTCTTTTGCGGTCCTTTGCTCTCGACTTTTCTTTAACGCGTTCACCGCTGCTGTTCTTTCTTTTTTCCGGTGCACTTTTATATCTAACGAACCTGTTCGATTACCCTCCATATTGGATTTTACGTCGCACGGTACGTGGCGAACGTGCCCCCGTAGACATTTTTGACGTTCCCGTATTTGTCCCGTAGCGTTAAAATTGTCACATTTCGGGCGATACAGTGGCTCGCACAAATATTCAGACGCGTAATATTTTATCGCAACATTTTGCAGAATGCAAACGAATGGGTTTGGTGATATTCAAAAATTCCTAATGCTTAAATTAAGTTTGCGAAATGTTTCAGCCCGATCGATGCGTTCTGTAAAGAGTTACGATAAAATTTTCAATGTTCGAATATTTGCGCTAGCCAGTGTGTGGGAACATTGAACGCGCGAGTGTTCATTACGCGTACATCCAGTGTAAATTGACGCGATGTTAGCGGTACCGCAGCTCTTAAAGTAATTGTTAAATCTTCCAATTGATTTTCTTTTCTACTCCCGAACGTACATCGGAGCAATAACAATTTGTTCGGTTTAAGAAAGTCGAGAGCAAAGGACTAAAAAAAAAAAAAAATCAATACGACCCACGGCAATCCGGTAGTTTTCGGTAACCGTTATCGCCGAACCACCTTTAAGATAACGGTGGTAAGTTCTGCCATCGCTTTCACGACTTTGCTACGTTTTTAGTTTGCCCGCTGGCTTAATATTTGCCGTTGGCGTAAGCTCGCGAAAGGGATTATCCCGTGGCGTATAAAATGAAATTTCCAAACTGCTCTCGAAGCACCGCGCGCTGACTTCGAGAACGAGCGTGAGATACACACGTCGATATAACGGATCGAAGTAGGAAGACGTTCCAATATACGTGAATCGATAATTTCTTGCTCGCGAGATACGATAATTGTTTCGTGGTTGCGATTCTTGCTTCCTCGTATCTCTCTTCCCGAAAAAAAAAATTGGAGAAAAGGAGCGGCCCGCTAGAGGATTTTAAACTCGAGAGTATCAATTTCTTTTTACAACGCTCAGGGTCCTTCCCGCGGAGCCGAACAAAGAAGCCGGCCAAACTATAGTACCCTTAATCGCAATCTCGTCCGATTCGGGTCGTGAGAGAGAGCTCAGGAAATGTTACCAGATTACATCGAAATTCTCCGCGATGCTCTTTTGCCGGGCCCCTTCCGCCGTGGCGCCGGTACAAACGTTTATTTTCAACTCGATTCACTTCGCGTCGGATTAAAATGGTTTTTTTTTTTTTTTTACTTCGGAACAACGAAAGCCGTGATATCGCTTTCCGTTAAACATTATTGGATCCTAGTTCTTCTTACTTTGCTCGTACGGTTCGTGCCACGAACCACCCCGCGAATACCGTTCCAACGGAAAAGAATTTTAGCGAACCGATCTATCCAGGAATTTTGTAATCACCTGCATTGTTATGGTTGCGAGTACAACGATGCGCCGGGAAATATGAAATATCGCGAATGCTTAGAAGAAGAAGGAAAAAAAAAACTAATACCGACGTGCCAGGGTTCATTCATCAACGTCGGAAAAGAATTTCTCGTTTGTCAGTGATAATTCAGGCGCGAGAACAAAGGTACCGGCGAGGAACTCCCGAGCGTTGAAGGGAGAAATGGTGCTCGTATTTAGGTAGATTAACTTCGAATCGTTATGCAGATACTGGCTGTGTCACGAACGTTGATGAGCGATGAAATTAACTATCAGCGAAACGCGATGGTACCTTAAGGAACGAGAGTGAAGTACAATTTGTTTCAACTACTGAGATTGCAGCCCTATTTTCTTACCGTTTCTTGTCATAGTACAAATTTTGTTTCTTTTTTTTCATTTCAGTTAGCTTAATCGTAAAGTGCTGCCGAATCGCGCTTGAAATCTGTATATTTTGAAGTAGAATTTATAATAGAATGTTTGGGTTGAAATTCATTGTTGTATCGGCATTTATTAATATTCAATTGTAATTCCTTTCAATGGTCGAAGCAGGGCATTCAGTTTTATCGTCTTCCATTCTGAATCTTAGATATTTCAGGAATTGAATTAACTCCAGAGATCAAACTTTACGTTATATCATAATTTATTAAAAATTAATGATAATTTATTTCAACCCTCGAAGCAGTGTACTCAATTTCACCGTTTTTCATTTTTAACCTTATTTTTTCCATAAACTGGGTTCACTCGTGAGCTGAATATTCACAAGCGAACTTAAACATGTTTCGCGAAAAAGAATTATAAACCCCATAATTAGAAACTGTATCTGAAACGAGTAAGAATCATAATTAAAAACGGTCAAAATAACTTTGCCGCTTCTATTACACGTTTAAGCATGTTTATTACACGTTTAACCGCTGTACAAATTACATTCCGCACTGGCAATTCCAAATCAACCTGCACGAACGAGCGATTACGCGAATTAAAAACCAGAAAATGGCAAGAAAAAAGTAGTTCCACCGCAGAACCCCACGTAGAACTAAAGGATTACGCACGAAGTGCATCCAACGCCAAGAAACATTGACGAAGAATACGACGGTGATAATTCGTATCGTGGAAAAGTTATGATAGATTACGGATCGTTAATCTCCATCGAAGACCATCGTACGGGACTGTCGTGGGAAGTGCGATAACTCGATAACCCCTGCAAGCCGCAAAATCGGATTACCTCCGGGCGTTGCCGAAGAGCCTTTTGGGAATAACTTCGCGACGCTCGTTCGGGCGAAACGAATTCTCTCCTTTTTTCTTTTTCCTCCCCCCACTCCGAGATGGATTAAGCTTGGCACATGTCGAAAAAGCATATGCACTGATTAATCGATTTGCGACGAGACGGCAGCGGAGCGACGCGCATCTTCCCGATGATCGATGAGACCTCCGTCGCGATTTTCGCATTACGCAACGACACGGGGCGAACGAAAAGTTATTCGATGCGCGCTGAAATCTCGCGGATGTACGGTTTTAAACAAATACTTGTTTGTGTTCCATTTCTGACTGACGATACGCGGCGAGCTGGTTATTTTATCTGGGAAAGCTTTTCGATCGATGTTCTATTTTGTTGTCCGTGGTAGGAGCCGTACGTTTAATCCCCTCTGGTCGTTAATTAATATCAATCGATGGAGAGAACGAACAATTTAAAAAATACAAAATAGTAAATGTCATATGTTCGAGTCGAGAGTTTAGAAATTAATTAAAATTTCCTTGATATACATATTGTTCAATTATATTCTTTGAAATGATACGACGAACTTTTCTTCTCTTCGTATAATTCTTTAAACCGTTTATTCGCTATCCAGTCGTTAAAACAACGTCGGTTCCATTCGTTACTTAGTTTTCATTCTCTTTACACTGCAGGGTTAACGATCGCCGACACCGGCGAGGCTCTATTATTTTCGCACGAGCGTTGGCGTTATGTTGACGTTTCGATTAGAGCAAAGAAAAAGTTATCGTTTATGTACATCGATAGCCCGTACAACGTGCGAATGGGGTTAGTTTAATATTTCCCTTCGCGCTCAAGCGTGTACGAGGCTGCGATTTCATCGAATCCAGTTCCGTAAGTCGTATTCCGCATCGCTCGAAGTTTCAAATTGTATTTTCGTTTTCGCCGTCACCGCGATATCACCGCCGAAATCGATCGACGCGCTCTTTGTGGTACGCCGAAGCGAATCGCGTTTGTCGGAAACGCGATAAATTGTTGCTCCCGCATTGTCGAAGAATCGCGATAAAAGGCGGCTATTTCTTCTTTCTTTGTCCCGTCCATCGACGCAACTCGTAGAGTTTTATTGGGCTTCGTAAAAACTCCCGATGGAGGGCGACGCGTACTAAGGAGGTCGACGTACTCAATCGCAAAATACGTGTACGCGTGTACGTGACATTTTTCAACGAATTTCTATCCAATAGAAACGTTACAATCAGCGACGATAATCGAAACACGAGAATTATCGCATCGGGATTCCTCGCAAATAACGCGGAGCATATTTCACGGAGTCCATTTAATTTACAACGGCATGCGAGCTGGACGCCTCGATGGAGCTTTTAAACGCAGAGGTTCCCAACCCCACTGTACGACGTGGTTTTGTTAAAAGCAAAGAGTTTTTCTTAGGATTAAGTTTGTATTGAAAAATATAAATACAAAACGTGTAAATGGCATATTTTAATCGCATCAAAGTTGCAGTTCTACAAAGCTCTTTTAACCACACGTGCATGCCGAAATAGATGCTTTCGTATGCGGAATTTCACTTCTCGTGCGCGCAATGAATTACTCGTTAGATCTTTTAATTGCGCAACGCATTAGCCTGTATTCTAAAAATGCCTGATGATACTCATTACATTTCATTCGAAGTTGAGAACCGCGGATTTTCAGGAATATAACCTTTATTCAAATATTTATATTTATCAGGCTTTTAAACATTGCGAATTCGGTATTACGGGCATATGGGTGTTACGAATAAAAAAAATTGCACGACAAAATTGCAACTGTCGTCCGGAGAGTTGGGGGGAGGGGGAGGTGCTCGTATACGATATCATGGCATCGGATTTTAACTAATTCCAAGGAAAGTGGGTCGGTTCTCTTGTCGCAAACGTTTATTTCAATGTTTGTCCCTTGATCGTTTCAAACCTGCGCCTCTCGTTCCCTTGGCAATGCATTTACGTCTGTACGAGGATCTTTATAAATATTCGTGGGACAAGGATGCAATTAAGTCAATTCCAATGAATATTTAACGGAGTACTTTGAACTAACTTCTGTTGAATAAACATTCCCATAGCATTCCTGGCGACGCTTTCAAGCAATATTTAAAGGACACAATAGAATGTTTATCCTTTCGGCACGGATACACCCAAAGAAATCGCGCCACGATTTTCTATTGTTCCTGTTATTATAATCTTTCACGCCATGAAGTTCGATTAATCATTGAACTGTACAGTTTTAAGCCATAAAGCTAATTCATTATTAATCCAGTACTCTGTTAACCTGAAGGCTTGATTCATTATTGAATCATATTTGTTTCAATCATATACCTTCGCCCGTTATTAAACCATAAACAATTTCAACCATCAAGCCCGATTCGTTATTAAAGCATAAGTATTGAAATCGTACAGCCCGATTTGAGATTGAACTGTCGAACCAAACGATACTCGTTAACCGATGGAAATCAATCTCGACGACTATCGACTATGAGTCGACGGCGAACTATATACTACGTCGACTATAGCCCGTCTCGAGTGCGAACGGAGAGAGTCTGGCGACGTTCGACCATATCCAATCGTCGACTATACCGAGTTTCCCACGATTCAAAGTGTTAACGCAAAACGGATTGGCGTCGTTAATGTAACGGGTCAGTGTACCGGTGATAATACACTAACCTCCCGGGGGTGCGCCTTGCGGGCCACCCAACCATTCCGAGGACCAACCTGTAGTTCCGCCGCCGATATTCTGTCGTTGCTCCGCCAGTAGCCTAACCGTCAGGGCATACGTGAGCAGCATCACGCCCAGCGGTATGTAAAAGCAGATTATGCTGCCGATCAGCTTGTAAAGTGGGTCCGGTATCTGGCAAACGCCGTCGACCAACACGTCCTCCTGCAACAGGGTTAAACAAGATTATGCACTCAGCGTGGCACGATCTTCGATTTTACCTATCCCGAAATGCTTTTCGTTTCGTTCTTTTTTGTATCTTTTTTTTTTACGCTCGGTTGCCGCGATATTGCGCGCGTGATTTATTTACCGCCCGACGAGGTGTGTAAATCGCAATTAGAGCGCGGAAGTTCATGCTTACTCGTTTTTTTTTTTTATGGGAGATCGATAAAGGAACGGGAGTTGGGCAGAAATTTCTTTCGTCGTTGGAGGGTTTGAAAAATTTGCGTTTTTTTTTTAAATATACCAGGTGGACAATTGACAATTATCACGTTACGTGGCTTCGAAATTGTAGAAGTCGTAGATAATTTTGCTGAACTCATTTGGGACTGATTACACGCCTTCTGTTTAATGCATTTCCTAGCCAATGAGACCACTTACGTGATTATGAACAAAATGAAAATTTTTGTTCTTGGGATCGTATTAAAAATTTTTTGGCCTGAAATGGATTATTCTATTTTCTCAACAGAAAAGAAGTATTGATTTTGCATAAACAGCGACAGTCCGATCGCAATCGTTATGCTATTAATCTGCTTCTTAAATCATAGAAACTCGTTTAACTCTCGAATACATGATACACAAATTTTAACTACGCTGAATTCGGTACGGTTTACACTGTCGTTACAACGACCGAGTACCCGAGAATACGCGGAATCAAGAGACCAGATCTTGTCTCGGGCCAACTACAAGTACGCTGGTATACTTTGCGTAGAAAATTGCGTACGTCGCAGAGTCGTTAATGTTAATATTATGATATTACCAGCGAACGTACAAAGTGCCACGCGCGAGAAATGAACTCCACGGGGAAAGTGTCGACAGTGTTTTGTTACGCGAAGATACTCGACACGACCCGTGGGTACCTTAACGCTTCGCGGCTTTAGTAGCTCGCAGCACCTTAAGTTTACTAATAGCAAGGTGCCACTGAATTTGAATAACAACTCTATTAATATTTGTAGGATCGTTTAATGGAAGTACATTTAATTAAAGAAAAGCCCTGTGTTTTTCCGATTCGAGTTTTGATTTCAAGCGAGTCGTCCACGAACTCTCTCCCCACATATTTATTCAACCTTTGATCGTACAACATTCGAGAATCGAAAGCTTCTCACAGACGACTCCGCGGATCGTGATACCGATAACGAAGCGCTTATTTATTTACGTATTTATTAAATCCCCTTTATCTCGTATCATATTTGTTACTCCCGCTTCATCATTACTAACACGCGATGTATGGACCGTGACTCGAATCCACGTCTGTCGCGTACGAATGCCCAGTTAATCATATAAATATCGTCACATTATATAAACAAAAATATAAAGCAATGCTTCCCTTGCGCGTCGCAGGTGCTACGTTATATTATTATTAACCGTACAAAGGGAACCATAATTACGTGGTACACAAATTTGAGCTACGACGTATTTTGCCACGGTTTACCACGATCGAGTACGCGAGGATACACCCTGAATATACTTCACATCGAAAATTTGCGGTCCACGGCCTATTCATCGGTTAAGCGGTTCCCGTCGTTTCGACGTTGATCGTTATTCAGCGACGATGACCCCAACCTTCGAATCCTTCGTTTTGTTTCAGAACACCCGAACAGTGTCCCAGCGTGGTGTCCCTCTTGGCGGAGAGTTACAATCCCCACGTCAGGTACGGTGCCGCGATGGCACTGGGCATCGCTTGCGCCGGTACAGGGCTGAAGGAGGCCATAGCTCTGTTGGATCCGATGACGAACGACCCCGTGAACTTCGTACGTCAGGGTGCCCTGATCGCCTCGGCGATGATCCTTATCCAACAGACTGAGGCTACTTGCCCGCGGGTCAAGGACTTTCGAGCGCTTTACGCCAAGGTCGTCGTCGACAAGCACGAGGACGTTATGGCGAAGTTCGGCGCTATCCTGGCGCAGGGCATCATCGACGCTGGTAAGTTGGGACATCGTTGAACGGCCCCTCGACGGAACGTTCGGCGAACTTCTTACACGGCGCGCGTTGTCGACGAGAATATAATACCGGTAGTCGGTCAAAGGTCTTTCGACGTCGTTGTCCGTCACTCGCTCCCACGCGTGAGGGGATTTATTAATATACCACCGATCGAAATCGGGTGATTCGTCGCATATTATTTCGCGACGCGGAAGATGGTGGCTTTTTCGTACGCTTGGGTGGAATAATCGAAGGTTTTTAAATGATTGTTGATTTTGTTAATATTTCAATTCATTTTGTACAGGATTAATTATAATAGTTTTTAAATGGAACAAGACGGTCAGTTGAGAAAGTCACATTTTAATTGTCCAGATCTAAATCGCAAGAACATTTTTTACATGACCCCTTTCCAAAAGTGATAAGTTTATTTTAAAAATTTCTACAACCAATTACGTTCGAATACTTTGTAAAACGGCTGTATTAAATTTTAGCAGTTTACATAACTGAAACGTGCGTTCGTGATCTTCGCAGTGTTATCTCAGGTAGTCTACATATATTGATCTTTCACTGGTGATATCGAATTACATTCCTTTCTTCCGAATCGTGAAATTACATTCAACGCGCTTCGTGAATTTTGATATTTCGCCGATGCACGACTGTAGTGTAGAGTATTTTCAAAAACACCGATCTCCGTGTACCTCCGTTAACGGTGACCGTTGTTTATTCCAGGTGGTCGTAACGTGACGGTGTCCCTGCAGTCGAGGACGGGTCACACCAACATGCTGGCGGTGGTCGGTGCTCTGGTGTTCACCCAATATTGGTACTGGTTCCCCCTGGCTCACTGTTTGGCACTCGCTTTTACCCCGACCTGCCTAATTGCTCTGAACGCCCAGCTGAAAATGCCGAAGTTGGAGATTCGCTCCAATGCCCGTCCAAGCGTATACGCTTATCCAGCACCCTTGGAGGAGAAGAAACGCGAGGAAAGGGAAAAAGTCACCACGGCTGTCCTCAGTATCGCCGCCAGGGCTCGTAGGCGCGAATCCGAGAGACGAGCTCGCGATACTCACGAAAAGATGGAAGTGGTCAGTTCAAAGAGATATTTCTCGAGTACTTTAAACATTTTATTCTCGACACTTTGCCTCCGATTCTTACGCGTAACATTTAACGGAGGTTTTTGAGTTTTGTCTTTCCTTTTCCCTTGGCGCCGATCCATACTTTATTTTTATTGGACGTAACGTTGGGCAGGGGACAATTTTTTCGGCACATCGATCAATCGTCCGATCGAACAATGCTTCTGCCTCTCGGAGCGTTCCTCGATTCATCTCTGTCCTTTAATTTTTGATCGCAGGACCCTCCCGCGGTGGAGGCGAAGGACAGCGCCGAGGTGAAGGAGTCGCTGCCGAAGGAGAAGGAGGAGAAGAAGAAGGAGAAGGAGGAGAAGGAAACGAAGGAAACTAAGGAGACGAAGGAGCCGAAGGAAACGAAGGAGACAAAGGAAACAAAGGAGACAAAGGAGACGAAGGAGAAGGTCGAGAAGAAGGGCAAGGACGAGACCGAGAAAGGGGAGAAAGAGAAGAAGGAAGCCGAGCCTAATTTTGAGATCCTTCAGAATCCCGCTCGTATTCTGCGGCAACAAATGAAAGTAATTCAGCTGGTCGACGGTAGTCATTACGTTCCTGTCAAGGACTTGCAGATCGGCGGAATCGTTATGGTGAAGCACATTCAATCCGATAGCGAGGAGGAGCTCGTGGAACCGGTAGCCGGTGAGTGGACTCAAGTTTTTACCCAAATTCTCTATCTAATAACTTCGGGGGAAACGCGAATAGGTTCCTGATTTTTTTCCGAGTAATGCCGTAATATTAAGTCTCTGAATAATATGCGTTCAAACTTTCACGAAATTCGTACCGAGAAATCATTTGGTCGATTGCGATATGATTTTTTAGTATAATTGTAACCACGCGCAAATGTGTTACGAGTAATAGAAAATTCGACGACTTTCTGGTAGTATTTACGATTTCAAAATGACATAAAAGTATCATTAGTGGAGATTTATTTTCAATTTTTGCCAATGCTTTAGACGAGGATCGTTAGTATCGCGAAATTAGTCGTGTCATCGACAAACTTTATCTATCGTATCGAACGCGATACGCATTATTATTCTCGTTACTTTATCGAGTAATTATTCATCTCGATCGTGGAATTTATTTTCCCCTCGCTACAGCTCGCACGCTTCACGCAACTGCGCGCAGTTGCTTCGCGGGTCGATGTAGGTAAACCCTCTAATCACGACCAATTCGAATAGAAGATTAAAGTCAATTTGGACGGAGTTGCGTTACCAGTAAACGTCTGCCGTCGATAACGGTGAGTTACCGTTATCTCGCCATCGATCAACTCTCTGCTGTGTTTCAGCTTTCGGCCCGAAACCCGACGAGGAGAAGGAAGCGGATCCTCCCGAGCCCTTCGAGTACACCGAGGATTAAAGGTCGACGTGACGCGCGAAGATCCAATCACGTTTCATCGTCGTAATGCAATTCGTTCGTCCTCGTATACGGAGATGTAGCTCAGAATTTTTCGCCGGACGAACGTCGAACTGTCGCACCCTTCCTTCCGACTCAAGCGCGTCGCACTGCCGCGACGCTCTACCTTTTCTATACATACGTATGCGTCGTCGTGTTACCAATCGCTTCCCTTAGGAACCGATTTCTCTCTAGGCTCAATCGAGAGATGTCTCTCGTCGAACTCGTACTGCGTTTTTCGATTTTTAATAAATATCTGTTGCTCGATCGTCAATGCTTGTTGATTATTGCAATCTCGTATCCCTTGACCCATGCGTTGTTATCCTGACGGGACGTTCGCCGCCTGAACGATACGTTTTTGCGCGCTATAAAGCGAGCGAGGAAAATCTAGAAGAGAATTTTCATTCGATATTTCTTGTACGGTATCGATCATGTTGGTTTAACCTTTAAACTTCCGAGCGGAAGACTTTCAGTCCGTACCAATTTGTGTTTTCAAATAAGTTCGTAAATAATCATTTCCCCTTATTTTTCCTTGTAGTCGATTTTTATTGCAAATTTCATACAAGTACAAATTTTGTTGCGAAACGCAAACATTGTTACCTCCTGTTTATGATACATATAAAAATGAAAATATATGATTGGTTATTTTATTATTAATTAAAAGGTTTGTTGTGCATTATTTCGTACAATGAACTGAGAATTCCTTCCGAAAAACAACATTTCTTTCGTTATCGATTATTTCGCCGATAGGTTTAGTGTTAAGTGGATCACTAGCGATACACCATACTGTTCGGGAATTAACACTACGAGGGATCGTATACGAAAATAGAAATCGAAACCACGTTTATTCCCCGATTCTTAATTATGCATTATAAACTGTTGCGTATTAAATAGACGTACGCCTGATTACACTGGTCCGCGAAGAAAAACGAGCGAAAGTTCGCAATGATATTGTAACAGTGTTGCAAGAATTATTTCTATGTTTATTCTGACGTTGTTCGTAAAAGTTATTATTGAGGTAATTGTTGAGGTTATTATTGAGGTAAATTCTTTTTCACCACCGGTAACATTTCTGTAGTATTATTTTAATTGGAGAATGCAACGAACGGTGGTGCCAAGATGCGGGTCGTGGTTGGCATTCGAAAATATTGCCGAATATTTATTTATTGTCCGACTAGAATTCAATGCTGGTACGAGTGCACCGTAAATTTTAATTTTTTTGATTTCGTCCGAACTGCATCCTTCTCGTTACGACTAAACAAAAACAATTTTAATGAATTTTTATGGAACAGAGAGAAAACGTTAATGATCTCGCGCCGTTGTTAACGTTTTCTGAAATCTCAAGCTACCCTTGCGTTATTTAAACCCAGTTTCTCCGTGACACCTGACGATCGTTTCTACGAGTTGAGTTCGATTACCTCGCGCCGTTCTATTTCCGCGAATATTTCATCGAGACTCGAAGTTAAAGGTGAAGGTGCGAAACTCCTCGAAAGCTATCCGGGGGGAAAAACACAAGTGCCAGGGTAAGTACCGCGCCAACGTGGTCTCGTGTAATTTTCAGCACTGGAGTAACGTAATTAGGAATTACGGCTGCGGTTACCCGAGACTGCTTTGAGCCTGCGACCCCGGCATCGGTAAGTTCATTTGTTTTATAAATATATTAATTTTTTTTATCGGTCTATCGATCGTAATCGCACCGTAATTACACGCGTAATTGCGAATTTCGTACTAATCAAATTTGTAACTCGTATACGCAAGCGTTGGAATACTTTTGCGAGCTACTGTACGCGCATTTGTATTGTTATTTTAAAACTTGGAACAGTGTTTACGACTCTCGTCGCGCTGGCGAAGTACGTCGAACTGGAAATACTTTGCGACCGGTTTTCCACAGTTTTGCATTTAAGAATTTCCCGTTCGAGCTTTGCACTTGGCCGAGGTACGGTTCTTTTAAGTTTGCGTGTTGGTAGTATTATTATTTTGGACGTATTAATCTCCGAACGGCCGAACCAGAATAATTAACGGCACACGGTTCTCGAAATTGGGCGGTCGATTATACTTTTGCTTTGAGTTAAATTGTCCGTTGTAGCGAATTTGATCAAATCCGATGTACATTTGTCGAAATATATGTACTGATAATATAATTTGTTAGCTTCAATTTCATTATGAATGTGTACGTGTGATGAAATCAAAAGAGATTCATATCTTCTGTTTTGACTAACGTAATTTTGGCGAAGTTAGTAATCGACCGTATTAATTCTGCAATAGTATGTAATCGTTTCGTGTTATTATCTGTTTATTATTTTCTCTTAAATCTTAAAAACGTGTATTAAAGTGGAAGGATTAACTGATATTGATAATATTTTAAAGGTACCGTGCCATATTTATTCAACGCAATTGCCCCGAATTGTAACGTGATTATTTATTCATCTGTTTCTCCAAAACTTACTTTCCGCCTCTTCGTATATTTGCAGAATGTAAATAAGTTATAAATCCCAACTTTACGGATCGTTACAACTGACTGGAATAGACAAAAAAGTAAATGTAAAAAATAAATGTTTCCCTGAAAAATAACGGTCGCAAGGATGTCGTACTTCGTTTCAACATTCCTTCGTTGTTTTAACATTCCGCTTAAAGTACAGGTATGATACAGGGTTAAAAACAGTGCAGCCGGCGGATTCAGACGCGCGGTTAAAAAACAATGGATTCTGAAAAAAAAAATGAAGAGATTGCAAAGTTATTCCCTCACACTGCCCGTACACTTCTGCTTTTACAACTCGAGCGAAGCATATAAATTTGGCGTAAAATCTCTCTCTCTGTACCGAGCCTTGTCACTTTACGAAAATTTCCACCGCGCTATGTTTCGCGGAAACATTTGTTTATCCGCGACGCTCGGTCGAGCCGCACCGGTTAATCTACAAATGCCAAGTTGCAAACCTTTCTCCCGCGTTAACCGTACACCCGTACAAATCGAATTATCTTTCCGCTTCGCGTGAGAAACCGCCGCATTTCTGACAAAAAGACTCCTATACCTTTACTCGCGTGCATCGCGGAAATACATTTTCTATTTCGGAAGTGCCGATTCGTTTCTGCGAAACCGAGATTTCGTTGCGAGGCAAAAAGAAAAAACGGATATGGAGATTGCACGATTCAAACCTGCAGATAGTACACCAGCGCGTTGCGGGCATTACGATCGATTGTTTATACCGATAAATTTCCAACGCCGTTGTTTCTTCGCATCCTTCACCGCGTTGAATTCAAAGAGCCTCGAAAGCATCCATTAAGCCTTTGTTCGCGTAATAACAAACGCGTATGCAAAATGTGCGGCTAAAGGAGAGCGAAATTACAGGTTCGCGTAAAAAAAGATGAGTATAATCGTCGATAAAAGTAATAAAAGCAGCTCTCTGGTTCCGTGTAACATCTATTTCGTAGTTATTTCGTAGCACCGACAAACAAAAAAAATGATTTGTAGTGCGCCAAAATTATTTTGAACAGGAAACGGGAGAAGCTCGTTTGTTTGCTCCATCGCATTCGAACGTACGAAAATCCAAATAATACAAATGAAATACGAACTTTCGAACGAATAAACTTCACGTTCGCTCGTAACAACGCGAAATGTAAAACTGTCGGTGGGAAACGGGACACTGACAATTATTATATAAAATGTGTAACGGACAGGCAATTGTTAGTCGCATGATTTACGAGAATCAGTTTAACAACGAAATCGCGTTGTAAATCCGTGAAAATTACGCGTCGGAGAAAAAAAAGAGAGCGCTATCGCGCAATAGAATTGGAAAAATGGATTCGCGGAACTGACGGACAGGTAATTCGGAGGATTACGCGTGCATTACGGTGAAGCAAGGGAGAATCGAGAAAACGTGGAAAATGTAACCCGGTACGATACGCACAGGGCGCGGGACGCTACGTTTAGCCCATTACGCGGTACGATATTGATTCACAAATGATTACGGATCTACGCGTACAGCCAATTACTTCTGAAAGAAGGGGGATGACGCGCATTGTTCTGCCGCGGGCTTTAACGTCAGGCCTGTAAATTGAAAGGACAGTGCGATTAACAATACACGGCTTGATTGCACGCTCGTATTTTCGTCCAGCGAACCGACGAGTGTTCGACTGATTTTAATGACTGCCGTCGTGGGACAAGAATTTTTAATAACGCGCCGATATTGATAAAACAATGACGCCGTGGCCGTTAAACGCTGCGATTGTGCGGGGACAAACAAACGAGGCGAAGAAATTAATATTAGCAGAATTTTTTTGTAATACCATTCGCGCGAATCGCTGTAAAAATGTATACTCATCCCAGAGGTTCGTTGAAAACTCACGGAGATTTGTGGAATACCGAGTAAACCGTAATTATTTCGGGGCATTCAAAACGTTGGGAAATCTCCACTGAGCCCGTGGTAATAAGGAATTAATTCCGTGATAGCAGAATTAATTTTTCTAATTTGTGCGTCAATGAAATTTAGTTCAAAATAAGCTTTGCGTTACTTTTGTGGCGCAGAGTTAGTTTACACTTGTTTTTATATCTACAGAAATTTTTAAAACAGTTTTTAATATCCCATAATTAGAAATGCACTTTTAGGCGCACCATGTGGAATATTTAATCATTGTGGTTGTATTTGTATAGAGTAGATATCATGCATTTTTTTGCGAATTGCCGATAATAATGGTTAATAGTAGTATGTATTACTGCTAGAATTATACTTTTTCGTATTTAAAAATATTAAATTTAAATGAAAATCTGAAATCAGTAAAAATGAATGATTCCACCGTTAACATCTCCGGAAATGATATCCACCTTACGAACTCAAATATTAACAGAAATGTACGCATTTCAATGTGCTTTTGAAAGAGTTATAAAATTTCATGTTATAATCATTCAAACGGCGAGGATAGACGTAAAACTTCCAGCGGGATACTTTTAACGAGCCCCCAGGTGCGACGCGCGAAGATGCATCTCGTGTAAATTTCCGAGCAAACAAAATAAATACCTATCTCGTACCTCCGCGCGTGCCTGACCCTGGGAGGTTGTTAATACCGCGCTGCGATTGGTCGTACGATTCTACTTCCCATTTAAATACCATCTCGACGTTTTCGACCAGGAAACCTTTAACGGATTTTCACCGTTGCACGTTTACCCTTCGCTGCGAGCGGTGGTTCACTTAATTTGAAAAACTGCCGTTCAATACGCTTCGCTTCAAAACCACTGGGAATCTTCCTCGCGAAGCGTATCGAACTTCTATAATTAAAGTGCGATGGGATCGGCGTGGCGCATTCTTGCGAGGAATTAAAGCCGCGAGATGAGATTCTCGCGAAGCTCTTTAAGATTTTTGCATCAAAGAATCTCGGGCAACGAAACCTTAAATCCTACCGACACGTTTCCTCGCCGCTTGTTGGATAAACGCTTCGCGGTCGATATAAAAGCGGGTCTACAAATTTCGTGGTATTCAAATGTACCACCACGCGGAACGAGGTGAAATGCGAGGTAAATTCAAGATAAAATTATAATCAATTAGACCAGAAAATTAGCCCCGGGGATAACGTGAAATTTTGCATATGGAATACACTGCCCACGTGTTTCTTTTTTTTTTTGCATATGTAGGTACCTGTTTTCTTTTTCTAGTGCCGGTAAAAAGATTTTTCAAATTACGTGGCTAACCGATGTAAAATTCGGGCTACTACCAGGACCGTGCGAAACTAATTTTGCACCCGGGGCAAATAGGACCGCTTATCTTCCTCCCAGTAATTTCACGAAGTAAACGACGCCGTGTGGATGTTAAAATTATGAAACACTTTTTTGTTTTTATCAGAATTAGATTATTTTTTCGTCGGCAACGGAAATGCAAACTACCGCGCGCATTGATTACGGGGAAGGGACGCGAAATATTATTGTGAACTGAAGCGGTAAATTAACTTTACAAATTCATTGGCATTTTAACGACGCCGCGTGTAAAAGCCAACTTCAAATGCATTTTTATTCATGACTACGAGCAGATCGTTTACGCGGTTTCTTTCAAATTTTTATTTAATTCAGACTGTAGAGACACGTTTCGCGTGTGAACTGTAAAGTAGCAGACTGCCCGCAAAGTAAATCATGAATTGTTTATCCGAGAGCAATTAACCGGTTGTTTAGTATTAACAAGTTAAGTAATCGACCGTATTAATTCAATTGAAAAGCGTATTTAATTATTTAGCGTTTGTTATCTGGTTGTCAGAAAATCAATTTTTAATTTTAGAACACTCATCAAAGTCACTTTGGCATCAATAACGGTTTGTTCTGCTACTTGGAAGAAAGCTTTCTCGTCATCGTCGACAGGCGAGAAAATTAATTCTTGAATGTAGAGAGACACACACGAAGCGGCCTAATAATAGTCGCGAGAAACCTGCGATATTCAAATGTTCCCGTCGTTATGATTTTCCGTTTTATTTCGGAAAAGGAAGATTAATTGCACGAGACGCGTGACAGCGCGGTAAATATGCCACGTCACCTGATTTTACTTCGGTAATTCCGAAATAATGGTTTCGGGACTCTTCGCAAGAACGTCGTTGTAATAATATCGTGACTGGATATTCGTTACGGCACGCTTTACTTTGAGAGAGAATTTGTTTAATTTGTATTATCAGTTGCGTCGTGTTTACGTTTCCAAGGGACGCGTTGAACATCCAGGATTAACATAAATCCAATACAGCGAAAATTAGTCGAATTCGATGCCAGCTGAGCAAACTTTAAAAGTAATTTATGCCGAACGAGATTTCGTTATTAATCGAAACCACGATCGTTTAGTTGAACGCAGCGGCGCCATAAACACGAGGCTCTACCTGTTCCATTTAATCCAGATTCACGCTACTGCGGTTTCATTGAAATTTTATTCGTGGAAATCGAATTTTTCATCCTCGATCGTTCATTTTACGCGTTTTCAAGTGCACCGAGGAATTACGTGTCTCGAATCGAGCGGATCAAATGAAAAGCTGTTTGCGCGAAACTTTTGAAATTTCTTCCGTAAATCGCGAGCAGAAATAGAGATTTGCCTTAATGCAGTTTCGAATAAGAACTTCGTCTTTTCTGACGTTAAAGGTGCTCGCGAACGCTGGCGAAAACGTGCGAACGATTTGTACACCGAGCGAGGAACACAAACTATTATCGACGGGTTTCCGAGTTTCTTGTAACTTCGTAAGGTTACTTTTTAGCCGCACGGATTGGCGAGTTTGGATTTTGAGAAAAAATCTTACGCGAACGACTTTGCTAGTTTTATTGGTTTTTAAATCGTTAACCGACTCGGGGAAAGAGATATAAAGATATTATTTGATGTTTTGAAAACAAATTTAGAAATACGTGTTAATAAAAATGTCATACAATCATCTTCAGATTTTTTTCTCCCTTCGATTTTACTGTAATTAAACTTTTCTCCGGTAATTTTCTCATCCCCACGAGTTTTGCACTTACAATAAAGCACGTTTTTTTTTAATACGAAGTACTCCGAATACGATGCTCTTTTTAAAAAAAGAAAAGATGAAATTAAAAATCGACTCCAGAAGTTTCTACGCAGAACCCGGTAACGTTGATTTAAAATTCAATAAACCAGAAGTTACTTTCAACCTGCTATGGTTCATTGAGAGGCGATTAAATTAATATCTAATATGCCGCCGCGTATAAAATTAAAATTCACCGTAGTCTGATTATTTCTCGGTGAAAGCATTATTTCCACTTCGACTTATTTTACGTCCACCGTTAGCTCTTACGAGAGATCGGCTTTATGCCTCAAACTTTGTTATTTTAATACTCGTAAATAAGGTTTGATATTTTTTGCAGCGGGACTCCCTTTTGCCAAGTGTCTCCCACCTGTGCAGTTTATAAAACTCACAGCGAAACGCCGACAACTTAATCGGCCGTATTTAAAAAAAATTCTAAAAACTGTCCGTTCCCCGGGTACCGGCTTTTTATGGAGTTTCCATTAAACCGCGGCGGAAACGCGTGAAACGTTCTTACTTCTTGGCGAAGTACGTTTCGTGCTGCACGTAAAGCGCACGAAACGCCTATCAACCTATTTTTCTTTTTTAGGAAAGAAATACAATCCACGTCTATAAAACTTGAAATACGTTTAAAACCGCTCTTTGCATCGATTCGGAGCTTTATGAATGTTCGATACGAATGTGGACTGTATCTTGGATGGTGGAAAACAAGGCGGAAAAATTATTCGTACACACATGCGTTTAATTAGAAAACCAATAACAGTAGATCTTATTCAAAATGATGCTTCTCTTTGTTTAGTTTCATTCTGCTTCCCACCCCAGATGTAAACAACGAATACGAGACCCAAGAGTCTCGTAGTGATAATAAGTGGGGAGGTAATACTCATCAGTTTCTATTTTGATTCCCCGCTTCCACTCGGCATTTTTGTTCCAAAACTTTTTATCATAAAGTTACAAGATGCGAAAGATCTTTAACTTTTATCCACTCGTCCGCGAAAAGTGCACTTACCAAATCGTCTCGCGACGTTAAAGAGATTAGGAGATCCATTTGACCTCGGTTCAAACCGATTACGAGGATATAAAATTTTCATTCGATAACATATAATACGATTAACATCGAATTGCACGAAATGCGTCTCACCTTCGAGTACATTAAGCTGAGTGGTAAGCTCATCGCGAGGCTGAGTAGCCAGACGAAGACTATTTTCAGCGTGACCCTTCGACTGGTTTTGTTGCGACCGAATTTCATGGGATAGCGCAGACTCAGGTATCGGTCCACGCTTATGGTGCACAGGTGCATTATGCTGGCGGTGCAAAATAGCACGTCCAGGCAGATCCAGGCGAGACAGTAGCTTGACGGTAGCGGGAAGTATCCTGGAAGCAGAATGATTTTGCGTTTTAGAATCGTACGAGCGAAATATTTTTATGCCCCCGGGAAATATGATTCGTCCAAGTTTTAATTTCATCCAATCGTGGCACGACGTTCTACGATAATTGTACGGAAAATGTACGCGACGATCGTTCGTAAAAGGTAATGATATAATAAAATAATTACAAGAGTATTTTAAAACTGGATCGGTACGAATTATTAGAAATTTGAATTGCGAGTTAATACGTTCCTCTATATTAAATCTTTTGTTGAATTCATCCTAAATAAATGGAAAAGATCAATTAATTTTTAGTGGAGGTACTATGAACAGTTTCAGTATTTTACAGGAAGCATTAGAAAAATATCATTGGTAACATTAACATTATTAGCGAATTCTGCCCTGTAACAACGAAGAATCAAATATACACCAGCTTATAAATGCAACACAGCGGTACGATACTAAATCAAAAGATAAAATTAAAATCAAAGTAACGTTAAAATTAATATAATATTCCACGTTTGGCTCTGCGCGGCGATTGTTCGAAACAATATTCAGAACTGGAAAACAATTCAATATTATCGCTGAAAGCATTGGTTGTAGAAAATGCACGGTTAATTGGATCGGTATCGAACTAATTAGTATTACGCTTTATATCGAGTGACGTAAAATAAATAAAAATGAATGTCTCTCGTCATCAGATACAATACCGATTAAGTGACGCGTGTATAGCTTACAGAAATTGACGAAAAATCTGAAACTCATTTGGCATTCCTACGTGATACCTCGAAAAATGTTAAATTCCCTCTAGCTAGGCTGTAGACTCGAAACGGTTTATGCGAACGGCCACCCATGAAACGCTGGGTAACCGATCGGAATCTCTTTACGACTCCGTACACGTGATTTTACATTCTAAACGCGAATCCGTTGCGGTTGAAATTTACAACTCGAACGTAATACGAGCATTGTTAGGTAATTCTGGCACTTCATCTTTATGGTTAACTCGTTCCGATATTTCACCATTTTTCAGACTACTTTATGTGCCCGTAGCACGTGCCCTGTCGCGGCGAAAGGGGTACGGGTCAACGGCAGGTCGCACGAAACGGGAAACTGTCAACTTCGATGCACGTAAGGTTCCTTCTCTATTGGTAGATTGCGTCGATTTTGTCGTTACACCTGAACGGCGAGCGGTTATGGGAAGATCGCGTAACTCGAATTTATATATTTATCTAGCAAATTGAGAATTGAATTTTATTTTTCAAAAAGCCTTCGTATTCGGGGCACGTCCTTTCTTCTTTGCATGGAATATGTCAATTCACTAGAACTGTAACTAATCTCGAGTATTATTTGAAAATCAAATAATCATTATTATGTAGTTTCAATCCCACGGATCAGCAGTTGAAAATTGTTTATTGCGGCACATTTATGATCCTAATATCCTTCCAACGATGGTCTGCAGATGATTTCTGTTTGTATCACGTTTTATTATTTCTATGCTTACGAATCGAAAGGTGAATCTAAATTTTAACGTTACATCGTAACGCGAAGGTTGACATTAAAAAGTTCGTGTAACCAGAATTTTAACAATTTTTGAAAAATTCTAAAAATACAACGTCTGAGCGTATTCCATAGTTCTACTTCTATCAGCTGATCTTTTCAGGTGTTTCGCGTTCATGGCACATTTTTAACGATCGTTAAAATGAATGGTGCGAGTTCCTGGAATGTAACGAACGTTGCTCACTTGACAACATCTCTTAACTGCTTAACCAGGCAGTTACAAAGATGTGCTTACGATAAAGGGGAAGAATAAAAGCGTAGACACTTTGTAAATCTTTATTAGAATCGAGAGTTCGAAGAAAGATCAAACAAAGGTAAGGTTCCGACATCGAAAGGAAATTGAAGTAGCAAGAAAAGAATATATAATATTTGAATTCTATACAGGAAACGACTGTCGCGAGCTATTAAGGAACTTTATCAGGACTTGTCACGATCGACGTTTTTAATCGATAGTACGATGAATTCATAATAAAAGGAAAAGTAGTAACAATTTTGTATTCCGAATTTTGAATGAAAGAGCGTAAACGTTTCGCTTCGCATATTTCAATCAGTTTCCAATAACTAAATATTTACATCTCTTCTCGTGAAAAATTCAATTCTCTTCGAGCCGCGTCTCTTTTTTGCCGACCTAGCGAGACGCGGGCATATAAAACGAACGAAATGGCCAGCGCAAAAAAAAAAAATTTCAATCCCATCGTTCAAATCTGTCGCACTTTCACCGGAAACGAAAATTTAATTCTTTGCTCGCGTCGCTATGGGAGAGGGCCTCGAGTAGTCGGCCCTTCAACCTCAGTTAGTGCGTCACAAAAAAAAGTTCCACTTTAGTTGTCACATCTACCTTCGCGCGCCTTTATGGACGCGTACGAGTGCCCTGACAAATTCTAAGTCGCGAAACACCTCTCATCCCATGCTTCGTGAGCACTTTGGCATATCCACCTACTCGCGGCATCTTTCAAACGGAAGATTTTGTCCGTTACCGTACTAGAAAGAAATTCATCGCGAACCCGTGTAACTAATCGAATATCGTGGAATTCAATTTCTAACGCTATAACGGTTACTGGCGAATAGAATCAACCTTCAGAATTCTTTGGAATGGATACATTTCTTGCGGCGATTGAAATTCAGAGCGATAACTGGACTCTGAATATTATCAAGAGACAAGGTCTTGTCTCGGGCCAAGTGCAAGTACGCGAGGCTGGACCTTGTCTCTTGAATTTTTATAGACTTACTCATACTTGGCCCATGCATGTTCATTTTTAATGCTTTTTTTATTTTTCTATTTCACTACTTTCGTATAATTGATTTGACGAAAAAAAAAAGAATTTCTGTTTCTGTATAAGATGCCCCATAAATTGCGGTACTCCCATTTAAGGTTTGATAGCTACGATAATTTCAAGCAGGTTTTTTTTTATCGAAGATACGCGAAGCAGATTAATTAAAGAGTTAACGAGTGAAAGTTAGGAACTTATCGGAGAGAATTGGTTCTCCAATTGGCTCTACAATTGATTCTAAAAAAATATAACTAAACAAATTGGATTAACTCGACGAAAGTTAACGTCTGTAAATTCTGATTTTCTTTCCGTTACGGAGTTACCCTTTAATTTCAGAATTCAGTTATCCCGAAATCTCTAAGTTATTCTGCGATTGTGAAACTCAGTTTCCCATCATTTACCGAATACAATTCCCGCAATTTAAGTGGCCGGTTACTCTGAAATTTTCAAACGCGGTTATCTCGCGTAGCGTTGCAACTGGAATTATTGGCGAAAGATAAGATCAGCATGAGTAACGATATCCTCGTACGCCAGATAATGCGGTAGGTCTTCCAGGCAAAGTTACACTCGTAAAAAAAAGGAACGAGAAAAATTCTTCCGTAAAACGAGATGCCCTCCACGATTTCCGCTTTCGCCCACTCAAAGAACGTTCCGTTCAAGATTGTTGGACGCTGACCTCTTTGAATTTTGTTAATGCCGGGACTACCAAACCAGTCGTATTGAGTGGTTAAAAATTTTTTTAATAAATGAATCATTTTTAAGTATGAGAACAACGTATTTCTAAGTAGCACATGTATGGATAATATTATGTTTATATTTCTCACGATATCAAAACTTTTAAATGCGAGTAAAGTTTGATTTTCCTTTGTATCATGTATTTTATAAATAACCAGTTAACAATTTCGACTCGTCCGATAGAAACAGATATGCATTCATTGTTGTTAGTCTCAGTGTTAAAAGAATGCACTTTTTCAACGGCCCCCATAATTTGTTTCGAACAGAAAAGTAAAAAAATAACGAATGTTCAGGTTGCCCATCGTTAAATCTTGCGCGTCAAATGTAAACCAAAAATTTGTTGGAGAAATTGGGAACGTAACGAGTTGCCCCAACTTGTTTCTCGTTCTTTTTAATGAGAATAAAAGAAGAAATTAATATAATAGCACTGAAATAATATTCCAGAAACTTCCCAAACGTACTATCTGCAAATAGTAATATAAAGAATTAACGTAAATAGTGCATACTTCTGTGATTCCAGCATTTTTAATTAAGCAATCTTGAAACTCGTTGCCACTTGGGAACCATCAAATTCTTGTTTAAAGACTGACAAAATGCTACCAAAAAGATATTAGTACTTGTCGATTTATGCGATTCAACAGGTCGGTACCATTACTCTCTTATATTACTTCTTAACGCTAAATACCACATTTGACCATCCTCCGAAAGTTCTGTGTTACGTACGAGCTTAATTAGAAAAACGCGTGAACCGAGTTTCTCAAATTATAAATATGATATTTTTTTCCTTGCAGGACAGTAAAAATTAAAGTTTTTGTACACGACTGTACTCGCCTGCTATTAAAAATTTTTAACTTGCAAAACTGCCCCAGAAGTTATTTAACAACTAGCGTCACGCTTTATCGAAAGTTTTTACACGGAAACAGCATTAACCGACTACCGTAAATTAATCCATTATCAGGTATACACGATATTGACTTTACCTTCCTAATAACAAAAAAATCTCTCAGATCGATAGAAAAACTATTTCCCCTTTTGCGAGGTATCGAAATCTCTCGTATTACATCGAAGTTACATTACTTTTTGCCGTTTCATTTTCACGCGAAACACAACACCGCGCCGCAGCCGATGCCTAAATAGTAGAAAATCGGAAAATATTCAAAACGTTGTTTTCATTGCATCCTAGGGTGAAGGTATCCGTACACGCTTTGTTTCCCTCCCACCGAGTTGAAATATTTTCACTAAACTTAATAAGAGAGAAAGAGAGTGAATGAGAGGGAGGGGCGAGTGGGGGTGGGAGAGTACGACGCGTACCGCTGAAACGTGAGGTCATTACGAGGACCCGAGCATACTGGAATTGCTTTTCTGGAACGAGAAAATTTCGCTCGTAAGCACCGCTACACCCACTCGTTGTCCCTTTGTTAACAGTAGCACTTCTGCATCGAGCGTTGCTAATTAAAGTTACACTCGTCCACGCGGGAAAAGTTTTTAGGAAATTACTATATCCGATCGCTGGTCGAAAGTGCGTCGGAAAATAAACTGGCATTATCACCTAATAATCATACAAACCGAACCTTGAATTTGATCAAGAGACAAGGTCTTGTCTCGGGTCAAGTACAATTCTATATTCGACAAAAAGCTAAATTTATTTCCACGTACCTTGCGTATCTAAATACGTTGCGTTACGTTATAAACATTCGCGTTGTAATTATATAATACATTCCGTGCACTGCGCGGTCACTGCAATTAAAATTTAATTACGGCATAAATTTAATTCGAGGAAGAACACTCCCCTTAAGGCTGTCCTCTTTTAACCTTACGTAAATTCGTATTATAAAAACATCGTCGATATCAGAATCTGTATATCGGACGTATTTTTGAAGCTAGCTTTTAACTTACAAATTTCCATGGATTTAAAAAGAAAATTGCAACGCGTGTAGCGTGAACTACATTCGTTCCGCAGATTTCAATCTGGAGCTAACCTCGCCTCCCCCCCTATCAAACGTTATCATCGAAACTGCACGTACGTTACTTCATTTACGTTCGCCAATCGCCGTAGAAGCGATCCGCGAATTATCGCGAAACCCTTGACGCAACCCCACTCGCCGTGTAACGCAATTTAGTAGCGTGCGTCGGAGCGCCAGGTTTCCCTTGTACTCAACTTTATCTACTTCCATGAATTTCCTAGCGCGGCACGTCGCGCTTCGAAATTGAAATAAGTAAACAGTCTGGCTTATAATTATTCATGCGAAAATCGTCGGGGCGACGTTGCGTTCGTTTCCACGGCACGCGATATACGTTCGCCACGCGGCCATCGTTTAAATAACCGATCGCACCCGCCGCGAAGGACTTTTAAATAACTTTTTCAATTTGGCGTCGCGTGCGAATCTCGCGCAACGTTTAGCGGCCGAGTATCGACGTCGGCGTAAAAGCTGCGAGAATTAAAAAAAGAAAGAAAAGCAGAATAGCAGCGCGCGCGAGATAACGGTGAGATGTATTTTTAATCGCGAACGGATATATCGCGCAAAACTCGCGGAATTCGTTGCAGTTTATTATTTGCATCTGCCGGACGATTGCCATCTGGCCAGGGAATACAAATTTAACGCAGCGTTACGTGAAACGATGGAAGATATATTGTCGTTTCGATATACGTCGGAAACGACAGCGTTCGTTCCCACCGATTCTCTCTTCCCCCTTTTCTTCTCCCTTTTTATTTGATCTTTATTTCTTTTTTTTTTTTTGTAAAACGGTTCGCGATGAAAATGAATGCAACTGCGAGGGACTATTCGGAAATACGATGGTCCGCGTGGACGACGTGAAATTTAGATTGAAAGGCAGAATTTTATTGTTACAAACGATCCTATAAATTGACATTCAACATCGATTCATAAACGTTATCTTGATAGCCACGGGATCATGGTTATTGTGAGAGGAAATTGAATTATTTCACGTGGATATTAATAATTGCCGTTGCGGGGCGAATATGCAGATTCACAATGGCACATTAAATTTGCAACGTTAACGCATAATCGCCAATCACACTGTCACGGCCGAAACAACGAGTCGGCGAGATTGTGGCAGTGATGTATGCGAAACAGAGGCAAACGCATTTTAGCTACACCGGGGTCTACCGGATGCAGGTTGAACTCAGGTGTGTCTATGGGCGAAATTCACGTTACCGGCGCGCAACGTTGAGCGAGCGTTTGTTTTACGCCGAAATTACGTCCGATAGTTTTTAATCCTCTCATATGCCACTTTCTTTTTTCTTTTTTTCTTCACTTGGATATTCATTTTAAGTGCAGGTATTGGAATAATACTGAAATTTGTTCGTGGCTACGTGCGTGTACGCCGCGCATGAGAGGGTTAAATATTTATGTAAAGAAATGTTTATTTAACGCTAAAACTATCGACGATTAATCGGTATAGATTTCTACAATTTTTCTTACCAATTTTACCAATTTTTATATAGTTGGAAAAGTACATAAAATTATACGCAAATTTATATATGTAAAAACGTATTTACACTACTTAGAAATAAATAAACCCTTGTGTTAAATAATAACAAATAACAATAACATCGTGCGTATTGAACAAAAATAATACCATGTAAAAGCATGTTACCATCAGTCTGACACATTGATTTATACGTTTGTTTACCGAAAAATATTGATCTCGCGTACTTGTACTTGGTCCGAGACAAGACCTTGTCACTTGATTACGCTGCAAACCTCGACGGAACTATTTTTCGAAGAAACTACTCTGGAATTAAAGTGAAAACACGTTTGGTAATGGAGAAATTGCCAATTAGCTCTCTTCGCGTCGGCGAAAAGTTCCATTGCGCGTTACACCGTTCTCTCGCATCAAACTTTTTTTTTTGTTGCTGGTTTCCACCGGAAACAGAAACGTTGTCTTTTTACGACTGGCAAAAGTCGTTGAAGTTTACCCGCGGCAATTTGACGTCGCGTATAAACGGACGGTCTGCCTTAACGAACTCGCTTCGCCTCGTCCGTGGGCGCACGAGCACGTTCCACGAACACACCTGTCCTAAGACGATTTGAAAAACTAAAAAAATACTTCGGACGACCGTGACTTTGTTCCCTCGTAGATCCCGCTCCTTGCATATTGCAACAGACGGTGCACCGTCGAGCTGCGCTTGCATTATTAAGAAGTTTGCTCCACGGTGACATGCAGCTGCAGCTGCAACGACGACGGGACGAGGAGAGGAAGGGGGTAGGGAGTAGGTGAGAAAGTTTCGTCGTCGAAGGAAATTTAATAAGTAAGGACAGGTAAATTAGGCGAACTAACGTAACTCCTAACTACGTTATTCCTTTGTCGCGGGAAGGTTTCTTTATTTCGTTGTTCGTCGTTTTATTAAAATTAATCTTTCCGCCTCGTGTACTGTCATGAATTGTGCGAGATTTTAATTACAATCAGGATTGAGGCGACGTTTGATATACGGAGTGAGTAAATAGCAGTTCCCGATCGGAATAACTTTTTATATCTCGATTTTAGAAAAAGAAATATTATTTCTCGCGAGAAGAGCAAAGAGTGCAGCCGACGCTTTTGAGATAATGTGAATTACGAAAGGTATATACGGGCTGCCACGTAAATGGCGGTAGTCCGTTAAAGGCGCGATACCTGAGATAATTCACAGGAAGTTGTGCCTTATCGAAAATATTCGAAGCGGCTTGGTTGACGAGGTATTAATGAAAATCGGGAGCCAATCGGAGAGGAACGCGATAGTTGGCGGCGATAGCTAATGGCGAGCGCTTAGGTTCGTTTATCCGATAACCAATAACAGGCCCTATCTGCTATCGCGTTCCTCTGCTATTGGACGTCGTTTTCGGCTAATATCTCGTTGACTAAAACGCAACCGACATTTTCGATAAGGAAAAACCTGCTTGGAACTATCTCACGATCAGGTACACCTTTAACGCGTTCAACCCCGCAGTACAATATGCAATGTCTTTGGGCAGATTTATTATGTATTGATTTAAAGAGATATATTTTGAAATATTAAAGTATATTGATCATTGGTGAACACGCGGTCTTGAAACGTAACGCATAAAGAGAAAGTTCCACATATGCGAAAAATACCAGTCCCAAGTTAATGTACGCTACTCATAGAAATTAAAAAAGTTTTAGAACATTCTGTCCAGGCTCGTCTTAGACCGCGAAGCCTCCACTTTCGTCTACCGCGAGATACTTTTCTCCGAAAAACTATTTTCTATTTCAATTTCCCAGCGACACACACCGCGTGATATTAAAACGATCTTCAAGGTTACTTCGATATTAAACTTGTAGCGCAATTGAAAATAGAATTACCAACGTTGGCAATGTCGGTGAAATGGAAAATGCACGCGAAGGAACGCGTTGCGGGAAATCAAATTTTCGGCGCAACAATATCAAAACCCGGCAAACGCGAACGTTACGGGATCACCCCACTAACCCTCGGGGAGGAGAATTTTGCAAATCCCAGAACGAAATGACAGCGGTTAATGCACGGAGGAGTAAGGAATTAACGGAGCTCCATGCGTAGAACAAAATTACCATCCCCTGGGCGTGGGACGACTGTGGGTAACGGGAGATGGGGGGGAGGGTTGCATATTCATGGACTCGGTTTATATCGTTGTATACATACGATACAGCATCGCGCATTATTAATGCTTTCTCTCTTGTCTCGTGATTTTACCTTGTCCCAAACTCGGCACACGCTCCAAAGAGTTCGTCTACGTGCGCTTCGATTTGCAGTGCAGTTGAATGGAAGCGATTGTATTGTTACCTTTGTTGGCCATTTTGGTGGGCAGATAACGCGAACGTCATGAACGCAAGAGCGAGAAACTTTATTAACTCGTTCGATTTATGCGTACCTACGTCATGTTGGGGCGAAACGCGAGCGACAAGGTTTTTTGTATTTTACGGTAATAAATATCATTGAGCGCGTCGCGATGATCGGATAAAAATAATAGAATCGTTGAAGTATAATCTGTTGATCTTGTCGGAAAGAAATTAGTATCGAGAGATCGCAGCGGATCCTTAAATTTACTCAGTGAAAATCATTCGAAGCGAATTTGCTGATTACGAACGGTTAAAGCAGTGGATTTAGATTAACTTTATATTTATCATTGTTTGTGTTTTTAATTCGGTGGAATTAACGCGAGTCCGGAAGGGTCGTTAACAAAGTTTCGTAGCGTTCCCTGGTGCGATTAAATGTACACAGATCATGCGATAATGGTAAACATAGTAATGTTACAAATTTATAACGAGGATATATAAACAGTATTGTGATATCAGGAATTATCGTCAGAGATTGTATTCTCGATAATTGGTTTAGGAGTTTGTTATAAATTTTTTGTTAAAAAAAAAAAACTAAAGATATTTTTACTTCACGTATAATTTCGTGTAAGGTGAACCTAATTGAAGAAAAAATACTGAGCTGCCGAAGTCGATGTTTGGATCTGTACCAAAAATTGTTTAAACTTTTCGCGTATCAAACATGATTTTAAAAACATTTGGTAATAATTCTGATTCAACCGACGACGGCGTTTGTCGTGCACCCGTTTACCAAGTTCCATGTCGATTGCTTGCCTAGGAGGCGTTGGAGCGCTTCCGTAAACTTGAAAAACGTGGTTCTGGGAAAAACGGGGTTTAAAATTTAACCGAGGTTTCTATTAAACATGCGCGCTGCTCCCTTCGACGGTCTATAACTTTACGAATTTTATAAAATTCAGCTTCAAAACTCACAAAGCTGACGTTAAGACTTGACTCTTTGCCACAATGACAAAAAATCGTTTCTGTTTTAGCCAGTAATGTGTAAAGCACCCTTAATACGCTCCATGCCACGTGTAGCGCTTTTGGTACACGCTGAAACTCATTTCTACGCCAAATGATATTTTTCTCATTAAATGTTTCAAAGCAACAAAAAATAAATGTACAGCACCGAAACAGAAAAAATAGACGAATTTCGCAGATATAATAAACCGCGTAGAGTAACGTCCTCGGGTGTTACTACTGGGTGCACACTTTAAAAAAAATGACCAACGGATTTAATTATCAAGCAGCCATACGCGTATACACTAGAACTTTTTCTTTCTTTCGAATTTTTAGTTCGTCTCTCAGCGTGGAGACCAAAAGGGAATTTTTTCTTTTATGAGGACCGTTGGCAACTTTTTCTAACAAACAATTTTCCCTTACATTTTCCCCCGATACCTCGTTATTTTCTCCAGAAAGTAGTTCTCTTTCCTTCTTTTTTTTTTGTTTTTCGCAACCACGCATTTCTGATCCTTTAACCGCACTTTACACGACAATTACTTCTAATCAAGAAAATCCGATATTCCGCCACCATCATAGAACTTTAACTCCTCTGGGAATTGTACAGGAGTTCAACATAATCGTCAAATGCACTTTGGCAGGGAAACTGTTTGATCAAAATTATCATCATTCGCACAGACGCTACGATATAATAACCTTTGTACCTTTACTCCTTATCAGAACCTAACAAATAAATCGTATTGCACGATAAAGGGAAATTAAACGACGCATTGTAAAGATATTATTTTACAATCCACTTTGTAGGATCTCTGTAAAGATTCCCGGAGTGTCGAGTTGCTGATCAATTCGATCCGTCGAGAAAGTAATCTCCTCGCAGTAAAAACAATGGTCTCTCGCGAGCCTCTCAATAGTCCTTCGGGAAGATAGCTGTATCCAATTCCTGATGAACTTGGATTTCAGAAAACAAGTGGAAGTCCTATCTCTTTACAAGCGTCTTCTTCCGGAAGTTGCGGGCGATTACGACACAGCTCTTTAATCGCACCTATACGCAAACAGGACGTTCGAATTTGGGATAAAATGGTGAAGGTAGCCGTTACACATTTTTAGAATCGACCACGCCCTCTTGTACAGCGTACTCACCCCCTGGTTTACTATTGATACAGAATTGCGTCACGTCATTTTTTCATGCAAATTAAAGGACAAATTTGAGAATAACGATTTATCGACGCAACGAATATAAACGAGAATTTATCATTTTATTTTACGAACAAAGAAATTAGATTTTAAATGTAAACGAGAAGCGTTAAATTATTCCCCTTTTTGAAAGTCGTGTATTATAGTACATAATAGAAAATGAGTATACATCTCATCCGGAAAAAAAGAACTGTTACGGTTAATTAAAATAATTTCCTCTCTTGGATAGTCGCATATTCTAAAAAATTATTTCTAACACGGTTGACGGTATACGTCATATACTTAAGAGCGCAGTAAAATTGGAATAGTTCAATTACGCGATGTTTTCCGCGTAATTTGCGTGTACCCTCTGACCTTTCAAATATATACGTACATCACTTATTATACATTTCTAATAATTAACGTATATATATTTAAAAACTCCGAGTGCGCGCTGATCATAGAAAAAGCATCGCCCTACACACACCCTCCGCCATAATACAGCGCGTAACTGAACTTTTCCAATTTTCGTCGATATCTGAACCGTCGCGTCGGTGCGTCGCAATTTCTAAAATACCTTCCGCATTACATCCCGCCATCCTCCTGGATATATCCGAAGGGAATCATATCCAAAGGAGGATACGTGCCGCGACAGACGAACGATGCTTCTTTGTTTCAGTCGGGTCAACAAAAATTCGATCCTATATTCATTGCCAGCTAGGTATATGGTAACAGGGAAACGAGGAGCACGAGTCGTACGTGTCCCGACAGCGAACGCTCGTCGAAGCCTCGAAACAAAGCGATCGGTGATTTCGAACGTCGACCCAGTCGTTCGATCGGCAAACCTATTTTTGAATTTGGCAGAACACGCGTCCTATGGGCCGGTAAACGCCCGCAACGCGGGACACGGAGATTCGATAGAGCTCGACGTGTACGTCGATCGTTGCTGTACGTACCCGTCGTTACAACGGTTCAAATCGCCAATCAAGCTGGCCGAAACTCATTCGGGTCATGACGACTGAACGTAACTTTTATGCGTTATATCACGAGCGATTACGTTCGGTGTCGTTTCCACGGAAAATTCATACAAATCGTTCGAGAGGGTCGCCCCCCCCCCCACACGGGTTTCATGGGAGATTTACGATGCAAATCTCTTAAAATCATATTGACACGGAGGGGCATTAGGTACTATTCGTGTCTAAAGAATAAATGACCTTCCGATCATCGAAATGCGCAGACGACGTTCAAAATTTACTAATTCCGCTGCGCACGATGATGGAATCATGATACGGGAGGAAATGAATTTATTAACGAATCGATTTTAAGTAAGATTAATGCAGATGAAATGTTGAAAAGTATTCAAAATCGGAAAATGTTTTTATCCTTCGATAAAGAAGGATAATCCCACTTAAATTGATTCATCGATACCTCTCGTTACTCAACTTTTCCCCCGCTCCGTTATGGCCTAATCGATAAACGATGCAGGGTGTTAAAAAAGAAAAAGTGGTTCCAGAATTTAAGATCGCTTATAACTCGCTAAAAGAATTTTTAAAAAATGCTTAGTGCAGGAAAATACTTGCAATAGGTGAGAGACTCGACAGTATTGCAGTAAAACGTGAGTTTCAGTTTCGATTATGCGAGCGACGTGTTCGTAGCTATTCCCCTCACGCGGTACCTTATTTCATTTTTTTTACTCTTCAAAGAGCACGGAATTCTTTGACGCGAACATTCTAAGCTCACGTTGAACCCGAAGGAACGACAGGTAGAACACCTTCCGTAAGACATTAAAAGAAATTTATGAGGGATTAAAGTGCATTATCAAGATGAAAAATCGCTTTTTACTGCGACGCAGTTCATTTGCATACTCCTGGTAATTTAGCATTTTTTTCCCCTCTCGGCGAATACGCTCCTGAATTCTTCAACTACAATTTGTTTTTACCTCACGTCACCCATGTCCGGGTGACGCGTGGATTGCCGTGCTAATGTTACGGAATATCGATTTAATTAATATCAATGCTAAACAATTTGGGAAATATTCATTGGCAAGTCGGTGGGGGAAGATAGCAATAATTCGACGCGAGCCGCATTATTTTATGTCAAACGTTTCGTTCCCACCGTGGATCGTTCTCGGTTGCCTTTTATTTGTATCTAAATGAATAAATTAAGCAGTATTTGTGAATGCCGTGTATTCCGAAATAAGTCAGTAATAAATGTATTCATTCACTTATTTATCAAACGAGCAAATAAATACGTAAATAAATGAGTACATCAATTTATTAACTAATTTGATTATTCATTAAACGTGCAAACACTGCTTTATTTATTCATTTGGATACAAAAACAAAGTACCCGTAGAGTGTCCACCGAGGGATCGACAATTTTTCACATAAAACAGTACAGCTCGCATCGAATTATCGCCCACGAATATTTCACGTATTCTATCAAGAGACAATATAAACAACCCCTTATCCTGGACCAAGTACAAGTACGCGAAAACTAGATCTTGTATCTTAAGATTATCGATATATCACGCTCGTCGCTCCAATACGAATGACGTGGAGCGTTTAACGCTTCGCCAACCGAAACACCGTTCAGTTTCACCAGGATAATTCGAAATACGTTCGCAAACACCAGCGGTAACATATTTTCCATTTCCCGTTACCTTTCTAACCGCGTCCAGCTACATTGGCAATTTGTCGTAGATGCAAGACCCCGTCGAGGTTGGGCTTTTGCAATCGATACCTCGCGCTGCATTTCTCGACCTAAACCAAAGCCGAGCTTCTCTGCCTCGAATTTCCTTTCTTATTTCAGGACGAGGAGATTCGAATGAGTCGCAAAGGATTGAAAGGATATCCTCTTCGGGCCATCTCCAGCTTGAAATTCGAGCGGGTGGAATTGTTTGTTCCGTTAATTGCGTTTCGTTTGCGAGACGTCGTTTTGTCGTCACGGTTGCATCGACATCAGGATTTGACGTTGATGCCGTTCGCCTTGGCACGGGACCGGAAACGCGATAATCCAAATGCGTTTCGTTCGTTTATATACGCAGTGAGTTTATCGTAGTATCGATCATCCGTTTTGATTCACGCTCGTTTGTACACGCTTACAGGGTATACATCAATTACACGTATGAGCTTTGCTGACTGGCAGAACGCATCGGTGCAACGAAGTCTTGACACCTTATCGACCAGACCCGTTGCGCCGATTACTTACATCCAGTGCGTGAAGCTAAAATGCACTGAAATCTACTGCGAAATGATTTTTTTAAATTGAATATCTGATTTGATAAATAACATGTACTTTGATACGAATGAAAAATACTATTTAATTTGGACTGAGCTGAACCGAGTAGTTATATAAACTTAGAAACAATGCAGACTTTAATAGTATAATAATATGATACAATCATTTCTGATATTCGACGTTCATCGGAGAAAGTTCTTGCCATCTCGTAAACTTCAAAGTCTACAATTATCTGCAAAACAACTGTCAAGGGGTTAATACCTAAAACGAGGAGTTTCAAAGATTTAAAGTTTTCCATTTGGAAACTTTCGAACAATTCTCCCGCAACTGACTGGACCTCGAGACCGAATCGCAAAAAGTCACCGATAATAAATAATTAATGTATTTCCGGTTCGCCGAATATATCCCCAATGCTTCCTGGCCAAAAACTTGACATCTCGAAGACGTCAAAGTCTACGATTGCCCGCAGAACAAATGACATTTTCCAGACGTCACTGTACGTAACAAGTTTAATAAATGACACGAACAGTTTCAAAGATTCCCAGCGTTTCCATTCGGAAATGTCCGAACTATTTTGATTTGTGCTAAGTGCGTCTCAAAATCGAAGATTCGAAGAGTCGTAGAGTTAACAATAATAAATGTATTTCTGGTTCGCCGAATCCACTGACAGCCCGTTTAAACTCAAATCTTCGAGTTAAAAAGCTTTAACGACGAACGCGTTCGGTATACATGTGATCTGAGAAATATTTTACGGTCGGGATCAATCCTTAAATCCGGCGATGCTTTTAGTGAGTCACGAAAACTGTGTCTGGCATTTCGTGTAAATGAGAACGGAAACGATATTAATGAACCGTCATCCCGTGAACGGTGGCTCGGGAACCATTAAGAGCTCAGAAATAGTTGACCCGAGGAACGATGACTTTATAATCTGTCTATTTCTGCGTACGAACGCGTACGATTAAATATTGCGGAACACGACGAAACGACGCTTCCGGCTTAATATTTTGTACAAATATTTCCTCGTCGCGGAAGCACGCTTTCGGCAAACATCGATGGCATATATATACGTTCGCAAATATTTGGATGTAATTTCATTTATTTAAATACAAGCCCCGCGGAATTTTAAAATTGTCGGTTCGCCGAATCCTTTTTCAATCCTCTCGCGGACCTCTCGCGCTATCCGGTTAAAGCCAGCCAGGTATTCGATTGCCGAATTCTGCGATCCGCGAAAATGCATTTAAAATCCGCTTTTCTTATCTACATTTTCTGTGTAGGAACTTCGCCTTTTTCCAACCGTCGGGGAATGGCAGGCAGGGACGGCGCTAGGACGCTCGGCACCCTTATGGAACACGGTTCGCATCTCACGTATATTTAGACAATTTGTTTAATACGAGTCATTACAACGCGAGGGAATTAAGAAAAAATAAATACATAAAAATCGCTATGTTTTAAAGAAGTCTTTGATTTTACGCTGCGCCGCATTCGTTCGACAGCTCTGGTGTACACCGATGTAGAGTATCGAACTTTGCTGTGCACTCTTTCACGGAGATCATCTTCGTGAAGATCCGCTCATTAAAATCGTCGTAAGCGTGTCACGTGGTAATGAAATTCTCGAATGGAAGGGGGACCATAAAGAACACATCGGTGCCACCTCATTAATGTAATATAATTACTTTATTACTCTTTTACGCCGGCATCGGTTAACAGCGCGTCGCTTAATTAGAATGGTAAACCGATAACAAAACCGTGCGAATCTACACTGGCTTCCACGAATCGATAAACGATTTTTCGATTAAAGATGCAAAAGTATAAATGCCCCGGAAAATTCTTTTTTATCATAATTTCACTATAATGTACAAACGTACAATTAAAATTGCAATTATCGTATCGATGGTACGTCGTTGAGAGAAAATTCAGCGCCATCGCCGCGAACTTAATGAATTCTTGCAATCACCCCTGGCCCTAATTGAAAAGTACACGAGCTCGTTATAACACAGTTCCTACGCCGTCGTATCAGAAAACGCAAATTACAGACGGATGAATTCTCATCCGGGGTAGGCGTTCTGGGGTTAAAGAGTCAACAACGTTACCGTTGCACCGGGTGCTTCGATAATCACCGCTGATTCCCGCAAAGACTCATTACGGATATAATTGCTTGATATTAAAACCCTCGAGCGTCGTCGTGCCCCGATGCGCGTATCTCCGAGGCGGCTCCAACGAATATTTTAATTTCCATAAAAACAAACTTCGGCCGTCTGAGCCGCTTAACGTTCCGCGGGAAATCTGCTGCAAAGTATCGCGTCGCGCCGCGAAACAGCTCGAACCGAATGCTTTTTTTTTTCATTTTTTTTTTGCTCGACGTCCCCCCGACGTACGCCGAGTTCAAAGAAAAGTGCAAAAATCCAAATCCCGTTAATTATTTTTCCGCCGGCATTGTAATAAGCGTGACGCGAGTCCGTGGAGAACGGGCAAACCGAGATGTATGTACGGGTAGAGTCTTTCTAATCCGGACCACGCTAGTCCGGGCATCCGGTTAATCCGGACGGAGCACAAAAAAAAATTTCAATCAACAAGACGTTTTTTTTTTTATCCTAAATCAGTTCGTATCGAGATTGAAAATGTCATTATTATTGTAAAAACGTCGATTTAAATAACTTTATCTATCTGAAACTTCTGTACAGGCGTTCCAAAGCTGATTTCGTTTAATCCGGACTTTCGGTGAACCGGAAGACGTCCGCCCGTCAAGTTCGGATTAGCCACACTCCACTGTATCTGCGCGGATGTGAAATCTGCGCGTTTGGTCCGGTGAACCTTGTTATAAAATTTAAACGAGTGGAATATCCGTTCGCGTCCGTCGCCGTCACAACAATGAGTGCCGTTTCGTTAAAACTTCATCGATGATTCCTAATTATAACGATGCCCGCAATCTCATTATTTTATTATCCGGTAACAAGCTGTCAGGCTGCACATCGTTAACGAGCTCGACGCGTCTCTGTTGCGTCGCGGTGCCGCGTCAAAAGCATCACGATTTCAACGCGTTTGCCGGAAGCCACGAAGAACACACGAGCGCGGATAACGTGGCCGCAGAATTGTACGAGTGTCCGTTGGAAATCGTGACCGTTTTCACAGAACATTCGCTCGTACATCATCTACGGTTATCCGTGGATTCTCTTTAACTTTTTAAGCGGTGACTTTTCGTAGCGAGACTGACCGTCTGGAACGAGTTCCTGTTTCTTATTTTTTTTTCGTCGTATGAGCAAATGGGTAAACATTTAGTAATGCATTTACATAAAGAATGCATGCATCGATTAACGACAGTTTTAAGGAAATCCGTTGATAAACAATGTATTCCTTCTTTAAAATAAGTATGATGCGAGATTTAATAATGAAATTTGTATGGGTCCCCACAATTAGGTGTTTACTCTTTAACACAGTCATTTCAGTGCTACACGTTTATTTAACTCTACGTTACTCGCGTCAATCACAGGTCACGCGTGATCCATCACTAAATTATTGGTTAAAGGTAGAAATAATTTATCATTATTAAATATGAATATTTATATATTTACATAATTATTGCATTCGTTTACGAATTTATGATTAGAATAATATAATAGAAATAGCATACATTCCTTTTTATTTTCTCACAATATTTTCACATAAAATAAAAAATCCTCTAACGAATAAAAGTAAAAATGCTTCAATTATGGAAAGAACCAATGGAAGGAATAACTATCTGAATACATACAAATCCAGGTCAATAAACACACGTCCAAACAATTAATATCAACGTGGATGATTAATCTTACATGAAATTAATCCACAACGTGGCAATCAAGTTTTTCGCGCAGCCATACGATCAAAGACGAAAAACAAAACAAACAATTACTTCTGCGCCCACACGATCGTCATGCAGGGTATCGCGTAATACCCGATGTAAAACGAACGTAATAATTATGGCAAAAACATTGCCCGTAATCGCCAGGAGGTTTTAACTCTCACTCGCGAATAAACATTCGAAACGTACATTGCGTGTCTCACGACTTTACCTGCCGCACGACACGTATGACGACGATTCATTAATACGTGACTCACCCAGCTGTGTATACCCGAGGACACGCGCTCCCTGCGAAAAGTTGCTAACACAACTGCGCGGTAACGGCGTGCGAACGAGATTTCGCGTAAGGCGCGTGCTCGCGTTTCCTTCGTGGTAAAGTGCAAGAAAATCACCGTTTACGTATCGAGAAGTGCGATGGCATTCTGAAAGATTGATATTGCCCCAAATTGCCGATGGGTGAAAAAGTCGGGAAAATTGATCGTGTCGCGATTCCTGGAAATTCTTCAAAAGTTTAATGATCCGACTGGAGAACGAGGCTGATAAAAGTGCATCGTAAATTATGTCCTTTTGTTTCGACGATTTATCCGTTTCTTGTTACGACTCAACATCCTTCGTAGTTAACAAATTATAGACGTTCATATTTACCGGGTGACCCGACTCATCTATTCGTAATGGTACCGCGATCCAAATGTTCGTAATATGAAATGTTGAAATTACGATATCATTTCCGTGTACGGCTAAAATCATTTCGCCGGTTACCAGCTATCGTTTCCCAATTAATTCAAAATCGCATGCAACCCAGGTTACGAAACGGTATTGCTTTCCGGATTAGAAATGGATAGGCTGAGAAACGCTGATTTATTCGACAATCTAAATTGCCACTAGAGAAAAATATAACTTCGATTATCAATGGTTAACATTGATTTGGGAAATGCTGTTCAATGACATTCCCGATGACCCTTGTAACTTGCAAAACCCGACTCCATTGACTTTCGATTCAACGCCGAAGCTCTCGTTCGTATTTGTTGATAGTCGACTGTTAATGGGGTGTTCCTTCAATTGAAATTACAGTCCGGCGCGTAAAGGACGGTTATATAGCGCGGAGTATACATTTAATGGTGCAACGCGAAACTGGCATCAGTGTGCACTGTGCGCATATTAACCATTCGAAAGTGATGGAACGCCATGTAAAAGCAGTATCGTGAACTTTAATAGCACTCGCTACGAGGATGGAAACGCAAATTAGAGTGCTGCTTTCAGTGGATTTCACGTTGAAAGGACATGTCGGTGTGGAATAATAAAGACACGTCAGCGATCCACTTTGCGCCCGGGTACGTTGATATTTGTAATAAAGAACGTCACTTAAAAGCGGCGGGAGAAAATTTCATTACCTCCTTTCCCCCCCCCCCCCCCCCCCCCCCGATCGATTTTACCGAGTTTTCCTTCGGTCGTATTATCATCGTTGCAAAAATTATTAGCGTTCGACGCGAGTTACCATTAACGTTAACCGGTGTTTCGTTAGAATTTCGCAATGTTGTGAGCGCGGCTTTGCTTTTTGCGCGATGCCGGCGCAATATGTATAACTGGGTAGGTACGCGTTTGAACCAGAAAGGATAATTTTGTAGTTGACATTGGCAAGAAATGGACCCTCCTGGTCTGACGGAGCCGTATTCGGGAACTACTAAAAACTAGCATAAAGTACGAGATGAGAACCGTAGCTAGGATACTAGTTTCGCGTACCAATCCCGTGGGGAATCCCTTCGGTTTTTGTATGTGTACCTACGAATCACTATTGTCTCTTCGATTGCGATTGATGAAAAGTACCAGACAAGGAAAGAATCTGATATGTTAATTTTACATTTTAACAATATTTCTTCCACATCCGGTCGAACGACCGTTCCTTAAATTTTGCCTAGAATTTCCTACACACAACGTTATTGCACCGACACTTAACTTAAATGCTAGAACGTGCGTTATCTATTTCTATATATTTTTTTACTATCAAAATGGCTATTATCTTCATTGTATGTTAAGCAATATAAGTTGTTTTAAATACCGGTCATTTGAACGAAAGATGATACACTGATACGGTATAACCTCGGACCACGCGCGATTGTTATAGCTTTTAGACAAACTTCGTTTGTTTATGCAGAGATAACACATAAATCCGTGAAGCTCGCAATGGAAATAGTTGAGTCGAAAATACGTGACGTTGGTACCGAACGCGTTAAAGCGAACGATAATCGAGAACGAGATAACAATAGAAACTCGGAACACTAATTTCGACTTTTAATGCCAGAGAAATTCTCATTCTCTTTTATAGGCCTGTCTTCCAAATCTGCGTGAAATTAGATAAGAATTCGATAACGCCTCTCGTCGCTCTGAAACAAGACGAAGTGACAAAGTGTCGGATAAGAGAAAACATCGGAACAGTAGTTTCCCGTCCCACTTCCAAAGAAACTCTTTTTACGCGTTACTCGAGAATCTACGAAATCGTCGAAAATTAAACGAAAGCTCGTCGCCGTAAGTTCCCGGCACTTTAGGAGCGGCCGATATTAATTCGCGTTCAATTCGCAAGACGACGCTATCGGGAAAATAATTCCGTCGACTAATCGCCCGAAAGGGGAGGGACGATCGTGACTCGAAGAAATTACTCGGAGATACGTTTTTGCAGTCCTCGTCCCGTTTAACGGTAGAGCGGGAACTCTATTTTCCAAAGGAAAACGTCGATTGCGTCTCCGGCGATGAATGAAGCCCTCGAGGGTTCGACATTATTTTGCGATCTCCCACTTCTACGGCTGAGCCGCGAAGAATGGCGCCCGAATCCCGGCCGAATAGATCCGATCGCATGAGAACGACTTTAAGCCCCCGCGAAAATGGTAAACCGTCCTCGGTATTGTGATCGAGGATGCGCGAGGTCGCGGGAAAATTAGGTTCCCTCGCGAGGATTATCCGTTCGTTCGAAGATCGCGACGATGAGGCCGTGAATTGCGACGCGTGCCTGAGAATGATTATACCTAAAGTGGAATCTGATTGAAGTACTCGCTGTATCGGTACATTTGAGAACACAAATGTTGCTTCTGTTATCGTCGAATCAAAAATGTATGTTGGGATTGACGAATGTAATGGAAATGACGCATTTTATTTTTACATTCGAGAACACGAATTCGGTTTTCGTTGTCGTAGAAGAGAAAATAAATTTTCGATGGTAAACCAGGGGTATCAAACTACCGGTGGAAATTGGTATACCCACCGTCACGATGTAATTTCCCATACGAACGTGGGGCGAAATTTATGAAAACACAGGTTACAACGCAAATTCAAGGACGATAAAGACAGATGGCGAAGGTGTCCGAGGTGTAGCGAGACCCGGGAAGATTATGTTTTCCACGAAGTGGATGAAAATAATGATAACGTACGCGCGATATCGTTGTTAATTTCTAACGCTTTATTTCCCTGCAATCATCTCACGAAGGAAAGACGTTCGTTTATTTAAATATATTTCGTATGTAAAAGTCGATTTTCCACGCCTACGAATGTACTCTGTCGTAAAGCCAACGCACGGTTAAGTATTCATAATTATTTGTAAATACTTCGGAAATGATATGTACATATATGTTATGCGTCATTTCATATTGTACCATAATTTAAAACATGGCCATTTACGCAGAAAAGGAAAAAACTATTCGCCCCTGTACCTTGGAAATTGGAAAGTGCACCGAGAAACCGATTCTGACGTTCCGGTTTTGAAAACTAACACGGCGAAAATTTTCCGAGGGGTCAAGAAAATATAGGATTCTCTTCGCGCTAGTCACTCCGCGTACGAACTTCGACGTCGCGTCGATTATACGGCGACGTTGGACATTATTTCACGGTAAAGGAGCATTCGATTTAAATGGTAACTCGACGAACTCGTCGCATCGCGTCTTTATAGCCCGCAGTTCCTTTGATTAGTACACCTCGTTTAATTCGTACCGGCAGCGACCCCTCCTTTCGTTTTCTCAAGGTATACACGCACAATTGCGTCGCGACGCGCGTCAGCTGCGTTGGAAAGCGATCGAAAGCGATCGCGGTATCATCGTCTCTTTGTTCGGCTCTCGCGGGCTCGTACAAAGAAATCCCGGGGAACAATTGGGCGCGGGGAGATCGAGAAAAATCGTCGCGAAAACTGTCGGCGTGGTTTCGGCAACCGCGCGGCACTCGCGTTTCCTTCGCCGCCGTTGAAGTGGCACTCGCGGCTTACCGAGAATCTCGCGGCAGCTTCGTATAATGCCCCCCTTAAACTTACGGCGAAAACTTTCCACTTAACGGCGAGAACGACGACGCTGGAGAGCGCGCGTATTCGTTGCATTTGACGCGCCGGGAAAACGCGCGGGAGAGAACCATATAAATCGCGTCAATCCTGTCGCGCGCGCGGTTTTCACAGGGTGGTCCGTAAATAATGGTAGTACGTTAACATTCTCGCGTACTTCTTTCTTTTTAATTTTTTTTTTTTCACTTAAATACTCATTTTAATCGACAGTTGTAATGCAACCGGACTTTAGTTGCCAGATGCAACTTGCAACTGAATGCAATTTTTTGGTAGCGTTGGTGCTCTGTTAAAGGTACAAGGTTTCGAGGATTTTTAATTTTGTTGAGTAGCGTACATCAACTTGACTCGGTGTTTTTATGTACATGATTCGGACAATGCGTAAACGTAGAAAGTATAAGTGTCAGGTGAGAGTACGAACGATAGAAAGATCATGACCGGGAGACGAACAGTTTTGGTTACATCACAAAACGGTGAAGACCTAACTTGAAAGCAAGACGTTTTGTTTTGTTTTATAGAAGCCGTATACAAAATTTGCTTTTATATTATACAAATTTTATTTTATAAGATTTGCACGGTCGGTCGGAAGGATACGACATGTAAACGAAAACTACAATGTCGGACTCCAGGAACCGATACCGCTCAAATGGAGAAATCTGTGTCGGTCCCTAGGGACGTCGCACCCAACGTGTTAATGAAAATCGGGAACTGGTTAGAGAGGAACGCAGTTGTTGACGACGTTAGTTGACGACGGCGTTTATTGGCGCGCGTTTAGACTCGTCTACACCACGGCCAATCACCGACGCTACCAGCTGTTCCGTTCTTCTCCGATTAAACGTCGTTTTCGATTAATATCTCGTTAATTAAAGCGCAACCAACATTTTCGATAAGGAACTGCCTGCTTGGAATTCTCCAAGGTATCACGCCCCTTAATTTACTACTAAGATTTACGGGACACCCTGTACTTTACCGTGTTGTAAATTGAGATGCATCGTTTAATCCCCTGTATTAGCGAGCGCGAAGGGTCTATTTTTTCATGCCAAACTTTTACAACCCTGTATCATCGCCGGTGCATTATCGCCAATTTTTTCTTACGTTCGCGCAAAACTTCGGCTTTACGATGCACCTTGTTGGATTAAAGTAGCGACAATATTACGGAGCGCACGATTATTTTTTTGGTAGCCATGCGTGTGAAACGCAATCGGGGTGAACGGAAAGCGGCGAATGAAATTTATTACGAGTGTGAGTGTAGTATTTTCGATGAACGCGAATTAGGTATGTCAACAGTTTCAGAGGAGGATTCAGCTGTTTTTGAAACTCGATCCGAGAGGATTTTCTTTGAATGCTACTACAGAGTGAATCTAGTAACTGGACCGAACTGTAACACCGTAGAAGTGCGGTTGCACTTTGCAACTGCACTGACCAACTTTTGTAGAATATCACGCTGCGCGATGAGCTTCATAAACAATGCTCAGTTTTCCGCAACTATTTTTTTCTTATCCCCAATAGGAATGGAGTTACAGTCCGCCTCGGTTACTAGATTCAACTTGCGTAATTTAGATTTAGTTATTACGAAAAATATTTTATTATATTAATGGTCGACTCTCCAATGTTGAACCTCCTGGGCATTCCTTTTAACGTAACTTTGAACTAAGTTTATCATACAGTACCGCGATAATGTTTCTATTCGCTTACTAACATCGGTATTATTAATTCACGTTCAAGATAAAAATATTTCAACGTGACGCCTCCGCGAAAATGAACGATGGCGACGAAGAGTGATTTGGCGAAAAATTAGGCGAAACGTGGGGAACTGAATTTTGTCTGCGGAAAATGGCTTTCGTAGGTAAACTTGAATTAACCGTAACTAGGATTACAGAAGTTGTTCTGAAAGTTGCGGGGGCAAGAAGGACAGGGGTCATCTGGGGTGAGGCTCGGCGTAGTCTGAAACAAAGTTCAGAAAAGTTTCGAAATTGTCGTAATAAGTTGATCGTCGGTCATGGGAACTGCACGCGAAGTGGCTTTTATTCGAAATGTCGAACAATTTTCTCGCTTCTCTCAAATTCATTATCGTAGCTCTTCCTTCACATTCTTTTTTACGATCATCCACATATTCTGATTCATCTAAAGTCATTCGAATCAAATCAAACCTGCGCGACGTTAGAAAGATATGGCTTCTCTATCGATTTCTCGTCGTAACCTCGTCGACATTTATTATTTAAGACAATTTTCCACGACTTATGCACCGCGCGTAGAAACTCGAGAGGTAAATTTTTTCAAACGAGAATTTCCCCGTCGCCGCCCATTTTTTTTTTTCGCTTTGAAGAGACCCAACGGGCAAGTACGGGGTCACGGTGACGTTTCATAAAGCCAGGTGATCGATTTAAAGGCTTCGACACGCGGATGTCGCCCGGGGCGTTCAAGAATTTTTACGAGCACACACCCACGCGTTTATTGTGAATGAGAGAGCGCGAGGGACCGTTTCTCGTTGTAGCGTGTCTCAAATCGTTCATCGCTCAAACGTACGAACGTTCGTCGAATGCCGAGGACCGGTGATTTCAAAGAAGTTCACTCGGTGAACTCGTTGCGTATATTTAAAAATTCATTTTATTCGTATCTGTAAGTTTAGCTCGAATTACGTTCGAGTAATCCAAGTTTACTTAGAATTTTTGTAAAATATTTATGTAAACGTAAAGGAAGTCAGAATACTCGGAATTTCCCCGGATTGCCCTTTTTGTTTTTCTTTAGATACCAGGAGTAATTTAAAAAAATTGAGATTTTGTTTTCTTTGCGGAAAAATATTTTTGCCACGCGATGCGATGAAAGTACCTATTAGTGAAGTTAGCGAAAACAGTTTCCCCGCTAATTATTATTAAATAAAGCCAGGAACATTTTTCTTTCAGGATATCGTTCAATCAGTTTTCACCGCCGCTGAAATGCACGTGTCACCCGCAGGCGGGTGACGTAACATTCAACGTAGTAATCCCCTGGCATTTCAATCGAAATTACGTGCCTCGATACTCGGGCAAATAACCCAGGCAGTCGATTACTCGAGCTTGGATTTACTAATCTTCAAAAATCTCTCGGAAGCGATGAAAATCCGAAAGTTAATAACGATCGCTGATTCAATGCAACTAATACAAGATCAACGGCGTGTTCGATCTAATTTAGAAGAAGATTCAAGAATTTCTATGATTAGTTCAGGGTCTCCTGAAGTTTTAATTAAACAATATCTCGAGAGTGGACACGCATAGTGTCTAAAACGTCGGTTATTTTGTCAATTTGAATTCGTTCGGATATGATGAGCTTTTTCATTTTAGGTTTGAATATATTTCTCTTTATCAAATCGATCGACCGAATAAAACGATAGTATTCTCAATAATAAATTGAATTTAATAACGTGTCCATTTGTACTTTTCTATGACTTTGCTCGCTCAAAAACTGATAATGCTGGCCAAAAAATAACGTTATAATAGTAATACTAATTTCAACAATACTAATAATCGTTAAAGAAATATCTTCCAAACATTCATTTCCTGACAAAATGTCAGTCTGAAACAACCGCTACAAATTGATCAGCCAGCCATCCGAGGTAATTAATTCTACGATGATGTACTCGTGCACGCGTAGGCGTACGCGCGGGTACAGTAAGGGGCGTGCAACGGTATTCGGCATACCAACCAACGAATCTCACCCCCACACGCAACTACCTCGATATCCTGTCGTGAAATTTCCAGCAAAGTTACATTACTTATGCGCTTTCCCGACAGGAACGTGAAATATTCAATTCCTATTTCTACCCCGCGGATTCCGCCCGTCGTAACGTCAAGACGCCCAGCTTTCGAAACAATATCTTTTATTTACTCGAAAATCTTCAGTCGCGATGCGCTTCTCATCTCGGGAAAGAGAGATAACTGAACACGTACAAATTCTTCGCGTCACGGTTGCACGTACGCATATATTACTTTCCGAGGGGATAGGGAGAGCGTGACAGTAGAGAGCACGTCGGAGTAACTAAAAGTTGAGCGTATTACGATCAAACGATCCAAGTGAAATTACGTTGCTCAAACTGTATCGCAACTATTATTAATTATTAGAAAGCGAACCGTAAAATCCGCGGTGCTACCTGTGTCGCGAGAAGATGCATCTGTGGGATTTCGCTTCAGGGATTGGAACATGATCCTGATTTACTAACGCTCAATTTTGTAATTGGGATTCTTCGTTTCCTTACGCAGATTCTGTGCATACGTGTGATTGTATTTTTTTAGTAATTTTGCTTTTTGTAACGGAATATTAATATGTACTTTTTTGTTATCTGTTCGTTTTGTTATCTTTTATCTTTAATTGATAGGTATATCAAGTGATTGATTGACCGAACATATCGTTAATGTACGTTTAAATAGTAATACTTGGGGAACCATTGCGATTAAAGTGTCGTAAACGTTAATTTGTCCGAATTGTTTGATTCCAAAGGAAGATTTTGAAGGGCGATGCTGTTTTAAGAAACATCAAACTGCCTTTATCGAATATTTGAACCTGAAATTTTTTAATCTCAACTTTCCAATTAAGGATTAAGGAGTTAGTAAATGGGTTCAAAAGGAAAACCAACGTTTCGCCGCGAAATATGTAAACAAGGATCTCGAGAATTAATTTTGTTTTACGTCCCCTTGGAAACCAACAGGAACGGCTAATAATAGTTAATGCGAGTACCAACTGCAGCCACCGCAATTTCCCAGCTATTTGCATCTTTATGCGTTGATGAAATCCTACTAAACGTAGCCGCAGTTTGCACATTCGTTTGCTGACTAAGGCGGCAGTATTTAGGGGGTGAAATTATCGTCGCCCAAGACGCCATTTTCGAGAAAGTAACGGTACCCCCTCCCCCCCACCCCCCCCCCCCTCGTATCGTGTCGCACGAAGAGAGGAGAATAAATTAAACATGAATTTATAATTTGTCAAGGATCCTATCCTAAGCTAACTTTTCATATCCTATACGCGTATAACGCATAGCGCGGAGTGTTTAAACGGGAACGTCAGCATACCTCTGTAGTAACTAGACGTACTCGAAAAATAATCTCCTTGTGAGAACGGTACTCGCGATCTCTTTTTTTTCCACGAATTTTTTACGTACCTATATTTATACGTAAGAGTGATACTAGCGTGTTTTCAGTTAAACGCTCCAGCCTGCATACCCGGGATAATGTCACCAAAAATGGCTCCAAACTGAAACTGTCACGTTAGAACCCTCGACAATTAATGTATACCTATATATGTCCATGAGATCAGTTCAAACAACTGGTTATTTATAAAACTCGTTATGCGAGGAAAATAAACCTTTGTTTATATTTTTTAATTTTTACATTGCCAAGAACAATACACATAATAATGTACAGATTTACACCGCTTGGAAATGCAATTTTCTCATTCATAAAAATAGTAAATTTATTATTGAAAAATTATATTTAGTCAAAATGACTAGTTCTATCGTTAAACCATTTTCCCCTCCAAATCCGTTTCCCATCCCTCGCGATATTAAACGATTTTCCTCCAACAAACTACGTAAGAACCGTGGAAGCGTGTATGGAAAATGAGTCGACTTTCAAATCGTTATCGCATTTATTAAACAATAAAACTTTAGGGGGTAAAAACGTCTTCCTAAACGTCTGATACCGCGTCACGCTCTTTCCTTCGAAGCTGGGAGTTACAAGGGTCTCGCAGCACAATTTCCGTGCCGGCCGGACATTTTCCTCGGCTAACAAAATCCCATCTAAACACGCTCGGCCATTCGTCCGGTGGTTAAAGAGCGCGCTATCGCTCCAACGAAACTTTTGCTCCTCGAGAGGCCATTTGACCGCGAACGAGGTCTTTCTGTTATGCCTGAACGGCCGCGGTTCGAGCACGGAAGGAAATTTAGCTCGAGAATTACCATGAGGAAAAATTATTTCCACCCTTCTAACGTTATTACTCGAATCTGCTGTCGTAAACGGTGCTTAGAGGGATTTAATTTCCTTCCTTGTTTAAGATTTTCGCGAATCCGTTTCCCATTAATGGAATTTCCGATTCTTTGATATCGACTCGATCCACGAGTTTACGGAAGGAAAAAAATGTTTTTTCAATTCTTCCAGTAAGGGGGGAAGAATGTTTCCCGAACCGAAACGTTGACGCAGAATCTTGCATTGCATTTTGTTCCCACGAACGATCCAAGAGGACCCCCGCACATATTAGATTTTCCATCTACGTGGCCGTGACACGAAATTTGCGAAAGTACCTTTTGTTCGTGCACGCTCTAAGGAGTCTTAACAAGAATTAATGTACACGTACACGCCAATGTACGCTTAACGCTTAAATATAACGATGATGAATAAAAAGGCGGAAACCTTATTTCGTACGCGTTGCGAGAGGAGTATTAATAAACAAAGGAAGCGGACGTTGTTGAGGTACGTGGACGATTAAAAAAAGAAAAAAAGAGAGAGAAAAGAAAAAAACGAACGTGAGGGTTTCGCAGCGCGGTAACCGTTTTGCCGGAAGTGCACCGAGACGGCGAGTATTAATCGCGGTAGAATTTAATATCTCGCTTCTATCCGCCCCTTTTTGCCACGTCACGATCGAAGCGTAATCGTATTCAGCTTGCCTCGATTAAAAGCAGCTTTAACTATCCCGGCATTAAGAGCGTACCTTCATCGATGGTTTCTTTTAAAAGCGAACCTACGATGGAACGAAAAGGGCTCGGGATGCTTAATGAAACGGCAATTAAAACTTTTCCCCCCTCGAGTGTTAAGGGAAGTTGTTCTTCCGAAGTTCCTATCCGTTAACCCCCCCCCCCTTCCTCGGTCACTATTCTTTCCTTTGGGAAACGTTGGCCAACGATTTTCTTTTAACTAGCAAACGTCTCGCGTTATCTCGATGGACGCCACGAGGCACGGATAAACGTGATTTTAAAAACCTGTCAAGTTTAAACGCGATTAAGCTGAGTCGCGTCGACGACGTCTTAAACTTTTTAGAACCGGGGCAAGACACGCGAGGAATTGAAGCGAGCTGTCAAATACGATGACACGTAGACGGCGGGAAAGCGAAATTTTTTTTTTTTATAATCTAACGGCGTGAACCGTTTTTGCGCGGAAGGGAAAGATTTTTCGAGACGGCGGCGTCCGGAAGACTCGGTGAGCCGCGTTAGAACTTAGAAGGCAGAAGTACGAGTTACGTGACCTAAAGATTTGAAGGTTTTGCCCGAAGGGAAATTATGCGGTAAATAGCTTTCGACATATATCGATATTAAGGTTGCAAACTGCGAAAACTTGTTTGTTGAAGCCAAGGTTGAAACTACTTGCTGTCCAAAATAATAAGGAAACACCTGTTATTGCATGTAGACTAATTTTCGCTAGCGTGAAACCTGGTTCCGAAGGAAGCAGATTAATTCACCTGAAATTGAAGTGGGTCTGTTTTTCGCACTCACTCAACGTTGATAATATCTTGATACCGATAATATCTCGTTATTATGAATTATTATGCTTGCGCATATAATATATTCTTGCCTCACAAAAAAGTGTTATAGAGCGTTTCTGCTCTCAATTTTAGATTCCTCGATATAAAGAAGCGAGATTATGCATCGGGCGAAGGTAGATTGCAGGACGCGTTTATAATTACCCGGAAGACGTTGCGCGCATCAAATGTCGCGACGTTGTTTTCCTATTTCATTGCGATACACCGTACCTTATTTCGTATCGAACACGTGTTACGACGTTACGAGTTACGACCTATGTATGATACCAAGAGAAATACACCAGAAGGAACGATAGAAAGCTTTCTCGGGTGTGTCGGTTTGCAATATCGATGGCCTTCTTTCAGACGTTGAGTATATTTTTATATGACGGAAGAAATCGCTCTCCTCGAGGACAAACTGCGAGCTTCCGCGGGAATGCATTGACACAGAAAACAAAAGCGTTCGCGGAGCAGTAAATTGGAATTCAAACTGAAACTTAATAAAGCGTGTAATTTAATACGGTAGTCAAAAGGCTCTTTAAAGAGATCCTTAAAAATAACTATGTTTCCCGTTACGAAATATTGTTCCCTTACGTTTCGCGCGATAACACTTTGCGAACGTAATTGTTTCACCGATGCTTAACTTATAACCAACCGGCGGAGTGCACTTCATTTTTTTTTAACTCAAATTTAACCCTCTGTTCGTTAAATATTACTCGCGCTATTCTTGAGATAATGTAACAAGCCGCGCGTACAGTGTCTCGCGGAAAATTCTCGAGAGCTCACGTAATTTGTATGACGTACGCGAACATTCGAATACTCTCCTGAGCTATCGTACGCGGGAGTTTGCGTCAAAAGTTTAAAATTTGCCTGACAAAACTTGCGAAAGGGATACGTAACGTACCCAGCAAACTCTTCGAGGATTAATAACATTATTCTTGGGGTCTCTTCGCGAATAACTTCCGCAGTCTTTCTGAGAATTGTTTGGAAAACAACGAACAATGAATTTACCGACGCGATCCATCCTCGAGTTTGAAGCGCAACCCCAGCGGATCGTGACAAACAGCCACCGAGAATTGAAATTTAATCCACGGAGATTAAACCGGCGGACCATTAATGCCGACGCTTTCGAAAGTTTTGCACGTTTCGCAACGTCCATGCATATTGCGCGGTCCGGGAACTTGGGGAAACGGTTTGTTACCCTTCCGTCAATAGGGGGGGTGGACGGAACCGAAATTTCAACTTCGGCTGGGACACCATTAACGCGAACCACCCCGTTACTCTTTATCTTCGTTAAAACGTCGTTCGTAAAAGCTCGTGGCTCGCTCGATTAGCCGAGTTTCAATCTATCCGCCCCTGTTCGGGGTAATTGCAAATAAAAATAAATCGACCGTCCGCATCGGTCCCTACTAATTTCAAGGCCGCACTGGGCGAGAAAGTCGAAACGAGCCTACCCGCGGATATTCGCCGGAAACATTGCGTGCTCTGTCGTCGCGAAGAAATTTTCCTTGGAAAATAAAAGCATGACGAATGATTCCGGTTGAAACGTTGGGAATTACCATACGCATCCTTTCGTGTTGGATGGTGATAGCTCATGTTATTTATAAGATTTTTAATCGCCATTATTTCTGTATTTGATTCGAATATATTGGTCTCTCGATCGTTCGAGTCATTTGAAGTCCTAACTGTAATTAAGATCATGACCCAAACACTATTTTCTACCACTTTGGAATACCCTTCTATGTATCTTCTTGGTTGCCATTATAATCTCTCACCCGCAGCACTGACGCGTAATTCACTTGGCTGCTAGAAGAAAATCAACGACTGCTTTCCAAAGGGAGACGGGCGTCTTGTAATTAACGATCGATCGTTCTTGCGAAATTGCATTCCTCGAGAGCGTTCATTGGCTAAAGATGACCGTGATGCAGTTCCCGGGGACATAAAGTCAGGGATAACGTTTGTCGGACAGTAGTGAGCGACGGGCATTAGTCGGACGTAAGCAACGCGCCGTAACAACCGCGCAGTGATAACTGTGGGACATTAGTCAGACACTCCGTAAGTAGTACCACGTAGCATTTCTGTGTCACGGGCAAAGTAACGCGCGAGATGCATACAGTTGCGTCGATCTAATTTTCTTGATACACCGAATATATTCTAACGTCGTTGAAAGTGAATATTGCACGGTTTATTATTACCTCGTCCACGTGATGCGGAAAGTAAAAGCGAATTTATAGAAATTTAATAATCATTCGTTAGCATTATCTTTCGCCGTGACCGGCTGCAAAATTATTCATTTGCATTCTCGAAATCGTTGCTTTCTTTGCTTCGTTTAGTTTTCTGGGCTTTGGATCGCAATCGTTGTACCGTTAACACGTCAATTTCTTATTAATCTACACTACGATGGTAATCAAAATTGTTACGTACCGTTTATCATTATTATTATCCGTTGTCGTCCGCGTTATATTATTTTAATTGCAACGTGGTCCCTCGATACTTATTAACACGCGTGGTATAAAATTACCGACACAATGGAAACTATGCTCGTTATAAAAATTTGAACAGGGCGAGAGAAATCAGATCGTTTCACGCCATTTCGCGATCAATCGACCGGCCGCCTCTTTCTACTATTAAATTATACGGAATCGTGTTCGCGTCACGGTCGGATGAACGATAAAAGATTAGGAGCGAAACGGTAAACCAGAAACCGTAAGCGTTCCTTGGTATTAACGATCGGTTGTATTCGGCAAGTGGTTACGATGCATTAGTCAGACGGTGGTAAGCAGTATGCAACGTTTGTCGGTCAGTGGTAACGCGATGCATTATTCCACCAATGGTCGGACAGCCGCATCAGCAGACTATCAAGCCGCATTCGCGATTTACCGCAGCAATCTGTTCGGTATGTCGGAATTAATTTTTGAAGGCCATCGCAATCCGAACGACTTTGTTGCGCCCGGATTAATTATTCTTTACAAGAATTAATTCCTTTTCGAAAATCAAGATGTTGCGACGTACAGCGCATTCGTAAAGCCCACCGATGTAGAAGCGTGTCCGCGGAAAAGATTAAATTTGGTACTGTAGTTTCTTCTCAGTGCTCGTAACGTAAATAAAATACTCGTTTTGTAAGAACGAGACACTTTATTTCTTGAATCGTGCGTTGATTTGGACTTTCCAGAATCAGGCACCCTCGCACTATTGGAGTGCACTATTTCAATTATTCAACGTATACAACTGCGCGTGTTTGTCGAGGAACGGCTCAACGGCTTCTGCCGAAAACGATCGACAGGCTTGACAAAAAGGGGCGGAGCCTATAGCGCGAACTCTAACAGTGCACACTCATAATACACGTATGCCCGCGGGTAATTTAAACGGTATCTCCGCGAGGAATTTGTAAATTCGTAACAGTCCTTCCCCTTTTGACGATTCTACGTTGCTCTGAATTATCGCATGAAAGTCGCGGCGTAACTCAAGAGTTTAAAAAAAACGCTAGTTTATTTCGAACGATAGAAACAGGCTTTACTTCGCATTAACAACGACCGGTAATGCGAGTGACGATTTTGATCGAACTATCGAAAGTGGAGAAAAAATCTACCTCGTGGAAAGTTCGCGGAGCGCTGCGAGGAGTTGAAGTCTGTCGAAGAAATACCGAGTCACTCGGCGAGATTAATCATTATTATCGGGAAAAGTGTCAGTTTGAATGTCCAGTGATACGATATTGTCGCGGACGGATCATTAATAATCGCACTGCTCTTTGAGAGGAATTACCCGGCTCTTAAAGCATTCGTAAGACTCGCCGGAGAAGGCTACTTTTTTTTTTTTTTTTATTAAGCGAATGTAATGAACCCGCTCTCACGTATCCGTGCAATTTACGGGGCATTGTGCGCTCTTCTGGATACTGAAAAATCGCTCTCCCCGTTTCGCACGGATTTCATTAATAAAGCCCCCCCGTCGTCTTTTATCGTACCATTCGCAGCTTCGCCCGTTTTTGCGCACGAGAAACAGGATTTATTGCTATTTACATTCTCGAGAGATATTCTTGGGTTAATCCGCGTCGAGATGCCACGTGGATTTCGTTCGATGCATCTCCCACCGATTGGCTTGGTTGAAAAATAGAGACGGGGAGAGGGAGTAAACGGGGAGAAAGAGAGAGAGAGAGAGAGAGAGAGAGCGATACAAAGACAATTTAATATGCACGGATGTATACTATACGTTACGCTTCAAATATTTAAGTTTCAAGCTTTATATTTAGAAGTTTGAAGCCAACGTGCAGCAGTTGTGCATATTTGACGTTCTAATTGAAAGTCTCGCGAAGCTTAGGATTTCTAGCAAAAACAACAGAATTATTCAAGAAATGCTGTCACAATCCAACGATATCGGAAGTTATGCCAATAATAACGATCCTTAGACTAGCGAGGAACGTTAGAACTGTATAAAATTTGTCAAAAGAGAGGGGGGAGAGCCGAAGAGAGAAAATCCTTTATTTATCGTCATATCCAAACAGACCGAGAGCATCGTTTAATTATCCCGCCGTGATTATCGGTTTTTTCCTGGATCGTGCGTCGAAGGAATGTACCTCCACCAATTTTTCTCCACGGAATTCGGTTATATCTCGTCGTTGGATTCCGGAACGGTTCGATTAAAAGCACCGGTAGCGAAATCCGCTCAAATATTTATGGAAAAACTTTCGCGTCCGACGAAACGGTGAGACGCGACGCGGAATCGATTCGCGTTCGAACAAACGAACGAGCATAAAAAAAAAAAAAAAAAAAAAAAAAGTTGTTTTCCATTAATGAGTCTCGAAGAGCGACGCAGATTGGCGTCGTATCGGGGCGCCCAGGACGCTTCGTTAGCCCTGAATGCTATCCGCCCAAATGATCTGGGGTACGCAACGCGAAACATTGTATCAGCAGCATCGCAATCTACCATTGTTCGACGCACATGAGTTCTCGCCGTTTCGTCCCATACTTTGTTTCTAACCTTTTCCTACGTTTCACATTGTCCCCGCGCGGCGTCGAACGGGGCGACGCGTATTTTCCGCGAAATTGGAATACGCGAAAGGCGCACCGCCCCTCGACGGTACGCTCGTTGCGCGATGGGATTAACCGATGAACTTTTCAACGGCAATTTCGACGTACGCTAAATGATTTCGGGGAGCTTATCGCGGTAGCGCGGAGAAGAGTCTTACGTTGAGAATTTTCTCGTCGAGTCGGAACGACGCGTCGCGTAAACTCGGAAAGTTACGTCGTCCTCGCTCAACAAGCGTTTATAATATAAGTTTAGGATCTGTAACTCTCCGCGAGAAAACCTTGGAAGAGACGGGACGATAAGGGATTCTTTCGCGCGACGAAGATTATTTTTGTCGGAATGATCGATTGCTACGTCGATCGTCTGGTGAATAAGAAATGTTTATTTTAAATGGACGTGCTATCATATATTTATAGTAAATGATATAAAATTAAAAATTGTATAACAATTCATTTGAACTTGAATTGTTATTGTGAATGTAATTTTTATATATTTTTGGCATTTAAAAACACTCGATGACAATTTATGAATAAAATCTGTCAGAATTACATAATCCTGAAAAGACCATCAAATTAAATATCGAAGCGATAGTTGTCTTGAATCTCGAATAGAGTTCAAAATTGAATCGTATAATGAGGCCGTACAATTCGATCCTTGCTGATGCCATAATTGCCTGGGATGGCGTTTTTTAATTTTCCCCTGTAAAAACATGACGAAGAGTCATAGACCAGTTAATGCACTTTAAATGCTGTCGGCGCAAGCATAAATATGGGGTGACCATGCATCTTTGCTAGGAGCAGGCACCGAAGGTGACTTTCCAAGAAAATTTTGTCTTCTCCGACGAAGACGGTGGAGCGTGCACTTCCGTAATACCACACTTGACTAAGTGCCGTTTTATCACTCAAGATTGATATTTAGATTCGCGCCGGAGAGGCAGGATTATAAATATCCCCGTATCCTCTCCTATCTCAGCATTTTAATATCAAGATAAATAATTTTTATCTTCTATCAGACTCGTTGGTTTTATTAAATTCCCAGGAAAATTGCGAGCCGTACGGGCAAAATTTCACGAGACCCTCCAAATGAAGCGCGAATGTAAAAGACTTTTCTCCCTGCAATTCCAGAGCCTAGAAATCCCTGGGAAATTATAGCATAATCATTTTGTTAACATACGGGGTGCAGTGTTATTCAACGTATCGATGCGTTTCGCCAGGGAGTACTGTCTTGTCAAATATTATTGCCAGAGCTAGCAACAATTAATGAATTGAAATTTAAATGGAAATTTAAAACCTGCCGCGGTGACTGGTTTGGTAATTCTAGTGTTAAACGTAAATATCTGCGGCGCACAGAAAAGACGTTGGTGTCCAAGTATCGGGGAAAGGGGGGATATTAATCAGGCCTCAAAGGCAGCGGCCGACCGATAAGGAATTTTTCTCAATTACCGGTTACAAAGCGCCGGGAAGAGAAAGACGCCGAGAAAAGTTTCTCGGCGTTAATTACCTTCGTTCTTATATCACGAAAAGTAGGGACTATTAGCCGTAAATGATTTAAGTCATTAGTTCCTCGTCCAAGGTGGAAGACGTTCTCGCGCAAGACGACAAATTTTTTATCATTTAAAGTTTCTAACCCCGGACTCGATATCGAGCGAATCAATAAGTAACCGAACTATTGCGAATAGGTTTACGCCCCTGATAGCGCGAAATATGTAATGGTCACCCGTGCACGATATTTCAAGTTACAGTTTCGACGTATTTGTATTTTCTGAATATTGAACTCGAGAAATGGATGCTAAGGAGATACATTTTTGATAAGATCTAATTAAAATGAACAGTGTGGTATTAAACATAGGTATCTATGCTATCAACTATCTACTATGTTCATGATTTGTGTCGATTCTTTTTCTAACGACCAAATATTAACGCCGAACGATTATGCAAATACTACTCTTGATTTCCTATACACACGCCATTATCGAAGAGTGTATTAAATTTAATTAAAAATTTTTTCTCAGAAATATATCCAACGTTTCAGAAATATTTACAGCAAGTACACGCGTGTTTATCCTTCTCAAGGTACAGTTACGAATGGTATTACCGCCCTTGCGTCCGGCACTACCGACAGGCTGTTGTCGGTTGGCGGAACGCCGACATTCGTGTAATTGAGTTTATTGAGTTAGAAGTTTGTATTTGAGCTCTCGAAACGAGTACTTGTGTTTCTGTATAATAAATATTGTTATTTCTTAATAGCCGTCGCTGAATCTCGCGCAACAGTCGTAACGATGTTATCGATTATCGATTATATTTTCGATCGATTTAAACGTCTCTCAGACGACACTCGTTAAACATTGAAGATTCCGTGCTACCAGAGATCGCTACTGGTATAAGTGATTGCACTCGTCTTCGATGCAAAGATTTAAACGGTGCTGCATATACAATTTTTTATCTCGGATAAACATCGATATCAGATAATAACGTAATAACGAAGGATCGACGGATGACCGGACTCGAAGGAAAATTATTGCTCCTCGGAACGACGAAACAATCGACGGGATTCAATTTTCCGATTCTCGAGCGATTCGCTCGAAACGATTTCCGTGATTCGTCGAGTGGCAACCTATAACCCGTCATCGTAAATATTAGACATAAACCGCGAGAGTGTAGTAGGAATCAGAAACAATTGTTGTCACCGCGTTGGTTAAATATACGTGGTGTCCGATAAATCGTGGTACTCCGATGAAGGTGCGATACCTGGGATAATTCCAAGCAGGTTTTTTCCTTACCTTTGTAACGAACAAAATTAATCGCGTTCACAACGATTCGGTACTACATTGATCATTTCTGTGATTCCACAGTGTCAAAGACAGAAGATTCGTGATTATTGAAACAAACCGTCAATTCTTTTCATCTTTGTTTAAGTTTAAATCAACGAAGTTAAGTATCCGAGAATTCCTTCGTTCAAACACTCGTGTCTCCCTATTAATTTCAACAAGGGAAATTCTAGTGTATCACAATAGGAATTCCCACCTAATACAAGCCATTAACACGCGTTCACATGTCACACCATAGCACGAGGATTCCCAAGTACGCAGGGTCCGATCAATTCGCCCGTACGACACTCTCATTACACTCCTTTCTTATCTAAATTAATAACTTAATACCTAACGAGATATTAATCTTCATCTCAGATTTTCATGAATCTTCATCTCAGATTTTCATGAATCTTAATTCCCGAGATTTTAGGGTCGTTTCAATTTCAATTTCAAGTCAACCGAGCGCGCGCAAAGAATTGTTATCCCCCCTTTTCGTCGTATCGTCTATCTCGGTCTTAAACGATCCTGTTGATTCACCGACGTTTCGAAACTGCGACTCGTGCCAACGGAGGAATGGCCCGTAGAGACGCGGACGGGAACTTCAAAGGACTTTCCTTCGTGCTTGCACCGTAGTGCACGAGTAAATATTTTATCTTCTTTGCCGGGTGAAATTCGTTCGAGTTAATTGATCCGACTAGCGATATCTTTTCTTGTGCCCCCTATCCCCCGGACGAAATGCTTTTCCGCGCAGCCAAACGACGCTCGCGAAAGGAAGAGAAGCCCCTTTTGTATCTCCTTGGTGGGTGCCCTCCCCCCTTTCCCCTTAATAAGCGATACGTCTTCAAAGCACCGCGAACCCAAGGTTTCAGATTTATTTGCGTCTGTAGCGGCGTGGATTTTAAATCCTGCCCGTGAATCTGCGCGAAAACTTTGAAGCGCGTAGCAAAGGTGAAATTTCGTTTGACGGATGTATTTTCCTCGCGGCTAGTCGACCGTCGCTCGCATTCTATGGAAAGTTTAATGGTGATTTTATATCGAATTCGTAACGGAGGAACCGAAAGGATATTGATATTCTCGCGGCGAGGGATTCGGCGCGTTCGTTGATTTGAATTAACGGTGAGATTTCATTGTGGATACTTCCGCCGGAGTGTTTATGAAATTGTTCGTTAGGATCAATGATCATGGTTTTTCTGTTGAAAGGAGTCTCGTTCTATGGCCAGTAAAGAAATCTGTTGAAAGCAGTCTCGTTCTATGGTTAGTAAAGAAAGTATTCGTGAAGTATGCTTATTTGTTACGGATGATCGAATTACGAGGTAACAGAGGTGTTATACATATAGGGTGAGCCTGAAAGTGTGTCAGATTTAGAGGTGTATTATATATTATGATTTCGTATTTTTGGCCACTTGCCGTGATTGTTTTGTACCAGTTTGTAAGTGAAATCGAAATGTAAGTTTGAACCGATATTTTCTATTGTTTGTTACAAGATGAATCCGAACGATTTTGAAATGCAAGTGAAATATAAATATAATTTCGAATCGGTTACTTTCGAATTCTCGACCTTACAGAAATACGTAAGATGTAAAGTATAAAACTCATTTAAAAAAACTGCATTAAAACTGCATTGCAGCTATAAACTATAGCGCGCGATTACTCATTTTATTCCCCGTATACCCATGACTCGGAGCGTTTCGTTGAAATAGATTTCCACGCGCTTCGTTTCCTGGTAAATCGAACGTAATTATTAGCATCCTTGAAACGTCAAACGCCCTTAGAACACCCTATATAGAGGCGATAATGGAAGCGTCGGTATCTGGGCACGATGGAATGCTGGATTGCAGCCGATAGATTGTCCACAAGAACCACTCCCTAATTAAACGGTCGATTATCGTCTGGTAGTTTAACGATATCTGATTGGCGCGTTAATTAACTGTCGCGCGAAGTCATTCGAGACGTGGCGCGAAAAAGCCGCGTGAAATCCTCCGAGTATGTATGTACACGCGTGTACGTACGTACCGTCGTTCGCGCGTAAGACGAGAGCGTTTCGCTGAAACGACCCGAACACGAGTGAAATTTTGGCATCTATCAAGGGGGATGCGAACTAAACGTCGTTACGGACGACGTTCCCGACGATCATGAGTGGCGCGAATAATTAACGCAATTATCAACGTTAGTTCTGCGACTATAGCCAAATTGTAGAGGCAACTTCGGTATTCCGATACAGAAATCGATTTAACGAAGAGCGCGGAACGGAATCGATGTTATCGCGTACCAAATTGCGTATCCGCTCGATTGAAATTGTTACTGATAACTTTTTAAGTGTCCTCTCCATTAGCGATATAGCAAAGTATCCCCCGATTCGATGGTTTATCCGGATTAACTGGATATTTTATTCAAACCACGGAAGAAGGTTAACGATGAAAAGCGTTTTCGACGATTCGGAGTGACGAAGGGGAGGAGAAGGGGTGAATGCGTAATGATATAAATCGTATCAGATTTTATACAGCGAGTGTCGTGCAATCTGTTGCGAGTCGGTATCTCGACAATTAATCCATCTAACGACGCGTAGGAGGGGACAGAATGACGTTGACCGTAAGCAGAACAAACGCGTTACGTATTTTATATTTTATCACGTTCTCGTATCTTATTCGCGGTAGTCATCCTGGCGGAACGTATCGTTTATTACAACGTAACGGCGCGTCGTAATGGAGTATCTATATACAATAACCCTCTCTTGTCTCTTTACTCGAGCGTAACTGTACAGGACCGTGTCCCTTTAGCCGCGTGCACGCCCATGAAAGTAAGGTGACTCTTTGCGAAGAAAACATTTGTTGGTGGTTTAACGATCGCTAGGGATGCGATATTTTCGAACTCGCGAACCATCCAATGTTCGTATTTCGACGACGATTGAATTTTTTATATCTTCAGTGGCTACTTAGACGCTGGTTTGCGGCGGATCACGTGACTCACCCCCGGAGAATCGTACGCGAAGTATTATTTGTATCTAAAAGTAGAAGATCGATAAAAAGTGTCTGACGTATGGTTTACTCTACCGTAGTGACTTAGAGAGACGCTGTGTCGATCGAAGCGCTTCGATATGTTTTTAATTAATGATTCGATGTTGAAATCGTCGAAGGTGCGTGGAAGACATAGATTTGCAATTAAGGGTACTCGTTAACCCTAACTCCCGGGTACAGCATGTTCGGTCAAGATTCGCAGAGTGCGTACGAGAGGATTAAGATTCGGGATTTTGGTACGGGCCCGATATCCTTCCCTCTATCTCTCTCTCTCTCTCGTTCGTGATGTAATTGAGATGTATTACATGGAAGTACAGCCAGTGATACCGCGGATGAATTTCTCTGTCTCTGTCTTGTTCTCTCTCCGTCCCTGTCTTCCTCTCCGTCTTTTGGTTTCTCCATTTCCCTTCCTTCCAGTTTGTACGTTTCCCTGCCTCCCTATCTCCCTGTTTTATGGTCTCCTTGTTTATCTGCCTCTCAGTCTGTACATCTCTCTCTCTTTTATAGTTTCACCGTGTCTCTGCCTTTCAGTTTCTACGTTTCTCTACCTCTCAGCTTCCCTATTCTTTCCCTTTTATAGTTTCCATGTTTCTCTACCTCTCAGTCTCTCCATTCTCTCCGTTTTACAGTTTCCCTGTCTCTCAGTTTCTACGGTTCTCCGACTCCCAGCCCCCCTCTGTCTCTATTTTACAGTTTCCATACCTGTCTGCCTCTCAATCTCCCTGTCAACCTGTTTTCCACCTCCCCTGCGTCTATCTCTTTCAATTTCTCTGCCTCTCGGCCTCTGTTCCTCCGCCTCTTTGCCCAACAGTTTCTCTCATAATACAAACGGGAAAGTGTCCTCCAACCAACTTTTTTTTTTTTTTCGTGACTCGTACATTAAGAAGGAAATCCGAAGAGAATCCTTTCAGAAAGGAAATCTCTCTCAAACCAAGGGACGTTCGCTTCGTTATTTAGTTCAGCAATTTCTTTCGATCCACTGGAGCGGATACTGTCGGTCCTAATGAAACTTTTTCGCGGTCCTTATCGCTAGACAGGGCCCTTGAGAATTTTGTAATTTAACTTCCGTTGGTTCTTTCGTCGAGTAAGTATGTGCCTTTTTTTTTTTGCTCGATCCTTTACATGGAATGTATCCACGAAACGCGAAGATGAGGGTCGAACGTTTTCAAATTAAACCTTTCCCTTCTTTCTAACGTTCTCGAGGAATCGATAATGTAAGAATTTCTTGGACATCCTCCGCGGAGGAGTGCGGTTCGCATTCTCCCGGAGGATTGCTCTCCGATGCAATTAAAAATGTAATGTAGCTTTCGAATGCAAGAGAAATATTCTCACGAAGTATCGCTTTATGAGAAAAACTAAATTGAAGCGTCTCGCGAAATGGAGAAATAAAAAACTTCTACGCTCTATACGGTCGCTTTTCTTTTTTCGGTATAAAATATTCCGACGGCCGTCGCGTTCAAATCAAACTGAATATTTATTTCGGTTCAATTCTCGATAATGGTAAGCGATTTTAAAAATCTTTCACCATTGTTTCAAAAAGGGAAATGGATCTCGCTAAAAACACGCTGTAAATTTCATATCGAAAACTCTATAGATGTACCGATCGTGGAAGCATTTTACTAATACTTTTTCAAGAAACGCATGTTAGCGATTTATTCAAAATGCATGCTTTCTGTATTGATCTTGAAATTTGTTCGCGAGATGTATACGCTAAGTATGTGCCAAATATGTATAATACATTGGTGTGCGCGTCATGTACGATGTAAAATGTGCAATGTAAGAAAATGCATTTGAACAATCCTTTAGTAACGAATGACTTCCTGCCTTTCTTCTGTATCAATCTACGATAAAAATATGCATTTATAAGAACGTCGGCGATTGACTAATAACCATTCTAGTATTAAATAATCCATTATTATTTCCAAGCAGACCGAAACGATAACGTCGATATTTAAAAAATAATTCCTAACTAATTGCTAGATTAACAATACCAAATACGAGTCCGTGACGAGGGTTAAACTCATCGTGGAACTCGATAAACGTATCGAATTCTTTCGATTCTCCTCGCGCCATAACTGCGTGCACGAGTATTTCCACTGTTTTCGCAGGATCATTTTTTACCCGAACGAACGCCTTCCAATAACATTCTCAGTTTCAAAGAAAGCAAACGCCTTCCGATACCATTCCCAGTCAGGACGCGAACTTCCCTTCTGCGTGGACGGCAAACAAATGGCCCAGTTTCTGTGAAATTTTACGAAACGCAGAAATAAAGAGGGAGAGAGAGGGAGAGCGAGCAACGCGGTACTCGGCATCGCGGGAAACGTACGTACGTCGCGATTTCTACTCTCCGTACGCCGTAGTCGTTTCTCGCAGCTGATCCATTATGCATAAGAAAGCTCGTTTCGCGACAAAGAACCTTGAACCCCCACTACGTCTCGTAAAAGAGAAGTACCTATCACGCGAGAAGACCGATGAGCGTTATAATAGCCACGGCGGATAGCGCGACGTATACTGACCACTTCCACGCAAATACCCTTCGAATAGTTCCGAAATTGCTCTTCGGAGTTGGCGCATAGTAAAGCCTCGAAATATCGTCCCTCATTAGTTTCGGTTCCGATAAATGGCAACGGGGGGGGAGATAAAAGTAAAATAATGGCACGGTTTGATCGCGAATAGCATTTCGCTGAGAGACGCGCGAGAAGTAAGTACGAAGATCATTTAAGTAGTATTCTATTTGTTCAGTATTATATGGTTGTATTATATTCTATGTAAATATATTTAATAAGATTGAGTGGTATTGAAACTACGGTAGGTGACGGCATTTACCGACGTTGAAAATATTCGGGTATGAATAATTGTTCTTACCACCTGATTTTTAAGAAGTATGAATATTGATGTCGATTAATATATTTTTATGAATCCCTAATGGGAATCCTAGGGGAAAAGTATGTAACGAAATATATTATTGAAACGAAATTGGAATTCGCAATAAAAGAATATGTATCTAATTAAACGAGCACGTGCGCTTGATTTAATTTTTAATTGTCAATTTCCAATTTCAATTCAAGCGGGGATACCCATGGGATGGCATCATTCGATTCCATTTTCTCTCGCGAATAACGCAAGTTGAATCTTCTAAGTTTTTATACGCGAGATCTAAAATCTGAGTTTCTTGCTTTGCGTAGCAAGCGTAGTTTTGCCCTGAATGTTTAAAAACACGATGTACGTTTCGATTAAAGCTTCCCTTTCAGTTTGATTCATTTTTACGAAAAAAGTTTAAAGATATCACCGACGAGCATTGCGAGATAATTTAATCAAGAAATTGCAATTACGGAAAGGCGGTATTTGAAGAACTGTACTGCTACGTTAGTTGGCTACTGCTTTCAAACTAAAGGGTACTTGGAGATCGAAAAAAAGTAGATCGGTAGTAAAAACATTTGAATATGTTCAACCGTTAGATCAAAAAGATTTTTAGTTTTTCCGTATCTCGGGGAAAAATTGAGAGCACCCACGAATGGTTGTCACCCGAGGCATCCGGCATAATTATCCGCTCTCCCCTAATTACCGTGCAACATTTCCATTCGTCGGCAACGCTCTCGTACCTCGGGATTCCCAGCACGTGCCAACTGGAAGAGAAATAGTAATTGGCAATGGCGAGCAGCTTTGTCTTTCGACAGAGTGGTCGATTAAGAGCGGATAAGAAGCCATTTTCGCGTAAGGCAGACGTATCGGCCGGTGAGTTTTTCGAAAAGGGAAGGAGCAAGAAACTCGAGATGGATGGCACATCCGTCGAGAGCGCAGAAAATTGGTGAGATGCCCGTAGACATTTCGGGGAGAGTAATGCCGGTGAAATTGTCGGAAAACGTAAGTGGCCAATTTGTAGCACCCTCGTTTCACCGAATTCCGCCATTTTTCACCTACTTTCCAAGTCCGTTCCGGCTGAATGTTTTAACAATGCTGCCCGCCGCGCTTCCTCGCTGACTTACAATTCTCACTCGTTACCATAGTAAACGGAAAAGGCTTTCCAGTTGAAAAACTTTATACGGGGTGTAAGGGATAAATAACGACAATCGGGTGCGTTCCTCGAAGTTGCGAGGCGTTTTTTTCACCTCCGCGGAGATTTCACGAACAATAAACTTGTCGTTTATCGATTTATATTGATCGTTAACCGTAAATTGGAATTACACGATCCGATGGATCAATAATGGGTTTTGAACGCTATCCGAAAGTTTGGGTGACGACGAGGGCATTATATCTGGGGAATTACGAATTCGTTAAATGTGTAATTGAAAAATATTGTTTGCAATTGCGAAATATTTAAACATCCAGCGTACTGTTATAGAGAAACAACAAATACAAAGTTACATATTAAACTAAGTATCGTCATGTTTGTTTGCAATACAACTTTAGGTGTTAATTCTCGTGTTAAAATGATATGTTCGTATTCATAATAATTATGTAATTGATTTGGCAAGAAGTACTTACTCTTGACAAAAGATATTGTTTTCCAGGCAAATAAACGATTATTACTCTCCGTTATCCGTAATACAGTCCGAAGCAAGTACAAAAAATTTGATTGCTGGTTATTGTTGTCGTTGAAACTCATTATTCGAGACAATGTCACTGCGCGGTAAAGAAAGCAATGGAATTCGAGTTAACGTGAATTTCATTAAATTCCGAGGTTCGCCAAGCGTTCTGCGTATTATTCCACCATGAATAACGATTTGAGGTTTTGGTATCTACCGCTGGTACATCCGGTGATGGTTCAGATATACGTGACAGCTATGATGACTGTCATTGAAATATGCTCAAAGCGATTTTTGGCAAACGTTATAGCCGAACGCTGACTTTCGATTAAAATTAATCAACCGCGTTGACGCTTGTTTTGCACTTTTGTGATCTGATACTCGGTCGTGTATGTTTATTTCGAATTCCTATACAAATGTTGAGAAAATATTCTAATTTAAAGTAAACATGTCGAGTTACGATCACTTTGACCCGAACGTAAATTACTTTGTTCTCGATAAGTTTGGAACAATTATACAAAGAATAAACGCATTTAACCAAATATCTCGTGTAATTATTTAATCATCGCGTAATTTCATAATGAAACGAAAATCTAACCAGAGGAAAAACCGCGTCGCGAATGTTTGCGTGTAGCAAAGACTTTCTATTGCAAAAGTCAACGCGCGTTAACGAAATGTTATTTCGGTGAATTTTTTTTTTTTTTTTCTCTACGTCACAGCATCGCAAACTGCCTCGCGTGTGCGTATCGGAAAGCTAACCCGCAGAGCGCATGGAAAATAAAAGTGTGTGTAAAATACGAATCTCTTTTTACGGTACGTTTACTTTAATGATTCGAAACTCCGCGGTCTACCGCTGTTAACTTTTTGCGAATCTTCAATTTACCCCGATTAATATGGCTCGTGCCAATACGAGGTCCTGAATGCATTTTATTACTCAACGTTATCTCGAGTTCACGCGTAATTGCGCGTGTACGGGAAAGATTTAAAATATTCGTTAGCTTGACACCTAACCTTTCCGTTTCTGCAATTTATCTCGCGCAAACCGAAGACTAATCGAAATGTAATTTCGGACCAATTTCTATGTCTGGCTGCGAAACGTTTGAAATCGATTTCGAGCTGAAAATAAAACTGAAATATGATTTTAAACCGGTTTCTATGCCCCGATATGTCGCGAATGTACGGGGTGTCTGAGAAACGTATTTCCCGTTAAGTTGTATTTCCTGAAAGATGTCGAGCACGTTTCCTATTATCGAGTATTCCAGTCGCGATTTCGTTAATGACATATCGGGAGAAAACATCTGTCAATCGGAGAGCTTCGCGATCAGCTGGTAGCGAACGGAAACCGATGGACTTTGCGCGCTTCTCGCGCCTGAATGGAAAATTTATTCAGATACGGAAGAAACTTGATTGGAATTTTTAATAGTACACTGTGTCGCGATGCGTATCGATGCTGCTTCGTACTTGGAAAATCGACTTGATAACGAGTGAAGCCTGCTATTTTAAACCGATTACGACGATCGAATAAAAGTGTTCGGCCTTATGGTGCACTGTATACAGAGTGTCCCGTAAAAAGGGGTACTCCCTTAAAGGTGCGATATCTGAGACAATTCCAAGCAGGTTTTTGTTTGTCGCAAAATTTTAATCGCGGTTTAATTAACGAAATATCAGCGGAAGACGCTAATCTCGAATATTTTTCGATAAGGAAAAACCTGCTTGGAAGTGTCCCAGGTACCGCACCTTCAACCGAGTACCGCCATTTATAGGACATCCTGTATAACAACCCTTTTCACAAATAGGCTTCCGAGAAAGGTATAGGTAATTTGATCGGAGGTGCATACATATTAAAACACTGACGATTACGAAAATTAGACCAGTCGAAGGGCAACCTATCAAGATAAGGGAGACTTCGATCCATTGATAATTCAGGGGACAATACCATAGATGGACTATGAATATTCAATATGGGCGAGTACACAAATCGATTTTCATCATATCTTTCTCATTGATCGTATTGCATCGATTGTGTTGTAGATTAACACTGAATACTACTCATCGTTGTATGTCGTCAGGCTAATAGTTATGGTTTGCCTAATTTGAGCTGCAATTCATCGAAGGAAGAGTTAATTTGACAAACTCGAGTGGAATAATTTACTCGAAGTAGGTACGGTTGATCTAACAAATTTGCGGGAATTAAAATTTTATCATAACGTTTTACTTCTTGGACGCATTATGTACTTTTTAGAATGCATCCATCACATTGAAGTTTTCTATGAGCTTGGTTCGAACGTTTTGCTGGTAAATGCGTTCAACCGAATTTTTTAAAGTTCCGAATTTCCGAAATTACGGTCAAATTCGTGAAGCTTGCTATTTTCAATTTTTATACGTCGTCGTGAAAAAACTATGAATGCACTCGTTTGGAAAGCTTCGTTAAACCGCAGACGTGCTGAAAATTTCATGCGATTTAGTTCATCCGCTATCAACCTTTCAAAGTGCAAAAAACTACCGAGAGTCTGATGTTTGGCGAAGGGCCGACCATTCTTTGTACTTTGAATGATCGATAACTCCTCAGCGGTAGAAAAAAAATGGAATCAGATTTTTAGCGTACGTACGGATTAACGAGCTTTGCAAACGAGATCTTTAAAAGATGAGAAATTAAAACATTACACGCGTCGCGAATTTGATCGTTATCTCGAGACATACCAATTTTTTTTAGATTAAGTCGAACTCGCGAACCAGAAAATTGTTTGAACCACGCTCGTACAAATTTTCACCGTGATCGGTGCAACCTGTCAAAACTTCTTGACAGAAATTGACTATTACAATAAGAACCAGAAGAATAATTTAAAACTGGGTAAAACAATAAATCTGAATTGATTCGGAAGTTGAGTAGCGTTAATTACGAGATATAATTAATAATTTAGGACCTAGAATAAAAAATTGAGGAATACAAATCCAACAGTCGATTTGCACGAACTTTTTCTTAACGAAAGTTTTTCGTAACGCAAGGTTAGTCGTTGGAAAAACTAACTTTCAGGAAAAGAAAACAATCTTAACCCTGTCGATTCTGCGAGCGGGTAAAACTTTCACACGAAAATCGCTGCTTCTACAATTTCTCAATTCTTTTAAAGCGATAACGTGCATTTCCAAGCAAAATATTTGCACGTTATAACAAAAATTAAGGGCTATATGCCAACGATAACACGTAAATAAAAAGCTATGGAAATAGAAAAAGAAAAAATAATCCTATCTCGTTTTGTAACGAAAGGATTAACAGAATCTTACCGTCTTGTTTTATTACAATAATTACACAAAAATCACAATCTCTTCGTTTTAGAATTCTGCAGAAGTCGGGTTTAATCAGTGCTAACAGAGGCCAAAGGTTATATGATTTCCTCCAGCGACAGACGCCTTCAACGTGTTTACTTCATAAAAAATAAATTCCAGCGAAGGAATCGCTTGAATTGAAATCTGATGTGTGCGTACATTCCGGTGAGTCTACAAACACGATGGGAGATGACAGTGATTTCGTAGCTGGCATTCCGTAAATGGAGTTTGATGTTGCGAATGCTCGAGTTTGTTGTAAATACGTGACAAGAGGGAAACGGGGAGCATGAAGGAAGCGACGACGACAAAAGGAGAATTAGACGCGTCTGTCTCCCCCGTTTTCTGTAATTGAAAGCTACCCGAAAGTAGCGGAATTATCGTCAGTCGCGACCAGCGCATTTCAATTATAAAGCGCAAATCGATCCGACGATATTGATAAATTCTTTTATAAATCGGAAATATCGACATTGCAGCGCGATATAAATTACAAGTGACTCGCGTATAATAATTCTCGTTGCGTATTCCTCGCGCAATTAATGCTGGTTTCAACAAGTGAGAAATTCAATCGCAAGCTAAACGCCTGCCATTGAGCGCAAACAAATATTAAATTATACTTCATATTTTAACCACCCCTCGTTTATTCGAAAATCACCGGTGTGGAGGAAGAATTTAAGCCCGGCGGATAAAACAAGTATTCGTGAACCACGGTTTTTACCTACGAGTAGTTTACGAACGAGGATGTTGCTGAAAAGTGTGTACTCGAAATGAATTCGAAAACGTGTTCGCTCGATCCACGATTATGATTTCATTTTCCCAGTTGAAATTAGAATAATTAGTTGAAAATTAAGCATTATGGTAAGAAATCTCAAAGTACAATTTGTTATTGACACGAATAACCGTGTTTGTTACTACAAGAATCGTACGAGTATTGCAACATATCGATCGTGCTGTAAATAAATAAACACCAGTGTTATGTTTTATCCTGCGATCTAGTCGGATTCCGAAATTTCTCCGTTATTAAATTTGTGCTCAGCTATACCAACTTACGCTAGAATTCCATAATGACAGAATTAATATTAATATACCATCGATTTCAGCGAGATAATTATTAATTTATTGATACACGCGATTTAACAAATTACCTACAGCTTTAGCCGTATATTATTTTTATACGTTAGTTGTCACAAAGTACGTGCTTTAACTAAAATGTATATAGCAGCAGAACCACTGGTGGTACAGAAAAAAAAAATCTCTTGTAGCGCGCAATATCTTTTCTTTACCCAACGCAATAGACAAATACGCGAAATAATGCCGACGCCTAAACGTACGGTACCCCATCGATTTCCATTATCGGGAACGCTCGAACCGAAACGGATAACACCTACGGGGTCTCCAGACATCGACGAAAGTTATCCCACGCGTTACTGAATCTTCATCGCGCACATTTTCTTCGATCTTTGCGTAATCTACGTAACAGAAGAAAGTTAAATTCGGCCGTACATCACGAGAGGAAAGTTCACCACCCACTCACCGTTCCTCCTTCCATTATTGGAGAATACATCAAGTTGATGGGGAGGGGTTCTAACAACTCGGGATAAACTTGAGCCAGGTTCCGTATCCGACCGTTTGCCGCGTGACTCGAAGGTTTTGATAGACACGTCAAACATTACTGACCGAAATTACCGCGAGGAATAGCGTGGATTACGATATACAAGGTGTCCCGGTTGTTGAGTATCGAAACGGTCGCACGCCGGTTTACACGGGTCAGCGAAGGAAAGGTATTTTTTATTGTTATACACCTGCAGGCGAGTGAGATATTTCGAAAGGCGTGCGCTTGCTATTCGTTTCCGTTGAAAGTACTCGGGCGAATGGATGAGTTTAAGAAATTGGCTACATTCGCGGGTTCATATGTATTTCCGTAAATGTAGCGAAGTATGTCTTTATTGAGTAAATTGATAAGTTCGAGTATGTGGACGAAGGGCTGCATAGATTGACGTCTGATCAATTTTTCTTATTGATCATGACACGCACCATCACGATTTAAATCGTAATGCGAGTGGTTGACTGTGTCGTGGTGAAATGGATACCGGCACACACCCTGTATCATTTATAATTATCATTAACATACAAGTAATGTTGATTCCTTATCAATATTGGTAATATTGATAATACTTGGTTGCACCGCCAATACTGGGACACCTTGTATACGCAACACCTGTGGGAAACCAACGCGTAATATTCCGAAGATTCGATAATTAGATACGTCATACCTCGTACATCAATTAGAAATGTGATGATGACTTCGGATGATTCAGTGGTAGCGAAATAGACACGGGATCTGGAATCCAGATCACTGAGGGATCACAGACTCACGAAAGTTACACATTCTTTGGTATTTATTAATAAAAATTTGTTCCGTTGATCGTTGTAATAATTCTAACTTTTTAGTTTATTGTTCGAATGAAGTATTAAAGCATATCGTTTTAGAAAACTGATGGAAACAGAATTGGGTTACAGAGGATTAAAGTAATTGTCTAATTATCTTGAAAGCAATATCTTTGTGACACCTAACGCTATAGACGCTAATGACGACAGTTTAACACCTGGGTGACTTTAACAAGCGACCTTAACGAACAAAAAAGGCCTGTAAAGTGTGCAGGATGATCGTACTTTTGCCGCATAACGATGCCAGCACATTCTACGAGTAAAAGTAAGGGAAAAATGCTGTTTAAACGTAGGCTCGTAAATGTTTTATTACTTTTAGTACCGTTTCAAAATATCACCTGTTCTTGCAAATATACACGACCGACATCTCTACAAATTATTACGTTGCAGATATCTAGTTCATCTCCTTCAGTTTCATAATCTTATGACGAACCATTTGAGGGTATATTTATAAAAAAAACCCTCGTTCATTCTTTCATGAAAACAATACAATATCCAACTCTCGCGCACTTGTTCTGAACAAGATCTCGTGTCTTGATAACATTCTTCTCCTAATTTCGCTATTACAATAATACTGACATCGTCGGACGAAAACAAAAAGCAAGGACACCACGTAAGTACATCCCCGTGAAAAACTCACCTCGTACAAGGGTGAGTATCCCGAGCGGCATCACCAAAATCGCGACCATAAGATCGGTGACCGCGAGGCTCATCAGGAAGTAATTGGTAACGTTCTGCAGACGTCTGTCCCTGATGATTGCGAGGCATACGAGAATATTCCCAGCGGCGGTGCCAAGAACGAGGATCAGAGCGATCATCGCCCACCAGTTGTTCAGACCGCCGTTCTCTATCCCCGCTTGTCCACCGTTAGCCGTGCTACTCTCGTAATCACTGTCGTTGAGTATCGTCGATACCGTCAGGCGTACCGTGTCGCAACTGGCAGTGGTGTCGTTGACGCTAACATTGCCGAACAGCAGGAGATCCTCGTAACAGGTGTCGACGACGGCCTCGTAAGGATCCGCGCGATCGATCCTCGGGATCGACGGGCCGCTCATCGCTCAACGAGACACTTTCGATCTTGGACACTTTTTTTTTTGTTTTTTTTTCTTTCTTTTCCTTACCCCCACGACACCCTAATCTCGGTCATCCGTGACGCCGGGTGACGCGGGACTTTTGTTCGTTTATCGGCGATCTAATTCTATCTCCCTCTCTCTCTCTCTCTCTTTCTCTTTCTCTCGTCAGGTTCCAAGGTTTTTGTGCGGACGAGCAGATCTTTCGTAGTTCTATCGAGTTAGTTTGGAATTTGTGGAAGCATTCTAAGACGCGAAATTGTTGCGTGGATCAGTCGTGACGATCATCGTTTTATCCGGGTGGAGGAAGTATGGACGTTTCGTGGAAGTATTGCCAAGTTAATTCCCTATATCGTACGTGTCTGTCGCGTCGGTCAATCTAGCGGAATCCATCGGATCAAAATTGAAATGCATCGATTGACGGTATTCCAAGCGCGATCTTTCTATCTGTAAGTCCCTAAGGTGTTTTTCGGACAACCAGATCTTTCGTTATTATCTAAATAGCGTTATTATCTTAACGAAAATATTGATTTAAACGCTTGACCAGCTCTCACGATCGGTAGATCAAAATCAGATGATACCACGGTGAAGGTTTGATCGGATCAAAATTGAAATGCATCGATTGACGGTATTCCAAGCGCGATCTCGAAAATCGCTGGAAAATCTCTCGGTGACGCTTGATTCGCTTTTCCATTCTCCCTGCCCCCGGATCCGCGTGACAATACATATATCGGCGCCGATACGCCTTTCATCGTCGCGTTTATCCTTTCACTGGATATCGATCGATCTATCAAGTACCGCGGGGCACTTCGTAGGAAGCTTACTTTCGAAGTCACTCGAATATTTATACCCGCGCCGGTGTGTTCGTAACTTACTCAAACAACGCGCGAACCGTAAAGAAACTTCTGTCAATTTCTCCGAGACTATGCCCATGGGGAAAACCTCTATCCGCGTATCCCACGCTTTTCGATCGATCCTCAAATCCGATGCGTCAGATCGACGCAATTTTCGTCGCGATTGATTTTATGCATCGCGTCGTTTCCATCGAAGATTTTTCCACGCTTCTCAATGCAATCGTGGCGCGTCGACGACTACGCACGGGGGTTTAAGTCCCCTATCGGTATTGCAGTATCGGAAAATGTTTTCAGCCCCCGAATCCAGACGAAGGAGACGGAAAATTGAATAGCGGGAACAGATACCAATTGTCAGCCGACGAGGTCCACGGATAACAGTAGGAACGGAGATGGAAACGGTTGATTTCGCGACGAAAGTACTTTTGGACACGTGGGTTACAGAGCGGGTGAAATGCGAGGCAATTGCGAGAGATTTGGAAGACGATTAATTCCGTCCCACTGAAGTGACAATTTCGATACGTACCAGTTTTGGAACAAATCTAGATCACGCACGTCTCCAAATCTCCAAACTATTTCTAAAGCAAGCAAACACGTGTGATTCCCTGTGAAATAATTTTTAGTAAAATAGAAATTCTATAATTATTTCGTGATCAGCGACCCGAAATACACTTGATACAGTAAAAAAAGTTTGGGGATTCAAAGATCGAGAGATGTGCATGATGTAGATTTAAGCCCCACTTTTAAATCGGAGCGTTAGCATTTTTTGCGCGGTGTGCAAGGCCCGTAATACGACCACGCTTCGATATTTTGGTAATGAGTCGAGACGCGAAGAAAATTCTTAATTGTTGTTCGAGAGGGAGTAATAATCGTGGCACTAGGATTCATCGTAGACAAGTTTTTTGAAGATCAACAACTTTTTTCGATATCTCCCAATATCTTAACGATATTAATCGAACTTTGTCACTGTATATATTTTTCTTATGCAATTTCAGAGAGTATTTATTCTCAGTCGAGAGTCATATAATCTTGGTATACTCGTATCGCGACGTTTGATATTTCTTTCACGCTTCCTCCGAAAGTGAATAACAAAATATTCCTGGTGGTAACGTTATATGAAACACCCGATACACGAAACTACGTGCTAGGCGTAAACAAAGCGTGGGCTTTACCCAACGAGTATTGCGATGTCCTTTGACGTCCAACGAAGTTAATTAATAATCTTTCTATTCCGTATTTCAAACGATTAGTCAAATACAATTTCGCTTCGCACGACGAATTCATTTTCTCGGTGAAATTAACGCGAATTAAATGTCCCGAAGAAAGTTTACGGAAATTTACCAGCTTGACCATGGAAGGTGTCGCAAAAAGTGTTACTCTTAATAACCGCATGCAAATTCGTTGCATCATGCAAATCGAGCATTTGTAGTTTAGCGCGGGGAGTACAATTTGCAGAATCAGCGAGGTGGAAAATACACGAGAGGAGCGCACGACGATAATTACCGAAAAATATCGTGCTCGAGCCTCGGCGATTTGATCGGTGAAAATCATTTTCCGTGTCGGCAACGATACACGGTGAGCAGGACTTCTTGTCGAGTGTTCTCGCGTTCTTAAATAAAGGATTAGATGCTCGAGATTTACGGTGAGCCATAAGATCGATCGAGCGTTCAACAAATTAATGTGTTCTCAACTTTGTGACAAATAGGATAAACGAGACGGTTATGAATTTTGTTTAACTTTTGTATTATCGTGGCCACCGTACTACATCCGTGATCGAAACGGTCGAATAACGTACGAGGACCCTAGAAGCCGAAAAAGGATGCGAGTGGAAGGAAAGTGATATTGAGGAAATTGACTTTAAAGTTGACCATCAGCGTAGGAAAATATGGGTAAGCGGTTAAGTTATTTACCAATGGACGTGCGCGGGATGAAAAATCATTTGTATACCTTTACCACCAAAATAAGTGACACTTTTCTCTGATCGCTCGCACGGGGAGTTATTTGTCACTGATACCCTTGCGGTTAGGAGTCCGCGCGTATGGTTACGTTGCGATAATATTCTGTTTTCGATAGGAACATTATTTCGCGGACAAAGAGCAAACATGCTAGCGGGAATCGATATACAAATAAATTGCAATTACTTTCTGTGAGTTTTTGGGAATATAACGCGATCGGGTCAGGTTTATTAAACCGACGACGAATCAGAACGCGACACCCGCGATGCAAAGATTTTTTCTTCGGACAAAGGACAGTTAAGAATGGAGAAATACATTAAAGTATTACATAAGAAATTCCACTACGACTTTGAGGTATATCATAGTATATATTGTATACATTGTTCCGTCAAGAAACAATCGCGTTCCTTCTAGGCTAAATCAATATACAAACAAAATCGCAGTTATATATTCGCCAAGCAAAGGCACTGTATTCGAACAAACAACAATTGAAAATGAAGAACGAGAAAAAATTATCTCATAGAAAAATCCACTATAGCTTCAAGCTACAACCACGTACATTATCCCGCGGTCAAGAAACAATCGACTTCCTTCTATCGTAAATCAATGCACAAATAAATCGCAATAATTTCCCGTGTACATTTTCGTGAAAATACAACGCAACCTGGAGAGCTTTAATAAACCGGCGACGAATCCGAAAGCGACACACGCGACGCAAAGACATTATTTCCGAACAAAAGGACAGTTGAAAATAGAGAAAAGAATGAAAGGTATTTCATAGGGAAATCCGCTGTAGCTTCGGGGTATAGACGCGCGTATGTTCGTGTGCCGCGCACGTTCGGCCGATATTAAAGCGGCATTCGAAGTAGACAATTATTTTTCTCCAACTTGTCGGGCCGCCCGCGATATGCAATTGTGTTCGGAATAATGGACACGTCGCGAGGGGGGAAAGTGGCTGTCACGGGCCGCTGGATTATCCCGTGGGCCAAGAAACCAATGCGAAAAAAGAAAAAAAAAGAAAGAAAAACTGTTGCCGCGAAAGGTGGACGTAGCGAGGGGAGGGATGGAACGTTTGCGCGAGGGTACGGGGAAAAAGTTCTCTGCCCGTCAGGATTACCATATCGCAGATATTATGCTTACGGAAGTAATTAAACTACAAAATGCAATTAACCCCACGCGCGTTCGTTAACGGGGCGCACGGGCTTTCATGACTTTGAACCGGACATCCATCGTGTTTCATTTAATATTCGTTTGAATTTTTAAGTGGACGGCTACTACGCTCCACCGAGCGATTTTCTCCTACCGGGCTTTACGACCACCCGCCGATTAATTATTCGAAATCGACAAATCGCAGTGAAATTTATTACTGCGTAGGCGAACGATGTATGTGTGTTACGCGTTTGTCTCGGAGTACAGATCGGCTCGATATCGAGAAGGCAATGACGAAGCGTCGAACTGGAATTCCTTTATTTCGAATTACTGAAATTGAAGCACTTTTCGACGAAGCTAGAAAAGCTAATCGCGCGTACGTAATGTATCTGGTGTTCGTTTCGAAAGGCAAACTCCTCGATTGCGAGAAGATTGTAACGGTGAATCGGTATAAAAGTTATCCAAAGGAAATAACTGAAGTCAAACCACATCACGATGTTCGAAAATCTGTACGATTCGCAAACGATGTATCATTATTTTTCAAGAAATTCGATATAGATTCATCGTTTTATATATTCAAAATATAGACTGTTCCATCGACGAACGCGGAGGAAAAACAATCAATCTAGAACTTCTGTTTAAAAAAAAAAAACGACGGACATTCGTTTCGGGAAGTATATACAATACAAAAACTGACAATGAATCGATATCAAATTTCTGCGAAAACAAATGCCGAAGGTTTAAGCAAAACTCGACGAAATTAACGTACGCGCATAGACAACGTCCACACTATCGACCGACACAACCATAATTGAACCAAGTTCAAACTGTCTTTCGCGCCGACGGTCACATACCGTATGTAAGCGATATCCGGAAACTAACAATGAACTTAAACGCCGAGGGTATTCGTGCAGGTAGCTCTATTGATTTTGCGACTGACGAGCGATATTGACAGGCGATGCTAAATTTCGCCTCCGAGGCTGATAATACCGCAGAATCCGTTGCGTAGGGGACCGAAAATTCTTGCCGGGTACGCGCAACGCGATTCTCGATTAGTCCTAATAAATCCGATATCTGCCGGAGCCATATTCGCGTGACGGAAAGACGAGATTAACTTCGTCGCGGATAATCCTGATCCGCTCACGGTAACGCCGTATGCCGGGAGTAATTTTCGCGGCGCGGTTACCGGATGATCGTAACGAGCGTAATAAAGGAAAACAAACGAGGGGTGGGCTTAATTTATTATTCCTTTATCCGTAAAACGCGACTCTAGCCTCGCAACTGCTCGCGTACGGTCCAACTCATTGCCTCGCGATCGCAATCGCGAGTTTTGAATATTCACGAAGAAACGATGAGAGGGATCGCATCCGCGGGATGCGGGAATCTTAATAATTAGCTACCAGAGAATCCTATCAAGGAAAATCCCGCCGAGGGAACTTCCTCCCCTCGGATCGTGGGAAATAAGGGGGGAGGGGTTGAGTCTCCTGTTAATTAAAACGATTCCTTCGCGTTGCGTGTCTGACGCTCGGGATACCCGCGGCGGAACAATGAGAAACTCCTGGTCGAAAGGTTTCCGTTCCCCATTGATATCGGCGAGCGGCGTGAAAATTAATATTCCGAACGGAGATCAACACAATCGGGCCGAAAGAAAAAAAAGCTGAATGGATGGAAAAGCGGAGACCTCGACTTTCCACTCGCGGCTTCCCTCTCTCGCTCTTCTATTTACTAATCCCCGCCTCTGCCGCTTCTCCTCTTCCTCTTCTCGCGCCTTTCCGACACCGAAGGTAATTACCTCGCGCGCAAGAGCTCCCTGCCAAATGGGGAGAATCTAAATAGAGTCTCGACGACGGTGGCCCGCGAATTTTCACGGCTGATATCTGATTTCCATCGAGAACGCACGGAATTCGGAAGTTACGACGACTCCCGTACGCAAGAATTCCCATTCATGATCCATGCTCGACGATCGACGGTGGAAGAATGGAACGAAAGCGCGAGATACGTCAAAGATCCGGTTTTCGGGACCGTCGCACGTTCTTACTCGAGCAATACTTCCATAAAACGAGGAAAAAAATAACATTCGATGCTCGTACCTTTCTAATACCATCCGATCAGTTTTACAACCCCCTGCCCATAATCACCGCTCTCCTTCCACGCCAACTTTCCCGCCCAAACCCCCCTTCCCAAGGTAACAATAAATTTATAATATTCCCCCTTTCCTCCTAGCCCCCGGACGAGCACGTGTCGCGATGAAAGTCACGACGCCCTTCCGACTACTGCCCTCCGATTCGAACGACCTCTCCCTTCTTCCGTTTCCCCGCATCTGTTTCTTTCCGGCGCGAAGCCGAGCCCGCCGTAGGGGGGAAAATTCACGCGAGGGCAAAAGGCAAGCGATCGTGTGACGTTCGCGCGACGTGCGACGACGTACTGAGGCTGCGTTATCGCGCGGACTACTAGCCCACTGGCCCTCATTCCTCGCAGGCAACCCCCCTTCTTCTTTCCGGCGCGTATCACCCCTTGCCGCGTTCCAAACCCCCAACGGTAACCCCCTGTGTGATGTATCTCTCGCTCTCTCGCTCTTCCGTTCCCTCCCTCCCCCCCCTCTCTCTCTCTCTCTCAACGTGTCTATCCTTTCCTCTCCCTCTCGCTCGCTCCCCATCCGTCCCTCTAACGCTCTCTCCCTCTATTTCTCACCGAGGCGCGCGTTAACGCGCCCACGATGCACCGGGACGCGCAGGGGGGTGGGCGCAAGCGCGTCGACGACGTCGGGACGGCCCACCGGTGTGCGACGGCAGACCGCGGACACCTGTTCGTACTGCTGTTCGGACGCCTACGTGCATTTTATTTCCGTCTGATGGGACGATGAAGAAAAAAAGTGGAGAGAGAGACAGAGAGAGAGAGAGAGAGAGAGAGAAGTTCTAATAGAGCGGATAAGGGTGTAACGGGTGAAGAGGGACGGCGTTACGAACAGTTTGAGGAATATTGATTCTTCTTCTGTTCGTTGTTGGATCGAGGAGAATTCGTTGATCCGATTCGTTTGGGAAAGTGGAATGTGTGTTACTTGGAAATGTTAATTTGAAGTGAGGTTTAATATACTTTGTGGGCTTGATAATTAGACTTTTTAATTTGGTTACTTCAGACAATTTGAAGAATGTTTGATTTTTGATTTAGCTGTCTCGTTTTAAACGTTCGGAATAATTTTGTGAGTCGCTTGTATGGAAGAATAGAATGTGGTTATCTTGGTAGGTTAATTTGAATCTGTTTCGTGAGTTTAATAATTCGATCAACTTATCATTCTGATTACTTCAGACAATTTGGGAAACATTGAATTTCGTTGTCTCATTCTAAATCTTGGGAACGATGTTTCGACCGATTCGTATGGACAATTGGAATGTGGTTATCACGAAATGGTAATTTACAGAAAACACTAATCTGTTTCGTGAGTTTGACCATTAGGGAGATTTCTCATTTTGATTACTTTAGACAATTTGGGAGGCACTTATTTCTGTTGCCATATCGTTAACGTTGGGAATAATTTTTTGTCCGATTCTTATGGAAAATTAAAATATAGTTATGTCGGAACATTAATTTAAAGCGAACGCCAATTCAACTGAACGACATACTTCTTCAAAATGATAAAAAACTACAACCATGTCGAATAAAACTTTTGTTTCGTTTTACCGTCCCCCCCCCTGCCCCCCCCCCCCCCCCCCTTTCGGTCCAATACCATATTCCGGACAATGCGATCTGTCCACCGTCCCGGTTAGGTCGGATTATGGATAATCCACTCTATTACGATACGTAACTCGCCAATTAATTTTCGAATGACAAATGAAGCGTCTTATCTTCCAACGGGGAGGATCCAAAATTGAAGTTTCGAGGGTCCCTGTCGCGTGAGAAATTCGAGGCGTTACGTCAAAGTGGGCCGGTATGGCGTGCGAAAATTTCAACGGGCTACTAATTAAGATTAAAATGGGAGGGACAAACTCGTTTCGCTAATTTTGAGCACGCAAATCGATCGATCGGGTTACCTGACGTCATTGGATTGATATACGTGCGCCCGTGTGTCCTCGGGACCTCGAGGAGTACTTTAATGTCGGTACGGTATACCCCATTGAGAGCATAAGCTCGTCCCAAGGACACGCTAAATCTCTTTTTTTATTCAGGCCCTAACGTTACCTTCTGTCAGGAAGGTATAATGCACCTCATCGAACGATCGATAAAAAAAGCGTGCAGCCTCATCCGCTCTTCCGAAATCCCTTACAACGCAATCGCGAAAAACGGTTATTTATGAAATATTAAGCTCCCAATTTGCCAAAAATTTTGTATATCTGTCGAATCGAACGGTCCAGAAACTACGATATTAAAGTTAACCATTCGCTAAAAATCCTTCATCGTGGACTTACAAATTCATTTGTGTTCTCGAGAAATCATTCGGAGCACGTCTAAAGTCCAACGACTCAACGCTCAAAGAGTGCGAACGATAAAAAATACGATTTGTAGATGCACAATGATACGGGAGCGGAATTCTATATACACGGTGTCGCAGAATATTGGTAAAACCGAAAAAGGTGGATTCCTGTTGAAAAAGAAACTGTACCAACACGTCGGATACCCAACGATATTCAAATGCGCGGCATAAATGTAAGAATTGAAAATCCTCGATGCCAATGCGTGAAGAATAAATAAATAAACATTATCGGCAAAATTTCGTAGTAACAGATATCTAGGTAATATATTCTGCCCACGAGGGATCGCAACATCGGTAATTCAAATTGAACCGGATCCGCTTGGTTCAAATAATTCAACTTTGAAGTCAAGCCCACGCTCTTTGAGACACCCTGTATAGGTCACAATGATCGATCGTTATGGAAAATATAATTATTCGTTGCAATTAATATGAATCACAAGATACTCACGCGTAACGCCCGGGCATTTGAATTGGAAAGAAGGCGCTCATTTTTTAATCCCAAGCTTTGCGATTCGGTGATGCTAAAGCAGCGGGTTTCAACCTGGAAGGCGTCAACATCTTTTAATTAATTAATAATTAAAATTTTATTATTTCAAACGTGTCTACGTTATTACATTTATTAAAAAAATAAAACTTAAGAAGACGCGGAGAACATTTTTTTTCTTGGAGGCGTAATAGCATAAATGTTGGAAACTACTGTGCTAAAAAGTCGATAAGCGACAGGAGTTTCGGGGAAGACTCATTAATTTATCTCGCATAAAATTGTGCGTAACATCCGTAACTTGCGAGTTACGAGCAGGGCATACGAAAGCTCTACGCGAAATCCCTAAAGTACTGACACTAATGTGGGCGTGCACCAGTACGCGTATCTAGTTTCGCGGGAAGAGCCGAACTGCTTTCAAGAGTCTGCAACAATGTTTGCGAATCCAAGAACCGTGTTCGAGCTTTTCGTAGCGCAATGCGTCGCTTTTGCTTACAGCCAGCCACGGTGGTTTCTCTAATCAGACAGTTTCTTCGGCAGAACTTAAACTCGACTTAAGCCAGTGTACATTAGTTCCAAATTATGGAAATCAACTCCTTGTTTCGACAGGTCTTTGAAATTTTAAGTTCGAAGCAGAGATTCTTAATTACAAATTACAAAAATCGATTTTTTCTTTCACGGGTTATTGAAATTTCAAGTTTAAATCAAAAGGGATAAATACTTCCAAATTTCAGAATTCAATTCTTTGTTTGTACCTACAGTTCTTTGAAATTTTTGTACTTGACTAAGGGGGGTTATTAACTTCTAACTCCTACCTTTAAATTTCTAATTTAGGCCAGAGGTATATTAATCCTAATTGCAATAACAGTTTTTTAGTCCGCGCTCATCTTATAAATCTTGTTCTGTTCGGGTTCGATAAAACACGTAAAAATCGGGCGACTTCTTAAAAACATTTTCTCAACAGTTGCATTACTCAAAAAAACGATAAAGTAATACGTGCCATGCAGTTTACACGTTTGACCGACAATTGCATCAACTTCTTGACGCGATCTTCATTCGAAATTCAAGCGGACCAACGTTCACCATTTAATCATCTAATAAGGAACTCTGTTTCCTCTGAAAGATGGCGGAAAAACCGCCTCGCGACATATGCAAGTAAATGTGAAATCAAATCGAAACATTTGTCAATGAAAATTATTCTTTCCCATTAAATCCACTTTGCCGCTATTCCATCAAACTGATCAAACTATCAATGATCCCGTTTCCACGATCCACTTAACCCTACAGATTTCTTGAACGAACACCGGCAAATATCGCGCGTCCCTCGCCGATTTTATTCGAATTTAATCCAGCGCTATTAATATCGACTGGTCGTTCCACTTGCCGTACACCCAATTTAATCTTATCACGCGTAGATCGGATGCCGCGACACGCGACGAACAGGAAACTATCCACACGTATACACACACTGTCCCCCCCCCCCCCTTCTGTTTCGCTCCGGACACATTGAAACTACGAGAGTCGACGCGGGTGTTCCTCTCGAGGGCAGAATTTGCATAATACGCTTGGATCGGCGCGGTTACGATGCCGTTTAAACGGCGTTAAAGTACCGTTCGATTTTCACTCGTTGTACATGTATCATCGAGTTTCGAGAGAGAGAGAGATTTCGTTCCGAGCTTCCATCGCGAAGTTCGAGCACCGGCGGTGTATGTTTGGTGTATCGACAAACGACAGTTCGCGAAAGGAAACTTGAATCGAGCATCGCTTTAACGCGACTAAAGCGATAGTTACGTACTCCTGAGACGTCGATTCGCGAAGCTGCGAAGGCACGCGTACGTTGTGACTTGGATTTTTTTTTTTTTTTTTTTTAATAGCGCGAGGGTAATCATTGAGATGATGTCGATCGCGATGGTGCGATGCCTATCCGGAGTACTTTCCCGTCTCTTTTATTTGAACGTGACGCAGGCGGAATAAGCGTGACTATCCAGATCAAAGAATATAGTAGGTTAGATAAATTCGATAACCGAAAGCGTACATTCCCCGTATATCGATATACGCTATAGTTATTCGCCGTAGAAGAGGAAGAAATGTACGCGTGACCAAGTTTGATAAGTGACCGAAAGTCGGAAACTGGAGTATCTGGAGAGTTAGGGAGCAAAAATACACGCTTGGGAGAAACGTCAAAAATTGTAAGAATGAAAATTTGATAAAACTAAACTCGGCGTGACGTATCGCGTGTCTCGTTACAGTAAAATTTAATGGAACGAGATAATCCAAAATTAGTTCTGCCATATTTTTATTCATTATTTATAATCCTCAGAATCTCTCGCGGTACGCTGGAAACCACGTTTCTCCGTCAGCTGTCTCGGACCGAAATACACATAATTTAATACTCCGCCCTTAACCGGAAAAAAAAGACGAAAGGTATTCGTCATCTCGACTTTGCCTCCCTCGTCCGGGAACCCCCCACCCCTCTTTGCATTTTTACACGGATAAAGTTGACTTTTATGTAAAGAGAAGTCCGTAATAAATCGAATTATTCTCCGCGAATACTCTATAATTTCATAACGGTCCGCTCTTAACGTCCGTCAGTGCCGGGGGGGGGGGGGGGGTGACCCTTAAACTTTCCCATGCGCCGTGCACGTCGAGGGTCGATTCGCATTAAACGCACGTTCCGGGCGTGTCAGTTGCGTTTTCTATCCTTACGTTGTCGAACGACGCAATAATCTCGTTAAGAACCGGTAGACTTCATTTGAGACTGACACCCCTATCGGTGGCTAGATCGTATCGAAGAAATTACGTTACGCGAACTCGCACGATCCACCGACGAATGTGGGTCGTGTACGTGTCCGCCGCGTTTCGTCGGGTCTCTTCGACGTTTCGCGAAGATTCCGAGTCATCGTCGACGAACCCGCAGTTCAGTTCCCGGAACGGTGCTCTGATTTCCTCAACGACGCTGAGATCGAAGACTTTTATACGAGGTGTCTGAGAAACGACCGATCAAACTTTATTTTCTGCAAAAGACGGGAAAGAAATTCTGAGGGAGAGGTAAGGGGAGAATGGGCAGCTACGTTCGTCGTGGGAGAGAGTCTCGCGTAGGATCCGTACACGTGCGAACGAGTTGCACAAAATTGACAAAAAGAAAACAAAAGGCCTGACATGACGCAATAGTTGTGCTACGGGACTCGTACAATTAATTTCGTATAGTTTTGGATTTCTGTAACTAGTTGCGCAGCGCGTCAAACAATACCGTGGCACCGTGCTTTTTATACTGATTTCACATATACGTTTTTACATTTTACGTGTATATATACAGGGTGTCCGGTAAATGATGGTAGTTCGTTAAAGGCGCGATAGCTATGATAATTCCAAGCAGATTCTTCCTTATCGAAAATATTAAACGCGTTTTAGTTAACGAGATATTAACCGAAAACGACCGGCCAATCGGAGAAGAGACGCGGTAGCCGGTTATTGGCCACAGCGTGGGGGAGTGTAAGCTCAAGCCAATAGCTATGCCGCCAATTATCGCGCCCCTCTCCGATTGGCCCCCGATTTTCATTAATATCTCGTTAACCAAAGTTCAGCCAACATTTTCGATGAGGAAAAATTTGCTTGGAATTATCTCAAGCATCGCACCTTGAACGGAGCACCACCATTTATGAAACACCTTGTAAGTATTTGTATACTCGTCTTTTAAGCAAAGCATATATACACGTATAGTGCAAAAAGCACGATATAAAAAAAATATATTAAATTTCTGTTCGGTTTTCACTTCCTCCTCGATCTCCCATAAAATTACGATTTTCCATAAACATCCGCTGTCTGGTCACGTCTCGTGTGACGCCCGTTCAACTAATACGATTTAAAGCAGGAGACACACATTACCGTACCATGCCCGATTCGTGTGTCGGTCGGATGTTGACTGCAGCAGAAATTGTACATTTAGCGCTCGAATTGATACGGTACTTAATGTGTGAACTGTTGCATTTAAAAAGCATTGCGCAATTTTTTTAACGAGTGACGACCAACACTCGACCGACACGCGAATCGGACATGGTACGGTGATGTGTGTCTCCGGCTTAAATATATTTTCAAACTAGCTTCTGACGACAAGGCGAAACCGCAGGAAAGTAGAATCACAGGAACTTTACTACTCTTTCAAACTCGAACTTTCGTACGTTCCGCATACCGATCGAGTCGCGGTTAATAAAATCGTAATCTCGCCCTCTCGTCCCCGATCGATCTTCAACTTCCGTCGTAGGAGCACCGTCGCCCGGGCTAACGCAATATTTAGATTACAAACATTTACGTATTAGGTAAGTTGCGTGAACTAGCGCGTAATTATATTCGCGGTATTATGTATCTTCGGTGGAAAGTTACTATAGCGCGGAGGCTACTTAACGTGAAATAACGCTGATGCGTCGAAGGTTAATTTGAATAATACTCGAAAGAACGTTTGGTTCCTCCATCGGTGGGATTCTATTGGAAACATTTTCCTCCCAGATTCGAGGGAGTGAATATAAGAGAAACGTCGGGTCGTTTCGTTAATACAGCACCGGCTGCGGAAAAGTAAAGAAGGTAGGAAATGAAAGGGGCGGTGCAGGAAGCGACGAAGCTTCGCCGAGAGGTCAGACGTTCCCCCGGCTGCCGGAGGATTTTATATTCCACGAAACTCTTCATATCCGTTATATTCTTATGCCATTCCCAACCATAATGATTCCCCGCGACGTAAAGCCGAGACGAGACGAGTGGTAGGGACCCAGCGTATCTCTACCCTGATTATTATTGTGCGTGCGAGGAGCACGAAAATTCTATCGTTCGCGTTGAAAATATTCTGTACTTAATACGCGGCTGGTGGTTATTTGAATTTGAAGACTGGGGTACTCTGTTTTAAGCTGCACAGTTCTGTTTCTCTGAGCATGCCGAATGGGAGAGTGAGACGATGTCAAGTGCGTCGCCACGAAGGATCGTTGGGAAACGCACTCTTTGTCAAACGTCGGTTCGATACGCATGGCTTGGGAGTGATAATTGCTGCCCCATTGCGTGAGTAGCTTTTTAAAATTGGAAAATTGTTTATCAAGTCATATTTAAATTGCTCATCTTGACGCGAGGTTTCTGAATCGCTTTGTAAAATTCTACAAATCCTGATCGAAACATACTCAAATTACTTTTCGAAGATTATTTAATACACTTTTAAGAAGACTATGTAAAGCACTTTTTAAATTAATTATTCTAAAATAATAACCGCATTAATTTTTTAATGCGGTTGCACCACCTCGAAAAATCCTGTTCCTCGTTTCCTGAAATGACACAATATCCAGTTATCGCGTGCTTACACTTAACCCGCGTATTGCCTCTTGATACGTCTCAATAGAAACAACGTAGAACATTAAATCATCCACGTTCGCTCGTCGGGCCACGCTCGCCGATAAAAATATACGCGAGGAGAAATTTCGTCCACGAGTACACACACTTTGCATGGACCGTTCTCAGCGCGCAACAAGTTCCACGCCAAATCCTTCGGACGTGACGTTAACCCGGCCGCCTTTGAGTTCCCTTACTCTCGGCCGGTGATTTTATTTCTTCGTTAAGTCGATTTAATTAGGATAAAAGCACTCCCGCCGGTCCTCGGAATAAATAGGACGGCGCGTAAGCGCAAGAACGGGCCGAGCGTATTTGAGAATATAATCACGTTAATGCGAGCCCCTCGCGGGTACCGCACCGATAAAGGTGCAGTTGCAGGAATTAAATGGCGATTCGTGCGCTCGGGATCGAAGGGGGCAAGGAGTTCGTAGCGTCGAAGGTGGAATACGTGAGCGTTGTCGAGAAACGAATTACGTTTACTCGACGTCGCCTCGCGGCAGCGCGTCCTCAATTATTTAACGCGTTCCGCGCCGCGCGGTTCACCGGCGAACCGCGGCGGACTTTTCGCTCGGGTCGCTCGCGATTTGCATCGTTTGGAAGGAATATTGTCTTGATATCGTCGTACGATGTATGTATTACGGGCAATGTAAATAATTGGGTATTATTTATAATGCCCGGGCACTGTATAGAATGTATCAAACGTAAACAACACGATCCTGGCTTGACGCGTCATATATCTTTAGGCACTTTTTAAATTGCCCGGGCATTATAAATAATACCCAATTATTTATATTGCCCGTAACATATATTTTTTATACGCCGATAATGAGTAATGTTTCAGCCATATTACTGTATAATATTACGGTCGTTATAGAAATCGTTGTACCCTGCGTTAACCCGCGAATAAATTACAATTACCAAAGACACGGTCCGCGGAAAAAAATACTACGAGATCCACTTAATTCCGATGATTAAGCAAAGCACGCATCGACCATCGTAATCCGTCGACTACGACCGAAAAATCGAGCGAGACCGAATCCTCGGCGTACTCGGAGATTGATAAATACGTTTACTTTAATTCGACCCCACTCATTATCTCCGCGAACGGACGAAGATTCATAGACGCGGGTCTGCGGATCGCGTGAAACATTCGCTCATCGCGAAGACGGTCAGGTCCCGCGAATTCTCGACGTGGCGGGAGTAGTCGCGTGTCCTTGGAAAATCCATGGAGTTTCGACAACGAACCGAGCTTAATGCCCATAAGTAAGTTTAACGCCTTCCAGGGCGGAGATGAAATAACGCGGAACACGATATCTCCATTACCGACGCGACGCCGTCGCGATTTCAGCGCCCGATTTCAGGTTCCTTTGGCGGGTTAAAGCGTCCGGATGATCCAGAGGACGATCCGTCAGGACGCCAAGCACGATCGTTGATATTATCGCGTTGAGGATTCCGGTTGCCAACGGAGCTTCGAAATTCTTTCTCGAAAACTGGTCGAAGGGTGATTAAGGACAGGGGTGTTCGATTTTTTGAATTCCTTGGGTCGTATTTGGTTCAAACGCGATATGTTGCCGAGATCGACGCTTGTCTGGTTGTTCGGCCGAGCCCTTTAGTTTGTTGAGAAACAAAGCTAGCGAATAATGTATAATATACGATATCCATCGTGACGAATAAGCAAAAGTGTGGCATAACTTTCGACTTTTTTTCGTTCAGGGGTTTTGTTGGGTTTTGTTAAATTTTGTTAAATCACGTGACAATTTTTTAAAATATAAAATATTACAACGCCACGCGAGTCTCGCGAAAAAAGTACGAAAAAATCTCAATGTTTTAAGAAAGTTTGCAGTTTTACTTTCGGCCGCATTCGTTACAGGACTACTGGTGTACAAATGAGCCTTAATATTTACACTTAACACTCGTCCGTCAAAATTAAGCGAATCACGTTTAAATAGTAACAATTTCCTCGCGAACTGCCTTAGGTCGGGCGCACACGGAAGACTTTTCGTCGCGCAACTATTTCGCCTTTTTCACAAAGTCTGTGCAGTCTTTTGTATAACGTATACGTGCGCACACGGAACAACGCAACTTTTACATACGACTGTACAGACATCGTGGAAAAGACGAAATAGTTTCGCGACAAAACGTCTCCCGTGTGCGCCCGCCCTTATCTAATCCGCGTGCACCCAACTTAAAACGATCTTTCCTATCGTCATCCTAACTCACCGACCACTTAGCGTTCGACCAATCGGAATACTCGTTTGCCCTCGTACTTTCCACGTTTCCGAAGGGAAATTTTGGGTACAAGTATCCATAACTGTACTGCACACGACGAATACCGTATTTCGTGCTTGCGTGTCACTCGGTTACCTCCTTTCGGCAGATTTCCCGACGGGCGCGTTTATCGTCGATTGACGAAATCCTTGGTAGGATTACCGGGGTACGCGGTGACACTTTTCGTGACGTTTAATCGATAGGTTCGCGAGTGACGCTGGGTCGAAAAGTCATACTTTCGTTGCATGCCTCGCAAAGTTACACCCACGTGTAACACGAAACTGGTTCTATATTTGAGGACAGTAATTTACCGCGACAAACTTCGTCCTATAGTTCATGCCGTGTAATCGTTCAGAGACGATTTAATTACGCGCTGTACATACCCTCTAATGTCGCGTCTCGTTAAGGCATGGAGGCTTCAGTTTTAAACGCGAACGTTGGAGTATGTAAATGCGTTACGTAACCATCGGTTTCGACGAACCATCGTTGCGATCACCTCCCTTCCGGTTTATTATTATTCACAGATTCGGTAAGGTAAAATAAATCCAAACGTCGGTCCGTTTAAAGTGATCGTTCGCAAAAGAGAATTTGTTCTACGAGTTCCACGGGAAGATAATGTTTGAATTTGAATAATTGAATATCTTGATAACTCGCTTCTATCGATCTTTCATTTTCTGTACTACTTCATGTAAGTTGATAGCTTGCTCATGAATAATTACCGAACGTCTTGATAATTTACTCCAATGAGTCTCTACCCACGCATGAACCTTTATACAAACACCATCTAGTTTCTTAATAAAGTTGATTACCCTCGTCGAGGGTCTCGCATGTATAGGTGTGAATTACAGCACCTACCTCCAATGTCCGTGCAGCCAATGATTTTATCCCATATTAAAATATATCCTAAATATATTCAAAACAATGCGAGGAACGCCATAGCTTCGGTGCTTAGCGTATGCTCCTGAATTCGATCGCTCGAAACTTTCCTCCCCATCTTCATGCGGCACGCACCGCGATGCAGCGATATTGGATCGATTGAAACTCCAAGTCACGTAGGGACACTTCATTTCCGTAGCAGTTTGCAGCGAGTACGACGGATCTTCGATCGATCTTTCATCAACCCGAGGTTCTATGAACTTAACAAATTCCGTTTCCCTCGCGATACCTACTCGAAACGATACTGTTCTTCCTCCTCGCCGACCGAGCCTTATCTCTTCGCGTCGTCGGGTCATTTCCACGAGTATGGTTTAATAGAAATTTCTATCGGCGCACCAATTTGCGGGACCGAAATTCTAATTTAAACTTGCCGATACCGTTGATGCGGAATTCTCGTGTGCCGAAATCTAGGCGAGACTGTGAGATACGCTTCACGCTCGTGGCGGATCTCGCATCAATCATTTCTGACATAACGGAGTCGAGGCTTTTTCAATGCTCCTCGACGGTGATTTGAATAAGCGCCCACCTAAGATCGAATTTGACGAGGAGCGAGAATATGTATATTCGGGATTGTCGTTGTCGTATCGATCGATAACGTGTTTCTGTGAAATTTGGAATTTTTAATTCCCGGGTTGATCGAAGCCAATGAAGGAACGATTGAGGGGTCATCAGCCAGGTCATAATGATGCCATTTTTCCGCGAAATTATCTCAATTGTCAGAATTATCTCCGATGTCTGTATCGCCAATTTTGTCGAACAATAGGGAATATAAGGATCGCGCACTTGTATTTGGCCCGAACAAGACCTTGTCTCTTGATAACGAGGTATGAGCGGTTTAATATCAAAAGTGGTGTAAGCGAACACTGAATAACGAGAGACAAAGTTGAGGTTCCATATAATGGAATAATATCAAAGAAATCTGAATAACAGTGAAATTAACGTTAACATTAATGACGTTTGTTACTCGATTTAGCCTTAAACGTTCGATTGTAACGCCATTTGTAGCACGTAATGATTTTTGTAAACATGTGTAAACGTAAACATTTCGGTATTTATAAAAAATCAACCGTCGCATCCTTAGTCATTAATCGATGTCATCATCCATGAGTTCTGATTTATTAAATATTGATACGTTCGTTTTGTTTGTTTAATTATTATTCAACGAGCCGGGTTAAAATACAGCTTCAAACTTTGAAATAAAAGCTTCTTAAACGTATCAATAATGTCGGTAATTATCGATTTTAATTAATCTCGTACGTACGTACGTTCCGAGAGTTTGTTTTGAAAGCAAATTACCAAATGAAATTTAATATTGCAAAAATTTGAACAAACTTTTCCCGATGTTATCGGATATCGATCTATTTATTTCACGGACTTACTTTACAACCAATTATCGAGGTTAATGCGAAATTAAAAAAAATCTCAACGCACTTATTCCAATTTATCAAATATTTGCGTATTCGTTTCGCCAGCTACGCAACGAATCGTCGAACCATATTTGCTTCTACAAGCGTCTATTTAACATCGAGCACAGTTAATTATATTATTATGAGAGCCTCGTTAAGACTCACTCGCGGAGTTGCCAACTCCGTTCGTTGGTACGCTTTGTGATGTTACAACGGGCCCACGTAAATCTCTGTAAACGATGGTATTACTTCTGCTCAGGTTTAGCAAAGTGAAGATTAAAACGTCGATTCTATCGGTGTTTCTTATCGGAAGGTAGGAAACCCTCGTTCAGCCGATTTCGCCCAAGTACAGCGGCAAAGGCGTGCTGCTATTGCTACAAGAACTTTTGCTCTCGGCAACTATACAAAACCCATTTACCAGAGACGTTGCCTGGTAGGGGATGATGCGGTGAACTTCCCCGACGGGGAAAAAAAAACGACGTATCGAAACTGTGTAAATGAAAATTGTTTTCAACTCGATTATCCGCTCGAATAATGAAGCACAGACGAGGCGATAATTGAAGGTATTCTCGTCTGGGAATGCCAGTACAGTTTTCGAGTTACCAAAAGGCAACGATCGGTTTCTTCGATCGAATCGCGAAGCTAGCTCGGTAACTCGAAAAGATTTTATCGAGAATACGGCTCGATTTCGTCGATGCGATAACGAAGTCGGGAAATAATTTATGAAACATACGAAAAAGAATCAAGAGACATGGTCTTGTCTCGGGCCAAGTACAAGTACGCGAGACTAGACCTTGTATCTTTTAATTCTATCCGGAAGTATCCGAAACTTATTAATAACGTTTTTGTAGTATAATTCTAAATCATGCAGGCAAAGTAAAATTTTTAATTACTCACAAGACGATTGCACGCTCTTAGGAACAATAAAAAACAACTAATAATACAAGACAACGAAGGTAACGCCACGCGCTTGCCTCTGTATTCGCAATTTCAAATTGTAATATTAAATCGATTGTGATTCGAGTTGGGAAATGTGTGCCATTACGCGAGAGAACCTTATCCACTGTACAGCGAATAGATTATTGCTTACGCGAGCAAATAATTATTTGCCGGACAATATTTGATTCTAATCCAGTGTTCGATGTGTGTGGCGTAGGTAAACTGTTTCTCGTTCCGCATCGCCAATCGGTTTCGTATCGACACAAACGAAAATCTTAGTTATTTGCTATGCGTCGGTGGAACATAAACGATCCTTGGTCACGCGGAAGTAATTACTACTGAATTCATCTAATTCGGACCAGTGGTTTTCAACCCAATCACACTCCCATGGTAACGGGAGAAATATTTCGCTGGGGCAGAAATAAAAACCATTATGCGTAATAGCGCGATACTCTTTTGCGTATTAGTGTATAGATCTGATATTACAAACAAAAAATTGTATGGCCATTGAAATTTATAAATTTATAACGAACCAGCTGGTGAGAACGACTGATATAGACAGGTTGCAATTGCCGTTACACGCCGTCAAATTATTTACTGTCGGTTAAATATCGTTAACAGATAAAAGGAACCTTATCACGATAATACTGGTTCCCGAATAATTACGTTCAGTGATTATTATTTGACAAATCAACCTGAATATTTGTACATGTTTAGTTTGAAAGAGTCCCGAAAAAATTAATTTACGATGGGTATGTCGACCATGAATTCAATTTCACTCCTGCAGCATCGTGAAAATTGAATATGAAATATTTTCTCCTAAGTACTGCTATATTTAAAACGAGGAAAATTGACCGTTTCCTGGATTTATTCAACGACTCCGGTGGCGTCATCTTTCGGATTTTCAAACGCATAATTGTTCTTCTTAAATATTGCACCCTTGATACTGTGCATGATCTCTTATCGTCGGTATTATCAGTAGATGGTATACAGGAAAATTTGTCCGATGAAATCAGTGGTAACGGAAAATATTTCGACCTTTCCGAGTAACGATATGCAAGACAGGTTGTGAAATTCAAAATATATTGAAGTATGATAAAAACTGTTATGAAATTTGTCTCGTGTTATCATGGATCGGGCATCGAGCAGATAAGACGAGCAATGTAGTTTTCTGTATGGAAAAATTCGTAGTTCTGGTCGTCCGTTACCATTTTTAGGTAAAAGTTATAACAAAAACGAGACGTATCTACAACTCGTCAGTATTTTTGTAATTGAACTTTGATCTGTGTTAAATCATTTTCAGGTGTTCTGCCGAGAATCGTGATAATAGTTCCTATCGAGCGTCAATAAAGTCGTTCGGTACACAAATCGATAGAATTCAATAGGTAGAATTATTTACAAATGATATAAGATAGAATTTATTTAAGAATGAGTTAAATCGCATTTAATAGTTATTCGGTGTTAATCAATTTTTACATTAGTGAATATTGATTGACGCTTGTGGTGGGTTTACCGACTTCAGCGATTCGCTTTATTCGTTGTCGGAGAAAACAGTTTTTTCCATTGTTTAATTATACTAAATCGTTGAGAATTATGAAGGCTTTCGGAAAAATAACTATTGAGATTCAAAAACGACCATTTCATTCGTAACGATCAAATATATTTAAATAGTCGTTATATTTTTAATTACTTACGCATGCCCGAAGCATATATTTAAATATCATTTATATAATTTATACAACTCGTCAATTTCACAGATTAAATGAAGCATTTCCAACGTCGAAAAGTTTGTAAAAATCCTTGCCGCAGGGCTCACGTAAAAGGTAATTTATTGTCAACGCACTCACTTATATGTATACACGCCCGTAACTCGTAATTCTACCAAACTTTACTGGCATTATTCGTCCCTTGTACGACCTCCCCCGATTTTCATTAATATCTCCTTAACTAAAGCAATTCCAACATTTTCGATAAGGAAGAATCTGATTCGAATTACCCCCGGTATCACAATTTAAACGGAATGCCCCTATTTACGGAACACCCTACTAAAATCGATTCGAAACGGTATAAGCAATTCCCACGGGAATTCATCCTGCTTTGTGCCGATATGCCCGTAGTTTGATTACCGTGACCCATGACACGTGAGAAGCATCGACTATGTTCGGGTGATGTTTCTTTTTTCGAGTAAACAAACACTTACGTATCATTTACCTAAGTGGCCACTGTGCCGCTACGATACACACGGTGGTTCCAATGCCATTTCCTTGAAATTCCACGAACCAAGTAGAAAATGAAATTCAAGGATACGTTCGAAACGACGCGAATTAGGAATTACTAGGTGACATCCAGAAAGTAACATGCTCAATGTTCATTCCGCGAATGGATACCGCACTGTTCACGTTGTTGCGTGAAAAGGATTGCGAGTCGACTTACTTCTTTTCCCTGTGAACGGCGAATCGAGAGGAAAATGAAAGACCAAAGTGTTGATTGTAAAACGTTCAGAAAGAAACTGCCTTATAGTAAGTACCGTTCGGTATGTGTTAAACCTATCATGCCCAAGAAAAATGGGATTGTGTCGAGATAAGCAACAAATATCATTTTCCATCCTGTAGGGACACGATATTTGCGACCGCATTTTTTTCAAACGCCCTCCCTTTTCTCATGTAACGGAAAAGCTTTACAATTTTTCCTGATAAAATTCCAAAATTGTAAGTTCGTTCTTTTTTACCAGCAAATCCGAGGAATTTCATAGGTACTTTAATGAAGTGCCTTCGCATTTATTGTGACCGTACGTCGTTGCATGGATTACGTTACATTACAACGGGCAGAACGATTGCGGACAGCGCTATTTGGTTTGTTGTAAGTGATGTTTAATAATATCGTGCTTCATATTTACAACGTCGCGAACCTCGGTATATATACGAACATTTTATTCATAGATCTCCCTTCTCGCCCTCATTTTTTGCCTGATACTGATGCTACGCGTGTGGATGAACTTTGCGAATAATCCTACGGTGACGATAATCGATACGTCGAGCGCGATTACGAATCTCGACTTTCCCGGCGTCACTATATGCAATAACAACAAAGTTTATAAGCCGCACGCTGACGTTCTACGGAAAGCTTTGTGAGTACCGCCACTGAATTTAACCCTTCGTTGATCGCTAGGGGATATTTAAATGCCCTGGGGAATATTTTGTTTACCGATAAATTAAGCTAAAATCAAATTTACATCGAACATCTACGCTATCGTATTCGAGGAGGATTCTACCTTGATAGCGCGGTGTGTGGGTGCGTACAAAGGAGGCAGTAGTGTTATTTGTGATTGTCTAAAAATAAATATCATAAGCGAACTGCGGGTTGTTTTGCTGATTTGTATTTTTGTAAAAGATGGGTAAAGAAGTAGGGAACCGAACAGAAATTTATTTTGTTTTAGCAGCGTTTAGAAATCTATTTTTTAACAATGTATCTTCTACGTTATTCATCTTATAAAATTACTACAAAATAAGTATAGATAGCACGCATTTTTCATAAAATTCCACATTCTACCGATAAGTTTATACCAGACGACTAACGAAGACTTAAAATCGAATGGAAACTACTGTAGTTTGGTATTATTTTGTCTGCCCGAAGGTACTATAAATCGATAAACATTATGAGTATATTTATTTATAAACGGAAAAGAAATGAACGAGGTGTTACGACGGACGCAACTTCCTAGTAGCTGGATACGCTGTTATCGATAGATCGTATAATACACGTTAGAAAGAAATATCGAACTACCGATTGGATTACTATTTCAATTACGTAACCGTGGCTCGTGAAACATAATCACGTTTTATTACGACATCTACTCACCAACGATCCTTCTTATAAATATTTCTCGGCGACTCTTTGAAAATTTGTCTTAGGTCATTAAAAGGATTCGATGATACGATGAGCAACAAGCTTTTCTCCTCTCTAATGAAACTAATACGGCCGGATAAAATCGAGATCGATAACGCGACGGCTTCGTGGGCGATCGATATTCTCGGCTACACGGTTGAGAAACTTATGTTCGAGGTGAAACTATAAGAAAAAAAAAAAAAAATACTTGCTTCCGTGATTGTCAGGCTCACGGTATGATTCGCAGATAATGGATTTCTTTTTCGCAGTTGATGCAACCTTGCAGCTCATTACTACGAAGATGCCGTTGGCTCGGAAAGATCTTTGACTGCAACAAGATATTTAAAGTAGTCAGAGCGAACGAAGGCTACTGTTGCGGCTTCAATTATCATTATAATCTCTCGAAGAAGATCAGGTAATTTCAGAATTCAAATTTAACGATAGAACTGCCGAAGGATATTAACGAGGAAGCGGAGAGTACTTGAATTGTTAAAACTTGTCGGAAACTCAGTACAATTCATCGTGAAAGGAAACATATTATTTATTCTTCCTCCAAAATCGTGAAAGATGATTTTTAAAAGTTTACGTGTATGTCGTATAAAATTCATAATTCAATGAAAAATTGTTTAAAACGTCGCGCGGCTCTGCAGTTTACAAAAAAAAACTGTAGTAATTACGTTTCTGAAATAACATGCGTTTGATATAAAACTTTACGTGTGTAAGAACTAAAAAATATACTGGTTGGGACAATTTAAATAAAAACGGTTAAATATCTCTGTAATCGATGGACGTACGTAAAACTCGAGGACAGAAAAAGACACGTGGCAAAACATTTATCCGTGGTTATAATGTGTTTAACGGAATAACGTACATTTGCACGGAGGATTTCGTCATAGGTTCATAAATAACGGAGATACCCAGGTATTCCCATTTAAATGCCACACCCCATATATTTTAGAGATAAATTACACCCCATATCCACCAAGTTTCAAAATGACATATGTGAATTTCCATGAGGTCCTTTTGCTTCCTTATAATTTAATTCATCAAGAGACAAGGTCTTGTCTACGGGTCAAGTATGTACAATTTCTTTTTCTAATTAATACTGAATTTATTAAACAAAATTATACCATACCAAACCATCGATATCTGAATTTTCAGTTGCCATTTCGATGACTCAGCGATTAAGAATTACTTAAAATTTTAAGACCTTTTACATTTACGAATATATCCGTAGATACGGGGAATCATGGACGATGAATTTAACAACGGCCACCATGAACGATCGCAGGTTTAACGCTTCTGAGGAATTGCCAGGGGTTGGGCAAATTTTGGTAAATATTCATCCCCGCTTGATAGAAATTTGTATTTACTCTCTTTTTTTCACAAATATCGATTCATAATAATCGTTTCACAAATTTTTGGGATAGAAATGAACACATATCTCTTCATGACATATTCTTATGGGCAGTTTGACTATAATCTACTGAGAATTAGAAGAATTGTTACAAATATCTGGCAAATTCGAGTAAAAAAAAAAAAAAGAAATTTCACTTCGTGAAAAAAACCATTCCACGATAATCGCCCGCCGATAATGGTTTCGCGATTTTCGAGGACAGGCAGATAAAGGATTCTTTGTCTAACGAATTCCTCGTGACATATTATTATACCCCGATGATATCTAATGACACGACAATGAACCATCCATCAAATTCTGGGTCTCGATCTATATTTGATCACGTGACACTCGCCATAATGGAGAAAAAGAGACAGTTACCCCGTACGCCCGTGTCAGAGTCGTTACCGCGAACTTGATCTCTCAACTCTCCTGGCTGACCCATATAATTCTTTACCACTGGCTCTCGCTTTTCTCGACTGACATTAATCCTCGTCGCCGACGATCGTTCCCGCGAGAAGGATTCGATTCGGATCTATACATCGCAAAATGCGATACTCGCACGCGAGGTTACTGAAATTTCGTTTTAAAAGTTTCCACCTGACAATGAATTTCTCTACGTCGTTCACGAAATTGTGTAAAGAGATCGAATGAGTCACGACTTGTTCGTCTGTACGATTCCCTTATAGAACAGTCGTGCCTGTGAACTAAATGTCTCCGAAGTACCTCTGAAGCGGTTACCTTCGTTCCAATTTATATGAATTCTATTGGCCCTGTGTCTACTGTGCCGGGGTTACCGGTAAAACCCGCTGACGGTACGGATCACGTTAGATACGAGGGCAGTCCGCGATCGGAGGGTTAACTAATTAAAATTCCGCTTATAGTCGAGGGTGCGAAAACCATTCTGGTGTGGGACAAGTTTGTGTTTTGATTGACACGCGCCACTATGCTTCTCCGCCCCTTTGGGGGATCTTTACCTTTTTGCAGTACCCTCTGAGTGTAACAATGGATGGAACAACTTAGTTTATGATATCGAGCGTTAACGTCACACTAATTTTTTGTCTCACGTTTCGCAATACTCTTTGAGTATGGCAACCGACATAACAACTTGGCTTAAGGCATCCAATGTTAACGTTAGTTAATGTTAACGTTAGTTAGCATTAGACAATCATTAGTTAACGTTAAACCATTTTTTTATCCCGCCTTTTGCTATACCCTCCGAGTATGACAACGAACCTAACAACTTGGTTTAAGCTATCCAACGTTAACGTTAAACCATTCTTTTCTCCCGCCTTTTGCCATACGTTACACCATTATTTTTTCCACTCCCTTCCATCCCTCTCTGATTCCCAGTTTCAAGGACCCAGCCGCTTCGCACCACCCGGTACGACTTTCCCTCGAGTACCCAGTGCTTCATCAAAAGAATAAGGTTCACGGCCGATTGTCTCCTATCGGGGGTTAACGTTAAACCATAATGATTTCCACCTTCCCCCGACACGGCTACACCATCGTCGATTAATTTCACCAAATTACCTGGCACATGTCTGACAAATTTCTTTCGATTCAGCACGCACCTGGGGCCGGTCGCGACATTGGCTTGTCGGTCGCTTTAAACGTCGATGGGCCTAATTACGAGAGCTCTGTCAGACCGTACATAGGTGCGACGATCATGGTGCACGATCCGATAGATTATCCGGAAATCGGTGCGACGTCCGCCACTGTGCAACCCGGCCAAGTTTTGGCAATAGCGCTCACTGGCACCAGTATTATAAGTTCCGAGGATATACTTAACGTTCCACTGCATAAGAGGGAGTGTTTATTCGATGGCGAGGTAAGCGTATAATTACATTCTCAAAATGTTATTTCTTGCTGGGAACCCTTGTTATTATGGTTCTATGTTGTCGCCATGTTATTTTACAAAGATACGAGAGGAAATTCGTTGGATATGGTTTAACGTGTTGAATGCCGTGGGAGTCTCCCCGCGCGTTTGCATTTTGCATATAACGTATATATGTTACGGGCAATATAAATAATTGGACATTATTTATTGATGTAATGAACAACACGATCCTGGCTTGAATATCCCTTTGGGCACTTTTTAAATTGCCTGGGAATTATGAATAATACCCAATTATTTACATTGCCCGTAACGTATACGGTACATCATATGCGGTTAAGGATAAATTGTTTTACTCGGATAGCATGACGGAAAGAATTCACAATGAATATTCTTTTAACCTGTCAAACTATCGCGATTACTGAATTCAGAAATAATTCCCGAGCGAAGCAATAACATTTCATGACAAATTCCCGACTCTGTAAAACTTGCATTTTTAGGTTTTCGTTAACGAGACGTACAGTTACCAAACTTGCATCTCAAAGTGCATGATGAGACAAGTGTACGGTTTTTGCGGATGTCTACCATTTTTTTTTCCGGATGCTCGTGAGTATTCGTGAAACGATTACCGAATATTATACAGAGCGAGGCACTTGAACTTCGACATTTTAAACTGTCGACATTTTCGAATGAAGCATTCGTGCAACTCGTCGCCGGATGCTTTTACCTTACGCAGTACGCTCATGAATCATATTGTCACGATTACAAACATTTATCCGGTATGTTAATAGATCCGCACGTGCGTTCCTGTTATTTGACGGATATAGACTGCATTCTAGCTCGTAGGAGTAAGTAAATAACAATTGAGCAGGTGTCTACAAGAATGGTGTATGTTAAATTCGATCAAATTTATACAAACGCGTAAAAATAATTCGAATTGGAGGAAGGGCGTGTGTTAATCAGCCGCTCTTTCAATTACTACAGTGAGCAATTGTTTTTACATTTCCATGCAAATTTTAATAGAAAATTCATTGCCCTAACAACGGACACCGCGTAACAAGGATTTATCAGTATTTATAAAAATATTATTTGGTAATAATCAAAATATATTTATATCATAAAACTTGCGATAATATAGTTGAAACATGCTATTCAAATAAAATTCTGGATTGTAATTCACTGTTTCTCTCGCATCGAACAGGAGTTCTGGCGGTAATTCCATTGTCGTATCTCAAGGAATGCAAGTGTGTTCCGCAGTGCAACGATAGGAGCTACGACATGAATGCAGAATCGATACAAATGAATATAAGATTCGATTCCACGCTAACGTGAGTTGATCGTTAAAGATATGCCACATACTTTTGAGCAAATACACTGTAGATCGAGGTGAAACAAATTAATTTATTGGAAACGAAAGTGACCTTAACCGTTCCAGTCCCAGTGATCTTTGAAAAATCATTGTCGAAAAATATCGAACTGTGCAATAGCGTCGCCTTAATCGAGTCCGAAGAGAGCCAAGCGGCGCGATAGCGCTCCTCTCTTTTTAAATTGAAAAATGCCAATCAGCGCGATAGCACTTATATTAATTTCTGTGCAATAAAAATGAAAATGAAGAAAGTAGCAATGAAATACAAAATGTATTACTTGCATTATTTACATTAAAAAAAAAAAAAGCAGCGACGCATTAGTAAAGTTGAGCGCGCTATTTCGACAGACTCTGGCAATGAGTGCATCGTCAGTGATCCACAACGTTCAATTGCACTGGCTTCTTTCGACACGTAATCCGAACAGCGCGAACACGATACGTGGGACTCAAACGCTTAACGGCGTTAAGGTGGTCGTTTTTCCCCAAAACCAGATTCGGATCAGCGTCAGATCTTTCGATCGATACGTCCTATTCGGCCATATTGACACGGAAAGTCTAAACACCTTCTTTTGTCAGCGCCGAGAGATTTAAAGCGATCCCTCTCTTTTCGTTTGTCACCGACGTAGAATAAAGGGAACCTCAACCGCATTCTTTCAGACGCGGTCTAGACCAGCAAAACACCTCTTTCTTATACGTGTTCTTTCGCGAAGGCACCTATCCCGAATACCGCAAACAAAGCATCATTGGATGGGACGGTCTCTTCGGTAAGAGAAAACTTTTTCAAAGGAAGTAACTCCCCCCCCTTCCCTCGGACGATTTCCCTATCGCGACGTTGGTAGCTAATAAAGGAGAGCCGACGGGAGAATAAAATTCCGCTCGGCTTGGCCTGGAAACTCGGTGAGCGTTCCTGAAATTGAAGGAAAAGGACGGGAGAATGGAAAAGTTTCGGTGATACGGGAGTGGGAGAACTTTGTCCCCGAATGTGGAAATGGTCGGGAGATCGCGTTAATTGTTAATTCGAAGAGTTTCCTTGAATACAGTTATCCTTGGGAACTTTTCGATTAAACGTCACTCAAATTTTATAAGATTGTGAGAATTTGTGTAACGATTATATTATACTCGAGTAATATCGTTACGATTATGATAGAAGTTGAAGAAATGTTTACGGAATCGCTTCTTTTTAGTTTAATTGTTGAAATTAGAGCTTCTTAGTAATGTTCAATGGATCACATGGGTTTGGTAGGTAATCTTAAAAAGGGTTGAGACGTTGTAGGTAAAAAAAAAAAAAAAACATTTTTTTTGCGTCAGTAGAAAGAACCAGGTCTTAAAAACACGCTCAATTTAATTTCATTTCTTGAATAAGTTTTGACTCTTGTGTCCTATCGAGGTGTTTATTAGAATGATAAATTTATGGTATTCACAAGCCATACAATAATTTCCTATTTCTTGCAATTGTGAAATAGCTGAAAAGAATGCGCACAAGGGCCAGCAGAAATAAAATAAAAACAATCAACGAAACCAAAAGAAATGTTTGACGATAATTGTTATTATCTAAACCGAAATCTCTTTATTACGATTTTCCTTTGTCCGCGATCAGAATATTGTTTCTAACTCGAGGATTGAAAACTTTCAGCGTCTTTCGGCGGAATCTTCGGTCTTTGCTTAGGCGGCTCAGTGATAAGCCTGGTGGAAATAATTTATCTTCTCGTGACGGAGTTATTCGACCTTCGCAAGAAGGAACAAGAGCAATTGCGCAAAATCCTTCCGCCAGCTTCGGAACTATTCGTATCGATACCCGTGAAGGAGTTCTGCTCGGACAAGAAAAACGTTTCCGTCCAGAAAAATGTGTTTCCCGAGTACGATAAAAGTTTCCATCGACGTGGACGCAATCGCTTCTGCGATAAAGATGACAATGTATTCAATCTAGCGTGACTAATTAAGCGATTTATTAGTAGAAAAACAATCTCCGTGTTCGGGTATAAAGCTGGTAGTTTTCATCTATTTAATATATTAATCAGCGCATCATAATTCATGTTGCCTTAGAGGTTTTTGATATTATTCCGATGATTATCGTTCCTAGACTTTGATCAAATAGAACACGCCGAACGGAATGAAAATATTTGTCACGCTTTATTGAGATTCAAAAGCTTAGAGTTTTATATATTTTTTAGTAGTAATCGGTTATCGGTCAAAAATTAAATTGTCATTTAGATATGCTTGTTTAGTAAGAATTTTAAGAATTTTAAATATTATACCGACGAATCTTGCTACCAGATTTTGAACGGCCACGACGCATCCAATCGTTTGGAAATTTATGTAAAACTATTTTTGACAATTCCGGATAACAGAAATATGTGTCACCTCGTGGTGCGAGAGCATAGAGTTTCGCGTGTACACACGTTGCGGTTATTTGAATGGCGAATAATTGTCACACTTGTCTTGGTCAGACTCGTCACTTTTATTGTTTACAGTTGTTGAATATTCGTTATATTCACATAGCATCGAGGGTTGCATAAACTTCTGGAACAAGGGAAGCTCCGATAGAACATACTACATCCCCGACGGATTTACATGAAATTGAATTTTTAATAACATCGTTACCTTCCAGTTGTGGCTCCCCGACCTCGGCTCTGTCGTTGGTTTTATCATTTTTCGCGTCAGATCTGCCGGTAAAGAGTTTCTTCATGTGCGTGAGGAAGTGACGACTTAGCAAACAGTACAACGCAAAGTTTACCGAACTCGCTATCGCGTTGAGTAGCGTCGCGTAGACGCGGAACCTGCGGAATATTAGACACATCGATTCTACAAATTACTCGCACATTGCACGATCGCGTTGTATCAAAGTAGATTTAAGAACAACGTTGTACCATTTTAAGACGCTAAAAATGTCTGTAGAGAAGAAATAAATAAGGGCCGAATAAAATATTTTTGAGTGGAACGAGTAGCACTATTTTTTTTAGAAAAACTTGATACAGACGAGATGCCTGAAATATAAATTCAAATAATTGGCATAACTATTTTATTGATTTTATGTATATGTATAGCGATTGTATACTTTTAAGAACTCCAGGTTTGAAAATAATTAACATAATTAATTCACATAATAAGGAGTTAATTAATCGCGATTTAAGTAGAATATGATCCCTAATTCCACCACGTTCTGCTATTACTTTTAATTCTTGAAACATAATCTTAGGCTACAAAAAAACTACAAATTTATTTTGAATTTTCTGCGCGTAGAGTAACATTACCGACAAAGTTTAATTAAACGCTCTACCGTTAGTCATGTTTCAAAAACATCAACCGTGATTCAAAGCCACGTACCGAGGGGAATAGAGTAGAACGAAAATAAAGGATAAAGCAAAGTTTGAAAAAAAATACAGCTAACTCAAGAATAAACGAATCCAACGTGCCGTTACCGCGATGTTATCATTCGGCCGGATATCTCGAGCAATCCCAACATTACTTTATCGTCTTTGTTAACGCAAAAGGTGAGACTCACTTTTCCATAAAGTTTTCCTGCACTCTCGTAACATCACCGGCGTACAGCAAAGACACCGCGCTGCGTCGCGACGCCAGATGAGTTGGCAACTCGCCCACGAGGAATACCAAGGTGACGCCAACCAGCATGATAGTCAACCTCGCTTGATCCTGAGAAACGAGAAAGCTATGCGGTAAAACTGACTGCTCCAACTTTAACGATGATTTGCATGCATTTGGACAATTTATTCCGGTTGCCGTGGAAGCAAATAGATACGAGTAGCATTTCAAGCTTTTCGTATTGGAAAACAAATTTTTCTCACCGATCGGTTCGTTACGAGAGATTATGTTTAAATAAATGACGTAGGCAGCAGTTAATGATAAACTGATTTTAAAAAACAATCTATGTACCGGTTACTGATAATAATATTTTGAAAAACGATATAAGTAACAGTTCGTTGAACGTTGCGAATTTACTACGGTAGCACTTAAGCTTCATTCTCGTCTATAAATCATCCTTTGGTATTTAATACTGAAATTCATTTCGAGATTGTTTACCGGGTAGTCTATTCGTACAGGTAGAAAATATCACGAAAGGGACTCGTAATAAATGTTCAATATTTCTAGATTGTTGGAACACTAGGTATTCGTCTCCCGCTTGCTAGGAGTTTTCCACGCGAACGCTGCGCGACGTTTGATGGAAAATGTACGAAATACGTATCTCGGAAATTTCATATTTTTTGGCACACGAGAAACTGACAGTCGCGAATAGTGTTTTGTCGACCGTGCCTTCCTCGCAGGTTCGCGTCGTTTGCACCGAGTTTAATAATTCCGTCCTTCGAACCGGGAAATGAAAGAAAATGCGATTCGCGCGACGATCGGGTGAGAGCCGTGTATCGCATAAAAAATGTTCGCTCCGAGTAATGTTGGATAATCTAACGATCCGATCAGCATATTACGAGAAGTTTATCGGTTTTGATAATGTACGAAGAGAGATTTTAAGAGCCGAGTAATTAACATGGTAATTAACGTCAACTCTTTGGGCGGTAATGAAGCGATCGAAGGGTCGGAGACCAAAGGTATCCAGGGAAATGGAAAAATTTAATTAGTCGCGTTACCGAACTCTACAAAGTATAAAGAAGTAAAGAGGCTCGAGGGATGCGATTAATTAAGTTTTCTCAATTTGGTGAGTTAGTTACCATAGGCTTGTAAACCATTCAGATATCCCTTCGATTATTTTCAACGACGCTATCTCTCACGTGCGAAAATATATTTTAATGTAATATATTGTACAATCGAAACAATGTATCGCATTGATTATAGAAAAGTGACCCAATTCCAAAAGAACAAGTTTAAAATTATCTATTGGAACAATGTGTGTTTCTTATTAATATTATAACGTTATATTAATCTTTAGAGCGTATTTCCAATCAGTATTTATAAATTCTTAATTTTTCAATTATATCAGAGTGGCAACTATGCATAACTTTGCTTTCCTTTTATACTGTACTTTCAATCCCAACATATTATAACGCTATTATAATATCACATTTATTTACAGAGCTCATTTCCTACCACTATCCGAAAGATACCAATTTTTTAATCGTCAAATCGAAATGCAATCTCAAAATCCATTTGTTATAAGTTAACGACTCGGAACACTCGGCACGCAATCTCGCTTCAAGCCCTGTCATTTTTCCTTAGATTCGCGAATTATTTTATCGCAATATCTGTAATCGAAGGGCTGTCAGCCGGCCGTGCCTCTCCACGCAACAGCGCGGAGGGACTTAGAAAAAGGAAAATGTCTTGCGCCATAAATCACCTCTTCACGGAGATCGGGGAAAGAATTGTCGGAAAATATATTTAGCGGAAACGAGCCCTCCGCCCTTAACACGCAACCCTCCCCACATTTTTTCATAACATCTTCTCGTTTCGCCACCTCCGCCGGTTCCCATGGCACGGCTCGATCCCGGTTTACCTACCCTCAAGTGGCTCGCGCATCGTGAACTTTTGCATCTGAGCATCAGCAGATGCCTCTCCCTCAGAGTTTTCCTCACCGACTGGCACATAAATGCGTTCGCCACGAGCAAAAAGATGGCTGGCACCAAACCGAACACCAGGAACTGCAGCCAATTCTGAACGTTGTACCACCTGCAAACGGGCCGGTCCTGATTCCATTACAGCCTGTGCTTTTAGTTGAAATTGAATTCACGGGACAAGGATATTGGAAGGAGCGAGGATAAATGGATGCCGTGGTGAAAAAAAAAATCTATCGGTGGCGAAGGTGGATATCGTGATAGAAAGAAAATGCGTTTCGGAAATAACCGTACGGGGTGAGCGAAGAGAGGGTTGAACAAACGAGCAAGGGGTGATTCTGCGGAATGGGGTGGGGGGGGGGGGGGTAATCTGAGAATATAGATATATTTTTTTATCGTTGAATTACATTTTGTAGACGATAGCTGGGGGAAGAATTCCAACAACTGATTAATTAATCTCTTCGAGGATTCTAACGCAAGTCAGTAAGTTTAATTTTCTTTAAATTAGGATTATTCTTGGCAAAGAGAAATTGAAACCTGATGATGATTAATTTATTTTGTTCCCACGCGATGATTTTCAAAAAAAAACCCTATGATTTTGCACGACATTAAAATCGTTAACTTGACACTCCACCAATACCAAACATTGTAATTGTCGCTAATTACCTACATGTATCGTAGATGCGACAATAAAGAAAGGCTATAAAAAATATAAGAAGAATCGGTATTCGAAACTCCGAACGATGACACGCCGAAAGTGAAAATACGTGACACCCGACATTTTTCCTTCACAGAGTTCATATGACGCGTTCGAAATTGCTCCGCCTGTACCAACGGATAATTGATAATTGTTCCCTGACACCGTTCTCCCCGATACGTATGCGCTCACCGTGAATGAAAGAATTCCGTTGTTATCAGTTCCCCGCGATGATTGTACCTATAAATGAAGCAGTAAGGCAGATTCATCACGATAGCGAAGAAGCCGGAGAAAATCATCAGTTTCCGCGCGACTTGTTGGTCGCAGAATCTGGGCGGTTTGCATCTCGGTGAGCTGTCGATCGTAAAGGAGTATCTTGTTAAACTTTATCCTTTGCCTCTCTCGTCGCAAGGATGATGGGGTGGGGTGTGGGAGGCGGGAGGGTCAGGGGGTGGCAGAAGAGCAGAAACGACAAAGAAACGTCGGATCGTCTCTCGCGACTAAAGTTTACGATCAATTATAAGTTGAAGGGGAATCGGGAAGAGAGACAGGTGGAAGCTATTACATAATAACGAGGAGGAGAATGTTAGAGAATAATTGCTTATTTAATATAACGACGAAGAGAATTTCCGTTGTTTTTTTTGTTTTTTTTTTTAGTTTCTCTTGTAACGCCGTAGTTTCCCCGTTGGTAATTGCGCGCTACGATTCTATCCGTAACTCGATTACAGGGAGAACTTGTTTTCGAAACGGAGGGGAATGGAACTTACATGTTTCTCTACTCCAGCTCTAACGAGATTACTGTTATTTTTTGTACTTGAATTTCGACACTACCGCGTTGCTTGGCGTTCCTTCCGTGGAATGCGGTGAGCGTGTTTTTCAACGTACGTGGAAAACGGATCGCGCGTAGGTTGGATTTATCTCGAACGTAAACCTCTTTTGTACATGCGCTGAAATTAGTCGACCAATTAATAGTCTACTTTGTTTTTACTTTAGCCTCGCGTCGTTTCTGAATCCCGGGAGAGTAATGGAATGATTGATTAGCTTCCCGGGATACCGAGTTGTCAACTCTCGGCACGCGATTAGGGATAGAAAGACGAAAAAGAAAAATCGACATCGAAACCTACATGAAATATACTTGATACCATCCCTACTTAGAAATTCTAAGATAGAATCCCAGGAACCCGAAAAAAAAACCCTAGACCGATTTTCTGTTCGACAGTTACCCTACGTCCCACAGGTGGAAAACTTTTGAATTTCCTCTCGACGTAACTACGTTACCAAAATGTGCGTTATCCATTACCGACAATCAAATTACACGTTTCCCTGTACACGCGCATCAACGCGTGCGCTCCCCACGCTGTCGGATGTGCCTCCCGGCCAGGTATCTCTCTATTTGTTACCTGCAAACTATCGCCAATCTGTCAGCGGCGACGCACACGGTAGCCCAGACGGTGATGTTTGACGAAACTGAGCCGACGGGTAAATGAACAAACGCGTCGAATTCCATCCACCCGGCTTTGCAGCGGAAAACGCCTCTGGCCAGACCGGAAAACAAGAGTAGAGCGCAAGTAACCAGATCAGAGGCGGCGAGGACTGTGAGAGAAACGAACGTAAAAAAAAAAAAGAAAGGCGAACGATCGATCGACATCGTTGTTCGCTTTCTACCTTCGTTAAACTAACGACTGACTCTCGCATTTTTAATCCTGACGGTCCTAGGGATAAAAAAAATATGGTATTTCCTCTCTGCGAAGGAACGCGGAAAATATCTTTTAGTTTCTCTCAAAACGACGAATGACGATACGGTGCAAATTGTATTATTTTTCGGCTCCCATTCAGATAGATATTCTACGAACACTTGTGCTTTTTTTTTTATTTTGAACCCGGTTTATTATTAACCGGAAATCACTTGCGCGGGGTAAACTTTTACTCCGCTTCATGTTAAAATAATAAAATATTATAGTATAGTATAGCAACATATCTTTGCATTTAATCATTTCGAATAGCGAAGCGTAATAAATTAAACATAAATTCGATAAGCCGATGTCAAATAATATGTGTGGGATAATTGTTTACCCCACGCGTGATCAAAGGTCAACGAAATTATGTTTAATCGTTTTCTACGATCCGCCCGTTCACGCTGCTACAACGAAATTTTCTATCCCGAAACGGGCAAAGCCAGGAATTTTGGACAAATCATGCACGCGTCGAATTCATTCGGTTCGCCTCAATACAGTTTCAATAAATGCACTCGTATGCATTTACAAGGTGTTTCAATAAACGAATGAAATCATTGAAAAGAGACTTAGCGAGTGGCTCTCTCGTTGTTTGTTTATATCGACAAAGACATTTAATGGAAACCGCGTGATTGTTAATCAGTCTCGAGTACGATATTCACCGCACGATCCTTCGTTCTGTTATATCGAGAATAACGATCGATACGCTTAACTAGATTCTCGGAAATTACATTGTTTGGATTAATAGATAAATTCCTGTAACCAGAACTGTTCACGCGTTATCTCGTTTTCCAAGAAAACTGTTTTCCACGGAAAGCGAGATATCGCGATCCTCGCAGAGAATTGGTAATATATTGTAGTTGCACGATCGATAAAAGTTTGTCTGACCCGCTAAATACGTGAACGTCGATCCTTTTACGCCCTTCTTGCTCAGAACAGTGACGATCAGAGCATTGCCGATTATTCCGAGGACGCAAATTATGGGAATCGCGACGCTGTACACGATTATGGTTGCGCGATGCGGCTGCGTCACCCATAAAGTGTTGTTATGGGCATTCCTATGCTCAATGTCCTTGTCCAATTGTCTGAAATAATACATTCCTCCGCTGCAGTAATTTAACTCGAAACTCTTCGTTGCAATATCTAATCAGCCATAGTAATTACTAATGGAAACGTGAAACACTATAAACTGATATGCCTCGTAAACTGTTAAAAGTCATGGGCAATTTCGTATAACGGATGCGTCTTGCAAATAAATTGTCATCACAATGAGATGGCTCGTTATATGTTGCACAATTCTTGTTAGGCATATTTCCGTTAGAACAAATAATATCCAATATCTGATATTTAATTTAGATTTAATATTCAATATCTAATATCTAGAATCTCGGTGATATTTAAAAAGCTAATCGTCACCGATCTACCCTGCACGTGCTACTAATATTTTTAACATACTATTTCCAATGCATTCGGAACATACGTTCGCGGTGTACCATACAATTATACACGATACTTACGACGGTCTACACATCACCCTGATCTCTTCCGTCAAATTCCTGTACGCGTGTATCATCGTCGTCGTACGAAATGCACCGGAGCGGGAGATTCTTACGGCATTTCGAGGATCGTCGAGGAAAATCGTGGTCGATAGAAAAGGTATCTTGAAAAAAAAAAAAAAATGAAGAAGGGACTGATACATCGGTGAAAGGAGAGAGAGATTATAATCAGACTCGACTTTCAGAGATTCAGTTTGAATTGGGCGCTGATGAGGCGCGCAGCTGTGCTCGCTTTAAAACGCGATCAAACGATTTGCATCCACTCGAGAATTTCTTGGGGAGATCACGGAGAATTTTCTTATCACCGTTATACGCTTATCAGTCGTGTAACGATGTTGTTCACTTCTTTTTTCCCTCGACGCCGATTCGTTCGAGCGCGAATTAGGTTCGATGAATTCGTAACATTAAAAATGGGAAATATATTCAAATCGGGGCTTTAAGAACTAGTGATTAAAATTACTTCGTATACAGCGTTCGTTATCCAAGTTACTCGTCGCGAACGGCTTTCCTTTTGTTGATTATTCGGAGGAAAATCTTTGCGAGACGAGTTTCTTGTATTCAGGAGTTTTATACGATGACGCACAGGAATTAATCCTATACATATTTTCAATTCAAATTCTCCTTATTTCTTAATTATTCGCGGAAGTATTGGTACGCGACGATTTCGGTCTAATTTTAACACCGCCGTATGACCTTTGAAACGTGCTGAACATTTCTAAAGGCTTTAATTAATGTAAAATACAAGTAATCGCCTGCTTTCGTGTTATTTACAAACCAACGGGGCTTGAGAGGACTGTGTGGAATTTTGATTTAAACGAATGGAAGGACCACGTTCGCGAGAAACCTTTATGAATAATATTAATTAATTTAAGTATCAATGAAGGTAACTTAACGACATTTTTATTGCTTCGAGGACAACTAAAGGCGGGTTCCTTTCATCGTCGATCAAAGGATCTTGGAAAGGGAAATCACCGACTGCGGTGAATAATCTCCCCCCCCCCCCCCCCTCCACCGTTTTTTTGCGTGACATTCAAGAAGGGTATTAAGAGGCCAATGAATCTTCTTCCAATCTCGAGTACCGTGCGAATAGTAGAATACTCGCGACGTTATTAACTTAGCACTTACCGGACTTTATTGACAAAGCGGGATATAGAATGGAAAAGAATTTCCAATCGGAACGTTGCGAACACCTCGTCCGTTACTACAACGCAATTTCCACTGGAATAAAGCACCGCCCGTGGATCGTTGAAAACTTTGCGATAGACGTAAAAGTGTCTCGTACCCATAAACACGTTCTACATGCGCGAAAATGTTCCCACGCTTTTCCCGAAAATTCTACGGATTCGTAAACAGAGTTTAGCGTTTCACATCCGGTGTATTGTCGATTAATAACGTGTATTGTAATAATTTCTCTTTATACCGTTTATTTCTTTGTAATTGTACCGTCGTTTTGTCAATTTCTGAATCGTCGTACACAAATTTTGTAATATCACTGATGGTCATTTACACCGGTGTTAAGTAATACTGAAATATAGTTTAAACTTCGAACTTAAAAATTTAAAGGTTGCTTGAAATTTAAGTTTGTCGCGGTAACGTGACCGCGAGGAAAAACACCGCGTATGTCAATCTCAAAAATCTAATTGTAGAATTCAGGATTTATCTATCATTAAAGAAACGTGAAAATAAATTGTATGTATTAACAAAATAATCCAATCCAACCGAATTCGATACGAAATCAAGAACTGATATTCGGAAATTTAAACTACGATATCTCGAACGTCAGAATACGTAACACGCGGCATTTTCTTCCTAATCCCAGATAACGATGATCTAACTTTGTTCGAATAACCACGAGGCTCGGTTTACGTACAAAACTTCTGTCGCGATGATTAACACCGATCGGAGAAAAACCGAAATGAGTAACACTTACCGAAAGACACAGGTTTGCAATTGAACATATGCGAATGGCCATAAACCGTCTAAATTTCAGATTTCCCGAATAAAGTTAATTGATAGCACTTTCGAAGAAAATCGTAATCTAAAATCGAATTTGATCGTCGTTGTATTTATCCCGGATAACTTTTGACCGTCGTTTCAATGGTAATCCGACGAATCGAATTTTAATACCGCAAACTAGCGAATGCTACCAAAAATCAACAGGAGCTACGATTTCACTGTTTCTAGGAGGGGTAAGATAAATTCCTGATAATGACCACGCAAATATCGCCCACATATCTAGAATCAATATCCACTTATCTGCGACGACTCGCTCTAAAACGGATAACCGGTTTTCATTTTATAAATCGCCAGGGGTTTATAATGAGAAATAGCGAATGGTTTTTCGAAACGCCACGTTTAACGAAACAAACCAGTAATTCTATCCGAGTGCGTAACGTACGACGAATAAGAGGGATTTATCATTTTTGCAGAAAATAACATGGATATAATTCTCCTCATTACCGAAACACGGGCTTTGATTTCAAAGGCGTAGAGCAATGCCGACGACGGATATTTAATACGAAACAATTCGAATTGCTACGGCAAAACATTGGGAATATTAATAAGAAATATAAATGCGAAGCGTATCGTCAATGGGGCTTTGTTATTAACCAATATAACACGCGAGTTTCGTCAGAGAATTGTATACATCATTCAACTTAAAATGAGAAGGGACGATTATACTTTAATAACGCGTAGTTAATTCTTCACGAAACATGTGAAAAATTAAATAATTGCCTAGCTCATTTTGTAAAGAACTCGGTTGCTTTAATTTAAATTCAGTGGATATACATGTGAATATTATGCCAACCGGCTCATTGTGATAATGCTACGTTATTAATAAACAGAAGTTGCCTACATTTGAAATAAATATCAAATAATTGTAGGATATATTTTCACGTGTATTTTTTTTTTCAATGCTCTTTACAATTCTATGACCAATCGATCCACACACACGCACACATTAAAGCTCGTCGTATCTATGTACATCCCCTTCTTTCACCTCCTTTCGTTTAGTAAATTCTATCGTCTTTCGTGTCCTCTGTTCGTCTATCTTCTCTTAAACATCTCTCTACCTTCTCTTCCTTTCAAACCCCTTTACAACTCAAACAATGTCCTATCTTGCCAAATATCACGCGCGCCATCCGTTACGTAGAATGCTAATTACTAATTACCCACAACATGCACACATACACATAGATCTCGCATGTTATGCGAGAAAAAAAAATTGGATGCATATTTAAAAAAATTGTATATCGTTGAAAAATATATACAGAACTTTATACGTATTTATGACTACTTAGAAATACACGGTTTTCATAATAACAAATAATAAATCTAAATGTCAATTTAAAATCGGTCTAAATGACTAAATTGTAATTATATTATTTAATTAATTATATAAAGAATTAAATACTAACTGATAGTCCTAGCGTTAACGACGTATTAAACGAACGATAGCGGAGGTTGATAACAATAATGACAACAATGGACTTTATTACGCGAGATCATGCTCGCCGAACGGTTCCTCATTAACGCAAGAGCGGTAAAGTCGTTAATAAGACGTAACCCGGTCTTAATCATTTTCGGGGCTTAACGAACACGCTTCGATGTATCCATGGAAACAACGGCGATAAGCGTTATCGATCCTCTCGATCTGGCCGCCTACCGCTTTCAGCAGGGATAAACTAAATGAGAGGAAAATTTCGGGATACGCGTCAGTATTCAATTTACGACCGACACTGCTAACTAGGGCGGGATAATTTTATTTCCAGAAATCAATCACGGGCCAATGATAAATTAATATTCGCCTTAACTCACCTGTAAGATAAGTCGCGATATAATAATACGCGAAACGTGGAGAGATATATTTAAAACATATTTTCCAAATCGAGAGAGATTTTTTTCTGTAGACTGTGCACGAGCGAAGTAAGGAGAAAAGGTGGAGAATGATAATTCTTCCTCGGCGTGAACGACCCTAGGGCCCTTGGAAAAATTTTCTTCGCGCGAAGGGCCCACGCGGTAGACCGACGAGCCGATGTTTGGGAATTACACTTTTCAGTCGGATTTTTTTATTACGAAAGTGTCGCGAATTCGACGTTAATCATTGTCAGCAACGTGAAAGGGAATTATATAAATTAAGCGCTGAAAACCTGCTTGAACAAAAATAATACGTCCTTTTGCTCAAGGCAGGTAAGAATTTTTTTTACAAGAATACTAACCAGTCGATAAAAAATTGTATAATCCAATGTCAATACAAACGACCGCTGAAAAAATTTTGATTCAACCGAGATGGTATAAAACAGTTTTTACATAAAGGTATATTGGTCATCTCACATAACGTGATGGTTCTCTTTTCGTTTTCCAATCTGTTAAAACCAATTTTGTTAATATACAGTATTGTCACGCACAAATTATTGTTACGTGACTTGGGTAAGATTGAAATATCTAAATGTATTACAAAATGTGATACATTTGGGTATTCACAGACACGGCAAACATCAGTTGGTTAAATGTGTCTCCGTCGAACTCGGAAGGGTCAAGTTCGGAACGACGCAATTTCCACGTGGCGCGGTGGCTTATTCGGTTTCATCGATTCGTTCATTTCCTTCGCGCGATATGATTTTCGTTTGCTAAAATCTATTTATGAACCTCGCGCCGTGTACCATTCTTTAATATTACGATTTTTCAGACAGTGTACGTCGTAGTTAATAATTCTTCGAAAATATTTTCGACACTGCTCACGCGTGATTAAATTAATATTGCACGAGCCGCGGCGCGGGGTCGTTGCACGAAAAGCATGCGGCGTGTATTTAATTACGCGCGCGTTTAATTGAAATTTTAATTGCGTTTGCATTTTCAAACTCCCCTGTGTACTTTAATTTTGGCTTTGTTATTCCATTGTTATGCGACATTAATTTTTACACGTGTTATTTGCAGAAGGAATTAAATTAAGTTAAATGTAAAAATACGATACACGTGTTCCAATTTTATTACCGGTCGACGGGGTATAAGCTTCGAGTAACTATACATGTTCAACGAATCGCCTACTTTGGATTAAACAAATGACGCATTAACTTAACCGAATAAATTGCGAGAAACTCAGTTGAATCAAGGCGTATCGGTATTCAAAAATTTATACTTCACTCCACAATTTTCATCGATCTGATTTTTTTCCCCTGGAAATCCGCTCGTTCGCGTATCACGAACATCGCTCGCCCGTCGTTTAATTATCAGCCTTTACGGCTGTAACTGTATTTTCGAGAACGTAAATGACATTTTTCGCGTGCAAGCGCAACGATGCGCGTGTGCAGCACCGTGAAATTTTCCCCGTCACGGAATATATCCGCGTGGAGAATTTTTATCTACCTAGCGTACACGCTCGTTATATTTCATTGAGCGTGTACCGCCTAAAGGCAGGAACGTACTTGTAACGTGCAACTCGTTAACGCGCGTTCAAATTTTTATCGCCCGTGAGAAGCGAGGTTTCGCGCAAACGGCTTAGGAATGGGAGAATTAACGCGATGTGCTTGCAATGAAATTTTTTTTTACTTTCAGCCATTTGTTGCGGAAAGATTTCATACTCCTACTTACGTTATTGTAACTGTACGAGGTGCGGCAATAACTCCGATCACTCTGAATATTTAAAGATATGGATAAATTTTGATTTGGGTGAGTATTTATTTCATCGACAACGTTTACGGACGGGTAGAAAAAAAGTAGTATTTTCTATATCTTATTCGTAGAAATCAAATTACTGAGGTCACCGATATCCATATTTTCTTTGAAGCTCAAAAACAGCAATGCATCAACGTTTCAAAATATCCTTTATTATATATTTTATTATACAGCAATGTATCAAGGTTTCAAAATATCCTTTATTATATATTTTAATACACAGCAATGTATCAACATTTCAAAATATCCTTTATTATATATTTTAATGTACGTATACGTACTATAAGCGTTACAAAAAAGAGACAATTTTTTTTATTTGAAAAAGCTGGTACGTTCCTCAGAACTGTTAAACTATATTCTGCCTTACTGCGATTTTATCCGTACACGCGTCTCTAATACGTAAAACATTTGGCTGGAAATTTTGAAACACTCTCAACGCTCATGAGGATCTCAAGAGAGGATAAGACTCATCGTTCATTGTGAGCAACACAAGAGAACGCCACGGGGAAAGTAACTTCCCCTCGTCCCATTAACCTGTCAAAGACGATCGATTCCCGTTGCATTGTGTTTCCGAGGGATCGGCCAAATATAACAGTATCCACGGAGGGAATTTTCACGTTTGGTACGCTTAAACAATGTTTAATCCATTCTTTTGAGGAGAATCTCGTTTTTCATGGAAGTCGAGTCCCTCTATCTCCGTCCCTCCTTGAAACATGATTCCGCTGCTATTAATCATTATTTTACTTTACCATCGAGAAAGAAGTCTGACGTGTCAATTTGCCGAATCATTTATTACAGTTGAAATGAACATGCGCATCTTCGGGTATAGCGCCACGACACGGGGACGCGTTCTTATCCGCGTTAATAAATAAAACATAATTTCAGTTTCCCGGTGAGAATGTTTATCACTGTCAGAAGAATTACATTAACTGGATTAATTAAAACTGTTATCTACGTACCGTGCTAAGGCAGACGGAACGGAATCGATCGAACCAACCGGGAAATTGCTTTCAAATTTCTTCTACATACGTATGACACGTTAGATTTATTAAGAATTGTTTTAAATTATTCATTAAAAACCATATGCGGTAATAAAATAAAATAAGCTTGCTAAAAAATTTGTTGTTATTAAAGCTCAAAGGACAATTTTCCCTTGCCTTCGTATAATTACAGATTGCTTCTTTGTTTTCGATTACAGAATTATGCCAACAATGGTTGTTTGTAACAATACTTCGCAAATGAGTAAGATACACGTGTACCCTACTCTACCATCTTAACAATAATTTGACAATTGGTCCGGTGTTTCATTTGGTTCTGTCTCACCTGGTCACCATCATAAACGCATAAAACGCGTTTCTACACCAATCGTATCGTTTTAGATTCATTAATAAAGACTGCCTTTCGTTTCAAATACAATCAAATTTCTTGATCCTCGTTACTCCGTGAAATACAATTCTACCGCCATCGAAAGTAATCCTATTTTACTCCAAATAACCAGAACTGACGTTTCAAGCTCTCCCTTCGTTCCTTCCAATTAGAATAAACCCGAACACCCAGAACCGCAACGTCGAGACACGTCGACCCGTTTCCACCCCGCAACCCCGCGTAAACTTTAATCCCAATCCCTCGATCCAAATGTTTCGGCTAACTCAAACCTTTGTTTTCCACTCTGAGAGCGCGACTCTCACGTTATATACTCAAGATAACTCAAGTTTATCCTAAACAAACGATACCGACGTCTCAACATCGCTCCCATCATTCGTTTCAATTACAACGATGCCGAAACACTCCCGTGGAACAGCGTCGAGACGCGTAACGTCTCGTTCGTATCCGCGCCCCCCGTATAAACTCTAATCTTCAGCTTCCCCGCCGGGAATTTTCCCTTCGCGCAAAGGTTTCGTCTACCTTCGTGGATACCGGTGGTCAACCGCTCATCGGGACGACCCATCAATTTTAATTAACATCGAGAATCACGTGCCCGTGCGAGCCGACCTTCCCGTTATCTTTCCCCGGGCGGGAAAGGTGTCGCTGACACGCCTTTCTCTTTTGACGTTTAAAGTGACGGTCTAAAGATAGGAGCATTGTCTTCGTAGCGACTCCGGAGCTCCTCGAACTCTCGGAAGGGCCACTGATCTATGAATAGGCCTTTCCCGCTGCTAGTCCCTTGCCCCTCGCGGAATCTCCCCGCCCGTTCCTCGGCTCCTCGACGACCCTTTTTTTTATCGTGCCTCGCTCGATGCTGCTGACACGAATGTGGCGAAAGCGCGGCGGCCAGTGAGCTCGATTCGAGGGGGTGAGATGGGGGTGGGAAAACGTCGTATGATGGGGATCCGAACTTTCTCGAATTCAATGGGTTTATTGTTTTACGCTTCGAACGGGCTAATATCGGACACAATTAAATTATTCGGACAATTAACGATAAAAAATTTCACTGACAATTAAGAGCTGCAGTTAAATAGGTTATGAGAATTGGGGGTTTTAATTCAACGCGATTGATTGTTTAGTAAGATTTGTTACGGTGGTCAAAGTTTGTTATAAAACACTGTGTCAATTTATCTTCAAGTCGCGATGATTAAATTAACATAGTTCGAACATCGTGAAATTAAAATATCTATACCACTTTAAAAAAATTATAACTTCTATAATTTTCTTGCTAACTTACCGCAACTAATTAAACAAAATTTATAAACATCATTTAATATAAAAAAAGTCATGAGTAATGCCTCCTAATAGTTTCAAAGTGTACCGCAGCGTGTTAAATTAAACTAACAACGCACATCCGTGTGCAATATTTCAGCAACGTTCAACCAGTAACGCGTACGCCCCTCCTGTACCTAAAGCGTTCGCCCAACATCCATGAAAGTTTACATAATATTACACTCAACCTTCCACCACGTACGTACGGTCCGACGTAATTAATGATAGCGCGTCGTTGCGTTTAATTTAATATCGCGACAAAAAAAAAACAAACAACAACCTCGCTGTTACAGGGTAATCGCGGTGACACGGGACGACCTTGCCCCGGGGCAAACCGAAACGAAGGGGTTGCGCGACGATGATCAGCCGCAAAAAGGTGGGGGGGGGGGGGGGGGGGGAGAAGGTTTCAGCGGGGGGAGCGTGACGCGATGATCGGGGCCAAGACGTAACGTTACGACTGACGGAAAATAAACGTCGGGCGTAAAATGAGACTACGGCGACGATACCGACGGGTGAGATTGACCTCGGGGGGATCGGGATAGTCCTCGTGGATGGGCGAAACGATCGATCGGGACTCGTGGTGAGGGAGGAAGGAGGCGCGAGGTAGGGGGACGGGGGTGGGGGTAAAGGAGGGTGGGAGAGAGACGGGTTCGGAAGTTAAATAAAATTCCTGCGATAAGAGCAATAGCCCCCGGGCAGATATTGGTCGCGCCTGATCAGAATGCGATGGAGAGGAGCCCGCTTATTATTCTTGATTAGGTCGCACGATTAATCGAGGATCGAAATGACGGGGTGAATTAATGTCGAAACGTTCCTCCCTACAAGAGCGACGTTATGAAGATAAACGTGCTCGCGAGCTTCTATTTTTGTTATTTTAATCATTGTCTCGTGAACGAATAGACGGGCACGAAGGGACGGACGTTTTGGTAGTTTCTTCTTTTTTAGCGTATGACGGGCAGTGTTTGAAAAAGTGTATGATTTATTTGCAATAATCTTCTATTTTTATTATATCGGTGTAATCGCTGGTGACTGGAAATGGTTGGGAGTTTTGGGAATTTTCTTTAATGTGTGAAGCCCAGTGTTTTGAAATAGTTACAAAAGTAAAATGACAATTGTTTGAAGTTATTTTCAGAAATCAATTTGAGTCGAGACGGCTTATCACGGCACTGTTTCGAAATATTTCTATAGATAGTCATCGACTCGATAGGTTAATTAATTCTGATTTCAGATTTTCTACGCAATAATTTCATATACTTTATACCATTTCTTTTCATCGCTGTTTGTCAAATCTCGTTAAAATGTAATACAGGGACGACTGCTCATTATCCCCCGATCGAATTATTCTCGTTTACCCTCATTATCCTCGACCAATGAAATTGTAAATTAATTCTAATCTACTTCTCTGTTTAACAATCAGGGCAGTTCGCTATTTTTGTCAAACGCACGGTGCACAGAATTGTATGGAACATATCGTTCGATTCTTGTCACGTTCGATCCGAATGCAAAGACCGCTATCCACTTATTATTCCTGATAAGGACGTACCATTAATCAGGGATCGAAATAGCTCGGTAAATTAATGCTGATTTACTGCTGGCTTCCAAAGATGAGTGTATTTCCAACAGGAAGGAAGTTACGATCTCACATTTTTATGATTCGCATAAAACGGTCGCTCCTAAAAATGGCAGACGTCAAAAAAGGAAACAGGAAAGACGATAAAACTCTAATTAATTTCCACCGATATCCGTTCTACAATACCTTGGCGCAATATTCGATTCCATTGTCGCGGACAATGATGAAAAGCAAAACCGGCGCGCTGAATATCTATTCGGGGAAACGCAGAACCGTAGAGAAATGAGTTGAGATGGGACATGAAATTTTTAAATATTGCTTTACCGATGGAGAGTAAAGAGGAGAACGGAGACAGAACGAAAGAAAATCACTCCGGTAGAAGTAAGAAGTACCGGGAAAAGCGTCGCGTGTGGAGATAAAAATAAACGAAACAAGTGAAACAATAAAGAGCAGCACCCTTACGCGTGACACCACCACTCCCCCCTGCCGTAAGCTCAGGGACATTTTTGAAGAATAGGTGGAAAGGGATATACAATGGGACGTCTCCCACGCTCGCGTAAGAAAAATCTTCGAGTGAGTGGAAACTTAGCTGCGTCACACTGAGAGAAGTTGATTCGACGTAATACCATTCGCGAGTATTTATAAACAGTTTTTTTCAACGTTATAACAAGGGAACTGTACAATGGCGTGTCTGACTTAATTATAGTAGAAGGGGTGGCAATACCACGTTCGTTTGCATAATATATTTAACGAAAGCGCGATAAAAGTTTTGATTTTAATAATAGCGCTTGAAAGAGTAATGGGAAACAAAATTTTTATATCTCGTATCGTAGAGATCGTAACGACACGTACGTTTTACATTTTACATACAGCAATTTTAAAACAACGTTGATCGTTTTGATTTTTATTAAGAATATGATTGACGAAGGGCAAAGAGGTTCTTTGCAACGAACGACCTCCACGTGCAATTATCGAGATTGTACCGTAGAGATAACTGCAAGGATTAAGTAACAGAAAATAGTTCAATTTTGTATGAGTCAGCGTTAAAAAATAATGTAGTGTTATTTCGCATCCTGTAACAGTGTTACGCTGTGTAACATTATTTACAATTATTGAAAAAGAAGTTTGTGGATGTTATCCGTGCTGTTTTTAAATGATTAAATCATTCGATGATTTGTATACAATAAAAAACAGTGTTCGATGCGTTTATCTATAAAAGATATGTTCAAGGGCACGATATATCGTACACGTGAAACACTCCCTAAAGGGGAAATTCGAACAAAGTATGCGTATGTATGCACAGTCTGGAAGTACATAAGTTAGCTAATTAGTATCCTAATTTTGAAAGTTGTTTGCGCCGTTTGAAGACGCACCTGACTTCCCGACTTCAGTTTGTGATATTTCGTGGTAATTAGCTCTGAGAAATGTTCTGTTGAACATTTCCAGAACGCGAAGTCCAAATTTGACAAACGTTAATATAAACTACCTTTTAATGTAATGGGAATATCGGTTAACGAATCATTGCAAAGGAATTTTTGTTTGTGTCCAACATCTTTATCGATCTCTTGCGAAAACATGATATTTACATAAATATTCGCAGTCTAGTAATCAACAAATGGATCGATTCATTGGCAGAGCCCGATTTGAATACTACGAAGAAGCGTCCGTTCATTGCTATAATCCGAATCTAATACCAACGCGACTTTATCGATCGATTGATAATTTGAATTTAGGGAAATCGGATTCCTACGCATAGAAAATTTAAATTGCACGAAAAGTCACGTTTTACGGTTTTAGTTTATTAGTTTTGTGTGGACTTCCGACCGTCACATTAATTAAGCTTTGAAAACGGGAAAGAATATTATTTACGGACATCGTAAGTCAACTCAGCATTATATCGATGATTATCCTTGAAAACTCCTAAATATTTAATAAAATCACCTTTAATACTACGATATGTAAACAGATAATTTTGTCTGCCTATAGTTGCATTTCCGACCACTGTGCTGCGCTAGTTATAGGCCCACGCTTACACTCGTCTGTCCAATAACTAACCTCCGTAGCTACCGCGTTCTTCTCCAATTGGCTGCCGTTTTCGGTTAAAATCTCATTAACCGAAGCGTAACCAACATTTTCGATAAGGAAAAACCTACTTGGAATTATCCCATATTTTGTATCCCAACTACCTCGCGTCCTCAGCGAACTGCTCCCCATTCATGAGACAGCCTGTATACCGTAATCAATTTCCGAGGTCTCGGCGAATACGCGACCCAGGTGACTCTCCTAATTTGTCTAGCCCTTATAAGCGCGAATCTCGGATATTGCGCAAACTTCCGGCCCCAGTTTCCTTTTGCCATTGATATTCCACTGCGTACTCTCGCAGAAATTCTCGAACATATCGAACCACGCGATTACCCGTTGGCATAACATATGGCAATTGATTGCGACGCTGGGAATAAGTACGGCTTTGTCACTTTATCCTCCATTTATGCGACGTTTGTTTTATTACTCCTCGTCGCGTCGATATCGAAGATTTGGACGTGAAATGAAAATATCGTTTTGTTTTAATAGATGAACGATTTATCGTATCTACCGTTCCGGAAACGTGTTTGAAACTTCATTAATTCCTGCTTAATGGACCCCGAAATGTATAAATAACAAAATTAATTTGAAATTTCGTCGTGTTATCTCAACGGGTAATCGCTTGGTTCGGTACATTCGTGTATTTTTGCGACAGTATACAGAGGAATAGCGATTATTAAAACAAAACGGGGTTAAAGGTTATAATGTGAAATTCGTTACAACTAACGACATCGCTCAAGCACCCACAAACGAGAAACGCTGGAAATTTTAAGAAATTTGAAGTTTTAGCGAATTTCAAGTCCCTTGTAAAACGATCGTAGGAAATTCAGTAAATACGCGAATAACAAAAATAACAGTGGGTGAGAAATGCTGTGGCAACATTCCTGTTTAAATTCAATTCCCCTCCGCATTACAATTTTCCGCGATTTCCACGAATTTTCAAGTTAACCAGATTACCCTCCATTACGCGCAACGCATATTCCCATAATCTGTGAATTCCCCGTTCCTGGTATTTTTTCGCTATGACGATACTATAGTTACACACGATCTATAGCAATCAGTGCTAGAACCGGAAGCTTCCCTTAATAAATTCAGACTCTAGTCCCATTTCTCCCCGTCAACCGCGATGCCGACCCGTATATTTTTAAAGTGAAAAATAAAGAGCAATCTTCTATTCGTTCTGGTACGCTTACAGGACCCAAGAATGAACGAGGGGAGAAGATAAGGGAGACGTCTTTACGTACCTCCTCCCTCCCGATTTATTTCTATTGTTACTATGCCTGACACCGTGCCGGTCCGTATCATATCTCTGATTATTTATCGTTTCAATTTTACCTCCGCGCACGATATTAAGAGGTGATACTCGTCTCGCCGTTACCTTTCGAATTAAATGAAAATACTCGTTTGCAAACTTTTATAAGTTTCAAAATTTACCCCCGCCGTGATTATTCTCGAAGGATTAAATCCGCGAATTCCTAAAGTTGCTTTTCAGGTTCTCTTCCATCTGCGCCGTTGTAACCGGCGCGGCGTAGAGTTAAATTGCTGGAACTTGGACTCTCCTGTGTTTTCGCAAAATTATTAACATTCTACTGCCGTGACGACCAGCAAAATGTCGCCGTTAAATCTCCCGTAATCTCTGGGAATATTTTGTGCGTGATATTCCGACGTCGAAACGATACCACTTATAGTAAAATTCTTTGAAAGGACGAGAGTCTTTGCGAAATTCCTCGCTCGTCCGTTGTTGGCTCCTGACCCCTCCGTTTAGCCGTACTTTCGGGGTTACATAATTTCGCACAAAAATCGCAAAGTTATTTTCTTTAAGTTTATTAACACGCAATGTCAATTTAGGGTTTAGAGATTGATTTCTTTAAAATAAATATGTACATGTATCATTCGAGTTATTTGTCCCTTCACGTTTTTCAGCATAGTATTTTCCTGATTAGAAAATATTGCTCCTAGTGATATTCCGCGATGAAGAAAACTCTCGGGAGAAAATAGCGTACAATTATACATATTTTTAGTTCCTTGCCGGATCAACGTATTCCGGACATAATAATGCTTCGTTACGTTACGCCATTTAAAAAATTAGTTGTCCTCGGGTTACATTGGAAGAAAGAAAAACTTAGGAAAACGGTGCGCGGTAAATAGAGAAATTGCGAGACCAGTGAAAAATTAAATTTCTTGAAATAAAAACCCATAAAACGTAAATTTTCGTGCAATATAAAACTCTGTGGTTTGGTTCCGAACGAACTGATTCGCGCTCATTTGTAATTGAAAAGCATGTAAAAGTGTTTTTAGAAAAAAAAACATGCAAATATCATCAACACCCGCTCTACATTTGATGGAGCGAAAATGTATTTGTGTTTGTTATCTAGTTATTCAATACTTTCAAGCATGATTCTCCTTCATAACAATTTACCTGGTTCATTTAAAATGCAACAAAAATGAAAAAATAAACAAAATATCAAGTGGAACGCCGATAAATCTTCTTTAAATTCTGTTAATGTTCCGATACAGTCTCGCGATGTTATTTTATTTTTGATTCTACATTTTTCACATTTTATTGCGTTCTAATTAAACTTGAAGCATGAAAAAATTTTTTACGATCAGACGACCAGAAAAAATACTACCCTGTTTCAATACGGTTTCATGGTGCGTTGCTGCTTACTTTCGCAATCTTTGCTTTAGAAAATATAAGAATCTGGGAAATACAAAATCCGTTGTTGATGAACTCCAATTTGATAAAATACTGTACTGTCGACTCAAGCGCGTACGCGCACAAAATTGCAATAAAATCGGATCGGTAGAAGTGGGTCAACAATTGATTTCAAGATTTGATCCGGACGAATGAACAGACGAAGGGAGAAACCAAGTTGACTAAAACTGTATAATAATAACAATACGATAATAATAATAATAATAATAATAGTAATAACGATGATGAGAATGATGATAATAATATTAACGAAAACAGAGCAAGTTAACTAAATAGAATCATGCAAAAAAGCAAAATAACCCCCAATCAAATCCATCGTTGAGTAACACTCCTTCGTCGAATAGATTCGACGTTCGTCTTTCGCATCCCTTACCTTTAGCATAAACATGTGGCGATCGTGGTGTAAATGGTAGGGGGAACGTTCGCAAGGTGGTAAGGGTGGTGGTCATTTTTACGAAGTTAACGTGTATCCACTCGTTCTGGGTGCTTTGAGGGTAAGTCACGCTTGCGCAAGTCGTGGAGGGTAGCCGAGGCAGAACGACGTGCAACAACCATGCGAGGTTCAGTTTTCGTCAGGCCCTCGTCGTGAAAAAGGACTGTCGTCGCTCCGTCGGCATTCGGTACCGAGAGTACGCGATCCAACGATCAATTTTTCGCGGCGTATAGAAAAATTGCGATCTCGCGTGTGCATTGTTGCCGAGACGGCAAGGAAGAGACGGGGAAACCGTAAAATCGGACGAGTCTCATTTTGCGATCGCGCGCGTTCCACGTGGAAAGTGAAACGGTGATTTAGGATCGTACGATCTCTCGATCGTCGCTCGACGCTCAACGATTATCGATCCTCGACGCTTTCACGAATAACACGGTGCTCGGTTTGCCGCGTTTGACGTTTATATTTATAATATACGATCTCGTAACGCGATGATTCATCGAAACGTTTCATCGTGACGAAACTTTTGTTTCGTGATCGCGCGTTGCGCGGAGATCGATAATAGAGCGTTTTTGAAACTATACGATCGAGCGGATCGTTCTTCCCGCGATCAAGGATCGAGCTCTCGAATTTCTCTCGCAAATTGAACAGCGAAACCTTGCTCGAATGGAGCTTCCGTGGACAAACGAGCTGTTGGAAAACCTGACGTGAGAGATCACTCACGCGGCTAAAGGGATTTTCCGCGAGTACCTGTGTAACTATATATGGCAACGTCCACTGTATCGGGACATCATGAAAGCATCGAGAAAAATCCTACGGAGGTCCTCGATCACGATTCTATGAATAGCTGCCCGCCCAGCAGCTTTCCCGATAAATTCCAAGACTTCTTCGCGGCGCTCAACGAAGACGGCGACGATTTACCCAACATGCTCGAAGACAAGCTCATTCCCAGGTAAAGCGCTACCTTGTTTTCTGCGCGTTGACCGTTTGCGAACCCGATGCACGAAATGAAAGTAATTTGACGGCAATCTTTCTTTTTTTTTTTAAATTTGTGCGTATGGCGCATTTAAATAAAATCATGGAAACGTTAGTAGATGTTTCAATTACAGTGGTAATAAATTAAATAAAATCATGGAAACGTTAGTAGATGTTTCTATTACAGTAGTAATAATAAAATGTTCAAGTACTGGTATGTTTTTTTTTTTATATGATCCTTCCAGATTGATATATTTCTCGTAGAAAATAATTTTTTTTCTCCCGTTGTCCCTCTTTGAAAAGAGTGTTTATATCTTTGTTTTAGTAATACGTTTACTAATACTTATTAATATTATTCATTAACGGTTTAAGCACAATTTACAGAACATTATGAATTTCTTTTGAATCCTCGCATTGTTTTCTACACGAATGTTAAATCTCTCAAAGTTGAAACTGCGTTCGAAAGAATTTGTCGCGTACATTTTTTATTTAAACAAAACTGCACAAACGCTTCTACCCATTTATTATTTAAACTCAGACATAGATAAATATCCGTACATATTCTTCGTAAATAAAATAGCGCGGAGGACTTAAAAATTGAACTCTACAAACTCCAAACAGGGGATTTAAAAAAAATGTATCTTTTTGACATGGCAACCAGGTAAAATTGCAAATACAGTGCACGGTTTTTTTATAAACGTACCGTACGTTTGCTTTCTGAATGCGATAAAACGTATAAACGGTAATGCATCCGTGAGTAATTAACATAACGTGCCGGCTGAGAGCAGTTGCGCCGACGAGTAGTGAAATGAGATTCAAACTATACTGTCCGTGACTTTGTGAAAAATTCTTCTTCGCTTTCTCCGAAGAACGGGATTAATTAATTTGACGATAGATCGAACTATCGCGCTCGAACGTTGTGTCCGCGCGCTTCCTATTATCCACTCCCCCAAGAGAGACCTTTGTCAGAGACAACCCTTCAAAGAAAACGCTCTAAAGAAACATCTCTATCGATTATCGAAAACCAATCTCGCGAGACATGTTTGAGTCAAAGTAAAAGTATCCACAGCTCCTCACTGATTTTTCTACGAGAAAACTTACCTCACGAGAAGCGATTAGATCCAAGTTAAATGACATGCACAGCACGAGCGTTTTTGAGCGGTCGGTGTACGCGACAAATTATACGGCGTACGTATCAACGAAATTTCGGTAGACGATATTAGTTGTCGCGACTCGTTATTAAAATAATTGTGCGGACATTGCGTTAAAACGAACGCTTTGTTTTCAACGTTCCAGCCGAATACCACGGCCGGTCCTGTTAAACGATAAGTACGAATACGTAGGAAGGCTAATCCGATTAGGCTAATCTGATTATGTCGCAGTGTTGCTTGCATAGTATATATTCGTAAACGATTTATACCCGTTCAGTCTTAACGAACGCGCCGATGTCGGAACAATCAATTCGAGGAATAAGTTATACGCGGATCAGAGGTACGTGTATGAACGAGATGGACGGTTTGTACGTTGTACGATTTAAGGCCGAAAAAATAGAGTTCGGTGAGGTGCTTAGAAGTTTGTGGGTGCTCTACAATACGCGACAAGCGGGAAGTAATGGAATAGCGAGCAAAAGTGGAAGCCGAAAAGAAAGCTCGGAAAGGTAGCGTAAAAGCATTCGTTCCAGATTGTGCCTTCTATAATAGTTTGAATATAAAGAATTTCATTTTTATTATTATTTATTTATTTTTTATTATTGAGTGTTATTAGTAACACTCTGTAATTTAGTATTTCAATCGTAGAATATAGTTTATTATACGGAATTTAAGTAGTATTATTTGAATTTGTCTAGAATTTTGATATAAAGGCAAGTAAATAAGATTTGTTTATACGTTAAAAAAAAAGGCGCCGTGCCTTTTTTAGGACGTAAGATTATCGTATCGACCGTCAGAGGATCGCATATCACACTATTTTCAAGTTAAACGACGTTAAGCAGGAAAGGGTCTTTCACCGTCGTTCTGAAAACGGAAAACCCGAAATTGGATGTCGATGAATTTTCCGAATTACTCGACTCTCAATTTGCACGTTTGTAGTTTCACTAACTCTTTCTATTTACCAAAAAATCGAAAATCGATTTTCCGCTTTATGCCTAAACAAACCGCTTGTACAGTTTTCGATAATTAAGTAATCGACTTTCGCGAAGGATCGACAAAATTCGGCATGCCTGATCGCAAATTTGGGTAAGTTTCTTCAACAAATAACTTTTAACTTTGGCAAATATATAAAAGATAGTTAAAAGCCCTATCTGTTTTTTTTCGTTCGGTCTGACAGTAATTTTCTTATTTACCTCGCGTACATGGACGATCGTGCAAACCAATTAAAAATTTGCCAATTTCGTCGATTCAGCGAACAGTCTAGATTAAACGAAAACACCAAAGAATCTTCGACAATACAAAAAAAAAAGATCTTCGCGCCTGACATTTATCGCAAAGCGAACGAGTACACCGTGTCAAGCGCGAGTCGCAGGAAAACTGAAAACTTGAGACCTCTCATCCCAGAAATTATGCGCATCGCTTGCAACCAACTTCACGGCATTCGAAATATTCAGAAGCGTATCTCGTATAAGTTTTAATGAGTCTTTCGTGGAAAGAGCGTCCGTGGAAGAGACCCATTACTCAGATTTTACACCGTTCCGCTCAAACAAATCAAAAGGCGAACACTCCCTTACGGCTTGGTAATTACTCCGCAATTATTTCACTCCATTATAATTACAGTCTGCGGTGAAACTCGATTAAATTCTCGATTACGAGACGATATATCCGAAAATGAAACAGAGTCAGCTCGTTAATCAATGAAATTGCATCGCGCTCGTAATCTCCGATTTGAGTCGAATTCAATCTCAATGCGCTTCCGAGGATATCAGTTTCATTTTGCGCTTTCAGAATAAAGAGATCACGATATCCTCTCTTTTCTCGTTATAATCGATGTCTTTATGCCTCTGACGATCAGCTGACAAGGAGTGTGAGTGTGAAACGAGAATAGCAGGATAGAACGTGAAAACGATTGAGTACTGGTAAGGTAATTTACTTCGCAATGATCATTAACCGTTTAATTGTTCAATTTTTGTAAATTTGTTTTCGCTGCCATCAAGAGAGATGTATCTCTTAAATTTTCAATCTTCAACTATCTATTAACCAGGTATCGCGTTATTAACCTTTAACAATCTTATCGTGTTTCAATTATCGATCTTAATCATTTAAAGTTTCACCAATTTTATCATTATCATCACGCGCAAGTTATCCGTTTCGTAATTAAAATTCTATAACACGAAATATTCTAAATCACGTTCAATATTACCATCCCGATCGAGCAAATTGGTTTCCATGCGAGAAACTGTTCGGTTTATTGGAAAGCTGAGATTTTCGTTTAGAAAACTACTCCCGCCGTGTTGCAAAATATTATTGCGAGAATTCCCGCGTGGAATCGCAATGGTAAACTCGAATACCTCCAGCATGACAATGGATTCCACGGAGGTAGTTTGCAATGCCGAAGGAACATTAGGGCTCTATCGCAAAATCACATTTCCCGAGCGCGAAGGCTATCCGAATCCGTACAAGTCTTGCGTAGGTACGCCCACGAACGGGGTACGCGCGATACGCCGTGGAAAGTGGAAAATATAGCGGAACGAAGCCATCTTCCAGGGGAAGACTCTCGGATTCGAGTTTGCGGTGTAAAGCGGTTTCTATACTATTTCGATACGCGGCAGATAAATCTCGTAGATAAGAACGTAACATGGTGGCGTTATCGAGCGTGCCTTCGGAGCGCTCCTAATTCAATTTAACTCGATTTCGTCCTCGGTGCCGATCATGCGGCATGGAATGATAATTAGATCGGTCGATTTTCTGTCTTTTTCAATTATCTATCCGTAGATTAACGAGAATTCAGCGTTCGACCGATGGCACGTAGAAGAGAACGATAGGACTGAGCTAAACATAGTTATCCAGTTAGTTTTTATTCGTGCAAGCTGTTGTAATAATAATACGAAGGGAGTTACAAAAACTCTTGATTAAGACATGGATCGACGATGTGCTTGTTTTCCAGATAGAGCCGCATTTAACACCTTCGTGTATGATTTCCATGAGTTCTTTTCCGGAAAAGATCTATTCGCGATGAAATGGAAGTATCTTAAATTGCGGAGAAAGTACTTCAATATGTATTTAAGCGGACCTTCGCCTGACAAACGATTAATTAACCCTTACGTCAAATTATATTTCTTATACGTATTTCCGTGTTCTCTATTTATTTTATTATCATATTGCGAAAATAGAGGGAATCGCTCCTCCCGGCGATATTTCGTTCGGTTGTTTGTTTTTCATCCACAGTGCACAATTTTACCTCTACATTGCGGAGGCTCGTGAGTACGAAAATCGTTCAATTTTTAATACCGAAGCTGACCGACTACGCAGGAACGGAACAACTTTGTTTGTAAAAGTAAATTGGGAAAACCTTAACCGAGTTATATCCGACCGAAAACGCTAGAAGGGACTAAGTTTTGCACCGTAAACAACATATTCGATGGTTTCAATCGATAACTGTCGGTCATAATTGCTTGTAATTTTATTGAACGTAGTTGCAGAAGTAATTAGCCAGCAAAGTCTACACCAAATATATTGTAATAATTCTCTAACAGTACATTTGAGAGCGGGTGAATTGACGCGAATAATCCTCGACGTTTTTTGCGAAATTAAAGTTACCCCAGCGCACTTTCGGGTCAGACTTTGCCACCTTCGTGGTATAAGCAAATTTTTTGCTTATTTGGTTTAACGCCACGTCCCGACACCTCAGCCTTCATCCTGTTTCGCGCAGAAGCGTTACGAGTCTAGCGTCATTACTTCTCGTTAAATAGCGAGACAGTTAAGAGCCGTCCATTCCAACGAGCGTAAAAAGAATGATGTAAGTCAAAAGGATATTAATAAAAACGATTACGTATCTTGATTTTCAGCGGAAGAGGTCGTTGTTATCTCGAGTCATTGTTATTTCGTCCCTCGTTAACCAGCTTTCGATTTTTTCACTTACACAAATTTGGCATTAAATAGTTCATATTTTGTTACTCTTATACTACCTATTGTTCAATAAAAATAGCGATGAGGGTATTAGACAACACGCTACGATTAATTTCGAGGAAAAAATAACGTTAATATCAGAAGATATAACTCTAAAGTTTAAACACGAAACGTTCTTTGATATCATTACATTTTACGGAACCTTCGTTTCGTCTCACTTCGTTCAGTACTCAACTTTCTTCACTTACACCACTTTTGGATTAAACGGATCATATTTTGTTACTCCCATACTCCCTTCTGTTCGACAAAAACGACGACGTAGGGATTAGAGAACACGCTACGGTTAATACTCCAATAAACATAGGGTCCGAACAAAAATTTCGACGACTGAGCTCCTTCTCGCACGAGCGAAGTTCTGGGAACATCTTGAGCGCGCTCTATTAAATTATCCCTTCTCGAAAATAAGGAGCCAATTATTTTCCTAACCGATGGTCGGGGCTTTCAGAAAGCAGGAGACCTCGAACTCCGACTCAAAGGGCAGACGATGGAGCAAGAAAGCCTTTCAAAGACGAAGCAGCGAGGTCGAGGTCCGTCTGCATCGCACCTCCCTGACGGGAACGCAAGGTCACACCTCCGTCGACGGACCGAAGTCACCGACACCGTCCCGACGACGAAGTTCCAGCATAGCCGTGGCTAGACCGACGCCAGACTTGCACAGGTATCAATTAATCTCATTCTGCTAATCAAAGATTCAAATTTCCCGCATCGTTGCATGCCGTGCATTTGTTTTTCCGATTTCCGTCTGTCCCGCCGAACAAGGAAATGCACATGGCGAAAGTACAAATCGCGTTAATTATTGTTATATTTCTAAGATTACGGTTTATTAAATAGACTTACTCCCGTTAATTAATAATCCTGGAAACTGCTTCCATCGCTTTTAATAATAACATACGTTGTAGTCATTATTTTTGTTCATGGCTCGTAAAAATTTCTGAAGCTACCAAAGTTATGATAAAATTCTCAGTACCCAATTAATTCCGACATCTGCCGTAAACGCGCGTTTTAGATTAGAATTTAGAGCCACCATCAATCGCGTCGACTACCCAGATATTAATCAACACTAAAACTGCCAAGCCAGTCCATTTTGACCAGTTCAGAATTTCCATTTTATAATTAGCCATATTTTGCGTACGAAGAAGTACATTTCCAAATAATACAAATACGTATAATACTGTGCATATATTTCTTCAGAACATAGAAATTCAAAAAATACGAATAAAGATTCGTCCTTTCTTCCACAACGTATTTTATAAATAACCAGTAATTTCGTCTGGCCTGGTAGAAACAGCTATATATATCAATTATCGATAGTCCTACCCTTAACGACCTTCGCGCGAATTACTTAGGTTTTTACAAGCGGAGGCAGGACCTTGGTTTCACATCTCGCCATCTTCGAGGAGTCCCACGAGGACACCGGCGATCAGCCCCGGTGCCGTATCCTCCTCTTCCCATTTGAGTCCAGGAACGAGTCCAGGTGGCCCGAGTCCAACTAGTCCAGCTGGTCCGGCCGGACCAGCATCCGGTTCCCGTGGTCCGGGGCCACGGCAATATCGTGGAAGGACCAGCAGCATGCCAGCGGTGCCGCGGCACAGGGTGAGATTATTTATTACTATCGCGTCTGCGGCTTTGTTAATTTCCTATTGTGTTTTCGGACCACCCCCCCCCCCCCCCCTCTCGCCACGGTCGGTCGATATACATATTTCACTGTAAAAGCTCTTCGTTGTCGGGCACCGGCAATTAGTGCGGATGTGTTCCGACGGTAACTGTAAACGACGCGTAATTCTGCGGTGGTATTAGGGTCGACGGATGCCCGATGTAACCACTCGTGAAATTGAAATCCATCTGCGTCCGTTGATGCTATATTGGGCGTTTCAAAATTAGAATGCGATAATAAATTTAACGATGTACAGTTTTGGCAATGCTTCGCGCTAATATCGCGAGTGACAGTTGCCACGATACCGTCGAATCGAGATTTAATCTGCGATAGACTCGAGACATTTGGATAGATGTGTATTTTGTTGTTTGTGCGGAGAACTCTCGTATAACGCGTCCCATAGGAACGCAAAGTTATTTTCCAGTCGCGTTATATTAAACTCTGGTCGTTTCGAGAAGGGTACAGTCAGATCCTGGAATCGCTGTTTTTTAATTTTATAAACAAGAGTAGCTTATGTAACAGAAAGGTTTTTTTTAAATTTGTTTTTTAACCCTTTGAGTGAGGACAGAAAAAGTTGTATCCAAGCGAAAAGTACCGAGCCAAGTTGACGTACGCTATTCAACAAAATTAAAGCTCTTTGAAACCTTATAACTTTGTATGATAAAAAGTTTTAGAGCACTCCGCCGAGGCTCATTTTAAAGCGCAAAGCGTCTACTTTCGTCTACCGACAGCCATTTTTCACTACGAATTTCCAATTTCTTTTGAGGCAGAGTTCTCTCGCGATGCGAATAGTGAGGCCTCGTCGGCGCGCGCAACGATATATCGTCGTTGGCACTGCACAGACCGAACTACTAAGTCTCGCGGTGAAAAAAAAATGTATATGAAGAATAAAACATTAATACACTCTGTAGACCGCGTTATATCGAAACAGTAACCGCGTTCAACGTAAATTGCCATATTTGTAAACCGCGTTATCTCGGCACCGCGTAAGTACCGTGTCGTATAATCCTGTAAGTGCCACGTTACACACGGTTTACATATTAGGGTGGGCCGGCAAAATTCAACATATTTTGTCAAGTCAATACCGCGGAAAATATACTGTCGCGCATGTGCTGTAAAGTTTGGCGAAATTCGGAAAATTCACATTTTTGCTATCATTTTAAAAGACTCTAATACATATATCTCATAATTATCAGTAGTATTTCGTTCGAAGTGCGACATCTAGGATAATTACAAACAAATTTTCCCCTCACGGAAAATGTCCATCCCGCGTTATTTAACGTGACATTAATAAAAATTGTGAGCCACTCGGAGAATTCGTATGGGAGGCAAACTTCGACAGCGGAGTTAGATAGTTGCTGCAGCGGTTACCGTTATAATCCTCTCGGCATTGTATCTAGGCGACGGCATTGATAATAAACAACGCCCTTCGAGAAACACCGATCACTCGTAATAAAACAATGGGGATGATCGAAGCCATGCCTAAACTACGGATTTACGTTTGGTCCGTTTATGGCTCTTCCGCGAAGCGTTTACATTCCTGGGGACACGTTATGCTGAAAATGCCAATTCTGACAATTTCAAATTCCTGGGAGATAGTCTTTCTTAGGAACAATTCTGCCAGTATTGCGCGAGACAAAGATTAAAGTGTCCATTCAATGGAAGCACAGTAGCTAAAAACAAAACTGTATCGACATGATTAAAGAATAGATACGTAAGAACGTGAGTTATAACACATTAAATTGGAAACACACTATCATCGCGTTAAGTAAGCTCATGTACTATCACGATATCTATGATGAGCGGAGACTGTGCGTGACACGAGTTACGTGACGTTAGTGTTGTTCTGATATACTTAAATACATTAAAAATACACGCACCACACTTTTATTCCCGTAACGCGAGATACCCTCGTAACACACGAACTCACGTGACGTGACAATACTGTGTTCCAGCTTAAAGATGTAACGCTCTCTACGTCACCCCTCCCACGCGATATCCATAATGGTTAACGATCACTCGAGAAACAAAAGACTGTCTCGCGCCCGTCGAGCGTCTTCGGTTGCTCTCGGTCTCGCATCGCAACGCGTTCGATCAGGAGCGTATTAATCAATCACCCCATTACCGTTCTCTTGATCGCTATACTATAAATCTTCCTTTCGCTTTATAACTGCCAAAGGGACGCGACGAATCCACCGTCCATTGTTACAGGAGAGTATCCAAACATCAACGATGATCACTCTTAATTCAAAATATCGTCGCGTTGGTAAAAACGTTTCTGCTTTTTATTTATAATTACTACTTTACCGCGTTCCGTTTTTTTTTGCCGTCGAAACAGCGAGATTATTTCCAGGCTACCATTATCCCGTCGTTTATTAACGTCAAATGCAACCTCACCTGTTTTACAAATTTTCAACTGAAATCCTGAAACGCTCGTGCTTCGCTCGCGGAAACTCTATTTCTCCATTTACAATGGAACTACGGGTTACCAACAAGATCAATAACGTTCCGGTTTCATTAATTTCCTGCTCTATTGCTACTGGCGTACGAAAACACCGGCGACGGTGTGCATTTTGGGGAGCAGGCGTACCCGGATCCGTGAGAGAACGTTGCCACGAGATTCTATTAGATTGTCGTAATTATCGTTGTCCTTAGTTACGTGAGAACGATTATCGGGTAAGTTGCCTCGCTGTAAAATTCGTATAATTAATAGCCGCACCGATTAATGAATTAGGAAGCGAAACGACAACGCCCGAACGAACATATTACGGAAATACACTTTCGGAAAATATTTCACGGTAGTATAATCTCGAGCGCGATTAAGAACTCGACGCGATTTAACAGCTAATCGACCGAAAAACGTTTCGGAGTTTTAACGAGTTGTGGGCGGAAAGCGTTCGTTAATTTCTTTTCTTTCTTTTTTTTTGACATTTTTTTCGAAGCCAATTACATTCTCTCTTTCATCGATTTTCGAAGCGCAGCGCGAAGTATAAAGTTCAACGCTTCGCGACGAATGGGTTTTTCATTGAATTTATTTTGCGCCGAGCGGGAAACAAATTGGGAGAATCAAATTCGAATGTTTCTGGACAATCATTTTTGCTCCATGTCGCATCGATCTAGCTTCGTGTATAAAAATTAAACATCGGGGGATGCGAGAGACAGCAGGATTTTCTGCGAGAGGCGAAAGAGGCAAGTTGCGATGCGTTTGTAATCGAAGAGTTGCTGTGATAGCCGGACAAGTCGAGAATCTTAGAATTAAACCCTGATAGCTTTTTGCGAAAGAAAATTAATTGGACACGTGAACGTCTGCACGCATGCTATCGTGTCACGCTAGTTAGTTCCTTTGATAATTTTTTAACTCAGCAAATAGTATTTGTAGCCGCAAATTTAGAACGAACGATGAAGTTACACGTATTAATGAAGTACAAAACATCAAGTTGAGTTATTCTACAAAGTAATACCTGTTCCATAATTTATTTCCTCTATGTCAATAAATCGACGAATGAAAGAAAAGTTTCTTATACATTTATACAAAATTTTTCTACAAATATCTCATTTGACAAATTCAACTTGTCACGTCTCGTATTTCGTAGAATAATTTCTTCTACAATATCACAATTTATAACTAAACGGTAACCCCACGCTCGATTAGGTACAGTTTCAAGAATACTTCGAAATTCCAGTCATCAAAGGGGGTTGCTAATTTTTTTTTCTTGTTGCGAAACGCCACCGAAGTTCGCGTTGCTTTTCAAGCTTCGATGTCCAGGGACAGGCCGACTTTGTGACTCCCTTTGGTGACGTTGGCGCAGTCAACGTTGAAAGACAAGGTCAACGTGACATTCTCGTCCAGTTTCTGTTGCACGCTCGTGCCGAGCTGAAGATCGGTGTTGAATTTGAAACGTAAAGATGACCTGTTATCGATACTGTACTTGGCACCGGCACCTACGGTCCACTCTTGCATATTGCCGCTTCTCGCCAGTATGCCATTGATCGCAGCGTCCCAATCCGAGTTTACTAAACGTAAAAACAATTTCTTGAATTCCTTTCGCTCCGAGCGATTCGTTGAATATTTGCTCCGATAGGTTCTCTCGCGATTATCAATCATTACGCGTTTGGCGCAGAAACGTTGTTGCGAAAACCCGAGAAGTGGCAAATCTTAGAATAAATCCTGGAATTAACCAATTTGGAAGTTAATTATCATTATTTTATTTATTATCACGAACGTGTTAAGTAAATATGATTCGAGGCGGATTCACGGTCAAATTATAGATTACGATCAAGTTAGTTGTATTTATTTACCTAAAATAATTATTACGTTATTGAAGACAAATTATTAAGTAATTATTATGAAAAAATATCACAATTATTAATAAAATATTATTAAATTGTAACTAAATTTCTAGCGTCACTAGTCCATATTTGACACGTGGAATTCATTTCAATTTAATATTCGGTTTATAATATTTCTTTGAATTTACGTTTCGGCTTGTCGCGAAACCTGTATGTTTGTACGAATTTAATTGGGTGTTCAGTTACACCTCGCGTAATGATAAATGCTAGTGTTACAAACTGTAATTAGAGAACCCTCGCAGTATCATCCTCGGTACTGCTACGAAAACTAATTATGACAACGCGGGCAATGCTCGAACCGTCGCACGCGTGATTTAATACTTCTTTACGTCAGCGATAAGTGATGGAAATCGAAGTTAAGGAGCATCTCCACCTGAGAGTTTTCCTTTCGAAAGTACTTTCACGCGATAAATATCTATGTCTAGTCTCGCGTACTTGTACTTGGCTCGAGACAAGACCTTGTCTCTTAATTCGTAACTCTTTCCCCGTACATTAAATTAGGTTTACAACGGTATTATATTTCACTCGCAGAAAATCATTCCCCCACAATCCCAAAATTCCAACCGATTTTGAATCAAATTTAAAACTTTACTCCAAAACATTATGAATATCGCGTGGATCGACCTACGCGAGATCGAATCTCGGTAAAACAAATAAAAAGAAATTTATTTAAAACGATGAAACATATACAATCTTGTCTGAAATTCAAAACTTTACTCCAGAAATTTATCGATTTCGTACGAAACGACTCGCGCGCAAATTCCTTGAAAATGGACACGAATGTCCGGATTCGTCTCGTTAAAATTGTTCGCTGGCAAACCTGACAAATAAATAAACTCGTATTTATTTTCTGCAGAAAAAAAAGAAAGACGCGAATGCTCGCCACTCTTTTAGTTTTATAGACAAAGACTTTTATTCCTCGCCATTTTAGCTGTACGTTTGCGTTGTACCGTACTTTCCTCTACCACGCTGGAGCGATAAAACCTGTTATTTCAGAATTATTTTCACACGGCACTACGACATCTGTTTTTTCCCCCGATCGATTCGTAATTCCTTCTCCCCCACGCCACGAGCATGAACCCCGAGATTGTAAAATATGCATGGAAATGGTAAACAGTAACTGCGTTTGGCTTTATTAGAAACTTTTCCAATATCACCTATAGAGGGGGTGTTAAAAAAAAGTGGGCTTTAAAAATATAAAGTTACTCTATTCGTTATATGTATTATACAGGGTATATCGTAAAATGTAGGATTCGCCTGGGAGATCGAGGAAAGCTATGAAAAACAAAGTTCGTACGAATTGCGTGTCCCGTTTGCCCTTGTTTCCAAATTATTTTTGTACTTCAATAATGTGCGGCTAGTCGTGTTTGCAAAGAGTCCTCAAAATATCCACTTTTGACCTGAATGCAAAAGCTTGCAACCGTCGCGCCATAGGGATTGTCAATTTTTCAAAAATTTTTGCTATTCGTGACTCGACACTCCAGGTATCTGTCGGGTTCGTTGGTAACTCTGGAGTATGCGTTGAAGAAGGATTTTGAACGCCGGTGTTGAATAAATAATTTTACCGTGTCCCCAGAAATATCAATCGAATGGATTTTTATTTCGAACGGTATATACGAACAGACGTTGTATACCTATAAACAGTTTGCCGAATTCGGTTCTATTATAACAATTCGTTATTAAAAATTAATGAAATACAAAAATAACCGTAAGTATTTCCAAAAAAATATGATTAACGATGAATCGTAATCTTTTTCTAGACAATTTTTTTGGTTTTCGAACTATCATATGTAGAAATATCATTTTCATCTTTATCAATACGCAAGCTACTATTGTAAATAATTGTTTTAAAAATATTTTTCTATTTTCACCGATAAGTAGGTGTGAGAAGTTTGAAAATCACTTATGTGCAAACAATAAATTCAATTTTCCATATCCCTTCTCTGTACTTTGTACGAATTTGTGTAGATATAAAAATAAGCTTTGTGCCACGGAAAAGAATAATATTGCGTCTTTCTCGCAACGCGAAGCTTTTCGGTGTTTATTTGCGATCTTCGGAAAAATATTTCCAAAAGATACACAAGGTGTCTGGCTTAAATGAAACATTTCCAATATACCATCGTATTTTTATTAATGCGCAAAAACGAATGCCGTGGGTTTTTCAGCTTTCGGAAAGTAATTTCCGTGTTTCTGCGTCGCCCACACAACTGCATAAACCAACGCCGTTTAATAAAATAAAAAAACACACAAACCCATCGTAAAGCCAAAAAATATTTTAGCGCGAGTGGGACGCTCTGTTTATTTGCGAATATTTTTTGATTGATCCCAAAAGGGTTAGAAAACAACGGGCTCGATCTTCGAACCCTTAACGGACACCCCCCGCGCTCGATACGCGCGCAAACAAGTTATCTTTGTTGTTCCATTTTCCCCTCGGATCCAATACAAATTCCATCATTTATCGACGGTTACGCGATCTATTGACAAACGCTTACCAACGATAACACTGCGCCTCGTTTGTTTCGTACTCCGCGAAGATGTGTGCACGGCAAACTTATTCATTATCCCAATTTCGCGCGATCCGTGAGTACACAGAGCAATTACACCATTCGTCGTGGTTCAAATATTTTCAGAAATTATCGACGGACGCGTTGTTTGATCGCGCGTCAGCTATACGTAGAATCGAAACAACTTTAGCGTCCTGAGGGGTCGATTGGCACTGTACGTCAAGCAGCGGTTCAATCGTACTCGTGTCACCGGTCGGTGAAATATTATTACACGCTTTTTAATAAGAAGAACGCGCGTTAATGATCACGTTCGAGCGACACTGACAGCCGGTACACTTTTATTTAAATTATATTAAATAATATTTGACGGGGCAGTGAATCGGGCTAATTTAGTAATTGGCAAATTTCAATACAAACGTGCGATTCGGATCGGTTCGATAAATACCGTTCGACCATGCGTTGACGAGACAATTCCGAACGATTCGTAAAAATAATTCGTGGAGTTTAAGGTCCCATGCTTTAACAAATATTTTTTTTAATCGTGTCTCCTCCCACCCACGGAGGAAACGTTGCAAAACTCCATTTTCGGCGATAATCCCGGAAAGCGAGTAGTCGAAAATTGTTTCTGGTTAAGTAAACGACGCAAAGCTTTAATAAGACACGGAAAGACGGAAGTATACGTACACGGTGCTACGCATCGTGGCGCTGCTTCTCAATTTCCGCTACTGGTCATTTCCTTTGTGTGAGTTTCGCCCTTTTGTTGCACGGTTACTCTCGCGAGCTTTAAAGCGTTCGAACCCATCGAACTTCGAGAACTGGAGGTACGCGCACGAGAGACACGTTCGTTGAATATTCGCTCGGTGTAGTACGGATCGGTTAGCTACCGTCGAAGTATTGTCGGAAAACGTTTCCACGTTCTTTTTTTTTAGAAACCGACCTCCGCGACCGGGGCTCTCGGTTTAAATTCTTTTACCACGTAAAACGTACGAATGAAACGACAATATATTTAGATATCCAGGTAAATAAGGTTTTCACTTCTAATTCACGAGATTTATAAAATTTGAAACGATTGGTGATTTAAATTTGAGTTCCCGTATTGAAATGTTCTTGTGATTTGATTAAATTTAGATAGCTCGAGAGATGATAAATTAATCACCAAACCCCGAAGACACCACTAGGCTCTTATCTCTCGCGAGAGATCAATTTCTGCTATTTTCCTGACACCAGTGTCACTTTTAGAAATTACTTTAAAGATGAGAATAAGCTTTGTTACGAGAGAGATAAAACTTACGTCTCCCTCGTGACGCGAGGCTGACCTATTTACCTTCACGATGTCTAGAAAAATTGTTGAATAAAAATTCGTGGTAATGCAAATCTAGCCGACGGTGAGTTCCACTTACGTGATACGGCGATACACGAAGAGTACTTGAATCCTAAATAACGGATAGACCGTCTCTCGGAAAAAGAAAAAGGACTATGAGAAATCTTTAACCTTTGTACAAGACGGAGAGTCCGTACTCGTGCGGTATCGAGGTCCATCGAAAGTGAAAACCGACGTCGCGGTAGCTGAAGGCAAGACCGAGGTCGTTTTTCGCCATCTTGTTCGTTTCGGTGTTATAGGCACCCTGATAACCGACGAAGAGATCCTTAAATGCGGTCACCATGGAGCCAATGATGTGCACATTCGAGTTCAGATCGCTGGCTGTAAATAGGAAGAAATTTTTTTCTTATACTCTCTAATACTTTCAGGATTATAATAAACTTTGGAACTTCTCGAACAATTGCAATAAATCGATAGATAGTTCTATCGTTCTGTTGTATGGTAAAGATACAAAAATTTAAGCCTCTAATTTTTGACACTGCCTTTGACTTCGCAAATATCGCCAATGTGGCAATAATAATAAATATTTTTTGATTCAATGTTAACACAAGCTTCGCGAACGCAATCTTGATTCCAGAGGCTTTGAATAGTTGTTTTTCGTTCCTATTTCTCTATTCCAATGAAATTTGAATCCGTTTTGTGTTATTTCGAAGCTAATTGCTTTAGTTAAGCATGAATCCACGGTAACATTGTAATTGATAATTCTAATATCGTAACTGGTAATTCTACTCTGGGAACCAAATGCAACTCCCATCTAACCGCCTATAAATGTTGATAAGCGTAGAGGGAAGTTCGCGACTGGAAACAAATTTGCTGTAACGCGTATCTTTGTAATTATATTTGTTTATACGCGTGTTGGATTTGACAAGTTTTCCACTTTTTCTAGCTTAATTGCTTAATTCAAGTGACCGGGGGTACCCGCCGTTCGGAGCTACCCGAACTTCCTCTACGTCGTCGTATAATTTTATAACGAACTGTACGAGTAAACATCGAACGTTTTATCATTTCCACTGCATATGTATAGTCTGCGGAGCGTTCTACTGTTATTTAGTTTAGACGCGACTCTCGTGTCGCGTTAACTGATTTAAAGCCCATTCACCATTGTTATGACGTCGTACGTGCACCGGTAAAAGTTAATTAATTAAAACAGTGGGTCGAATGCAGCGGGATTAGCTTCAAACGAAACCTACACTCCGTATTTGCAAAAGTAAGTGTATTGCGTTGATTTTATAGAAACTCGAGCGGGCCGTACTCTGGCCTCCTACAACACGCGATGCCATTTATTTTATTAATTGAATAACCATTAATTAATATTAATTATACCGAATTGTTCGTAGCGATTGAATATTGAGGTTTGATTAAGCTATCAGTTCGTAAATCATCGGCAAAGAACATTTGCGAAAGCTAACATCTGTGTGCGTTGCAATAGCATAAAAGAGAAATTTAGTCTAGAATGCTAAAAATGACAGTAGTTTTTAAGCATTTTTTCTCACGTCTATCCGACACGTTCAAAAATTTGTTTTGCTTGCCTCTCACACGCATTCACGCGCTAGCTACGGTTTCGCTACAGTGACAGATCGCAGTCGTCGTCGTTGTCTCTCCTTTCACTTTCATCCATATTAAGGGCAGACGCACACGAGAGACTTTTTATCGCCCAACTGTTTCGTCTTTTCTACAAACTCTGTACACCAACGCAAGTTTTGCACACGACTCTACAAACTTTGTGGAAAAGACGAAATAATTGCGCGACAAAAAGTCTCCCGTGTGCGGCTGCCCTAACTTCTTGCGTGTCTCGCGCTCACAATGAATCGTTGACGACTGCGATTTGTCATTGTAGCAAAATCGTACCTTTACGCACACATATGTACGTGGACATTTCAAATGTAACCAAATATCGCCGGCGACGCGGCCACTTCAAAGGTGACACGCGATACGCCACACCTCGCGCGAACCGAAACCGATCACTACACGAATCACGTTAAACAACCGAAAGCGATCGTTCGATTATCCGAAGATCTCCGTTATCCGAACAGCCCTGTCTCCCGGCGATTTCGAATGAGAAGGTTCGACCGTAATATATTTTTGTAAAATTCAAAAATCGACTAACAAATAGCGCAAGACGCATTGAACTTGTCCTTGTCGCACTTGGTCCCGATCTTGATAGCTTTGTCCGCAGTGCCGGGGTTGTAGAAGATTTCTGATTTCATGCCAATGTCTTTTATCAGCTTCCCGTCAAGGTCATATCCCACGACAAGCGAGCCTTCGGTCGACCACTTTTCCGTGATAACTCCATAATCTTTCGTGTTGTATTTAGCATCCATCCAGCCGTTTAACTACCACCATACAATAGCTAATAGGTGACAGTGTAAATGATTTCTTTTAGTGTGAGGATACTAAAAATAATTTGGATGCAATTAGAATGGTGTCGGGAGACGGATGCAACGTCAGCGGCAACGCTTACAAAAATCTGTGTTTACGTATACGTAAAAAAAACATCCTTTATCAAAATTGAAGGAATTGTTTTGATGAGCTTTAGTTGGGATATCCTGTATAACTTTTAATAAAATGGAGTATTATACAGGTTATTAAAGGATACCTGCGATAATTCCGAGCAAATTTTTTATTATTGAAAAATATTGGTCCCCTTTGGTTAACGAGGTATCGATCAAAATCGATTGTGAATCAGAGAAGAACGCAACAGCCAGTGGTGTCGGTTAGCTTATTGTAAATCTCATTAACTAACACGCTTCGGATATTTTCGATAAGTAAAAATCCACTTGGAATTATCCCAGGTATGATACCTTCAATGGTGTACCATCATTTATGGAACACCCTGTATAGTGGTTCAACATTATGAACGTCGGAGAAGTAGTATAAAATATGTCAGGGTTGAAGCGTTCGCGGAATAACGAATAATAATCATGTTATATGGGCAATTTTGTGAAAACATATCCAAAGTTGGATATCGAAACTTTGCAGGAGAGCAAATCTACGCGATAATGAACATTTCACAAAACAAACTGCAGGTGCTCTTTTCTCATTAAACTTTACTATATGAGAGCGTATACAACGGAGATTTGCATTAAACGTAAAGTTAAATTATTCCGTTTGTTAACCAAACGAAACTAGTTTCAGCTCAAACCCATTTTTCTTAGAACCTGTCCTCCGATTCTTCTGAAACGAATATTCTCTGCTTTTAACTATCCGTGAATATTGATGTTTACTTTTGACGAGTCGAAATCCAGAGACAAGTCGCTGCCCATCTCGAAATTCCCGCTGGACTTCGTCCTGACATTTAGTTTCATAAGTCCTTTGCCATAGTGATAACCAGTCTTAAAAACATCCCTCGCGCTTTTTCCGAGATCCGTGAAACTTGGCACCCCCATGATGTTACAGCCCAGACGTTGGGGGAAATTGTCGATAAATAATTACAGGACGATGGTAAACGCAGTTAACTACGAATATGAAACGACAAATAGGATAATATGACGATACTGTTCGAATCGTGTGGAGAACTGATTAAAGAACAATATTCGTACGAATCAACGTGTATTTCAATCGATATTTGGATCGATATCGTGAGTCGATGGAGTGTCTTAAATATATGATGATCTATCTGTTGCGATCGATAATTAATTACGAGGTTAAAATTTAAGAGTTCGGATTCGCATCACGCGATGGTAAATTTTGGTTTTTACATTAGGAAATTACATTTTTTAAACATTACTCTGTTCCTTGCGAACGCTTATTTTCAAAAGCGCGATTAATTTTAAACGATCGTCCCTAGTGGTTAAAATGTGAAAAGGTTAAAATGGTACTATTTTAAATCACGATTCCAAACGAACATTTTTTTAACTATAAAATGTTTGTTTTTGTTTCATCGCTCCGTAACAAAAATCGTTAAACCAGAGAGGACTCATTCGCAAAGAGTAATCGACAAATCCTCCGCAAGGTTTTGACAGTAAATTGACAGCTGACCTCCCGATTACATTTCTGTTGATTTATCGTCGCGCGTTATGACGTTTGATGAAATTCAACGGAGAAGAAAAACGTGTTAAAAAAAAAACAGTTCGTTCTTGCGCTTTTCCGAGGTCAAGTTTTTCCACGCGCGTTGCGAGAGTATGGGGTCGATTGAAAAATTGTTAACTCACCAAATGGGAGGGTCGACGCAACACGACTGGACGACGATTAATGTAAAGATCCTTTCGATAATGAGCAACATCGCAGTCATTAACCTTCCTTAAAGCGACGGCGAACTTGGCGGGAATCCGATTTTGAGAAACGCCCTAATAGGCAGATTTGTTTTTCATTAGAAGCAACAGAAATCCGATACAGCCACCGGTGACGTTTTTCACGGTTAATGCGGCACGGGGAACATTGCGAACTTTGTCGTGGAACGTGGCGATTCGTCGATGTTAATGATTCGCGTGTAAGCGTTATGACCTACCAGTCGTAAATTTATATATGAGTATAAGGGAAATAATAATTGGACGTGCGTACGGTGAGTTGCAGAAAAATTCGGACATTTTAAATTTTATAATAACTTTTTGCTGAATGCGCCGACCGGGATGAAATTTCGTGGGAGCTTAGTTTTGGCATTCAGTTAGTTGGCGCAATTAACGCTAAAACTACTAAACCAGTAATTATTACTGATTAAAAAGTTTTATTCAAAGTTAGCATTTTTAAACATAATAAAGTATATGTCTAAAGTGTGTAAATATGTGTAATATTAATGTATATTTCTCAATGATATAAGAATGGAGAAAATACGAATAGAAAGTTTTTTCTTGCATATTGTATTTTATAAGTAATCAGTCATTTTGACTTGTCTTGTAGAAATGGTTCTTGTTTTTTAAAATGCATAAATGGGTACCAACATTTAACTTAACGTGACAAAGACGGAGACGGACACAACGCTTCTTTAAAAAAAAACTACTATTTTCAACCCTTCCAAAGGCTATTACACTTTCTTTTAAATTAATTTTTGAATGCTTAAAAGATACAAAGAACATTTTTAAGTAGCATACTGCGAATTTCATCGTAATCTCGAAAGTTCGAAATTTTCCAAAATTTGATGAAGCATCTCAACCAGCAATATGTTTAAACTAAGAACGCGTAAAATTTATTAATGATCGGTGCACTCTGTACAGAGTTAGGATGAGACTTTAAGCGTCGTAATATTTATGTGAGCCACTACACGTAGAATTGAGATTTATTTTCCGAAAAAAGCCTCTAATCTCCTTTCTTTTTATATACCGCATTAAATTCTGAGAGTTGGTATGAAAAAGTGTCTCTAGGATTAGTGACATGTTGGGAAATAAAACACGTATTTTAAAAACGTGTCAAAATATTATGCAAAATTGTGAAAAATATGTTTGAAAAGTATCAACAGTTTTTCCTGGAATAACAAAGAGAAAAACAATAATTTTGATTTATAATTTCGCCAAAATACGTTGAAAACATAATTGTCGAAATCTCAGTGAAAAATCTCCGGGAATTGGAGAATTATCAATTTAACGTCAAGTATCTGCGTATCACACTGGTTCAACACAATATTTATTTATTATTTTCCTAAATATCACTATGATGCTAAACTCCTGAGAGGCATCTCTGTAAAAGTCAGGAACAAAAGTAAGCACAAAAGTTGACGTTCAATTATAAATTTCGCCTCGGTTGAATGAAATCCCTCTTTGAATTCCAGACGATACCGCAACTTCGTATTCCTGGATAAAGAAATCCGTACAATTTTCTCGGTGTCGGAAAAGATTCGTCAAAGTTTCCACTGTTACGAATCCTTTGCAACTGGCAGTTTCTCGGGTTAATAATTAATGCCGTTCATTAACAAAATGCGGTAGCTAAACACCGCGCGACTCGCCGATGCAGAGGAAAAGTATTGCGCTTAAACATAATGGAATCAACCTGCTATCCATTTCTACCGAGGCGAACGGAATCTGTCTGTTTATGCAAAAACACAATACACTCTAGCAAATAAGCTCCGCGAAGTATCTCGGAAAAGAGGAAAGTATTACAAGTTCGCCAGTTCACTCGATACGGGAAAGCTCGACGTAATTTTATCTATCCGCGACAGACAGGATTCCTATGCCCTTCGTGAAAGGGAATGATTCGGAATCCTCGTGTTCCTTCGTGAGACAGATCTATCTGTACGGGGGATCGTGAAGATTACGTGCGAATCCGTCAAGATCGATCGCTCGAAGCACCGACAAGGACCTTTTTTTATCCCTCTCTTGGATCGTCGAGAAGAAGAACAATGACGGGTTTTGTTGCGAGACGGATTTAAAGCGCCGCCCAAAGCGAATCAAATGAATCCGACGACAAAGGAAGAAGAAGGAAAGACAAATGGGAAGAGGAAGATGGATTTTTTTTTCCTTCTTTTCGGGGACGCTCAACCTTTCAACACGCGTTTTGTTCGGTGGAAAGGTAGATATTCTGTTTTCTAGAATTTACGCTCAAGATGATTCGAATCGTTTTCTAAAATGGAGAATTATAAATTCGTATTAAATATGTACGTGTAATCAAGTTAACGTATAAAACGTTATTTTACAGGGTAGATAATTCAGTTTTCGGGAATTTGCGCTGGCGATGGATTACATAATTTGTCTTTTAAACACTCGAGTATGTGACAGCTGACGTGAAATATAAATTGGGCTGTAACAATAGATTGAAACGGAACTACGTTCTGACTCTATTGTAATCAATACATAGCAATATGTATACATATAATCTACATTATGTCACATGTGTGGGCATAAAATCAGAAATCTGATAGACTGGGATAATCAGCAATGGGGTCCAGAATTGATAACGGTAACAGATTATTTGTGAATACCTATTGATGAGCGTGAATGTAACGTATGTACCGAATGACCTGTGTTCACGATGCGGGCAGGTGGTTTGATGAATCGATGATCCATGAGCTGCGATGATATACAATGAGAACCGATAAGTCTTCGTGATAATCACAGCTTCGCTGTACATACTCTGAACACACGACACGAGTACTCAAATTTACGGGACGTGCCGAAGAAAAGGATCTAGAATTTGGAAATGAAAAACCGTTGTACGCGCGCGAAGTACAAAACCGATACTAGCGATCGATGAAGAACAGGGGCGTAGCAAACAAAATCGCCCTGCTCCCTCAAAAGGAGGGCCTGAGGCGAAAGTAGGCTGATGATTGGTTGTTGCGCGTCGAGCGCCCTCTGTCGCTGGCTGATATCGATCTTCGGCGATACATAATCGATAGCTGCCAACCAATGAGCTTGGACGAGTGCACGTTGTGCCCATCTAGGTATAATTATCGAACTTCATTGAAAAAGATCAAAATCAAAATATTTATAGTAAATATATTTAACTGCGTGCTTTCGGTGTTAACGTAAGCACTTCACGTTATTTTGGAATTTCTGTCCTGTTTAACGATAGTACGATCGATAAGTAACGATATTTTATTTTTATTTATATATAATTTTTACGCTACCATCGGATTGTGCTAGAAATGTTCGATTTATATTGCAAAATTCGATAACCTATAGTAAGCAAAGTTACAACTTCGTACAATATACATCTCGTCGAGTATATTCTAAATGTCAAACGATCTTATGGGACTTGCCAGACATCAAGAATAATTATTGTCTCCAACAAAACGTATAATAATAAAGAAGGCATTACCGATACGATACTTCGCGATACATCGAACAATCGCGGCATTTTCAGAATGGACGACACACTCATCCGACGTGTCCGACGCTCGCGTGACGGGAACCCAAACAATCAATAATTCAATCTTATGTCAGTCACGTCAGCGTGGGCTGCAGCGGTATAAGAAATTAGGCTAAAACGCTCGGCGTCAGTATGCCACAATGCACCTTAATTCGGATAATGTGGCACGTGGATGCACCAGGATTCACTGTGACCCTAATCCCCATTTGAAAGTCCGCCATGTAGATTATTCATTCTCACGTCTGGCCGCTGTACGTTTGAAACATTAATTCGATGAACGGGAGCACGCAGTATCGCAAATGAGCAGCAGATATAGGCGATTATTAAGCTTTATACAAATCGTCTGCTTTCAGGCGTATCGATTTTTGACATTTATGTTTATTTGGAAACAATGCCCGGTCTAATCCAATCGCAATTACCAGTTCTGGTTATAATTGCTTAATTAATTATTTCATGGTTAGGTTAGGTTCGTGTACTGAGAAAGAACTCGAGTACGATAGCACCTCCTTCGTATCCAAGTATTATTTGTAGCGACAGCGGATGTTTACGTACACGCGCATTTTCCGTAGACGGCAGATGACAAACAAAGCTGTACTACACATTGTTTTCTACTTGCTTTCCGGTAACATGTTTGTTAATTTTTTTATATATGACGAAATAAACTTCCCGTTTCGTTAGCGCGCTAAAAACAACATCGTACATTTGCTTAAACATCCGCAGTCAGTTTTTATTGCCACCGTGAAATATTCTGGCAATGATTTGATAAAACGTCTCGATAAAACTCCTAAAGAGTCGGGATATTGCACAAAGAAATGTTAGAATCGAATATTGAAATTTAAGAATCAAAGTTATAATTAATATTTCTCCGTATCACCGAGAACTGTCTCGATACTAATTTCGCTATCCAATCAGTTTCGTGGGAACAAAAAGTTGATTCTGTTCCGTTACGAAAGGTGGAGTGCCGTCATAAAAGGTCAACAAATTTTTAATTAATATTTCGCGAATTTATATGCACCGATGGAAGTTTTCCGATAGATGGATTCTCAAATGACAGACGGCAGGATGAATACGAATCGAAACGCAATATAAATTTATCTGGGTTTATACGATACCCCCGGTATTTCTGTCGTTTCTGTTTGAAATGCGATACGGAGGTTTCATTGTATTACGATCGAAGCGTGCATAGTGTAAAATTATCCGTCATAAATTGGGAAAATGATGTTTCGCCTGTATGGAAAATGTTGGCTTTATTAAAACGTAGGAAAATCTTCTACCTACGACACGCGCTATGTTTCATTCTATTTATAGATTTAATTTTCTCCAAAACAATCTGGTATCCAATACAGTTGTGCCACGAAAACAATTCAATTTGGAATTCGAATCTTCATAAATTAAATTTAAAAAATAAAAATAAAAAAACTTTAAACTGTATAAATTGTCAATTTTTTCAAAACGCACATTTTTTAGAATCATATCGATTTAAAAGAAAATTTCAGAAATAGAAAACGTACATCGGTATCCGTAGGTTACCCCTCTCTCCGTTTGTACGTTTTCGTCTTTGGCTTGTAGCCGTACAACGGAGTCGATAAAAATGAAATCCATTTTTTTTCAACGTTGAAAAACGTTCCCCGATATTATATACACGATATAGACAAAAGGAAAAATATCGTTGTTATTCACCCAGACAGTGTTGCGGAATGATAGCTGCTACCTTCTAACCAAGCGAGAAACCGATAAAATGATTTCAAACTGGTTCGAAATTTGATATTACGATCAAGTCATCAATCGCTGTACCGTTACGAACAAACGTATCGAGCCACACGGCGAATAGGTTGAGAAACGGTGGTTTAGAGCATCAGAGTAAACATTCTGGTTCAAATGAAAGAATAAACTATCGATCGATTATAACGAATGCGATACAAAAACAATTGCATACATAATCAAGTCCATAAATAAATAAATACTTACATGCACTTATAAATAAATACTTATACACACAATTACGTTTCACGTATACATAATTAATTAGACACATAAATACATAAATAATTCCATACAAAGTTACATCCATGCATGCATAATTAATTCCTAATTACGAACCACCGCCAGTTCATTACAATATACAAGTTAAATTTAACGAGTTTCGATTTGTACAATACATTCGATTTAATACGAGCGACACGAGGGTTAAACAAAACGCAATACATATTTGTATGAATTTTCTATATATTCCTCCAGCCGATGCTCGCTGAAATGAAACGCGGTGGCGCCGGTGGGGCTGAAGAGGGCGAGACCGAGGACGGGGTGGAATATTACAGGCTACGATCATTCTCCATAACGGCAAACGGGGTCAATAACCTCGGTGATTCGCTGAAAAGCCGGCGTAGCAGAAGCATCAACAGCGTTACGTCCTCCGGCACGAGTTGCAGCAGCACGAGGGAGACCAGGCTGCTAAGGTGAGGACAAAACTGATATATGCGAATTGTGTTTCGCGACCCTCCGAAACGACACGACCGGGTGTAATGGGCCGTGTTTCGGAACGGATGGCCTTTATCGTCGGCCCCCCTCCTTCCTCGCGTTCGATCATAATCGAATGCTCTTCCTACCCTCGCCGCAAATACCGCGACTTTTACCCTCCTCTCGCGGGGCAATTAAAAACAGGGCGATCGCGCAATTATGCGCGGCGTCGCGCACGCGGACGGCGTCGAAAGTAACGGCTGGACGAATGCCGAAAGATTCTCGCTTTCCTGCCTCTCCCACTTAAAAAGATTAAAGAGCCTCTTCTCTCTCTCTCTCTCTCTTGCCTGTAACCGCGGCGCACAACCGTCGTCTTCGTCTCACATAATTTTCCGCCACGATTTTCATCGTCCCCGAATCCCAAAAGATTATCCCCGCCTTTCTCAACGATGGAAAATGCGTGGGTGGATCGCGGTGAGACGCGATGTAATCTCGCAAGTGCTTTCCTGCGAGAGAAAAGCCAGCTGGTGAACTGAAAAAGAAAGGACGTTAATCATTGGCCGAATGGAATTTAATGACACGGAGGAATGTAAATGACAATGGGAGAATGTAACGGAGAGTTTGCTGGTTGGATGATTATTGTGTATTTACGTAGGGTAATATGGAAATTATTGCTTATTTTCCGGTCAATTGTTGAATGTAATATTTTTTGATGCGATAAAGATGACGGGAAGGGTTGGAATGTTAGTAATTTCTAACGATAGACTGGTTCGCGAACGATGGCCAGCGACGCGTCGTAAATAAATTCGTTGGTGGAAAAGTAATCGAAAGGTCGACGCGATTATCGTTTAAACTATAACAAGGGACATATAAAAATAATTATAATGGATAAATTACATTTGGTGGTAACGATCCTATATTGCGTGCAGTTTATACAATACATAAAATTAAAAGTATTCAATAATTATTTTGTGTATAAAACTTTATTTAGTTTCAACTGAGAGCTATATCCTTTTCTATTTAATAACCGTTTTAACAACAGGGGATATTTGAAAATTTCTTAAAAATATTACCATGCAGCGCGACAGCGCTACTTTCATATAACTGCGAAGAATGTCAAGCGACGCAATCGCGCTGTTTGGTTTTTCCTTCGCGTTGTCGAGAGTTTCGAAGATATTTACCCTTGAAACTAAACGATTATGGTATTTGAAATGCATCCCCCTATGTGTACAACGAAAGGGGAAGACTGAGTTCGTTTATACCTGGCAGGAACGAAATAGGATATCGCGGTACAGGTGCTTCTCGACGGAAATAGCATTGCTGGAAATAAAACGTCTCGTTCCGAGAATAAACTTTCGAAGTATAAATAAAAACGAAGCCGTGCGTACTAGAAAACGAATAAACCAAAATATTCTAGGTAGCAAATCTAGATAGAAGATACTCGTATACGCTTTAGAGAGGATTGTTTTTCAATTGATCCACGCACTGTTTATTATTGAAAATTAAAACATCCTTCCAATTTCACTGGAAATGCAGCGAAAAGAGCTTACCGTGTACTCGTTTCCTTTTATCTTCTGTTTACAAGCTCAATCCCCAATTTCCTTGTTTTACCGGCTGTCATAACGATTTTTCCTCGCTCGTCTTCCCCACGCGCAATTTTTCAACTTGACTTTCACCACGGTCGGATACCCGACGACTCACGGGGAAAGAACGAGCAGGTAAACGCGCGGACAGAATAAACAGTTTCGTACCAGTTCAAATTTACCTTTTTTAAGTCAACGCTATGTTCGATTAAGTTACTTAGGTGGTGTTTCAAGTCGTTTGAGAAGTTGAGTTTTGAAACTTTTTTTAAACTATCTATCATACCCGATAAACAATCAACGGGATATAAGTAATAAAAATTCGCATTTTAAGACCGTCGGATTCTAATTACTGTAAATTGTTTCGGAACTGGAGGCTCGAGATTTTTTTAAACCATTTGCCATGCCAGATAAAAATCAACAGACGGTACACAGTCGAAATTCCTTACCGCGGTTAAACCTCCGACGATCCACGGAGAAAGGACAACTAGGTAAATTCGCGGATTGGCCAATGAAATGTAATCTTAGCGAGTGCACTTAGAGAATAAACAGTTTCGTTACCTACAGTTAAAATGTATCTACTTAAGTCAATGCAATGTCCGATTGAGTTTCTTAGGCGGTTACTTTAAGTGCTTTCAGAGCTTCAGTTCTAGACTATTTTTTTTAAAGCATTTGTCATGAAACAAAAATGGTTGGTGAACAAATACACGGAGATGCGTTGCTACGGTCGGATCTCAGACGATTTACAGGGAAAGGACAAACAGGTAAATACGCGGGTAGGTCAACGAAATGTAATCTTAGCGAGTGCACTCGCGGGAGGATAAACCGTGGCCAGGAAAGAACGTAAATCGATGGTCGAACAGCGGAAAGATAAAGTCGGGACGGTATTGGTTTAGAACGTCTGAAAGGGGATGCGTATAGATAGAACTGAAAAGAACGATAAAAAGAAAAAAGCTTTACTCGATAAGCAGGTGAAAAGTCGTATTGAGACTATTCGGATATTGGGATATTTAAAAACCCCGATAAATTTGGATATCCGTAATCCGTGAAAAGAAAGAGATTAAATCTTGATAAGTCAACCGGATTTTCGTAGTATCGGAATATTAATTTTGTTATTAGTCTAAGGTGGCACGAAGATATTTCTAAATGTTGTATTTAATACAAAAATATAATATACTAGCAAAATACATATTCCACGGAAAATCAAATAAATAAATACACAATTAAATAATAAACAGATCATAGTGACAAATCCTTTCGTTCGAATAAGGTGTATGTCTAATAATTACAAAAAAGTTCATTTATCCCATTCTAAACAACACAACGGCTCGAAAGGCAAGATCCAAAATACATTTCGATACGTTTGACGTTTCTCCGTCAAGTCCGCTCGCTTCCGCTCAACATCAAACCGCGAAAGTTCCCGACGCGACGCACTTTCGTCGCGCTGTCGCGTCGCGTGATATCAATCGCGACGAAATACAGAGGAGAGGGAGACCCAACTGAAAACCTAAATGCGCCCTTTGAGCGGAATCGCTTTTCCGTTACTTCGCGGCTCTCGCGGAAAATAGAAACGACACCGAACGAGAATACGAGGGAGGATCGCGAAGAATGGGCAGAGCTCGCACAATGAACCCCCCTTTTTTTTATGCCGGTCGATACGCTTCCGGCGAAACCGTGCCGCCCACTTTTTCCCCTCCTCTTCTTCTTCTTCTTCCTCTTCTTTTTTTTGTGCTTCTTTTCCCGTTCTTTTCTCTGTGCTTCAGCTCAGCGTCGCAGCTCTCTGGCATGGAGACGGAGGAGGATGCGGGCAACGAACGAGTGGCCACTTACAAAGTCGGCATGCTGGGTGCATCGGGGGTAGGAAAAACCGCCCTAACCGCGCAGTTCACCACGAGCGATTACATTTGCGCCTATGACGCATCACTCGGTAAGTGCGAAGATGTTTTCGAGACCTCTCGCCCGAAGGTTTTGCGAATTAACGCGGGACGAAAGAGGGGTTAATATTTCTTCGAGGATACCCGCGAGAGGTTTCGAGTTCACGATGAGAATATGATTGCGTTGAAATTTTCTCCGAATTCGTGGGTGGGAAACGTTGATTTTTATACTGGAATGGTAACGTTCAATTTCTTTTTGAGGAATATTAGTGCAGATGGTACACCAATATTGACGCGAAGTTGAATAATGGACCAGTGTTCGTAGAATTCATTCAATATCGCGCCAAGTTTGGATCGATGTAGTCTTGAGGAGTGAAAGAAGTAAAATAAATACTTGCATCTAACTTTATCTCGATTATATCATAATTGTGTTCGGCCAGTTGAGACGCCGGTAGAATCTAATTTACCAGTACTGAAATAAACCGTCAAGTAATCAGATTCGGTTACGTTCATTTGTGATGAAATGCATCAGGACAGCTTAGTTAACATAGCTGCGGTAAGAAGCTTTAGCGGAAGTAAAGACGAGATGAAAAATGTGGTTATAGATACAAGTACTGCAATTTTACTATGTAATTAGTATAACGAATGGCAAGGGCAAATCAGAAACAGAAAATTGCTCCTGTTCCGTATGAAGCTGATTGGAGGATCTACGAACCTAATTTATATTAAACTAAATTAACAGAAGTTTGTTCAACGTTACCGTACATACATTCATATGAGTGTTAACCATCAACAAGCTTCATTTATCATTATCTATTATTTCTACTATTCTATTATACAGGATGTCCCATAAATGGTGGTAGCAGTGATGGTAATTGGTGGTGGTTTGACAAGGAAAAACCTGCTTGGAATCTATCCCAGTTAACTGTATCAGCGGTTACCGTTAATTCTAAAATCGCGAGCAATTTCTGTACCCCCGAATACCAAAACCAAAACCGATGCCAGATACGCAATTGTTAACTAACTGCTCGTAAATCCTAAACGAATCGATGTAGGTTAACTTCGTAAATTTCAAAGTGTCCCGAGTTCCGGATTTACGCGAACGGTCATTTAATTTGCGGCGGATAATCGGCGAAAGTTGTAATGACTGCGTTGAACGATAAATTTAGTGTCCTCCGAGTTCTCGCGCGCGGAAATGGAAATGCTCGGCGGCGCGACAATCGCGTCGAAAAGTTCGATCGCGATGGACATTCGAATTACCAAATGTTACGCCCGGTACTGTCCACCGATAATGGCGTTAACGTGTCCGGCCATTTGGTGTCGCGTCACGGTCACGTTCATCAGTCTCTGGCATCATATTTACCGCAAAAAGTAAAATTCGAATAATTCGCAATATTTTTTGTCAACTTATAAAACTTGTTTTCACGTATTTTTATTTACAGGTACGCAAATCCTGTAGTGTACAGCTTGATAAATGCGAATACCCAATTTTTTAATTTTGACATGATTTTCTCTACAGCCACGGACATCTGAGACGTTTAAAATCCAATGGATACTAAATTTTAGAAAACGATGTTCTAACGATTACTTGAAACGCGATTTTTGGCTTGGAAATATAGTAAATGCAATAAATTTATTTATACATATACGATCGCAATGCGAATACTAAAATACTGGGGAAATCGATGTAATTGAAACAGTAAATAGGAATTAACTGAAATTACTGACAGGCTAGTAATTCATATATCAGTATTGTCCATTATTTGACAAAAAACAAGAAATTCCTTCAGACTACCAATTATGGGACACCCTGTATATACATTCCTAACGCACACGACGCGCAGCTATTCTTTCAAATTTTCCACGGAAAGCTCATTTCAACGAAAGTAGATTGTCCGTCGAATCCATCCCCTCTTTATTACCATTGTTCTTGGAGATCTCGAGCTTTAAGGATCAAGGCGTCTTTCAACGGCGCATAGGTATCCTGCGGTAATAAGTCTTCTGCTTTTACCAAGGATTCGTAAAAGCGGTCGTGAAAAACACCGCTAAATAAACCTAATCCGCTGGGCTCGAATCTACGGTCGGGTCGTCATACAAGTAGATCCGAATGGAAATTACAGTGCTGCCGGGATTCGTACATCCCCGTGGCGGGAAGAGGGTGATTTCGTTTACATCAGCCGCAGGGATGAATGGCCGAATAATGCTGATTGCTTTCGATACTCGAATCGCCTCTTCGCGTATTAGGAGCTTTTCATTCCTCGGGAAATAAGAGAAGCGACGGGACATGCGGAGGTAGCGGGGTTCAAACAGAAATTTGTTTCCTCGTTAGACAGTTCCGAGAATGCATTTCGAATACGGTAAACCCACGTATAACACGGATACTGGGTTCCGCGAAAATTTCGCGTTACACGAATCGCGTGTTTCCGGGACTCTGAGTTCGACTCACGGAATCCATTTATTTTAATTATACGAACAACAGTGCGTTATGACTCGCAAACATTAATTTACTCCTTAAAGAGCGTAAACTACGGGTTCCGCAAATGTTGCCAGTCCGTTAAAGATGCGATTTTTTTGCGAATTTTTTGTCAACCCTTATTTCAGATTTATCAAGGTCACCTTGAGTTTTTTTGATAGGTAATCTACAATCTTTTTGCACGCATCTTTTAGGAGATACTGAGACGAATTAGGCAAGCACCGTCAAAAGCATTTTTATTTTATTTTACTTTTTTCAGTACTATTTGATACAATCATCTTAAAGCTCTCTTTGAATCATGTTATTTTAGGTATGAAAAATTTCCGATTGAACCGCTAACAGCAAAGTCATCTAAACTGATCACGATCCGTGGCACACCCTTTATTTTAAATTTTGCTCTAAACACAAAAAAATGCATTCTTGTAATCAGTCAAAAAATGAATGGTGCGACAAACTCTTCAGATTCGGACCGCGCATTTATATCGGAAGACGAGGTAGTCGTTCCTTTGTATCGAACTCCCAATGTCGGCCTTTGAACTTTCACCCCCTGTCCTATCTTTGAGGATGCGCCAATTCTGTCCGCTGTTCCGGGTTCATTGAATTGACATATCGGGAAAACTCGCACGTTTCCCAATAAATTTTTTCTTCTCCTTTGCATGCATTACGAGCGTCCGAGATCCAATAGCTTTTCTATACCGACGTGGATGCTTGAATTCAGGAAGTAATATAAACCGCAACTTCGACGCTTCTTCTTTGTACCCGGCGAGTCGTGTGATCCGCTTGAAATCAATGTCTCCGTAACTACTCGTGATAGCGGAAAAAATGTCACCCGATAGTTTAAAGTTCGAAGGGACGTGCTGGCTTTTTTTTTAAGTAAAGTTTATTGAAATCAGGAATCTTCCCTCTCTCTTCTGTAATGCCTATACGAAAGCGTATATAAAAATATATTTTTAATAGGCGATATTTTGAAACATTAATACATTGCACTTTTCAGATTCGAAGAAAATATTAATATCGCTGATCTCAGAAATTGAAGTTCTATAATTTAGAAAATATCAGATTCTTAAATCTTGAAATCGACTTGAAGTTTGTAATTCTCCCGATAAAAAGTTTGTTACTTTTAATTGTTGGTCGACACGATGAAAATGATAATTTATCAATATAGGCAACCTCAAAAACTAAAGTTCTACAGGGCACTCGGTAGATGGTGGTGTTCCGTTAAAGTTGCGATACCTCGGATAATTCCAAGCATATTTTTCCTGATCGAAATTATTTTCATTAATAACTCGTTAACTTTGGCGCCCCGGATAATTTTAATGAGGAATTTCGCATGTAATTATTCCAGGTATCGCACCTTCAACGAACTATCACCATTTTCAGGACACCCCGTATAACGCGAAAAACACCGTACTCGCGAAACTTACAATTTTGCAGTTCGATCGTTAATCGGTAGTTGCACGTTCTTGTTCGACGCGATGTCGTTTATAATTTACCAATACCCGTAAGCTCGTAAATTAAAGTTCCACGATATTGAAAATTTATGTTTGAGACTTCACGTTTTGCAGTTCGATCGATAAAGGGGTCGTTACATATTCTCGTCGTTCGACACTATGAAAATTACTATTTGCCCGTATTTACGAACTGTCGCGCGACACCTTCGCGACTGATGGATCAATGGAATTACGGTAAAGACTTCATTGTCGGTACTGTAATAATGAAATCAATTTGCGTTACAACACCCGCTGTCGGGTGACGCTCCCGTGATTGATTCATCGACACCGACGAAATTAATAGAACGAGAAGCGAGTTAATGAAATTTCGAATACAACGCGTTACCCACTTCTGTGATTTCTTTTAAATTTTATTTTGGACGAATTACTTTTTACTCTTCGAACGAGCTTGGTTCTGACACATCTCCGTTTCCTGAAATACTCTTTATTAATGCGTCATTATATGTATTAAATAATTATTAAATAACGAATTATAAACATTCGTAAGGTATTATTTACACAAAATGTCGATGAAGTAGAAGATATGGCACTCTAGTATTTCTGATAGACGAAATACAGCCCCTGTCACGATAAGGATGGCCACCACTGATATATATACGCTCCTACGAAAGGCAGAGAAAGGAGTCAAGTTGAAATAGAAATTTATAATACTTAGAAGGTTCTAAAAATGTATGTTGAGTACGTTAGAGGGGATGAAAGTCATAGCATTGCGAGTTAAATTTCTATTTTAATTGACACACATACGTCAGTCTGATTCTCAGTCTCTCGAAAGATCACCAGTCTTTTACAAGCGTCCCTTCAAGGGGCTAAGAACCAGAATGGCATACGCGAATAGAAATAGAAATTCCACTTATTTGTCATTGTTTACTATTGTTTACACTTATTCGTAATTTCTTTGCTACGACTTTCACCGCCTCGTTTAGCACAGTTCGCGGTACCCTCTGTCTTCTACAGCGCCCCGCTTATTGAAATATAAAATCCTCGATCCATAAATCATACGCACTAAACGCAAGTGGACGGAATATGAACGCCCCGAGAAGTCCATGAAAAGCGCACTTCGCTCACCTTCGGCGCATTTTCCATCGATACGTACCGTTCTACGAGCCGCCGGGAGCGTAATTAATTTCAAATGGCGTTCATAAACGGACGCGTAAATGAGGCTCATAAACGTGTACGCGTAGAGAAACAATGAACTAATACGCGCGCCGAAGCGAGCATCGAAAGCCGACGATTTAAGCGAGTATTCGACGTCGGTATAGTCTCCTCGCGTTACGAGATGTCTTTTATGGACCTTCCTCTTTCGATCGGAACCTTATGCCGGATATAAAGGAATTTGATTCCCGCCATTCCGAGGTACACTCCGACGTTGCCTCGATTTTCTCCGTCGCGGTCGTTGCGAATTCCGCGCGCGCGTATTTTTCCTTTGCGTCTCGATTTTCCTACGGCCATTCGCGTTCGCTTTCCCGTCGCGGGTAGAAAATAAACTCTGCATTTTTTTATCGACTAAAATTTTATCGGTTCTGCCTCTGCTGTTAAATCTTTAGCTAATTAAGCGATCGTATTCGTTCCATGCAATTTTGACGTTGATGCGTTAGCCCGGGTTAAAGTTAATGAATAAAAAATTGCAAATGTTGCATTGGCGGTTTTGAAACTAATAATTGACAGGGATATTTACTCGCCAGGTGTATTTTTGTTGAGGTAACTCACCAGTCGATACTCACTCCAGCTGAATAATTTGTTAATGTAGTAATGGATCGTGTGCATTAAATCTAATTTTGAAACTAATTTATTAAACCCTTTAGCGTCGAATTAATCCCGATGGATTAAACAAATTTAAGGATTTTTTAACTGTTCATCGGGGATTTTTCACGTTTATTCTTTTATCAGTAATCAATAGGTAATTGTAAAAAGCATTGCCGTATGTTAAATCGTTTCAAGTATAGTACGAGATGCAACAAATATAACTGTTGCGCTATGTATGCACGGTAATTATGATATTATTAAACCCCATCATGCGATGGAACCAGTTTTGCTTAATTGCGAACGCAGTATGACTAAATTAAATTGCACGTCGCATTTTAATTCCATCGCAAATATCAGTATCGAACGATCGTAGCGTTGAATGTTGCGATAATATTTATAATATTTATTTCCGACACTGCCCACGCGCATGTCAAAATGAAACAATCGCTTTAAGGGTGAACCCAATTATTTAACGAAAGCTTGTTCGCCCACAGTACAAAGTGTAATTACATTAATGTTATACCGATACGCGAAATAGAATAAATTTATAAAGCGGATAAAGCAAACCTGCATCAACGACTAACAATTTGGATTTAACGTGGATTTAACAGATCTTAACTAACGTTTCGCTGAAACTTTGTTGTTGTGCAGTTAGAATCAAATAATAGGAAAGAAGCTGAACAAAAATTTGTGAACAGTACGGATCAACGGCGATATACATAGAGACGAGCCCAGTGTTTTGCGAGATACGAGTATCGTCGAAAATATGTTTTTAATCCGCTACCGTAGTACCTTTGTCATTTCATTTAAAACATTCAAAGCATAGCATTCAAAGACTTAACGGAACATAAAAACTATTCGTACAATATTTCGTGCTGCTGTGAATCTTTCGCGAAAATATGGTTAATCAACGGTTCAAATATGGTTAATCAACGGTTCAAATATGGTTAATCAACGGTTAAAATATGGTTAAAATATTAAAATATGGTTAATCATGGTTAATCAAGAGAAACATTTTTCCGAATAAACTTGTTAAACCTGCCGAAGTTGGGAGTGGAGAATATTTAACATTAACCTTAATTACATTCCACGTAACAACTGCATAACGCTACCCTCGTGTATGATTCGGGAAAGGGGAGTTAATTAACACGAAATTTCCAACCGTCCGATCGACGAAAGTATAACGTTGGCTACGGAGTGTTTTAACTTTGACGCGTATGATTAATGCGGGTTATTTCGTTACAGACGAAGATTACGGGCAAAAGAGCGTCTCCGTGATGGTTGACGGTCAGGAAACAGAATTGGAAATCATCGATCATCCAGCGGCAGAAATGTCAGTAAGTATGGACGTTATTACGTTGTTCGATAAAAAATAATTCAATCCGGTTACCCAGCTAATTAAGGAAATTCTATTTTGCGCGTCTATCCTCTTTACTTTCCGCCCAAGGAACCGGACAATCTTGAGAGCCATTTTCTTAAACAAAAGCCCATCCTGCCCCTCCTCATTTCGCATTTCCCCTCTATTCATCTGAAATATGTCAAGTTTTACATACTTCTTAACACCGGGTTAATGTATTTCGGATAAATTCATTTTAGTAGATTATAAAGCGAAATTTGTTAAAAGCGAAGGTAACAGAGGGGCGCTCTTATTAAATTAGTAGCGAAATCTTCTCCATCGTTCAGGTAACTTATCACTATGAGTTAAACTGATCCCAGTGACGGGTCATGGATAAAACTGAGCAGATATGAACAGAACGTCTTTTTCTTTTTTATTCCTCGTAACGCGTTACGTAATATCTCATATGGTGTTCACGCAAAAATGCGCAGGCGTTCGCTCTGTCCTATTAAAGAAGATGGATAGTTGAGTCGGCCCAAATGGTCAATAACGCACAAAGGGAGGGGTTGTAGATTATTTATCGAGATTTATCAAGACGGATCAGAAGAGAGTCCCTGCGAGCGAAAAATGATAGAACGAAGGGACGTACGAGGGGAGTAGTTGTTCTATGGTAAATAATGTGAAACAGTTGAAATGTAATGTCGAAGTACTTCGCGGGGAAAGAGACGTGCGGAATTAATGATTGTTGATTTAAGTGCAATTGAAGTGCAATTTGAAACCCTCGAAATACAACTTGGGAGGCGATTTAAAGTATTTTGAGAATAAAGGGATCAGGGCCGTGTTTATCGCAGGACTTGTTGGGTGCAATCACTGGGCCTGGCCCTCCATGGAAAGAGTACGAAAAACAGTATTTTGGTTTTATTAAAATTAGTTATCATAGAAATATCTACTTTTATTTTCAATAAGCTTCAGAATAATGTGTACGAATTTGATTAACCGAAATAGGCTCGTTCTTTCAAAGCCTCGTAACGATTTGCTACTAGGACCTTCAAAAGTATAAACACGGTCCTGAAAGGGACGTACGAATGGAGAAGTATTTCCATAGAATTCAACATAAATTATTTGAAGCGTTATTTAACCGAGTCTCCGTTACACTTTGTTTTCGAACTTTCGACGAATAACGCATTGTACTGATATAAAAAAACTCACAGAAATCGTCCAGATATTTATCGTTACCCTCGAGGGTGTAAAAAGTGCCACAAAGAACGGTAACGCATCTCGCCCCTATAAATGAAGAATTTATTCTGCGAACCACGCGAGAGGGTAAAAAAGAAACTCCACCCACGACTTTCGGATTCTGATCCTTTTCCAGGCACGTATGATTTCGAGCAAGGGAAACATTTTTTTGCGAATCTCGTTTAATCCGATCACGAGAACCACTTTATCAACCGACAGATTTCTCAGACTGCATTAACCCACGTAGAAAATTGCTAATACTGCCGTTTCGCGAGTTTATTATACAAAAATTCTCTTTACGAATCATCCATGCATTTCTCAAAGCTCTTTGTGCGTTAGATAATTATTTCGATTGTTACCCTGGAATTTCTTTTTACAAATTATTTCTATTTAATTCAGCTATAAGAGCGTATTCTTTTGGTTCAAATTTTCTTGCAAAATGAATTTGAGTTAAAATAACGATCTCCTTTCATTTTTGCGAATTAACAGTTGAAAGATATACTTTCAACGAGTTCTGAAAAAAAAGAACATTTATTCCACGATCGATCGGTCGGAAGTTATAAATGTTGAAATGGAAAAATATATTACAACCGGTAGCGCAAAATTGGTGAACATTTCTCCCCCCGGCGTAGTGACCGAAACTGTTTGTTTTAACCGCTCTTCATCCCCTCGAGCGTTGCCGATTAACCATAGACTCGTTCTGTATACAAAATCGAACGATTAAATAAAAAATATTTACGATTCATTGAAATGCAAACAAAAAAAAGATCACGCGACGCGTGGGGAAATCAAAACCATCCTGGGACACCCGAACCCCCCCGTATACAATATAAGCTCGTGGGTAAAAATAAAGTGTCTCTCAGTTCCGAATAATTCCCACGTGGGAGTATTTTCACGGTTAGAATCCCAAACTCGAAATTGCAGTTACCCGCTCGTCGTAAAACGTCGCGGCACAAGTATATTATGTTACGCGACTTTTCACCCCCTCCCCCTACGCGATTCGTCGTCCCTTGTCGGTAAATAATCATCTCGTGTCTCCCTCTCCCATCGCCGCTCCCTTTCGATCTCACCCCCTCCCTCCCATCGCGATTCCGACGACTCCCTAGTCGGTACCCTACTAGCGTCGCAATAATTTTCTTCTTGCACCCCGCGAGGTCGAGACCTTCTGCTCAACCTACAACCCCGACGTTTACGTGGTCGTCTATTCCGTGGTGGACAGACGTAGCTTGAAGCTGGCCGAAGAAACGCTGCATTACCTTTGGAAGGGCAATTATATGGCGAGCCACGGTGTGATTCTCGTTGGGAATAAGGTCGATCTTGAGAGGAAACGCGAGGTACCGTCAACCGGTGAGTAATGGGAGTAACGAGGAAACTTTGTAACGAGGCGTACGCCTTCGTGCGCCCTTTTGCGGTTTAAACAGTTTGTACGATTTGAAGTTTTATCGCGGGCGAAGCGTCCAGCGAGGGGGAAAAAGTGAAATTGGAATATCCGTGGCCGTGGAAGAACACTCGTCTGTAACGTATTTTACCGTTCAAGATATTGGCCCTCGGAGTAATTAACTATTAACGGTTTCTTATTCGACTTCGGTTAAATCGCGTTGTTCCTATTGACGTCTACAATTTGTCTCGGTGTATTTGTTTTTATAAATTGTAAAATACTGTATTCCGTTATACAATTAATGCGCGAATTGAATTTCTTTTAAACCGACGCTTTTACTTACAGCCACGGATATACAGGGTGTGCCATAATCCGTTGAAAGTACCGTACCTGGGATAAATCAAAGTAGATTTTTTTTTGTATTGAAAACGTCCGAAGTGCGAAGAGCGACGGTATCGACTAGTATCTCGTTATCCAAAGCGCAAAGTAACATTTTCGATAAGGAAAAATCTGCTTAGAATTACCTCGAGTATCGGTACGGACTTTCAGCATTTATGAAATACCCTGTACAAATCCACCACGAACTTCCAGAATTTATGAAAAACCCTGTACAAATCCGCCAGTCTCGCGTGTTCGAATTTATGCGTCGCGAGGTATTTTTAATTCTATCCTAGAAACAAAATGCTTTTGATCTTGAGTTTATTAACTATTACTTTTTAATATCTTCATCAAATTGATCGATTTATGGAAACAAATCCGCGCACTTCTTTAGCGATACTTTGCCGTTGTTTTTTTTTTAATGGTACGCTCAACTTTCTTCTGCGATCATACCAATCGAGCGTGACAATAGCCATTGCCTCGCGTGACGATAATAATTCGAAACCTCGTACGCAATCGCGCAGTACATACCAGCGTAAAGTTGTAATTATGGAGGCAATTATTGACCATTCTCGTGACAATAGTGCAATCACGATTTCATAGAGAATTAAAGGGAACACAATGCAAGCAGATCTTGATCGAAATATAACAAATACGCGACAACAAAGGTAAGAACACCCTTGTGACACGCAACACGTGTTCGCGTGCTACACACCACTACGCTCGGAAGTTCTTTTTTTAAACGCGTACTATCCTCCGCACAGGGTATCCGGCAGATTGATCCTAATACACGGGTCTCTACCATGAACCTTTATTCTACGTAAAAATATTGTTAATGTGTACAACAAAACAGAACAAAGGAAGTAGAGGGCGACGAATACATTAACATTGCTCGCTTAACCTTTATATTGCCGAACAAAGATATATTCGCATCGCTAGAAAACTCTGTCACAAAATAAATTGGAAATTCATAGAGAAAAACTAGTTCGCGATAGGAGAAAGTAGACTTGTAAAAATATGAAGCTTCGAGCTTTATAACGAACCTAGACAGAATGCTCCAAAACTTTTTATCACGCGAAGTTACCAAATTTCAAGGACCATTTATTTATTTTTCTATTAGGTATGTACATACAACTTTTTCCGTAGGCACTAAAAGGGTCAAAGAAATCTTAGAACCTCGGCGGATGATAGGAATAAAAAAAAGAATCCTTTCTTTACGTATCGTCACGCATAAAGTCAACGAGATGAAGAACAAATCTTGAAAATACGAGAAATCGATCTCGAGGACTTCTCCGTTCTTACCTCGTAACGGTTACCATGTTTTCATTCGATCAGGATGCATAAAGTTACACGGCTTCGGATATCTCAGATAACAGATATCTCGCGAATTTCTCATGTCTCCCCAACAGTTGGCCGACGTTTGGCAAACAGCTGCGGTTGCAAGTTCATCGAAACTTCGTCGGGATTGGCCCATCACGTGGACGAACTGCTGGTCGGTATCCTGGCGCAAATCAAATTGAATCCGCAACGGGATCGGGACCAAGCGACCAGGCGTAGAAGGAGCAAGCACCGAAGGAGGATCCTGAAGCATCTCCTGGGCTTCAAGAGAAAAACCAGAAGCTGCGAGAATCTCTTCGCCCTGTAACGTTTTACTCGTAAGCGAGAAGGTCGAAGGTTGAGGGTCGGCTCGCGAAGGATCGAAAATCACGATCGTGTCGAGTATCATAACAACGTGGAATTAAAAAGCGACGAATGAAGGATACGTTCAGGATTTGTTTTCTCGGGGTCATTACGTTGGCCGGAGTCGTGCGCGTTGGGAAATGAGTTTTCCGATACGCGCGATTGGCAGGATATATCGTAATGGGTTTAATTGGCAACAACGATTTCCGTCGCATCGGTAATTGCAATTATTTGGCGATGGGTATGGCAAAAAGGCGACACCGCTCTTCCCGCGTATCGTTAGCTGCGCGAAAATGAATTTGAGGGGATCTTGACGATTTACTGCAAATCAGAAACTTGTGGTGGTAATGTGAGATATTTTGGGGCAGAATGAACGTATGACAGGATCTCGGCGTGTTGAAGAAGATTGACAATTTAAGCAAAATTAGTTTATCTCGCTGATTAAACAAAAAAAAAAACAGTAATTTAGAATCGTCGCGGAAGCGATTTATTTTCTGGCGAGTTCTAATAGCCAATTACATTGTCTATAATTAGAACACCATTTACGTTGGACGAATCCTTTGGTAATAACGATCGTGCTAGGCCGCTAAAGTAGAAGTAAGAACGATGATTTACAACAGTATAATAGTATTTTGCGTACTAGTTTTTAAATTCAATATTATAATACGAAAATTTATAACTTTCGTAACATTTTCGCGGACCGACGGTTGAAAACCACTGAAGCACAGGATTCTTTAGCGAAAGTTTGGCGGCTCGGGGATCAATGTTTTCATTGGCTCCGCCATGTCTCTACACACTACAAGAATGAGGAAGAATTTTGTAATTCGTTACGTGTGTTGGTTTGGATGTCGATGGTTACGACCAATATTTGTGATCCGGTTTTCTTCGTCGATCGGTATCTTGAAAAATCATGATCATTATACATTCTCCGTGAGTTAAATTAGAATAATCCTAAGGTCACGGAAACCACTGATTTTTTATTTGTTGAGTACACTTCTAACTGTCGACACGATGACACGGATGTTATAAACTGTTTACAAGTGTATTATTTACAAATGAAAATGAAAACAATGTCATTTTATATTATATACGATTTGAGGCTAGACGCGATTAATACGCATAGTATTATTAATTTCTCGTACTTATTGTAATTACATCGTGCCAATAATCCTTCGTAATTATCTTTGAACATTGAAATCTGCATTGTTTGATATAGCGCGAATATTTGTAATTAAATGTGGTTGTTGCGGACTCGCTCCGTCAAACTCTCATTAAAGGTTCCCTAATTACGGCAACTTAGAGGGCCCTTTTCGGTGGATTTATTATCTGACAATATAATCAGGATGAACAAAAACTTATTACGCGTCCTACACGAATTACATAAATTTGCGATCAATAAACCTTTGACATTCCATCGTCGCGAATTATATCTATATATATTATGTATATCATATTTATAAGTTGGACCAAAACAACAACGATAGAACGTCGATTATCCAAATTAATTGGGGGGACAATCTCTATCGGATAATCAGTCACCCGTGGGAGAAGAGAAATGTCCATGTTTTCCCAAAAACGTTAATATTTATTTCATTGACGCATTTAATTCCGATAATTATACTCGGTGGAAGATAATGAATGAGAGACGATAATTCGAATATAAATTTCTCCCGCCGTATTAAATTCGATGATACGATTTATACGTACACAAACTTAAATTTCTCCTGTCGTATTAAATTTGTCATTACGATTTATACACGAATTCGTACTGATAACAGACGTTCTATCGTATATAATTAACGTATACAGCGATTAACAGGTATCTTGCCCGTGAACACAATTAGGTGGATCTTATGGGATCTCAGGTGGACGTAAAGGAAAACACCGCGTGCCGTGATTTAAAAAAAAGATTCAGTGTACGCATTAACACGTTGACGCCGACGCTGCACTTGTTGGCTTCTCGACACCGGTCGGCATCATTACAAACAAAAATTACTGTTTAATTAATCATAATTTATTTTCAAAGCTTTTTTCGTGATGTAACGCGGTGGTTATATGTATAATTAAATAAATCCTACTTTATTTCAGTGAATATACTATAATTCTTCTGATTCTAATTCTCTACTATGTGGCAATTTTTTCTATTCACCAAACGCATTTAACGAATCACATGTTTTATGGTATACACCGTCCGATGGGATATACAAGCATGACCCACCGGTGGCACATGCCGGCGTCAATGTGTTACTCGAATTTTGTAGAATACAGGATTTACATACTAATCAGATAAAAAATATGTGAGAATCAATTTCATACGTTAAAAATGAAATAACTGAATAATTAAGCCAATTTGCGATGAGAAGAATTGGTGTACGGAACTTTAAACGACGAAATCTCAAAAGTGAAAATATGTGACGCGTGGTGTTTACCCTTACAACAAACAGATCCTCTTCCATTCGTTTCAAATCTGGCTTCAGATTTTCTCTATCGGCCTTCGCTTCTTGCAAATGTCACGGTAGTGCAGCGTATTATAATGCGTTTCGCAGTGTCCTCGGAACACCCGCAAATTCTTGTAGTGCCTGAAAAGGAACTTTCGTACTTCAAGCGATTTTTCGAACCTCTGTCTTTTTACCCGGAATGATTCCGATTACTCGTGGATCGATATCACGATTAACAAACATTTTCTCCACCAGTGAACGTAGTCGGAGATTAAGCGCAAACTTAAGAGGAGCCCCGTCCTCTCGACGGTTGAAGATTAATTTGAATACTTGAGTACTAAACGCCAAGAATTATTCTCCGATTGTATGACAAAAAAAAAAGTGTCTGTTCATGTTTCCCTTATGGCCACTTGCACCGATGTAAGTTAAAATCGAATTCTTGCTGAAAATTTGAGTTTGTTGCACGGTCATTGAACGCTGATTTGTGTTCGCTTGAATGACACGTGAAAATTCGCCGTACGGAGTGTTTCTAAAATGATGCGACAACGAGTGCAAATGGCCATTAGACGTTTAAGCATTGTATGTAAATATACTGTATGTAAACGATGAATGGCTCAAGAACTTAGATTCCTCCAATTTAAGATGCATCGTTAGGAATTAAGTGTGTGTCATTGTAAATGCATCGTGGTTACGCGCGACGGTCCATATTTCGCAACGACGATTACCTAACACCGAATGTCCGATGGATCTTTGAATTCGTTATCGCGAAAGTTCCACTTAAATAAAAAGTATAAAGTTTCTAAAGTGTCGAAATGGAACGAAAAGATTGGGTATGATATAAATTACGATATATGTGTATGCGCCCAGTCTTCGCATTAATGTTTATATTTTGGAAATTATATTTTTCAAAACGCGTGGCATTAACTGTAAAATTAGATGTCATCAGGATTCGTCGTAAACTAGGCTTACGTTTAAACGATGCGATTAGGGTAATCACTTTCGGATGGCTCTATCGAAAAATAATATCAGTATTTTAAACTTTGACTCGTGGGACCCGTATGAAAACCGAATAAAGCTCTTGTGTAACATACACCCTGTACCTCATTTCCATTATCCTACGAGGCTCAATCAAATATAACGAACGACCAGTTACAATTTCATAACAATAAATTAGTTAACAAATTCGTACAATCTCCACTTTACTTCAAAATCGTGTACTAATACTAAGTTCATAAGATCGATCGATTAATGGTTTATTCTCAACCATCTGCCGTTAATTAACAAATTCAGATTACAGTTTCGTACAGGCTGACGATGGCAATGGTAAAAAGTAAATACCAGCCATGATTATTACCATTTAATTTCGCAAATACCTTTCGTTGGCGAATCAGGGGTCTCAATTAAAACCTGTTGAACCGTCACCTTCGTTCCGCGAAATTAAAACCTACCCCGGGTATCGTCCCAGATTTCAGGCTCTCGTTTACCCACTTCTCGGGTCCCCGTTTCTTTGTTACGTCTCGTTCTCATCTCGCCTAACAATAACGGCACGCTATTCTCCTCACTCGATGTACCTGACAAAAGGCACGGTACGCCGACGAAAGACAACAGCGGTGGGGAACGAAGGGGGAGGGTTAGGTGGGGGGGGGGGGGGGGGGGGGGGGGGGGCCAACTCGTAAACGCTGCGACAACACGGGGACCGAGAGTAAGGCGATTACCTTTCATTAATAAGCATTGCACCGAAAACGTTCTTATTACGGCTGACGCGGCGTCATCGTTTCTGAAGTAGCTTTTGTCCCCGCGACCACTTGACCTCGCCGACTGGCTCCTCCGGTGTCCTGCAATCTGCTACTGGAAAGACTTCCCCAGAGTCACCCAGAGTTGCCTTGTGTGTACGCTAATGAGAGAGACCCCCCCCCCCCCCTTCCCCGACCACCACCCCGGGCTCTCAGTTTCATTTTGTCAGCGGCCACCGAATCGAGCGATGATTTTTCCAAATAAAGGAATAAGAGTTCGACGCTCGTCAGGCGTGCATGGCGCTCGTTGAGAGCGATCCATAGATGATATTTAGCTTGATTAATTCAAGAATGAACGGACCATTTTTTCGGACGTGTAATTCAAGATTGTGAAAATCGAAAAATACGGTTCAAAGCTTACTCGAAGCGCGGGGGGATTTTTTTGTCGACGTGCAATTGAAGATTGGCTAAATCAGTTTGTTGCTGATTCGATATCCGCCGGGACAGCCCGAAGTTTGAGTTGAGCATCTTCGACCGATAGGGTGTAAGTTACCCCTAGAGCAACCACTCGCAGAATTAGCCAAGGTAATTATATCTGAACTTAAATCCGGTAATCTAAAATTTAGAAAGGCACGGAAATAGCAGATAATGAAAATTTCATCGTACTAACTTAGATTCTATTTTCTCGCTCAGTTTCACTATAATAAGATATAAGTACGAGAGGATTCAGGCAAGCGAATTTCAAACCCCATTTTAGGAAAAATCGTACTTATTACCGCAGACGTTCTAAAATTGGACTTAGAGCAGATAGGTAGTGTAATTTTACGGAAAATTACAAAAAAAAATGGTTATCCCGATCCCTTGCCTCCACATCCTCGCGATACATACTTAATGTTAATTTTTCTATTTATTATTCAAGTAAAATCTACTGTTAACTTTGAAACTTGGTTTGACACAAAGACATCAAGAATTTAATGCGGTGTGTAAGATGGGGGAATAGGGGATGAAAATTCCCATGTTGGGCCCACTTGCAAAACTGGGCACGTGCGTGCGTGCAAAAATAATTCCGGAAACTGGAGACCGTATAATATCGTGTACTTCACTATTCCTTCGTTTTGGGTCATTGATTTACAAATACTCAGCAATACGGACCTACAAATGAAACTCGTGTTATTTTTTATTTCTTCCCGTTGTGTCACAATTTAGCGAACAATATTCTCAACGTAGTGTTTTATTTCAATAATTCGATCGAATTACCAATTGTAGCGTACATTAAATCAGAGATTTTTTGAAACCGCTAATATTAATGGCAAATTTTAAGGTATTAAATGAGTGCAATATATTTAAAACACATTTACAAAGAATTAATATTTATTCAAATTGTTTATAACAAATTGCTTGATTCGCGAGCCACACCTTAGGTCAGGGTCATACGAACACTAATCCAGCGCTCGTTAACACTAAAACTACCGCGACTATACAACGTGCGTGGTAATATAGTATACAAATGAATGACGTGGAATAAACGGTAGTCGTGTATTCGGTTGTAATTCCCTCGCACCCCTATGTTATAACGTGCGTTATCTAAACGTTAGCAACCTCGAACTTACTTGGATAACATGGTAAAGGGCAGCAAGGTGGGCAGCACGGTTTCGGTGGTGGGGGTGGTGGTGGACACTTTGGCGGCGGTGGAGCAGGTAAAGGAGAAGGGCAACAGGGTCCAGGTGTTATGGGTGGTTGACACGGAGGTGGTGGGCAACAAGGGGGTCTCTGTGCAGGTATTACGGTAGGCAACTCCTGAATTCTGGGTGGCAATATGACGTTGCACGAAGGCGGAGGTGGGACGTTTGGACATTTACTATAACGCGATTACATGTTCTCTTAAGTTGTGCAGAAATTAATCCGAATCCTGGGTGGAGCGTGTTAACGGCCGATGTAAAATTACCACGATAAAGATAATTCGATATATCGAAATTGTACGTACCAGCAGTCGATGGCGCAAATTAAATATTTCAGTTCCTCCATGTCGTTCCAACATGGTTTTGCTTGTCTAACACCGCTGCCGCAATTCATTTTGTATTCAAAACTGAAATGTTTGGTGAAAATTAAATGGATTTACATAGTTCTGTGATGAGCGTAGGCAGAAAATTTTGAATGAAATTTGACAGATCCGAATTGGAAGAGATCGTGTTGATCAGAAGCGATAATCACTTGTTTTTCTATAGACAAAATTTCATCTACACATGCGAGGGCTGACAAGTATTTTAAATTAACAAATATAGTACATACGTCTACCCACTACGGCTGCCAGTTTTCGAACCAGAGTTTTCGTGATTTTCTCTACCGCATCTCGGATGTGCGGTAGATGCAACGAGCAGCAGAAATTTTCGACCTGCGATCGTGTAACATAAAATTCATTAAATTACGTTAGTATCGAATAATAAATCATTGTTATTTCCACGTGTCATTTTCCATCTTAATTCCAATGCCATTTATCATCGTATGTAATTACTGTTTCGTTTTAATTAAATGCGCGCAGCGGGTAGTGTGATGGCGAGGGTGAACCAGAAACAACAGCAGGGCTCTGGAGCACCAAAGATCTTCGTGAAAAAACATATCGTTTGTCCAGTGTACGGTGCACCCCGCCTGTGAGAAAATTTTTATCGACCAGGATAATTGCACAGATATTAAATTATTATTTCGCATCTTTTAGTAGGAAACCAATGTTTTATTTGTTTGTTATATTATTACCATAAATGTTCGATGTGAATGTTCCATCGTACGATTACACCACTCTGAACTTACCAATTGAACTTATCGATTGAACTCTAAGTTGCTATCGAATATCAGTTCGAATATCTGTTAACTTTGTGTCACTTTACTTTTTAATATTCGTATACTCGAATGATTTATAATTCAATGTTTTTATTGGATTTATTGACCGTACATCAAATTTGTTAAAACTTATTTTTGTTAACAATTTAATTGTAATGGCCTTAACAGGAAAAAATAATTCTTATCGAAAACTAATGTTACAAATAGCCTCCATATTACCGGAAAGGTTTCGTCCTATATTTTTACACCCAGCAGGTAACAAGGATAATATAAAGTCAAAAAGAATCGAATACCATCTCGACTAGCAATGTAATTTTCATTCACGGATCACTCGAAATTTATTTGTTTACATAGGACCGACTACTGTATTTTTCTGGGCACCAACGTTTAAATGGGGTTTGGTCATAGCGGGAATAGGAGATATTACTCGACCAGCAGACACAATCTCTCTCAGTCAAACCGCGAGTCTTATGCTAACAGGCGCTATTTGGTCGAGGTATTTTTTTGACCTTAATAAAATTAACATAAACATAATAATTGTTGATCAATTTGTCCAATAGGTACTCCCTAGTCATTACACCGAAGAATTATAACTTGTTCAGCGTAAATGCATTCACCAGCGGGACGGGAGCATACAATTTTGTAAGAGGAATGTTACATCAACTGGAGCAGAGCGAGAAATGATACCGACAACGGGAATGTAGGACAACGCGTTTTATAAAACAGCAAGATTACAAACATACCGTCGCATTGATTTATTTAAGAAAGTTATTTTACAGTGATACTGACTATCCGGATATCATCGTAAGGCTTATCCGTTTTGGGATTAGTTTTTACTTGACTGATATTTTGTACAACCTCCATTCCTTTCACAACTCTCCCGAATACTGTATGTTTGTTGTCCAACCAGGGCTACGAACAGAAAAGAATGCCAAGATCAATGCACGAACTGTTGTTTGGCGGGGCTATATTACCAAAACCGGCATTAATCGGCTTTTTTTCGCGATTCAGCAATTACCAAGAAATTTGAATGACGCGGATACATTAACGACATCTAAAATCACGAAATAAACGTGTTTCTTACCGTCGGCGTCAAAGTAATAAAAAACTGGCTTCCGTTGGTGTTTGGTCCAGCGTTGGCCATACTCAAAGTATACGGTCTGTCATGTTTTAAATTTGATTTAAATTCATCTTCGAATTCACCTCCCCATATGCTCTCCCCACCGGTACCGGTTCCCGTTGGGTCACCAGTCTGAATCATGAAACCTTTGATCACTCTATGGAATATGTGCCCATTGTAATATCCATTTTTCGAATGGACACAGAAATTCTCTACTGTTCTCGGAACTTCTTTGCCAAAGAGATTCACGTGAATGTCGCCGAGGGCTGTGTGGACGATCGCTGTGTCATAAATCTTTTGCATATTAGTAGCCTCCGTGGAAGAAATAATATCTTCCTTTGACGGTCTCTCGTTAAATACGTCCCTGTCGCACTCTTGGCTCTTGGTGTCCTCCGGCTCCCTTCTCGAGAACATATAAAACCTATTCTTTTTGTGAGCAGTGCAGAAGAGAGTCGGATCGGGGCGATTCAATTCCATCGTCGGATTTTCCGATGCCTCCATTTCTACTGTTAAGGCAGCTGTGGTTCTTCTTGCTTTGCCCTGCGCATTCATTCAGTTTTCAGGTATATATGTATTATGCATTAGAAATGCCCATTACTTATTCGTGAGCAACGAGAGACTCGGTACATATAATAAAACCGTGGCAGATTCAACAGCACAAAAAATCATGCAAAGAACTATTAATTTATGACTTAAAAAGTTACAAGTTTTATAAAAATAAATTTGTAAGTATAAAGCTGGGACACCGTATATTGTGCTGTTCTTCTTTTCCTTCATCCACATGCACCGAACGATCGAAGCGGGGGCAGAAATAATATGGAGGAGAGGCGTGGCTTTGTACCTAATTATCTCTGCTTTACATTATATAAATAAGATTGTTCTATGCGAATACCTGAAACAACGCCAACTGCATCGGACGAATATTCTCTGGTTTTCCCATTATCCTGATACACCGGTTTGTGTACAAATTTACAATCTTAACACCTAACATTGTACTATACAAGATCATGTAACCAGATTCATCGAAGACTATGTTTCCTAGATTTGTCTCAGTTTTATCCAGTTCTCTTTCAACAGCCATTCTGCAAATTGTAACATAAGAGGATAACAACATTGCTGCATTTTAACCCCACATAATAAATAGTAAGAACCAAACTGCACCTCCGCCCAAACTCCATATTTGGTAATTGTTGCGTCATTTGTTGCAATTCGGAAAACCTTTGCAATGTTTCATCGAATACTCTATAAAGTTTTCCTGTACGAAAATTAAAAACCCTAACTTTTCTGTCACCGCTCAAAGAAGCAAATCTTTTGCCATCTGGCGACACCGCTAAACCACAAGGATAAGTCTTATTTTTAGCGAATTCAAATAAATCCGTATCTAATTTTGAATCGAATGTGACGCATTTTGGGAACTTGAATTCCGTTTTTGGTCCTGTCCAGTACTCCAAGATACCAGCTTTGTCCACGGAGATACATGTCTCGTAAACAGGATTATACTGCAAGGAGAATCAAGATTTGTACAACTCGTGTAAAATGCATGGAATAAAATACTTATAACAGTTTATCTCACTTTCATAGCAACCACAGTTTTTGTATGTAACCTCTCAAAGACGTGCAATGGTACACTGGTACCCTGGCCATCGTAAACGAAAATTTTATTTGATTCTTGAGCAGAAACTGCTATAGCAGCGATTGCATCTCCGGCAGAGTATACCCATTCGGCGCACAATGGTTCAAAGTCCAGTTTTATCATATTAATCATGTCTTAAATAAAATCATTTTCGTTAAAATGCATAATAATTACATTCAGATGTCTTAATGATTCCTCACTCTCGTATGTAATCCTTACCAAAGTTAACAACATCAAAAATTTTCATAGTTTTATCTAAACTGACTGTACACGCATGAACACCATTACAACTAGCCGCCATTGCTTGTATAGCCATTAAGTGAGCTCGAAAGTGTTTCACAAATTCTATCAATTCTTCTTGTTTTTTCCAGAACTTAACATGGCCGTCGCAACTAGCTGTTACCACAAAATTCGACCTGTACCAATTAACGATATAACATTATTCTATAATTTGCTGTTCCTAGAATAATTGAAGAATACTAACATCGTCATCGAATACTGACTTTGTTACCAATATATGGGTAATTACGTCTCTGTGCATATAAGATTTCTCGTAACATTCGCAACATGGTAAGTTGTCTATATACACTTGTTCGTATTCCAACACTGTAACATTTGAGAAAAATGTAATCATTCAATTACGCAAATTTTAACGCTTCATTACTTCATGGAGTCACCCAAACTGTACACAAACCTTATACCATCTGCATGGACAAAATGCAAAAATATACATACCGTCAGAGTGTTATCTATATAACGTGTTAATGCATTTCATGATGGTTACATAAAGCATACAAAATTTAATCACGTAAAAAAGCATTTGTCAGTTTTATTTGTGGAAACTTATGATAGAATGTGTCAGACTCAATTTTGAACGGAAGTACCGGGAGGTTAAAAACATGTTAAATAGAAACAGGTATCTCGAGTCAAAAAGCTTACAAAGCATATAATTGAGCAGTGAGATAGTGTATGAAAAATCCTAATCACGCGGATTCGAAATTAAATGATTGTTATTACAAATTTTGTAACATATATATTTCATTCGAATGAAATTTAAATAGGTTATATGAGATAACCTTTTTGTTTTTTCTGTGCCGTGGCTTCTGACGGCAACGGTCCGACCCAATCCTCTTCGGTATCGCTCTCATTATGTTCCCTTTTCTTGGCTGACATTATCCGCGGGATAACAGCAACAATATTATAAAAAAAGCTGTGCTCTATTTTGTACTGTTCTGGTCTAGAATATGTGACATTTACAAAACACAAGGAAATCAAGTAAATAATGTGTCAAACCATGTGAACTAGTGACAGACTATCGCACCATCAATGGTGGTATCGATAAATGTTCAAACTATCGATATCCAGGTGGCGTACACGAACTGAAAAGTGCTGATAACTATCTTATAAATGTTGCCTACGCTATGTTAACATGTTAATTAATTAATAAATGTACGCATATAAATCATAGTGAAATCAAGATCATGACTTTGTCCATGGTGAAAACTGCTTTGCTGATATATCGAAAGCGTAATAATTCGGGGACCACCGAGTGGTATACGGTTCGCGCAGCAATTCATCGGAGACGACCGGCATCCCGGATTGGTCACAGTTGGTCATAATTCGAATCGGACACATTCCCGATTGGACACAGTTCGAATCAGCCACACACTGTGTGCTTAGTTAACACATGGTATGTACTTTTACCGAAATTAGAATTATTCGATCGAAGAAGTGTGTCCGATCTAAACAATTCGAATTGTGCCCAACTTGAAACTTGTCCCAACCGGAATACAATTTATGGCCGATGATTTAAGTACATACATACATACACAATTGGGCCACCCTCTTTTTAATTCATGAAATTCTGACACTGGTCACACACCTTAACTTTTTTGTATGTATGTACGTATATTTAAGATATAAATAATGTCTTGATAAAGAGAAAATGTTTCGGCAAACATGAGATTAATTTTATTATTACATCCCTCCTAGTATGTAGAGCATATTTATAATAAATATGAGACACATCTGTATAGTATTGGAATTTCCTTAAAATTATTGGGTACATCAATAGCTAGAATAATACTTATTGCTATTGTTCTCGTTATTCGCATTCTAAATAATTACAATTCATAACTAAATATTCCAACTAAGAGCAAACAGATATTAGATAGTTCACATGGAAACTTGCGATGCCTAGGTTTTAATATTTCGTACTATAGCGAGTCATAAAACCTACCATTGGAGTTTGGTGGCCCTGGCCGTCACTAGTCCACTGGTGCATACACATGGTGCATACACGTGGGTTGCCCGAATGCAAACGACCAAAGCGCAGCATAGCGCGATTACTTTGAACTATTGTGTATACAGTTATTGTCAGGATCTGTGTAGTTGTAAGCAAAGTGTTATCGACGGGGCGGGCTGGGAATTAGAACGATTGAGGGCGAGTCGCAGAGGATCTTTCGTATTTCGTGAACCAATATATGGTCGGGTCATGGCGTATGTTAATGTTGCCGAATGGAAAACGGATCAGGTGTGCGAGTGGTTGAAAGGTGCGAAAAATCAAGTTACATTTGCCGTCAGTGCGGTTGTCGTCGTATCACGAGAAACAATTAATGGTGCACATCGCAGAACTGCTGATGCATAGTTTAATTTCGCGTGTGAAAATCCACTTGCTGCATACGCCCGCACATCTCACTCTCTCCCTCTATCTGTCTGTCTCTGTTTCTCTTACTCTCCCGCTGTTTCTCCTCGCCCCTTTGATCCGTCAATTCATTAATGCATGTAAAACAGCGCTTTGCTCGTTCGTTCGTTCGTTCATTCATTTCATTCATTCGCTCATTCATTGAACCCTTCATTCATCAGAATTGCGTAATGCGCAGATGGTGTGTATATCATCATTAGCGATAATCAAATCAACCTAGATCGATCGGATTTCTTTGATCGATTCCAATCTTCACAGGCTTATTCTCATTTATTAAGAATATCTTCGTTCACATAAATAACGTATTATGACCAACGAGGTTTTAAATAATACTAGAACTTATTCATATGTCATTAGAGTTTTGTTTATAGCGTATGATACAGAATCAAGGATCTGATTTATAAAGTTGTATGTTACCATCAGCTGCTTTACTTTATGTAAACATTTCTGCTATTGTAATGTTAATTAATTAAATATTTTTGCATTGTTTATGCCAGACCAATACTATAACGGCAAACAATTACTACCACTAGGTTTACAGAATACGTCATTTTGACGTGACTGAATTTCATGAGGAAAATTACAGAAATGGTTCAGATTTTTCTCCTACCACTTGCACTGACTTTTATTCGTTTAACAAGACAAATATATAGCAAAAAGTAATTTTCTTCAAAACTTTCTAATTTTTTAATTCTGTATGCAGTATACTCTATGTTATCAAATTATCATGTATCTGTAGGGACAGCTAAACCTAGTGTTAAACAAAAAGATTATAAATAAACGGTACTGTAGAAAAAGTTAAAGAAAGTTATCAATTTGGATGGTTATCATACAAACACATATTCCCTTGTTATTAAAGATAAGGATGGTCTTATGTTATTAGTATTGCATTATTCCTTTAAATTAAGGATAATGAATTACATTTTATCATCAATTAATTCTTTTGTATGTTATAGGTTTGGACAATTCTGTACTTCCTTATGTGCACAGTTTTACAAATCATGGTGTGAGTGGGCAACAGCTACTGAGTCTAAGACCCGAAGATTTGGAGCACCTAGGCGTAATAAAACTTGGTCATCAAGAAATAATCTTAGAAGCCGTAGAATATTTAAGGAACTTTCATTATGAGCTGGACCGTGAAAACTTACAACTTCTGGCATTACGGCTTTCTTGCCAAGCGCACAGCCTACACAATGAACTGTCCCGTCAAACGGACTCAAAACCTGTCACCACTCAAACATTGTCCGATGTAGCCTCGGTAGTAATGGCAGTAAAACCATTGGTGCGGTGGCTTGATCGGCCTCCTTTTAGCGGACAGTTGGAATATAATGACAAAAAAGCTGAACTGATGAAATTAGCTTTAGAGATGGCTACATGCGCACAAAGAGATAGATTTGCGGAAAAGCCAATAGAAGAAATTAGAACGACCTGCGGGCAATTGGCAAAATTAGCAGATTACATCATACAGGATATTGCTGACCCAATGATACTGCAACCTGCTAGTTTAGATCTTGCCACACTAAAAAAAAAGCCTGGGGACGATTTAGTAAGTTGAGAACAAACAATAATTCTTCTCATTAAATCAAGAATGGTATAACTTATTTAAAAGGAATATTTCTCCATATTTCCATACATGCATAATATTGCATGAAATTTAGACTCCGCTTTATTCCGTTTGTATCCTAGAATTATCTACCACATCCTCAGATAAATGGCCAGCCATTTTGTCATAATACGATTGTGACTTCCTGTTCAGATAATTGTTTAGTAGCATATAATCGTAGCCTTTAGTATGCTATTGAAGATGATAATTTCCTGCAACATTTTTAAAGTAATGCTGAAAGTGTATTATACAAAATTCATTATATTTATTGCAAAAACTCATATTAGCACTGAATTTATTTTTTTGTAGGGATTTTATATTTTACCATCTTTTCATGGAGCTCATCAAATTGCTGAAATTAAATTTGGTTCAGCTGCACATCAATGTGGTAAAATGGAAGAAGGAGATGAGATTGTACAGGTATTACTTTTCTCTTTACGTTTGGTATCTATTGCTCTTACACGTATATACAGAAAATGGATAAAGGAATGGAGGTGAATAAATTTTTCAGGTAAACTATCAAACTGTAGTTGGATGGGAGCGAAAAAATCTTTTGGAATTATTCCGCGAAAGCCCGGCAGAAGTATTATTAACCCTAAAACGCAGACCAAGACATACAAAAGTGTATGGTCAAATTTATATAAAACCATATCGACTTCCAAGCAATAAAAAAACTTCGTACACAACACGGTGGCAACATAATCTTCCATCTCCAAGACCAGAACTGTTGACCATACCAGACTTTACAATGCCATTACCAAGGTATGTCAATGCGATGTTATTTGCAAGTTTTAAGTATAAACTATAACTGTTTTGTACAGTATTAATTTAAAACTTTTTTATTTAGGCATATGCCAAAGAATCCCAGCCCGGAACCTGCGAGTATTCTAGATAGTGTCAACATATTAGATACAATGATCATAGATAGTAGCGATTCTGATAGCGAAGCTGAACCACCATTATCTATTCGATTGTACTCGGCAAAACCAAGAAACTTAGTTCAAAGACGAGCTACTATAACCGGCGCTAGTCCCACAACTAAACATGGAATAGATATCGAACAGTTCTGGAGAGAATTAAAACAGGAACACAGTACAACTTTCCAGTTACGTGACAAAGCAGCATCCTGTGCTCACGGGTTAGACAATGTACCCTCTAGTTTAAGGCCCCAAACGTGCTTGGGTATAGATCAAAGTAAACGGAGGAAAAAGCCTGATGGTCAGAATGACGATAAAAAAGTACAGTTTCAAGAGAAATCAGTGGAATCTGATGTTTCTCAAACAGAGAGTACGATTAACGTAATCAGTCACATGACCGAGGAATGCAAGACTGTGCAGAATTGCAGCGAAGCATTGACTGTTAGTAGCATAAATTTATCCAACCAAACTCCTCAAGCAGCTGCTAATGTTGCCAATAGCAATAACTTGAGTGATACAAGTGTGCCTTTAGATGAATGCAACAACCTTATTAGGGATAGGTCTAGCAGTAACAAAACTATACTAAGGAGTAAAGAACCCAACCTACGTAGTGTTAAAGAGCGAGGTAAATTGGATAAAAGTTACAGTACCCCAGCATACGATCTGACAGATAGCGATGATGCAGAAGACAGAAAACAAAAGTTATTTTGTACATTAGAGTCATCCGAAAATTATTTAAGCAATACACCTACAATTAAGACTGATGTTCGACGGACTCAAGAGAATTCCGATGCTCTGGCGAAGTCAAAAGATGCTAGTGATCAAAAGCAGAGTACTCAACTGAACTGTAACATTAGCGTTGCTCAGAAAATTAATGATATCGAAAGACATATTCGACAAAATGATGGTGACGAGCAAAACCTTAGAGTGCCTCAACCATCTAGCTCGCTTAGAAATTCTGTACATAATAAAATAACTGATATAAGTTACAGAACCAGTATAGAACACAACCAAAGCAATAACGAACGTATTGTTCCTGATATAAACAAATGTGACGAGAAAAATATTATGGATAATTTAAGTGTAGAGTTGGAAAATGTGTCGAGATCTCTTAGTACTCCTAGCACTGCAAGTAGTTCAACAAAGTGTCATGAGAGTACTGAAGATAAATCAGAAGTTACTAATAATTGCATGGAAAGTATTTGCGGTAACGAAAGCGATTCCGCTCTGAATAAATTCGGAAAAATTCTCCAAACTATAAACTACGCTTTGACAGAGCACACGAAACTGATGGAACAAAAGTCTTCCGTAACACCTGTAAAAGAAAAAAAGGAATTAAGAGACCAAGAACGGACGGAAAGTAATCTAAATTCTACCCAAGACGATGTACCAAATATTATTCAGGACGTTCCTCAAATTCATATCAATTCGAAAATTCAAAACACAGTTACGAGGACGGGAGATTCGACCGATCCCCCCATACAACCTTGCAGATACGTAGAATTGGCAAGAGTTGATTCTGTCAAAAAATATCAAACCAAGCCCCACTTAACTCCCCCGGATCCTCCTCCACGCAAATATTATTCAAAATCAGTGACGATTGGGCCATCTTCTGATAATACTTCAAAAACTGTTGAAACTCACGATAAACCCCCTGTACTCGAAAGACCCGATATTAGGAGAGATTTAAAGAAACCAGAATACTTCACTGAATGTCACAATAGAAGCAATTCGGATTATCAAGAGAGACACGATTGTTTCGACGTTTACAATAACTTTGCAGAGAAACCGATAGAATACATCGATGAGACAAGTTCGTTGGGTAGTGAACGGAGGCCGAGTTTAGGCATGGAATGTTCATATATAGAATATAACGATAAGCAAATAAGGGAAGAGAAATCTATCTGTGATAAATATGAACCCTTCGTTGAAAAGTTTGCTTGCCCTAATGCATCTGCAATAGAATCCTGCCCTCGGAATGTTGATTCCCCGGATGGCTCGTGCTATTCGAGACAAACGCAGTCCTTGGAACATAAATCCAAAACCATGGACAAAGATAAAAGTTTCGAAAAAGGTGTAGTTAATAAAGCTATGATGGTAGCGAGAAGCATTGGATTGCATGGAAGTCTGAGTAAAGCTTCCAACAATAGTCCTAGAAGTAGCAGAAAGCGAAGTATATTATTTGCAAGTGAGAAACTCAGATATGCAATATTGATTGTGCGTTTAACTTTCCATCCACGCATTTAAAAAATTTTATTTTTTGTTACTAGGGAAGAGAAACGTTGCCGTCAAAGATTTAGGAGCAGGAGATCTGGAAGGATGGTTAACGTACCGAACAAGAGGCGCAGGTGGCGCTTGGGCTAAAGCTTGGTTTATCTTAAAATGTTCTTCTTTATACAGGTATGTTAAACGAATTTTTTGCGCGCAAATACAAGTTAATGATGTATGTTTTCAATTGTTTCTGCAAATACAGGTTCAAAACACAGGAAAGCACGAAAGCTGATTGTCTTATAGCTTTGACGGGATTTACAGTATCACGAGCTGCTGAAGTGAAATCGAGAAAATATGCTTTTAAAGTTTACCATACGGGAACGGTGTTTTACTTTGCGACAGATACAGAAGACTCGGTCGCACTATGGCTCGATGCAATCAACAAAGCAACTTTAGGCGCGGATGGGCACAGTCGTAATAGCGCGCTCTTCAGTGAAACGGATGAAAGTGATGGGGAACATAAAAATAAAGCGAAGAATACTCAAGCAACGGAATGCAAACCGAATCTCGAAAAATCGTTTGGCTCATTGAAAAAAGTCGTGCGCAAAGACTCTGGGTATAAAGATCATGATATCGGTGGTGCCAGTTTAGATCGAAAATACTTAAGATTTCTTGGTACTAGGAATCAGAACGTACCTGTTCCCACTGCACAATTTCGAAGTTATAGGAGAGTGCTTCCCTCATCCACACCGAACAAGTAAATGTCATAAAAAATAACAGGGGGTCGTTCGATAACAGTCCGCAATGTTGATCTTTATTTGTTTAGGAAGCCAGATTCTATTCCAAATTCCCCAGATCTGCAAATGACCATTGCAGGAAGTACATTCTATGGACTGTCTGCGTCTCAAAGCGCTACCGATATGTCAAATAGTACTCAAGACATGGGTGATTACAGACGCACTACGGACAGGTAATGTTTTATTTTGCATGCTGTACACTAACAATGGCAACTGTTGGTTTTTGAAAGTATCCCCCTTTCTTCATTTTAATTCCACCAATTATCATACTAACCCTTTTTAAATATACGCGATAAATGTAGACACAGAAACAATTTTTACAGAAAGGTACCATAAAAAAAATGAGATTATATTCTTGTGTAATATTTTACAAGATACCCGTCTCCTATAATAAATTAATTTCTACAAACTACTGATTACATTTATTTTATGTGTTTGCACTTTGTACACGTTTCTCCTTAATATATTGATGTGTGTCTACCTCTCCCGTTTTTGTATAATGCAGTTAACCTGTTTATCGAGTATAAATATCTCATTTATCTTTGTCGCTGAACATATGCAAATGTTTATACCTAGGTGCCTTACTAGCAGAAGTAGAAGGCCTGACGATCTACAGGGTTTTATTACATTAGAGGAGTTTATGCTGTCGCAGCAAGACGAAGATCATCGACAAATAACACGAAATAGATCTGTATCGCCACGAATGACACCCCTAACTAGTGATCATGTTCATGTTCAACACAGAAACTTTCATGATAGCGGAACAACAAATGAGCAGACTAGACATGTTAGCGAAGCAACTTTTAGTAACGATGTCGTTTATGCTCGAAACAGAGGCAACGAGGAAGTAGGAAATAATAGCAGCATGTATGGATATTCAAGAAATTTAGATAATTCATACGTGACACGGCAATTCAGTGGAGACTCAGAACGGAATGAAAGTAGAACAGAATCAGCGAAATCCTTGCCACATAAAAAATCATGCGAGTCTAGCGGAACTTATAAAAGAAAAACTCAAGACGGTTTGAACGCTCAACAGACAAAGCCGTGCGATTCGACCCATTGGAAAAATATCATGAATGAACAAAAGCAATCGACACTTTTATGTCATAGCAAATCTGATATTATTCAAAGCTCTAGCAGGCAAGGGGGTACAATTTGCGAACACAGTGCTCACCTTCATGCATATCGGGGGCAACCTTCGGTTAATCATGAGACTTCTAAATCGCATGATTATTTTTTATCCAAGAATCTTGGTAATTTAATAGAGGATATCAAATTGGTGCCAAAAAGGCTTGCTCGGAATGATGGTAGGTATTATTTCACAATAAGATTTCCATTGTGGTTTACAGTAGAATGTTTGCATAATTTAATTTTCGAACTACAGGATACTCTGGATCTAGTAGTGATCTAACATCGCATGCATCCTACGAGACTTTGCAACGTGCAAAAAAAGAGGCCTCCGTGAGTCGAAAAGGGAGTTTCAATCTGTCTAGTCGCCGGGATCATGTTTCATCCGACAAGCATTGGTTGGATTCCTTGCGACGAACTGATAAAAAGAATGCAGACTCTGATAAAAATCGACTAAAGAATGTAGCACAGTATCAACCACCACCCATACCTACTTCTCCGTTCGAACAAGAGGGAATGCGAGCTGCATTTGAAATGCATCTCGATAAGAGCGAACAGGTCCAAAAGGCAAATCGATTGAAGAATCTGTTTGGCAGCAAATGTCAACAAAAGCCTAGCACGTTGGACCTCCCCAAAGAGACACAAAAGACTCTCCTAGGTACGAACGCTCTATTTCCGCACGAAATAGTTTATTGCAATATTTCACATTGTGCTGCAAATACGGTACCACAATATTTTCCATTCTAAGCCCCTGTTTTTTATGATTCTGACAGGGTCACCAAGACTTCATAGAGCATTATTTCGGGAAAAGTGTTACTCCCAATCGCAACAACGATTACCTAGCCGATCGAATAGTCAAAGTCCTGGCGATAGCGGGATCAGTCAGTCAATTAGTTCCTTTAGCGGACATAGTCCTCAAACTCTGAGTCAAAGCTTTAGTTCAGTTAGTTCTTGCAGTGATTGGAGTCCAGACACTCCGTCACCGTGTCCACTAAACGCATCAAAAGTATGTATACACCAAAGATACAGGACTGGTAATAATTGGCTTTAATATAATAGGGTAAATAATTTGTTTTCAGTGTGGTGCAAGTCACTCGTCATGTCAAAAAGGATTCACCAACACTGGTAGAAATTCATTGACACCTCCAACGTTACCTTACATACCACCACCTACGTCACCACCACCCGATTATCCTGGTCTCGAGTATCCGCCAGTATTCGAACCTGGTACTTATTCTCTATCAGACGCTTCGTTACTGCGTTGTCGTAATAAAAGCAACCAGAACAGCGCCCAGTAATAAGTGGTATCACATTTATCGAGATATTTCACTAATCTCAAATAATAATAATAATGATGATAATAATAATAATAATAATAATAATAATAATAACCAAAGATAAGAATATTTCCTTCGTTAGAAATTACGGAATCAGGTTTCCTGAGAAATACTTAAGAGTATATTAGTATTCTACCATAAAGTATTCGACTTTAACCGTCCATTTTGTAACCATTTGAAAGTTATTAAAGATATTTGTATACTAATCGAAATTGCAAACACTATTTGCTCGTAGTGAGACGAATAAATCGTATCTTGAAAGGACTGGATAGTGGGATGGAAGACTGAATTGAATATTATTTAACATTGCCTTTGTAGGTGTTGCAAATAGTAGTCTTATATAAAATTCTAAACGGTTACATTTTGTTACTAGCATTTTCTAGAATCGTTATTGATAGAAATTAGTCAATGGAGACAGTGGATTCTATTTACTAAAATGTTTTAAAATTTGTTGTTTGAAACAAACACGTATCATGTAGAAGTATCGCGATACTATTATATTAACGAAGATAAATCTTTGAATGATGTATATATAATGACGACAACGTAAAATGTGTTACTTATAACGACGGACCATATTTTCCTAGAAATACGGAGAATACCTAAACTAAAAGTTATCGCAGTTTAAACAATTTTTTAATGTCTAGATATGTATCATGTATTACCAGTAGGCCTATAAAAAAAAGGAAATTTTGTCGTGTCTTTGTCGTAGGATTAGCTTTGTACAACTGAACTTAATGTAACGTATGTGTCATTGGACACTTATCTCATTTAATTGAAATGTTTATGTACTGTAGTCCTTACAAATTAAATCAAATGATAATCTATTTTAGAACGTATAACATATGATGAACGGGAAGTGGACACAATTATACGTGGGTAAATCAGAAAGTAAGGGCAGTTTTGTGTTATTCTCTGGAATAAACAAAGGCTGGATGTGTCTGACGTCGCCATGTGTTTACTTTGAGTTTTGTGGAGATAGGCGTATCCATCACTTTTCCACTCAGTCGAGTATCGCGGCGCAAAAGGGTCAGGCGTATGGACGCATGAATCCACCAATGCACCATTCAAGATCAGCAGGTGGAGCAGACGTGGCTCCACGAACAACCAAAGACCATCTTCGCGGACAGGATACGGAAGCTGATTACACCATACGAAATGTGCATTGCCGTGCTTCTGTGTCCTGTATCAAAAGACGAGGTCTTGTCTCGGTGTCAAGTACTAGTATATTCTTTCTGATTTACTCTTGTAAAAGCTAGTAGTGGTACTCACCATAGTATATACAGAAATAATACTTGCAAGTGGTTTCATATTATGTATCTCCTGAACTAAATTAAAGTGCTCTTGGAAGTGCCGGCATTGTTTCTCTTGCAAATAATATAAAATTCCGAGGATAAATGCCTTAAGTAAGTGTTAACAAGACATTATTAAAGGTAAATAATACACAGTTCCTCAAATACGCTGTATAGTTAATTTGAGATCTGTTGGTACGCTATGTGTGTATGCATATACTTATATACAATGTATATCATAACATATGGTCCGAGAGGAAATTCAAGAACAATTAAAAAATTTCATATAAACATCTGACCTATTTTACCTTGTTTCCGAGTGCTAACCACTTTTATACTTTAGTAATGTGCACCTTTGGCTTGAATGTACCTCCAATCGTTGTGTTATAGAGTTTTTTCAGTTTAAAAATTGCAGATACTTAATGTAAATATGAAGCATTGCATAAACAGTTTACAGGAATCGCTGACAGAGTTTTGTTCCTAAGAATTAGAAACAAGATCAAATAGGATATATGTATTATATCTATTTTACAAATAATAACTCTGTCAGATATATATATATATATATGAACATCTTTCATTTTTTTTGTGTGCCCTATTCACCCTTTTCGATAAGATCCCACATGTTATGATACGCTTTGTATAATCTCACGATGTAGGGAATTGTCTACATATTTTTTCTAATTACATGTATTATGCGCATCTTATTCTAGTTTAATAGTATATTTTTAAGGATATTTATAGTCACACTGACAATTTTTGTATATAGCTCATTCTATGTTACAAATAATAACATGGAATATAATCTGAGGTGTATAGCGTTTATTATAATTTATGCTCAAACAGAATCAGAATAAGAATCATATATGGTTAAAAATATGTTATCTTTCAATCTGTGTATTTTCTGTATCGCTTTTATAATAGATTCATGTGACTACTATATATTTTTCAAATAAACTAGGAAACTTTATAAATTAGAACATCTTGCTACGCATATCACGAAATTCCTATTTTACGAAAATAAGCATTCATAATACAGCTTAATTTTGAAGAAAGCAGTAAAATATATAAGACTCCAAATGATATATCGTTTTTAAGTAGAAAATGCGTCCCGCTCCGTAACATCACATTCCTTCGAAGACAAAACTAACGTTAACTTTAATCAGTTTCATTGTTCGAAATTACATTGTATTTATTAGGTCGGTCGTTAAGTATGATACGCTCGATTTTATAATACGAATTAACGGAACAATCGGACGTTTCGCACTTAGCGACCTAATAGCTTGAAGAGTGGCATCTTTCAATTCAAAATACTATCTTGCCCGATTGACGCGTAATGTCGCATGTCCAATGCCCGAATACTGCCCGAAACAGATAGTGTGATGATCCGTGGAGGGTAGTTTAAATACATTGAAATACATTCATCACAGACCGCGTTGTATCAATCGTGTGTTACACATCATTATAGATTGTTATAGATATACACGCATTACTGAACCGATCAAGCGTTTCTTTGGTAAAAGCGTGTTATTGCGCAGGCGCAGCTTTATACTTTTTGAAAACACACCGAACGCAATGTTAATCCACATAAGGCAACGGTATTGCACATGCACATAATTGTCAGTGGGGACGACATTGTTGGCATTGCTATCGTTAAGTTGACTATAGCTAGTGCGCACATGGCATTTCGAAACACTCGGAAGTGTAATTCATCATATCGATATATCTTGAAGATAATCGATAACCTAATCTCACACTACGAATTCTTGATTGTATGTATGTACACATTCACATGACTTCATTGGATTCCGATCGTTTGGCAGTTATTTGTCAAACTACTTGATATCTATGTAACGCTTTAGCCATTACGCCAGTTGTATAATAACCCAGTAAAATTATTGTTTGAACAATTTTTAAACGTACAGAAGAAGTAGAAGTTTCGTGAAATATGTAATTGGTAAGAATTGCTTATCTTCATCGCTAAGCGTATCCTTGATGAGTTTGTTGTAATAACAAGATACAGCATAATAATACATTAGAACTGTACGGTTATAGGAAATCAGAGAATAAAAATAATCTGAGGCTTTTCGTTCTTCTAATACTATTTCGCGATAACAAGCGACAACGAGGGCACATCGAAAAGAATTCGACGTTGTCGGAAAACACAATGGATAATCCGATTGATATCATCGACTTAACGAAAGATTCACCAGCAAATAAAACATTAAGATTACACCGTGCGCGTAATGCTGACGCACCTACAAAATCTCAACGGAATAGGTTAAATGAACAATTGACACTTGAAGACTCTAATATTGCATGTCATTTCATTTCTTTATAATTTATCTGGAAATGCAACTATAGTTTTACCCAAAACAAACTTATACTAATGAACAAAATTTCTTCAGGGTGGCATCCAAAGATAGTACAAAGAAAAAAAGATATGAAAATATTTCCGAACCAATGGAAATTATAGACCTCGATGAGACCATTCCGACAATAGTAAATGACAAATGGTGCTGTAGAGCTTCTGAAGGGAAAGTACATGTGTTGCAATGTCCAATATGTTTCGAAGAGATAACGTCTGCAATGAAACCAATGTCAACTCGTTGTGGACATATATTCTGCACACAGTGTTTGAGCAAAGCCTTAGAGAAAGCAAAAAAATGTCCAACATGTCAGACGAAAATCAATCAAAAGACTTGTACACGTTTATATTTGTAATTTCCGTATATTTATTTGCTTCGTTACCTGCGTAAGTTAAGTGACCTGATTCGTTTTGCATTGATTATTTAATATTAAAGGCTGGATATTTTATTTAAATTCATCGATACCATTAAGTTCCCTTGGAGACTTTCGTTAAAGATGGGAGACAAGGAACAGACAACTCAGGAGACTAGAATAAAGCTTTGTGATTCAAAAATAATTTTCTGTTATTCCTAGAGTACAAAGTGTATCGCACAGGTTTTAACTTTGTCTTATAGTTAAATTAGATTAGCAATACTCTACATTATCTTCGTTACTAGGTTAAGAATGCACGTTGCATTAGAAATATTTTCTTATTCTAGAATAAATACTACAAATTAACTTCAATATTCCAGATACTCTTTGTGTGTACCATATTTTAAGACAATAAAGAAATTTTGTAAGAGTCATTGTTCAAATTTAACGAATGTGGCGCATATACATCATAAAGTAAATATTCTATTTAAAATGTAGTATCACCTTGAAGTGCCCTAAGTTTGCTTATCATAACATCGAAAGTGAAAATCTCTTTGTGTCTAAATTATAGTATTATAGTATTTTTAATTATATAGTCTCAGTATATTAGGTAAGATCGTGAATTTCTCTATTTTGTGTAATTAAGGTTTGAAAATGTTCAAAAAAGAAGATAACATGAAGTACTTTCTCGGAGGTACAGCTGTCGGAGTGGCAGGTAAATATTGTTACGAAAGTTTTCAAAGGTTATAAAACAATATTATTTAGTTACTTTGAACAATATAAAAATTTCCAGCTGGGCTATTTATTGGGAAGTTAATGATTCCATCTTTACCTGCTCTGGTGACACAAAATATTGGTAAGTTTTTATAGGCACGTTAGATGGACTATAGAGTGTACTAACATTAATTATTATTCCTCTGTAGACTCTGGGTCTTCTACTAAACGAACTATAAATGAACACTCGCAAGACGACAATATTTTTAATTTGCTATATTCTCATAAAAAAGATAATTGCTGTCCTCCACGCTCAAAGAGCGCATCCAGATACACGGATAAAATTTCAAGTGACGTTCCACAGTCTGTCATTCCATTTGAAAAACAAGTTAGCGATTCCAAACATAAAATTAACAATCTTGCTTTAGGACAGAAATCTAGTACAAAACTGAATAAAATTTCGCAGTACAATGTAAACCAGCTGTGTGATATAAGTATTGAAAATAATATTACTTGTGAGTCGTGCAAAGCAGACAATGTTGTGCTTGATGAACATGATGTCAATCAGTCCGAAGAGGGAAAGAATTATTATCGTCCACTGCCTAAGTCTGGAAATCTGAAAAATGTAAGAGAACCCACAATTTTATATACAAAACAATCCAGCTTTACGCAATGCGACATAAGTCTACCAACAGTGCTGTCCTCGACTTCTCCAAAAGAAATGAACAATGAAACCTTAAATGTGTCAGAGAAAAAGAATGTGTTAAAAAAATCAGACATTTCAAAGGATTTCAACGTGCCAGTTGTTTTGAATAATTTTTCTAGTAATACCAATGTTGATGAGTGTTCCATTAGCAATAATCTTCATAACACCCAAATGTGTGCTATTAATTCATATATTTTTGGGAACGAATTGGAAAATGCTACAAATTCAGCTACATGTAACACTAATTTGAACATCGAAGACGAAGGAGAAGATGGAATCACGCCCATTACCTCTTCTGACGAGTTTGAAGAAGTTGATTTAATCTCCTCTACTAAACGGGATAATTCGGCTGATATATAAACTTGAATTATGATAAGCGATGTCAAACGTTGTAAGATACAAAAGCAATATTTTACCGTATAATACCTTTTTGCATTTACTACTTTTACATAAAATTTTATATATCTAAGATAATATACAAATAAATTGTTCAATAATAAGTTTAACAGTAATTTGCATTGCTTTACCATCCATATATATTTTCTGTGGCGCATCTCTTGTGCGACGTCGAAATTCGAATTGAACCACGTTCATTGGCATAATGATATTCAATGTCATTTACGAGCGTTGGATTGGTCAAGCCTACCCAGACGCCACGCCTACAATCCTACGTTATGGCGGCGCAGCAGAAAAATGAGATACACAGCCTGTTGTGCAGAAAGAACTGCGCTTCGCGACGAACTCTGTATTCATTATTATTTTGAATACTAACGCGACTGTCGATGTGCGCTTAAAAAGGTGAACGGTGATAAATCCCGTGCCATTCGAAAATAAATCGTGCATTATGTCGTGTAGCTGACTAATTTACTGCAGTGAATACGTTTTCTATATTGTGTCATTGACTCGGGACGAAGTGTCAAAATCGTTCGTGTTCGACTTCGCGTTCGGTGCTACTCCATTCCGATGATTATTGAAAAATAGATTTATTAATGACTATATGTTCGCTCAAAGTTTGGTTACTTAAACATCGCATTTCTAAGCCAATCATCATTACAAGAATAAAAACCGCTACTTCCAGTAGAAATCGCAAAAGGAATAAAGAGATGTATGTGACGCCAGTGCTTTGTTTTCTTTTTGTTGAAATCTAGTGAATCGCGAGTGTTAGGTGTACATGGTTATCTGGTTTAAATATTCGTGAGGGAATCATTATTATTGTCATCGACAGTTCTTTTTAGAGCTCATTATGCCCGTACTTCATTGGTATTCACTTTATTTCCATACATTGGATAAAATCGAGTATTTCCATTCCTTTGTAATCTTATGCAAACTTTTTAAATCTGTTTGAGATTAAGATAAGTGAAATGAGCGATATTCCATTATAATTAATAGCGGAAAACAAATTTATTCAGTCTTACATCATAAATCTTACTGGTACAAACGATCGTAATTGATATCAATTAGTGTTTGAATGTGTTTATTTAGAATTCTAGACATAATAAACAAAATCCGAATTAAATTTAATATCCTTTTCAATGACTTGTTACTAAAGGAATAGTTATGCTGCTTACGTAAATAAAACTCTTGACAATTCTTACCTGTTTCCTTATAATACTGTTACAAAGATACAATTGTGATTTCAGGTTGATGTACCTTGATTGAAGTTGAATTTCAAACAGTGCTCGAGAGTTCTTCCTCTTAATATTTGGCAGTTGATATGTGTTCTTAAACATGATACCATTAAAAGAAAGCTGCCAGACACTCACTAGGATGTGTTTGACTAATATTGTTTATCAGTGAACGCATTTTCGCTGAGGTCAGAGAGTGATGCCGGTTCACCAGATCAATGTTAATCCGCCAGCAGACTGGCAACCACCTCTGCCGCTTGGTCCTTCCAGTAACAACAGTGCTGCTGGTGGCGAAAACTTGCCAGAATGGACACAACGGGTATAATAATTTGTTTAATTGATGTGTTTATGTTCAATCAAGTGCCCAGTTATTGTGGTATTAAATATACTCGTAAAAACGGTCCATATTAAAACAACAGACTCAGTTATCGTAATTTCATATATAACATAAAACACAAGAAAACATTAGTATTCCAAAAATCAAGTCAGAATCTGATCCACTTAACTTAGTATTTTAGCCATGCTAAAATAACTATGCATACAACTAAAGCTGCGTTGAATGTGGAAGCTTTGAAAATGTTTCGGTGTACTTTATAATCAGGAATGATATAGTTATCTCTTTCAATATATATATATATATATATATATATATATAGCACAGTAAAATATGAAAAGCATGTACAATACTATAAGCAGTAAAGTTCAACAATCTGAGTTTATGTTCATTTCAATTACAAAGCAATTATGATGATTAAAGCATTTTAGTTTTTTAAAATTATGTCTGATTTGTAACACACAAAATACATGATCTAATAAGTCACAATATTTTATATTTAGGAACCAGCATATGCCACTGTAGTTACAATCATACCAGAACATTGTCACTCATCCGTCAGCACATTGTCTTCAAGCAATCATGATATTTGCAGGTCAGTACGAACTATACCTCTATGATAAAAGATGCTAGTAAATTAACAAATGTACAATATCGTAGAAATTGTACATTTGTAAAAAAAAAAACATAATGTTAATAAGGAATTGCAGACTATCATGCTGAGAAAAAAAGGATAATTTTTTGCTGTGTTAAAACAGGATATGCCACTGTGAAGGTGAAGAAGGTGCTCCTTTATTAGCACCTTGTTACTGCAGTGGCAGTTTACGTTATGTGCATCAGGCTTGTCTTCAACAATGGATAAAAGCTTCGGACACTCGTGCTTGTGAATTGTGCAAGTTCACGTTTATTATGAATGCCAAAACAAAACCATTTTGTGAGGTATTCCTATCTTTCTCTAATTACAAACTTTTTACATATTTTTTTTACAACTAATGTACGGTTTTAATTTTTTCTGTCATGGCACATAAGATGTTAAAGAGTGTAATTAACCCTTTGACTATGGTTGGTGTTCAAGGCGCTCAAAAGAGTTGGTCTTAGGTACAGTAGGTGCCTACAGGTGCCTGGAATATTTTGTTAATCATAAAACATTGGCCATGACATAACAATGATAAAAAACGTTTAAAGTTGATATTCAATTTTTAGTATGTGCACTAACAATGCGGAATACGAATAAATAAATAATATTGGTTTAATGTCGTGGAATTCAGTGTTGATTATTTCAATACATTTTCTCAGAAATGCAACCAAAAGTTGCGCCATTCCCAGAGAGGATCGCAACTGAATTCCTACCGTCTGGTATGGCTAGCATATCTCAAGTCTGCCGTAGTCAAACGGCTAAGTTGGAATCTGCATTAAAGTATATTGCATATATTAAGTTTCACGTAGACATATATTGCATTCCACATGCAACGTTTCACTTTTTTGTCATACCAAATAAGATGTTAAAGAATCTAATTAAGTTAGATACTGCATTAAAGTATATTGTACATTTTATGTTTCACGTAGACATATATTGCATTGCACATATTTACAGTGGGAAAAACTTGAAATGTCTGCCCTAGAAGTTCGTAAATTATGGTGCGCAATGGCTTTCCATGCAGTAGCTGCTCTTTGCGTACCTTGGTCCTTATACGTACTTGTTGAACGATCCGTGGAAGAAGCTCGACGTGGATTTGTCGACTGGTCTTTCTGGACTAAGTTAATAAGCATTGTACTTGGTGGTACTGGAGGCTTAGTTTTTATGTACATTCAGTGCAAGGAGTACATTACATTATGCAGAAAATGGCGAGCATTTAACAGGTAACTTGCGTATAACAGTAGTGCATGCATGTGAAAATGTTTTTGGATTGCCTAATTCTTTAAACGTGTGTTACTTTTTTATACATTAACAATTTTTTCAGAGTAATATTTATTCAAAATGCCCCGGAAAAAGTGGTGCTTCCTCCTTCACCTACAGACTCGTTAAGAGAAGTGACATTGCCTCTAGAGGATCCAACTGCCTCAATGCCCGAGCTCAATCGTACCCTATTGCCCCGTAACATAGACCCTCCATGTGCCTCGCAGATGGTAAAAACAGATTCTGCCGCGCCTCCACAAAGGCACGACGCTCAACTGAAACTTTACGTGTTTGATATATTGCCTTCACCCGAAGATAACTTGTAATACAGTCAACAGAGTACAGACAATTGCTAATCGCACATTATCGATTTGCAAAGTGCAATGTGAGCGTACGTGTGTGTCTAGAATGAGTGATAATTCTAGACTGAATTGTAATTTCGAAAAATTAAGTTCTATTTCGAAATTGTGAAATGTCCGCCCTTATGGAGCACCTTTATCTGGAACTTAGTACTTCAGTGCTTACATTGACAATGAGGTAGCTGAGAGTGTTTAGCCCACACGCTGGCATCTTCTCAGACAATTGTGTACATAATTATTGTATCTGTGATGTTATTAAATAAACTTTACCATATTTAAACAATATCAGTAAGTTTCTTTATATATCGTTAACAAAAAAAATCTGGTAGTGATTCATTGCGGTAAACACTAATAAAAGTTCAATATAACTAAAACTATTATTTTTATATACCATCATACTTTGAATGGCAAACAATGGAAACCGATTGGAAAGCGCCTATTCTTTTATATAAGTTATCCGTCGCTGTTTCCACATTCAGAATTATTCCGGATGCTATTACATCGAACAACAAACCTGTATAGTATATGTTCCACTTTATGGACTGTCGAAATTTCCGAAGCTAGCAAGCTAGCAGGTCAGCGTATACTATAGTGCGTGCGATGGACAGAGAGATGCTATGAAAAGATAAGTAACGCACATATTTTTATTTATCAACAATAGTTTGTGCTCGACATTACAATTTGATTTTAAGAATTAAGTTAACACATTTATTCGATGCTGCAGATCTTTAAAACCAATATCTTTATAAATAATTTTCAGGGTAAGCAACATTCTAGGTGGCGACACTGGCCTTCCGGCGTACGCACGCAAGCGATTGCAACGAATTGGTTGCGTGGTTGCGGCAGAAGAAGCGTCGAGCGTCAGTCCGTTGAAATCGTATTCGGGGGTAAGTTGGAAATTTGTAATCCATCCGAAACCGCTTGATACAAAGTAATCCACGCGTATAATATATTTAATTATCTTGTGCGTACTTTGAACCTTGACTAAAAGTTAGTAGTTTAGTTAATTTATAGGTTGTGCGATCACGATTAAATGACGCGCAAGTGTTTATCTTGTAACCGGGCGACGGTCGAAAACGTGAACGAATTGCAGGAATTATTGTAGATTGTACAACTCATAATATATATACACTAAGCAGTTCGTTGAAATTCGTTAATTTCTTAATGGATATAATCATTTTTACTGTTATGTATTTTGTAGTATACGTGATTCTTTTTTCCTTGTAATGTAACAGCAATAATTGATATAGCATCCCTAAAATGGCGGCCATATTACGTGTACAGTTTTGACGAAAATCGTTACTGTCGCGGACAGGCGCATTAGGATAACTTTCTCCGATTTGAATATTTTTAGTCATTTTAGAAATTGAGTTATTCTACAAGAGTCGTTACGTACTGTCTTCCTAAAACTAAAGTATTATCAGAATATTTTGCGTATATTCTAACGATTAATACATTTTGCGGAGGGGTATTTTAAAAAAGAATTTAATTATTGTTCACTCACAGAAACTAGTTTGTATAAACTGTAGTGTATTTGTACACCGTCATAAATCAGTGAGAGAAATTTAATAAAAATAAAATTAAATGTAATTGCGGAAATTTGTGTTGGCTTGCATGATGTCTGTTTTTCCGCTAAATGTCATCAGAAAGGCGCGTAATAGAACTACAGTTCAGTTCAAGTAGAATACACAGTAATTATGAATCGCAATTGTATCAAAGAATCTTTCTATGATGAAAATGGCGTCTTAGTACAAAATGATGACACCACTTTGCACTACCACCTACCACTGAGAAAGATTCTGGAATTTATTGTCAGAATAAAAATCGATAATGGGGTTAAAATTTATAAGATTTTCAATAAATCTTGTTGGAGAAAAAATATATGCTGGAGCATTTTTTGTCATGCAAGAATCATATTATATTGTTATTTAGCAATTTACCTTGTGACCTGGATCTTTTACAATTTCAGTATTATATTGCATTCTCATAAATAATCAAAATGGCGGATAATGATGATCTTTTGGATTACGAAGATGAAGAACAGACTGAACAAGTTGTTGATGGAAGTGGAGACATACCTGCTAAAAAAGAGGTTAAGGGCACATACGTTTCCATCCACAGTAGTGGATTCAGAGACTTCCTTCTCAAACCAGAAATATTACGTGCAATCGTTGATTGTGGTTTTGAGCACCCATCTGAAGGTAATTATATTTTCCTCACGACTTTGCAATATTTCTTGTGCTTTACTCTTTGTATTGAAATAACGTTGCATATACTGTCTTGCTAAATGATGATACTTGATAGGGACATCAGATTTTCTGTGGCTGATTTATCAAATGCTGAGGATCAGTCACATTAAACTCATTTGTATTTTATTTATCAAATTGAAACTAATGATATACGTGTATTCGTTTTAGTACAACACGAATGTATACCTCAAGCAGTTCTTGGCATGGATATATTGTGTCAAGCAAAATCTGGTATGGGAAAGACAGCCGTGTTTGTGTTAGCGACGCTACAACAATTAGAACTGACCGAGAACCAGGTGTACGTTCTTGTTATGTGCCACACGAGGGAACTCGCTTTTCAAATTAGCAAAGAATACGAAAGATTCAGCAAATACATGCCTCATGTTAAGGTATGTGCTACATCTATATACTAAAGTACATAGAATACATGGTATGCCAAATAAAGTGATAAAAGTTGTTTTAAGTAAGTAAACATCTCTGGTGGATTTAGAGAGAACAGTATAAAACTCTTTATTTGGCCCTGCTTGTATAGTCTATTCAGAAATAAATACACAATAGTTACAAATTGCCAAATTGTATCAAAGAATCTTTTTATGATGAAAATGGCGTCTTAGTACATAATGATGACACCACTTTGCACTACCACCTACCACTGAGAAAGATTCTGGAATTTATAGTCAGAATCAAAATCAGGAACAGGATTAAAATTTATGTTATTACTATTATATTAAAATGGTAGGTTGGGGTTTTCTTTGGTGGCTTGCCAATCCAAAAAGATGAAGAATTCTTGAAGAACACCTGCCCACATATTGTCGTGGGTACGCCTGGCCGCATCCTTGCTCTTGTTCGGAATAAGAAGTTAAATCTCAAACACCTAAAGCATTTTATACTTGACGAGTGTGACAAAATGCTTGAATTATTAGGTAAGTTACACGTACCAAGCGCCGCATATGTTCTTTGTCTCGACGGAGAGTGTATCTCTTTTGCGCATTCAGATTGATCTCGGAAACCGTCGTGAGGTTCTGGAACTCCCAGTCTACCATCTAACGATTGTTACAGCTAATACGCTTGGCAATCTTACGCATTTGCAAATATTTTTTCGTCAATGATGTAGAAAGTATCTCTAATTCGAGAACAATGCATAAATTTTAATAGAACTTGCACATCACTTTAGCCATGCAACCAATAGAATATAATTTGCGCAGAACTGATATAAATTGATCGGACCACGGATACACTCCCTCCCGAAAGAAAAGTTAACTGGAAAGTTCTTTAACCTAAATTATGGTCCCCGTTTTCCCAACAGATATGCGTAGGGATGTACAGGAAATATTTAGAAGCACTCCACACAGCAAACAAGTGATGATGTTCAGCGCTACATTGTCCAAGGAGATACGTCCTGTCTGCAAGAAATTTATGCAAGATGTAATTAGACAATCTTCCTCTTCACTTCGATCTTCGATTGCTCGTACTTCGTTGGCCCTGTATTCATACCCAGGACAATGCTCAGACCATACTATAAATATCGTTGACGGCGCACCCGCGGGTTAGAGTAGTTAGACCACACTTTGAAGAAACTGATACAGCATTCAGTAACAAAAAGCCCCTCGATGTCTTTGGATATCGATGCAGTCAAGTTCTACATACTTGAATCTAACAAGTTGCTGCTCCAAAGCTTTCCTCCATTTCTTGGATGACAATATCTGTTCGTAGAACGAGTGAAACTCTCGTTTAACATTATTTTTCGAGTTAATCAAGGATAATGTTGGTGGATCCTTTGATAAATTTTATTTAGTTCCGATCTTTGATTATAGTCATTTAACTGCCTGGTGCATATCGAGATTGCCAGAATTAAAACTATGTTCGGTATAACGTTGCACGGATGTCAGGGGGAGCCATCAATGTTGGTTACGTTGGGTTGGGAGAGGAAAAAAAAAAGAATTTCTACATTGTGACGATGGTTGGGATGGGGGGAGGGCATAGATTTTAAATAAGTTAGAGCAGCATGGATTGTAAATTTCTATCGGGTGGGGGGCTAAGAAGACCTCAAGACAACCTGAAGACAGAAGAGCGCAAGAAAGAAGATGCAAGAGGATATTATGGGGAAAAGCGGGGTTAGCTAGGATTCAGCTGCACGACGATACCGAACACATACTTGGCATATATCTATAATTTATCCGCGTTCCTGTTCAGTATAATTGAAACAACGGATCTTAATATCTCGCGAAAAAATAGTGGAGGTCTATAAGCATTTTTACGAAAATTGTGTTTGCGGCCATCTTGGGTCCATTGGTAGGAGTGAAATGGAACGGCAATGGAAGTGTCATCAATAATTTGATCGTGCCCATCTGAAAGCAAAGCAGAGAATAAGTTTTGTGTATCACGAATCATGAATTAATTAAATCGCGAGGTTAGAGAATCCCGGGGGCCGTAAATTTTGTGATATACGAGCATACCAACAATGATCAAGGCCAATTCTGGGCACATTCTGAATGTACCAGAATTTGGGAGAAGAGGTTTGGCATCGAGTGGCCAGCGGATGCGTGAACTGAGCATTCATGGGTGCGCCTTCTTAGTTCAGTCGGGGTGACTGCTGAGTTTTCGTTGTTGGCACTACCCAGAGACGGAAGTCGCCGGACCGTATGTAACCAGTATGACTAATCCGATCGACAATAAGTGCAAAAAAATGAGAGCTCAAATGGAAAGTTCTCTAAAGTCATCCGATTCATTGTTTTCTTTTCTAGTCTGTAGCATAAAGTCGTCATTATTGAGACTGTGAGAGAACCTCGGGACTTCCTACCAAAAGTTTACAAAACCCTGTGCAACTTTGATTCATTTGATACTGTTTTATTATATAATCATGGTTTCCCGATCGTGGTTTGTTCATCCCTTGTTTCAAAATTTTGTTATCATTTAACTCCTTCATTTATATTTGAAATATTTTTTAGAAGTTTCGTTTTATTCACATACAATATAAATTTTATATATCAGGTGGCAGAATACAAGGGGTTGTAGTGGATCTGAAAATGAAACAGGCACTGCAATTGTTAGGGTAGGATAGATTATCTTATAAAAACATTCTCTGCGCAGCCCATGGAAGTCTACGTCGACGACGAAGCGAAGCTCACACTGCACGGTCTGCAGCAGCATTATGTGAAACTTAAGGAGAACGAGAAGAATAAGAAGCTATTTGAATTACTTGATGTTCTTGAATTCAACCAGGTTTGTCTACAAGGATAGATTTAATTTTATATCGTCGTTTAACATATTGTAAGACCTTGATTTCCGTAGTTTCGCAACGACAATGTTTTCTTCAATCTTCTCAAATTATTCTATAGGTTGTCATCTTTGTAAAATCTGTACAAAGGTGTATGGCTTTAGCGCAACTTCTGACAGAGCAAAATTTCCCCGCGATTGGCATACACAGGGGCATGACACAAGAAGAACGGTTGTCGAGATATCAACAGTTCAAAGACTTTCAAAAGGTAAACATAAAATTAATCGGAATGTTTCCGTGCATGTAGAGATTTTTTATCAGGAAATAATTGGAAGTCTTAATTTTTTATTTACAGCGTATCCTTGTAGCCACGAATTTATTCGGTCGCGGTATGGATATCGAGCGTGTGAACATTGTATTTAATTATGATATGCCAGAGGATTCTGACACGTATCTACACAGAGTAGCCCGTGCAGGACGTTTTGGTACTAAGGTAATCAATTTTACCATGCTTCTTTTTACCACGCATTGTACTCTGGTATTCCTACTTATAGTCTTATTATTCTAGGGTCTTGCTATTACGTTAGTAAGTGATGAAAGTGACGCCAAGATATTAAACGATGTCCAAGAGAGATTCGACGTTAACATTACAGAACTACCTGATGAAATAGATCTCGCTTCATACAGTAAGTTGATTTGCGCGATTTATTGTAATGCGCTAATTCACCAATTATAGTGATAACGTTATAAGCTGTTGTTACGGAATAATTAATGTAATATTTTCTTTCCAGTTGAAGGCCGATAAGTTAACTCCTGTTACCACGAGAAGTGATTTTGAATTAAGTAAGTACAATCCGCTCATGAAAGTATTTTTGTCCTATTAATACCCAAACATTACTATTTGTACTACGCTTGTTGCAGGCAAAGAAAAACCAGAACAATAAAAGACAAGTAATTACACAACACGAACTACGTATCTGACTGCACTAGCATTAAGCACGTCATAATTTGTATAGACTTACAATTTTTTTTTCACTAATCTGACAAACTTTATGAACAATCGACGCAATGACGTTATTGTAGTCATATTCTTTCAAGAACTACAATAAACAATCCAATTATCAGTGTATGATACAATTTTAATTTTATTCCAACGATTGGTGAATAAGTATTATGTATAAATAGAAAGAAGAAAGAGTACATTTTGTGTGCTCTGTTTTCGTGTAAATGATGAGAATAAATTAAACTTTCTTTTTTATAAACGAACCGCTTGCTTTTATTATTATGTATTACATTCCATCGCCGAACTGAATAGAAATCGGTGTATCACAGACACGCGTGAAAGGAGAAATATGACTAAAAATAAAAGTTATATTACAGGAAGCTGTAAGAAAGAAGATATCTTATTCTTCAATAAACTGAGTAAATAAAAAAGATGACACTGTGCACTTATTTAGTCCTTGCTTTATTTTGCAATTTATTTCCACCTTGATTGCCACCTCCGCGACCCAATGGAGCAGGACCTCTACCACCACGCCCAAAGGTACCTATCGTTCATAATAATAACACATTGCTTTCTATGTAATATAAGTCATACAGAAGGTATAGTGTTCTATTACCCATACCTCTACCACCACCTCGGCCTCTTTGATTTTGTCCCCGTCCTTTCATTTCTCCACGACCCCTCAATTTCATTTGCACATCTTCTTTGACCATATCGATAACTTCGTCAGGGATTCTTAAATACTTTATAGTAGTGCCTCGAATATAACATTCAGGCATTCTCCAAAACTTGTCACCATCCTGAATAATGCAACACATATTGAAAGTAACTAATATTGGTAATTGACACAGGAATTCTATCATCTATGAATAATTCCTGTTAAGATAACCAACACTCAGGTGTGAAAAATTATTTTGTTTATAGAGACAGACCAGTACAAGTTCACCTCATGGCGTAGAATCCTTACATAATTAGCATATTGATCGGAAAATTATATCTCCTGTTTCGTATAGTTTATCAATTAATAGAACATTTTACCTAACGATAGAAAGTACAAAGCACAAATCATATACAAAAGTATATTGCGAGGTGGAAAGACATAAGTGATGCTTACAGCCCATTTCTGTACACAGAGTGATAGTCGCCTTAAAAGAACCAAATTATAAATATTTATTATATTACCCTTGAAGTGCAAATAACTTCTCTGAGGTTAATATTCATCCAACTGTCGCAACTAACTAAATGTCCATTGTATGTTTCGCCATTCTTTAATTCGACGAGCTACGAAATATTCCATTAATATGTTTAAGCTATATCATATGAAGATGCAAACCATTTAAAAAAAAAGAGGTTAGAAACTTACCATTGGATGATTTTGTGCGGTTTTTAACAATGATAGAGGTAACTAAAAAATAATACTATTATTGTTAAGAATCTATAAGAATTAGTTTTATGTCAAACGTGTTTCAAACCTACCATTTTATCTGTGTTTATTAATTACTCTTTCACCTTTCATTAAACACTCCTACCGCAAACTGCTGCAAACAAACGTTTCGAGACGTTTCGTTAATATAAGCAACAGGTAGGCCAACTGAAGCTACATAAACTTATGGGAAATTCCCTGAACTTAGCTTGCGTCGTAACAAGCTCCATTCCAGTGGGTTGGTATTCAATGTGTGGTGATTGGTCAAAATTTGTCGGAGGATCGTATCGGCCAACGAAAATTGACTGTGTTAACAATGCGAAATTCGGATACAACAGGCGACGCAAAGTCCCAGCAATCATCACACTGATTTGTGCGCAAAATACTTATTACAACCTTATCAATATTCAAATTTTCAAATACAAATTTATTGTGACATTTTTACATTACTTTGTTTCGTCGGATAAAGTGGGGATATTAATGAACTTGGGGCAACCAGAGCAACTATCGATAGCTCCATCGATAGTAGAGAACTACACAAAACTTCATAGTGCTCGCAAACTTTTTGGTGGATGGCAGTTCATAGAAGTGATAGTAGTCAACTTTTCATGATCTGATAGTACTATCGATAATAGCCTGCTGTTACACACGTATGTGTATCCAGTGTATGCCTTGGAGTTGATGGGTATACATGGGTATACATGCTGATCTACGTACACATGCATATGATTCAGCCAAATTTAAACATAGCGTACAGTTTTAAGATTTATAAAAATGTTTGCAACAAAAAGAAGCGTCATTGGCGCCTACAATTGTGCAGCATTAAATTTTCGAATACTTTTGTCGGCAAATGGATTCCATAACCAGAGTGTGATATCGAAGATTTGGTGTAGTAAACATTTCGAAGTAAGATCACAATTTCGCAGGATATTACAGTGTATAATAATGGAAGTAGTTTCAAACACGTGTTTTCCGTCCAAAGACTTAAAGATTTTATCTTAATACGACATTTTTAGAAATAATTAACGCGTCATTTAATTTCAGCTAGCTATGGCTACAAACCCCTCGATTCTAATACGATATTCGCATGATGTAGCTGTCACGAAAAAAGCCTTAAAAAAGCAACCGACAGTACCAGTGAACAAATTTGTTACACGAACACACACATGTGGCGAATTGAGAATTCAGAATGTTGGGGACATTGTGATACTATGCGGTTGGTTGGAATTTCAGAGATTGGGAAAATTTATGACGTTAAGAGACTCGTATGGTTCTGTACAAGTTATCATACCAGATGATGTAACTTAACAATCGCTTATTACTCAATAGAAATACTATCATGGCCCAAAATCAAAGACTTTTTGATTTTCAGAAAAGTTTAGAACGGATAATTAAAGATCTAACATACGAGAGCGTTTTAAGTATAACAGGTACAGTATTGGCAAGACCGGAAGGCCAAGAAAATAAAAAGATGAAAACTGGTGATATTGAAATACAGGTACAATCCATAAATATTTTAAATGTAGCAAAATCAAATCTGCCACTTTTCATCAGAGAATACAATAAAGCGACCGAAAACAATCAAATGAAACATAGATATTTAGCTCTGAGATATACTGAGCTTCAAAGAAACTTAAGATTACGTTCTCGTGTTATTGCAAATATGAGAGAATATTTGATAAAGGAATGCGAGTTTGTGGATATAGAAACACCAACATTGTTCAAAAGAACTCCTGGTGTACGTACCTCAAAATCTGTATTTAGTTTGAAATGCCTCTACAGAATTTTGTCAGTCAGATTTTTATCTTTTTCTAGGGTGCTCAAGAATTTGTAGTTCCAACAAGGCATCCAGGACAGTTTTATTCACTTGTACAGAGTCCCCAACAATTTAAACAGCTACTTATGGTAGGAGGCATTGACAGATACTTCCAGGTTGCTCGATGTTACAGAGACGAAGGTGCTAGAAACGACAGGCAGCCTGAATTTACACAGGTTCGAGTATTTCACTAGTTAGAAACTATTCGTATACTAAAATTGTTTTATTGTAATATTACACTATAGTTAGATATAGAGATGTCCTTTGTCGAACCCGATGGAATAATGGACTTGGTTGAAGGTTTATTGGCATACTCTTGGCCAGAGGATTTAGGAACAATCAGGACTCCATTTAAACGTTTTACGTATGACGAAGTGATGGAAATATATGGTACAGATCAACCAGATTTAAGAATACCATATCAGGCAGGGATTAAGCTCCTTTTCAAATTAAATCTTTTAAATATTATCCAGGGAATAACGATTCTTTCCAACTTTTTCAGTTTCAAAGGATTACGAACATGATTGATCATTCGGCAATAGAAGAAAGTCTAAAAATGAAATGGAATGACAAACACGAAGTTTATGCCTTAGTTTTTCCAAACCAACATGTACGTACATAGATAATTACCTCTTTCGTCAATCCTCATGCCAACAATAAAGGTTGTTTATATATTTCAGAATTTCTTTACGAATTCCATAAAAGATAAAATCTCTAAAATACAGCGTGACTATTTCCCTACCGTAAAATTAGTGCAATTGAAGATTTCTAGTAAATCCATACCGGCAAAGCTCAGCTCCGTCTATTCAGAACTCACGAGGGAAAATGTACAACAGCGGCTAAATCTAACCGAAGGTGACATTTTATTTCTAACTTTCGGAGAAAAACGACTTGCGGTAAATATAAATCATTGTTACATGCGCTTCATTAACTTGAATATATTATAATACCTTTACGTTTAAAATTGCAGCAAACATTACTAGGAAAAGTATGCCTTGAATTTACAAATTTTTTGGAAAGTAGAGGTCAGCAAATTCGTACGTCTGAAACCGAAATTCTGTGGCTGACTGACTTTCCGTTATTTTTATTTAACGTTAGTGAAAATAAGCTGGAAGCAACGCATCACCCGTTCACACAACCCCATTTGGAAGATATGCAATATCTCACCACGGACCCAACAAAGGTGTTCTATATAATTCAGCGGCATACGTAATAGTAATCTAATAAGTAAAGCATTTATTTCTCAGGTTAGAGGATTGCATTACGATCTGGTTATGAACGGTGCAGAGATTGCAGGTGGATCGATACGAATTCATGACGCAAAGCTCCAGAAAGAAATCTTAAGAATGTTAAATATAGACGATTCGTATTTAGTACATATGCTCGACGCTCTGGAGTGTGGTGCTCCGCCCCATGGTGGGATCGCTTTAGGTATTCCAATTTTTAGGAGCAACAGAAAATATGTAAGATACGAATGAACGTAATACTATTAAACGAACGGCTTTCCAGGATTGGATCGTTTGATGTCTCTATTGTGTCAAACGCAAAGTATAAGAAGCGTGATAGCGTTTCCAAAAACAATGGAAGGACGAGACTTAATGTCAGGCGCTCCAGTTACAATTTCAGACAAGGAAAAGATGTTGTATCATATACAAACGACAGACAAACGAGACGAATGATATTTCTAATCCTTTAGAGTATATCATAAAAGTAACTGTAATTTAAGTACCATTCAAGTCTAAAATGATTACTTAAAATTACATTTAATACAGTTTGTTATATAATATGAAAAATAATTTTCTTTGGAAAGAAGTATATTAAAACTGTAAATAGCACAATAAAATGCTTTTCTATTAACAGAAAAACGCATAGATATATCGTGCCTCTATAACTTTCTGCAGAAATATGATTTATCCTGCAACAAGAATTAAATTCAATACAGATTTTAATCGATTTTATTTCCAGAACCTGTTTCATGATTTACAATGTACCTTCATGTTGAATATTTGTAGTAATAAATAATTACGACGAAATCAATAGAATTTAGAGAAAGTAATCAAAAGAGCAACTGATACGATCTACAAAAGTACAAAAATAAGTTATTAAACATTTTTGTTGATTTAAATTCAAATTCCATCGTCAATAGTGTATCGTCGCTTATTATACGGAAAATGAAATTGCAGAAACCATTACACATCGTAACGTTTAAACATCACATGACTTACAAGTACTGCAAACTCCATTGATACATCCCGAAATGCAATTAAATGTATATTACGTTAGGTTACGTCGCTGCGAGCGATAAAAAACACAGCACGCTAGTACCTTGCCGATGGCCTCGCGAAATAATGCAAACAACTGTACAAAATCGCATGTTTGATTCTATCGCGATATTTGCGGTCTTGAATGAAGAGCAATTCACGTAACTAATAATCTTGAATGTCAAGCTTACCTGATATAAATGAAACAGATAATTTCTTAGCCGCCCCGGTAGGCTGCCAATAACAACAGAGAAATAAAATAATAAGATCAAAACTTTGACGTACAGAAAAGGTGTTTTATTAATATTTCTTTTCCTTTCTTCAGAAATGTTTCGTCCGTACAATCGAAGTGGTTTTAAATAAAAATAAAAAATATAATTTAGTCTGCGTTCTAAGTTATCCAAAAACACATATCACTAGCAAGTCGAATTTAAAATGTTAACCGATACGCTGATATGTTTTCACATTTAACCGTCAGCGGAAGGAAATTCTCAGAGGTTTATTTCTATTTCACGTTGTGTTCACACATTATTCCCCCGGTTTAGCGAACTGGAACGTAGGTACACGCGGTAACACACTCTTTTTATGACAAGCGATCTTTAACGATAACACATTTTTTACTGTGTGTATATCGACAAAACGTCATACAAAAAGTCTTCCTTTTCTGGCATTAAGAAGTGGGCCGGTAGCAAATAATCTGATATACCAAACCGCGTTCAGTTAATATATTTTTATACGTCTACTATGCACAGCTGCAAATACAAATAATGATATATTATTTATATTTACGTTATTAACGTATCCATATGATATTTATCAGGATACAGATTTCGAGTGCACACGACTGGGACCTTAGAATTGAAATTGTTATCACGATGTTCGAACGTTTGAGCGTTTCTAACAATTGAACGATTATGATGGCGAGAAAAAGTAAATGGAAGTTCTCGAACTTGTCCTTTGACTAAACGTATCGTAGTTGCGTATGTATGTGCGTACTCTAAACTGGTTTTTGGAAGATAATATTACGTCGCTGACCCGGCGAATTGTTGACGCGAATATTGTGGACAATACTTTTGCAACTTACATACATGTTCCTAGTCCTCTAAGCATCTAGAATGTACCTTTCATCAAGTTAGCTGTTATATACTGATCTCATTGTTTGCACAGGAAGAGTAAAATTCAATTAAAATGAGTGCTGAATATGGGCGATTTCTTGTCTACTTGGACATTTGACGATTATTCGTACAAGGACTTAACGTAGAAACATAGAAGCATTATATAAACTGCATATTCGAAACGTAACGCCATTTACAAGGTAAAATTTTCTACATGCGAGAAATTAAAAACAGGCGAATTATATCAATGAATCATCACATTTAATACCTTCTTTCTTTTTTTTTAATGCATCTTAATAAAACGCTTCCTTAATCGGTAAGGTGAATCTCCGCGAACATCGCGTACACCTATTCCTAAATCTTACACGAACACTAGATCCCTATGTTGAATGGCTGTATGAACGAATGAATTACGTCAGGGGCGCAGAGGGATGTCGAATGGATGAGGGAAACGGCATTTTCCTTCTACCGAATTTCTCATTCGCACCTTCGAATGATTGTGTCGTGTGTAATAAAAACAAGCGAAGTCACGGTGATGGACAATGAAATTTTCGTTTCCGCGACGCCAATCGGCTCTTTTACGCTTCAAATATCGAGAATTTATCAAAGGGCATAATAACAGTTTATAAAAAAGATGTCCATATCCATAAAATATATATATATGTATATATATACAAAGTGACGAGACGTCAAATAACCTCGGTAAAAGGGAAACCGTCCGTTCGTCCGTACACCCCCGATCGTTGCTTTAAAACTTTAGAGCAAGAAAAGACATTCAGTTGAACGGTAGACACCTGAACGCCTGTGATCGATCAGTGAACCATTTCCCTTCACAGCTGCGGAAGTACGATTGCCGATCGGGAAATGTTCCGCCGTAACTTGTCAGAGTATACATATATATATACAAGTACTCAATCCTTTTTCTATTTTTCTTCAGTTTTACGGAGAAGGGAACACAGTGTTTCGCGCGGTTGCACAAGTTGCAGAAATTTTCGCGTAGGATGCTTGGTTGGACATTTTTACTCGTTTGGCTGGCAGTATGACGTCCATGGAGTGTTTAAATCTATATACATGAATCGATCGTGCTACTCGAAACACTCTGGGAGACGATATTATATTCTCCCGAGCCAGCACCAGGCGGAGATGTTTCTCGAAATCTTCGGCTAGAGCGTGTCACCTGGTCGAACTCGGCTTTCCCCTTTCCCTCAGCCTTTTTCTCAATCGGCAAGGCTCATCCTTACACGTTATCATGTTTCCTTCCATTGACTTCGGTCGCGGTACAATGCATACACTGTTTCGCCATTTAGAAAAATACTATTTTACAGCGAAAGAAGCGAACTCTCGCGTATTCGTCGCACGCACGTGTGTAATGCAATGCACATGAGCCCGCGGAACTCGAAGAAGTGTAGAAATCCATACACGCAGTCACGCATCATAAAATCGATAGACAAAACACAATTATGCAACGCAATCGTACAATACACTCATACACACGCCACGCCGTCGTATAGATTATAACCGTCTACTATCGCATTAAGTATGTTGAGGAAAACGTCTAGAAACTCTAGAGGACACAATGGTTATAATGGTATCTACGCGAACGATGGAGGCAGGGCTGTGCATAATCGAATAGGCAGGATACATACCGATAACTCGTTAGTACATGGGAATTACACTATATTGTGTAACAGGTTTTGCGCGTATCTTGTATGGATCCTGAGAATCAGCGCTCAACTAAAACCCGATAAATTTTCGGCGGTTCTTCACGATGTCTAGTATCAATGAAAGTAATGTTATCAGGTCGTTGGAACGATGTGCCACAGTGCGTTTTCGTTCCATTTAAATAGATCTACATTTGCGAAAAAAGACAAAGAAATTGATCGTTCTCTTTTCCTATTCCGAGAGAATTGTACGATGAGCGTTAATTCACGGAGCCTGTCTATTCGAGCGCACTTATTCACTTGTAGAGATGAAAATGTCACATCGCCGATGACAAACATCAAGACCCACTGAACTATTGTGAGAGAATTGGATCTAACTGCACTTCCTACCAACATCGAATGTTTCTCATCCGGCCCGCCGGTTCCACGCATGTAGATTAAAAACGATATCGTATGTAGAAATATTATAATAACATAAGCGCCATGTGAAGTGGGTATACTTTCTGGATTGTTACAACTTTGATGCATGGAAGTCGTCGAAGTACGAAATACTTTACCACCGTCAATGAAATGTCAAGTCAGACGTTTACAGGCATATTGCGCGTAATAAATAAGCTCGACGCAAACGATACGCATCGTATCGGTTCATTTGATTTTGAGGGGCCCTCACCACTTTGTCGATACCAGAGCAAAATTAAACACCCCTAATCTGGGACGGCCATTGGGAATTATACATTCGCGAAACCAACCAGCACAGTTTGCACTAACGCAATATGATCATAACGATTTCTCCATGCGCGATATCAGCAATTACATACTTATTTCCGAATATACCAATAGTAGGAATTAACCAGATGCGCTGTATATAACTCTGACTGTGTGTCTTTGTGTGTCACGGAGATTTCATGTGTACAGAGGGGTTGACGTTGATAATTTTTTAACTCATTTTATAATGTTCATGATACCAGTACTGTAATCGAGTTATCGTGTCGGATCTTTTTAATTAAAAAATGTATATAAATATATAACTTTCTATCGGCAATGATGCACGTGTGCCTTTGTTCTCATCTTGACAAACCAAAACTATAGGTTGATCTGGTTTTGTCAATACGATATAAATCTGTCTCTGTTTATGCGTACAATGTAATTGGAGACACCAAAACCGTTAATCATTCAGAAGTCAATGAAATACACGATCCAAAAGTTCTTCCAGTGTACAGTAGATAATTCCGTTATGTTATGCTACATACAGGTACACAAGAAGATACTATGTACACAAGACGACATATCCGAATACTAACAGTATTTAGTATACTTTGAGGAGAAAGAGAAGTGATGATAGATCACGGCTCTTAAATATTGACAAGGTATTACGATGGTCACGTTCATCGCGCCACAGATTATATGACGATGAAAACGACGAAGACAACGACGAAATACATAAAAAGTATATGACGTACTCGAAGCGAGCCAACGAGCGAAGCGGGCCAATCTTTTTGATTTTGCGGAGACTCTTCTGCTTCTTGGGTCCGTTCCTACACCGGCGTCTCATACGTCGGCTGCTCTATTTTGTACATAGTGTAAATGCAATTTCCGCTCACTTAAGATACCCAAGAGCTGTCCACCGTCTTTTCCCTCGAACCGCTGCTATTCTCAGCTCCCGTATTGCATAAATTGGAAATAATTCTTGCGAGCGTTGCCCTGCATTCGTCGCATTAGTTTTATGCACTTTCGTCGACAGTTGGTAACCAGAATGCCATGTTGGTACAAGCCGATGCCAACATCATGTACTTAGGATTGAATTGAATACACTGAACAGGCGCAGGATGATCGCCGTTGAGAACGCAAACTTTGTATCCAGTTTCAGCATTCCATACGTGAACTCTTCCATCCGTGGAGCCACTGAACACAAACTGTGAGTCAGGACTAAAACTGGCTTCGATTGCAATTCCTTTATTGTTCAGGTAGCCTGCAAATGTTTGTAATGGTGTACCGTGGAAGGCATCGATCAAACGAATCGTGCTACCGTTTGTAGAAATCAAGATAGTTTTGCCATCTCTGCTAAACTTGAGTCCAGTCCAATCGCACTCCTTCTCCTGTGTCAGTTTAAACGTGACAAACGGCCCTTTGTCAAAACTACGAAGATCATAAAGTTTTATGTACTCTGAATTGACACCAGCAGCAAAAATTAGGCCTTCTGGATCGTACGCAGCGACTGGTCGTCCCGATACGTTCATGACACCATGACAATTGGGCGAGCGTAAATCCCATAGTCTCAAGGATTTGTCTAAGGAACCAGAGAGAAACGTGTCTTCTATAGGGCAGATACACAACGATACAACCTTCTTGCTATGACCTGGGAAGTATCGTATGTATTTGTTGTCGTGTAGGCTGAGGTAACGAATCGTGTCATCGATCTTGGTACTGCTGTGTATCGCAGTATTCTTGGCATGAGTAAAGTGTATCAGATCCACACCATATTTTTTCGAGTTGACTGTACGCACTTGTGTGCCCTTCTCGCAATCGTATATAACGATTTGATCGTCCTCCGAGCAGGAGATGAGAGTGTCTCCGTTCGGCGAGAAATCGATGCTATTTATACGGTCGGAATTTTCGCGAAAAACCTTGGCCACCTTGAAGCTCCTCACCACGTGGTCAACGAGCTTCATGGTGATGGACGGCGCGTTCTCCCTTTCGTGCCGTCCCCTTAATCTCCCCGCTTCCGCAATTTCTTTCTCCTTCGTTCTGATATGGCCCAGGCGCCGAGGCGCGAAGCTCCCGCAGAGGGGTCGGGGGTTGGCCTATGTACCACTGTTATTCACCTCGCGGGAAAGAAAAAACTCACGGGGAGTTCGAAAGGTCAGAGATCCCGAAGCGTAGCCGTATTACCACCCCCGGTATGCCAATTATTCCTCCCTCTTCCTCTCAATATTAGATTTTCTCTTCCACCAATTTACTTCACTTTAATCTGACAAAGGGATCCTTCGATGCCTTCTCTCTTTCCTACGAACGGACGCCGTCGGCAGACTACCGCTGCACACCACCGCACACCACACGCACAAATTCTACCAACTGCTTTCATAAAGCTAATGAATTACCCCAGAGGTTATAAGCCACCGTGTGACGTTCCCGATCATCCTCGATCGTAGCTGATCGTAGCTGATCGTAGCGCCCACATCGTACAAAGCGTGCATAATTGCTCTCTCTCTCTCTCTCTGACTAACTTCTTTCGGTACCCCTACCAATTCTTGCCAAATCTACTTTCTCAATCAGTTTGGTGGAAATGTCAATGCGCAGGAACGTTTTACAGGTAAAACTTGTAATGCATCTTGCTTGTAGAATGGTCACTCGTGCATACGTCCAAAATATATAACATTCTTCAATTAGCTTATGCGGCTTATGCGAATCAAATTGCAGCAGCGAATCAGAATTTTCTTGCAGTTAATTGGAACATGAACAACACAAGATCACATACAGTGTAAACTCGATTAAAACATTGCATACAACGCATTCTATTTGGATTTTCGCGCTGAGAGAGCACACGATATTAGCAGCTCTGTTTTATGTATTCAGTGTTGCCAATAGTATCAGTGACATCGTAACGTACCTCGTTACACTATTCATTGCATTGACTTCGTTGTTGGCAGTTATTGGTGGTTATTGCTGATGCACGTGCATTTGGAGGATTTGGAGATGTCAAGTAGTTTGGATCATACACTGACCAGGAATCGGAATCACATAAACAGACATAAAAAGAAATTAATAGAATTTACTGCATTTTGAAAAGATGATCACCGATATTGGATTGGTGGAAAAGTGTGAACCTTGGCTGTTGAAAAGCAGATTTTTCCCAAGTAAAGTCGGTGGCAAACCAGCCTGGCTCGATTTAAAAAACATTCCTGGAGAAAAAGATTTGCAGTGCGAATATTGCCAGCAACCCTGCACATTTTTATGCCAAATTTACGCTCCTTTCGAAGAGAGCGAGAACTCTTTTCACAGAAGTATATACATTTTTATATGCAAGAAACCAGAGTGCTGTAGGTTAAATAAAAGTGGAAATTTAAAGGTCTTACGGTCTCAGTTAGCAAGGGACAACGAATTTTATCCATCTGAACCGCCTATAATGGAGATCGACTGGCGAACTGATATTAGTTTGTATCATACAGAAGCTATAATTTCGAAATAATTGTCAGAAGATTTTAAAAAGCAAGGATAGGTTGATTAAACGTATTTCTAGGTGCTGAAAAATGGGTCAAGACCTGTCATATTTGTGGAATATTGGCACGTAATCATTGCTCCAAGTGTAAAACTACAAACTATTGTTGTCGTGCTCATCAAGTTTATGATTGGCAGCATGGTCACAAGGAATCTTGCATTAATAAGCAGAATACAAACAGAAATCAAGAATTTCTGTTTCCTGAGTATGAATTAGTAATTGAATCTGAGGATTCTAGAAATGAAGAAAGTGACGCTAGTGATTTTGAAAAAGAAGAAGAGGAAATTGAGAAATATAATTTATTGAAGGAGAGAGGAGAAGCAGGAACTTTCCAAAACGAAGATGTCCAACACGAATTGTTGAGTATGGCGAATCAGATGGAAGATGAGACATTTTCTGATTTCCACTCTGCAATTGCCAAGACTCCGGATCAAGTTTTGAGGTACAGCTTGTTCTTAGTGGAAAAAAAGAATGCCTGTACATCGCACCAATATTCCTGTTACATTAACTTCTTAGTAAATGATACAAATCTATGTGTAGGTACAATAGAGGAGGAAAGGTTTTATACATCTCATCACATAATACAATTGTAGAAATTCCAAAATGTCCTGAATGCAATGGGGAGAGACAATTTGAATTTCAAGTATGTAAAACACTTCTATTCTATCTTTAAGTATCAACGAAACAACCGATGTAGATATTGTTCTTTCTAGATCATGCCTCAGTTGTTAAACTACCTTAAACTTGAAAATCCTCTCAAATGCATTGACTGGGGTATTCTAGCAATATTTACGTGCACTGAGTCTTGTACACCTAAAAATGGATATAGTATAGAATATTTATGGAAGCAAGATATCGTAGAAGAGAACTCGGACACTGTCTCACAGAACAACAGTATCGTGTAAATAAAATTAACGTATATATAAAATATAATAAAGGTAAAACAATCTACCAAAAAAACAATTTATTCCAGCCATTCAAAAAGTAATACATGATTTGGAAACACTAATCAAATTAAATCATTAGCAAATTATGTCACCCCATAGTTAACAGACATTACGCACGTACAATTAACACAATTACTTAAAAATAGAAAACTAAACGAACCCATTATTTTATAAATAAAGCACTATTTTAATTCGTTTATCCCAGATCAACCAGATCAAACTTTTCAAACAAACCGCGCGTCAACAATTTGCAAGAACGGAAAAGCAGAGCTTATTTTGCAATACTGTCAAATATAACAAGTCTGAAACTGCGAAATGAGAAACGAAATGGATTCCATTATCACTGTAAGGAGCTATAAGTTACTCAAAATACTTTCTTTCTGAACTTGTATAAACTTGAACAAATATGTAGTTCATAAATTTTCACAAAATCGTAAAATAAAAGTAAAGATACGGTAACGTCACGCTTGTAAAATAGTAGATTTGCTACATTATTATCAGTCGTTTATAATTCGAATCGTATTTTAATGAAAAAAAAAACAATTCATAATTCAATTAAAAATCACGCGATGTTGTTGTTTATGACTTATCTATTGCGTATCCCGCACTTAATATCATGATATAAAAAATATATGAGTTATATCTACCGCGTGCAATCACACTGATAGTAATGTAAAAATACAATTGTTTTTCATCGGATTTCATAAAACCTCTTTAATAGAAGAGAACTTCAGTCGATGTGTATAAATTAGTGCATTGATACGTTACAGATAAGTTATAGTCAATTTTCCAAACATTACGATTAGTATATCTCTGTTCATAATTTGATCACTCTTTAACTTATCTACCAACTATACGCGTATTCTACGCATAATTCTTTCCTTATAATTTAATAGTTATTAGTAGCTTGTTAGAAAACCCTGATACGTAGAAATCACATTTCGTTGTAATTAGAGCTAATTAATCCTTAAATATAATAATACCCTTGGAATCCGCATAGAAATTATACGTTCATTGAAGATAATATATTCGCGCTATCTCGACAAAATTGTTTGAAGGCCTTCAAGGTAACAGTTTGCACAGCTTTCGTTAAATTATGCGACAGATCGGATGGATCTTGAACGCAGAGCGGAGAATCGGTGCGAAAATATTCTGGTTTTTTGGATTTCTGTAAATCACTGACGTAAGCTGCCATTTCCTTCGGCAACTTATCTGGTTTTACAAATGCCTTTTTGGACAATTCACAGCCCATCAGCGGACAAACTATGTTGTCCATGTAATTAAAGTTTGCGTAATAATCGAAGAATCCTAGTAGCGACTTGGAAACAGATTCCGTGGATGCCAGCTTATTTTGAGAACTAGCAATATCACTCTTCCAGTCTGTAACCAGTTTTAATTACAAGGTACATAATTATGCCATAACCCAACTGTGGGTTCACCCCGGAATGGGACTTACCATTGACACACTTGAATATATTTTCACTTTCTAATAGTTCTGAATAGCTTGGAAAATGAACTTTTACTTGCAGATAAAATAGGACAAGCCACACGAGTGTGAAACTTGTTATACCGTGTGTTCCCGGTAAATCGCAATACTGTAACCACTTTTTAAGGAATAATATTAATTTGCGACCTAATGGATATACATCATTGAAAGACCTGCAAATTGAAAACTTGAAAATAACGCACAGAGAGCCCTGCTTAACTCAAGACCTACACTATCAAATATCATCGCTTGAAGATGAGATACGATACCGTATGAATTTAGAATTCCTGTAGCCGCGTTTACTCGTAATGGAAATGTCACACTCTACACCTGTAGATATATATTTTGACTTAATTATCGGAGTTCTACTTTGCGACACTACTTCTTTCACCATCCATTGATCTTTTTGTTTTTGCAAAACTTGTGCAATTTGCACAAGATGTGTGCGAGAATTCACAGCCGTTTCACAAATACCTTTTGCCATACAAATTTGAGTTATTCAACAGGCTGACTGATTAAAAGTAGGAGCAAATAGTTTTTTTTTACATATTCATTATCATTATTTGACTTACCACAATCAAGATATATATCCAAGTCACTATCAAGAAATCCTAAGCCAGTAACCCGTGAGCCAAAGAAAGACACTTTTAAATTCGGATACATGGCCCTCAAACTATTGTTTAGAGATCTTTTTACTTTCTTTGGTGTTTCGTCATTCATGAATACATCCTCGGTTAGTTGAATTAAATTATTAAGAGTTTTATCAACATTCATCAGCAATTTCTCAACACACTGTGGAAGACTCTTGATTGCAAAGAATTTGGTTTTTACTAAATACTTGTGCATGTTTGCAGAACAATGCATTCCATAAGAATCTTTATAACACAACCATAAAGTAGCACATGGTGTGCAAAAATCAAATTTACAGGAATCACCATCCTTATTGTGAACTTTACTAACATGCTCCATAAATTCAATATTGTAATTGAAACTACTATTGCATGGAATACAACAAAATCTGTAGATACTATACCAACGTGTATCAATTTCTTTAAACATGGAAGAGAAAGTGTCATCAATCTTTTTTTTCAATTCTGCATGCTTGGTTTTATGCAAACTACTACTAACATGTGCAAGAATTTTTTTGGGATCATCTATAGGTCTCTTACAAGGGTAGCACTTTATCCAGTTCTCCGACATCCTTTTCATATATTCCCCTAACAATTGGTTCTTGGAATCATCGTTTTCCATCAAGCATACCTTATGTTCATGGTTTATGTTATGCAGATGTTCATAAAGCGTTTGTATTTCGTTTGAAACAATTTCATTGCAAGCCAAACAGTAAAAACTGTTTTTGGTTTGTGGCACAAATACTTTATATGTTGATTTTAAACGTAAGAGTTCTGCTGTATTGTTGGAGTAAATTTTATCGATGAGTTCAAAATACCTTAGACTGCATGGTTTATTTAAACGTTTTGGCAATGTTTGATGATCACGTTCATGACTCTTTGCTATGTTCAATGTATGACGTACTGGCGACATACATAAGTATTTTCTAACGTCATCATGTACTTCCTTGGGTATGATCAATGTGGAACCAGTTTGGATTGTATGATCATCGCAGCGTGTTTCAATAGAAACTGAATCTTCCTTGTGTGGAGATGGCACTGTTTTAACACATTCTGCTTTACTATCACTTCCTCCAATAGATAACGTTGCTAATTTCGCCACTAGGGAAGTTTCCACACGACTGTCGTCTGGGTCAGGGAACAGGTCTGAGGCTGAATCACCTTCCTGCAAACGTTTTGAGGAAGAAAATAATAGTTTAATTAATGTGGACATGTGTCTTTTCCCACAGCAGTGTTGTATTAAATTATGATTTTTGCCTATTGTTGCTTTGCAGACAGCACAATAGTATAAAATGTGTTTTTCTACATTGGTAGCAAATTTGGTATGCAAAGCATAACATGATATGATGAGTTGTTCTGTGAAACGTGTACTGCGGTCTTCAACTTTAGATGCAATGGCAGTATATAGTGGAAATCTTGTTTTATCTTTGAGAGTAATATGTGCCATGGAAGTTGCAATTTCTGCAGTATTTCCATTATCGCCCTTCATATAGCACAAAACGCTTTTCAAATTTTCGAAATGCTGTTTTAAGCGTAGATGATTTCTCAGCTGGTTACATCCCGGAATTATTGACTTACAACAAAAACATTTAAATAAAATCTGGTTATCTTTCATAAGTTCCATAGAAGATTCTTTACTTATGTGTGAGACATCAGCCATATGTTGAATTAAGTTACTGATGTTGGATTGTAAGTTACATACGCCACAATAATAAAAATCTTCTTGGATAGTTATAACATTTTGACTATATTTATCATTTTTACATGTGTTAATATCCTGCATGGAATATTTAGTCTTATCAGTGTTGCCTAATGAAGATTCAATATTGGGTGTTACATTATCACTATTTAATGTGCCCATAAACACTAAAGATTTGTTACTTCCGTAATTTGTCCTACTATTGCTGTTGTGTAATCGATGTGTTTCTGTATCTGTTTCCTGTAGAAGTGTAATACTGGTTTTTTGAAAGGTATTTTGAGTTTCAGCCAAACATAACTTTTCATCCTTTGTGTTAATTTTGGAATCAACAGTTTCAGAATTATTTATATCTTTGTTACTTGCAATCTCTACATTTGTAAATTTACTCTGTAATTTGTTAATGTGATACTCTCCTATAATGTGTTGTAATGTGTCATGTACAGAGGGAAATCCTCTTTTACATACTGAGCATTCCAAATGTGTTCCAACCATTGTAATTGTACTGTCTTGGAGAAGGTGAAATTCTTGTTCCAAATTATTTTGTAAGATACTTGAAGATGTTTGAAATACGCCCTGGTTTTGGTGTGCATTCCTTGTTTGTTGTTTTGTTATTACTGTATTCATTAACATACTTTTATGCCGTTTTCCCTTGAAGTGATGAAATATATCATGCTGAGAGTGGAAGGACTTTTCACAAACTGTACATTTCAAATCCCTCAACCCAAGCGTTATAATTTTATTGTCCTGAGAAAGTTGAATTTCTTGCTCCAAGCTATTATTTAAGATATTTGTAGATGTTTCGGATGGGTCTTGCTTTTGTTCTGCCCTCTTTGTTTCAGAAAAATCTGACTTTCCTTTGAACATACTACATTCAGGATGGAGAGCTACAGTTTCTTTTATATTTTCTGTTTTGGCACTGTCCATTTCTTGTTTCATTATTCCTTTGTTGAACACATTCTTGTGGTTATTTTTCTTGATATGTTGCAATATGTTTTGCACAGACTGGAAAAGCCTTTCACAAACTATACATTTCAAACTCATTTGCCCAAAGGCTATAAGTTTACTGTCCCGAAGAATTTGTATTTCTTGTTCTGTGTTGTTATTTAATATATTTGCACATGTAGGTGGTACATTTTCTTTTTGTTCTGTCTTCTTCGTTTCAGGCATGGCTAACTTTCTTGTCTGCATACTGCTTGCAGACTGAACGCTTACAGATTCTTTTACATCTTCTGTGTTAACACTGTCCATTTCTTCTTTCATTATATCATCCTTTAAGTTACTATTGTGGTCTTTTGCATTGATATGGTACAACATATCGTATAGAGATTGATAGGATCTTTCACAAATTGTACATTTCAAATGTATCTGCCCAAGTGCTAGAAGCTCATTGTTCCGAAGAAGTTGAATTTCTTGTTCCGTACTATTACTTAATGTATCTGTTGATATTAGGGATATGCCTTGGTCTTCTGGTTTTCCTTTCCCTGTATTAACTTCAGATTGGACCGATATACTTGCTTTTACTTCTTTGGTTTTGGTACATTCCACTCTTTGTTTTACTTTGTTCTTTAGCGCCCTCCTGTGTTTTTTTCCATTGATGTGTTGAAATGCATTATTGAGAGATGGAAAATTTTTTTCACAAACTATACATTTCAAATAAAACTGCTCAATTATTATAATTTTATTGTCCCAATCAAATTGAAGTCTTTGCTTGGAATTATTTAACTTATGTATCTCTTGTATCATAGCATCGTCTTTGGCATCACACGCCAAATTTCTATCAAGCACAGCAAACTTTTCTTTTTGTGTATTACGTTTAGAACAATCAGTTTGTTTCATGTGCTCAGTATTAGTTTCTTTAGTATCGCGTTGCAGATTTTTGATATCAAACACTAATACATTATTGTTGAGACAATTCCCTTTAATCTGCAACAAAATATCATCCATGGAAGAAAAATATTCACTCCAAGGGGTATATCGCAAATAGGTCAGCTGATTTGCTCTTATAATTCCATTATTTACAAGCACCTCGTAATTTTCATGCGAACAGATTTCTAATTCTACCAGAAGTTGTGGAGAGCATATTTTATGATTTTTTTTGCATATTTTATGATTTTCTTTGCTTTGATTGTCTTGAATGTGGTATATGGCATCCTCCCAATTAGGAAGCACAGACATACACAAACCACAATAAGGCTGCCCATCACGCTTTGTTATGTTATGTTTGAAGAGTTTTTCAAACATTTCCATTGTTTTTAATTTTAAATCACTTGTAATCCATATGACCGATATAACGGATAATTGATCGCGTACATGTGTTACTATTGCACTTATGTAAAAAATAATTTTATATACGTCTTTTTACTGTTGTAAAATTAATATATAGTATCAGCTATATATCGCAATTACTGACAATTAATTCGCGGTTTATTACGTGTTTCTATTTTGCTCTTTATAGATGCCAGATCATCATCCCATTTTTAGGTCTATATTTACAAGTACCTTTTAAGTTTACGGCGATGTTAACACTTCTTCAGTAGATTCAGTCACTTTTCAAATCTGCAGATTTGCAGCTATTTATTTTTGTCCGATCGTAAACTTTGGCAAAACTTTGGCACTTCTCACTGTTTGGTTCGTATAGCCATACGTTCACATACGATTGCATACGATACATACGCATACGATCCAGCCGAAATCAATTCTCAAAATTTGTAAGACTGATAGATGGAGTACATACGCTTAGCGATTGACCCGTTTCAACGTTGATCAGTCATCAGTAATCGTTATGTTTACAACAGTTCGCAGATTTGAATATCACTGAACTTGACTTACTTCTCTTTGTCCGATAAATACCCAACGTCAGTATTTCGATTTTAAATTAATTCAATCGTTATACAGTTTGACATAGCAAGTGAAATAGATAATAGTTATACGCGTAATCTTTAGAGATAAAATGTAAGACGTAATATACAGAATAATTGAATCGTAGCAATTCTTACCGTCATTATGTATACGTATGCACAATGATATTGAAACGAGATATCTATAATAGTTTATGGTACTTCGAGGAAGTTTAACAATAGAGTATGTACGGCATTTGCACGGTAGTGATATCATATTACGGACAGACCAGGGGTTCCCCTTGTAAGTATCCCGTGACACGCGGCTATCAGTATGTGTTCTCAATTTAATCATTAGTCGACTAATTTAACTCTTTCGCAATCCAATCTGTGACGTTTCTGAATGAACTTCGTATTTTAAGAATTTCTTCACTTCTTTACTACCTCCAGAAGTGTAGAAACGTTCTATCTGGATATTCCAGAATAAAAGTTACAACACTTATGAATAAACTTGCGTCTTCGAGTAAGCATTTTTGTACTCCAATAGGCCTGGGCCTCTCCCAGCCTATCCGAACAGAATCGCATTGAGGGATTATAACTGATTATAACGCAAACGTGACAAATTATTGACAATATGGCTGTATGTTTTGTTTGAAAAAGACGCCCAAAGTTCTATGTATGGCATGCATCATGGATGTATTCCCGGTCACAAGAAACATTCTTCTAATCCTGCCACGGGATTCGCTAGAATTTTCGATGCTTTATCTTACCGTTATCCAACGTTACCGATTTGCAGTTTTCGGTTAAAATTCTTTGCGCGCATCCTTCGATTACAAAAGGAAAACATGTAAATAAAGCCAAATAATTGCCGGTAAAATTAGTAGATCATGATCTCGTTTGCAGGTTAAGGCGTAATTATTAGTCCCTTCTTAAGTACACTGATTAACGTAGTTCAATGGACTACCTATGTATATACATAGTACCACATACGGAAGTGACAGGAATTGCATTTAGTGGTATTATTTTACCTACGTGTCATGTACGTAAATCTAGTTTAACCGACGGTTTGAGAGTTTTAAAGGTCGCATCACGAATCCCGTTGATACTCCTTCGCATTGACGGTTAAAGGTATTAGAATTAAAGCAGTTTGTTTCCATTAATGAGATCCACGATTTTCTTGCTTTCACTGATTTAAATTGGGGTGTTTGAAAGCGCGTATAGTTTACTACCGTTTAAACCTGTCATAAACATATGCAACTTAACACTGCTGATATGCTTTTAATTGTCGTAATTATATATAATTATAATTGTTGATGTTGTTACTCCACAGTTGAATAATTATTTACATAAAAATACGATCAGTATGTCGTTATTTTTTTCATAAAAAGCTACAAACATCTCTATCAGCACATAGTGGTTTTAGTAACAGTGACAGGACAAGGCATAAGAACCCGAAATATTCAATTTTCTTCAAAGACCCTCCAGGATTATTGAAATTTAACTGTGTTTATGTAATTTATTAGTGTGTAATTATATGTTGGTTTACACAAACTCTTTTCTTGCTTTTGACGATCCATATTGTTTAAACCATGTGAGCTTTTTGCAAACATAGTGTTATTAACCCAATATATTAAATTCCAGCAAGATGCGTCAGTTAAAGGGGAAGACGAAAGAAACAAATAAACAGAAAAAGGAGCGGAAAAAGGAATTCATGGAGAATAAACAACGTGTGTTCACGGTTGCATTGCCCACAGTGGTTGCAGTATTTGCCATAATAGCTGCATACATTTATGCGAAAACCCGTCCAAAAGTCACGGAGTATTAACTTCTCATGTGTATATCATTGATTGTTCAATCGAGAGGCAAAACAGAACATACAGTGTATTTTAAGAATGCTTAGACAGTTCCTTAATACATTGGTACGATTAAATAAGAATTATTTAAAGAAAGAGGTATGCTCAAATGCCTGGATAAAAAAGAGCATTTCATTCCTGTCTTTACATAATTAAATACAAATGTTAAGTATTAATCGTATGGCTCCTGAAAAATATTTTCTATGCTGGGAGAACTGGAATAACAAAGTATAAACACCGACTAAGCGCGACACTGAAGATGTTTTTAATATACGAAGGGAAAGTAAGGATATTTATATGATTATTGTAAAGTTGTGTTTAAATTTATATAAATTGCAATCCGTTGAATATTTTCAAAGTGATCTTACATAGCATAGCAAAGATTGACATTATCAGTGAATGGTGGTGCTGACATTAAATGCAATTCTGATTCTCTTGCATTTTGAATCCAAGAGGATTGATATTTTTCAACATGTAAACTCTATCTTATTTTGTAAATCATCTAACAACCACTTTTACTATTTTTAAATAAAAATTGAGAGAATTATTTTATAAAACATTTATGCCGTAAACATGGGTCCAAAGTAATGTTAAAATATATCTGTTATATTTATATAGCATACTCTGGTACATTGTATTTCTCCTCCTTCCTTTATTAACCATCATATTGCTAATTTAGTTTAATTTTTTAGGTGATAAGATGCTCCCGTAAAACGTACATAATTTATATTTACGGTGGCCATCCGTTCTCCAGTTTATGATACTGCATTTCAAATTTTTCGTAAACAGTTTTTACCCTGGAATTTACTTCAGAATTGTGTTTTATTTGCTTCAAAATAATATTTATCGTAATTGTAATCTATGTCACAAATTTCTCACGTATGAGAACCACTGTGATAAGTAGTTATACCAATAGGAAGCAAACACGTATACGGATAGTACATTGGTTTATACGGGCGCGTTGGCAACTTCAAACCACCGGCGTTAACTATTTCGTGAAACAATCTGTTATTATGTCCAAAATGTGGAACAATCAAATTTATTTTCCATTTGCTATTTTGACGATACTTACAATCTGCATAAGATTTATCGAAGGTATGCAATCATGCTTGTCGTAAGAAATTTATATAAAAAAATATGAAATCAATATTATTATTTTTGACATACGGCTCACAATTAAATTGAGTAAATACTGCGTTGCAGTATTCATTTTACATAAGTTTGATACATTTGTTAAAAGTCAGTGCCGAAAAACTTTACAATATTCGTTGAACTAACCTAATATTATCATGTTGACAAATTTTTTTAAAATAAATTTTTGAAGCAGCCTTTGAGTACCTAAACAAAATTGGTTTAATAAATAGATCTAATATCAATAAGATACAATGTCCTAACCTTATTCATATTTTCTTAAGTGAAATGCAAAGTACTCGCATTAACTATATCTCGTGAAATAGCAACACAATTTTTATCGCTCTAATATTGTGTATATCATACGCAGCGAAAGGTATGCAACAAGTCACATGCGGTTCTACAGTAAAGCTAATGAATGTAGAGTACAAAGTCAGACTACATTCTCATGATATAAAATATGGAAGTGGTAGCGGTCAGCAATCAGTGACTGGTATATCTGCTACAGAAGACGGCAATTCTTATTGGCTTGTTAAAGGCGAAACAAAGAAGCAATGTACCCGAGGGTATGTTATTAATGACAATAAAGAAGTTCAATTGAGGAATGAAATATTCGTTAATATTAGTACCAGCCGATGCAGTTAATATTCATTACTTGCTACAGTACACAATTGTAATAATTATCTACGATAGATTACCGATCGCATGCGGGGATATTATAAGACTGGAGCATGTAGTGACAAAAAAGAACCTTCACTCTCATCACGTTAGCTCGCCTCTTAGTGGTAAGCAAGAAATATCCGCTTATGGGGATAACAAAGGAGAAGGCGATAATGGAGATAATTGGCTCTTAGTATGCAATACCGAATTTTGGAAAAGAGATGAACCTGTAATCTTCAAGCATGTAGATACAGACACGTGAGTACTGTAATACTCCACATTTTTTACAAGATTCAAATTCTAATTTTATCTTTATTTATCATTGATTATGCGAGGAAGTACTCTCTCAAGTACTTAGAGATATTGTTGTCTTTCAGATATCTAGCAGTAAGCGGTAAAACATATAGTAACCCTATTAGTGGTCAAATCGAAGTTGTAGGAGACTATGCAATGAATAGTCCACATGTTCAGTGGATCACAATGGAAGGTGTATTCATTCATCCTAATGACTTTAAAGCGCAACATCACGCACATACAGAACTATGAAAGACCTTCCTTAAAGTGTGAAAACTTTCTACACGAAAGCCGATGGTGAGCAAATTCAAGTATATCGAATCATCAGTTTCCAAACTTAAGATATTTAAAGTTTGTAACATGTTCTTGATTTTATCGCAGGTCAGTCTCTGGTTGATCCGATATCCTATAAAAGAAGAAGGAACGATCTCCCAAAAAATGATGTAAGCCAATTTAATGCGTAACCAAAATCTGTGCGGAAATAGCCGTCACCTTTTCTTCCACTACAGGAATTTACAAAAAAGTCTTTCACAATAAGAAATATGTATTTCATGGTCAGTTATTTCAATGAATATAACGGTGACAACGTTGCCATTTTTATGATCTAACAAAAGAATGCTCAGTCATAGATGTGTAAAGATTTTAATATAAACTTTGCAGATGTTTGTCAATTTTTTACAGTTTCATAATTCCTGTTAGAAACTCAGTTTGGATGACTGTTTGCGCAAGTGTGTAAATGTATAAATGTGTTAACAATATTATATGTGATATTTATTACAATATAATACGGAATACGATGAAAGATGTGAATTGCATTTAGTTGATATGTACATTTTAATCATTTATTAACTTATGCAAGGTTATAATACATAAGAAACACTATATCCTTCAGTTACCGTACTTATTTCTAGTTTTATCTGTATATTCTCATCTGAGCTCACACCTCTTTTAGTTCATGTTTTCCATTAATCTCACGTGTTCCTATAATGCCTTTGTATGGAAAGATAATGTTCAACAGACCATAGCTACCAAAAATTTCCTTCAAAGTCTGCTTTCCTGATGCATTTACGTATCGCTGTTTATTCATTATACTGCTATGTAATTTCCATGTTCCATATACTAAACAAATACACAAGAGAGAAACTAAAGCATCAAACATTGTTACTAGTAGTATATAAGAGTTCTCTTGTGAGTTCAACAACCTGACAAGAGCAACAGGAAAACAGAAATTTAAAAAAATGTTAGTAGTACCTGTGTCTGGTTTCATTACACGATTAATATTTTCATACAAATATGGCCCCAGAGTACATAATGAGTAAATGCATGTTAATGAGACATAAAAACAGAATAAAACAAAATTGCCTATATTCTGCCGCAAAATGCAAGTACCTAAGAAGAAACAATGATGATCCCGAAAATGAAAGCACTTTTTGCAAACTGTACAATGTTGTGTTGGCTTACACGTATAACTATGGCACTTTTCACAATACCAGTACCTGGAGTCAATATTCAGATTTTGCTGCGCATTGCCTAGAAGTTTATTGTATATCAGCATATTGTTCCCAGTGTCTTTGATTTGCACAGTCGTTGTGTTACGACTTATTGCGTACACTGAATACCAATTCAGATATACTTGAATGGAAAAAAATATAAAAATCGCCGAAATTCTCTCATTAATATATGTTGTTACAATAATAACGATCACGCTATACAAGAACGCAACAACTGGGCATATTTTTATAGCAATTTTGAAAAATACTCTTATGTACTGCGCTTGTGACATGCCTCCCAATCCAATTTGCTAAATTTTTATTTTTCTTAAATTGTAATAAAATATTGTTCATAGAATTATTGCAAAGGCTGGTTATGTCTTGCTTGCTATATAAATTGTTTGCACTTCCATTGCTTTACCGAACGATAGTTTTATTCGTACGTTTACTGTTTTTCCTGAAAATTAACATATTCATACAAAATTTTTATACGTATATGATATTTGAAAGGATTGGCAACTTCCGTATACAAATATAGCATTGTAACCAATTTGATCAATTTTATTGATAATTTACCGGTACGTACATACTCTGAGGTTAGAAATGACTTTTCAAATGACGCTTACTGACCTTCACCATAATCCCAATGGTTCAATTGGGTTCAGTACTGAGACCTGTTCTTTTATGAAACCACTGTCGATGAATTACGCGGGTCAACAATGATTCTATGTCAGTGGTGCCCAATATTTTCTCCTTTTTATATTCTTCGTGAATTACATGCAGTCATGCAGTTGATTGTCAACGTGGACGCTGTTTTTACATACACTCGGTGGCTTGAGAATTGAGCACCGCTACAATTGAGATTCACTAACATACGTCGATGTCTGATAACGCGAATGGATAAAATCGGATTTTATAGACGTTACAAGTCTTCCCGCTGTTGGAAATTGTAATTATCTTTTATTACTTTCGTCGTTAAGTGATGTTGAACGTTAATAATTACGAAAATACACCGTAATATTATTGTTTATAAATATAAAATCTTTCTGAACAAATATAAATTTGTTTTCCTGTTGGTAGGAATTAATGAACAGAAAACTGAATAAAGTTCTAGTTATTACTTCTGTACTCCTTGGCCGGTTTTGCGACCCGTGTGAAACACTCCTTTTGGTGCACACGAAGGACCGAAAACAATGATCCAACATGCGACAGGGTCGCTGATAAGGGCATCAAAGGAGTAAAATCCGAGCCGCGGATACTGCTATCTACCACGATCGATCAAACGATCATTTCTTAAATTTTGTTTAGAATTTCCTACATACAACATTATTGCACCACCACTAAACATAAATGTTAGCGGGTTACATGTTAAATGAGTTATCCATTTCTAAATAAAACAAACTGCAGTTCTTCACTATCAAATTGGCTTACATTAAGAAATATATCGTCCTGTAAGAAACAATATCGCCTATCTAGCATTGAAGAAATTTCACAGGAGAGATAACATCTGTTACAAAACTTATATTTTGTTGATATATATACAAAAATGAATTTCAAGAACTTCAACATTATTTCTTTAACTACCGGTATTTTGCTCTAACTAAAAAATAGTGAACGGCGACGTTACGAAGCCATAAAAATTAAAATGTCTACTTCGCAAAAAGTGTCTGATGGGCGGTATTGTTCCTTACGGGATGATATGTAAGTTGTTTTAAAGACCGGTCATTTGACCGGGCACGGTAAGAATAGGTATACGATGAAGTGTAGGTAGGAATAGTATGAAACCCAGTATGTTGACCAGGTCTGCTGTAATATATAAAAATATGATAAAACTTAATTTACTTGTTTGGTAGAACTCCTTGTCATTAACAGAAAGATCATAACGTTTAACAGCTATACTTTCTTTATTTTCGCTATAAAACCACAAGTTTCTTAACGGTATGTCCTCTTACGTTAAAACATATCATTACGAGAAAAGTAGCAGCAGGTCTAACCTGTGTGTAGAAATCTATTACTTATATCTTTGATTAGTGTTCCCTAATCGCACTTTCCTTAGAATGCACCTAAATATAACGACGTAGTACACACAAGAGCGGAATTAATCAGATATAAACGTCTCAAAAAGGAAGGAAAGGGTTGAACTGTGCATTTTGAAAATTTATGGCGAAATAAAGAACTAAATGAATAATGAAATGTCTTGATGGATTCATTACATTATTTAAGTAACAATTCATTAAATAAATAAATTTGGTATAAAGTACGAATTATTCTTACTCTTTGAATGTCTCTACTGTATAAACGGTAAATAAATTTCTTTTTACCGGCGCTTTTATACATACTTTATACATCTTCCTACTATTCTATAGAGAATGTTTAATATGCACGAAATTTGTACACTCTGTTTTTTAATGGAAAAATGAATCTGTTACTTTTACCTTATCCACGATTACAAGTCGAGTTCTAAAGAAAGCACTGCGAGGTGTCGCTTTCAAGGATGTATTTATGAATTGAATACTTAAACAGGTAGCTATGAAACTATGTACAGGTATGCGTAATTGCGATAAGTAATTGCTACATCCATCCTGAGGAACGTGCAGGATACCTCTTACTAACTCCCGTCCGTACAACATTTGTTCCTGTTTAACAAGACATTCCCTTCAGTTATAAGCGACAACTCGTACTCAGTACAACTCCGTGAAACGAAATATTCTTGTTTCTTACAAATGGGTATTTACACATATTTTATATTACTATTTTGAAAGTTATTACATACTACATAAGATTATATATATGTTAGATCAAAATATACGAATTAATTGGCGTTATCTGCTCGTTTAAAAAAAATCAGTTTAAAGTTCTCTGACTCTTTTTTGCAGGTCTGAGTTGCACTGGAATATAATTTTCTTGAAGAGGCTTTGAAACGAGTAGCAAAATGTCGGAAAGATATGTAATTGATGCAACTTGCATGTTTAATTTGTGCACTTTTATGTTAATTGTTTGTATTGTTTTTCGCGAATATTAAACTTTCAATTTTTAAAAGACTACTACATAGTAACGCCAATTAATTCTTATATTTTTATCTAATTCAGTGATAGTCAACCTAGTCCCTACCGCCCACTAGTGGGCGATTCAAGTTTTTATAGTGGGCACTGCGGGGGTTGTTGTCCGTTATTACAAATGAAAAATGTCTAAATAACTGTATTGCACCTGCGCTAAATTGAGTTACCACTGCACTGGTGGGTGGTAACGAAATTTGACTATCAACAAACCTGTAAAAGTGGGCGGTAAGCGCAGAAAGGTTGACGACCCCTGATCTAATTGATTCCACGGCCAATTATTAATCTCGTTTTTTTATGTTTTTATATGTATATATGTACACATAATTATATGCCACTATAGGTACCACTTCGGACGGTACAGCCAAGCAAATTTAGGACCGTCATTTCCATGGTGTATTTTACCCACGTTGGATATTATCGAGCGTAGCCGTAGGCCCGCACTGCGGTTGAACCGCACTTGTCTTTAGAAGACGGAACCATCGGGTGATCAGACAGTCAGAGCTGAAAAGCAACCAAGAGCAGTGCGGGGACCACAGATTCACTCCCCACTTCAGTTTGAGACATTGCGTTAAGTGGATTTTGTAGGCGTAATTAATAAAGTTTGATAATTCTTGGAAATCGTTGTGTGGTATTCTTACGTGCTATCTTGCCTACCGATCCTGGCAATCCTGATTTTGAATACTTTAAACGACGAGCCAGCCCTCCGCATACCATGTGTGTGTATATATACATGCCAATGATACATATTAGGTATGTGTAACTTAGATCCAAATTACTATATAGCGTTCAATTATAAAAAATAATGTAATATAATACATTACATTATTTTTTAATAATGAGAGGCTATATATCAATTTGTATGTAAGTTCTGCATAGTTAATGTATATCTTTATTGTGTCTACTTTAAAAGCACGAAGTGTACAATTCTTGTAACAACTACTACATATTATACGCTATCACTTTAATCCGTAAGGGATTCTACCGTATTTTTTTAAAGAAACCACCCAATGTTTATAAAACTATACAAACAAGTTGCAGTATGATTCGTGAATGTTATCAAAATAGGCTACCTTAGTAAAAGGATGGTTGCGTAATCAGAGGACTTTGTAACAGTGGCGTAAGTGCCAAAAATTAATTTTCAGGACTTCCATTTTATTTGATGCTCAGACCATTTGCGACTTCGGTCTTGCAATAGCTATTATAGATTTGTTCTTTTAGATCATTTTTCCATGATGATGCAGCTCCAACTTCACGAAAGTTCCCCAATGGGCGCATTTTGCAGCCACAAGTCGTGTATAAAGTTATACAAATCGTCACTTACAGCCACCTGCGATAAACTTATTTCTCATTAAAAGTTTTCTTCCTTTACTGAAACACCACTCCTTTTAAACATTGATTATTCGCGTTATTATCATAGCATACCTTGTACGGTGTAGGATTTAAATTTCGTTTGAGATCATTCCGGAGCGCCTTTAGAGATTCTTGGACTCTGTTTCGTATTTCGTACAATCTAGGCAGGGGTTGACATAATTTACCACATTTCCAGTACACCTGCAAATTTACATTCACGTTCTGAATATTCATACAATGTTAAATTTACACTTTTAATTGACACATGCCGTTACTCCAATTGTCATATCATCCCAATGGAAAAACATTTCATTGGCTTTTAAAGATTCTAGAAAATCAGAGCAAAATCGGTGCAATTCCGTATATGTACCTTGTGCAATGCTTCTACGCGTGTCGGAATTACGTAGGCTCTTTTAGACTCCTGGAAAGGATGTCTGCAGAGTACCTTCTGCTTTATCTGCGGTACCTCCTCCGAAGACCTCTGCAAGAGGTCAATTAATGCATAGCCATCCGCGCCGTATAATCTGTACGCATCTTTTTTCCCGGGTATTGTTACTTTTCCCACATCTTGACTGAGTTTGATTCTTGGTTGCCCATTGATTTCAACCATTTTATAAACGCATCCTAACGCTGGTTGCCTCTGACACGTCACCAAGTGCGTACCGATTCCAAAGCAGTCAATTTTGTGACTCTGCGAAACACATAGGTCCTTAAAAAATATGGACGAAGGGATGGAAAACCAGAGGTGTATTTTATAACAATTTACCTGCTCGTTCAAACTTAAGATAGTTTCTTCATTGATGTCATTCGACGCACAGATTGTTAGCTTTGCAAACCAAGGTATATCGTACTTTGCGGCGATCCTTTCAAAAATGTCCCTCGCCGCGTTACTCAGATACGCCAAATCACCACTGTCGATACGAATACCAATCGCTTTATAACCCAAGTCATTTAAAGCCAGCGCCACAGCACAAAAATTTATAAGGCCGCTTCTGTTCACAGAAATAATTTGTACATTACTTGAGTTAACGGAGTTATAAAGTATATGGAAGAAATGGGATGTCACTTTGTTATTAATTAAACATGCATATGTACATATACCGCAAAAAATTCAATTAGATTGAGGTCTAGAAATCCTCAAGCTGGACAATACAGATTTATTTCAACAATACTTGCACAGTTACTTTTATAAAATGTTTGAAAATTCTACAGCTACACTACATTTAAACGTATTTTTTATGAATCAAGAAAGATATGATTCCAAATTAATTCTTAAGTAGTTGTGTACTGTGTCATAATCTAGCGGTAACATTGGAATTGCAATATGTCATCATTGCAAATATTTGATTACACAACTTTTTGATATTTATACATGAACTGAAAACTTGCAGAAGAACCATGAAAAAACATTACTCAATTATTAAAATAAAAACAGATTAATTGTATTAGAGATTCTTCTCACCTGCATGTGATTACTCAAGAGTTAACAGCAGTATGAATAAGGTCTTATTTTTATTACGAAATGCGTACTATCTATTATTAATTTTATAGCGATATGTATACATTTCTCGTTAATAATTTTAGTCGGCAGTGGCGAACATTTTTTTGGTAATTGTATGTCTATATCTCAACGAATTTTGCACATGAAATTCGAACACACGATTGTTAGTGTTCATAGATTGGTAGTATAGAGGCCACCGATTTAAAATTAAATAATAATTTCATTCTTAAAGACATTCAAGGACCTAATAAGCTAAATTGCGGAACGAATTCTGGTCGTTTGAAACGAATGCAATCTTGTTTTCCATATTATTAATTTATTTTGTTTCAAACAAAAGGTACGATTTATCAGATTTTCTTTTTTAACACGAATGTCTCCGTGTTAATGACTGTTTAGTTAAAGGGCTGAATTGGGAAGGGACTATATAAGGTCTGACATTTACAACAATAGTGGTGCAGAAATATCGAAAGGCTCTAACGTACTAAATTTACTCGCTCCATGACTGCCGCCTTGCAATTGTAAAATGACGCAATGAAAAGTATAGAATTCGTAATTTGCCTGCTTTACAAAATGTTCATTCTCATTATTTTTTACATTTAGAAAAGGATATTCGATAGTTTCTCATTTTTGTGCAGTTTTATGCGTAAATTGTGTATGATTCATCCATGTTAATGTTACGCAGCCTAGACAAATTTAATGTTTTATTAAATGTAAATTTTGATATGAAACGATCCGTTATTTAACGAAATGCAATGACTGAATTTTTCGTGCATCACAAAAGTTTGAAAAGCTTGAAGTACGAGATCTAACGGCCAACCAAACGTTGTATCCTGCAAAGCAGACAAACGAGATAATATCGTACCTCACATAGAGGTCACCCAATTCGCCTCGTCTTAAAAAGCCATTCTTGCAATGCGAAGTCGATTCTGATATAATCGGATTGTTTCTCACGCCATTTTGAGTGTGTGTATTGGACCCATTTGTTAGAAGACTATTCTTTACATTTAGGCTGGCCAGACGTGCCTGTCTCTTGGCTGACACTTCAATGCTACAAACACACTTCTGTTAGGCTGCAGTGTGTATATATATTTCATCATACCTGCTCCATGACTATACATAATCAGAATTATTGGTGCATTTTCCGAATGTAATTATTCTTTGTACTCCCCCGATCTTTTTTTTAAATAAAATCTGTGGGTGGATTATCTTGTGACTTTGTCTGCACAATATTGTCCAATATGCATCGCAATAATAATATTAGACATATTAGTATGTATGTTACAAGGATGTAATAAACAACCAATATACATGATACTAGCGTAAACGTGCAATACACTTTCTCGACTATTATAACAGCTGGCAATATAAACAAGTGAATTGCTTCTGTTATGAAAAAAATCCTTCTGAGTACTATACATCAAGTAATAATAGTTGAAGTAGAACTGGAATGTTCGTTGCCGACAATTTACCAACCGAAAATCCACCGCCTGGCAAATTTATACCATGGAAACTTCAGAGTAACAATAAAAGATATTATAATTGTTGATGCACTGAAATGCACTGTTTTATAAATGAACATGTACAATACATCGACAATTATAACAATTTTATTACTGTGGTAACAAAATTTGTCCTGTGGTAAATTATTTGTCAGTAAATTTTCTTGAAGCAAATTCTTAAGAAACTTAGAGAATAAATTTTAAGTCTTTTGAAACATCTTCAAATGTGCACATTATATACAACGACAATTACGTCAGAATTTCTCTACTGCTTTATACACATGCAAACAAATTACAATATCAAAGTTTAATGGATAGCATATACTCTACAAAGCTTGTACATCGTTAAATTACAATTAATGAGATGTTCAGCGGATAAATACAGATCATGAGAAGCACACTGCACACTGTGTTAATTTAGCTAGCAGTGACACAGAACACAGAAGTGCGTATTTGAATAAAAGTACAAAGATAGAATTGGAAATAATCAAGCATTGATACATGCCTATAAATTACAAAGACAGATTATCCATCTACAGTGAAGCTAAGTACAGAAAGAAAGAAGGAAATGGAAAAGTAATTAATGCATCCAATAATAATAAAGTGTAACATGTATGGACATGTTTGACAGAAGGTTATATAACTACGAAAAAGTCTAACTAAAACAGAAAGAACTTTACATTAAATGAGCATAATATTATACCTTTTCACATCGTACGTGTCTACAAGAGCCGTAAATCGTTCAGGGAAAGCAATGGCGTAACTAATTAAAGCAGCTAATTCTCCACTAGAAGCCTCAGAAACTATTGTTCCTACATCAGTTGCAATGGAATCCCGATGCTTGCAAGCTAGCTCCAGCACATCAAACACCTCTCCCGTTTGTTTATGCTCCAAGGTCTAAACAGAAATGAGAAATTTGGGAGAAGTCATCCCAAAACATATCGTCCAATCAAATTACCTTATTACTGTTACTCTAGTACTTACTTTTGATTGTAGATCATTGATGCTGGTAAATGATGTGATATACGCATGTGCGTGTGTACCACAGACAGGAATATCGTACAGTTTTCCTGCCAGTACATTGCTAGTACCATCAAAGCCACCTAGAATGTAATAATTTGATTGTAAATTCTTAGAGAGAGCTTGTAAGTTTCATAAAAAATAGTATTATGTATCTTTTCAGAATCTTTAAATATAATGCGATACAATAACTTTCTTTTGAAATGGTTGTCGAATAAATTTTCATGGTTGTTCGCAGTTCACAGATAGAAATTGAAAATATTTTAATCTACCAGTATCTGGCATTCTACATAAGAAAATTATAAAAACATATTCTCCAGAATACCATCATTTATACACAGATATATGGTACATTTCAACAATTATATACACACAAAAAAATATATATATATATACGTATATATATATGTATATATATTTAACCTGACCCCTTAAACTGTTACTCATCACCTAGGCAGTACTGCCTGTTACAGGATGGTACAGCTTATTGATTCTGATTGAATAAAATTGTTAAATAGGTGTCATGATGGAGTAATAGTACCTTATATATATGTATGTTAAACCATCTTTTTAATATAATACATGACGCAAAAGTAAACAGCAATTAACTCAATCTTCTTCATTCCTCAGAAAGGAAATTTCTTGAATTAATAAAAGAAACCCGAATACAGAAATGAAAGATAGAGAAGGGGTGCATGAAGATCTTTACCAATGTAGCTGTATTTAGATGCGCTCAATCCGCCGTCGGGCCCCTGAGCTCTTCGAAGCCCAAATTCGAGTAGCGTTATGTTCTTTCCAGCAACCATACGATACCTGGCTGCATTAGTTGCCATTAAGCTTGCATAGTTAACTAACGTTAACAGTGTTGTTTCCAAAAGTTGTACCATTATTAATGGACCTTCTACTCTTATTAATGGTATTCTGCATAACATATCAATTTGCATTGAGCTTTTAACTTATTATGGTATCATGTTTCATGAAATGTCGATAAGTATTCGAACATGAACTTTATCCGCTGTCTTAAGAGCAAGAAAAAATTTCCTAAACGATGACAACGATGATGACGGTTAACATAGTGAAATAATGTCTGTATAATTCATACAGTTTCTATATTATCTTTGCTAACCTTGGGAAAGCAACGGAACCTTCTTCCATAGCATATATTGTTACATCTTTTGGTGTAAGGTTTTTCAGGTATTCAAAGAAACTTTGATCGACCGATGCGGGCATGGTTGACTTCAGGTACTTAATGTCTACGTAATAAATGTTTAATATAGTTTTCTGTTAACAACCACTGTTATGACACGAATATAAAGCAAAATGAAAAAGCATGTCACAAATAATGGATTTTTAATAGCTGTTGCAGATATACATACCACTGCACGAATAATGGAATTTTTCTAGGAACTTCAAACATTCTTCTAGACCGGCAAATATGGTAAACTCTCCTTGGAAAGGATTTTTACGAAAATATAAATCAAACACAGCACGATCGTTCATTTTACCACTTTTCCAATAGGCATATGCCATTGTTATTTGGTATAAATCTGAAATGAATTGTGAAGTAATTATGTTTACAAATCAAGTAGTATAAACAAAAATCATTACATCCCATTAACAGGCACTTTATCCTTCACACTTTAAATATTTTAGTCAAACATTCTAATATAATATTACAACATAATATATATATTAAATTATTTGAATATTCGTGTTTCAATCATCAAACTAGCACCAGTATAATATAAAATTACATAGTACGATATACAAAGAAACCGTAATACGAAACTTTTGAAATCATGAACGAGTACTTTCATCATCAGCAATAATAAGAGTCCTGATATTTACGACAAAAAATGCATGATTCAATGAGTCAACAAATTGAATGGAAATAAGTGTGTATGAACGTCAGCAAAAAAAGAGAGGCCCATGCACTGGGCTACTCGCTACAATCAGTTCGCGCGGTAAATATTTTGAAATGTTTTGTATTGTATTTTGAAGTGATGTTACGTGATTGTTGTAATAAGTTCGATAACTATATAGGGGACAATGTATATAGTACTCTAACCACGCGTTTACAGGTTAGTTTCACTTTCATTGCTTTCCAGCAATTCGTCGGGATACTGTCGAAATACACAGTTTGAAATACCTGTCAAAAGTGGCTGAACGATGCAATTTTGCTGTGAGTGATGCCATGTTTCGGCCTCGTCGTCTGACATTGCTGCACTTCTGATATTTCGCGGGCCGTCACGAGAATTTGAGAAATCAAAAAGAAACTGTCTATGTCGTGTCGCCGGGAAAGAACGAGAGAATGTGAGCGACGGAAAGGGATACCGAGAGAGAAAGAGAGAAAGGGAAGAATAAAGAAGGGAAAGAGAGAAAAAAGGAAAAGGGGGGCGTGTAGTTGGGTAGATAACTCAACGACAATGACAATCAACCGAACGTCGTTACCGACGAATGCCGACGAACTAGCATGTTTCGTCGGTGAACTCCGTAATATACGTTCCCCGTGTACCCGCGAAATCGATAGGAACGTTTGAAGGACGTTACGAACGACACAGCCTGTTATTCCGCCAATCCCACCAATAGTAAAGAAGCTTCTTAAAAAATTACTAGCCGCGGCCCACAAGTTATCATCGCGAAGGTTTGGCCACGTGAAACGCGAGGAACGCGTTAGCGATCGTTCGTACCAGGATCCAATCCCTGCCATTTCTTCTTTTTCTTCTTCTATTACTTTGAACGTCTCCTCTCTGCTTTCCAGGCTCGTTATAGATCTTATAGATCGCAGTAATTAATTATTATTTTTTTTTTTAATGAATATTCTGTGATCGGTTTATAACGTGTCAACTTGGAAAGAATCCAATTTAGTCGATATTGCAGAAACTACAGATTTCGGAGCGAATACACAGGAATTGTAAAAATTATATTAATAAAGCATTAGAAAAGTATCTGTTTTATTTCTTCCTTCACTAATGTTGTATTCTTTTTACACGTAATGTAAAGAAAACTACTCATGAATTAGAGTGCAATAAACATATGCTTATATATATATATATATATATATATTGTAATTGTATTACGCTTCGGGACAATCATCATTGGATATTTGGGAGTCTAGACGTAGTTAATGCGATGTATGCGTTAGTCTTATTAATGTTGGAACGAAATCAACCTACTTATTTTTAATTACTTGACTTGTGCGTGATCCAGTGACAATACCAATAACACCGATAACGCTAACAGTTTGCATGTATTACAATCACTCTACCTTAGATTACTCAGCCGAAAGGCAACAGCTATTAGACATATATGTATATTAGAAAAACTCAATTTTCTCGCATAACCAACGCGAAGAACCAAATTGTAAGGTCATTGCTTTTAACTCGCATGTTCGACGATATTAAATGATGTACACGTGTATCTACAATTGTAAGATAAGTTCTGCAAGTAATTTTCAATATCACTGCATGATAAATAGATCCAGCAATCATCGTCGAGATTCCATGAGTGAATACGTAAGATTTATCCCTCTCTTATGCCCGCCTTGCTACGTCTTGCGTTTTTTATTTCATAGTCTTATTGCGTCAACGCTGCAGCACTACAGAAAGTGTAATAATAGTGGATGATTAGAGGATAAACTTCGATTAAACTGTATATCGTTAGGGGCAACACGTTCGTACAGGACGACCTTGCTGTAATAATACGGCATTGCAGTTGTTCTTCTTCCTTTAACGTGTAAAACTTTCGAAATATATAGAAAATTATCGTGGAACTTGTTTAACTATCGACTATGTTGCCCCCACCTACTTTCTCTCTGTTAAAGGGGCGAATTATATGTCAGAATAGACTGTCATGATATGTACGATTCGCGTAGGGCCAGTCATGATGATGAAAATACAAAATTTCTTCTTCGTTCTTGCTAACTTTTCTGAGCTGGACTCTTATGAAAGAAAAATTGTATTTCACAAAATATCAGACATTGATATATCTGTGCTTTTTTCGAATATTATGGTGAAAACGCTAAGCGCGGCGAAGTGCCTTTATTTAAAGTTAATACATTGGTCAGGAAGTTATAATTGCGTAACGTCGACCGTATTTTTTAAACAATTATGTACAATTAATACTTTGACGCAATAAGTACCTACATTCATTTAACAAAGATGTGTGTAAACGCCGATAAAGTTACGCAAGAGAACGAGTGCCCTCATGCCAATTGAACCCCCGAAATGCAATAAACGAAAAAAAAACATAATAACGTTGACCCGCAACAACGCTTGACATGCGCCGAACATTAAACCCCTGTCATTTGTTTAGTCGATTTTTGCGCAACTCGGGCTGTGAGACATGATTTTGGGTAGATGTTTCTTTAAACATTACGGCCGGTAAAAGCAAGCGTTATCGTGCAATTAAACTTTTTATGAAACATCAAAATTTTGTTATCAAGTGCTATCCACTGCCTATAATTGATAAAAGGTCATTAAATCATGTTTTATAAATTTTCTGCCGACAAAAAAGTACTGCGTGTAATGTTTGAGATCCACATATTTACACGCATGCCCGCTCGTAGTACACAAAAATAAGAGAAATTCCATAAGTTTGTTTTTAATACAGAACACACAAATAATGGGCCACTTATCACTGCGAAACGCACTACACCCAAAGTTCTTAGGATGAAAGACTTATTCGATCAAAGAGAACGCAGCGTAATTATGCTTGTTAATTTGGACACAGAAATAGGTCAATCGCGATTCCAAATTATCAGTAAAAGATCCGAACTTTCTTTACCACTGCCGAACGAAAGTGGGAAGGAGGAAAGTTTCCCTTGCGGGGTTGTGATTGGCAATTAATAGCGCGGCAGAATCTCAAATTTTTATTCAATTGTATTCGACGGGAGAGAAAGGAATAAGTGCAATCTATTTCAGGCGCTGAGTCAGTCCCCCCCCCCCAGTGTCTTGCACATGAGAACCGTGTGCGAAGGGGTCAGGCCAATGAACGGCGTCATCCTCTCTTTTCAAGCTACATTCGTAACGCGAAAACAGCCGGTTAATGTCTTCGAGGGTATTTGCGCAATCGAGAAGTTCTTCTTGAGTCGGCAATGTTTACCACTTTAATGCCTAATACCATCATGTTTCATTCGTACTACAAAATTCAATACGTGCCATGTTTCAATATCAAGATAGATTTTTGTCGGAGTAATAACGGTACAGCGAAATTTTCATCAATCGCTTTCAGATGCACTGATATAACGCCGGGAATTAGTATTTTAGCACATATATGGGTGTGCATTCTTTCTCAATAAATGTATGCTGTTGCCATTTTGGCGTATATTTCTGTCAAAGTATAATGCGATAATATCGTTATCTGAATCATATTTTTTGAATCTTTTTTTGCGCCTTTTATCTCTCGTCAGAGCTCTTGGGTTGCGTGCCCTATTGGCTCACTCTTGTTACGGCGCTGTAATATTTTCGAGGAAATTCTCTCCTTTTTTCGCAGCCTTATGCGCTCTTTCTCTTTCTCTGTTTGTTAAGCATGTACTACATTGTACACATTTTGAAGCTTATCTGTAATTGTATATCATGACTGCGGCGTAAAGAAATGAAAGATAACAGGCAATATCGTATCGATCCATATGTATGACAATTAACATTGCTATACTAGTTTCTCGAAGTAGGTGCGATGCGATAACGACACGATAACGTTAAAGAATAAACGGGGAAAAGTGTGGATACTCGGGTTTTATACAATTATTTTATTAAGTGTGACAATTGATATTATCGATAAATCGTACCTCAATTCTACAAATAACCATCCAGTATTTATCTGCTGAAATACGCTATATTAGTTTCCTGCATTACTGGCACTTCTGAGATATTGTTAATTACTAGTCAAACACTAGTTGTCTTTGTTATGTGGACTTTAAAAAAATACTCAATTTTTGACTCCCTATGTGACAGAGCTGAGCACACACTTTAAAACGAGACGGTATCCTAAATATATGTAAAAGACTTAACGGATCTGCATCGACAATTGAAGAAAATATTTATCGTTTTCCAATATTGTGTGGCTAAACATTACAAGAGTAATAATCGAAAGAAAAAAATAAAACATAAAAAGATATTTTATTTCGAAATGAGAATTAAACTTAATTTGCTCATCGCTGCTCTAAGAACTAGGTGTAAAGATTGAGCCAGAAAATTCGGACCGTGATCGATCGATTATCTTTCTTCTTTTTTTTTTTATCAAAAATTGATTATTTTTGTGATATACCATTACTATCTTTCTATAATAACTATGGAACTGGCAAGCGTCCGCAAAAACTTAATCGCAAAATATACGATTGTATTTCTAATAAGCTGGAGTGACCATACGTTGAACACCATACATACTTTCTGGCCACCTCGTTCACCTATTCCCAAATACAGATATAAACCAAACATCCTCTTTCTCTTAGCACTTCTTTAAAATTGCCAGATTTTTATTTGATCGTTTCTAACTTCAAGTAAATTTTAATTTTTGTTTGTATCACTCGCGGGTAGTTTTGAAAGCAGCAATGGAGTTTCCATTCTGTTTCCTTTGACAATCGAGAGTTAAAAAAGGTTTGCTATTTCGAAAAATTCGTTATATCGTAATTTTACCCCTACCGAATTGGACCGCAATAAATGCATTCATTATTTGCGATAAGATTGAATCAAGTCAGAATGCTGATTTGAGTATTAGAGTTACTCCTACATCCTTCATTTCATTTTTAATGGATCTCAGTTTTCTCGAATGGAGACCTGGTCACTCTCCTACACTAATGCGGCAATGTGGTTACATATGGTTTTCCTGTCGTACTTTAAGTGCTACTTATTGGTTGCGTGTCTGTCTTCGTGCATTTTTCCGTGGTTTATTCGTCCTCGTACAACTTTCCTCTTTCTTGGACTATGATAGCACGTGTGTGAAGGTGTACGTTATAAGGAAGCACAGACTATTATCTACAGTTACACGGCCCCTCTAATCTTATCTAAAAATTTCCTAAAGCTACTCAGACTTTAGTTAACATTTACGTCATTATAGTCCTGGTTAAAAGAATAACATTATGATCATTCGTAACATCAGCTACAGCCTCTACGTCATTTATATTTAATTAATACTGCATTTAAATGGACTAGATTCCTTTTTCTTCGCGGCGCACGTTCATCGATATCGTATATAATACTATATCCTTACATTTACGTTACCGCTAATTTGACACAGAATTTTCGTATACAGTCTTAGACGTTACTTATGATGATGTTGTTCGTATTGTGCTAAAAATATGTCCCAAGCTACAAAACTTTTTTTCAATTTTTAGAACGTCTTTTCTCTTTTTTGTTTTCCATCCTTTGGTTTCTTTTGGTCTCATCACTGCTCCCCATACGCATACTCTATGAAATATTTCCTGTTAAACAGCTGTCGCATCGGTGAACAAAATTACAGGCGATCTGTTTAGAACCTCGTTGTCACCCAAATGCAACTACAATTGACAAAAAATAAAATGGTGTCGTATAATGACTCAACAGTTCGACACGATATAATCGTAAACTAAATATCAAATAATTCTCAACGCTTTAAGTTTTATTAACCCTTTATATCTTTATGCTTCCTGAGAAACACTAATCCGCGGCTGTTACTTAAAAATACTGTATATTATGTTTACTAAGTATTTTAGTATAATAAAAAAAATATCATTGATTTATCGGTCATATTTAAATGCTTCAAAAAGTATACCAGTTCAGAGAAAAAATTCAGAGTGCAAAGGGTTAACGTAACGTCAGCAATTAGCTTTACTTTTACCCCCCTTCCTTGAATGCCTATGTTTACTTGTTTTTTTAGTACTCAACCCATCGGAGCACAAATTAATGTGCATTTGTTCTCTATAGGGCTGTCAACAGTGTTTGTTTCTACATATGTATATCTAAAATACAAGGGGTTGCGGTTAAAAATTTTAAGGCTCGATGGTGTGTCCAATATTAGTACGAATGTGTACCGATGGGTTAATTGGTGGTAGCTCTAAAATTATTAATACTGTACTTCAACTGATAACGTCAGTTATATCGTTAACAATAACGATTTAACGAAGTCAAACCTTATACGCAAAGTAAAATGACTATTATCTACAATTTCACGCGTTGCAAGTTTCGTCAAATTGCGTCTAATTATAGTATCCCTATCTTTATGACGAAGAATAACGCACACAAGTGAAATATAGATAAACGAGTAAAAAATACGAGTTTCTTATACCAGTTAGGAAATTTAAAATCTATCGTTATTATCACTTGTACCATATGCACGTCAAAAAATAATAATGACTAAATTCATCAACAACGATGGAAGTACATGTCGGCCAACATCAATGAGATACAAAATTAAAAAAAATATATATTTATCTGTCTGCCTCTATTGCGTGTAAAGAAGATCTATTCGTGTAAAACGGGCAAACAACTGAATGCTTTTTTCAACAATAACAATAACATACCTAAGACTAAGTATAAATAAGTTAAACAATAAATCATAGAAAAGTTCAGCTGTCCCTCGCGTTAGCACCATTTAATGTTCAAACCTAAAGCTCGTTCTTTTTCTGTAATGCCTAATGCTTCTTATAAGTTTACACCCATTCTTCGTACCGACTACCCATGGTTCATCTCATCAAATCCGCCGCTCTTTGTCTATCCCGGTGTACTTCGCGCGGATGCATTCTCTTACGGTGCGAGAAACAATTTCCGGAGCTCGCAAAAGCTTTTGGACAATAAGGACACTGATAAGGCCTTGCACCTGTATGTTGATTTATGTGAAACTTCAAGTCCTGATTTCTCTTGAAAGTTTTATCACATAGTGGACACGCGTGAGGCCTCAAGTCGGAATGCGTTATACTGTGAGCGCGCAACGTAGAATTTGTCGGATAAACTCTTCCACATACGTTGCATGGGAATTGTATGCCGCCATGGTATTCTTTGTGTCTGAACAGATTCGATTGAGTCTTGAAACTAAAACGCAATAAAGCAATTAGTTCGCATAAGAAATAATTTTGTTTGAAAACCGACTAGCATGCAGTTATAGATCAATTTTGGGTAAAATGAATTTCAGAGAGCTGTAAAGCATCCACAATATTTTTGGATAGTTATTAGATTATTTGAAAAATCAATGCTCTTGGTATTATGGAAATTCCGTTATTGTTAGTTACGATAGGATTTGTTTGAACTAGCATAACTAAAATCGGTTGATTAAACAATGGGTGGTATAAACTTACATTCTACCACATATGTCGCAACCATATTTTCCTTTAGGCCGATGGGTTTCCAAATGTACTTTTAGATTTCCTTTAGTGGAAATTTTCTTACTACAAATTGGACAGATAAAACTGCTGGATGAATTATTATCGGTGTTCATATGAAGCACACCATTGGTAGAATAAACTTGTTGGGATCTTAAAATAGGCTTTCCATCAAACCGTCTCTCCTTAGGCAAGTGAGACCACAAATGATTTTGCAGACCAATTTGAGATATAAAAGATCGGGTACATATCGTACATTCGTGTGGCTTCGTCGTTGCGTTAGATACAGGTTCGTCGTTGTCGTCTTGCAATTTGGCATTAATTTGTTCTTTTTTCTCCTCTTTCGCTTCGTCGGTCCTGAACATGAAAACAAAGATTTATATGTGCATTCCCACCGTGTATTCTCTTTGATACCCATATTTGTAATCTTACTTATTGGTTAAGGGTAGTGGTTCTGGGGAATATACTCTTGTTATCTGCTCATCAATATCCGAGACTTCAGAAGCGTCTGAAGCAGACTGTTCCATACCACATTGTAAAAATAACATTGGATCTACTTTAACTTCCATTTCTTCCATGCTCGGAGTATGACATTTTTCCTCTTGTAAAAGTAATTCTGATGGTCCCAATGGTTCTCCTTCGGCTAATATTTCTATTGCACCCTGTTGAGTTAAAGAAGTTTGATGTCAGATATTAAATATATATAAATACCTTAATTTCACATGTATAGAAGTTTTATAATTGGTTTATTAGTTCCAGAAATACAATAATCTATTGTTACTTTTGTTAATATCGAATGTAGTAATCCTCGGTCCTCCATTCTCTTTGTACCGTCTTGTATATCCTTAATACTTTCTACTTCAATGTCCTGTGTAGAGCTTGCGTTGTCAACGTTATCGTACAGTTCCATCCTCAATTTTTCTTGGGTTCTGTATGCCATCATCGCAAAGCGATGGACACTGTCCAATCTCTTGATGCACGTAACGCACACCATCTTTGATAATTTATCCTCCAAGGATACCTGGAGCATAATTTATAATAAAATTGTTACTCCTAGTATAATAATTATATTGTTGATATGTTACAATAATATTTTCATTAAATGCTTTAACATTTCATATTTACTAATGAATGATTAGTACTTATTTCATTGTGTATAATATGTTACGCGTTCCAAATATATTAATTAATGAAAGTATCGTTTTCTGCAATAGCATCCCGCCAACTGTAAAAAAAGTTTTCCATTTCTTAAAAAAAATTAACCTCGTTTAGCGTCATAATAAATTAATTCTTCGCATTTCCAGTACTCTTGATTGTCGACGATAAGTCGCATCAAATGTAATTCCATTTATAATTCTTTTTAGCAGACCTCATTGGTACCATTTGCGAACGCTTCATATATCGAATTATATTTATAGATGCGCTTCTTACTATATAGCGCATACAGTATACTTATTGCAATCAATAAAATGCTAATTTTTAACACTTTCGCACCCCATACAAAATGGATGCTGCCGAGTCATTATATACGAGTATCTGATATCATGATTCGTTAACAAATTTCAGTAGATTAATTATTAATAATGATCTTCAAATTTTTTATGCTTAAAATTTACAGCGTGTCTCTATTTTAGAATATTTATTGCTTTCAAGAGATTTAGCGTTGCGTGAAAATTATTCGGAATTTTTACTGTGCCATTGTTAAACTTTATACTAGAAAATTTTATGTTCGGTAAACAGTGTTTGAAAAAAATCTTTTTCAATATTGACATTTAATTAACCCACTGATTTTTAAAAATTGTTTAATTACTTGCAATTACACACGATTCCCGTTCACATTACAAGTAGTGATATGAAGGTTCGTTAATTGTAACAAGCACTCACGATTTTTTTCAGAAATATTGGAATTACTCACACTTTTCTGAATTTTCAATAATCATTAATTACCAAAAACACGCATAAAGACGAGGGAATGCCACGATAAGAAAATGTCTCCTGATCGATCACTATTAATCCACAATTCACAAGGATGGCAGTAAAATATCGCTAATTTTTCATTCTATCGTTAGCTAATAAACCTTTCTAATAAGAAGCACGTTAATAAACAATAATAAAGTAACTCGCGTATAATTTCTGTTCCTCAATATTTGATTATCAAAATACACTTCAACTTCGAATCTTCATGGCGCTTCGCAATCTTCAAAATTTCAAAATTCAACACAGCCTAAATAAACGCACATGCGAATACGCTGGCACACTTCGAACACACATACACTCGTACAGATGGGGTTCGAAAGAGGGGGCATCGCGTAAGGGATTGCCATCAGGGCCCCTTTCAGATTTCGAAAAAGCTGCACGAACACAGTGCCAAACCCCATGCACGGACGCATTAATGTATACACACAAACACACGGGCATACGTCTACGCGCGCGCACGTTCACTTATACACCGGCAAAATCGCGGTATTTCTCATACGGAGGGAGCGCAAGCACACCGGACTCACCAAGATGTACAGATATTTTCGTATTTTGGTCTGCAGGTAGTGCCGTCTACCATCCTCGGCGAAAATGTGGACTCCGTCGTTTTTCTGTATGTCACCAGCACAGATTCTACATTGGAGCAGGAGCAACTCCTCGTCGTCGTCTTCCCGATCGCGCTCGAAATCTCGGGCCGTCGACGTACCCATTTCAAAAAAAAGAAAGAAAAAAAGGGTGCCGACGAAGTACCACCACCGTTAAGGGGAGACACGCTTTTTTTTAACTCCCTCTGGAACGTGTTTCAGCGGTGAACACGCTTTTAAAAAGAATTTGCGTTAAGCGATTTATTCTCGTGTCCCCTCGTCAGCACGTTAAGTGCATCGCTTTATTATTTATTTTTCTTTTTTTTTTTATTCCCGTTTCTCCTCTGTCTCTCTTTCTCTCCCCCTCTACGATTCGGTCGTCGTTTTTCTCTCTCTTTGGTTGTTTCTCTCTCTCTCCCTCTCTCTCTCTTTCGGTGTTACGTTATCTTAGCACCTCGATGAAAACGTCGAAAAACGGGTCCGATATAGAACTTTCAGCGATGCATCTTTACGACGTGCTCAGCGTGTCTGAGAGGGTTGATTATTCTAACGATTTTTTTTACTTATGAGTCCCCCGGATTGGGTGAGATTACTCCGGCACAACGTTGACGCTTTAAAAACGACGTCGGCGCCGGGCGTCGGCGTCTCTCCCGAAACGAGTGCTCAATACAAAATATATAATAGCATTCGTCGATTTGAAAAACATATGTATATAACCAATTGTTTTATTTATGGATTTCGCCCGCATTAAGCGTCATTTGAGCCCCAAATTGTTATGCTGGCCCCCTATCATAATTCGCTGACGATTACCGCTGATTCTTAAGGATTTTACGCGAAACCGCGGAATTCACATTCCTAAAATAGTATCCATTGCTAGAAATAAAGAATAAAATGTATCAGCGCGGTACTCTTAATTGGTCCGCCATCTTCTTTCACCCGTTCGTTTCTATTTTTCCGCTCTTGTAGTTAATGTTCAGCCCCGTCATATACTTTCATCGTGTTACCGCGCGACTGTAAGTTTGGTCCCCTAGAAAGGAATCGCGGATGATAGATCCCACTGTGGATTGCTCGATGTCGTAGAAATTAATGGGATTACTTCTAAAGTTTCCCGCCATTTTCGCAACGTGTATTCCTACGCGTACGGAGGGTGGGATGGACCAGAACGTTTTTGTCGCCTCGCGAAGTAGTGCCAGGTACTTGCGAACGAACAGCCTCCCCCTCGGATATGCTACGGCCCCATTTAAAAAAATCAATACTTAATAATTAGCAATTAATACACCCCCCACGAGTGTACAGGAATGCCATCTTTTTCTCTGCCGTTCATTGTGTCGTGGGATATGCGTGTGATCATTATTAACATTATCGTCCACTATTTTGCATGTCTTTTATAGTTTTCGAATAATATGGTTTCAAAAAATTGTTACGAGTAGCATATTATTCGTTCACCTTATTTATTATGTTCGATAAAAATAGAAAGTATTGATTTTAGACGTCGCGTGTTATCAATAATAAGAGCGTCAAAAAATATAATTATTTTTATTTGTATTCTGATAAAAACTTTACAATTTGGCAATTCTTCTCTAATCTTAAGTTGAAAATATAATGTTACGAAACCAAGTATAATTTACTTACTAGAGAGGAAGGAATGACCCTTTTATGCTGAACAAGTGCCATATATTATAATTTTGTAATTGGATTAATTTCACACAAAATTATTTCTGTGCAAAAGCATTCCCTTAATTTATTCATTCCCAAAATGTTACAAAGATAATGCCATAGAAAGAGAATACATATTAAAAATACATTTAATCAGGTATTAGGTCTGTACATTGTTATCTTTGCTTTTTGCATTATCATTAAACATATGCTGGATACATGTCAATCATAAATAGAAAACGTTAAACCGACAAATTTGTAAACATCGAAACTCAGTACTTTATTTGCCTTTTTATTTAGACACAATTTCATGGAGCATTAAACTAGCACACAATCGATTTAACACTTTGCCTTATTTTGGATCGGTAAGAATAATTTAAATTCTGCTGGCAACTCATCCTCAGAATACAGTCTATCGGAAAAATATACTCTGCGTATTCTACAATTCGCATGGATCTGTACTCTTAATGTTTCCACGTAATTTGTTCCGTATGCTCGTCGTGTAAAGTCTGCCAAGTTAAATTGAATTTGATTCCATCCGTCGTCTAGCCTCATTGGCATTGTACATATAAATGGTTTTACTCTCGTTGTTGATTGATAATTACTAGCACGAAATCTGCGCCTTACATTTTTGTCATCGATTACCTGGAAAAAAGTTATTTAGAGCTAGGGCAATTCTGACACCCTTACTTGATTATGTTTTGCATTTTTAAACATGACCTTACCTGAACTTCAAATGTGAAATACTTCTTTAAATTCTTAATGATCATGACTAAGAATGGCAATTTGATGCCCAAAGTTTTTCGTGGATCGGCAGGGCATGTGATGTACGTTGTACTAACATTGCTGCCCAATATTTCCAGAACTAAACTCTGAATGTCATTGTCGGTGATTCGTTTAATATGCCCATTTCTCACTTTCTTATCCCAGATTTGTAAGGGCTTGCTACCGATACTGTACAGGATCGATAGAAAACCACTTTGAAAAGTGTTTTTAAACATGTTCGTCAATTTATGATCCTTAGTCAATTTTTCGAACTTCCACCGAACAGTTTTCTTTTTCCGAACAGCATTAAAATGCGTAAAAAGCTGAACAAATTTTGCGGCCTCGTGAGTCACGACTTAACCTGCTTCCATCTTAGAACTTTGCGCCCGCGACAAATAGCATTTCCCGAAGAGTTTCTCCACTCCTAACTGATGGTTTCCACGTAGTAGTTAACGTTTTCCGGTGGCCGAAAGCATATTTGTGTTTTAATTCGGCATCCCCGTCGAAATGTCTTTTATTGTTTACTAAATTTAATGACGAACATAACCTGTAAAAGCTGATGTTTGATCAATGTTGCCGTTGGTTCCGTTGCTATACCGAAAACGAAAATCGATTACTCGATTTGTATCGGGAGATTTGCGTCCCCCTTCTCTGTTTAAAAAATTAACTTTGGTGAAATGAATTAAATACGTACATTTTGAGTAATTAAGTATTAAACTGATGCTCAAAGAATTCAAAGCATGCCCGAATACTTTGAATTACTGTAAAAACTATTGGAAAGCTTAAAACTAAATCAATTTATTATAAAACCAGGACCTCACTCTTAACGTTTTTACAATTATTTATTGATGTCAAATACAAACCGATAAAGTTGAAATAAGCATTAAACCTCTACGTATTAAACAATCACTTTTTTGTTTCCTTAAAACGGAATTAACGATTCATCGGCATAAAAAACTTTATCAGTGTAAAACCTTTGCTGCCACAATTCTACTTTTTAAGTTCTCGGTTTAAGATCGTTTCTCTTCGATCGCCTTTACTGAAAATCACATTTTACGCTTGAACTCTCATACAATGTATGTATGAGAGAAACAAAGCGTCTATCTTATTCAAGCGCAATCTTCGTTTACGTTTCCATAACATTAAAAACAATAATTATTGTATATCATGATCGTTCCTTCGATTTACCATTTAAAAAAAAGATCGTTTTAATGCGTACATATACAGCATTACCACGCTAAATCATCGTGGACCGATTTAATTTTCCAACGGAAACGTTTGGACGCTTCATTCCATATTTTTCGATAGCTTTCGCTTATAATTAACCCTCTGACTATCGGTATTTAGTATAAACTCCGGAGAGCCATTCGTACGCGTGTATTGCATCAAAACTGTTTGTTCAAATACTAGAATACTCGGATACTTTCGTTACTCCAACACGACTGTTGGAATACAACATCAATTTCTTATGTACGGACAATTCGAGTGTTCCTCGTCTCTTTTCCTTAATATTTCCGGCTAGAAAATTTCAGTTCCAACGTCGTAAGGATCAAATAAAAACTAAGGAATACCACTTATTATAATACAATTCGATCGGACGAGAGAAAGAAACACTAGTAATCCGTAATTCGGTGTTAACCGGAGTTTACACGGTTTTCAGACGGCACAGGAAGATTCGAGGTTTTCCGATAGTTGGAGAATTACAAGACAAGCTACGAACGAGAAATACATGTTTAGAATTTGTCCTTTAATTCTAAAGCGTCCGCGTTATCTCGTGGGATCACATTGTCGTCAGTTTCCTTCGAGATAGTTCCACAAAATGTACCTTAGCAATTAATACTTTATTTTCTTATCGTTACGACTAACTATTGTAGTATAGTTTACGCGGGTAAAATAGGTCCTGCAACGGGGGTACACTCTCGTAGGATCCATGTTTCCTTTGTGCTCTCTTCAATAGAACACAAAAATCATACGCAAACAGAGGGTGTATCTCTATACTTTCTCCTTATCCTTTTTACGTCAGAACAGTGAATCCTACGCGAAGAAGGAGGCCCACCTATAAAGCGATATCTCAGAAAAAGGAACATTCATTAACTCGTCGTCAAGTGACCTATAAATTATTTCGGAAGGTATCGCATCAGGAAAGTATATCAGAAGAAAAAAAATTATCGTAAATAATATAAATGATCCTCCCCTGTTTTCTACCACCATTGTCACGGAGAAGTGTATTACACCGATCGTTGAGAAACCCTGAATATCACTCGAATTTAACGATCGCTCGTATCACCTTTCATTCTGTCGTTTTTACGTTCGAGAGATATTTTAAATAATGCGATGGGAATAATGAGTCAAAGTTTTGCGAGAAACACGAATATTTGCGTTGCTCACACTGTGCAGAGACAGTAACGTTAATCGCAGGACCAAAAAAGACAGGACAATACGATCAAAATCGCTGTACCGTCCCTCAGTATTATCTCCATCCATTATTAGAGTTTTTCTTGCTTCTTTCACATCATAACTTCAGCATCGATACGAATTTTCGGCAACAAGACAAAATTCATGGTGTTGTATTAAGAATTCCGTTCGGATTCTTATCTTCCTATTTGTATTTCTCTTTTGATAAGATTAAATAAAAAATCTTCTCTTATTTGTCGTGACGAATTTTGAATTATTACCAGTTTTCGTTTCCGCAAGAAATTTCCGATACATCCAAACCGCTTCAATTCTGTCGCGGTTAACGGATGTATGAAAATTTGAATGTCCTTTACTTCTCAATATCTTGTAGAACACGAATATAACCCCAGAGTGCTTCTAGGCCCCACAGAAAAGCAAATTGGGGCAATAATATGCATATATCACATTACCTATCTTCAATTTTACAAACACGAGCGAAAACTCGTAGAACAAGTCGAGTACGTTGAAGAGTCTCCAACCTATTATTTCCATGTTTTTGTGGTTCTTTCCATACATTTTTCTCTACGCAAAAGTGACGCAAGCGAATAAGGAGAATTAAACGAACTAATTTACGAAGAACAAATATTTTCAACTCATAGATAGACTTGATCATTCGGTTGGAGACGTCCAAACTCACGTAACATTTGTTGAAATACGTAGCTTATATCATCGTTAAGAGATGCGCATCTTTTTTTTGTCCATGCAACACTGTATTTTTACAGTTTTAAAATAACTTCGTGAATAAAAAAAAAGTATTCCGCTTTGCTCAACAAAACAGCGATGATGTCAACCTGACTTCGTCAAAACCACCGTAGGTCAATGTGAATTAAATCAAGTTACGTGGAATCGTCAAAGCTGAATTATATGTTGCTCGTGTTAGGTAATAAGACATAATTTCTATTCGCGAGAATGAGAAAGCGAAGGTTTGAAATAGAGAAATTAAGAGATGGCCGCATTTCATCTCAGATTTCAATAAATTCACTTAATATTCCTATGTTTTTTTTTCATGATCATAAACCACACCTGGAGAATGATCATTTTTCAGTTACTAGGACTAAATAATTCATGTTTCGATTGTGGTCCTATCAATGTGTTTGTTACAATAAATATAATAGAGCTGATAACCACCACTGCTAGGATCACAATCTTGATCAAGCACCAATAATTCGTCGTACGTCACTGTTACAACTGCGTTTTCTTCAATATAGAAAAACAGTTAAAATCATATTCTCGATTATATAATTACACACGTAAGTCCTATACGCCTTTCGTACCGTACTGGCGATCGTCGCAGAAATATCATCAAGCGTCCACGATCGATCGATTAATTTTCCATTTGTAAAAAGAAAGGCATTTCTGTGTAATTACTAACGACTGCTACTTTATTGGTGCTTGAGCAATGTCCTGATACGTTTAAGGCACTGCAAAAGATCGATTCCTTGTGAAAAGCTACAGATCTTCAAAATACGCATTTGGCTAATGAACGAAGTGATCTGGCATAATATGCGAAGACCGGCACCGTATTGTACCATGATCCGACATTAGAATTTCTATCGTTTGTTATGATTTAGATATATTAATTGAGAAAAGCAATATTTTAATCGAGATAGGCTTGCTCAACAGTCCCGATGTATTTCAATAGATTTATTCTGGAAATTCTCAAAGTTCTTTTCGTCATTGCAACGTAACTAAAATGTTCACGTTCAATTTTATTTTATACGATGAATTATATTTTTAAATAAAGCGATTTAGCGATCAACGAAAAATTAAAACTCAAAATATGCTGGATTTATTTATGTTAAACCATATTAATAAACAACAACAAATGAAACTCATCCAATTCGAAAATTAAGACTTCAAGTATTTTTTGTGGTATCGTAACACCATTTGACAGTTTCCGATTTATGACTTGCAATGATTTAATGTATTTGATACAATACAAGGTAGACGATTACAAAAAAATAATTCAGGAAGACTTTCTGAAAGCAATATATGCACTAACATAATTAAAAGCTGAAAATGTCAAAGCGAGATAAATAATATCCGAAACGCATGATAACGTAACGGGTGGGTCATTTTAATATCTGTGCCCATTGACATGCCGAGGGAACAATAAAATTGACGATGTTAAGAATCCTATAACACAGCACAGATTATCAACGTTCAATGTGAATGCCGCCTTATTAACTTAATTTGCCTTTGCAATGCCTTAACACGGCATGAATATAAATTAAACATATGCGATAAGACTTAAATACTATGCAATTACTTATCAATTGCTCCATCCATTATATTGTTTTTCACTTGAATGCTAATGTGAATTCCGTCTCCAGACGCACCTTTATCCTTTTTCGCTTGCGAATTGGTTGCATTGTCGAGACCCAGCTCACTTAAAGTACGCAGTGCTTTTAATGCTGCCTGATTACGGCTGGCACTTCTTGTCGGGCCGTTACCATGACAAAATTGGGGTGGATCTGTACTTAGCGTGACCAGTGATAAATATTCTTTGTTTACCGCTCCCTGAAACAAATATATTAAATAAGTTCACAAATCAATACGCCAATCCAATTGATTCGCTATACTTTGCTTTGGATCCTCGTATAGCTAAGAATCCCTTATGCGATTATACGATTATCAGTAACTATTGGTACAAATCAGTGAAGTAGATTGGAATAGGTACAACTACCTTAGGAAAGTCCTTGAATTCCACGCTGAAGTTAAATAATTGTGAGAGATACTTCAACTGATCTTTGGGCGACACACTAGTTGGATTTTGTTGCTGCTGCTGTCCGCGCAGCTCTTCAGCAACGATTTGTACACTAGGTCCGCTACCTAACTTAGATTCTTGTCCTCCGTCCACTAATAGTAGTCCAGGTACCAATTGACGTCCGATAGTTCCTAATGAGAATTCAAGAATTTTCAAGAATGAATCACTGAAGAAAAGTAGAAATAGGAAAAAACTGGAAAGATTTGTCCTTGATCAGTAATGTATTAAGTTCTGTTTGTTGCCACTTGTTTGTATTTGTTAATATTATCATGATGTATCACGAGTCATGTAACTATTTATTACGCATATCTGTATTACCTCACATTTTTTAAACAATTATTACTATATATGTTTGTCTCACCTCCTACCGGATGAGGATGGCTCTCGTTAACCTGCTCATCTTCCAAAAATGTGACTTTTCTTGGCTTCGTTTCAGTGTTTTCACTTTCTCCCGTCTTTATAGACGGCTTTGTGGGCTGTGGCTGTGGCTTGCTATAACCCAACTGCGCCAAAAGTGCTTCCGCGGCGGCCCTTTTAGCTAACTTCTTGTTAGGACCCATCCCTTGAGCAGAATGTTGGCCCATGATCACCTCCATAATAAATTCTCTACGCCTCGGCGCACCCTTCTCTTCAATCAAGTTATAAACAGGTTCCTTTTCTCGCTTGGCCTGCTGAATTTGAACGAGCCGTGAAACTGGATTTAACTCCTCCGCAACTTCGGATTCCGAACGTGGCTCCTGGTAAACTTTAATGATATTCCGCGACTTCTTTTTCGTTGCTGGCGGTTTACGCTTCACTCGTAACGGACGATTCTGAATTGTCTCGGGCAACGGGGGGAGACGATTCAATTCTTCCAACATGAATTCCGCCGCGTGTCTCTTCGATACCTGAGAATACAGTTATAAAATGAACGTATAACATAATTCCATATATTTCTGTAATATAAAATTTACCTTTTTCGAAGGTCCTTCTCCTAACGTCATTTTGTCCCCAACGATGCACTTCGTTCTGAACGTCCGGATGTGTGGTTTACCAATTTCCGATACAACTTCGAAACTAACCGGCAGGCCACGCTTTAAAGCTCTTTCATGGACTAAAGATACAGGACTCTTTAATTCAGCGATCGGATCCTTAGCTTCGCCTAATGTACCATTTTCGCCGCTATTACAAGGATTTGTTACTTCTTCCGGTAAGGGCAATTGGCGTAATTGCTCTAGAGCTTTGCTCGCCGCGTCGTGTCGTGCTGCTTGACCCGTCAATCCTTTACCAATAAATTCTCGCTCTCCGACCTACGAATATTTTGAATAGTAAAATGGTTGCAGATGTATATGAAGCATGCAAAAATCTGCAGTATTAACCTTCAAGGAAACGAGATACAATGGATTGTACGTGGGGAAACGTTGATTAAATATTCGTGGGAAATGTCCTAAACCATGCGTGACATATTGTTGCATTCCTGCCGGCGGGGCTTGTCTAAAACTATATACTGTCGGTTCTCCTCTTTTCATAGCCAAAGCGTTCAACTCTACGGTTGGCGGCAGATTCCCTGGAATATTATCCGTATTGTTTACATGTCCAGAATTTCTATAGCATTTGTTTAAATGTAGTTGTAAAGAACACACAATTACCGGAACCACTAAAACATTTCCCTGGATGTCCTACTCTCATCGCCTTTGTGGGTTTTAGTGGAGGCCGTCGATACCAGGTACTGTTTAGTGCTTCAGTTGCGGCACTGTGTTGGGCTTTCTTTATGCTGGGACCTTCTGCAACATATTCCTCCTCACCGAGTTTCAATGTTACCGTGAATCGTTTCTTGTGCGCTGGTCCTTGTTCATTAGTCAATCTATACTGATGCTGAATTTTATTAAAACGTGCTAACTCATTCAATAAGCACATTGGTGTTTTTTCTTTCATGTTTGCCAAAGCTGGATCAGTCACATTTACATGATTTTGATTTGGCGGACTCTGATCTCTGGACTCTCCGCTATTGCCTTCGTTACCGATAGGCTTATTCTGTTCTATACTTTGCGATTGCTGTATGTGTTGCTGCGGAGGGGGATTTTGTTGATTATTCTGTTGCGGAGCATACTGTTGCTGTACATTTGGATTTTGTAGAGTCACAGAGACAGTATTCGCTTGGTCTTTTAGGCTGACACTGACCATGGTGCCTGAGGAGGAGTAAACTGAAACTAGTATCACATTGTATGGAATGCAATCTTCTTGTCTAAAATACTATTTAATTTTGTGTGAAATACTACCATTTGTATTGTGTGTATTCATGCCCATCAACATTGGTTGTCGCGGATTTGGATGTGACGGTCCTGGATGTTGCATATGTTGGAGGTGCTGTTGATGGGGGGGCATGGACAGTATTTGCTGATGTGGATTCCGATGCGGTAGCGGATGCTGCGGCTGATGTAAAGGGGCCATACTTGCCTGCTGCATAGGACGCATCGGACCTCCCATTCTAGAAAAATAACATACCATAAAAATATCATTTCAACCAACAATAATGGTTCCATAAAGGATTATATTTTAAGAGGTTCGTATCCTCAATCCAATGTGTAATACTCAAACTTTGTTCGTACAATTTAATCATTTAACAATGTTATTCGTATTTCCACTCTAACTAAACGTTGTATTTTATTCTGAGATATAATCTAATATTTAATATGTGATCCCATGTAAAAGTATACATTATAAAAAGCCAGTCACACACCTATTATGATCTCGAAGCTGGTTTTGCATTGTATGATGTTGGTGACGTAACATCGTATACAAACCTACCCAGAGGAACCTAAAAACATAAATTTAGTCCATTGAAAGAAATGATACAACGGAAGATAGTACACTGCCACTTGTTGAAATCTCAATCATATGCTCGCAAAAAGAATGTGCTCCGACACTGATCGCAATACATCAAGAATAAAGAATTTGATTTGAAATACACAATACAGGAAGTACACAATTAAGATAGTAAATACACAGAAGGATTAGGCTGATCGGTCAGTGATAGAATTATACGAGCACCCTGTTTTAAAAACAAATCATTCTTGTAATTCGAACGTACTAAATGTATTACTGAAAAATAACTCCGGAATTTTCGAAACGACACTAAATAACGACGCGAATATGACAGTGTGTGAATCTACTACTTTTATCACCTACGAAACGAACTAGACTCGAAGGGTCGATTTGCAGGCGAAAAATGTGATGATGTTATTAGCGCGAAAGGTAAATTTTGTCTATAAATAAGGCAGTCGATAGACAATGGGCTTGGCCCGGCTATTTGGTAGCTGGACTATGCGGTTGAATTTTCTTACCGAAGTTTGTTCTATTTCACGAAAATTTTCGGGTTACCCAACGGCGAAATTTCCGGCGAAACAGATCTGCCACTTTAGGGAACACTGTCAGGCCCTTTACACGGCTATTGGCAAACAGTAAAGAAAAATCGTCTGTAGACTAAAATGCGGCCATTTTGATGTGAGGCTCTCGGCCACCGTTTCTCATCCCTTCCAGAGGACACCCTACTTGCCGATTTTTTCAAAAGTACACAATATCGACTCTACTTATCGATAGTTGACGTCTCTTCGAAGGATTCAAATCAAAGAAGTCGTTACTCCGAAATTTAACACGTTCTTCGAACAATAATTTGTCCGTAGTTAGATATTATTATCGAAATTCGATAGCTATTCACTAGTATTCTTTATTACTAACTTGATTATGCACTGAATATAACGAGGATATAAAAAAATTATATCGCGATGAATGTAGCGGTACGGATTCATTTTCATTTTGTTCTACTAGCGTCTGAATTGAATTTCAATTCCGATAATCCTACGGGGCTTAGTTAGGAAAAATGCAATTCTAATAAAAAGGTATAGTAAATTATAAACTCTCACCTATATAATCATCCTCGTGACTTTTGCAAAGTACTAATCTAATGCGCATAGATAAAAGAATAACGTTAACAATCACAAAAAGGTAAAATTTGTTTGAATTTCTTTTATTCTCTTCAAGCTTATGCACTATTGTTCTTTTAAAATATAAACGTAAAAATGGAACAATCATTTCAATATGAATTTTGTTAATACTAACTATTAATATGTATCTATTTACAATAATATATGTACAATTACGCACGCACTACTACCGTCGTAGGTACAGTGAAAAAATAATAACTAATTAAATGTGCACCCAGTGACCCATTAAAATGGGTACTCAACGTACATTCAATGGTTTATAGTTAAACTTCAAGAATAATTTCAATCTGTTTCACAAAGTTGGATTTGCTGTTTTTGCAGTCACGAAATAAATTACCGAAGTTCCACAACACTCTTACACAAATTTGCCATGTAACTGTCGTCCTTTTAACGTTGCACATGTGCACAAGGGTGTCGTTAAAATTCATCGTGTTTCTCAAATTAGAATTACAAACCTCCAAATATTCTTTACAAATGTACAATTGGTCAAAAGAGTAAATACAAGATGCGCTTTGTTTTTAACAAGAATAGCAATTACACGGTAATACCCCATGGTCTGCCATCAAATCACACAGAGCTGATAAAAAATTTCATTTTTCGTAACAAGACTCTTTGTGATCATATTACTTACTCCACGGCATTCCACCTTATTATCTATTAATTCATAGTAGAATCGCACTTCGTGTTATATTCAAACAACTTTCTTATTAATTTCTCTTTGGAGCCAGTAAGCGTCTAGCATCATCGTCGTCGAGACTCAGCTAAGCTCCGTTAATATAAAATAATTTATTAAACGTTTAACGGTTTTAATTAATAAATACTATGTGATATACAATTTCGCTACTAGATTTACAAAGAGCAGAATATAGATATTTTAGTGTCCCACGTTAAAAGAAACTCAGGCTGATTATCTCACTTGTAATCGATATAAAAGGGCAACCATTCTTCACACTGGTGTAAGAAAGCGGGATTGGGATAGGTTCAGGAAATGTCTAGAAATCGGTTCCATATAAAATTAATTCTTAAAAGATCTATAGGCGGCCCTCTTATGTCTAAATTTTTACTATCGCGTAACTTAACTATACGCATGATATGTTGTAATTTATTAGCGTGTTTGCGGGATTTTGTTTCTCTGTTTCTTTGTAAAGGCGACAGTAAAGTCGATGAAGAATAGAAGTTTAAAGACTCTATTTCGTACCTGTGTGTGTAAGATAATCTGCCTGATAGTTAACTGTGGGACAGTCCACTTAATATTTGGTCAAATCACTGTCACTTCTTATAGATAGCAACGAGTGGCTTGGCCGTTATTATTTATGTAAATCATCGCCATTGCTGTACATGTTTACAACCCACTTTTGTCGAACGTAAAATGAACATACAAAAATTACTCAAAGGATAAATATAGACAATGTGTGCAAATACATGTGCGACGTGTACTGCATCTGACAATACATAATTACCAGCACCTGAATTGAAATTGATAATAGTAATATTATAATAATTAGTTGTTTGAAACGTCGTTTAGTTGTATGAAGCCTAAATTAATCGACTTTAGATTCGAACTATCGTTACAAGCGAAGTGCCTGATACTTGCTCTCTTTTATTAAGCTTCTTATTATTATTTAGTAACAACTTGCGAATAGCAGAATGTGTACCAAATGTTTCTTCATTATGTATTGCAATGTGTTTTCGCTGGTTTTATTCTATGATAATACTAATCAAAGTAATGTCTTAAAAGTGGGTTGGAAATAGTAACAATATCACGCCAATTTTCAATAGCATTAGGCACTGTCAACCCTTGATAGAGAATTCGTCCGAAAATTTCGTTCTACCGAAAATAACGTCGAATAAAAATTTTTTTGGTTTCCCTCGTAAAAGCCAAAATTACGTAAATCGAATTTCGGAAAAAAAAGATCCATTGTTGACAAAACAGTTCTATTTCCATGGTGTTTTAATTTAGCGAATTACATGATAAAATATATAGTAGGTTTTTTTTAGTTACAAAATGTAAATTTTCACAATTATTTTTTTTTAACAGAAGATATGTATTTAATTTCCAAACATTCGCGACCCGGCTGAGCCTTGCATTCGTTGAAACCTAGATCTGAATTTGGCTTTGTAGTATTAACAACATAAACAACAAAATTTACAGATTTTTACACGTTCAATTAAGTAAACTACAATGTTTCTTTAAACTTACTTCTTAATTTATGGCGTATATCACAATACCGTAAACTACGTTTCGTGAAAGAAAGAAAATAAAAAAGAATGAGATGTGATCAATGACAGAAATACAGTTATACCTCTTCTAAATGTGGTATGACCTCTATCGATTGTGCAGCTGGTAGAACATGTGCATATGTAGAGCGGTTCAGTTAATATTGTACTTCCTCAGATTGTTATACTGATTCTCGAGTCTGCCGACCGCAAAATCTGGGTATTGCGCACTGTGCACAAACATTTCCAAAGAAGTATATCACGAATGCCCGCATTCGATACTTTTGTACGATGCAATGATTTGAAAAGTCATACAGATACAGTATCACGCAGAAGTACATTTGAATCAATAAAGATTGTTACTGCCGATCGGTCTTACAAAATGTATAGTGCTTCCACTTAGCGAAGTAAAGTGATACTCACTGTTAGAACTCGAGCATGTTATACGCATTGAATAATCAACGAAAGAATTTCTAGATGCTATATTTTAAATATTGAAATGAGAAATCCCAAATGACAGTTTCCAAATCAGGTAAAACATTCGCTTTAAAAATCCGTGCAATTTCAAAGTTGTATGTTTCAGCTTTCGAGGCTTTATTGTCGTGACACATTTTCCTGAATTTCTACCGAGGGCAAACTGTGAAACATGCTTTCTACCAACTGTACAGTCGTGATATGAAAACATGAGACAGCCAGAGAAAGTGAGAGATAGAGAGGAGCATAAAACCCATGTCTCCTTGGTTGACATTCAGAATGCTATTTCATTTCGTTAGATTTATCAAATATTACCACTCTGCGCGTGTCCTTGGCAACATATACATTCTTAAACGCTAGTTCGCATGTCGCCTTACAGATTTACAACTTGTTTTCAATGGGGCACCACGTTGTATCCCATCGAGAGTTCTTGTTTCTTTCACCGTACTCTTATATCTTTATTATGAGATAATGCCCTGATTTTGCAGTGAATTCCTTAGCTTATTTTCGTGGCACCATTGTGATTCACCTTGTGATTTACAGTCCAGTTATCCTCTTGTACAGTTTTTAAATACTCTTCTAATAATGTTGCCAAATTACGTCTTTTAAATCGCAATGATTCTTTTACGATATCACGCAGAAATGCAAGTCGTATATCTAGAGTCCCCTGAATTTGATGTAAATGTGAAAATAGTGTCGCGTAATCTGAAACAAGATTACGTTAACGTGAAACTAATTTACATGGACGTGAATACAGAACAATAACACCGCGTAAAAAGAATTTTACTCACTTGTTCCTCTTCTTCGGACCTCTTTATACACCAGTTCCCTAATGGACAAATTGTGCCTTCTGATCTCTTCTAATTCCTTTTTCGTCAGCGTTTTTTCCTTTTCTACTTTTGTCTCACGTTTCTCTTCGACGTGATTTGTCAATCTTTCCTCGGCTACACTTTCGATTTTCACACTATTTTCTATACACTCGTTAGGAGGTAATTTGTTACACTCACTTCGAACGTTATCAGTTCTTTCAGGTTTACTCTCGACTTTGGGTACATCGATGTTATTGACTACCGGAGTCAAAATCGATGGTACGTCTATGTGATTATTAACATGTTCCACGGGAATTGGTTCAAAAAGCGGTACTGCCGGTATTTCCGCAACTCCGTTCACTAATTTTTCCGACGGGCTCGTGCTTGGTGTACTCGATATACTAGGTGTACAATTTGTATTTGGTACAACTTGATTCGTATCGGCAGTCGGTATTACTTGGTTTTTCGTATCGTCCACCCATGGTACCGGGGAACTCGGCGGAGTACACGTGGGTGTATAGGACGGTCTACGTATAACCACGTCTTTGGGAATTGGCCCTGGTTTTCGTTTATTGGGCGGTGGTCTCGAAGCCAGCGAACCTCCTCCATCGGAAGAAGGGAGGGTACGTTTGAGACCGCCCTTAGAACTCGAAGACGTTGCGCCAACCATATCGATATCCGCCTCGTCAACCATCATTCTTTTATCTATCTTAAAAGGATTGCCTGAAATTCACATTACATCAGATATTAATCTTCCTTTAATGATAGATCTGAATTGACGGTATTACAAGCAGGTCCGGAATTACAATACCGCAAGACCCCGCAACGCGCGGGCACCCCAAGTCGGAAGAGGGCCAACATGTTGGCATTTATTATTGTTTAATTTTACTACAATTATCCCGAATTCAGTACAGTGACCAAAAAACATTCTTTTTGCGTTTATTAAATTTTCAGAATTCTCCCCCCTTAAAAGCATTAAAAAAATCTCAATCCTATAAAAATATCGAAAGAAAACAGCCCAGAATCAACACTTTTTAGCCTTTTCTCCAAGTTCATTTCAAAAGTTTTTGGCGATATTCACATACCAATATTAATATTCTTTATATAATATGATATAAGTTTTTTTTTCCTGGGGGCCCAAAATTAGATTTGCGGTGGGGGCCGAACATTTGTAGTTCTGCTACTGATTTAAAGTGTCCCTTCTCTCTTAGATCTACAGAAAGAATACACACGTAGACTAATTATAATATATTTTGGCATAATTACCAAACATATGCTGCCTAACTGGAACGCTCTCGATTTCTCTTAAAGGCGGGGTCATACGTTTCAAATATTCCTGATAATTTCCCATTTGTGCTAAAGGCATTGAATGAACGTAATCGTCGTCGAGTAATTTTGTATGCAACAACCCGGGTTGTAAAAAGTTGGCACGCATCCTTACAACTTGGTCTAGGAGTGACTTTCGTGGAACGTCAAAAGCGTTCCTATAGCTCTGTGCACCGCGTTGCTGATTTCTGACTAATCCTACTACAAATCCACCGAATTCGTTCAGTTGATCCCTAAGGCCTGTAAACTTGTCTTGTAACAACGGATGTGATACCTATTAACAAAATAAGTGCAGAAATATTAATAAACGCCTAATTGAAAAATTAAAGTGTACGTAATATCACTTTTGCCCCTTACCAAGTCTTTCTTCAGAGGACTTCTGGGAATAACTCTCACTCCTTCTGTGACGGTAGTCGTACTGCCGTTTACTAAATTTTTGGTCATGCTGGCAGCAGCGAGCTGCTTAGAAAGTACCTCACTGCAGAGCCGATCAAACTCGATCTTAGCTTGGTTTTTTAGCCGTTTTAAATAATTTAAGACACTGTAGGACAACGAGTTATCCATGTTATCAGGGATTAACGTCTGTGCTAACGGTGCAGGCGCACCCATTCTGGTTAATGCTCTTCTGAGAGACTGTAATTAATAAATATAGATTAGGATTAGTCAGAATCACAAATATATAATATATAATTGAATAAATTATTACGCAATGCTAACGGTTATATTTTTTCTCACTTATAATATGCCATTATAACTTACCGCGGCATAGTAAGTGGGCATGGTCCTCATATAATTTTGAAACTGCGTTCTCCATTCGTTTGTGGGCTTTAATCTGTGCACCTTAAAGAGCTCTTCCAGCAAAGGTAAAAGCACCGGGTAATTATAGGGCATAACAAACAGATTCACGCACGTTAAGTTTGTACTTGCTTTCAGATATCCAAATGGGTGGCCCACTTCGCTCGACTTGTAAGAATTCGCTACGAAAACTTGCCAGCAAATAGTCGGTTGCTTTCTGGCTAATATGTATTGCGTTAAAGGACTAGGTTCCAATTCATATTTGTCGAACGGGAGGTTTTCTATCACCATAGGTTCCTGACTGGTGCAAGTGAATTTAACATTTGGGTGTGCAGATCGAGGCGGTAAAGAGCTAGCGCTGAGGTCGGGCCAGAAGCTTTCGGGAATCGGCCAAAATCCCACCGCGAAACCCTTTTGGGCGGATCTTGGAACGTAGATCAATCGCCTACAGGAATGCCAAGCTGTGTTTCCTAGCACGGTTGGATTAGGTGGATATTGAGCTCGCGTTCCATTTATTGCGCCATTCTCGTCTTCATTCTCATCATCATCCACGTGTTGCGCTTCGTTCGTTAAGGGCGGTGGATCAGGTCCGATCTTTTCAAAATTTATTACTACGCCAGATTGAACTTTTTGCACCAGAGAGTCTATACACTGCATCATCATTCTGAATGATGTTATACAATACGACCGACCTGTAGCAAGGTGAAGTTGAGTTCCTTAGGTTAGGTACATACTTTAAATACATAGTATATAATATCACACTATTTATTACCTCCTGTAACTTCGCACATAGCATCTATGGGTGACGAATCGCTCGCTACCAAGCCAGTGTCCCTCTCGACAGCTGGCGTGCCTGATAATCTTAATACCAAAGAGAATAATCTTTGGTCCCATCTGAATGGCTCCTTTGTTAACTCGGATCCAGGTATTGGAGAATGCATTGGCAAAGTAAACTTTTAAATAAGAAAAGGTTCCATTACATTCCATGTTGCACACTGTTAATATTATTTTAACATTATTATCAGAGATGATAAACTTACATCCTGGTTTACACCGCTATTAGTTGTGTATTTCCCTCCATCCGTAATAACAACGATCACTGATGGTTCTAGATAAAAAGGACACCTTCCTTGTCCATATGTGTCTATACCAGTCTGCATTCGATTGATATTCAAAACATCCAAAGCATGTTTCAAAGCAGCCCCCAATGTCGTTAGTCCAACGCATTGCAAGTTTTTAAGCTCATTCATAAAAGTTGCTAAATTCTCTTTCCATCCAGCCTAGAAAAAAGGAACAATAGTATTTAAATACGTATACTATTGTACTTCATCTGTTAATAGTATGAGAAGGAAAGGATGGGTAAAACCAAATATATTAACGATGATATCTCATAACGTTAACTATAACTTTGACTTTCATATAACTTCAAATTAATGTACTTTCGTATTCAATAAGTTTCCAAAATCAAATAATGTATAAACAAAAATTTATTCTAAATACTTGATCATGGGCTTTATATTCTCAAATTTTTTATTGAAAGGTGCTAAGACTAGCGGGTGAAGATCAAGAAGCAAAAAGAGCCAGTATGTAGCATTTGACAGTAAAAGAATATAGAACAATTACAGAAGCTCTCTGAAAATCATTGTTCGCCAAAATAACGGTCGATCTGATTTACCATCTATCAAAAAAAGTAGCCATTGTTCGCTTTTACAGATAATATTTATTAACTCTGGATCAAGTGTCACCAAGAAATTCTTTTCGCTTCTCTGGCATTATTAAACAGGTTCTTTCGTTTTTAAAACACTTTTTAACAAAGCACTTGTCTCACCATCATATTTCCCCTCGTAATAAAAAAGTTCCAAAGTTCCCACAACACCAACAAATTTCCAGAACATATAAAATATGAGAAAGTGAAACATAATAGCACCTCGGCAGACGATTGAACCGAAAAGAGTTTCGGGGGACAAATCAATAAGATGATTAGTTAAAATTTCGGCATAGTAGCAAACAAATCGTTTTCATTATCTGATACCCGTATGCCATAAGTTTCATAAATTTGGCGCGCAGGTCTACGACAGAGAAGGGCCTCGTGGGCAATCCCCCCCACCCGCGTCGCATTACCCACAATTCTCTTCCGTAACGGAGGACAGAAAATACGGCGGCAAGTGCACTGCTGCACCTCGCCGACTTTCTCACAGCATATATCAATTATTCAGGGAGCGAGTAAGGGGAATAAGCGCGGCGATCAGGACGAGTAAAATCGTGTCCTCATGCGAGCCAGCGGGTCATGGATGCGTTTCACAGGAAACACTGTCGAGGCACTAATAGGCGAAAAATGTCGCTAAAGAGGCTTGCGTACCCGACACATCGCAAGTTTTTAACATGGCAGCTAATAAAGGACAGAGAGCGTACGTGTGTTCGCACCCAGGAGAAAAAGAGACGGAGTAATAAGTAAAGATGGGTGAAACGGGAGAGAGACAGAGAGAGCTAGTGAGCGAGAGAGAGAGAGAGAGAGAGAGGGGGAGAACTGAGAGAAAGAAAGATACGAACGTAAAGACTGTGAAATACAACGAAGACGTACCTTAATATTCTGGGGCGGATCTTCGAAGGTCAGGAGCATATAACGATCCCCACGGCTTTCCGGTGATCTCTGTCTTACCTGGAAAAAGCATCGTAGAAGTTACGAAGACGACGAGGGAGGTAAAGCAGGGAGCCGTTGTCCACGTTGCTCTCTCTCTCTCTTTCTCACTGACGATGGTACGAGCTGACGACGACGACTCGTCAACCGACCTCGACAATCGAACCAACCTCCCGGCCGGGAAAGCTGTCTGACTGGCGTACCTTAACGAAAGTCTCCACGGCGCTCTTGGCTACGTCCAAAAGCGTGGGTCGCCCGCCCAAATATGCCCTCTGATTCATGGAGGCCGACGTGTCGATCAAAAAGACTATTATGGTCATCTTCGCGAGGCGAACCCGTTCGTTCTCGAGGTCGTAACTGCGGCCCGAGAGACCTCCCGTAGTCAGAACTAGCTAGCTAGGAGCCCTACGACGGCGTGGCGCATAGCTGCTCCGACCATTGAACGCTCCCGAATACGCTCCGAAAAACTTCTCTTTTATCGTAACGGCGCCCGCTTCGCTCTTACTCTCTTTCGATCTGTCTCTCTCTCTCTCTCTCTCTCTTTCTTTTCTCTCCCTCTCTTTCTACGTGTGTATAACGTGTGTGTGTATATATATATATATACGTGTGATTTATATATATATATATGTGCCTGATGTACACATATACATATGCTATGCGTGTATATGTGTATAACGTCTCTTCTTCTCTACACCGAACCGAATTTGCTGCTACGTCGCGCGCCTCTGGTGCTCGAATGTGGCTCCGATGAACAGCGGAGGAGAATACCAGCTGAAATGCAGCCACGAGATCGCGAGTCGTGAGTCGGACAGGTCTCTCTGCCAGCCTGCCCGCTCGCTCTGGTCCCTTCCCTCTCTCTGTTTCCCCCCCCCACCGCGTTACCCGGTACTCCCACTCCCTCTCACATGATCATGTTCCGTCTTTCTCTTTCCTTCGCCAACAATTCTCCGTCTTCCTCCTTCCGACTGTGCATTTCACTCTATCTTCCATCCCTTTCCGCGAGACACCGCGTGGATGTATCTTTCTCCCTCGGCGGTTGTTCGTTTCTCTCTCCGCACGGTGCGAAAACGTTCTTTTGTCTTGGTCTTCAGGTCAGTTCATCCTTGTCGATCGTAGCTCCATCTTACTTGCGGTTGCACTGCGTCGCGGGCCACGTGATCACGCGAAATTTCATTTCATTGGATCCCCATCTCGTTGTTGTTCGGGCTGAAAGCCATCGTGTTTCTCGGGACTGTGTGAGTGCACGTCACGATGTTGTTTACCTCTGCCGAATAGACTGTCGGTTACTACACGTTTTACGCATCCCCGATAGTCCGTTGACCATGGTACGAGAGTAAAGATAACGTTACCGGCGACTAATAGACAACCCATCTATTCTCATCTTATTATCAATGTTTCGCGTTGCCTTGAGTGCATTCTCATTTCTCTTGTTCCAGTGCACCGTTCAGCTACCTATCTTTTCATATAATGTAGACGAAGATAATAACTATTTATACAATTAGCTTGTAATAATTAAATCATTCCGTATGTACATACATTAAGAAAGAATGCAAATAAATCATTTCATATTCTGATATTTGTCTTAAACATTTTAACCTTTTTCATTTGCAATACGATGCGAAGTAGTTACGCTGAAGCAAAAATAAAATTGGAATACAAAAAATAAGGGCAATTGAAGTAATGTAATATGACGATAATACACTACGTTAATAACTAAACGTTATTAAGTTTCCGAAATATTTACACAAAATATTCGGTAGCCTGGTATATACGAGTGCTTCGTGCGAGTGTTTCCAATTGGTTTTCGTTATTCTTAGCAGCGAATCGCATAGAAAATACAATCTGATTTGGCGTAATGACCAATTGAAGAAATTCTCTGGTGCAAGTGCAATATAAATGAATGGGGATTGGTTCCTTTAAAATTAACAGCCTGCCGCGGTTCGAAGAATAGTTTATATACTAGGCAAGTGGCATTGTTACATTCTAGCTAGAATAACAGCCTAGTCTTTGTTCTAGGATTGGAAATATTTATATTGCGCAGTGTGATTCAACAGTTAGGTTTGAAAATTAACGCCGGAATCGTACGAAATATAATACCAAATAGTGATTAGTTTTTTTTTTTTTTGTAAAATACAATTCTAATTATTGTCCAATTCTAGGGTAAAGAGATTTTTTTAATTCGTATTTGTTATCAATTTTTATCAGGAAGATAATGAGCATTTAATGGTAACTGAAAAAAAAATTATGCAAACAACCGCTGTTTTATATAATATACACAAAGCTTTGATAAACGCATAGCGTTTTCAATAAAAAATTCGAAAACTGATTATATTTAAAATAAAGAGTGTACAGTAATTTTAGTAAATATAATGTTCAAGCTTGAAGTTTGATATTGAAGTTTTATTCTATATAGTGAATTTATTACAATTCTCATCATTTTTAACAGTATTTTGTATGCATTTTACTTGATTTATATGCATTTAACATATCAGTGATTGCAAAAAATAAATTGCATTGTTTTATGCAACGTACCAAAGTATAACTTTAGAACTTTAATACAATCGAGTAATAGTAATACAAAATCGATCCAAAATGAATCAAAAACGCTCAGCCAAACGGATGAAAATGACCAATCTTGTGGAGAAATTTCATAACAACAGACAAGAAGTAAGATATTTTTTGTTCATAAAGATTTCAACTTTTCACAAATTTGTATGGTTGCATTCTTCCAGACAGCGAGATCTGTAATGTCGTTTGAGTTTAATGAGAAACGAGTAAAATTTTTGAATAATTTGAATGACGTTCAAGTGGGATCTAAAGGAATTTTATATTGGATGTTCCGTGATGTTAGAGTACAAGGTATCTATGTGTTACGTAGATTGTACACGAGGTGTATTAAAAGTCTTCTATTTTTTATCATTAAACTGTGCAATTTCACTATTCCAGATAACTGGGCTTTGCTTTTTGCACAAAAGACAGCTTTGAAGAACAACCTACCTCTTCATATATGCTTTTGCATAGCGCCAAGGTTTTTGGATGCTACAATGCGACATTACAAGTTTCTTAGAAAAGGTTTGATGGAAGTGGAGGATGAATGCAAAACTTTGAATATAAATTTTCATTTGTTACAAGGCGAGCCGAATATAGTTGTTCTTAACTTCATAAAACAGTACAAAATGGGTGCTGTAATAGCAGACTTTTGCCCACTGAAAATACCATTGTTTTGGGTTAAGGATTTGCAGAAGAACCTTCCAAATGATATTCCTATATATCAGGTAAATGTAGTTCCCAATTTTATTTGTTATGGCACCTATTTTTACAAACATACCTTTAATATATTCTACATTTTCTTGAAGGTGGATGCGCACAATATTGTACCCTGTTGGTATGCATCAACAAAATTAGAGTTCTCCGCTAAGACAATCAGAAGACAGATACATTTGAAACTACAGGAATATTTAACAAAATTTCCACCTGTTGTGAAGCACTCATACTCAACAGAAGAAGTATTTGAGAACAACTGGGAAACAGCTCTGCAACATGTACAGGTAGATACATCGGTGGATGAAGTTGCATGGGCTACGTCAGGGTACAACCATGGTATCAGGAAGTTGCAAAGTTTTATAGAAAATCGTTTACGTATATACGAGCACGAACGTAATAATCCTACCTGCAACGCTATCAGTAACCTGTCTCCGTGGTTTAACTTTGGCATGATATCTGTTCAGCGTTGTATATTAGAAATAGGGGAATATACGAAGTTGTATCCGGAATCAGTTAAAAGTTTTAAGGAGGAAGCTATTATTCGACGGGAACTTAGTGATAACTTCTGTTTCTATAACGAAGATTATGATGTTGTCAAAGGTGCCCATATATGGGCAATTCGAACGTTAAATAAGCATCGGTAATATGTTTTAGTTGTTTGTTTGTGAGCTTAGTCGCAATAGTCAAAATGAAGGAATGTGGAACTTCGATGTTGAGATCGAAGGCTCTTTCTTCATGGTCCGGGCCCTGTATTTTACTAAGCCTTCAGCAATATAAAGCTCAGATAAATTTATTTTTAATATTACTATGAATGACATTCTTCTCTAAACATTACTATGCCAAAGTAAGGCACATTCAACTACCAAAGAACTATAATTTCTCCTTGCAGTGTCTTGGTAGAATTAAGAATCTAATTACATATCTGAGCCTTAGTAAAATAGGTCCCAAGCTTACAGCATAACAAAATTTCTCTTTATTAAGTTTATAATCATTTTTCATCCGTAAACTATGTAGAAAAGATAAACGAGAATATTTATACACTTTGGAAGAATTCGAACTTTCACGTACCCACGATGATTTATGGAATGCGTCTCAAAATCAGATGGTAAAGACGGGAAAGATGCATGGATATTTAAGAATGTATTGGGCAAAGAAAATATTGGAATGGACCGAAACAGTGGAGATTGCACTTCAGTGGGCAAATTACTTGAACAATAAATATAGTTTAGATGGTTGTGATCCAAACGGATACGTGGGTTAGTTCTTTTTGCCAAGTAATTCACAATTATCATTGAAACACATTTATTAAAAACTCAAATCTTAAAGTCTTTTAGCTATTTCAATCAACTGGAAAATTTCATTTTAGTTGGGTATTGTTTGTATTATATATGAAAAACTTTTGGTTCCTTTCGTTTAGGTTGTATATGGTCCATATGCGGAGTACATGATCATGCTTGGAAGGAGCGAGAAGTGTATGGAAAAATAAGATACATGAATTATGCAGGTTGTAGGCGCAAGTTTAATGTCCAGGAATTTGTCGAAAGATGGGGAAATAGGGACCAGTAGTAACAAGTCGAAAAGTATAAAATCAAAGTCAATTATCGATTTACGTCGATTCGTCCATTCCGCAATACACGGAAGAATTTTTAAATGAACTGCAATGATTTCGAACACAGTTCAAATTTTTATTTAAAAAACGATAATTGAAAATACGATCTGGTATATTCGCTTTAAGTAGTCCAGATTAAAAAACTGTATACACATTTAAAGAAACATCATTTTAAAATCTAAAGTGTTCTTATGTGATAACAATTAATAATATATGTACATGTCAACAATTTGTATCATCGTGCAACATGGAGAGAGTCTTGGGAACAGTATCAAACGACGTTAAAGAAAGCCCAGCAGCTTTTAGAGCTAGAGAAAGGCATCCAGTTTCATCCAAGTGTCTATGAATCCCGCAGATGATCCCAGCCGTGAGGCAGTCCCCGCAACCACTCACATTAAATATTTCATTGAAATTTTCGGATGTTCGAATCAATGGAGGGTACAAGCGAGACGTGATCGAAGAACCCTCAATCAATCTCCCTCTATCATCGTAGAAAGGATCACTTTCCATGGCTTTACGAACAACCTGCAGGGAACAGCGCTGTTTAATTCATGTTTTCACTTATAAAAACGAATATTTAAAGGCATTTACCAATACTCCATGTGATCCTAAAGTACTTATAACTATCGGCACAAATTCAGCTACTTGTTCCGCAATTTGCTTCATTACTTCTAAATCACTGTTTAAATTGCATTCGGACATCGATATGCCGAAATATTTTCCAATAGCCAATAATTCAATTCTGTTAGGGGATACGCAATGTAGTACATCTTGCCACTGCAATCCTGCTTCAAACATTTTTGTCGCTTTCTGCACATCTGTAGGTTCGTACCAAACTGGAAACAATCGTACAATTATAGTTTTAATATTGTACCTGATATTCATAAACTTATATTGTTATCTAATTACACGCAGACATGGGGTGAAGCTCATAATAAGGGCTGCGGGGGTCTGCAGTTTATAACCCCGCAATTTCCAGGGCCTCATGGTAATAAAGTTCAAATTTGATAGAAATTTAAGCTTGTTCGTGGATATTTTAAAATCGATATAAAATTGTCCGATGTGATTGAACTACATATCTATTACTACATACAATGTAATAATCTATCAATTAGCCTAGGGCCGCAAAAATTTTTTACACCCAATTGTGTGTAATTCTCTATTTAATTTGAATAAATTATTCTATTGTATTATTTAACCATTGTTGTTTAGTCCAAAATATGCATTTATGTATTCATTCGTAATTATAAACATGCCGTGCTTCTTATGGGATTGTTAATACGACTGTTCTCGAGTCTATTTAAATAAAACCGCTCCGACGTACTTCTATACATTTCTTACCGTAGCGCTAGTGATGCACCACAAACTCTTTAGCAAGAATCCACGTCTACAAAAGTGTTACTTTATTTGAAATGTAATGGAACATTGGTGTGCGTCCATGCAAGTGATTATAACCACAAGGTGTGACTGACAAGCAAACAAAGTTTTTATGCCTCTTAAGAATAGTGTTTATTTAATTTATCGCACCGGAATTTTGCAGTTCTGATCTGTGGAACAACGAATGATATAATGGGCAAAACACGGAATGGGAAGGCAGCCGTAATATGCACGGGAATCGCATTTGTGTTAATTGTGATCGCGTTTACCACACCCAACTGGCTTGAAACAGACGGAAAATTAGAAAATCCGAAGTTCGTTCGGATCGGTAATTTAGTTACAACCATATTTAAGACAACACGAAAATAGATCTACGTATTTTTGTTTATCAAATCAATGAAAATGTAGTTCGTAATTTTGGATCCTATATAACTTATTGTTTCTCATCGCAGGTCTATGGCAAGTATGCTTTCAAGGGTTTGAACACCCGCACCACTTGTATGATACCAAATTCTACGGCTGTTGGTGGGTGTTCGAAGAAGAGTATTACATCATACACGATATTCTTTTGCCAGACTTCTTTGTAGCGACACAGTTTTTCTTCACGTTATGCTTTACGCTACTATTGATAGGTGGCTTTTTGACAATATCATACACTTGTTGTTCGCGCCATCATGACAAGTATCAGTTGCTCTTGTGGGCAACTGGTGGAAACTTGACAATAGGAGGAATATGTGGTGTAATAGCAGTTATCATATTTGGTGCGAGGGGCGACGGCAGAGACTGGATGCCTAATTGGGAGCACAATGATATTAGTTGGTCTTATGCGATAGCCGTAGTAGGCAGTTTTATGTTAATCACAGCTGGGTCTCTCTTCTTTATCGAAGGACGTAGACACAAAAAAAAGCAGGAGAGAATACTGAACGATGAACAAAAGACACACACAACTATTTAAAGCGATTACAGGCTTCATTAGTGAAAATGAATCTCTATGATAATGATAAATTATTTTTGCAGTCTTTGAGATATCCACGCAGTCCTCACACAAACTTTGAACGTACTTTAACACGTTAACCGCCGTGTGACATGGTAAGCGTGTCCCATACGTTTCTACAATAAGCCGCGAGAACCGGCATACGTGTCTCGATACGAATTATGTTTAATCGACCTCTTAAACTGATTGCTTGGGCGACACAAAATGTTTTTAATACGTGTCCTCGCCGACAATTTTTTTTTTAACATGGCAGAAGTTAAACATTTATTTCGAACAAACTTGACATAATATTCTTGAAGACTCGATTATATATTTCTATATTTATACTCATTATTTTTGTAATCGTTTTGTAATCGTAGCTATGATTTACACTGTTCGTACGTATATCTTTATTGAATATCTAATGCAACGCTAATGCTGGTCTATCCTCAATGATAGATAACTTTAGAAACAAACCATTATGCAATCTCAGTGAGATTTTAACAAGAACACTCTGCATTTATTACTCATTTTGTAGAATAATTAACGTTACGAGTCCGTCCATAGGAATAAGAGATTTTATAGAAAATGACTAAGTCTGTAAATAAGAATACTGTTAGTTATATAAATCTATTTGAAAACACAAGATGGCCTTAATACGAGCAAATAATGTACATTTGCCTTTTTCTTTTATACCAGAAAACTGTAACGCAAAGTTAATGGAATAAAATTAACTTGTTTTCAATTTGTATGATCTCCAATCATTTACCTCACTCACGCATATGTACAAAGTTTAACGACGATTGTCTTTTTATTCGTGCCTATTCTTTGATTAACGAACTTAAATTAACATTGATTACCGAAATTAATTATTCTCCTAATTAATAAATTATGGAAGAATATTATTTGATTAATTAATAATGGGTTTCACTGAAATTCGTACACGGTAAACTCGATCACACTGTGACCCATTTCACTATCGGAGGAAATAATTCACCGTGATTTACGAGTAAGATTGCATGCACGAAGATCGACGTTAGGTGTAAGTCGTTGACCCAGTTCAGCTCCTATTTTAATCAGCTACTTCTACAATTTCGCTTAACTATATCGATCACAACTGGGAAAATGTATTGCTACCGGTTACACGTCACGCTTTGTGCTCGATTCTTCTTCGTCAGTTCGTACATTCTTGTAGTTATTTTTCCCGCATATGCTGATATTTTTCGCTAATTGTACAATTCGACTTTCATAACCATCCTTTGTAAATTGTAAAGGAATTGTAGTGGAATGTAAATTGTACAGGTCCATATGGTTTTTGTTTTTATAACAATGTTTATAGATATACTACTGGGTTTTCGTTGAAAATTGTATGTAATAATCTTGAGCATCATTTAATGCAGTAACTCATCTGAATTGCATGGCAATGAATCACAAACATAGTGACACAAACGGCAGCATAAAATTCTGAGAACGTTGAGTTCACGATGGGTGGATAAAATGGGACAAACATACCGCTAATCATAACTGACACTCAAATGAATTGGAAACTCGATTATAAAAAAGGGAAATGTATATATAATATGTATATATATACATCACGGAAGAAAATCATTCCCGTAATTCAGAACACATCTGAATAAATTTGTTTATATTCTTCCGCATTGTTTAAACATACTCCAAGCGAAACGTCAGGCAGGCAATGTTTCTTCAATGAAGATTTACATAAAAAAGTGCTACGCGTACTTGGAGCAGTGTCCCCCAATCTCAACACTCTGCGTACCATTCAGTATCATTTGTTTAAACAACGCATTTTTGCACATGAAAATGTCATATTTCATATTACGACAGAATCGTTAATATAGAATTTCATTCACCGTTTGTGAGAATTTTTGTAAACGTGTACGGGTTCGCGCAAGTTTAATATACTTATGTATATACTTTATTTACTAACAGTATTGTTTCACTTTAATTTTATTAAAACTACACGTCGTATTCCGTTGAAAAGGTATTGTTTACTGTGATAAAAAGTCTTCACACGTTTACTACAAAAGTTTAAAGTTCAAAGAAACCTTTTACAAAATTGCATTTTCGTTGAATAGAGAGTTCGATTTAAAATAGATGCGAGTGAGCGAGCGACAAGTTGGGAACCTTTGCATGGTAATAACTAGCAGCTCGTACTCGTGGGATACTTACAGTTTTACAAGGTTAGGTTAGGTGGTACGTTAAATACATGGCCACTGACACAACATAACGTGTTTGGGTGTGGTTTATACCGTGGGATCTTTACTGCATCAGTGGATTTTGAATCATTTCCCGTGGCACTCGTGACACCGTGATCCTCGTCGTTCGTCAAAGAGACAGTGCGCCATGAAGAAAAGAAGTTTCTCTGGGAATATCGGTGTCGGCGTCTTCTTCCTCGCTTTCGTGTGTGTCTGCGTTGCGTTCGCGACGCCAGCATGGTTAGTGAGCGATTATCGGATCACGGGCGCGAAACTTGATAAATTGGGCCTTTGGACACACTGCTTCAGATCTTTGCCAAATCCTCAAGAGGCGGACGCGCCTAAGCGCTTCTTCGTCGGCTGTAGATGGGTCTACGATCCATTTACTGCTGGCTACTCCGACATTCGCGGTTTTCTTCTGCCTCGTAAGTCTATTTGATTGATTTGCCACTTTTTAAATTTTTAGTTAGAACTAGTCGTCCTTGCAAGATAATTTTGTTAGAATTGTTATTATATTAACATTTGTTGGAAATAGTTCCATATGTATTAATTGACACCAATTCTGTTTATAGCTTTCATGATAGCGACGCAACTATTCTTTACTCTGTGCTTCCTATTGAGCTTTGTGTCGATGGTACTGATATTATTGTTCACCTTATGCTGCGATCCAGAACGGAAACGATACGTGCAACTTATTACGGTGATCGGTTATCTATTATTAGTGGCCGGTATATGCGGTGGATTAGCAGTAATCGTATTTGCTTGCTTTGGAAATACAGACGGCTGGATGCCAGGACATACCAACAACTTTTTTGGTTGGTCATTTGTAATGGCAGCGATAGGCAGTGTATTGACAATTTTAGCAAGCGGATTGTTCCTTGTCGAGGCTACTGTACAGTATAAAAAACGAGAATACCTAAAAGAATCTCAGACTCGATTTCAACTCGAATCTCGTACCTAGGTAGTATTTATTCTTGTTTTTTATATTTAAGACTTGCACAATATTGTATTACCAAAACTTTGTAATATTATATTCCGTCCACATGCGATGTTGTTCAAAGTAGTACACTTGCACAAATTTGTATTACGAAAACTGTGTAATATTATATATCGTATTCCGTCCTCTTACGAGCTTGTTCATAGTAGTAGAACGAATGCGTTATAGATTGTAGGGTAAGATACGTATTGCTTTAAGTATATAATAAGGCAAAGGATGAGATTTGTATTTTTCTACTACATTTTTTATATATACAAGATTTAGAAATGTTTAAAATGCGGAGTCATTCACGTATACTCATTTAAAATTATTAGTTACTTTATATAATGACTTTTCAAAGCTAACGCTGAACAACCAATCTGATAATTATTTTTTTTCCATACATCGAAAACAGTATCTTTACGAGATAACGCCGATGTGTACATGCATATATATTTATGCAACCTCATTCTATAATTTAAGTGTTATACTAGTAAAACTTTAACAGTATCCATGTTATTTACCTCTGTCAAAAGCAACATGTTTTGTTTCTTTTGTACAAGTAGAATATTGACGCATATCTTACGATCGTACAATGTAAATATTTCATTGTCAAGAGTCAAATCGGAAAACACTTGTAAATTCCATTCATATAACAAATTACTTATTATGTGAGAATTTAATGATCAATATCCGTCCTCAAAACCGTATATTGTATAGAATTAGTACTTCAGGATCAAATACATTTGAATATGTAAATTTTTGTAATATACTTTTACTGAAATAAATATGACATTGAATGTTTAAGTACAATTCTTTTCAGCATAACACTTCTCCTACTACGATCAATCGAAGAATTATCTCGATAAAGAGTCTAAATGCAATACCGTGTACTCAAAAAAATTACAAATCTAAATATTTGAGCTCGAACAGCGCCATCATGCGGAAAATTCGATAGGTTATGTCGTTGGCAGCAATGAAGCAATTAGAGGGAGTGAGAGAGTCATGAGAGGTGTGGCAAGTGCACGGTAAGGCCAGTGTTATTTAAAACTCATAAACAAAGTTTTTGTTGCGGTAGATCAGTTTGTAATCTCCGTATCAACAAAAACATTCGTGATGTCTGTCGATAAGCAGGAATATCACCGGGCGTCGAGTAAGCATTTTATTATTTTCAGTTTACATCTTAAATCATGGTTTGTTTAACCTCTATTATTGATTCGTTTTATGTTTTGTTAATTAGACGCCGTGGTTTTCGGTGGTATGATAATTTATTTCGCTGGCTTACTCTTGCTAATAGCATTCACAAGGTACTATTTTGACAGAAAATTATTGTTGCTTTATTTCTCATGAATTTTCCTCTAATTGTTTTTTTGATCACTTCTAGTCCCTATTGGATCGAATCTTATCAAGAGACTTTCAGTAGTTTCAAAAACATGGGCCTGTGGGAATATTGTTTCAAACAATTTCGATATCCTTATTACCAGTTTGACAAGGAGTTTGACGGATGCCATCATATCTTTTCCGAAGAATATTATGTGATACGAGAATGGTTATTGCCAGGATGGCTAATGGTCGTGCAAGGCTTTGTCACTCTTGCATTTTTGCTCTCTTTCTTTGCGCAAGCTGTAGTTGCGTTGACTTTGATTCGTTGGCCTTTAAAATTCGTTTTGCGCTACGAATGGCTGTTGTCGTCATCTGCATTTTTGTGTTCCGCCGTTTGTGGTAGGTATCAATTTTATTCATGATGTAATGTACATAGCCATGGTTGAAATACTCATTTGTTCTCTCAAAATTTCAGGTACACTACTTTTCTTGGCAGTGTCGATATTTGGCGGACAATGCTGGCGTAGAGATTGGTTAATGTATCCAAACTTCAATCATTTGTCATGGTCGTTCGCCATGGCAGTTATCTCGTTCGTGTTGCACTGGTTGGGAGCATTTTTCCTGTATTTGGATGCGCGTGCTGGTCACAGATTACGCAAGGAATCTCGTAATTTAGTAATGCAAATGCAGCCTAATCCACAAAGTCATCAGGGATTGCAACGGGGCGGATACATGTAACTCAGAGTTACACTCGTAGATCTTAGAAAACGTCCGATTATAAAATCATATAGATTTAGGCATACTTATATTATTAACGCGAAAATCACGTTCGCCGAAGTAGATCTGTTTTCTTTAAACCAATGCCGCACGAATTTGCATCGTGGCCGTGTTCGCGTGTAGGTATTCGAGCTAAGACTATTTAACTCCGTCCAATTTTTGAATAGAACTTTATCTTTTTTATGAATATAGAATAAGAGAACTGTTTATACATATCTCTATTATAGTTTTGTACGTAGAGTTATAAACAACGATAAAAGGCGTTAAGCGTCTAAGAGTAATTCACTCATGCCAGTCGTGAGATTATTTACATGTATGACAACAAAAACAAATTTATATAACTTTCTACTATAGCATTTTCTTCTATTTATATTTGATCTATAGTGACTGCTATTCATATTTGAAGACTATGAACAAAACAGTGCCTGTTGTAAATCGGTATAAATTATATCGATACCCACAGAAATTTAACTTTCTGACAAAGTAATAAAAATGTATCATAAAAATTCATGGAGGGAGGCTTTACTTACCCGGAATTTTCGAGTTCGACGCCAGGTCCAGAATAAATCGCATCGTATCCGGAGGTACATTACCGTCGAGAATGATGAAGCTCGCACGTTCCATCTGTGACTGGTGTTTCTTCACTAAATCAGGAGTGATAGCTGCAAAGGTTTCATCCATCTCGCCGACTCCAAAACAACATTCACCCTTGAAGTCTACTACACCTGTATACCTATACATAATAAAAAAATAATGTAAGTCGTATAATGAATCATTTATCAAGATTTTATGATTGACATTACACCGCACATTTCGTTAAAAATAAGACAGATCGCGTCGTTTCTAATGTACGAAAAGCAATCCCAAGATAGTATAAAACTGCTATTCGAAATCGGTGACAAGTGGTCACGAGTAGTATCTACGAGGCCAATGGTTATTCTGATCTACCATCTGCTAGAGAATCAAATGCTTGTCGATTTTGACGACGACTTTTAGTTTCCCCTGGATTATTTATTGTTGCACAAGGATTCCCCCCCCCCCCCCCCCCCCCTTGAATTATCGCAAAAGGACTTCATATCGCCCGAAACACATTTCCATTTCTACAAATCAGAAAATAACAAGATTCCTCACAGTGATGTTTCATTCTCGTCCCTTAAATAGTAAAAGGCTGTACAAGTTTAAACAAACGAGTCTCGATTCAATCTGTATTAATGACCGCAAATGGAATTTACTAAAAGATGTTTTCTCTAAGTAGTTGTTAGCGTTTCTTATCGCTAGGGATTCAGTATTTTAATGTGGAAACATACGCGTACCTAGCCGTGTTTATATTCGACAATATCTCGACGGTCTGGGCACCATCTCCTAGACTTTTAATTATAGCTTTACCAGGCTGGTCGTTACCAACGACGGATATTAACCGCGTGCCATTCAGACCAAGGCTGATCAAGGCGTTGGCGATATTTCGTCCGACCCCGCCGCAACTTTGTCGGCTTCTACCGGCATGCGTTCTACCATCGTCCTGAAAGAATATACGTCGATTATTGATCCGGGATATGGTAAAAGATGCGCCGCTCTAATCGCGCTTCGGATACCACGGGGCTCGATTGATCGATCGTCTCCGAATCTACGTGGAATGGTGAGCAAACCAAATTAAACCCCCCTGCACGTGCGATTCCTATTTACATCGAATAATCATGTTTTTGTCTGAAGTGCTCGCACGCGTTCCGTACAGAAAATAACATAATTAAGGAGAAATCGGTCCGTGGGTAAGGAGAATACCGCGCTCCAATTATTTTTAAAGCAACCTCTAATGAGAATATCCCACTCTTGTGTGTTATTAAATTATGTTTAACGATAAGTCGATCGACAGTACCTACAATATGTGCGACACTGCGTAGGCGATAGGTTCGATATACACTGTTATATCATGTCTCACTAAGGCTTTCGGCGAGCACATTTACGATATACACACGGATTATCACATTCTGTTTGACAATTGTGATTGTATTTGTAACACGTGCTCCCCTCTCTCTCTTTCTCTCTCGGATGCCACGATCGAACTGTTAATCTACCTCGGCAACGGGGGATACGTAAAATTCAGAATTCTTTTCCGCGCCTTGGCTTTTCCTCTCATTGGAACGATTTAATTATAACACAATCGTTCGCTCGAAGGCACTTTGCAAAGTCATTCGATGGGAAAACTGGTACTTTGCAGCGAAGAGGAGAACGTCCTGCAACGCGCAAGCCCTCTTTTGCTTTCGTTCGACTCTTCTCGTCAGCTGCTTTTCCTCTTTTTCCAACAAATACATACCTACTCTTCAATCCCGATCGTCGCCTTCGTTTCGATCTTGTTTGTCGGCGCGCAAGTCCCACCCCTCCATCCCTTTTCCGCGGTTTCCTTCCAAGTAGCGTTCTCTGCCATCCTCGATTCCTCAGACTCCTACTATTTTCAATCACTTTCATCATTTTTCTACCGTTTGTCACTGTTGCCACGTATCGTCGACTCTTGAATCGCTTTCCTTTTTTCTCTCCTTTGTCCGAGGTTTCCTCGTTAGGTCCGTCGTATCTCTTCACCGGCAGCTTTTCTCTCCTTTCCCCCCCTCCGTCGCGCAATTTCCGACATCCGTCGTAGGTTCACAATCTCTACCGCTCTGTTGCACAGCTTTTTTCCCCCCTTCTTTTGTTTCGTTCCGCCGTATACCACTTTCTCTTTTACAGCCCCTCCTCCCGGTCCCCTCCTCACATTTCCTCACCTCCCTTCCGGTCGAGCTTTTCACCCTCCTTGTTTATTACCTCCCTTCTTGCTCCAATGTTTTTTCCTTTCCTCCTCGCATTGTTCGTCTCATCGGGTATTCTTCCTCTCCATTGCCCACCCTTTCTTTTGCACTTCATATCCGCCCCCTCCCACTCTCTTTCGACACAATCTATCCTTCTCCATCTGTTTAGAATTTTCTTTCTCATTCACTTCCTCTCCCTTGACTTTCTCCCCTCTGCTCTGAAGCCTCCTTCTCTCTTATTCGCCCGTACTCGTCACTGTTCTCCTCCCCTTCGCGCTCTTCCTCCCCCTTCCACTCGACGAGCTTTCCGCCCCACCATTCTCTACTTCATCCCCTCGCCCGCCCCATTCTCTCTCTCTCTCACTCTCTCTCCCTTTCGCACTTTACGCTTCTCCCTCTTCAACCACCTTCTCACCGATTTCCTTTTTCGTTTCGTCCCTCTCTCTCGCGCCGGTATCACCCAAGCACTCCCGGTCTCTCTCTCCACGGTGGTCGCGCTGTCTGTCGCCGACACCGTGCAGCGCGGATTCAGTCCGGTTGCCTACCTCGGGCGCTGTTGACAGCCACCCCTGTACGCGAGGAATCCCACCCGATCCTAGCCGCGTTTCTCTATCTCTTCCACAGCAGTGAGCCAGTGAGCCGTGTGTCTTCCTGCCTCGAGTCTCATATTTTTATCTCTCTCTCCCCCTCTCTCTCTCTGTCTATCTCACACACACGCACACATACACACACATACTTTCTCTCGTTCTCTCTCTCTCTCTCTCTCTCTCTCTCCCTTTGTCCATCTCCATCGAAGAATACGCTGCCCGACGAACGGATGGATCTCGCTACCGGAGAATACGGGGACGCAGTTTCATCACGGGAGCGTACCTCGATCTCCCCGGTGTAAATCAAACGTAACGGTGCTCGTAACGCCAAACGACGTCAACGAAAGTGTTGCTCCGCTATGCGATACGGCTGGTGGGATAGCGAGGAGGAGTCGAGAGCGACGACAAAGGGGAAGAGCACGACGGGGACGACGTTGACGTTGACGTTGACGTTGAAGCTGGCGAGAGGAAAAGTGACACGGACGACGGACCGTGTGAGATCGTGGTGGTGAACGCGAGGGGGCAACGCGAATGAGAGGGAAACGACGAAAGCAGCGAGCACTACTGGCATGAACGACGAGGATAACAGTCCCGACGACGCTCGCGGCGATGGTTATAGACGTGACGTGACGACCACGTTCGTGCTGGTCCCGACGATCGTGCGCTCGTCCCGATTATTGACGCTTGATCATACTCGCGATATTTGTGATTGCTACGATGTGCGTGCCAGATTGACGGTGTACACCTCGAGTCTGTAACGGAGCCAAAGGTTAGTAACGAGAGACACGCCGAACACCGAAATCCTACCGAACGAATTCCAACGCCGAGACGACGCGTCCCCCCTTTTTCCTTCCGCTCATATTCTCTCGCTACCCCGCGTTTACGATCCTGGGACACGTATATCCTCGAAACTCCGTGGAAACGGTCACGTGTGTCCCTTCGCTCGACAGAAATGTCACGCGCGAAGGGTAGACTCGACGTTGAGACCCTGTGAAAAATCGAGGCTGCCGCGATAATACGTCCGCGTAGTCCCTTTTATCCATCGTTCGCGAAAGAGGATCCTGATCGTATCCTGATCGCGCGCAACAAAGCGGCGGGATCGAACATCTCGCGAATTTCGTGTCGTCGATCGAAATCTACCCTCTCCGTATTCGTGACAAAATGAAAAAAAAGAAGCGATTGGAGGAAGAGAGCATGAGGTAATCGTGTCTGTGGGGCATGGGGAGGGGGAGGGGGCAGCGGGAAGGTTTGGGAGGCAGCGGCGGGGGTGAAGGTGTGAAATAAATCCGTAGCTGTTTCGTGGTAGGAAAACGGGGCGAAGGAAAGCGACAATAAATTCCTTCGGGAAGGTCGGGAGGAGGATTGCATAACGCCACCTCCCCCCCCCCCCCACCCCTTCTCTCCTCTCCTCTCCTCCCCTCCTCGCCCCCTCAGCACTCTTTCTCTATTTTTCTCTCCGACAGTCCTCCTTCAAACGGTAACAAACATTCGCGCCGATAGCTAATTAAAACCACTTCGGTTGGCTCCTTTTTTATTCCCGGGGCTTTCCTCTTCTCCGCGACGAAGGAATTTAATTAAAAAAAAAAAAGAGAACGCGACCTATTCTCGAAGGAGGTATCCGCGATGGCGTTTAATTCACTGGGCAAGGTCAGGCTCTCGTTTCGCCGTCCTACGAGGAGAGGAGAGACGACCGTCGGCGGCGTGGATACGGTCAATGAGAGGAAAGGAAAAAGAAAAGGGGAGGGCGAAAGAAAGGAAGAAAAAAAAAAGAGAGAGAGAAACGGTTCGCGGATCGATCTCGCCGAGCTTTTCCACCGAGTATTACATAAACGTGAACGTGGCTGGACGTTGACCAGGACATTGACTGTGAAAGTTGCGATACTTGGTCGCCAAGTTGTCGGTGACGTCGAGCGCCCCGGGGTTTTCGATCAAGGGGTGGGAATTACCTGGGAAATCACTCCTCGACGGCAAGGTTTTTCTTCGCGCTGATATGTGTATCCGGCGCGAGCAAGCGCGGAGGGCTTAAACTTTAAACGATCGATGGGCCCTTAACGTTCTTCCGTGTTTCGTTACAATGCGCCACTCTGTATTCAGCCGTGTACTGCCGATGCACGAGAGTGTACTTTGCAACATCGACGGTCAACACTCTTCCAATCCTTCACCCTCTCGTCGGCGAGCGGGGCTATCTCCCTGGATCCGCGCCGTGGACGAGATCTTTCCTCGTCTCTCCCGCCTCTTTACCCTCTTTTTTTTTCTTCTTCTCCTTACGTGCACCCAGGGTACGTACATACACGTGAGCGGTGAGACACACGAGGGTGTATGTACTACCGAAAGTGCGGTCCATGTATCCCGCGTACATATCACATTTCGCGCCACCCTGTGGCGCGTGTGTGTATACGCAAGTATGTGTACAGAGACACACGAGTTTCAAAAAGTCTAGTGCAGTGATTCCCAACTAGATACACCACATGTCGTCGTTCCTCGGGGCGTGCCAAGAATTTCAACTCGTTAATTCAGTTGTACCCGCTCCGTTTGTACTTGCCCTCGTATTTTGCATGCAGGATATTCCAAAAAGGCGACTCCTAATTTAGGTATTTCCCCTCCCCCTCCCCCAACCCAACCACCGCCAAAGCCAAGAGATTTTACTCAACCAGATTATACTGATAGGTACGTTAGCTTCGTGCGCGTACGGGCTGTTCAAAGAGCTCGATGAAACTTTCGGCAGGAACCACGAAAGTCGGGTGACTGTTAGACGTAATTACGTTAATTACGTAAGGTCATTTTTATTTAGAAACGAGATTTCGTTAATTACTCTCAGCAGTCGAGGATTACCGCAGAGGCGCAAAGGCTCGCTCTCCGAGCCTTGACATTCGTACATGTTTCAAAATGCAAAAATTTGGGTTGTTGGTTTTAACCATTCTTGTTTTAGTAGTGAAAGAAGTTTATGGCACGGTTACTTAATTACAAAGGTCCTAGATAAATGCTTTTTCTTGAACAGCCAGCGCGAGTTTTATTACTTACTGCGAATGAATACTTCTTTCAATGATATTTATCCACATACATATGATTATTAATTCTCCGTTTATTTAAAAAATATTTAAAAGATTCGGAATATTTGCAAAATGTAATACCGCAGAATGCAATACGTAATTGGAATGCACACGTATTTGGATTACCATCGATTAGAGGATACAAGTTTGTCTGTGTGGGATATATGGAGGAGGAAAGTTCCTCCTTCGTTGGCAATACAAGCTCTCGCGAAATGTCATTCTCCGTATGTCGTCCTAACGAAAGTTCGAGAAATCCTATAAATATGAAGCAGTTTCTCAATGATTATCGAGGCGTCGTACTTGGAACATTTCTGTATGTACCTTTGGGAGTTTCTATTTATGCGCCAAACATTTCGCCTAAAAATAGATTTTGTTCGTCGCGTGTAACACATTATGACAGTTTTTTTTTATTTTCGCCCCTATACTGTAAGCCTCGTAACATTTGAGTCAGCATTACTTTCCAACTCGTGGTAAATCGAATCGAATGGCGTTCACTAGAATTTCGCAAAGTTTAAATTCAATTCGCAGTACTCTGTCGGTGAATATAAAGTGGATTCCTAATGAATATATTATTAATAACACTTCCGATGAATGACTAAAATTATGCTACATACTTTATCCATCCACCTTGTGCGCGTGTACGTTAAAAAAATCAATCGTTGTGTATGTGTAGCGTATGAGAAAAACAACAACAAATCTGTGGTTTAATAATAAAATCATCTCGTTGGTAAACCATAGCTGTTGGTCCAAATAACGCTGATGGGCAAAGAAAGTGAAACCCGGAACATTTAGAGTATCCTCCGGATGTGAACGTTCATGCACGCAAACAATTAGGCTGAAATGTTTGTCATATGCAGAAGCACTGCGATGCCCAAGGACACGTTATCCGAGCTCGATGAAATTTTTCAGCATGGTCGATTTATACGATTATCCAGTTAGCTGTTTCGACCTCTTTGAAAAGTGTTCACCTAAATTGTGCCATAATGATGAAACTACGACGAGCATACTATTCATAATGAACATATTTTAATAGTTCGTGGCTCGGATTACTAAAGAAAAGTACAGAAAACACTTTCGTGCTCCTTCTTTAACAAATATCTCTACAAAATTCAGGAATACATATAAAAATTAATTTTTTAATACGGTTAGACCACCTCGATAAACCCCGTTCGTTCTTCTCTGAAAAGATACAAGGTCCAGTCTCGCGTACTTGTACTTGGCCCGAGACAAGACCATGTCTCCTGATTTTAGTTTTCACTCAAATTTCAATTTAAATGGCAAATGGTAGCTACTTTTCCGCGTGGCGAGTATACTCGTCAAAAACAGCTAACTGGTTAACGAAGAGGTAACATCCGCTTAAGTGTCTTTTTGCAAAAGATGTAATCCAGCGAGAGACTTTTTTCCCCTCGTTAAAGCTACACTTTCGTGAGTCTTTTCACCGAAAAATAATAAAGCAGCTTTTCTTTTTTGTAACTCTTGATTTCCGGCCATTAAGCTAACACCACAAACTTTTAAGACAACCTTGTCCTATAATTATGAAAATATCTACCTTTCTCAGTTTTTTCCCCTATTTTGTCACTCTCCCCTCTCTCCCCCCCCCCCCCCACACGCCCTCTTCTCTTTCTCACTGTACCTCTCGAAGGAAGTAACCACGCGCAGAGTTAGTCGGCGAGAGATCGATATTAGAATTGCCTATCGCACGCTAGAACTGCCAGAAAGAAATACAATTTAACGAAGCAAACGCCAGTGACCCGTTCGTGCCGTTTCGCGATGCCCATACGATGGCTTAACGTGCTCTATCACGATGAAGGCTAATAATTACGATTATACCTATGTACATAATGCTTGGTATATCAGACAATACGAGTTCATCGCGCCCTTTTGCGAAATTGAGCGAAAAGGGGCCCTCGAGGAGGATCGTGAGATATAAAATGAGGTAAGTGCGGGAGAATGGGCTCTGAGGGCAAAACGGAACGCAATAAATAAATAGCGTGGTAAATAAGCCGAATGTGAGGTAAAGGGAAACAATGCTTTTTACAGGACTCGCGATCCGAGCGGCATTTTAAAGCGTTCGGAAGAGTAGATACGAAGCGAGCAGCTTAAATGGGAACATCCAAGTATCTACGTTACTTATAGATATACGAAAAAATCTCCTCGGGAAAAATTGATCACGAAGAAAAATATTTTCTGTCGCTACATTCGCCTCGTCGAACATCCTATTCTCCTACCGAGCAATATTTTCATTTTCATGTACCCTCGGGTAACGGAGATATTTGTCTGCTCTCATGTAAACGTCTTACTCTGTATACTTCTCGACAAAAGTTAAGAAATATCTTGCATTGTTTTGATTTGCATTTCCCAGCTTGATGCATTCTAAGCGTAATGCGGCTCTCGACAGTCTGAACATTAATTTCACCATTTCCTCGACTCCATTACTAATCGTATTGCCTACCGCGGATTCCGCGTGCAAAACTTTATTCCCTCAATTCCCGTTGCGATAGAGCTTCGCTAATGTACGTTTTAAACGCGCAATAAAGACTTTATTTCTCATTAATTTAGAATGTTGATCGTTTTGATTTTGTACCGAATATCTTTATACGCATAAAATATCGTTCCGATTCAAAAAGTAGAGACGAGTCATAAATCCGAATCACAACTCCCGATAAAACCAATCGTTCGTGAAGGCTCGCAGTGTACGTATATCGCTTCCAAGCAATTATTTGCGAGAAATCCGAAGCGATGGCAAGTCGAGAATCCAAATTCCAAATGTCAACCGACAATAGACGGATAATCAGCTGAAATAATCCGTAGAACCATCTCTACTGGTCAGACAGCTTAATCCACTAGTCGGACGGTCCACTCTACCAGTCAGACGGCACATTCCACTATCCAGACGATACAATCTACTCGATCAGCGCCGACAAAGACCGTACCACTAGTCGTATCTCTGGCCACTGAAACCACTAACGACGCTCTCTTACGTCGACCTTCTAGAAATAACTATTCCAATATCATTCGCTCACGAATTCCTACAGGCTTACGAAAGAAAAAACAAAATTCCCAAAACTTGGTTATTTCCACTAATTTTCCAGTTATACCACTAGTAAGTACTAGTACCACCGACAGTCAAAATCTCCGCTGACGCGCGTTACACAGACCTCTCGACAATACCTATGCACAACAACCTCGTCTCGTTGGAAATTTTCCAACCGAACAAAAATCGCAATATTGATAGTTTTGGGATATTCCGATATATTCCACGAACTCTAACGGCCGAATCCCCTAACCAAATCCAATTCCGCTGACATCGCAAAAATCAGCTATTACCGCAGCTCTACTGTCTGACTTGTCACGTGATCTCTCTCTCTCTCTCTCTCTGTTTGTATACAGAAACCAGCCGCGCCGTGGTCAAGTCGGCAACGGGGAACCACCGCCGCCGGGGAGCTTCGACGTAGATACCAGTAGCCACGACCACCGACGCTGCGATGAACACTCTGCTACTACCGCGGCGCGTAACGTGCCTCGCGTGACAGCCATCGTTTCTCGGTAGACTTCTCGTCGGGGAGGGATCGGGGTAGGGGTCAAGGGGTTGGGGGGGGGGTCGAAGGAAAGGGGGAGGGAAGGGGAGGGTATTCGTCTAGCACACGCTCTCACTTCCATTATACCCGGGGTATAATCCTTACGGCGAGGACACGCGTACCAGGACGAGGCACGATAGTATGACGGTGATGCTGCTGCAACGTTCAGTCACCCCGCAGTCGACGCACAGCCAAAAGACAGCGAAGAAGGACTGCAGCGCGAAGCCGCCCTTTTTGTTTCTGTTGGACGATCGTCAGGAGCATCGACACTCGACGGACACCAACACCACGACCACCACCACCAACAACAATCACAATCACAATCACAATAACAATAACAATAGTAATCATAATAACAATAACAATAACAACAACAACATTCTGAAGCGAAGTAGCAGCAGGGACAGCGATCGCTCGTACGCCGCCGCTGAGGTGGCGTCGTCGGTGACGTCCCAGAGACTCGCCGACGGTAGCCAGGACGTCGCGATGCGATATTACCGGCTCTGGATCTACACCTGTAACTTGGTGTTGCTTTGTAGCACGCTCGGCTTCGCCGCCGCGGTCTCGCGAACTCTTGTATTCACTGGCGATCCGCGTCGGCACGTGGTGCCGGGGATGCCCAGGGCCTTCGATCCTACAGCTTTGTACGCCTATCTGGCGCTCGCCACCCAGCTGGGACTGGTGCAATTGCTTGGCTGCATCGCCGCCAGGAGGCTCAATGCAAAGCTCCTCAACGCGTACTGGGTGCTGCTACTCGTCCTCTTGTTCGGCGACGCCGTCATCGGGGTCGCTTGGGTCTTCCGGTTCGAGAGGATACGCGCCGATCTTAGGCCCACTCTCAGGCTACGACTGCAGGTTAGAGATCATTTTTCTTGCTGGCGCCATTCTCGATGTTTTTCAGCTTCGTCCGAAAGTCTTTTGTCCAAAGGTCTTTTCGTCCGAAATATCTTTGTTTTAGTTTTTACTTTTTATCGTTCAGAGATTCTGCGCCAAATTTTCATTTTTTTCCACTGGTAATAATGTCAATTTAAAAAATCTGAACGCACACATATACGCCGGTTTATCTCGAATTGGTTAATTTTGCGATGTAGTTAATTTGGATTGTCAATGATGCACTCGTAAATAGCTACCGCAAGACGATAAATAAACATGGGTTTGAAATGTTAAAAACAGACAGTTTCTTGTTTGGAGCGAACGAGAAAAAGGGGAAAAAAGTTGTCTGGGGGTAGAAGACAGATTACGCGGAGTACCCTCGACGGAGGGTTCGTTTTTTGCAGAATAATAAAGGTGTAAACTATAAGTTTCCATCGATACGAAACCGAGGGTAGGAAAACTTTTTGTCCGTTATCAGTGTCATCTCAAAAATTGGCCGAGGTATCCTGAAAAAGCTTCAACGCCGTACTTGCTTAACTCGTAACAACATCGAAAAGGGTAATGTACATCGTTTACCATACCCCAAGAAAACCCTAGACGATGCAGGCTTAGAGGAAGACAAATTTCTAAGGTCGTACAATATCAAGGTGGAAATAGGGGTGACTCGACACTTTTTGGCAATTTCCTTTAGGATCCTTCGCACGCGACTACTGACTACAGATCTATTTTACCAATACGTTATAATTATTCACTGGTTCCTCGTAAATTAACAGCGTTTAATAGAGTATACTAACCAATTAGCGTACTTCATTATTCGTGAACTAGCGTGCTTTAGTATGCTCAAATTAAAAATACAGTGGAACCTTCCTAATGAACGGAAACGAGCATTCGGATAATACAACAATCACTTTTGGGATGCTTAATTCCATTATTTAAATGGAGCTCCATAGAAGTGATAGTTAGTTTAAATTACATACGACTAGGAAATGTCTCAAGTAATTTTAATTAAATATCTATGCGATTAAGGTCGATTAATTAAACTTATCCTCATTGTTGGTTTGAGTATTTATGGACCTCGTATATTTTTAGCTGATAAATCGCACAAGTTTTCCAATTTCATACTAGATTGATGGGATCGTTACGGAGGGAGGTATTACGTTGTACGTAAACTCTATTTTGAAGACGTACGCTGGAAGTAGACGCTTCGTTCGAATAACAGAATATTCAGATAGTAGAGCGCGGATATTGGGGATTTGGATACGGGTGGTTCAACTGTACTTTATGTACAAGGGTGAAATTACCAATTACCACCTTATACCACCTCGCCCTGTAAAAATTTATTACGGTGATAAGATTTACCCAATCTCCGTCGCAAAACTTTCATAACTTCTACAATTTCAGATTATGCGTATCCGCGAATGCAAATTACAGTTCCTCGAGAATTTTTGAGAAATCGGGAACACTGAACGTTGTTTTCACGAATGCCGCGGTAGAACAATCGCGTGGGAATCCAGTGATTTCCAGGATCAAGAAAAACGGATATCGCGGTGATTTTATGCTCGGTAACTGAGAAACCCATTATACGGTATACGATGTCGGCAGGAATACTGCCGTTAAGCTCGTAATAAGCGATTCATTTTGGCAATGAGCGAATCGGTATTATCGCGATCAAGAGCCACCGATGGATTTCACGGTTCTCTGGTAGAATAAAGAGTTTCGAGCCAAATTGCGCGCAGTGACTTTCTTACTTTTTGGAATGTCCATCGGGTGTTCACGAGAATGATTATTTTTCACCGCGTACGAGAAATTAATGGTAGAATTTCTGGGGCGGTCACTACGACCGCTGGCTGATCGATTCTACCATCGTAAACTCTGATCTCAAATGCTGACTAGAGCTAAAATTCTTTTTGCAACATATGTTAATTGCAAACCAAATTTACCATCACGCTTTATCCGTTTCCTAGGATCGGTAACAGAACGTTCGGTTAAATCTACTATAACATTTCATCCGTTTCTCAGAATCGGTGATAAAAAAAACTATTTTCTAAGAAGTGAGAAATATTCATTTGATTTTCACGCGAGAAATACTCGGGAAAGAATTCATCGATGGAAACATTACCCGGAACGAGCTGAAATGATCGATGCGCAAAAGTCGACGAAGGAAAAACGAATTCGACGAAAAATCAAAGGGGGAGTCCGATTATTAATTTAGGTTGTACGTGTAACCGCCTACAGGCGGAATATAAATAGCGCAAAAAAAGGCTAGAGAAACTCGTTTCCGTGCATATAGTTCTGCCGACGAAGAATCGAGGAGGTGTGGCTTCTCTTATCACGAGGTAACATCCGATAAAGTATCGACCAATGAAATAGAATGGTTCGTATCGTGATTCAAGAAAATGAAAAATTATTACGTTTATTTTAGGTGAATAGCGCAATTTAATTAGGTACGACCCTCGCGCTCAATTTTGCAAATGGAATCGTAGCTTTTCGCGAATATCGAATCGACGTTACGCATCTTTTCTTTCTTCAAATCAACCGAACAAACGAGCGAGATAAAGTTATTGGTTTTTTCAACTCGTTTGACGAATCCCACCGCTCTATTCGAAATACTGTTTTACTTGCGTCATATTGTAATTCATTTGAAATTCCGCTCGTGGTGCTAGCTGATCGATAAGCATAAAAAATATAGAGATGTCCATAGTCGTTCGGTGTGTCTGCGATCGGGAAAAATCGATCCAATCTCTGTTATACCGCCGAAGAAGCAAACCGTGCGCCGTCGATTCCACCGTAAGTCTCAGTAATTGAAAAAAAATCAAATGGCACTATAGACGCAATCAAATTCCAGATCGATAGACTGATACCTGAAATCTCGAGATGAGAAAAATTAAAAAATTTCACAATTCCGAGATCCCAATAATTTCACAATTTTGTCTCCCCCCGATATCCTCCCGCGAAAAATATATTTCTTTTCAAAATACTTTATACAAAGCGACGTAACGATCGACCGGGACAGAAGTAGTTTGCAGTTGGCTGACCTAACGCAAAGAAAATCATAGTTGTACGTCACTTTCAATACTATTCGTGCTATGTACACGCAGTGTGCAGCCTACGATCTATTTAGGTACACGCGCGTTGAAATTTCCGGTATTCACTGGCAACTTTACGACCTGGAACTCGTCTACCTTTGACACTTGACATTTGATCCCGGGAAATATACTTAGCGAGATCGGAGGAATAACCTTTACGTTTCGTGGATAATTTATTTTAACAAGATACACCGTCGCGGTAGATCGAAAATGTAATTATAATTTCTGGTTTATTCTCCGCAACTACCCCAAATAGAACAATTAATCTTTCGTGGGTTATTTAACTATGCACCGCAGGATACGTATACAAAGAATTATTAACAATCTAAAAATAATATTTCTTCGGAAAATTTGATTAGATACTGTGCCGTACCATTCGAAATGTCTGTACCATGCTTATCTAATACTCCTAAAATATGTAGATTAAATCTTTATACAATGCGAGGGGATGAATGCATCGAAGGATAGTCTTGAAATATTTAAACCAAACGGTTTATTTAGCGATGTTGACTAATTTGCATTTGTCTGTCGACGGTTTTGGATTTTCAACTCCTAATGCAAACACTTATGAAAGAAAACAGTACTCCCGCGGATCCCAAACACCAGGGGAGGCTCAAGAATCTAAATAGCCTGCGGTAATCTAAATACTATGAAATTCTTATCGTCTGAAAGTTTGACGTGTCGCCGCGATGATGTTAGCATTATCATGGATTTTCCCGCTAAATCCTGCTTATCTTCTAACCGCTTTGAGGGTTACACCCTCTGTTTAAGGCATTCAAATGCAGATCAGGTTTCACGGGCAAAACGCGGCTTTTATCGGTAATCATTTTCATTGGGACTCGAGAACAAAGCCATAACGTGGCAGTTTACGAGCATCTATCTTGAACGTTTTATCCTCGACCCCGAAGACGGTTTTAATTGATGATGGCCGAGGAGAAAAAAGATACTTTCGCTGATTGTTCGATGATAAATACGGTGGGAGCTAATTTATTCGGAACACCTCGTATTCAAGTTCCTTATATAATATTCGTTCAAGTTCCTTATATAATATTATCTTTCTCACCCCGTATTGTTTAACCTGTCGGTGTACGCGTTCGCAGAATATTACGATGTGCAGAAATTCTGAGCGTGCATCGAAATTGATAAACAAATATGGTGTCGATGACGCAACGATTGTACATACCAAACAATGGAAACGAGATAATAAAATCATCGGCAACGCGTAGAATTAGCACAAACCGTGTTATCTTTTTTAAATATCTGAATTATAATCGAAAGGAAGGGTGTTTTATTATTTAAAAATTATCTTAAAGAGTAAATCGGGATAGTATAAGAAACAAATTTAATCGCGCGTGAAATTAATTGTGGAAAAAATTATTCGTTTCGAGGAACATTAATATTCATTCGTTGTAACAACTCTTCCGAGCACGTATTTGTACAGTAGAAATTATACTTTGAACTCTTGACATTCGTCTGTAAAGTTGAACTCATTTTCAATGTAAAATTGGCAAATACTCTTCTCTAGGATGTATAATTTACAACTGATTATAAAATTACTTTCCTCCTCGTATTTCCATCGGGATTTTCACATTATTACGATATCTTTGCGAAAGTAATTTTAAGAGAAGGAAAGATCCCATTTTAATCAGCCCCCGTTTATTTCAATCAATGATACTTGATAAATTTATTTTTAAATTTACGTTTGCCACTTCGTTGATCTCGTTTATCCGGTTAACGAGCTTCGGCAATCGTTGCCGTTTCGGATTGTGTAAAATCGCGCAATAAACTCGCGAGACCCTGATTAAGAAGTCAGTGATCTAGTTTACAACCCTCTCATTGTCCTCCCAATGAGTGATCAGCGTCAGCAGGGTGACTAACAATTCTAATCTTCCCCGTTCTACCCCCGTTTCTCTTTCGTATCTGCAGTCATTATTCTTAGCCCCATTCTTATCTAGGTCGATCGCATAATTGACAGAAAATGTGCGTAACCTCGGGGAATTGACCCGGATATGATACCAGCAGGTCACGAAACGTCCCCTTCCTCGTTAGTTACAACATTACATTTTACCATTAAATTTATACGCACGTCAAATTTTCCTCGCTTTACGTGACTTGTTTTTATCACCGGCTACTCTTCAGCCTACCAATTTAACGTGTAAAACGTTCACGCGATTCAATTCCACGAGTTCGCGTTAAATCCACATTTAACGGTAGAATTGCCAACGTTCGACTTGAACCTGTTTCTACCGGAAAAGTTAAACTTACTTGTTTATAAATAAAAAACAATCCACTTAATATTACACACGTACTTTTTTCCTCGGTAATTTAGCACTTTGTGAAAATCTTTTTATAATTATGAAGTAATTATACGGGTAAAAATATTTCTGGAAATAACGACGCAAAGTAGAATTCCGATTTTGGTAGCATTTATGAGCGTTTACTTCCGACTAAATCTGGGACGCGGAGCATCGAAAACAAGAACATATCGACAGATACGACTGTCACGCGTTTTATAAATAAATGAAAGATACGCAACGATGGTTCAAAACAAAATTTACCAGCATATTCCGCGAGCGGTTAAACTGACCCACCGCGGTTAATCGCGTATAAATTTTACAGAAAAAACCACTTCACGGCATTAATCATTAGGATGTTTTAATAAGCGACACAACAAAAGTTAAAAAAATGAGTTATACCGAAAATTAATAGCGATTACAAGAAATGACAAAGCAAGTCATTTTTATCATCTCGGTAGATCTCTCCCGATGCCTCGACAAAGACGAAAATTTTGAACCGAGGCCAAAGGACGATTTGTCCTTAGAATAAAAACTATTACTAGAGAGATGTATTTGTTTCATTGACCTCTGGTGCTCGAGACATTTGTACGAACTTTAATCGACTTTTAAGCCACGATATTTAATCCACCAAATTATCCTACATTCCTCGTTGGAAGCGTTCCAATGTGAATCATTCACCCCAACATTAATTAAATACGCAAGAATATTAATGTTAACTAACAATCGTCAACTAATTCCAATGGGAGTTGTACAATTTTTCGATCATCGAAAGATACGCAAAAAAATCGATGTTGATCGATCCAAGCGGTTCTCGGGCGGAGCGTCGTGTATCGACAGTTTACTTATCGTACACGACGTAATTATTAAAAAGATATAAAGGAAACTTGTGTTTTATTAAAGTCGTGTGACTAACTCGCATTGAAATCCTCCTAGCAGGACGCGTAGCGGTCTAGTCGACGTACATCGTGGCCTGGACGTCGATTAACTTTCGTACATTACTATTACTATTCTCGTCGATAATAATCGAATTACAAAACGTGGGTTACTTTACGAACATTGCGTAGAAGTTCCGTAGCATGAATTTCGAGAGCACTCGAGAGTCCCTCGCGTTGTCCATGTATTTATAGTAATCTATTTCCACCGCAGACGGACTACGGTAAAGAGCCGCGATTCAGCGAGCAGTGGGATCGTTTGCAAAAGGAGTTCATGTGTTGCGGAGTAGCGGGCCCCGGGGACTTTAAGACCCGTTGGCCGCAGACCTGCTGCGGGCCCAGCGGCAATGTCAGCGACACTTGTCACCAGCCGTTCTCCAGGGGCTGCGAGGAGTCACTGATTCGTTGGCTTAGGAAAACCGCGGATTTGCTGTTCGTCCTGGGATTCTGCGTGATCGCCTTCGCGAAGCTGTGTTTTCTAGGGATACTTCGATACGAGATACGGGAGATGATACAGAAGATACGTCTGTTGAGAGAGCCACCGCCGCAACCGGTCAATTTGATACAACCGTTCTCGCAAATCTTGCCGGAGCCGACGAACAACGGGGGCATCCTACGACGCACCACTCTGCCGAACACCGTCAATCCTTCCGGTAAGTTGTGGCCGATCTTTTCAAAACTCCGACCGAGTCACTGAGGCTCGTAGGAATGTAATTGCGTAATTTCAATGGCGGATTTTAATACGGGGCGTTTTGGGGAAATCTTGTTTTCTCGAGAAACAAAGAAAAGCACAGAACCCCAACGTCCTTCTACGAAAATATATTACTTTCTTGCCAGTGTAGCTTAGTTTTCTTTTGGTTAAAAACTACGCAAGAGGGGGAATCTCATACGTTTTCTAAGTTGCGGAAAATGTATTCGCTTCAGAATCTGCTTAACGCGTTTATCATCACGTCACCGATATTTTGGGAGATAAGCGTGACACGTTAATAATGTTGATATTAATTTACCAAAATTAATATTTCGTAACCATGATACGGCAATTCAAATGTCACCCAGATATGAATGCCGTGTCGATCAACGTGTCAAATAAAACAGACTCGAACAAATGTGCGTTACTTTACCTAACGCGGTGGTTTTGACGAAGAAAACGGAGCGACAAAAGTAACAAGAGAAACATACATTGTCGTTTAACGTCACGATAATAATAATAATACTAATAACGATGCTAGTAATAATACGAGAAAGTACTTCCTTCCGTTCCAAGAAACGCAATTATTTTCTTAGCAGCCGTACACATTGAATTTATACAGGGCCATAAAAAAAGAAAGTGTTTCGTCGAATCTCGAGATACGCGGCACCATACGCACGAGGCAAAAGAAAAAAAGTTTATGTGAACGTATGTCCGAAACTTCGACACGCTGCTTTCCTTTATACTTTCCGCAATGCGAGGCAATGAAAGAAAATAAAAAGAGAGAAAGAGAAAGAGAGCCGTTTGCTCTGAAAATGCCAACTTTTCGGACGCACGTTCATACGAACCTTTTTCACTGTTTCAGACCGTGGAACCATGTCCCAAAGTTTGGCGAAACACTTTTGAATCGCCCCCGCGTCGCCTTGACAAAAATCGGATAATGGACCGCTTATCGATCGAGCTGTCTCGTTCCTATAAATTTCGATCAATTTCCACGCACGAGGGGATAGAAAGGGGCGGGCTTGGAATCTGCATAAATCGAAAGAACGCCCTGGTTATCATGACGGCACCCCTCGGATAAGTTCAACACAATTTTCTGACAAACTCCTGACAAATTTGTACCGGCGACGATCGACCACGGGGATGGAAGAAGAACATTGTACTCCGTTCGGAAATCATTTTACGTACATCTAGATTAGTGTTTCTGCCGGAGATTTCATTGTCGAGAATTCTCAAAGAAAAACGCGACGTTTCGATCTCTCGATAGTCGAGGTTTGCAATTTTTCGTGAGAAATATAAACAAATAAACGTACAGAGGGATTTCGGAGAAGAGTGTTAAAGCGGTAGCGCGAAAAACGAGCTCGACTGCCAGATATTTAACATTAGATATGTTTATTTGTTGCTTTTTGAAAAGTCATTTTAAAATAAATATATATAATTTGTTTAAGAATATATATATCCGATTTGAATAAATAAACATATCTAACTGAGTAAATAATTAGAAAATTAATCATTCCTTACGCGTACAAAGTGAATCTCGTAACTGGACCGATCTATAACTGAGCTTCTATAAAAAGTGCGATTCCACTTTGCAACCGTACCAATGTGATTCTGTAAATAAAAATCGGACTGCACGGCGACGGACTTTTTTTTTATTTGCAACGGAAACAGAATTACTTACGGTCCAGTTGCTGAATTTACCCTGTACCTACTATACATACGTTGTATATATGTTTTACTCCAATTCGTACGGCTACATACAAATTTTACTAAAGCTACAAACAGCGCGACACGCGTTCCGGTGATCCGTAAATCTTCTCGCGAAATGTTTGGTGCGCTCGGGTTTCCTCGAGAAACGAATACTGTCGAGTAATCAGAAACGCTAATCTAGAACCACCTGCGACACATCTCATCGTTCAAACTTATCGGACCTTGTAAGGTTTGAGGAACGTGTGCGTCCCCCCGAACATAATCGTAAATGTTTGTCGAGGGTGCGATACGTCCATGGCCTTTTTCTCGGGTCTCATCGGGAAATCTATTTGACGCACTTTTACGGTTTCGCAATCAATAGCAAATCATGCGAACCTAATCGGCCGAGGTACGTCGGGAAGCGATGGAGTGATCAAAGTTAAATTAAACGCGGAGGGGCACGATACCAAAGGGTTATCGACGCGAACAAAACTGTACAAGTGTACAATTACGCGTGGTTACTTTTGTTTTTTTTTTAAATAATGTTCAATGGCACGAATAACCATTCATATTCCATTTATCTCTGCCTTTCCCGATGTACAGGGAAACGTGATATACACTGGGATGGGCAATTTGAATTGTTTTGAAAGGCAGAAATGTTATTTTATTTATATTTTCCATTGTGAGAGTATTGAATTACGTTATTCGCGGTGATCGACATTTTTTTATCGCCGAGAAAAATAACATTTCTGACTTTGGATTATTCGCATGCGTATACATATAGATGTATCGGATAGTGAAAGGAATAAGAAGATACGACGAAAGTGAATTCTTTCGATGATAATTATGTGTCTTACTAATTACAGCTGCCTATTTCTATTAAGCCTACTAATACTAGATTACTATACATACATAGACAGTCGCGTAGAGGGTGGGACGCCTAAATCGAAATATTGGAATATTTCTGTGGTTTACAGATGCACAACAAATAATGTATAACAAAGTAGCACGGTTCGGAAACGGAAAGTATGATGATATAAAACATTTTCCCTTAAGATCGTATTTTATGAGATTTCGGTGAGTACTTGTACAGTAGGTACTCACGATTATCAAACCAGTGGCTGACATTGCGAACGTATTCCGCGGTATCGGTAAAAACGATAACATCCGTCGATTCTTTTTTTTACACTTTGTAGTAACAACTTTTAAATATCGCGCTTCTAATTGCTTGACGACTGTAGGCCATATGAAAAATTTTCTGATCAATAATAAATGATTAATTATTTGCATTTTTATTAAAACCGCGAGAGATCACACATACACAAATTCCAAACAATTAGTAGAGCAGTATTTAAAAATCACAATGTAATTTTCAAATTGAAAATTACTCTTGCCTCTGTACGAATACTGGGATAAAATATCTACGAGCAATATCGGACAACAAACATGACTTTGAAATTTCGAAAAATATTACCTTCGGGAAGTAATGTTGTACGTCATTATATTTTCCCCTTCGAGTAACGTATCCTTGCTCCGAATATTCTTCTTATATATCCGCGAACAAAGGTATCGAGCAACCCACCGTGCGTATTCGTAGAAATAAATAAAGAAAACCACCCCACGTGTAAACGGTAACAGCTGCTATTTTCTTTTTCCCATTAAGAAAAAAGAGAAAAAAAAAGGGGAAAGAGCAATAACGATCTGGCTCTCGCGTACGATGCGGTTGTTAGTTCATGCCGAGCGAACTATCTACGGGTTATTTGCAAATTTAGATTGCGTCGATTTAGTTTTCCGTCACGCTATTCCTGCTGAGAAAAATATGTTTACGGTTTAAACGAGCAACTCGGCGTAGCGGAAAGAATGAACGTCGTTAAAACTGGCGCAGGTTAAATCGTGACAGAAAACCCGGGAGACTTTTCTCGCAAATTCGTCGGGAGATTGTATCCGGAAGGTAAATCCCATCGATCTTTCGATCGCTGTCGCGCTGAATCTTCGTACCGAGGAAATAAAATGGCACGAAAATCGATGGGCGTTTACGCTCGAGGGGCAAAAGTAGCGAAGCATATTCTGCGGATGCACAATTCGAATTGTTCGTGGTTGATTTATTATTTTATTGTTGATTCTTCTTTTTATCGTGTCGCGAACATTCAGGTTTGACGGACACCTACTTGCTTCGGAGAGATTAAACAATTTTTTCAAGTTACGATTTTCCTTAAACGAGATAACTGTCTCGAATATCGATCGATAAAAAGGAAATGCAAAACGTCCCGATTTTCCCGACGTTCTTTATTCGCAAAATTGTATTTCGAAGCTAACCGAAAGCGGGATCGTACATGAAATCCGTTCTAAAATACTGCGGCTAATAAAAAAACCGTCGCTTGGTATTGATTCGGTCGAATGCTATGATAAGTTAAGAGACCTACTTTGCTTCGAAAAATCGTAACTTCCACTAGTTTGGAGCTGTTTTAAGGAAATTGAACGCGTCTCCGGACTAAAGCTTCGCAGTCGTAAAAAGGATAAAGAATAATTTATCGCGGCCAGTCGTTGATACCATATGTTTCTAAAACTTTTGTCCGCGAGTGTATATCAAACGAACTCCCTGGAAATCAATTGCCGCACGAAAGGGTTAACGATTCGAAGCTGCGGCAGATATTAATATGCAAAGAGGTGGCAAGCGGGAGTGGCGTGAACACACGTTGTCCTGTTTTCCAGTTAAAGCTACAATCTCGTGTTCGCTAGCGATCTGCTCGCGCTGAATTTCGCCGTTTAAGTAATATTCATACGCGTTCCGCTTGGTACAATTGGAGCAGGGGAACTAGGACATTGCGTGCTCGAGGATAATGAGTATTTGACACCGTATATATTCCTTTCCTGCCTTACGCGACGTGCTCGGTTCTTGGTCTTTAATGGACTTATAAATACGCACAGTTCCCGAGAATAACCGTTTGTTAGGCGGGTACGAAGTTTTTCTGAATCCTCGAGTTGAACGACGAGTCACAGGAACCGAGCTAGCTCCGAAAGTACGAACTTTGCGAACGCCGTGTACGACTCTTTCAAAACGTCGCGGATACCGAGCTTTCGGAGATGCGAGAGGTTGACTAAGGCGACTGCCAATATTTGACACTTTCGTGTCGCGCGTTATAAACCGACAGTATTGCAAAATTGTATAGCTTTGCGTGCTTCGGAGGTTTTGAGAGTGAGGGAGTCAGCTAAGGTGACCGTTAATATTTGACACTTTTGTATCCCGCGCGTAAACTAAGAATTTGGCGATATCTTATCGAAAGCAAGAGGTATCTCCAGGTACCTTCGTGAAAGCACGATCGTAGGATTAAGGGAATAAAGAGAGACGGCCGGAAATGACATTTACGAAAGAATATACATAGCAATCGCAAAAAGTCAAAAACGAACGAGTGCTTCACGGTAAACGGCAATTAATTTAGGGTGGAACGGCTGCTTCTGTCCTTTTATAGCTCAAGATCTTGAAGTGCCGGTACTCCGATTCCATTCGAGATATTTTTACAATAACTTCGTTACCGTGGAAGCGATTATTCTCGGACATTTATCGGATACGATCCCCGCTGAGCGATTTTCCGCTCGGTAATTCGCGAACAGAAATATCTTATATAAATTCCCCGGGGGTTTTCTGCGACGCGCATTACACTCGGCATCCGTGAAAAATGACACGATACTTAACGTAATTTATGGTACTACTATATTGTAAACTATTGAGCGCCACAAGACTATTAATAAATCATTATACGTAAGAAGATCGATTTCTCTCATTTCGTCTACATTCTTTGCGCAATTCCATCTGCAATTCGATTAAAGGGGTAAGTCCGTTTCGTACGTTCAAAACGACCGTGTTTCGTGAATAAAAAGAAAAAGGATGAATCGATTCGTAAAAAATTCAAACGAACCCATCTCCTTAATCTTATCTTTAATTATACACCGCTGCGTACTCTTCTTAATACGCATTACAGTGATTCGATTCGGATAACATCATAATCCATAACCACGGATATTTATGTCTGACGCGACTGAATAATGTTTCCTCTCGATAATAAATTATAAAGTAATCCACCTAATTTCCATCTATAAGGAAGTAACACGGAATGACCGCGTAATATGGAAATAAAAATCGCTACGGCAACGTTTTACGTTCCCCTAAACGCTCGTAAAAAAAAAATGCCATCTCATTGGGTACTTCTTATCATTCCAAGGCGCAGCTCCTTCCTTGTAAGCAAGAAAAACGCACCCTTCTATATATTTCTGAACGATATCTCCCCTTGGCATCGCTTACGTTCTCCTTCAATGGTTGAGAATTTCGAGGGGTTCGCTGTATAGCCTCGGGGCGAAAATTCCAAAAGCCTTTATCCCTCACTTGTATTTAACCCTCCTTTACGAATGATTACGAGCCTCTAACTTCCATTACTGAAGAAACAAGAAAACACTCCCCGACGGTGTTATTCGAATAAATATTCCGCCGAATATCTCCCGTGGCGTTTGCTTAGAAAAATATGTACAAAGTTCTGTCCCAACTGTGTACGTACGCAAATCAATTTGATCCGCCCTTACCGACGAAGAGCGTAGAAAATATCGTCATTTCTGAAAACGTATATGTTCAGTGAGAATATTTTTTACCAAATTCCCTAGACGAAAAAGAATATTCACCGATTATTGCTAAACAATAAAAAAAAGGAAAGAACTGGATTCGAAATGTTTCCTTGACGTTCACGGTGTTAAGTATTTAGTATCCTTGAATGAAACATATGGTATCCTTAGTTCTCGGCGTCAGGTATCTAAAAAGCATTCGATGGTACCTGTCGCGTGAAACGAACACGTTTCTGCATTATTCCGTCCACCCGAGGCGCTCACGATTCGCCGAACTAATTTCACGGTAGTAACCAGGGTATATCGTTTTTAGGTAACACGTCGTTGTTACTACAATCCGACGAGTGCAACGCGGGCAGACATCCCTTGCTGGCGAACAATCTCCAGGACGGAGGTGCCGACAGCGATACGAACAGTCACTGTGCCCTGATACTCGAGGAAACAACGCCCACATCGGCAAACCACAATTGCGGTGCGCGCGAGAAAAGCAACGGTAACAACAATTACGAGATGCGCGAGTTCAACAGAAGATTGTTGCTGTCGAACGGCGGTAGTCCCGGCACGGGTATAACGGCTGGTGGTCAGAGCAGGCGCACCTGACTATGGAAGTGGTGGCGAAACACCTCCAATCGTTTCCTCTACAGGAGCAACCGGCCCGCCGAGATCACCGTATATAAGTAAGCCAACACGTACACGCGTGGCTCTGTGTATACACACGTGCGAAGGAATCGGGCGTGGCTATTGAAAGATCTGTGGTGGAAAACGAACGGCACTTGCCATTGGGACGAAGATTTCACTTTTCTAGACTGACCGACGGTATTCCCGATAGTTTAGGGTTTGCCCGACGATGCCCGCTGGATCGCGAAAATCGAGGAGTTCGGAGTACAATCGGATCGCGGTAACTCGGATCTCTTTGCGTCGAAGATTCCTTTATTTTCTTTACGTGGAAACTCGAGATACGAGAGAATAAACGGAGATCGACTGAAAGTTACGTGCGCGAGTTGAATAGACAAATCTTTATGTGATTCTGTCCTGACGAATATCGATATCTGTAATTCGAAATTCAGTTCGCGGAATAATAAAACGCGGGCGTTAATTCGCGAATCGGTTGAGGTGGGAGTAAATCGAAGTACGGCGGGTTCGTAGACTTTTAACGATAAATTTTTAGGGCGTGAAATACGCGGTACTTTAGTTCTTTTATTTTAAAACACGGTATCGCATTTTTCAATTTACAAAAATCTCTGCAACTCGTAATGTTTTTATATCTACTTCAATTTCGTGGTACCAAGGTCCGATCGTATCTGAAAAGTTAACAGACAATGCCGAGATATTTTCACTAATGCTAGATAGACGACGGTACGTAGAGTGGTTTACGATTCAGTTTTACGTAGAATTATTTCATTCGATTATCCCAACTTGTGGCATTGCGGGAAACTCACGGTTTTGTGGTTTTAACCATCTAATTGTGCATGCTTTGAACGTTAAAACGACATATGGCGGTAATTAGCGGGTGCTCCGATTTAGAATTTGATCAAGCGAACGGATAGCTAAACTCTAGTGTCTACGGTACTTTAGATTAACACGATTCGAAGATAATTATTTAAAGACAATACTTGAAGCGCGAAACTAATAAAGATACTGGACCCGGACTTATATTCAAAAGATTTTCGGGCCTATTCAATCGTGATATCCACACGATCGAACACATTGATTCCTCGCGAGTACGAGTTTCATTCGAATTCGAAGAAGGCGTTCGTATTTTACCACGCTTTTTGAGAACGTAAAATTTTCTCATTCATTCAGCTGCGATTCACGCGTCAACGTGCAACTTTCATACGTATACGCGTGTATACATACGCACACGCATACCCCATTTTTTCGGAAGCATTGCCGTTTTTCTTTTTTTTTTCTATTGAAAAAGGAGCGAGCTACAGGTTTCGAATACACCTGAGTTCGAGGCATAAAAACCAGGCTGAATCTTGAAGCAGACTGCTGACGACCGACCTTATTAATGCTTTTCTAGCCACCCCTGGTGTGCTTATCGCCAATTTGATAATTCGCAGAAATATGAGAACGCGATACTCCCACTCGACCTCTGCTCGACATTAAGAATTCATACGTATTAGTGGATGGCCGTTTGACCATCAATTTTTCCTAAATTATAAGACAGTCGTGTAAAGGTCGCGATAGGTCTTTTCGTCAAGAAGCATACGTATAAACGAAGCTTATTGTCGATTGGTCGGGTGATAAAGCGAAACAAATTTATCTTCAAACCTGTCGACCGCAATTCGAAGATCCTTGTCGATGACACAGAATACATCGAATTGTCTACCTCACAGATCACATAAATTGAAACAAAAACAAAATAAGAAAAGGAAAGGACTATTAAAGTCTGCTACGAAACGTTTGAAGATACATTTGATGAAACTTATAACCCAACCAATCGCCGATAGACGATTTTTTTATGTTTACGAAATTATTTTTCTAGGTGTAGATGCGATCATCGTAGAATCAGCACGAACAATGTTATTTCAAAGTTACTGTCGGATGCAGCAGTTTGCCCTGCTCTGTCAGGCTGGATAGAGGGTTCTCGCGCTCACTCGCTACGAGAAAACTTATTTTCATAATAGAAATAAGGGGTTCCAGATTGATTTCTTAACACGAGACTAATGACAGGAATTCTTAGTTAAATCGTCTTAATTTCGAATTAAGAGTTAGGAGTATGCCGTGTATCAATAGCTTTGCGTTTAGTTATCTTCTGTTCACCGTAGAAGCTTGCTTGAATCGAGGATTGCTAGCGGGGCGAACAACTTCGATGCTAATGTCGACGTCTTTCAGATTTTATCTTTGCGGAGACACAAGTTTATTCCGTACGTGTAACAGAGTTCAGAAATTGGGAAACTGTAATTCCGCGAGCGATTGAAATCCAATCGGTTCGGAGTGTTTGCATTATTAAATGCTCTGGACATACAAAACGCACGAGTAGTTGAAACACCCTGTTAAAGATGCAAGAGCTCTTTTAGCTCCGCCTCACGGTGCCGTTACATTTTGGATGTTATTTTACCTGTCCATTATTAAGGTTTTAGCGAAGAGAAAGAAAATGTTTCACTACGCGTGGATTTTTTCTGACACTATTTCAGATAATGTTCAATGGTATCCTGGCAAAATATCGAATTATTATTTCTCTAGAAAAGCTAACACCTGTTCATTGTGATTTATCTCGTGAATACGTAGGTACTTCAGTTTCGTAATCTTGTACCGTTTAATATTTGTGAAAGTTAATTAAATTTTATGTTACTAAATCTTTCGCTTCGGCTTGACTCGCAACTGAATAGTTCAATGAACGAAATTTTGTACCTACTTTTGTCTAAATTTTCAGTCGTTTATAAGTCTAGTTTAAAATTTCAAAGTTTTCGTTATGATACCTTAACTTCTCGAGTAACCTAGTAGCCTTTCACGGCAGTACGAGAGTAAGATTTACGTAGTCACATCCCGAGAATTCTTATTCCCCGTAATGCACTGCGGTGTTTAACTAATTCGATTATTAAAACCGCGTCATAAATAAGACAGCCTTGAGGAGTGCGAATTAGACTGTAGACAATACCACCGCAAAGATAAACGCTAGCGTCCTCGGATTTCGAACATAACAATAAAGGAAGACTGCAGTGGCGATCGTTAGACGGTAAAAACAAGACCAAGCAAACTTAACGTATCGATAACGCGATGGACTATACTTAACGAATGACCAAATCAAAATATTATACAATACTAAGCGTATCTTCGTTTTTTAAAGGATAGACCTGCAGGCGGGAGCTAAGGTTTCTAGAGATCACTGCTTCTGACCCTACGAGCACACCACCCCACAATAACAGAAAATCATTCGAAATTTTACGCGTTGCAGGAAAAGTGTCTTATTCGGCTCTCGTGTAGGATCCTTTGGCGAAGACGGTCCGTGCACCCTAATTGACCTTTCACACTCGAAGTGCCAACTGGATTGGCTCTTCGTAGTTAGGCGTTCTACTCGAAGTGCCAACGTGGTTGCCTCTATCGATTTTCGGCGTAAAAAATCATATTACGTACTCGCATGTAATTGTATTAAATACTATTCGCGCTTTTGATAACGTAATGACTAAGATACAAATGGTTATGCAAAGAAGTTATTACTCTGTTAATTTTTAACAAGATCTGCTTTCGTACCGAACAGAAACAAAGTAATTGTGTCACTGCTTTTGCGAAAAATGTTCTGTAATTAACGTAATACTTAAGTTTCTCTCACCTAAACTAGTTTCTCTGTTCTTCGGTAAAAGTGTTCATCACTCAAAATCACTTTTTAACAAAACATTGTAGAATTAAACTTTGCGTCTCAACGTCTCCGGTACTAGTCAAACGGACAGAAAAATTGTCAGAGTTAATTTCGTGCACACTGAAAATTTTCACTCGATTTACACTGTACTTAGGAAAACCATAAAATTCGAATCACACGCTTTCTTTGCGACGCGTACGTACACTTTTTGTACGCAAAGATTTGCGTAAATCATGCAAGAGTCTTAACAATGACGTACAAAACGTAAAATTTTTGCGTGACTTATGTACAAATGGTGCGTTAAACGAAAATCAGCATTTTCCAAAATGAAACGAGGAAGAAATGCACGCTGAGTGCATAGCTAGAAAGAGAGGGAGAGAGAAAGAAACGTGTCGAGGTTACATAAAGTTGACGGAAGCTTTCCTTGACCTCCGCGGATCCTTTAAGAACTCTCTTTCTACGCGTAAATAATATTCCTTACATGTCTTTCCGTCCTCGCACGGTCGGTGAAATCAATTACTTTTGTAGATTTGTTTTTAGCAGTAAGTTTCCTACGCTCTCTCTTGAAACGAGAAGAACGACAAAAAAAACTAAGGACGTTTCTGACACGGATGTGCCGTTGTATACTGATTTTTATGCGAATCACGCGAGTAGTATGTCACAGTGTAATGTAACTATCGTTGCCGGACAACGCGCGAGTACTTGAAGAGGATCCCTTTTCTTTTTCAATGCCTGGGGATTCCTTTTTTTCTATGCATATTCGAGAAATTCATTTCTCGTGCGAATATACAGCTACGTGGAATTAGTCACTTTATTATCGCACGGATTGTACGTTACGTTTTCACTTGATGGCCCATCTACCTTCGCGTTATTACCAATAACGTACTGATCGTCATCATTCTCGTATGCTCTAGTTGAGTAAACAAACGTGACCGCTTTTGTACGGAGAAACTTGAAATCAAGATGTTCAATTTCCCTTTCCATTCAATTTTCAATGTGGCGTTAAATTCCGATCGTTTGGGTGCAACTCTGCGAGTGCAAGATGTACAGAGATATCACGGCTCATTTAAATTTTATGATGGCGAAATATAAGTTCAAAGAGTTCCTGGCTGAATGTTTGAGAGAACATTCAACTTTAAGCAAGCGTTCCTTCATTCAAAGTTAATAAGTACGAGTAAATCGCGTTTAATCGGTGATACTACCAGCGATACACAGATTTAATAAATAAATGTATACTGGTTTTTACCGATCGTAGTCCCTTTTTAACTAGGTTCGTACCATTGATGCCATAGTCGTTTAAACTATCATCGAAAATTTAGCAGACGTTATGTCTTGCCAGAATAAAATCTAATGTCGAAAAAGAGCCTGAAGATTGTTTCGCGCAATTCTCCTTACCGCGTATTTGGTCTCTTAAATCTATAAATATAAGGTTTCAGGGTTCTCTTTGCAAAACGAGTCACAAATAGTCAAATGCCAAGTAACGATGCGATAGTTACGGGAGGATATTGTGAGATACTACTGCCAAACTGATTCTCCCTGCGATGCGACTATAAATCTGTTTTCAAGAGCTATTCTTAATGATAATAAAAAGACAAAAGAAGAGAAAAGAGGACGATGAAAAGGGTGTGCAAAGGAAGCATTGGAAACACGAAGTCTCCGTATAAATAACGACTATAAATTCCTAGTTCTTTTTATATAAACGATACACGTAGCGCGAGTAGTCTGTATTGATTTGTGCTGTAAGTTATTATATACAAATATAATACGATACTCAAAGTAATTGGCTTCCTAGTTAGGATTAATCGTATCTTAGGATTATACATTTATGAATGCAAAGATAATATGGAAACACGTACTAGTAGACTGTATATAGCGGTGTATGATAGAAAATATTAAGCCTCGATCGTCTGTTTAAGAAAAAGCCAAATCACAACTTTGTTAACCGTGTACAGAAGGGGCAACGAGCGAGGTGAGACGGAAAGGAAATAAGTAAGAGATCGAATTGAATGTGTCGCAGTGGTTCTGGTCCGTTATGCTTTGAATTTGATCCTTTATCTTCTCGTAATTACATCGGTCTGGACAACAGGGTATTATTAGTGTCGTGAGTTAACGCGTAGTTTACCGAGAAAAGCTGCTAGTAAATCAAGCGCGAATCGTTGCATCAACCTGTTCACTTTTATTCGTCCTTCTTCTCATCCACTTTGTAAATCGTTTCAGATCGGATGAACAGTATAAATGTCGGTACTGTGTTGAATAGACGGTATACGAATAATCAAGGGTTCTTTCTTAATCAGGCCATCGAATTATTGTTGGATGTACTAAGCTAAATAATGATATCAAAGCTTACACCTCGCAGACACACAGCCTCTGCCACTAAATGTATATAAGGGAAGTTATGTAACGACCGATAGAATAAAATGGATTTTTAATTAACTGTTTAGGAAGCAACTGTGTTACCGTAAGCCGCCCAGAAGCGAAGACGTACGTATATGCTGTCGTTTAATTAGGAGTAAGCTGTAGCGTTGACTTTGGGCCGAACGAAACGAATAAGCCGGGGGTGTTGGAAAATAATCAGTAACTTTAAGCAGTGCTGAACAATTATAACCATTAAGACATTTCATTTTAGTTGATCGTTCATTCGCCATCGGTGTTTGATAATAGCGAATATGCCATTAATCGATTCACGATTGATCGAAAGCAGAAGTACAAAACGGCCCCAGATGGTAAAATCAATTATTTTCCAATACCCTCGACATTATATTGGTTTTTTTTTCGTTTGTTTCTTTAGTTCGTCGAATCCTCACACTGTATACTCTATGCAAACGGAAGACTTATATCTCTGTACTTTACTCGGATGTATCCTGACAATTATACAATCCAATTAATGAGACAGGCTTTAAAGGATCAGACGTGTAGTGATTTGTAACTGATTGATACTTAAATGTACCATGTATATTGATGAGAATGAAAGAGGGAGCTTTGAATAGTGCCTGCTTTAAAGAAAAACCCAGTTTACTGTATCTGAAACGGTTAGATATGGTACGTGCGTCGTGTCGTACATAATAATAAATTCAATAGGACTACTGTAGCTAAGTATGGGAAACAGTGAAAATAGTTAACTGCGATTGTTAATTTGAAAGTTACGCACGATCCTGCACAATGAAACGTTCTTTTTTAACCTTTCTCTTAAAGTTGTTTTTAGAAGAACCCATGTCGATGAACAGTTGTACAATTTACATGAAACTAGTTTACGGTCGATTGTCAAAGTATTTTTGTTAACTACTCATTCTCTTTCTTTTCTTCCACCACTCTTCCCCATACTGTACTATGAGTTAATGTTATTCGATATTTTTAAGTGTACATAAAACCTATGTGGCCGTAATTGTATGTAAATACTGTTACACGTTCTATAACTCCTCTGATATATGAATACAAGGAAAATTGGTTATTTAGTATAATACGGACTATGAGATTTATCTTACCTTAATCTTGGGATCCTTCACTTGAAACATTGTATCCATCACAGAGCCACCTATCACGATCTGCATAGAACAGCGAAGGTTGTACGATAAAAATTTAAGGATAGATCTCTACTTTTTTTTTACCAGTAAACTTACTGGATGCTTTCCTGGAGCTAGAAAGCATTCAGATGCACCACCACTGGAAAAACTTTGAGATCGTCTAGCCAAATTTACTGCAATCTCTGCTGCCATATTAGCATTATTTTCTATCAGTGCCATATCTGCAAATTATACACAAAGCAAGTGATTTCAGATTCATTAGTTCTTTTTAGTATCTGCTACACGTATACTCACTAGCCTGGAGAGACTGGCCACTCGTGAGTTTGTTAAGTTCTTCCAAAAGGAATGGTGTCACGTGTTTGCCAGTTATGCACTTATGATTAGCATTTTCTAAAGCTTTCTGTATAACTAATTCAATTTCTTGTGGATTTAACGCATATTCCGCAGGAATAGGAACTGCAAACAGTATTCCAGATTGAATACCTAAATCTTGTTGAGCTTTCAGAATTTCTGCCGCTTCCACCGAATTGCTGACTCTGTTTGGCGCATTTAATTTATCAAACGTTTCGGGAGAGTAAAACGCAGGAAAGTGATTGGTTTCTCCAATTTTGATCACTGGTACTCCTTGGGTCTCCTATCAGAAATAAATAACACCAAAGTACTTCTGGGTTCCTAATAAAAAATACTTTCTCGCAACAAATCTGACCAAGATTTAATAAAATCTACTAACTAGATATTCTAAGGTTTTTCCAATGTCCAAAATAGATTTAACGCCGGAACAAACCACTGCTATAGGGGTACATCCGAGTTCCGTCAAATCTGTACTAACATCAAAGCTTAGTTCTCCACCACGATGAACACCTCCGATGCCTCCTGTGGCCATTATTGGAATTTTTGACAAATTAGCTATTAACATAGTGGCACTGACGGTTGTTCCACCATTTAATTTCTGAGCAACTATAGACGATATGTCCCTGCGCGAACATTTTATGGTTTTTACTGGATCTGCTTTAGACAAACTTTCCAACTGTTCGTTGTTTAAACCAACGTGTACCTGCCCATTTAAGATTGCTATAGTTGCAGGAATGGCACCCTGAAATAATACAAACATTTGTTTTCATCATTCTTACTATTTAATGCAAAAGCGCAAACATTGGTGGAAGAGCAGCAGATAAATTTTTTTGTTGCTTTACTTTTTTTCTGACAGCATCCTCCACTTCGATCGCAGTTCTTAAATTATCCGGGTAAGGCATTCCGTGAGTGATAATCGTGGATTCCAGTGCCACTATAGGTAGTCCATTTTTTCTTGCAATCTCCACATCGCTCCCGTAAACAAAAGGATTACGATAATTGTTTGAGCGATTATAATGAAATAGCCGGTGTCCCTGCACTTTTGTAGAGAGTCTTAGGAAGTTTGTTTGTAACATTTTCGAAGTTTTTGGATTGTGTTACACCAGAGACGTTTAATCGCATGTATTATTGCTGGGCGTTACGATAAACAGAATTCCAGTCTGAATAACGCGATAAAAATATAATTCAGTTATCAATGATGATTATAAAAGTGCCGAAAATCTCGTCAGCGGATGATCGAAAAACGTTGTGTATGATTGTATAGTACGATGAGGTTAATAACCTTTAGATCGTTGATCGATGTTGATCCGTGCAGCCACGATGTAAAGTAATTGTACTTTGCAATTGTTTCGATGACAATTTTTAAATGTTGTTTCGAATTCTAACTTCGATAACCGTTAGACGTGCGCGGGAAATACAAAATCGATCGATAATTCGATTCGATATACACGCGACTGCCTACAGAATCGATTTTGAAACCATGTATATTATTGAATTTGTAGTTGACAAAAAGTTAAGATTGTGATAGAAAAAATGAATATTTTATTTAATCCCTTTTCAACGTGTTAGGAAAAGCAGACTAATCAGATTATTAGTGTAAGTTGAAATTCTTTGGAAACTTCGCAATTCATTACGAAACAATATTGACGAACGGAAATGTGCACAAATGTTGCTGCGTAACAAGTTTCAATTGTGTGACAAACCGCGCCGGGTATGCACGAGTTTGATTTAATGCAAGATATGCATTTCACATGGGTCGTTTAGATACATTCAGACACATTTCTCGCACCTTGATATACATATGAATACGATTGAGCCGATTGAACTCTGATCGAGAAAATCAGAGCCGTAACTACTAGAACGATATCATGGGCAATTTTGGCACATCAGAATGGTGTTGAATTGATTCTTGATTATGACAAGTGACTAAAATTGATACGAAATGTAACACACATCTAAGATCGGTTAATGTGCTTACACATATGTTATGATGTATATGTTTTAATCCGATACTCTTGTAAATTCCACTGATGTCGTCCATTATAAAGGACAGAAAGAAATAACATTCAAATTTTACTCTTATGATTTTCAACGTAATTTATTACTTTTTATATTTATATCTTATATTTCTTTTATACTTCAAGCATGTATTTATGTTATATTTCAATTTCCGACACGTAGCATTTGCATGTCTAGAATACGTAACTATTAATTAACACAGCTATTAAGTTGTTTGCACAATCGTTCTTCACTGCGCATATCATGAAAAACACAACGGAGTGAAAGCAAAGGTTTGTCATTTTTCAACTTGATACCACACTGTCGAACTGGAGGGTAAATCTCATAGCAAATTTTCCAGATTATTGTTTGCGCATGGAATAATAAGAATTCTGGGTTAACCCTTGACATTTTTCAGCTTCATTACAATAATTTTGCAATTGTGATTCCTTTATAACGTAAAAGATGCAATCATCATTTTAACGCTATTGTATTCAGAACGACTATTTAATGGGTAATTCGCCAACGAAACGGTTAACTTCGAGTTACAGATCGAGTTACAAGCGGTACAATCAATTCCTTAATCGTGACCGGTCATTTTCCGGCATAAGTAAGTTCGGATAAAGTTGTATAAAAAATGCAACTTCCAATCTCCTCCAGAAACACCTACAGAACAGCATTATTTTCCGCAGTAAATCTCGATGAAGAGATTTCAAGAATCTCAGTTGTGAAATTGAGTGTCATTAACATAAACCCGTTGGTGAAAACTTTGAGAAACAGTTACGTGCTTCACACTGCCTTCCGAAAATCCTAAGTTGATTGCGAAAGTCATTCCGGCGTTCAATCCGCGTCAGCTTTTTCCGTTTATATATGTTCCATGAATGTTGCATAATCCTATTTAGCATTGTAGTAATCGAATCTACTTCCAGCTTGCACATCGTCTCGTAAGAAAGAATACCGCCTATCTGACACTTTTTGCGAAATAGACATTTTGGCTTTTATGGCTTCTTAAAATCGCCGTTCACTATCTTTTATTGTAGTAGAGCAAAATACCGGTAGTTAAATAAACCTAAATCATTTTAAAGTACTTGAAATTCATTTTTGCATATATATCAGTAAAATATAAGTTTTGTAACAGTTTTTTGTCTCTCCTGTAAAATTGCGTCAGTGCTAGATAGTCGGTATTATTTCTGAAGTTGGAATATCAAAGTTCAAAGTGCCACGAATCTTATGTTCGACCAGTTGATACGTACCTGCGAAAGGCAAAGAAGGAAGTGGTGTACGACGTATAATTGGTCGAACTTGGTCGAACCGTATTCTTAATTTCGAAGGCGTCCCACTTAAGCCGGTAAATGTTGTTGCAAGATATCATTTCAAGAAACTAACTCCCGACAATGGCCGGGAAAAATACCAAGTCCAAAAAACCGAGCACGCTTGCGGCGTTTTATTTACGTGCTTATAATCTCATATTAGTTTTCGGGTGAGTACCACTGTGCTACTGCTTTTAATTGTATACATACCGCAGAATATTTTTGTAGCTACTTATCGTTTGTCGAATATTTAACAGTTTTCTGTGTATAACCTTCTTATTCCATCGTACAAATCACATGTTCCAATAGAAAAGGAACAGAATGTGATTTTTGACAGTCGTACCTGCCTATTTTTACCTTTACTTACTTTTAAGATAGTACTGTGAATAGAATGTTAATTCTAATATTAAACGGGTCGATAAAAACAATCTTGTAAAAAATACATCAACCAATTGACCATTGGACCTTGATCCGTGAGAGAGGTATGTAAAAGAAGTAGGTGTGTTAGGTTGTACTTAAAAAAAATGAGTCAATTAATGTATTTAATTGATATGTATGTTCCAAGTAGCGTTCCCCAAGGTCTTGAAATAGTGAAATAGAATAGAAATATACTCTTAGAACTACTTGATTCCTACTGGTGATAGTAGTTGATAAATTACTCGTAAGTCTTATTTATCAATTTTTATATGTTTGCAGGTGGTCTTATATACTTTATAAGTATTTACAACATGATTTCTTCTCTGCCGCTCACATCGACTTTTGGCATAGTGTTAAATGGCCTGTCATCATTTTCCAACACGCTGCTATATTAGAGGTGCAATTAGATTCTTATAGTTTAAACTAAGCTAGTTTATATCGAATGAAAAAACATTTTCAATGAAACTATTCTATGTTATAGATAATACACGCTGCGACTGGCTTGGTTCCTTCTAATCCTGTACTTACGACTTTCCAAGTCTTCAGTCGCGTTATGGTCGTATCTGGAGTGTTACTTGCAACTCCAGAAAATTATGCAGCATCATCGCATGGACTTCCGTTAGCAATCCTCGCATGGTCGATAACTGAGATCATTCGATATTCGTATTACTTTACAAATCTGATAGGATTTGTACCTTATTTCCTCACATGGCTGAGGTGCGTAAATAATTTTTCTGGTTATTAACTATATTATGGGATGGATATTGCAATTTCATAATTCTTTTAGGTACACTTTGTTTATTGCATTGTACCCAATTGGAATAACTGGGGAATTATTATGCCTGTACTCGGCTACACAGTATGCTAGTGTGCAACCAGATGCTTGGAGTCACACGTTTCCTAATACCTGGAACTTTACGTTCAGTTATCATTATACCTTAATAGCTATTATGCTCTCGTACATTCCAAGTAAGTACCTTATAGATCATATTCATGTTACTAGTTTTCTATTTCAGTAATCACATATTTTTTTCTATGGCATTACAGTTTTCCCCCAATTGTACTTACATATGTTCGGTCAGAGGCGCAAGGTTTTGGGAGGCAGTGATTCGCAGAAGAAAGCTCAGTAATCAATTGACAGTTGGAAATGTCGTGTGGCTCGCAATGTTCTGATCCCACATATGGTTTACCAGGAATATTGTTCTTTTTAAAACATTTAATGGGTAGAACGGGGGCGTATGTCATTAAAGCGGTAAAATAATAATGACATCCCATACATCAGCGCGGCTATGGACTCACCGCAACGCTTGTTTCGCAAGTGACAGAGGCGCAGTGGCCAGCAACGGTACTCGTCAGGAAACAACTTTCTAATTAATCCACTGACTTCAACAGCGTTTTTGTAAAGAAAGATTTGCTATAAGTAAACCTAATTTGTACATTTCAAGAGATTATGGTAGTAATATCTACGGTTTTCTACGGGACATTCGCTTTAAGCGAGTATGTTTTTTGTTTATTAATAATAAAAATCATGCAAATGATGCGACAGTGTAGTATTTTCTTCATACTTCCGTTTCATAGTGTTTTGTTAGCAGAAAATAATGACCATCAAACTCGACATGTTCACACACAATAATCTGAATTAAAACCGTTTGACACTTTATAAATATCCTGTCAGGATTTGAAAATTATAAATCTGCGCGATATTCTCAAGACTTGCAATTGTTAGCAGTTTATTCACGACAGTAATAAGAAACTAAATTAACGAAAATGCCGCCGAAAAAGGATAAGGAGAAAGAGCAACCAAAGCCCGATCCGAAGGAGGATAAAAAAAAGAAGAAGGCCAAAGGAGAAGGCATGGGGGGAACTATCGGACTCAATGAAAAACCGATTAAAAAATGCCTGTAAGTATTTAGGATGAAAATATATTTTATTTACAAATCGCGTGATATCTAAACATGAATTAGTTTCACATGCGGATATAGAATATGGAATCATTTTGTGGACAATCGCGCAACTCTGTAAACTTATGTCTAAGAAAAACATGTTTTATATGTTAATTAAACGCTTTATATTTTTGTAGAACTATTAAGAAAGTAGCATGCCAACCCCCAACTTGCCCACCGCCAATTTGCCCACTACCACCGCCGTGTTGCCCACCTGTAATTTGTTGCCAACAAGTCTGCCCCCCCCCACCGCCATGCTGCCACAAGCCGTACTGATCCTCTCGCTAAACATGGAAAATTATGCATTACAAAATAATATTGCGCATTAGTAATAAAGCGAACATCACTTATTTGTGGCATTATGTTTATTATCAAAAGACAAGGTCTTGTCTCGGGCCAAGTACAAGTATGCGAAATTGGACCTTGTGTCTTCTCCGTAAAGAGCGAACAGAGGTTGTCGAGGTGGTCAAACTGTATTAAAAAATGAATTTTATATAATGTGCAGAGCATAAAGCATTTTGAAAGTCCATGAAATTGATGCATTGGCCAATGATATTTATTGTACCAATACGCGATCATATTTTGCTACAATCCACCAGTACGTAACCTTACAGTAGTTAAGAGTCACTGGTATATCCAAAAATATTTCGATGTATCGACGCGCAGACAGATTCAAACCATTCAAACAAGTTGTTACATATGTCAAAATTGGAGGATGCAAAATTAACGGTCATTAGTTGATAATTTAATTACATAATGAAATTCTAATATTAAAGTAATTATTAGTAGATGCAAAAAATCGTTTTGGCGTTTAGTATTTAGGTATATATACAGCGATCGGGTAATCGAATTTCTTGTCGGCTTAAAATTATTCTACATTGCATCTGCAACATCGAAGTATATCAAAATGCCAGTGTGTCAGGGTAACGATAAATGGTACATGCTTGAGACATGATAATGCATATTCTGTATGGATCATAAATTCTACTCATGGCCAACATTTCGTTTTCACAGTTCAACGTGCATGCCATGTACACCCTATTCTCCTTGTATGCCGTGCACCCTTTGGCGGCAATACTCTCCATGGATACAATGCCCTCCAAAGTTTGGCTCCCCTCACAAAATTGTACCACAAATAACCACAACCATCCGCTTCGGTGGCATAAATTATGCAGCACGTAATGTTTTACCTACACCACCAGTCCTTTGCAGCCCACCCCCATTTTATCCCATTATAGTTAACAGTTTTTAGATGATATAAAATATACTTATTGATTTACTGTTGCGATGTTTACATTATTTCTATGTTAAGTTAGCGTAAGGAACCTGCGGCTGAAAATAAGAGTATCATGGGCCCACATTATGGTGCATACAACACAAAACGCATTCAGATTTTTAATATAACACTAACATTAAGTTAGCGTAGGTGCTACCATGAAACACTCATGCATACTGTTTTTTCAATCACCCTGTGCACAAAAACAAAGTAAAACTACATCGTTATGCATGTTTTACCATTGTTTTTTTTGTCATTCCTGGCCATTCCATAAATTCCAGACATTTTTTGGCACTATAATAATATAGAAAATTTATAACTATACACAAAGATGTCCTCCAAGCAATCACCAAAGAAGAAACAAGAAGACAAAAAGGATGCTACTGAAAAAGATTCAAAAAAGGGCACTATATCCAAACTGAAATGTCATGCGTAAGTTGCATTACATAACGTATGAAAAATTAAAAATATTTGTATTTTATGTTAATATAATATTAATGTGATATTAATTTAACATATTCAGACCCATTGCAGTAGCATCCCCTATGACTCAAAGAACTTTAACACCGACAGTATGTTGTCCACCCCGTGGATGTCCAGTAAGATCTTGTCTTCATGGCCCAGGCTACAGAAATTGTTGACCAAAGAACATTTAAAGAATAACGTAACTCAGGGAGTCCAGTAATGAAAGCAAGTTAACAATGTACACCACTTCATAAAAACAGTAAAAAAAATCGAAACAAGGAAATTATATTCACGAGTACAAAATTTATTCCAAAGTTACAATCGACATTTCATATTTTAAGCTTCAAGAATTGAAGGTATAAGTCTCTTATACAAGTTTTGGTTGGAAATTGACCTTTAGTTGACACTAATATTATGTGTCGCTGTATTAAGAAATTAAGAAACATACATAGTACACATATAACTTCTGGAGCAAGTATCACAATCATGAGTTTTAAATAAGATTCATAAACAGGTAGAAAAAGAAAAGTCCTTCTATGTTCAGAACAGTTAGTTAAGCACAGCTAATAACTAGACCGCAGAAGTTCATGCAGTTACAGTGTGTAGTTAACAAGCAGAGTGTATGCAACAGCTATACAAACAACAAATAATAGCAATTTGTTATATATGCAGTATATTTCTTTTTCTTAAATTACTTATCTCTGCAGTACCTGCACATTGTAATCGTAATCCAAATATCTGTCCAAGAGAAACAAAAAAGTAGGAGAAGTGCGTCAAGTCCAATGATATTGTTCCAAATACGCAATATGCAAAATAAACAAATTTATTTTTGAAATCCTCTAATGATGATATATTTTTCTGTCTAAGTTCAATTTGTTTAATCCGTTACTTTAAAATATGAATCTGCATAAACTTCCGCAATATACTAATAACAGTGTCGCTTATTTGTGATCCTTTAGTTACCCTGCTACAAAGCAATAGTAAAAAACACCAGATTTCGCAGGTAAATTGAATTAATATTCAAACAACATAAGTATTACATCATCCTATACACTGCATTTTCATCATCTATTTGTACAAAAATATTCACATAATCACAGTTTATTTTCCTGATTAAATTATTTAACCAAGTTATGTTATCACCCTTTTGCCCATTTCTGAAGTCAAGAACGTTATTAGTATCTGTATTAAAGCTTCCACCAATTGATCATTACTATCTATAGCAAGAACAAAGTCGCGTAGATTGATAATATGTCGTAATTGTAAATTACTACGAACTGCAGCTGCAAGTTTCTCTCTTTCCGCCGGAGTAGCTTCGTGAAGTATAATATATGGAACAGACTGAAATGTACCCGCTGTGCAATAACCTGCTATAAGACTGCTGGTTACTCCTCCTAAAAGTTGGGATAATCTTTTAATCTTTAACGATAGAACTATGACAAGATGTATCGTAAATCAATGAAGAATTGGTAAGATTCAAATAAGACTCAGACCTTGTCACCATGCTAGGTTACAAACTCTCGGTCGGTCGTTCACAATAATTTAAAGCTAAATAAACACGAAACTCTATTTATCTTTTAACGCATTACTTTAAAAGTAACGGTTTTATGAAATTTAACGGTTTCAATGCTATTTATTCTTCAAAACAGTGTTTTGTTTACCAGCCGCGAGACCCAAAGGTCCGCCAACGAGTCCCGAAGCAATCGTTGCTAAACCAACGAGAAGACCAGATTTCATGGCACATTTGACCGTAACTTTTATATCTTTGACAGATTTCATTTTCATCAACTCTTTAAGCAAAGGTTCCGTTGGAAGTGCCATGGCTTAAGATCACCTGTTGAAGAGTCTCGTAGAAACGTAGCAGGTTTTTATAATAATTCGCAGATCACGTAATTGATATTACCTTAATTCTTTTCGCAACGATTAACGAATCTGTTGGTGCACGACGCATTAACAACTAATATAAATCTGACTCACTATGCTCGCTACTTGTTTGCTGCCAGTTGGAGCTCACTATCTGTGACTATCTGTTTCTCTGTTACTACCCAATTGAACGTTCACATCAGTTCCATGCATATACTTATCGTCACCTATTTTGCCGACGCCGGGTCCACACATTGGAGCCAACTTTGGCACCAACATATTCGTCCAATGTGTAGATCGACGAAATCGCAATTGGTCCGATAGTGGCCCCAACATTCGCGCGTGTCTATCGCTTATCGGTTTTTCAATGAAACATTAAAAGCCCGGGGGGGGGGGGGGGGGCAGTTGGTCAACTTGGCGCCAACATTGGAACTGGTTGGAATCAATGATGGATAACAATCCACAAAAACCACGATTGAACTGCGTATCACAGTTTTGTGATCAATGTTTCCTTTATTTGAAATTTAATAAAATTAAAATAACTTCTTCCACTATCTCTTTAGCGAAGCTGCTTACAAACTGATAACAACCTACTGAGAATAGTTACTAAATCATGCACAGATGTCGGCACCTGCGCTTTATTCGTAAACCAACGCTGTACTTTCTTCATTTATTTTTAATTTATTTAGTTTACTTAACTTTAGTTTACTTGAAGGTTTCCACATTTTTTTCAAAACAATAAGGTTTTCCGATTAGCGACTTCACGTCGAATTGTTCACTCTGACGATTAATCGCTGACGAGGTAGAATATGAGCGATTAATAGCTCCATCGATCATGGCAAAGTTTAACTTAAAATTCATTTATCGCCTTCCAACGGGAATGAACGTATGCGCGCGCGGGTAAAGGAAATGTAGACGGAGCAATTATACAACGTAACGTAATAAAGATTTTGCGATATCTGTCAATTACACTTGACAAATCGAATCCCCAGATTTCACGATGCATCGAACTTCATCAACGCGCGTAACGATTGGCTGACCATACTCCGACCTTGGTTACCGTCCATTTCAGCCGGTAGATGTCTTCGATCTAAACGTTTCTCTCACGAGTACCCTTGATACTTGTCCCGAGGTATATAAGAAGCAAAGTAAGGACGGTGATGGCGGGGTCCGATGCATCGGTGGTGATTATCAGTGACTATCCTTGAGCAATACGTCTTTCTCCAGTTCACCTCTCATTCATTAATTGTCCACCCAATCCGGGTGCGCGTTTACTACGCGGCTTTCTGCCCCTGCCTACTGCTCTGGTGTATCTTACTGGTCACGCCCGGGCGTATTTCCGCTAAAGGACGAGAATTGACACTGAAATTAAAATATCGATGCGACTTTGACCTCCCCCTTTTTTACCATTTTAATTTTGGTCTCGCCTCTTCCAAAATTCGTTGCCTGTATTCACTGTATTGACATAGTCGCAAGGTGTCTCGGCGATGCTCTCGTCCGACGTTCTTTGGACTGTTTTTTAATCTGAGACGCTCAGCGTTAAGAACATTGTAGATCATTGCATATTATACGTAACTGCGCACCGAAGCGCAGAAATCGTGATAAACGCAAAAATCGAAGTTGTACCTCTTTATGGTAGAGTGTTTTTCGATATCTAACCAATTCATACTAAGGTCATACAAATATTCTTTGCGTTTGTAATTAAATGTCGTATTCGGTTCGCGAAGGAAAGAATAATAGTAATCAGGAATAAAATATTGCCTCTCCCAAGTAGTCAGAAGGAGAATAAGAAAGAAGCCACGTTTCTTACCTCGTTCAACCAAGCCGTTTGTCCTTCCACTTTCCGTAAATTCTATTAATAAGAATTCTTATTGCTAGTCTAATCGCTCGTTATCACCTCGGATGCTCACCGTTCGCATTGTGAGCTGTTATCGGGCATTACCTTCGTATTTCAGATAATTATCTATTATTAACGGTCTCATTATCGCGTACGTACGCTAAACGATATTTCTACTTCACGAATTCTTTATTACTGCTTTACGATGATCGTGGTGATCCGAGTACAGAATTTTCGACGGCTACACCTCGATCCTTGTCTGGAAAAAGGTTTCCGGATTGGACGAAAGGATAACGAGAATCGTAAGGGATTGATACAAGAATCGAGGAACGGTTACCAGTCGAATTTAATAAATTGGCCGGCAAACGAAGTTTCACCTCGTTCGCGGCCAGTAGCGAGTTTTCTCGTATCGACTGCGATTCTACGATGTTGGGAAATATTACTTTCTACAAATGGAAAACTCAACGAATAAATAAATCAAGGCTGTTTATTGACCGTGAAAAATAAGGGGTTGGTTCCGAAAGAAAACATTCGGCAAACGCATCGATGTATTTCCAATTAAGTTTTATATCTGCTTAGCGCGTAACGTTAAAATATTATATTGCGCGTACAAAGTGCCGTTTGATCTTACATTCGGAGAAATAATAGAGGCAAAGGAAAAGCGTTCGAGGCAAGGAAGAAGGTTTCTCGACGAGAGGCGAAGGAAGGGGGGTAAGGCAGGATTCCCACGCGGGTGTTCAGCCGTAATTGATCATTTTTCTCGGAAAAACAGCGTAGGGTTTCGCAACGCGATGGCACCGATAACAAGGCGAATATTACAAAACGGAGAAACTGTGAGATTTCGGACGGTCGTGATGCAGTCCACGGTACCGCGTAGAGACAAAGAAATAGTCGTGCGTATACTCGTAGATCGCGAGCTGCGTGAACATCTGAGAATTGCGTAAGTGGGACAATCCTCTCAGCCATTGTTTTTCGTTGGGTTGGAAAAGCCGACTCGGTATAATTAGTATCTGCCCCCTACAGGGGGCAGGAATCGTAATTAGCTCGAGTCAAAATTGACAGTGTGCAATCAACTCGTCCCAGGGAATACGGTTCCTAACCGGATCGCAGCCCGATGCGTAAGAGCCGTACCGTTACGCACGCTTTCGCACCTGTTGCGTTGTTTCTCATAATCGGGGAGGAAGCCTCCACGTGTTATTTACACGTTATATTCTACGCCGTGTTAACCTGCTGCGCGCAGAAACTTATGGGTTTTAGAGGGGAAGGGTTGATGCACGCGAAATGTATGAAGTTATACGTTCAAACATAGAAGTGCGAAGGAAACAATTAGCTCCACACGTAATACACTTCGCGATAAGCGAAGCACCATTTAGAACTCGATGCTCTTGAAATTTTATTTGCGAAGTTAACGTTGCCTTGTTTATTAATCGAAGAGGTGATTTGATCCGGTATTTATACATTCTTAACGTTTCGATGGCAGATTACTACCGGTATTGCAATATTTCGGCGTGAACGGGCAAAAGAACGATCGTGTGATTTGCATCTGAAATTCACGAAAAAGTCTTTATGTAAATGGTACCGGAAAAGGAGCGCTAGCCCGCGTACACAATTGAATTATATAACATAATATCCACGGAAGTTAATTATAATTAAATTATGGGTCGTGTTTTTTTTCTTTTCATTCATTTATACGATGAATAGGGTTTTGTGAATGCCCCTCCGGACGGATGGGCTTCCTCCCCCGATGATTCTCCGCTTGGGAAGTCTGACTCGATTTCCTATTTTGCCTTTGGACCGCACTAATTTTTTTTCTTAATGATAGCTTTGTCGTAAGATCGCCCATACAGTCGAGTCCCACGAATTATAAATGGGACCGATCGAACAATGAGTTTATACGACAAACCGTAATCGTAACGAGAAACAGAAATAGCAGAATATTTTAATTCGACGTTAGATTGGCGTAGATTGTGCGAAAGCATACGCTTCCGGCCGAAAAGAAACACAATTGCGGTCCACTAACGTCTCGTGTGTTCAATCTATCGGAACGCGAAACGTACGCCAAGAATTCGTTTCCTTTCTCACAGTTTGACGATATATGGTCGTTCACTCCGTTCGTGGTCCGATTTGTTCCATTGTTCGGAAGATCCTTATTGTTAGAATATTTCTCTCGTGAGTCTGCTGGGCGTGCCGCGTTATCGCGGTGCACCGAATTCAGGGGCTTTGTCCTAGATCGAATTTTACGTTTGAAACTGATGAGGTAATGGACTAGATACTATTATCTACTGCTCGCGTTATGCGCATGTTTAGCGTGTTACCGTTTATTGTAATTGGGGTATTCTGGAATTTGGTCAGCGATACGGAGAATGGGGAAAAGATTGGCACCCTTGGGGCTGAAGTTCGACGTTACAACAAATGCATTTGCGGCGAACGTGTCTAAAAATACGCTCAAAGAATTCCCCTTTCTCGTAAGATTGGGAAAGGCCCATTCTGTACGCCGTTAAACACCCACGCTATTTATATAGAAAATAGGTAGATTCGTATTACCGGTCCATTGGCAGATTCTTAATGAAACGTCACGCTATGATTAATCGCAACTGTGATATGAGATCCGCAACAATTATCGTATACGAGGCGAGGTAATTTGAAACAGGCCTCGAGGCCTGGGATCGATCCGGTATAACTATCGTATATTTGTAAACAACAAAAGATATGCCAACGAAGGAGACATACTCCGATCGGCGTAATTCTTTATTATTTGAAATTCAACGTTTTTGCACGAAACTGGCCCATTCTCAAAGTTCACAGTGATTTACAAAGATCACTTCGAATTTGAATGAGACTATTGAAAAAGTTCATACAGATACGAATTTATAAACTTATCCCAGTCAGCAGGTGACATTGAGCATCGACAAATCCGATCATTGGATCACACGGATAAGCAATTTCCTTGGAATATCAGCACGGATAATCGGGGTTGCCAGCGTATTCGCGCATACCTGGTAACCTTCGTGCAACCATCCAGCGCGAATCGGAATACCGTTTCCGTTTCGGGGTGAGTGCATGTATGTGTACAGGTAAGCGGAAAAATTAGCTTGAATTGACGGAACAGCTTCCGGTGGCGGCAGCGCCAAGCCAAGCATTATGCCGGTTAGTCTACTACTTTTGTGCGAGTGTGTGGAAATGCGTGTTACTCGTGCACAAACACACCGGCACACGTCGCTTTATATTTAGAATTTAACCGTCGAACAAAACCGGGAATAGAGATCAGGCCACATCCGGAACCCCGTTACCCGCGGGATGTTGACGTGGGGCTAAGTCAGGAAGGTCGTCGGAGCGGGGGACGGAGTCGGTGGAAAGAGGAGTAGAATCCTTTCCCCGAATGCGAGGACGGTGCGTGCGACGCGCAGGGCTATCACGAATCTCTATTACGAACGTGATTACAATGCAAACTCGCGAAGCCACTCGCGTTTTCTTTATTTCCACGAAACGATTGTGCGGGAGCTTTTGCGGAATACCATTAACGATTAACGATCTCGTTCGTTTGTCATCTTGTTCAACGCGAAGGAATCGCGTATCTTTGATTAAGAGCGACCCGACCTACAATCATTTTTCGTCTACGACAATTGAACGCGAGCTTGGGAAAATCACGATGATCTTGGTTCTTGCGATGGTCTAAGGCAGGGGTGGCCAACCTTTTATATAAAACGGGCCAATTTTTGTTGACATACGTGTTCAGATGCGACATACGAGTTCAGGCCTCGTCGTTAGCCAGACGATTCGGATCGCTCACGGGCGACGTTACGCATTGGAAGATATCTACGTGTAGTAATAAATCGTAGTTCAAAAGAATAAGTTGGCGGAAGGATGAAATGCGCCACATGTCATAAAATCATATAATGCGCCGGGTTGGCGCATGCGCCACAGGTTGGCCACCTTTGGTTTAAGGCATATCATTTTACATGCCCGAAGTGTACGAGTAACGACATCAACTACTGTATTGATTGACAATACTTTTTTTCTGGTGAATCGTAGCATCCGATACACTGAAACGAACCAACCGATTTGGCGATTAAATTTACAGATTTAAAACGTTTTCTAAGTAGGTTCCGCAATGATTTACGTCGTCTTTTTAGTACACGCAATACGCGAGTATAAAATTCACACGATTTTGCCGTATTCCCGAGCATTATAGTACTACATACGCACGAGGAAGTCAGCGCATGTGCAAGCAGCAAGATATATAACTTTCCGGATAATGTTCTTTTGTAATGACACAATGGCCGTAGCCACGTGCGAACTCACTTTGTCGTAGCGAGCCTCGTGGAGCGCACAATACCGTCGTCCACACACGGATCTGTTATCTCGTTTACTACGTCCGTACATAATGCGCTACCGGTTCTCGTCTGAAAATTAGAGAACGAATTCCGTACTCCTTCCGACTCCTCTGCCCTGGATCCCAGTTCCCTACTTCCGCCCTCTTCACGCTGAAGGCACACAATATCCGTCGAGCTCGCGTTTCTTCGCTCGTACGTATCTTTTAATTAAGAATGCACTTCGGGCACAAATGCGGAACGCAAAGTAATGCGCGCTGTGTTACGCGTACCGCGTATGTGGCTTTTTTTTTTTTTTCGTTAAGTAAGGTAAGATCGGGTAAATCGACGAGTCACTGACACGAAGCAGGGAGTTTTGCATCGTCGTCGACATCACAGATAAATATAGAACGCGCGAGGGTATAATATTTTATGTCATTGAATGGTAGAGGATTTGTAGGCGGTGCGCCGTAGAGAATATCTATCGTTGCGCCCGTTATCGATGCAAATGGTGCGTTTAAGGTTTTACGATAACGGCGAATACGATGGGATCGGTGTAATTTGCATTGGAAAAATTGCTGGACGATAATTAGTTCTTTTGGAGTTTCGAAGGACCCTGAGGCAAGCCAGCAGAAAATACGCCATTAAGAAAGTGTAACGCGAAATACTTTCCATGTTCCACCTCTCTTGCAAAGCGTCTCCCATTGCTCGCCAACTGAAACGCTTGTTCACCGAAGAAAGTCACATTTCTCTTTGCAACGATCTCGCTGATATTCCTGCAAATTATACCATTTCGATTTGGCGTGCGTGAAAGTAAAACGGAGTTGCGCATTCTGACAACGGATGCATGTCTTAAATCAAAAGTGAAGTAAAATTCCCAATACGTACGGGAGAGTCGTGCGTGTTCGTAATTTAATTTCCCCGGTGTCGGTATTTTTTTTTTTTTTCATGACGGTGTTTCAGGAGGAATTATTCCCGGAATAATTTTAATCACTCACGTACGTTGGGACAGTATACTTCGTTATATGTATAAAGCAATGTCTGATAAATACATAATGCGAGAAACCTAACTTGATGAGCTCAACTGGCGAAGTATTTATTCTATGAACGATATTTCAAACAAAAGTCGTATAGTGGTAAGCGGAAGATAATGCATGGATCAGCTGTTTGCTGTCTCTTTTTTTTAAATCAAAATATATGCTTATCAAGGTCACCGTTGGCTCTGAAAATTTATTAAATGGAGTTTATCAAGCTGGATGCCTACCTTTTTCACATATACATATACACGAGATGGGGCACCGCGAACTTGATAAACTTCATTTAACAGTTTCGTACGTACATAGAAAAGGTTTAATACGCGTCGAAAAATAATAGTTTTCTAGCCGATGTAACCTGCAGATAGGAAAAAATTAAACGGGATCCTTGATCGTAACATATAAAAAAAGAAAAAGATGTAGTTTTTAAATCATGCGCCGACTTAATATAACGCGAGCAGCAAGAAAGCTGACGCGGTGGTAACATACCGCAGTTCTTCGAACACAACATCGTGTCGCATCGATCTCACCTTCTCCGATTGTCGCCTTGCATAGCTTTACGTTCACGCTGAATGGCATGAAACGATGCACGTGCTACGTGCGTTACGTCGGGACGCATGCGCGTTAAACGTAAGCCGTACGCGACCGTCACTACCACGGCTTCATTCATATTTTTTCCTTCTAGCCACTCCACCCGTTCCATTCACGCGCTCTCGCTCGATCGAGCGAGCAAGCGTGTAGTAACAGCCACTCGAGTAGGCTTCGATTGGCCACCGTTGATAATGCCTCGCATTCACTGCCATATTTCTACGCGATTTAGATAAACGTTTCCACAAAACTGCTCTCTCACGTCGCACCGTCGGGGGGCGTTTGAATGAAGAGCAGTGTAAACATCAGGTTTTATCGTGAAAACGGTCCGACCGAATCGCGACACGAGCTGCTCAAATTGCAATCCAATTTGACCGAACCACGAAGCTGATTTCAAGCGACTTATTTTTCTAAATGGATTCCAAAGCTTCGTTGGAAAGTCAAACGATAAAGAATCGCGACGGTAAATCATGAAAATATTAGAGCGCTCGCGTATGTAATTTGTCTACACATTGTATACATTGTGAGGTACTGTTAATATATTGTCGGTCTTGTTTACTATTATCACGCAGTTGCATTGATTTCGAATAATTACATTCCCCAGTTAATTAAATGCGTAATTAATTGGATCATTGAATAAGGAACATTTTTGTCTGGCAAGTTAGACATTTTACTCGAATTGTTTCAAGTACAAACTTTTATTTAAACTCCCATAATACGAAAGTTTGCATAATTTTTTTTGTACTTTGCTATCGCAAAAAAACAACGTGTTATCGCACGAGAGGAAGTGAAATATTCCGGGATAAGGTTTAAAGGATTAGCGCGGGATCTTAATTTCCGCCGATAAGGACAATGAAGCCGGAAGATATAACGCTGGTTGATTTTAAACGACGAAATACGGCATTAGCTGGATAAATCATTGCGATACACTAGTGCGTAATTAATGCTGAAAAGGCCAAACGTATACGGGCAAAACTCATATTAAACTAGAAACATAATTCTGCGAAATAAATAAAGCATGAACGTATTACGTGTACTTATTCAACGCGATATTTCATCGACTTTGATAATCGCTCTCGCAGTTATCATTTAACATTTTCAAATGAGCAATCGGAAAAGTATTGATCGTCGAGATTAAACAGTGGGTAGAAATGGCTTGTTACGACATATTGCGTATTCGTTGTTACACAATATGTCAACTCCTTTGGCACAAATGCGTGTTTACGCTGAAATCTTGGAACGCGTTGGTAACGCACGAGCTTACTTACACGATGTCGGTGAAAAGAGTTCGCAATTCTTATTTACCTTCCCATCATACTCGTCAACTTGAATACTCGCCTAATTGGATCCTATCGTTATTGTCCTTCCACGGGAACAACGTTTACCCGTGCATCACCGTGAGAAATTCCGCGAAAGTTTTCACTAAAAAGTGTAAAGTGTTATACGGCTGTGTTTTAACCAGACTATATTTTACGGGATTTTCACCGCACCAAAGTTTCTTGCTAAAGCCAAACTTTTACAATTCGAAGTTCAAACAAATCATAAACATGATAAGTTTGTTGTATTGTATAAATTTTCAATGTTTCTTTAAACCAATTTATAGATTTTACCGTGGAGTGCGAGATTATTGTAAATTACAACCGCCGAAAAAATACAACATTGCTATAAACTGCAATTGATAAAACTATAAAATTATAAATACGAGAATGACATTTTATTATTAGAAATACGCGTGCCTTTTCTTTAACGAATTGTATTTTTCCAGAGAGCGCAATTATTTCAAATCCCTGGCCGACGAAAAAATGGTTCGCGTATAGCGCAACGTTCAATGTTAAACAGTGACGAGTACTTACAATTAGTATAACCTTGCGCTTGCTATTCTCCGAAGAAACAAAGGAGAAAGGTATGAGATTTTCACAAGCCTACAACGCAGAAACAACTCTCCCCCTCGCATTCACTTCGATCCTTCGGTTTGCGACCTATTTTTTTTTTTTTGCTTATCGCTCACATCGCGCAACAAGTAATCTGCGGTTTCCTGTGGATTAAACCGAATAATTTTACAATTGCATTTTCATTCGTGTTTTAGCGATAACGCGATACTCGCGAACATTTCTTTGCCATGATCTCGTATGAAGTCACATCCTTTTGCGACCGTCAGGTTGGAACAAAGGAAGAAAGAGCAGGGCACTCGCAGGTGCGCGAGGTAAAGGCGTCCCCATCCCCCCTAATCTATCCTCTAATCTACGTATTCCGAAACAGCTCCAATTTTCAGGGCCTAGTTCGAAGTCACACATTTGATTATTTTTATACACAGTTCGACCTTGGTAAGTCGAAATTAAAAAGGATAAAAAATTATCCGAATCGCGTAAACTTCGTTTGACCGATGCTTCAAATTGTGGTGTTAAAAAAGATATATTTCCCGAAGATACGGGATGAAACAAATATTTTAGTTGGAATTCACCGTTAAAATGATTACCTTTTAAGTTATTTATTCGACGTTATTCTGTTATACTCGCAAAGTGGTAATTGATCTCTATTTCTAAACGGCTAAACTTTGATTAAACGCCACAATACTGCTATTACACCCATACAAATACCAGTATATCGGTACTTAGAAAATGGTAAGTACGTATATCAGTTTCCGTATTAGTTTATACTAAATATTAATATTCAATTCATCGTTTTGCGTATCTGCCTAACACATATAACATTTCTCCCAACAACTTTAAACATCGCGAAAAAGGGGTATACTGAAACACTAATTAAAAAAAAAAAAAAAACACACCGAGCTGCCCATTTCCCAACAACCGAACCCGCACTCCCTCGCAGCTCGAATATCCCTTTCTTACGGTTCTTTTTGCCCGCCTACGTCACAGAAATTTTTCGTACAGCCGGTGCGACGCGGCATCGGAGTGTCCAAGGGATAAAAGGGATAAGGGTGGGGGAAGGAGGCTCGGTAACACCGAAAGGGAGGCGAGGAAGAGAGTGAGAGAGGAAGACACGACACTACCGGCGGTACGAGCCGTAGAAGCTCCGCGAAGAGCGAAGAGCGAAGAGGAGAGGAAGCGGGCCATTGCGCCATCAGGAAGTGGCTCACCACTTACACGCGCATAGTGAACCGACGCTCGACCAACACAGAGGCCCTATCCTCGCTCCGTGTACGGGCAGCAGACTTAACACACCGAGATAAGAACGGAATATAGCCACCAGCTCGAAAGAGCGACGAAGAGGACGGCGGGGAGTGGAGAACGATGTGAGGGAAGAGGTCGCGCGAGCGGTGGTTTAACCCTGCGTGCCTGTGTATATATATATATATATATATATATATCGGCTTCATCGGGAGAGAGCGCCTTTACGTACTGGACACCGGGTACATGTCAACCCCGTACACGAGCGTCGTCAAGCCACCGGCGTTTCGGCGATAAGCTCTGATTGACATCGAAATCTATGTTTTATACAAATGATGGGAACCTCTGGCTCTACCGTCGTGCCGATTTCGTAAACGCGAACAGTTTTTCGTCGTCCCGACCAGATTTTGAAAAATAAATGAGAAATGGATACATTGGTTTTAAGGGTTTTACCTCGTTCTCTCTCGTAAAAAAGCATTGACCGCTGAAAATGTAGTCTATTTTTCCTTTTTCTAAACGACGTTAGATAAATGAAATTAGTATCGATAATTTTTGTTTAATTACGCGTGGGAATGGCATCTGTCGTAAATATGGAAATTGGTTTCAACTGCAGAGTAACGATACCGGTAAGGTATTGGATTACGTCAAATCCGACCCGATGTAACGTCGAAAAGGATTAATGCAACGTTGCGCTACGTACGTTACTTATCGTCGATCGGGAAATTTGATTTAGATCTATTTTTTTTTCCCTCCCTCTTACGCGCACCTTATCTGAGAATGACGCGTGGGTACAGAATCGCAGTTTCCCTCGGCCTGATTTCCTGCTTTCTTCCGAGGCTTCTTGCCATGGCTCTTTTTTTCCATACAATCGGCCACGGTGAGATTTCGCAAATAGGTCAGGATTGAATAATAATGATGCGATGCGTGGATAGATGTTCCACTAGCGATATCTTTGCGTCGCTTGAACTGTTGTTTGACTCTCAACTTGATTAATTACTGTTGTTACGGTAACAATAATAATCATTAGGAAGGCACCGCTGCGAGCGCTCATTTCTCAATTTAGATTTTACTTCACTGTCAGACATGAACATTGTTCCTTCTTTAAGTTGAAGTAAGATCATCTCGATGGGACTTACTATCTTCTATATAGGTACGAATCTAACACGATGCACGCAATTCCCAAGGTTTTTAAATTTTTTGTAATTGGTATCATTTTTATCGATTCACTAATTTCAGATCAAACCACAAAAAGTGATCGTATCGATACGGGAATGATGTACTCATTTAACGATCGTTTAATAATCGTTATTTAATTATCCATAACCAACGTCCGATAGTTATTTGGCGTTTTTTAATATCCCGCGTCAAAATTTTCCCGATGCCGCAAAACTTTTAATAAACAATATTCGTCCACCTCTGCTAAATTTCGTGTTGATTAACGAGACGCTTATGCGAGTATTCGTTAGCCAAATACGGCAGATTTGTATTTCGTGAATCAATAAGGCTTGTCAGTTGGATTTATCGTGGCGTACCACCTTATTAATACACAGTCTTTCATTGAGCAATAGTTCTTATCGTCGAGGAAGGTGGGCATAAGCCCGCTTTACGTCACTAATATAGATATCGGTCAGTAAGAGAGAATTCGTGTCTCAGCCTTGACGGACACGATCGGAATTATTAATTTAATAACCGGCGCTATCTGCCGATCGTATCCGTTATCGGAAATAAACTTTTGTACAATTCCTTGCGCTGAAGTTTATTTCTATTGTGCAATCTGTTTGTTCGATAAATCATTGTTTATACTTCGACGTTGTAACGTTTTAATTACATTCCCAAGACTTGTACAGGAATTTGAATGAATCATTATTTTAACTGTCTAGACATCAATTATGGTATTACAATTAAATTGAATGATTATATGTTTTATTATTTTGTTAATACTCGAACGTGTGTAATGCACTAAAAACTCCATGTAAACCAATACATTCCTGTTTCCGCGAAACAAAAAAAAGTTCGTTTTTCTCGTTATCAACAAAATTTCGAAAAATCTGGTATCCCGATTTCCCAGTGTACCGTCAGGTTACCACATTTCGATATAAAAGATTCACAAAGTTCGAAACCTCGGCGAAAAGTGGGTACTCGCGGTAGTGGGATACGGCCCTGCTTAGAACCCATTCACAGAATGAACGAACCGCCTGCGTTCTGTTCGTGTAGTCACTCAGTAGTGTCATGGAGGTAACATGGCCGAGGAGACGCGCCTAGTTCGCGTTGAAGAGAGGCTAAAGATCAAAATCGGTACGAAAGCTCATTGTTAATACCATTGAGCGTTAACGCGAGGTTTTGGCAGTGTCGAGTGTTGTGTCGTTTAATCATCGAGAACCCGTCGTCCTCGTAATTCGGATGCATTCTTGCATGCGTGCTACTGTTCGCTCGGGATGTCACCTAATTTGACTCCCACGATCGTCCACCTTTAATACCCACCGAACCAAAAATCCGCGTTCGATTTGATTGTCTCCCATCGATATTCGAGCGGCCAACGTTGATCTTTTTTTCGGCTATATCGCGAGGATATGTCCCGGTGATATATCGCTGTGTCGTGCTATTTCGTCCGAATTTCTCGAGTGCTCATCGACGCGTACGCGTACATTCTCGACTCCCACGCGTCGTTGTCCCCTGTGCGGAGAGTGTGTGCCACACGTTTGTTGGAATAAAATTGTGGTGACTGGATAACCATTGAAATTGACGGTGGCGAACGGTTCCCTTTAATTTTGTTGCGTCGAACTCGCTCAAGTTTTCGCGATACGAAACAAAGTCCCGCTTTGGACACGAAGTAAATGCGTGTTTTAACGTGCGATGACAGTAGCATCCGAGGATTGTACGCGACGTGAGGATCGTTTAACGTACATCGTGCAAAAATTGATATCTCGTGTTTCGCGTATGCCGGAAGGGTAGGAGAAGGGTAGTTTTGTAGGGAGGGATGAGTTTTTGCACTAATAAACGAGGGTATATGGGGCAAATTTTTCTCTTAGGGTCTCGCACTCGCCGTGAATTCTCATATCGGTAGTTTTTCTGTTTTATACGGAAATATTATTTCCAAGATTTACACAATTGGTGTTTTCTCCATTAGCATATTTGCAAATTTTGAGTTTGTTTTAGTGAACTGTCATGAGATTGTTTTGCAAACAAAGATTGTAGAAAGATTGTATTACCGTTCTTACGAATCCTTAAATTGTGTCGCATTTATACAATTTTTATTTAAAAGTTTATTGACATTTTGCTCCGTTTATATTTTTTTCCGAAACGAATTTGGGTAAAGTCAAATGTTTTTAGAAACAAATCAGTGTCTAATATTCCATCAATGATAAAACAAAAAATTTGGTATATTGGATATAAACATTGGTAATAGATTTTATTATTGAAACTCATTCATGATTGCAATAGCGAGGTAGCCAATTGTTATTGATGATCAATGACTCATCGGTGAATGGTTTCATTCAAGTTATTTAATGAATGCAAGTTGCACTATCTGTAGTAGGCTATTGATTGTATAAGTGCGCAAAGTTCCTTTCTTATTTTATAAAATACTGCCATTGATGTCTATATCAATGTCAAAGTTTAAGTCTCCTTATCATATTTATAATAATAATATTCGTCAATCCTACTGCGTTACACAAAACTGACAACACTTTTATTTAAATGATGTATGGACCGATATATATTTGTCGCTCGTTTTAGTAGTAGTCTTTGCATTGTTAGTACAAAAAATGGCAGTATGTTATATATTGCCAAACAATTCTTAAAGTGACGAACTATATTCAGTGTTATAAAAACAAATTACCAGTGAATTAATCTTTAGATATATAATATTCTTGTATTTCAAGTAAATTCAGTGTCTGTAACATTGTTTAATTGTCTTTAGGCGAGGCAAAGAACCTGCAAAGTAGGAGTCATGGCTCTCCAGGTGCAAGAGACGTCTATTGTACACTGTCTCTTGACCAGGAGGAAATATTTAGAACAACAACGATGGAAAGAACACTCAAGTAAATCATATTTAGTTTTTTTTTATACGGGGCTGGTATAATCTTTTGAAGAATTGTTTTGAAACCTTTGATATTCCTTGTTCGATGCAGCCCATTTTTTGGAGAGGAGTTCCAGTTTGAAGTACCCAGAAAATTTCGTTACCTTGGCATTTATGTTTACGACCGGGACAGACATCTGAAGCAAAACAAGATTCTGGGGAAAGTAGCAATAAAGAGAGAGGACTTAGCGACATATCATAATAAGGAGCATTGGTTTCTTCTAAGACCGGTAGATGCTGACTCCGAAGTTCAAGGTAAAGCGCATCTAGAACTTGCCCTGCAACCTCAAGTTGGACACGCACAACCTAAGCTTACAGTCAGGTAAAATATTGAAAATCAGTTTTTATTATATATTTGTAATAATAACCATCTTCTCATTACAATTTGTTTTATCAGAGTGATAGAATGTAGCGAATTAACTATTAAAAATGGTGGCTGTGATCCATTTGCGACTGTTACGGTCATCTACAGTAATGGCAAGCAAATATCAAAACGCACAAAAGTTAAGAAGAAAACAGTGTCTCCGTATTTTAACGAGACATTTACTTTTGAGGTAAATTGGAATGATGGTTACATATTATTAATCTGTTCTTTCAAAGATTAGTCACGTATATTCATCAAGATCTAGTCCAATGTTGTACTTTTCTGTGTTTCATTCGTAGCCAGAATTAACAGAATCCAAAGACAAAGATGTCTCTCATTACACTATCGAAGGTGGAGAAGTAGGCGAAGTGGTAGTGGGTTTGTGGCATGCGTCGTCAGGTATGGGAGAACAGCCTGCATTTCTTGGTGAAGTTCGGGTGACATTAAGAGGTTTACAAAAACAACCAACTAGCACAACAACTGCGTGGTACGCATTAAATGTATTTGAAAATAATTATATCTTTTCCGGTATCGGTCATCTGTTTTTATATATCAGGAATCGTACATTACTGTTATGCTATTGTTCTTCGATTAATTTCATGCTTCTTGATAAATAGGTACTTTCTGCAGCCTAGGGCCGTCAAGCATCGTCCAAGTAAAATCTCAAGCAATTCTACTCCGCCCGGTACGCTTCCAGGCTTGGGATCTTTAAGATTAAAAATACATTATACAGCGGACCATGTGTTTCCATCGCCAATGTATGACAGGCTTAGAAGTCTGTTGTTACAAAGTGTCAATCTACAACCTATAACATCATCCGCCGTTTATATTCTGGGGGAAATCGTAGCAAGTAAAATGGAAGCAGCACAACCATTAGTTAGAGTATTATTTCATCATGGACAATTAGTGTCTGTAATGCAAGCACTAGCTAGTCACGAAATTTCGAAATTGACGTAAGTAAAGGAATTATATGCACTTCTAATTCTATCACGCATTGTGCATAACATAAGAATTATTCTTATTAAAGCGATCCAACAACGATTTTTCGGGGCAACACGTTAGTGAGCAAAATGATGGACGAAGGTATGAAACTAGCAGGTCTTCATTATTTGCATATCACTCTTAGGCCAGCTATGGAACAAGTCTTTCTGGAAAGAAAACCGTGTGAAATAGATCCGACGAGAGTGAAGGATGCAAATACAATTCAAACAAACTTAGCAAATTTAAAGGTATCTAGCGATAAAGAGAATATTCTGTTTCTGCGTTTTAATTTTAAATCAATGCGATTATTATGTTGTTTTTGTTTTTCTACTTAACAGGAATATGTGGAAAGGGTCTTTACTGCTATTACAACATCGGGTGTCAGATGTCCACCATTAATGTGCGAAATGTTTTGGTGTTTGAGAGAACTTGCAGCGACTCATTTTCCGGAAAATAAAGAAGTGAGATACTCGGTCATCAGTGGATTCATATTTCTACGATTTTTCGCACCTGCGATATTGGGTCCAAGATTATTTGATATTACTACTGAACAAATTGTAAGACAATCTTTGCGTAAATGATCATCTCGAGAATTACAAGGATTTATTTGATTAGGCTATACAATAACTTGCATTTTCTAGGACTCCCAGACTAATAGGACGTTGACGTTAATTTCCAAAACAATTCAAAGTTTAGGAAACTTAGTAAGCTGTAGGGGAGGAGCAGGTAGCGTTTGTAAAGAAGAATATATGGAATGCGTCTACAGGTATGATTACAGCTTTATCGTGCTATACAGTCTAACTTAACACTGCGTTTACGAAGGTAATGGTAAAACATCTCATAGATTATGTTTACAGAGAGTTTTATACGGAGAAACATATACAAGCTGTTAAACAATTCTTGGAATTAATATCGACTAGTAGCAGTAGTGGCGTGATGAGGCCAACAGTCTTGCAAGAGCAACCAGTGGTATTAAAAGAAGGGTATGTTCATGAATTATATTGCCATCTTTGAGTTTTAAATATTATTTTCTTTCTTAATTATTGTACTTGCAACTTTAACAGTCCAATAGCATTTATGGTTATCAATGTATGTAATTAATTCTATACGTTCTTAATAGAATATATTTTCTCTTTATGCACACTGCTGATTGTGATGAGAGGTTCGTAAGAATATTTAACGACAGCGTTCTCCATTCTACCGTAACTATTCTCTTTCTTGATTATGTAAATATGGAGCAATTATTGTTTAATTGCAGAGTAATGATCAAACGAGCACAAGGCAGAAAACGGTTCGGACGGAAAAATTTTAAGCAAAGGTATTTCAGACTCACCACGCAAGATCTGACTTATTCTAAAACAAAAGGTACTGACTCGTAATACAAAAATTAATAGAAGGTAGTTCATAAGAAGTTATCGAAATTCTGTGAGTACAAGACCTTTCATTAAATTTGTTACAGGTAAAGAACCTTTATGCAAAATACCGCTTGAAGAAATTTTGGCTGTGGAAAGGTTACAAGAAGACTCGTTTAAAATGAAAAATATGTTTCAAATCGTACAACCGCAAAGAGCATTGTACGTTCAAGCCGGTAATTGTGTGGAGGAAAAAGAATGGATTGATATTTTAACAAAAATATGTCACACAAACAGCAACCGTTTAGCAAAATACCATCCTAGCGCGTATATTAATGGTCACTGGCTTTGGTGCGTTACATTATCATACTCAAAACAAGTGGGAAAAGTATTTCAAATATTATGAATTTTGAAATATTTCATGACTGCAAATAGTGTGATTAATCACGTAAGATAAATTGTTATTTTGTTGTAGTTGCAGGGCGGTGGCGGAAGTTGCTCCAGGATGTAGCGAAGTATCACCGGGCATAGAAGCCGGCCTACGTATGGTTTTAGATCCTGATCGAGATCTGCAAAGAATACATTCTCTTATATTTACGAACATGTCGAGGCTTGAAACTTTAATGAGCGCGTGTGAATGTCAAGCTGTTTATGGAGCTAGTGACATGTGTGTTATACCGGGTGGAGTGTCTCCTATAGAAGACGTGCCCTCTTGTTTTAAAACTTTAACTTCATTAAGAGATGCTGCATACGCACTGCAGCACGAACACAGAGCCTACTTTAGAAAACTTGCACGTGACACCAAATATGGAAGCAAGTAAGTGCTTGAAAATAAATTTGCCTAGGAAGATCCATTGAGCTTTTTGATTTTTGTGATATTAACCCCAAAAACTCTTTTGCTATAAGACCAATATATAAATCAGATTTATGTTGCCCAACTCAGCTATAGTATTGTAAAAGCTGCGATTTTAGCTTCGAATCGAATGATTACAATTTAAATATAATACAACATACTATAACGTTGCGTTATTCGCTCAATAAGTTTACAGTCTAAAATCTTACCCCCTGGAATGTTATGTCATGACCGATGTAATATCAAGGGTGATATGTGCCTGACAGTAACGAAATTCAACACGTCGTGTGGTTGACCTGCGCGCGAACGGCACGTCGTCAAGGGGTTAATATTTTACTAGAATATAGAATTTATATTGTGTGTAACCATTAATAAGTTGGTCCGATATCTGCTAAGAAAATCTTTATCATTACGTAATTCGTGTTATTTTAGGCAAGCTCCTATTGGCGATGACAACTACCTCCACTTAGCTGCCAGAGCTGGGTTTGACAGTCAGTTAACAAAACGTGCCTATGAAACAGACAGTTTAAACCAACGGTGTATAGAAGCAGATCATTGCTACGACATTGGGTTCCCTAAGCGAATAGAGGATCGACGGTATGACGACACGTTCAGAAAGTGTCTAAATTCAAACTCCATTAATCGTAGGTATGAGAATGAGAATAATTTGTTGCGGCGGTACGAGAATAATACTGATACTATAAGGAGTATTCAAAATGATCTCAAGAAATTCGATCATAGTTTAAATAATACATTAAGATCTGATAAGTCCGAGAGAAATGGAAATGAAAATCTAGAAAACAGTAGACGACTGGACAGTTCTAGTTTACTAACGGCAGATGGGATTGATGTGTCTGGTACATTATCGCGAAAGTTGAGTAATTACGATAATACTAGGATGTTAGACGAATGTACAGTGACGAGAAGACTAAGGGACGATATACCCGATATATCATGTAACTCTCTGAACGAGCATGGCAATCAGTAATTCATCTATGATCTAAAGATACAAGTTATACGTTCCTACAAAATTTTTTTTAGGAAACTTTTTCTCAAACGTTTGCATTAGCTTTATTCCAAGAAAAGGATAGCCTTTAAGTTCTATCTGATTACACAAGGCTATATTTTTGTATGATTATATTTAACTACTTCAGTTTTATATACTATGGACTCTCCTTTTATAAGGGGTCATCTATATTCTATTTATATGCACACGGTTTTATCAAGTTAATTCTGTCTTTTGGATTGCATCAATGACTAGCCTCGTACGCACAATTTGTTCTCGAGTGTGAAGTAGGCGATATTACAGCAAGCGGTCTAACATGTTTCTCGACTCGTTACCATGCTACGCAGAACGTACTATCTCGTCACAACAGAAATCTCTTATATTTATTTATTTATTTTCACCTCATTTTAAGAAACTGAAGATGCGTGCATCTAAGCAGTAACGTTTGTTGGCGTTATTAAGTGCATAATCTATAATCTCATTCTTTGGAAAGTTAAGTCGTGACCGATGTAAACTCAAGGGTATGATACGTGTATAATAGTGATTATTTCCATACGTCTGTGGATACAGTTAGAATAATTGAATTATTGTTACCTTCTTCGTACATAATTCCATCGACTTACAGCGGAGTTGCTTCTGCCTAAAAGTATATCCTTAGTAATCATTACTTCTCGTATATGTCATTATTCTCTAAACGCATATAAAAGACAACCAAAAAATGTAATGATATTTTTTAGTATCGATTAGGTTGGTTAATCTTCTAACAGTGCAGCAAATCATAACATTGGCCGATTTAATTTTTAATGGAATCACATGAAATGACCTAAACATAGTTTGATCATAATCAGAGTACAGAGATTCAGTTTCAACTGAAGCACGTATATCAAGTTCAATTGTAGTTGTTGTTTTTGTACTATAACACTATTGTTATTAGGAAAGCACTTGTAAAAAGTATGCAGAATAATAACATAGTTTTCTTGAATGATTATATATAATATGTTGAATAATAATAGACGTTGAAAGCATAAGAACGTTTTCTTTAGATTTTTATTTGCTATGCTTCCGATAAAATTTTATGCGATTTGCGCATCTAAAACATTTGTTGCTGCATTTATCATTGTCAGAATATTTTCATTGTCACTTCAGAATAATTTTGATATTCCCCAAATCATCGTTCATCTCAAACTAAATGAAAATAGTTTTGAAATACATTTTTATTTACGCCTAATAACGGTTTTTCCAGCTTGATAACTATTTGTATATAAAAAGAATAATCTAGAATTTGTTTGTATGTACATTGTTTAATCATAGAGTATACATTTCTCTCGACACTTAAAACATTAAAAACGTCGAGGAGAGAAATATCTGAAGTAATGTCAGATCTGCGATTTATCAGGAGCAACACTTGTAATACAGAAAAGATCTTATTAACACAAATGAGACTGCTATCTTATTTTATTGTAATGATATTCTGATTATATTCTGTTTGTCGTATAACGTTCTCTTAAAAGCTGAGCAAATAATAATTATTCATTACCATAAGAATTATTCATCGATATATTTCCTGTGATAGTTTTACATTATCAGCTGTCGTAACGACATAAAAGTATCTCCATTTAGTATATCGTGCGGTTAAAATTTTTGTTTTAACGACTTCCCGATAATCGATATTTAGTAAAATCTTTACAATTATTGCACGTATACAGACAATATTGTTAGCATAACTTTTAATTTCAAGGAATAAAAGCCTAATATCATTTGCTTATAATATTGGCTTAACAAACTACTGTCGTCGAACAATGTAACTTAACACTCGTAATGAAACGTTAATTATATTTTTCTCTTCCGTCATACCGTGCGAGCAGCGTCTTAACTCTCTGAAAGTCAGTTTCGAATACAAATAAGTTTCGATTGATTTTTATTAAGACGGTAAAAACGTGGAGGTATGCAAATTTTTATTACGACTCTGAAATGGTGCGTCAGTTATTTAAGATTCTCGATATCGTCACGTAGTCTTCATTCTTGCATGAAAGTTCAGTATCACGTCTAGGTCTCCCGACACTAATTGCTGCGACAGCGAAGTCGTAGATTTTATAAAACAAAATTGTACTTCCGATACTAGAAAGCCATACTATAATTATAAAATAGAGTCCCTCCAATTTAGTAGAGAAACTTATGCATAACTAATGCGTAAACTAATAAGAAGCGCCAATTGTTAAGAAGAAAGTGTACAGTTATCATTATGGTTGATTAATTATTACAGATATATTATATATAGTTTACCTATATCGTAGATGTACAGTGTACAGAATTCTCTATTTCCATATTGTTGAGGGTAGGGCTTCATTACACAAAAGTTTCATTTACTTCTTAGACGTAAGGACTAATGTAATGTTAGCGCATCTTCGAAATCGATCTTGGAACGATCGACTTATTTAATTGTCAAATTGGAATTAGGATGGAATCTAGATTAAAATTTTAACATGTCTATGCAATGGCCTTCGCACGCATAAAGTTAGAGAAGTTGAACTCACTCTGTTTGAAACACAAAGCGGTAAATACTAATATAGTATGTGAATCGGTAGGTGATACTAACAGTGTTAGATAACACGTGACAGCTGGAACTTCTATCTATCGATAATCCGTTTATGGCGAGTGTCTCTCTTTCTTGTATAATTGCGATGCATAGAGATACGAGAGTATTCTGAATGACACGCTCGAAATTACAATCCAAATGCCATTGATTGGTTGAAATAATTGAAGAATCCTCAACATTTTTAATTTGTTTTCCGTTATTTGATCATGGCAACATTAATTCTGCATTGCATTTCCAGATCACAAATTTAACATAATTTACACATTAGTTAACGATAATTACAAGCAAAAGAAAATTTATACGAGATGCTTCTACTACAAATGATAAATAGATTATTCTTCCATCATGGAATTTTGCCCTATCAATAGAAAAATTTTACGAATGAATTTAAGGAAAGAAAAGTAGTGTAACGATTGTGGGGGTAAAATTGCTTGACGATTTTTTATGAGACTGCATTGAATATATTTTGTACAATAGCGTATCTTCTTTTCGATATTCAGTGCAGTCATACATGGTAATTCTACTTATGAACGGTATTATTTATATTAATTTTATTGTATTAATTAATTTAATAACACTTTTGTATACTCTGTCGTTGTGTTCACCAAGTTATTGTTATCTTGTAGAAATCTTTAGCATAGACCGTGCCTTAAAATGCGTCGAGGACCCAAAAGTTTTTCCCAAATCTACAGAGGATTATATTTCGTGAATTATTTATTGAAATTAAAAATTAGGTACGCTCTGTAATATACACCCTCTGTGTATTTTAATATTGTACATATGTTTTCTGCAATAAACACAATATGTCCTCTGATATAATTAATGCCAGTCCCAGTTTTGTCTTTGGAATTTCAATAAAGTATCAGTTATAACTCGAACGAATATTCCTTCGATGTGTCGCCTGTTAATCGTTTCCGTTTCCCCTCTGACATCGCACGACTATAAATTCAAATAGCGCGCCACTGTTCTACATATCTTATTTAGTTACCATCTCCGAAAATCAGGTGGCATCGCTAATTCTCGGTTGGGCAATATTTTGTAATCGAAATTCCATAATTTCGGTCAACCCAATAGATTCCAACTCACGTGTTGGCTAATACAACTAGTTAAAAAGAAATCTCTAATTTCTCGGTAACAGTCATAAACGATTTGCCTCCATTTGCCGCGAAGTGGAAAGTCGGCATATTGCTCATTAAATGTTGACCCCCGCGCCCCGTCTGCCCCCCTCCCTTTTGCTCCCCACGTTCCCCACGAGTAAATGCATCTAGCAGAATAACATCGTCAGCGGTCAGCCATTGTCGTGATATGTGAGGACTTTTTTTCCCATCGCACGTCCAGACTGAAAATACGAGATAATTATTCGTACGCTGAAATCAAATCGTCAACGTCGAGATGCACACGGTCCCGGAATTAGGTGCAAGTGTACCGGCGTTTCTTGCCAAACTCTGGAAGCTGGTAGAGGATCCCGAAACCGACGACCTTATTTGTTGGTCACCTGTGAGTACTCTTAGTTTATTATTTGTTAATCTTTCGGGCTCCCGCTGTTTTGCATTCGTCAAACGAAGCATTCTGATTATTCCCGTCAACGTTAGTTTCTCAACGGGACTATAAAATACCATATACAAACGTTTACCCTTAGGTTCACCGAAACGTAAGGTAAACGTTGATCTCCGCAGTATTCATTTTTATACGTACACAACCTATATTTCACTTGCACCCGATGTGTCGCTGTAATTTATTCTGCCCTCAGTTGCGCCACGATATTTTCTTTCCTGATTTCGGTGTAGCCGACTCTTTCCTGATGCGGGTCAAAAGATACATTTTAACAAAAACAATAGGTTGATGTGCGAAAACAAAGTTTTTTGATAGTGTCAGATGTAAATAGTACTACTTGGATAGGATAGAAAACTTAACTTGTTAATTTATGTACATACTGTTTGTATAAGTAAACTTTTTAGAATGTTTGGCATTATTCATTGTCATCATTCTATTAGTTATAAAGAAGTGCCAAATGATGTAATAGATTTGAAATGATTTATTTAGTCTTGTCATATCATCGATAAATGTATTGTGAATAAGCACCACTATATACGTGTTATGGCGATGCAAGATCGGATGTGTATTATATAATACCATAATTTCTCATCTAATACAAGTTTACTGATTCTATCTGTTACCGTCTTTCATAATTCTGTTTTTCAATAAAGCAGTCACATTATTAAAATTGATTTTTTCTTATTTCTTGTCATTTGAAGTATATTGCCAGTGGCTCATTAGTGGCAACCAGCGACTTGACAATTTTCATTTTCTGTCATAATAATATTAATAATGGTGTGCGTATTAATTATATGAAATGAGCAACTTTATTCCAGAATGGGAGAAGTTTTTTCATTAGAAACCAAGCACAATTTGCGAGAGAATTATTACCACATTATTATAAGCACAATAATATGGCCAGCTTTGTGAGGCAGCTGAACATGTGTAAGTAGAAAAAGAAAATTCCGTAGTATATAAACCGTTCAATTCAAAATATTTTTGTACATCTTCTAAAAATATTTTTTTTCTTTCCCAGATGGTTTTCACAAAAAGGTTTCCGTCGAATTAGGTGGATTAAAATATGATAGGGATGAAATGGAATTTGCCCATCAGTTTTTCTGTAAAGGTCATCCGTATCTTGTTGAACACATCAAGAGAAAAGTAAATATTCCAAAATCTACGTTTATTATTGGCTGTTGCAACAAGCTTTCATTATTTTATTCATTATTACTGTTCATATAGATTGCATCCAGCAAAGGTCAGGATCCGGCGCTAGCTCCTATGAAACCAGAATTAATGACCAAAATGCTTACCGAAGTTAGAAGTATGCGAGGCCGCCAAGAACACTTAGATTCCAGGCTAGGTGCAATGAAACGAGAAAATGAAGCATTATGGAGAGAACTGGCAATGCTTAGGCAAAAACATCTAAAACAACAACAAATTGTTAATAAACTCATACATTTCCTGGTAACTCTTGTGCAGCCTTCGAGAAGTGGAGGTCTATCCGTTAAAAGACGATATCCGTTGATGATAGACGATTCAAATCGTCAACGCATAAAACAACCTAAATTGTCAAAGGTAATAATGGTACAAAAAGTGGAATATAAGAAATTTCATAATTTTTTGTCAAATATAATCGAAAACATGTTTTTAGCCTGAAGCATCGCCTACAGGACCAGTGATTCACGAGCTCGACGCATCAGAACCTGATTTGGATTCAGAATATATTGTCGCAGAGTATGTAGCTTTTAAAACTGTTAAATTATAGCTCAACATTTTTTTTATTCTGTTAAACAAATGGAAAGACAAGAAAAAGTATATTACATTTTTCACTATGTAGAATGCTAGAAGGACATCAAAGTCCAGCTATTGAGAGTCCCGAACACACGAACGCGTTAGGAATCGACGAGGATAACATGGAAACGATACGTCTCGTTGGTGATTCGGTAGAATTGCAAGATGCCATGCAATTGATCAATCCACAGGAAGTCGAGACAAAGAAGAAACGTGGATGCAAGGGTAAAAAGAAGTAAGTTCAATTTAAGATTATAGCAATTTTTGCCATGAATGTGGACTACGATATTTAATTAAAACAAAGGGGTGTACATGTACATATATATATGCATAGTGTGCCCTTCCTTTTTATATCACGTTGAAATCATTGAGGATTTGCATGACACGCACAATCAAATCTCGTTCCATTGTTATATTGTGAGGAATACATTTGCGTTTTACATGTTGCTTGAAAAGCTGAAAAATAAGTCGGAAAGAGCCTGTTCATCCATATTTAACTATTTTTCAGAGAGGGAATTTAGCAATTAACTTAGTAAACAAACAATTAACTGATTATACTTTATCAAAGGACACAGTGGCAATATTTTGTATTACTGAAATTATTTTTTAATTTTGGATCATAGTCATTCGTGTACAAAATGGTTTTCCTAGTTCACAACATTAATTAATCATTTCCTCTCAATGACACTCACATCATCGGAATTTAAATATTACTAGGAGGAAAAACAAGGTGCCGGTGAAAATTTTAATTCCATCAACGGGGGATGGAGAGGAACCGAGGTTAACATTTTTTTCACTAGTCATTTGGTGTTGGTGTTCCTTAGTTTCGTAATTTTCTAGAGATTGTTTTCGTTTATATAGCAATCTTATTTGGTTGCAGTTCTTTGCATGAATGTCACCAACATTTCAGTTCAAATAGTTGATTACTGAATAAGTGCTTAGTTTGCCAATCATCGACTGTCTGTCAGTAGTTGCTTTTTTACATTTTACACAAAGTGTAATTCTACCGTACTAGGGTAGTCTGTTAAAGGAATTTTTAATTTTACTTATAAATTCGGAGAAAGCCTTGTTATTATTACTTGCTGGAAAGTTCTAAATAATTCATCATTTGGATTCAGTATTTCCATAACATTTTACAGTGTCGGAACGTTTTCCGTGCATCTAGATTACGTGACTTTTTTAATTTACCATCCACGTCATTTCCTCAAACATATCATTAGCCATATTCTTTTTGCCTCTGAGTATGTCTGGAAGCATATATCTGACCGAATTAAAACATATACATCACGACTTTCTGTAAATTACTTTAATCTTGATTTAAGTGCATATATGTGCATGTAGTATGAAGCTAATTTATATATGGAATCATTGGTCATACGGTACAGTGTTTAATATGTGTGTTACACATTATTCATTGTACCATGTACAATGATGTCTTTCATTATTATTCTATTACGTAAAACTTGTAATACTTAAGTTAATTGCTTGTTCTTATCAGCCTATTTTTTGTTTTTATTATTTTAAAACGAAATAGTTACTCTTATGTATGCAGAATGAGGTTTCTTAGACTTACCATGCAGAGATGGCTTATTTTTGTGAAAACTTAAACAAATTGCATATTTGCAATTAATATGTGTATAACGCTCATGAACGGGAGAGGAGAATCCCTTGTTGAGAGAATAACAACAATTATTAAAAGATGAGAAATCATACTAAAACAAGTCCGTCCTGTATATGGTCCCAGGAAAGCTTATACTGTAGACTGTAAAGAAGATATCTGAGTAGCTCATTGTCAGGTTGAACTAAAATAGGGATTAACATACCAAAGCAGACACATGGCAGTTTATATTATAATAACTACTTATTTGCCTCTAAAGGAAGTAGATATAATAGCAATAATTTTTCATTGCTTACCATGCATGTTTTTATCAGGGTAATACTTTATACAAGAAGCTGAGAACAATATTTTGTACGACTTAGCAAACATGTTAAAAGGAACTTCATTTCTGTTCCATTTTTCATGTTTTTAGCTCTACTTTTAATTAATTATTACCATTACTATATAGTTATGTACTTAAGTGTCATTGCATGTATATGATATACCGCTTCGTTTTCTCTTATGTATGCTCTTACATTACCTCTATTAATTGTAAACGTAAACAAGAGAAAGAGTTAAGAAGCAGATTATGACACATCAGAAAGATTTAACTCAAGATAACGAAGATTGGAAAATCGCTTATCTCACTTTTTAGGGAAGAAACGCATTTGTTTGAAATGCCAGTTGACGACTCGCAAGTGACGATCACTTTATTGGACAATAAAATGCCTATTTCGAAGCCTGTCCCTCTAGCAACAGTGCGGAGCTCTAAGCTTGCAGCAATGGCAGCTAATATGAACAAATCTAATGATTCCGAGCTGGACCTGGACATCGAAAACACAGCTGACATGGAAGAAGATGTTCAAGAGAACGAACCTGCTCTAATGAAGCTAGAGGACATTCTAATAGTTCCAGGCATCATTGATGAGGAGAATGGAGAGTGTAGCGAGAAGAATGGTAACAATGAGCGCAGCAAGAACAATGCTTTCGCTCAACTCAACAAAGCTGGTAGTAGTGGCCCACTATCTAATAGCAAAGCATCTTATACGAATGGTACTACAAAGTGTGGGAAGCAGGAAAATGCAAACAGCAACGGAGCAAACCCTAGCACATCGAAAGATTTGTCATTGAGTTGCGTCAATTCATCCGATGCCTCTTACAGGTTAGGATCAATGTAAGTTGAACTCAGAGTATGGGTAAAAAAAAGTCGAATACAATACGTTCCACTTGTGTTTGGTGGAAATCCTTAATCAGAAGACAGAGGTGGGCGATAACCAATTATTTTATTTTTACTACTATTCCACACACCTTATGCAAGGGGAATATTTACTATGATAATATATATGCATATATACATTTCTTTTATCCTTTTGTCAGATCTCTAAACGTTTGCTTTGATCTAGGAATTTCACAACATACCATAAAGCCTGAAGAATAAGGATCTCGTATCATCTTATTCGTATCTGTAAAACGATTGTATCGTTTGTGTCATTATTACATCCTCAGGACATTACTTGTAAAGCCACTTGACGTCTTAGCAAGTTTTCCATCGTTCCTCTTCTTTTTGAAACGTATTTCAGTTACAGCGTTTTCAATGTAAATATTTTGCAGAGCTAGAAATACTGTTTCTGGAACATCTATATTTTGATTATTTTTAGTCGGGGGCGTTTAAGGAAACAGAATTAATCGTTCATCTTAACAACTGTTCAATCATAGTTTCTTGGTATCTGGCAGTATCTGTGTTTTTAATATAATTAACTGGTATTTATTTGTACTCTGACATTAAAATGATGCTCCGTCGCCGACCGTAACACCAGTTAGGAAATACTTGTGAATATAACTATGAAACGAGTAATAACTTCAACCTTTCAGTGGATCAAGGCGTTAATGAGAGTCTGATCGCTTAGTTACAGAAATACATAGATTTACTGTGTCTTTCGGGATGTGTTAAATGGATGTACAACGTTTTTCTTATTTACCTATAAAGTCGGGGATAAACTTGTGCAAAACTATATTTTTCTATGCATATTGATCTACTTTGAATAATTGTCTATAGGGTGGAAATGGATAATCACCTTGAAACAGTGCAGACTGAATTGGAGAATCTTCGTGAAATCTTACGTGGCGAAGGATACAGTATCGATGCTAATACACTCCTTGGCGTAAGTAGTACAGACGAATTTTTAACAAATTTTATATGTTACGAAATGATTGCATCTTTCAGTTTTAAATGACAACGAGGAAAATTGTCGCTCGTTAACAATTTCTTTTACTTATAGTTATTTGGTGCAGATGATCCATTAGCATTTGGTATGCCCGTTAATCCAGAGCTGAATCCACATTCTGAAAAGGAAGATGATAATCATTCTGTTGGTAAGATAGGAAATAATAGTTGATTAGTATGATCGCTAATTGGTTAATTCTACATTTCCTTGAATTCCGTTTCTGTACATTTTCTTTTTCACAATTTTCAGAGAATCTTAACGGAAATGGAGGTGGCGAACTTATGGCATATAATCCAGCACCGAGTTTGTTGGATTTTGACGACGATATATTTCTGGGTACTACATCAGCGTCACCTGAAACCACCACAGCAGGTGATACAACGACAAATAGTCTTTATACTTCAGAACCTCTGGATCTGGAAGATAGTAAAGCTTCGCTTTTCGAATCGCTAACGAACGATGTAAATGCATCATAAGTCTCATTCGTATGGTGAGTTACCTAAGCCGCTTTTTCAGTACGGTAACTATTAACTGTTATAGAAAGGTATTTTATTAGCGTGCCGAGATAGAAAAGAGTAGTTTAATGCCGCGTGCACATCTTCTTTTTTACGAATTTAATTCGGAGCATCGTATCAGATTGTATTGAAAAATGTAACTATTGCAATTCTTTCGAATGATTCGACTGTTCTAACGCGGCTTCACTACCTAACAATCATTCTATTATCAAAATTGTTCTTCTCCGAGGTCCTCCTCTCTCACAAAAAACAAAGTTTTTCAGGATAGATTTTTTTCCAGGTTTCTGATCAGTGTTGCGTCCAATGCTTTGGTTTCAGTATGTTTTATTCTCAACGGATCATCGTCATAAGCATGCTCTCGCACTCGGTGTATTTTGATGACTGAATAAGCAACGAGTTTGTAGCGTGTCGACAAAACTACCTAATACTTGAGGAGATGAAATTAATGAACTGATCCTGTTGCTTTGCAGGGAATATAATGACTAAAAACCAGTGGTCAGCGCATAAAATCCTCCGGGATTAGCTGCTTGAAACAGATAACTTTTGACCGTGGTAGTAATTTTCCATCTGCTTGCTTAAAATACTTTCGATGGTTAATATTGGATAATATTGCAACATAAGAGGATGTTACTCAATTTTCTCGCTAGTCGTTGCGTATTTTACGATCGAAGTTACCAAATTATATTTTCTTTATTTCAATTGTAATAGTAAAATGCAAGTTTAAAGTTCTTACGCATTTACTCCTCAATAACAGGGGCTCGGTTTCTTACGTATCTCGAAAAAATTTTTTTACACTTTGAATACAATTTGTACGTTGACAACACTAAACGTAATCTAATTGAAAGTCTGTTAACATGCTTTTTGGATCCGTTTGTACTTTTCACATAAGCATTCTTCGAACAGCAGAAAAGTGTTTATAATTATTTGTCTCGAATTAAGAAGATAGCCTTACGTGCGGGAATTTTGTTGAGCTTCGATGACGAATCCCGGGCACGCAAATGATTTAAAGAAGTATACACAAAATTCGTGTTTTCTCTACATAAGTCTTCTGAAAAAGAAGTGTCGCTTAATTGCACGAGACATCTAGAATGACCAAATAGCTGTTAATAATCCTTGTTGACCGAGGATAATTTATACAGAAAATGGTAGAGGCGATTTTATATTTGTACACATATTGCTTTTTATGTGCACAACTTTTTCTCTAAGGCGATGAACGATGTTCGTATATCTGTGGACTCGATATTGATCTAGTGTAGATAAAACTATTTATTTCTCTTTTTCATGTGTAAATATTTTACGCCATGGCGGGGATGAAGGCCCGCGTCGCGGTACAGCAGATTGTAACATATTTATATTCGACGTTCATGCTAATTCTGTAATGTAATGTTACACATAAGTATTTTAATAACTTTTTATACTCGAACGATATTGGGCGACACGAGAAATAAAGATAGTTCAAGAGAACGAACAAATATGTCAAACATGTTAAAACATTTAATGTGCCTAACTTAATATAATCTCTGTGATAAGACGACGCATTAGTTTCATCTCTTACATTATGATGTCGATATTTAGGATATTTTGCTTTTCCTTGAATTGGCGCGACGAACAGTTTTATTTTGTTTTTAAAGGAAAGCTCCTATAACGTGAACATTGCTGAAGTAAATGTTTTATCATTTTCAAACTCTTCGTATATTGGTTTCTGCCTGGTAGTTTATAATAACTATGCGATCGTCGACAGGTACGAATCAGTTCGTTTCGTCTGCGAGTTATGATTCTGTTCCATCTTCCAAAGTTCCAAAGTTCTGTTCCATCGATCGTTAAAAAGTAGTTAAATATATTTTTTAAATAATCGCTCAATACCAGATTAACATTGACCAGTGCGGATTTGTTTTTGTCAGAATGGGAAAAACATATTTCAAATGCCGATACCATCAATATATCTTTAAATATTCACATGTATTTCCAAAAGCTTCTCCAATTTTCAAAAAAATGATGTTATTTACGCAATGTACGAGTTTTCTTTTCTATTAACACAAATTATTGACTATGTATTGTTTCAGCTAAATGTTCTGTAATTAATAGGTCTCATCGTTGTTCCCACAAATTACAGAACTTTTCGTTTACGAAGGCAGACAGCGTAAAGAAAACTATAACTTAACCATAATTTAAAAACAAATTTTGTTTTTAGAAATATTTGTATGTTTCTTTGTACTCAAAGTTAAGCAAGGTATCGTTATTTGTTACTTACCTATATAAATGGTATTTCCAAATGGTATTTAGAAAAAGCAATTGTCTCAAATCACGCAACATAATATCGCAGGTATTTAAATAAACAAGATCAAGACATTTGTTTCAATACAATGTTAATATTAAACAACTGGAATTAGCATCTAAGTTTTGGGTTCACGTCTCACAAATGTGTACATAAACTGTTTTTCTATTTTAGCTTTGGAGGAAAGACTGCCGGATTTTTAGTTACCACGGTGGTAATACCTCCGTTTTAATTAAAAATGCGATACTTACTACGAATCACGCGACAAGCTTAATAGGCAGAAAGAAAAGACGGCTCGTTGCGTCAACGGGCATGCTTTAAATTCCTTCAAGAAGAAATTAATGGCATACAGAACCAAAAGTGTAAACTAGATTGGAAGGACAGTTATCTTTCTATTGCAAACAAACTACGCGATAAATATATATTTTAAGGTCTACAGCAAAAATTGCGTTATTAAAGAGGATCCTATACGTCTGAGGGTACAATTCATGTTTCCACTGATCTGTATATAAGAACGCAGAATTGTTTCGTTGATAAAATGACGTAGGATGTTTTTGCATAGTATATATCACCTGGCAACTAACATTTTTTTTTTTTTACACAGAGTGTGTGAAGTACAGTATTAGGCTACGTGTGTAACTCGAAGAAATCGGAAAACGTACAGAAATATATATATGTATACATATATATTATGAAACTATACATACATATATATAGACGTTATTCATTCATTTATCGTGTCAATATTTTTTTCACGAATGCTATTTTGTTATGGTCGAAAGATAATATAATCTGATTAAAGTGTACTGTATTTTTGTCACACTAACGTGCTGTCTTAATTTAGTGGTAGATAGTCTTTTTTACGCTCCTTTTCCAAACAGAATTAGTACGTACCACATTATATATTATAACTGTCGTAATATTGTAATACATATTTACGTTATTCCATGGCAATGGAATACCAATCATACGTTTTCTACGTATCCCGCTTTTTTGTTTTCGTTGTTAACACGTAAATTCCAGTAGTTTCTGTAATTCTGCAGATTCACTACCGTTACGCCGAATATCGATATTTGCATTACTTATTAATTTATTAATGTTAATCTTATTACTTAATAATTGAGTATTCATGGTCATATATTTACGATGCAAAATACATTGCGTATGCGCAACTTATTCCTCATGAAATCAAATATACATATTGTTATTAATCCTCTATGGACGATCTTTCTTGTCAAACATGCCGCACCAGTTATAAAATATAAATTCATATGTTGTAAGAATTACATTGGATACAGCTTAAAAATAACTGATGTGCTGTTGTAGATTTTGCTGCGCAACGTGGTAAAATTAAACCTGAACATATTGTTTTAGAATGTACATATACACATGGTCCATAGGGGGTTCAAATATGCCCAGTGTAAAAAATTCTGAATAAAAGTTATGTACGTAATCCAAGAGCATAGTTGATACTATATTGCACTGTAGGCATCAATTTTTGTGATACATTAAAAGCTGTGTACAAAAAAAAGTACCGTCGATAGGGACTGGTCTTGCGATTTCTCGCCCGTTAATCTCGAAGTCCATGTCATGTTCTTCATGGCAAACTATGAAATTAATTTGCGTGTTACAATGCACTCTAACATGAGTGGCAAAGGAAATTTTACCAAATGCAAAATTGAAAAGTTTTATACACATTTACGCATGCTATGTTAAACCCGATAGCTGTATTTATTTTACAGTATCTAGACGAAATCCACGTTACACTGTTGTTTGTAACTAGTGTTAGTACGATAGATAAAAGCAATCTAAAAAAGATGATTCACTAAAAATATGAGACCCTTATCTTTTAAATCACCATGTATTTTAATTAATTGTCTTTAAACTACTACCGAATGAAATGTTAAATTTGTTTGTTTTCAAATAAAATTTCGATAAATGTTTACCGAATGTTGCTGTAATTCCATATCCTGTTATACTTAATCGGAAAGGATAGTAAGTCAAGGAATATTGAACAACGAGATATTCCGACATAAATTACATTTATAACGACAAATATATATGTATACATCTGTGTATATATTACATAAATTGTATACAAATAATAGGCAGTCCGAATTTAATAAATTAGGAATTGCTAATGTCTCGTCTTGATCTCATTCCCCTTAAAGGTAAATCTTCAAAAAAATCAGCTTAGCCAAGAGAATAAATTGTAGAGTGAATAGTTTGGCTATCTTTAAAGGCTATCTTTATCAACCATTGACGAGAGATGCAATGACTCACATTTAGAAGTACACATAGTATCACACACAACAGTAATATTATTTACGTTGCAAGCTCTCGTGAGATGGATGTTTCGTTGTTCACGAGAACTTCATTCATTTACGTTTACGCTTCGTAACATTTTACTAACAATGTCAAAAAAGAGAAAAGATCTGAGCACGGGGCATAGTCCGTTTTATTGTGCATTACGTTTGCGCTGATATATCCCATGCAAAACGAAATTCTTTGCAATTCGTTAAATTGACTCACAATCAGCAGTTATAATTAGTTTGAGCATCATAGAAAACATTCCGATTAGTTTTCGGACTCCGTTTTAAGGAACTGCACAAGTAACAAGTTGTAATTTTCAAAAACATTCATATCATTACAGAAATGATGAATGTCAATAGTAAGTCAGAGGATGATTTTTTAACAAAGTTACTGTAGAATTGTGTATATGATTACTCTTCATAATTTCTGTAATAATATGGTAATATCGCATTTAGTAGTGCATTCATTACAGTGTAACAGAACAGAATAAAATTCCGTAAAAAAATATTATAAACTTAACGACTAATACTTTCATTAATTACTGCTTAATTACTTATAAATTAAGAAGTTTTTATATATTATTTGGTAACGTTTTTGGTTTATCCGTAGCACGTTGCTAAAATCACATTTCCGCACGGTGTTTTATAAACACGCGTTACGCATTATACACTAGTTTGTCCATTGACTAGTTTATAGTAAACACTGTATTTAGATACATCCAATCTTGCACGACATTTGGTAAGATTGTTGTAAATACATCAATATCAGATTAAACATTTAACATAATGTACATTTAACACCATACACAGTTTTACACCCTTATCTGTACACATTCATTGATAACTATTTTCTAATATATATTTGAATACACATCATACACAACCATATAACTTTCAGTTCAATGGTTTGTACAACATATTTAACTAATTACGATGCGCCTGTAAACATTCTTACCGTGCAAGGTGAAGTATACGACTGAAATTATGAGATGTATCATTTAGCCAATACATACATTAATTATCGCGAATCATTCAAAATATTTTATACCCTGAATGCACAGATATTTTCCATAGATACCGATTGTACAAAGTAAAGTTCTACGGAATAAGAATCAAATTTTCCCTATCAAATTTCCCTGTATTCTTATATCGTAGTGACCTGTTATCCCGTCGACTTGAATTAAATTTCGTGCACGAGACACGATTATAATTAATTTTTTAAGAATACCTTAACGGTTATTTCTCACCGCGTTTCTCAGAAATTGTCTTAGTCCAGTGCGCAGAGAATTTGGAATACAACTGTTGAAGACGGAATTCGGAAGTGGTTCTTCCGAACGGCACAATAATTTTCAGGATGGGGGAGGAAGAGCTTGCAATGGTGGTGCGGGAGGAATTTCGTTTTCCGGAGAGATTATGTCATCCATATGTTTTATCCAATCCACGTTCAAGTGTCTTAAACTCTGCCGACCTGCACAAGTCATTCCAAGACATTGACGTGTGTCCAAGTAATGAAGAGTCTTGCAATGAAGCTTTATACAATCAAGTGTGTTGTCCGTAAGTTGTGAACAAGCCTGTAAAACGGATATAATTGATGTATCTGTTTATCAATGTAGCAAATAATAATCTTTATAATTTGTACGTAGATTTACTTGTATCAGAAGCCGTTTTAATCTATGCAATCTCTGTGCAACGTATGCTATTCCAATGTCTGTTACGTTATGGCAATGATTCAGATTCAGATCTTCGATTGCCGGATTGTTTTTAGTCAAATAGTCCAATCCAACATGCGTTATCTATAACAGCGTCTTATTAATCATATTTCTAATAAATTTGACAGGGAGTGTATGATCGTTCCACACCTGTTGACACTGGCTCAAGCTTAAAACTCTCAATTCCGGAAAGGCGAACGCATGTATCAAGCTCATATCAGTAATCCTGTTACATCCCGAGAGATCAAGTTCACGGAGGCATCTCAGACGAGTTATAGAAATTCCAGTATATGTTTTCTGGCCTGGCCGGGATACTGGTTCACAGAGTTTCATTGTTTGTTGCTTTTGTTGTCCATCTTGAAAAATTTGCTCTACAGGACGCGAACGCAAAGTGAGTGGTAATCTATTTGGTATCGCATCTGGTACAGGTTCAACATGAGTTCTGCGAAAATTATCATGATAAATGGGAGTAATGCCAGTTAAGCCAGCATCAGTGATTTTGTCGCAATTCGCTATAACCAGGGTATGCAATCGCGTAAGCTCCTTGAATATCATCTATAAACGAAAATCATAAATGAGCAAAATTAATCATTAAAGTACAACAGTAGCGTTCAAAGAAATATATGTCTACTGACTTGTAACGTGTTGTCCGTAACACTGCTCGAGCAATACCCAACTTCGAGTGATTTCAAATTAGGAAAACACTTGGATATACATTCCATAGAATCTTCGTAAAGATGCAAATTATTTGCTGAAAGAATTTCCATATTTAGATTCACAATCATCTTTCCCATCGGGCACTGCTGCTCGATACACCTTGGATTGAGGTCATCAGAATCCGCTTCTTGCTCGATGTTATGGCTGTCCACATGGCAACCGTAACAAATTCCACGACTAATGCAATCTCCGGTAAGCAACTCATCTTCCGATATATCCAGTTCTTTCAGATTACGAAGAAGTCTGACTTTCTGCACCCCAGAATCCGTAACCGAGCGACATTTTTTTATTCTGAGGGTCTCCAGTTTTGTTAAGTTCTTACAAATGCAAATTAAGCACTCATCTGTGATACGTGCGCAAAAACTGACATCAAGAACTTTCAAATTCGTTTGAGTGACTGCTAATTTCTTAAGCCCAGGGATCGTTAATTGAAAACAGCCTTGTAGTACTATCGATTCGAGTTTCAGACCCTTTAATGTAGCCAGTGCAACCAAAGCAGGACCATCGATCAGGGTGTAACCAAAATTAAGATATCTTAATTTATGGGCTTGGTGCTTCAGATACCGCATGGTGTTCTCAAAAGTTAAGACGAGTTTAGAAGCATCGTGAAACGTTGCTTTTTCAGGATAATACTTTTTATATAAACCCATGTGGAAAGCAATTTGACAGCCCATAAGACTGAGGGATTCTAAATTTGGGCAAATGGACACCAGTCTATTGAATAAAGCGTCATTTAAAACAAGATTATGGCCAAGACCCAATTCCTGCAGATTGTAACAAGTTTCTGAAAGTTCCTTTACGTCGTTCTCATCCTCTAAAAGTTTACTGGACAGTAGACATTCTCTACAAGCATTAATACGTAATACTCTTAGTGCGGTGCACTGTTTGAGAATCTCTACTAATGTCTTCTCGCTTAAATTGCAGGATAACTGGAAATAAATAAAAATGTACGAAATATAGTTACAATGTTTATGAACAATTTAGACTTTTGTAAATAGAATGTGCTATACCAGTACGAGGCTGCGCATATGAGATCCATATTGCGACCAAATTGACATATCCTTTTTCAGTTCTACTTCTCGAAAAATAAAATGGTGAAATGGTCGCGTAGAGTGATGTAATATTCTTAATATTTGACACAAATTGTCTGCTCGTGGCCTGCCCAGAACTAGTGCCTCCTGATCTACAAATTTGATGGCAAGCGAAGCTTCGCGCCATGCATGATTAACTAATCCTGCTGCCATCCTGTCTGATGCGGACAGGTATGACATAATGTGTATAATAACCTGAAAGTAAAGACCAACTTGTCATAGGAAGTTGTATCATTTACAAATATTCTTATATCACTACAGTTGAATAGACACCAAACTACGATTACGACACAAACTCTGTAAATCATCATTTTCCCAAGGCTCCTTTGCTGATATTAAAAATACCTTCGTTCATTTGCTCGAAAAAAATTGACGAAAGACGTGTTGTCCTGACAAGAACGGTCGAAAAAAGCTCAAAAAAAGAGAAGTTCGGTTAACACAAGATGCAGATGAGAAGAATAACTCACATCGATGGGTAGATGAAGGGTGTCCGTATCGGTCATGTTGTTCGCTCGGGATCTACTGTCAGACGTCATCGCCATACGAACATAAGAGAATGCATCACGTAAGAGGCTCGTTATGCCTACAGGTGGGACTGTCCGGAAATCCGGAGTCCGGTTCGTAGATACGCGTGAAGCAGTCATTCAGCGAAACAAGCAATCAGACAGCTGTGATCAGGTAACCCAGCTGTAAACCAGCTGTTTTCCCGGGGAGTCACGTGCCACGCAGGTATCAAAATCACTCCGCAACTGTCGCCCTACCTAATACTTATCACACGCTCAATCTCCCTTACGATTAATCTCAATTAATTCTAACGAAACGCTCATTTTTACAACTGATTTATTTTTCGATCTATCGAACGCATTGTATTTCATCGGTACAAACTGCACCATTATTGTAACGTGCATATATTGTATTAGAATCACGAAGTCTTCAAAGGATCAGCGACTAAAATTTCATCGACATTTGTAAAGAAATTCGAAGTTTACACTAAGTTGAAACATGGATTTAATGGCGTATGTCCCACACTTTTCGGATGCGCCGAATGTAGAGGTATATCATGCAAACTATTTTGATTCATCTGAACTGAATTAGTATTTAATCAATATCAATTATTGATCACTAACAACAAAAACTAACGAGTGGATAAAGGTTAATGAAATTCTTGATTTTACTGATTTGGCGGGGCGTTGTCGCGTAAATTTGTTAATCGCTGGTCTGTAAAGTTTGAGAAACCGTGCATCGAGGATTTCAAGTTGAAAGATGCATGCATGTCCATACGTACTAAATAACAATTCGAATATTCTGCAGGAAGTTCCAATTATAGTACATAATTGCGAGCAACCAAGAAAGAAGGACGAAGTTAGAAGTCTAGTAAGAGGAAAAACATTTGTGTCGAAGTTGCGTCGTTGGTGTGTGCGACAACGCATTTTATCCCGCAAGCATCCACTAACACGATGGTGCCTCAAAAGCACAAGTGCAGTAAATTATGAAATTACGAGGCACCTGAGGTCATACCCCTATATGATACACCCTTTTAGTTCCTTCAGGTTGATTACTGTTTAATTGAATTCTATTGAGAGTTAACAGAGATCGAATTAGAAAAAAAGACAAATACAATGTATACTCTCCCAGGTCAAAATATGCTAGGACAAAATATTGTATAAACGTTTTTACTGTTTATTTGAGTCATTTTCAATGTTTGCAATAGATATAAAGGAAATATTCCGAAAAAATTTTTCGTGATATTTCATAAATATTTTGTTAGATTAAATATTTATGAAAGATGTTTTCTAAAGGATACTGAAATTAACTTTGTTACTCTCAAATTATCGCAATCCTTGGTTGACGAGATGCAAACAAATTTGTTTCCCGAATAGTTTACATACTTTATAAGCAGAAGGTAGAAAGTTTAATTAGAGATATTTATGTGTCTAACATAATTGTTTATATTTAAATCAGTGCGGGTCAAGGAATATGTCGTAAATATTCAAAGAAATCTTTATTCAACATTTTGTGCTGCTAGAGGTATTATTTTATATATTTTCTGAAATACACAACATTCTATATATTTTCTAACAATATATCCATTTCATAACAATAATCTACAGTAAAAGCATAACTTCTATTTTTTGATAATAGATCATATTACTACTACATTTTTTATTACACAGATACGTGTTATGCGATGAAGCTTTTCTTTCGTTTTTAACAGTAATAATTAACATTCCTACTTCATTTCTGCAGAATATGCTGGGAGTCAGTAATGACGATATTCACATTTGTTGCCCTTCTGCTTACCCCGATTTTTCTCACGTTTTTCGAGCATCACCATGATGATTGGCATTTATTCAACGATATAATAAACGGCGTATTTATATGCGATATCGTGGTATGGTTTTTCACTGGTTACTATGACTATAGAACCAAAATCATAATGCTCGACCACAGGATAGTTGCAACGTACATATATTTCTATTAATTTAAATAACGACACGAATCTAATTATTCGGACTCAAAATAAATTATGTAAAGAGCCAACATTCCAAACTTTATAACTGGAACATTGGGAGATCACAGCATTTCATTTGGAGATATAATTATTTCCTCAAACTAATATTTATTCATCAAAATGAAATTTTGCGATTTTCCAGTTAAATAATAATTAATTTAACACATATATTGTATAGCGCTGATCTATAGTGAAGTACTGTACATTTTTCAAATTTCGATTTCCGGAGTTTGGAAAGTGAATTACTCACTTCTAGTATTATAATACAATATTTTATCTTATAATAGAAAGTATCTAAAGGGATATTTTTTCGTGGATGTTTTGCCTGTACTACCCCTTGAACTTATGGAGACTTTTATACCTGAAGCACATTGGTATTGCACAGCTCTGAATATGTTAAAGATTTTAAGAATGCGTACCATTATTATCTACTCGCGTAGACTTTGCGACGTTAGTACACCTTAATCCGAAAGCCGTTTAACTTATACGTGGAAATTCATAAATTAAACATTATATATTTCCACGGCACTGAATTGCAAATACCTGACATTTTTCAGGTGTACAGAATAAATTTTCAGCTTTACAAAATGCTAGAAATGGGATTACTTGTAATAATGTGCGTTCATTGGACAGCGTGTTTAGAATACTATATACCATCGTCTGTGGCTTATTTTTCCGGCGTGAACAACGAGTTAGTATAAACATCATTTTCATATAAAAGTAATAAAAGATTGAGTTCGAAATCTACTGTATATCACTGAAATACTGAATTACATATTTATTATCGGGCACGATAATTTATAAGTGATTTATAAACGATCGAATATAGATCGTGGACACAATCGTCTTACATGGAAAAGCAACAATCGGAACTGGAGAGATATTTAGCATGCCTACATCGTGCTATGATCGCTTTGTGCAGTGCCGCGCATTATCTAGACATGAAAACCCCAGAAGACATGATATTTAATCTAATATGCACAGTCGTTGGGTTCCTCGGTTTCATCTATTTACTAAGTATACGCTTTATACTATACATTATAATGTAATACAATCATCCGTTGTCCGGGCAGTTATTTACAGAGAAATCTGTTGAACCCAGACTTCTCGGTACATGCCAAGTTTCGTCCAAATCGAGATATTACGGTTCGAGATATTTCCTTGTCAGATCGAATAGATTGCATTCCTCGAATTTAAAATCTCTTTCCTCCAAAGATAATGTATACTCAATTTTACATTTGCAGCTCAAATTTCTCAATTAATGACGACGTTCCGCTCGACCAGCAAGAAGCACTTTCGATTGATTCAACAATTGCTGGAATATATGCGACACAAGGAATTACCACAAATGTTGCAACGTCGTCTACTCATTTTCTACAATTACCGTAATAAAAAGGGCTTTGAGAAAGCTAGGCAGATTATAAATCAGGTTTCCCCTTGTTTACGAGAGGTTCGGTATTTCTTTTCGTTTTCTTCGTCGTGCAAAAACACAATCTTCAGAAACGCTGTTCATTTAGGAGCTGATTTTGCACAATTACTCAACATTCGTTAGTACCGTGGAAATTTTCAAATATTTGCCAGAATCGGTGGTGACACCATTGGTTAGCGCATTGCGCTCCGAAATTTTTATGGCGGGTGACGAGATAGTTAGAGCTGGTGCTCGCGGGGATGCTTTATATTTCATTGCCTGTGGCAGTGTAGCTGTTTATAATTTGATGGGTAAAGAGGTAATTTTAATGCCCTAAATTCTTACGTTTTTTTCAGCACAGTTGTTTTTACAATAAAAATTCTTTAAATCAGATTCGCTGTTTAATGAGCAAACTTTGTCTGACTCGTCACACTCACCCACCTGAAATGAACAAAATATGAATTTTTATTGTAACGCGAAGGTACCTCATACTTGACATTATTTTTGTGCGTAAACTTTTCAAGGTCTGTCACTTGGAAGATGATGCTTATTTCGGAGAGATCGCTTTGGTAATGGAAAGCGAGCACAGAATCGCGTCCGTAATCGCGGTGGAAACTTGCGAGATCTACATTCTGTTCCGCAACGATTTTCTACGACTTATATCGCCGTATCAGGATCTTCTGAGCCACTTGCAGAACGTGGCACTCGATCATTTGAAGAGGACGCTCCTGCTGGAAGAAGCCTACAATCTAAAAGGATCGACTTCGCCTAAACACATTAACATAAGTAGCATAAAGGGAAAAACAAAGGATTAAAATATCCCCGGGATGTATCACCTTGATTTTGTTCTGCTCAGATTTTCACACATAAAAGTTTTCACTTCGTTATCTAGCCGTCAAGTAGTTTTTACTAATTTGATAATACTATTTCCGGTGATATTAAGTGAAGACTACCTACTGCCATCTAACAGCGATACGAATTTCTCCGTTTCTGCGGATTTTTGTACGATTGCTGATAAACCGACATAAGTCGCCAATGTTCTGGATAATCCGCATCTCTGCATCTATTCACCACACTAAACGGTGGAGCTAACGTATCGATGCAGAAGGATCTCCTGGCAAACGGCGTCTTCGGCCTGGGTATCGTTAATTTCGTGGGCAAACCATTTCTCCTGCAGGTATTTCCACTCTTTTCAAGACCCAACGACAATCCTACGGCGGATTTGATCAACCTCGGATCGTCCCTAAAATTTCTCTCGTCACAAGCCACACACTTGCGGAAGGAACGTTTTCTCCCTTGATCCTCAGTTTGATCTACCTTTGAAATATTCACTCCGCTTAAACCTTTGCAGAGACACTCGCAGCAGTATCGACTTCTTACGCTCTTGCGATCCTCCTCTTCGGTTTCATGTTTCCTTTCGTTGTCAATGAATTCATGAGTTTTTTGCGACTCGCACGGATATTGACAACCTTTCTCTTGAACGCTCTTCGTTTCAATATCTTCGGAACGGAGGGAAGATCTGGAATTCGAGGTATGTCGAACGAGGGTGAATATAGCGGGTGCAAGGCCACTGTCCAAGCCGTCGATACGCGCTGGCCTTCTTGGCTCGTAGATCGGATCTATAGGAGTCTCCCAACAGATCGCTAGATCCATTCTCGTCTTTGGCTTCTTGCAACCTAGAACTGGTCCGAAACGAAGATTCATTCTTTGGGCATCGTCTTCTCTCTGTTCATTGTGCAAGGAGCAACTGCATTTTCCGGTTGCGATTTTACGGCAACATCTTCTTGCTTTTACGTTTTTGAAAATCGAGTCATCTACTTTATCAGGAAGGGGCTGATGCTCCAAATTTTCCGCGTGTAATCTCTTCGCCAAGGCAAATTTATCATACCGAGAAGGTGAACTTTCCCGCGACGGTCGTGTAAAATTTCTTTCGTTATCCATTCCCTCCGGGTATCCTGGAACCTGTTTCTGGAGGGATGATATTTTCAAATTACCAGAGACATACTTCGGTTGGCAGCAATCGTGAGACTCGTTGCTTCTGGGTGGAATGAGTTTTCCTGGACAGTGAGCGCAGCACTTTTGAGTTTTCATAATTACGTTCTTTTACATGTTTCTTTTCTTTATCGCAGATACGAGCGAAAGAGATTAAAATAATATCTGAAAAAACGTCAGCAAGATGAGGTTTTATTTATTGCGTGCCGGACACTTATTGATTTTATTTATAATATTAAACGGAGAAATATGCTTAAATTTAAAGAACCGCTCTTTAGCAGTAACTAGAACGCGTTAAACAAAATAGAATCGTTATAGAACTTACATATCACTATCGTCTGACAACAGAGCGTAACGTCTGAAAGCGTGTATAGGAATGTTATTTCTTAACTCCAAGCTAACGCGGGGATTGTTTCCTTGACGACAGAGAAGCTCGATATGGTGATCTACTTACATAGCTCTGCGGAACTGGAGCTTATTTTAGACAATTCCCAAACTCCAAGTACAAGGAACCCTGCAAACTTTTATGTTCCAGTATTTATAGCCGAGTCGCTTCTATTAAAATTTTTTTTTTAACTTCTATCGATAATTTATCTATGCAATGGTCACGTAACGCCTGTAATAGACAAGTAGGTGTACGAATTTCTGAATTTTATGACAAAAAATTTATAAATTTTCCATCATAAAACAGCAGCTTTTACAATTATTTATTGTACAAACGAAATGTAATTTCACAATGGATTAAAAATGAGGAACGCACATTTTATATAAACAATTTTTTTAACTCATTTCGACTATAAAAAACAAATTTGGATAGGTTCGGATACCCCGTTATGCAAAGAGAAGTGAAAAAGTATCTTTTCCGCGAAAATTGATTCATTCAGGGTTTTCACCCTCCCATAAATGCTGATACCCAAACTGATAATACAAATTTAGATTTCACGACTACACGAGATGACTCGCGATGAGGAAGTTCCCCGCTGTAGTTTAAGATTCCCCGGATCGTTACACAACACACTCGTGTTCGCCCGTGAGTCAGTAGCAAAAACGAAAAGAAGAACGGTGTCCGTCTCAACAGACGAGTGTGCTTCGAATTAACAAGAGCCAACGATCACAAGAAATACAGTGAACCACAGACAGTACGCTACGTAGTATCAACGATTTTGGCGGGACAATATATGATTCCGAGGAAGGAATAAATTTATCCTTCAAGCGAAATGTACAGACGCAAATCAAAACTGGGTCCAATAATGAAGTGTAGACTCTTTTTAAATAACTCCATTCTCTTTTTCTCAGACAATTTTCAGTGTCCCCTTTTCGAATATGCATTTGTACACAATCTTTCCGAGATCTATTTTTTACTTTGAATGAGTGGAACTCGCGGATTCAAATTCAATATGTTAACGACAGTTACATATTATTTATAGAAACAAGTGAATTCTGCAAGTTTCTTCTGGATCATTGCCACTCCCCTTCTACTGTATTCCTTGAAGGCCTTGATATGAAATGAGTCTCCGACTTTTCGCATGCTCACAGACGCACGTGTCAGTAGCACGCAACATTCAAGTACTAATCGTCGCTCTCGTAACGTCGAGTCCGCTTTGCGTTAAGAAAAACATTTTAACGATCAATATTGGAGGAAAACTATAAAAAGGAAACACTCGGTAGGAAAAGACTGGGTTCTTATACCGTTAGACGCTTTGGCTCACGTACTATTCATAGACTAAATTGAAATCAGTGTGCATTATTAAGCTTGAAGTGAAATTGTTTTGTGAATCACGACTGTTGAGCTCTTTGTGCGTGCCGATGAGCAACAATTATCCGACAACTAAAAAAAACGAGGGTGAGATGCAGTAACAGTTGCCGCGTGAAATTTCCGAAATTTAACTGCTATTAAACGTTAATTTGTTTAATTGCTAGGGAAAAATATAGTGTCCCTGATTTGTCTGGAAAGAAGGACCCGCGAAACCCGTGACGTATTTTTTCCATGACATCACAAACAAGTTCGTGAATCAGCTCGTTCCAATCTAACGAACACAGGAACACCAAACTTTTACTTTATAACGGAATGGAACGCAACAGACACAGTGGTTATCGCGACGGCATTACGAGAGCGTCTGTTTTAGAGAAATGTTGAGATACAAAAGACGAGTAGTACTTTAATATTTAAGAGAAATAAATGATATTTACTGCAGTGCCGTTTTTGCAATTGCATAGTCGTTTCTAGAGCGCTGCGTTCCAATAAAAGCGGAATTAATTATCATTGCTAACGAACTGCGGGAAGACTCGCGGGGAATAAACAATGAATGATATAATCTTTGAACTCTACAAAACGTTTGGCACAGACGACTCAAGAAAGTTTTGCTCAGAGTACCTTAAATACCACTTTGGAGTGTATTCTCATTGAAATAGAATTTAAGCCACCGACGTCGATCGATTATATTCGATCACCGTTACACCTGCCACGTGTACAGTTCAACATTAAGTGATATAAAACTCCTGTCATCAATAAAAAATATGGATCGATTGGGGACCAACAGCGACGAAATTCTTTACATGGATGAGATCAACGACGAGGTATCGCAACCGTTGACAGCTAAACTTGCAGATGCAAGTATTGCATCTCGATCTGGATCCATGCTCGAGACAGACAACACGAACAATCCACGACCGACTTCGGGTCCTGAGATCGACGATCTTGAACCAGATGAACGACCCCCGATCGGTTTCGATAATCGTGGGATAGACGACGGACTCCTCCCGGTTGGTCCAATGTTCCCGGGGCCACCGAAGTATCCGAGCGGAGCAGATCCCTTTTTCCCAGTGATTCCTGTACAACCAACGCCGGATGTAAACATCTATCAACATAAAAAAACACTTGCGCAGGGAATGATGGATTTGGCGCTTTTATCGGCCAATGCTAATCAACTGCGCTATGTTCTGCAAACTGACGGTGGGCATCCGTATTATTATCCTTCCCTGGCTATGATAGCATCCAGCTTGTTTGTGCAAATTGCCGTGGGGATCGGATTGATCTGGAATAGCAGATACAACGTCAAAGTTGACGCTCAAATGTGCAAGGCTGACAAGGCGAACAATTGGACGGTGATAGGGATATTTCTCGTGACGATACTCAATGTTTTTATCTCCTCGTTCGGTGTTGTTGATCAAGTATCAACGGGTGTTACGTGATTTTTAAATATAGGATTCGTTATTTAGTTGTACATATCAGTGTCTAGCTGTTATAAAAAGTCTTTTTTATTTTGATATAAAAATAAAGATTCGATTAAACTTGAATGCAGGATGGAATTAACTGCAGGACTTCTTTTAATTTGCGAGACAGTTCTGCTTTGCTTTTGGAAAAGTCTTCTGTCTCTTGAGTTAAACAAACAGCAGCTTTTGTTAGCCAATCTCCCACTTCTGTGTTGCTGTCTTGCGTTCTTAGTAAACGAGATACACATCCAATTCTGTAATCTGGATAATTATCACCAAGTTTGGAAGACAAAGTTTCCAGTTTCTCCTTTATTAGGTGATGTAACAAAGAAACGAACTTTGAAACTTCATGCCAGTTCATATTATTAGTATTCAATCCGAGGAATTTGTTATGCTCTTGAACCACAGTCACCTGTAATATGTCGTTTCATGGATGCAAAGTCTCACAAGGTACACAATACGCGTATATGTATAAATAGTGTCAATATGTTTACCATCCATTCAAAAAATATATGGTCCTTTTTCATCCACTTCATGTGAGTATCTATTAAACTGCTGGCAGTAGATAACTCCTGTAATTGCTTTCGATCCTCCGAGCAATAAGTAGCTTTGTTAATAGTTGAAATGCGTTTAATTAACGCCAATTCTGACACGCTCAAATGGGACAGGCCACTAACATTTATACTAGCGGCATGTGCTTTGCTAACTAATTTAACTTTCTCAGAGAGCAACTCTGATATCTCTTTTATATTGTAATTCACTTTACCATTTAAATATAATATATTGTTTATTTGTGCAACGACTGATCCCAATGTGTTATCCTGTAACTCTTTATTCTGTAAGACGATACATGGATAAATGTACAAATTTTGTGACAACAATAAACTATGCACGCTATATTTAGTACTAACCTCCAATGTATTTCTGTACGAACATTCTCTTCCTAATACACCGTTAACCAAGTTTGCTTTGACTATAGTGCTCAAAACATTTTGAGTTCCGAGAAGCCATGCAAAGGCTAATAATAATTGTCTGTTATTATTACTATTCTCTGAGAGAGCATAAAATTCAATTACCGGGTATTGTAAATAAGCAAAACGTAATTTGATAGCCAACAGTGCCCCTGCGAAAAAATAGAATTATTTATAGAACGAAATTCTCAGTGTGTCCTAAAATTAGGCTATTAATAACCAAAATAATTATTATTCTCAATAATATAACTGTACAAAATTCGAAAATCATTACCATATTCCCGAAAATCAAATTCGATTTGTTTTTCCTTTATGGCATGTAAACTTAAAATATCCAACACCATCCAAAAAGTTTTGCTCTAGCGCGAAAAATAAACTGTGAATTAAAATTTGTATCTTTGTAAGAATTCCGGTATTCGTCTTCAAACAACTCAAAAAATTTAGTAGAAAACGGCATAGGCTATTGTGCAATCAAAACTGGGTCCAAATGCATAAGTGAAAATAATAGTGAAACACATAATGTACTTTACAAATTCTAATTATCATGCACGATAGGCCTCGGGAGCTCCCCGCCATCGCTTTTGTTATTCCCCACCACTAATTGCGTCGCGTGCCCGGTATATGTTCGTTGGTAGTACGCACAACGGTATTCTGTATTTTTAGCGAGCAACAAAGGCAAAAGAAGTCAGAATTCAACGTGTGTCAAGGGTAAAACAAGCCAAGCTCTTTTAATTCGCCCGCGTGCAACACACAAATAGTAGTGGGGGTAGCAAAAGCGGCTGACGAGAGTCACGAGCCACACAGTTGTTCCGAAACGATGTAATGAAAAGTTTGTACACGCAAAGGTTAGGTTTAACGGTGTTTAATCAACGTCAAGCACTCACAACACTCTCTGCAGTGTCATTGAACTTCGCTAGTCTAAAGTACTCCGGTTTAAATGGCACGTTAACCGATAGATTTAGATGTTGGCACAGTAAAGATAACACGCTTTTTATGTCCGACATGATTTTTCAATTCCAATTGACAGTTTCGGCCATCAACGCCACTATCTCACGTGATCGCGCATGCGGCTTGCCGCGTAGATTAATTATTCGAAATCGTCATTCGATAGTTTGCTGTGACAACAAGCAAACATTTTTAAAGCCGGTTAGCGAGCTAGCTTATTTGAAATTCCTGGAAACTGGATAACGGCGTTCATTTTAACTGTCAAGACCCGCCGGCGGTTAACAGGTGGCGTAAACTGTAGGTTGGTATCGGCTACCTGCCCATTTTTCCGGTTAGTGAGCGCGACCGTAATTATGGAGGTAATAATAATTACTAAGAAGTATTTTTCTCTCAGGCAAGAATACGACATTTCCACCATACAGACACTTAAATACGGACCTGTTATAATCTGTGTACATAGCATAATGATTACGGTTATTGTATCCTAGAAATTTTGGTTAGGAATTCTTTCAAAGCTGCTAAAGGTTATTTTCGCCCTCTCCGTACCGTTAAAGTTACATACGTTCATTTGTTTAACCGGATATGAGTGAGCAAATTATTTTTAGCCGAACTAATAATTTAGTTAATGATTTAAAAATTAATGTTTTATCTGAGTTGATTGTGCTTTGTATTAAAAACAGTTGCTCGTTGCATGATTGAATATTCGTTTCTGAATTGAGTCCATCGTACAAAATGAAAGGTGATACTTTCCGAATTGGCAATTCATTTCCTGTAATATTATTTTCGCAGGAAGCGTTGGTTTTCCTCGTATCTAGTTATTCATTAAATCCCCCTTGATGTTGAAAGAACTTATTGGAAGTTTTTGAAACCTTCGACTCCTAAAAATAATAAACCCAAAATATTCAATAGAACGTTAACGGACTGCAAACGGAAAGAATTAATTGTCATAATTGAGTCGGTAATTTAAAAATAATTTCTCTCAATATTCGCGAAATATTCAATAGGCCGTTAACCGTAGTGTAAATGGAAAAAAATATTTCTGCTGCCTAACTAATTGTCATAATTTGGTCGACAATTAAAAAATAATTCCTTCTCTCAATCGCAACTTCTTTCGTAGCATACGAATCCGTAATGCACCGGAAGTCCCCCTTTCCAGGGGCACTAAGCTTACGGTTACAAGCCGTTAACATTGACGAGGAATCCCACCTGGCATCCGAGGAGCAGGTCAATCGCGTGCGATCGTTCGAATGCGTAGGATCGCCGAGCGATCCGTCGACGATCAGTCCACCAGTTTCTGTTTTTTCTCTTTTTCACTCGATAACGATATCGTAATCACAGCGTGTCGCGTTTAATTAGTGAACAACGTTTCGTCGTAGCATTCAGGACCTACCGCGGCGAGAGTAATAGGAGGTGTAAACGTGTGCTCGGACTTCGTACTGCGAGTGTGTGTTTCTTGGGGACAGTGAATAAACAAACGTGTCGCGAGTGAAAAATTGGTGATCTACGTTACGTATCGGCGGGAGGTCAAAGTATCAGGAAGATCAAGAAATAAGACATAGGAATATCGTGATTTTAAACGTAAAAAATGGGACGAGGATACGTTTGTCCGATGCTGGCAATTGCTAAAGTGTTCTTTTTAACGATACTGGTAAGCTGTCTCAGATTGTTCGAGATTAATGCCATACAGTTTCGCTAAAGGTTTGACTAAATATTGATCATTTCTTTTTTCGAGGATTTCATTCGTTCAATAGAGTTTGACAAAGAATTTATGGTTTCGTACTATTTCAACGATAATTGTTGAATCTACGTGTTTATTATTCCTACCAATATAACCATGTTATTCATAATTGAGTGCTATTGGCTGTCTTTGGTGTTTGTAGACGTTTCCACACACTTTCCGTTTTGTATGCTCATTGTATCATTATCGCGCGCTACAAATATTTATTCCTTCATTCTATGTGCGCTTGTACTGCACCAGAGTAACGTAGAACAGTTTGACATTTTTATCGATGTACCGAACTACCAATGCGTGCATATCACGTCCGATTAGTAGAAATTATCTTAATGTAATACGAACGCCGAGTGTGATCGTCACGTGCCGAGAAATTATTGATTCTGTTAACGTTATAACGAAGAGCGACAACGCTATAATTAAGAACTGTCCGCCTGTATTTACGTAACCCGAGATCTCTTATCGTCATACTATAACAGGATCCCACAAGTCAGGGTGAACTTGTATTAAATCGGATTGCTAATGTAAACGGTCTTATCGCGAATGTTTTCACGATAATCAGTTGTCCCGAACTAAAAATGTTTTCAATTCACAATTTCATCATTTTCAAGGGACAAGGTCTTCTCTCGTCTTGTCTTAGTCCAAGTACACGTACGCGAGAATTAGATTTTATATCTTTTCCGGAATTGAACGGACGGGTGTTATCGAGGTGGTGAAATTCAATTTAGCGTTGAGCAACGCGCTTACTTATCGGGATATCCTAAAAATTGATAATGTTTGATTACTGCACATTAACTGAAAATTAAATCTGATCGATTTACGTTATAAACTCGATTGTCGTAGAGTAATAGAGAACACCTACTTATGTTGCGAAGAATGTAACAAAATCGAGACAAACAATCAGTTGGATTAACGTTAGGGTTCTGTTCGAAGATTTTAGCGATTAGGTCTGTAAGGACGCATGACACGTGCGTACAAGCTACAAACCATCGATTACGTGTTTCGGATAAATATCAAGAGACAAGGGCTTGCCTCGGGTCAAGCACAAGTACGCGAAAACTAAATTAGATTTACGTGCCGCTTTGGATTATCGTTGGATGATTCGTGAAAGTCCGTGGCTCGACCGAAACACTCGAAAAAGAAACCACGGTAACGGTGCACTTCGGTGCCAGGAGAACATTCCAAGAATTTTATCTTCCGTTCAGAGAATACTGCCGACGATTCCCTTTAAGGTGTCCTTTTCTCAGAAGAGAAAAGAAACTGACGCACCTTGCTCCTTTCCGCGATTGGTCACGTTCATTCTTTTTCTCTCAAATGATGCAAGTCTGATATCGAGTAATTGGAAATATTTATATTGTTCACAAACAAGATATTTAACAGCGGTGTACGATTTTCACGATAAAAATCGGTAATTAGACTGAAATCTCGCTGCATCGCACCGGCATTTCGTTTCTTTGCCACCACTGTTTTCGTTACCATCGAAAATCTTTCGCTAATCCGCCGGTTTATTATTGGATCGATTCCTTTATTTTTCAAACGGGCTGACTTCGTGTTTACCATGTCCGGAGACTGATTTCTGCGCCTTATTTTGGCTATTGCAGTTTTATGACAGCGTGAAAGAATTTCGGAAAGTATTATGTAATTTTCATGGGGTCGCCATTCATTTTTTCAAGGTTTTATAGGACCAACAGAATTTCGCGACATTTAAAAGTCTTCGGAATACTTATCAGTATCTACCTTAAACACTCTATTTATCTTGAATCTCAAATAATATATTCAATAATGCGATAAGTAATTCTTCGAAGCGAAGAAAGAGAATCTTCTTTACTTCCTTAAACGCATCTGATAAAAATAACACAGGTTGCGTAAGAAATATTTAAAGCCGCAGCTGTATTACCTATCTGTCTATCCATCTGCCTATCTGCCTACTCATCATGCGAATATAAAGTACTCGATAAATCTAACTATAATACTTTCCGAGTTACAGTTAAAGGACTATTTATATGTACGTCATCGAAGCCTAGACTGTAGTTGTAATAGCATATGTATACATAATGTCAAACAGATGTGAATTATGTGTTGATAAATGTAAATGGGGGATAATGAATTGTGTGACCACATCGAATCGTGGAACGGGAACAACGAAAATATCGCTTCGGAAAATTATTCTTATTTATACTGTGTCATTAATGATTATCAATATCGGATTAAAGATGCAATAATTCTAATACTTGTGGTAATAGCGTGGACTTTACATCAAACTTACTTACTTTACTCCCAACTTACGTTCGTAGATTTTCATTCATTTCTATTTTGCGGAGATTTCTGAAATTGTTAATCATACGTAATTAACAACATTGCATTGAACTCTGATGAACTTTTTGATATGTAATTATGGCGTATGTTCAAACAATATGCCTAAAATTTCTCAAATGTCAGTCAATCGTTTTTGTTGCTAATAGCACAAACGTACATAACGGTATATTTTAAAAGATGCACAAAACAATGGAACGCCCGTCCTGAGGCAAATACAAATATAATTTATTATCGGCGAAGTAATTCTCCGAGAGCCTGATAATTTACCGGTCCCAAGGCGAGAAAAGATAATGCGATAGATTTTCATCTCGCGTCAAGTTATTCTTGGAAATCTGTTGTAAAAATACTTCCGGGATGCTATTTTTTTATGTGACGAACAGTAATGCTCGTCGACATTGATATTAATCTCGGCTTTAGTAATATCATTGAATACTTTTTTGTGTAGATATCACAGAACGTTCACGCGTCCCCACGTCGAATACATCGAGACGGGAGCGAATTTGACAACCTTCCTCTTTCCCGTGGGAATGCATCTTCTGGAAACATTAACCAGCTGTCTTCGCAGAGTGGAAATGATGCTCCCAGAAATCAAACTCAGGATGAAATTACGAGACTCGTCCAGAGTGCCTTTCAAAATGGTGAGCTTCTCAATCCCGAAGGATGGTCAAAGAATAATCATCGTGAGATCAATAGAACCGTAGAAAGGGATACTTCGAGGTATGAAAATACACACACGACCAAAGGCCAAAATAGAGCAGGCAAGAGTCAGCAGGAAGAAAGGCGATTATTCGGAGACCTCGAAGGTACTTGCACTGACAATCCTAGAGTAACAATATTGTGCAGTACCTTATTCTTGAAAAGTTTGTAAATCTATACCTTGTCGGCAGGTTCATCGACGGCGCAGATGCCGCAGTCGGACGGTAAAATCGTGTTTCCCACGGACGACGATATGACCGGTCATAAAAATAAGTTTGACGCAGGGCAAGTGCCTGTTTGTCGAGGTTCCACCTTTTGCGAAAGAGCAAATTTCTATCCCGAAACTGTAGTGAACGAGGCGATTCACCGAAACGACAGTCTGAAGTATCTGGCCGGAGTCGACGTGGTGAGTGTACATATTTCGCAATGCGTATCCGTTACCTATATAGCTTCATAGTAGCAAGTTCCTTAATTTTTCAAAAATATCTATCGTGTCTTGCAGGTCTCAGATATTATACAACGAATCGACGTGACTGACGATGTACCACTTTGCGTATCCACTGTAAGTATAACAAAAAAAAAAAGAATGATCATGACTAGTACAGTGACTTTAAGACGATGTCATTCAATGTTATCTATTATTCAAGGAACAAGTGGTGTATCCAAAGTCGGCGGAAAATAAAAGGAAGGAGTGGGTGTTCGTTGTTAACCAGGACAATTTCAAGCAAGGTGTACGAATTGAAACATGCAGGTAGATAAAGTTACAAAATTACAATTGTATTTCCTCAGTTGAAAAGTTGTTAAATGGTTCTTCTAAAATTGCCCGTAGCAATGAAAATGGTGATTGCAGCGTGATCGATGGCCTTGCCGAGGGTTACAAGACGACCTGTCGGCAAAAGTACATTTATCGGCAATTAGCCGCAGTGACGGATGGTAACGTTGTTCCGGAAATGTTTAAATTTCCCTCGAGCTGCTGCTGCCACGTAAAGTTCACCGGAAACCCGCTTACAAGGATGGGAGTGAGGGTTGAACGATACAGTAGAAAATAAATGTCCGAAGTAACATTGTTTCTTGGATAAATACGGTTAAGCTCTCTCGGGGAGTTTTCCCCTTTGCGCATAGAGACTTTCGACGACTACGTGTCGAGAACAGAAAGAATTCCATAGATTGGATTGTAAGGCCATGCGATTTCCCATTTTAAAAGAATCTCGAATTTTGCCAAAACTACTCGGATGCGAGCGACTTCCATGTAGGCTTTATAGGTTTCTATGTAAATATCGACAGCCGCACACTCTCTTGTAGATGCGATCTATTGTAAATATTGTGATTATCCTTTCTTGATCCGAAGCTTAGAGAAGCTTAGACAATTACTTACACGAACTTTTGTATTGTCCCTAATCTTGACATTCTATATGCATATGTATATACACGAGTATATACATGCATATATATCGATTGTACGACACGCATTACGCGGGATAGTTTGTCAGCGAGGCTGGTAAACGTACGAGACTTACGAATGATGAAAGACTCGCAGGCGTTTCTTCAATCATCCATGAGATCCATGGATTGTCAAATTGTAATGTTAAGAAACAGCGTGGCTGTCGGTATGCGAATACATACGTGGCGTATGACGAAAATTATAGTGCACAATAATCGAATGTTCTTACGTAGAGAAAAATATTCCCCCGGACAATTTGATTCTTATATTCCCTTTTGTCCGGGACCGTGATTCTTTCTCCTTCACGAATATCCTCTTGAGAATATATCAAGCTAATAAAAGTATGTCGCATCTCTGTTTGCAATTGGAGCAATCAGGATGGCTAAAAAGGACGCTCGGTATGGTAAGAAGGACGAAGTGCTGCTCCGAAGTGGGGAAAGGATCTATATCGTGTGATATTATGTGATACTATAATAATGGATATCGCGATTGTAATTAAGCGTTAATTAGTTAATGTAGTCTGCCATACGGTTGCACCAACAATGAATGTTCTCATGACCGAGAAAAGTGCGATGAATGCCAAAATGCCGGCATAAGTGTACGAGAGTTAATTTCCAAGTGTGTTCGTTATTGGTGAAACTAAGAGTTAGCCATGTATAGTTTATTTTTTATAAAATTCACGGTATATAATTACGAGTGATAAAGGACTAAATATATCGTCGGGAAAATCTCGAAATAATCAATATATCGAACAGCTTGTTTTATATGTAAATATGTTATTTTTTAAACATGTAGCTGACTAAATAAATATGTATAAAAATATATACACGTACGTCGGAATTCGAGGGAATATTTTACATGATTGGTATAACGGGAAAAATGTTAGTTCGTACGTACACAAATTTATTTATATGGTTTAAATACAATACTTGACGCTATGTACTAGTTTTCATTGTCTCACATAACTTTCTACAATTAATCCAATATTTTACAGTACATTTTCTCAATATTGCATTTTAAGTTCGAGAACTTCGGTGATGTAAATAAATATTTATGATTCTCACGAGGATTGATTAGACGTTGCCAATACTGAAAATATTGTATACTTATCTTTTAATTGAATTATTAACTTTTCAGATAAACGTAATTTTTATATAAAATTTGGTGCAAAGTATAAATGTAATCGCGGGGATTTTTCATCAATCCTCGTGTGTTATAAAGTGATTCAGGAGTATACTGTTGGGAGAGCACGATTCGTAAGGTCAAAGTATAATAAAGTACGTCTATGATAATTCATCACAAGATCCAATTAAATCAGTTCTAGACTAGGTGAATACGTATAAATCTTTTTTTGCTTTTTCAATTTTTGACACATCTACGATTCGAAAATTACCTAATTTAGATTTATACATCCTATTTAACGATGGATACAGAAATAGGAAAAATGGGCCGTGCTTCGTGAACGTGAAAGTTCATCGTACTATATGCTAAAATATTTATCAATTGGTCGACACAGGTGAAACTATGCGAAATATACGTTTCTTTCTTTCTTTTTACAAAAACACCACTACGTAACTGCGAATTACATTGTCGCTTGGAAGTACGAAGAATAATATTTTACTATACTCTCATCAATGATAATCTACTAATGCAAAAGCCATTCAAATATCTAGAACACTTAAATACCGTTGACGTGTGTGATACACGTAGTATGTTAAAATACCACCGCATACCGCCCTTGCAGACGGAATAATAATTATAAATGGATAAACAAATGCACCTTATAAAACAATTGCGCGTCATATGGCAGTTTTCGTTTCAAAAATGTGTCCAGTCTTAACTGTAGGAATAATGGTAGATTTGATACAAACGTTAAAGGCAGTCTATGATATTACATTTCTGAATGCATCTCTCATTTTTAAAAATATGTCGGTGCACATACCAGAATAGCTTCATGGCAAGTACCTTTTTTCAGGAAGAACAATTTTCTGAGGCATTCGCCACTTTACCACCTTGGATTCTTATGTATAAACAAATATCTCATCTATGTATAATTCTTACACAGAACAGAAATACATTATGTCCGTTTTACGTATAAGGAACGTCAACATTAAAAATTCAGTCATTTCTTAAGTCCTGTCGCAAAATTGTTCACGGAGCAGTCTAAAGCACTTGACAACTATTTTCAACATGCCTGAAACAAAAACGATTGCGCTCCGTTAAATATTAGCTATTCGTAATAACTATAATGGTTCGTGTTAAAAAAATTTCATTCCCTAAGTTTAGATTTAGATTTTGGTACCTTAACACTGTAATTGGTGTCATATCCACCCTTCATTTGCATCTGTGCCTGCATGTTAGTCAGCTGAACGCTTGTGATATCGAGGTCTCCGCTACTAATGTGTCCAGTGTGTCTGAAGTTTGTGGGTACTCCAATCATACTACGATCTATCCTTAGCCTCTGATGCGATCTTTGTCTTGCATTTCTTGTCCTAGGTCCTTGTTGCGTTAAGCAACACGTAAAACACTGTACCCAAAGTTCTCCACTACCCGCCATTTTGAAGTTACTCGGCTTGATTATTTAAAATTCTCACAATTCTGAAACATCGGTAAATTTCATAAGAGGTTATCAACTATATTAATCAATTACCAGAAAAGCAAAGATATCAGTTGGAACCAACAGAAAATAATATAGTACTATTCTGAAAATAGTTCTATTCACATCTTACCAAGGTAGGTGCTTCCTACAAATTCGTATGGTTATTTGTTAATGTTTAATCTATATTTATATGATTTTAATATTGTTAATAAATTTTAAAACGCAGAATAACAATATCACATGCGAATATGAGTGATCGATTCGCGAGAAATGACTAAATCTTGCAAATTGAAGAAGTTCACGTACTCACCTGCTAGTCAAGTAATCGTTCCGTTGTTCGGTCTAACCTTCGTGATGGCTCGAAACTCTACAGCCGTAAACAGGAAAACAAACATTCCTTTCGGATCGATGAGTTTACATGTGCCTGAAAAGGACATTGAGGGTATATTCGAATATCCTTACATGTGAACTGGAACGCCATCACAACAAACCCCACGACACTAACAAAAACGACCCAAATTCAAGTGAGAACAAAGGAATCGCGATCGTACTCACCGGTCTTCGAGACGCAGTCTTTCGTGTCAATTTCCGCAAGACATGTAAAATCTGCTTCCTTCTTTCCGCGACTAATGCGGTTGTGAGTTCATCGTTGGCTGGATATGCTTCAATCAAAATAGTTTCAAATCATTTCTTGTCAGAAGAATGGATACGAATGATTCTATTGTTAATTCTTTTTGAAAGGGGACGGATTCACAAAAGATTCGAATTTTGAGGAATTAAAAGACGAAATTAGTATAACTCGGCGATGTCGGGATTGATCGATGCGCCATTCCATGTTGTTTTACAGAAGCTTGTGTTAACATTATCGATAAGGAAACAAACATCTCAAATTATGGAAATGTAGTTATTATACAATAATTTCGTTTAAACGTTTTCATTTTAACGTCGTGTCTTCTTTACGAGAGAAAAAAAAGGGTAAGGGGGGTACAGGTAATTTGAAAGTAGCGATAGACCAGTTAACCTGTGAAACTGGCCACAGATGGCACCTCTTGTCACTTCTCTCCATCGGTCATTCCCAACTACATATATAGTAGTGATTAGTACCATATATCGTTACGAGCAGAACGGACATCAATTTGCAACATTTTGACACTAAGTGGGCAGATTATTTTAGACTTTTAGATTCCGCCCAATAGATGGCGCAATAAAAAACAGTGAGCTGATTTTTCATTCTATGTCATCTCTAGACTATGGGGCATCGAATGGCGGGAAAATATCTTAAACGAGCGCCCTCTTACGAGGGGACTGTCAACTAATTAAAAATTTTCATAAACATTACGCTAGAGGAATTTCCCGCCTAGTCCCTTCTATTTCCATACCGTTCCCAGATACGATGCAAAAGAACTGTTCGCAATATCTATATTTTACGGTATTCGTAATAAGATGAAATCGTAGAACAGGGATGAAATTCTTTTATTGTTTTCGTGTCCTTTTCCAAAAGTAAAACCCAGGAAGGGAACCGGACCTTTCTTTGAGCCACTCTCTTACGTCGACAGAAGGAACGATATCAGAAGAGAAACCGCACTCCTTTTATGTCGATAAGTTTTTAGGAATATTCGATTCTACGGAGTTGATAAGAATCGATAGCGCGTTATCGTGACCTTGAGTCATCTACCACTACACATAAATGGGTGAAATCTGCGTGAAGTGTTCAGATTTCCTCATACATAAGTCCACTGGGTTGAAGTTTCGGTCCGCGCGAACGTTGTCGCGCATTATCGGTCACCCTTTTTGTGGATCAGTTCTAAATATAAGAAATACATCTGAAGACTATGAAATATCTCCGCCTTTGACTTTTTTATTCGGAATGATTAGCCCGTTGACCTTCGCAAAACAGTCTATTTTTGTCCTTGCTACCGTTTTCCACGCATTACCTCAAATACTTCCTCGACGCGTTGGAAGTATTCGTGGTTGGGTTACAACATGTACTTGCGAAAGAATTTACGAGCAGTTTTTATGAAATTTTTGTTCCGAAGCGTGTCAAGCAAAGCGGCTTTCATAAAACACTGCGCGTGCCCCTTATTCGACCGGTTAATTCGGAAACTTGTAACGTTTAATTAAAGTATTTTTCTTTATCGACTAATGTTAATATTGCTAATAGTAATGTTGATATTACTATTAAATAATGTTAATATTTCTCGGTCCCAGTTTTATACGGAAAGATAACAAGTGCATCGTTTTGCTACGGGTTGTTAATAAATATAATTTTTTAATCGCTAGCTATTGATGTTTTGGTCATCACAAAGGAAGAGGATGTTATTAGCCATTTGCATCGTAATGCCTAATGTTGGCAATTATTTGAAAATGAGATGAGTTCTAAAATCTGAATACAAAATCTATCGATAAAAACCATTTTCCAATGGCAATTGATATCTCGTTGACAAAGCAGGAAGTGGATGTTGTCGTTTATCTCTCAATGCATAAATCACAGAAAATTTACGAGATGAGATAATTTTATAAACTGAAACGAAAAATGGATACCTCGTGCACGGAAAAAGGAGAGGATGTTGTTGAACGTTTGATTATTAATGCCTGTTGGACCAATTGAAAACCGAGTAGTTGTGTATCTCGTGGCAAAAGAAAATCACGAACTGAAAACAATCTTATGAAACGGAAGCTGACGCATCGGAGACACAATGTTAGGTACGGTCAACGAGAAAGTACCGCAAGGTACATACTACGTGCCGCAGAAAGCCTCAAGCACGACTTCCTTTATCGCTATGCTTGAATCACCAGAACCGAACGAAGGTGTAGAGAGATAAGTACTTTACGCGCTAATATACGCCAGAATAATACCAGTTGAAAAAAATCTGCATAGATTACTAAACATTCATCAATCAGTCTTGTTGAATTAATGACTAATAGTCAAGTTTCAATCTGAAACAAAATGTTCATTTGCACCCAATACATATGTATACGCACTTAGCATTAGGCTTTAATTTATCGATGCTTTGTTTGTACTAAGGTAGAGCTGCGCCAGCCGCTTCAATTCTACGAAACTTCGAACGTTTTGCCATTCACGATCGCTCCCTTCAGCGATACATTAAACATTTTTTTTTTTCGTTCACAAACGCAGTTCAACCTAACGTTCTATTATTGTGCAAGAGGCGAAGAATGCGAATAACTTTCCACAAATTACATGTGAATCAGTTCCTGTGGTAGGGATAACACCAACAGCTTTGTGAATCATCAAAAATCACCGCCCGAGATATTCTCAACTAATCCCGGATTTTTCTCCTACGGATTTTATACCGATACAAATCAACACCTCGCCCCTATCCCTTCCTCCTCCCTCGCGCGCTCTCTTTCTCTCTCTCTCTCTCTCCCTCTTTCTAAACGTCTCTATTCAGCCTACGCAAACCGGCCAAAAGATTCCTTCGTCCCTCCTGCGATTATATTTCTGCGTTAGCCGATAGCCTGCCGCGAAATAGAAGTGGTGGACTCTTATTTAACATGGCAGACGAAACCGGCAGTGCTCAGTCGACCATCGACCGTAACACCGTAACAGAGCATTCGCATTTCTACGCTAACATCTTCGGGAAACCGGCGGTAATCGGGTTGTGGTGTTATTCGAATAAAATAGTGCGAGGTGACAGTTACTTTCATGATGGTATTTTTGCCCATTTTTTTGGGACTGCTCCTGGTATCGAGTAAGTTCTGATTTCTGTCAAGACTTTCCAATTTCTTTTGCACGGTCTGATAGACGCACATGATCGGATCGGAAGGAAAATGTATTTCAAATATATTTGAATTGTTACAGATAGTGATACATTATTCATTCTGGATAACTATTATCTATTTTATTTTCGAGTAATAATATATAAATGATAAAGGGGTAGCTGAAATATTTCAGAAATATAATTTTCAACACCGAAACAAATTTCTCTGATATCGTTAGCGGGTACGTATTGCAACTCGCGTTACATGATTACCGTTTTCGACACAATCTTGCAGGTACGCGTGATGTCACCCAGTGTTCAATTTTTACGTTAAAAAATAAAGCTAAGCAACGATAAGGATGTTAAATTAAACCGTGATTGTTGGAGACAACTCGCTTCTTTGTTAGAGTCCGTTCGTCGCAAAGTTTACAAAGTGAACGGGGAATAATGATCTTGCCGGCAGATCGATGAAGGATCAAATTACGGGATAATGACAGTTACTCTTTTCTTTATCTCGGTGTAACGAGATAGCGCTTCAGTGGAAGATGATGAAACGCTAAATCCTCTACTGCGCGATTGATATATTTCATGGGAATATCGGTGTAAAGGTGGTTGGTTGATTGTTTGATTGGTTGGTTCATTGGTTGATTTCTATGGGGCGAATCAACGTCGCTCGCTGGTTCTCCGAACGGCAAACGCACCTTCGCCCGAACATTCGGGGAGTTTGTTAATTGATTGTCAGCATGCCGGGGCACGTTCCGGTAATTGCAATGTGCAATGTAGATTCGAAATTATCCCTACAGCGGTCATTGCCACTAATTATCATTTCCGTCACGGGACTGCTTGAAATTCATTAAGAAACGTTAGCCTCGCCGATGCATGCACAATGCATCTGCCCTCTCCATTCGTGAAAACAGTATGTAAATATGGATTAGAATACCGCTAAAGATTTCCAGCTAGCCACAAATATGGACTAAGTGGCAAGATCAACAATGTTGAAATTAGCTGCGACTCGAAACAACGGATGGTATTTGCGAGAGACACACTGTTAATTTTTTTTATTTATAGAAATAGTCGATGCTTGCATTACTCTGATATTTTATGTAAATTTTGTGTTCATAACCCGAAATATGATTGAAATATGTTTCGGAGTAGAGTTACGTATAGAATTTCTGCGGCCAACAAATATTCCCACGGACTAACATTTACTATTTTGCAACCTCAGACGTTTTTATCATACGTCTTTTATGATAATTTGATTTTTGCAAATTGCGTGGTACAACTTACTTCGGTTTTTAGAAATGCATTTTAATCGCAGCTATCGAACATATAAATTACTTACTGTATGGTCGTAATTGCGAGAAAAATATTTAGTCCATAGTTAATGATAGTTGTTATATAATGATACAACGAGGACTCGAAGCCAATTGATCAATTATAAAAAACGGGAAACAAGAAAAAAATGTTGCCTTTTAAACGGTCTCGTACATTTATCTTCCGGTTATTGCTCAAAATATCTCGTTGAAAGGCAGATCGAGTATGGTAACCGTAACAACTGAAAATAGACTCCAGCTTACTTTTGTTAACAACGCTGCCCACAAAAGTTATGTAAGAATTTTCCAAGCACACGTAGGATCGCAACGAAAGAAAATAAATACAAATATCATCCAAGTTTCCGAAGTGTCTGATATCGAAGAAAGGGGAAAAGAGGCACCGCGACGCGAGCGGTTAATTTCTACCCACTGTCAGTAAGAATGGACGAGCTGATCTACTAGTCAGAATAAGATGAGATAATACAATGTACCTTGAACGAGCTTAAGGTTAATTAGCGCAATTTGTCATTTATGGAATCGAAATTGGTAGCTGCCCATTTAATTAAATTCTACGCCGTCACACGATTAATCGCATTTATTTCATTTGTGCCGTCTAATAACTGGGATCCTGATGCGCGTTCAAATTTATTCCAAATCATCTACCATCGATGTAAACGAAATAGAGTCACGCTCGTATCTTGTTATTGCGCAGAAGGAAAAGTGCATGCATTTTTCAAGAGCGGTAATACTTCAGCGATAATTACAATGCTGGGAGTGACATAATGAATTGGATGAGCGATTCGATGAATTGAAATATTATGTCAAATTGATTTCAGTTTAACCGATGATCCATAATATTTGGAGCACATTTACTGATAAATCCTCCGACATCGCAGATATATTTAGACTTTATCGTGTTATCCGACTTACGCCGAGCAGTCGACACCTCACTGAAAACAACTTTGATTTTCATTCACTTTAGCTAAAGAGCTAAAGGACGCGGAGAAAGCGAACGCTAACAAGACGCTTGCGTTTGTTATTAAAGAAGCCTCCACCGTGGTACGCTAATTCACTTTTTAAGCGAACTTTGTCATTTTACGCGACAATAAAACGGAGCGGAGTTTCAACATCCTATCGCTACCAGAATGGTTAGGAATGAGTAATAACATCATAATTTACCGTTCTTACGGGGTATGTAGGTACAGATTTTTAACGTTACGAGGCTTAAACAGTTCTAGGGATGTTGTGTTCTTTGATACTACCGGTATCTAGAAAATTAATAAAACGTTAGAGTGCATTTAGTCAAATAGTTGTTACAAAAATTGTATCAATGCTCCGAAACATCGCAGATTTGAATTGACTACCTTAACCATTTTTACAATAGTTACAAATGTTTCCTTCAATGGACGTAACTTAACTACGCGTAAATCGGACCTTTTTGCGACGAAAAGGAAAATGCACTCGGCGACATAAAAATAAAGATAGTTTTGATTAGCGGCTATTAATCCGATTCGCGATGGAAAAGGGAAATATCCTTCCCGGTGGCACATTAGACGTAATTTTCACGAAGGACGTGCGGAGGACGAGTCGAGCGAGGAATCACTATGTTCGATCTCAAGTTCCATTATCGCAGAAATTACGTACCCCGGAAAGATATGTAATACGTGAACACGAACGATATCACCGGCACATTTCGTGCAGTTAGCTGCGTGCGACGCATTACGTAATACGCGGAGATAAACCCGTACCTCAAAAAATTGAGAATAGAAGTACTTTGTATAGATGTATTTCGATGCTCGGAGGCTTTCTATGCAAAGTGAAATTGAAACGATTTAGGAAAGTTCGATTCTGATCCGATGTAATGTCACGAACGTCTCGACATTGTCAGGGTCTACCGATCGATCGATCGACGGTCGCTCCGACGTACAATATTAAACAATGTTATTGTCTTTCTGGACGACACGATGATATAAAATTAGATTTAAAAATAGATGAATAGATTTGTAACTAACGTTAGTAGCATGCTTCGAATGTACAATCCATTTGAATCAAGTCGCAAATCATTACATTCCGGAGTACCGTTTTTAATTTCAACGAATTTTAGAGAATTCTATGTTCAGAAGTAGAACGTCGTATTGGTTCTTTGTTTCAAAGCAACGCTATACTAACGGAGGGGCCAGATTTATTAACCGTTCCTAATGAGATGTTAGAAATGTGTATGAAACGGCTTTATTGCAACTTTTAGTAAAGACTTCTGGAAATGTTTAGTAAACGTTTACAGAAACTTAATCGTGATAATTTTACAAATGCTCTTTCCATCCACAGTATCTCACTCTCAAGAACGAAGAACAAGATCATTTCACGTGCATGTGTTCCCATTTTTATTATCGCCATCCTTGGGTACGGTAGATTTTACGAGCGACCGATGTATATCCATACTAATAAACGTTTTGCATGGCGTAAGGACGGCATGACATTAGAATACAGGCCGCGATACATTCAACTCGAACCAGCTCATGGTCCTCGCAATGCTGTCCCCAAAGGACCTCCCGCGTGGCATCGTCCCTCATCCCGAAAGTAATGTTCATTCCGTGAAATCATGAATTCGTAGCATGTGCCGTGCACATGGGAAGGATCGCGAAGCATGGATATTAATCTCTGAAATGGATACCAAATACGAGGAGTCGGTTGTACTTGCGACGAGAAGTTTCGCGTGCATACGGAAATGGTCGATTTCGTTGTTTTCAAGGGGAAATTACAAATTTGCCACGGTTACGATGAAAAGTGGTTGTCCCATTTTGTCTTTAAATATTGCAACGTTGTCGGGGAAATAAAATGCTGACAATTCTGACCTATCCGAGCCACTGATTTTTATCTTCGTATTGTATTACCGCTCTGCATTTGTCATGGTTCGGTTTACTTCTGGATGGATATAAATCGATAGTCGTTAGGTATTAAAGAACTGTCGGGAGCTTCAATTATTTGATGAACTGGGGGTACTACTTTATCCTTGTTGCATACATGTAACAAGTTCGCGTTTTATTATTAATCCTCTGTAATTCGCCTATCGCTTATCTGAGTTATTGGAACATTCAAAGGCAGCACGCGTTACCAGTGGTGTGCAAATTGGCATCGCAACGATTGATCGATATTAGTTCTCCGATACTTATTACGCGAATATATAGGTGCTACGTAATGCGTAACGAAGAACAATCTTTCATTAATTCAACATCGCGTTGATTGATCTTCTGTATTACTCTTGACTTTGAACAAGTTTCTCGTTGTTATGTAACGACATTATCGCAATGGTAAAAGTTACATATTCAGTAGTACGTAATATTAAAATCTCTCATATTTTTTACAGGGCTTTCCGCAGGTGACTTTAGTTACGACGGCAGCCACGGTGAGTTGATTATATTATCGCGTATCAGCATGGGTAGTCTTACAACGATACAATGCAATTGTAATGGAATTCGCTTATAGTCATCAGTAAATTTAATGAAGAAGTAAATATAGTTAATTTTACGTAACGAGAAAGACAGGTTTTTCTTTCTTGTGACACCAACCCGTCTATGTCATATTATATTACATACTTTTCAATATTAAAAAAAAAGTGAAAATGAAAGTAAACGCAACTAGCTATGTTTTCATTCCCATAAAAATTTTGAGAAAGGTTCCTTCGCGTTCTCGCTATCGCAAAGGTATTATAATCGAGTTTCACTTTCCCGATGAATAGTTTCGTGTTTTTCTTGGTAGGGCCATCGCATTGGGGCGAAGACTATCGTACTTGCTTGGGGAAATACCAATCGCCCATCGACATAGAAGAAAGGGATGTAACGAGAATCACTTTTCCACCTCTGCAGTTTACCGGCCTCCAGGATCGGCATTCGTCTTTTATAACCAACAATGGACACACAGGTAAGAAAGCTGTACGGTCAAGGTACTCGTATTATGGGCTTGTTAACCGTTCGCACGTTTATCACGATTTAGACAAGAAATATGCGACGTCCGTTACGGAACGTTATAAGTTAAACGCGAAAAAACCTAACTTTACGCTGCATAATTGCCGTGTTGGGTAATACGATGAAGAACGATTGAAAACTAGTTTCGTCGCGTCGGTGAAATCGCGAAAAAAAATGGAGAACCGAGTCACGTTTGAGAAAATTGTTGATTATGTTTATAAACATATCTACCGTGACGTGAGAATGTTGAACACAGGGTACGTAATGAATAAAATATTTACATACTAATGAAAACTATCGGATATGTTTATAACCATGTCCACTGTAACGTGGGAATGTCGAAGACAGAGTACGGAAAAAAGAGAGAACATTTGCGTAGAAGTTGAAAAGAAAACTGGCGTGAAATTACGAAGGCACAAAGTACGGAAAAAAATAGAACATTTACATCAAAATGCAAGGAATAAATTTATCCGCGAGTTGTGTGAAAACTTGGGTACAGCGCGTTACTAACAGGTCGTAATAGCGGTCGATTTGTGTTAAATAAAAAGATACGTGAGGTGTATAACTATAAGCACGCATAAGCCAATTTGCCACGATGATTGATATCACGCTTCCGCAGAATAATAAATATCTGTTCGTAACTACTCATCGTTGTATAAATCACCTGTTATATCGTTTTGCGATGGAAATGCAAAGGTATTTATCGATTAAAAGACACATCGTATAATCCAGTAATTCTCCCGAATATGTGTCTTTATCGATAGATTTCGCGTTGACCGAGTCCTTTGGAAATCGATTAACATATCCAGGCGTTAAACGTATATCTGACGCGACTCGTTATTTTTATCCTTGAATACTGGTAGATTCGCAATGATTATTCTACGTAATAGATACATCAATTAATGTACTTTTCGTGGAATAGTAGCAATTATAAATAAGTAGCGCCTGCACAGAAAAGTTGCGTCGAGTAAACATTATCGTCCGGAATTGTGGAATTCATGTAATAGATTGGTCAATGAAGTCACGACCTTGTTAATTATTCCTTCAAAGGTGGTAAATTCCAATGTCGATAAAATCGACCGAAAGTGCCGTCCCCTTTATTCTTTCCCGATTTTTGTCTACCTTCCTTTTTTCTCAAAAACTTCGTTCTAAGGTAAATGTTCGCTAGAAAAAAAAATTGCTGCGAACTTGTCATCGAATTCAATGCATAATTAGTATATAATTTATACGATCGTATCGATTCAGTGATGCTGGAAACCGAAGACCCCGAAGCAGTGACGATATCGGGTGGGCCGAACAAGGATCCATACATTTTCACGCAATTGCATTTTCACTGGGGCGAAGATGATCGAGTCGGATCCGAGGATCTAATTAATAATCATTCGTACTCCATGGAACTACACGCTGTCTTCTACAAGAAGTCGTACAAAACATCGGCAGAGGCGATGAACCATTCTGACGGACTCACAGTTTTGGGATACTTATTTGAGGTAATAATTGTCGCGTATGCGTGTCTGAATTCCGTTAAGTGAAATTACTATGCGCAAAGGAACGTGGAAGTTAATTTCACAAAATAACTCAACCTGGGCCGACATGTAACACTGATTCCTGTTCCGCCACGCGGATCAGTTAAAAAAAAGAGTATTTGCAAACTTTTACTACGTAACAGTGGCAAACGAAACTAGGTAGTATATCTTTTACGATATAAAGTTACCGTAGCATGCTTTCCACGGATAGCAATTAAAAAATGGTGTGATATGCTTTCACCGTGTTACGATAAAAAATTCACCAGCGCGATCTCAGTGTCTAGATATCGTTGATGAAAGGATATCGTGCTGATACATTTTTATGAGCTAACGATAAATAAAAGTACGCTAGTAGAATATCGCAAATTAATAAAAGTAAATTATTCTACCATCGTTTTTCCTCAAATAAAAGGTACTGCGATGGTACACTTTAGTGATGGAATACTAAAATAGAATGCTAACGAACGGGTATGAACATTACAGGCGGTGGACGACTCCAATCCGATATTCGATCCTATCGTGACTTTATTACCGAACTTAACTGCGGTTAATGCTAAAAGCCCCGTAATCGACCCAATGATTCTGAGTAAGCTGATTGCACCTAATCCGTCGTCTACGCAGGATTACTACACTTATAAAGGATCGCTGACAACACCTCCTTGTCTGGAGATTGTTACGTGGATAGACTTTACGCAGTCTCAGACGTTATCGCACGATCAGGTATCTCGAAGGTTGATGAATACAAGGAATGCTTTTTAATTGTTTGTACATATAGAATGAAGAAATCATTCACTTAACATCATTTCTATTGAAGCCATGAATGCTTGTCTCTGGCAAGAGTTAAATGGATCTATACATACACCTAATCGCTGTGTAATCGATGATGTAAAGCAATGCAATGTACTTTATATTATTTATTTTTAGTTGGCTGCTTTCCGGAACGTTCATGCGTCGGACGGTCAGAATTTAACGCATAATTTTCGCCCGGTACAGCCGTTAGATGGTAGAGTGGTTTATCGCAACAATCCTGTCACAAATTTGCCCGATCCGCAAAACATTCCGCCTCATAAATCGGGGCAGAAAGGAATCGCTACATCTATCTTTTCACGTTCGTATATTTTTTGTTACGTTATCTCGCTTGCATATCGTTCGATTTCGTAACGAAATGCGTGTTTTTTTTTCCACGAGATTTGCAACGTGTATCGGTATTGACGCATGTTTCGTGGTACAGATAGTCTCCATTCGTGTTTCATAATATCTTAGTACCACGCTCATCTGATTTGAATCCGAACGTTTTACGGGGAACGTTCACGCTCGACATTAAAAATAATTCGCTTTACTTTTTAACGTCCTGTTGTCGCACATTTGATGATAATAAATGCACGAGTACTGAATTTCTATTGCGCTTAAAATTATTATTTTCTAAATAAAACTCCTCGGAAGGTAATATATTTTTTTATCATCCGGAAATTCTTTCCACGATTTACGTATTCATATTGTAAAGACGTTAATATCATGCACCTATTATTTTTTGTGGAATGTAAGAAAGTTTTTACTTTTACGTAATACAAGCAAGCCGTTTAACATTGCCTATTAATTATTTAATTCAACTTGAATTTAACTAAGTTTAATTGTGCATTTTCATTGCAGATATCATAGCATTCTTGGGAACAATATTCCTTATACCGTATTACTGAAGCACAGTATATTCTAGTCGACCGTTTGAGTTGCATTTATACGCCGACCCAAATACTGAAAAACTGTTTACCTATAAATAACTCCAAATGTATTGAGTGTAGATCTTTGTGCAGCGCACTGCACTGTATTGTTTAGAAGACAATGTTTATGCCTACTGAGATGTTTATTTTTAAGCGTTGCGTCAATAGCGACATCCTACTATGTGAATATAAACTCAAGACTATGTACATAATAGCATAACTATGATCGACGAGAAGAGTATAAATATTTATATAATAAAATCTGACCAATAGCGGAGCCTATTCCTACCTCTCGTTTTGAACTTTGGGTGTTTGTATTATCATAAACCCGAACGCATCACCATTATGTAAACGTAACATTGTTCACATTATTGTACACGACATGCATGTAAATAATACGATTTATTAATATTAATTCTGTAGAAAAATATTTGCTGTTACGATCTAACACAGGAAATAAATGTAAGAGAATAATATTCATTTCACGTGGGTGATTTTGTTTGTTGTATCGTCGCTACGTTTACGACAGCAGCCAAATCATGTTGACCTTGTTTGAGACGGTCCCTAATTAGTTCCGCTATAGCTTTCTGAGTTCTTCTTTCTAGTTTCTCAAGTTTTTTGGAGACATCCCTTTTCAAGTCCCAATCGGGCTTTCGAGGTGCGAGATTACTGATGTCCTATGAAACAGTTACACTTGTGTTGCAATTACTCGCATTCCATTTAATTCGATCTTGTTTTAACGATGTAAACAATTACTCACGAGTTCTTCGATGACGACTTTGGTGTTTGCAGCACTCAGCTGTTCCTGCACTTCCTCTTCCACGTTTCCAGGTTTTGCCTCTTCCAAAACATTGTCTTTAAGGCTGTCATCTTGTGGTTTGTAACTTCGAAATTTCGGTCTGTCGAAGTAAAGCGGTGTTAGCGTTGCAAATTGTGCTTTGTTGTTTGAGGTTAAGCGAGGTTAGGTTTTAAATATTGATCAACCACGCAGACTCACTTTGGTAATTTGTTCTCGGCATCATTCTTGTTTTCCTTGCAATCTTCATTTTTTCTTTTAAGCGCTTGAAGCCGTTCTTTTCTTTTTAGAGCTTCCTCCTCTAACGAACCGATTTTGTTATCGGTCATTTTTGTTACGCTCCGAATTAATATAGATGGCGCACGCTCGCACAGACTCTGCTGTCCCTAAAGGCGCCAAACTGAGCGTTCGCGCATTTAAAAAAATGAAACGAAACGAAGTCTAGGATACGAAAAACAAACGGGTAGTTTCCAAATCTGAAACAAACCAATAATCCATTTTAGAAAAGGTCCATAGAGATGTATTATTTTTTATCGATCCCAGTTCGAAATTGATAAGAGAATCAATTATTATGTATGCTCATTTAACAAGCACATACCAATGAAATTATACTAACAATTACTACCTTTAAAAAAGAAGCGGAAAGGAAGAATGTGTTTCGAAACGAATTAGTTTATTAACATTTTTACAAAAACTGGTACAGTTCAGCGTCAGATAAATTACAAGCGAAACTTGTCGATTACATCTAACACTATCTAGATATCCTAATGTTATATTAATTCGCAAGTCTCAACAAGAGTTTAAGAACCACTTGTGTTTATATACGACGACTTTCGCTTACGGAACTCTGCTCTCGCTTAGAATGCATCCCACGCACGCTTCGTATTCAATTTCAAATAAATCACATATAATTCAAGAGTACATTGTGACTTTCAAAAGTTTCGTATAATTTGCAAAATGAACGAAAGCAATACGCAAATGTACCATTACCGAAGTAAACATTGCGCAATCGGTGAAAGGATTGGTACTATATTGGCTAATGGAATTCGTGGTGCTTTGTTTTTATTTTTAAAATGTTTCTTCACAATCCTTCAATTTTTGGGAATCCAAAGAACCGATTTTTGAATTTCAAAAACTTTCGTACTCCATCGTTGTACCATTTAAACCTGTTTCGTCGCAAAATTAAAACGGAACGGTCAAAGTCTAACTATCCACGCAACAAGAAAATCATGCATAAACGCCACGAACATATTAGCCAGCCGAACGAAAGGAAATTTAGCAAGGAGAAAATGATGCATGACGAATTCTTGGCGTAGCAAGAAATTTGTAGCCAAATATGTACAAGAGCTAACGTCTAATCAAACACAGGATTTCCTACTCGCGATGACCCCTTCGACGAGATTCGTCGATTCGCCCGTCCTCGGGAGAAATCACACGAATCTATGCCAAACGTTTGTGAAATTGAGGACATACACGTACGTACATACATACATACATACGTAGAGTAATACACCTGAGGCGTCTCGCCGCCTCTTCCTCGGTGGCATTGTGAGCCATCGTCGCGGCGAAAGTTTATTTACAGTCGCGCAAGTATTTTCAATTCCGAAGCGCAACGCTGGATGCACGACTTTGCGAGACCTTTGATCCCAGGAGAGTCTGATTCCTTGTAAGCTCGGGCGTTCTGTGCTAGCTCGGACTACGCGTAAATCTAGATAAATAATTAATAGTCGATGCCAGGACTGGCCGGTGTGCGTAAGTGTGTGAGCTAAGACTACCGTGTATAATCGAGCAATTAACAGTTCGGAGGACAGACGGAGCAAAGGAGCGAGCCGAGAAAAAGTCGCCTCGCGCTAAATACAAAATATCGCGAAGCTGTGAATGGGTTGGGGCTTTTTGTCTAGTACCCTTTTCGAAATATTGTATCGACGTCGATTACTTTCATACCGATATCCCCTATAGTGAATTTCTGAAGGTGCTACGTCGACTTATCCTCGCGTTCCGCCTATACGTTCGATCGTCACTTCGGTGCAGAGCTGTTTACCCGGATTTCCAAAAGCCAAACTAGGCAACGCGTTGATTTATGTTAATTCGATGCGATACACCGTTGAAATTGTATTTCGCGTCGAATATCCGACTTTGGCTTCGATGTCTTTTTTTCCCCTCTCGCCGATGGAACTCACTGCTATCTTTTTTTACCGTAATTCTTATAATTATGACGGCGATCATTACGATTTATAGACGCCGCGAAACCCACTTATAGTATCCTTGTTCTATCGATCTCTCGTTGTCCCAGTTATGCCGGGTTGGAATTTATAGCGCTCCGCCGGAACAACGCCATATCGAGGAATTTCACGGTGCCTGGGTTCTCCGCGTTTGAACGCGTTTCACGGGTACCGACGAAACTGGTAAACCGTGCGTCGCAGATGATACGGAAAATGGAAGAAGAAAGCGAAAAGGTGGATGGGAGGAAGCGCTGTGGCAGGGATCGTGCGATTATGTACAGAATCTGTTTTGCAACGCGATTCAAACTTACGTAATTCGAATACTCAGGCCCGGCGCAAACGACGCGTTCTCGTTTCAAATGCTCCCCCAATTGTAATTAATATCATTACACTCGCCGAGGTACTTCCTTGTTAAGAAGAATGCGCGGAAAGGTATTTTTCGCGATTTGCCGCTCTTCCCCAGCGGATCCCACGCACGATGGAACGCTAAGTTCGTCGAGTTATGCGAACGCTTGGATTCGATTTCACCTGGGACTCATTCAAGGTTACTATGATTACGCCTCGAAGCGCATCGAATGCACCTTGTCATCAACGGCGAGCGGCAGGCCAACCGATTACTATTCGAATTTAGCGGTCTCTTCGTAGATTGCAATCGGTAGCCGACGTTATTCCGAGTATTAAAGATGGTAATACAATTCCTTCCAGTTGCATTGGAACGATCCGACAACAAAACGTAATGTTTAATCTGAAAGAGGAATCTCAGAATAGAAACTAATCCTTGTGAACGTGTTAATCGCGAAACATGAACACCGCTCGCTGGTGCATCGAGCGTCTCGTGTCAAGGTCGTAGGTTACATCGGCTAGGATGACCGCGCCGAGAAACAGAGAGAGAGAGAGAAAGAGAGCGGGAGGGAGTGATAGAGATGAAGAGGGTGAGCAAATAGACGGAGAAGGAAAAGGTAAGAGCCCGATTTCACCTTACTAATATCGTCCTGCAGTGATTTACATGACTCGTCGAACTCTTCCGCTGCCGACTCCATCCTCACACCGATGTTTTGCCGAGTAAACCGTTACCCCGGTTGTTCGTCGCGTATTGAAGATTTTGATTCGGCACTGCACCGACGTTCAGCGCCAACACTTTGGAAACAATGTTTAAGTCTTCGTGGTTACCGGAGCCTTGCACGTTACCCAGATCGCTGGCGATGCCGGATTGGAACAACAGAGTTTGAATCTGTTTGGCGGGCGTGGGTGGCTTGGCTTGTCTATACTGCGCGTAAGGATTATAATAGTTCGTGGGGGTTCTTTGCAGCGTGTTGAATCCAAAATGATTGTTCCTTGAAGCGGTCGGCTTGTTGTCCACGTTGAATCCAAAGTTGCCGACGGAATTGAAGGCCTCCTGTCGATTGAACCTCGTCGATGATTGCAAAGGTGGCTGGAAATCCGTGGGAATATTTCCAAAGTTCTGCTGCAGTCTCTGTTGTTGCTGTTGCTGCTGTTGTTGCTGTTGCTGCTGCTGTTGCGGCGCCTGTGGTAGCTGTTGTTGCTGGGGTAGTTGAGGTAACTGCTGTTTCTGACGGAACTGTTGCAAACGTAGCTGATCTTGGTAGTTCACTTGGAAGGGCGGAGCTCCACCAACGTTAGGTATCTCTAATGCCAAACTGGGCTGAAGGTGGACGTTGGAGTCGGCTTGCTGTTGAAACGGCAGGACGTTGTTCTGTTCGAAGAAGTGTGGGTTTCCCAAGAAATTGTTTTGCGGCTGAAACCGATAGAGTCTCTGTTCGTCCAGTTGCTTCAGACGTTGTTCCTCCAATTGCTTGATTCGCTGCTGTTCCAGATGCTTCAGTTTGGCCTGTTCCTCGATTTGCTTTATCCTCGCTTGTTCTTGGAGATAATATTGATGGTGATTCTTCTGTCTGAGCTGTTGCTCGTACAGCTGTCGTTGTCTCACCAAGAACTGTGTCTGCTGAATCTGTTGCTGATGAAGCTCCGCCAATTGTTTCTCCAGCAGTTGCTGTTTGAACTCTAATTGCTCTTGCAGGGTCAACGCTTGCCCGTCGCCGGACGACCTGTAGATCGGTACGACACTCTTCGGTACGCCCTGCTCGTCTTGCTGAACCGTAAACGCGGCCACTAACGGCGCCGAGAAGATCTTGACTTCCTCGGACTTTTCCTTGTTAGCGCTGGAAGAATTGGAATTAACGTTGCTCTTCACTGTGACCGTGGGACTCGAGACAGTTGGCTTCGGTGCAACCAGTGCGTTCGCCGTCGCGATACCGCTACTCGCGCTTCCCGCCAGCGTTTCCGAGACGTGTGTGGCCGGTTTGAATGTCACACTTTCCACCTTACTGACGGAATAACTGTTCGCTGAGGTTCTCTGACTTTTCGTTTCCGTCTCCTCGCGTTTGGACTCCAATTTCGCCGCGAACGGCGCCGGGGGCTTCTCCGGCTGAATGATGTTTTGAACGTGGAAGCTCCTCGCGTCGTCTCGGCTCGCTTTCTCGATGTTCATCATGGGTGTCTTCAGGGTGACGTAGCGCGTCGCCGTTACGTAGCTCGAGTTCTGAAGCTTATCCTCGGTGGGCACCTCTTCATCACCCGGGAAACCCTTGAAGGAGAATGAAGACTTCTGTACACCGAGGTTTCTGTTCAGATTCTTCTTCGACACACTCTCGAACGCGATCTCCGCATTTTTTTGAGCAATCATTTCGTCCTCCTCCTTATGCTGCTCGGCAGATTCGGCTTCCAAGTCGGCTAAGGCTTTCAAGAGCGCTTGACGAAGATTCTTGTCGAGTTTCACCGGTGCTGCTGCCATTTCCAAACCCTTTGCCGAGATCTCCGCCTCCTGAGATCTTGCCAGGGTCATCGACGCCGTGGCCAACAAGATCGCTAGGGATACCTGCGAAATGAAACGGATAATTATCGGTTGATCGGTCAATCGAACGATTTTGACAGTTACGCTGTTGCGTGACACTGAATGTATAAATTATGATATGGAGTTCAGCAAATGTCAACACAGTTAACGAAGTATCGTCGTACTTTTCGATTTTAGTTGCTAATATGAATATTCCGACAACTAATATGCATACGCGAAACGTTTATCGGCGGATGGTGAATTCATTATCCATTTCCACCTCTTGCCGATTGATTTAAAAAAAACGAAAGTTGGTTTTACGCATATCTTAGACGTGCTTTCCTGCGTCCCGTTACGACATGAAGATTCACAACGTCCCGTAGATGATTTTCTCCTTTTAAAAAGATCGTAAACGCGTATGGCTTTCGTTTCATAGACAACAGTATGGTTTACGTAGCTCGCACAATTATGGGAAGAATGCGCGCGAAGATGTCCGAATAGGGTAAAGAATTTTACACGGGAAGTTTTTCTTTTTATCGCCATTCTCGACTCGAAATTAACGTTGTAATCGGATCACGGACCTGAGCTATAAATAGGCGCATAAACATAATTTTAATTGTAACAATGAAACTTCTAAGTACTTCACGTAATATTTATGACCCAACTCCAAAAACCTTGTTTTACATAAACCTAGATAATTTGAATGCAACTTTACAGCCTTTCTACACCGTATTCGTATTTACTATCAAAAGTGTCGCCAGTGCATCAAAGTATCGTAAGATCAGCTGAATAAGAACGGTTTCTATGGTTAATCCGTGTGCATCATAAAAGCCGATACCAGTTAGACTCACGCGTAACCAACCCGTGGCTAGAGTGGGCGAAAGAAAAACAGCCGAGAACGCAGCTCGCACAATTATTTTCTGAAACCCGTGCGTAATTAGAACAACGAACAATTAATTACGCGAGTGAATCCGCCGTATTGCAGAAAGCATTGCGGATCATTCTTGCGTATCAACTTTTTCTACTTAGGCGGAGAAACTTAAATGGTTCGAATACACGTTGACTATATTCGCATAACGGGAGCATAAATTCGCTAGAATCCCAGAGCCATAGATGTCTAATTTAGAAAACGAAACTGCGATTATTCTCCGCAACCATTCAACGTTTGATACTAATTAATTCTAAATATTCAGATCGCATGCGATCTAAATATGGTGTTAATGAGCACTTAACATATTAAAAGATACACGGCAACTGTGTCACGTTACGAAACGTGTAATCGGGCTTCCAACTATCCGAATAGCACATTAAACACGATTTTCGAAAGAGTAGGGTACTTAATTTTTGCCGAATATTTTCGCGAAAGAAGAAAATACGCGCGCGGGCAGATTTTATCGAGCTGCGTCCAGGACGGGGAGAGGCAAGGTTCACACGTTTCTATAAGCTTGCCGCGAGTCGCGAACTTTCATCTTGTACGGTGAAATTAATCGTAAAATCGTTGGTAGAAAACGCAAGAGTATCTTTCTGAAGTCATATCGGTGCGCGGAGAACTCGAATAGAGATTTCCTTCGGTGATTTCTATGCAATCCATTTCACTGTCGTTCGGTATACTCAGTCGCGCACAATTGTTTGACATCTATTGTCGAACTTCGATTAAAGATAAGAAACGGTCGTAACGGAGATATTTTTACGTATTTCTAAATACTGAAATTCTGTTAAAACTGATATATTTGATTTTAGCTCTGTGAAAATTGGCTAAGTTGGCGATATTTTGAGCTTTCCGCTAGTTTCATAAAAATAGAAATTAAGATAGAAGGTTTTCCGTTCACTTAATATAAAGTTGGTCTCTATTTATTTTCGTTTATAAAAATCTTACCGGAAATATTTATTTATACAACTTTCTACAAGATTTTGTTTTAACAACTTGAGTTAGACAGAATTCGTGAGTATCGCGAACTCACGCGAATTTTCAATCCACGCTAAACGACGGTGAAATTCTACATCATCAACGCAATTATGATCTCGTTGAAGAATGCTCTACGATTCTACGATAACGATGGCAATTATGATACTCGGTTCTCTCGCGGGTTGTTGTACCCCACACAATGGACTCGACAACAGGTGCATCGACTATGACAAGTTACGCGACATCTTCGTTACTCGTAATCAACGTCCTCGCATGTCTAACTAAGACCTGCCGTAATTATCGGAGCCAATCGGAAAGAATTCGTTGAACCTTTTCTGACCATCGATAATTGACTCCTGTCGTCGATGATCATCGTTATCTCACGAATACACGAAGATTGAGAACGAACGGTTCGAAAGGTCTGAGGGATATTAGTTGCATGTAATTGCTAGGCTATCAATTGGATTTTTAACTCTGCCCAAACGTCTCTATTAATGTAAAATTGTTTGAGTGCATTACAATTTTCTCTGTATTCAATTTTGTTCCACAAATATACAAATACTCCCGTTTTCGTGTAATGAAATTGAAATGTGTATCGGAAGCTCGTGAAATGGTTTTACCGTTAAATTATACGAATAGGCCCAACCCTAATTTCGGAATAGTACAAACATTTACAAAGCATCTTTATGAAAGGGAAAATGAAAATAACCTCTCGACTCTCTGGGAACACTAGGCTCGATTATATTTATTTTCAATTTTTTTCAAAATCCATGATTAAAAAACAGATAACGATACAAAATTGCGTCGATCGATCAACCTGTCGCTAATAATTCCGCGCTTCTGAAAAAAGATATCTCTACGCGGTAGTTGAGAAACAGATCATAGGAGCCAACCGCACCTCCAAAGGTTATAATATGCCTACTTAAGTACTCGCATCGGACATTATCGTCAATGTCGAACTTTCACGCTAACCGTTAAGATTGCCCCGTCTAGGAAAAGCGATTGGGAATTTTTCTCAGCGGGAAATGCCGATGCGCGTGGAGCAAAACACTCCCGTTTGACGCTTGGTCTTAACGTCGACAAAGACAAGAGAAAATATCAGAAATCCTCGCGTTTAACGAGCTAAGTGTCGACCCTTGAGGAGAGAAAAACTTTAACCGCGGTACGTACGAATAGGGCACCTCTGACATTTGCAAAGAAAGTTGTGTATTAAGAGGAGACGCACCCATTGAGTAACAAAACGGCACGAATAGGCGCTTACGAACGTGAACAGGATTTATGATGAAAAAAATCGTCCCTCGCGGCAGTGACAATGTTTTCATTGTCGTGTAAATTCTGCGTTTGTCAAAAATTGGAAATCTGCGATAAAGGAAAGTTGATTGCATTGCAACAGACTCGATTTGTATACGCCTCTATATATTTTAGGTATTCTTTCGTTTTTCAATTCTCTCCTATTACTTCACAAAATATGCAAATTCGGAATTGTAGGTAGGTTTATGCAACGCGATCCGGAGATGAGCGATGCAACGTATAGTCGCGAGGTAAACTGTGCCGGTTACGTAACAATCGAATTCCTCGTTTACGGATCGTAAAATTTTTTCTCAATGCTTCCGGAAAAGGGAGGGAACTGGCACACGCCTGGAGCAACGTGTAGATATCTTTAGAAACTTTCTAAAACCGCCAAATAATCGTGAGAGCATCCTCGTCTCCGTTGGTCCAGCATCTCATTAATCTTCTCCGGGGGACGCAAAAGGAACGAAAACTCGCAGGTGTGTTACGAGAAGGTGGCCGGTCTCTGCACTTTCGGCATGGGTTTCACTTTCGAAAATCGTGTTCGGCGACCACCTGACACGTGTCGCCGTCGTCCAATTTATGAACAATTCAATAATTTCGCGGATCTTCGCGGGGAAAAAATCGTTGGACACTTTCGTGAAGAAAAGAAAAGAAGAAGAAAGAAAATCGTTACTTTTACGGCGGCAGATGGGAATAATTAGAAAACTCGTGGATCGGTCACGTTTGCAGATACGAATCGTTTTACCGACTAAACGTACCTTGCGTACACGAATGTGACTCACTTTTATTATCGCTACAAAGAGCTTGTAAACTCACTTTCTAAACAATCCGATAGAAACCGCACAAAACACGCGACGGAAGTTCGGTGAAGTGTCAAAGGCGGACGGTGGAATAAGGCAGTTCCGATGAATGTAATTTCAGTAAGGCGAAGTAATCCGATAGGTCGATTGTTTTATTTAAGCGACCATGCGTGCGCGAGGAGTAACGTGTCTTTGATCTCTTTCAGCTCTCTATCCACTCGATTTTCCACAGGGTTGAACGTCCAATTCATCATTTTTCAAAGCGCGAGTTTCTCCGCTTCGAAGTGGACAACTAATCTGTTAGAAAATATTACAATGACGCACGAGAACGCTGATGTGCGTGACTATGGTAAAGTAATTGAAAGTATTATCTATCGAACGAGCGAGCGCCATTAACGCTCGGGACGAGTGTCAAGTTGAAAAACCCCTTATCGACGCAAGTGGAAACGACGTAATTATATGATTAGACTTCTAATGCTCGCAACGATACCGAGGCAATTAGGAATATTATCTATCGGAAACGTAAATTCCATCAATACTACAAGAGCAGTTCTAACTGGAAAGTTGTTTTATCAATGGAAAACCGGAACGACTCGATTACATTTAATTTCCATCAATTGCACATAAATCGTATTCCTACGATTAACGGAGACTCTATAGGAGTATAAAGTACAATCTTTTTCCATGAACTTCGAGCGCCCTTTCTCTCAGGTGTACGGACAAAGGTGCAGCGAGGTATGATCCTCGCAGAGAAATCGCGCTGTACTTGTTATTATTGTTACTTTTCGACCTAACGATACGAGCGCGCAATCTGCACGCTCCGAACAAAACGATCGGTTAACCAAGGTACTCTTCCAGAGACTCCTTATTAACATTTCCGTCGTGTCGCGGACATTATTCTTCCGCGATTCCCCAAAGACAACGTCTCGTTGGATCGGGATGTACAGACAGATCTCTGTACGGGCTACCGGCTCATCGTTAACGAGACGTTCGCGCTAATTAACCTGACAGCGGTGCGCGGCTGACCAATGGATTTAATTGTCACGCGATAATAATCAGGGTAAAACCAGTCAAGCTCCAATTACAGCTATTAACTCTCGTGGATTACGCGCGATACGATATTTTGCGTTTAAAAGCGAATATATCCCGCGGTCAGTTTTTCACTTTCTTCATCGGACCAACGGTTTCACATTTCCTTTAGCGACGAGCGCTCAGCTACGCCGATAGGCCGAACAATAATGACCAATTATTAACTTGTCATTTTCAACATGGTGTTCCAAGATTTCATTTTAAATTGGTTATACCAGCGGTGGGATACTCTCATAATTATTTATCCGTAATTCATCCGAGCGCCGTAACGCAAAAAAAACATTCCTCGTAATAGTGCTCATCGTATTTGAATAGAATAGACGCTTATGGCGTAGAAACCTAACGTTACGGGTTAAAGATTAATTATAACACAGCGGTTATACTTCCATTACTATCCCAACTACTATGTAACGTAACACTTTTAACAGAGGTACTACAAACACTTAAATTAACTGTTAGCCGAACGATAATTAGGGTCAATCGTTGAGTAATGGAATTAAGGACCGTTGAATTTCGGAGACGTATCACCTTTGAAAATGGAATAGGGGGGCACAGTTTCGAGCAGTTAATCAACGGTTAGCGTCGCACGATTGGCAAGAAAATGCCGTGAGAGAGGGGCTCTCTTCGTCTGGACGAGGCCAAAGTAGGCGCAGGAAGACCAAAACGAAGACGAAGAAGAGGACGAGGAGGAAGATGACGCCTCCGGGGAGAACGCGGCACTTTCACTCGGCAGTATGTCGAGGATTTGCACGCTCATGAACTTGCCGCCACTTCGCTGGCATGACGAGGATTAAAGCTCGATATTACGAATCAGGAGTGTTCCAGTTTTGTCACGTGTGAACCCTCGGTTCGTTCGATGCAATTCTGAGTGGCATCGACGAATCGCATTATTCTTGTACAGGTATGACAAAGGGAAATGTGGGGAAACTTGGAATATAAGGACAATTCGATTGGGTTTGTGCTATTACAAAATTCCAACTAATTACGAAATGGTAGAATCATCATTAAAAATCTCCACAGTAATGATAAGCTTATAAATAAGGGCGTCTTTGTGCGCTAGAAAAAATGCTTCGATCTTTCGTGACATGAAACATATCTAAATTTGTACTCAGAAATTCGGATGATTATAAAAAATTGTTAAAATTGATATTAACGTAGATAACTATTTGATTTGATGTCTGCCAAAAAATGTTGATAAAAGTTTCTGTTTCGCAAAACCACTTGCTGGCGAGTATTGCTAAATCATCCGAGCATCTCTTACGGAGAGAATTGTATTAATCGGTTGTGCGATTAATTAAAAAAAACTGATCCACGTAATTTACTGCATCTCACGCGTAATCGATCGTGATCGAGGGTTTGAAACGCGAAGATGGCGAATACTTCGATGCTCACCGTGCCATCAATTTTGCGTAACGCGGATGAACCAATAGCCGGGAATTCATATTTCGGACGAGTCGATGGCAGAAACGCGGAAATTCTTAAGCGTGAAAGTACGCCTCAAGTTTGTCGCCAAGTACGCACAGATTATACAACCGAGTCCTTGGCGTTGAATAATGTACCGAGTTGGTTAAGCCCCGCGGGGAAAAGATGATACGAGGAGCCAAATGCAATTAAATTGCAATGCACAAACGCTACGCACCGTATCACGGGCCAGGAGTGAAAGTCGACGGATGACGGCTTTGTAACACCGCCGAAGAAACGTCCTCGCATTTTATTTATCGGCCAGGGCGTATGGCACGAAGAGATCTTCGTGATCAATTCGATCGGTCGGAAGATGGCTTGGAAAGTTGTCGAAGAAGAAAATCGGAGCGAAGCGCGTGGGAAGGATAACCGAGGAATGACTCGACGCTCGAAAGAAGCGGGTCCATTTTTCCCTACGTTTTGAAATTTATATTAATTCGGGATGAGTGGAGTAAACGCGGGCAAACTTTACGATACGAGAAACAGAAATCTTGATCGTTCCTCGTGGCAAGCTCCTACAATTTAATCCAATACCTACGGTTACTTTCAGAGAAGATTCGACTATCTGGTGATTAGAATACTTTGATAGCTCTATAAGAGGCAAGTGAGAATCTTTTACGGCAAATTTCGAGAAGCATTCTCGTCGGACTTGTTCGTCAGGATTTCCGTCAATGGATACGTTGGTTACGCTAATCGTGCCATTCGCTACACATTTCATAACAAATGCTTAAAGCGTAATAAATCATTATCAGTAGCAGCTTATCTCCACTCAAGACTGGGTCATCGACGAGCGTCATCAACGGGATTGAAAAAAAAAAACTTTCTTCTTCGTACGCCGAAAAGATGCCACCTGCTTAAGGTTCAATGAACCTCGTCTTTCGGGAAGACACCATAGAGCATCCACACCCAATTCCAGGCTCTCGTCATAAATCCGATGGTAATTACTTTCTCTCAGAATGCGGTTACACGGAGGTCACAGATACGATGCCGGGAAGCACACCTCCTCGCTCATGACAGTGTATTAAAACCGAGTGGGTCGTTAGTTAAGTATTTCTCAAACGATCTCGCTCGCGTTGTTCCTCGTAGACGATTAAGATCACCGGTGCTGGAGGACAATAACTGTAGTTCGCGGCGAAGCATGTTCTTTTTCGTTTAGATCACGAGAAGCATAAAAATGTTCCTGCCGCTTTAACCCTCGAACAGTGACAGCGGGGTAAATATTTCCGTAATCGTGGTTACGAACAGATGAGTGAGTATTCAAATATACTCGTCTTGCTTGAAATATTCTTCTACTCGCTTTTGAAAAATAGTATTGATACTATGCGCGTGATCCTGGTAAAAAATGTGTCATGATATTTGTTATGAATCGAGTATAGCGAGCTTGAACTACAGGCCGATAATGTACTCCGAGTACGAAGATGATAGAAATCAAAGCAAGTCCTGCTACGAACAGCGTTAGAAGAGTATTGGGAATAACAAGTTTCCCGGAAAATTAAAGAAGTATCGCGTATTGATCGATAGCGATCAATCGTGATACCAGACATTGAACTTAGGTACATGCTTCCCCTTCGCGAGCGACACAAGACCAATTATTCGAACGCGGCTGCAGATTGGGTTTCTACGAGCTTCGCGTTACATTTTTCTCTTTTTTTTAAGTATCCAAAGCACGCGGCTGTAAGGCGATAAATCAAACGAAGCGTCGGCTGAAAAGCCGCGACCGTAACCGCGGTATTAAGTTTCCACGCTCGCATGTGTTGCACCTATAAATGAATATAGATATGCCGCACAGACGCCTCGGATCATTACCTGCGAAAACTTTCCTCGTGCTAAATTAGCTCAGTTTTGTCGAGAAGCGGAGAAGCGTTTCAGTCGTAAGTAAAATCTCGCGTGTCGTACCTCGATTTCGAGAAACTAATTCTAACGTCAATTAACGAGCCTCGTTGTACGTCTGTGCTCATGTACCACATGACAAGTGGGTCGTCGGATCTAGGAATTTGCGGAGTTGCATTCGAGGAATGCAAACCCGCTGCCGAAATTGATCCACCGTGAAACCGACTTCTTCGCGGATCATCGCTCGCCTCGTTGCATTAACCCAGTCGAGACGAAGAACAATTTTGAAGACGTTCCCTAGCAGCGAATCAATTTGTTTCGTTCATGATCGTCGCACGTAACGCGTGTAACTGGTCTTTTTGACTACAAGATGCATTACGCGCACGGTGCGTGACTGGATTTTTTTTTTACCAGGAAACGCATCACGCGCACGGTGTGTAATCACAATCAGTCTCGAATGGGTTAACGGGACGCAATAGATACAGTTTCAATTTTGGAAAGAAGGTTGGTACGAAAGAAAAATCTTGTGTCGCAACACAGATGAAAGTACATTATTAAACTGCGATGGTTAAGAAACCATGTGATTTGGTAAGAATTTTCATTTTGTTCGTGATAGTCTTGCCCCGTAGAAAGGAAGATAATACGATAGCAAACTGTGACGATCGGGAGTTACTTGATTAGAGTACTAAAATCTATTTGTTTTATAAACAGCTCGAGCGCTCACGAAATTCCCGCAAAGATAATTAACGAGCCTTGACGGGCCGCGAATGAAATCTTGCGGTCGCGAATGTTTTCTAAAACTTGGAAGACCGTCGATCGCGATGCCGATGAACGAAAGCATAAGTTTGACCCAGCGTCAAAGGAGGACACGCGGATTCCACGCCCAGAAAATACCGATAAACGTACAACGGGTTTCACTTTACGCACAGCGAAACTATCAATGTTTACCGGTGGTCTTAACTAGTCGCGAACGTTACAGCCGCGTTTAACGAATTAAACGGCAATGGCACACGCATGCCAATTTCGCCGTGAGGAAATTCCACGCGTACGCACACCTGTGCACGGTGGATTCGCGAATACGGAAGAAGAAAGTCGCCTCCGCAAAATGCTCGTCGGGAACTTCTTCTTGGTAGAAACCGGAATTTTTTTTCCCCCCCGGTATGGGATAGCGTCAACGCCAACTTTCGATTGCGACGAAGTTCGAAAAACTTGCGGATACTACTCGACCGTAAGAACGTTGATCTAACGAACGATATAATCGAGTTTTGGGCGAGCGACGATGACGGAAAATGACACCGGGGTGACGTTAAAATAAGCTCGACGCAAATATCGTTTAACGAGAAAAACTGTGGGTTTCTCCTCGCACGCACAACCGGGTGAAATTTCTTTTCCCGGCATCGAGACATTTTCTGCACTCATGTTTCTTTCTTTTTCTTTTTCTTAAATCCCGTATCACTTTTCACTATGATCGCCGTACGCTAAATTCACTGTCACTCGGCACGAATTATACGCTATCCATCGTAGTCGAAGAAAAACGTGCGCGGGAGTTAATGCGAAGAGAATGAAAGATGAAAATGACAGTGGAAAGAAGAGAAACTTGGATGAAACGGAGGTAGAAAAGTGGATGAGTGGTTTCGTACTCACCAAGCTCATGATGCTGTCTGTGCCCACACTCGACCGACGCTCGGCTTTTACTCGGGAAGATGATCTCCACGTAGCGATAGTTTTGTCGAAGAGGTGGGGTCCGCGATGTTGATACACGTGTGTAGCGTATATACATGTCATGCACGAAACGGGGTAGTCGGTGGATCACTTATTTCACTATTTTCCAACGGCGATCGACGTGTCTCGATAATGTCACGTTCTCATGGCCCATTTCAGTGCTACATACATACGTACGTGCCCACTGCAGATCAAATGCGGAAGAAACGATAATAGCGGCACCATAGATTCCCAAATCCGAAGAAGCAGGTTTCCGTGACATCAGAATTTCGTCGGGACGATCCTTTGCTTCGAAGGCTTTCTCGATAAAGATTCTCATTGATTTCGCTTCCACAAATTTGTGTGGAATTCTTAATAAATAGCTGTTTTATTTCACAAGAAAAAATAATCGCGTGCTTCTAGAAAATTTAAAAACCCTTCAAAAACTTAAAAATCGATTGGTTAACCTACAACGACATCCTCGGAAGAAGAAGGGTAAGCGAAATTTGGTTAAGTTCGAAGTAATGAAAAATATTTATCCGCGAATGTCATTTCTCCTAGATTACGTAGTCGTGTATCGATACAACATTCCGTTAATTATTAGAAAATAATTATCCGTAATGCTCGTTAATTAAAAATACTTAAAACGCCGCTTCGTCCATTTATCGTTCGAGACAACTAATTCACGCTTTGATTAATAACGAACGCAAGCTCGACGGTTTAGTCTGGAAAACAAATCGCTCTGTTGTAATAGAACGGATAGAACGAAATACCCGGCTTGTAAAAAGTCAATGAAACTTGTTTCTCGTATGTATCACGCAGTTGAATAGAGTGCAACGTTAGAAACACTTGTTGTACCGTTATAGTGTGATACGTAGAGATGTAACTTCTTAGATGACTGGATACACGACAAGATATTCATCCGTCGGATAAGACTTAAAAAACAAAGCACCACCTGTTGTCAAACTTTCACAATTTCATAGATGACGTTACGACACGTTCAAACAGCATAAACGCATTGAAGAGCTATTAATTACCCTGAGACATAACGATTAAAAGACACGCCACTGATAGTTGACTTTTATCGAACCATGGATCACGGTGCGCCAAGTAAACAAACGAGTCTGATCGCAAAAAATGTGACGAATTTTGGAAACATTTCTGGAACAATTTTTCTTATTTTTATTATAATTGAAGGAGTCTTATCGTGGAAACATGAAACCCTTTGCGCTTTGGTGATAGAGCATAGTAAATAATTTAACGAATCTATTGATCCTATCATAGTCGGACTTCCGCTTGTAGTTCGCGAACTGTTCGTCCTTTGATCAAACTTTTTTCTCGAACTTACAACCATACATTCTGTGATATGGAAAACTCCTATATTATTCCAATTTTTGGATACCTGATTTCTTATTTCTCTTTTTTTTAATGCATTCCCTGTGTGTTTAAATGAACTAATAATGATTTTTAACCATAACAGGTTTATTATCGTGGCATTTATGCTATAACGATGTATGACGAACACATTTTTGTTTTATATTCTAATGAACTATACAATGCGCTCATGATTGATTTTATAACGATTGCTGTAATGCGTCATAAACCATCCTCTATTCGCTTAGAAATTTTGTATTTGAAGGGTTGCTGAGAGGAAACCCGGGAACATTGCGTCAGCTGTGCATTTAAAAGGGTAATCTATAGTACCTCGGGTGACCTTTTCCCGGTTGAAACGGAGAATCGCAGAAAGGCGAGAACCATGGCGGCGGTACTGTTAGCGAGATTGTGTTTTGGCAGTGTCGTACGCTTTTCCGACCGAGAGTACAAGCGCTGAACGATTAACACCGTCAGAACTGAATAAGGAACAAAAATGGTACGTATCGTGTCTTAAGTAACCGCTGTCCTTCTAGTTTTATCGCGAAAAAAGCAAATTAAGTTTGCTGCGTCAACATAACCTCGTTCGAAGCATATGAAACGCAACGTCATATTTACTATAAACCGTCGATGTAGCGTCTAAAAGAGGCACAATGGTTGCATTTTTCTCCTTTCGTTTTATGAACTGTGTTTTTTTTACAATTCGCCGAATGGTTCATCTTTTGTATTCGTCAAACTGATAGAGTTACTCCAGTGGATCTGGTGAGAAAAGCGACGGCGAGGGAGACGATCAGGAAGGTTCTTCTTTGCCTGCAGAGACCAATATCGAGGATGCGTTAACATCTTTCAGGGAACAGTGGCAGAGAGAATTAGAGATATCGCCGAAGCGCGATCCACCTAAGACACATTCGCCAAAGACAGTAAAAATCGACGTGGCAAACGACGAAGCGTCTATCGAAACCAGGGTATGACAAAGAGTGACATGGAGAATCGGATGTACAAATTACGGAGGAATGTTTTTTTCAGGCAAAGAATTTATTTCTGAAAGGAATCGAGCATGAACAAAGTAGAAGGTTTTACGAAGCAATTCAGTTTTACAAGCGAGCCGTACAATTAGTTCCTGACATTGAATTCCGTTTATACGAATCAACTAAATTAAAGCCAAGGGACAAGTTCGATACCGACGACAGCTTGGAAGACTTAGATAACGACGTACGAGCTGCTGATAATCGTGCGGAGACTAACATCGACGACGAAGACGGAGAGACTGATTTGTTAGTTAAATTATGCAAAATTGTAAATCTCAATCAATGCATATGCGTTCCAAAATTTGAACAGAGCGTAAGTTTTCGTATTTTGGAAACTTCAGCACTATGGAATAACAGAATATTCTATAAACTTCGTTGAGTAATTTGAACTTAATCTCGAATACCAAAGTTATCGTTACAGGAAATTCCTTATTTCAGGCATTACATATTTCTGCTCTACCTCTGGAAATAGTACTTTACATCTTAAGATGGGTCGTATCGTCGGAACTTGATATGAGGTCACTCGAAATGTTCTCGAGAGTATGTCGTGGATTTTACATATCTGCACGAGACACAGAGATTTGGAGGCTCGCTTGCGTCAGGTTAGCGCCATGTCTCTTGCTAAGTATCTCTTAAAAAAATTAGTCGATGTAATTATTGGATTCTGTAGAGTATGGGGTGTAAACTGTGGAACGTATGCCCCAAATTATCAGTCCTGGAGAGAAATGTACCTACAACGGCCTAGACTAAGATATAATGGATGTTATATTAGTAAAACCAGTTACATTCGTGATGGTGAGAATAGTTTTCAGGATCGATTTTACAGACCTTGGCATCTGGTCGAATACTTCAGGTACCTGAGGTACGTAGCAGCATAAATCTATAGAATATGTTTATCGGTGTCAGAGATGTTTTCTCACAAAATTATTCCAATACACAGATTTTTTCCCGAGGGGAAAGTTCTGATGCTAACTTCGACCGACGAAGCGCAAACTTGTGTAAATTCTTTAAAGACTCGTACTCTGCGAAATCCATCGGCTCTCGCTGGCCATTACAGATTGCACGACAACTACGTTACTTTAGTGCTTAGAAAGCAGGAGGTAAAAGGAATTGCGACATATAGAAGAAAGAAACGTGAACCCGTACACGACAGCGGGGAACAAACGTTTCATATTGTAAGTATTAATGAATGCTATAGTTTGACATCATTGGAATGGAATAAAGTTGCATATTCGACTTTACAGGAATTTGAAATTCAAGATTATCACAGACGGCTTAATTCGCAATTAAAATGGCTCAACTACAGTATATTCACGAAATATAAAAACGGACAGGAAGTAAAAATATGTTTAAAGGAACCGTCTGTGATAGAATGGAGGGTGTCGCCTATTGGGGGGCGATATCCGCCCCTCAGATTCAGTCGGGTTAAGAGTTACACTCAAGAAAGCGAGGCACCCTTACAGTAAATGCGATTGATGCAGTATCGTGAATGTTGTAAATTCTATAAGAGTACAATAATGGAAAAATGATTTTAACCGGATTCTAAGTCCTGGGCAAATGCTACTTTTGAGAAATATTCTATATGTCCATTATAAATACGTGCATCGGCACGCTATCTTCTGGCATGTTAATATTTTATTACAATTATCGTTATAGTGGGAGAGAGTTTTATTTCTAATTATTGCAGTATTTCTCATACAATTTTTCTTAGCCTACTATACAATCCTCAGGTTACGGTTATTCTTTCAATCTGCATTCGCTACATCAATTTCGAAATCTAATTAATTTCGAAATTAAACATAGATATAAAAAAATAATTTACGATTCTAATATACATATATGTATACCGTTACATTAAGCACTTACGTAGTGCCTTATGTGCTTTCAAAATAGGTGCTCGTACGTTAGAGTCCTTTTCATGCTTTATATTTTATCTATCACGTATCCTTAATAGATTCATCATCGATATCTAAATAGTTTTAACGCAGCAAGTTTATTATTAATAAAGGTTTTGGGAAATTAAACTACTTAAAGCATGCGAATTTGTAAAGGCGGGCAGAGCTGTAAACGGATCTGACGATACAAAGAAATGCATTGATTCAATATAATTATGTCTGTTTTAAGTCGGAAGTACAATCGCTATAGCTCCTACGGCTCTGTTCAATGTTAGTTTTATATAGAATTCCACTTGGAAGTGTATATTTTTGTTTAAAGTATACCCACGTAACAAACGAAGTTGATAATTTCCTAGTGTGTATCAATCGAACGTATCGTATCACAATTTTGTTTTCTAAATCTAAAATGCATCGAACTGTGCACAGCAATCCAATCTTATCGCTCGTGAATCGTGTGCAACCTCGATTCAACTGAGTCGATTATACACTTCTGTGCAAGTTATGAATTCGCGTTTAAGTATTCAAACAGCTGTGGAATTGAACGAATTCCCATCGATATTTTGGAACCGTTTATTCGTGCGAACAGTGGTATTGATGTTACGAAACAGTGTATCGATTGGGAGTTGGATGTTGTGGAACACATCTTGTACATTGCCGCGTGATTATTATAATCACAATAATAAACGTATTTTTGATGTGCTTACCCCGCTCTTGTTATCTTTTCATTTGAACCTCCTTTCAAGTTTTATCGCTCTTACTATCACTCTCGCGTCCTTTAATTTCAACAATAAACTTTATCTCCGAATTAATATGGGAACATACTTTTTTTAATTTATTATTAGCATTCGATATGGTAGTGTATACCTTTGTACTTGTAGTTGTACTTAAACTGTTCCACATACTATTCAAAACACGTCGCGTATCTTTCTTCGGTTTTTCCCAAATTCTGTTATTATACTTGTTTCCCCATCGTACTTCTCGAGCAGATAACACTTCTCTTACTTGCGATCCCAGAAGTGTTCCGATCATCGAACGCGCCGTAGCCCCGATTTTATCACAGACTGCCGTGAAATACTTTCACGGCGCAATCACAGTTCCTCGTGCTCCCGTGTCAGGAAGCTCGTTCTCTCGCACGTAGATGGATTACACATCCAAGTGAGGTCATCCACGGTAGCGGCGTGCATCGAGCACACAGCCATCACGACCATAACGTGCATCAAATTATGAGAATTTAATGCGAAATCTAATCTGCCGGGAATCCATTTCTCAGGAATACGTAGAGCGCCAATGGTTGCTCCCACCACAGATATCAGATCCTACGGAATCGAAAAGCCACTAGGAATCGTGTCACGGAGATTTCGTTGAGAGAGAGAGATTCATTGAATTTTCACCTGCAGGACGATGTGAGTCAAAGCTTTGGGTGATCCGCCGCCTATACCAAAACATCTTGAAATTAAAACGATCATTCTCATGAGTAACCCAGGTGCGAAACATAGTCGCCTCTCCCACGGGGATAAGGCGTGCATTGCCTGAAAGACGTAACAATTCGGTACGCGGTGATAGAACAGCCGAGTTTAGAAAACCAATGTATCAACTAACTGCTTACCTTGAGGAGTCCCCAAACGCTCAGAAAGCAATAAGTAAAAATGCAGCAATACCAATAATTGTCTGGCAGGCAATGGACGGTCGCTGCCATCATCGGTATTGCGCCTGAAATAAGTCATTTTTATAGTCCCGAGTTAGTTTTATTGTTAGAAGTATTCTTGAAAATCGTAAAATTACCAAAGCTCTGACATAACCATATACCAATCATGTCTAATTTTAGCAGCGATCTATAGTAATTTTCATCCGAATTTAAGTTCATGAAGAGGTGGTAGACGAAGGAACCGACCCATGGACTGACGGCACCGATTAGATGACACCACGACAACACTCCTGTGAGGGTCCCATGTGTACTCCACGGAAGCAAGGGTGGTATTGTCATAAGCATGTACAAGATAGCGAATCCTGCAACGAAATTGCTTATATGTACAGGTCAAATTAATGAGATCCTACATTTCATTGTTTATCGCAGAGAATAAAACGACCGTGTTGTTATCGCGAAAAGCTTTTAATAATCGAAATTTACCCGTACCCTTATCGTTACGAAAGAAAGGGTTTTTGTTTCCGTAACTACTATTTGATTACAAAGAAGTGCTTTGACCCAGTAAAAGTTTATTTCGTGCGTGCGATATACGGGTCGATGCGGCACATTTGTTCGTGTACAGTTTTTCTTTTTTGCCATAATCGCAAGATTTTATCGAATCGCGTGGTCGTGTTATATGGAACGTTTTTTTTCTCAAACAGTTAATGTTACGCGAAATACGCTAAAAAATAACATCGTTCACTGATACACGTAAATGCTGCTTCGATGTTTCTTATCCGTTCTTCGTATATTTATAGCTTGTTTAAAAATTGCGTTAGTCTGTAACGTGACGCACAAACCGGCTTTCTAAATATATAAAATACACGCGTATTCGTAGGGGCCGATGAAACTTAATTTCTGATCGAAGATTATTCAGCCACGGTAAGATTCCGTTTCATGAAAGATTATTATTCTCAATGTCATGCATCCATACTTAGAATAGATCTAGGAAGGATAACGTACGGCTTCTTATTCATCGATCCCCCGTTCTACAGTGATGTATCAATAGGAGTGTAATGATTTCGCGTAAGCTGGCCTTGAAATCGCGCAACTCGAGCGTAATCCATTTTTGTGCTTAATTGAATTCAACGACACAAACGTCCCACTTCGTACTTTCGCGCGTGTTCAAAAAGATACTGGTGCGTTTTGCACACCTACGGCACAATTCTACGATAACGATATCGGAAGGAATAATTTTTTCAACGTGGAAGATAATTCAGAATTATGCGTCATTCGCAACAACCGTTTGCACATTTGTCCATGCGATTTGAAAAAACATTACTTTGTCGAACTTAACATTGAATTTCACTGCAAATACAGTCACCCTTAAATAATTTCCACGGGTACTGAAACTCCAGCAATACAATTTTCTACCAACATTGTTTATTTTTACCAGTCTCTCCGTTTAAATTTGAATGCAGAGTACCAGGACCTGGTCTCACACTACGGTTGCTTTAATATCGCGTATAGCTTACGGTAATCGATAGCAGTGATCTGACATCGTCAAGATTCTGCGATCCAGGCCAACTTGAATCGCGGGACCGCTGCACTCCCCGAAGGTCACGCTATTTTCCCCGAACTTACCGTGGGTCAAGATATTGATGGTCTCGTTGTGGAAGTAAAACAGACTCCCGAGGCATTGACGTACGGTCATGAGGGGTCTGTATCCCGTGCGTATGTGTGGATTAAATTGCAAATGCCTCGGCATCTCGCTCCATCGTCGCAAACGAACGACCTTCGGCGGTATTCCCTGATCCTTCCACTGCTCATCGTGCACCTTCCCGTTTTTGATTTCCTGACGACGAACGATCTCCATGGTATCTTGGTGCGGAGGATTCGAGATCTCCGCATGGTGCGGCCGCAGTTCGTCTCGAAGCGTCGTCGTGCAACGGGGATTGTTGTCCTTGTTGGAAGCTACGGAGTCGCGGTAACACGCGGTAAACGGTGTGTCACCTCCGAGAGCGTCGCCCCAACTCTCATCGGCGTCTACGTCGCGACTGCACCGCGGAGGTACGCGATCCACCGTCCGCCGCCACCATCCACCGTGGCTCCGACCTCTCTGACGGTGCCGTTACCGGGGTAACCGCATCGATCCTCGTCATCGTCACGGAGGAACACACCTCCCCCACGAAAGCGGCACGATTTTCGTGGACTCACCACCGCTGATAGCCCATCAATGCGCTTTATCAGCTCTATCCGCTATATCCGAAGGGGTCGTCCTTTTGGCGAGCGCCCGGTTGCCCAATTCTCGGGACGTCGCTTTGAGAGGGCTCTTGCGCTGCACTGAAGTTAGTAAGGAGATTTGTTAATATACATATGTATATATATATACATATATATATACCTATTTTATTGAGTTCAAAATAAGTCATTTGTACTTTCTCATATTTCTTGAGTTTACATATTTTGTATGAAGAACTTTCATGCTGAGTTCTGTTGGTTTTGATCTTAAAATAAATATTGTGATTACTACAAAAATCTGTAAATTCACTATTATTTGTTTCCGTGATACACAAGCAAAGATTTGGAGGAACGTTTGAAGATCCCACGATGCTTATCACCGTGGAATGCAATCTAAGCATGTAAAATCAAAGAACGCTGACGCGGTACATGGCGCCGAGGGCCGCCGTGTTAGAAAGAACCGTTCCAGACTCACTCTCAACTTAACCATCAATTTTCTCTTTCAATAATGACAATTGTGATTTGATCAAACGTTTCAGAACTGTCCAACATCTCCACGGAATAAAATAATAGAAGGGAATACGAAGATAATAAATTCCAATGAGGTACAAGACACAAGACACCGTTTCTCGAAATGTAAAAGCCCGGTAAATATTAATACAAAGTCTGAAAATTAATACACGGTGTCCCGTATCTCATCGAGTATCGGGGAATTGGGGGTAGATGGGCTGATTCGGAACAACTTTTCCTGTAACAAAAATGTTGGTCGCGCCCCTCGTTTTTTAATTATTAACGAATCGGGTAGTCCGCTCGAAACGAAAGCTATGGAAAATGTCTTACAAATGTTATTGCACGCCCGAGCACGTACAAACTGAACTTTTTGAGAAACGATCGGATTCGGCACATTATATTACTACTGTTCAATGTATGTCAATGTAAATGTAAATGTTCTGAGTTTCACGAAGAAATCCATTTACATCAAACGGAGCCAGAGCATCTTGACAGTTCAAACGAAATGTTGGAAAACGAAGTACGAAGATTGCAAGAGGAAAATAATGCATTAAAGTTACTTGTTAAAGAATGTGGAGCTTCCAAAGCTAACATTCCAACAGATTGCTTTGTAATACTATACAAGAATTAACAGGAAAAGTGGCTTAATTTTCTGTTAATTAAAATCCAGATATGTATGTTCGATTGCGTTTCCCAATCGATATACCCAGCTTGCTCGATTTGTTTATTTTTATAAAGCGGGGATTCAACATTTCATAGACACTCATCTTTATGACTAGCATAGTCCGAACCAGGCTTACAGCCAACTATGAATGCAACCTGAATATCAAGTAAATCGAAAATGACGGTGCATCGTAGGTAGATTCTATCTTGTTCCCGCGTCGATTGCCAGTTTCTCGCAAATGCCACCATCTTTGTTTTAACGGGAACAGGAATCAGGATCTAAACACCAATTGAAAATTTCACGGAACGTGCCTCGTACGGCTATTGCCGTTAAAAAAATTATATATATATAAGGGCGCACGGCTTTACTCAATGGACACCTTCCAACTTGTAAGCTTATGTAACTAATGTGTGAATCATAGTACACTTTCTTTCGAACATAATCTCACATAGCATTTCATTTACTTGCCAACGCCGTTACCGTCGATGCAATAATCGTCAGCTTATATAATTAATATTACAGGCTTACATAACTAACTCGCGAATCATATATCGTAAGCTTTCTTTTTAACGTACCATTTCACGACTGTCCCATTAACACGCAAACGTCGTTAAGCGCGACCCAGTTTAAGCTATCGGTGAAAATCAAAATTCTACGTAGATCTCCCTATTAATTACAATGAAAACCAAACATTGAATTCGTGTCGCATCTGGGGTCGGTTATAACACGGCGCAAGCGCCAAACAGCGAAGCACACAAACCTACACCAAAACTCCTCTCGGTAAGTCCTAGATATCCGAGTGAGAAATGGGGGCAAGTTTTGTACAGTGTTTCTTTTATCGCGTTGCTTCGAGAGGTGCGTCGATTCTCGTTCAGGGTCTGAAGGCTCAGAGGAGCCGCGGTTACGTTTACCATAGAAGTAAGGTACGTCGTGTCGGGATTAAGTCAAAATCGATCGACTTTGCGTTCGCGACTTTGTCCCATCGCCGACGTAAATGAATACGCCGATCGTGTGTTTCTCCGTGCAACGAAACGGTAATAGACTCGCGTCAGGTTGTATCGCGCAGCAATGCGGATAACTGGATCGCAAATCGAGTTATCGACGTACCCTCCGCGAGACGGGGGGGTTGTTTTGTCTCGAAGGCTCCTACTCCCATCGTTTGCGTCCGAAACGCAGTTTCTAAACCAGTTTGACGTTAACCCTTCTTTCCACAACAATTAAATCGATCTCGTTGGCTTAGCCGTAACTCGATCGAGATTGTCATCGCCATGCATAATTCAAATCATCAAATTCTTTGCAGCAACCGTATAGAGAATTATGGACGATCAAGGAGAACACTATATCAACAGCGGCGATGAATTATTGCTCTCCAAATCATTCTAAGTTCATATCGCTCGGCATAGCAGCACAGGTGAGTGAATTTAACGTTCTACGAAAATTGAGACTTTTAAAGCATCTCTCACCCCGTCGCTTTGAACCACCGCGGTCCACTTTATCACCCGGTACGGCAAAAATCTACCGATAACTTCGGGGTTTCTACTTATCGGTTACGCGTTCTGTGGTGCCACCTATTATAATGCGGAGAGGTCATCAACTCTCGTCATTCGGTGGAAGCGTGTTTACACGGGGTACCTCGTGAGCATCATGATTTACCCCATTTTCTGTTAGTGCTCAAGCATGTTTTGGAATTTCTTGGCTCTCATCAAACGCAGTGTGGGAAGGCTAATTAATTATTGGATTTGGGCGGAGGTATGTAGTGTTTCAGTCACCATTTGCGTGTAACCCGATCGGCACGCGTAACGAGTACATAACACCCGCTCTTTAAGGGTTTCCGACCGATATCTGAAATAGACTACGTTGTTTCTGCCAATGCTAATTTACCTAGTGATCCTTGGTGACACGATACCGCTTTCATTTAAATTATGTAGAATATCGTGTATTATATTCAAATGTCAATTATCTCGAAGGTCTGTTACACAATACTCGCGATACGCTTAAAGTAAGATAAATCAGAGCAATTTATTCGTACACCGTGAAAGTACATCATCGATAACACCATACAGAACTGGTTGCGATACTACACTTGAGTAGGATTAATTTAAACAACGATTATTTGCAACGAGATGAACCTGCATATTCTTCCCACCGCGAACACGTTAACAGATAATTTGTCTACGTTATCTCAAACGTGGTAACCGGGCAAATCGCACACTGTCACACACGTCTTTTTGTATCTGCCGGAAGTGCGTACATGAGCGGGGTTAACCGGGGTGTAATCGTAGAGATTCGTGGGTATTCGATCTACCTCGTGCATACTCGGCGTACCGAGTTCGAACGAACCCAACCGAGGCTCGTTCGCCAATCGCATCGATCCGACGTCCACATCGTTGTCACACAACAGTGTTGTACGTTGCACGTCGTTCCGCTCTTTGGACATCTAGTGTTTTTGAGTACATTTTGGGACCAACCGAACCTGTTCCAATACCTCCGACGTAAGTCATATTTCCGCACGTATTATCACGATAAATCCAACCCGGATTATCATGGGAATTCCTTGGGAAACCTGTGCGAGTCGAGAGCTCACTTGTACTTCAATGCTTCTGTGTCTCCAAGATGGCCGCCGTTTCATGAAAGTTCTCTTATGGCATATGGCTTTGCGACCTGCCGCGCTTCCTGCACGTCTCTCATCGCTTCTTTCCCCTTATCAAGGTCATCAAGGTTGTTGAGCAATGTTTGTTGTCGTTAACGCACGATTTGTTTGCTCGAGAATATTTGTGTATGGTACTTGCAACCTGTTTTCCGAGGTGTTACGATCTCGTCGGGCATCGATTTTGCTGCCCAGCGTGCCCACGCGTATTCGTTTCTCATTTTCATTTCATTTCATCAGTTTTCATTGCGTTTCCGTCCGCGCGAGAGTAGTCGTTGACGGGGACGAGCACTCCATCTCACTTGGAACTCTCAACAAAGCGATTTTGGCGGGATTTCAGCATGGTTTTCGCGCGACAGATGAATTCTATCGATCTTTCAGGGGTCACGTTATGCATATTGCCGGCTGTCGTAATAGAAGAATACGGGATCTCGCGTTAGGATAGGTTCCTTTTTTAAATTTATTCTTGCGAAGTGGGGCTGTACTCTCTCGTACTGCTTGGTGCGCTTTTACGTTGCGACTGCCCACGTTTTGCAGAATTTTTTGAGCTGATGTCTACGTCGTTGTCGAAAAACAGTGTCATACCGCAAGCATCATCCTCACGCTCTTGGATATCGTCCGTCTTCGATTTCATTTGGGACCAAGTGAGCGTGTTTCGCCTTCCTAACGTAAGTACACGCAGACAGGTTCCGGTAGAATTCCATAGTTGTCGATTCTTTCACTTTCCTGGCGTAATTGTTAGCCTCGTATCGATATCTTCTGCCGACTCTACGGTAACATTATATTACAGAGATAGTTCTCGTTTCACCTATGATTGGTGTTTACGCCATAGCATTCTTCGATTTCTTCCAGCCATACTTGTGAGATTTTATTGTTACCAAGATATTCAAAATTCATAACTCCATGTTGGTAATAGAAACTGCTATCGAAAATAAATACGTTTGTTGCATAGTTGAAAAATTCTCTCTGTAATTTGCGTGAAAGCATGTATCGTATTCTTTGTCATTTCATCATATTTGTGTACCATTTCTCCTTTACGAGATAAAGGTTTAATGCATGTTTGGACGTTCTAACGCAGTTAATATAACTTATGTACGATATTTAATACCAACCTGCTACTGTACGGTATGTCCAATTTAATGAAAAATAATCACAAATGACCAAACAATACTTTAAAGCCACTCGTATGTTTTCTGTGTATAACATATAAATATACTAGCGCCAACGATAAGCGTAATTTCATTTGTGCTTCTCAATATAATCACGATCTTCATTTCAGATACATCCCAACGAGATTAAATTAATACTGTAATATGAACTTATAAATTTACGTATTGTGTAAGACTCAATTTTCAGGTCTACTTTACCACATCCACACTTGATTTTTGTTAATGAAAATGTTACTATTTGTTGTAGATGCCACGAAGCAGGAGACGTCACCGTTCTCGTAGCCATTCAAGGACACGCTCGCATTCTGCGGGTTCTCCTCAGCATGATCACAAACGACGGCGCATCGATTACGAGAGTCCACAAAGCAAGGGGACGTATAGGTAAGTCTCACGGGGAAACACATGCATTATATAAACGCAATGTTACGGTGCTGGCTGAGAATACACCAACAATTATTTAATTCCAATACACTACACAACCGAAAAGATTTTGTTTAATAAATCGCTGTAACAATCCTAAAGATGGAGATAGAAGCGAGCGGTACATATGCATTTTATAAAAATCTTACATTCAAATAGTTATCATCATTATGCTCAGAGCTCTAGAACGTTCGATAAAAAATTTAATTGAATCATTACAACGATTAAAACTGTATCCACCGCTATATCGCACAAAAACTCATGCGAAAACGATTAAGAAACCAAGAGTGGGGAACCAGCAAGTGTTGCATCGAGACCAATGCCGTGAGCGGTCTCCCACTCCGAGCAGACCTAGTACGAACAGCCGATAGAGATTCTCCATGAGATCCTTATGGCTGTCAGTCGTGGTTGGTGCGCTCGAGCTTCCGTAGTCTCGCCGGGAGACCTTTTGCCCTTGTGCGTTAAAATTTTTAAGTACGCGAACCGTTCCTGGCTGCCGTAGTCTCGAACAAAACACGAGACATACGTGAGTGCTAATGTGAATTTTATCGCGGTATGATTTCGTTGTAAAGGGAAAACAAACCGTGATACGGTCGAATGGGTAATTAACGAGATGAAAGAGATATACAAAACGAAAAGCTTCGTATCTGATTATAATAAATAACAGTCTGAATTTCTGGCGCTGTATCGGAGAAATTTTACTTCTTCGACGCACTCGCATCTAGAAGAGTTAAATGTTAGTAGTACCGTGTAAATTGAAGCTCTCTTTGGTAAATTACTTTCTTCAACGATCCTCCTCGAACGGATATACTTACAATTGAACGCGCAAACGGTATTAGGAAAGAATCTTTGACGTGCGCGTTTAATTGTACAGAAGTTTTTATTACCGCTGCGCTTTTTAGCTGACCCCGTTTACGTTCTCCGCGTTATATCGGGATCGGACTCCGCGTGCCGCCGTGATTGATAACGCCTTCGTGCTATTTTGTATGCAAGAGAAAATTCTTGGATTTATTATCATCCTCCCGCTGCTACCGCATCGCTATTTACGCGTCGCAATGAATCGCGACTAAGCGATTGCTTTGTTTATTCGGACTTCGATGTCGAGTGAGTTTTCTTTGTATCTCTAAACCTACCACTCGTATACGGTCAACGTCACTATTTGCACGTACGAAATTCATTTCGCAAATGGCAAAGCCGCTTTGATAAGTAAACGAAGCGTGCCAGCAATTACTGATTCGTACGCCACGTGCGCGCATGGCTTGGAAGTAATTCTGCATTCCGACGGTTAAATTAATGACGGCTGCGAAGCCGAGAGGAGTTGAAAAAGCGATCCGACTCGCAATGAATCTCGACGTTGGATCTAGTTTACTTTCGCGGTGGCTCGTCGGCAACCCGGAAAGATTTTACGCATTACGATGTGCGGTAACACGACGATGACGAACGGCATTTTGTAGAAGCTTTAAATTGTCGAGATCGCTTAATTGAAACGCCCTTAGAAGGCAATTGTTATTGCTTTCATTGATTCTCTAACGCCGAGAGTTATTTCTCTGTAACTTTCGAACTGTCCTAGTTTCTTGAAAACGAAATTCCATTCTTCGTGTTTCGTGCATAAAAGGTGGTACTTTTATCAATGTTCAAGATCGAAACGTGGCCGCAAGATTGTATTCTTAATAGCGGTAACGACGATTGTATTAACACTTTCACGTGCCTCGCAATGGAATGTTTGCTAGTAATCGACTTATCTCGACTTTCACGGATTTATTAGTTCCCAGATGACGTTGCATTCAGACGCGATAAATCCATTTGGGAAGTGTACGGAGTTACGATAATTATTTCAGGCAGACAATCGTGATAGCAATTCTCATTTTCTTCTATTCCGTGAGTCATGATTTGCAACGTTAATATACGAAATAATAGCCCCAAATTTGAGATACGACACACGGTACGAGCCCTATCAGCGAGCTAAAAAAAGCATTTGTTTGCGCTTTATTTATCGTGCGTTTCGCACAATCTGGGGCAAATGAATCACGCGACGGCGGTTTAGCGATTAATTAAATCTTCGTGCTTCTTTTCGTTGGTAACGTCGTCACTGCCTTTAAAGTCGGTCTAACGAATAGTTGTAATTTCTCCTTGAATTCGCTTCCTGATCTCGCGGGTCGGTGATTGATCTCATTGCACGCGATGCGATATGGAGCCGTTAAATCTCCGGATTCCTACGAGACGCTGTGCCTTCGCGCAATCATGAATGATAGGGATCCGCGATAAAGACTTCCTGGTTTCTTCCAACTAAGAAAAGTTGCTATCGATCATACGTGGCAGGGAGTAACAAAGACGCAAGGACGAGCTCCAAGTCAGATCTTCGACGATAAAGTCGCCTTTACCACAGATTTGGGCATCGATGCCTCTGGCTAGGTCCTTCATTTTATTTATGCCGATGTCTATAATAACTCCAGCGTATTGAACCTTAGCTTATAAGACCTTTGAAGTCACCATTTTTTACTGAAGGAAAAGAATCGCGGGCAGAGAATCGAATGATAAACTCCTTTGTAAGTTCTTTTTAATTTCAAAGATTGCTCGAGAGAATTTTGTGATGGAATAATAGCGAGCGCGTTAGCAATAAAGAAAAGCAATTACATTTGCAGCGGTACAACAGGAATATCTCTCGACGTAAAGTTGGTTCGATTAATGTGCATGAAATTCGCGAAACTTCTTAATTGGCTTTACGAGTATTCTTTGAAAGATACTCATCTATCGCTCGGTTAATTGAGTCCATTAGCAGTATTAAAGCTTGTAATTTTCACATGGGAAGGCATTCGATACCCATATAAAACGCGCGTGTTCATTGCTAATAAGTTATTTTCCGCCTCATTGAATTCTATCACACAACTACCACGGGAATTGTTTTCAATTTCATTTCGAAATCAATACGTTGATCGTCGCATTTAATTGAACTTGAGTTATCCCATGCACTCTCCGTGTTACCACTTCTCTAATCGAACGACCGTGGTTGTAAAAGGAACTTAATCATAGCCTGCCTCGGTGAAAACTGATCAGGCTTGGAATCTAGGTATTTAGGTCTCGGAGTTAACTATTTTCCGTTATTTCATTTCACTTCATTTCACTTCAGTTGTCTCCTTGTTACTCAGCCGAGGAAGTTTACAAAGCGATTTCGCGTTAACGTGGGAATTTATCACAGCTAATCCGATTCACGCCTTTTCTATCAAGCACACGAGCAATGACTCGATAATTCAAACTCACCAGTAAATGTGTCGCAAACATTGCCCAGGAAAACCAAGACGCTTTATTATTTTTGTCATCGCAATATCTTTCAGTTTCCGATCTGATATCGTTTTGTCGTCGACCCGGACTCCTTTTACGTACTTTACGGATTTGGTACTGATATACTCGATACCGGTTTCTCAAGAATGGCAATTTCCGGTTTAATCGAGACGTGGCGTGAATTTTCAATTCTCGCGTTTTCATCGAATTTTTATTTTTGCCATAAATCTTTCACGATATGAAAAACATTGACCATCCCCTGGACTTGTTCGTCTCGCGATCACTCGAGTTTTTCGCCAGGTTTAAGGATTGACCTTTTTGTGAAAAAGTCCTCAATACTACATATCTCGTCTAACGCGGGATAAGACAATATTTTTTAGATATGAGATTGCAGAAGAAAGAGAAAGGTAACTTCTGATCCTGAACAAAATACAAGTTGACCTTCGGGTCTGATTCGAATTGGTCGTTTCCTTTTCCTCTTTGGTTGCTCTTTAGTATAACGGGGACGTACGTTTGGTCTTAGGTACTAGAAGTACGTTCGGTAATGTCAAACGTGATTTTACAGTTTTGTTCGTTGCGTCGCAGAAGTGGTACGCGACATTTTCTCCGTAGAACGCGTAACGTTTGCCCTCGTGAGCTAACGAGATTTCGCTTGCAAGTCGAGACTTGAAAAATTAAATACACCTGCAACTTGACCGCAACGTAGCATTCGCTAATTTAAGATAACCACGTTCGTCTAACGTACAGATAAAACGTGAAAAATGAAACGTATCCCGTTTCCGCTGCATTCAATTCGTCCGAACGGCATTTTCGTTTCTATTATTAATTTATTTCGTGTGTCTAGTTGAAATGATTAGTCGTAGATGGCGTAGGCGATTCGATAGTATCTGTACTTAAAATAAATATAACTCTACTTAAAATAAGCGAAGCATCGTCCTCGTCGATGATGCGCCGGTGAAATGAGGACTAAGGGGGGTTAAATATAGCTGTAACTGAAAACGATCTCACCCGCGGTAAACACGCGTATACGTATATTGCGATAGGAGGCGTCGGACCGTGTGAAATGAAATGCGTTGATAAATTAATTCCCGAGTTGCATTTAAATTAGCTACCTTCTCGAGTACGCTGACTTGTTCGCGAGACGGAAAATCGCCAAATGTTATGTACCGTCTGATTTACTCTATCGTTTCGAGTGTCCGAAGGAAACAGTGATCTATTCGCACGTCCCAGAGATTACGAAACTGTTCAATTACAATTCAGGTCGCAAGACGGACGGAAGTTAAAGGATGCGGGTCCTCTACGTCGCCCTTGCTTCCTGGATGCCGAGGTACAGTATGACTGAAACTCCCGTTGAAAAACAAAAAAAAAAGATAAAAACAATAACGCTTTATAAACCGGTCGTAAATACGGCTATGTTAACAAAACCTCCATGGACGCAAACTATAAAGAACGTTCGAAGTTAATTGAAAGATGTAGTCATCCAAAAAAATTGATTTGTAACACAATTAACCTAATCACGATTAATATGTCCGACGTTAAGATCCTTAATGTGTCGGGGTCTGACGAACATCCGTGTGATTTATCGCGATGCTGACCCTCGCGAAGGTGACGCAGAGCAGAAAATGTGATCAGCAGAATGTTGGAAAGAGATGTTGTTTGTTTCCTGCAACGATCCTTTTTTCTTGGCATGAGAGATTGCCGATGGTGGGAGGTAGCGTTGCGGGTAAAGGGTGGTCTTTTGCGCATAATCCCATGACCTCTTTAGCGTGGGAATCCGTCGAAAAGGATATACCGCGTGCTATCAATTCCGAATTCTCATCGGAGTTTCGAAGGCCCTTGGACGAGCTCCAAGGCACGGGCGGGCGGGCGTGCTAGCTGGAGAAGCTGGAAGCTCCATCTACCTTTTTGCGACGATCTTTATTGGCGTGGTATCCTTCCATCGCGAGCAGTCGGTCGCGTTTCTTGCACATTGGTCACGAAGTGATTTACATCCAAAGCGATATCCGGACTGATAATTGCGAAACAGTTTGACGCGGACGGACGTCTCCGTAGTTTCTTCCAAAATACTCGGATCAGTGCCGATTATCGTGTCGTAGCGAATGCGCGTCCAGTGCTTGCCTCTCTTTTTCTTTACGGGATATAAATGGTGACCGGTTGTATTAACAGACGCCAAGATTTGTTTATGGTTTGTATTTCATTAGCGTACCGTTACCGCTCATCTGCGGTTCCGAGTTAGCGCGCAAGAGGGCTGGATGATTCTCGTGTTTGTCGCACGCGATATCGGAAGGTCCGTTACGCGAAACATGTAGATTAAAGGATTCGTAGAATTTTCTGCCTCGTGGCTTGGCGGCACGGTAAGGTTTATCCAATGTAATTGAATGGCATTCGAAACGTTATTCACTTACAGATCTCGACGACTTCCTTCGCGTGAGTCATACCGGCGTGCCGCGGTCGAAATTTTCGGACCTTTTTTGTCGCGAGCTTCTTCCTTTCGCATCAACAATGATAAGTTTTATCTACGTCTATTTTAGAAACGTGTGGTTAAAATAGAACGCGATACGATGTTCAGGGATGTGCAGAAAAGAGACTCGACGAGTATTTGTACATTGTAATAGGGTAGATAACGTGCTGGAATTAGTAGGATAAACAGTTTTAAATCGTCGACCTTGAAATACGGATTAAAGAATTTCTATCGCGGTTGGCTTAACGAAGACATTGCAGAATACGTCAACGAATACTCTTGAGCGAAATGGGCTATTTGAAGCCAGACAGTTAAGTAGGTCAACTCACTGTTGCTCTGAAATACTCGGACATTTTATGTAGCACACAGCCTAAGCTCAATTCTCAGTTAGCACGGCTATAAATTGTGTGTACGACACGTTAAATGGCGTTTCAAGTAACAACACAATCAACCCTATTGTATTCCTCTCATTGCACTGTTCTTTTTTTCTTTCTTTCCCGTTAGCCTTGCACTCGTTTCTCTACTTTCAACGGTGCAACCATTACTTCTGGAATATGTTTCTGAAAACTTTCCAAGTAAAACCTCGATATCGCGTTACAAAACATGCTATTTATGGGCGCCTACATCCATACTAATCTATAAATCGTGGAGACACCATTTCATCCGTCGTAGTTCTGGGGATCGTTACCAACGTCGTTGCGTTGATAACTTTTCTGGCCGTTCGGAAAAGGAATAACAGCCGTGTATCGTGCGATAATGAGTTATTTGTGTAATTTCAGCGGCGAGCGCGTGCTGAGGTCCCGTCAGCACGAGAGGGGTACGAGTCAGGAGCGCCGGTACAAGCGGAGCCATCGGCGATCACCGAGCAGCGGACGACAGCACGGTCACCGTGATCGTGACCGCGATCGTGCCCACGTAGCGCACCCTACCTCGTCCCGTCGTGCAAGGATCCATCGGCACCATGGTTCGTCGTCGCCGAGCCAGGAGCGACATCGTCATCGCACACCGTCGTCTAGAAGTCAGGTGAGTCCGAGGGTGTCGACAACCGTTAATATAGTTACACGCCGGCCGTCCACTATTCATACGGCGCTAGATTCTAACGATCGAATGCCATAAGAACGATCGCATTCTTGGTCCGTACAAACCCCACCAAAACCCATTCCCTTGCGATCATGTAAACACCGGCAGGTGTTTGCGTACTCTTTCGGTCGATTCGTATTAATTGCTATTCCTATGCGCTCGAAATAGTCACGAAAATGAGTTACGTTTACCACTTGGATCGAGCTTACTCTAACTGGACGTTTAAGCTCCCCTTCCGCGATTTTCATAGTTTTTTTTAGTTTCGCTTTCAAACGACGTAAATAGCTTTCGCCAAATACCTCGATATTATTTCCACTTTCCGCAGTCATTGTCGTCGTATTCGAAGAACGATATCCGTTAGGTCACGGTTATTCCTTCTTTCCGAACCTTCGAGATAGGAGATTGCGGTGTGACGTGTATTACGTTGATATAAATACGCTGCTAATCCGAACTTCGGCGCGAAAGGCAAAGGAAAAAAAAAAGAAACGATCGACCGGGTCATTATAAAGGGGAATGAAGAAGAGAGAAAACGAGCAGAAAAGATAAGAGCATCGGTACGTGCCACAGAACGGGATCAGTCTTCTGGAGAAGCTCGCGAACCAACGGGTACGGCGCGTGTACCCAGAGCGAATGCCGATGATTCTTCTTTCTTACCCGGCGTCGGCTATTTTCGACCGGCGACTATTTTCGAGGGGGACTCGTCACGCGGTTTCGCCGCGGTTTTAGTGCGAGTTTGCGCCAGATGGCCAGTGCAACATCGTCCGCACCGTCGCCGGGAAACGTACCGGCAGGCAAGCCGGCTCGCCGGAAGCTGAGATCCGTGCACCAAGTGTCAGGGAAATCTCCTCGTTCGCGAGGATTTTCAGGAAACCCGTACTGAGCGTGATATCAGCCAGCGTCCAAGAATTACACGTGCCACCGACGAGTCACGGGGGAGCAACGCCCGAGTCAACCACGCGCGGAGAGAAAATAAAGATCGTCACCCGAATGGCGATAATCTTCACTTTCGTCTGTGAAAAAGTTTTCACGAGTAGTAAGGCTCTGAAACTGAGGCGACGACACCATTGCGAGGAAAAGGAGAGAACGTCGTCGCGATATTTGGACGTCGTGATTTAAGGTAACTCGAACCACGCACTGTACCCGTGGTTCATCTAGAAATCATACCACCAACATCCCAGCGGTGACCCAGAATCGATCAACCTGGATTTAGAAATACGCGTTGCTCTTGGCAAGATGCATCCGTGAAAGTGGTACGGAGTATCCCAGAACTCGAAATTGCTTCGCGCAGAGTACACCTTCACCCTGGATCCTGGGGCCTGGACCATGCGCGGCGTCGGCGGCTTGGCCGACGGTGGACCACCCTCGGCTTCGTCGCCGTCGTCGATCGGTGAGCAGGAATTGAGCCTGTTGATACCGGGAAGTGTCTCTTGGTGGCCGAGACACGGCTGGGAGCCATGGCTGCAACGTAGCGTGCCCGAAGCCGTCCGGGAGTTCGATGCAAAGCTAGACGTCACCCCCGAGTCCAATGACACATCGGCCTCCGAGGTAGCATGAACGAAACCAGATTTCTGTATGACGGTGATCCTCACGGGGATCCTGGGAGTGTTTGCATTACTCGTGTGTGATCGTGCCCCCTATCATCGTGTTTTTCGTGTCAGATCTAATCTTGGATACGTTCGAGTTTCGAAATGCGTGAGTCCAGCCTTGGGTATGATTCTCGCCATTCATGGGTAATCTTGCTACTACTCGCATCGCTGTATTCTTGATCGAGAAGCGTTACTCGGAACTCTTGAATCTCGTCAATGGACGACTGTTACCGCATCCAGAATTTATGACTAATCAAGAGCTTAATCGTATATATCAACTATTACTCACAAAACGACGACACATTAACAAATATCGGGATGAAACGTACCTAAGCCTGAACTCACTCTAACGCGCGAATCGCCTACGCATGTACTTATTTCCATTGGCCCCTTGCCACGCAGTAGCAACGGTGACGCGAAGCGAGGGGACAATCTAGCAAGCACTAGTTAGCTAGGTACTCGCCTTAACATTTAAACGCGGCGCCCTGACTACGACTAAGACGACGACGACGACGAGGACGACGACGAGGAGTCGTTCTCATCTCATGAGACGATCGTGGCGCACGCGTTTCACGCTTGTGAGTTATATTTGGCATGGTCGTACGCACAAGCGGCAAGCGAAGAACATGGTACACGAGTGGGACATGTACGCTATCATTCTTCTCCTTTTCTTCTTTTCTACTACACTTTTCCTTTCTCTCTTGATTCTATTTAATATATTCAATCCAACGGCGGAGGCCAAGCTTGCATAATGTTTTACAAGCGACAATGAAAGCGTAACGAATGAGAAAAAAAAACGTGACACGCTCCTCGCGTACGAGAGAAAACTTGTTATTCACGTTATCTTGACGGCGGCGATCCACCGAGATCAACGATACCGATTAACGTTAAACGAGAGACGCGATTGATTGAAATCTATCGACGAGTAAAGAGAAAGAGGGTGAGATAGAGAGAGAGAGAGAGAGAAAGATGGAAATGAAAATGAAATGAATAGCGTGATGAGCAAGGTGCGATATTATCGATAATACGAACGGTTTCTGGTGAATCCAAGCGTGTGCCGTGTGCGCTGTGAACCATATATCTTCATGAATTATCTTCTCTCTTAAATTCAAATCTGTTTTGCAAATGTCTTCGGAGTCCACTGTAACGTGGTTACGTCACGAGCATTGTCCTCTTCAATCCTAATAACAAAACTGAATCGACGTATCGATGATCGTGGATCACGTAATAGGATCCCTTCGATGTAAGAGCATTCGTTCATCGTCAACGGTCTAACTCGGTCGTATTTAAATCACTCTTCTCTAGAAGAAGTGTCCGGGTATACGACATCTCGATCGTTCCACGGTGCCAAAAAATTTTCTCAGCCTCTGTCAGAAGCGTACGTGGGTGCTCGTAGGTAAATAGCGTGTGAACTGCGTCGCTATTTTCCAAACTCCGTGTATTTATACCGATACTCGGATTTGAGGATAATCTACGACATCTCTTACTCCGATATCGCCGAATCCGCGACCTTGAAGACAACCCAACATTTATTAATAGAACGGGAGTCCACGAACCCGCCCACCGATGCGCTAACCAACTGCTAGTGTTCTAGCCGAGCTTCTAAGAGTCTAGGATTTATAATCGGTCCTCCGATAGTCTGTTTTCACGATCATCGTCGTGAGTGACCATCCGATCAAAATTAATCTTCCGCGCTGACGGCACTAAAGCGACTCGACGAAGAGGATCTTCTTTTTTTCCACCACGTCGTTATTCGCGAAATACTGTTCACGTCATTGCTCTCGATTCCTGTGACAAACGGTGGTCCGGGGAAGCGGAGTTCGTCGGATCTTGACACTATCGTTGTTTCCTCGTCCGTGTTTAGAAATAATCGCAACGTTTCTAACCATCGATCGTTATTTACAAATACTCTCACTGCTGCATTGTACATTAAACTGCAGTGAAGCGATTGCACTTAAATTCACGTCATTCAACATTTCCAACGTCGACGGAGGATCGCGTGCATAACTTTCTTAAATTTGCCGCACGCTCGATTCCCAACGGTACGGTGCGATATCTCAGACCGATTAATTAGCCCCACGTTCGAGTTATCTGTTCTAATTAAACGATACTCCCGTCACCGATAGATCGGAATTTCATCGCGAAGCCGCACACCACCTAGCCAGTGCTCCCGTTTGAACTGGCGTAGCTGCGATTTCGTAATTTCTATATGTGTCAAGGTGCGAAAGCACGGCGCGATGCACGCGAACACATTTCGCGCGCGTTTCGTCGTTTCCTCGTAACGCGTGTGACCCCCCGTCGTGTGAAGCTGTACGCGGCGAACTTTCCAACGACCTCTCCATGCACCAGGAAGCACAACGTTGCCAAGCACGATCCTTAGAGCGTACCGAACTTCACCATTCCGAATAAGCGCGAGGGACAATTTACGTAATATCGCTCGGTCTTTCTTCCTCCTGTTTCTCTCGTTCTCTTTCGTTCTTCCACCTGCCACTTCCTCCCCCTTCGATCACCCCTCTATTTCTATCTCTCTGTCTCTCTCTCTGAGAATAAAAGAGAGAGAGAGAGAGAGAGGGTTAGAGGAGGAGGACGAATCCGTTGGAGCGAAGCTCACCACCGCTCCTCGGTATTTTTAGTGCGACGAGAGTATTTGGCGGGGCGTACCGATTCGCCTCCTCGTCTTCGTGAACGGTCGACGTTGGCCGTCGTCTCCGTGACCGCCGTCGTGGTCGTGTAGTTTAGTGCCTTCACTGGCGTCCCTCTTGCGCGATCGAGATGTTCGCGCCTCCTTGGTGGTGCACCTGCAAGGAGATGCAGTGAAAGCACTTGATCATCCCTCCTCCCCCCCAACGAACTGCATGGATTATTTCTCTTCGTGGATCGTACGCATTTCTTCGTGGTCAACGTGTGATTCGCCGTACCGAGGCGTAAACATATTTCGTAGCTCGGATATGTCACGCTGAGGACACTGGGCAAGGTCTGCCAGAACGATCTTGAACGCTTTTGAGTCAAGGATTTAACAAGAAGTCATCCAGCGCCAAAGCTGAAACGAGGAGGAATACGCAATTCGCGATACGACCAGTTCACCGTTTGCGAGACGAATCATAATATTTATGAGATTGCGGCCGAAGCGGAATACGATATATCGTGTATTTATCTCGAACCATGAAATTCGTTTTCACGATCAGCCGAAGTCTTAGATATCGTTGAAAATAGTATGCCTGTACTTCGGATTTGAGGTACTGGCAGATAACGCGCTGCTCTTGAGAGAGCGAGAGAGACTCTCGACGATCTGCGGATTATTTAATTAGCCACCTCGATGTTCATCTTCGCGCCTCGCGACAACATGTCGTCGTCTCGTCAGGGTTCGACGGGTCGGCGAAATCGTTACTCGCGTTCATCTACGACAGCGAGCGTGACGCAGTTGCTGAGCGATTCCTGCTCGAGTCTTCTACAACGGCTGACCACCAGAGTACGCGGTACGTCCGCGTTGACCGACCATCGTTTCCTCAATCCAACTGCCACCAGGCGTTCGTCCATCGTCGCTCAACCGAACAACGCCAGAAATCGTTTGGAGGATAAATACGCCACTGTACTGGACAAATATTCCAGCAAGAAACGTCACGATTACGCGGACCACGTCGTCGCCGATTATCCGCGCAATCTGGAACGCGACCACAGTTATTACCGACGCGAAGACAGCCCGTTCGTTCGCGACGAAAAGACTTTGGAGCCTTCGATGACGCGTTCCGTCGTCAAAAGTCCTGCCAACGTGGTGCTGTCCGAGAAGGCCTATCCTTACGTAAGGTCACCCACTGGCAAAGACACCAAGCGTGAGAAAACTCCGGCCTACCGTAGAATGGATAAACAAACGTTGCTAAACTCGGACGCTTACCGACGATACGGCAGACACAAATCGGGACACGCGGAGACCCGCACCCGTAAAGTTAGACCCCATCGAAGTGGCAAGAGCGAACAATTGGAAGGATACTCGACCGCCCTGAGAGCGGCACGACCGATGAAGGTTGCCCCGCTGACATCCGCGACGAAGAACGAAACCACCGTGGATCCGGACAAAACGCCGACCAGTACCAATTGCGAGAGCGCCGTTGACGCTCCGCAGACCGTCGTTTCCGAGGACAACGACGATCCCGCCATCTCCGAGAGGGTCGCTAAGCGCAAAGAGATTCAAAGCTTGATCATGAAGTACGCCGCCATGGAGGACACTTACACCCAACTGGCGGCTGGTGTCCAGGCGAAAACGCAGCCGACCACCGCGGAGATCATCGCCAGCAAGTATAGGAAGAGCACCAATCAGAACGACCGGAAAGACGCCACGAAGAGCGCGTTAGTCTCGGCCGCGAGTGTCGTTAACAGCGCGGACGCGATCCCCGACACGATTGTAAGTTGTCGAACCGCGCACTAGCTTCCGCGATCCGCCGATTCGGGCGGTGGGTGATGTTTTTTCCATTTAGCAGTGCGTGTCCCGTTGCTGTTGCCCCCGTTGCCTCCTCTTTTGATGTGTGTGGCTGTTTTGCGTATGACTCGTTGATTCCCTTTCCAACCACCTGTGAGTACCGTTCAGGTACTTTCCCCTCGTATCCCGCAAGAGTGCGCAGTAAAATGGCGCGGCTGGATGCGCTCATCGGGATCTACTAACGAAATCGCAACCCTCCGTCATGTACCTCTACGCCTGCCGCTAAACACCGCACGCTTGCCGTGAGAGAATTCCACGTTGGGGATGATTCGAGCTATCTTATCGAGAGTCGAGTGTGTCCCCGGCTATTACGATTTCGTGCGGTCGGCGCGCCGTGAGATTACGATCAGCGGTGAGCGTTTGTTCAATTCGTTACGGCGTGGAGTTTTGGAAAATTATTATTAGTCTCCGTTGATTTTTTTTGTCTCCAGCTTTTTTTTTTTTTTTGAGATGTTTGTTTAAACAAGCATCGAGGTGGGATATATTTTTAAGTATAAACGTTTGAGGTACTTGGTAACTCATTTTTGTGCCACGCTTCATGGTGTTTAAATGGAGTGTAGGACTCGTGAACTCATAAATTTAATCCATTTTTTGACCGGGCGATGATAAAATTTGCCAGGGAACAACCGAAAGAGTACCGTAGTCCTGCTTTTTCTTCCGAAATTATTCGCTGAAACCCCTACGTGTTCAAAAAACGATAGGCGATCGATAATGAATATGTGTTGAGGTCGGTTCGCGCTTTACCGAAAAATCGATAAGGTAGGCTCGAAATGCCGATCGATCGGTTGGCGCTGACGCGATGGTTCTGCGTCGCGATGATCGATCGCTGCGATCGATCATCGTGGGGCGACCATTTAGCGCACTCACGTAAGTACTCGAAGTTTCTGCAAACGATTAACGTTTAACAATATGACCTCTCCGAACGTGTTAGAAACGAATAACTGAATACAAGCACTCGAAAGAAGCTGTCCGACGGCCATTTCCTCGCTCTTCGTTCTCCAATGATTACTTCTTATTTACCCATTTCTAGACAGTCCGTAGAAAAAAAAAGGAACTACCGAAACGAAATTCTATTTTCACGCCGTAATCTGAGAAAAGAATTGCATGTACATTGTGTCTCGTCCGTATAATCGTCGTGCATTGTTTTATCCGCGATTTTGTACACGCATATACGCACGTAATATTACCTCTCTCTCTCTGCTTTTTTTCTACCTACCTTCGTACGTTCAGAGATCTAATATTAATAACATTCATTGTCCATACGCGATACGTGTGAAAATAGTAGAGTCGCGCGCGTGTTGAGACGGCTCCTTCGAGGCAATCAATCAATAATATTATACCGAGTCTAACACGAGTAAAACTAGTACAGGAAAAAAAGCCAATATCTGAACATAAAAAAAAGTAAGAGGTAAATGAATGAAAGCAAATAAAAAAAAAATAAAAAAAAATGAAAAGTTCGCTTTGTGCCGATGGTAAATTCGTAACCACAACTTTCTGACTTGGCAAACCATTTTGCCCTCTCCCCTTTCTCTCTGATTGTTGGGTTACCATCTCCGTTGTAATGGAATGGAATGGAATGGAAATGGATATGGCACACGGATTGGTCACTATGGTCGCCTGGGCGCTCGGATCGGGTGGTTCGATGATGACGATGACGATGATCTATCCCCCTTCTTCCCCCCCATCGACACACTCGTACGTTCGTCCGTGCTTACACACGTCCTCTGCCGCGTGTTACACGGGTCTCCGCCTTTATTGTGGTGGTGGTGGATGACGATGCGTGGCGATTTGTTGACGCGCCGGCTCTGGATGATGGATGTCGTTCTACTGATGGATCGCGACATCGCAACGACGACGACTCCCGTGGCCGCCAACTACGCGAACGACCTGGGAATTCAACAACGTCCGATGGTACACCGCTCCCTTTCGACAACCATCACGAAACCAAAACTCTGGGACCACTGATCGACACGGGCGTCGATCCGGACACCAAACGGTGCTCTTCTACACTTAATGGGTCCTCCTTTGGCACGCGCCGTTGATACCGATTCCACCGGCCCATGCGTAGAGCCCACGACCGCCCTCCGTCGAGGACGACGAAGACGGCCACCTTGTTTACCAATCCGGCGACATCCTGGCAAATAGATGTTCGTGAATACGTGAATACACTCATTGTAGTAGATTTAAGCAAGCCTGAGATCGATTGATTGATCGATCGATCGGACGGTTACCTACGGTATCTGCCCATAGTCTCTCTCTGTTTCTCGCTCTCATTTCTCCGTAAATCTCTCCGTCTCTCTTTCTCCACCTTTATCTTCTGTTACAAATCCCCTTCGAGTCCACTTCGTGTTACGAGCAGTCAGTCTTCCCCTGGTCATTTTTTTCCTTTTTCGTTTTCTATCTCCGCGTTGCCCGACGGGATTTCGACTCGGGTGTAAATCGTTCGATGCGAGCCTCTCTCGTGTCGTCCCTTCCTGTTTTTTTTTACATCTCTCTATCGATGTCTCTCCGCTATTCTTTATTCTGTCATTCTTCTCTCACTCTTTCTTTTCCCCCCGTTTCTATTACTCTTCTTCCCGCCTATTTCGTAGGCATTTTATATCGTGAAACATTATTATACACCAACCGCAGAACAATACTTGACGCGCGTATCACGTTACCCACGTTAGTCGAGGTTCAGTCGATCCTTTCCACTGAGCAACGTTTTGTTCAGTGTATACATGCACTCGTGTGCATATATACATACGGATACAGTTGCGCAAAAAAAAAATGTATAGTTACTCAGAAATGCTACGTAGAAAGAACGCAGCCTGGTCGAGAAAACTTCCTCCTCCCCGATAATGTCTTTTCAGATGCCGAAATGCTTTTCCTATCTCGCGCTGAACCGGAATTCTGACCAAAAAAAGAATCGGTTTTAGTCTCTTCCTGCCTGTCTCTATATTGTACAATTTATTCCAGAAACAAAAGGGGGGGCCGCAATAATTTTTGGTACATTTTAAAATCACGGAGAAAGCTCGTCACCTCGACGATGATTATCGGGAAGTTGCGCAAATTCTTCCTCGTCCTTCATGATACGTGCACCCATATCGTTGCTGAAGGTGAAGGTGGACGAGAGACAGAGAGACGAAGGAAGGGGGAGACATAAAAGGGGGGCTACGCTTGCGCTATCTCCTCGATACGTCTTCTTCGGGATGGCGTGTTCTCTCTTTCTCTCTCTCTCTCTCTCTTTCTCTCTTTATTAAAGTACACTCGCGAGGACATCCGGCATTTACTCTCATCGTCCTGACAATTTTTCTCGCTTCCTCAGTGTCGTCAACCTGGCTTTTCGTCCGTCCCACTCTGCTTTTCTCCCACGCGTCTTGTTTTTTTTTAATTCTAAATAAAAGAGAAGCTGAAAAGTGAACTACATTCGAGATACCGGGACGCACAATCAGGACCGATAGTTAATGCCGTGTCCCGCGCTCTACCGTTTAACGGTTAGGGTTACTACCTCGGCCTCTAGGAGAGCAGCAGTCCCGATTGATATCGAGCTCTATGATACCGTTTTTCACTATTACCATACGTCCGTTCACGACACTGCGTACCGAACGATCGGCCGCACGCCCATACGGAAGTTTCGCCCCCGTTTCTTCTCGTTTCGCGAGTGTCGCCGTTGGCCGCGCGTCCTCGCACTTCGTGGGAGGCCTTATTCCCTTATCTAGAGACTGACTTAGCCGGCCATACGGGTCGGGGGGAGGGGGGGCATATCTTGAAGGTGAGCAGGAGGGTGCCCCAATGATCGAACGGATAACGCGGACGAGAACCTTCCGTGGGTGTGAGGCCTTTAATCTACCGGACACTTACCCAGCTTTTTACATTGCAGATAAAGTACTGGCCACCCTAGGAGAGGGTACTTTCGGAAAAGTTGTCAAGGTTAAGGATTTGCAAATGTAAGTGCCAGCTCACGTAACAAATACGTAGGTAATCTACCTCCCGACTGCGCTTACACTACTTCTGCCTCTCATCACGCATATCTTTCTCCAATTTGACTCTGTCGCTCTTTTTCTATTTCCTACGTGTACCGAGGAAAACTCCTGAAGGTGCGTGGCGCGACTCAAGTTGTGGCGAGGTCAAAAATAGCCATGCGGCTCTGTCACAAAATGACGCGCGAGTAGTCGCAATAATAGGATGGCCTTGCACTTTGTTTTACGGGCCAGGCATCTTCGACGACCGCCACGGGCGAATTACATTTCGCGATGCGCGCGGAATTACGCCGAAATCGGCGAAGGGCCCGCGATTTTTCAACGCTTTCGATTAACGGCCTATGCCACGTTACCATGCTTTCCGCAGTTTCTTTGAGAATATCGGATTTGGGTATTTTCCAATTTTATTATTCGCTAGGTTGTCTGACCGCGGTGAAATGATTTTCAGGGATCACGTGATGGCATTGAAAATCATAAAAAATGTAGAGAAGTACAGGGAAGCTGCTAAACTAGAGATTAACGCTTTAGAGAAAATCGCAACGAAGGATCCGGATGGCGAACAGTTAGTATCTCGAACTTTATATTTGTTAAGGCATTCGTTGCGTACGTCTTGGATCTTTGTTAACATTACTTTTCGTGCTTTAGTTTATGCGTAAAAATGCTTGACTGGTTCAACTATCACGGACACATGTGCATCGCCTTCGAGATGCTTGGCCTCAGCGTATTTGATTTCCTGGTACGTATGATTTTTGTTGCCCGCGAAACGAAATACCACACGATGCGTAACGCGTTACTATGTTACCCTGTGTTTGTAGAGAGAGAATAGTTATCAGCCTTATCCATTGGAACACGTTAGGCACATGGGATATCAGCTTTGCTATGCCGTCAAATTCCTACACGATAATAAACTCACGCACACCGATCTGAAACCTGAAAACATATTGTTTGTAGATTCTGATTATGAAACTATATACAATAGTAAAAAGGTGAGCCAGGTAATGAAATCGAATTTATCTTATACCATTGCGTATATCACTAAAGTGGTTTAAGTATAGCTTTTCTTTCTTTTCAAGCGGAGGGATATCAGGCGCGTGAAACGAACCGACATAAGACTCATCGACTTCGGTAGCGCTACGTTCGATCACGAACATCACAGCACAATCGTCAGTACGAGACATTATAGAGCACCCGAAGTAATTTTAGGTAAGCGTACTTTAAAGGCATACGCTTGATGCGCGACGACCAAGAGACTGATTGATTATTTTCCTCAGAATTAGGATGGTCTCAGCCTTGTGACGTATGGTCCATCGGCTGTATCCTTTTCGAACTGTACCTGGGTATCACGTTATTCCAAACGCACGACAACCGCGAGCACCTGGCGATGATGGAGCGTATACTTGGCACTATTCCACATCGCATGGCTCGCAAGACTAAGACCAAGTACTTTTACCACGGAAAATTGGATTGGGATGACAAGAGCTCTGCCGGAAGATATGTCCGAGACAATTGCAAACCTTTTCATGTGAGTATTAGTCATTATTTTTGTAATTCTTGGTACCGAGGGGCATGTAGAATAACGCGTTGGATGACTTTTTGCATACGTTTAGCGCTATTTGCTTTCGGATGACGAGGAACATCGGCAGCTGTTCGATGTCATCCAGAAAATGTTGGAATACGAGCCATCGCAAAGGATATCACTAAAGGATGCGTTGGTGCATCCTTTCTTCGATGCCTTGCCCGCGCATCAACGATTGCCAGACCTTCGAGCAGCCGGTGACGCTCAACAATCTCACGAACGATCACACTCGCTCTCACGATGAAGCTAGGAAAGGGACCGATCTCCGTGCTGGACAGACACTCCATTGTCAACGACACTACTGCCCTACGTCACTATCCTTGCATCCTTAGGTCTTACGAACCCATGTCTTTTTCGGAATCACAAGATTCGATGACGTAACACGAGACTTAAGAGACAAAATCAAGGAATGACAGAAAACGTACGCATTCTCGTTCATAGGAATTATTGAAATTCGATAAGGGTATCAATAATGTCGGCTGAACTTTGAATGATCGTTTATTACAACGCAAAGCAAGAGCAGTAGTGCGATGGTGCTGTGGAACTTGGAGTCAGTAGAGCGAATTCTATAACGTATGGCCAGGATCTTGACATCCACGCTCTCGTCCCGGTCTACAAATATTGAAATCAATTTGGCTTATTGACGAGGTCCCTGTTACTGGCGCTCAAATGCCAGTGTGTCTGCTCAGTGTAGCGTAACAGAGTCCCATATTGTAAACATTTTCTAAATGCTCTTCTGTACATTTTATCCTTTAATTTTATTACGATGTTATTATGCAACAAAGTTTGGAGTAAAGATGGGTCGCAGTTTATACTCTCGTTTGTTGTAGATTGATGATCATGGCGTGTTTTAGTAGTAAGAGAATCAGATTAGCGTTAAGATAGTAGATATTTGCGTATGTGTTGACGTAATTGAGATACAAAGGAGAGAAAGTGAGAGCGAGAAAGAGGGAGGGAGTGTGTGAGAAACTCAACGAACGCCAATTAATCGTCGTTAAGTATATATATGTTAACATTCTAAGAGGCATAAGGATACATAATTATTTTAGAAAATACTGTCTACATATTCTTTTTCAATATGTGGGTAAAGCTAACCTGAATTTTTGTTTCCAATTATGTGCATAGCTGAATTCAATTGTCCCGTGTGGCAAGCTATAATGTGTGTTTTAAGTTTCTGCCCATACGATGGTTACGGAAAGACCGGACGCTATATTTTCTAAACGCCAGTGACGAATGTCCCGTGTGCATCGCGTATTTAACCATTTCGATGCTGTACGCGCTGGCTGAAAAGTACTATTTTTGGTCGCTCGAAGCTGACCGAATCCAACAGCGATTTACGAAAATTTATATTGATTAACTGAAGATGAAATAGGGTTGTAGATAATTTTTTGGTTTTCATTTTCTATCCGCACCAAGTATTTAAAATCAACATCGGATTTTAATTGGTCGTTAGCTGTAAAGTGCGCGCAAGCAAAGCTAGTTACGGCTTGAATTTGCGTCTCTACCCTATTTTCTTTTGATAGGAAAACGTATCATTGAATTACAAAATTGTGTCATTCATGTGCGGCTTGTTTACCTTTAGTTCTTATACATACGATGCGACAGAAGTTACATCTGCTGCTCGTACAAAAAGAATGAGCGCCGAAAGTGCTGTTTCGAGTAGCAATAAACAACATTTCTTTCAAATAATCGTCGCAAATTTATTCTTTCAACCAGTAAGTCAAACTTCATCCCAGTTACTTAAAAACGACGCTATTTGGTAGTAAGTTATATTACATAATATATTCGCATAGATTTTTTGTTTACATTCAGACCGGCACACGTTCACACTCACACGTACGAAAAACTCTAAATGGGTAAGTCTGCTCAACAGGCTTTTACAATACCATGCCAAACAATAAAAATAAACGCCATTAAAATTGTCGCAGTGCAGAGTACACCTAATATGCGTGTACTCTACATACTCCTGAAAAGATTAAAGCTTTACAAATCTGATAAAGAAGAACTATAATTTAGGCCATGGGTACACCGGAGGTACCGATGATGTGTACGATGGATCGTAGAGCTGCGCCTTGATGAATTCTTCGTAATCTTCAGGCTCTGGATGGACCGATGCAAGGCCTGTAACAACAGGAAGATAATTAAAAAGAAATTCTAGAACACACATAGATCAGTATATACGGATAAAAGAGATATTCGCTTACAATTTTCATAAGCGTACTTCATAACCTCAGTCGCTATCGCCAACGAACACTTCTGGATATCGTTCAGTGGTGGATACAGATTTCCGTTCTCCAAGTCTTCCTCGGACACTATATTGGATAGTACCCTCGAAGAAATAAGGAATGTTTCTTCGGGAATTGTACGCATTCCCGCACATATCGCGGCCAACGCGATTCCAGGGAAAATGTAGCTATTATTACCCTGACCCGGGTAGAAAGTTTTACCCTTGTACGTTACTGGTGGGAAGGGTGACCCGCTTGCAAATATGCATCTTCCCTGTATAAATATTTTATTAATGGAAAATACATTTAATCTAACAGATTATAAAATGATTGACTTACCTCTGTCGCAGTGTACGCTTCCTCCGCAGTACATTCCGCTTTGCTCGTTGGGTTACTTAGGGCGAAAATTACTGGCCTTTTGTTATTCTTTCCCATCTCCTGCAATATCTCCGCAGTGAAGGCACCGCCAACGGCTGCAGCGCCGATGAGAACCGTAGGCTTTGCTGTTTTCACCACCTCCAATAACGTATCTATAGGCTGATCTTCGCGAGCGAATCGCATTTTGTGTTCCGTCAATCCACCACTAGGACGGTTCTTGACTATTAGACCCTTCGAGTCTACCATCCAAATTTTACTCTTGGCCTCTTCTTTGCTAACACCCTCTCTTTCCATCGCCATAACGCACAACCACGCAATACCTAACGAAGCCTGCAACCAAAAACCGCATACATGTTAATTCGCGGGAACGGTGCGTATATTTGTCATCGTAGTCGGCATATTTTTCTTTTAATTTTAACATTACCTCTCCAGCACCCTGGAAAACGATCCTGTTTTCCGAAAGTTTCGTATGCGTCACGCGGAGTGACGCAAATAGGCCAGAGACGGCAACGGAAGCGGTTCCTTGGATATCATCGTTGAAGGTACAGTAATCGTTGCGATATTTATTGAGTAACCTGAATGCATTAGCATTTCCAAAATCTTCGAATTGAATCAAAGTATTCTGACCGTATCGCTTCACGACAGCGCACATGAATTCGTCCAGGAACTCGTCGTACTCCGGACCGGTGAAACGTTTATGCCTGTGGCCGATGTAAAGAGGATCGTCCAACAGCGACTGTAAGTACAAATCCATATGCAATATGATTTTGGTCTAATATATTTTAGAGTGACGTTTTTAACACGTTTATTGATGAGTATAAATATTTCATGCTAAACTAGCTCACGATCACCTCCACAATGGGGGCAGTGATTCTTTTTATATAAGAACAATGTTTCACCTTCGCCGTATACAGTTTTTATAAGCACTACTAACACTGACAGGGTTGCAGTTACAGCTAAAAAATGTGATTAATGCACCGATGCACCTTACCTGGGTATTAGTACCAACGTCCAACGTAATAGGCAAACACTGGTGTGGTTTAATCCCAGCCAGGGCAGTGTACAAAGACAATTTTCCAATTGGTATTCCCATTCCGTTGGCTCCCAAATCGCCTAACCCAAGTATTCTCTCGCCATCCGTAACGACGACGGCTCGTACATCGTGCTCGGGCCAATTTTTCAAAACGTCATACACGTGTCCCTTGTCATGGATACTTATAAACAGGCCACGTGGTCTACGATAAACAAAGCCGAATTTCTGACAGGCCAAACCCACCGTGGGTGTGTACACTAGGGGCATCATCTTGCTCACGTCGTCCGCTAATAAACGGTAGAAAAGCTTCTCATTTCTATCCTGCAATAACAAATTTCTAGGTGTGAATAAGTGGAATCGATTTGTCGGATGCTGATCCTTAAACGGCAGAACGACCTACCAATAGGCCTATAAGGTAGATATATTTCGAAAGTTCGTCGGGATATCGATCCAAATTTAGGCGACACAGCTCTAGTTGTTCGTCCTGGGTCTTTACAGCCGCTGGTAACAGTCCATGTATACCCAAGGTTTGCCTCTCCTCGATAGTGAAGGCCATACCCTAAAATCATACAAGTGTTTCTCAGGTAACGACATAGCTTTCATAAAGGTAGCAAAAAAATCTAGACCATTCTGAACACCAAATAGTTCGCAATTCTCAAAAGATCTTTTCTTTTTTATGACATGTAGGGTTTATTAAACATGCATCAGCTACACGATAATTGCCTACTCTCTGTACACTCTTGACCTTGACAGAAATAATACCATTCAAATCTGAAGTGGGTTCATGCCAGAATTCCAGGCGGTCTGGTGAACGTGAGTGAAAGGCGATCAGCTGTTCGCTGACCCGTTTTTGTATCGCGGCTTGATAAACCACTCAATAATAAAAACTGCACACTGTGTACACTGTGCTAACAATTTCAAATACTATAGCACAGGTCAAATATGTACACGTGTACCGATACAAATTAATGATTACCTCCAGGGTATACATTTCCATGATCCACATTCAATTTACTCAAGGATATTTAGAATGCCTGCGGGCATTTGGGATGGCGTAGGTGTAACAGAATATTGCACTTGTATACCTTATTACGTGATTTGTAAATTATTTCCCACGGGGTAACGATGAAAATAATTTTCCATATAGACGTATGGCTATTATCGAAGGATACAATAAAAAGTTGACACAGTACTTACATATTAATTAAAAGTGGTTCTGACTATCTTGGAATACAAGATTACTTATCACCGTTGGAATAACAGTGAAGACAGTACCATTGTCTCGTGTAACAATCGTCTTGTCGCCAAGCTTGTTTTCAGCTCCTCGTATTGCCGAACAATAGTGTAACGACAATGACACCACAGGTATATTACATAATTACGGTTATTGATTTTCATTTATGGGAACGCATATCGCTGTGCTCAACTTACAACGCAGCTTTCAATGTTTCAATCATTTCTATTTGTTCTGTTCTTTGCAAATTTTATATTGCGCAAGTATAACACGAATAAAGATACGTTCAGGCTATACGTTTTCGAGTTAAAAAACATTTTTAATTTACAAGGCTCGTGTCATGCATTGTTATAGCCATGACACAGATCGATTAAAAACGTTTCTTATTCATTTTCGTGGCTCGATAAAAAGTAATGGTTGCATTAATAAGTATGACAACACCAAAGTGCATACTTTAATGTTTAGGAGCGCCGTCGCAGAGAAAACAAAAAGATTTTGTTTCGCGACAGATCTTTTGTTCAAACACATTAAAAAGTGATAGCAGGTTTTACTTTCAAAGAAATGCTAATCCAGACAACAGATAACATCGTCAGACAATTATGTAATTCCAACAATACCAGTCATACTTGTGTCTGCAGTTTATCTATCCATGGTTGATGAACTACTTTGTTAATCACAATTCTCACCTCGATCCATTATTAAACTTTACCGGGTTCACGTATTATGCAACCGTTACGATAAACGAGTATGCGTGCACGTCTACTATCAATAATTAAATTGTCTGTGCGGTTTCCGTTCGCGACCGTACAGCCCCAGTTGCTGTTAATGACAGTGAGTCAGATTTCTTTCGACGATTTTCTGTCTTCGATTACCAAGGTTTGCTGGATATAATGTAAAAATTGCAAATGACTGTTATTTGTCCAGCAAGAATCGAATTGCATATTCCGAAGTACAAAGTATACGAATGGGCTATCATTATGTCAATCATTGCGGCAGGAGACTTTGCGCTGTATATTTTTGCGACATGCAAATCTTTTTAGCGTGGGTTTGCATATGAGTATTATTTCCGTTTGAACTCTGAAGTACATATATCGTCGTTGCTGTGTTCACGCATTAGTACTAATAATTTATTAACCATCCGCATACAGGCGCATGTTTTTGAGAAATATCAGTTTTTTAAATTTCTGCGACAGTTTCGTATCATACTTCTAAACTACATTGCTCTTGAAAAGTTTAAAAAATGACAATCGGTAACTTTTTTGTGCTATCAATACTTTAAGATTACAGGAGTACACGGCTGCGTGAGTCACAGAAAAAATTTTTTTTGATCGCTGAAGATTAATGAAGCTCTTATTCAGTGTCTAGAATCCATCACGCGGACAGTGAATCTTTTCACACAAGATTGTATCAAATAGCTGACTCAATTACAATCTAAAGTAATTGGCTGAAGAGCTCGGAGAACTCATCGAAAGTATTTCTAGTACTTTTCCACCAACGCTGAGCTGATGTAACCGACAATGCTTTCAATGTCCACGCTAAGCAAGCCGTCAATAGTGGGAATTGGCTGTTATAGATGATAATAGCTGACAAGTATGAAGAATTCACGAGATGCCCTTGTTCCCGAAGATGTCAGAGATCATAGTCGAAAGTAATCCTACTTTTTCTAAAGCCAAACCCTTTTCACTGACAGTCAAAAGTATGAAGTGAATTCCTACGTAGCTCGTTAAACTTTCGAAATTTCGCAATCAAACATCCGTCCGCTTAAGAGGAAAGACAGAAGAGTAGAAGGGGATCCACGAAAGTTGCTTTCGTTGTTCCGTACGGTATGTTCGTCGTTCCGTCAAACGATTCCTATCTTATCGCGAAATCTTCTGATAAAATCGAGCACGTTGTTTAGAACTGAACAAATATTTACGTAAAAAGCTTTAATTGCTATAATCCGTTCGAAACCCCTCGAATTAACATATTTTTGCACAATTAAATATACATAGATCCATACTAACAAGCATTTCAGACATGCAAGGAAAACTGGGTATCCAAGGAAATACGACGGGCGTTAATGTCAGTTATCGAAAACCACGAGAAACCAGTTCCACGATAGCCTACAGTTATATCGATAAACGGATAACAATAACAAGGCTCTTGTGGTTAAAAGGAGAGTGATAGAAAAAGTCAGTTTTTCAAACCCTATACGATATATTAATGAAGCCACGGTATACTGTTTTTCCTTGAAACTTATCGCTCGTCGTATGAAATTACTAATTACGCGTCACTGTTATTCTAGACTGGCAAATGCCCGATAACTTGTAACACCAAGCAAGCAAGTGTCTACAAAAATGGGTATAATTTTAGGATGTCCAAGTTCTCTATAAGATCGCCGGGGAAACTATTTCCTGTGCGGTTTAAAGTGAATGCATAATCTCGTATACTGTGCAAGCCTATCGGGGAAGAAAGCAACGTTTCAAAATAAGAATTCTCGTGCAAGCAAAAAAGTATGTGAAACGAATGGCGAATAAGCAAGAATACCCTTCCATCCAGAGCGAGTAGAGGCTCAGGAATACGCGGTGTTCTGTATAGATCCGGAACGAAGTCCCACCAATCCGTGTCCATCGCTCAAACGTTATCTTTCTTACTTTTCTTCGGGATTTCGAATCCCATGTCAAACAACCGGCCGTGGAAACGGTTGCCGGGGTTCTTGACTTCCACGAGCGCGACCCTTCGCCGGCCACGCGGATCGATATGTGGCCCTAGGAATTCTTGAATATAAATTAACCCACGACCTACTACAAGGATTGCAAGTACCCGCTAGTACTTCCTCCTCTAGCGATGCTTTGAGTAGAGCGCGTAATAGAGTTGCGTTCAAGAACGGGATACTTTGGTTTATTTTTATCGGGTGACTTTTGCGAGTCAGAGCGCGGGCGACGCGGCGAAACGCTCGATGTTACAACTTTAGCAAGCCGGGCAGTAAAGTAAACATGCGATTTTCGATTGTCACTTTCGTTGATATCCACAATGGCGAAAACAATGCAATAACATTGAGAATAGTAGTGGTCTTATAACAAAATTATACTTCGATGTATCGGAAACTTTACTGCACGGATCACGAGTAATTCCTGATCTATTAATGGAATTACTAGAATTATGGATCGATGTGGAAGACGATTAAGTATATTGCATAGTAATGTATCTGTCCATCTACGACAAGAGTTATAAAAGTGTCGACATTACGCAAACGCTATTAGAGTTTTTACGTGGTAGAATTCGGCGTGAAGTTTGCATTGTCATCGTGAAAATTGTATCTCCATTGGTGGAATAATACTGGCGCGAATCGCGACGTATGTACCTATATACTTCATAACGATTAATATTGTTGTATTTCTGCAATAAATCAACGATATACGAATAGCATTTCATTTTTATCGCGACTCTCATTAGTCGAATCAGCAAAACTCGAGAGCTACGCGCAGAAGGAAACCTCCTACAAGTAATCAATCATTTTTCACCATGGAATTCTTCAAATTCTTTCCTGTTGATTTCCGATCAATAAGTATGCCGGATGACGCGATGGTTGTAACTTTAATCCACGAAAACAACTATCGACGTTTCATCATCCTTGGATCGTCACGTAATTCGTGTCGTTTCCCGGATTTGAACGCGTGAAAGTATATTTTCGTGGAATCATCCTTGTGGCGTACGCGACTACTGGAACGTAAAGCGGTAATGTTCCGGTCTTCCCAGAATGATGCGATCGATATCACATGTGAACGATCCTTTCGATTTGTGCGACGTAGCCTTCCGTTTTTATTTAAATATCAGTCTTTTGGTTTTCTTTAAATATCAGTCCCGTGATCTAAGAATAACACGTATCGAAATACGAGCTATGCGGTTATACAAAACATACATTTCGAAAAAGGTATCGCTCGCAATGGAATAGCGATTTCGTTACGTTCCATTTAACGCTAACAATAGTAAATGAAGAACGATACGAGCTTCCGTGCAATTGCGCCCACAATTCGCGTTCAACACCCTGCTGTGATAGAAGACAATGTTCACGCTTTAAATCAATAAAGGAACTACGTATACAATTCTTCTAACTTCTACATATCGAAGCTTCCTATTTTACGTCTATGCACATCCCTTGGTAACCGTGATAGTAAACACTGAGTAAGATTCAATGAAGATCTTTCATTTTTTACGATCTCCAAATTTCCTTCTCGCGGAATCATCAATTTCCGCGTTTGGAAGTTTTAAGGAAGATCACAAAAAAAAAACATGAAATTTTCAGGCACGAAGCACGTCGATATTAGACGACGAACTGTCAGTGCGTCCACCGGTTTGCGAACGGTAGTAATTATGTATTATTAACCGCGTACCTTATTTAACTGGGGATTCTTGAGATGGTCAAGGCCACGAGTAAGCCCGGCACTCATTGCATCTCCACTACCACGTTGACCCAGCTGATCACGCTTGAGGTTGGACATCGTCGACGGTTTGTTGTTACAATCTGACTGACCACTGCTTTGGATCCTGCGAAAGACGAGTGAGGTTTATGGCTGATCGAGGAGGAATGTCGGTAGGGTAGAACGCAGTAGTGTCATAGACAGGTGAGGTTAGGCGAGGGGAGCCGAGTCTCAGCCCCGTACCTATACGTCTGGTTTCGCGGGGTCATGCCGACGAAAATACGAGTTAATACATAATTATCAACGGTACTCAGACAATTTTAGAATTATATTGCCAATGACTCGGTTACGTGAAGTTTTGAAAAGTTTCTTGATAATTAATTGCCGTATTATCGTGAGTGCAATAGCAAATGCGCTTGAATTAGATGGGAAGGGTTATGTTTTTGATACTGCGTATGAATTGAGTATAGGATTCTTTTAGAAAATCTAATCGAGTTACCTCAATCCATTTTTTCTGAGGAGACATCGAGAAAAGTCCGATGAATGCAAAAAACCACAATGACGGGATAATTTATATATCTTGTTCATAAATGCGATTTTTAGGGAGAACAGGAAAAGTAAAAGATCCTAGCGCGTGAACAATGCATACGAGAACACTGGACAAATGACTCAATGTATAAATATATTTGCGTAGCCAGAATTATATATAGAACAAAATGCGTGTAATCTAGGGGTACTGCTCATCCGAACTGAAATGAATTCCACGTTACAATTCGTTTATTTAAATTTCTGTCTGCATTGCGATGGATGTGGGTACGCCGTGCGGCAGTTACGTTCCTGACGAGACACGATTGTTAGCGCAGGCGTGCATGCCGCGCAGTCGCGTGTCACCGCTCATCGAGCGAGGATTGTCGTCAGCTATGACGTTTAAGACCATGAAAAATTGTATACGTAGGTCGACAAAAAATGTCTGAAGCGATAAATCGTGACGCTAATCTTTAACCACGGAGAATACTTGTGATAGTGCCCAATTAAATACCAATTTGCTCTTCGGTTTTTCCGGCAAACATAAAAATTTTCCTCGTTTCACTGAAATCTTGCTTGCTCATGTCTAGCCTTCTAGACACAATAACATGATAATGATAAAAGCAAACAAAACTCGCAGAACGATTTTACAACATGTCTGCACCGATTGGTCCTCTGTCGTAAGACAAAACAATTCAAAATGTAATTATAAACGAGAACTTTGCTCATTCAATAGTCTCAAAACAATCGAGAAATGACAATGACCTGTCATCGGTTATTTTCAGTTTAAAAAAACGTCGCATAAAATTGTTCATAATCTACACATAAATGGAGTTGATTATTTTTTCCTTGATGATGATATCGATAATAATAATAATAATAATAATATAATTTAAATAATTATTGACACGAAGCATAACATAAACATTTTCCTATGCTCAACCAAATTTGTTGAAAACGTATAACAATTAGCTGAAATGTTGAAGTATCGCGAACTCAACATTATTTTCCGATGTCATTGTCATTCGCGTATCGTCGAAAACAGTCCAACGCGCAACGCTATTAAAATTTATTTTATCCACGCATCGTACGGTCGTCACACCACCAGAATTCAAAGTCTATCGGTTTACCTGCCGCACAGCTGATCGCGCTGCCAGGTGTCAGGTTCAAGGTCTTTGGTAGCGTAACGTAACCGACTCGACCGGCGGAGAAAGCCCGCGAAGTGGCACTCCAATCGTTTAAGAAAACGTCTGGAGGACATGTTCGCGATTTCCGTGAATGGCGATCACTTTCGTTCGATCTGACATCGCTCGCGATACTGTTGCATCGATCGTCACAAATGGAGTAAAATAGGTCCTCGCGCGATCGTGTCGTGACACGCGATAAGCGGGTGCACGTACCCACGTGACGTCACGCACGAGCGAAGAGTATGACCGATATTAGTTTACAGATCGGCTCACGGAGAATGTTTTTATTTCGCGTAATGATGCTACATTTTTCATTTCGGTGAGATATTTCTTATACTCAAATTATTCATATCAGCGCGGGGTTTCCGAATGCTATTCCACTTTCTAAAACATTCATTTTTCAATATCCTCGTATCGTTGTAGCTGACCTAGCGAAATGTTGAATTTTTACTATGCGTTAGTGATCGTACGATATTGATATGGATCACGGGTCGGCAACCTGTTATCGCGTGACAGTGATATCAGAATATTCGCGTAATCGGAAAAGTTGTATTTCTCCACAGAAAAATAATTGTAACCGGAAAATGTTAGGGATCTACTTTGTTCAACTCCAAAAACCTTCATGATTTGACAAAGCCATCCTTCATATTGATGCGAGTTGGTATTAACATAATCAATTTGACAAAATAAAATTCATAAAATTTTCATCGCCATAAAGGAAAAACATTACGCGATATGGTAATCCAAAAGCCAGTAAGGACACTCCTTTTCCGCAATAATAAATATGAGTCACCGTGAGATTTTTATCAACTCTAACGATGGGAAATGCAATCTACATACGTTGAACGCTAGTCTCGTGCCATTGTGTTAACCAATTATGGAAAAGTACACAACGTATCTGCCTGGGATTAAAAAAGTTTAGAACGAATTTGGGGAGTTTTTTTCCCAGCCCAAAAGATAAGCGTTTCGTTGCTATATCTTCAAACTTCCAATAAAAGATTAAACATTTTGTAGCGATAAAAATAATAATCCGTTGAGCTGCGAAATCATTCGATCGCGATTTTATATTACACCGGAATTGCACAATCGAACGCGCCGAAATGGCGATGAATCATTGTGTCGCATGATCGTTCATTTACGTTTCCACTGAATTTAATTCAAGGCGGTGGAATAATAAAAGTATCTATCAACGCAGCTTTTATTCTCGACATTTCATCCTGTGATTTCCACAATGTTTTTTCCTGTCCCGCGTCGTATGATTCAGTTATCACGAAATATGCGTGTATAAATACTTGAATGAGGGTCAGAGCAACCAAGTCGAACAATTTTAAATTCCCGTTATTTACCATCGGTGGTACTTTTTATGCGAGGGAACTTTTTTTTTAGGGCGTGCAGTGCAAAGTACGATTATTAGATCCTATCTTTGTTTTGTCTAAGTTACCCTGTTATTACCGACAAATCAGTTGACTGACAATAATTTTGCCCGCACTATTATTTCACCGACACCGTGTATCTATCAAGATATTTCATTGTGTTACAATTATGCATTTACTTTATTGATCGATGCACTTCATCAAACTATAATTCATCAATAACGAAAAAAAAGTAATGGAGAATAAAGCAGGGTGTATACTAAGTACAATAATATTTTGATATACATATAATAAATTGGGTGTTGCTCGAAGTCGATGTCGGCAAAATCGTGACTATGAAAAGACTGTCAAGTGATTAATAACGTCTCTGTTTATTTTCCTTTTACAGATCGATGAGAAATTTGTGATAAATGTAATCGTTCGTAGGGCAGTTCTACATAATTGTAAAACGGCACTAGCCGTAAGGAAGCATCGGGTTTAACTTTATCCAATTTTAAGCCTGATTTTTCCTCGCAATAAAAACTGGCATAATCGATAAGATTCTTTGCGGGGAAAGTTAAAGTGCAATTACGCATTGACAAGCGTACACATAATATACCAAATAAAAATATTCAACGTCTTCGTCACCGCGCAAAGATCGCAGTCTTGATGTGCATAATTCATGTACAATATGTATACATATCGTATATATTCTAGCATACGTAATCGCCACATTAATTATGGACGTAGCTTATTGTTGAAAAGATTTTTAGAAGATTCGAAATTTATGTAACGCTCGAAAAGTGTGGCGATCAATTTTTTTCTATGCCACATCTTTATTTACGTTTTGCGCGACCATTACTGTCGCGTATCGAGCGGTCGGTCACTATACGCAACGGCCGGTAACGGAAGCGTTAATTTTAGTTAAATTTAAACACTCACACTCTGTTACTTCGTGGAGTATCCTTGGAATGCGAGCCACCCATCGCGTGAAACTTGATAACGATTTTAATTCAGGGATAAATATCGTTCGCGAAACAATGGACCATTACTTTATCTAAAATAGAGGTTTCTTTTTCGCACGGAAAAATGTACAACGGTTTCACTGTGTCGAAACGTTATCTTCGGTATTACTACTGTCGAGTGAAATCGGTTCTACCGATCGCGAGTAGATCACAAAGCCGACTGACGTTCAGGAGAGCCGACAGGAGAATGTATACACGGGTATGAACGATCGCAAAGTTTGATGCAACTTCGTCATCGTAGAAATCAGCGTTAAGGCCGGCGTTTTTGGGGCAGAAAGGTGATTTGTATCGCGCGGAAAAGGCATTGAATTATGAAACGATGTAGCTCGCAATGAGAATTTAACGTTCGACGTTTGACCTTGCGGTAACTATAATTTTGTACGGTTTACATAACGTTAAACTTCAAAGATAATCGGTGGACTTTGATAGGCGTTTGTATAAAATAATAATCGGGATGGAGTTAGGAATAAAAATGTGCTGAAATTTATCAAATACGTGCCTATACGTGTACGCTTATACGTATAATCGAAGATACGATTCGCATTCGGATACCTGCGAGTCTATTACGCGGCGTATCGATTAGTTTCTTATCACGCGTTGAACATTGAATCCGGAAGAAAAACAATATTTCCACGTAATAAGAACGACACGCGATACCGATATGATTTTAAAGCTAATTAAAGACATTCCCAACGCCGTCACCTTCTTTGTACGAAATATTTTTTTCCAATTACTAATGACCAATGTATGTAGGTGAAAATATCTAATTAGGTTCAAGCCCTCTGGAATGCTTCAATTTAATTTTATAAGAGTATATGTATAAGTGTGGAATTCAAATTAAGTAATCAAAAAAACCCAGCCTCATTCGTAGCAACTGACGCGAGTCTATGTAGCAATTGACGCGCGGGGCCAATTTTATCATAAATGTTACAAATGTTCCACGACAATTCTTTAATTGCTATCCACCGTTGGTAGATTGAAACGATTAAAAATTCTGCTTACTCACCTGCTTGAAGGTTTTATTGCATCTTGCGGGGGAGAATAATCTGGACATCCCTTTCTACGGAAATCAGTCGGAGCAATATTTCTTCCACTTTAGTACAATAATGTTATCACTTACGTGTTGAAACACTTCATTGTTACAGGGGTCCATATCCTGTAAAACTTGCTCAGATAAGACATTCATCAACGCAATTGCTCTACACCCGTCTTCATTATTCGCGAAAGACCTCTTGCTACCGGACAATATCTAATTACGTTAATGCTCTATGAAATTGTGGATCGTTAAGTTATCGACTATCGTTTCTCGCGAGAACAAAACAAACAAACGTCGCTATATTAGTATCAAATACGCGATTCAGAGTTATCACGCGTATGATACACATAATGTTAGGTGCGCGCAATATTTTTCGTGGTAACACGACGGTACGTGGGATTCTTTTCAATCGACGTTTCAACGTCGGCACGCAATTTCAGGGCTCCCATCAGATGCCCGATCATTTGAAAGCCGTGGCCGACGCCGAAGATCCAAATTTCGTCGAAATGGTCGATTACCATTATCATCGCGCGGTGATGGTGATGGAGGACTCGTTTCTGCAAGATTTGCAAAAGTATCACAGCATGTCCGAGGAGGCGAGGAAACAACGGGTTAAGGGTATCATCGCCGTTATGTCGGTTTGCCATAACACGTTTGAGATCACATTTCCCATACAACGAGATAACGGTGAATACGAGATTATCACTGGTTACAGAGCGCATCATAATACACACAGGTGAATTACATGATGACTGTAGATTGGAGTATCGAGAAGTATGTAAAAGCTTAACATGATACTCGATTGAATCTTACGTGGCTTTAACATTTTTTTCAAATTATAATGGAAGACGATGCTCAACGTTGCTAATATCGCTTCAATGTACGCTCCGTAATGACTTTACTACTGTATTATATGTATGCGAAAGTATCTCGCGCAAAGGTATGTTCGCAGCCAGAGATTTGACTTTCGCTGCTACTGTAATTGCTCATTAAGCGCGTAATGAGCTCGCGCTGTGAAAGTTGAAACGGGTTGAAATGGGTTATAAGAACGTAAAATCTAAAGAGCGAACCGATGATAGTTCCCGTTGCTCTCAGTACCAACGTACGTGAGAAACGTGACAGGATAATTCTTGGGTCGATACCTCCCTTTAATGCTTGTTCGTGAACCGATCAAAAATAACCATCACAGCAATTGACGAAAATTAGGGATTGATTTAAATAATGCTACAAGGGACTTCTAAGTCACGTACGACTTTTACTAAGACGCATAGTCAGATATTGTTCAGCAGTGCGCGACATACAAGGTGTCGTTTAGTCAACGGTTTTGTAGTGCAGTATGTAACGGGCTATCATAGGCAAAGTCGACATGTCGTTGGACATATTTTGGACAGTGTATTGTGATTACTAGTTATGTGAGCGACAAGTTAATTGGGTTGAAATAGGGCACGTAGTATTGTATTGGGTTTTAATTGGTGGTGGTTTTATTGTATGGTGAAAGTGTAGTACGACCTAATAGAGGTTGGCGCATTTGCGGATTGGATATAAGTAATATCCGTAAAAGCGTCAAAGGCAAGATCTGCCCAGCTTTGCTGACGAGTCCACGGCAGATCTGGGACGAAACGCGCGGAATAAATTCACCTTGTAAATTGTAGTTAGTTAAGGAAACATTCAACGGTGAGCGTGATAGCGATACATGGGCGTATTGCGTATAGCCTTTAACAATGCTCATTAAACCGTTAAGGAAGAGAACCCTTGTAACCTTTTTGGATCACAAATATCATTTTTTCCTCTTCCCGATGACGCAAAGGCCAATCGCATTTACTTTCAATTTTCACATTTTTAAAGATTTTCTTAGTATCGCTTTGAATTCCTCTTGCGTTACTTTATCAATTCTACTACTTCTTGATTATTTCTTCATTTCTACGACTTCTTGATTATTTCTTCATTTCCACAGGTTACCGTGCAAAGGTGGCGTCAGATTCGGGCCCGACGTGACTCGTAATGAAGTGCGAGCACTTGCCGCTCTGATGACATTTAAATGCGCCTGCTGCAACGTGCCTTTCGGCGGGGCGAAGGCAGGAGTGGTCATTGATCCGAAACAGTATTCCGTGAACGAATTGCAAAAGATCACCAGACGATTTACATTAGAATTAGCGAAACGAAATATGATCGGACCCGCGATAGATGTACCAGCACCCGACGTTAATACTGGACAGCGCGAGATGTCCTGGATGGCCGATACGTACGCCAAGACTCTCGGTTAATACATTTATATCCTACGAGAAATCCAAATAAGATTTTATTATTTTATCCGTTCGAACTTTACCGTTTCGTAATACCTAAAACCGACGCGAGTCAGAGATATTATTTTTTCTCCTATATCGGTAAGTGGGATTTCGTCAGGAAACAAGTGACTTGTACTTATTTCGAATGCAAAGCCTTAATCAATGGTCAAATGCGTTTTGTTTTTGCTACAGGTATGAGCGATATTAATTCACACGCGGTGGTGACCGGAAAACCGATCAACCAGGGCGGAGTTCAAGGCAGAACCGAGGCAACTGGCCGCGGTATTTATCACGCGGTTGACAACTTCTTATCTGACGAGAAATGGATGTCGCAGATTGGACTCAGTACCGGTTTCGAGGACAAGACTTTCATTCTTCAGGTGAGTGTATCTTTCTGTCACGTTTATCGTTTCAATTTTCGTTTACCGATTCACCCACGCGTGGTGTATTGAGTGTTGTTACGCGTAAATGTTCATGAACGATTCACCAATTTGTTTAGAAACTGAAAATAAATACAAATAAGCTTCATCAGTTGAGTGTAAATTTTGTTCATGTTATAATGAAGTTGATTTGCGTTTATTTTCAGTTCTACAAAAAATCCTGAAATAGATTCTCCTGTAATCGAGTTTCCCGTACACGCAATTCCGTAAAATTTAATGTATTTATGCTTGCCAGGGGTTCGGGAACGTTGGTCGTTTCGCGGCAGTGTACTTCACCAAAGCGGGGGCAAAGTGCATCGGCATCATCGAACGGGACGTATCGCTGTACAACGAGCAAGGAATCGATCCGGAAGTACGATTTCGCGTCAATATCATTGCCGATACGCAACGCCGATCCAACGCAATGTTCTAGGCTCTGATACGTCACGTGAATGAGAACAAAACCCCCAAAGGCTTCCAAGGCGCCGAAGAATATAAGGGTGAAAATTTGATGTACGAGAAATGCGACATATTCGTGCCAGCTGCGGCGGAGAAGTTGGTAAAGAAGAAAGACGCGGAGAATATTCAGGCAAAAGTATTGAGATTTGTGACGATATGACATTTAATCGATTTTTAAAAAATATAATACAAATACGAATTCATCGTGATCGGATGACTCGATTTAATTCCTTCGTGTTTCAGATCATCGCGGAAGGGGCTAACGGTCCGTGCGTCCCAGCCGCCGATACTGTTTTCATGAACAGAAATATTCTCGTCATTCCTGACTTATACATGAGCGGCGGAGGAGTGACAGTTTCGTATTTCGAGTGGTTGAAGAACTTGAGTCACGTGTCGTTCGGTCGACTTCATTTCAAATACGAGCGAGAAACCAATTACCATTTACTAGGTATACGACTTTATCTTCTGAATAATTCTTTTCGCAACGATGGAAAAACCTTTGCATTATTATGCGAAAAAACTACTGAATTTTGTCGCAGACTCTGTCGAGCAGTCTCTCAGGGAAAAAATAGAGGGTGTCAAAATTCGACCAACCGAGGCTTTCGAAAGGAGAATAGCTGGAGCTACGGAGGGGGACATAGTAAATAGTGGATTGGATCATTCCATGGAGAATGCGGCATATGTACAATAGCTTGTTAACAATCATGGTTCGTTACCAAAGTTCTTTTACTAAACTTTCGTTCCTTGTTTTCAGCACATAATGTTAACGGCGGAACGACATAATTTGTGCCTTGACGTTCGTAGAGCCGCGTATTGTTACGCTATTGAAAAAATATTCAAGACTTACGAGGAGGCCGGACTTGCATTTTAACCGTTTGTAGAATTGGTTCCTCGGCGGAGTAGCGTTGTTGTAGATAATAAGTCGAATCAACGAAGAACACGTGCATTGTATATACTATTTAAACTATAATCTACAACGAATTGTAATCATCTTGATATTAGCTGCCTATTCGCCAAGTTTACTTGGTAAATTAAAGTATTTACCGTAAATAACTCTTTTCATCTTTAAACTGTTTGAAACTGCTGCTTGAACAAATTGGATACATATGTGTATCTAATATTAGACATAACAATTTTCGCTTTTCGATATTTTCTTCTTCTCATTATTATATGGTCATGTCTGTGAATTTACAAGCTGGTTCCGTCGGATTATGAGAACGAATGTAGATAAGTTTCTATTCAATATTTATTACGTGACAAGACAAACGTGCGATATAGATCACTCTATGTTCTTCATCTACATATTAAAAAGTAGAATTTACCCGGCTCGTTGGTCTAGGGGTATGATTCTCGCTTCGGGTGCGAGAGGTCCCGGGTTCAAATCCCGGACGAGCCCAAAAACATTTTTTTTCTTCCTATTTGTAATATACAAATACAAACTGCGTATCGAGTTATATATTATCAGATGCAGAAAATATATTTTGTTGATATTATAGCTGTATCGTAATCTTTAAGAATTCTAGAAATATATCGTCCTCAAATGCCTCGTGGTGAGATTGGGTGCCATTGGTGCCATTAAACATAACATAAAACATGGCGCTTCCTTGGAACCCGTCAAAAAAACACTCCGACCGTGAAAGGTAAATTTCTTTTTGACCATGAAATGCTTATAATTGAGCAGCTATCGTACGCAATGAAAAAAGAGAATCACCAAAAGTCTGCTTGTCCGTTCGTATTCGTTTAACTTATGTGACAAAGATACACCATCTGCTGCCTAACCTCAATCATGCATCATTGACAGCAATGCAAATCGTTGATATTTTGCAGGTGGGTGTGTATTTATCCAGTCTATCTAAACAGTAAACGAACTTTGTCGGGCGGTCGCAAATTAGCGAAGGATAAATGTGTAGAGAATCCTACGCATCAGGAGATTCGCGATGTTCTCGTAGCGGCTGGTTTCAACGTTGGAGTGGAAAACAAGATACATCCGAAGGAACGTAGTAAAGAACTGCTGTTTCGCGGACGTGTTCGAGTACAGTTAAAAAACGACGATGGTAGCTTTGTAAATCCTGATTACCCAACCAGAGATTCCCTCTTGCAACACGTCGGTACTACTATCCCAAAGTTGAAGTCGCGTCAAGGTAAACAAAATTCAGGCGAACAGTCCTCGCAGGCGTCTGGCTCAACGTCAAAGAAGGGAAAAGGGAAAGGGCGAAGGTAACTGCTTGAGAAGAGGATGCAATAGGATCTACAAATATTTTTCATTAGCCCATTTTTAATTGTTTAAATAAAGATACCCGTTTATTATACAAAATATGTGATATAAATGCAGATTGCATTGCAGATTATACAAAACCATCGACAATCGTGTTCACGTAGAGTATTGTACGTTTATACGACAGATCTAATTCCAGTTATTATTTCACAACGGTTCCAAATTATAATGTCACCTATGTACTGGTAGATTTTCTCCTGGAATTAAGAGTCTCCTCTTGAAACTTGGCTTCCCTTTTTGTAACCTTACAGCTCTGTTCACTTTCTTTGATTGTCCGCATACTTTGACTGTCATTTGTACTTTCAGCTTCGATTTGAGCAGTCGTAGTTTCTACTTCGTGTTCGGTATATGTTCTCGTTGCGCCAACAATAGGTGTGCCATAAGACGGACGATGATACGGTGAACCAGAAAAACTAACGCGTGGCATGGCTGGTACATTCTGTCCGTAATGCGGCACCAATCTTACCATGTATCCGGTAGGCTGGTGATAACTGAGAAATTGCTGTTGCACTGGAATTGGTTCTGTGGCAATGGGATGCAGTCCTTGCGTCGGTGTCCTTGCATTGCTATCGGTACTTCCAGGTTCATTAATCTGTTGGCACAGTGTGCATAGAGTACAAAAAATTTCTTGTAAACGCAGTTAAACTTAAGCCATATGGTTACTTACCGCAGTAATTCTAGCACCATAAGGTTCATACGACGGAGTTGAATCTTTTCCATCCTGAGAGTTTGAATCAACTGCAGGACTGGTTTTAATAATCCTTCCTCCCGATACCTACAGTAAATACATATTTTGTAATGTTACAAGACAATGGAAGATTAGAGCTATAATTTATATTTCTATTTTAGTACTCTCACGTGATACAACATAAATTACAATACTCACTGCATTGGCACTTCCTAAAAGATGATCATTCGGTCCGTAAGATGGATATGGAGCCATCCAATTGTTTGATGCTGGCGATGCATTTAAAATGCGATGTACAGGCGAGGCAACAGTTCGCAATAAAGTATGGGGGATATTACGGAGTTCGTGAACGTATGGATGTAAATGGGAATGTAAAATTGATCCCAGAATACCACCTTTAGCACGAATGCGTGGTTTAGCGTATCGCTGGTTAAAGAGGGAGTGTATTTGCCCAACGATGGGTGAATACGCTGGTATGTAAGAATTCACGTTCGGCATTGAACCTGGTACCGTGTATAATTCTGGATTATGCGAAAGACCAACGTAAGGATTGTGTAACTGTGCATTTAAATTGTCATCATTCGTGGATGGCTGCCTATAGTTTTCGTTTGTCGGGTTACTCGTTCCAACAATATTATTTTGCTCATCGTCGCTAGTAGTGCAAGGTGCTTTGGATGATCCGACGAAATGAGAGTCACCAGCCGCAGGTCCACCGTTGAGAAAATACTTCGCTACACGATCAGCATCATCTATGAAAACGTGATATCAAATTGTTCATATCATTCTTAAACGTACATAGTTTAACGTTTTAAGAATCTCTCTCACTATTCCTGAGATGCTTCTTGCTTCCTAATAAACAACGAGCAGATCGTTCTTCGTCCGTCAAATTTGTAGAATCAGTTTCGGGATCAACGTTCTCTAATCCTCTTCTTGCGCGAACTATTTCTTCGTATTCTGAGAGAGTCAGTTAATTAGTAAGCTGTGATCTGATAGCTCCAGGAGTGAAAAATATAGATGCGGTATCGACATTCTTAATTTTGGTAAAATAATATTTGTAGACAAAATTATGGATGTGAGAGACTCGGAGACTCAACAACTGAAAAAATTTCGAATTCGGACGTGTATATTATAATTTAAAAATACCTTTACCATTGCCGTCAATACTTTGCGGGCCGGAATTTTCGTTATTAAATCCCAATGTATCGTCACCTTTGGCACAGAGAATTGCGCGATTACATTGACCAATAATACATAGAAAAAGAATAAAAAGAAAACTTCGGAACAATGTCATATTTAACAAAATGATTAGCGCGCCCCGAAAACTTAATTTGTGACACCACTGGGGCTCCGTGTAATGGTACCTTTAATTTATAGATTTTACAATCGGAGAATTTGCTGACGGTTCGTCGGTTCACGTACGTTTAATGTAAACTCCTGGTTTTGTTTCGGCACACTTTATTGAGTTGCGACAGAATTCCAGAGAATGATTGCAACAAAGCTGAAACTGACGAATTTCCAGTGAGTGAAATACGAAATAATTTTATTTACTAACTGTTGTTGACCAGCTTTTCAAATTGTGGAACAAAATTGCAGCAAGTATATTACGTGCGTCACCACGTGAAATACATTTTGGTCGTGAAATGAGAAAAAAAAATGCAAAATTAAACCTTCACCGTGACAATGTTTTTCACATTGCCGTGACCAGGATTCGAACCTGGGTTACTACGGCCACAACGTAGGGTCCTAACCACTAGACGATCACGGCTATCGAAGGTCATAGGAACTTTATTTATTTCTTTATAAAAATCCAGTCTTCACATATATCGCCAAATCGATTAATATTTTAGTCTCTTTCGTCTGTTTCTGCCTGATTTTTTCTTCCGAAATAAAATTAAGTTTGCCTGACGTAAGGTCTAAATAAGAGTTGATGATTGGCGTGGATCCTGGAATGTAGTTTACAGGTTATCCAGAAGCAGTGTGACATCAATGGTTGATCGCTGTGGCGGGTAAAATATTTTTGTAGAATGCTTTTCGATTGGAGCATTGTATTTACAAATATTTTATTTCGAGTTCCATTCACGAGAAACTGCGATGGAAAATATTTCATCATTTCATTCAAATTGTTTTAAAAAATACCAACACTCGAAAAGGTTTCAAACAAGTTTTGAAAGGTTTATACAATATATTTATCTTTTAGTATTCTCCAATGGTTTTGCAATTTTTGTCTACATTACCAAAAATTATCCAAACCCCCGGTCATGTTTACCGACAGCATAGCCGGACAATGAATATTAATCAAATATCTTGTAAACAACGAATACGCCCGTTAAACTTTACACGCAACGGAAAAGAATCATTGTTCTACCATTTAATTAACCGACGATTCGAGGATACAATAACGGTTCCAGCTCTGCCTGTAAGATGGTGCCAGTCTGTGCTATGTCGCAGAATTCAAAAGAGATTCACGCCCATAGCGAAAGAGCTACTCTTTGCTCCTGTTCGCCGGATTACGCCGGGCTTCCAGCGACCGCCGTTGCTACCGCGGCGTCGCGGTTTTAGCAACAGTGTTTCATTTGCATAAAAAGTTGCCCGTGTAAGAAAGCCAGATAACAGAAAGATTTTGGGGGAGTGTTCCAGTAAACGAGCGGAAGCTTCGTGTCATTGCCCTGCGATGACAAGTAAGTACACGAATTTTTGAACGTAAACGGCCGCGTACGGGGTAAGTCCAGCTCGCGCGAATTCTACGCAGGAATGTATCTATGCATTTTTTATGCCTACCCCTCCGCAGGGATTACTTAGCACGCGAGCAAACAATGCAAAGTCTTGCGAGTAACTCGTTAGTTTAAATCTAGACTTAATGATACACATGCGGATGTGATTTTTCGACTCGTTTCCTACACGCGAAAGAATTCTCCTACTCCCGAGTCATATTCAATCGCAGAGAAATTATGATCGGTTTACGTCGCGGGCGTACGATAACGCGAAGTTAAGCGCGAGATCCGAGAAACGATCAATTTGGATTTTTGAATTTAATCGATGCTTCCGCTAAACGAAGACGCCCCTGCGTTCGGAAGTCGCGTTCGGCGACCACCTTTCGCATCTTGCGCTCCTGATCGCGAGAGTCTCCGAGAGAGCCTACCCCAACGACGTCAGTAACACGATAGTCCAGCATCGCCTTATATTCCCGTCTTTCTCCACCGATTCTCCTTGTTTCTCTCTCGTCTCTCTCAGCGCGCGTCACGAAACATGGACGCTTTTACCGTACATCAGGACGACGGGATACGCTCTCTCGCAGAATTTCAGAGCTATTCGCGGAACGCGGTCGATTTATGGGATCGTAGTTTCCGAGCATATGGTTTTACGGCGTACGATTTTGGGTAATAGGTTATGAAAACTATACGCGAGGCGCACGATGCTCCTGTCGAACGACCGACCTTGTTTATGTTTACTATCTACTTCACGCGATCGATGTTGTTTCGACGTTAGTACTTTCCTTCAGGCGTATAAAGTTTTCGATCGAATCGTCCTTGCATTGAGGAAAAGAACAAAAAAAATGGTTTCCTCGTTCGTGATCTGTGGACTGGTAACAAAACAAGTTCAAGGTTCGAATAACTTCGTGCGGTACAATCGAGTAGATGACGACGCCCACTTTTCCACGCTCTTGTTTTCTCGTTCTTTTAGGAGCCTAAGGTTCGCTCGGATATTCCTCGATCCATTCGACTTATTTCACAATGATCCCGGCGAATCTGTTATCCTGTTCCTGAAACTCAATTAATGTAAATTCATGCCACCGGGGATACCAGACCCATCCCTGATATAACCCACCGCGAGGAAGTCGAGGATGATTTCGCATTACTACGAGCAAATACAGGTTAGTTCCAGTTTCGTATTGACGTTTATTTCCCGTACATTGTTCCGTATAAATTCGAAACGATACAGTCATCAGGGTTGCCAGAACGATATCGATATTGAGTCACGGTGATTCTTTCCTCGTTGCTTCTCACGCGATCAGGGTTTTGTAACTCTTTGTTACTTCGATCCAGCCTTCTCGAAATTCTTTAATAGTTTCGTAATCTTTTTCTCAATTTCTTCGGAGTTCTTACGATCGATATCGTTTACCTGACACGGATTGCGAGATGGAGAGAGAGAGAGGGGGAGAGAGAACACGATGAATAAATATGATACAACTCGAGGAGTTAAATATACGCACTGAATAATTTTATACCTTATTGACAAATTCCGTTTTAAGCTTTTTATCTTCGATCATCATCTTTTCGCCCGCCTTTAAATGATCGAACGTCTTCACTCTCAGCGGCCCGAATTTCTTTTGGAACTTTTTAGCATCGCCTGCAGTGCCACTTTCCAATTCTTGCACTTTCCCGTGAATCTTGCGTTGATCTATCCCCATTTCGTCCATTTTCTTTGTAAATCTCTTTATGCACCCGTACGCATCCTGGTAATCTCTTCTCATTTTCATTTTGAATTCCTCCGCTACCTAAACCATAACACGAGGATCGATATCAATTTTTTTTTCTTGCCTTTTCCATCGTACCAGCGGCGAAAAGAAATTTCCGCGACGATTAATCAACGGGAGTAAAACAATTACATTTGCAATTGCGTTCGTTAAATGATTTTTGCTCTCCTCGGTAGCGTTGGGATATTTCTGAATTGTTGCTCTCACGCGTTCCTGTTGACTACGTATCCACGAATCGACTTTCCCGTCGATCTTCGCGTTGTCATAATCTATCTGGAAGGATTCCTCCTCGTTCACGTTATCCGCAATTTTCGACAACACCTCCCCGCTCCATCGCAGAACTCGATCTTTTTCCTCTATCAAGCCTTCCCACGTGTCCGGCATGCGTCCTACTGTTTGGCCCATTGTTCCCGGATAACCGTGCGATCAGTCGTGAAATCGATATTCGCGGAAATATGCAATTTATGGTAACGCGATTTACGTACTTTCGTTGTCCCGATATCGGGGTATTGTTTTCGTTGTTTACACGCAGAATTTAGAGAAGCAGAGGCGGGTAACGCGAGGTTGGTCTTGTCAGACGGGGGGATCGTCGCGTTGTTTTGTTTTCGTCCTGGTACCGAGAATTTTGTTTCAGCGATGCGCGTAATTTCTTATACAGCCGGAAAATTGATCGACTAAAAATAAGGCAATACACCTTGCGGCACCGTCGGTCGGAAATCTCTACGCTCGCCTATAAATACATTGCTCCGGTACAATATCATCTTGAAACTAGACGATCGAAAATATTATTGTTCCGTTGTTCCGGAATTTCGTACGCTATCGAATCGTTGAACGCGCTTCTGCGATTACCAAGACATTCGTTCAATTTCTTTTCTATTTATTTCTAACGTAACGAGAATATCGTCGAACGGTGTCTGATTCTGAGTCTTGACGTAAACAGTGATTGGAATTATCCCAGGTAATCGTCCCTCAAACGAACTATCACTATTTACAGGGCACTATACCCACTTCGCTTCAAAATTCCGTATCTCCGTAAATTGGTAATTATTCCTGTAACTCGAGACACGTGTACCGTTCAATCCTGAGTACCCAAGTATCTCGAATGACCGAAGTTGCGTCGAACGCAAGGCCGTTTCTTTTCCATACACGCCGGGGTTATAAACGCGTAACGTTGCCACGGCATAATACCATTACGCTCCGCGTCTTCCATACAAAGGGACGCTTCGGAGTGTCCGCGAAGATTACATTGAGCGTGATTTTACGCTGTCAGACATGGAAAAAGGAATTGGAACGGACGTCCGTGCGTCGAGAAAGCCCGCGAAATGGAATCGGCGTGGGACTCGTGTCGAGGTGTCAATTCAAAGCAACGTAATCTCCGTTCAGCTCGGCCAATAATCGGCTTATTGATTTCGATTCGAGACCGCGTAAAGGCACGTTTGCAACGCTAACAAGGGGAGGGGGGAGGTGGGATTTGGGTGGAAGGGTGCGCGATTGAAAGTTGCGAAGAAAAGATTTGTTTTTCGTGACTCTAAGATAGTGGCTGGTCGAAATAGTTCGTGCGGTTTTTGCGGTACGATTATCTACCGAAAATTGCGTGACATTTTTTTTTTTTATATGATAGAACGGCGCGGCTGCAGATAAATTCTCGTTTAAAAAATTTTAATAGAATAATACAGTCCCGTGTGATTTCTCATTTCAAGGTTGTGAATTAAATATCGCGGTTCCGCTGTAAAACCCCGTTCCGGCTAGCGGTGTTTTTCTATGGAAAACTGTGCGCATCGGGAGATCTTGTTTTTACAAAATCACGCGGTCCCGTTAGAAGGTGCGATAAAATGTTATGTAAATCATAAGAGCTCGTTTACGAACGGACGCGCGTTTCGCGCGATTAAATACTAATGAGTGAATTTTCCCGGCATATTACGAATTAAATATTGATTAAGTAATATTAGTTTTCAGTAGAAAAGGTGCATTTCGCAATGACACACTTTCGTTCCGTGAGCTATAGATATACGCGTAGTTGCAATTAATTAATCCGCGATGATTGGTACGACATGATTTATCAAAGAGATTGACGCTTCGGTCACTCGTTTGCCGTACGTCGTATACAGCCGTGCGAGGAATTCAATTATCGTTTAAATCTACCTTGAAAGGTTACGGTTATTTTTTCATACCTCCTTTTTCTCCCGAGATTAACGAAGCAAAGGTACAGAAATTATAACTATCCTTAGGTTAAACGTGAAAATCAATTGTGCCATCGCGCCGAACTTGTAGTTTTATAACTTGAACTATAATGGTACGTTAAGAGTTACGGATTTTGGATCTCACGATTATTTCATAAAGACACGAATAAAACGCGCGTATTTGCTGCTCGCGGAAAATCGCGAGGCGCATGAAAGCAACTCGGGGAAATATTTTTCAAAAACCGCGAAAAGTTTACCTCGTTATTTCTTCGTTGGCGTACTCGCAATCAAATTACTGCAAATGTTAATTTGTTCCGCCCCAGTTAATCGCTCTTCCAGTCAGAAATAGTCTTAACGTATTAGCCGATTCACGGCAAACTACCGAATGCGTTAATAGCGTTGGTCTACATTATTTAATATATAAAAACAAGCCTGATTTGTCGCAATATTATTATTTATCGATCCGTCGAATTAGTCGACGAATAATTTACTCCAATTACCATACCTGTCGCCGTCCCACGATTTACGTTAGCGCTCGAGATATTTGGTCGCTAAGGGCCGAGACGATCGCGGTAAACAGCGGTTCGGATAATTAAATTCTCTCGCGAACATGATTAATGTAATCGCGTCAGCGTAACGTCAAATTACCACTTGTCTTTTACGTGACAACAATGAGCCACTCAAATCCGATTATAATCATCGACGTTGATTGGATAGGATCCATGGAGATTCGACGGTGTGAACGTCACTTAATGACGTCCCTGACCGCCACTGTTATCGTATCCGATGCCTCATTGACCGCATCCTAGCCCGCAACGCGTGTGCGTCACGCGTAAACGCGCGTACGTGTACGGGCGAGCACGTACACACACGGCTACCGTACCCCGTTACACGGAATGTGTTATTTCGCGGCGACACGTACCTCGACTAGATTGCTACTCTTAGCCACTCGCTTTGCGCCTTTGTAAATAGGGGTGCTCGGGGGTAAAAAAAGAAAACACTGTATCGTGAAAAAATGTAAATCCGGATAACTGTGATCTAGATGCGTGCTCGTAGAGGCGTATAGGGGGATGCATAACGAGGGGCGTATCTGATGTTTCCTTCCACGACGAGTTCTTATTAATTTGGCTGGCGTACTGTGGAAGGTAGTTTGCGCGGTAGAGAATGAAAGTAATGGTACGGGATACGGACCTTGACGGGGCGTTAACATTTTTAGAACGCCAAAATAATATTCTTAGGTTTTTTTACGAGTTTGCCTTTGAGATTTGAAATAATAGGTATCTTCTTATCGTGGAATCCGTTAGAATTAATCGCGATGGGCCTTGCGAACTTAACAAATTTTTCTCTATGGTAATGGGTATATCGATTGCAACAATTTTTAGAACGACAGTTAAGCGCGTAACACCGATCGCGATAAATTTCGGTCAATTCCATTTCTCGATCCTTTCTCGTTACATCAAATTACCATATATTTGCGTTTCTACGATTTTCGGAGGAAATTCTTATCTTTCACCCGCCTTATTTTTTCCTTCGAAACAAGAATGACGATCAAACGATACGAACAAATTGTAGCACGAAGCTCACCGACATTCGCTTTCAAAGAATAACGAATAGAGAGCAGGAGGGAAGCGTCCGTCGCCGAGGTCTTTCAATTTGAAAGGAATATTTTGTATCGCTCTCGTCACTTCGTTTCGACGCAGTTATCAGATACGACGAATATCGTGATATCCCCGGTAAAATGATCTGCATCTTCTTCTTGCTCTTTTCGCGGTGGTTAATCTTCCGGCCCCGGCGTCTGAATGCACGTCGAATACGCTATCCGGCTCGTCTTATGGCTGTATCCAGAGGCGAGGTAGTTAAGGGAGGGTCCAATTATATCTGTCGCAAAGGCGCAGCTAGATGTTACATCCTTCCTACGTCAAATCCTCTTCCAGCGAGATGCATTATCACTGTACAGTCAGCGACACGCTTCGAGCACGACTGCGAACTGAATTTTTCACTTCACCTTCTAAAAGAGATCCGAGGATCTTTCCTGACCAAATTTCGGTGTCCGCATCTTCCAGCTCCGCGAGAATTAGGACTTCCCTCTATTCCTGGATACAGAATCAACGTTTGATCAATTATTTGCCAAGCACAAGAATTTCATAAGGTCTGAATTTTCAAGTATTTGGGAGATCGATGGTTGAATGGTTCTCAGACATTTTTACGCGAACGATAGCGAACGTGGACGAGCCTTATGTCACGACGAAGGAGACTCTGGCTTCTCGAAATTAACATAAATCGCAAAGAATGCGAAACCAGGCAGTGTTTCTTTCCCCAGCGTCTACTAACCATTCTCCGAGCGATCGTTCTTCCAAAACGATCGAAGCGTCTTGCCAAACCGGCGCGTACTCGTCGGTATTTCCAACGTCGCAGAGTTTGCCAGATAATATTGCGACGAATTTCATGTAACCTGGAACGTCCGATCGCGAACCCAGAGCCCTTTTTCACCGCAGCGGTTTTTTTTTTTTTTTTGCTCGACACATTTAACGACGCCACACTGACGTTTAGTCGTGGGTACGAACACGTGAAAATTTCTATAGGCCGATACACACGCGGTGTTCGCTTTACGGTATCGTTCGAGCGACAAATTGAACTAAAAATAACCCTTTGCGCGGTAATGCCACCTGGCTATTCGTGCGTGCGAAGGTGGCCTCGGCCGTGTATATGCCACGTACACTTCGCTTCGACCTCCCCTTTGAAGTAAACGATTGGAAGTCGCCTTGCGAATTATGTGTAGGTATTACTTAGGTATAACGCGACAACGTCGACGCGCGCGTTAAAGCGACGCGGACTAGCAATGTTTTTACGAGATGACCTACCTTCCACGTAACGCGCGTGAAATCCCGTAGCTCGTGGATGTATTCGTGCCGCAAAATCCGATAAACCGCTGACACGCGTGCGTTGAGTGAAAAAAAAAAAAAAAATTATTTTCTTTTTTTCTCTTCTCTCTTCGATCCCACTTCGTCGCGCGAGCGACGCGCAGCTACGTCGTTAAAGCGACCGGGTCGACCAATCCCTGTAAATAACGTTGGGAATAACGCGTATTATTGTTTCACGGGGTCACGAGGCTTCGTTTGCTCGTGACGCGGTTGAAATTAATTAATAAAACACGCGTTCCTCGCTCGTCGAACTCGTGATTATTACCTCGCGCGACGAAAGAGCCCGTGGCGATTAAAATTCTACTCTCGCTCAACGTCGCTGCCGCCGTTAACGCGATTTCGTTCGTGCAAACATAAGCAGGACCTTTTCGAACGCTAGTTCGCCGACGCAACGTCGAAACGTAACATTATTCCGTCAAATCGGATACTCCGTTGGCCTCGGTAGCGTCGCTTCTCTCCCGTAAATAATGCAACGAAGAAGGGTAGTGGACCTCGGCTCCGGGCTTTAAATGTCGTTCGTTACGTTTACGCGCGGATACCTCTTGGTGGGCACACGGCAGGGGAGAATCTTCAGCCAGCCGACGATAGGTTTCTGGTTCCCCGTGCAGTTATGGTCGCCCGGTTTCATAGCGATACACAATCCTTCCGCATGAGGTATCAAAACCGAAACCCGGCCGAATCCGTATATGTATGCTCGGCGAGCACGGGCCATCTGGCACGAAAAGAGAGACATCGCTTCCGGTTCTGTTTGCCGAGCCTGAGAGCCAGTCAGAAAGAATTAACCGGATCACGCATGTATCCGTCCGTGGATCAAAGGCGCAGTCGAATTGACTGCAGTTGCACGCGGAATTGTTGAATTCCTTTGCTACCGTGCTAGCACTTCGGTAGCACCCCTCCGGCTCTTCGTCCCGTTCGCGTAATACTACGCTGGGCAGGAGGAATCGTAATCTATGACGAATCGTTATAATCGATTGGGAACCGGCGAGTTCCGTCGTAACGCGGAAGACGCGTTATCGGCTCATCGGAGAATCATCGATCGACGGTACGAGAGTTGGCTCGAACGGTACCGCAGAGAGCGATTGTTTAAAAATACACGTCGGACGACGGCGACCGACGGATTCCTGACGCGCGCACCACTCCTGTGGCTTTAAAGCGGCGGCGGACCAGTGTCCCGATTCAATTACCTTTGAAATCCCTTGTCGTCGGACATTAAAGCCAGGACTAATCCTAGGGACAAGCTAGAAACGGATGCTCTCAGGCCGGAGCTCCCGTTGCACGTTAAGCTTCGCGGGATATTCTATGGGGTAACGGTAATCGATAAAAAAAAGAAAAAAAAAAAGCTAAAACGGTAACAATGCTTTTCTGCCTCGACGGCGGGGTGGCTCCCGTTGTGTCCGGTGTGAATAAAGCTCGGGAAAGACAACGCGCAGGAATGTCGCTTCCTCTCTACCTCTCTCGTCCTACCGTTAAATATTTTCCACTGGTGTTTGGATTTAACGTGGCACGTTTTACGAGCTGACGTGTCGCGTAATTTTTTTCACACTATTTTCAAGCCGTTAGATTCGACCACCTAACACGGTGGTGTGCGCGTTGATTTTAACGAAATAACTCATGTTTTTTGCTCCGTCGCTCCTTCGTTTCGATATCGGAATGGTTGCTTCTCGAATTTCACGAACTCGTATACAAATGGAAACGAGTTGCGTCTTTCTTGTAAGGTAAAGCCTATTTTCGTGTTGGTCTGTGTTTCTGTACACATTTTTGGAAAAGATTTTAATATCGTGGGTTTAAGAAAACGCAACCGAGGTTGGTTGTACCGTTCGCCTCGAGTGCAATTAAACGACGGCCTTTGCGCGATAAAGATTCTGCCGGTCCACCGTATTAATGTCGAGACGCTTTCCAAACGGGGCAATTCTGGCTCTAATTCGCACTTCACTGGGAAGTGCTCATCGGCAGAATCAAGGGATTTCCAGGTTCCCATCGGAACGTCTTCCGCGCCATTTCCTGATCCATTGATGGAACTTTCATTTCTCTCAAACGTCTTCATACGTCACGTAGTTTCATTGAACCGGTATGGCAGTTCCATCGAATGCAATTGACGTTCTTGCTTTATTCCTCTCGATTTTCTTCGATTCTCCTCGATTTCTGTCGCGGAGATACTCTAAATTGCTCGAGAATATTTGTAGTTTCGTCCGTTTGATTTGGTAGACGGCTACGGATAGTCTACTCGCGCCACGGTATACGGGAAATGGATCCGTGTTGTTTCCGAAAGTGGGATTGATAGATAAACTTTAATCTTTTCTGTATCTTTCATACTTCGAGCCGAGGTACCAGATACCCTGTCCAACTTGATCGAACCATCGTTCAAACTAAGTAACAATAACTTTCAATACGAGCGTTCAAAATGTACGATTTGTATTAAAGGAAAATTCACATTTTTGCTCGTTGGCCCGTGGTTCCTCGGACGAGCTTTTCCTAATCCATCACGAAAGTTTTCGCAACCGCTGTTACGCGAGGGGTACAAAAGTATCGTTCGTTCGCGATGATTTCATTTCGAGTAGTGCCCGGACGGATGAATAGAAAATCGAGCTTTTTCGATGCCCAGGTTACGATTCAGGAGATTCCAGACGAGATTCCGTGGACTATCATCGACCCATCGGGACCAGGAACCGTCTGGGAATCTCGGCGAATGGAAGACGCGGTACCGTAGATCGGGAGAACGGGGGGGGGGGGGAATGGATTCGAAGCACGCGCTTTCGAGGCAAATATTTTCAGAAAAAGCCCCGAGAAATCGTCGAATCTCGCGTCGCGCTCGACCTTCGACCTCCCCTTACCGAGACAAGAGCATCGAGACTCGTTGACAATGTACTCACCTCTTCTTCCACTTCTTCCTCCTCTTCCTTCGCATTTTCGCGTTCTCGTTGGTCCTCTCGTACACGATTTTTTCCTCCCTGCCCCCCCCCCCGACTTTCTCACCCTCTTCCCTCGCAAGGCGTTCGCTCCCTTCGTAGCCGACGGACATCTTCCGTGCGAAAGAGTGCGACAGGAAACGATGGCACTCGCGGTTATTTTCGAGCAGTCGGCTCGATACGTGGAAGCCATTGTTCGCGCGGTCCTAGTTTGGCAATGATCCTCGGTGTCAGCCGGTCTAATAAAAGCCAGGTCGAGCTTGCGAACGACTACCGATCGGACTCGACCGTGATTCATTCCTACGGGCAACAACGGCCTGGATAAACGGCCCCGCTTCGGCTTCACAAGCGTCACAAGGAAGCGGCACGGTATTCGTGTAATCAAGGATCGCTTCCCTTTCGACGAACGTTTCGATCGGTTTGTTCTTCGTCGCTGTCCGGCGGAATGTTTCGCTGATCGTAAAGTTTGCCATACCGACGAACGTTGGCTTGTTTCGTCGCGCTAGATTGTTCTCGAAACATTTTTTTTTTTTGGAAAACGATAAAAATACGGTTTGGACGAACGATGCGATTATGAAGGAAGAATCTCGCGACGTTCTTTGGGACTCCTAAAGAGTTTTCTACGGATAAAAATAAATATAAATAAGGTTTTGCGCGGAAGAGGGACGCAACGTTCTTTTCGTCTTATTAGATAAAGTTCTATATTGTTTCAGCTGGAAAATAAAAATAAATATGTCAGGAGAGAGGCGAGTCTTGAGTCTTTTTCGCAAGCACAAAACTTATCTGTATTTATTCTTTCAGCTTGGCAAAGATTTCTTTAGAAAGGTATTATTTCATTTTAGAGATGGAAACAAATACGGGGAAGACGTTTATTAACGAATCCTGTGTCTTTACCGCGAGATAATGTTTATCCGACGTTTACCTCCATTTCCAGAGAACTGTTCGGTCAAGATTTTTGTTATCGCGGAATTAGCCGGAATTTCATGGTGTCGCTGACTTTCTACAGTTCTCCCCCCGTCGCTCGTTACATTATTTCTCTTTATCCGATTACATTGTTTCATATTTCTACCAGGTTATTGGAGGGAGCCATTCGGTGTAGATCGATCATGGAAAAATCCATCTAGCCTCCCGGAAACTAATATTCCCAACACATATTTCCAAGCGAAACGTACTCTAAGTGAGTTATCGGGCCTTCGATAAGACTCTGAAAGCTAATATCACGGCCATACATCTTGACCGCGAGTTCAATTCGAAACCACCTATCGTGCGGCAGTCTAAAAATTCTAAAACGTAATATCACAAATGGTATGGTTTAAGAGCTCTCACTCAATTTGGCATCGTGTCGACCGTCGATTTTACAATTATAATTCTCTATACCGTTATCCTGTGCCGTGGAACGAGTGTGTCTTCCCGAACGAATTCAGGATCGATGGTAGCCGATAGGCTTTGGTGTATGGACACCGCTACTTTGGAAGACGCTTCCCATAAGATTCTCGAGAGATGTTCGGCTGATGGCCGCTTGCCAACCAGACACAATCCATACTATAAATACTGGCACACGCACGCACACACATCGCTGTGTGTGTGTGTGTGTGTCCCACCCTGGCGTGCCGTTTCATTCCGTTCCGCGCGACTACCCCCGTCCTCAAAACTTTTTCGTCCAGAAGAGCGTTCCGCGCTTCGTTAACGCGTACAAAACGTGCGGATGACTTTAGCACGTTAAACGTCCCTTCTTCGCTCGCGCCTCGCGTGTCTCGTTTGTTTACTCTGTTTTGCCGGGTCGAAACGCGCGCCGCTGATATTTCGTCGTATTCCAAATGTACCTGGACAGAGTAGTGGCCCTAATTTCAATGCGCGCTAACCGATGGAACGGCCGCGACTTCGGTTATTGTGGGCAACGTCCGAAGCGCGAGAACGTATTACTCGGAATAGAATGTTTTGAGCTACAATGTTGCACGATGACAGGTTGGAGTTTCTCGTTACTGTATTTTTGGAATTGTTGATGAGCGCGCTGAACGTTAATCGAGTGGAGGCGTAAGAATCGTGGATAGGACAATTGTAGTTTCGGGTAGGGTGATTCATAATTGCAGACAAGTTTGTTTACTCGAGCACGTTTACTCGGAATCGAAAGATTATTCTATACTCTGACAGCGATCTTCGAGTCGAATCAATTTATTGTAATATCGAGCGAAGTGAGGAATTTGAAAAATTGTTTTTACATTCTTCCGAAAATATCTCGCTCGGCGAAACTCCTGATTACGTCGAGAGTAAGAGATATTAGTTTTGTTTCCGCGACGTGGGAGTCTCGCGTAAAATATCACTGTACGCGAGCGTAATCGATCGTTTTACGGTGACGCGAGTAAGAAGGTCGCTGGCGTCGTGGAAGGATTGGGTAGCGGTTACGGAATGGTCGGTGTTGTAATGGGCAAAGGAGAGAACGGATAATGGTAACGGAAGAGAGAGAGAGAGAGAGAGAGAGAGAGAGAGAGAGAGAGAGAGAGACAGTCGGAGAGAAAAAAAATGAAGAGAGGAACGTTTATTGGACGTTATTAAATATAATGCCGGGAGGCGTGTCCTCGTTCGGGAAACTTTGCCGATAACTTCGTAATTCCCTAAAAGGATCCTCGCTGCGGGACTTTTAAGACGTTCTGCCTCCTCGCAGGATGTTTCCCTTCGGTCTAGTAGTGCTTTTCTACCTAGGGTTACTTCGCAGCTTCCCGAAGAATGGACTATTACGTTCCTTTTATTTTCACCGCGAAAAGATCGATATCGGGTCTCGTCGTCTTACCGTCTGAAAAGTAGACCCTTGTACGAACACCTGAAAACTCTTTTATGCCAACTTTTGCGTCATCTTCGTTTAGCATTCGTGAACTAAGTTGAAACGGAGTTGGGGCTTTAACCGCAACTATAGTTTCGCGCGGCTTTCGTGGCAATAAATTGATGCTATCGGTTTCGTTCCCGTGAAATCTACGAATAGGTAAAGCTCGGCTTCGTTCGTCGTTGTTGGAAGAATCTTTTGCAAAAGTTAGGATCGTGCAAATCATACGAAGCATCGGTATATTTAGTTTCAGGTGTACTTTACTTTTAGGAAGGGAGTCTTAATGCGCGGAATTATCCAGAATTCCGTGCTATTTTGAACTTTACCGTGACTCCTCGTGCGGTCATGATCACACCGATACTAGCGAGAATATGCTATTCCCGTAGATTAAAAGGGTATTTTATCGGAGAGAGATTTTCGCGTCGAGGATCCGGTGGGAAAGTTTTTTAATTACATTTTGAGTGGAAATCGAATTTCCAGTTGTCGCAGACACCGGGAGGCCGAATTTAAATTTAAATCCGCCTAAGTTTTAAGTAGACTCGAAATCCATTTAAACAAACTAACTACCATGCGTTTCCATTTATCTGAACAGGGCTCGTAAGATGATAATGAAAGCGGGATAATTAATTGGAGACAGAGCGGAGGAAACATCCGGCGGCAAATACGCTCGAAAAAGTTTCAAGTTTTGTCGAAATTCCGAGTGAAAACGTTCCAACGATGTTTCGCTTCATTTTGAAATATCGATTATCTCACTGCATCCCAATCTGCAGATTTTCTTCCTTTTCCACGCAATTGCGCGATTAACTCGACCGCGTGACCGCGTTGCAATTATAATTCAACCACATTTACCCCGGACTAAGCTTATTTCCATATAATTTGCAGCGTTCCACGCAGAACGGTATCATCGTTGTAACGATAAAGCCCCTGTAATACTCGCGTGACCCTAATGGTAGGTGCGACGCGACGCAACGTTACGCCGGATATCGTAATTGTTTCAGGCACTCCGTTACGGTACACTTTAAGATCAGTGGAACCACTTGTCCTGCGCTTTGCGTTCGTTATATTATGATTCTCATAGTTTTCTCTAACAATAATCAAAGGTACGAAAAGGTGGCGACAAATCGAGATGACAGATATGTTCAAAAACCACAATTACCGAATATTCCAAGCACGAGGTGTTGTACACACTACTAGACGTTCTACCATAGAATTCTACGCCAAGAAGTATAGAAATCCAGGCGGTAGAATATCCTACAGCAGAATTCTACCGTACCTTTGTTCGTCATTAAAACGTGGTAATTGATGCGATTCTAATAATCGCGCAAATACAACTGCACAATTTGAATGGTAGGAATCGTGGCAGCAGTTGTCAAAAATGAAACCTCTAGAGCACTGTCCCACCGTTTGGCAAACAGACCGATACCGTAGTAAACGGTCGAAAGTGGTTTTTGCGACCACGCACAAACTCGTCGCTGGTAGTTGAGAAGTGACTCATACCAGCGGTGGTGTATAGCAAACGCGCTATGTTTGGACTAAATCCGCAGTACTCCGGCTAAGAGCCATGGCGTGTCCCTCCTAATGGCAATGTTGACGAGTGAAATTTACCTGAAAATCGCGTTACCCGCGAAGTTTCGGCGGACGAGTGTTTCCGGGCGTAGATTACCTCGACAACGGTCTGGTTTCAAATTAAATTGAGACCGTGTCACGGTAGGGGGACAAGTGGAGGAGCGAGTACTTCTTTCGAGCACGAAAGATCTGAGCGAGTGGCCCTTAACGGGGCATCGCGCTGGAGGGAAATTGAAATTGAATTCGCGACACAGTACCGTGACGTTGTATTACCTTATACATCCGGTATACTGCAATAACCTCTCGCGCTGTACGTAACGTCTTTAAGAAGGTCGAGTCTCGATTTTTATGCATCGCAATCTTTGCTTCCCTTTTCTCTATCGGCGTACGAAATTTAGATTGCAACGTTGAATTTTAATTCCGCAGCTGAAAATCGATGCGTGTATGTATCTCGTCGAGAGGTTTAATTAAACGATCGGGGATGCAACGAGTGATTTTTTTTAAATGCGCACGGATCGAATGGAACAGAAATCTCTAATAAACCCGCCACTTTGATTACGAATGTTTCATTTTTGCGAAGTTTGGAGAATTACGTTGACGTAAATTTTATATTACGCGTTTAGTTATTGTGCTATCGGTTTCAAATTTGAGAATAATTGAATTAAATTTAACGGCGTTTAATACCGTCTAGATCGAACCCAACGTAATTAACCGTTAGGCCCACCCAATAAGTTCGTAGCACTTTAGCTTCGAGTGTATATTTCCCGGAAAAATAATTCTTTGAGGATACTTTTTAGCGGAATAACAGAAGCGATCAAATATATTTCGCAACGTTTCATATCGAATCGGGAAGAGATGGTAGAGTCCGAATGAGCACGCATCAATTTGCTTCATTAATTAAACGAAACGAAACATTTATCGAACGAAATTCAAAGCTTTGCGAATTTATTACCGAAACTGATATTAACCGAACGACGCGCTGAGTCGACTGCCAGCTGAATTACAAGAGGCGAACCAGATTCTATCCATCGGTGGAATTAATTTCAATCGAAAGGTACAGCGACCGACGCTGTTACTCTCGATACAATTCGCATCGACTTCTCGTATCAGCGCAGACAAATTACGTTTCCTACGTTCGCCAGGTTTGCGGAATTAAATGAAATTTCCCCCGATTGCGTATCACCTGGGCGAAATCAGAATTAAACGCGAGTTGTAATAACACGCGAGTGGATTACGGCGAATGAATGGTACCGGCACTGCGTTGCGCCCCACGGTAATTAAAAAGCTCCGCCGTGCGATTTGCTCCACGGACATTTCCTCTCGAAAATTCTGTCTTATTCCGCGCAACGTTTCAGCGCCGCCGAGGCTGAAAATTGAAACAGCGAATGTAACGGGCAGGCGAAACGAGAGTACCTGAGAGAACCCGGATAGATTACGTTTAATACGGGCCGAAATAAAATAAGTGCCCTTAATTTAACGTTCCCGGAACCGCATCGAAATTACATCAGGGGCGTGCGCTTAATATCGTGCACCACGTTGCAAACTAGTGCATCGTTGCTGCACTTGATTTTCTACTTGGCCCAGATTTAGGGGGGGGTTTCGTTTGAGATTGCTTCATGTATTTCACGAGTTTTTCGAGTCTCGTGCCTACCGACCGGCGGACTATTTATTTTCGAAAATACCGCCTTGGAAATTATTGAGGAAGTTCGGAACGAATCGTAGGTTTCTACCGTTGATTTTTTTTTCTCCCGGTAATTTGAATCTCGCGAAAAGTTTTAATAAAGGGAAGAAACTTTTCTCGGTGCTCCCTCGATGAGCTTGATACTCGACTGCGGAGCCGGATATAGTAGTTGTACGTATCGTTGTTTGAATAGTCGGGTACAGTCTCGCTCCGTGTGTTCTTATTTTTCTCTTTATCGGAGTTTTTGCGAGTAATCACGTGGGGTTACACGAGTGACGCAATACGTTACAGAATATGCTTTGTCGGGGAGAGCTCTTTTCTCGTTGAATGGGTGCCCCGAATGCGCCCGTACAATGAAACATTAAAGAATGGTTCAACAATAAGATTCGTGCCATTTTATTCCACTGTCGTTGCCTCTCTCAGCCTCGGCGAATTGTAGCCCGCGTGCATCGTATCCGATCAAAAATACCGATCATTAGGTAATGAGAAATATCGGATGCAATGTCGCGTTAAACGATCATTTAATTATAAATACTTACGTGCGATATAACAGAGGGGAGCGGAAATTAAAATTAAAAATTCCACGGATTTAATTACGGTATATTGCTCTATGCTTCGTTAAAAAATACCATTTCAGACGTCCATGCATTTTGCGAGCTCGCAATACACAAAACAAGTGCTGGCGCGATAACTGCAAAGAAGTGTTCGCACATTTGTTCGTCCTTCTGTTCGCGAAAAGAACGTTTAATCTCACTCATGAAACGAGTAGTAGTACAGCGGCAATTCGATTAACGCAATTAATTCGTTCGGTGGGCCGATTAAAAGTTGTAACCCGAGTAACAAATGAAATTATTAAACGTCCCGTTTCATTTCACGCATTATGAGATCCACGTTAATGCATTATTGCCAAGGAAAATGATTGACTAGTTAAGCGTATCATTTCATTATTATTAATGTAACATTTCGCGGATGATTCTGAAAATTCATACTTTTATTTCATAATTATTACTACAATTATTGTACAATATATTTCGTCACTAGAGGATTTTTTTAAACCTATCAAGAGGCAAGGTCTTACCTCGGGACCAAGTACAAGTTATTTATATTGCATACACATTTCGCTTTAGACAGACTTATTGCCTACTTTACGCACCCTTAGCGCACTCGACTCGCAAAATCAGTTCGACGTCGGCACGAGAAGCACGTGGATCGCATAAACGTCGGTACTCCGGCGATAACGTATGCACACACTCCGCATCTTGACACTGCAATATCCACCGACGTGGCTTCGCGCGATCCCAGGGGAGCATCGAATGGTTAATACGCTTCCCTCCCGACCTACTCTAATCTAAATTTTGGTTAACCCCAGCTGGGACGCGCGAGTTAAAGAAGTCACATAATACCGATCCCTCGCTGGGCTTGCTTGCGGGATGGACCGTCATCGCAGGGGGGGGGGGGCTTACACGCCGAATCCATGGCAAATTGATCTGCGAAACGGCTCGACTTGGGGCGACCGTGTATCTCTCCTCTTTGAGGTTCTGAAATTCGTGCTCCGCGGGGTGTGAGAACGAGCAAGTAAGTGAATCTACCTGGCTTAATCGATTATCCGCGCTGTTGTGCGACAAAACGTATTTGCCGCGATTACCGTTAACAAGTTTCTAGCCGTGAGTTAAATAACGTCCGTTAACGAAATTATGTTATTTGCATTTCGCTCAGGGTACCTGAGGGGATCGAGGGAGCACGGCGAGATGGCTGAAGGAATTACGAAAACTGCGCTGGAATCGTGGGTAGGGAAAAGATTCGTAGCGTCGGCCAAGTTTCTTTACTTTCTTCGTTTGGACGTACACTTTTGCCCGAGGATCACTGCCATCTTCTTAATGAATAGTTGCCGTGCGAGTAATTTATCAAACGTCTCAATTAGCTAATCAAGATACTCGAGTTCGTCGCTACGCTCAGGCGAATTCGCATAATTTGTTTCTCCTTTTCATTCGGGATTTAATATTCTCATTTTGGAATGCTGAATTATTCCGTGTTATCTCTCTCTCTCTCTCTCGGCGACTCATTCGTTATATTCGGTTGGTCGTGAAGTTTGAGTTTAATTTCTACAATGTTGAATTTCGTAAAATTCGTCGAGACGGATTTATCGCTGACGCGTTCGTCCTCGTCTTTCGTACCAGCGTTTTCTAACTTATTTTCCCTCCGCGTGGAAGGTACAAGACTGTCGTTTTTTTTTTTTTAAAGAAAAATATCCTCTTAAAAACAAACACGCTACGACCGGGTTGGCCAACGTAGTTTGCACAAGTTTTCGTAACTCTAACGGTTGTTAGTGCCTTCGTTTGCCTTTACTCGCGGCTATACCACTTTTATTTCGCTTCGTTGTCGTACTCCCGTCAGTCCGTCCGCGTCGACTCATTCTTTCCAAGCGAAAATCGGTCGTATGCAATAAACTTCCACGAAACTCCTTTGGCCGAGTTTATTTTCACGCCACTTTGCACTGTCTCATCTGCCGCGCGCCGTGTTGTCATTTCCTTCTACCTCTTCCTCGTTTTCGGTTATTTTACCCGTCCCAGCTATCTAGTCAAGAGAAACAAACCTCGTGAAGGCGTCTACGTTCGTTACAGCCGCCCGTCAACTGCTCCGCGAATTAATTTCAGATTTTAGAACTTATCGAAGCTGGGCTGAGCTTTTAAGCAACGATGTTTTCTCTTCCGGCTAGAAAGTTCGCGCGGCTGACTTACCGAGACGTTTGTCGGGCGAAAACATTGTGCGATCGAGCTTTGAATATATTGTCGCGACGATATTTTTACGGGACGTTCATTACTCGGGATTGCGAGATTCTGATGTTGTTTCGACTCCGATACTAGGTGGAAATTAGAAATGGTTCGACGCGCGGTGAGTAAACAAAAGCATTCGTGCGCTGGAATGTTTTGGTATAAGTGGTTTTGAATGAAAACGTAGAAGAATTGTTGTGTACCAAATTATATAATATTTAATGCATCTGATGTATTTCACGCATTTTAACACCGACGATATATTTCAAACGTATATCAAATCAATTTACGACTATGGTTACAGAAAGAAAATTATGACGTAATGTTTCTTTTATCACCCGCTCCGTGTCTTCAAATCCCGATTCCCTCAAGTTCGTCGATGGTCGATCGATGTTACTGATTTTAATTAAGGTGAGCATAATAAACCTCCGGCTTTCATTGTCTGCATCTCGAGAATTCGTCATCTTACAGAAATGCACATTTTGGTAATCCAGGAAGGGATGATTTGACGATGAGGATGGTGGGGTAGGTCTGGAACTATTTACGTTCCACATAAACTTGGAAGCTGGATACATTTTGCGAAACGAGGTCGCCGCTCCCGCAGCCAGCGTCAATGAGGATCCATTGTAATTTCTGGAGCAGTTGGATGTATGGGAGAAAGGGTTAAACAATTTCTAGCAAGAGAAACACGAAAGCTATTTCTCCCGTAGTTAAAAACAACCTGATTCTGTCGGGTTGACGTGAAAGTTGAATGGGATTTTTTTTTTCTACCTGAAAAGTGTGATGAAACAAAACTTCGCTGTTGCAACAATAATATATTTTCCTCCATTACCCACGATCGCTTATCGTTTTGATCCGAGTTTTAAAATAACCCGTTCAGTCCTGATTTTTTATCTTTCGGAGAAAATATCTGTCATTGCGAATTCTTTTATTTAGTACATTAGAGGGACATAAATAAATGATTCTTTTTGTTTAAATATGAAAAATGTTGCGCTCTGTTTGGTTACCCGGATTAAACTCAGCGAAATACTATAGTGTACACTGTGACGTACAAAAGGTCCCGGTATGAATAAATCGAAAATGGTTTCAATAAAAGGCTTTAAACATAAAATGCTTATTTACATTGCAATGTGTACAGGGATTGAGAATGTTAACATCACGAAATTGAATATTCCCGTTTGTTTGAGATTGCATCGATTCTATTTTCTTTTTACGATATATACGTATAAATTTCCAATGACAATCACGACTTTCAACGGAATCTGTTCCATGTAAGAATCTCGAATAACAACCGAAAAATGATCATCGTCCTAAAACATGAACAGTCGACGAAGTTTGCGCAATAACACGAAGTATTATTGTTGTGAAGTTGAATAATTTTCAAGGGTTGATTTTACCCCTCTGCAATCAATTTGAGCGGCACAAAATTGTGTATTAATTATCAAGATACCACTGCAGGTATTCCTCCTGTTTCATAATTTTTTGAATCACCAAGTAGAGAAACTTCCCTCGCGAGGGTCACAATTAAGCTCCAGAAATTCTATACATTCATCATCTTTTATTGCGGGCACCGCATTACCGGTTAATTTATTTATGGAGTAAAGTCTGGTCCGCGGAGGCGAACTGCAAGTAAGGGCACATTCATGTGCGCATTGTACCATTATTCTCGGGCGACCGTAAATGCATAAGCATCGACGAAAATCCAACATTGTTCTTGTGTTTCCTGGAGGGCTAAATGGGGTAAGTTTGCGCCGTAAACAATGCGCGAAATAACAGAGAGCGCGTGACGAAGAGTCAGTAGGAATGCAGGTAGCGTACGCGCATTGGAACAATTGAAACTGTCTCGCAAAACCGTGGTAGGTGCGCGAAAGCGAAAGCGAACATAATCGTTCACAACTTTAACGTATACAATTTGCAATATCCGTTTACAACATTCGTCGAGAGATTATTCGTCGTAAGACAATTCTGTAGATTCTCGTTTGTTTCTGGGGCAGGCGTTCTCCCAGATCCGTATCCTCGACTTTAATTAGAATTACGATCGAAATCTTCCGTCTCCGATACGTAGCATCGTATCGATAACGATAGACTCGTTCCCACGTCAAAATGACGAACCTCGGCGCCGTTGGTCTCAGCGGTACGATGAAAAATCCGAGACGGAATGGAATACGCGGAAATTACTAACCGCTGAGCGAGGTTGGCTTGAAGTAGGTAGCCCAAGACGGCTTTTTAGAACGTAATTTCTTTCTCTACGCGGGTACGACGCGAATAGTAGCGGTATTTCCCGTGGGGAACTTCAGATTGGAGATTACGATGCAGTTATCTTCCTTTAATCCAGCCTACCTGTCCCCTCGACTACCGGCTACCCGTCGCGTGTCCCAACCCCTCGCCGTTCTCTACGCTTTTCCTGTAGCCCTACCACCCTCGCGAGCACGACCTACGTTGCCCTCTAGCTCTTCATTACCACGATACCTCTTGGGAACCATTCGTGCTTGTTAAGGCCTCACGACCGTGGCATTGTCCGCCACTCGATCAGAATTTTCCGATTATGAAATCACCGCGCGGCCGTGATGTGTACAAACGCGAATTTCCGGATGGAAGTATGTATGTGATTCGTTCGTTCGAGATCACGCCAGTTCGGTGAATGATGTCGTTTAGGCGGTGGCGAGTTCGTATAGGAAATTGAGAGCGATTATATTTAAAAATTGGCAATATAGAATGGTCTTTCAACGTAAAGTTCAAACAACGATTTTTAAGAATAGTTAATTTTTCATATTACAGAAACTATTTACATTTTTCTTCTTTCGCTTTTAAATTTTATTAATTTAACGAGACAAATATATGTGTATATAAATTAATTATTCTTCAAAGTTATATAATTTTTAAATTCTCTATGTAGTGTACTCTATGTCAGCGGTTCCCAAACTGAACATGAGTGGTACAAAAAAAAGAAAACTTTGGGTACCTCTGCCCTATGTGCTAAAATTGACGCATAGAGATAGGTATATAAGAAATATTCGTAAACCTAACGTTAATATCGCGAAACATTGTTCACCGATGTTAATTTGACTGAAATTCAAACTACCTGACTTCTGCCACCCAAAGATAATAATAAAGGATAAACACGGCAGCGACGATCGATTCGAAAACAGAGTTAGAAATACGCATTTGACGGGAGTGTAAATGCAAATCCAGCGAGTCGAACGGGAATATGGTATGAATGCCGATAATAACGAGCAACCGCGACAATGCTAGTACGCGCTGCATACACGAATCCGGTACGTACGTTCCGCGTGCGAACAATATGTGAAAATTCCAGTGCCGATAATGTCATCGATGCCTCGATGCCGGTATTCGACGATACCCTTACACCGGGACAAACATTTGCAAAACCCGCGCAAGTGGATATATCTCCAAGATTTGCATGATTCTTTTCACCAACACGTGGAAAATACGTATTCCGTACCAACGATTCCGGAGTTTACTTCTATTTATAATACCGAGTGCATTAATGTCAACGCGATTCACAAGCATTCGGATAACAGAGTGGTTCGAACGCGGATTTCATCTACCGTTCCGCGGTAAATCTTTAGTATACGTCAGGTTTTTATTATATGTTCCTTTTTTTAATTTCTTGTCACTATTATTATTATTATACGTTAATTTAATTGGTCGACGCACCTGACATTTACAGTACACACGCGTTAGGGTCTTAAGGATCGTGCAGATACAGATTGATGCTTGGCGTTATTTAAGACATCCTTTCACGGAGATAAGGACGGGACTTTGGCTAATAGCTTCCGTTCCGATGGACAGGATCATTAATCGTTATTCTCGCGGCAGTCGTTTAATTTTCAAACTTCTCCGTGCACTTTCCAAGGATTCTTCTGTTTCTTTCATTGTAGGTTCGTTTGGAGCCCCATCGTTACTTCCGAAGCTCGAAGTTGTTCTTCAAAGAGCAAACTTTTGTATTCGAAGGAAAAATAATGCAGATACGCAGAAGTTTGGAGAGGTAGCGTGCTCAAAGAAATATTCCTGGTACGTACGACCCGAATTTTTCGTAGAGCGCGGATACAGTCGAGGACGAAAATTGAAATGGCAAATCACGATGAACGGGTACCCGTAACGAACGATGATTCGATGTTTAATCTTTATTCGTTCGCTCCTTTTAAAGTTTCACTCCCTCTCGCTACGGCGGCAATTTTTGCAGCCGTCCATGATTTTTTATCGTTGTCGCTAGCTCTTCTTCGTTTAACGCGCATGTTTGAATATAATTAGGACCATTGGACTCTGACACAAAATTTTAAACACACGTTTGGTCAAAATTTGTATTTAAATAATCACAGATATCTTCAGAAATACGAGGTCTGGTTCCCGCGTACTTGTACTTGGCCCGAGACAAGACCTTGTCTCTTGACACAAGTTTAAAAAAAATAAAAAATCACCGGAAGGGGAGTGTAACTAAAGAATACATGCCCCTCCCACCACTCCCTCAGCGCTTTAGAGAGGAATCTGAGCGAAACTTCAAAAAACCGACCAACCTGTCCTCCTACCGAGCGAATAACGATTAACGGATACCCATCTTCGTTGTCCGGTGATTTCTTCTTTTTCCAATTATAATCGCGTCGGGTGAGGACCTATCGCGAAGTCAATTTCCCGATCGATCGTCAGTGTTTCTCCCATCGTACCTGAACTTTGGACGTGCCACGGCAAGATGACCCTCCCCGTCGTTAACTCGGTTACTACAACTTTCCGATAGATAAGACTCTCCTCGCGTTAACGTGTTTTCCTGACAACAACCAGGCACGATCGACGGGAGGAAGGTCTATTAACGTCATCCGATGGCCCCCAGTTGGCCGAGAGATGGCGATCTCGATTTGTCCTGCAGCCCCCTCCCGATTGGCCGACGATTTTTCTGGCACTGCATTCGAAATCATTCCCCCCTTCTCCCCTTCTCGTCCGCCCGGCCACCTCACCCTCCCACCGTTCCGTCACCTCGAAGAGCGGAGCTCTGGTACAGCGACAAGGTGTATTGTATTCGTCTCGTGCCTTTGCTCCTTCCTAGCCATCCTCCGTCTTCCGTTTCGTTTAGACCCCTGTACGGCATTCTAAACATAGCCCGTTTCTTTCTCTCTTTCCCTCTTTCCCTCGCCTCTCTCTCTCTCTCTCTTTCTCTCCTCCGTCCCGGAGGTGGTAGATGAGGAGTTACCCAGGTTGCCGTCTTGCTGCTCGTCGCCGGTTCTCCTTCGCAGCCGTCGTCTTCGGCTTGTATCCCCGTTCTTTCTGATCTTCGGCCAGCGTCGGACCGCGTATACGCGTTTAAACTCTTGTCACGGCCGGGCGAGTAAATTCGAAAAGGTTCTCCACCGCGGTGATAGAGAGAAAGAGAGAGAGAGAGAGAGAGAAATAGAGGCATTTCTCTCTTCCCCCTTCGCAATTTACCTTCCGCCACTTCAACGTCGGTCGCGAGAGGAATCCCTGGGTGACAGTGCCACCGAGTGAGGAAGAAAACGCGAGTGATACCGGAGGCCTAGGTGTAACGACCTTCTCGTTGTAGGCGTCAGAGGAAAACGGCCGAGACTTGGGTTTCCGGGGCTTGTTGACCAAGTGTCTTCAAGCTGGAGCTGGCAAAGAGGGCTTTCGGTTTGAGGGGGTGAGTATCTTCTTCTTCTTCTTCTTCTTATTCGTCTTCCCCTTTCTTCCCCCCCCCCCTCCTCATCCTCCTCCTCCTCGCCCCTGTGTTCTGATCTTCATTTCTGGGAATCATTGAGAGGCTCTCCCCCCTCTCCACCACCAAACTTCTTTCTCGCGCAAGTGTCCTCGCTGGGTGTTATCATCGTCGCCATATTTACTCGGTATTAAGTTCCGTACATTGTGCCGATGGCGCTCTTTTGTCGTCATTATCGTACATACGCGACGAGCTGCGTTCACTGGAAGCTATTTAGGGAGATACTTTCAGCAGCAAAATCGGCCCACGCGGAAAGTCTCGGCGGAGTTCTTCTTTTTCTTTTTTTTCTTTTTCTTGTTGTTCCGCCGGTACCTTCGCCGTCGTCTAAATAAGAGGATAAAGCCCCGACGGTATCTCGAGTACGGTAAAAAGCGCGACTGGTACCGGCTTAAAGTATCGCTTTTTCCGACGTAGGCGTCAAAAGGAGGTGGAACTTCGAGTCACCCTGCTCGTTGACCGAGTATATCTTCGAGGTGCCACTGGCAAAAAGCACTCTTGGACAGGGGTCGGGTGCTTTTTGCTCGTTGCATTTCACTGCCGTCGCCCCCTGTCCTCTTGCTCTTTTTTTTTTTTGTATATCCCAGGAATTCTTTGCAACATTTGATATTTATCGCTTCTTGTAATTTTTTCGCCGCTGAATAGCCGAACGTGAGAGCGTGCGCGTACGTGAGCGCGTATGTGTGTGCATCGGAGTGATCCGTTGTCATTCTTGAAACGAGATTCTTGATACAAGAATGTGTAAACAAAATGTTTCTATAACTTGCTGGTAGTCGTATAGAAACATTACGTCGTATAGAAACTTAACGTTGTAAAGGTTCTTCGTTCTAAAGCGGAATGCAGTTATATTATTGGGTTGGCAAGAAAGTATTTTCGGTTGTGAGTTGTAATTAACCAAAATTTCTTCCTTGCCAACCCGATACATTCTGTATTTAAACAAATTTTTTATAACATCCTAGTATCGCGGAATTAGTCAGAATTGTTTCAGTATAGCAAACTAAACCTGTTTACTTTACCCTTTGTATGATTACAATTTAATGCTTCTCTTCCTTCTCGTTACTAATGTAATCCGTAATGGTTCTTCGTTGCTGTAACGCGGAGTTTAGTTATACTATTACGTTCCGTTCCCAAAAAAGTGTGTAAGAACATTCCGGTATCCTGGAAATAGCTGAAATTTTTTCAGTACCGCGAATTTAAGTTACTTACTTTGCCCCACGTCTCTTTACATTTTAATGCTTCTCACCTTGATCGTTATCGGCGCGATTCTTACAATTAGACGCATTCGCGTCAACCCTTCGTCGTAATAATCTCCGTTTTACTTGTTTTGCTTTACGTTTGTTCGGTGCTCATTTGACATTAGAAATAAAGGGGTATGATAGCGAAGTGCCAGTTTAAAGTAACGCTCCGGGATAATAGACATCGCAAGGAAATGCCTAAGACTCGGCCCTTTGTTGCTGGTTGAACGAGTATTTTCAGGCTGAAGGTAGCAAAGGCGGTCTTCCATCTAAAAGAACGAACGCCCCTTTCTTCTCGCCCCCTTTGTTTTACTTTTGTCCCCGTCCCTTTTACCGGGAGGAGACTCATACGTTAGAAATTTTTGGTAAATCCACCGTCTCATTTTTCTCTTCGTCTCTACTCATCGAGCTCGTTATTCCTAAATGTTTACACCTTCGTTTCCGCTTAAACGTTTCGAGTATCGTGGAAAATAACAAGTAATTGCCACGAGGTAGTCTTGGAGTATCGATTAATTCTTGCTGTGCTTTTCTTTGACGTTAATAATAATTTACCGGCGCTTCGAGAGTCTCTGTTATCAGGTACGCGCAATTATCGGCGATTTCGCGTCGAAGAAATTTATTTAATTTCTCAAACTTTACTCGAATATCGAATTTGATACCACGTAAGTAAATATGTACTTGAACGATGTATCGAATATCGCACCGATATTTGTACCATGGAAATTGATCTCAGGTTTGGGCTTTGAAGTATTCCCGTTGCCAATAGGTGATCGGTTAAATGTTAGAAAAATTCAAAATGGAACCACCGATCGTACTTTCCGTACGCTTTTACTTCGAAGAGGCGTTGCGCGCGTGTGCGTGAAACGAGGTCGCGCCGTTTCGTGGCGAAGATCAGTCCCGTTTGACGACGGAATAGTTTCGAGACAGAGCTGTTAGAGCATCGTATTATTCCCCGTACCGTAGTAGACGTTACATTTTGGCAATTTACCTCCGACAGGGGCGTAACGTTCTTGGCAATTCCCGACGCAAACGTCGGGGCAGTTTGATTGGTTGGACAAACGTATGTACATACACGCGCTTCGGTTGACCTGTCTCTGACGTCTGTTTCACGTGGCATTGTCGGCGTCGTTTGTGCGAAAACCTGGGTTATATATGACCAAGGAGCGTGAGAGGGAGAGAGGAGAGGGAGAGTTTGACGAACGATGAAAGTGTCGGTCGCCAGTTCGACCGTGCTTCACGTCGAACATCCATTTAATTGCAGATTTTTTTCTTCAGATTTCGTTGGAATTTTGTCTAGGGTGGCACGGCTTTTTATGATTATGTATTAGTGTCTGACGAAGCGTGTAAGCTGAGCGATTGTAATTAGCTCTACGATTTACGAAAGCGGAATTAACGTTAAATAATAATTATGATTGGCGACGTAGAGAAATTCGGGAGGAAAATGAAAACTTTCTGATCGTAATTGCAACTGAATTAATATTAAATCGTAAACAAAGATCGTCGTAGCATTAAATAAAATATCAATGGAACCGAAGCAAATAAATATTTTATCGACTGTACGCACTTATTATGCGTTAAGTATACGATTCATTAAAATAACGGTAATCGCTGAAACGTTTATCGTAAATGAGTTAAATGACGGGAGAAAATTATTTTCATTAACCCAAATCGTTACAACATTCGGGATGAAAGCAAAAGCATCGGAGAAAATTTTACACCGCTGACACGCATAATCGATACACGGCCGAGTGGATACTTCCCGTATCGATTAAAATTAATTTACGATACATTCTCGGAACTCGCAGGGGCACGCGCGCTGGTAATAATTTATATTCGATTCTGCCCACCCTTCGACGTCTCCATTGTTTCGTAACGCAAATTCCATACGTAACGTCACTTTCCCTTTTCAATATTGAATTACGGCCCAGCACGAGCATCTCATATTTTACGAAAAGATTAGACGTACCTGACCAGGCGCGAGACAGGAAAATAAATTTCCCGCAAGCGCCTTTTACGTAAAACACTCCGAACGCAATTTTCCAGGATATCGGAATTTATCGCCCGGTTCATTACGATCGCAGTTATTGTTGCGAATTGGAAAATTGCTTCTGGGAAATCGGAAATCAGAGATGTCGGTGAAAATTGGAATGACTGTCTTTTTTTACAATCGATCCCCAAGGGAACACTCTCCTTTAAGTTGGATCTATTTTAAACTATACTACTCGCGTCGACGTTTTATATTTTAAGCAGCGATTAATCGCGCAGTATCGTTTCTGATTTGCGTCTATGTTTACCTTAATAGAAATTTTGTTTACGTCATCGGCTGTGTAATAATCGAAGAAGTACTCAGTATCGATCGATCTCCTTTATTGGCAACGCGATAATAAATCCAGCTTACGTGTCCGATCGTTCCTCTCGATATAAAAAAGTACTTAAACCTTAATATCGAAATACTTTCGAACTCTTAAGAACTTCGAACCGAACGACGATCACGATTATCGAAACGGTCGTCGGTATCTTCCATCGAGTCTCTTTAATTCGCTAAATAAATTGTCCTCGAAGTTATTAGCCGGGTCGGATGTAGTTCGGCGGATTCCTCGTCATTGATGAATACATAATTCGACGGTCCTCGAGCGAAGATCTTTGATCTCTTTTAAACAAATTCCGAGCGATTTAATTAGTAGTCGAAAGTCTCCGAATTGGCAATAACCTTTCAACGTTTACGTCGCGGGGGGTAGCCGGAGAGATTTCGTCCGCGCTACAGGGGGTGAACAGGGGTGATATACCGCAGAGCCTGGCAGGCACGACGATGCATTTAATAATTAACTCGCTGCGCCTGTTTCGCCGGGGAGTCGCCTACCTGAATCGCAGGTGATTTAATAACTCCGAAATTAGACGGTGGTTTTAATTGAAAAATAAACGATGCTCGAAGAGATCGCTGTCGGTATTAGGTTCGTAACGAAACTCCCCCCCCAAAAAAAGGGACAACGCTATCGACGTTACAATTTTTCGAACCACCGGTCGCGTCGCGGTGATACCGGAGAAAAAGAAAAGGGGTACTCAACTTCTCGCGAACATCTTGAAGACCACGACGCGGGCTTTGCCGACCAATTGACATTAATTTTATACCACGCTAAATTAACGCTCGTCGCGCCCGTTAAGACGAGAGCACTCGCTCTCGTCTCATTAAAATTACAATCGTGCGAGGATCCTTCTCCCTCTAAACAGGATAAAAAGGAAACTCGGTATTCTTCGACGAATTACGCGTACGCCAGTGACACGGTGATATTTGGCCGTTGATTCGCCCAAAGTCAACCGCTTTCCCGCTCCCATCCCGCCTCTTTCTACCCTCTCGTTGCTACCCTCTACGCGCGACGGTCGATCGATTTCCACCGATTCGATAATCGAAACTTCCCAATCGGCCATTCGTCGTGACGTTCGCGCACGTATCGAAGACGAAGGAACTTTTACGCGGATCGTCTTCGGGCACGTGGGGGTTTGGGGAGAGGGACGGAGAGAGAGAGAGAGAGATTCGTAAGGAGGGAGGATACAAAAAAAAAGGTGGGTGGGGGTGCAGGGTGTATGGCAGGGGCCTGGCAGGCACGACGATGCATTTAATAATTAACTCGCTGGATACACGACGATGGATGTCTGACGGGGTTTTGCCGGGGGCTCGGTGAGTGTAGGGGCGGCGGGGGGAGGGGGGTGGTTTGTCGGAGGGGGGTTGGCGCGGGGATGAAGCGAAGCGAAGAGGAGGAGGAGGAGGAGGAGGCGGTCGGAGGAGAATGGTGGTCCGGAGAGGAAGGTGGGTGTGGGGTTGGTGGGGTAGGTAGTGGGATGAGGGAAAGGGGTAGTGCTTGGGGTAGGTAGGAAGGTTGGCAGCCGGAATGGCTCTCGTGGATGCTGTGCGACGATCAATACACCACGTGATGCCACGCGTCACGTCTCTCTCTCTCTCTCTCTCTCTCTCTCTCTCTCTATCCCTCTTACCCTTTCCCACCCCTCGCTTCCTCTCACTCGGTTTGTGTCTCTCCTCCTCTCTCAGTATTTCTCACACTTTTTTTCTCTTTTCCTCCGCCTCGATCCCTCTCTCTCTCTCTCTCTCGCTTTTTCTCTTTCATCGTACCCAAGCTTTTATGCTTACTCTCTCTCTCCCGTTACCTTCTTCCGTCCTCCGTCGTTGCGTGACGCGCGCGCTGCGTTTCACTCACTTTCTCCTTCCGTGCGTTTCCTTCTCTCTTTTTGCGCGTGTATCGAATACTACGCCGCCCAACCCCCACGTTGTAGTTTCTTCGGTTCCCGTGACGTAACGGCGGACGATGACGGGGCGTCATTTTCTTTTTTTTCCGCTCTCCCTCTACCTCTCTCTCTCTCTCTCGAACAGAGCCTCGCGATTTAGAGCGGAAGATTGCGTTTTGTCGGGGCTCCGCGATATTCGCGTGTTTCTTCGCTCCTCTGTTTACTCAAAGTGTCCCGATTTTTATTGCTTCCCGGTGGATCGGGTAGTTTACCTCGCTTTGATCAGCGATCTCTCACTTTAAAAAGAAAATACGAATGGAGATACCGAACGCACGAAACTGTCGGGGGTAAACGCGGAGAAGTTTACGATACAACGAACTTGCGGTTAAAGTGGATCACATCATCGGAGTCCGTTCCAAAGATTTTTCGAAAGACGAATATAATTATCAACCAGCCCGTTATCAAAAGAAAGACACTGCTCTCTTTTCGTCTGGCCTATATTTATTTTCACTTTCCACAAAAATTGTTGTTTCTTTGAACGATTAACCAGGATCAGTTGAGTAATAGAAATACGAATAATCGCTTATATCCAGAGTACCGTCCGTGGATTCGGTAGGAACCAAAATGAGTGTAAACAAACTTTACCCATTTTACCCTCACAGGATTTAGTGCCCCGTTCCAAGTCCGTTGCAATTTGTGCTTCCTGCGCTCGACAAATTTGAGTTAAACCGCTTAGAATTAACGGATTTGGCGGATGCGCGCTATTCTATTAGAATCGATTGTCCGTCATAACTGTACAGAAGATGCGGTAACGACGGCACGCCGCGTTTCGCGAGTTTGCGTCGGAATTGAATATCTCGCGTTTCTCCGGTATTTCTAAGGGCCTTCCGCGTCCTTTGTACTCGAGGTACGAAAGGAGAGAGAGAGAGTGATAGAAAGGGGGTCGGGGGAAAGTGTGTGGGGTGGTGGGCGGGGGGCAAAGATAGGGAGGGAATTCCATCGAGAAGACAATTTATAGAAATAACAAGACGGTATCATTAGTCCTGCCGAAGATCCGCGCTAGTTTAATTAGGACGTAACGGGATCCCCTTCGTTTTCCGGAAAAGTAAAACAAATAACAACGAAGCACGGAAATGGGACCAAGTTTATCCAGACTCGTGGCAGTTTACCGAATCTCTCCTCGGCGATGAATATTAATTACAGCTTTTAAATAAAAAGTACCTCTCGAGGGAAGTCGTTGTTACAGAAAGATACGCAGTCTCGCCGAATTGAAGATTAATTGGGAAAACGTTGCTATGAGAGTTTTGTAATTCACTTAAATGAGTGTCGGGAAGGTAGAGGTTCCTTATCGTTCCCCGTTGTCGCGGAGGTTGACCGTTAAATTTCAGCAAATTGAAAGAGAGACAAGAATTGTGTCGTTGTGCGCCTTGAAAGAGCAAATTGCAGGGAGCGTCGGTAGCACCGTGCGTTCACGCGCGCGAGATTGAGTCGGAGACCGAAAAAGAGAGAGAGAACACGAGGGACAGAGAGAGAGAGAGAGAGAGAGAGAGAGAGACGTAAAGTGAAGGGGAGGGGGGAGTTCGAGGGCGATGTACAGGCAGCTTAAATATTCATCCGAGATCAATCGAGCGGATTTGCAATTTCACGGCGTTTGTACTGCGCGAACGACTCGAAATAAACTGTCGCCCACTTCGCTTTACATGAACTTCTCTTCGTTTTTCTCCTCGTATGAACTCTTTGTCCGGCAGAAATCAATATGCAAATAAAATTTTCGGACGTTTAAAAAAAGCAAACGAAACAGAGTCGCCTTACGAGAAGAAAGTAGCCGGTCTCGCTTCACTCGCGAGGAAAGCAAATAATTGCGCGCAGCGCGCGTTGACCCTCCGCGATATGTAATTTAATCCAGTCATTTAAATACATTTAAATGTACGAAATACCCGCGACAGCGCAGTATCGCGATGCACTCTAGCCACGGATATTCAAATTGCAGTGTGGCCGGTCGAATGCAAAATAAATGATCGCGTACGAGTCGGGTAAGCGTCGAAGTGACATTCTTACGTTACCCGACAATACCGTTGCGCGTATATGTATGTACATGCGCGCGGAGGGTGGGTCTCTCGGTCCGCCACTGGTCATGAAAGTGTAAATGCATCGTAGGGAAGATGCGCCGCAGACGAGGTCGGTGGCAGTCTGCACACAACGCGAATGCATCCTGCCGGTGCAGCTGCAACCTGTGTGCCTGGCCTGGTCTCCGGTGTAATTGAATAGAGTACCGGTGGTGAGGCTGGAGAGGAAACAGGGAGGGTTGGGGGGGGGGTGAAGGGAGAGAGGAAGAAAGAAAGAAAGACAAAACGTGCTAGTGTGCACGCGTGCGTGGGGCGAACGGGGGTGGGGGTGGGAAGGATGAGGAAGAGAGACAGAGAGAGAGAGAGAGAGAGAGAGAGGGAGAGATAACTTCTGACAGCGTAGACCGGAACAGAGTTGTGCGCGGCGCAACGTCATTGTTTACGGATAAACCGACGTTGCTCCGTTTCGTCACCGTGAATGCGTTCATTCCCTACGGATTGCATTCCGTACGTACGCGCCTCGTTCCTCCGCATTCGTGCGTCTCGTAACGCGGAAGCGGTTTTTAAGCGTCGCGGGCGAAAAAGCACCGGCCCCCCCGATGAATTTTCACGGTGCGATGCGTCGCTCGTTCAGACGTAGGGCGAGAAACAGTTGAACATTTTTCGCGCAAGGCACGACGAGCGATGAGCGACAATTAAAGTCTACGTCGACGAACAGTTCGTTGTTGTTTTTTTTCTTCAGATTAACGGCGAACGAGCACTCGTTTCGACGATTACACGATATAGAATTAATACAGTTTGACCAACTCGAATACCCCTGTTCGTTCTTTCCGGAAAAAGATACAAGGTCTAGTCTCGCGTACTTGTACTTGGCTCGAGACAAGACCTTGTCCCTTGACGTGTCGAACTCGAGAACTCGTTTATTTGTTTATTCTCGAATTTCAGCTTGAACTCGTAGCTTAGGAAGTAACAAAGCGGTACGAGAGACGGAAGCGACGAATCGTGGAATTGGCCAGTACGCAAAAGAAACAATCCCTCGAGAACAGATTCGCGTCGCGTACGCGTTCCTTAGTTGCTTCTCGTTATCGAGAATCACTTCGCGGCACGATTTCACCATTCGTAATGGATTAAGTATAACTGCTTTTCATCTAGTTGGCGCACGTATCTCGAAGACGAGCACCCTGTACGATCTGTTACCCAGTTTCGTACGTGCCACCCGCCAACGAAGTTGGCCCGTCCCAATCCTGGAAATTCCCGCGTCGCAATCTCGTCTACGGGAGCGGAGGGTGGACGACACCTGATGCACGCCGAGTTCGTCGCGTTACGCTTCCATTGCTTCCGGGGGAGGGGGACGATTATAATCCGTACGGATAACGCGCAAAAGTTTTGGAATAAATCCTTCGTTTCGGTGTTTTTGGTGACGTTTAACGAAATCCGTCGTTGTACGCGTCACGAGAGAGCATAATCTCGAATCTATTTAATCGTGGGAAGCTCTAGCGAGATTTTTGATATCGCGATGCTAGCGTAATCAGGGGCGGGTTTCCCCCGTTCGAAGTTCTCGGGAGTTAAATTCGTGTATTCGAGTTCGATTATCGAGAGTACATTTGTTGTCGTTTTCTCTTATCATCAAAAACGTGATTGAAATCCATTGTGAAACGAACGACGCGAGCGTAAAATATTCGCGAGCAATTTAATATCGTTCGTTATTACGTTCGTCGGGTCGACGAAGCGCCCATTGGCCGTGTACGCAAATGTGGGGCGAACAGTTAAACGATTTTCGCGAAATGCCAACTTTGCCGGAAAGTGCTCGCATAACAGGCGCGTACCTGTAAAACCGAAAAGCTTTCTGCGCTTCGTCAAAGGTTCACGTAACGTTTCATCGAGCGTTGTTTGTGCACGGTTTCCGCGGGCTTTCCCGGTTGTTTCGCCGTTGTACCGGTTGCCGGAGACAGAAGCCTTCGTCAGTTCCAAAGGAATTCTTGAAAGACTGCGTCGGGCCGAGTCGCGCAATATATCCGACACTCGCTTTGTGTCCCGGGCCTCAATTCGACTCCATTTCTCCAAGGCAAGCTTCAATTTTCTTTACCCCATTGCACTCTCGTTGCCGACGCGACGAGCGGCGGGTCCGTTCGTTGCGGTGCGTTTCCGATAAACACGGGATATTCGCGAAATCCTGCCGAACGGTTCTCTACCTTCGACGGGTAGTTATTGGGACCTCCCGATTCTCGCTTATCCCGGTTTAAACGTTGATTCCGCGTTTGATTCTCAACGGGGGATTCTTTTTTGCTTCGCGTTAATCGTCGATCGACCACGGTCACGATGCGCGTAAAACATTTTCTCTTTGTAGTTTACACCGATCGAATCTTTCGCAAGAGTACCGTGAATCTATTGATCTCGCTGTTAATAAATGGACCGTTTTTGTTTTACGCTAAATTCATCACAAACTATATGTATGATTATATATATATTTTTTAAATGGACTTACACCACCTTTAAAATAAACGCTCCAAATACAACGTTCAATTACTTACCGCGGAGATATTAATTACGTGTTATAGAATCATCGAGTGGAACGCATTTATCGTTATCATCTTTTTCGTATCACCGAAAGTAATTTCACATTTCTTGGAATTCTTGGAAACTCTATACCCAGCATCGATGAATGGATTTTGATATTCCATTTACCGAAAGAGATTCGCGCGAGTTTCATTTTTCTTTCCACGTTTAATCGTTTTTCCATTTTCCCTGTAATCAAAGTTACGAATACGTACCGCTCACAATCTTCCCGTCGCGCAAACAACGTGGCCGCGCGACGCGTCCGTTCGCCGGATAGTCGATTCTACAAAACTATTTTTCGCGTAGCGAAACGCGTGTCGCGACCCTGCGCGATCGTCGAGTTAACGCGCGTATACTCGAAATAAACAATGCCCGCGCGTTCGTTTTAAGCGTTGGCACGGATACCGCGTTGCGTTCTGTTTTCATTATCCCTCTTTGGTTTCCCCCGTGCGTTTAACTTCATCGATCCTCGATGGGATTAACGCGTAAATTGGAAGAAGTTCGCGGGTACGGGCGATCGATAGCAATTTGGAAGGGAATTTTAGATACCTTTTTTTTGTTATTTTCGAAAATCGAGGGTCGGAGAGGCGAGGGAGGCGAGAGAACGGCCTATGAACGACGCGGGACAATGATTTACATGGTCTGGATACACGCCCAGCAAACACGCCATGGCACGCACGCACGTGCGTGTATATTTCGTAGGGTGTGCGAGAGTGCGGCCTCATGAAACATTCATGCGGATACTGCCATCGTGACACCGCTTAAACCCGCGTGCAAAAAATGCACAAGCTCGCACGAGGGTGATATAGGCGCGTTCAAACGATTTCGCGGTTACCTGGTTTTCCGCCTTGGTTTTCCGTGCGCGCGCGCGCGCGCCTAAAACAACCCTTCCGCGCGTGGGGTTCCTTCTCTCGCGATACCTCGCGGGGACGAAGGAAAGCATTAACGAATACTCGTGAGAAATTCAATGCTGAATTTGGTGAGAGAATGGCGAGGAAAAGCATCGGAAAAGTGAAGCGAGTGTGTGGACCGCAATTTTGTTTGTTCTCGAATCGATTCTTAGGTAGTCGAATAATTTATTTACTCGTACACATGGTTCGTCGTAACGAGCTTTAACGCATGGTCGGAAACCGGTAGTTAAGCAAATCTGATTTTTTTTTTGCTCGCGAATTAGGTTCTATTTTGGAGGATTTTACGCGTTCCGGTTCGCTAGGAGGAAACGACCAGCCTTATTACCGCGCTACTTAACGTGAAAACTCCGCGTTTAGGCGAAATTTCATTCAAATTAATTGTTCGCGCTAGCACGCGAATTTACTCTCGAGAGCCGTTAAGTGATTTCACAGGCTAGCGAAATTTCTAGTTTTCGCAATGCATACGTTTGTTACTAACAACACGGGGAAAAAGAAGATTCTTAATTAATATAAATGAAATTCTTTCGGAACGGTACGCGGATACGCGCTCATTCTCAGCTGTTAAATGCATTTAAATATTCGTTGCGCGTTTTAAATTAGAACGTTGTAACGTTAAGAAGAAAACGTTCGACGGTTGCAAAGAATGCCAGCCATTCGTAAGGTTTATAGACATCATTTTCAAGTATTGATCCAAACGTCTAATGGCAAAAACGACCCGTTCCAGCCAATTGTGTGCGTTAACAAATATTTCATCAAGCGCGATACTTCGCGAATCGTACCGCAATATTATAATTAAATCCGGTATACTCGTTTAAACGATACAGCGCGAAACAATTTGTTTCTTACGCGGTTTAACTCACGCACGTATTACCACGCGCTATTTCAAATTAATTTATACATTTTCAGCGTGGAACGTATTTTACATCGTCGAGAGCCTTCGTACAGCCAGCGCGAAATCACTTCCTAGCTCGCGATTCCCGCGAACTTCATTACCATAAAACTGCGTTTCATCATAATCTAACGCCGTTTAAATATCAGAGTTGAATGCATTTCAATTAGTCCCGGGGTACGGGTGAAATTATTAACGTTACACCGAGAATAGATTAATGGTGCGTTTGACGCATGCCGACACATTAATCGTACTAACAGGAAGCAAACTGTACTTTGTGGGCTCGATTCGCCTGTTACCTTCTGTTTAACTTTCCGTTAGAAAGCTCCAAACCATAATACAAAGGTATACATACCCGTAGCGTTGCGTTACAGTTTCAAACCCCCATCCCTTCGAACTTCCGTTTCCCGTGGAACTCTGGCCGTCCCGTCGATGTTTGCAGATTATTATGCCGAATAAAGAATCTCAAATTTCCGCGCGATAACGCTACAAATATCGCATCGGGTCACGATCGCTCGAATCGCTTTACATTATTCTAACGAGCTCGAATCGATTTTTCGTTTTTAATGAATTCGTGGAGATCGCTTTCGGGAATTCCTCGCGAACGACGAGACAATGGAATTCCGCGGGAAAGCGATGATAATTGAGGTGACAAAAAAAAATTTCATAAAGTATCCATGATTGATGGTAGAAAAATCTAATTAAAAAATGGCCCCTCCCGTCGAGGCGAATAATTACTTTCGTTTATAAGTTCGCCGAAACTCGAGAGCCCTTCTTATACACTTTCTGTTCCATAAGACGATCAACGAATTCCACGATGATTCGATTTAATCCGATAAGCGCTTTAATTATGCGATCTTCGCGCACGTAGCGCCACGGATTACGCGCCGGATGGGTATAAACTGGAGCATATTCGCGCGTATACGTGTAATGTATACGCACGCGTGTGCGAGATGTTTCGTGAAGCTTCACCCCCTGAGTAACGCGAAGACATCATAAATATGATAATCGACGGTTTAGGCACCGCGTGTTCGGCATACCGATAAGTTGTTCATCCAGCCTTCGTCCCAGTTGGGGAAAATTTGGGCAAGCTTCTCCACTTTCGTCGGAGCTCTGGTACACCGGAAACTGAATAGGCGTTTGCGGCAGATTAATGGAATAATAACAGCTTTTGGATAGTAGACATTTCGATGCGTTTAATTGAGCTATTTTAAATCTTTTTAAACGCAGTTCGTAGAAACGAAAGTAAGTGCAACTTGCCGTGTACACTATCGGTCGGAAATGCCGTTCCGCTACCACTAACACTAGTCGGCAGGCTCTCGTCGATGAATTTTGACCAAGTGCAATCACGTTTCAACGAACGATCGGTTCTTTTAAATTTATTGATCCACGGGGTAGGATATAGACTTGTTTTGCTAAACTCTTATTTATCGGTAGGAAAATGTATGTAACTCGATATTTCGTGCGCAAAGAATATTGTTATTAACAATGCTGTTGTTATTAAATTGCGTTGACATTTTTACACGATTTAAGCATAATAAAACCGAAACGAGCATCATGGCGTATTCACCGTCGAAGCACCCACTATGATAAAAATACCGAAGCGTTAACTAACATTGACATTTAGCGGTGCTAATTTCTTTAACGCTCCAAAATGAATTCAGGTCCGAAAGGGGATTACCGTGTTGTTCGACTCGCGACAAATTTCCCCCTACTTTGATCGATACGCGGCGAACCGAGTCCTAGGATATTAGAATACGGGTCTCTTAATTATCGTTCGCCGTACACTCGCTTTGAGCCAAACATCAAGTATTTTATTAAAAACCCGCTCGCTCGCTCGGCGTATTTCTATAAATGTCTACTGAAGCATGCCAACTAAACGGTGCAATTAGATGCTTCAAAAAGCTTCGCGTATTTTTCTCCCTTCGCGTATCCCGCCAACACTGCCGCGGATTCGCGGGAGCTAATAGAACCTTCAACGAGTTAGGCGGCTCGTTTTTTATTCTCCAGGAATCGCGGGGAATCCCCGTCCAAAAAAGAAAAAAAAACCGTAATTTCGTAACGACGCGCGTGCCCGACGCGACGTTGCGATGCAAGCGAAACGAAAAGAAAAAGAGGAAATGCGATTACGTTCGTCATGCGCAGTTAACGCGCGTATCTGTTTCCTCTTCTCTTCGCCGGACTCGCCCTCTCCCCCTCTTTCTCCCATCGTGTACTCTCCCATCCCGCCTCTCCTGTCTCTCTTTCACCAGCGTGAATTAAGAATATTTAATTAAAATTAATGAAACACCCACGTCACACACGCGTGGGAGAGGGAAAGGTGGCAAGCTCGGTAATTGGAGAGGTCTGAACTACGGGGGCTCTACACCCTTTTGTCCGGGTGGTACCAAGCATCCACCCCCCCGCCCCCCCTCCGCCTCTTACTCGCCCCCCCCCTACCCTTTCACCACCCTGGCCAGACCTCGTTCATCCACTTCCTCGTCTCTCTACGTGACTCTTTCGAGCAACTTGTTTTTTTTTTCCTCTCTGTCCTTCTTAAAGTTTTTTTTAAAAACCTGCTATCGGTAGGGAGAACCGTCAAGTAAGTGAGGCGTTCTTCAAATTTCGAATTTGGGACCCGTGAGAATTTATCGATCGTTGGCTCGATCCGACGAAGTTTCATTAGCTCGATTCGGTTTTATAGCAGTTTAAAGGGAAGAGAATTCAAATTATATTGGAAAACTGTTAGCGTTGGTTGTTATTGGAAAGGATTTTCTGTAATCTTTTTACGCGTATCGAATCAATACCGCGATTTGGTAAATCGTAATTGAGAGCGCCGCGGAGATAATTCGAATTACTTGCGTTTCATTGGCGCAGATTGTTTTTAATTACAACGGAGGGCGGTTGGTATTAATTATTGGTTTATCCGGGAGAGTATCGCATAAATTTTGTACGCGTATAAAATCGCGCGTGGCTTAGGAAATCGCTGATGGAGAGACGCTCGAAATAATTACAGTGCTTTCGATTATACCTGTTATTAATTACGCTTCGTACGGTGCACTGAGGAAAATAATATTATTAACCTCGGAGGCATAGATTTTTGCGATGAGCGTTACACAGCGAGGGTTTCGTGTTCCTCGGGCGGTCGTCGGCGAAAATGAAATTTTCCGGTAGTTTTCCCGTGCGTGATGCGAGCTACGGGGCTAACTAACCGGTTTACTTGCGATCGTGAGAAATAATAACTTCGTTTCCGTCGTACCCGTCGCTCGACGTCGGACGCCGAACGGCAGAGTTAAAAACCCGTCGGCGAATTGATACGATTAATCGTTGATTTCTATGCAAAAAGCTATGAATCGGATTACCGACGTGCATGCGCGTTGGCATAAGAGAGTTAACGTACTCGCTATCGAATGAATCGTAGTTTAAATAACGTGAAATTTATTGTATTAAATTCGTCTGTATCTGCACAATTCGTTTGTAACAAATGGAAATTCACGAACCGGTGTATTCGATTGTTATTGGTTCTAAACAATCTGTACCAGAGATCACAGTCCATTTGTACGAGACCACTTACGATGAAAAATAATTACGAATACGTTTTTTCCTCTCTGTACGTTGCGTTGATTTCATCCAAATCGTCGTTAAAACGTTAATAAATAACAATTAAGAAAAGCGCGCCGGAATGTAACGGACGGTTTATAATTTATTCCATTACTCCGAAATCAGAATCCTCGAGTCTCTCGTCGCGCGAAACAGTCCCGTCGCCTAACGAAGAAACATTCTATTTGTTTTAACACTTCATCAAACTATTTAAGCAGCATCCAAAATACGCGTCATCTGTTCTTTAAATCGAAAGTTTAATCAAAGAAGGAGAAAAAGAATCGCGAGCGCTCCATTCACTCTCGCCGTCGTTCCAAAATCAGAATCGGCAGATTAATCATCGGGGTATTAGTTCCGATGCATCGCGCGTGAGCATTTTTTCTCTCTCTCTCTCTCTCTCTTCCCCTCTGGCCGATGACGATACACGCATTCGCGGCACCGTGAATTCGTCCGAGGCCTGACCCTTTAAGCCAGACGGGGGCTTTTCTATGGCCTCCACCTGCAAAGCTGTATTGTAGTGCCGCCGCCCCCCCCCCCCCACCCCCACCCCCACCCCCTTCCTCGTCCTCGCCTCTTGCAAAAGAGTTTTTTGCTTCATGCTCGCACTCACACGATCGCGCGATTACTCTTCTCATAGACGTACAATACGAGGATAGAGAGTGCACGCAGGCAAATCCGCGAGAGCGCGAGCGGCGTGTACGTACGTACACGCGGGGCATCACACACGTGTACGGACACGCGAGAGGACGTTATATGTATACACGCGAAGGGAAAGGCGCGCTGTGGGGTGTACACGTGTGTATACACATCTACGATATCCCATATCGTTCTGCTCGGGTACAGAAACTCCCCACCGAAGAGAGAGGGAAAGAGCGAGTGAAGAGGAGAGGGAGAGAGAGCTTTCGAAGCTCGCGCCTCTCGGCCAGACTGTCATTTCGATCCCAAAAGAGACTCAGGGGTTCTCAAACGGCTCGCTGAATTTCCTGGGTAAACGGAGTGAGACGGGGATGAGAGAGAAAGAGAGGGGGGGGGGGTAGAGAAATGTATTAAATGCATTCTGATAAAGTCTCGTTAGTACTGCCGGCATGGCGACTATGTTAGGAGAGAGAAGATCTTCGTCGGGCGTCTATCAAATTTCATGGAGTTTTTCGTAGAAAATCGAATCGAACCATCCGAATAGTTCGGCAGTAACGCCGTTGACTCCCGAGAAGGTGTTCCCGGAACTTTTTCATCCAGGAAATCCGAAATTACGATCCGCGAAAAACTTCTCGCATCACGTTTTTACATTTGCCGGGAAAACGTGGGCGATTTCGCGTTTCCCCGGCAAATGTAACGCAAAATGTAACTGACGCACGGGGTCAGTTTTTGTCTTTTTCCACGATTTATTTGTTACGGATGCTCGGATACTTTATTTGATGTTGCGATTCGCGTAATTGTAAAGTAGCAAGGTGAAAAACGGTAGGGAAACGTATTTTACCGTTTCAGTTCGAAAAAAAAAAAAGAAAAATTAACGCCCGCCGTGCGCGAACGTTGTAAATAACGAGTGATGGAACAAACGATATAACGCGCAGGAATTTTTTGTTTTGTTTTGTTTTGCATTTCGTCGGGAAGAAATATTGCGATTGGCCGACAAACGTGGACAACGCGATTGCTCCTATTTTTTCGCGATCGCCATTAAAGAGGTTTATAACGTTGTTAACTGGAGGCGCGTTGTTCGCGATTCACGAACGATGATTATCTCCACTCGATCGTTATCGTTCGCAAGACGCGATAATGGCCCTCGCATTACGGACGATTTACGCTCGACTTCGTTGCCGATCTCTCAGCTCCGTTGCTAATATAGCCTTTTGTTTATGCGAGTCGAACGGTAGAGACTATTGATCTCGCTTCCGGGGTTAAAGCGACGTACAATTGGATCGCGGGTTTTCCTTAAATTACTACCAGCGATCTCGGCAGTGACGGAGAACAACGATCGTGAGTAAATCATTTGTCGGGACAGGCATTACCGATTCAGGGTACAACGGTGTATCGCGTTTCATTGTTTTCCATTTGCGTCTGCTTTTCAGCGAGCGGCGAATCGATTTTTTGGCCTCGCAAAAAACAGAAAAGGGATATTCCCATGAACGGTTGTTCGTGAATTTAACTTTTCAATTACCGTTCTACGCAAACGACCGCCATATTCCGCGCTCGGTATGTAAACGATTCCCTGTTTTTTAGTTATTATCCCAACTGCTATCGCGCAGTTACCGCGATCGTTTCTATATTCCCCGGCATCATTGAATTTACGAGAGAACTAGGAACGATAAATTTTTATTTACGCGCACGTCCAACGTCCGCCCTATACATAGTGTAACGCGCATCGTTTGCATTTTAAAACAGATCGCGTCTGCGTTTCCGGTTTATCGAGCTACCTACGCGAATCATTGTTGTTTAAAGCGTCACGCAAATTTATTTAAAAACAAAACGTAATCGGGGAAAGATGCCGCGACATTTGTTTTTATTAAAAAAAAACACGCGCAAAACATGTTTTATAACACAGATTCGTAGACCAAAATTTAGCGGGGTTAATGTCTTCCGCGCACGGTTTTAATTAAGTTTTTGCCATGCACGTTTTGGCAGCGCGTGCCCGTTTACTTTTATTCGTTTTGAAACTGGAAGGGATAGAACGAAAACGTGGCAATGTTCGCGTAAAGTTTTGTTCATCCAATCGTACTCCTCGTTCCCCACGCTCGTTAATATTTATATTTCCGATATGATTTTCTCATTATCCTCCTTACATTGTTTTTCTTGCTCTCTCACGGTCGTTCTTAAATCCCCGAGCCGCGCCAAAACCGACGAACTTTTAATTATACCACACCGTGGTTTAGTTTAATACTAGAAGCGTTTTAAACTCCGTCTGAGGCAAGACCTCTAATTAACACGGTAAGTATAACGGGACACGTTTTAAAGGCAAAGCAAATGCGAAAGAAACGCTTCTTCGTAAAAAAAAGAAGAGCAATAAGGCTAAATCGTGGGATTCGGATAAAACGCGTTGCCCCTGACCAAAGTTCGACTTCCCGTGGACAACGACGCCAACCCCGAAATCTCGACGAACATCGAACGCACGATCGATTCGCAAACTTCCCACCGAAACGCAAGCATCCGCCGCGCGTGTATCATCCCCGCTAAAAATTCACTCGTTCTCCAAACTTTTTAGCATCGCGCTTTAAACGACCACCCGGTAGAATCGACGAGCGTATGCAACGAGTGGGCCCGTTGTAACGCTTCGGCTAGTCCCTCTTTCACCACCCTCCCCCAACCCCCCTCAAGCCCATCCCCATTCACCACCCCCTTCTCCTGCCCCGTCGACTTTACCCCTCAAGAGAGAGGGACGGAGAAAGAGGTTGGCGGGCAGGAGGGCCGAGGGCTCGAGGGGTTGGGGAAAGCGCAGACACCCCCGTTCGACCCCCCTACGAGCCGCCCACGCCATGATCAATATTACGCCCCAGAGCTACGGCATCCAAACCGACCTCGGAGACGGACTTCTTCCTGTTCGAAGCATCCGACCGGCGGGGGTGGATGCAACTTTCAGTCCCGAAACTTTGGCCGTACGAAACCGGAAGGCAGAACGAGAAATTAGAAAGACGAGAGAGAGAGAAAGAATACGGCGGGGTACGAGCGACGGAGAGGGAAGAGGAGTTGGGGAGAGCACGATTGGATCACGCGAAAGAATCCGTAGTAAAAAGTTTCGATAGGGAGGAATAGAGAGAGAGAGAAAGAGAGAGTTTTTCTTCTCCATGGAACCTGATATTAAGTCGATAATTGCCGTGGTAATTGCGCCGTTTCGACGGGACTTCGGCTCGCGGGAATTGTCCTTTGGTTCGGCGTAATTCGAGTTGATTTTCTGGGACACGGTGGTTTACGCGTTGGTGGTCGTATCGTGACGATTCTGTAGCCGGTGGTTGGGGTTTTTTTTTTGTAACAGCCGCGTCGGTCGTACAGCGTCCATTCCACTGGTTTCTTGTTTTTTTTTTCTTTTCTTGCGACGAGGTATCGTGTACATCTCTCGCTCCCCGGAAGTTGCCGTATCTATCATTAGTTTCTTATGATCGGTCATTAAGGAAGTTGCTCGTGGATCGTCTATCTTCTCGCGGGGGATTTAAAGAGAACAAAAAGTATCGATGTAATATGCCTATAAATTGTCGATGGTTTTCGGTGGTTTTGGTATTTATGTTCGCCGGTGGGACGCGATGGGATAGTTTGTTGATAAGTATCCGAATAGGGTGGAGAAGCGAGTAAGAAAGTTCGAGCATCGAAGTTAGCGTGACGATGCTCGTGTATCTGACATTTTCTAAAACTTGAAGGGAACCGGCGAATCCATTTTAAGGAACGAGGAAGAGTACGCGCGAGGGAAATTGTTGGCATAATCGTGATACTCGGATTTAGGGTAATTCCCTGATACAGTAGAAATTGGGTGGAAATGAGAATAAACGTGGAACAGTTTTACTTCGGATGAAAGAGAATGTTGTATTTCTCTAAAAACGCGGAGGTTATCTGTCTTCGTTAGCGTGAAAGTATTTAGAAAAGATTCCAGCATCCCGACATTAATCTTAATTTCTTCGTATCGCGGTTTCATCCGAGTTCCTCAGCGCGGAAATACTTAAGCGCGAGAATAGTTTCCTCGATTATTTTTCTGTCGAATCGCGAATTAACACGAAGTTCTTTAATTAATCGACTTGTACGCTCCATAAAATGCTTATTACCATAGTCCCCCTTTCGAAATATTTGTCGAAACACGACCAAAGATAAATTTAAAATCCAGTCGATCCGTAAATCCCTTCGAAGTACTTAACCTCGTCAAATCACCGTGGAACGCGTTTCGCGGGCTCTACGTATACTCCACTTTCACGAAATTAATGCTCTCCGATCTCTCGTCACCAAACACGAATAAAAGACGGCGCTCAACCCCCCGTGGCTCGGAATTGACCCCCTACGGGGTTGCGAATCGAATCTCGGCCGTGTTGAGAACCACTGCGGGCCATTGGCGCGGCACCGCGTCCGCGGGTCGGGGGTCAGCAGGGGGGGAAACAGCCGGCATATATATTTGTATTTATACAAGTAGTAATATCGCGGTTTAGTCGGCCAGGATCCAGCAGGGTAGGAACGAGCATTATTTTACGCGGGGTAGCCGGGCGTCTCGCGAACCCCTCGAAACGGACTGTACTCTGCGACCAGGTCAGGGACTGTACGTCTGCCTCTCCAATCTGCAAGCTATTGTGACACTCCTCTAGTTCTCTCTCCCTGTCGTCCCCCCCCCCTCTTCCCACCCACCCCCCTTTTTCTTCCACCGGTTCCTCCCCCCCCCCCCCTCTTCCTGCCTCTTTTCCACCCCGACCCCTCTTCGTCCCTTCCTTCTTCTGTTCCAGCCTCTTCTTCGCTACCCCTTACGAGTTCTTCTTTCGCCACCCCCTTTCTCGTTTCAGGGTACGAGAGAGAGAGAGAGAGAGAGAGAGAGTAAGAGGAGCGTGCATACCGGGCAACCCTTCGGGGTGGTAGACGCACCCCTTTCTTCTTTCTCTCCGCGACGACTATACGCGCGTGGCGTCGACGCGAAAATTATTTACGTTATTCTTGTCGGTCGACACCAACCGGGTTCTCCACGTGTCTTTGAAAAAAAAAAAGAAAATGAATTTGTTTGCCACCGAGGCGGGGTGGTTTACGTATGTCGGGGGTGGATATACGAATGTCGGGGAATACGGTTCGAGTGTTCGGTTGTTGAATTATTTGGGGATTATTAGGAGACACGAACGAGTGGATAGAACGGATGTGATTTTCTTTTACTAGTGGTTTGTTTCGAGGTAAAGTGTTTTTCAATGTTGAATGGAGCGTTCGATGTCGAGTTGTTTGGGGTTTTTTTTTTTTTTTTTTTTCAAATAGATGGGATGGCGCGTAATGCTCGACTCTACTTTTTATTTTCGCAAAAAGTTCTGGAAATGTTTCGATATCGTAAAGCCGAGTTTTTCCTCTCAAATTTCTTCGCGACGCATCGATCAAATTTCCCGTGATAACTTTTATTACACGACGCGACAAAGTTTTATTTTTGTGATATACGTGTATAGAAAAATATTTCTATTCCGTGTATATATATATATTTTTTTTTTTGCATATTCATAGCAACTCGCCGTACTTTGTACAGAAATTTTGCATATATTTTCTCCTTGTCTCCCGAAAGCACTCATTTAGGGAATTTGAAAATGTTTAGAGAGAATAATCCTAAAGTCGTATTCCGCAGGTCTCCGGGCGAGCTTTAGCAAATACGTTTATAAAATGGCTGAGAGCTGTTGAAAGTTGAACTAATCTTAAGTCACTTATGTAGTATTTAACAGGATTTAAGGGAAAATTTGAGGGGGGGTGGTGCGCAATCTCGCGTACGTTGTTCGATCGTAACTGCATTCTGATGTCAGAGTAAGTTAATTAGATGGAGTCGGTGTAGCTGCAACACCGTCGCAGTTTCGTAAAGTGAATTAAATTGTTTGTCGCCGCAGCTAATTCGTTTATCCCGCAACCTAGACGCAGAGTGTATGTCCGAAACAATGTCGTAAAATGCTGCAATTACCAATTATTGCCGCCGCTCGTCGAACCTGCGTTTCCTAACGCGTTACAGGAAACGAGTGTAAAACAAGAAATATCGAAGCAACGACGAACTGTTTTCAGTTTTCACCCTCTCAGCTTCGTTCGATCGTATCGCAAATTAACTCGCAATCTTGTCTATGAGTTTTCCTCCTTACCTTTTTATTCTCGCGCAACGACAAGATCGTTCAGAAGTATCCGAAACAATACTGGTGTTATCTTTATCGATTTTTTTTTGTCTTTCTCTAAACGTTGATTGTACCGTGCAAAATATGTAACGAGGAATCTCGAATTTCGATGAAATTGTTTTTAAAATCTTTCTGTTTGCTAGAAAGATGTTACGGAAGAGCCGATCAAATACCACTAGATTGTCGTTAAATTAAAAAGTATTTCATGTAAATCGTGGAGGTACACCGGGTTCGAGAATCCGACGTAGGAAACGTAAACAACCGAATGGCCCGATAGACAAACGGAAATCCATTAATCTGTGCAAATGCAATTGTAATGTTAATACCGTCGCGTCGGCGCGATTCAAGATGAAAAGTTTTGATGGGATAACGTTGAAACTGGATTGAAATGTTCCCGATTCTTCATACTTGAAGTTGATGGATTCGTAAGGGGGAACGGAATTACGTTAAACATTGACCGATAATGACAGAGTGGTGTGGGATAACGTTAAATAACTGTAATAAATACACGGGCCACCGTTTGAAAACAGTCGGTTAGATCGTGAATACCACTTCGTCTCGAGTTCCATCGAGCGTAATCGACGCGGCACCGATCGTCGTGTTCGTTACGATTCAATTCCCGGGCTTAAACGAAAATGTAAATTTTTAATCCGAGCCCCCGTAACCGCGTATTAATATATCAGGGAAACGTCTCGTTTATCGGCTAATGTCATTTTTTCTTATTTCCATTTTCTCGATGTTGAATATTCGCGAAATTTATCCAGCGATTACCCTGGGCGGCAGGTTAGCCAATCTCAGGATATAATCTGTGAAATCTGTGCAATCTCACTCGTCTCACCGAGTCCTCCACCTCGTCTCGGATCACGCTAACTTAATGAAGTCCTTATTAACCGCGGGGTTAAAGCCGCCAGACGAGAAGTCCTTGAAGTGCCTGGAAGTGCAGGAATCGATCGATACTTTCGATTTACGGATTGCCGTTGGGGAAGCTCCTGGCGAAAAAAGCAAATAATCGTAAGCTCCTTACTTCGAACCGGTGAACGTTTGTTTCCGACGGGAGGGCATTCATTGTTGCACATCGTTACTTATATGGAACGTTGCGTTTCAACAAAATTCGGGAGTCAAAGATACCGAGAGAGACACTGGTTCCTATTTTCTGCCTTGCGGGTATTACCGTGAGAAAATTATTAGTGCCGAAAACAGCAGTTGCACGTTCCGTTGGGTAAAAGTCATTAAAAATACCTTTATCGTAACGAAAACGAAATTTTTATCATCCAACAATTTTTATGTCGTTTCTACGAGAGTCGGAGATAAAGATTTCCATCAATCCTGAATTGGTAAATATCACGAGGTTAGCCGAGTTTTATCCGTAATAATTTTTATCCCTCGCAGTATATCCGTGAAACGTGATTCGACGAGAGAGGGATCTCTGATATTTCCTCTTAAGCGCGTACAATATTCTCCTACAAATAAATCCAAATCTAACGTCATTCACGTCGATGCGCACTCGAGGAAAATGATTTTCCTCTCGCTTAAGCCGGAAGACAACGGTACGCTCTCCCGCGACCGGAAGTGTGCTTTACAACGCGCGCGCGCGCTTAGTTAAATACGAGAAACGAGTACGTGATATACCAAGAATCGTATCGCGAATATTTTCTCGAGGAAAATATTCGTTCCTGGAAAATGTCGTTGGGTTTGCTGTCGTATGAATCCACTTTAGGTACGACGCGTACGGTCGCTTGGCACGGGGAATAGAGGCGAGAGAGATGTCCTCCTCGTGGTATGTAATATATATAAGTGACGTCAGTGCCGTTGTGGAGGATCGTATCTCGAATTATGAATAAAATATCATCCGTCTCGACGTGTGACGCGACTATCGATCCCGCGGATCGACCTCCGCCCGTTTGTTCCTCCGCGTCGCGGGGAAACGTTTAATTAATCCAGTAATCGTATCTCGATTTGGCCCCTCGAACTTGCCGAAATTCCTCGGTCATCGATCGAACTCGAACTTCGGAAATGGTCTAAATGTACTCTCATGGGTGCTCCTAACGTATTGAATCTAAATTATTAGAGTCGAACGCGAAACGACTATTTGTTTCGCGTATATTCGTACCTTCTCGATGGCGAAGGGCACTTTGAAATTTTTAAATTAATGAAAATGACAGGACCGATGATCTCTCGATAACGGTAAGATCGATAATGATAAACCGTATGCGATACCGATACTGGGAAGAATTGCTAATCAATTTTATAAGTAAGGATAGTTCGCGCCACGCGTGGAACGTTTTCCAGTAAATTAAATGATTGCCCGACATTAACCAGTACGCGGGATGGTTTTAAAGCGATAAAAGTCATTTGCATTCTCTGATTTCGTGCGTTACAGCGATCGATCGATCGATTACCTACCGGGTATCCACGATTAAATAGCTGTTGCGAATTTCATAAAACCCGGACGCCCCACGACCGCATCAATTTACCGAAACACGTGCCCCGGCACGATGTATCCCAGTCAGAATAATTGGGGAGGCAAGATCGATCGGACAGGTGTGGCAGACGTCGTCCGACGGACGTAATTTCCCGATTTAGTGTTTTCCTATTATCGTGTCGTGCCCCCCGGGCACCAGACACCCCTGAACTCTGACCCGCGCCGTTAGTCCGATTGCTCCCAGGTCGACCGCTTTGTGCGTCGATAACACGATGTACGGACCATCCCCGGGGGTTTCTGATATGCCGATATAAGGCACGCGTACGACCAATCGTTGAACACGAGTTGCATGCCGATGTAAACGATGCGCGACTGCGTTTCGTCGAAGGTACTGCTCACGTTTTCGAAAGAAGATTTTTCGAAATGTGGATAACGCGGGGGAATCGCGAGCGCGTAGTAATTCGGGTGACCTTGATTTTGGGTGACTCTTAGGGGTACCGGACAGAAATCTATTATTTTACGTAGCAGCGTTTAAGGTTAGTTTGTGCACGAACGCGGTGGTGTAAGCATCTTGTACTTGTACTTGGCTCGAGATAAGACCTTTATTGTCTTTTGATCAAAGACTTAGAAAAGCGTTGGGATGCAGTTATAAAGAGTGAAGGAAATTGCATTTTATAATATTCTGTAACAACAATGAGGAAAAAAATTGGATTTTATATTGTTCTAGAAAATGATAGATTTCTTTTGAGTACCCCTAATACATTGTTTACGCGGTTGAGTTATTATCGGTGGAATGATTCCCGAAACGCAAAATTGTGAATTTTAACGATTATTATCCGGGCAGGATATTTCAAGAACGCGCTGAATTTTTATTAAACTTTCCAGCATTATCACGATTTCGACCCAAACTTTCAACATTTGTGGAACGGTTCTTCGGGGAAATCAGAAAATCGCATGGAAAATGTCGAATCGTCCTCGCCGGGGAGAAAAAAAAATCCAACCTCTAGTTATTTGTGAACTTGCAAAACTAGGTATAAAAGTAGCACAAGTACCGCGAATCTAGGTCCGGATAATCGACAGAATCCCACGACATTGAACCATAGTCAGCATATTCGTGTTCGCCGATCATAAAGTATGTCTGAAAACCTATCGTTGCCAGCGCGTTGTAAATTTGTATCCAAAAACCATTCGTGGTGAACTTACTGAAGCAATAACAACGTCTATTAAAGAACTCTCATCAAGATACGAGTGCCTTTCACCTAAGAAATATTAACCCTCGCTCCCCTCATCCGCGTTAATTCCTCAAACACGAACTTTGTTTACGTAAAACGAATTCGAATTCCAATTAACACGACGATCGCGTAACTCCATCCCTCGCACCCTGAAAAACTATCGTCGCGAATCAGCTGCCCTTCTCCGATCCTCGACTTCCAACGTGAACCCTTTAGGAGCAACGTCGTCGTGTCCCGATCGAACGATAGTTTTCGTTTCCCGTGGCACCGATATATCTCGTAACACGGTGCGCCGGTGGCAACGGCAACGACTACGACAATAACGTTGGCGTCTGGCGTGTCCCCCCCGGTTGGTGGAGTGTCAGTGCGATGCACTCTAGCGGCCTTAATTGCCGTAGACTCCCTGCTAATTAGTTTACATTACACTCTCCGTATCCTCTAGGTCCTGCCTGGTTGCTCTCTATCCTCGTGCCTCCTCCGATATTGCGAGAGGCTCTTTAACGTCGAGCTCCTAGCTGCAAATACACGTGTACCAGCACACCAGTTTGAAGCGCCCGCTCGCGCGCGTGAGTCCACGTGCACGGTGCACCCACACATCCGACGGCGGGTACACGTAGTACGTCGCGCGCTGTACGACGCCCTACATCTGCCCAGAGTTTCTACGGGGGGGCCCCGAACGCGATTCGTCTATCGGTGTGTACCTTGCTGCCGATCCCTCGCTTATGGGCAGGTACAGTCCATTCCTCGTACTCTTTTGTTTCGCGCGCCATTGACGCGACGTTCGTCGCTGTTAACAGTGTTTAAAGCGGAGAGAAAATCCCTGAACGTTCAACTCTCACCCTTCGACGGGGTTGCGAGCTCTTACGAACGACATTTTGGCAAAATCGTTGACCGTGGGTTTATTAGATCACGCTGCCGCGGGTATCTTGGTATTCCTCTGTGCTTCCGCTCCGAGTAGCCAATTATGGTCTTCGTTTTGCTTGTCGTTGATACGATTATTAAGTTTCAGGTACGTTCGGTATGGGGAGAAAATGTTCTACCGAAGTGCTCGATGGGGAGTATTGTATTTTTCTTTAATCATAGAGAGTGATTTTTGAGTTATCAAAGATTGATGGTTGATACATCGAGTTTGTTTTTTGGGAGAGTGGACCATGTTTGGTTCGATTTTTAGAAAACTTCGCTCGCCGACAAATCGAACGTATTGTAGTACCTCTAACTCGTCGGAGGTATATCGAAAAGGTTTTTTTTTTATCTCGATTCATCTTCTTTTTACGATTCGGTTGAAAAATTTCGGTTGGAAACCGGTTACGAACTTTAACTCGGATTAACAAATAATTATATTTATTAATATAGATGCACGAGTTAAATAGGTACATACAAGGTTTTAAACCAACTTATTCAGAACTTTCGGAAAAAGGTTTGCATAAGGAAAGAAGTTGACTTTGGAAAAATGCTATTGATTGATTTGGAATTTGCGAGGGTGAGAAACTGTGAATTCGGATTAGCTGAAACGTAAGAAGGAGGCGGTCTTTTAGGGAAAGTTGGAAATTAGCGGAAAGGGGAATTTATGGGCGTAATGGCCCTTGAACGAGGCCCGAGCATAATCAGCCTGTTTACGGGAAGATCACGATTCGGGGTGACGAAAAACAGAATGACTTGCAAGAACAAAAACGCAACTGAGGTACGGTAACGGTAAAGTGACGTTAATAAAAAGAGTTGAGAGTTTAAGTAGAAAGTATAGATGAGCACAGGATTTGACAAATGCCAGAACGTTGGGACCTCCGACATTTTATATATTCGCTCTGGGTCACGACGAGAGTATTCCAGCCGTTTGTTTCGTTCGAACGAATAACTTGTTTGTATACGACGACGATGTGAAAGAGATACATGGCGCAAAGTTGCATTTCTCGCGTACGGGTCTCATTGTACGATACGTAGTCCTGCCTCTACGAAACTGTAATCATTAATGAATCGAACGTAGCGATCCTTATCCATGGTAGGTATAAAGAGATCCTTTGATATTGATCTCATTATAGGATAGTAAAGAAAGTGAGTGCAAAGGTATATTATTTATTTTCTTAAGGATAAAGGTAAGAGTTGAAAGGCAACGGTGGATATCAGTCGAAGAGGCGGCGCTAAAGAATACGACTGAAATCAGATTATGAAAGCGCAGAACGATTCAACGAGGGGCATAAAGCATATCCGAGAAGGAGATTGTTCCTCCGAATAAATCGCGGTATTTTCTGATCTTTGTTTTATATCCTCATTTGAATTTTTAAAGAATTCATCGGATCGCTTTAAAAGGGGATCATCCGCATGGACAATGAGAATCTGCAATTTAATTCACCCTCGGTTTATTCAACGCATAAATAAGTCGACAAAATGCCGCGAAAGAGGATCCAATCGCATTTGGAATTCATTTAACAATCGGTTCAATAATATAGTGATACGTATATATTATTACTTTGTCGAGGTCGTAATATTAACAAGGTCCGAATAATTCCTACACGCTGGAATCTTTTCCATAAATTTCTACATTCATGAAAAATTAATGTATCCGAACGCGTTTCTTGTTCGCGAGAAACGCGAAACTCTTCTTGCTGAAAGTATTGATCTTATTTATACTATTTGTCTTCTCTCCAACGGAAGTGTCGTGCAAAAATTTTCATTATCGCGCTATTACGCGAAATCTCCGAGTATCGAGAATCTGGCGCGCTTTGTTTCAATGATTTGACAACGATCAATGAATCCGACATTCGCGGCTAATAAATTCCATTCACGGATCGCGGTTTCCTCGTACCGCGATTCGAACGCATCGATCGCGAAAGAGACGCGAGTGAAACAGCACGTACCGAAACCAAGGCGGGAAAACTTTCCAGTAACATCGAAACGATATTACGTACGGAGTCGCACGGGGGAGAAGGAATCGGGCATCGATATTCAGGTCTGTCGAAGGTCGACCTCGCGAAAAGTTACGTACCTTTCTCAACGTCGGTCCTCACCTGTTGCCAGAAAACCACTCTCTCGTCTCCCGATCCTCCCGCGATTTCGTCCGTCTTATTTTCGCGCGCCGGCTGACGATCAGACAGACGCTCTCCCACTTTCTTTTCTCTCTTTATTATTCTCGAAGGCGTCGCTCCATCTTCGGTGCCTCTACGTTAGAAACGAGAAGAACCTTCGGTCTTTTCCGGGACCAAGGTTCGGCTGGTATGTATTTTACACTGATCTCTATAGGACTTAAACCCGCAATGTTTAAAGTTCACGGCCGTTGGCCACACGTGAATGCAAAGTTTTGTCACGATGTTTTTGGGTCACTGTAAGGCGATAAAACTTTAGTGAACGAAAACGTCGAGATAGAACTTTGCGTTCATTTGAGCGACGGTCGTGAAGGTCTAACGTTGTTTAGAGTTCTAGGATGACGAATTTAAATAATAATCATGGAAATTCATTACTCGAATGTATCTGATCAAAATCTGACGAGGAGATGCTGTCGTTAATGTACAGATATTGAAATTTGTTAATGACCTTGATAGAATTGTAGTGAGCGAAAACGTCGTGATAAAATTTTGTATTCGAAGTGAAACTACAAATATAGACCGATTACCTTCCTCTCACAGGAGACAGATAAGACCTTTTTATCGTCGAGATAAAAAGCTTTCTTTTCATTACGAATGACCCGATTACGAATTTATCCGGAATCTCTGACAGTCAAGAATTCACTCGAGTTTCCCTTGCGAACGGTTTCGGTTGAATAGCGCCGAATGTTTTCTCTCGATTTAAATGTAATAATTTGTTTGTACCCTTGATGGATGATTCGTGGAAAAAAAACCCGATACGCGTAAATGGAATTGAAATGGATGAGATTTCTGTGGCATTTTCGTCCCGTTGGGGGAGGAACTTTTTACTTCTACTAATATGTCGGATATTTATATTTCTCTCTCTGTTCCCTCTCCCTTCTTTCCCGAGCCCCCGCCGGTGCAGTTTGTCAAGGCATTGCTTTGCACCAGATAAAATTGCGAAGAAAAACATTTCCGTAGAACTGAGATACTTTCGTCATAACTCCGACGACATCCGTGCCATCCTAAACCGAAACTTTTATCAAATTCTTGGCGAAAAGAATGTTTTTTAATTATATAACGTCCGCGACCGCATTGAGATGCTCACGATTCGTAAATTACGTAAGAAAATTCTTGTCCGAAAGTTTAGAAAATGCTGCGGAAAGATTATGAAACGGGGTTGCAGGGCGTTCCCTTTTCAACGAAATTTCTTCTCGCGTTCACAAGGGAACTGTTTATATCGAAACGAAGATCACGGATCCTGCAAAGCATGCGGCCTCACCTGTTGCAACTGACCATCCCTGTTGATCTTAATCGAGAGTCCACTGGCCAAAGTTCAGAGGTACCGCAATCTTTCCCTTCTAGTCGAAAGTTCGTTTCGTCGGGTAGCATTAACGACGCGACGCCGGGGTTATCTTTCACATTTTTTTTTTAAACCACTTTCACGGGTAACGCGGACAGTTTTTCATTAGCACGTTATCCGACGAAAATCTATTTTGCGTTCCTCTTATACCGCATCGCATATTTCGGAATATAAAGCTGACAGAGGAAGATTTCAACTTTTGATACGCTCAAATTTCTGTGAGACCTTACGGAGTCGCTGATACGTGTGCAAAGAAAAACCACCTAGTAACAGATGAAAGAGAATGTTAACCTAAAAGTTTCGCGTCCTTAAAAAAATTCGTTCCCCGTACGCGTCATCGCGGTGTAATTTCCAATAAAACCTAATCACAATAAAACTACGGTTTTCGGTATTAATTATATTACTTTCTACACGCCAGCAACTAATATAACCGTACCTCCAAGTACGGCGTTAACCAACGAGGATTCAGCCTTTCGATTCGTACACGCTAATAACATCTTCCCTTCGATTCACGAAACACGAAGCATCGAAAACGTTTTACCGAAAACCGATTGAAACTCGTGAAACGAGGTTCATTATCCGACAGCTAGTTTCAAATCTCCCGCCCGGCGGATCTACCCTCGATTCGCCCGATCCTCGTGCATAGTTTTCCTTCCAACCCGCTTCCTTGATTGGTCGTATCGGTCGGCGCACATGACCAGGCCGGATGCGCGTACCTGGATGCGCGTCGAGCGCGCGCGTATACGCGCCCGCGAACAGTGTCGCGTCAGCCCCCGGCCCTGCTACACCACGTACCATCATCCAGGTCCAGAAACCTATACCTGCTCTTTCTCTCTCTCTCTCTTCTCTTTTACCACCGACCGACCGACCTAACCCAATCGACCCATCCACCGACACAACCACCACAACCTGGCTATAACCTATTCGATCGCCACGTTGTCGAGTCAAAAGTCGATTCGACCACGCAGTGTGCCTCAACATCCTCGTCGTAGTCGTCGCCGTCGTCGTCGTCGTCCTCGTGGTTCCTCGCTGCCCTCTGTCTCTCGACAAGCTGGATTAATCGTCACTGGCAAGTTTATTTATTCTATTACCAAACTAATCATTCGCCGGTGTCCAGTCCCATGCGTACTTATCGCGTCGCAAGTGAACGCGCGGTTGGTTAGGTCGAAGATTGTACGATCGATTCCGTTGACACTGATTTCGGTCGAACGGTGTCACGTGATTCCGCCGGTCAAAACGGATCCTCGGTAGAAAGTGTTTTGACACGAGTATCGGGTGAACGAGGAGAGCGCGAATCGTGGTGGGCCTAGTCGATCGCATGATTCGAATGTGTCATAACCTGTCGAGACATTTTTGATGGTGGATATCTCTCGTTCGTTCAGCCGGTTACCCGCGGCGATGCGCACAATTCGTATCGCGCGCACCGCTGCGCTTCGCGTTCAATCGAAAACAACGAATCAAGGTACACGTGTGTCCCGGCGTAATACGGCAAGGACGAGTGCGTAGGTGTGTGTGCGCGCACGCCTATCGCACGCGTTATACGCGCAAGGATAACCGAGGTGAACACCACGTGTGCTCGTTGCAACGTAACGCGATAATGGTAATTACGAATCGCGTCGCGCCTCCTTCGCGACTCAACGGTGGTTGCGAGGATATTTTTATTCGTCGCCTCGCGGAAGAGTCGAAGAAAACTTTAGCCTCGCGTTGAAAAGTACAGAAGTCCGCGGGAGTAGTTAAGGACGCGTCGAAGGAAATTTAATAGCTTTTAATCCGAGTCGGTGAAAAAAAAGCGCGCGTCAGCGAGGTAGTGGAAAGAAAAAAATAGAATGGTAGAGAGAGAGAGACGCGGTAAAGCCATTTCCCATAGCGGCACGAAAAATTTAATCGAGTTCCACCGTTGTTTTCTCATGGTCGGGGTTTTTCTTCCCCGTTGGTCGTAATTGCAAAAGTTGCAGCGTCGTTCGTCCTTCTTTTCTTTTTTTTCTTTTCTTTCTTTTATTCGGCGCTTTACGCCCGACGTTTAAGTAACTTTCTTCCTTTCACTCGGAAATGAAATATCGCGACCCGCGCACTTTAAAAAACCCCTGGACCATAATTTACATGAGCAGGAAATACAGCGATACAGGTACCTACTTTATTCGCTTTATCCCTATCGCCTCGGAAAGGATTAAAGGATCTTTTTTTTAAAACTATTAGAGCACAGCTCCCTACGCGCAGCTTATTCCAACCGATACTTTATCGCGGATTTGCATTAAAGTTACTCGTTCGAACGAAACAAAAAAGTTCGAATGTTTTCCCCGCGACCGAGTGCGAGTAAATGAAATTTTTCGAACGAATTGTAAAGGGAAGATGAATCGAGACACGGAAAACCCAAATCTCTCTCTGTCGTTCACTGTGCGCCACGATGTTATACGTTATCCTAGATTAACTCTCAACTTACGTTGCTCGAATAAAACGGCAAAAGCTCGAATGTATTCCGCGTAGTTCGAACGCGAATGAATTAAACTTTGCGACACAATTGCTCGAAGAGCATAAATCGCGATAAGAGACGAAAATCCGTTTACGCCAGCCACGTTGCTGTACTTTAGTAGATTTTTTTTGCACCGCTCTGTACTTTAGTTAGATTTAGATCGTGAATATATTTCGCGCAACCGAAGGCAACGAGAAGAGTATCTCGTTTCTATCGAGGAGGAACGAAAAATCGGTGCAGACTCCGTTTCGTTTACGCGAGACCCGTTTAACGATCGCTCGTTCTTTTTTTTCCGTTCGGCAATGTTGACAACAAAAATTACGACGTTGCGCCCCGTAACATCGAAGGTCGTCTCGCATAAATCGCGTCTTTGATACGCGCGGGGTATACCGGTACTCTCTCGGTAGGGCCCCGTGGTACGTTACAACCAACCCGCCGTGCGCTAACCCAGGTATTTATAAACCGCGTAAACTCTCGCCCGAGCGGTAATTTATGCGTTATAACTGAGTAAGTTATGCGTTAAAACCGTCGAGGCTGTGACTAACGCACCGACATGCCTTATCTCAGACACCGGCTCGTATGACGCGAGATTCCGCTCGTTAATCGGTTCTCTCTCCCTTCGCTACTATCGTTACTATCGCTCGCTATATCGCAGAGATGCAAAGCTGCTCGGCCGACGGTCTAATCTGAGCGTCTAGCCCTGAAATCGATATTAATTTGCATTCGCGGAACGAGTATCGATTTCGTTTAACGCGCAGAGCGACACGTGACGCGAAATATGTGGTGCGTTCCCTTCGTTATTTATAATTAGCTTCGGTGGTGGCGAGAAGATATCGTTGATATTGTTTAAACAACACAGCGGAGAGTATTGCGAAGTTCGTTGATATTAACAAATTTTGGGTAATTCGGTCATACCGATGTTTTGCGAATATTTTTGCAAAATTGATAATAAACATAAATAAGTTCAGCGTTAGAAGAGAGACTTAAATTTCGTATCACTGATGGTATCAAGATTATCCGCGTTTCTCTTAGTTTCGCGCAGAAATAGGTACTTGAAACTGCAATCGCGGGAATTAACAAAATTTGTGTTTACTAACTCAGCACAGCGTACCCTCGTACCTAAAATATCTTCCGCAATAATGTTGCAGACGCGCCTCTCCGAATTGTCTTCAGAGAGCAGAATATATTCGGCTCTTAATGACCCGAGTCGAAAAGTATTAAATTTTCCCCGCTAAACGTAGCGTCGCTATGTTAAAGACAGATGGAAAGACAAATCTCCGTGTATACCTGTTTGTTCCTCGACAAATATTATCGTTATGGCGACTATTATTGCGCGTAGACAACAAATGCAAGTGAGTATTCGTCGACCCGTGGGGCGGGATCCTCTAATAACTCCGAGTTGGCGAAAATAGACGCGCGTTAGAGAGGAGTAAATACTCGCGTACCAGAGTGTGGTGTATGCACTTGGGTACTTACGTCAGATCGGGTCACCGACTGTTCCTGCGAGATTTGTCCCGCGATCGAGATATTCTGGATCCTTCCGAGAGATCTCTAGATAGCTCGCGGTGATATAACGCGATGCGTGAGGCGGGAACGGTAAACGCGATAGCGAGGTCGAAAATTAATGTTTCCGATAGCGATCGACGATTCCCGAAGCCTCGTCGGTCCTTCTTTTTTTTTATGTTATTATTATTTCGGATGTTTCCGAGATTCGTGATAGTTGGCGGTAAAGTAATACGTACGGCGGGACGATCGTAAACAGTTGGGAAATAGAGTCGAGCTTCGTATCCTCTTTTCTTTTATTCTCGGGCGTATCTCCTGTCACGCTCCGAGATATCGTTTTTCCGCTGTGGAAAAGTGAGTAAAGTGTTCTGGCTCCCCTCGACGGCAACTTATTCGATTTCGACGCTACAATATTAAAATGGTGCAGCCACGGAATACCTTTGGGGTAGAGAGAATTCTGTTCCTTCCTTCCTTCCGTCCTTCCGTCGGCCCTTCCTTCCTTCTTCTTCGTCTTCGTCTTTGTCTTCGTCTTCGTCTTCGTCTTCGTCTTCTTTTCTACTTGCCTCCTTTCTTCTCTCTTCCTTGAGGGTGCAGCGTTAATATTACAGATGACCCGCGGGAAGAGAGGAAACCAGGAAACCTTGAAGAGTTGGAAGCGAAGGTGGAGCAAGAAGGGTTGTACGCGGTACGTAGGCAGAAGAAAAGTGTGTTCGCGCAATTCTTGGTTAGAGACTATACAGACCTTTATCGCCATTCAATTCCTTGATCTTTAGAATCGACGAATTCTGCCCATCGGAATCCATGCGATTCAATCCTATTGGTTTAATCGAAACTGCAGCGAGCAAAGGACGGAAGATAGGCGCTATCATTTTTCGACTCCTAGATGAAAAAAAAATGTGGGACTTTTATACATGTGTATATTAAACACATTAATGCTATGTATTTCAAATATATGTCGAATCATTTTTCTATAATTTAGACGAGAAAAATATGTCACGCCATTTCCATACGATTCTTTCTATCAACTCCACAATCAATATCAAAAATATCCCTAACCAGTTTCAGAAATCTTTGTTGTCGAATTCGAATTTCATTTGTATCTCGTACTCGTCCTACGATCACCAGGATTTTGGTACGTACACGGTCTTCGCGATGGATCTTCTTCTTCACCCGTTTCCCATTCGCATTAGTTATTGTCACTAATGTATTACAGTTCGTTTGATTTAAACGCGTTCGATCGCACCGTATTTCTCTCGTGGATTTTGTACACTGCAGCCCTTCCCAGTATCACGTATTTCGGTATTTGTAACGTCACGTTCAGGAATGCAATATACTTGATACGTTTCCCGCCTCTTCGTTTTCCTCTGTGTTTACACGGGTGTGCGCGTTGCATTAAATATCGCGGGGGAGCGAGAGAGATAAAAGCTTTTCGAAGACCAGACCGGAAACACCAGTCGGATAAAACGAGAATAAAGCGAGGGGACAAAACAAAATTATACTCGAACCCTCCCCGGTTTGGTATAAGTCAACTTCTGTTTTAGAAATTTCGACGTCGAGAATTGCTGATTTAAATTCCATCGAACGCGCGATACTTTCGCGACAATAACGGGCACGCTATTATGTATAAAACTTTTAATTACTCAACTGCCTTGGGATCGGTATCGTATTTCTGCTGACACGTACATAATATATCAGGGTGGATAACGCTTATGGGGAAAACCGAGAGAAGCACGCGATACTAAAATATTCAGATTAATTTCACGATAGCGTAACCTTTCCTAACGACTTTTATAGACGAAATAGGATCATTGTTTATTTTCGAATTGTCTCGAGGAACGCGAGGAAACCTCTCGTAATTCCAAAGTTGTTTATGCTTTGACAGGCTTTGATTACGAGTTAAGGATGTACTGTAAGTTACATATATAAAAAAGATCGTCGATAATTCGTTTCAGCCCCGTCAAATTAATCATTACTTAATTCGCGATTATTTTTATGTTTATGTTTATCATCATCTAAACCCAATTTCTCTGTTACGCGATCACCGTAACGGAAAAAATAACCGTTTAAAGTTTTAAGGTTCCTAAGGTGCCCGATCGCGGTACTTCCCCTCTACAAACGTTTCTTTGACATTCTCCGAAGCCTACTACATTTCGTTATACTCGAAGACTGCGTCCCTGCCTCGACATCAAGTTGCAATTACCGCCTTGTAGGCGACAAGAAACCACCCCGGACCCCCTTGTCTGCCTTGCTTTGTGTTTAAAGAAAGCTCTCTCCTCTCTGCCTCGCCTCTTCCATCCCCCTGTTCCCCTATATGGGCCTTTCACGGTATCTCTGACGTGGCAGTTGACGGTGTGCGTTGAAACTTTTGTTCTAGTTAGGTGTTCGCAGTATGTGAGTATTTACTAGAAAGAGAGGGGCCCGGGGGGTGGCGGCGGCGGGGAGGAATGAGAACGGTTGAATAAGTTCGAGAGAGACTGTGTGTCTGTCAAAAGAGGCGTCGTTACTGTCAGGGGCGTAATTCCGCTATCTCCGTCATCCTCTTCGTCCGTTTATCCGTGATGGAGTGAGTGAGTGAGTGAGAGTGAGATAGAGAATAACGGAAAAAGAAAAGCTGCAATTCTGTTTTTACATATGCGTGTACATCACGTGTTAGTGGCGTAGGACGCCGAAAGACCTATGAGGGTTGGCGCTGAGATCTCGCCAGAGGATACCCCATTCGTGGCAAAGGAATATTTTAGAGTATTAGATGTTTTAATAAAAACGTGAAGCAAGGGATGCTAAAGAGATAGCTCTCGGTAACTTCGCGTCATTGTTTGTGCGCGTGCCAGTGCCGTAGGTAAAGAAGTACTCTCTGGGGGACGGGCGTAATAACGCGGGAGGAATAGCGAATGAGTCGACACGGGTATCATGATTCGAATTGTTCCATTTTCTTTTTATATTCCTCGAGCGACGCGCACGTTAAATCGCTCAGTTTTCTGATTCGCGAACGGGGAATCCGATTGACTGGTCGATATTAAAAAGTTTTGGCTAATTTCGCGATATTGGAATCATTGGCGAGAATACTCGTTGTGGCGAAAGTAAATACGGATGAACTATCTGGGTTGGGGGGGAGAGAGAGAGACTAGATTTTTATATCTCGCGACGTTAAGCTTATCTACTTATTATTAATTCTACGAAAGTACTTGCAAACGATTCTTTATAGCGTCGCAGAATTTATCGGAATTTTTTCGAGCCACACGATTCACCCAGTTCTCTATTACCTGGGATTCGTTTCTGTCGATATTAATGGGTTCGATCATCAATTCGGTTGCAGAGACTCTGGTACATTCGATATCTTCTGGTTGGCAAGAGCGGATAAGAATTGCGTCGTTTTCACCGCGGTTATCGATGCCTGTTACTTTTTTGCCCGACGAAGGATACTGCGGATGTCGTGCGCGCGATAACGTATTGTTAGAAAATATTCAGAGATCCAGAAGCGAGTGACGAGAGAACTCCGGAGTCGGTGAATTCAGAGTTGACTTCGCTTGGGATACAATAGAAATCGTATCGAAGTCGGATCACCGGATTCCGTTCCGTGTCACGTGTTTCTTAAAGTAAAATACGTCGAAATCGACGTATCTCCTTCGACTTTAACTTTCCATCGAGGAGATATGAATTTCGATTCGCTTCGACGCAAAGAACGTCTTCGTGGTAGGCGTGCCACGGTGACGGTGAATCGAGAGACTTTTGTCGTTAATATCGAGATTGTTCGAGTACCAACGTCAAAGCGAAGGATAAATATAATATTTGACTTAACTGAACGTTAAACTTTGTCACTCGATGGCTGGGTGTAAGGTGGATAAACAAAGCGCACATAGATTTATTAGACTAGTCTGTTACCAATTTTTGCTCAAATCGTTGGAATCGTGAAATATCTATTTGTACATCAACCATATCGGTGATACAAATTCAAGAAGTAACCGCGTACAGTCGGCGAAGGAAAAGTCTCTCGATTCTCGTTGCGCATTAAGTTTGTTAAATTTCAGATCGTAGTAAATTGAACCGAAACGGGAGATAGAGAAAGCGCGATACGAAGGTGTTTATAAAAAGAGAATCAAACTTACCAATGTACATACGTGTCCCCAATGTGAAGCAACTTGCGTTTCATACATCTCGCTCCATATCCAAAGGCGTGAAAATTACTCCCGTGGCCCGTTGTTAATGATTCACCCTGTACACGCGTAAGACTAATCGTAACGAAGATTGATATCGTGCCAGTAATTTCTTTCGCTCGCCTCAGGCGTGAAAAAGTCAGTCCCGTTACCATTTGTAATATTTTTATTCCTTTCCCCGGTACAGTTGTATCCGCGACCCTGTAACAACCCGTGTACCATTTATCTCTACCGCGGCGCGTAGGAAACGAGCGAGGAGGACATTTTTCCACCGGCAAATTAATTCGCGACGTAACTCTGACAAGGTTGTTTCGCTTCGAACGATCTGCGAAATCTATGCCAGTAATTCATTCTTGGACGAGGGCTCGGTTAGGGCTGCCAGTGCGTGATAATTTATCTCGACTGCGCTACCTTGTCAATTTATATTCGCATGATTTCACGATTATTCACATTTCTTTTATAGAAGTTACAATACGGATTTTCGAAGATACATTCATGATGGGGTAAAAGCGGTGTGTTTGATAGGACATAATTAAATATCCCGGTACCGGAATTTCGTTTCGGTTAAATTTACTAGCTCGTTGACTAAAAGACTACAATCACTTGTAAACACCTTTGTTCGTACGCTTGATATGTTCAACAGTTGTTAATGAATGATAATAAATATATTGATTGAGGATCTCGGCCACTGTATTTAGTATTTATGTAGATGAGGACTCGGCCTCTTATAGCGCGAGCGATTCGACGTTAACACACTATTAGGCATAAGTAAAGCAATGTTACTTAATATTTCGTTTCGGTGAGTTACGTCTTCTGACGATGAGCGCAGAAATATGACCGACTCCCCGGTTCATTGCTGGGAATCCTTTTTGGTTTTCACTTCGTCCCTGCCAAGTTACACAGTTCATTGTGCACTTGGAAAATACTGGAATCGATTAATGGGTTTGTATACCATAATAATATAGGTCAAAACTTTATGAGGATTTACGTAACTCGCGGTATCCGTGCGTCGTAACTAGTCGCCGTAAGTGGTCTTTTTTTGTTATATGGTCCATTTTTCGTTATTTACAAACCGTACTAAAACCGTACTAAACCGTACTAAAAATTCTCGGCATACGATATTCTAACAAAAATAAAATTGTTCGTAAGATACTTTTGTCTCGAGGAGTTCAATGTTAGTTAATGAATGGCGGAGATAAATGTGCGTTCTGGTTTAATTACTCCGCCCTGTATTTCAAATTAATTTACTACGATTTCCGTGAAAATTGGTTCCAAAACCAATTGGTCGGTAAAAATCGTTCAGGTCCACGGTTTTACTCGTTAATTGCGTCCAGAATTTCAAGCGTCTCGTTAAAACGCTGTTAATCGAGTATCGCGAGTAAAAATGTACGATGCTTCGGTTTTAACTTAACGGTAGACAATCGTTTTCGACATCATTCGCAAATGAACTCGCGAATCAGTCGCCTACCTCACGAAAACAATAGGTACACGCGTCCCCCGTATCCGAATAACACAGACGTTCGAGAATTTGCATATTCTCATTTGCGAGAGTACATATTCTCCTCCGTGCGCGACGCAGGTACACGGGCGCGCGCCTATAGACACAACAGGGGCTGTATAGGTAAATTCAAACAATTTGGCCGGATATCGGCATCGATGAAAATCACGAACGACGGTATATTGCCATGGAATTCGAGGAGAGGATTACGCTCGCGGGGCGCGTTAAGAGGCATAATGGAAGTTTTGCCGTGAGTATCGGCCCTCACCTGGAGCGTGACCATCGGCGTCGTCGTCGTCGTCGGGAACAAGAGGGAAACCGCCGGTAAACCGACGGCGATTTCATTATCAATTTAACCCGTCCTCTGAAATATGGTCCGATCGATAATCCATTCCAGAACCTCGTTCGTTATACGTCTCGCTGTGACCCGCGCGTGGTGATACTTCGATACGCGTGGACGACGATGCGTGCATTACTTCCGAGTCGAGAGGGAGAGAGAGAGAGAGAGAGAGAGAGAGAGAGTGATAAGGTGACAAGGGAAGCGGGAGGGAGAGAAAGGGAGAGGAAATAAAAAAGATTATACGAGATTCGCAGCGTCGGGGTTGGAATCGTCGCCGCGCTGCTTCCGCAGAACGGAAGACGACGAGTCGCCGAGGGGAAAGCGGGATTTATTTTTCGCGATTCCCTTCGCTCTCTCTTTTTTTTTTTGTTCGCCTCCCCGCCCCCCAGCTTTGTTCCGTTTTGTCGCCCGGGGATAATCGGATCTCGCCGGAGCGTAATGGATCAAAGGTACACGCGTGGCAGATTGATTCGTCAAATTTTATTCCGGCTTCCATTATCGGCGGTGAGGAGGGTCGGACGAATTTTGGTTTCACCGGCCGCGGAGGAAACGAAACATCGACCGGTGACCTGGAAACCCTTTTGGCTTTTTAATGGGCGTGGAAGAGATTGCGCGCGCGCGCGTTTATGTATGTGTGTGTGTGTGTGCGTGTGCGCGTGTGTCGGCTCGTGGAAGAGTTCGATCCGCGAGAATCGATGTGAGAGATAATTTTCCCTGCGGTCTCTCGGGGGAGATACGAAGCGGAGGAGCATCATCGTACGGAGTTGTATGGGTACGACGTTGAATAGGATCTACTTTGAAAATTTGGTTCGATATGGCGGAGAAGAACCGTAGGAATTATCGGGGATGACCCGAAAGCTTAATGGATCGTGCTTTAGCAAAGTTGAACGAGACTCGCGTACGATGTTCCGTGATCCTGTTCGTTTTAACTCGATGTTCGGGGGAAAGAAAGTAATCACGTGGGATGATCGAAGTACCGGAACCGCGCGCGAGCCTTTGTACGGGCTTTTTGGAAATGTTTCGTGAATTTTTCCCGAATGCGATGCCGAGATAACGATCGCGAAGTATTACAAACGAATGGAAAGAGACGACCTCTGCTTAAAAACAACAACAACAAAAACTGCTCTCGTTATCGCGCGATGCTCTGCGCACGATTCGAACGTTTTAAACTCGTGTATTTTTATAAACCCAGAAAGCGCGAAGTGCGGAAGTCATGCTTTGATAATCGAGACGCCCCCTGACACCGATCTTCGACGAAACAGAAATATGCAAAAAGTTCGAGTCGAGCGGATCACCGTGCGTAATTAAGCTTGCGAGAAGGGTGGAATAATAACGCGCGGGAGGAGGGGGGGCCGGGGTGTACGCGTGGATCGGGGAGACGCGCGAAAAGCGAAAACTCGTGAAAATCGTCCAGCCTCTGTTCGCGGAGCGCATTCCACGGGCACACGGTGGATCGATCGCGAGGATTCCGTCGTGGCGGCAGTTTCGGCGGGTCGCTCGGTCTATAATTATGCCGTGCAAAAACAATCCGTACTTCATGATGCATCGGGACGATGCGTGTTTCTCGGATCGACGAGGTAATTAGGCCCGCGGCCAAGACCACTCCTCGAATCGTACACCGAATGCGAACAATACATCCAGTCGGGTTGGTTCGCCTTGAAAATCACGTAAAATTAGCGAGCGGCTCGATATCGCCAAGTTTTCGCCGATGAAACAGTAATTTCTGGATTGGAAACTCGTTGCGGGGGATGCCATCTTTTTTTCTCTTTTTTTTCTTGCTGCTCTCCCCCTGCTTCCTCGTTGTTCGATATCCGTCGATAGCAAAGCATTTAGGTCGTTCGTCGAACGAGCCGAAGAAGTTGAACGGAAAGCATACTTTAATTGGGGGGGTTTAAATGCGAGGAAAAAAAATGTATTGATGTCGATTATTTATTGGTATCAAGTTTTTTGGACGCTTTAGAATCGTATAATACGACGCTTCGAGGAGGGAAAATCAAATATTTTATTTAAAGAGATCGAGTTGAAGAGTTACTAGTTTCGGTTTAGGGATTAATCGTTTAATGTGTCAGAGTTAAGATGACACTTTGCGCGATGCTATTCCGCGAAATGGTATTTATTTAAACGACGCTCTTCAAGCGTGACGTTAAAAATCATTGCTTTGTTAACTGCGGAACGTTAATTTTGATTAAGAATTTCGTCGTCGTTATTATCAAGTTTTAACAGTCCATTCACCTCGGAACACATGTAAATATATAATATGACTCAACTTCCCTTTTTTTTACCAAACAGTTTCTGGATTAAAAATTGCTTGTCGAAGAAATACCATTTTTTACAATATCGTAATCCGATTTTCACAATATCGCATGCGAATTGACCGTCGGACCAGATAAACAGTCAAAGAGAAAATATCCGTTGTTTTTGATCAATTTTTCTCTATTTTTCAAAATGTTGTGCCTTTTTGCAAAAATGTCGAACACCCACACCACCGTGTACGTTTCGTGAAACGGGATCGGTGGGATATTCCCGATTTAACGTCTCTGTAAATTTAATAATTGAAAATAAAGGGGGAGGGAAAAGAAAAAATAAATATGGCGCGGGAGAGCGAGAGCACGAGGAACGAAGAGAGAGAGAAAGGGACTGCTCCAGCGGAAAGTTGGTCGAGCACCAGCGCGAGCAGAGTCGTCGTGACTTACGTGAAACCTTTTGTCTCTCAACAATGGCCAACTTCGTTGTGCTTTATGGTACCGTTGTCACCGCCCCAAGATCTTCCGATTTTCAACAGTAAAACCCCTGTCCGACAGGGGTCCGCGGACTCGAGGAATACGATTTTATAAATAACCACTCTGTACACGTTACTCTATTTTAAAACGCGTTGACTGAGATCCACTTAAGCCCGCTAATAAGTTCGCAGGGATTTGATTTTACGGTTCAACGACGCCAATCGATGCCGAGCAATAAAGAACGCAGCGCATCTTTCGTGCAATCGAGTAATTTATTCGACGACAAATCATCGAGTAGCCCAAAAGAATTTCATTTTAGAATCGATCGTTTCGAGGATACGACAAAACGAGGCGTTAAAAATGAGAATTTATTTTTAGTACAAATTACGATCTCAACGAAAAACGCTAGGAACTCTGTGACCAATCCGATAGCAAAAAGATAAAAACTTACTTCTGACCACCGACGCAAAAAAAAAATGTCGCAAAAAGAATTCCCGCGCGCTGGTTTAATAGATAGGATTTACGTCTGGGTGATAATGTCGCGCGAGTAACCCAGTTCGGAGGCCATATACGTACACAGCTTCCGCGCGGTGTGTAGGTGTCGGGGGAAATGGGTCGAGGGTGATTTCAGTCACATGGGTGGTTTCGTTAAATGAATATTAATGCGTCTCTCGCATCCCGGAAAATTGACCCCCCACCCCCACCCCCCTCTCACCTCTTTGCGAATCGTTTGGCCCGCATACCGGAGACGACGGTGTATTCTTGTATCGCGATCCCAACTCCCTGATTACGGATACGTATCGAATAATTACGCGTGACCGTGCGAACGGTCATGAATATTGATGCCGCAGCCGCGCGGCCGCGGAAAATTGACTTCCATCTACTTCCCATTGCTTCTTCCCGGTGACTGGGCAGAAGGCGGAGGGGTATCTTCTTCCGCGCAACGCACTCGAACGAGGACGACGATAAGGGCGAGCAGGAATTCGAACACCCGTTGATTATACGTATCGAGCAGTATTATGAATTATGCAACGCGTACCGTTGCGCGTCTGTCGCGCGTTATCGCGTTGCGGCCAGTACGTACGGGCCAATCTTGTTAACGTCGAGTTTCGATGTATCCCGAGATCCGTATCGACTCGATTCGATGCTAGAAACTCGTGAGATTTATTTATTTATTATCTCGTTTTCGGAATACCATCAAATTGAAAATAACGAAGCGTTTTCTACCCGATAGCGCGAAAGCTTTGACGAGCGAATGGGTAATTATATTTGACACGCTCCAAATATCGCGTTGCGAACTCGTGTGCTTAATCACGTCGTTACCGCGAAACAGTAGGATTTCAAAACGTAGCCACTTATAGGATTCGTATCGAAAGAGGAAGGAAATTGATTTCAGACGTGGCGCAGCTAGCGCGCGATAATTTTGAATCGAACGATAAATCCGATACCAATGTAAACGCGAGTTTGTTCCTATAACGGAAATATTGGATAAAATCGCGATAACTCGTTTTCCGAGCCAATCGGACGATAAATTGGGAATGCTCGTCGGTACAAAATCGAATGCGACGCATCGAGGAACTCGGACGCGTTTCGGCTTGATTAGATTATGTTAGGTGGTGCGTATCATAATTTTGTTTCCCCACCGTCATAACTTCCGTTTTGCTCGCCAACCTGGTTGACGTCGTTCGGGCTCGGGTCCACGTAGTCGAAAGAAACGCGCAAATTGAACCGAAAATACCACGCGTGCTCGCTTATTTACTACTGGAAACTAGTTCGGTGAACCCGTCGAATCTTAAGCGGTGCTCGTTGGAAGCCCGGTTTATCCGACAGTGCGGTTTTGCTTTGGATGATTCTAATGGTTCGTTTCGAATAGTCCTGTCGAGGAGTGGATTGACCGTACTTAACAGTAGAGCTACCGGACCAGTTATTTTTACTGGTTTGAAATTTTTGTTTAACTCACATTTACCATTTTTAAGTATATGAGTGAAAATTTATTTCTAAGTGCTGTGAATATGTATCATTTTAAGCGTATACTTTTGAACTATATAAAAATTGGTAAAATTGGTATACATTAATCGTCGGTAGTTCTTGTGTTAATATTGCCGGAAATATTTAGAAGTTATTTTTCCGTTGTATCAAGATAATATTCTATATCTTTGGAAAATGTATTGGGTATTATTCACGGATTTTTCACAATTCCAAGTTCAGTATTTTTCTGAAGAGATAGTCCTCTTCCTTGTCGGTAATTTCAAAGTACAAAAATCTTCTATTTCACAATTCAAGGCTCGTTTACAGTTATCTTTCTCTCGTGAAAAACTGTTAGAAGAATTTCGGTATTTCGGACTTGGCCGGAATATTTGAATATCACGAATTTAACACAATTTCTTCCACGTCCAACAAATTCGTTACGATTCGTGTAAAGATTTTTTGTTTTTTTGACAGAGAAAAAGCGATGGACGAGCACACGCTTTTACCCACTTCAAATCGGAAGTGGTACATTGTTAGAGTCCAAATCATTTTCCGTTTTCTCTCGTCGAGCCCCGGACTCTGTTCGCCCTTGTTAAAATTTGCGTCCAGCGCACAGGGCGGCAAGAACCTCCGCTTCTGGTTTCCTCGGAAACGATCGTAACCATCGCCGTGCCCGGTTTTCCTCGCGTACCGGTTAATCTTCTCGCTTTTCTCCCGTGGCCGTGTCGTAAACGTCCGGATAGGATATTTCGCGCACGTAGTCAATTTAGCGGACTAGACGAGCCGGCTTCCCGGATGATGGATTCCTCGACAGGTTGACATCACGGTAGCTTCGTAGAGCGTGGGGATAAGGGAGAGAATAATTGTTACGTATTCGCGTGCCAATAAGGGAATCTACACGACTATCGTTCTCACGAATCTAACGGTTTACGCGAAGAGATGAATTAAGCCAGGAATCTTTTTTTATTTTTTTTTTCGACGAACGTGGGTGTCTCGGTTAATTTCACGCTTATTAGAAATTCGTAGTAATTTAAAAATGCCGGAATTATTTTTAGTAGTGTTAGTTAAGCGCGATCTTGTGTCCGGTAATCTATGTATCGTTATCTAGCCCGAAAGCTCGTATTTTCGATGTAAAATTATTATTATCAGTCTCTCGTCCTTACGATAGTAGAATCTTGGATTAAAAATAAATACAGATAATGATTGCATCGTGAGAAAAATATGGAATGTTTCTTTCTTGCAACGCAAGGTGTCTCTGTATTTACTTTTACGTACAGCCAAGAGACAACGTCTCTTTCGATCTATTCTACAATAGAAACACTCGATCTCGCATCGTTTAACAGAAAGATACTTGTAAGAAACAAACGCAAGATATTTCCGTGCCAACGTATCGTACCAAATCAATCTACCTCTCGAGCGTTACGTTCCTCGATGGACCGACGTTACGTAAACTTTGATGAAAATTCGAGTAGAACGACGTGATTAACAGTCGCTGTCAGTGTGAACCAAATCGGAACTAAAATGTAGACGGATCGTTGGGTTCTTATCCGCGCTGTAACCATTGAAATTTCAAACCCCCACGATGCAGATGGAATGCATCGTATTTGTGGCCAGCTTGTCCGACGAGTAAACGTTTTCGCGATAATTAATTTGTCGGGGGAATGATGTATCAGCAAAACTGGTCTCGCCGAAAGAAGAAGTCTTTAACTCGCTCGAATGATTTATTAGCGACGTCATTCTCTTTAATACCAGTCCGCGATACCTACCGCGTTGTCGTTCAATCTCGAGAGGAAAAATTTAACGCGTTCGAGGTGTTAAAACTATATTTTCGATCATGGTAGTAATATCGCCACCCTCGTCGAATACGAGACAGAAAATGGGATTTTTTTAAATCGCTGATACAGCGGGTAATTAAATTAAAAACAAATCATTTTAGAGCTTTCTTTACTCACACTTGACCCGGTAGGGCCACGCGTTTCTTCGTGTCACGTGCTCGCCTTTGCAGCCCAGAAATTAATTTACCCCCTTTGTTTGCATTAGCCTATTTGTTTAAATCATTCCCGCTCGGGTAATACTTTTCTACCGTCTTTCGCGGGCAAGGTAACGCCCTCGCTAAATTAAAAACTAATATTTTCCGATCGAGTCATGAAACTTAATTTACGAGAAACCAACGGGAACGTACCATGTATTTTGCATAAAACATCAAAGAACGGTAGGTAATTCGTGGCTCGGTGCCGCATTTAAAAAAAAAATTTTGCTCGATCGCCAAAGCGGGGGGGTCCGTCGGATCGGGTAATAAAAGTTTCAGCGTCATCGTAACGCGACGTCGACGTCGCGATATATCGTTCTGTGAACGCCCCGCGCACGGTGGTAATGTACGTACAGGTATTCGCAAATTGCCCGGCCGAATGATCGTTCTGTCATTGCCCGGAGGGTAGGAGTATTTGTAGACGTTACTAAAAGGGCTTTAAAGTCGACGCAAGTCGAGCAAACGAGCCACCTGCTGAGCTGAATTGGATATACCGAGCTGGCTAAAAGCATTTCAGGCAATTGCGACGCTTTGTCGTTGACTCATTATATTATCGAGAGCGCTCTACTTGTTTTCGAAACTCTTTCCAGGATCACGGCAGAGTATGCTCAACGGATTCGTTATTAGTCAGAAGGTTTTTTTTATTTCCATTGTAATTTCCGCGAAATTAATCGACGCGCTTCTCTTTCCTACTTCTTTTTTTTATTGTACTGTAGTGTAAATTGAGAGGGAAATTGTTTAAAAATGTTTTGAGAAATATGGCTCCGTCGTTGTTAAGGTTTATCAGTCGCGATTGTTTTGTAGGATAATCGTTCGATTCGATTAACGCTATGACCGATCGAATTAATCAATTTGAAGTCTCCTGAAATTTATTACTCGCCGATTGATCTTACGTTCGTGGAAATATCATTGAATTCATAGTATAACCTTCCCAGTCGAATTAATTCTCCTGATCATCGATGCAACCCCGTCGTTTCGTTGACGCGTCTTAATACACTCGCGTTGCTCCGTAATTCGCGCAGCAGCGTTGTTAAATCATTACGTTGGTGGTTATGATCGATCATCATACACTGGACGCGTTTAGCTCGACGCGTCTGAACGCACGTATCCGCGGTGGTGTATCGTACGATTTTCCCAATAACAATAGTTTCGTCGACGATCGGGCCGTATCGGAAAAGCGATTATATTCTGGTTGATTTTAGCACCGCTCCTAGGATAGAGACATCGAACGATAAATCATCCTGCAACACGATTCGCATCGCGAGCCAATGAGACTCGTGATAATATAATTTATTTACCGCACCAGCGCTTATTTCTTCAGCCGTTGGCACGTCATCAAGTATGCATTTGCAATTACGCGTTCCGCGTCCGCGATCGAAACGCCGGGTGAAAATAATGGAAATGGAAATTTACAGTAACTTTTCCAGCGTTTTATCAACGCATCCGCGCGAACGATCGTCATTTTTTTCCTTCTCTTTTTTTTTGTGTGTTTCTCCACCATCCCCGTTGCTCTTCACACCGAATCATGGTAGAAGACGAACGATCCTGAAATAATCTACGGTTCGCGCAAATTTCCCTCCGGTCGGTTTTTGTCTCTTCGAACGAGTTTGCGAAATTAATTTATCGGCAACTACGTACCTCTGTCTCGTGCTTCGACCAATTTTCCACGGGTCAGGTGGGCCCCCCCCCCCCCCCCCGAGTTCGAAAAGGTCGATTATTTGCAGGATGGATACGCAATCAGCAGCGACGTATGTACACACATAGGCGTGTGTGTACGCCGGACCAATTGCATTATGGCGCGACGCTAGTCGAACTTTCGTGCAGTTCGTAAACTGCCTAATTCGCGAGCGCGACCGCCCGTTAATTGCGAGACGATAATTAAGTTTGAAGGCACACGGGGGCAGCAGCCCTCCCGGCTAGCGTCGTTTGTTCGGCTTAATTTTCTCTAGGATGGGCACTTGCCGTAATTTCGCGCGAGTTTCCTTCCGAGAACGTTGCGTAGAGACGGGACATTACGCGTGGCGCAATAATGCCGAGCAGAACTAATAATAACGCTATAATTACAACGTTGCCCGTAGAAAGTGCCTGTTATCGGTGATCTACTGAAATTACCGCGCGCGGAGGAAGTACAATATAATCTGTATGCTCTCTCCGACTTTAAGACACACAAATGCTTATGGCGAGGGAAACAAACATTCGCGCGGAAGAGGTTTTCAACGTGTCAATGTTTTTAACAGATATCATGATGTAACCTCGATCATCGTATGATCGATTAACGGTAAATGTAATTTACAAAAATATCGATTATTAGGAGGATTAATTGTAACGTCAACGTTTGAGCGATAACGTAACGTAACGTATTATAGAATCGTGGAGTAGAAATAATTTTTTACTCGGTGACATATATACATATGTGTACATATATATTTATATATATCAATCCGTTAAAGTTAAGCACGTACCGTACGTCGCAAGTTCCGTACATATACGCGCACGTATACACAACATCGACGCGACCCTTATTGAAAACTCTCCGGGAATACCATTCGAGGACTCCAATTTGAGTTTCGATTCGAGTTGTCGTACCTCACGGGAAACTCGAGGCGGACATTCATTGTGTGTACTCTCGAAACTTTTCTGTTATTTCGCTTTGTCGAACGCGCGGATGCGCGCGAGTTTCGGCACAGCAGCGGGTCCAGCTTCAATCGCGTTATCCGATATTTGGCCTGCACTCCGTCGGTGACGTTAGTCGACGGCGCAACGAAACTGGCTCGAGGCCCGCTCTCTTGCGATTTATCTTCTCGCTACAGGCGCAACGCGTGAGCGTCTCGATGCGCGCGTCACGGATAGTGAGATCCGGTGAACGTTACGTGTCGGACGGTACTTTTGCGTCCGGTCCCGGTGCGATTTAAGTTTTTCAGGTATACGATTTTGAAGAGAATGAGAATCCAAGTTGCACAGAATTAAAAACAACTAAACGAAATACTTCAAATTTATGAGTAATTTCAAATTTTCGAGCTGGGTTAAAATGTTACCCATCATGCGTGGAAAGCTAAGCGAAAGGTGGGACAATCTTTAATTCACCTAACCCAAAAATGTTAACGCAACGCGAATCTCCGTAATCGCGAAATTTCATTTTTTGTCGCGTAGAAAGTACGGGAATCATATTTTACATGGACGATATAAAAACATTGGAATTCTTCGCGTAAGATGTAAACCCATTATGAAAAATGTAAAAATGAAAAGCAATGGTTTTAAGAGATCTTTGCCGGGGACGAATCTTCTCCTCTGGTTCCTTTGAGAACGTAGCGGATCGCGACGAATGCGAGAGGTACGACGTTTCGTCTAAAGGAATTTCCTACTGACTCTGTCCAAATTACAATAACCGGGAGGAAAATGTAGTGTACGTTTTACTCAAAGGAATTTTCCTCGAACAAACCGTGATCCGTGCGATGCACGGACTTTCGACGATTATTTCGTACATTCCGGGGGAAAATCCCGAGATTTTCTTAACCCACGTTTTCGGCGATCGACGGACACGGTAACGCGCGAACGCGAGTAAAGTTCGCGAAAGGACAGCGTTTTCGCGTAAGTAGGAGAAGCAACCGTGTCGGGGTCGCGCGTGGAACGCGACGGGGGACGATGGTTTATTTAAAGCCGATTTTCCTTCGATAAAGCGTTGCGCTCTGCGTTAACGTCGCTCCATTTTGCGCTTCGTTTTTCCCCCCATGGAGGATAAAATGTTCTCCGGGGTGCACGTGGGGGCCCTCGCCCCGGTCGTTCCTATCATCGATATCGCGTGTGCGCACACTTTCCACCACATTTGCAGGTTTGCAGGTCGTATCGCGAGGGCTTCGCCTTTATTGGATGATGCCGTACTACTGTCGCTAATTATCAAATCCCTTTACAGCTGGCACCTTAAATGGGAGACAGAGAGACAGAGAGAGAAAATAGTCTTTATTGTTTAGAATTAAATAAATATGTGCGTATAGCACCTAGATATGATTACAGTAGCAGAAGGTATTTATATAGTTGGGAAGATATAGTTAAGTAAATCTTTAGTAAGTACAGACCATAGATTCGATATGGTTAGAGTAGAGTTGCAGGTATCGTTGTATCATAAGCGAAAAAAAAACGAAGATAAGAAAAAGTAGCCTAAGAAAATAAGATGTAATTATAAAATAAAGTGAAGCTTAGAAGTGATGTCGTTGAGATATAGCATGAGTGGGTATGAGAGACAGAGGGGTAAAAATAACGGGTTACCCTGTTTTAATCGACAAATCATTTGACCGACAATATTTTCATTGACACGATTTCACCGCCACTAACTTTGAACGACAATATTGATTCACCGATAGATTGAAATGACAGACCTCGACAAGATTTTCAAGATTTTTATGTTAGTATCGGTGAAATTGTGTCGACGAAAATATTGTCGGTCAAATGATTTGCCGGTGAAAACGGGGTAACCCAAAATAACAACGAGCCGTCCAAATTCTAATTAACGACGGAACGACCAAAGCGATGGGAACGGATAAACGAAAAGACAGAAGAAACTGTCTTAGCTGTCAGAAGTGGGAATGTTACGTTGTATTTATATTTTATTATTATTATTATGTTTCGCACGCGTTCCAGGCTAAATCCACGAGCTCATCGAGCCGCAATTTCCGCCACCAAATCTTTCTACCAAGTTTACCACGCTGTATCGCGATAACGTTTGGCACATTACCTAGCGACGCTGATACTAAAAAAGCAGATTCACCGGGAACCCGTTTGACCGTTCTAACGTCGGCTTTGGTTTAGCATCGCCTAACGTTTCTATTTTAAACCGAAGCGGGGCGGCGTACCGTGAAATTTTTCAGCCAGTATTACCCGGCCCTCCAAGAATAGAAATAATGAGCGACGACAATTAAAAGACTACCTCCGTTTATCAATTATACTATCGCCCTGAAACTCATGCTCTCCGCTCCTTGGCTCTCTCTCTCTCTCTCTCTCTCTCTCTCTCTCTCTCTCTCTCTCTCTCGTTACGAGATGCGGATGGAGTAAGCTCATTAAAATCTCGTTTGCGTTTGAACCTCTCGACGGGGCACAAAGAAATCTCTCTTTATAGACTATTAAAATAGAATAAAGGACAACAGGGTACTCCTCGCTCCTCTTTGTAATGCTGTTTTTATAACGTTAGACCGAACGAACGTGTACCATCCACCTGATAGTAACCGTCCGACAAATTGGTTCTTATTAAGCATCGGCTCTCGTTCGCGAACAAAAGGTTCGGCGAGAAAGGCGTAGATTTGCGTTTAATATTCCGTTTCTCGAACGGTCCGACGAAGGGGGCCGGGGCGTATCTCCTTTTATATGGAAATAAAGCCTAGCCATTTCTTCTTTTCTCCATTTTCTTTTTCCTTTTTTTTTTTTACTCTCCTTCGGCCTCTCTCGTACGATCGGACGGAATAATAAAATATCTCGCGTTCAATTATCTCGACTAGCAGTGTTACGCAAATATCGCTTCGCGTAAGCGTAAACGGTGGAAGGAAAAGTCGGACCCAACTGTTTCGACCTCTTCGCCCCGCTTTTTCACCCGATTTCGCGTTCTTCTTCCTTCTTTTTTTTATGCGCGCGCGCGCTAAAGGTTTTCGCGAAAATGGGTTTCCTCATATAACGGTAAAGAGCGGGGGATTTTTTGCCGTTTCGCACTTGCCGGGCGAAAAAAAAAAGAAGATCGGTTTAGAGCGGTCGGTGGATTTTATTGCGGCGTTGCAATATCGGCGAAATCAGTGAAAAGCCTGGCGGCAGGAAAACGTTACCGGCGCACGAGAGAAACGCGACCCGACCTCGGAGTGAATTTTACGGCCGCCCGTAAACATTGAAATCTCGTCGAGTCCGCGAGAGCAAATCGCGCGCTTTTCGTTGCGTTTTACGTCAGCCCGCGCGGTTTCAGCCCACCATCGTCCGTTGCCGTACGCGCGCGTTCCCTCTGTTGGCGCGTTTAGGTTTGTTTTCTTTTGCCCGCCGTTACTGCCGGGCGCCGTTAAAAACCTCGCCGTCTTATCGCGTTTTATTGTTTCTCAGTGTTTTGCTTAAACCGCTCGATCGCGATTAACGACGGCACTCTTGCCGTATATGCCGATTTTAGTACTCTACCCAGCTATTATGAGGGCACTTTCCCGAAGATGGCAAAAATAAACGCATTTTTTGCGAAAGGAAAATCGACGATACCGCGCGCATGAAATGTATTTTAATTATCGTCACGCGTACAGAAATATTTATTTTCAACGATATTATCCTCGTTTCCTTTATAAAACCGTGAATCATGAAAATCCCTTTGACGATAAATCTCGCCCGGTGCTTTTCGCGCAAAAATTCCATCGCGTCCTTGATACGATCCCTTGTATTGCATGACAAAGGGCATCTTTAAAAATATCAGTCCAACGGAGCGCTAATAACAAAAAGCGACGCGGTTCTTCAGCAAAAAAAAAAAAAACAAAAAGAAAAGAGGAAAAATCTTGCTCGTATCGCGCGGTAAATTTTCATACTCGATCCGGAGCTAGAAGGGGATTTATGCTTCCGTCGTGCAGCCATCTTTCCGGCGGCTCCTCGTTCTTCTTTTATGGCGAAGCGGAAGACCAGAAGGGTACGATCGAGGAGGAAGACGAAGTGGAAGGTCGAGAGCGGAGGTAATTCCGGTGCGGGTGGCGGAACTCGAAGGGCTCTCGAGACAAAGTCGATCGTGGAAAAGAGGAGGGAACGGGGGGGGGGGGGGGGTTACGCGCGTTACAATGGGATAGACGAGCGACAACGGGCCAGAAAAGTTTTCGGTCCCCCGTGTCTACGCCGTGGAAAACCGTCGGCGATCGATCTTCTTCCTCCTTTCTGCAACGTTGACGTTCGACCGGGATTCCGTCGGGGTCGACGCGGTCAACGTCGCCTCTCTTTCTGGAAATTCTCAAAGTTTCCGGACAAAATCTCTCGCGAGATGGGATCCCGGAGTGGGTAATACCAAAGACCAGGGGGGCAGAGGTGGGGGATTAAACGTGTACGTACAATCTCCGAACTGGTTTCCAGACGTTTCGCCGAAACCGTTCTATAATTCGACGTTAAATTTCGCGGCTTACGGCGTCGTTCGCGGTTCATTTGGAGATTCGGTGGGATACAATTTTAGTGTCCCAACCGAGGACGGTGTTAACGAAGCTGTAACGAAGTAACGTAGCCGTTTATCGTACAGCGAGACACTCGAGGAAAAGTCTGGTGAATACGAATTCGCGATACGGTTAATTTCGCGACGCCAAGAAAGTGCGCGAAAAAGTAGCCGGAAATTAGTAATAAAACCAACCTCATTGCGAATGCGTAATCATCGGGACGCGGGCGTTGCTTCGACCGTATACCCGTACAGTGGTTTCGGTTTCTACTTCCACGCGTTTCGGAGCGTGAATTTAATTTAAACACTCTAATTGTACGGTGTTTCGCGAGAACCGAGATTTCTCGGAGCGCGTTTTATCCCAGCCGCGGCGGTTACCTGGTCGAGAGATAGAAAAATATTCGTCGCGACGACGCCGATATTCCCGGAATACTCGAAACCCGATTGTAACGCGGCATTTGAAAAATCGTCGTCACCGGGACACGTCCATTACATTCGGTTACCGTCCAAGTGTCCCAGAAATCTCGATTGTCTCCGTAGGTTCGTTCCTTTCGTTTTGGCGCCCGGATGCTTCTCGTAACGGTTTAATGGCGATTAAGCGTAATTGTTGAAACGTAACCGTCGCACGGGATCCGGATCGAGGAAAATTCGCGGATATTGTTCCATCCTAGGAATTCTATTCTGAGAAATCGAGGTCGCCAAGACAATGGCACACCGCGGGCATAGAAAGATAAGAGACAGTCGAACTGGGGGGGGGGGGGGGGGGGCTTAACAAACTAGAGCGAGACCAGCTCCGTTTCACGGTCGGCAGTACGAAAATAAAGGGACATAAAAAACAATTCACTTGACGCTGAAATTTGTGGACTCTTGCTCTAGCTCGCGTTTATAGCGGCGACGAGTTCATAAATCGATCTTGACGTTTGCTCTAGTCGAGCGTTCGCCAGTGCAGGAAATAATGCAATTTGAGAAGTTGTTACTTTTCAATTTAATTTGGAATATGTGGAGAACTATTCGGTTTAGAGTTATACAGGGTGTTTCATCGTGATTGGTGGGATAATTTCGAGCGGATCTTTTTTTTTTTTTATTGAAAATGTTCAAATCAACGAAGCGCGCGTTACGCGCGGTAATCCTTGACGCTCGGTGTATGTGCGATCAGCTGTGCTACCCTGTCGTTAAGTTACTGGGCCCTTCGATGACCTAGTGACACGATGGCACTCGCGTTCGAGCGACAGGTGACTTTTGAGACGAATGCGCGAGTGATTTAATTTATAGGTGAATGTAGCTGAATATTGTTCTAAAGAAAAAGTAAGCTGGATCTCGACTATGCTTATATCTTATACAGACCCCGTTGATTTTGCGCTAATTAGTCTAAACGTTCTTATATCGGTGACGGTCGATTTTTCGATTAAAGAAACGAGCGTCAGAAAAATAGGTCTCTGCAAGCACGGCTCTAAATTATGAACGCAATGGTAATTAACAACGCTCAAATTAACATGAGTTCCAAAAGTAATACAAGCAGAGCCGCTCGAATTTATCTTTTTGGCGTTTAATGACACCCAGCGTAATTATACTATAAATTTTAATCGTTCCCGCTGCCCCGCCTTTTTTCCGTTTCCCTCTTTCATTCTCTTTCGCGAAGTACGATATTATAGCGAGTATCTCATGAAATCTCTCTTATTCACCCCTCCCCCTCCCCCGTCCCCTCCCTTGCGCTCGCGTACCATATCGCGTCTTTTTTTTTATCCTCCCGGGGAGGGGGAGGATACTCACTGAATTATAGAAGATTTAATTAAAAATACGAAAGTACGGATACGGTCGTTTAACCGCGCCAGGCCTACGCGTTTGACATTTTCACCGGGCGGGCCCCGACTTCGCTCCCTTAGAAACTAACAAAACTCCCGGGCGCTTTTCTCCGAGGTCGCGTTCAAAAATATTTTCAATGCCGGCAAACGTTTCAAAGGACTCGCCTCGTGCGTCGAAAGTTTTCCGATGTGAAAGATCTTTTTCGCGTTTAATCCGCATCGAGGGAGACACCGAATACCCCGTGTTACGCGAAAGAGGCAAAGAAAAATTAATCTCGCGCAACGGTGACATAATTTTCGTATAATCCGGTAGAATCCGATACGATTATAATCCGATATTACGCGACACACGCGACGCGAGAGCTATTAACCACCTTTTTGTTCCCGTATTCGCCCGGAAAGTGCTACGATTTTTTGCAATTAGTTTTGTTTATCAGCCGGCGCGAATTTAGCATTACTTCGGGTGGCTCGGATATCAAAAATACTTCATATAAATTGTTTATGAATTTAAATTATATTGTGCCGGTGATCCGTCCCGAACGGCTTTATGAAAACAAGTTTGCTCGTCGCTTTCCGAGTACCTGCATTTGATTTATTTATCTTCTCATTGATCGGAGAAATTTGATTAATTTCGCGATATTAAAAATTTCGGACTAACCCGTCGATACTGGAAGAAGCGTTTCTAAAAAATTCCGATGCATACATACAAATAAATACTCGTAATATCTGTGTTGCGAGAGGGACAAATTTGATTTTCTTCCAAGTACATAAAACTCGTCTGTAGTACATAATTCATTCAAATGCAACGATACGTCGACTAATCGGAAGCACGATTATCCATCCGACCCCGTTTATAAACCATAATGTCAAAAGTAATACGACCGGACGTTTCGCATTCGAATTATTGTTTCTCGTTGGCAAACGAACCGAATATCATCTGCCGACAGCAATTAGTAAAATCAACCGTGACGTAGAAAAAAAATATTAAATTTCCGGAGGGGGGGGGTCGGTTACCGGAAGCGAATTGTCTCTCGATTAGTTCGATGATGATCGATATTCCACTATACCCATTTGTTTCCATATCTAGCAAAAATTTTTGAAAGGATTCAGTGTATACCGTAGCCACGATACCACGTGATCGTTCCAACGTTAAAACGATTTAGTTACATTTAATCGCTACCAACCATAAATCGAGTGATGATACCGGGGAAATCGAGCGTGAAATCGAATACATCGCTCGACGCGCGGACGTTAAAATTCTGCTAATTTAGCATTGCCCCCCTCCCGCTCGGCGCGTGTATTACAGAACCATATGGACGATGGTTTTTGCGCGTCGTTGGAACTAGACCGCAGCAGCGGTATTTTGCTAATTACTAGTCGTCGATGAGTTTAATTCGTTAGCAGCCGCACGAACTTTGTACTCTCGACTCGCAGATACCGGTGTTAATGCTCCGATTTCTACGATATCCGATGCGTAGTTATATTCATCTTTTTTTTCCGCGTGACGCGTGCGTGTAAAAATTGACGTGCGCACCGTAACATCATGATTTATCGCGAAAACAGAATTAACCGAGGCGCACGCGCGTCGTTGGGCCGGCGGCGCGTTGAATGAAAATTAATGGACGCGCAAAATATCGTTTGGGAACGGTGTTCAGCGAAGAAAATCGGTTTGACGAAAAGCTTTCATGGTTGCTACGAGTCATCTGTGTCACGCTTTACGCTCAGCGGGCCAATCTGATTTAATTTCAACTTTGACGGTGCGCGGAGCGATTTTACGTTCAGTTTTCAGGGTACTTTGTCGCGAGATTAGATTGTCAATGGAAGAGGCATTTGGGCGAAAGACTTCAACGTTGATTCTCGTTACCCGGAAATCTTTAACGAGATAGACTAGAGGTGTCAAAACTCGCGAACAAAGTTCAAGGTAACGCGCGTCGAACGTTAGATCGGACATACGCGTGAGTGTGATTATGCTCTTCAAATGTTCGTGACAACGTCGACCTTAATTGGATAAAAAAGTAACAAGTATTAGAAAATGTATTTTAGTTGGTCCGATCCGTGCCCGGGGTTTACCGATTAGGAGAGTTTGTCGAGGATAATGAATTTGAAGGCAGTTCTCAGTTTTCTTCAGATTTTAAAGGTGAAAAATATTTTTGATATATTTTCGTGATAGCGACTATAATTATATATATTCTCCCGAGGGTATACAGATGTACAAATATGTCTGTCTGACCAAAATAACGCAGCGGGTAGCAATTTATTTTTTTTTTTATTTCAATTTAAGTAAATTGGACTAACAAGCACGAATTTCGGGCAAATAATTAATATAAATATACAATCCACCACTCAGAGAATCGTTCCACTTACACGATTTTGTACGATCGTACGATATCGTTGAAAACCAGTTGATGGCGAGGGGGGGGGGGAGGGGGAGTCTGCGAGGGAGGAGAGGGGACGCATTGGAAGTCAGCAAAGTTACTAACGACTCGTTCGATAACGAGGTTTACTAAGCGTTTTAATTAACGCCGTTTGCAACCCTCGTGTCGCGTTGCAGGCTTTGGGAATTTCAGAATATCCAACGCCGAGAGTCAGTTACAGTGAAAACTCGACGAAATTCATAATTAGCCTGGCGATCGAAGAGAGAGAGAGAGAGGGGGAGGGGACGGAGAGAGAGTGAGAGAGAAAAAAAAAGAAGAAGGAAAACTTTCCGACGAGATATTGCCGTTAGTTGGAAACCGCTTTAAAACGCCGGTAAACAAACGCTGAGAGATCGTAAGGGGGGCCTCCTCGATTCAACAATTTCCGATCCCGATCATCGCCCGGAGGGAGTTTAAATTTCGATTGTGATTCCAATGAAACGCATTCTTACGGTCGAACGATTCGTAATAGCAATTTCGATCCGAAAGATAGTTAATGCCGAGAATTCGCCAACTTCCGAAAACGGCTCCGCTCGTACGGCGTGCCAACTCGATATGGAAAACGGAACTGAAATAGACGTCGATATCAACGAGCGGAGAATGATTATCAACAACGAGCGGGAGAGGCAAAGTTCATTCGAATACCAAAAACTGTGGCTTTAAACCGAATTCTTGTTAAGTGCGAGATTTATAATTATTTACGGAACGTCGTACTATAATGGATTTACCGAAAGTTAAATATGTACGATGGCTGACTCGATACGATTGAGAACAAAGTTAACGACGTAATCGATACGAATTGGAATTCTCTGTTTCGTTATATCTCAACGATATATCGGAGCTTTAATCGCGCCGTAATCGATCAATTGTGAAGTCTGAGACTACTGTTCATCGTTAGTCCCCCCGATTGTCTCGTGCCGATCAAATTATCTCCATCTTTAACCTACTATCTCGAAACTGAAATACCAAAAGCGTGAAAGACATTGGCAGGACGTCCTTTCTAGTGATGATAATCCGCAAATCGGGTGGTGTATCCCCGAACGGGGGCCGAATTACCTATGGTCAACGCCTCTCGCATAGCTCGCGCAAACAAATCCCGTGGGCTCCGCATTTCCGGCCCCGCTGGATTTCCGTGCGGAATCGGATTACAAGATCCCGAAGGGTCCTCTCGCCCGAAGAAGCAGCATTTCTGGAATTACAGCATGTTTGCATGGCCACGGTTGGAATATTCTGTTCGAGCGGGCATCCCGCTCAGATTCTGCTTGTCCGGCGGTAAAGTCCCGGAGAAATATGAAGATGGACCCGAGAGGGGAGTAGTGACCATTATCGTTCGCGTTGTCTGTCTCTTAATAGCGACGGACCGTTATCATCAGTTGCCTCGGGTAAAAGTTTGCGCGGTCCGTACGACTTCACTGTCTCGCCTCGTCGGAAATGTTTCCTCGCGGAATCTTCCTCCGATTCCACCGGATAACTTCTAAATCTTATAACTTCTGTATTGATAACTCGTAATAAGATCGCAGTTCCCGGACTCTCCTCCGATGAGATAATTCTTTTAAGGTGTCATTCTTACGAGAAAAGCCCGCAAACTGCGAATCTGCGTAATCGATAGTTTTCAGGGACGAATCGCGAAAGATTGACACGTTGTAAAACATGTTCACGCGAAGGCGTAATTGGTATACACATAAAGGATCTTTGATGTAGATCTTGAAACGCTGTGCGATTCTCGAAGGATAAGAGTATTTTTATATTTGAGTACCGTGATTTTTGTAATCCATTAATTTATTCAAAAAAAGAAACAACAAATTGCAACTGCGGAAGAACGCATTAGCCGCGGCAGTAAAAAAAAAAAAACCATTTGCGCAGTCGAGCGGATGCAAATCGTTTGCGGGGACACCGTTGAAAAGGGAAGAATGAAAACTTAATCTCACGGAATCGAGAGGAATGAGTCGAACCGAGTAAATTCGAAGCTACCGCTTCATCGTCGAAACTGTCGACCCTTCGCTTATATATCGGAAACAACCCTCGAACTCATTTGCACGCTCGTAAATCGATTTAGGCTCTCATTAGTTTCAACGAAAGCGTCGCGTAAGCGCGAAAGCGAAAACAATTTAGCCAGTGTGGGTTGACGTGCAATTAGTGTTTCTAATCACGATATCGATGAATAATATTGTCGTTTTACGCGCTCGTTCTCGCGCAGATGCTACGCTGCCATTACGATACGCAAAGTAAGTTCGAGAATTCTTCCTCGAACCAACCAACCAACTAAATTGTCTCGAAACATCGATTTTCAACGACTCGCGAAATTCTTAAAACGTATCCGCGGTGCCATTAAATTACTCCGCTATACGTCGATCACTTTCAACGTTCGCTCCGCAACGACGCGAGCGTCGCGTCAGTCGTGGCGTGAAAACTCGCCTTCAATTTCTTTCAGCTTGCATTTAATTCGATGCTTCTTAACCATTAGCAGTCTCGGTCGCGTCGGTGAATGGTAAATAAGAAGTTTTTAGTTACATTGAAGAGAACGAGACTAGCGCCATTCGTTTTCCCCGCTCCATTCGTGCACAGGGGGGAGGAGGACGGGCCGGAGAGAGCGAGAGGGAGACAGAGAAAAACGAGGGAAATGGGAGTTTTTAATTAACGGCATCCATAGCCTACTGACACACGCGACGCGCGTCTGTCGTCGTGAAAACGCACCAAGTACGAGCCCCCGTCTCGTCGGACGCAAATTATTGACGAGCTACGTTTCATACGCGCAAATAGTCCACCCCCTACCCCTTCCTTTACCCTGCCCATCGAGCGCGTTGATATTCAGGTGGATAGTTACCAATGAAAATACCAACAGACACGAGTGAATTTCCTATACGGAATCGTATTTGCGTATCGCGTGTACGGATTAAAATTCGAGGTACGATTGTGACGTTCAGTTACAATATTTCGGGCGGGGACGCACGGGGGGAAAATGTTTGAGAGTAAAACAAAAAAAAAACCGACGGACTTGTACGCGCGTTAAATTAAAATTTAAGCTTTGATGAAATATTACGAGCGACAGGCTTCGTGATGCGAGGATTTTTTTTTTTTTTTTTTCATAAAAATAATATTTATAGAGACGAGAACGAACGGATAAGGTTCGTGCTATGGGAAGGATTTGGAAAGTTCCTCTTTTTTTTTAAAACGTAAACCTTACTAGTATTTACTTTCAATTCCACGCAAATTTTCTGAAAGCGACACGATTGAAATGAAATCTTAAAAAATTTCTAATTCACGCACACTTGACCGAGTAGTGTTCCGTGATAGAGAGCCGGCACACCAAATACGTTCCGTTACGTCACGTCGCGTCTTCCCTTGTGTTGAAAGGAGAAGAAGACATTGAAAAACTGCATCCGTCTTTTTCCGACTCGAGGGAAGACGCAACCTGACATAGCGGAATGTAATTGATGTGCCGGCTCTCTTATTCTCAAATTCGACAATGGAGTTCGCGATTCTTCGATTGCCACGTTAGTTCCACGTTGGACGAAGCTTTTTATTAAGAAATCCTAAAATCTTGCGACACGTGGTAGTGCCCGAACGTTTAAGATCATCCCGAACGTATCGCGTTCGACGTTAAAGAAGGTCGATGCTAATTTCCCCCCTCCCCTCGTCGATATCTTAATCCGCAGAATTTCAGATATTCAGACGGTGATTATCCGTCGAAACATCCGGCGAGGAAGCCTCGCTCACCTCGAAGGAGAACGCGAAGACAACGTTTCCTTCCACCCTTCTCTGTCTCGCTATCTCTCTCCTCCCACTCCGTAAACTAAGAGGGCTGTTAGAGGGTAGGATTTATGCGCCTGCATTAATATGCAGCGTCGAGAATTTCAATGAAGAGGTCCCCGCAAATGAGAGAGGAAGACCGAAATGGTGAAAATGGCACCGAATAAGGGAGCGGTAGGGGAGACGGTAGAAAGGGAGGGGAAGATATATGTACAGAGAAAGGGTAGAGGGTCGGGGAGGGGGAGGGGGTGAGGGAGTCGGAACGTATTGAAAGCTGGCAGAACTCGTCGATGATCAATACTTTTGTCTACATACATAGACGCGCGCCGACTAACGGGATCCCAGTAGCATAATCATTCGTTCGTGCGCGAAATTATATATATGTATCGTGTTTATAGACACGTCAGATCGGATCGAATCGATATTCCCGATAGAGTAGCAATTACTAATTGAACGGCGCGAAACGCGCCAGCAGCCATCTTTTGTAACGATGGACCAATAACTGGCTTACGGCTAAATCCGAGCAAAGCTGGGCAAAAGCGAAAAATTCAATTATGATCGGCCACGCTCTGGGGGAGGCTGATATCGCGTTATCGAAGCCGTCCCCGGTGACAAAGAGCGACGCCCCCGATTTGACGATACGCGCGCGCGTCGATTCGGAGAATCGTCGCCGGCGAAGGAAAGTTCGCGTATACGAAGGTACACACGTTTTTACGACGCGTTTTAATCATTCATTTTGTCGTCTTCTTTGCGCTAATCCAGCGACGCTGGAACATCGTGCCGAAATGTCGGTCATTAAAAATAAATATCGGTAAGCTTTCGTATCCGGGGCGAGAAGATTCTTGTATCCCTCTTACGACGTAAAGCTGGTCGATACTTTTAATCGCAAAAATATCTCTTTTACGAATTACGATCGTTCGAACCGCTTTCTACGCGAGAAGTGTGATTTACGAGTTCATTTCCGAACGTACGTTTATTAAAGACTCTCTTCTTTCGCTGACTTGAGTCGAGTTCGTACCTGTAATTTATATACGCCTCGCATATAAAATATAAAGCAGGTATGTACATACATTCGTTTTATTCGCGAGGAAGGGGGGGGGGGGATACGATCCGTGCATGAAAATTTGTAAAAATTTGAATTATCGCTGACGAACGGCGAGGCAAGATTCTCTCACGAATCGAAGCGGCCCCATCGCTCTCGAAACTGGTTCGTCATGCGAATAGCGGAGAAATTCCGGTGGCCGGGGCGATAGCCAAAGATGGAGGGTTGACTTTGGTACGAGGTCGATGGGGGTAGTGGCATGACATAATAGCTTACTTAGGATCCACTTGTGGTCAGTAATCGGATTGCGGGGATCGAGAGCCCATGGTGCGGTGAACGACGTACGGTGAATCGCGGCGGGGTCCTCGAAGATACCTTTATCTTCCTAAAAAGCTGCTTCCTCGAACGGTTTTCTCTCTCTCTCTCTCTCTCTACGGTAAAGTCGCGCTTGGTTGCTACGCGTTAATCTATGTTAATCCTCGCCCGTTGATCCGCCATAATCCCCTTGCAACGCGTTGCGCCGAGAGTTTATAAAGAATTTATGCTTTCGCTTTGAGAGTAACCGCAAATTGGCACGCTCGGATTATCCGGGTGAGCGCGCGCAAGCTTTCGAGCCTTAATCGTTCCTGTGTAGGGTCGTCGAATGTAGTCGACGACGGCCGGACGATCGGTGTAAACGAGCGTCGGATATAGTCGACTGGTTTGCAGACGATGGCTATAGCCGAGCGTCGAATATAGTCGACGGCATCCAGATGATCGCTGTAGCCGAGCGTCTACCTTGATCGGCGAGCATCGAGCCACGTGTTCTATCGCGTGTCGATTATTATGGATAAATCAATTTTTGATCAATCGGAAACATAAAATCTGCGAAATAAGAAAACGTTGAAACTTGCGTCCGGATACGTTTAATGAGTTAAAGGTTGAGCGCTTCAAAGTTGAAACAAATGTTAATCATAGACCTTACGGTGTTAATAGATTCTCGATTTATGTACAAGTAAATTAAGCGAATAAAATCGCACGATCTTGATCGAATCGACGGCATAATAAATAGTCTGAAATGATGCTCGGCTTTGTTGGATCAGCCAGCGCCTGCATCCTGACAGATAACAACCGGTGGTGTACTCCGTACTCCGTGCGAATTCCACGTACAGAGCCGCGTTAATTGTTCATTAATATCGCGATATTGTACGCGAGTGAATATTTGTCATCGAGACTACCCCGACCGACACCGCGTCGAGTTCGCGTTAATATCCGTGCCGTTCGATTACTTCAAATCAGTGCGCGTACCGCGTACGCAGGAAACACGTAGTTACGTTTGTAATTTGTAATATCGACAAATTTTAATTAGGTAATATCGAGGATACCGAGTGGCAATTACAACGGCCCGAGGTAGTCAGTTTCTTCGCGCGTTTAGTCCACCTCTCTGTATCCGCATTTATTTCCCGCTTTCCCCCCCCCCCCCCCCCCCCTCAAAACCGGGAGAGGAGGGATTCTTGCCATCGCGGAATTAGTCGTATCGCGAACACGTTCGTGCGTCGACTTACAATAACGTTCGCGAATAAGGGAAATTCGGCTGAGTTTACGACGCTCATAAATTTCCCCCGATCCCGCGATACCGGAATATTTTCCGGAAATTCGTATACGTATAGGGGCAAAAAATAAATGCATCTAATCTCGCCACACGGAGGGACGGGAAATAATCTTCGAAATTGTATTTCATTCTCTCGCCGCGAAGCGGAGCCAAGTCTCGTCTCTGATATTCAAATTTTGTAACCCTCCTACCTATCATCCGTACGAGAATCGTCGAGAAGCTACGAAACGTCAAACGGCTCGATCAAGAATCATACTTTCGCGTGTCCAATATCGATGCCCGGGCGAGATTACCGTCGCGTTGCGCGAAAATACATCTCCGTTTTATAGGTTATTCCACTCGGCGGCGTTCCATGCCGGCTATCGTATGCATTTAATTCTTCGCCCCCCGACGACAATTTCCCATCGACAACGTTCAATAGCCGACGATAATTAAAGTTCCGAATCAAAACCGTTCGCGTATTTGTCGTGGAATACCGGGGGGGAAAAAAAATCGCGCGTCCTTCCGGATAACGCCCCCGACCAGCGCCTTTTTTTTTCTTTTTTATCGGATTTCAATTTTCACATACCGTCCACGTCGAGTACATCCGCAGATTAGTCCGGAGGGCGGAAATGGGGGTTGGGGGGGTCGTAGCTCGAAAACTGACGTGGGGGTGTGCGCCAGGGCAGAGGGTGGAAGGGACGACGACGACGACGACGATACCGGTGTAGGAGGGCAAGAGAGGAAAACTATATTATCGGTCTATTGAAAATCGAAAATCGAAAAGTATCGAGTGATCGGGTTGCGGTGAGACGTCCCCCGTGCTCATTCCCTTCGTGTCCCGCGGCCTATCCTATTACCGTTAGCGAGGGAGAGAGACCAGTGAGGGACCCGTGAGAGAGAGAGAGGGGGGTGGGACGGGGGAGAGGGAGTGGAGGTATCAGCCGAGAGAGGAACGTTTTATTGATCGGCAATCCATGTGCATGGTTAGAGAGACAGGGAGTGAGAGAGAGAGAGAGATCGGGAGGGAGGAAGAGTGATAGAGATGTGGCTGGCTGGTTTAGCCGACAACGAGCCGCGAGCGATATTTTGAAAGTCAACGGGCGAGTGCAGCGCTGACAGAGAGGAATAAGAGCTCGGCAATTAACGGTGGAAAAAGCGACTCCTCGGGGGGTGAAGTGGCACGACCCCAAAAGGAGAGACCGGGAAAAGTCGTGTCTCGGGGTGCGTTTGACCGAGTTACGGCGTTGGGCTGGGGAGGGAAGAGGAGGGGGTGGAATTCTTGTACAGCGAAACCGGCGCGTACTCTTGCATTCTTCCGGCGGGACATAAATAAGGCGCACGAGGTGAGCCAGTAATTAGGCAAACTATCGGTGGAGTAAATTGTGCTACGAATAAGAGAGGTGGGGGGGGAGGGGCGTCGACCCTCCCGATCCCCTCCCACCACTCTTTTCCCCCCTACTTACAACATAAATACACCGTAAACGAAAGACCGTAGTTCGACGGTTTGGATTCAATTTTCACTAACTGGAGCGTGGACTAATTAACCCGACGCGAATAGCCGCTCGAGAAACAATGCCGGGTCGGCTGAAGGGGATAGTCGCTGGTGGTGTGCGCGCGTATGGAGGACAGTCGTGGGGGTAGCGTGGGGGGTTTGTGAGCCAGCGAGAGGGACGAGGATGAGGCGAATGTTGCTGGTCGATGGCCGTGTGGAAAAATCACCGAAGGAGGGCACGAGTAACAGATGGCGAATATATATATATATGTATATATTTTTTTCTTTTACTTTTACAACCGTTTTACGCGGAAGGAGAATTTTCGGCGAGAATTAACGTTGAAAAATTGTGGGGGGTTTGTAGGGAAATTTCGTGCGAGTTTGGAATCCCGAGTGTCTTTTCAAAGAATTTATGTAAAGTGAAAGTAGAAATTGATAAGCTTTCTATTTTCTTTCTTTATTAAGACAGATGCGTATGGAAAGATTTGATTCGTATGGTCGCGAATTAGGTAAGTTTTTCGGGTTCAGAGTATCCGATCCTCATTACGAGCCCGAAGTAATGCGTGTATTGCCTTTAACACTAGGTTTACGGGCGTTTCTACGAGCACCCGTCAAATTGACGGGTAAACGAAAATACGCATTTTCGTTAAACGATCGATTTATTCAATTTAAGTCTGAATTAATTTACGACGCAAAATGGTTCAAATTAATGTTATGGTTTTTGAGATGTTTCATTTCAAAATTTGAAATCCGTCAAATTGACGGGTATCGCAAACCTACTGTTAACAACGTTTATGAAATCGTTATATGTACTTTCACAAACTTTCCGAAACGTACGCGTGTAACGTTACTCTGCACCCCCGATACAATTCTCCCCTCCGACGAGACGAATATCCTCGACGTCCTCGAGACGAACGCGGGAAACCCTCGTCCGCTTGACGCTTCCCAAATACAAACTATCTAAACAAAAGATTGATACAATCCCGAACAAACCCGGAACCGTATAAACGAAACGTCGCGTTTCGTGGGCCGCGATTACGGAGGCCGGCAAACCAAATGGCCCACGGGGATGCGTCGAAGTAGAAATCGTCGAGAGGGCAACGAAAAACAAAACAAAACAAAATATGGAGAGAGAGAGAGACTACAGTTACAGAACCGACAACGTATCTCGACCACTTCCGGCTTTGCGAGCCACGGTCCAGGACAAAAGGGGGTGAAACGGCTCTGACCGAAAGGAGGTAGCGCGGAGTTCCACCCACTTCGGCCGAGGTTAGTATGTACCTGCACAGAGAGGCGAGGCCGAGAGGGGGGGAGAGGGGGGGGGAGGTAAACTACCTTAAGGAAAGTGCCTTCCCAAGATCGGAGAGACGCTGGTACCCACCGAAAGCTAAAACGCCTCGACGGTTCTCCACCTAGCCAGCCAGCCAGCCAGCCAGCCAGCCAACCACCCAACCAACCCCCGACTCACCCTCTTCGAACCAACCCCCCTGTCGTCGCCTTTATCTATGCCGTTCTTAGCCCGAGGCCACGTCGGCTCGGTCGAGGGGGCGTGCTCGCGTATGTAACGCGCGTACATACATACATACGTACTTACCTACGTGTATCGTACCTACACGTTTATGCGCGTACAGACGTTCCCGTTAGTCCGTGTCCGCGGTATAGGGAGGCTCGAGGGGGCTCCTACCGTACACGTGTTCGTCACCAATACTATCGCGCCGTGGCATGCGTGCACTATCGTGTTTCGAGAGTGTTTGATACGCGCGAGCGACCACGCGTACACGTAACTCCGTTCCGTGGGGGTTGGTGTAGGCGAGTCGATACCGCCGCCAGAGATTTTCATTTCCGCCTCCCCTCGCAACCTTTTCTCGCCATTAGAAGGCCCAGAAAAATGGTCCCTTTATCGCGGGCACTTTCCTCGTCGGGAAGGAAATAGAGTTTATCAGATACCGACGTTTCTTTGTGGAACCTTGAATTACCGCTGAAAGCGCGGGCATTTCGAAAAGTTCGACGGTGCTTCCCGAACGTTATTTCTTTTACGAAATTACCGATGCCGGGAAACCCTCTTTTGTGTGCGGTGCCCTTTAAACGTTATATGTGTTTAAGATCGATTGGCCTGTCGACGCTTCGGGAAATTTAGAACGGGGAACCGGTGCTCGGGCACGGGCTGATCATCGTAATATACCCAACTCTTTTTTTACATGAATTTGAAATTACACGGTTCGAAAGCCTGGCTTTTTTGAAAAATTATAATTACGTACGTGACCAAGAGGCGGGGTCTATTATAAATTACAGTCTTTGGTACAAGACAGCCTGTCATGATTTTTTTGTCGACATCTCGTTTATGAAATTGTAATACGAATTTTCAATGACGGAACGTCGGTTCGAAATCTCGCGTCAACGGGAAACACGATAGTTTTGGGATATCCGATACATTTGAATCTCTGTCATATGGCCGATCTGTCATTTTTTAAAATAATAATACGAAAACGCAGACTCTTTCCTTTAACGATTTCACAATGTTACAGAAGGTTATTTTGGTTTTTGAGGGTGAGGGTGACCGCGTATATCCGCATCTAGAGGCGGGAATTAGAAGCACTTTCAAGTGTCTGCTCTCTCGCAACCCCCCTCACTATCGCACGCATACGCACGCAGGCGCGCTCACACTTCTCTCTGTATACCCGGAAATATTAAGGTTGTAATGAACCTTACGCTCGCGCTCATGGGTCCACGTTACAGAGACTGGCTTTGGGTTTTAATTGCTATAAATTCGACTCGGCGTAATTTCTGTATCTCGCAACGTAACCACGCGTAATTCAGATTTTATAAGTTTCCCCCTGCCATTCGATGAGAGTCGTAACGCGGAGGCAAAAGTTTCTCGAAATGTTCATGCTTTTTTTTTTTCTAAAGCAAAGTGAGAATCATTCCCGTAACCCAGCCGCTCGTTAATGATCGAACTTACAGGAGACCCGTCCCGTTAATGAGTTTTTCGAGGGGCTGGCAGTCACTCGTTTCCGGATTCGTTTCTCCGCCTCTCTCCGGGAGTCATGTAAATCGTAGGAAACTATCTGTCGGTGTAACCGAAGTTTCGGTTAATTCGTCGGACCCGTTGATGCGATTTGAGTTTGCCGGAGCGAGGTCGCTTTTCCCCGCGTTTTCCGGCGAAAATTGAGAAACGGGGGGAATCGAACGGAAGCGTCTCTAGCTCGTATCGTAGAGATACGGACGAGTCTGCGATGATCGAAAATTTCGATTAATCCCGCGATACCTACCGGAAATCTTTTCCAAAAAAAAATGTCTCGTAAATAAAAACTGATACGATCAACCTGTACGCAGAGAGCGGATCAGAATCTTGCTCCACTCTTATAAAGTAAACGTCGTTAGTATTTCATTTGATTCACTCAAAATTTGTAGAAACGATTTTAGATAGCGTCGCGTAATCAATCGGTATTTCCAACTGTCGCGAAGTTAGCCAACTTTCTCCCATTATTCACCGTTCGAAGCGGAAGTTCGAATACCGTTTCGTGATATCCGATTCGATTCCTTCCCGCCAAATTTATATCGCCCAGTCCCCCTCTCCTCCCCACCCTCGATAGGAAAAAGCCACTGAATTATTTTGCTTACGACGCGCCCGCCTCAATTTCGTCCGATATCCGGCCACCATCTCGAGAACTCTAACAACTTTATCTCACCCGGTAGTTTTCGTGACTTATCTCGTTGTCTCGGCGTATTCGCGATTCAGGTCGATCGATATAATAGCGATGATGAGGGCGAGAGAAAGACGACGACGGGGGTCGGGGTCTAGATTGGTAGAGAAAATCGATACCACGGATACCGATACTTCTGGTCGGATAACCCAGCCTCGTAACGTCGACCCGAGCAAGCAGATTTAAAATTTAACCGGATCTAATTGCGCGGTCGCGCACGTGAAAACCCGTCCGACGTTTCGCTCGATATTCCGAAATAATTGACTCAATCCCGATACTCGCTTCGAAACTGACAGCGGTACTCGCCGGAATCTAATATCCGAATGCATTCCGTTAATAGGATTCGAAACGCGGGGGCCCGTTCTGATTTTATTTATTAAATAAAACGCCGCGATAGCGCGAAACCCCTTTTCCCGCGTATTCGCGGGGTAAAAAGAGTGTACGCGCGGCACAGATCTCTCGTACCGCGGGACGGAATTTTTAATTGAAAATATAATTAATTCGTTGGATTAAGATTGCGGACGTTAAGAGACACCGTGCTACTGTGTATGATCGCGTAAGATCTAAACTCTCACCTTTAACCAAAGCATCTCATATACGTATAGCATATGTCACTCGAGACTATTTGTAATAAAGAAAGAAAAACTCGCGGCGGTTTCGGTAAGCGCCGTACGTCATAATTTTTAAACGTTTCGGCAACGAAACATTTCTCTCTATTTACCTCGAACGCCGGCGCGCCTGGATTTTACCCGTCGTTCTCGCGCGTATTTACCGGATAATCAGGGGAAAAGGTACGCCGAGGTAAAGAAAACGTTGAAACTCGATATATTTTATGTTCCTTGGCTGTTCAGCGTCGTTTCCCTACACGCTCCCTTTTGCCGCTTGGCCTCGCGAACGTTACCAGCACACACCCGGCTCGCGTGGAACGGGGGGCAGAAAGACTCCTTTAATCTTTTCTTCCAGACGCACGGAAACCTCTCGGGGCATTGGCTGGCGAAGACCGGTGGTCTCGGTGCGGCCACGCGAGGTTACCCCTTTTGGCGCGTTGCCATTATTTTTTTTTTTTCGCGCGATAAAAGTTCCCAAAAAGGAAACGCGCCGGCGTCGCGCGCAAAATTTATGTTCGCGTATCTTCGCAAAACGTAGCAGCCGCATCGTTAATGGATTAACCGTTTTGCCCGCTTAACGCACACGTCCCATTAATAATGGCTCGTTAACCATCGATTAAATTTATCCGGCTAAAGTTATCCTAACTGGACGCGATCGTCGGCGATCGTTCTGTTTTCGTGCCCGCGATTACCGCAAACGTCTATGTCGTTCCGTACGCTCTCAAACTGCCGAGCGTAACCAGCCAAATCTAGGGGCCCCTAATAACGATAATAATCCCCCTCCCCACCGAACGAACATCGTTTAGTAATCAACCCGTTTAACCGGCGAGGAAATTTCTCCTTAAATTCATCATCCATTTTCACGGGAGAGAGGGCCGAAGAAAATCTCATTTTTACATCCGACACATTATCCTCCGGTCTAATTAAATCCTCCGACCTCGATGGGAAAGAAATCACTTTATCTCCCCCCCCCTTCCTCCCTCTCTCCACGTACCTCTCCTCCCGCATAATGTCTAACTAAACTTAATATCCACTCCCCATTCGTTCCATGTAACAGCGACACAGATCCCCCCCCCCCCCCCCCCCTCAAAAAAACTGTTACACAGCGAGAGTGGGAGAACAGCGTGCGAAATCCACTGGGCGAGATTTTTTGACATTTTCACAGGGATTTTCCGCGGCGTTTATTTCCAGTCGGACGTTACCGCGGCCAAGCGCGTCACGCGAATCTGATTGCGAGGAGTTTAATGCTATAGATCCCCGATGTATGGGGGGGGGGGGGGGGGGGTGGATGTAGGGAACCATAACGCGGGCGGTACGTACGATCTGGGAATGGGGGCGGGGGTATTGCCCGCGAGGCAATGGTGCATGCGGCGAGCCTGACACATATCAATCAGGCAATGGAATCCTCGGGCGTACTGACGATCCGACAATCCTCCACCCCTCTCCCCTCACCCACCCCCCATTCTCCGCCCGCGCCCTCGTCGTCCGTATCAACCCTCCGCCCCTGGCCCCTGCCCTTCGCCGAAGTATCGACGTCGCGCGACACGCGCCCCCGCGCGCATACCGTTATCGAGTACGGCCTGTCGTCGGCTTGGAATTTCAATGCTAATCAGCTGTGATGCCTGATCGAATGGCGGATACTAGTATGGTCCTTGAACGGAGGCCACCGAGACATTTGTGATTGGGACGTGACGGAATTGCGGAGGGTACGAGGCCGGACCCCGAGACGGAGGTTGATTTTCCAACTTTTCCCGTTTGTTCGCGCGGAGCGGGGAAAGGGTGGGGGAGTTATGGGGGTGGCTCGAGACTGTTGATATTTCGGGTAATTCTGGGATACTAGAATTTTTATGAGGGACTCGCGTGGAATTGGGAATGCTAGTACGTGTTGGGGTACCCTTCGCGTCGCGAGAAATGAGAATCCGGCGCGGCTTGATTTATCCGATTTGTTGGGAGACAGTTTGGTGTCGCTTAATCTCCGAGTTTCTCGGATTCGGCTGAATTTTATTTACTTTAACGGAGGAATTCTTTAGTTTATTACGCGAGTGAATAGTCAAGTATTTTCGAGGAGGAGGAGGAGGAGCTTGATGTTTTTGTTTATTATTCGGAAAGGAACAATGAGGTTTCTTTTAAGCGATGAATTTGTGTTAAGTCCCTGCGCGATGCATGTTCATTAAAATTTCATCTCCCGTCGACTTTTATTCGACGATGCGAATATTATCGTTAAAGTATGACCTTCCTGTCGTACATCGTCGATTGAAAAATTGAATAAACGCGTCGAGTTCATCGTAGGTACATTGGTTGGTATTAAATAAATTATTTCTTCAATTCTTTCTATAAGGAGTTAAACGGCCCTATATTTATGAGCCATGTTCCCCGATTCGCCTAATTAAAATTCTTCTCTCGTAATTAAGGGGCAACAACTTCATTAATTGCTTCATTCGCGTATTCGAGGGCAGATAAAATCGGAGCCCGGTATCTCGTTACGATCGAGGATTTAGCGTGTCGAAATTCGCTCTATCAGGTAGTAATTACAGGTACGTCTTACACAGCCAATAACGTATCTATGCGCTTACCGGCCTCTCCGCAATTGCAATACCGACGCGATCTCTCGTTGGCCAATGTACACCGCGCTCAGCTTGGAATTTCAACGGTGATCAATTACCACGAGCCCGTTATCTAATTGCCAATCCTAGGAAATGGGTTTCAGTCTCGGTACGCGCAACGTTTCCTCCGACAAAGGCAATGTTTATCCCGCTTTCGGTATCGAGTGGCAAACTTTACGATCCCTCCACCCCGCGTTCTATTCGCTTAAACCGAATAAATAATAAAGATATACGCTTAATGAGATTACGCGGTCGAATCGCGCAATAATTGCGGGTGGTTTATGTAGAATGGGGCCGTAAATAAAGCGAACGACGTTAATCATTCTAAACGAGGTGTTACGCGGAACTACTTGCTTGTTCGTAGATCACCGGTACATCGGGAGTACGTTACCGGGTAAATCCTGATTCGCCGCGCGCTGTTCTCCGTTGGTCACGCGTTTCAACGACGATCTCGGCGTCACTCGCGTGTCGAGCAACAATATTTTCAAACACACAATCTACACACTTTTACCGTGACGCGAGATACCGTGATAGCGCGTGAGTTTTACGTGACCCGACAATAGTCTGTTTACGACTGGAGACACAACATTTGCGAGCATCTTCGCGTAATATAAAAAAAAAAACGAAGGACAGTTTAGCGGTTTGTTATAAATTCCTGTACTTTGTAACGCGTTGATACGATCGTACCGAATCGACTTGGAACGATGATTACGCGTGTAGCGTTGTCGGCCCGTGTAATTAACGTCCGCGGCACGCGATTTACCGTAATCGACTCGTCACCTCGAGTAAATTGCTAGGAAACCCGTAAAACGAACTCGACGGTGCCAAAGAAAGTTTCGCGAGCACTTAGGGCCACGGAGAGTGTCTCTGTTTCCTAATTCTCGACGATGGTAAACGACAGCAATTTTGCAACCGAATTAAACAAATTCCGTTCCCAGCTCCGTTTCCGCGGCTCGGACCGGAATTCCCCGCTGTGTAGTTTGGCAAGTTGGTTGGAATCGATTCGTTCGTATCGCGGTCGTGCCGCGCGAAATCCCGGAGTTAAGGTTCGAACAATTCGCGAAATCCTTAGGATTGGTTGGCTAATAAATTCGCGGTGTTTCGATTGCAATTTCAAAATCTGTCGGCGAGACGAATCATAATTTACTCTCTCTCTCTCTCTCTCTCTCTCTCTTATATCTTGCACAATCTTGAACCGTCTGCTATTCTTAATAACTCCCATGAGTGTAAATTCAAGAGAAATACACTCGAAGGAAAAACACTCGTACATTAATTAGCGATCTTAATACAAATACACGACAAGACGCGCAAGTCTCGTCGTTATTCTACATTTCGGAAATACCGTCTCGTGTTCGCGAGATTTTTTTAAAGCTCCCTTCGAGACTATGCCACCCGTACCGTAATCGCACTTTTATCATAGGATTAAGGGTGAATCTATTAGCGAAAAGATGAGAAATCAGAGTCCCGCTAAACGAAACGAGGAGAATCACGGTGCCGGGCGAACGACACCGTCGTCGACGAGCGCGCGCGCGGCGTCTGCGTCATCGTCGACGCCGTAGACGACGTCGGGGGACAGAGTTGGTAATTCTGTTTACTCGGCGAATCTTCCCTGTACAAGTTCGAATTCGTTTCTCGCAGGACACGAAGGGAGAGGACCCCGATTCTCCTCTCTCCGACGGTAAATTGCAAATTCAAAGTTTCTCGCGAGTTTCACGCCGTTGCGCCCTCGCGGGGTACACCCCTCGTCGCGACGCCTTGGATCCGGCAAAGGGGTGCTTAATATCTGGCGGTGGGGGAGGGGGGGATAAGAAGAAACCGCGACCTTCTCGTATCAGGGTGTGAAAAAGTTGCCGTAATGCCGCACCTTTGAGAGGAAACGAGATTTAATGCGGCGGAACACGCGAAATCGAAATGTTATTTACGCCCCCGTGAAAATGGTGTTTTGACTCGTACGGAGAGGGTAACTTTCCAGCGTTCGCGAAAGTCGGAAATTTCGGATGAATTTCCCGACGCTAGGCGTCTTTTCCAAAAGCGCGCGTGAAAGTCTAATGGATGCAGGCACCTTAATGTACCGTATGTTAATTTCCATTTGTGCACGAATCCTTCGAATAAATTCTACTATCGCGGGGTTAGTCAGAAATTACTCCACGTTTGTAATACTAAGAAGTTCGAGGTACTTCCACGGTATTATTCTTTTTCCTAAATTTTTGTACATACGAGAAAGACAATACACCTTCCTTCTTAGAACGCGAAAGTAATCTGTATTTCATTCTATCTTCGTTCAAATATTTGAAAAACACTTCGATATCGATCCCGCGCAACGTTCGCTATTCTTCCTACACCAAGAACCACTTTTATTTTGAATCTCGCAAAGATTCTCCAATTTTCCCCGACTTTAAATCACCGGGACAAGAGCAGTTGAGAGAGAGAAAAAAAAAAAGAAAACCTGCTGGAACTTTCGACCGGCCAAGCGGACGTTGAAAAGAATCACATTATGGTAACCTAATGCCGCATTCTAACTACACAAAAGCCCTAGCAGAATCGAAATATGCGAATTTCCTTTGGCGTCTTTGCGCGTAAATATCCCGGAGCACGAGGAATCTCGATCGCATTTTACGGAGGAGCGTCCTTTCGAATAAAAATGCCAGGTCCGGGGCAGACAGTCAGTTATCTCCCGTGCACTTTATACGCTTCGAAAAACTCGAAGGGCGTTGCACATGATTTGTCGTCGAGCATCCCCCCTTCCCTCCCCGCTCCTCCGATCATCCCCCTCGCGCTCGCTCCCCCGCGAGCCTCCTATTACTCGGAGAGGGTAAATCGGCAGATTTGACAACGACGAAGTCCGGAATTGAATATGGATCGGCCGTCGGTTACGAGGGAGGAATCGCGATTCCGTGATTTGTAACCCGTTTCATTTCCTCTCTTCGTTCGCGTTACTCCGTAGCTTCTTTTCATTATTGTCTTCCTTTCCTTTTTTCTCCGTTACGTATATTTTTGGATACTCCGCAACAGAGGTTCCCAGATAGGTTCGTGGAATAATGTCACATGGATTTGTTCCATTTTTGGTAATAATTCTGCAACTGGTATAATTGATGTATTAATTAATTATTATTACTACTATTACGGTCGCCGACGTTAGTTTTAATCCAAGAGATTTTTTGTTAAATGGTTTCGCGACTGCAGGATCATAAAAATGTTGAGTTACGTTTGCAATACGCTTCCGTCTTACCAGAAATAATTAGACTATTTCTACCACTACCAATCAAATGACCGTTTCTTAATTTTCGTCTAGGATTTCCTAGACTTTTTCACTATCAAATTTGGCTATTATCATTATTATATGTTAAGAAAGATAAGTTATTTTATAAATCCGTCATTTGACCGGTCACGGTAGGAATAGGTATACGTGAAGCATAGGTAGGAATAGCCTTAAACCGGGAGAGTACAATTTTCGAGGAAAATCATTTTGCGAAATGAAAATTTTCAGTATGCAACGTCTCGCGAGCGCGTTTTTGACTCAACGTGAATTCGTGAAAAGTTGGCCGTCTCCTTCTTTTACGTTATCTATGATTAATAGCTTGTATTTGATAAAACATTCATTCCTAGAAAGCTTATGGCAGGTCTCTCTTTTTCCGGGTGGGAAAGTAATTTTCAATTCTCTGTACGAAACTTCTCACGGCCTCTGAATTTTCCGACGTATCAACCGCCGTCGTTATTTCGTTGTAGGTTATTTACTTGGGAAAACTCGACCAAGTTCGGGATAAAACTAATTCGGTGATACCCGGGGATCTTTAGCCGAAGTTTTTGCAGACATTTCAAATAAATATTGGCGAGCTTCTCGGTGCACGAGAGTCGGATATTTTTTCTTCGTAGCATAAAACTCATTCCGTATAAGAAATTGACCTACCCAAGAAAAGTTTATATCAACGAGAAAAAAAAGATTTTTTCGGATGAAAAACGTAGAATAAATGAAATTTGACCAAGTTGACGAAACTTTTGCTTTAAGACTGTAATAACGCAAACGTAAATCTGCAAATTTAAAAAAATAAGTTTTATATCTATTCTAAATGAGTCGTGACCTTTTATTTCGCCGAAATGTACAATCAAAGAATCCCTACCGGGACTAGTTTGCGACGAAACACATCCTCTCATCAAATTTTCCAATCTTTCTCGAAAGAGCATTTGATCGTCAGAGTTCTCAGCGTCCCGTCGGTAGAACTTTCTTTGTTCGTCGTTTTCCCTCTTCCAAAATCTTCCCTCCGCGATGCTCTCGTTAATACAAATTTTCTCCGACGGGTCAATTTCTTTATCCCCGTCGTCTCATATATTTCATCGCGTTCGCGATCTTTCATCCCTCATTCCGCCCTTAAGCTCGGTAATTCCCGAACAATTCCGTCTTATCCGCTATCTCGTTCGTCCACTGTCCAATTTCTTTCTTCCCGAAGCAATCCTTTACTCCGTGGAAAGAATGGGGATTTCGCGGGACTGAGGGTGAAATCGGTGCAGTCTACGGGACACGCGACTGTTCCGTCACACGCGCACGCTGTAGCCCGCGTTTCAGCTGTAATAAATAAAGTGACGATAGAGCGTACGATTATATATTTTCAATCTTTAGATATCTCTGAGTTCTATCACTGACAATTCCAATGTATCGTTTTACATTAGAATCCCATAACGGCAGACTTTATTCGTCCGCGATCAAGTTTCACGGAAAAAAAGAGGATAATTCTCAAACTTCTATCACAGTAGCCGCGTAAGTTTGATAATCATTCCAACGCGAGATAAAAATATGAAATTCCATTAAACGCGAGGAGTACCTACGCGATACGTAAATTCACTTTCCTTCTCGGCTAAACCAGACTTTTCATCAGAACCGAAAACATCTAGTAGTAATACCTGCTCCATTAAAAAAAAAAAAAATTCACCGTGAGTGAGTAAAAATGGCTTCAGGCTCGAGTCGAAATTACCGTTGAAGCGCTTCGCGGTATAATTAAAAAAAAAAAGGTGATACCACCTCTCTCGCTCTTCGGCGAAGAGCGCGCGATTAATTATCCCCTGAAATTAATCAAATTCCACGATAAACCGTTGCTTCCCGTAGAGTGCCGGCGAGTATCGGAGATTTCAACCAAAGACCACGTGGCGTTACGACGGAGCAAGGCATTTGAAAATACGAAATGGCCGCCGTCGAGCTGTTGGTTTGTCGTGCAATTTCGAGTGACGAACGAAATCAGGAGGGAATCGAGGCTCTGCCAAGTCGCGGGACGTCTGCTTATTGATTGTGCCAAATTCCACGCGCGTGCGTGTACGCCTACCCCCCCTCCCCCCCCCGCGCGTGTATGCGTGCACGCGCGTGTGCTCGCCGGCTTTTTAGTAGGGACACGCGAGCAGCTTATATGCGCGCGTACGCGCTATAACCCCACGGAGTTTTCGCGTGTAAAATAGTCTCCTCTTGACCGTCGACGAATGGCCGAACGGCGAAGCGTCGGATTTATTGCGGTCCAACGGCGCCCGTCGTAAAATCAACGCGGTCGTTATTTGTCAATTACGGTGACCGGAAAATATTGTCTATGATAAATTCCCCCGAGACTCTTCTGGTTAGCGAGTACAACACGCGGATCGTCGCGCCCGCTCCGCGGGGTTGCGGAGGCTAAGTTCGTAACACCGAGAAAATCCGGCTAATTGCGCGATAGTTGGATATATTCGTGCCAACCCCGCGATACTGGAATTTATGCCAATAATTTCTCGTTAGATGAAAATAAAGGCGTACGAGGTTTAGCATTTCGTAGGAAAAATAAAACTTGTAGGTACTCTATCTCTCTCTTCCGGAGGTGTACAAATTCTTGCAGAAGATTTTTACGATTAGCGCGACGGAATTAGTCACGCGACGAATTTAACCGAGTTACTGCCTTTACATCGAATCGGAAACCGCGATACGAGGAAAAAGAATGCTCGCGGAAAAGAGGAAATTTTAATTGAAAACCTGACAGGGTTCCTCGCGTTCGAGCATTCTCGCGTGGGCTTTGCTACTCACGCGATCCCTGGTATTCCAATCCCCGTGCAACGATTATTATTCTATTAATTATTATTTTATTCGTCGCGGGATTTAAATACCAACAAATCCGTGCCCTGCCCTCGTTGTGCGTCACGGCGCGAGGTAAACAAATCCGTTAATCCAACGGCTGAAAGACAGTGTCAACATTGATCGCAGGGAATGTTTAAATTGACTAATTAGCATTTGCTAGAAATGGCACGCCGGGAAACCGGAGGGTAATTCGTGCGTCGCGCTTTGTCGCACCCCCGTCGAGCCCGTTTCGCGCTCACCTACGAGAAACGTAACTTTAAATCGGTATTCCGGGCAACCGCTCGAAATATGCAGTTTCACTCGTTTCGCCCGTGCAGGTGAACGCTCGCGAAATTGTTTTTTTTACCTCCTGATCGCGAAAATTTACTTCGCCAACTGCATTAAAAAGGCACGGAAACTTTTGAGATCGAGCGAGCGAGGTGGTATCGCTGGATTAAAAGAATTTATTCAATTTTTTTTTTCGCCCTCGGACGGTGAAAAATTGAAACTAACCTTTTGCCGTCGCGCCGAGGAACGTTTTCCTTTTATTTTGCAGGAAATTTAGTATGCCTCGCTTAACTATTCTGCTACGGTGTTCGTAACGCGATTCGCATTCATTTTTATTTTCATATTCGGAGCGCCGAGATTTTAGTACTTAATTTATGATTATCGCGCCACTGTCGTTTCTCTCTCTCTCTCTTTTTTTTAAAGGGAGTTATATGTAATATCCGCGAACAATAGCTTTTCGCTATCGTTTTACGATTAATATTCTACCGTACCTACCTGCTGGTACTCACCTACTTTTTCTTACCGAGTCATTTCGTTCATTCGCCCACACAATTTTTCTTACCGAATAACTTCTCTTATTTCGCTCAAAATGTTTCTTAGCTACCGAACGTATTCTTAAATAATACAAAATATCTCTAGCGTGAGGAACACATAGTTCGATCCTGCAATTGTTCCTCGGGGCGGGGTCAATTTTAACACCGATAAGATCCTTTCGATTCGCTGGTCAGAGATAAAACATTAAACTAGCTGTGAGAAACTGTATCGGTGAGTCTGTTCGCCGCTCGTCAAAATTGATTGGCGTTTCATGGAGTTACTCGGGTGGAAATTGTTACATGATATCCGAACGTAGTTACACGTTTGTCACGAATTAAACGCTCGATTCGTAGAAAAATATCCCACGATTTCGTCGCGCTCACTGTTCGATTTCGTGTCCGACTGCAGAAATGAAAACGCAGTTAATTATTATTTTAGTCACGGTTACGCGTTGAACGGGTGTTTGCAAACCTCGCGCTCTCGGGCGATATATTTTCTCGCGCAAAAGTTTCCCCTTTCTTGTAATTACGCTTTGCTTAACTCCTTAATATTTCGCGCGTCGTAAACCGCGGTGTACGTAGTTTGCAAAAAAGAAAAAAGCAAACTTGTTATTTAAGAGAGTGGAGAATAAAATTCCGAGCACGTAAACCGAAATGCGGCGAGTGTACGAGAAAATACGCGTGGCCGCGTTTAGGAATATTTTTTTTTTTACGTTCGCGGAGTTACGCGGTAACGTAAGCGTAATCGAGCGATCGCGTTTTAATCGATTGCGCAAAAACGAAGTCGTTTGAACGAAAGTTTAAAGGTTTTCGTCCTACGTCGTTCGAATTTACCTTCACTTTTTTTTTTCATCTGCCATTGACAGATTTATTTCAGTGAAACTCTTCGTGCTTCGTATCATTTGAAATTTATTTCTAAAGCAATTCGTGCTCTCGAATGATTGGAAATGTTATTTTTGTCGTTTCCGCGGTGAGAGAAAGCGTGATCGCGCGAACGGTCAGCACGCGGATAGAAAACGTTTCCTTTTACCGGGCACGATTCCACGGATTGTTAACCATTCGATTAATCACTGTCGCCGATAATCGAACGTACGGTTAATCGTCGTTAGGATAATTGAAAATTCTGTTAATCGAGTGTTGGGTTAATCGACCGTATTTGGTTAATTGAGATTTCGCTGCACAAATAATAATGGAAAATTAGAAACCTACACGTGAAATCGTAATTATCTCGTTTCGGGTAAATGAAAATTACAACCTGATTTTGATACGAACGTCGCATTGATTTCGCATAACAAAAACATGTATAGCGATTCGTCGTATCCCTTAATAATAATCCTTTCCGTTCCCTCCGTTTCAGAAAACGCTCACGTTTTCGTATAAAGAGTATTATGAGTTTACTTTTTCCCCGTTGGCTCGCTTTGGTTCCACGGCGGAGGGGGGCGGGAGAAAAAAAAATAACGACTCTCGAAAAGTGCTGACGAAAAAATTAAACAGAGAATTTCATACGAAAGCAGTCTAGTACGATCGATCCTCCAGGTAGACGCGAAACCGCGGGAAAAAATGGTCGGTTTTTCCGATGCAGCGAAATCGGCCCCATCGGTATATGATCCACCGCGAGGAAAAGGGAATCGCAATTTGATGGGAATCGTATTAAAAATAAAACAAGTTTACCGTCATCCGAAAATTCCGCGTCGCGCGGATTTGGAAATAAAACTACGCGCGTCGATCGAAATTGCAACGAGAATCGAGGAAATAAGCGATTTAAAGTTTTAATGATATTTTCGCAAATACGCCCCGTTGTCATGGATTTTCCGACGGAAGGATAAAAAAGGGAGGGGGGTGGGGACGTAAATCGAGGGAATTTTGCGACACCAAATTTCGCGGGCGAATTGTATGGATTTCCATGAAGCGCGGAAGAGAACGGAATATTTTCGCTAATAGAAATTGAGGTGACGTTTGATCGATTCCGCAGTAGAATAAAGTGCGCGCTTCGACGTAATCGACGCGGAACGCTTTAACGGTTAATTGTTACGCAGCCGTGTAATTAATAAAGCGTATCGATATCGTTCGTTTAAGCAACATTGCAAACATCCGGGTCAACGATGATAATATCGCGTACCAACGAGGCGATTAAAATATAATCCCGTCGCGTTTTAATTTCTCGTTACTCGGTGCCAATCGATTTCGATTAAATTCCCTGAAACGGCAGGCGCTCTTGCGCGCGTCGTTGGGAATAAAAATTCCTGGAAACGAAGTCGGCGACGTTATTGTCCGCATTAATTAGAAATCGATACACCCGAAGTGAAATAAAATAAAAGGTCGTTGTACGAAGAAAAAGAGCGAAGAAAAAAGACGCGGGATAATGGGGTAGGGGAGTGAAAAACGGTTCCAGTCCCGTCGGATCGAAACTCACCTCCCCATCCCCCCTCAAACCCCATTATTCGTTCGCCCGTCGAACCTACGAATCGGCGTTGATCCGTAAAACGAGGTGAAATAAACAAACTTCTTTCTTCGGGGCTTTTAATTAAGCTCCAAAAAGAAAAGCTCGCGGGAGCACAATAACGTCGCGAAAAAGGGAAGCGACGTTTCGGGATTTTCATCCCCCCCCCCCTCCCCCCTACCCAAGTCCGACGAAACTCGCAAAGGTAGGTAGGAAGTTCCGCGAGGGATGGTTTTCTCTCGACGGTGAGTAATTATCTAATCGACCACTTCCGCGGACGCGGACAATATTCCCGGTTTCTTTCCTCGCGACCAACCCCCCGTCGTCCTCGTTCCCCCAATTCCCATCCCCCAGGTTTGTCGGTAAACTTCCATCATCGGAGGAACGGCGACCCGGGTAACTAAGGCAAATAAAAATGTTAATTACGAAATTCGCTTCCGCACGCCACCCTCGCCACCCCCCCACCCCACCCGGAAAGCGAAGGATCCTCCATCGTATTTCTTTCATCTCATAAATCTCGCGGGACTCGACGAGTTCTTTGTACACAACAGCCGGGTGCTGAAGAGAAAAGGCTTTTCCGACGGGGCAACGGTTACGCGAAATCCTGGCTTTGCGAACGGGGGTAACCCTGCCTCCCCCGCCACGACTCTGTAACTTTTTTTCCGAGTGGCGCAATACCCCGAGCGACGAACCACCGTCATTTTCGCCCGTGTAACGTGTATTCGATGAAAACTCCTCGTTGTCGCGTGAGAGACCGTGTGTCGGGTCGTTGACGCGCACCCGTTCGTATCGAGAAACCGACGTCGAAAGCGACGAAGTCATTTCGAGCGTCGTTTAATCGACGGACCCGTGGCCCCGTCGCCATTCCGATTCGTCGCATAACTTTCGCGTAACGATAACGAATTGATCCAATCCACTCGAGCTGGTAGATGACAAGACTCTCGAGTGCCTCGATACGCGGGGGGATCAGCGAAACACCCTTGCGTTTATATCGAGCGTCGGCCTCTCGATTTTTTAAGGGTCGGGGCTGTAATCACCCGAAATTCCAACTCGCGAATCAATACACGAGCACACCCCCCCCCCCCCCCCCGTCCGACCCTTCGACCGCCGTCTCAGCGTCCTTTCGATTTCCGAAACTTCCGCTTCGTCGTCTTCGAGGAGTTATTACCACAGCCCGCCCACCCAGAGGCATTTTCATTTCCCGGCCTCGAATTTTCCATTTTCATCGGTCAGGCTCGCTCTCCTTCTTGCGCGTTGCGCGCGGATTCCCTGCCGACGAGGGATAAGCCAAAGTCCTTGCCTCGATATCCAAGTCGAGCCCCTCCAGGGGGGGGGGGGGGGGGGGGGGGTGGCAGCCCCTTTCACGAGCTTCCCGAAAGCGCCCCCGGTGTTCCCCTTCCGGGGGATCGCCCGTTTCCAGGGTTATATTCGGACCAGCTTTTTCCCTTCGCCCGTTACACGGACGGACGGATAGTCCGACGTAGCTTCCGCGGATTCGTTTCTGGTTAACAGCGGTATGGAGATTCGGTAGGATTATTGCCTGTTTCGCATTCGGGAGACGAGGGTTGAACGGCAACTCGAGGGTATTTGTTAATGTTTCCCCGTAACTGGCTTTTCTTGAGGGAGGGGGATTTTATCGGACATCCCGGCTCCCTTCCCTCGCTTTGTCAGTGAAATATCGAGTTTCGCATTTATCGAAGTAACCGTAGTCATTTCTTACATCGTTGGGTAAAGCTATTTTGATCAGCCGATAAATTGTAAGTTAACCAAGTCACGAAAATCTACGCTGACTCGTTGATACTCGAAAATATCTGTTAATTCGCTGATACTAGAATCTTTCTCAAATATCTTATATTTTCTCGCATAATTTGACATATTTATGGAAAACATTCTAATAGCCCACCTTCATTCCCCTACATTTCTTCAATCTGCTATTTATCAAGAATCAAGAATCGTGTATCGTTTCATAAATACTTTCGAAAACTACTACCGTGGTGCTAACACCGGTGAAAAAAAAAAAAAAAAAAAAAACACTGACGATTCTACTCTATATTTCTATTCGTAACCATAAGATCTGGGCGCGAAAAAAAAAACATCTCCACTGAAATTCCTAAGTGTCCCAACGAGCGACCGAGCTTCCTCGATTATTACCGTGGGTCCGGTAGGCGAACGGTCGCTCGAAAGTATACATAAATTTCGTGCGCGAACTTTGCATCGAGAGTTAACCGAGCCGCGCGCATGCCAAGAATTCGCGTTTGCGAGATAACGCGTGACTCCTCTCGCGCGGTAGTAGTCACGTATTTCAGTTTACGCGACCTTAGGACGAAATCGTGTTTCCATCGGCATTACCCTCCTGGATTTATGAGGTTAATACCACTACCGGTGGTTCGCAACGTCTTTACGTTAGCTGCGAACCGTGCCAACCGAGCTCCTTGGCTTTTCATTTATGCCGCTTCCTTCGGTTGCCCGCTCGTACATTATAACCCGCGATTATCAAAGTCATTCAGCGGCATGAATCATGCCCTTGATATCCTGCATTCGCGACGTCGACCGGGAAAAACGGGATAAGAGGAGTAACCCCGAGTACCGCATTCACGTACGATCTTTTAGAATTTCTAAACTCCCTTCTGTCGATCGTTGAATCGAATTACCCGCGTGATTCGCGAATTAACTTATCCCTCCGCAATCGCTACGTTTCCAAGGCTCCTCCGTATCGCTCGGGACGCCTCGCGGGGAAGAGATAAGAAAAACTGAAATACGTAATAAAACTGAGTACCCGCATCGAAGAATGAAAAGCTTGCACGTTATACGCGTATTCGGCTGGGAGAAAAAAAGGAGCGAACGTCTCGAATGTCCCGGCACGTTACTCTCAGCTCGCTCTTTTCATTCATGATCCCAAATTTCCATACCCCCTTTATCCGTCATTGAGTCGTATTACACGGTTCGAAAGATGTCCTGCTACGCGTCTCTACGCTCCCGTGTATTCTCAGCGTCGTCATTCGTATCTACTCGACGTAGGAGGGAAAACCGCGGTACGGCTGAAAGGTGCATACACGATATAGAGCAAGGTATATTCCCAGTCGTTCGGAAACATCGGAGAAACGAACGTCGTGAAAAGCCCGAGCGAAGCTACTTTGTCCAAAATTCTCCTCCGTTTTCCCTCTTCATTTCCATCCCCGTGGATCTCTCGACTTTCAGTGCCGCGCTCGCGGGCCCCGCGGGTCTGGGTCTCCCGTTTCGTATCGCCCCGCGAAAGACTACGACTTTGATGTCGGTACTCCGCGCTTTCCATCGATGCTCGTTACCCCCGTCGGCTACTTGGACGCGCGTACACCCTCGAGCGTGGGAATATCGCGCACACGCGAACGTTCGCCTCGGGCAGCGATTCCTCGCAAATTCGGCTTTGCCGGTAACAAAAAAAAAAAAAGGAAAATGACGCTCGCCAAGTATCGAGAAATCCGAAGCTACGGCGAATTTAATAAACCTGGAAGCTCGCTGACTGTTCCCCGCGAGATGAGACGGGACGGAACGAAGTTGGACCCGGCATGAGTTTACGCGAACGGAGAACACATGTAAGACAGAGGACTCTAGCAGGAGTTTCCGTCGTGGTTGGAGTGGCAGTTTTGCGCTCGTGCGCGTCTCTGCCGTGCGCGAGGAGGGTATATTCGGCGAGGCACAACTCATCCGAAAGTACTCTCCGGTCCCCTCCGTATCCCCCGCAGTTTCCCCGGACGAAACACGATAGCGCGAACTTCTATTGGTTTCGAGCGCGGAAGCCATAAAGGTGCAAACATGCATAAATGCATAAGGCTGCAGGTTGCGTGGAATATATCGATACGTCGTTGGGTTCTTTTTTTTTTTTTTTTTTCCCACCCACCCCCCGTAATTCCTGCGACTGCCCCGAGGCGCGACGGCGGAGAGGGGCGTAGAAACGCTTTGTCGTTGATGGCGGTTTGGATATCCGTGATTCGGTACGGTAGTAATGAAACTGTGTACCCGTCACGCTCTACCCCCTGACGTCCGTTGACGCGGGGATTGAGCGCGTCATTCGCTGGCTGCCGTTTATCGCGCGAAAGTATGTTTACCGCTGTCTCCGAAATGACAAAAATCGAAGTGACCGTTAATATCTGTCAGTCTCTATATTTCTGTACGAGCATTTACGGGATGGTGTAGATTCTTTTGCGATGTAACGATGGGCTCGAGTGGCTCGCGTTTCTATTTCGCGGGGAACGATCTGGAAAGTAGAATGCAAGGTTCATTGTAATTGCCTGTCAGAAGTTATTCTTATTAATCTCAACTTGTCGTTAATTCTCGCTCCCGGAGCGTGAAATGTAGAAAAGAAAAAGTATATTAAAGAAACGGAGATATTAAAGAAACTTTTTGCTCATCAACCAACTGGCGAATAAGATAATGAAATGTTGCTCACATCGATGGTCTTTCAACGTAAACTGGAACATACGTTCGCTTTGGTTTGACTTTTATTCACCTTTAATTGGCATAAATACGCTATGTTATGTTTTAATAATGCGCGCAAAGCGTGAAAGAAAGTATCGCGGAGTAAATAGCGCTCGATCGCATTATCATTTCAAAGGATGTAATGAAGCCTGGCAAACACACACGCCCTATTTCACGTTCAAAGCGATCGAAGCATAATAGTGTCGCAAAATGCGCACGCTTCGTTTTCTAATAAATTCGAAATTAGCGGCGTTACCCGCAGCGAGTTCGAATTCGTTCCATTAATTTTAGATAATACCGTAAATAACCGAGGGGTAATATTGAGCGTACAATTCAATTTGCTTAACGACACGCGCAATTGTTTGAGCGAAATATTCTTAATCTTCGTCTCTCGTGCCGACGAACGTTTAATCGAAAAACGCTCGGACGCCTTCCGAGCGGGTCAAATACAAAATTACGCAAGTTGGAAATTTAAGGTAAAAATATTTTATTCCCGATTCTTGGTTTTTCTTTCTCGCGAGCGTCGATCAACCGGATAAACATTAGATTCCTGCAAAAACCGGTCAAATTGACTCCTAACGCTTTGATTCTCATGGGCACGATCGACGATTCAGCTGCCCGCACGAATGACCGTTTCTCGTTAGCTAATCTTATTATCGTCTGACAATTTCCTAACCGTCGCGACGCATCGGTACGCGCGGTTAGCTATTCACGCATTTACCGTCGCACGGCTCCTGGTAGTATAGTTTCGTGATTCTCGTCGCCGTATGGGCGACGTAAGCACCCGTTTGTACCTGAATAACGACGTATCCGCTTATGTCAGTCCACCTGTCAGTTAAGCCGCGTTTCCACCGCCAAAGGTATTTTCAGCCCACGATATTCGCGTCTTTCCCCAAACGTCGCAGCTGTCAAGTCAACGCGCGCGAATTATTTGAATCGAACATAAATTATTTTTCAGCCCGTATACATACAACGCGTGCCAAGAGTATAATTTTTTTTTTCTTCAATTTCGAATGCCACAGCGTACTTGAATTCTTAAGATTCGAATCTTTATTCAATTTGGTTCTTGCTAAAACAATTTGGCGTTGGTCGATGACTAATTAACACGAACTAGAAAGACTAATTTCGCTAAAAAAAAAGAAAACCTTAATTTCCGTGACACATCTCCTTTATGCTCTTTCACTGGGTTTAGCCATCGATCTACGTTGTCAATAGCGAGTAACAAAAGAACCTATCCGGCACAGCGAAAAAACCCAGAGAAATTGAGATTGAATCCTAAACGCCGAGATTAACGCAGTTGATCATTTTCACGCCAAAGTTGAACGGCTAACGAACAATTAGCGGACTGGTGTTTTTCTTAGCCGAGTGTCGCGAGACAGAGTCACGCGTCTCGACGGAGGCGTCCAAAACATCGAATACGGTTAACTAGCTAAATTTGCAATTAAATACAACGGGGCAGCGAGCAAGTCTGCGCGAAACTTTCGTTCCGTCGCGAGAGATGAACTTTCGATGGCGTAAACACGGACGATGCGAGTCGATGCTAATTACCATCTCCAGCCTCGCGACTCGGAGAACAGCGGGAATTAAATGCACTTTAATTACCAGCGTCGACGGGCGAGAGGTGAGCGGGTATAGGTCGCAAGGCTTTCGACGGAGCGAGAGAGAGAGAGAGAGAGAAATGCGTCGAACGGAGGCGTTTCCTTTTCAAGCTTCCACTCGGCTTTGGATTACTCAGATCTTTCGAAGGGGTAAAGAGACGATCTTCGATCGTGCCACATCTTCTCCGTTTATGCGCGCACGGAACGGTGTGTACACCGTATTCACCGCGAGTACGCATACATATGTATGCCGTGGTTGCAGCGAGAGACGCATAATGACGCCAAGTCGAATTGAATTTCCACGATTGCCAAACCGTCGACAAATAACGACGCTGACGGATAGTGCGATTTTATGGTTGATTTCGATTCGATCGCGTGTACCTCTTTCGAAGTGGATCGACGAAGAGCGTTATTCGCGGAACATCCTGTCTCGCGTGGCTGTAAATTTAATTAGGGGTTTGTCGCGAAATTATCGCTCGACAGATTTATTATTCGCTCAAACGAGGGAAATCGTTGAGCGAATTGTATCGGACGAAAATATTCCAATTAAGTTCTGTATACGTCGTAAACGAGTATTCCGTATCGTAAAGTACCGAAGAAAAATTTTCCCGTATCAAATTAATTTGTCGTAATTAAAATTCTATAAGATTCTTTCACCGAGATTCTGGGGTAAGTGCCCAGCTGTTCATGTCGGTCCCCTTGCCAAAAGACTCACGCCTTCGCCATTCCGTGGATAGATCCTGTATTTCAAATTTGCATCTTTTTCCAAAGACAGAGAGCCATCGATGACGTCGGGTCATCGGTTCTCTCTCCCTCTCCCTACACGTGTTCTGTCGGTGCTCGGCAAGGAATCGTCGGGCCCTTTGTCGCTCGTCGAGAAGACAACACTCGCGGTACCAAGAACCGCGAGGAATGATACAAAGTATCGTATCTACAAGCATTAAAATATAGCTCCAGCAAACGCGTAGCCATTAATTTTAAAATCGCATTATAGTCAGATTTCCGTCCCCCCCTCTCGCCTGTGGAAATTCCTGATTTTCATCCAATTACGTTAACGGTACGACTCATTACCGGCGAGTACCAGGAAGACTGTAAATATGCGGAAAACGGTCAAGTATAATCGTTGAATTGCGAGAGAGAGAGAGTAGGCGTATATCTATAATAAATAAATAGTCCGCTACGATTATTTAACGGCGCGTGTCACGGATCCCACTAACGATCAGTTTGAATGCCGCAATATCAATACTCGACGAACAGAAGCCGCAGAATCCATCATACGCAGGCGATGGATTTCATCCAATTACGGGTCCTGTTCACGAATGCGCAACAACGGTGAGCCTTGAAAACTGGAGTATCAGTTCCTCCATTACCCGATATCCGTACAATGGAAAAAGGTCTGAGTAGAAAAAGAAAAGCGGTGGGAATATAAATTTTAGGGCGAAGGGATCAATGTCGCGTCCCATGGACGGACGGGAGATTCCGTAGATTGACGCCGTCGTTAAAAATTAATTACAATGTTAAAAATGGGACGGAAAGGGACTTTTCGGTGTCGTGAGAAATAATAGGATATAGTGATAATGGGAAAGTAGGTGAAACTCGTTCCCTTTCCGGGGGTAGAATAGTTTCCAAAAATTTTGTAGAAACGTGAGCAAATACGCGTGGATAAAAGTTTTTGTTCCAGTATTCGTCTTTGTTACGGTGCAAAGCTTATCTCTATTCATTTTTATACAAAAAAAATGTAGACATTAAACGTGGATAAGCTTTACGTTACCAGAAATGTAGGCAGAACTAAAAATTAATATAGGCAGACTTTGTTTCGCGTAATACTTCTTTCTTGTCGCATCGAGCTCACGTTCGTGTATTTTTATTTTTAAAAAAATATCTACATTAAACACGGTTAAGCTTCGCGTTCTCCAAAAATGCAAGCAGAAATAAACATTAATGTGCACAGAGTTTATTTCGCGAAATTGTTCTGGTCTCGCGCGAGCTTATTTATAACGCGCCTAATAATTTTATTTACGCAAATTTCTGCTGAAAATTCCCGTATCAGGCGAATTACCCGGGTTTCCTCGAGTTTCGCGAACTCTCGGTTAGTCGAGTTTCTACCGAGCGAGCGTCGTGTAGCCGGTAAAATGTTTCGCGCGTACTCGAATGCGCTGTTGCATTCGTCTCGCGTCTCGCCGCAAACCTCGGTTTGACGTTGATTCGAAAATCATCAGGATGAAATGTCGGATACGAAATGGAAGCCCAAAGTCAGATGCAGAGAGACAGAACATACGCGGAGATTAACCATAATGGAGGATGAGCGTTACGTGATTTATGGGCCGCTGTCCTCGATCCTGGAGGACTCCGCAAACCAGAGCTGCGGGATATCACCGAAATCCTGAAGCTTTCGGTCCGTCAACGTTTCAGCGAGGTAAACGGGGGGAGTCCTTTGTAAATTCCGAAGAGGCGCTCTTCTCTCCCGTGGGAAATAGTCATGACCCGTGGCTAATAAAGCCCGGAGATTAAAAGATTCTCTCGCAAATTAGAAAACAAATTTCGCGTTACCCATTCGTGGTTCGAAGCGTTGCGTTCCTGACGCTCGGATTTAAGCTTTTGACTTCGAATTAACATTACTGCTCACCCGTCGATTAATATCTCTCCGGCGATTAATCGAAAATAATCGCGGGGCAGTGATTATCCGTAACCGAACGGTATTCGTTTTCCAGATAATTTAATATCCCGAGTTTAACGGCGCGGTAACACGATTATTATATATCTGTATCATTTTTGCGTATAAGCCGGTTTAAGTGCCAAGATTTTTATCCTCGATCTCTAACTATTACCGTAACGTATCGTTAGTAAGAGTAATTAGATGTATTGGCTTAAATCTAGATCATGCGCATCTCTGGATCTTCAGATCTCCAAACTTTTTTTTACTCTATCAAGTGTATTTTGATTCGCTTATCACGAAATAATTATAGAATTTCTATTCTATTGAAAATTATTTCACAAGCAATCACGCGTGTTTGCTTGCTTTAGAAATAGTTTGGAGATTCGGAGACGTGCATGATCTAGACTTATTCCGATGTATTTTTCAGTCGTTACAAAATTATGATTTTATTCTGGCAGATTAACGCCGAGTTACTCAACGCGCCTCGCTCACCATTTCCCTCCAAAACATATAATCCGAATATAGATTTCTAAAAACACGCCACGCGTGTAACTTCTGACACCGGTACCCGCGGACGGTGAAAAATTCTTCGAAGCCGCCGTTCGACTATTGAATTCGATTTGCATTTAGAATCGAGCAGTTTCTCGACGTACACGTACCTCGGGATTTTGGCAAGGCTCTCGGCCCCTTCAGTTTGGCCGTACCAGCCATATGGAAATTATAAGCCACTTACCGAAGACGTCGCGACGGACTCGTTAGAATTTCATTAGAAGCACCTGCTTCGGGAATGGACCAAGGTGACGGCCCGCCGTTCCTCGGGGTTATTTCTAACGAGGTACGATTAAACGAGTGACTGCGAGCCACCGTTTCCGGTCAAGGTGTGTGTACCGGAGGCCGAGACTGAAGCCTAGGGGAAAAAAAAACCTTAAAGCCGCGGGGCGGGCGAGAGGCCGGAGGAAGTTGGGAGAGGGGGTTGGGGGTGGAATCAGCAAAGATAAAGAGAAGAGCGGAGAGAACAATACGCGTCGTAGATGAAAGAGTTTGCGGGCCCGGGGCCACCACTCTGTTCTCTTCCCTCCTCCTCTGTGCCCCGTTCCGTTGATACCGGAACGGTCACAATTAGTCGCGCGAATTGAAACAAAACAATGACCATCGCTTTTTAGGGAATCCCTTTGACGGACAGCGCGGGCCAAATGAAGGAGGAGTTAAGCTTTAAAGGTTCGCGACTGGGAACAGAGAACGTGACGATTAACGAGACTGTGTCCATTCAGGGAGTACGGTAATCCAACCCTACGGTACGCGTACGGAAACGCACGGACGAGAATCCACGTGAGTTCGCTGTTTAGCCCGAACTGATTTTTTTTTTTTTTTTTTTTTGTTAAACGCGAGTTAGAGGTGTTGGGTTAGTTTGACCAGGAATCGTGATTCTTTGAGATAGTTCGAGGAAAAGCAAATTCTTCGATGAACTCTTCGAGTGATTTCCAAAGGATCGGGGAAAAATGTTTTTTTTTCCAAGAGTTTGCGTAGAAGCGAGAATAAATACGAATAAGCTTTATGCCGGAAGAAAGAACGTTCTTCTTTACCATCGAGCGCAGCTCGACTGGCAGTTACTTGCGTTTGTAAATAGATTCTCGGAAGAATCCTAGAAATCACAGAAATTATGAGGATTTCCATTCTCGGCAGAATCTCTTCTACCGGAAGGTAGTCTATTATAATACTTAATAACTTAAGAGGAATAAATAGAAACTTCAAAGACTCAACGCGACTCTTTACCCCGACGGACATTCGACGCAACCGAACAATATCACCTTACCGGATCGTCGAATAATTCATTAAAAAAAAAAAAAAAAAAACTCTTCCGATCCGTTTGACGCCGATCGTACGCGCGCTCCTCCTCGATATATTCCCCCCGATCCGCGACTTCAGCCTCGCCCGAGGGAAGAAAAACTCTCCCCCTGGGTTCCGTCGCACTCGTGATATTCATACGAGCGAGAGCGAGCGAGGCCGTCGCGTAGCCCCGGCGCGGCGGTAAGGAATTAGACGCATTCCAATAATCGCGCGCGTAGAACTCCAATAACTGTACGGCTTATCCCGATATCGTCCCCCTCCCCCACCTCCTCGTTCACCATCTTTATTCCTTCTCGCATTTCCGAGAGAGAGAGAGAGAGAGAGAGAGAATTCCCGGTGTGCCTCGTCTAGGTCGAGATCTTGTCGCCTCTGTTCGAGGGGCGCACCCCCAGACGCCGCCTCATTTCCGTCCCACCTTACCTAGACGTCCTCTCCAGCGGATTTCTCTCGGGTGAGAGAGCTTCCTCGTCGCGAAACGAGGGGTTAGCTCTCCCCGCAAACAGAGTCCCTCTGTCTCTCCCTCTCCCACTCGATGCACCCTGGAACCACCTCTCGCTTCCCATCGTCACTGTACGTATACGTATGGAAGGTCGTCGCCGTCGTCGTCGTCGTCGTCGTAGACGTCGACGTCGACGTCGACGTTGTCATTCCCTCCACTTTGGCGTTGCCCGCCCGCGAACGGAAGTCGAGTCGTGCGTACGCCGGAGCGTTATAGCGCGGACCTTTGTCCGTGTCGGTGCACGCTAGACACGTCTCTGAGTTTTGAGCGCGAACGGAGCGAGAATCGTGAAAGGAAATGGTGGAACGAAGCGACGACGACGACGGCGAATGCGTCAGTTGGGGGGGAGGCGTCGAGCTCTCGCAATTTCGAGCGCCGCTCCTTTTCAGTCTGCTACCGATGCACGCATCTTTTCAGGGTCAGACTGTGCTCCCCGATGAACACACCCCCGCCCCCCCACACCGACTTCCAATTTCGGTGATGGCTCGAGGTGCGAAGGGCACACGCCTTGTTTCTGCGAGCGTGGATTCAAAAAGCTGGGATCTTTTTTAACCGCTTTAAATGGAAGATCGTATTTGAGAGCGGTGATGAGAATTCTCGTGATAGCGGATGAAACTGTGATCCGACGAGAAAATAGGGAAAACGTAGAAATTAAGGGTAGAGTAATTTTGCGTCGCGAGGTAGAAGAATCTCTCGCGTCTCTCTCGTGACGCGAAGCTCGTTAAAAATATTCATTTTTCGTCTATCGGCGAACGCACGGATCAAAATGATATTTTTCGTTAACGTACAAGTTAAAATTCGCATTACCTTTGTGTCGCGACGAATGGTAAAAACCTGCTACTCGTGACGCGACGTTACGCTACATTTATATTCGCTTGCAAAAAGATTCTCCGCTCTTCTAAATTCGCGTCTACAAATAAGAAAGAGAGACGCCGGCATTCTATTGCTACTTCGACGCTCGTAGAAGTTTGAACATTTAAAGCTACGCTTCCATTACGTAAAGTAAACAAAATCGCGAACTCGAGAGGTCTGGCGGAATTCGAACGATCCGATGGAATCTTAAATAAAAGTTACACGCTCGTGCAAACGTACTCTCATTTTTATCGCGTCGCAATTTTTTTTTTTTTCTTTCTTTCGTCCGTATCCCTAGTTTTGCTACGAGTTCCTCTACGCGTATATTTACACAGGAAAAAGGGGCATGCTGGTAGACAGGGTCGTGTTTGGTAAAGACAAGCGGATAAGAACAAATATTGATAACATACGCTCTTAGTAACTCCTCTGCTCTCGTGCGCCTATGAAAAGGTTCTGAAAATATTAAAGGATCGCGGATGACGGGGGGAGGCTTTGAAAGGCCGTATAAATCGTTCTAAAAAAAAAATCTCGAAATGAAAAGAACCGAACGGAACGGCAGACAATAATTTCGCACCGGGTTCCCGAGATTTTCGCAATGAAACTTGATCAGAGTTTGAACCTTCCGGTTCGGTGCTCTTTCCGCACGCCGACGCGCGGTTAAAATTCAATTCCAAGTTGATTAGAATCTGTTGGGAGCAGATTCACGAGGATTAAGCGTTAAAAGATACGTTAAATCTTGCGGTAACGAATACGTAGAATTTAATGAGTATTTGATTACAACGTTGTGTTTACATTTAATTAATATACGTCTATTAACGAAGGGACAAGGTTTTATCTCGGGCCACGTACGAGTTAATAATATTTCAAATTTAGCGGCTTTGCGGAAGCGTCATAAATGCTGCTCGTCTCAAACTTTCAGAATTTTTGTCAAATCCTGTTTTTCCTGACTTTCTTGAAACGTCTTACCGACGAGCATCGATCCGACAAACCAACTAATATTAACTTTAATAAATATTCATTGCGAATAAAACGAAAGATAGAATTATTCATAAATGTACAAAGGATCGCGTTTTATCGTCTCGCGACTTAACGACTACTCCAAGTCGCGCGATGAAACGAATCTGGATTCGAGTCGAATCTCGGTATCCTTTATCTTCGTGACGTTTCTCCCGTGCAGCGCGTATCGAACCGAAAGGCACAAAAAGTAATATCCGAAATGTATTCCCGGTAGCTTCGGTGACGAACAATTTTTCTCCGCGATAGAGAACACTCCGGGAATTGTGTCAGTACCGAGAGCATAGATATCTCGAGTTCTAACCACTCAGAAAATACATTTCTTCGATCCGCTATAATATTGCTGCACCGTATCGCGTCCCGGTACTTCGATTTCAAGGGAGAGAGCGATGTGTTATTTGAAACGTTCGAACCATTCGCAATTTCTCCGAGCGTGGGACGAGCAAATACGAGTTGTCTTTAATTTCAACCTCGTAAAGCGTTATTGCGCTCTCGTAGCTCTCGCTTTTTGCCGGCTGGCTCGCTCGAGATCGGCGAACTTTCGCAAAATATTCAAAGCGTTCGAATTCCTCGGTCAAAAAATATTCATTTTCGTCTGTACGCTCGAATCAATTAATCGCTCGCCACGCGTACCTGCTGTTCAAATTGATCCTGAACGAATGGTTTTGCGTCGCGTCGAACGGTGATTTTTCAGTGACGGAGAAAATTCAATGTCTGGGTACCCAAGAATTTTTTTATTTCACTTATAAAGATTATAACTTTTTTTGTCGCAATAATCATATTATTTTGTGATTAATACTCCCTCAATTACTTCAGTCTTACGCATACTTTTACGCATACATTAACGCTAATATCTAATCAATTCGTACCACGCTTTCGCAAAAATATCGCGGGGACATTTTTTCCCCAGATGACTCGTCGACGTAAAATCTTTTTAAATAAACATCCCACGAGAGACGCAAGATTCTCGTTATTTACGAGATACCATTGACGATCAACAGTCACGTTGATATCCTCGATAGGTAAAAATATCCTTATCGTGAGACCCGAACAGGCTCGCTCGACTACAACCCAACCCCCCCCCCCCCCCCCGCGATCTTTCGAAAATATTTTACGTCAGAAGGTACTGAGAAAATGATACGCTGTAGGCGGTCGTTCGATCTCGAGCGAGAAAAGGAACGTCTAATGAGCTTGCTCTTTGTCGCTGGGGTAGAAGTGGGTAGCGGTTCGCCGTTAGTCTGGACCCAAGGTTCCATTGGCCACTGGAAACTGAATTTCCGATAATTGCTTTCCGCGCCGCCTAAAATGATAATTAAATTTCTGGTCGCGCTATTACCCATGGCGTGCCATTGTCGTCGTAATGGCATTTCACGGAGCCGGTACGCAGGGAAGTCGTGGCTACATTTAAGGATGTTCTACAAACAACATCCGCCATCGCTCGATAATGAACAAAATGGGCAACGGTATGCGACGGTTCGAACACATACTGGCGAAACATTTAATTAATTGTCTGTTTAACGCAGACGCGACCAGCTCGTATCGCACGCGAGAGCAATACAATTGCTCCGCGTGTATACGCGTATTTACCAGGAACAGCTGCGTAATACGTCAGAAATTGCGACACGCGCGATTTCCACCGTCGGCGTACATACCCGCGTCGCTCTACATTCGCAAAAATGGCACGGGAATGCATTTTCGTTCCTGTACGCGAAAGAAACATCGATGTTCCTTGCGTTTCCGTGCACGCGACGCTAATCAAGATTTATGTAACGCCCAAAGAGACCCGACGCGAAAGAATCATTTATATTTCAATATCGCGAACCATCGGCGTTGTACGCTGTTACGGGTTTTGCGGAAAATTCGCGGATACGGTTGCTTTAATCGTAACGTCGTTGCGTAATATTTTATACCATGTTTCCGGGTGACGTCTATAATATTGCTCGTACGGAAAAAAGAAAGATAAAAAAAAGAAATCGGGCTCGTTCAACGTGGGCGGGATGAATTGGACGTAGTCAAGGATCGTTAGATCTCAGTGGGACAAGTGATTTCCAAGTGGAAGGAAGAAAATTCACTCGGCGAACCGTATAAAATGTTTAGTACGAGCGATCGGGTTCTTCTAGAAACTGCTGCTGGTAGGATAAGGGTCGCGCACCCTCCTACGGGGGCTGTACATTGTTGTTATTGTCCAACAGCTTATCGATTTGTCGCCGGTGGTCCTTTCCCATTATATACATTACATATATATATATATATATATATGTCTCTCCCGTATACACTTGACGCGCATATAAACGGCTATTCTCTCGTGTACATTACTCGTCATAGAGAACCGCGGCATTCCCTCTTAAGGGCGTTGGATACCCTGAGCAAAACCCGTGCGTGACTTCAGCGACGGGTGGCGGACAATATGCGAACTACAGGCGCTTGAGGGGAGTAGTGTCCCCACTTTGCTCTTACGCGTCGAAGTCCCCCCGGCCCGCTGTACCCCTTACGTCCCGCTCGGGCCCACCGACAGAGTCAGATACGCACGCACACCTACAGAAACCATTCGCTACTCCGGTGCATTTCATGTCAATGAAACACGTGTTACCAGCTGTCATTCTCTGATCCATTTCAGTTACGAATAAGCACCGTTTTGATTTTGGTAATCATTTCTGTTGTGACTAACAATATAGGATTACAATTCGATAACTAGTATCAAAATGGTATAATTTATACAATTTGACCATGACTGAAAAATCACGTAAAAATGTGAATCCATATAATATAATGGTAGGTATGTATATGGATCAACTGTCATTGCATTGCATACGAAACTCAAGAACTCTGACATAATAGAACAAATTAGAATCAAAGAGGTATCGAATAAAGCGATAGTAGCTCTTTGCAAGTTGGTGACATTTTCCGAATTGTCAAACACTGCCCAGATTTCACCATGTGGAGGTCGCTATTTTTGAAATCCAAAGTCAGAACTAGCGCGAAATACACCCGTCGGTGTGTTTTCCTTCGCACTTGTTCAAGGCCCCTTGAGAAGTGCCGGGACCCTGTGGATTTCGGTAGGCCTTGTTTATACCCGCAACGGCTAGGCACGGCTAGACGTTGGAGTTCTTTGAATTTTGACTGCACGAGAAGGAGTGACCGCGACGGAGCGAGGGAGGAAGAGAGAAGGTCTTTTATGTGGCGAAAATCGGGGTTCGTCCAACGTCTAGCGGTCCCCGGTATAAGCAGGTATAAGTGAGGCCTGCCGAAATGTACGAAATGTACGTGCTACCTTTCTCGGTTATAGAATGCTACGGTCATCGAATGCACGATATGACATTGTTACGGCGTAAAGTAACGTATACCTGTTCGATTACCCCTTTTATCTGAATGTAAGTCACCGGGATTTTGTCACTACGTTGGGAAAACCTAGGATTTTAGACTTCTCAACAATGACAAACACAAGAGTAACGTGAAATCTGGGACGTACTTGTTTCACATATTGTTACAATGTTATTGTAACAGTATTATTCTTTAATTATTCACGTGTTTCGTGAGAACTTATGTATGTATGTCTAACTTTCTTAAAAAAATTTTGGTTTAATTTTTTTTCCCGTAATAGGAAAGATTGACAGAATAAAAATTGAATGTTTATTTGACGATCAATCTGACCGTGGATTATATCTGCGAACCAGATATAATTACCCCTCGCTGTGACTTCACGGCGGCGCGCCGCTGAAGGCAGTGCATGGATTTACGTTATAAATTCTCCAACCCGTGTTAGATATCCGATTTGGATAATTAATGGCTCTTTTGATAGATAAAAGATGAATATACAATCGTTATCGTTCAGAATTTCTGTAAATGGCTTTTTTCTGTTCCGGAAAATGTTTTTAAACTTTTTAACGCTCTTTTCTCCACGAAGATTACATTTTTCCAAAATTCTAAAATATCATGCGCATTCCTTCATGTTTTATCTTTCAAATGAGTCCTTGATCATCGAAATTGGTCAAGAAGCATTCTATGGGAAACGCAGAGCGTTATACCCTTACGATACATTGCGTGGTGGAGACGGGACGGAAAGTCAAAAAGGCCCGAGCGGCTCGAGTTGGCTTATTCGCATGAGTTTAGAATGGATCAGAGTTGTGTGCCGTCGGTGTGATTTTCCGCTGTAACGGTAAACACCTATACATTGACCGCACGCCTAGCCAACTTACACGCACACCAGCTCATGCTTGTGCGTTAGGTTCGTAGTGGGGGAAGGAGTTTCGGCTCTTCTGCCGCTAAAATTGGGGTCGCTAGCAGATGCAGAATATTTTTCAGGATTTTTCACGAAAATGGGCGAAAACACGCATTAGCTCGTCGGATGCACAGGTCGTAATTCTCGACCGATTTTTATGAACAATAGCTCGTTTGAAAGATAAAGGATGATCCATGCGTTGTCGAGAAGCCGAATTTTGATAAAAAATTTCTTTCCATGCGTAAAATTGTCTTGAACTTTAGCAATTTTTTGAATCACTATTTGTTGATAAAAAAAAGGTTTTATCAAAATTCGGCTTCTCGACAACGCATGGATCATCCTTTATCTTTCAAACGAGCTATTGTTCATCAAAATCGGTCAACAATTGTGGCCTGTGCATTCGACGGCGTAAACCCTTCCAAAACGGGGGGGTATCCAACGCCCTTAATGGTTCAAAATGCAATGCGACCAGCTGGCGTTGTAACTATGCCTCCGATTGTAATTGGAGAGAGATAGGTGCAATGTGCATGACGGGGGAATTGTTTCGGTCGCTCGGGGAATTTTCGTTTATATGTACGGCAGAGTCGTCGGATATGGAGCATTCGCGTAATAATGGAATACAGTGATATATTTCAAATATCGCGCGATAGAACGTTGATCATCCCGCCATATCCCCGTGGACGATTAATTTCCAACGAATCGCGAAACTATTTCCGCTGCGTACTGGCGGGAGCGACTTAATAACATGACTTAATAACTGTCCGGATAATTGAGATTGTACCGTAATTGGCAGCATCTGAAATATTCCCAGTATCGTAGCGCCAGTTGTTGATGGCCGAGCGTTCGTTATCGAGTGCCGTTTTGTTTCAGTCGTCTGGGTAGATTCCTCGGCGCGTATACTCGTTAATTTGCTTTGAACGTTTATTCGGTATCGTCGTTTTGAATTATGGGATGACATGTAAACGGATAGGCAAGACACGTGTGCACGCGATGCACGAGTGGAAGCTCGAAACGATAGGGAATGCCGCAACGCGCAATAAGAACACATTTTGTATTCGGTAAAGAAACTTTCTCGGTGACACTCAGCTTTTCCACCGTGTCGCGATCATTTTACGTTCTTTTATAATTTTATTCATATCAGTTTTGTATCCCGAGCAGCTTGGGACGATCTTAGTACCGACGTGTAAACGTTATTGACAAAAGTAACTTTCTATATCCGAATACTTTTTTTGATCATATTGTTTATCCTTCGGAAATATGTTTACAATGGCAAACATTCGCGCAGCCGATGATTTTAAATATCTCCCACCGCGACACGCTGTCTATAGAATGTTATCTGTCCCCCTTTCTCTCTCGTGCTCGCCCGTGCGACGAGTATTCTTTTATTTATTTCACCTTCATTATCGAGTCTGATTCGGCAAGCGTTCACTTTTATTATCGCCGATACCCACGGCACTCATTTAACTCACCGTCCTTCGAGCCGCCAGGAGAAAAGTTGAATGGCTGCGGGAACGAGTTGGGAAACGCGGTGGACGAGTTTCCAGCGGAATTCGGTTAGTCGCGAGTGTGGGTGCGCTGACAAATACTGCAGAGTGATTACTGGTACACGATAATTTGGCAAAACGCATTTACTTGCGCGCGCGCGCACACAATGATTACCGAAGACTCGATTTACAATAGTTACCGCGCGTGTTGGTTTATAGCGTAAGCTGTACACATTGATTTACGATGATTATACATAATTTTGCTACAGACGCGATAGGATTGAAGCTAAACCGATTTCGAAGTACGAGCGGTAATTAATACCATTGATCGTAACGAGATTAAGTATTCATTACTGCATAATTAAAATTCCCATTAACGCACACTCCGCATTTTATCGAAGATACAACCGTTTTCAGCTAGGAAATGACGTCCGAAACGTTGAAAGTTTAACGATATATTCAATTGTCTCATCGCGTAACTTTACAATCAATTTTCAATAGTTCTAACGCTTCGAAAACTTAATAATCATAGTTTTAAGGCGTCCTCGTATTTTTGATACCTCCGAAGCGAAGCAATTAACATCGTCTATTCGATCGCCGATAGCACGCAACTTTGACTCGAACGATCATTTATAACTTTCCCCGATCGAACCTCTCTGGCTAGATTCAATTTCAAACTTACCGCCAACCGACCGGCGGCGCCGAACGCGCCATTCCCATTGGCCGACCAATCGCACGGCCGGCACGACGGCGACGATCGTAAGCGCCGCATGGCGGCGCCACCGATTGGCGGCTATCACGCAACCGACGGCGCGCACATCGCCGCGCATCGACGGAACAGAGCGAGACCGGACGAAGGAGGGAAGGAGTAGGCAGACTCGTTCGCGTTCCGCCGAGGTGGTGCAGTTTTCCAGTGTCGCGTAGAGTGTAGTGTTTTTCTTCCTTTCCCCTCGTTTCCGTGCGTCGAGTGTTGTGTGCGTCGATGAGAGGGCGATCCGGAGCCATCCCCGATGACTAAGGAGCGCGTCTAGGTAATTAATTGATCTCCCATCAGGCCGCGCCCCATTAAAATACGTTAGATCGCTGAACGACGCTTCGGAGGCGAGGAACGAGAGCCCCACGGTGCGCCACCATAGCGCACGCACGCCGCGCCGGCGTTATTACGGGCCCTCTCCGTTCACCTTTTCACGGCGAATATCGTCCGGTAGAATACGCGCGTCGTGATAATACCGTGATCCCGCTGTCGTTTGCGCCAACGATAGTCACTTTTTTCGCACTTACGAACGCGCGTATCGCGTAGAAATATCGTGCGCAAGGTGTGCGAGAATACGAGTGAGAGAGAGAGGGAGAGAGAGGAAAAAAAAGAGCGATACCGGGAGAAGAGAGGAGGCGATTCGCAGCAGCGTGGTGTGACGCCGCGTCAATGTCGGGTTGGTAGGAAAGAATAATCGTTTCGCGGCGCGAGAAGGTCGGTGAGAAGAGATTCGAAGCTCCGCGATCGGTTCTCTCGTTACACGCGCGCGCGCGTGAGTGTGTGTGTGTGTGTGTGAAGACCGTGTGGTACGTAGATACGAAAACAATGGTGCATGGGGCTAATCTTATCGTCGGCGCTCTCTCAACAGTGGCAGTGAATAAGCAGTGTTTTTTTTTTTCCGTCACTCTCCATCCTTGTATATCTCGTGACTTCTTTCCCTTTTCCCCCGTTGTACGTTACGTAGCGTGGTACGATAATTCGCGATGGATGCGTAGTTTCCGAAGCTCGGTAGGCGAGAAATATATTTATAAACTTGCATAGATGCGAGTACAACGAGGAAAGATGGGAAGCTCGTGGTGGCAAATCGAACGATCGGTTCTTTTTCCCCTACTCCGGATATTAACGAAAGAGGGAGCGAAAGGGAGATAGAAGAGAGACGGTGAGGGAGGGGGGTGAGAGGGAGAGAGAGAGAATGAGTGTACGTTTGGCTTGGGTTCTATGTGCGAGTGTGCAAGAGAGTCGGGGGCATTCTAGCCACGCGATGGATTTTCTGTCGCGACTGTACCGCTTCTGGTCGTCGACTTGTATCTACGTACCTTTTTCCACGCACTCGATGCGCGCCATTTATATTACCGCGTGCTACTGTCTTCGGGACAATAGTGTTTTTCGATTCCGTGACCCTTGAACGTCGGAAGTGCGAGATCCGTGTAATAAGAAGAAAAGAAAAAAACTCGACTGGGTTCGCGATGCCAAGTAATATACCTCACATTTACGGGAATATTTTCTTCCAAATAGTCTACCGACGAGGAATGTGCGCGGTAACCTTCGCTTTGCAAGAAAAACAAATCCTGTTTCCGTCTTTCTTGCAACGCCGAGTCTATGATACGCGTATTATTTTCGTTTCTAATATAACCTACTCCGTAGTTTCCCGTTATTCGGATATTTTCGTGATACTTGGGAATTTTAATTAATTCCGTTGTACATGGATTTTTCAGAAATTTTGTACAAATGCAGGTAAATAAATGCGGAGAATTTTTAACGCGGAAAAGACAGATGGTCGCGAAGCTTACCCACATTCAACACCTGATTATCCGCGCGTGAATTTTCTAGTTTGAACATTATACTCGTATCCGGCAGCGATACATTTCTATTATTTGTTCGCCGTGCGATCTTTTTTCGTCGGGAAATCCGGGTAATCGGGAGCCGGCGAAGTATATATTCGAATCTCATCAGAACTTTCTCAATTTGCCCCGTAGTTGACGATTTCGTTTTTGCGTTCTATCGCGTCTTCTCTCGTACCACGGAATCTTCTCCCGGACTGGTGAACAATAAAACGTCGAACAACAAGATCGAGTTACAGTTATCAGTTTTCCCACCGCTATTTTTTACCGGACAAACGACACACGAATTACGTTTGTTTAACCGATGTAATTATGGTTCTTTCGGAATTCGCGGACGAGATACATTTATGGAAAAGCCGGTTTGCTCGTTATATAAAGACCCCGCGTGTTTGTGGCGCGAACACGGTGGTAGGTGAAAGAGAAAATTTCACGCGCGAATTACCGATCAATTTGCTGGTGGCCGCGAGGTGGTATCGAAGCTCCAGTTTTTCCTTCCGTTTCACGAAAACACATTTTTTCCCCGCGGCGCGAAAAATGTCGCGTTAACGCGACGCCCGTTCGCCAATCGCGTTTCGTTCGTTCTCGGGCATGATTCACATGGCGGACGAGAAACACTTAAATTGACAAATCGCGTTGATGGGGGCACACCGGATCGCACGAATTACGGATGAATCGTGATTGCCAGAACGATCGTTATCATTATGCAATCGTCGGCGCGACGACCCGAACGCCTTTGAAGAACTTTGTTTACGATTAACCGGGAAACGGTGGGGCGTTGCAACGGACGATTTGTGAGTTAAACGATTGGGGCAGTGCTGTCGCGAAGTTCCACGTACACGCACGCAGAAACGCGCACCCGTATAACGGAACACAGATTGCACTAAATTCCACAGTCCAATTGCATTGCGGACAGCAGCAGAGCGAAACGGTTGCAGTCGCCAGTACATAGACGCGTGGTAGATTAGAAAGACAGGGAAGGCTAAATATAGTACGTTCGCGATAATCGAGCTTTTGAATTGCATTTTCGATATGTCTCGCGGCCGTTGTCTTGTCGCGATGGTAATCGTGATCGGCGGCGTTAGGAGAGAGGACGTGGTACGAAAGATTGCTCGAGTCCGAGCTGAATTTCGGTTAAACGGGCGTTTTGTATTTAAATAACGATATTTTGAGGAGGATTGGAAACAGACCCTCGCGAGACTAGACACAGTTGAATATAATACATTTGTGTAATCGAGCTTTCAAATTGCGATTTACATATTTCGCAATTTAACGAAAGGTCCTCTGACCGAATGTAACGCGCATACATTAATTACTTGAAATAAAGCTCGGAATACCTCGCCGCTGTAATGTTCGCACGATCGTCGGGATAATTTCTGTTCACCTGTGCCCGATTAGAAATATTGGAAATACCACGTTTTGCGTGTTTACGCCGAATGAGCTTGTATCTTTGAATTAGCGTGTTTCGAATTATAATATCGCGATACGAATACTTTTATCGATTCGTAGAACAGGTAACGGTGGCAAATATAATACGTTCGACTCTCGAGTGTCCCAATCGTACCACATTTGACATCGATGTCATGTTAATCTCGTTACACCACCTGCAACGTACTTAGATAATTGAGATTAGAATAAGGGGTTTTATTTGTTGCGCAATGATCTCTGTGCGCCGCTTTATCAATTACGTACGAATGCTTTAAACGGGTCGTTAAATCCTCCTTTGATTAATTTGGAGTACAGTATGCAATTCAATTAAAAAATGTCTCCTTTCCGAGCAGTGACTTCTTTGTGCGCGGATAACGGCCCTACGTGGTTTCCAACGGAGTCATTTGATAATCTGCAAAAACGGGCTTTATCGGAATTTATCGGAATACGATAAAGATAAAAGCAACGTCCGTCTTTCGATTGAAATTAAAGCAACGTGAATTCGTATGAGCTTGTCGATAATCCTGTCCGATACGAATATCCGTGGAAAATTTAGACATCCTTTGACGAATTTTGATCTTTCTTTTATCGTGTTAAAGTGGAATAGAATACAGATTTCTTTTTGATAATCCTAATGCTGTTTTATATTTTACATACAATAATTAATTGGTGCAAGTATTAAATACCGCTGCTACGTTTAATCTTTCGATTTTCTGTTTTTTTTTTTATTCTAGAAACTAGCTTCATTTAACCTCAACGGATTTAATTCGAAAATATTTCAGAAATGGAACGATTATTAAAAAAAAAAAAATAGCGGTTAATGTGAAATTTACGATTATTTATTCAATTGCTATGCAAATTCTTGAAAAAAGTTTCTTTACAAAACTGTCTAGACGTATCGAAGTTAATTCGGTCTTCCCTCCGTTAAAATCATTTAATAATGTCACTTGAGTAGGATTAACTATAAAACAAGTTATAATTCAGGGTGCATTAGGTGTCAAATTTAATTCAGCAATTTTGCGGCGTTTCTATCGGTGCGACGTACCGTGATATCACTCGAACATTTACCCACCCTGAGAAGCGCATAAATATGTATGGATGAAAGTTATTCTGCATCGTATTACAGCTTCCAATATCGCCTATGCTCTTGCTCAAACAGCGTTTTAGTTGGGATAAAATTTGGCAATTAAACGAGAGAAGGCCAGACACGTGGGAAGGGAAATTGAACTGCATCGTTTACAAATATTAACTCCACGTTTTCTGCAATACCAAGTGAACTGTATTTCATTTCAACAATTCTTTTCGCCTCCGCGTATGATGGACGGGCCAGAGTAAATATTGAATGGAACCGATGCCCCTAGTAGTATTGCAGTATTATTCAGCGAAAACAAAAAAAAGTTTGTACTGCGAGCGTCAAAAATGCAGATGCACCCGACCGATCAATATCAGACAAATAAGCGTGGCCAAGATAAAACGCCTGCCAGTGCGCGCGTAGCGTACGCGACTTTCTTTCGCGAAACAAAGTGCATTACTACGTGTACGACATGCAGCGCAGAAATGCAACGCGCGAGTTAGCGTTCGTAAGGCTGCTTTCACACCGAGTGTGGGAATTTAAATAAAATGCAAGTGCAGTGCGGGGAAGGAATGCGAATTACTGAGAACGTTAATTAATAATTACTTTCAGTAACTTTCGCGTCGTTAGCTTTTGTATCTAATTAGAATTAATTGAAAATTGTAATGCGTGGCGATAAGAAAATTGTGGGTAGGAACAGCGGGATACCGTTGTATCTAAACCAAGTTTATCGCGCTTGAAAAGTTTTTGGATTCTACGAAATTTGTGCACGTTCAGTTTGCGCGGAAGTGATGTAACTTTAAAATCTATTAGAACATGACACTTCAAATATACGATACTCTGGCTAAATTCCTGGTAGTCAGCTCGATGTTCCTCCATCTGGAAAATTCATGTTTTATTAATCTTGAATTTATATTATAAATAATTTAACTTTAAGATCCACAAAATCCAAGTCAATTTCACGATAGTAGAATCTTTCCCAATAAATTTGATTAACCTTCATTACTCTACGCGTACTCAAATATTTGATAATCCACAGATTTTCTTGTTCGAAGAACTCTCGCCTCGTTAACGCAACTTCTTCTGTCTGTTTTGTCATTGGAATTACAGCGAGTCCAATTGAATTCGATTCTGTCGGTGTGATCGTGGCCTAAGAAATCGAGGCAAGAAACCCGTCTGGCATATTCTCGAGAGGCCCCTCATTGAGAAAGGGGCGTACCGATACGCCGGAGGGGCCCCCCACTTGGATTCTTTCGAAGAATGGTACCAAGTATTCCGAACTTCGCAGTAGGCACATTTCTCCGCAGTCTATCGATTCACTGGACTAGCGACTGTAATTAACATTATCGCCCTCGAAGAATAATGCCGTGGAATGCGCCACGATCGCGGAATTCCGCTGTTTTCCTGCCGCTCGGAGTAATTTCGTCCACGACGCGCGTGAATGAAGCAGCTTGCGAATCTCAAGAATGAAGCTTCAACGTTGCTTTGCTTCTTTTATTTTTAATGAATTGAAACAAATAATAGCTTAGATGTAATTTCAGAAATACAAATTTATTCGCTTCCGTCAGAATTTATGGAATAGAAATTTGAAATAATACTTTAATACAAGGTTCTCCGTTTTCCGTCGAATTAAAATAATTGTTCTATTCTTTGCAGTTTTTAGATATATATTCTAATTTTGTTTTCAAACAATTATTTCCATGCTATTTTGTATTTTTTATATTTCACAGTACTCGACGCTGTTGCCAGGTTATCTCGCAAATGTACCTAGTTGGTTTCGAATAGTGTAAAATTTGTTGCACGCAACTCCGCGACCTACCGAACAACTAATGAACTATTATTAATACGTATTAATGAACGCGGTCACATTATTTAAACGCGAAATACCCGGACTACATTAAACATCGTACTCGCAATTGGCAGTAGCTGCGCCGGAGAGTAGTTAAAGTTATTAAGCGTTTCGGCTAAAATTGGAATTATAACGAATTCCGACACGCGCAAATGTCGCTTCAATCCCGACATTCTCGACGATGTTTAAACCGCATAAACGTGTCACGAAATAAAGCAAGTATGAAGCGGCCGAGGGGTTAAAAAAAAAAAACACCGAGAGGCACATTTATCTTTGGAACGACCGTAAACGGACAATTCTTTCCGTTTCACGGCAAATTTCATTCTTCGCGCTTCTATTACACGAAAGTGGCCGGATACTAATGAGTTCGCGATTAAATTAACCGCGAACACCGGAGGGTCGGAATTCGAACAATTGTATTCCGTTATATGAAAGTATAATGCCGGGGGAATGCGCGAGTTTCTGTCGTCTTAAGTCACGTTGATTGCACTTTTAGGTGTTTACTCGGCTGACCTAAAAGCTTAATGCGCGGAAGCCATATCTGGGAGTATTAAACATCAGTTTCTTCGAATAGAAATAGCATTTCGTGCCTAAGAATGCTTTTCTACCTTGCTTTTCTTCGCTTGGCCGTTTATTCGTAAGCCGATTTTCCGGAAACGGAGGTCATCAATTATGAGTCATAATCCTGCCGAATGGTGCGCGTCGTTGAAAACTCATTTGGCCCGCACAACCGATCGTTCTCCATGAGTTTCTCCGGCGAAAGAAAGTCGCGCGTATGCGTATATATCGTGCACGTGTCGTCTACGACGAGGAAATAATCGCAGACAACGAAAGATACGGTTAATGTTATTCGCGCGCATTGAACGGACCGTTAATCACCTTCTTGTACGGTACAAAGATTATTTTCGATTATGGCGCTTATCCTTGGGCAAATAATAGAAATTTCTCCCGAGTTGACAAACGTGAACGCGAGATAGCTCGCTGGACATTTTATCGCGTTTACCCGTAGTTGAATAAATTATACTATATTGTAGCGACGGTAGCGGTTGTCGCGAAACATAATTTCAGTGGCCCCGATAAATAACAAATGAAAATGAAAGAGCGTAATCACAGAGTGGGATGAAAATACGAAACAATAATTCCCCTGCGGGATGGTAATGCGTGCCTTCGTGTACATTTAAAATTCCCCAAACCTCACAATTTTCACCGAAAAATGGTGTTCGGTAAAAGCTGCAGAAATAATCGTAACGATAACATTTATCGGCAAACGGAATGGCGGGTAACGCACTGGGACTCGTAATAGTTGCCCGATCGTCGTTGAAATATACATAGCCAATTTAAAATCCAACGAACCGCGCAAATTTCCTCGAAAGTTGAAATCTCCGTCGGAAATATCCGATGAGACCGGAAACCTCGTCTCCCGTAGATTACGGCCGCCGTTTATTACTAGTTTCATGACCCGGTAACTCTTTTGATTTCAGTGCAAGGACCGAGCATACCTGGGAGCGTTTGAGAAGCACGTCCCCCGAGACCCCTCCAGCCAAAATCACTCGCCTTACCTCTCCCCTGTCCTCCTTATCCTCCTCCACACCCTTTCCCTCCGCAAATCTCGAGAAGATCTCCTATCGTAATCACAGAATCCGTGACCTCACCATGGACGGCATGGACAAGCCAGCATTGAACGACGATCCGTCGGTCACCCTGACCATCCGCTTGATTATGCAGGGCAAGGTAAATATCGCCATGCGTCACCCCGTTGCATCATTGATTGCATTATTCTGTATTATTGATTATTGAATATTGATTGATCCGAACGCATTCCGTTTAACGCCCCAAGCGATGCATTTAAGGGAAGAATATGACGATAAGTCGACTTGATATCATATCCGACTTGATTATGGTAGTTTGTCAGAGAAATTCCCAAATTGTCTCTGGGGAAAATAAAAGAGTCATTTGTAATATTAGCTTTTTACAAGGATTTTTATGTCCTAATTGTACGCGCATCTCGATCTTTTCAATTAAGTTGGAGGCGATCGAATTTCGCCCCGAGATGATGATAATCGTTTGTTTTGAAATTATAACCCGTGATTATAATAAGCAACGAAGGTTCGCAGTTAATTGATCCACTCGTATTTATAACTTATAAACAAAATGGCTACGATCAAAGACATCGAATAACGTTCCGTAACCTGTGACAAAAGATACCGAGCGATCGAATTTCGTTTTACTACGAATAGCAGAAATTGCAGTTTCTCGATTTCCTACCTCATTCCGCCAAACTCCCTCGATTTATCACAGTCGAGTCTTACTCGCTCGAGGTATCTTTGACGGAAATACCATCTCCTTCGACGTCGGGAATAAAAACGCTAATCGTCGAAGTCTCTTCGGTACGAGGATAGTATCATCTTGGCTCGCATCACCGTTGTAAATTTAAGTCGCGTCGTTTGCCGATCCGTTCCCCGCGCTTACACTGTGTTTGCTTTTGACCATTATTGCGGAATATTTATGAGGCACGTTTACTTCCCCTTTTCGTCACATTGTGCCTCGTTCGGCCCTTTGACACGATCCAAGAATCCTCCACCCGGAAGGCAAACTTTGCTGTCTCTGTTTATGAACCCCTCCCGAGTTCAAAGGCACCGTAAAACTGCAGTTAACTTCGTCATCTTCGATTTGCTTGGGTGTAAGTTTCTACCGGCGGTATCTTTATTTCCCCCTCAATTTCACTCGCGACGAAAATATTTTGCAGTTTGTTTTCTTCCCCGCTCCCTCGTATTTCCGTTACTTGGGGTTTGAACGGTGTATTCCGGATTAAACGTGGAATAGGAACGATAACGCCGGGCGGTCCGAGGACGCGAAATTATAGAATAGATATATTTAAGCCAGGGCGCTCATAGTCGTGCCGATGTAGGAAAACCAGGAACTCGGGTCGAAAGAGCAAACTCGTGTCGATGCCGTCGAAAATAAAATAAAATCGTGAATCAGAGCCACGACGCTCTTCTTGGCACACGTGCTAACCGATTTATTATTGACTCGGGTCATGGATACGCAGGCGAGCGATCTCCATGCGCTCAAAAAAAAAAATAAAACAAGTCGGTGTAACTTCCGTTGCTTCATTTTGAGCCTAATCCGTCCGCGCAAATAGAAAACGGTTGTAGGTAAAAAATTCATGTTTCGGTAAATCGTTATCATTACGCGGACGAGTGATCCTCTTGCGCGTAGAAATAATCTGCGTGAACATTGTTAATACGTGGGTATCGTTGTACAATTAATTATTATTATTATTTATAACAGAATCATTTCCAATAATAATCTAACAAGGACACAATTCATAAATGACTATATTTCGCTCGTACTACGAAACGAGCGTGACACAAAAGAAAAAAATGCTAAGCCGTATCAAAGGTTGTTCGGAGCCCGGAAATTGAGACACCCCTTCCGTTACTCCTTGCTTACGCGATATCATCGACGTCCTCGTACAAAAGTGCAGCAGCAGCTGTAAAACGAGACGACGAGAAAAGAAAGAAAAAAAAAGAAGAGAGAGAGAGAGAGAGATAGAATAGAGCGAAGGCTCACCGCCGCACGAGGCAAACAGCGCGTCTCAAAACACACGATCCGCAAAGAGTCCAAGGCACTGCCAAGAATTCGAACTACCTACTACGCTCTTTCGCAAAAGATTCGATACTACGGCCCGTATCTATTTTGCGTTCTCCGAGTAAACGCGTTGCGACGATTCGTTCAAAGTTGGACGATCTCCCCACGCGCATGTTCACGTTGAAACCTTTGACCGTCGCGTCGACGATGCAAAAAGCGCACGACCGAAACTATCTCGTCGATTTTACGACCATTTGCATCGCAATGCGCCGTGTCAAAGTTCGCTAGCTCGCTCGCCCCCTTCCTCCTTCTCCCCGTCATTGCTTTTGAACCCGTGGAAGTACACCGTGCACCTCCAGGTTCGCCCGAACTCACGATCAATTATCGTACCAGCATAGCTCGCCCGTAGCACGAGTAATTAATGTCCGCCGTCTTAGTAATTAATTGTTCTAGGCAGACGTCGAACAACGCGCGTGGTGTGCCCCTGTTTCCCGTGGAGCACATCTTTTTGCCTGCGCTCATCGTACGGATACATACTCTCTCTCTCTCTCGTCGCCCAGCTTCTCTCGATGGATCGTCGTCGGTTGGCCTCGGATAGACACAGAGAGACCCGCAAGCACGTACATACACACCGCCACGTTTCGCTCGAACAGACCTTACGGTCGGCGCATACAAGCGCGTATTACCCGGCGTACGTGTACACGTGCCCCCTCCCCCCTACGCGAGCGGTAGTCGCGGCGTGCACACAGTCTCCCTTTCTCTCTCGCCGACGTCGGTTCGTGCTGAAGTGCAGCGCGGAAATTATAGCACGTTTCTGCATATCTGAATGATGCTCCGCTCCATAGGGCTCTTTCCGGGGATGGTTCGACTCCCTTTATCCTATCGGTGCGCGGTCCCCTTCCACGAACGCGCAAACCCTCTTGCAGGGTTTCCCTCTCGCGTCCCCTTCCCCTTTCTCGCACCCCTTTCCTCGTTCGATGCTTTTCCCTACCTGGAACCTATGATCGGGTGTCGTCTCCCCCTCCACTGTCCTCGCGGCTTCCCCCAGTGGCCTTCGCCGCTTCTCTCGGCTCCGGGGAAGTACTTCCATGACAAATCTCGTTACACTCACGTTTTTATGCACCGATGACGACGACGACTATGACGACTACGACGATGGCGTCGTTGATGGGGCTTCCCTGCTACGCCATCGTTTCCTTTCTTCTACGCGCGTCTCCTTTTTCCTACCCCCCTCTCTCTCTCGCTCTCTCTCTCTCTACGTCTCTGTCTTTTAAACCGCGGGAAGTTAAACGACGGCATTCTCTCGGTTTTTGTTTTGGATGAGGGTTTCACGCGTGAGGATCTTCTGTGTTTTACGCGGACGTAGGGTGAAATTGTACCGTTGGCACTGAGGGATCCTTGCGGTTGGCATTGTGGTAAAACTCTTCGGTAGAACACATTCTTCGGTGCAAACCATTATTTGCATTTTCGTTGTATTATCACCGCAGAGGGAACGGTTCTAAATTCTTGGTAGCTGGTAACATTCCAGTTGAATACGCGACGCGACTATTTTATCCAAAGATTTCTTTGTCCAGGCGAGAGAAAATATGTGTCAGTTTTGTATCGTAAGGAGGCTACGAAATTAATTTTCCACGCTGCGGAAAATTTCTCTGTATAAATAAATATTTCGTACCACCGCATTTGCCAGAATCATCGAGTATATCCATCAACCCAATTAAATTCCTATTCTGACTTACAAACAATGCGTCTCGGAGTGAACTTGAAGGGAGCTCACGTTGAAACTCGTGAGGCTTTATTAATTACGCGCCTCGCCCGTCTTTTTCGAGGTTGACGACGATGTCGCGCTCGCTCGTTATTGCAACATTATGTCTTTGGTAGCCGAGTAAACGGATACGCGGTGCAGGCTCTCTCTCTCTCGCACGCGAAATAAATACGGCTGGCCGCGTTTTTGGCCGGAGAAGCATTATGTCTGCGAGGGAGAGTATGCGCCTAGAGTAAAGACTGGACAGTGGCCAGGGCCAGCGGCCAATCGGTTCGGTCCATTGCGAATTATCATGATTCCATTATCCTCTCAATGGCATGCGAACCTTCGGGCAAAAGTGTTTTTCCCGGTGCATTCCTCCGTGCCTCTTTCGTTCTACTCGCTTCCTCTTTCTCTCTCTCTCTCTCTCTCTCTCTCTCTCTCTCTCTCTCTCTCTCTATCTCCCCGGTGGACAAACAACGATTAAAACCACTCGCGAGAGAGGAAAAACATCGTTTACCCCGCGGCAATTGCCGCCCGCGACGAGGAAAACGGTGGAAAAATAGCTCGAGAAACGTTTGGTATATTGAACACGCGGCGGGCACGCGCGTATCGACGAGCCATGCAATTTATCAGCTTCCTCGGGTATGTCTCTTTAACCGACGGAGAAACGACGCGTATTGTGCAATGCTCTTCAGAGATCGGTTCTAGATACTTGATCTTTCTAGACCGAGACCCTACCAAAGAGAGTCACAATTACTTCATCCCTAGGCCAATAGTCGTCGTATTACCGAGGAACTGGTTCCGCCGAACGAGACGCTTCGCCGCGCCGTTCGAGCGAACGGACCTTCGCGTCCTTCGCCGCTGTGCTTCGAAGCTACGAGTAATTCAATGTTGTTCCAATTGAGATCGGTTACTCAACGTTATACCCGCGACAGCCTACCATTTATTCTGTTATACTTTTCTACTCGCAGGACTTCGATCATGGTATCGCGCCATTTCACGATCGTCGTCGATGGCGTGGCCGATGCTTCGTAGCAGTTACGGACAAATCGAATCGAAAAGTCTGCCTCCGGTCGATTCCGCTACATCTCTCCCCCTCCCTCCCCGCCCCCCGCGGTTTGTTTCCGCGGAACAATGTCACGGTCGTTTGTGCGAACTCCCGCCGTGTACGTGGTTGCACCGCCGCCGTCGTGGCATCGACATAAATATCTGGCAGAAATCCAAGTTGCACCTTATCTACCGCGTGACTCGACGCTGTCATTTCCATGTTTCCCTGCTTTTTCACCCACGTGCTATCGGGCCGCTTTGTAAACATTTCGCTTTCTGTCTCGCGGTCGAAGATATCTTCTAACCGTCGGCTGGAACAGTGAACGGTGGAAGGAGAGAGGAGTGGGGGTGGGGGGGAAACCGGGAGAGACCGGCCGACGTATCGCTCGCAATATCTTTTTTGGGGCTTTTGAGGAATTTTCTGGATTCCAGCGCGGGGGCTGGAGCGAAGCCAGGGACCACGGCCAACCGACCGGCCGTCCTCGCGGATCGTCTACGTCTGTTCGTCTAATAATTCAAAGGCGATCCAATTTTTGCCGTAGGCCCAGAAGTACCTACGATGACCCGGGTAGTTCGTCTTCTTCCGACTTCTATCCTTTTGCCCGGAAGATAAGAGGAGTTCTCTCTCTCTCTCTCTCTCTCTCTCTCTCTCGCTCTCTCTTCCGCTAGTTCTCCACTCTTGGTCGATAGCCCGTCGTCCGATCCTCGACGATCTCGTGAATCTCGCCTGGGTCGGTAGTGACCCCTCTAATTGGCCCTACGCCAGCACTTTTCTTCCCTCGTCTCCCTCGGTGTCTTCTTGTTCCAGCTATATTTGCTTCCAAGGAGATTCGTCGACGATGACGCGCTTGTCCAGTCCTGGTCTCCTCCTCCTTCTTGGTTACGGCCAAGGGGGAGGGACTCGCGATGATTTACGAAGGTTCGCGCCACCGTGAAATCCTTGCAACAGTTTATTTCGAATGAATAGCTCGGTGCAATTCCCGATGACTGGTCGTAACGAGGAAACGAAGGATACTCGAGCGCTCGCTAAAATGTACTCTCGCTTCTATGAACTTCTCGCGTCGCCGTCGGTACGGTAGCATTTTGCCGACGTTGGAACTTTGAATGCGTTTCTTTAAGTGCGTCGCGGGTGCGTGAAATACTGGTAGAGCCATTACGGAATAAACTGAGAGCTAATGGAACTAACGACCTTGTTTTGACGAAGATAACGTTACTTTGAATGATTTTCTGATTCATTCGTAATCGTTTCAATTTGTCATCTTTCGTATGGCCGAATGCTATCTAATTGCTTCCCTCGTGATTTACGTCGCGCGCTCCTAGTAAACCGTGTGCCAGGTGAAAATGGAGGAAAGAAATTGCGCTCGTTTGATGCTGCAGTTGCAACGATCGCGCTCGACAGATATGAGACCGAAATGCAGAAGCCAATTTCTTGTTTCGCGAAAAGTCAACGTGTCTTACGTTTCGAGGGGGGGATGAACTGTCAGAGGAACGAAGTGGAAATGGACTCCGCTTATGCGTGTGTATGGTTAGCCAGTCCTTTGAAATGTTGAGGTATTTCCAGAAACGGGTTGCCGTACAAAGAACGTAATGTAAAGTGGGCAATTAAATATACAAGCGGGTTCTCAAAGGAACCTAATAACTTTGGTGCTTTTTTCCGTTAAGACAGACTTTTCGCGAAATACATTCGAGTCGGGGAGGGGGGGGGGGGGGCATTTGTTTTTCTTTATGCCATTAATTTTACGGCGATTTGTATGAATACGGCGGGGATTAAATATGAAAGGATTTCATTTACATACTTTAGACGGTTTATTTTCTTGCTGAGCATTAAACGTGCAGATTTTCTTGTGTCCTGGCAGTAGTCGCGCGGAATAGAAAACAATCGATTTTTCCCCATCGTCGTATGCATAATACTTATTAAATTAGTCGTACCGGTGAGACTCGAAGCGGTTAAAGCGGTGATCAATTCCGTTTGCTTTTTCCGTTAAAACTTTTAGATTCCCGGATTCACAGATTTGCATGAGTTCGAAGCAGTCAACTAAACTACTACGGGTGTACAAATCGTACGAACAACTTTCCAACTTCCACGAATATTTGTTTCAATTAATTGTTGGTACTTGCCTCGATAGAAAAAAAGTTGCTTTTTACAGTGCAAGGAATTAAATTGCAGAGCTCGGATTCTTATTCGGTATTAATATACATATTACAATCTCGGCGTTTCGTTAATAAAATTCCATGTTAACTAGCGAGAATTTAATTTAAACTTCCCTCTTGTTTAAACTGATCTCGACGTTACAGCGCGCGAAAATTTCATTATTCTAATTTGATGGTACGTCAAAATAGCGTTTTCTAAACTAATTTGGCTCGGGTACAATCGACGACTGAAATGCGAAGAACGTACGTACGTTACAGCATACGCGAAATCCAGTTAGAAGCACAGAGATCCATATTACCAGCGAACTCTCCCAGCTATACATGGTAACGCAATTTAAATCTGACCACCCGAACGAAACGAAATCCATCTTTCTCGAAACATTTAAAAAAATTCAAAAGAAAAATCTTCGCCAGTCAAAGTTAATACCTATCGCGGGAGAAATATTCTATCCTCTTCCTCGAACCAAATCCCTCGCAGTTGGTAATATTTATCCGCTTCCAAAAGTGTCGATAGAGTTATGCGTACGACGTCACCCTGCGAGATAAATAAAATGCAATAAAGTAAACGCACCGATCCAGGTACTTTCCTCTCGATCCATCCCTCCCCCCCGTCGATTGAGAAATCAAGAATGTAGCGCGCGATACGTGGAGCGTTCGTGGCATCGTCTCGCGTGGAACGAGACGTTGGCATCTCGGCCGACTACCAGCCCGTGTGGGCATCAGCTAAGTTTAGAGGGAGCAGCAGCAGCACACGGGCGCATACCTGCTCGCCCAGAACTCTAAGCGGTGACATTATCGTGGGGTCAGAGCGGTGTCAGGAAAGATACGGGATCTGGCTGGACACCGGCTACTACTACTGCGCGGCGCGCAACTAATTATAGGTTCTGCCAACCGAATGTTCCCGTGTGCGGTCTTGCCACAGGTTCCGTGGGGTGCCGGGTACCTATTGCGGGAACTCTGATGCGCTACGGAATTAGGGTTACGAGCGGGTCGGATATAGGAAGGCATCGACGGGCCCGCGAGATTGATAATTACCTCGTTGATGACGTGGCCTGCGAATTCTTTTTGGGCCGCGTGTGGAATTAACGAGTTTCCCCAGACGGTACGATTATTTATGCGATTATCGGCGGGGAAGAGAACACGTGGATGGAGGCAGTGGAGAGGATTACGTAGGTTGAATTGTCGGTGTATCGATTGGACGACGGAAGGAGAACTCGAGGACCAATTTTCTCCACTGATACACGGGTCGTATTTGAATTACGAAGAAGCCGCGATTGCATCGCTAGAGTGACTTCTGGTCGGACACCGGTTACGTAGGCATGTGGAACTAATTATAGGTTTGCGTACCGAACTTCCCGTACATATTATTCCCGTAATTGGGTGCTATCAAACGATTACAAGCGTGTTCGCGTCACGAGGACAATGAGCGGTGCGCATCTACCGCGTCTGATGCATTTATTCCATTAGGATTTTCTTTTTTTTTTTTTTTTGGTTTTGTACGATCGATCGGCGATATCCTTCGTGCCGAATGTTTTTCACGCTGGCGTATCGTTTCGTCTCGCCTTTAAATTGGTTAAATGAGATCGCTGTTTTCTTTAGTCTCGAGCGGACAGTCGTCTTAAAAAGCAGTTTGCGTGGATTTCTTCTCGACTGGAAGAAAAAAAAAAAAGTAGAACGAGGCTGTAGGAAACGAAGGGGAACTTTGTTTACTTCGTTTTAGTGGTTTCATGAAAACGAGCGCTCTTGAAAGCAAAATCTAAATATTACGACTTCCGAGTGAATTCAAGAGCGGTTATCAATATTCCTCGCGTACGCGTAACGCAATAACACCTAATGCACGCTGCACCGAAGGTATTGTAAATTCGCTAATTCGTCGTAAGGCCATATGGAGCGCAACGAGTCTATGACTGCGAACCTGGTTGCATTTATGGCCGGTTACCGCGCCGTCCAGTTCCTGAGAGTACAGTAACTCATAAGCGCAATCAAGTGCGCGCTCGAAACTTTACGGTTTGCGTTGCGTTTACGTATCATAAAAGTTATGGGCCACTATGATACTAACGTTTATATCGTTCTCTGTTGCAGGAGGTCGGGAGCATCATTGGAAAGAAAGGAGAGATTGTCAAGAGGTTCCGGGAAGAGGTAAGGGCAATAAATATGCTGCTTTATTGTTTCTTGTATCTTGGAATGGTATTGCTCTATTCGCAGATAAATATGTCAACGTGGTGAAATAGTAACTTATCCCGTAACTTAATTTCACCGTACGCATCCCGATGTTTTGACTTATTCGGAAAAGTTTTGCGCGGGTATTTAAGTGTACTGTATTTAACTCTGGCACGCTAATCATTCGTCGATTCAACGAACACTGATACTTTTATACTGATTATTTTTACCATGCTTTTTATATAATTTAATTATTGAGTGAATATACCAATAAAAAAAAACAACAGTAAATTTAAGATATTTATATATCTACATTTTATACTATAGTTGTCGATTCGACGAATAGTTTCAAAAAAACTAAAAAAAAAAATAAGATTAGCGTTCTAGAGTTAAGAAAAATAATCCATCCGCTCATCAACTGCACGCTAGACGTAGAAAATTTCTTAGGAATTACTACATCTTTCGCATCACGCGCGATACGTTTCTTAACTCGAATGTTCGTTCATTTTCCAGTCCGGCGCTAAGATCAATATCTCCGATGGATCGTGCCCAGAGCGGATAGTGACTGTCACCGGTCCGACGAATTCTATCTTCAAGGCGTTCACGTTGATATGCAAGAAATTTGAGGAATGGTGCTCGCAGTTCCACGACATCCCGGGCGGCGGTGCCGGAGGCGGTGGCGGTGTACCAAGGCCGCCCATCACGCTCAGGCTGATCGTGCCTGCATCACAGTGCGGCTCCCTTATCGGCAAGGGTGGCTCGAAGATCAAGGAAATCCGCGAAGTGACTGGAGCGTCGATCCAGGTTGCCTCCGAGATGCTGCCCAATTCGACGGAACGTGCGGTCACTATATCGGGCACCAGCGAGGCTATTACGCAGTGCATATATCACATCTGCTGTGTTATGCTAGAGGTGCGTAGCCTGACGGTAGTTGACTCGCGTCCCTGGTCCTGACGACAGTTCGTTTTCTACGAGTCAAGCGAAACGCTTTGTCGCGTAATATCGCCGGGTTCTCGGGAAGTTTCTTCGCGTAATTTCAAACAACCAGTCAAAAAACTTAATTAATACGACTTTACGATTTAACGTTCTAGAGGCATAAACGCGGCGACATCGACGGGCCGCGCGGTCATTCGTTTTCAACTACAATAATCTTTCCGTTCGTAGACAGTTCGTTGATAAAGATAAGCGATCGTTCGATTCGTAAAGAATAATCAGTTTCTCGAACCGTCTCGCGGACCAGTGTGACGTTCGGGAAAAGAATATACCCGAGAGTCTCGAAGCGAGTCGAGAGTGACATCGGGCAGTGATTTCGCACTCGTGCGCGTCTTCTTTTCTGTTTCAGTCCCCTCCCAAAGGTGCCACGATCCCTTATCGCCCCAAACCCCAAGTTGGTGGGCCAGTGATCCTGGCTGGTGGGCAAGCCTACACCATCCAGGGTAATTACGCGGTGCCCGCCCACTCGGACGTAAGTACAGTATTGCCATTGCCCGCGCCCGCTGCCGGGCACACCCCGCCCTCGCTGAACACCCAAACTTTGACGACCTCGCCCTTCGCGGCCCACCCTTCCTCCTCGGCCTTCGCCGCTTCTCATGGGCATCCGCTCCTATCCACGGCCCACCTTACGACCCCACATCATCCTCTCCACCCCAGCCCCTTACACGCCAGCGTGGCAGGCCTCGCCGACCCCCTGCTGAAGAGTGGACACTTGCAGGCAGCCCTCCCGCCCGCACACCTCGTGGCAGACGCCGTAAGTCTTTTGTTTTTCGTGATCCACCCTGTCCCGTATCCCCTCGAGATACGACAACCAAGCCCCTTTGCCGGTACACACGCACACGTACCATACACACGGACACGCATAAGAACGCGACCACTTGCTCTCTCTCTCTCTCTCTCTTTCTCCACCCTCGATCACCGTTACGCCACGTGATCGATCTCCCTGTTACACGCACACTCCGTTTACCAGTCAAATTACACCTCGACGATCCGCGACGAATGGTGGAAATCCCGGACGCTCGTTTCAGATCGAACGCGAGGTAATGGGAGATCTTTAGAACGCGTTATACGTTCATTTCGTTGCCGACGATGAGGACGAGTTACCGAGTTTACTCGGTTCCGGTTGGTCGGCTGGAAACTCGTAATACTCGAGCAGAGTACAGATCTCTCTACCATATTCGAGTAACGCGAAGTACAGAGCTGTTAGAACTCACCGTCGAATCAATGCGACGCGTTACGACCAAAGCCACGGGATGGCTTAATGCATTCTAATCGATCTAATAGAATTCTAGTTTAATGGTCGATGGTATGTCACGTGTCTCAAGATTTACGGTACGAGTGCGGACCTAAAGTTGCGGTAGAAATCGTTAAAATGTCATTTTCCACTTAAAACGAAGTACAATTACACGGTTTCTAAAGAAATTCGCTTAACGGGAGAAACCTCTGCTTACCCGTTTCTCGAAGAAAAGAATATATATCGAAAGTGCAACGAAAGCCTTAGATTTTATTGTACTCGGTCACGTAACTTATTCCACTTGTAAATATTCTTACCAACTCTTTCTCCCTTTTGCCGACTTATCTAATTACTTTCTATTGTAACTTCGTTGCACCTAGAATTTTTAGGATGCAATTTCCACCAAACGGAGCGGCGTCGCGTAGAATGTTTATCCGCGTGTACCGGAATGCCCCCCCATTATTGTCTAGGCCACCTGGTCCCCGTTCCCATAAAACCCTTTTACTACCCTCTACCCTTGTCCACGTACATGCATCAGCACCCGGAACACCTTGGCTTTCTGCTCGGCAAACCCGTACAGTTTCGAGTGAATCGTCCAGAAAAACAAGATTTCCCGTAACGTCGAGCCTCTCTCGTGTTTTTATTCCGCGCAATAATCCTGCTCCGAGCGGGAGGACTACACCTTTTAGAAACGAACTCTAAACTGTACGCTACGCTAGTTCTTCGCTAATGACGTAACTTCGCGTTTTCCTCTTTAATTAATTACGATTTCACGTTCCATCTATCGTGGGGAAAAAAAAAAGAAATCGTCATCGTTAGGGACGTAACGGCACTCGCAATTGACTCGTCCGAGTATCGTCAAAGAATTTATTTATTCAGCTGTAACGATAATTAATTTTGCTAATTATACTTGGACTGTACGTTCCTTCTCGGTGAATCATATACATAGCATTTGATTAGTTTTTATACATCGATTCGCATTAATCGCGACCGAGACTGTTACACGCGAATACAACCGCGATAACGGAGATACATTTGCGAAACGGCAAATATTTCCGGAAGTTACGCATTGGCGTTGTTTGAGCTTTTGCTTTGTACGTGACCCCGCACGTGTTTGCTACGTGTATACGCCTCTCTTTCGATATTTTCGTTTTAAATGTTCAGCGATGCTTCTAACGTGTCCTCTCCCCACCCCCCCACCCTCCACCCAAGTTCTCTGTACGTGTCTCTCCTTTCTTATGCTTGCGATTGGTAGTGGGTTGATTGCCTTAAAAACCGCTCGCCGTCCTTCACGGTGCACAGATTAATTCGTTGCATGCGACGTGAAACGTGTACGATCGTACGAAACGCACGATAAACACGACTGCCGAGTTGTAACACGAACGAATCATTCTAACGGATCGTTTCTCATATTTGTCTCTAATGCTGTAAACGATACATCGAAGGGTCGCGATTCTCAACGCGCGTTGATCACGGTTTTTAATTTTATCCTGAAATCGTATTTCTTGTCGCCAGTATTTTTCAAGCTGCAAGATTACAATTAGTAGGTCGCGTTTACCGTACATGCAAATCAACGGTATAACGAAGCGCACAGTCATCTGGTAAAACTCGTTTATCGCAGTTCGAGTTAAACGACTCGTGATATAGAGCCTTTTAATCCATTTTGAGCCATTTTTAAAGTTTCAACGCGAGCGTAACTTTGCTCGTAACGCCTCGTATCTCCGGTTTTAGGAAAACCTTGATCTTTGTCACGGCAGTGAGGTGCGCGTTATCTTTATCTCCGATGACTGTTTTGAAAAGCAGTCGCGTGTAGAAACGTTTATTGTTAGAAACTGTGGCACACGACGGCAACGCGCACTCTCGTTCGTACACAACCTGGCAATCGATGCGTCTTTATCGCGCGTTAGATCGCGATGCGTAATTATGAATACGAGAATCGTATTCTATAATTTCTCTAGCTCGGATTCACGGACAGAAACACAACCACAATTATCCTACAATTCGAGTCGTCTGTCGTTGTATGTCGTTATAGATGGGAAATGTTGTTTGCTTATGTTCTTTAATGATTTTAATATTATATTTCTAAGCCGCGCGGCTTCCGCCGTCATCATGGATATATCGAGTCTGTACGATCATTGTGGAGGTTCACAGTTGCCTGAGAAACTACTTCGAGGAAATGCGAGTGATATGCCGAATCAGATTGGCCGGTTTGCTCGAAGTCTTGTTCCTCGAACGATCGAGCCTGCTTAGCATGAATGCTTACTCACGGGTCGCACGATGGATTCGTCGTGGCTCGTCGTTTGACTCGTTTCAAAGAGAGCCACGGGACACTCGGAAAGTCTCTTCAGCGATTTTCTATATCCACGATTTTTCAATACTTCCGATTCGGGACAGGATGCGAGAAACCGATGCCTCGGATAATTACGACGGTATAATCGGCGACGAGAGCTACGCGAGAGAGACGCTCTCGAATTTAACTCGATCGGCAGATGTCGCGATCACGCCACTTTGATAGCTTTAAGACACTTGGGAAAAAGACGAGACACTTTTTGACCCTTTTAAGAGATAAATCTTCTCTGCATTTATTCTCAGTTCTGCACAAGTTTTTGGAAAAAAGATTCCAGTACCGCGAAATTTCTGAATATATCTAACTTCGATCTGCTTTTGCGATAAAATATTACGAAGAGACATAACTATATTTGCCGCGTCGTATTACAATTATCGCTGTCCAATTATCGAAGCGCGAAAGAAAAATCTTCGACGCGCAGACTTATATCCCGTATCGATCTTCAAACAAATCGCAAATCCATGTTATTTTTTCCGTTGGCAGGGGGGCACGACGTTCGTTTGCAGTAGCGATTGATTCTGAATTGTCTATCTCTCGGCTGTTGACGTCGAACGACGAGGCGCGTGGCGTCTAGCAAACATAATTACCGGGCTTTTACCCCCGACGTTTGCTAATTAGAGACTCTTTTTGTGCGTGCGGGATGGACAAAAAGCAAACATTGCCGCAACGCTCGGTGCCAACTCTGTTGACGGATGGAATTATTAAAAGGGCTGCGTTCGGGGGAACCCTCCCGCTTCGCGTCCAAATAAACTCACCGCGTTCGGGTTGCGCTGGAATTTTTAATTCGCATTTCCGCGAAAAATCAGTTGTACGCGCTTACCGTCGCTTTTGGTGGCCCGCCGATTGATTTTGCCGCGCTCGTCGCTCCATCCTGGAACGGTTTGTTCGAGAGAAAATAAATTTGCATTTCGGAGCGGCAATTTTCTAGATCAAATTGGGGAGTTTTCAAGCGTAGGATTTATCCCAGCGGTTCCCAAAGCCTCTTTTGACGGACCGTGGATACGCGAATAAAAATAGAAATTCGGTGAAAACGAATAATACGTTCGTCAAATCGATTGGAGGCTTGTTTTTTTTTTTTGCCTTTCCGTTGACGAGGGTATCGAATCGCGTAATGCGACCCAGTTTAGCATTCGTTCGGTTACAATAATTATTCTTTTGGTACGAAGCATAAAAAAGAATGGGGGTACGGGGAGGGGAAGTGTGCCCGACGTCTCTTCCCGTATCTCCCTTTTGGGAATCGCTGTTTTATTCAACGTCACGCTTTATTCTTTCCGACGATTCGCGGCACAAAATACTGATTGCGTAGTCAGCCTCGTATTCAAATCTCCGCATTGCAGATCGCTTAAACGTCGGGACGAGGGCAATTCGTATTTTCGTGCGGTCCAATATTGAACCTCCGAATTTCCAGTGCACACTGGCGAGAGTCTCGCGATTACAAAGACTGTAATTCCGAGTACGGCTATCAGAGTGGCGTGTCCGCGTCACGGGTCATCGCGTCTCACCTTCTGTCCCTTATACTCTTTCTCTGCGCTTTTCAACGACCATAGGACTGACACGGAGCCCGACTTCCTCGATTTCGAATTTGAGAAAAAGGGAATGAATAAACGCAAAGACACGGGCAAAAAGAAAAGAAAATAGCGGCCCGAGAGAAACGAAAAAGGCAGCCAACAGGTGTTACAGGTTTATTACCTTTTCGCGCACTGCGGCCCGACGAGTCCTTTCTGTTCTTTAATTTCTTTATTTATTTATTTTTTTTATTATTATCGTTTTCTCTCTTTCTCTCCGTCACGTTTCTCTTCTTTTTTCCTCGCGAGTGACCTCACTTCGGGAGACATTGCTAAAGAGGGTAGGGTTGGTCGACAGAAAACGGTGCAAACAGTGCAAGAAATATACAACAAACAAAGACCAGTATGCATGTGTGGCACGAGAAAAGGTAGATTATTACATAGGTATTATTATTACTACATTACGCTTTATATCTCTCTTCACGTTCCCACCTCTAATATTTTCTCAGTTTCTCGGTTTGCCTGACAAACTTTTCGGCTTATAAGACACGATTCACTTCTTCGCTTCCTGTCTTCTTCGTACACTGATTTCTTTTCCATTTAGTTTCTTTCCATTTCGACACAGTCCGATCAGAAGTCCTCTATTTCTGATCCTTATTCCCGTCGTCCCGTTTTCCACTTTTCGAATCGATTCCATTACGTTTCGAAGCATAACGGTTATATAGAGAGATCGTTTCGAAAAATGTCTCAATGGGATGGGTATATAAACTCGTGCTTTATTTTATTATGATATCGATATCTATTATGAATAACATTTAAGCTCGTTTCCGCGAAGTTTCTTCTTTTTTAGCAAGGTGGATTTCAATCTCCAAGTTTGATCGAAGCTGTACTTAAACTAGATCTTACCGCTTATGGGATACCGCTTGGAACGTAAATTCAAAGTCTGCATATTCCATATATTTACGACTCTTTCACTTCGAGTTTGTATCACGCGTAAATCGTGAAAGTTTTTAATCTTACAACTGTGACGTTATTTATTGTTCCATCGTTCGCAACAATCGTGTAATCGTACATTAGTTTTTGTTATAACGAATTTGTACTTTCTGCTTTGTGTACGAGTCTAAATGCCTAGTTTGGTAGATGACGAAATCGTCATCGACGGCTTTGCTGAAACTCATCATGGAACTTGCAAAAACTGTGTATCGTGTTTTTTTAAATCGGAAAAACCTGTCGCTCTTGAAGGTCGAAATTTGTACACGCTTTCGCTTTACACGGCTACGCAAAAATTTTCCTCTTCCTTCCCTCATCTATCACACGCTCTTACAGCTTAAAATTTGTTTTTCGGGGTCACACAGTCACTCCTCGTTACACCGTCGTTGCCTTAATTTCCCCGTCAACGGTAAATTAAAGCAACGCGATCGACAAGAGCGTGACAAAAATTGCTATGATTTTCTTTTTTTTTCTTTTCTTCGTTTCTTTGCCTTTGTCCTGAGTTTTCCATTCTCCCGTCGCCATCCTGTATTAGAACAGCATGGCTTCCAGCACTCTTAGCTACGAATTCAAAAGTTCGCGCAAAGGGTGGGCTGCCCTGACATTACGTCCCCACCATCTTCTTATCAAGCAGGGTAGAAGTTACATCGTGGTAACAATTTTTTTTTTTTTTTTTTTTATGAATGTTGGCAAATTCGCAAAATCTATTCGCTGGATTTATATTCCATATAAAAGATAACATGGCTCGACGTTGGTACCGTTCAATATTTTCGTCGGTATACAGAAACGTTCTTGTTTCTTTTTTTTTATGTGGAATATTATTCGTGACGGCATTTGCAACTTTGGAAACATATTACGCGTAATGTATAATGTAATCGCGTGCACGTAGGATAGTATAGATGATATTACGGATAGAAAACCAATCGTTCGTTCGATTTTCATATTTTAGGATACATCTATACGTACGAAGAGAGAACCCCGTACCCTTTATCTCTTATCTGATCCCCATCCAAATAAGGAATAAGAGAGAATGTTTTAGTTTTTCTTCAATTTCTTATATCGTAGTTGGTTCCAACTCGTATCACCGATATGCATTTACGTACGATTTTACGGTCGTAGTGGTTAGTCATTTCCATGTTTGTTTTCATGATAAATTCATTTGTGAGTTTCTGCCATTAACGTTTACATTGATTCACTGCGTCTTTAGATGAAAATAATGGTAAATCGTTACCTAATTCGTTATCGCAGAAAAGTATGACTCGAATGTTAATGGAATTTTATAAAATCAATCGAGCATGAAGAAAATATGATATATTTAAAAAACAGTTGAAGTGACGTTAAATCGGTACCTCTACGTGCACGCATCTTCAACGCACCGAATCAGTGTAAAACTTTGAAATAATACGTAGATGCATGCCATCGTGCATTCTCTTATATCCTTCGCCTTCCCCCCACATTCCACGATATTATCCAATTTTTCACCACAAATTCCGCTAGGTTTTGCCCCGATTGATCTCAAAAGACGTTTGAGTAAAATGGGACAAGACGTACGGATGGTAGATTCATCGTTTCTAAAAAAAAAAAAAAAAAATGAAAAATATGAACGCAGCGAATTTCAATCTAACCAAGATCACGCATTCTCTGTCCAGTTCATAAGTTCCTGGATCTCACAGCTTCGAGTCCCAATAGCGCAAAAGTGAATCCCCTTCCTCCGAAGACCAAGCTGTACATTGCTATACACAATGCGAAGTAACTTATTTATACAGTTCCGTATGATAGAAATATAGCGAAGAATGTCCGGCGAATTACTGGCAGTGTTTGAGAAAAATAAAAGTAGCCATTATGGACCATTTTTTTATCATTATAACATAAGTTATGACGATGCGGAAGTAACGCGACAATAGAGAACGTCTTCGTCATCGTTTGCCATAGATACTGTAATGCGGTCATCATGGCAGTTACATTCATATTTGTTGCGACGGGATCGCAGGGATGACGATCCTTGCGATCTTCTCCGCTCTCTCTCTTTCTATCTGTCTCTACCTCTGGACCAGATCCTTTATCCGTAGTGACTTGAGAAATGTAGTTTCTGCCACGAAATTTCACTACTTGACCAGCCAATAATCGAGACCGTAGACACACGCCGACGCGCAATTACGTAGACTTATCTTCCCAGAACAATTCGTTTGAAAGTTACATCGGTATAATTGTCAGGATCGTAACGACACTCGTGCTAGAGTTTCGTTATTGACGAGTTTGTTGCTTGAAACGAAACAGCGTTACATCGTTTTCTTTTTATTCGGCCGGTAAAAAGTTTGACGTCGTTACGCTTTAAATTTCGATCGCGTATTACCATTGTCTGGGAAGACGTGAGAGTTTAGTATCGAGATTAGCATAATCTAGAAGTGTTTGTTGAATACCCGTCGAGAGTAATCTGTTTGGATCGGTCCCAGGAAGTCGGGACGTCCTGCTGGTCTCGAGATCGTAGATCGCAGATTCGTCGATGGAGACTTTACTTTGAGAGTTTCGCGTAAAGTTGTGTAAACCATAGAATCCCAAGACGATCGAGGGATCATCGACGAAGGAGAGACTTTATATATATATATTGTTTACTTTGCATTTTCTATCCGAATGTCTTGTTTTTTTTTTTTACACTTTTTTTTGTACGTCCCCCATTTCTGTTTAAATCTTCGAACTTCTCCCGCAATCGACGATCCTCGAGTTTGAGACGCGCGAGGAAGCAGGCAGGTTAATAATTTCCTCATAGATATGTTTCTCGGTGTCTTCGTATACCCCTGAGGCACCCTAATGCTCTCGTGGTCGACGACGGATCGTTTTGTTGAGCGAAGGATTTCTTCGTCGTTGTTGCAGATGGGCAAGCTTGGTAGCAATCCCTTGGCTGGGCTCGCGGCTTTGGGCCTTGGAGGTCTCGCGACACCTGCGAATACAGGCGGACTTAATCCGGCAGGTAATGAACCCAGATTCTTTACGCGTTCGTAGATTAGAGTAGGTTTGAACTCGGCTAAAGGCCAGTCTCCATTTGCGAAGAAACGTTTCGACGGCATTTGGACGGTCTTTGGGAGGAGTACAGCGTATAATGGTTCGCTTGTCAACTTTTGTCAAACGATATACCTGTTTAATAGGCAGAGCATTGACACTACGGACAATTTAGTTTCTTTGTCGGTCTTTTCTTACAAAAGCTCGAAACATATTTGCTCTTTCTATACAAAGCAGAAACTGATCTTTTTGTTTGCGTAGCGTTAGCAGCGCTCGCTGGTAGTCAGCTGCGCACCAGCAACACAAACAGGCAACAGCCAGCGGCGAACAACCAGACACACGAGATGACCGTGCCAAACGAGCTGATCGGCTGTATCATCGGGAAGGGTGGTACCAAAATCGCCGAGATACGTCAGATCTCCGGTGCCATGATCAGAATCAGTAACTGCGAGGAGAGGGAGGGCGGTGCTACGGATCGTACGATCACGATAACGGGAAATCCGGATGCCGTGGCGTTGGCACAGTATCTCATCAATATGAGGTAAGTAACCGCGGAGGCCAGGACACTCGTCATGGTCGCCGAGGCAGTCGGCGATGGTCCGCGAGAAGGAACCTTGGACCTGAAGATACATTCCTACCAGTCTGTCCAAAGTTCCTTGGATCTGAGTTTCTCTTTACGATGTACACCTCCATCCTCCCCCCATCGAAACAAGTCGAATTCGTCCCGGCTACGTTTTGCGGTGGATCGCGATATATTTGTCCTTATCTTTCTAATCTCTTTCTTCTTCATCTTTGGCAATATTGCCGGACCACTTCGAGTTGTGTGTGTTATTATCGGTGTAGTGTACACGTTTGATTATCCTTGTCGAACGACCCACACCCCCCACCCCACCCCCCCAAACCCCTCTGTCCAGGATCGCCTGTTTTGTGTTACTCGTTCCTCCCGCAGTTTACCTTTCACAGCCTTTGGTGTCTTGAAGGTGGTCAAGCGAGACTATGAAGGGAATAGTCGAATCGTCGTCATCGCGACACTTCCTATCTATTATGTTTGTTATCGTTATTGTTGATTCTAGCGGCGACGCGCTGGTTAGCAACGCGACGGAATGCTGTATTTCAGTTAGTTGTAGAGATACGATCGCGACTAGTTTCGCATCGAACTTGAGTTTCGTCTTGCAATCATTCCACGGGAGAGATGGTCGTCGTTACCCCGGCGCGTCGACGCGGATAAAATATCTCGAAAGAGGTGGCGGTACTTTCAAAGAACCTTGCGCACGAGGGCACAGTTAGAAAAGTTTTTTCGGCCGACCTTCTTCGTCCGCTGTCGTGCGAAAAGGTCGTAGCGTAACGCCACCTCGGTCTACAGCGGTCTACAGGTGAGATATCGTAGTCGTAAGATTATATAGCAGAGAAGACGTCGCGACGCGATGAACGAGGGATCAGCGGCTACGCGGAGTCGCCGGCACGACATCAACGTCCACCACGGCGCAAGAGGATCTTAATCCTTTATTTCCAGGTCCTGCCTTCCAGGTCCAGTACCCCGAGTATCCTGCAGACACAACTCCGCTCAACATCTGTTTCCCATTGTCGCTGGCTGTCCTTTCAAGTAAACAATACCGACAGAAACAATACGTAGTAGAATTATACTAGGAACGACGTTCCATTAGTTACGATTTAATCCCGAAGAGTCCCGTGCAAGAGTATCACAAAGTTCCTCCTTTCAACTCGGTTTTTAACGATCCGATTTCTTTCCGATTCGGAAGACTTTTGGCGAAGGTCATCTACTCCCTTTCCTTCTAACCGTTGCTCGACATCGTTGCCCACGATTGCAATTATTTTCAAGTCCTAATTATTCGAAGACCACGCTTCTTCCTTTTTTTTTTAATAAATAATCGCGACAATCAAAGAATACTGTTCGTTCATATGTATATCTTTAACGTTCTTCACGTTACAAGCGTAAAGTTTAAAGCCTCGTGTTCATCTTCGCTGGAAGTCTTTGTTCGTTGCATCTTTATATTTTTGATTTGACGCTTCCTCGCTGTTATTATCATTGCTTTTACATGAATGTTCAATTAGTGTTTACGGCGCAGATCTGTTCGTTTCCTAAATCGTGCTATGGGACTAATAAACCTTTCCATCATATGGCGACATTAAAAACGCTGAACGGTACTAACGTAGTCGTCGACGAGATTCGAGGTGATTGAACGTGCGCGGGTTACGATAGCGAGTACACCTTTCGTACGAATGATCTGTCGACTGCTTGGACTGGGTGGGTCGGTTCGATTAGGTTCGTGGAATTTAGTCTTCAAACGTTTCGCTCTAGGATCGGGATCCCCGTGGGTATTTATCAGTAAAACTTATTTCGCAAAAATTAATATTTATTCGGTTTATTAGCTTCCATTAGCAGAAAACGTCGGACTTACGTGAGAATAAGTGGACGGTCTATATTTGTGTTAATGTATAACGTCGTCTCGCGCGTGGCGATGACATCGTTGAAGTTACACGCGCTTACTTCGTGATATCTATGAAAACTGAAAATGTTTGTGTGTGTATAGTCGCGTGATCGTTGTGTCGTCGGTAAATGCGCTAGAATTTTGTTGGGGGCATGTGTGTCGCAACGTTGATGTATCTCTGTCACCCCTCGTGTTGGTTCTCAAAGTTATTGTTTATGTTTTTATTTGGGATTACGTGTTTGTAATAGGTGTACAAGTTTACCTCTCTATCCATATGACTTTCAATCTGTTCGCATTTTATCATCCTCTCGGATCTCGCGGTTCCTAGACGTACGTTCGAATAAGGATGTCGTGCGGGTATCCTTGCATCGCGAAATCATTACAGTGGTAAATGTACGTACTTGCTATAGCGAGGTAGTCATTTCGCAAGAAAAAGGTCGAGACGCCGAAACGATCGAGGATCATATTCCAGCCGTTTAATTGAACCGACTGGTTAGGCCAAGCATTCCATGGGGTTATTAAAGTTCTGTGGTGAAAGTATATGCATAGGAATTAATTACTCTCGGATAAACGGCGCCGTCGATGAGCACGAAACATTATTATACACGAGTCCAGTATTAGCCGCACCAAACGCGGTTCGAAACCTCCACACCTCCACGTTATAATTATAATCCATTATATTTTATTCCAGATTGTCACTCACATTTTACTACTGCATATAATAGTGACCGAATATTCATCATCCCGATACTTCTGTACCTGCTCATAACTTGGTCATCATGATTATTACGTATCGTGTATCCCAGCACTCCCGTGGCCAAGATCTGCACTCTGCCATCCATCCAATCCCCAGCTCCTGTCGGGCCGCGTGTGATATACGAGCCAATTATCGACCCACCCTCGGCGTGGTTAGACCTCGGAGGCGCGTTTTGCCATATCAGCGACATGGGGCCGCGTGCGCGAATTCAGCTAATATCACTTTTGGCAGAGTGCATATCGTGTGCCTCGTTTAGTTTGATTTCCGCTTCACGATAAGCCGCAGAGCCATCGCGCGTTCTTCAATTCTTCGAGAATCGCGTTCATTTCCCCTCTGTTTTGTACGATCCGAGAGGGTAACCGGCGAAAAGCGACGATACGCTCGGGAGATCGAGAGTTAGAGAAGAGGAAGTTTGTTAAATTGTTGGGGTAGATCATTCGGGTTTCGTTGGAATAGAAAAGTAGAGGAGTATCCTTGAGATTCCTGCTTACCGCATCGTAGAACGGACCATGGCTCTGTCGCACCAAGAAAACGGACGCTCCGTATTCGCCGAATAGCGTCGAGTTCAGTACAATCGAGCACTCTTCTTTCCACCGAAGGAAGATTGGAAGGAACGCGAATCAAAGTTATTCGTAGAAACGTTTATTTTACAAAATCGACTGCTCGTATCGCAAAGCGAATGCGCGTCCTTTTCTGCAGTGCCTCCTTTGCAAGCGCGTCCTCCACAACGGAGCGCATTTATTCGGTCTCGAGTTTCATCGTGGCGAAGAAAGCGTAACTGGCAGGTTCGTCGGCGTTTCATCATTCGATGTACGAGCTAGACAGGCCGGCAAGTTTGTTCGCCACGGGTATCTCGCGAAGTCTGAGAAAATGCGTTCCTACGTGACACAGACTCCCCCACGAACCACGTAGCCGGTGTACGTGAGAATATCACGCTCCATAGAGCACCTGTGGCATAACTCTCTAAGCCTTAAAACCTTGCGATTTATTTCTTTTTCCGATATCATTTTACGTTCACTCTGTTTTAATCGATAACTCTCTAGCAGCTACTTTATTTTCTCTGTCATTCTCTGTCACTCTTATTTCTTTCTCTTATTCTCATTCTACTCTCTCTCTCTCTCTATATCTATCTCTATCACTCTATCTACTTCACGACTATCATTTCCGTCTCTATCACTGATTCTTCTATTTTTTTTTCTCTCTGTTTTTCGACACTACTGTTTTACGAGGAACGTTCCCGCCCTCACCTTTTTACATTTTGTGTCTTTTCCCCAGTGTCGAACTGCAGAAAGCTAACCTAGAGGCCCAAAATACCCAAACCCCTGGCAGCGGTACCACTCCCGGGGCATCCGGGGCCAGTGCTTCTCCCTCTACCACCACTACCACTGCCTCTCCCTTGGCCAGCGCCATTCCCTTGGCTCAGCTGCTAAGCAAGCCAGGCGCCCTCAACGCCCTATCTAGCCTCACCGCCCTCGGCGGACTCACGGAATTGCTAGGTGGCGCTGCTGGCGCGGCTGCATCCGCGCTACCGGTCCAGACTACCGGCGTGCACCGGTCGCACAAGGCTTTCACGCCGAGGTTACGTAGCCCCGGCGCACCCGGACCCACCGAGAGCGGAAAATTCAAATCCGAGCGCACCAAGTACAACCCGTACTGAGTCGACGACGATGGAGAGCCGGCGGAGAGACGTGACAGGGAGATCATTACACGTACACGCATTATTACTTACCACGACACACACACGGGACACGAAACTAACATCGGAGAAAAGTGCGTACGGACGCCAGGGTAGAGCGAGTCCGGATCAAGACTTGGCTAAGGATCGGACCACGATATTTTCATGGACTTCTCGGCGGTGATATAAAATTAGGGTAAGGCGGCGTGAGCGCCGCGTCGTTCGGCTTGATCCAGCTCGTCGCGGGCTGGTTTTTTTAACGATCGAAGCACCTTTTTCCAAATTTTCTATGTAATCTCTGTCCCCACTCTTCCCTGGGGAGCGGCGGTCCGACGCTAAGTCTTCGGGTCCACACGTGACAACGCGACACGCCCTCCGAGTCGTGATCGTTACGTCGATTTGATGTATACATTTTTTGCCGAGCGGATAAACAATTACTGGCGAGTACACGCTTCTCTTTTTGGAATCTGTATAGTATCGGACGATACAATCTTAACTGTATTTTGTTTACATTACTCACGATCTGGGTTCTTTGAAGACTCGGAGGACGAGAACGCTCGTGCACCGTCTCAAGACAGCCTTTTATATACATATATATATATATCTATATATATATATATATATATATAATAAATATATATATATACGTATTACTATGAATTACAATTGATTAATGTTTGATTCTGACACTCTTCTTACTAGCATAACGATTCCGATGTAATTTTTTTCTTGTAGTTTATTAGTCGACCACTTTAGCGAGAGAAAGATTGTGCGATTGAGCGAACGTGAGTTTGAGAAGAGAAAAATAGGATGTATGGGATAATTTTACGTTTTTTTTCGATTATGTGTTTACCTTTAAGAGAAAGGGCGCGTTAGAATGCACCGTTTCATAATCATGTAACGTGCTTTAAACGACGGTGGGCTTTTCCCCTGAAGTGGTCCACGGCCGAGAGTAAATCGGAGAGCTTATCATACCTCGATGAAAGTACACTTTCATCGAGTGTCATCAGTGAATATAGCTATACGAAATAATCAATCAGTCTTTACACATAGTGGTCGTTTTAACGTAACGATAATTATACGATAAAAGAAACTAATCATACACTCTCGATTACACGAGACAGAAGAAGGGCGTACACCGTTCGTGTACGGCATTAAGTTTTCGTGAGATCAAACTAGCGGAGAAATAAAACATTTACATAAACACGTTTTACACACTCTCGTAAACACACACCAGAGGATACAGGTACGATCGTATTTTTAAAAAGAAACCGTCATGGTTCCCCGTAAATCGTCTTTTCTTCTTACGCGTCACGCATACCTTGGAGGAATAAAATGCAAAGAAATGAAAGCTGTGAACGGCGAACGACAATTTATAACGTTCGAACGTATCGCACGATTTATCACCTTGAGGTACGTCGAACGGGTCGAGTCTGAGAGATTTCGCGGCAAAGAAGAAGAAGGAAAGACTTCCAGAACGCGCGACGGACACAAGATCGTCCGATGTTTTTTTTAATAATGAACGATCGGCTGCATAGAAGAGCTCCCAACAAGATCAGTGTTTGTGTGCTCAATTCTAGTTTGTAGCGGGAAAGTACTTGCGTATAGCGGTCGACCGGGTATAGATTTACAATCGGGTATATCGTTCGTACTGACTCGACACGATCGTGATTACGCGTCATTCGGGATTTACATTCGTAACACACAACGATCATTGAAAATAAAATATCGAGGGTCCACTGTCAGGCTCGAGCTGTCGCGTCGAAGATAAAGAAATCATCTCTTTCCGCAAAGATGAATCGTGAACACGATCGTGGTCGTAAGATACCTTCATGCGTTTCTCATTCTATATAATGTATAGTCTCGTCCCATTTACTTTTTTCTCGTCGAGACAATAATGATTTCGCGGGCCGCGAGTGCTGGCGACGTTTTTTTTCCGTGGAATCGAGACAAGAGTATGAGAAAAGGGTGCGCCGCGTAGCGCAAGAAACGGGAGGTTGATCAAGTTTCAAAGCATATACACAAGATTTTGTAGGTAATTAGTCTTCAACTGTATATTGGTCTCTATAATGATGTCGCAGAGCTTGTGTGCTTAACAGACATTAGCTACCCTGTATCACCTTGTTAAATAAAGCTAGGCGTGTTTAATACAATACGAGAACAAATATATTTCGGCTTTCCTGCGAACGAGGTCCCGCAATGCACTTTCTTCGTTTTTTTTGTATTGGCGGAAAAAAAAAAGTATCGACGATGCAACTCTACATTTCATCACGTTCGGTGAGAAAATTTGCATTTCCGCTGTGACGATCGCGAGGAATTATTATAACAAATTATCATAGTCCGTACCGCGAATATGCTTTCATCGATCACGGGATTGAATACCTAATTCTGCAGTTCCTTGCGCGACCACGTTTCTGGCATACTGCGTTTTATTACTACCTCCTTTTAAATGGGGCTCAACCAGACCGTTCGATGTAGCAAACATTTGTATACCCTCCAAAGAAGGAACGTAGAGAAATCGTCCAAAAGAAAAATCTGAGAAACGAAAATCCGATCGATCATTGACACTATCGATTTCAATTTCAGTCTTTTTCTGAAATTTTACAGAAACCAACGTTGAGTCCTATTACCGCAGACCGCTTTGAAAGGTTCTCGCTACGCGTTGCTATCGATTGATCGCAGCGTCTCGCGTGGCGTAGGCAGAAATTGTATAGAAAACGTGCATACATGTATATCGTTACGTTGTACATACATAAGTGCATATATAGTACGTATCAAGAGCGGAGCGAGAGACTCGTACAGAGCGATGTAGAGAAAGGGAGAGAGAGAAAGAGAGAAGATGTATCCATCCAACCAACTTGACCCAGGCTCCTGCCCGTCTTTGGTAAGCACCATCCGCTCCTTTGTAGTCCCGTTAATCGACTTATCCCGTTTTAACCATTGGCTACAAAATTTTTTTATTTGTCTGTTTATTTATCATTTTTTTTTTGCAATCGCGACACAGCTCTTTCGGCCAGCCAAAACGTACGACCGATCATCCAAACCCCCTCCGGGAACGAATCCAGGAGAGAGACAGTCGTTGTTTCGGTGACTCACGGTGACGCAAGAAATTTTCTACGAACAATCGTCACGGGGGTTGCGACGCGGACATTACTCGGCGCGTTTATTCTCGCGTTTGCGTCACTTGCGCGCGGTGTATCGTTGATCCTTCGAACTTACGCAGCTGCGATAGTTCGTATAAAATTTTTACACGGACCTACGTCGAGCGATCGAAATCAACGACAGATCTCCGTCGAGAGACGGAGGATCTATACATCCATCGCATGCTACCGTGGGAGAGACGAAGAAATTCAAATCGTTCGTTTCTCCGTTTCGCGATAACCATGAACTCCGATTTGACAAATCGTTTCGAGAAGGAGGGAAGTTTTCGGTGGAAAATAAATTCAAAGCACTTGAGATACGATTAATTAACGGGAAAATGATCTTCCTCGGATAACTGTTTTGTCGCGGATCGATGTACTCTCAGCGAGCTGCGAATGTTGTAGATACGTTTTCTTTCCCATCAATCAATCATCCTCGCGTTTATCACGGGTTCTAAAGCACTATCACGCTTCGCACAAAAGCCGCATTAGATGGTTTACTCCTTTTAGTCGTTGCAAATTGTCCTTCTCGAGCGTCACGTAAGACCATCAATATTTATGAAGCACTCTAGCTGCACGATGCGTTACTCAAAGTACTTGCATAACTTCCAGGTCAGATAAAAGTTCCTTAAAAGGCCTTTTCCCCGAGAAATTTCCCTCGTCCTACGGGGACGATAAACGAGCGACGAGTGTCTTCGTACTTACCCTCCTCGCCGAGCGGATGCCGATCTCCAAGCGTTAGCTTCACTGACAATACGGCCAATTCTGTTTCAGGATATCGATGGAGACGTCGGGAGTGCCGATACCCGCGACGTACCACTTCATCCCGCCGGACCACATCGTAAAATCGCCGATCCACTAAAAGTGGTGACAGACGTATGGTCGTTGTCGTCGTCGGAAGGACGCGGGGCGTCACGACGCACGTGAAGCTGTCAGTGGCATCTGGGGCTGGGCCACGCACTGTGTTCAACCAGCTTGCTAATCGACACGTTTGCAAAAAAAAATGAAACACTATAGAGGGAGAGAGAGAGAACACGTACACGCACTTACAGCTTCGTACGTGTACATTCACGTATATACAAACCAATACACACATACACACTCACGCGGAAAGGGAGAGAGAGAGAGGTAGAAAAGTTAGCAGCAGACGCATATATGGAAGTACAGAGAGATACACACATATATATGTACACACACACACACTCAGAAACGTAAGAATTTAAACTTGTGCGCGCGCTCTCGATAAGACAATGACGTGTACATAAAACTTGGGCACGCGCTTATACACACAAGTAGAGACGAAGAAGGCACGCACGCGCGTACACGGATACACTCGAGTGTACAAAACTGTACAAAAGATATTTAAACAAACAAAAAATGATGCACGCCGCAGCCCCTCAAGGCTGCTGCCGATTGGTAAAGGGAACAAGCCAAAGATACGTTAGTTTTCATTTTTATATTTAAACAAAAAAGATACGAGACAGGAGAGAAATACGAGAGAATTATTATTATTAATTATTACTACGAACAATGATGCTAAATACTATTAGGCCGGTTGTTAGCGTTTTTTCTATTGAGGGTGTTCCGCGACGTTCGCGGTGTCGACTGACGGATTTGCGATTCTTAGAGATTTTTTCGTGAGAATGGAAACGAACGAGCGCTAGCTAATTGTATAGAGAACAGTTTTTATCTTTTAATATTACAGATGCATCGCGGATTTTAGTATGAATTTTCACGTTTTCCGAAACATTAATCGGAAGTCGCGTTCTCCGATACTTTTCAAATTGTTTCCAACAAATTATGCCGAGGTTTTATTTAAAACTCATATTTCTGTGAAATAATATATCTTTGTTAAGAAGCTGCGGTGCTCTCCTGCGGATCAGGAATTTTAATCAAACCTAAATTGCACGGGAACCTCGAAAATGTCCCTCCCGTGGAAGAATTTCTGTTCGCGGTAACCGGGGATCGCGAGCTATTCGTCGCGTTGCGCGCGGAACACCGACGGAAAGTAACAATTAATCGTGCGCGGTAATAATTACGTAGTTCCGTAGCTTTTGCATGCGAAACTCGATTTCAAAATTGTCGGAATAATCTTTCTTGTTTTTTTTTGTATTTTTTTTTGTTTCTAACGACTGTAGACTGTCGCAGCTTGAAGTCGCGCTCCGCTCCCAGAATGGCCGTGCATTAATCTTCTGGAAGCGGAGGGCGAGTGAAACGCGAGTCTTAACGTGTGCGTTCCAGCGTTGTCTTCGACGGCACACGACGGCATCTTCAGGAGTCATTGGTAATCATTAAAATGATCGACACGCGTCGAAGATGTTCGTTTCGAGACGTCGAGCCGCTGCTAGACGCGCTCTTCTGTTGATGGAACAAATGAAATTATTACGCGGAATATAAATAACGATATATTATATATATATACATAATATATATATATATATTTATTATACGATAAAAAAAACAATTAGAGGAGATAAATAGCGATGAAATGGTGCGAGCTCAAAGCCCAGCTTCGATCAGGAGGATTCTTCTTCATCTTCCTCTTCTCTACTCTTCTTCTACCTTTTCTCGTAGTTCCTTCTTCGCCCTTTTCTTCGAAATTAAATTCAACCGTAGGATCTGCTCCGACGACACTATCAGCATTAGAGACTTAGAGATCTTTATTGCAGAGTGACAATTTGGTGTCTCTTTAGGATTATAGGCGCAATTCGTCCAAAACTGGTCTCAAGTTTCGATTATTTTATCGTTATAGCGTAATTTCGTAGGGTGTGCAATATGTTGTTTTATCGTAAAATCTTTATTTCGTTTATTTAGCGAGTGTTCGGATGCCTTCGCAAAAATTTTGGATAACGTAACAAGCATGTCCGACAATGGACCGTATATCCACGAATATACCCGACAACCATCACTTCCGATCTGTGCCAAAGACACAAAATTCCGGAGAAAAAGCGTTATTTATAAAATTAGCATCCACGTATTCCGTGCTTCCTGTTTCAGACGTCTTAATAGTTCCTCGTCTCGCGTGGTTCGTACATTTCTTCCGCTGTGCTTGATGCAACTTCAGAATTTCGAATCGAGGCTTCCAGAAACGTTTCCCCGGCGTCTCGTTTTGCGCGAGGAATTAGCTTTAAATTTAGCGAACTTCGTGTCGCGCGCGTCGCACGAAAAAAGAAAGAAAAAAAAGAAAATGTTTTTAAAAGTCGAGGACGAGAGTCGCGCGTATCGCGTTGATTTCGTCTCGTAGTAAGTTCGTATTTATCGGTATCATCGTCGAGAGTTGCACGCATCGTGATGACGCTCGCTTCCATTCGATCGCACGAAATTTTAGAAATCTTCAAATTGTATATACATATACGTGTATCTCGATTCTCGTTGTACATATTTATTAATTCGTTTCATTCGCGTCGATATCACACCGCGTTCCCTGTGCGTAGCAATTTAATTGTTCATCGTTGAACCTCGAAAGATATTTGACGTATCTCGATCGGGAACGCCGCGTTCCCGGTCGTACGATGGTGTTTTCGTTTTCCTTCCTTTTTAAGTTTTCAATTTATCGTACACGTACCGAAGAAAGGTTTAGTGCTCGAGTAGATCGCAGGGAGATTAGTAAGAATTGTTTTTTTTTTTATACGCTAGGTTAAGAGACCTAACTTATTTTTACTGTTATTATTTATAATTATTTATGGTTGTAAAGGTGAAACAAAATTCGATTGGCGGTTTTCGGCGAAGCATTTCTCTCTTTTCTCAGTTGACACATCTTTTAGTATCGTCAGTTTGCAAAAACTGCCCTCCCCCCGCAGGATCTTCTCATTGTCCCCACACCCCTTCGTCTTTACGATGTAATCTCTTCGCTCTTCGGCGTCCCACCCTTCATCAGAATAATACCCTCGTTCCTCCCCTCTCCATCGTCGAAAATGGACGATGACGACGTACTATAATAAACGTTGGACGAGCGACTGCATCGTTCGAGCAAGAAGTAGCCTCTGCTAAAAAGTCGAAAAAAAAAATTAATATAAATATTGGGATAACAATTAGTGAGAGACGCTGTATGATTGTGTATATCAACAATAAATAATTGCTGTGATTAGAATCGATTATTAGTAAGTAGTTAAGGACAATTTTTAAGGCACATCGCAGAGAAAATAAAAAAAAAAGCACGTGGTTCACGGTCTCACGGGACCCACTTCATCGTCGGGAGTTTATGAGTGATTGTTTCTGCGTGCGCGTGCGTATGCGTGTGTGAGTGTGTGTGCGTGCTTGCGTGTATTTGAGAAACAGAACAGGAAAAATCGAAAGGAAAACTGACAGATTGCGAGCACGTGAGAGGGAGAGAAGGAGTGAAAGAAGAAAGATAAAGCGAAAGTTATGGGATACTTGGGATCTGATTTTCTTTCTTCTTTTCTTTTTTCGTTGTTTTTTGAAGGGCGAATTAAGTACGTGCGCGCGTGCGTGTAACCCTCCTCGATCATCGAGAGGCATTATTGTAATCTGGACACAATGATCCGTGTACGGTAGGGATCTAGGGATCTAGGGATCCGGCAAGATAGACTGATCTATATAATTTACAAGGAAAGAATCAATCAGGAGGCGATTGCCGCGCGCGTTTACGTAGGGACACACTACGATCTTCAACCCTCGACTCACCCCCTCAAATCTCGATCTTTCGTAGATCTGCGCGAACGAAGGTCGACAAAGGTGCGATCTATCGAGAGATCATTGTTCACTGATACACGGGAATCGGAGTTTCGAGTTCCTGGAACGAAAGTATTTTTCCGAGGATGCGTCGAGGGATGGAAAATAAAAGAAATCGGTCACGACCTTCTCCGTTTGTTATGCTTCGCATAAGACGGTCGTGCCTAACAAAACAAAAAAAAAGTATATATATCGTCGCGGTAAATGGGTGACCAAGAGCTACCTGTGTTCCAAAATGTTCCCGTAATTTTGGATTCTCGATGTTTCACGTGGAGAACGGTGGTCGGTGCGATCATATCTTTTTTGTCTGGTCTCTTGTCGCAGTGTCTATATTCTTGGATGCACGGAATGTCGTCACTGCTCACCGAGCTTCGATCGAACCAATTCTCTCCCCTATATATATGTGTATATATATATATATAGCCGATGGTTTCCTCGTAAACGTAGACCCCGCCCCTCGTACCCTCCCTCTCCCCCGGATCGACGTTCTCCCCCCCCCTACCCCTCCCTTTTATCCCCATGATTAGAAACCATCGTCGCGCGAATGTACTCCAGAAGCATATCCGGTGACACATATGACTAGGCTACTTGAATAATTAATCTCTCTTTTGCTCCGGTAAGCAAGCTCATATTTATTCGGCGTGTATTGTCATTCAGAAAAAAAAAAAAATAATGAAAATTAATCGTATACTTCGGGACGTCTACTCGTACATAGGTATATAACGAACAGTCGAATTTCTTCGTACTTTTCCAGTGAACCGCTATATCGTCTGTCGCGTGTAATTTCGTAATTAAGCATACGAGTCATGTTAAAACCGCGATACACGGCAAGAAGGGATCGACGAGAAGGCGTATTATATTAAATCGGGGTAAGAAAGAAAAAACAAAAAACAAAGAAAATGGAACAAAACGCGTGGCGCGGTCGTATGTACATACATCGTAGTGTTCGTGCGAGATCCAGAGGTGCCAAAACGTTTCGTTATTTTTTTAGCTCGCTGTTTTAAGAATGATTCGTCGAACTAATGTGATAAGGGAGAGGAAATAAAGCAAAAAAAAAGATAGAGCGGAAAGAGGAAGGAGAGATAAAAGGGAAAGAATGGAAAAAGCTTAAAAAAAAAGAACTTCAGGCTTTCGTGGCACTACGCGTAACGTAGCCGTGCCTGATACTCGCGTAATCTCAGAGTTCTTTCGACCATTGAATTTTCATGAAACGTAACCCGAAGTTTCTCGAATATCGAGAAATTTCACCGTTGAAAGAAATCCGACGAGGCAAAATCCAACCCCCCTAGCCCCCATCCCCTGACCATGACGATCAACGTTACCTTTACTCGCAACCGATCGTTTATATCGCGACGCGTTTCTTACGATGAGAAGGTGTCTGAATCGTTGAAAATGGTCCTGGGAATCGCACACTTGTACCCACGAACCAACCCCCGCCCCCCACCCAATCCCCTTCAACCCCTTTTCCGTATCAAGATACACACGAGCTAGCGATGGTCGAGTGCAAACGGCGAGTATAGTTCGTAACAAAAGCAAAGAGATGATTCTGTTTCGCTCTTTCAGCCTCCGTGATCAAAACTGGAGAATGACGATAGTCGCGACACGAATCTTTATCACGCTCGACGCGATAAAGCGGTTGTGGGTGGGAAACAGAATGTTTCTGCTCGTCGTTTGCCCTCGAACGGCATTTATTTAAAAAGAAAAATGTTGTAAAAGGGAGACGTTGCGTGCGTCAACGTCGATTGGAACGCGATCGTATCGTTGTGGCGTAGAGCAATCTCTTAGTGCAGGGGCCTTATCCTTACTGCGCGGGTCTTGTCCAGGGACTCGTCGCGATTGTACGACGTTCGTAGCGCGATGTGTATTTTCTTTTTTTTAATTAGTGTAATCAGTAATTCGTATGAAACTCGGGAGCACGCGAATTATTTGTAGTGTTTGCAGAATTATCGTATCCACGAGTCGAAGGGTATTTATTATAAAAGTAAACTGCTAATTATCGACCATTTTGATATTATTTTACACTTTTGTGTTTGTCAGCGTTATTATCGTTCAAACTTAAAGACGCGGGTCCCCTTGAGAAGTATTGGGTTGGCAAGTAGGACGTTTGTAGTGAGTCAAAGTTAGCAATGCGACAACCCAATAATTACAATTACCAAAAGGAAAAAGACTTGTGTATCTGTTTTCCTTTCGTCAATTTATCATAACTCCTGGGTTATGATTAAAGAGGCATTTATTTTCCGGCCACCTCGAGAGGTGTCCGAAAAGTTAACACGGGGGAAACTCGTTAATCCATTCACGCGCGTTACTAATTAGGTAACGAAGCACATGGCTGCGTTGAGAGAGTCATAGTTTACGCGAAGAAATCGGAAGCGTAGAATTTTCATGGAACAGTCGAGCGATCGAACTTCACGAGAAAGGCCACGAATCTCGGACATTCGTGACGTTCCCTGCCAGGCGCCCAACCTTACCGTAACGCAAGGCAATCAGCTAAGAAATAACTTAGTTTTTATAGGATATTGAGCACGCGCCCTCACCCCGGCGGGGCGCGGGATTAAGGGCAAGGCCTTTTATTTTTCCGTGTAAAAAGAGCGCGTTTAAAAAGAAAAAGAGGAAGTACTCGTCGTACGCGATCGGGCGGCTGCCCAGTAATCTCAGCGGCATATTTTTCTGTAACGGTCAAATAAGAAAATGGTTAGAGAGAGAGAGTGAGAGAATACGCGTATTTACAAAGAGACACGATAATAATGGGGTACCGAGGGAAACAATAAGCGCGTGAAAAAAAGAGAGTACATACACTCGGGAGATGATCGAGTCGCGGAGACGCGCGATAATGAGAGAAAGAGAGAGAGAGAGAGAAAGGTAGACGCGCGTGGAATTTTTGTGTGCCAAAAAAAAAAAGAAGGAACATCGATCGTGGAAATTGTTCAGCGAGCGGCTCAACCTTGTGCCAAGCTTAAATACATTGCGAACTGTAACTACGTGTGCCAAATCGTCATTAAACCCACCGCCGCAGCTGTCTCCGCGTTGATAGTGGGTTCTTTGCCTGCCGATTTTTCGTGCCCCTCGTCCTTTAGACGATGATTGGCCCCTTTTCTTTCGGACCTCTTTATAGATGATACTTTCGCGCATCGCGCGCGGAACTCCTGTATCGTGAGGAGAATATTTGATTACTTTCCGGTGTTCCTAATACTTTGCGATTGCAACGATTGTTTTTGTGCGATACCGAAAGTGATGGGTAACTTTTCAGCGATACGAGGACGCGTGATGGAAATCAGTAGTGTTTATACGGGGGAAAGTCAGGAAAAATCGGCATCGAGCGTGGGAGGGGAATAAAGTAAATTACGTTTTTAGACGGCAGCTGAGATCGTATGTAAATTAAGGATGCGCCCTTCTCGGGTACGGCAAGAGGCAGGGATTATATAAAAGTACGATATTACGACATTAGCGTTGAAGCTTTAATTTTCTTTGCATCGAGTTTCGCGAACCACTCGAGAGATCGTCTCGCGTCTTCTTGCGGAGATTAACGATAACGGGGTAGCGTCAATCCGTTACGAATGGGAAATACATTTTCTCACGTTAATATGGCATTTCTGTCTTTCATCTTCTTCCACTTCTTCTACTACTTCTTCCTTTTTCCTCTTCTCGGGTAGTAGGTACACAAATTTCAACCTCGATCACGGTAGAACAATAAATAATACTTGGGCGTTGCAAACGGCTCGACGATCTGCACGAGTATTCTAACACGGATAAAAGTCTGATAACAAATTAACGGCGTGGGATCGTGGGTGTTCGATCTTTGTATAAAAATTCACGTTCCGTTAGCAGCGGGATTGCGAAATCATATCATATGGTTTTTAGCGAGATCGGTAAAATTAGACGTTACCTTCGACTATTGCGAGTATCGTTGAGTATCCTCGTGGCGAGAGACGAGGTAAACGCACACAAATTTCATGAAATCGATCCCCGTGAGTATTTTGTAGGATTTATACTCGTTATTGTATTTAATAAAGCAACGTGCGATAAGGAATTCGTACGAACGAAGGTCCGCCGCGCCGTCGCGGATCGTTTAGTTGCAACGCGTTTGTTGATTATGATAATACCAGCATAATTCTGTTGTCCTTCCGTTTGCTGTTGCGAAACGTCGAAGGTGAAAGGCTCTGCAAAACAAAAAAAGAAACAGAAGAACACACGAACGAAATCTTTGCCCCCTTTTTCCTAGCATTTGCACCCTTTGTAAAAGTTCTGCTGCTCTTCTACCTCTTCCACTTCCTCCTCCCCCTCTTCTTCTACTTCTTCTTCTTCTTCTTATTCTCGTCTTTAACATACACATACACACACCTTTCCTTTATCCTCCTCGGCCGATATCAACTTATGTTAAAAAGCCTTTACGAAAACAGGGTCATAAATACTTACGTATAATACGAGTATTTTAAATTTTTAACGCGAAAAAACTAGGGGAGAAAAAAATGAAACAAAGCAAGCGTAGTGTGCAATGCAGCAATGAACAAATGATAAAAATGAGAGTGGGGGAATAAAACTTTTTACAAAGAAAAAAAGATATAATACTATGATGAGAGCGGAATGCGTACGGGAACGTCGCGACTGCGTCTTGCAGTGTTTCGTCGGGTAATAGAGAGAAAGAGAAAGAGAGAGAGATAGAGAGAGAGAGCGAATCGTCGCTTTTTGTAACGTGTTTGCTGCGAAGATATATATGTATGTATATGTGCGCATTAAAAAAGAAAACGCATATGCAAATATGCGACCGAGCGTGATCCGCAGGATCGATAATAGGGGTGAAAGCACCGTTCTAGATCGCGGGTATCAAAGTCGTGAATTGATCGGGTAGCGACCCAAAAAATTGAATTTCAACGAGCTTCCATTACATTTCCCGCTTTCGAATCGGAAGCCGAGAAGAAAAGAAAGGGGGAGATGAATGAATATATCGGAGGGACTCGTCACCGTGCGATCGATGAAAAAAATTAAAGAAACAAATCATCACTATTCCAGGGTAACGTTTTGTAAAATCCGGTACGCGATATTTGTGTAAAAAAAAATCGAAAAAAAAAGTGATGGTAGGCGAGAAGGCACGTAACATACAGAGACAAATACGTACATTTAGAAGGATACACGGAAAACACGAGCTAGAGCGGTACGAATGAGCTTTTTTGAGAAAAATGAGAGAAGAACGCTTCCGTAGCGATTCTAGAAATAAATACAAATGAGAGTATGGAAGAGAGAGAGAGAGAGAGAGATATTGATACAGGACACCTGCTATAGGTCGGTGGTACGTACATACGTATATATACATATAGGCATACATATGTGTATATAATATATACGATATACAATTACTGTAAGTGTAATAAGAGATATAATTTATATAGCGGTATTCTACATCATCACTACGTGTAGGTCAGGCTTGCGAGAGTGTTCACGCGCGATTCGTCTCGATTGGCGTGAGAGAGAAAAAGAGAGTGAGAGTGAAAGAGTGCTTTAATTTAGAGACTGCGCGAATGAGAGAGATACGTATATATAAATAAATAAATAGATCCAGAGAGAGAGAGACAGCGCGAGGGAGAGAGAAAGATATACTATACCTTGTAGTCGACGTTACATATCTTTAAAACTCGTTCGTTTTCGCTCGCATAACATTGCGCGGTTGTCAGTAACGTTCTTTGCTCGCGGACGGATTCATTTCCGATTAAGAGATTCAAACGCGACGTTATCGACAACGGCACGATGAATTACACGAGTCGTCACGGTAGGAACCAATGTGTATAGATCCGAGAATAATGCATAGGTGACCCTCACCCAAAGTCAGTCTACATATCAGACTCTAGTTAGCGCCAGGTCGCTTTCCTCGGATTTTCAAAAGGAACTCTTTTTTTTTTTTTTTTTTTTTTTTACCACCGACACGAATATCTTTTCTTTTGGTAGTACTTCCAGTCTTCAAGTTTTGCTCTTCGATATCGCTCGGTGAGGTTCGAGAATCTCGTTTTCTTGAATTAAAAATTGCGAGATTCTAGAAACTCGTGGATTCGTCGCGAGCAACGAGCTCGTGGATCTAGAAATACTCAATTTTTAATTCTTTTATCTCTGCCGCCCACCCCACCACCCCCTTTTCCTCCACGTTACGATTTTTGAGACGATTTCGGGTTGAAAAGTAATTCTCTGACGAAATCGTAGCAATGGTTTTTGATCAACGGATCTTTTTCCCCTTTTTTCCACCCCGGACACGATACATCCTAGAATCTAGAGAGAATATTTGTATTGTCAGTTACTAATACTACTACTAACACTACTATTTACTGCTACCAACTATTACTATAACTATTATTATCATTAATAACTGCTACTGTATCGCCCCCCCCCCTTCCCCCTACCCCCGTTATCTGACACGCACCGCAGAGCTGTCGCGACTGTGAGCATCGTCCGTCGCCTGCATCCCTCGCCACTCCCCAACCCCCCCTAATTAGTTATCAATTAGGCGATTCGCGGCGCAGGATAGATCAGCCGCTAAACAGAAATAACGAGAAGCCGAACCCTTTCGATAAAGGAATACGGTTTTTCTTTACTCTTTGTTTCACCGTGGAACACGCTCCAGTCTAGGTACTTTCAAACACGCAGCGTGATAAAGAATTGCGTGCTTCCTTTTCATCATCATCATCTTCGTGTTCTTGTCTTCTCTTGATCCTCACTTTCATATCGGTGCTTCTCTCGATTAAGCGTGCTGAGGTAAAATCAATCCGAACGAGCGTGAAAATCAAGCGAGATAAAACGAGGGTTGTTGAGTGAATGGAAATTCAAGAACTTATTTCGCGGACGTTAATTATCGAAAAAATATGGATAAGATCGGTGATGAAAAATGGCTCCGTAAATGTATATTTATTAATATACATTTACTATACTATGTTTACGAAATTCTTCGATATCGTGGAGTTAGCCGGAATTTCAAAAACATCACGAACTATGCGAATTTTCCTCAATCCTCACACTCATTTTGCGTTTAATTGTCTACGTTTGAGAATTTTCTCTCAGCACGCTGTCCTATCATCTGCTCAACATCCGTCATTCACCGCACCTCTCGAAAGTCAAAAGCCACTCCGTGAAAGTCGCGAGTCGTATTGTGATAATCGTAAGAAATTTTCCGAGAATGTATAGTGACGTGCAATCAGAGTCGACGAAAATGAAAAACCGACGGACGGAAATCCGACGAGCGGATTTCCGATGATGAAACGATTATTATCCTTGACGATCCATATATATGTCACTATTATTATTATTATCATTACAATTATCATAATTTCTTCGTACCGTTAAATCGGACGCGAAAGCAATGTTTTCTCGAAAGCGATCTGTTTGTTATGTATTACTATCGTCGATCGTACTTTTTACGTAAATTATAAGTTGTTGATTAGTTGCTATGCGCGGAGAGACGAAAAGATCATCGTGCCATTTCTGCGGGACACGTTGCTCTCCGTAAAGCGTAATATCAATTGTTACGGAGAGGATCGTGTCTTTAATTAAAAGCTGACCGACGAGCGAAGAGTACCGCGGTCTTTTCGCTACTTCGATGATGGTTTTCGTTCTCGTTTTGTTTTTGTATAAGCTTCGGTTGCTCAAAAACTCCCTCTCCGCCACTACGGAGAATGTTCTGCGTTCGTCGGGAGAATCGAGAGTTCTTGTCGCTGTTGCTCTCTTTAGAAACTGTCGATTTTTCATCGACTTGGAAACATCCCGAAACGATGGCTCCGCGACGAGACATATCCTTTCTCCTCCGGCGGATTGTATTTTATTTCGTTCCTCTCGGAGAAATATTCGTATTTAATAACAAACATCGTATACGTACACGATCTTTTATTGTACCATGTATAAAATCGCAAAAGTGGCTATTATAAACACGATTAAAAGAAGAAAAGAAATTAATAGATCTGCGAATTTCTGGGTTATTTCATTTTCGTTCTTCTTGTCTTTTCTCATCGAGATTAGGTATTTCGCGGCGATCGAGAAAGTCGCGCGAACTTATTTCGACCTTTTGTTGATGTCAGATTTAGCTATTGTACATATATATATGAACTGCACACACACATACACGCATTGTAATTTATTCTCGGTGTTAGTTGAGTGCCAGCTAATTGTAAAACTTCCGAGCGACGGTCATTAGTTTTGTGACAGGTATATACTTATATAAAATATATAATGTACGCATTATACCACGTATCCACATACAATATGTGTATTATATATTATGTATTTTATACAGTTATATATCCCGCACAGTTGTCCCCGAGTAAAAAAAAAGAAAAAAACAAAACAAAACAAACTGCCGGAACATTGGCGAAAAGCCGACGATACAAAAGAGGAAAAGAACAAAACTGGTATATATAAATCGATCGCACATGCACGATCAAGATATCGGATCCGCGGTCACGCATATCTGTACGCGTGTAACGCGTACACATGCATACATACGTAAGAAAAGGTGGATGACAGAGAACACCGACAGTTTTCACATCAAAGTCCAGCGAGCAAGTCTATCTTTTTGATTCATGCATCAGAAAAATAAAGATACACACACACACACACACACACACATATGCGTTCACGATCTTGAATCAAACATTCTTTTTTAGCGGTCAGAGAGAGGGATCGCGGATTTACCACCGCTCGAATAGAGATTTAATGTTTGTAAGAGCAATAACATTGTAAATTTTTCGAGTACACTGTATTTGAATGTGTAAGTTGCATAAAAAAGACAGATTTTTTAGATATTGCACTATATAATATTTATTATTCTAAGGTAACGAACAGGGTCGCGATTCGCCGCGCTCGCGATAGCTCACCCGCGCTCTCTTTTGGCCTCGATCGCGCCGCGATCCATTGATCCTTGCAGATTCAAAACGTAGGAGACGATCCGCGACGATTTGCGGATTTCCCTCGTCTCTCGTTCGACGACGGTCAACGGTGATTTGCTAGCATTGAATCGCGATCGATGCCACATCGCGAGCGCGGCCGCTCCGCGACGTTTATGAATTAATATTAATTAAAGAGGAGGCAAAGCGAACGCATTGTTCTTTCCAATAAAAAAAGAAGCAAGATTTTTAGTGTTTACACTACAATTGATAAACGATTCTATTATTACATAATATTATATTAATAACTATATTATTACTGTAATGTTTGTTTTTGGTTATTAAAGTGTGTATATAGCAATATATTCTAGAAATTGTCTCAATCGTCTACTGGTCCACCCAAATCGACTTTTCATCCTAATGATCGTGAAAATTCTTGCTTCCCACCGTAGCGTCGTCCTTTTTTATTTTTACGATCGGAGGAACCTCTTAGAATATTATTTTGCATTCATAATGTTTTAGGATGTAATAAACATTGTAGCGCTGATGGATTATAACGATTATAAAATTGCATCGTATGCGTTAAAATTAAAAGGCTTCGTAATTCTTGGGACGATTTTATCCTTGAACAGCTTTACGACAATGTTTCTTCGTTTAATGTACAAATATACTAAACATATATGAATAATGTGTAAATAGAAAGATTTTTATTCCAAAATTGCGTAACCGTTTTGCTTATAGTTTTACAAATAATAAAGACGAGTGCCCAATGTTTTTAAACGGGCTTTATATATGTGACGTAAGAAATCCTTTATTCAACGGAAAATGTATACAATCTAAATAAACATTTTTCGACGAGGAAACGCTCAGGCGCCTAACAATTACTAATAATAATACATACAGTATCCGACCGATGATATCATAAAATTCCTTAGGGTATCACGGTCCGTTCCAAAAATATTTTCCACTCTGTCAGTAAACACTAGCATATATTTTACCCATTCTGCCCCCACTATGAACCTTTTGCGTTGAATGGTGATTAGAAAACTAGGATGATAGATTGATGGTTGAGAATCTTGCTATGAGCGACAGCGCCAAGCGTTCTGCACCCCAAATTCTAAACAAGTCTCGGGATACAGATTACATCGGGTGACGGGTTCTGTCGGCAAAATTAAATAAATCGACTTTCAGTGTAGAGAAATATTGTTTGTGTGGTTAACAAATCGATAGTATCGATAGTTTCGCCAACTGTCTACCATGTGGTAATACTGTGACGATCACGATCGTCTTCGATTACAGCGCCCGCGTTTTAATCGGATTGTGTATGAATTAAGCAGTCAGCGCGGTATTATTCAAACTCGTAGAAACCGAATATCATAGTAATAGGACTATAAATTATCTGCGAGCGAACATAATTTTAGATTTTAGATTGACTTTACTTCTTTGCTACACCCAGAAATGCAAAGACGTTCTCCCTCGATATTCCAGAATAAAAGTTAGAAAATTTATACAGCAAATTGAGTCACGTTTATTTCAAAGCATCTTCGAGTAAGCACACCTGTGTCATAATCCTAAGCATACCTGTATCCTAATCGGCCAATTCGAGCAGAATCGGGTTGCGGAATAAAAACGTGAACGTGACAATACTACTCTCAATAGGAAATTTTGTTCACTGTATGTTGGTAATTATTTATGTTTCAAGAAATTGGTTTTACTTACTATTATTTTCTATAATAATAATCAAATCGGACCCAAGGATAATAGCCAGCAATAGGTTTCATTGTTTTACTCTATCTACTCAGGAAAAGAAAGGTGTCATACGTAAATATGCGTTTTTATTCAACCTAGGAGTTGTTTGCGTTAAAAAAAATCGATGGTGCGATAGTACTATCGATAGTTTGCCATTTCTAAAGCGGTGGAACGTGCGATGTTCTACATGCTTTTATGTCGCGGGTTAATTTTAAGTCGAATGAACTGAAAGTAAATTATTTGCCGAGCAAATACTCGAAATTGAAGTCAGCAAGCACTGATTGTTTATTTAAACATTGCCTTAACAAACAGTTAATTCGTATAAGAGAAATATGGCCGGTACCAGCAACTTGCGGCGATCTACTCGAATAAAAGCTCGTGTACAAGGTAGCGCTTAAAATAACACGATCGCGAATAATATTACCAGGCTATGGCGCTAAACAATTGCATTTTAAATTGTATATTTAGATATAGTTTTAATTGTACAAATATGCTATCACTTCCGTGTTGTTTTATAATTAATTATTCCAGAACAAAACACTATCGATGTCTCTTCCGACGAAGATGAAGAATTAATGTCTCGCAATATAAAGAAAATAGAACTTGAATCTATAGAAGAGAATGTACAAAAACCAATTGGTAATTTAGTAATAATGTGTTTTTTTTTGGTTCTGCATGTCTTCTCAAAACTTTCAATGAATTAACGGTGTATTCTGTTTTCTAGAATTGTTTTTCAACGATGATGTGAGCGGGAAAGAATTATTCAGTTTAAAAACTTCTTATAAGAAGAAATGCATGATAGAAAAAGCAAGTAGGTGCCTTACACCTTGTACTCCAAAAACGCCAATGTTAAAATCCAACCCGATGGTTGTTCTTGAAACAATTGTCTTAGACGATCCGAACAAAAAATCATTAAACGGCAACAATAAGAATCCTCGTGCAAGAGGTACAATGCCCACCATGGTAAACCATGTGCTAAACAAAAGTATGTTTTGCTTTGTAAAAAATATTAATTTATATTTATTAATGTCCAGAAAAGAAGTGCCTCTGGCCTGACTTCAAGCGAAAGCGAAAGTATATCGGAATCAAGCGATTATACGCCATCGGACGGGACAGATGATGATATAGATGAAGAATCATGTGAGAGTGATAACAGCATATTGTCTGATGATGCAACCATGAAAATTCAGTCGGAGAGTACGCGGCAAAAACATATTCGACAGTCAAAATTATTGGATACACCAAAGAGAATAAGTGGGAGAAATAAATCTATAATTGCTTATAAAGATGTTGTAAGTAAATGGTAATAACATCAAATAGGACGAGTACTTTGATATATAAAATGTACATTAACACTTGATAAATTTTTACAGCGCATGAAATCTGATGAATACTTTGAAGGCCAATTGGAGAAACCTGTTACATCTGATCGTACATTGGGGCGTCTTCGTAATTCCCGATTGACCAAGGAGAAACTAGATGAACTCTTATCGGATCAGAATCATGTTCCCACACGGCATCAAAAATATATTCGTTCGTTGAACGAAAGTTATACGTCATTGTTTCATATGTGGAACTTTATCATGGAGTGGGTTTGAAGATCATACACGCAGAATTAAAAGCTGCCATTAGGTACATCAACTGTAAATGTTATTACCTATTCTAGGGAAGGTTACACAGTGCTACTTCATGGGTTGGGATCCAAGAGATGTTTAATTAATGACTTTCATAAATGTGTAGCTGATCATCCATCGCTAGTGGTCAATGGATTTTTCCCCAGTCTTGCATTGAAAGATGTAGGTTCGCGTTAACGTATCTACATTACAGCTCTAACAATAATAGAAATTAGTGGAATTAATTGAAATGTCCATTGTATGATATTATTTCAGATACTTGATGGCATTATTGAAAATTTATTGGGCTTAAATTGTCCAACTAATACGGGTGAATGTCTTGATTTAATCGAAGAAGTATTAAAAGACAATCCGAAAGATAGACTTTATTTGTTAATTCATAATATAGATGGTATAGTACTGCGATCAGACAAAGCTCAAGATTTACTTTCCTGTCTCGCTAATATACCAAATCTCTTTGTTTTGGCATCACTCGATCACATTAATGCACCCCTTTGTAAGTTCTATCAGCTTTATTAAAAACTATATCCAATCTTCTGTAGTTACACGCATGTTATATTGCCACAGTGTGGGATGACGTTAGACGCTCAAAATTCAACTTTTACTGGTGGGATACAAGTACATTTCTACCTTATCAGGAAGAGACGTCTTACGAAAGCTCACTCTTGGTGCAACAAAGCGGAACACTTGCTTTGTCATCTCTTCGGAACGTTTTCCTTTCACTCACATCAAACTCTAAGTCAATATACATTCTTCTGGCTAACTATCAGTTGAGCAATAGTGGCACTGCTAATTTTACTGGTAATTAGAATTTAATTAGAAGTGTATGAAATTCTTAATAATGCAGAGAACTTTTAAGTTTGATAATACGCAACCTCATTATTTAGGTATGGCGTTTAAAGATCTATATCGTGCCGCGCGTGAAGGATTCTTCGTAAGCTCAGACGTAGCGCTGAGAGCACAATTAACTGAATTCATTGATCACAAACTAGCAAAAAGCAAGCGCAACATGGATGGTGTGGAGTACCTTACGATTCCATTAAATAATGAATTACTAAAGAAATTCCTTGAAGAACACGAATCGTAATTCTGTCAGAAAAACCTATACTGCGCGTAATTGATGGCAAAAACACGCCAAGTCACGTGCATTCCCCATAGGATTATAATAATTTTTTATTAAATAAAATGTATTTTTTTTATAAAATGTATTTTTTATATGAAATAAAACTGTGTGAGAAATAAAAGTACAAATGCCCATACACGCGTTTTAATTTTATAAAGCGGGCGAATGGAGAATTGTTCAGTAAACAACGCTCTTGGAAATTTGAACGTGTACCTACACCTTTTGTGCAAAAAGAAATAATTCTGTAGCTTTATCGATAACTTGTGAATCGTTTACTTAGTAATGAAAGTTTAATTAATATTTGAATCTCGAAAACCAAACGCAATTCCGATCCATTTTGTGTGTTACGTTGGTAGCGTAAATGTAACAGTGTTGGTATCATTTGCAGCCAAAGCGCCTCCGGTATGCTCCGGTATCATTCTGCATTTTTTACGTACGATTATGAGTACAACAATACGATAGCCGGGTAGTGAGTAACAGTGTGTAGCAGCGGGTAGTACGTTGTGACAGCAACAAGATGTCAGGCACGTTAGATCGCAGGCGTAATTACGCGCCAGCTAAAGGTTAAATGTACGAAAAACTTGGTTAAACACATTTTCTCTACGGTCTGCTAGGTAATTACATTGTTGAAAATCGTAATCACACGAGCTTTCGCTTTGAATGGAGAGTTTAAAAGTTCGAATGTCGGTACGAGGTACCGCGGATGTAACGAACATACGATCGTACAATGAAGTGTACTGTTACCGGCTCGTTATCGGGTTTCAACGTAATCTAACCTAATATACCCCGCAGTGTAACTCCCAGCGAGGTTACTTAATCATGCACTGGGATGCTTTGCCTTTTTTTAGCCACGAACAATGTCGTAAGTTCGTTGAAAATGACAGTGTGTGGGCGTGTGCATGCGTGGGGAACTGTGTGCGTGCGTGCTTGTGTGCGAGTGTGTTCAGCGTCGCGTGAATTACAGTTTCGACTTGACATTGTAAACATGACGACTTGACCTTACAATGGCAAGTTGGACGACCTTGACTTTGGCAAGTATACAATGACCGTGCAAAAGGCCTTTGTTAACTGGAATTCAAGTTTCTGGTTGTACATCCGATTAACGCGATTGGCGAAATTCGGTGCCATTTGATACGACAAATAAGCCGACTTGTGATTCGATTAATTGCAGCTGCACGTTTACGTGTCGGAGTGCTTTCGTTGTATATGGATGTGGGTAATCATTTGCACAATCGAATTACATCGTAAATGTTATTAATAGTCGCATTATTTGAGGTCTGGAGTAAATTATCAATGCTGCAATAAAATATCTTTTCCTTACACAGTTTTAATGTATGGCTCTTCATTAAAACTTCCAACCTCATTCCGTAACCGTACGGTTGTAATTGTTTTACGGTTTAGCTAAACATCAGAAGTTTGTCCATGTAAGCAATTTTTTTGCCAAAGGAATTGCGGAAGAGCTGACGAGGAGTGGAGGCTTAACGCAAAAACAATTTGTAATTTGCATAAAGTTATATTTTTTTGTTTCAGGTGAAGTACGTGAACGTTCGGAGTAGAGCTACGGCATCTCACTTGGCATACATGTTTCGGTGAGTCAAACGTCATGTTTAATTTGACGATAAGATATCTTAACATTGACATTGATACGGATTGTCGTACGATATGGTGTATTGTGATATTTTTAAGATTATGCTCCAACATCTCGAAATGGTAGCACGGTAACATTTATTATTATATAAAACAGATAGGATCAGACTGGTAACCGGTTATTCGATCACCGATAATCCGACTGTAATACGCCGATCATTTGATACTGCAAATGGTACATAATTAAATTAAAAATCAAATTCAAAGTTATATATTACGCGTGCATACTGTAGCCAATCCATAACTGTGTACAGCTATGTGTCTTTCAATATTACGCATACTTATGCATGTATAGTTAGATTTTCCAGCGCTTCAAAATATTTCAAATAATTTTCTGTCAAATGATACGCGTATCAGTATTACAGCTAATACGAGACACAGTTAGGAAGTTAATTTGTTAATTCGTGAGAAATATTTTTTATTCATAGGCGCCATAAGTAAATTGTAACATATTTTGTTAAGGGAAGAGAACGCGAGACTGAACTATGGTCGTGTTCTTACCAAAATGTATTTCATCTAATAAAACTAATAGGAAGACAAAGGAATCAATTCGCGCGTCCGCGTGTTTGAATTTTATAAATCTACGCGGATGCAGGAACATTTTCTCGTTTTTTTTTTGTATCATTTTTGCTGCCGGACGTAAGGTATTTTATATTCGTGAAGTTTTTAACGTCATTTCTACGATCTACAGTCTTCTTTTCTTTTAAGTTTCAAACCCGCGAAGTACAGTACAGTAACCATCTTTATCGACGGGATCGTTTGTCCTTCGGTTTGAAGATGGTTACCAACTTCACAATTTCTACCGCCAGGTCACGTTCAAAGTTTCTTGCCGCGTCGTATCGTGATTTCTTTAACTTTTTGTAGTAGCGTTTTAGTATAACCCCTTTTAATTACTTCCCGTTTCTTTGTAAGTTCAAAAGAAAGTGCTTGTCGAACGTGTTAGGTTCGTTTACATTTTGAGGGAAAGTGTTTTTGAAATGACCTTACCGCCGTTAAAGATGGTCTACAGGTTTCCGAAGACGTATCAATGTAAGTACGTAATGGCGTTCAAATATCTCATACTTCTATACGTCGAACGAAGTACACCTAACCTCGTTAATGCGAATTGCTACTCGGACATCGATAAGCGGAATTTTCGTCTTCGCTTCCATAGAATAAATTCAAGCACGTGTCATTAACGCTACTCGACTTTCTATCGTGAAAATAACATTTTTCCTGTTACCATTTTATATCATACAACCTGGAACATTTGCATCGCGGTCGCGAAACGGCTGTGATTGCGCTAAGAAAATTATACGCCCCGCGGCTGTACAACTAACCGATTGTAAAAAATATTATTTTACAAATCTCTGAAACCCGTGTATTTACCAGCGATTCTCAGCTAACGTCACGTAACCCGCTTCACGCAGATTTCACTTTTGTCAAGACAAACCAATTTCACCGAGTGGTCTCTCGCCATTTCTTCAGCGGTTATTACCTTTTACTTTCGTGCCATGGTATTTCGCATACGTTAATTAGACGTTAAACATGGCGTCTTAACAAAATTCTGGAAACATTCTCTAAACATAAATTACGTTTCTACCGTGTCGTTAAATAAGTACCGTCCTCGTGCTCGAAATCCGTTTATTTAATCTACAAAGCTCGACGACAAATCTACCTTAACGATATAATATTATCAGAGGAATGTTTCTATTTTTAAAACTTGGTAATCCTATCGCGCGCTTTAATGCGTATTTGCATTATTCGTATTTCGACAGTACATTTTAAGATACCGACGCTACATATATATATCGAAGAGCCTAATTTCCGAAATTTCATAAATTTCAAATATGCATAGTATTCGCGGATCCTAGTATGAAAATTTCAATATATTCTAAATATTCTCTCGCGCTTGAAATTGCGCTCTTTTTTTTCAATATTTTTCAGCTCGAAAGACCACCGTGAAATTACAGTTCAAACGCGTGCGTTATTTCATTTGTCGGAGGTTTGCTGACGCGCACAATACAAGCTCGCGTCTACGGACGCTTAACCAATTTCCGCTTATTTTACCAAAATCGAGGTCGTGGAGCCGTTAAGCGTCAAGGATCACTTACGATCATCAAGTTAAGATTCTACGTGTATGACTCACACGACTCTTTTAATCTCAACTGTGCTGCCTTCCATGCGTACACCGTCCCATCTGTACGCGTAAGCGCGTCTAAATAATCTCCCGTTGTTGGGATATACCCATCTACTTCGTCGCGTGGTAGAATAATTTGACCTCGCCTTTCCCAGGCACGATGATACTTCCCAAAACAACGAGTGACTGCTATCTGGTTAAAGATTTCACGCCTATCGGTCCGGCAATAAACTAATTGTAAAGGGAAATTTAATTCATTCTCGAATCCTCCGCCCCACGATAATATTTGTGCATCGTCCCCGATTTCTGAAGTGACTTCGACATCCACTTAACTTCTCGCCCAATCGATAGCAACGAAATCTACTTAATATAAAATTTTGTATTACCCTCGTTTCCCATTCCCCTCCTCGCGCACGCGACTTCGTTAAACTTCCGTTAAACCCCTCGTCGACCCACGTGCGATCAGAGAGAGAGAGAAAAAAAAAAATTGCTCTCTCCCAGACTCGCGTATCAGCAGAGTTACGTTTGCTCCCGGTCCTCGGTACAGGAATATTGCGCGCGTAAAGGTTTGGTGAAATTTTGCGGTGAACGACGAGGTACGGTGTAATTGATCGGCCTCTTACATAGAACTTTCCTGGTGTTACCAAAGCCGTGCCTTCGTGCATTTATCCAGTGCGTCGGTTTTGCGGTGGAAGTGGAAACTCTAACCCCACTACGGCATATTAAATATCCTCGAGACGAGAGATGACTGGGTACTCGAGGGTGAATGCGCAACTTCGCCATACCCGCTCGTCTTTCTACCCGGCAATTCCTGCAGATTTTGCCTCGGCGCGCAGAGAGTATGGCGCGGGGGGGCGGAGCGGGGCGAAGGCGGGAGACCACCCTCAAAAAAGCTTTACCGTATTTGGCGATTCTGCTCTCCAACCGACTCTCTCTTCCACCCCACACCGCAAAATTGTCGTACCTCTGAGCAGCTTAAGCTCAACTTCCGTGCATTCCGTTTGCATTTAGAAGCACCGGCTCCACCCCTTCCCCATCCCCACCGCCCGCCCCCTCCTCCCCCCCCCCTCCCTCTTCTCCCTCCCCTCCCTGGGTAGCGCGTTAAGCGTTAATTTAAACAGGGACGCGCGAGTTCTCCGCAAAGCCGAGTTTTAAACGAGTTAACGAGAATATTGTTTCGAGGACGACGAAACGAAGGATTCTTTCGTTTCTGTGCGCTCGAGGTGCCAAACGATTCGATTCGTTGGACCTTTCGGACGTCTCGCGCGAGATTCGTTATTGTTTAGAAAGGAATCGTGGGAGTTTCTCGTAACGTCTCTATCCCGTTTCGCGGTATACTCGCGATTTGGTGTTCGGAGAAACTGTTTTGGCCATTAAATGTTCTTTCGTTTCGGCCGTTTCGCGCGGTACGATGGCGCTGGTCTCTTGCCCACCACTTTGGCGACATCGTCGTATTATGAAACGTCCTGTACACGCCACTTTCACTATCGCGGCCAAGTTTCATAACTGTTATTATCGAGGTCATACGTAGGTTGGAGAGAAGACGGGAGAGAGAGGGGCAGAGAAAAGGGTCTGGCACGTCTGCTACCAATAATTGTCGTTGGTTGCCGATGTAATTTCAATTGAAAGCCATCCAAGAATCAAGATTGGAATTTCCACCGGGAAGATACCCCCGTTTTCAGCGTTAAACGTCAGCGCCTCGATTATGCGGCGATCAGGTTCGCAGATACATCCCGAGAATTCAGTTTAATTCGAATTCGGCAGAACGAAACGAAATTCGGCTCTCGCCGTTCAGCGCTTACTCGAAAGTCTTTTTGGGCGGGACAAATTTTCTCTCGCTACCAAACGCGTCGAGTGAGAAAAATAAGAATATCGAAAGGAAAGTGTCTTGAGTCGGTGGTCGCGAGAAATTCTACGCTTCTCGTTCGCAAAATCGAGGCAGAGAGAATGTGGGAGAAACAACAACGGCAGCGTCGATGTTACAGAAAATAATTGCGGATAACGCAACGCGGCGGTTTGTCAGTCGCATTGACACACATGTTACGTGCATCCCACCGTGGCTGATGCGGTTTTCTGTGTGACCCACGCCACGCACTCGGAGAGCCTCTCGTCGTCGGGCACCACGCACACGCGCGTTAACGTACAAACAGGCGGTGCGCGTGTTGGGACACGTGCACGTATACGGGGTACACAGGGGGGTTACCCACACAACTCGAGGCTGTAACATAATTTTCTGGTGTTTGCACGTGTCAGGGCTGCTGCGCGCCGAGTGCTACTTTAGTTCTACCTTGCATCGCGATCGTACCTCGGTAAAATGTTACAGCTTTCTTGTAAAGGACGACAGTTAAAAGCGTTGCGCGCGCGCGGAGACGCGATAAAAGTATACTCCGTTACAGGACTCTTCCATTTGGAGCGAACGCCGCGATACGGTATCGTCGCACCTATTAAATTGTCTCCTTACGAGATTACCGTTACTCCGATTAATAAGCCCGCCGATAAAACGGAGTAACTCGTACGCGTGCTTATTTATTAGCCTCCGTTCGCGGTTTACAAGGAAATGCGTGTCTTTGTCTCGCGTGTCGCGGATTCGACATCGATCGTCGTGCCGGGTACGCGAGAAAACGAAAACGCGTGTCTTCTAGTTCTTTTGTTTTTTTTTTGTTTCGGATAGAAATCGAGGGATCGTTCCCGAACGCGATGATTTCGAAAGAAACATTACGCAATTACGCTCGGTCACTCTATTGGCGTTCGGACGGCCGTTGAAGATTATTCCGGAATATTTGAGTTTTGCGGCCTCGCTAAGGAAGAGGTCTTTCGAAAGTTACGCAATTCTCTCGCGCAGAAATCGCTAGGGATTTGTCTTCCGAGCTCGGCGGTAATTCGAGACAGGAAGATTCGGAGGGTTCTTCCCCCTTCTACGAGGAACGTGACGGCTTATCGTGCTTTGCTTTTCAAATGGCTCGTCATTCGTCGCCTCTTCCCTCATCTCTCTCTCTCTTCCATCACCGACCCCCATCATTATTTTCACAATCGACCCGAGGAAATATTCCCGGAGGTCTTACGATAATTACAAAACTCGCGGCAACTCGTGCACTCGCACCGACGATAAACTCTAACTCCCGTTCAGCGAATTTCTATCGCAGCAGCGAACCGATGGCGAAAAAGAAAATAATGATCGTTGTTAGAAGAGGAGCGAGCACTCGTTTCGAGTTGCATTCTATGCTTTTCAAAAATTCCGCGGACCGTACGTACCCTTCGCGCAGACCGTTTTCTTTTCCAAAACTCTCTCTCGTCGCGCGTAGATCTCATTTTGCCAGGCATACTTGAAAACCCCCGCGGATGAAAGGCGGCCTTTTTCTATGTCGAAGCTTTTTTTTTTGTAAGCCGTTTTTTAACGAGCCATTAAACGCTCGACGAGCGTCAGCTGCAACGGAATCAGCTCGCATCGATGCAAACAAGTCCCGGCTGTTTGGAGCAGCTACAGAACCGCTGCCAGTGGTAGTTCGTACTATGTAACTGTTTCGCCCCCGGCCAAACTCCCTTCGTCCGCAGCCCCTACTCGATTACCAATATTTGCAGACGATACTCGTAACTTTTAATTAGACGCTTAATTCGCGGCAGTTCGATAACCAAAAGCCCGGATGTTAAACTGATAAGCGAAGAAAAACATTTCGCGGGCTCAAACGTCGAAAATCAATTCTTAATCGTCTTAGTATTAAAGTAATAAATACGGTATTAATGATAATAGTAGGCAAACATCGTAATCTTTTTTTTTTGCGAACGATGATATCGTTGGATCAATGTTTCCTCGTTTTAAAACCAATTCGAAACGGGAGTATCTCAAAAGCGTATTTCATACGCAGAGACATACGTCGTTGGTCCAAACGAGCGATAATAAATATTCAGTACCCGTCAAACGATAATATACGTTTATTTAAGGACTAACCAGGATTCGCGTCCCTCCTATACCACGTTGCAAAAACGAAGCATCCTACCCACCGTTTTCGCAATTTTCTATACTTTCACTCTTAACCGGAGTCGCGCACTCTCGGTTCCCATCCCGATTTCGGTGCGTTTACATAAATCGTCCGACGTCCCTCCCCTCTCCTGATCCCGAGGATAATGACAGCCATAGAACGAAACATTATTGGCATTTGGTTAATCAATCGCAACGGAGCATAGTGGAACCCGGACGAAAGGAGCCTCGAGGTCGACGAGGTTGGGGTTGCTGTACGTGCATTGCGCAAGAGCATTCACCCCGCTCAATACTCAACGACGGGGGTACACGGAGAGCACACCGTGGTGTGGTTGTATTGATGAAAACGCGTATGTCCGAGAGGGAGAGCGAGAGAGAAAGAGAGAGAGAGAGGTAGAGGTAGAGAAAGAAGACACGGAAGAACAGGCGGCAAGAGCGAGACAGAGCGGGGCCAGCTAACCAACCACCCCCAAAATGGGTTACCTACCTTTACCCACTTTGTGTACGATGAACCCCGCCTTTGACGGTGCTACCGTGGATCTTTTGTACTCCCTCCCCCCGTGTACGTCGTGTACCGTGCGCTTTCCGGAATTTTGCCACAGGGGTAGGTAGGCTCGAATTATAATGTTCAATCGCATGCTCGTTTCGCGATAGCACGAAGCGTTCTACGCGGCGTTTGCGTCATGTTCCTAATGGAAATGCCATTGACGAGCAACAGATGTTGGCTTCTTACAGTGCACACGGTCGTTTGTTCCTCGTGATTAGAGGATAGATGTGGCGCGTTACTGGAATTTCAATTTTTGAGAGGAATCGCTCTGTGGAAATCGTGATCCGTGAATAAATATTAAGCGGATCATTTGAAGTTTATGACATTAAGCGGGCGTAACGAACGAAACGGTTGGTCGTATTTTCATCTCTTCTTTTATATTCGTGCTCGGTGACATTATTTCTAGTGGGAATTGAATTCAAAGCTCCCGACGATACGTATAATTTGACTCAGCGTTTCGTTGCTTTGATATTTTAGCGCCTTTCACGACTCCCCCCCCCCCCCCCCTCTCTCTCTGTCTCTCTGGCTGAACTCGTATTTTATCATTGCTACATAGAGGCGTATTATTAAGGTAGTCGAGTGCGTAATTCTCTGCCGTGGCAGAAACCACGACCGATCGACCAAGGAAATTCGCTGTTATTGGTGGGTTCTTCGCTAATAACGACTGGCGTTAGCCTCGTCGCGAAGGGAAAGTGAGTGAACTCTCTCGCCGTCGTGGGCTTCGTCGCCGGCGAGGTCTGCCCTCTCGCAAAAAAAGGTCTAACCGGCTTTCTACGAGGTGGCAAACGGCGACTCGAACGTGAGAGTATTAAACCGTTGTTGCCGATCCTCGTAAACTGAGTCACGGAATCGTGGGTTTCCACGAACGACGCCGCGAAGCGGGTAAACGGGTAAAGTTAGCGTTACCGAGAAAAACGCTTATAAGCGCGCTTTTACGTAGCGCCGAGGGAACCGATGAAAATCATCCGCGTAATTTCTCAAACCTTATTCCCGCTGTTGATTTAACACCGACGGAGTAATTTACATTTACGATCCATCATCGCGTTAGTTTATTTCTCATCGGGCTCGCGACGGGTAGCTAAAGTTTTCGTTTGAGATTTACATCTCAATAAACAGCGAGTCATCGAGCGAAGGGATTTTCGATCTTGAAAGACGAGGGAACGAGAGTCTTCTCTTATCCGCCGCGAACAGTAGAAAAACCACCGGCCGGAAGGGAATCGATTGAATGGTCGCGACTTAAACGAATCGCTGTTTACCAATAATTTACCAACCAGTTCCATCTTTGTTTCGAGGTTCGCGCGATGGCCGCTGTATTAGAAGCGGTAGAGACACACGCTGGCGCTCGTCTCTCGAGATTTCAAGAATAAAAAGGAGGTCGTGGAGACGTATCGCGTAAATTTTTGTTATATTCTTTTTATATATCCCCATTCCTGGTGACGTTCGTGACGTTGTCCCCGCGACGTCGAAGCGTTTCCGCCGTTCGTTCGGCGGGGCGGGGAAAGGGGAAGGAAGGAAGGAAGAAAGAAAGAAAGAATGAAAAAGAGGGAGAGAGGGTAGGTGTATCTATAACGTGGCGCACGGGAAACGCACTTTCTCCGAAAACGGAGCACGCGTTGTACGTGTAGGTACGGGGGAACGGTTCGAGTACGCGAGACTAACGAATCTCCCTTCGCTCGTCGATTTGTATAACTAGAAGGTTTCTCTCGAACAAAGTCGGATAACCGAGCTCACCTCGTATTTGGGTTATCATCGTCGTCGGTGCCGAGGCTTTCTAGCTTTCTATGCTTATGCCAAGGATGTCCACATTACGAAGGATCCCCCACGCGCGTTTAGTTCTCGCATTAGAACCGACTATTATATCAGCCGCGAGTCCGTCAGCATTTTTTTATGCCCTTCCATTCGTTTTTTTTCTTCTTCTTCGTTTCTTTTTTTTCTTTTTTATGCCGCTCTCCGACCGTCGGTAATGTTCTTCCGGAACGATTCTAACGATAATCCCCGGCTCCCTCGGAATAACGGTATTAACACCTTCGCGACTCGAGTCTCATTGAAAGTGTATTAGAACGCGGTTACGAAAAATCTCTGCAGTCACTCTCGCGTGACTAACGAAACACTGTTTTTGCCGCGGGTTTTGTGTACGCTAATTGCGATGATCATTGGGATAATAGCTCCTTTCTACCGCTTGACATTTCTGTATTCAGGCGAATACTTATTATTATTATTACCGCTCGAACGCCGGGGCTGGGAAGATTCGACGTGGAGAATTATTTCTCCCGTACGTGGGTTTTTTTCTCTCTCTCTCTCTCTCCCTCCTGCGTTAACCTATGCTCGTTAGGCGCGCGATTCTACTTTTGGAAACGCGTTTTAGAGTGGCGAGATGTTTGCGAATTATGGCAAACAATACTTAAGATAAGGCTTGCTCTTAATTACCGAACGAGCACAGATTGATTTTTTTTTTTAAATCTCGCGGTATCGCTCTATCTTCACGCGAAACGTATTTCTTATCAACCGCGGTTCACGAGCATTTGGCACGGGTAACGTTAAATCGCGTAATCGAAACGTATCAAACGAATCGTCGTACCACTGTACGCTCGCGCTTACGAAATTCCCGTCGACTCATCTCGCGTTAATCGTCGTTGCAAGCGTTACATCGATTTTCGCAAACGTTTTACTTCCAGGAATCTCCATCATCCAGATATTTCCACTGTAATCGTACCACGGAGCGCTGCACGTGGTTACGCGTAACGCACATTCCAATTTATACCGTAAATGTTTTGATCTGAAATTGCATTGGTTATCCTCTCCTTCCGAGATACCGAGGCCATCGTGATTCAATCGCATACCCGACTGCACGCGCATCTTCTTCATGCAGCGCACGAACAAATATCTTGTAAATTGGAAAACCATCCCGGGTTACGGGGGTACGAGGGAGAGAGAGAGAGAGAGAGAGAGTCAATGATACCCACCGAGAGAGCAGAACCTTCTCCGCGTTAGAAATTCAATATCGCTGGATCTTTCTCAAAACATGAATTATTTTCTCACCGTATTCCCAACGTTACTTCGTTTTCAACATTAATTTCTCGATTTGACACGATTTTCTTCGCCTCGTAATTTAAGCAGTGTTTTGACTCGATACGCGGTATAGTTTAACTAGAACGCTCTTTTCTTTTTTAGTTTCTCCGACGCAGCAGGTGACGGTTAATCGATTATTTATCTTGAGCGTGGGTGGTTCCCGCTGCCCGAAACATTCATCAGTTTTAATTTAGAAACCTTTATCCACCGTTCCCTCGTGAATTATCTTCTCGGCAGATACTTTCTATCGTTCCTTATCTATCTCGTCCGTAGAAATACAAAAATAATTTTCATTCTCAAAATTTCCGCTTGGCGTTACGCGAGTATCTTTACATTCTTTTTTTTTTCTTCCCTCCTCCCTCGCTCCATAAAGCGATCGCGAGACGCGAGAACGTTACTTTCCTCGGACACGGCGTATAAGAAAACCCCGAACGCCTCGACGGCGCCCGTTCAGCGTCGAACAAAGAAAGTTCGAAAGCACACCCCGACCGTTAGGTATTACGAAAGAAAGCGGAAAGGAAAGTTTTCATTATTGCCAGTAGGGATCGAAGGACCGCGAAAAGTTTTAAGGGATCCCCTCATTCTTACCGTTATAATGCCGACGAGTTTCCTGCCGGTAAGCAGGTAAAACGGTGCCACGAGCAGAATCGTCGCTTTCATCGACATCTTTGCCAGATATGTTTATGTCTCGCGATCATGCTTACCCGGTAATATCTCGGCAAATATTGCGTATTATAGCTGATGTCGGACACGCGATTTCGGGATGGCAAGCGGGAGGACTGTTAAACCGCTTTACGAGCGACGTTTTGCGTTTATCACTGCGGTTTATACTGTGGCGAAGCTTTATCTCTGAATCTGTTTTGAAGGAACTGTTGCCATTCCACTTACTCCCGGCCGCGGCTCTCTCCGCCGTTCCGACGTTGGCTATCCATGAATAATTGTACGTCTACCCAATATTTTCTCGAGGGGGAGAGAGAAAGACTAGATCGAGATCAGAGACCGTGCTATTCGCGTAATTAAATCAGTTCGGTCGTAAAGTCACAGTTTTTGAGCGGTAAAATCAGTCGAGTGCTATTGATAGTTTCTTCGATGCGTGGACACAGGCGAACGTAAAATTCTCGCGACCGGAAGGACCAGTTGTAACCGATCGTACATCCACGCGATATTCGTTTATCGAAAGATCGATGACGCGAGGGAATATTTGCCCGGGAGACCGGAATCCATCGAGTTTAACGTCATAGTTCGAGGGTAGAGAGATCAATTCGATTCAAATGGTATTCCGTGGTAAAGTAAATGTCTCGGAGATCGAAGTATTATCCCGTGAATAATCGGTGATATTCGCTCCGCGAAAGCTCGACGGACCAGAAACCGTCGCGCGGAATATTAAATCCGCGGAGAATTAAATCATTTCGAACGAAACGAGTTCACGCGTAACGTCACGGTTCCGAGTGGCATAGTAAAAACTACGCGTGGCGAGTACCACTTCTTGGTCGCGGTAAAAGTAAAATTCTCTCGGCAAACGGCGAACGGACGCTATCCCAGCGCGAGAAGCATAAAAAGTGTCGACTAATCGAACGTTACATAGAACACAACCGGCGGCGGCGTATCATAGTTTTGGCGCGATAACGCGCGACTCGATAACACAAAGGAGTCACTGTGTTACACCACTCAGAGAATTTGATGGAACTTGATATCAGCTCGCACGTAACCTCGAAAACGGAGGCGTGTCTGTACAGCCAAGCCTGTCACGAGTAGAGGGGAGGCACGTTACACATATTTGAGGTCAGGAGATATAAATAAATGCTAATATCAACAGGCGCTGGCCAGTTTGATATCCAAAGCCTCGTTTCGTTCGGCCTGCACGCAGCTGGCCTTTCTGTACACCTCTATTGAGTACAGGTCACCGTCCAATTCAGATAACGCCGATAGGAAACGCCTCGTCTAGGATTTATAAAACGACAGCGGCGCTCTTAATACAATCGATTATACGCTATCGTCGGTTATGTATTCTGGCTATCCCGATAATGCGGGAGGGATACGTCGGCCGGTTTAATCAATTTCGAGTTCTCCGTCGTTGGAGCGCGAACGAAAGGATCAATGGGATTTCCCGTTTGGTTATCGTTTTATCCGTTTTTTAAAATCGCTAACCGAAAGCGAGTTTAATATTGGTCTTAACAGCGACGTTTTTCTTTTTACTAGAACGTGGAAGGAATTACCACCCCTTTTACCGTTTTATGTATTCGCGACATTATACGGTTGTATCTCGTTCGAACGAGAATACGTGACATCGAGATAAGCGCGCGTAGGATAGAGGTGAACGTAATTAGACGGCGAGCAGAATGGGGCGAGTTAACTTTCGGGTTAACGTTGCCACGTATTTGCCATACTTTCCCTGCTTTCAAATATATTTTCAAATATGTTTCAGGAAAATCATATTTGAGACAGATTTTTAGCGGATCGTCCGTTGCGACAGTTTTCACGGAAAAATATGATAGAAGGAATCGTCCTCGTTGAAAATGATTTAATCGTACCCGCCTTCTCCCACGTTAAACGCTCGTTTCATTTCATTCCTTCCTTTTTTCCCCGTGCGATCGATCTTCCGGGCAATGATTTCGAGATCAAAGCTCTTCCCGCGATGCTACTGGTACTGGCATATTACACCTGTAATGTCGGTCGTACGACGTATCGAGAGCCCACATGCCCACTCGCCAGAGAATTACATACAGGCGTATGTGTGACGACTTATCTACGTAACCTACTCCACTTGTAACTGTTTGCGAGAACGCTTCCTCATTACGCGCGAACGCGCCCACAGTTTTCCATCGATTGGTGGGCCACGCCGTTTCGATACGTCGACGATACGTTTTATCCTCGAGCCAGCATTCTCATCTCGTTTCGTTTCTACTCGCCTAAACGGTACTCGCGTTATTGGCAGTCAAAGTTATGTGTTGCTGCGCGAGTATTGGCACGAGATTTAAACCACGAATGCGGAAGCAATTGGATACGTTTCTCGTTATTACGAAACGATAATGTATAGAATATTTAAATGTTATAGGCGACTTTGGGATAAGTACGCGATATTAAGAAATTCTAGCTAATTCTGCAGATATTAGAAACTCCCGCAACGACTTATACAGATAATGTAGATAATCTTTGTGCCAGAGGAGACATTTTTGAAAGAGAGTCGAGCTCCGAGTATCGGAAATTTTACCGAGTTTCCTTTTTACGGTTCGGGAGTATTATTCGGTGGAGCGTTAACGTTTAGAGGAGCTTGCGAATCCCCGCTGCAGGTTTTATTTCGCCGATAACTCCCGTAAACGGCAAGCGGAGTGAAAAATCGCGTTACCGGCGATACGTTCGCCGGCGTCGAATCACCCCGAAACAATCCGTCGGGACGTTTATAAATTTCAACGGTACCGATCGACCGGGTGCAGCCGCAGAAAACAATTTCAATCAATTGCAACGAGCCCAACCGCAATCATTTACGTGTTCCCTTCGACGCGTGTGTGTTGCAAGACCTTGCACGGTCGGTACGGCGTTCGATTTGATCGATACCTCGTTACGGCCCTGACCTAAGCACGCATCTAACTTCAGTTCTACGGAATTTTGAGTTCTACATCACCGGAGCGCTCTAATTATTGCGGTTGCAAAAGAAACGGGGCGAATGAAATTTTTTCCTATATGTATATCCGGCACGAATTTAATTTCTGAACCCTTGGCCACGAAACAGAACTAACCATCGAAAAGAATTCGAATACGGACCACCCTGTGTATTCGTTGAACCGAGATTCACTTACTCCTCGAAGCATGGAATTTTTTTACGCTCGCGTTTCTCGGCTTTTGGTTTCTTAGATCTTTCAGCGGGTAAGCCTAGGATCGTGTCGCTCGATGAGAGTCAAATAATAATTCCTTGTTCCGCTCTGTCCTCTATTATCTCGCTGCGATACTCTCGCACGAAGTGCCTCCCATTTTTCTTTTTTACGATCAGAATAGCGGTATCGGCGAACTTTATGCCAGCGATGCTGGCCTGGTTTCGTTGTTAAGTTGCCTTCTAGATACACAAACTATTAATCTGTTAACCTACCTGCCCGCAATACTGGTTACAATCGCCGCGGTCGTATCGAGCGACCTAGACGTTCGCTCCGCACGACGATCTGCCGACTGACAGTTAACAAAATCGTTCCATCGATTTTACGGCGGCTTTTACGACGGCAGTGTCGGCCGACGGTGGAAAACGGAGCGTGCCAGACGCTAAAGAAACGGGAGTGCTTTTGTCGTAAAAAGCGATTCTTTAAAGGATAATTAAGTTATCTTGACGCCGCGCAATATCGTTGCCTAACTCCCCTGGATTCCGTGATTTATCTCGTTACTCTCCGGCTCGTCGATCGTGCCACGTATACGAAAATGAAAAGATTAACACTCCAAACGGGGGAAGAAAAAAAAAAAGAAAGAATGCCAACGACCGCTGGACCCTGACGCGGCGTTGACGTATAAACGAAATGTAGTTTAATCGAACCGCGCGATCGATGGAGACTCGCGAGATCTGTATCACCTACGCGCAGGATGAGTCACGTAAATCGTTACACATTAGTTTCTCGGTAACTAGTCGAGATATCGAGCAGATATTCCATTCGAAATTGGATCAGATTAGAAAAATTTGATCTTGAAGCACTCTTATCACGAATATCATATCTTTTCTCGCAATTAATGCATAATTAACGTATCAACGTTCGGTGACATAAAATATGGAGTTCGGTGACTGGTCGTGAAATGCTGAAGACATTTGTGTTAAAAAATCTTTGGGATCGATTTAAATCGAAGTGAAAAGATCGATAAAAAAAAGATCGCAGGTCAAGTCAACATAGACCGATGAGCGATTTAAATCGGGTTTTTTTCATAATTCGTGAAAAAATATAATCTGAAATGGAGTGGACACGGAAGATTCGACAATATCGATTGAGATCGCCGTACGCCGTAGAAGTTATAGCTAGTGGCTCGATGCTGATACAGACAAAAATCGGATCAAGGATCCGATCGTTAAAAAATTGGATCGATTCTTAAGAAAGATCGATTAAAAAAATCGACATATCCTATTAAAAAAATCAATTCAGATCGCCGAACTCTAGCCCCAAAAAAATCTGCGCTTTGGTCGACGACGGTAAACGAAAAAGTCGATCGGATCGTTCGTGCGTGCGCGTAACCGGGGGTTCGTTCCTGCCGGAACAAGAATTGCCCAGCGCGACGGAACGCGCGTTACGAGTGACGCGGGAGTGGGGGGGAACGGACGCTATCTTCGTTCCGCCGGGTCCCTCCCACTGAGAGACGTTGCTCTCGATGGAACGAGAACGCAGGTGACGGGTCACCGGCAGGCTATTTACCTACTTTAACCTACCTCGCACCTACTTCACCCGTTCGGCCTAAAGTGGTGCTACGTCGTCCTTTTGTAATCGCATCCGCGGTGGGAGGATTCCCGCCTGTATCCGTTCACGAAAGTTCCCGCTCCTCTCCGGACTGGCCGTACGGATCCTCCTCTCCCGCTCAACGAAAGGAAGGCGCGTTCTTATTGTCAGCCGTTAATATCGTTAAAGAGACAGCCTTTATCGTTCGAATTCTCGAGGCAACCGCGAGCGGGATACGTCGTTCCTTATCCGTTTCGCCGGCGGACGCGCTAACGCGTACCGAGAATTCTTTATAAAAATATTAATGCGAAAATATCCGATCCCGATGTTAATTTATCGCTGCGTATAACGAGGTAATGGGGAATACGGCGATAAGACGTACGGAGGATTACTTATAAAACCATTAATGCAGAAATATTGGAACGCGGTTTTAATTTATCGGCTTACACGGCGATAAGACGTTACGGAGAACTCTTGTTCGACGATATCAACGCGAAGATACGAGGAATTCGGTTTGAAATTATTCGCGCGTCGTTAAGCGATACCGGCGAGGATAAGTTTATCGTCGATCTCCGCCATCTGCGCGGTTTCGAATTTTCCGAACGCTCGAGACGATTGTTTTTGAAATTCGTACCGGTTGGTGGTTAACCGTTCGAATCGTCACGGGGTGCCCGGTGGTTCGGGATTATTCGTGCCGTTACGACGGCGATCGGGGGGCGTAGGTCATCGAATATTTCGTGCGGCGGGAGCGAGGAAGGGTGTATCGAAAAAAAACTCGTCCTCTTTGAGCGTACCACCTCGACCTGGCGCAATAATCAGCTTTAACCGGCTTCGGCGTGAAACGGATGAAATATCGACTAAATATAAACCGGGGCCAGGAACCGGTGGTAAAGAGGGGCAACCAGACACGGTGGGAGCCTCGTGCCGCGAATGTAGGACATCGCCTCGTCTTCGAAAAAGATATACGAACCGGAGAGAGAGGGACCGATTACGTTACTGTTAATGCCGTCGATTCTCTATGGGCACGATCAAACGTTTGTTCTCGTCGCGCGTCCCCCGACGGTGTCGACACCCACCGCGCCCGACCGACCCCGCTTATTTACGGAGCAATTTAAGTTAGCCGAGAAAGTCGCCGTACAATTCTTCGTTTTTTTTCTCTCTCTCTCTCCCTCCCTCTCCCTCTCTCTCTCTGTCTCTCTCTTCGCACCGAGCGTACGCCGCGCGACCGACGGCTTCGTTGTCCTAAATGAGAAGCGAATAATAAGTAGGCGCGGAATGATAGCGCTCCGCGCAATTATTCTGATTTCTCTTTGTCTCTCGGCGCCGCGCCGTATCGCCTCGCTTCGACTCCGAAGTTTTGGACCATGCTTTCACCTCCGGAAAACACTTTCGCCATCCGAGAGAGGTCTCGTCTCGCGAGACACGCTCCCCGGAGCTTCGGGATTTTCCGTGGCGTCTCGACTACGACGCGCGACGTACCCGTGGTCGACGTCGAATCTCGTCGGTCCTCGTCGCGCGATGGTTTTAGAATATTCGACGGGAGAGCGACAAATCGGCTCGACCAATTGATTCGCCGTTCCAGCGAAAATCCAGTGAAGACGGGCGGGACGGGATGGGCAGGCGGGCTGGCAGGCGAGCGCGTCGCGCGATGCACGGGATCGATTGCGCGCGGCGTTTTAATTAGAGAAAACCATGGAAGTGGCGTGTCGCCGATGCCTCGTGGCGCGAGCATTGTGTTCGTTCGCGAGGGTCCTTGAAAAATCGCCGGGGATTCAGAAAACTAGTTCAATTAGAGAAAACCTGCGGAAAAGGAGATATCTCTACTGGCGCATCGAGGTATGAGGGTTTCGGGGGCAACCCATCGTCGTCGGCCCGTAAAAGAGCGGGAGCTCGTGAAATCGGCGACCTTCTCTCGTCCAGTAGAACCTTCTCCGCGATAGGCATCTCCTCGGCCACGACCCACTGCTGGTTACGCCCCTGGGCCACTTCACCGATATGCCGTTTTGCACCAGCTGCACCGCGACTCGCCTCTACGTTATGTCCCACGGCGAAGTGGCCCCCCCTACGGGGTTACGCTCCCGAATAGGGGGCGAGAATTTTAGGTATTAGGAGATACGAGCCGAAGTTTCTCTTTTTTCGCGCATTTCTTTTCATTTCCGTTCCATTTTTCGTGCACGGGGTTCCCGTCCCCCCTTCCGCCGTCCCTGAAGTTCCCCTGTCCAAAGTACGGCGCGCGACAAGTTTCGTGGATAGGGGATTTGAAATTGAGAATTAGACGTGTATGAGAACTGGAAGAACGTGTCTTTCTCATAATCTTTACGTTTAACCCGATCGGAAACTTTGAGACGTACCATATTCACCGCCCTGTCTGCGAGGATCTAAATTCTCGAGTCTCCGTGCCCCTTTCGCTGAAATCGCTGCCCGTATCATCGGATCGCGAGAGGGACCCGAGGCTAGGCGAGCGGGAAAAAGAATCTAGGTGCAAATACGCGAAACTTTTATTACCGCGTTAAATGCAACGGTCGTTTAAGTGTTTTAGCGGTAACATTTGATTCCGCGTACATAAATCTCCCTCGGTTCGCCGCGCGCCGGGAAGATTTACGTTGTAACATCGTGTAAAAAGATTTATGACGTAAGCTGCGCGCGCGCGCGCGCGCTCGCTCGCTCGCGAAAAATGTTTTCAGGGGCAGGAACGGTAATATTCGAGCCGAACGCCGCGTAGCCGTTTCTTTCCTGCTTTTGTGGCCGCTGACGTAGCGAGTATGATAATCCCATTCCGGAGCTGAAAGAACGTTAACGCGCCGCGTGCCAGTAAATTCTGGTCGGACTCGTTCCTCTTATTTATGTTACGGGTCACGGAGGATTTAGATATCATCGACGCTTCTGCGTGCGAGATACATACATGCTCTGGTACGAACGACGTCGGTACACCGTAATCCCTATCGTTTGTCTCAATCGCTCGATCCGAGAGTGGCGATAACGAGGATGACGAGTAGCCGCGCGATTGTCATCGGTAGCGAGAAGAATCTCCGAAACGTGCGTGCTTCTGAAATTCTCGGACACACGGGGTCAGAGGTTCGTGACGGATCCGAATCGATCTCTATACCTCGATCTTTTTACCAATCTATCCATTTTCTAAATATTTTCATTATTACCATTGGGCCACCGGCAATAACTTCTACGGCGTACGGCAGTACCGCGATCTGAATCGATTTTATCGAATCTTCAGTGTTGACACTATCTCACATTTTATTTGTTCACGAATTAAGAATAAGATCGATTCAGATCGCTCGTCGGCCCATCGCCGTTACGTCCAATTGAATTCCGATACATTTTCGGTCGATTATTCTCTGAACAGACGTGCCGGCACTTGGACTCGGATCGATCCAAAAGGATCGATTCACTCTCGAGAATCGGTCATCACTAGTTCGTGAAGGGTTTTCCAGACGGCGTCGCGTAGGCGAGAGAAAAAAAAGGATTCATAGTCCGCGAACCGAGTGGTCTCCGAGACACAGTGGTTGGTCGACGAAGAGCCGAGGAGCAGGCCGACGAGTCAGACGTGCCGAGGCTATGACCGCGTTTCTTGGTGGGCTAAGTGGCACGCGCCTACCTGCCCTCTCTTGCCCTCTTCTTTCGCCTCCTCCACCTCCTTTGTCCTCTCCCTTCCATCGGTACGTTTTGCCACCTCCCGATCAAATAGGCCGCACTCGATCGCTCTCTCGTCTCGCTCGCTCCCTCGTTCGCTCGCGTCAACGCGAACGCCGTGTCGCGCCGCTGCTCATCGTCGTCGTCGTCGTCGCCGTCGTCGTTGTTCCTCGTTCTTCGTTTCCAACGAAGAGAAGACGTTAGTAACCGTCGACTGTCGCCGCCTTTTTTTCCCTCCACTTTCTTGCTTGCCGCACACGTGGATCTTCACTTTCCCCGGTTCGTCGTATCCCCCGGAAGTGTGCGCCTACGCTGCTTGAGGCCGCCGCGTGTCCTTAACGACGTTTCCCGTGTTTCCGATGTTCGCGGCTCACGTGCTCGCGATTTTTCTTCTCGCGTAAACGTGGCGATCGAAGCGGATCGATGGGTCGATGGGAAGAAGAACGTTGATTCCTTAGTATCTGAAAGTATGAAACGTGATCACGGTGTAAACGCGAATATTTATCGCTATCGATAAAGTACGAAATCGCCAGTTCTAAGCGTAGAAAATGTTCTTCGATTTCAGGGAAACGTTAATTTTCGCGTACATCTTTTTTAAGCTCGCCGGGATATCTCGTAGCCGTGGATTAATCCGCGGCATAACAGGATATCGGAAAAACGGTTTTGTATGTTTTTAGCTTCATGCTCGGATTTTTAGCGCGCGCGATAACGAATAGGGAGCAGTTCTGCCGTACGGGTGATTTACGAGCGATCTTGGAACGGGTTACGATGGTATTTGTGAGCCATGCAAATACAGAGTGCGCCGTTTAGAAACAGGGTCGCATCACTTGAGAAACTCTCTCTCTCTCTCTCTCTCTCCCGCTCTCTCTCTACTCCCGTCTCTCCTCTACCCTATCTCTCTAATGCCTTGCTTGCATTCTTCTCCTCTCGTCCTCCTTCGCTATACTCATTATCACGCTTTTCCATTACCCTCGTTCGAATTTCCACGCTCGGCGACTTGCACGGGACGTTACACATTTTACCCTTCTTTGGGACTACGTGGATGCGAGCGTCGCGGCGCGCTTCTATCGGTGTCGTTGAAAGTCGCGATTGGATTTGCGTTTAAACGGGCAAGAAAGTACAGGAAACTCCATTTGATTAACTCAACGATCGCATGCTGGAAGTCCGCGGGATCTCCGATGGCTTTTATTTCTGTCGGTCTCCATTTCTGTAATACTATTCTCCCGTATCTTCCAACGCATCGAGCATAATTTTTATTCGAACGGTCTTCCTCTTTATACTCGAACGAATAAACCGACGCGCTCCCGAATTGAATCTTACGACGATCACTTAAAATTTACGGGAAAATCTCTTGGGGTCCACAGGACCCCAGGGTGTGATTTACGAGACTCTCAAAACATTGTACCGTCTTACAGTTACCTTTTCAGAAATTTCTAAGTTATTCGTTGGAATATTATACGTGAAATTAATAATCGTTACGCAACGTTTCGCTCGAACAATGCGCTTTACGCGTTGCTCCACTGTTAGTTCCCCGAGACAATGGTAACACGTTAATTTGATTCGGTCTTAACCTTAAAACGTTAACATTATTGGTACACCCCTTTTAAACCATTCGTAAAATCCTCAACTATAATATAAAATGTACATAAATATATTGAAATTACTGCGATTTCTTTTTTCTTTATTATATTTATTCGATAAATAAATTACATAAAAGACATGCTGAAAATAATCATAAAAGTATTAGTGTTCGTCGGGTCGAGGAATGGTTAGCGTTCTAGGGTTACTGCCGAGAAAGTGTCGAGGGATTTCGTGGATGGCGACACCGAGAGATCGCTCGCTAGTCCCCGCGAAGGAAAGAAATCGCGGATGCCCAGAGATTCCTCGATACCAAAGGAGGCGTGCATTCTGCTACGGATACCTACTTCGATATGTCAAGGACTACAAATAATGGCGGTCCTGGTACCATCTCTTTAGAAACTGGCTGAACGGCCAGCAACGGCGAACGCCAGTGAAAAGAAGTGAAATTGGTCCGAGAGATAGGGCAAATATAAAACACATTTGTGGCAAGAAATTTATGTATCGGGGTCGGCATACATTTATTTCTCATAGAAAAATCAACCTGCAATCCTGGACTCGGTTAACCCATTACCGCGCGAAGTTTAATAATTTTGGATTTTGTTATTTTTAAATTTCAGTTCGACTAGGATAGACAAAAGACGTATATTCTACGTATCATATTGCCCTGACTTTTATACGTTTTTTCCAGCGAGTGTTCCTTTACAGGAGATTCTATGCACGATATACTATTGATGTACGTGAGAACATTTGAGTATTGAAATTGATTTTTAATAATTTAGCAATATTATGAAACTCTGATCAACATCTGCATCAGCACCAAAAATTAAAATACCCTCGTTCCTTATAAGAATCGCTATGCACTAATAGATTTATCAATTTTCTCGGCAGAAGAAAAGTTTCGCGAGCCAAAGGGGACGGGGGGGTTTGAGATAAAATCGATACTTTCGAACGCTGGACGAACGTTAATATCCGGGTCCTACGTTAATCATCCATCGACGGTAAAAGTCGACGCAAAAATGGATTTACGTTACTCTGTTAATCGGGGCCGATTTGAATGCGTGACTCGCGATAAAGCGTGGAATCTTTCCGTCCTTTTCCTCGATCGATTTCATTGGCAATGACCCCCTCTCACTTTTTTTTTTCTTTTCATTCTTCTCCCCCGAAGCGGTATGCCACTGACGACCCGTTGGCATAATCTATTTCTCTCGCGATGTGAAACGGCATTAGATTGAGTTCGGCTCGGACGAGTACTTAGAAAGCCAACGTGCCAACTGGTGTAATCCTATATTGCCGACATGGTTCAGCTTAGTCGCGTTGCCGTTCTAATGCAAGTAGGCGAGTGTAACTAACCAGCCGAGTGAACTAGGCGAAATTAGAATGTTTGCTCGATCGCGCATTACAACGTAGGAGTACACGAAACTCGATCGTTGAATCAATTTCGAGATGGAAGGAACGAAAAGGGGAGCGGGGGTAACGGGGAGGGTGAGGGGTGGGGGGGGGGGGTCGCGAGGAGAGGAACCCTTGGGATTATTTAACGCGCTTCTTTTATCGCCAATCGCGGTATTTCCGGTACAAATTTAAACGCGCGATCGATGGGAGGTGAAAAAAAAAAGAAGAAAGAGAAGAAGCGGAACGCGTCCGTTGAAAGGAAATCGAACGAGTGCCACTGAAACTCGAGTAAAATTGAAGTAACGATTAAACAAATGAATTTTCTTTCCCCTCGGGAAAGACAGTCTCGCGGCGTCGCAATCTCGTCGTACGAGTCGAAACGTTAATTGCATCGCGCCTCGCATAAAGAGGACACTGCGCGCGATTTAATTTCCAGGATGGGAAACAGACCGTTCGTCGAGATCGTCGTAAAGCCTCCTTCGTTTCTTTGAGTCGGTCGCGATGAGCAAATGGTTTCACTTTTAGGTCACCTTCGCGTAAGTACATTCAGATTTCACCATTTCGACCGGTAGCTTCTCGGGTCCTTTCGCTCTCTCGAAACGTTCAATATTCTTTCGTTACCTACCGCTCGCCTCGACTCTCGGCAAACACACTCGCTCAGCCTCGCCCGCGAAAAAGTAAATCGCAAAGAAAAGAATTGCATTCGCGCCACTTTCCCGACTTGCCTCGTTCTTTGGTTTATGCACAGGTAATCGCGCTATTTATAATTACTTGAACGTCGGCCGCGTCGGGCGCGAGTGGGATGACTAACGCGTTCGAGTTAATGTCAAGCTCGACTTACGGGTGTACCCGGCAACGATAAAAAAAGAATCCCGTCGAGAGATCAGTTTTAATTTCATCCCGTGCGATCGGTTCGCTCGCGGAGCTTCAGGTGAAACGTCGCCTTTAAGGTCGGACTGATTTAACCTGGCGAACTTCTACGCGCGGCTGAATTTTTCAGCTCGACCCTGGAGATATATTTACAAATATATAAACCCAGGGTTCCTAAATGCCAGCCGCTTTCCCGCAAGACGACATCTCGCTTAGCCTCGCCGCTTTATTACGAAACCGTGTCGTTAACGCAACGGCGACTAACCATCGTCGCTCGAAGTCGTAAAAAAAAGAAGAGTCTCTTCGGGTGTAGTTCTTCTGTCTCGAAAGATCTCGCTTGGTATCGAATCGGTGGGAGGGAGAGGGACGGACCGATAGATAAAATAGACACCGCGAAACGAGCTGCTCGCCCGTTCCAACGATCTTATCTCCGGCTTGGGCAATCGCTAGAATTTCAAAAGGCGATTTTTCGAACGCGCCCGATTTCACGTCACCGACGATATACATATATTCAGCCGAGCGAGATAGTGCTCGATTTGCAAATACATCCGAGTCTATCTGTCGTCTTATCGATAGGGGGCGATCAATTTCTCTCGCCGGCGATACTCTGCACGGACGTTGCGAAAGACGCGAGACGCATTTCCCGAAATTCGTGCCGGCTCGCGAGAATTAACGCCGCTACCGTTACGATCGCTGATGATTAACGCCTAAAAAAAAAATAAAAAAAAAAACAGCTGGTCGTTATCCGACAGATCGTGGAGGCACGTACAAAAGGCTCGTTGTGACGAGACAGGACTTCGTCTCGGTCCACTTATTGCGAGGCGAACTTACAAACACATTCTACTTGCGATTTGGAGCACACGTAGGTACACCCTGAACGGTTTGAAAACTGTTACGATTAACCGGATGCAATTACGATTTATTCTAAATACTGGTAATTATGAGATGACTATTTCTTTTTTGTCAGGTTCTCTAGATTTAATTTTCATTTCGATTGAATCGACGCACCTACCGAGCGACGTCGAAACCCCGCAAAGTCCGTTGGACGTGGAGCGTACAGATCGCTCGAATAATAATCCAATTATCAGAATCAAAGTGCGTTCGACAGAATGGCGAGAGGAGGGGGAGATTGTCGGAAATCTGCCTCGGGGACTGAAAAGCGTTTAAAGGACAGAAAACTAACGGTACGAAGCGAGAGAATATCCAAAGCGGTCGCGCGAGTGAAATGTTTTCGGATCGAATATACTTCGGTAGGCTTTAACCTAATTCGTGCTCCTCCAAAAATGTAGAACGGGCTCGCACAACAATGCGATTCCACGATCCGCCGCCGGTTTGCCAAGAGACGTTCTCGCTTTTGCGCAATAATCGATGTCGAAACTGGCAATCAGCACTTTTGTGTGTGTTTTTTTTTTAAGCAGCCCCTCGTTACGAACCGATCGGCACGCGGTTCTTTCGACCAGCGTTCGGGGTGGTAATTTCTTTACTTCTCTTTTTTTTTTTCGTGGTTCGGTAATCCGCCGCCCAATTACGTCGCGGCTTCCGACGTTCCTCGTGCTCGCGATCAGCCGGACAGAGCGAGCGAACCGGCGAAAAGTGGAAAACATCGCGACGACAGGCGTAAAGAAAAAAAAAACAAAAAAAAAGAAAAACATTCCGAATCCTCGGAGCGAAACGTTTAATTCGTCGGTGGGAGTAATTATGTTCATGCACGAATGGCCTATTTAATTCAATGAAGCGAACCATTGACGAGCCTATTCAGCCATACGACCACGACGAGGTCACGTAACACAACAGACCACACCCACGCGCGCACGCACACGTGCGTGAATCACACCCACGCCGTGCGCACTCACGTACAACCGACGTATCGGAGACGCGTGATTGTACAGTTAATATGATTTTATAGCTCGTCGATCTCGTAACTGTACCGGGATGCTGGTAAAATAATCCGTCGATCGAATAACTCCTTACCGGCCTTCGAAAATTCCACTCGAAACGTTTTCAAGGATTTTTTTCCGGGTTCTCTTATTCGCCTTGATGAACCCACTCCGGGTCGTAAACTGTCGTGTTTTTATTCGCGCAACGATTATCAACCGCGTAATACGTCGCGTTGCTCCGTTTGAGCTATGCGAAAAAATTGCAAATCTAGCCGATAGAATCTTTTTCTTTATAATTCACATTACGAAATCCGTTTTACCGATCGTCGTCGATCCTTATCCCCGGGCCGTCGAAGGACAAATTAATTAAACGATGATCGATATTCGATGGAACGGTTAATTTAACTTCCATGGATTCGAAGCTGTACAAGCGATTACGCGTATATTTCAGTTCTACGAAATCGATGATGTTTCGCGCATTCGCTCGTTAGTCATGTGCCCCGCGCGAAAGTCACCTCTTTCGCACGACCACTGTCGTACCACCGCTTCGTTACCGCAGTCTCTCTTTTTGTATTCTCGGAACGAAACGTTTCGACGATCACCACGGTTCTTTCGGCAAACATCAGCCAAATATTATCGAGATCTACGAGAATTTGTTAAAAATCAATTCGAATCGATCCCAAACTATCGTCGAAAGATCGAATTCTCCGAAACGAAGACACGAGGGTGAACCTACGACGACAGTATCGTACACCCGGGAGAGGAGTTATTTTTCAATTACCGAGCGAACGACTCGCAAACATTAGTCCGTTCCCCGACGATCTCTACGGGGTGTAATTTCCACGTGACAAGAGGCGCGGTGCATCTAGGCTAGCCGCGCTCATCGTTCGCCTAAGTGGGGGCATAACCCCGTCCCCATAACGCGAGCCGTTACAATCGTCATCGTCACGAGTATCATCGCTCGATTACACGGACGGTGCAGCGTGTTAATACGATAATCGCGTATTCGACCGGCGGCCACGATAAACTTCCGTGGCCGCGAGCTTTTGCGAGGCAAGCTAAATCACTGTTTCGAGCTGGAGGACAAAAAAGAAAGAAAGAAAGAGAGAGAGAGAAGAAAAAAAAAAGAAAGAGTATCGCGCTCGAAGTATCGGTTTTGCCGGGTTCATTATGCCCTCTTCGTGGTGTTACCCCGACGTACGCGAGAGGTGCCGTGTGCGCGTGTCCGTGATCTAGGCTAACCGCGCTCGTAAGTAGGAGCATAACCCCGTCAGTGTAACGTGCCCTGGTACCATCGTCGTCATCTCGAGTATCGCCGCGTTACGAACACGAGCGCGCGCATACTCGTAGAATCTCGCACACCGTGTCACTGGTTTTACTACCACGCTCGTATATATACGCGAGACACGCGAGGTGTACCCGGACGGATAGAGAATCACGCGTGTTGCGCGCGCGCGCGCGCGTACGTGGAAAGGGCGAACGAGCGTGAGAGAAAGGAATACGTGATCGGAACTATTCGCGGGGAAAAACGATGCGTGGACTCCTTTCGAGAATATTGGATATCTCGGACGGAGGGAGTTTTTAAATTAGGACTCTGGTTATTATTCGAGACGTACGTTCCGCGACGATTAGCAGTAGGTTTGCGGGACGCGTCGTTTTGACGTCCATTCGAATTTCATGAGAGAAATTACGGAAACTGTTTAGATTTTTCTTCTTTCTTTGTTATCGCTACAGGAGCCATGTTTAGTATATCAGAAATACTGGAGATATATCAAATCTTCTGTTTGGTCGGTATTTTGTGTAATTAATACATACGAGCGTTTTTAATTAATTATTTAATTATCATTTTTTACATATAATTAAGACGAAAGTAATAAATTAATAAAAAAAAGACAACGACAAGTGCATTATATTTAATTTTTTTCGATACCTGATGCAGTGCTGTAATACCGACTGAAATTTGACTTGTCGCTAGCAAGCACCTGTTCCCTTGTATCTTCTCATTGTTAACCTTCCCCGAGAGCCAGATTACATTTTGGCCACTATTGGTATATAACAAATGTTTGCAAACCTAGTGTTAATATCGATGATTCTATTCCCCTACGAGGACACGAGACACAACGAAACGTGCGCGTGGCGAGAGAGAGAGAGAGGGTGGAGGGAGATTAGGAACATAACGAAAAACGCGAGGACACGGGCGCGTTAACGTAACCGTGCGCTGGCGCGCGCGCGCGTGCATCGTCGGAGCGGGTTCGTCAAGAGATCTTGCGGAGACCTCACCGTGCAACCTACCTACCTACATAAACACGATGCTCCGCTTTGCTTTCCGTTCTCCTTACGAGCCCCTGCATTGCACCTCCTCGAGAAAATGAGAGAAAGAGGGGCAAGTCGGAGTGTAAAAAGAGTCAACGAGAGAAAGAGAGGGAGGGCAATAGAGCGACGGGGGGGTTGGGTGGGGGGGGGGGAGGGGAGGGGGGTAGGAAAAAAGGTCGAGAGTCGAGAGAAGGCAACCCAATTTTGCGACGGCAGAGGTACTAGGTATTTCGATGTATCGCATAGGTCAAGGTCGCTCGAGATACGCGAGCCGGAGAAACGTCAGATCCGCGCGAATCGTTCCGCGCGCGGATGCAAATGCAAAGTCTTCCAGTATTTTCCTTCCTTCCTTCCTTCTTTGTTTTTAGTTTCGTTACTCTCGAAAAAGTTCCGCCGAGTCGCTCCCTTTGAGGGGGAGCGAGATTTGCACGATTCGTACCGGATTACCGGATTGGATACAAATGTTTATTCCATCGCCGAAGGTAAATCCTCGTTGATGGAAACTTCGGTCGGAGCGCAGTCGCTCGTAGAATCACGCTTTTTAGATTTCTAGACCTTTTGAGATTTCTTTTTCCTCGGTACTCGAGGAGCGTGGTCTTCTTCTTCTTTTTTTTTTTGCCTCGCGCGCGACCGCGACGAGTCTCTCGCGCTTTGAACTTTCTTCCTCCGTACTCTCTTTTTTGCGAATGACAATAGAGAAAGTTTCGCCATCGACGAGCGGGGGTACGATTTAACGTCATCGATAAGTTTGAAAATAATTCGGAGTATATATCGCGTCGGGGGTTCGGTAACGGAATTCAATGGGATACTCGTGATGTCATAGAAGTAGGGCATCGTGGAAGTGCCTCTCGATGTCATCGATCGGAATCCTGGTTGCCGCTTCATCATCGAATAGACAAACTCGATTCAGCCGGATAACATACGTCACAGACATTTGTTATGAAGGAGGCGGCATGCTCGAGGAGAGATTGCGTTACTTTCCACCGTTATTTAAGTTTCGAGTGGATGCTTTTAAGAGCGAACCGTGGGAATCAATGAACGCGCCGTCGGGCCTCGATTCGAGTATCAGCGCGGAATCTCTAACGAGATCGCCGTTGCGCGCGTTATTAATGAGTCGAAAGGGATCGGACATTGCGTACGATCGATACGAGAATCGGACAAATAATTACAGATACGTTTCTTTGTTTCGTATGAAAGCGAGAGACTGGTATCTGGATCTATCTAGTGCCTCGCTAACACGCAGCGTCGCTTCTATTGGATCGTCCGAAAAGTTTGTGCCGATTTTCGGTAGGTGGCGTTAGGACAGGTTTAAGTGTATCGGAGTGATTGAAAACAAATGACACGCGTGCATATTCGTATTGAAAATATATCAAAAATAAAAAAACCTGAGAGGTTCTGGAAGAATGGAATATTCGAGTTGCGTGAAAGATGGAGAAAGTTTGTGGAACGAAATACCAGTTATATAATTAAATAAATGTATATCAAATATTTAAATGGGCTACGTTCGAAATTTTTCTAATCCATAGAAAATGTATGCTAAAGAAGAATTATTTTAAGGTGCGTCGTAGAACATGATTTGGTTAAAATTATCTTTGGTTAGCGAGAGATTACGAAAAATGCAATTGAACGAGAGGAGATAGCGAAACGAGTATCGGGGAAACGATACCGCCTGTGATCTCCTGGAATCAAACATGTGCGACCGTAACGATCAACAAATATATTCTAAATTTTTTATACGGAAACGATCGTCGAAAAGTCGGAAGTATCGCTTTCGGGGCGGTCGAATAAATCACGTGGTAATCGTATTCGATTTGTACGCACTGTAAATCACGCGCGAGAAACATTTATCATCGAATATCATTCATTCGCTCCGTTGAACGAAAGGTCGCCGCTCAAGTATCGGCGCTCGACTTGACACAAAAGAACCTCTATCTTATCTACAACATACCGCTATAACAAAGGCGGAGGAATGTTCCCGTAGTAAAATGGCCCGTTTAAAGTACATCACGCACAATAGAATAGACGCGGTACTTGCCTCCACTGGCGTCGACGCTAAGGGGTACAAAGACTGCTATTTAAAGAAGATACGTTTACGGCTTCTCTTGGATATCGTCGGTACAGTCCGATAATTCTGAACGCCTACGATAAATTGATCGTTTCGTAAAAAATGACGATTTTATCATGGCATCGTACGTTTCAAGAAATTCGAGTCCTAAGCCTATCGTTCGACGGGCGTCGATTATTATGCATTCTTGAACCGTAGATTAACTTAACCGACAGAAAATTTGCGATATAAATCGTATTTGGGGGCTGTCAGTATATATTTTCAGTTAACGTTTACCGATCGCTGATCAAACTTAAATTTTCAGTTACGTAGACACCAACGAATCGATAGATTCCAATAAAAAAAAACTGCAAGAGTTTTATATCTTTATTCAACCTACTCGATCGTTATTGTACGCAGGGGTGAATCTAGAGTCGCGTTTAAACAAAAACGGTATAAAATTAATTAGCAAAAAGTATAATGCATCGTCGGTAATACCGGGGGAAGTTCCGTTAACGAAGCGTGGACTTTCAGGAATCTGGGCTGAAATATCATAAATCAGCGAGCATTGTTCCTGGCTTGGTCCTTCAGCTACGAAGAACTTCCCGGATTTACCAAAATCAACCGTCAGCCATCTCCTACCCTCGAGACTATCGATCGACTGGATAAACTCGACCTCGAGAGGAAACTTATGGATATCCAAGGTGCATTCTGGACATTAACCAACTACTCCGAATATTCGTTTAAGGGCACTATCAGATATTGAATACTCAGGAAAATTACGGACGATCTAACTTTTTGCGACGGAGGATAATAAATCCTATCCGCAGGTATTATTCTATTATATTCGAGAATTTCGTCTGACATGGTTCGCTTAATGCAAAATTTAATTAGAAATTATTATTCCTATTCTAATTTCCGTGTTCTCAACGGAAAACAGATCTCCCTTCTAAGATCATTTAACCGGAATTTTTCCCTGAATTATCTCTCTCTCTCCCTCTTCCGGTATCTCTGCATGCCCGATAGATCATTTACGGTGGCTGACTTTAAATGGCGGAATTATCTGACCGAGGTCAGAGAAAATTTGCGAGCCGTTCGGAATCAAGGATCGTAAAGTAAACACGACGTTCGGGAAAAGTTATTTAAACGGGGCGGGGGGGTAAAGATGAAGTCAAGTGTCTATTTCCGTCTCTAACAATTTTCCTCTCCACATCCGAGTTCTTCCCGTTGCCGTTCTACCGTTGCCTTCGTCGGGTATAGTTTATATCTAACGATTAGCATGAATCTCTTTCGATTGTTCCCCGGGGATTTCTCTCGGTGGTTAATGGACTGTCTCGACTATCCATTTCTCTCTTCGTTCCTCTCTTCCACCCTCTCTCTATTTCTCCGTAACTCGCTCTATTCCGTTCTCTCTCTCTCTCTCTCTTTCTCTCTCCCTCCGTACCTTCCCTCTCCATTTTCCTCGCCCTCGCTCTCTCCTCTCTCCTCTCCTCCCCTCTCCCCTCTACACTGTCTGTCGAGAGGAGAAGGCGACCACGCGGAAGCTCGCACGTCGCCCGTTCAGGTATGCACGGTGAACGTGCTTTAATACTACCACACAAAAGAGACGCGCGTATACAATGGATTTTGCGAGGAGATGGCTGCTCCACCGACCTCTGATTTTCGTGGAAAATTTTCCACCCCGGAAACGAGATTGATAACGGTAACTAAACGCTCGCCGAAACCCGGCGATACGGAACACCGAATCCGCTCTCATTTTCGAAACGTTCCGTCGAGGATATCATAGCTCTTTTAACTCGAATTTATAGCCACGGTTTCCATTCGAAACGCGACTTTAACGACGCGCCCGTTGACAATTTTCAATAACGATTCGAATCGTAGAGTCCGAAATGTTTCCACCGCGCAAACCACAGGATCCCCAACGACGAACCGAAAACTCTTACGTCGGGAACACGATGAAATTGTATCGCGCGGAGAAATCGTCGTAACGCGGCAGCCTTGATCGCATAGGTGTTGGTGAATTCAGTGTTTCACGTTCTGCAAATACCGTCGCTGTCTTACCGGGATATCTACACGACGTTTTTCTCGTTCGACTAAATTGTCGTTCGCCGGCTGCCGCACCGGAGTATGTCTAGTATCTAGGATCGTCTACTGGTCGGTCCTCGAGCGACGGATAATATTGCGGCATGGGGAGTGAAAGCGACATGGTGAACCCGCTTACGAGGTTACCCATGTACTTTTACTCGATTCGAGCCGTATTATAGTGACTACTTACCCGGCAGTCCCTGGCATAGTTACCACCAGAAATATCGTTGGAAAGCCTGCTTGCTCCATTCGCCTACCCACTCGGCGCTCCCGAGCGAAAGAACCTGTGTCTGCAAAAGTTTAGCACAGATTCCTCGATATTGTTCCGTTCGGTCGAATTCCCTTCTGCGCGTACTCCACGAGCGTCCATTCGTGCTCGAAGACCCGGTGGATTTTGTACCGCTCAGTCTCGTTCTTATTGTAGTACAATAGTCTCGTTAATCCGGACGGACCACGATAAAAATCTCAGTCAATAAGATGTTTTGTTCTTGATCCAAAACATATTCGTAGGTTAGAGGAGCAGGTCTACGTTGTAGTATTAAGACTGAAAAAATTATTTTTATAGCGAAAACATTGATTTTAATAGTTTTATCTAACTAGAACTTGTTTTACAGGCGTTTTAAAGCTGGTTTCGTTTAATCCGTACTTTCGTTCTTGCAGACGGAATAGGGTCCCGTCAAGTCCGAATTAGGGACCCTCTACTGTATTCGCATAATTTGAGCATCCATTGACAACAATAGATTTTGCCGTTCACCGTCTCCCAATCATTATTCGATCCCAACGCAATGCATTTTGCACCTCGCAGTGTCTCGTCGTTATTCGTGCGTATTGTATACCATTACTCGAAGATTCGTTGATAGGACGGTAAAATTTGAACCCCGCAAATTCGACCCACCGGACGCCGTAAAGTTTCAAAACGCGCCATACCTCGGTGACTTTGAACGCGTTTAATAGATTTTCATATTTCTTTTTTTTTCGAGTTCGATAATGCCGCAGACTTGTTTGTCCTGCGAAAGAGAGAAGCCGTCGAGCGCGAACAAAGGGCTGCCATATGCTGTCGGGGGACAATGAGGACGAAATAAGAATCGCCGAAGGGTGTGCCGGGTATGGGGCCCCATTGACCGACGGACCCCGCAACCCTCGCAGTCGCCCTCACGGCCCCTCCAAGATACGTCTCGATTCTTTTGGTTGCCCTTGCGAACGACACCGAACCCTCCGAGGCCTCGCCCTCGCTTCGTTTTACCGCCGTTGAAGGGGCCAAAGCCACCCTGGATTCATTCATTCGCTATCGTGAGAGAGGAGGAAAGTCAATCAGTGTTCCCAACGAACGGCGAAAGGGATTAGAGAAATTAAAGTTTGTCAAAACGATATCCCGTTATTAGGTAAATCCGATTCGATCGAAGTGTCGAGAGTCATCGATCTCTCGGACCAATCTTAGGTGGTTGTAATTTTTTCTTTCGAGAAAATATCCGTAAATTCGTAGATACTGAAAGAGAGGAGGAATTAATAAGACGAGAGACTTTACGCGTGACATTATCAACCGTGGACACGAATTTAGTAAATTCGGCGAAATTGAGATAGAACGGCGATTAACTAGAATTGAGATCGATCGGTAGTACGGTAAAACCGATCGATCGCGTGGCACAATTAACATCGTCACGCGCGCACTCGAATAATCGAAATTGTTCGATTATATTCGCGAGGTATGCTCCACGGTCGGCCTTTCCTTTTTTTTTTGTTTTCGTTCCCACTCCGAATGCTCTCCGCCGTCCAAATTCCACGTTGCACGAAAGTTTGCACCGATGGCTACCGATATTAGAAAATCGTGGAAAGTTCACGAGTAGTAGTTTCTCCTTGGTATCTCGCTCCACTTTCCTGGAAAAGTCGGAAAATGAGTTATCACAGTTGGCAGCAGTGGAATCCCGAGTTTCGTTTGAACGCATCTGCCACCCTCTTCGATCACCATCCCCCGGGTTCGAGCCGAACCGGATCCATACGTACCGGTTCGGTAGGAAAGAGAGAGAGAGAGAGAGAGAGAGGGAGAAAGGGAGAGGAGAGAAAGAGGCGGACAGTGAAAAGAGGAGGAGAGGACGACAGAGAAGACGAGGGGTTCTTCCCTCGTTCTTATTCCATCTACCACCCACAGAGGCGGACCGTCACGAGATCCTAAATGCGGGACTAACCGGACCAGGGATGAATGCGTCCTGGGGATCCCGAACCTCTACCGGCAAAGCCTCGCCATCCGAATCCCTCCTCTTACCACCTATATTCATCAAAATCACGTGGAAACTCCTCAATTTTTCGTTTAGAATACTCTAAACATCGCCATAAATCATCATCGATATCTGATCTTTGCTGGTGTTTAATTTACCAAGCGCACGAAGATTAATGACTTTTTCGATGCGCGTTACAACGAGGGAATACATTATCTTGCTAGCCCTCTCGAGTCCCTCGTAAATGTAACCCTACGTCTAGGATTCCGTAAGTTGAATTTTAGGTTGCGGAAGTCTGTTTCTGTAGAATCGAGTTCCTGGTGACGCGACTCGGGTCCGACTTGATCCCCGAACATTTTTTTTACTCGTCCATATCCCACGGGAGAATATAAATCTTCGTTTTACCGACGATTTGAGATTTAAAGAGGTTCGATCCGTCGAGACCCTAACAGTGGAAAAACGTAACTGGCAGGGGGGGAGAGAGGTGGTGGGTCCACGGTCGAGATCGAAGTGGACGTATTAAAATACTCCGCGAAAAAAAGAAACGAGGGGCACCCTCGTGCGTATATCGATGTAGCCTGGTAGCTCGGTTGGAACTCGATCGTTAACGAGGGTGAAACACGAGGATGCGGAGGATTGATCGAGAATTCGTACGGGGATGAGTCACGGTGATCTTGGAATCGTACAAGCCGAAACGAAGCGAGTCCGGAACCACCGTGACTCGAGCGCGATTACGCGTCAAAGCCGCGGATTAGCGTGTGCTCGTCGACAGTTTAATCTTCTACTTGATCGGTATCTTGGGTAATTAATACATACGAGTGTTTTAAATGCATTATTCCTTTATTATTTTATACATACAATTAATATACGTATGATGTCACGCATACGCGTAGTATACGGGAGAAAGTGGATACACCGCAACGACAAGTGCATTGTAGTCGACTTTTTTCGATAGATAATTCAATACTGTAATACCGACTGAAATTCGACTTGTCGCTATATTACCTGTTCCCTCGCTTCTACTCAGCCTGAGAACAAAATTACATGGCTGGTAGGAACTAATTCACTCTCAATCGTTTCTTTGTCAACGTTTCGATCCTGATCAGGATCCTCGTATGTCCTGAAGACATGAAAACGTTGACAAAGAAACGATTCAGAGTGAATTAATTCCTACCTCCGAGGTCTACAACGTCAAATCTAACATATCGAATGTTAATGTTAATATTAGGGGTTGAAAATGAGCCTCGCGTGTCACCCAAACGTAGGTGACGCGGCGATCAACCTGTCAGAGATCGGCCTCGATCTAACGAAGAAAGTGTATCTCGCGATTCCGCTTAAGGCCTACTCGCATTCTCGTATTCCGCCCGTACGTCCCGAAAATGGGATTCCGATAACGATTATTCGAAACGATAGTTCGCAACGAGTCCTTCGTCCCCGGCGCTTAGCGTATCGTCGTCCGCCATCGGTGCGTCCCCGAGCGGTTTAATGTTAATTTAATCGAACTCAACGCGAGAGTCCGTAATCGAAACGATTTATGGGAAACCAGTTTGACTACTCTTACTCCCGGCCTCGCGGACTCTTAACTCGATAATGTTAACGAGGGCCAATTTTGGTGTAACGACGATAAGATCGATGTAATAGCAGCCGAATTTGAGGGACGACCGTATCCGCGAATAAGCCGACGCGTGGTAGAAAAGAATTTTCATTGATATTATAACAGCCTCTCGGATCCTAAAAAGAAAGACTAACGTCGGTTAACGAAATCCTCTTTTTTTTGTATCGTCCAGCGTTGTAATCTTATCCTTGTTTCGCGCTTCTTCCGCTCCGGGAGATGTTTTATTTAAATTCGTCGAGCGTGCGAATATGATGTGATAAAAATGTATAAAGATTCATTTCTAAGTGGAATATAGAAATAAAAATTTCATCGTGTTACCCTTTGAAGGGCATCTAGAGATCTTTTTATCTTTTTTTATCTGAAGGATTTATTAAATTATATTTATTAAATTTATTAAATTGTAATTATAATATAATGGATATAAAGCTTCATTTCTCCGTGAAATTTCATCGTATCACCCCTTGAAGGGTATCTACCAATTTTTGTTTATTCGACGTACAATCTTTTTCTCGTCTCTTACCTCGTGTTTCGTATTTACGAAGTTTATTGGTCTCGCGGAGCGCCTCTCTTTCTCGGTGAACGATGGGAACGTAAAGTTCGCCGTATTGCTTGCTGGAAAAGAAATCGACGGTGAGTCTCGCGTCACGATGTCGTCGATTCGTAAGAAATCTAAGCGGAGCTGAGAACGGTTCAGGATTTGATATCTTTCTAATCGATCGCGGATGGCACCTGGTCGACCTAGTAGTACAGTTAGACAAGTAGGAGTGGGTATTAACATCGGTGGCATAACCCACGAGGATCGAGGTTAACGATAAGTCTATCACGAGCGGACTAATAGACGTCCGAAAGGGAGAACGATAAACGTCGGTGGGAAGATTTATGAATTCGAAAAAAGTATCAATCGCGGTTACGAAACGTAATTAGCAAGACTGGCATCGCTCTCGTCCCCGAAATTCCATCTGGAATTCATTTCGTTGACTAATTTTTTAATTGGAAAATTAATAATTGAATATCGAGGGATTAATAATTTAATTAAAACTATTTTGAGGTTGTATTGCTTTTTGTAACGTAGGTACGTGTTTGAATCTTGTTTGAAATTGTCATCTATATTTGGCAAAGTCGGAGTTTCTATTTTTAAATTAAAAATTAAAACTGTAGATTTAAAAAGAAATTTTAATTAAAACATGAAACTCTGGCTTCTCAAACTTTAAAGGATGATTTGAGAAAAGATCGTTCGCAAACTACAATTTAATTAACTGAAAATAAATACTTCCTTACGAAAGCAAGACAACCTCGAGATAGCTTTATCTTTTACAATAAGATTCTCGGCAGGAGAATCGAAAGTTTCGACTTCGAAGCCGTGCGTTAGAAAACGTATACGTTGCTTTCCAGTATTTTTAAAAACCTGTCAAATCCTCGTAGAAAGATTTTAACGGGGGGAACATACCGGTTCCGTAAAGTGGAAACGGTCGCGAGAATCGTGCAGTTTCGCACAGGCAAGAATGGCCGATGGTTATACACACGGATAGAACAGGAATCTAGCAACGGTTCTGCTCCAATAGCCACCCGTCGTGTGGCTCGTTCCTCGTGTTCGGCAACACCTATCTAATCGATCTACCCGCCGATGTTGACGCACCGACCCGAGCATGAATCGACATTGCGAAAATTACGCATTTTGCGTTCCCGCCAATAATCGCGCAAACAAACGCGACTTTTTCCACGACTAATACTTTCTCGCTCGACGATTTTCCCGGTAGGTCGCGCGAACGCTCAGATTTTGTGGAAGTCGAACAGGTGCGAAAATGGCGACGTTATCCTCGATTAATCTCGGGCACCGAGTAAACTTTGAAATTTAAAAGAAAATGCGTTTGACCGTCAAAGACAAGAGTCGAACGAGCTAATTGAATTTCTCGTCTCGTAGTAAAACGCATCCGGTTTCAAAGCGTATCATTTATTTTAATCTCATCGTTATCGTCTTAGCTAAAGGAAGCGTCGTTCGTTTCTATTTGTTTCGTTCGCAGCTCCGCGACGACGACGCGACGCAACGCGGAGTTAAAAGCGAGAGGAGCGATTATATAAATTGAATATAAATATAAAATGTGCACGGGGCGAATATAAATTCATAATGCAAGCGAATAATGCATGGAATTATTATAATCGCTCGTTGCGCATTCGTTATCTCGGGCGGGCGAGCAAACGAGTTGTAATCGTTATCCAGGGTAGATACGCCGAAATGGTGTCGTTTAATTATTACAAATTATAAGAGCGTTCTTGCAGGAAGTAACGTTTTCCATATTCATAGCGAGCGGATGTTCTCGACGTAGACACGCGTCCCACGTGCGGAGGTAACGCTGGCACAAACCGAGGCGTGTGCGTTTCAGCTTATCCATATTCACTCCACTGGGCGTACACACGTGTGCGTACTAGTGCCTAGAAAACTGGCGCGACTAAAGACGCTCAGCCTTTTTTCCACGTAGCCTCGTGTATCGGGCACACGTGGAGTACACAAAGAGACGTCGAACGCGGAACGATTATTCGTCGAAAGATTCCTCGTTCTTTTCACACGCGCCCGAACAAAGGGGGAACCTTAGATATCAAACGTGAAGAAGCGTGTCGCGCAAGCGGGACGCTTTCATTTAAATCAATTCGAAGCCTTCCGAAAAATGTTTGGAATTGAATTCGAAAAACCTGTATTTCGAAGGTCCTCTCTCCCGACGCTCTATACGTATTTTTAGGCAATTCGATGTGGGCGATTAATCGATCAAACGGAGCGTTCGTTTAGCGATGTGCCGTTTACAGTGTTCGAAAATATCAATCGCGAATAAAATATGCATCGGGACAAATACGTATATTAATAGAAACGAGTTTACCGTGCCTAGATGCCAGAGTTTAATAATAAATTAGCCTTCCAGCGACGGTTCTACGTGAGCGTTAAACGCCACGCCTGGCGTTTACCTCTTCTCGCCTTTTTTAATTGAGACATTACGCGTACCACGAGGGAAGACTTGCCGATTCGTATCGAGAACCGGCAGACGGAGTCTTAACGCTAGAACTACCGACGATTGATGTATACCTATTTCTACAATTTTTTTTTCAAGAGTTTCACTAATTTTTATATAGTTCAAAAGTATATGTATGTTTAAAATTACAGGTATTCACGCTACTTACAAAATAAATTTCCATTCATATACATAAAAATAGTAGATTTGAGTAGCCAACAAAACTGTGTAAAAAAAGTTTTATCGTTAAACTGGAAACGCACTATCGCCGCGTCACGTGAGCTCATGTGCTATCACGGTATCTGCCAATGAGACGAGTGTCGACTGTGCTTGCGATACTTTAATATTGATTCAAATCCATTAAAAATACACGCTCTACCCTTTTTTCCTCGTGACGCGAGATACCTTGATACCACCTGAGCTCACGTCACGTGACAACAGTGTCTTTCCAGCTTGACCGGAGAGAGTGCACGTGTACCCGTGCGAATACTCCGTGTCCCCCGGCCGTGCTACGATTTTCGACCCAGCGATTATGCTCCGTCGTTGAACTCTTGGATCTCTCTCTCTCTTTCTCTCTCTCTCTCTCTCTCTCCTCCGATCGAGTCGCCGCGAGATAACGATCAGAGTTTATCCCTCCGCGTTCGCGTTAGATGATGACTACGGTTAACGGAAGGAACGATATTTCTACGCAGGTGCGGTGCGTAGGGGAAGGGGCGAGGGGGGAGAGGGGAGGATAGGGGAGGGAGAGGAGGCGCGGGCGAGAAAGAATGATCGCGGTCGTTTGTCGAAGAGCGACGGAGGAGGATCCTCGGCGCGTATAATGGAGGCTCGAAAAACGAGGCGAAGTGAGGTGAAGAGAGCTGACCTACTGTGGCAAGTGGCTCAGGGCCGTCGCTGTCCAAATCGTCTCTCCCCCTCCCGATTGCCCCCTCCCCCCTCCCCCCTCCGCTCTCCTCCCCAGGCCTTCTCTCCATCCGGTACCATACGCAGTATTCAGGTCTCTCTTCTGTTGAAGCCCTCGTGGCCGCTGTACGTTGCCCTCCCTTCCCCTCCTCATTCTCTTTCTACTCCTACTACTCGTCCACCACCACCACCTCCTCCTCCTCCTCCTCCTCCTCCTCCTCCTCGGTGTTCTCTTGTCGTCTCGTTCGCTCTCTTCTCCTTCACCCTTTGCCCTCGGCCCATGCTCTACGAGACCGATAACGCCTACTAGAAATGAAACGAATACACACAGTCTTTGTGACCCGCGAAAGCGAATTATTTGCTCCGTATCTCATCCTTGGACTGTCTTCTCGGTCTCCGTGGGTTTTAACGCGTGGCGAGGTAAAATTAATAGAGCCGCGCGGAGAGAAGGGCTTTCGAGGAACTCGATCGTTTATCGGGTATACAACACCCGAGATGTGGGTCGTAGGAACTAAACGAACGGTATTGGTAATGGTGATAATGGAAGAATGTTTTGTGTTTTTTTTTTGTTTCCCCTCCCCCCCTTGATTTTTATATCGCGTTTGGAGTACCGATCGAAGCGCGTGGGATTGAAGTCGACGTATCGATTTACTCGATTTCTCTCGCTTCTCTTTGCCTCGCTTGCTTTCTACGCCTATTCTCGAGGGGGTTTCTTTCTTCCTTCTTTTCTTTCTCTCTCTCTCTCTCCCCCGTAATATTTCATAGGATTATCTCTGTCGAGGTGCGAACGAGCGCGATAAAGCGTGCGAGTATCGAGACGCGGAACTCGCGCCCGATCGAACTCTCTTATCCCTTCGCGCGAATTGTATCTCCATCGACGCGCCTCTCGCCGGTTTTTCGATACGACGCGACGTGAACGCCCACCGTAAGGAAAGTGAATCAACCGCCGAGTGAAAACCAAGCAGTGAAAATGTGGAGCCCAGGTAGAATGGCGATTTGAAAGTTTCTGCCTTTAGCTCCTAGCTGCCGATTTTCACTTCGCCAACGCGGGCACCAGTGGTTGACAATCGAAAGCAGTTGGCAGAAAGCTGGCCGCCGCTCTTGCCGTCCAATAAGTTTAGATGGAAAATAATCGCGATGGCCTGCGCGACGGACGTTGAAGCGTGCGTTCCGTTCCGTCGCGTTGACGGAATAATTAGTCTTATGATTAAAATGCCGTTTGTAACGGAAATACGTGCGCTCGTAAATAGATGGGAGAAACGGTACGGTACGATAGAAATGACGTTGAACGATAAATTATTTTGATCTGGACTATTTGTCGAGAAGCGAAGTATCCACTTGAATCGAGGGAATTCTGTTTATATGCATCTCTCGGATTTATTTGATTTAAACGCAATCGTGTTGTTTTCTCGTTTCAGACGTCTTTTTCTTGTGCTGTACTCGGACGGAGCTGCCTGAACAAAACGAGCTATGTCGACCAGTAAGTACCATTTTGTTAATCTAGATTAAGTTTTTACTTAACGCTATGTTCACCGTGGTTTTGCGTATACCTATTTCGACCAAAAGGTATTTTAGATTCAAAAAGAGATTGGAGAAAAAAATATAACGGAATTCATTTAGCAATTATTATAGGAAAAGTAAAAAATTAAATTGTGGAAAAACGATCAAACTAATGATTAAGAGACAAGGTCTTGTTTCGGGCCAAGTACAAGTACGCGAGGCTAGACCTTGTATCTTTTCCGGAAATAACGAACAACGGTAGTCAAACCGCATTAAAAAATGATTTTTTGTTTAAACTGCAATAGCCTTCGGAAAGGCCGCGCTATGATGAGTAATTTGTGTACGATTTGATAAAAACTGGTCCAGCCCAGTAATTTTAAGCGAAACTTTCAAAACGTCGACTTTCGACACCTTCGATAGAAATAATGTTAAATCCATGGATAACAGGAATCGAGTAAAACTGGAACGTACATAATTTGTGATTTAAAAAGACATACCGCCGGAGCAACGGGATATCGAGACGCGGCGATATCAAATGAATTTCTTCGACGTAAAATCGCTGATAATTATGCGAAAAGGGTGACGGAGATTCGCGAAAGCTCGCGGATAACGCGATAACGATGTTTACCCTATCTAAATTCAAATCCACGATTCCACGGTTCTTTTTTTTTACTCATAATACCGCGATAATTAGCGAACGTGGCCAAAGCGATGCACGAAACCCGTTTCCCTGTTTATGCAAAGTTCAGTTTGATCTTTAACGAGACTCACCTGGCCTTCGTGCACCGACCGCAGATGAGAATATCATTAATTCTTTATAAACGTACATTCATCGGCGGCACGTAAATTCTCTCCTCCATATTAAATTAATTCCTCCGCGTGACGCAATTCTCCATTCATCTCGGGACGCTCTTTTTGAACGTCGTGGTAACGACCAGGGGCGGATTGGCTAATCCGGAGATCGCGGATTTGCACGGTGATAAATAGGCCGTCGCGATACGGAGAGTAGCAATTTTTAGTCTTCAAAGTAATCGCCACCATACCTTTTATACGTCAAATTTCGAGCGTAGCGTAATTTGCGTCCCGTTTGTCAGCGATTATCGTCAGTAACCTCTGTTACGTATCATTTTTAAAAAATCTTACTCGGCTCCCAGAGTCCTATTATCGCTCGCTTGACCGTCCCTACCAACAGGTTCTTCCTAACAAAGCGAATTTCCGAACTTTTTGATTATCCAATCGAACGATTAATCGACGTTGCGCAGCGGTCGGTGAAGCGGTACGGATGATTATTTCTGATTCGATTTAAAAAATTTGTAAAAGGAAATATTTCCCTAAACATTTCCATACCTTAAGGATAGAAATGTATTCGTAAACTCCTTCCGTAACGTCGACGAGCAGAAATTCCCCTCCCGAGGGTCCGCGCCGTTAATATTTTCCAGGGTCAATTTACATTCCCAATTCGCTCCTGGTGGCGATCCAGAGAATTCGTTGCTCGTCTTCCGTGACCCCTTGACTCATTCTCATGACAATACGCTTACGCGGGGGAATTTTGCTGGCGTTAAATAAGGATAGAGTAGCCAGCAATTTGTAGCGTGGCACGAAGTCTCGTAGCCATTGTGAATATGCGAAAGTGACATCACTCGTCCTCGGTTACATAAAGATATCGTCGCTAATATCGATGATCCTTATGCTTTATTGCGCAGACGCTAGAGGCACGTATTTATCGCCTCTCTCGCTCACATCGCGTGCGCTGTTTGAAAGATCAACCGTGCTTTCGGGATGGAGTGCCCGATTAAATAATCGGAGACGCTACCGCGGTACGTCGTGTCCTAATCGATCGGTAATTATCCTCTGAAAATGTTTTCTACGTACTTTCGAGGCACGTTCGGTGAATTCCGCAAGAATTATATATTAGTACCTACAATTTGATCGGTCTCTAGAGAAAGCTTGGACGGTGCGGAAATCTTTGCGTACAGTTTATTCGAACATACCAAATCGTGTCTCTCTTGTCAGAAATATTTTCCATACTCCATACGATTTTACTAACGAGCAAAGAAATTATAAAAAAAAAAACGGATCGATAAACTGTCGTACGAGAAGCAGGTGTAAAGGGGGCAAAGGCACTTTTTTTCATAACAACTGCCGTCGAAGACATTAGCTTAACAAATTTGCCCGAAACGTATAGTTCTCTGACGATGGGTTTCGTGGAAGAAAAAGGAACTCGGAAACGTAGCGACGTTCGCGCTACATGCAAATTACCCGGTTGCGCTTCCCGTTGAATTCCGCTTCGTTGTTCCCTAATTCGTTTGAACGTATAAAATTGTACCGTAGCTCGGTTTCGTTCGCTCGCTCGCACGACTTTACGTCAACGCGGACGAAACTCATCGACCCGTTTTACTTTTAAAACTCAAAGGACCGTTCGGTCTTTCACACCCCGGACAGAAAGGAAAGTCTCGCTCTCGGTTCCTCGCCGCCTGGCTTCCGGGATTGCGCAAGTACGCGATCGAACGGGGAAGCACAATGGCCGAAAGAGAGAGAGAGAGAGAGAGAGAGAAGCCGTGGGTACACGGAGCGACCATCGAAATGGTTATTTTTGACGGTGAGGTCGTCTAAGACGCGTAAAACGAGCACTCGAGGACGTCCTGTGCGGCACCACTCACCGCTGCTTCGTTCCACGTCGAGCCAAGCCCACGGAGACCTAACCCGAGCAAATGACCTCCGGTGTTTCCTGTTCGATCGACGATCATTTCAAGAATACCGATCGTCGGACGTTGATAAGCGTAACTTGGGTCAACGAATTAGAGGGACATTGGACATTGGAGAGGTTTCGAAAAGGGGCGTCCGTGACGTTACGTGGCCCACCGATTGCCAACAGTTGGGTGGTCTCAACTCTTTTTTTTTTTATATATACACGGAGGACGATATACATTAGCTTTATATAATTGTAAGAAAAGTGGACTGTCGTTTTAAAAAACAAAGTACGTTACGTGGGACGTTAAGTCGATTGCGATTACCTGCGGTTAGATATCGTTATGTTTTACATAGTAGAAGCAAGATGTACGATGGTGTTGTACAATTATTATTTTACGTATTAAATTAAATTACATCCTGGCTCGGGGTACTAAATTTCCATGATTTAAAGTCACACCCCGCTTTGTCGTCGGACAGCTTCGCAGCGCTGGCCATTTCTGGCAAATTATTTTACTATTCTCTCCTAACTGATTATAATCGATTAAATTACCGGCTTGCAAGGACCTTCTTCGAGATTCAAACTTTGAAAATAGCCTTTGGCTCCATTCGTCCTTCGTGTACCTTATTTTTGAACTTTTCGGCTTTGTACACCTATAAAGCGTTCCCTTAACGTTCACTCGCAGCTGACGCGGAGGGCACGGCTTTTCGGGGGCTAAATCACCGCTTTTTCCGACGGAAATTAATTTCCCGGCCTGCTTGTTCTAAAGTTTAAATTGCAGAGCCCGCGACGCGTTATCGCGCGATTAGTTCCCACTGCGCGGGGGGGAGAATCGATGATGCGGCTGGAAGAAGGCGAACGTCAGCTTTTTCTGTACCGTGTTGCAACCCCGCTCAAACGATAGGGCAACCTTAACCTCGGTGTCGATAATCGATGGAATTGATCGTTGTAGGCTCGACACGAAAGTGTCCCAAGGTTCATCGTCGAGCTACCGAAGGCTACGTACGTACGACTAAACTGGACCTAAAAAAATTGCCGCTTGAAATCGTGCGCGAGGCCGCGTCTTTAAAATTTTTCACCGATACGCTCGAAACTACGTCGAACGCAACTTTTCGTGTACAATCGTTGTAACGGGAATGACGTTCGGTGGTTTTTTTTTTTGCGTTGATCTACGATCGCTGACGAGTATGGTAGAGATCGTGGGATCCGCGACGTCGCGTGTGTCTAAGGATCGACGACGGAAATCATGATCACCGAAACCTATGGCTAATTTTTCTGAACATCGCGCGGCTCTTAGCGTAAATCAATTCCGGGACGTAGCCTTGAACGCGAATTTGGAAATCGGCCATTACGATTGGAGAGTCATTGCCGACGAGTTTGATTTGTCCTTAACCCCGTTTCCAGAACACCAGGAATTCTGGACTAATTTCGGGATGTATTGCAATTTAATCGATAGGGTTTTATATCGTGGAATTCATAATCGTACTCGTCGCAGTCGCGCACAGACATTCGGTGCTCGTTGTTCCGGCAGTATAATTCTGCCAACGCGTGTCTCGAAATTGTTCAAACGACGCGAGAGTCCCTTGCATTTCTTTTTTGTTCCCCGAGGTAACATGAATTACGGTGAAAATAAAAATGAAGGGAGCAGCGGCACGGGAGATAAAAAGTTAGCACGTGCAAACTTTTCTTTTTATCACAAGCGGTTTGTTATACGCGATATTACGTGCTTTCCTTTTCCACTCTCTCTCTCTCTCTCTCTCTCTCTCTCTCTCTCTCTCTCTCTTCCCCGCGCGCGTTTCCAACGTTAGAGATTATTACATTCATGAAATTTAATGAAAATTCGTTCACCCTTCGTTTCGAGGAAACGCGCGCCTCGGGATCAACGTATTTACGAAAACGATGATCGAGAAGATATTTTCCCAAGATATTCCACGAATCGCGATAACCCGCTATAACGATGAATTATTAATTAGATTGTGAAACGTCCCTTATTTATAATATCGCGAATGCGAGCCTATGTAATGCGTTCGCAAGTCGTACACGTATTGCGAATGGTTTGATTGGCTCTTCGAGTCTCGCGTTTAAACGCTTTACGGTCGAGCGAACCTGAACTCGCGGATAATTAACTTAGCGAGCCGACCTGAGCACCGTTAATTAATTAGTCATACTGACCGTTCCGCAAAATTCCTAGCGGGAGCAACAAATACGCTCCCGCGCGAAACGTAATAATACGAAATGCGTGTTACGGGATCTTTATGACCGATGGCCGCATTTAACCCGATCTAAGCGTCATGAGTCTCAATCAGAGTTACATCCCGGCTTCGGGCACTAAACATCATTACGCGGCGGTACGTTCCTGGATTTATCGCTTCGCCGTGTTGCCCATTTCTCGCTGATTATTTTACCATACTCTCTCGCTTAACTATACTTTCATTACATCACGCAATTCTCCATATTACCTCCGCGAGGCACGCCAATCGTTAAACGATAACGATCTTGTAAAAATTCAACTACATTACGCTCAAGATACGATTTCGAATACGTGCAAATCTCGAATCGATCGGTCTGGACAACAGTTTCGCGTTACTCCACTGTATCCCTTCTGTCTTCGACATTAGCGACGCAAAGTTGTATTTATAAAATAATAACGCTACGTAAGCGAGCCGTGTAATGACTCATTTAGGAGGACGGCGGAGCAACGTGTGCCTCCGGTGATCCACGAGTCAGCGGTTTTTGCATCCGATGCACCACCCATTCGATGCGACGGTATATTAGCAGGTATAATCAGATAGCGGCTATACGGATCATCTTATAGAACGCCTCGGAAACTATAACTGGTTTGGCTGTGATCGAGGGGTCAAGATCTCAGCTTATTTTGCGCCACGATCAATGGGAAACCGACGAAAGCGCGGAGGCGAAGGTCAGCTGTGACGCGGTAGAGGAAAATCTCGGAGAAAATTGCTTCTTCGGGATTTTCTAGTACGAAAGGCTCGCGTCGAGCGATAAAGTTATCGGGAAAAATTCTCGGCTCGCTTACTCTCTCTAATTTTCCCTACCTCCCGCTCTGCCTTTTTTCCCCCCTTCTCCGCGTTCGATTATTAATGCGTAACGACGCGCGAAGCCGACCGCGATCGCGGCGCAAAAAGATCGAATACCAAAATTCTGAATCGGGCGCAGAAGAACGCTGAAAACGTCCGTGAACAGAAAATACCTTTCGCGGAAATTAGGCCGAGTGGGAGACCTTGTTAAGGCGTTTTATTGCCGCGAATAAGGGCGAATCTCTTTTCATCGAAAAGTCGAGGCTGAAGGAAATGGGAGCAGCTGTCGCATCTCCTGAAATTTGATCACCGGGGGTAATTATGTTGACTGTACGGCCGATAACCGTGCGTAAGAGACGGATCGTTAAGGAGAGCGGAAGATAGAATTTATCTTATGCGCACGTTACGAGGGGAGCGGTTAAAACGGAGCGGCTGAATTTCGTCGGAGATGCCTCGAACGTTGAAAATCGATAGAAGCAACGGTGTAGAAATTTTCAGTCTTCCCTTTTCCCCCCGTTTATTCTTAAATAAAACATCAGACCCTAAACGCTCGGGCATTAGGAAAACTCTACGGTAAACGGAGAATTCGAAATGATAAAAATTTTAAAGGTATCGTCATCTTCAGATAAAAAGAAATATAAGTTTTCGAGAGAAATAAGCGAAGAGAGGAAAATATAAATCCCAATTCGTTATACGAAATATCAAGAGTAGGTACTTTTTGTCTTCCATAACATTTCAATTGCCATCTTTGGATATCCTTTTCGCGAAACTCGTTACGCATCGCCCGATCCGTTAACGCAAAGCAGCTCGTACGATTTTGCGATTAACGGTAAAAGCGCATTCGCGTCCCCCTCGCACTTCATTCAGCGAATCGCTCACGACGACATCGCGATGGAAGATCCGTTTGAGGGCTGAACCCCTCAGACACCCTCTGATGTACGTTCGGCGAAAGGGATTTTAGCATATACGAAAGAAAATCATTTGATACCCAACGGGGATGAGCTGTCGTTTCCCGTCGAACGATCCGAACGAATATTTCCACCGACGCGGCGGAACATTTTCCCGAAGAGAATCGTAGCAAACTCGAACGAAATCCAAGTACCGCGTACACAGCGTACTGTTTCTCGGAGAATTAAATCGCGCGTAAATACTCGATACGAGGCATAGAATACGAATGAATTGCGCGAAAGAGGGTAACGCGTATCAAAGATTAGAATCTCGAGGAAACGTGAGCATCGACTCGCGAGCAGTACAATTAATAATTCTCGCCAACGTGCGATTGTTACTGAAAGTGGAGACCACCTAACACGTGCGACACCTTGGCCCACAAGAGGGGGGAGGGAGGGAGGGGGGAGGGAGGATTTGACCCCATTTTTATTGCGGACGAAACGCGTTCTCCCCTCTATCAGCGAAGAAATGTCATTGATCGTCGATGGATTAAGCGTAAGGAGAGAAATTTTCTTTTGGCATTTAAAAAGTACTCGAAAGCACAACCGATGATTTACGTCTCGCAATACATTTCGCGTGTGTCAATGCAGATACGCGTCATCGTACTTGTTTATTTTCTCCCCACCCCACCTTCGTCTCAAAGGTACAACGTAATTCGTCATTGACAAACCCGTTTTTCCCCCCCGAGGAGGGGAGGCGCACAAATTTCCATCGCGTAAAAACACGTCAACCGCCATCGACGCGTCGTGTAAAACGCAAAACGCATCGCGTGTCACGAGGCTCGTAACGCGCAATTAACGGCGATCGATCTTACCGAATATAATTTTCACTTCGCTTCTTAATATCGCCGAGGTCGTTTCCATTAACCGGCTGAGGTCAGATTCGAAGTGGATCGAGGCGCGGGTCGATTTATCGTCAGCATTGTCGAAGTATCTTGCCTCGTATCAAAGTGCGATACGTTTGCCATTGCGTATAAAGCGTGTCCTACGAGCTCTAACGGTCTTCTGCCTTGACCGAGTTGAGCGAGGTCCGTGGCAGATCTCCGTCTTGACTTTGACTCCATTTTATCGTAAAAGTCATTTCCACGATCAATTACTCGGCCGTGCGGCCGGGCAGCGGCGAAGAGAGCTTTCCTCCCGTCGCGCGAAAGGAAATTTATAAGACGGCCGTTGCGTCATATCTGTCGCGGTTTTGCCACGGCACCCGTCCGACGTGCCGAACAAAAAAAAACAGCAAAAAAAAAGAAGGAAGAAGGAAGGGAGAACAAAGTGAAGAAAATAAAGGAAGAAAACAGAACGAAACGGGCGGGCGAGCGGGCGGGCTTATCGAACGTTTATTCCCCGTCGTACCCAACATCCGTCCATCTGTTTCTATTGCTCTCTCAAAGTTTCCTTTTTCCCTTCTCTGGCACTGGTTCTTCTTGGAGCTCCTCCAATTCGCTCCGAGCGACCACCTCGCGCGTTTCTCGCGATGCTGTGCCTTCCGTCGTTGCCGTTCCTGAATCCTTAATGCGATGCCATTGCGACCTTACCGAGGTCTTTCAGCGGGCAAACCGACGATAGAGCGGACGAGGAAATGCGAGAAATAACCGCGCTTAAGGTCATCCCTCTCTCCCCCCACCCCCCCCCCCCCCACCCCCCGGCGCAGTTTGTCACGGCGTAAAATCCCGCGGTAACCACTTGTTTCGCGTTCACGATTCGTCGAAATCGCGGATCGATCGACATCGACGCGAGTGGCACCCACTACTCGCCCCGATGTCCAGTGGGGATGGAACGAAGCTGGATTTTGGTTTACCGTAAATCTCTCGGTCGGAGTCAAGCTCGGAGTTAAATCGAATTCTACACAAATTTTACGACCGATGGATAACGGACGGCCGCGAGGAGCGGTAACGTCTAGATCCGTCGTCCCCCCTTCCCCCCCGTCCGTCAGTCATCCCCCTCCGAAAACTGCACGCTACTAGCGGCGAGTTAAGAGTGAACCGCTGCTTTTACGACTGCCTTCGCAGTCAAAATAACGCACGGGCACATAATTGCGCCGATTAAGTCCACGCGTAGTGGCCAGTCCCCGGGGCCGGGTGGCCGAACCGTCGGTCCTCTCGGCAAACAAGTTGATGTATGTGCATGTTTATTCGCCATAGTACGACGTAACATAGTGTGTGGTAACGTGTGGCATAGGTGGTAGCTTCGTTCTATCGACCGAGCAGCACCAGCTCGTCCCGTGACCTGACCTCGTCTGAACCCTCCATTCCACTCTGCCTCGCTCGCTCTAACACAATCACCTCCGCGTAACCTCGCTCTCCTCGCCTCGCCTCACCTCTCGCCTCACCTCTCTCCTCTCTCCTCTCTTCTTCCCCCCTCACCCCCTCCCCGCCTCGCCGTCACCGTCACCATCGCCACGCGACCTCTCGCTTCCACCACCTCCGGCAGCCTCCCGCCCAGCTCTCTGTTTCTCCGCGGGTACAAGAACCCCTCCTCTCCCCCTGCACACTTTCTATACAATATTAGTGCCCAAACTGGAACAACGCCCGAAACTCGAGAGCTTCGCAGACTCGTGTACAGGGAGAGCGACGCGCGCGGGGGTTTATCGCGGAGACGAGCCTGTTATGTCCGTTTTCTTCTTCTTCTTCTTTCCCTCGGCGCTCGTTCCGTCCCTCGGTTTTCTCGCTCGCGTGCACGTAGGTAACGGACACTCCGGATTTCGTGGTACGTTACTGAGATAGGATAGAGGGGCAAAATGTCCCGCGGAAAGTTCCATTAGCGAAAATGTTCGGTAGAGCGGGCCGACGGGTGCAATTTCTGTCGTACCGATTGGCATTGTCGGGGATCGTTCGACGCGAGCCGACATTTTAATTGATCGATAACGTCGCGGAAGTTTTGGCGGAACGATTTTCAGGGAAAGACAGTGTGAGGGGTGGTATCGATGCGAAACGCTAACGAGCGCGTCAGCTGAGAATACAAACATTTCGAGGCCCGCGATAAAGCGGGGAGTCACTTTCCTTATTATTATTTTTCTTTTTCTTGAGTTTATGAAAATAAACATGGGTACAAGAACACGGAAAAAACATGCGAGTGCCTGGAACGCGTCACGGGCGGAAGAAATTTGAGTAACCGCGTGGCGGTTATACTCGAGAAACTTTTTTAATATCGACCACTGTCAAAACAATGAAAACGACCCGTCGGTCGGGGCACGCGTAAAGCGAGATTCGCTCCTGTTTCCATTTCTCTGTACACGCGTTTTCTACGGTGGTATACACATATTAGGCAACTGCACGGAGAGACTGGAAAGTGTGCAAATAGAGCGAGTGAAGGGGGTTGCGGACCACAGTCGGGTTGAACTCCCAACTCTATTCTAAATTATAGTATACCGTACGCGAGGAAACGGTTATGCGCAATTGGCAGAGCTGAAATACCGCTCTCGCGGAATCATTTCGGTTTCGGCGTTATCGCCGTACGGGGGAACAGAACCGCCGAAATGCCAGGTACCGGTGTCTTCCGCTAAACTACGTGAATCGTTTTCAAAATTTCTCCCTGCCCTCTCCCTCGCGGCGAGAGTTTTACTGTTTCCCTTTTTCTCTCAATCGTGCGGCAGAATCGCTTTTGGCAAAAATTTACGGCCACTCTCGACCACCCGAACTTTCTCCGTTTTCCATTTCACGTATTCTTCGGGTAGGCCTCGGATGCTTTCTTTCCTTTTTCTCTCCCTCTCTCTCTCTCTCTTTTCTTTTCTTTTTTCAACCGAGCTTATTTGCGAGCCATGCCAGAACCTGAATTCATACGGGCCATTCGAGCATTATTATGCATTGTTACTGCCCGGAGCGACACGGAGTCTGCTTTCAATGCACTCAGACCGTAGTCGTAACGTGGACCGCCATGAGTGTCACGACAGGGATGAACAATGAGCCTTTTCCACGTGCTTTATTTCTGCCTTGGGCTCGGGATGCCTATCTAGAACTTTCTACGTTATTTTCGCGATAAATTTAGATTCGGATTGAATCTCTTGCGACATCGCACCGAAATGCTCATTTTATAATTCTTGCGTGGCACGTTGAGCAACGGTCGGTTATTAATTACGACGTAACTTACGGTTAACGTTTATGGCGATTAGTTCGCGCGATGTATCCACCGGGTGCGCGTGAAAGACGAATTTTCGTGGAACTTGCGTCGTTAAACTGACTATGTCGCCCCGTAGCGTGGATCTGTATTTGACGACGATAATTTAATCGTAAGCACGAAATTGACACCTCGTTGCGATCGAAATCGAATCAAACCGTGGAATTCTAAACCCGCGACGATGCGACGACGAAAGGGGGTAATACCGGTGGACGAGATTGAAATTTATAAAATGCAAATCCGTTGATGGCACGTATCGCATTTCGTTTAACAGCCTTTCGGCTCTTAATGCGAGGTTACATTTATGCCTCATAAATCTCGCGCGACGTAAAAACGCGTAATCGTGTAAATGACGGCGAAGATAAATGAGTGAACGGGGTAGGGGTGCCGCGAATGAGACGGAGAGGAGGAATAAAAGGACAAAGATGGTCTTACCAGAGTGATACGCACCAGTTTTTATGGCGGGCATAGAAGCAGCTGGACCGTACCAGCGAAAGCCCATTCCATCTCGAAACCGAAATCCCTCCCCGTCGAGGTTTCTCGGAGCACTTTGTTCCCTCGGAGAGATACCTGAACCCGCGTTTGTTGCGTTTCCCGGCAGAGGCTTTATTTCCGACATTTAACGTGGCCCGTTTGATTCATTTATAACCGTGCACCCGCGTTACTACGAAAGGTGCAACGTCGTTCGGTATTAATCGCGACGCGTAAACGCGAATACCGAGAGATCTTTTCCTCGAGTTCAACTGACTTTTATTATATTGCACTCTGTTAGACGAGAGAGAGAGAGAGAGAGAGAGACCGGCTTTAACGACCAACCTGGCATAAACCATTCCAAGGAATCATAAATAGTCTCTGGGATACGCCGCAGAGATTTGCGGATAATTAAAATAAACACTTTACGGCAAGAATTTCCTGTCTCGGGGGATACAGATTTTCTCGCGATGGAACACGTTGCTTTCAGCGGTGAAAACTCGAGCGGAATTCGGTCGCCGTGGCTAAAAACGCGGATACGATATTCAGCGTTTAAAGGCTACGAGAAACGTACCGTCTCGCTGGTAATTCGAGTAGAGTTTACCGGTGCTCCATAACTTTCCTTAAGCGACTTACGTAAGAATTTATAGAATCGGGGTAATAGAAACTAGCCGAATAAACGTATTTGGAAGTAGAGAGCCAACGATCGCTCGATCGGTACGTACTGACGTAACCGTGCGAATTAATTCAGTTCGAGCAACAGGCTCGCGCCGCCGTTGCCATGAGAAAGTTAAGCGACCTGTATCAAGTACCTTTTCCCTCATCGAAATGCTCAAAAGGAATATGAGAAGAAGAAAGAAAATAATAAAATCGGTCGTCCCGGTCGAGGCTTTCGAGCGTTAGATTTCCGACTCCTTTTGCAGCGCTCTCCGTTCCACGGAGTTATTAAAAGCGTTCGGTATTAACGAAGAGAACGAGAACGTGCCTCGCCGCGTTAAAACGGCCGTCGTTAGTAGCCTCGACGTTACACAAAGGACGGCTACCTTGAAACGAAACGAACGGTACACCACTTAGGAGAGACGAAATTTTTCTTTTACGATGACCCCGAAGGATACAGCTGCCGACACTTAGGTTTGCTTTATTGGAGGGCGGATGGATGGTTTACAGTGGGCAGACGTTTCGGGCAACTTGTGTAAACGATGCTGGAATGTCAAAGTAAACAAAATTTGTTTTATATAAATACAGTGGTAATATAAATACAATAAATACAATAGCCCTCCATTAGTAGCGATCCGAGGTTACTCGAATTGGTAGAATTTATTTAATATTAGTATTTAATATATATTTATAATAAATTAATGAACAATGGGGAAAATTGAAGTAGGATTCTTCGAACCTATAATCCGCTTTTACACATTTTTGCTCGCATGTGAAAAAAGAATGATTTTTCAAAGCGTGTAAAGTTATGACACGCTTATCAAATTGTGTCTATCGGGTCAATTCTAATCGGGTAAGGGTTAATCGTATTATAAGCGATTGGAAGCGGTTGGCCCGATGCGTGCGTGCACTTGTAAGTCCAGGGAAGTATTTTGAAAATGGTTTGTGTTTATGTGTCGTTAATAGAAAGTGAACGAGGGCTGCTAAATGACTGACATACATACGCTCAAGGAACGCGGGCTGCTTTTCGCTACGATTCCCTGTAGAAAACACCAGTGAAGTTGCAGCATGCAATACCGGACTGCGAAGAAGCGTCGTGGTAGAAAGGAGAGAGAGAGAGGGGGGGGGAGAAAGAGAGAGAAAATGAAAAGCATAATAGAGTTTACATGGCACTCCTCGCGTGCTCTGGGGCGAAAGAGACTCAGGGACGTTTTTTTAAGGGGGTCAAGGGGACCCTGCGCCCCGAGGCTGTTCTTATTAACGGTGACCTCCCTACCTCGAAATCGAGAATTTCAAAATTCTTACGAAAAAGCACCACCTTCCCCGTCGTCTCGCCATCACGCTTTTAAACTCGTTATCCTCCGGCGATGTTTTCTTTTCTAATTCGTCGACTTAGCGCGTTTCGTGGATTCTCGAGGTTCCACGACGGGAGAGATCAGTAAGCGACACCCCAGATAATACACCACGCACTAATTTATGGACACGTTGTCCACCTCTCGACGACGACGCGTGATCCGCGTAACCTTAAACTTGCATCGGTGCGTACGACGGCGCGTTACGACTGCGCGTTTTTACAGAAGTATCCGAGTGCGGTTGAAGTCCAAACCGTAATGGTGTGCCGTATCGTTGAACGTTATTCATGGAAACCGGAGGAAGCAGTTTCAAACCAAATTGGAAACGTCGAGCGGAACGATCGCACTGCTTTAACTGTAAACGTCGATCTTTGGGAAGAATTTGCCATCTAAAACTTGGATCGAGAGAACGGAAGCGACGCGTAAAGATCGGAGGTATAGTGGGACGCGTGAAAAGTCATCCGCTTCTGACCTTATTAAGAACTCTTTTTTTTCGTTCTCGAAACTGTCAAAGCGATCCTCGCGTTACATCGGTTTCGCGGGCCAGTATTCTCTCACAATGTCACGATCGTCGTGCGTGATTCCGGCACGACGTCACGGTCCCATTGACGCCGACCCCAACCACCTTAAACACCCATAAAACATTTTCGTGACCTCTTTCTCGTGTAATTCGACGAACGGAGGCTTGTTCCCCGTTTCCGGTGACACGAAAGCACCGATGCCAACGACTGAAAAACCTTTCACACGTTCCAACGATTGTGTACCTCTGAATTCGTAAACGACCACACGCTTCATTACTAGTTTCAATTCTTTAAGTACGTGGCTTCGCGGCGCATGAATAATTCTATTCGGCCATGCCCCGCGAGGCATTCCATTTTGTTCCAAACTCTCGTAAACCAAGGAAAATCATCTTCGTTTCGTTGCATTTCGTATTACCGCAACGAACGGGAGAAGAACGCAAAGATTAATTAAACCTTCGATAAATCGTAAACATTCTTGAGCGTATCATTGCGCCGTATTGATTTTAAAACCAATAATACACATAATAATCGCCAGCGACGAATGAATCTACTTGCTTTCACCAATCCCCGCCGACGTAATATTCTGTATCTCTCGCGAGGCGGAAGAAAATTTAGGTTATGATTCAAAGGCGGTGAAAGTATTAACGCGAACAATCGCTCGCTAAATAATTCTAGTTGACATACGTATAACAGCCGCAGTTCGCACAATTGTGTTTTGACTTTGGAATCGGTAGCTTTCCTAACGGTCGGTCAGAGGGACTCGTACAGGTTAGTTTCCGTGTCAACGGTTTTTTTTGTTTTCGCCCGAGACTGATCGCGAGCAAAACTCGTATCGTGGCGGGCTAATCCCTGAAAGTATTAGCTCGATCGGAAAAAAAACTCGTTGACAGGCGTTACGTATGAAAACATAGTTCGTACAATTTTGGAGCATGTCGGAGAACGCGCATTCCCGGACAAGAGTTTCCTGTAGGAGGGAGCCTTGGGTACCCGGCGGTGAACTGTCGTTCTAGCACGAACACGAGGTCGCGAAGATACCCGAGAGCGCTCGAGCTTGACGCGGAGGGGCCCGAAGCGTACCGACGGTGCACGAGGTTCCGGCTCGAGGGGTGGGGACTGGCGGACGCTCAGTACCTCGGCTCAGTCGAGCCAGCGCCGTGATCGGGGTTGGAATTGTGACTGGCGAACTGTGGTCCCGAGTAGGGTAAAAGCTCCTCGGCGCTTGGTAGTCGCTCTTAAATCACGCGCACACGAATTAATTTAGTCTTCGGTGAATCGACTGTCTGGCAAGAGGGACTTGGGAGGAGGTCGAATATTCCGAGCTGCTCTTCGTCCTCTATTTTCCACTCATTCTCATTGTCTCTCTCTCTATCTCTCTCTCTCTCTCTCTTTATCGCGAGCTCTGTATCTTTCACGCACACCGATTACATCCCGGTGATACTTGACCGTTCGTACGTGCTCAACTGTCGCGCGAGGTTACCTCTCGCGGGATACGCCGTCGAGATAACGAAAGGGCAAAAAAGTGAAAAATGCGTTAGTGACAGTGATAGAGACAGGGAGAAGAAGGGAATCCCTGAGTACAATTTGTAGGCGGGAGGACGCCACGAGAGTATTACTCGAGGAAAATCGAAGTGAACGGGGGAATTTAGGGAGAGGCTCGTCGAAGCCAGGCCGGAAGTTATGACGAGCTCGCGTGTTCGAGGACGGGGAATTTACGCGCATGTGTCCAGTGGGATTTAGTGTCGGCGATAAAGGACTCCACGCAGATCTGGATACCTTGCTCTCGACACCTACCGGACCTGGATTACCTCATGCCAGGATGGCGCTGGCGCGGTACGTACTTTCTACTCGACGTTGTACAACCTCGTCATCGTTAACGGGCTAGGGTGGGTCTTCCTTTCAGTCGTATTTCTTTCCCCTTTTCTTTCCCCCGATGCACGTTCGACGATCGTATCGATCCGACACGAAGTGAGGTTAGTATCGTTGGACCACGCGAGATTAGAAATTCCCAACGACTGTTTATCGATGATACGCAATCGTATCGAAGCGTTTCGGCGTATCAATCGTTATTATTGCGGTTTTCTCGGCGATATCGGTTAGTCCCTTTGTTTTGAAGTATTCCGTGGCAGAGAAGCCGGTATCTGTCATAGAGTGCGCACTGGTCAACGACCCATCCCAGCCATAACTACAGTTACCGATTTAACAGATATTCGTTATTTACGCTTACGTGGACGATGGTCGGTGGATTTTTGCCTCTGCCGACGACGATACCCGCGGAGCGTGGTTATTTAGCCTGAAAGTTCTTGGTCAAGTCGCTTGCGTCGCGAAGGAAAGACGTCAAGGTTAATACACCTTTTTACGTTAAGCCGACCTTCCGAGCTCTGATGCGGGCTCCGTCACGGTTCGACAATCTGCTTTTATACTGAAACGTTTGACCGTGAATGCGACTCGATGGAATTCAAACGGAGAAACGTTACGACTCTCTTATCTCTCGCGGTATTCCGAAAATTCTGACATCGCGAGAACGTGCTTTGCTATCGAACGCGAGAGTCCTACCGTCGATATCGTACTCAATTCCCGTGGCGTTGAGGCGTCTCTCTGCAATTAGTACGTAAAACAGTTACGAGCGTTTCGAACCTATTTGAAGAGGTAACCCGGTTAAGAGATGATATTTATTTCGTATGGTCGATTGATTCTAATTATCAATGCTTAAACGCGTTATAACCGAGTACCAACAGAGCGAAATGTTTTAATCATCGAAACTCGTTCACCCTCCAAGCATTTCTAACCCTCAACAGACAAGGCCGGTCACCCGTGACCGGAACGAGTTTTAAAGTACTCCCAACTCGAAAATATTATTAAGAACCGGTTCCCACCCCTCCATACCCTTTTACCAACCTTCCCACCACCCGGCCAAAGTAAGAAAAAAAAGTAGCGAAAATACTTTATTCTTTTGTTTATTTCTTATTTTATGCTAAAAACATTCTATAAAAACAAGTCATATATCCATAAGACAAATATTAATATATGAAGAATGTATTAAATAATTGTAAAAGTAAATAAAAATCACTTCCGTCACCCGTGAGCAGCTTTGTCGCTTTCGTTAAAATCGAAGCCTTGTCCGTTGAGGTCTAACCTCACTTATGCACGTTACGTCGTTACTCATCGTTCGTGAAATCGACGAACGCGCGATCGTAATAACTAAAAATAATCGGTGCTTTCGTAACCCATGCGTTGTTTATTTTAACGCATACATATTTAACTCAAACAAAGTAATCGTCCGCATCGGTAAATTCCATAATGGCATAACGTTACAAGTTACTTTCTCCGTCGAAGATTTATCCCTACGATAACCAACAATAGCGAGCAACCTTCGCCGATAATCTTTATGTGTACGTGTGTCAATACTTACGTACAGTCGTGACAGAACTGGCAATGAAGGTTTCTGCCATTCGGATCCCTTCGAATGACATTTCGAGGAAAGTCTCGTTAGTGACTGAGGCTGAAGCCTCGCTCGGGATAATGATTACTTTAATTGCAAGACTATTCGTCAAGTACGGAATGCCACCGCGCCGTCGAAGCGTTTCGCGACAATACACGCTCGTGCCATTACCACGGAGACGGACAAAAAGATAGCGCTCGACCTCACGAAACATTTACCAATTTAATCTGCCTAATTAAACGATTATGCGGCTCGTAAAGTTCACGCGTCACGCGTACGTATTCTACTAGTTTCGCCGATAGAGTCGTTCGACGTTACTGTTACTCATTACTTCCTGCTGTGAGTGCGCGCTATCGGCCAAAGTGATGAATCACGGGACTATAAACGGATCTGCTACTTTATAATTACAATTTAATGAATGCGACTCCGATGATCGTACGAAGTCTTTCTTACCTGCTAACGACCTTGGCATTGCGAGGTGAAAACTTTCGCGTAAGGTCTCTTTGCCGAACTCACGTACGTGGTCAAAAGTTTCTCATCCGAATATACACGTTTCTCCTTTTTTTTTGTATGCCTGTTTAACGTTTCTGTAACCCGAGCATCGATTTATACGAGTTACGGTGAGACAGTAATTTTCCTCGTTGCGAATTCTCGTTTTCGACGTGGTTTTTTCTGTTTGTTTTTTTTCCTTTCTTGTACCACTTCCTCCGATTAACGGACGTTTTGTGCCGCGATATCAGAAAGTGAATTACTTCGACCGAGATCTGTCCTGAATTAATTGTAACGGCAGCAAACTCGGGAGTTAATCAATTCACATCGTAAAGTACTTAATGTAATTTCCCCTGACACTGATTGATCGCGAAACGACGGATGATTCGCTTTGAGTTATGTTAATGATCTGAAATAGCTTTTACACGGCACCGAAGTACATCCACGCGCGTAACCTTGGTTTCGTTATTCGTGTTACTAATTAGCCAACATTCCGCGGGACTAAATTTTTCTTTCACGCGATGGCCATGCGACCACGTTTCGCGATAGCCGAAGAAAATATTGGTTACTCGCGTGGAAGATTTAACTTTGAACACGTACAACGAGTTGCTGACTCATATTTATAATGAGATAGTTCCCTGTATTAGCTGTCCATTCATTTTGTAGTTACAAAATTATAAACTCGAAAATTGGCGAAATACGATGCGTAGGAAATGATTTCGCCCAAACAGCAGAACGATTCGTTTTGTTTAAATATTGAAAAGTTTAGAAAATAGACGAATAGAAGTTAATACTTAATACAAAATATAAAATTTCACCGAACGCGAGAGACATCGATGACAACTTTCTCTTGCCAGTTGTTCGCATCAAAATTCGAATTTTACTTATTTACACTGAATATTTTCTAGAAACTACATTTTCCATACATAGATACTTTTTTTTCAGCGTAACTATGAGTTTCCTACTCGAGGTTGATTTTATCTCGTCTCTCATTGTTCGTACACTGATTCGTTCATAAAGTTAAACGTTTTATTAAAGTCCAAAAACGTAAAGGTGTATGAATTCGCTACCACGACCGATCGCAGTCGTCGACGACTCATTGTAAGCGCGAGACACGCGAGAAGTTAATATTGACGAAAGTGGAAGAAGGAGACAACGACGACGACTGCGATCGGTCGTAGTAGCGAATTCCTACTTTAAGGCTCCCCCAGCGCAACGCCGTTGATTGTCGAGGTAGATGAATCGGAAAAGCTCTCCGACCTTGCCCGAGCTGTTATCGTGTTTGCGTCACAATATTTTCTCGCTACCAACACAAAGCTAGAATGTCGGTGTCCTTTGTGCCCTCGCACAGCTGGCCGGCTATCATTGTGAGCGAAGATGCTTGTGTGCGTATACTCTCAGGACTCCGTAAGTGCGTATCAATCAGTCGTATAATACTATCTTGAAATAAAACACCTGTTCGCCTTTGAAGTGGCGCGGACCGTGGTTTTTCTCTTCTGGCACCCTTAATGGACTTCTTAGTATTTTCCGTTGTACTGCCTTACCTCATAGCAAATGGTTAATTCATCATTGTTCGACCGAGTAAATTTATTTAACTCTACTCAAATTTGTTTTATATCCTCAACGAAGCCCCTTGCTCTCAGCTGAAATTTGCAAATCAGTCGCGAGATGTAGGAAGAATATTGTAACGTCATTACGAATTATATAATAAGCGCGTTATGCAACGGAAATGTTTATCACCGGTGCTTGTACAGCACTGAACGTTCGGCGCTCGTCATTTTCGCGTTCCGAGCGAGTTACGCGTGTCAGGAGTGTTTTCCTCAAATCGAATCTTAATTACGGTGCGTGTGTACGTAGGAGATTTGCAGAGAGTCATATTTCCGCGATTCGTCGATCGCGCGCCGGTGCGATAACGATAAGAGTGTAATTTATCGGTTCACGAAAATGTTCGTGCGATTAACATTAATTGTTTCCGCGTTACTCGCGAATGTGAACAAAGGGTACTTTTTGTCCGGTAAACGCGATCGAGATGCCGTTTAATTATTATAAACGAGACGCTGTTCGATCGATAGCTTCGCGGTTACGGCACGAACTGCGTAATGTGCGCGGCACGAAATCGTCGGAAACAATATTCGAGCTTCTCGTTTTTGTCCAATTTGATTGTTACGTATAATTGGTATTTGCGTTTCGTTGGGATTCCACGCGAGTACGTGGTGTAAAAACAAGTCTTATCTGTAATGGCAATGCCGTCACGTTATCGGTACATTTTCTTTAACCGATAATGGGACGAAATTAAATTTAAAGAACCCTTAATCGACAACTTTCGATTCGTATTAATAATCAACGCAATTAACATGCTTCCTCACTTTCGGTATGTATTACCCTCTAACCACGTACGCGTATCCGCAGCATAATTAGAGTCCGCCTCGTACTTGCCTTTTTGTGCCACAAAATAGCTGGCAAGAAACTACCGAGAATTTGCTTCTGGATCGATAAGAAAATTCAAGGTAAAAATCTGAAACTACGGTAACGAGCACGAATTTTCGAAATTGTTCCGTCGGTCGGCAATCGTTGCAACGCATCGAAATGCTCTTTTATTTCTTTTTTCGAAAGGCTTCGGATATAATAAGAGGTTATTATTATATCCGAAGGAGAATCAACTCATCACAATTTATCGCTAATCGCGTCATAATTGCTTCGATAAAACAAAACATTTCGCGCTTGGCGTCGAATTTCGTTATCCGTTTACCGGAGCGCGCTTTTTATCCTCGTCCTCGATTCGCGATATCGCTTTTAACGTTATTACCTTTTTTACGCGATTGTCAAATTTTTCCGATTAACAAAATCGATCGAACGAAACGCTTCGTAAGTACCGTCGATCCTTCCCACCTCGTTCCTTTCGTTTCGTCATTCTCAATTCGGGAAATCGCTTTTAGCGTTGTTATTATTATATCGCTACAAGAGTCGAGGCCAATCGATGTCCGGTGCGCGATGAAATAAAGCCGAGCACAAAGGCGGACGCGTTGGGGAGTGAGGCGGAGGGAAGGAAGGAAGGAAGGTTGTCCCTCGCTAGCGGCAACCTTCAGCTTCAAGGGTACAGGGCCGTACGACGTCCCCTTTGCTTTTCGCCCTCCTCTGCCTCCCTTCCGAGATCTTTACCTCCTCCCCTCTCTCCCCCCTTCGGGTTAGGTAGCGGCCCCGTTCAGTTTCGTGAAATGCAAAAGCTTTTGCCTGCCCGAGAGTAGCCTGAAATTTCCACGAAACCGAACGGTAGGAGGGTTTCCATCCTCTTCCCCGTCCCTCTTTCTCGAATTTTTGAAAAGTTTACTCGAGGGGGAAAGGGCTAGTTCCCTCCGCTTCGTCCAGCCTTCCCTCCCTCGTTCTCGTTTATCTTTTTCACGCGTTTCTTGTGTGCGCAAGGACTCCACCGAGACCTTCCGCGGCATGCACAATAGTCTTTATGAGTTTAGCCAAGGGCGAGATTTTCCTCGAAAAATGTACGGCCTGCCGAGCGTTTCAGGAAGTTCGGGATATTGTATTTCTTTGCCGGACTCTCTTTGTTCGCAGAGTCTGTTTGAATATCTCGCGCGAATGGAAAACTTTTCGTTTCGCGCGATTCATTTAAGTTTCTTTTTCTTTTTATGCGTACGGTCTAAGTATTGTGGGTGAAAATGTCGAAATTTGCTCTCTTCGGGGTTTAAATATTCATAGTTACGCGAATCACTGTTAACGTAATTTAAACTGCATTATTCCCGTTTTCTTGGTGATTGTTAGATATCCGTTTTTGTCGCTTCGCGTTAATAACTTTTTACCGTTAGAAATTTGCTTTTTTATACCGACATAACAACGTGGACTACAGCGTTTCTTTCAAAATAGGTTGAAAGATCGTGTCAGAAATTCTTCGACTGCGCTTGCCAGATCCCGACGCTTTTGTTTCTCGGTCGATTAGAGCTCCGAGCTAAGGGCTAAAGTACCTTAGTCGAGCTTCCGCGCCCCGCGCAAAGTTTCTCTCTTGTTCTTCAATTAACCCGAATTGCACTTTGAGCTCTGAGCCGGACAAAAGCTCCTTCCAGCGGTGCTCCCATTCACGCAGTTCGACCATTGCTATCGAATACACGATTAGTTTGCTTAAATAATCTAGCTCTCGACGATACCTTCGCTGCCCTTTGTACAATTGCTCGATGTCGAACGCAACGAATGATTAGGGATACCATTGACCGTTGGCAATCTACCGTGAAACGCGATCGACAATGAAGGCATCACCGAACAAAGGTAACAGGAATTTTGTGTTCACAATTTATAGAAAACGTGGGATAAACTTGTTGATTAAATTTGATGAAAAATATGAAAAATTATCGAACAGCGCGGATCACTCGTTAAATTAGGGCTCTACGGTCTCGGAAAATTTCACTTTAAACTCCATTATTTCTCGTAATAAATAACAACGTTAAACAATACTAGATAATTCCACGAAGACTCGCATTTATCGCGCAAACGATACTTTTCTTTGACACAAGATTGCGCGATTAGAAGATTCGTTTCTCGAATCGTTTGTACCCGGTATCCTTTGCACTCGAAATGTATTTCACGAAAAGCACCTGGAAGACACGGCTTTATACCTGAGGGAGCAGCCTCGAAGGACTCGCTCGTCCTTCTAGGGCCATAGGGCTTCTTTTCTCTGGGTGCGTTATATCCTGCCAAGGGCAGGGAAGCTCCCTGGACCCCGACTCGTTTCTAACAGGGGCCAGTGGCCCCGGTACGTGGGATATACCGGACGACCTTGGGCCTCACGGCCAATTTGCGAGGTCCATTCCCTCCAGATGGGCCCTTACGACCGTCTTATTAGCCACGAAGTGACTCGTGTTTCCCTCCGTCGCGTCGACGGAGAGGTTTCCCAGCGGCCACCTTTTCGTCGTGCCCGTCTTTTCTGTGTTTTTTTTTTTTTAAGAACCCTGGAATTCCAATGACAAACAAACGCTCATGCTGTGAGTGAATTTTAAATCGCAAATCGGCTTCCCTCTGCCAGTTAAATCGATTTTTCTTTTTTACCGAAGCTCGATAGCTTCTCTTTTATCTCGTGAAAATCGAGAGTTTGGGGACGATTATATCCGACGAATGACGAAAGGATAATCGTGTATCGCATTACCACCGACGGAACGATTTCCAATAAAAAAAAAGCTGAACGCGATCATTGTTTTGTCGTCGCGGAGACAGTAATACCGATGAACCTAAATCAATCGAAGCAGAAGCTGCAAACGTCGTACTTAGTATCCGTATCTTCGAGTCTCTTCGTCCCTCGTTAGTCCCCCATTACTCGCCATTCGAATTGAACCGACGAACACGGACGCTGCAAAAAAAAAAAGGAAAGTAGAACGTTATTTCCCCGCTGATTATACATCGGACTTCCCCAGTCCGATAATCGAAGTAACGAAGTAGTAACTAAACACTCTCCGGCGTTTAGAAAACTCGCGTTATAATTATCACGAGTGGGACTGAAGCTCTCGCTTTTTTGAATTCCTTTATCTCTCGGCATTGTATAGCGCGCCTTTAATCGAACATTTATTTCTCCGATGTCGTTTTGCCACGTGTCAATTAAACTCAATGCCAATGTATGCAAAGGACGTCGTCGTCGGCGTAGCGCGAGCGAGCGAGCGTACGCGCGCGCCTAGAAATAAATAAATAAATAATGAAACACGTGGTGGTAACGCAGATCTTCGGCGTTACGAACGGATTTTTATTTCTCTACCAATCGAGCGAGCTTGTCTCTCCGATCCGGTGGTTCCCCCAACGCGAAAAAGACCTAGCGCGGTCGGACTGGTTTTCTCGGTTCACGGTTTGCCCGTCGACGTGTCCTCTTCTTCGTGCGTCTTCGTCGTAGCGACAAGTTGGCGCGTGCGAAACGTTCGTAAAGCCGAGTCGTGGCGCCCTTGAAGAGAGTTAGCCTTTGTCTTATCACACTCAGCTTGCGCCAAGCATCAGCCTTGACTTCGCCCCTCTACGGCACGTCTACTGACTTTCCTGCGAAAATCGACCGGCTGCTTAGCTACATCTTGCTCGTACGCGTCGGCCGGAATCATCGTCGCATAGAAAACGGTATCTTTATCGCGGATAAATATTTGATCCTAGAGCGCCGGGGCCGAGGTGGAAAGCCGTACTTCGGCCCTGGAGTCTACGTTTCGTTAACGTACGGTCTTGCGACTCGACGCGGTTTAGAATTTAGAGCGCGTCATTTTGTTCGTCGGAATATAACGCGCGGAATTATGGCACGCGTCAACGTTGTTTTTATTCGATTTCGATGGAAGAGATTCGTTTGAATTCGTATTGTATTTTGATCGAGGGAGTGAGGGGGGGGGGGGAAGTTGGCTACGATCGGATCAATAATCCGGGCAGTTAATTTTCTTTTCGTCATCCTCTGGCAGGTTTAAGCTCTCGTGGATGGAGTTCGAGAAGTTTGAGCTTAAATCGACAGCGTTGCAAAGTAGCTCCAAAGTTTTGGAGTTGCCACGGATGTTGACTCTCTCGCGAAACTTACTCATCCGTTTACCATGTATCGATGGAGCGAGCTTTAATCGTTTGAACCGCTCGAGGTCTTAGATATTTTTGATACAGCTTTGTTGCCTCGTGTATCCCGTCGCGCAGCGTTTTTAATCACCGATCTTGACATTGAATCTTTCTTCTAATTACTATTGCAAACATCGCTAGCGTTCTGTCTTCGTGCAGCGGTACGCCAGCCAACGAAGTTGACGTTATTACGAAACGAAGAGTGATTCAGAGACTGGAATAAACGCATTTGTTTGATCATTGGCGAAATTAAGCGACTCGAATGAAACGCCAGGGGAGCGTTGGGATTCGCGACTCTTACAAAATTGATCCGAAAAGGAATCTAATCGATAAACGTAAAGGTGGAAACGATACAGCTACGAATTTACGCGCGGATTCGATTTTCGTTCGAATTACGAAGCGTGGCGTGTTTGCGACAGGGAACATATTAAAGTTTTCTCCGCTCACGCCAGGCCGGGGTGTAACGTAAAAGATAAGCGCTGCAATGGCGTTCTCGTTGTTTTGCAAATTCGCGTTGTTTTGGCGACGATCGACATCGCCGTACGAGGCTCGCGGTTTTATCTCGTTTCGACGGCTGAGAGAAACGAGGACGTGGAAGATGCGAAACCCGAGATCGTCGACAGAAATCGGAAACCGGACGAGGTCGCTATCGCCGGAAAAGTCGTAGAAATTCCCAGTCACGATATCGATGCGAAGCAAGAGAGGAGAATCTAAAATTTCGGCGAATACCGGAGTCTAAAGTGGTACCTTTATTCAAACAGTATTCTGTTATCGCTACGAGTCGAACGGAACTATCGCGATTCGTTTTCCTGAATTTTCCTCGAAACACGTTCTTGTAGAGACCCTTTTAGAATTTTTCTCCACCTGTCGCGATGCTGTAGCTTTCGAAAACTGTTTTGAATTAAAAATCGGATCCACTATTCGGGAACTTGTCGCTAAATCGAAATGTTGTAACGATTTATTTCATAGTTCGAAGAATCGATCTTCAACGTTGATTTAACGAAAACCAACCCGCGAACGAGGCGTAGTCTCGCTATAATTGCGTTGTTTCAACGCGGTATAGGTGGTTTTCACCCAACTTCCTCGTTTTCACCGACGAGCTCGTCGGAGCTCCGTTCTACTTTCCCTCGGGTTCTCTGGTCTGGCCCACGCCTCCGCTACTGAGAATAAATTTAAAATCAGACGCGTAAAATATTCGCGAAACGGGTTACCGTGGACTCAACGCCGAATAATCAGTCCTACCAGTAGCGACGACTATAAAACGACAAACACATCGGTACAAGGTGCAAATCTCTTAAACACAATATTTATCCGCAAGGACATTAACCCTTTGTACACGTAAGTCGGACGTTATGTCGCCAACCTCGTACCCATACCCAGACGTGAAAAAAAAAATACAAGTGCAGACAGTTAATTTTGGTCTGGAGAAAAGAAAAGAACAATTTTGTGCTCGACACTTTACGTGTATGTATATCAAAAAGCATTTTTACGCGTCGCGTTTCATTATTCATGGGTGTTTGGTTTCTCGGAGGGTCGTTAAATCCGCCACGCTTAAATACGGCACCGCGATAAAATCGTTTTATCTTTCTCTCGGCAAAATTTCGCTCGAGACTTCGTCCCGAATAGCGGCTCTTCCCCTTTCGCTCGACGGTTCTGACTGTATCTAGCGCAAAACCAACGTGGGAGTAACGTGGAAGTGAAAGTTAGAGTACCGAGCGAACGGTTAACCTCGCGCAAAAGGCGCCAGTTAATACGTCGGCGGATAAGAGATTTAGCGAACGAAAGCATTCGCTTTTGAACGGGAGCCGAAATTGAAGCCGTGTTACCTTTTCTTTCAACTTTGAACATTCCGTGTATCGTGTTACCCTCGTACGGCTACGAGATTCGAGGCGAGTCAGGGATTCTATTACGTATCTCTCGCTAATGACATTAATTATCCCGTACGGGAAGCGTGACTCGGAAATTGATGTAATAACCGATCGCTCGGTCTGGGAAACGGATTTGTCTAATTATTTCTAGTTTTGCGGCGCGTTTTACGTACTACGCGGGAGCAACGGTATCGTCGATAACAGTTTCCATCTTCATCGATCTAGCGCCGCGCAGCTTCCTGCATTCATGGAATGCCACCGAACCCCAAGAAACTCGTTTGGCTTCGAAATTCGTTCGAACACGAATTCCGCTCGCGCAAGAGAGAAATTTCTCTGAAAAGCCAGCCTCTCGCAGAGTTCTCGGTATTTATCGATAAAACGATTTCGCCGAGATATCGTCGCAATCGAATTTCGTCGTATGCGAATCGTCGAGCATCGAACGAACGTTCTAACGATTTTTCTAACAACGAGGCTTTTTCGTTCCTCGATTCCTTTTTTGCCACCGGACTTTCAAAACTTTCCCGCGTTTCTTTCTTCATTGAATTCACCGACCGCTAGCAAAAACAACGCAATCGCGAGATTTCTCTTATCTGAGCGCTCATTCTTACTCCCCGCGAACGAAATTATGTGAGAAAGTGAAAGGAGAAAACTGTGCTCTTTTTTTTTTTTGTTTACCGTCCGCCGGTGAACCGCGGCTTATCTTCCGGAAAAGCCCGATCGTCGTTCACGCGGACGTATAATTGAAACAATGAAGCGGGACCTTGGTAACGCGACTGCGAAAACAAATGCAAAGGCGAAACAAAAAGAGTATTTAGAAGCGGAGTACGATAAAATACGATCGCAGGCATCTCAGGGCCAAATGATAACCAAGAGACCCGATATACATACGTTGCATTAAAACCGTCGTTCCGGCCACCAATATCGCTGCTCGGTGTTTAGCGAAAAAATATTCTGACCATTTTCGAAAGTTCGTTGGAACGGCTGCGTCGAGCGTTACCGGAAGAAAAATCGTATGGACAGCCGTCAACCTCGTCCCATCGACCCACTAAGCGCTCCGTCGACGGGCCCTACGGAGGTTAAAAAGGGTCGAAACGAAAAATCGTCGCGATTGCCTCAGTTTCCAGAAAGGCTAGAAACTAAGCGGGGCAGGTCCGATGAACCTGTGGGGCTAATGTACTCGAGTCGATGATGCTCGAGTAGTTCCGTACTTGGCGCACGTGAGCACCATCGCGTGCCCTGCATACCCTTCTTCTTTCATGCTCCTTTTCTCCTTCCTTCTCTCCTCCTACCCCCTCTTCTTCACCGTACGTACCGTCTCTTTTTCTCTCTCTCTCTCTCTCTCTCGGTTGTTCTGTCTCTCCGTCCCTCTTTTTACACACCTACCTCTACCGCCTCCTCGATTCGTCTGCCCTTTTCTTCGCATCGAGCGATACGTTGTTTCCCCCACCGCGAGTACGGCTCTCGTTCCTGGAATAGTACGAGTATGGATCGAAGAAACGTAGATGACCTTCGACGAGAGAATTCGTCGGGTTGATTTGAACGGTACGAGTGATCTTTCGCGAACGACGATGCAATATTATCGGTAGGGTTAGGACGACGGGATATGGAACGCGAAGGGATCGAAGATCACGCGTGCCGTGTTTTTATTCGCGGAAATGTTAGGAGACTGGCGCTGAGGATAGATATTTAGCATAGTTGAATATCGTTAGGGGAGCGGAGAGTTCAGTTTCGAATAGGAAGCAGCGTGGCTAACGTCCAATGGAATTAAAGTCAATTACACGGTCTCAGACGTCGAGCCACTTAGTACCGATTATCGTAAATGAAAGCTACGGCGACGACCACGCCGGATGCTTTCGAGTTTTCAATTTTCAAAACTGACGTCGCTGCGGTTGGATTTGATCGTAATTGAAGGTGGGACGAAGGTGTCGAGTAGCGTCCAAAAGTTCGTACAGGAACGAGACAGTTGAAACTCAGTAAGCAGAAGCGTTAAAGATTAATATTTTCGCAGCCTTTTTTCCCTTCGTTTTTTAATAAACCTGTCTTTTGTAAACTTTGAATCCATAACTTAAATCGACTCGGATGACGTTTCATTTTTAAGCGTTACAGCGAAACCTCGATCCACCCGTTTCCGGGGAGTAAAAAAAAAACTGTACAAAAAAATATCCGGGTTCTGAAATCGATACCCACGGGAAAATCGTTCGTACGACTCGCCAAGATACAACAAAAAAAAGAATGAACGACGTAAAAGTAATACGCGCGAGAACGAACGATATAATTCTTCGCCGCGACCATCAAGGAAGGATGCGGCGGTGACACCCAACTAATTTGCTATTGTTTTCCGTGTTACAGACTTGCGGTGAGCGACTGTGCGCCTCAAACGTCGCGGGTCAGCTCGAACCTGCATAGCAGTAGTACTATGGCAGTGAGCCGAGTACCGAGCCCTCCACCGCCGGAAGTGAACACCCCTGTAGCCGAGAATTGGTGTTACACGCAGGTACGTACCGGCCACTGTGTTCTGAACCAGATCCAAGTCGGTTTCCGTGCAGCTTAATCGGTGATTGGCTCACGCGCACGACGAGTCGAGTGACCGTTAAGCGAATAATACTATTCTCGATAGCATTGTTTTTGTCATTTGTGATTTTTATCTTTCTACCGAAAGGGGATACGAAATTTCATACTTCTCGCTAGCGAATAACTCAATTTCGTTTCGATTATCGTAATAATTACGATATTTGTACAACTTGTTGTTCTGTATATTTTTTATAGACGTACGGTAAATGTCGGTAAATTATAGACTCAGAAAGGCCGAAAAAATTCTATTATGAATCAAATCAATTTATAATACAGCGGGAGCATCTGCGATTGATATAATTTTTAAAAACTCCATCGACATTAGAGTTGTTTACTCTCCAGTTTCGCTCGACCGCGCTTGTAAACCAAACAACGTTCAATTTTGAATCGTTATTACAACGGTGAGACGTTTCCGAGGGTAATGCGAGAATTTAAACCATTCGAGACGAGCAAAAAACAGAAATGTTTGTTCAGTTAATGATCATCGCACGCACGTCGCGTGATTGGTCTTTTTGGCTGGGGAAATGCAATTTCACGCGTGGTGTGCAATCAATCTCGAATGGGTTAAAGAAGAGAATGGGCGCAAGCGACGCGTTCGGATGCCCCTTAACCACCCCCTGGTCCTCGTTCTTGGCGGATTTCGTGGTGGTCGTGGTCTTCGTCGTCGTCGTCGATATCATCCTCGTCGTAGTGCGTGAGAGCACGCGCTCCTGGCGCTCTCGTTCTATTTTTACTGCTCGTCCCCTCGCGATGTGAACGACCTGCAACTAGATATCTCACTCCTCTCTTCCCTCCCGGATTCTCTAACTCGGGCGTGGAAACGTTTCGTGACTTTACCGTGAAAATTCGCGACAATTTTTCCTTCCGTCGCCTCGCCCTCGCGCATTTACTCATTCCCAGCTTCGTTTTCGTCCCGTCGTCGAGGAGCGATCGATCGGTCCCTCCTCTTTTCATGGCGTCGAGGAAATACGAAGGATCTCGCGCCTGGAATTATTCCCGCGACGGTATTTGGAATTCCTGTGTCGTTTCGAGACGTTTGGCGAACTTGATTCTTTTCGGATTCGATTTTGAAGAAACGCGCGATTTCGGCACGCGAGTAATCTAGAAATAGATATTAAAGATAACAGAAAGAAATGTATCATTTTGCATAGTAGCGTTTAAGCACGGTTCGTGCCCGAACACGGTGGTGTAAGCATCTTCGTAAATGTTTATAAAAAGAGCATATAAGACTTGGAAGAAAATTACATTTTATAACATTCTGTAACAGAATTAAGAAAAAAAAATCATGTTTTACATTGTTCTACAAAATAATGGATTTCTCTCCAGTACCCTCAATATACGCGAATGCGTAATTATTCAAACGACCAGTTTAGATATTGTACGAAGAGTAAAGAAGGTTAAGACACACGAAGTAATTCTAGAATTCCCTGACAGCCGTCGCTCTCGCGAGGCAAAGCGGTCGTATACCGCGGCGGCATTCGAGCGCGTGCACGGAAAAGATTTCAATCGAGAAAAATCCTACTTTTTCGCCGCGATATTAAGAGAAATTCAGGCGTGTCTCGTGCCCTGGGCAGCAACGAGTACTCTCGGTTTCCCGGGGAACACCACCGGGGCTCTTACCGCCGAATCGAAAGTCGATTCGTGCTCCAGTTAGCTTTCGTAATGCACGCCGATTTCGCTTCGTCAGCAGCGGGTAGCATGGTGCAGCAATCGTGCGCACCATCGCCGCTGCATCTGTCGTAACTTACCGGCTCGATCGATGGTCCCGATAAAAGTGTAGAAAGCACGATCGCGTTGCAGTTGATTTTCAATCGGTTACGGCAACGGATCATTCCTCGCACGTACATACCTATTTACCGTTTTCCACCCGCAAAATCCACCCCGTTGGAATTTTTGATTAACTCGCCGGCCGAACCGCGACGAGAGAGTGCGTTTCGGGTTCAAGGCTGATTTACTCGTACTCGAAACGATTATTATACTTAACACGCGCTCCTCGAGACGTAACCTCGCGGATTTCCATCCTCCTACCCCGGGTCTCTCTTCAACGATCTCGCGATCGAGGAATTTGTTTAAACTCGCACCGTTACCGTCCTACTTTAGACGCGTCTTTAAATCGTTACGTTTAGCTTCGATCTTCGCCGCGATAACCATTTTGATTTCCCCGAACATGAACGACGGTATACCGACCAAATATGAACGCCCGAAACGTTCCATTACAACGCGAGTATTCCGTCAAACGTTACGTCTCGCCGACGGCGAACGGAGGTAACCCGCGATATAATCGTCAGGAAGTTTTTGCTCACGTCCCGCGTACCGGATCCAACGACGCGGCGCTCAGCGCCGTATCAACGGACGATTCCCGCGCGCAAAAGCCGCCGACCGCCAGTCAAACTGGCCGGAAATCCGCGATGAAAATAAATCCGCGAAGCGAAGGGCCAAACGGGCCCGCGGGGAGTAACAACCTCCTTAACCTACCTCGAGGCGAGCGTTTTCGTCGCGAAGATTTCGCGGCGCGGCTGCTCGCTCCTCCCGCGCGAGCCAGCGAGCGGATCGTTTACCTTCGGCCGATGCGATGCCGATGCTCGGCCGCACGGACGGTGCTCAGGTGCTCGGTTGCTCGGACACCGTGTCCAGGATTCTCTACCGGAAGCTTCGACTTGGTCTGGTGCTTGAACCCGCGCACGGCGCTCCCGTAAACGGGCACGACGGGTGATTCAAGGCCGATCGTCGACGACTGCCGCCGCGCGGCGAGTTGAACGACTCCTGGGGGCGTCGACCGGGCCTCTCCACTTCGTTCCTTCCCTCGCAACGCGGTCTTTTCTTCTACACGGAAATATGTATAGGAGACGATGAACTTTGTGCCTCGGCCGTCGGTACGTCGCGTTCGAGACGCTCGGGAAGATCTTATACTTTTGCCACGAGAGCTCTCCTCGCTACCGCGGCGGACTTTGTCGCGGGAGAGAGGGACCTTCCGGTTTATTCCCCGGTAATTTGGATTACAGAGCCGTCGGACGTGCCCGACGGCGAAATGGTGGAGAGAGAGAGAGAGAGAGAGGTTCGTGGCTCGGCTACGAAACGAGGGACAGGGGGGCGGAACGTTTAATGTCGGCATTTTCAGATCTCTCGAGTTTGCATAATTTATGCTATCCGCGCGCGTACGCGTATTCGGGATTAAACGTTTAACGTCAAAGTGACGTGCAACCGGCGGCCGCTCGTTGTTTCGCGGACGGAGAGATTTTTTTGTCTGTGCGACGATTAAGGGAGGGCTCTACCCGTGTCCTTTGTCCTCTCGCGTTTCGACTAGTCGGAGTGATTCGCGACGCGGGACGACTTAAATGTCCCCCCCCCCCGACCCCCCGGTTTTGGGCACGATTCGGTAAAGCGCGTGTTCCGTTGCTCTCTGATAATATTGAAACGTACCGAGAAGTGTCTATTCTTACGTAGATGTCGGTAACGTTATAGTACAATGCTCCTTTGTCGGCAATGATTCGCGGGATATCGATTGCCGACCTATCTCGTTCATGAAATACATGATTCAAGGACGATTATGGACGATCGTCCCGGGTTGAACGACTGGGAGGGCATCGACCGTACCTCCGGTTCCTCGTTACCTCATCCGAACGAAACGAACGAATCATATCGATATTCTTCTCCCCCTCCCCACTTGCTTAGTCCAACGAGTATCAGAAAACTATTAACAGAACTCGAGAGTCCACGGGAGGTGTTTAACCTCGAGGATTTCTTTATTTCCCTCAAATTTACAATCGCGACGCGTACTGCCGTGACTTTCCGTGTACTTGTTACACGTGTAGCGATATTTTTCGTGTGTACCTACTCGCTGGGTTGTCATACCTTTGTAACTGAAGCAGAAATATGCCTCTGCTGGCAGGCTGAAACTTTCATGGAGAGGTACCGTGTCTCGGGATGATAATCATAAAAACTAAATCCGTATATAAAAACTGTAGCCAGAGCACGCGGAGTATAGAATAATTGTTTACTCTTTCATCGATGTACGTTGATCGCGCATTGGAAATTATGATCTATTCGATATTTCGCTTAGCTTATCCAGCCTGATCGCTGATTAAATTTTGCCCACTTAACCAAGTTTATCGTTGACGAATCTGATCTAACGAGTGGCCATTGTACGGATCATACGGTTAACGCGAGGAACACTCGTGAACTCGTATATCCGAGGAGGTTAATCAAATGTGTAGGCAGCAGTTGGAATACGTCCAAAGCGTACTATTACGTGGAACATACGGAATTAGATTCGGAAAATAATACTCGTTGATCTCACCAGCAATTTCGAGATATCGACGAAACAACGGCGCTTTACGATAATCGCGTAGGTGTAACATCGATTCCGTTCGGATATCCCGTATCGTCGGACTCGTTGAAACATCGCGCGGTATAATAATGAGTCATCGACGTCTTTCTTAAATAGAATCTCATTGGACTCCACGGAAATGCGGGGAGGAGGGAAACGCGATTGAACAAAATACGCGACGAGTTATATACTTTTGTTTGCGCGGATAGTATGCGTCAGGCGTTATCCCGCTTTGTTTTCTTTTTCAAAAGAATACGATGCAGGGAACGTTGTGTCGTCGAGTTTAATCTAAGTGCAGCTTTCTGGCAATAGATTTCGACGCGGGGGACGATTACGCGAAATCATCCACAATTGTTTATATTTATCGTCCAATCGTAATCTTCCCTCTTTCTCCTCCCCCACCCTTCGCCGTTCCCCGCTATCTGTCGTTTCGCGGTGTAGCCGCCTCGATGCGTTTCCGCATCAATCTCGAATTTTATGGCTTCTTCTGCCTCGAGTTTCATGACACTCATTGTTGTGAACGGTATCGGTGTGCACGAGCGGATCCGTATGAAGAAACATTTCCCAACTGTGAATCGTAAGATGTAACTGGTTACGAGATTACCCGTACAGGCGTACGTTGAACCCCTGAGATAGCTACCTCCTCTACCTGTGCTTCGGTGCGAATGTTGACCTTAAGCTTCCGATGCGCGAAGGTCATGACGGGGTGAAGATCATCGAACCCGCTCGTAGACGTAGACGAGGTGTTCCCATCTGTAAACCTGTCCAGATAGTACCACCGGGACACGGTCTCCTCGAGAGTGACACGGGGATTCGTTTAAAGTAGCCGTCCGACTTTACGCGACCTCACGTGTTTCGGAGTGGGATTTCAGAAGATTGACAAATCGGTGTCACGTTCGCGGATCGCGATCCTTTTGCTTTGCATGATATTATACGAGAAACGGAATCTCGAAAGTTTTCCATCCCTCGTCCTGGCGCTTTTTGATTTTTATCCGTCCATCGTATATTCGGGTCTCGCTAGTGCGAATCGGTTACGAAATTAAATAAACCTGATTTGGGTACGCTCCATAAAACTGTAGTACGATCCCTCCACCAGGGGGAATAACGGAGTCGAATGAAAATTGGACAGATTTGTCGACGGAGAGAGGAACTCGTGTTTTCGTTCTTCACGGTCGAGATATAATTGAAAAGGAATGCGATACGTTGCGACGGAGTCGTTACGACACGCGCCGTAAGGTGATAATCGTCGGAGGATTAAGGATGCATTAGTTCGTACGAGCGTCCCGAGTTCTCGAGGAAGCTAAAGGAGTGCCGGGTTGCATTTATATTTCGTCATAAAGCGTATTGTTCTGACGCAAAAGCGATCGAAGAGAGAAAAGACTTTCACTTCGACCAGGGTCGTCGTGCCTTGCGGACGTTTCTCACGCCTCCCTTTGTATCGATTCTAACGTACAACGAGAGACTCTTCCACTGTTTTTTGTCACCAAGTCTAATTCCACCAAAATCGTTTCCGTATCTGCCAATGAAACTCCGTTTTATCGATTGTCCGGACTCGATTGATTCTTACAGGTAGAAGGGGGAGGGCAACTAGACGCAGCGATCTCTTTTTTTTTTTTTTGTCGTACAAAAAACCCATTATCGATGACATTGGCCGAACAAAGTCGTTTCCAATGTACAGTCCTTCGCCAAAATTCTATTACCCGACGAGGTAACGTTGGGGCGGCAAGAAAAAGAAAACGCGCAAATTTCAATCGCTCCGTTGTACTTACCATTCACTTTTGCCCCCCTTCCCCAGGCCGAGCTACGTTTAGAGAGAAGGAGAAAGGAAAATGAGAGGAAGGGAAGGGACGGGGGGGAAAGAGATAAAGCGAGAGAAATTTTCTCTTTCATTTATTACGATTTCGCGCTCCTTTTTTCTCTCTCCCCTAATCCACTCGTATCCTCGACAATTCAATCGGCGAGGTCTTAACAGTTTCGAAACCAATTAGTTTCACGGTGCACTGGGCCCGCAATGGAACTCGCGCGATTAATTACGACGAAGATCAAAATCGTTCGTCCATTCCCTTTAATAGACAACCTTTTTCCACGACTTCGATTGCCCGGCATACTTGCATCGCCGTCGAACGTTTAATTAACGCGAATAATGCGGAATTTCGCGGATTAAGGGAAAATCGTGTTGACTGGCGTCACGTGACTGTCGTGTCACGCGGTACCAGACAGTTTTACCTGCGCGACGAGTTCTACCGTCTGTGCGAATAAAATGCGTCGGACAATTATGCAGCCTCGGATTACTAGATGCCGTCTGTTCCGGCATTACTATGTTTCGTTCCTCCAACTTATCTTGGATAATGCGATACGCCTTAGAGTTCCGTGCTTGCACTCCTCTTGTAATTACCATTCTTCGTCGGCGTTGAGATGATCGAAACGGAACGACGAATACCCGGTGAAACAGCGAACGCCGTTTCGTGATAGAGACATAACATTAAATTTGCCAGTTTTACGGTGTTGGGAATATTCGTACAGGCGGCACTCTGGTCGAGTTACTTCGATCAGCGATAGGAAGTAGCACATGTCGGCGCGCATCTCGATAAAACGCTATCTAAGTTCACCGGGAAAGCAAACTGGACATATAGATTCGGCTAAAACTACCTAAGTGAATTCAGGACAAAGATACATGATAAGAGCAATCGAGGATTTAACTTCGGAGTTCTATCTTTATACTAACGTGCTCAAAACTCTCGGTTGGTGTATTTATTTATCGTATACGGAATATATTAAACGGTAAAGCCCGATCGACAGAGTATTCCGTGCCATTACCGCTTTTTGGAAACCAACTGTTTCTCGTTAATAACGATCGGCGGAGAAGATGGAACCTTGAGCATTAACATACTGAAATTCTAATTTGTACGTTTATTTATGATATCCATAGTAAATTAGACGGTAATGTCGCCGATAGTATTCGGTGCCATCGCCGTTCTCGCGGAAACCTATTACTTCCCGGTGATAACGATCGGTGAACATGACCGGGACCCTGAACGTCCTAAAATGATTGTTAATCGTTCGATGAGCAATGCGAGACAATCAACGCGTACCCGTAGATCGCGATAAGGGCGGGTGCTATCTAAGTTCACCGGGAGGCAAACTAGACAAATAGATTTGGCTCCGGGCTCCGCTTCGTTCGCCAAGGTCGCGCACACGCGTGACGTCAGAGATCGTTGACTCCTGGGGGCTCGACCTCGCCTTCTTCTTCTTCTTCGTCTTCTTCTTCCTCTTCCTCCTCCTTCTCCTCCTCCTCCACCGCCTTCTCCTTCTCATCCTTGTCTTCCTCTCCGCTGATCTCGATCTTTCTCTTCCCCCCCACTCACCTGACGTTGTTTAACTCGTTGTCGCGTTTTCCGACGTTTCTCGAATATTGTCGGCTTTCTTTTACTCCGTTCGAGAGCAATATCGATGTTCATAGATCGAATTTTGCCGCGGCACGTCGTTGGATATCCTTCGGAATGTTCCCGCGTTGCGGTGGGAAAAACTGATCTTGCGATTGACTCTTCCACGTGTCGCTGATTTTTTTTTTTTTTTTATTTCTGCCTCACGGTCGCGTGGCGAGATCGTGTTACGCAATCGATGATTATGAGTCTTACGCCGTGTGTTCTCCGTTCGTGGGAATTGCGTAACGAGTATGAAACGCGGATCGGTGTTTCGGGCGTTCTATGATGGATCCGTAGCAAAGTGTCAGAGATGGAATATGTTTTAGGATAGATTCGAATTTTACTCTTCTCGCGCATTAGATTAATATTAATTTAAGTAGGAACGTTCGCTTAAACTGAAAGCGGTAGATTGCGACCTTTTTGACTATTTGCAATTATCGCATAATTTTGGATAATTCCGCAAACTGACGACGGGCAAAGAAATATCAGTGTTTTCGATAGACATCGTTTTTATTCCTTCCCGCTTGACCTATATATCTTAAAAAAATTCACCTGATCGATACCAAAAAAAAGTTCACGTTCTCTAATGACCGCAGTTCTATTAGCTCCACGTCGATTGGACGAATACAAATTTCCCCAACGTTTTACACACGCGCGCACATCAGAGTTTCGCAAGGTCGTTGAATCGTCAGCATTAATTTCAGAAGTTAGACGGTAGGTGTATATCGTTGCGTCTATACGTCCATTCAAATAGACGACAGTTCTAAAAAGGTTAAACTCTTTTTTTTCCGTACGTTTTTCAAGGTAATTACGTAAGAGACGTAAGTTCAATTTGACCCTGGCTCTCCCCCTCCATCTCTCCCCGACACGTGCTCGTACTTGTAGTACTTCGGTGTTCGTCTGCTCGACTTCAAGGCCAGGATCAATTTAGTCGTAAGAACCTTCGACATTCCTCTCAAAAAGAAGTTCTTCGCTGTCAGCGAAGCTCTCTCTCTCTCTCTCTCTCTCTCTCTCTTTTTTCTTTTCATCGAGCCACGCGACGAAACTAGCGAACAAATATATCCGAGGACAAGGAAACCATTTGTTACGCGACGCGTAACCGTGTGCTCGTTGCACGAGTTTCATAGACAAAGAGAGACATCGTCGTTACAAGCCACGCAATTCTTCATTTTTATCGAGGAACGTATTTTACCGCGGGTCGCGCGTAACGAAGCTACGCGGATGCTTGACGTGGAGTTCGACATTTGTACTTGAATAGAAAACGGATTATTCAACTGCATCGCTAGCGGGGGGGGGGGGGGGGGGGTCTTACTTTAATCTTGTTTGTAACCTTCTCAGAAATTAAATTCACGCCTTCAGAAATAATCGGAGTTTAAAGAATCACGTGCGAAAACAATGCTATTTTGTTTATTCCATAAATATGCGCTAAAAGAGAAATTGTTACTTTTACGATATGAAAATTGTAAAAGTTATTATGTGGAAAATCTCTTGCGAGCAGATTTTTTACGAGTATTATTCCAGTATTATTATCAGCATTACCGTAGATAATACGAATGTAATATGGAAAATTGTTACTTTCGACCGTGTACTCAATGTTTTCATACGTTTCAGGCGCATATTTGCGTAGCCCTTAGCGTAGATAAATTAAGATAGTTTCCACGGGATAGACTCTGACGTGGTGTCGCATTTGAAGGTCTTGTGTGCACAGGTGAAGGTGGTTAAGTTCAGCTACATGTGGACGATAAATAACTTCAGCTTTTGCCGGGAGGAAATGGGAGAAGTATTAAAGTCGTCCACCTTCTCAGCAGGGGCCAACGATAAATTAAAATGGTAAGATCCGGAAGATTAAAATCGTTTCTCAGCGTAGCGCGATAAGAAAAGAGCGTATAAGTGTGAAGAATTTCGCATAAATTTCATTTAAGAGAACATCCTCAAAAATTGTTTAAGATTCTTTCCATTACAGATTAACTTCGTGTATTTTGTTTCTTCTTTCCTGTAATACTGAGCTTACGGGCACTCCACGAATTCATAATTGTTTCGTAGAAAATACAAATAGTTTTAGGGTGTAAATTGATCTTGGAATTTAATACCGTTAGGGCTGAAGTCTGTTTGATTTATATTACCAATGTACATGGTTATTTGTCATTGTTGTTGTTAAAGAATTCAATTTGATATTGAGGTGTTCTCCTCTGTATGAAATAGATGCGAAATGTTGGAGCGTCGAACAATTTCGTAGCACTGCGCTTTGAACGATATAATCTCCAAGAAACAATGAACCGCTATATCCAAATCCAGAAATCGAATTCACTAATGAGAAAAATTTAATTCAACTGTAATTGGTTTTAGGTGCCTAAGAGTGAATCCTAAGGGTCTGGATGAGGAGAGCAAAGACTACCTGTCTCTGTATCTCCTTCTCGTTTCGTGCAACAAATCCGAAGTCAGAGCAAAGTTCAAATTTTCTATTCTTAATGCCAAAAGAGAAGAAACCAAAGCAATGGGTAAGTAAATGATTTCGTGTTGTACGCACAATCGGCGTATCGTTAAATAACGCGAAACGGTTGAAGTGCAGTAGGATGTTTTAACATTTTTCATTAAGCATTATTTCGGAAGATATAACGTTTCTGTTTTCCCCCTGCATTAGCTGCTTCCGAAGTCTCGTTCTCGTAAATCTTTGTTTTAGATGACATTAACTTTGACACTATGTCTTCGATTATTATATTCAGCAAATCTATCGTTAAGAGATATTAAATCCATCGTAACGAAATCACTCGTCGCGGAATTCTTTCAAAAACGCTTGCGTTCGCGGTTTAAATAATAAACATGGAGATACATTGTCTTCGATATGGAAAAGAGTTTTGCAATGCTACTTTTCTAAACGATTCACTTGCATCAATTGAGTATTTCAAGGAATTTTATCGTTATGCTTCCAGAGAGCCAACGTGCTTACAGGTTCGTCCAGGGTAAAGATTGGGGCTTCAAGAAGTTCATCAGGAGAGACTTCCTCTTGGACGAGGCTAACGGACTCTTACCTGACGACAAACTCACGATATTCTGTGAGGTATATACCTTTGTATGTTAATTGTCACATTTATTTGATCTCGTCACGCCGTATTTCTGGTGTGGTATTTATAACGTAACGTATCGTCACAGGTCAGCGTAGTGGCAGACAGTGTAAACATTTCTGGACAAAGTAATACCATACAATTTAAAGTCCCAGAATGTCGGTTGCCCGATGATCTCGGATTCCTCTTTGAGAACCAAAAATTCAGCGACGTGACGTTAACGGTCTGCGGAAGGGAATTTCAGGCGCACAAAGCCATACTCGCAGGTGAGTCGACAGATGAGAATACTTTCGTCAGTAAATCTAAAAATAGTAAAGTAATTCTCGACTTTGCCACGCTCCCATCGATTACCTTCTATCACCGAGATTTCTTTTGTCCAGCACGAAGTCCAGTTTTCTCGGCGATGTTCGAGCACGAGATGGAAGAGAGGAAACAAAATCGTGTGGACATTACCGACGTAGACCACGAGGTGCTAAGAGAAATGCTCCGGTTTATATACACTGGAAAGGCCGCCAATCTGGAGAAGATGGCAGACGATCTCTTGGCAGCGGCGGATAAGTACGCATTGGAAAGGCTGAAAGTAATGTGCGAGGAAGCACTTTGCACAAGTTTAGCTATCGAGAATGCGGCTGACATCCTCATACTTGCCGATCTTCATAGCGCCGATCAACTCAAGGCGCAAGCCATAGACTTCATTAATACGTAAGTTCTCTAAAGGCTGGACCGACGTTAAATCAGAAAGAAAATAATTTTGTTCACGAAAAGGTACAAAATTGTATTCTATATGTTGTTTCAAGATAGCGAGTATCGCGCGATCTGTAAGTGACCCTTGAATTTTACGATTTCTATTTCAGACACGCAACAGACGTTATGGACACCCAGGGTTTTAAGTCAATGGTAAACTCTCATCCGCACCTCATAGCGGAAGCGTTTCGTGCATTGGCCACCCAGCAAATTCCTCCGATCGGACCGCCCAGGAAGCGAATGAAGCAGAGCTGAAAACAGTCACCGCTAACTCCGGGCACGACCTCCACATCGCCCCCGCCTCTTTTGCATCCCTCTTGACTTTTGTGTACAGTGATACGAGTAGTGCTAAATAAATGTTTCCTAGTGCGCCATCCTCTGGCCCACTCGAAAAGAACTGCCGTGAAATAAAAAGAACTCTGTGGGGATTCTCGGTCTCGATCGTTCGACCGAGAGTGCTGTTCGGCCAGTTTGAAGCGAGACGCGGTAACCCATGCTAGACTCTTTTGTGTTCAGTGAGTTGTCGACAGTGGTGAAGGAAACTATCACAGAGCGGGATACAGATAGGATACAGATAGGATGAGATACATTTATAGCGGGGCAGCAGTAAGCTCGAAATGACCAGTCGCGCAGACGATCTGTTCATTCTACCTGGGATTGAATGAAACACGGTTGTGTGTTAGTACTCGCCGCGTATGTATTACGCTACGCGAAAAGAAGACGTGCTTGCATCTTTCAATGCCAACATGTCAGCGATATGTCAATGCGTATCATTAGGGTCTTACATGGATTTGCTTTCGTTTCTGCAACGAGGATAGCCGGAGACACCAATCATCCGTATGAAAGATAGAAGCAGCCGGAGGACCAAGGCGAGATTGAAGCTCGCTGAAATTGCTACACACACGCATGCGTATTCAAACAAAGAGACAAACAAATAACCACACACACAACCACACATACACACGGAGAGATACACGCAACACATGTTACGTACACGCTGACACGTACATAAATACATACACAAATACAAACAAACACACGATGCACGAAGGAAGTTGTGATAGACGTCGGCCAGACGATTAAACATTTTGTTCCTTTGTCGAAAACGGATCAAACGATGTCCCATACCTGTTCGTTATTGTCACGAACAGGAAGGATTAGATACTATGTTTATTACCGATAGTGATTTTTAGTTATAAAAATGTCAAACTCTTCCAGAATGGAGAAATGATTCTAGTTAGTGTTTTTTATGATCTCTTTCTCTCAACATGTACGACTACTACTATGATTACGATTAATGCTACACAATCTGTGCCCTGTATTTTTGTATATTTTTTGTCTGCAGATACACCCTACCGTTCTCTCCCCCCCCCCCCTAATTGCGGCCTCTGACCCCCCTCACTAGGCACAGTTTGTTTTGTTTTCTCGAGTATTGCATAGTAGATGAAGTGATAGATTCGAATTATTATTATTATTATTAATTATTATTATTGTATTAAATTTAGGGTTGTCCATAATTTATCGAAATTTACGTTGATTATTGAAATGTCTATCGTACTTGTGCGCAGGATACATGTCTTAATTAGGAATGTTACGAAAAAAAATCGCATTGAAAAGTCGATGATACGTTATTAGGAAATGATAATGACGGACGAAACGAGAAAATTAAAGAAATTGTATAAATAAAAGTTAGTCAATTAAATAATACGAGATATTAATCGTTTTTTGTGTAACTAATTAATGAATTGCAAAATTGTGTGGTCAATGATCTGAATTATGGGCAACCAGAAGCAAACAATAATCATCATTTAGTACCGTACTGGCTTCCTGATCCTCCGACCTAGCTTTACCGAACGTTTTAAATACGAAATACCTACCATTACAGGAGTAATGATGAAGATTAATGCCATACATGTTCTGTGATAAGACCACTGTAATTACTGCAATTGTATCACTCCTTTTTAGAACCTCTGACGATCCTGGCAGCCAGTGAATTTATCTTTTAAGAAGCGGTCGCTATCCGGACAGTCCCAAATCTAGCGTCCCTTTCGATTTTAAGATTTTTACTGTACATATCTACTGTATTTTATAAGAACTGAACCGAACGGAACCATACTTTTATGAAGGGTACAATAACCAACTATAATTTATTCTATTTTACAGACTGTGCTAAACTCATGTTCCTTGAAACACTAGCAATGCTTTAAGTAAATGTAATGTAATAACGACAAATTAATACGATTAAAATGTATGTACTTTTGATCTTGATACGTAAGTGACATTAGTCGTTGCCACGGCACAATGTATTTCTATCGAGATCAAAAAAAAAAACAATCCTACGGAGACATAGTTAGGGAAGGGTTTTCCACCGTTTTTTACACGATCTTTATTTGAGTCGTAGATCGTTAGGGCTTTAATAAAACAGAAGTACTGTATGTAAGCGGTTTAAGGAACAGATTTTGGCCGTGCTCGCTCACATTAAAAAAAAAAGTCTACGTCCATTACACCCATCTATCTTTGGGACTGTGCGGCAATTTCTCATGGAACTCGTAATGTTGAATGTCTTTTTCCTAAAATGAAACTAATATTAATCCGTATGACAGTTCGAAAATACTAGATGCAATTCTTTGAACCAATCTGCAGCAAGAATATATGAGCGTATGACTGGATAATTTGATAAACTAAGTACAAGTAAGACAAGTGTTACCTCATCATGAAAATCAGCATGTCCGTGTCGCACTAGCTACTACTGCGCTGCTGTCTGCTACACTTCCGTTGTATATTGCATTTAAACCCGAAAGCTTTTTGTAACGAATAGTTCAGCAGTGGTAGCTCTTCGAAGTACATGACTGCTGTTCATCAAACCCAGCTCATACAAACGTTCATTTTTCCATTTACTTTAAGTCATTGCACCACATCAAATAAATGACATTTTCATTATATAAGAATGAGAATTTTACGTGACTTTCATTATCCCCGACGTCGTGTGTCACCGATACGTGTACGATTGTTTTTATTTTATTCGCTTTCCAAAAATTGAGACAAGAGATATAACGCTTTCTTCCTAATCACTGAAGTTCTTTTTAATGTTCTGCGCCTGTCGTGATGTGTGATACGATGAATATTATTTTACACGTATCATTAGTTTACAACGAGGTACAATGTGCCGCGTAATATTTCACGTAAATTAAATATGATGTGTAATCGGGGTCACGGTACAAACTGGGTGCAATACTCGGTCCGCCAATTTTGGTGTTTCCGGATACGTCGGTGGAGCTTCGAGCATGGCCGTCTGTAAACATATTAGAGCGAGAATGATTTTCGCGATAAGGATAAGTTTTCGAGATTATTTTTATCTCCAATTAATTGACGGTAAGTATCAGATAATAAATCAATAATTTATTGCATGTCATGAATTGTTTCCGCATGCACTTTCATGCACATGTATTTAAAATTTATTGTAGCAATGCGTTGTTAAATTGTAGATGTACCGTATTGTAAGGGGATCCATAAAGAGGTGGAGCACTGCAAACTTCGGTGTATGACGGTGGCCCCGCTCTCGAAGTTTCAGTAGTGTAATACTCGTGTGCTCTGACGTTCGTGGATTCGTCATTATGTTCATCCTCAGGAGCGGTATGTCCTAAGCATCCTGCTTGGGCATTTCTGAAAAATTTCTCTTGTTAATAATATTAGAATTGCGCATGGTGCAACTATAGTTCGATTACTAATGTTGTTTGTAATGTCATGTTAAATCTTGCTGTTGATGATTTGAGACATACTTAATTGATGAAGTAGAAAGTGGTACCTATTGCAGATTCTGAAGTATATTATAATGACGCATAGAAAACCAAACGTAAATAAAAGAAAGGCGGTAACTTGTCCTGTTGCCGTGAAACTCCAATTTTTTGTCCTTCAAGTAAAAAAAACGGGCAAAGTATATTTGATATTTTAGGAATGCATTGCATAAAAGCAATTATTATAATTTGAAATATGAAAGATCATCTTACAGACAGGCATCGCATTTAGAACAATAACAATAAGGAGATTGCGAAGATGAACAGTACGAACTGCAGCTGCCTACTGTTTAAAAATAATAACAGATTAGATATTGAGAATATGACCTGAATCAGTTAGTTTTCCCTTGACTCACGTAAGCATCTTTCGCAGCACATCGAATCGGGATTGCTTTGGGAACAATTGACAATTGCATTCCCAGGATAAAGTTCGTACATGCCGGTTTCGTTATTGCCTCAGATGTAACACTTGAGAATATCTGACTCTACTAAGAACGGATATCATATTTTGAAGGCACAATTATTTACGTCTGTCCGTGGTAATTATAAGAATACAACTAATACAAATGTGTACATACCTGCCTCATTGAGTATTTCTATCACACATTACAACTTATACTTTTTGTGCAATTATCACTTTTGTCACAGGAAAAGGCGAATTCATAATGCTTTTCTTATACAACCAAGATTATTTTTTTATTAAAGAAAATGGGATTCAAATCATGCCACAAAAGTATGAGTTGGAGAAAATACTATAACTTCGGTTATGAGAGTGAGCATGCAATAGTAGCATACTCATGTTGTATGAACAAACAATAAACGCTAACAATTAAAATATCACGTATTTTTTCAGGTATAGGAGGCACAATCTTATCACCAAGAAACTCAGATAACATATGTGATCTATATCATGATGTTTTTCCACAACAACGCTAAAACCCAAAATATTGCTAAAGATACATGTAAACTAAAATGTTTTGCGATACCACATGGTCTTAACGATTACCTGAAATGCAAAAAGAAATAAAAGAATCTGTCCAGTCACATAGCATATATTTTATATGTACGAATAAATATTAATAACCCAAACTCATAACAATTCTTAAGACTGTATAATTTACAATGGAGATGGGATTTACATAAATGTTAATTTTCAAATTTATGCTGTACAGTCAATTCGTTAATGTAATTAATGCTTCTACAATGTCCCCTCTGTGTTCCCTAAGTGTTTGTTCTGCCAAGTTCCTGCTTATCTCCATTTCTTTCATCTGAAATTTTATTCATTGTTTACTTTGTCATTCATAATATAAACTGTCTAGATCTACTACTGCATAACAAGTATAAGCACTATAATAAAGTGTATTGCCTTACGATAAGATCAACATCTTCCTTTTTGATAGAAACTTTCAGCAATTCCTTCTCTTTCGCTTTCTTTTCCGCAGCTTCTTTATTCCGCCGATCACCGATTATACTCAAAGCCTACGAAATATTCACATTTCAATTGAAAATTGTATTTCCTTGAATCGCGCGACGTCATAGGTTAGGTATCGCAAACTTTACCTTTATACAATTCTTTTATCAATTAAGGATACAGGTATTATCTGTTGTTAAGAAGTAAAAGAAAAACGCGGAAAACAGGTAGAATGATATCATTACGGATAGAAATAAACAAATCATTGTTAACACGTGGACGCAGGATGAAACAAAACTTACGCAAGAAAATCCGTCGGACGAGGATATCTCTTTTTCTTCAGCATAATCTGTCACTCTCTCCAAATCTGCTGCCCCGCTGTCATATTTCGCTGCCTTTTTCTGTGATTTCTCCTGTTGTACCTCATCGGAGTCACCGTTTACATCGTCATCCGCCATTTTTCCCTTTTATTATGACGAACTTCAAAGTGCACCTAGTTTGCTCACCCCTCGCGATAACTTCACAGATATCTAATTTGAAGTTACGAATCATCTTTGTTATGCTCTTTAAAGGCACTGCAAGTATTTAATAGTTACTGGGCAATTTATAATATACTGTTCTAGAACATTTTTGATGCATTTATCATTTTCAAGTTGCACAAATGTTGTCGACACAGATAATACACAAATTGTCAATTTAACATGGAGGGATGGGTTAATTTAAGGAAGAATTGTCAACAAATAATACGGGATTGATTTTCCCGTCATCAGTGGGAATATCGTCTTCTTTGTTTGTGTATATATATGTAGTGTTTTTTAATCATGACTGATGAAAGAAATTTCCGTTCATCTTATTACGAAAAGGTAAACGTTTCTTATATTATTGAATAACTATGAATTTGCGAAGCGTTACGTTTTACAAAAAATTATAGCAATGGTTATGACACTGTTTATTAAATTATGAAAATCATTGGCTAGGTGGGATTTAGGAGCGTCGAAGAAAAACGATCTTTGGAGATATTACTGAAGGAACGTCCCTTCGATAAGGTGAAACTGAAACAATTTTGTTTACGATTTACGGTACCTGCTATATACAGGAATTTCCTTTGGAAAATATTATTGGACGTTATACCAGTTTACGTAGACAGCCATGATTTTATAATGATTCAAAGAAAGTTAGAGTTTGAAGATCTACAGAAGGCTCTGAGAGTCACAAAAATTATGGACAATTACACAAAACCACATTTAATGTTCCTTACGATGTGGTTATTACGTACCAGAAGGGCTAAAATCGATATGAGTACACAATTGGAGTCACCATTACACAGGTGTTTTTAGAATTACAATTTTCTTCTGCCAAATTTAACGCTTGATTACTACTGTCAATGAACCCTTCGTCTTTTACTAACGTGTATTTTTGTTTCAGGGCAATGAGCAGAATGGCTGAAACCTTGTGGCACATCGTTGATATTGAAAATCATGAAGAAAAATTGGTGGATACTTATTGGATTTTGTGTGGACTTCTAGATCAAGTACAAAAGTTCCAGCGAGAAGTTGGTAGACTACAAGAATGTACCTGCACTTTGTTAGAAAGGGAAGATCCAGAATTGTACAGGCATCTCGTGAAAATTGAGGCACTTCACAGTATTCCATATGACATTTGGTTTTGTTCGTGCTTCGCAGGGACAATATCAAATGGTTCTATAGCCAAGTACTTGTGTTTATTATACCCGAGAGATGATGAGTATTTAAACATTTAATTATGCTATTGCTTTAGATCAATGTACGCAATTGTTACAGAATTTGGGATAAAATAGCTGTTGGGGCTTACAGAATTCTAGTGTTCGTTGCCATAGTCACGTTAACTACTTTAAGACGTCTTTTACTACGATGTGAAAATATAGATAATGCGTTGGATACTATTGCCAATGTAAGAAAATACACGTATACCTCCATGCAATTTAAATTAATATTTGATCGTGAATGTCTCTCTTCTTTGTTTTGTTAGATAACAGAAGAAACATCGGAAGTAATTGTGAACAAAGCTATCGAATCTTGGCTACAAAGCGGTTCAACGTTGACAACCATTTCACAGAATACAGTTTGAGATATTTAGTTTTATCTGTTCATAAAAGTACTGGCATGTGTGTTCAGGTGAGGAATGCGCAGAAAGTTTCATGAAAATCGAGTATTGATAAAAGAGGTCAACATTGTTAAGCCTCAAATAAAACGTAATGTTTCGAGAAAATCTAAACATTCTGTCGTTCAAATACATGGATGGTGAATTTCGAACACTGTATAAGTTTTCTTTCCTGAAACGAACACCTCGACATAAGTAATTTTTCTTTTAGGGGCATGAATTTATTAGACTCGTAGAACACATAGTTTTGTAGAAAATATCTTCTTTTATCTTAAAAATAATTATTTTTTATTAATGCATCCGCCATACATTGTACATATACAATTACTTAACTCATTGAGGTTTTAAGTCTTAATATAGACTTTATCCTTAACGTCGTGATTCATTTGTTTTTTTATAATGTCGATATTGTACAGCGATGTGTATGTACTCTAATATGTAAGAGCAAGTTGTTATTTAGTTTCTAGATCAAGCGGAAACATACAACTGTTGCACTGCTGGCGCCTGTATTCTCCAAGAAATCTGTCGTAATTGATTTTTTAAACATGCATTCTTTCGAGCCCACGAGTCGTGTTTCCAACAATGAGATCGATAACATAATTCCGTCGTCCGTTGTTAGCTTGTGCATCAATGACATAATTTTAATCCTGGCATTATCTTAATACCTAATAACATTATTATGAACGAGAATAAAACTGAATACCGCGTAACATATGTAAATATCGGTATACGCTCCAAGCAACGGAACAATGCTCGTGATTCCAGTGTTTTCTAAAAAGGATTGTATCTCGTTCCGAATTTGTACAAACAAAATATTATAATGTAAATTTATGTACATGCCATTCGAAGGCAGAGAAGATTCTTGGAGAAAAGTGAGATCATACAAAAATGTTATGTCTTGCTCACGCATTGCACCGTATTTCACGGATTTCTATTGTTCTTTAATATTACAGCTCTTTAACAGACTTCCTGCTACTATTCGTTCTTTGGCTTTAGCGGGAGACTGAGCATCCTCTTTTTTTTATTCACTTAATTACCTTGTAAGAAATAGCGTCAATAACTTGATACATGCTGAAAAAAATGTTCCAACATTTAAAAAAATGTCGATACCCTTGTTATGATAATTATAATCTTGTGAGTGGCAATGTGCATAGAGACGCAAACACAAGATACCTTCAGCAACCGCTATCGTTAAATTGCAAATATATATTACAAATATCGGCGAGATGATGTTGAATTCGATGAGTTATTACATTATGGCAATGCACATACAGCTCTGCGGGCCTAGTTCTCTGATAAAATACAAGTGAAATGCACAGACACACTACCCTAACGGTGTATTCCCTTAACATCAATGACTCCAATTATAACACATATGTTTTAACCATATAGAAACGGTATAGGCGTAAAGTTAATAGTGTTTTGCAACTTTCTTGTTCGGAATCTACACGTGCCATAGAACGGCAAACTATAATTTCATAGAAATTGTTCCTTCTCCTGGGTAAGGCCATTGCATTCATTCTAACGATGCCTAATTATTAAAATAAATATTTTATGCAAAGAAAATAGTTAACGTACTTTACAAACATCGGCTAAATCTTATTAGGTATTTATATGGAACTGGAAACTTATAGTCTATTTCGGCTACATCGAGAGCTTGTCATTTACAGGATATCTTCCTGTGTTATTCGTAGACTATTGGGCTTATTCATTTTTTTCGTTCTGTCCAAAAAGGTATATTCGAAACGAGGAATGCATGAAAATTATGAAAAAAGTGTATTTGCAAACAAATCAGATTTTCTAGATCATCAGCGATAATTCTCAAATCTAGCAATGGAAACGTATTAAAGTTGAAACTTTATGGTACGCGTGATTAAAATAACAGGTGCTAGCCTTAAATAAGTAACTGTATTTTCTTTTTCGCAGCCTCCTAGCAAATAATAAGTGGTTGTGTGTATATGTATGTGACCATGTGCGCGAGTGCAAGCACGCGTGTATGTAATGAAAGAAAAGGGTACGATGTAAAAAGTTCAGTAAATAGTTTTTTGTTATAAGTCTAGTAAAAATACTGGTTACAACTTTCATTTGCTTCGCCGTTTTGTGCTATCGGCAAGCTACACAAACTAGGAGTCACTGATAAGTCGTTCAAGTTGCTAGTGCTTGACACAAATCCACTCTAAAAATCTTTCATTAAAAAAAGTAAATTTAATTTTGTTTCTATAAGAAAACGCCTAAATAGATTAAACTCGACTCGGAGCTCAATCTACATATCGTCAGACAAGCACTGCTCGTGAAAATTTGTTTCATAACCTAAACATTAAATTGATTGATAATCCTAAAATGAAACTTAATGTAGTATAATACAGTATAGACAACTCTATTATAGTCCTTGTTGTGAAGTAGGTGCACTTGATAGTGACGACCATTCCTCTAAACATAGAGTTTCGTCACTGGGCAAGGATACATATCGCCCTTCTGTGCTTTGCCTTGTCTGAACTTCGACAATGGCTATAGAGCAGCGGAGTTGCATTTGTCGACTAGAGGTGACAGCGGTCCTATTTTCCCTCTTCCACTCCCCAACTTGTCTGCCTCGTAATGTACGTCCAAAGACAAACCTGGAATTACACCAAAATTTAATACAACAAATACGCATGTGTATATAATAATACGAAGTACACTCTAGATCAATTATATTACATGACGCAGATTGTTTTACTCGTGAACTTATTTGTAACATTTCTTAATTCGATAATGGTGCCGATGGTTCGATTAAATTCATGATTTATGCAAAGATAGCAATGAAGTATTATATGTGTTCCTTAAATGTAAGACAGTTATGTTTGGACAATTAACTGTACTTGGCCTTGGATAATTAAATTCATATGGAACCCACCACCAAAAATACATCTGTCTTTCAACATAATTGACAACCTGTAACGTACATTTCTGATATGCGTATTTACCGGAGGGCCTCCGGGAGGTGGATGGATGATGTAACGGTCCTGTTGGCATTGTATTTGACTCGGGTATAAATGCAGCTACCAATAATGCACATATCACTAACAATGCACCAAACACGAACGGTGGTCCTGGTACAAGCTGAAACGTTAATCTTATCTTGTTAAAGTTCGTACAATATATTTTTTCGGCTTATTAATACTCATGTAAAAATGATCGACTATAAAAATATTTACAAAAGGATGATGTAACGGTTGTAACGCGTTACATACCTGGGGTATTATATCAAGATGTTGTGTGGCAGTTCCCGTTTTGTTATTTTCATCCAAAAGGGATGGCTTTAAAGGAAGAGAGGGAGTATCATCGTTGAGATCAACGTGAAAGAGATAAAAGATAACTCCAAACATCGCAGGCCCAAGGCCGTTGCATAATCCGCGCATCCCCGTCACCATGCCTTGCACCAAACCCTGCTTGTCGGCATCGGAGTGCATCGATACAAATGCAGAAATTGCAGGATATGTGATACTCGATACAGAAGCTAGAACTCCAGCAGCCCACATCATCCTTAAAACGAAAATAAAAGAGTGATGTATTCGGACCATTACGGGAACATTTGTCAGTTCAGTAGTCAGACAAAATGAATGAAAAGACAATATATTACCATGTCTGTGAACCGAAGCCATACCACATGAGTTGCAACATTTCGAACAAGAGGCCCAACATTATAGTATGCTTGCTACCTAGTGTTCTCATTAAGAGGCCCAAAATGATTTGAGCACCGACGCTTAAAATTCCGACCACTGCGATGAAGACTGCGACCATAGTAGCAGAAAACCCCATAACCAACTTCAAGTAGACAAATATACAACTATACTGCCCTGCTTCAGGAAGATAGCTCAGGAACACAGTGACACACAACATTAAGATAGTGTGATCTTTGCCAACCTAAAATATGACATAAATGAAGAATGTATTGTTCCATTAATCAACTATTCAAGTACTTTTACTTGATATTCTTTATATACTATCTGTTCTAATTGTACATAAAATATCGTAAAACTAATTACCTTTCCAAGAGCAGCAAAAGGATCTGCTTGCTCCCATGATATAGGTGCGGGTGGTCGAGCTTTCTCTGGCAAACTTTCAGGTACAGCCACTAATATAAAAAACACATCCAATACAGCAATTGCTGTTGCTAGCGCAACTGCGAAGTTCTCCCCATATGCTGTCATTGTATAGGCTCCCAACGCAGGACTTATTACCATACTTGCAGCAAAGGTTGCTGACACCTAATCAAAATATATATTATATAAATGATTGAAAGAGCATTGCATTTTATGCTAATTATATGAATACTGTCATCCACTACTTACCAAACCATATGCCAGAGATCTTTGACTTTCTTCTGTAACATCGGCAACGTACGCAAATACGACTGAAAAAGTGCAAGCAAACACACCGCTGATGGAGATCATCGCAAAGAACCACCATGTATTGATGCTCATTAGAGGAATGGGCGCACACGTAAAAGCTACTGTTATAAGTAGAAAGAATTTTCGCCCCCACATGTCGGATAAGGCGCCAATCAATGGTGCAGAAAGAAACGATAAGATTCCTTTAATTCCCATTATTAAGCCATTCATCAGGAACGTGTGATCCGGAAACGTGTCGTTCAATACCGAAATAATAGGCATGGTCAACAAGCCCCATGCAAAAAATTCCAAAAATATTACAACCAATGCATGGTACACGCTTGGCTCCCCAATACCGGAACTCTGAAAAATAAAGATAAGAAACCATATAGTTTATCACCTCTGAGTTGTCGAGAAGTACAGGATTCATAAGCAGCCATGATATCTATTTGCTTTACCCAATGTGAGTGAAACGGTAAAGAAATACTTTCATACAACATATATCGTAATTTTTCTTTGAGTTTATCAAAACTATTAAGCACTTTGCAAATCATGACAGCTGACCTTGAGATGTCTGTAGCATTGCTGAGCAAATGTAAGAGGAGGTGTGAGTTTAGCAATAGCATGTTCTTGGCTGTTGTGAATTTCAGAACAAGAAGGGCCCAGGCCCTCTGCTCCGCCTTTTGCCCCAGGGGGCATGACCCCTAAGAAGTGCTACTATATATATTTCTTTCCATATTTACGATTCTACCAATTTTTCTTTTATCAGTTGTTCAGATCCATATAATACTGTAATGAATAACCTTGACTTAGCACCATATCAATTTTTTATTTTCAACACATGTTCAACCAAATCTTCGTTATACACGCTTCACTATTACTGTGCTTTTCTTGTAATGCTTATGCATTTGTTCCAATCTCAATGCATTGTTTGTGACTCTGTTGATTCTGCCAGTTGTCTCACAGAACATGAATCGTACTTCACAATTTATACATACAGCTTACAGCAATACTGTTATCTTCAGTTATATATATATATATATATATATATATATATATATATATATATATATATATATATATAGTTATATATATACACACACATATATATATATATATATACACACGCACAATGTAAGTGAATTAATAATTGCAACAAGCTTCTTTGTTTCCCCTTATAGTGTTTGTAGTTTCTTATTTTACAAATTAACAGAAGTCATGGAAATGGGTCCCAAATATAGTTTACAATTTGCCAATACGGGAAATATTGTGTATGAGTATATAATGTCATTGTAGAAAATTTATTTAATTTGGCAAGCCGTACAAGGGGCGATACACCATTGTTCAATTACATAATTCAATCGCTTTTATATGAATAACTGTATGAACATTTTTTGTCATGTAAATTGTATCAATTGATTCAAAATTGTTCTTTCGCCACCAAGCATAGCTCTCTTTCGTGACAATGTTTGTTGTATACTTGTTTCTTTTTACATTTCTCAGCAATATGAATTTGTATCAGCGCATAAGCATACCGGAGTCACTGCCATTAATCAAAAATATTCAATCATGCTCATTTTTTACAATTAACTCTTTCGTTTCACTTTCGACTTTTAGCACATTGCGAAGTTCTTATCACATGCTGCAGCCTGTATAAATTTCAAGGGCAGCTTGTTAAAGAGCACTACATTGTTGACAGGTTGAAGCTTGAAAAAAGCATAGAGAAGTAATTCCTTTACGTTGTATCGTTCATGCACTTCTGTTTCAGCCATTCTCGTTTCCCAAAAAGAACGATCATGTTCCAATCACGCATTGTTCGATCTTTTTTGTTCCATTCGACAGCAGCTCGATGGGGATAGTTTTGTTCAGTCTGACGTCGGGAGATAACATATGACGTCACGTGATTTTTACGGCTACCGGATAAAACGAATACACGATTTTAAAAGTCACACGAAAACGGTTCTTGTTTTTCCAAATATTTAATAAGAGCATCCGTACGGCATAAAATGTCTTTCTCAAAACTAGTGAAAAAATCCTTAGAATCACGCAATGAATACAAACTGATACGTCGAATGGAGTTGCGATCCGTATTATATTTAACTCAGTTTCTTAAGTTCACGATTTATTGTCAGCACTTGCTTAATGAAATTTCCGATTCTCACATATCTCATTGACACTTCACTGGTTCACACAGTCGATACATTCGCGTTTTTCGTTGAAGCTATCGGAAAATTTGCACGAAAACCCAACCACTGCATTGCAACTCTACCACTGATGCCTCCCCATCTCCCCAATCCTCGACAACCGTTCTACAACCCTTTCATCGTAACTCCCGATTGAACGCAAATCAATTTAACCTGAAAGTGCGACGAGCAGGTTCGAGTTCGTTATCGTCAAGCCGCAATCACAGTAATATCACTTAAAACAAAAAATTCATTCCCCGGTCAAACTTTCGATGGGAATACTTTTTGTCGTCGAATCGATCTTCGAAAGGATCATTCGTTGTCAACAGCGCGCCTGTTGGCAGCTGATCAATATGCGCAAGAACTGTATTTGTCGTATGATTCTATAGATGTACCATATGATATTTTAACCTAATAAAAGAAACGAAAGTGTTTGATGGAATGACATTGGTGCATAAAAAGATGCATAAACGATTCCTTCATGTCTCTTCAAAAATTGTGTTTATATACGTGAATTATAACCGCGATAACAGTGATATTGAGACTTTTAATTGTTTTACCAAAGTTGTTGAAGATAAATGATGAAACATTTCAACTTTATAATTAAAGTGGGAAGAATGTATATGCGTTTTCGTTAGCGATTCGATGCAACCTCGTATGCCAGGTTCTGCTTTGTACGAATATTAATGTTATAAAGAACGGTACGTTTATCGTATTATAATAAAACCACAGTGACTCACATATTATATGTAAAATAATAAAAAGTAAAGTTTCATGTTCGACTCCATCATGGACGATGTCATTGGTTTTAGAGCGCTTTTTTATCAGCATAAAACTTTGATAACGAGAGGCTAGGTCAAACTAATAAAACATTGAAATTACGTTGCTCACGCATAGTTACTACAAAAGATGGGACTTATTCTGCCCTGCATCGTAGGAAAATAAGGCAAACGTGGTATAACTGATAGTAAAGTAAAGACAGATAATATAATCTAAAATCAACATTATTATTTATATATATATATATATATATAAATAATATATATATATATATATATGGATCAGGATTCAAGCGAGTAGTCCTATATTAAAATTAATGAAATAAAAGATAACGGTATGTGTTTACTTTAGAAATTAAAGTATAAAAGCTGGTTACAGATCATAATTCAATCAACATACATTATTGGGAATCAATATGTAGAGTATAAAGTTGTTCAATACGCATCATATTCAATGAAATTGTTATTCGATCTTTATACGTGATTGTTATTTTACTACGTACTCTAATATGTTTAGAAATCATAAGTGGATACTTCATTAGCTAGTCGTATCAAGTTCAACGGCGTACCATAGAATACCCCAAACTCTTTACCGAAAATGGGTAAAGCTGACAAAACAGAAACAAATACTTTCAACGGATGTGCGACAAAAAATGGAATTTACTCAATGGTGTATCAAAGTACATCAATAATGTGTTGGCACTAAAACAACATCGGTTCAACATTCTCAGAGCATCTCCAAACTCAATTAAACAGGCGATTAATGTCTAACAAAGGAAAACATTTCATTGTTATCAGCTATTGTACACTACTTTGACGGAAGATAAACACAAGATTGTCATTATCGTATACTCATCATGCTCCAAACGAAAATAATTGTACTTACTTTCAGCGCGAAATCAGAGAAAACGTAAAAAGATCATGATGTAGCTTAAATATCTAATAAGTTTTAAACAGAATTATGTCAGTACCGTAATGACCCCATCCTTAATAATGGATTTTCGGCTTCGTATGATCATGCCCACGACCTTCTTTGAGACCTTGGCGGGCATATTCACGCACTGCGCGCACAGACTCTTCCGCGTTTTTAGTTTCATCAATCCCTAAAACCTGGATGACACCGTGTGAGTCATTTTCTTCTGGTATCCCTCGCGCGAGCACAAACTAGCAATTCCAGCTTTAAATTGTTCTTATGGCGTTGTCTACATAATGCAACAATCGACAGCTAACCATGATCCGCAGAGACTATCACGGACTACCACGAAGAAGGTGCAATATGTTTTATAGCGAGAATCGAATCGAAGGTGTGCGCGTGTACTGCCCTCTTCTGCTAGGAGTATTCGACACTCGGGGTTGAATAAATTGTGTGCGGAAGAAACTTTCGTACCTATACGTCGGTAAGTTCGTACCGAAGGTGTATGTATGTATATTCACGTAGATTGAATCGTAATCCAAATCTATTTATTTCATCTGTTGAATCATGCACCTTCTTGTGATCCTCGTTCAACGTTTCATGATTCTTTGAAAAGATTAGATATCAAGTGAAGAAGAAGTAACTAATTTTGCTTCGAGAATGAAATTGTGTAAGTATTTGATATATTCATCGCTGGTCGTATTTAGAATAAATAACATGCGACACTCCTTAAATTTATTTCGTCGTTTCTACGTAGTAAAGGGGTGAATTTATAAAGTGCACTGCAAACGTTATATTGACACGTTAAAACTGTGCACCGCAGTTTCCAATAAACTACAACTCGCTCTTTCCGATAATCTATCGTATCTCGTGCGCATTCAGCGTAAATCTATCACTCAATCACCGTTTACGCATAGCACCGCCAGGGTGCGCACTGTTTAGTGGAAAAAAAAATGGTGGTTATTTGGGTGTAGTCGGGCGATTTTCTGCAACACAAATGTGAGTACCGGCTGACTAAGGAATTACGAGTGCTGTTTGTCAGTGCATCGCGAAGCTAATATGAACGGGTCTATATCGGAGGTAATGAAACAATTGTATAACCCAAACGTGTATCTCATATTTGCGCACGAGAGTACGGATACTAAAGTAGGTATTGTTGTTCACGCATCTCCGCATGACAAGTATCGGGCCGCGGTCTCTTTTCACTCTATTTTATCAGTCAAAAATTGGCCATTGCCTGCTGACATTTCCGAAGTACGAAGAAATTTGAATTAATCCGTGCATCTGGTAGCCTCTCGTCGCGGAACAATGTGTAAAATATGCACTGACGCGATATTTTTGGGATAGATGTCACATTATCTTAGCTCTCTGCCTTGTCTGCCTGCTTGCCTTGTCTGCTTATGTGCACGCTTACAAATGTGTGCATTTATTTGATTTGCGGTATGCGTGTGTTGCGACTTCCTCCTCACCCCGCAATACGCAGTCGTACGAATGTGTGTGTACCACGGCATGCAGCGCACTGATGTATACGTGAGAAATACGTATATCACGGTACATACGTAAGACCTGCTACTTACTATATACTGTCAACATTTTTCGAGTGACTGTCCCCATGATGCTTGACAACATTCTGCGACATTAACGAAGTAAATTTTTACCGTTCCGTCTCGCCGTCGATTTGTTTGAACCACCCGGTGGCGTTTGTGTGAAGATACAGGATTTCCCGACTTTTTCTCTGTTTTTCTTTACCTCTCCGTGCCGATTTTATTTTTCCTCGACGAATAACGACACGTTTAGAGGCAATCGTGATATATAGGCTGAGGCACTAATTCTGAGATCGGTTGCTCTTACATTTATTGGCAAGTGGACGTGATCAGCATTATGCTATTGATGTGGCTAAATTTATACAATCCATACAGTACATAAACGTTTGCAAAACAGGAATTACTATAGTACAAGAAGAAATAACATACGCGTGCATTCTGTTTCTATCTCTCTATCTCTTTTCATCTCTGCTGCATCTCCCTCCCTCTCTCTCTCTCTCTCTCTCTCTCTCTCTCTCTCTCTCTCTATCTTTCTCCCTCTCTCCCCCTCTCCTTGTAAAATAGATTAATTCAAGGTTTATTGATAGAATCCTATTTCAATCACAATGAATGCTCACATGTCCCTGGTTTTGTTTTTATTCTTGGAAGATAAAATGATTTGTTTAACTGGAATGATTGATATTAATATAACAAAATGTTGGTATCCTTAACATATGGCATACATGTAGATATTTTGGGTCTGCCTGTTAAGTTGCCCGGATAACAGTATTTGCATGAGTGTGATTCAATATTATGGGGCCATTGTTAATGCTGTTTAGGGTAACACAGTTTTATGTCGAACAATGAATATTATCTTTTAGTACCATTTAAGAGAAATTTAGTTTTATTTATTACTGTTGAGTATTTAATATGTTTATCCTTTATCTAACCTTTAATGCAAGATAAATAGTGTTTTAGATCTATTAAATGCAAATTGATTTTCTATTACCAAGCATGCATTTCGGTATGTTCAAATGTTTTATGTTAATAATTATATACCAAATAGAAGTTAAAAAATATGACAGTAAGAAATCATATTCTTAGAATCATATAGTTGCATCTTTATGGTATCACAGGGTTAAACTGTGGTTTGTGATAATCAGCTGTTTTATCTTTAGTATTCTAACTTAAATAAATACTCGTATGCCTTAGTGATGACACATAAATTCACTAAATACTATATACATAATTATCTGTTCAATATTTTACATTAAATAAATTATATATTCTATTTGTCACATTATTTATTCGAAGTATATTGCTTTATGGTGTGATTGCTTATACAACCGAAGCTATAATTTGCATAACTTAAAATTTTCAAGTGTTACTTCTTTTAATTTTGTACATAACTGTCGATAATATTGATATTTATTTGGTTTTCATAATAATAACTTTCTGATCATAGCGTGTTTTTTTTTTATGATTTCAGATTCTTTCAACTTCTTTGGTACTAAATATTTATTGAGCATTTGTGGTTAAAGGATTATGTATGTTGAACCAAAAAAAGAAACTAAAAACTGTGATGAATATAATGTGGCATAAGCTATGTATGCTATGAACGTGCTTTGTTCAACATTCTGTAGCTGAAGATCAACCATAATTGGGGATGCTGTATCCTACTTGTCTCAAAGAAAGAATGACAGTAAAAGTTTACGTTAAATTTCTATATAAGCAAAGTTAAAGGGGGAGAAAAGGTTATAAAATAGTTGAAACAAATTTTGCAAAGTGAACTCTTTTACAAGTTGGTTATGTGCAATGCCGAGATGCTGCAATGATAACAAGGCAGTGAGTTCGGTGAGCACAAGTCGAAAACATAATACAGACGATATTTTATTGACTCAATCTCGTGCTTTTTCAATTGGCAATCAATTGGAGATAGACGAAGATCCTCCAATTGTTGAAAAATCCCACAGAAGAGTGCGTTGTGATTTAAGTCCAGTCCCGACCAACACAAACACTAATCTAAATATAAAACTCTTAAGTATTAAGGTAAGTACATTTTCAACAATTCGGGTTAATGCTTAAAGAGGTACACAATAAATGTATTATATATCAACAGTGACAACATGACTTGATTGGTTATAGGGAGATCGAAGTACTCGTCAGGATCATCAGGTGAGCACTGGATCTGGTGGGTACAGAGACCGGGAGAGGGAGGCTAAAAAGAGAGCAGCTATAGGCAATACAGTGCGTGGACTCCTCTCATCTGGCCACAGCAGGCAGGACAGGTATAATGATGTCTGTATCAAAATCATGCTTCTTACATTGTCATTTTATCCTCTATCATTAATTTAACTTCTATTGCTGTAGTCAATTATTTGCTTTTTAGTTAAGGGCAATACATTTTATGTCTTTAATACTTGCATGTTCCATTGTCCTTCTTACAATGGACTTCAGTATAATTCGTTGATTATACTATTTCATAGAGCCACATTTTTGGACAGGTTGTCTTTTACAAAAACACAACGTTTTCAAGTACATGAGTGAACAAGAAGAAGTAGTGTCCCAAGTTCTGTTAATGCTTAAAGTAAGAGAAATACGAAGGTTACCAAAATTTGTAAGGCTATACTTTAACTAAATACTGTTTGTGCAAATACAAAATAGTATAGTACTGTTTTCAATAACGAAAATACGTTTACATGGAGACTGATGTCATCTCATCTGTATTCTGCGTGTACATGCTGGAGTTATAACTTAAGTGAGAACTTATTTCCACTATAGTATAACACAAATCCAATATTTTTGTATGCTATATCTTGAATGGTAATCAAATATTATAAGGAACTGTGAAATTCATCTCACAGATAAGCTATAATTGACAACTTGAAACATAATACGCTGTAAGCCTTCATATTATCAAACTTGATTTTTAAAAATTGTATAGAAAAGTGCATTCTGTTTCTGTAAGGAAAATACAAAATCAAACGGAGCATAAATTAAAATATATTTTCAGAATTACTGTGCCAGCTTGAAGTATGAAATTTTTTAGATATTAAATGAAGGTTAGTAGCAATATGGTTTAAGCTACTGTTATACTGCAGCATAGATTTTTGGATTAGCACGCATCATCTATTAAACACCAATGGAAAGGAGTAGTAGTCCAGTAACAGAGCTATCATTTTCATATAAAATAGATACATTAGTCAGAATGTGAAACCAATTGGAAGTTCTAAGAAATGCATGTTTTCAACAGGCATAATATGTATTTCAGATTTAATTTTGCAATTGTGTACATAACGGTCGAATATTACAATCACATCATTCCCTTTCAGGATGTAGTAGTAATTCAAAATACCATTTTGGCATTATGTAACAGCATGTTTTCAAATCTGACATGTACATTCAATACCGATGAGAGTTTTTGAAATACTCCGCATTCCCTTAAGTTATGCTTCGTCACAGTCCATATTCATATAAAAAGCATATGTACACATGAGACTCATGTACATATATAAGCTTTTGTTAGTTATGAATCATTATAATAAATTGTCACATTAATCAACGTGATAATTTTAGGTGCAAATGTTCACATCACTTAAAATTTGAGTATCAATTCTGCATATCGGCAAAACTTATTTGTATTACTCTTGGACCTATATATCTGCATGATTGTTTTATGTCGAACTTGTAAAAAAACAAGATCCTAAAAATTGTGATAAAAGCGTAATTCCAAGAAGATCAAAGAAATAGTTTGTATGACAATACAATTGATTGTTAAAATTCCATACATAATTTCTTCTTGTGCAATGAAAACTTGGTATTAGTAACAGTAATAATTAAAATGTTGTTGCAAAGCTAAAAATTTTGGAAAGTATTTTGTAACGTTAATATTATATATTTTAACGTATTATGTTTCAGGTATGAGACAAATAGGCAACGTTCTTCAGGCGGAAGTGGTGGCCTGTCCAATTTATGTCCAAAGCTGGTGGCCAGTGGAGGAAGCAGTAGCCAGGGTGGAATCAGTCTGGCAGTGGGCCACTTAGCCTCTCAGGAAGGTGGAGGCCCTTGTACAGTTGTCACCACTCAAAGGATCCACAGCCACACACATAATCATAAACGCCAAAGAAAATTGTCTATCGTTTCGCAAGCAGGCACTAGTGCTCATACTCCAAGTGATCGGAAGGTGGGTTGAAAAACCAGATAGTGATTCGCGAAAGTTGAATAGGGGCAGGTTCAATTAATATGCAGCAATGACAGACATCTGTTAGCAAACTTATTTACATTGACATACGTGCATATGCGTTTTATTAATGGGATTGGAAACATGCATACATTACTTATTCTGATTTAATGACCAGACATACTAGCATCCAAACATATGTTTTGCATATCGTTTTTGACACGGATAACATGGGCATAAGTCAAATTTAAAAATACCCTCCATTCCGTTTAGGCATCGCCAAATATAAGCCGTTCCTCTTCAACAATCTGCAAAAAGCAAATTCGAACACAGCGGACCGATCACAATACGGATTCACTGTCCATAACTAGTAACGGAGTTGCAAGTAGTTCACCTTCTTCTAAAAAGAAGGTTTTATCTACGCTCCGAATTTCGGAAAAGTCATCTCCCAAAGGTCTTAATTCACCATCCTTAGATCATGAAAATGATCGCAGTTTTAGTGATGCAGAGGAAGCTATTACAGCAACAGAAAATGTGTTCAATGTGCCAGGTATGAACATCTTATAGCTTTCCACCTTGGATTTCTTACCTTAAAAACGTCCAATTTGACAGTGGAGATTTTAATGTTCAGGATTCAGTTCTCCACCTTCAACACCAGTTAGCCGATTAAGGTCAAGAAAATCGAACGACGATGGGACGAACGAGGAGGCTAACATCAATGAAAAAAGTGATGCATTGTCAAAGGATGCAGCAGACAAAAAAGTACCTTTAGATCCTCCAGAGCGAAAAGTATCCGCTTTAGAATATTCTTCCGAGTCTGGTAAAACTCCTAGTGTAACACGAAAAATATCGGCAAATAGTATAGAAGAAGAAACAGTTACTCAAAGTAAACAAAAAGTATTCTCGACTTCTTCCATAAGTACGAAATCCAGCAATAGCGAAAACAAAGTGTTAAGGTCTAAGAATAAGTATGTTGCAGAAAAAGCGACTGAACAGCAAAGTAGCAAAGATATAAGAAATACCACTATGGAGAAAACTGTAGATACGCCCGCAACGTCCACAGATACGTCCATGAGTTCAGCAGGTAGTAGTAGAAATAGCGAAAAGGCAAAAAGGAAAACATCTGTTGAATGCAGCAAGACTGTAAATACCACGCAAAAGGAATCGTCGACTACAGAATCCGAACTTGAGATGACTGACGATAAAAAGGAAACGAGTACGCAGTCAAACGAAGAAGTAGTGAAAAATTCAAGGTTCGTGACTTCGAAAGTGTCCGAAGAAATACCTGAAACTGAAGGTAAAGATGTCGATACGCAAAGAGAAGTGGATGAGGAAGTGACGATATATGACGAGGACGACAACGGCACCAGTATCAGCGATATTGTTGCCGCACAAGCTCTTCACGAATCCTTAAGTAAATTGGGGAAAGTGCCACCCTTGGACACCGAGATCGAAGACGTTAAAAATACAAGTCTACAAGAGGAAACCAAAATGGAGAAGGATTCCCAGAAGGAGGCAGCTGTTCATGAAGAAACGGTGGAGGGTTTTATCGGACCATTGCTCGACGAGAATTTTAAAGCGGAAGAGAAATTGACTCAAAAGACGATGGCTATGGAAGAAGTCCGGAATTTGTTAATGAAAGTTAAAGTACAGACTGTTGAAGATGACGATGATGAAGAAAAGGCTATAGGTATATCCCCAGATGGTAGATTTTTGAAATTCGAAGAAGAAATTGGTAGAGGCAGTTTTAAGACTGTATACAGGGGTTTAGATACTCAGACTGGTGTGGCTGTTGCTTGGTGTGAACTGCAGGTTAGTATAACGACGTACAACTATCTTTATGTAGTGCAATATACTTTGCAAACAATCATTATAACTTTTTCAGGAGAAAAAGTTAAATAAAACGGAAAGATTGAGATTTCGAGAGGAGGCTGAAATGCTGAAAGGATTGCAACATCCAAATATTGTTAGATTTTATGACTATTGGGAAGTTACACTTACACGTAGGAAATATATTGTACTAGTCACTGAACTTATGACTTCAGGAACATTAAAAACGTAAGTTGTTAATTCGGATGAAACCTTTTACTTGCAACATGTACGGCTGTGTGTTCTTGAAAGTTAATTTCGTACATCATTGTGTCTATTAGCATTCATTTGATTATCCCATAACAGGTACCTAAGACGGTTTAAAAAGATTAATCCGAAAGTAGTTAAATCTTGGTGCCGGCAAATCTTAAAAGGCCTTAGCTTTTTACACTCAAGATCACCTCCGATTATTCACCGTGATTTGAAATGCGACAATATTTTCATCACGGGTACAACGGGAAGTGTTAAAATTGGTGACTTGGGCCTCGCAACCCTTAAAAATCGAAGTTTTGCAAAAAGCGTCATTGGCACACCAGAATTTATGGCACCGGAAATGTACGAGGAACATTATGACGAGTCCGTAGATGTGTATGCATTCGGAATGTGTATGCTCGAAATGGCCACCAGTGAATACCCATACTCTGAATGTACCGGACCAGCACAGATATACAAACGCGTAGTATCGGTGAGTAAACTTTAGTTTGTGTTCAATGTTGGTATTGCACAGTTGAGGTCAACGCGCCACCGCTTTAAATTTATTACAGTTCTCGCTACTTGACAAATCGTTCTGTCTCTTAATAGGATCCTATATAACAAGATTGATTAAACGTGTTATACAATCTCTTCTTCCTCAATGTTAACATTTATTTGGTTTCTTAGATTAAAGAAGCTCGTATTAAATGCAATCTGTACTGTATAGGGTGTCAAGCCACAAAGCTACGACAAAGTGGACAATCCGGAGGTACGTGATATTATAGAGATGTGTATCCGTTTAAAGAAGGAAGAGCGACCATTAGTTAAGGATCTACTAAATCATGAATTTTTTGCTGATGACGTTGGACTAAAATTAGAAATGGTTTCACGCGATACAGCTGTAGTAGACGCAGAATTGTCACGCGTTGAATTTCGACTTCGGGTGTTAGACCCCAAAAAACGTAGCAACAAACATAAAGAGAACGAAGCAATACAGTTTGATTTTGACATCCAAACTGATAACGCGGAAGAGGTAGCATCGGAAATGGCTAAATCTAGTTTAATACTCGAAGAAGACGCCAAAGCCGTGGCAAAGATGCTGAAATCACAGATCACTGCTTTATTACGTGAAAGAGAAGAGCGTAAAGCCAAAGAGGAAAAAGAACGTCTGGATAGGGAAGCAGATACCAGTAATACCGCCACAGAAAATCTCTTGCAGCAGCAACAACAGCAATTATTACTACAGCAAATGCAGTTGCAGCAGCAACAGCAGCAAATACAATCTAACATGGGCATTCAAATGCAAGGTCAAGTGCAAATGCAACTACAACAGAACCAAATACCTCTCCAGCAACAACAACAAATGCAGTCAGCGGCTCAACAATCTCAGCAACATAATTTGCAGCCACAGCAGGTTCAGTTGGTTCAACAGCAACCTTTATTGCAACAACAGACTTCGGTTGTTCAGCCTCAGCAGGCACAACAAATCCAGCAAGTGCCACAGACTGCGCAACAACAGGTTCAATATCAACAACAGCAGTATCAACAACAATTGCAACATCAATATCAGCAGCAGCAACAGCAATATACCCAGCACGTTCCGCAAAATTTAGGGGCTAATTCTTCCCAATGTTCAACCCCCCAGACTGTACAATCGCAACCGCAATTTCCGCAAGTGGCTCAACAAATGCAACAGCAACAACATTTGCATCAACAACAACAACAATATATTCAACTAAACCAGATGAATGTACCCCAACAGATGGGCCATCAAATGCCTCAACAAATGCAACCGCAAATTCAAATGCTTCCACAACAGCAACACATTCATCAGCAACTCCAGCAACCTCAGCAAGTGCAGTATCCCCAACCGCAAATGCAACATGTTCAACAGGTACATCAACATCCAGTCGGATCCCCGCCAGTTCAAAATCAACAATATTATCAACAAAATACTGCTGGAACTCCAGGATATCCTAATCCAGCTCTGTATCAACAAAACATACCTCAACAGATATATCATTCTTACACCACATCTACTAACCCCTCGGGTCATGTAGAGATTTTGTCATCCACCCAGACTACAACTCAAATCTATTCTCATACAAATATCCCTGGAAGTACGGCACCTCCTCCGACTTCACAATCATATATACAACCAACAGGACAGGTTCAAGCTCCTATACCATCCGGTATGAATATCCAAACTTCATCAACGGCTACTCACGTGCAGAGTGCGGCAAGCTCTACGATTCCAAACATTCAGAACGCATCTTCACTACTAGCAAACGGCGGACACCAGACTCAGTCCCAGCAGAACGTCTTGGTACAGATGCAATACACGCAAAGTTCTAACGTAATATCGACGTCTGTACCTATGACTTCTGGAATAAATCCACCGGTGCAACCATCGACAACGTTGCAACAACATCAGCAACATTTTATTCCGAATACAGAGCAATGTTCCAATCCTGACAGATCATCTTTGTCTAAGCAGGATACGATGGATTCTGTACAATCTTTGCCAGGAGACATATCTCTCAGTACTCAGGATCAAATGAGCGCACCTAATCTAACTGCTGGAAACGTTACATCTCAGACCATCATGCCCAGCGAAGGGTAAGTTTAATAATACGCGTTATACCTTAATTCAATTAATTGCTTAAGAAAATGTTTTATATTATGTGCTTCTTTGCAGCGTGAGTCAGGAAAATTCCGAAAATGTAACAGCATCTGAAAGAAGTAGAGTAAAACGATCTGGGACAAAACGTAAAAAGCCTGGTATCAAATTGACAGTTTTGTCTGTGAGCAGTGGTGAAGGTCAATCGATGACCGTCGAGTGTCAATTAGATACCAGCAAGCAGAAAACTGTCACATTTAAATTCGACAGAGACGACATGGTACCGACTGACATTGCGAATAATTTGGTAAGCAATGTATATTTATAAATTAAATTTGTCGAACAATCAAGAGTAACATTTGTTGTAAATCTCATTGGCCGTTGTATCGAAGGTCGCGGAAAACTTGTTGCCGCAATCGCAGTGCGAGACATTTGTGGAGCTGATAGAAGATATTGTTAAACAATTACGTCTGGATCCAACGCGTGCTCTACCTTTGGTAGCACATGGTCCACCAGATCAATCTGCTGGCGGCAGCCCGGTCACGAGTCGCCGGCCCAGAGATCGCGACCACAGTCTCGATACAGCTAAGGTAATGGTTTCCATCTTGCATTCGTGTAACTACGTAAACACGAGTCTCCTACAATGTGAAAAGACAACGGCTCCTTTCCATCGCCTACGAAGAAATTGTAAAAGTAAAATATCAGAAGCTAATCTTGTTAATGTATTCATTACTTTTCTTGTAAACTCGATGCCCAAAAGTTCTTTAACCGCATCGTGCAAATAATCTCTTCATCGTAAATAGATCCTGGCGTAAAACAACTGGTCGTTAATATTTTGAAATTTACGTATGTTCACCTTCTAAATGAGACAGTATAATCAATAAATTTCGTGTTAAAATGATTTAGCGGTAGCGCTCGAAATATGTATCTCACGATCGTAAAACAAAGAACAGTAACAACAAGGGTGTACATATAATTGGTATGTATCGTTTTGGACGCAGCAGGTGAGACATGGCTCGCTAACTCGTCAAAGCAGCCACCGATCGTCGTACAAAGTCCATCGTAGGCACCGTTCGGTGAGTTCATCGTCCCCTGCCGTACCTTATCCTCGGTTCCTACATTTCTTCATACAGTCATGGACGTTTGTGCATCCCTTTTCACTGCATTCATAGTATGATTAGGTCCAACCCAGGACATCTGTATATTCTTGTTACTGAACAACAGTATCATGGATACGTCGTTTCCTTATACTTTGAAAACTGGACTTCGTGTATATCTTGTAATGCCATGTGTGAAGAACTCGAAGAAGGTGTTTCCTATGTTGTTGTTTTTTGTCGACCATGTCAACTCGCATATTTGATTTTGACTTAACGTTTTGCAGAATGGTTTTGCCCATTTGTTGAAAAACACTCCCCGACAGAAATGTTTATTTATTATATCCGATACATTTACGGATTAGTGTGTTTGAGATAGTTTTCTTTAATAGAACACTACAACACGCTAAATATGATTTGTATTTAATGTGTATCTAATCCATTCAAAACAAGCGTTCATAATTGAGTATATACATCTGTGTTTCCCGTTTACGATGTTTTTATTGTTATTATATTTAGGTATGGTTGGTAATAATCAAATTATACGGTTCGTGGTACAGCCTTGTTTTGTCCATGTGCATTACTACGATCACTATGTCACGATGAAACAAGATTTTCGTATCGATAATCGTACATCGTGTGTTTGCAGAGAGACGAAACTTCCAATACTTCTACGCCCACAAAATTATTGCCAATTGACCAGATTATTTCGCATATTACCAATGCTTCTTCGGACAAACAACAAACCGTGCAGACACCCGACAGTCAAATGGGCTTCGAGAATACATCGGCAGAAGCATCTAGGCGCTCGTCTACATCGACTCAAAATACGGATACATTAACACCGACAAATTTACCGAGCGATCCAGCTGACAATCAAGAAAGTATGATTTCCGCAACGTCCGCGGATACAATTTTGGAAGTGCACCATGCCAACCAGGATGATGCTGTCTTAAAAATTTATCAGAGCTCTACAGGATATATTCAAAATCAAAATCAAGATACAGTTGGTGGCCTATGCACTACAAGCGAAGTATCGAGAGAATCTGCGATTCAGGATACAGCAGAATTTCAAGAGAAGGAAACAAACAAAGAAACGAACGTATCCGACGCTACAAATACAGAAATGTCCACATTAGCTGCACCGGCCCCGATACGTAAAATCTCACGCTTCTTAGTTAGTCCAGTAGTAGAGCAAAAAGTTCTTAGTAACGAAGAGGAAAGCTTTACTGCTCTTGAAAACACAGACAAATTTAGTAATATAACAGGTCAACAGATGCAGCAGTCTATTCAGACAGTAGAAATAAAAATGAAACACGACGATTTGGAAGTAAACATTTTGGAAGCGCAAGCCGCGGTCATGCATGAACAATCCGGCACCGTTGAAGCGGTTACGCAGAGCGTTCAATATACTATGGAACAAACGGAGAATAATCAAACTTTGCAACCGGGACAACAAACGGTTGGTCTTCAAAATTCGTTACAAGCGCAGAGTATGCAAACTTTACCGCAGGTACAAACGAACTTGAGTGGCGCACAAGCCAATCAACATAATGTGATGGTACAAGGTTCGGCGATACCTCAACAAACGGCTCAGCAATCCACTATTCAAAACTTCGTGCCTGTACCACAAAAGGACTTACAAGCTCAACAAGTTCACACAAATGGATTAGCTACTCAAACTCAGTATCAAGGCCAGCCTGTTCTGTTACAACAAATGACCATGCAACCAAATTTAACACAGATGCATATTCAGCCTGAGTTTCAGCATCAAGGACAGATGCAAACTCCGCGCCCGCTACAACAATTCCATCCTCAACAAATGCAACCACAACCTCAGCAATACGTTATGCTTTCTGGGCCTATCCAACAGTTACAGCCGGCTACAAATATTGACGACAGAAACCGTAGAATATCAAATATCTCTTCGACATCAAATATATCTACAGATTCGCAGATCTCGGAAATCACGGATGACAAAAAACAACCTGTAGCCATATCCAATGCACCTTTGCATCCGATGCAACATGTCCAAGTGGTATCGCAAGATCCGTCTAATTTTATGCCTGTGTCCCAAACAGTTTTGGAACCATCTCAACAGCTTCAAACGGCTCCTCAAAATATAGTCCACGTTCAAGGGAACGTATCCGTTCCTGTTTCAGTTCCTGTTCATCAAGCTGTTGCTGCAGAAGCCACTCCGAAAGTTGTGCCCAAAGCAAAAGAAGTCTCATCGACTCTTCCGGATTTAGCGCAAAATTTAGCAAACATTCTTTCGAATCCAAAGTCAAAATCTGTAACACCACATTGTTTAACTGCTCACGATCCGAATCCAGCCACAAGTGTTCCAGTAGCCACGGTAGTGGATTATAAGACTACTCTTCAACCTGAACAATACTTTCAACCTATCCAGCCTGAAGCCAGTCAGATTCAAATGCAGCCACAAGTACAGCATAATTATCCGGGTCATCTAGTGCAGCAAGGGATTCAGCAAACCTTCCAGACTCAGCAACCTCATCCAACACAAATACCTCTCCAACAGACGATGCAGCTAAACCCAGCGCAACAAATGGATTCCCAGCCGCAGATAGTACAGCAAAATTTTCAAACTGTACCCAGTCATACTTTGATCGCGCAAGGGAAGTGGGTCGCTCCAACCAATCCAAGTGCAGTACATCAGGCTTTACCAATACGACACCCTCAGCAGGTTCAAAACCAGCCTCAGTTACAACAGACTGTACCATTACATCAACATGTACAAGAGCCGCAGCATTTGGAGTGTCCCGTCGGAGCGGACCAATCTCAATTCCATTTAAAGCTTCCCGATCAGCAACACTTGATAAAAACATTAGAAACGGAAAGTCACGAAGTATCTAATTTAACTAGGTGCGTACATTCACAAATTATAAGTTGCCTTACGCTTAGCTTGTTAAAGTACGGGTGAGTATGAATTATAAGTGATGTGAAATTTTAATTCGTTTAAGCATCAGGCGAACCAGTTCCGAGTGTCACTTATTATCCTCGGAGACCGAGAATTCCAGCCACGATGTAACTCCGGAGCACACACTTGTGGAATCATTCGATCCTACCATTTTCGCTCAAAGTCAAATACTGCAACAACAGCAGCAGCAGCAGCAACATCGAAAGCTCAGCCAACAAAATTCTTTGGACAAAGTGTCGGATTCCGGTGGTGGGACAAGTGCCCCTAGCGGTGCAGGTCCACAAACCATCGCAGATTTACATCAGAAGCTTGTACAACTGACGAGTCAGCCATCCGAATCGCTGAATGTAGGCACTCCACCTATAAGTTACCCAGCTACACCACATAACCACCAACTAGTAGGAGGATACGATGCGTACATGCATTCTTTACAACAAAAGCTGGTCAACATTGGCATGCCGATTTCATCTGCGCATGGCATGGTATGTATTATTAACTCAAGGTCTATATACAGTGGCAAACGACCAATTACAATCAAGAGTAAATTAGTTTATACGGGATTAATATAACTCACTAACTACAGGGTCCTTTATCGCCTCAAACAACGATACATTCATCTACATCCCTCGCCGATTCGAACATTGCTACAAATGTCGAAGGTTCTATCATGTCTCAGGAAGCATCCATGCATCAGCTTGCTCTGTCTCAAACCGTAAGTTACTAATCGATAAAGCAAAATGATTAATTAAACAAAATGTCAAACTCAAGTTCCACGGATTGTGGAACAATATTCCAACGAAAAGTGTGCCAATAACACATTAAATTAAAAGCACTTCGTTTTTAACTTAGCACGTAGACTGTTCACTCGACAGTCCTACGCCGGGAGTAGGTCCAACTGGGCCGGAAACCATGAGTCCTAGTAAAGAAAATGTAAAAGTACGAACTCAAAGGCCAGGTTCTCGACTCCAAGAACTGGAGCAAGAATTAGCGAAGATCCACCAGAGGGGCTCGATTCTTTCAACAGCTTCTCCACAACCTTTGACGCCACCAGTCCCTGTAGTCAGTTCTATCCAAGTGCAACCGTCGCTGCAGCCTACGCAAAGTTTGCTGACTACCGTTCCACCTGTGTTCACTGTGCCTGTCGCTACCGTTACTCCTAATGTCGTTACATCCCGCTCCGACACCAATACACCGGTGCTAACAGAAGTTCAAGAAAATGTTTCCGAAGTAAGTTTTCACTCCATGTATGGTTTAAATTTCCATATGCACACGGTAGAGATTTTTTTTTTGAGATTAAAATGACCGAATTTTAATAGAAGGCTACTACAGCCCAACCTGTTAGAAAAATATCAAGATTCGTGGTTTCCAAGGTCGCAGGTCCACCTTCCACTGCATCAAGTCAACAACAGTATGCTGAAGTACTAAAAGGTCAGGTGCAACAGCAGGAAGAGCCAAAAGTTTATTACGTGGATGACGCTCACGGTAAGAGATCCAGCAGAAAAGGACGTCTCAGTGATTTCCTGAAATGACAATCCACAAATTTCTTGACTGTAACTATGATTACTCATGACTGGTAAAACGATTAATGCGGAATTATTGTCTTAACTGTAGGGGCACCGGCACATGTTATTCATAGTCGAGAAAGTTCTATTCCACCCACGCAACATCCTCACCCTGCCAGTACTACTACTATAGAAGTAAGTATCTTAATTAGAATTAATTTAAATTCAATATTTATAGACGTCTACATCATATAATTACCGCACACTGTTTGTGCAATCTTAACCAACACTCTTTTCTATTAACACAGCAGACTGAGAAAGAAGAAAGATTTTGGATGTTAAGACCGAGCGAAGAGTATCAATTGCTTATAAAGAGGTGTGTACGCATATTCAAGATACATGCCCCGTAAAAATGAAGTGTTACATTGCGATCGCTAGCTACTGTTACAATTTATTATTTAGGCAAACGATGGAGCTAGAGACCTTGCAGAGAAGACATAGAGAGGAATTGGAACGTTTTCAGCAACATCAGTTGCAAATATTAATACAGCAACAACAACAAGCAAGTGCGCTGCATCAACATCAGCACCATCCAATTCTTTATCATACGGTCACAACTAGTATGGCAGGTTAGTAGATACTTAAAATATTTCTCATGTAGTTAAATACAAATTGCACTATACATTTTATCGTTCCTACTTAAGTTGTACATCGTACCTTAAGGTTGGGCGGTAATATTATTTTTATTACGTTAACCATTATAATGACATTATCTTTCTTCGAATGCAGGGCAAACTAGACTTCCAGGTACAGAAGACTATTTAATGTTTAGTACGGCACCTCAAACCCCATTGCAAAAAGCCCCCAGTAACTATCCAGATACCGATGAAACGTTACGACTAGCTATGCAGAAATTGAAGCAAACTCCGTTACAACTACAACCACAACAGGCAGCAGCTGGAATACCACACGCTTATGTTATTCCAATTCCAGTAGTGCCTTCTGAAAGTATGCAGAACGTACCCCAACATCAATCTAGTAACTATACAAGTGAAATCGCTGAATCTCTCGATACTGCGCATAGTTCGGCAATCATAAATTCGGCTCAATATCAGTTTACACCTATATTGCCAGACGGAACAAACATTACAGTGTCTACCACTGGATCATTAGCCGCGCCCATACCTATATCCAGTTCGACAGCGACAGGTGGTTATATTCAATATCACGATAATCAGACGTTACCAAATTTTCAAACCTTTAGCTGCACACCGCACGGCGGTTTCTTTTTACCCGCTGGATATCGGCTGATTTACGCTCCGACCGGAGCGACTCAGTCGCAGCCAGCTACACCTGCCACTCCACATATAGGGAATTCCCACAACGGTACGCCGCCGACGGAACCGTTACACGCGAGTGTCGAAAATTCAACCGCCCCGCCTTCCCATACGGATCAATAACGTAACTTGCAGCAGTCTACATTCTATATTTTCCAGTTTGTTCGTTCCCGTAATACATTCTTAATTTAACTTTCGTCTTTGTCCGATAGTACGGAGGTCATACATTATCATTACAATTGTTATTCTAATTATATAGTTTTGCTAAATGCGTATGAGACGTCACTACTCTGGTCCCACGCGGACACGTAATGCAGAGAAGGCGCGAATGAAAGTATTTAGGATGTACTCGATATTTGTAACATCCGCGCGTAATAATTGCTATTAAAATATTCTCGCTAGCTACGCGTGAGCATGATATTAACGTTTGATATGTGCCTCGCAGCAGAAGTACCATGCCCAGATATCATCACACACGGAGAATATTTTGAACGAGTGAAATAAGATTTTTTTGAAAACAAAAGAAAAAAAAAGTAATGAGAAAACATTGAAACGGAGGATAGAGGCCTTTACATGTACTGTGCTTTCACCATGTATAATGAATTTTCCCCGTTTAGCGAAGTGCTTATTAAAGGACGTTTGCTGCTCTCGATTCTTTAACGGCACAGTCCAGATTAGTACAGGCCTCAGCTAGTCTTACGACCGAAATGGCACACAGCCATTCTGCTCGATGTATATGTATAACTGTTAATGTATACTGGATGCTTTGAAGAGAAAGAGAGAGAATGTATGTTCATGTGTGTATGTATGTGACTGCGAAAGGCAGACAGAGAAGAAATATGATTAATATAGTCACTGTTATGCTTTAATGTATTTCTAGCGATTTTACCTACTTCAATTAAAAAAAAAAAAGAGTCATGTGTTACTAGTTAGCAATCCCATGTATCTTGTCTAATATTATGACGACTACTATCTTTTTTAAATCTCGATTATCGTTATTTTTAGTATCGTATCTTTAATTTATCAGAATTTAGAAACTTGGTTCGCTAGTACCGGCATTTTGTCTATGACTGTACCCCAACATATGTTTGCACAATCCATTCGTCTCGATATTTTTAGATGATAATTGAGGAAATTAGTGCTCTAGTTCACCATAAATGCAACATCGTTATGTCGATATTTTTAACGGTAACCGCCCTAGATATTCAATTCTGTAGTCTTCGTTTCAAAAGATAAGGAAGTATAATTTGTACAATTTCTCGAATCGTAATCCCAGGGAGTTCGTTTTTAGAATTCGTCTCCGTGCTACCATATATTGGGTTTTACTATGTACAGTAAAGTATAGCTTGTTTGTATAATTACAAGTATTATGGCTGTTCATTGGTGATTATAATACTACTTCTATTTTAGTCAAACAGCAAATGCAGTTCGCGCCGCTTTATAATGATACAAAAGCTGATATTGCTTCTGACATAAATTTGTTATTGTCAGTCTTACAGTCACGAAGATTAAACATAAAAATTCTTTAACGATCTCCGATGCCTGTGTTGCCAATGTTGTGCAAAGATATTGACATTTTTATGTTCTTTGCGTATCATTGTTAGATCGTTTTTCCAAATTTCTCGAACAAACAATATAAATGTGATTATGCTAATCAAACAATTCAGTTGGCCCATCTGGTAATACATCTGTTGAGTGATGCAAAAATCGAATTGTCTGACAATTGTTACGGTTAATCGTTAACAAAAGATTGCTTCTCAAATACTCAACACTTAATGTCAACATTTATTTACAGTTAAGTGAATTGGTTTTTTGATTGACCTTCTACATTTCATTGACAAGAAAATATCTACTGTGACTTTCTAAAACGAATCTGAAGTTACATATAGTATACTAATTAATAGTGATATATAGTTTGGTAAATGCAAACTGTTTTCCAGTCTTATAAGATTACTCATTGAACGTGAGCGCATTGAGAATTATTGTATTAATAATACTGCAGTGCGATACGCTATTTGAAATCCTTATGAATACATTTTATGTGATACAATTCTGACTATTTCTAATGTTATGACGATAACATAGTTATTAATAAGAACTTTTTATAAAGCACCATTTTTTGTCATTTTACCAAAGAATACTGAACACCACCCGGAACAGAAAACAATGTTACATGTAGAAGAAGACTCAAATATTATTCCATTCTGATTTTTTTTCTACCACAGTGGTATCTAACTTGATGGAATTGAGCTTAGTACATTCAAACTTAGGTATTACAAGATATTTTTCAGAGACTGTCCCCGAAAATCGAGACGAGCAAGAAATATTTTCCTACATTCTAGAATTCATGTGCAAGTTCTTAGTACATGTTGACGGTACAGAATTTTCAGAAATGATTTATCAAAGTCGTTTGATTTACTCGATAAATTCGCACCGTTGATAGCAATATTTATTATTACATCATCAAAGATAGGCGCCGCTTCGCTGATTTATATATATGTTGTATGTATCGTATAAGTATACTATTTTAAGAATAGAAATATGTTACATAATAATTGAAACGAGATGCGAACATTGGAAACTTTTTTTCTCTGTCCTAGCATTATACAAAATTGATTCTTTTAATCATTTCTTTCATAGCATATCTAAAAATATTATTCACTTTGATATCTGTGTGCTAAGAACAAGATTATGGTCTCATCTTGAAGAGAAAATTAGAAGATTTGTTTGTGGATCATATACCGTAAAAGTAACTTTATCATGAAACCCGAAATCCAATTGTTAAAGTGTGCGAAGAGCTTTCGAAATACTTTTGCATAGTCAGTAAGGGAAACTTCATTTTAGGTATCGATACTCTTCTTATAATAATTAAAGTTGGGTTTACTCGTTTGTATTGAAGATGGGAAATGAGAGAATCGTGTAGAGTGAAACTATCGAAGAGCTTTCTTGTGCTAACTAGTACATAAGTTTGTAGATGTTTTAAGATTTACGTAAGCTGCGCTGTGTGGGATTCTGCGAGAGGACTTATAAAGACTGATTAGATAAAACACGAATCAGCGTTCAACAAATTCCAGATTGATGTAAATTTAATTTGAAACCTTTTGTTTTTACAGACGATATTATAGTTTCTCTATTGGTACAGGTACATATACGAATTTCGTTGTTATAAACATCTCGAACAATCTATAATCCAGCACCCAGGAACTTGGAATGATTTAAGCAGTTATGATTACAATTAGAACGATATGATTTTCTATTCTTGCTTTGTTACGTAAACTGTAGCTTACGATGTTAATTCGTACATTGTATATTTGTGGAACAATGGACGAATATATATTACATAAGCAACAGATTGCTAATTATTTTATTAGTGTTGTTCGGAAAAACAGGATGGATCGAAAAGATATTAGATCGAAATAATTTTTATATGTTTAAAATATAATTATCCGGATCATTAGCTATTAATTCAATCAGTAATCAGATATGTCGATAATTAATATATTATTTGAAAAAAAAAAAGAATTTTAATTGGACTATAAAAGACCGATTTAACTGGGGGTCATGAGATACAAGTTGAGTAGCGTTATGTATAATCGATCTAACAAATGAGTAAGAAAGCGTAGAGCGTGATATAGAGAAATTGGGAAAGCATACCAGAAATGACGTTGCATGTTGATGTACAAAGGAATGCATACAAAATGTGCTTTATCGTTTTTAAAAGTGTTAAGGTTTGTGCTATAATTTTAATTGCTATGACCTGTATTAGGCATCACAATAATATTCGACATGTTTTTAAGACGTAGAAAAATATAAAGATTTTCAAATTCTACCGTATAGCTTTTATTGATACTCGAACAGGAATGTACAATTTAAAAACAAACATGGGAATCTTAAATCATTTCTGTACATTTATTTGCCAATCATTTTTTTACTTGTAAGATTTTATATTCGTATAAAATGAAAGGGTGAATAATTATTTTACTCTCGACTGCTTTATTTTAACATTTTGTTTATTTAAACTTCTTGTCCTCTTCTTCTAATACTAACCTTAGTGTAAATTTACAATATTAACAATCGTATAGATAGAAGAGATAAAAATAGGTTGTTACATATTGGATTAGGACTGAACTTCACATCTGTCAAGAGAGAGATATCGTCGCGAGTATCACTAAGAGTAATTATTATTACAAACAAAAAAGTATTATCAAGTTATTCAAATTTTTATTTGTGGTGAATCAGTCATTTGAAGCGTTATCTCCTTTACTTTTATATGCATCCGAATACCTGTAATCCAAATAGGAACGAATTACTGGTAAAATATTAGAAATAAATTGACGCAAAGATATGTATTTATATGTATATATACCTTCAAATGATTATGTGCAAATTATAAGTACAACGTGTAGTGTACAATGAAACGAGCAGTCCAAAGGGTGTTTCCAAATTTTCATACAATCTAAATAACAATAGTAAAAATCAAGCAAGAAAGTCGTTAACCAAAATAATCTATTATTAAAACCTATTAAGATGCTAGTTTACCAAAAAATCTCACTGTTATACTATAAATCAATAACGTCATTAAAAGAGCACTATATAAATGTGAAAAACGGTAGCTGCATAGCAATAGTTTAACTCTTTCTAAGAAAAATAAGAAGTACACGAGGGACTATATAAAATTGATACTTATACATATACAAACAAGTGGTTAAGAAATGGTTATACGGTAAACAATACCACATGTTGCACTTACTGGTTGGAAGTAGATTTAGATTCATCATTCTCACAATTCTCGGGGTTGATAACTTTGACGTCGTGCATAGACTCCCATACAAGCGAAAAATATAATAACCGCGGCAATCAAACCAATAATCAACGCTAAAGTATCGCCGAAGTCGAAAGATGCCAATGCCGTTGCACTACCAAACATCCCGAAACTCAAAAACATAAAGTAAATCCACGGCTCCATTTTTTACAAGATGCACAAAGTGCAGATAAAATATGTGCGTATCAAATCCGGTACAATCACTTGACAATAATTCTTTTTAACGAGTATAACAGTGTTTTGCTCTCAACAATGGTCGTCTGGTTGAATAGATATCATTTAAACGACAGTTCACCAAAAATATTACTGTTACTTTTTGCGTGTTAGAATCGCAGTAGGCGGAGGCACTGCACACCAATGTTAATAGAGTATTTCCATTCATGTGAAACAGAATTGTCGAATTCGTGTTTAACCTAAAACGTCGAATATTGCGCTTCCAGTACTATATATATATATAAATGTAGTTTTATCACATAACTGTATCCGAACATTGGAAAGATTATTGAGTAACCTGAGCATACTTTTAAATATTAAATATTTTTGTTCCTTCTAATCATCCTAATGAGCATATCCTAATCGTTTATGTGTCGTTACATAACAATGATCAATAATGTTGGATAAATTTTACAAACGGGGGATTTCCAATTACGAATTACAATTTTTAAATATTCTTTCCTCTTGATTTTTGTGCGATATAGTCTGAATTTATTTTTTAAATGTGTTGGTCCATAAAATACTTATTTTTCCATACATCCTATTTCAGAACGTACTTCGTCTGCCAGGCCAACTACACATCAAATGCTTTTTAACACAAACATAATCAGACCCAGACAGTATTGTGGTCGAACGTATGGGTCGTAAATTGGTCGTAAATATACTGTGTTTTACTTGATTATACTGACGTGAGTCGCTTCTATCCCTTGTTGGAAAGCACACAAGAACTGTTATGTAGAATATAATTTTTGCGTACAATTGTGATTATCAAATTTATACATTTGTATTTCTTCGATATCCTGATATGATCAATCAAATTCGAATATAAAGAATATATTTTATAAGGTATTTGGCATAGAGAATGATGGACACAAAACTTTATTCATATCCGCTTCAACAATCATTTCGTGGTGTTATCATCATTTTGAAGTGAGTCCAGTGATTGGTCCCGATTCACCAATCACGAATTGGCTAAGATTTTCACTGAGCGAGTACGGCGGATTTACGAATACAGTCGATGCAACCTAATTTAGTAATGCGAGAGTGTAGCTTTATGATGTTTAAGGTGGCGTCACTTGCTTAGTGGGGAAGTGTAACTGGGAAATATATTGGCGCGTATCGACCGAGTAAAAACAATTTTTTCCTTCGTCGCTTGTACATTTCGTCTATTTGACACAGGTACGGTGAAAACAGAGCTGTGTGGCTGTTTTATTCGTTCTCTGTTGTGCGCTTTTTTTTTCTATTCTGTTCCACGTCGGTGTGTACTTTTTCGCGGAAGATGATAATCGTAGCCGTTTCGTAGCCATTTTGCTATCCGTTGATAAATGCAAGGCATTTTCGTACCGACTGGTGAACCGCGTAACTCCTCGTCATATATAAAATGCTAATGCGTACTCCAATTGTCCTTTCCGTGATTTTTGTTTGATAAGTAGGCCTTCTCATTCGGACCACGACTCTAGGTCACAGAATTCTGCATCAGCAGAACGGATACGTCTGTCATATACGCGTGATGCAGAAACTCCGAAAGTTCAATGTGAATCTATTTGAAAACGGATGAAATCGAGATGTAGATGCCGCAGATGCATCACTATTACTCCTATTTGACATTCTGTTTAGCTCCATTAGTTTTACCGTAAATTCGGGATGATATTCATTCAATCACAATTACTCTATGATCCATGAAAATACTTTGTGCACAAATCTCACATACATGTATAGAAATCAATAAAGCGAGGAGATATGCAGTTTAAGTGCAAATTTAATTTCTGATGATTATTGTAGGGGACGAATGCTTGCATGGTCCTTATCAGGATGCTTCTTACATTTCCAAAGTATTGGGACGAATCGTTCGAATCCCCCAGCATTTTAAGTATTTCCCTAATCGGTAAATGGTATAGACACTAGTATGTCCGAATTACATAAACTTGTAATTACATGACAACAGAGGCACAATTGTTTTAATAATACAATTTTGCGAGTCGAAAGACGTTAGAAATTACTGTCCAAAGTTTCCCATATATGCTATATAAAAAATAAGTAATGCGCAAATGATTGATATGTATAATGTAATATGTCTCTATAATGTAACTAATTAATACATAATGCAATAAAAGTTTTGTATGCCAACATTAAAAGCACTTTCAATAACATTTAAATTTGTCGCTTATTTACTGAAGCACAACTGTTTACATTAATGTATCTTGTATAATTAATTTTGTATGTATTGCAACATGTGATGCATTTAAATGAGATTACAATAAAGATTACAAACAGAATTGTATATGTATATCTATACGTGTAGCATTATGCATAATATCGTTGCATTTGCATTTGATTTGTTATTACGCATAATAGTAAATCCGATTCTGTTTTAATGTACCCTTGTTTTGGTAGTTATATCCCAAATAGCATTTCTGTATGTCCTGAATTCCGGAATGTATATGCTTTACATGGTCACTTTTTTTTTTAAGCATAACTTCTTGGACATCGACGATTACCAGACTGTTACTATGGAATTATCATCTGAAATATTGGATACAATAGATATCACAGATGACAAGGATGTTATGGAGGTTTTAAAGCAAGCAGTTACCGAAGAAGATGTTATATTTGAATCAGAGGCAACTGAAGATTCTGTAGAAACAGAAATAGAAGAAATTATAGAAATAATAGAAGAAGTGGAAGAAGGGGAAGAATCTTCGCAAGACGATTCTTATTTCATGGAGAACAGAAACTTAAAGGATGGTAGGAATGGTACTGACGAAGAAGTCCTCCAGAACGAGCAATTTGATAAAAATTCTGGAACGGAAGTATACGCTTTCGAAGATGATAATTCAGTGTTTAGGACACACTCAGGAAAAGATTCTATGGGAAAACGCATACATGAAAATTCACATAATACTAATAATAAACAACTGATAACATACGACGTCGACGAGGACTGGCAGGACGAAGAAGTGGAACATATAGAAGAATTGGACGAAGATATGGATCAGAGCTTAGACTCAATAAATCATCGTGCAGAATCGCTAAAAGGACAAGCAGTAATAAGCGAAGATAAGAAATCTGTAAATAACCAAATAATTTCATTTCCCTTGCACATGAATAGATTAGAATCTAGAGATACAGTAGAATCGGTTGGGAGAGCCGAAAAATCCAAAGTAGGGGAAGATTTTCGAAATGATGTAAATAATGATGAAAATATCGATAATAATGTAGGTCATGAAATTGTGAAAAATGTTGAAAACAATTTATTGTATACTGTTCTTGGAACAAAGAAACAGATTTCTGCAAAGACATCGCAGTCGGATAAACTATCAGACGCACAATACATTAAGGTTTGTATGTACTTATACCTAATTCAATACACATAGTATACAATAATTATCATCGTTAATAAAACCCACATTTTTCTGTGCAGATGGAACAACTCGATGAAAATACTATACCTGTAGAAGGGACAATTTATTATGAAGGAGATAACATGGAAACATTATACGTCGCACAAGCTGTAGAGGATACCGAAGAATATCCATATGACACTGCAGTGATGGAACAAGAGGAACAAGCATGGGAAGCAGCAAACTCTGACACCAATCAGAATCAAGAAGAAGAAAATTCGGAGGTATTATTTTGGAAACATTTGATATATACATTTCGTTTTCTTTGCTCATTCTCATGGATGTAATATTTTTCCTTACATTCAGGATCCAATATTTCTCCACGAAGACGAAGATGGTCAATTATACTTCAAAGACGACAGCGGGGCTTTGCAACCAGTATATTTAACCGACGATGGAAATTATGCTATCGCAGAAAACAGCGACGATCAAGACAGCAAAGAATCACAATCCAAGGCTCAACAGAACACCAGATCGTCCGAAGAGGAGTCTTTCACGATGCCAGATCCTGAGCTGAAATCCACGCACAGTAATAAACAGGTATTTTCAATACTTTCGTTGAAACGACGGGATCGATAAATGAAATTCCGAACGTTCTTGTTGATAATTTTATTTACTTTGTAGAATGCTGCAGTACCACCTCCGACTGCTGACCTTGATAATGAAGATAACACCGTGACTATATCTCTGATAATATCCGAGGATGAACACGGCCAAAAAAGGACACAAGTCATAATACCAACAACCGACAATTTGAAGTGTGATATCTGTAACAAAAGCTTTAAAACATCTTTCCAATTACTTCGACACAATAGGTTGAAACACGCCCGCGAAGAAGATATAACAACTAGAAATTTTCCATGCGACCTGTGTCCAAAAAGGTGATTCACTTATAGATACTGTTACAAACATAAAAATTGAAGGAAAAAATGTATGGTACTAGAAATGTTAGAACTTTTTGCCGTTTTGTAACATTGAAGATAAGCATTGGTGTTTCTTTCTGTTGTCAGATATCCGGACCAGAACTCTCTAGCCCGTCACAGAAAAACACACACTGGTGATCGACCGTTTCAGTGCCTCGAATGTCACAAAAACTTTCCGACGTCTACTGCTCTACGGCGCCATTTGACGCTTCATAATTCTCAGTCTCGACCGCTTCCGTGCATTTACTGCGGCCGTCGCTTCGTAGAAAAGGCCAGTCTGGCCAAGCACGAGCAGTCACACTTGGCTGGCGATCAGCGGACTCACACATGCGATGTATGTCATAAGTCATTCTTACACGCGACTGATCTGAGTCTACATAAAAAGTATCATGATCCCGATAAGAAATTTGACTGTGAGGTTTGTGGTCGAGAGTTCAACCGATTGAACAATTTGCAGAGACATATGATGGTACATCAACAAGTACGTATGATCAACAAAGCGTTAAGATCTATAGTATTTAAATCATATCATGTCGCAATTACAGAAACACGCTCAAATAAGATTAGCCATTTCTCATATTTTCTGCAATTTGTACGTACAATGTCTATGATTAATAACGACACAACAGATTTATGTTTCTTATGGAGAAAAGGATCTTTCATTCCGCGTTTATAATGCCAGTCTCTCTTCGCGCAACGGCCACGCTAACTTCTTCCCTTTGTCGATTTATGAATTACAGCAAGGTGCGAACGAGGAAATACTTTCTTGTGATGTTTGCGGTATCACGTACAAGTTTATGAGTTCCCTGACAAGGCACATGGTGACGACGCACATGAATCCGGAGAAGCTCAGGCAGCAGGCGGAGGAGCAACGGAGAAAACGTGAAAACAATTACCGACGTTACCTGGAAAATCGGAAAATGTACGAGACGCAGCACTCGGGTGGATACGGCGTGAAACGTAGTTACCATCATAACTCCCGCATACTCAGTGGAAGTAACGACGAAGCAGCCTGATTTCGACTTTCTATAGCAATTTCTTGACTATCGTAAAAAATGATCATGGAATGAAAATCAATTACTTCTCAGAAAAAAGAAAATCGATTATTAATTTGCTACGCATGCCGTAGTGACGTCCCTGTATCATTTCACTGGTATAGCGACAATAGATATTGCATTTAATTTAATAAATATATAAACAGTGTAACGATTCAAACGTTTACATACGTATTTTTCTAGAAGACTACGTATAAGAGTAAACACGGGAAACAAAATTACTATGCGAATGTGTATGCGTGTTGTGTGCGTGCGTGTGCAAAACAGGGTGAGTATGTATATATTGACAAAGCATACGCGTTAAAGATAAATCATTTAGATCGCCTTGGTATGTACTGATACATAACGTCTCAGATAACGTATTAGTGTGTGAAGATCTTCTGGTAAACTTTGTTATTGTGTCACATAATAAAGTATGTAACAACTGTTATGTAATAACCGACAAGGTAAGTGTAAAGTATATACTTCCTTCTCTTACACAGTGACTTTTGTCACTTGACATATTTTTGAACATAGAGTATCGCAACAGTTCAACAAAGAATTGACAACCGAAAGTTCTTTAGTCTTTAACAATGACATAAAATTTGTAAATAAAATTTTAATAAACTATAATACAATTAAAAACTTTGTACAATATTCACTGAAAATTGAGGCCGAAAACTTTTACTACCACCGGTATGATCGCCTGTCGGTGTGATCTATCTGTCCTCTCTTTTATTACTCTCGTTTCTCTCTCACTCATAACGTCGCACGTGGACAAAGATTTATATTCACGAAGGTATAGATGTTTTCAACTTATGTCCACTTTTTTATCGTTTGATAAACAGAATACAGATATACATGTTTATAGTTATAACCAGAACACGGTTGTGCCGTCAATGCACGAATTCTCTTCTCCACCGTGCATCCTAAGCGCTTTCGACTCTGGACTATCCATTCTTGTAATTGATTCGTATACGATGATGAAATCTGCTCCATTTACCAAACGCGAATGCGCTTTTCTTGGACTTAGCGCAACTAAATGCGGTTTAAGTAAACCGCGCGGTAAAAACAAAACATTTAAGAAGTTAGGAGATCATGTTTTGTTGTTTAGCTAGCAACGATCATAGCTTTCCTTCTTCACCTTTCGTGATTGTTTCGGCCAGCGTCACTGTGAATTGGACCGAAGAAATATTTCTGAGATCAAACGGGGAATGATTGTGGGATACTGGCTGTCCGGTACCCCACTGCAGGACATCGCGGAGGACGTCGGTTGTTCGGTGAGGACGATCCGGAAATGAATCTATAAGTTTCTGGAGGGAGGTGAATTCGCTCTGGGTAGCCATCAGCTGGCGGACAGCGGGCGGCCGAAGAAGACCTCTCCGGAACAAGACAACCAAATCGTGCGGTATATAAGTGCAAACCCATTCAGCAGCGCCCGTGAAGCGGCGGGCGCTCTGGGATTGCCAATTTCTCAGGAAACATTGCGGAAGCGGCTGCACGGGGCAAATGTTTCTTCTTATCGCCTCGCAAGAAAGATTCCTCTCACGCAAAAACATAGGGAGGATCGGGTCGCTTTCTCGCTGCAGGAATTGACAACCTCCGACGTTAAATGGGCAACCACTGTATGGCTGGACGAAAAAGTTTTCTGCTCCGGAGAGGACTGGCAATTTCGAGTGTAGCGTGGTGTAGCGTCGGCAGGGTTGCCGGCTAGATCCACGATATGTCGTTCCAGCGGGTCGCAGTGGTCGCATCACGTGCGGGATGTGGGGCTGGGTCACTGTTGCTGGTCCCGGCGAACTAGTTGAAGTTTCACCGCGCATGAATTTTGGCGGAATATATCCGCTTGCTGGAGGACGTCCTCTGGAACGTCTTGTTTCCGACTGGTCGAGCGGTATATTCCACAGAAGACGTGCCGGTGCTTTGGCTAGTTCAGGAGAATAACCCAGTCCGCACGTCATACGCTGTGAAGGAATGGTTCGCGGCCCATGCGGAATGGCAAGCCCTGGACTGGCCGACAAAGTCTCCGGACTTAAACATCATTGAAAATGTCTGGGCTGGAATGTGCCGGTGTTGGCAGTCCAGACAGGCCAGGTCCAAGGCCGCTCTCCTAAAACGCGCCAGAATCGTATGGAGGGACCTCAGGGGGAATTCACCTTTCTTCAGAAATTTAAAGCAGCCCATTGCAACCTGTCTGAACCAGACAATCGACTGTCACGTGTGCTTGGGGGTACTGGACGGACTACCAGTCACCCCAGTGATTATAGCCCAGGAGGTGTTGGTCCAGGCTATAGGTGTGCAGGATATTTACAAATTATACGCAAGTATAACGAGTATCAGAAACGTGACGGATATGTGAAACATATTGCACTAGTTGATATAAATGTATTATTCAGGCTATAACTAAATTTCCCTAATTTCTCCCTTACAGATGTTCGTGCGAATCAGGGCCGTTGAAAATCGGCACCCCGCTCCGCGCTTGCGTTAGAACGCATGCCGTAACAATAACTCCAAGAAGAACGCGTTCGCGTATGATAAAAAGAGCAGATTGGTCTAAGAAGTATGGTTGAACCAGGAAGAGTCAAATCGTCCTTCATGGTAGTATTCCTTCAAGTTCGAAACGTTTCTCACTTTGTTATTACGTCTGGTAATAATTACATTTCTCTAAATTTCCCTCATACAGGTCCTCGTGCGGGTCAGGATTGTTGAATATCGAAGAAAAGTTCAAGAAAAGCGCGATCGCGTTGGGTAAAAAGAGCAGATTTCGACATAGTATACGAATCAATTACAAGTATGGATTTGTCAGAGTGGAAAACGCTTAAGAAGCACGGTGAAGCAGAGAATTCATGCATTGACGGTACAACCGTCTTCTGGCTATAACTATAAATATGCCTGTCTGTGTTTTGTTTGTTCAACGATAAAAAAGTAGACTTAAGTGTAACATATGTATACCTTCGTGAATATAAATCTTTGTTTAACAATATGCAGGACTTTCTCAGTATACAATTTCACGGTATACGTCTCTCCCATTCTTTCTTATGCGCCCTCCCGCTTGCGAAGCACATTTTCGAATTTTCGGCCAATAGGTATCCCTCTCTTTGTTTTTCTCGGAGCGTTACTCTCGCACTCACAGATGTAAGATTAGAGCCTCACCGACGATCTCTGTACATACGCATGTGACTGCATGCGACCGTTGCTCATTCGCAACCTCGCACCTTCTCGCCACGTGCCTGGATGGTGCGAGCGGGACGGACCATCCGAAGAAAAAGGAAGACATACATGTACCGCGATGTTGTCAACGTGCGACGTCATGACCGGTCATAAGGGCCATCACGTCCTTGTCGCGTGTCGCGGCGGTACGCGACAGTCGAGTTCTACAGGCGTATGTGGGAAACCACGCACTAGGCGATTCCCTGTCGCGTGTCGCCGCGATTTTACTCCGAAAGCGAACCATTCTGGCAATGGATTTCGACGTAAAACATTAGTTTTTGCGCTAGAAAACCGTCTATCATTATGGAACATGAAAGTGAACCGTACACTGATCGAATCTTACGATATTAAATGAAAAAAAAAATTTTCTTGAATTTTTTTTTTCTGTATCTTTGTATTCGACGTTTACGGTGTCTTTTCTTCGTCAATTCATGTAAGTGCAAATGCTTACAGCACCTTCCACTGACACTTTAATTTTAAAACTAAGCTTGGGAAACGATATATTCAAGAATCGCGGCGGCAGTCGCGTTGAGTGTCGCGCGTGCAAAATCGCTGTCGCGTGTTGCGTGCCGCCGCGACACGTGACAAGGAATCGCCTAGTGCGCGATGGCCCTAACTGACAATGAGAGAGAAACGAGGGTAACAAAAGAGAGAACAGATCAATCACACTGACAAACGATCGTACTGGTAGTAGTACACATATCGGGCCTCCATTTTTCGCTGAATATTGTATGTATTAATACAATACAATGAATCTTTTCCGTGGTCGGTTTCCAACAAATTGGGAACCCCTGTTGGGGAAAATTATTTGCACATCCAGAGAATGTAAATGTAATAAAAATCGAAGGACTTGGTACCTTTTGTTAAAGATTGAGGTCATCGATATCTTTGTACATAATTTGAGGAATGTTTTTATTACTGGTACGATGGTAATTCGCTGAAGTGAAAGGGATATGCTTGTACCATCTGTCGTTAATACACTTTGTTATTACCATGTATTTATTGTCTGCTATCACATGATGAATATAAATACGATAGCGATGACACGTCCATCTGTAAGTGATTGATGATTTTCTTTTTTGAAGTGCTTCGTATAGAATTTAGAGTTGGTTCTTACTTTCCACTGGATTTGCGAAACAGAAGCACGCGCGCCTTGTGCTCGTTTCTAAAATGTAAGTCCCCCTTTTAATATTTTTGAACTTAATTTACAAACGGTCGTATAATTCGTAATAATGTGATACAAGAGGGAAAATTTGAACCACGTATGTTAAATTCCTTAATTTGAGCATGATACTTTATATATAATACTATTTAATTAGGCAAATACCTTAAGTTTAAAAATAAGGTTAATTTATTGTTTTGTATCTCAATCCTTCAAGAATCTAATGCTCGTGCTGATACGGTTCAACAATTTTGAAATGACACAATAAAAAAATTTACGATTTAAGTATTGTTTACTCAAAATCTGGAATCATTTTTACAAGCACATCACATGTTTTTATCATAATTGACATCAGTACAGTCAAGAGTTTTGAGAAATGTTATATAATGTGTGCTGCATTATCAAAATAAAGCAATTGATTTATATATAATTCATTGAAGTTAACAATATGGTTTAAGACATTTAATTGTTGGATATCTGTAAATGTATGTCATTGGAATAATTGTTTATATATTGTGTAGTTCTTCAATTTATTGTTACAGATACGTAATTCAAGGTAATGAGATCCTAGAATTTAGTCAGAATAGCTCTTCAAATCTCAACTTGTACAAAATCCGTTATTTGTTAATAATCGTCAGCAGTATGGACAAACATGAAGCATTATTGCAAGTGCATTTAGAAAGGCCTCTTTACGAACAAGAAGCATTAAATGAAGATTATCAGTACGAGAAGCCAATTATATCTGGTATGTTAGCATTAATTACCTGTAACGATAACCAAATATAGTTTGTAAAAAAGATTCATGATGTTAATTATTGTTCGCAGCATTCCAAAATGTAGTAAGTGCCTTTAAATCTAAAAACTGGAGATCTTGTTTAGCTTCTACAGTTCCAGCAGTGGGCTGGCTGAGAAAATATAAGTGGAAAGAAAGTATATTGTCTGATATTATTTCTGGTTTAACTGTAGCAATTATGCATATTCCTCAAGGGATGGCATATGCAATATTGGGACATGTACCACCAGTCGTTGGCATATATATGGCATTCTTCCCTGTTCTCGTGTACTTCTTATTCGGCACATCCAAACACGTGTCCATGGGTAAGAAATATTTTGAGATTTAAATTGAATACCTCCATTACCGCAACAGAGAACTAAAACGTTTTATAATGTCTTGTGGTAAAAAAGGTATCTCGTATACAATTAATAAAAGTGTGAAATACTACTTCTATTACAGAAGAGTTAAACATAACTCCTTGTAATAAGAATTTATTAGACAAGCTAGAACAATGAAACGTTATTGGCACCCATCAGGAACTTTTGCTGTGGTTTGTTTGATGACTGGAAAATCTGTGATGACTTACTCAATACCATACGAGAATACAAGCGCAAACGCTACAGCTATAATGTCCGACAATTCTGAACTACCTTTGTATACGTATACACCTGTGCAAGTAGCAACAGCAGTCACATTAATGGTCGGAGTATTCCAGGTAATTTTTCATTAATTTTGCTCACCATCTTATGTAGATTACTTTGATATTGCATAAAACAAACTGACACTCTAAATGCCTTACAGATAGTAATGTACATATTTCGATTGGGAATCATAAGCACATTACTAAGCGAAACGTTAGTGAACAGTTTCACAACTGGAGCGGCAATGTATGTTTTAATATCTCAGATCAAAGATCTCTTAGGTCTGGAATTACCAAGGCAAAAGGGATACTTCAAACTCGTACTTGTATGTATTAATTTTTATGATATCTTATTTAAAAAGTTTGTCCTACGATTAAGATCAATACGACAATTTCAGACAATGGTAGATGTAGGTAAAGAAATACAAAACACAAACTTAGCTGCTTTAACGGTATCGATAATAACGATCGTTATTCTTACTTTCAACAATGAAATTCTGAAGGTATGTTTGCCACATTTTGATTGTACATATACCCAAACAAAAATTTAATAAAGCAATTTAATATTAGCCATGGGCAAGCAGAAAATGCAGTATTCCAATACCAATCGAGCTAATGGCAGTTATAACTGGAACGTTGATTTCAAAGTACTGTGATTTAGGCGTTAATTATAATGTTCAAGCTGTAGGTCATATTCCCACAGGGTATGTATAAATATTTATTTCAATCTTTCTTTATCAACACAGTTAACTCCTATTGAATTTTAAGGTTTAATGATCAACAGACTTCCAGCGCCAGAAATACCGACGTTTGAGTTGTTACATTTGGTAGCAGTGGATAGCATCGCTATAACTATGGTCTCTTACACAATTACCATATCGATGGCTTTAATTTTCGCGCAAAAGCTTAACTACGAAATCAACTCGAACCAAGAACTTCTTGCTATGGTAACGAATAATCTTTATTCCATGATTAATAAGTTTTTTATGAGCGCATTTAAAAAAAAAGAATTCCTTTGATTAAAGAATAATGTTATTACAAATATATATTGTTATGTTATTATGTTTACTGTATGTTGCGTTTGTTTTACAAATTTCAGGGCTTTAGTAATATCGTGGGTTCTTGCTTTTCTTGTATGCCAGTATCAGCATCATTAAGCAGATCCTTGATACAACAAACTGTAGGTGGCCGTACCCAAATAGCGAGCGTTGTATCTTGTTTAATATTGCTTAGCATTCTTTTGTGGATTGGTCCGTTCTTCGAGCCTTTACCGCGATGTGTTCTAGCATCGATCATTGTTGTAAGTGCTGGATAATAAAATTGCATTATAAACTAGTACTTATACGACAACTGATTGTCATATTGAACTGTTTTGCATTTAGGTCGCTCTGAAGGGAATGTTTCAGCAGGCTAACCAACTTGTCAAGTTTTGGAAATTGAATAAGTACGACGCATTGATTTGGATTGTGACTTTCTTGACCGTTGTATTAGTGAATATCGATGTTGGTTTATTGGTGGGATTAGTCCTCTCGCTCGTAATCATTTTAGTGCAGAGCATTCGACCTTACACGTGCTTATTGGGGCACATACCAAACACGGACTTATACTTAGATTTGAGCAGATACAAAGCGGTAAGTGGTTATTAATATATAATATATTTTGTATGACACAAGTACGATATATCTACGCGTTTTGCAGGCGATGGGGATTGAAGGATTACAAATATTCCACTACTGTGGAACTTTGAACTTTGCCAACAGTAATTACTTTAAGTCGCAATTGTACAAATTAGTCGGCGTAAACCCGCAACGAGTGCTTAAGCGTAGAACAAAATTAGGACAAAAGGGTATTTACGTAGATACTCAGGATTCTGAAGATAAACAGAACTTACGATGTGTAATTATGGATATGAGTGCGTTAAGTTATATTGACTCCAGTAGCGTTAACGTATTACGTTCAGTAGTAACAGAATTCCATGCGATTGATGTCCAATTTTATCTGGCAAATTGTACAAGTCCCACTTTCGAAACGATAAAAAAATGTGATTTATATACATACGGTAAACTATCTTTTAAAATTTTCGCAACGATACAGGACGCCGTCACTTATTCTGAGAATGAACATCACTCGCGGTAATACCCGCCGAGATTCTTAAAATATTATACTCACAGCCGTATTTTTTTATCGGTACACGTACATGCAAATGAAACTTTTATTTTTGAACTAGCAATGTGATATCGTTCCAAGCTGTTTTACCAACACCGTGAACATAGAGTAGAGTTGTAAGATTTCTTCGCGAGACTTTCACTTTACGTTAGTACTTATGTTGATAGCACTTTAGTACTTAGAACTTAGCGTTTTGTTAGGTGGTATTTGAGTTTGACACAGCTACGCAAACATGACAATGAGATTTATAACTTTTCTCTTTTCCAAAAATAGAAACATTTCCTGAGTCTTATAGATATCAGGGTTACTGTATTTTCGTAATAGAACTTCTTGACATGTAAAAAGAGAGCTGTAAAAGACATGGCCAGTAATAGTACTTGCATACATATACATACGACTTAATTTAATATGTACTAAGGACAATTATAAGATTCTCGTGTGCCAATTCCTCTGAAGAAAGCTCCATTACATAGCACTGCATAATTATGTAAGAACTGTACATATGCACGGAACGTACATGCTCCAGTTTCAGACAGATAAATCGAATTGTGATATTGTCTACTGTATTCAAAATATATTTTTTTGCTCGTTGAATACTTTAATTGTATAACAGACGGTTTTAATAAAGTTTAAACATAACAACGAGGTGCTGCTTCAGACTTTTATAAATAAGGTGACTGGGGAAAAAAATATAAATCATGGATTAGTCGAGCAATCACAGACCATTTATTTACAGTGATTACTCTATATACAGAGCAACAGTTTTAAGTTACGATAAGTAACTCACTGTCACTATTAACTTTTTATCAATGTGCTAATCATTATAAGAATCGCAGAATTCATTACAGAAAACTGTGATCATATTTGTAGCACAATGTTACTTCCTCTATTTTCGCGGGCAGTGATCCCTGCACTGATGTGTGTGTGTGTAATTGCAGAATAAATACTCAAAAATGAATAGCGAAACATTGTTCGACAATGTAAGAAAGTAATTTAATTGGTCTACGCTTTCTCCTCTAACTGCGATCAATTCATGATCCAATTGAAAACGTTTACGACGCACGATGATTAAGCCACTCCGTACTTCTTTTTAAGGGATTCTGGCATGTCTGGTGGTGGTGGGCGGGGCATGCGAAGCCAAACTTTCACGGCGTCGTAAATAAACCACTGTGCTGCTGTTAGGGTACCAATCATAACAATTCTGGGTCCAAGACCCTTCCATACACCGGCAAAGCCAAGTTTCCGTAGAACATCTCCAGCCGATGCACCCTTCTCTTGATTCAATTTCGATACAACCTGTATGATAATTACACGATTAAAATCAGACCAACACTAGAGTATCAAAATAAACAAAACAACAACCAAATGTAATTGTAGTTATAATCATCCGGAGATGACCATAATATCAAAAGTGGACAGTGGAAGTCTGAAATACATAACACTAATATCATGCGAAAGGTACGTACGGAGTCTGCAGGATGAGATACAACAGCACAAAATACACCAGCAATGTATCCAGCCGCGAAGGTGACTACCAATTGTTCGCCCTTTGTGCACTCTATTCTTGGCTTAGGAACTACATACTTATACAGCAGCTCAAGAGTGCGCTCAAAGCAAGCAAACTTCATCATTGTGTATGGAATTTGACGGAGCCACAAGGGTACCAGCCCTCTGTAGAAACAACCCATGCCTTCTTCCGCGTACATTTTCGGGAATGCTTGTCTTAAAGTATTCGCATATCCTGGCATAGTTTGAATTCTCACCTATAAGAAAGGGAAAGGTAGAAATATAAGAAGCAAAATAATTCTTGTTAGTTTTGGCTGTAGATCCTAGGATTGCATAATCAATAAGACAGTAATATCTGTAACTTTCTTTAAAATCCTAAAAGGGATGGCATTTATCTAATTCCTCTCTTTTATGTGGAGTTAAAGGAGTTATTAATGGGTGCAAATATAAAAAGAAATTACTTTGGCAGCCTCGAAAGGAGCTAAACCAATGTCAGCAAAGAATTCGGCCGATGCTGAAGAAACTAGGTACAAAGATGTTCTGTATTCGTACGACAGCTCTTCACCAGCAAGAGCAGAGTAATATACTTTGAAGACTTCGTAAAGACCAAATTTGAACATTCCCTGCATGGAATAACCAAAGAACGTTGGAGCCCAGCCTTTCGCTAAACCTCGACCACCATCTTCAGCCAAAGTCACCTATAACATAGAGTTTACACAAATGTCAGATTTCCTCTTAAGGGTTTAAATACTATAAAAAAGAAAAACTAATTTTTTGCTTACTCGAAAACCATTGAACACGGATTTGTATTTTTCGGGATTTACTTGGATTCGACATTTTACCAAATCCAAAGGAGTGACCATTGTGTGAGTGATACCACATGACAAAATACCTCCTAGACCACATAGCATAAAGTACTTGTTCGATCCAAATTCGCAACTATCTGCACATATAAAAACCATTCTTTAGTCAATACACATAAAATAATATAAGGCTTCTAATTCCAGAGCTTATTGGATAATTTACAAACACATATAGAAAAGTTGGATTACTGCAAAGATTTAAAACCACCGTTTATATAACTCAAAAACATTCCAGATTTCTATCATGGACATGAAATATAATACTCAATCTGTAGAAAGACTTTTCTTAAATATTATCACAACTTTAATCATCGATCAAAATGCTTTCTGAAGTTTCTGTGAAAGAAGTTTGATGTAAAAAATATATTTGCAAATTGCAGAACTAAGAGAATCAAAATGGTTGACAGTTTAAAAAAGAATCAGGCATTCCTCAATCTATCGATCGGTGAAAAGAAAAAACTAATAAGGTAAGTTGCGTTAATTTTTTGGTCAATTCACCGATCATTAAATAGTGCACTCGACATTGATCAGCTGTCAGTGGGACAATGCGTGCGGAATTCGAATCTGGCAGAACTTCAAACTTATCTTGAACGAACTTGCTAGCTTGCCCTAATTCAATTATAAACCTCTCGAGTACGTTAGAGAATCTTTTATTGGTTTCTCGGTCGCGGTCACAGTACCAAGGTACTGTTGTCTATTTATTTTTATTCGAATGTCAACCAAGGCTACGAAAGCGACATCCGCACGCGCGTTTTCGACAAAATGGCTGCTCCTTATGCAACCTTTTGCCATGAAGAATGGTCAAAGCTAGATACACATTTGCTAAGTTATATCAAATGAACATCTATGTAAATATCACTCATCGTTCACCAGCGAGAAACTCGTGACATTATATGGTGATGCATACTTAAGGATACCGAAATATGTTCCTGACATTCGATGTATATTACATATATGGAACGCCCATGCGGGAAGATCTTTATGTTCGTTATGTAATTTATTTATTTATATTACTGGAAACTTGCGGATTAAATGCACAGCGCAAATGAAAGTGACGTTAAGTCTGTTTTAAAACCAATGTTATTTCAGAAATATAGAAAGGGAGAAATGCAAGTGATCTATCGTGACCGTGTGAAAATTTCTGAAATTGCTAACGATATAGACTTATAAGTCATATTTAAGATTATGTAACCATGTTCACTTTGGTAGAAAAACGTAAGAATTTGAATTTATTGTTTTCAACAAAGATTTTCGAACGTCTCCTTGACAGGCAGGTGTCGATCGTGAATTTGACTAGTTACGTATACTTATGTCCGTGAAGTAATAATTAGGGGAAACTATTCAAATCGGTGCAAACGAAACGATGTGATTATGTATGAGAATTATTTGAAAATTACTGACCGCCCGCAGCAACGGAAGCAGCAGAAATTTGACGGTCTTTGACGAGCTGCTGCGTAAGCTCATTTTGCCCCTGACATTTGACCGTTCCGAAAGGTGATCCGAACGGATTTGCTTTGACTACTTCCAGCATCGAGGACCACATCCTGTCTCTGAGATTTTCACTTCACCTGTATAAACCACCAGTTAATCAATGACAATTTCGAATATATCTAATAAGTACGGTAAAATAATCCAGTTTCTACGAAACCTTCAGAGGTACGACTCTCGGCTCCGCGGTGTCGGAAAAGAGTGGCAGAGAACAGAGGAGCAGAAACCGTCTAATGACACGAACCTCTGATCTTAATTCTATAGATGGAATACCAACGGGATCATTTTGGTTTGACGGATTACCTTTATATACCTAGAGTCCTGAATATCAGAGAAGCGACACTGACGGCGCGCTTGCTGATTGGCTGACCGCGGCACCAATCAAAACCGCGGGTTCAGTATCCACAGCTGCCTTGATGAGTACGTGTGTGTAGAGCCCGGCATTCAGGACCCTACACGTGTGCAAAGCAACAGGACTCTGATATAGAGTCCTAGATTACTCAGTAACTCTACTTTAAAAGCAATGTATTACATCAGGTTAGCTGAATAAAAAACATTAATATATTTCATTAATATATTAATATTGGTGGTGGCAAACAATCGATAGTACTATCGCACCAACGATTGTTTTTTTACTATTGATAGCTCAGATGGCGCTGTCAACAGTCAACATGGCGCACTCATATTTAAAAATATGTTATGAAAATAGCGTATGCCTATGAATTGTGGGTTAATTCTGCCGTTATCTGACAAAAATACAGTTATGTAAATACATCACTAATTGTCTTTTAACTGAATATATATACCAGTATTATAATTTGTTAATTTTTGATAAACGCAAAGGAATATTCAGTAATACAGAAAAAGATGCAAGATATAAAACAGTATTCGTTGACAAACCTAAAGCCTTTTTCCTATCATGTATATAAATTAAACGTTGACTATTTTATTTCACAGATGCAGATACACGATAATCCATGGATATTCCAAAATTAACTGTCAGCGCTGAAGTAATGCAATCCATCCACAAAAACATTATCCGTATCCAGAACAGCCGCATCAGCACGACATACAGCATTTACCGTTGAAGCAACAGAGCGCACAGACCGCATCACCAGACAATATCGCTTTCACTTCCACCGTCCAGTGAATCTATAATTTATATGTCTCAAACTTTAGTTTGTCCTAATTCAAGCTACTTTTAATTAAGCTACTCTAGTTACTAAATTATCTAGTATTTAGTTTTTTATTTCCTACTTCTTGCAACGTATTGTTAAAGTTGTATCTTTGTACGATTATGACAATAAACGACGTATTAAAAATGAATTTCACTGCGTTAATGTTGAAGTCTTTCCTCCTGCCCTGACTTTGATGTCAAAGTCGAATTTGCTGCGATGTCGAAAATTCGATTTTGTAACAGGAGAACATGACTAGGAAGGAGGTATCCGGATTTCGTGCCACCTCTTTCAATATCATGTTCGCCTGGTACAAAATTTCAAATTTCGCAAAAATTCTCAGGAATCCAGAAAATTCCAAAAACTCGATTTCCTAACAGGAGAACATGATGCGAAAGGAGGTATCCGGATTTCGTGCCACCTCTTTTGATATCATGTTCGCCTGGTACAAAATTTAAGTTTTCCAAAAATTCTTAAATTTTTTCCTGATTTCTCAGATTGTAAAAAGGGCTGAGTGTTAAGGACGATTAAGGCAAGGACTAAGGACTGTGGCTAAAAAACTTTTTTTAAATAACAAGGACGGTAGTTGACGAAGGTGGAGGGGCGAAGAAAAACGAAGAAACCATTGAAACTTTGTATTAAATAAACAATTTATTGCATAATAAACATATTATTACAATGATAATGTCGTTTAATACAAATTTGTTTATATTGATTACGATAATTCAAATAATATTTTATGTTACGAGTTGAACAGTAGATTAAATCGTAGTTAACAGAATTAAGTCAATGTTGTGTTGTATCAATGTTGTTTTATCACACGTCGTGCGCCCGGCCTTAATCCGTGCCTCCAGATTGTGTGAACGAAATAGGTTATCGAATAAAAAGTGCTCTGATGACTGCGTTCTTCATTGATAGGAGACACTAGGGTCCTGAATATCAGAGAACCGATAACTGTACCCCCACCATGGTTTCAATAGAGCCCACAGCTGATCCCTTGTGCAGACTAAAGTCCTGTGCAAATTAATACCTTGTGCGATAGGAATTTACCTCTAGGGACGGTTATGAGAGCTAACGCTTGTTACGCGAGTTGTAGGCGGCGACACAATAGGTCTGCACCATCTGCAATTTTCAATTGTATGTACGATTAGTGCAAATTGTATTAATAATATAACAATATAAACCTGGATATAGCTAGTTGCAAATGTTTGTTTGTTCTTTGCTAGTGGCTGAGAGACTAATCCTGATGTTTGATAGAAATTCATCAATTAACATAAACTAAACACTTTTAGACTAATTGACGAACAATAATTCGCTGGTGATTGACAGACTTTGATTACGAAGAAAATTGTAACAGTTTCCTCTTAATCATAATAAACTCTGTTAATTAGGTAGGTTCGCATAAGGAGATATTAGCTACATAAATGTCAAATACGTTCATTACCAAACAAGTCCATTAGAAACAACTAAAAATCACAAGTCTTGTTTTTCGTAAAAGAAAAATCTAGAATGACCAAAATGATTAGCCAGCATGTTTCTATGTTGTTTGTATATCAAGGGAAATATTTGAATGAAGTCGTCATATTAAAAAAATTATCTAAAAAAAAACTATAAACAAGTCGAGAGATGACCTGACAAAAAAAATACGTTATACCTCCGTTCATTGTTCGTATGTTACAGTCATACAATTCACCAGAATACGTTTATTCAGTTCGTATCGTTACGAAAAAGCTGAGGTATCGTAAACGCATAAATTCAACATATATAGAAAATTAAAATATTATACGTTAATGAAAGTTAAAGAACATTAAAAGGGTTTAACCATTGAACGCATCATTCACCCACATTTATGGTGAATGTGCTAACAATTTGCTAACACAATTCTACTGAATTCTACTAATCAGACAAAAACAGCGGCCATGTTGCCGGTACGGCTTATTCAGGCTTATTGTAACTGATTGGAACCACGGTATAGAACCTTCCATTGTTGTCAGTCTCGAAGGATTCAAATCGCGAGACTTAACGTTGTAATTCCTTCTTTGTTTGTTCGACTAGGCCCAACTAGGCCCGCCCTATAACTGTGTTATTTATACGAAGAAAAACGTGCATCGATTTCTATTTAACACGTACATCTCAGCAATCCATCAATTAATTTCAGTAAATCGGAAGAGAATGGCGTATTACCGATCGGATGGACCAGTGAAAAGTGCTGCGATGAATGATAGGTAGGAATTACAAAATCATTAACGAGACGCGAATGTAAGTGTCCTTCTCTAAAAGTGAATGAACTTCTTTTATTTCGTAAATTTCTACTTTGCGTATTCTTTATACTCGCGTGATCGCTACAAACTACGTACTGTACTTACCGCAACAGGTCTATTTTTCGTAGTGTTACATTGGTTGATTCTTCCCTTTGGGCGAAATAATAATTGAATGTAACTGTCTCAGATATCTTTTTTGCTTTTGGGGAAATTAAATGATATTTCACATAGTCCGTTATAATTATATTGATTTTGTTTTATACATTTGTAATTTTAATTCTGTTACAATATAGTTCTGTTGAAGAATTCACGCTGTATGCCAAAAACTTACCCGAGGAATTAAACGAGGTATGTAACAGGTATTATTACAATTAATAACTATTTTTTATTGCATGATGATTTTACAATATTGTACACTAGGATTTAGAAATCATTTTACCATCTCTGTGTGGTGCGCTAACATTTTTTCCTTACATCTGTACCATGGATTCCAATTAACCAATTTAAATTTCATGACCATTAAAACTATGCGAAGACATTAATCAACTTTGACTGTTATTTCTACCAAAAAATATTGTTTCTTTATCAATTATTTAACATGAAACTATTTTATATCGGCGTTGTTCGAGAATCAAACAAAATTTTTTATGATATCTAAGGATGGCATCAAAGAAATTTTCAAACACTATGGGACAATCAATGGATATTTTCATCGACCAAATGCTAATTGGGCATACATTACTTATGCCACTTATGGTGAGGCAGAAGCTGCTATAAAAGATTTAAACAATACTCCTCCATTACGTTTGCAAGTGTCATTTTCTAAAGACAAACAAAAAGTACAAAGAGCACCATTTGGAAACACAAATGCAGCAGTACCTATTAATGTACAACATGAAAAATACATTGAAACAAATGCCGTGCCTCCATGTGTATCAAAGTACGTATTTCAATATTGCAAAATATACACATACATGCATTGTATAAGCTACCCATGTTACTATTCATAAAATTTATTTACTTGTTCCATTGAAGATATGTAGTAAACCATAACATTTACTAGAATGTTTTTTGTATTGTCTCTTGGTAGAATATCGTCTATTTTGCTTAATTATAATTTAAAACGTAAAATGTCACTTATAGTATTACCAATTTTCTTGAAAGACAATAACATATTTTGATACAGTGTACGTGTAAATGGACAGAGGAACCTTATAGAAGTGTTCAAAAAGACAATGCCAAGTTCAACATTTGAGGCAAATAATTATACGGCAGACAGTGATTTATTATATCCGTATTCCTCCGATCAACATACGTATAATCCATATGAAGATGCAGATGATCATGGAAGTACCAATACTCTGTGGACAAGGTATTGTTTAAAACATTTTAATTTAACAGATGTCATAGAATCATAATGGATACCAGTTGCTATTGTATGTGTTAGAGGCCAATTAACTCTTACTAAAGATGGTAAAAGGCACATTTCACTTGGAAGAGGCTATACGTTGTATGAGATTCCACAGTCAGATCCTAAACTTCATGAGCAACTTAGCAAGGTGTATGAAAAACGATGTGCTGTAAGTATCAATATTATAGTCGCAAAATACAAGTCGATTTTTAATGATTTCTTGTATCTATATTTTGTTATGTTTTATAGGGTTTATATGAGTATGGTAAAGATAACTTAGAGCATGCAATTGGAAAGTGTTTGAGGTGTTCCAAAGTAACAAAGTTTATGTGTAAAAGATGCCATGGATTTTATTGTAGCCCTACGTGTCAGGCAAATGATTGGCCAACACATAAGACTGAATGTCAACCGATTCCGTTAGTATTATGCAGCAATTGAAATTTGGTTTTTTGTAATATACGTATTTGCTTTGAATATATTGGCATATATTTACTCTACAGAGATTTAGTAACAGCAATAAATTGTATGTCTCTATCGGAACCAAAAATGGAAGAACAAACATCGCCTCGATGCGAACCTATTGCTCAGATGCCTCTTCGACGTCCAAAGAAAAATGAACATACAACTATTGTTAGTAATAACCATCATAGTTCAAAAGAGGCAAATAATGTTGTTCATTTACCTATAGGAGCTTGTAAAGAGACTATTAATACTAGCCCATCGAAATTTTCTGGCCTAAATGCTCTTAAACAAAATCAGTATTCTCCAAAAAAAAATATAAAAGAAAATGTGACTAATAATATAGATAAGCAAGCTAGTTCTGGTGTGAGCAGAAATGACATTGTTGTTGAGGTGAAAGTGGATAACAAAACCAGTATTCCAGAAAATAAGAATCATGGTGGTGTTTCAATGCATGATAAGTCAAATATATCAGTTGGTAAAAAATCAGATAATGTCGAGGGTACCATAAAAAAGAGGCCCAATCTTAGTGCTAACGATGCAACGAAAATGGAACAAGATATCGCTTTTGAAAAACACAGATTTCTATCTGAAACTGAATACAAGGATGTCAAAATTATTGTAAAGGCAGATGAATGCGAGTATTTTGTCCAGAACCTGGAGAACGATGACAATCTCACGGTGCTGATGTTAGAGTTACAAAGCGAAGCTGAGACTTCTGCTAAAGTGAAACCAGTTCAGGGTAACGTTTATGCTGTACAATGCGAAGGTCTGTGGCACAGAGCTCTAGTTAAATCCTTAACTCCTTTGACGGTCCAGTACATAGATTATGGTAATGACGAGATTATAAAAACAGATGATTTTCGAAATATTGACAAGATGAAACACATTCCGAAATTCGCCAGAAAAATCCGATTATCACGGAAAGCGAGTAAGAATTGTAAAGATCTTGCGTTTGAAGACACATTATCGGTGAAACTGGTATCGGTTGATTCTTCTGGTGTGCTCAATATAGAAGTACGAGGTGAACATGATTCCCCTATTTCAAAACCAAGTAGTACTTCTGATACTCCAGCCACACCTGCTGTACAAGCTACAATAAAACCTCCTGTGAAAGAGAAAGCGTCGAATCTAGTACCTGATTTAAAAAATGTGATAAGTACTATGTGTAACGATGAAGGTGGCATCTTAGAAGTTCACGCGGAATTAAGTAATAACGTTTACGCCGTTACACTATTGCCAATCAGATCAGTGCCAGATTACGAAAAATTGTTGAACGAACTGCACGTCACATGTGTAGAATTGATTAAAACTTCGAAATACAAGTAAGTGTCAAGAATAAATATGTTGTACAGGCAACTAAAAATTAAACCATGGTCTATAAAACATCTTTTTCCTTGTTTCCTAAGGCCTCGTGTAGGAGATTTGATATGTGGACGAAGACTTGATGGCGATTGGCTTCGGGGTTATATCTTAGGCACTGAGACTCCTCTAAAAATGGCCATTATTGATGAAGGAAGGGTAATGCCAATCGACGCTAGTCTCCCATGCCCTGAACAATATTCAAAAATCACTGCATTCGGCGCCACTTGCAAAATACTGAACGCTGAACATAAATTAACAGTAAGCTCTATTGTGCAACTGTGTTATAAAATATTTGTCGTATTTTATCCATTTCTAATAATATGGTATGCATTGCCAGGCATCGGATCAATGTAACTTTAAAGTAATCGCATCCAAACATGATCAAGAATTGCACGAGGTCGAAATAGAAATTACAAAAGATGACACGAAAGTGAAAGCCTTACTAAAGTCTTGGCAACCGGTGCCCGAACAAAAGGGAGTACAAATCGCTGAACTGAAAAGTGGAACTGACGTATGAGCATTACTTTTAATTCGATTTATTATAGATACCCACGCAATATTTAACATTGCTTTGATCTATGAAACTTTACCGTGGCGTCCTATAAATGTTACTAGGTTTGTGTATGATGGTGTGTGTTTCTAGGTATGCTTAACCGCTTTTCGCAGCCATAATTTGTTATATGCTCAGTCACTGGATTCCGCTGAGGTAGAGCGTTGTAATCGCATTATGCAAACTGTTGCAAAGTCTGCACTTACAGGTATTATATTATATGAGACTGTCAAAGTAAAATTTGATGACTATTTTAACAAAGGGTAGACTAAATAATGTGCTTCCACTACAGCTCCGTTGTTAAGTAAACCACCGGTCATTGGACAAATGGTGATCGCACCTTACATTGATCATAATCATTATCGTGCGATAGTTACAAAAGTACAAGGGGATCACGCGATAATTTCATACGTTGATTTTGGTAATATGGAAATTACGAGCGTAAAGAAACTGAAGGTTCTTCCCGATGAATTAAAAGAGGTTTGTCAAATTTGTGTTTAATTATGCACTACCTTTTAGCGCGTACTTATACGTAACAATGTTCTTGTAGCTTCAATCTTGTACGGCAAAGATCACCTTAAAGGATGTTCCACGGGATGTTGCTATGACGAAAGAAGCTAGTGATTATCTAAGCTATTTAACTGGAAGAGAAATTCCTTTAATATGCACGTTCGATGGTATACCGTCGAAGGATGGTGTAGTCCTCAAGACACGCGGTGGAAAATGCGTCAATGACGAGATAAAAGAAGCACTATTGCAAACTTGGCAGAAAGAAACTGAAGATGGTAATCATATGAAATTATAAAATTTTTTTTGCGATAATATGTAACATCATGTAACACCCCAACGTTCGGTTTCCTGAAATTACGTATACAATTTCTTGCAGATACAATGGTCTACTTAATGCATCATTTGCTCCCTGCCAAATTGGGCAATGCAGGTGATGTCGTTAAAGCAGTTGTATTAAATAACATAAAGGATGGACATATGTATATGATGTGTCCTTTAGATAACGATATGATACAACATGTTTTTGCAAAAATGCCAGAATTGGTAATTTTCTTTAGAGCTTTTGGACCCACGCATGCCCGAAAACTTTGATACACGATGTAAAATTTATGTATATTCGTATTGTAGATCGCAAAGTTCTGCACAACAGCAGAGTATTATATTCCGCGAGAGACAGAACTATGTTTGGTATTCTATGATGATACCGTATGGACTCGCGCTGTTTGCCTTGCTCGTAACTCGACACCTTCCACCAGTTTAGTTTTCCTGGTAGACATAGGAGCTATCGTCACTGTAAATCATACAGATATGCGGCTCATGCCCAAAGATTTTATGACTCCCAATGCACTTGCAAACGCCTGTGAGGTTGTCAGTGAGTATAGCATACGTTATCAATTAGTGAATATGTATTTTCTGATTTTATAAAACATAATGTTCAATGTAACTGTACAGATTTAGCGCCTACTGTCAGCGAAGGAGAATATTCTCCAGAAGTTACGAAAAGAATTTCCGAGTTGGCACAGTTCATGGACACTGTAGATATTAAAATTTTGGAAGCCGACGAGGACGGGGGAATGTACAAGATAGAGATGACAAATATCCATCAGACGCTGGTAGACGAAGGGCTGATACCGACATAGAAAAACCGGATTTATAACTTTTTTTATAAAAATAAAAGAAAGAACACCATCATGTTTTAGTTAACGATGTTTCATATATTGATGTTACGAAAGAAGCTATCTCTGTTTTTTTAAATAATTATTGCGAAGAATGCAACTTCAAAGTATTCAGATTTACATTGGTTTAATTCTTTAAGAGGTCCTTTATATTTTATGTTTATTAAACACTATTCCGTTTTTAGTTTTGCGGATGCTTTTTTTTATAAACAATCATTGTCTAGGTACTTGCTATATTATAGTATAAGAAATAAGGGACAAGTTTCTTATATTATTTTAAATAAACCTGTTTTGAACATTTAACATGATTTCCTTTTATAATGTTCGCTTACCCAACCATGTATATACAATAAAATACATCGGCTAACAAATTAACCACCCTTGTATTACTGCTTTTGGTTTTGCTACTGTTGCAATATACATAATATGAAAGGCTCGGCTGAACAACCAGACAAGCGCCAATTCCGGAAAATTGCTTTTTCGCTGATACGTGTAGGCACGGGACCAATTTAACGTATTTTATGAGTATTACATTAAAATTTCAGTTCAAAATACGTTGGGGCTCGATTTAGGTAAATTAAATTTAGTTTTTATTTGTGGAACAACGTAACACGTATCAGTTCTTTCGTGTATAAACTGCACTGATTATGAGGAGACGAGTAGAACAACGAGCTACGTGTATAATTCAACCTAAACGTACAGAAAACACGACGTAGACTTTAAACACCTTCCCTGTAAAATGCGCGCAGTGGCGGTTGTTTCGTTGCTCGGCCCGAACCAGCCAAACCCTTCATATGTAGACATATGCATTGAATGTCTTTACTTCAAATAAATTCTTTTTTTTTTCCAAAAAAATATTAACATTTGCCACAAGAAACCCGTAATGTATATAAATCCAAAATACGATGCTTGAAAAAGAGATATTGCAAATAACTCAATTTTCCAAGATTTGAATTAATCGTTTTAAATCCCAACCTTCCTTACCACTTTGCAACACCCAACAACACCTAACCTTTCTCAATGTGTCAGTTCCACTTCAGATGACAGATTGCTGTAAGCAACTGTCTACATAAAATAACAAAACGCTTCCAAAGAATTAGAAACAATAAATGATGAATGTTCAAATAAGGCATCCTTACGAGGGTACATTACACAAGTATACAAATGCGATGAAGGGTTGGCAATATCGTTGGTTTATCCTTAGTCCTGACACGGGAGAATTACATTACTTTCTTAGCGAGTCTGAAAAGAATCAACGCCCGAGATGCTCGATATATTTAGCGGGCGCAGTGATTGCACCCAGTGATGAAGATTCTAATACTTTCACAGTCAACTCAGCTACAGGTGAATTAGTTGTAATACGATTTATAAGATAGTGTAATGTTATTTATTATTTACGTTCTTTCAAAGATATAATTATTTCATTATTGTCTTTTTCGTATTTGAAATAATATTTGTATTCTCCGTTCCAGGTGACATGATTAAATTGAGAGCCACCGATGCCCGTGCCCGTCAAGAATGGGTCGATAAGTTACGAGCTGTCACAGAAATGTACACTAGAGCAATAGCAAGCAGCCACCCGCCTTTGCCTCCACGGGAACACTGTCCCAATTCCAACAGAAACCCTGTAGCAAAATTGGAAGTTCTGGACGCATTCGCTAGTTGCCAGGAGCAGTTGAGAAAAGTAGAAAAGCACAATGTTGCCTTAGCACAATCTATTGAAAGTTCGAATTTAAATTTAGATCCTGATTTGTTAGTTCTTAAAGCTATGGCCCACACCACGTTGCACACGTTAAATCAGTGTCTCAATATATTGTACCAGTAGCTTGTTATATTACTGTTATTACTATTGTTACCGTCAGCATTACTACGATTGATCAAAGACTTTCTGATATTAATACTTTTCTTTACATACAGTACATATCCAAACGATCTGATGCATTTTGATTAATTGTTATTGAATACAATTTAAAAGATCAAACTGACAATCCAAATGTATGTTCTTCCAAGTCAGGGGTGTGGGAAAATTTGCCTTCTTACCGAGTGCTGTATGAAAACGAACGAAGTTACTTGTAAGATCTTTAGATATAATACTCTGCATTTAAGGATAATGTAAAATCATTCAAGTATACATGTATGTACAGTCCTTACTATAAGAAAATATATGTATTATAGCCATACACATTTTACACGCATTTTATTTTTGCTCTTGTTATTTTTTTAGATGTACATCCATTGCCATTTTTTACATTCCCAAAACATTTTGCCAGTAATTTAGTATGAATACAACCTTGTCCAAATTGTCACAGTTGGTGACAATTTTGATATTTTCCGGTCGGTCTTATTTAATTTTTCAAGAATCGATTAAATTCACGAGAAGATCATTTCCTCCTATCGGTCAATTTTTCTAAACGTGACAGTGTCTTCAAAGTGAAAGAGAAACTGTACATCAGCGAGAATATGATGAATCAGAATCAATGTCAAGGACGCGCAACCGGGTGAAGGCGAACAAGCAGGAAACTTTTCCCTTGCTTAGAGAGGAAACACATCAGTTCGATCACAGAGTGGACCACGCAAAGATCGAAGTGCTTACAGATATTCTGAACGAAAAAGATCTTATGATTGTTAATCAAATTATGATTATAAATCAGCGCACATTCAATAAAAAAAAAGCGATTGTACAATCTATGTGAAGAGCACATTCTGTACTTTAAACTTTAATAATTGTTTAATAATCTTTCGCCAGAAAAATAACTTTAAAAGACAAGAATGTCTAACACACCTAGTCCAGAATTGCTAACCGAAGCCGCGGGCGTAAAGATTTTTATGACACCTCACTCGGAAAATGTTCGACAGCCATCGATAGATCGTTCAGTAACGGGAAAAATTTACGTAACGTTACTGAAAGAAAGAACAAAAACAGCCGGTAAATCGTACGGATTTCATCTTACAAAATCAAAGTGGGATCCGTATCCGTGGGTGAGTTACGTTGAGACCGGCAGTTGCGCCGATGTTGCTGGATTACGGTGAGTTCGAAGAAATGTACAAAATAAGTCTTCACGTCGTACGCGGAAAACTTGATTAATTTATTCAAATTGCAGAGGTGGCGATTGCTTGGTCGGTATCAACGGATACGATTTGCTGGGAATTAAAATCAAACAAATCGCACCACTTGTCCACGATCAAGAACACGAGGTTGATACAAAGCTCTCCGTCTGGCGATATCCTGACGAAAAAGATGATCGGCAGGAAGAAGGACTGGCCTTGAAAGGTCCTCTTACAGACGTCGCCAGCAAACTCGTGAATGCTGTGTCTGGAGCTGTGCGTAATACAATTACGCACTTCTATTGATCTTTATACCAAATGTATTTCCAATCATTTGAACGTAGATTCCGCTTTACTCTCATATAATAATTTGTTTCCACAGGTGCGCGCGTTGGAATGTCCGGTTTGTTTGGAGAGTTCAACACCACCGGTGTCACAGTGCGTTCACGGGCATATAATTTGCTTCGGATGCAGGGCGAGGACATCCCGTTGCCCCGTTTGTAGAGTTAGACTGGGTCAAGGACGATGTTTGCTTGCAGATAAATTGTACAAGATCTTTCGTGACATATTCGATGTAAGAGAAGATTTGCGCGATAATGAGGCGGCGGAAGACTTGAGTCTCAAGGAGCGACTGTTTGGCAGGCACAAGAAAAAATTACCGATTCCGGCGAAATCTAATAGCGTCGCTTCGAAAGCGCGCCGATTGTTACTGACTAAATTGTTCCTCGGTGGTTTAGAAAAAGCTGCTTCGGCGGATAATCTAACGGTTGTACCAGGGAATAGCAGCGAATCGGGTGTTACCAATGAAGTACCTATGGATTATGGAAACTTTAGCGAACGATTAAACTTACACGACCGCACAAAATCTGCGAGTACCGGCGAATTGTCTAAAGAAAGAAAGAATGTCATTACTAATGATACTTTACAAATTGGCGCTACGAGTAGCATAGTTTCGAGTACGGCTAGTTTGGTGTCGAGTGCACCGCAAACTCCAACTTGGGGCGGATCCGTAGACTCGGTGTCCTGCATGCAAATAACATGTCCACTTTCAAAAACAAGCGGTTGCAAAGATATCGTTACACCTGGTATGCTGCTGGAACATTTGAATAGAACTCACGAATTACCGCAAGTTCATTTTTATTCCGCGAACATCAGAATTCCGTTTCCTCTTCCATTTGGTTCTGGGGCAGTATATATATTGCACCATGCCGGTGACCTATTCCTCTTTCAGGTACGTTCTCTTTAGTTGTATTGCAAGTTGTTTGAATTTATGACAAAACAAAATAAAAACATTTATTTGTTACGTCGGTATAGAGCGAACAGGAAAATGTTTGGATGACGTGTGCAACGGGCGGAAGCAACATGTGGGAATGGACGCTGCACGGTCAAGGCAAAGGTGGTACGGAAATAAAATTGCGGAGGAGCGTCGCGAGTCTCGAAGATCCTCTTATTTTATCATCGCAACACGTTGCACCATTGCCAACAGCATTACTGTTAAACACGTTGGATATTAAATTATTAGAGTGCAGCTCGCAAGAACAATTGGGCGTGTAACATAGGATATAATATTAACGTACGACAACCAGTAAAAAGTAACAAAATTATGTATTTAGAATACTCACATATTAAAGGAGTAATAAATGCTGCATGCTTCGATATAAAAATTCGATAAAAATTATCATTATCACAACATTCGAACGTGAATGCTTAAGTAATTAAAGCTATATGCATCGTGTAAACATGCATGTAATATAAAAGTTCACATTTGCATGTAAAAGTTTTTATGATATATGATATGATATAATTTAGGTAACATTAAACATATTTTCCCACTCCTTAATGTCAAGGCACATTGGAAGTATTCGTAAAATAATGCGTAATTTATGTCAATTGATTATGGAGTCTTGTGCAGTATATCATCCATGTATGGTTTAAAAAATTCAAACTGGCCTGTTCTTGCCGCTTGTCCTGCCATTATATCATATGCATACTTCATTACAGATAAATAATTTTCTTTGCCAACTATGTTTAGTTGAACGTTAAATACATGTGTATCGCAAGAAGGCATCATTTTTTTCCCTATGGGTAAAGAGAGTTTTCTCTTTTTTGGACCAGGCTGGGCATCGCTTACCTCTCCTTCTTCTTTCTCTTTGTCTCTCTTTGGACAACTACAAACCCGCACTGCGAGTCTACGCCGACCCAGAACTTTGCCCATATCATTTTCCAATGTAAAAATTAATTCCGTAGGTCTGCGATTCATCCCGGAAGTGCAACTATTTTTGCATAAAAATTTAAAACACATCTGCACGTATTGCGATCCAGCTTGTGGCGTACGGAGTGGAGTAACTATCGACAAATGTTCATTTCTTTCTTCGTATATGCTAGAACGGTCCAAACAGCGAACTACATGTTTAATCAATCTTGGATCTACATCTTGATTATTTCCATTTGTAAGCGCCATGTGATTATGACACCTTCTTACAGGATCATTCGTGTATTGATCCAAACTAAAGACCATGGCTGTACGTAGATACAAACCATCCATAGGTGGTTCCCATTTAAAACGTAATGGAAGCACCTGTTCCATGTTGATAAAAACCTTTTTCAAAGGCTGAGAATACTGTGAGAAAAAAGAGAAAGAACAATCGAGTAGCTCAAGAGTGGAAGATGATCCTTATGTCGATGTTTATAGTTTATAATTACTCACAACAAGATGCTTGCTGACGTTCTGATTGGCCAGTAAGAATTGAAAATTTAAATGTCCTGGAAACTCTTCTTTTATCGGGACGAATGGTTCTGGCTCAGCGTAGCATGGGTCAAACTTTTGATCTTCGTCGCGTGATACACGCTCCTCTTCAGAATACGGTAACATAGCGCTATATTTTTCTTCTTCAATCTCTTCCTCTAAAACTTCTGCTAATCGAGGCAGTGTATTAATACCTCTGTAATAAGTAGAGTGATTTAGAACGTAGAATCACAATTGGGATACGAGAGATATATCTGCATAAAACTGTATTCCTTACATTTCCTTCTCCAATTGCACGAATACCTCGTCTTCGAGCAAAGCGGACTCTTGTGAGTCAGAGAATCCGTTTGTGTTCGTCATACTTATCCGTAATAATTACTGACCACTTTACGTCACAACACCGACATCAAACAAATCGTACGCCGAGCAGCGAAGCCGCCATTTGTATTTGCTTCGCGGGAGAATCCTTTGTTCCAGTGGTTCCAGTTAAGCTGTATTTTCATTTGCTATCCGAAATCGTTTCCAAAGGATCTTAATTTTGTTTCTCGCAAAACAATATTCGGAAGTTTTTCAGATTCTATTGAAAGAAAGCATACCACGATCTGACTTCAAGTGAATAGAAAATATATTTCACCGAGTACTTGTTTTCCCATAAAATGGAAATTATTCGCCCGATAAATCTTATTTATTTATTAAAATTACGGTTTGCCGTTTCGTAACGTCGAAATTTAAATTTAACGGATAAACGTGATGCATTCGATAAATAAATTTCTAACTGGTGTTAGCGAATGCAAGAAGTGCATCCGAATACATCTCTATAATGTGTATAATATATGCATATACGTAGGTATATGTCACGTTGTTTTATGGCGGGAATAACATGTGGCGCACTACGGCAAGGTACGTCAAATGTAGGAAACAAACGACTCCAATATGGCGAATGTGAGGGACAGTGATACGTCGTTGTGGCTTCATAACAAGCTTGGAACGTCAAATGATAGCTGGACTGGCAGTTCAATTTGTTCGCAATTGAACGCAGAAGTACTGCGGAACATTAAAGATTGTTTTCCCGATCTTCAAACGCAAGTTAAACTTAAATTACTTCTTTCGTTCTTCCACATACCTAGACGGAATGTCGAGGAGGTAAGTGCAGTTTCTCTGTCACGAGAATTTATCGGTTGAAAGAACGAAGTAGTGGTTCTTTAGAACACGAAATACCAGATCGTTTGATCTAGATGATTTAACATTCCAAAAATTTCGATAGTATTGGATACGTGTTGCAGACCCGCCACTTATTTAATATTATTTAGATGCTCGATGTTTTTGGGAAGATCAGTAAATAAGCACGTTCTACATGTAACTATTATCCTAATAGAATGAAAAAGAATGTATAATTTATTTTGGGTTTTAGCGGTGTTTGCCTTAAAAGAACGTAATCATTTTACCTATAAGCAAACGAGACTTTTACAAAGCCTCTTGCGAGCACATGGTTTTTTTTATGATTTGTACAATTAATTATCAAACCAAACTACAGTGTACATCTTTCAACTCGAGTATGAAATTCTATAGTGGCGCGTCGAATTGGAGGAAATCATTGAGGTTGCGTCGTTGGATAGCGAGTTGTGGGTATCGATGTTATCCGAAGCGATGAAGACGTTCCCTTCCACTGGTTCCTTGAATACCGATATTACGGACCTAGACGAACATAGACCTATTTTTGGAGAGCTCGTGAATGATCTTCGAAAGCTATTAAAGAAGCAAAATGATCCCGCTATGCTTCCTCTAGAATGTCATTACCTTAACAAGACTGCACTGACGTCTGTGGTTGGGCAACAACCAACCCCAGTTAAACATTTCACGCTAAAGAGAAAACCAAAAAGTGCCGCGCTTAGAGCAGAATTATTGCAGAAGAGCACAGACGCAGCAAATAATCTGAAAAAGAGCACAGCTCCTACTGTACCTGTGAGAACTAGAGGAATGCCAAGAAAGATGACTGATACAAGTAAGGGGAAAGTCGAGTCACATTTCAAATATTGCTTTGAAAGAAAATTATTTATACCAATGTCTATCATTTTTAGCACCGCTAAAGGGCATTCCCAGCAGAGTTCCAACGAGTGGTTTCCGTTCTCCTTCCCTCACGAGCGCTTCAATGTCAACTAGGACGCCCCTTAGTAGTAGAATTCGTAAAGACGGAGGAATTAAACTCCTGGACATTAACGAGCAACCGCTGGGATATGCACAAGCAAAGAAGCGAAAGAGAATGATGGAATTGGAAGAGCAGCAAAAGAAAGTTGCCGAGGCCCAGGCGGCCGCTGCTGCGGCAGCGTCTACCGCGGCAACAACAACGGAAACGTCAACGACACCAGAATATGCTCAGGGATTGGCTTCGATCAATCCACCCGCTACCCCTATTGCACCAGTTGCCTCTGTACAGTCATATGTAGCACCTGCCACACCAAGTGGAGTATCAACGGCGACCACACCACAAACCCGTACGTTTTTATATCTACACGATTGTTAGGAAGTTAATAGTTTGGCGATCAAGGATTTAACTTCAAGTTTAGTTACGGTAAAGGAGTTAATACATTTTTTTTATGCAGCTACAACGCCAACTACACCCACGACCCCAAGTACGGTGTTACCTGTAGTTACACCAACGGTTATCGCTCCGGTAGAAACTACGCCGGTTGGCGTGCAAACTGTTAGACCAGCACAGACGGTCACACAGATCCGCATACAAACGACTGCACAACCCGCTAATGCCGCAGCGAATACGAGAAAGGGATTATCCCTGACGGTATATATAAATATATTCGTAGTATACTTCGCAACGAATGAATCTGGGAGAGCGGACATTGTACTTTCAACGTATTTTCAGCGAGAACAAATGTTGGAGGCGCAAGAGATGTTTAGGACAGCCAATAAAGTAACGCGTCCAGAGAAGGCTCTTATTTTAGGTTTTATGGCTGGCTCTAGAGGTAAATTTGTACTTTTTTCTCTTTAGATCGAAAGGTTTCGATTCTTACTCTCTATTTTTTTTTCTACGCATATACAGATAATCCTTGTCCTAAGCTGGGAAATATAGTCACTGTAATGTTGTCGGAAAATATCGAGGAAGTAACTCAACCCGACGGCACAACCGTACCCATGTTAGTCGAAACGCACTTCCAGATGAATTACACGAACGGCGAGTGGAAGAGGATAAAGAAAAATCGGCGCATCGTTACAGAGGAGTCCACATCAGCGGCCACGCCTGCTCCCAGCGCAACTGCTACGGCTTCCAATTAAAAATAAAAGGATAAATTATCTGCTTTCGAATTGAGGTTACATAGGTCAATCGAGTACCGAGCCGTTGTTTAGATAATTATTTTTTCTTTTATCTATCTCGGCGGGCAGTAACAGAATTTTAGTGCTTATTGCACGATGCGGCCTATGTGTATACCCGCGGCGTAAGCAGAATGCGTGTCACGTTTTTGTAGTAAAGTATATGTTGACAAGTTAGAAAACAGACGAATTTATATTAACCCGAAGCATGTATGAGAACCAAGCAAATTTTGTCTCCATTTCGCGAAAATGAAACATGAATTCAGTGGGGGGGTTAACAGCTCCGAGCAACTTTTTGTTGGACATAGCACGCTATGTCTCTTTAGAGGAGAGGTTTTTAAAACATTGTAAAGATTTTTGTTTATAATGTGTCCGGTTTCGCCAACGATAAATAAATCTATTTTGAAGTCGGTTGTGATCGGTTATCGAGCCGTCGAGTTTATCTATTATTTATCGAGCCACAGACTTTATCGTTGATGAAATCAAACATTGTTAATGCAAAGGATGCAACTGAAGAATCGGAATCCGTGCAGCGATTATCGTTCTTATGAATATATAGATATATGTTCCCACATTTAATAAGATTGAACATAAGACTCTTATAACATTGTTATTTGAATAAAATACAATTATATTGATTATCCCTGGCCTCGTTAAATTAATAACAACTTTCATAATTCGACATACCAGAGCAGATACTCGATCGTATTGCGGGGCTTCGTTCAATTTCATTCCGACAAATACTGCCCTCTGGGTTTCTGTTGGCAAAGGACGTATTCTCAATTTTACGCGATAATAATGTGCGCAATTAACATAAACACTTTTCTCTAGCTCTGTGCCAATTTTACGTCTGTGTGAGCAAACCGAACGTAGTAATTTAGTGATATTTTATGTTATCTTTAACTAAAATGCTAAACTTGTGCAAAAAGTGTGTTATATAACCTCTTCGAAAGCCGGACAAGGTTTCCCTCATTTTTAAATCCGTATTCAGGACTGTGCTTTCGCAGTTTCTTGGTTTTCGCAGTTTCGCAGTTTCTCTGTTTTGCATTAAAATATCTTTGCACGATAATATTTAATAATCCTTACGCTCAAAATGTTCCGGCTATTAACGTCTTTGCGTCCTCATGCTAGCAAACTGGTAAGTTGGTTTTGCACGACTGATAATTTAAGAAAATTATTCAAGCATGTGATACTTCAAGAGAGAAGCATTTCCGCGGGTCACCGCGATATTTAAGTAACATTTATAGATTCGGAAAGTTTATTCCAAGTGGTAAAAAACGATGTACTCTGCAATATACGTATTTTTAATTTCAGGCATTTACAGCGTCAACTACTTTGACGAAAGCTAAGAATTCGACGTTGGTAGAAAACGTTCGTAGTATATCTGTTAGTTCTAGGTTATTTAGTGATTGGCCGCAGATTCAGAAACCTGCTCCCGATTTCGCTGGCACCGCAGTCGTTGATGGTGATTTCAAAGACATAAAATTAGCCGACTATAAAGGAAAATACGTAGTTCTTTTCTTTTATCCGTTGGACTTGTAAGTCATGGCATAATGTTAACAGAAATATAGGTCTTCATTTAGTTTTCTTAACAATTGATTTGTTTGTAGTACGTTTGTGTGCCCAACCGAGTTGATAGCATTTAGCGAGAAAATATCCGAATTCAAGGCTCTCAATACACAAGTTATCGGAGTCTCTACGGACTCGCATTTCAGTCACTTGGCATGGATTAACACGCCGAGAAAGCAGGGTGGGCTGGGTGGAGACTTGGGCTATCCTCTTCTCAGTGATTTTAACAAACAGATATCTACTAAGTACAATGTTCTTCTACATGATTCTGGAATTGCACTGCGTGGACTGTTTGTCATAGATAAAGAGGGAGTACTTAAACAGCTGAGCGTTAATGATTTGCCGGTTGGTAGAAGCGTAGACGAAACGTTAAGACTCATAAAGGCCTTCCAGTTTGTAGAAAAACACGGCGAAGTATGCCCGGCTAATTGGCAGCCAGATACCAAGACCATCAAACCAAATCCAAAAGATAGCAAAGCGTACTTTGAATCGGTTAACTAAGTATAGTGAGTACGAAATAACGATACCTTTTTTTTTAAACATACGAAAATAATATATATTGTAACATAAGTACGATATTAATATACATCATTAAAAAATCTAAGAATTTATATAGAATTTCGCCTTTCCTTTTCATTAATTCCTACTGCAATTAGTTGTAAGCCCAATTATCGTTAGAATTATCACGATATTCGCAACACGTTTTGCTTGTGAGTTTCATCGTTTTTCTCTAAATGTCTCCCGATTGTAATCGCACTCCTCGGAGGCAGAATATTCTTCCGCAGAGCCGAGGGTGCGCTTGGTCGGTTCAATCGGAAGGGAAGAGCAAAAGGACTCGTGGAACTCGAATAGAAAGTCAGGAGGGGGAGGAGGAAAAGGTGCGTGAACGTTCGTATGTAAGCGTGTGATCCAGGGGACTTGGGGGGTGGAAGTCGAAGAAGGACTGCGATAGAAGAGGGGAGAGCAATCTTGCGCTGGTTAATTTGATTCTTTGTGGCGACAGAAGTAATAGTGATGGGTCAAATCTCTGAAAGTCTATTCCGGATTACCCTCTTTCATTCATACCCTAGCGATACCAGTTTTTGAATCGACATATTTCAAGAAATAAAACGTGGAACTGACGTAAATCGACTTCCTCTATATAACGAGGCATCCAGAATCATAAAGGCACGGATAGTTCTATCGACTAACTAAATTGCAATAGCAAGGAACTCCTTAACAATTGCGATTGAATGCGCGAGCAACGTTCGGCGATAATAAAGGTGTTAAAGGCTCGTATCGGAGGAGAGCCCGATTCCAAGGCTCCCGTGATAAATTTATAAGAGAGAGCTTATTATTTCGCGAAGAAGATATACCGGGTGCCGGCGCCGGTAACGCCCCAAAGGAAGGGATAAAGTAACCGGAGAAGAGAGCCAAGAAGGGAAGCAGGCGCCGTAAGATAGAGGGGAAAGGGAAAAACTGAAAAGCGACGCCTGAGATAAACGGCTCATCCTTTCTTCCCACCCCAACAAATCCAATCCTGTCCTCCGTGAACCGAAATCTCGAGATTAAACATATTCGAGCGAACGGATATCGCGCGGGGCTGCCAGCTCTCCCGGATTAACTTTTAGACATCGACATTCGTACGTCGCACGATTTATGTAATATTTCGACGGGCGAAGGAACTTTACGCAAAGCGTTTGCGCAAAATGTCAGGCGATACTTGGACTACGTTTCGATTAACAATAATAACAAGTTTAGACAGATCTACGCGACGCGTTGTAGATTTTACCGTGCGTTTCACGAAACGTTACGATACATTTCGTGGATATAATGGTATACGCAGGTATACTTATATTTTTTTAAGATTAAGAAAGTATAATAGCATCGAAATACGACGGACAGAGTCTCTCGACTAATCCATAATCGCATTGATTGGATTGATTTTTCTATCGATTCGCTTGTTCGACGATACGCCTATACTATATGTTATACGTTCTCTCCGATTCATCGATTTCCCCTCGATGCCCCCAAATTTATCGCGATAATCTCCCGATTAAGGGTGAGCGAGATTATATCGTCGTTAGAAAGAGGGATTTTCGTGTTCTAATCGAGTTCGTAGTAGCTTATCGTCGTCGGTTTGTTCGACCCCACCCCGCGATTGTCGGGGGTGGTAGTGTACGGCTTCCCGTTCTAATTGCTCCTCCTGTTGTTCGTAACTAACGCTTAAACGATCTCAACATTTATCCTCGTTAACTTCGTCCCTTTGCGTATTCCCAAAATTGCCCGCCAGAAAGAACTTACCGACGAAACTTGAAATAAAAATAAATATAACGGTAATCTCCCGCTAAAGCTCAGCCAACAAATGTATTCTCGATAGAACGCTAAATAGTTCACGTAAACTCGGCGCTCAGTTCAGCGAATTGAAACCTTCCATTACTTTTTCATCGCACCGAAATATTAACAGCGTCTTATTAAAACGATAATAAACCGTGATATTGCCTTAGATCGTTATCTTCCCTTCCTATCCAGCGCGGCTATTGTAGAGAGAAAAACTCCAGATAACTCGTCGTTATTGTTACCCCCGGGACGATCGAAGTACGCGTCAAAGAGGATCTCTACTATCGCTTCTCGTGAAATCTAACTTGCGTCGTTTGAACGTCTTTGCCTCCCCCTCCCTCCCCCCCGTCATCCTCCATCCCACCCGTCGTTCTTTTTTTATCCCTGCTCTTTTGCAGAGACGTCTAATAACCTCCCAGTTCGCGACTGCCTCGCGAAAGGAACATTTTCTTAAAGGAGCATTCAGAGCGCGGCTTGATAGGTGGATATTATAGTAGCCGAGCGTGGGGAGGGGAGGGGGGGCTGCTTACCCTTGGTGGTTTGGTTCGCGGAGGGAGGAAGATGAGTAAAGGAGGGAAAAGGTGGTGTGGGAGAACGAAACGAGGAGACAGTGGAGGGGTTGCGGAGGGTCGGGCGGTGGTACGGGACTGGGGTTGGGAAGGGGGGGTGGGGCGGAGGTGGGGGGACAGCGGTGCATCCATCCATATCCATCCCGGGGTGGCTACTGGGGCTTTGATTACTTGTTTTAATCTTGCGACTGCCGACTGGGCGAGCATCTGTCACTCAAAATCCGTAATTGCGCGCGGTACCACCCCTTCGCTTTCCGTTGCCCCCGTATCCCCCTTCCCCGATTTACGCACCGCTATTACTTTCTTATCGCTCGTTTAGCACTTTCGCGCGGCTTCCGGAGTTAACGGTAGCACTCACGTACAGGACGGATTTAATTGGATTAAGATACGCGTAAGATCCCCATCCGCCAATTACCGTTCGACCTAGGTGCCTGTCGTTTTGTTATCGTTAGCTCGTCGTCGTCGTCATTGTTGATGGATACGATCGACGATAGGTTTTATTAATCGCTTGAAACAGCTTCGTCGAGCGTAACGGTGTTCACGGTTAAAATGATTGGCTCCCGGCCGAATGGAGATTTTCGATTACAGTTCGCGACGATGAAGTTTTCGGATGCACCGGCGCGTGCTTGGCGGTTGAAATAAAAAAAAAAAGAAATGGGTATTAAATGAACGAACCCCCGCTGTAGCTGGCTCTCCGGCAAGGTACCACCACTCCGCCCTATCCACTTACCGCACGAATGGACTAGGTGGTCATCAGATCGATGAAAAGAGATTCGCGACACGCCACCGCTCTCCGCACCGACGGCTAGAATTGCACGAGTTTGTGTTCCTACAACCAAGTCAATCGGAGCCAAGCGAGACACGACCGAGGTAAAACGTAGCGTGATCTAGTGTATGCCCGCCCAAACTGGATCAAACAATGCGGGGCTCGCATGTCGCATTTAGCTAAATGCACTCCCCCGCTTTTCGTCCTCCCGGCTCGCGTTTGTAACGACTATTGCGCTTCTATACAAATTAGACAACAATGGGTATCGTTGTTTACACACGGTGCCATTGTACCATACCGGGGGGCCATCAAAGTTCGCTCGACGGTACCTTTAATTGCAACATCCCATTAAATAGCGTTTTACATCGAAATTCGATGTATCGATAATGGAGATAATGATCGACGAGAGCACGGTACGCTAACGTCTTTCGGATTATCGTTTAAGCAGGATCGCTTCGACGAGGAAAAATTCCGATTGTGAAATTTCTTATTGACCGGAAGGAGTAAAGGTATCATCTTCCGATATTAGAATTCCACTCGCAACGAACAAAGTATCTATTATCCTTACTAGAAACGAATACAAAGGAAGAATACTCAGCCGTCCCGGCTTACATACGGTATATACCTTAACGCAAAAACGTGTCAACGGCGCATAATCGTTCCTTCGCTCGATTCAATCTTCCCGATTTCGAAATAAAAGTCGGACGGGAGAGCTCCCCCTTTCCTTTTTTTTTTTACTCGGAGGGCGTGCAATCTCGACGACCATGAATACCATGAGCAAGAAAAGAAGCGGGAGCGTCGCGGCACGCGCTAGCATTTTGGCAGGATTTCTGCCGCTGCTCCCTAATTGTCGGAGTCATTCGTTCCTTTCAAAACGGAACAGATGCACCGGCTCGCGTCGGAGAGGAGAGAGCAGTAGTGCGGGAGACGGGGGGGGGGTCCCCGGTGGCTGTCTCTTGGGGTTATTTTCAGTCGATTATCCGCAGAACGATGGGGTCAACGCGGCAGTTTATCTCGGGGGCAAAAGAGTAGACGAGTCTATTAGCGCGAATAGAAAAGCACCACTCACGCTCCTCCTCGCCGCCTTCATTTTCATCGTTGGTGCTCGCTCGCGAGCCACCGGCGAACCACTACGCGAACGGTCGATCGTCCACGCGCCGATTTCTGAGCGGGTATTCCCCGAGAGGCCTCGATATCCTCGATTGTCTCGAATAGGCGGTTTGCGTTCGGTCGGCACGATTCTGACAAATTGAGGACGGGCCACGCGTCGGCTTTTGTGTTCGGCAAACGAGCATCGCGCGCGCCACCGTTCCGGCGGGCCATTGTTTTTAGCAAAGAAATATAAATTTTCGAGCGAGTGCGAGGTGATTAAAGCAGTGGTTCGCAAACTGTGGTACGCGGAGGGACACGTGATGGCACGAAAAAGAAATTCAATGTTTTTTTTTTATGTGTTAATGTTTGTAGCCGATCTAATATTATTTTGTACTGAATTTTGTATTTTGTGTAAAATGATATTTTTTGTATCATTTTTGTTAGTTATTATTGTTATTCCGAATCACGGAGAATTATACTAACTTGGTTTTTTATTTGATAAACAAATCAGACACTGAAAAAACTTATATTGTAATTATTGGCTGCCTCATCATTTTAATATAAGTGTATTGAAATGTTTAACAGTTTTAACTTTTGGTCGTTAATGATTAAATGATTGATATGCAATGAACATCAGTGCCACGCGAAAGAAAAGTTTGGGAACCTCTGGATTAAAGGGACACGTTGATCGATCGAGGACCCTATCTTCGAGAATTCTTCGATCGATCACATAGAATTAGTATTTTGGTGAAGATCGATATCCGCGAATCTTCTGATGGACGGATTAGATTCAATTTTCCTTGATACGTCTGAGCGAGTCGATAAGTTCTTCGATTAAGGGAGTATCGTTCGAACACGTGGAAAGAAATAGATTTTGGTATTGCATGTATCTTGTAAAGGTGGAGCAGTTGTATCTTATCTCGCGTTTAATCAACATCGCTGACCCTAACCCCGACGCTCCTAAGCTCCAGTAATTACTTAGATGGACGTTTCCGAACCTTTGACACGAGCCTCCTCTTTACGTCCAACGGCAAATGCGGCCATCTGTACGTGTCGTTAACTCGCGTAGAATGGAAACTCATAAAATTTTTCAAAGCCACGTCGAACCATATCGAAACACCGGCTTTAACCTCGCTTCCCGATGGTACTCGTATCTCGGCAATTAAGTACGATACTACGAGATCGATTAATTATTAAACGCTCAAAGTTATTCCGTTCGATGATTCCGATTTAAGGTGATCGATCGAACGCTCCCGTTCCCCGCTTTCCAGCGCGCAATGAATGCACGAGTAGCCGTAAAGATACCAACGGGCGAACGAACGATAATTGCAATTGCCGGGATTCGAGCGATCGGTTAGCGATCGGTGCATCGGAATGCAGCGAGAAAGGGATTAATAAGTAACTGGATACGCGTGATTAATATCGTAATACTCTCCACCGAGAAGTTTCTCTTCTACTCCGACGAACGGATAAATAAATCAACGCGAGCGTCGACAACGCGGCTCCCACAATTTATTCGCCTCCAGCGTTATTCCATCTCTTCAATTTGAGATCCAATCGACGGTGAGCTTTGATATATTTCGCGTGACACGGCCTGTGCGTAACTTCGCGCGAAATGAAACAAAAACAAAAACCTGAAATTTATAAACAGGTAAATCAAAAACTTCCACGCCTAGTTCGTCTTCGCGCAATTACGTAATTATGGTGTCGCGATGGAATAACATTTGCGCGAAGTACGAGAAGTACGAAATCCGCTCGGTACCCCTCGCGACGATCGAAGTAATAATAATTACCATCGACATCTCGAATTATTAGACCAGAGTCTAGTACCGTTAGACGACCTGGTATCCACCAGCTCCGACAATTGATTGAGAAGCCGGCTGATACGTAACCAGATAGGAGTACCTGTCTATTAACTCGCTACTCCGATACCGGGAGTTGTTGATCCTCCTCTGGACCCCGGGCGAGTGCTTCGTTAATTAATCTGGCAGCGACGGACTCGCGAGCTCAAAGGCACCCTTTTTCGCCCAGGTTCATCCATCCATTTAACGACAGACTTGTGCGCGCGATCTCTTTCTATCGCGTTTGTGGATCAAGAGGAGAGAGAGAGAGAGAGGGAGAGAGAGAAAAGCACGCGAAAGAAATAATTACGGTTATGAAAACGAGCAACGGCGATCACGGGGAGAAGTAACTCAAATAATCCCGAACTTCGGCGTCGGAGAGCATGATCGGCGAGTTTCGCCATTCGAACGTCATTGCGAGGCAATTTAACGAAATCTAGCCGAAGCCTTAAAACTACTGATTGAAATTTCGCCCAAAGGATTGATTAGCGGTGCTTTAGCGCATTAGTCCCAGCAGCGACGCATTGTGATCCGTAATACGATCGCCGGCATTGTACTCGTTCGGTGTACGCAAAAAAGATTTAACGGACGGGCATCGTGTATCGGGATATGTTAAACGCGCTTTACTGTAGAGCTAAGCGCGGGGGCAATCGAAGCGGCTCGTACTTTACGATGAAAAGGGATCACCTGAAGCAAAATGGCTGCTACCCGTACGCCGCCAACGATATATCGCTCCTCGTTGATTCATGACGGTTTTAAACAAGATTCTCTAACATCGAGTTCCCTGATCAGTCCTCTCTAAAATACGCCAATTACCATTCTGTACACCATTTATCGAACGATTACGACGAAGACCATCGGCGATCGAGGAGGATCCTTTCAACGAAGGTCGTACCTAATCGACCGTTTTGCGTTCGCGAGTAGGTACCGCGAAGTCTCGTATCCCGTAGGAAGTAGAAGCCTGGAAATAAAAGGGAAAAAGGGGTGGGCGGGTGGGGGGGGGGGTGGGGGGTAGGAGGGGAGGGACTTATACCGCGCTGCCAGATCGAATTGCTTTTTACAGCGGACAGTCGCGAGATATCGAATGTACGTATCCCCCCTCCCCCCTCGTACGTACGTACGTGCGAGCGTAGGGGTGTCCGTGTGGGTGTACGCGTTCATAATGTGTCTGTGTGTAACATGTATCCACATGTAAGTGCGGGACGTTGGGCGAGGAGGCACATGATGCGTGTGGGGCGCGGCGAACGGGCATAAAAGAGCAAGCGAAAAAGGGAGCCTCTTTTTAATCTAGCGACGATTCGCAACCCCCGGCTCCTTTTATAGTTACGTGCTTAGTGCTTATACCCATTGACTCTCTCTCTCCTCTCTTGCACCCTCTCGTTTTCTCTCTTTATTTTCTCTCTCTCCCTCTCCCTCTCCCTCTCCCTCTCTCTCTCTCTCCCTCTCGCTCTCTCACTCCCTCCGCGTTCCTCTTTCTCCCGTTCCCTTTGTCGTCGTGTCAGGGCCGGTCTTCTATAACCAAGGGCCCGAACGAGCGCTCCCGCTGCTCCCGGACCTTTTCGTTTTGATGTCGAAGAGCGGTAATCGTACCGGTGATATACCTCGCGTTTGGTAGCTTCGTGTTTTTGTTCCGGATTCCACTCTCCCCGATCGTTCCACGGTCCTTTCAATATCAAACGGATCGTCGCGGCGGGGATCGTCATTTTCGACGATTACGATCGTTACAGAATTTAACCGGTTAACTGCGGAATTTGGTTTTAAAAATTCCTCACGGTATGCCGGAAAAACGTACATAGCAGTATTATCGGTAATATAAAGGAAACGTGCCAACAAATGACAATTTTATTACGTCTTATTGAATTTCGTAGTCTTAATAGTAAATGATAATTTTTTATTTTACACGACGCGTATACACGTCGACCGCACTGTAGTAGAGATTCCGTCCGACTTGTATACACGTCGAACGCAGTTAACCGATTAACCGGATCGCGCGATTCTGTATTTCTTTTACGCGAAATTTGATTTCCTACCTTTGACGAAATCGTTGCGCCGCGAGAAAGAGGAATCTTATAGTCGGAGACACACATTACAGTACCATGCCCGATTCGTGTGTCAGTAGAGTGTTGGTCGTCACTCGTTAAAAGAAATTGCCCAATGCTTTTTAAATGCAATAGTTCACACATCACCGTATCAATTCCAGCGCTAAATGTACAATTGCAGCTGCAACCATCATCCGACCTACACACGAATCGGGCAAGGTACGGTAATGCGTGTCTCCGGCTTTTTTAGCGTTCTCGCGATACGAAAGCTAAAGAATCATTTTCGAAAAAAAAAAAACAATCCACCGATCACGCGATTCGACTGAAATCCTCGATTTATCGCGAACTCGGCTGATCTTGACGCGCGCGGCTTATTCGCAACGAATTTCTATTGAACGCAACCCGAGGTTCTTATCGCCGGTTGGTTATTGGTTTCTCCCCGGATATACCATGGTATTTTACTCCTCTCCACGAGCTGTCGTAGATCGCGAGCATTGTACCGTGGGTGTGGCCCATTCGTAGCGGCGTGCTACGCGCTTACGTGGTGTCGTGTCGCGAACCCTCGCGCGTCGGCGATAGATTTTCCAAAAAATTATTCCATTAGAGTAATTATCACGGGTCAGTCGGAGGTCCTTCGGTGAGCAGGTAATAACGGTCACGGAACGCGATCGCGACCCGCGATAACGTTCACCATAAATTGAGCGAACCTGGAGAGGCGTCATCTGGCGCTGCCTGGCCTTTTTTTCTTTCTCTCTCTCTCTCTCTCCCTCCCTCTGTTCCAGCTGTCGCGAAGTCGTCGCGCTTTATCAGCGTCGTGGTAATTAACTCGATTAGCTGGACGATGAAGCTTTAAACAAATGAGCCGCCTTATGCCGGCCACGGCAATTAACCCACCCTATCGATTATGTTTCATCGCGAATCTCGTGAATTACGCGGAGCGCTTTGCGTGAACGGGCGTCCCCCCCCCCCCCCCCGGCTGAATATCTTTAAACACAGAGAGATCCCCGATCGTCACGCAACGTTGCTCGACGACGGGCGGCGTACGCACGACAGTCGCTTTCCTGGAAACTCGTCAACTCGTTTTAATTTTCCTAACGACGTAATCCCTTCAGCGTCGCTGTCAACCTCGAACCATTAGGAATTACTGATTTCTTTTTCTTCGCCTCTCTCCTTCCCCTCCTGCTCGTCCCCTCCTTTAGGCCGACGCGGAAACGCGCATTATCGCCTTACGTATTCTTTATCACGGGCAAAATCCGATCTACGGGGAAGATCGAGCGTTTCATTTTCGACGGTGGTAATGAGACCAATCGCTCGTGGAAGCCCGAGAGAATGGATTCTTCTTCGAGGATCTTTGGTGAATTCGGCGCCGTAACACGATCGTCGCTTACGAGACCTCGAAGGACACGGGCTTCGAGGCCGTTGTCATCCCCTCACGTGTTGAATTACTTCGGGATACGGCATATATAGGAAGAGGGCGGAGTGAAGCGAGAGGGCTGCAATTTGACTCCAGATTTGCAGCGGACAATGCAGTCGGTGAACTTTCGATCCACGGCAAACACGATTTCTAACACGCTTTTTTTTTTTCTTTCTTTCTTTCTTTCTTTCTCTCGTTTCTCCGCTCCTCGAGTCCGACGAAATTTCTATTCAGTGGCCCCGGAGGGATAGGCGACGCCGCCTCGAGCTAATTGACAGGTACGAGGGCTCTGAGAAAGGTAGGGAGGGGTGTAACGAACGACTATCAATTTACAATAACACGATTGGTACGATGTAAAGAGCGTGGAGAGAGGCGCGCGTGAGAAAGATAATTTAATTTAATTGATCAACTTACTCGCGCGCCGGTTGGTCGTAGGGTTTCCTTTTTTCGCGAAATTGAGAAAAACGAGGGGGAGAATTTTCTGCGGTTAACCGCGACATGTTAATGTATTGGAAATTCATTGCTTAAAAAAAAAAAAAAAAAGAAGAGAAAAAAATGCAGAAGGAAAGTTACGGGAATAATCCGGTGTTCTTGCGGTGCAACGATGCCGAAGGCATTAGCTGGCAACTCCGCATCGACGTGGACTGGGTAGATTAAACGCGTTTCGACTGACTAAACACGATTTGTATTGGCGTTAATAAGCGATGGCATTGAATATTTAAACCACCTCATTAACTCTATAATCGAGGTGAAGCGATGTAGTCTGCGCGGTACATTAATCAATCGATTCGAATTTCATTCTTTCTTCACCGGCGCACGGTTTCACTGTTTCCCTACATTGCGAGAAATTGCGCGATTTCCATTACGTATCGGTAAGTAAGTCGAGGGGATAATTTCCACCCTCGTTAACATCGATCCGACGGGTAATATTCCCTTACTCCGTTTCCTAGAGAAGTCGCGTCATTGATCCGGCGTTAATAGAATAAAAAAAAAAAACGAAAGAAGAAGGAGAAAAGTAGAATCTATCTTTTAATGAGTTTCCCCTTATTAGTATTAACCCCTTATCGCATCATCAAAACATGGAAAACGAATTTCTAAACACTGAATCTCACAAATGTATACAACCATATCCGTTTGAGCGAAAATGAATATAAAACTGTCGAATGATCAAATCGGTTCGAAAATCTTACGTTAACGGAAAAGCTCGACGCGAGTATACTCGGCTGAGCGAAAACAGTTTAGTCTCCCGGAACCGAGATAACTCGTTTCAGTGTATATCGAGTCGTCGACAACGCATTAAGCAAATGCGAAAAACTCGGGTATAGATAATTAAACGTCGTTTTCGGTGCCGCGCGAGAAGGGTGCGAGCGGCAAAAGGGTACGTCGAGGCGAGTTTAACGGGGGTAGGTAGGTATGTATATTTCGACGAAAGAGGAAGACGTTAAAGAGCGCCGAAAAGACAGAGAAAAGGCGGCAAACGAGGAGAGGGTAAGAGGGCGATTCGAGATCGAGAGAGATAGAATCGCGCCACGGATGAAAGGCTCTCGTGGAGAGATCAGAAGCGAAAAGAACGCGAAGGTGCGATGGCGCGCGACGGGGTGTGAGAACGATGATTGAAGTGCACGTACTTACGTGAGCGTACTTACTCGGATGTACTCTCTGTATGCAGATGCGAAACGTGGCGGTGCAGCTGCATTGTCGTCCGTTCTCCCTCGTGGTCGCGCGTCAGAGACGCGCGTCCCTCTCCCTCCCACGCGGCGATCGCTCTCGCCCTCGCTCTCGCTCTCGTCATTTCGAGAAGAACGACGCGCGTGGATCATCGGCAACATTTGTGCGCGCTTACGGCCGCGGCCCACGGCACACTTCCATCGATAAAAGTTCGTCGTGTGCGTTCGAATAGCCGGGATACGGGATATTATTTCCGTGGGGTTCGAAACGCGCGGTTACTTTATGCGCGAGTCATGCGCGTTTTCCCGCGTACAATCGTACGTACGGCGAGCATCGTCGAAACGACGCCGAACGAGGGCTCGTTTTCCCCGGGAATCCGAGGGAATCCGCGGCGACGGCACAAAACCCGAAGTATAATGCGGCCGCGTCGCGACGCCGTTCCCGTTGCATACAGCGCTCGCGACAATCGATCAGAGTCTACCCGCAAAGCGTTTTCGATCCGCTTCGATTCAATTACGTCGCCTGTACTACCGGGAAATCATCGGCGCACTTTTGTCGGGGGAAACGCGACAGACTCTCCTCCGCGGTGTTTATCGTATCCAGGTCGGACGTTTACCGAGGCCACGGAAAGCGTGAACGCCGGGATGAGGCGCGAAACGAGCCGCGTCTCTTTTCGAACGTATTCCCGCGTATCGCGACGTCCTCGTCGTCCATTGTCGCGGATAAACGCGTCGCTCGGATCTTTTTTTTGTTTTTTTTTTTCGTTTCTCTTTTTTAGGCGAAGGGTGTACCAAAGGACGTGCGACTCGTATGGTTCAACGATCATTATTAGCGATTACGAGACGATCGGCTGTACAATAATTCGAGATCTCGGATCACAAGTATTATCCGTATAAAACACGGTCACGACGAGCTTGCTTTAATTGACGTCTATAGATAGGTGGATATACAATGTAAGAGCCGGTACTTCGTAACTCTACCGTCTGTTTAATAAAATTAATCGTTTAGATACTTATCACAACAGGTAGAATATGTCGTAGGAACCCTGCCTGCGTCTTACGATGTATCTAACATTAGTTACAATCTCAGCGAATTCGCGATTACATTTACAGAACTTCCATCCTTAATTAGAACTCGTTTACGCCTCCGTTAAAAGAAGAACAAGAACAAAGGGCGTGAGGGAGGATCGTGAGCTCGCGTCGAGCGAACGAATGGAAATGATCGTTACGCGCGAATTGTGAAAGGGAGAAGAGGAAAAGGAAGGAAGGAAGGAAGGAAGGAAGAAAAGGAAAAAAAAGAAGAAGAAGAGTTCCTCGGTCAGCGGAACTTTGGATCGGCAACGGTATCGATCGTTTCGCGAGCAGTTTCTTATCGACGAAATGATAGACTAGACATACTTATATTACAATTCTCGACATTCAGGTAGCCGCCGCCAGTCTATAGCGTTTTTGTAATACCGCTGTGCGAGAACCGATCCTGCCGAGAAGCGTTTCGTCGACGAACCTCTCGCGTCCCGACGCCGCTCTCCCGAGAAACGAAACGCCCGAGTTGAATGACAAAACCGTCCCGACGGAGGTACCAAAATACTCGGACACAATGGTGAAGAAAGCGAGAGACTCGCGAACCTCGGTGGATCGGTTACGCGTGTCGACGCACAAAGCGCACGACGAAGCGGTCGGCAGAAGACAGAGACGCGCGCATCCGGCCGTGAGAGAGAGAGAGAGAGTAGTCCGCGCTGATCAGAGTTGGGCAGAAAATTTCATTCGTCGGCATTCGAACGAATCGAGTCTCACCGTCGTATAAATTATTGTTATCTCTTCGCCTATTCGCGACATTCGTCGAACCGGATTGGTAGCCGCGAACTCGATCAACGACGAACGAACGGGAGTCGAAAGAAACTTCATTGCACAGACCGATCGAAGCGAAACAATGTCGAGTAGTCGCTTCTCTCTAATAAAATATTTTAACAAGTATATTCAACGCCTTCTACGATCTGCTCGGATAACGTTCGAATTCGATCGAAGCTATTCGTCGCCGACTTTAAAACTGCCGTCGAGTGGTTACCGTCGCGCGACTCTCCGACCTCGTCCTACCGGAAACTATTTCGCAAAATTTCCCAAATGACTCGAATAAAAATCCTTGAGGGCTTGGGAGATGGGGGATGAACAATGGCCAACTCCAGCAACGACCGCTATCCGGACAATGCTATCGAGGCGAGTAGCGAGAAAGGCGTCGTCCTGTCAACGGTCGTCGGTTGCAGCGGCGACGGCGGCGGCGGCTTCCCGTCGGAGGCGACGGCGACGACGGCGGTCTTGCGAGCCGGACGGTGTTATTGCGAGGAGGATTGGGGTGGTTGGCCGTTGGGGGGCGGCGGCGGGGGCGGAGGCGGTTGAGGGTGTACCTGGTGGGGCAGGAGGGTGTGCGCCTGCACGTGAGCCGGATGATGATGGTGGTGCTGATGGTGATGGGAGTAAAAGATCGGCTGTGCCGACGTGGGGGGGCAGGACGTGCCGACGCCGACGCCGACGCCGACGCCGACTCCTACGCCGACGGAATGCGAGAGGGCAGACTGCGCGACCGACGATGGCGCAGCGACGGACGGGGGCGCCGACACGGAAACGGAGACGCTACCGGAGTTACCGGTGCCGGCGGACGCCTCGTGATAAAGTATCGGCACCCTGACCAGCCTCTGGGCAGCGTGAGCCATGTTCGCCGCCTCAAGTTCGGCGGCCAGTTGCCTCTTCCACTTGTTACGACGATTCTGGAACCAGATCTTCACCTGGGTCTCGGTGAGCCTCAACGAGGCCGCCAGGCCGGCGCGTTCCGACGAGGACAGGTAACGCTTCATGTCGAAGGTGCTCTCCAGCTGAAAGACCTGGGAACGCGAGAAGACCGTTCGCGTTTTCTTCTTTCGCTTCATGCTGCTCGAGTCACGGCCGTCGACGCCGACCTGGACGCTGTTCTGCCCGTTACCGCCGCCACCGCCGCCGCCGCCGCCACCGTTTCCCGAGCCACCGTGATGGCCGGTGGAGTTCGTCGATTCGCCCTCGCCGTCGGCGTCCGCGCAATCGTCTTGATCGCCGAGATCGTCGTGGCCCTCGTCGCCGCTCGATGGACTTCGATTACGATGAAGACGATCCTCGCCATTCTCGTCGTCCAGGTCGTCTGAAGCAGAAGGAACACGTCGGGGGACGATTTTTTTTTTTTATACAAATATTTCAAACGATTATCTTAGAGCGTAGGAAGTAAAAGCGACGCGGGAATACGAATCGACGATAGCGCACGTTTCGGCAGGTTTCTTTGAAAGCGTCGAGTGGTAAAACCTGTCCGTTGGTAACGGTAACTATGCCGCGAAGCGTTAAAACGTAACGCGGTTTTACTCGCGAGATACACGAACAATTTCGCACCGGACAAATTTTCGACAATCGCGGCAATGCAAAGCCCGTTTGGTTTGTTTAGGCCATCGCAAATTGGCGAACGATAATACTCGCTTTTTTTTTCCTTTTTTTTTTTTATATATCGGACGTGGCAAAAGTATAGTCGTCGATATCGATTAACGCTTCAATTTCGCGATGTACGTATGTACGGGCGTGCGGTGTTGCGCGGTAATGGAAACATATGCTTCGAATCCTACCGATGATCCGTACTTTATTGTCATTGTGGTAAATGCAGGAGTAAATGGATACTATCGGACGCTTGTTATAAATTTCGATGCAAACCCCTCGCGAAACAATGAAACAAGATTTATCAGCGGGTATCGAGTGGATTGAACTTGAGGATCGCGTACCGCCGTTGTTGGGGCAGGAACGCTAAATATCTAATTTCGTTCGATTTAATTCGAAGTTTGCCGAACAAGTGGATATTCATTGCGGTAAGCACGAATAGCGAAATTGTGACGGACGTCGCTGATAAATAATAACGCGCTATCGAATGATATCGAAATAATTGCGGTGCGCGGGAGGTACGTATACGCGGTGGCGCGGCAAACATAATTTCGCGAAACGGTACTATTTATTAATAAATAGACGCGAATTTGTATCGCCAAGTATCGCACAACGAGAGTATCCGAGCGCGTTAATTAACTCGTCCTTTAAAGCGTTCCTCGTGCGTACCGGTGAGATCCATTTCGGTATTGACGATGAACACGTTCCCTCGCACCGCGGAGATTCCATAAATCACGCTATTCAGCCAATTCTGCGCGTATGCATTTAATACTCGCGCGATTGATAGAATTAATGAATTGATATTCTATTTATCTATTTTCAACGTAATTGCCTCCGACGTCGGAACATTCGGGCAAACGCGTTTCGTCCATCGAACGAAATATCTGTCGCGTCGCCCATTCGCGTCTTTCGTCGCAGAAAAGTTTCCGCTGCCGCAGCGTACGCGTTACATCGATCGGAACCACGTACCCACGATTCATTATTCTCGAACCAAAAACCAACGATCGCGTCTCCGAGGTGATAAAACAGCGCGAGCCGACTCGTTCCGACGGGAAAAACAAAATGATGAAAACCCGTATGGGCGAGTTAAAAATTTTAAATCTCACAAAATCACGACGAACGAACGACATCCGATCGATGCCGACTATCCGAATATAATCGAAGGTTATCGACGCGAAATATTATCGAACGGTTTCGAACCGCCGCGCGACACCGATAACTTTTGTACTACATACATACGCGTCGCCGTGAACGTAAATGCAAGAGCAGGTACCTAAGTATTTCGTCGAGGTGGTAGGAATAAAACGATCGGCGGGTAAGGCGATCGACGTTGGTTTGTCGTGGTGGAAGCCGTGGAAGCCGTACTCGTACCACGTCCACGCTCGCGTTTGTACACGTATGTTACGTACACTAACGCCACATACAGAAACACAACACACACACACAGACAGAGAGAGAGAACCTGTGTACCGACCCTCGCCTTGCCCTTTTCTTTCCATTCCATTCCATTCCATTCCCTTTACGATCCTTACGAGTTATCTTCTTTCGTGGTAAACGCGAGCGTGCGCGCGCGCGCGGCCACGCCATTATTGGCCTTTCCCAGAAACGATTTGTACGTGAAAAATATTCGCCCCTTCCGATCTTTGTTTAGACGCGTCGGAATCAAACAACCGAGGCTGACCGCTTTATCGCCTCGCGCTTCGATCTAGTTAAGTTTCGGTTTCCCCTTCTCGCGGACGTAGGATTACGAGTTTTTTTTATGAGAATCGAACGATTATCTTCCTTTTTTGCGCGAAAGTCAACGCGTCGCGATGATTTTGTAGGCGAGCGCGCATTTCATTAGAGTGAATTTTTTCACGATTGAAGACTCACCCGTAAAGATCTTAATTACCGTGATCGTTCGATCCCGTTAACTCTTCCGTTGCCGCAGATTTACGCTTGTCGAGTACAACCCGTCGAACGTGTCGTTACTATCCACCTCCGGCGAGTACCTCGGAGATTATTCGCGAAGCGTGTCAGGATTCGCGTGTTTTGGGCATTAGCATAATTTTACACGCTGCCGAATATTCGTCACGTCAATGTTGACGATCCGCTATGCGCGGATAGCTTAGATTTGTTATCGTCCGCGAACAATTTGATATTGTTTCGCGCAATAACGATCGACCACGCGTTCACGCGTATCGGGGATTGCTTTTAATTAGTTAAACGTTACGCGCTTGACGATGTACCGTCACTTGATTTTTTTTATAACACGATTTACATATTACCGTTTACTATGGCCGTCGAACGAAATAGAATTTAGAATTATTTGGGATAGCGGAAAGAAATCTATTACTTTGCACGATACGTTTGGACTCGATTTGTGCCAGGACGCGGTGATGTAATCATCTTCACAAGTTTTTATGAGAGGGATATAAAAGACTTGGAAAAACGTTGAGATACAGTTGTAAAGAGCGAAGGAAATAACGTTTTATAATATTCTGTGACAAAAATGAAGAAAAAGAATCAAGTTTTACATGGTCCTGGAAAATAATAGATTTTCTTCCAGTACCCTCTACTATAATTACTCCTTCCTAGCAGAAGAGCGATTGGCATAATTGACCCCCGCGCGTTTACCGTCGCTGCATTGGCAGCAGCTGGACCGACAAAATTGGCGCGTACAGCGAACCGCGATTGCGGTTTAATTGTTAATGAAAAATTAACTCACCCCTTTGCGGGAAAGATGCGGAAGCGGGACTGACGCGGCTTAGGGTGCCGACAACGTCGCTCGGCGACGGATGCTCGAGCGTCTGCAAACCGTGCGTCGGCCTCCATGGAAACGGCCAACCGGCGCCACCGGGTAAAACGCCCCGGATGCCGTCGGCGTCGACGATATCCGATTGGCCTGTAACCTGAACGGCGTTACTCAACGCCGATGAAGCGGCCGCTAATCGCGAGTGATGCTGATGCTGTTGCTGCTGCTGATGAAGATGTTGCAACGTCGAGGGGAAGAATACGCCGCCGACGCCGATTCCGACCGGATAGCGGCCGGCTATCAGAGAGGACATTAATCCCAGTCTGCGATAAAACGATTATTTCGACGTTATTAAACTCGAAGGCGAGGATAAAGACACTTTGCAATAATAAAATTCATCTTGACTCGCTTAACGTGCACGATAGCGCTTTCGAATTGCCGCGGAAAGAAGTATGCTTCGCGACGATAGAAAGTCAGCGGTTAATCACCGCGATACTAGAATAATACAGTTTGACCACCCCGAGAACCCCTGTTCGTTCTTTCCGGAAAAGATACAAGGTACTTGCACTTGGCCCGAGACAAGTCCTTGTCTCTTGATCCTAAAGATTTTCTCAAGAATAACTTTAACTATACAGAAAACGATTGATTTCGTAAAATCCTTGCTTTCGCGACTGACGCAACGTTACTCATATTTATTATTCGAAGAGAAATTCTAATATCGCGGAAATGTCCGTAATCTCCGATGAATCCTCGATTTAACCTGATTTCCCCTATAATAATACAATACCCTTCGAACCCTTCGTACGGGATATACATTCCGAATTCATTTCTGTTACCGAGGGGTATCGGGACGTACGATTTAAGTTTGTATTCCCGGGCAGAGATTAGTGCTCCGTAAAAATCGTTGGTAAATACAGAGACGATGGCGTAGAAAGAGGGAGAGAGCACTCGAACGGTCTGTCGGCATTAATATTTCGCCGAGCGACCGTGCGGACTACTCCATTTTCACGCTTAAAGGAATTTCGCGTTATGCCTATTAGGGGCAAAGCTTGCGTCGCAACAATAACAGAGCCGCGCGCGGCCCGGCACTACCCACGTTTAAACGCCGCGGCAGGTTATTAAGAGCAAAAATCCGCTTATAGCGCGGAAGCTGCGGGGGAGGATAGTCGCCGATGCATACCTGCATCCGAAAACTCTCGACTCCCCGGGTGCATTGTGCTGTTTATCCTTGCGCGCCTAGAGCCTTCTCTCTCTCTCCCTCTCTCTCTATCTCTCTCCCTCTCTCCCTCTGTCTCTCGATCGTTATTTCTGATCAGCGCTAAGTGCAGCGTCCGCGATGCGAGCAGCTGCGAGCAGCACTTTAGCGTTCGCGATAGAGTAACTTAACGCGGAGCGCGGCCGATTTGCGGTGACGATTTAGTTCGGTTGGAAATGTAGGTAGGTAGGTAGATATCGCCGGGGTAGTAGGCAGTAGGTTCGGCAACCGGCAATACCGAAAGGTGGTAGGTAGAAGTTGAGGCTTCGGAAGCCATACCGCTTCCCCCGTGTTCCTGGGCTCGCTTCCCTCGGCAGTACTCCGTCTGCGTCCAACGATCTGATCTTGCCCCGATGCACTTTTCTCTCGCTCCCGCGCATACTCTCTCTCCCCGCTACCGTAGTCCGTTACCTTGTCCCTCTCGACACCTACGCGCTGCTCCGGAGGGTGCTACTCGAACGCTAGTAACGAGTGTCGGGGATCGCGGCGATTATGCCGCTAACGAGACCGCCGGGTAAACGTTTTTCTCGTAGTTCTTCGATCCGGTCGCGATGAGGGAGGGGATTTCGATGTCTCGAATTAGGATTTCGGGGAACGATCGACGATACGTTGATCGTCGGTGGTTCGTTATCAGCGAGATTGGAGATAAAGTGAGAAGGAGTAAAGGCAGCTTACGCCATTCTTTCGTCCGGACGCGCTATGTTTTTCGCGTACCTTTTTTATGTTTCTGGAAATAGTATCGATACGTTGGTCGTAGGCGGTTCGTTATCGACGTCGAGAGCGATTAGGCGTAAAATGAGAAGGATCACGGGCAGCTTACGCCATTCTTTCGTCTGGACGCGCGATCTTTTTCGTGTACACCTTTATCTTCCTTGTTTTCTCCATCGATATCGGGACACGGGAAAACAGAGAGAGAGAGAGAGAGGGAGGGAGAGAGAAAGAGAGAAAGTAAGAGAGAGGTGAGAGATGGCTCCCGGTAGGATAAGAAAGAGAAAACGCAAAAGAGGAGTAGCGCCAGAGGCATCGGGCATACAGATGCCCCGTGAAAGATAAAAGAAATCTGACAACCGCCTGTTTGTAAGCATTCAGGGTCCTTTTCTAAGGAGCAGGTATAAACACCAAACACTCGGTTCTGGAGGAGCGTGCTCCACCTTTTTCTGCCTAATTCTTGCGCGGCTTACGTCTTAGGTAGCTCACGGTATGAATAGTCGGCATCCACTCTCTCTCCCTTTCTCTCTCTCTCTCTCGCTCGTTCGCTCGTACTCTCGCTCGATCGATTCGTCGGTGCTCGACTTTCGTGGAATCGAGGATACGCGCTCCTTGGCAATTTCTTCAATGGTTTCTCCTTTCTTATTGGCTCGATCGACTTCCCAAAGAAATCTCTTGATTGGGAGAAATATTTACGCAACCAGAATGTAGGCGGCTTTCGGACGAAAAGCGGTGGCAAACGTCCGCGGGACGATCGATCGTCGGAAGGAAGGTATATTAATTTAGCGGTCGGCACAGGGTTGGATTCTTTGCCGTATCCTCCGTCATGCGGGGCGCAATCGGGAGTAGCCGAGTACCGTCGAGTTTAGATCCTCGGGCAATTTGTCCGTCAAACTTTCCTCCTTTTTTTTTTTTTCCCTTTCCCCTCCCCTACCGTTCCGCGCTCAATGGGATATTATACCTCTCCCAGTATTGATTATTATTCCACCTTTGCTCGCGCTCGGTGAGTAAGTGCCATTCTCGGATATAAACTCTTTATGCCGTGGTTAACGATCGCTCGTAACACGATACGTTTTGTCGTGTACCGTTACACCGGGAGGGGTAGTTAGGAACGTAGCGAGGAAAGAGTAGTCGATTACGTTTGCCGCTAAAGCCGTACCGAGGAGCAATCGTCGTGCTCCGCAACTTTTGGCTCCCCGTGCGGATTTGCCCTCGACGCGAGGACGTTTTTCTTTCTTTTTTTTTTTAATTACCAAGAAAACAATAATCGTCGAATATCTCGATTTTCATCCTCTTCGGTGCCGATGTCTCTTGTTGGCGCGTTATCCCTTCGAGAGGGTGCCACCAGTTATACAGGGTGTACACGAATATCGTCCTTTACTTTGGCCCCAGTCGCCGCGACACTTTGCGTACCGTGTACGTCGCAAACTCTGTTTCCATCGATTGCCCCGTAACAGCGTTCACGGTTACGTACTGACTTATAAAGTGTCATTACGATGACCCAACAATGAATTATTGGCTTTCAAAGTACACGTCTTAATCCGCTACTTGGCTTCGTTGCGCTCGCTGCCTGTTACGGGCCAAGTGGAGGACTTATGCTTGTGCCTACATACGAGACAACTTCATTCCACTGGATTCCAAGGGAACGACTTAATTGCTTTAGCGCGATACTCGCGACGGTTTATTTGTATCGCAGTTATTGTCGAATACTCGCGGGTGGATCGTACCAACGACACACTCCTCTCGTTCGCGACACTTCGTCCTCAGATTTTCCCTCCGCTCGGTAAAACTCGGAATATTGGGGGGAAATCGAGTTTCCTCCATTGAGTCGCCGCCGTCTCGATCGTTGCCGACGTCGAATTGCAATTGAACGCGGTAAAAAAAAAACGCGCTCGTTCCATCTCCGATTATTATCGTTTTTTAAATCAAGTTTTTGATTTCGCGGGGAGAACGTATCCAATCGTCATCGCCGTCAATGAATAAAAGAGACGAAGAGGGATGAGGGAGACAGGGAGAGAGAAAGAGAAAGAGAGGGAGAGAGAGAGAGAGAGAGAAACAGTGTTTCGACGCGATTATTATTCGCGGTCTATTCCCAGCTAACGTTCATTCCACATTTGTTTCCGACGTTGAACATCCATATCGCCCTCGAACGGGCGATCATACACAATAGGCTTTATCGTACCTTCCTTTGAAACTTGGAGCGCGATCCCACGCTAATTAACGAATCATTCATCGGCGCTGTAATTAACGAGGCCGACTCTGTCGCGGATTATCAGGCGGATCTTTTGCGCATAGACGTCATGTGCCTGCGGTGACGTTACTGAATATTGTCGCCCCTTGCAAAGAGCGAGGCACGATTTTGCGTTGGAAGAAAAAGAAGATTCTTACGATACATTTTCCTGTTTTCGCGTTTCAATGAGAGTCGCGGGAATTTTTTTTTCTCTTCTCTCTCTCTTTTTTTTTTTTTTTAATGGAACGTCGTTACATTTGTCGCGCGGTAACGCGTAACGCGCATTATCTTTGGCCGCGGTATAAAAATATCTGACGAACGCAAGGGGCTCTTTGTTCGACGCGATATCGCGTTAAATTCTTCTCGATACTCTTTCGTATCCCAACCGGGTGTCTCGCTCGTTAAATTCGAGTTATCGAGAGTAACGTGGATCGTTATTTAAGGAGATTCGTTATTTAAGGTAGTCGCAAAGATCCGAAGATCGTGATGAATTCGCGAAGGTAACCCAAAACTTCTCGATACCAAACGCTGGAAATCCCTTTTGGCGAAATCTCTGCCACGAGGAAATACTGTTACCGTATCAGTTCGGTAGGACGTTAAGCGTCGAGACGAGGAAGATTTCGCGGTGCAAGCTCCTCCGCGTACTTAGTCGACCTCGGCAAATAAGACTCTGAACGGCGTAGCACCAATTTAATAATAAATCGAACCTAGAAGTTGCACGCTTCCTCTTGACGGAAGACGCGAGGGGTGCTCACCCACCAAAATGGGCGGGATAGATGCCCATTTCTCGAGGGATCCTCGGGGCTCCTTAACTTTGACTACGTTGGTGTTTCATCCGCTGATGTATTATGTACTCATCGCCTAATTGATTCTTTCTTTTCTCCCGACCGACGGTGAAACTCGATCCTCTCGTTTCCGACGCGCGAGCGCGCCAAATCTCGCTACGGATTTCCATCGATCGTCCGTTCGACCGGTACCGAGACACGAGTACTCAATGTACACCGTTAATTTCATTCATGGGTTTTCGTTTTCACCCGCTTCGACTCGGGGAAAGCCTCGTCGAGCCGTGTCCTCGATTTTCATCTTCGAACCGGGCGGGGGGGACCGTGAAACGACACGCAAAATCACGGGTGTTCCGCGTCAAAAGCTTGTCTCGTTGAACGAAGTGTGCTCCAGCGGTGCATACGAGTGGAACTTAATCAAATGGTAAACGGGTGGAAAACAAGCAATTGGAGCCGTCGCGATGGTAGACGAGCAGCCGAGGGGTAAAAGTGGGGGGGAGCCGTCAATCGGAAGGGGGGGGGGGTGTAAATCTGATAAAATCATCTCGAACCCCTCCGCCATGGTCTCTGCCCCTTGTGGCACAGTGCCGTGCTCGGGTTCCTCGCTGATATATCCGATATATATACCCCCGGCGCTCCTAAGTAACGTAAGTAATGTAAGAGGGTGGTTGTTGCTACGGTTGTTATTAAATGAGACAGCCTAATAGGCCCATTACGGACCCCCTCGGTCCATTCCCACATAATATAATCCTCACCGCACGCGCTCTGCCTACCGCTCCCTACCATTTCACCACCCCCGTATGCCGTCGCGTATCTTGATCCGAGGACGCTCACGCCCACCCAAAAATTTTATCTGCGGTCGGGAGAATTACCTTCGCCTCGCTTCGCTTCGTCTTCAGATTTTTGACGCGACGGTGGATCTTTCCCGTATCCGTTTGTCCTTTTACTCGTTGACTGTGATTATCGTTTTTAAGCGTTTAAATGGAATTTGGAGCTTGAGAAGGGAAAGTTATCCCCCACCACGATCCTTTTTGTCTTTGAGTTTTGATACCGCAACGTATCATTCGCGTATCGGTTTCTGCTTCTACTCTTTGACTACGATTTTCGTTTTTGAGCGTTTAGACGAAATTTCGAGGCCGCGAAGGGAAAATCACCCCTACCACGGTTTTCTTCTTATTCGAATCTTGATATAACGGCGTAGCATCCGTGTATCGGTTTCTCGTTCTACTCTTTGACTGCGATTTTCGTTTTTAAGCGTTCAGGTGGAATCTCGTGCCCGCGAAGAGGAAACTACCCCTGTCACGTTTCTCTTCATCTTCGAATCTTGATACCACAACGTATCAGTTGCGTATCGGTTTCTCGTTCTATTCTTTGCTTTTATTTTTAAGCGTTTAGGTGTAATTTCAAGCCACCCACACCATGCTTATCTTCCTCTTCGAATTTTGATACAACAGCATAGCGCCCGCGTTTCTCGTTCTACTCGTTGACTACGATTTTAGTTTAAGCGGTTAGATGATTCTTCGGACCCGCGAAGAGCATTGCGAGATCAACCAATTGCACGATAAAGTTGAAATTATTTTTTACGATATGCCCTTTGGAATAATTTCGCGATCTACGTAGGTCCACGATGATGTTTACGCGACGCGCCTTGTAAAGATGAACCGCGCAACGTCGGACAATCATTTGTAAGACGAATTCAATGTAACGGGAATTATTATTCGTTAATGGCTCGGTCATTGCGAAGATATAATCCTATTCCCTACATCCAGAGTATAAAATTGATGACGCACGCTGATTCCGCATTGGTAAATATTGATGACTTAATTTATTAGCGTCGGAACGTTAATATTGGAACTTAATGCTATCGCGCAAACCGATAAACAATTAATCATCTGATCAGTGAAGGTGGCAAACGACTCTTCGACCCTGCGCCCGGTAATTATCAACGTAAACAAGTAAGCGTTATTTAGTTCGACTACGGTAGCGGAAGCGCGCGTCGATCGCAAATCGGCGCGAGTTTGCAACTTTCAATGTGTACCATCGAAAGTTACCGCCAAACGTTATCTCGATAAACATAAACAAACGCGTCTCGCGGACAAGAACATTGAATCCCGCGTATTTCCACGAGCGACGCATAATCGTGTTCGGAAAGCTACGCGTACCGACGTCACCGACGTATTTACATCTCTCAAATACGTTAATCGATACTTTTCTTTTAACCGCAAGCGCTCGATCAACGTACGACCAAGTTCCGTTCGCGACGGAAACAGTGGCCAGTTACTAAAAGTAACGGCAGTGCGACGGGAACAGTTTAACGAACGCAAACCAGTCCCCTCCCCCCCTCCCTTACCCCCGGTACCCCGCTCGTCGCAAACAATGGCAAAACCATTGTCGCGGACTTACTATCGTCACGAAGCACGGTGTTTTCCGCTAAACCGAAGCTCTTTCAAAAGCGCTTTCGCGGAGGCAAACGGAAACAAAAACCATAGAAAGCAATCGTCGGCAAAACAAAACGTACCTCGACAACATCGCCAAGTCCGCCGACGCTTGGTGTCCCAACAGCGGATTCGTCGTAGCGTCACTCGGAGGCGAGAACGTCGTGGCCGGGCTGGTAGCACTGGTAGCACATCCGATACCGATACTCGTCGGATTGTTCCTGGTATCTAAAGGGTGGCCGGTCGTCGACGTTCCACGTTGGCCACCGGAGTATCTGATCGACGTTGGGGACGACAAACCCCTACCGGGGCTGTCGCAAGAGGGTACGACCATACGCTGAGAATTCTGCCCGTTGCCCGACGGCAACGGCGACGTTCTGTCGACGTCCGACGATTGCCTCTCGCCGGACACCGTCGAGGTCGAGTCGACCGGCGGCGATTCCGGTCTACCCAGAATACTCGAGATACTGAACGACGTGTATTGGGGATTACAGGCGGGCCTCAGTGCCGGTTTACCGACGTCGAAGCTGAACGAATGATGATTGTTCAATCCGCAGCCAGCCTTGCCGTTCTTCTCCTGTAGCAGCAGTTCAGCCGGCGTCGAGCTACTACGCGATCCCTCGAGCTCGAGATCCTCCTCGGAGACGACCGATACCTCGATCTCCATCTCGCCCGACATCCTCGATTAGGGCTCTCGTGGCGACGACAGGGGATGAGATCGTTGGCGAGAACTCGCGGACGCTCGACGGTAGTAAGATCCGTTTCGTCGCACGAGGATACGCGTCCGTGCGTCACCGTCGGGTCAGTTCGCGCCGCGTTCCCACCGTCTGGTCAGAGGTTTCCACACGATTCCGCCGTCGGGCGGACGTTTAAGGAGAATCTATCCGACGCGCGGAGCGATTCTACTCCCTTACATCGCATATCAGGCAGATCGTATTGTCGTTCGCGTCAGCTCTTAGGCAGGGTAGCGTCGTGGACGCGACGCCTCCGTCGGCAGGACGTCCCTGGTCGTCGTGGATCGGAGACGGATCGCTCGATCGCGCGACATTCGTAAGCGATACCCTGGACGACAGGATGATAGGAGACAAGACACTTGGAGGGCCCACCCTTTCGAGGCACCCTCTCCTCTCACCCCTCCTCTCCCCCTGTCCCCTTCTCGCGCTCACTCTCTCTCTCTCTCTCTCCCACGTCCTTCAACCACCTATCCCCTCTCCCTCTCCCACGCGAGCACCTTCTCCTACTGCCACCTACTACTACCACCTCCTCCCTGACACGTACCTTCTCCTCTCTGTATTCTCTCTCTCCCTCCTTCTTTATCCACCGATCTCGCCTCTCCCTTCCGTCCTCACCTTTCCCTCCGCGCCGTGTCTATTCGCGGAACGCGAGCATCGGCGTGCGTGTAAAACCGCGAAGAGTAACACCGTCACTTCCCGGAGTCACTTCCTCTTCCACTGATCGTTAATCACTATTCGTCATTCGTCGCACGATCGACGAATTCTCAGGCAAAGGTTCGTTCCTCGATGTTTTCCCTCTTTTCGTCTCTTCCTTCCTCTCCCTCTGTCCCTCCGTCGCTCCGTCTTTCTCTTGTTCGCCGTTCGCCACCGGAACGCATGTATCTCACGCGTATGATTCGACGATCGGGTCAAACGGCGATACACGGCGGCCGGACATTTTGAGCGAACTTCGCGAGTGTTAGCCGTTGACACGAGACATGAGAGAAACAACGAGAGAGGAAAGGCCGTGGTAGACGTCGACGAGGACCGGAGGAGTCCGGGCGAGTCCGGGAGAGATTCCTTTTGTTGATAAATTAAAAGAGCGGCAGCGCGTACGTGAAAGGGGAGAGAACGCGCCTGCGAACGATTACCCGGTGAATTCGCGTTAAAACGGGAGGCGACTTGGTGGCTGCGTATCGTGGCGAGTGACGGACTGCGGATGGGTACTGTACTCGCACTAAGGGTAGGAAAACGCTGGAGAAACCACAGGTCACACGAACGAGGGCCTTACTCGTACATTCGCGCACGCACCTAGAGGAGTGCACGCGAGGAAGAGAGAGAGAGAGAGAGAGAGAAAAGGAGAGAGGAGGGGTGGGGGTGGGGGGTAGAAAGCGAGACGTGTAAAAGAGAGGGAGAGTGAGCTCAAGAGGGAGAGAACGAGAGAGGGAAACGAAGTTCGAGACAGGGGTAGAGAGAAAGACAGACCGTACAGTCACGCTTCGAGAGTCACGCGGGGTGGTAGTTGCGCGTCGGACAGATAGACTACCGAAGGAGAGAAACGGAGAGAGAACGGTGGAGGAGGGCGAAGGGTGGGGGTTGGGGGTTTTAGCTCGAGCGAGAGGGATGAAACCGGAGAGATAGAGAGACAGAGAGAGAGAGAGAGAGAGAGAGAAAAAGGAGGGGAGGGGGGCGAAAGAGACGGAGAGACGAAACGTACACAGCGACTGGGTGGGGAGAAACGGCAGAGGACGCGGCTAAGCTCGAACAGAAGGCAGAAGGGGGTGTCTCGTTGTTGGAGGGGTAGGGGGCGGGGCGGAGCAATGGTTTTCGTTGGGGGATGGTTCTCGCGACTTCTCATAGGGTGGCGGCTCGATCGATGACTCGTGGCGCGGAGTAACCGGCACGGGGGTAGCTGTAGGCAACGGCCAATCGCGTGAGCCGCGTCGTCCTTAACTCGAAAGATACTCGCCCTCGACGATCCTGCGGATCGCGGAATGGGGGTGGCTGCGGTGGTTTTAGCGAGGCTCGACGGGCTAGCGGTGGGGATAACACACAACCCGGTGGTGCTGCCCGTGCCTCGCCGTGTTACTTATCCATTATAACACTCCAAGATCTTGATTTAAGCCTGCAGCCAGCGGTGAGCTTTTAACCAATTAGCCTTTATAGCCTACCCCTCTCGGCCCCTCGCCCCCCCTCTTCCCGCCCATTTTAGCTTGCCTCGTCGACTCTTCCTACCCCCGTGGTACGATGGTAGTTGCCGTACCTATATCTATATTCTCTCTCCACCCGACGTCCTCGCCACAGTCGCGCGATGTACCCACCTAATCTACCGGTTCTCCCTTCTACCTTTCTCGTTACCTCGATCTCTCGCTTGCACTTTCTCTCTCTCTCTCTCTCTCTCTCTCTCTCTCTCTCTCTCGCTCTCTCTCTCATACACGTCACTCTCCCTCGCACTCTCAATCCGTTTTTCTTTCTCCCGATCTGGCCCTCTCGCTCCCTCTAACCACATGCATTATGCGCGTCGGTGTATCAGAGCCGCGTATTTGCGCGTGCAAATACCTCGGTCGCGTACCTAGCTCCGGGGTATGCGCGTGTTCGAGGGCCCTCTCTCATTGCTAGAGAATTGTGATGACGAGAGTAGTTGCGTGGGTTTAAATACACGCCAGGCGACGGAAATTACGAGTGGACCGCTGTGCGATCGCATCGCGATTCCGTGAGCGATACGACCAATGCCGATTTCTTTTCGCGAGCTTCCGCCGATTCGAGGATGATTAATCACGGACGTACCCGGAGATTGTTTTTCTTGTTTTTCTTTTTTGTTTTTGTTGCTTTCGTTGCGGGACGTATCTCCTCTCCGCCGTACCGTCCACGTTGGTATGTTTTCCCTCGTGCTTCTCTACCGCGATAAAGTAGGATTTTAATTAATCCCACGGATCGTTTAGCGTTTTACTTTACGGCTCGCCGGAGATTGCGTACCGATCGCGCTTAACGTCGGATCTTCCCCCCCCTTTCCCCCCCCGGACCATTTTCGTGGGCGTAAAATCGGCGAAAATCTAACAAGGTCGCGGGAGGCACCTTTGTTGATCCTTTCAGAGTCAAGTTGACAAAACGCGCCAGGGTACGTATTATAATGGTCCGCACCTGTCCCACTAGGAAAATCCAACGGGTAAACCGCAAAAGCAATTCGAGCGTCCGCTTCAAAGCCCGGGGAACGGGCTGCTGAGTTTCGAATAGCCGTCGTCTCGTCGGACGGAAAAGTAGAACGAAAGTAGGAAAATGATTATACACTCGCCGTGGGTAGAGGCAACGGGTGAGAAAGAGAGAGAGAGAGAGAAGAGAGGAGGAGTGAGAGGGGGGGGGGGCAGAGGTAACAAGAACGAAGAGAAATGGAAAGAGAGCGGGTGTAAAGGGTCAAATGCATACATTCACGTCGCGACGACGACGTTGCAAGGGCGTTACAAAACGGGATAAAATGCGACAAAGCAAACCACGGCTTCTCTGTGTACGAGTACTCGCGTATCCCTGTCTTTCTTCGTCACCGGCTCGCTTGAAAGGTAATGAGAAACCGTTGACCAACCCCCGAGAGTGTGAGAGAGGGCGAGAGAGAGAGAGAGGGAGAGAGAGAGAGTGAGAGGGAGCGAGACACGGAGAGGGTGAGAAGAAAGTGGAGCCATAAGCCTACTTCGGCCGAGTATAACGAGGTTATATTGAGAGCTCTCAGGAAGGCTCGTGTTCCAGGACCGGATAGAGGGTTTCGATGGGGGAAACGGAACCCCGAAGAAGAAACTCCTCGCCGATTCCACGAGTTTCGTAGATCCTAGATTCGGGGGGTCAAATCGGTAGCCGCTTAAGAGATCTCGCGGGAGAGGGCAGAGGAGAACGGACGAATTTTTGGCGCGTCGATTTCGTCGACGCCTCTCCTTTGCCTCTTCCTCTCTCTCTCTCTCTCTCTCCTTTTTTTTTCTCTCCTCGTCCCACCTGCGTTTGTGTCTACGCGTAATACTAGGGACTACCATGGTCGAGTGGGCCCGGTTGTGTTGTCCGTATTTTACTTTGTGCCCGGTGCGTAAGAGGATTATATCCTCGGTATAGAGGAAACGAGAATGACAGTGAGAGATAGAGAGAGAGAGGGAGAGAGATTGAGAGCGAATGGCAGAAACGATGGCAAAAAGAGAGAAGAAACTGTGTGTAAGTAGAGACAGGAGGGAGACAGGGCGATGCTTCCCGGCGGGGCCGAGGGGGGAGAGCTGGGGGGGGGGGGGAAGGGAGGGTGAAAGAGAGGTAAGTGGTGGGTATGCTTCACTTTTCACGGGGGCGCCATTGTTCCCTATTATCCGGCGTGATTAGTCGATGATGCAGGTAAGCTACCGCGGGGGGTCCCATTATACTGCCGAGCGAACTACTCACTCATCCGCGAACTGCGTGAGTTTCGGCAGAATATTGCGACCATCCTCTCTCGCTCTCCTCTCCCCACTCTTCGTCCCTGCTCACTCTCTCCCTCTCTCTCCCTCTCTCTATCCTCGTTAATTTTCTCCTTTCAACGGAGAGTGTATTCCGCGTACGTACAGAGATTCCTCTTTTAGATGGTGGTGGATGTTCGATGCCTCTCTTCCTTCTCTCGATCTTCGTTTCTCCCCGATGCTTTTTCTCTCCGCCGACTGGCAGTCGGCGAAGATCGAGTGCCGCCGACCTGCTGTGAAATTTATACTCTTACCGTGCACCGCAACAATGATCGCGGCATCCGCGTTTTTGCACGGCCGATTTGTATTATCGTTCGGTACCCTCCCTCCCTTTCAATCCCCGCAACGCGAATACGCTTCTGCCGAGTAATTAGACCGTGGAACGCCGAGGCGAAAGCTTCTAACCGACGGTAAGCATCTGGCGACTTACGTCGATTCAACCGATCGATCCGCGTGGCTTGAGATCGTCAAGTATTTCTCCATTGAAACGATCGTAAACGCCGGTCGTGCGACACCGTCGGACCCTTCGGAAAAGCGGATTAACGGTAGATCTGGAAAGGACGATCAAATTAACACTGCCTCGCGTAATAATACATCGTTTTCACGGTGGGAGGACATATCTGACGACCTGAGAATAAAAAACGAGATGGTGGTTTGAGGACGGCCTGGAGGAGACGGGGTGGTGGGGGGGGGGGGGCAGAGAAAGGAGAGAAAAAAAAATGGAAGACGTAGTTAGATAACAAGCGATTAACGACGGTCACAGCTTAAAAGTAGGGAGAGACATAATGGCGACGGAGGTAAACGAGGAGCCCGAAGGTCGTGGAACAAGGCTGGAGAACGAAGAAAAGGTTGGGTGAACTGGGTTGGCTGGCGGCTTTAATACCTTACATTAAACCCAGGGAGTAAGCGACTAATTACTTGACGCCGTTCACAGTAAACGCGAATTAAAAGAAGCTGTACCGGGGGTTCATTTTCGCGGGGGCTTTGTTTCCCTGCCCCACTGTCCTGCTTGAATAAAAAAAAAAAAAGAGAGGAGAAGAAGAAAAAAAAATAAAAAGAAAAGCGTTCCACGGCGCGCTGACAGCACCTTTTCGGTAGACTAATCTCCATGCGAAGGGCGATCGAAGCGGACGGGGATCCGAGCGAGAGGATTCTTACTCCACGGCCGCCGAATTCGGGAGCGGGCTTGATTTCCCATGAAAGCGCGCCCAGATATTTTCCCGATGTAATCCGGATGATTTTTGTCGAAGGAAATTAAGCGCGCGGGAATTTATCGATTCGACGTGTTATCCGGGCACCATTGGGGAGAGGGGGGGGGGTATGAAACGAAAATGAGTGGGACGATATTTAAAAAGGGTTGCAAGGGGAGGGATGGGGGGGGGGGTGGAGGTGGAATACGAGGCGGACGCGGTGTCAAGGAATATAAATTAAAAACGTGATGGCAATATAACGAGGCGGAGGATGCGACGTTGCGGTCAATAATGGCGTTTTCACGTTTTGACTGGCGGTGGAAGAGGGACAGCGGGGGTGAGGGAGAGAGAGAGAGAGAGAGGGAGAGGGTTGGGATACGATCTAAATTTTGGGTATAGCACGGAGGGGGTAGTGTTAATGGACGAGGGCGAGTGTATTCCCCAAGGACAATCGTAGCGGTCAAATTAGGTAACTTTCGTAAATAGCCTTGGAATGCTTTTCCGCCGAGGGATGGGAATAGCGGGAATTAAGGATCATTCGAGAGTGTAAGCTCTTTTTTCTTTTATCTTCTTTTTTTTTTTTCTTTTTCACCGGCGTTTTCGCGGTGCGCGAGAGATCGGGATAATAGAAGTACCCTCTACGGTGGATGGACGAAACGTATTTAAAACACTCTTTTCCCGATAGATATACGGGCGTGTAGGAAACCAAAAAAAAAAAAAGAGTGGCAGAAGAGCATTGTTATCGCGTCGGGATGTAATGTAGTTGAATTTGTGTACGAAGTGTGTATCATAATTATTTTAATATATGCCGGGGCTGGGAACGACCAGTTACGAGATATTCAATTAAAAAGGCAAATCCAGTTAAAAATACGGGTGAGTGCGTTTATGAGCGTGGAATTAAGTAAACAATACCGTGCGTAAACAGGGTGCGTTCTGTTACGACGTAATGTAAATAATATTTATTAAAACAAAAAAATTGCACAACAAATCTCCGATATTTTACGGGGCGGGAAATTAATTGAAGTACGAACGCGATATTTCGCGTTCGAATGTTTGAAATGCAAAATCCATTTTCCGCGCACGGTTCGTTTTTCTTATCCGGTCGCGGTACAAGCGATAATTAAAGCGCCGCGATATCGCGAATCGAAAACTATCGCGATATAAATAAACTCGGCGTTCGATTATTCCGCTCCCGAATCGGACGTATCGTTGCGTGTTGGCCAACGGAACCGATAACGGGCTTGAAAAATCTACGTAGCGCCGGGGCGAGGAAATGGCGCGCGAGTTCCCTTCGCGCCGTCAAATAGCTCAAAACGCACGTTATTCGCGATTACTCGGGTATTTAGGAACGTCCGATGCTTCGCCCTATTGTTTTAACGTACCGTCGTCCATATTAATTTGACGCTGCGACAAACGCGCCGCCCGGAATAATACCATCCGTCCTCTCGCGAACCCTATTGTCTTTTTGCGCCAGTACACATTTTCCAGGTGCATTTTCGACGGTTCTTTAGCCCGCACCCGGAGGAAGCCCAAAAAATTCCTCGGACTGAGCGACTACGTTTGGCTACGAGAGCCCCCACGAAAAGTCGTACTTTCGACCCGCGAGACTCGAAGCTTATATATACGTGCGCGTTGTACGTGTACTCTATCTCCCCTCCCCGCTGTGCGCACCTATACGCGCTCAAGTACACGCTTGTGCGCGTATACGTGTATCTATACGTATACGGAGGAAATATATATCCGCGTAGAAAAGACCGTCCTCCGTGGATTTGCGTTTCGGGCCGTTTCTGGCAAACCGAGCAAGAAACAGGGACGTGGGGGGAGGGAGGGGGGAGGGGGGGGGGGAACGACGACTTCTTTGGAGACTGAAATGGAGTCTTGCGCTCGCGATGATTACGCGCGCGAAAGAAAGAAAGAGTGGAACAAAGAAGAGGAATGAAAGGAAGGAGGAGGCAGGAAGGTGGGAGAGAGAAAGGGAGAGGGTACCGCCGAGAGAAAGGAGAAAGAGCGAGGATACCAACGGTATACGGCCTGGGTCTCCCTGATATTGCCGCCTGGCTAAATGAAACCGCACGTGAAAAAACGCCGAGAGAAAGGTGCAAGAGCGCTTCGTCGACGCTCGAGCGAATCGTCGTCCCGACGCCTACTCGTTCGATTTTCTCCTCTCGTCCCTTCACCGCGGTGCGCTCTCGCGATTCGAAAAATACCACCGGTTCTTTCTTTCAACGTCGGCGCCTCGTCTCTCCCGAGACGTTAAATGTAACGCGTAGGAATTTTAATTATTGCCAGTCTCTTTTAATTCCCACGCAAAACGGCCGTTTTGCGATACGCGCCGCTCGAGCGTTTCGCGCGATTTTTCCAACGTTCGTCGGAGCCCTTTGCGTCCGTTTAAGAAACCCCCTCGATCTCTCGCTCGATCTTTCTTTTCGCGAGTCGGTAGAGAGCATCCTCGAAGATGAAAAGATCGCGATCAAAGTTTCTCCGAGCTTACGTTACGGGGCTCGCTCGCGTTGATTTCTCGCCGTGAACTAAGGATATTCGTTAAAGGGGCATCGCAGTTTTACACGGCTCCCAAAAGAGCCTCTGCCATTCTCTTTTCGTACGAAAGCGCGGTTGACCGTTGGTAAAGGACCGTTCATCGTGGAATACGAAAACTCGAATCGTTAAACACGCGCACGCAAAAACGGCCGCACGTACATGCTCGAATAGAGAGATAGAAAGAGAGAGAGAGAGAGAGAGAGAGGGAGCGCATCGGTACCCGCGATGCACGCACGAGACCACATAGAGAAAGAAGGACATACCGAACGACAGAGCGAGGAACGAGGAGAAAGAGATACGGCGGGTAAGGGAGAGAGCGAGCGAGAGAGGGACGGGGTAGGAGAGTGTTGTGAGTGAGGGAGGGCCGGAGGGGTGTTGCAGGGGGTGGGTGGCACGATCGATCGGATGGCTCTCGTTGCCTCCGGTTCAAAGAAAAGCCGGCGCGCGGAATCGGGCGCGGTAGGTAAAGCGTGTATACGCGCGACATCCGGCTAATCAGAAAATGTAGGAGCGCGGGAGACTAATAGAGAGTGAAAAGGCATCAAATAAACAAACAGCGGGTGGCGAGGATCGAGGGAGGGTGGGGTGGGGGCGGGGGAGGCAGAGGGAGGGAGACAGGAGTCACCGAAGTAGGGGATAAGAAGGAAAGAGCGAGAGGCGAAGGATGAATTGAGGTAGAGAGGGGGGTGGGAGGGAGGGAGGGAGGGAGGATAGCGAGAGAGAAGATGGAAGAAGGAGAGACAACCCCTGGCTACAGGGTGATGAGCGTTGGGCGAGAGAGAAAGAACGGGGTAAGGGGGGTAAGACGAGCGAGAGAGGTACGGGGAAAGACGGAGCGAGAGAGGGAAACGGCGAGGATCGAAGCGAGAGAGCAACGGGAGAGAGAAAAAGAGCAGAGATAAGCCGAGGATAGTCGAGGAGGAATGAAGCGAGAGAGGCGAGGGTGAGATAGGGCTATTAGGGTTGGGTATAGGCGCCGCCCCGGCTATTAGAGGGTTGTTTCACCCCTACCTCGACGGTGAAACGCCGCGGTATACCGGTATGTCGGTATACCCGCGTATGCGTGCCCCGTGTGTGTCCCGTCGCTCGCTCTCCCTCTCGCTCCTTCGTCAGCCGCCCGCTCTTCGTCCGACTACCGGCTCCGACGCGTGATCACGTATACCGTCAAACCCAACCACCCACACGCGCGGCTTTTGCTTTCCCCACGTGTCTAGCCCTGACGGTCGCGCGTTACGGTCCCGCACACACGCGCCGGCTCTCCTATCGGGGACGAGAGTGCACGCGTATGTATGCGCTTGGTCGAGGCAGGTTACCACGGCAACGGCAGTGCTTGCGGGAGAGATGCCTTTAATAAGTATCTTTGGTGGAGATGGACCAGGGAGCTTGCACGTAAGCGTGTCCCCTTCTGTATTGGTAGGCGCGTATGCTCTCGTGATCGTACGCGGAAGAGAGTGAGAGAGAGAGAGAGAGCGTGTGTGAATCGCGTGTGGAGCTAGTAAGCGGGTATAACACACCCGCCGCCACATCGAGAAGAGAGAGCACCACCTTTCCACGGCGAAGGGTGGTTGGTACACGTTAAACCATCTCTCCCTCTCCGATCCTCTCGCGAATCACTCCTCTCCTTTTTCTACCATTTGCCCGTACGGACCGTCGGTAATAGAAGGTGATGGAGTCACCGGTGTGATTCGTCGTTTGTGTATGTGGTCGCGGGGAGAGATGGGAGTGGAAGGAGAGCGTAGGAGAGAGAGGCACTGTATCCTTTCCGCGTAGCTGTCTCGCGCACACACACGTACGGTGGAACAGATTTGGGGAGTTGGAATGCGAGGTTGGGTGGGAGTTGGGGGGGGGGTGGTTGGGCGGTGGTAGGGTTGGGCGGGAGGGACGGTGATACATCGGTATGCATTTCAGCGGCAGAGCTACCGGTGAAAAAGAGGGAAAGAGGACGCGGGAAAAGGGCGGAGAAGCGAGGACGTGGGAAGTAGGGGATGACGGTGCGGAGGAAAGAGAGTCCGAATAAGAGCGGGAGGGGGGGGCGGTGGAAGAGGGAGGGGTGGTCGCGGGAGGGTTTGGAGGGAAACGACGACGGCGACGACAGCTCGTCTAAATGCTAATAGCTTTATCGACTGGATCTCAAAGTCCCCGAGTTTCGATTCTTGCTCCATCTTCTCCGGTGTAGCACAATCCGCATTCCCATCTGCGCCACATTTCGCAGCTCTTTACCATCCCTCCACCTCTCGCGTCCTCCCCTCTTTCCTCCATCGCTGTGTGTGGTTTTTTCCCTACCACCCCCCCCCCTCCCTCGCGCCCCTTGCTTGCTCTTTTCTTTTTTTTATCAAGACCTCGTTATCCGACGATGCCCGTGACTCTTCCAACAGACGCGTTTCTCGACGTCGGCGCCCTCTCACACCCGCCCTTTTGGCACGCGTACCGCCGAGATTCCATGCCGGACGTGCGTAGGTACGCTTAATTTTTCACGCGTTTACGGATAACCATTTTCGATCGTCGAGCGAAGAGGATTTGAAATCATCGGTGAGCCATCAAAGCTTCTCGCGGAGGACGAAATGCTAGCGGCAAACGGTGCTCTCGCTATTATAAACGCGCCGGAAAGAAAAAACCGGAATAGAAAAAAGAAAGAGATGATTGCAAAATTGTCCACGCTTCGTGGATATAGTTTTATCTTTCCGATGCGTGTCTTCTGTTCTTTGAATGTTTCTAGGAAATAGGGGGGAGGGGGGGAGGGAGGGAAAAAAGCGGAGACCAAATAACTAGTTAGTTTGATACCGGATTTCGCATCGCTATCGCTACTATCAGAGAGATTGGCTCGCGCATTGTGACCGGGTGTATCTCACAGAACGTTAATATTCGTAGTCATAGCGCGGTACGTTCCGATAGCAATAGCAAGTAATACCGGTGCGGAACGCGGGCCACAATGGAGCAACCAATCCTTTTGATAGATTCTGATCAAAGACTCTCTACTGCTCAAAGTATATCTCTGCCCTTTGCGGTGGCCGCTGTTCGTAGCGATAACATAACACATTGAGCGTATTCCGAGATGGAAAAGTTCGCGGGGGCGTATATAGAGCGGAGCACGGTATACATTGGGAATCTCGTAATATCATTCCTATCTCGGCGAGTTTCCATAGAGAATCCGTCGGGAGAGAGTACGAGCGCCCCGTTTCCCTCGACAAAATGATATTAACGGTGTCTTTGCGTCGACGTCGATGGTAATCGATGGTAATACGTCCGCGTACCAAGCCGATAGAAACTTCCCACCAATTAGTAACGCGCGCACGCGGTATCCGGTAAACATTTTGCGGCAATTCAAGGTACTCGAATTAGCGAGGTTGTTGCCGATCGCTCGTAGTTTCGCCTAAGAGGCTGAACGCTCGTCACCGATGAACGAAAATGGTCGCGTGGCCACGAGGGTACTTCTAATTACCGATAATAGCTGTAAAGAGCCAGGAGAGATCGAGAGAGAGAGAGAGAGAGAGAGAGTGGCGAAGGGGGTGAGCGAGGCAGGAGGGGGGTGGTTTCGATGGGCCCCATCGAAGAACCCTTCGGTTATTCTAAACAACAAAGACCCGCCGGCACCCTCTCTACCGTATCCGCTTCCCCGGCAATCATTTACTCTTGCTGGAGGCCATCGCTCGTCACAATGGCCAAGTTATCCATCCACTCCGGCTACTTGCCCGGGAAACGACCACCGCCCGGGGCTGCCACTCGTCTTCTCCATCGCCTCCGTTGCGTTTCCGCGCCACCGACAGAGGAAAACAAACCTACACCTACACCGTTATCAGCGGCGTACGATGCGCACCACCATCGTCGTCCTTCTATCGTTCCACCTCCGTTACTTTGCGCGCATTGCCGAGATTGTTTCGAGTTTCCACTCGCTAAATGTCCCCCGGATCCTTTCTTTCTCCTCTCGTATACCGCGATCATCGAACGTGTCGTACGTTTCTTCTTTTCTTTCCTTTTCTTCTTTATCCCACCCTTCTTCTCTGCCTCTCTCTCTTTCTCTCTCTCTCTCTCTCTCTCTGCCTCCCGTCAATCGTCCTTTCGCACGTTGCGACGCTCCGTATGGCGCGAAGGTGCGTGTTTGGTGTCCCCCGATTCCGAAAAAAAATGAAAACGATCGTACGTTTAAACGACGGTTGTTGATTAGGTCGTTTCGAGGTGGTCGGTCGGCGGGAGAGAGCGTTAGAATTTTGTTTTCACGAGACCGTTTGTCGCCGTCGGAGATGATCGTTAAACGCGAGACGCGTCCCTGGACGCGCGTACCGGCAACAGCAGCTTCGCGAAACCCGATGCCAACTTTGCGCGTCGTTAGTTCGCGATAACTGTTCGCTGTTTACGCATAACACACGTTTACGGTACTCCGCTTTGTTCTATTCAGTCCTGTCTACTCGGAGCCGATGTTAGAAACCCTATACGTTTCTAAAGCTTCTTGAACCTGGTGAGTTACACCTAGCGGAGAGTCCTTTCGCCGATATGAAATGCGAAAGCATTTCATATCGCGTATCGATCTCCGACCTAATTCGTCGATACGAATCAATTATTCTTTCTTGCAATTGGCAATTTATCGCTGTTCCTTTAAGCGTGCCAAATTAATTCTATCCCGACTACCGCAAATCAATTATTCTCACTTACCGTAGAATTCGACGTATTTATTCCCGTCGTAATAATTCGCATTATCGTGCACCGAGTATCAGGCATTTACGTAACACGAGATTAAAACACTCTCGCGGGGTAGAGGGAAAATTCTGAAAGATGCTCCGTGCCAAGTATTTCTCGAGTAAATGCACTCCCTCGGTTTGATGTATCGCTCTCTTTTGACTCCTTTACGAGATGCACTTATTAGACAGTGGCCGTATAAAGCTAAAACGCAGTTTACGATGGTCGGGTTAGTTGGCAACAAGAACGACCAAAACCACGCGTACACTGGTTGAGCGATATAGTAGTGTAGAGCGCGGTTAGCTTTAGCGTGAAACTGACCTCTCTATGCATAGTAGACTGCAGCGGTAAACTGCACTTTAGTACTATGGGTCGGCTTAAACGATATTGAAGCGAAATCCTTTATACCTTAAAACATTTATTGTCATAATGAAATCGATGTTACCGCCAAGTACTTGGCAATTGATGCGTCAATCCAGATCCATGGTAACCGACCATGGGAGCGATCCTCGGTGCCAGACTGATACGTTACACGGCATTACGGTAATTAATATATATATTTTTTTTTTTCGAAATACACGCCCTCGACTCTCGTGCCGCCCAATTTCTAACCGAACCCGCATCAAATTCATTTCACGTATGTTTCCGGTTCATTCCGAAAGCAAGCATCATTTACGCTTGGTGCCGAATTTTAATAAATTCCCATTATTTAAAAATCCAATGTATTAATATCAGAGATGAAAATTCACTGACCGATCATCGGTCCGCCAATGACTTTTCGTGCTCATTGTTAAGCCCCCCCCCCTCGACGCGTATTATCGGACGCGACGAAAACATTCGCCGAATGAAAACGGAAACAAAAGCGAATTTATATTAGGGGACCGGAAAGAAATCTATTATTTTGCCGAACAATATAAAACCGGATTTTTTCATCATTTTCGTTACGGAATATTACAATATGTAATGTCTTTCGCTCTTTACAACCGTATCCCAAAGGTTTTCCCAAGTCTTTGATGCCCTTATTACAGAAACTTACCAAGATGCTTAAACCACCGCGTTTGGGCACAAACTGAGCACAAACCTCGCTACGTAAAATAATAGATTTCTTTCCGGTACCCCTATCCACGTCTGCCTTCGAATTACATTCCTTTCTTTTATTTTCCCTTCCGTTACCCGACGCGGTCCTCGCGTCACGACGACGACGACAAAAAGTGGCGTCGAAAGCGAATCCCGACCGACGATACGACCCGGCGTCGCCAAAGTCAAAACAGACGGATCAGGGAGGGCGTCGTCGGTGAACACAGATTTTGTCTATTTCATTTTTTTGCTTCGTTTTGTTTTGCCTCTCCTCTCGCTCGACTTGATCGATCGTCCTGGACCATTACGGCGCGTGATCATCGCTGATAGGACAGCGAACAAAAAAAAAAAAAAGGAGAGAGAGAAAAGGAAAGAAGAAAAGAGGCGAGTGGTAGGTAATACACGGGGGTGGACCGAAAGGATACCCCCGGGTAGACCATTAAAAGGGCGAAAGAAGTCCCAGAAGGGATATTGTACCGGGCTTTACCGCCGGGTTACAGATAGATGGATGGATGCTGTCGCACCTACGACACCCACGGCTCTCGTGGTTTTGCTTCGGTGAGCCCACATGTCGTCGGCGACGTCACCCCGAAAGAGATGGAACCAGTACTCGCGCCCCCAAATGGACCATACTGGATATGTATAGTCTCGCTCTAATAGGAACCAACCGAGCGCCAAGTGGTTGCCCGACGGGGGACGCACGGGGACGACGGTGGGCCACTGTCTATCTGTCGGCATTTATCATCGATTAAATTGTAAACGGCACTATCTGTATCTACGGGACGGTAGCCGTGCGCGTCCGTCTACGAAATTCGCCGACACGCATCGCCGGCATGTGCTTCGTACGGCGAATAAATAGCCACGGATTTATATCGAATCGGTGTTGTATAAAAATCTATTTTACGTATGGCACGAATCGTTGACCAGAGTTGCGCTCTTTGATGTACCGTTTGAAGCATTAAGCGCGATTATTCTTCCGACGTATTTGGCGGTGGAAATAATGGTTTTTTTAGCAGGATTTAGTTTGTTTTCATAGCGACATCTTGGGATGATAGAAAGTATTATCCGAGATAGCTGTTGCATGGAATAGTTTCGCGAATAACGAGTCCATTGGGAGATTTTTTTTATCGCGCGTAAACACTCAAAGCGAACTTTTAGAAATTATTAGAAGGTTATCGAGATATAGTTGCGAGGGAACGCGATTAACATTGGTAAATAAAGATGGTGGGAATGCGCGCCGGTAGACACGCGGAAATCGTGTTCAGATTTAATCGAAACAATTAATCGAATTGGATATTTAATGAGCTATTAGTAAGTTGCATTTATGCGCGTATAGACGCGTCGGAAACGCCGATGCCGCCGAAATGCATTTGCAGTTACCCGCGGTACGCGTGTGCTCGTATTTGGAAAATTTCTTTCGCGATTATATTGTTGATAATAGTAACGCGAGCGAGGTATTACCTCCGACGCGAATGCAGGGACGTTTGCGCGATTACGCGAATGTCGGGGCATTAAACGCGCCAGGAGGCCTCTTTCGACAGGGCAGGATTTTGGTTCATTTAGAAAGTTTCGTTAACGGAATTTGCGAAAGAGAATGGCTTCTCTCTTTTCCACGTATCGAATACGACGCCACGATCCGGCTTTTCGTTGATAATAAATTTATTCGTACGAGCGAATCAAAATGCGCGGTACTACCTTTCCGGGATTTCAGCGAAGTTCGGAAAGATAATTGTTGCGTGACAGGATATGGATACGAAATTCAAAATCCCATTTCCCGGAGCGTTCGCGATTGGTCGTGAAACTCCTGTGAGATATTTTACCGCGCGATACACTGCAATCATTTGCCGGACACCGACCAGTTTAACGTTTTGTAACCAATCGTCAATAACGAGATCGCTCTACAATATTTTACCATAAAAAAAAATATAAAAAAATTGTATCACCAGAGAGTTACGCGATAACTCGGCCGACGTTTCGCAAATTGTACGGCAAAAGGTGGGTGTAAAAATAATGTTTAAAGCAGAGTGGAATAAAATATTTGTTTGCGCCCGGACGCTTTGCGGCTAACTCATAACGTAATAGCGTGTTTATTCCCGTTAGCGGAGGAGCCCTAAAAATCGCTGCTTCCCTCGCCGTTCGATATCATATATTTTTATAAAGGGTAATTTTTATATAGTGCCAGCGTTCCGTTTGCGGCACGCGGGTAACGCGAACGGACGGAGAGGCACTGATATCTATCCGCTGATGGTTCGTGATTTTCAGGAGGATCAGGCACGGTATAAAGTACAGAAAGATATCGGGGTGACTGCCAAAGGGATGGCGGAACGAACGAGAATGCGACGTATCCGTCGTATCGACTCTATTTATGGCGCTACTTGTCACCGCGGTGGCTTTTGGTCGGTGAAATTTCCCTGGGAATATTTTCCCGGCAGAATGGAGAGCCGACGAGATAGAAGTTCGATAGATTCCAAGAACTGCGGGAATGCGAATAGCGTGGGGGTACAATGTACCGTGTATCGAAATAAACACCGTAGATGCGCGTACTTTTCGTTCGGCGTGATCCTTTCGAGAAAGCCTATCGGCGCGCGACGCAGCATCATTCGTAATCTTTGTAATCTCTGTAATCGCGTTGGAACGAGAGATGGTCAAGATTATCTTTAATCCACTCAATCGTATTTATCCATTCGATAACGGTCAAAGTACGAATGCTAAACGACGTTACTTTTGTCGCGTCAAGAAGTCAGAATTCTGTCACCCCTCGTCGAGTATCGTCGCCTCACCTGTATTTATTGGCTCCGTAAATCTCGTGAAAAATATTTTGTCCCCCACGAAGGGCGAGTACTCGGTGTCGGAGACGGATAGATACCGAGGAGAGGAGAAAAAGGACAACGTTGAGAGAGGCGGAGGAACAGTGACTACAGCGGCCACATTGGCAGCAACAGTGGCAGCCAGCAGCCACCCCACAGATACTACAGGGCTGTTGGACAAGCTGTAGCCTTCACAACCGAATTAGAATGAATCGACCCTCGCCTCCTTCTCCTCCACCCCCGCGCTACCCCCCACCGCGACCCTCTTACCCGTTCCGCGGTTTTATTCTCTTTACGCGCCGCTTTTACCTTCCTTTTCTTTTCGTCTCTCGTTCCCTCCCTCTCTCTCCCCCCCTCCCCCCCCTCTGCCTTCCTCCCTCTCCACCCCTCTCAGTCTCTCCGCCTTTTCTTCCCAGATAATCTTCGTTCCTCCTTCCTCGATTCAACCTCCCTCCTTTCCCTCCTCGTCTCTTCCTTCCCGTTCTTTCTGAAACGCTTCAGCACCACCCTCGTACAAACTCACCATGCCTGCCTTCGTAACTGTCTTTCCTTCCTTCGCCCCCTTATTCGCCACCCCTCTTTGAATCCAACAGTCGTCCAACCAACCCCCCCCCATTGGTATTCCTTCTCCTTCCACCGTCGTCCCGCGTCCCTGAATATCTTCCTTCGCCGAAGTTATATAAAGTTTTTACGATTTTTCGAGCTCTGCCTCAAGAGTCGTCTCGAAGGCACCCGCCCCCCACCCCCCTTCCCCTTTCTCCGTCACCGCCGCCCCTCGATCCCCTGCGACCTGCAGTGCGCGCGACCCGGGGGATAATCCCGTGTATCTTTCGGATAAGAGACCTATAAATTTGTTTGCCCTGTCACCCATCCCCACCCCCCCGCCCCATTCCCCGACACCCATCCCCACCCAAAACCCACGAGCATTAAGGCGGCAAGCTCCAATCTGTTGGTTTACCGCCGATATGGCTCTCGCGGATTCGCTTCTCCCGGATACCTCTATTCCGGCACCACGGCTGACACGGGAAAGGGATGAAAGACGAAAGGGGAAATCGTACAATGAAGTTTCGTCCATGCTCCTGGCGCCTGTATCCGGAGGCTTACCGGGATTCTTATGAATTTCATCCGAGCACGCCATTTTGTCGCGTCCCTGACACCACCGACCCCCCGCCCCCCTCTCGTTTCCATCCAACTTTGTGATATCGTTACCCGCGATACGCGACCGAATTGAATTTTTCCAACGCAATCCGAGGATCGTCGTCGTTCACTCCCGTTTTCGTCCGGGACCGTCGTAAATTTCGCGAAAAGTTTTCCAACGATTCTCATACGTCGGCGCTCACCTTTGTCGCGTTTCGGGACGCTTCCAGGAATTCCTTTTCCCACGGATCAGTTTCATCCCCTCCTGTTATCGAAGGTACCTTTTGTCGGAAGCGAGAAAATTAATAATCGTAGGTAGCTACGCGGATAACGGCGTGCATATACCCTTTCTTGGGCTCATCGATCCCTCGATGATGGGAAGGCTAATTGTACGTGAAAAACGGCGCGCCTTTAATGCACTCGCTTTGCCGGCGTGCACTTTCAACGGCGCACTGCACCAATTCCAACCCCGATTCATTAATACGGTTCTCCAGAGACCCGCGAGGAGCTGCGCTAAACGACCTCATTAGGAGACACGCCAAATGCATTTGTTGTTCCATTCGTGATTTCTCCGCGATACTGGGTTACTTGTTATGCAACTCTGTACGGTTTCCCGTTGTCCCGCTTCATTCTTTTATTATCGGAGACATCGCCCATTCACGCTCCGGTATCGCAGCGGAATGGGAAAGATTTTTCGTATAATGGAAACTTTCGCGGGTGATAAAGAATAGAATGCGAGAACCAATTTGCGAGCCGAGAAGGGAAAAAAAAGAGATCTCAAACGACCGCATTAGAATAAAGCGGAAGATTAAAGTTACCGCGCTTGCGGTGAACTGACACAATGCCGTTCGGAATTGTATTACACGCACGTGGATTCGTTCGCGAGTTTATGGTAAGCATTGTTATCGTTTTCCGTGCACGAGTTTAACTCGTTCACCTCGTTTCCTTATTCCGATGAACGACGAAGAATTTATTTGTTGCGCGTTTTCGTTGTTGTTAGGGAAAATAGAGAAACGATCATTTCGATGGTAAGGACTTTGACTGTAATAATTAATATTCGGATGAAAACAAGTTTTGTTGCGTGCAAGGGTACGCGAGACTTTGCGAGTTTTCAACTTTGTGTCTGCAGAATTTAAGGGCTGTAAGGATACATCAATCTCTCTTTAGACTTCCAAGTATAGCGAGCGTGTATATGCTGAGATAAAATATAAATCGAGGGTGCAAGGAGACTACTAACTAGCGCCACGGTGCAACGGAATTGTTCAACTATATCTAACATTAGTTAATCGATAAGTAAAACTCGAAATTTGTTGGTCGATAAGGGTAGATATTTTTCGTGGTTCTCTGCCGGCAAGTTACTACCTAACGGTCACTTCGAAAACAACCCCTCTGGAAAATGTTACCATAGGAGTAAACTCACCCCCAAAGGTGGCAGCACCGTGCAATTACTTCTACCCTCCGTCGCTACTAACCACTCGTACTTATTGGCGATCCGTAAAACAGTACTTTACCTTCTGTTACTTCAGTTTACGATATTCCGTGCCTCGGTACATCGACGACGGAAAGTCGCACTTTCCGCGAAAGGTATATGACCAACTCCCAATTTTTACCGTATGCAAGTAAACTCGTTACCGGCATTACTCGTGACGGGAAATATTCCGTGATCGAACCGAAGGGAAATTGAATCTTACCAACCGCGTACGAGGAGCCACGATAACGTCGTTATCATTAGAGAATTTATCATAGTAATTATTCCATTCACCGATCACACCATTCGCACGTGAATTTCGTAGTACCATGATCGTCTACAAATTCACGCATTAGTTCTACCGCAGAAAACTTGACTTAGATATTTTCAGCAATACTTCTCAAAGGAAGCAAATTAATTATTTTACTCCGCCACCATCCGCGAGTAACCGTCCATTGATATTGAACAAAACAATTAGGTGTATCACCACGATCACCCGACGTCCTTCGACGAGTACTTAACTCCAAAATCGAAACTTTGAAATTTCCCTTTTACCCAGATTCGCGTCAAGCTCGATCGCGTCTCCTTCGACCGCGGACCGTTCAGACATAATCCTCCCCCCCTCCCCACCGAGTCAAAGGGACAATAAGTAAACGAGAAGAAAAATGGACCCCAGGAGGAAGGATCTCCGTGTACTTGCGTACGCTCTCCCGAAGCGCAGCGATTCCCTCCCCCCGTATTCCTTCGACTCGATCTCCTTCACGATATCTCCTCCCCGAAAGGGTTCTTCCCGGTGTAAAGCCGAGAATCCCCGATATAAATGTCAAGTTCGCCTTTCGGCTTTCCACTCCAACCTCCTTTATTCCCTTTTTCTCTCCTCCTCTTTCGTCACCGAGGGTAGCGATTCGGCTCTCGTTGCCCGCGACGAGGCTCCATCTCATCCGCCCCCCTCGATCCCCCCCCTTCTGTCGTTACTTCTCCATCCATCCCTTTCTCCCTATTCGTTTCCACTCCCGAATTTTATCCCACCCTCCCTTTCTATCTCTCTCTCTCTCCGACAGTCACCTTCCCTCGAAAAGTTCTCGACCCTCTTCGTCTCTTTCGAGTACACCTACAAAATCCACTTCCCCGTTGTAAACTCCGATCCCCCCCCCCTCCCCCCGCCCCTAATTCGAGTGATCTTTCTCCCCTGCCTCCCTCACCGTTCGTCGTTGCTCCACCTCCGTCCCCCTGCCCCAACGTTTTCCCGTTGGCGAAACAACAAACAAAGTGTACGTAGAGAGGAGAAACGACGCTCAGGTCCGGCGTAATCGCGCCGATCTTCGCCCGGAAAGTGAGAAGGCAATTTCGGGCGAACCGCACACCGCCGTACGGGGGAAGGTCCGGCGGATAACGAACGGCCCACCGGGAGGTAATTAACGGTGTTTTCCATCCCCCGGAGTAATGCTTCTCGTTACGACGGTTCCCGCTCGTAGAGTACCGCACGAGAATCGGGGGCGGAGAGGCGCAAGTTCTCGAGAAACGAGGGGACCGCTTTCTTCGGTCGTGCGGGAGGAATTCGTCCGAGCGGCTCAAGAAATTTTCCAAGTAAGTTCTCCAACCTGTGTGTGGGGGGGGGGGGAGGGGGGTGGAACGAGTTGCGTTACGATAAGCGCCTACGACGAACCTTGGAAACTCTCGCCACCGTCATCAAAATATTCCTCTCCCTCTCTCTCATTACGTCTCGCTAGCCGCATAACCAAGTCAAATTTCCTTCCATGATTAATTGACTCTAATTCCATTTCGATCTCATCTAAACTCGATGACGATCAACCGCATTATCAAACTACCTCCCCCCCCCCCTAACATCCCCACCCCCCACCCCCATCTCACGATGAAGGTACTCTTCCCACTATCCGTGTAACCAAGACGACGCGTTGGTCTGGATGGAGTGGTAGTTATCTGGCTTCAGGTACCCTACCGTCCACGTACACGCTTACACGCCAAAACGTGCACGGATACGCGTACACACGACACGCCTACCTAACGCCGCGACTGCGGCGGAACGCGGCCAGAGAGTTGCCTCGCACCGGTAAATAATGCAGGCCGGGGTAATGGCGCTATCTCTGCGCATCTTTTATTAAACGTTCGCTCCGCCGCTCGTACCCTCCTACCCTCCCTCTATCCGCCAACCACCCGCCCCCCCCGCGAACCACCACCCCCGTCGGTCCTGCTCCTCGCCGTACCGTGTGCCACCCAACTACCCCCGGCTTTCGAACTCACACCCTCCCTTCATCCCTCCCTCCCGCCCAACCCCCCCGCCAACCACCCCTCTTCGGAGTCGGGTTACTACCACCCTGACTGCTCTCTTCTTCGCGGCCCGAAAGGCGCGCGCGGGGGGATCTGTCGGGGGGGGGGGGAGGGGGAGGAAAAGCACGAGATTCGCGCAATGTCTCGTTGTTGAGCTTGGCTCGTCGATGCTTTTGTACTCACCCCCGGTACGCATTGGTAGTTAAGCTACCGACGCTGTTCCGTTTTCCGCGACTCCGGTACTCGACGTTAACTAAACGGCGACGGTGGCGGGAGCGCCGCGTCGCGTTGATACTCGATGGCGCGGCGAGCCTCGCGATAAGATCTCATGGCGATTCTTTGTCTCCGATGGAAATAATACGCGATAACGGATGATTGGTTAGCGTTGGGGATAGCCGAGGTGTTAGGTAATTCGTGCGGAATAATTTAGATTAGTCGCTCGGACGTGGGAGAAATAAATTGGATAGCGAGAGGGTGATGCCGATTTATAAATCGGACGGAAGAATTAGGATTATCTTTGTCAACGATAATTTATACGGCGATGCTTAAGAAATCTCAATATTCCTCCGGACGCGTGTATACGCGCTACTCGCTTTTATCCTGACGTCGAATTTCAGGAATCATAGTCGACGCTGGATACGCTGTCGGGTGAGTTGGTATCCGCTTCGAGGCAGCGCTTATTCGAGCACGCGGGAACTCGAAGGGCTGCTACGCCGATTTTCGTGGCGGTGCTGATTTCAATTAGCATTATTATTAGAACCGCATCGGCGACAAGGACCTCCGTCGTCATCCTCGTCGGCGCGCACGCACGCACGCACACACACACGCACAGTCCGCCCGACGGGTACGTTTGAACGCGCAGGTCTCTCTCGACGCACACGTATACGCCGACGGGAACCACCCCGAGCGACTGACGCTTTGCTAGGGGGTGTTTGAAAGCGGTGAAATCAATGCTTCTGTTTGCACTGTTGAGGTCGAACCGAATTCCGTTCCTGCCTGCCGGATAAGCGTGTGTGCGCGTGGGTGGCAGGCAGTGCCACGGATACGTTCACCGACACGCTCGACGTACGGTTAAGGTGAAAGTGCACGTACACCGTGCAACGTATGTACACGGACGCGATTCCTTCCTACGATCACTTTCGCGAGAGCTCGACGAATTTAGCGTGAAAAAGTTTCGCGTAAATTACTCCCACGTCCGGTGATCGTTATTGAGTCGGAAGCTCCCATCGAAACTATCGACGCGTCGGTTCGATCGAGCGCCGTTAAATGTTTCGTTTGTCGTTCAAGAATAACGACGCGATTCAAAAATGTCCGTTTTCGAGGTTGTCGTGAAAATGTATAGGAAAATTTGTAGATTTTCATGGGGAAGAAGGAGATATTGCTATTTATAAAAATGATTGCTGGAAAGCGGTTGTATCGTTCTCCCTTACGTCAGAGCGAAGCGGGCTACGCACCTTCAGTTAATACTGTGCGATTTGACTGTACACTCGGAATGATACAGTTCTAAGTTGGAACCATAGTTTTTACGGGGGTCTGAAACAACATGGCTTCGATAAATGATGCCCTGCCAATCGTCGACCTAATGTGTATAATAAATAAAAAGAAAATTTTTAAAATGTAGCTTGTGTTGTAAACAATGGTTATTAAAAAGAAGTAAATATTCGCGTACAAATTGGTTCAGAGAATTGAGAATTACTCGCAAAGATTTCAATAATTATTTGCAGATGAACGAAGATACCTATTTCCACCTTCTTTCTTTGATTACACCATTACAAAAGAAGTTGATTCCAGCAACCACGTACCGAAACTAAAATCTGCACAGTTAGCCTGCACACGCTAAGTTTTAACCGCACAGTTTAGCTGGCGCAGTTTTATCAATAGGTATTTTCAATTTATTTCCGATCGACTGTACAGTCTTGAAAACTGCGCAATTTGAAGCTACACACGAACGATTTATCTGTACAGATAAAACAGTACAATTAAATCGCTTAATTTTAACCGAAGGTGCGGAGCCCCTTAAGAAAAACAAGAAACTTTTACATGGCAGTCCTGGAAAATCTATTGTTTTGAATTGTCTCACTATTCTCGTGCACCGACGGTTTGCCAATATTCCATATCCCGTTTGCGTTATTTCTCATATTTTCAAACACCAATCGTACGCGGAGCAGAGAAACGAAAAGACCCGAAAGATACGGTAGACGGAACCGACAGCGAAACGATGAATTCCCTACCCCATAATCCTCGCGATGATCACGTTTGGCTTACGTTGTAAGCGCGACGCGCGGGACAGGCAACCGAGACGCTCCGACGTCGCGGCGGCAGGGAACCGAGGGAGAGGCTGAACAAGGAAAGAGAGAAGCGCGGACGCGAAAGATAACGGCTCGCAGCCGATCGATCGATTTGCGGAGGCTTTTGTTCGTCTACGGTCCCGCTATCCGATTTAACTATGAGCGCTCTCGCTATAGACTGCCGAAATCGTTTCGGTAAGAACCGAACTTTATCCTCCCCCTCCCCCGGTTAAGCCAAAGTGCAGCGATCCCCGAGACAGAAGGGAGATACAAAGAAAATAACGCGCAATTATCTAGCGAGCGCGTGCGTTTGTCGAGTAACTTGGTCGGGGATGAAGAGAAAAAAAAGACACCGCGAGAAATCTGAAGCATCGTTTCGTTAAGTTTCGTCGATGGATCAACGCGACTCCAATGGAACCGTTTTAATCATGTTGCTTTTTTTTCCTAAATATCCAACATTTTCGGTTATCGAAAGGTATACGATACAAAATATAATTGTCGCCACTTTAGCGGTTAGATGTCCTTTTCGGCACGTAGGTGAGCGCACTTGGTTACGCTCGACTATAAATACCCGCGTTGCGCGTACGCGCGAAACGCGACGGTGACCCCTCGTATCCGTAGACACGGGGCACGACAGCTATTGAGCTATTACACGCTTAAGTGGAACAGCCTGACTGCAGTGGCGTGCCTTGCTGGTTTCGATGCGTGCGGCGCCACGACCTCAAACTGGTAATCCGTTCACGAGTCCGAGAACAACACGATGTTTAAGTTGTAGCGGAGATCGGCGGCAGGGACGAAGGCAGACAGTCGGGGTACAGAGAGAATAAGCGGTTGACCGTAGATAATTGGTAACTCTACCTGGGACCACGTCTCGCGTTTGAGCCAACCGCCACTTTTACCACGATTGTCGTTTGCGATTCATCGATCGTAACGATTACGCGATCCTCGAAATTCGGTTGGATCTTTTAAATATCTTACGTTTAATCGTTGCTCGGGGGAATTTTGCGTTTCGATAGTTTCCGCGTCGAGGGTCAACGGCGAATCGGAGAAACCGTTGGAAATTTCTTCCGTTACTCGCGTAACGAGAGTACCGAGTCCGAACTTTGCGAAACGGATCGTTAATTAACGGTGCCCGTATTTACGGCGATTGGAATCGTCTCCACGAGCAGAGTTAAGCGTCCGCGGAAGAAAGAAGAAGATTCCAACGTACAGAGGCTACCGGCGCGGTGGTTACGCCACTGTCGAGGTTCGAAACGTGGGGAGTGTGAGTGTCGCGCGGGGGGTTGGTTATTTCACGGTCCACTCGCTCCACTCACACCCCTTACAGGCGGCGGCGGCGGTAGCGGTCCCCTTTCCAAATCCACCCCTAAGAATTAATTCGAGAGAATCGTCCGGCGGCCGACCGACAGCCACCTCTTCCACTACCACTCGGAGAAGAGACGGGCCCGGCTCGGATCATCTTCTCTCCCCAAATCTTTCTTCTCGTCTCCTCCTCTCGCATTGCCGTTCGCGTCGATCCCAACGTCGCTCTGACTCCTGTCTCGATAACGCCGTCTCGTTTCGACGGCGCGGGGAAGGGGGGGGGGGGGGGGTTCGAGATAAAGAAGGAACGAGGTCGTTCAGAAATTCCAGGCCGACGGTGGGTGCCGTCGAATCGACGATCGCGGGACGAGGACATTATCTCTCCTTTCTTTTTGTCCCTTGCGCCTCGAGATACACCGACAATTACCCAAAGCCGACTATTTTCAAATCTTTTCGCGTTAAACGCGATCCTTTTTTTGCCCCCCACTGCGGGGCGTTACGTTCTCTCGGGGCTTTAAACGATTTTCCGTTGTGCCTCTTGCGTCGCGGTGACGCGTCGCGGTCGACGTTGACGTGCTCCAGCGTTAAATTGTCGTTCGACGGCGTATTATTTTCGTGCTGCGTACCCGCGGGGGATAATGCGAAAGTGCATATTAAGTCATATATAAGCGTGCACGAGAGTGGCGTAGGAGGGCCGACGCACGCTCGTTTCTAATTTGAGCATCAAAGCAAGGCGCGAGCGATTTTCCGTCAATTGAACGTGGCTGTCTTTAGCTCCCGCGGTACAAGCCTACACTGTGCTTCCCGAGCCGCGCGTGGAGGACTGGATGAGTTTCGCGAACAGTGGCTCAAAGCGAGGAATATTCGTCTACCACCATCCGGCCGTCTAATGGTTCAGCTCACTTAGCGGATATTCTCTTCGTCGCCGCTCCGTCCTTCTTTTCCGCTGTCACGAAAATACGTTTCTCGTGGTCGGGATTAGGCCGGAGCGTGGTATTCGGGAGGACAGGAGAACGATCGTCCTGCACCCCCCTCCTCCTCCCGCCCCTGGGGGAACTGATAAAGGAAAAGTAATCGGTGAAACTGCGCGAAGGTAAAAGACAATTAGCTCTCTAATCCCATTAATCGAAGCTTCGAAATCGCCGGCGAAATTTCCTCCTAGGGTAGGGTATTCCGGTTCGAGACAAAAGGAAACGATCGCAAGACGGTACGGGAAGTGGAATCAAGAATTTCAGGGAGTGGGGAAGCGTCCAAGATCGATTCTGATCCTACCGAGGGAGAATATCGAGGATATCCTCTGTTTTTTGTCTTTCGCGCGAACGTCGAACGAAATGGTTTCGCTCGTGGCATAATTCGCCGGACGAGGTAATGAAAACAATCGCCATTGGCCGGTTGTCACGATGCCAGGGTCTACTGAGCAGGCAAAATCGATCTTTCCTCTTGTCGCGTGTATACCCAGGGATTATCTGCATGTATTTACTTGCAAAAGGCTTACGAGTGTAACGTACGGTATTTATTTTACACAGGAACGTTCACTGCATTCCGACGTGGCTCAGTTTTTGCTTTCGGCACACAAAATTCCACGCTAAATCCGTTTTTTTTTTTTGTTCGGGCAGACGCACTCGGGTACACACTCACGCATCATTCACACGCATACAACTTAGAGCTACGAGCGTTTTCGATAAAATCTACTTCGTTTTTAAAGACGACTCCCAGTTCGTGTCAATCTCTTTTTTTTCTGTTTTCGTAGCAACGAGCGGAATATGTTACAAAGGTGGCGAAACGACAAGGACGACCGGACAGCACTCGCTCGGAGAAAAGTATTTGCACTTTTTACCCCCCTCCCCCTCTTTTCCCCTTCCATCCCCCCCCCCCCCCCCTCTACCCCCACTGATTTACGGAGGTTGACGTATTTGCGCAACGTTTGTACACTCGCGCCAACTCGTTCAAACATCCCCCGCGAATATTATAGCGAAATAGAAAATAACGGTCGACGCGGTATTTCAACGTTTAATACCATTAGTACGTTTAATTTTGTAATTACAGCCGGGCAGCTCTCCCGCGCGAAAGCCGCTACGAAAGCGTACGCGATTCCTCGGTCGGATATCGATGCGTATTTATCTTTCCATTCGAATGCTAAATTCCCCCGGATGAGATTTAAATGCTCGAACAGTATCCTCGAAGAGATACGCTCGTACTCTGCACGTCACCCCCGCGTAAACCGATTACGCTATCAAAGCGTCCCATATGCGCGTTACGCGCAGACGAGGTTGAAACAACGAGAGCAGTTTCGCGCGTTACGATGCAACCGGCGAAATACAGTGCAAATTTACCCAAGGTTTAGTTATGCGATTGATCCGTCCATGGCAGCGTCATTCGAAACAAGATGAAAAACGGAAAAACGAAGTAAACGGGGAAAAAAGAGCTCTCGTCGAGGTGGCGCATCCTCGTCGCGCATTACTTTCGAAAATTGCACAGAAATAATTAACCGTAGAAAAGAATGTTCGTTGACGACACGAGAATCGAACGCGAGCAAACGGTCCCGCGAGATAACGGCCGACAGGCTGGCGTCCAAAGTTCGCGAACCGATTCCTCCGTCGATCTCGCGTCTCCTCTCCCGTCGCTGACACTCGCGCCGACCGAACAACGTTCCCGACCTATCCGTCACGCAAACGCTGCCGTTGCGGCGAATCGAAGCACCATTTCCGAAATTTAATTTACATACTCCTCCAGCCGCGTTAAGGTGAGCTCACAAATCGTCCTGCCGGCACCGTTCCGCGACTACGACGTCGACCACGGTGACGTCGGATGGAGCGAGAAACGTCGAGTTCGCTACGCGTGCGGATGCGTGTGCGGATGCGGATGCGGATGCGACGACATGGCAAGGCCCGTCGATGTCGGCGTGGAGGTGGGCGGTGGACCCGAGGCCGTCGCCGGACTCGCCGTCAGGTGATGACCGAAGAACGTCGGACCGGTGGGCGGATAAGGTGGCGCTGCGGGGTGATAATAGCCAGGTGGCGGCGGTGGCACGGGCGGCGGATGATGAACGTGAGCGTGCGGATGGGGATGGGCGTGCGAGTGCGGCAACGGATGCTGATGAGGATGAGTGGCGAAGAGGAATGCCGGTGCGTACGGCGACGGATGGGGCGGCGTCGTCGGTACCGTCGGGCTGTTAACGTCGAGACCGGGATTCTGTTTCTTCCACTTGGTGCGACGATTCTGAAACCATATCTTCACCTGGGTCTCGGTCAGCGAGAGGGAGAGAGCGAGGTTTAGGCGCTCGCACACGGACAGGTATCTGGTGGTTTTGAATTTGTTCTCCAGAGCTACCAGCTGCTCGTACGTGAACGCCGTCCTGGCTCTCCTGGGTTTACCGCCCGTCCCCCCGCTACCCCCCGTCCCGTTCTGTCCCCCCTGATTCTGTCCCTGACAACCTTGGACCTGTACGCTGCTGGATGACGACGACGACGACGAGGATTGTCTCTTCTTGCAGTTCGAGGAGGCCAAGTTGTTGTTGTTGCCGCCGCCGCCGCCGCCACCGCCGCCACCGCCGCCGGCGACGGCGGTACCCTCGCGTCCCGCGTTCGTCGAATCCTGATCCGTAACTCTCATCTCGATATCATCGTCCTCCTCCTCCTCCTCCGGATCCTCCTCCATGTCCTCCATACCGGTGTCGGGTGTACCTTCCTCATCTTCCTGGCCGCTGCCGCAGGCGAACTCGCCCCGCGAGTCACCGTCTGAAAGTAATACAGAGCGAGGAAGGATTATTATTGGCCAGTGATCGCATTGCCGGTGATAACTACGCGATGGTAGCGATAGCGGGTGTTGCGTGGCGAAAATTGATTATGACGGGGAAGAAAATTGCGCGGCGTGGTTCTCGCGTTACCTATGACGAAACGGGTAACGCGATCCCATCCGTGACGTTTGACACCCCATTTCGGACTCTCTATAGCGCGAGGTAATAATCGAGCATCCCCGGTATCATTGATTCCCGGAAAACTACCGTTCACCGATTACGCTATCCCCGACCCTCCTCCTCCTCCTCTCTTCGCGCACTCCAGGATGCTGGGAAGCATAAAATCCCTCTCCGCGGATCCCTCCGGGAAGTAATCGGAAGAATACGTTCCCGATACGAGGAATTCGATTCCCGTACACGCGAAACGTTTGCTCGAAGCAATCGGTTTAACGACCGTGTCGCCCGGTGCCGCCGCAAAAACTCGTTTCGCGTATCGAGGCGCATTTAATTTAATTTTTGTTTGCCCGAGACAGTCGTCGCGAAAAGGTACGGGCGGCGAAACGCTCCCCACCCCCCCCCCACTCCCTGCACCCCTCCCACACACCCCTGAAGCGGCGAACGAAAAAGATTTTCTAGCTCCAACGCCGGGACCGAGATCGACCGTACGACCGACCGACCGACGAATCGAGCCGACAAACGATTGAAACGCGTGAACCGGAGAGAGGAATAGCGAATGACCGGGAGAAGGAGGGAAAGAGAAAGAGCGGCCAATCGTTCGCTCAATGAGAGAGGAGATTGGAGATTCAATCAGCACGCAGATGTCCCGGGGACAGATATTCCCTGGCTCCGGTCCGCTCTGTGGGGGTTGGGGTGCCCCTGGGAGGCTTGGAAGTGGGGATAGGTTTCCGGATAAAACGAGAGACAGGAGCAGAGAGCGAGCGAGCGAGCGAGCGAGCGAGTGAAAGAGACACCGAAAGGGAGACGAACGGAGATGGGACGTGGAATATCGGTGGTGGAGGAAGCGAAAGAGAGAAAGGTAGAGAGAGTTAGGGTAGGAGCGGGAGGGAGGGGGGTGGGGAGCAGGGGGTGTAGCGAGAGAGGCAATGGGACTTTATCCGAATTGGCGTGGCTCGTGGCCCATAGCCTGTAGCGTAGCACAGTGCCTGGGGGTTGGAAGTCCGTAGGGGGCGACGGATCGAGAAGGTTTACGCCGTAATGGGATTTGTATCTCGTTAACGCGCGATCGTTCTTGCCCCGTCGTACAGGCCGCCAAGCGGCTGTCTTTCTCTCTCCCCCCCTCTCTCTCTCTCCCTTACACTTCCCCTTTCTTCCACCTATTTCCATCTCCCACCGTCCCCCCCCCCCCCCTCCCCCTTCCTCGTCCTCCGTGTCTCCGCGCTCCGAGGTATATACCTAACGCTCCGCGCCGATTGATTGCGTCTAATTGAATTGCGTAATTTATATTGTACCTCCCTACCCTGCTCTTTTCATTACCCTACTACGTGCGTGCGGTCGAGTTTTTATCGTCCGCGCGGTTTACTCGCTCGCTCTCCGTTCCGCTCTTCTCCCTACACGCGTTCGCGATCCTAGTCTCACCGAGCGACGATTTTCTTACCTATACCGCGATCTTTCGCGTCCGCGAATCTTCGCGCGTATCGTCTTTCGGCGCGAGAGCCGCTCGATCGTCGTCGACAACGCTCGAGTGTCGTTTCCGGGTGTTATTAATCGCCGACGAGTTCGTAGACGCGCGCTGCCCGTTATCGCCTTCCATCGACTTTTTATAGCCAGACCGGTCCGGAGAAACCATTTATCTCGTTTAGATCTTCTTCATTAACCACGATCGCGGGGCTTATGTGCGAGAGAAGCGATCGGGATTGTACGGCGAGTCCCCAAGGGGTACGCCAAGGGTACACTGGGGGATGGTGCTCCCCGCTCGTACCTCCCCGGGCCGAACAGTCAGGAATACTTATCTCAGTTCGGTTTTCCTCATTAAGCACAATGACGGCGTTTAACGAGGAGCGGTCGGGGCCCGGGCATAAGGTAGTAAACAAAGTCCCCAGTCGCTCGTGACGCTGACAAAGTGCATTTACTCGAGCGCGCGATGCAACTTGGATCTAAGCCTGAAAAGCTTAATAGCGCCGGAGCGATATATATATATATATATATATATATATACATATATATATATATATATATATATATAATGTGGAAACGAACGAGCTTCGACCGAACGGTAATGGGAGAGAAAATCGGTGCATCGACGACGGACCCGCTGGAAAGAATATGAGCGGACTTAATCGTCCGACTAATCGGTGCGAAACTAATGTCTCTATGATCGCGCTATCGTACGCCGAGAACAATGAACGCGCAATTCGTTTCCTCGACGCGTGTACCGCCGATCGCGAGGAGTCGCTTACCGGGCTTGCCGTAAAACGAAAAGTGGCGATTAGAATTTTTCCGCGACAAGGGATCGGACCGTCGGGAGGGAGAATTTAACGAGAGGCCCCTTACGTAGCTGGAAGCTGTAATTACAATTTTTCTAGAAATCTAGCGGAAAATCCGGGATTTCGAATCGCGAGGCAAAGAGCGAGCCGGGCGTAAGAACGGGGGGGGGAGTGGCGGGCGAGGGTGAGAGAGAGAGTTTCTCCGACGGGGTTGAACGCAAGGGGACGAGAGCGGCGTAGGTGAGCGAGAAAGAGGGAGAGAGAGAGAGAGAAGTCATTGTGATGCAGAAGAGCCAATTTTCTGGGCGGCTTGGCGCGATGCGACGCGATACGATGCGATGCTGCGCGATTATCATAACAACCGACGATATTATTCCGTCGGCGGATTTGCCGCGGGGGCGACGGAGCGCGGACGGTAGCAGCAGTCGAAACGGAATTTTACCGATCAACCCTGGGCTCTGATGCACTTTTAATGGGAGAGCTGTGACCACCCTATAAGATGGATTGCCCGAGAATCGTGTAATCCAGATTTCATCGGGGACGATCGATCCGACCGCGCTACCTGACCCCTCTCTCTCTCTCTCGCTCTCCCCCTCCCCCAAACCCCTTGCCCCGTATCTCTTTCTCTCCTCGATCCTCCGGCGATTCTCTGGACCGACGACGAGAAGATACAGGAATACCGTTCGTTCCGCGAGAGACGGACAGCTCGTCCCCGGGTTGATTTCGTTTGCAGCCAGTGTCCCGTACCGGGATAAAGGGACGATAATGATGGGGTTCAAGGACTGGTTAACGCAGATTAGCGGAGCAATTTGTCACGCTCCGACAGGTCACCCTCGAACTACCCTCCCCCCCACCCCCGTTCCCTCCCTCCCTCCCTCCCACCCGCCCCTGAAACCCTCGCGGGTTCCTTTGCTTCGCTTCTACCTCGCTTCACCCCCCTTTTTTGGATGCTTCTTACTACCCTTATCGGTGGACGAGATTCCTCCTCTTATCTGTCGGCCAGACTCCATTAAATTCGAAAGTCAACTGTGAAATTGCGATCCCCGCCATGGTCGCAACTCTGGATTATGATCGTCGCGGCAACGATCGGATTCCTTTCTTTTTCTGCGAGCGTCGAGGAGGAAATGACGCCGTCGCGGGAAACTGGATATGGTTTCGCGGTAAGGAAGCGTCGTTTACTCGGATACCGAAGATCGGATCGGGAAAGTGCCTTCGAAGTGAAAGCTTAATAATATTTCCCGCGGCCAAACGATGCTCGATCAAATTAAGATTTCGCGGAGCGCCGACGATTTGGCAAATTGATAGGTCTGGCGGGAGAACGAATCGCGTTTAGCGCGGTCAAGGGCGATCCCCAATGAATCTTATTTAAGACTCATAGGAAAGATATTAGGCGCGACATTAACGCCGACGTTTTGGGGACTTTCAATCTCGTGTTCCGAGTAGTCTACATCATCGCTTCTGCCGGAATCCCCGCTGTATCCTCGGGTACACGCAAATAACTTGGAAACGCCCGAAATTGCACGATCTCCGGAGAAGAAGCCATCCTTCCACCGTCTAAAGTTAGAACGAGGAAGAAGCGAGAGAGGGCTAGCGAAGAATCGGAGGACGGAGTACGAAGGGGGGCGGCCCGCGGTAGAGAACGAAAAAATATCATTCAAGATCACGGGATTGCGAGGGGCTCTCTCTCTCCATATGGCACCGGGGAAAAAGAAGGAAAAGAGAAAACAGACGGTCCTCGGGGGGGGTTTTCGAGGCTGTGTTACGACGTCAAGACGACACGCTAATAAGAAGGAAGCGATAAAGATACGTGCCTCGGTCTACGGAAGAAGACTTTGCGAAACGCAAGGAACGATTAGGAACGAGGTTAGCGGCGCCGCTCTTTAAGCGACGCCGACGGAAATCGTTTCGGCGATCGAAGATAAACATAGGTGAGATAAACATTCGTGTCAGGAGAAGCGTACGACATTTTCGTCTCGTTACGATAGCTTCCAAACGCGAATGTCAACGAGAGACAAATTCCCGTGGAAATGGTTTTTAACTATAGCCCTTCCCTGTCGATTCTTATTCCTTACATCTGACTAGAGTACGAGTGGCTCTCGTTAAAAACCGTAATATCGCAATTCACCTTCGTTGACGCTGTCGGCCCGCCGATGACGACGATGCTGAACGCGACTGTGAACGACGCGGCCGCCGGTAAACTTGTTCGGATCGAGGATATTCTCGACGGAGAAAGCCAGGCACCTCTTGTTCCCTTGTACCGTGCTCGCGGTGGTGGTAGTGATGCTGCCGGTCGCGGTACCGGTGGTACGCGCCGCGTTACCGGACGTGCATACCGTCATCACGGTGGATCCGGTAGCGGCGTGTCCCGATATGTACACTGGTGTCCCGTGTCCGGTCCCTTGGCCACCACTTTGAACACAGGAGAAGGGATGAACGCCGCGATTCGCGAAGGGATTAAGAAACTGATCAGGCGCGGTACCCCTCGACGAGGGGGCCGTCAGGTCGACGGGACTGCTGGGATTGCTCTCGTCGGCCTCGTCGTGACAGACGTCCACCTCGACGTCCTCGTCGTCCTGATAGTTGCCGTTAGGATTAACGGAATGGACCTGAACCTGTATCTCGTCCTCCTCCTCCTCCTGCTCGTCGTCCTCCTCCTCGTCCTCGGCGACGTTTCTCCTCGCGACGAGAGCGTTTCGTCTCTCGTTCTCCGTCTCATCGTCCTCCTCGTCGTCCTGCTCGTCCTCCTCCTCCTCCTCGATCTCGTTCTCGATTCTCTTCTCCCTACCTTGAGGATCCATCTCGTGAAACTGTTCCTTCTCGACGGAGCGCAGGATCGGCGAGGCAGAGGGCGAGTGTTGCTGCCTGACGTTGTCGTACCGCGCGAAGGGCTCGCCGGTGCGTATGTGGAGCAACACGTGCCTCCTTTCTTGGGGCTGCAACGAAAGGCCAGCGCGCATATCGACTTCCTCGCGGGGTAGGACGACCGGTCCTAATGGCGACACGGTCCTGCCCTCCTGCATCCTCCACATTACCCGCCTGATGAGCCGATCTTCCTTTATCCGTTCCCTCGTCTCTTCATCCCGGTTAAGGTGAACAAGGGTGGCACGGTTAGAGCATCACGGATGCACGCCGGCCGAAAGAGTTCTCGCCGATGGTTACTCCCTGGGTGGGATAAAGTCACTGACACCGACATCAATCCACGGGATTGCACTCTATTCCCGATCCATCACTCATCTCCGGTACGTCGGATTTCACAATCGTCGAGGTCCTTGGTTACGGCACCGTCGGTAGAACGCTCGAATAGGAATTCCGCGATGAATCCTTACGCGTCTCGACGCAAACCACGTACGGTAACTCTCTCTCGTCGTCGTCGTCACTTAACTCTCTATCTCTCTCTATGTGTCTCTCTCTCTGACAGGACACGAAGTACCGAGCGATAAAGAGGATCGCCGATCAGCACCGATCCCTCTCGAAACGAGAGAGCCCGTAGTCGGCGTTAGGATACCCCCGATCAGCGTGGTCGCGCGATTAGCAGTGCCTTTGGTACCCTGACGCCGCGCGCGTACCGTAAAAGCTGCTCTCCGGACTCCCACGTAGAGCCATGGTGGCAGAATAGGTGGTATATCGGCGTATTATTAGTACCCGAAGAACCGTCGTAGGAACGTAGTCGCGGTAGAACGAGAAATCGCTCGCGCGTGGGGGGTTGGTGCCGCCCACAATGGGCGTGACCAACCCCTGGAAGCTTACCAAAAAGCTCCGCTATCGTCCAATGGGCGTGTCGTTCGTCTTTCGCGGGGGTTGCGCGCACACACGTGCTCCCCCCCTCCTCGCCCGTGGCACTACGCCAGGCTCTATCCGTGTCTCGCGCGTTCACGTGCGCGCGGTGCACCAACACGTCGACGCGGCAGCACCAACACGCGAACGAATCGCCTGAATGGACGTGCACGAACACCGCAACGGTGAGCCGCGTGCAGACGTTTCGCGGCCCCACGAGCGAGCTTTCGCCAGATACTCGGGTATGTACACACAGTCTACCTTTTCTCCCTCTCTCCATGCCCGCCATCCAGCCCACTCACCCCACTCCCCCCGTATTCCGCGATCCGAGCGGCTAAAGTGGTTTGTCTTTGATTTAACCACCACCGCCGTCGTTGCCGCTGCCGCCGCGGCCGCCGCCAACGCCGACGCCGCCGACGACGACGACGACGACGCTACTCCGAGTTCGTCGATGGAGGAACGGAGGTTTTCCCTCCAACTCCACGCACGTTGGTATCGTTCGACGCCGGGACGAGGATGTGTGGTGGAATCGCACGCTCGTTCATAGTATTCGTGATCGCGAAACGCCGCCGCCGCCGCCGGTGGGTTTGGCGATGATCTTGGTGTGTCGCTGGCGGGAGGGGGGCGGCGCATCGTGCCTCTGTAGGATCGTTGTGCACGGTAATCGTGCTGGGAGTATAATCGTGGTGGCTACGCTCACTCTCCCTCCAACCTCTCTTGGCCCTCTCGCTCTCTCGCCCGCGCTCGCGGCCCTCTCCATCTCGCTCCTCTTTCACCCGCGTCAGGGTTGGAGGCGAGCAAACCAGAACCAATACTACGGCTGGCCAGCCAGCCGACCGGTCGACCGACCGACCGACCGACCGACGGATAGAGGAGTTGCCGGTTGGTGCTGGGCGCTGGTAGTGCTGGTAGTGCTGGTAGTGCTGGTGCTGTTGCCGCTACCACCGGCGCTCTTAACTCGGAGCGCGGATATTGTTTACCCGACCATTTAGGTAATTGCTGGCCTACCGCCCTGCCAGCCAATCGAACGTAACCGGCGGATGAGCCTGCAATACCGAGCTCTACTCTCTCTCTCTCTCTCTCTCACTCTCTCTGTCTGTCTGTCCCCCTCTCTCTGCCCACTCTAGCTTCTCTGTTCCCTCTCCCTCCCTCTCTATGTGCTGTTCTTTCGATCTATCTACCTCTCTCCCTCTAGCGCTCGACCCATCGCTATCCATCCGTCTCCGTTCCTGCTCTTCAACCTCACCGATCATCATCGAATTAGCTCAGGGCCAATTGTTCGACGAAACTGACGCCGCTATTCTCGCGGTGATCGATTCTTTCCACGAAATTGGAGAGATCGCGGAGATGGGTATACCGTTCGTCGTTGATAGGGGGTACTTCGGCTCCGCTTTTTTTTTTCTCTCTTTTTTTTTTCCCCGGGTATATATCCCCCGCGATTGCGCGGTAACCAGCTTTTCGATCGTGGCAGTTAAACGGCTGATGAAGCGCAACGATTTCAACGTGGGATATTAATAGTTGTTTGACGGCAAAAAGCTTTGACGTGTTACGCAAACGCCGGGCGCAGGAAAAATCCAATTAACGACGCCCGACGATGGGAATTAAACGTCGCCGGGGCTGACTTCGGCGGGGAGGAAAAAAATTAATTTTCATTCCTGTTACTTAAAGTTGCATAATTCCGGGGGAATCGGTTTGTCGAATCTCGTTTCAACGTTTTCCTTAAGCTCGCGTAATTGCGAAAAGGCCCCCGAGACGATCCCGGCGGCGATTCCATTTCGCTCACATCAAAGAAAGAATGCAATAATTCGTGGAATGTCGTTAGCTCACCGAAATACCGTCTTTGTGTGGTAAGTGTCTAAAGTGTCACGTTGGCCGCGACGTCGAGCGTTCGAAAACATATGGTAGCTCTATCTCACCGAATGATTAACGCGCCGGAGTTTCTCACTTTCGATCCTCGAAACGACAATAACACGAAACGCAAAACGAAAAAACGACGAGGAAAGAAGAGGAAGAAGAATCGCGGCAGCGGAGAAACGTAACGCGAGTGGTTCGACTTTACGCTAATGAACTGCAATAATAGCCCGATGTATAAATCATTCTAACGGGAGCCGATAATGTAACGAAGCGGATCAAATATTTATAATCCACGAGCGTTTTATCGCTTCGTTTTACTTCAAATACAGATGTTTCGCGCTGAAAACGTAATCAACGCAGCCTGCGCGTACGTATAACCGTACATTTTAACTCCCTACCCCCCACCCCCCCGCCCCCCTCCGGGCGCGGCTCATTTTCACTCGGCATGCCGGGTAATGAGTATTATCGTAAATTTATTTTCCCGACTCAGCTACCGCATAAGAACTAACAAATTAATTTAATTCGTAAATGACACGTACGGCGTACACAGCGCATTTACTGCATTGAATAACGTGCCGCGCTTTGCCTGCAGCTCAATTTGCAGCGGAGCACCGAAAGCTTAATTAAAAATTTACACCCGACAATGTAACTACCGGCGTTGCTCATTGTGCGCGCACCCCGCCGCGTTAACTATCTCCGTCAAAGTGCTTCTTACGCGATAAAGCCCCCCCCCCCCTCCCACCCCCACCCCCTCGTACCTTACGAAATCCCCGAAACGTTACGCTCGAGGTACGACTTTTAAGCTCGTTTTCATTGGCTCGTCAAAAAGAACCACCCGTTAACCATCGAACATGCAAAAAGGATAAGGGGGTTGCGGGTGAGGAGGGGGAGTGGGGGAAGGGGGTGGGGTCTCGTCACGGCGCAGGTGAGTTTCGTGCCGGTGGATTACCCTACCTGCCAAAGTGATGTGGGTTTAGGCGAGCGTTCCTAATAGTTCTGAAACGGTGCACGAGTCGAGGGGTAAGCTAGGTGACTAGATAGATAGGCGTGTATAGAACGACAGTGAGAGAGAGAGAGAGAGAGAGAGAGAGAGAGACCGAGCAAAGAGCAAAGACACACATACCGACGAACCCGTAGAGAAAGACACCGGGATGGATATACGGCGATGCCGCGACGAAGCGAGATAGACTCGAATCTAGGGTTAGCTAGACAAAGGCTTGGTATATACGTCGAATAAGAGGCCGTGGGTGAAACGGAGAGGAGGATAGAAACTACCGTGGCGGGGGGGGTTGGGGTAGTTTGGAACGGAGATCGAACAGACCAGCCGTGACCAATTTGCGCCCGTTCGTGCTCCCGATTCTGAATCCCGATCCTGTTCGCCCCTCCACATCCACGCCCGCTTGCCCTGTACGTGCACGGGGGCACACGCTTAAACGTAGTTAGCCTCGATCTTCTCTGCCACGCGGAGGTCGTTGCAGTCCCCCCTACTGGCAGGGCCGGCGATGCCAAAAGGATATATTCGTCAGAGAGAAAGTCGCGGGCGCAGTGTCGCTCGTTGTGCCGGCCACCCCAAAAGTTTCACGCCTATCTGGACCGACGGCACCACCTATTCGTGCCACGATAATTGGCCAATTAAAACCGGGCGAGAGCGTTCGAGTTACCTGCCATCCGATAATTATACGGTATCCTCGCGGTGGTTCGACCACGTATCCACGCGACCAAGAGGAGTGGAGAGGCGGGAGGGGGTGGGGGGGGGTGGGGTGGGGTGGGGGAGGCGGGAGCGACGGAAGGAGGGAGAGGTTTTACTCCCCGAGGGAGGACTAAGAGGAGGGGGAGGGTATAAAAGGAGGGGGTGGTGACCGTACCTCTCGGAGAAACGAGGAAGGAAGGGCAGCAGCGGTGGTGGTGGTGGTGAGGTGGAGGGGCGGAAGGGCGGGGGACGGGGGTTGGAATCGACTATTCCGATTACGTGGCTTCGGATTCTACGACTACGACCACCTCTCTCCATCTCCCTCGCTCTCACACTCCTCTCTTCTCAATTTCCTCTCCTCTCCTCTTCTCGGCCATTCTCCCTTTCTCCCTCTCGCGCGCGCTCGCACTCTTCCTCTTTCTCTCTGCATCCCCCCCCCCCCACTGTACCTCTCTCTACCTGTCCCTCTCGTCTCCACTTTGCGCGTGTCCCTCCTGTCCTTCTTCGTTCCCCTCCGGTCTTTCTCTCGCTCTCCCTGTCCTCTTCTACGTAAATCAATGCGGCCAGCACGCCCTCTCCTTAACCTCGTGACGCATGACTGGAATATTCCTCGGGTCTGCGTTCGTCCACGGTGTTTACTACAGTCTTTTTCTTGATATCGATAATGGCCCTTTCGATCTTACGCAGCTACAGCTTCGAATATCGCGCCAAACGAGGATGGGGGGGGGGGTGGGGGGTGGGGCAATTACTTCGCTCGGACGCTAGATCGTAATTGACGTTAAAAGAGGAAGGGCGCGAGGAGTGTTTCGGTGGCTGGCCAGCGTTCGTTCGTACCACTGACGTTCGTTCCCATCCATGTTCGATGGAATTTTTCTTACCTTTGGGAGTTATTTTTTGCCGTTCGGCAAACCCAGACTGGTCGAGCATCACGTGCATACGTATGTACCAGGTGTAGGAACGTTTGCCACTTTCCCGATGAAGTGAGAAGAAAAATAATTCGTCGAATATCGACAACGAGAAGGATCGTCGAATCGTTCGTAATTGTATCGTCCGTACGAGCCGCGATGTGTCTCATTAAGAACGTTCCACTTTGATTCATTCCGGAGTCGAGTGATTGATCGTTTACCCCTAATTAGAGATCGGGGAAGTCTTGAAAAAGTAGATGAAATTACGCGTGACACGAGCGGAAATTAGGTTCGTGGAGAACAGAATGATGTATGGCCGTTATACTTCGGTAACCTTAGCGACAACTCCGCTAAGAAACTTACACTTTCGACTTACTCTATTTCCGATGGCACTCGCTTTCTTCCGAGAGGTAATTATCGTCTTAATTGCGATCATAATTTTCATCGACGCCTCGTTCCTCGCCAACGCGTATTCCGACAGAGAGAGAGAGAGGGAGAGAGAGAGAGAGAGCTGGGCCGATAACATTTTTTTCTTCAATCGATATCGTTTCAAAATATTTGCACGTTATTCAACGGGAAATTCTTGCACGTTTACATAAACATTTGTACTCGCCTCCCCTCAATTTTCCATCTCCGTCGTCCGAATCGAGGCATAAATTAACGCGATGACTTTTAATGCGTAATCGCGTAAACGTTAATTGTTACCGATCGCCCGAACACAATTAGCATTTCGTACAGACCATTCGGGATCGATTAATGTAAAATATTAAACTCGGTCCCGTTTAATAAACTCTGACATTTTCAAGCGATCATTACGTCGCATTGCATTGACTTACCACTGCCGCGTACCAATTATATATACATTACGTCAATCCTGACCCCCCCCGATTTTTTCCCCGCTTCGAACGATCCATAATTTTGACGTACACACACGTATTTCAATAAATAGAATTTACACGGGTCAACGTTAGTAACGAAAGTTCACTGTTACTTCCAAGTCACAACGTAACGAGTCAGATTCGGAGTACCTTAACTCTGCATTGGTCGCGTTTTTCAATTTCACGTCGGTGATCGCATGGATTACAATAGTAATCCAAATAGTATTTTTCACTTTTAACTATTTTTGAGTCGAATTAGAACATTGACTCCAAGAACAAAGTATTGAGTACACCTTATAAAACAAAATGGTTTAAACAGAATATTTTAATTAAAATTTAAAATATGTAGTGAAATGACAGAATGAGACGATGTTACGTCCCGAAGTTTCGTCGCGAACTGACTTTGGATTACAATAGCAATCCGCGCAATCATAGACAGGCTTAACGATTAATTCAACCGTTTATTCGTAAAACACTTCGATTTCGACATCGCCGAAGGGGGATCGAACCCCAGCCCGCGCGAGGAAATAATAACAATTACATTTCAATCCCTTCGTCGTCCATCGTAACTTTCCGAATCTGCTCCAAGATACTTCCAAACAACGTCCGTTCGATATCGAACGATCCTCCTAACAGGGAGCATAATGGAGCTAACGACGACGGTGCTTCCCGGATAATTCGATGTCAAGGAGGACGATTTCCAAAGGACGTTAGGGGGGCAGGGGGGTGGGGGGGGGTTGTAGGTCGGGCGAGACGCGTGCGAAAGAGCGAATAGGGCCCAAAGGAGGTGATTATACGGAAGCTACGTAGAACGGGGCGCAGTCGCGCTCACGTATGTACACCCACGTGAATGGGCAGGCGTGTGAGTTAGGCGCGCACATAGACGTGAATCGTGCAAAGGGTCGTCGATATATATAATATATCGCATTAGGCGCGGGGTGGGGTAACGCGGAGCCGGGGTATCGCTTACGCGTTATTATTGCAGCGATACGACACGCTATGGTGTCACCCGTGACCTCCCATGGGGGCTCGGTACGATATCATATACAATGTAGGTACCAACTGTCACACCATCGCCGAAACCGGGGATCCCATGGAAACCGGCTAGGCGTGCTTTATGGTGCGTCAAATTAAAAGATTCCCTCCTTTGCGTTCCCTAACTGCGATCTGATCCACTTGCCCGGCCGTGTGTGTGTGTGTGCGTGCGTGCGTGCGCGTACGTGGGGGCACGGGGTAAGCCGAGCGACGCGCGTACGTCTTTACCGCTATATATATCTCATAATTCCCAAGGTCGACGGCGTATCGAAACGATGGGTGCGTACCGCGAGCTTTGATTCGCGACTAATGGCACGTTTAACGACTGCCCCTTGGACACGGAGGAGTCTCGGGAGAGACACCTGGGAGAGACGTAACGAGAGCAACGTTCCGGTACGAGAGCATTTCTTTTTAATCCTCCGCGTACCGTCGGACGTTTCGCTTGCACGGCATTATCGCGCTACGGGTTTTCCGGGCGAGAGGAAAAATAATCGTGGAAATGTACCGCTCGGTGGGAAAATTCGTGATACTTAAAATACCGTAATCCGACGGGATCGAGGGGGGGGGGACCTTTCTTTCGGTAGTTTCCCTTTTTTTTTTTCTTGTTCCTAGGGAGGGCTCTCCCTTTTTACCGTAAAGTCCCTTTATTATGCACGGGAATGTGCCGTTAATATTTTAAGAGGCTCGTACGCGCGCACGCGTACGCGTAAATCCCTCGGTACTCGCGTCTCTGTACGCGCGCTTGCTTCACCGTGTCGTTGACTCGCGTAATAGCCGATACGGGCGACCACGGGACGCGCACAGAAGGAGAATCGAGGTTTAATTCGCGTCTAATGGCATACCTAACGACAGGCACGGATGCCACGTCGTGCGGAGATCCACGGTTGTTCGCCTACTTAACGGCACAGTGTTCCACTAGCGCGAAAATCGCGAACGCGAGGCGCGTACAACGAGAATCGCCGCGCGATTCACCGTGCCAAGAAGCTTTCTCGCGAGAATGCGCAAAGTGGCCGAATCGACCTTAAAGCGGGGACGGCACGAATTTTGGCGACGATTCGCGGCTAATCGGTTGAGCTATCGAGCCAATTTGATGCGCCCCGCGACGATATACGTATGCTCGTTTCGATGAACGTTCGAGCGATCGTAAAGACCGAGCAGAACCGCAATCGTGAAAGTAATCGTGGCGACTTTGCTCCGTTACTTCGCGTTCACGAGTACCTCTGCGCGACGCGTTGGAGGGCTTGGATTAAAAATTAGTCGATCAACAGTCTCAAGGGGAATTAATATATTAATATTAGGGGTATCGGAAAGAAATTTATTATTTAACATAGTAGCGTTTGAGCTCAGTTTGTGTCCGGACGCGTCAGAGTAACCGTCTTTGTAAGTTTTTATAAAAAGGGCATACAAGATTTAGAAAAACGTTGGGGTACAATTGTAAAGAGCGAAGGAAATGACATTTTATAATATGCTGTGATAAAAATTCAGAAAATATACAGTTGTACATTGCTGTACAAAATAATAGAATCCATTCCGGTATTCCTGATATTTATATTAGTCATTAGGGAACCCGGGGCAGGTTGTTACGAAACTTGCTTTCTGATTTTTAAAGACGCCGGGTTAACAATCAACGTTTGTCTCGTAACTCAATAGCCGATCTTTTAATATACACTCGAAGCTTTACTTCCCCAATAACGTTGATACTATAGCATTAAAGGGCTACTTACAATAACAAAAATTGGTCGGAGCCGACTTCGCGACAACCTTCACCGTCTCGCCTGCCCAGTTTACGACTAATAATCGAATTGTCTGTTGAGATTTCGGTGCAAGACATCAGCGAGGGGTTCGGCCGAAATTCAAGAGAAAGCGACGGTGAGACGAAGCGACGGCGGACGTCCAGAAAAAACCTCGGGCGTCGTTGCGTGACGGAAAAAATCACCGTCGACTCGGACGCGTTTGTACAAAGGCCGCGGGCTCATCGTACCTCGTAACTTCCAATTCGTTCGCGCGTCTCTCCGGGCGAGGGGGAAACCGAGAGGGGAGAGCCGGCACCGCGATCCCTGAATTCTTAACGACTGTACGCATATTAACGACGCGCTCGGCCGCAATTTCGCGCAAAACTTACGGCCGCGGCCCATCGCGGCTCGTTAGTAAAAATAATTTTAGCGCCGCGGAGAGGCCGAATAGAGAGAAGCGAGAGGGGAAAAAGGAAAAAGAGAGAGAGAGAGCGAGATGGGATTGCAGATGAGATGAGAGGAGGAGGGAGAATCTTCGACGATCTTCGCACGCCGTTGCCGTACGATCGTTCGTCGCGCGCGTATTTGAAAGACGGTCCCGAAAGGCAGGGAGAAAGAGAGCGAGAGGGACGCATGGGAGGAAAGGAAAAGGAAGAAGCATTGGGGAAAAAAGAAAATGGTCCGAGGAGCGCGAGGGAACGCGAGAGGGGGCGGGGGGGAGGGGGGGCTAAAAGAACACAGACGCGAATGCACTGTACATACGCGCAATGTAAATGAACGAGTCTATAAGTCCGCGTCAACTCGGCGGCGCGAATAAACTCGGACAGTTTCTGTCTTGCCGTACGTTTTCTTTCCCCGTGTTTCTCTCTTCTGGCCTCTCTCGTTCGATCTTCCCTCCCTCTCTCGCTCTCTCCTTGGACGTTTGCCTCCTCAAAGTGTCAAGTGACAAACGGTCCCGCTACCGAGTAGGCGTAGTCGTCGGGGTGGATATAATTTGTCAGGAAATCACCCAATTAGCCTCCCAGTTATGCGGCCCAACAGATTTAACCAATTAGTTTAGCTATGCGAGCCCTAATACATTTCCACGCCGGCGGCGGCTACCAGCCACAGGCGTTTCTCCTACTCTCCCCGGTCCTCTCTCCTCGTCACTCCGCTCCTCTTCTTCTTCTTCTTCTTCTTCATCTCTATCCTTCCCTCTTTCCCCGATTCTCTCTCCGATTCCATTTCTCTTTCCACCCGTCCCCTTGCGTCCCGACCGCCGATATTAGGCGGTTATAGCGGTACGACGCGATGCAGATTTCGAAACTGTACAAAGGTCCCGTCGACGACGACGACCACGACGACGACCACGACGACGACGACGACTGCAACGCCGAGTACGATGACGATCGCGATCAGGGTGACCGCGAGCGCGGTTAAATTGTGCTCCAACGTTTACGCGTTATGCACATTCTGAACGAGGTTCGTGCACGCGAGGAACCGAGGGGAAAGTGGTTAGTATCTATTTATAGACTGCTCACGCGCTACCGCGGGTAAAGGGAGAACGCGTATAGGAGGGACGAAGGGAGAGAGCGTGGATTTGCGCGTGTGGGAGCGCGTTATAGAGAGTCGAGAGGTGAAGCAATTTGTCTCCCTAATGAGATGTCACCCCATCCGTACGCGCAGAGGCGCGGCCAGTAAGGAGACGAACGGACCTAGGTGGAACCGATCGACCAGAAATTTCCCGCTCCACCGCCGTCCTTCCGTTTGTCCTTATACGATCTTTTTTCGCGAGGGCTATCAGTTTCCCATATAGGTACCCTCGGAATTTTTGACAGTGAACGATGTAACGACGTCGGATACGGACCTCTTATTTTATAATGGAGATCGAGACTACTCGCGCGAGAATTCATCTCCTAGGGTGGAGCACGCGACGTTTCTGACCTTATCGATAATCGAGGGATGCTTTGCGTCAATGTAGCGACCGTCTCGCGTTTTGGAAAACAGTCGAAATTTGGATAAACGCTCCTCGGCAATCCACCAATAGACTAGTTTGAATCGTGTCTTCTCAGATTTCCAACGGAGTTGCAATTTGCAATACGGTCTTTGTTACGCGTCTGTACCCGGCTCAATGTATCGTCAATTATACCCGCGTCGATACGCCCGTCGTCACGCCCCCGAAACTCGCGAAACGTTTAAGACCGGTGGCAATCGTAAAGCGATCGGGAAATACCGACGAGGCGAAATAATTGATGCGTGGAGAAACGAACTTTTATTACGCCGGATTAACGGGGCTTTGGAGTCAGTCGTAACATTTGCGTTGCAATTGGAAACTTTTTCGTCCAGAGTGTTCGCGGTATCTGTCAGAATCTTTTGTATTTTCGTCGTTATCCATCCTTTTTTGCCGTTCCGGGCAGCGCTTTAATCGTGGGAAGGGAGTCCGAGAGGTCGATCGGGAAAAGTAAGGTGGTGTGGGTTCGGAGAGGACGGTCAATGGGACCCGTTGGAGTACAGGATTGCTCTGGTCGATTCTAATTGAATCGTCCTTTGGCCTCTAAGCGATCGCAGTTCCGCCCACTGTTGCCGACGAGTGAGACGTTCGACCCTTTCCGCCGTCTCGCTTTCTATTAGGCTCCCAGGCTTGACGAGGTTTCGGGAGAGACGACGTGTCTTATTTTAGACGCGATCCGATAGACAGCTACCAACGAATCGTTGCTGATTTCAATTAAATTAATTAAAGTTAATCCCGCGTATATTTAATTTGCGCGTTAATCGAGACGAAAATTAAAAATGGAATAACGATAGTTCGTTAATTGATTATAAATATAGATGTAATGTTTTATGGGCAAAGCCCATCGATTAAATTCGCTATGGTTGAAAATTTGCGAAAACATTTCATAGAAACGAGAGAGCGAGGTAACTAAGCTTCCTCGCCGTTTTCCTACTAAAACTGAATGAAATTCAAATACTTCTCAATTTTTACTAACAAAAGTGAAATCTATTAACGCGAGCATCGACGAAGGCGCGTTGGCATCGGTGCCCCGCGCACCATTCCCTTCACGAACGAATCCTCGAGCAGTAAGTATATCCCGTGAGTCGGAACAGGTGGAAAAAAAAAAAAATTGCTTGAAGGCAGCATCCCCGCTCGCCGCACGCGTCGACGATCGGTACACATAAGATGGCTCCCCTTTTGAAATCGAGTGGGCAGGCGCGCACGCGTGGGTACTAAATTAATGTAGTCGACTCCGTAGTCGGCGATTAAACAAAGGGTGAAAATTGAGCACCGTCCATTCCCCGATGGTAGGCCCCACCCTCCCCACGGCGGTCAGGCCGACGACGGGCACAAGCGCAATTCCGCTCGAACGGCGCATCGGCTCTCCACACAGAAGCGAGGGCTCAAATATTTCGTACTTCGATACGCGCAACCTGCGCTCCCTACGTACGCACACGCATTTCTCTCTCTCTCTCTCCCTCTCCCTCTCCCTCTCCCTTACCCACCGAGTTTCGCGCAGATTTGCGCAATTCACGCTGCGCTATTATTGCGCGCGCGCTCGTATCATCCGCGCGTTTCGCGGGCGTAGGTAACCGTTCTCTCTGTCTTTACCGGTGTTCCCGTTATACGCCCGTATCCCGATGGACGAAACGTTTTACCAATACCTGTCCGTAGGGCACATAACCCGTGCACGTTTACCGCGCGCGAACGTGTACGGGGGCGGCTGCGCGCACACCCATCTAATATATGTAAACTCTCGAGCGCGCATGTATATGTACGCGCGGTTATACCTATGTACACATCGGTCGACTGCCGTGGGGCGGGCTTCGTTCGTTGAATGCGGTTTAATATTAATGGGAACTGATGATAAGCAGCGCAAACAAGCGTCGAGTCTCCCGGGAGAGATCTGCCTTCTGTTACCCGGGGTGCAGTGGGGCCCCCATACACGCGTACACACCGACGTCGACGACGACGATGTCGTCGTCGTAGTCGTCGTCGTCGTCGTGCGGCGACGACCCGCACTCGTTTCATCCACCGTGGCTCGGGGAACCACCCTGGCAGTATAGGGCACACAGCGTTACCGCGGGGACGATCTTCCCCCGCTGGGGGGGTACCGACGTTCCTTTTCTCGCAACTCGTATTACGCACGAAGGATTTTACGTGCTGCTACGCGCGCAAATGCGCGTAAATGAGAAGGGGAGAAGGGGAGGGGGGAGGGGGGTGGAGCGGATCGTTTGCTGGTACTTAGTTTCGTCGCTTCCTCCCCTTTCTCTCGTGGTACACGCTCATTCTCTCTCCCCGCTCTCTCTCTCTCTCTCGCCCTTTGCGAATTTCTCTCTTTGACCAGCACCCCTCTGCGGAAGCGGCGAGGCTCTCTAATGTGGCTCTCTCCGATTGTATAGGCTAACCTATTCGGTTTCGGGTGCTCGCCGCCGTACGAGTGTTTGCTCGCCAAATTAGAAAACGATCGACGAGCGACTCGCCGAAGGGAATCGCGAAATACTGGGGACGGGAGAGCTGTTTCGTGGATGAACGTGGAGGGCGCAGGGGACGAGGGGGAGGGAGAGGAGAGGGGGGAAGGATATTTTGTGTTACGATTAAAAGTTGCTTACCGATACGCAACGAATTCTTGGATAAAGGGGGGTTTGCCCGCGTTGTCGGTGCGATAGGAAAGGAGCAAATTGTAGAACAATCTGGTAATGAATTGTCAACGCGGATGAAAGGTAAACAGCGGGAATTTTACGATAATGTGATTGCTCGTACCGTAACGATTCTCGCGCGGAGCCGGTTATCGCGGAATACATTTTCGGGGAAGCGTTGCCGGTAAATAAAATCGAGGAGAGAGTGCCGGTGTCCCGCAGCGAATGGATAAATTACGAAGAGAGATTGCGCGTAGCACGGGGAAAACGGCGTAACGAAGGAATATTGCTTCTCGAAACCGCGGAATGACGGCAGAGCGCGAAGGCGTTAATACCCGTCCGCCCTTTTGTAACCGGGCCGGAAAGAGAAATTTTCCCATTCATACGAAGCGGCGTTGCGATAAAAAAAAAAAATTTCGCGTTACCGTGTAGGTTTTTCCTGGGCGGTCCGAGAGCGCGCGATGATGCGAATAGAGGCACACCCGTAGAGCGAGGCTCATATCGTATTAATAGGCAATCCGGACAGCCGAGGGGTGTCATAAACTCAAACCCCTAATACTCGCCTAAACTACCTCGGTTAAATAATGGAATCCCTATTCCCACCCGCCGTCCGCCTACACCACATTTCTCTCGCCGCGCTATTCCCTCGTTCCTCACCTACTACGGAGCACCGGCTTTGTATCTCTCGTTGCGGCTTTCGCGTGGAAGACGAGAATATTCTACGTACGTAGTTACTGAAGACAGCGAATTAGTTGCCGATTCTCGATCGTTTGGCAAGGGGGCCGCCGTCGTGGGACGGGGTACGGCGAGGAATCTCGATTTACAAAAATCACCTTTTCGTCGCGTTATATATCGTGAAGCAGCCTTCTCGTTTCTTTTTTCTCCCCTAATTAAACGGGACAGTCTTAGGTTAACTCGAGTTAACTCGCTAATGATCGAGTTGTTCGAGCACGAGCGAATAAAGTTGCGCAATTCCATTTGAAGGAGAGAGGCGACAAAGCCGCTCCCGCCCACCCTACTCCCGATACTGCATTCTAGCAGTTGCGCCCGGGAGTATACGTCTCAGAGCCGTGAACCGAAAGGTTGCCAGACTCACCTGGTAACGATCTCATTGCGGAGAGCAGCCGCGAATTCAAACTTTGCATAAACGTTTAAAATAGCACTAGGAGAAGTTTGTACTTCGGCTTACATCCAAGTACAAATTACCTTTCGCTTAAGAGCTAATTAAGAGGTGGTTCCATTCCGCAGCCGGTCCCGTAGAGCGGCTACGCTGCCAGCACAAAACATCTCGAAACTCGGCGAACGTATCCTGACCCTTGGACTCGAAAACTAAGGAGAGACCCTCCTGCCCCCCCCCCTGTCCCCGCCGCCTCCGCCGCCCCTGCGTTCTCCTCGTACCTATACAGACCGACCGAGTAATCGTTACGACGTACCGTAGACAGATAAGAGCATCGACTGCTTTCTGCCTCGATTCCCTCTTGCCTCAACCCTCCCCCTCCCCCCCCCCCTACCCACTCCCCCTTTCTCTTCCCCCCTTGGCCTTCTCGCCACCCAACCGCCCCTTATCCACCACTCTAGAAAGCATAGAATCCTCTCGGATTCCCCGGAGTCGACTTATCCGCGTATATTCCTAAAGTGGCGGGTGATCCTCGATGAACCGTGACCGGTCAGGATTCTACGAAATCCGCTTCCTATCGGATAGCTCGAGTAGTAACTATCTCGTTTCATTAAAACGGTTCGCGAGCGCGGGCGCAGGCGCGCGACTGACTTTTCAACGATAGTCGACGAGAGTCACTCTTGATCGTGCGTTTAAGGGAAAACACGAATATTTAGACGGTTTCGAATGTCTCGGGAGGTATCCGACTGAGAATAAAATATTAAATCCCCCTCGTTTCATCGGGTAACGGTAGAAAAAAAAAAGGAAAAGAAGAAGCGAGACGATCCAGACAACCGCGACGGAGTACGAAGACAATCTCTCGAGTCGAACCGGCTATCCTCTCTTTTTCTTCTTTTCCTTTTTCTTCCTTCCTCCCCCCCTCCCCCCTTTCCTACCGCGACGACCGTATTCCTATAATACGAAACGTGTTCCTCTCTAAATATTCACTACCACGCGACAGCTCTTTCTCGTTCTCCTCTCAATCCCGGGCAACTGCCGGCGTGGGGTGGATACGGTGGATGGAGGCGGACGAAAGAAACGGCATGGAAAAGTAGTCGGAAATCGTAAAGTGCTCGACACCTCGGTCCTCCTGGACAAATAAGACGGCGAGTGGAGAAGACGAAGCGTCGACGACAACGACGGGAGACGAAAGCGACGATGAGCGGGCCGTTCGGAGGTAACGTTTACAGTATGTATACGTTATGCGTGTGCGTGTGTACGCGTTGCATTCGCCGTACACGCGAGTGCTCGAGCATTAACTTCCATTCAGGCCGAGAGGACGAGGGATGAAGGCGGCGGTGGCGGAGGAGGAGGAGGAGGAGTGGGAGGAGGCGAGGCGGGGAGGAATAGACGACGGGGACGTGGAAGGCAGCTAAATAATAATTCTCACTTAACTAACTCGGTTAACTAGCTTCGCCGCGGCTAATAATAAAGGCGTCGTCGTACGCCGAACACGTCCCGGCGCGGTGGGTCGAGAGTCTCTCTAGGCGGAGGGCGAGGAGAGGAGAGGAGAGGAGAGGATCGTTTTCAGAGGGCACCTCGACGTCGTCGAGGAGCAAGAAGAGGAGACGAGGGTGAGAGTGGGGGAGAGGGCGGGAGGAGGAACGGGGAGAGCAATGGAGAGAGAGTGAGAGAGAGAGAGAGAGAGACGGACGGACGGACGCCCGCGGAGCGCGTCGAGGTCTGAAGTCAATTTGTCGGAGAATGCGTTGGCAACACGTGCGCCGCTCGACACCCATTCCCTCTTTTCGCTAGTCCCTCACGAAAAACCCTAACGTCCGTCGAAAAACTCGACGAGGAGATCGAGCGGGAGGGTGGGAAACGTAGGAGGGACTCTCCCGTGGAATACCAGGAAAGAGGCAGACAATTAGCCGGTCGACGATGTCAGGCTGCGCTAGACTCGCAGTCTCCTCGAGAAGGAAATAAGAACGCTGGTAGGGCCAGGGATAATCTCCACGTGTGCTCCAAGGGCACACGTGTCGACGACTCGATTTGTTTTCCGCTTTTAAATCACCGATCGCGAGAAGTTGGGGAAGCGCGCCATTCGCGCGTCCCTTATATTTCTTCGTTTGTCATAATCGTTCCATCATGATGACGGTATACGATCCACCGCGTTTCGTCCGTGATCCGTCCGACGAGAAGTCAAAGGTATCTATGTACGGTGAAAATCGAGAGAATCCTCGTCCACGCGAAAAAGAATAGTTGCGCTCGCGTGGCATGTTTAGCGGATCCGAGATACCAGCCCCGTACACCCGAAATCCTCGTTGTCGGATTCGATAAAAGAGAGGCAAAGATACCGGACATAAGTATTTTTCACTGGTCAGCGGAGAACCGGTACTACACCCGAAGGGAAAGCGTCCCTTTTTAGATCAGCCAAGGTCCCGAGATCAGGGGCGACCTTTCGGTCGTACGGGGGTGCTCCGCAGCCCCGCCGCTACGTAGGTATCCACTTATAAACACGACCCTACTTACTCTTTCCGTAGTCCTGGCCTCGTAGGACTCGCGTCAGAGTGGTAAAAGGGTAGATAGATACACGGCACGGTATTAGTAGGTATTAGGTGTTGGCCTGGGAAAGGCTGCACGTGCTTGCGAGGAATCCCATCCCTCCTGCGAGTTCGGATAATTCTTTAAGTGCTTCCTTTCCCCCTTCGCGCGCCTCCTCCGATCTCGCCACTCTTACCCGGGGGCCGATCCTCGGTCTCGAACTACCCCCCCGCCCGCCCCCCCCCTCTCGCGACTACCCCCCCTCGGAACGATGCGCTCGCGGTACTACTTCTCCGAATCTATATGTATACACCTCGCTCTCTTTTTCTCCGGTTCCTTCGTCGTCGTCGTTGATGTTCTCGCGATCCTAGGGCACCGTCGGACAGCTTTTAACAATTTTAACGCGCTCGGGTAACTGACTCGACGCGCCCTCGTTCCAGGTACGGGGGCTGTGGGTGTATGTATGCATATATTATACTTCGACGCTGGGGATTCGCTCTCGCTACTGTCCGTCTCTCGTCGTCTTAATCTTCTTAACGTCAAGTTAAGCGCCGTAGAAATCTAATGCATCGGATTCGACGCATCCGACAATCGGATAATCTCCAACGGATACGCGACGTGCACGTCAGCACCGTTCTTTAGATTAATTATCTATTAGCGCGGAGAAGGTTAAATGTGCCGCGTCGTTCGACTCGATTTCCACTTGGATTTTCCCCGACAATCCCGACGATTTAACCGGTTTTCCTCGTCTCCTGTCCACGGCTGGCTGGCGGCTCGTAACATAAACAGGGCGTTACTTTCGCAATTTGAAACGGCGGGTTTCATAATTGGAATAATATTACTCCAACCCGAGGCTCGTAATTTTCGAAACGCCGCCGCGCAGTTGAGCCGTGGCGCTCTCGGTAAATGACATAATTATCGCTGAATGAGCAGGCGCGTATAACGCTCGGCCTCGTAGAGAGTAAAATTACTTCGTAACACCTAGTTTTCCGCTCGAAAGTTTGCCCATCTGCGTGGCCCCCGCGACGAACAAAATAATCCCTACCGGGATACCCCGCGCGCTTACACCGGGGCATTTTGTTCGCGTTTACGCGTACGCGGAGCCTCAAGTTTGTCGACAAGGACATCTAGGAAGCCATTAAAAGGGGTGATGCCGAACCTTCGTGCGGAAAAGTCAACGAACCGTTCAAAAGGTTCACGAACATCTGGATGAAATTAACTCGACCGGCTCTTCCGCAGACACACTGTCTACGGTGGCTTCTCTACCCAAAACAGATTTCGCGTCTCTTTTGTCCCATCCGCCATCGAAAATTTGTCGCGAAAATGTTTCGCGAGCACCGACGCGATTCGAGCGCGACGCGACGGCACGAAATTTTTGCGTCGCGGCGAAAAACTGATCCCGTCGGACGGTAACCATTGGATACCGGGAGAAACAAAAGCAAAACTCTCAAACCCGGCGTGGAGGAGAGAAAAAAAAAATATACCCCGCTTTCGACCGCGGAAGGCAACGGATTCGACGAGGGGGTTGCGCGGTACAAAAAAAAAAAAAACCTCCTAATTCGGTTCCGTGATCAAAGACAATCACCCGTGAGAGGCTCGCGCGTACCCGGCGATGCAATGGCGGACAATGCTACGCGAGTCGATGAAAAGCGGGAAAGCAGAAATACCGGATACCATTGAATTCGTCGGGCAGAATTTATAGGTAATTATTTTTCTCGACTACCGCGCGATGTCCTGAGCAGGAGGTGGGGGGGGGGGGGAGGGGAGGCGGAGGAGGTCGGCTGGCTGCGGCGGTAGGAAGAGGGAAAACGGGAGAGAGGAGGTGTGCAATGGATGCTGCGGACGTGTCTCGTCAAGCGAATATCTGCTCCGAACGAGAGCTACCGCTGGGCGTGGAAACTAAAGCCTGATCGTGTCGCGGATGCGGATATACATTTTCTACGGGATCGTATTCAGAGAACGGCGGAGACGGGGCTAGATGGGGGGGGAGGGAGGCCGGGAAGGAGGCGGGGGGGTGGAGGGCGATGCGAACCGGGGGGTGGGCGAGATATATAACGCGACAATTGCCGGATGCGACGATTCGCCGGAATCGCGTGCGGGGACTTAGGTAACGTGTACCTGAATCTCCGTGAGGCCGAGCGGAAGTGGCGGAAGAGGGTGGTGGCGGGGGGGGGGGGGGGCGGATGCGGAGGGAGGACGGGAAGATGCGAAGATAGCGGGCGGGAGAGGAAAGAGAGGGACGGTGAGAGAGACGCGCGGAGAGGATGACGGCGAGGGCGAGGGGTTGTATAGATACATCCCTGCGGCGGTGGTTTGTAATATTATGATAACCCTCCCTGGCTGCCTGGCTGCCTCACCCCCTACCTACACCTACCTATCTACCTCCCTTGTTTCCCTCCTACGCGTCCCAGGCTGCGCGGCCACCCTCTTTCAGCGGCCATGTTGCCGGGAAATATGATTATTGTTATTATTTGCACCCTCCTTCGACCGTATCCTCCTGACTCCTCACCTCCTCGTGGCAATCCTCTCATCCTACCGGCATTCTCTCTCCCTCCCTCCCTCTCTCTCCCTCACTCCTCGCTCTCTCATTTTCCCTCTTGTACTCTCGCCTCGTTGTTCTCATCGTTCATGCTCGCAACTCCCTTCCGCTGTCCCCTCCATTCCCCCCCGATCAGACTCGATTCTCTCTTCTCCCGATCCTACGGAACAGAAGCTTTTCCTCCTCGTGTTCGATGAATTGAGAGGAAACGAACGGGAACAAGTCCGAAGCGACCACCCGTCAACCGAGTGTCTCTCGCTTCTTCTATTTCTCCCTGTCTTCTTTTCTTTTTTTGCTTTTTCCGCTTCATCGTCATTATTCTCTTATTCTTCTCCGTTAGTCTCTTTTTTTCTTTATATCCGTTCCACGTTCTTCCCATCGCTCGTCCAACGTACGACACCTCTCTCACCCGTGGTCGTCCCGCAAAACTTTACAATACAAAATGCCATCTCCGCGTCGTACTTTTCAGTTCTCTTTCTCATTCTCCCGCGTCCTCCTGGCTCTCCTCGTTCGCTTTTACTACTTTTTCTTTCTCTTTTTTTTTTCGTTGGAGCTTTTCCCTTTTTTATTCCTCGACGCCTGTTTCTCTCTCTCTCTCTCTCTCCGCGATTCTCCGCATTCCCTCTCTTTTTAACTCGCGGCTCATCCACAACTCGTCCCTGCGGAAACGTTTCATCGACCGAGACCACATCGTTCTCCTTTCTTTTATTTTCCTTCGAGGTTTTTCTCGCCTGGAAAAGTTCCTCGCGTGACTAATATTAGAAATATCCTTTTACTCGGATGAAAATCTTGGATGGGAACCGACGAAGCGAAGAAAAATCTACACGCGTACAAAAGCTATAGCTCCCCGAACGTTATCGCCCACGAGTTTCTTTAAAAGCATCTTGGAACGATATTGCAAGTGAAGATCGACGAACTGTGATTTTAATTTCACCTCGCATCGGTGAGAAACCTCCTCGTTAAAACGAATCAATATCGACTAACGTTACGATACGTGGTCGCGGCTTAATCGTCACGAACATAAGTATATCAAACCAGCGGTATCGAAGATAACAAGAATCCCGTAATGACGCGATACGAACGGAGAAATAAAATGAAAAAGCGAGAGAAGCCTGGCAGTGAAGTACGAAGCAACGAACGAATGAACCAATGAACGAACCAAGAAAAGAAGAAAAGGAAGGGAGATAGGGGGTGGTGGTGGTGGTGGTCTCGGTCGTAGTCAGTCGTAGGAGTCGTGGTAATAAATGGGCAACACGAGCGCTTATAAGGGGTAGGTAATCTAAAGCTTTCGAGGCGGCAGCACGGCGGAGAACGTCAGAGAAAGCGAGGGGGGGGGGGGGGCGGGGGGTGCGGGCGTGGGTGGTTTGGCGGTGGGAGGAGGAGGAGGAGGAGAAAGGAGAGTGGTGGAGCGGTGTAGGATGAGAGGAAGCGGGTTGGAGTAGGAGACCATGGAGGAAGGGGGATAAGGGTGGTTACGGTGAGGGTGTGAGATAAGGTATAAGGTGGGTAAGATGGCGGACAATTTGCCGCTCGACTACTCTTGCCCGCACCCCTCCTCCCTCGACGATTCCACTCCACCCCCTCTGGCCTATGTACCGGGTAATAGATGTTCCTCCTTCGCGACCAACAGAGAAACGTTGAACGCGCGCGCAAGTGCTACCCCCCGCGGTCTTTCTCTCTCTCTCTCTCTCGCTCGCTCGGCCGAGAAACCCTCTTGGTCTTCCATCCCCCTCTCGCCGCGACGGCAGACGGACGACGGTGTACCGCGGAAGGAGCGCATGAACGTGCGTGACGGTGAGAATCACGCGTGCACGCGATACACGTACACGCGGGGAAGTTGCGGCGGCGTTTGCATACACGGAAAACTCGCACCGCGGTATTCACATCGGTGGCGTACGTAGGTATTTTAAACGCTCTCCACACCGTCACCTGCCGCCGCCACTGCTTTTCGCTCCACCCTCTCCGCACCGACCCCCGTCATCCACCGCCGGCCTACCCGCCAGACCGCACCAGCATGCTCTCTCTTAGCATTCCATCCGCCATCTTCTCACTTAATAAAATAATTACCCCAGGCCAATTAAGCGATCCCTCCCCTTTCGCCTATCCTCCTCCCTCTCTCTCTCTCTCTCTCTCTCGCTCTCTCCTCCCGTTTCCCTCTCCCTCCCTCCTTCTTAATCTCTTTACCTCTCTTTCTCTACCTTTTCTATCGTCTCGGGAGGCACGTAGTCGCGCTTTTGCCACCAAGTACGTGCCCTTCTGTCGAATAATTCCGTCGGGCGTTACTCGAGCGTTTACTTGTTATTATTTTAAAAACTCTCCGCGCAATGTCGGAGGGTACGATTAACTACGTAGAATTATTTACGTGCGATTATACGCGTGGCTATGAGCTGCATTATTTGTTTCTCGGCGGAATTTTCTGTTTTTTTTTTTTTTTTTTATATTCCCACTCACGTTAATGCCACGGCATTTCCGAGGGGGGGGTGGGGTTTAACGCCGGTGGATTTTTCGGACGAGTGTTTTTCGGTACGGCGTATCGTTATTTAACGGTTCGTATCGCTTTTTTGCGTATATAAAAGAGATTTAGCGTGCGCCCGTGATAATGCATTTTATATTTATGCCAGGCGAAAATTTAGCATGAAACCGTGGTATATTGTTCGCGAGGACGGAAAATAATTTATTGATTTTCGATATCGCTGTTTTATCTTTTGTGTAAATACGCGTATAATGGCTCTCGTATTGTTACCCCGTTGTCCAATCTCGCCATCTCTCGAATGTTCGTTTTGAATATGTGTCACGTATCGATTTGTCAAATTTACCTTGCAATTAGATTAACTCCCTAAGGTTTCTCGCGTGTTTTAATATTTACGCTCGAATCAATAACATTTATGCGATTCGACGTCAAATTTGACCACAGGGAATCTAAATATGATCCGTTTCGGCAAACTAAAATACGACGAAAAAGCAATGCTTCCACAAATTTCTGTTAGCTAAAATTTCATAAACTGATGTTCGTTTACAGTAAGACGAGTCTTCTTATATTTGGAACCATTAGATAACTTTAATCAATCGTTTGACACTTACCGAATCATCGCCATCCGCCACGGTAGAAGTTTCGGTTCTTCCTAAGCTTTCGAGCCACGCTTTGTCCTGGTTATCATTATTTTTTCGTGTATACTGTCACGCGAAATAACATTGTGAGAGAACCTAAATCGTAACACAATTGCGCGCCATTAAATTTGCAATAAAATTCATGCATTTCCGCATCCCAGGATAAAAAGATATTCAGCGACATCTGTCGCTTTTCCCGATAATTAGACGCACTACGCATCAATCGATGGTTACTTATCTTCCAGATTCTGCGCAAACGTTGGCGCGAACGGAGTTAAGATGTCAGCACCGTAGCTGCTGTTCGTTATAAAAATGGCTGCCGTGTCGTTGATACGTCGTGTTGCGAGCAAACGGTTAGTTGACCTTTGTTGTATAAATACGGCGGTGTCGTGTCAAGTGCAGCCACGGAGATTCCAATGGAACCAGATCGAAAAACCGAAGCCCGGAGAAAAAGGGATAAGTTACCGAAGAATCGTCCATTTCAAGGATGAATATACCATTGAGCCTTTGCAGGTTACTAACTTGGCGGGTAGAGATCCAGTAACAGGTACGTAAACATACGTTTGTCGTTTGGAATGAGGCTACGAGGTTAATTAATATTCCTATCGCTACACCGGAGTATTATCGTTTTTGTTCGGATGCGTGGTATCGTGGTATCGTAAACGAGTATCCCAACCTCTCGCCATCGCTCGCCATGAGAGAGACCTCGTCGGTAATGAAGTTTCCGAATAGTCGATAAAACCCACGCGCGAATGTTTACACCGTATAGATATAAATAAAAATACGATTGTAACATACCGGATAATAAAATATTCCGACCTAGAAAACAATTTGAAACTGGCGATAAAAGCATCGAACGTTTATCTGTGTTCGCACAGCAATAAAATAGTAAAATGCGCATTATAATAAACTAAACTTATGTATCTGTAAAACAGGAAGGGTTGTGGCGAAGGGTATCGGCGGGGGTATAAAACACAAGTATCACTGGATCAAATGGGAGAGGGACGGACCTTCAGATTTAAACGTCCCACCGAAAGAGGAGAGGGTCCTGAACGTATTTCTAGACGGATGTAGAACGAGTTTCGTCGCCCTCGTCGGAGTTGGTCGGGAATTGAAATACATCCTGGCTACGGAATACATGGAGCCCGGCGACATTATAAGAACGCATACTGGAATCCCCCGTAACCCCGTACGACCTAACGAGGGTGATGCTTATCCTCTCGGCGCTTTACCCAACGGCATCAAGGTACACTGCATCGAGAAGTACCCGGGCATGGGAGGATTCCTCGTTCACGCTGCTGGCACTTACGCCACGATAATGAGACGAGACGGCGAGGATCGTGTGATAATAAAGATGCCGAGTAAAAAGGAATTCAGTTTACATCAGACGTGTATGGCGACGGTGGGTCGATTATCGAACGTCCTGCACGGCGAAACTCACGTCGGTAGCGCGCAAAGAAATCGGGAGCTCGGGAATCGGCCGAGGAGTGGTCTCAGGCAAAAGAAGACTGGTAGGTCTGGTAGAAAAATCAGACCCCCTCCTCCAGTGCGGAAATTCGACCCGTACGGAGTTGAAATTATACCCGAGAAGTACGCTTTAAATTTGCGGCATTTGAACAATTAAAATGATTATGGAATACGAAAATAGATTACGATAAATTCATCTTTAATCGTGGTTTCATTTTATTGTCTTCGTTACCTGCTTCTACACGACACGTTAGTCTTTAAGATATTGGAAGAATGCGTCGTGATCGTCCCGATGGAAGATACTCGCGTGTACGACCATCGAAAGATTTCGCTTCGTTAGTCGTTTTCATAATTTGTGTACTTTGGCACACGGACATTGCCGATGTAGCCTTGGAAGGGGTCGGTTACTTTCGACCCTCTTTGCAGGAATTGGTAGAATCCTGAGATTATATTTAAGTAACAGTAATACCATTGATTTAAATTACGTATCTCGTCGAGCCATCGTGCCGTTCAGAGACCCTTGTTATAGTACACTGTTTTTAGACTGGGGTCTTGGGAATGCACTTGCTCCCGTACTTCCGGCTCAAGTTGATCCACCGAGATAGGCACTCGCTGGGCAAATATGGCGCAACATAAAGGCGTCGCGAAGGTTAAACAAACTCCGCATATAAGTACTTGGAGAGGTGCGCTAGCCCATTTCGCTTTACGCAGCATTTGTCGCCGGTCCAAGAAGTTCATAATGATAGGCGCGAGTACTGCAACAGATCGTAAAAATCCGATATTTAACATACGATTCAAATCGATGTAATTCGACGTATACATTTCGATTGCTGACTAGAATAATAATTCATCGACGAGGAGAGGATTCTTAAAACACTGTTCATCGCTCACCCATGCTAGGCGAAGCCATAAGTATCCGCGAGAGGGTCACGGTGCCGATAGCTTGTCTGGCGGCTACTTTGCTGTTCCCGACCTTCGCACCCTCCTCGTTCTGCAACTCTATACCATTCTGAAGTTCAGTGATCCTCATCAGAGGAATGTTAACGCAATTGGCGGCGGCGACCGCGGCCAACGGCACCAGACGACCCGCCAAAGGTGGCGCGCTTCGTGCAAGACGGTTCAGACAGAGAGCCGTTATTACCGCGCCACCCGTTGCACCGACGTAACTCTGTATTAACGTTTGCGTTGGAATCGGACTGGAACCACTGCGGTTCGTGTAATTGACTACGGCGTTGAACGATTGGTTAAACCACTGCCAGAATATCACGGCCGGCGTTGACCTGAAGAATAATAAATGACGCGTCGCTTTTGATCAGACTGTTACGTTTCGAAACGTATCGTCGCGCATCTCTCGCACGTGTCCCTATACATATATATTTCCGCGAATAGCGAGAGCGCGTCCGTCGCTTTTTTTACGACGCGGACGATGGGTAACGCGCACGGCTATGAATATTTTCGTGCGTAAATATCGAGGAACACGGTCGATGTTTACATCCGTGAGGCACGCTCCACTGATTCGGGGAGTATTTAATCCTCAAAGAATTCTAAATCGCCGCTTTGATTACTCTCGCTACTCGCTTTACGTTACATTTAAATTGATTCGATGCGGTAAGCGCGAGTGGGTCGAGAGATTGGATAGGGTCAGGGATCTCGATTGTTTTTATCGCCTCGCTCGCGGAATTTACCCATACGAGGTCATCGAACGATAAACGGTTGTTTCGTTGGACTCGCGCACCGATGTCCCTGTGCTGCTGAACTTGGCGAATACGTACTTGTAAAACGTCATCATGCAACCGGTTATCATCATGTTCATAGGTACTTGGGCGCTCATGCGCCCGATTATGAGCATTTTCTCGCCAGTGTCGGGATGGTAGGCGCTGTCGTAAAGATACTTGCACCTCCATAACTCGTCCTTCGTGATTCCCAAATTTTCCAGCGAGTCCCCCTTCCTGCAAACACAAAAGACGTATAATGCAATTCTATTTCGCCCGTCGACGCTACGCGTCAATGGTGTAGCATATTTGTATACAAATCTCCGCTCCGCGACCAAAACAAAGGAGCATTCTACGCTGCGCATTTACGAGGGAACTAGGACTAAAAATAGTATTACCGTCATACCGCCGGAACATATTTTTTGCAGCGCAACGTCTAACAAACCGGTAATTATTTCCATAAAATACCTGTACTTGCTGACGATATCCCGTGCATGCTCGAGCTGAGCGCTCCCAGCGAACACGTTCAACGGATTGGTGACTGCCAAAAAGTGTCGTGCCCTTCCCCGGTAACTGCTCTGATCCCAATAGGGTTTATCGATGTCTATCCTCTCCTGGGTCACGTACTGCCCGCTAACGCCCTTCATATCCGACATCTCTCCCCGGCTGTTGCGAGTCCCCGTCGTTCGGTCGCGCCGGTCTTTCCTTTCCTACGACCCGCTCTCACCTGTCTGCCTCCCCACCGTGCTAAGGAGCTCGCCCCCACCAACGTCCTTCGCGGAACACGCCAGTGACGTCACGAGGCGTCGTCCTTTTCCTCGTGGAAGGAGCAAGAGACTCGCGGATCACGGCTCTCCTCGCGAGAGGAGACATAGGCGCCAACACGATAATGCGTTCCTCGGCGCCGACTGACCCGCTCCAGCGTCCACTCTGTGCTTTCTCCATCCACCGCCTTTCCTCGCCTCTCTCTCCCCCCCCCCCCAAACCCAGCGTTCGATCGCGTTTCCCTCGTGCACGCCGCCCTCGTCGCTCTTCCATCGATAAGACGCCTGCGTGCGCAACCGCCGCCCACGTAACTCTGTTTGGACAATTTACCACGAGATGGTAGTGTCTTTTTTTGGGCTGTTGATAACAGATGCTAATTTTGGCGTGGATCGAGGATGATTTTTTCAGATGAAATCCCGGTAGATGGGCGTCGGGAAGAGGCGATGCGTCGATGCACTGAAACAAATTTACGCGAGATCGTCATGGTTAGCGTTTTGCTGCTGATAGCGGTGATGATAAATTTTGGAATATTTCCATGTATTTAAAATTCAGATTTTGTCGTATTTAGAAATTTCTTTACAAATTATTGCTGTACGTTTTATCAAAGTTTCGTCAATGACGTTGGAGGGAGACCTTATCGGGTTAGAATTATCGCAAGGATGTTACAAAACACGGCGAGTTCACGAAAGAAATACGAGTAAATATTTTTGTAAATTAATTGTAAGTGGGAATATTTTATTTTACGAACGTGCAACTCCTTACTTGAATATTCTTCGCCATTGTAATACACGGGGAGCCCTGTCACTGATTGCACACTGCATACCGTAATAGACGTACGAATGTATTTAATGGATTTCAAGGTTAATCAGCGGACCTCGATGAACGCGCCGCACGTCTCGCGCATTTATAAAATTAATTTAGGAATACTCCATAAATACGAAAAACGATCGGTCGTAGAACTTAATGCAATCAACTCTAGTCACGCGTCTAATGTGTTCCGAGGCTCGATTAGAGTACCCGTTTAGCGCGAGCTGTCTATTGGTAGGCTGACCGTGAATCTTCTCAATGATTATCATACGGCATTCATCGGTATTGCAGACAAAACAAACACTCGCGCGGATGTGACCCTGATACGAGTTGGTACGCCAACAAGAGGTGATTCTCATTCGTGGAGTTCACAGAATGTATTACGATTAAAATGCCAAACTTTCTAAACGGCCACATTAACGCGATGGGCGTCGGTCCTGCTCGCGTTAATTGCATACCATAATGGCCTTCGACGGAATTAAAGTTCATTCGCTATCGAGGATACGTAAAATCGTCTTAATTCGTTATGCATTCGTCTAATTTCGAGTGATACACTAGCGATAAAATAAATTAATGCCGTACAGTGACGTTTCCGTCCAATGTATTTTTTAAACCGCGGCTTATTAACGTACGCTCGCAATTTATTCTTGTAACTTACAGCCGGTATTAAATTATCGCGGCGGAAGGGATGCATCATTTATTTATCACGATCGTCGAGTATTAGTTATAAATGTATGCACTAATTACAGTCTACGCGACACATATTCTTTCACCCGGGATCGAAATACGGTACATTAAAAATAATCCGGTAAGCTTTAGTTATCTATACATATAATGAGGCATACACGACGGAAAGAGAATGGCGTCGCAAACTTGTGCGTCGCAATGATTTATGAATTGTGTTACCAACATTATTGACACGATTTGCAACATTATATGGAATTACCCCATTCAACTTTTAATTCTCACCGTGACTGATGTTAAGAGACAAGGTCTTGTCTCGGACCAAATACAAGTACGCGAGAACTATCCGCATTAAAAAATGAATTTTTTAACAAAGTTATTATTTCCATAAAGCAGATAGGCCTGTCAGAGAAGGGGCGTAATATCGTGTTGTTGTTTTTTTACACTCAAGTGAAGCGACCCTGCTTCCTCGTATACCGATCCTTTCTTTTCTGCAGTTGAAATAACAAGGCCAACGTTTCATCCTTACGCGCGCATAATTATGCACAGGTGACTGGGACGAGCGGTTTGCTTTAACTGCATGCTCGTACGTTCCAAACGAATCGGCGACATTTACACTTGCTTGACGTTTATCTGTTCGATCCGTCGTAACGAGCACCTCCTCAAACGGTGGCCCACTTGCGACAGGCGACCTGTTCGTAGATGCAATTCAAACAGAAAACGAAAGGCACGGGGTAGCTAGAGGTGTACGTACACACTTAGTAGAGAAATGCAAACATTTTGTTTGACGAGCGATAGACGCGAGTTGGTGAACATTAGCAAAAACTGACATTAGCAAAGATATGGTAAACCGGCATGTAAATTTTCCAAGCTAGATTTCTAAAGATTCACGGATGTACGTGCGGTGACGAAAATTAAAAAGAATATATATATATATATATGTCCTGAACATTCTACGTTCCATCGGGTATTTTATAATGCGATGGCGTTTAATTAGTCACGTGAATGTGGGGTATCGAGATCGCGTGAGATTTTTATAGATAATAAACACACAGGGTTATGAGCCACGGTCGTATTTCTTCAATCCAAAGTGGAGAATGTTTTACGACCTTTACCTTCTTTATCTTTTTTAAGAGTAATCTTAAAGACGCAAGGTCTAGTTCTCGCGTACTTGTACTTGCTCCCAGATAAGACATTGTCTCCTGATCGCAGGCGTTTCGCCTCACCTAGTGACATATTTTCGATTTCAGTGCGACGATACGGAAACGCGAGGTATCCGCTGGTCCAATTCTTTTTTGCCCGGAGGACGAACTTAATGAGCGGGTAAAACGTACGTTCGAACAAGCGTGGTTTTAATACTTTCGCCAGCATCGGTTTTTCCGACGCTCGCACCATTTTTGTCTCTGCCGGACGATGCCAAGTAAAATTCCGTCAGGTAATTGCAGAGCAGCGAGTCCAGAAAATATTCTTGCTCTCGTCAAGGTGCACGATCCAACGTTCAACGAGGAAGATTAATGCACCGTAGAAAGGTAGAAACTTGTAAACAAAAAAAAAATCTCCATTTTTGTATGATTTATGTATGTACCGAGGCGCGTCCAGTTTGTTCCACTTACGGGTACGCCCGATTGAAAATTCGAGAAGCAAATAGACGCAGGTATTACGTTGACATTAGTCGAGCGGCGTAATCGGTATTACGCTACGTGCCGATGCGTACTTTCTCGATCTTAAAATTACTAGCGTGTCAGATTAAATCAGCGGCTGCATATTCATTAAGTTATCTCTCACCCATCAGTGTTCCAATCCTTTTTTGTTCAACGTACAATGGCAAAATTGGCGGCAAGGTTAACGCGACGCAACCCCCCGCGATAAACGTAACGACGACAGACACGTAATCGACGAATTGTCGACGTTCGCCAATTCTGCAAATGTGGAGTTCTCCTATCGGTATCTTGGAAGCTTCTATCGGAATTATCGTGACCTTTAAATCGAAATTGCATCCGATACGATCGCGATTGATCGAGTGACGCGGATCGAATGATTTAAAGACTTCCTGTACTAGGTTTCGCAAAAAAGCGAAACGCACGACTACATCCCGCGTCGCGTTCTTAAATAATTCGTACCGATCGCTGTCAATGTCGCTCTTACCGATATCAAACCGATCGCCTAGCTCACACTTTAAACCAGATCGATTGTGCGATCCTGTCGAGTGTAATGACCCGTTTGTGTCTTCTTGTTCGACGTGCAGGAGTCGCTAGATGTTTTACGGTTGCTTCCGTAATTTCCGGACGCGCGCTTGCGTTCGGGCGGGGTATCTAGACCAGGAATGAAGTGCAACGAGATTATCGTTTCATATCCTGCCGATAACTCGAACTGGGTCATCGAAAGAACAGGGTAAGCAGGTTACCTTGCGATCGCCGAGGATTTCGCCTTCCAGGCATTCGCTTTTTATTGTTCTTATCGTGCCGTTTGCGTAGACGAAGTCGATCACCGACCCACACTGCGTTATTTGTATTTTTTCATCATTTTCAACGGTGGCCCGTGGCAGCGAGTGAAAGGATCGATCCATCCGAGGCATCAAACTTATCCGTGCTCCCTGGTTATCCTTATCTCGTCATCTAAGTAATTGGTAGGGTTATCGTAATTGGAAGTATAAACACTTTGATATCTTTGGAAATGCCCCACACAGTTGCTATATAATAAATTATTGGCGTTTCTGGGAGGATAACTCAAAACGGGGCACTCAAAACGAACGGTAAACCGGGCGATGGCGCGTCGCGTTCGAATACCTGCAGATTTGTCAGGTAACAATTTTCCGGTACTATCTTTATAAACATCGAGCGACGATAGATGATTTAAACTAGACGAAAGAAAAGAAAAATTGCGCGCCATTTTCATGGAATGCTGTTCGCAATTTCAAGATCGCGTTCGAGGAATCGTCCGGCAGCGACGAATTTGCATAAATTATTTCCAAGCTGGCCGCGATAAAATTCGGTGTTAAAAAAATACGATCCTCGTAAAGTCATCCTCCTAAAGGGGTTACCGTGTTCCGTAAAAAAAATTTGTGCCGCTACACGAGCACCGTAAAATCAATCGACCTCTCGAGCATTCTGTCGATCATCGCGACAAAACTATGTCACCGATCGCTGCACTTCGGCCGACCGGAGTCAATGAGACGTTCAATGATTCAAAGGAGTATATCGAGAAACTACTGTTCGTCGAGTATAATCGATACGAACGTCCCGTGGAAGGGAAGCAGTCGCTTACAGCCATTAAGGATCATCGCACACCTGGCAATTCAAGGTACGAAACCAGTTCCAAAGAGACCGTAACGACTCCTTCGCATATACCACGTGTAAAAGTTGTAAATACTTTGATCCATGGGCGTGTCTATTACCCCCGCTGAAATTATCCGGAATAGCATCCACGAAACGTTGGCGCGATAAGTTAGCGAGATCCATGGGAGTACGCGCGTAGTATATAGCGTGTATGTACGCGTGTACAGTATATAACGTAAGATTGTGAATCTCCGCAGGAATGCGGTGCTACCATTATGAAGAGAACGGTAGAGAATGGTTTACCTGGTTCCAGACGCATAATGGAAGGGCGAGTTTGAGCACACGCGATGCTATTTTCGAACCGCCGTTTGTCGCATTCGCGCAATTATTATTTGATTATCCCCGTTTCGGTAATATCCCATAGAATCTTGAAAATGGGACATGTATTTGCAATTATCGTGCGGTTCACCGCCGTTCATTCTTTACCCTCCAGTGTCCCTGATAAACTTTGATGATTGTCCCTGCTATTAATGTACCGAAATGATTACGCCGGGTGTACCGTTAAATCTGAACTTTTCCGAAGAATCACGAATTATATAGGTAATTTGCCGAGGAGAAAGTCGTCCTATTTTCTTTTCTTTCATGAATTCGGGACTTTTTAAAATTGTTTTCGCGTGGTCGAGTATCTCGGAGGAAAAGTATACGTTAGATGCGCTACGTTATCCTCGTCGACGCGACGTACAATACTATTCCCATGATTTCTGTTAAATTTTATGTTGAACAGGCCCGTACGACGAGCGGGCAGAAGGAATCTCAGTTTGAGTTTCTTTCGTAGCAATCAAGGTTTATTGTCTACTTAGCAAATATTCCGAGAGCAGTGTGCGAGCTCGTTTCAAAGTTAACGACGAGAGAGCTTCCACGGTTTTTTCTACGATCGTCGCATGATCGATCTATCGGCAATATTCTAGAGTAAGATACGTGTCGGCAACGCGTATCGCAATTAGAGTGCTGCAGCGCGAAATGATATCTGTCTCCAACAATTTTGACAAAAACAACGCGTGTCGTGTTTCTAACGGAGATTTCGGTATTCGCTTTGTCACGCGTTCTCAAGGTACCGTCCGTTCCGCGGAATCTAAACGCCTCGCGAGATGCACTCGACGCGATCTTGGTCTAGTCACTGTGCAGCATTATCTGAGCCATGGACCGGTACCCCCACCGACCTAAATGCACGCCGTATAAATGGCCAAGACACCTTCTAACTACTGTCAGTGAGCTTGTGCACCTAATCTCGTCCTTCTGCCACGGTCGACATCTGCAAACGGGATCGGATCCCGTCCATCGACGCGTGTATTTTCCAAACGGTATTATCTAATTCGCTCGAAGGGAATACGCGGTCCTTTCCCGCGCAACCGGGATTCGGCTGAACGACGAGCGATGGAAATGCCGAGGGGTTGAAAAAAGAAAAAAAAATGTCAGCGCCGCCGATGGATTAAAGTGATTTTACGGTCGTTCCTACGAATCTTCGGGACAATGAAGTGCGAAAAGGGTGACAAATCGTGTGCCGTCGAACGTTGCGTGGCGAGGAGGCTGATGAGAACGAGTTGCGTTTTGTTGGTGCTTCTCTCGCCGCGGCAAACGTTCTCCCTCGCTTTTGACAACTCCTCGAGCAGCTTCGTGGAGAGATGCCGCATGGACTGCAGTTCGCAGAAGGATTTTACCACTTGCGGGAAGTACAGGATGGTCAGGTGGTTCCACGACGTTGTCAAAGAGAAGGTGTATACTCTTAATATTTCCTAATTACTTTCGATCAAAACGTTTCTCTGTACGTTGCTGTAACGAACAAATTGCATGGCATCTTACGAGCGCGTAGAAACGAATCGACATTGTCGTGGGGATGTTTTCCAGTATCTCTAATGTAATGTAAAACAAGAGAACGCGGGGTAGCGGTAGCGGGGATTGTCGCGTGGACGCCAACGAGAGACGGACGTATCTCTCTCATCTCTGTGTTATTATTTCTTTTTTTGCTATTCTTCCAATAAATTACAACTTGTGAACCTCTCACCAAAATACGATACAATTTAACGCACTAACGACACGTTAATCAAAAGCGAATGACGTGATTATTCTGCTGCAGGAATTCAGCTACGGTCCAGTTCGCATAATAAGAATACCATCTATGCCACGTCAGTCGGTCTTACCGAAATTGCCTCAATCGCGGGTATTCAAGAGCAGCGTGGTAGAAACTTTAAACTTCGTCAGGGATGCAGCCGAAGATTTATTGACGAAACGTGCCCTCGTGTACACCATCGACGGGACAGCGAGTGGACGGAGTTTCGGTAGCGCGCCGATGATCCTGGACGAGGATGAATTTGCGCAAATGCAAAGCAGAAAAGAGCCGAAGGGTAATAGAATTGATTCGAATCGTTTCGCGTCGAAAAATTTCTAATAATGCAATTTGAATTATTAAGTGTCTCGTAAAACCTTTGACAGATGATGGGCGAATATTTAAGAAGAAAAAGGCGCTGATACTACCGATCCTGATACTGCTGAATCTTCTCAAGCTGAAGCTGTTACTCATTCCGATATTTCTGGGTGTACATTTCATTAAAAAACTCCTCGTGCTCGCCTCACTGGCAGCGCCGTCTATATTGTCGCACCTGAAGGTTTGCAAGGTACAGCCTCATCAGCCGTATCAGCCTCATCACGTGTGGGCTACCGCCGCCGATGCACCGGTCGATTACCCGACAGGTAAACCAACGATCGTGATTAATACTTTTTTCACGCGAGTAACGTTGCGACAGGTGCACGATTATTTCGAGAAATTAATGAATAAATTCAATGCGAAAAATATAAACGTCCGTTACAACTTTGCAAATTGTACCGCCACGCGGAGCGTTGCCGTCAGTGGTTTCCTGAAAATAACACAAAAAATTTCATTTTTTAATGCGGTCTGACCACCTGATAAACCGCCGTTTGTTCTTTCCTGAAAAGATACAAGCAGACAAGAGATTCGAGAGACAAGATCTCTTGATTGCACAAAAGTAATAGCGAATCAATCGATCGAGATCGCTGTAACGATGGAATTAATTTTGTTTCCAGGATACGGACAAGAAGATCCCGCGTGGGCGCACAGAAACGACATTCAGTCCCACATGCCTTACCCAGTTTATCCTGGATATCGGAATCCTTACGGATGAAGTTATGAAGGATAACAAAAAAAAAACTGTCATTGACGTTACACGAGTTCGACGCACGGTTACGTTAATCGCGGGGTTTCGGTCCAACGGCCGTGTACACTTTTCCTCGTGCGAATTGTTTCCTAGATCGGCGGCTCACTAATCTCCTTTCTCTGTTCCAAACTCTAGTAGCGCAGCATGGATCGCGCTAATCGATGCTCCGGCGTACAGCGAAGAAATTTCAATTAGCGCTCATTATCGGGGAGATTCGTCCGAGCGGCGTTCGTTCGCGAAACAATTCTCACGAAATAACTTTCACGTGGCGCGTACCGTTATTACACGATGGTATCGACGCATTCGACGGCCCGCCCCGTTACACTGTCGCAAAGATACAATGTCGCGGCACGCATTCACGTCTACTCTTGCGCGGATTAGTGTCCGACGTTTTCATTTCAGGAAACTAAAGAGACTAATCCACTGTCGTCGTTGCACGCGATCCCGAGCACGCGTCCGATATTTTCGACAAACGAGACAGAGTACCGTAACTCTCTATTTCAGTGTTTCTCAATTAATTCTGATAATAGAATCCTTGGGATAATTGTTTCATCATATATTAGTGGTACCGGGAAAGAAATATATTATTTTACGTAGAAGCCTTTGAGCTCAAAATTTGTGCCCGAACGCGGTGGTGTAAGCAGAAGAAATTATATTTTATAATATCCTGTAATAACAAAAATTGATATAAAATAGAGTTTTATATTATTCTACAAAATAATAGATTTCTTTCTGGTGCCACTAATATATCGAACAAAACGTACGTTCGGTATAACTATAAAACAAAGATAAATCGTACAATTTGAAAACATCGTATACACCGTCGTTACTTTACATCAGAAAGTTTCTCGTTACACTCGCTGCTAAATCCAAAACCGTGAGAAACGTTATTTGGGAAGAAACGCTGCATACTCTTTCGAATTGCGATCGAATTGCTTGCTCGGAAGCGACGGACCGGCGGTCAAGGTCAGTCGTATTGGAAACTCGAAACAAGTACGTCGGCCCCTGGCACGAGTGACCTACTGACAGATTTGGACGCTCGCCTACCCGCCGTGCCTCCTGATCCTGGTGCGTTCGTCGCTAAGGTGCGTCCACGCTCGTTACTCACGAGCGTCGCCACGGACCGGCTAACACGCATTTCTCTATACGCTGCGCGCACGACCCGACGGGGCAACCGATCGAGAGGGACCGTTATCGGCTCCTCGACGGCCGACGTGCCATCGAATAGGAGGCAAAAGCGGATACCGGCGTGCATTTCTCGTCCTCCGCGCGGCATTATACGTTTAGCTTCGTGAAAGTATCCTTTACGGTAAGTTTCACGCGATGTAGATTCCACGATCGGGGGTTGAACCGGTAAAACGGTAGTATTCCTTCGTGGAATCGGAAGCGATGCCTCCGTCGAAGAAACGAACGCGAGACGCCGATACGCGGCGTGCACTCGTTCGCGATAACTCGACCGTTACGTTCTTACGTTATAACCGAACAAAAAGGGAATATTAACATAACGGGCCTGGTCGTACATGTCGCCGCTTGGCGCGCACCGTATCATTCGTCGTCGATATCGGGGGGGGGGGTACGTTGGAACTCTACGTTTGTACGCGCGAGGTGCAAGGATGCGAATACGCGGTTTCGATGCTGCCTATCATTCGATTTCTGATTATGTTTCTTTTTCTCTTTTGTCTCTCCGCCAAGATCGAACGAAATTCGTGCGTCTCGCGCGTACATTGTCACGTTCGACCGTAGAACCGGGGCGATTAGTATTTTAAATGGGCGAGGGAACTTAATTTTCTGTAGAATGTCGTCGAACGACCCCGTGGATCCTTCCTTTAGATGTATAAGATGTAAGGAATATAATGTTTAGCTACCAAAGTGATTCCTAATTAAGCGAGATATACGAAGTATAATAAAAGCAACTGTAGTACCTATGTGGTTTTGTTGAGTCATTGCGTTCCTTCTATCGACGATGAGTGATCGACCGTTACGATTCACGGAAGGGAATTATGTCGGCGCAGTTGAAACCGAGATTTTTGTTCGTTGTGTCGTAGCTCCCGGCGGTCGATTACTGTTTCCTAGTTTCCTTGTCTACTAGAATGATCGCGTGTTCGTAGGAAGTTTGAAGAATTATTAAAAAAAAAAAAAAAAAAAAAAAAACTACCGAGCGAACGGGCATACGCTTTACGGACGAGAATTTTTTTAAGGATCAGGGACAGCGACGGAGCGTGACCCTGTTTACCCAAAGAAATACATTCTGTCAATTTGACGACGTACGCGCATCCTGTATCGAAAACGTTGACATTGGCACCGATGCGCGTAACGTCTCCACGTTAATCCCGCGCAAGCGCGTTAAACCGAAGTTTTATTATCGCTAACGAGCGTCGTCGTACCGCGATAATTATCGCGCTCAACACCTAGTATGTACGCCTAACGCTCGTTGTAATGCTTGCATCTCACGCTGTCCCACTATTCCATATAATTATCCGGCAAAAAACAATCGTTGCCCGGTATCCGCGAGGAAAGGAACAACGGCGTCGTTGTTTTTTACCGAACGCGTTCGCTTCGAGGGAACTCGATCGCCGGAGATAGCCTTTAAAGTCAAGATGCGTAGCCGGGTGAGCTCTCCGGGTCAACGTAGAATTCAGCGATCGCGATCGTACGCGTTTCGGCGAATCGCTGCTGAAATGACTTGAATTCGGAACGCGGGGACAGTGAAATCGCTCGTAAAAGTAAGTATGCGACGCTCGGTGGATTCGTGACAAATTTGATTGGACTCGAACGGGGGACGTACGTTCCAGAAAGGCGGAAAAATATATTCTCATCGTTTCGAATAAAATTATCGTCGGCCTTTTACGATCGGAATATCGATTTTCGACCGATATTTGGCGCACACTTGCCCATCCGGCAATGTACGATTTAAAATTCAAATTTGCGCCTCGTCTGAAACCTGTTCCCCAGATGCGTCACGGTTTCGACCCAGAGAGTTGGATATACAAAGCCGAAGGAGAGAAAAGAAAAAAAAAACTGGATTCGTAACCCACTTAAAATTCACCTGAAAATCCGAAGTGTCACGAAGCCTGGGTAATTTTCATTAAGCATTCAGGGAATCATGTCGAAAGTGCAATGACATTAGAAAAACGTGTCGGTACACTCTCTAATAACAAAATATTCCACGGTGTTTCTCCGGATTCTTGCATACTTTTACTTCGTAGCTTCATCGTTGACACCTATACGACCCATACGTCGTATCTCGCCACGGGCCGAGCAATCGATAAAAAAATATTAACACTCCGATCGTCGCACTGGATCTAACAGATCCCATCAACTATTCTTAGTTTGCACTCTTCCATTTGGTTCAACATGTATTTTCTTTATAAACATACTAAATTCTAAAAAATTTGTTAATCCTAAATGTCCAAATGTGTTGGATAAAAGTATTGAAAACTACCATTTTTTGTTATTACTGATGTTTACCCAGTTTAACTTAGGAAAATACTAAAATTTCGGTGTATGTATCTAACGGATCCAGCGCGCTCGTTTGCGCCTCTAAAAAAGCGCATCGCGCGTTCGCCAACCGAAATTCCAGTAGGTGAAATCTTCTCGCGCTGACCGTACGCCGGTCGTCGTTAGACCCGCCACAAATTTCGATTCGACTTGAATGGAAACGCGCGGACGACGACGACGACGACGATCGGCGTCGGTGGAATCCCGGTAGAACATTTTCGACACACGCGTGCGAGATAGAGACAGGGAGGAAAGAGACGGGCCACGGCGTACACCATTCTCGCGCGGCGCGACGGGTACGAATCGACGAATGAACGAACGTGGAAGAGAGGAAGGTGGAAAGGAACGGACGCAGAGGGACGGACAGACGGATGGCCGGGTAACCCAGATCGGATCAGTCCAGTCGATTCCACGGAGAAGGCTCGCCAGTACCGAGTCGACCGTCGTGCACGATTCCGACCGTTCGATCGTGTTCGTTCGCCCGTTATCACTCTCGAACGCTTCACCCGGGGGAATTCGATTCGAATCGAAGCGAGACGGCACGGGACTAAGGGGCCGATCGTCTCTCTCTCTCTCCCTTTTTTTTTTATCGTTTGTCGCGCCAACCACCGCGGGAGGATAACGATCGTCGTTGATGTCACCGACGTGCCGTGAAAGTGAGTAGGCTTCGAGGACTCTGTGCGAACGGTGATATTGAATCAAAGAAAGATCGAAGGGAACGAATAGAGACGCGGAGGAACGTTAGATTAACGCGAGGACGTCCGTGGGTATCAATTTAATAGCTACAAAATTAGGATTTAATAGCACGGTGTCACGTGATTCGATGATTACTCCCGGTTTCTGTTGGCTGCTTAACATATAATTGCCGGGTAGGTATGCCGGTTGGAAGGCGCAAAACGCAGGAACTGAAAGTCGGATCGAGTCGACGTAGATCGATGGAAAGGAGTCAAAAAAAAAAAAAAGAAAAAAGGGATAAAACGACGGTGTGTCCCGGCGGAATATAAGAAAAACGGACGAGTCTACCCGGATTGGTTTTATTTCAGGAAACGTCGAGCAAAGGCAGCGGATCGAGATGCAGTTGTCTTTCGGCGGTAAAAGAAGCTAGCCGAGAATCCCGAGGCCAAGCGGCGCACAGCGTTTATACGAAAGTGTGCGGGTATCATGGCAAGGACGAGAGCCGGCGCCACGTTCCTCGCGTTGGCGATCCTCGCGATCGCGTGCCTTCGGCGAGCGGTCGGGGTCGAGGACCACGTGGACGCGTTGACCTTGAACGCGACCGTTCACCAGGATCGCGACGTCATCGAGAACGAGGTGACGTTGCCGAGCGATTACGGGCAGGATACCAGCGCCTCGGATCATCCGCACGAGATGCACGGAAAACCCACGAAATTGGACACGAACGTCAATCAGATGATACACACCGACGACAAAGCTGATTATCAGATCGAGGCGACGAGAATGGAGGAGAACGCCGCGGCGGCGACGACGACGACGACGACGACGGTCGTACCGGCGAACGACAATTGTCGGGACGGATTGACGGTGCCGTGCATACGCGAGGATCTGTCCGATCTGCTGGACAGGCTGTCCAGGATCGACACGCACAACCTGACGGATTCCGTGCAGATAATGAGAAAAGGGAATGCCGGCGTCGCCAGGACAGACGAAAAAGGTAACGACGAGCCGGACGCGAGCCTTCTCGATAAGATACAGCGATACGCGAGAGAGCACGTAGTAAAAATACGACTGAGCCAGGACTTAATATCTGCTAGAAAAGCTAGAACCTTCTTCACTGGTGAGTCGATGGAATGTCGAGCCACGCTTTCCTGACGCGCGTACCGGCGCCGTGCCATTTTTTGCCGCTTCTTTTTTTCTCTTTCTTCTTTTTCTCTTCCTCGTTTTGTCGAAATGTTTCGCGCGAGGCCGCGTCGGAGAACGCGAAGAATGGTATATCGTTAATGCGATGCGAGAGAATAATAAGTGCACGCTCCGGTACGCTCGTTAAGTCGAATTAATAGGAATGGGGCGTGAACGAGTGGGTCGCTTTTAAATCACTGATTGGCTTTCTGGAACTAAAAACGGTTTGATGTGGCTGGGTCACCGCTAATTGGCAAAACGTTCGATTAAACCTAGCTTTTGTCGCGAGTAACGCGTAATCAAGCTGCCCTCCGTGACAACGAGACTCGCAGTTGGGATCACTGCCACGGGATTCGCAAAGATTCCCGTGGGAAGAGTCTTTTGGTGGTATTAATTTTTTTTTTTAGCGACGCCCGGCGACGCCCGAGGTACGAGCGAACGGATGAGTAAAGATATGCGCTGGCTGCGGCATGGCTTGCAGGACTAACAGCAAGGCTTTAATTGGCTGGTACTTTTGCTTTCAGCCATGTTTCAGGGAAAGAGTACCTTTTTAACAGGATTCGGGCTTGGTTTTCTAGCGTTCGGCCTGAAGAAGCTGCTCCTACCGCTGATCTTCGGCGTTCAGATAATCAAGAGCGTTCTGCTCGCTCTCTTCCTGCCCAGCATCATCGGCAGTATCGGTAATATTGTTGGCAAAGGTACGTACACGACGCTAACGCGCCTCGATCCACGGTAAGCCCGTTTACTATGCTTATTCGTTCGACTTTACGCGCTCAACGATCGAGATTGAAAATATTCTACCTGATTCTCGTAGGTGTCTCGACGTTCGCCCACTCCTCGCAAACCACCCCACCGCCCGAGGAGAACTTCGAATTTAAGGACAATTCCGACCTCTACAACGACGACTATCTGACGAGACAGCCGTTGGGAACTCTGCCGGCGTCCGCGATGTACGACGAGACAATGTTGCAGATGCAAAAGAATCAGGATATAGCGTCGAGGTATTCCTACGTGGATCCAAAGATAACACACGCTAACGCTCTCTCGGATCGTTATTACACTAGACACGTGGCTGGTCACGGTCTCGTCAAGAAGCAGGACTTTAAGGTAAGTTCCCAGGTACGGGTGAACGTTCGTTAACAATCGGATTGAAAGTCACGGGTAAAGTTCTTGCGTGTCAATTATTATCGAATCCCATCAACGCTACTCTCTCGAGTATCCGTTTGAAAGGCTATTTTATGAAATAGCGTCACGATTGCAACGTTCGAGAACATTCGCGTATACCCTTTTCTCAGGATAATAACATGCAATTCCGTTCGCCCCTCTGCTCGGGGGGGGGGGGGGGCATTCCCGTGAAATTCATCTACGCGGATACAAAGCGCATCGAGCGAGCACGTAAAATGGTGTTAATTGCGACTGCAGGTCTTCCACGAGATACCGACGAGTTCGCTGCTCCTAACGAATTACGATCCCTTCTACTCGCCACTACTATCGCGCCTCGACGCCGTTTTCTCGCGTCTCGGCCACACCACGGAGGGATGCAGGGAGTACGCGGTCTGCGCAATGTATCGCAGTCCCGCAAGATACGCGCCCTATTCGAATCTTGTCTCGGCCCAATTGTCGAGGGAACTGAACGAACTGAGGAGGCCAAGCAGCGACAATCCCGACGTTCTGCGATTCTTCAGGTACATGAAGTCAGCGAAGGACGGTCAGGACGGCGTCAAGTGCGAGGAAGCTTATGGGAATTGCGCGACGGCACGCGAGGATCAGAGCACGAGACAGAATCAGGCGATGTTGGCGACCTATCAGGATATCGATAAACTCGTTCACGCGAGGAAGATGTAGAAAAACCAACCAGGAGCCGGTTACGCGTCGTACACGTCGATCGCGACGTCCCGGCGATAGGGGTGAAAAAAAAAAACAGAACTTTTAACGGTGAGCCTATCGGGACGTCGAGACGGTCCCGACGCACGGGACATGCGTGACATACGTTGACGCAAAACTTTCGAGAGCCTGAAGTTTTTTGTTAGAACGCCGTGCCTTTGATTTCTCGTTATCGCAATTAGAATCGATGGCGCGATAACAGTTTCAATGTCGAGACGATCCACGTTTCACGATCGGGCACGGGTTTTTCAGTCGGCCTCCCGATACTTAGCGACAGCTCGAACGTACGATGTATGAGAATCCTAGATGAGATACTAGGCGACGGTTCGACGAGTATCTCTGCTTTTTCGTAACACGCGCGCGGACAGCGTTTGACGGGAGGGGGATAACAGTGATGCGAAAAACGATGGTATCATTGTATCGGTCACAGTGGGCATAACGGTACGCTGTACCTGGTACTACCTGACTTCGCGTATACAATTACCGGCATTTTAATGTCGCGTTCCCGTAATAGCGAGCTATTGGAGACGCAAGAAGTGGGGGATCGATGCGTTCATGTGTACGCGAACACGCGCGCCTGTAATGTGCTCGAACAAAATTCTACGTACTTACGCGAAGTTAGACATTAGGGAAATAGTCTAAGTAGGCACTAAACTATTCTGAATAGCAGTTCAATTTTCGTTGATTTCGAGAAAATGGCCGGCCAGCTGTTACGGCGTACGCGTTCAAATCATCCGTCGTTGCACGAAACAATTCGCGGAGACACTGCGACCCTAGCATTTAGAAATGAACTTACTATTACTATAGTGAATTGTCACCTCGAAATGGAGTCGAGTTTGAACAAAAAAAAGAAGAATTGAGAGTTTACAAATTACTTGCCAACGGCACGCGATTCGCTCTACTTCGCGATATTTGGCTTTCGTTTAATTATTTATTTTTGTGTGACGCGAATACGTGGATGTTAATTTATTAAAATACGAGTGAAGTGTACGAGAGTTCTGCGTATTTAAACTAAGGCTAATTTATTTATTTTTGACCGGAACGGAGGTTAGGTTAACGTGCGCGGCACGACGATTCACCGATGTACAGTAGTGCGACAATAAAAACAAAAACATATATAATTATATACATATTATGTGTCGGACGACGGTGGTGCGTGCCTCTTTGAAAACGCGACGGCGTTGTGTTATCGAAGATTCGTGCGACTAATGAGCGATCGCGAAACGTTCTAACCGCGAGGATTCGATAACTGACTTTAAGTAAGCGTCCCGTTACGCGAAACGTGTAATCTGCTTCGCTTCATTACGGACAACCTTTGCGCGTTAAAGTAGCAAAATCAGTGCGAGGGTGGAGGAATTGTTAAAGTTAGGCTCGCGGCAAAAGCGTGAGCAACGCGGAAGCGTAAAGCGTGGGCGTAATGGCGCCAAGAGAAAAGGAGATGACCATTTGCGATGACGCACGGTAAGCCATAAGGGAAAGTCGGATGACGCCGTCTTCATTCCTCGCTTTGGGCTCGTTCCTCTTTGTTCCTTAAAACTCCCTAGTTCCGGTCCTATGTCCGGGGACTACTTTCACTTTCGATTTTTAAAGGCTTTTTTTTCCTCTCTGCTCTTGCGTCAACCCACGAAGATCTTCCCCCCTCTCGCGAACGACGCTAGACGTTCATATAAATGAGACGGGGCAAGAGTGACCAGACGCGTCACATTGCTTTTGGTCGAAACACCGTCGCGAACGGTGAACTCAATTTGGAAACCTTCAAATCGGCCGAACGGGCGCACTTATTTCCCAGCCTGCTCTCAATTTGGAAAGGTGAGAATTCTTGTTTGCACGCAGAATTAACATTCCGGATTCCCGGAATTTGGGTAGGTTTCCATTTAACCCGACCGCTTTGGCTTTCTAAAGCCTCCAAATTGAAGATTACGCGTTGTCGTGTTATATTACCTGCGTTATTTCGTAATTATTATGTCAGGTGACAACGCCTGTAATCGCTACGCGCGATTATACCCTAATTGTATAAAATAATGATTCGGACTTTACGGTGTTACGTTAAGGGGGCAGTATTCCAAAAAAGGGAATTATTTTCATATTTGGAATTTAAATATATTCAAGAGCATGTTGTTAAATTTTTACGAAAAAATTGGAAGGACGCGGTTTTTCTCGAAAACTTTTTTTCACTTGGTTGACACGATATCTCTGAAACTAATTGACCGACCGACTGCGAACTTATATCGGTTATTCAGCGACTATCTGACTAAAGCCCAAACTAGCGATAACTTTTTCTTTTCAAAATTACGGTGTTAATAAACTATAGATTAATTAGAAGCAACCGAAAAAAGTTGTTTTTTTTTTTCGTTATGCACGCCCTACTTTCCGAAAAATAATCTTAGAAACCTGATCCCACTTCTAGCGATAGCCAGATAGTCGCTGAATAACTAAACAGAATTTGAAGTCGATCGGTCTATTAGTTTCAGAGATATTATGTCAACCAAGTGAAAAAAACTTTCCAACAAAAACGCGCATGAAGTTCCGAGTGGTAGGAGCACTCCGCGGTGACTGACCCGTTCAAATCTTCAGCACTTCGTAAATCCTACGAATTTCTTCATAAAAATTTAATAGTATACTCTTGAACATATTAAAAATTTTCTAAATTAAAAGAAAATGCCATTCAGGGTACTCCCCTTTAAACAAAATTTTCTATCGAAATCTCGTGAACGCCCGTTGGCATTGTCGATGAAATTTTATTTGAAATATGTGAACACAGAAAATTCGGGAATCCACGACCGGCGATCGACGACGAGCGTCGTTAGAATGCATCGAGTAATATTCGTGCACGAGCGGAATGCAAGGTTACGGACCCGGTTCCTTTCATCCGCGAGTTTCGATTGGTCCGTCGAGCTAACGGCACTTCGTAAACGGCCGGGTTGCGATGGCCAACGAAGTTGGTCTTACAGACACTCGAGTGCGGTACGTGAATCACGTCGAGAGTTTTACGAATCGGTTGAAATAATGTTTAACGAGTTCCGGAAGCCGGTTATCCGATGAAGTACGAGAACAACGTGGCGCCCCTATTTTCTCGTTGAAACGCACGCACGCACGCGCGCGCGCGCTACCGTCGATCGAGAGTCTCGAGTTTTATTTCTTCATCCTTTTTCTAACAAAACTCACGAGAAAGCAGCCGGCCACGATCGAACGGTAACGACGGCGCCGTTACCGCGCGCCCCAAACGTCATTTTGAATAAAGGTTCGCCGACTCTCCGCGGACAGAGTCACGCAACGTCCACGGGCTGACACGCGCAACGCGCTAACGCTTCGTTCGTAACCTAACGTGCACGGCGTGAAATGTGTGTCGATAAAGAGACGTGACTGCAGGTGCAACACCCAGGTGAGCAGCATGCGACTAGCGCAGTCGCTGGTAAACCATGGACTGGTTCTGTCGTTGACGCTGTTGGTACTCTGCCGTGCTGACGGCAGAGTTACCTTCGAGGACGAAGCTTCCGGAGAACGATCCGAAGGACGCGGTAAGTCGAACAATTTAACTTCGTACTGGATAACGGTATCGATAAAATCTCGCGGGACACGTTACTTTCAGTCCGTCGTACCTATAATTAATACGAAAAACATCGTTCGTTTTTTTCCTGAAAAGATCACAAGGTCCAGTTCTCGCGTACTTGTACTTGGCCCGTGACAAGACCTTGTCTCTTGATTCGTTAAATATCAGAAAGGTGGGAGTAACGAGCGTTAAGAATCGACCTTGAAACAATGCACGTCCGCGATTTTGATTTGGTCGACTAACGGTATCGAAATACTTTAAGCGGATTCTCCATTCCCCTCGATCGACGATCTCGCGGTTTTTGATATCCGTGGCTCCTGGGAAATAATGGTTCGTTTGATCGACGATTATCGTAGACAATCTGGCCGCCGAGCCGCAAGTCCCGCTGAACAGGACTCGTCACGGGAAGGACCTCTTCGACTGGATCGGACTCGGCACAGGGAACAATGTCGATCCCTACATCGCGAAGACTAATCAAGGTTGCCTGAATGGCGACTTGGCGGAGTGCTTCAAATCCCGGGCGTTGGGATACTTCTCGGATTTCTTCGATCAGGCTCATTACGATATGAACGATCACGTCAAGGTCGTGAGGATGTCCAGGGACATAGTGAAGCACGTCCAACGCCAGCCGTACGAATTTTCGAGTGAACCGAGGTGAGCAAAGTTTTAACGAAGAGTAACAATCATCGGACTGATGCTGAAATTGTAATCTTTTGTTGTAATCTTTTGTTTTGATTATCCAGGTCCGGGGAATCGGAATGGGATCAGCTATTCAAATTTGCACTGAGGAAAGCAGAGAGATTCGTTAAAACCGTGTCTATCGAGCTACGCATACCGTCGACGGAAACCGGGGAGAACGAGGTCTACGCTCCTCGATTTTTGGACGAGATCGCCGATGAAATCGATACCCTTGAAAATAAGAAAGACACTCTTTTCTGTAAGTACGCATTGCCGTGCGATTAGAATAATCAATGTATTATCCACGAAAGCTAATCGTTTTATCTCGTTACAGCGCGTCATCAGTTCAAGAAGCTTTTGATCCCGATGCTGATAGTTTTGAAGCTATTCAAGTTGAAGTTGCTGCTATTTCTACCGTTGATTTTGGGTCTGGCGTCGTTCAAAAAGTTTTTGGGATTCTTGGCGATCGTGATACCCGGCTTGATAGGCTTCTTCAAGCTGTACAAACCGCTCACGCAAAACTACCAACCACCGGTTTACAGTCAGAGCGGTATCGGTTATCCTTACTACAAGGACAATTCGAATAATCATCATTTCGTCGATCAGAATGTACCCCACGGCGCTGAGTATCACGATGATTATCACGGAGATGGCGCATCTTACGGACACGACCTCGCTTATCGAGGTTATCGCGAGTATCAGTCGTAAGAGCGATTTAAAGTTTAAAGTATGAATGAGAGTTTAAAGTGCTAGATCAGCGGCACTGGTACGGGAACGCATTGGTAATAGTCTATCTTTCTTTTATTTTTTCGAGATAGACTGACTGTTATGATGTTTTGTACATATCGTGTTATTCTCGATGTAGATAATTCCTAGCGGGGAACTGGTCGAGAACGTACGTTTCTTGCGATATGCGCGTATCGCCGAGAGATTCGACTTATTTATTACACTTTTTAATTCATCTAAGCATCGCATTGTACGTAACATCGAAAACCATGACAATTTTTTATAAAATTATTATACTTTACCTCGTAGCATAGGTAGTTTATATAAATAAGAGATTCAAGTGTAACAGCGACTGAGAGGAAAAAATTTGTAACTCTCCGAAGTCTCAGTTTCTGGAATGTAGCGAACGTCAAGGTGTAATTAAAACTCTGAGATCACCAGCGTTAAAACGCGTGTCGATTGCGATCATTTTAACCTAGTGACACACAAGACTAATAATTGCACGGACGCCGTCGACTTCGTATCAGCGTTTCTGCATTTATCTGCGGTGTCAATGTTGATTAAGATTTCTCCCCCCGGAAAAATCGTCGAGCTGGAAACTGCTCTCGTAATATCACGATAATGTCACGACGCGGAATTTCCTTGCTAATGGATCGTTCCAATTCTCGCCGTCTATTTGCCTCCGTCATTCTAGTTCGCGTTTGATCCGATGGCTGCCGTCGAGATTACTTGCGCGGGCTCGCGAACGGAAATTATGCTGAAACGGGATCATCGGAAACGGAAAATGAAATTTTGATCGCGGTGAAGCAAAAATAATCGGATAGCGGTGAAACGAGTTTATCAGGGAATTCATCGTGGAAGAATTTCTCTCCTGATTTTTCTTTTACCATGATTCTTAAATGAAACTTGAAGAAGCCGATGAATCGACCGATTAAATTTGATCGATTTCACGCGGAAGTTATCTCTGACTTGGAAATTTTTATTTAAAGGTAAATATAGGGTGTCCCATACTTGGTGGTATACTTATAAGGTTTCGCCTTGTAATGTGCGCAATAGATTACCCATCGAAAACGGAAAATGAAATTTCGTTTATGGAGAAATTGAAATAATCTTAGGAAATTGATCGTGAGCGGATTCTCTTTCTACTTCTTTTACAACCGTTGTTCTTCAATAAAATTTAAACAAGCGAATGAATCGCACGACTAAACTGTATCGATTTTTGTTTGTCGATCTTTGTTTAATTATAAATACAGGGTGTCCCGTACTGGATGGTACTCCGATCAAGGTGTTGCATCTGGAATCATTTTAACGCAGGTTTTTTTTTCATAATGTCGATAATAGATGTCCTGACCGTGTTAACAGACCCCCTTCGAGAGTCCTTCGGGAAAGATTTTCTTATAAAAACTTTTTGAGGAACCAACGTACAAACATACTCGGGAATGACGCGCGTCTTACGGTTAAAAAGAATTTCACCTACGGTCACGTACTAATTAAATAAAACTCACTCATACGCCTAAAAATTCACCCGCTGCTCGAACATGCGTGTCACTATGTCACTGGGTCACCATACTCAACCTGGACATCGAAGGACGAAGTAATCGATGACAGAAGAAGCGTACAGCTGATCGCAGGTACGCGGCACCGCCAAAGTCAAGTGTCACCGAAAGTCACTGTACCAAACGTGCAATTCAACCGCATGGTAACTAGCACCGATACGCTAACTCGTAATAAAACAATTAATACAGAGAAACGTAATTCACGGTTGAGACTTCGTTACAGAAATTAACGCTGAGTTCTGCTCTTCGTTTAATACTTTCCCGCAGTTGTTGCAGCGTCGGTGTTGCGGCAGCGGTCACCGCGTCGCGTATTTTTGAATAATCAAAACGTTGCGTAATCGATCAGAATTTCTCTTCCGAAAATTAAATTATTTCCCAGGAATTTGATATTGTCAGAATTTGCTGAAAGCACTTGTACAGTAAAATGTGCTTCTAGAGGTGCAAAGTTTGCGAAAGAGCCACAATTGGGCCCGTAAACCGGTAATTTAAACCTTGCTTCGATCGTCCACATTTACATCGCTTAAAAAAATTCGCGATATTTTTTACGTTGGTCTTCCGAAGGGGGTTGTTTATTATCAATCAATTCGTTTAGATCCACGTCGAAAGCTCGTAACGATAGGCGCTGGCAACAATCCAATTCTACTGCCACGTTTCGTCTCTTATACAAGCTCATCGATTGGTTCTCGATTTTTATTAATATCGCGTTAATTAAAACGATTCGGACATTTTCTTTAACGAAAAATTTACTCGGTATCACCAATTGCACGGGATACGACTATTTACACGCCGCTCCCTAACTCCGGGGAAGTTTTAAGTTATTCCGAAAATCTAGTTTAATTTTGAAGTCGCGTTTGCTCTTACGCCTTGTAAAAATGTGTAATAAATAAAAATTCAAGTCTAAAGAAGTCGGTACTTGGTTCGTGAGAATTAAAGTGTCCCTATTTACGTGGAACGCACACATAAACGTAGCCCTCTTTCGTCTGGCATTCCACGCATCTAATCCCGGAGTACGTATCTGGTTCCTCGAGTCTTATATTTCCACAAACTCGTCATTAATTTTCCCAGCCGGAAGTTGTAGAAAAATGGGGCCACGGCGGCGGCGTTCACAAACAGACAGATTACGGTGGAAGCCGCACCCGCTACTTCTTTTTAATCCTGCACATCCGTAAATACAAATGACGTTCCCGTCGATAAAATATTCTCTCGATTCGAGTATCGCGAATTTTTTCGATCGACTCCATTCGCATTTCTATTGACAAGAAATGCATCACACGCTCGTAGAACGAACGCTGTTAATTTGAGTAGCAAGGCGAAAGCTCGATGGACGTGAAAACGTGAAAAATGTTTCATTGATCCCTCGCGTCGTTAGTTCCAATAAAATCACGTACCGGGACCTGTGATTTAACATCTTCATGGCAGTACACTCGTCTCTCTCTCTAGATCTATTTTTTCTCGCAAGAGGATCGAGCAACGAGATCCTCGAGTCGGAGGATGCAGTCGAACAACAGTGTCCGGTTTTAACCGCGTGAAAATCTCGTTGCGAGAATCACGCTCTTCTGGTTCTCTCTCTCGGGTACAAAAGGGGGAAGTAACGTATACTCGAACCGGTTCGATACGATTCTCACTCGCGATCCAGAGAATCGGATGGAACGGACCTGTTGACCAAGTGGCCTCATTCGATCAGAAGACCGGAAGCGGCCCGCCGTCCCGAGGCGATACACGGAAAACATTGCTGCTGCATTGCCGGCGTAACAAGCTAGATCGCGCCGTCACAAAAGGCAATTATGCCGATTTTCAGAAAACGCTTATGCCGATGGTAAGGGATTCCATGATAGGGGTAGACTCACCCGTTGATAGAAAATACGAAGCACCAACTGATCTTCGCGATGGGGACAACTTGGCAGGACGAAAATAAAAATGCAGCTAAAATTTATCAACCGAGACAACTTGTATCCTACCGAGGATGACTTTGCTCGATCGGAGAAACAGGATAGACTTGTCCATCATCGTCGATGCAAATTATCGATCCTTCCCCGTTGACCCGATTTTGTGCTCATTTTTATGCGTTTTATGCAAACAATGTAAACACCGCGAAGGCGTAGTTTCACTTTTAAACGTATTGCTATGTATATAGACATATCGACACGTGAAAACGATTTCTCAACTGTACGCACAGTAAAAATTAGAATCTCGATGGATATTGAGAGCGCGAAATCAAGATCGTGTACGAACTTTTCGAGATGCGTACGTATCTACACGCACGCGAGATATCTGGACAACTATGCGCGGCGCTACGTTGGATATGCAGCTTGCTACTTGGTATGACCTTGATAATACCGCTACCTTTTACGTCATATCCTAAGCATGTATACGTATAAAGTTAAATTGAAACCGCAGCGAGCACGCGAGTCTACTCGGTATCCCCTAATCGCGCATCGGATACCGAGTGCCAATTCCTATCATGCGGGACAACGGCAATAACACGTCGATTCAAACGTACGACGTGAATAAAAAAAAAAAGAAAAAATGAGGAAACAAGGTTACCGGGAGAAAGTTAACGAAATAGAAATATCATAGCATCGTCGTGTTAGAGCCGCGAAACTAATGCGATACAGCGTAAACGGAGATCGCGTGCACTTTAATTTTTAACGTCCCCCTCGATCGATCGTTTAGTTCGAAACGCGTGGGAGCGCGTCTAAGTGCTTCGTCTGCGAATCATAATTATTCGCTACTACCCAGGTAATGTTCGCGAACGAAACCGAAGATCGGGATGGAATTTAGGTATCTGGGTTTCTGGATAATAGATCACCCACGCGGTACGAACGACGGCGAAGGTTCGGCGTCTCTCGACGCTGACGAAACACACTCTATTGGAATTCCACCTAACGGTTCGCAAAGTACCAAAACACTTCTCCGATGACCGTCTCCTCGATCCAGCCATAGCACGGTTTTGCGAGAGAGAGAGAGAGAGAGAGAGAGAGAAAGAGAGAGAGAGAATAATCGGTTAGCGTGTACAGGGAGAGGAGCTTTCGCGGCTAGGTCGACGATGTTAACCTCTTCGGCCTGCCGCGAAAGCCAGTTCCAATCGGAAGACTCGACGGATTCAAGAATGAAAAGCGGATATCGATGTTTTTCTTTCTTTCGCGCCGACTCTCGTGTTACATACCCCGTCGGATTCTCTCACTTCCAGCATCGAGCGCCGCGCGAGATCCTCGGTCACGCTCGTTTTGCGCTCCGCGTCCTACGGTTTCGTTGTCCATTGATTTCCAGATGGATTCGAGCGCTTTTCTTTTTCTTTTTCTCTTAATTAACTCAACGAAACCGTCCTTCCTCACGCCCCCCCCCGCGACACACATGTAACGATCTGGTTATCACCTTGCTTTCTCGAATAATTTTTTTTGAAAGATATCTCGCGTGCGTGTTCACGAAAGTGTATCGGGCGTGACACGAATAAGTGACTGATAGATCGTACTCGCTTATGGTTCTTTTTTTTTTATTCTGCCATCTGGATGGACCGATTTGGAGCAACGTCCGTCGAATCGTTTGCTTCCATTCATTACGCTCGATGTGTATTGTTTTTAATCCGATTTCCTCTCTATATCGATCGTATCGCCGGTGTTTTGTAATGTCGCGCGATTCTCGGGATGGTCTTGCAAATTTTTCGAACGACGATTAATTCGTCCGCTACCCGTAGAAAACCTACCATTGACCCTTTTACTTATTTCTTACCGGCAGACAGGTGTACCGTGGGAGAATCCGACCTCCCTCCCACGGGGTGGAGACCAACGTCCATGAAAATTCGCATACTTTTCCGCGGCTGGAAATTATTCTCTTTTGCCGCTAAGTAGGCACCGTCCTTTTTTTTTTTTTTTTTCGTTATTTCCCATTGTCCCGAGTAATTGGCCGAACGTTTAAGGAGTCTCATAACTTGCTTGAACTTGGCACACTTCGTCATACGTGCCCGACGGACGTTATTCCTTCCTACCGTAATTGTTTCTTGTTACGGCACGCCGTGCAGCGATATTTACTTTCTTTACGATCGTAATATAACGTCGAGCGGTTGCTTTCTAGAGTGTTTTTCACCTCGATTTAAATCCGTATCGGATATCATCGCGGTATTCATTCTATATGCCGCGTCACGGTGGTCCGTTTACCACCTGCCGCCATTACCATCGTCATTCGCGGTTTCAATTATACCAGCGCGGATAAGAAAACATCGGGCAGCGTTAAAGTTAATATTAATCGATTGAAATAAGATCTCGCGTAGTAAACAGTCCGTGAAAATGCGTAGGATGGAGGGAAAAAAAAAGGAGAAGCGTTTCCCTTAATCTCTAATTCAAACACTATCCACTCCGTTGCCATCCGACAGCACAGGTTTCTCGAGCATCATCATCATCATCATCATCATCTTCATTGATTCCACACTCTCTCTCATCCTCAAACGCAACGGGCGCGTAGAGGAGATTTGTGAAAATCCAAAGGTATCGCCTTGGCGAATTAACGTTCCGCGATAACGATCGACCTCCAACGTGCGTTGAGCCGGCTACGCGCATTCGGACGATGTGGATGGCGTGCGTGCTCCACATCCGTGACACGGTTCTCGTGGTGGGTCGTGGCAGGCCCACCGTCGTCGTCGTCGTCGTTGTCGTCGTCGTCGTGGTCATCGTCGTCGCCTTCGTCGTCGAGGACGAAGTACGACGCGCGTGTGCGTGTATGAGCGTGCAAATGCAGTTTCATCGCGATCCTTCTGGTACGTTTACGCACACAAGGCGGTAAAATCCGCGCGATCAACGCTCCCCGAAGGAGCGTGCATGTCGCGGTGTATGTACGTGGGTTTCGCGCGCATCCCGGGGAACCAGTTTCCGTGGCAGCACCCGACGAGGAGAAGAAGCCCTCACCTTGGGATCGGGTTTGTTTCTCTCTTTCGCGAGAGATCATACGTAGAAGGAGGCAGTCATCCGCGGATCCCACCACCCGGGTGCCAGTCGACCAACCAACCGGGGCTCGCTAGTCGAGCCCGTTGGGTATATCACCGGGCAAAAGTGGGTACGTTGCGGTAACCCGCCCCCAGCGTAGAACACCGTAAATACACGGAGGAGGTGTGGACCCCTACCGCGGTGGTGGTGGTGGTGGTGATGATGGTGGTGGTGGTCCCGGGTATACCCACGTTTTGCGCGCAACCCGTCGTCTATTAAGCCACCGAGATTCTACGTATATAAAGTGGCCGGGGCGAGACGCGGGTTCAGAATACTCGTCACGTTCGATCCACGCATCGGGTTTAGACACGCGGGTCGAGGGTGTCGTCGCAGCTGCATACTTACGTACGTGGTTGTCTAGTCAGCCCTCGCCAGGAAGGAAGAGAGAGAGAGACAGAGAGAGAAGAGGCGCCGTGTACGCAGTGTGCCCTCTAACAAGCTTCAGTTCTTTCGATCGAGCATCCTTTCTCGGGATAAAAAGGTGGGTGCGTTCGTCAATTTATTCATCTCCGCGATTCGTCTCGCTTGGGTTTACTGTACGCGTGATCAATTGATCGTTCGGGTGTTGTCGTTGGTTCGACGTTCCTTGTCGCGGTCCGATCGAGAGGATTCCAGGAGGTTCACAAATTCGGGGTCTTTGTCAAGTACTGCGGGCCTGACAAGCGTGGGCATCCAGGGGACCGTGTAAATTCGTTTGACCTTTGCGACCGAGAATTAAATAGAATAACGAGTGTACGATTAAGATTAATTTTCCATGAAATTTGCCTGCTAGGCTACTCTCGCGTCGAAAGTGATTATCTGCTTTCCCCGTTTTGTTTTTGTTTTGTTTTGTTTCTTTCACGCGCTGTACAATTCCGTGATTCCGCAGATTAAACCAGGATGAAGACGATTTTGGTATTCCTGGCGATCTCAGCGCTGGGCGCATGCCTGGCGAGCCCTATGGAGAAGCTCGACAAGATCAGCGTCCTCGAGCAGCAGTCCGTGACGCTAACGGATCGCGCCAAGCACGAGGAGGAGCTACTTCGCAAATTGACCTCAAAGTGCTCGCAGAATGACATCAGCAGCTGCGTGATGCTGAAGCTCGTGACGTACGTGAACAAGCTGCTGAAGAAGGCATCGATCGAGCTGACCGACGACATCGAGATCAGAAAAACCAGCCAGACGTCCGAGGAGGTGATCACGTTCGAGGCTGGCAGGAGCAAAGACGACGAGTCCGAGGTCCTCGACCTTGTCGCTAACAAGGTTTACTCTTTCGTCAAGTCGAGGAGCATCAAGTGGAGGATCCTGCCCGAGGACGACGTCGTCGTGTCGGCGTCCGAGGACGAGAACGGTTCGCTGAATCTCGGCCTCTCGATCGAGCGCGCCGACAACGTCGCTGTGCAAGATGGTAATTATACTCGGTCTCGCTCGTACTCTCGGAAATAATCCTACCTGTCGATTATGGCTCGCGTTTCTCAGCCTAGTTTCCCGTAACCCAGCCATTATTCTCTCTGGTACCTACACCTGTCCCACGGTTCGTCGATCGACCGCGCCTCGAGTATGTCGCGTCCAAACAGTAGCGCGCGTAACTTCCCGGTTGTTTGGTATTTGAATATTTGTCGCGTTAACCCATTCGAGAGGAAGACAAATCTCGATGACGTTCCACGCGAGAGAAAACGTTCGTCTCGTTCGCGATCATCGCGAGCACGCCGCGTAACTGGTCTTTTTATCTATGCAATGCTCGAATGGGTTAACGTAATCGTAAGAAGAACTCTCGCGCATCACCGGGCTTTACTACCCATAGAAAGTTTCGTCGCGTCCTCTTCTCGTCAGCACCTTCACCGGCGTTCGTCGAAAGCGACAATGGGCCTCATCGGGGCATCTTTCTTTTGCAGGTCGCGGCAAGAAGAACAACAACATGGGCCCACTGATAGCAGCGGCTGTCTTGAAGATCGGTCTGATCGGTGGGTTGGCCTTCAAGGCCCTCGCTCTGCTGGTCGGCAAGGCTCTTCTTCTCTCCAAGATCGCCCTACTCCTCGCCGGTATAATCGGATTGAAGAAGCTCTTCTCCCAACAGAAACACGTTACCTACGAGGTAGTGGCACATCCCCATCATAGCTCGAGCCACACGTTTAGCGCCGAGCATGGTCACGGCGGTGACAGCTACTCGAGCGGATGGGCGAGAAGTTTCCACGGTCAAGGGCAGATCCCTGGACAGGCGGACGCCCACGATCTGGCCTACTCGGCTCATGCCAAATGAAACGGGATTCGCGATCCTGATCGATAAGGGATTCATGGTGGCTGAAGCTTCTCACCGGCATCGGTAGAGTCGAGTTCTCAGCTTTCGTGGATCCTTGCCGAGCACGTTCTTGCCGTTAGACGTAATAATCTGTAGAGTATTTATGATTCGCAGACCCCCCCCCAATCCCACCCCCTTGTCCCTCCTTTGTCTTATTCTATCGCTATCCGTCTTTGTACTGTACTGTACTGTTGTTTCTCTCTTTTTTTTTTCGTTCATACCTGCGCGCTACCTTGATTTCTCGAAGCACCGACCCCTCATCACGGCTTCTGAATTTTTTGGACAGACTATAGACAAGTACCGACGCCACTTTACGCACGATTGACAGATCGTAATCGCGATGACATCGGCTCACCGGTGTAACGGACGCAATATTATGGATTACAGATGCGTGGCGTATCGTAGTGTAGATGACTCCGCGAGTGTGCGAGAACGGTTCTCGAATCGTGGCATTCACCTACTTTCGCGAACGGTGCTCGCGATTTAATGGCGGGCAGCTCGATGTTTTTGTTGACATTGTTTACCATTTCAATTCGTACTGCGGATAATCGTACCGAACGGTGAAATTTCGAGGTGACCCGCGTGCGAGCGATTCGAAAGTTTGACAAAATTCTTTTTTAATTCACCGACGCGCCGAGAATCGCGTGCCGATCGGTCGGCTCTGTCGGAAAAATCATAATCTCGCGACGGACCCCACGACGGACGGACAAATTTTTGACGCGCGCGCGCTTGCGTTTGTAACGCACGAGTCACGGACGTACGAGACCGAAGACCTTAAGTAAGAAAAAAAAACGGAAACCAGTGGACGATACGTAACGATTAAGGGAAGTGTAGGAAGCTTTGCGTAACCTTATCCATCTCATATATTAATTTATAATTAACTTATTCTTGATCCTCGAGAGGCAAAGATTGTACAATAATGTTATCTCTATGTTGTTTGTTGTATAAATAAATATTTATTGTTTTTGTATACGCTTGTAACGCACGTATTGTATTATAAGAAGTTAAACGGAATACTTGATATCGTACCGCGAGAGACAGGTTCGACGATCATGTTATGGTATACGCATTATGGTATGGTAAAATTTAATCGAATATCCGTAACCCTTTATGCCGCGATGCGTACTTGTCCAATGTATATGCGTAACCATCGACGCTAGTATTACAGAAGTAACCTAACGCTATTAAGGACAGGTAATTACCACTGCTAAGCGTGACATTACTGTACATTGAAAGCCGTGTTAACGGTTCGAGCTCGCGTATGGGAAAACATTTTCTCCGTTTGTCATGGTAACGACGTTGCAATTAGTTTAAACGCTAAACGAACGATGCGGGAACGCTTGTCAGACAGTTTTGCGGCTTGTAACGCGCAACGTCGTTCGTAAAGTGTCGTTTAAACGATGAAGCTGTATTCTGGCGTCGAGACGATGCTCGTTCTCTTTGCCTTCGTAAATAACGCGATATGCAAGAACATCGAGAGGGAGGAAATCAGGACGAAGACGCTCGAGTATGCGCCAGGTAAACGCGAATTTTAATTTTCGTGTCTCTCCCTTTTTACGAACTTGGTCGAATTAATAATCAAATTCGTGCAGCACTAAGACATCGTTGATCTTTTAGTAGTTACGACGCGTGTCATCATTATTGAGACTCGTAAACTGAACTCTCTATTGTCCAATATAGTTGCGAGATCCTTTTGCGCGCGCGTATATCACTCGTATACAATTTTTCTGACGTTTTTGGTCTATTTCCGAGCAAGTTACGCCGGGAGAAAAAACATTTATGAAGCTGTCTTTAATTAATCGCGGCGACTGCAATTACTCCAGAAAAGCCTAGTCTCGTTTAGTACTCGTTCAAATTAGCGCTCCGTGCTACCGTGGAAAAACACGGCCAACCTTTACGCCGGTAATAAAAGAGTTAAAGACTTCGAACTGTATAAAAAATATGTCGAATGCGTTAACGCATTTGTAGCGTGCCCCGCTTTGCGGAACTTAGCGGGACTTTAACGCCAGGTGGGACCATGTCGTCCGGGTACTCTAGGAATGTAATTGCACGTACGTGGCGCAAGGTGCACCACGATCGAGCGAATATGACAGAGGAATTTTAACAAAGCAACGAGAATATAAAGTTATTTCGTCTTTCCCAGGAACGCTAATTCTGCTCAAGTTGCTGCTGATTCCAGGTTTAACCGCGATAGGGATCAAATTTTTGTTACTGTTACCGGTGATAATCGGAAAAATTGTGCTACTGTACTTAATGAATTTCGTTTCGTCGAAATTGAGTACTCTCCTCTCGGTCGTACTGGCGATCCGGAATTATTTTTTGACAGAGAGACCAAAGTGGATGCGGAGATCGTCGTGACGACAGGTATGAATTATATTAAGTTTAACTAAACTCAGTTGTTGCACATTATAATTTTAAGGGAGAAGTCCAACGTCACATGGCTTTTATCATCGACATCGAGCCACTGATATTTCTGTCGTTGCAAATGGAAGTGAGATGTTTCACGCGGAATGAACTTCGCAAACATGTGTAATGGATTTCAAGGTGAAAGAGCGGTACAAATTCCGTAACATACAGGTGTCTGTGACAGAACGATTTTCTGCTGACGATATTAAAAATATCCAAATTCACGCCACGAGGAATTATAGTTTTAATTATAAGTTAAGTTTTATGTCGCCGACCGAACGATAAATTTGCGGAAACATAGAAATATGTATTAAATAAATTGTCAAACCTACCCGTACCGTTTTTTGTATGTTATCTCCGATCTCTCGGGAAGAATCTTGTCGGATCTCGTCAAGTCCGATTCATTTCGATCGTAATCGGCTAAACGCATTATCACTCGGGGCCACGCGGAAGTAAAAATAAAACGATCGGAACGAAGGGAAAATTACCGGGGGACCACGTGATGCAGGGAGTATCGTTCATTCAAATAAGTTGACCCCGTTTCGTTCGGTCGCTTTCTCCGCCTGGATTGGAAAGGATCAGAAAGAAGATGACGCCTCGATAAGGGACAAACGTGCGAGAGAAAGAAGGTTGCTCCTCGGAAGATCAACTTTCGGTTTCTGGTGCACGGGGGAAGATCGTGGCTGACCCATATCCGTTTTTCAAAACCATATTGGAAAAAAAATTGACGCGCTAACCACCCACGATTCGCTCGAGTTCGGGTGTGCCAGTTCTGCCGGCGAAATTTCTCCGACGCAGAAAATCGTCGATCGAACGGAGGAGCGTTAACTCGAACAATCGGCGCGTGGGCCGACGTCACGCGGACGCCTGATTTCTAATTTAAAAATAAGATTTTATGGAATTTGGAGAAACTACCGCGACGGGAGAAAGTAACAAATATTGCCAGCGTTTGTTTATCACGGATGCTTCGAAGTCAAAAGAACGACCATAACGACGTCCGTTCGATTAAACACGCGCGCGTCGTATAAATTTCCTTTTGATATTAAAAAAGAACCTCCCTAAAGTATCGCATTAGAAAAACCGTGTCCGAATCGGCAAAAAATTAATTCCACGCGAATCTCAATACCGTTGACTTTGATCGATCAATTTCCTTTACCTCGCGAACGTCGGAATAAGAAGAGCGGCGCGTGAAAGTATCGCCTTTAGAAAGTATCGATTCGCTCTAAATTTAAGTAGAACAATTTTATCGTATCAAACGTCCAAAACAAAAAAAGAAGAAATCATTGCTCGACGATAGACCGATCAACAACGAGCGCATCTCGTATCCGTTTCTTTCTGAAATAAAGAAAAAAAGAAGAAGAAACATCTCGATCGCTCTAAAATCTGATATCCAGCGATTACAGTAATAAAAATAAGCGCGTGGTCGAGTCGCGTGGTACCACCGACGATTCCGTCGAGAGATCCTCGACGGCGTGAATCGTGAATCGTAGGTTGCGTGGACGAAACTCGATTCGAGGGATCGACGGGCGTTCGCGCCTCGACGATCGAGTTTCTCTACGCTCGATCACGATCGTCCGTGTACCATGGTGTCGTCTCGAGGAACGAGCATACGGTTTCGAACCGGCTCTAGTTATACCTACCAGCCTCTGCGACGTATATACGGTATCCACCGAGTATGCGGAGGGAAGTGGAACAGAAGAGAAAGGTATGCGGAGAGATGAACTAGTTTTGGATACTCATCTCACCTCCCCCTACCATCCGTCGAGCGCTCTTTTCCCTCCCAGTCGAACCTTTCCCTCCCCCTCCCTCCCTCTCCTCCTCCTCCGCCCGGCCGCCCGCCGCCGTGAGAGCCGCGCGAGATCGAGGATTTCCATTAAGGGCTCGATATCTTTCTCCCGAACGTCCCGTCGGCTCTCGGAAAAAGAAACTTTCCGCCCGACGAATCCCCCCTCCCCCCGCCGCGTCGGTTAAGGTAGCCACCGCGTCCTGCCACGGCACGTTTATAACCAAATCCGCTAATTGCACCTCGTAACTCGCACGATGATAATACGTCGCGTCGCGCACGCACGGATCGCGATCGAGGTTCGAAATCGGCACGTTCTCTTCCGCTCCACTAAAGCACGGAAAGAGGGAAAGGAAGCAGGGTAAGAGGGAGCGTATCAAACGGTGCACGCGGGGGAGGAGGGGGGGAGGACTACGATGCGGTGGTACCCACTGATCTAGAATAACGTAAGGTAGCCCCAGACCGTAGACACCGGATCGCGCTTCTCCGATGGCGATCGCGAGCCATAGAGAGAGAGAGAGAGAGAGAGAGAGAGAGAGGAGAAACGAGAAGGTGGGAAAAGGAGAAAAAAAGGGATGATGAACGCGGGGTATGCCGGCCGCTCAGACGAGGTTCTCTTCGTTTCGCAGCCAACCGCGCCGTAACGCTCTAAAACGCCACGGAAATAAGAATTAAACGAATACACGAGAAGATCGTCCGAGCGAACGAAAAATTACCGGCTAATGCACAGAAAGAACGAGAGAATGGTGGACGGAGTGGCGATGTTCTCGTTGCTTTTTTCGTAGTACAATCACCGACCGTCACGTACAACTATATAAATGAGATTTGCAAGCAGGTAGAATGCAGCACTCGGACCTCCGCCGTAGGTTCCGTAGGATCAGTCGCCGGTGCTATTTTCTTTCATTCGCGCAGTTGGGAAAAACTAACCGGTCGCGTTAGATAAGATAACTAGTTTCGTTTAATCATACGCGACACGGGCAGGAACGTCAAGTTCGCGAACGCCATGGATTGGATGGAGATGCCGTCGAGGCTGATCGGTCGTCGTCGTCGATCGTTGTCGATCTGTTTTTTAATTATCTCCGTGTTTTCGTCGACGGGACTAACGTCAGCCGCCGGCGGTGCCAACGACACCGTCAACGACGCCTGGAGTGGATTCTCGTCGGGGTGCTCCGCCGCGGACGCCAGGAATGCTTCGGTCTCCTGTTACGGGATCAGGATCGTCAGGAAGATCATGCAGCAGGTACTGGACAAGTCCGTCAAGGATCCTAACATCGAGATCGCCGAGGGGGTGAATCTCGTCGAGTTGCCGGGTGCGGAATCCACGAGGAAGGGCAAGGCTCTCAAGGGTTTCGGCGGCGTGGGTCCGTTGCTGCAGTTTCTCGAGGGTCGCGAGTTGCGGATCAAATTGCCGAACTTGTTGCCGCAGAACATCGAGTCCGCTCTTCAGGAGGGCCTGTCCGTCGGTCAAGGTTAGCCGACGATCTCGTCGCGACTAATCGATTTATAATCCACGTCGTTGTACTTACGTATAATATAAATATTCTTCTTCTTTCAGGACGAGACGGAGGCGGAGGTTATGGAGGCGGCGGCGGCGGTTTCGGCGGCGGAGGTGGAGGTGGAAAAGGTGGCAAGAAAGGGGGCGGTGGTGGATACATGATTCTGGCTCTCATGATGGGTAAGACTTTAAAACCCACCCCTAGGACGATGTAAAGAAACGTACTGAACGTTCTACACGTTTTCGTCGGTATCCCCGATCCCGCGTCATAAGGATTAGCGACGATTAATTTCTTGTTTAACGCTTATCAGGTAAAATGATGGCCGCGATGGGTTTCGGAGCGCTCGGTCTGCTGGCCATGAAAGCCCTGATGGTGTCGGCGATGGCGCTGATGCTCTCGATAATTATCGCCGTGAAGAAGCTCGCGAGTGGCGGCGATCAGGGCGGTGGTCATCACGTGGTCTACGCTCAAGAGGTCAGCGGACATCATCACAAGAAGAGATCGTTGGGCGACGACAGCCATCATCAATTGCCGTACAGAGGATACGTCAAGCTCTTCGGGGCGTCCAGGGTGTCCTGATGCGGCCGAATCCAAACGTTCGTCGTGGATCCATTTGTTTTTCGTTCAAAAAAATAAAGAAGGGAAAAAGAGCAATGGACGAGGAGCGAGCCGCGCGTCTACTATAACGCAAAAAGGACGGTAGCTCGCGACGAGACGAGACGGACCGGGGACAGTGACAATGACATTGACGAAGTGACCCTGACGGACCGACGGCGGGATAGAAAGTGACACTTTACGAATGTTTACTCGTGAGAAATGTGATAACTTAGACCTTGGACGGTAGACTTTCGACGGGGGACTCCTTTTACACGGACACCGGACGGACGCTGGAGAAACCAAAGTACACATTGGAGATGTTATTTATTATTAGCTTTAGTATTTATCGGGTACTGTCGTGCCGCCGTAATGGTCTTGTTTTTTTTTTTACATTATTTATTATTGCGTCGATGCAATGGAATAAAATATATACGCAACGTTAACTCAATTATCTACCACCACTTATTATTACCGTGAATCACGGTAATATCGATTTCCGTGTTATTTTCCAATGAACATGGAGCATCGAGTCCCACGGAAGAAGTGAAACGCCGGGAGACTCGAGCGCCGAGGGAAGCTGAAAAATGAATACGTCGTCGAAAATGAATAGTCCTGGGAATGCGCCGACACGGTTCGCTCGCCGATTCGCGTCCGTTCCGATCGAAGCGGGGAGATCGAAAGAGGAAAATCGCTCGAAGGAGGCAACGAATCGAGCCAATGTGGAAAGTGTGCCAGCCGGTGCCCGTCGTGCGTTGCATATCTTTGCCGGTGCGTGGATTGCGCGTTTCGTTGCCGCTTCCGATATACGCGATGCTCGTGAGTCCTTCGTTCGCGAAACCCGTGAGAATCTCCCCGCGAATTATATTCCGTTTCGTTCGAGCGAATTAATAACGGTGACGGAGCGGGTCACAATTTTTCCTCTTTCCCGGCAGAGACGACTTTCGCGCGATTCACGGTCGCTAACGTGTCACGGATCGCGTAGTATGGGCGCTACACGGATATCCGCGTTAGTTCCGACAAGTAGCGTATACGGAGCCAAGTACCTGTGGAAATAAAGAGATTCGAATAATATTCCCTGTAATTACCCCCATGAATAATGCAATTCCCCATTCCACTCGGCAAACCTTCCTTCAACCTGCAAAATTAATTCCGCGCTGATAATTATTCACCGATCTGCATCACGCGCTCGTTTCCTCCCCAATTTCTCCATTTTGATACGAACTTTCGGTTATCTACGAAGTTCAACGATTAAAATCAATCTCCCATCCCCGTGGCGCGTTTTCGCGCAAATCGCGCGCACACGTACGCGCGAATCGCATTCCGAAGCGGCACCGACTCCGGGGGAGGGGGTGGGGGGGGGGATGGTGGGGAGGCCAGCGAGGAAAGAAAGGCGTCCGCGGAGGTGGTGGAAGGCTCGATCGAGAGAGTCAGGTGTGCTCGTGGATTCATTCCTCTCTCTATGCACCTCTCTTCCGATCCCCCTCCACGTGCTCGCCCCCCTCCCCTCGTCGGCTCCCCTACCGCGTTCTGGGTCCGCGCGGCTTGGGATAGAGGGGCGGCAGAGCATCGACGGGGACCAAGACCCACTGGCACACATTCCCGACGCTTCCTTTTTTACGTTTCGAATATCATAAAACGTGGGGGCCCCGGCTGAAATCGGCTCAGACGGCGCTGCGGCTTCCGCGCGCGCTAACGTTGCGCGGACGATGAACCTCCGCTAATCGCGGACTGCATTTGAGACAGGATGCTTCTCGCTGCTCATTGCGCGTACCATTATCCTCGGACATTATCCTGCCGGTACATTTTATTCCGTTAGCCTCTAAGACTCCCGCGCGACGTTTTGGTTCGCTCCTTTTCTTCTTTTTTCCTTTTTCGTTGTCCGCCAGCGTCGATCATTCTCCCGATACTTATCTTAACGACCGATCGTTATCCTCCGGGAGATGTTTTATTAATTGATTGAATTGCCCGGAGAAACGCTCGATGCTTCTGGACACAACTTTTATTTACCTCCCGTTCGAGCGTCAACGCGCGAAGCCTTAACGAACATTAGGAGCGTAAAAGTTTTATGGAGCCATAAACGCGGATAAGGTAATTCGCCGGGGTGATGTCATCTTTATCGCGAGGGAAAAACGAAAGTTACCCACTGTTCTCATGAATGAACGAATCGAAAGAAAAGAAAAAAGAATGTTCGACGGGAACAACCGGCAAACGCGTATTTAGCGATGTCGGAACTACGCGTCTGTCCGATTCGTCTTTTTAGAGAAAATAATTCAAAGTTCTAGAAATCAAAGAAATTTCTACTTTTTAAAATTCCACGAAACTAAGTCGAATTCCTCGTTTCTTGCCCCTCTTTCGTCGATATTATTCTTTTTCTGACCCATCGTTCCGTCCCTATCCCCCTCTCTCTCTCTCTCTCTCTCTCGTCATCTATTAATATCGCCTTTTCTGGCACAGCAGCCGAGTAATGAGCCATACGATCCACGGATCCAATCGCCGCGGGAGAGAACCCCGTTACATTCCACGCTCATTACGATCCACGGAAGAAAATTTAAAATTCAAATCCACGGTGCGTGGCTACTGGCTGATTTTTCAGGTCGTACGCGTGTCGATGAGACTCGGTGGAGAGTCATCCTGGAATCGGCTTTTGCCTTTTCATCAGGAATTCTTGGCGTAACCACTTTACGCGCCATTACACGGGTACTTACCGAGTTTGTTTATCGGTTTATCGTCGGGCCGAACTCTCTAATTTCCGATTAGAATACCGGCCATGTATCCCAAACAACGAATCGTTTTAGATTTTCCCAATTTTGTAACGCCGCGGCGCCTCGATCTACGGCGTACGCGTTACCGAGGTATTCGCGATGTTGTAAGAGGAACACGATTCAAATACCACGCTTTATTGACCGACTTCGAAGTGTACTTTCACGAGGAAGCCTCGTGATTTCTCGTGGAATGTTTAATTCAATAATGGTCGCTAGACGTCATATAAATCTCAGGGTGGCAATTTGTACGAAACTGCGCGTGCGTGTTCTAGGTTGAGATTGACTGTTATTATACCTCGCCAGTGTCATCGAACGTTTCTCTGTCTCCGAGTGAAACGGCACGGTTGATAAACGAGGTGCGCAGAAGAAGCGTTAATATCACCTAGAACCGGAGATCATCGGTTTACAATCTAAAACTTGGCTCAATCTTGCCTCGAAACGTATAATTACCGCTTCGAGTCGTTCGGATGAAATTAATCGAATCGAAGAAAAAAAATTAATTTCATCTCAGAAAACGGAACTCGAGAATCGATCCAAAATACCCTCGTAGTTTACCATTATATCCCAGATTTCCCGTAACGTACCAACAACGCTCTCGGCGAGCGGAGAAAGTTTACATAATCCGTTTAATAAAACTAACAGGCCGTCCTTAATTCGCGATCGGTCTATATCGTGCGTATCATCGGCCGCTCGGCCATTTCTCGCGCCCGAGCACAGTGATTTTGCCGCGAAGCTGGGCGTGTCGGGGGTCTCGCAACGTCCGTCGCCGTCGTCGAGCCTAAAGGAGAAACTTTGGTTTTACTTTTTAAGTGTTGCTGCTCTCCCGACGGGAGTGAAGGATCGGACGAAAGGATTCTGAGGCGCTACCCAATGACCGAGAAAGGATGAATGAGTAACTGACGTAACGATCGTTCATGAGATCCGCGTTGTTGAATTTCCTTTTCATCGAGTCCCTTCTTATTACGAGAGATTTGTCGGGAGAATGTCGAGCAGCGAGATCCTCCCGGTTATTACGGTAATCATTGTCGAAGTGACTTCGTAGTACTTTTTGCCGATCGAACGGTAGTACCGCGGAGTTACGGGTCCGTGACGATAGCCTCTCGACGGACTTCCATAGATTATTCGCCGATTAAACGACGCGACAACGTATCTCTTCGCACGGCGACGACACTTTAATACAAAAATCGCGTGGATTTGTCGATGCTACGGATATCGTTCCACCAGCCGCTGTTATCGTTTCTTTATTCCTAGACGGAGCCGTGTTCGTCGGACACGCGAAAACGTTCACGGAATTTCGATCGACGACGATAAATTCCACGATGTCCGTCGCAACGGTACAGAAATTTTGCCGGTAGCACCTACGCGGCGATTTCGCAACGCGAAATTTCTTTCTTCGTCGGCTGGCCAGCGTGGCGCGGGCGCGCGCTTTGTAATCTCTTCAGGTCGGAAGGAACGAAATGAAAACGACAAGAGGCGTTATCGTCAGCCCGTGAGAGAGTCGCAGGGTCAGAGTAGAAAGTGGTGTCCGCGCGCGGCTCGATGAAGGTCGGATCCGGGATGTTTGAACCTGATCTATACCAGTTTTCTTTCATTCATGCCGATCGAGTTTCGTATCCGCGTCGTAGACGACGACGTCGTCGTCGTCCTCGTCGTTTCGCCGCGTCCTCGAACGAGGAGCGCGGCCCGCGAGGAGAGAGTACGACGATTTCTGTACTTTTCTCTTGAAATTGCTGCGCCGATCGTTCTGCAAAAAAAAGAAAAAAAAAGAAAATACGGCGTACCGAGCACACTTAACTTATCGTTCATTACGCCGCGCACTCTTTGCGTCGGACACGCACACCTTATTCGTATTCGTTACCTGCCAGAACTCTTTCAGACAAGTCTGCGGCAGTAAGAGTAGTCTACGTAATGAGTCGTAGGACTCGCCTTCTCTCTCTCTCTCTCTCTTTCTCTCCTTTCTCTCGTTCCCTACTTTTTCCCCGGTCGTTATCTCTCGTACGCGCCGTTTAGCGTTTAACCACAGCCCCGCGCACTTATCGCCGCTCCCCGATGGCATTGTTAATTGCAGGATCTTCGATAATTGCTCTTCGAGCGTTCGTAGCAATTTTGAAAGTCGGTGAAACGAGGAGCAGGAACCGAGACTGCCGTTTCGGAATAATTAAACCCACGTCCTGTTCATTTTTACTAAATCGTCCCATTCAGATTCTCAACTCAATTTCAAATTTTCCATTCGCGTACTATCGAAGCGCAATCTTCGTATACTCAAACGAAACGCTGAAGCATCTAAATCGAGTCTCTCAAAATCAAATCGGACAGTGATTAATTTACTTTGTAAACGAATCTCACGATGCTTCGCAAGGGGAAGGGGGGGGGGAGGGGGGACCGATGTCAAATTACACGATTACGATACAAATCAAATGCCAAGCAATCGACACGCGCCGGAGTGTAAAAAAAAAAGTAACCACGGCAACATGGAATACCGAAAGAGAATAGGCACGCCGGAAGAAAACTCTCCTCGTGGCCTGTCCCCCTCTCCCCGGCCCACGGGTGTCCTCTATTTACCCATCGTAGGCAGGTCGCAGGTCGCGATGGGCGGTGTTGCGCTCGCACCTGAACAGAGAAACACCTATCCACCATTGGGTGAATACTTTCGTGCGTAACGCGGGTTAAACGGCCGGTGGTACGTGGTTGCGACGACGGTTCCCCCCCCGACCACGGGGAAGACGAGGAAGGCGGCCCGGGACGGCGACGGCAACGGCAACATCGACGACGACGACAACGACGACACTCACGCACGGCAAAATAGGAAGAAAAAAGAGAGGAGGTGGGGCGTCGGCGGTGGCGACGGTAGAGGAGGGGTCCGCCAAATATAAGCTAAAGAGATTGTACGATGGACCACACGAAATTTCACTACGCACGGGACGGGTTTCGAAAAAGGGCGGTCCTCACCGATCTTTCCACCGTACGAACGAACTCGTTTCACGTTCGATCATTTTCTTGCGCGTACTGCACTCGTCCGAGTAACCTCGACCGTGACACTGTGCCGATTTGGTGTATAACACTGACGGAAGCCATGAAGTTATTCGCGTTCGTGTTCGTCGCGACGTACGTCGTCGTACTCGCGTCGGGACAGACAATCGAGGATTGCCTGCAGAAGGACAGTATCTCCTGCGTGCAAAAGACCCTGTACAGGAAGGCGAAGGAGTTCTTCGGCAAGGACAGCCTGGAGATCGTCAGTGGTGTTAGCCTGGTGAGAAGCGCCGATGGACAGGCGAGGAACTCGAGATCCGGCAAGGAACTCGTTTACGATCAGGAGATCGACGCCGCGGCGGACGTCGCCGAGCGACAGAACGCTCTGGAGAACTTTGTCAGCGACGGTGCAGGGGAATTTTTGACTGGTCGTAGCCTCAGGGTGAGTGGAACTCAAAGTGTTTTTTTTTTTCGTATCGCTTACAAACGTCGCGGTCAAGTTTCGCGTGAATCGATAACACGGTTCTTTGAAAGTTACACCCGTCTCGAGAGAATTAGATAAGAATAAAAAGAATCCTTTCGAAAGATAATCTGAAATTTTGATTTCTATCGACAGATTAACCTGGCTCCTGCTTTCGAGAAAATCGGCCAGTCCGCTCGTGCCATCAGCGATTCCGTGCCACAAGAGATCCGTCAGGCTGTCGACGAAGTCGTCGAAGGTAATTGGATTACGATCAACATGCGCGATTACGTTTCCAACGATCGCAACGAATCGTCGTAAAGACGACGCACTCACGGCCTCACCGTAAATGTCTAACAACGATTCTCTATTTTCTAGGACGAGGTAAGAAGAAAATCCTGAAATCGATCCTGCCGCTGCTGATCGCCGCGAAAGTGAAAATCGGCGCACTGGCAACCCTGGCTTACTTTGGCATCGGTCTCATCGCGAAGAAAGCCATCTTGGCGTCCCTCATCTCCCTCGCGATCTCCGCATTCATCGGCCTGAAGGCACTCTGGGCCTCGAAGAGCTCCCACGACGTCACCCCTTACAATGGATGGAACGGTGGTGGTTCGGTCGGAGGCGGTTGGTCCGCCCCCGTTTCATCCGGCGGATGGTCCTCCGGGGGCTCTTCCGGTTGGGAGGATCCTCACGCGTACGCGCAGAGCCAAGCCTACTCCGGATATCATCATTGATCGTCGCGATTCCCATTCGCGTTAATTTATCCTCTGTCCTCCCTTCCTCTATCCTCGCCCCTTTTCTTCTTCTTCTTCCTCTTCTTCTTCCTCTTCCTCTCCGTCGATGACGCGAGGGGGCCGATACGCGTCTCCGAAACGCGCATCGTTCGCGCCCTCTCCTCGTCGATCTTCCTCCCTTCCATGCACGGGGGAATATTTATTTTTATTTATCGGTTAATCGTAGCGGACGGGGCGACATCCGTCGCCTCGATGTAAATAATGTTCTACGATCGCTTATTTGCGTATGAGTGTACGAATAGGACGGACAGGTAAACGGCGACAGAATCAAACGCAGAGGCTAGTCGCAAAGCGTCTTCGCGCGAGGTATTTCACGAGCTCGTTCATCAAAATATTATAATCGTTATTGCACCCCCCCTCCTCCACGGCATACGCCCCGGCGTACATACATCGCTTTCCCGCATTGTCAATTTTTCTCCTCATCGCAGTTAAAGACCATCTAGTCCCAGTACGATGTATATGAATTCTGTTGTACCTCTCTCCGTACCCGTATGTATTGTAATATGTACTTTCATTCATCTAATATAATTTTTACAAAAAAAAAAAAAGACACCATGTCGTTCGATTTACTTAATTCCTCCATCCTCTCGGCGATCAAGAGACAAGGAAGGTCTTGTCTCGGGTCAAGTACAAGTACGCGAGATTAGACCTTGTATCTTAAGAAAATTCGATGGGTCAAATAAATCGTTTTACGTGTACGTATATTGGCTACGTGTCGCATTGTTCACGGAGCTAATCAATTTCCCGATTACCTTTCGCATCGCGATTAAAAAAACATTATCGCTTCGAATTAAGTGACAGAAATTAGTAATACAATCTTATAATGTGAAAACACTCGATATCGTCCAACATACGAGTAGCCAAAATCTCCTTAATCCGCGATCGTTCGGCCGCAAACCCGTCGAAAAAGAGAAATCACGGCCCGTAACTTTCCAGTCTTCCAGGAAGCTCCAAATTCTTTTTTTCATGAGCGAAATTTCAAGAGCGTTCGCTGTTTCGCGCGCGCGCGCGTTAGCTCGCACAAAAGAACACGTTCGAAATCGTTGATTCTCATGAGCGTGAGCCCATCCTCTCTCTCTCTCTCTCTTCTCTCCTTTTTTTTTTTCCTCGCTCCTCCGTCGTTCCATTTGCGCGGATCGGCATATCATCGAGCGAGGTCCGCGAAATCGAGCCGACGAGATGGAAATGCCAGATGGCTCTCCAACGGACACGCGAAACTGCATACCGAGGGGAAAGTGCAGCGGCAAGCACTCACGGCGAGGTGCATCCGGGCGAACGTTTTCACGATGCGAGCGCGGAGAGGTCGAGAGGCCGAGGCTCGCGTTCGTCATTCTTAATCGGGTCGAGAGGACAGACATACTACTAAATCTTTCGAGACCGATGTCCTTAAGTCCCAGATAGAAGAAAAATAAATAGCTGGAAAGGAGGTTGACGCAAAATTGCCGTTTCTTCTTTCCCGCTCGCTCTCTCTCTCTCTCCCTTGCACGCGCCGGACGCACTCTCTCTCACCCGCGGGGCGAGGCAGGGAGGGCAGTAAAAATCATTTTTTCCCCATTACAATGGCCACGTTACCGGTCTTCTGCCATCTTCTATGTTTCTAGTTCAATGGCGGGCGCAGAACGGACGAATAAACGACGCGCGATCCACGGGAGTTAGAAAGGTGTGAACCGCGAACGAAGGGGGTAAATAAATAAATAAATTACGATAGCTGGATCGCGCATCGAGGATTATGGGTTATACCGTGAATTATGGCCGTTCCTTCTTTCACCGCGAGCGTAATTGATCGAGCGATAAATTACGCTCGACTGTAATTCAAGGTTCTACCACACGGCACGCGGTATCAATGACCACGGACGCGTATGAGCGTCGCGGCAACACCGGACGCGGCGATTAAACGAATAACGTTTTCGAGCGAGAGACATACCACTGGCGTTCCGTGAAATGGATAGAGGAGGTGTGGATAAACGATCCGTCGCGTGGCAAAAACGGGCGAATGTCACGGCTCGTTACGTTCGCTACGTCCCGCGACAGGATCGCGAGGAGATCCGGAGAAAAAAAAAAAAAGATGCGAGAATCATTTCGAAAGGAAGAGGAGACTTTCGTTGGCGGTAAAGCGCAAATCGTGCGCACGGTGCATCGTTCTCCGTCGTTGTCGCGGCACGCGCGTCGAAACGATACCGTGACGTCGGACGTCGCGGGAGAACATTTCGAATGCCGAAAGACGCTTGAAAACAAAAGAAAGAAAAAAAACAGATCCAAAGCGATGGGAAGGACGCGAGACGAACGAAAAGTGTCGCGAAAATGATACGCCGCGCCACGGTCACGGATGCGCGAACCGATGAATAGTGCCTTTCTTCGGGCCCACAAAAGCAAAATTTCTCCGCGCGTTGGTAACGCGCGTCGCGCGGCTACGTCTCGTTATTAGAGAGTCGTAAAGTTTCGTGCCGAACGAGCGGCTTTGCCCGTATCTAAATCTCGGTACGGTTCTCACGTCACGATTAGTTTCAAAGAGTTTCTCATGCGTCACTGGGTTACTAGATTCTCCGGCGATCGTTGGATTTCCTAGTGCCTTATTAGCCGCATACCACCGGGCTCGATACATGTCAAAGGCGCCGTGAACGCAGGGCCGGACAAATCTCATTTCTTTTTTTTTTCTACTCATTTCTCAAAAGTCTCCTCGATCGCGACAAAATTCGATTACGCGGATTTTCGGTAAATTCTAAAATCGCAAATGCCCAATGGTCGGTGTATAATAAATATCTTCTCGCAGTATCGGAGAGCAGAAACGTTTGAGACGATCGCAAAGGTAAAATACGATCGATCAAACGCGATATCAATGCCTAAATCGAACATCAATATCGCCGAGATCGTATACAAATCAATCACGTCGAATTCAAAGTAATTCCATTTTATCCCACCGAGAACGTTACTCGCACACTCCGGCCCTGTATCCGCACGCGATAGTTGCGCGTGCATGCCCACACACGAGTACCGCATTATTGTCTCGCAATCGCGCCCGTCCGTGTGCCCGAGGTGCTCGGTGGTACACCTTGAACTTAACCGAGCGCCCGGTCTTTCGAAACAATCGCCGGCCGACCGTTACTCTTTCCCGCGACTTTCGTGGAGCCGCCACGGCCAGGGTCGCGTCCCTGCAATGTATCTCCCGCACGTCGAAATCTAATTGGTGCCCTGCCGGCTAATTACCGTCGGATTCGACGTCTAATTGGCAAAACGAAGGGAACGGCCCCCGCCGCCCGTCGTGTACCCTCCTCGAGAGCCAATATCATTCCCGCGTCTCATGCTCGTCCTCATCCACGCTCGATCTCTCCTCCCGTTGCTCCTTCGGCACACGTGTATCCGAAATGTACTTTCGATGAAGCAGTTTTCGACTTTCAGCGACTTTCTTGATCTCCAGCGAGACGAGAGCTCGACGGAGGAAAGTGTGCTGCCGAACGTCGGATTCTCGCTGGACGCGGTACTCTCTGATCATTCCGATTCGCGCCTCACGTTTGTTACGCGCGTGACGCGCGAATCGAGACGTTTGTTATTCGGCGCGAGAAGTCGGGTGTTTAACGCGAGTCGCTGTTTTACGAGACTCGAGGAATCAATGACGGCAATTAGTACGCGTCCAGCGGGTAACCTGGTATGCAGTATGTAGAGATAAGGACGTTTATGCCCTCGTCGCACGTCTCGCCACGACAAAACCAAACGCGCTCACGCCGTACGTTCGCTTTTGTTTCGCTCTCCGCCCGTATTCGGATAAACTTTAAACTTTAAAGAGCGTCGAGTTACGGGCCGCGTCAGGTGGATGATTTCGCTCAAGGCGACGTTCGCTCTCATGGACCCCGCCGCCGATCTTGATCCCCAAAAGGAGTCGGGACGGAGAACGTCTTTGGACGGTGCGAGTGCGTGCGCGAGGGACAGAGAGAGAGAGAGAGTGGGAGAGAGAGGGAGAGAGAGATATCGAAAATATATGACGAAACGGGAGAGAGAGAGGAGGACGGAGAAACGCGGAGAGCGAGACAGAGGGAGCCGAAACGAACGCCCGGCTCTTTGACCCAGTTGTAAATGGGTGAGTGACCTCGTTCTCGAGATAATATCTCGCGTCCATCATCTCACGATGAATTTTTTCGAAGGCGGATCGACACCACCTGCGACAATTAACGATCCCACCGATTTTACCGATCGCTGGGATAAAACGCTTCGCCGTACTACGCCCGGCGATGGCCGTGCCCGCCAGGATGTCTCTCGGATTAAAAGTGGACGAGCGTTTCCCGTACCTTTCCATTGTCCCTAACGAATCGAGCATTCCTTCGCCAGAATCGTTCGACGATCGTTTCGTCCGCGTTTCGTTACTAGGAATCTCGTAGCGGGGCAGCGTATTCAAAACAGGAGAAACCGAAACGATCGTCGCTCATTAATATACAGCTATCCCCCGACGATCCTGCGTTCCAGTTTTCAAACGCTCGTTTCGCGTCGAATCGCGCGAGTTTTCGAGCGCTCGGTACCGCGAGCCGCTCGTCAACGGTAGAAAACGGATGCGGACGAGAGAGAAAATTCCTCGAAAGTACCCCGGGTACAAAAACATTTTCTAATCGGCTAAGACTGCACGCTACAATGGCGAGCGCTCGTATCCCCGCGGTTGTCCAGTATATCGCGAGTACTACCGAGTAGTGCGAGCGGCGACGTCCGGCAAAGAGACTTTCGTCCGACGAGAAACGAGCATATTCGAACCGTGCAGTATGTACTCCCGCGAGGTAATAATAGACAGGTAAGAATCGCGGTGGGACACGTGAAGTCGTGCGAGAAATCACAAGGGAGCCGCTTCGGTTATCCTTCCTCACCGCGTCCTGCGATCGTAGATTTCCCTCGTCGAGTGTCTCCTTCGATAGGGGGGGTCCTCCTCCCTTCTACCGTGGAACCTTAATGGAGGCCAAAGTAGGTCTGCTGCAGGCGGTACCTCTGTTCCGCGGAGCGGGAAAGGGGGTGGTGGGACAGCGAAGGGGGGGTTGGAGCTAAAGAGACGAACAATTGAAATCGAGGCACGAGGGAGAGAGAGAGAGAGAGAGAGAGAGAGAGAGAGAGAGAGACGCGAACAGAGAGGAAAGAAAATGCAAGTGTGTTCCCGATGCCGCTCATTTTTCGTCCATCTAGCAGTACATCTTGTGTACACACGGGCATCATTAAACGTCGTTTCTTCGTGGCTTCTTTCTCACCGTACCTGGTCTCCCCCCAACCCCCACTCCCCGCGTTTTCTTCCACCTCTGCCACTCCAGCCTCGTCCCCCTGCGGCACGACTACCGCCGGCACATTTTTTTTTCCCTGCCATCGCCAAAATAACGAGGAATGGAGAAGGGAGGGATGATGATGCCCGACGACGACGAGGAGGACGAGGAGGTAGGGGGGGGGGCAGGGTTCCCGTTTGAGAGGTCTCCTTCGGAGGACCCGAACGAGCGAAAGGGGTGGGGAAGGAGAGACAAACTGTCTGTTCGAGAGGGAGAGAGAGAGAGAGAGAGAGAGTGGAGCGAGAGAGCAGGGACGAGCGAACGGCGGAGTCGGAGGAGGGAGAGCGCGAGAGAGCGCGCGGGAGCGAACGCGAACTCCCGGTGGCCCGTGTTGCCCACGAGGGCTCCCCTCGTGCGATACTTCGGTATAAAAGCAAAGCAACCTCTTTTGGATGTAACACACGAGGTTGAATCGACGCTTCCTGGCGTCCACCGTTTGCGAGGAGCCTCTTCGAGCTGTGCCACCGGGATCGATCGGAGGAGAGAACATCGGCAGAAGACGCATCAGCGCGACGGAAGAGAGGATACTCTTCGTTCCACCTATCCGACGAGGGATTCACGCGTCGTATCCAGCAAGTGAACGAATTCGTGGAGAATAATGACGATGTACTTGACGAAGGCCCTGTGGGTCATCCCGTTCCTGGCGATGGCAATGGCGTTGCCGGCGAGCGACAAGGCAGGAAGTGAGAACGATCTGATGGCGACGATATACAGCGACTGCATGAAGAAAGAATCGATCAGCTGCATCAAGTACAAGGTAGTCGCATACGTCGACAAGATGCTGGCCGACAAGGAGGACATTGCTCTGACGGAGGGAATCACCGTTGTCAAGACATCGGCGACAGACGAGGGTGCACCCAGGTACGTTATCAGGATTTTGTCTTTTTAGCTCTGTCTCGTTACGATCGATTTGCTCGTTTTACCTCGAGGCCGAGAATTTGCAATTATTTCTATCGAGATAATCCCATCCGGGTTGGATACGCGTGACGCGTTAAATTTACTCGTACGCCTCGAACGTAATTGAAATCAATTTAGAGCTCTCCTGTACGTTTCTTGGTGTTCATTTGCCGAATTCTATTCAGATCGATCGACTCCACGGATTTGGATACTCTGTTGTTCGACCGTCTCGGAAGGTTCCTGAGAACGCATTCCGTTAAAGTCGACTTGAAGGGCAGCGACATTCTCGGTGCCATCGAGTCGGCCGGCCGTAGCTTCGACGACTTCACCGACAACGCCGTCGAGAGCCGTGGCAAGAAAAGTGAGTATAATCGGAGAAAAATGGTATCTCCGAGAACGAGGGAACGAAAGAAAAAAAAACAAAAAATTGGTGCCAGGAACGAAAGTTCCGTGAGTTCTCCGAAAAGATCGTAAAACGCGTTAAGATCGCATCTCTCGTGACGAAGTACCGCGCGAACGCTCGTGAATCTGTGTCCCGATAGCCCCGGGGAGATAAAGAAATCTTCTCGGAGAGCCGCCTCGCGAGCTCCGTAAACTCTAATCTCTCGAAACCTCCGCGTTTTGCGTCTCTTTTAATTGCCCCGTACATTCGATGCCGCGCACCGGTAATGGCGGCGGTAAACGAACGAGTAAACCCCCCCGCACCCCCACCCCCGCGCCTCTTCGTCACTGTACGCTTATTCTTAATTACCATTCACGCCGAACGCGGCGAATAACGAGCCCCGTTGCCCTGTGAATCACGCGAAAAAGGTTGCCCGCGATGGGGCCACGTAAACACCTAATTATATCTTTCCACGGGATAATTAGCGCGCGAGAGAGAGGTAACCGGGATTTACCGTGGCAGCGGTGTCAGCTGCATCGTAGTTACTAGCTCCCATACACGCGTAGGTCCTGACACACACAGATGGGGAGAGTTAACTCGGCGCTCGGCGTCGTTCTATTCAATAGCGACGATGACGACGAGGAAGCCGATGCCGCTCGTAAGACGTTGACCCACTGAGGAACTGGTTCCGCTTCCCCTTGTGACTCCTCGCACAGAGGAACGAGGGGAGGGTTACACGTGGGGGGGAAAAACGGGAGGAGGGATGGCGATGGGAGTAAGAGAGACAAAAATCTCGCGTGGCGAGATTTTTGACATACTTTCCATCCTCTTCGGAGTAACTTCGCCTTGACCTTCGCCTATTCCACTTTAGAGCCTTCGCGTCTCCTTCGAGAATCATCCCGAGAAAGATCGAACGCTCCTCCGATCGTGCGAACCGCGATCGCCGGCGGGAGGGGGAGGGGGGCTAATCTAATCGTGGGAACTATCGGAGTAACTCGGAGAAAACGTTCGATTACTCTTATACTAGGCTTATAAAGAGGCACCTTGATAGCGCGCTGCCGTCCGTGTAATCTACAAGTTTCCGATCGTTGGGACGACGTAACGAGGTTTCCGTCGGCACGCGAATTCCTTCGTCGCGCATGACCGACGAGTGACCACGATAATTCTTAACGAGGCTACGATCGACTAACGACGAAGCGCGAATCGCTATTGTCAGCCGCGTTCGAATTACCACGGGGGCTCATTATTTAACGATTAATTTGTCCCAAATCTCACGGCATTAAACTCCATCGTTTCTCTCGACGGACCGACGATCTACATTACAGCTACTCCAATCTCCTCGGGACTAACGAAACAATTGCGTTTTTACAGAGAAAGCACAGAAACTGTTGGGACCGCTGGTAATGGCCATCGCCCTGAAGGCGGCAGCCCTACTCCCGCTCGCCCTCGGCGCCATTGCCCTGATCGCTGGAAAGGCCCTACTCGTCGGCAAGATAGCCCTCGTCATATCCGCGATAATCGGCCTGAAGAAGCTTCTCGGCTCGAGTCAGAAGCACGTCACGTACGAGGTGGTCTCCCATCCTCATCACAGCAGCAGCCACGTCGTTAGTCACGATGACGGTGGCCACGGCGGTTACAGCGGCGGCGGTGGCGGCGGCGGCGGCGGCGGTGATTACGGCGGCGGTTTCTCCGGCGGCAGCGGACACGGGTGGGCCAGAAGTTTGCCCCAGGACGCACACGAGATCGCTTATCGTGCTCACCAACCGCAACCCCAAGCTTAAAACGTCGTACCGTAGAAAGTTTTCGACTCTTTCCCTCCTCCATTACTTTCCTCCGATGCCTTTCTTCCTCCTCTGCCGTTCCTCCTCTTCGTTCCTCTCTTCTCTCGACTTTCGTCTATACTCTTTCTCTATAATTCTGTCTCTCTCTCTCTCTCGTCTCTTCTCGATTTCTTCCCCCTTTTCCTTACTACCTACTCGATATTTTACATATTTATTATTCTTCCCCTCTCGGTACCAGAGTTTCGAGAAACTCTGGAATTACGTATTACCCCCTCATTTTATCCTAAGCTTCTCTCCTCCTCCCCCGCTCTCGGCCCTTCTTTTTTTTCCCTCACAGCGTTCTACGAGCGACGATTAGGAACCAGTACCTCCAAGAGATACTCGTTGTTATATGTATAGCATTACTCGAATTACTTGTTATTTATTCATTATCTTTAATACTACTAGTATTTATTTACACGTTCGACTGTGTGCTCATTTCGTCACGTTCTTTTCATCTTCCAACCGTCCTCCTCGATAATGAGACCCGTCTCCTTCCCAACGATAAGCCCGTCGACGAATACATTGGGACGCCGCCACCCGGCGCGTAACCCTCGCGTGTTCTCGTAAGAGTGTCCGACGCCCGTGACCAAATGCCGCTCTATTTATACGGCATTGCACTTGCACTCGTAGTCGCAAGGCGTTAAGCGAGAGAGCGTAAACACGCGCGCGTTGTATATCTATATCGTAAGCTCGATCGCGCGCGGTAAAGCGGCTGCTACGCGTTTCGGGTGAAAGATATTCACCGTTGCGCTGGATTCTCACGATGCGTAAGCGGGTAAGTAAACGCATATATATTTATTCGCGATAGAGGAATGTATATGTTTATGGAAACGAGTGAAAGTAGGCGCTGGAGACGCGTCACACCGGCGCTACGACCATTGATACCTCGGGACTGGAACGCATTAACGAGGAGCGCTCGAGGTAAATGCAGGTGCATCGATAGTAAGCGCTAGTTTCGTTGGATAATTACCACGATGGAAAGTACGTCGATCGAGACTGTTGTCCCGCGACACGTTTCTCCGAGAACGTTGTTACGAGTGAACTTCGGCAAAAAAAAAAAAACAAAAATAAAAAGAAACCACGAAACGTTTATTCTAGAAAATAAACGCGCTTCAAGTACCGACCTTTACTCGACAAGGGAAAACACAGTTTCGAGCTCGACTTATTTCGACGAAATTATCCGCGATTCTCTCGATATTTTGCAATACGAAAAACGTCCGTGTACCGCGGCCGGAAGGCATGGACCGCCATTAAAAGCGCCTTCGCGCTTTCGACGGCACTACTGACCTGACTTAGTTCGACGAGCGACTCGTCATTTAATAGCCCATAAAACCTGGACGAATTTTTCTCCTCCCCGCGAAGTACGCTCATTACCGACGCACGGGATTACCGAGTGTGCCGTCGACATACCACGGACGGAGTCGTTACGCCGAACAAAAATTTCTCGTTATCCGTCCTAACCGGATGCGCGGCTACCAAGTTCAACCGCTAACCTGCATACCGCGAATAATGTTACACCTTCCGCTCCTACTTGCTCCGATGATTTACTACCGGGCAGCACAATAACGATGGTTTCATTGGCCGCGAAGTCACGCGTGGAGAGCGCCGCGAGAAGCGGGCACCGGGGGGAGAGGGGGGGAATTTCCACGTCCAGGAAAATCATCGGGCAGAAAATGACGCGATACGAGGCGGAATTTAAGATCGCGGCCCGATGGCTCCGCGAACCGGAAACTCTCAGAGTCGGACACGGCTATTAGCCGGTTGCGTACATACATACGTTGCGCCGCGAGATCGTCGCTTTCGCCTGGCCGCGCGGGACGATCATTTTCACGAAGCGTGTAGGTACGTGAAATCGGGTAAACGCTGCGTAACGCAGCCAGAGTTCCGGCAGCGGCATCGTCGCGCCTAAGGACGAGAATCCGGTGGGCCAGAGATTACCTCGGGAATCGACGATTTTCGAGAAGATCGAAAGGAGGATGAGAAGGAGGGGGAGAGAGGAGGACAAGGATACCGGGGAGAGGAGTAAAAACAAATTTTCTCCCCGAAACTTTAGTCTCGCCTCGATGGGTTTTGATGCTTCGGTGCGTTCGGTGAACCTCGGGTACTAATAAGAGGAGGATATGCCCCCCCCCCCTCTCTCTCTCTCTCCTTGGGTCCGATGGCCTACGCGTATCTACGTGTAACGTGTTTTCACTTGGTATGACCCAGTTACCGCCACAGCGTCCGTCCGTCCGTTCGTACCCGTCGTTGTCGTCGGAGCAGGACGAAAAAGGCAAGGATGCGAGGGACGATAGAGCAAAAAGGAAAAAGTGGACGTCTTACGATTTAGTCGATCGAACGCCGCAATACCGGTGAGATAGCGTTCACGGCTTAACGGTATAACGCTTGAATTAGTAATAGTCGATACGTCGGCATCTATTTTTAACCGTTCACCGATCGCAGACGGATAATGGGATAAGATTTGTATATTCAAATTTTATCGAGGCGAGGCGTTAGATATTTCAATGGCTCCCGCCGGAGATCGATATCTCTCGATTACGAATTCGATTAACAGCGAACACCCCGGTCCCCGCGAAATTCCGCGTAATAACGAACTTAAATCTCTATTCTCGTTGTTCCGTATACCGGCGTACTTTCTACATCGTTCTGAAAACGATCACCCCTACTGCATACAATTACGCGCCAGATGCTCCAGATAATAAGAGCCTAGGTATCTACGGCTCCTTTCGTTTTCAACGATATCACGATCGTTCAACAATGCTCGGCGTCCATCGGATTCAGCCTCTCGGTAAAGATTCGACCGTAACGAAACGATCGAGCCACGGTAGAGAAAAGAAACGGATGAAAAACGGGCGAGGGAGGGGAGGGGACTCGCGCGTACCGGTGTTTGGTACGTGGGTGGTGGTTACCACGAGGACGGTTCAACGAGGTGCGAAATGCGGTTAGACCGGTCGATTTGTAGAAGTCGAGCACGGCAGAGGCAAGGGCGAGGACGGTGGTCGTTCGAGAGCAGCGAAACTATTCGCCGGAATGACTCGTTAAGCCGGTACACCTGGTGGGGCGTACTCGACGAGGAAGGGATGATTCGCGAGCGTTCCGAAAGGAACTCTGCTCTCTACTCTCGTCCCCAGGTGGTTAGCGAGACGCAATCCTCTCTCGAGCGATCGGCGTACCTATGAAAATGTTCCCCGCAATGGTGGTGCACGTACCGTACCGAGGGTGGGGGGAATATCGCCGAGTACGGAGGTACACCTGACCAGATATATAGAGCTAGGGCAGGGCTTCCGTTACGTACAGTCCACTTAGAGTGCTCTCAGGTAGACACGCATCTCGCGGCGCGAGGACACCGAGTTCGTGGTTTTAAAATTAAGGCAGACGTCGGCTGTAGCCTGACGCGCGTTGCATCCACGGCACGAGAGGGAAGAAGGACGATCGTTGTTTTGATTCGCATCGAATCGCGCGTACGATATTACTCTTGGGTAGGTACCGGTGTGTCGGATTGTTTTTGGGATGTACTGACGAGAGGACGAGAGCGCGGACTTATCTCGAGTCTCTTTACCCCTCGTTCACACGATACGGTTTTTTGACAGAATCGGTAATTTTCTCACTCGTCTGCGTCTGCTTCAAAGGTAGACGAAAAGTGATGGCGGCGCGGTTTCGGTAAAAAAAAAAACCTTATCGTGTGAACGGGCTCCTAGTATCGTCCTCGCCCCTCGTAAACATATTCGGTCGAGGTGAAGTTAAGCGTGGTTAGATCGCAGGGAGTACGACGACGTTCACGTTCGCTGTTTTCGGCACCGAAAGTGTTCCGTGCGAACTAGTAGTAAGAATGATATAAATGGTACTGTCAGTTCGCACGTTTAACGATCCAACGTATTGTCGTACGTCAGAATTATCGTTCGGCGACTAGTCGTGGCGTTTTCTCATAGTAAATTTCGTTTCCGATGTTTTCAGGTAATCCCGCACGTAGAAAATGAGACACTTCGCTCACCGTTACGCGTGCCTCGCGTTCCTACTGGCGACGGCCTCGGCAAGGTCAGCCGAGAGCAACCCGACGACCAACTCGATCGACGAGCAAACGGCAAGGTCGAACGGTAACGGCGGCTTCGTGGACCTGCGACACGTGTACCAGATTTACCAGGAATGCTCCGGCGCCGAGCTGAGCCCGTGTCTCAAGCTGAGGCTCTTATCGGCGATCGACAGGGTTTCGCGTAGCGTTCAGCTTAACGTTGCGGATGGCGTCACTCTCGTTCAGGACGAGCCGATCTCCAGCGAGGAGGAATCGCCCAAGTCCCTTCAGGAGATCGAGTCCAGTCTGCCGAGAGCCCTGGACGACAAGGAGGATGCCCTGAATACCATGATATACGACAAAATTGTCAAGTTCTTCCAGAATCACACCTTGAAGCTCAAGCTACCCAACGTCGAGGAACTCCAACGTAGCCTGACGGAAGAAGGTGAGGATATTCACTCTAATCTTAATTTCGATTCCTGCTCATGCTGTTCTACCTGCGCAAATACATTTCATCGATTAACCGATTAAAATCCTTAACTGCGATTAATTCTCGTCGTTCCCTTCGCAGGCCGCAAGAAGAAGAAGAACATGGGCGGTCTCCTGGCCATTCCGCTGTTGATCGGCGGTACCCTGGTACCGCTTGCCCTCGGCGCGTTGGCCCTTCTCGCCGGCAAAGCCTTGATCGTCAGCAAACTCGCCCTCGTCCTGGCGTCCATCATCGGCCTGAAGAAATTGGTATCCGGCGGTCACGATCATGGCCACGAGGTCGTTCAAGTCGCGGGCGGAGGTCACGGCTCGAGCGGTTGGGCGAGATCGAGCCACGACCTCGCATACTCCGCGTACAAACCATTGACGACCTAGGTAGACGGAGGGCGTCGCGTCGCGTCGCTTCGCAAAGTCGTCCAGTTCTCCCTTCAATCTCATTAGACTTCGCTTTCACGAAGCGCCTCGGCGTTTACACGCGGGGTCACTTCGCTCTCCTTCTCCCTCTAATCCTTCGTTATTCTTCGTCCTCGTAACACGCTTCGTACTTCGACGATTCCACGTCGTCCCCTCACGTCCCTTCTCTTCCTAACCTCCACCACCCTTTTCCTTCGCGCGTCCCTCCTCGCATTTTCATCCTCGCCCCCACACGTTCACGCGCCGAACGACCGTCGCACGCGTGCTCTTGGTACGTTCGATTCATCCTCAGTATTTATTGATATGCGCGGGATTGCCAGGCAATCGTCGCAGCGCAACCACGACATGTATATTTATAGATATGGAAATATACTAAGATTAATTGTTATTATTATGAAACCCGTTGGTCTTGTTTTTACACCGTGATCATGCGTTACCCATTCCCACTTCGACGATCCACCGATGATAGGCATTTCTATCGGAGGATCGACCAGTACTTTACCTCTGCCCTCGACGTTACGTCGATGTGTCGTACTTTGGATTTTTCTCTTTTTTACCGAAACGTGAAATTTGGGTGAAACTAACGGCGAATTCTAAATGGAGGGGAGAGCAAAGAGAGAGAGAGAGAGACAGTCCGTTCTCGGCGAGAAAGACGGAGAGAAAACGACGAACGAAACCGCTCCGTGACATAAAGCACGCGGAAGAATTAGAGCCTGACCGACCGGTGGGCTGTCGATTTCAGGTCCCCATCGAAAGTAAGGCCCGCTGAAATCGTACCGTCGAGCTCAATCTCGAAACGCACCGAGACCTCCCACGCGATTGCTCATTCTAAACGGTTTCTCTCATTCTCAGAATCCGTGCGCGCATATTAACTTCAATTTGCACGAATGTCGATGCAGGCCAGGAGAGCGCGCGAACTTCCGTCTCGGGATCTCCGCGGTCGTTTCTTCTCTTCGAGCGAACGAGAGAGGAATAATACGTAGAGCCCGCGCTTAACGAGCGAGCGAGAGAGAAGGAGATACAGTCGAGTTACCTACATACGAGAAAATACACGAGCGAGCACCTTACGCACTTGCTCGGACCTGTAAGTTCGCCACGACGCGTATTCGAGCGTGCGGTCCGTCGTACGGGCACACGCGCACGCATCAATACGTACGCGTGCACACAGACGAAACGGTAGACACACACTCGAGAAGTAAACCAGGCCGACCAGACCGACCAGGCCAGTCAGCATCCGCGCTGAGCCTTTTCAAGGTGCGCCTAACACTCTCTACCATCCCGAAGAAAAAGCTGCCGTCTCTCCTCCCGCGGCTCCCCCCTCCCCCACCCTCTCCGCCCTCCGTCTCCTTTTTCTCCATTTCCCCTGCCTCCCCCCCTCCCCCTCCATGCCCACCACCCTACCGCCGCCGCCCCTCCTTCTCGCCGATCGATCTCTCCCCTACCATAGCGACGCGAGGTTCATCGATCCTCAAACACTCCTCGGGGCCAGGTGGTCCCGTTCCGAAAGATGCCGGCGAGTAAAGCGACTCCACGGCCCTTCTTCTCGTCTCAACTTCCGAAAGTCGTCTCGCGATGGATCGAGTCCTCGAATACTTCACCTCCTTTTTTCCCCAAGCTTCCTCTCGATCGCCCTGGCTCCTTCGCGCGCCTCGTCGGCCGATCCGCACGTGTTCGCGGCGCGACGTTAACGTTGCGCGCGGTGAACGACGTTCATTGGTACGGGCATGGCCGAATGCGAGAAGGATCGCCGTCGGTCGTTCCGTCGGCGCGACAGAGGCGGATTCCGAGATTCGTCGTTTCTCGATGATCGAGCCGATTGGTAACTAATTTTAGCAGGAAGTAGGCCGAAAGTGGTTTAAGTGGGACAGAGGGGCTGGACTTAGTGGTAATTACCTGTGTGCGTTAAGATGAAAATATATTCACGCGGGGGTTGGTGGGGGGGAAACATTAATATTCCAACTTTCTTTCGTAGTTTGTAGAAAATTCGAAATGACGAGAATTCCCGACGGGGCCCGTATTTGTCGTTATCGACCCGCGCGACTTTTCATTACGCCGCGCTTATTAGTTATTCATACTACTCGCGCTCGATTGCTCGTGTTTCCACTCGTAAGCTCGAAACGCGCATCGTACGCTCGCTCTTTCTTCCTCGTTGTTGTCGTTCTTCTTCTTTTTTTTCCCCCCCATGTTACGTGCGCGCGGATGGTTACGGATTAATTATAATACGAGGAGCGAGGAGCGCGAACGAGAGAGGGAAAAGTCGAGGAATAAAAACGACGAGGAGGAAAGAAAGAAAAAAAAAAGAAAGGAATGAAAGAAAGAAAAGAAACGAGGTGCCGCGTTTCGTTCGTTCATTCATGCCGTCAACGTATGTGGCGGGGTGTGGCTCTCCGTCTTCCTTTTTTCAAGCGCGGCATCTTCGTTTTTAAACGGCTGATCGCAGACGGGTAACACGCGAAAAAGAGACCAAAAATAAAAAAAAAGAAGCAAACGATACGGAAATCCGCGGCAGGTTTTTTCGGCCGTATATACACTTCGCTTTTTCTAACGATACTATATTTCTTCTTGCGTCTGGTACACTCGCAACGCATCGCGAGCGATGACTCTAAACAAAGTTTCGCCGTCGAAGCGTGAAATCTTTCGGGAGAGAGAAAAGAACGAGTATCTTCGTACGTTTCGTTTTACGAGAAACAAAATATGCGAGAGCAGCACAGAATGAATTTTCAATTTTTCGACATACACGTACGATTGAGATTAGACGATAACTCGATGGGGAATCAAACGAGGAAGCGCACGGGGAAGAATGATCGAAGGAGGAAGTGGAAGAGGGAGAGGAAGAGGGACGAGCGAGACGAGAGAACCGCCAGGCTTCGCTTCGTGGGGGCCTTGACCTGACCTCGATCCTCGGGCGAGTTCACTCTCGCCGGCGTCGTCGAGAGGAAAGTGTTCCATTACCAGCCGCGCAACCGATCGTACCCGCGCCTCACCCGATGTACCATCGGACCACGGATTAGCGTTTTGGACCACGCTAACCGCGCGATCGTCCTCGCGTGCTCGTAATTTCGGTTCGGGTGTCACGCGAGACGTCGTCCACCGTGACACGGATCGACGAGCGTCGTTCGGTGAACACGAGCGCGCGGATTTATTCTAAATGCTACTCGACTCCGCGTCGTAAATTAAATAAAAAGAAAAGGAAGAAAGAGAGAAAAGAAGGAGTACGCAAAACGAAGCCCGTTACTACGGCCAGTAGAGAGAGGGGGGGCGGAGATAAAGTGAAAGTCTCGTGAGACGTAATATTAATGAATTCGACGCGTCGATCGCTGGGGCTTGAGTACAATTTTTCCGACGATATAAAATTTCTGATATTATTAATATTGCGCACAGGCACGCAATTGCAGCGATCGATCGTTCAATATCTCTATGAATATCTCGATATCTCTATGAAACATCTCAATATATCTATGCTACGAATATCTTTATGAATGGGAACGAGGTGTCGATAACGAGCGAGACCAATCGATCCTCTCCGCTCGTAATACACGATTCGCGAGCATCGTGCGTGCATTACCGCGTCCTTACGCGCCGGCGATAAGGGGCGCGCCACGGACGAAACCGCCGACGGACAGAAATCTAATAACGCGAGGTAAGAGGGATGACCGCGTAATTCGAGGTTACCGACGGTGATTCGTTTTACCATGTTCGGGTGTGAATCGCGGTGAAAGTCGCGCATCCGTCGTTCGTTCCCTCGTGCCGCGGTTACAGCTGCCGTCGGAAGCGACGTGCTCTTTGCGCCGTCCTCTCAATCCTCTTCCTCTTTCACCTCATCTTCCTCCTCGTGACTTTTTTTTCTTCTTTTCCCTCCTTTCTTTCCTTCCTCTCTTATTTTTCTAGGCGAAGAAGTCTTCGGGGTCATCGCGAGGCGCGGCCCGTCCTCTTCGAGGAGGTCTGGCGCGTTCCCAACTCGTACACACGGCGACGTCCGCGCGGACATTCCATGAAAAACCGTTAAACGTTCAGCGCGCGACAGGCTCGGGGAATACATTAATTTCAAAGACCATCGACGTGACCGTGCGTGCTCCCGTGGAATCGGCCGTTGCGGCCTTCTCCAGAAAACGACCTTAACCCGCGCCACGGCCGATCGTCGGCGGGATTAATTCGATGAATGGGAGGAATATCGGCGTTTCGGTAGGCGAGGTGGAAAAAAAGATGAAAAAATTGGTGAAAAAAAGAGAGATCGACCACGAGGCCACGGCCTGGGAATGCGGTGCCACGGGATACTTAACTGCGAATTACAGTTATCGAGAAAATTTGGGACTATTGTGAATTATGGAGGAGGTCCGCGGAGATTAGGCCGTAGCGCGTTTATTTCGGTCCGAGAATGTCAACTTACCGAGAGAGGAGGCCACGCGGGAGATGAATGAAATTTCGCGTTAGATGGAATCTCGGGTATGCCGTTGATAATTTGCATCGAGCGCGCGTCCCGCTCGATGGTACCCGGTAACGCGCATCTCGAAGGAAAGTAGCGAAGGCGTGAGATTCAAGTATACTTCTACGTGGCGGCTTATAATACCTGGTATTATATGCTACTGCTGAAAGGGAAATTACGCTCACCAGACGTTATCTAGTTGCTTCTAGAATCGCAGCTACGAATTTTCTCGCTTAAGGTAGCGATCGAAACTGATCTCGTCCGATCAACGTTACACGAAGGTGAAACGTTTGATTTCGAACGAATATAAAACCAGAATCGGAGATACCAGAGCTGCGCAAAACTCGACCCTAATTCATAATTCCATAACGCGCGTTAACTCCCCCGTCCGTCGGTAATCTTTTATTTTCCCACGGTACCGAAGAGTCGTACGGTGCTTCCACAATGCGTCTTCCCACATTAGTCTCGCCGAATGCCGGCGGTACGACACGTTTCAATGATACCGCGGCAAGCAAAGAACGAGTAATTTTCAAATGACCAGCGAAACTAGCCGTTCCTCGTCTCTCTTTCACCCATGGTCATGCTTACGCCGCGCAAATAAAGACCACGGCGTACGTTAACGAGCCGGCCGCTCTTACCGGAAACGCCTGGAGGAGGAATTCGCGTTTCAGGATCATTTCGAAATCCTTAATCGGCTGTCGAGTAGCGCCGCTGTGTCTCCTGCGAGCGGGAATCTCGACGACTCGATCGCGACGGATGAAAAGGGCATCAATGCGTGGGCAAAGCGTCTTCCTCCAATTTTTCCTCTCTACCTCTCTCCATCACCACGTTCTTCGCCGTGGTCATCGGTCCGGTCCGTGTGCCCGTGCCACACGGACAGGGCGGGTTTCTTGGGAGGTAACGCACCCGTGCTGTACACTCTCTCTCTCTCTCTCTCTCCCCGCATACACGTACACACACACGTACGAGCGTCGGGAGAGGAGAGAAGCGAGAAGAAGGACCGTGAGGCGCTCGATCGCGCGCGAGTGCGAGCGCGTCGAGGCAACAAGCCGACGCGAGTGAGACGCACACGACGACACAAACGGAACGGACGACCGCCTCGAGGAGAACCAATAGCTCGTATGGGTTGTAACCCAGCGGCAGGCGGGGGCCACCCGGTGGGGGCCATCAAAATTTCAAAAACGTACGCGGGCCCCTTTCGCGACGAGGATAAAAGGCAGCAATCGTGATTCTTTCGGGCAGTGTCGATACGATCGCCGCACTAGTTCGAGTAACAACGGTCCCGGTGTACGTTTAAGGGAGAGAGATCCTACGCGGTAGTTGTCGTGGCGAGAGATCGAGAGTTCTTCCTTTTTTTACTTTCCGAGGAGTTAATCAGTCGGGTTAATCTGGTGCCCCCAACTGCCGTCACCTTCGTTTCGACAAGTTTTTGAACGGGAATCATAAATCCGCCACGATGATGTTCAAGTACGTGATAATCGGTACGCTCCTGGTCGTGTCAGCCATCGCCGCACCAGCGGCCCAGGATCCCATTCATCAGCCCTCGATCCTGGAGGAGGCCCTCGACGTTTACGTCTCGTGCTCCGGCGAGGAGGATGTCACCGTGTGTCTCAAGATGAAGGCGCTGAGCTTCGTCGATCGGGCGGCCCGTTCGGCCGACATCGACGTCGTTGATGGATTCAAGATCGTGCAGACCGAGGAAGCTAAGAATAGGTAAGGATCAAGGAGACAGCCAGAGAGAGAGAGAGAGAGAGGAGATCGACGATACATCGTTTTTTTATCTCGAGGAGTATTACGCGAGACATGAAAGGAGTGAAAACGAAAACGTTGATCGCGACGCGTGATAACCCGGGAATGGCGTAATCCGCGTTAAACGAAAGTGCGTAGATTCCCCATCGATCGTTCGTTCACGTCGATTGCGTTCGCACGAGGTAGATAAAGAAAACCAGATCATCGGCGGGACGATACTCAAGTGCAAATTTTACTTTTCAGCCGTGCTGACAATGCGAGGTCTCTCAACGATATTGAAAGTACTCTGCCGACCGAGATCGAAGCCAAAGAGGCGGCAATCGATCAAGCTCTCGTAGACAGAACCGCCAAGTTCCTCTCCACTCACACCGTCGAGCTGAGCATCCCCGAGGAAGTGTCTCGCTCCTTCGACGAAGGTAAACCCCCGTTCTCTTCCATCACTTTAAAACCACTACCCGAAAAGATACAAGGTCTATCTCTCGCGTTACTACTCCTATTTGGCCCGAGACAGGACCTTGTCTCTCGTTCATTTAATTACGCTCTCGACGAGAGATCATTAACGATTCCTTGATCGTTTTCAGCGCGCGGAAAGAAGAAGAAAATCGTGAAATCTCTGCTGCCGATCCTCCTCCTCCTGAAACTGAAGGCGGCAGCTCTGATCCCCATCGCTCTCGGCGCGCTGGCCCTGATCGCCTTCAAGGCCCTCGTCATCGGCAAGATCGCCCTGATCGTCAGCTTGATCATCGGTCTCCAGAAGTTGCTCGCCCAGAAGCACCAGAGCTACGAGGTCGTCGCCCATCCCGTTCACAGTTACGGCCACGAGGAACATCACGATCATCACGGTTGGGCGAGATCAGCTGGCTCTGACCTCGCGTACAACGCGTACAAGCCCTCCGAATAGCTCAATCTCTCCCTCAACCTCTCTTCGTTTTAACACTCTACCTTCATTCGCCAAAGTGATCGCTCGAATTCCGGACGATCACGCCGAGGGTTGCGCGGCTCAACCCCCTCCCACGAGGACTATCCGAGTCACCCCACTGTGTTCAAACCAAGGAACTCGGCGCACGCAAACGGACTCTGACGGAACACGGTCGGTCCAAGGACTCGAGGATCTAATCGATTACTATTCGATAAGATTCAACCTTGACCGCATCACGCACGACCCGGACGATTTGACCTGGACTACAAATAACCAACGGACGATCATTTCGTTCGCCAAACGTAACCGATGATACGCCACTGACTCTGAATCGATCGTACGTGACGCGTGACTCAACGTGACGGGGCATAACTATGGACTGATTATCGACGATGGACGCGACGAGAGTTCGGCAACTCGACGTACGTACGTACGGACGGACGGACGGACGCACGCGTCCTATCGATCGGCCGATTTACGGGCAGCACACGATAAAGCCGTTGACGGTGATGAAAGGACGTTACGACGGGACGTGAAATCGCAAACGACAGTTTTTACGGGACAGAATTCTGTTAAGATTGAGTGAACGTTCGGAGTGGTAGTAAAGTCGCGCACCTTCGTACGCTCGTGCGGTAATCCTTTCAGGAGTCGACGCATCGTGGAGAATCTTCGATCGCTCGATAGGAGGACTAACTTCACGGATCGAGTGCGATCGGGCTCGTAGTCAAGTACCACGCACGGGGCCACCCAGTTCTAATCCAATGATTATTTATATATCGATCACCCCTCTGTCGGGTTCATCATGTAACTTATCGCATTATTTATAAATAAATCGTAATTTTATACAATATCAATGTCCACGACGTATAATGTCTTTCTCCCACGTATCCAACGGCGGTTTCTCCACCGTCGTGTTCCCACAAAAACGTGTTAATTACAGGTAATTGGCGTTAACAACGTCTACGCTTCTTCGATTCTACGTACCGGTGGGACTCGTCGACACAGTTACGTTACGCGACGCGACGTTTTCGCCGAACGTCCGTTATTATTCGCTGTTAATTTAATTCCACCTTTGCGGAAGACAACTGGAAAGCGGGCAACGCGAGAATTTGCGTCGCTGAGATTCGGTCTACGACCAACGGTTTCTCTTCGTCGCACCGTCATCGGCATCGTTGGGCGTCGCGCCCCTCCCTCCCTACGTCGTTTTGACAAAACAAACGGCGATTCGTCGTGGCGCCCTGTCCTTTGGGCGAACGAAAATTACTCTCCTCGGGTGCATCCGGTGTATCGGGCCGAACGAGATACAAACGAAATGTACTTTCGCTGCTCGTAGAATCCTTGGAGTGAAACCGATTGTTCTGTCGTGTGTGAACGCCCCCTTGACGCCTATATAGCTGGCTGATCGCAAACGTAAGATCAACAGTGTTGTCTCGGAACTCGGGCATATTTCTTCTTCCCGGAGCCAGTCGGTATTTCTCGTACGACTCTTTCGTTATCCACGTCCAATGCCCGAAGAAGCGATCTTTTCGTCGAACGTAGAGAAACGAGGGTGAAAGAAAAAAAGAGAAAGAATCGTGTTCGTCGAGTGCACGTCGAGCGTATAAAAGGGTGATACGATTATTAAATGACAGAAACGATGGACGTAACTTCGATAATGTTCTCTTGAAGTAATTCTTTTCTTTTTTTTTTGGTTGTTTCCTTTTTTTTCAAAAGCGATGCGATCCGGTTAATTATACATTATACATTCTCCTCTCGCGCGGCAAACTTTCCTCGCCTCGCAACTTATCCGCAACCTTATCAACTTTCTCTACGATCATCCTCGAGTTTATTTTCATCCGACCGCGTAACTTCGACGTCGGGTAATTGTAAAATGAAGCGCGAACTTCGCGGTTTGTACTTTCTCATCGTCGTTGCCACGGGTATCACCGCGATAATGGAGCCTAAGGAGGCGTCGGCCCTGAACAACGACGATCACGCGAACTTCAACGAGGCTCTCGGCACCTGCCTATCGAGGAAAGAGCACGGGACTCTCGAGTGCTTCAATCGCGGCGCCCTGAGTGCCCTCCAATCGTTGAATCAGGACGACGATTTGGAATTCGGTGAAGTGCATTTGGAAAGGGCCGACGGCTACGGCAGAGAACTCCTCGATTGGGATTACGATCCGAAGGACTTCGGTAACATCGTGAAAGCGGCCGCCAGGTTAATGGAACGTAGGAGCATGAAGTGGAATCTGGATAATTTGTATCCCGGTTTACAGCTTCGGGCTGGACCGATGTTAAATGGGAACGGTGTTTTGGAATTCGTCATCGACGAGAGAGTTGCCACTTACGGCGAGAGACAGGGAGGCACAGGTGAGTTCTCGCGAGTTAAGCGTGGTCGATCCGACGAGAGCACCGTTGGCCCATGAATTTTCACCTCGTCGTATTATCGATCTCGATGCAACGTCGAAGAAATTTTAAACGCTGCGATACACCGACGAACGTCGAGATCCTGAAATCGATAAAATTTCAAGAACGCCTACGGGAGAATAATTTCCGTATCGCGCGGCGGTACAGCGGAGAGTTCGAAAATTCGCGATTTTTTCATGCGCGTATCCGGCATACTCGCCTAAACTGCGATAAAATATTACGGTTCGGCGCGTCCTCCGTAAACGCGGATAAAGAGAGAAAAAAAAAAAAAAAAAAAAAACTGCGCCTCGGTTCAAGACAGTTACCCCGATAAATTGAACCTTCCGCGCCGGTTTACCATTGCCGCGTCAGCCTGGATACGAACCCGTCGCTCTTCGGGTTCGTATCTTTGCCGAAGCGGCGTTCGCCACATCCTGCTTTCGAGAACAACCTCCAGTAGGCAGCACGATCAAGGCCGACGATCATCGAAGATCCTTGAGCCGAGTTCCTCTTCGTTTTCAGGAAGGCACTTGACCAAACACCTGTTGCTACCCTTCCTGCTGGGATTCAAGTTCAATCTGGCCGCTCTGATTCCGCTGCTCTTTGGCCTGTTGCTACTGGTCACGAAGAAGGCATTGTTACTCACCAAGGTGGCTTTGTTCATAAGCGGCCTTCTTGGATGGAATTCGTTGTTCTCCACGGCGTCCGCTTCTTACCCGGAGAACGGTTTGAACGTGTTTCACTCTAATCGACCGGAAGTACCGATCGGTGGTCACTCCTACTACGATCACCATCAGTTCCCTCATCGACCTTACAAAGGAATTCAGAACGCGGATTTTGGTCACTACGGTCAGCACGTGATCAGGGAAGTAGTTAATATCTACGAGAACGAGGGGGACTTGGATGACAATAAACGAAGTGGGAAAAACTTCGCTTGGGTGAAAAGTAATCGAGACATTCCGTGATCGTCGATATTATTTTGGTTTCCCCGAAAGATATATTGGACAATTGTTATTTAGGCATAAATCTAAATCATGCACATCTCTGGATGTTCGGATCTCGAAACTTTTTTTTACCCTATGAAGTGTATTTCGTGTCGCTGATCACGAAATAATTATAGAATTTCTATTCTACTGAAAATTATTTCACAAGGAATGACGTGTGTTTGCTTGCTTTAGAAATAGTTTGGAGATCCAGAGATTCGCAGATGTGCATGATCTAGATTTGTTTCGTTATTTAATATTTTCTCGATATTCAAAGACTCGTTTCGCGAAAACATCGACGGAAACAATTATTCGTTCGAGAGATACTTGTAAAAATGATAGAATTATTGTTATTTAATTTCTTCGCGACATCCAAAGATGCGTCTCGCGAGAACCACCGACGAAATATATTATCCGTTCTAGAAATGCGTCTAAAAAAGAAATAACAATAATTCTATTAAACTTCTCGTCGATAACCAAAGACGTATCTAGCGCGACCACAAATGACAAGTATTATACGATCGTGAGATACTTCCTAAAATAATATAATTACTGTTATTTAATTTCCTCTCGACATCCAAAGACGCTTTTTGCGGCACCATAAACAAAAGAAGTATTATTACGTTAAGTATTATAAGAACTGTATGCGGATACTTGTGTACCGTTAAAATATTCACACGATACGCATCTACGCGGTCTATTATTTTTCCCTGACCGCCAAACAATTGTCGCGATTCCATTTTCAAAATCTCCCCCCCCCCCTCCTTCCCGTCCTTCCAACTCTCAACACGCCGCGAGCATTGTTCGCGAATCGAACTTTCGATCGGCGCGATTCCTTCCATCTCTTTCCGGTGTCAATGACTCCAGATCGCATCTCTCTACTCGACGATCCTCGATCCTTGAGAGTCGAGAATTCACTGTCGTTTTCACGCTGCCAGCCGTCGATCCCGCTCGCAAGGATCAACCTCGCGATTTCCGACGTTTTCACTCTGCGGCGGAAACATTAGTCTCACTCCATTATCGCGACGCCCTCTCTTTCCCGCCGTCTAACTGTATCTCGATTCTCTCCTCCCCTTCCCCGACGTACCTCTCCCGCCAGGTGGAGGAATCGAGCTAGCGCAAGGTACGTCCGGGAAATGCTTCTGATCGCGAAGAAAACATTACCGGGTATTCATGGTCCCGTGACGATGCGCGTACCGCCACGTGCTCGTAACTCCCTGTGTCCAGTGTAACAATCAAGGTGAGCATGTATTACAGCGAAGACAGTCAGCCATAAAAGTTTTACGTTTTTCCGCGCGTCGGTTCCGTGGATCCTTTAATCGTTGGAAAATAAATTCGAAAGAAGAGCGGTGTCTCTGTGAAATCAATTACGAATAATAATAGGTTTTCTCACATGTTACTCGACGTATGAAACGAATGTGTTAGTTTAAAAAATAAGAGCAAGTCGCCACGTAAAGGTTTCGGTGAACTGAAAATTTGTAATCGAAATACCAGAGGACTTTACGAGAAAAAAAACATTCATTCTTTGCACTTTTACGGCTGTTTACTGCTCTTCTAGTAAAGTTTCGAGATAAACGTACCACGCGGCTTTGTCTTCGGAGTAACGACGCCATTCGGTAATGACCGCGTACCCGCCTTTGTATTACCCGTTAAACCGAAGAATCGTAACTTTACCTTTGTCTTCAACGCGGACGGCGCTGGGCACAACGAAGAAACGTGTTCGTGGGTCCCGAACAACGTCCTAGATTTAAAAGAAATCCGTGAAATAAAGCGACGTTAATCACCTTGGGCAGTTGGAATCAAATTCGTACCTAAAGTAATTGCTCGAGTCATTTTCTAAATGTGGCACGTCACGGATCGTAATCCGTGCCACATTAACAATGTTTCCGGTAGCAATTAATTTATGTCGCGATCGCCGAAACTTCTCGCGTCGCGTCCCGCGAAAGATAACAAATCTTCTTAAAAATCAAACAAGAGAAATAAAACGTAGGACACTTGCCAAGGTACTGCGAGCCAAACGAATTGAATTACATTAAAACTAAACTTCACCACGGATCCGAGAATATCTCCGATGTACTCGTTTTCCTCTTCCGCGTTCGAGCCGCAAAAAAGATAATCTTTGATAATTCCCGCGTAAGTGCTCCATTTCAAGAACAGTTACCCCGGTATCTAAAATAAAGAAGCACGACTATTAATAAAAAAAAAAAGCCGGATAAACGGAGGAAACTTTCTGCGTGGACTACCTGTTCCTCGTTAGAAGCGGCATTTAATTTGTATTTGCACGCTCTTCCGCGAGGTTTTCGGCTTCGGTTGGCAAGAGGGTCAGGGGGGATACTTATTTACGGGGCTGTACGGCATTGTTTTGGTTCAGGAGTCCCTCCTCCCAAAAGGAGGCGTTAAACAGCGCGTGGATCAGGTGTTAGTCGGGTATCGTGAGGACATAAAACTGCCGGACGATGGTAGGAGACCGTCGAATACCCTTATATAAGAGCTGCGAGCAGAAACTTGGAACTAGTTCGCACAATTTTCCGAGCGGACCGGATAGCGTACGATAGATTAGCGTAGATTAGCGCAAACGCGAGGATTTTCGTGGCTGCGGTGGCTGGTGGATAGCGATCGATAATAGAGGAGAGGAGTAGCGTGTGAAAAAATCTTGTCCACCGAAAATCGATTGAAAAAAAAAAACAAAAAAATGACGAGAACGCGCGCCACGATCGCCCTTCTCATCCTCCAATCGGTGCTCCTCGTGGATCTCGCGCTCGCGAGAAACGAGTATACGAAACTCTTCGAGAAATGCACCAACGAGAAGAACACGTTCGAGTGCCTGAAACAGAGATCCCTGGAAATTCTGGACACCGCTGTGCACGACGACTCCGTGTACGTGATCAACGATTACATCTCGATCAGCAGGGATCCCGCTGCAATGGGTAGGAGCAGCGATCGATCGTACGGGAGCAAGAACGACACGAAAATGACGCTGGACGAGAAACTCGATAATAAGTTCTACGAGTATTTATCTTCTCGGAGCGTCAAGCTTACTATACCCGGAGACACTTTCCAAGGTACTGCAAATCAATTTATTTTATCGGTGGTTTATTATTAGAGGATATCTATTATCTTGCGATATTATTCTTTTTTAATCTCATATTCGTCGTTGGATTTCACGCAATTATATATAAATCGCAGCAGCGTCGTCTTACGCGTACGTCAATTTAATATAGAATGTCATGATTAAACGAAACGTTACCTTTTGTTGCAGGTCGAAAAAGGAAGAACAAAGGATACGGAGGAATACTCGTGGCCGCTCTCGCTGTAGGAGGTACTGTTCGAATCAGTTGAGATTCTAAACATTGTACCATTACGAAATCGTTACTTAACTAATTACTTTTTCAGCTATGATGGCTCAGCTGGCATATGGAAAAATTGCGTTCATCGCCGGAACGGCACTCCTGACGGCAAAAATAGCGTTGGTTTTGAGCGCCATTATCGGATTGAAGAAACTGGTATCGGGCGGCGGCGGCGGTGGTGGCCACGAAGTTATCTACGCGACAGCGTCGGAACACCACGGTGGTGGCGGTGGGGGAGGATTCGGGGGTGGCTATGGAGGTGGCTGGCAGAGGGCCATCGATGGAATTCCTCCTGCCACTTGAACGATACGCTCCCTTTTTGTACGACGAAACTTCGTATAGTCTACGTTAATTTATTGTATTAAAGTTCTACCTGCGATCGTTGGAAATGAGACGATGTTTGGTATAACGTCACGTTCAAGCGACACGCGTAGATAAGTTTATTGTTAACGTGGTAATAATAAAATGCAAAAATGTCTATAATATCTTGTTGTGTGGTATCATCGGTATGGGAATTATTACGGTATTAAGAATATGTGATGTAATTCTTTAAGCACTTATTTACTCGTCGTCGCTACTTATTTATTTATTTATTTGTTCGCCGTTATACTTTACCAAAATGTTTGTCCCGTTTGATTTTACGTATACTTACCAAAGCGTTACAGTTAACGAAATATACATATAGTTTACGAGGATATAGTAATTTGTAGTTAAACCTTGTACATTGTGTAAAAATGATGAATATATAATAAATGTGATGAAAACAATTGAGTTTCTTTCTGTCCGATGACAAAGGGTCGTTGAACTTTTGCAAAATTATAGGTGTGATGGATACTAATTTAACCGTAACGTATTTGAAAAATTAAAAACTTTATTTGTACAACGATGGTTAACTTAACCTGTTTGGTTTCCCGAGTAGCCTTTTTATTATATTACAATATTGAACATTGGTACCATGTTTGAAATAACCTTTCATACGTATCTTTGTACTTTAAACTTGAAACAAATCTAGATCATGCACGTCTCCGAATCTCCGGATCTCCAAACTATTTCTAAAGCAAGCAAACACACGTGATTCCATGTGAAATAATTTTCAGTAGAATAGAAATTCTATAATTATTTCGTAATCAATGACCCGAAATGCACTTGACAGAGTAAAAAAAAGTTTGGAGATCCGAAGATCCAGAGATGTGCATGATCTAGATTTAAGCCTTAAACTTTATTAATATTTTTAAATCATGTATATCAATAATTTTCTATCGACGTGTTTTTCTTCTTCTTCGGTGCCCGTAACCGCTCTCGTCAAAACCACCGTGATGATCGTAATCGTAGCTGGTACTGTGCGACTGCGCGTAACTATAATGCGGATGTTTAATTATCTCGTACGACACTTTGTCATGGTTGCCTGAAACAAAACAGCGTCAGTTTCACATGGTTCGATTTTCCATTTATATAATTATTCGCAATTCTCGTGCTCGAAACAAGTGTTTCAGGTGAGTTGGTTGAAGATAATTTTACACCAGATATATATATATGCAAAATTTGTGGAGAATGAAAATTACTCTTTTAGATCACGCGTAGATTTCGAAATGTGCCGTTCACACTTTTTATATTTATATTAAATTTCCCAAATTATAATGATTAACATCATTAAAGTTATTTCAGAAGCCATTAAAGCCAATAATGCAATTCAAATGCAGAAGCAAGTGCTTAATGATAACGGTAAATTATTTAGCGCCCTCTCATCGTTAAAGTAAAAGTTAAAGTCAAAGAAATCAGTAATTATTATTTCACCAAGTTTCTCCACTTTTTGTTTCATGGATTTAATCAATTTGGCAAGTGAGCGGCACAAATGCAAGTATACCCACCAGATTTCTTTAACAGCGCAGCAATTCCAACCGCCAAGGCGACTTTAGCAGCGACCAAAGCTTTCGCTGCCAACGCAGCGATCACGTGCATTGCGATGTACACCATCGTTGCTTTCGATGCTCCAATAAAGTACACGAGTAAGTTTTTGTATCCCCCTTTACCCCCCTTCCTCCTTTTGCGGCCGGTGACTGGTAAAAAATCAAAAAAATTAATTGCACGTTCATCAAGAAACTTGTCGTAACGTTATCGCTACTGGAACGGCAAACGTTAACGCGTAAAAAAACAAATCCCTCGCGTAACACGCAGAAAGAAACCATTGTTATCCATGCGATAAAGAATCCCTCTCCTCCAGAAAAAAAAACCTTTACAATGTTCGCGCGATGAAACAAAAAGATTGCTAATTTATAGTTATCGTACGTGTAATTATATAATTAAGAGCTCCACATTTTCGCGTGTACGATGATTCCCACGACACACTGTTCCACGTTTCCCAGGATAATCATCGCTACGTTTTCCGCGAAACTCCGTCTAATAACGTACGAATACAAGATTCGCGGCTTCATCGACGAACATTTCGGCACCAAATCCTCTCACGGAGGAAATCCGAGGTTGACCGTGAATCCACGTTTCCAATCGTCCATAGCACAATTTCATCCGTCACTGATCTTACCGCGCGCGATGCTCACCTTCGTCGACATCGTCGATCTCGTCGGCGTCGCTCTTTAAAAATCCATCGTCCTCGAGTCTCCTGGACGCCCGTCGTCGCTCCCCGGTGGGATTAATCGACGATTCGGCGCGAGCCGTCTCGTTGATCGCGCACGCGGTCGAACTTCCATTCTTCGTGCAATCGACGCCGATCGACGTCTCTCGCGGAATAATCTCGGGCGCGAGGATACGCGCGCAGGTGGAGACGGAGGCACACAGTGCCAGAACAACGAAGAGCGGTCGAAGCATGTTCGACCAGAACTGGCCGTTCGCAGGGGTCGTCATTTTTATAGAGGCAATCGCAATTAGACGCAATGGTATCACGAACTGCTGTTACGCCATACAGAGCGTGAATACCATGGTAAACACGCGGGCGACGCGTAAAATTATTCTCCCCGTTGCACGTTACTTCCGTGTCTTTTATCATCGAGCGACGTCTTTATGCGGCACGGCGTTGTACGGATAAGCGAGCGGTGCGTGCAGGTAAAAGAAGAAGAAAAAAAAAAACACCGTGCGTTCTATGAGCTAGCGAGTAGCTAGCGTTCAACGAAATATATGGCCCACGATGTACGGTTAGAAGGATACGATTATAGCCGTTGACCGCGGTTAATTGTACGAGATGACGATCATCGAGCGTGGAGCGCAGCCAGTCGTACGTTGCGTCGAAAGGAAAAGGAACCGGGCCAATTGGAATCCAACAGAACATACTAATCATTCGCGATGAGACGGGGGGCGGGGTGGTAAAGTGTCCGCGATAAGGTTCAGGATAAATCGTTTTGCGGAAGAAATGGAGCGTGGGGTTTAATGCACGTGAATCAGCGGCCGATGTATCGAGAAATCGTTTCGATCGGAACGGTGGAGCGGGGAAGTAGAGATTTCAATTATTTATCGTACCTAGCGAATCAATGGACAACGGCCGGCTAAACCGAAGATGCGCTCGTGCTCCATTGCTCCGCCTCCCACAATTTCTCGTACGCTGAGAAGTAGAGAATAAGGTCTAAAAAGCCTGTGTCTTTTCCATCGGCGAGTGTTTTGTGTGCCACTGGGCCGATCGCGCATCCTCGATTCGTTACCCCGGAGTATGCAGAGTTACAGTCGCGTCGTCGATGGTTTGCCAGTTCCGTGCATCCGACGAGTAGCCGGAAGAATGCTGTTACCGTGGTTTGCCTCGGAAGCTTATCTTCTAGCTCGGGGTGACGTTTGGAGGAGCTCGAAGTTGAACTTTTTGAAATTTCTTTATTTATTCTATCGCTTTACGAGTATTCGTTGGATACCGTAAACGTACTTTTTGCGGTACAACTATTAGAGACAAAAAGACTGATTCAAGGTAAAGAATGATCATTAAATAAGCGTAAAGATGATTATTAACCCGGTTCGTGAAATTAAAAGTTTAAGCTGTTGAGATTTTTCAATTTATCCTTTGACGTCACGAGTATTTATTGGATACCATAAAGTACTTTTGCGATAGAACTATTAGATACGAAAAGATTAACTCGAGAAGAAAAACGATTATTAAATAAGAGGCAAAATAATGATTAACGCGATTCGCGAAGTTAAAAGGTAAACACGAGATCATAAATTTCCTTTCTTCGAGTCACGGTAACGAGGTAGGTCGAAACCTTATTCGCGAGGATCTCCGTGCAGTCACAGCCACCTGTTGCGGATCGCTGACCTGAATCTAATAGCAGGGAGAAACGTCGGCGTCTTATCGAAAATATCTCTTGAGAAAATCTCATCCCTTTTAACAGTTTTCAACCCGTCCCCTCGTTTGTACTATACCGGAAACATTTTGACGCGTTTTGTTAGATCTTCCAACTTCGCGCTCCTCACGATTATTACAATAGAAATCCTCTTCCGCGATTTAGCGTATTTACCTTTGAACGCGCGAAGCAGGTAAACCGAAAGATTCGCAGATTAATCCACCTAAATCTAAAAACCGCGTACGCGCGAGTACGCGGCGTGACCTTATCGCGTCGCGTTAATAAACGCGAGAAAGTTCTGTCGCGAGACGGAATCCTTACATTTTCGCGCGCAAAAACACCGACGAGGCGCGAACGCCTCTATCCGATCCCGAATCGCTCGCATCGTTAAGATTTCCTGCCGATCTCGGCGGGCGAAATATAATTTATCCGCGGCGCGATTAATCGACCGGCGAAGCTCGCTGACTCACTACGCCGGGAACTGAGTCATTAACGCGACCGAGTAATTCGTTTTTAACGCGACTCAGCCGGTACATTGTTTACCGTGGAATCCGTTTCTCCGGCCGTTCCGTGAGAATTCGACTGAGCGGCCAGAATGTGGCACGGGCGCTTAATATTGTTAAACTCTATCCGTAGCGGCGGGATAATCGCGAAGTAGGTAACGCAACGTGGATGCATCGTTACCCGTTGTCGCATTAGAGATGCGTTAACCTCGATCGAGCGTGCCGGGTCTACAGCGTGCTCCATTCCGTTCGTAACGTACCGTGACGTGGAACAGAGATTGGCACAGTGACATATTCCGTTCGACGAGTACTGGTTTTCTAAAAACGATCGATAAGAAATTCCTTTTCTACCTTCCAGGTTTAATTTATGGAATTTCGTATCGAGGGGTTACTTTGTCCCAATCCAAGTTTCCGTCCGCGCTTTATTCGCAACGTCGTTACCTGGCTAGTCTTAACGATCGTTCGCTTTATCGAAATTAATCGGTGGATGCGATAACGATCCTTTTACTCTGCCGAGAGTAAGAGAAGGTGAGAAATTACACGCAAGCGAGAAAACCGTGCGATACGTCGATAATCCTCGCGCGCCTCACAATGTGGCAGAAATTTTCACTTACAGCTTTCGTTACGGTATTTACATATCAAAGCGACGTAACGTATTACGCCGATCAATCAAGCGTTTCGCAAATTGAACGCCGCAGACGCGAGGGAGAAAATTACAGATTCACTGGTATCGTGTCCGCTTTAACCGCTCGATTACCGTGCAGCGTACGATGGTTCCCGCGCCTCCGAATCACTATTTCGCAAACCTGTTTTACGCAAAACCCGATATCCTCGAATATCTCGAACTTCACCCTCGCGATGGCTCGAACTCGCTGGGATCGAGAGGACTCAGCCTCTCGATAAACCTCCAACCATACAAAATCCACGAACGATCGAATCTAGATCCTACGTGTACCCAGGGAAATCGCTTCGCCACCCCACGTAAATCCCAAAGCTAGACGGGAAGGACGCGAATCGTCCGCGACCTAAAACTAGTTCCGAGATGCTTTTGCGGTATCTCCGAGGGTCAGGTAGGTCACGGTGCCAGGCACCTCCAATAGGATAGTTCCTTCTGCATCGTTCTCCCCCCTCCCGTTCGCTATCCACCTACCCACCTCTCTCTCTCTCCCCTTCACCCCGCCGAAGATGAATCTCCGTCGCGTTACACGTACACGCGCGCGAGAGAGTCGAATTACGCTCTTACCAGGCCGCGAGAGATAGCGAAATTTAATGAACGAGTCGTACCGATGGTTACCGATGCCTCGATCTGGTGGCTTCAGTGGGTCTCTGTGTCAGAAAGGGTCACATGCTCGTCGTACCTACTACCAATCGCGAGAATCCCATGTGCTCCCCGACGCCGCGGCAGCTTCCCCGCGTCGTCGTCGTCTTCGTCGTCGGTTTGGCCCGTGGTGGCAGCTGTTTAAGCGCGAGGAGAAAGAAACGAAAGGTGGAAGAGGGACGGAGCGAGCGTGTACCCGAGTCGAGGGAAGAGCACGAACGCCCACCGGTGTGTACCGATGCTCTCTCGGTATCGCACACTTACACAGAGAGCAGCCCCATGAGCGTAAGATCGTCGAGGACGCCTAACACCGGCGCGCGTTCGCTGTGTTGGTACGTGGGAGAGAACAGCTCACCCCCTTTTGCCAAGGATGGCAATTCGCCTGGCTGCTGGGATGGTATATATCGCCGTCGAGACTTGGTCCTGACGCCAGTTCTCTCTAGTCGAGGATCCTGAAGCTCGTGGGTGCGCGTGTCTCTCGGTACGTCGTCTCCGTGCTACCAGGTTTACCGGGTAACGAGAGACGTTGGAAGGGTGGAGCGTAGAAGAGTTCTCTCGGTTTGGAAGTCGATTATCGTACGCGAACGGGCGGAGAGCTGACACCGGTTGACAACGAACCCAACAATGGATCTATTCAAGTGCGTGCTCGTCGCGTTGACGTTCAGTGGGATCGTCTGCGCGTCGTCCTCGACGGCGAGCGACGACGGTGGTTACATCGAGCGCGGTTACCGTGCACTCTATCGCGTTTACGAGGAGTGCGAGCATCGCAACGTCGCGGTATCGCCGTGCCTGAAGAAGAAGGCGATAGCGTTCTTCGAGAGGCTCGGCAGAATAGAGACTCTGCCGATCGCCGATAATCTCGAGCTGATAAGAACCGTCACGCCCGATGAGAATCCGAAGAGCACGGTCTCCGACTTGGAGATGACTCTCGGCAGGAATGCCGGTGGCAACAAGGACGAGATACTCAACGAGATTCTCTTCGATCGGGTCGCATCGCTTCTGAACAGCTTCAACGTGCAGATTCGATTGCCGAAGACGACTTCGGGCGAGCTGAAGAGAAGCATGGAGGAGGGACGCGGGAAGATGAAGAAGATGATGGGCATGATGATGATGGGAATGGCGATGAAGATGGCGGCTCTGGTGCCCATCGCCATGGGTGTCCTGTTCTTGCTCGCAGGAAAAGCTCTCATCATCAGCAAGATCGCGCTGGTGCTGTCTCTCATTATCGGGCTGAAGAAACTCCTGAGCCAGAAGCAGAGTCACGATCACGGTGGCTGGCAGCAAGGCGGCGGTGGCGGCGGTGGCTGGGACAGGAGCCTGAAGGCGGTCTTCGGGCCCACGGAGTCGACGGTCACGGAAGCAACGCGCGTCTACGCGCAAAATCTTGCCTATTCCGCGCGGCATCAGCACTGACGACGCACGGGTGGATAGGGGGAAACGACGCGCGGGGAAACGACGCCGGCTGTTATTCGGAGGCTCTTGCCAGGAATCATCTATAATTTCATCGTGGATCTTACTACGATTCTCTTAATTACATTCTTATCGAGATATTCGCGCGTAACAGTTTAGACGTTGAATCGGCACCGTAGTAATCGCGGAAATTTCGCAGTCTTCGTTCGAGGAAATAATTCGATTGCTCGCACTCGTGGATGATATATTTTCGATCGCACCTCGTTTCGCACGGATTGTCGGATCCTTCGAATTCAAATTAAAGAATTAACGTATTTCCGCGATGGTTCGATTGGTTCTTTGTTTATAGTTTTTATTGAAAATCATCGCGACACAGAGTTCAAGTTTCTCTCGCGGCAGGAAACACTCGTATCGTTACGCGCCGTTTGGTTCAAGAACAAACGAAAGATGTATATTACGCACGATTAGCGAGCAATGTTTTCTCGAAATAACGCGATTGCCGGAGTTATCGAACAGTACCGGTAGCGATGTTAGAAACGAAAAACAAAAAGACAAAAACCGCTATGACAGCTGTTACGCGACTCTCTTTTTCTATTCCCGTCCGCTGTCTGCCGGGAAGTAATTCGATAAGATGATTGGGATACCTGCGGCAATTTCCACGCACGCGAGAATCTAACGGCACCGTTGTCAAGTTTGCGCGTTAGCAATTGAAACGACTGACGGGGCAAAACCGACTGGAAATGTGGCGGGGTATCTGTTAAACCGAATTCACAGTCGTTTCCCGTCGCGTGACGTTTCTAACGTTTCGTAATATTAAGCTCGCACTGTTATTTATTGTCAAAACGTAAAGTATTTATTATCGCGACTCGTGCATTGAAGATGTTCATTCGCCGAGGCAGCGTACACATTTTTATTCTAGTAGAGACGGATGTCCGATAGAGTAAAAACGATAGAGTTAAACGACAGTTTAACGACGAGGCGTGGAAGACCAATTAGAGAATACCCGTTAAGATTTCACTAATACTACGATCATCCAGCGTTTATTACAGCAACGATAATATATTACATTCTTGAGAAGTAAAACGATTTTCTCAGCAATAACCCCGAGATATCGAATAGCTCCTCGATCCATTTACGTGTACTCGCAACGCGCCAAACGAACGAACTTAAAATGTTTAAAGAACCGCGCAATACCGCTGAACGGAACGCGCGAATTGCGAATTACGAATACGATCGTAAGCTTTGACGCGCGCGAGCGCGTCGGCGTTCTCCGTGGCGTAGACCGATAACGACGTTACAATAATTCCCATCGTTGAGAAATAAAATATGTCCGTCACGCTTCATGTCCGGTGCACATTCGTACGACCCCTGGGAATTCGCCGTCCTCGAGCACTAAGATAGTTCTCGTCAGTGCACTTTCAAGCCTAGAACCGCGGCGAAAAGGGCGAAGAAGAATCCCGCGAGTAGCGTGGTCCCTTTGAGAAGAATCAAGCCGCCTATCATCACCGGTATCAGAACGATAAATTTCATCTTGTACGCCATGAGTAGCGCCGCCATCATACGGTCCATTTTTCGTTTCCGTCCTCGTGGATGATCTGAAAACAATTTTAAAAAATCTTTCTGTAACGAGCTATCCGACGATCGTGACGGTTCCTCCGTCTCGTACGATTTTCACCGGCACGAAAGCGCGGGACTGTTTCAAACCAGACACATAGCTCATTCTTCTCTGTTTTCCAGTTCCACGGCATGCTATTATTATTCTAATATATAAGTTGTAGCACGAAGCATTTACCATAATCCGAATAAAGAATGTACTCTAATCTACATTACCTCGTTCTTCCAAGTAAGTCTTGGACAATGCCATTGAATCGTCCTGTGCCTGCACCTTCGCTTTATCCTCGACTCGGAGAAGCGACAGATTCTGCGACGCGATTTTATTGCTCGTTTCCCTGAGGGCTCTCCTCCCTACCGGATATCCTCTCTGACCCACCCGCTTCTCCTCCTCAGTCGACCTGGAGGGCCTCTCGAGGGCGCGAACCAGACAGCTCAGGGTTAACAGAATCGCGACTAGATTCACTCTCGACATCGTTATCTTCGCTCGCGCTCATCAATAAACGAGATAAGCAAAATCACGGCGACTAAACGGTCGCGGCAGCTTTGTCAACGGTCCTTTCCCGCGAATTCACGGACTCTCTCGTTACATCGTCGTCGATTACCCAGCTGCACCGAGACGAGTTCTCCCGGTCCCGGAGCACCCGTCCAACCACCCAAATCGCAAATACATTCGCGTTCCTCCAAAACGCGTTGTTCACCTCGTTTCGTGACTTTTGTCAGAACTGCCTTCTCGTTTCTCCCGACGACGTCCTCACCATCGTTTACTCGAGGCTCGATATTCTCTCGTATTTCACGCCAGGCTACTACGCGCGATAGATCGGTCGATCGATGTTGATCCGCGTGGAGACGCGCCGATTCGATAAATTCCGATCGAAACGTTAGACGTCGAGACGCTTCTAACGGCGAGGATCGACGGGACGGGCTGAACAGCGAACGACCGGGAACTAACTGATACGCTCTTGATTCCTCGACGACGAACCGTCAGGGGCCTGGGGGTACCACGCCGGGCACGCTTCAGTTACCGGGAAGATCGGCAGTCCGTGAAAAATAATCACCGACAGGCGAGCCGGCAATATATGCGTGCGGTAAGTACCGTGATCCAAATTGTTAGTACCGATATATGTGCCAGCCAGTACTGTTGAACGGTATAAATTGTTAGAGTCGACTCCCATGTATTGGCGATCGTCGTGGAGGAAACGATGCTTTTATACAATGTGATTAGGCGGTCTCGAGGTGGAGGGGCGGGGTTTGGGCGCCGCCGTATTCGAGGGTGGGATTCGCCGGGCTGAGGGGGAACTTAATAACGCACGGGGGACGTCTAATAACGTTTTGGGTGGATGATATTTCTTCTCGAGTTACGCTGCTTAGACATTCGGGCCGATGACAACTCGGCGATCGAGGATCTGGATTTGATTCGAGAGATCTTTTCACCGATCGATCGTACCGATTTTATAGGCAGTGGCTCGTGTTTGGTTGGATGGGTTTGAGAGAGTCTGATGATGAGATTGAAGCTGCGTCAGGGTTTTTCACAAAATAGAGACGGGAGAGAGGGAGAGAGAGAGAGAGAGAGAGAAAGAGTGAAAACGCATATCATTTTTCCGCTTGGCAATTGTACGTTATTATGAAATGACGAATATGCGAAGCACACGGAAATTGTATCGTAATGATAAATATTACTACTTCAAAAAATTATAGGTAAACATAACTTTGCGACGGTGACTCTTTGCCATCGGTTCACCCGCATTTTAGAAAAGCAAGTTTTTGTTTATGCATATTATATTGCCGTCGTCGAAAGCTATTGTTGTGCCTTATCGTGTTCACCGCAATATTATGCACTCCGAAACTTAGCACTAGGTTGCACGCATAGTTAATTGCTCCACATCTAATAACCTACCCCCATACGCACACTTTCTGAACTTTCTCCCTTGTTACGGATGGCAGTAAACAAATTTCACAAATAATAAACCCATATACGACAACGTAGAACCTCCACGCGCTAATTATTACCCGCTTGCCACGTTATCGTTTGAATCGTTAAAAACGATCAATGCGACTGATCCCGCGTCGACTACCGATGATTCCACAATTATTATATATTACAAGAAAAAAAAAATGTTTTCTAATCAATTTTGTTACAGAAAGTAAATTTTTATACGTTTATCTACATAAAAATGATCGACCCTGACGATTGATTCCGCATCGACCACCGATATTACCAAAATTATTAATACTTTAAAAACGATCTTTCTATGCTTTCTTTCTCGCAAATCGCAAAACATTTTTTTTTTAGGAAAGTGACGGACGTTCGTCGAATTACCGGAATCCTTCGCGTATGAAGCGAGGAACCCAGATATCGGTAGGCAGTTTTATTCATGTGCCACCTGCGAGCATTGTGCGGTTCTTCGAGGTAGGATAATTTCACTGCTTCCTCCGTGAACCTGAAACACGAATAATTACACGGGAAGTGAGAGGAAGGACGGAAGGGAAGATGCGAGAAAAAAGGACGGACAAAGTATATCTAGAATTGGTCGCGGCACGCTACGTCTGTTAAATCACCATCATTACGGTTTTCTGTGTGGTTACCGTTTCTCGTTTCGACGTTTGTTGTTCGACCATCGAGCACGGTTATAAATCATAATGGCGTTTAATCGAGTTTTTCGTTTTCGTCTTGCTATAATCACGGTGTTACCAAAAAAAAAAGAACGCGAATCGTACACATATAAATAAGTCCACTAGTTGCACACGTCTTCGAAGTATCCCACGGCACGCGATAAAAATTAATCGCGTGAAAAATTATGAATTAAAACTCACGGGCGCAGCCACGAACGCACCGAGTCATTAATAATTGTTCCGCGAACTGCTACATTTTATGGCGGCAATTCACGCTGGCGCGTCGTTATACCCGCGCGATCTCACGAGTGCGGTGTTTAATTAAAAAAAAAAAATTATATTTCGATTGAACCGAGCGATTCCACGAGAGTAATGAATATTAATTAGATTCTTGCGAGGGGAAGCGAATGTTACGGGCGGTTCGCAAACCCATGGCCCGGTCGTTAACGCACGCTGCTCCCCCCCCCCTCCTTGCCATCGTACGCGACAAAAGAAAAATTCTTTTCGTAGCAGGATGTCCGTAATAACGGGATAGAAAATCATTCGACCATTTCTTTTTTAATTCGCCGGACAAATTACTATCCTCTTCTCTGTCAACAATGAAAGAAGAGAACCGAGCCAATGTTGCCTCGCGTGTTGACCAGTGAGCGCTAAAAGCAGTCCTGCGACCGACGACACGCGTGAAATTGAGCAATAACGGTTGTACGTTAATTAAAATTTTCCCGTGCAACGGTCAATTTTCACCGTAGATATTAATTAAATTAATTCATGTCGAGTAAAAGCTGCGAAATGTTTGAATATGTCAACCGATGTTTTCCGAAAGCGCCGCGTTAATTATAATATCATCGTCGAGTGCGACGGTCCGTGGAAGTCTATTACGTTATTAAACTCAACGGGGGGGAAAAAAAAAAAAACCAAAAAAGATTTCCCTTTAGCGCCGATGAAACGCTCGCCCCTCGATACAAAGGCGAATAAAGGAACCATATACAGTCCTCTTTTTCTATTTTTTTTTTTTAACCAGTCGTCAGTGTTCGTTAATTGCACCATTTCTGGCTGTCAGCTTTCTACCGTAAGCAGGCCATAGATATAAACCCCCGCGAACCTCTCTCGGCCAGATTACTCGAGTGTGAAACGAACTAATAGTCTCGTTGCACACGATCGCGACGTCCCCTCTACGAAGGACAGCGTCGCCGTCAATGATGAAAAGAACGATCCGATTGTCCGGTTCGTAATTTTTCGAGGGACTCTCCCCCGTGGTGGAGAAAAGCAGGTGAGCACTGCGCCGTCCAATGATCGGAGAGAACAGAAGGAGGTGTACGGGGATGGCGGGCGAATCCTTCGTCACGCGTCAGTACCAAGTTAGATGATGGTCTCCTTCTCTAAACTTTTCACGAACCACAGGTATATAAACTAATGGTCCGGTCCGGGCGAATGTCAGTGGACATCTAATTTGCTAACGCGTCGCATGTCAACGGCGTGTCGTCCTGCTTGGTGTACTTGTTTTTTGGTCTATTTACCTCGCGTTGGGGTCTGAAGTCCTGAGACTGGTTTTCCGAACGAACAGCTCGAATTTTGTAATTATAAGATTCTCGTGTCGGTACGATGAGGATGTCATTACTTTGCGCGATGCTATTGTTACCTCTGCTCGTGGTAATGGAGACGCTGCAATCTACGACGGTCCAGGAACGTTTGAGGAGACAGCTGGACGACTCGAGGGATACCGTCGATTGGATCGGCGAAGGGATTTTAAATGCCGTCGACGCATTTTTCCCCGTTACCCAAACTACCGTGGAAGGTATATTGTTAACTATCGAGTGACATATTGTTAAATGAAATTTGTAAAATTCATTTTTTAATACGGTTTGACCACCTTGAAATTCTCCGTTCGTTCTTTCCGGGAAAGATACAAGGTCTAATTGTCGCGTAGTTGTACTTCATCCGAGACAAGATTTTTTCTCCTGATAGGAGAATCGATTAAACAAATCGATTATGAATCTTGATACGAATCGATCGTAATAGTTCGCCAGGGCACGATCTTTCGTTTCCACTTCTTGTTCCACCCTGATAAGGATCTACCGATCTTCGCAAAATTACAAACAACTTTCCAATTCGCGTACAACTCCGCGTCGTTAGACTTAGATAGCGACGATTTAAAGAATGTCTGTTTTAAGCGATGTTATAATTAATGGCGCAATACGAGAGAGGCGTTTAATTAACATAACGCGATGCTCGAACGTTCACGGCGCGTGCCTCCTCGGCGTAAAAACATAAGTGCTCTCTACTCCAGTTTACTTTATTACCTTGTTAGTTCTGTGATAGTGATTATTACAGATTCTCTCGAAACGTGACGCGAGAGCATCGTTTCCCGTACGTTCGTGCGTGTCCTTTTACGACCGTAAGATAAAATAAACGCAATGGTAAACAACTAAGACATTGTATCATCCAATTAGTTTCTAACGGTAGGCACGATAAAGATAAATTAATTTCACGCGATTCCGACCAAGTTTCTTTCAATAAAATCATGCCCAACGGACGATCGTATGCGAATCAGGAAGGCGAACGAATTTATGTTGTCTAATGCATTTCATCCGTTACAGCGCGCAACAAGAAGAAGCATAAACTAAACAAGTACCTCATCCCCCTGATCGTTGGATTCATGCTGATCAAGTCGATTCTGCTACCCATCGCATTGAAAACTTTGGCGATACTGAGCGGTAAAGCCGTGGTGCTCAGTGTGATGAGTCTAATCCTGGCGGCGATCGTCGGCCTCAAGAAAGTCGCTCAGAGCCAGTCGAGTAATTACAACGCCGGCGTCCACTCGAGCAAATACAGACGCCAGGACATGTTTGATTTCGTGAACGAAGTTGTCGACGGCGAACCGTACAAATTTTATAGAGAGCGACGTAGGAAGAAGTAAGGGCATATAGCGTTGATGAAAATGGGGCCATTTGACTGGTTCGGTCTCACGGTATCGAACTATACTCATGTCGGATGTTGAAACGTCGGTTGGCTGTTAGGTGATCATTTTCTCCGTTGCACGGAAATACAATGAATCGTGGATATGTTTTTTGTTATTTCCTTATGGGGAACAACTTCGTCGTGTACTATTTGTCAAATCCGTCATTAGATTTTCTTGTCGAAGTTCCTCGCGAGAAGCTTTCGTCGCGTTCGCGATATTTTTTCTGTCGTTCCGCGTTCGAAGTTATAATAACAATTATCGATTAATTAAATACTCCGACGCACTGTATTCCGATCTGAAGTGAACTGACTGCGGCGGCGGCGCTGCACGTTAAGGCATGCCATAGTTTGGGCTACTGTTTGTAAATACACGAATTTAAGCGATAGCTCTTTTGTACTTGCTACGGCAGTACATACATAATGTACGTTAAGACTGACGGGCCCGCGCGCAGTAGTTGGGGCCAGGTGGCGGGGTCCGATCGATCGTCGGGGTGGGCAGGCGAAGGGGTGGGCGAGACGTGATAATTTTGCACGTGTACGCGTCACTGTGACGCAAAATTGAATTGCAAATTTTGAAGATAGTTCATTTCCGAAAATTAAAATTTTTCAGGAAACACAAAAAACTGATTTTCTGCTGAACCATTTCACTTATTTTAACAATTCTTGATCTAAAATATGATGAAGAAAACGATGGTTAAAGTTTTTCGAGATGGGTCCTTTTCGAAATTTACGATTCAATTTTTCACATAAAAAAATATTTGTATCTTGCTCAAAAACATGTTAATAGAAACGATGTTTATTTTATTCTCCCCCTTCCCCCACTCCTCGTCTCAGCAGCTGAGAAGATAACAATTGTGTGGACTGTACAGACTAAACGAAAGAAAAATCGATTTAACGATGTTATTAGCGTCTTGTTTCCTGCTTTCTTATTATCGCGGATAAATAAGCCGCACTGTCTCCTCGATGAACGTGTTAATCGTACCAAACGATTATTTTCGTTCGAATTAGCGTCACCAGCGACCGCTAATTTTCCTTGTACACAAATCGATTGTTGATTGTCGAAACTCGGGGGGGAAAAAACAAGAAGTAAAACGTAGAAAGTGTTTCTCAAACGGTGGTAATCGTGCAAATTAAATCGCGTGGGTAGCACGGGAATTATTTTTAGATTCTTAGAATAACTCTTCCAACAATGCGTATAATTAATAGCTGTGACCCGATTTAACTTAAACCGGCGTTACGTAATTGCATCGCCTCCTCGGGAAGAGAAAGTACATTTCAAATTCCGAGAATTATGAATAACGTCACGAACTCGCGTAGCGGGTACCACCCGAACACCGATTCCCGTAGCTGGAGCCTAATCGTCGTATTAATAAACCGTCTTGGGTTTAATCGGGGTATTAATAAACCGTCTTGGGTTTAATCGGGGTATTAATAAACCGTCTTGGGTTTAATCGTCGTATTAATAAACTATCTCGGGAATATCGTGGTTATCACGAGTAATCCGAAACTCCTACCGAACTGTCGAAATCGACAATGTCAAGGGCCATTTTGAATCTACGAGAAGAGATTTCAACTGTCTCGTTCGAAGGAAAATAATGTTTCGTAAGACGATGCGTACCAATCGAGAGAAAGTGGAAAAAAGAAAAGCCGGAGCGCTGTCGACCAGGCGAGATGGGAAAAGAAAAGAAAAATAACACTCGAATGGACCACGGCTATATAGGACAAACCTATTCGGGTTCGTTGATCCCACGATCCATTTGATTCTCCAAGACGCGTACGTTACTCCGAAAATTTCCTCGGCGTAAATGTCGCATCGAACGCATTCCCGCGAAAAATACGCGCAGACGCGCCAGATCGTATAATTAGAAAGAGAGAGAAAGAAAAAAAAACTAACTCGCGCGTAACAACTATCCCGAAACTTAAGTCACCGTCGAAAGCAGCGTGAGTAAACGCAAAAAAATTTCTCCATTTAACGCTTCGTATTAGCATTCTAGCCTCTTCCCCTCCCTTTCGTTCTCCCTGTAAACAGTCTCGCACCTCTCGCGATACTTTTCATTTCTTGAATCGTCGGTCGTCCGATTCCCGCGCACGGGGGCGTGCGTCGACGTGGGATTCGTCACGAGCCTGGATCGCCGACCGGATTCCATTGGAATACTCATGGTAATCGGAAGTAACCGTCCGAGAAGGCGGGCGTAACCTAGAAAATTAATCGCGAAAATCCACTCTGCTCCGAAGCCGGATACCGTTAACGGAGAGATGACGAAGTTCCGCGCGACTGTTAAATATTTAAACAGACCCACCAAGAGACAATGGAGCACCTCCCGCGAATAAGGCAGCGCCACACTCTCGACACCGTTGTCATTCGAAAAATGACCTCAATGAAGTATCCTCATTGTGCCATATTTCTTTATCGCCTGGCGTTAACATTCATCAAATTTCAATTGTTGATTGTTTTTCGTTCAACCCGCGCCATAGGAATTTTCACTATATTCAGAATTGTTCGTTAAATTCACGGGAAGACAAACTTTATCTATGTCAAATAATAAAAATTCATAAATGAGTATGAAACTTCAAGGCGTTAATTAAATACTTCATTTTTCGTTAAAAGACAACCGAATAACCAAATGCATCCTATCGAACGCAAAGTCATCGATATCTCGAAGAGCTTAGATAGAAAACGTTGAAGTCGAAGGTGACGCAACTCTTCCGAGTTATGGCCCCTTTTCCAACCTGGCGACCCAATAAACGATCCACCCCACTTAAAAAAAATGGGACTGAAATATTTAAGGGGCACTCGGATCGACCAATTTCCATCGTCGATCAATCGAGAGACAACGCAGCGGGATAAGGATGAAACTTAAAACATTAGATGATTAGGAGAAACCATCCCGGCGCAGCGCGTTATATCAGAAAACCCGTTGAAGATGTAATCCTAAGATTCAGGCGTTAGCCGTGACCGTGTCTGTGGGTCAAGGTGAACGAGCTCGATGCACGTGGACATACCTGAATGCACCCGGGCCCCGGTCTACGAGGGTTTTTTGACTATAACTCCCGAAGGTAGGTGGTACACCACGAATTCCAGGCGTGATTAAGGTAAATTATATCTCGAACGAAAGCGTCGTTAGAATACACACCGAGAGCCGTCCAACTCGTTTCCCCGTAGAGAACAGGAATTATTATCGACGGCCGACCGCAATAGGTATACGACTATCGGCTCTTTCGAAGCAATGGAGTACGCGTCAAGTGCGTGTACGAGACCAGCTCGTAAACGCGAATGCAATTCCGAAGGACGTCGTTTGTCAGCGTGTAAAACTCGCGCGCGTCTGGCACGCACGATTCTACGTCCATTCTTTCCTCGGGTCATGAATACACCAGGAAGTTTCTATGACAAAGCTCTCGGAATATTAACCGAAACAAAGTCAGATGGGGGGAAAACGTCGTTCGAGCGGTTTAGCGTAAAATGAAAGAAAAAAAAAACCAAACCAGCCGATTTCCTTTACCAAATTTGTTTTATCTCCTTCGAAGGGTCATCGGATGATACTTCGAATAAAAACTCTCTCACGCTCCGCGAGACGGGCTTTGGGATGCAACGACCTCGGGATGCATCGTTGGGCCCACACCCGACGTTCCCCGACGCCGCCCCGGCGGCATCGGTACGTCGTTACCTCCCCTACTGACCCAAATTCTATTCCTCCGTATCGAAGATACGACCACCAATATCGGGTAAGAGCGTCTAGGCTAGGGTCCGCCCAGCTCCGACGCTATCGCCGACTCACGAAAGAGACGGACGGGGCGTTTGTTTAAAAAATTATCGAAGAAAGTTCTTCTTCCGGGAGGTGGACAACCGCGTTTGCCCCGCGATGACGAGTCCGTGACCGTGTGGTGTGCGTCGACCGTTTGTCGTTGCCGTCATACGCATCGTCGGTCAGAGTGGGGATATTTGGGGAGGGTCCCGCACGGTGCACACCTATAAAGATAGAAGCTACGGAGGGCCAGATCACACTTTGCTCCGAAAATTTTCCGACGATACGTCTCCCATCGCGTTCCCAGCCCCGTGCGGTTCTCTCTCTGGTTCGTTAAAGTTGCGAGTCGAAGGCAAACAGTCAAGGAAGATGAACGCATTGTTGGTACTCGGACTCCTCGTCGCTTCGGCGATCGCGGTGCCTACGAAGGACATCGGCGGAGTTCAGCTGAACAGGGATCTCGATTGCATCGAGGAGGAAAACTCGCTCTTCAGCTGCGTCTTCGCGAAGGCAGTCAGTACGCTCGACAGAGCTGCCAGATCGAGCGACATCGAACTTTTCGATGGCGTGAAATTCGTCCGGGAAACGCCGAGTGAGTTTTACTTTCGTCTACCGTTCCTAAATTTGTCATTCGCTCGAGAGCGAACGTTAAAAACCCGCGGTACATTTGAGTACGTTCGTTGTTTATGTTTCATCGTTTCTCTCGTTGTACGCGGAACGGGGTTAGAAATACGTTTACCTCGTTATCCGTAGTTCTGCTACTTATAATTAGAGTCTCGATTATTCGGAACGGGATTAGTAATACGTTTACCTCGTTATCCGTAGTTCTGCTACTTACAATTAGAGTCTCGATTATTTGGAACGGGATTAGAAATACGTTTACCTCGTTATCCGCAGTTCTGCTACTTATTATTAGAGTCTCAATTATATCGACGAATTTTCTTTCAGTGGAGCGCAGTGGAAAGAGTCTGAAGAGCGAGGCCGACATCATGAACGAGCTCCCCCACGACACGTCTGACAGAGCCATCAAGCTGGTCAGCATGCTCTACGAGTCAGCCCTGTCGTTCGCTAAGAGTCACAGCTTGAAATTGAGCATGCCAGAGGAGGGATCAATTTCTCGGGCTCTCGTCGAAGGTAACTTTCCATCTTTCGCTACGATAGAGGCATCGGTATTGCGTAATCGTTCCCTCCCTTTCTTGATTATGTCCGCGACGTACATCGCGCGTCACGGATCCAGCGACGTTACACCGGTATGAACGAATAAACTCTTCAACGAGCCTTTCACCTTCGCGATATCTATACGCGAGGAGGCAACCCGTTCCGGATAAACTCGTTCCTCCTGCAACGTCGATTCGCTTTCCTCTTGAAATCATAGCGCTACCGTTGAAAAATCGTTGACTCGGTATCGTTCACGTTAAACGTACCAAGTTCAATTTGTCGAGCCCCTCCGATACTCCGTCGCGGAATAAATCTCCTCGTATCAATCACGCGTCGATAGATTCGGAGAACTACGGATTTCTACGTACGGTCATTCTATGTTGAATGACGCGAGCAATAATGCCCAAAAGAAAGAATCATTTCCACACTCGCTCGTAACGCCCTTCGTTCGATCGATAATCCTAACATCATGGTTTCATTATCTCAGGCCGTGGAAAAATCAAGAAGATGGTGCTCCCCCTGATCGCCGCTGCTGGCGTCAAGCTCTTCGCACTGGTACCGATTCTCTTCGGAAGTCTCAGCCTGCTGGTTCTGAAAGCCCTGTTCGTCGGCAAAGCAGCGTTGCTGATCGCCGGCATCCTCGCTTTCCAAAAGCTCTTCAGCGGCAGCAGCGTGGGCAGTACCGCCGGCAATTTCTTCAGCAAGAACGCTCAACCGGCCGGCACATGGTTCGACGGCGCTAATCAGGGCTGGTCGGCTGGCGCTGCGTCCAGCGGTCAGACTCAAGGCTACTACAAGAGGAGCTTCGACGTCGCCGACGGAAAACTCGACGCTCACTCCATGGCGTATGCCGCACAAGCGCCGATCGTGAACGAGACCAACTGAGGGGAGGAAAGTTGACTCGACTTTTCGTGCCATCGCGTTACGAAGAGATCCAGGGAAAACTGGAAGCCATATCTCACGGATCCGTGGAATCTCGTGATTTCCGCGGGGCCCATTCTACACGACTGCTAGATTAGTATTTATACCTAACATTACGAGTAACTTATGGATTATATAAATTATTGAATAATTGTGTCGCTGAATAAATTATTCGTACATGAAACATACGTATTGCTTTCGACTATTATCACTCGCCTCGATAGTCCTACGATCCCTGATCTATAAGCGCGAGACCAGTCGATTTCTAATTTCGTGAAATCATCCACGAGTGACGTTTGACGTCGGGTGGATTAGCACGGCGCATAGAAAACCGTGGCACGCGATTAGCGTGACTAGCGAGAAATATCGACATCTTCGTCGCGACGCCTCGAACCGACGACGATACGTCTGGCTCATATGGGATTCCGATCGGATGTGGACATACCTACGCTTCATTTGCACTCCCACTCGTCATTCTCTTTCTCTTTTCTCGTTACACCTTTGCCCGTTATCGCTGTCTCCGTCGTCCGTTCCATTTCTCGCCTCCTCGTCGTGGCTTACTACCGAAAGATTCGGGACACAAGTTTTGCATGGCATACCGTGTCACGAACGGACACGGAAATCTAATTTTCGCCAGAAACTTATTACCGACTGCCATTACGCCGTTCGCTTTATCCGTGGGAACGATATGCACGCGCGAGTTAAGATAATTCCGATTCCTGAGGTTAGAAACGAGAAACGACTGTTGCCGTACCGATCTTTTTGTGGAATACGATTTTAGAAAATACAGTCTAACGGCGCTCCGCGTCGTTAGTACGCAACTGTTTTAGTCGACTATTTAGAACGATGGAGTTTAGACAATTACTCGATTATCAAAGTCCCCCGTTTTTATTACGATACACGTGTATTCATCAATCTACGCATACATCGATTATAACGAAGCGATACAAAAGCAATATTTTGTTCGCTTTTTGATTCCAAAATCTCTGACATCCACGCACGAACCAAGGTACTTCCAACGATTCCCAAAATCGAGTCAGATCCCCTCGACGCATCCGACTCAGCTCGAAAGTGATCGCGGGTAAAAGGAAAATGAGTTTCTATCGACGAGTACCCCGCAACGAAATTCCCCCCCGCGCTATGCAACGTGTCGCGCCTCGGGGAGAAGGCGAAATTAAAATTCTTGACACCGCGGTCCTTGCACGTTGCTTGCCAAATGGTTCAAACTGACCCCACCATCGATCGTGGCCCGACGTATAAAAGAAAAAATGCCCCGGGGGGCAAACAGTCAAAATCGTTTACTCGAGGCCGTGTGATACCGATTCGTCGCGATGAAGACAAAACTGATAGTCGTCCTGGCGCTGCACCTCGCGTTAATGGTCGCCGCTAAAGCCGAGAACGGCGATAGCTTGAAACAGATGGAAACGAAGCTGACGAGGGCCATGGACGATATAGCTGAGAGAGACAGCATAGCGATTTACGGCGACATGATCACGTTGGACAGGATCAACGTCGAGGAGACCGCGGAAGCTACGAGGTCGGCCGATGATCCGCTCGTGAGCAGAATCGAAAGGTTCCTGAGGACCAGGAAAATTGCGGTCCATCTGCCCAACGACGGATCTGCCGCTGACTTTTTCGGACGCGCCCTAGGAGAGAAAGAGATTGACGTGGAGCTTAAGGGTCTGACGAAAGGAGCCTCGGAAGGTGAGTTGACGTTGCAGAAGAGTCGTGACGTATATATTTGATATTACATGTTTCGATCACGATTGATGAATCGTTGAGAATGTCGAAGGAAAGATAGACAAATATCCATGGGCGAGTAAAAAAAGCTACGTTCGATAGGATTCGTAAATTTTTTAATTCGCTTCGTAAACGAAATGAGTAGAAACCAAAATGAGGAAATTTTATTGTTATAGATATAGATTATATAATAATAGAAAATAGTTGTATAAATATAGATTGTATAATGTTGCTAAAAAGGTACAACGATTTGAATCGCATCGTATCGTATAAATAATTTTCTCTCTGCTCGGTTGGCATTTATCGAAGGGAGCGTGCAATTTTGGGTACCAAGGTATACTCAAGAATATGTTGCCCTATAAAACGAATCGCGTAACGCGTTCTTCTCATATTCCTGTAAAAAAAGAGAGAGAGAGATATCTTAAAACAATCGAACTATGTCAACTAACTTCGCGTCCGACGATTAACATTCGAGTTCCTTAATCCTGCTCAAGGTCCCGATCCTGTATGAATAGATCATCCGACGTGCACGAACTTATAGTACCTCGCCTTTCTAAAGTCTCTCCAATGCGATCGAAGTAAGCCACGAGGCTCAAAAGAGATTGGACGAAAAGTGGGACTTCCGGTACCACGGTTTCCGATTGGCTTCGGTGACGACGACAAAACTGGTACCATTCTCGCGCCCCGTTCCTTTTACGAATCCAGTCTCGCGCTCTTTTTTCTTCGTCCGCACGAAGATTCCTATTCTTTGCCCGTCCCTCGTCCGAACGATATTTCGACGTACGAATATCGAAATATTTATAAATTCCAAAATAACGATCGCGACAACGTTTTTCGCGAAATGTCGCGTACACGAGGAATCGCGTGGGGGGGGGGGGGGGCGAGGGGAATAGGGAGAAAGCAACTATCGCGAAGCGTTTCGGGCATGAAAGGAAAGCCACGAAGACGACGCGTCCCACTTCCTTTGCATCCGCGAAAATGTTGATCGGAGAGGAAGGGTCTCGGGGGGTAAAGTGGGTCGCGGTTCGGTGGGATCGGTGGGATTCCGGGTTTCTGGGACGGCTACTGGGAGAGGACGCTGAAGGGGGACCTTGAACGAGAGTGCCACATGTCGAAGAAAGTAGACTTGGCGATAAGTGGCCGTTAGAACCTCCTAGAAACCCCTTCCAATATCCAAAACCGATCGATAATATAAGTTTCATTGGATCGACTCGGATTGGAATACAAACGTGGCCTTAATTCGTGGTACTACGAAATTCGGAAAATCGTCTCCAAAAAAAAAAATCAACCTGCGTCTCTCTCGCGGCATAAACTTTATTTATATTAGCTTCTACTTCCATCAATATTTCTAAAAATACCAAGAGACAAGGTCTTGTCTCGGGCCAAAAATAAGTACGCCAGAATTAGACCTTTCATCTTTTCCAACATCCCACAAAAAAAAGAAGAGTTTTCATGAATTTATCCGATCGCACCACTTTGAATTACTCCAGTTCGAATAATACGACATTACGTTCCACTGCGACGATCGCGATCGATCCTCCAGAGTTCCGAAATTTATCTTTACGTCCGTTTCCTCGCAGCTCGAACGAAACTGAAGAAAATCGTGCTGCCGATATTGCTTGCCTTAAAACTGAAGGCAATAATCGTCCTGCCGATCGTCATCACCTTGATCGGATTAATCGGCATCAAGGGTCTCGGCGCTGGACTGCTGTCCCTTCTGATTTCCGGAGCGGTCGCCCTGAAAGCCCTTTTAACGCCACCGCCGTCGTATCCCGCCAGAGTGTCCTACGGCATCGTCAAGCCGGAAATTCATCACGATCACTGGCACAGATCGCAGGAAGAGGTCAATCAGCCTTACAGGGGATGGGCGCCCGAATACAACCCCGATCAGTACCCTTACCAAGAGATCCCTTGATCGCCCGCCATCCCACATCCCCCACATCAGTTCATTCTATTTATTCATTCTATTTATTCGCCTTAATCAATAAAGAAGTCCTTGATTTTTTTTTATCCCGGCATTTGTCTCTACCTGCGCGCACTTTCACCGACAGATTTCGTCGATCTCCCTGGAACGGTGTACGAGCGCCTCGAGGGTCGCGCGAATACAAAATAATTAAATAAATAATGAGAAATCTATAATCACGAGGTAAAGCGGGTTACTCGTCGGAGAAGGCTAGCGACCTAAATACGTACCGGCGAGGGAGTGGGGAGAGAATGCGACGGGGAGGGAGAGGCTTGTACGAGAGAGAGAGGAGGAGGAGGAGGAGGGGGGGGGGGGGTAAAGGTGGGGGAGTAGGAAGAGGAAGGAAACGAGGTCACTGTTACGAGAAGGTAGGAAGCTGGCCGTGAACCTGATTGGTCCGTCCTGTTTCCCCCTCGAAAGATCCTCTCTATCAAGGTCAGTGTGTCGTTGCCTCCACGTGGATCCCCACTCCGATACCCTACCTCTTTTTCACCTGCCCCCGAGTGGGGAATAACGGGATCGGTTGTGATCGGGAGGAATGGAGAGGGCAAGGTGGCAGGGTATATACGGCCCGTTCGAGAGGACAGCACCGTCAAGCCACGAGAGGCCCGAGAACAGGAAACTTCGACGAGAGAATGACGATCGATCAATTTTATCCAATGGCGCTTTTTTTACTTTAGACCTTAGTATCGTATACCGAGAATGTATAATAATCTCTCTTTGATCGAATCTTTTTCGAAAATATTTCGAGTGGCTGGACGCGTCTTTGAGTAGAGCAACGCTAATCAATATGATTTCTAGTTATTTTAATTAGTCTAAGTACGATGAAATTGGACGAAATACGCGTGTTTTCGAATAATTCAATATTTCGAATTTTGTATCGTACGTCGATATAGTTTTTAAATTCCTAACACAATACTAAAGTACAAGGATTGAAAGCGTCATCGTTCGGATATTTCAGCCGAATTAAAATTTAAGTAACGGAAGTTAGATATCTCAGAATTAAATACTTTAGAAATTCTTCAAATTGTCGGTAAGAGAAGTTTCTTGGACTTGCCGTACGATGGAGATCGCGCGAAGAGAAATTCTTCGACAACCCAATATTCCCTTTGCATCAAGATTATATTCCGATATCGACATGATAGAACTAGATCGGTAATCTCGAACGATTTAAATTTATCGCAACTATTCGGAATCGTTCAACAACGTTCATAGCAAATCGCGTTCCGTTATCTTCGAAATCGACGCTTCAACGAAATGCATTCGTGGCACTCGAGGATCATTCCGTCTGACCCTGAGAAAAATGCGAAAGTATGAATGCATACGATACATTCGGAATGCATAACGGATGCATATACTCCAACCAACGGGGTTTGAACAGCCACTCGGCCAACGATCAGTATCGCGAGTTGTCGAAGCACTCCGCCTTTATTTTTTTTAAATTCCTATCGACGCTCGCGTGTCGTCGAAAAACTCGTTTGTAAACGCGCGCAAATATCGGGTTGCGCTAAAGGCGATAGGAATTCTTAATGAGAAGCATCTCATCAGCATGATCCAAAATGGTATGCACTTTGGGTACTTAAAGTTGCTTCATCCTTTTTAGCTATTCATCTCGGCGTACGGTTTGGTCCGTCGCTTCTGCGTTAACGCGCGTGCGCTTTAGACGCGGCGAGGTGCACTCGAGGAGCTCGAAATCCATGTAGAGCGCGAAAGAAAAATGATTCCGTTTCCACGTAAAACGCTGTGGAATTTCGATAAACGAGTACACGCTCGTAACCGTGCGTTATAATAAGCTACATCGTCGAGCCGCTCTTTCATTTCGCGGAACTGCGGTACTGTTTGTCGATACGCGACGATTCGTCCGTGAAAATTCGAGATACGACGTTTCCCAACCCGCGGAGCGAATCATCGTCGGGCGCGTTACGATTCCCAAGCATAGCGTCACTAATTTTCTGCTGTCGCGTATCCGCGGAATCGATATCCTCGAGAAAACGGTTTATCGCGGTCGCACCGCGAGACGCGTCGCGAGAATATTTTCCTCGCTTACCCTGACGCGAATCTCACGGGAATTCTCGCAAATTACCAGGTGAGCGCGACGAACTTTGCGAAGAGGAGGCGTCTCTCGAATTTTCCACCGATAATGGGCTAACCACCGGTGTTAAGTTCGAACACACGACGCTCGCGCCGTGCCATTATCCTAACCGTCACGAATATGTAATGCCGCGAATGGGATTGATAGATCGTGGAAAAAAAGAGGAGACTGGTAAAAAATTGCAGTCTGGGCCGCAGTGTGGCCCAATTGCGATGTAGGCGATGGACAGTCACGTAAAGGTGGGAGGATCGGTTAACGAAGAATCGTATTCTTCTCTCCGTTCCGCGTGCAACGGTGAAGGGGGGGGGGGGCAGAGAAACGTGACGCCGGATTCATTGATATCAACGCGTTCGGCGCAAAAACATCGACGAGGCACCGCTGCGAGATCAGGGCAAAACCTATCGCGAACGATCAGAATTTTCGCTTTCGCAATTTTGGAAGTGGGGCAGTTTCATTTCACCCGTTATACGTTTATTTCGTAGCATTCGGTGAGATTTACGATCGCGGGCGAAACGGAATTCATGGGAGAACGATCGAGTCGTAAAATGCGGATAGAGGCGATACTCGGTCCTGTTACGTATCAAATGTATACGACGAACTGTAACCGTATACGAGAAACAGTTATGAGAAATGGGAAATGGGAAGAGCGCCCATTCACGTTTCACTGGTGGTACAATTCATTTCGCGTCCGATGTCACGATCATAATTGGAAGTGTTTCGAGTATAATCGGACACGATCGATACAGCGAATTTTGCATAGGTACCCTCAGATCACAGCGATCCAGCGAAAGTTAAGTTAAGGCGAAATTTCGGCCAAATTAGCGATAGGTACTCCGATACTTTGAACTCTCGGTAACATTGGAATTTTGGCGAAAAGATTTAATAGAAACGACTATAAAACCGATAAACGCGACGTGTAATTGTTATTTCGGCGTTAATATTTGGGAGGAATTCTAAAAATGCAATCATGGCCGACATTTACCAGTAGCCGTCCGAATATACCTGACAGTTAAAAAACTAAAAAACACGATCGGTCCAACGAATTTTCCAGCGAAAAAAAGAAGTGAGGAAGATTCTGTCAAGTTAGCGATAGGTGCTCCGATACTTCGTACTCTCCGCGACATTGGAATCTTGGTCAAGAAATTTGATAGAAAGGACGAGAAAAGCGATAAAGTCTATGCGAAAATTTTTATTTCCGTTCTAATATTCAGGAGAAACTTGAAAAACGCGGTCATAGCCGACATTTTCGACTACCTGTCCGAGCACATACCCAATACTTAAAAAAAATTTCTACGATACCATTCGTACCGTGAAACGCCGCTACGGCCGTACAGCCGAGCCCGTCGAACGAACGTTCCTACGAATCTCGCATTCATCGCGGTTGATAGCGGCGAGCGTATCGCTACGCGTAGCGCTGATATTTTCTCGAGAACAGGAGCAAACGGAACGTTTCACCGGAGAACGTACGATTATTAACGAAAGGAAGGCGTTGCGGTAAAAGGAAGTAACTAGTCGCGAAATCGGTACTTGGAGAAGAAGGCTAATCCGTTCTCCGGCCGACACACCTGCCCCACACGGGCGCGGGAGCGCGTCGTCCCGCGATAGAGTTAAGGTAAATGGCATTCGTATGCACCTGCGCGCACCCGGGCGCGATCCTGGCGTGTGTGCAACGCGTCTCTGAGAAACAACGGAGCGACCATGGGATACGAGGGCACCCGTGAAAATTGGCCGCGCGCACTTTCTCGCCGACAGATCCGTCTGAAGCGCCGTCGTTCGAGCGTGGCGCGCGAAAATCCGATCTCCTCGCAGCTAAACTGGGCTAATTTAAAGTAGGACTCCGTCGCGTTTCGCTTGGCAGTTGGAAATCATCTATCTCCGACGATCGGAGATGAACAATTTTTCCCGATAACGCCGTTCGAGGGGACCGTTTTATTTTTAAGCGTTGCTCGCTCGTTGCCGTGGGATGTCATTCGTCGGTCGCCCCTTTTCGGTTTCGTCGTCGAAAACGAGAGTGGTCCCGCCGGATGGGTATGCGGAGACCGTGGGAGGAAGACGGCATATCGCTGACGATTCGAGTCGCCGTCGACGCGCCTCCGTTGTCCTCTATTGCGGAAATTATCGGGAAATCATGCTCGCTGGAATCGAATGTATGTCGGGAAATCGCGGAGGAATGATTATTTGATATCCGCGCAATGCGGAGATGAGGCTTGGGGATAAATGACGAGGCGTGTCGCTCGAGGATACAAGCGTGCAATTTGATTTTCACGAAGAAGACGGAGCTCGTAAATAAGAAAATTTCAATCGCGATGAAAACGAATTGTAACTTTCGACGAAGATCGAATGGTTTAGCGATTCGAGGAATAAGATTAATAGTTGTAGTCTAGACGCGTTGAAAATCAAACACGAACGGATGACAAATAAAGACGGATAGAGAGAGAGAGAGAGAGAGAGAGAAAAGGACGTCACGCGATAACGCACCGCGAAAGAGCGACGTCGGCCGATCGTCGTTCATTGAGGTGATCGGCCTTGTTCGTTGTCGTTGAGTCCTTCACGCCATCCTTTTTTTCCATCAAATTCGACAGAGATTCGAATTCTCCGCTCTATTTGACGCTCCCTCTCGCCGGCCTCTCCGAGCCGGGCAACGCTACGAGAAGGCCCCCTCGCTTCTGCCTCCTCTTCGGCGTCCGCAAAGAAGAGAGTACGTCGCCTCGGTGCTCTCATCTACGGAGAATGTATGGAACGGCCCGAAAGGCAAAAAGGAAAAAGGATTAACCGGTGACTCGCTCTATATATACTGCAACTATCCCAGGGTATGTCCAGTACACGGCACGCGTTTCGTCCGTCAGCTACGAGGTCCTTCGTTCACTCTCCGAGAGGATCTTCCCGAGAGGTAGAGAGCAGCAGGAGGGCAAGAAGGGAGAGAGAGAGAGAGAGAGAGAGAAGATTTCGGAAAGACAACGACTACCCGTCGAAAAAATCTCGCAAGGATGAAGCGCTTCGGTATCCTTCGTCATTCGTCGCTTCGACGCGTCCTTCTGCTCCTTCTACTCGTGGGATGTGCAAGCGCCGAGATCGAGAGACGCACCTCGAAGCAACTGATCGAGGACTCGTCGGACAATTTGGCTTCCACTCTGAGCAAGGATTGCGGGAAGTCTTACAGTGCCACGTGTCTCAAGCTGGACGCAGTGTCCTTTTTGGATAAGTTGTCCGAGCAGCAGGACGTGAACATCCTGCCGGGTGTATCCGTGATCAAGGAGAACGGCTCGGCGGACGTACCGGCGTCGGAAGTTGTCGCCAATCTGGCCAGAGATTTCCCGAACGACGTGGAGAAACGATTGGACGCTTATCTGGTACACAAGGTCGGAAGTTACCTGAACAGTCATTCGATATCGATCAAGCTGTTCGATCCCAGGACCTTCGAAGCGGCCAGGAACTTCAATGAAGAGACGCTCGCGCAATTTGGCTTCGGCGGAGGATCTGGCGTGGAAACCGGTGAGAGAATTTTATAATTGACAATTTTATTATTAAATCCTGACGAACTCCTCTACCCCGTCATTCCTTCGTATTTGTTTCCCCCGACGTAACGCTTATTAACAGAAAATTCTTTCGATTCAACCAGGACGCAAGAAGGACAAGGGCGGCGGCTACGGAGGATTGATGGCAGGTCTGATGATGATGAAAGGTACCCTCGGTGCCGTCGGTTTCGGCGCCATGGCCCTTCTCGCTGGCAAAGCCCTTATGACTGGTTTGATGGCCCTCATGTTGTCCGCCATCGTCGGATTGAAGTCCCTGGCCGGTGGCGGCGAGAAGAAAACGACCTACGAAATCGTCAGCAAACCCGTGTACTCGAGCTCTCACACTCACAGCTCCGAGGAGCATCACGGACACGGCGGAGGAGGCGGGGGAGGGGGATACGGACACTCGGGATACGGAAGATCGTTGGATACCGTTCACGATAAAATTCAGCAAGCCGTACTGAAGTATGGAAATGCGCGCGATCGTCGATCGATGCTACAGACCTAATCTATCTCGACGATCATTGAGAGCAAAGTATCTAGTGATACGCGAGGGAACCAGTAGCACGTCACTACCTCACCGAGTTCACTTCATTTTCCTTTTTCTTCGCCGCAACGATCCTCCACCGATCTCTTAACGCCCCCGTTCTTTTTCTCTCTCTCTCTCTCTCTCTCACTACTCTCTCTCGTTTTTCCTCACTCACCTCGTCGTCTCGCTTTCCTCTTGCATGCTCGTCCACCCTTCACTCTCCGTCCTCGTCGCCCACGTCTGGTCTCATTTCATTCAATACTGCGTTCTATCACCGTTACGATTAACTTATAGTTACTTAGGTATTTATTGCGTGCCGTGCGACACGTCGCGATCCGATCGGGATTCGTCGGTGAGCGTATGCGTACGTTTCTCTGCATATTTATTTCACTGTAAAGTTTTAATAAAGAATGTTTCTAAGAAATTGTAAGATACTCTTTCCTACCCTCCTTTTGAAAACATAGGCGAATAAGACGAGTACCTTGAATAATAAAATCCATCTACCAATGGTCAGTGGTATTGAAGAGCCGGAAGTGCAGGGTGTATTCAAAAAGTACCTGGGCTGGTGCTGTGAAAGCTGATCCAATGACGCTATTTGGGTTCCGTCGACGCCATTATGTAGCCTAAACTTTACCAAATCTACTATATAAATTTCAAAGCGTTATCTCTGTTCAGTAGCACACGATGGTAGTATTCGTGGACGGTGGTTTGACTCTCTTGTCAACGTGGACGCGAAATTCTGTGTGATATTTAAAACAGATATTTTTTTTTAATCTGGATCAGAATCGGCCATTTCGATGAGATCCTGAGATTCAACCGCATGCCGCTCAAGAAGCGAAATATCGACGCTTCACGCTCTCACCGACGAACAAAAAGAACAGCGTGCGGTTGCACATCAGAATCTGGCCGATTTTGATCCAGATTGTTTAATATATGTCGTCACCGGGGATGAGCCATGATGTTTTCAATATTTTGTTATAAATATCACACAGAATTGTGCGTCCACGATGGTAAAGGGGTCACGCTACTGTTTACGAATGCTGCCACCGTTTGCTACTGAACTTGTAAGGGATAACGCTTTGAAATTTGTACAGTAGATTAGTAAAAGGTTTAGGTTGCATAATGGCGTCGACGAAATACAGATAGCGTCATCGGTTCCGTTTTTACAACATCAATCCACGAACTTTTTGAATGCACCATGTAGAATCGTTTTGTTTTGTAACTTATAAAATTTTAATGTAGAACGCGAGGTTTTATATCCCTAAAACCCAGTGGTGAAAGAATTATTTTCTGAATATGACTATGACTAGCTAGTGGCAGAAGGGTTGCAGTATTAAAAACCTCGCTTTTTACCTATTTTCATTTTATATTTCGTTCTTATACTACCTTTCCCCATTGAAAAGGTAAAACGGACGTAAGCTGTCTACCGTGGGTGGGGGTGAGGTGAGCGTTGGATCGTGGGCTCTAATTCCAACAAATTACATTTTCTCTCCAGGTGTAGCAGAAGTGGGTGAAGTGATCTATCGCAGATTTTAGAAAAATGAATCGATATAGCCCGAACGAAGTTAAAAAGAACGCTTTGTAATGGAGGAAGTAGAATTTAAAAATAATGCTTTCGAATTAAATGTCCACGGGCTATTTACTATAAAATACGTATCGAAGAGAAAGTCTCTACGTAGGCGATAACAAAACGAGTATATCGCGATAGTGGTATTTTATTGTACTTTGGTCATCTTTTTTAACCACAAAGAGAACGTCTGAAGCTATCGCCGCGTATAATAAAATAAGGTCGGCCCCTTCGCGACGCCGTACGATAGACTACCTGAAAACACGTTGACCACCGTAGCATGCGTTACGATCATCTCTCAGGGGCCGATACGCGTTTCCTCGACATTAGACACGAGACCATTGAGCACGGTTTTTAAATACCGACCTGTAAAAAAGATTATGGTAGCGCACGAGTAAGACACGGTAAATTTAAAAAAGAAAAAAATTCTATAGTATTAATCACTGTGTTAATTCTATAGAATATATGATATATTCTACATAGAGTAATATTTATAGTATCCGTAAAATTGATTACCATGGAGTGCGAATAGGATACGACAAATTTTTACAAAAATAGAATTCTACAGAATTAATTATTATATTACAATTGCTTAGAATTTTATTTTTCTAGAAATTTACCGTATACTATTCGAGCGCAACGATAATCAATTTTACGGAATTCTACAGAAACATTTGTCCTACATACTCTTCCGCTTACAATCGTCTACTTCAAATCTCACATAACATTCTCCGACGAACATCACAATCTACAGAATTGATATGTCGATCCAATTCCACGGCATTCAGATTGCACCGTTAAATGCACCGCGACTACTTCGTTGCAACACGAGTAGCACGTGCGCCCTGAAAATTTTCAAATTTGCACGCTTTCGTCGAGCGTCAACCTTGAAATCCCAAACTGACGTTAAACGTTGTATCCGGTATCTGCGCCGTATTACGTGTACCACTGTGCCGAAGCTGATTCGCGGGTAGAACCGCGACCTCGTGGAACCAAGCCTTATCATTAAGTTATTTGTCTCCGCGGAGCGTAATGGCAATCGTGACGAGTACTTAGAAAAAATCTCGTGGATGACATAAATCTGGTTATATATAAACAATCTTGATGACCCGTAGATCAGTCTCTGTCAGCCGGTAACGCGTCCAGGATCGTTGTTCTCCTCGACCCATCGGCCTCATCGTATCGACCGACGTTAACTATCGCGAGTCCTCATGATACGCGAACTCTCGTTCATCGTCCTCGCGTTGCTACCAAACGCGATAATCGGCTTCGACGGCAATGGACTATCGGACGATTACAAGGCTCAATTCGAGCGGCACAAGGTCGTCACGCCGGAGAGGCGTATCTTCGACTTTCGACGGAACGGTATAAAGGTCGACATGAGAGTGATAACGGCGCCCAGGAACGAATCCACGGACGTCGACGACGGCTTTCCGGATTTTCCGGTGAGGGACCTTGGCCGCTGCATTATCGGTTTCTCGCTGGTCTGCGCGAAGAAGCGTTTCGGCAGGTTCTTGGACTCGATAAAGCAGCTGAACGAGATTTTCTTGTACGGACGGGACATCAAGCTCGTGAAGACGAGAGTGAACGCCGACCGTAGATTCGTAAACGAGAGCAACGATAACATCGAGCGCAGCGTCAACGATTTCTTCGACACTTTCGCACTGCGAATCACGTTACCGCGATGGAACGACAAACGGGAGAGAAATCAGATCGACGTTATGATGGACGAGACTGCTTTGTCCGAAGGTTGGTGAGAGAGGAATTGAATGATTGGAGTGATAATGGAGATGACTTTGGTGACACACGTGGTTTCTTGTAGGAAGGGGGAAGAAGGGCGGCGGCGGCGGCGGCGGTGGCGGTAAAGGCGGCGGAAAATGTTCGATGATGATGATGGCAGGCCTAATGGTGATGAAGATGAAGATAATGGGTAAATCGATATTCCAACTTTACGGAAAGAAATAGCTCAAGGTTCGTCCTTGCCCGAACGACTGTTTAATCGATTTTCCGTAAAAACAGGAATCGCGGCGATGAAGGGCATGATGATGGCGGGAATGTCCCTGATGCTGTCCACGGCGATGCTCATGTTCAAATTAATGAAAGGAGCGGGAGGAGGAGGAGGAGGAGGTGGGGATCCTTGGCCAGGCGGTGGTGGTGGTGGTGGTGGAGGGCCATGGCAAAGCGGTGGTGGTGGTGGACCGTGGCAAAGCGGCGGCGGTGGTGGTGGTGGACCGTGGCAAAGCGAGGGTGGCGGTGGTGGTGGGCCGTGGCAAAGCGAGGGTGGTGGTTGGCTGTGGTAACGCGTGATAGGCGAAGGTGATTAGTAATTAATACCATTAATTACTAATTACTATTCCCGAGACTCGTACGTCGGCTCTTACAAAATTACTCCACTTAGATTTCACGAAATAATCGTTTGTTCGGCAATCTCCATTTTTAGGACCAGTGAAAGAAATCGTTGTCGTTACGAAAAGCGCAGGCGGCGGAGGCGGTGGCGGCGGTAGCTGTTGCCCCCCACCATCCGATAGCTACGGCGCTCCACCACCGAGCAGCTACGGACCTCCACCATCGAGCAGCTACGGACCTCCGTCCGGCGGTGGCGGTGGATACGGCGGAGGCGGTGGAGGTGGTTACGGTGGGGGCGGAGGTGGAGGCGGCGGTTACGGCGGAGGTGGTTGGGGTCGTAGCTTCGGCAGAAGACTGATAATGGCAGGGTACGATGGGACGAATCGCACAGGACATCTCGATTCTACCGATCTCACGCCGATGATCGGTGAGTCCGTCTCCCACGTCGATCGCAACGATGATCGAAAGAACGACGGGAAGTCTAGCGTGAACGCCAACTTTGTATCCGCTAATTGGAGTACGATAAATGACAGCGATTCGAGAGGGAATGTTTACGTCGATGGACAGAATTCTGACAGCGAACCACTGTTACGATTGGATCCCACTGGATACGGTATCGATACGAATCCGTTAACTACGGGTCCGTCGAATTATGTCGTTAACGCGAATACCGGGGGTTTAAAGTCTCGCGAGTATGCCGATAGCGGTAACGCGCGAGTTGAAAATTCGTCCAACAGTGTTCCTCATATAACGAACATATTACAACCGAGTTTCATCGACGAGTGGCGCGCGAGCGAGGAGAACGTAAACCCTGTCAATGTATTACCATTAAATTTGAACATAAGGAGGAGCGTCGAGAAGGATAACAACGATTCGGAAATTCTGTCGGATTCGTCGCTTCAGGGGATTTAAGATCGCAACGATTACTCGAAATGGTACGTTTGTTGTAATTTGAAAATAAATCGTATGCCGAAAACACTAAACTGTCGTCGAGCTTTTTTCCTTTGTGTTTGTTAAAAATACCAGAAATATAAGAAATTATTGCTGGCCAATTCAACAATTCCAAAATGCTCCAATCGGACTTGAAATTGCAAGATCGCGCAAGTTCATACGTATTCTTGTGATTATCAAAAAACAATATTAATTCACCTTACCATTAAGACCACGTACGGTGGTGCGATCTACCGAAATACGAGACAAGCCTCTCGACAGGTAACTCTTAGCGTCTGCAGGTGTACCCGTGAATTCTGGCATTGAACCTCACTCTACCGAGGGAGTCCTTCACCTAGAGTACACCGTCGTCGCGTGCCGGAGGCCATCGACCGATATCCTCCTTCAAGTTCAGGGTCGCGAAAATAACCCCGTATCTTTCGATCCTGTAATTATTTATCACGCGGAAGCGAATGATATTTGGGGTCCGTAACGGTTCATGGCTGAACTCGTTGATACCGATTTCACCGAGTGAAATTTGCATAAACGTGCGAGCGCGGTCGCCCCTCGTAGCGTGTCTTTATTAACAAATTTATTCGAATTTAATTAAAGCTTAATTAACGACGCTCGTTGATTCCGCCGACGCGGATAAAAGTAACGCGTATCATCAGTTTTACCGTAAGACATATTATTAAATGCAGGACTTAAGAGAGCAAAATAAATAGGTTCCAGTAGTTTTAATTCGAACGTCCTCTTCGATTTTACGAGAAATTGGTTGATAACGATATGGTATAAATAACGTTAGAAATATGTAGAACCGAGCGTACCGTACGTAGATTCGTAATACATTGAGTTGGAAAATCGAAATATGTATGCCGTATAATTTCTAATGCATCGGGCAGAAACGTTTACCGACCAGGTTTCCTCGAAACAAGTTTCAACGGCCCTACCGTACAACAAAATACTTGCAAATAAGACCACCAACGTACACTCACACGCGCATCGTGCGGTTTGCTATGCGATAACCGTACAACGAAATTCCATTATGAATATGGATTTGAGTCTGGATATCGTATTTTTTTAAAGTCATCTCAAGAATTGATCCTACACAATAACCGACCTACATCGATGCGAACTACTTACTACTCATGACACGTAGCATTTTTGAAGGCGACACGATCCGTTTTGAGAGGAGTAACGGCAGACTGATTTTTTTCAGACTTGTCGTTCAAGAGACTAGCGTTTACGGTCAAAGTGTACGATTTTCTTTCAATACAAATTCAAGGATTCCAGCATTTAATAATCTGACGCATTAAAATTAATGTTAGCGTTAAGTTATCCAGATTTTGAGTTAATGTTTAGAATTTAATTCAATGGTTCTTAAGGTTAGAAAATAAAAGATTAAAATGTCTCGTTTACGTAGCGGTGGAAACTAATGGATCAAACGTTAAGTACGCACAAGTAACTATTAAATATTCTAATTATTAATTAAAATATACCTGTGCGTACTTTGTGTTTAAATCCTAAACATTCATCTAATAATCTGGATAACTCAACGCTAACTTTAATTTTATTTCTCAGGTTATTGAATATTGGAAACCTTGAAATTTTATTGAATAAAAATCGTGTCGAAGATCGACTATCGAACATTTGAATCATCAAGCTTTTAATCTCCGTCTTACCAATTACGTTAACAAGTTTTGTGAATTCGTGATGATCTCCAGTCGATGTAATCACTCCTCGATACTTTCAGGTTAATCCTCGTTGAGTAATCGCGGCTGGTCTAGGATTGACCGCGAAGAATGGGTACGGAGAGTAGAAGGATCAGGAAAATCGGTGAAAGTTTTCATGTCGGCGACAAAAAGTGGGCTTCCGCCATACCAGAAATAGGTATAACGTGCCACGCCGCGTTCGAGAATCAGTTCACTTTCCTACGCGAGTAGCATGCGCCTCTTTATTCGGCGTTAAGTTGACGCAACGCAAATTACCGAGCACCCACCGCGACGGGGAACGACAGGAGAAGAAAGACTAAGTACTACCATTGTACTTACACGGTACCGTACAATTACGGAAACGGCGCGGTACGGAGTGTGACCCAGGAATTTGCGTTTCATATTCCCCACACGCTACATTCCTCCGATTCTTCGTTGTATTCCATAACCCCACGGTGTTAATAGGAGAGGGATGCTGGTCGTTTGAATTTTTATTAAATATAAACGGTTAATTGTATCGTAAATTACAGCCCTCCCACCACGCCAGTACGTGGCGAATGTGTGTCGGAGCCATTTCCTCCCACGTTCGTTCCAGCGTCGCGGCGCAATTTGATCGACATTCCATTAACAGTACCAGCGAACTGAATGCGCGATCGAAATTTAATTGTTATCCGCGTTTAACTTAGGCGCGCCGTCGATCGTTCGAAATTTTTTTGCCCACCCAATATGTATCGTGTCCCAGTTGCTTGGTTCACTTCGAGCACGTGCAAACCAGTTCCGATGCAATGCGTCGGTACGAATACTTTCTGCCGGACGCCGTTGTCTCAAATAACGTTTGTCCCTTTGATTTTCGTCATTACGATATTCATACTCGTCGCCGGTGACGGGCAAAGTACTTTCTAATGTCCAGAAGCGGTAAGTCAGAGACGACGCGCGGAGTCGAAAATAATTTTCCTCGGTAAACCTGACACAAATTGCTCGCCTACTTCGAACAGTCGCCAGGGCACGGTACGTACGCGCATACGAAACGAAATTTCATTGCGGTTCGACCACGCATTGTCCTCGCTAGCTCTAACAGGACAATCCGACGATAATAATCTGCGTCCGATAATGATCTACGTCCACTAACAATTTTCGCTCCCAAATTGTACCATTAAAACGACATACCCGAATACCCGAGCAAAACTTTTTCGGAGATACGGGGGCGCGATTTAAATAAATAACAAATTTGCCTCGAACTTATCTAGGTTACCTTCGAACGTAACGCGAGAGCCTCTTGTTTCCCGTCGGGTTGTACCTATCGAGCGACGGGTAAAGAAACGAAGTAAAGCATGAAAGCAGCAGCATCGGCGAGCGTCCTAGCGAATTCTCCCGCCGTGACGAAATTCCCGGCGTGAAATTCGTTTCCATGAATGCGAAGACGCGAGCGGGCGCCTTTGCGCGCGTACGAGGCGATAGCTTTTTGGCAATCGGAGAACGGGGAAGCCGGTCACGCTTCAACCTACCTATCTACGCCGGACAAGCAATAGTAGGTCAATGAAATTCACGCGGATGGACCGTCTTCGACGTTTAGCTTACTGGTCCCGCCCGATTATTCTGAGAATACATCCATGTCCGCTTTAACGGCTATCGGTGTACCGACGTCATTGACCTGTACAACGCTGATTTCTGTGCGATCCGGAAAGCGTCTATTACGGTGTTAAAGTCGTGACTGCGCGTACGCGATACTCGTAAATCTAATTAGTACCACACGATGAGCGGTGTATTACTGTTTGAGTTTGATCGGTACCAATTGGAATGCGGCTCCGTGAACTGCGGAAGTAATGTCCCAATTAACGTGAGTAATAACTAATTCGATTAGACACAAAGCTAAGTCGAGATCGATGTATTGGCGGACGTTGCGATGTTTGCGCTTCGTAGGGAAGAAGTATTACTACGACTCGTGATATTATTCACGTAAATTATGTAAATCGGATACGAGTAATAGGCGAGTTTGCAACTCGATCGTTGCTGCCGGCATTGCAACGATACTGAAACCACTTCGCTTGAATTAGTATCCCGATGGTCGATCGGAAGCTGGAAATGTAATTCGTCGACGGGACAACGAAGTCACTTATCGTCTATTCAAAATAGGATGTAGGTTGTTTGTGTAACCTGTTGGAACTGACCGTCCAGATAATGGGAACACCTTCTCCATGGATCTATTAGTAAAAACCCTGAGGCGAAATAGTCGGAGCGTTGGTAGCAGTGGGGTGTTTACTTTAAGTCATTTCTCTTTATTTTTGCAGAATTGTATAAGCATCAAACGATCTGTACTTTTGTACCTTTTCGAAATGAATTACGGTATTGTCAAATCAAAGGAGTGACACGTACAACGGTTAACGTACGCGTAATCAACTTTCCATGATAACGAAAAGCAAGGAAGTTGCTGTCAAACTGACATGTACTCTGAATTGAACTCAACCTTGTTACGCTATCCAAATGAAAACCGGCTGTACAGATCTCTGTAACGTGTATTACAGATAATGCATTATAAGGAAACAAAATCAATCGACACACCGTATAAATAAAAAATATACTCTGTCGGTAGATACACGCACAACGTTTTATTCCCACTTTCTACTATTTTACGATTCATGGTAGATCGACAAATTCAACACGAATTACAGATAACGTTGTTCACAATCAGCGACGACCCATTTTTACGTCCCCGATGGAGAATTCCCAGACGCGCCGAGAGGTTTACTTCGCGGGGACGTTGTCATGCGTCTACGCACGATTCACGTCAGCTGTAATCGGTTAAGAACGCGCAACAATTAAACTGGATCTTTCCGCAAGATCACAGCAGACCGGTCTAGTGCCATATAAACACTAAACTGTATTCTGCAACGGTTTGCAGTTCAAGCGAACGTGGGGTAGTGGTGGGGGGCAAGACTCGTCTGGTTCTTGTACCCGCATTTCATAGATATTTAATGGAGTTAAACGTTAAGTTGTACGTAACTGCACCGCGCGATATTCGGGAAATTACACCGCAAACCGTACACGCGTCGATGCAACATCTGTGATTTGTGCACCACGAACACCCGTTATTAAATCGTTTACGTTGGTAAATGTAGATATTAAAGATCACCTTCCGCGTGAGTGCCTGGATTATGACAAAAAGATTCCTATCGTAAATAACTCTTTATAAGTACGAGGAAAAAATTGAACGTACTTCGCATTTAACTGTATTTCGAGCAGCTTTCACTTCCAGTTTCGCGTCCATCGCGCTTTGTTTCGTTACAACGCCCATCGCGATTCCAAAATTCGAAAACACCGCGGGCTGCACACACCGGTTGTTAAAACACCGGTACGACGTACGTGTAGCTCGAAGCGTAGCCGGTTGCAGCAGGAGAGGAGACGATAATGACCTTCCACGGAGCAACCCGCCGACGGAGTAGGAGGGCCTTTGACACACTTGACGCTCAGGTGAATTGTAACCGAGAACCGAGAAGCTCGTGGTTAGTTTTGAGCGAGAGATCGAAGCAGCCGCTCCTCGGGAGAGAGAAAAGGGACGCGCGGAGTCGAAAGGATAAAGCGAACCAAAGAGAGGAAACATGTGCCAGAGCTGATAAATAGGTCGAGGAGGATCAGGATTCGACGTCTGCGATGCAACGTTATTACGCGTGGGCGAAGGGCAATCTCGACGAGTCATCGAGTATCCACTGTGGGGAAGAAACTACAGAGACGAGGAAAGGGGTTGATAGCAGAAACCAAAAGGAAGGGTTGATCTCTCCCTCGTGAAACTGACTTGATATCCGAAATTGAAGGTGGAACGTGGAAGCGACTGGAAATGACTAAAAGTGGAGGATACAGACGTGCACGTGGTTGAGTGTCGGCTCGTTGACGAAATCAAAAGTGTCTCGGTTCTAGTTCTTACATAGTATTTATCGTTTACATCGCCGGCCTACATACCTAACGCGCTACACTTCCCGGAAGTTCAATAACGTTTACCTCAATCTTCTGGTCAATAATATTTGCGGTCGGTTAAAATAAATACCGCTGTGCTGAAATCAATTTTCGTTACGACAGACGGCGCAGCGATTAAAGATGCATCGAAAGGCGTTATTAGTTTTATTATGTATCTCGATGGCGTGCGTGAGTTCCGGTCTCGGTAGTTTCAGAGATCTCAAATCGTACGCGAAGATATTTAATCTGGACGGTCTGTTTGTTAACGAGACCGGCAACGAGCTGTGGCACGGACTTCTCAGGGATTGCGATAAACGAGTGACTTTTTCCTGCATTCAGAGGAACGCTTATTCTTATTTAGACAATGTATTCGTCGACCGGGGTAACCTAACCGTGTTCGACGGTTTGGTACTTACGAAGAATAATTTAGATTACGGGACTTGTGGTAGGAGGGACGATCGAAATACCTTGAATGAGAATCTCGTGGAAAGCTCGAGTGGGAGTGACTGCGAAAGCGAGCAAGAGGATGAAGAAAATAAGGAAGAGACGGAAGGAGGTAGACAATTCGAGGAAGAACCTAAAAGCCCGCTCGAAGAAGTGACCAACGCGTTGCGGAAGAAAGCGGTGAAATTTTTGGCTACCAGGGATTACGAGATTCAAATGCCAGAATTTTTCTTCGAGGGTGCCACCGTCAAAATAAGCCCCCGGGAAGTGGATGAAAATGGCGCCCTTGTGAGGGTGGACTTCGGAAAAAGCGCGGTCGAGAACGAAGGAAGACTCTTCAAAAAACTTCGTACGACAATTACATTCTTCGTACCCGTAACGTTAGACGAGTGCATCGTCTAATTGTATTCTTCTCATTTTAGGAAAGTTCATCCAGAACAAATTGCTGACGAGCTTCCTGGCGTTGCTCTTGATTATCAAGCTGATCAAATTGAAATTCATGTTCGTCATACCTTTCTTGTTTGGCATTGGTACGGCGAAGAAGCTTTTCCTGAAACTGCTTCTGTTCTTCATACCCGCATTCGCGCACGTATTCAAGCTCTGCTCGAGTTATTACACCTCGCACTCTACGAAACTTCATCATCATCATCATCAGGTAGAATAATCATGTCCCTAAGAATAATTCTTCGTACGTTGAAAAATAACTTACGGCTCGTTTATATTTTAGATAGCGCATCATCATCATCATGTCCCTGTTCCGGTACCCGTACCGGCGTACCACGACAATCATCATCACCATCATCACGAAGAAGATTTCGATGGCTACGACTACGCTCATCCTCACATTCAATATCGAAAGGACGTGGAGGAATTAAAAGAATGGGGCATCGAACCTTACGAGGAGCCTTACGACGAACAGAGTCAACACGTTCGTCCTCCAATTCGTGGCTCCGGGATAGTTCCTGGAAGCGTTCCAGGAGTACTTCCAGCAAACGTCCAGGGAGTTGTTCCGGCAACGCATTCGGGGCCAGCGTACGCCCCAAATTACGGTCTTCCTCAGTACGCTCAAAACGCACGACCAGTCGCGGCCCCTTATCCTGAAAAACGACCAAACTCATTATCGGCTCACAATTTAGCGTATTCGGGCTACCTCGACGACAAATTCAATCGTCGAACTCTGGTGCAACAGCCCACGGTTGCGTCGAATGCAAACGTTCCTGCGAATCTCAATAATCTGCCGTCAGCGACTCTACCCGCGGCAGCTAATCTACAGAATTCCTACGCTGTGTTCGCTCAGCAGAGCGTGCGGCAAGTTCCTCAAGTGCAGAAGCCCGCGCAAGCAGTAGCCGCGAGTTCGAAAGGCATTATAGTGCAGCGACAGGCGTACGACGATGATTATTACGGGCCGATAATCGCGCGATTAGAAGAAACCTTTGGTCAGTTAAGATTCTACGAGGAGAATTGCAAAGAGAGATTGGTTTGCAGTATGTACAAGAGCCCGGCGGTTTATTCGCCCCACAGTAACCTCGTGTCCAACGAACTCTCCAGGTAGGTCTCAGGTTTATTCTACCCGTTAAGTAGCTACGATCTCGCTCGTCGACGTACATCATAAGGAGAAAGGTGGAGGCCGTCCCGAATAATTCCGATCGGTACGTCGAATCACGTTCGTTCGGCTCTCTCTCTTTTTCTCGTCGCCTTCTTTTTGCCGTGGACGCCGTTTGCGCGGCCTAACGTTCTTCTCTGTTTAGTATTCTTCGGCAACAATAGGAACGATCGCGGATCGCCCCGCGTAAGCTGTTTGGACTAGAAAGATCAGTTCGTTAGTTCCGCTGGAGAATAACGTAATTACATTAGAGTTCGTACTTTCGTACGAGTCGTGCCCCTCCCCTTCGCGTAATTATGAAATAGCAGGTTTGCGCGAGATAGATTAGCACCGATAGCGGAATCGTTTCGCTAACTGGAGAAAGTATCGGGAATCGGGGTTAAAGCGTTAAGTGGGCTACGATGCGTTATGTCAACAGTGTTATTGAGGTGAGACGCGCTTGACTCTAAGGTTTTTCTTCGTTTTCAGGGACCCGCAGGAACTGAAGCGGGGCACCACGGTGACCGTGTCGAGCCAGAAGTTTCACAGATACCTCAGCGCCGCGAGATTGGGCCAAGACGGCGGAGACTGCTTGAGAACGTATCCCTGTCATATAAATACCGAATGAGCCTGATAAATATTTGTTTCATGGCCGCGGCTGTATATACAGCTACTAACGTCGAACTTTGCGTTAAGTCCGGCGATATTGGAAAATATGATATTATCAACAGGCGTAGTTATATAACAACAAAGGACTCAAAGACAAAGAGGATATCTAAGATCGAGAGTAAAGTTATTGCAAATGTATTAATTTATTGTACAGTACGTCAGTGGTATATATTTATTATTTAAACTTAATAGTGTTTATTACGATTCCTGCAAAGAGTACGATTAGATTTTCTGACGAGGTGTCAAACTTTTCATAGTTCATTGACGCGTTGTCAGCAAAATCTTAAAGGCACGAGTCTAATACCGTTGTATTAGATTAACGTGGCTAATTTGCGTGACAATTATGTCCCGTTTCGTAATAAAGCCCACATTACGCAGAATTGTGTGGCATTTGGTGGGTAAAATATAAGTTTCATTACCTCTATTGTAATTATTCGGATAAACGTAAGAAAAGTTTCTCACTACCGGATAATGTAGACTTTAGTCGACATACCGTTTTTTTTTAACTGGTATGGTGCGGTGATCGTGCGCACGCGGACTATAATTTATTTTGATTGATACCTTGGAGACACAGACTCCTGGATCTAGACGTAGGAAATTGTTTAGTTTTACCAATAATCATTATTTATTACTACATCCCGGGGTGCCATACCCAATGATCGCTATTTATTGACACGACCACCGTAATTTAAAAGAACGAACAATGTGTTGTATAAAGTTAGACTATTCTTCGAAGATCTGTTTGCAAACTTTCCATGTATATCATAGTTCTGTTCATAATAATGTATGTGAAACAATTATATCACCTCAACATTTCTTGAACGCTCCGAGAATCGAATAATGTGTTAATGTTATGTAAAATGGAATCGTTATTAAAACTTGTCACATAAATAAATTTGTCTAAACTACATTTTTGTCTTCCCTACCTATTCTTTTATACGATTAAAAATAGAATAAATCTAAGGTGCACGATTTTCTTACCGATGCTCGAATAACCTTGATTAACGTAACTACTTAACGATGGACTACTCAGCCCATCCCACCCTTTTTATAATCGCGAGAAAGGCAGATACAGATTTTTGTGAAAATAAAACAGTCAAACGCGCCTTTGGAGTAAATTTTCACCCCCCTCGATACCAAGTAGGTAATCGTACACTTCCGTGCTCTTCGCGTTTTCTACGGAAAATGCACAATCCATCTCGTTTAAAAAATAACACGTTCCATTAAATCGTCTAATGAATTATAACTTAGCAGCACTGTACCTTCGCGATGTTTACCAGTCGAAAATCCAAATCCTTCTGCCGTTGTTGACCGTGGTAACTGAAAATCGACCCATCAGCTGCATTCCGGAGCGAACCATCGTCCAGAACCGGAAATGGCATGAAGAGTGGAGATGTCGAAACCAAAATCGTTCCGGAGGGACAGAACGCAAAGCCGTGAAAACATCGTCACCCTAGATAATGAGGCTTTCTTCTTTCCTTTCAGCCGGCAACACGTCCCTGATCAAAATTCATCGGCCGTACGCGGCTTCCATCGGCTATAAAACCGCGTTGTCTTCGTTCGAACTGGCATTCGGTGTTTAGCCTGGCAAATCGGTGGTAACGCAATGAAGATCCTTACCACTATCGCTTCCGTAGCCCTTCTGGCTGCCCTCGCGGGCGCACAAAGGCAGGAGACCACGGCGGAGGCCCTGCAAAATATTTACCACAGGTGAGCATCGACGCAAAGTCGATCGGTTATCAATATTTAATTCGTGGATTTACATCGTCGAGAAACAGTCGGACGTTAACATTATCGTTTACCACTTAATTAGTTTCTTCGAGAATCGTAACGAACAGTGAATTTTCCAGATGCGCGGATAACGAATCAATGTTATCCTGCGTGAAACCGAAGGTCCTGGCTTACCTCAGCAACGCCGTGAAGCAGGACAGACTCGCGATCACGGAGGATCTGTCAGTGGTCAAGTCCCGAGAAATGCCCGAGGACAACGCCGAGGAGTACTATTCCACGCAGTACGACTCCGTTGATCCGTCCAGAAAGGAGCTTCTGAGATCCTTGATGCTGGAAAAATTGGACACATACCTGTCCAGTCATCAATTGGAGGCCAAGCTGCCGGAAGCTATCGTGGGATCCAACATTGTGCCAAGGTCTCTGGTGGACAATATGCCGACAAGTGTAACCATCCCTCTCGCGGACTCTGCTAACGGGCAAGGTGAGTTAATTCTTACATAACGATCGAAATAACGTCAGCCGATTTTTATCAGAGAGAATCTTAACACACGTATCGATTTCTTTATTGTTCCCAGGCCGTGGTTTCGTCAAGAAGGTCATGATTCCGTTCCTGCTTGGACTCAAGTTCAAGGCTACCGCGCTGGTACCACTCGCCCTTGCGCTGATCGCCCTGAAAACATGGAAAGCGCTCACTCTGGGTCTTCTGTCAATGGTTCTCAGCGGCGCTATGATGATCTTCAAGCTGACGAAGCCAAAGGTTGCCTACGAGGTCGTGCATTACGGACACCCACCCGTAGAACATCCACCCCATTGGGACACCGCCCCCCATGGACCGTACAGAGCCTACAGGAAATAGGCTAGAATCAACTGGATCTTCATCCTTCGACATTATTTAATATTTATTCATGCGACTCCCCTGCCTTTTATTATTTATGTGTAATAAAATTTACGACATTGTCTCACCAAACGTTCTGCCTCGTTCACTTTTATCCTCATTTACTGCGTACCAGCGAATCTTTAGAATTACTTTCCTTTTCACTATTTACCTACGCGACGTGAATCGACCTCGATCCAGAATCCGCTAGCGAGGGTGGCTTGTTCAGATATGATAGCGAAAGCACCGAAAATCGAGAAAGTTGTTTGCCGATTAATTGGGATTCGTTGAACGCTGTTAGTCAATGTACAAATCGAAGGCAGCGACGGTAATTAGGCCGAAGACAACGAGAAGTACGATTAGTAAACCAGAAGACCGTAAACAGTCGCGCAATTCTATCCGATTAATTACCTCGATTGGAGACTAGATTTGAGACCGCTCCTAACCGATTGCGGCTAAGATGATAGAGAAACGTTAAAATTTCACCCTGTACGGTCGATTCGTTGGGAAACGTTGGACGATATCTCAAAATATTTAACACGCGATAGAGAGTAATAAAAAGAAATTAGAGCTCTCGCGCCGAGTCAAGGTGACATCGACGAGCGTTTCCACGGCTAGACGGCCTGAATGCTTATGCAAACTCGACCCAAAATTCCAATTACCGGTTCATTGTTACGGCGACGAAGGAGAAGAAGAAGAAAAATAAGTCGGGCAAAGAGCGGATAAAAGTGTCTCCTCGCAACCCCGCGCGCATTCTCGCACGAGAAACTCGTACGCAACGTGCATTCTTGATCGACCAAAAGTCTCTCTCCTGGCGGCACGACGGGTGGAGAAGGCTTAATTAGGTACAACGGGGGGTGAAATTAACGCCGTGGCGACGATGACGGCACAGGGGGGAGGGGAAGGTGGCATTAACGGAGCAGACGTGTGGAAAGTCATGTTCGTGGTGTGAATGAGCGATCGATTCAATGCCAATGTTACGGTGCCATTGGTGCCAAGGATAAAGGGTCTTCTACTCTTACTCGAAAACGCGACTTCCGCTTAGCGGTTGTGGACACCGGTGTCCCCGCGCTACGTGGAAGCCACGAGATTCGAAAGTATGTTCGTTACGAGGCGTGATTTTTCTTATCGCGGATTAGTATTTCGTTCGTGGAATAGAATTAGATTCGACGACGATTGAGAGGATGTTAATGAAACGTTGAGGATGTAAACATTCCAGATGAAACTTAGAAACAACTATAACGAGATCTGATATTGGCAGGGGTCCAATTTTAACAAGATCGACACACTAGGTCGTAAATGGACTGTATCGCGATCTATGGTAAGATCGTAAGAAAAACATACCGAAAAGAAATGAACATCGCGAATACGGATTAAACCCAAGAGGGTTTTAAAGATTTCGTAATCGTTCGACTTTTAAAGACCGCGTGAAATACACTCTCCAATACTAACGTCGATTTCCTGGACGATCCATATTTTGGGTATCGAGACCAAAGTTAATTATAAAGTCAGCAAGTACCGTCGAGGGAGAGATCGAATTCCAGGCCAGCCCTGCGGAGTACATATCTATGACCGATTACAATCGGAAGTGGGTCTCGTGATCGTTCATAGAAAGCAAACTGGCGCCCATTAATATCGAAGGACGATCGCGGCATGTTTCGTGAACGAACATGCGACCCGTTGCCGGACTGTCGGCCGACGTCGTGCGTGCCATCGCACCGCGAAAACCTTCTCCAGCTGCTGATCTCCTCCCTCATCGGGTAGTCCCGTCACGAGCATGTTGAGGCCTCGATAATCGAAGACCATACTGAACGAAAAGAAAATTCACGCCCGGGCGGAAGTGGGGGACCCGGTCGGGTGCTCCGCTAGGCACCTCCTCGGCGTACGATGGACGATACGACGATGGCGGCTTCGTATAAATAGCCTGATGCCCAACCCATTGGCATCAGTCGTGGTGACATCGTCGATCCCAGTTATTGTTCTCGCAGACGGGACCGAAAGGAGCCATCTTCAGGGTATTACGAGTCGACGCTTCCCCGCCGGAAATATGAAGTTCTTCGTCCTGTGTTCCATACTAGCTCTGGCAGCGGCGCAGCCTGCCAAAAATGAATTCTGGAAGGGTACCAGTATGGACCAGATGGTCGATCAGACCAAGATCGAGTGTTCCCAGAAGAACGACGAGGTCTCCTGTATGAAGTTCAAGGTCCTCAATCTTCTGGATCAGATGTTCCGCAAAGACAGCTTCAAGGCAAGTACCGGTTATTACGAAAAAGTGATGTTTGCTTTCTCGAAAATGGCCTAATCGCGTAACGCGACCACTTTTGTCTAATCCTCCTGTCGTCGGGTTTGCCACTGGAAAGTTTTAGAAAGAGAAATGATATTGCGCGTATTCCCCTATTCACGTTAAATCCTTGCATCGACCGGTCGCATTATTACACGTTTTCTTACCCGCCCGCCAAACTTTCTTCACTGTCGTTTGCTCAACAGGTATCCGAGACGGTGGAAGTGACTCGCAACTCGTACCCCGCCGAAGAGGTATCAGCCCGCAGCGAGGGTTCCTTCCTGGATAACATGCAATCTTACTTGGCTTCTCACGACGTGACCTTCAAGCTGCCGCTCGAATCTACCGTGAAGGTGAGCGCCAGGAACCTCGACGACGATCAGCTCACTTTCGACGTCAAGTTCGGGCAGGGTCGCGCCGTCGAAGAGGCGCGAAAATCGAAACTGAAGAAGGTCATCATCCCCATCCTCGTGTTCGTGCTGCTGAAGGCGATGACTCTGATCCCTCTCGCGATCGGTGTGCTGGGACTGAAGGCATGGAACGCTCTTCAGCTCTCGTTCTTCAGTTTCATCGTCGCCGTCGGAATGGCGATCTTCCAACTTTGCAAGAAGATCGCTGCTGACGGCCATTCGGCACCCCTCGCTGCCCATGGTCCGTGGGAATACCAGACAGCGCAGTACAGGTCCTTCCAGGATCAGGAACAACTCTCTCCCTCGCAATTCGCCCAGGATCTCGCATACTCGGCACACGCACAGTCGTAAAACGCTGTTCGCGGGATCGTGACTTTTGTAAAATACATGTCTTCCTCCTCCTCCGCCTCCTCTGTACTTTCTATTTAATAAATTATTGTTGCAATGGATTTCGATTGTGTCGTTTACCCTCATTTGCAAACACGTGTTAATTGAACCTTAGTTAAGCGCGAGAAGAAACGCATGTTTATCGACGCAGATACGCGTTCCATGATTTATTCTCCGTTTAATAAATAATTTAACACAAGCCGACGTGTCTCTTTTTTTAGATCCACATGACTCTTATTTAGGAACGATCGACTACGAAATGATGAGATTGTGAAATTCTTATTGGACGTTGTGCTACCAGTTTTACGAAAAGATTAGAACTGGTATTCGTGCAATACTGGTTTGCGTAACCCGGAAACACTACTTTGCTCGATATGGATCCTCGTGGAACAAGAAAAACGGCGTGACCTTAAACCTCACCAAATTTTGTACATGCACCACCCGAGATGCTCTCAAATGCTACTTTTATATGGCATTTAATTTCTCGTTTATACTTTTCGTAATTTATAGAGTCGTACAAGATATCGTTGATATTAATTTCCCGTCGATTAATACGTCTGGAAATTAATAATAAAAATGTAGGGAGAACCAGCGGTTCGACCTTATATTTCTTCTCGTATTTTTAATTTGCTAATTGTGCATTACTCGTTCGTCTAGAAGCTCGCTATGTTTTATGTAGGGGATTGAATTTTTTTAGAGTTTCTACGTGCGAGTGATGAGTAATGAGTAATAAGCATGGCGGAACCAGAACATTATAATCTGCATGTGGATTTTAGCAAGTCGCTTTTGTCAAGGACTTTCATAATTGCAATTAGACTACAGCATTGTTTACTTTTGTTTATAGATTTATATGTCTATCAATATTAAGTTTATGTATCTAGGTTGAATAAAAGTTAAAATATTTTCTGTAAAATGAAATTGTTTCATGTAATTGAACTCCGAATGTTTATGCAAAATGCATTAGTTTTAACAAGCTGACGGGCGATAATATTATATGATACGTACACATCATGCATACTTATCGCATTTGTTTCCCAAAATTCGTATAATGTTAGTATAAAATTAATGCATATTTTATAATTATCGGGAGTCTACATATAACTATTGTATCATTTAATATACGTGTATTATTGTACAACTTGAATGATGATTAAATGTTGCCTACCCCAGACAGAAGTCACTGCTTTCTAAAAACTGTATTTATTACGTTTTATTTGAGGCTTCGGATTTACGAGCCGCATTAATTTCTTTTTCTTACGTATATGACAAAAGATACAAGGTCTAGTATCGCGTACTTGCACTTGGCCGGAGACAAGACCTTGTCTCTTGATCCAGATTAGAAATTTCTTAATTTAATTTACTGGCCCCATCATACTTTTTATAATCGGAACACGATGAAGTAACTGTACTGTAACAATACTCAAAACTTGACTGACGTAAGTGGCGTCCAATTTGAAAACACAGAGGCCAAAAAATGACTTTCTTCCTAGAATTGACCAACCCTCCCGTTCGCAGCTTTCTCGACGTTTCGTAAAAACGAACTGAGCTCGCCGATGATCCCATTTGCCTGAACGAAATATGCTTTCAACTTTATAATTCTTTGTATACTTGACTCGTCGAAGATCTGAAATACTGCTCCGTATAAATTATCGCTCACCACTCTCTCTTGCCTCGAGAATATTCCGCGAGTGCCCGTCCTCGGAACTCTTTGATATTCTTCCGTCGCTGCAGCGCAACCCTGAAACGCGCAAAATAATCTAATGTAGATTACCGTTCGACAGCCGCGGCTTTTGGCAAATTACAACGAGAACGGTTATTTGCTCTGTAAATTGTAATCATAGAAGGCATACGGCACGAGGCGCTGTTAGAACGAAGCCAAGTAAGAGCAGGGAAGGGAACGACAAACGCGGTACAAGTTCCGTTTCCCGTGTGCGCGTCGCATGCCATCGTGTACGACGTACGCACGGGGACAATTGATACGTATACACACGTTTCTACGCGCGGCAACACGCGTGCAGGCGCGTACGGGAAGGCTGTATTAGAGCGACGCCGTGCGTGGTGGCGGGCCGAGAGGGGTCACGAGAGGGAAGGTGGTGGTACGTCGGTCTATGCCAGTGAAATTTGAATAATTTTCCTTCGATCGGCGATTCCCGGCATGCGCGACCGAATAACATAGATTCGCGGGGGGCAAATTAAATAAAAGGGGCGGGCCACTCCTCCGTCAGTCGCAGTTCGATCGTCGATCGCTCGCTCACACACGCACGGGTGGACGATCGATCGTTTTCACGTGGATCACATCGCGAGGAGAACAAGAAGACCAGTGGAAGTTTCGAGAGAGGATAGATCGAGTGGTACGAGTCGGTGATAAAGGAATTCGAGGGAGAAAATGAGGATATCAACGATGCGGCCGATAATAACGATAAGCGCGCTAATCCTGCTGGCGGGTAGCTCTATGGCCAGCCAGGACTTCCTATCGAAGTCCTTGAACGAGTGCATCGCCGCGGATTCGTGGGTTTCGTGTTTGAAGCAGGAGGTACTCGGATATTTGGATGACAAGCTCGGTACCACCACGGGAGCGAGGTCCCTCGACACCGTCGACGAGGCGATCGTCGCGAGAACGTTTAAATACCTCAAGAGTTTCGATTATGGAGTCGACTTGCCGTTCGTGGACGCCAGTTTGAAGTACAGGCCGAGCAGGAGCTTGGCCGACCTCGACGTCGAATTTAAGGACAACGAAGTTGCCACTAGTCAGGCCCGCGGTATCCTGAAGAAAAAGCTGCTGCTGCCGTTTCTGTTGCTGTTCAAGTTGAAAATGAAGGCTCTCATGCCGATCTTCGTAGCCATCATTGGACTGAAGGCACTGAAGGCTCTGGTACTCTCGAAGCTCGCTATTCTCCTCGTCGTTGGATTCATCGCCGTGCAATTCCTGAAGAAGGGTGGAATGTCGATGCCAATGGGTACGTAACACGATCAATTATCCCCACAATTTCAAAATTCACAGAACCGTAATATTAAAAGAATGCACGTGTTAATTGACTTTTAACTTCATCCCAACTTTGACAGTCGCAAAATTCATTGAAATTCGATACGATTAAATCCCTAACGTCGAGCGTCGAACAGTCAGGAGTAACGCCGAAATACGAGCGAACTGTTTTCCCTCTTACACAAAAGTGAAACTCTTTACCACAGGAATGTCGATGGAACCGGCCGCATACGGAGCTCCACCTTTGCCCTCGACGACGTCGAGTTACGACCCATCGGCCACGTGGGACGGCAACGGACCGTATTCACGCGTCTGGACGCCGACCAACGGCGTTGAATCCCAAAACCTTGCGTACAGCTATTACTCCCCCGGTAGCAGCGCCAGTTCATACGGTTCCTCCTCGGGTTCCTCGTCCTCGTCGTCGTCGGCCAATTCGGGCAGCCCTACGAATTATTAAATCTCACAGTTGGACACCGATAACTCATTTTATCGCTGTCCGTCGTCTCTCATTAAAGCGAATTAACGTTCGAGAAACGATGGCCCCGATTGTACGTTGACGAATACGCGACACGACCAAAGAAACGCACGCCAAATAACCACAGGGCTGACGGACGATCTTCGACGAACGCGATCCACGATGATCGTCGCGAGTTGATTTCATTCGCGAGCTCGATCCCCTCGAGGATCGTTGGATATTTCTCGACTATACTAGAGATCGAACGTTCCGCCGGTTCGTTGAGAGATGGATCGAGAGATTATTCGAGTATTCGATCATTTATCGTTGGATCGATTACTGAATTTTGTTTTGCGATGATGAGGAAAACTCGAATTTTTTTTTTTTAACGGGGGTGGTTCGATCGAATTTTCGAGGAACATGCGAAAAATTTTGATTCTTTTTCTTAGCGTCGCGTGCGCGCGTTGAAAAATAATTAGAATACAATTATTATCGATGCTCGCGGAGGATGGGTATAATGAGAAATTACCTGGCGCGACCGAGGACGAGGCAAACGATGACATTTCGAGCTGTACGTTGCTCGAGTACGATCGACTGTTAGTTTTTAGTGGTCCACTGTTGAAAGATTCAGGCGACTTTGCCGAGATAAGCGTTTTCTTCGACGATTCTCGGCTTATTTATTGTTCACGCGGCACGATTATTTATTATCTCCCTCGCATTTGTTAATAAAAGCATATCTGTAATGAAACTCGGACCATTTCACCTTTCACATTTACCTACTATACGTTATCCCTGTTGGATAATTAATTTGTCCTAATGTACGCTGTATTAGAAATGCGAAAAGTTATTCATGCGTCATTTTCTATAAGACAATAGCGCTCACCTTACAAGATTGTATTATTAATGAGAAGCTTGGACTCCTGAACTATGCTATTATTGTTACGAGAATGCCAACCTGGCTCTCCTAAGCGAGTGACTTTCTATGAGGTAAAATATGTATAACTTAACAGGTGGCACACTTACTTTCTTTGACGAACACGCTCCTAGTTGCTTTGTTCTTTCCAATTATCGTCCTGCGCGTGGTGATATCACGATCGAGGAATCCATGTTTACGATTGAGGTTATGTCGAACTACATTTGGCGGTAAAGTTGGTCACGCTCGGACGATAAGTTAGCTACACTCCCGCCAAACTCGGTCGCGCCAGTCAAAAATGAATTCTGGAAGGGTACCGGCAGGCACCGGTATGGATAGGGCCGTCCTAAGAAATTTGGCGCCCGTGGGCTATTAACAATGGGAGGAAAAGTAGTGCAGAAGTTTCATACCGTATTATTAAAATTTCAACACGCCGAAATAGAGAAATACGAGACTAGAACAATACCTTGAAGTTCTCTTCAAGCATTCTTGGAACAAGCGTTCGCAAGTTCAAAACTCATTTGAATGCAAGCGAAATTGCCGCCCATAAAGCTGGCGCCCCGGTGTTATATCCTATTTAACCCTGTGGTGAGGGTGGCCCTGAGTATGGACCACATTGTCAGTGAAATCAAGATCGAGTGTGATCGAGTGTTTTCTGATGTTTTCGGAAGAATGACGAGGTTTTCTGCATGAAGCTCAAGGTTCTTCATTTTCTGCATCGGATGATTCGCAAAAGCAGCTTAAAGGTAAGTACCAGTTTTTACTAAAAGGCGGAATTTGCTTTTGCAAAAACTGTTTAATCGTGTAACGCGGTAATTAAGCGGCATCGACCATTGTCAGCTTGACCAGTTTTATCTAAATCTTGTGCCGTCGATTTTGCCGCTGGAAAGAATTCGATCGCAAAATGATATTGCGAACATTCCCCCGTTAACGTTGAATCTTTGCAAGTCGCCGAAAGCGTTTACATTACAAAACTGTAATATATATATGTTAGTAATGAGAAACGTCTGGTGGTGTACCCCAGAGGTATACTATAATTGATACAAGTGTGTCAACCTGGTTCTCTTAAGCAGGAGATTTCACTGTATGTTGTTTATTGTATGATGTTGTATGATTTATTGTACAATGTTTGATATTTTATTGTTTTGACTCGTAGCTTTTCTCAGTTTTGATTTTAACTTGTTTTTGACGACTAGAACATAACGCCGATCAATATATTATCGTGATTTATAGCAGGAGATTTCATACAACGTAAAATATTTATAACATGACAGATAGTTATGTTATAAATAATCACTCTCCTAATTTCATTATTCTTTCCAATTATCGTATTGCGCGTGGTGATATCATGATCGAGAAATCCATATTTACGATCCAGGTTATGTTGAACTCCTTTTGCCGGTAAAGTTGATCAGATCGGACGATAAGTTACCTACAATCCCGCCGAACGCGGTCGGTAATTCCATCAGCATTCGTGGCAGATGTGGAGTTAAACAACTTATGAAAATCAGAACGCTGTATATTCCTGCCAACCGGATCCTTTAAATAAATTATAGAATTATAAAATGTTAACACATCCGGAAGCGTAATATCGTATAATGTTAAACTTACAGTGCGCTACAACTGGTAACTCATTTTAGCATTTCTTCGCAAATAGTTTCGTCCAGTTTAAATATAATGCCGACAGATGGCGTTGAACTTACCTTGAGAGATCTGAAAAGTGTGTACCCTTTTGGTATCTACATGTCCGCGCGATGAAATCCAGGACGTCCCTATATTATTCAAACAATTTTGATACTTAAACACTGACAAAGTACTCGAAAATAATTTATTACATTTTAAACGATCGGACCAAGAAACATATATTCTCTGATTTACATTTGACATATATTATCCGAACTCTGGGATTCGAATATCGTTTTACAACCGACAGTTCTAATTTATAACAAAAATGAACGTCTATCTCTAAAGCGAATCGTATTTCAATGTCCGCAATGAACGTGCAAGCACGACTACCGTACAGCGCAATCTTGAAAATGGTTCTCTGGGTCTGTATTACAACAGCGGGATGACCGTAATCTCCCATTTACCTAAACCGGCTTACGTGACCCTTTTCTCCCAAATTTCTCCCAAGAAGCAACCCTTTCGTCGTGTGTCTTTAACGGCTCCGCAGCGCGGTCATCCTTTCACCGAACACAACACCCTTTCTCCTTTCTTTTCGCCCGGCGGATCGAAAAAACCGCACTGACCAGAAAACGCAGTAAAAGTTTATGGCCCGCAAGGTAGCCCAGGTAATCTCGAGTGTCGAAACGAACAGAAAGGGTTTACGGGAGGCTTCCACCGCGAGTGGCGTAAGGCTTTGCCTTGTAAGAGAAAATCGGCGTAATCCTCTTTAGGTCTCAGCCCTTTTCACAACTTGACCGCAGAATTTCCTTCCTGCTGGCAGGAACAATCTCGCCGAGAAAATCTTCTGTTCGCATAGTCCTCGGAACGAAGCTGAGTTCGATTGATTCGAGCAATATGGCCTTGGCGAAGTTGCGCGATTGAAATGTTGCGGTATCGTTCCTCGACTAAATAATTCTTACAAACGAACGGTGGTGACTTGTCGGCGTAAAAAGGATGACTGGTAATTCACGGTCGACTGGATGCGCTTGTCGATTGTCACGTGACTGAATTTTTACAGGAAAACAAAAATTAACATATTTCTTTCCGCAACATATTTATACATAGAATGTAATTATCATTATAGTTTCCGACGCCCCTGAACGCACCATGAATCTCACGCGAGTTCTACCTGCAGCGAATTCGACGCAACCCTTTTTCGAGAAACGCTTCTTCCGTTCTTTTACATTGCCCTCATTATACCCCGAAACTTCGAAGGAAACCACCCCATGGTTTTTTTTTTTTTTAATTCACAACGTTCTCACGGTCCGCTGAAATAGCTCGGTTTTTCTGGTTCCTCGTTTAAGAGATTTACGATCTACATTGTCGGACTGGTTAACGGAACGTTGTTAAATACTTTTCACGCTAGAGGCGCATCCTTTTTCGCAGGAAAAATTTTTCCCCGCAACGAACGCTCGAGTATATCCACGTGTTTCGACTCTTACGCGCGGAATCCTCGCGATTGAACTCCCCGCACAGAATAATTCCAATTATATTATACAGATACGCAAAAAGCGTGTCGTTAAAAAAAATGAGCTCTTTTTCACCGCGTATTCCGTTCGTTCGCTATCGTTTACCGTACCAAGGACTAGACGAATAAAAGCTGAAGCGAACCGCGATCCTTGCGAGCGTATAGATCGATCGGTCCGATCGCACAGGATGCGTAACTTCCTGCATTTGTATTCCCTCTTCCTCGTATATGGACACCCGAGGGACCGAAAAACTCTCGGCGTTTGTCGAGCCACCGTCAAGCTGCGCCTTTCGCTCTCCTTTTTTTTTTACCTCGATCGGACCCATTAAAAAAGCTCGTAGAAAACTGGAGATCCTTTGTCAGGATACGCATCGTGGCGGGATGCTGTGCGCTCAGGTGGGAGAGAGAAGCTGAAGAGAGAAAGAGGGGGGAACGTCGGATCGGGGTGCAACGTGCAACGTAGGCGCCCGTTACGCAACCGGAAGGAAATCTGTGAAACAGGGAGTTTACTTCCTTTTATCCGTCGTTTCGTTGCGCAACCACCGATGGACTTCCTTCGAATCGTATTCGACGAACGAATCGTTAGTTCGCGATATTACGCGTTGCGACGTACCTACAGTTACTTTATTTTAAATATAATTTCGCGTTGACCTCTGCCGCTTCTAGAATTGATAAAAAGTCATGTACACGAAGAAACTAGACGTCCTTCTCCCCGAGTCAACTTTTATAATCGAGGAAGAAACGCATTCGCAATCGCGTACGCTCGATTCGTGGAAGAGTAACGGGCACACGCGCGTTCGTAAATTGTTCCGAGGGGTAGTACTTTCTTTCTCTCGTCTCTCCTCTCTCCGTGGATTGCGTAACGAGAAATCGATCTTCGTTGCATCGATACTTACGCGGGACAGCAGTATACGCAGCGTACATCGTGCGGCTTTTGCGGTGAATTGCGTAATTTCGTGTGTGCGCGCGCCGTACGTTTCGTTAAATAATATCTCAATGCGCGCCTCGCCCGCCTATGTTTTCTAATTGAAATTTTCATAAAGAGCGTAAATATTCGTGCGTCGCGGAGGGCATTGAAAAAGACCGACCGTCGAGTTACCACAGTTGGCCGGCTATTATGAATAATATCGTTACTTGTGCGCTACCCGCGACATTTAATCGCGATGTGACGTGACATTTGATGCTTTTACCGCGGCAAATTTTCCCCCGTCGCTTTCGAGCCACGTCTTTTACCGATGAGTCCTGCACTTGTAATCGTGATCACCTGTACTTACGATGTTGCCTTTGAAACATCTGCCGTGACGCTTCGGGTAACATCTTTTTCAGTTGTTTTTTGTTTGTTTTTTTCGTAATATCCTCGAGCGCGTTCAACGGCAGAGAAACCGCGCGTCTCGTTTCCCATCGGTGTATCGTTAATTACACGAAGAATATTCGCGGCTAATTTAATTGTACGATTCGTTCGTCACCCCGCGAGATGCGCGCCGGAAGGTGGCCGTCGTGTCGGCGAGACAAACAGGTGCAAAGAGGAGCTGTCCGGTGGCCAGCCGGTGGATCGTTTCCACGGGAGATCCAATATTCTCGATAACGAACTTTTTTCGTGCTCCGTACCGGGGGTACGATCGGAAGAAAGTTACAAAGAAAGAGACGTTACCAACCAAAAAAAAAAAAAAAGAAAGAAAGAAGGGGGCTAAGAAAGAAAAGAAAGGAAAAGAGAAACATTCCCGTGAAAGACACAGGTAGAAGCGGAATGATGCAAGATCTCCGCGGTTTGACAGCCGCTAACGACTCTATTCTCTCCGCCCATTTCTTCCGCCGGGATTTCGCTTTCGACGAAGGGTTGCTCGTAAAACTTGCGAGAAAACTCGAGTTTTGCCGGGCTTTTACAAATCAGCGAGATGGTGGAAATGCGTGTCATTTCCCCGAAAGTCCTTGGAGCCCGATCGGCTCATTATCGCCGTCCGGTATCTACGACCGGGATCGAGCCGATGCATCTCCGGTCTTAACACGAGTTCGAGATGAAAGGTTACATTGTTCTACGACGACCTTCCTCACGGGAGCTGGTCACCGAGCATCGAAGCGAGCGATTGGCATCGAGAGCCTCCCGGCACGTTGGGTAAGGACACGAATTTATTTGGTTCCCGATATAAGTAACGACCTTGGCGGAATACGCAAGAGCGAGGTGGTAGTTGCAGTCCGAGGTGGCGAGAGAGCAAAAGAGCGCTCTGCGCGGCCTTCGTCCTCTTGCCTACGAAAGGACGACGCGACGACGGTGGCCCGTCTCGTCTCTTTTTCTAGGACTCGATTCTATCCCCGGTTACCTTTGTCCGATCCTTTTTTTTTTTTTTTCATGCTGATTCGTTGCCCATTGCGTTCTTTGAAATTTCTCACAATGGGCGACGTTTGTCAGTTGCTCTCCAAGGATTGCATAATCCTCGTATACCCCCGTAAACGCGTCGCGTTCGTTAAGACGCCGTGGTGGCGCAATGACAGTTTTCAGCGGGGAATCGTACGCCCGTCCCCCGGGAGGAAATGCAACGAGGATTCTCCGTCGCCCCTAAAAGCAAGCGGTGCTGTTAAGTGGAAAACGATGAGTCTCATCGAGGGCCATTAACGAATCCCAATCGATAAGTTGCGAGGCTCATCGGGAATACCGTCTAGACGAGGCGACACGGACGATTAAGGGTTTTGCCAAGTATTTGCCCCGTCGGACCATCAATGGACTTCGTGTTTGCTAAAAGGAATGCGCATTTTCTCCACTCACACCCTTCGCGAGAAGCCTACGCGTTTCTTCCTTTCGTGATCCTCCACCGGCTCCTCGGACCACCAATAAAGCGCTTACCCTCATTGACACGCTCGATCGAGCCGAAGTCATCTTTGACGGAGCTCATCGGCCCGCCGGGGTTTCGCGATTGCCCCGATAAATTGCAAATTAATCCGCATCCTCGCGACCGTGTCGAAAATTGCACGTTCGTACGCGAGATGGTAACGCAGCCGACAATCGTTTTCCCCCGCCGCACCCAATGGGGGGGGGGGGGGGGGGGCACCCGACAACAGATAAGTATGTACCGATTAGTACGAACACGAATACCGTGTAATTAAAGCGCGGCTATTATAAACTTCTTCCCCTCGGTTTTACCGGTGATGCGCTTGTATCTTCCCGATTAACGCACTGCGCTGCGCTTAAGCATCGATGCGTCACGAAATGTTAAGGCGCTTAGAATACCAGAGGATTCCTATCCTTATCCGCATATTTTCAAGGGTCAGTGAGCCCGCTCGCAAAGCGCAGTTCGTCGTTTCGTGGCATTCTATCTGCCTCGTAGGGGGAAGAACGAGAAACTGTGAGAAAGGGGGATGGGAGCGGGGGGAGGGGATAGAAGAAGGAGGGAAAAAATAAAGGGATGACGCGAGACGGGAGCAATGATAACTTTTCCGTGGACCTCGGGTACGCGCTCGGGACAGTTTCCTTTCCTTTTTTTTCTTCTTCGTCTCTCTCTCTCTCTCTCTCTCTCTCTCTCCCGTTCTTTCTTTTCCCCCCCGACGGACGCGGACGAAGGCAACAATCTTATCGGCACGAAAGAGAAGAAGAGCTGGCCGCGCGAGCAGCAACCTTTGAGCCTTCGTCGTCCTCGCTCCTCGAGGATTCGAAAGGAGATTCCTTCGTGGTGCCGTCACGGATTTTATGCATTCCTGCGCGGACGCCGCGGGAGGCTTCCTTAAAACCGAAAGTGATATGGAAGAGACGCTCGTCGATTGTCTCGGGGGAAGACGGACGAGTTGTGCGTACGTCCGAGTTGCGTGACAGCACTCGATCTTGCGGAGGGGCGCGGGGAAGGAAGGGACCGTACGGGGGAGAACGCGGAGATAAACACGAAGATACTTTCCCTTGGTAGTTTTGGTTAGAGTTAATGGGAAGATAACGCGAGCGTTCCCGAAGCGTGTAATTTTCAGACGGGAGAGGTAGAGACCGGTTAACGAGGATTAATTAATTAAATAATTAAAGGAGGAAATCGTCGATCGGCCGTTACGCGTGCCCGCAAGGAAATAAATCAATCGATCACGCGACGGTAAGGACGATTCAATTTTGTACACGCGCACGAGTACGCGTGTTTACGCCGTTCAATTACGCAAAGCGGAATGCACGGAAAAACTGAGGAAGCACACGTTTTTCCATCCGTCGCGCGATTGCTCCATCGTTCGTGTCCCGTCGGCGACTCATCGGCGAACGATGATACTCGTTAGGATAATTCGATGAACGAATAAAAATATTCCCCCTCGTTTAAATCGATCGAATATGTATAGATTTCGAAGTGTCGATTACATGTAATGGGCACATGGCGCGGCAAGAGCCGGTTTCAACGACACCCACGGTAATTATTATAAATTCAACTGAGCGAACGATGAAATATGAGCGAGTAACGCCGAGATGAGATAGAACTGCGGGCCTCCGGTATATTCTTACGACCCTTTTTACTGCCACTCGAACGTCGTCGTTAAAAAGGCCGCGTGACTTCTTCGATCGTAAAATTCTAATCGGGGCGTCCTTATTAATTTGATCGCGATAAACGAACCCCCCCCCCCCCCCAGCCACTGTGCCGCGTATACATATATATATATACCTTCCAGAAAAATTGAATCCACTTGGCCCGTGGCCGAAATGCAAAAGACACTCGTCGAACAAGTACGCGCGTCCGGCCAAAAGTGTACGACGTATAATTTTTCCACGTTCACCGCGGTAATTTCGTGGAACAGGAAACGACGAGGGGGCAAACAGCTGGCAAATTTCCAAGCACCTGGAGAAGGAACTGGAATCGTTCTCGAGTGGCTCGTCCGCGATCCAAAGGAGGCGGCACGAGGAAACGGTGGAGGTGAAGGAAGCGGACCAAGTGGAGCAGCGAGAGAAAAAAAAGGACAACCCCCCCCCCCGCGCCCCGATACTGGAAGACGAGGGAAAAGGATGGGGTTGATCTAACAGCCGAGGAAAAATCTGGCGTGAAAGGTACTTTCACAAATGGCTGGCGTGTAACGCTGGTATGCGGAAGGGTTGAGGATACCCTCGAATCTTTTTTTCATCCCGTCTTTTTTTTTTCTTTCTTTTTTTCTAATCCCCCTACCCATTGCGAGAGGGCGGTTACGACGATCCCGTTAGATCAGCTCAGCTCGTCGGCAAGCTGGCCCTTAAGGTGGGTGGCGAGTAGTGGTGGCGACGGTGGTGGTGCAGTTGCGGCCTTTCTCCTCCCTCCTCAATCTCTTTTTTTTTTCTTACGCTTGTTCCTGCGCTTCCTCGAAACCCTCGTCTAACTGTGATCCGTGTAATATACGCGCAGCTTCCGCGTTTCGGGGGGTTGGGATCGTTCCCAAGGTCTCGATCTTTCTCACAGTCTTCGGAGCGAGCTAGAAATTTCTTTCGATGTATCGCTGGTGCCCCGTCGATTCCTGAAACTCAATCTCTCGTTATTCGATTATTTTGAACGACGAGCCGCGAGGGGCGAGGGGACGTCGCGCTACGGATTTACGTACGGAAATAAAAAGCAGCTTTGGATAATCCGGGGTAAAAAAAAAAAATTGGCTCGCCGGAAATTCTAAAAGATAATACCAAAAATCCGTGGCAATAAACGTACCCAAATTTGGATGGTTACCATTGTTCTCGAAACCTGCAACACGTGAGACGCTCCCTACTTTTACGACGCTCTGTCGTTATATTAATCAGTAGGGACACAAAGCCGGACTGAGACGCAGCGTTTACGACGAGCAATTGTTACCAATTTTTCAATTCTCGCCCCTCGACCCGAATTGGGCGACAAGTTTCGCGCAACAATGCGTCGGTGCGCGTTCTCGATAATGGTAATGAACGAGGGATATTGACGGTACTAATTCCTAACAGGGTAGCCATCGCTGTCCTTCGAAAGGGCAGAAAAAGGACAAAAGGTAGGGGGAAATGGTAAAACGAACCTGCCGTAAAGTCATTACATTGTGGACAGATTCGACCACCGTCACGGTCCCGTCCACGGGCTCGTAGGTACTTTCTTACAATTCTATTTTTCTACCCTCATTGCCACCTTCGAGTTCCTCCTACCTCCGCGCGTATACAGATGTAAAGGTGACCAGCCGAAGGTGTCCCGACAAACATCGGGATCCCAGACAACCTGTAAATTCAGCGGGGGGTAACGGCAACCCTCTTCCGCGCGCATCGATAGAGATTATCTTCCAAAGTGTCAATCGCCGCGCATCCCCGGTGATCTTAATTGCATTGTTCGGAAACTTAATCGTACCTCACCGTGGAACAGACCATAAATTATTCCTCGCGCGAATCGCCTTTAATACTTTTATTAGAACACGAGTCTCCGCGCGAACGAGGGTTTAACCGTGGAATACCTAATGTAATGCGATTGAACTATGCGGAACGCCTGGGAGATAAAACAACGAAAAGCAAAAAAGAAAAAAAGAAAATGCAACGTGGAACGTTGACCGGCGTGCCAGCGCGTGCCGTCGCGCGCACAATTTTCCTTTTCAAGTCAAAGTCAAAGAGAAGAAGGAACGGTCGTATTAAGTATTCACGATGCAAGGACGCGGACCGTAATTTGGCGCCGTTCGCCAAATTTCGCCGACCTTTTTTGCCGTTCGAAAGCATATTTATGCGTTTACGGTGCACCTCGCTGCGCCCTTCGAGGTCACGGAAATCGTCACGGACGGGCCGTTTTTTCTTCGTACCGAAAACGAAACGGTCCCATAACGGGATCGCGAAAAATTCGGGACCCTACCTGAACCGTTAAAAACAACGCCGTTGAGATACGCAAAGCAGGAAGTGACCGGGGAAACCAGAACGAAGAGTCCGCCAATGGAAATGCTTTTCTTTTTTCCTTCCGCCTCGTCTCAGGGTTGACTCGTGGAGGCCCGAACGCGACTCGCCTTCCATCCGTGGCTTTGAATATCTCGATTGACTTTTTTTTCCCTTCCGCATCGCGGGGGAACAAGAAGCAGAGAAAATCGACGAACGGAATTAGCTTTTCAATGTTAGGCAGAAAAACGATCTACTCGAGTAATCATTGTTTCTTGCGGAAAGTCAAGGCTGCGCCCTCGACTTTGCCTGCCATCTGGAATGAACGTCCGCGAGGATTAAATTATACATTCTACCTGCATCGGGGCGATCGTCGAGCCAGGTGTAACAAAAGGGAACGACGGCTACCGTGCGATATTTACCTCGAAGCCGACACGCGTATTCCGCGTTGCGACGATATTTGCGAGAAAGTACTCGCGCGGGGGGGTAACAGGAAAAAATGCGAGACGTTCTTTCTTTCGGCGATCGATAAAACATATCCGTGACGAAAGAGAGCGTGGAGCACCGGAACGAGCCACGGACGGAAATTATCCATCGAAACTGTCCCGCGGTTAAAAAAAAAAGACCCCTACGCGCGTAGGAAAGCCGTTGCCGGTAGTAAAAAAAAGGAAAATGTGAAAAAGTGCATCCCGCATCCTTGGTACCTTGGTTTCCAGCGTCCACGGCAGGGTCGAGGGAAAGAGAGCCGGGAGTTGCTCGGTTGGCGATGGTGGGGATACCCAGGACGAAGGGGAAGGAGGCAACCCGAGAAGAGAACCCAGTAACCTAGTGCCGAGTCGCCTGGAGGTCTGCAAAAACAAAAGAGAAGTGCGTGCCACGTGCCCCGTTCTCCGATCTCCGATGCTACGCGATTAGCCGCGGTACTCGCTAAATTTACCCCGTTCGCGTGGCGAATTTCGTACGGCGACGAGAACTCGAGGGTAGCGGTTGCGCAGGGCTTGTCGTGAAATTATTCACCGATTGTTTGCAACCTCCGTCGCAGATTCGGTTTAGTTTACAGTCGACTTCGTCGCTTAATCCCGGACGATGGGAAATTCTATTACGATTTTACTCAATTTTCGCGCAAACTCGAATACTCGCGGGGATGATTTTAATTGACTTTTCTCTCATTCCGGATGGAGAGTGGAGGAATTAATTTTCATCGGAATTTCAGGAAATACTTCAATTAAAAATATACGCTAAAGAGACGGGAAGATGAGAATTCCCCCTCGGTCGGAAACGATTCGATCGTCGTAGATCGTTGGGCTATCGACGAAAAGTTTCCCCGCCCCAAAAGGTCGACGCGTGGAAAACGATTAGGGACGTGGGAAAGCGGGGGAAATGTTTGACGTGGGAGGAATTAAAAACAATCGTGTCGATATTTCATTCATTTTTTTTTGTGCTTACCATTTATTATACAAAACAAAATCGTTACCTTTGTCTACGTTTTCGCGCGAAGATAGAGAAAAAAAAAAATAATAATTTAAGGATACGATTAACGGATAAAGGAGTGACTATACCGTAGGTCTTAGTCGGGGTAACGTTCAGACGCGCCACTAATAATGACAATAAATTCACAATTAATAATGGAAACGATTCGACGCGGTCTTCCGAACGTAACCTCAAGTAACAAACTTATCGGCCTATCGATCGTTGCGTTCCACAGAAAGGTCACGAGGATCATGACGAAGAAAGATCCACACGCGCGCGTGTACGTGCAATGTTCGCGCGAATGAAGCGACAGTGCCGAAGAGACGCGAATTACAAGGCTCGTTATTTCCACGGCACCGACGCTCGCGAGCGCGCCTCGACGTCCGTTTCTTTTCTTTCGATTCACCGAATAGAAAATACAAAAATATATATTCATTTATTTATATATAGTATATATATATATATATATATATCGTCTCTGATTCATGTCTATTTAAGTCTCTCTGTCTCTCGCACGCGCATTTGTACTACCGCTCGCATTCTTCTACGCATACTCGTTGCTTTCTCGCTCTTTCTCTCTCCTCGCTTGCTGCTCTCCACACGAGGAGCAATCCAGCCGGGCCGAACATGCTCCACACGGAGAAGTCGGGGCGAGAATCTCGAAATTACTTAACGAATAACAATTGAAACAATAATATTAATATAATATAATATTATAATAATAATAGATATAATTAAAGAGTAAATCGTAGGGATAGAGACCTAATTCCTAAAACGATCGAGAGCGGGATAAAATTAACAGAGATACGGTAACTCGTACACATATATATCGTAATAGAGAGAAACGCGCGCCAACGCGGTCGTGCCCGGGATCGCAAAATATCGTTGGCCCGCGAAAAACCTCGCGATTCTCGGCCGTGCGAGCGCAACGACGAGCTCACGGAGTCGCGGCGCGCGTGTACGGTGCGCTCGGCCTCCGTGTCTATACACGCGCCGTAGGCTCGCACACCAAGCTACGAACGACCGTATATGCGAGGAATGCAAAGTACGTGGTCTTCGTGGTTTAAAACGCGCGGATCGCGCGTTACAACACCGACGATGGAAAGAAGTTATGTGTAACAATGCACGGGTGCACGGTAACTGCTTCCTGACGACGTAGAAAGAGAGAAAGACGGAACGAGAGAGCGGACGAGTGAACGAGCGAGCCAGCGCGAGAGAGAGAGAGTGAGAGAGTTGGAAGGAGAGAAGGGTAAGAGAGAAAACTCTTGCGCTTCTTGGTCGCTGGTGGTTTTAAAAGGCGCATTCTCTCTCGTGTGCGACTCGTACGAGCACGTACGCGCGATCGAGAGTACGAGCGCGAGCGGGTCAACGGACACTCGTGTGTAACTCGTAGGTTAAACAAAAAATAAGGAATCACTTCCGAAGAATCCTTCGCTACATCCTAGGCACGAGTATCCCGGACACTGGGTATCCGCGATACTATAAAGAGATGGGGGGGTGGGGGAGCGTAAGCAAGTATTTTCAGGGATCTGTATACGCTGCTCCGCGACGCGCTATAAAGACGCGGTAAATGGAGGATAAGCGTGTGTACGTGATTTTTCTAACGGCCGTGTTTGCGCCTCGTAACGGCTCTATCGGTAATGAGTAGTAGCAGTGGTAGGCGGATAATTGCGACGCGAACAGTCGTAACGACGGACGAAACGGTCGAGGCGACGACGGCGCGACGATGACGAGCGCGGAGCGACGAAATTTTTCGACGAATTTATCGTATACGCGAGATCGATTAAAATTGTGAGATATATTTGAAAGAGAAGGTACAAATCGTTGCTAATAAATAATACTAACGAATCGGCGAGCCTCTAGTTCAGTAAAACCAACGATATTGACATCCGTGCGATAATCGTGACCGATACAATTCTTTCCGTAGCGGAAGTAACGCCATCGGTTTGAGTTTGGGATCCTTCGTACGCGACTACGTATCTACGAATGTGTGTATATATATATATACATACATATATAATATATAACGGTGCCCCCCTTAACGACTAATGTTTAAATAAAAAATAGTAACATCTCGAGTTCCGTTGCTGGGACTGAAAAATGCTCGTCGATATTTAACAACCCTGCAAACGACGTTGGTTCCTCCCAGTCTTCGCCTTCTCTTCCTCGAAGGTCGCAACAAAATTATTGCGGGGGAGGCGAACGAAGAGGAGAAGCGACTAGCTGACTGTTTTCCATGGCAGTGCAAAGCATCCATTTCTTTTTTGTTCTCCCTTCTTGCGTCTTCTTTTTCTTCGAGGAGCGTGCATCGCCTTCGCGATCTCGCCCTGATCGCGGAACGATGAAATTCCTCGACGGCAGTGATGTTGGTTGCTGGTCTGGTCTGCAAAGGAACAAGAAAAAAAAAAAAGAATAAGTTACTCTCGGTCATCGGCAACGAACACGATATCTTCTACGAATCTCCTTCGCAAAATCAAACATTTTTTCCGCGTTCGACGCGCGAACACGGGAGGCGGGCGTTCGCGGACGGAAAACTTTCCGCCGGGCTGAGAATTCGCACGAGGTTCGATTGAATTTCACGCGACGGCGTCTCGCGACGCGCGCTTGGCAAGGGGACGCGCTCGTAAAATTGGGAACGCGACGGGAAGGTGAGAGTGGACTCGAGCGGGTTATCGAGAGGGCACGCACGACGGGGCTGGTGGCGGGACGCGGAGCGTTAGAAGCGGAGAGGAAAGGCGGCATGAGCGGCGGAATATCCTGATCTTAGCGAAGGCCGTCTGGTGCATTCTAGGCAGGCAAAAACTGCATAGGAAACCACGCCCTGACCGGCAAACACACCGAGGAGATCGCGTATCCTCAGGGACATTTCTCGCTGGCCACGCGTCACGAGCGTCGCGACGCGTGATTCCGCGTTTGACGCGAGCGGAGAACGTCTTCCATCGATTAACGGTGTCGAGCAGGCGCGCGTTCAGGGATCTAAATCTAAATCAAGAGTATAGCGAGGATAAGAATGAAACTGAATTTCACGGTGACGGGACGCGCGATTCGTTTAAACACGCGTCAGATTTTTTTTTTTTTTGAGCCGGAACGTTTAATTTATTCTATTTAAGCGCCATGGATATCCGGGGAGAATAAAGAGCGAATAACTTCTTCGTCCTTCTAATCCGCGATTTACAAAGAGAGAGAAAAAAAAAAGAAACGTGGACGCGAAGTGGAAACGTTATCTGGTGGAAAAAGGAACGTACCGCGGACGGTAGGTGCATACGTGGCACGCACGCACATGCGTGCGCGACCGTACAGGCGCGTAGGGATGCAGAATGGACAGGCAAGTGACGTGCGCTGGCTACCTACGTTCTACCTACTTCACCCACCTACCCAGCAACCTAGTTGTCTGCCCCGTACATCGGCGAGGTGTATAGGTGCGCTTTATCGCTAATCGATATAATATATCTTCCGGCTGGTGCTTACGTACGAGGCGGCATAAAGCGTTGCCGGACGGCCTTCGCGACGATTTTGCCGAGGTCGCGTTACTCGTTTGATCTTTTTGTCGCCTGTTGACGGTGTTCACGCGAGAGAGAGAGAGAGGGAGAGGGAGAGGGAGAGGGAGAGAGAGAGAGTGAAAGAGAATTCGAGGAAACAGATAGGAGGAACTCGTTGCCGTGAGTAATGCCGTGGCAAGAATTTCGCCCGGAGGCGTTCTTAAACTATTCGGGAAGAGAATCGATAATGAGGAGAGAAAACGTGAAATAGCGAGTGTGGTATACGTCGGGCTGCGCTTAATTTGTCACTCGACCAGAAAGGAACACGGTGGTCGATAGAGCGCGATTCTGGAAATTCGTACACTCGTCGTCGGGATTATCGGCGCGCGACGTACGAGGAGAATCCCGATCGCGAGGCGCGGGGAAAGATCGATCTCGAACGAAAGGAAAAAGAAAACGAAAAGAAAGAGTCCGCGTCTAACTCGGGAGCAACGGTGAAGGCGGGAGAAGAAGAGTGTTTCGAGAGTGGTTTCACTTACACTTTCCACGATGGCCTTTCTGGGCCAAGTTCAACCGAAAACGTTACGTGAACCACGCAACCTCTCTCTCCCTCTCCCCCTGCGTTCTTCGGAGAAAGCATTACGGTCCCACCCGTGACTAGAAGCGTGCGCCTAGGCCAAGATCGGTTAACGCGGGGAAAAGAGAAAATGAGAGGGAATCGTTGGACGATCACTCTCTCCCTCCCTCGTCGATGTTAACGCCCGTGCGAGCGTGTGAGTGACTGTAACGTACACACGTGCGAGGGAGGGTCCAGGGAGGACGCGAGAGGAACGGAACGAATGGCCACACGCTCTTGGGTCCGGTGGAAAAATAAAACTAGGCAGACCAGAGAGAGGGGTCCGTTAGACCGCCTCTCCCTCTCACTCTCTCTCTCTCTCTCTCTCTCTCTTCCTCTTCCCGCGGAGTCCTCTCTTTCGAGAGGGAGTGTGCAGGTCGGAGAAAGAACGAGAGAGAGAAGACCTAACCTAAGCCACCAGGAGAGACGGTGTGTGCTCCGGGGTACCGGCGCTGCACAGTTTGCCCCTGAACTTGGTTCTCCGTCTTGCCCACTACTCGACGTTGACCCACTTCCATGGCCTACCCGATATCTCTCGAGCGCGTTCTATACCCGCGAATACCGTCGCCGATTTTCCAACGATCGCGATCCCGACTCCAGCGGCCGTCCTAGCACACCACGATTGCATTTCACTCTGTCCCAGATAAAGACCGTCGATATAATTACACTCGACCCGTCGCGCGATCGCCTTCGCGCTCGCTTCTTAAACCGCGGTACTTTATCTCGCGATTATATATGCTCGCCGATCTACACCTCGCTCGCCTCCGGTTTTACGTTTCAACGCAGCGCCGCGGGACCACGTTGGATTTACCCGCGACAACGCGAGCGCGGGGAAAACGCGAGAAACTTCGAGTCGCTCGGTATCTTGAATTTCCTGACCGCAGTTCACCGATCCTGATTAGAGACGGATGTACAGTTTAGTCACTCCGCGGCCGACGATTACCACGTTTACCCTTCTTTTTTTTTTTGCCATTCCTCGGACTTCGAGAGTTCGCCTATTAATGAAACGACGAGGAAGCGCGGTCGCGGCCGCCGCTCGCTGAACGATGAATCTCGACTCTAGCCGCGCTACATCCCGATCTCCTTGGGCCTTATATACCGGCCGCTGAATTTCCTGCTCAGCGAAGGATCGAGTTGGCCGGTTCCGAAGCTGTCCTCTCGTATATTATTATTAGAGCGCCGTACTCGGGGGCGTTATCCGTTATCTACGTACGTTATCTGGTTGGCGCATAATTTAAATGAACCGGCGATAATGAGCCGCGCGCGCGCGCGCGCGGATTGCTTTGGTACGCGTCTCGCTGGCCCCCGAGCACCGAGGGGCTGGACAACCCGCAGACCAGACTCATTGGCTTACGTTAGACGCGGCAATGCACGAGTATACCGGGATAATCATTAGTTTATATAACAAGTCATTTCCCGCGGCCACGTGATTTTCTCGTCAAGGCGATCCGCTCACCACCACTACCACCCGTGTACGAGAGACACCGGTACCCGTACCACCATAGGTCACCACCACGATTGCCCCCCGTGCAACCACCTAGAAGTCAACCGTGTCCAACGCGCTCCGGCTCTGTGATCCGTTTCTCTTGGCCTTTGTCGTCTTCGTCTACGATAAGAGCGAGGGAACGAAGGACTCGCGCCGAATGCTTCCAAAGACAAAATATTTCAACGATGCTTTACGACGCGAGAACACTCGTGATTTTGGCAGTTTAATTGTCCAGGGTGGGGATCCGGATCCGTCGGAGCGGGATAGAGATCGTGTATAGACGAGACGAGGAGAGCTTACGCGAATGAGTCACGTGGAATTAGTTTAGGTAGATTTTACGACCGGTCGAGGAAATTCCTTTTTGCCTCCCCCCCTTGTTGTATCGTCGGTCGCCATAGAATGGTAAACGCGACGGCTGTCTCGCGTTAGGAACAATTAGCCCCCGTCAGGAGGATTAAGGAACAGGTAGCGGGGAACGAAGCGAACGAAGGAATGATTGTCGCTCGCTCCTGGATATCCGTGTCTACGCGTTTTATTTGCATCGACCGTGCGAGAAACAATCGCGACAAAAGTGTGTCGCCGTTACTCCAGGGTATCCGGCTTAACGATTAACCGTCGATTATCGATAATACGCGACGAGGTAACGCGGTCTACAGCGGAAAACGTCGTTGCGTGTTATCACTGACCTGTCCAAAAAGAAAACTTAACCCGTACCGCTACGACGTACCGTAACCAGCCCTTCACGTCGTAAATCTACGAAACTATAAATATTCCTATCCGCTCGATCGAGTGAACTCCAGCGCGCGGATATGCCTCCCCCCTCTTCCCCTCCGAGCTACAGCGGGGAGAATCAAGAAGCCCTGCTTTTCCTACGTTTCGCGGTCTCTACTCAGAAGCGTTAAAGCCAATTCCGCGGGCTTCGTCTTCGTAGGTGTTGCGAGAGACCGATGCATTCCATAGAACGCTGGTAATGGAACGCTAAAGAAGCTGCTGCTCGAGACCCGTGCACCACGGGAACGACGGAGAGGGAAGAGGACGGGATGAGAATAACGAGTGGAGAGGGGGTGACGGGGAGGCAAGGAGAGAAAGAGGAACACGGAGATGGAGAGAAAGAGCGGTCTCGACGTAAAGAGAGGGAGACGAAAGACAGGGAATAAGAGAGGAGAGAGAGACGGGGGTAGAGGGCGAGAGGGAGGGAAAGCCGAGGCAAAGGTAGTCTTACAGCCGTAAATGCCACTGGTTGGCATTATGCCGCTTGCCTGGCCAGACCTTCGATGCATCGAACACATCCCGAGATGCCGCCTGACGATGACTGCCTGCCTGCCTGTAATCGTGATATCGTTCGTCTATGAGAGAGGAGACGCGAGAGGGGAAGAGGAGGAGGAGGAGGAGAGCACCTCGCGAGGCACTTGCCCGCTCCGAGGGAATTTCGTGTTGCGCGAGCCGCCACGATGAGACGGCCCTGGCCCATTTACCCCTTAGGCAGTGCCAGGAGTCAACCGTTGCACGCCGATATTGGCCTTTTGATACTCCTTTTTATTTAGCCTACACAACGACGACACCTACGCGCACGCGCGCTTCTAAACGTCGAAAGGTCGGCGTTATCGTGGAGGAGACAGAGAGACAGACAGAGAGAGAGAGAGAGAGAGAGAGAGACTCGAACCGGGAATAATTCAGAATGACGCAAAGACGATACGACGTTTGTCCGATCCGGAGAGACGCGATGGAAACGAGACGAGAGACGAGAGAGAGAGAGAGAACGAGAGAAAAGAAAAAAACGGTACCGAGTCCTCCTTGCCCGTTCACAAAGAAGGGAAACGGCGCGCGCGATGGAGACACGGTTCAGCCTGAAATTATTTCTTAACCTTTGCCTTCGCCGAGCGGATTACCGATACGCGAATAGACCTCGAGATCGCGTTTTGACGTAACGCCGCGCGAATGGGTTATAATTGAAGCAAAAGGAATTGTAGCGTTACAAGGACATCCACTGAAACGCCGCGCGAAGTCCCTGGAACGAGGAGAGGAACCGTGCCGCTGGAGATTTTTCGAGGCTGCCGTTGGACCAAGTGGTAACGAAGTGCAAGGAGACAGAGACGAGGGAGAGGGAGGGTGATGGGGCGAGAGAGGGAGGGGGGGGGGGGAATCCATGGAATGTCGAATTAAAGTCCGGTCGGTCCAGCAGCGGCTCCGGGGCCGAGCACGATCTTGGATAGGACAGCCTCGCCGCCGCGGCGCGTTATTCTAGCCAAGTGTACGACTAAAGGCGACTACACACGAACGCGTGCCTCCGGAGGCTCACTATGTCGGGATCCCTCAAGTGCCGCGGCCAGTAGACGAGGGAGAGAGGTGAACGAACCTCCGAATCTCCTGGTCGGGTGAAAAAAAAAAAAAACGAGAAGCGCCGAAAAAAAGAGAGGACGTCGGTGGAAGACGGCAAAGAAGAAGAAGACGGGGAAGGAAAAGGACGATCGTGGATGATGATTCTCGGTTGAGAGAGAGAAAACAAAAAAAAACAGAAACATTTTTCGTGGTACCTTGGTAGGGTGGGAGGGAGACTGTCGAGAGGATCCGGTGATCTAGGATCCCGCGATGGCCGCGAGAGGATCGTCGTTGCATCGCGTGCCGAGCGAACACGATCCACTCTTTCTCGCGATACAGATTTCAATTCGAAGGATTCCTGATCGCCGATATTAATTGCGCTACCGTTCGCCTCGTTATCGATTTATTATCGCGATTGCGCGACAATGTAATCGACTGTCCCGTTGCATAGTAAACTCGAGCCGCCCGTCACACCGGTAGTAGAGTTTCGCGAGCAAAAAGTAGTCGGGGAAAAATAAAATCGACGCTAAAAACGCTTGCACTACGCGTAAGTTGAAATGTAACGATGTTGCCCAAGGACGATAAGCGGTTTTTGCTCCGTTTAGATAATGAGTCTTGCAAAATCAGCGCGACGAAACACAATGGAGCGTACGTGGAATTAAAATTCCCGCCGAAACCCGGGTGAGACGATTAAAACAGATTTTCGAGCTAATTAGAGAGAGAGAGAGAGGGGGGGGCGTCCCGAAGGACTGGTCGAGACGAGATAGAGAGGACGAGCCGAGATCCGCGGCATTGGACGAGCCAAATAAAGTCAGTCTTAGTTTTTCGTCGAGCACCGGAACGTATGTACGTAGGCCGAAAGAGCCCGAATTGGACGGCGTCCGACCACGTAACCAAATTCAAATCCGAGAGGTTCCATTGTTATGCGAAGTGCATCGCCCCGTTCAGATGCCTGGCCTGCCAAAATCTGCGAGCGTGCGAGCGAGGGAGCGAGCGAGCGAGCGAACGAGCGAAGGCGAGCGAGCAAACGGACGGAGTTCGATAGCATCGCGGCGCCCCGTTCTAAAATCGAGTCGATGCGTCACGATCACGGAACGAAGCGATCGATTCGATCCAACTCGACTCGGCTCGACTCGACTCAACTCGATTCGACTCGACTCGACTCGACCCGACTCTCGAGACTCGAGACTCGAGAATCGGTGGGCTTATTACAGAGAGAAGCTTAGAATGACAGAGAGGATGACGGGGAGGAAAAGGAGAGTAGAAGGAATGTGCGAATATACGTGAGAGAGCAAGAGAGAAACGATTGGCATGCAGGTCGCGCGGTATGTTGTCCTAGGTCACGCGTAATCCCGCTCTCTCCCTCTCTCTCTCTCTCTCTCTCTCTCGCTCCCTTCCTCCCATCTGTACGAGCCTATGCCGAGAAGAAGCGTAAGCGTATCCGCGCTATTCCGCTATTATTTTCATAATAAGATCGTGAGCGCTCTCTTATCGCAACGAGGCTCCTCTCTCGCGCGGCAAATGCAGCCGCGCAACGCGATCGCGACTCGTCGAGAGCGCTTCTATGAGTTCAAACGGGGCGTTAGTTTCTTTTGCCACAACGCTGAATGAATATCGATTGGAGGCGGCGTCGAGCATAAAAGCCGATGGGAAACGTGAGAAGGTGTCAAGGTATAATCGTTAAACTTAGACCTATAGCAACTATCGTGGGAGCACGATAAAATTATCTTACAAATCGACGCGCGATTACGAGAGGAATAAGCGGAGAGATCGCACGACGCGATCAGGTGTACACGCGATTCTACGATACGCCGACGGCGCGGGGGATCCTTTTTCCTCTTCCTTCCTTCCTCCTCCCCTCTTTATTTATCCCCCCGATCCCCCCTCTTACACGTAATTCAGAAACCGCGTACTTATCGCGGGAAATTAAAATCGAATAGGAACGGGGGGAGGATGATAGCGTTCGCGAAATTGCCAATTGAATCGCGAGCGTTTCCCGCGAAACCTAGGTGATCCCACGAAACCATCAACGGGGAAGAGAAGCACGGTGGCTGACCGTGCCGAGTCGACTGAGAGCGAACGGAGGAACGAACCAACGAGCGATCGCTTATTCCTGACGAAGAGGGCACGATAGTCGGCGCGCGCGCGCGCGAACAGGACGGTGAATGCCCAAAACTCTGCTGGTGTCAATGAACTCGGCCATGTGAGGAGTCGGACGGAGGCCTCGGCTATACTCACTATCGGGGTCTTGTCTTTCCCATGGAACCGAGACTAATTTCGTGACTTTGCGAAAGCCTCGGGTGTACCGGACACACGAGGTAAAGTCGCCGGTAACGCGAGGGATTTCGGGATTCCGGATCAACCCCTCGCGGGAATCTATTTTTAGCGCTTTCGCACGGTCAACTTCGTTTTCCGTCGGGATACTCGTATATGGGAGTAATTAGCGTATCGATGGATCAAAGGTTCGAGGACGGGTACGAATCGGTAATCGAGGATACATCTAGTTAGTTGCAAAACTCGCGTTAAGATTAGAAATTTAATTCGAGCGAATACCGACGCGCTCGCATTTCAAGCACTCGTATTCCGCGACGTAGGAGTAAAGTCGTTCTTAGCTCGACTCGCCTAATTACCGGCGACAACGACATATTCGGGGTCTACCTGTCGAGAATATCCCCAGAGGTGAATGTTCTAGACTGACTCCCGAGGCACCTGCTCGTAACCGCGACAAGAAAACCGGCGAAGGATGAGGTACGTTTCTAACGCGAGCTCGATCCTACCTCGTTCAACTATCGTTTCATCGAACTTTCGTTAAACCTGTAGAAACGAATTCGCGAGCGCGGGGCTCATTAATTTTTGCGTACAACGTCGATCAGCTGACGTTCGCGAACAGAAATCGACGCGAGCATTAAGACATCGATCGGACAATTGTGACGTAACGTTGAGAAATCGGACGGTACGCTCCCGACAGTCCCCCCCTTCTCGTTTTTCTTTTTAACCATCACCGCCGCCCCCCCCCCCCCCCACCCCCCGCCCGTCTGCCCTCTTGCTTATCCTTTTGAATCGCCGGTCACGCGCGGGTCAGCGAATCTTTGAAGTGGAATCCTCCCTTCTTTGCAAACTCGACGCGACTACGGATGTACAACGAGGTGACGGAGGTGACTCGAGAGGGAGAGAGGAGGTGGGAGGGTTACCCGCCGAAAACGAGAAGTAGGTAGTCGCAATCCGATCGCGAACTTCGCGAGAATACCGCCGTCGTCGTCGTCGGTATCAACTACATTCCGCTAACGTGAAAATCACCTGCTGAGACAGATCGGTGGTAATTTTGAAACTCACCGGCGTTCGTCGCGATACGCCGTGACAAGCAGTAGTTATCTCGAGGCAAAGGTACGACGGGTTTCGATATTTAACGTTAACGCGTTTTAAATTTATCCGACACGCATGACGCAACGACTAATACGCGCGACACGTTTTCGGCAAAGAAACGAACCTGTCCCCCCTCCCGATTCCCGCGAACCACTCGTTGATAAGAAAAATGTTAATGAGCGAGCGAATCGAATTAATCGCTCGCTGAAATTTGAGCCACCGACGGAAAAACGTGGAATTCCGCGGATCGATCGGTTGGGGGCCGGGGAGAGGGGGGGTCGGGCGACGGCGGGAATAGAACGAGCTAGCGCGATGGATATAAATAGAATAGAAAAAGTAATTAATGGACTCACCTTCTGTGCAGGCAGTGACATTCTCTCGACCGCTTCATTGACGAGTTTCATCCAGCGAGAATTGTCGATGTCTTCCCTTCCTTATGTGGATGCTCCATTCCGGTCTCCTCAAATTCGAGGACGAGGTTTCCTCTCTTCCCCTCACTCCCTCCATGATCGACTTAATCGTCGCCGTCGTCTTCGTCGTCGTGCGGAGAGTGACTCTTAGATAACGAGAGGATCTCTCTCTCTCGCTCTCTCTCTCGCTCTCCCAAGTACCTCAGTACTGGCCAGTAGGATCGAGGCCCGCTGCGGCAGCCATGTCGCGACCTTGAGGTATCTCGACTTCTATTACTTCCTCGTTTCTTCCGGAATTCTCTCTCCTCGCGACCTACCTCCACTTCCTCTCTCAGTACTGACCGGTCGGATCGAGTCCAGCCATGGTTGCGGGATGTTGTCACGATCAAAAGATTAACCCACGACGCCTAATAGAACACAGGGCGCTGACACTCCGGGTAGCTGGTATCTGTCTCGACTGATTAGTAGAGGCCGGTGGGGTCCAATCCAGCTGCCATGATGATGTCGATCGTCAAATTTCAATAATCACGAGGAACGCGCGAACGTGAGCTTCCACGCTGCTTCTTTTCTCACACGTAAGGTCCTGTGTGTCTTCAGTAAAGACCGGTGGGGTCCAACTGACGAGCCATATCTCTCTCTCTCTGCCTCTCTGTCTGTTTCTCTTCTCTCCCGAAGAATCTCTCGAAGTAATTTTCGCCTGGATCGTCTTCGGATAGCTACACGAGTAACCCTCTCTGTCTCTCTCTCTTCTTGGAACGGTGACCTCGCAAGGAACACGACGAGAGCGTGTACGTCGTGCTACCGAAAATCTCGAAACGAAACTGCTCCGAATTCTCTCACCTTGGCGCGAACGTGCCCCCCGAGATTTTCACGAGTAACTCCGAAACTATTCGCAAGAACTGTGGTAACGTCGATCGTGACGGGGACCGTTGCGATCGTGAGGGGGGAGAGAGAAAATAACGGGAGGAGAGGGGGCAGGGTAGGGGGGAGAGGTTAACGTTTGAGAAAAAGCACAAAAGCGGTTACCGCGCGATTTGACGAGGTGAATCGAGCTACCGGAATGAGAGAAAAAAAAAAAAGCGAAAAAGACCGGCTGCTGCGTGCGTGACCGTGCCCCACAGAGCTCTGACAGCTCCACGGCGAGTGGCCTCGCTTAAGTCTTGGCTGGTCCCCACTTGTTCGACCGGGGGCAACGGTGATTGGTCGGCACCACCGGCTACACCGGCAATCGGCACTGCGATCAAGCTTTCGGAAAATTTCCCCCGATATATCGTCCGGGACGGGCCCAACCCCCACGTTGGCACGGGGCCTCACGTGGGGAGGAAAGTGGGATTCGCCGGTCACTCGAGGAAGGGAGAAACTTCGGAAGAGCGGAGACTCCTCCCGGGGTTCCACCGGGATATTTTGGCCCTCCATTGGACGAGGAAGCGGGATATCGCAACGGGAGATGATTATTAATTGGCCGAGGTATAACGAAAAATAAAAATCCGTATCCTAGAATGCTCTTCCCCCTTTTGCTATTCCGCGTTAAGGAAACTGTGCCACGCGTTCAGTGGACGCGGGGTGGGGAGAGTTGGCTCTTTTGATTTGTCCGATTTTTCGAGAATACATCCGGAGTGCTCGATACGAGTTTGTTTACTTTTTCCACCGAGATATACGAGCGGAACAATTTTTTTGTTTGTTTTCATTTCACCTCTTGCAGAATATATCGCTGTGATACGGGTGCGTTTTTTATCGATGCCAGTTGGATTTCGAGATTAAGATAAAATTGACGACGAACGCAGAAAATTTCCATTTGTCAAATACGCTGACGGAATGCTCGCGGTTGGTTCTCTAAACGCAATTTCTGCTGTTCGAACGGAACAGTGAATTCATTGACCTCGCGTAAAATCGATTCCGTCGTTATCGTCTTTCGACCGGCGTGCGCAAGCCACGGAACGGAATGTTATCGCCGAACTTGACAATTTTTCTGTTTCAACAAAACCGTCGAATTGTACGGTAGAAAAACCGTGAGTATACGCATTACCGGGATGGGATGCTCCGTATTTCTGTATTTCCAGAAGTACGGATATTAAGGTTCCTGTTCGTACCGGATAGCCTAATAAACCGGCTTTTATTGCCACGCCGAAAGTCCATTTCTTTCGCCGAGAGACATACTTTTTTTCTTTCCTCCCCCCCGGAAGAAAGCGTTTCGGTTCGTAGATCATTTTATTAGGGGTGAGCAATAAAACGATTGTGTCATTTAAAGCGCTCCTCGATTATCGAAATAAACGTGGCAAAAACGCGCGTCGACGAGTTATTGCCGAGCGCGATTAAAAGTCACGTTTCTTCGAAAATTCTATGACCGACGCGCCGAGAGCATTGTGCAAACCAAGTACACACCGAGTGTATTAAATCATCGCGCCGTTAACGTGTCCACGCCACGCTAGCGCGCGTTACATCCTACGTTCGTCCTACGAACTGGAATTCTGCGACTTCCCTTCATTCCGGCCCTAATCCTCCCGATAAGGAAGCTCGTTAGCTAATAGGCGCTATCTACCATCGACCCGACTAGCGGTCGCCCGGGCTTACGCAACAGTACAGATATGCCAGAAATCGCTAAAAACGATTAACGCTCGGCACGCGCGAAACAAATATTTCCAAAGATACCGCCGCGACGGTCGGCTTAAATCCGAAACACCGACTCGTCCCATTAAACCGATTGAAATACGAGCCTTCCACGGAGCAACCCTTTCGGTTTGGAATACCCCCTCTCCCCCCCCCCCCCCTCTCCCCCCTCCGGTCGGTCCCATTGCCACCGAATGCCAGTTATAAATACGTCATTCACCTTCTCCGGCCGAAGGGTTAGCGCGAAGTTTTCCACCCAAACCACGGAATTAATCCGTCACGACTGTTGCGCGCGTGCTATTGCCATTGGCGCAGGTAACCCCCCTCGTCGGTTTGCGTTATTCTAATACGTGGAAGGATGGTGCTCTCGCGTATGCTAAAGCGTTTATTGCACATCGCAACTATTCTCGAGTGCCCGCCGCGGATTAAGGGTGTGGCCCACCGCAGTTACCGTTCTGGCCCCATTAAGACAACAGGCCATACCGTGGCTCCTCGTTTGCACGGGAGACAATGACCGGTGGCCCCAGACGACTGTGCGCCTCCTCGTCCTCTTCCTCCTCCTTCCTCTTCTTCTTCTTCTTCTTCTTCTTATTCCTCTTCCTCCTCCTCCTCGTCTCCCATCCGCGGCGCTCCGCTCTCAGCGATATTTGTACAGAATCGGCGAACCCGAAAATACGTCAGGTTCGCTCGCGCTCGATTTGCGTAGGACCAGAGTGACGCGATCGTTGCGATTATGCTAATACGACGTTTCGAACGTGGAGACGAATTCATCGGGGGGACCCGACGGTTTGGCATATATTTATCGTCCCGGTGTTTTTCAACTAAATTCCTGTGCACTTTATTCCACACGGAAGTTGTTAACATTATTTCGCACCTCTGCGTTCGGTTCCATTATCCATCCGCGTGGGACGGTGTGACGGAAACGTTACCGATTATGCTATATAGAATTTCAGTGGTAGTGTCAAAGACCCCGAGAGTTTTCGAGAGACCCAAATGGACGTCAAATCGTAGCGCGTGTATCTATCCGTGCCAGTATCTTCGTTACGACGATGATATCAGCGTATCTCGAGTTCGCGTAATACATAAATTCACGTTGACCCCTTGTTACGCTACTAAAGGGAAACGATTTACCATTCGCCACCTGTTAAATTCATTTATCGCCAGCATCGCATTCTCCATACGTAAACCCCGCACGTAATCCAATCGCGTGGCAAAAGAATTCATTCAGGACAACGACTCGCGGCGGGCATCGAGGAGACCGGGCCACGTTCATCGGGCGAATTTTACGAGGCGCACCGAGAGTCGTCAGAATGAGCGAGTCGACCCTAACGGAGCGAGAAGCAGAGGAAGAAGAAGAAGAGAAGGAGGAGGAGGAGGAGGAGGAGTAGGGGGGGGGGAGAGGCGAAGAAGGAGAAGAGAAGCACGCCGGCATCTGATCGGCCGATACAAATAAAGCACAGTTGTACCATCGACTGTGTAGATATACCGCGAGAACGTGCAGTTTGTAGTTTGTCGCCCGTCGACGCTCGCGGCTACGACTTCGTGTTACTGGGATAAAAGGTGAACGACTCGATGGTACTCGTTGCGCGTCCCACCAGCAGCATCCCGCTCGTCGTTTGGAGGGGTAGCGTCCTTCTACGAAGTCTAAGTGAGATACAGGAGGGGCACAGGGGGGGGGGGGGGTGGCGGGAAGGGGGCATTCGGGGTGGGAGGGAATCATAAATTACTTGATCATCCTCAAGGTTCGATTCGCCGACTGAGCGCAACTTCTCTCGTTGCGCCGCGGCATCGTTAAAGCGATTTTTGTCCGGAAATGTAAATCCGAATGTCGCGCGACCGCTTCTTTCGCGTTTTGCGTTGGTGTACCCTGAATCGTATTATGAAGCGTGCTCGCGAGGCAACGAGGTACTTACGTGGGTGGGGGAGGGGGAGGGGTACTCGGGGAGTAGAGGGACTTTGTTTACCGAAGATTTTGTATTTTTCTTTTTTGTTTAAATCGATGAAGATTGTCCGATGATGAAACTCGTTGTCGATGCTACGAGAGACCACGTGTAGTTATAAATTCCCATCGTTGGAATGGAATAGAAAAGAAATGACTAATTATCGGACTTCATTTAGCGCGCCCTTTGAAATACAAAATTACTGTATTAATTATTATCTAATCTCGTAAACCGAAATTGATCAGAGGTACCGCATAGTTGGAAAGTGACCGATGTTCTTCTCAATTACTCCACGATCAAGGTTACATCGTTGCTCGTCTCTTGCAGCAATTCAGACTCTTTTTTTTCTCCTCCCCCCTTTCCTCTCTCTCTCTCTCTCACTGCCTCTTGGTTGCACGTCTATGCCGCAACGTACAACAGTGGTTGTGCAAGAAACGAACAACCTACCTGCTTATCCGCGTTTGCGCAACAGACAGTTTCGAAAAGACGTTCCAGCGTGGATCTTCTCTTTCGAGAATGCAGCATCCATGAATCCCGGGTTCGATCATAACGAGCCCGAAGCCGCTTAGCCGGACGTTATTCGGTGAATCGAAACTTTCCTGTAATTGGTTCGTGGGGCATTAAGAGCCTCGACGATTCGAGGATGGAACAAAAGGTTCGGCGTTACCACGAAAAGCTTTTAAAATTACGCTTGGTTGCGCCGACGAGGAAAGGGCTCTCGGAGACCGGTACGGTCTATATTGTCAATGCCGATGTCTTTAATTACTCCCCACTTCCGGCAATTCGTTTGCACGGCCACCCTCGCCGTCGTTTACCGCGTTTTCGCGTTTCGTCGTCGAGACTTTGATTTACGCGCTTGAACCTTCCGACCGGACAACGCCGGGGTCATTAGTTAACTTGCCCCTTCGCCGGCATAATTGTATTTCCATGCGCGCTCGGCCAAAGCCGGTTCGTTACCGTATTCTTAAAAGCGCGATCGCATATCGGGGTCACTAATGACGGTACCGCGTATCAGCGGCGTACGCGGAACTTTCCCGGCAAACGATTTCCCCGTTTTCCCCCGTTCGATTCCGCGGCACCCCGATTACGTTCCGCGTTAATCTCCTCCGTCGAAGGCGAGCGTTAGAGAAAATGACTCTTTCAGGGACGGTGTCGCGATCAGGAAGAGGGACCCGCGTGCCATTACGGTACAAGGATCGCCGTGCGATTTGCAACGCGTGTCCCGCGGAAAAAAGCGACGACGATCTTAATCGCGCCGCGCGAGCTCTCCCGCGCGCGCGGTCGCCCGCGTACGTGATCCTAGGTCGTCGAAGGACTCGGAAGTCGGAGGTACGCGGTAACGCCGTCACGGTGAGCCGTGCCTCGGGTTGCTCCACTAGCGGTCGGGAAAAAGTGAAAGACGCTACGAGAGGAGGATGCGAAAGAAAGAGAACGAGGGGGCGGGGACGAGGAGGAGGAGAAAGATAGAGCGCAAGGGGGAGAGAGAGAGGGAGTGAGATACGGAGAAGGACGGAGGACAGGGAGCGAGCGAGAGGGAGCGTGTGGCAGAGGGAGAGGGCGACACCGAAAGAAACGAACGAAGACGGAATGAGGAAGAGGAGACGACGCGGAGAGGGTGACGTCGGTGGAAAGGTGCGAAGGCGAGGGAGGACAGGAGGAAACGAAGGAAGGAGAGACGGACGGATGGAGCGAGGGAGAGGGAGAGCGAGACGGAGGAGCCGTACTCAACTGTTGTGCGCGAGAGAGAGAGAGAGAGAGAGAGAGAGAGAGAGAGAGAGAATGAGGAGCGCAGGAGTGACCAAGGAGGGAGAGCGAGGGAAGACGGATGGTCAGAGGGAGAGAAAGAGAGTCACTCGCTCGAGTTGTCGAGGCGATTGTGCCGATGTGCGTGGCAAACTTTTGCGCCGGGCTCTCTCCCTGACCTAACCACTCCGCCTCTCTCGCGACTCGGCTCGACTCGACTCGGCTCGTCCCGAGCGCCGTACGTATGCGCCTTGGCCCCCGTACTCGGTCAGGCATTTTCCGAACTCACCCGTCACGCGTAATACCCAAAATCTTGGGCCCGCGAGCCGTCCAGATGAGAAATTCCCGCGCCCGCCTGATCGCGCGCAAAATCTATCCGACGGCCGTTTCCTCGCGGTGCGATGGGATCCTCGCTCGAGCGTGCGCGGCGAACACTCTCTGGCGGTGCGATATGAAAAAAAAAAGAAAGAAAGAAGCAAATCAGAGCCACGAAATTCGAGAGTACGACCCGACGCGACGCGACGGTCGCGCTCGAAGAAAGCAAGCGATCGGGCGTTACGCAAGAGATATCCTCTCGACAGTGATTTAATGCGTGTGCATGTAATATTATCAGCGATGCGTCTCCACGTCGCTTCATTCCGCTTCGTTCCCGCCTCGCTTGAAACACACGCGCGCACGAGAGAGCTCGCAACCACTCTCGGCAAGACGCAATGCGCAGCCTCTAGGTCGGACGTTCACCCTGTCCCGACGACGATCCGCCGAGACTCCCGCCCGGGAATGCTGAAACTCGATCGAATTTCGCTCGTTGCCGCGAACCACGAATCGCGAGCGTTTCGCGACGAGGGAGTAGCTTCCGGCTATACTGGAAAACGACGAAGGACAAAAAAAAAGAAACAAGATACAACGGGGGGAAAAGTAGAAAGGGGGAGGAGCGCTAACCGTCTCGAACGAAACTCCGTGTCGAAAACCGACCGTACGACCGTCGGAATTGTTTTTACGTATTAGCAGCGCTAACTCGCGGCAATCCCGTACACGATAATAATAGGCATTATCGATAATCGTAGCGCTCGCCGAACGACGGCGACTTATTAATGAAACATTACGCGACCGATCGTATCGCGCGGAAATTTCTGTTCCCTCCACGGCCGTGCGCGTTCAAGAAAATATTCGCCGGCAGATGGGTTACTAAACAAACTCGGAAATCCTGAATCATCGTACCTAAGAATCTACCCGTCACGGAACAGCGCGGTCCGACGTTTCGCCGTGTTTTCTCCGCTCCCTAATTAAATTTTCATACACGATTAATCCATCCGCGTATCTCAAACTAATTAATCCGTAACGGCCTAACCGACCTCCTCCCTCTCCCCCCCCCCTCCTTCTCTCACCCTCCCCCGGATACCTCACGCGTGGCACGTAAATCGAAATACTCTTCTCAAATCCGTACCCCCGCGATACCGCGACTCTGTTAATCGACAGCTGCCAGTTCGACGATACGCTTATTCAAGGTAAAAAGAAGAAGAAGAATGAAAAAAAAGGAAGTTCTGACCGTGTGATTCCTTCCCCCTCCTTCCTTGCCCCTCCGCCGGCCCCCTCACTCCGGCCCCCACCCCTCCCTCCCGCTACCGTTTCACCAAAGTCGGGCCCCTTTCTTGCGAATCGATTCAGCTGGATCACTGACCTGAAGCGGGGCGCCATGCCATGCCGTTCTTTCAACGATACGGGCGCACGAATTATCACTGGCCGAGCGTCGTCCTCTCTCGGTTACCGTCGCGTCGTTCGGGGCCTCGCTCGCTCGCTCGCTCGTTCGCTCGCTTACCATCGACGTTACCGCCTCTTCGCGTTCACCGTGCACGGGGCACGAGAGCCGTGGGTACCGGCGATTCGGCGATTCGGCGATTCGGGACCCTGAGCCCCCGGAGTACCTTGAAGACTGGTGAATAAGTGACGATAAGTAGGTAGATGGGTAGGTAGGTAGGCAGAATGGATAGGTTGGTTGGCTGGTCGCTCGTTAGGCTAGGTGCGTTGACCCGCCTGGCGTGTTCAGTGTTCAGCTAAGAGATAGATAGATAGATGGATGGTGAGAGCGCGCGAGCGAGCGAGCGAGCAAAGCGAGCGAGAGAGAGGGAGAGAGATCGTGAGATAGCGATAGAACGAGATGGGCGCGCGAAGGTGGTAGAGGGGGGGAGTGGGAGGAGGAGGTGGAGGAGGAGGGGACGTCGGTGAGACGTCAAGTCCGCGAACCTTCTTGTCGGACCGATTGTGAGATCGCTCGGCATCGGGACCCGAAAATCGATGAAAGAACGTTGAACTCGGTTTCGTTGGGTTTGGCAATGGTGGGAATCGGCAGCCATGGTTTACATGGCACGTTCGACCTATCTCTCGAGGATACGGTCATCGTGTCAGGATCGAGGCCGCGCTTATCGATGTTTGAGTGCCACGCGTCCTCGCGTAGCGTTTCTGATCGCTTCCTCCTTCAGATTCTTCATTGCCGCTGGTATATCTTTCAGGGTATCGTTTCAGCGACACGGGATAATCGGGTATAACGAAACGATGACAAATTAGCTGCTGATTTCTCGATCGGCCGAATCTCGTATGGGTTACACGGTCGAAAGTGGATATTTCACGCGTCGATTCGTCAGTCGAAAACGCGTGTCGTGGCGGCGATCCTTTTGCTTTTTTTGTTATTATTATTATTACAGAAAAGTGATCTACGACGGTTCCCGATAGTAGAAACTTCCCGCGGTGAAGATTTTTTGCTACGTCGAGCGATGGAATAAGAGTACGATTCCTCGCGTTTGTGGAAAGTCACTTTTTACTCGGCAAATCGTTAGACGTCGTTTCCCACAGCGTGGCAGGTGGATGGGAACATTTTTGCGATCGTAAAACGTTTGGATTAAAGTCGTATACCGATCTCTGGTGGGGTGGGAAGAGGACGATCGATCAATGATTCGAGCTAAGGTTTCGCGAGTTGCACAGGAAGCGGTAGTAATTTAGCGCGAAGCTAAAATACGTTTGATTCTGTTCGCGGAAAGAGAAACTCTCCTTATCGTGTGTCACGATGAAAGAAACCGGGTGCATATCCGGCGATCGAACGACTTTTAACACCTTTAATGCTTTCTCACGGTTCTCTCTTACTTTCCCCGTGTAGAAACGAAAGAAAAAAAAAAGGAAAGAAAGACGAGGAATAGAGGGAGAGAGAGAGAGGTGCCTTCCACGTCGGGGAAAGTGAAATCAGTCGCCTGCACGCCTGCACGCCTGCACGCGTGCTCACCTTGTTCGCTGCGCTTACCTGTCGCGTAAATCAGAGGAACGATCGGTCAATGGTACCATTAATAATGTAACGCGCTAATTTACCTACGTCCCCTATCGAAACAAAGAGGTTGGAGAAAGTACGTCGTAAAATTTTTATGGAGAGAACCGTCATTCCACTCGCCTCGGAATAATTGCGCTCTCTCGTGAGTCCTAGCGATTTCGATCGTAATAATAATAATAAAACGTACCCACTCGATTTGTCCCCCTTTCGTCCTCGTTGGAAATGAATTATTCGTCGATTAAAAACTTGTCAGTTTCCCATCTTTCCTAGCGAAGAATCGACCATATTTAAAGAGACGAGAATGTTTTAAAAATCCGATGGTCGAAAGGACATTGAGAAAAGTATACTCCCTCCCTCCCCCGTGTCTCTAGGAACACGATCGACTAGGAGCACGTCGTCGCGTACGCGGCTCCGGTGTACCTTTCGGCGCTGCATTTGCATCTCGTCACCGATGCAGCCATACGAGGGTGTGCGCGCATGCTCACGCGTGTGCGTAAACACGGCAGTAGTAGGTAGGTGTACCCGGTCGCGTGCAACGACGGGACGCGCGAATCCTGTACGCGCAATGTGTGCGTGCAACTTCGCCTCGGTCGGCTCTCGAACGCGTGATCGGCACGCGAGTCGAATCTCGATCGGGGCGTGCGCGTGCGATAAGGTACGCGAGCGGACGACCGGCCGATGCATCGATGAAAGGAGGGTCGGCTTCGGGGTTCGCGACTCGCGGGAATAAACGATTGCTCATTATGGCGAGAGTGAAAGAAACGAAAGTCTATTCCGCGTGACGCGGTGGCGAAGTCCGGCGGAAAAGGAAAAAGGAAAGAAAATAAAAAAAACAACAACAACGGAGGAGTGAAATTCGTATCGCCGCCGTTGCCGCCGCGATCAGGTTCGAGTAAAAGTTGATTATCGCCGGCTGTAGAGAGGAATGCAAACGAACTGGAAACGAATGTTTTCGAGATGTAATTGCAACGTCATTCCCGCGGCGGGAATAATTCTGTGGTGGAGAGACTCGGCGATACTCCGTCGGGGAATATTCCAGGGAAAGTGGAAAACCGCGAAAATAATGGCGAACGAGCCGCGGGGAAAGAAACGATGGGAGAAAATACGTTGGTTCGGATGTTGCGGGCGCGCGCGCGCGCGCGCACCGCGATTGAAAAATGAACGCGCAAAACGGATGGCGCGGAAAGAGATCGCCGTTCAGTCTAGCGAAACTGGCGCAGTGTCAAGGTGCCTCGCGGGCACATTTGCGAGTACCTGGGCGTCGTGGACGGCGAGAAGGGGGTGGGGGCGGGAGGGGGGGGACGAACGGAGAGTGGGGCCCCTTCGATATCACCCTTCCTTCCTCCTCCTCCTCCTCCTCCTCCTCCTCCTACGTCCTTCTTTCAGCACCGGTCGGCGGACGCGACGCGACGGTGCGATTCGCACGATTCTCCCTTCTCGCGATCCATCAAACCTGACTTTCACGGGGCTTTCTTCTTTCGCCGACCGACTTGTGCGGACCTCTGCCACTTTTTTGCGGCGCGCGACGAACGGCGTGAAAATACGTTCGATACGTTCGGGGTCGGGGGCCGATATTGGCACGCGGGGTGAAAGGCAAAAGGAACAGTCGCGTTCGCGCCGACGACGTGGATTTTCCGTGGAAATGAAAACCTCGTAACGCGATGACGGGAGCACCGGCGAAACCTTTCTCCGGATAGCAATATCTGCTGGCGTTTCTTGCCAGCCGGGCCCGCACTTTCTTACTTTCGTTCTGTAACGCTGGGTTCGTAGACTAGAAATTATTTCTCCCGTGTCAGTCCTCGGGGAATGGTACGGAGTGGTCGTTAATGTTAATATGTAATTTCCATTGGAACGGAGATAATTGATGAAAGTTCCGACCGCGTCATGAATTCAGAATCCGCAATTTACTTTCGACTCGTGCTAACTCGCATCGTCGGACTCGTCGGAACGATAGGAAGCTTAATAAAACTGCGGAGAAATTAAATCACGTACGAACGGAGTAACGACGTAACGAGTCGCGAATGCTCGCGATCGGATTTTTCGTTGAAATTTTGCCAGGATTCGTAACGCGATCGGCCAAATGGCGCCTTTAAAAATCGAATTCTATCGTGCGTGTCGTCGTCGAAGCATTTCCATCGGCGCGCCGGAATGTCATTCATGAAAGAAATTACACCGAGGGGGGCCATTACTCAACGATTATTTATAGCGAACGAGCGTGCGTAGGCAAACCACGAGTGCTTCCCCGTCCCTTCGAAATCGTGTTTCGATCGGTGAACGCTTCTCGGATCAGTGGCCCCGACGGGCGGCCGGAATCCAGGAGGACAAATTTGATGATTGCAGGTGCGTCGGTTGCACGTGCAGCCCGGGTCACGCACGCGGATCCATAAGCAACGTGGCACCATTAGCGTTACCCGTCTCTTCCCCGTACGGACCCGAGAGTTCCACCTCCCTCCCCCCCCCCCCCTTCGCCGCCCTCGCCCTCCGTCGTTGGAGTACACCGTTTCGGTTCGGAGAAAAATAATGAAAAGCCGATACGACGAAAAGCCGAAGAAGAGGGGGGGGGGAACGAAGCGCGATTGCGAAAGAGGGACGGGAAGCAGAACGAGAACGGAGGAACGCGGAGGAAGAAGACGAGAAGGAGTGAGGAAGAGGGGGGGAAGGAGGTACTCGAACTCTCGTAACTCGGTCCCGCGGGGCCACGAAATGATATTCAACCGAGTGTTTCGACAGGCCGGGTGTCGTTAACCTCCCGCGTGGTTCGTTTCTCGGTAGCCGCGAAACAATTGTCCGTTCTAGGACTAGCGCGTCGTCGGCGGGACGCCCACTCCCTAGGGACTATTCCAACACCGTCGCTACGCGTCCCGTAGGTTGCGAATTGGGCGTTGGCCTCCGCCTCTCTCTCCTCTTCGTGGCTCGAGCCACGAAGACGTGAGGAATGCCACGTGGGTCACGCCGAGTATGCCGTTCTCGTCTCCTAACTAAGACCTTTTTCCTCCCACCTTACCGAACGGATTTTCGGTGCCCCGCGGGACGAAAGGATAGGCACGCTGTGCGCGAGTGAACGTGCGCGCGCGAGCGAGAGACACACAGAGAGAGAGAGAGAGAGAGAGAGAGAGAGAGAGAGAGAGAGGGAAAGAGGAAGGCGGCGTAGAGAGAAGGGAAGAGGGAGAGGCAGAGAGGCATGCATAGAGCATACCGGTGGTGCCGGTACTCTTAAAATTCGGTGATCCACGTGGATGGCCCAGAGAACGACCGAGAGTGTTGCAATCTTGCAGTGGCTACCTTCGCCTCCATCTCTGCCCCTCGCTATCCTCGCCACGCGTTCTTTGTGGCATCGATCACGCTTTGTGTGATTTCCCACGGGGCGTACGGGACGACCTGTAGAAAAAGAGTTTCTAGGGTCCCCCTCGTTGCGTTCGTTCGAGGAATTAGTACGTCATAAGTTACGACCCGTAACGAATATGGTAATTCGAACGATCAACGACTAAATTCGTTCGCGCGTAAGTAACGCGGATAAGTTCACCGCCGCTTTTATTACCGCGCGAATCCCTTTCCTTACAAAAAAATTGTCGCTGCCGTCGTTCTGCTTCGGCGAGTAGTACCCGGCGGCAATTGCGAGGTGCCGCGCGCCCGCCGGACGACCTATCTAGGAGCAGCTTCAAAGTCAGAATTTACGAGCGCGTCCCTCGGGCGGGGACGGTGGTTCGTAGCATCTTTAAAAGCGGTACACAGTACGTACGTACGTACGTAGAGCCCCGGCGCCGTATAGTAGAAACGTCACGCGAGACGAGCTCAGCTGTCCGCGGTAACGCGCGCTAACTCGCGGCCCTGATCTATGGTGTCAGGGTCCGTACCTACCGAGACTGATCGCTCCATTGGAACTCGCGGAGCAACCGTTGAACTTACCGTCCTACTTTCATGAAAATTATACGCCATCGAGAAGAAACGAACGATCGCGGATCGCTGGGGCTTTTTTTTTGCGTCGCGTCCGATTTCTAATCGCAGACTTCCAACTGTTCGTGTGTTGAGGGAAACGATCAGCTTTCCTCTCCCCCCCTCTCTCTCTCTCTCTCTCCCTAGCTCTCGTGTATTTGACATCGAGAGGATCGATTCGTCGATCGTACCGCGTTGTCGACGAAAACGCTCGTTTGCCAAAGCACCGGTATTCGTGTAGATAAACGGTGCTCCCGAATGTAAGATGATAGGTATGTAAACGACGGTAGGAAGGAATGGGGCAAGAAACCGCGCTAAAATCTACGCTCGGGATCAAGATGGGCGAGCAACGGTAACCCATTGTATCGAACAGCCGGTTTCTTTACGACAGCTTTCTCACGATCGGTCAGTCGGCGGATAACCCAGAGGCAACAGCAACACCGGCCACCCGGCCGTTTTACTCCTCGCGATCTCCTCTCGCGGGGCATGCACACAAGGATGCGCTCGCGTATCCCCCCAAGTGCGTGCAACTGGGTTTACAGCCGGATGCTTCGAGGTCGCGTACGAGTGGAACGGCAATCCCGAGACGTTCGACGACGATCGGCGACGGCGACGACGTCGACGACGACGACGACGAGGACGACGACAACAACGAAGACGAGTAGTCGGATTTCTTTTTTCGTGTAACCGAGCAGAGTGCCTCGTACACGGCCACGGCTAACTGTATTTTGACTTTGTGGCCTGAATTGCGGTAACACGGTAACTGGCTCCACCGCGCGCGACACCCTGGAGTAACGGGCCATATCTCGAAGGCACGGTTCAGGCCTTTACGCATGTAGGTACCTACGTAAAAGGCACTCTCGCGCACCGAACACGGCTCACCTGTTACAGTGTGCGTAGACGGCGAGGCGCTTAAACGTGCACGGATTTGCACGACGAAAGCGCGAGCGCGCCGCGCCGTCGTGCGTGCGTGCGGCATAGTGTACGGCTGCGTGTGCGACGGTGGCCGCCAAACACCGGTGATATACGTACAGGGTAACGTACGTGTGCCGATGGTAACGAGAAAGCAAGGGTTGCGGAGCCGAGGGGGAGGCGCGGGAAGAGCGAAGAGGAGACGTGGAAGATGACGTTGTTGTGGTGGAGGAGGAGGTGAAGAAGAAGAAGAAGAAGAAGGAAACGTAGAGCGGCGAAGAATCAGCGGTGGCGATTCAACGTGTGCGTTCGGTCCGCACGTCCGTTCGTTCGCGTTGCAACGTGAGTGTAGGTACAGTTAGGTATAAGGTGGCCACCGGCTCGACTCTGTAGGTCGGAGGCGCGGGACGTGTGCGGACCGAGTGTGTATATCCTTCGCATCCGGGGGATCGCCTTCGAGACGACAGCAGGACCTTGGGCCTTAACCCACTCTTACTTGGAAAGGGACTAGCCAGCGTAACGCTTCTTCTCGTCTCCTCTCTTCGCGATCTTCTTCCGCGTTTGCCGTCTCGGGGGACGACCCGTGACTAAAAAGATCCTTCCGCGCGATCGGCAACCCGCCCGTCCGCCGATACCGACGTTTGCATTTTTCTCCGCGTTAAGGTAGACGTCCACCCGGGTCCGCATCGGACGTATCATATCAGTTTGTTGTAGCGCGTACCACAAACTAATAGGATCCGTCCGATGAGTACGATGCGGACCTACGTAGACGTCTATCTTTAAGGTACGCTTTCCAAGCTGCGACTAACCGCAGCGGCTGCCTTCAACCGACTCGCATATTCAGACTATGTTGTTGCTTCGAAACGCACACGTCGATCAAAACAATAGCACAGGTGTACCGTGCGCGTTAGCTTCGACTTGGATAAAGGTAGCTCTTACGCGGGACTCGAACGGCAGGATAACTGTCCGCGTAACTGTCGACAGCGATGCCGCGTGTAATCGTAAGAAATTTCAGGTAACCGACGTAACCGCTCTCGAGAATCGTAGACACGTAACCCGCCGGAGGATCCGGAAGGATCGGTACTATGGGACTTGTCGATGAAAGAGGTCCTCGGTGAATGAACGACGTAATCCGTTTGGGGTTACCTTTCCTTCCCCCGTTGCCGATCGGGGATCGATCTCGCCGCCGACGATCGACGTCGACGACGCGTAGAGGCGTGCTGTGGCGCGAGACGCTCACGTGCCACGGCACGCGACACGTGACTCTCCCAGGGTCTTCACGATTCACCGGTGCAAACAGGAGAATCAGGAAGCGTAGACGAGCGGGAGAAAGGTATCCTGCCTTACCAGGCCCGCCCCGCTTCTCTCCCCCCCCACCCCTCCCCTCGCCACAGTCCTTTCGTTCTTTCCCATTCACCCCTTTCTTTCGACGATCCCCGGTCTTCCTGCCGCGCGGAAAAAGGCGCAGCTGGTATACCGCTTTGCTTTCTCGAAAACCCTTTCACGAGTTTTCGGTCTCCGCGGTCCGAAGACAGAAACACCTCCTTCCTGGATCCCGTGTATCTCGTATTGCATCTAGCCCCGAACTGGTTTTCTGATGAGAGAAAAAAAAAACGAGCGAGAGGGTGTGTGAGAGAGAGAGAGAGAGAGGGGTTGGATGAAAATGAAGAGAAAAAACGGAGACGATGCGCGAGAAGGGGAGAGAGATCTTTTAGAGATCTTCTCGGTGAGTCTCTCGCGGCGTCTTTTGTTGTCCATATGGCGCTCGATCCACGCCTTTACGGCCGACGTGGAAGACAGAGGCGACTCTCTACGGGGCGACCAGCAACGCTCGCATGTGGATCGATTTCTTCCTGGAAACACACTCGAATTTGATCTACGGGATCGACAGCCGGGAGAGACCCGGAAGTCGGTTAGAGCGGCTCCACGGCCCACGCGACCGGCTGATCGCCGCCACTCGTCCATCGCTCGTCTAGAGGATGAATACCCGTCGTACCTGAAGGCGGAATAATTATCTTTGATATTCGATCGAGTGCGCTTTTTTTTTTTATTGCGAGCAGTTGCCCGCACGATAGGCCATTCTAACGGGAAATTAAAAAAATTTCCGTATCCTCGATCGACGTCTAAATATAGAAGAAACTCGGCTAAGCTCGTAGTTATACCTCGAAACGTTGTATATACGATTACCCGCGATAGCGGAATACTTTTCCAGAAAAAAAAGAAGAAAAGGCGGTAGGAACCACTTTCTTTCGCACGGAAGCGTAGCTCTTTACGCCAATTTCGATTTTCATTCAAGCTGACCAAGGAACGAGCCGTGAAAGCCGAACGAAAAGAACAGCTCCCGTTTAACCGTTCAGCCGTGATCCATCGGTCGCCGAAAATGAAAATGCAGATGTCCGAAGCACGCTGGACAGAGAAACGTGAGTTCGAGCGGTCAGCCAAGCTGGGAACGAAAAATGTCTTTTTAATTGGCAATTAGACGCGTCGCGCACCCCTTTCGCATCTGTCATCCGACCGCGGGTGATCTTTTGACGCTCACGGTGGGCGCTCTCGAGTGTCCCTCGAATACCCTGAAAAGGGGGCCCGGTTAAACTTAAAAAGGCCCTAAAGTCCTGCCAATGTCCAAGCGGCTCGCCGCTAATCCCTCGGACACGCGTTTTACATGCGCTACCCCAAATACGATGTCATTCGCCGCGAGCCTATTGAAACCGCGGGGCTGAAAAAGGACGAGAGGTCGAGCGACAAAGAGAAAAAAAGAGAGAAAGGGATGAAGAAAAAGAACAAGAAAGCATGGGAACGACACAAAGTGGAACGTTGAACGATGAACCGATCCCGGTGGGGCATTTTTCATCCCCTAATTTGACGGACGGCCGTGCGCCCCCCCGTTGTCCGAATCGAGTGTGCACTCGTGTTTTCGGACTAGCCTCACGCCGCCCACGCGTCCCAACGCGAGAGATACTCTCTTCCTCTCTCTCTCTCGTCCGCAGTCCACGTCGAGGAAGAAAAGGGAACGCAGCTGGTCCCGGAAAAGCGATATCGCGACGGTGTAGGTAACGTGTATACGAGCTCGCCCGCGTCACCCCGCGCGAGAAATATCACCGAACGAACAATGGGAAGGAGCGCTGCTTAGGAAGTGATAACAGAATCGAGGCAGCATATCACGGACCTTGAATTGCGGTAGGCACACCTCCGTCGTGCCATTACGCTGCCACTTGGCAGAGTACCCGGGGCGGCCTGTACATACTCCTTGGCCACGGATCGTACCTTTGCCGCCCGGTGATCTATGCGTTCTACGATTACGCGACGTTCCTCTCATTCTCGAAATGTACGGCCGTTCGTGCCAGGCTCGAAGGAAAGTAAGATGTATCGACCATTACCTACCGCTCTCTCGCCTAATGCGACTTTACCATTGTCGCGGAGAATTGATAAATCGAGAGGGGGGGGGAGGGGATAGTCTATAACTGAAGAGGGATAGTCGCTCGATGATCTTCAAAATGGCCAGCATCTTTTTTCGTTTGCCAAAGGGCCAAGAATCCTCTACGCGTCGTGGGTGCTTTTTTATTCGTTATTCCCGCGTATAAACGCGGATGATCGAAATTGTAAAAAATCTCGATGCGTCGGAACGATAGACCGCTCGTAACTTTATAGATATCGACGGGAGAACGAGAGACATAAACAGAGGAGAGTCGGCGAAGTCTAATTTCAAACACTACGCGACACCGTCGCGGCGTCACGAGAATCGATAATACTCCGCCGCTCTCTCGCACATCCTTCTATTCCTATCTGCCTCTCTCTTATCCTCCTACTCTCTCGATCCCTCTCGTTTCCTCCCGCTGGCTACTTTCTTTCTTCGGGCAGCGTCGATTCATTCGGACTGCCGATGATGTTTCGAGAACAGTTATGTGGGAGTCTGGGTCACGAGGCGTGGCTTCTATGGGGACACCGTCCACTGTCCCATAGAACCACAATTCCATTGGCCAAGAAACGCTCGCGAGGCACGGTCGGAATAATTATGTAACCTGCTGCGCTTCGCGCTACGCGAGCCGACGCATTCGTGATCGTGCGAAGAGTGCCGAGGGTTACAAAGAGGGAGGCATTCGTGACCCTTGGCGATGAAAATAGGTGTCGACGAGTCCACGTGCACTCGGTGTTTTTCCTGCTCCTCCTCCCCGGTTGCCATTTATCGTACGAATTTTAAATTAACGATTCGAGATGATAATTACGATAGGGGGTGATCCTCGAACGAGGGATTTAGCGTCACGTAACGTGGCAACGTTTCGCAATAATTCGTTACGAGGTTTCTCGATAGCTCGCGAATTCGATGATCTCGATACGACGTCGCGGAAGTTGTCTCCTCTCGTTTGAAGTTTTTCACGCCCACAGGGAAAGTAACATTCCATTGATAGGCATCGGCGGCGCGGTTACAATGAATTGCATACGCTCCTCGCGGGATATTACATCCTGCTCCTCCAGCTTCACTTACGTCACGACGGTAAATTGATTCCACCTTTTCGCGATGAAAGACACCGGAGTGGGCAGGGGGGACAAGGGGGGGAGGGGAGGGACGAAGGTTCTTCCGTAACGGAACGAAATAAGTTTCAACGCGATTGTTGTCCCCGATTTTACCCACGTGATTAGTTACATTATCGTGAACCATGCGTCCTTTCGAATTTCACTTCGCCGCTTCCGCGTTTAATTAAATCCGCGTTTCCTCGTGCATTGTATAACAATAAACGAACACGAGCGTTGTAAAATATTCACGGCGATCGTCCCAACTCGCAAACGATCCCAGTGGCTCGTTTTGCTCGTTCGAATTCCTCGGTAAACCTAACGACGTGACGATACTTTTCGGCGTCTCTAATTATCATAACCGACCAAGACACGCTCCTCTCTTCGCGTATACACATGATTTTCGTACCATGACTGAACCTAATGCCCCAGTAACGGGACGGCGCTTCTTTCACGGCGCCCGTGAATTTGCAATTCAAATAATTAGCGAATCCGACGAAACGCGACCGACGATTCCGACGAAACTGCGTGGAAGATAATTTAGCATCGTGTACCGGTCTCCACGGGCGAACGGGCGGATGTCCATTCCAAGCGAGATCGGACATGGGTCGTTTGGTCGCCAAGTTTAGCGATGAATGGCAAACGGTCGAACACACAGCACTGACTTTTTGACCTAAATTCTTTAACGACCGGCGATGCTGACGTCAGCGAGTCCTTGACCGTAACCGCCAATAACGTATACCCACCGGCACGCGGATATTGTCGATAATCCTACAGGGAATTGGACTGTATATTTTATATCCTTCCACTTTATCGGGTTAGTAAATATCGTTTCTCCGCGTCGAACGTACACGTACACGAAATACACTCGCGTGTGAATCTCGGTACATTCAACGGGCAATATCTTTTTTGAAGCTTACCCGCGAATGACATCATTCGCGACGGAGAATGCAAAACCTTGCGATTACAAATGTAACGGTACGTCGTAATTGTTTCAGCAAGATTTGCGCAAAGATTCGGTTCGGACGGCCGACGTGTGCGAAACGAGTACGAGTAGTCCGGGCAGAAACCACGGGGATTGAAAATCCGCTCTCGTCGAATATAACAATCCTAATGTAATACGTGAACTAGCATAATCGTGCAGCGCGCATACCGCTGCGACAGGATATTTACTTATCGAACTTGTAGACCTACACAAATCGTCAGAGAATATACCAAAAACCGGTTTCGATTGTGTAGCTATTTTTGGAGGTTCGCAAACTCGTAAAAGTCTTTTACGAGGACCGATGGCCCGTGTACGTCGGCAAAAGTCGCTGTAGGACGGGTCGTCCATCCGCTGAAAATCATTTGTTTCGCTCGAGTGTTCAATCGTTCGCGCGACTCACTGTTGCACCGGATAGTAGAGAAGAGACAAAAAAAAAAGAGTGTCGACGACGACAATGGAGCACGTTCGCGATACTCGCCGATGATTAACGCAAACTCACCGTGACAGCGGTTACCGCTCACGTCACTCGGTATCGTCGCAGAGGTACGGTGGTTGACGATCGAAAAGGGGTTCCCGAAACAAACAAATTCGGGACGCGGTTGAGGGGCCAAACGATCGTTACCATCCTCGGTATTCTCGACACGCGGAAAATCAAATTGGTCGTTCGCGTGCGCTCGATCCCTTCGATCGCGCGAACGATACACCTCGTTCCGCGAAACCGACTCCATCGCCCCAGTCGCCACTTTGAGCGAGAGCTTCGGCCGATCGCAATTAAAATTCACGAACTCCGTTGCACCGCGTGGTTAGCCCGTCCGAGCGGCCGGCGACGTCCTTGATCGAGAGATGCAGCGTTACCGGCGCAAACGTTGCACGCGCCAGGCGCGTAACACGAGATTCTCGTAATCGAATACGCGAGAGAGCGTGCATACAAAGGGGACGACGGGACACGGAAAAAGAGAGGGTGGAAAAAAAGACTGACGGGGAGGAGGGGGGGGGGTTGTGCGAGAGGCGGATAGGATGTACGTACGAGGCGTATTCGGACGGCTGGCCGATCGGACGAGTATCCGTGTTACCCGAATGGTACTCCGGGAGGTCAGGGCACAGGATGCATCGATTTTTTGCCGGTAACATTTTTTTTTTCTTCCTCCCCCGCGCCCTTTTTTTTCCTTTCCTTTCTTCCTCCCGTTTCCCCCGGCAGGCGGAAAAATGCATAACGGTATGCGCGGGGACTCGGGCAACCGACGAAAAACCGGGGGAACGTGCGCGGCATCGAGCCATCGTGATGCATCGAAGTCTTACATCAGCGAGCCTCCTCCGTGTAGGGGGAACAAGAGAGAGAGAGAGAGAGAGAGAGGGAGGGGCGAAGAGAAAAAAAAGAAAACGAGGGATACGAGGGGAAAGAAAAAGAAAATAGATATACATATATATATACACCGGCGCGTTTTTAGCCCTACGCGGTGGAAAGGGCGGAATGTTGGGTAGAGGGACGTTACGTCTCCCAAGAATCCACAATTCGAATCCTGTGCATCGCGGTGGCACGAGAAGGTTTCGGTGTTATATGCACGGTGGAGGCTCGCTCGTCGCTTGCACGAGGATAGAGAGAAACGTGACGCGAAAGCCGAGTCCTTTCCCGTGCATCTCATTAGGACACTCCAGGCAGGACCTCTCGCTTATCGGGATGGATATATTTTACGATCGGGAAGTTGGGGAGGCTTCCTGTTGGTGGGTACCTAATTGGACGGCTTGCTTCCTGGTACGATTGACTCGGAACCCTCGGCTTTCCACGCCGCGCCGGCAACACACCGCCGCGCGGGCTTAGAACCGCCTTTTCGTTCCCGTCGCGTCGCTTCGCGTAGCGTAGCGTCGCGTCGCCTCGTTCCTTCCTTCCTTCGTCCTTTCTTACTTCTCCGTGTTCTCCCCGTCTTTCTCGTTTCTTTCATCCCCTCTCGCTCTCTCCCTCTGCACTCTCCTACAACGTCGCCGCCGTCTCTCTTTCTTTCCCTTCGTTTTCTTCCGCCCTCCACTCCTCCCTCGACCTTCCCTCTCGTCCTCCCTCGTCAACCACACCGACGAGGAAGTTTAACGCCGGCTTGCCGTGGCGTGGCATGGCCTGCGTTCGCCGCGCATCCGTGAAAGTGAAACGGAGAAAATCAGGTTTCGAAGACGAGCCTTCGAAGCTCCTCCTGGACGGTGGTGCTCGAGACACGATAGAGCCGGGGAGTATTGTCTCTCCTGTTTGCGTCGAGCGTACTACGCCTCGACTGGACTCGATCCAACGGGGAGAGACGGACGCACCTCGCGATAACTTCTCGGCGAGAAGGCAGCTGGGATCTCTTTCTGCTTTTAGTTTTTATTTTTTTATTCCTCAATTTTGGGATTACAAGGAGGCGCCGATTATAAAAGACACTCGGGGACGGACAGCGCTCGCGTTATCGGCCCCACGCGATACCTTCTCGACGCGAAGGTGACCGAGACCTACCTCCTACTTTTATTTCTCAATTTCGTACTACAAGGACGCGTCGATTATAAAAGACGCTCGGATCGGATCGATGCTTGCGTTATCGGTCCCATCGGCTTTATTCGCCTCTCGGCAACGTGGAACATCGTAGCGACGTTACGTAACTCGAATCAACGACGCTCCGTCCGGGGATCGAATCTATCCTCGCGTCAGAACGATCGAGCTCGATAAACGTCTTCCAGAATACCCCGATATGCCCTCACAGCTGAGAGCCGGCCGTAGTCAGCTGACTTGGAGTCATGCTCGACGCGGGTCAACTCTACCTCCCACTTCCCTCGCTCTTTGTCCTTCCCTCTCGTCGGTGCTTCGACTTCTGGATCGTTCGAGAGTGCCCGGCTCGATTGTCCCGATAAAAATTTCGCTCACCCGAAATGCTCTTGGAAAAGGACAAAAGGGGGATGATTGAAAATCAGCCAGTAGGTATGAAATAATCGCGTGATATTATTAATCGACCTCCGTGGTACGCGCAGAATTGAAAGAAGCGATCGTAATTACGTGGCCGCGCCATAAAACGAGAAACCACAACGTACCACTTCCCGTGGGGAACGCGCATCGTTCCATCGCTCCCCTCCCCCCCCCCTCTCTCTCTCTCTCTCTTTCTCTCTCTTCCCCGTCAAACAATCGTTCTCCGAGCTCCTTCCGTAAACAGACCCCAATTTACGCGACGCCTTACCGCGCTCCTACGCCCGGTGCATTCGCGGAACTTGTACGCGTATGCGCACGTGATTGTCACCCCGCGGTGGATGTAGCGCGGCTAAACAAGGTGCCGGGTACCTCTCGCACCACCGCCACCTACCGCCACCGTCGTCCCTCTTCTTTCGGCCAGAAATCGTGCGAATCGATCGTGGTGCCCCTGAGTATGGGACACTAAAGAAGGAAGCGAACGGATAAAAAGAACAGGCCGGGAAGAGGAGAAGAAGAAGAAGAACGAAGAGGTGGCGGTGGCGGTGGCGGCGGCGGAGGCGGGGGCAACGGAGGAGGAAGAGGATGAAAAGGAGGAGGAAGAGTAGGACGAGAAAGAAGACGAAGAAGAGGAGGAAGGAGGGAGTGGGGAGGGGGCGAGTCGTCGGTGCAAACCGAAGGAGGTACAGCGAGGAATCGGTAGGCGATACGGGAGCGGGGGAGGTCGAGCGTGGAGGGCGGGAGGAGGAGGAGGAGGAGGTGGAGGTGGAGGTGGCGATCCGGGTCTGGGGACGAGGAAAAGAGGTGGCGAGGGGGGTAGACGCGAAGGGGGACTTGGCGGAGCGAAGGGGGAAGGGCGAGAGGGAGAGGGACGGAGGGAAGTTGGTATCGCGGATGGCGATGGCGATGGCAGAGTCAATGTCCTAGCGCTCGCACTGGGTCACGGCGAGTTGCGGCCAACGACCCAAGGCAGCTCCTCTTTACTTTGCACAGTGCGAGGGAGAAGGAGGCCGACTCGCGGCGAGGAGAGGAGAGGAGAGGACGAAGCACGAGAGGCAGAGAGAGAGAGAGAGAACGAGGAGAGGAGGGGGGAGGAGAGATAAGACAGTAGGAGCTAGAGGGAAGGAAAGAGCGAGAGGTTTGGCGAGAAGGGGTGGAGGGGCGGTGAGGAAGAGAGGTAAAGAGTGTGTTCCCTGGTTCCTCGTCTCGCGGTGTATACTGGGTGCTCGAAGCGAGAAGTCGACTACTCCCGGCCGACTTCGATCCTTCCCGCGTGATCCTTTTCCTATGATCCTCCGGCTTTTTCCGTTTTCACGCGGTCACCCGCTGTCTCAGTTTCATCCCTTTAAAGACCGGCCGTGGCAACGCGGCCGTTCCTGCGAAGGCGTTTAAGGCGAGGCCTCGGCCGCGACGCCTGAACGGAGCACACGCGAATCCTGGATTCTACGGAGTCGACGGTGTTAATCCGCGACCAAGTTTCTTTGTTTTTTTTTTTTTTTCGTTTTCGGCCGCTGGTTACGCCGCTCCGCGGTCTCCTCGACCGTTCCACCGCGTGGGTCCTCGTCGACGACGCGACGCGACGGTGGGAGTCGTGAGTTATCGATTATAAACCTCGCTTCCGCAAAAGGTTCCGATGGAAAACTGTTTCCGACGAGGGTCACAAAGCTTTTCCCTTTCTTCTCGTTAATCTCGGTGTGGGACCGGTTCCACGATGTTCCGCGATCGGTATGACTCCTCTTTGTGCCCAGAGACTTAGACCGAGACTAATAGATTACATTCTATCCGTCTGTTTCTCCTGTTCCGCGTCCTTATCCTTTACCTCGTCTCTCATTCCTTCCGTCTCTCTCCCACTCTCCCCCACCCTGCCGACCCTCCGCTACCTTCTTATGCAATTCCTGTGTCCTTCCGATGAAGAATCAACGAGACGCTCGAAACACGAGACACGCGAGATAGAATCTAACCGTTGATATCTCGCGGGAAAAATTGCAGAGAGCCCACGAGAAAACGTCTGACGCGAAAGACTCAAACTTCTCCAAAACCAAAAGACGATCTCCTCGAAGCGCCGAACGGCGCGTCTCGTTAATAATCGTACGATAACAATGTCGATCGGTAAACCGCTCTTTTTAGAGCCACGGAAGGTTAACGTGTTTTCTAACTTTAAATGCATGTACATATGTTCATCGTGGATCTGCGACGAATTTATCGCATCGATATCTCCGAGGGGTCCGGGCGCGTATGGAGATTCCTCCCGTCGCTGCGACCGTGCGTCGACATTTCGCTTCGACAATTTCGTATACGATTACGGGTGACCTCTTATGATTGATCGGGGACTTGTTACGCGTACGATTCGTTTCTCCGCGCAACGTCCCTGAGGTAATCCCGCTCGTAACCGGGGCCCGGTCCCAGTCCCGTCGATTCTTACGGAATGCCTCGCTGCTCGGACCCATCGAAAATTCCCGCGCCGATCGCCACAACGCTATCGATTCGGTATAATTCAACGGCCGCGGTGGTTCTTCGTGATTGAAATTTAATTAGACATCCAGCGGCGGCCGGTAATGTGAAAAGGAATAGGCAATCTCGTAATTTGTTCTATCACGAGTCACAATAATTTATTCAGCCAATTACTTTACGAGTGATGCGAGCCTATGGCGAATCATTGAGCGTAAAGGTCAATAGCACGTGGTTCTAACTCTGAGCGGGGAACAAGTCATCTAAGCACACGTATCTCGCACCAGCGGATTTAACTCTTTTTCTCTCTCCTCCCGTGCGCCGATTAACTTTTATTACGAGAGCCGACGGGATCGCGTTAGAAACATTACGTTTAACGATTCCGCTCCCGTCGTTATTCGTATTGATCGAACGGCGCATTAATAAGCGCGTTACGAATTTCAAATATTTACGAGGGCGGAATTCAGCGCTCTTCGCGCTAATGCATGGAAAACCATGCGAGAGGGAGAGAGAGAGAGAGAGAGAAGAGAGAATTAGAACTCGAATCCGGTTTTCAAACGTTATACTTGGTGGCGAGATTCTTTTTTTTTCACCACGCTTTTTACGGTCATAATGTATTCCGACGAGCGACACTTTTTATTTCCAAAATCTTCGGTCCTAGCTTCACGATACACATAAATTATTCCCATCTTTGGCCACGAGCGTCAACGACGAGAAATCTTTTTTACGACTAGCGCAGCGCGTTCTCCTCTTCCTTATTAGCCATCCCATAAATTCTTCTATTAGCACACGCAATTATTGGTAAACATACGTTCGCAGAAGTACGAGGGCCCGGTGTTCAACGATTCCTGTCACGTTTCGCTTGGCCCAAGAATTTTCAGGGAACGATGGCGGAGGGGAGGGGAGGGGGGTGAGGGTCCCTTGACTTCCCTGAGAAGAAGACCGATTTCGCCGCGTGTCGATTCTCGCGGAGGTGGACGGAGAATTAGAACGTGCGTGTGATTCAACGATCTCGTCGCACGCTCGTAACGATGTTACGTAGGCAAGCCGCAAAGAAGGTTCGACAATGGATACCTAAACCGAAACTGTATTCGTGAGCCGGTGACCGGAGGGGAGGGGAAATACCGTTACGACGTTCCCCAAGAATAGTTTGGCGCGATTAACCGAGGCTCATTTTTTTCCGGCTTCCCTCCTCACCTACTTTGAACGTCCTGCTATTTTACAGCTTCGTCATTGGTCCACTTATCCTTTTTTTTCTTTCTTTTTAATTATGAAGGCACGCCTGACCGGTATCCTGGTGGTCCAACCTCGCGTTACTCGTGAACCGTAATTAATGTTCTTTTAAGCGGAATATCGAAACGGGATCGGCCAGTGGGATACAGTTAGGCGAATCGGATAGAGGACTCGAAAAATGACTCGCGCATCTAAATCGAGCGTCGCGAACGTCGGGATTTAACATCGAACATAATCCGAGAGGAACGAACGTTTCTTCGTCGGAGTTTTCAGGAGAATTGCTCTCCTCTAACGGCCGAACCGTCTCTCTTTCCTGCCTCCCGCTCGTTATGAACGGGCTGACAAATTATTGGCGAACCCTCGTAAACCGTAGGTGCGAACGCGATACGAGCGAACGTGGAGAGGCGGAAGAAGGACGGCAGCACGAAATCTCGGATGCGCCAGTAACGCAGGCCTCGTACTTTCACTTCCTTCCCCTCCCCCCGGCTCTTCTTTCTGTCGCTCTCCTTCGCTCTTCCTCTCTTTCTCAGACAGTCAATCTCTCTCCGACATAGAACTACTTTTCCTTTCAAGCCCTTGACTGAGGTACCCGACCGTGCCCATCGCGAATTCGAAACATTCTTTCCCTTTGTTTCTCTTTCCTCGCGATCGTTACTTTCGCCGTGCGATCTCGAACCCTTCGATATTCCTAGGAACGGCTTGCCATCTTATCCCGAGGACAGGCTACACGGGCGGAGAGGAGTGGCGGGTGGGGGGGCGGGGAGGGGACTCGAGGGGAGGGGGGATATTCGCGTGGGATAAATAGTTGCATCCACTCGTAGATATTGCCGGTGGATCACTAAACGAACCGGGTAGACACCGACGGTGGAAAAAGGAAGAACCAAGACTGGGGAAGAATGAAAGAGGGAATACACGCTCCGTGACCTCTGCTTCGACGAGGAGAGGAGCGGCGCAGTCTGCGCGGCCGCGAGTACAGAAGAGAGTGAGAGACGTAGATGGGTGGGGGGGGGGGGGGGGGGGGGATCAAGAGGGACAGCGAGTGCCGGCAAATAGTGGTGGTACTAATAGCAGAAGGAAATGAGAGAGCAGAACGAGAGGAGGGTGGAGGAAGATAAGGGGAAGAAACGACGATAGGGCGGACGTGTCGCTTCGCGCCTATGCCGACGCATTCGTGTTAATCGACGCGAACGAACAACGACAGCGGCAATAGCAACAACAACAACACTCCCCGAGCAAAAAGAGGAAGAAGAAGAACAGGAGGAAGAAGAAGAAGAAGAAGAAGACGAAGGGGGAGAAGAAGCCGACGAAGAAGGAGGGGAATCGGCGAGGGAGACGGGATCTCTTCCCCGCCCCTCTCCCTCGCCAGGCGGCTCGCGTGTGTGCGTGCGTCTCGAAAGAACGCGAAAGAGCATGCGGAGGAAGACTGAAGGAAGGCTGCAGAACGCGGTTGCTGGGTAGAGGGGACCGAGGGACGGAGGGAACGGAGGTGAGTCGAGATGATGCAGTTGTGCGTTTGCAAGGAAGGCGGAAGGAGGAACCGCGGAGGGAACCGGTCCCGGTCACTGGGCCACCAGCCGGCCGTCGAACCCGCCACACTGCCCCCTACCGTCCCCTCTCCCCCCCCTCTCTCGCGCGCTCAGTCTCTCTCGCTTTCTCTCTCTCGGTTTCTCTCTCCCGCTTCCTTCGCCTCCCTGCCTACCTCCTCCCCCGCCCGTGCCCTCCCCCCCCCCGCAACGGCGGTGAGATCCCCCCTCGCGAACCTTTCTCGCCACTTCGACTCACCGACGACGACGACGACGACAACGACGACGACGAAGACGACGACAACAACGACGGCGATGATAACGACGACGTCGTCGTTGCTCCTCTCTGCCATCGAGTTCTTCAAATAATGTCAACTCGCGTGTACCATGGTGTGTGCCGATAATGCTACACCGCCTGCCACCATGTTTACCGCCCGGAGGCTATATGCTACCCGGAGCTGCGGCCTTTCCGTCGTGGCCGATGTTTTCGCGTGTCTCTCTCACCGGGGCAAACGATCGCGGAGGATAGAGCTCTCGGCCGGGGTCTCCTCACCGTTCTTCTCGATTAGAGGTCGGGGCGTTTAAGATCTATCGATCTCGACGCTGTTCCCGCTGGGAGGCGGTGAAATTTCCCTTACGAACGAAAATAATGGACGTGTTCGAATTTGTCGAAGAATATTGGATAGTTTTTCGCGAGTTTCTTGCGTATTTTCCAACGCTCGGCTATCCAGCGCCAAGGATCGATGGCAACGATTTGGCGAAATGAAATCTAGAATATGGGGTTGGAGGGGCGAGATGCTCGTTCGCGTCGAGAGAATGGAAGAATTAGTTTCGGATCGGGCTTTCGATCGTGAGAGAGTAGGCGCACTGGTAGCGCAAACGGAAGCTTGACTCGTACACGGTAATCTCGGTAAGATACGCCAAACATTTTCTCTTAATTAAGAAAGGACGTGGTCGTAATTAAGTTTCCCTTCCACGTTATTCTCTCGCGCGTCTCTCAGGCCTGTGCCCCCGCGCCGCGCGGCCTGCATCGAAACGAGGGATTTCTCCGATGAGGTTGTAGTCCAGGGATTTTCGTCACGATTACAATCGCGCGACGGACACTCGACGTCGATGAAAATCATTCTATTCCGCTGTCGCGCGTTGCCGTGGACGCTGCGATCGAAAATAGCTACCGCGGTTGTAATTATAGCGAGGCTCGAGATTAGCACGGTAGATCGTCCAAGTCCAGGGATCATTCCGAGAAATCCGATTTCTATCTGGTCTGCTACGCATTCATAACTCTTTCTTAGAATCGATCGCAACACCCTGAACAAGATAACGCTATCTCTCGTTGAGCGTTAATTTAGCAATCAAGTCGATAATATTACAATTCTGTCCGCTCGCTTCGCTGGGGTCTTGTAGTCCTTGTCTCTTTATCACGCGAGCCGATCGACTTCCCGATAGGAAGGTTCACCTCCACGATACACGGTACGCTATCTAGACTGTCCCGCGATTCGACGGTGCAACGTGTTCATACGCGTACGTCAGTCCGTACGGTGATAATCGACAGTATGGAAAGCTCGATGATTCCTAATTTTATGCGTACGAGGTCCCACTCTCACAATCAGCAAAACGATTCAGCCGACGAGGAGGCTCTGCGATGCAGATATCGTGCCGTTCATAAATTCCAAAGGGAAATGCGGATGCTGCATCGTTCTTCGCACGGTCCCACGTAAATTGTTACAAACGAGGCACGGGGAGCCGCGCAAGATTCGATTCTGACAGTGATGCAAACGAGACATCTGTTTCGCGATGCGTTTGCGTGCGAAGAATGGCGAACGCGGTCCGGGGAATCGTTTTTAACAGCTGTCTTTCGTTCTCGCGATAAAGGTGCGCCGTTAAAAATGCAATGTTGCAACAGGTTTACGTTCCACCGCCTTACGTGCAAAAGCATAGATTAATGTTTTGCCCGGAAACGAGCGCGCCGTCTTTTGCTACACTTCGGCAGAGCAGAAATGCGTGAGGTTAGTTCAGAAATTTACCTTAAACCCGTCATACCCTCGAGAGGTAAAACGAAATCTACTTTACCGACCGCCAATCACAATTGTTTTCCCCATCCGTCGATAAATCGTGTACCGACTGTCGATGCTATACCAAGAAATGATAACCATAATTTTTATACAAAATCAATATTGTATATAACATGAGTAAGAAAGATCGTACATTGCTCGGTAAATCTATACAAAATTCAGATATGCCACACACATTGTTTTATGTATGGGAGACTGGAAATATAGATCAAAAAAAGTTTCTTCGCTACAGGCATATAAAAAATATATCGAGCTTCAGCCGCACATATTCATCGCCTTTTGAACGTTCGGCCTACACATGGGCTCGACGACGTTCACTGGTTCGCCACACGGCGGACACGGTTGCGGGGTGGCGCAAGGGGGGTAGGAACATCCCCCAGGTGCGCAGGAAGCGTTCGTTTCGCAGGGAACCGGGCAGGGCTGGCAGGTTGGGACGCACACCGGCTTGCAATCCACCTCGCAGACGTATTGCATTTCGAAGGGTAGGTCGTTCCGTACCGTCAGGCATTTTCCTTGAATGAGGTAACAGTAGGAAAGGGCCAGGACGGGGTTCCCGCTGTAGGGTAGGTGATGAGGATTTGGCAGGTGGCCGTGTAGGTCGACGTGCGTGTATTTCAATGGGGAACAGCTACAGGCACCGTGCTGCAATCGATACGAGGGGGATCAGAAAGAGAAAGGTTCGAATTGAGGAGAGATGGAGGAGGGGAAGGGGGGCGAATAAGCGGGTAAACGAGGCTTTAAACGTCATTGTAATGGAAAAGCTTTTTAATCTGCCATTAACGCCTCCTCACGGTACTTATGTTAAGTTGATCGTCCATAAAAAATTCATTGTGCCGTCGTTGGAAAGGAAAAAAAAAATTGAAGAGTGCTACGGTATAGAACGTGTCCGACGACAGATATGATATAACGCTACCGGTAAATACTGTTCGAGTATTGGGAGGTTCGCATGTATTGGTTAAGAGGTAACGGATTGATTTCCCGGTGATGATGAATTGGAATGAAGGGCGTTACCGTATCGGTGATGCGTTGGGGATCGTGAAATGGTCAGAATAATATCGGATGCTCGGATTACCCGAAAAAAATATAATTAAGACCGTTAATTATACAATGGATACATATATCCCCGATAAAAATCTTACAAAAAGTTCCCCCAAACCGATCTGCCGCCTATTCCGACAAACTCACAAAAACAGCGGTAAAGTATTAAAAATAAATTTCAATGTTCCGGACTCTTTATCTCGGAATCCTCTTTCCAGGATTCCTCTATCCCGCTCAAAAGAAATCTTTTGGCCAATGCGATAATTGCAGAACCTGTTGGCGATTTGGGTAAGTCGCCGGCGCTCGCAGCCACGTCCACGTGACAATATTTTATAGGTTCGTCAGTTTGCAAGCCATGCTAAAAGTTACATGTTCATTAAATACGCGAGATGAGGAAAAGGTGACGACGTAACGACGCTCGAATGAATCTCATGTATACCTTGTCCAAACCAGACGCCATAATGAGAAATGCCGCCGGGCCTTGGTGACCTCTCGCGAGTCTCGAGCTCGGTTTGTTCCCCGCTTGCAAAAGGTCATCGCCTTCCGCCTGACCTTTGTGGGTCTTGAAGTCCTCTCTGCGTAATCTCGACACTTCGAATGGGTCGCCCATCGTCTCGCCGGAAGCTTGGAGTTTCTCGGCATTGCTAACGAGGCGGGCCACGGCGTTATCCATCGCGATCTGTTCGACGTAACAAATCGTCGTGGCAAGTTAGGCGTTGTTCTGTGTCAAATCGCGGACGCGGCTACTTGTAAGGATTAACGGTGCAAAAAAAAAACCCGACGACTCACGGTATATCCTTCACCTGCCGCCAGACACGCGTGGCCGGTCAACGTTGCCACCGTGAAGATGTGCGGATTAACCGAGCACAAGGCCATTTCTTTCATATGGTAGAGGGCATCGGCCATAGCCATCCGACCCTCCGCATCCGTATTCCCGACACGTACCCTCATACCAGATTTCGCCGTGATCACCTCGTCGGAGACGTAACAATTCTCGCCGATGCTATTCCTGACGACGCACAATGCCACGACGACTTTAACCGTCGGTGGCTGCAGTAAATTCACCACCTAAAGGAAGGGCACCAAGAACCAGAGATCTTTTTTACTACTCTTTAAGGGAGTGAATCCTCGTCGAAAACGGCGATATTCCAGCGGCGTAGATTCGCCGGCTTTGCCGCGATAGCGCGCGCGCACGATACGGACATAATGGAATTAAGAAGTTCCGGCAAAACCCTTTGACCCCGTAGTAGATCAGTATTCAACGAACGTGGGGGTCTCGCGGAGCCGGTGCGCGTAGAGCACATATCAAATTTCAACGCGACCAATCGACAATTATCAATTATCCGCGAAGCCATCTCCCGCATATTACATTACGTCGATTAAATGGCACTGAATTCATTATCGCCAAATTAAATGCAATTGTCTCGGCAACTATGGCGCGGCGTGGAGTGCGCGCGATATTAAACTACCTGCATGAATCCAGCACACGCCGCTGCTCCACATTTGTCCCTCGACATACCAGACATCGCGCCCTGGCACTTGATGTCGGCGCCGCCGGTGTCATAAGTGACACCCTTTCCCACGAGCATGACCGTTTCCAGGACGCAGGCAGGATTAGGCGGCTCGTAGGTCAGGAAGATCACACGACCGGCGTGTCGTGGTATCACCGACGCTGCGCGATTTACGGTAGCGAACAGAGGGTATTCCTGAAGCAGAGTTTCCTGATCGGATATCACTTGCATCGTGACGTTGCTGCCGCAAAACAGCTCCGCGACGTATTCCTCTACCCTGGGTGCCGCCATTCTTTCCGGATCCGCGCCACCTACGAGCAAACATTTCGTACATTAAATCGGTATCAATGATCTTTCTTTTTTTTGTTCTTGTCCGTAGGTTAAACGGGGGTGGCTTTATTCGTCGGGAATTCGGGAGGTTGGGGAGTGAGTGAGATGCGAGTCGCAAGGGGAGCTGCGGAGCGATTCTTTCATTCTCCGTTTGAAATTTGCCCCACGGTATAACGCGGTAGTTTGACATTTCTGCGCGTTCTTTAGGAAAAATGTAAATTTCAAGTTGCTCCACTTTTGCGTTTTCCCAAGAATCTTGGAAGTTTAATTAAACGAGAAAACCTGTACATACGCATTCTCTGGCCCTACGTTCTCTCTTGCCGTATGCCGGGATATTGTTGCTCCACAGCTCATTCTTATTTCATAGTAATACACCTCCCACCCACTTATATATAATAAGAACGTAATATTCCTCTTACGGTTTACGGTTGAATTATTCTAACGGTGCTGCGCTCTACCGTGCTCCAGCGTGAAGCTGCTCATTGTTCAACGAAACAAATATCATGAATTTTCGCCTCTTTATAAAATATCACTCTTTCTGCTCCTTTGCGTCTGGATTTAGCGAATTCGTTTCGCGCTACCCTCGTACGACCTCGTTTCGCAAGATCAAGACATTGTGTCTCGCTCTCTTCGAATTCGCTGCCCGGACGAGCGGAAGCACGAGCGCGCGGGCATTCGCGGACAATAAATCGCGAGACACTTCCACGTATACACCGTAACGAATAAGCCGTCACGAAAAACGTCGCGGGGCAAAACCCGTCACGTTAAACCGTAAGAAGCTACGTTAAGAGGCTCCGGTATACGTATAGATCCGCTCGATTCCCGGTTGCCCCTGCAATCCGACCGACGACCATTTTACCGAATGTTGAAATACAAGAAGTCGCGAGTTACGCTCGGTTAGCTGGGAGTCGAGAAGACTTCTCCCCGGACAAGTCGTTGCCCGCGAGCAGATTTTTCCTCTCTCCCCCCTCCCCGGCCCCTACCCCACTTCCTCCAGGAGGAGACGGAAACTCCGCGAGACGGAAGTTGAGGCTATTCTTCTCTGGCTTCGCAGGCCGGAGGGAAACTTGCTCGACTCCACTCGATAAAGTACCACGAATCTTGGATGGAAAAGGACTTACCGATGTCCCTCGCGACGTATCTTCCGCTCTCCAGTGCCGAGGCGAGCTTCACGATACCCTGAAGCTTCTTACTGCAAATCGGACTCCAGACTGCCAGTTGACACGCTTTGTAACAACGGTCCGGGGATATCTCTCTCACCTCCAGGGGCTAAGACACCAAGAAGAAAGATTGGGGAGACGCGATAAAGGACGTCGGGAAATTTCGGTTTCGGAAACTGGCGAAGCCACCTTCGCGTACACGAGCGCAGATATCAGCGGTGAAGAAGCGTCTTTCGGAAACTTTACAACATCATTCCGAATATTTCAGAAAACATCGGAATTCGATTTCGGCTACGGATCAGAACATTCGAACAAACCAAAAAAAAAAACTACCTTTCCCGCGCTATTTCAATATCGGTCGGGCTTCGACCGTAACGATGACCGAGTAATCCAAATAACAGACTGGCGACACCGAAAATCCATCCCCATCCTCATATTCGGCGCGAGGACGAAGGTTATCCTTGCGTGCCTGGTGTGTACGTAACTTTCGAGCCGATGCGAGCCGAGGATCAAGGAGGTAGGAGCACGTGCCTTTTCCATGATGGCTCGCGAGAAGGGGGTAACTAGACGGGGGTGGAGGGGCGGGGGGTGGGGGCTGTGTGCAGGGTGCTCCATCGTCTTCCCAAGAGTAGCAGATGCCTCGCGTTCCTAAATCCTGGCGGCCGGCAAGGCGACCTAATTAGCGAAATACTCGGGGCTCTCCCTCCCCTGTCTGCGGCACCGACGCCGCGTCGTGCTCGTTCCTTCTTTCGTTGCCCCGGCTCTTCCTCCTCCATTCACTCCTTCGCTCCGCCGGGTCTGGCGAATACGGGGCATCGTTTTCCGAATACCGGAAGACGCCCTCGGAATTCCGACGGCGCGTAATCGGAACGCCGCCCCCTCTTCGCTCGTCCTCTTCCGCTCTTCCGAAGGCTCGCCTCTCTCTCTCTCCCTCTCTCGCTCTCGCTTCACTCCTCTCCTCTTTTCTCCACCACCCTCCTCTCACCCTTATCCTTCTCTTTCTTCCCGTGTCCTTCTTTGATTTCTTTGCCCTCATCTCGCATTCCCACCGTCTTTCTTCGTTTTTGTTTCGGTTCTCCTCCATACAGGTTCGTTCGTCCCGCTCTTTCCCCCACCCCGGTTTCTCTTCGTCTTTATTTCGTCCCGCTTCAGTTTCACTTCTCTCTCTTTTTTTTTGCTTTTCCTTCTCAGGCCAAAGGATAGGGCGCTGCGAGATTTCTACAAATGATTCTTGCGGATATTATTACGACGCTCTTTCCCCCTTTTCCCCCCCGACTCCTCTCGGTGTCCTTTTCCGCGTTTCTTTGTAACGCTCCACCTCGCGTTTCACTGTTTTGCCCGCTCGTTTCGCGAATCGAGGATAGAGGACGGGTTCTCTGAATGGGAGTGGTGCGGAATATTGTTTCGCTTTTTGTCTCTCGAACACCGGTTGCGTTATTATCGAGGAAGAGCTTTAGCGTTTCGTCCAACATTCGTTGAGATGGAATTCTTTTTTTTTTTTTTTTTTTTAGGAGATAGCGGGGTTAGCGCGCAGATAATTATCGCGACTCGAATCATCGAAGTCCTTGTTAAACGCAAACTCTTTCTCATTGTGCCTGCCGGAAACTCTCGAGATGTATATTCGTAATTCTGATATCGCGCACCAAATCATAGTATGACGCATAACCGTTATGTACGGGTTTTGGTCAATTATGCTCCCCCGTACTGTATTATCCCACATTCGAGGAGCTCTGAACTATTCACCTACTTTGAAATAATAGCTGCCGAAGTATCAGATATCTATACCGAATACCCCGATACGAGGCGAATACGTTAACACGAAACTATGCTTGTATTCTCCCTCGGATAACGAAGATGAGGAAAGTTAGTGCTGAAATTCACAAAAGACCTTTCATTGGAGGTTCAAAAGCGTCCGAAGGGGGGTATGCAAATTATTCTCAAATTGGTTCGTAACTTGGCAGTATCTTTTGCAGAATTGCATTCCGTTACCACCACGTTCATATAATTTCCTCGTTATTCCGGAAGGCGCGATACGTTAAGGCGACTAGTTTGATTGAAATTGTTGTAAACGTGGTACGTATCTTCACTGAAGCCCGGGTAGCGTTATCGCTCGTGAATCTTCGATCCGGTAAGAAGATTATCTTCTTTAAAAACAACTATTCCGAGGAAGAGCGACAAAGGTACAATCTCTTTAATGGTTCTCAGAAGAAAAGTAAATTACGTTGAACCAACGTATTTATAGTTCCGCTCTGTTCCATAGTTAAGTTCTCCATTAATAATCGGCGTAACGTACGATTCATCTTTCATGACTTTTCGATTCGGGTCAGCCGCGTCGTCGTAATCGTAGAAATCTCTCGGCGATAATTTTGCAGGCAAGGCATTGCGTACGACCGTTCGATCTGTGCCAGATGGTTCTATATATCGCTTGATATATATCTCACGGTTCCGATCATAACGTTCGATTATCGCGGCCCACATAATAGCGCTAATTTCAAATCGACCGTATTTGGTCGCAGCTGCGAAGACGTCAATGAACAATGGTGGCCCGCAATCGAGCACCGTATTCCGACATTCTCGGGTTGTAAGACACACTTATCCATCAGACGCAGGTTGCACCGGGACTGTTGGTGACACGCGTTGTTTAATAGCCCCCGTTGACCGCGCATTTCGCTGCTGATATCTGTCACGAAGCACTGTTTACTCAAGATGTCAACGAACCAGAACGCGCGTACCGAGCGTTACCCGAAATTTCATTTCTTTCCACCCGGGTTGAATTGTAAACCCCCACCACCCATCGGCCGAAAATATAGAGTTACGTGTTCGAATGAAACCGGGGATAAACCGTTTCGAGAAATATCGCCGGAGAAAATAATCGAGCGTACCTGGCGTACAGCTAAAACGTTAAACGCTAATGGGGTAACTTGGTTCAGATTTTGCCGGTGTAACGCGGTTTTGCGTAATTGGACGATTTAATGTACAGTCACGTCATTAGTTATGGATTAAGATGGCGGTAGCAATTTAGTTTAGACATCAGGTCGCCGGATTTAGTAGGGTTAGCATCGCGAGCGAGTTTGAGAGCCAATCAGACCGCAGTAGACCGAACTCGACTGAAACACGGGCCTGAATTCCTTTCAGATACAGCTACAGGCTTCCTATTCTGCCAACGTAGCTGCACACGGGGCTGTGTTGTCTCTGTTTGATTGCTTTAAATGGCGCTTGTGCAAACCACAATCCCACCGACTATCTGGGAAATGCTTCAGCCAGACATGTTGGCGCAATCGTGCAATCTACGTTTATCAATCATGTTAACGTAACTCGGCTCGTCAAAGTCACCCTTTTCGCCGAATTCTTAATCGAGCGACCAATGCTCTTGTCAATAATAAACGAGCGGGACGAGCGTCCCGTTAATTTACAGTTGGATATTTAAATCCTCCGCGGATAGCTTCGAAAACTGCACTGCTTTCGGCAAAACATAAATGGACCGTGGTAATTTGTCGAACCTGTTCCCGGTTTCATCGTTATTACGATGCATAATTTACGAGATACCGGCCAAATTTTCGAATACCTAACCCGTAGGCGACTAGGATAAAAAAAAAGCGCACCCCGTAGCGAGCGCGTCAAACGAACGGTTGATAAAAGTTTAAAACTGAACAAACTGCGTCGCGAAACGCTAATGCATACCGGTACACCCGCGCTCTGTGAAAAAAAAAAATGCAAATTTCAAACTTACCACATAGAGTCCCTCGAGAGCACCAAGAAGCGTAACGAGCTCGACGTTCTCAAAACGAACATCCGGCAGAAGTGCGAGCAGAGGGCATCTGACACCAGCCTTCAGTGCTCTATTCATCCCGAGTCGGAGAAATTTAATTGTTTTCGACGAAAACTCACGATGTTTCGCGATTCGAAACTTGCGCGGGTTGGTTACGTTGAACTTTAATGGATGTCGCGTCGATTCACGCAACGTCTGTTCTTTCCTCTTTATTCCGTCTGGTATTTTTAGCTTCGGTTCTGTCGCGAACGTATGCGTGGAATCTTGGGTAAGATCACGAAGTGTTCGCGAGAAACACGATCCCGGGTGACATTCGCGGAAATCCCCCTTCCCCCCCCCGGGCCGTTGATACCGGAATTTCATTTTTCAACTAAATTTCGAGTGAATCGGACATACGGATCGCGCGGAATTTCGTTTGCGATCTATCGCGTTCTCGCGTGTGCGCCTACACACGTACGTTTGCGCGCGAATGGAACGGAGATGGAGAAAGGAAACGGGCGTTTATGTACGTTCTGTTTCTTTTTCAAGATCGAATTAAAATTTCTGTCGTTTTTTTTGCGCGCGCGCCTTCACGTACGAGCAGACGCAAAGTGCGTGAACGCGTTTAGCGGCGGAGGCGGGAGACCGGCGAAAATTGAACACGCGGGATCGAGTTCCTTTGATTAATTACTTCGAACGGATAACGGCAAATTAAAGCGATTCCGCTGAACTGTATTCATCGGCACTTTTTTACCGGAGGAGCGTAAACTGGCAATTCGGTAGCCCGTGCAACTCGTTATTCACCGGTTTGTTGCCAGATTTAATTGTCTTCGTTCCTGCCGCGCGGAGAGGCAGACGCGCGGAACGAGTGTGCGAGAGAGAAGGAGGGGTCGGGGACATTTTCAGTGGTCTCTCTTTTTTTTTTTTGTAATATGAAACTATGATCTCGGAGCGTCATGACATTACACCGGACGAAACTGACGAATACAAAAGAACGTGGATTAACTAACCAGTCAGTTGTATCGATCTCTTTGAAAAGCGTGCATCTAAATTGCGTCGCAAAGATGAAGCGATGGCGGTTTATATATAATGAACATATTTTAATAGCTCGTGGCTGTGATTACTAATGAAAAAATACAGAAACCACTCTCGTATTCCCTCTTTAAAAATATCCCCACAGAATTTACGAATATACTGTAGTTTTCGCTCAAATGTCAATTTAAATAGCAAATGGTAAGTACTTTTCCGCATGACGAGTATACTCGTCAAAAACAGCCAACTGGTTAAAAGTATGCAGGCGACATGGTAAACGTCGGATTGATAAACGCGGTAAAAGGATCAGGGATCCCTCGAGTTAAACCAGAGGTAAAGTTTGCGTATGGATGCACGACGAGTCTTTTACGGATACAGGGTCTCCCGTAACTGGTGGTATCGCGTTCAAGGCGTGATATTAGATTGGCTCGTGGTTTTCATCAATATTTTGTCGATCGAAACGATTCGGATATTTTCGATAGAGAAAGATATGCTTGGAATTATTCCACGTATCGCCCTCTGAACGGAATCACGCTGATTATGGGACACCCTGTACAGGCGAACGTGTAATCCGAAAACTCACGTGACTCGTTAGCCACTGGTTTGTCGCTGAATTTAATTACCGTCCTTCTGTACACACGGAAAGTACCACGTTTCCGTTCGCTCCTGTCCCTCTCTTACAACGGCCAAACGGCACCAAATTGAATTAATCGAACTTTCCGCGCTATCGATCCCGCCGTATTAATAACTTTCGCGACGTTATAATTTTAAACATGCCAATCACCGTTTCGCGCCGACAACGACGTCATCGCTGAATCGTTTCCGGCATTTCGAACGTGGCGGATAAATTGACACAGCCCGATGTTTTCGTAGCGATCGTCGGGACCGTTTCACGTGTCACGAGACGCGCAATTATACAGACCAATTATCCGTAATTATCGCTCGTTAACCGCGAATATTTCTTTCCGCAAAATTATAAGCGAACGTAACGCCGACGAGCGGACAACGAAGGGTGACAATTTCTTTCGGAATGGTAACAATACATACCGTGATCCGACGCAGCGAAAAATCGTATTTAAACGAATCAAACTGTACACGCGTATATGGGAGCGAACGTGCCTCGAAAATGGTGAAACAAAATCTGGGGTGCCATTGGTTCTCCCTCCATCTCTCTCTCCTTTCTTTCTGTTTCTTTTTTTGTTTCGCAAATTCTCGGCTAAAAAAATAGCATGCGGTAGGAGCAAAGGAATTTACCGCTCGATGCCCTTCGTGGCGGCCTCGGCGAAGCTTCGTACATCGTGATAATCCATGTTAAGCGGACCCGTTGGACTGTAAATGAGCCTTTTTGCGGGCAAATTGATGGGCAAAACCGCGCCGATCGTGCCTAAAGCAGAATCGATCTGTGCCGCGGCGTAGAGGACCGTTTTGAAGGGCTCCGGCTCGTCGAAACCTGGAGCACTCCCCGAGACCAGGATTATGCCGTCATAGTCGCAGCTGCAAATATTCAGCTCGATTTTCAGCTGACACGGCATCCATCTGAAACGAATCATTATCCTCGTTACTACCGTGGCTCGGCCTGCTAATTCTCGCACAATCGAATCGTGCGCAGGGAGCGAAATAATTATCCGGTAACGAGAGACGTGACGCGTCGAGGAAAATTCGTAAACAATTGGACTGCCCGTCGACGCCGTCTATCCGTCGCTGTAACGATCCGTCGACCGGGGTAAACGGGTTATAACAAAAAAAAAAAAAAAAAAGCGTTCAACCTGTACGCTTGAGTTGTGTCCACAGTCTCTCCTGATTTACCGACGAGAGGAAGGTTTGATCGCAGTAGTTTGAAAGCTGTACACGGGTACCTCGCTCCGTAAAGCGTCGCGACAACATTGGAAATTTGTTCGCGAGTTAAATCGCAGTATTATCTTTCCCTCCTTTATAATTTATCGACACAAATTACCCGGGATATGAGTTCGGCGTATATTTTGACTCGAGGCTGCCCGGTGAAATACGCTTCCCGCTACGTACGCGATGCTTCGTCGTTGGCAGAAAATGGGGAAACGTTTCATCGTTTTCCGTTTCAGCGATCCTCCACCGTTTTATTTGTCATCGGCAAGAAAAGTGGCGAAACAATAATGAGAGCACTACATACGTTTCGAATGGTATCGAGAATCGTTCGCGTTACCCTTCCGGCGTCGTTCGACGCGCGTTGTTCCGAAGGATCCTAGTTTCGATTAAATCGGTGGAGCGGGTATTCATCGGGAGCGTTGCATTTAACTCTCGCATCTCTAATTCAACGGGGAAGTTAAAAGAACGGGAATCTGAATACAAATTGGGCTACTTTGGACCGTGATTGCGATTTTAATGAGGTGGCGAAAACCGTAGCCGGTGGTCTCTTTTTTTTCCGGTATACGATTACTCGCGAGTCTCTTGATTACTTCGTAAGAATTATCTTACCGCGTCGAAGAGGAGCAAAAAAAAGAGAAAAAAAAAACGCACATCGGGATCCCGCATAGTAGGACAAAACTTGAACGCGCCGTCAGCAACGTCGGAGAAAAGTTTCCGTGCTTTTTTCGCGTTTCGCAAAATCCCTTCGTGCCTGGGAGGGCTGCGCCGTCTTTTTGTGCAACGTAAGTTTGCGTTGAAGTTTCGCCCCCCTCCCCCCCTAGTGCAGGAACGTTAAATCGGGCCGTTAGTTCCTGCATGTTTAACACTTTTGTCCTTGTTATCAATCACGGGGGATACTTCCCGGCTTAAAATTCCAGAGGATCGTTAATTACGAAAGAGATCCGCGCATCCGGGCGATATTTACGTAGTCGACAAAAAGTTGAAAGACTAAAAGTTAACGAGATAAAATTGATTGAGAATCAAATGGTACTTCGTTTTCTTCCATTCAACGATCGATAATCATGTAACGCCCTGTACATTTCTTTCCGATATACATCCGGTATCACGGACCTTATCACCGTGGACTGCCAAGAAGTGACAGTCGTAGAACGCTGACGCCAGGTCGGATGACCGACTCGCCGATCTGTCGGAGCCCTTCTGGACCGAGACACTCACTATCGAATAAACCGTCATCCAGTACACTCGCCTCTCGCACTTCATAATTTCCAAAGTATCAATAAATCTCTGTTTCGTTCTATCCATATAAATTCCCTATGTTTCATATATTCTTTCCGCCGTTCACACTACCGATCCCATCGCGATCAAATTACTAAAAGTACTAAAACATCGAAGAACGAGATGGGAGAGAACGATCAAAGGTTTGCGCGGAAACTTTTTTACAAGGACGATCGTGCCGAACGAGCGATAACTCGAAAGCGAAACGAACAAACATCAAGATCGCGATCCAATATCTTTGACGTACGGTATCAGATTTCCAGCGTGATACGGTAAATTAACGGCAGGCGCCGAAAGTTGGAATTTCCGGGGCGAAATACGGCAATTATGGTACGAGTTATCGAAACGAGCTGCGCTTAAAGAAACTGCCCTACCCTTTTTCCAGGGGGTTTCTCGACCGGGTGGAATCGGCCCTGTATACCCTCCCCCCCCCCCGCGCGTTTAATATCGTTCATAAATTGCAGCGTTACCGTGTGCCGTCGGCTTAAAGCTGCAATTCTAGGGAAATATCTAAACGGGGGGATATATAGAGCGCATGCCATAGTTGGCCAGTACAGTAATTATTAGATAAGGCCGCCGGAGGCGTTACCGAAGATGCGCACGTACCGTAACTGCATTTGCATTTATATTAACAATACGTACACGCGGTACGTGCATATTTCACGTCTGGTTCGTACCACGGCCGCTTCGATAGCTGTTCGAATTATCGCGAAACTTCGGGGCCGTTCGATATTACCCCGAACTCGAAACGCTCGTCGGGCGGGTATAAACGTCGAGGGACAAGTGGGTGGACTTGGCTTGTTGTTCTTGATTTTCTTTTTTGAAACGGTAAGTTATCGCCGAGATCAGCGGGATGATTGTCGAATTACTTCTTGGACGTTACGCGAACAGTTTCGATACTTGGGGACGCGTTCGTATCCGATAGGCAAACGCCAGAGTAATGGCTACTTCGGAAACTGGAGCACGAATACAATGTATCTCAGTTGGGAGATACGAGCTTTTGTCATCGATAAGCCAACGAGCTCTCAGTTAAATAATATTCGAATATAACTGGGACACAGTGACGTTACGTTTCCCGAGCAACGATAAATCTTGGAATGGCATTTAAGCGTCGTAAGTCGAAGATTTATAAATTGTATACCGCTGTGTATCGTATTTATCCCTGTCCGGTTCCTCGGTGCCATCGAGACTGAAATATTGCATCAAACGGAAGGGTCGACGACGGTGCGCGAGGTGGTCGTTGTCCGTCCTCGCTGTACCGGCGTTCTTTTCTCATTACAAAATTGAAATACCGCGCTCACGTGGAATTTCCTTGACGCGAAGAAAGTTGCAAGATGGAGATCGGTATCGGGAGTTAAGTAGCGAAAAGAGGGAGAGAGAGAGAGAGAGAACGAGGTACTTAGCTCCGGCGAGCACTCAAACTTTTCAAGTTTAAAGAAAGTTCGATCAAGGGGTACTTGGAAGCTCGCTAATTACGAAGTAAGGCAATCGAGGTACCGGCTCAATTATTCCAACATCATACTTACGATCGTGGACTTTTCACTCGTTGAACAACGCTACGTTGCGCTGACGATAAAACTCTAGCGATTTTCGGTTATGGAAAGAAGCAGAGGAGAGAGAAAAATACGCGAACGAAGACAGAACAATACCAAAAGTTTGATACACAGTTTCCATTGCGATAAATTGGTTTTACGGATATATATCCCCCCGGTTTCCCATCGAATAGAATTTGTCGATTTTGAAATTCAATCGCCGGCAAACGATGCCCGTTCAATTTCATTTCAATCTCGTACGAAGCTCGCTCGTATCGGAAACTATCGTCCCGGCTTTCGAACGGTATTCTCCGTACCGACTCAAAGATTCGCGGTTTTACGCGAACGAGACCGAGAGCAATCTTCGGTCGAACTCGACCGGCGTACGAATTCCCACGAACCCGAGTCCCGCACGATTCTCCACGAACCCAACCACCGGCGAAACTTCGCTTGCGCGAAGATGCCCGAACACGGGTTGCATGCGCGCACACCTGGCAGCGTGTTTCTACATACCTCGATTCCACCGCCATGGCGAACTTCGTCGGAGGGATACCGGTATCGTGCGTAGATAACCTGCCGGCTGATATCGTGGAACGGATCTCTTCCCGTCGCTCTTGGTGTCTCTTCTGCAACGAGATCGAGGGGTTGGGGAATAACTCACGTGTCTAACACAGAAAAGCAACGGGATATAATTTTCCGTGAAAACGTTGGACAGCGCCGGGTATGTACGTTCGCACAGCGTCACCGGCTCGACATCGATCGTCGAACGACTGCGAAACGACAAAGGCAAAATGGCGCACGTGGAATCGACGCTGTTCCAGCGCAGCGTTCAAGGCAAAGCGATAATTTCGGTAAGGTGGAGGGGGCGAAAGGGGAGGGGGGAAGGTAATTATGCGAAGACGGAAGCGATTGTCACTACAGTCGCCGGCATTTGCATGGATTTCGTTCCGTTATCTATGCGACTACGCGTTATCGTTGTTACAGCCGTTGTACAGGAATTCGAACTTTTACTTCAAATTTCGTGTCTCGCGACACAATCGATGATCTGGGTACTTACTATCGAACGACCGCCGAATCATCTGCGTAGGTTCGGACCGAGCGAGAGTCAGAAGAAAGCAGGAAAGTCAACCGAGGTTACGATCGTACGTGTACATGCGTGTACTTACCTTCCCGTGAGAGATGTCGCCGACAGGGTAAGAGTAAACGGTCTACTAGTTGTCTGGCCAGTAGCGCATTTGGGATCCAGCCGGTTGGGTGGGGCTGGAGATGCAGCGTTGCCAAGTTTGCGGGTTTGTCCTTGGCTGACGATTTGCCATTCCGCACTAAATTACGCGAAACACGGTATTTTGAATGTTTTTTTTTTTTTTTTTTTTTTTTTTATACTTTGACGTCGACGGTATTGATGTGTGCTCCAAACTCATATCAATATTTATCAACCTACCGCTGGGACGCCGCGATCGTGACGCGGACATAATTTTTATCTATAGATAGGGAATCGCGCGAAACTCTTAATCAAGAGGGAATATTTTTTTTTAAAACAGTTTTGACAAGCGGCTTGAACATATTTCGGCCTCGAGCGATTTCGTTCAAGCCGCTTGTGCAACTACTCAAGCCGCGCGGTACACGATCAAAATGCTTGGGCAAATAGCTTGTTTGATCGTGCGATACGGTGTTTTGTTACGCGCGCACGTTACACGCGTGTACGCGACTTTACGTGACACCGTCAACCCGCACGCGACTAACCGCCGTCGACGAATTTATTATAAAATCGACTGTTAAACAGGCCGAAACCACTGATTGATTGAACCACCTAATTAACAGGTCGGCAGATTGCGGATACCGGTGAACGATCAGCGCGGTTAATTCTTCAGTTTTGAAATCGTTTACTTCGATCTAGAGGAGACACATCCATTGGATGGAAACGAGGATTAAAGAGAAATCGAACCACGGTATTGGATAACGCAACACTTATGAAACACGATATATTCTCCTAAAAAATAAATATTTACAGAACATCATATACATCGGTATAATCAATATCGCATACATCGCTCTCCGTATTATCTTTGTAAAAATTATATGCAATTCTAACGGTAAAAAAAACTTAATCACGACATCGTTTACCGTGCAATGACACCGTAACAAGTGGCAAACAGGGAAGCCTGATATAAAAAAAATAAGTGAACGACGTTGTCTGGCGCACGCGCGCACATACATACGCGTCAAACGTACGTTCATTTATCTTCCGTATCGCTTCCGAGATACCTTTGATTCCAAAATTAGGATCTGGCGTGAGTCATCGATTCGATCAACACGATTCTTTTCAATCTCGTTCGCGAACAAATATTTGACTCCCGCGCTAATTTTAAACGATGAGTCCGTGTCACATGTGCGCGCGCGCGCTTCTAATCCACAATGCGTATCAAGCCAATCAGCGAAATCGTAACGTAGCGAACAATCTTCACGCGTCAAACGGACGTTTAATCGTTTTGCGTAACGGACGCATCGTTTCGTTGAGTCGCCCTTCGAGACGAGGTTAGATTATCGACGATCTTATCGTCGTTCCCCGCTTTAAATCGAACAAAAATATATCGAGTACAATGCTCATCGATAAATGGCACTGATCGTCCTCTACGCGACTGTCAAATGATCTTTCGAGACTCGAGACTGACGTAATCGGACGACCAAAGTAGTTTCCTGGAATCTCTTTAAAGTAATTATTCTCTTTACCAGTACTATTCTAAGATCATCTTATGCACATGCACGTGTCATTATTCTTAAGCGATTCGATGAAGCATCGTTTAAGGCTACCTTTGTACTAACATCTACCCTGTAAAATTACGTTTACCGAGAGAATATCCGAGTAAGTAATAGCAATACATACATACGATCCTCGCGCAACATCGCGAATAAAAAAAAAGAAAAAAAAAAAGAAACATGGAACGACTAATATAAGTAGGTGCATCCTCGATCCGTCGTCGTACGTCGACGCATTCGGATGCTCTCTCAACTAATTGATTGCAGTCCATTCGTTAATTCCTTTCTCAGTTTCATCGTCGAGTGGTAGTAAAAAAAAAACAAAAATAAAAAAAAAATAAATGAAAAATACCTAAATAACCATCGACACCTTATTCGAAAGCACGAAGAAAACACCCTCACAATCTCGTGGCCTTACTGATTTCGTTGGTCACTTCGAGGGAAGTGCTCTTAAGAGCATTGAGTTTATTTACGTAACTAATGTCAATGTGAAGCTTCCCATTATCATCCCCCATCCCTTGAACAGTCTTTTCCGGGCCATTCGAGATCGAGGTCACCGATGCCGAGGACGCTGCGCTCGTCCCGTTATTCTCATTCTCCAGACGCGTGGTGCTCGCGTAAAGTCTTCGTCTGCCCGGGAAGAATCTCGAGATCTTGACGGCCAACGGATGAAGGAGATGTTCCTCGTAGACGTCGCGCTCGGGATCGGCGGTCAGTAGGCTGACCACGATGCCGACGAGTACCGTCGAGACGCTACCGATGAACGCGTAATACATGTACGTGATGTGATAGAGAAAATTGATGGGATCGTTAGTAGTCGGCTCGGTGGTATAATTTGCGATCGACGTCTGCTCGAGCCAGAGGCCCGCCGTGGCGGTAACATTGGGTCCGCCGTACTCCATGCTGTTCGGCTTGGTGATCCACGGCGAGAACGTGTCGTTGTGACAGTTCTCCGTCGACAACGGTAACGTCTCCACCGTACTGCCGACCGTCAAGTGACCGAACGTGATCCAGAGTGTGGTCAGGTGGCTGAAGATCATCCCGGCGGCCGCTCCCTTCCAATTAGCGCACGGCACCAGCATCGCCAAGAGAAAGACGCCGAGGAGGGGACCGGAGGTAGCCGACGTCATCAGCAACGACGACTCGATCACGCCTGACAGCATAGCCACCAGGAAACTGATGCCGATCACCATTACGCCGTACACCACACCGATGATCCTGATCATGCGCAACTGTTGCGTGTCCTTGAGATTCCCGAATGCTGGGATCTGGCTGAGGAAGTCTTCGAAGGTGACCGTCGCCAAGGAGTTCAGATTCGAGACGGCCAGGGTGAGAGCGCTGTTGAAGAGCGTCGCCATCACTAGACCCAGTATACCGGGGAAACTCAGGAACTTGTCCTCGACGTAGAACGGCACGATCTCGTCGAACTTGGATATGTAACCGAGGCTCAGTGGATCGCAATCAGCGTAATTAGCAAAGATCACCATTCCCACGATCCACGACAGAGAGAAGAGTACGAAGATTATTGGCATGTTAGCCAACATGGTCCTGGAAGCAAAGGGTAAAGTTTCGTCAAGTAACGCTCTTACCAAAGGAACTCCGTTACGCGCGCGTTACCAACGGTTCCGTCCACGTCGCGTAACCGCGCGACACGGTTAACTCACGGCGTTCTCCCGTCGTCGTCGGTTCATTCTCGCGTGGGAAATTTATTTATATATTTCGACGGACCCGATCTAAGTGATTCGCCGGATAGTAGATTTATACTTGGTATCTTCATGGAGTGGATCTAAGTAATCCCGGGAAGTAGTACCTTATCGCGCGGAGCGTATGTCGTTTCTCGTTGAATTGATATTATTGACCTTACCCGAGGCCCGAGTATCCCACCCGCTAAAAGTTTTGGCACAGCGCCATTTCGAACCCCCGTCCCCTGTCACGACGAAGGACTCATTGATTATGTGGTGGCAGGAAGTGCGGACACAATTTCCTAAATCGGGGAGCACGATCGAACCACTTAAAAGAGTTCCAACGTCGATGTAAAAGTTTCTTTTGACCGAGGAAAGTTTTACCATACAGGGGCGTGACCGGCCGAAAAGTTTACCGGTAATACGAGGGCGAAATAACGATATTCGCCGCAGAGGCGTATTATCCGCTGCAGCTTCTTACGTTCGATATCGTTATTAAGGATTCCGTTTCGCCGGTCCGTTCGTAAGTGTCCGACGACGACGACGACGACGATGCCCGATTACGTCGACCGCGTGGTTACGCGACGAAGCCGCGCGCCGGTAGTACGCACTCTCGTCGTTCCGAGCGCGACGCAAATTTACAGGAACTTTTTTTCCCTCTTCGTGTCCCGGTACCACTTGTATTTTCCGTGACGCTCGACGCCCGATAACGGCACCCGTAGGCGTGTTACGTATGCACCGGCGGCACGCGAGCAAATCTTTTCATTTCCGACTTCGTCGCGAGCCGCGATTCCGAGTAACGGAAAGAAATTCGCGAATTATTTTGACGTCGCCGCTCCGGGGCGTTTCAACCCCCCGTGGACATTATTCCACGGATAAAACCAGAATGGCGTATCGCTACGTTGCGCCCGACACCCGTGATTTATCGTGATATCGCAAAAAACTGGCCCATAGAGAGAGAGAGAGAGAGAGAGAGAGAGAGGGGGGGGGGAGACAGGTAGGGGGAGCATAAAACATCGGATGCATTTTACATTGCTCTTTTAATATTATTTCATAGCGCTTTATGGACGCGACTGTGACAGTCGTTGAATCTTTTAGCGAGCTTTAAATTTGTTGCTTTGCATAGCCGTAATTGCTCGCGAAGTCAATTACCCGACGTTAAAGCGGTTGTAAAGTCGCCGGTACGAGGAATATATTTACATTCTTTGATTACTCGAACATCTGGGTAGGTGGAGGGATAATGTATCGGGAAAAACACGAATGGCCGATTTGAATAATGCTAAATGACTCACGATCATGTCCCGTCACGCGACACATGTAAATGAATCACAAGACCCGACGATAAGATAACGAGCGGCGAGAGGAGAGAGAGAGAAAAAAAAAGTAGCATCTGTCCGAACAGCGTGACGGTGACTCAGCGCGTAATATCATCCGCTCGTGGACCACTATCGTTGACCCCTTAATTGAAACGTGGACAGAGCTTCGTACACCGGATCGTAGTCAGAGTCAATCGACGCTATTCGATAAACGTCGGCCGCCCGTTTCGCCCGTACGCGGGCGAATTTAGAATTTTTTGGGTGAAAAATAAAAGGGAGACAGAAAATACGGACGAAATATCGGCGAAACGTCCGTACTGGTTCGGTGACGTTCCGAAGCGCGTTCGGCAAATTGCATCGCTCAAAAGCTGCGTCGGTCAAAACCAATCCGATGCGCGCGTCGGTTAAGTGATTCGCTGGCTTTCGGTACGCAACCCTAATGGCCCGTTTCGGCGGGTAGGGCTTAAATTCTAAACGTTCAACGAACGGGATTCGCGACGGGACCCGCCGAGGTAACCCGTTTTCGGTAGCCTCGTTTCTTTTTCGTACGGCTCGCGGGATCTCCGATCGGTGGGCGGAACACCGTCAGTTTTCTTTATTACCGCGGATGACGGAAGTCGAGAGGGGCAAAAAAAAAAGAGCAGAGGGTGAACAATACCATGGGTGCAGCGCGAAATTGTGCCAAAGGGAGAAAGAAAGAAAAAAAAAAGAGTGGCTCTTGTTATGCTCGCCCGCGCGAACTATAAATTTCGCGGGATACATTAGCGAGGTCGTCTTCGAAATAAATCTGCCCCGGTTCTTCTTAAATTGAAATTTACCATTGGGACTTCGCGGCGCGATAACGCGCACGTTCAGTAACGTAGAATCGAGAAACGCGGTGGTCACGAGGCAAATGTTTTTGTAGATTTTTTGGTTAATGTCAAAATACTCACTTGACGACTTTGCTCTGACTGGTCATGCTGCAGTATCTCTGGACGAAGTTCTGCTGGCACCCAAAAACTGATAAACTCATGAAGAGATGACCCACAGTCGCTGATAAAGTAGTCACGCGGATCGTCGGATCGAGATCAAAACTGAAAACAAGATCCGATTAATCTGCCGTCGATGTCCGACATAGTTTCCTTGTTGATTTACCGCGTATCTTAATAAATATTCTACGTCGCGCGCTGTTTCTCGATCCGCTCGGATTCGGGAAATGGAAAATCAAAATCTCTTAGACTCACTTAAAGAAGCTCAGCCGACCGCGTTCCTCGGATATGCTTATAACTTTTCCGGGACCAATGTCGACCATTCCTTGGATGATTATCACCACGGACACGCCGATCATCGTAAGACCTTGTATAACGTCCGAGAGAATGGCAGCCTTCAATCCTCCCTAAAAACCAACAATCGTTATTCCTGCGGGGAGTGATAAATCAATTAACGCAAACTCCCCCGCCGGTCGACCATAAACGTCAACGTGTTTACGTTCGAATTTGCCAGCAGATTAAAATGTAACGTTGTCGCGGCGTGTACAGACGAAAAACCGACATTCTTTCAGATTACACCGCGTTTATAGGAATTTTATGATCAACGGGTATCGTATTTACGAGCAGTCGGGCCGAGAGTACGGTTCGACCGTAAGCCACCGTTAAATTATGAATAATCGTTCGCCGGCGCGAAATACTCTAGAAATTGCGGTCGGCTCGGCGAAAGTTACTTTCGCAGGGAGGCGCTTTAACACAGTATACAAACAATACGTACCATGATGGTGAAGGCGACAGATATCGTCGTGATGCCGACGATGCTGGCCCAGTACGGCAAACCAATCACGGCCTTGAGAGCGACGCAGGGCGTGAACACCGTGACAGCCAAGTTCAGCAAGCTCCGTATAACGTAGGAAAAGCTCGCCAGGCATCTGACTAGCTTCGACTTGAACCTACCGAATTAGCATAATTACGTGGTGCCGAGCAAAATCCGGTACGTCAGACAGCTCGCGACCGGACACGATCGTCGCGTGTTACGCTAAGGATAGCCTCGCGTGGACTCGCGGACGTAATTAAAGTCCGATGATCGAATTTACGGGATAGTGGGTCGAAACGATCCTTCCCACGAAGCGAGCTCTCCTCCAATGTCGCGGCGTAAAATTCGTAGGAGCGTTTCGCTTAATTACGTACCGGTGGCTCGTAAATAATTTAACGTCGCTTGTTTTCTCGGCAAAAGTGGCCGTAAATAGCTTCGAGCCGTTATAATTTTACCGTTGACTTTAATAACTTATTTGCGTCACGCGAAACGTTGAAACCAAACTCGAGATGTAACTCGACTTTAATTTCGGTGCCGCGGGTAGAACGACTTCGAGACCAGCTGGGAATTTAAATTTCCACCCCCTCCCCCCCCCCCCCCCCCTCGGCGTACTTCCTTAACCTCCTCTCGCCGCGAAAACCACCCCTCGGTTCGCGACGGTAGGAATGGGAGACGACGGATCAACGTTTCGCGCCTACCGAAGCCAAAGTTTTCTAGCACGGAGGATAACGTCGGTAGAAACAATTCGATCCGAGAGATAATTACCTCATGTCTAGGTACTGATAGACGGACGTGATGCCGAGGCTGTAGTAAACAGGAACGAAGACGAAGCACACGATGGGATACGCGAGCAGCATGCCGTACAGCGTCTCCCACATGGCGCTACCCCTGTAGTAGAGTTCCGAGGGGTAGCCGAGGAAGGATCTGACGCCGAGCGTTCCACGTGCGATCGACAGCATCATAGCGCCCATGGATACGGTACCGGTGGCGAACACGTAATCCGCCTTGGTCTCCTTCTTCTCCTGTCCGCGAAACTTGCCCCATAGCGGCACCACGAATGACACGACGATGAAGGCGATGAACACGAGGTAATCGATTACCATCGACGACGCCTCGATCGTCATCCTGGACTCTCCTGCCCGGCCGTCTCTTTAGATTCCTCGGAGTCCTTCGTTGTGCGGGGGCAGAGAGAGAGGATCGTTTTAGAAACGTTGTCGAGCTTCTTCGGCGCGAGAATTGATTTTTCGTAAGCGATCTTGGGGAGCTTGCGTCACGACGCTCCTTAGAATTCCGTTCCTACTCTCGCTATCTAGCGAGAGCTCGGGAATTTTCTCAGACGAGAGAGCCAACGGAGCGTAGCGACGGAAGACTCCGTTAAAAGCAAATTTTCCCGTTGGAACCCGGCTTTATCGTCGCGTGTGTGTGTGCGCGCGCTCGCGTGGACGCGTAGGACTCGTTACGCAATTTCGCGAGAACGTAATGCGACTCAATACGATCAATGCGGCGCGATCGAAGCGACGGCACGTACTGACTACCACCGCGGTAAAGCACTTGACGTTATTATGCTAACGACCTCGAAGAAGTAGAAGAAGGTGATACCGATGACGGTCGCGCGACAGAGATACCCCGACGGATCGCGTAGGGTGGGGTCGAGTGGAAGGGATGCAGGGTGGGAGGACACGGCGAGCTCTTTTTTTGTCTTTTTCTTTTTTTTGTCGTTTCTTTTTTTTCTTTTTTTCCTTATCTCGAATCGGTATGGTTTGAAGGCATTTCAGTGGCCCGCGGTGTTTGTACACTTCTTCACGCAGTGTTTGCGTGCGCTTCAGACACCCCGACGGAACGACGTCTGTTATTTAGATTAACTTAAACGGTTGTAATTATGTCGCGGGGTTGCGTGATATATGGGCGTGCAGTTTTGCGATTCGCGCGTGCTTCGTTCGTATCGTTGAACGTTCGGATTTTCGGTATCGAGCCATCGATCGAGGGGAAAACGTCGTATCTCGATCTATCGTTTAACCCGTTCGAGACGAAGATAATTTTTCAAGACCCTCGCCAAGAGTGGACATTATTGTTTCGTTCGCGATAATTGCACGCACGGCGCGTAATCAATCTCGAACGAGTTAAACGAGGTAATTGCACGAATTCGCGGAAGACTACCTTTTACGTCTCGCATAGAACAATTTTTTTTTCCATCCTCTCTATCGCGAAATGTACACATTCTCGTCTATGCCACATTCTCCCTCTTTTACTCTTCCATTCCTACCGTCGTTACAGCGCGAAATCAATTGCGGCTATTTACCTTACTGCGTTCAACCCATTTCACTCGGATAATTGAGTAAGCGAGTGTTTTGAATGTGCTGCCTCGCCCGGTGGGAATATTTCGGGGTTTCCGCGAACCAGCGCGTTGATCGGGAAATCTCGTTCTACGGGTAATGTAAGCGCGCTGCTTATTATTTGTATCCCGTGCCTCGGGTAAGTACGCCAACGATTTTACGTATTCCCGTGCCTCGGTTAAATACGCCGACAATTTTACGTTACCACGAGGCTTTTGCCACGATAATATTCAGCCTGCCTAACGTAGAAGAAAGAGTACGAGAATCCACGGCCTGATACAATGCGCAATGACTCACCTCTACCGAGAATCGCGAATCAAATTGCGAGCGCTGTTTTTAAACCTAATTCCAGCTTCCTTTCTTTTACGAACGAGCTAGTAGAGGTACGTACGCCGGGAGCGCTCGCGACGCTGCTCGTCGCCACCTTAACGCAAAATTATAGGACGGAGAACGAGATACTTGTGCGCGCAGCGACGATGGCAGACGCGATGTCTACGGCGCCGCAGTCAATTTCGTTCGTTCCTTTCGTCTATCTCGCGTGTATCGAGAGCAACCTTTCGCGCTCGCACGAATGAGACGCGCCCCGGCTTGTACTTAGATGCGCGACTATCTACGCGGCGCCAGGTTGTGGAAGTTTTCCTGAAAAACATTAATCCACCGCCGTCTGCCGCGTCAACTCTATCTCCGTCTCTCTCCCTTTCGCTCTTGCTCTCTCTCTAATACCATTGCGCCTGTACCATCTACCGACACAAGTTGTATCCGCGTCTCATTATTGCATTATGCATAAAATAATTGCTGCTTTTAAATCTCCTGACCAACTCAACACTGCTCGCTGCTCCAGACGCTCTTTCGTCGCTCAGCGACTCTAGAATATATACGGGCGAGCCTCTTTCTGGCAAAATTTGTAAGCTGTCCGTTTAAGTTAAGAATGTGCTGAAACCTATTGGTTTCAGATTTATTTGTGCCAAAAATGGCATGATTTATGCGGAGAAAACTGAACGATACATTTGTTATACCATCCTCGGTTCTGACGACCTTTGTAAATTTACCACGATCTATAAAAAAACAATCTCCTTTATAAATAGAAGAAGGATTTCCTACGACTCTGAGCGCCAATTGCACCTTACATTCAAGCCCTTAAGCCATCCGGACGGAAAATATTTATATACGACACCCTTGCAACCAACACATTCTTACTAAACAGCTGTGCATCGAGTTGTTACTCGTAGACTGCGTCGGCAGAAACAATTCGATCAGAGAGATAATTACCTCACGTCTAGGTACTAACTGTATACGATTGTAGACGTCTATACGATAACGCTCAATACTTTTGTACAAAACTGAAAAACAAAATTTATTATCTCCCCCTCCCTCCCTTCTCCCGTTCTCTCTATTCTAAGACACTCGCTACTTTCCCGACGTATTCGCGGCACGGCTAAAACCACTAAACCTCGAGGCTCTACTCTCTCCTCCCTCGCGGGACGAACGAGACGCGCATCTTCGCCGAATACGAAGACGAAAGTAAAGGCAAAGACTGCGATGATGCTCTTAGCGTGCCGTACCCTTCCCACCTTCCCACCTAGGAGAGCCGGGAAACTCGTTTACGAGGAATATTAACGAGTGCCGGGTAAAATTCCGGCTCTCCTCGACGCACGAGAGTCCCTGCTCCCAATGGATCGGTGGTACGCGCGTAGAGCTCGCTAATAGAACCCGTCCAGCGCTTTTTGGTTTTGCGGGTTTATCTCGCCGTGTTTCGCGCCGATGCGGTTGGAATATTTTTTTTCTTTTTTTTTGTTCACTATGTTTCAACAAAAACTTGGACAGATCCGTCGATGGGCGGCCGTCGAACATTTCTGCGCGAGCTTGCCGGAGCGCGTAAAGCGATACCGTTATGCGGGTACGGAGAGGACTCCGAGAAGTAATATGTACGAATTTCAGATCGATCGAAGAGAACAACAAATAAAGATAAAACAGTGGGAAACCGATTTGGAGGGACTGACGGAGATTCGTAGAAGCGCCCTTCTATCCTCGCCCAGCCACGTCCAGCGTTTACTCATTTTCCGTGTACGACCGCTCATTCCACTTTTCATTTTACCGCGGCACACGTTGCTTTACGTAACCGTGAACAATACGCGACTCGCACAATGTACGTTTGCACGGTGTGGGTGGGATATGCAAAACGACGGCTAAAGGTTCGCACACTCGTGGCAGGCGCTTTAGCCAGGGAAGTAGCCAATGAGATGCCAGTCTCAGTGGCGCTAACGCGACCGAGAACTCATTGTTTTGCACTTCGAAACAATGAGTACGCGGCCTTCCCTCCTTTGCCGGGTAACCCATCTTTCTCGCCCTCCATCGCCTTCGCTTCTTTACGTTTTTCCTTTGCCCGGTCCACCCCTTCGCCAACCCCCCCCCCCACCCTCTCCCCCCTCCCTTCGCCCTGCTACCCGCAGCTACAACCCTCTAACGTTTTCTCTTTCCGACGGACGGGAGAAAAACGTGTTTCGACCCCGTTCCTCGAGCGAAAAGCGGACGCAGGGGAGCAGCGACGGGGTGCATCGACAGGTGGATCAAAGGTGAACCGTCCGACCGTAGAAATCACAACGAAATGTTCTGCCGCGAATTGACCGTCGAACCACGACCCAACGATCAAACTTTGGTACGGCTAAGCGAACTGAAATGCTTTCCGACGCAACGTTATTTCACGATTCGCCGTACCGGAGGCTGTAACTCGATGAACTTGGTGCGGAGTTGAGCGAAGATACGGTACAGCGGGAAAACACTCAAAACACTGACGTAAGGAATATATGTTTGGTTATCGTATTAATACGATCCTCGGATTAAGTGGCCGTCGAGCGTTCGTCGAGTTTCTTTGAATCGATCGTGGAAGTAAAATTCGAAGGATCTTTCTGTTGTTTTCCTTTTTTTCATTCTATCGTTTCTGTGCCTCGACAACAGAGTATGTAATACAAAATTGCCGTACGACGTATTCGCGTTTCATGGAACGTTGATTCGACAAATAGAATTATTATTTTCCGACGATCGCGCGTCGGAGCTCTTTCCTGTTGATTTGTCGTCCGTTCGATCGTCTCTCGGGGAGAAATCGGAAGTTTTAGTGGAAATTTTTGTTTTTTTGTGAAAAAATAATGGGGGAGGGGTAAGCTAGATAATAGAACTCGGCACGTTATTATCGCCTATTTTGTAATATGACTAATCGCGAAGCTACGTGAACTCGATATCAAATTGTCTGAGATAAAGTAAATGTATCGTGTAAAACGTGCTGCCGTGAGACCTTAGATAATTATCGTAAATGAGATACGTGAATTACTTATCGCGTATAAACAATCATGTATAATAACAACGCGGTGTTACCTAAATTTTCCAAAGTCGAGAGTGTCGGGGAGTGGGGCCGAAAATTTACGAACCGTTCTATCGACAAATACTCTCTACGTTTCATTAAACTAACGCGGAAGATTAATAATCAAAGTTTCGGGAAACGCGTATTTTACATCGAGTTCTCCGGGAACTTGCAAAAAAAAGGAACGGAACTCGTTCGCGCGGACGGCTCGATTTATCGAACGGCCGTTTCGTCGAAGCGAAAACATACCCAAGTGTGTACCGGAGTATTAGTCATGAATTTATCTGCATTCATCATCGCGCCGGACACAAAGACGATGATTATCCGATCTATCGTTTCGTCGATCACGTGCTTCGAGTTCAGAGAAGTTGATCGATCACGAGTACGGGAGTCACAAGACGAGATTGCGGGCTGCAGATTTAATCGGCGATTTGTGGAATGCTTTCTAGTGTCTATATAACTTACGCACACGCGTGCTAACCGGCTGAGCGTTTATTGCCACTGCTTGTCAAACAATGAGATCTAACGCTTGAAATTTAACCCCGCCACTTGATGCGGGACTAATGAAAATTTTATTGAAACATCGCGGTACACGTGATTCCCAACAAACGTGCCGTCGTGTTTGTCCCTCGATTCAAAAATCGCTCTCTAACAGAGGAATCACGGCGGTCCGTTTTAACGATTTAGAAGCCTCGGAAAAACCGAGCGTTAAGTTTGACTAGTGGAAAATGAGCAAACGGGTTTACAATGTTTACGCGTGGCAAACGTACAAACGTACATCGTCGTCGAACTACACGGTATCGCAGGAAAATTGTTTCGCAAACCCTGAGGAATTAATTTTTTCTAAATCGACCGTAACCGGCAAATTTTTATACACCTCTTAGCCTCGGTATGGAATTTTTCTAAGCACGTGCCGAAGATTATTTCCGAGGGGTATTGTACCGCCAATAACCGGAATAATCAATCTGTGATCGGTGGTAGTTTGGTCTGGACTTGATTGGCGATACTCGATAAGATCTTCGTGGTTGGTCTCGCGGATCTTACGATTATGGTGGCGACAGGGGGTCCGGTAGCTTGTTGCCGACCACCGAGAAGACACGTGCCGAGAGATAAAGATTTTGGATAAAGGATTTGAGTGGGGAAGAGGACCGTGACGAATCTCGCGGAATTTAACCCAGAATCGTCGCGTCGTATCGATTGGGCGAGTAAAAAAAATTACTTATATTTCAAAACATACCGGTGATATGTACGGTTGAAGGTACGATACGTTATCCGGAATATCGTGCACGCTAGCTACTTCTTTTTTTTCCACGTTACTCGACGATACGTATCTTTGCTCGGTGTACCGAGAGCCTTGCTCAAACGTTCAATTGTAATTTCCTACGGAATCCTTTTACGAAGTATCGTTCGCTGATACATCGAAACCTCTGTTCGACCACACGATTTATCCGAACAGCGGAGCTTCGTCCATTATTTATATTCTCCCGAGGTTCGAATTGAGATGACGCGGCAATGTGGAGACAATTTTTAAAAAAGAATCTCCGAGGAAGCGAAGCGATAAGCTTGGCGCGGTCTCTCCCATTGGTTTTCTCTCAATTTTCCATAAAGTTCAAGATTCTCATGAAATCGAAGGACTCTCATTATTCTTTTTCTCGATCTCACCGGCTCGTTAGAACTCTTCGTCGTTTTTCTTTTTCCTTTTTAATTCGTGGAAGCGATCGGAGCGTCGAAATTGCTCGATATTTTCATGGGACTCGATATTCCCTTTGTCGACGCGATTAATCGATATGTATTCGTAATTACGGATACACGGCGTACGTCAGGTGAGACGCGCGAACCTCCCTCGACGGTGCTCAAACGGCTGCTTTCACCTCGTTCGAAACGCTCTCGTGGAAAAGTACATTTGCATTGAAATAATACCGTCTACGTTGCGCCTGGTAATACAGCCTTATACCCGGCGTACGTATGTAAATTTCACCTCGCAGGAAGTTTTATTATTAACTGATTTCACGGCGACGGGCTTGAAATTGACGAGCAAATAGAACGTGTTTGTCCAATCATGATATTACTTTTATCTCGTTCCTCCTTTTGTCAATTCTCAAACGTTACTCCTCCCGATCGCCGGGAATATTGGAACAGTTTTACTTTATACGCTTGGTCGAGTACAGACGATGTATCCCGTAGGTCAAAGCAGTGACTTTATTGAATCGTCTAGTTCGGTACACATAAAACTCGCCGAATTAATTTACCGTGACTAACGCGAGTTCATGTAATCAGCGCGAAAGCGGTAAAAGTTACACGACCACCTAGAGATTTATTGGCAAATGGTATTTACGCGTAGCTGACGGAGTATATTCTTTGATATTTCGGAGGAAATGTCTTTGCGTGGCGCGCGCGTGATATCAGCGTTTGTATTTGCTAAGTCGTAGATTAAATATAAAGCTCAGCGAGCACCCGAGGATTTAATGGGAAATTGTATGCAGATTGCGCGAGCTTCTGCTTTTTTTTTTCTTGACTCGATACGTTCGTTGTGCTCCGCGTTCAACGCGAAAAGAGATTTATCACTCGCAAATATATTCGTTCAAAACGTAAAGCGTCGAAACTTGAAAATTTCGTTCATATCGTAATCCATATTGCGGGAATACGAATTACGCGATTATACAAAATCGTTCTAACGTGGCTGAGGAAGATCGATCGAAAAGGAACGAGTTTCTTTCCCGCCACGTAACGAGACACGTGAAACGTGGTACGGATTGGGTAAAATTTTTCAAAGTCTCACGTGTCGAGATAAGTATACGTAATCTCGAAGCGTCGAGTGGCAATAAAACAACTTTCCTAGCGAACCAGGAACCGTCGCCGTCATTTACGACGGAGGCCGATTCCCGCGAATTAGCTCAACACTCCATTTCTTTTCTGATTTTCCGGCCGTCGGGACGAGCTGATCGGCACGTCTCCCCGTATCGTCGCGGTCAAAGAAAACTTGGCTCGCCGCCGAGATTCTCGGCTGGACGCGTTAATACGCAAAAGACGCGTGAGTCAACCCTCGAAAAAAATCGTGTAATTGTAGTCGTAACCGTACTTTGTCCGTACGCTTAATCGTTTTTGATCTCGAGCTTGGATAGGAAACTTTGAATTTGCGCGCAAAACGAAACGATATTCGTCCGTTTATCTCTTTCTTCGTTATTTTTAACACCAACAATTCTGTTACCTCAGAATTACCAATAATGGGCTAATGGAAAATTCTCACGGCCGGAATATCATGAAAATTGGACGAACTATCGCGTTTGGAATTTTGGAGGAAACGTCGAGTGGTACCTCGAGGGAATGTTAACTAATCTCGTAGATAGCATCGTTTTCGCTCGTGATCGCGGAGCCATGTTGGTACGTACGTGCTCGATTCTATTGTTTTACGTCATTAGCCGAAGTTCGACGGGCGATCGATGAGGAACGTGAGACCAGGGGAAACGTTGATTCGTACGCGACGATCGCGCACGAGTCGCCCGACAACTGATTACGTTTTACTCACTTTTTTCTCGACTTTTACTAGCGACGGCTAAACCTCGACCAGCGGTTACCTTAATTCTCGTTGCGTACGTCATTGCGCATCGCTGCGTCACGTTGCATCTGGCCCGTTTCCAGATTAACGGGACCAATAGCGAGGGAGAGTCAGTGCGCGGGACAGAATGCTCCGAGTCGACGGTCTTCGCGCGCCGCGGGTTATGTGAAATTCGTCGAGACGAAGATGTCGCGAAGGCCCCGCGATTGGTAAGCTCGAACGGTAATTGGAAATGTCTCGAATACGTTCTCGCTCGGCACGATCGTATCCGCGTAATTATGCAACGGCTCATTTTCTCCTGGCGATTATTCGAATTGCACGGATCGACGCGACGGCGGACGCGCGGAAAGTGTTAATTTTCAATTTGAAATGTATGCTTCATCGGGCTTCTAAAGTCATTTTCTGCGGACGATTTTATTATTTATTTCTCTCGTCACTTCGCGGGAATTGGAGAAACGTTCGTTAATCCATGCTTCGAATTACGTTTTCCATCGTACTGATGACGAGACAAGGTCTTATCTCGGGCCAGGTACAAGTACGCGAGAACTAGACCTTGTATGTTTTCCGAAACTTTTAGGTGTCCAAAAATATTTCTAATGAATTCGTTAAAACTAAAAACGGTGCTTGAACAGACTTCCGCGATGTATCAACAAACATGAGTTGGCTATATTTAAACGATAAGCGTAATTAAAATTGTTAATTATTTATAGGACGGTTGATTTTCTCATATATTTAAATTTTTCATTGTTAGAAAATCGATTAACTATGAACGATGGCTCGAATTACGTTTTCTGACGCTGATCTTAATTTTCTGAAAATATGTCCGATAAGCCTGTCAAAACGAAAATTGCTGCGTGAAAAACGTTTCCTCGAACAGTTTCGCCTGATATATGAAAAAACATGACTCGACCATATTTCACTGATATTCGTAATTAAAATTGTTAATGAACCGTAGGCTATACCTTACAAAGACAGTCAGCGGTTAATTGCACGTGCACGAATTAGCGTTCGGACGTCAATGCATTTACGTCGAAGGTGTGGAGCAACTTTACGCGAAATATTGTTGAATTTTTAAATGTGACTCACCGGTCTGCTCCGCGGCGACTACGGGACTCGTATCGAAGTGTATTTGCTATTCTCGTCTCGCGCAGCGATAATCACGTTCACGATAATATTCTATCATACGCATCCCGATAAATAACGCATGTACAGTTTTCAGTAGAGTCGATGCCGCGAGTGTCACAATGACCGCGACGTTCCGGCGCGGCGTCTCCTCCACCAAGCGGAAAAAAATAATGCGTAGACCTTCGAAATATCTCTATTCCTTAACGCAGGAAGGCAGCGATACCACCTAACCCGGGAAACTCGTATCGTTTATTTTATGTTCTAACATCGTAACTTTCACGGCCGATTTATGAGTCAGTCACGATTTTCTTTTTTTTTTTTCTTTGGTACTCAACACGATTACCTTATCGCGCTGGTCTTGTAACGATAATTATGTGATCGATCGTCGATCGTGAGAGAGATACCTCCCATCTCGTTTTCTCGTCACGACGAAATCCGGGAAATTGATCAAACGCAGGAAAAGTCGTGTGACGGTAACTTTTGTTCGATCTCGATCGCTACTTACGCCGGATACAAAATACTCGTAAGTACGGAATTATCGCATTCGTGTGACTTCTAGCGGCATGTGTTTAAACGACTGCGAGGCAGTTATTTGAATAGGAATGAGTATCTAGGAAGTGAGTGATAAACAGTCGCGTCTCTTTCGCCCGCATATCTTTTTCGTTAATCTAGAAACTCGGAAGACGGAGGATATTTGCCAGTGGAAAGTTCCAGTCTTGGGGCGGACTAGGAACACCAGCGATTCAATGTGATGCAATTTTGGCGAATTACGAAAGGCTGTCAACCGAGGCGTTCAACTGATTTATCCTAACGGCAAACACGTCTGTTGACTCGCGATATCGTTAACGATTAATTACCGTTGCGCGGTGATAAATTTCAGGCTGGCAAATAAGAGAGTGTAAGAAAGTCAAACAGCGAGCTGTTAAAGGATCAACGGCTCCCGGTTTGTAAAATATTTCACTGCAAACAACGCCGAACCGGAATGGCTTTTACATTCGATTCTCGGCATCGTGCTGTCATCGTTTCGTCAAATCGACGCGACGCGCAAAGTTGCGTTCGTATCCGTAAGGTTGCGTTAGTTCGTTTCACATTATCAACGGTAGCCCGAGGAACTTTTAAGCGAAAGCATATATTTTACGCTCGAATCGTTAAGAACCTCCCAGTGAGCGCGAGGTATTATCGGTTACCGGCGTTGCGCGACGAAAATTCCTCGATAAACTGACAGCGGTGCGATATCTATAACTCCAGATGGCAGATAATCGTACCTGCCGAGGTACTCGTTAATAGCCGCGCTAAACAAATTACTTCCAGGCTACGATATTTGTACATTAAGCCGTCGGGGACTAATGACAATCCGGTTGCGTAATACGCAAACACATTAATACCGCGGAGGTTGTTACAAATGAGTCGGATGCTAAGCCGTAACGAACGGGGATAGACCATCGGTAGAGTTCGAGTGAAGTTTTCGAAGCGGATTCGCCATTAGAGACTGGTTCTTCGTGGTAACGAGTAAGTTGGCTCGTAAGTTGGCTGTAAGTTTCAGCCGCATCGACGAATTTAGACGTGTACCATCGGGAAACTTCGTACCTCCTGATCTAATCATCGGCTCGTCGCGACGCTGGTATTAAATTCGGCTTCTCCTAGCGCCCGGAGTCGTTAGAATATGACGAATAACGGAGCCTCTTAATTACGCGGCCGATCGTACGTCAACGTACAGCCGTCGTAGAGACGGAGGAAGACGGTGGAACAGCGAGAGAGAGCTATACGCGTCAGCGAACGGATACGGATAGAAGGCAACTGGCGTGGGGAAAAAGGATTTCCGAGTTGACGCGCATCAACGCGAGCCTCTCCGATCCGTGGAAAAATTTTTCTCCGGGCATTTTTCCACATTACAGTTATTTCGAGAGTAAATCGTCCGGATTGATAAAAATGGGGTACAGCGTATATGCGGGAGTGCTCTCGGCCGCGCGGCGTTGCTACGAATGTAGAAAGGAACGTTGGAGGAATATAAAGAGGGAGAGCGAAATTGGACGATGATATATGTCTCGCTTCCTAACAACGATATTCGGTGATTTACGTTCGTTTTATGTCGCTACTTGACGAGGGAGGTGGGTGGGCGGGTTATACGCCGTTGCGACCCGTTCTTCGGTTATTTCGAGGCTACGTGACTTTGCCCGCTAATGTCTTTTTCTCTTTCCATTTTTTGCTTTTTTTGGTTCCCAACTGCCCGCGTATCCCGTTCATCGTTGTGTCTTAAGAAATTGCATCGGCGATCGGCGAATCGATAATCTTCGCTTCGCGTGGAATCCAACGCTTCGTTTCTACTTCGCCGATTGGGCGGTAGTTGTCAAGGGACAGGGTCGTGTATCTTTTCCGGAAAGAACGAACGGTGGTTTTCGAGGTGTTCGAACCACATAAAAGATGAATTTTTTCTGATATTTAACCAAGCCTCTCGAAGGCTCGAACATTTCCGGTATCCTAACTTTCTATGTCTTGGATAGTTGGAAGAGTGAAAATTCTAATCGGACAAAAATTATTCCGTCAAGTCACGAGTCACGTGCATCGAGGACACGGAAGGAACGGAATATCTGTCGGTGATTCCTCTACGTGCAGTTTACGTTATAAATTTCGCATTAAAAAAAAAAAAAACAGTATTGCCGCGCTCGATACCGTCCTGGTAATTTCAATTTTGTCACTGTTTTGTACCTGTTTCCTACCGAACGATGATTTAATGGCTCGCAAATCAAATTGAATTTACGTTTATCATCGAACGGACTGGGAAATGAAATAAACGGAACGCAATATAATGACAGAATTTTAAAGGCGATCGCGGAGCGTCGATATTCAACGGCATTGTTTTAAAAATTATTTTCGGTACAGAACCACGTAAATAGCCGTTCGATATCGTGCCACGCCAGTCCTGGCAAACTTTATCTCGCTGATCGAACGCTTCGCTGCACGCGGTATTAATTCGGAAACGGCCACACCGACAGCCTACGTCGATGCAATCTGTTTTTAGCCTAAGAGCCGTAAACTAAGCTATAATTTGTGAAGCAACGCGAGATAAGTCGTAATCGTAATTATTATCCGGCGAAATTATTCGGGCTCTCGAGTTTGCTTTCTCTCCAATTTTACAAAACTACGTTACTGTACACAAGAGTTTTTTTTTTTAAATATGTACATTTATTATTTATATTTACATTTACATTTACATTTATCTGAACTATTTTAATATAAATTCCCTTTGTATAAAGTCGGTTAATATAAATCTGACAGTGACGTAGAAATTACAGAAGCCCGCGTTTCTGTTTCGCTATAGTTTCCTCTACGGAAATTAGAGATCGAAAGTTTGTAAAAATCTACCGCCGCGTTGCTTCGAACAACGAGGCAAAAGAAAAACGCTGGACAGGAAAGTACGTTGTAAAAAAAGAAGGGAGGAAAATTCACCCGCCTCTCGCGAGTTGAATAGATCTTGATGAGTATCGTAACAAGATGTATGGAACTTTTGAGAGTCTATTTCGTAGATATCACATCCGGTATATCTAAAATTACTGCAGTAATTTTAAGCGAGTACCGTTTTTTACGAAGAAAAAAAGAGAAAATGTGTAAGCATAAATTGTTACGCGAGTGTCAACTGCAGTTTTGTGAGCATCGATTAAAAATGTGTCGCAAATTCAAATTCATTCGGCGACGCAACGATATCGATGGCGTACGAATGCAATTTCAGTGGCAATGCATTATTACCCTCCTTGTTACAATAATGACGCGCTGCGCGTAGTTTCGCGTTTGAGCACTCACACGTAACGCGACTTTACGCATCGAAAGTCAATGAATAAATTACAGCAGCGGAATATTTAATTTACAATACCATTACGTATTTCTTTGGGCCGCGATGAATATAGAAATTTTCACTTTAACAGAAACACGATGGACTCGCGATAACGCAACAAATACGTACCGTACCCCGACGAACGCCGATTTTATCCTCCTCGGACAAAACAAAAAAAAACAACGAAAAAAAGAAAAAAACGGTGATCGCGTAATAATGGCATAACTGTACTCTTTTTGCCCGGCGCGGGGTTAACGTGCCTCTTTCACGGATACATCTCAACCGGGTGGTTTCATGAATCACGTTGCGATTGACGCGTTCATGAAAGTCAATCGATCGCAAAGTTTCTCGCGTATAGCGAGCACATTGTGCACCGTCGAATAACGGAGCGGGGGAGAAATAGACCGTAAAGCAGCGCGAAGTTCGTACATTGAAACGAATTTGCGATTTACATTTTGCTCGCCGATCGATCGCGGTACACCTATCAACGTAGATACACGCGATAGCGCCGCGTCACGCGTGAAATAGTTTTCACGAGGGGGTGGGGTGGGGTGGGGTGGGAGGGGGGTGGGAGGAGGAGGAGCAGATTAAAAAGCGAAATACCGTTAACCTTCCCGTCGTCGATCACCTGGCACGTTTTCCATTAAAACCGTCGTCGGACGAAACTCTCTCTCGTCGGGTCCGCGAAGAAAATTGTCCGCTATCGAGCGTTTCGAATGCACGGTTACTGGCCAATAACGCGTAATAAGGTGATAATGAAATACCGGCTGCATCGAGTTTAAATCCGAAATAACATTATACGCTTGACAGATGTCGATTATTACGCAGTGTCGCGAAGGAAGTACGCCCGATTGCATCGTAATATTCAGCCAATCTCCCGAAAATTCTCTCCGATTTCCAACGATCTCCCGTTCTCCCTACCCCCTTCGCCCCTCCAGCCCCTTCCTTCCCCGAGCAGCCCTATCCACCCCTCGTAAAACCATGCCACTGACTACCGAGTGGATTAATTAAAAAGTTTCGAGGCGGAGAAAGTTGGCCCGTGTCAATCGACGAAAAACTACCGAACAAAGTCCCTTTCCTCCCCTTTCGACCCTCTTCCCCCCCCCCCCCAACCCCCTCCCCCCGAATTTCCCTGGTCGGCACGATCGTTCGCCCGACCCACCTCGCATACATTTCCCTTAATCGTATGTACAGAGAAAATTCAACTCCAGTCGCCGACGCCGTTTACGAAAAAGGGAGTCCTCGGTGGGGGGGCAAACGAATTACGGCGACGAAGGGCTGGACGCGGTTGCCTCGGTGCCGGACCGAGGGCCCGAAGGTCGCGAACAGCCGTGGAATTGGGCGAAATTGCAGGCGTTGAATGTAAGAGAGAGAGAGAGAGAGAGAGAGGAGTTTTACAATGCAAATCCAGTTGGTAAAGGGCGTAGTGGGATAGTAGTCGTTTCGTTTCGGACGCAAATGCAGTTTGCTTTAATCGCTAATCCGTTTTAACTACTTATGTATATCCGTCGGTTTATTAAGCTGCGTCACGGTTAAATGACGTATCGTCCCGCCGCGGCGTTCACGGGCCAACTGCCCTGATCGCTATCCCCCCGCACCCCGCCCCCTCCCACCCTTTTCTCTCCTGCATACGTTTATCCCGAAATTATATACCATAGAAGATCCGACTTCGCGCCGACGGAAATGACGGCTGTTCGCTGATGGGTTCCGGGGGACGGGATGTTACCCATCGGCTTCTGTAATTTACTTTGTCGCGGGAAGATCTTGTGACGTCGGGACATTAATTCGAGTGAAATTTCGATATCCGAAAGTGACGTATGTTAATTCCTACGGGGTCTGCGTGGAAATTAGGATACCCGACTGTTATCTCGAGCGACCGCGCCGCGCCGGGGTTAAGCGCGAGGACAGCGGGAAGTAGGAAAAGCATGGGGGTGAGGGTGGGGGGTGAGTTTTCTTACCCGGAAAGAGTCGTTCGAGCGATAAACGGAAGTCGGAATGGAATCGAGGAGAGTTCGTCTATGCGGGAATTGTTACTTTTCAACGCAAAAACTAATCCACTCGATCACCTTATTAAACCCCTCTTCCCTCTAACCGCGAGGAAGGATTATCGATCGCCTTTGACGTCGCGACGGCGTCGGCGAGGATAAAGCTTATGAATACGGTTTAGAGGAAAACTGAAATTCGCGTTATCCGGCCCGACGTGAGAAAGGTCTCTGCGCGAGGACGCCCAAAGGATCGAAGGAGAGGAATAAGAAAGTGAGGGAGGGGGGGAGGGGAGAAGGTTAGGCGTCTCGTAATTCGCTTTACTTGTCCCGCAGCTGCAGCGGCGGCGGCGCAATTGCGGGAAATTGCGCACGTAGGACGCGAGAGAGAGGTGGAATTCTACATTGCAAATCCACGGGTCGCGCCACGTCGGTGGTTCATTCTTCGCGTTGTTCCCGACGGTTTGTTGCCGACGGGTGACGTCGTCGAAGGAGAACCGGGTTTCTGGCTTTTTGCGGAAAAAGAAAAATAAGAGAAGGTACGAGGAACAGGAGGGGGTGGGGGAGAAAAAAGAGCACGCGCAGGCGGTGTACCTCCGACGCGCATTAGGGACTTTTTGATAGCGTCGGATGCTCGTTGCTCCGCTTTTTATAGACGATTATTGCGAAAAGTTTTCAGAGGGAATCTCTCTCGCTTTCCCTCTGTCACTCGCCCCGTACTCGAGCCGCGCCTTATGCGCATCCCGACGAGGCTGCTAGAAACCCGCCGAAAAAGCTTTGGAAGCTACGATATTAAAAACGACTCTCACCCTCTCTCTCCTTTTCTCCCCTTTTGTTCTTTTCACGCGTTTATCCGCGAGCTTGAATCTGAGGAAAAATGTGTATTGTGATTTTTGCGAAAAGAAGTCAACGGCCCTCGCTGTTCCTTTTCGATTGTTCTCAGTCCTTCGGTCTATACGTGGAACATTTTAGAGAGGGGTACGCGATCTTGAGAAAATTCGAATTTATCGAGAGATAAGGTCTTGTCGCGTGCCAATTACATTTTCTGATTTTTACGATTCAAATCAACGCCCCACGTTGTTCCGTTTCGATTGTCCTCGGTCGTTAATCGAAAGTAGCGCATTTTATCCAGGAGTACGCGATCACGAGAAAAGTTCGAATCCAAAACTTACGCTCGTCTGACGAGTGCAATCGTATCGTCGGGTTGCGACGATGCGACGAGTTCAGGCGTATCGAATAAACTGGACGAAAGTCTGTCGTTAAAGAAAGTTTCTGATTAACGCGTAATCAGTGCGACGCGCCGGATCTTAATCCGACACTTGCCGTTAGCCCCGTCAGTTATAAATTGCTCACAAAAGCGATCGTTGCCGTGCTTCGAGAGAGAGCAAACGACGTGTCATGTAAGCCGATCCGTCGACACGTCCCGCGGGAGTTTAACGAGGTCTGAAACGTTACGCGAAGTTCATTCCCTCTTCTGGTTTCTGCAACACCTATCGGGAAACCTGTTCCTCCTCTCCTCGCCGGCAAGTGCAACGCACGTTGCCGCCTCGGTAGAATTGGTAAACAACGTTGCAACGGACTATGACGAGCGCCAACGCCTTCCGTCGCGAACCTATTTCTCCTAACGTGCTAATCACTATTTTTACCGGGAACTAGTGTTGCGTCATTTGCATGCCGTCTCTTTGGCGGACGATCTTGAACTCGCTCTATTATCGTACTTATTTGTCGCGTCCGAAATTAGAAATTACACTCGTGCTCCGCGAAGCCGCACGCGCGCGCGTCCGCGCTTTTAGCTCTAGTAGGAAGAAAAAAAAATAAAACACGAGAAAGGTAAAGGTGATTTAAATGTTTCTGCCGGGGCGAAAAATAAACTGCGAACCGTCGGCGTGGTCGCTCGAAAGTAAAAGCGAAAATAATGGTCGTTAATTTACAAAATAGAGAAAAAGAAAAATTTCCTATTTTTTTGTTCAGCGGAGCGACGTGCGGGGACGCGTATCGGCGAAATAAAGGCTCCCCCCTCCCCAAAATATCCCGCCGTGTCATACATTTTTATAACGCTCTCGCGTACTCGATAGAAATTCGCGCGATAGAAATAATCGGAACGGCCTTAAATCGGAACGCCTGATCGCGTTTTTCGATGCTAATGGTTAATATCCGAGCGTTTGCTCGTGGAATTCGTACATTCGCCGATCGACCGAATTTGCGAGTGTAATGAGATTCGTACGTTCGTTCGTTTCGTCTCAAGAACCGAACTATCGTGTACCGTGTACACGTCCCGATAGTCTGTCTGGCTCGGAGTTTTGCGTCACGCGGAACGGCTAAAACGAAGCAACGAAATCGAGCGCGATAAGGTCGTCGAGAAATCTCGCGTATATAAATTCGGCACGGGACACGCGTATAATATAATTTGGCCGTGGCCCGGCGAAAATGCTGGCCACGGACGTTGGAATCGCGTCAAAATTGACGTGTAATTTTTTACACTCGAATATTTCAGTACGCACGCGCGTTTCATAATTTTCACTTTCGCGCTAATGGTTATTAGTTTTTCGCGCGACACACTCGCCATCGATAGACGATGAATTTCCAATCGCCGAACGGAGATACACGATTTCGAGCGACGATAGTAATTATCGAAATCGATTTGAACGCGAGGTCGCACAATTTTATGCGAGAAGATAAAGTACTTCGTCGGAACGACCGCTTCCAGTTGACGCCGGACGCGGATGAATAAAAAAAAAAGGAGGCATGATCGTCGGAGACAGAGAAACGGTAGACGAGAGAGTGGGAAACTGGATTACTCGACATTGACTCACGCGCACACGTGCTCGACTGGTTCATTAGCTCGTTTCATTCGTACGCGTAATAAACAGAAATCTCAATGTACGCGGCTTTAAAAATTATCCGCGAAGCTACGGCGAGGAGGGGAAGGGGGCCGCGGAATAGCGTAAAATGCTTTTACTTTCCATTAGGAAGAAAGTTATATTCAGGCGGAAAAAAAACCCTCTTGCCGACGAGAAAGAGCTGTAACTCTTTTTTTTTTTTTAAGGATGACGGTCGTTTTATAATTCCATACTCCAACGTTATGCACCGACCGCGAGGGAAAGAAATAGATTTACATGAAATAACGACAACGCCGTAATTAATCGCTGAATACTTACGCACGATGACGACGAACGTTTCGTTTGCGCCAAGGCGGCCTTTTGTAATCGCGAGTAGGGAATCTTATTGGGGTAATAAAAAAAAAGAACTGGCCGTTGAGTTCCTCTTTCAGCGCGTCAATCGGAAGATGAAGGAGCGAAACCCGGGATAAGTTCAATTTCCGTCGCTTTCCTCCGCCACCGTTGCGGCAGGATTGACGTTACGGCGAGCCGCTCCGTATCTCGATGAAAAGTTATATTTTTTTCAATACGACGCTCGTTCGACGAAAGGAAAAAAACTTGGACGCGCGTACATCACACCACGATCGCACCAATCAGGATTAGCGTGCTACGAGAAATTTTCTCACGTTTCACCAACCTCGAGCCTCGGTCTCTCCAAGTACCTAAATCACGAAGCTTCGAACAATCGATGCGAATTTACGACTTTACTAACCAATCAATGTTGCGGCGCCTAGAGTTGCCAGTTTTTTTTCGCAGTTACTTCTCTGGCAAACGTTTATTCCCGCGGACGGGCGAACATTAAAGATGGCACGCGATCCAGTTTGATTCGCGCCAACGCGCCAGCCCCGACTCATTATTCTTATTTCACTCTCGAAAACGTCCAAGTACCGCGAGCTTAAGCGTTGCGTACCGTCGTACGAGGAGGAAGGGCACGATGGAAATTCATGGGGCGACGTGTAGCGAAAGAAATCGACGAACCTCGAATGGATATGTGCGTTGTATCTCTATCCAAGTTCACACCCACTTGTTTGCGACGCTCGGCGATTCGTTTCGCAGTTCGTTCGTATCCGATTCCCGTGGATTACGACTCGTGCGACGTGGTCAGTCGACGACGTAATACTGGGAAGCCGAGAGAGTTCAGCTGGTATATTTAAAAAGCACAAACGCAGCGGCGTTTGTGTTAGACGACCGAAGCGTACACCAGACCGCCGAGCGATGCGACCGCGATGCATTCGAGAACAACGATGTCGAGTTTTCAGATTTTATCTTCGTTCTTTTTTTTTTGTTTTTTTGTTTTTTCCCTCCGGCGGAAAGTTAAATATAGAATCTTCGCGCATGCATCGTCAGATCGCTGAGTTTTAAGTTTCGCGTTCTCGACGCGCCAGAGTCCGATTTTATCTCCGATCGGTGCGATATCGAGAGCTATTCGATACAGCGAGCGATTCGAGCACTTTCCTGCAGTTTAAAGAGCAATCCATCAAAGAGCCGCAAAGTTTTCTGATAAACCAGCCGAACTAGCCACTGATTACCGTTGACCGTGTAATTAGTTTGAACACGCGATACGGTAAGCATTGATAACGGTAACGCGATACACAGAAATTGGCTGGCTACGCGATTCACGTGCGCGTTACATTAATATCTACCTGCCGTCGGTGTATCTGTCACTGATAACGAATTTCTGATTTCGCTCACGTACTACCAAAATGATTACAATCGCGAGCGAATATCTCCCCGTATTCCCTCCCTCCGTCTGGGCTCTGGGGCAAGAACCACCTAACGGTTTCCCATCTTTTTCTAGGCACTACCGACCGTGGGGGCTTCGCCGTCGAGACGTACGGCCCGCGCCAAACGCAGAATGAAACTTTCGTTAAATTAATAAATGGGCGGACGTCGTTACCGCGATTTCGCGATCGCTCACCGGCAAGCCTTTCATCGATCACCGACGCCCCCACGCCCCCCCCTCCCTCACTCTCCAGGAAGTAACTAGAGGGATCGGGAGTCACCGTCGGAGGTGGTTGATCTTTTACCTTTCACCTCTCCCTTCCCCTCCACCCCTGCCCCAGCAACCCCCTCGTTCTTACGAACCGCGGTAGTTTCTCGCTCCGATCGGCCGAGTCTCCGCGATTTCCACCCGCGCGATGGTTTCCACGCCGACGATCCATCAGGATCACGACACGAACGCGAGCGAAACCGCAAAAACGGATCGCGTCGTTTGTTGCGCTTCGATAACAAGTGGCCTGCAAGGACAGTAATCGTTGCGGTGGGGCGTAAGTAATATCGATCGTAGCGAGAGGTAGCGGTTATATCACGTCGATACGATACGGCTTTAATCCGATACTTGTAAATGATTAATAATTCCGAAACCGATACGCCCGTGAAACGCGAGCCGCGAACTCGCACCTTTGAATACAATTCGCGCGACGCGACGTTTCGACGGGGATCGTTACATTCGAGAGAAACGTCGAAGTAATTACCGAGTGACTTGTGACGCGGTCGGGACCGTTGGCGCGAGTGGATTTTAATACGCATTGTTGCGCCAGGTTGCGTTCGGAGGCGTAATCGTAATAGAGATTGATACGAATTAGAAGCCGGAACGGCGTGGCGGATGGGACCGCGCGCAGTTTCCATATATTCGACTAACTTCGCCGTTCCTCCGTCCTTGTCTCCCTCGTCCGTGCCGCCCTTCCCCCCCTCCCCCGCCCCCCGCTACCGTCTTGATTTCCCGTCTTCGATTTCGCGCAGGCATCGTCACGCCAACCTGGATTTCATCGGGACTCGCCGCTAAATCCAAACGCGGGGAATTCGCACGGGGCGCTGCGCGGCGTTCCGTTCCGTTCCGAAACAACGTGGCTACGATTCCTCGAAGTTCGTTAATTAAGAAATTCTCATGTTTCAAGCGCGGTGTTACCTTTCACCTGTTTGTTACAAAATCGTTCCGTACGCCATTCGTCGTCTGTCCTACGGTATATTCGTTGCGCGGTGAATATTTAAAAGTTCTCCTCCTGCGTCTCTTCGGAGATTCAAGAATCACTCGAGAAAGAAAATCTCACGGAACGACTTGAACGAGCATCCATATTTTTTCAACGGCTCGCGACGGGGGTGGATGGGCGGGGAGGGCGGGGGTGGGGAGGTTAGAGACTAGAGGCAGCTCTTCCTCTCGTAAATAGCGTTAGAGCGCAAATTGACGTACTTGAAATTCGTTTTGCCGGGCGTGCAAAAGCAACGACGGAAAACCAAGCCGGAACCACGGGGGCTTCGTTTACTGGTCGTTAATCTCCTTTACGGCGCTGCATCGCGAGTGCTTGTTTTGATACGTTACGGCGCTTAAAGTGTCACGTATGCACATCATTTTCCGCCTCGTGATTTTGTTTTCATCGCGGCCCGCTTGATATCCGCGAAGAATAAATTGTACTCGGGCCGGGCTTGCATAATTGCGCCGAACTCCCCTGATCCTCCGCAGATTCCAGGACCGATAAAAATTACCGGAGCGCGTAATGTGATTCACCGCCCGGCGCTGATAACGCGCCCGTCGTAAACAAAGAGCCCTCTTCGAAAAGTTGACGCGGAAATGCCCCAGTCCCCGTGATTTACGCGGACAAACGAAGCCGGCGATTATAAAATTATTTCGCGAGATTTTTTCGAGGATAATCAAAGTATCCTATAACCGAGCGAATGTACACATTACCGTACCATGCCCGATTCGTGTGTCGGTCGGATGTTGGCTGCAGCAGAAATTATTGTACATTTAGCGCTCGAATTGATACGGTGATGTGTGAACTATTGCATTTAAAAAGCATTGCGCAATTTTTTTAACGAGTGACGACCAACACTCCACTGACGCACGAATCGGGCATGGTACGGTAACGTTGTGTCTCCGGCTTAATGACTCGTATCGAAAGCTCGTCTGCGCTGTTTTTTTTTTCATACCCTTGAAGCTTCCAAAATCGTCGACGCTCGGATTCGAATTGCGACGCGACGCCGTTGAAAAGATGCTGCCCGCCATGGCGTCTCGTCACGCGCACCTGTGCCCGCGTCACGTAGAATCCTGTCCGAAGATACATCGCCGCATAATCGAACAACGTTGCGGAGGCAGCGCCGTCCAGGTACAGGTGCGCGAAGTTTGATAACGCTGAATTATGCGCTCGTACACGGTGTTTCGTAATTCGGCGTTGCGAACGATACAATAGCGTCGTTGTTCCGTTCGCGTATACGCGCACACGTCGTTGCTTCCAGCGTTGTTTTTACATATCGTCACATCTGTCGCAGCTCAAAGAACATTAATGTCACTGCTTACGCGTTTTGCAGCATTCCGCTAAATTATGATACGTCCGTGACAATACGATACTGTCCCCGGTTATATCGTTGCAAAGGGGTAAAGGTGTAGTTGACATTTGTGGTTCGTTCTCGAAATAATTACCCGCCCCCGGGTGACTTTATCGTACGAAGTGTCTCCTCCGTTCCCTGTGAATTTAACGCAAAACTTCCGACTATCTCGTTCTCTTTTTTTCCACGCTGAACGCTATCTTCTTTAAAACACCTCTCGAAAGGCAATTATAAATATTGAAACTCATTTTCGTACTTCGGTGGAAAAGATAACGAGGGCTATTAGAGAGCAAAACGCTGAAGGTATTAACGTTCTGACACTTAGCGAGCTGCAAAGACTCCGCGGCGTTAACGACCAGACGTCGACAGACCTCGACGTAGATACGTCTAGCGAAATATTTGTGAATTACGCGCGCGCGTGCCTGTGCGTAACACGAAACTGCTCGTTTTCGGCAGCTACGGAACTTCCGATGTTTCATCCTCGGCGAGTGGTATTCGAAACTTAACGAACGACGCTACCGTAAACCGGGATTCCGAGAAAACGTTTTTCTTCCATCGCCGAAAAGAAGATGCAATCGTACACAGATGTTTCATCTATCACCGGTATCTGCCAACGGGAAGATTTATCTTCCTCAACCACCATCTTCGACTGAAAAGGAAAATTAGTTTTCCGTACGCGTGTACCGCCTTTGAGCGAGGCCTTTCGCGACCGCTCGGCGAAAAGGCTCGATATCTCGCGCGAATTACTCTTCCGCCCGCGACAGTTTTTATCCAACGAAGGTACTCGAAACTACTGGCGAAACGTATTTCGCGTAGCCAAAACGATCGACGATTAAACCGACAAACGAATAACGCGGTTGATTCTCCCTACCGCGTATGTTCGTTCACCTGGTCAGCGTTCAAAATAAATTCCCCATCAAGGTAAATTAACCATTTCAACGATTTACTCCGTACGTCCACTCGTGTTTTGCAATCGGAAACCAAGATTAGTTTCCAGCATACATACCGCGTTAATATCGGTACGTTTTAAGCGGCGGAGTGCATTTGCGCGCATTAAATCCTAATTACATGGTGTATCAACCAGAGATAACTGTAGCTAAAACGCGCGAGTGCTCGAATTTTCACGGAATTCCGGGTGTTTTAATAACCCGCGCTCTCTGTTCGCGGTGAAATAATGAAAATTTGCCCCGTCGACGGGACTCGACGCCCGAATAATCGAATGAAACACTTAAACTCTTCGGGGCCATTTGTTTGGTCCCGTTAAAGCCGCCGAAACTAAACGCCCTCGCCCTCCTACCGGCGCGGCATCTTTCTGTGTACATTGCCAGGTAGGCACGTATGTCGTTGCTTTCACCCCCCCTACGAACGGTGTACACGAACTTAGGGACGAATTTGCATTTAATTCGTATATATGTATATGCACTCGTGCGTGGGTAACGTTGAATCACGGTGTTTCGCGCGAAACTCCGGTGTCTCTGCAATTGTCACTCGTTTTCGAGTCGCTTCCTTTGCTCCCGCCCCTTCCCCACCCCACCCCCCCTTCCCTTTCCGGCTACTCCTACCCCCCCCGTCTCTCGTTTCCGTCCCCGAAGCAAAGATTATTTCCTGCCGTACATTCCGCGTACATATCGGCGGGGGTGAGGTTTAGGCAGCAGAATGTATCCACCGAGGCGTCGCGACGCCAAAGCACGGTACCGGCACGCGTTAAGCTCGTGCCAGCGACAGGTCCCTGCGAGAGAAATGTGTGAGGGCCTCTCCGAGCGAGTATCCGTGTGTATTTCGTACAGGGTGTGCCGTGCGACGGCGAACGATTGATTTTTCGGTGATAGGAGGAAAACCCGCGGGATTCGTAATTTATATCGCGAAAAACGAAGCGAGCGCCGTTAACGTCGGGTTTGCGTTACGTTCGTTTCGCGCGTTTGGAGGACGAGGCAAGATTAATTAAACCCAGAACCGTGACTTAACGCCTTCCGAAACGTGGCAGGTAATTGTATATCGTTACCCTCACCCTCCATCCCTTCCCCCTACGCACCTCTGGCTGACAATGGAGCGTACAATTCAAAACGTAAGCCTCTTTACGTGGCAATTAGAATGAAATACGGTATACGAAACTCGAGCGGGAGTAAGGTGCGTTACGAACGAACGAACGAACGAGTACGTACGACGCGTGGATGGAAAACGTGGTTACACCGTTCGTTCGAAAATGCTTGGCGAAAGGTCACGTTGCACCGGCTATCGGCTTCCACGTCTCGTTTTTTTACGTGCCAGATAAATCGTCGGAGGTGGTGTTTCGTAAAGTTGGTGTTACATCATAATTGGTACCGGGGCGACTTAAGGGATCACCCTGTAGCTCGTGCTAGCAAATGTATCGAGTAGGTCCTGCTACCGACATAATTTACTACCCCACGAATCCCTTCCAGCCACGTGCTACGGGGAGGATATCCAGGCCTCCCCCTTTCCCTTCTCTCTCTCTCTCTCTCTCTCTCCATCATGTTCTCCTCTCTACCTTGACCTCACTCCATCGGTCCACTTCATCACGTTGTCCGGTCGTTGTCTCAATTTCCCATTTATCCATGCACGGGAGCGACTAACGACCCTCGTACTCGTGAAAAGTCACGAAATCGCTTAGAAAGCTTTCCAAGGGTGAGTGCGAAAGTTTGGATAGCCGGAAACGTCGAGACGGTCCTTCGGTCGGTGATAAATAAAGAAATCGATAGATTCTTTTCTTTTTTTTTTTTTTAACCGTCGTCCATTGCCGTTTTCAATGACGTCGGTCAATTTTCGTCGGCCTCGAAACCTTCCGTCATTGTAATCCGACGTACATATAGTCCGTTTGTTTGTTTGTGTTGTTTTTTTTTTTTTTCAAAGCAAACGACGAATGGCTGCACGTCGACAAACGAGCAATCCGGAGTGTCCGCGCGACTGATTTACGACACATGTGGAATACAAGTGAGAATTCCAATAGGAACGGGATACTTTATTGCAACGGGTCCCTGGTGCCAGGTAAAGATTAACACGTAACGCGCGCAAAAATAGGTTCGCGCCGTAATTTCTGTAGCGTACGCGCGCGCGTACGTAGCTGACCGTACGCGCGCGGGAAAAAGAGGATTATCGGCGGTACCCGTGTTTTTCGAGGGAAAGCTTATTCCGTCATGTAGAAAATAAATGTGACGCGTCAACCCGACAGTTCTCGTCGTTCGCGCCTATCGGCTTCTCGATCGTCATTTTCGCATGACAATGCAATTCGGCGGCACGGTCAGCACGCGTGGTACCTACCTAAGTATCGATTACGTCGGCAAAATAAGTGTAATCGCCATTAACGTGGCGACGGCCAAGGCTTCGCCGATAAGCCTTCCGAACCGTTCCTCGATAGAGACGACGACGACGACGACGACGACAGTTCGTAACGTTAACAATGAGAAAACACGAGCTGACCCAGTTTCCGTTTTGCGCCCTAAGTACGCGCGTATACGTACAATGGGGCGAAAAGCTGATTTATCACGAAGTTCGGTTAACGGCGCATTAAACTCGTGTCAAATTTACGACGCCTCCCTCCGTACACGCCTCACCTGTGCTTCGATCGGGTGCAAAGGTTGAGGCGATATCATCGCGAAGTAGAGGAAGAAATAAATAAATAAATAAAAAACCATGAGTACGGGGGCAAACGAAACGGATTCGCGGGACGATAAAAAGTCGAAGTAGCTGCGAGGAAGAAAATTTACTTTTCTTCCTGATTTATGGATAGCAATCTTTTTTCGAGGTGCTCGGAATATCACGCGCAGAGGCGGACGTCTCTCCTTTCCCGAAGCGATGCACAGATAAGGTCCTCTGATTCGCAGCCGTACAGAAAATTGGCAGCCATTCGGAGCACTCGTTCAACCGTATAATAAACGTCTGTGTTGGACATCGGTGATGCTCGCTGGATACCGATAGATATCCGCGAGGCAACCTTAAGTCGCATCATCAAAAGAGATATAACGCTTATTCGCGTAAAAAAAAAAAGAAAAAAAAAAGAAAGAGATAAATCCCCTCGTTCTTTTTTCTTCGGGAGGCTCGTGTAGATTGATGGATGAACGAATGGAAAACCCGTGGAAAGCTGCGCGTTCGCGGCGATCCACCCGACGTCCGTCGGTACGCGCGGTGTTTTCCGAAAATAAGCCACGACGGTGGGGGGAACAGGTTTCCCGACGTACCGACGCGACGCGACGCGACGACGAAACGTTGGAAAAAGGATAGAAGGAAACGATCGGATCGCATCGACACCGGCTATTATTCGCGAAAATCTACTTAATTTAACGATAGGAATTAACGACAGATGCATACGCGGGAAATTAATCGGACAGGCGCAAGCGGATCGACGTAAAATATGCATCGACGGAGCCGCGTCGAAGCGACGTATTATCAGTTTTACGATAACCGTGTTAAACAATTGATATCGCGGTATTAAACGGATGGCGTTAAATCAGGGAAAATCGAATCACTTCGATTATACTAGTTACCCCCCCGTGAGAATAGTCGTCTGCTAGGTTGCATAACGTTGCCCGCGGTACACCTCTGCGCGCGATGCATCAGGATTTATGATGCGCGCCGAACAGCAACGCACTGGCGTGTATCCGTCATTAGGTCGTCGGGACAAAAGGTTTCCAGTATTGCGTGAATTTAAGCAATTTCCATCGATGCGTATTGCTGCTTTTGATATCCGCAACGGGAGGGGGGGGGGGGGTGGGCCGGAATTTCGTACGAATACCTTTTGTTGCTCTTGAAATAGCTATTACGCAGATGCCGTCGATATTTGATATCGCCCGCTGAGGATCTAAATAACGCGTTACGCGAGGAAACGTTTAACGGTGAGCTCGGTATTCGCTTTGTGAGATTAGTTCGTTTCTAGGATGATTAGCCGACCCGAGAAGTTATCTCGAAGACGTATCCGTCGGAAATAGTTTTAGTCATAGAGATAAGCCTGGTTCGACGAAATATCCTGCAAGTTGAAACCTTTGAGTCACACGCTTCCCCTTCGAAGCTTATATCCCGAGACCTTTCGCACTTCCATCAACCTTACCGATTTTCGATAATATATATATATGTATTATATATCGAATATATATAAGAAGAGCGTCAATCGACAACTCTGTAGAGACGTTGACCGATTTGTACTTGAGTAATCATTGAGACCAAGTTCATCCGGGTCAACTCTGTAAGTGTATCTTTAAAAATAAAGTCTTGTAATTGGTTTAGTTGAATTGTACGGAAAGCGTAGCGAAACTCATCCCATCGCGCGGGAATTCAAGACATTGCGATATCTCGAGGGACTCGAATTTTTATTTCTCTCCTACCGTCGACAATTCCACGTATCGACGGCCTCGAGTTACTCGGAGTACACGTAAAAGGTACGCATCTCGGGGAACATATTTCGCGAGCGTCTCCGTTACGTTAAATTCTCAAGATTTTTCTAAATTTGGCGACGAGGGTGGGGCTGGCTGCAGGGGACGGCTCTTCGAGAGCTGCTTACGACGGGTGAGCAGGTATGATCGATGGATAAACTTTACGGATAATTAGGTAACGGCGTTCTCTATTTACAGGCATGCGAGGCGAGAATGTACGTACACGTGCGAGGCATACGTACGTATACCAACCAGTGTTTAAGGTAACTGGAGCAGGTGTAGCGTTTCCTGATAACGTTCGTATCTGACGCGCGCCACGAAGAAACGTGAGTTTTCCTCGAGAGCCTTCGAGCGGCTCGTTGTTTTTTTTTTTTTTTTCGAGTGGTTTTTAATCCTGAGAATGGACACGCGTTACGGGCGTACCTCGACGCTTGTCCCGTGAAACTCCGTCGCGTAAAAACACCGTAAAAGATTCTACGATGTAAAAATCCTCGGGTGGGTTACGACTATGCGATGCAATAAACTTTTTTATACAACTTACACCCGGTATTCGGTTTAACGCTAATATTTCCGCCGACGATTTACGGCGCAGTGAATTTGTAACTAATGGAGGGCATTATTAAGTAAACGCGCTAGTAGTACTCCGTACGCTCGTACGATTTCACGTGTTTTGAAATTGCGCGGGATCGAGGATCGCGGATACGAATTAGTAATTCGATGCATCGTGAAATCGTCGCGCGAGGAGAATTCGATTTGTTTTATTGAATTCCGTGCGTCGACACCGAAAACGTGAAAGGAATCCCTGGTCCTCTTTTTCGCGGTAACGCTCGCGTAACGAGTAAACCAAAACTCTGTTCCCGTTGGTAGGATATGTAAGAGCGTCGTACTTACGACGCTATGTTTGTTAGCTGTTGTAGGATCGAACTTTCTCCATCCTGTTGAATTTTAGTCAAAGTTTCCTACCGTTAACATCGACGATGTTACCACTCTTCGCTACTATGTAAATTTACAAAAATGGCGTCAGCTCGACGATCGAATGCAAAGTTAAACCTATCTAGCGATCATTCGGATTATTAATAATTAGAAAACGCGTCGGAGTTCCGCGAAGACATTCGAGCTCCGTGTTTCGCTAATTTAATACGACGACGAAATCGTTAATGAGATTTGAGAGTTACGGAAGAAGCGTAATGTAATTTCTGGAGTCCATTAGCAATAGACAATGCGGCCGAATTAAAAAGCTCTCGGGCAAAAAGTCGAAATGGATTTCTATTATCCGTAATTGGATTTGACGTTGAAGCGCGTTTTCTCGTGTTTTATTACAAGCGTAAATAGGCGTGCTTTGTTTTGTTTTCTTATTCGTACTGCGCTTAATCACGAGAGCTTATTTCTATGGTAATTCGCAAAGGTTTCTTGCGCAAACGTTATAAAGCGCGAGTGATGCATTTTTCATCGAATCATGGATGAGTTTGATTAGTTCCACGAATTTTATTCCACCGTGAAACCCGACTGGCAATCAATTATGAAGAAGAATGATGTTATCGCGAATATTTTCGATATAAATCAACATTCCTGCGTTGCTGATCAGACTCACCTACGACGATTACTGGAAGATAGAACAACAATATCGATGGATTACTATTTACATAGCGTACGTTCCTTGCGGGATTAAACGTTTCCAGTGAGAGATTAACTGGTGATAACCCCGGATCGCCGATTTGCGAGACTCATTTTCCACAGGTTATGACGATCGGAACGAGTCTCCGCGGCATCAATCACGTTGCGTAACAAAGCTCGATTACCAATAACTCGATAGATTACCCGGCAAGTTATTCATCGATTCTCAAATATAACCTGATTTGCAATTTTCTTTTTTTCCTTCTTCGCGCTCACCCGAAGCTCGGCCGATTCCCACAAATCTCTTATTCGTCATTCGCCCCCGACAGGCAATTCTTTTGTCGGGTGTGTCGTGTCCTGGAATCGTTGCAAGTGTCGATCGATTCTTCGCGTGACAGGACCTGTCAACCGAGCGAACGATTTCTAACAATTCTTCGCCACTTCATTTTTTTCTCTCTCTCTCTCTCTCTCGACGAGTAAGCATACGCGCGCCCGAGAAACCTTGAGTCGAATTTTTGGATTCATAAATGTCAACGGGTCAGAGGGTAGGACGCGTAGAATGCTCGCGATTCCGCGCAAAAAGGTTTTCCAACGTGACGCGCGCGTCAGTTTCGTGTCTCCGACGTGAATCGTGTTTTTTCGCGTTCAACGCGATCCGTTATTCCGATGCCGATGGAAAGACTCCCGTTGCTCTTCTAATTCTCGCGTGTCCGCAGTTTCGTCTTTTTAGCTACGGGAGAAATAGGCAAGAACTTAACAAGCCCGAAGATAGACGTGCTCTTTCTAAAAGAAGCCAATCGAGCGGTACTCCCCGCATCGTTTACGGACTCACACGGGCGCACGTAGGCACGTGTACGTACAGCCACCACACGATCGTACTAGGTCCCGTGCGTCACGACTGCAAATCGATTTTGCGAATGACAATCGCCCCGCAAGGTGATTGAACGCACGTTGATATTTCGCACCGGTTCAATTTACACCAGTCACCATCGTTGTCTTATCTATCTCCACCCCCTCCTTGTTTTTTTTTCTTTCTTTTCGGTGGAGGCAATATATACGTTCGGTCATTTTTACGACGCGTTATTACGCGACAGGCGAGAGACGCGAGTGGATATCGTGTTATTTGTTCTAACGTTGCGCCGTCGGCGAAAAAAATATATTTCTTCCCTCGCCAACGACCGGTTAAACTCTGACCGAAGCTCGTCTACCGAAAGCGTCGAGCAGTGCCGACGAAAAGTAATAAAACCGTCTCACCGTTCCCCCGGCCCCAGTCGTCGCTTGATTGACCGTATTTACGACGAATTAATAACAAACGAGAAAAAAAGAAACGTACGTACACGGTGTCGCGTTACGGATTATCGTCGAACCGACGTAGCCCCAACCATTATCGGACGCGACGTCGAATGAAATATTTCTTCGAATTATGCGCCGAGATCCCTTCTCAATTAACGGGCATCGTGGGGCAAAACAGGGGGACGCAGTGATATCCATAAAATTCATCCAGTTTTAATAATCAAAACCCAATCAGGCGAATCGGGGAGATCTCCAATTCACGGCATACCCATCGATAAGAACGCGGACGACCTAGCGCGTCGGGAATTTACCGGAAACGATCGTAAATCGATTTACCGATCGAGAATCGCGACGACGGACGAGCGCACGCACGCACTCACGCACGCGCGCGCGCGCGCGGCCGGTTGAACTCTTTTCCGTCGAGATACGATATTTTGCCGCGACGCGAGTCGTACGCGTGTGTGCGTCGGCCTAGTCTGCGAAGTTCAACCCCTACCCTCTGCTTCCCTTTCTTTCGCGCATCCGTGACGTCACTGTATCCCCTACCACCGTTTCCCCATCGTCGACTATCTCCGTTGCTTCCCTATCGCGCTTCGCTCGACGCTTCTCTCTCACTCTCTCTCTCTATCCACCCCCTCCGGTTCTCTCGCGCCCTCTCCCTCCCCGTCGCTCTCCGCCTCTCTCTACTTTAGGAAAGAATCGCGAATCAGGTAGGGGTCGATACACCCCCACGCCCGCTATTCCACCAACTAGCCTCCCCCACCCCCCCACCCCCCACCCTTCCACTCTTCTTTTCATCTACCCTCTTTCTCCGTCTTTTTCCACAGCTTCGATATTCCTCTTTTCCTCTCCCTCCGACACGGCCATCGTTCGTCTCGTTCCACCCTACGCGACTTTGGTTACCTCCGTCCTTTGGCCCCGGCGCTGTTCCGTTTCATCCCTCTTTTCGCCGTACTCCCTCTCCTCCGTCCCTCTATCCACCGCTCTGTTCTCACCCTCGTTTCTACCGTTTGTCCGCCCTTGCGTAGTTGAATCGCACACACGTGTACGCGCACGGACGCGTATCCTACGCGCGCGGATACGTGTGTACCAGAAGCTTGGGAGCGAGAGCGAAGACGAGGGGGCAAAGGAAACGACGATCTTTGCACCGTGCCAGGGCGGGGGGGGGGGTTGGGAGGAGAAGGGAAAGACAAATAAACGGTGTTTGTGTCGGGGCCATACGCGAGCCCGCCGCTAGGGGAGAGGAGCGCGAGCGTAAGGGCGAAGGGAAAGTGAGGTAATAAAGGATGCTGGTGGGCGCATACACAACATAGTTGAAAATACTCCGGCGAGGTATGAAGCGTGCGTAAGGGGTATGCGGGGTGGGGATGGAAAAATAAATAAACGTTAGTGCGCTTGAAATATGAAAATACTATCCTACGGATGAAAGGTAAGTTAGGATACCAAAAGATTATTATCGTTGATGGAGAGAGAGAGAGAGAAAAAGAGAGAAAGGGTATGAGTAAATAAGGGCGCAAGAGGGAGTCAACGGAGAGAATGACAAACGATCCGACCGAGAGTAAAGATTTGGCAGGAACCGGTACACCGTGACTAGGGGGTGAAGGTGGGTAGGTGGAGGGGGGGGGGATTGAAGGGAGGAGGAGGGGTAGAAAGAAAAATCGTGAAAGAAGGAAGAAATCGAAGAAACGCGACGCGCGAGAAAGGAAACATTTAGGGAGAAAGTATACGGACCCGCACGATATCCAGGACGTTGGTTGCGCGCTTGCACGCGTTCTTGCGCACGCAGGGATGGCTGTGTGCGTGAGTGTACACGCGACGCACACGCAAGCGCGGCTCGATATGACGTCACAAGGGCGGGGTCCTCGTTAGCGGCACTCTCTGGCCGTGCACCGCTACGGCGAAGGGGCGAGCAACACGTGGAAAAGGGGTCGCGTTAGAACGACTGCTGAGCGTCTGCCACCTCGAAACCTGTACCATCCACCCTCCCGACAAAACTTGCCCTATCCGCCTTTAAAAAGGGAACCGCGAAACTCGCGGATTCCGCGCGGCACACGCTCGTCCCGCGTCGAGTTTCCCCATCAATTTTTGCCTCTCCCTATCCTTTCGGACCATCGCTTCTCGCTCGAGAGAAAAACTCGAGAGATTTTCCACTATAATCGTATCTCTCTCCTCGAGACCAATATTTCCCGCGGAATCGGCCACCGGCTACGATTAATTCTCCCGTTTCCTACGATCAGTCAGTCGCGACCGTAGTTCGACACTGGTTCGAAGGTATGTATGTACGTACGAAGGGAATCTATCCGTCCTCGGAGTAATTTTCCGAAGATAGGAACGTCCCACCGGCTCGTAACGAGTCGATTTCTCCTATTTCCTCCTCCACGCTGAAAACCGATTTTTCTCTCCCTCGCTCCTACACAAGGTATAAAGCGTTTATAGCTATTCCAAAGCTGCCGATGACGCGCTATACCTCTGAGCTTGACGCGCAGGTTAACGCTCCGCGCTCTAACTAATTTGACCTCCCGTAACGCGATGACCTTCGGAAAGGTGGTCGCATGGAAATCTCCGAGCTCTCGTGTCCGCCCTTCGTTTTTCTCGTTCCACTGAATTCGCGATGACGAGGTTAACCGCTCTATGGCTCCACTTTTAAAGACTCGCTGTACAAGCACACGCGTGCACGGTGCCGTAAATCTTGCGCCACGCACACCCGCGAGCTGATACTCTAAACCCTAAAATGCACAGGTAGAGGTGGGACACGCGTATAATACGTGTGTCGTGGCAGGTAAGCCCGGTGGGCGTCCATGCAGGCGCATTTAGGATGTTACGACGAAGCTCAGACAGGAATTTCGTTTAAGGGGATGTTCGAGATTCTTGGTACGACAGCGACTTATGTGTACGCCATAGGAAAGCGCCGGTTCGCCCCTTCTCGCACGATCGGCTACACGCGATCCGATCGTTGCCCGTGGACCGGATGCGGGACGCTGAGAAATCTTTGCTCCGGCGGCGTAAACCATTCGACGTCTCCGCGGGATCGATTTCGATCGAACTCGTACCACCGCGATCCCGATGGTGTATGCGCGAAAGTAACTTCCAGCGGGAGCAAAACGGGGAATCTACGAGCTCGATTCCCACGAGCGTCCGTGTGGTTTGCGCGAACGTAACTGTCGTCGTTAATCTATTCGAAGTACCAACGATGTACGGCTTTGACTCCGTACCTCGCGAATCGTTCGCGAATCAATCTTGAATTAGGTATCGGCGGGGAATATTCGAAGATATCGGATGGACGTGCGCTCGAATTGCTGGCCCCGGCTATCGTTTCGTCGCGTCCGCCTCTCGGCAGCCTTTTGAATTTTCGTTACGTCGCGCACGGACCGCTCGCCAAAGTTTTAATATCGGGCCAACGGCAATTTCGTTAGCGCACCCGACGATTCCCCACGGATATACCGGGGAAACCGGAAATTACTGGACGATGGTATGCATGAGTTTTTGCGCGACATATTTACCGGCTTCGCGTACCGCACCCCGGGGAATTTTTTAAACAATTTTTCGCGGTTAACGGTATCGAAAAATTTGTCCGATCCAACGAAACGAACGGACACCGTTAGCGCCGGTGAAATAATCTTGATTGCCGACAAACCCAATGGTACAAATATTTGTTTACACCCTTGCTTTTTCGTCTTTTCGTTCGAATATCGCGAATTTGACGCTACGACGGACACGGCGCACCGGGAATGAACCGAAATTTATCGTGCTTCGTATTTAAAATGTTTCGCGGGAAATCGTAAATCCCTGGGAATTATTGGTCGGCGAGGTAATCGTGGTTTGGCCTTAGCTTCCGCATTTCCAAAGTAATTCCGTCTAAAGGGAGTAGCTGAGTTGTATTCGGATAATAACAACCCTTTCCAAAGTGCTTCGCGCTTTTGCAATTTTCTTCGCATAGTTCGTGAGCGCTCGACGAACAATGGCCACGAAGTATGTACGAAAGAATTTAACGTTACGATAAACGTGGTATACTGTCCCGACGTTTTACGATATTTCGGCGGAACAATTATCGTGTTCGCGTTCCAAGAATCTCGTAATGTCCCTAACTTCCAGCAATCGTATTGGCAATGCTGCGTATTATAAATAGGTCACCGGAGAAACGTGCGCTTACTTTTACCGACGTTTTTCCGAATCCAACGATTGTTCCGAAGGGTCGCAACAAAAAAATAGGAGGGGTTATTTATTATAAATGACAATGAAAATTACTGGACGGGAGAGTCATTCGTCTAGACTCAGGAGCAACTGGAAGGACACGGCGATATTTAATCGTCGCACTTAATGAACCAGAAATCCAGCGATAGTCGCTGAGAAATCGACGGACAATCGAGAGTGGCATGAATTCATCGAACAAAACGCGAACCGAACCGTCGGGATAGGCGCTCGTCGTAGTTGTCGACCGAAGCTCAGACACGCGCGTTGGATTAGGTATCGTCTCTTCTGCCGTTATCGCAACGAAACGCAATGCATAACCGTCGAGAGCGAGGCTAATGTCATTCTTGCGCTATGCGTTTCCTCTTGACGTCACGATTAAACGCATTATTTGCCGTATCAGCGATTGGCGTTTAACGACCAACGAAGCGGTGGTTCTAGAAACTGACGCTCGACAACGCAAGACTCCGAATGCGCGAGCGGACAATCCACGTGCGAGATGGTAAGCGGAAAGTTTCGTTGCGCTCGTTCGGCTAATTTTTGGATAGAAGTCAAACGCTACGGATATTGTTTTAACCTGACGTTGTTTGATCAGACGCACGGCGTACATCTTTCGACGTTAACGCTTCGACGAATCAACGCAAAACATCTGGTTTTCGAAATAAATTATACGCCCGTTGCACAGCGATACGCGCAGACCTATTTCTACTTACCGGAGCGATCGATAATAATTTGCTAACGCCCCGTCGGTGTGGTTAGCGTTGATTTCTTTTTTTTTTCTTTTTTTTAGAGCGAATATTTTGCATATCGAACAGCGAACCTCTCGATACAAATGTTTCCTAATTAGTCCTTCATTCGCGTCAGCGGGTTATCGATTAAGAGTAAATTTAGCCGGGTAATGAAAATTCCATAAAAAACGTAATCGCGTTATTGCCACCTGATGCCGCCGCTGAAAATATTCGTTCCGAGTTATTCTCGGCACCACGTGCGAGTAAACGGAACAGAAGGAATCCAACGGGGAAAAAAAAAAAATAGAAATACTGCGACATCGAATCAGGAATCCCTTTCAGATTTTGCCTCATCGAGCGGAATTTTTCCGATGGAAATGCGATACAGATATTTCCCGGTGTAACCGCGAAAGTCGTTGAAAGGTCCTCGAATAGAAATCGCGACCCTTTGTCGTCGACCTTGCACGCGAACTTCCCGCTGGTTCGTTGACCTTCTCCCCGATGGTAAGGAGTTTTTACGCGGTGTACTTACTTCGAGACCGATACGGCGTTCAACTTCTCTCGGCATAACTAATTTTAAGCAAATCCTAAGCTAATTTTAATGACCAATTTTACGGTCCTCGGTGTCATAAAAAAAGGGGCGGGGGGGAGGTAGGGACGTAAACGAAGAAATTTACTGCCCGCGTGGAGCACTTTTCTTATATCGCGATAATAAATTAAGAGCCGAGCTCGCGGGCTCGTTTCTTCTTTTCTTTTTTTTTTCTTCAGCTGTCATTTATTATAACGGCAATCGTACGCGCGACTTTTCTCCGTCGAGACACACGCAACTACGGTGTTATCGCGTACGTTTTCGTAATTGACGGAGATTACCGAACAAATGATTATTTCCATTGTCGGGCGAGTGAAAACGTAATATTCACTGGAATATTCAAATACGGTCAATTTAACGTACACACGACAAAGTTCCATTAGAGTGATTATGGTGAACGCGCTGTAATGAATAGTGCAACGCAACCATATACTCGCGAATTTCGCCGACAATGCGCGTCGGTACAAATATATTATCCCTGTCCCATAGTTTATTGTTCCATGGTAGTCATAAACATAAATTTCCCCATCGGCGCCCCCAGGCTTGAGTAAACCGTTGTTTTCGTCTAAAAATATCAATCAACAGTCTCGCGTATTCCATTGGCTACCCCCCCCCCCCCCACCCCCTAACTTCCGCCTTCCCGCGAAACCGCTCGTCATTCTTCTCGAATCACGTCGAGATCGCGAGATCGACGTTAGCCGCAAACTTTGGCAAACTTCTACCAAGTCCGGTTAATAATCGTCGTGGGGAACGACGGCTGCCGTCGATCGGTAACAGGCAGTTTCGTTTCGAAAACCGAATTCGGTTTTCGGTATTGAGGATAGAGCGGCAAAATGCTGTGGCAATGTGGTCCCATATCTCGACGTAAGGACAGGGGGACGAAAGGAAGGAGTTCGTAACTAGTTTCTCCCTCGACCATAGTCATGTCCTCGGGTGGAGAACAATGCCGATACACGTACACAGACGCTTCGTCCCACCAATACGTACCGACGTCCCACACGGAGGCCTGTCGTCATGTCGGACGACGGAGTTACTACGATATCCCGAACTTACCAACGGCAAACTTTCGGCAAAGAGACAGACGGTGAGAATGAGAGTGAAGGCGTGGTTCGAGGGGTGGGTGGAGGGGGGTAGGGGTACACGGGGGCAGAGCGAGGGGGTGACATGGCACGACGCGACGGCGTTGTTCGCGGGGGGCGAGAAACGAGGAGAGCTAGGTCGTTCGAGAGGTGATTAGAGACGTTGATAAACAAACGCGGCTAAAGGCATCGGCGATGGTAGTCGCGTTCATCTTTGTTTCCGCGAGTATTCGTTGAGTTACCGTCGTCGAACGGGAGTTGTCGTTTAATCGGCGGTAGTAGAGTCCATTTAATTAGCGAAGATAGACATCGGCAGGTCGGTGAGGCGATATTTTTGTCGGTCGTTCGATCTCGCCCCCCCCCCCCCCCCCCGTTCGCCGGCACGTACACCAGTTTCGACACGCGACGACGCTCGTAAATGTTCCTGTCGATACTGTTTACGGGGAATAACGCTTTTTAATGAATTTCAGCACCAGCCGCGGATACGGCGATAAATCACGTGAAATGTTTCGAACGGAACGTAAGATTGAAATCGAAGGAGAGAGAGAGAGATTAAGATGGACACCTTGCCGTTCGGGGTACCGACAGGGATTTTCCTCCTATCGAATTAACGTACGGACAATTGCGAAGTCGGATACGACGCGGAGGTTTCGCTTCCGGTTGAGAGAGTCTTAGGGTAAAAATTCTGCGAGGAGAAAATTGTATTTTAAGTCCCGCGTTAAATCAGTTTCCCATTGAGACACGCCACGGTAAGTTTCGCTCGCGGATAGATTCTTCTTCGCGGAAAGTTCGAGTCGTATCTTCGCGGAAACTGTGCGTCGCGTCGGACTTTTGACGGCTCGCGAATCTCGTGACGCCCCGACAATGGGACGTTCAAAGGGCACGAGAGCGAGACCGGCGAACTTTGGAAAAATGTGCAACAGGAATCACCAACGCAGATTCGTACGTTGAACTTCGTGTCGATTGGAAAGTTAACGTCCCTTCGGATGTGACGTGGCACGTTTTTTATAATCGCCCTCCTTCGCCCCCCTTTACGTTTACGATGCATCGAGAGGAGGAAAAAATTACGAGAAGGAACGGCGAAGGTAAATTGAATCAGGGTCCACGTACATTGTGTACCGGTTTCTAACGCGAGAGAACGTATAATTGGGAGTAGTATAGAGAGTAGTTTCCAATAAAGCAATGAATAATTCAAAATGAGGGAACGCAAAGAAACGAATCGTCTCTTCCGTGTACTGTAATTCAATCGGAATATATTACGGAGGTAGATTAATTCGCCGAAGTACCAATATAGCGCGCAAGAAGCATCTGCCGATGAAATTAACTTTATCGTCGGTTTTCTCGAGATATGACTGAAACGATAGGATATTTTCGTACACGTCTCTCCGACAATATCGCGAGTCATTGTTTATTGCGCCGCGTTCTTTTCTTCGTATTTTTAAGTACGTCAGATTTCCCGGGAGATGTTTCTTCAGTGTCGCGTAACTGGCTCGCGATTCTAATAACGTTGTTCCCGTACAATCTTTCTTTTTCCAATACTTTCTTGGGCGAAAAGAAAATATGCGCGCCTATTCTATCGGCGGATCGGTAGCCGGAATTAATTTTCAGACCGTGCGCGCTTCCGCGTCAATTAAATTCAAAAATGCGAGCGAAGCGCGATATAAGCGTATTTAAATTATCTCATTTTCACTTTGCATCGATTGCACGGTCATGTGGAAATCAAATTTTCTCTCAGTGAGTTTTCAACCGCTAATAACTAGACGTACGCCCCGTTATGTATCATCCGCGCGATGGAGATAAAATATTGTAATTAACACTTTTTTACATATTCGTATAACGGAATACGCAACGGGGGCAAAGAGCAACTGGAAAATATTTAAACAGCAAATAAGAAGAAAAACACGCCATTATATTCGTTACAATCCCGACGGGCGCGCTGTATTCAAATTCTGTGCGGGATCAAAGCGCATTCGTTATTATTACGAGAAAATCGCGTCGACGGTCGAATAAAAAACCCCTGGACTCATGCGTTTAACGCGTCGAATTCATTTTCCCCGGCATCCTCCTTTCGGTTTTCCTTCGACGACGATTAATCCCATCGAGGGAAAAAATTGTAACGCGGTCTCCCGTCAAATCTGTGCGATCGTCTCCCTACCGACATGTAATTAACGAGCCGATTAACGTTAGCACGACGTTACCGTTGCCATTATCGTCGTCGTCATTACGCGTAACGTCAGTGACGGCGATCGTGGCGAGGTCTGCCCCGTGGCAGTGGCGTCGGCGAATATAGCCGGAGGGGTAGTAACAACCGTAGTAGCCGAGCAGGGACCAACATAATATATTCTCGATCCAGTGGGTCGATGTTCTAAAGGCGACTATCAAGTTGTGGTCGCCTAATTTACGATCGCAGCAAATGGACGCCGGGTTTAGTGGACCCAGAGCTTCGGAGCATTGCCGCAATTCCCCATGAAAACCCACCCCCTCCGCTTTCCTCCTACTTTGTTGTTATTTTTTTTTACGGCGGGAAGGGAAACTCTCCCGCAAATTTATCGCCATAACAGCCGAGAATGCGGCGAGTGGGTGTTACTTACCTACTCCGAGTTTGAGGAAAATTCATAGTCGAAACTCGTGTTACGTGTCTAACGAGGCAACCTGTCGGACGTAAGGTACGTTATTAACAAATTTTTATTGTATTTCGTCGGTACGACAATATAGTTCGTGTCTTCGTACCTCTGCCAAAGGGGTTATACTGATCATCGCGGCAGTGAGAAAGGGTGGGGGGGGGGGACGGAAGGAATAATATTAAGGGGTAGCGATAGAAATGATCGCTGTGACATTACGGTTGCGGTGGTAATAATAATGACAGCGGAACATAGGTATACCACGAGGATGAGGAGAGTGGTAAATGTTTTTTCGAACATCGAACCGATCGGTCGATGGTCCAAAGTCGACTGTCAGGCAGTGGCGGTCGGGTACTGTCGGCGTCCCGACGCTTGCGCCGGAGGTTTTGCGACTCCGTCAGACGGCGCCCCGACGCTGGTACCGTCGGACGGACCGGTCGGTCGGGCCACCAGTCAGCCTCCAGTGAGCCAGCCAGCTCTCTCTCTCCCTCTCGCTCCCTCTCTCACATATACATACATACACGCACCAGTACAACCACGAGCGTAGATTCACGGACTCGCGCGACTGTGTCGGTGCGTATATATACATATATATATCCGCGCGCCGACTCCGCGTGTGCGTGTATATATGTATGTATATAGACAGGCGAGTACCACGCGCGCGCATACACGTACACGGTCACACACGTACACGGCCCCTCTCTCTCTCTCTCGCTCCCCCTTTCTCTCACTCACACACCCTCCGACATCCTGCGAGAGAAGTCTCCTCCATCCACCCGAACGACACGAGAGGGAGTCCGAGTTCCTGGCTCGTCCCTCACGGCTGCAGTGCGTTTCCAAACATCCATGAGACAACCTCGAACTGTCCGCACGCACGCACGCATACGGCGTTTTCACGAACCACGAGGAATATCGAGTCGATTCCCGTAACCAACCCCCCCGCGTAAATCGGATCGAGCCAGTTCGCCGTGACGACGCCGCGCGACGCTTCCCGCTACTACGTCGGTTCCTGTCAATTTAAATGTCGTGACATTACTGCGTCCCTCGTACGGCTGTTTCTTTCTTTTCTTCCCTTCTTGTACATATACGCGTGTATGCTCTGCCTCCTCCTCTTCCTCCTCTCTCCTCTCTGTCTCTCACGCTCTCTCTCTCTCTCTCTCCTTCTCTCGCTGCCTGTTTACCGTGCGTCGCGTTTCTTGGCAGTTTCCTCCCGGGGTCATCGTTTGTCAACGGGCACCTTCGACAGTTTTTGACACTCGAATGTCCCTCGTTGGATCGTCTCGCGTATGTGAATTTTCCGCTCCTTCGTTTTCCCGCTCGTCGCACGCGTAAGGGTGGTGTGTGCTCGTCGACGAATCAGGAAGAATCGTGCGTGCATTTGAGAGACATCGTCGATCAGGATCCAGTTCGTTCTACGACGTCGCGGTGAGCGGACGGTGTTCGGTGTTCGCTTTTGTTTTCATCCCCGTGGTTTCGCTCGATTTCCGTGGGACTCGGTGAATAAAGAGAGAGAGAGAGAGAGAGAGAGAGAGAGACAGAGAGAGAGGGAGAGAGTGAAAGAAGAGGAAAAGAGAAGAAGAAGGAAGAAAAGAACATTGCAAACTTTACAGTTGCTTTCTACGGACGGTACGAGTGATTTAACGGCCCCAGCGTACCACGACCACTCGACGCCGATAATCCAGGGAGACCGGGAAAACTTTCGTAAATAATAACGTTCGTTCGGATTTCGCGAGATGTGGTGTCAGACACGAAGAAGCCGACGATTTCAAACCCGATGGAGAGCGTAACAGCGTCGACGAGTCGCGATCACGATCAACGGTGATCCTCGTTCGCTCCGCGTTGCCCCTTGCGGAACGTCAACTTCGCGCCGCAACTTGGAAATCCCGTGCACGGAGTTGTGAATCGCTCCGCGATATCGTGACGTCGAGAGAGGAAACAGAAAAATTCAGAGGATCCCATGTAACGTAAAAGCGAAGGAAGAGAAATTCGTCGCACCGTACGACCGAAAGTTCAGGGACTTCGAGAGAGCGTTTGAAACTTTCCTCGATCGTCGATCAACCGGCGCCGTTTGAAATTTCCACGACACCGGAAGTTACGCGTCCGCGGGATGTCCAAGGAGATCGAGTTTCGCTGTTAAAGACAAATACAGAGGATCCTGCAAACGACACAACGGACGTAGGAGTCCCGTTGATACGGTAATCCAGCGTCAGATGAGCGAGAGTTAGGGACGCGTGATCCGTGAAAAACGTCGGCGTGTATCGATGAGTTTTGGAGCGTGTAAATAGGTGTACATAACACGGGGATACATCAAATTTAATTAGCATAGCGAATTGTTGTTCGACGAGGAACGCTATTGCGCTCCGTCTTCTCTTTCTCTTCTTCTCGAATTCTCCTACCTCCGTTCCCTTCTTCCACCGATAACTATTCCTACTATCTCTACACTTCCGTCGCGACGCGTATTAACGAAAAGATACGCGCTTATAAACGCGCAAGTCTCGTCGCACGGAACGCCGCAAAGTCTGTAAATTCGCGGTCGCTAATTCGTAAGTTTAACGATTAAGGACCACCTCGTAGAGTGGGCAAAGCCGAACTCGCGCGTATATTATTATTAACGTGAATCTATATACGTGTACGTACACGTATACAAACATACGTATAAATATAAATATATATATATATATATATATACACATATATACGTATACATAAAACTTATATTAACAAATTTTGTTTCGTGTGTGTCTGTGCGTGTTCGTAGATCCACGATCCATTAAATATCTCTCGCGTTACGTTCGCGGCATCGTGGTATCTGATTTTCTTCTGTTCTTCGGTAAAATTTGAAAAAGCAGGTCGGAGCAGTACGGGTATCCAGCGCTTAGCCTTTTAGCCCAGGCGCGACAATTAATTAGCTCGCGGGCGTCGTTGGGGCGAAACAACGTCGACCCGCACGTAGAACACGGGAGGAGATATCCTACGAAGTAGAGAAAAAAAATAAGAAAAGAAAAGTCGAGCCGGTGGATAGAGCGAAACGATCTCCATCGATAAGACACGAACGCGCGAATCGCCGTGACAAATTATCGGGTGCTCGCGCGAATGTCGTAGTCGTTTCAAGATCGTTCGGGCCGATCGGTCACGAGAAATATCGAGGCGTCGTACGTCGTCGGCGTCTACCGCGCGAAATATTCTCTTCTCGCTTAATTTACCTCGAAGTTGCGTAGACCGCTCGAGTTTAATCTTAAAGGGAAGGTAAAAGAAAAAAAAAACAGAAAGGGGGACCAATTTTTCACGCTCATTCCGAATCTCTATCTCTTCCTTCTTCTCCGTCTTGCCTATCTTCCTCTTTCTCTCTATCTACCTTTATCTCCTTAATCCAGCCACCCAGCCAGACTATCCATAAATCTCTCTGTACGCTCTTTCCGTATTAACTCTGTCATCGTGAGACGGTGAATACGGGGAATACGAAGAAGGAGTCGCAACTCACGCAAGCAATAAATCAAGGGCCAACTTACGACTACGACGGCGTAGTGGAAGAAGAAGAAGAAGAAGAAGAAGAAGAAAGGGGAGGAGTAGGAGGGAAGTAGCAGGGAGTAAGGAATAAAGTAACAAACCGCGCAAGACGCGAGGTTTCGAAGACGAGAAACGTTTACGCCGAAAACCAAATTCTAAAAGATTTGGTCCAATGGAACAACCCTAGGCGCCACGCCGGGGAAAGCAGTTGACGCTTACTTAACGACATACGAGGATTCCGTCGAACCTATAGAGCGCGTCGTTCGACAAAACCTCTTGTGAATATTATTAAATTAGTCCCCCCCACACCTTGCCGTACGCCCCTCTCGCGTAAAACAACTGGTTTCATTAGGCACCAGTGAGGGAGAGGCGCATAATCCAAGGGATATCGGACGAAGAGACGACCGTAGGCGAGTAAAAAAACCCATTGGACGTTTGATGACGATGACATCATCCTGAAACGGGCATGACGCCCCTGGCCTCGAGATGCGACGAGACCACCACCATCCTGCTGTTGCTGCTACTCGAGCTGGCACCCGGGGCACGCTGCTACTCGCGCGCAGCCACGATATCCGCTTCGACTACGTCGAGATAGCATCTACAGTCGACGGCGAGGGTGCGAGTGATGCCGCTCATAGGCAGCATTATGACCATCGACGCCGGTAGTCCGACAACGGCGTCCACGAGCCTCTTCGAGGAGAACATGACGTGGTCTCGATCAAACGGCGGCTCTACGTCTTCCATTAACGAGGAGGCAAACGCTAATCGCGCTTTCCCCAGCGATCAACGTCGTCCCCGTCATCTGCTGCGACTCGCCGCTACGACTGTCGGCGATACCGGTGGTCGCGGTCTCACCGGTCCACCAGCTGAAGTAACGAGCGAATGGGACGAGGAGAGGAGCGAGGGTAACGACACCGAGGTCGAAGAAAAAATTCCCATTGACGAGGAGGAGGAGGAGGAGGAGGAGGAGGAAGAGGTGGGGGAGGTGGGGGAGGAAACGGTAGGATCAGGGGACAGGGACGTTGGTTGCGCTTGCGGTAGAGTGAATTTAGGTGGCCGATACGACGGCGAGGACACCGTCACTCCAACGGGAAGCGACTTACCTTGGACTGCCACCGAGGGTATCGAGGGAATAGCTGACGGGAGGGAGGCTAACGATATCGGCGTGGATAGCAACACCACCGATAGCGTCGGTCGCGGTGCCGACAAAGAGGACGCGGACAGAATAAGGGAGTTGGAGCTGCTCTTCGGATTGGGCGGCATAATGGAGGATCTCGGCGGACCGTTCAACGAGTCCTTCGTCGAGAACGCGTCCTACCCGTGGAACGCCAGCCTCTACAACGAGACGTACCTCGTCATCGCGGATGGCATGTATCCCTCCGGATACACCTTACCCCACATCATACTCGCCTCCATCTTGGCGACCCTGCTGATGATCGTGATAGTCGTCGGTAACATGCTGGTGATCATCGCCATCGCCACGGAGAAGGCGCTGAAGAACATTCAGAATTGGTTCATAGCCAGCCTGGCGGTAGCCGATTTCTTCCTCGGTCTGGTGATCATGCCCTTCTCCCTGGCCAACGAGATCATGGGCTACTGGATCTTCGGTTACTGGTGGTGCGACATTTACTCGGCTATGGACGTCCTCCTGTGCACCGCCAGCATCATGAACCTATGTCTGATAAGTTTGGACAGATTTTGGAGCATCACGCAGGCGGTGGATTACCTGAAGAAGAGGACACCTGCCAGGGCGGCTTTAATGATCGCCCTAGTATGGCTGCTCTCGGCCCTCGTGTGCATCCCACCCCTGCTCGGATGGAAGAGACCGACGCCCGCCGAGGAGTATCCCAAGTGCAAGGTCAGTAAGATCGTTTAATACGAAATTCCTATCGAGCGAATGATCGGCACTCTGGATCAAGGTGCGCCCTGTACGCCCGGACGCCACTCCCCTATTAATATTTATGAGCCCGACACTCGATAAACCTCGGCCCGGGAGGCCCGAATCCGTGCTGCCAAAAATTATCCTTCCGAGTTTCGTCGAGAATATTCCACGCGCACCGTAGATTAATAACGCGACTTTATAGATTACGACACCCCGCTGGTCGACCAAAGCTGCCAATGTTTAAAACTCAATTTACTTACTCACTGCCGAACGACGGTTTCAGAGGGGGGTTGGGGCTAGGGGGAAGGGGGAAGAAAGAGGGAGAAGCAATTTAGGAGATAATCGTTTCCTCGAGGTGGATGCATTGTCGACCTTGCAACCGACGGATTATACCAACGGCGAGGTCGCGCTTCAGTTTTAAGACGACGAATTAAATCACTGGGAGGATCATTCGCGACGGAGGGGGTGGCTGAGAGAATACCGCGATAAGGGGATCTTTAATCCGAGGGGCCACGTGGCACGGTCGTGTTTTATGGAGTCGTATCCTACGTTTATGCCGTCTCCCGCGTAACCAACTTGCACGCTCGGAATAATTGCCGATCGGCTGGGAAACGTTCCCCTGGTTGACCGCTTAATTTCACGACTTATTCCCGAACCACCGAAGAAGGCCAATTAGGCTCTCAAGTATTTCCAGGGACCGAGTGCATTGTTCGGCATCCTCGGACGACGAATTATCCGACTGGGGCCGGAATTATGCTTGAATCCAAATTCACTGGATTTAATTAAGATACCTATACAACGAGCGGAGACGAACAACTCTCGGCGTAAACAAAAACTAAATTCGTTTGTACCGTCGGAATTGTGGAAGTATCTTTGTCGTAGGATCGTTTTGAATGCCCATTGTTTACGAATATAGTACACCTCGAGCCAAGTAAGAGCGATAAGTCGACGAGAAAATATTTCCAAGTTTCCTCGTCACGAAATCACGAGGAAGAGGAGGAGGGAGAGTGCCGACGAGAGACCGAAACTGTAAAATTTACTTTCGAGTAGCATCGTTTCGCCGTTGAAACGCGAAGTGTATTCTTTGATCTCGAGGAGACTGTATTTAAACGCAAGTCCATCGAATTAAATCACTCCGTGCCTCGTTCGTCACGCAAAAGCCAGTAGGTTCGCGATAGGGGTGCCTATAATACCCGGCTCCGCGTAGATTCCTTATTTTTACGGTTCTTTTTCCAACCGCGCGTGTACGTACGTACGTGTACGTTACACGTACGTGTGCGCGCACGAACGTACGCGTATACGTATACACGCATACGTACCTTATACGTATATATATAACTCGGAATGTGTAGGTAGCCTAAAAGGCAGGGTCCCCCCGTATAGCCAATTTCCAGTCGCAGTATTTCCACGGCATATCCTGTAGCGGTCACGAGAGAAGAGTGGGAAGGGGCGGTTGCGAGGGGTGAACGGCGAATGGAGGAGTATCGGACGGTTGCCTTTTATGCAGTGGTGAAACCCACCCTTATCCTCAACCCCTCGAATCCCGCTTACGTTGGTCTCTACAAAACGGCACCCAGGATTGGATTTCTATGCCCGACAGTTTGGTCTACTGAGCTGACTCGTAGAACTTCACGGCATTTCCTTTCTTCCTGGTGGTGCGATTTCTCTCTCTCTCTCTCTCTCTCTCTCTTTCTCCCTTTTTTTTTCTTTCTTCACATTTTCCTTCCCTCCGCGAGTTTTCGGCCAGGCTCTCGTTCGGCGAGTTTGCACGGTCTGCACGGTTTTTCCTCGGTCACGGATCGAACGTTACGAAATTTGCAAATGGCGGGGACAAATATTCAGGTACGTGGCCGGAGCTTTGTTTAGGAAAATTGAACGCCTGATATTTTCTCCGTGAAATATCGTCGATTCCCTCCCGAAACTGGTAAGGGTTCGTTACTTCCATCGTTCCCGCCGCTAATCGACGCTTAAGTGGATCGATCGCGTGCTCGAAACGAACCTCCTTTAGTAACATCGTCGCTCGTTTTATTTCTTCCTGCACCGTAATCAGGCGCGCGTAATCGGGATACAAAGCTTTTATGGCAGAATTTCGGTGCAAGCGGTCGAATGCAACCTCAATCTCTCGGCGTGCCTAATTAATACGTGCAATTACGGCCGTATCAGCCGTGTAAAGCGTACCCGTCGAAAAGCTACCTGTTGTTACCGCGAAAGACGCGAACGCTAGATGGTAACGCGTACGTCCGTCCATATTAATAACCCGCGAGAGTATGCGGATGGTAAAGGTACCATAATGACAAACCGGCGGCACGCTTCTCGCATTCAATTCTTCCGTATTCCTGCAAAACGGCTCTTTAGAAATCACCTGTATCGCCGCGGGGAGATTTCATTTGTTTAACTTCGGAAACGTTAATTCCATCGGAAGCGTTAGAGCGCGAGAAGGGGGCCGCGCCGGTAGAGGGGAGGAAGGTACGCCGCAGAAATTGCCCGACCGCACTTTGAAAACTTGTTGCGGAGTTCGTCGGCGATACTGATTGTGTCCGAATGGACATCGAAGGGAAGCGTAAAAATGGCATTTTAAGCGGTGCCGATTATCGTGCTCGGGTACTTGAACCAACTGCTTCGCGTATCGTGACCGTAAGAACCGCTTATTACGTACACGCGAATCAACCGGCTCGGTCACGAATGAGCGCGTGCGAATTGAGCGCATCAATCTCGGCCGAAATATCGGCCAGATAAATATAGTACCACGCACCGAGCGTGGTTGTTCCGATACATGAGAGGGGAGGGGAAGGGGGTGGGGGATCGTTGGACGAAATCGGACACCCGAGTGACACCGTACGGGGTGTACGTTGCCCTCGGTGTAACGTGAAATCAAGACGGGATCCGTTAAGCTTATCGAGTTAAGCCGCGCGTGTTGAGTAAAGTCAGGGCTAAGTTCGTACGATACGTCTGAGATCCGCGTAAAATCCGACGTCGCGTCGCCGGAGGGTGCGTCGCGTCACGCTTACGCGCGATGTAAGAACAATAATCGGTTTTAATGCCTCGTTAAGGCCGTTGGTAATCTTTGGAATTAGCGCAGCGAATTTTGCCAGCCGAGATAGCGTTGACGTGAGATCCCTGGAATCGGGTGAGAGATGCGGTTGAGTTTGCCAGAAAAGTTTTACGATTTTTAATACCCTTCTTTTTGCGTTAGCGAGTTGTGTGTTAGATTTAAAAATAGTGGAAGTTTCAACGGCGTCGAGGTAATTTTGGTTGACACGGCACGCGCCTTACATTAGTTTCACCCAGTTCTTCTGGTAATTGCGTTAATTTTAATTTCGGCTTCCGTCAAAACACTGCTCGGTAGATCAGTTCAGTTTTAAGCGAAGGTGATTGTCCGACGAGACGCGAAAGATAAATCTTTCGTAAGTTCCGGCTCCACTTATCGTTTCCCGATTCCTGCTCTCGGTCGTTCGATTGTTTTTCCAAGTCGTGAGAAATGAAACGCTACGAGGACCAAACGATCGAATCGACCTTAATTCGAAGTAGAATGAGGTAGTACTCCAATCCGTTAACGCGATTACCTTCGGTCTTCGGATTGCTAATAACGAATAAGGCAAGCGGAAGCGAACAGTCTTTCCAGTTTCACGGATTTTGCGCCCTTTGAACTTTCCCTCGATGCTTTGAATTTACAACGGCTCCGTCGGTTGCCGCGAATTCCTTTTAGAAGGTCGGACCGGTGAGATCTTTCACAAAATTTATAAAATTCGTAGCGTGACTGGAATACTCGCCCTGTGATATTTCGAGCGTGCTCGCAAAGTAGTTTGAATTGTTTGTATCGCGAAAATGTCGTCGGCACATCGGTTGAATTCACTTATCCTTGTAATGACAGATACCGGAGAAAATGTACGTTTCTCTCGAAACATTTCCACGTATGCAACAATAATCTAAGACGTTTCTCTACGCCAAGTAGTAGTCGGAAATGTAACTTTAGGCGGACAATGTCGTTCTTTTTCATACCGTAGTGTCAAAAGTGTGTTTTTTGAACTATTTAGAAGTTAACTTACAATATCAGTTAATAATCATGGTCTTTGACATATTATTACCTCTTTTCAAAGCTTAATTAATGTGACGGCCGCGAGTCGGTGCAAGTGACAATTATACGTTTGAAAAGTTAACAAGATGTACAACAACGTGTATGTGTTCGTTATCCGTAATATTGTATATTTTGGGACCTGCGATAAAAATATCAAAGACCGTTTCGAAACTCAACGAATTCGAGCATACTTTTTCCTCTTTGTTACTAACGCGCCACAGACGCGTCACCTAATTAACGTTTAACACGTTGAATGCCATGCGGGTTTGAAAAGACAAAAAAAATTTGTCCAAGACCGTGATTATTAACTGATATCATAAATTAACTCAGCATCGTATAAATTATTATCCATGAAAACTCTTAAACCTTTAACAAAAACATCTCAAACATTACAATACGAAAAAAGAAAGTTGCCCGCCCAAAATTGCATATCAGACCACTGCGCGTCCCGAGCGACGTACGATATCCTTTGCGATTCTCGTACTCGCGTTTAAGAATTTGCCGCACGATGGAAAAGAGATCAAATAAAACGACGAACGGGGTAGGGACAGGCGTAACCATCGGGAAACTCCATCTTTGACCGCCGTTATCCCAATGGCCCTCTAACGAGGCCGAAGCGCAAGAGTCCGTGCGAGGAAGTGCGATTTACCTTTGAACGTGGGGTGCCAGTTTGCTGACCAGAATCGCGAAGGAGTTGATAACAAAGGAGCGTTACCGTCAAATATTTCGCGGGAGCTGCCTGAGCATAAAGAGGAATTTTAGCGGGCACTTAAAAGGGTAGCCGTGCACTCGAGAGAATTTGTGCTCGATTAAAGTGTTTCCATCATAAAAGCGGCCTTCCGTCGTTTGCAGCGATTCATCCGTAAAGTCCTTTAACTAGGAACTTTTCGAGGAGAGGAAATAAAGTTGGAAAGCGCTGCTTTAATTCCGGGGGGTTACACCGCTCGCTAGTCTGTAATTAACGGGGTCTTTATCGCGAATAACGGTAGTTTCGAAACATTTGCAGAAATTATAATACCCCGGCAAGAAGGCGCGGCCGCCTCCTAGTCGCAAACCTCTCCCCCGCCGACGGATTGAAATCGGAGAATATAATTAAATCCCGATCGATAAAGGTTTCGTCGGGCGTCAAAAGGTCAGAAACGAAGGAGCAATTCCCAATTGCGACGGATTTAAGCGTATTACACGGCGGCGCAAGAAGTTACCTCGCTTCGTGATGTTAACGGACGGCGAAGGAGCGAGGAGCGCGCGCGCGCGCGCCGACTTTGACGCGAAGTCGGGTCCGCGATACAATTCGCGAAGGGTTTGTTAAGCTCGCCGGGCAAATAACAAGGAGCGCCTCCCATTTGTTTAAGTTTCCCCAGCACCCTCCGGGGTATAGACGTGTTTCAATCTTTTAATGCGATTAAGTTTCGTGCGCAACGCGCGCCGCGGCCAACAGCCAAGAGAAGTTGCATCTCTGGGGTACATTATCCGTTACGAGTCCTAATAAATTTCATCCGAAACGCCCTTACCGCCCCCCTCCCCCCCCCCCTCCCCGCGACGCGTACTCTCGAGCTTGTCGGTGTAATTTCTTCGAGTACCGAGCGAGAGCCGACTCTTCGAACGTCCCGCGAGGCACGCGTGAAAAGTTGCAACGCGTCGCGGCTGTGAGTGATACAGGGGCGTAGCGGGGGTCAGGGGGGACAGGGGAATCGTCGTAGCCTCGGATTCTGATTTCACGCGTTACTGGCCCCCCCCCCCCCCCCACAGCCAGCGCGCCACGCCCGGCTTTACTCTCACATATTCGTAATCCGGAATTGGCAGTGTTACCTACCGAGGGCGAGAGAGCGTTTTACCAGGCCACCGCTGGACCAAGGAGAACGGACCTCGTAACGGGCGATGGGTACCAGCGAGATCATACGGTCCTACGTAAGGCTTTACAAGCACGCCGGGTGTAACCCGGGATAGCGTTTACCTAGCGTGTCGTTACGAGGAACGTTGTTAGCTGTAAGTGCCACTCCACTCGTAGCTTCTTCCAAGGTAAACAGATTAGACGCGGGCGGAACGCCACGCTCGGGCATGGAACCACGGTGGCACACCTTTTATCGTCAACGATACGTTGCAGACGTGGATGCTTCGTTCGCGTGATATACCGGTAACCCGTGCCCCAGGTAACGCTCTTTCCATACAGGTCCAATTTGACTTCAATCACACTTTTGAAGATTCGAAAAATCCGACCGAGGCGAGGCCGCGGGAATAGAAATTCCGGTTTACGAGGGAAGCTCCGGGGGGTTATTGAATTTCGAGCTCCCTCCTCTCATCCTCCCTGGAATAACGGAAATTCAGAGAGAGAGAGAGGGGGGGGGGGGTTTACTTTGTTTTTTTTATCCTCCGGGATAGCGGAGGAACTTGACGATTTTTACGCCATGGATATCAGCCAAAAACAGTCCGACTTACCGCGGGGGAAATTTGCGAGTTTCCGCCGATTTTTACGCATTCTTGAGACTGCACGTACTCTGTATTATATTATAGGAACTCAATTCCCGTGGTGCCGCTGGCACAACGGACTGGGTCGTAAGATACTTCATAAGGTTTACAGGCTCTATCTCGCTCTCTCTCTCTCTCCCTCTCTCTGTCTTTCTCTTTCACGATCGACCGATTGATTTTACTATCGGAAGCGTTCCCTTCGAAGCGAGCTTCGATCGGTGCGATATACCATTACACTTTACTATGTAAAGAAAGTAAATTCGACGGGACGACGGCTATACTCATTTCGTTTCTCTCGCGCCCGAGTATCCTCGAGTGTCCATTATTTTTAACGTACGTAATATACAAGTATATCTCGCGATACGTTCCGTAAATTCGTGAACGATTTCTCGAGCGTATCGCGGTGGCGGCAGCTCCATACCTCGTACGGTTCCTCGAGTTTACCGAAAACGGCACCGGGAGACAACCCATTTTCCCCGTCTCGAACGATATAAATAAATAAATAAATAAGCAACCCTCTCTGGGGAGCCACCGATAACTCGCAACAAAACAATGCGGACGATCGAAAGCCACGCCTCAAATATGGGTTTACCTGTCCCATTTATGGCCCTTCCGCGAAGCGTTTGCATTCCTGGAGACGCATTGTTCCGGACACGTGTTTCCACCAATCCTGACAATTTCAAATTCCTCGGGGATAATCTAACTTTCTCGCGACGAAGCGACGTTGCGAGATGCTTCAATTATCAACGAATAACCTGGCGAGAGTAGTATTATCTCGACACCGATTTTGCGAGGAGTGTGAGAAAACGTTAAACGACGATCATAATTCCACGTTAATTTTTCTAATGCACGTATTCAACAGTGAATCAGTTTTCTCCGTCACGTTGGTTTATTATGAGCTATCAGTGTTGGTTACCGAGCACCGAAGTGCACGTTAGATGCACTCGACTATCGATGAGTGCTTAAGTTACTCAGAACTTTCGTGATCGGGATCAATAGGGTGATCCAATGGAATAGCGACTCACGTGTTCGCGCGGCAAGTGAATTTTTTGGTGGAACAGTTGTATTTGATATAATTTATAGGTAAACGTAAGTAAATTTTCTCTTTCACGCTTATCAAGCGACAAGGTGTTCTCTCGGGCCAAGTACAAGTGCGCGAGAACTAGACCCGGAGCTTCCCTTGCAAATCGAAATTTCTATTCCCGCGCCCTCGGTCGAATTTTCGAATCTTCTAAAGTGTGATTGCAGCCAAATTGGAATTTCGATAACGAGACGTTTGTCATTCTTCCGAAAGCAAAGCGAGAATTTCTAGATGCAGCGATCGATACGCGATACAAGTCTCCACTAGTACGAGAAACGTGTTTCTTTGAGGAGAAACTCCGGACATCTTTCTTAGTTTAATGACTACCGATACTATTCGAGTGGTGAGATCCTTTAAGGCGATTATTGTTTAATGCGATTAAAGTCTTGTCCGATTGTCTGTAAAGTTGGAAGGACAGAAATCGATATCAACCGGATTTATTATACCAGACGCCCGCACAAATGTAACGGTAATTAGCTACTCGATGGGATCGATGCGACGGGCGTAACGTATTCGGGTATTCGCGTGTCGGGTTTAACCGTGTTTTTGTTATAAGTTGATAAATATTCACCGTATCGCGTTCAGGTGGTTCGTTTCGGGGCAGGGTGAAATTATTTAAAGTACTTCGTATTTCGGTGCGCGCGCAAGCACAATGGCAAAAGACCCAGGTGATTTTAAAATCTCTTTACGTACAACGAAATTGAATCTCGAGAGTACAAATTTTCCCAACTTTTCGCGAATTTATACAAATATTTATTAACGGTTACGTTTGGCACAATTGCGGAGATTAAATCGATTATAACGTACAATACGAGAACTGATTGTAATTGAATTAGCAATACCCGCAACGGAGTCTACCCGGCTACGTTGTTTGTTCCAACGTAATTACATCCGGTTTGCCGGGAAACTTCGTTTTTCACGGCAAAGCATCGGGCTGCTTTACGAGGTACGAGCCCGCGTCGCAATTTTTTGCCGGCCCGCATTTCCATAAAATGTTTCGCCAAAGCATACGGACCGTTCAACTATAAAGATAAGCTCTATTCCGCCCCCGTTAATAATTACAACGAGACGAGCCGGAGGTCGCGCGAAATATAAAAATTGCGAAACAATTGCATCGACGTACCGGCTCGGCGCGGCGCGGCGTTACGCTGACGCTCGTTACCGCGACTCTCACCGTATTAATATGCCACGGTAATTTTGGATTTCTCCCCGAAAAATAGGTAGAAAATTTTCCCCCATTAAGGTGAATAATTTTCCACTCAACGAAAATTACGACCTTAAACTTCATCGTAACGTCCCCGAATACCCCTTACGGTTCAACGCGAGAATGAGGGTCCCGTACTTATATATTGGAATTCTTTCCTAATAAGATAATACGCGAAACTGTTACGAAAGTTTAACCATTTTTCGTACTCCCACCGCTCGTTACTAATACAACGCGATCACCGAGTCGCGAAAGGGCGGGACGACAGGCAGAAACCTCGTGATTAAACGAACATTTTAATACGATTACAACGGATATTAAACTCACGCGTGGGAGAAAACTTCTTCCCTAATAACGCGTACGGGAACAAAGGGACGGAAGAAAGGGGAGGGGGGGGGAGAGGAGAGCAGGACGTGCAGCCTCGTTTTTACGCGAGTCCATGCTCCGACGAATTAATGGCAAGGTAGGGAAAAACCGTTGCTGAGCACCATCAATTTCAGTCCCGCGGGGATCCGAGTTCCGATTCAGCTGCGGTTGCATCGTCAACGAACGTTCTTTCGCGCTTTCGCGATTTGTGTAAAACGGATTGCCGGCGTGAAATGTTTAAAAAAAAAAAACAAAAAACACCCGAACGACGATACGAATGAGCATTTCGCTCCCATCAACGCGCCGTCGTTCGTCGGTTTCCGCATAATATTCAACGCCAGCCGCGTTTCGTCGAATCCTCCGAAACGTCGCTCGCTTACGTTACATCGCTCATTACCAAGCCTAAACAACGACGAATAAACCGCGTCGCGTTATCGACGTTCCACTTTTGTTACGGCCAAAATCATTCCCGACGCGGAAAATTTCGAACGTCACTACCGGCGAATTTTCGCCCCCGAGAACGATCGCTGTGCCGACGGTGGCCGTTATTCGTCGAAATAAACGACGGCTGGTCTGGATCGCGGCAGTGTAAGTGAACAAACTCATTTCGCGTGACAGTCGGCCCGTTATCCGCAAGCGATTTTCCCGTCGGCCGCACCGTCGCGCCGGCGGAATCCTCGATTCCACCCCTCGAGCCCTCGAATCACCGCCCCGTCGATTTCATCGATTTCCGCGGGAAACGCAATTCGAAACGCGCCCGTTGATATACTTAATCGCGTAAAATCAACACCTTCCCGATTTAGATTACCGGCGTACCTGAATATTGAGGAGGGCTGATGAGCGTAGAAGGGGCGGAGGTGGAAAGGGGGAGGTGGAGTCCCTTCTCGATAACTATACTCGACTCGCCGGAAGAAACGGCAAAGTCCTGGGACATTGGGATCGATTGGATAATTACGTTGAGCGACGACCTTAATCGCGAGACCTCGGTGTGTTTCAACTGGGCCGCGACGATGGTACGGCGTTGCCGAGGAAGGAGCGAAAAGTGACGGCGCATTAGCCGGTTCTATTGTTACGCGCGTACCACGGGTTTCTTTTTCGTCGGGGGATACCGTCTCTGGATTATTTAGGAAAGCACTGTGGCCTCACGGTTCATCGAGTTTTCCGACGGCCCTCCCTTCCGGGAGAATTATCGAGGAAAACTTCCGATTTCGGAACTACCGTTCGACGGTGGAAAATAATTCTTTTCCACCTTGGAAATTTATGCGCGTTTGTGCTCTCGCGTCTCGATGGCCACTCTCTTACGTATTCCTTCTGCTCGATTCGATCCTTTTCAATTTATTGCCCAATGGATCTTTTGTTCGTTAGAAAGTGGCGCGACGTTGAATTCCTATCAACGAAATTGATATATCCCGGCGTAGTACCTCTCGCTACGCTCCCCGGTACGATAGTACGGGTTCCGGGAAAACGTTAAACACCTCATTTGCATATTCCGATGCACCGAAGAGCATACAAGTTTGCCCGTCCCCCTCCCCTGGGTATTAAAGAGGCATCATTGATTATCCATGAATGTTGTATATAAGTCCACCACCGTTGTAATGGTTACAGACGCCGCCATGACTTGGCGTTCATGAATAGTTCATGTACCTGTAATCCACGGAACATCGATACAGGTTGTTTCGATGCAACGGGACGAGTACGCGCGCGGGCTCGGCACGTCTCGAAGATATCGATACGTCTCTCATGGTGATCTCTCTATTTTCGATGGATACGCGCTTAAAATATCGGGAGGCTTCTTCTATTCTTCGACGTTTTCGGGGATACATCGAAATCGTGTGACTACGGAAATTTCGATGGAACGATCTCGTCCGACTCGATAGAAATCGTATCGAGCATTTATTTAAATTCCACGCGAAGAAGGGGCCAACGGCTCGAGCGTTTAATTTCATCCGAGAAAAAGGCGTACGCGTCGCTGAGCGCAAATTGTGTTTGCATCGTATATACGGATACTGAAATATATATATATACTGCAAGAGGTTATTAGATCTGCTCCCTTTGAGCTGATAAAACCGACTCGTCAGCCGGCACGTGAAATTAAAAACGCCGCAATTCCTGAACCGTCCAGGGCGATTCGCGTAAAGGTTATCGGTTTTAATGAGAACCTTTTTGGAATATGGAATAGTTTTGGTCCACCTGTCCCTATTAGAGATTTCTTTATTCCATCCGACTCTCGTGGATCGGGATAAACGTTAAGCGGAAGTGCGATCGGTGGGAGAGCAACGTTGCCGCTCGAGGTTGCGAGGGAACATTGGCACCCTTGAAAAACGATTCCCAACGATCGAAGTCCTGGCACGTTTTGTCATTCGTCTCTCTCATCCCCTGGTTCTTGCCTAGAATGCACTCGTTTGGGGCCGATTAATTTCTTCCAAATAAATTCCCGGGAAATTAATGACCCCGTAAGCGGGCTTCATTAATCTCGGTACTTTGTACACGTAGCGCTTCGCCTCGTAGGTGCATCTTAATGGTAATTTGTTGCAGGGACGACAAGGGGAAAGATCCGGCCGGTCTTATTTGTCTCAATTTAACTAAGCGTCTTTGTTCGTCTTAATTCAACTTTCTGGTCGGTACGATCAATCAGGGGAAACGTGGAAACGGAAGCGCGTATCCGGTACTCTCCCGTTAAAACTCGAAACTCTTGTACTGGAATGGGCAGGCAAATTGTTTGCCGGTTGTCCGCGATAAGAATAAAACATTGACAAATGGCTATAAATATGAAAAGTTTGCGCGACGCACTGGCGTGGGCGTTTACGTGCAAACCATCGCGGTTATTATGACATTCGTATAAAGCGTTATTATATTCAACGGTGACGTAACGGCGAGTTTGTTGTCTCTCGTCATATAGATTATAATGTATGTATTATTTGTCGATATCTTTCAATCGTGCTTTTAGTTTTTACTTATATTTACATTTTCGCTCGTTAAATCACGTGCAATATTTGATAAAACGACCTCGTTCCGCAGTTAAACTCGAGCGTACTTCGCATTTTATGTACACTCGCACTACCGGATACGCTCTTTGAACGTTTCATTTTATTTCCGTTTTATTGATGCGAAATAAAATAAAAAAAACAAAAACAAAAAACCAACAACAAGTTTGTTTCAAACAAAACTTGGCCGCGCTCGAGGTGGATGTAATTCAAAAAAAAACCCGAGACTCCTACCGTACGCTCCGCCGATGACGTACAAAAGCGGGGCGAGATAATCGCGGGAAATCGCACGCTCTCATTGCCGATAAAGCGTCTACGAAGGAAATGCACGTTTATTTGTCGACAGCAGAATGGAATTTGCCGTTATTCGTTCCGCGTTCGGGCTGCCTTTCAACACTCTTTGTTACCATAATCCGCTCGACAAGGAGCTCGGCGCGGATGCGGTAACACGTTACCGCACTCGTCTCGAAATGCGCCGCTGAATATTCCGCCGGATCATTCGCCGATCAGGACGCTTTCTTTTCCACATCCGAGAGCTCGCAAATATATCCCACGGCGAGGCCGTAACCCCGTACCGTGAATCCGCCGCACGCCTGTATATCTTTTCGTATTGATCTTTAAACTCGCGCTCGCTACGGTGCCAATCAGGACGGTATTTCGAAATGCTGAAATCTCACGGTTCCCGGGGTTTTGCTCGGGCGAGACCGGTGACGTCGGTGGGATCGATGAAATTTCGGGAAAAATATATATATATATATATATATCCACCTTGACCCGAGAACGCGCAAAGCCCTCGGTAAACCGAGAAATGTTTATTCCGCAAACTTTCCGATCGCTTGTCCTCGAATCTACTTCGCGACTCCGTACGCCGTGTTATACGAGAGTCCGGTAATTTTTAGAGAAACACAGTCACCCGCCAATCGACGGACGAAATTACGCCTAGCGTTCGATCGAATCATCGTCGGCCCTCATTTATTTTCATTGTCAACACTTCGACGCTCGACGGAACGAAGCAATATTAATCGGGCTATCGTCGACGTGGTGGCCCGGGGTAAAAAGTAAATCCATACGTGTCCGCGTAACGACGCGCTAAGGGGGGAGTACTCTGAGAATGAGCATTTTTTTTTCATTTTTATAGTTTGTATGCGTTTAAGAGTATATTGTTATATATAATCGAGAAAAAGAAAAAAAAAAGAAAAAGTTATCGCTATGTAAGGCGATAATCAAATAGTGGCTGAAAATAACCCATCAAAATTTTAAGTGGATCGGTCTATTAGCTTCAAAGATATCGTGTCAACCAAGTGAAAAGAAGTTTCCGAGAGAAACGCTTCTGAAGTTTCGAGCGGTACCAGCACTTCACGGTGTCTGATCCGTTAAAATCTTCAGAACTTCAGAAATAGTTTCAATTACTTCATAAATTTAACAGTATACTCTTGAACGTGTTTAAACTCAAAAAATTTCAAAAGTAATTTTTCCCATAGTACTCCCTTCTTAAATTCGTTCATCACGCGTTGGTAGTGTGTCGTTGGTACCATTGGTAGTCACAGTTAAGGTCGAAACAAGGCGGACAAAGGACTTGGTCGCGACGAGTGCGAGCTATCAGAACGATTAAATAGCGTTGGTCGAGTCGAGGGCAACTGGTAAGAGGCGGAGGAGATAGGCAAAAAATTTGAACGAATCGAACGAAAGATAAAAACACGTGAAACGGGTGGACCGAGGGCTGAGGGAGAAGGAGAAAGAGAAGAGCAAGAGCAATGTATTTACTGAATCTGACAACCGAAGCACCGGGATAATCCTCCCTCGGTTCTTTTTCTTCTTCTCGGCCGGAGAGAGAGAGAGAGAGAGAGAGAGGAATCTCTCCCTCCCTCCGTCCCCTTTTTTCCCTTATTCTTTCTTTACGTTTTCGTACGACGGCCAAAGCCATACGAAAGACAATTTCGGGTGTGACGTATTTAGTACTTTTTTCCTCGACCCAACCTCCGAAACCGAAGGAAGGTTATCGAGTCCTTGCGTTTGCTCGGAGGTTGATGCGAAACGTCGACGTTCCGTCGACCGACGGACCTTCCCCGCGAGCGCTCTCCTTCGGCTCCCTCTCGACGAGCGAAGGGGGACATCGGGCAGAGTTCGCGTAAAGATAAAGGGGGAATGAGAAACGACGTAGCGCGGCTACGCAGTCGATTCGAGGGACGCGCGCGGACGGTGAATTCTGCAAGGTCTCGGAAATAATCGAGCTCGATTCGCCGCAAGCCCGTCGTCATTTTTCAGCGTCCGTGCAATATTTTTATTTAGAGGGGAAAAAAAAAAAATATTCTCCCCACCGTTGGCGTGACAGATATTGGAGGCGAAGCGTCAAATTGAATTTTCCAAACCCCGATGGGAGTTTAAAGGTTCGAGAGACTTACCAGACTCTACAATAATGGCTCTAACCCGGCGAAAGTTTTATGACACGATACGCTTAATAGGAAATTTCTCGGTACGATGCAGAAAAAAAGAAGTGTGCCGATCGAAAGTTTCTCGAAAGCGCGTAGTTGTACCGCGATTAAACTTTCGCGTTTTCCGACGGTCAGCGTATTCTTCCTTTCTTTTTTTTTTTTGTTTTGTTTCGTTTCGAGTGCACAACAAATTCCATTAGTCTGAGCCGCGTATCGCGTTGCGTTCCCTTAATCCGGCCGTCGGGTGAAAATGGAAATGGAAGAACGAGACAAGATGGGAGAATAAAATAAGCCAGATAGGTGGAAACAAAGAAGCGAAGGGGGGGCGAGAGATAAAAAGATAAACGGAGCGAAGAAAAAAGAAATGCGGGACACGGGAAACGGCGGAACAATATAAATGCCAGTCGGGGGAAGTCAAAACGGTATCGAAGCCCGAACTAGGGTGAGGAGAGTACCGCGAACGAAAAAAAAAAGTGACGCCAGCGCGAGAGACTGTCGGCAAGCGTCACGCTAAACTTACGTTCTTTCGTTAGCGATGCTATTATCGAGGTAAGTAATGTCGCGGCAAGCTCGAGTCGTTTTCTTTGCAGCCGCGTCTCCGAGGATCGTTCGTACAGTTTTTGTGGCGCACGACAATAATCCAGGCTCGAATGAAAAACAATTCGGCTCGCGCTTATACGTATACGTCAGGCGTCGTTGACAATGGATACAGAGTGCGTCGTTAGAGCCATTAATTGTCGGCGATTTTGCGACAACGTTTCTTTTTGCATCTTTCCCTCGCAACGTATTATTCTTTAGCGAAAATTGCGTGTCGAGGCAGAAACGCCGCTCTCTCGTCGCCTCGTTTTATCATTTCATTATATCATATTAGGGGCGAGTGTTTTTAACGGCTGACACGTCCCGAGGACGATAACTTTTGACAGAGCGGTTTCTGCTACACGTTGAATTTAATCAAGAGATAACTTTTTTGATAAAGCGACTTCCGTCGGAAAACGAAATTCGCCCATTAAAATGGGCTATCGTTTATTATTTTTTTTCCTTCCGGGAAGTTGATGTAAATTTTCAAAAGTTTCCCACCGTCGCATCCCGCGACCCCTCGCCCCTCCGGCCGCGGTCGACCGTTTACAAAATAACACGTACGGATAAAAAGAGACAAGACACAGGGGTGGGGAGGGGGACAAAAAAAAAAAGAAGAGTACGTCCGACGGAAAATCGTAGCTCGCACGTACCGACCGCGCTATAAATTAATGAAATTTAATTACAGACGCGTACTCGTACGTGAACGGACGACACTCGTAATTACTTCCATGCAAAACATAATTAAAAGATATACCCCCTGACACCCTATGCGCCCCCGCTTCGCTCGCCAAACTGCCTCCCCCCCCCCCCCATTAGCGCGGGTTTTCCTCGCGTGATGGAAGGGCGGGGGACGGCGAGCAAGGGCCAAAAAAAAAAAGAAAAAGCTCGTGTATCAAAAAAAAGGTTTTTTTTTTTCGGTGGCGTAACTACTGCCCACTTTTGTTTGTACGCCGGGCGGAGAGTTAAGGTCGCTCGAGCGACTCTCACGTTCGATCAGCCAGGTTCGTTACGTCGGAAACGAAGTGGCCGTGGCGCTGCAGCCAAAGACTCGAAGGTGTTGGTCGAACGACATTAGCCTTTGAGGGTGGTTACAGGTTGCTTCGGCCCCGTCCCCTCTACGCCCCCGCGACCCACGCTCCTCGAGATCCTCTTACCTCCGCGGTGTCCACTCTCTCTCTGCCTCTCTCTTCTAACTAACCTCCTCCGACCAACCCCCTCCCACCCCCGCCGCCCACCACGCCCAAGAACACATATTTTTCTTTGGCCGCGCAACGAGTTCCCTCCTTCGGCCCGGATAAGCTTTAATTCCCGGGTTTCTTCGTCGTCGGTACCGACTGTGCCGGATTACCTCGTACATCCACGGTGGGGTTCTCTTCCAGGGATACACCCACATACACCGTACGACCATTCTCTGGCGCAATATGTACGGGTGGTTTCTGTCGCGCGTGTCTCTTTTCTGGAAAATTCGCAGCGAGGGGAACCCCGTGGATATTGTCAGGTCGTTCGCGCGGATTGTTCGGTGTACGTTAGAAGGACCGCGACGGGGGGACGAGTGTTCGATCGGTGGAGCAATTAGCGAGATAAGACTGTGGAGGAGAAGGGGGGGGGGGCGGGGTTCGGAGACTGCGATGTCAACGAAAGGGGGACGCAACGCGATGGAAACGCGTAGGCTGGGTTGCGCGCTAATTATCATATTGAGAATTGGTTTGGGTGCCTGGCACGGGACATTAGTAGGATTTATGTTAACATTTAGGAGGCTTTGTGCCGTGGTACGTTTAGGGGTCTCGCGACTCGTTAAATTATAATAGGTGGGATTGTGCGCGAAATTACGTTGAAACGACCGCGGTAGGTTTGTTTGGCGCGCCAGCGTCCACTCTAATGTTACGCTCGTTATCAAAATGTAAATGTCACGGTAGAACCCCCGAACGCGCATCTGTAGAAGTAATTTGAAATATATTCTAAAATCGTTGAGATAATTGACAGTGGCTCTGGCTCGACCTTCGTTTCTGCCCTCGATCTTGTTAATTCGCGTCGCGAGTGTACCGGGGGCGAGTCGTTGATACTTACAGGGGCTCTTAGTACTCGAGAGTCCTTAACCGTCGGCGACTAGAGTGCGGATAGCGCTCGCAATGCATTTTTGATTACGTTGGTAAAGTTTTCGAGTGTTTTAATCCCGATCCGATCTCGGCTTCTCGCAGTTTCGGCGAGTCCAAACGGGGCAACGTTTACAAATGTTTCGTCGAGCTTAATTGCTCAAAGAATGGTACTACTTCCAGTTTCTCGTATCCCTATCAACGATTCATTAAGTGGCCGGTTCGCAGCGAGACGCGGAAACGTCTTCGAAGTTAATTCCGAGGCGGAATAATTTGACGGTAATTGTAGCAGACAGTTCGCCAAGAGGTAAAGCGCAAGTTCATGTATATTAACGTCAATATCAGCGGCCGTTGAATATTTCATCAACATAATACTCGTGGAATAAATAACGATACCGTTGTTGCCCTCGACGCTGCGTCCCGCTCGTTTTTATTTTGTTTTTTTTTTGCTTTACGCCTCCCACGACCGAAGACAAATTACGTTAAAACCGGATCTAAATATCTGATATCACGCTCGCCGTTAACGCGGGCGCGGAAATTCGCCGGAAGTGCGGGAGGAAATGGCATCGCCTTGTCAGGATGCGCTTCTTGCCGGGACAGGACAATTTGCAGACAATTCCGCGAGGCAATTCGCAAGGATGTCCACGTACGTCTTGGTACGTGAACGTAGGAATTGCGTCTCCTCCTCCCCTCTCTTCCCGCCCCGAGGATATTTCGCTAAGAATGAATAAACAACAAATTGAATCGCCAAAGCCGATTCAATTTACATACGTTTAACTCGCCGAAACGCGCCGCGATTCGATTTCGACGCAAATAATTTCCATCGATGAACGTTTCCCGCGTCCGTGAATCGTTCGATCGATCCTGACGCGGTCGGGAAACCCGATAACCAGAAATGTTTAACATAAACGAACCTGTTTGGTGGCAGAATGCGTTTCATGCCAGCGTAGGATAATTCGCAGGCAATTTCGGTGGCGAGCGGGGCCTAGGTGGGGAAAACGTGGAAAAGCTCGCGTACATACCAGCGAAGGACGCGTCGTTTCAAAGCCGCGATCGTTTACGCTTCAGCTAAACACCGAGCGATTCGCCTGGTAAAGTAAAAAGTTAAGCGCAACCGATGCGCCGGCTTGAAATCGATCTGGATCTTCGGGTATTCGCGGAAACTCGTGGAAATTTATTCCGGTATCGAAACTTACGGCATTTGAAGGAAATACGCGATAGGTTAACCTTGGGCGTCACATCCTCAACAAGTTATCGGTAACGATAACGCGGTCGTAACCGAGTGAAATCTGAAATTGTTCGGCGTGGGGGCAGTAAGGTGAGGGGGCAGGAGGGGAGAGGACATAACGATAATAACGAGAACGATAACGTATGCAATGAAACCGTATCCTCCCGCGATCGTAAAAACCGACGGTACTGCGGAACCGGACGGAGCGTCGTCGTTTCTGCGGTGGCTCTATTCTCCGTCGAGACGGAACAATCTACCAACAATTCTGGAGAGCCATCCGCGGGGACGTGCACGTACGGGCTGGTACGTGAACCGTGAAATGTCGTCCCTGCGATGTACTTTATTAAAAAATATCAAACGCAAGGCATTTCACTTACTTCCTCTTACGGAAGCAAAATACGTGCGTGGATTTTCGGTGGCTGTAATTGATGAGTTGTTAAAGAAAAAAAAAAAAAAAACAGAAAAGCATCGTCGCGTCATTAATCTTTTGTAACAAGATCGCATTTAGTTAAATCGACAGGGAAAAGATTGGTTTAAAAAAGTATCAGACGTAAGAGACTTCGATTGGATCAATTTACGAATATAAAGAACGTGGCACGAAGTTTCGATTCGGTCGACGAGGAAAGAATTGATTTGACGATCGTTTCGTCGAATCGTCGATAAATCCGAGGTACGATTGTTCTGAAAATTTCCGAAAATAAAATTCCCAGATGGTGGCTTTACAAAGTGCTTCCGTCGATATTTCGTCGGATTTCGTTTTACCTTTACCTCGCGGTTAAGTTTCTGGGCACTTTCTTCCATCGAGAAAGCACGATAATCCACTGGCGTCAGAACTTTCCTGTACTTTTATTTATTCCTTTTTTTAACAAAACTGTTTCTCGTCCGAACTGGTCACGATTTGTACAATTTCGAGCGCGACACGATCGATAGTTCACCGTGTTTCGCTTACAGAATCTAGAATGGTGATCTCGCGTAGCGAGAAGAATCAGGTAGGGGAGCGCGAAAAAGGAACAGGTGGGAAACGCGTGGCGACCGACGTACGATTTCCGCGTAACGGAGAAAAACCAGGGAAAGTAACTCTTTAACGGAGCGCAACGGGACGCGAATCCGGAAGTACGAATATACGCGAGAAGGGTAATGAGAGCTCGTAAGAAAGGGATGCTAATGGGGTTGGAAGTTCATAGAAATAAATGCCGCGTGCCAGCGCGCGGCGGGACATTCTTACGGATGAAAATACGATTTCGCGACAAAACGAATTACATCGCGGATGATGCAAATGAGACGCGCGCGGTGGGGCGAGGGAAAAAAATGGAGGCGAGGGCAAACCACGAAGTACCAGAGAAACGAAGGAAATCTTGTAAGATATTCCGTCGAACGCTCTTCACTCGACATTCCGTCGCACACGGTTTATTTTATTTTTTTTTTTTTTTGCTTCACGAGTGTTTTCCGTCCCGTCTTTCCACATTCCACGTTGATCATTCGACGGAGAAAAAAAAGGAGAACGTTGAGAGTGAAAATCACTCCGCGAGTGATTCGAGAATATGAGAAACCGATTACTCGGCGCCAGTCGGATGAATCCATCTCTACGAGCGAACGTTACCGATTAAAAGGGTACGAACGATGAGAATGCAAGATAATTGGAGAATTCGATAATGAAACACTTAGCTGATTACCGTACGTAACGGTACATTAATTTGCGGAATTCAATGCGCGCAGATAAATTAATCGAATGCCGGCAAAGATACGTACCAACGTCTGGCTTTGATCTCACGGTTCCAAAGATGTCGTTTAAGCGAACGGAAACGCATAGCGTCGGAGGCTCTCGATTAAAGTTGGAATTAATAATTATAAACCCTCCTCGTTCCTCGCGACCCTCCCCCCCCCCCCACCCCCCCATACACCTCTCGACTTAATTATTCATCCCGATTGTAATTACTTATTTGATATACTTATTAAAATGAAACTGCGTCGCAGCATGCCGCTTATACATTTCCCAAGGGGGTTAGTGAGAAAGAGAGAGAGCGAGAGAGAGAGAGAGAGAGAGGGGGGACTAGTCTGCGCTTATAAGAGAAGCGGAGAGTTTAATTTCCTCGAAACATTCTTAGATACCTCTAGGAGCGGCTCTTCTAACTTTCCTCATTAGCCCCCGGGATTCTCCCATTTTACATTTATTTACTTAAACAAATTAGTTATATCTTCATATCCCTGTAAAGGCTAAACTCGCCTTACTACGGTATTACGTGCAGTTACGTACCGCGATCTACGGCTCGCCGAGCGAAAAGAAACAAATTGGAGTCGAGTTAAATGAAATGCTTTCGACTTTTCAGACCGGCTGAATGTATCACGGATGGAAAATCGCGAGGCGTTTCGTACCGCTGAAAGACGACACTTTGATGCAGCTCGACCCACGGTATATTCGCTCAGAAATATTCCCTCCCCCTTTCCCCCGCTTTCCACGGGCATTACTTTGCCCCTTGTTTCAGAGTTTTCATTTGCCTGGCAAGGGGGGGGGGGGGGGTTGGAGGGTGAGGGGGAAGGGTCACGCGTATATCCTTCTTCGACTCTATTTTTCTTTTGCGCTCCGAGCTCCCTCGTTTCCTTCTTCCTCTTTTTTTCTCTCTACCGCGATGCTTACCGAAACCATGGCGAAAAGTCGAACGATCGGAAGAAAGCCAAGAAGCATGTACGGGAAGCGATAAGGAATTCGAGCCAAGCCATTGAAACCCCTGACCCGGTATGTCGACCAATCTTTCGGCTACGCGCTCTCCTTTTTCTCCCTTTTCCTTTGCCACCCCCGAGCAACTTTCCTACTCTCTCTTTGGCGTTCTCGTGCGAGTACAAGAATATACGGTTAAGAATATTCCCGGTGTAACGGCGACGTTAATCGTTACAAACGGGTACAGAGAGAGAGAGAGAGAGAGAGAGAGAGAGAGAGAGTATCGATAAAAGAGTTTATGTTGTCTGTCGATTTCAATTGCGCCCGGTGCTAAGGGCAGGGGGACAATATTTCTGGGCAAAATATTCTATTGGGAGTAGTATCGTTTCCCGCGATAACGGTGTTTTTTTTTTTTCTCTCTCTCCTTCTCTTCTTTTTCCCTTGCGCGCCAACCGCTCCCGGGGAAAGTCAAACGGTTCGGGCGGATCGGCGAAACGATCGGTTATCCGGGAACGAAATTAATTTGGTTGGCCGTTGGGAGAGAAAAATGATATTCGTAACGAAACGAGATGTTTCGCGAAATTACATTTGACGTGGAGATAAATCGACGCGAAACGTTTCCGGCGCATTAGACACGCTAACGTAGACAAATCACTCGCGAATTTCAACGTTTACAACGAAACCGAGTGTAACGAGGTAGACCGGGTAGTACAGGAGGGAGTAGCTTGATATCCCGGGACACGGGATAACGATTAACGATATAAATTACAAGGAGGATAATCACGGGAACTGCCCCGTTTCAACGTTTTGCCGGCAAATACGGAATAAATCGGGCGGCTCTCGCGGCCGAAGTATGCGAGCCACGAAATGCGTAATTATCTTGTCGCACGAAGGATATTCGGGGTAATATGTATTATCCGACTTGATTGTGCGTCACCGCAGCTGGAACGCGGGGCATTAGCAATAGTAATTAATACCGTGTAATATCCAAATAGGACGAAATCGGCGTTGCGGTAATCGATCGATCGGCCGTATCGCGCGCGTCCGCTTAGAACCTCACGGCGTAATGTATATCGGGTTGAAACGTCGCGCGGCTTGTAATAGAATTTCTCCGGTACTCTCCGGTAAAATTCATGACCGCGGTTTAACCTTCGTGCCGTTCGGGCAAGAAATCTCCCGACGAGAGATCGCGATCTCTGTCATACGCGCCCCTGCGACCTTGAGACAACACGATTCTCGTAAGAACGGAAATCTTCGTCGTCTCCGCGCTTCGCGAGGAATACCGCAGCTAAATCCGATACGACGAGAACGATCGGGCGGAGGGGTGAGAAGTCGGGTGCGGGCGTCGCGACGCGTCGACACGCCCGTGATTTGCATATTACGTCGCGCCGAATTGGAAAACAGCAGCCGCGGGAATAGAATAATGCGACGAAATTAGTAACGTTTTCCCGACACGTAGATTTATCATTACTCGGCGGGTAGAGAAGCGTAAGGGATTGGGGGAAAGGTGGTGGAAAAATAGCACGATCGATTTTCACGTAAAGCGAATTGAATGGTACCGCCCGCGGATACGCAAATACGTATATTTATACGAGTATCTATGAATAGAGTCGAGAGATCTACACCCGGGTTGGCCAAAATGAAAATAACGCTATCGTTGGTCGCGCCGCGAAAGTTATTACCGCCGGTAATATTCTCGGTAGCGGTGCGTTACGTGGGAAGAATATTTTTCCGAGGTGAGAGAATCGGCGCGTTCGCCTTATCTCGGTTACACCTACGCACGGTTCAAAAGTCACGCGCCAGTTTCATGGTCCCATCGTCATCGATTTCCACGGCCAATGGGCATGTCGAGGTTCGTTTCATCCTCTCTCACGCTCACTCTATTTCCTCTACCCACCGATTCCCTCATTCTCCGCTCTTTGGCTTCCTTTCCACCCTAACGCCACTTCCGGCAGCCACCGCGGTAACTCCTTTCCCGACCGCTCTCCGCTCAAACTACCACCCCCCCCCAAAAGCTCGTCCAATCTACGGCTCACCCCTCGCGCGACGATCGGATTTCGTTTTGGCCCGGTGGTCCCGCGGTGAAATTTGGATAACGCGAGCGACGTAGCTCGAGGTAAATGGTACGAGGATTCGAGGTAGCTCCGAAAGGTACGAGCGCGATTTCTTGGCCAGGTGTAATCGCGATTGGATCGTGAGGTCTGATCTTCGAGGCGGAGCGGGATTCTCTCTGGTCCCGTCGTCGCTCGTCTTCGAGGAAATACTCTAGCGCGAATAACGATTTTCGCGAGAGCTACGCGATGAATGGAATTTAAAGGCTATAAAAGAGCCATCTCGTAGTAGATGAAGATAGATAGGGGGGTGGACGCTATTAATGCGAGCAACACCATTCCTCACGTTAATTCGTTCGAATCTGGCCGGAATCAAAATAATTTGGGTTAAACCGGGGTCGCCTTTTATTACCCCTTGAGCCTACCGATAAATCTGTACCCGCCGGCCCAACGCGGATACGTCCGATTCAAAATTTTTCTCGCGCCCGCGCGTCTACCCCGACAGCCGTAAATTCAAGGTTCTCCGCGTTTTAGGAAGACGTGATAAACGAGGGCCGATGGTAATAACGCTTGTAACGAGGAGCGGGGTCCATTGTATCCCGGGTTGGAAGAATCTTGGTGAGCGTTTTGTAGATCATTCCGGTGACCCAACGTCGTCCTCGTTCCGTACCCTCCCCTATCTACGTTTCCGCGATTACGCGAGGCGTAAGAAACTGTTTGTCGAGGGGGGAGAGAGAGGGAAGGGGCGGGGGGGGGGGGACAGGACGATCGACCCTCAAAAGGAGATCCGACGCGCGGTCCTCGGAAAAGGATCGGGATGAAGTTTGCTCTGGAAAGTTTGTGGAGAGTCCACGAGATGAATTCGGATGGGTTCTTGAATCGAAGAACACTGGAGAGATGATAGAAAGGTGGATGCCAGCGGAGACAAAGGGGGATGAGGAAAATGGGGAGAGGGAGAGAATGCAAGGGGCGACGGGGGGTGGGGGAGAGGCTAGAGAGGGAAATGGAGATGGAAAAGGGAAGAAGGAAGCAGCGCCCTCCTTCATTACCAGGTCCTTTCCCTTCCTGGGCAAAGGACGGCTTCCCACGATCGATCCCGCGAAGAGAACAAAACCCTACCCTCCCTCTCACCCCACCTCACTCCCTCCCCCCCCCTCTCTCTCTCTCTCTCGTCAGACTATTCCGTGAGCAGCCGCTCGTGAAGCCGAGCTCAAGGCTGTGAGGTCCGTATCTTATCGAGAGTAAAGATCGATATACATATACAACTCCAGTGTTTCGCCTTATCTGCAAATATACAGGCGTCGATGCTCGAGGACGAGTGTCCTGGAGTTCGGTGGACATACGTGTCGAGTGTGTAGGATGGTTGAAAGGGATTGGAAGTGCTCGTGACCTTTGTACACGTGTCACCGAACGTGATCGACGAGTTTCATTAGTTCTGGGTGGCGCGATTAAGGGAATTGTCGTCCCGAGGAATGAATAAACAGGTAGCCGCGAGGACCTTTATTCTACGGGAAACGTGAAGAAAAAAAAAAGGATGGCCGAGGGGGTGGAACAGACGAACCGAACGAATTGGAGTGTTTAACGTATAATGTATTGGGAGAACCGCGATGAAATCTATTATTTTGTGGAACAACATAAAATCTGATATTTTCTTCTTTCTTGTTATACGATATTATAAACTGTATTTTCCCTCACTCTTTACAACTGTATCGCAACGTTTTCCTACTTTTCATACAATCTTACGAAGATGGTTACACCGCCGCGTCCCGGCGCAAGCTGAGCTGAAACGCTGCTATGTAAATTAATAGATTTCTTTCCGGTACACCTAATAATGGATACCTATCTTACCTATTTAAAAATAATATTTTCAGAATCAAAAACAAGATCAGGGAAATAAAACGGTTTGGGGTGACACGGTTCCGTAAAGTGACACGAATCTGGAACACAAAATATAATTAACGATCAAATTTCCTTACTTTCTCTTTACTTTCGATGAAATATAATTAACGTTTTATCGTGATCGCGGGAACGAAGATTTATCGACAGGTTTTATATAACTACTAACAATATCCTCATCTCGTTTATAAGCGTGTCTCTTCGAGATAAATACGGTAGTCAATAATTCCATACTCTCGAGTCGGATAACGAACCAACCTCGCCCGCGATCCTTTATCATCGCCACTACGCGCCATCGATTATTTTTATCGACTCCCAAAGTCGTCCACGAATGCATCGTTAATCGCTAAGTTGGCAAATAATATATGCGTATGTAAATGTACACATACATACAACGGGACGGATGTTGAACGTTTACCAGAGAACGAGCGTAAGTATCGCTGTCGCGCGCAAATCGTAATTAATATCGTCGTTCTCGAGGGGCGGTTAAATTAGAATCCTCGTTACCGCCCGCAGACGCCCGAAGACGCTCGTTGTTTCGATTGACGCCGATACTCGTTATCGACTACACCCTCGGCGGCACGACGTATCGCGGATCGATCGATCGTACGTGCCTGCGCCTCCGAATGTGACTAATTAGTTTCATTAACTCTGAGAGCAACGGTCGACCGCGCGATTGGTCAACGAGATCTCGAAATTACCGGAGCGAAGATCGATGCGCGTATCGCGCGTCGCTCACGTCCACGAGACGAGCGTCCTTGGAGCTCACAGCTTTCGTATAAATATATCGTACACACGATAAACATTCGCGACGCCTCCGGACGTGACTAATTAATTTAATCAATTATCAGAGAGGGGGGGGGGAGGTGGCAAAGACCCGACGGTGGCCAAATTGGTACTTTGTTTAATTTATCAGCGTCGAATACGCGTGGACGGTGTCGTTTTTACCGGCTCTCAGAGGATTTATTTAAACCCCTGCGCACGTCGGGTGGAATCGAGCTCCTCGCGGAGCGTCGTCGAAACCCCTATTCCGTTTCTAATTTAAACAACCGTACGATAGTTCATCGGCGCGGAAGTTACGACGCATCGCTAAACGGCGGAAGCGGTTTCCCGGGTAGTTAATTAATATCGTTCGCCCTAAATACGGCTAAAGGGATCGTCGGCTAAGGTCCTGGCCAAATCTCCGCGGAGAGATTCGTCTAGGCCGAGAGGACGCGTGCGCGCACTCCCATTGTGTTCAGATTCGTAATCCCGTCGGTAAACTGCGTCTTAATGAGGGGAGCGATACACAAATTCGCGCAAATGCCTGGCGCCGTTTGAACACGCGTTACGCTACTACCTTCGTGCGCGACTAATTAATTTCATCACCAGGAAAGGTGTGGGGGGGGGGGGGGGGGTGGCTGCGAAAATTTTGGCCGGTTTCCGCGCGACGGTGTGTGTCACCCGCGAATTATTATTTCGGAAATTAGCCCCCCCCCCCCCGTCGTTTAACGAACTGCACTTTTCCGGCTACTCGTGATTTGCGCCCGACAGGTAACGCCGGTGTATTGTGCTCTCGGATATCCCGGAAAGTCAATAAGTATAGGCGAAGCGATTAAATATTTGTACCGGTCTCGTTGGGAGCCGGCTGATAAAGTTCATTAAATTCAACGACCATCGTCCAACCGACTGTTAAATTCGTACTTCGCGGAATGGCGTGTACAAAGAGGAAAATCAATACTTGGAGATTTTCGGTACATCGATGGTAGGGAGTACCTCTGTTGCACTGGCTGTAGCTGGGAATTTTCCGAGGGACATTGAAACGCTAAAATGACGAGTGCCCGTGAGAGTACGAAACGAAATTGTCGCGTTAATGTTATCGAATTGCCGTGGTAATAATTTTGTTGACTTCGACGACAAGCCGATTGCCACACCGCGGCTTCGTAAGCGATTCGAGGAAAACGAAAAATACGGAGGACTCTCGCGCGTTTAACGTTACCTTGAACATGACGGGGAAACTTTATCGCGCTCGGTAGTTTACGCTATCTGGTAATTCCATTAATTTCGGTAGCGAACCGCGCGCAACGAGCAATAGCAGAATTTATCCACGATCGGGCCGCAAAAATATTCCTTCTCGCCGCTGGTTACAGCGATCTCCTTCGGATTCGTGAATTTGAATTTTCGAAGGTTATCGGCGAGCGAGCTCGGTCGAGAGAGTTCAAAGGGAGCGGGCGAGTAGTTGTTCAAACGCGATGCATCGAAAGGAATCTACCGTGCATTGAAACGCATCCTTTTCATTGTCCAAAGAAAAGCGCTGGCCTACATTACCGGGAATCTTTAGTTTCCAAAGGGGGGGGGGGGGGGGAGGGGGGGGGGCGGAACTCGTTTCACGGGATCGACGATCGCCTTCGATTGCGAGACAAAACGTTTGTTACGTATACCGGGGGTATTATTTAACGCCTTATCCGTTGGCGAATACGTTCGGGGTTGTACGGATAACCCGCTGATCATCCCTCATCGTTAAGATGAAGGCTGGCAGTAATCAGTGCCCATCCTTTAACGTCAGTACATTATCCTTCGGACAACACAACTGCACCGGTAACCGATAAGAAACCCGAGGAGCCCTCGTAAAAGTCCTCGGTTATCGCGAGTTAAGCCGAAAAACGGTATGCCCTCCGGCACGAGAAACAACTTCCGCGATTATTTAAGAACTCATCTCGGAGTAATTTCGCGAAATTGCTCGGCCCCCCTTTTCGAAATTCAAGAGCCGTAGCGTCGGCTCGCGGTGGCTCGGCTCGAGCGTTCTCTCCGTTGCTCGTTTCGCGCTCGCCTCGCGGTGAAGAGATCTGAGAAGATCAATCGCGATCGAGAGAAGCGAGGGAGACGCGGAAAGGGTCGTGGTTCCGTCAGTAATGCGTTCGATCGAACAGATTCCGAACGAATCACCGGATAATTGACCGTAATGCTCGACGATTCCATTTGCCCCGGCATCCCCGACGCTTTTATCCCGCTACCGATCACGCGAGCAAACGCAAACAATTTCGGGGAAACTTGCAGGCACCGTGGTACGTTTCGAGCGAGGTTGCGAATCAAGGGTGAATATAGTATTCCAGGAGTGGTGGATGTCGGGGAATGCATAAACAGGAGTGTCCCGGCGATAGGCCAGTCGCAAACCCTCTGCCAATACGAAATGCATTCGGGGGTGTACGACAAACAGCCCCGAGCCCTCGAGGTTTACTATTGACCGAGTTGTATTAACGAAAACCCGGACCCGCGTACATAACGGAGCACGAGGAGAGGGAGAGGAATACAAGGGGAATTGTTTGAGGGTGAAAAAAAAGGTAGAGAAATATATCGATCGGCATCAATTTTCCTCCCTCCATTTACTTTCAACTTTACTCGACGCGTCGTTTCTTCCATATCGCTCTTCGTTTATCGTTTTATCGATCAAACGTTACTACCCGATCCGCGTCGGAGCGCGCCCTCCAACGTATCGGAACTATCGTCTATTTTTTTTGTTTTCCTCGAAATCGAATCGAATCTCCGCATCGATCGTCGTCCGCTCTTCCGTTAACCCTACGTTAGCCGCGCGGGGAACAGGTGTCACGCGGTGCATTTTAAAATTGCGTTACTCTTATCTCGTACAATTTACGCCTGCAGTGTCTCTGGTATCCCGCGGTTAGACCTAGGTGAATCTAAAAAAAGTTTTTTCGTTATTTCTATTTAATTATCCTAATCATAAATTTGTAAATGAATGCATTTATTATTTAAGTATACAAATATTGACGTTTAATAATGATGAAAAGTGATAAATACTGATTACTTCTACTTTTAACAAATAATCTAGCGATCGGTGACAGGTGTTCCCCACGCGACCAACCACGTAACAAACATCGTGGCGACTAACGCGAGGTTAAAGGGCGCAAACGTAAAATCAACTGACATCGAGTAACCCGCGTCGCTGTCGCAGCGTCGTCGGTTCCATTAACGACACAAAGCGTTTCGGAAAATAATCGCGGAGGAAGATGGAGCGCGCGTAGAGTACTTTTAAGCAACGAGCGCGCACGGATGGAGATGAAAGTTCGCGTTGTCGATGTATCCCAGGGCCGTGGGTATTCGACGTGCTTCCCGTTCCCACTTTAACGCGACGACGTTATGCGTTTGACGTAACGTCGTCTCGAATACTGCGGACCCATATCAAAGTCGATGAAACGGATGAAGAGGGATGACCGATGATGCTTCGATATACGGAAGGCACGGGAAATATATAGGGGTGGAGTCGCGCGGAAAGTAGAAATACGCGTGGCGGAGGCAGCGACCGATAGAACTGACAAAATGATAGCCGGAAGGTGAATGGGGAATGGGCCAACTAGGTGCTCGAGTGCCAGCGATTTCTTGCTCTTGAAAGTCCATGCTTCAGGATATACGTGACTTCTGTGAATACCACTTGAACGGAGCCAACGTCTGGCGAGTGCTGCTGGTCCGGTGTGCCGGTGGAAGGAAGACGAAGGGAGAGAGAGAGAGAGAGAGAGGGAGAGGGAGAAAGACGGCTGGTTCCTTTTTAAAGTTTGAGCAGCGAGACGAAACACTTTGTCCTCGAGAAATATGTGATATACGTGCACTCGCGTCGGCTACCACTGGCCTCGGAAGGAAGTTTACTCGAGGCCGCGGGAAATTTGTAGTACCGTTTCGGTTCGTTCCCGAGTAGGGTAGAGTTTGCGCGGAAAAGTACGTGGGAAACGTCTTTCGGGCGGCTCGCTTAAAACGTAACCCAGGGCCGGGAATAAACGCAAAGCTAACGATCGGCGGAGCGAGGGGCAGAGGTAGGAATTCCCGGCTTTTTCACCGGTCACATTCTTATTCTCCTTCACGTTACGTCGAATTTATGCCGGAAAGGAGACGTTTCCGCTTTCTGGGGATCCCGAGGAGCGAGACATTTGCGTCTCGCCGTGGGCACCAGAGATTATCTATCGACAGCCGCTAGGCGGAGATAAAACGGCACGAAACGGTGATGAGGGTAAATCGTTTTGGTATCTCGAGAGCGTTTCCCTCTACTCTCGAGCTCGTGGACCGAGAAGCGTACTACCCACCTCGCAAGAACCCTCTCGCGTTTTCGAGTATTGTCCGTCCAGCGGAGAGAAAAAGAAATCTAAAATGTGTATCAAGTACTCCGCGGGGGGGGGGGGGGGGTTGCTGTTTGAGAAGTATCTCGTAGCCGAGGGAAACTTCGGGGAGAAACTTGAAGTTCATTGTTAGTCCTTTAGCATTCAAATGGCTCCGGAGGAAACTTAACATCGCGGCCGTCCAATTTTAATATACCGGTACACAAAGCCCCGCGCTGAATAAAGTCTCCTCAGTTGCGCGACTCTTAATGCAGTTATACTGTACGGAGATACATTTCTGAATTATTACTCTGGACTTTACCCCCGGCGAGGGAAACGCGATATTTTTCAACGCACGTATGCCGCCCCCGAGTTCTTCCTCCTAACGAGCATAAACGCGAGAAAGATGTTTCGCCGGAACGCGCTTCATCGATCGCCTCCTCCTCGAACTTAAGCTCGTTAGCCGTACCTGGTAGCGTAACAAAGGCAATTTTTATAAAACTCGCGACGCGTCGAACCGGCGGGGGGGAGGGGGGGGGGGGGTTTGAGGGGCCCAACGGTGTAACACGCGCCACCGTATCGCCATTTCACGCGAGTCGACGGTACCCCGTATGCTTCCGAAACGATATTCAAATCTCATCGTGAGAGAGAGGAGAGAAAGTTTCCTTCCCTCGACGTCACGGACGGATCTTCGCGATTCCGTCCTCGCTGGCGCGAGTTTCGTCGAGTTTGGCCGCGCGGCCGGAACTTTTGCCATTTCTCTCAGCGTACGCGTTACGCGTACTCGACGTAGGTGTTTCGCGGAGGTGAAATATTTTCTGCGCAGGAAACGCCCGCATCGTATCGTTCCCGATCGGATCGATCGGCTCCTCGCGGCTGTATCCTTCAGCGCGATGCTCGGTTCCGTGTGTCCTCGGTTCCTGCCATGCCGCGCCGGGCCGCGCCGCTCGGTCGATAAGCCGATTGCGTGTTTAGCGCGGTAATAAAAGTGATAAGCGATAGGTTTCGGAGCGACGGATTGGGCGAGACGAGGGAGGGAGAGAGAGAGAGAGAGAGCTCGGGGGAACTCGAGGGTGAAAGTAGCTGGCGGGAAAAATCAGATCGCGGGACGACACGGGGATCCTGGAGGTTCCGCGGGCACGCGTAGTCACTATCGCTTTCGTTCCACTTTACTTTCCTTTTATTTATGACGATTTCCTTTTGGGAAATGTACTTTCGAAATTGCCGCTTTAAATCACGCGGCATTCCTCGTCGCGGGTGGATTTGATAAAACGCTTTTGAGAAATGACGATGTAGTCTCGCACCTGCTACTACGTTCGAAGGGAAACGCTGACGAGGTAGGGGAGAGAGAGAGAGAGAGAGAGAGAGGGAGTAGTGTAGGGGGTTGCGGGACAAGAAAATACGGGGATGTCCTATCGCTTTCGAGGTTTCTGCTAGATATCTCGGACATCTGTCCTTCGCTCCATTCCCGTCACCTCGCTCCCGTTCTCTTATATTTTCGCTACCCCGTCGCTCCCACCCACCGTGTCCCTTTGTCGACGTACGGAGTGAAAAAAAAATGGGGCGGGGGGGGGAGAGAGAGGAAAAAAGAGAAACAATCAGGGAGAGAATTTTCCAGCGGTGGCGGCCAAATACGAGGCGACGAAAGAGAATGTGGAACTAGGGTGAGGCAAAGTGACAGAGGCAATCGATATCCGTGCGAGAGGAGACTAGGGGTGGAAGGAGGGTGGTCTGGGTTGGGGGGCAGGGGGGAGGGATGGAATAAAAAAAAAGGAAACGAAGGTCGAGAATCCCGTAAAACACCATCGTCTGGAAGATGAAATCATTTCGAGCGCGACGTCATTGGCCGCGGCACGTATTTTCTTTTTGTACGCGATCTAGTTTCCGTTAAACTACGCCACGTACTCCAGAGCCGTCGCCCCCCCGTAATTTGCTCCGCGAAACGATTTATGACCCTTCGGAGTGGCATTCCCTTTTCTTTTGTTTTGCAATAATTTATCTGCGGTCACGAATGATTTGTGCGCATTGCTTAAAACGAAATACGGCGTTCACGCCTCGCATCCCTCGCGTTTACTCGCGCGCTCACGTACACGCGTGTTTGGCAAGAGCCACGCCGTTGTTTCGGGATACCGTGTGTTCGTTACCGTGAGCGTATTATAAGCTTCGCGGTCGGTACGTCGGGGACGGAAGCGGGACATCGGTTGAAGCATGGTACACCCGATAGAGAAAGGAGCGGAGGGAATGGCTAAATGAGGGATGGAAACGAGAGGGATCGAGCGCGAGGGTGAGAAAGATCGACGGCATCGGCGGGTTTCTATTATTGAGGCCAAAAAATGAGAGTGAGAGACAGCTGGAGGGAGCTTACGGGAGAGGAGAAAGGTTTTGATTTCACGTCGAAGTGATTACTACCGATCGCAAATCACATTCCCCCGGCAACCCGAAAAAAAAAGATCAATCGCGTCAAAGGGATTGAAAAAAAGAAAAATCAGTATCGACGACGGGATAAACAAACCTGTTTTTTTTCCATTAACGCGACGAAACGCACACGCTGCACCGATGCCACTACACAAATTACTCTTACCCCTCATCCCCGTAACATAGCTAAAAGTATCATCATTCTCATCTCCCGCCCAACGAGAACGTCGCGAGCCAATTAAATCTCTCGTCATCGATGCTCGAAGCGATTCGTGGTCGCGTTATCCTCCTCCTCGCTCTTGCGTCACGCGACGAAATAGGAGACGGAGGTGGAGAGTAGAAAAGAGAGAGAGAGAGAGAGAGAGGGGTTGCCTCGCGTCGGAGCGAGGAACTGAAACTAGGGTGAGGAGGAACGAAAGCGACAACCGGAGGAGTTATACGTAACGCGGCCCTACGAGCGACGCGGAGGGGTCGAAGAGGGATGAACGGAGGGGGGGGGGGGTTGATGTAGCCGAGTAGAGAGACGCTACTTCCGCGAGGAGAGAGCTGGATTTTACTTGCCGGATTCCTGACTGCGAGAGCGCGATGGTGGAGGGCGCGTTATTGGCGAACGGACAGAAAAATCGATGAGAGTGGCATCCACTTTCGGTTCGCCGAAGCGAACGTCTCCCCGCATTTTCTCACCGTACGACACTCGTACCTATATATGTATATACGATATATACACGTATACCTCTACGTACATACCGCTTTTTCACCCTGCCAAATCTCGCCCTTTCGCCTTTCGCACGGAAGAAGGGAGCCGGGGGTGTTTGGAGGTGGGGCTTACGATTCTAAGTAGATCGGATGCCTGTTTAAGTAGATATCTCGATTTACGAAACGCGTATATCCCGAGTCAGACCACGGGCCACCAGAGTTCTCTTCGAAAGATATTCGAACGCGATGAATATCGAAACTCATGGATATTTCATTCGTCGCGTCGGTTTTCATCAATTAACTCGAAACGTATCGGTTACTCGAAACCACGTTTAATTCCGTTGTCAACGAAATTTGTTTATTCCTACTTTCCTCTCGCTCGGCGCTCAACATCCCTCGATACTGCTCTCTCCATTGTCGGTACCGACCACTAACGCGGACTCACTCGGAAATCTCAACCCTCTCAGCGGGGACCGTCGAAAAGAGAACGCCATATTGCTTCCACTCTATGATCGTACACGTACTACTACCCGTAGCTATATATACCCATCCCGTGCCAATAGTAACAAAGTTGCGAACGGTGCGCCCCGTTCAACCGCAGGTAGAAGAGGGCTGCATCTCGCAATATCAGCTGGTCGCTCCTCCTCGGGCGAAACCGTGAATTTCGGCTCGGTCCGCGGGACCGCAGAGCATCTCGGACTTACTCTCCCTGTATATCGCTGGTAGCTGTTAACCGTTGGAAACCGCTGTCGGGTATGCGTTGCTCGTAAACAGTCAGTTGTTCTCCGCGGGAGGAGATACCCCCGGGGCGCGCAAGTCGACACTGGACATTAATATCCCATTTGGAGTTGAGAGTTGTGCGGTTCCAGGGGTGTACGAGGGGGGGGGGGGGAGTGGGGTGGGTTGGGTCCGGGATTCGCGTCTTCGTGGGTTCCCCACACCCCCCTCCCTCCCTCGCAACCCTCGATACGTCGGTAGTAAGGGGGCACTTAACGTTACCGGAATTTTGCCAACAGCGTGGAAGTAGATTCTTTCGACGAGGTACGGGGATAACGCGAGCTCGTATTTTATTCCCGGTCGGTGGCGGGATTGGATTAGAGGCCCGGGAATATAGAATATAGTAAATGGGTATTATCGAGAGCAAAGAGGATCCCGGGGATGGGCGGGAGGGGTAGGGGCGGGGGCTCTGGGAAATACGACGCCGCGTGTATCGCGTTATCGGGGAAACGTGCCGCCGATAGTGGGATAGGACGGTGAGTTCGTTAAGATCGAGAGCTTAACGAATTCGACGTGAAACGAATCCCGACGCATCTTTGATATTATATCGTCTCGCGGCGGCCTGTAATTGCTTCCGTACAACGATGATTTATGGACGCTGGGATATTCGTTCGGGTATAAATTGGACGAACCGCGACGTAATACCTACGGTGTAGATCGCGTTGAATAAAATACGTTTCTTTTTCTAAACTTCCCTCCACCCTCCCCCAACTGGCTGCAGCCGAATCTTCACCGATCTAACCGAAGTACCGAAGTTTGATGAAAAGCAGAATCTATCGTTACATCGCGATTCCTTTCGCTCGACTTTCACGGGATAACGTTTAAACTTTGATTTGTCGAATCCGGGAGATTTCTTCGGATTCTTTGCTCTCGCGGGAGAATCGTTTATCCGATCGGACCCTCCCCCCCTCTCTCGTCTCGGCCCGTACAGTCAAAGTAACGGGAACGGTGGCACGAGCGAGGAGCGTCGACGGGGAGGCGAAGAGGTCCGTTGGAAACCGCGCGTATTCGTCGGAATTATGGGCAAGTTGTTCGCCGTGTCGCGTCGGCTTGATTACGAAGTGGCGTGTATTCATCGGAAATCCGGGTATATCCGAACTTCCATCCGGAGGAATAATTAAAGTGTATTCTCCGTGCAAACATCGCCCCCTTGCGAATCACCGACGTCACTCGCAATTACAACTCAAAATATTCCTCTCGCGCTGCTGTACCCACCGCGTTCCAATTTCGCCTCGAATTTAAATCACTAATTTTTCCGCACGATGAGGTGGTAACTCACGGTACACGGGCGAACCGGGGCGAACTAACCTCGCGCACCACGGATTTTAGCGTTAAAACAAACCCCGGCCGAGTGGCGGGGGAAAGCGTATACCGTACCACTCCCTTAACCGACGTCGAGTGCAGTATCGTTATCTTTGCAGTTCGTAACCAGACGATTTAATATATACCCTAGTCATGAATATATCACGGTTATATCGCGTACGTGATTTTACCGGCAAATCGTTGCAAAGCGAGCGTGAGAGCGAGAGTAGGTGGGAGGGGACCGGGGAGGGGTGAGCGGTGACGAATGTCGGAGAAGATAGGAAAGACAGAAGAACTTGAGTTTCGGTGCGAGCACCGAAATTGTCCATGAGGAAACTCTTATGCTAAGAGGGGGATGGTACGTAGGAGAACAGTGTAACGGGGATGGAGGTTGGAGTCGGGGGAGGGGGGGAAATTTTCTTCGTGGTGGGTTGGGGCAAGTGAAGCGAAGGACGATGGTAGCACGGTGGTGGGTTCTGGTACGTGGGGCTCGAGAGTCTGCGGTATTTTAATATCTGACATTCCTGAAACGACCGATCATCCTACTCTACTACTACTACTACTAGTATTACTACTACTACTACTACTACTACCTCTGCCGCGACGTCTACCAGAGCCGTCTGCGCGAACGCGACTTTTCCCCCTCGCTCTCTCCCACTTTTTCTATCTCTCCCTCCCCCGAGCACCGTTACCACGACGAGAGGTACCGCTGTCACCGTTATTGCTATTGTTACCCTCGCTGTCCGCGCAGGGTTATCGCAGCAATTGCCGTTTCCGCCGATGATCCGCAAGGCGGAACGATCCGGGGGAACGATCGTGGATGCGAGCGTTAACCGCGGAAGGCGCGAAACATTCTTCACGGCAATCGTCGTCGGTGGAATTTCAGGGACGATTATAACACTTTAATCTCTGAGCCGGAGACACCGTCGGTATCGTCGGTTCCATCGGCTTTATTTCCCGTAGCGATTTCCATCGCGCGGAAATATCTCGATCGGACGTGCGTCACGCGGATACGTTGGAATCGTGAAATTTGATCCATTTCATCTGTTGCACTCTGAGCCGCGTCGAGTGCACGATACGTTTAACGAGGTTTCGAGAAAGTTGGGGGTGAAGCAGGGGGGGGGGGGTTAGAACGTTAACCCCCGAGGGATCGTAGCTCGCGGATCATTATTCTCGAGTGCGAGTTTCTTTCTAAAGCGGTTTCGTTGATCAACGATGTTTCTTAATCACCGTTCGTCCGTCGATTCTCGTTTGTCTCTGTCCGATCGAAGTTCAAAAAAAGTTTGCTTTACCGTTCTCCTCGCGTAGTAGTTCCACGTACGACTCATTATCACCCAATTTAGTTACTTTCTTAGGAAGAAGTAAGGGCGAAAGTACGCGCGACCTGGTTAACGTTATCATTAGACAATTCTTTTCCCGTTCGTTTCTATTTTTAGCCTCCTGGGGGAAAATTTCCCTCTACGAAGAAGCGCGAGTTATTTCCTTACGACTACTTACGAGCGTAACGTTCGTGCGATCGTTAACCTCAATTTTCAGATCTTTCGCGTAATATTTCGATTAACCCATATCGCTTTCCCTTTGCGTCACGCCGGTTAACACCTCGGCGATCCCCTTCTCTTCCGGTCGATCGTGATTTTACAATGCGAGCGCGATGACGATCCGCGTAAATCCATATTCGATAACTTTCAGTCGTACAATTTTTTCTCTCTTCCCCACTCCGAGAGTTTCTCATAAAAATTTTCTTCTCTCTCCATTAAAACGTACACGTTTACGCCAAAAATGACCCCTATCGTCTTAACTGAGAAAATGTCGCTTTCGACGACCGTGAACCTATCCATCCGTTTGCAAATAAAATACTTCGTCACCTTGACTGACACGGCATTCCTATTGACGGAAGTTCGCCCTGTTTTAACCCTCGTTTCGCCCCATCCTTTCCCGGAATGTTTTTCCTTCCTTGTACGACACGAGTGGGTGAAACACGCGGAGATGCTCTCACGCACACTCGGGTCAAAAGTTCAGGAAAGCGCGAGGGTAAAGCGTCGATGAGAAACTACTCGACTACTTCAGCTTCGCCCCGTGGAAACGTAGAAAGGTGTGCGAGTAGAAAGAACGAGAGGGAAAGAGAGATAGAGATAGAGGGAGAGCGAGAGGGAACGGGTCCTCGAGGACGAAGAAGGTAAGACGAAGGAATTTTCTTACCTGATTTCCTCCTTCTCGAGGAACTTAGCCCCGGTACGGTGGTTACCGTGGATTCTCTTCATCCAATTCCTCGTCGACGTGGCACGGCAAAGTCTGTGGATCCTGACGTTCAATACCAGCGTGGGGTACTCTTTCGATCCACCCGACAAATCCTCTCGTATTTGTATAGAGTTCCGCGGTAGGCTACGGGAGATTCACGGCATTCGAGGAGCGAGGAAAGGGGGAAATGAACGCGCAACGTTAGAGGGAAACGCTTGCCATCCGTAAACTCCGGGCCGGAAAATCCGTGCATTTTATTATCGAGAATATTCCAAAAATGTTTCCATGGAAGATCAACCGTTGCTCGCGTTAAAACGAACAAACGATTTTCAGCCGTGACCGTATTCGCGTTGAAATATTTTTCGGCAAAACAACGCTTGCCGCGTACTAACGAACTAACGTAGTTTCGCCGAGAGAGAGAGAGAGAGAGAGGATTAAATTGAGAATTATAAAGACCGCGGGATTATATCGCGACGTTTGGAAGTATTTCAATGGAAAATAACCAGAAGAAATTTCGCCGTACCGTCCTACGGATAGCCGAGCGCGTTAATGCCGCGCCTTATGCCCCGGTAATTTTTCACGGAAATTAAATCGCGGCCGGCCGGTTATGATTTCTGTTTTGGTGGCGCGGCGCACGGTATGATACCGCGCGGGCTTCACCGAGGAATATTTACCGTACGCGTGCTCCCACAAATTATTATTTCATTTCAAATGCACGTGGAAACTTTTCATTTATGCCCGCCGCGCTTTATCTTACTTATTTACGAGTCCGAATGAATTCGCGGAAGAAGGCTGGAATTATAAACCGCTTACCACGCGGAATCTTCCTCGTACCGCAAACCCGTTATTCGAGGTTTAAAGAACGCGACTTCCATTCGACTATTAACATTGAAGAAAGACGACTTCCATTCAACGATTAATCCGGGTTCCCCGTAACGAGCAACGATGCTGCGTACCTGTTGGGCAAATGAGTCGGTTTTCTTTGTAACACAAAAGAAGGAGAAGATTCATTTAGTTAGACAGCGCGGTATACATTTTGATCGAGCACCGGGCGACATGTTCGTAATGGTAAGCCGTTAACTACCGCAGATGAAATACTCTCGAAGGGCAAGAAGAAGGCGCACACACACGAGCCACGAGCGCGACAATACATCGCGCGGGACCGGGCAAACCGCGAGTTTCAAAAATCACGGTACACAAATAAAGATTAAAAGCAGCGCAACATACTAAATTACAGCATTCTCCAGCGCCAAAGCTGCTTACTGTTTTTCAAGCGTAATTCCGAGGATGCGAAACGAAAGGTGTAAACGCGGTCTCTTGACCGCGAGAGTAGAACGGGGATAAACGGCAAACGTGGATAGACGTTGGAGGTGGGGAGCGAGTGGATATATCTCGTCGAGAGGAAAAACAGGGGAGAGCGCGGAAGATAGAGAGAAAATACGTGGGAATATAGCGATGATCCGGGGGGGGGGCGGTATAGGCATTCCAATCGAACATAGCCGCTTGACCCGCGGATCGAATTCCAATCAGCCACCCCTAAATCCATCCGCACCCCCCCCCCCCTGCTGTCTCGTACCTTCGCCCCCTGTCACGCATTGCCTCGGCGTCCTCCTGTAGCGAAGCTATCTCGGGGAGATTAGCGGCGCTCCGGGGACACGCTCGGTCGTGTTTGCCTTAGGGAAACGATCCGTGATCCCGAGACAACGATCTTGAGAGAGAGAGAGAGAGAGATCTCGAGAGGTGACGGGGAATGCGAGCGACGGGACTAGCCGTTTCTTTCCGCCGGTTACGCGACCCGGGATACAGCGCCGAGTTTCTAGTTTCGAATGATCCCGTTTGGTTAGGAATGATCGATAGGTGGGAAATTCATGGGCGGGTTACCGGGAACGGTTTCTTTTAGCCGAGCGAAAACGCGATAATTTATCGAACGCCGAAACACCCGTCGTTCCGCTTAAAAGGTTTCTAGAGCATTCAGGACGGTTGAATAATCGTATCTCGATTCATTAAAATTCCATCTATTTTCTGGATGGATTACTTGGGCTCCTTTAAATCGCGTGGCTCACCCCTATAAATCTGTCTCTCTCTCCCTCCCCCCTCCCTCTCTCTCTCTCCCACCGCTTGGCCTCCCCTGCCTCGGCTAGAAAAACTTTGGGAGGATAATAGTCTCTCCGAGGATACAATAAAATTACGTTTTCCAAAGCTTACGCGGCAGACGCAAAGAATCGGCGCGGTGAAGACCACGGGAGGAGAGACGCGAGCACGGTGACGCGAAGTTTATTTCACTAGACACGGTATACGTGCCTCGGGGGGTCTCAAACTTTTTTATTATCTTGTCGTGAGGTGCACGACGAATAGACGGAAAACTTACAGCCGCCTGCAACCGACGATGGCGTATAACCGTACCGAGTTTTTTATACGTGCGTCCCTGTTCAACGTTAATTACTTACGCGCTCGCGTCGTTTTCTTTGTATTTAACCTTTAATGATACTGCGGATGCCCCGAGGATTAATGTTAAAGCCGAAATAAAGATAATAAAAATTCTCGCTGCGCGACGAGATAACGCGGCGAGCCCCCAGCGGTCCTCGCTACTTTACGCAAAACGGTGGAATAATCGCATTGTCTTCCCTTCGAATTATGTATTTACTTCGCGTCCCGAGTACCACTTCGCGAGCATTCGTTATCATTATTGTTATTGTCACACTACGGTCAACGCGACTCAATTCGCGTCGAGCTCCTTTGAAAAGCCCTTTAGACAAACCCCGTCTGTACGCGTCTGACGACACTTCTCGGCGTATCTCCCCGGGGTGTGCGAACCCGACGGAGGGTGAATGCAAGGAATTGCAATTTTATCGCGGCTCCAAGAATAATCCGTTCGCGCGACGACGGACGATTCGTCTTCGGCGTCCTCGAAATCAAACGGCGCCGCCTTCCCGGATTCCCCCCCCCCCCCCCCGCCGCCAACGTTCCGAAGACAGTGACTCCGTATAAATTTTCAGCGGAATCCGCGATCCTAACGCGGCTAGGTAAGATTTCGTAATATCCCGTGAGTCGGTCGCGTCTCTCCGCACGATCGCCCCCCGTGCGTTTTATTAACGTTGACTTTTCAAAGTGCTAACCCCGTTCGTACATTAGGCATTCCGCAAACTCGCTTTATCCCGTGGGCCAGATTAACCCTCAAAGTGGGAATCTCGAGAACCTTGTTTCTTTGAACCCTCTATCCTCGAATCGGTAAACCTACCGCAACTTTCGTCATAATTAGATGTTATTTCTGTATGCGAGGGGGAGGGAGTACTTTAGTAACACACCGCGCACGCACAAAGTTTGCGTTACGCGACCCAGTGTCCGAACCGACAAAACCGACGCGAGGTACGGACATCATTTGGCTCGGACAGATCGTTTAAACAAAAAACAAAAATTACCTTTCTGTCTTTATCAGCTTCGCCATGAAACCGGTAAAGGTAGGGTTTCGTTACCATTACCGATCGCAGTCGTGGACGACTGCTACACCCTAGACACGTTGTTTTAAATGGGACCGATTTCGTTACCACGACTTTCGGTCGTCGTGCGACCCGACCGATCGCACCACCAGCCCGGTCTAGTGCTGCGACTTATCATCGGACGACAGGCACGTTGAAAGTAAATATAGACAGAGACAGGATGCACCGGCGAGTAGTGGGGGGGGGGGGGGGAGCGAAGGATGGGCGAATAATGACAAGAACGACTATGCCTGGTCGTGGTAACGGAATCCGGTCACCGACGACAACATTCGTCTTGGTCGTCTACGACTGCGATCGGTCGTGGTAACGAAACTCTACGTTAAGATAGTCTCACGAATTTCCACTCTCCATCCGCTTTCCTCGGTCTCTCCACGTAAGCTTTCCCCCTTTATCCGTGTCCCATTTAGGAAACGAAACGAAAGCGGGAAGTGGAGTCGGGTTGAAAAGTGACCAGCAGCGTCGCCGCGCGAAAGCCACGCGCCCTCGCCCTGAAATTGGAACTCGGGTTGCACGGCGGCGAAGTTCGGTATGAGGTGGAGGTAGGGCGAGGTTCGCAAGGGGAGTAAATTAGACCTCGGAAAGGACGCTCGGGCGTCGACGCCTATGGTGTCTATCGTCTTCCGAGGTCGGGAGAACGGAAGGAGAAGGGAACCGGCGCGCAAGACGTACATCCGGAATGACCCGGGAGCGACTCGACTTGACGCGCCGAAATTTATGATTCCCTTGGCTAGAGTGAGCCTCTATCCAGATAGAGCCTGGCGATAATGGAGTTTCTCGGCTCTGCTTCTGCTCGAGAGGCGGGGGGAGGGTTGGGGGGGGGGGGGAGGTTGAAGAGTGCGCGTATGCGTACGAGGGAGATAGCGGTATAGAGGTAGAAGAGGGAGACAGAGACGTACGGATGTACGAACGTCCAGATGAGATCACGCTCGAAGGAGCTCCGGAGCCAGTAGAAACGAGAAAAATTCGATTCGCTCAATCCACATCGCTGCCCGTCCAGCTCCGAAGTTCTCGTATCAGCTCGACGGAATTTACTGGGAATCATCCTCGACAGATCAATGGAATTTCTTCGCCCTTTGCGCCTTACGTCACGTACCTTCTGGTCTTTCTTCGCCGTCCGTGCTTCTTCGTTCCCCTGATTCGCTCGGACAGCCGAATAAATTGTTTTCTCTTTAACCGGCACGGACCGAGGGGGAAGAATCTTGGAGTAACGGGATACCGTTAGGGGGCGAAGGTATAGTTCCTCCCCGTTTTTTCGTCCCTTCGTCCAGGAAGAGGAGGGGGAATCCTTTAAATCTCTCGCTGGCCCGAATCGATCCGATCGAGCCCGATAAGTAATTTGAAAATTACTTACCTCGGAGATTTAACGAGGTTCCTTTTTTACTCCAGTCTCCGGATCGTTGCGCGTAACTGCGCGTTTTTGCGCACTCGCGTTCTTCCCCGGCTCACGAATCGCTTGGAATCGTTTTCCTCTCGAACGACGCCTATCGGAGTCGATAAGCGATAGAGAAAGGGCGATTGGTGTAGATTTGGGTAGGGGGAGGGGGTGTCGAAAGGTGCGAAAGGGTTTCTCCTTTCTCACGAGGCAACCGCGAATAGGACAAGTTGATAAGTGCAATTAATCTCGGGGGGGTCGTGACATTAATGGCGAAGCGAGGTCACCGGTGGATTAAAAATTCCTGATACCTTAACGGGTACGATGAACTCGTTCGCTTCGAGGGATTGATTAATTGCCACGACTTTGTTTCGAAGTAAATCTATTGCACGGACGTTCGTGCGGGAAGATAACGTTGGCTTAGTCGTACCTACGCTCGAGGAAAATACGCCCTTTCGTGAAAATCGATGAAACCCCATTTTAGTTTCCCTTTGTTAGAAACTCATAGTTGCGTGCGTTCCATGGTAACTCAACTTGCAATTTAGTTTTACGATCTCCACATTTTCTCCTTCCGCTCGCACTCTAATTCGTTACTTAACTCTCACCGGAGTGGCAACGCCGACGTAAGGCTGTAATTAAATTTTTCCATTAAAACCCGGTAACGGCGAAAACGGACGGGTCCCGTACGTAAATTCATGCGCATTTGATACACCGACGATTACGTCTACCGGAGAATTTCGACAACAACGCGTTTGAGCGGGAATAGGAGCGAAGGTGGGGGAGAAATACTGACTGCGAGAATGAGAGATGGCGGTGGAGAGCTGCGTAAAGGTAAATAGTTTAACGCCATAATACGTTGCATGTACGAGGAGTAATGCCAGAGATTGTGCTCGAACAACAAAAAAGTTTGCAATTGAGGAACCTCGTTATTCCGCATAATGCTCTTCCAACGTTAAAACAAGCTTTCGCGGAAAGATTAAAAGAACTGTTTTCCCGAGTCTCTCGGTCCGTTTTGCGGCGAGCGGACATTTATCGCATTGAAATATCAAACTCCCGGAGATCCAAGGAGATGCTTTTGAACGAGTAAAGTTGCGCGCTATGTATGGCGGGAATGCCGAGGAACCACGATCTCTCTCTCTCTCTCTCTCTCTCTCTCTCTCCAGGAAATTGACCTCCGACCGTTTGTGCGAGTGTATCAACAATTCTATTCGCGCGAGCCCGCGACGCGTATCCAATTTTAAACCGAGATGAAACGCGATCGCGTTGCGCACCCATTTTTTTTTTTCCTATTACCTCGAGTACGCGTTCTCGCTCTTCAGAGTCGCGGTCAGGTGAAACGCGAGCGAGCGTTAAAAAAATTTCTTTGTTCTCCGACGCGTAGACCCGCGCCAGTTTTCCACGGACGTCGTCCATAAACATCGCCCGGCATCGCTCCTTTCACCGCGTTTCTGCGATCTAGCGAGCGAGACTTGACATTTGAACTTTATTCGCCGCGACATAAATCTCATAAATGCGCGGTCATCCTCGCCGCGTCTGCCGTTGTTCGATAAAAAAAGAAAAAAAAAGAGAGAAAAAAGCGAAGCGTTGTCGTTCGACGGGCTTACCGCGGTACCACCGAAATAAAATCGACGCTGCACGTCGATGTCTTTGTTGAGATTCTGATTTCGTCCGGCACTTTCAGCGAGATAATGTTTTGTTCTCGACTGGAAGGTGGCAGGTTGTTGGGAAACAGCGATTGGATACATTATTGAAATGCACGTCTCGCCGTGCCACGCGAACCTTCGGATCGATCTCGATCCACGAACTTCCTCGACGTCGTTTTCCACGATTTTTCCGGATTATTCCGACCAGTTCTCTGCGAAGCGTCTGCTCTCGTCGTCCTCCTCGATTCTCGAATACACCAGGATTCGCTCGATCACTCGTATCCGGAATAACTGTTGCACCCATCTTCCATTTCTGCGCACGTCCGCGCGTCACGTACGCGTCACAACAAGGCGCATACAATTCGAGTCTGTTTGGACCGTCCAACGATGCGCCGTTCTCGCAAACTCGAAATATCACACCCCTCGTCGTACGTTTGCGAGGGATGAATTCCTGATAAGATGATCAGCGACAATATCCCCGCGAACGTCGAGTTACGCGTCGACGGGAACACCGGAGACGCAGCGCCAAACCGATCTTCTTAATACCATAATGAGATTCGTACGCTCTCCGGCGCGATGCTGACTTCGACCGCGAAAACCAGCCGCGACGAGAAGGTTCGCAAAACTCGAACGTCCCGCCTCCCTAACCGTCCGCGATTCGCGCCAACAGAACAGAAATTTTTCCACGGCTATTGCGAAACTTTCGAAAACAGTTGTGCCGCGAACGCGAGCTCTAAGAGCCCGTTCACACTATACGGTTTTTTTTTTTACCGAAACCGCGCCGCCGTCAATTTCATCTGCCTTTGAAACAGACGCAGAGGAGTGAAAAAATGAACGATTCGGTCAAAAAATTGTATCGTGTGAACGGGGGGATAAGGGCACCCTAAACGGGCGAAGTGCAAAACGATTAAGCCCGGAGATTAAACGATACGCGTGCCTCGGACACGGCCATCGTCACGACGTACCGTGGCGCGCTAATTAAACGTAATGCGGGAGGGCGCTGAGAATATCTGCGCTGCATAATATTACGTCAAGCGAGTACTGTAATAAAGTGCAGTCGTAGTAGGCGGCGACCGACGAAGTTAGCGAGCTTCGAGAAATTCACTTAAACCGCCTTCCTTACTTCTCGCCGATCCTTCGGGTGAAATTTACGGAAAAATGCTCTTTGCGCGGGTTCAAACAAATTCCCGTACTTCGCTCACTTTACTACGAGATAAGGAGGACCGGTAGCTCGTTTCAGCCTCGCAATCACCTTTATCTCTCGCCCTTTCTCCTATCCCCTACCCCCACCCCCGACCCCATCCCGTCCATCTAACCTCACTCCCCAACCCCCCTCCAACCCCCAGCCACCACCGCCCCCTTTCTCGCTCTCCTCTCGGTTAGACTATCTACCAGGATTTTTAAGCAAATGATATTTCGTCGGTTTCTTTTAAGATACCGCGTCCGTGCGGTTTCCACTGAATTCTATTTTAATGGAAAATAAGGTTCCTAGTTTAATGACATTCTTATCCGAGAGGTGCTCGCGGTAAAATGATTTTCCGGTTATCGCGGTTCCCCGCGATGGAGAGAAATTGTTGGAAATTCTTCTTTAAGGGCGCGGGGGGGGGGGAGGGGGGTTAAGAAATAAATCTTCGTTCTCAGGTTCTAAAGCCTGTCTTCCTCGTTCGCCGATATAAAGACAGAGAATGCGCGGCAGGTGAAACGGACGAGTTAAGTTTCGAAAATTGATGTTTCTCCCTATGCCGCGGTTCCACTCCTGAACCCATTCTTTCCAATTACACGCTGATCTTAATTTATCGGCGGGTAGGGCGTCGTTTTTGCTTATACGAGAAAAACCACCCGCGATTCGCCGCGGCAATTTTGATTTATCGCCGGTACGCCGACGATGCGTAGACGCCCGGTAAACGACGCGATTCCTCGCAGCGTCAGAGTTTTATATACCACTTTTGTTCCGGCAGTTTATTAATACCATGACCCGGCAACTGACCGAATTTTCCGAATACCTCTTGCCGGACTTTATCGAAATTCAATTACGTTTCTCCCGTGATTGTTATTTAAATACCGCGCGAACTGTGTAATAACTCTGAAATTGGCTGTACATCGCGCTCGCGTGATTGCTGAAAAAAAGAAAATAAATAAATAAATAATGTACAAAAACGATATAGAAGAATTTGGGTGAATATTTGACACGGCCCTTCTGAGCCGCGGCGTCGAAGCAACGCGAGAGAAATTGCCGAACGTAGTCTTTTTATAGGTCGGCATTTCATCGAGGGTTAAATCGCACCGGGCAACCTACATCCATTCTCGTTATCCCTCTGTCTAACCTATGGAAAAGCTTAGAAATCGGTTTCCTTCGTGCCTTAATCCCCCTTTTCCCGCGATAAAGAAAGGGGGAAGGGGCCGTGCCTCTCATTCGTGGCGGTTGAAAAATTGAGAAACAGTAAATGGGGCCAAGAAGAAGGATAAATGTGTTATGCTCCGGGTGCACGTAACACGGTTATCGCCACCGTAGAACACGTCGAACGAACGATGTATTTTCACGAGCTAATTCTTCAACGGGCACATACTTTGCGAAAACTTCGAGTAGCGCGTATCGATTGCGCCAAATACGTTCGATCAATTAGCCACTCGACAATGCCGTCGATTATGCTTGGTCCAGCATTACGCTTCTCTTTTAACCCTGGAGTAGAGGCGCGACCTCGCGGACCTCGGTCAAATTCATTCGTTGAATATTTCAATTGTTATTGAGCCAACAAAGCGTATTTTCATATTTTCGATTTAGCCGTATATTGTAACCTTACAAATGTGACGTCCAATCAACTGATTAATTATATTACCATTTTTAGAAGTTGTAAGGATTTAGGGTCTGTTAGCGGCAGATATTTTTAACTTAAAATCCACCTGACGTATTGGGTGGCGTAGGCCTTTTATTCCGAAAGAAACACCAATCTAACACATCAGTCTAGAGAGCACGAGGAATCCAGTTTCTGTAACTACGAATAAAACAGAAAGACTAGATATTTCTGTGAAAAAGGTAAAACATTTCTTTGCTAGCAATCTTTCGGTGTAAAAAATGCATGGAAAACGCGGTTTATGAACCACATTTATCCGATTAAAAAATATTGTTTATTTTATCTCTTCCATTTTTAGTTGAAATTCGTATGAAACAAGGCTGTGTCATGTATCTCATTTATTCATTAAATGTTAAAATTGATTAAATAAATCAATATGTAATTATTTTGTACCAAGCAAAAAAGAAAAAATTCCGATTAATATTCAATGCGGTCCAACATACCGCGCACGCTCTCTCACATCACAAAGTATTACGCGCCTACTCTAGGTTCAAACTAACCCCAGAGGAGAAGTTTTCAAAGTGCCGTTGGTTTCGTTGTAAGAAATGTTGTCGATTACGATCGTGCGATTAAACGATATCGTTGAACATCCTCGATAAAGGTAAACACGGCACGCGTTTCATTCGCCCTAAAAGTTGGATAGTTTGATTATTGTTCGACGCGACGAGGCAAGGAGATTCGGCATTGTCTCGTAGAAGGCGAGCTATCGTTGCCTTTCTGGGGTCGCGAAGGGGTAAGAGAGCGATAGGGACTGAGAATCACCACCGACGAGGATGAAAGTTGATAAAACTCTTGGATGATGAATGGCGCTCGATCGCGTCACCCCTCTGGGCCGAGAGGCGACAGAGGCCTGGAGAAAATTAAAATTAATCGAGCGTCTCTAACGAGTAATCGCTGTCGATACGCAAACTCGTGCATTCTTCGACAATTTAATCCCATCGTCGCAATCGAGCATTCGAGTATCACGTTCGACCACTTTACTCTCGTCGTCGTCGTCGACGTCGTCGCTTCTCCTCCCCCACTCGATCGCGCGTCTCGCGCAAAACACCGGGCATAACCCAAACACGTAGCCGGGAATTTCTGCGAAGAAAAACCCTGGCAGCGGTACAAACGTCTCTTTTGTTCTATCGATAATTCGCGATACTCGGTATCGGACCGGACAGTTATGTAAAGCGTAATAATAACGTTGAAGCGGACGCGGTAAACCGGAGCCAAGGTTAGTTCCGCGTGCCTCGCAACGCCAAACGTAAGCTGGTAATTGCATTCTACGGGCAATCGTGCGTAATTAACATGGTATAATTAGGTGTAATTACTCCCATAATGCGGTGACGAGGAAGAGCCCGTGCTAGCGTAACAAAGGTAAAGAGGTGACGCTGTCCAAGGGGCAGAGGCGGGTGAGGGGTGGGGGCGAGGTAAAGAGGGAGACGGCGGTAGGAAAAGAAAATGTGAGAAAAAGAGACGTCCGACGACGAACAAAAGGAAAATGTGGAGGATGGGTAGGGAACGCGCGTTTACCGAGTCAATTTACCGCCGACGTCGTTGGGCGAGTACGAGGAAATCGTCGTACACGTAAGTTCCATGCGTCCAGCCTGTGAAAGCTTTCCAACCGACTGGAACTCGTGGCGAGCGTAGCGCGACGTTAGTCAGCCAATAAATATCGCTCTCCTTCCTCGCGAAATGCGAACACATTTGGCCTTCGCGAACGGTCAATGAGGAAGAAATAGAGAGAGAGGGAGAGAGAGTGGAGGTGAGAGGGCCTGAGTCTGGTCCGTTCATTCATTTTTACTGTATTTCACTACGTTCGCCAATAATACGAATAACGGTGGGGAAAAAACGAGGTTGAACGGAGAAAATTGAGCGTCAATTCTTATGTCCTAATTATGTCCTAGGTTAGTTTCCCCGCTTCAATAATAGCAATTCGAAGCGCCGCATTTATTTGTCCACGGTCCTCCACGTCTCCAAACTTTTGGTATTGCCGGGTTTTAGAAATCACTCTACCTCGCGAAGGAACGTTGATATTTTTCTTCCGTCAGCGGTAACCGAATCCAAAAGGAACGAGCGAAGTTTGCTCCTCTAATTGCTTACTTTCCTTCGATCTGTCAGGCTCTCGGTTGTTGGCTTTGATTCGCGCTGTCATGTCAGGCCGAGAGAGCAACGGTTGCCCCTTTCAGCCTCGCTCGCTTTTAAACCGCAAACACGATTGCCCCCGAGTCTCTCCGCTACTCTTGCCAAGCTCCTTTCGCGGGTGCGATTAAAATTTAATCCGTTCGATTACCTTCGACCTTTCGTCGACGGCGCGGCGTACCGAGTCGAATTTCTTTCGGCTCCCATTCGGTTTACAGTTTCAGCGGGTAGCTTGGCACACGCACACACACACGCACGCGCGTGTCACGCGCCCTATGCCGCGATTATGATCGATGGGCCGGCTGTCACTGTTAATCATTCCTCGATTCTCGTAGCTCGCGTTATTTACGTTCCGCGCGTTCGCGTAACGACAGCGTAAGCGAAGTACCCTGAGATTTCGTACCGGCCAATGAGAATCGAAATGAGCGTAATTACGTGCCGTTATATCCGTATTTATCAAAATACTCCTTTCGAATAATATTAGCGAAATACATCAGCATTAGGTGGAAGAGCGGGTTAAACGTACAATATTGCTACCTGGTAATTAACAATTCGACAATCCGCATTTAATTACGACTGCTCGGTTCCATAATGAAACGTGTATGTAAATAATATAATGCAGGTCCGCTCCCACCCATGCGCCAGTTAATACAAACACAAGAAACGCTATTACGCTTATCATTTTGCAAAATGAATGAACCACGGAAGCCCCCCCCCACACCCATCTAATATTAAATATACCCTGTATCCCCGGTGCAGGCTTGTAAATCCTCTGTAATTCCACCAATCCGGCGGCGCCGCGGCGCGGCCGCGTCGTTCTTACTTTCCCGTGAGCGAGATCCCGCGCAACGGTCGACGTTACGAAGAGCCGCTGCCCCACCCAGCCGTCAACGGAGACCGGTAATTTTCTCTATTTATATTTTACGGGGCGTTCATCCCCTATAAATAGTAGCTGCGGATAACGTCCGAAAGGTAGGAAGATAGGCACAGGGCACAAGGGAAGGGGGGGAGGGGGTAAAAGCGTGCAACCAGGCGCGCACGCGTGCACCCTTACGCCATACGTCGGTCTCGCAAATAAACGCTCGACTTGCCGTAAGAGTGGGCGAGCGCGCGCGCGCGTCTACGCGTGTACGTGACACCCATACCAGGATCAACGGGGCACGTATTTGCGCGGAAACGTCGGTCAAAGACGTCGAGTCACGCCAACCTGTGGGTCCTGGCCTGATAGGCGGTTTGGTAACTACCTACATCAGCTCCTCAACCCTCCCACGTACCGTACTACCTATCGTACTACCTGGCTTCCGCGTATACCTTGCCTTAGTCGGGTGCACGCGACAGCGTTTCGTTCGTGCCTCGTGGTACGCCTCTAATATTAAGAAGAAACCGCAGCATCTTCTTCCCTCTTCCTCTCGTTTTCTTGCGAGCCGAAGAAACGTGGATGATTGCCAGTGGATCTGCCAAGAAAGATTCTACCCGGCTCCCTTACGTTTCACGGCGGATAACGTTTTAATCTTGGCCGGGATAAGCGATTTACGGGAATCGCGATAAGCGCTCGATCATTATCGCCGACAGTTTTACGAATATCGAGATCGTTTGGAAAATAATGCACGATGATTCGATCCAGTCGAGATCGAAATAAGGGTGGGGCGAGGAATGTCGGTGACGTTTGACGGTAAGGATCAGACCGATTCGCCTAGTAACGCGATCACGGGGCGTTAATGAAATTTACCGATATTCGAAGCGAATTTCTCTAAACGGAACGCAATAGCAATCGCGCCCCGGGCTAATGGTTATCGAGTAGTATTAACGGTTACCGTCGACGCGACAAGTAATTCTCTCAATATCGCGCGGCACCGGTTTTGTTCGTCAAAGAGGCAATACGCGCCCCCGTTTTCATTTGTATAAATATCAAAAAGCCATTGTGCGTTTGTCGTTAACGAGGACAGTGTGCGCTGACGAATAAGTTAGATCGCTTACGGAGAATTATCGACTCGACGGCAAGTTTAATTACATTCGGAATGGCAGTCGTTCGGTGATTTCCAGTCGATCACCGGATGGAGATCGACGCACGATTTCGAAACAATTGCAGTAACTGCTGTCCAGAACAAACTTGGGGAATTCTACGAAATTTGACGAATAATCGGTGGGATGTTTTCCGCGAACTCCTCTCTTTTTTCGGGGGAAAATTTGTGATAAACGATCCTGACGTCTCGCGTGTCTCGATTGACGTTCGAACGGAACATCACTGGACGGTATCACGCGACCGTCCCGCTTCCTTTACGCGTTCGCACACATGCAACACGGTGCCGTTGCGGGTGGGTCAACGATATAGCCGGCGGCAGAGCGCGTGCATATGGATGCGCATAATTACGAAAGTGATGTCGGTCTACGAGATTCTATCCAGGTCGCGTAAAGACGTACGGGTTTTCGCGTGGCTTGCGCCGCGAGTACAACGACCACCGCGACTGGCCCTTGATATGCAATGTTTAATGAATAGCCTGGGCACGTAGTACTCGCGTGAAGAACGGAAGTTGACATCCACGAGCGAGCCGCGTAAAACGATGGAATTATTCATCGAATCGTTATTCCCGCTCGCTCTCGAAACAGGGAATTAATGTGACGTTAAATAACTCGGCGCGCCAAAGGTGAGCGCGACGAGAAGCAGGTAAACTCGATAATATTTCGCTCGCTGCCGCGAGCTGCCGTGTCGTCTTAAAAGTTAATTATCATCCTAAAGGAACACTGACAACCGAGATTAACGCTTAATCGCCATTTATCGCTCCCCTCCGCCCCGCCCCCGCGAACTTTCGCGAAAGTTTGAAAAAAAGAAAGTTACCCGCGCGTCTCGCCCCTCCGAGTGTCTCTCTTTCGACGAACTTTGACAAGCCCGCCCCCGTCAAAGCGAACGAGCAAAGATCGCCGAAAATGTCGATTAGATAGTAATCGAGTATACGACCCGCGTAACGATCGATCATAATCTTGCAAGGGGGGGCCCTTGCGCGGTCGCGTCAAAAATTCCCTCGAATCGAGCCTCGCGACGCGATCGCGGCCGGTGATCGATTAAGTTTCGCGATTATCCCGAAATGCTCTCTACTCGGTCCCCCGACGGCATCGAACGATCGCAATTCCACGTTGATCGGAATTCGAGCTGCTCGCGGGACCGGAAGGGCGTAAGTTATCGGGTTGAAAGAGCGAGAGAGGAAGTGATCTTTCGAGTCGTTCGTTTGCTCCCTTGACTTTTACTGCCCTGCTCCCGTTTGACCCCCCCCCCCCCCGCCCCAACTACCGCCGCCAGTCCCGCGGGGAGTTGCTTTCATAAATGGCTGAGGAAAGTTTCCTTTAAACGAGTAACTTTTAATTTCGAGTCGACGTTCGCTTTAACCAGCCAAAGACGAGTGGTTTAATATCCGCTCTCTCTCGGTATACAGACCCCCCGCGAAGGGATAACTTTAAAAGGCCGGGAAGCCAAGTCCCGGCGGCCGAAAACTTTGGGTTTGCCGCGCGCTTCCTTTTTACTCGGTGCCGCTCATTACCGCTTTAGCGTTTATCTAATCGAATCGCCGTGCTCGCGTTAAATCCACTTTCACGTCAATTAAATCGATGAGCGACGTCGTCCACCGATCGTCGCGTCAACTGCGTACCGTTGCGTCCGTCGGTGGGTCACGGTGTATTTGCGTTTACGGTAATATTTACAGTGCTTTCAACGATAGACTTCTCTTATTCGCGGGAGCGTAATTCGCCTGTAAACGAAGTACATCGCTGGCGAGTTATTAAACCCCCCGGGCTCCCCCCTTTGTGGAAAGGAACAAAAGTGCGGGCGCGACGTAACGCGTCGCAAAAATGCTAACTGGCAATTAACCTTCCATTTCGAAAACTATTTCGTTTATATGTAACATAAACGAATGATTGGAACGGCTGCTATGATTCCCGGTAAACCGTCGATAACTCTCGGAAGCGAATTTTCAATTTTAACTCGTCGCATCGATCTGCGTTTTCGCTTGACATTACCGCGCTGCTGTTCGGTGTCTCGGGTATGCACGAGAGTCGCGGGAGACGGATACCATTCTCAAACAGACTTAATCGTCGCCGGAGCAGCCGGTATGGATAATATTCATTATAAATTCCAAGTACTACCGGATATACGCGCCGTTCCATTTTCGACGTCGTGCATTAGTCTCTCTCCTCTCCTCTCCTCTCCCTCGCTACCACGACGGCTCAGGCTTCATTTTCTCCCGTCCACTCCCGCAGCCATCATTTTCCGCGCTCATCCGCTCGAGGAAACCCTTCGTCACGTTCGCTCTGGAGGATTCCTTTCCTCGTTATGCACAAAGACAAGGAGTACGTGGTACGTGACTCGCGATGCCCGCCCGCTGGCTCGTCGAGTCTCTTTGCGTTCGCGCATCGCGACCGGACATTTGCGAGCGATGTCTGTTGCCTCGTTCTCTCTCTCTCTCTCTCGTTGTCCCTTCCCTTCATCCTCTCTCACCCTCTCACCCACCAACAAATCGTATCTTCTTCTTGCTTCTTTCGGTAAGCCCTCTTCCTTCCTCCCTCCCGCTCTTTCATCTCGACGATTATTGTCGCCTCTCGACGGTCCGCGATGTCGTCGGCACGATAGCGTTAACGAGCCGCCGACGCAACGGTCGCCGTGGGCCATTACGTTTCTGTATGTGTCTCTCTGTGCATGGAAACACCCCCGCCGACGCGTACACACACGCGAGATACGTATATTACGTGGGACCGCGTGGTACCTTTGAATTTTACGCGACGCGGTCGGACATTGTGGTCCGATAACGCGGCAAAGTACCGCGAGCGGAAATTTTCAAGCAAACGGTTTCATTAGAGACTCAACGTACGCTTTTAACGCGACTTTCATGAAAATGTATCACCGAAGCGACGCGACGCGGGACGCACAAAAATGTCGAACGCCGCCCCGGCACGCTCGATGGAAGTTCTCGCGCGCAACGGGAACTACGGGCACTCGAGGGACGTTAAAATATTCTCAACGACAGTGTCAAAGGAAAATATTGCCAGCGGTGTCGCTCGACGCGCGGTGCTCTCGGTTTTATATTCGCGACGGCGACGCGAGCATCGGCGGGCCACGACTTAAAATTCAACGGTATTTAGAAACTCTCGTCGACTCTTGCTCGGCGATTTCCACCGGTGCGAACGAGAATTTTAATTGGAAATATTTTATAAACCATGTCCCCCCCTGGGTCGTGATCTCGTGTAAGTAAATTCGTCGGTGCGAACCGACCCTTCCGCGACATCAACCGCGATTCTCAAGTTTTGCGCATTCCCGCGCGTTGGTGTGCAAAACACGGAGACGGACTGCAGCGACAGATCCCAAAGTAAAGTGGGACGGGGTGGGGTTGGGGGTTGGAAGTTGATTACACCACTCTCGGATGGGTAGGGTGAGCCGCGGCTTCAAACGAGCGGCACCTGTTCCTTTCTACCTTACTCCCTTTCCAACCGTCCTCCGTACCCTCGATAGTCCACGCGAAACGTTCGCCGGCAGCTAGCCAGCGGGTATTAAAAGCGGAAACTGCAAACGGAACCGGACGCGGAAGTAGAGAACCAGGCAGGAAGCGACCCGTTTGCTGCAGCTACGACGAGAGCGACGTCCCTCACTTCCGGTTACCCCGAACGAGCCGGCAGGGTTAACGCTTACCGTGATTTCCTCTTTTGAAATTTCAGTCCTTTCGCGTCTGACTTTACCCCGTGCCCCGGGGAGCCGCTCAAAGCGACGAAAGATCGAACGGGGGGAGCGGAGTAATTTCTCCCTGCTCCCGATTCCTCTGCGCTGAACTGTCACGAGAATTACGCTACGAACTACTTTGCGAGAACGTTGGTTTTGATTAAACGCTCGAACCGTCGACCGCCGTTGAAACACTTTTGACCTTCGCGGACGATACGTCGGCGTTACCGCGTGGACACGACTTCGAGTGGAAAGTAATTTCCGAGGTGACAGATGCGTCTGGAAACTTGTCCTTGCGCGGGGTGGATTTGGTAAAGATAATCAGGGATTCGAAGAAGCTAGCCGTTCGTCGAAGGGCCGCTTCGTCACGTTCGCGGACCACCGAGCAAAACTGTGGTCGTAACGCGTGTCACAGCTGTACAACTACGTGTCCAAGAAATATGTTCCCGCGTACGAGTGGTGGATTATTTCGCGCGTTGTGAATTACGATTCTCGTTCTCTCCGTTCGCGAGGTGAACGCGTCGCGTGTTTTTAATACAATTTCCGACAGAGATCGATAATTCGGTAATAATCGAGGAAGGGTGGATTGATATTCGGGGCGATAGCATATTTATAGGTCGACACCGTTTCTAACGCTCTTGCAGCGAAGACGATTAAATTCTTCCTCGAAGAACTGTCGTCGGACTAAAGTTATCACGGTATATAACCAACCGTAATACGGAACGCGCGCAAAGGTGGATCGATGATGAAGTATGAAATAAAATTCCTCTCCGTTAAGAAGTTATCTTATCCATAAAAATTCACCTAGCTGATATGCTCGAAGAAAAACTCGAAGGTACGTACCACGGTTATGAACTTCGCACCCTTTTCCAGCACCGTTTCTCCCGTTTCTACGATCCGTTTCTTCAGAGAGGAAAGAGCGAAAGAGGAAGTTGGATAGGGGGGCGTGGGGGTGGTGGAGAATGGAAACGAATTACGCTGCAACCAGTCGATCAATCGAGAGATGAATTGCGCTTTAGCGGTAATCTGAAACCACAGCGGGAAGGGGCGGGGTGGAGGCACGAGACGCGGACTTTAACGAGAGAAAATGGGAGAGAGATAGAGAGAGGGTAGGTAGAAAATAGGTTATAACGAAGTGGAAGAGGAAGCTGAAGGTAGAAAAGTACGAAAATCATGGTAGAGAATAGCAAGAGAAAACGCGGATCGATCGGAGGGTTAATTTAATCGCTGCTGTGTAAGTGCAACTGAGAGGATCGGGGGATCGCAGGAAACTCGAGGGAGAGAACGGGAGAGAGAGAGAGAGAGAGGGTGCAAAACAGAAGCAGGAAAGGTAAGAATCCAACACCCAGAGGACTAGTAGCACCGATTTACGAGGTCGAGAAGCGCCTTTCCCTTTCGTACGTTACCTTTTTTTTTCCCTCACAATCAGCCAAAATGCCAGTTTTTTCTCCTTACATCGAAGGAGCTATGTTCCCTTCGATATTGCCGGTTACGAAGTTCCTCCTCCCTTACGGTAGCGGCTTCTAATATTTGGTGTAATATTCGGCGACCGACTTACGAACTGTGACGCGTGATTTTTTGGTATTTCGCGATCGCAAAGTTATTCACTCTTATTTATGCTACTATTCTCGCAAAATACTCGGCTGATTTACGAGGGCCAGAATATACGTACGCGTACACTTCCAACTCCTTTGTTCCATTATCATTTTGAGATCGCCGAGAGTCCCAGTTTCCTCGCGCAACGGCGAATTTCGTTGGCAAAGTGGACGGTGAAATATGCTTTTAATGTCCTCGTTCTGCGTGTACAAATATCACCAAAACGAATGAGTTTTATTCGATTTTGCGTTGCCCGATTACCGGCGCCGTTCCGCGAACAACAATAAAATTCTATTACACGGCGAACCGGGATTTATCCGAACTTTTTTAATAATACAAACCGCCGATAAAACTTCTCGCGGTTGGCTTAATTTTTTCGTAAACCGTCCAAGAGACACGAAACGCAGTACTGATAATTTCATCCTACTTGATGAAATTAATTTACCTTACTCCGCCAAAAAAAAAAAAAAAATTGTTATTGAATCGAATAAAGCGTTATTTCCCCGGCAGCGTAATATCACCATTTTTTCCGTAAAAAAAATATAGGCATGACGTTTGAATTCTGCCGCGAGTGTCGTCGTTGTGCTCCATTTTTCTCCGCGTATTTTCCGACTACTGAAAAGTCCCTTTAATCATTCCTCGTATAGAATTTTCGCGGAAAATATCGTTGAAACTTTAACTTCGTTTCTCCTACATTGATATCCATTACGTTAACCCCATACGAGCCGCTTGAATTTCGCTGCGTTGACGTATCAACTTTTCAAATCGTTGGACAATGAAACATGCCGAGTTTAAACTTAAATTAAACGAAACCGTAGTTTTCCAGAGTCAATTCATTTCGTTCGTACGGCTCTTCGCTCCGTCCTCTATTTTCTGCGATCCCCTCTGTTTGGATTAGCTCGCAAATATCCTTTCGCGGAAAGAAGGGAAAAGAATAATTGACGAGGAGTAGCGGTAGTAACGACAAAAGTTTCTCGATGAGCTGTCGTGGAATTTTCAAACACGGAAAATGGCGAGAGCCAATCATTTTTCAGACACGGATTCAATCGCGTTAATTATGCATTAAAATGATATCGAAAAAACAAAAGTTTTTTTTTTTTTTTCAAGAACACTATTTATTTGCGTCTCTCTCACCACGTTAGTTACGGGTACTCATTGTCCCCCGCACGTTTCCCTGTTTTTCCGTCAGCGATCCTCTTACATCCCCTTGATATCAAACTCGACCAATTAGAGTAATTGAAGAAGGAATAAACGCGTTCGTTCTTCCACGCCAGCGCACGCTATCCCTGAATTGCAAGTGCCCCGATGGCGTTACGATCTAATTTTCTGCATTTTCATGGACGGTATTGCGCGAATGCACGAACGCGCGTTCCCGACACGCTCGGAAAAGAAACGCACCGGCATTAATTCCATTCCTCGCAAAATTAACGGCGCCGAATCAGCGGGTGATGAGTACAAAGAAAAAACAAAAAAAGGAAAGAAAAATTTACGCTGAACGCGTTGCACTTTACCGCGTCGCTACGCGTCGTCCGCGGGGTTGGGTTTCGCTTAACGATAATTCCCCCCCGAGGTAGAATGATAATGTAAATCATAGTGTCCAGGGATGTGGCAAAAATTGCAAATTTCCGGGCAATAAAATGTTACCGTACGGTTTAACGTTAAATACCCCATTAACGTACACGCCGATTACACATACATATATCCATAAACTGCAAAGCTGAAAAAAAAAAATCGTGATATCGCTCTTTTTTTTTTTTTCATATTCATTCCACGCATGTATGTATCCCAACTTCGTTACTTCGTATTCCGCACCCTACGTTCGTCCCATTTGCATTCCCCCCGCCGCGATAACAATTTACTCCAAAGTGCATTAATAATAATAGCGAGTCACGCACGCGCGAGGTCCGATGCGCGATACACAAATCAAACTGCTCTTCGCCGAGAGGTACTCGACGAAGACCGAGAGAATAGAGGGACACGGAGGTGGCGGGATTTATAAGAACGAATTTACAAACCGTGACGCTCGTTCGCGACGTCATAAATATCAATTGCGTGCGCAACGGCAGAGTAGCGTCTCGCGCGACTACTTTTCATTCCGTGGGTCACGATAAGTGCTGGGATATCATTGCCGAAAGAAAAAAAAAATGAAGAAAAGGGGCGGGGGGAAAGAGAGACGCGGGAAATACTAGCTGTGACAAACTGCCGTAATCCAAACGGACCATTTATTCGCTATAGGGTCTCCACACGAGCATCGCTGGAGGAAGTTCGGGACTACGGTGAAGAACGGGAATTTGTTGCGGGCGAGACTTTGAAACTCGAACGGAAACAGAATGTTTTATGTACCATAAATTCTGCTGTATCGGCGCGGCGAATTCTTTTGTGCGAGCATCAAAGAGAGATTCGTGCTCGTAATGACAATAGAAATTAGAGGGGCCGGGCTCGTTGCGTATAGGGGGGGGGGGGGGGGGGGGGGATTGTCGGAGTCAAAGTTCTCACGGTCCATTAAGTATTTGTGCCGGCGTACGGGCGTAGGTGTGGGTAGGGTAATTTTCTCGGCATAAACGGAGAAAAATGTGCTGAAAAGTTTCGCCATTTCAAACGGGGGGGGGGGGGGGAGAGGGGAAAAAAGAAAGTCGAGGTTCGCCTTCCAGGAAGAATATACACCGGGCTCTCCGAACTTTCTCATCTTCCCGCGTATCGACGATCGTACCCCTACGTTAACCCCATTTTAAAAGGACGATCTTCCCGCGAATCATTTACGTTCGCACGGCCGCCGTGTAAACTCGGGACGCGACATCGGCGATGATTTGATATACGGGAAAACAAATATGTCGAGCGGGCGAAAAGTTTCGTTTCGAATTATACTCGTCGAGCGGCTGGAATTTTTTACGACCACTCGACGCTGAAAGTAATGGCGAAAATGCAAAATTCCTGGTAATCCTGTAACGAATCCGATAGCGGGGTCGAATTAATCCCGGAGTGATTAATACGTCGATAGTTTTATCCATGTCACTCACGTCTCGTTATCAGCAGTGACATTAAAACCGCCCCCGGATGGGCTTTTTCATCATGGAGAAAATTATAATTGACGTACGCGCTGTCGTCGCTTAACGCGTCGGCAAAATAAATCAGCGACAGAGAAAATATGAAACCGTCGCTCGACCCTTCGGTACGAAATAACGTGCTACCGTTTAGCCACGCCCCGAAAAATCGAAAGCTTCCTCGACGTTTCGAGTGTCAGGCGAAACTGACAATAATCGACATACATATTCGCGAGGAGCATCATTATATAACCCTTTGACCGCGACGCGATCTCGTAGCGGTCAATCAATACGGACGGCGCGTTACGGGGACATCTTATCGTTGATAAGCGATCGAGGTGGATCGCGTTGAATTTCTCGATACCGGGATTACCTCCGCCCGTCCACTGAAAAAATAAAGACCGAATCGCTCGTGACGCACGCTCGTCGAGTAGAGAGGGAAAAAGCAACACGGGAGATATCCGAGAATTCTCCAGTTCAGAATTTAAAAGTTCGCGTTTGAGTCTTCCGTTATTCATGGCGGAATTATTGCCTGCATTACCATTTAACATGGTTAGGGATTCCGGGAGTAGAATCGTTTTCAAGTGCTCGACGGTAAATCGATTCGTCCTGGTGAGGAGGAGGGGGAGGGATGTGGAGGAGGAGGAGGAGGTTCTAACCTCTTTCTCAAAGTCCGTACAACGTCCTTATCGCCAGACCACAATCGCTCTCCGCGTTCTTGCTACAATTTTTTTTTTTTCTTTCCTCTCCTCTAACCCCTCCTCTTTTTAAACACCCGTTCTCACGCGGCACTTTCGATAAACCACTCGGTTACGTAACTAGACCGTGTCTGCTCACGGTGTATTTCTGCGCGGTATTTTCTGCCTTATCGTACAGCACCGCTTCATTTATTACGCGGGCAAGGATCGGCCGTGGGGGCGGGACGGGGTGGCCCTTTTATCGTTTCTCCGACGTATTCGCCGGGCATGGCAGCTTTAAGATGCTTAATTTTCTTTTTATGCCCGGAGGCCATTGTTAAGGGTAGATAAGTTACATCTCCCGAGTCTTCGTTCGCCCGCCGAATCGGGGAAAAAGTCGTGATATCGTTGCCGAGTAACCAGAACTTTGGAAGTGGTCTTTCTTTTTTTTTCGTTATACGCAGAAGCTTAATTCGTATCGTTGGGAGAGCTGGGAGAATAAAAAAAAAAAAAAAACAAGTAAACGCACAATTCAGCCTGGACAACGATGGAAAACAAGTGCGGGCTCGAAGCGCGGAAATGAAATCGTTATTGTTGCGCTCGCGCGTGAACTTTAATTCGCTAGTAATGGCTCCGTAACGAGATTCGTTATTTAACCAAAAAATTTTCGAACGAGCAAAACCCACGCGGAAGGCACTTTTTCAGTTATGGCTTAAAGTATAATCGGGGCTTACGGCGCGCGCGCGTCTATTCGCTTAAAAAGCAACAAGCATTTCCCGCTCGCGCCTCGGTCCCTCGTTACGCAGATATCATTCCCGCGGTAGGGGGGAACGCCGTTTTCAAAGCTGCTTTTTGCGTTACGTCCAATTAGCTTTCGCGTGATCTCGATCCCCTTATCGTCCGGGTGTCATTAAAAATAACATGTTCTCGCGCTAACTAATTGCGGTATTTCGCCGGGTGGCCCTTTAATGCGGCTACGTTCCCGCGTCGGGAAGGTTGAGAAATTGTTTGAAAAACGAAGAACGAAAGTTAATGGATCACCGGGGACGAAAGTTCGCCGGGAAATTTGTAGTACGGCCTGGATGCAATAAAAGAGAGATGTCACGGGGAGGAGGAAGAATGCGTAATGAGAAGAAAATAAACTGAAACTCAGCCGGGTTGAAGAAAGAGAGAGAGAGAGGGAGAGAGAGAGAGAGAGTAGGGAGAGGAAAAATGGGGGAGCGGGACGAAGTTCTGAAGAAGTTGTCGTGACGGAGGGATAGAAGGTGGCTGGCGGGGGAGAGCAAATTTTTCTCCCGAATGGAATATTTCACGCTTTATACAATCCGTGCTATCAGAGGGCAGACCGTAGCGACCAAGTAATTAGATGGCGAGCACTCCCGTAGGAGGTTTTCAAAGGTATAGAACTGAATAAAGGAGTCTGCTTGTTGGACGGAAAGGTCACGAAGGAATTGACACGGGAGAGACACAGAGAGAGTGAGGAGAGAGATAGAGAATCGTGCTATAGCGACCAAGAGCTAGGAGAAAACCATTGCGAGATAAGGAAAGAATAGGGCGCGTTCGGACATAGATTTAAGACGCTCGAAAAGCCTTTCGAATTACAAGTTTTAGTGGACGCGAATGAATCGATGGATCATTTTATAGGATCTAACGTCTCGCGGTGATTAATAGCGGAGAGTCCGGCGAACGAACGAGGGTAAAAGTGAGATCATTAACGTGGGGAGTAAAAGGCTCTCTCGATGTACTCCACGCACGGGCGAGTTAACGATACCCCGTTGTATATTTTTCGCCGCCGTAAATCCATTTTATCTGGTACGGTTCGGTCGGAATAACTTAGAATAAATTTGCTTTGGTTCTAGCGTTCTGTGTATAAGCACTCTCATTTGCAACGATATGCAAATTAAATAGCACTCGTTGTACACCTGAATTAAGATTTTTCGCAACGCGAACCGACGTTGCGCGCGGCGCTTCGCGAGAGACGGTTGAACCCCGTCGATCTTCGAATAGTACGGTTCGAAGAAATGGGGGGGAAAAAACTCGTGACCTTACCTTTGGTCGGTTGCCCGCGTTCCCGTTCATCGTGGAAAGGAGAGTAAAACGAGAGCGGAAAGAAAATTCCGGGAAATAGATTTTCTTTCGAATCGATTCGTCGAGGCACGAGCGCGGGTCCGTGGTCAAGTTTAATAATATCGCGAACGATAAGATTCTTACGATGACCTATCGGGTAACGTTCGAGTAATTAAAAGTATCCGTAAAGTCCGATCACATGGAATAATATGTACGTACGTGGAACTCGGGGCGGAGGAGAACGAAGGAAAATGAAAGAAAATGGCAAAAGTTTCGCGAGGCATTGATACTTCTCCGTAACTCGTCAAAAGAGATTCAGTTCTAGATTTCATTGCGAGAAATAACTTCTTCCTCGCAATTCGAGAGCCTCGCGCGGCAAACTTGATTTAGCAGCGAGCGTACGCGAGCGTCGCGACGCGTCGCGTCCGACGCGACGATTTTGCGCACGAACGAGGAACGACGATATTTCACCGTCGACCCTTGCATTCTCCCAGTTTCTCTCCTCTCGATCTACCCCTCTCTCTCTCCCTCTCTTTCTCATTTCGCCTAGAATCACCGCATCTCCACGTCGAGACCCTTGGAACTTTACGGCGGTCGTTCGTTAGGAAGTTAGTTAAGTAGCGAATAATTCCCTGCCCTCTCCAAGCGTCGACCCGGAACAATTTCATTTTTTCTTTTTCTTTCCACTGACGCCCGGCGTCATCGAGAGTCCCGCGGAAATACCTTGAGAAGTTATTGTTGCACCTTCTATCAAAGAGCTCACCGTCGAGCCTCCCCCTCGACGAACGGCACTTTTTAACGGCGCTCCGTGCACCGCGGGTACGTTTCGCCGTAATGAAATCGCCGTGAGCGAGGAAACTTATTAAGCCCCCGAGCTACGAGCGCCGGACCGAACATCGCAAAAACGGGAAACGCGCATCGCGTCTCGGTCGCAGTTCACGGAACACCCTTGGCTTCGATTAATTTTTCACGAGAAACATGCCCCCGTCGGTAGGGCGGGAACGAGGGACGGAGGAAGGGTCCAGATGGGGTTGAACGTCCCCGGGACGGAAATCAATATGGTATTTTTAAAAACGACCTCGCTCTTTCTCTTCCACAAAGGAAGATGTTTCCAATCTCAGTTTAAATCTCAGCTAAAATCTGTGGAGGCCCCGAGTGCTTTGTCGCAGGGGGGGGGGGGGCGGCACTCCGCCGCGTCGAAGCCGCGCTACGCTTCGGACATATTTCAGAAAACCTGCATTCGCATTTCTATTCATACGAACAAAGGTGCTTCTTTAATTGTGGCCCGGAGAATTCCCGGATAAAGTATTTTCGGTGGTGCGCGATGCCTTTTCATGCGGATGCAACAGAGGTGCACAGACGTGTGTACGCGCACCACCGCGACCCAAATCGACGCAAATGCTTTCCATTTGTTTCGCGGCACCCGCGTAACATCGGTACACCGCGGGAACGGCCCCCTTTCGGGCTGTTTCGGAAATATGCCTGACCACGCAACACCACCGTTTCCATCATCGCCTAGGTGGAGAAGTAAATCCGCGGGGGGTTGGGGGTGGGGGCGGGGGGGCAGGGCCTCCGATGATTGGACGGGAGGCACCTTGGAATTTATGACGTCGAATATACAAACGGAAGCGGGGGCCGCGGCGCGCCCGTTTCGTTTCCTGCCAATTTCGAGCGTGATTGAATTGGCTCACGCCTAAACTAATATTTTCGCGCGATTTCTGAAAACGGCAGACAAGCTCACGCAACGATACACATACCTCCTGTGCGCGCAATTTCTCACGCGCGCGGTTAGTATAATTGAAGAAAAAGCGATGGCTCGGCGCGTACGGCGATGCGCGACCGATGGGAGTCCGCATTGCCGAGTCTCGAGCCATATTTTTCGACGAGACATTACGGAATAATGTCGTATTCCGGGAATCGCGATGCACAAATTTCCGCTGATTTGCATATTTGGCAGAAACGCAGTGTCATTGTTAAGAGCAACGGTGGAAGAATTGAATGCCCCATTAAAAGGTATTTTTGGAACGAATTCAGCCGGTGAACGATATTGCCGTGTACGTGGAAATTCTCCGCCCTGTACGACGCGTCCCGCTATGTTTTATCAACGATGGTTTCCCGCTCGGAATGGAAAGCACTTCCGATAAATGTTGTCCGGTTGAAATATTAAACGCGCAACTGCTCTCGGTGTTCGCGATGTACCGAAAATCTGAGAAACATTCGTGGGAACGAAAAGCCACTTACCAAACCCCCTTTTCAGCCTCCTTTCCCTCGACTACCACCCTCCCCCCCCCATCATCCACCGCTCGAAACGCTAAAAAAGATGAACGCTAAATCTAGATCGGCTTATCCGTACGAGGCACTTTACGATTTTTCCGCCGGTACGTGCGTTCGGATAAATTTCCCGCTGAAGGGCGTCCCAAAAAAGTGGCGATAAAGAGCTAAACCTAGTGACCCAAACGAGAGCCCACGTAATATCGCGGTACACGCTTGCTAATTGCACAGCGAAGGAAGTTTACTCGAGTAGCGCGAGATGACTCCGGGGTAAACGTATCGCGCGAGCTTACCATTAAACGCGTACGAAAGCCGCGCTTAAGGTTGCATTAAATTTGCGTACACCCACTGACTAAGTGCGCGCAGTGACATCGGCACGAATTTCTGTACATACCTTGAACGTCGCATTAGCCAAGACTGCCGGAATAATATCAAATCCTTACGACCAAGAATCTAATTTATATCTCGAGCGTGATCGCGAGACGCGAGTTAACTTTGGATGAAACATTTCCTGGGAAAATCTCAGTTGGAGGAAAGTGAAGTTTTGTTGAAAACGATGGAGCATTTACGAATTATGAGTTAAGTACAAGTACGCGAGACTAGACCTTGTATCTTTTCCGGAAAGAACTAACGTTGTTTTTCGAGGTGGTCAAACTGTATTAAACAATTAATTAAAAAAGAAAAAGTGTAAAAGCCATTGGAAAGGCCGCACGGAGATGAGTAATTTGAGTACGTATGTATTAAAAGAAAGAACGTTGCTTCGTTACTTAGTCGTTACATTGACCGCGCGTAAAGTGACGGGAATGAACTCAACCCCCGTTTACGGGGGGACGGAACAGAGGTTCACCCTCGCACTCTCTCACCCTCTCCCCGCAAGTAGCTACGCGTACAGCGAGCGTGCAGTTTCGTTTTGGAGGAGCCTCTCCGACGCGGGGCAGACATTCAACGTTTAAATCGGCTTAACTCGTATTCACATGTTTCTCGTCTTTCACAAAGGCTCGTATTTACCGAAAGATTACCCGAACATTGAACGCATTCGGATTACGAATTGAACGGTAAGGTCACGGGGGGAGAGGTTTTGAAGCGCGTACTAATCTTCCGCGATATATCTTCCGTACGCGGGTATACGTACATATTCATCGATAATCTTTTAAATCGCCTTTCCGAGCGTGGATTACGCTCGGAGTATACGCGGGAATCGCATTCGCGGATATAAAGCGCGGCGTTAGCGAGTCGTCGCAGTTTCAGCGTTAATTGTACGATTAGAGGTGGGTGGCGAGACTCGAGTGAAAATATTCACGGTGAAATCTCTTCCCTCGTTCCTCATCGGGGCTTCTGGTCTTCCTCGGTAAACTACTTCCGTGTCAAGGACGCCCCGAGGACGATCCTCTACCTTTTACGGAGAATCTCACCTGCGCGGGAAGATCCAATTTGTCAGTGGAACCCGCGAGCCCCGGGTATTTTAATGTGGAAGAGGAGAGTCGTTACTTCGTTATTTATATGGAGCGCGTATAAAGAAGACGCGAAGCCCGGTCCATCAACCGCGACTATGGAACAGACATTTCAACCCCCTCCCCCGCCTCCGTCCCATCGTTCCCCGCTCTCTCAACCCCTTTCGACGAGTCGCGAGAACGATGGAGAAGATTCGGTTCGGGTAAGATCTCTCTTTTGTTACTAGAAACAGCGTAGACCTCGCGAGATAGTCGGATAGGAACCGAGGGACAGTGAGAAATGGGAGGGACCGATGGAATTCTCGTTGTAATTAAATTTCGCGCGATGTCTAAGCGGAAGGAGAGCTACGATTCGGTCTTTCTCGGTGTACGGTGACGCTAAATCACCCTCCCGATGTACTTTATTACCTCCTCGCGAGCACTCGGTATCGTCAGGTAGCGCGATCTCCGCGCTTAACGTGCCCGCTACGAGCGTGAAAGCGCAGGCGTTGCCGAGGAACGGTGAACTCTCGTCTCGATTCTCCCGACGACGATCGGAACAAAAGGGAAAAGAGGTTAGTTCCCGATTCCTGGAAATTCTCGCTCGAGTCGTAGTAATTAGAGAGAGGGATATAGTTATTGTAATTTGAGTTTCTCGTTTCTCGCGAAACGACAACGCGGATAGCACGTTTCGCCCAGCTAATTCGTTTCGATGCGCTTCCGGGACTGCGCGGAGTTTTCCGTGACGCGGGGAGCGCTGCTTCTTTCATCGACCGTTTTGAACCCTCCGAAAGTAGCGACGACGTTATAGATATCGTAAAACAATTTTTTATCTCGTCCCACGGAATTTCGTCCGGTCGCTATTAGCCCCGATACGTGGTTTTTCTTCCACGGCTTTCCTCCTCTTTCATTTATCTTCGACCCGAGGTTGAATTTCGGGAAAGGCAAACACGGGAGGAAAAGCGAGTAAAGAGAATTTTTGAAAGAGAGCGAAGACAGTTGGAGAGCGAGAGAAAGAAACGAAACGAGGGGGACGCATAAACGGTAATGTAAAACCGATGGATGGACGGGGGAGCGAAGGTAATGGGCAAGTTGTAAACGTTTACAGGTATGCAGCCCCTGGCGTCCTAGCAATCCTTTCGACTATGGTTTAATCTTGGAGTTTGAGGCGCGGCATTGGCTACCTTCGCATGCAGGCACTGATGCACGCGAGCGCATAATTGAATCTCGTTTTACCCGGGGCTACCGCCTCTATTGTCGGCTTGTTTGTACGTTCGCCCCTGTTCCTCGTTACGTTCCGTAACTATACCCCTGGTGAAAAAAAAAATTACGATACCCGGAAAATCTATCGAGAGTTTTCGATGTTTCGTCTCGCGTTCCTCCTATCGTCCGCGCGAATGTGTCGCCATGCGTAAGGAAATTTTGTTTCGTTTATAGGCCCCATACGCGAGCGAAGAATATGCGTAACAGAGGCTGTTGTTTGCATATTAACTTATCGCGCAACGGAATTCTACGGAAGATCTGAAAAAACGTTTCGTACGAGATTCGCCGATATTTCGTGAATTCGCAAAATTGTGCGCTGCCTGCTTTATGACTTCGTTTTCAATGAAATTGAATAACGACGCGTCGCTTCCGGCTACATTAAGGCAAACGAGGGGTACCGTATTATGCGCGACGGCAGATAATTAATGTCCGTTAGTAGAAATTCGCGGTAAAATCAAAGCGACGGTGGACGGGTTTGCCAATCGATGCACTTGACGCGAGTCAGAGGCTGTACGACGCTGATCGGGTGTAGGGTAAGAAAGATTGATGAGTAGTTTCTACGCGACACGATCAGCCTCGACTCGAGGTTCTACGCGGAGACCTGTCTAGTGTCGGGATCCCAGGTAGCACCGTAATAAGCGTAATTGAATAGACCGTGAGCACATAATTATTCTCGCAATACACTACCACGATTACAAAGTGCACATTATGCGGCGTACCGTGTAGAAACGGCCACTCGCTCGTATTTGCGTTCAAAATAGAGAATAGCGAATAGTTTGGCCGTATAATTTATCAACTGACCTATTTCCCAAAGTCATGGGAAAGATCAAAATGCCTAGCGCGCGCGTTACGATTCTACGTGTATGTATCAGTGTCCGACTCGCGTAATTCGAATGCCCGACGAAATGTTATTACATTCTTTCGTCGGATCTATTTGATACCCCCCCCCCCCCTCCCTACCACCCCTTCTCTCTTTCCCCTTTTCCACCTTTTTTTTCTCCCAACCGAAAACTGATTTCGAAGGAATCCCAGGTATTCGCTGAAACGAAAATATTCGCGAATAGTTCGCCAGGGCCGATCGAATCGACGCGTTTCAATCGGATTTTTCACATAAATGTCGAAAATCGGGAAACAATGAGAGAGGCGTATTTTAAAATGTATCGGGATCAAGAGAAGTGAAATTTTTGCTTCCAACGTGTGGTTCATATTTCGCGCGAGAATACCCGTTTACTCCGTTTGAACGTCCAGAAATAAGAGAAACAAGATGGCCCTTTTTCCGGGGTTTATTTCAAAGTAAATTGGTAGCCCGGCAAGAGATTAAAATAATTCAGAAATGTACGGTGGCCTATGCTTTCGTTTCGTTTCCTCTGCCACTAATGACGCCCCTTTTCCCCCAAAACAATGTTTTCTTTTAAACCATTCGCGCTCAATCGTACGAAATTAATCGGCCGGCTCGTTAATCTAATTAAGCGACTCGACAAAATTGCAACGGCGTCTCGTTTGTACGGCCAAGCACCGGATAATAGTCAACTACCGCGTCAATAAATTCAACGAGCAAACTCGGTGAATCACAGCCTTAATTATAGAGGTTCTCCGTTCGCAGTATAGAATTATTCCATTTTCCTGCTTCCGAGCGGAACGAGCGTTATATATATGTGAATGTTTTTCCAATTGATAAGCAGCTTCGGAAAATTCCATGGAATTAACCTTCCTTTACTCGCGTGTATTTTCAAAACACCGACAGTAGCATGTACATCACGGGTCATCTGTCTTGTCCCAAGTGTTTTAACAGTGTATCCATTTTTTTTTTATCGAGAAACGTACAAAAATCAATCATCAATCATTGTAAAATATTTTTACTGTTTTTATTGTTTTGATCAAATTGCATACGTACAATAATGAGAAGAAATACTACAAGCTTGTAATACCTAATTTTAACAATTTTAACGTCTTTGATTCAACGTTTCACTACGCACCACACAGAAACGTGCGACTAACGGATATGTTAAGGACGGGTGTGAATTTCAAACTCGTCTCTCGGAAGGAAATTCGTAATGGAGACGTATGTTGGTATTTTGTCGTCCCGCGTGCGTCACCGTAAATACCGCATAAGCGTCTTTGTTATTTGAGTTCGTTCGGTTCGGACACGGGTTTTCGCGGGGATTACCGGATTTCCACGCTGAGCGGTTGTCTCTGCTCGCGTCAGAACTGCTAATTACCGGTATAATTAGCGCAATCCTTCCCCTGGCCAGGATAATCCGACGTTCAGCCCCCGATAGAGGGCATCGGTAGTGGAAGAGACTCGGCGCGAGAAGAGGACGTGAAACTGGGAGTGTACGATACCCAGCCCTACCCTCGTTAATCGCTATTTTAAAATAACGAACCGACCGAGCGCTCGTGTTTCGGCGCGTTCGGCATAGAACCGGATACGCCGGATGCTCTGAAATCGAACGAAACAGGAGTTGACGGTCTCGTATTATCGGGGAAAGGATCCCGCGCGCTCGTTAATCCGCGCGCAAATACGCGAACCCACCGCACCTCATTACGGGACGGGCATCAAAACCCGCGAAATCGAGGGGGCAAACTTTGTTCGTTCCCCCGCGGAGCGCGCGATTTGCGGCCTAGAGATACGCCCGTTTCGTATTTTTATCTCATACCCCCGTTTCGACGGTGATATTCGGGTAGAAAGCGTGCGCGTCGCTGAAAGTCAGTACTCGAGCGACACGCTTTGAAAATAGTTTTTGATCGGTTCCGTGAGTAATGATGTTTGGGCACCGTGAAATATATGGATGTCGCGATCGCATGCGAATGCCCGCCGTTAATATGCGGCGAGCGTGGGCGTGCTGGTGGTTTAAAGAGATAAAACGCGACCGCGATCGTGCGAGAACGTTAATGGGAATGGATTAGTCACGGGTGGCCGACAGAAGGAAATGGGGATACGTTTATGTCATTGTCATCGCGTTATCGCGAACGGAACGTAACCGTCAACGCCGACGTTCTATGAATCCCGACGTACGACGGACGTACCGGCCGTTATCGGCGGCGATCTGACGATCGTGAGAAATAAAAAGAAATCAGGAGGGAACGCGCGTTACGCGAAACACCACGGCGCAATTATTTGCCGATCTGAAGCGACGGCGATAATTTATGACGGGAATGCACCTGTGCGATAATTATCGCGCAATTATAACACGCGCGACGCGTTCATTTCGACAAAATGATAAAGCGCCGAGCCACGGGTAAAGTAATACAAGTAAGTACTAGCGTTGTATTAAATTCACATTCCGCAAATTGCTTCCGCGTATAATTCGGGACACCCGCGCGTTCGACGGAATAATAATTTATATCGTCGCCGGTGGATTACGTTTAATGGAGTGACACGAAATAATGCGTCGAACGCCGAGGGAACTGCGACGTAAGATCGACCGGGCTCTACCTGCCCTCGATCATTCCCATAAACGTCGAGCGCCGACGAGTATAATAATTCCTGGAATAACGCGCTCGTACGCCTCGCGGGAGATCCAAATTACGCGAGAGGGGAAAAAAGAATAATGTAGAAACGCGTAGCGCTGGATGGTTGGCGTGCAACGCGATATTAAATGCGTTCGTTAAGCGGAAACGAAGGTCGACGATAAACAGGAAAACGTTTGGAGCGGGTAGTATGCGAAACATTAGGTAAGAGCGATGTTACGGGTGCATTGTGTTTTCAAACTGGAGTGAATGCACTGGAGATACTTTGTAACATTACCGGGAGTGCTTTCACCGTGTTATTGTCATTATCAGGGTTTACGTTGAAAATAGAGATCACCGGCCCCGCTCGTGATTTCATTGCGTCAACCTGTTTATCCTACCAATTCGCCGCGCCCCGTGTCTCCCTCGATTAAACATCAACGAGACGAGGACCTCCGTTCGCCGCGCAACATTTGTTTCACTCACCCCCCCCTCCCATTAAAATCACACGCGCGTGAAAACTCGAAAGTATCATTCGCGGATAAAAATTCTCCCAACCGAACGAAACCGTTACGCGAACCCATTCGACGTATTCGCGGAGCCAAACAATTATTTCTTTTCGCCGCTAAAAATAGTTCTACGCCCACGGGAGGCACGATAAACGTACGTAGCACGTTCGACTATCGTCAGCGCGTAAAGTCGAGTGGGTGGGTATCGGTGTTTCTCTATCGACTGCGAGGTAAGGCACAAAAGACGCGAGCGACGATTTCCTGCGGCCACTCGAGAGACAGAGAGAGAGAGAGTCTCCGACGTTCAACGGGGCGCGAAAACCGCCGGTGTATTTAAAGCAACCCTCCATCGTCGACGAAAGGGACGCGCCCACGTCAAAAGTGATCGGGATTTCCCCGATGGAAACCTTCATGGTTTGTTTCACGGCTACGGATCATCGCTCTGCCGTGCCGACGATGCGCGAGCCATTTGCGACGAGAGCGGATACCGGGTCCGATACCTCGGGTCACGAGCCGGTACTCCCACGCGTCGGCTTACGGCTACGCGAAATCCTTTGAAACGCGCTCGCGCACAATTCCGTTCCACGCTTCGCGAAATATCGCATCCTTTTATTCTAGCGCGGCCCGGTGCGGCGCTCGGCGGTCGTAAACCGGCAAACCCTGAAACGACGCGCCACGGTTGTATCGACGTACATACGTCGAGGACGGCGAACGAAAGATTTTCTTCGAATCGCGGATTTGTAGGAATTTCCAAGTTTTGTCTTGGTTGGTAGGAAAGTGGGCCTTTACTCGTGTGCGCCGGGTGACGGTCACCGGCAATTGCAACGGTGGACGTGAATCTGTACGAGAGCCCTAGGGTCGTTTTTATGGGAGGGACATTGCTTTTCCGATGGACAGGCGGTCATCGTAGACTCCTGATCCGCTCTCGTGGAAAATATAGAATATTATTTACACTTAGTATCTGTCTCCGTCTATTTTTCATATATTCGTATCTCACAGATTCCTCGCGATCACTGTCGTGCGTGTGAGATGACTGAATAAAAAGAAGAGCGCATGGAATTTGATTTATATAAAGAAAGTTTTATAAAGACATATTTCCTGGCTGAGCGGTTACGAAATTGTCCGCGTAATGCGTTTTCCCAACCAACGTCCGAAAAAGCGTGACGCCTCACCGAATCTTCCTCGCGATCCCTCGCGCAAACTCTTTAACACGTTAAGCCCAGCAGTATAATATGCAATATATTTATGCAGACGAGTGACTTTTTCTATGTTTCACAAAAACTTAATTCAAAGTCAGTTGTACGACAAACCAGCCCGGCCCACTGTGTATAATATTTGTCTGAGGGAGCGGAGGATCGTTTACCGTACATAAATTCCGCTTAAAGTGCATAACCGCGTGTCCATCGGTGGGCAAGCCGACTGGTCAAGTAGCTATGCCCCCAAAATACCTTTACGCGCGGAAGTCGAACAATTTTAACGCTGGAATTTCGGATGGGGTTTGGCATCGAAATACGGGGCAAACGTATAATGCGCGATGGATACGTGGAATGAACGATGGTATCGGATCGATGGGAAGGTAAATGGAAACGGCTGTTCTTAAATGACGAATCGTTGCGTACACGGCAGGTTTGAGCTTCTACTGATGCGCGGGCATAAAAGTACGATCTCGGCTCGCGGGAAACGCGGTCGACGAATGGGAATTCCCAATTCCCACCGCTTTAATTTTAGTTAGACGTTGATTGGAACGTACATTGCCGAGTGTCGGGGAAATCGAATGTTACGTCGATTAGTTTTTTTCTCTCTCTCTCTCTCTCTCTCTCTTCTCCGAAAGCAGAGCTTTCGTTGAGTTACTCTCTACGCCGGGCTCTACGGTTTGCAGAAACATCCCCGTTGGTTTCCGACCAGCCAATACAGTCGAATTAAACTGTTTCGCGATTCGAGAGTAATTTGTTCCACCGAAATGAAGATTCCAATGATTCCTATTAAACCAGAAATGATTCCACTCGATGGGGGGAAATCTCGAAAGGATTATATGGAACGGGAGCCGGCGCAATTAGAAACTGCGGTTATTTCGCTCGGACTATCGTGACGTGGCGTATGATTTTTATTTCTGTTCCGTTTACGGGAAACCAAAGTTCCACGCGTTCACCTTTAAACCGCTGCCGTGAATGTCAAGTAAAAACAGAAATACATTCCCAGCTAGGTTTTATTTAGAAACCTTGACTAATCGTCCGTCGATGGGAAAGTTTATTTCGCGTACGAACGCCAGAGTGATTCCCGTCGAACGGAGATAGCAATTCTACCGAATAGGAAAAATGGGTAACGGGGTTAAACCTTCGGCAGAAAAAAAAAGAAAAATAGTGCGATTGTAAAAGGGCGTAAAGGAGCGTCGCTTTGCTTTTACCGCGACGCGTAACGTGGTAAATAACCTGCGAATAGCATTCAGGTGTCCTCGAGCGCGGAGTACGGGCACCGCGTAGCACATTCGAGGAAAATAGAGTGCCGTTGGCGTCGACGGCGTCGGATAGCGATGGTGGCGCACCGCGGTGGTGTCAACCGACGCCCGCAACTCCAATCGAAATTCGTATTTGGCTTGTAGGTACACAGGCCGGGCGCTAAACTCTCCCTCGCGAAATTCCACCGTACGCGATCCTGCCCCGATGAATTCGTCGCCGTGAAAGGATTCGAGTCGTCGGCTAGCGGCGATTTCAGTTAAAACCGGAAACAAAAACGAAAAAAATTCAATTACGGATCACGTCTGTCGATCCATCGATACGTTGCTCGTTGCCGATGAAAGTTGACATATCGATCACGTCCGATAAAAGCGCAACGTTTGCGCGCCCTTCCCAAACATCGGGCGACGTTTGAAAGTTTCGACGTTGCCCGTGGGCCGGGGGCGGAAGGGAAACAAATTGGTGGAAAAGTAGAGTACAGTGGAGAGCAAAGAGGAAACTCGAAAATTGCTGCCGGCGAAAGTACCTCGCCAGGTGTGTGTCGCGATTAAAATTGCAGGATTATATCCGAGATACGATAAATGTGGAGCGCGTCGATCGACGTGCCGGCAGTACGGCACGAAACGTTTTCGATAAAATGGAAAAACGTCGAAAATCGTCCGGAGGGACGGTAATGATTTTTTTTTTTTATATAAAATCACCGTCGCGTGAGGTCGGGAAACAGAATTCGTGAGTAACGTTTGATACGCAACGATATTCTTCGCGCGGGCAGCGCGACATTAACGACGTTATTGCGCTTAACGAAGTTTGCACGAATTCCGGCCAGCTTAAGGCGTCCGTTCGCTGTAATTCGGTAGCACCATTACTTTGGGTCGGCCCGTTTGACTTGGAGATTAGGCGAAAACTCAACAACCTCTTTACCGAGGCAAGTATTTGATTTTCCAGCCGCGGGGCACGAGTCGTTCGGTCGATCTGTTTAAAGATATATAAAACGAGAAGGAACGTACCGCGAGACAGGCTCCCCGGAGAAAGGAGGTTTTCTCTGTAAGCGAAGAGTTCAATCCGTGCAATTATTACGAACCAATCCTCTCGAGCGTATAAATAAAACACGCGGGAACCGGGAGTATCGATATGCTGCGGCAACCTTCGCATGGCACACTTCTCGACGCTATTCATTAATAATTGAACGAACGTTGATATCGATCGATCGGATGATAAAAACCGTTTCCCTTCGAAACCGCTACATTCCGCGCGAGCATCGTATCGCCGCAGAGATATTCGTATTCATCTTTCGACGTCGAAACAATTTGAATATTTTTACCATGCGAGCGTACGTTCGCCGATGTGCTCGCTGTTAAAACGCGTCCCCGGCGTAACGCGGAAAGTTGCGCGACACGCGCGCCTCCTCTCTTACGGGCAAATTTCTTCCTTTGCAATTCTGAAAAGCCCCACGGTACCGTGCAGTCGTGCGAAATTTTATGCAGATGTATGTGCGCAGCGTATGGCGCGCGCGCGAGGAGCATACGCGCAAACGAGCATCGGGGATACAAAAACTGTCAGAGACTCTTTTACCCCCCTCTCCCCCCCCCGACCCTCTCCACTCTCACTCTTCTTCGCTTTTTCTCGCGTCTCGCTCGACGGTTCTTTCGCTTTAATTACCGTTGTACTTGTTCAGGGTAAAAAAAAAAATATTATGCCAGCAGTACGGATAGCACGAGGGTAAAAGAAAGTATAAGTACCTATCGAGGGGTTCGAATGGTTCGTAAATATTAATGAAACTCTGAATTTCCTTCGCGTCGCAGGATATAAACGATTCAAAAAAAAAAAAATTGAGAAGTGGTCTCTCAATTCGTTTGTTCCTTCGCCGCTGCGGTGAGCGATACGACGATGAGGATTACACTTTCGAACACGCTTGAACGATTCCCGGTCAAAAGGTTCGGGCGAATTAAAAGAAAACAGTTCCGAGGGGTTATTCGAATTTTTTCCCTTTGACGCGCACTATTGGCCGGTACGATAGATTTTTCAATTCCGTTTTATAATCGTCGCGCGCATCGCTAACCGTAACATCGAAACCGATACGGTACGTACGGCGAGAATAAAGAAGAGCGTTGATCATTGAATTTCTACGACCTAATAAATCCACCCTGCGAACAGAAACAACACCGGCCGGTATAAAAATAAATAATCCAGGGATTCGATTCGAGATTTCATTGAAATCCGCCCTTTTATATTTCTCTCATAAATCCCTTTGCGGGGCGTACTCTTAATTCCATCGAAAACGACTCTTTTTTTCTGCGCTCGTAGTAACGTCTCGTTGAGATTGAGAGAGGAAAGGAAAGTGGAGCAACGAGGACGTGTCTGCGCGCGGGGCGTGGGAAGGGGGGGGGGGGCGGGGGTCGAGAGTGCGGAAACTAGAGAAAACGGGAGAACAAGAGAAAAGCGGAAAGCTAGCAAAGATGAAGCAACGAGAAGGTGAGTTCCGCTCGTCGTTTGTCCTTCAATTTTCTTATTTGCGAAAACGGAGAGTGGCCCTCGAGAAGCGCGAGTTACAGCGAGATCGGGAGCCGACGAAGCGAAGGGACGAGAGAGGTTGGAATCCGAGACAGTTGGAGGGGTAAAGGTGCGACTCGGGGTACAAGGTAGACGAGCGCGAGCGAGAAAGAAGAATCGAAGAGAATCAGAAATTCGAAGGTGCGAGAGAAGAGTGTCGCGAGAGATACGCCGAGGTGGATCGGTCGAAGGTATCCGGAATATGGGCGAGGGTGGAAAACAGCGAACGGGGCATTGGAAAACTGGCTGTCGATTCGGTTGATGTCAGCGAGACAAAGGGTGGCCTGGTCGGTGGTACGTGCCATGGGTAGGGAGAGGGAGGGAGAAAAGACGCGTCGAGAATTAAACGAAACCGAGCGGAAGAGGAATAACGTGACAAATATGTCGAGCACGGGACTGAATGACCGTCAGACTTTTTCTCCGCGACAGGGACTTTATTTATTACAATTTTAACCGTTAACGAAGACGAATCGCGTGTTAATGATAACGAATCGCGCCGCCGTTTTCTATTTCGAATTTAACGAAAACCGATGGGATTTATCGTGTATCGTCCCATCGCATTACGCATCGGTACGATACGCGATGATGCCCTTTCGCGGGCGGTGACTGTATCGCGTGCACGGCGAGCGTCGAGAGAGGAGTTATGGTTTCTTGCTGATAAAAGTTTCCAAGTCGCTTAAAAGGAATCGGAGCAAGTATCAAGGATCGGCCGGTCGAAAAACAAGAGATGCGTCACTGTAACGTTTAAGCCTCTTGCTCTCGAGACGCGCGCCGCGGCGAAAGAAAATGATAACCGATAAGCATCCGCGATCCCATTATCCTCTCGCGGCGAGAAAATGTATGCCGGAGGGGTTCCACGGTTTGCCGATAAAAAGAAATATTTGCCAGACAAATTGCAAGATCTTGGCGCGTACCTTACCTACCGCAACGGGAGCTCTCCTCGCGTGGGCGTCGAATCGCTCCTCGCCCCCCGGGGATTTGTATTCCTGAGAGATTGCGCGGAGAGGGCGTAAACCTCGAATGCAAAAACCAGCCGAAACGAGTTGCCATAAATGCGGGCGATGGTGTTCGCGATAATCAAGGGAAACTGGTGCTAGTGGTGAAAAACCGTGGTTGAGGAGAAAGGGCGATAGGTGTGGGACGCCCACGCGAAATAAATGTCTGCTTTTTTCGTGGGAAGATAAAGGGCTGGAGGAGGGTGGGGGGGGGGGGGCAAAAAACAAGGAGAAGAAGGAGAAGGGGTGAAAGGGCAAAATGTTTGTGCCTAACCTACCGCGATTGGAATCCCTTTGCGCGCCTCTACGGGGAGACGATATTAATACGTCAAAGTACACGTGACGTCAGTTTTTATCCCTTGCGATCGTGTGGTATTATTTCATCTTTTTTTTATAACACCAAAGCTTGCGAGGGCGGTTGACGTATTTTCCCTTTTCTTCTCTCTCTCTTTTCCTTTTTTGTGTTGCATGTACGTAGAAAATGGTAATGCACGGTGCTGAACGTAATTTGCATTACTCTCCCCTTAATGGGACACTCCGTTCTATTACCATGGACACGGCATTACGTTGAAATTCCACATGGAATTACACCCGGACGGGCTAAGAGAGAAAAAGTTGGGGCTCTCGTTGCATTGAGAGCCAAGATTGCATCCCTCGCGGAACGAGCGGTTAATTTCTCGCGGGACGAAGAGGAAAATGGATTTTGAAGGGGGAGCATTTACGTAACTGAACGCATCCTCCGCGATACGTACCACGTGATATCCGTAAACGAGAATCCCGCGTCGAAGATCCCGCGAGATGTTAATCGACGAGGAAACGAATTTCTTTCGAAGCTTGCGTGGTGCCGCGTAAGAAAGTGCTGACGCGAAAAATAAAGCGAAGCGATGCTCCCGACGAGTCAAGGAAGTTTGCAAGTTCCTATGAAGAGAACGCGAAACGGCGCGACGGTACACCGTAACGCGACATAATCCCCCCCCCCCCCCCCCGTCATTTGCGTAGCTACAAATTTCCAACGGCGAATCTTTCTCCTCTTCTTTTGTTTTTTCTGCGCCATAGCTTATGGTGATTTTGACCCGGTGACTATGCCGTGGCACGTACGGCCGACGGGATAAATTCGTTCGCGCTCTCGAAACGACGTCGTTGACGGACCACCGCCCCGCCTTTTATTTTGAAAACATTTCGCGCGAACGAGAGACGGCCGCGCGCGGCGCGTTTCGTTTAATGTCACGCTAAAGGGTGGGACGATTAACCGCGTGGTAACGATACTTTGGAAAATAATTTACCGGACCTCGTTTCGCTGGATAAGAGAGGGCTTTCGAGAGAGTTGAAATAAATTCAGCGGCCGACGTTGCCCCATTACTTGGAGGGATCAGAGAGAATACTTACGTTGCGCGAGGGTCTTTAAAAAAGTATTTGCACGTTCGTAGATAAAAAGATAAAGGTTAATCCGCGTTGAAAAAGCACCCGATGAGCCTGAAGTATCGCGAACCATTTTTAGCCGGTACTCTTTAGCGGTCTAACCGTGTTTCGCAACGTCGGAGTGGTGAGAATAATTGTTTGATAATTAATCGAACCTCCCGACCAGCTGACACGTTCATAATACATTTCTTCGTAAACAAATTCTATCCCTTTTATAGAACTTCGCGTTACTTTCTCCCATAAAAGCCGCACTTCGACGTTCGTCTGTCGGTGAGGGAAGAAGATCAAATGACCGAGTTCGGATTAAATATCCCGACTGAATTAGGAATAACGTCGTCCGCTCGAGCTTCGAGCGGTCGACGTTACCGAGAGCAAGACTCGACGGCAACGCTTTAAGCTCGGTACCATGCCGCGTCACGTACCGACGATCGTCGGTTCTTCGTGCCGTTTTCCCCCCCTGCATCGCTTTCTTCAACGAGACCCCTACCGTAAGGTCGATGGATTCGCCGGCGTGCCGCTCTCCGCGAGTAAACCGCAAAGTGCTTGCGCATTATAAATTTGCATAAATTAAATTTCACTTTGAGAGCTCCGTGCACGGAACTTCGAAAATACCTGCCCTCTTTCCGGGCCATCTTCCGGCCAAGCAATATCTCTCATTTTCCCCCGTAGATCTCCGGGTAATTTGCTCCATCCTCCCTATCGCCCTTTCTCTCTGCCCTATTCGCGCTGCGGTTCCCGTTTGCCGTAGATTTTCGAAATCACGAGCAAAGCTCCGAGAACGAACGATTTTAAGGATCCTTCTTTTTCTCGTTTAAATTTCCCTCTCTGTCTCTCTCTCTCTCTCTCTCTCTCTCTCTCTCTCTCTCTCTCTCTCTCTCTCTCTCTCTCTCTCCATCTAACTTTGATTCTCCAAGCCGATGGCGTCCGTGTTTCCACGTTATACGCCCGACGTTCTAGTTTTACAATTTAAGGGAAGGAGAAGGAACGACGAGTCTCGCAACCGGCCCTTGATTTCAGATTGCAACGATCTTACGCAGTTCCTGCCGGTGGCGCAACGATTGAAATGAAATCGACGGGAAAATGATTCGAAGCTACCGAACGTGCCTCGTACCGGGTAGAGCCTCTCGGCTGCACGCGCAAAACGAACGGCTCGAGTTAAATTTAATAGAGAGCCCTTCAGGAAAATTGTAATTCCATCGTCGAGCGATAGCGACGGGCTCTCGTTACCGTTCCGTCCCGTACACCGTGAAACAACCCCGGTCCATTTTATTTCAAATCCCACGCTGGCCCCGGCAAAGTTATTCGAATAATTCGCAAAATGTATCGCAGCGCGGGGGGCGGGGGGGGATAACGTTACGTTTTATCTTCAACACGCGCCCGCGTGTCTCATTCTCGTTTACGCTACACGGGCGTTTACAAGCGATACACGTGTCCCGTGCTTCGCCGATCCTCGATTCGCTCCGTGAAACATTTCATTCGTGCAAACAATGCCGTGTAACGAAACCACGCTCAATGTACACGGATACGTATCGTATTCTCTTATTTTCATAAAACATACGGTTTACTTTTCGCATTATTCGCGACGTCCCTCGAGCCGTCTATTTAGAGGATCGAACGCTCATCAATATTTTCGCCATTACCTTTCGTCTCTTCTTCTTTTTCTTCCTTTTATTTTTTGTGCGTTTGTCGCGCGTCCAGGAGGAAACCCTCCTCTCGTTCACCTCTGTAAGCGGCTTTGAGCATCGCCGTCGATAAAACAACGTTTGTCCCGCTTAAGTAGAAGATTGACGTTTTGCAAGCATTTTTTATTCAGAGACGAGTCGGCCGTTGCCGATCCCCCGGTTCGCGGCGCCAGCTCGTTTACGAGCTTCGTGGCGACGAGAGAGAGAGAGAGGGGGGGTTTGATACGTTGATTAATTCCGCGTTCGGAGAAATGGTTTTTTGAATACCGATGAGAGAGCGGGGTTTTAAAAATGCATGCTTTCCACTCGATTGCCGAGCCCCGGCAGAATTTGAAATCTCGTCACGCTGGTTAACATGATAATACATTCACGATTGCGGCAAGGGGGAGGAGGGGGGGTTGGAGGGGGCTGCTGGCGCTGGAGAGGTGCGTAGCTGGACACGCATATTTTCTTTTTCCTACGCTGGCTATGATTTTAAAATGCATCCGCCATCCGATAAGCGTGGGAAGCGCGGAGTATGAGATATTGCAATCGTCGACTTTCGAAATGAACGAGTCTCGTGCGAGCGGCGTGCCGAAACGTCTGTCCGCAAATATTATCAGAACGAAACTCCGGCTGGATCCCCATGCTCGTCGTATACGTAAACAAAATTCCAGTTCTTTTTCTCTTCCAACGACGAAAGACCGGGGAAAAACTGTCCGCCCCGATCGCGTCCCAAATTCGATATTTGTCCAAAGACAAGAAAAAGTACTCGACGAAATCGGTTGTCCCTTGGATCGTGCGAAAGAGCTTTGCCTTTTTCGGTAGCCCGAATTGAATTTCGCTCGGGTGAAAAAAAGACATGGGATTTCTATCGTACGTGCGGACACAAAAATGTATAATTACCCCGCGATTCTTATTTCGTCGAAACACTCGCGACCTCGCCGACCGTCGCGAAATTTCTCTAACGTCTCCCTTTATTTCTGTAACTCGCGTTTGCAATTTACGGACCTGACGCGTGAAAAAAAGACAGCCTGATTAAAACGGCACACGCGCGTTCGCCGACACTGCTTACAAAGATTTACGGTTTTAATCTCCGAATCGCGGAATACGACTGAATTTTGTATCGGGGGAAAAGGGACGCTGTTTGGTCCCGAGCCGTGGCAATTGTCGAGTGGACGTTTGCGGTTTACCAGCACTCGGACCATATTGTTTCGCACCCACGCCCAAGAATGGGCAAGAAACTTAATATAGGATACGCGTTGGACGTTCGTCCACATTGCGAAAAATACCGAGAACGATGCAATTGTTCCGAGACGGTGTCGCGTAGTTTTCGTTCTCCATGCAACTTCCTCGTTACATCCATCGTTCTAATTTCCCACGAACGGTGATGTTGTTTCGAGTGAAAAGTTTTCGCGGCGAAACGTTTCGCCCGCCAACGACGATTCGGTCTTCCCTCGTCTTCGACTTTGTATAATAAGTTCTGATTCGTTACCGCTTCTTTAATATTTCATAGCCGTGGTTCGGGCGGCGAGCTGGAGCAACTTTTTACTCGAGTTAACGGTTAAACGCGATTAGGCCCGAAATTTACCTCCGCGCCGACAGTCGTCCCCGGCGAGGGGTCACTCGCGAATGCGCTAAATTATTTTTTAATGAAACTCAAATGCACAGAATTTACCCGGAGTTTACGAGGTTACAACGTTCGAGCTTCCTTTCAAAGCGTGCCGGCAGCTATTAACGTTTGCCTTTTAAGACTCTCGCCGGTGAATGGCCGACGTTGCGCGCGGATATTTAGGGAAGTTTGTTAAAAAATTTTATTTCGTCTTCGCTCAACGGTTACTTCAACGGCGTACCAGCTGAACGTTAAGGATGTATGAACTATCCAAATATCAAAGGACGTAGGAATTTTAACTGCATTCCTAATCATCATCGATACCGAGAGATATTTCCTTACGTCTTTCCGACAACTGGATGGAGAAAAAAAAAAAGTCCCGTCGCGAGGTAGGCACGCTTTTCGTTCGGTGCCTATCCCGGGATCTCGCTTACTCGTACAGCGTTACGTATTGCAGCCTCGTAACACATCGTACACGCACGTCCGTGTCTGAATGGCAAAAAAAAAAAAGTATTCGATGAAAAAGCAACATCTTTCTGTACGAAGCACCGGGACGGGGGGGAAAAGAAAAAAAAATCGGAAACCAGGTCATACACCGTACGTGGATTTGTTTGGAACGTTTCACAGCCTTTTCTGCCTCAAACCATCTTTTTCATTCCCATAGTGACTTCAGTGTCAAAAAGTTTTCATCTGCTCCTGACAGGTCCATTGATTATACCTCCGACGCATCCATTTTTCTCCATACTTTTTCATTTTATTTTTCTACAAAACACATAAGTCTCCCGCGCACGTACCGCACTACCGTAACATCGTATTTCACGTATCAGCAGCCATTTCTATCCTCTAATTAGACGTCGCGCGTACATCTACGCCCGTATCGCTCTTTTATAATTTTCCTTTTCACATGATACGTACAAAGGAAAGCCGATATTTCTCAATGAACATCCCCCGCCACAAACGGGAAGATTTTTTTTTTCTTTTTTTTTTTTTATTATCGAACATCCAGTGCTCGCGTTAAGCATAAAAAATTAATTGGCGTACGTTACGAGGAGCGAAACGTTGCGTTCGAATGCGATAATCGTGAATTATTATTTACCGAACGCACGGCGGTGCATGCGCGTACATACGGTACAAGTGTACGCCGGGCAAGAGTCAATAGAATGACGGCGAGTACCGATACAAATATCGATACTAATAAAATATTTCCAATGCGGTAATAATATAACTTCGAGGGCTTATAATTAATGTTTCGCCGTACAAAAGGATATAAAACGTGACTGCAACGAACATCGAGAATAATCATCGCAGATCCTTTCCGATCACAAATATCCGCTTTTCGTTGCTCCGCGCGCGCGCGCTTCTATCGTTCAGCGGGAAGAAATTAATTTCTTCGCATTTTCATTTCAATTCGAGCAGACGCGTCGGCGAGGCGTCCCGACGGCACAATGGCCGCTGCACAAAGGGAGTATCAATCGCGAGCGTCAAAGGAGTAGGCCGCTAAATGGGGGTGACGCGGCGTGCCGTACCGTCGGCATAAAGCCGTCGCGATGAATCCCTAATCTTTAAATTTCTCCCGGAAAGCCACGAATCGATCTAACCGGGGTTCGGATGCAGGAATGCCGGTGGGGTACGTTTACGATGTTTACTTATTTTTTTTTTCGACGAGCAGACAGGATTCTTTACTGGATAGGATCCAACGAGACCCTCGCCGAATGACCGATAACTTAGATTTTGGCCTCGTGGAGAAATAATCTTCGCCCTCGTACTCTTCCATCCTTGTTTTTATTACGCTCTTTCCTCGGCCTTCTTCCGTTGTGGTTTATCAATGTCCCTCGGCATTTTCGGGGACCGCCGCGACGAAGGTCGCCGTGAAACTTCGTCGCGGCTTTCGCGTTGATCCGCGAAGCGTGGGCGAGAATAAAAAGGATGTACCGGCCGGAAATATAGTTATTTTGAAAAGAAAGAGCGTAACAGTGGCAGAAAGGAGTTTAATTGGATCGGGTTGAAACGCGCAACTAGCAGGATTCGGTGGAAGGTAAGCTGGCTCGCGTCTGCCTTTTTCGGGTCCGTTGAACTTAATTGAGGCAGTTTCACGGATCGTGCCGCGTCGAGCTTTCGCGCGACGCGCGCCATGAAACAAAGATACAATTTTCGATTGTCCTACCCGTCGAATAATACGCGTGTCACCGAGCTCGCGTCATTTTTAATTGCCCACGGAAACAATTGACGTGGATAGGTTTTGCGTGTGACTTTCTTTCTATTAACACTTTAATGGCCACTACCGCGCTGGCGATATACGTGTTAAGGGTGTCAGAAAGAAATCTATTGTTCTACACAGTAGCATTTGTACTCGGTTTGTGTCCGAACGCGGTGGTGTAAGCATCTTTGTAAGTTTTTATGAAAGGGGCAACAAAGACTTTGAAAACATTTGAAGTACAGTTCCGAAGATTGAAGGAAATTGAGTGTTACGATACTCTGTGACCAAAATGAAGAAAAAATACAGTTTTATATTATTCTAGAAAATAATAGAATTCGATTCGATATCCCTGATATACGCGTAAACGACGTGCATCGTCGAGCTCGGCCATCAAAGTGTAAACATCGATTCTTTTTATCGTTAACCCCACGCTTTTCTATAGTTTTCATCGGCGTTAGTTAACGACCGCGCCGAACCGCAGGGCTTGAAGGATTTAAATTTTCAAAAATAAATCCACGGAACGTTAAACGGCGTTGAAAATGAAATAACGAAATCGCCAAACGCTAGTACGTCGCGCTGTTTGCGCACGAATACCAGGGGCGCGAACAATGACGCGGAATACAAAGACGCGGGGGCTGCGCAACGATTCAGAGCGGTATCGCGGAGTAGGGGGAAAAATTGTTTATAAACGTAGCGAGTTCGAATAATTGACCGGTCGTTTGCAAGGAGAAAGATACCGAATGATTCAGTGAGGCGGAGGAGGAGGAGGGGGGGCCCGATAAACTTAGGATACAGAGGGTGGACCTATTGTGAGGGAGAAGGTCGAAGGGCGTATACACACGATCCGACCCTCGAAATCCTTCTGTTTTCGATCTGTCTTTGCCGTTCGTCTCATTCGTTTTACTTTGGATCCCGCAACACTGTTTTCCGACGCTATTTGTCCTATTGTTCTTTCCCCGTTTCTCTCAATAGCCATCTCGCGCCGAGTCATTATTTATCGGTAGGTCATAATTGAAAATAGTGGCTGGACCTCAACCCCTCGCTCGCCTTTGTGTAAACAGGTTTAAGAAAATAGCGGCGTCGCACGGTCGGCAGCAAATGTTTGCGCATTGACCATCGTTATTTGGCAATTTTCTCGCTCTCTCTCGCCGCAAGGAAAACATTCGTTTCCTCGAGGGGAGGGGGGGGGGGGGGGTGGCCGCGTATTTAAACGAGTCATCGTATCGCCACGGGTACGATCGGGGGAAGGTTTAATTTAATTATTCTTGAATTTTTCAATAGGGAGGGGGTTGGTCACGCGTTGCCGCTCGCTCGGCTTCTCGTTTAATCCGGACTTCCAACTCGACGAACATAACGGTCTACTCGAGCAAACGTTATTATTCATGATTTCATGAATTTTCATTCGCGGTTCTCGAGATTGCTCGTTATTTCATGCGCCCAGTTATAGAATCGTGTATTCGCGTGTATTCGCAACACACGCGTCCCCGCGCCTCGAGGTTACCTTCCCTTCGTAAAGAGAAATGAATGAATCTCTCATTAAGGGGTAGACGTTAAACTGTATTCGGGATCACGGACGTTGCGTTACGTCATCGACGAAATATAATCGAGACAATTTTCTCGTCGCGGAAATAAATAAAGGATGAACGGAAGAAATCTAGATCATGCACATCTCCGAAACTCCGGATCCCCAAACTATTTCTAAAGCAAGCAAACACACGTGATTCCTTGTGAAATCATTTTTGAGTAGAATAGAAATTCTATAATTATTTCGTGATCAGCTACCCGAAATACACTCGATAGAGTAAAAAAAAAGTTTGGAGTTCCAAAGATCCAAGGATGCGCATGATCTAGATTTAAGCCGGATGAACGATCGACGACGTTTACTCTAATTTAATTAAACTGTTGGCTGGGCGAGACACGGGAAATGCCAAATCTCGCTCATTTTCAATTTTAACCAGGCCTAAATAAAACTCACGCGGGAAACTAAAAGAACGACAACGCGTCATATCATACCGGAGATAATTTTTAATGGAAATAAAGGTAAACTGCCTACCGCGACGGCGAGTGGAAAAAGTTTGACGTTTACGTCGATGAGACCGTGAGGATGAACTTTACGCGCAAGCCGCCACTGCGCACACCTTGACTTTCGTTCCTTTATAAATTCTCATCCACGGTGGAATTGCTCGTTATTTCGCATATTTGCGCGGCGAAACGGTACACCTGGTGCCGTCGCCGCTTCGTAGCCTTCGCTCCTTTTCAAAGTTCTTAACCCGCGACGGGGGTGAAAGAAGTGATCACGGGCCGCGAGACGCGACGTTTTGCGAGACCGCCGGAAGTACACGGCGATACGAGATGCTTGAAGAGGAGGACGAGCAACGCCAGCTAAAAAAGGGGGCAGATTAAACGTCCGGCATTAAGGGATTAAATTTTATACGTTACTAATCGCTTTACGAAAAGCCTCGGCGGCAAGTGGATACGCTGATACGCTCTCGCGGCAGCGGGAACTCCGCCTGCTATCATTAAACCCGACGGGGGAGCCGAGAGAATCGTCGTCGGAATCTTCCGGCGCCTGCCACAAACAGTAATTATTACGTTAAATCCGTGAGAACCGGGGTTTGGCAAACGCGCGAACAACGGTTTCTCGTGTTTTTCGCGACGGTTAAACGCGCTCACGTCGCACCGTCGTCGTCGCGTTCCCCTCGCCGCGAGTCAAATGGAAACGATGCATGAAACGCGCGAAATAGGAAGACATTATATAGAAAATCAAACATCGCGCGTTTTGCGTCGGCTGGTTGGCGGCGCTGAGGTGGGAGGAGGAGGAAGAGGAGGAGGAGGAGGAGAAAGCGGTTCCCGTTTTATTTCGCTGAATTTCGCTGAGGTCGGGCGCCGCCGTGCCGTAAATTAAATTGAATTAAATTCTAACGTACGTTAGGTACGTGTGTGTACACACATATTTTGCGATCTCGGGCACGCCTCTCGAGCGGGAACATCGCCCGGTGCATTATACGTACATACGCGGGGAGTTATGCTACATATGCTAACCCAGTTCCCTACGTATCGTCCATTTCGCGCGTGACCGTAAAAGTATTATGGAAACGGTGATCCTCCCCCCGACTCCGGGATCCAAAACTTTCGGGGAATATGGAAACGAAATTGCATTCATTCCCCGGATCGGTTTTATCCTACCCCGTCCGGTGCATATGGATTGCAAGGAAAACTGTAAAAAAAGGATGAAGAAAGAAAGAAAAAAAAAAAAACGCTCGCTCCCGTTCATCCAATTGCACGGAAACGTAATCCAGTGTTTCGTTAAATTAAACGACAAACTCTTGCACCCCTCCCACCTCTTCCCTACCCCTCCTACGAATAGTTCCACCGCAGTTTTATTCTCTTTGAAAGTATCAGCGAAAATGGGTGGGTCGAGGTAAACTTTTTCGCCATCGCCCCCTGTCGCGTTATAAATATATCGCTGTATTAAAAGTATGGTAGTCGCGTATCGAGAATTCCGTCGTACAGAATTCTCTGGCCACATCGCGTCGCATTTTCAGTTTTCAGCTATTAGCCGGAAGTAAGCGATAACCAATCCCCCCGTCTGATTTCTGTTTCAGCTATCGGAGGACATCGGTTACGTTCTCTATTCCGCGCTCGGTAGCTTTTACATACCATCCTGCATCATGGTCTTCGTGTACATACGTATATATTTCGCGGCGAAGGCTCGCGCCCGTCGGGGTATCCGGAAGCAGCCGCCCCGACGACGCACGGTTGTCCCGCCGGAATCGCCGGTAGTCAGGCAAACCAGCTTCACGCAGAGCACGCCTGCAACCGAGACGAAAAAAACGCCCGGCTCGATGCTTGAGAACGTAGCGACGATCGAGAACCAGCCGGTTCAGATTCCCATCGTCACGTGCGACTTTGCCAGCGACGTCAGCACCTCGGAGGCGGATCCTGGGGGAGGGAGCAGCATACCCATGGAAGAGAAAGACACGTTGAAGGTCGATCCATTGATTTCTAATACAACCGCCGTCCGTGTGTTTCCCCGCGATCCCTCTTAACATATTTTCTTTCTTTTTTTTTTTTATTTTCTTCCCTTCCACCGACACTCGGATACCGGGAGTCTACGAGTTTGTGAGAATCTTGTAAAACACGACACGAGCTTTTCGCTGAATCACGCCGGACGAATAAGAAATTTCATTTAACTCATCGCTCGCTGTATCGCTCTCGCTCGATAAATCGCTCGCGACGTATCGAGGATTTTAGCGTTTTCCATCGTTCGATGCATAAAAGTAGGCGCCACGTCTGATCCCAACCTCCCTCCACTGAAATAAATCGAGTGGCATGGAATTTTGACGATCCACGGCATTTCAGTAGTAAAGTTAACCAATAACCCGAGTTTTGTGGACGTCATTCGAATTCATCCCCGTTTTTTTTTTTTTGGCAACCCGCGCCGGTGACGTCGCGACGTGGCACCCCCCCCCCCCTCCCCCCCCCCCCATCCCGCGAATCCCGTTGTATCGGCGCGACGTAAAAATAGTGCCAGTAAATCTCGAAAACCAGAAACTTGGTATTGGATTTCGTTCGTTCCCTCTCGTCGTCTTACAAATGGAATCGAATAACGGTCCCGCGTATCCGGGGCACAATACTACACCGCGATACGGATCGAATCGATCATACGCGAGCATTCTTCGTCGAGCCCAGAGCCCGCCGCGATATTACTACTTTTGATCGCAGTTCGTAAACTGCACTCGACGCTTCGATAAAATTAGTGTACGCCCCCTCTCCGTAGTACCATCGATCGTGGTACCAGGGAATTATTTTCGATACGGAATTGAATCACGTTACGGGGACTTTGGCGCGAGACACACGTTGGAAGAAATTGCGCCAAATGCGCCGGCTATGAGGGAACATTTATTAAATTCAGTTTCCGAGGTACTTCCTTCTAGATGAAATCGATGTACGAGCGATATCCCCTCGTTATATGGGAATTACGCGGCAGATTTGATTTCGATGGCATTCGCTTCACGAATCGAACGATTTCTATTCTTCCCATCGTGCGCTCGTAACAACGTTGTACAGAAATATCGTTCGAGGAAAAGTTCGTTTCTCTCGATCGTGAATATACAGGTTTCACGTGCACACGGCGGTTGGATGACGTTTAATGATTTTGCTCGACAGGTGAGCGTCCCGGTGCCGATGCAAAAGACCAACCTGAAGGCCACCCTATCACTGAACGGCGACGGGCAAGCGAGTCAGAGCGTGCCGTCCCGATGCAGGGCGCCGAGCGTCGGCATCGACGTCGACATGGTGTCGGAATTCGATCCATCGTCGTCGGACAGCGGCGTGGTGTCGAGGTGCGCCGTCGTGAAGCCCTTGAAGCTTCGTCTGTGCCAGCCGATCTTCGGTCGTAAGAACGTGGACAAGGCGAAGAGGGAGCACGGCGACGCCGGTCGTCATTCCGCGAAGGAGGACGCTATCGTCGAGGTGAAGTGCACGAGGCCGCGGGATCCCGAGAGGGAGAAGAGGAGATTGGCGAGGAAGAAGGAGAAGAGGGCCACCCTGATATTAGGCTTCATAATGGGCAGCTTCATCGCCTGCTGGTTACCCTTTTTCCTCCTCTACATCGTCAAGCCCTTGTTCCCGACGATCGAGATACCCTCGCAGGCCTTCGTGATCGCCTTCTGGCTCGGCTACATGAACTCTGCCCTCAATCCCTTCATCTACACCGTCTTCAACAAGGACTTTCGACGCGCATTCCGTAGGATATTGTTCAAATGAGCGTAACCCCCGTCGCCGTCGGGACGTTCCTCGAGTTGCCCCCGAAACCGATGAGTAGGGCGAACTTTGGGTGAAATCCTTCTTCTCGCGTCGCGTCGTCTTCGAGTTGGAATCCGGGTAGGGATCCCCGGTTTGGGAAGATCCTGGGAATGGTTGGGGGATATATCCGAGCCGGTACGAGAGACACAGGAGAACGAACGGTACAGAATTACGCTTAGATGTTAGAGAAAGAGAGATAGAGAGAGAGAGAGAGAGAGAAAATGCACCCGACATTCCTCTTCATTTACGACCTCGATTACCCAGAAGAATCTCCAGCTTTCGGAACGTAGGACGGATACGCGCGTCGCGGTACGGGGCAAACGGAAGATTGCCGATATATTCTGACGATAGTCGTTTAACGTCTCGTACCACGTCTGACGCTACTCGACGACGCGAAGGATACAAGAATTCGCAGAATCTCTTGCCCGGGAAGGGAGAGCGCGCGATTGCCGGGACGACGTGTATTGGTAACGACGGCTGACGGCTCGGTGTGGGAACCAACGAACCTTCGTCAGGCCGGGAGTAACTTGCCCGAAGCTTCTCATAATTGTTCGAAGGAGGAGCCAGCCGGTGTAACGGAGGGTTCAAAGGAGAAACCACCCGACCAAACTACGTGGGGGTTGAAATCCGACGCTCGCGTTCGTCCAGAGCGGTCATGAATCCTCGATGAGACTCCGAAGGCGATGGCGTGTCGCGAACCATCGTCGTTCCGCCTCGGCGACAGCTGACGGTTCTCGCTGTATCGGCTACACAACTTCTGCCCGGGTTGTCGATTCAAGACGACATCGTCGGGACGGACGGAAACGCGGGGAAACCTCTTGAGACGAAGATCAACCTCGAGTCCATCCCCTTGAAACGCGGATTTCGTGGGAAGGAAGGAGGGAGAAAGAGAAAGAGAGAGAGTGAGAGGGACAACGACAGGGACTCGAGGATAATAGCTCTTGAATATCGAGCAAAGGGAATGCGGAAGGTGTGTGTCGTCCGCGCTTACGTGGCTTACGTCCCTGGGGGCCAAGTTCGAAGAGAATCGTCTAAGGATTATTCGCCCGAGAGGATCATCGCGGTTCGGATTATTCGTATTATCTTGTATTCGACGAAATCGCGCGCCCCACCGCGTTGCATCGCGAAGAAACACGGAGATTGGATGTTCCTCCTCGGAACGCTCGTATCTTCAACCCTTCGCCACCCCCCCATAACCCCCCCCCCAGCCCCTGAAAAGAGAAGAAATGGAAGAGGAGAGTACCCGCGGCATTCTTCCTTCTCGAGTTCCTTGGATAGATGGTAAAACAAAACAAAATATATATATATACATAAAACGTGTCGATTGTAGTTTTAAAATAAAGCGACAATCCAACTACATCGATGTATGCGCGTGAATGTAGATACATCTGTATATCCTGTATAGTAATGCGTGTGTGTACGCGACGTGCACGATGTTGTCTATTGTGTATATCATTGTACGCGGGGGGTATGATATATCGTACGGTAAAGGCGTATACACGCGTACATCGTGGTACGTTCGGTGGAAGGGCGAGAGATTCAAGAAGGGAGAGCGAAAGAAAGATAATCGTCCTAACGGTGGCGTTGCGATGGTAATAGCGAGGACGAAGAAAATAATTGTGTTTCCTATTAAATAGGTACATCCTTATCATAGAATCGAGAACACCGTTAATCGTCTGACGTTTTAATTACGGATTTTCAATGCTACGATTTACATAAACAAAAACACGCGACGTACGAATGATCGTTTAATTAATAGTTACACGTGGGATTACAAGATCGATGGGATTTATTGAGAGTATCTCGAATATTAATAAGACAGATCGATCGTTCGATTAGGTTCAAAAGTTTTCGTACGCTTCGGAACGTCGATCCGCCATGTAACTCTTCGCGATTCGAGAGGCGTGGAAATTCCACGTTCGAATTGTTTACTTCCTTTCGCAATTTTGCCACGTTTGATTCGCGCTGGGGGGGGGGGGGGGGAGTTCTCGTTCGAACGATTACCGCGTTTTAATATTTTCGAGTTTCCCCATTTTCATTTTCTGCGTACCAGCCATTTGAAATTCCAACGTATCCCGCGTTACGCTCGTTTTTGTCGGCTCGAAACAAAGATCGCCAAAACATCGCTCATGAATCGAAAGCGGAACGATTTTGAAAAACAATTTCCCCGGTACCGTTTCGGCACGCTCGCGCGTTCAATTTGCTCTATCGATTTTTCAGATTAAAAAGTTGATCCTTCTGGTTCCGACCGAGAGGAGTGAAAAAAAAAAGTATTTCTCCGAATTTCTGTGCCGGTGCGATCGAAATACGGTACTCTCGTTCGTGAATCAGAGATCGGCAGGCCTCGTACGTTTCACCCGCTTTACGTACCCGTGCGGGTGGGGGGGGGGGGGGGGGGGGGGGGTGGGGTGATTTCGAGAGGCAACGTTTCGCTAATGAATTTCAACGATAGGAGCGTATAAACCGCTCGCGCGAAAGTACAATCGAAAATGTCTCGTCGCGCGTCTCCGAGTAGCTGAGCGAACGGAAATCCCTTTCGACCGATTAACAAATAACGCGCTTTAGATTCCCGTTGGCGAAAATCGCTCGGTACAATTATTCTTTTGAAATTTAAAGGCGGGAAAGGCGCCCCTTCGTCATTAAAACGAGCTACAAAGGAAATCCGGACAATCCACTAATTTCGTCTCTCGCGCTCGCGCTCAACACACAAAACGTGACTTTTGTCAAGATTCACGAGGACATTCCGGACTTCTCAGCTTTTTTGCAATATAGAGGCCGTAACTCGGGAACGAGGCATTTTCGCTGGTAACGTTCCTACGAGGTTCTCTCTCGTCTTAACGAGGGGCTGGGATTCGCTCTCAAATTATTGCCGGCCCTTCCGAGAGAGCACCCCCCCCCCCTCCCTGTGTACTTGTACGCGTACCACGAGCACGCACCCGCTTACGTGACACGCAACGCGGCACAACGATAAATCAATAAAGCGTATGTACGCGCGGCCATGTATACACGCGTGCCGCGCTTTCTCCCTGCTTCTCTCGGCGACCGCAGGACGTGGCGGGTCGTGAACTAGGACAAGGTAGCGTCGGGGGGGTGGGCTTCGAGAACCAATATGGAATTCTCTGATAAGATTGTGGCATTCGTACGATGGATTATTAGCATAGCCGAGATCGATAGAGCGCGCCTCTTCCAGCCACGTTCTTGCTTCTGTTTCTTTTCTCTTGTTGCCCCCAAAAGATTTCGAGGGCGATCGATCGTACGGACGAAAGGGTTGACGCACTCCCGACGATTATTTTGCCACGGGAAAGTGGGTGGGTGCGTTTGTTCGATTAATCGTTGAATTACTTTGCATTGAAAATTGAGTAAGCTACGCGGGGGGATGAGAGGCGAGAAATTATATTGTTATCTATTAAATCTTAATGCGAAAAATTGGAGAGAAACGCGTTCCATAAATTGTTATTTTTTGTATACATTTTTTATTTCGTTTACTTTTCAATGGGATCGGATAGAGCGATGGTCGGGGAATTTCGGAATTTTGATCGTTCGAGGTATTACAGTGCACAGTTTGTTAGGTGAATTTTTGTATTATACGGTAGACCGGATTCCTGTGAATCGATCGTGCTCGATATAAAAGGATCCGAGATGCTTTCGCGAGATATTATGCTCCGAGATACGCGACCGAGGTAGGTGGATGGATGTAACGTAGCGGAATTTGCGTTCTTACCGCGAGGCTTAATATACGCGATATTTTATGCGATCAAATATCGATACGGGCCTTTCATTTTCTTCCCGTCGTCCGATACGTAACCCGCTACCCCCTTGCGCCGATCTATGGATCTCGGTTATGAAATCCCGCTTTGCCGTTACGATCACCGTTCGCGGGGCTATCGATCGTCGGGCCGGAGAGACAGAGAGAAATCCCGGCGTGCTTTTTTTTTCTCCGAAGATTTAGGGATATTCGATTTCGCCGCGGAAACTCGCGTCGCTCTATCAAGGAGAGGAACGGGAGGATCGAAGTAATCGAAAAAGATTGTACGTTGAGAAACGATCGTGGATTCGAGACAGGGCAATAGGAAGGAAAAAGAACCGTCGAGCATCGTTCCCGCCGATAGTTTCGGAATTAACGAACCGATTAAAAATGATGAGAGAAAGAGAGGCAGAGAGAGGGAGAGAGATCTGGGGCGAGCTCGACTTTCGTATAAACGTATATCTCGTAAGATAAAGTAAGCGAACTCGTAATAATGTAGGGCAAACAAAAAAAAAGCGAGTAAATAAGGGAAGAAATACCGCGAATCCATAAAGTGCAAACGTACTATTATCACACTTACGATCATTTATCATCATTACCGTTAATACGTGTACCCGCCGATCGCCTTAGGCGCGGCGAAAAGAATTTTTGCAAACCAAATTTTTCGAAAAATCTCTCTGTGTGTCAGTACCTAATTACCTACCCATTACGTACACGATGTTACTTAAACGATAAGCATAAGACGGAAGAAATTACCAGGATTAGATGGAATAATCGTGCTGGTATCGTAACGACTTTCGAGGGACGACGCCGATGCGCGCGCCGCGCCGTCTTTTACCTATAACACCGTTACGATCGTTATAATAAATATTACGCTCATACCGTCTAAACCTAAGCGAACTGCGACGCGTTGGTCACTGATGAATTACTATAAATACGACTACACACGATACTTTGTATTTATACGCATTGTACACAGATATGTATATTATTACTGTTATTAACATTACTCTTATTATTATTATTACAGATTACCATTATTCTTATTATCGTCATTGTTATTATTATCATCGATCGTTCTTGTATTACATTAATCGATGTCGCCGTAGAGATCCAACCATCGATCTTATACTATTATTTCGATTTGTCGAGCGGTGCTACCCTCTCCTCCGTGAGAAACAAAAAAAAAAAAGAAAATATATACCCGGAGATGCGCGAGATCGTCCGTTGCATCCACTTTCGCGTACCCTATCCGCGCTGTTCCCTTATCGACGTCTCGCGAGAAGAAAAGATAAATATCGTTCGCGAGCGAGCAGAGTGTCTCGGGTACGAATAAATCGGCGACGACAACGAGAAACGAACGAGGACAATACGAATATATTTCATTACCTTCGAACGAAGCTTTCCGCGAATACAATCGCCCTCCTTAACGTTTTTAACGACCATTCCTGCGCAATTTATGCACCCCGCGTAAAACGCTTTTGTCGTCGGCGTCGTCTTCGTGCAAACGATGTCGCGAACTCCCGCGATTCACCCTTCGCCGTTTTGGCACGTATTTTCCAAATTTCCCGAGCAAATTAATCGTCGCCGTTTCGCGGTGTTATTCCGGCAGTTAAGCGGCCAGGATTCGCGGCTGGTAGAACTCTCTCCAGGAGGCCTCGAATCACTGGCCAGAAAATTTATCTCGCTATCGTTGTCACTGCCGCACGTTTATTCGCGTTACGTTCAACCTGCGCACCGTGACCGCTGAAACTCGGTACGGGCACGAGCGTATCGAGAAGGGTGACTCGAGGGTGCTCGCGAGAATAATTCGCCACTCACGACCCTCGCCACGGAACCTTTCCATCGGCATTGTTTTGATAGGTACGTAGCTCGTCCGTTTATAGATTCAAACTATAATATTTCTCGTTCGTTGATCGTACGGTGTATGTACAGGCTGTTCCATAAATGGCGGTATTCCGTCGAAGGTGCGATACTTGAGATAATTCCAGACAAATGTTTCCTGATTAGAAGTATCTCGAGTGGCTTCGTTAACGAGATATGAAGGAAAATCGGGAGCCAATCGGAGAGCGACGCGATAGCCAGCGGCGGTAGCTATTGGGCCGCGTTTAAACGCGTTCACCCGATGACCAATCACCGGCGCTACCGGCTACCGCGCTGTTCTCCGATCGGCCGACGTTTTCGGTTAATATCTCGTTACCCAGAGCGCGGCTAATGTTTTCGATGAGGAACAATCTGTTTGGAATTATCTCAGATATCGTACCTTCAAGCGAGTACCACCATTTATGGGACAGCCTGTATATATATATATATATATATTTTTTTTTCTTTTTGAAGTAACAACCGTAATCCATAAATTTCCTAACGTCACGGTAATTCGAATTCGCGGAAGCGGACGTGCAATTTTCATTCGCAATTTAATACAAGTTTGAGTATGACCAATGCTCGTTACGGCGAGGTTGTTCGCGCGTCAATGTGAAGATTTATGTTCGCATCGATGCCGATTTATCCGGAACCGATGGATTTCGGGGCCGACGGAATTACGGTGGGATACGTTTGCACATTATATCCCGACGATCTCGCGCGGAGCACCGCGAAACGAACTCTATCGATAATATTGGAGCAATGAAATCACTGTGATATCACTAAAACGCTTTCAAGGTGTGTGTTGGGATTGACAATGATGCTGCGCCCGCGGGGCTGGCGCAGTGAAATTTAAAGTACCGACGGGGGCAGGAAATAATATGGGAGAGAGAGAATGAGAAGATTTATGGTATTGATTATCGTAAATTATTGTAAATCATATTATATTGTATATAAGCATACATATATTATATATTATATATATGTATATATATATATTATATATATATATATATATTACAAACTTGTATTATTAATCGAAAGAATCTATGTACGTACGTATGTATTGTACACGAGAATATGTTCCGTACATACGTATACAGAATATCACTATTACGATGAACATTATATATGTATATCACTAAAGACTACTGTCGTCGTATTACGATTAATACCGTCATTGTTAGTATTCATTATTATCGATGCAAAAAAGTCCTATTGTCTAATAGCGTTGATTGTCTGTTATAGAGGATGAGAGTGCAGGCGCAAGAAAACGAGGGCGTACATAGCTAATGCATACTATTTACGTGAGGCGTTTTAGTGTACATAGAAAACCAAAAAAAAAAAAAGAGAGAGAAAATAAGAAATCCATCTGGGAGGACGAAATCCCTTTTCTTCGTCCTCGGTTTTACGAATCGAGCCGATTCGCGTTTCTCTATTGTTTCCTCGCGATCAAATTCGACGGAGGATCGGCTCTGGCTCGTTCGACTTCCGGCGTAGGGTTTTAGACGTAAGTAAGGGTTTCCGATTTAACAGATCGATGAAAAGCAAAAAAATTATAATAGTCTATTTACTGAGAATTCTCTAGAGACAATAGCGATTCACGCGTAACGAGGCGTAAACTTTGTCACACGGCGAAACGCAGGAAAGCCGATAATTGCGACGCGAAACATTTGTAATCGACGTTAAGGTCCGTTAATAGGACGCAAGATGAGTCGTTCCATTGTCGTCTAAGTCTAGATTCGTTGTCAATGAAGATCATTCGCGCGAGGAAAATTGAGATTCCCATCGTTGACCTCGCAATACCGCGCGCTTCCCGCGATCTCGTTTGATATTCGGCGATACGACGCGACGCGTCGTGCTCTATGAACAGACCTTAAGAGCAAAACGTCGGTCCGAAAATAATCGTAAATTATGTCGGGAGGAAGAGATTCGTTCGAAGCGGGGAATGAAATTTCACGAATCTCGCGTCGTCCCTCCACTTTTCGATTAAGGATTTAACGGTCACGCGATCGCACGGCTTCCACGCAAGATTTATCGATTATTTTTGGCCCACTTTCACGCGTCTCGAGGACGGATTAAATTTTGCGATCTAGGCTCGTACCGCGATCCTAGATCGACGGACGCGGACGACGCATTCGTCACGATCGATCGCCATCGAGGAGCGACGATAACGACCGTGTACCTACTAACTAATTTTCAAAATGCTTGAACAATCAGACGAAAGAAGAAAAAAAAAAAGAAATAGTCTTACGGAACGAAGACGTTTGTCCGTGAATCTCTCGTTATACCCTTTGACCTTTTTGCTTAAAGCGCGACGAGTGCGCGTCGCTTGGGAATACGCGCAATGGAGTACCTCGTCACGATTTTTCTGTAAACTATCACGGATTTCCCGTAATTACGGCACAGGTCGCGTTATAGTATAGAGAGCGAGGTACTCACCGTTCCAATTTAATCTCCTCGTCGTCGTTAAAGATTACACGCGTCCGAGGAAATCGCTATCGATCAAAACTCCCCGAATACGAATCGCGCTGTGCTACGAATCACTCCGTTTCCTCGCACTTCCTATCAGCGTGTCCCTCGTTTCTATTTTACGTACACTTAACGAAAGTAGCTCTGTATGTCGTTTAAACACCGCTTTCGAGCACTGCGTCAGGATGTATGCGTTGAACCTGAACGAAGAAAATCGTTGAACCGTTTCGTCTCTGATTTCGAAACACGCGTCTCCTGCGGTAAACGAACCCGATGGAATCTTTTCTCTCGTCTTTCCTTGATTCCTCTGTCAACGCGTAGATTCTGCACGGTAATCATGCGAGAATAAAAGCAGCAATAACGATGATCGCCCATTTGTACAGCCAAACGTCATCAAGACCAAATAAATTCAGCCCGCGAAGCGTGGCACGGAGTCCGCGCGAGCGTCTCTTCGTTGCCGTAATTTCTGTAGAAAATTGCCTCGCGTCACACTTCGCCGCCGCGTAAATCCGTGCGAAGCCGCGCCAAAGATCCCGTTATCGATGATACAATAACGTTTTTCGCCGATCGATGATTTTTTCGAACAGTAGACCGAACCGCTCGCCATCGAACGGCGCTCGATACAAATCGCACGGATTCAAGGAAACGCGTGCGACCACGCGTGAGATGGTGGTACACGGTATATAACCCCCGAGGCGCAAGGGTCTCGTGTAACGCAAAACAATACAAACGATTCGTTTCCGGTACAGTGAAAGCGCGCAATCTCGACGGGCGCAGAATTCGTTTTACGTCAAGTTTAATCTATAAAAGTCTTCCATTCCTTCCTCGACGTGTATTCGTCTGTGTATTCGGCTGATTGGTTACGAACGTTGGACGTTCATCGATGCGTGATAAATAAAGCGAGGAAATAAGAGAGCCAGATTGTTCTAGATGCTTTCTCGGGATATTGAAGAGTGAGAGAGAGAGAGAGGGAGAGGGGAAGGGAGAGAAAGAAGTGGATAATGTTCGCAAAACGATATGTCAGGAATAAGTCATTTTGGTAACACAAATTTATTTTTCTAAACACAGTCCGACCTGGCTTTTTGCAAAAGCATTCTCGTACCTCGATACGTTCGTCGTGTATTCGTTGTTCTTTTGTTTTCCAAACGTTTTCACGGACCGACTAGACGGTACCCGGCGGTAGAAAAAAAAAAAAACCAAAGCAGATTTTAGCGCTTGATTAAATGCGCCTCGCTTAAAACGTTCCGGACGAAAAATAATCCGTGAGCGTTTGCGTCGAATCGTCGCGAATCATTTATAAAGGGAATGAATTTCCGATTGCACTTTCCCCGAGGAGATAAATAACGATGGAAAGAATAAAAGGAATTCTCTGTTCGATCGAGGAGTCTCGACTGATTTTCCCGTCGGGTAGTAAAGTTATTTGTCGTACGTTTGCTCTTGCCGAGGAAACTTTTAGAACCGAGTGCCATCAAACTTCTGTTTTGTGTCAACGAAAAATTAACGAAATACCGGGGAGTGGCAATAACGCGTTAAACTACTCCCTGGGAAAATTAATTTCATTACACTCTCCGCGCTTTATTCCTGATTTTTCTTTGTAATTCTCAACGATCTACGAAGAACGGGAACTTTATGAATTCGCTTCTCGTCCCGCGTACCAGTTCCCGGTCTCGTAAGAACGGCCGATAAGTTTTTGCAATTACATTTTCCCACCCTCGAGTACGACGAGAGAAGGTACTTTGAATATTTCATAGAAAAACTCAACTTGTTGCGTCGGAGGCATTCTCCGGATGCCGATGCAATCCACTAGTTCATGGAATAAAATTAACGCGTTAAAATTTAATTACGCGGGTACGCGGTAGATGGTTCAATTTCACGAAACAAACGCCTGTCCAAAAAATCGTTCGGTATCCGAAATACTTTACGAGCGTTCCCCTAACGCTGCTCGATTTCGTCAGTTTCGTCGATCGGCGCCTGCGAAAAAGAACAAAATCAAAATCGTAGCGTCGAGTGCCAGGAGTTCGTTCACGGTCAAAAGAGTCGCCCGGGCCACTGTTATCTCCTGGTTAACAGCGTACGCCGGGAAAGGCAGGGAAACGAAGGGTGGGAAAAGGGGGGGGGGGGGGGGGTTGGCGGAGTAAGAAAAAGGAGACGAGCACGGGGCGTCTCTCGAGTGGTACGGTGATTTTACTCGTCTCCATCGGCCAAGGTGGAAATATCGTGCTCGGGGGCGCGTCGAGGGTTTCGGTGACGCGGTGAATCTCTCGTGTGTCGTCGGCGCCTCTAAACGCGTTTAGAGAGGAAAGGAGGGTGTAGGGGGCGGAGAGGGGGAGGGGTGGGAGGGGGAGACGTACATACGTAAGCAGCGACGGCGGTCATCTCGGGGAAAGTGAAAGAGGGTAGAAGAACGACGAGGGTCGACGAATCGAAAAATCGTGGCACGTAGTCCCGCAACGACGATATTATCTTTTTCTCTTGTTTCTGTAGTAGAACAAGCCGTGCGCGCTCGGACGACGTTCCAGTCGTGCGCGTGAGTTTTGATGGTGGAAAAATCGTTGAACGGATGAATTACAACTCCGTCGATCGACGAAAACTTAACATAACGATTGCAATGAGTTCACGGTTATTACCATTATCATCGGCGATGTACGTATTATAATCATTTATTCGAGACCGTTGAATAATAAGGAGGGGGATGAGAGAGGGAGAGAGCGATCGGGACGCTGAAAGAAAAAAAAAGGAGAAAATTGATTCCTCCCCGAAGATAGCCCGAGGCGACGGGTACTCCGCCGATCGCGAGACGCTTTCTCGTTGACGCGTGTATTATAAATATGGGAAGTGAGGTGAATGAGTGTGTGCGTGTGAGAGAGAGAGAGAGCGAGAGAGGGAAGAAGATGAAGGGTTGAGAGGGAGAAAAGTAACTCGATGCTTTGGGTGAGAGAAGTACAGAGATAATAACGTTAGGAAACATAACGAGATCACGCGGGAGTAACCGAGCAGCTTTAATGATCTACGTTCGCCGTACCGTTGCGCTCGAAATGCCTGTTTTTACAGCGAGTCAGAATCGATCCTTCGATCGATCCCGATCGTTGCGTCGACAGGATCGAGATCGAACGATCGATCGTTCACGGGCGACAATGTAACGGGGGTCAAGGAATACGAGTACTACGATGTATACTGACATTAAACAAAAGAAACTATCAGTACATTACGACTTTGTTTTATAAAAGAGTGACGAAAAAACGAATGTACCGTGTTTTGTGCTTTCCACTATTTCCCGTATTCCCCTCTACCCCCTCTAACGCAATTTTGTAGAATAGAACCATCTACGATTTCAGGGTATCGGGATTAGAAACAAGAAAGCAATCGGCAGCGTGCGAACCAGGTAGGTATAAATCTATTACTCGACGAACTATTAAAAATTATTTTCGCCCGACAATAGTGTCGAGACGAAAGAGTCTGGATCGTTAATCCACTCCTCTAATACGAATATTAAATTTAATACCCGCGGATTTATAAAAGCTTAGACAAAGCTCCTTACGGTAAATAACTTATAACGGAGTTCCGAACTGGCTGAACTCTGAAAGTCCGATAATTTCGCGCAACGAATTTCCGTCGCAAAACCCTCGAAGTATCGACGCAAAGTTTTCAACAGGAGTACGACAAAGTCGTTAACGACAGTTTCGTATAAACGATCGTCAGATCCGGGGAGGTTAATGAAAGCGTCGACTTATCGCCAACCTCCCCCCCCCCTCCCCCCGTTCCAAACAAAGATAAACATGTACCTGTCGTAAATACGTTGGTCGTTGGTGCTTGGCAAATATGAACGTAAATACGTCGAGTGCATGGTAACGCGATACCGTCCACGCGTGTGCGTGGTAGTGTCCACATACAGGGAATTCGGAATATCGAACGGCAAGAGTGTTGGAAAGGCAAAGATACTCTCCGATCGTTGGCGTGAATCCACTCCGGGATAGAATTCAATTCCACACTTCGATTTCCCTGGACCCATTGTGTCGATAGTGGCCCGGACCGATTTCTACGGCGTAAGCGAGCATCAATCCGATTGGTTTCGAAATGAGTTTCGCCTTAGCCCCATCTATCGCGGTATCTGTACGCGGCATGCGAACTTTGAGAATGGTCAGCGCGCGTATTCCTTAAGCTCGTTGAAACACGCGAGAGGGGAATTTTCGGTCGGCACGAGAATCGTTCGAATCGGTTTGTCGTTTCGATACAGAAGCGATCGAGAGATACCGTGTACGGGAAAGAAAATTACCAACGCGGCACTGTTTTAATTTCGATTTGGCGCAATGGCCGGCGAACTGTGCGTTTCGCTTTTCAATAGCGCGCGGGGAATGCTTTACGTTAGTCGTGAAAATATTTTTCCTCTCGCGTCGCACGGTATAACGGATTTCACAATGGGAAACCTAATAGACACGTGACAGTTCACGCGTAGGAATGGTCGGTCGATGCGGTATACGTACTGTCACTCCAGGGTATAATGATTCTGATCGTGAAAGCCGAAGCTTCGAAACCCATGGTATTCGCTTCCGATTGGTTTACCTGCTTTGCTACGTGCGCTATGGAAATTCAATGCGATATAAACTGGAACGCATAGATACATTTCGAATTAGAGGAGTGAGAGAGAGAGAGAGAGAGAGAGAGAGAGGGGGAGAGAGGCCGAGAGAGCAATCGAGTTAGACACAGAGATGATGAAAGGGATACCTTCGGCATCAGGTTTGTAATCGGTATTGATCCACGACTGTTAACGACAACGCAAAAAGAGACTTTCCTGACGAATTGGAAATCGCGTGCGAAATGGGTCGAGAATAATCGATTAAAACTTCAAAGGTGGAAAGGGTGAAACTGCCGAGTACCTTGGAAAATTGTATCTTAAATTTAATTCCAATCAACGTCACGAATTTCGAAGCGTTTACAATCAATGTCCATTGAAGTCTGAAATTGCGAAAGAGAAATACGCGAATTACGAGATACGCCCCTCCCTCCAGGTAGAAATTTCGAGTCTGCTTTGACGGCTGGTAAGCGGATCGAATTAAACCACACTTACATACGTCGGACGCGTTCTTTGATGCGTTCGTTCGACGGTGGCCAGGAGCGGGGGGGGTAGGAATTTTTAGTTGTTGGATTAGTCGGAGGGAGAACCGGTAGAATACTAATCGTCGAAGAACGCGGATTGGAATTCCGGATGAATGTGAATTCCAATGTGCAAATGAGATCCAATGCGGGGATCCTAACGTGTTATTGGGAAAAGATTCTAGCGACGTACGATCGAGGGAATCCCGTTTGACGGTCGATGGCTCGAAAGAAGAAAGAATTGGCTGTTGCAATTAAGATAAGGGAGAGAGGTAAGAGGGGGGGGGGGACGAGCGGATGTAGGGTATAAAAGAGAGAAAAGGAAACGGTATTTCTCGGAAAAGAAATGAATCTTTTAACGACCGGGAAAGCCAAACTCTAGTCAACGTTGCCGACGAAGAAAACAAGAGGATATGGATTCGGAAGTGTATCTGGAGTAAAGATATAAAAAGTTCTCGGTATAACTGATTCCGACTTGAGGGAAAAACTAATCGACGCAGCGCTAATTAATTAAGAACAGTATTCGAATCGTCCGACGAGCGTCGACGCCGACACGCAAATGAATTTCACGGGTCAGCCTCGCCGGGAGTGAAAACTTTTTCCGAACTCTGTTATTCGAAAAGAGCACCGAGAGGAGTTTTTTTTCCCCCCGGAGGAAGGAAAAAAAAACAGAAAAAGAGAAAAGAAATCCGGGGACGGGTAAAGTCGGAGCGAGGAGAAACGAAAATGAGAGAAAGCGGAAGGGGGGGGGGGGGGTGGGGGGAGGGGGACGAGTATGAAAAGAGGAAACGACTGTTGCAAAAAGAATGCCGACACTTGGGAAGAGGAATGAAAGAAGCCGAACGTATCGCGCGAGGTGAGGATATGGAATGTTTGCAAAGTAAATTTGGTCGAGGACGGAAGAAGAGGACAACTCGATTTCGAGTTTTAATCCAATCCCCTCGTCTCTCGGGCCGCCCCTCGCCCTCTCAATTCCACCCCACCGACGTCCACACCCGCTAACCCCGCATCGACCACCCCAGTCTTTCCTCGTTGATACGGTGCACCCACCCCAATACGGTCAACCTTTCTGTCTTTCCCATTCTCTCCATTTTCGCCCACCATCTCCGCCCATCGCCGTTCCCGTCTTCTCGCGTCCGTATTCCTGACCAACTGCAAAATCCGTATCGCGTGGAAACTGACTTCTCCCTTCCGCGACCATAACTCCGGGGCTAGTTTTTCCTAGTCCCTGTTCGTCCGGGCGCCGTGCAAACACGGTTATGCAACCGCAAACAGGTGCGCGCTGCGAGGATGGTCATCCGGACTATTCTGCTTGTGGATTTTCCGGATCAGGAGGGCCGGAGAGCAAAACGAAGTTTCTCGGGTCGACCCGATCGGGATGTATATTGCGACGCTGGGAAAGTTTTCCTCGGTCTACCTGACAGGTGAATCTTTGAATAAATGGAGAGAGCGAGAGAGAGAGAGAGAGAGGGGGAGGGCTGGTTGTAAATGTAGTTAAACGGAAAGGGTGTTGGAGAGTTATATATCGAGAATGAAACGCGGAGGTTAAGTGGAAAGCTATTGGGAAAAATGGGTAAAGAGAATGCATGGGATTTGCACGGAAATGCAGGGAAATGGAAAACTTGGTTCGAATGCTCGATCCTTCGAGCGGCGAGGATGAACGGTACGATTAAAAGGGTAGGATAACGAAAGGTAAGAGATAGGTATTAGAACGCGAAGCGGGAAAGCTTTTGCCCGAACTTCATTACCGCGTCCGCGTAATATCGTTATTGAAAAAAGAAAGATATGAAAGTAATATTGGGGGCGTTTAAAAGCCGAACAATTCGGAAAGTAATATCCTAAATGCGAAGGAACAACAAAACTGTGTATCATCTTTCGGCATGCCTTAGCGTAACGTGTCGTTTCTACATTAATATAATTGCTATGAAAAATTTGTGGGGTGGTTCCGAACACGCAATTTAGGAAAATGTGATCCGACGCGGGCCTTTTTTACCACGTTTCGTCGACGAACGAATGCGAGGAAGAGAGAGACAGAGTGAGAGAGGGGGGAGAGAGAGGGTGAGTGAGAGGGGGAGGGGGAGGGAGAGAGAGCAGGCCTGTTTACGCGTGATTGGATAAAAGAAAGGAATTATTCATGACGGCCTGATGGGTTATTTCTGACGCGCGGCCTCGTTAAAATGACGTATCTCGTTATCCGGCACGGTGCGTGGAGGAACTGTGAAAATGCGCGGAATAGGAAGAGTGTATTTACGTCGCGCGTAATAAATCAATCAGTCGTTTTGAAGTATGATTACGCCGGGCACTCACGCATCGCGGTATTACTTATCGATCTTCCCTACCGTTCCCACGTCAACTGTTCCATCTTGAAATTGGGGACGAAACATTTTATGCTCGAATGGTATCCCGCGTTATTATTTGATACTTCTTTTAGTAGCGTTAGACCCGCGATGAAGCGCGAAGTAGAAATATCAAGTTTCGTTCCCGTATAATGACGCTCATCATTTTTTTTTACGCGGCGCGCGTCATTATCTAGCTACTTCTTTTTTAATCTCGAAAAGTATACTTTTTAGGGCTAACGCAGCTATTATTGGTTGCTTTCCATAGCACTATCCTAATCTGTTTTTAAAATGAACATTGGACGAAATTTATCTCTGAAACGTTTCGTTCTAATCGGTGATCCTGTTTTGTCAGCGTTTGAAGGGCTTTGCCGTATAACGAGATAAGGGCCACCGGGCGTACCTTTCTGGAGCGAGATGTCGTGGCCCTCTACGCGTAATTACCGAGCTGTTGCACTTGCCACGAGTTTCGATTACTACTTCCCATCTATTAACCGACCTATAAATTCCTTGAAGAATGAGATTAACTTCAACGGATCGAAGCGCCTTGGAAACGCAGGTTCGTGGAAGTTTTAGGAATATATGGGACAACCGGATATACGTGCGCGAGCGTGTGTGCGTAACTCCGGTGAAAGATTATTACATCCGTAAAGGGTAAGTTTATATATAATTACATGAAGGCGGGTCTTGGGGTTACGCGCGTTTCACCTCCCAGCGTGCACCTACGTTCTCATGACTCCGTTATAACCCTTTATCGAACGAGTTAGTATGATTAGGAAGCTTAATTAGTGACAGTTTTCGACCCAGTCCCCAAAGATTCGAGCTTCCATTACTACCAACGATACTGAACTTGCCAATTTTCCTCCTAACTTACTTATTAACCGCGTTAACTATTGCACGGTACGATTTCCTTTCCTTAACCCCTTGGCATTTCAAATAAAGCGTATTTCGGTGCGACTGAAAAATACTGTTTAATTTGGCTGGAGGGATCAGTAATCTGAACTCGTGGAATTCGAGTAATCGGTTCGAATCATTTCGTACTTGACGATTTCTATTCCAAACGATGCAGATTTAATTACAAGTTACTCGAGATTAATCAAAGAAACGCGAAACGGTGTAAACGACACCGTTAAGATTTTCCGACGTTAACTCAGCGTTTCTCAGTTTTCCATCAAATTGAAATCCATAGTTTAGTAGGCCAGTGGCGTAGCGCCCCTCGTAGTAACTTCGGGAACGAAGAGACCCCCTAATACGCAACTATATGGAAATCTTGATGTCGTGGCTTTCGGTTACGGTCGTAAAAAGAAAGATTAAAGACTGCTGCGTCTGGGGCCGACGTAATAAAACTTGTCCCTGGTCGATCGTGGTCACCTACGCTCGAGAACTCGTACAGCGTAAGCGTACGTTGGATTTAGATCAATAACGAATACGTCATCGCGCCATTTTCCCCCGGCGGTTTTTCCTGAATATTCCTACGGCGACGGAATACAAAATACGTCGGACCGACGTCGATCTAAATAAAAATAACTCACTCGAGTACGCGTTGCGTAAAGAAAAAGTACAAGAACGTCCTACGCGTAGGTAATGCACAACGGGTGGTTGTACAAAAACTGGACTGCAGAGTTTTAACAACCGATGTTTTAGTTTATTTCTCGATATAATATACAAATATTAATACTCGTGGGATTCAAACGGTGCGAGTTTAGATTTAAGACTTTGCACATGCTGATAGTTTGAGATTCGAGGATACTCTGACGAAGAAGAGGTGCGTTAGATTTAAGAAAAACTATTATCTGTCGAAAACGACGTGGGAGGGATGGCGAATAAGATGTTATTGGTGGAAAGTAAAAGATCAGAAGGACTTGGAATTTGGACGACGAACTACCTGATAAGGAGAGACGTATGGGGGTAAGTATTCATTCAGGGTCCGAGACGACTACAGCGCTGTACAAAACATTTACTATACTAATCCCATGACTAACTTACGATTAGAAAAAGGAGGAAAACAGGTTCAGTACACTTCATACGAATCCGTTGAGGCTTTCCCCATGAAATAATTCCTTTCCTCTTACCGAAGCTCTTTCCGTTGCACCTGTCCCGAACGGCTCGTGAGTAGCGAAGTTTTCCCGCCGTCGATTCGATTATATATTCATCTATAATAATTAAAAGTTTGCGGCACGGAATTAAGTCGATGTAAATCATTTACGTCACGGGAGATGGCACGAATTCACTTGCCGGTACTCCTTCGATCGATACCCAGTATCCAGGTGTTTGAGGTGTACACCGCGTTTAGCGATTCAGTTTCCAGCAGGGCGTACCCCGTAGGACAAACACGAATCAAGAATTCGGAGAAAAGGGCCCTCGACATTTGACTAATTCGCGGAACTGTCCGACTGACCCGTGGAAGCGCGTAGTCACGCGAGCGGAAAACGCGTGCGTGCGGGAAAACGAAACCGATGCGATACGCGCGTACCGGTAACGATCGCGATCGCGGAAATCGCGTAAGGGAAATCGAAAGAGAGGACTGTTGACGGAACGTGTACGGGAAAACGCGTATGGAAATCGAATACGAGGGACGAGCGCGCGTGGACGAACGTGAAGTCAATGCGAAACACTCACCGGTGATCTTTACGAGAACGGGTATCGTAAAAGCACGCGTGAAATGAACCCGAAGGACGCGCGTGTGCGAGATAAACACGAAGAACGGGCGTGCGAACCGAGTACCGAGGACAGTGTTCGATAAATTGCCAACCATTGAAGATCGTGGAGCCCAGCTGGGGTGCGCGAGGTAAGACCCTCGTAATTTCTTAAATCCTGCCGCCTCGTCGTGCATCGATATTAATGAAATCACCTAGGTATTACGTGATTAATTTTCGACCGATCGCGTGATTTCGCACCGTGTATTTGGCCAATAGCGGTTAGACGCATTTCAATAACGGTGGGGGCAATTATTTACTCCCAGCGGCGTACCGAAAGGTAAAGTAGTCCGCGATGAGTACTTTACCGCGCGCGTTACACCGTTAATCCGCGAATAAATTGTAGCTATAATCGCGTGAACGCGTTTTAGGAATAGAAGACTTAAACGAACAAGGAAAGAAGGGACAAGTTTAACGGAAACTTTCGTAATAACCAAAATGTCGAGTTTGAAAAATTATTTTCACTCGGTCGATCAATTATTTTCTGACGTTTCACGTCGTAATCAGAGCCTAACGGGAATTAAATTAATAAGAACCGGGTATTCTCGCTCACTCGTATTTCACACGCATTATACTCGACGATCGTAAATGCGTTTCGACTTTCACGAACCTTTCGTGGGCAGTAGAAAAGTTCTATTGTAGTGAAATGAAGGTCACAAAATGGTTTTTGATTCGTTTCCTCTTGCGCAGACACTGGAGAGCTTTTATCGAAACGTTATTTTCGGAGCTCCAATAAAAATTATAGAAAAACACTTTTTCCCGCGTAGAACAGTTTCTTTATTTTTTTTGTCTCTCTTTCTTTATTTTTTGTTTGTTTACAAGGTATGTTTCCATTACTTCCCGCGATCCAATACTTCGCTAGGTTTATCGCGTATCCCGCTAACCGTACCATTAGTTAAACTTTCTGACGGTAGACTCGAGGCACCCAAGTTTTCACTTTAAAGCGAATTCTATGTATAGCGATTCGGCATCGGGTACTCGACGAAGAACCTGAGAATGAAACTTTATGTAACGCGTCGGTAGCACGGTTATCCGTGCGAATCTTCCTCAAGATCAACTTCTACCGGTGCGTCCATAGTTGACTATCCGTTTCTTGCTTACGGGCGGAATAATATAACGTCTCCGAGATGATATCGTTCTTAACGATTCTACGTCGATCGACGGAAACGTTAAAAAGCACTTCGCGCTAGTTTAATTCCTCCGTGCGGGAACGTTAAGCCTCGTCCACGCTGAATCAACGACTGATTAACTTCCCGTCGATGTTTCACGGTACCGGAAAAAAAAATCGTCGTTCGTTGTCAAACGTTTCTTCAGATCTCGCACGATTTGACTTTTATTCGGACACCGCTTGGAACTCTCAGCGACGGACGGGCAGCAAAAAGTGTCCCGTCGTCGCTTCGGCGTGGACGGTGCTTTACCCGACACTGATTGAAAACGATTCGACGGATTTAACTCGCTCCGCGGAGAAGTCGTATCAGTTTCGAGTAATTAGATTTCGCGAGGGTTTCGACGTCGAAATCGTAGGAAAAATCAGCTTCTAATCTACTCGTTTTATCGCGAGTCGCTCAACGAGCACGATCCGACGGCGCGAGTATATACACTTGGGAGTAAAATCTAGTAGCTCACAGTTAAATCCGACGGCGTTGGGGGGGGGGGGGGGGTTGGTCTGACGAACGAGACCCGTCGAAGCGATTCTAGATAATCTTTGTGTCGCGCTAACGATTGCCGTGAGCGTAACAAGTTAGATCGGCGGAAAGCTCGGCGCGCACTTTGATTTCAATCTACTCCTCCACTTTACTCTTTCTCCGTTGCTCCCACCCTATCGGCCATCAATTCCTCTCTCATTTTCCGTACTCTGTATGCGCCGGCAGGTACGCTCCTCTCGCGAAGGAATACTTCACGGCCCGTTCATCGCTCATTACGTCGACGATCCTTACGTGTATTATTCTATTAAAACTTAAAACTAGCCGTCCCCGCGGTATAGACGAATGACGGATCGATGACGCGATACGCGATCGAAATTCGAGATCGTCGCGTGGCCGGAAACGACGAAAGAAAATCGCTATGCAGCCGTCTTCTCTGGACCGTCGAAAAACCAGCATAGAAGATTAATCCCTGCTTACGGATAGACCCGAACGATTTATAATACCATCGAGTACGCTGTCGTTTACTAACGGTAGGGACATTATCAATCATTTTTCGCGCCGGATCTTTCGACGCGGAAAAAAAAGTTGTCCATAAAATCCGTCGGTTGTCGCTGCGCGGTAGCAGATAAAATTTCAAATACGTCACCGTCATCGGCGAAAATATCGATAATCCAATTAAGACGAGAACGGTGAGAGCCACGGGTAGTTTCCTGTTTCGCGCGGCATTAACGCCAAAAAGGGGGAACAAGACGGGTGAAAAGAGATGAAAAAGCAATTACGCGATCGAAACAATGACTTTCGCGTTTTCACTTTGGTCGACCGTGGTCCACCTCGGGGTTAAGCTCGGCGGGTAGCGCCGATCGACGATTCGCGATTTATGGACGAGGTCGACTTTTATCAGTTAGCCAGAAGAGCGTGGATCGGTCGCCGAGCAGCGCTGCTATGGGACCCTAGGAAACGTTGGAAATTTGTTCCCGGCGGTAGTTGTTACTCGCACCTGATAGCGATAGAAACCATGGAAACCTTCGGACCTCCAAACTTACGCGTTTCAGACTGGAAATAGTTACGACGGATATGGAATTTCTTGAAGTTCGTCGGTAGATAGTTCCTTCAATTTCGACCTTCGGTTTTCGTTATTATCTCTCGGTCGGACGCGATATAATATTTTTGTCCTCGTAAATTGGAAATCCTTTTCGGAGTCTGTTACGTATACCCGAGGGAGGGAGAGCGGCGATCTCTATTTCGTTATCTTTAAATTTTGATAGATTTTCTTTTCTCGCCGAAGACAGAGATATTTTCTCTGATCCCGTGTATTTTCGCGGTGGCGAAGTTTCTTTTTTTCTTTTTTTTTTGCGACGACGATATCTCTCCGCTGCTTTTTTTTCCTTATTCAATCTATCCCGACTCGGAGTCGAGATTACCGTGCAAATCTTTCTCGCGTAGTTTGCTTATCTTTCTTACTGCGTAACATTAAGAGAATACCGGGATCGATGAAATGCAAATTTACGGGTGTTCAATACGCCCCGGGAGATTTATTCTTCGGGCATTTTTAATTTAAACCTTCGTCCAACTTTGCTTTGTATTTTGTAGAACATTATTTGGCACAATGCTCGAAGTTTATCGCTGTGCAAGAAGCTTCGAAACTTTGAAGCTTTCCCTCCGGCTTACTCCGGTTGACTCAGATTTTTACGGCTATTACCCAGTATACTTTTGTCCTCCTACACGCCGTCGTTGTAAACATACTCGAAAGAAATCCGTAGCATTTTACAAATAATACCGTCCATCGGGGGGGAATAAAAACAGAACTCCGAAAGAATTACCATCGAGATATCAAATCCACTTAAATAGGTTTTCCCCGGCAATTAATAAAGAAATACCATCAATCTAAATCGTGGAAAATATCTTCTCTCACTGGTCTCCCGTTACTTCTATTATCGAATTTCCAAAACAACGGACGCCATGGCATTTTCAGTTTATCGCGCGAAAGAAAGCTTTGAACCTCATCGACCACCGAGCAACATCGGGCTTATTATTATTATCGGACATTTCCCACCTCACGGGTGCTACCCTTATTTCCCGAACTGCACAAAAGTAGCGCTATCCTCTCCTACGTTTATTCGGCTCCTTGGAAAGCGCCTTAACGCGCCTTAGTCTGGGCCAACACCGTGGCGAACCTTTTAATACCCGTTCCACGGTCTTCCCCGGCGCATTCGAGGCCCCGCCAACGCTACGGTGCACCGAAACTGACCGCTTCGCGTGGGTTAAATGCTTTGAAAACTTCACGAATCGCGAGAAAAGGAGAAAAGAAACGCGAAACGTCGCACGGCAATTCGATGGAGACGGTTCGTCCCCGTTTCGTATCGTTGGTGACCGGAAGATGGGCGACGCGCCTTTATATCGCGAAGCGTTTTCATTAAGATAATCGCGAGTGGGCGAAGGAATCTCCCCTCAGCCTCTCCCCCACCGCGTTGAAAATTTCAGCATCTCGGAGAGAAGAGAATTCTCCGTAATAGAAAAATTGGAGGAATTACGAGGACCGGCCGGGTAGGAATTTGTTTCGGTTGGCTGAAGCGGTATATTACATAATGCATGGATAAATAGAAGCAAAAGGCCTGATCGTGCTTTACTCGCGCGAAATGGAAATCCGGTGTAGTTATTTATTTTCGTCGCTCATGCCTCTTCTTTTGCATATCGCCCCGCTTCGCGTGGCCTCTGCGCCCGGCTATCCAACGGTTCTCCACGCTCGCGTTACCTTTTGTACATAACCATCAATATTCCAAGGGAATTGATGGATAAGTTTCAATCCCTCTCGCGCGGGCTATCGGCCAAAGGAGGTTGCGCCAAGAACGATGGCTATGCAAACGCGCGTACGTAACAATGGCGAGGGGGTTTTAAAAGGGAGCGCGGCAAAACGAATAGCTCGCGACGGATTAACGGGGGACCGCCTCCAATTTTCGCCCGCGCAATTTACGATTCCCCGGGCAATTTTGCAAATTGTGCCATTTAATTTGCGCTTATCCTTTCGCGTCTACTGGATATTCCAACGAATCCCGACGCGAGCGTAAGAACGAGTGTAAATGTTCGGTAACATTTTCGTACCCCGTTGATACGTTAACAATAATTCTTCCTTCGTCTTGCTAATTTATCGATTACCTCGTTTCGATACCATCGTTGCGGGGCGTAATCACGTTCGTTTCGTAAGCTCCTCCTTCGCGCTCCGTCTTGCTTTTCACAGGAATTCCGGGGATTGAATTCCAGTCACGAGAATGAATATTCGCACGACTGAGCCCTACGTTCGCGCAAAGGGATCGCGCCCGATTATAAATATAATTTACAATTAGATAATGCTTCTCCCTCGGCGAGACTCCGCCGCTGCGACGGCAATCGCTATTCCCTCTCGCATAATAATCCACGGTCGGTAGCGACGCCGAATTGAATTGCCAGGGAAAGCGATTTTATTCGCAAGCGTATCAATACTGATAAACAAACTGACCCGCAGGGTTTATTAATACCGAGAACAAAGAATGTTTTGAACAGTCAAGTCGTACGTACCGTCGTAAAAAAAGTTACAACGGATCATTATCGTATCGCTCTCCTCGCAAAGTCCAAACGGGGGTTCAAGTGCTCCAAAACGGGGAGTAAAGTTTCATTTAACGAAGTTAGCGAATGGCGTCGAGGGCGCAAGCATTGGCGACGCAAAATACGCCGAGCTATACTACCGAAACCCTCCAAAACTACTCTGTACTTTAATGTCCACATACTCGTTAAACGTTTCTTTGCCGTGATTCGAGGGAAAGTTTCCGCGCGTGAAACAATGTATTTTACGATTCCAGCTTAACCAGATGGGATTGTAACTCGGCACACAATTATAACGTCCCGAGCAACGCGTTCGTCGAGTAATAATACTTATGGCAGAGGGCGTTGCCAATGAATTATCCGAAAGTTAATCCCACGGTTTTACGGTATGCGGGAAAGAGGGGTACACTTTTCCCGTACTGCCGATTCGACCGAAACTCCGGCGAATTTCTTTCACGTACGTCCGCGCTGAAACGTATAGTGTTCGCGGTAATTGCGCGTCAGTCGTATTATCGGTGATTTGCGCGTCTCTGTCGACACGGGTATTAGCGCAAATCGGAGATACGCGGATAGGAAATTCAAACAGTTGCGAGCAGCTAAATGATAAACAGTAAATAGACGAGATTACTGTTTACCGTGCCAATATCAAACGTTGGCAGTTTATGTGCACAGCGTGTACGATCGCGCTACATTTACTAGCGCGGATAACAATTTGTGAATTTCGATACGTTTACGGTTAAGCGGGACGGGATAGCGTCGGGACGATTAGACTACCGGTTTAAAGCGGACAACGCGTCGAGGCGGTTGAAAAAAAAAAGAAAGCAAAAGCAAACGGAAAGGGACGAAAGAAGCGGAGTCATTAGGCCGAGAAAATACGAGGTTGAATGGGTACGGTGGTGGCCGTAAAATTGTGATAAACGACGGAAACGCGGGCGTTACGTCTTCTCGTCAAAACGACGATGAAATTGGGCACTCGGTGGAAAGTGTTTTTACGAGAACGCGTTCCTTCCGGAACTCGACGGTGGGACACATCCTGGCCGTGTACCGTTGGGTATGCCATCGCCGCGACGTCGAATAGGGGTGGTAGGTGGAGGGGCGAGCGGGGGTTGAAGAAATTGTGCCAGGCAAGGCGGATTTATGTCTGGTTTGCGCGGGCCATTCGGGAAATGCATACATTTAACTTAACTACATACACTTCCATTCTCGGGCGTAAGTTATGTTTCCAAGTACGGGAGTAACGGCATTTATCATTGTATCGTGTGTGTACGGGCACCAAAGCGCGCGTTTAAGTTCCTTCATCCCGTCCGGTAAACATATTTTCGTCGTTTTAACCATCGTCGCCATCCGCGCGTTAACGGCTTTACGTCTAGAGCGACAGCGCGGGAATGTAAATACTATCTCTGGAAGCTCGATCGCGATCGATCGCACGGAACTCGGGAGCAGTATTCGATCGAAAGCGGCGAAATCCAAGATTCGACGGCGAGGTGGCTTAACGCGAAGTCGGTATCCGGAAGACTGGATTGTAAAGTTTTGCTACCTAGCGCGTTAAACGTACCGCGAACGAAATAAATGATCGTCCCTCGTTTAAACCACGTGCTCCGCGATCCGCGGCGAAATCCAATTGCGAGTCGCTTGCGCGTAATGGGCCAAGTGGCAAAGCCGATGTCATGGCGGTGGTCTATCGATTAGCATCGGTTTACAGTCACCATTAGATTCGATTACGCAATCGTACGGACGACGAGTAACGTAGGTCGGTGGCATTTGGCGATGGCCAACCTGAAACGCCAACTCGCTCTCGCAGGTTCCAGGTCGTTACGTAGCCGTTCTGTCGTCTAATTAGCCGACGCCACAGCCACCGGTCATTCGATATATGCTAATGCTTCCCACCGTCCACGCGCGGCCCACTTTTCTCGTGGCCTATTTCGCACCCTTCCTACCCCACCCTCTACTACTCGCAAATTTCCCTTCCCGCAGCGCGGCGCGTTTCGCGTCCGTCCGCAAATGGCCTTCGGGGGTTCTCGCGTCGCGTCGCGTCGCCACTACGCTCGAACTTCGATAGACGAAGGCCGAGGCTGTCGATGATGATGGAACGCCTTGGGACTTGACTCGTAAAACGATCGTCGACTCACGCGTACGCGCGATATATTGGCGGTGACGCGGGGTTCTTTTCAAACCTGACTGGCTCGATGGACGTGAAAGTCAGAGATGAGGTTTGAATAATAAGAAGAATAATGGAGTGGCGGAGGGAGGGTAGGGGGGAGGGGAGGGGGTGAGAGAGCGGTTCTTGATCGTATGGATTTTTTCTTTTTTTTTTATTTTTTTTATTGCCTTTTAACGGATCACAAAGCTCTGCCCCCGTCGAGCCTCCCTTTATTTCGACTTTGATCCCCGGCGCTGTTTTATTGGGTCAACGAGGGAATACCATTATTTAACCGATACAGAAGCTCATTTTTTGGTTTCTTTCGTTCGTTCGTTCTTTCTTTCTATTCTTTCCTCTCCCGCAACGCCGTGAAAAGTTGTTACATTTATCTCCCACCGTTCCCTCGCGGTGAAAAGTAACGTTATCGCGTTTCCACGGGTAGTTGCTCCCTAAACTGTATTAATACTCAGGCTTGAGTATCGAAGTTTGATCGCGCCGACTTTTCTCATCCGCCTATTTCACCCCGGGTCGTTTCCTCGTGATCGTTTCGCCGCGATTGCCCGTCGGGACTCGTCGAACGCGCATTAAGCCGCGATAGGTTGTTGCCGCGCGGATGGAGCCCGGTGACAGTGGTGAAATTACAGACGGCGACTCGACCGCCCATGAATCGTAATGTTTCGTCGTTTCGGGGTGACCGATACGGGTACTTTCGCCAACCCTCGTCGACGTTCCGCGCGAAAGGAGCGGATGTCCGCTTTTATCGTCCGGGACTGATCGATCATAAACAACGACCGTGCGAATCGACGAAACGGGAGAAACGAGGACGTCGTAAAAGGGAAGGGAAGAAGAAGAAAAAAAGAAATACGAAAACAGTGGTAGCGGGGTCCCTTTTAACGAAAATTACGTATAAATCGCACCGAGCGTTACTTACGATAATTATATTCGAACGAAATGCAGGAAAAACGCAATAATTTCCCAGGAGGTAGTGATATACTGGGCTGAAACGTCGGAGGACCGAGCGTAACGTACAGACGGCGGCGTTAATATTAACGAGAAGAAATGCCTGCAAATTCGCAAGAATTATGATAACGAATAATGCAACGGGGCGTTATTATATCGCCATGCCACGCGACCCCGTGCCGCGGTGGCGCGAGAGTAAACAAATTTACATCTAATAAATATCCCATCAAACGGACACCTACGCACACGACAGATCCCTCGTACGTACTCCGCTCGTACGCGAGAAATGTGCATTTACCGTTTTGCGCGGTGCTTTGATTTATTCGACGTTCATAAAAGCGATGCTTTGTTTGACCCACTTCTATCAACGGCCTATATCGTTGCCGCCAATTACACCATACGCGTTTCATTGTAAAACCCTTTTAAAGAATCGTCGAACCGGTGGAATTCCCGTTGAGTTCGTGGGAGAAAGAGAGAGAGAGAGAGAAAGAGGGGGAGGATGGGAGTGGAGAAGTGAGACAGAGAGAGAGAGAGAGGGTGAGAGAGAGAGAGTGAGAGGGGGAGAGAGGACTCACCCTCCTCAAAAGCGATCGATCCCAGGGTGTAGGCAACGTTTTAGGGGCGGAGGAGAGGAGCGGGCAACGCGCCGAAAGGGGTGAGCCGGGAGATAGCGGGACGAACCCTCGGGATCGGCTTTAGATGGGACACGTCGGGCAGCTTTTGTTCGGTAGCCTATCCTTTCTTTGATAAAACGCTGAATGCGCTGTGATTACGACGGATAAAGAAATGAGCGACACGTTTGCGTGCCTTTGGCCACCCCCGCCAATTAATCCCAGTCTCCCTCGCTTAGGGGTGAATCGGGGAGGGAGGTGCATGGTGGAGGTCGAGTTTAATTGAGGTTCTTAATTTTTACGCCAGTTCTTTGACCGTCGGTTAATTGCGGTGGCGTCGAATGGGAAGTCGGTGAATCGCGTCGCGAATATCGGGATTTCGTAGGACGCGCGGGAAGCCAGGTGTACGCGCGGTTGCTTTGTAGTTCGAACATTTCTCCCGTGGAAATTGTGTTTTAATTGCAGCAGACGCGTTTGGTTAATGACAAAATTTTCATAACGTCGTGAGGGGGGGGGGGAAGTTGTGTACGTTCGACGATATCGTATAACGAGTTATCTCGAAATACCGTCCCGTAGCGTCGTTGATGCGCTGTCGGAAATTTTGGGAATATCGGTGTTTCAATTTACTTGCAAATCTGCGCGCGTGTACCGCACAATCGGCGAACGATTAGAAGTTTTCGGGACGACGATCGTAACTTGACGGTGTGTTTTAGTTAATTTCACCTGACATAAGCCGGCGTGAAATAAATACGTCATGGCGGACACATTCGCGACACAAGTATGCTTTTAGTTGGTACACACGAATAGGTTCGCGAGCCCACGAAAACCCCCCCCCTCCCCCCCCCTCTCCCCCTCCCCCCCCCCTCCGAGCGAACAATATACATTAGAACGAAGAGGGTCGTCCTGGCTATAATGGACGAAGTCGCGAGAGTTCGTAGCAAAGTGCCAGCCGTAAATCTGGCGGCAAACAAGCGATGTGTAAAGTATGCAAATCCGTAATAGGAAGTGCTCTTGGCAGGGGCGAGGGTTAAATAACATTCCCGGTACGTAGAAAAACATTTTCCTTCATACGGCCGGACATTTGAATACATGGAATTGAATAATTTCATTTTAATCCCCCGGACTCGCCCGTCCGGCTGCGTGCCTCTCTCGGCCACGGACCAAACCCCCCCCCGCCGCCATTGCCGCCGCCCCACGGTCACTCTCCCTCTGTTCCCGTTGGCTTTAAATTACAACGAACTAGGAAACGTGGAGGTACAAAAGATCAAGGTGGGACGCGCGTCGAATAAATCCCCCTAAATCCTCGACCGCGAAGGACGAATGACTTATCTTCGCAAAAATAAACTCGTACCGGAGCGTCTCTAGATTTATCGTCAAGCGCGGCACACCTGAGCTTCCTCGTTTCTAACGTCGCGGAAGTGAATCCGCGCGAGCTATCAATAAAGAAGCGTTGTTAATCGAAAATTATGGGCCATCGGGGAAGAACGCGAGACGGGACAGCAAGCCGAACGGGTTGAGTGGCAATCGTGCAAGAGGATTCGCGAGGATAAACGGCCTTTCCCGATCGATCGTTCATAATTCACGTGAGCGCCGACTGGCACGCGAAAAACGATTTTCAAGGGAAGCGAATTTGAGGAACTTCTTAATTAACGTTCCGCGATATTTCACCGCGATTTTCCGTTCGACGAATTATAACGAAAGATTTAAAGTCCCAGATCTCTGCCCCTCGTTAATTCAATCCCTGTAGAATCGAAGAGGAAGAGAGAGAGAGAGAGAAAAAAAGAGAGAGACACCTTCGCCGTCTTCGTTATCGAACAACATTTTCGGCAAACGGGAGGAAAAAAAAAATTAATTACCGTCTACCCACAATCGCGTTGAACTTTGCCCCGAGCTTTCCACGACTCGTCCGGAGAGAAAACTACCGTGATTCCGTACGAAGTACCCGTAACGACGAGGCCGCAGGCGCTAAACCCGCAATCCCAAGGTGACTGCCACTAATCTAACTCCGTGCACGCATACTCGCCTGCAGTATCTATCGCTGATCGGCGACCGTTAATAGAGAAGGTAAGAGTCGGGGTGGGCGGTGTGTGTGCGCGCGCGCTAACGCTGGTAACGCGTCTATGACCGTTCGGTGCGTGCTCAAGTTAATTGGTTAGGCCTCGATTAGCGCGGGGTTTGGCTCGCGCAGATTAGCAGCGCGCGCGCTAGGGTTAACGTTGGTGCGCTTAAACGTCGTCGGTGCGGCGATGCCTACTCATCGGCGTCGGTCGATCGTTCCTTTCCTTTTAATTTCGTGCCTTAAAATCCACCGGGATACCGCGGAACTCTCATTAGTCCGAGAAAAGAAATGCTGCCCGGTCGGATAATTAAAAAGGAATCGGGGTTTGGCCATTCAGGGCCAGATTTACGATTCTCCGTGATTCCCTGAGACTCGAGGAGTGCTGGTTAAAGAATTTATTTTCGATTATCAGTCCCGAAAGCGAGCGGGTGTACGTGTGCGCACGTGCGGTTGGAAGTTATGGGGTGCGATATCGATTAATTTCAACTATATAGGGCAAACTCCACGAATCGGTCGGAGTAATTAAAAGAGCATTATAGAAATTAACTGTCCTTTAAATCTCCCGCGGGGGGTTGGTTTGGGGGGGGGGGGGATGGGTGGAGGGAGCGGTGTTTATCTTCTCGTGTCCGAAACCAAGCGGCGCCTTGCATTCTGCGCGCCCAGAAGAAAGGAGAGAAGCGAGTACCAAGTATTTATCCTCGCGTAACAAATACCAAACAAATTACGCCGCTGGAAGATTCGAGGTTTTTTTCCTTCCTTTTTTTTTTTCCTCCCCGAGGATATCTGGGACGGGTCGTTACTTTCCATTCTTTGAGAATATCGTCGTTCGCGAGTTTCCAACAGTTTCTTTTTCGAAGCACATAATGGAAGACAGTTTTGCCAGTCGTGGTAAATATTTCGTTTAATGGGGAACCAAAGCTGGCGATGAACGCTGTGTTTCAGTTTAGAGGGAAAACATTTTTCTCCGTTTAAAGGAGGGGGGGGGGGCGGGGGAAAGGGACCGGTCGCGTACGTAAAAAGCGTCGCGTTATTTCGTCTCGGGGAAATTTCTGTACCGGCCGGTGACAGCCTACGACTCGCGTTGCGCGTTTAGTGTCGTAAAATTAAGTAACCGCCGTACAACTCACTTCATATTATCCAGCACAAAAGATTCGCGTGGAGAGAGAGAGAGAGAAAGGGGTGAGGCGGGAGAGCGCAAAGGTAAAAAAAATAATAATAATAATAATAACTTGCGTCGCGTGACATCCCGCGGCGTACCTACCTCGCGGCGAGACGTTTATATTTTCGAGCCGAAATTCCAGGATAAACGTCGGCATCCGTAACTCGTCCATTTCGAACAACCTCGTTGCATTTTCGTAGAAAATTATTAGACACACGCGCCCGTGAGTGCTTTCGCAGCGAGAAATAATTCCTGATGAAAATTTTCGAGAGATAACAGTCGCTATTTTGGTGGTTTCAATTATAGCCGTATTTTGCACCGTACGCGTAATCCTCGACAAATTCTACTCGAAAGGTTTTGTTATCCCTCGGCTGGCATCAAAATGCGAATATTTCGTTCCGAAAAACCCCGGCTCGAACGCGAGTTCGAATTTATGGTTTGCCCCCAGCTCTTCGAACGATGTTGTGTGCGTGTGTTTTTTTTTTCATACGCGTATACGGGGTAGGGAGGTGGGTTGGGGGGGGTGGGGACGGGGAATATTAATTACATCTTCCGCGGGATGCATCATTCGGGATAAATTGGCATTCTTCGTCACAGCGCAAACAGCTTTTGTGCCGTTAATCAGGTTGATTAATTTCAATATCCCATTACGTTTCCCATTAAACGAATTACTTCCGAGCGAATGCATTCGTATCTCTTTTGTAATAACGCATCGTTACACGCGCGTACACGCGCGTCGAAAGGTATGTTTGCCAATAAAGTTTGGAATATAAATCGATCACGGTTGTTCCGACGTATGCGCCGTCGAACGAGCGTGAGGGAAAGAATTAAACATAAAATGATAAAATTGATGCCACTTTCCCGCGCCCGGCAGTTCTGAATATCAATTGTTCGAGGCACACTCGCCGGACGTGTAGGCTCGTTATTTAATTCTCGAAATGTGACTCTCGAACGAAATCGCAAAATCCGTCGAACGAATCACGCGTAATATCGTTTGCGAGCGTCTCCTAGCTCGACGCGTACGCAATACCGGCCACGCGATGGCATAACGGGAGAAAGAGGAGAGACCACGAAAAGCGTATGATCGCGGGAAAGGGCGTCGAGGTATCCCCCGCGCCGTTGGCTCGTTAAGGGACCCGGTGAGCCCAAAGTGGATCCGACGGAGCAACAAGCGCGGCACGTATGCCCCGCCCCTAGTCGTCGTGCACGGAGAAACAACGCCAATCAAATAATGAGGGAATGACTAAATTCAATTCCCCGTAAACCTTTACCCTCTCCAATCCACTCGGCGTCCCACGGCGCGGCGCCGCCAATAACATTTGCAACGACGATCGATCCTTATATATTTTCGCGATGGAAACGTGAATCGCATACCGCCGCGGCACCGCGAACAAAGCAGTCCTTCGGTTCTCCAAATAAAGAGCCGCATTGCGCGGTGAGTGTCGGGAGGGAGGGGGGGGAAGGGGGTGGGGAAGAAGGGAGCGGGACGGTGGAAAGAGGGAAACGCCGGCTCGTCCTTTCTCGTTTCGCGAAACGAAGCTTTACGAGTCGAGGGAGGAATAGGAGGAGGAAGGAGGGAATCGCGACGGCAACCTTCTTCCGTCTGTCCCGTCGAGGATACTCTCCACGTATCTCGTTGTTCCCTTTTTTTTTCCTCGGTCTCGTCGTGTCATTTGTCGAGGAATAACATCGGGGAAAGAAAATGGAGCCAGAGTAGAGCGTCGACTCGTAGACACCAATCGAAGGGAAACTTATCAAGGAGACTGGGTGTCGGAGGTGGAAACGAACGGCTTCTCGCTCGGGGGCGGGGTGGGTATCGAGGGTGAAATTAGTGGTACGCAAAGGAGAAGGGTTCGCGAAAGGAAACTAGGGGAACGAGAGATTATCGAGGTATCGTTTCAATTATATCGAACTCCCGTGTACCTGTAAGCGTACCTTCTTGTCGGTTCTCGTTGGACGTTGACTGCGCGGGGTCTCCTCGAGGGGTTGAATACAAGGGTATCGCTTTACAAAGGAGTAAAACCAAGGGTATATCTTTGCCCGAAACGCTTATAAATCGTATCGCCGGGGAACCCCATAACCCACCGCGACCCGAATTATTTTCATTCTTCGGTTTCAGCCGAGCTAACGTTAATTTGGCTCGAATCCTGTCGCGCGACCCCTATAAAGGGGAAAATAAGTTCTTCGGGCAAATACGCGCGATCGTAAGATTATGATAAAATATATATCACCCACTTTCGCGCCCGATCGTCGTTAATTGAATGGGTGGCTGGAACAATATTGGATTTTACAAATTGCAAATTTTAATGTTGTTTCACTGTGTATTCTTGTTAATTTTGCATAAAAATTGAGGAGAATTTCATTAAACTCACGGTGTGTAGGATCTATTAGGTTACTGTATAAAAGTACTAGTATACATCCAATGTTAGTCCACAACCTGAAATCAAGACATGTGCTCTAAACGATTTATCACTATCTACCAGTGACTTTAAGAACAAAAACTTTACACATTCCGATTCAACGAGTCACGACCAATGTCATACCACAAAAAAAAATTTCCAAAACCGTAACATCCAACGCTGTTCCAGCCACCCACTCAATCGCATTCGACTCGTCGTAAGATTGCAATTATTCAACAGTTCCAACGTCGAATAATATTTTTCACTCACAATTACAGAACGGCGAAAACTCGTCGAATCGTTCGGTCTGCTAAAAAGAACGCCCCTAAAGGTACGTTTTCCAAGCTGACTAGCCGCAGCGACTGCCTTCGATCGATTCTCCGACTATGCTATTATTTTGAAATGAACACGTCGATCAAGAACAATGGCACAGTCGAACCGTGCGAGTCAGTCTACGGGGCTACCGGTACCTCGGAGAACGTACATCGACGCTCGCAAATCTTGTACCCCATCGATCCTTTCGATCACGATCCCCTCCCGGCATAAAATCAGAGCACGTCGCATTTTTGCCGACCAAATACGCGTAAGAAATTTGACGAGAAATCCACGTTCGGGGCGGTGGGAGGGAGGGTATATCCATCCGAAAGTCATTTGGTCCCGGTTTACGTACGTGATAACCCAGACGGCTCGGTGTCCATAAAGTGCAGATAAACGAGGGTGAGTCTCCGCTCCGGATTAGGCTGGGTCTCGATTCGTACAGCCGGTGGAGGGACGAGGACGGTGGGATGAAAAGAGGGGCCTGGGAGGGGGGTGGGGAGGGGGGGGGGGGCAAAGGGAGCCCAGAGGCACGGGTTATGAATCTCTAATCCGGCGTACATTCGGTTTACGTAGGGGGTACGACTGCATGCAATTTCGTGCGATCCCGGTGGCTGTGCGGGCGCACGCGTCACGGAACAGGTGAGAGACGAGCGAGGGTGAGCGAGAGCCGTGGCGCGTATAGAACGTAGACGAAGCGGCGCGGCGCGGCGCGGCGGCGGTAGCTCCTCACCGATGCCGTCTGCCGTCGGGTCGACGGTGAAATTATCGTCCAAGTTCGCCGAGCGATTTCGACGACGTAGTCCCGACATCGGTAACCCCCGGGCTTTTCCACGCTAATGTCTCGTTGCGCCATTCGTCAGAGCCAAGTCTGATTGCCGCTACAAGCCAGGATTACGAATGCTTCCAAGGATCTCGCTTTCCACGGTGCGCCTGCCGCGCGAACCGATGTAAAGCCGCCCCCCCCCCTACCCGCCTCCCTCGCTCCCACCCCCAGGCCCTCTTCGTTCCCTTCAACCCCCATTCCGCCGTCTCTCTCGGACTCTCTCCAGTTTCCCCGTTGTTCTCTCGGTCTCTCCCACTCCTTCTCTCGCCTACCCATTGCCTACTCTACTTCTCTCCCTCTCCCTCTCTTTCTCTCTGTCTGTCTATCTCACGGTTACCGCCGGGCGTTTCTCTTCCTTCCTTCCTTCCTTCCTGGCACGAACCGCCGCATAATTGGACGGAATATCTACTGGATTCGGTTAACCTCCTCGCGAGAGGGCCGACGTTAACCGGCGGGACGATCGGACGGATAAGAAAGAAACGTCCGCGTCGAGACGCGCGATGCTCGATGAAAATAAAAGAATATTACCGCGAAGGGGTCGAGACAGGCTAATTTCTCGGTAGAGATCGTGCAAGTCTTGACCAGGGGCGAGGGGAGCGAGGGTGGAAGGGCGCCGGGCCCTTTTATTATTTCCTTTCCCCCTCCCCCACTGTCAGCTCCACTTCTCTCAGCCCCTGCCGGCGGTTAGTCTTTCCACCGACATTCGCGGAAATTGCATCGGCTCACTCGTCGAGCGAAACCGTCGCGCGATAAACCTCGCGCGATAAACCTCGCGCGGAGAGCTGGAAGGAAAACGAGGCATCGTGTTTCCCGACATTCTCGAAAACTGTTCTCCCCAGGAGGGGGCGGGGGGGGGGCGCGAAGCTGTACATTTTTTCCACCTCGCGTCTTTGGATTTCAGTCGAGGCAATCCCGCGGTCGTATACAGAGTTTTACGAGGCCTGGCGTTTCGCTCGTTTCCAACGAATACGCGCCTGGAAAGTTGTCGGAATTCGTCCTGTTATCTCCGATTTTGACGTCAACGCTGTTGGTATAATATAGAGATATTTATTGGTATTAAGTACAAAAATTAAATAAATACCGACTAAATGTATCTTGACACTGTTAATGCTCCGAAAGTCTCTTGGCACACTGAGTTGCTGATGGCCACGTTTGCTCGCTTGCGTAAGCAGAGATAACGGAACAATAACATGGCCAAGTTGGCCTGCTAAGAAAGAAGGGTATCTTGATCCAGCAAATCCTTTAAATGGTTAAACCCAAATAGTAAGGGTGAAGATAGTAATAAAGAAAACAAATAGTAGTGATTATTATTGTATTATAAAACGCTAATAATAATTATTGGTATAACGCATATAATAAAGAGAATATAATAACAATGGAGAGCTCGAATACAACGTCCAAGTTAACAAACGCAGTGAAACGAATATCGGCCCCCCACCCCCTCGAACAGATATTGCACAGCAGTACGAAAAGAATGTTTCGGTCGAACTCGTTTCGGCGGGTTTAATTAATTGACGGTCAATAATAGCGTTTTATAGTCGCGATTAAATTGAATGCCAGTTAATACGACTGTCGTTATACCCAACTGCCGGAACGTTGATTATAATACCTAATAGGCGGCGAAGCGAGTCCAGTCTATTCCCAACTATATTCCGGCCGCGGCGTCGACAATTTGAGCTTACGAGTGGTAGTTGGTAAACAGGTTATATCGAGGGCGAACTCTAACATCATCCGATCGCTCCTTATTTGCATTCTCGAATCGATCTAACCCCCCCTTCACTGCCACACGCGGGAAGTGCCAGCGGCATCGAGTTTTCCCGGTAGCAACTTTCAACCCTACGTTTCGTACGCAACGTCGTTACGCGCGATGCTAGAGGCGCTAACTGCAAAAGACGCCGAACGAACCGACGCTCCGTTAGTCGTAAACTTTCTAATGCCTGGCTACGTTTCCGCGATCCACCGAATACCAGCGCGAAACGCGCGTTAGTGACTTTACCCTTAAGTCTGCAATCTTGAGTTTACGAGTCAAATTACAACTCTGACGCATTTACCACCCACGTATATTGTTCGGTAACGTAACGAACGAACGCGAGGAAAAGACGCTACGCGTCTGACGCGATGGGATTAATTTTGACGGTGCAAGAGGTGCTCACGCTTTTCGAAAGTACACGCTAAAACTTTCGTTGCTTACCGAAAAAATTTACTTTACGCCCTAGGAGGAATCTCTTTAACGATGCGCGTAAACTTTTTTACACGATGCTCGATTAATACCCGGATATCGATGAAATTTAATCGAAATCCTGTTAGGCGTGCCTAGGCGTCTACGATACCAACCATTAAGGTTCGATGGTTTGCTCGATGAGTTTAGAATTATGATTAGACTAGCGTATTTGCCGATTCGGGTCTCCGCCGTGGGACGATACAAAGCTCCGTTCTAGCGGATTCAAACCAGAACTTGTATCCGCTTATCGCCGGCAATCCTATGTGCGACCAGTCATTCGAGATAAACCGCAATCCCGCGTATTATTTAGACGGTAGGACGTACAATTTCATCCGTAGGCATAAGCTTTCGGGGGGGGGGATGGAAAATATTTCAACGGTGATTAATGACCTCTGTCGACAGCACGCGCACTTCTTACCCATTTTTCTCCATTATACGGGCTCGCGATACTCGAGAACGAGAAAACGAAATTCAGAGTGGAACAAGCGTTAACACCTTCCTTTTTTCGCCAGGCCTGCCAAAGGTTGTTTGCTTTGATGAATGTAAATTGTAGTTTCCGCTTTTCTCGATCCCCCACTCTTCCTCTCTCCCTCTCTCTATCTTTTCCTACCTCGTTCGCCTGATTTGGATCTAAACGTTGCCGAAAGAAATACTCGTGGGAACGATGCACGAATTTTGTAGTAGGTCGAAAACATATTAGGAGTTTCGGGTTACCGTTGATAACCGTGAAAAATGTCTCGCGGTTGCCTCGCGGACGTGAAAGTTTCGCGAAAACTGAGCGAAATCGGTGGGGAAAACTATCAGTCTTATAAATTGCGTATCAAACTAGACGCGAAAAACAAACCTCCTCCGCGCTCTCCAATTTATAATAAGTCTCACGCGCAAGGGTACATTTCTCTACGTCGAAATTTTAATAAACGCGTCGAACGGCAGAATCTGCGGAAGGTGTAGAATATGCATCACCGCGCAATCGACGCGCGTGATAAAGGGGAGAAAAACGTTGGTGGAGAAAGAAGCGACGAGCAAAAAGAGATGAAAAAGGAGCAATGGGAGGGTTGGGGGGGGGGGTCGGAAGAGGGAACGGAGGAAGAGGTAAAGACAGATAAAGCGAGAAATAGGAAAGACGGAGAAGGAGAGAGACAGGACGGGAGGCAAGAGGGAGCGAGAGGGGCCGATACGGAAAGGGTGAAAAAGAGCGAGGGGAGGACGGTGGGGATTCGACTTCTCTTGGCTTAGGCAGCGGCAAGCTTTATCGGTGATCGGTGCCAGCAATTTCCGCCTTTATCGCCTATCAACTTCGAGGAATCGTTCGCCGCGAGCTTTGCCACACCCGGGGGCAAAAGACACCCCCTCGCGAACAGTGATAGCCTAATAGTATATCGAGCACTCGGTATACATTTATGTAAGTAGATGCTGACGGAAGGGTGAAAAGGGGGCGGGGTGGAGAGGGAAACTTGCGACCGTCGCACTTACGTTCCTTTCTCTCCTCTCTCTCTTTCTTCATACCGGGGCGTCACCGGTGCAACGTATAAGCGATGCGCGTAGCGTCTCGTGAAAAATTGAATTATTGGAAAACGTGCCGCATTTGGTAGAGTGCGAGCCCCCTCGGGAGAAGTTTGCAAGAGAGAAGGGGGTTGACTTTATGGAGGAAAAGTTAAGTCGCGGGGGGTTGGAAACTCTGGCGGGGGTACGGGTGGAAAATTTCTATTCGTTAAGCTACGCGTGCGAGTCGATGGGACAATTAATGTCGCGCAACTCGTTCGTACCAGCCGGGCTGAATTAAATTTAATTAACCCGACGGTGTCCCGTGTACTCCTCGTAATTTCCGTCCCGGAAACATTACCTTCGAAATTTCTAATTCGCCGCTTACAGTTAGGAAAAGTCGTTCGGTTAGAATCAATCGCGCGATGGGACCGCCGCGCCGCGCCGTCATCTCGTGATTTTAATCGCCCACGACCGGAGGACGGAATTGCTTTTTCTCGCAAACGATGATCGATCTCGAGTTCGGCAGCGTCAATAAGCCTTTCGAGAATTGTGATTCGACCCTCGTATACGCGACGCCTCTCACTCTCTCTTACTCTCTCTCTCTCTCTCTCTCTCTCCGGGCTCTGCGGTAGCGGGAAGTTCGCGTGCACGGCCATTTGCGAGATTGGTAGCGAGAATTCCTCTATCTTCCGGAATGCTCGCGGATAACTCTTCGGCGAGTTTTCTCCTGTGTACTTAGGCAAAAGGTTAGATCTGGCTCGGGCGACTGCGCGAACAATGGATTTTTCCAGCTGCATTATTCATTCGTCGCTTTTTCCTGAAAACCCCGCCGTGCCGCGGGTGGCAGGGGTGGAGAGGAGTATAGTTGAATTCGTAGTAATTCGAGGAAAGCTTCACCGTCGATTACTTTCCCCTTGTCCCTCCCTCGCTCCCTCTTCCTCTACCCGTTAATTGTATCCCGTTTATTGCGCGCGATAAGTAAAGCAGGAACGATCGGAACTAAATAGTTCGTGCTCGGTTTATTACCCGCGAATCGATTCGTTGTACCCAGCTTTCGCGGAATATTGCGATGCTACGCGCGCAATCCGGGCGAGCGATAGCGCCGATTAAATTCAAGGACCTTCGTAGCAGCACCTAAACGTTTTCCAAAGGCGGAGGGTGGGGGGGGGGGGGCGTTCTTAACGCAACGTCGTGCCAGTTACGCTCTCACGGAAAATTCACCGCGGTTGCGTTTCAAACACGAAGCTTGTCTGACTCAGCTGTAACGGTGGTACGAACTTCGCGTGCACTCGCGAAAACGTTACCCGAGGATCATTCTCTTCCCGCGTACCGATAACGCGGATAAACCTTGGCAAAGTTTCCGTGGGTAGTTTTACGATAGAATCTCGCCACGGATAGAAATGTTACGCGAAGAATGCATTCTTCCGAGTGCATTATAGATACTTTAATAATGCCCCGTGTATCACGAGCGAGCACCGGGGAAAAAAACAACGGCCACGTTGCTTTGCCTCGGCAAGGAAAAAATAGACATAGTTTCGCGAAAAGTTTGTTCCCACTTTTCCGAGTGCGTTAGTGTTTTTAGCGATAATAGCTGTTCGTTCGTTCGAGGACGATTTTTGAAGAGAAAGAGAGACAGGAAGCTCGCGCTTCCTTATTCCCGTCCGTGGAACAGTGACAAACGTTGGTCGCGAATTAAATTCCTACAACTACTTGGTTTCCTTTAATCTAGAAACAGCATTTATCCGACGAGCAACGTATTCGAGGGTAGATCCGAGAAACTTCGGTATTATGTACAAGAAGAATTACAGAACTTGTGTCTAACCGGAGACTAAGCATACTAGTCGAGTTAGGAAACTTGCTGTCGCGCAAACTGCTCAAGTAAAAACGACGAATCGTTATTCGGTTGTCGGAGAGGCAGCAGGATGCGCGCAAAACTTGCATGAATCATCATTTTTATCCAAAATTGTTCGCAACGTTGGAGAATAAATTTTCTCGACTATCTCCCATGTATCCACCTACCGCGATTACGTTGATATATACGCCATTGCTTTTGATTTAAATAAACCGATACACGCGCGAAAGTGATAATTTATCGACATTCGTTATCGATACGGTCGATTTCGACTGCTCGCAAGACATAATTAAACCTATTACCCCCTGTCTTCCCTCTTATTACGTTAACGGCAAGCGTGAATAATGCGCCGGTATTGTCGCGACAATCCCATTATTATAAACGAAGCTTTTGATCGTCCACCGAGAGACGATTGTTTGTATTATCGTTACACGGATGAATTGTTGCGCGTGACGCTCGTACGTTACATTTTGCGAATGCAAATGAAATTGTTTTTGCGTTCATTTGTCATTTAACGCTCGATGCTGATAAAACATAAAACGACTAATTTTAACGAACCCACGATCCACAATTGGTTGTAATACTCGTAATATTCAACGAACAAAACCGACGAATCGAACGGAAAGACGAATCGTTAAAGACTTTGCGCGTTCGGCCCTTACGCCGATATTCGGATTTTAATCAACAGCCGTCTCGAGATCAACGATCTTTCCAAGTTTCGATACCACCTCGCAATTTATTAAACTGATCAACGATTCATTGGTGCCGGCGTTGAAAAAAATTCTCCCCCCCCCCCAGGCCCGAGGGTGAGTACAAACGATTGCTTTAAAAATCGTTGAATGGCGGAGGCATCGTTTCAGAAATTATCGAAAATTATTTGAATCCTATATAAATTTCCGATATTCCGTTAATTGTCCTCGGCTCTATTTGCATGTAGACGAAAGTACGGAAAAGCAATTTCGCATTTATTGCGATTGAAAGTGGCCGCTCGGGCGGCTACGATACACGCGCATCTAATATTATATTCAATTACCGGCGAAACTCGTTTGAAATTGCCAATACGATTTTCGGCAATATAATTCGTCTAATATTCTCCAAGTCGTACGTAAATAGAATTGTTGCTTTGTATCGGATTATCGATTAGGGCACACGTAGCCGGTACACGCGTACCGATGTTTCCGCGGCATCATTAGCTGTACCGACGCGACGTGTGGCAGTCATCTTCGATAATGTACGGTGTACAATATTCGTGACATCTACACTGGCAACCGGAGCTTAGGATTATCTTCGTGCCACGATTAAACACGTCGCTCATTCTGCACTCGTCCTTTGATAACGTGGCAGCCCCGGGCGTACACTGACGATAGATTAGGACTTATCGTTCGCCGTGTTTCAGGTAATAACGGGTTAATTACAAATTCCATCTGACTGGTAATAAAAATACACCTGTCGCTTCGGACGGACTTTGGTATGCCGCGCGAAACGAAAACTCGATTAACAAATAAACGATTAGCGGGTGATGTGCATCGGCATTTACGCGCGATTAACATTGCGGAACTGATCGAACCTCGATTAATTCGAGGAATATTCTGCCAGGAGTAACATTCAATTTTACGCGGTAGCGTTACCAAACCGTGGACTATCGAGTTTGTGATATACTGTTGGATTCTTGGTTGAAAGTGGAATACTTCGGTGTTAATAAAACTTGTAACTTTATTAACTAAATGACGCGAAGTCAATTTTTACTTAAAATCTACCAATAGCCAATATAATTAATAATTTAAAGATGTCCTGAAGACTCCGACTCCCACGTAGTATTGCGCGTTTACAGAAAATCTCGATCTTCACTGACTGGAATTCGGTGTAATTCTGAGGAACGAAAGGATCTGTACAAATTAGGAAAACTAGGTTTTCAGATAAGAGAAATGGAAGGGATGAAGGAGAAGTAGCAGGAAAGTTCCGGTCAAAGGACGACGGACTTCATTCACGCATTGGAAATGCGTAAATCGGTGAGAATGCGTCAGGGGTGAATCAGGAGGGTTGTGAGTTTAAGCGTTCAAAATATTTGCTAGGCAGAAGATATGAAAGATACAGCGCTTGCTCCAAAATAAGGTAACCTTTGGACTGGGTATCCAACAATACGACCAAGCAAGACGTCTGCCTGATAAAATAAAAAATAACACGTCGATTCTTCGGTGTTCGAAACCTGTTAATTCGTCGCTAATACTTACAGTGCCGACGTTGTAAAACTAAAAACAGTACGCGCGTTTCGTATCCATTCGACGCGATCCTTTCCCGAGATAAATGTTACACGGGTCCCGGTGCAGGCAAAAAGGTTCTCCGACTTCGATTCTTAAATCTTCTTAAGTTGTACATAAACGTCGCGTCGCATCTGCGGGACGCGAAAACTTTCTTTAAGCTTCAAATCTTTTGCGCCGAAAGTTTTTCCATATAAACCGAGTTTCGTGCGATTTCACATCGCGCGTTACACATTGCCGAGTTGTGCCCGACGGAGGAACAACGTCACCAACGAATGTCGAACGTACTTTTCTCCCCTTACGTCCGACCAACGAGAGTTTCTTTTTTTCTATCGTTCTTTCTTTTTTTTTTGTTTGTAGTCGAGGACGATTTGTATGGAAAATAACAGACCATGTCGTTTTCAGCAGTTTTCCGATTCGCGGCTGTTGCGCTCGTCGTCGGCGTCGCGATCGACGAATGTAATTTATTGCCGAATCGACGCGTCGCTTCTCGTCGAAGCGAGCGGTAATTCGACTCGGTGGGAAAACGAAATTAACATCTCCATTAAATTCGCGTCTGTGACGGTGTATCAATTGGTCTCCGCGCGCAACTGTTTATGCAGCCGCCTCGCGTCGAGTATTCGCGTCTATTTATCGTTTATCCGTTACCCGACCGCGACTGATTTTTCGACGCTCGCCATTAATCGACGAGGCGTACCAAAAACGCTCGTCAAGGAACTCGATATTCCAGGGTCTTTTTTTTTTCTTCGTAATCTCGCGCACGGGTTCGTGTGCCGATACGAAGCTTCCGATTAAAGAATTTAATAGAGACGGAAAACACAGGCGAATCAACCAGCGAACGTACAGCTTACATCGATAATAAATATTCGATATCTCTGCGCGCGGAAGAGAGAATCCCGTTTCTTTTTTTTTTATTATTCAGCGGAGGAATATTATGACAACGCGCATCGATCTTACGCAATAAAACTTTGCACGCATACATCACGCGAAGTGACAGTTCGTGAGACTCCGATATCGTATATCACGTGTTCCTCCCGCGCACATAAATTACGGGGCAACATCGACGCGTGATCGTGAATCGCGATTTCGATAACAGGACGCGTTAGGAGGCCTAACAGAAAGCAATATCGTTTCTCGATACCACGCGAGAGAGAGAGAGAGAAAGAGAGAGATAGAGAGACAGTGTAAGAGAGAGAGAGAGAAGATGCGGGGCGGTAGTAGTCAGACACTCGAGTATGCCTGAGTCTGAGCGCGCAACTGAACGATCCATCTTAACTCAAATGTAAGCTTAATGCTATGACCCGCAACCGGGTGCCGGGTGATTAGCAGTAACATCCAATTCGTTAATTAGCCAAACTACTGCGAATCCGCCTCTACGCTAAATAACGAACGACGTTTGCATACACACGCCGTCCCACCTTCGGGAACCCCCCTCCCCGAACCCCTTAATTTTACTGATGCGCGTTTCATTACGCGTCAGACATTGCGCCGCTGCACAAAGGAATCGCAATGACGTACGCGGGCACGGCAACCTGTTCGCGAATAGAAATCGGCAATTTCAATCGGAATCCCGCGGGGTTTCGGGAATACACGCGGGTTTGTTCCTAATTCGCGACGAATTTATAGGCGCGTAACGCGCGCATCAGTTTCAAGGCATAACAAAGCATTTGGTACGGTAGGCGCGCAATTACGTCACGTGCCAACGACAGATCCTTCCTACCGTGCGCGAAACCGTCTCTCGCGACTCGTCATTACGCTCACCGCTACTCCTAACATTGAATTAACGGCGAACTTAACCGTGTACTTACCGATACGATGCGACGCTACGGGACTCTATAGCGCGGCGCACAAAGCCCGCACGTACGTACGCGCCTCACACGCCAGGCCCGTGAATTTAATTAGGATTTTCGTTCGCGAGAGGAGCGTGAGTATCCCGCAGAAACGATGCCGCGGGTGTTAATGCCTCTCGCGTTTCGTGGCAGGAAAGTTTCGGGGATCGGGGTTCGTCGGCTCCTCCGCGCAAAACCATCGGAATCTGGTTAGGGGCTAGGTGAAGGAAAAAGAGAGGGTAGATGGGGACGGCGTTGCAGGGTGCGAGAGAGAGAGGGAGAGAGGCTCGGAAACAACGCACATTTAAGTTTCCTCTCGAGTTTCGAGAACGGACACGCGACCTCGAAATCTCACGGAATCGACGAAGCGGGAACACGCCAAGCGACGATTCAGGAAACGGCACGAAACATCGAGGAAAAGATACCTCGTTGTAAAACGAATACTGTGGAAGCGACACGGTTTGCACGGGACGAAAGATGTGTTTGAAACGCGCGTTAAGGAAGGTTTAATATTTGGGATTAGATTTACGGGTGTTTCTACGGGTGTTTATACGGACATTTCTGCGAGCACTCGTCAAATTGACGGGTAAACGAAAATACGCATTTTCTTTAAAGAACCAATTTATTTAATTTAAGTCTTAATTAATTTACGATACAAAATGGTTCAAATTATTGCTATGGTTTTTGGGATATTTCATTTCAAAATTTGAAATCCGTCAAATTGACGGGTCCCGTAAACCTAGTGTTAATAAACGATTAGCGATACGATACCCGATGGGATGTACGTAACTTTTTATTTTATCGAGTAGATTTCGAGTTTGATCGTATCAGGAATTTGATGGTCTACAGTTTGATAATACTCGTGCGATAATTTTTCATTTGAATTCCCACAGAATCAGATAGTAGATATCGAAAAATACGATCCACCCATGCGAGAAAAATGAAAACATCTTCGGAAAACAAGCTTCGGGAAGATTGTAATATTACCGTGTTATTCTTTCATAACCTTCCGCGGGCGCTCAGCCACTGGATGCAATAACCAAGCGGAGTTCAATCGAAGGTAAACTTAAACACATCCATCTTTCGATAGTCATCTTAAGACTTTATTGTTTGCCATTGTACCCCGTTAATGTTTATACTTTCCCCGGAATTACGGTACTCCTCGCCGTCGCTGGTTTTAAAGCACCTTTATTCCCTTGAAAATTCTGCTTTACAACCCGACACAATAAGCCCCAAAAAGATGAAAATTATATCCTACTTAAATATTCCTGCCATTTATCGCGAACCATTCCCGTCTCCTTTGTATGGAAAGAAGACAAAAATCAATCGAGGTGAAATAAAATACGAACCCGAGGATAAACGTGACGTTTGGCCCGTGGGGGAGGGTAAAAAAAAAAAAATTGTGTAGATAGAGAAAGTCGTTTGCCGGGTCACATCTTTCGGAAGTGTACATCTCCGAGCCGACCCCTCGAACGGAAATACCAATTTTGTGCTCGACCATGGCTTTAGATTAAAAGCAAAAATGGACGTCAACGCCACGGACGCGCATTGGAGTGGACGACAATTCCACGGGGCATCGCGAAGTCCATCAAAGGATACCCCGTCACGGGGGAAAATTATTTTCCACGAGGAACGGCGCGGTTGCTTGAAAATTTCGTCGCAATTTTTCGACGCTGACTCAGTTGACGCGTTAACGCGATTCGCGGGTCTTAAAATCACTCGACGAGCGTTAACGCTCGCGTAATTTATCTCGTTCGACGGGGTAACGGACGTCGCCGGTGCGATTCTAATTCAACGAATAACACTTTTCCTGTCCGGCGAAAATTGAATTTTCATTTTGATACGCCCGTGAGGTGGTTCACGGTACCGGGGACTTGACGCGTATCAGCGAGTTTTTTCACTCGTAGCTCCGTGGGAAATGTTTAATCTCATGATACGGTCAAGTTAACCGCTTAATTAACTTTTCTTTTAGCGTGACCATCGTACCGGCCGCGCTCGCTTAATTGAAACATTCGCGAGCGAACGGATCCCGATGGTTCCCCGTAACGCGCATTGCCGATCGAAATTTCTGCCCGTCGCGTCGCGTAACGTCGCTTCGGCGCTGGTTATAGTACATACGTAGCGACATACTCGTTATATCGGTAGCCGAAACGTTTAATTGTGTGATATGTTTTGCGGCGACCGCTTAATTAACCTTTCGTATTTCGAAGCGTGCCCGTTGTGTAATTGGGAGAATTTTACCTGCCCGAAATGTATACAATTCCACGGCAACGTAGTAGCATTTCGAGTTTCGCCAGGCATGTTAATTGAGCATCCAAACTTTTTATCCGACAATAATGAAACGTTTAGTTTGCCGGTATTCTGGAATTATCCGCCGAGGAGTCGCTCCCCGAGGTCAATTAATTTTAATGAACGCCCCGGCACGGATCGTTATTTTCGAGCGTATTTTATCAGCCAAATGGAGCATCTACCGATAAAGCTATCCACTCTCTCTCTCTCTCTCTCTCTTTCTGTACATCTTCCTCCCTCGCTCCCTCTCAATGTTTTGTTATCGCCTTTAAGGATCGCTTTCAACCGTTTTACAAACTTTTCAAACCAGCTAAATACTGCAACGTGCACAAAGTACCAACTAAACCGAAGGGAGCTCCCCGACGTACAACAACTTCTTTACCAGCTAAATTTTAATTCCCATTGAAAGCTCGGGTGGTCTGGCATCAGTTTCGTCGTTCGTCCAATATCATATTCGACGAAAGCTCTCGTGGAACCCTTCCGAACAATTTTTTACGACACTCCGGGGCTACTAGACGTCGCCGGCATCTGTCGTAAATAGTTCGAGGAGCGTTCGAAGAATACCAACACGTTTTCTCGAAATAAGAGGGTGCGAAGGAGGACTCGAGGAGTAGAATACGCGCATACATGGACAAAGATGGAGAGAGCGGGAGGCAGAGAGAGAGAGAGAGAGAGAGAGAGAGAGAGAGAGAGACTTCGTACCCGCAGCCAATAAGTATACACGAAAGCATTTGCGTACAAGCTTCGAACTTACGTAGACGTATCTCCATAAGCCAACCCGTTATAGCTCGTGGATTTGCACGTCGCGTCGCGTCGCGAAAACGCGCCGGATAGCGTATGCTTTACCGATTCCCATCTCGCAAGCCCGTTTGCGGGACATCCGGCGTCCCGATGCGAGTCCACCGTCCTAGAGGACGACTTTTATTCATGAAAACATTTTAAATTCCAATGGCAAAATTGCCCCTCGTGCCACTCGCTCGCTCTGTCCTGCCATTGCTCTCCTCCCCCCCCCCCCCTGACTCGGCTTTTCTTCCTCTTTTTCCCAAAAGCGGCGCGATCGTTTCTCCATCTTCGAGAAGATTGGATATCGACTACCTTTTGCTCCGTGTGTACAAGGCCGTGTACGTGCACCTACGTAACACGCGTGGCTCCTCCACCCACGACCTGTTCGGGACCTGTTTTCCGAGGGAACACACGGCGCAATTGTAAAAGGTCTCGGATACGGTAGTGGTGCCCGGCAAAGCGTTCCGGGACCGCCCCGTAACCGTGTGTACGTACACGCCGAAGCCGTTCGTCTTTGAAACGGCGGAATTTCATCGCGGAATGGGAAACCAATTGCTTCCGGATCCGTATGATCGTCCTAAGTATCTGCGAGGATTTACCGAACGGGGTCTACCCGACGGTATACTTGCCCGAAAGCTGCCTTTTAACTTATGTCGCGCGTATCGCCGAGCTGTTCGCGTTGGCCACTCGTCGGGAAATCGGTGGAAATAATAAACCTGTGGAGATGTTTATTAACGTTTGGTTTTGTTTCTTTTTTTTTTTTTTTTGAACTTTTATCCTCGAGACTGTTGAATTTTCGAAAGTGTCGAACCGTTGGGAATCGTTGGTTAGGGATTAGTGGCCGATCGTATCGGATGTAAATTAACATAGCAGTTAACGCGTAATCCCGTGCAATCGTATCTCTTCCGCCATGGTTTTCGTGTGTCACTGCTGGGACACGCACAATGGGCAGGAATTTGCAATTAACACCGCTCCACGGTTTCCGTGGTGCCGGGAAACTATCGAGTAATTAATACTTTACGAACATTCCAATTATCTCAAAAATAGCCTACCAGAGGGGACGAATAAACAGTTACCCCGGAGATATTGATGTACACGCGATAAAAAAGCTAATGGAGAAACGACTATACTGTCTGCAACGATCGTAAATTACGTTCTCATAATTTTCAACCCTCTCTTTGCTCTTAATTTCAAGTTTTTTTTTTTTTTTTTTGTAATCTTTCAACGACCGGCAAAGTAATATTAAACGCGCAACGATGTTTTCAGGTATGCACGGGGCGCAGTTTGACGCACCTGCGGCGGTACACCGTAATTCGTGGGCCAGCGTTAAACTCGTTTGTCTTTAAATCTGGCTGAGTTTCATTTGGAAAACGAGAAACCAATTGCGGGAGCTTGAGGCGCAGTCGTTCCTTGGCAAAAAAAAAAAACTCCTCGCTCGAGGAAGGTAAACGAATATTCGATATGCGCTTATGTACATATTTCCTTTGAACACGTAATAGCTGGTACGTTGCACGCGGCAATTATTTGTTGCGAGTTATCGATCTCGTCGCGGGAACTTTCAGTCTCACCTTAACGACGGACGGATCGTAACGCAATGTTACGCTTCGCTACGATTTTACTGTACTTATCGGGAGATACTTCGCATTCCAATTTTGTCGAATTTCAATCAGCCCAGTTTGCGGCCGATCCGCCGCACGTCCATTATTCTCGTTTGCGCGCGCGAATATTAAACGTCCGTATGAAAATTCGATGTTGGTATCTGTACCGGCGGAGTAACCAATATCGCAGCGTTTGTGTTTCAATAACGCTCCGCCATTCTGCAACTTTGTTTCTGCAAATTTGCAACTAGCCGTATAAATTTATTATTCCACGACCGTTGTCACGCGTTACGAGACTTTCATGAGATCCTCGAATATCGGAGATTAAATAAAACTCGGGCGCACTTTTGGACATTTTCGACGCGCGACACGCGAATATTAAAACAAACGCACTCGATACGTATACGTATCGTTTCGTTATCAATTAATCGTCGCCCGTCGGGACGTCCGGCGTGATTAGTTTGAAATGCGTTTTTACGCAACGGGCGAGGAGCGATCGTCAGTTTTCGGTAGGATGTTTAATTATTGGAAATTAAATCGCGTCCCGGGCATAAGTTTACGCCGAGTATGTACAGTAGCCGTGTTAGCGTATATTACGTAGACACATATTTGATCGTGAACGCGAATGCGCCAAAGTGTTCCAGTTCCTCGGAGTTGTAAACGCGTATTAGAATGCGGCTCTTCCCGTCGAAGAGGCTTTTAGTGCTTTCCGTGCACACCCACGCACCATGGAATGCGTGTGCGCGAGCGCTCACCTACGTGCCGATGCAAAGATCATTGTAGGTACCGTGTACCCGTGTTACCCGCATCGCGTGATTCCTAATTAATGTAATTCGCGAGATTACAACTCGGTACGTTGATCGCGTCTATTACCGTTACTTAATAATAATGTCGTTTCTATCGCGAGTACCGACGAAACACACCCTTTTCGCGTCCCTCCGGATTCAGGTAGAGAGATTTTCCTCGACGCACGCTTTCGACCCTATTTGTATTTTTAATCCTCGGCAAATAGACCAGAGTAGAAAGGGGGTAGTCGTTCGTGATTAGTGTACATTTCGACGCACATAAAAATTGTAGATGCAGAAAATGGAAACGTAGAAAACGAATGTAACTGCCTTTGAAAAAATATCCCACCCGCCGGTATCGCTGCGGGCCATTATTTCTTTTTTTTTTTCATTTAAAATTAGAGCATGCTACCATTAGTTGGTTTAATTTTGTGAAAAGGAATTCTAGAATATCATTTCGTTACGATTAAAAAGTTCGAATTAACTTGCCGGCTGTAATTCCCAGTAAAATTCGTGCAAACGGTTACTCGTTATTTGCGATTAACGAACATTCTCGCGATAACGGTTTGTTCCTACTTCCGGGGAATAAGGTGAAATAAATTCGCGGCGAATGGTTTTCGAAGTGGTTTCGCCTCGCGCGCTTTATACGAATGGCACGCATCTCAGGTGAAACGTCAACGATGACGCTGAAAACCTTCGCGTTTATATTTCACGCGAATCTACGACGAAGTATACCTTACTGCCTCTTATTTGTCAATGGCATTGAGTTTCGTTATGATGCAACAATGATACGAGAACTGCGCGCCCGAGAGTTTCCACAGGTGCGCTATAAAGTTGAATGGCATTGCATAGTTACGAGCATGAATTGAAAACTTATGCGCCCGCTCTCCGGGTTCCAGTTTCGTTGTAAGCTCGCGCTGTTATTATTGTTGCATCACGGGCCGGGACAACTACGATAGTTATGAATACGTATTACTCGGGGGTAGGGCGATAAACACGCCATGATGCTCGTCCCACCGTTTTCCATTAAAATATAACGGAAACGGAAGAGCTTCCATGTCCATCGATACCAGAAAAACCACGACGCCTAGCGTTAACTGGACGAATAACCATCCGATTCGATAACTCTAATCAATATATCCATTTCTTCCCCGTGAAACGGCAAATTTTATTCTCCACGTCACTCGCCTCGTCAATTACTCGATTTACCTGACTCGCTCGCATCTTTCAAGATCGCTCGGTACTCTCCCTCAACGGTTTCTTCCAGCGAACGGCAATGCAAATATGGTTGCAGAACTCACGGCGCTGTTAAAATCTCCAACGATCTCAATTTCTCGTTGATTCGACGGTTAACGCGAGACAAAAGTACTAGTTTAGGAGGGGGAGGTGGTTTATCTCTTCGTCCCCCTTTCCTGGCTGGTTCCTCCCCGGTACGAGATTCCCGCCACACTATCGCGCGAAGCGCAAATAGAGGTTTGAGACCGCGACGAAAATCTGGCTATTAACGCCTGGCATCGGCAGCCAAGACGCCGAAAACAATGGCACCGTACTTTAGAAGCGCGCTTTTAGCGGCTGAAAGAGGATGCCGAAGGGAGCATCCGGGTAAGCGAAGTGCTCGGATGTTGGATTTTGAAATTGCGTCGGTGGAGAATGGCGCGTGGTATCCGTTCGCATTAACGCGAATGCACGACCACGCACTCGCGCGCCCGTCGTTTTATTTACGCCGGCCGGTTTCGATTTATCGAGACGCTCTAAAAGCGAAAAGAGCAGACGCCCGCTTAGCGATAATGCGATCCATTGGACTCCGGGAGCAGGTTGCGTTTAGAGGACTATTAAAGTTCGTTAGCGACGTGAGTAGTGGGTGACTGTCGGTCGTTACCGAAGTGAGTGCGGAGCGTAAACATATAAAGTTCCAATCGATCCCCCTGTAAATCGTTACGTCAGCCCTGTCGTAAGGTTCGCGAATGGCCGAGTAGGGCGCGAAAACAAAGGGAACTCGGCAAATTCTTTGTTCTCGAATAATGTTAAACTGTATTGACTTTGAATTCGTGTTTTAGGGAAATGTTCTTAATAGGGGAAATTAACCGAGTTTTCTGCAATTCGATTCGAATATATTTTCTCTCCCGTATCTGCTATCGGGTAGTAGCTTTATCACTTGGATCTACTCGAAATGAGAATTTTGAATATTTTTAATACGGGTCAAGAGAGAAGGTCTTGTTTTGGATCAAGTACAATTCATGTTTTTGGAAAATATTCTTAATAGTGGGAAATTAACCGAGTTTCGGGTAATTCGATTAGAATATATTTTCTCTCTCGTTTCTGCTATCGCGCAGTAGCTTTATCGCTTGGATACTCGAAATGAGAATTTTGAATATTCTTAATACGAGTCAAGAGACAAGGTCTTGTCTCGAACCAAGCACAATTCATGTTTTTGGAAAATATTTTTAATAGGAGGAAATTAACCGACTTTCGTGTAATTTGATTCGAATATATATCCTCTCCCGTATCCGTTATCACGCGATAGCTTTAACGCTTGGATACTCCAACTGAGAATTTTTAATTTCCATCCCCGATTGGAAATCAGCCCTTTGCGCGCCCTAAATACCGTAGCACTCGTCTCGTTCCGCGCCGGCGAAATATAAAAATCCTGTCCGTCGTGTTACCGAGAAGAACGAGTTCCTTCGCGCAAAATGTGACGCGCGAATGACTCGAGTATTCGACTAATTAGCCCCGTCGCTATAGGGAGGCACTCGTCCCGAGAAGTAGTTGAAACAAATTTTTAGTAGCTTGTCAACAGGCCGAGGTTCCCGAGGGAGACATAAGAAATAACGGTATGTGTAATTGCGAGAGAAAAGCGGAAGATAAAAACGTACGATTTACTCCGAGACACCGGGTCGTTAAGTCCCTTTTAGTTTCTTCTTTCTTCGTTGACATAACGCGCCCCCGTATACATTGTAATAAAAGCGTTGAAAATTCGTGTAAAAATACCTAGTCACCCGGTGTGCTTTATCGCCTTTTTTTTTCGTTCTCCTCATGCCCGCTGATTAATTACTTTCCACGGAAGCGTGGCTACCGTTCGAGCGCGTAATTTTTATTTATCCTCGTCTATCGTGCAATTTATTCCACGGCCATCGTACGTTCGCCGGTTCTTCTTTTTCGGCGCTAATGTTTCGCGAAAAATTTTTCCGGCTTCTAAGCTCTGCCAACGCGCGCCCGGTAGTCCGGTAACTTTCGACCAACGTGGAAAAGTAGGTCCGAGCCATTCATCATCGTTATAAAAATATATTAAAAGTTCCCGAATACTGTTTATTAATATCGTCGAGGTCCATAAACGTGGCCCCGCGCTATCTCGGAATGCCGCTCGATTCACCTCGAGGAGAATTTAGATTATACCGGCGGAGGAGATTTGAGCGTGAGGTCAATTTCGCTAGTCCGGCAGTTAATTCGCTACCCGGCTAACACCATCCGCCGTCTACCTCGTAACCACGTGCTGGTTGGCGGTAATCCAAAAGTGTAACACGAAAGTAGAAAGTGTTTTCGCGACTGCACGTGAGGAAACATTTAAGTTAGATTTTCGAGGAAATAACGCGGACGTTAAGGGCGACGGGGGGCGGGGGGGGGGGAGGGGGCGTAAATCGTTTCCGTTATCGCGACGTCCGTGCGTAGTTTATACGCCGAAACTAATAATAATGGTAATTTATATGTTAGCTTCGCCGCGTCGCGGCGCGCCTCGTTGCGACGCGCTTCGCCCTATCGGGAATTGCAAATGGGTGCAATGTTTAATTTCGAGTTAATTCCCCCGCGTCGCGCTGTAGCGCGCTCGTTTATTTCTCGTAAATTCTTTACGCGCAAAGTATTACCGGACAATTATCGGATTTCCTCTATTATCGCGGAGACGAAGGAAACGCCGCGCCGAGAGAGATCAGTATTACGTAAATATAGATTAACTTAGGGATTTTCCGATCGAAGGGAATTGAAATCAATTTGCAATCTCGTTTTCTCCCTCTTCGCCCCTCCTCATTCTCGCAACGATGGCATTGAGCGGGTAAATCTTTCTCTGGGCGAATCCCCAACATCGTTACCTCGCTTTCGTGGGAGCTTAGAAAAATTTTCACGGAACGACCCTCGATCCCGGGGATTCGCGATTATTTTCGGAAATTTGAATTTCTGCGAAGCAAACTGAGTAACCGTTATCAATTATCGCGCCGTCGCATTTGTCTCGGAGGTTTATTTTCGACAGAACTGATCGTCGTCGCGAGGGAGATTAAAGCGATCGAGCCTAAGCTCCACGGTAGACCGTGCGACATCTGTACCCTCGAAACCGAACAATACTCCGTCCGGTCAATAATTGGTACACGCTACCGGAGAACGGACGTAAGTCCTCCGTTGGAGCCTCGGAATTCTATCTCCTCGACGATAACGAATTCTAAAGCCTCGAACGTACTTGCAACGATGAAAGTTCAACGGACACACTGATCGTAAAAGTGTACTTTAATTCGCGCGTGCATCGCCGTGTCAACGGCGTCCATCTCTGGGGAAGAGAAAACCTAGAAACGTGTGTGATGCAAATTATCGATAAGTAGTAAACAAAAACAAATCTTTGACGTCGACGTACGCTAGGTTTCGACTTGGAAGCACTCGGGACGGCATGTTATCCACGGCAAAACCGGGACTGGTTTTGTGACATTAAATTCATAAAGTTTAATTAAAAACTTGTTTCATTTCGTACACGAGCGAGATATTTACGGTATGCGGAACCACACTTGAGGCATTTCCGCGCGGTCCAATTCTGCAACGGTGGGGAAAAAAAAAACGCTACGGCGGTAAAGAGACGGGGGACGACGCGTACCTGGCCGGGAAACGGTGGAAAAAAATAAATAAAAAGAGAATTGCGCGCCGAAGGAAATTACTTAACTAGTCGATCGGCCCTTCAAAAACGGTGGTAAATTTTAATCCGTAAATTTTAATCAATCGAAAGTACGCGTCCGTCGCTACCGAGGCGCTTTTCCCCCGGTTTCGACTAAAATTTTACCTCGACGCCGGGATATTGATTTATCGCATTCGTTACGGCATTAGCGTTAATACGCATTCAATTTAATGCGTCGCTATTATGAAATTTGTTGTATTCGATGCTTGGCGGAGATTCAAGTGGCTGACATTGACAAATTGGCGATACGTTTACCCGTGCCGCGTAAGTCTGGCTCTACGTCCGGTATAACTGATCGTTCGTTACGAAAATTGTCGAACGGTACGGGAGGAAATTGCGCAACGCTAATTATTATCACTCGGTTCGCATCGTTCGCGTCGCGGAAGCTAAGTTTCTCGACTGTAATTAAAATAACGCTCCTCGATAGGAGCGACAAAAATTAGCCGATCGACCGATCGAGCAGTTACGTAAAACGACGGAGGAGGATGGAGGAGGGACGTCGAGGACGACGGAACGAACGACAATTGTAATTGCGTAACATTTATTTTTTTTTTTTTACAAACACTTAAACTACGGTCGACGACACTCGCTCCGATTAACGATTAGAATTAATTATCCCTGGAATGGGCGTAGCACGAATGATCAAAATGACGATTAAATCGTGTATCGTCACCCACGATCACGCTTCGATTGAGCATTGGCACGTAAATTTCTATCGAACGTAATATCAACGTCACGCGCGTATTTTGTTAACGATTCGCGCACCGAGATTCATCTCGTAATATACATTAGTAACCATAATATCTGCCGTTTATGTTACTAAAATATTAATACGTCTGTATAAATACATATATATATTCATTGCCATTATTGTTCTCGTAAAAAAAAAAAAAAAAGTACAAATTATCACGTCACCCGACCGATATCAACAGCGGCCACGTTTTCATATTTAATTATGTCGTGTGATTTTAATAAATACATTTGTCCGCGGGCTCCGGTTATTTTCGTTTGGCGTTAATTGATTTCCGGCCGTGGGAGATTCAACGAGAACGCGTCAGACGACTTCGTTGTTCGTCCAGAAGTAACGACGCTTCGCCCATGATTTTCGCACTGGTTCGCACTAAGAATAGCAATTGATACTCGTCGGTGACGGTTAGGGGTGCTCTCGTTCTGACCAGGGCATGAAGAACGGTGGCCCTTTCTAAATCGAGCCACCTCTGTAGGGTGACCTCCCTTTCGCGAAAGCCGCCGAACGTGATGTCCGCCGGACCCCAGAGAGAAAATTCGAGGACGGATTTCACCTAATCGAAGAAAACACAACAAATGGTAATGCACGTTGGTCGATAATTTACAGTGGACAAATACAAATTTGCAAATCCCCTTTTTCCGGGGATTTGCAAATAACTCTCGATCGAAAGGAAAATACCTATTTTGCGTTAAATCTTTTCAAGCTACCGTTATGTATCCACATTCTATATTTATTCTAAAAAAAAAAACAAACAAATATTTGCGCACCCCGTTTTTGTAGGGTAACGTTAAACAAAAACTGAACATTTGTTTTCCGCAGAGTTATTCCGGACAAGCGGGGTGTGCAAACGCAAATACCTCTTTTACTCCCTGTAAATATAGAATATCAGCTTTAAAAATGAGCATCGAGGCCGACGATTTATAGCATATTTCCTGTACATCAATGCAGGGACTATAGAAATTCTGAAGGGTCCCGTAAACTCTTTCGATAGAAAATTGGATCGCGAAACATCGTTTAAAAAAAAAATAAAAACAACAACACACGCTTATACCTGAGACAGAGTGACCGCTTTTTCTCGCATTAGTAGTTCTTGAATAAGGGGCTGCCTGCTGGCCAAATTCAATTGCTGAAGTGCTACGAGGGCGCATTGGCACAACGATACCCTTTCCTCGTCTCGTTCCTCGTTCGTGTCTACGTTCAATCTGTCGAGGATCATAAACCACTGAGTGAAACGATCGCGAAACGAATCTGGGATCGGTCCCGCTTAGACGGAATCGTTGTACTCAAATTACTTATAAATAGTATTCGAGTGATATCGACTCCCCGTGGCCAGACAAGGTGTTTCGACTAAACCTACTGACCCTTGAAGAAGATACAGTCTGTAGCAGGAGTCCTTGTCCTCTCTGCACAGAACAACGTTGCTCAAACTTTTCGCCGATTCCTCGATGCCGCGTGCTTGTAGACTCTTCAGGGCGTTGACGAACTGAAGGAGCACGAAGGAAGCTTCTCTCGCCGTACCCTCGTCGTGCATGTCCTTGGTGGCCAAGCCGAACGTTTGTACGGTATTCACTTGCAACCGTGGAAGCACGTAAACGGTAGCTGAAATTGAGTTTGTATTTTCAACGGAATAGGTTTCGGTGCGGGACTTAGGAAATAAAAATTTCACCGGCTATCCGGGGAGATGGAAATTTAAAGCCGTTGGAAAGTAGCGGTATGGATGATGGTATTTGTTAATAGGAAGAGCCGGTACGTAATCGCGAATCAAAATTCGATTAGTCGTTTACGTTGACGCGAGTCAAACGAATTTTTTTCCGTGTAAATTACCTTCAGCGTCTTTGTTTCCGTGCAAACAGATCTTGGCCGCGATCTCCCTCGGGACGGTGTCTATAAACTCGATTACCGGTGCCAAATAAAATTCCTTTCTCGACACGTGCAGCGCCGAATCGAAGGCGATGCATAGAGTGACGTTCTGCTCGTTCCAAGTCGCCGGGTAAAATATCCTTCTGCCGACGGTGATCGACGTATTGGTATCGATGCTGAAGTGACTTATACGAGGATTCGTATTTTTCAGACCCCGTAAACCCGACGGCACTTGAGGAATTTGGTTCAGCTGCGGCAGACGGGTGGAAACGTGCTCTCGATACATAGAATCTCGATACAACGGCCGAGAATTTTTTGTACGGAGACAAAATTCGTGCGGGCATGATTTACGTATGTGTGTATAAAAGTAGGAATGGGGCACCTGTTCGAGAAACTGTGCCAGCGCCTCGTGATTGGCAACCACCACGGCGCCATAGTTATCCTCCAGGCTACGGTGAACTATACTCCGACCTCGGCGTTGCCTCAATCGGCTTATCCTTAATTCGTCGTCTTTATTCTTCCAGTCTTGATCCTCCTCGGGTCCCTGAATTTTAAAAAAATTCCGTCATAAATCTTGCATCGCCTCCGAACTGTCTTCCAAGTAGTTTTATTAATATTATTTCGCGGTCTGTCTTGACTATTTTTCTTTTAAATTAGAAACGGTATCCCGAAGATCGAACTTTTCCAAAGCAATCAAAAGTTTCCGAGAATACAAGCGAGATCTTTTATGACGACGATAACGATATCATCGCCGGTTTAACGGGAGAGTGGTTTTCAGCTTTAACCCTAGAAAGATAATCCACGTCCGCGGGATCGTAGGTGGGTTCTAAATATTTCTATCACTTTTTCGTTGTAACATATTTCGGCGAATTGAGTCGTCGGCCAGAGCTACCGTAGGACAGCAGTGTCGTAGCAGTAAGTGCCCTTAGTGCTTTAGATAGAGCTGTGGTGTGATGTGTCCGCGAAACGTATTGTTACGAATAGCATTGCCTCCCTGGCGTCCGGCACCACCGGCAGCCTGTTGTTAGTTGTCGGACAGTGTTATTCGAGTTGGTAAATTTATTTACTTAGAAGTTGTATTCGAGCTCTGGATACGACCCGTTGTGGGCTTGTATAATAAACGTTCCTATTTATAAATAATGCCTAATCTTCTCTCGCGCTTGCTTAACATCCGTAATACGTATTATTATGTTTAAACCCATTATAAATTCTCGGATGTGTTCACTACTAGGTTTACAGACACTTCTTCCCGGCAATTTGACCACATAGAGTATACCAGAAGAGAATTTGATTTAAATCTAGATCATGCACATCTCTGGATCTTCGGACCTCCAAACTTTTTTTACTCTATCAGGTGTATTTCGGATCGCTGATCACGAAATAATTATAGAATTTCTATTCTACTGAAAATTATATCACAAGGTTTAGAAATAGTTTGGGAATCCGGAGATCCGGAGATGTGCATGGTCCAGATTTGTTAGAAGAATTTCAAAATTAGAAAGCTTCGAAGAAACTGAATTTTGATATCATCCGTCTAGAACGCGATTATCTTTCCAGGGTTAAAGCCAAAACGGCGTTAACGTAAAATAAAGACAGAAATTACACGGTGTTACGAGGCCGCTGCGAAATTTACGTAACCGCTGATCGATGTGCTTTGCGGGAGATTTTTCTTGCACGGCCCCCGGGAATGTTTTGTTATAATTTGATGAGACCGGCGGACGTCTCGTTCGGTGCTGCGCGACGTCTTCGATGAAAAATGAGGGCGTTACGTACCTCGTCGCCGGTGTAAAAACTGTACGGGGAGTAAAGCTCGCTCTCCGTCTCGCTGCCGCAGTACGGCAGCGAGGTCGATCTGACGAACGGCTGATGATGAAATTTAAATTCCACTGCTGGCTCCATCGCGTTACTGTCAGATTTTCTCTTGCAAGCGAGATGAGATCCGTTTCCGTGTCGGAGCTCGAGATTCGAGTCGCACTCCGGCGAGCTGGAAAGGCACTCGTAAACATGACTATCGTTGGACGTCTGGAAAAGTCGAGGCAGGGATTAGATTAACGATGATCCCCTGGTCGAGCCACCTGTTTACAGTCTCGCTGAATTACGCTGGGACCCAAGCAATTAGACTTTAATTTAGCTTTAGCAATTTACCTGTAAATTACGACGACGCCGATCGAGCGATCGTCTTAATCGAAAACGCGAAATCGAACGAACTTCCCGCAGGACTGCGCGGTTTAAAATCAATGCCGTTGGAACGCCGTTCTCTCGCGTACCAATTACAATTCCTCGGATGTATTTAACCCTAGATCTACGGACATTACTTTGCGCCACTTTGACCACATAGAGAATTTCAACATTAGAAAGCTTCGAAGAAAATGAATTTTGATAGTTATACATATATTTCACTCGTTAAATGGATGAAAGTCAGTATCGGTAGTAAAAGAAGAATATGAACAATTTCCGTAATTTTTCTCGTGAACTTCGAACCCGTCAAAATGACGCGTCCCGTAAACCTAGCGCTAAAAGTACATAATAGAAAGATCGTAACTCATCGTCGGAGTATCCAATCTTTCCTTCTTACTCGATGCGCGCGTTCGCGTAAAATCTCTCAGGGTAATTTCAAACGAAACCATGATCTCGGCGGGGAGAATTCACGCTCGATACCAGAAAGGCGTATCGGTAGCGCAAAGTGAAAATGAAAAATGGTAACTCATTACCAGGGAATCGGATGTGAGCGGCGCGGCGACCGCGACGGTCTCGTAATCCTGATTAAGCGGCGAGGTGGAGGAGCCGTGTTTCTTGAGGACCGGCTGCGAGGTCCCTTGATCCCTCATGCTGGCGGTTCTCTGAGGTTTCGAGGGTGCCAAGGAGCTGCGCACCTCACCTGTAACATCCTCCGCTGCTGCAGGCACGTCCGCCATCGTCAAGCGCCACGGGTTAGTACCACAAGACACAAGGCATGTCACAAAACAGGCTAGCTACCGTACTAGCGTGCTATGAGGACGACTCGTTTCGATATTAGAAACTTACGGTACCTACTACGCTGAGCTGAGGGGTGGTGGTGGGGGGGGGGGGGGGGTGGTTTGCGGAAGGGGTCGCGAAGCGAAATAATCGTGAAACCGCGCGCGACGTCGATTGACGGATTGAGAAATCATTTCTTATACCCTTGCGCTAAAAGCAACCGCGACTTTTTATTCGAACGTAAATGCGTTTAGTTGCATCGACCGGGAAGAGTAGTTACGCGCATCGAGGTCAGAACTACCCTGAAAACGCATGAGAATCGTGATCTCGATTTAATTCGACAGGTGATATTTGAGAATATCGAGGATCTCGCGTGCGCGAATCGCGAAAGACGATGGCGTGGTCTGTCTCCTTTATTATTCATCCGTGATTCGATTTCCGAAATGTTTAAAACGGCAGCTGCGCGTCGTGCCGAAACGACGAACGTTTCGTCGATGTTAATCGCAACCCTTCCTCGCGCAATAACGATGTTATTGCGAACGTGGATATTTTCACCGATCGTGATTCGAAATTCATTTTTAAACGCGTGTACCCTGCTCGAGAGAACCGAGGGGACCGAGAGACGGAGAGGAATCGGAAGGAATCAATGTTTTCATAGTTATAAAGCTACCGAACGGCAGGAGACTCGCAAAATTGTCTAGCGTGGCGTATTCGAATTATTTCTGTGCTAAAATTGCTGAATTTGTTAACGCCCGTGTTTCTGCTCGCGATCGTTGGAAATCCCGGAATTGGCAAGCATTTGGTTATCCAGGTTCAAATATGGGGGGGAAACACGATGCTAATATGCAATCAATACATGCGGCGTTAGTTGCACCCAGAGCAGTTATATATATATATGTACCGTCGAGCGTCACACCAACGAGTTTACTATTTACAGCGAGGGGCTGTTAACGCGGAGATCACCTTCGCCCTTCGATTAACATAATTTTGATCGAGCGTGAAACTCGAGAATCAATCAGCGAATCGACGGTGATCAGTGATGTACGCTGGATTCGTTGGACGAAAAAACGTCCGCTCGTCAAAGTTGAACGAGTCGCGAGGGAAACCCAGAAGCGTGCGTGGAAGGGAATAAAAAATGTCGAAAGGGTCGATCGAAAATGTGTATAAAATTTCGGAGGGGGGGAATTGACGCAATCTCATTGGTGCGTGCGGTTAACGATGAAGCAAACCCATATCGAAACGCGCAAACGTCGATCGACCGCAGTCCAATATCAATTAACAAAGGGAACGATCGAGTTTCTTTTTTCGCTTCGTCGTTTCGCATCATCGAGGCTCTCGTTTGGACGTGGAAAAAAAACTGCGGGAGATGGAGAGAATGAGAGAGAGAGAGAGAGAGAGAGAGAGGCAGAAAGAAAGAGAGAGAAAAAGAAAGAAAGATCAGCCGCAAAATCATAAGGATCAGTTTCGTACGCGACAGGTGCAACGTACCACGTTTGAACAACGATTGCATGGAAAAACGTTTGACGGTACGTGGCGGCGTAGAAAATTACGTGACCAAGGAAACAAGGCTCTCTGGTTTGTATTATCTTTTTTTTTTCGACATAAACGTTTATTTCAGACACAGAAATTCGAGGTTACAGAACTTTCGTTTCGCTCTTTTGTCTTTCGTTCCATTTACAAAAGGTAGTTTCGATGGTAACAACTAGTATCGCCATTTCAATTAGCCAGCCATTCTCAAACTTTTGTTCGCACTTCCTATCGACGCGCGGGGCTACTTTCGCCCCTTATATTATCCTGAAACAAGGACACTCTCGCTCGCGATAAGACGATAATCAAAAATTTCTGCATCGAAAATACAAAATTTGCGATTGCAAAAAGCGATGCGCCCGCAAATGGTTGCGCTTCGTAAGATAGAGCGAAAGCTTGCCGACGGGGCAAGCGTTCGAGCACGAGCCACCGAGGCGTGACCTTCCTCCAGTAAGTAAAATACATACATGGTATAAGAATATATATCACAGAAAGTCGTGAACCTTCGAAACGTATATAAAAATCTCTATGCTACGGGGGCAGAATATTAAAACAATGATATAGTTTGTGTTCAATGATTAATAATCCCACGTAAGGTACGCAAAAAAAACCGTATGGCATATCGTAAATTAATAACATAAAATAATAAAGATAGAGTACTCGAGAACGTTACAGAATCGACGCCGTCGCGAATCGAGCGGCAACAACAACAACAACAACGATCCCGCGCTATCGCTTAATTAATTCTCAAAGTCGATCCATGGAATTCTTCCTCCTTCCGGCTCTCTCGCGCTCGGTAAACCAGAAAACGGACGATCGACTTCAAATCGCGCTTCGACTCGGCGAAACGACGAACGAGAAAAAAAAACAAGAGATAGAAAGAGAGAAAGAGATAGAGAGGGCGGGGGACATGAGTTAAACACCGTTAACCACTATTACGAGAGACGACGCGTGGTCCTCGGTCGACGTACTCGCGGTAGAAAAAAAAAAAAAAACAAAAAAACAAAAAAGAAAAGAAAAGTCATTTTCTTTTCAAGGGAAGCAGCTGGCGCGAGGATTCGTGTGAGTATGGCTGTTACAACATCGACTCTGGCCGGTGGTTTTTTTCTTTTTTTTTTTGTCATTAGTTACATTGTATGGGCCTGAACTTACCCAGATTCGCGTAAATCGAGTCTGAGGTCGTTGAGGCGGCAGGCTGCCAGGACGACGGCGACGACGACGACGACGACGAGGATTTCGTGGATGACTTGTCGGTCCTCGGTGGCAGTTGCTTCGTTTCCACGCGAGGAGGCGGCGGTCTGACCGGTTTGTTTGTCGGATCCAACCTCGACCAATCCTCCAGGGACTGGTTCCTCGGCGGTGGCGGCGGTTTTCCGGGTCTCGCTGTAACCACGTCGAATATCGTAGCGACCTTACGACCTTCGAAAATTGGAATGTATATTCCCGGGGAATAGGACGAGAGCGGGGAAGCATTTCCCGCTTCTCTTCGTTACGATCAAAGAATTTCCTCGTTGATAATCTCGGAAGGGGGGTTTTGCGCGGAGAAAAGCGTGAGACAGTTTTGGGACGGTTAATGCCGCGACGTTAAAACCTCCTCCACTCTTCGCCAAAGCCGACGTTAACGTGGACGAGATTCGCGTTCACCGGTTTGCGCATAGCAAAGAAAAACCGCCGAGCGTGATACTTGTCCCTTGTCACGTAAAATTTATGCATATACACCGGTCGCGTTTGCTCTTCGCGCAAATCTGTTAAGAAGATTTTCGTATTACGTGCTCAGCGGGGAATTGTTAACGAACGCGAGAGCTTTGGTATTACAACGGGGAATTTCACGCATATTTGCGCGGTAAAAAAAAAAAGAAATGACTTACCCGCGGAGTTCTGGCATCCGGGCGAGGAAGGGGAGCGCTGCGTTCTGGTAGTGTCGCTCCTCGTACCGCAGGAATCCGTCTGATCCTCGGCGATGCATATCCTGCCGACGCGATCGTTCCCGACGACTTCGACGGCGGCCCCGTCGAGCTCCAACGGATGGATGATCTCCAGTCGCGGCTTCGGCTGCGGCGTCGACGGGATCTCCTCGATCCTCGAGTTCGACGCGTGACCGGTGACCATGTCCACGTCCTTCCTCGTACCCATTCTGAGGAACCTCTTCAAAGAGAAACGCGATCTGCCTCTCTTCTTCTCCTCCCTCACCTCCTGTCCGTTGGTCAGACTGTCCTGGGACAAGGATATCGTTCTCTTCGCGACGGGATCGGCGACCTGGGTCACGCTCGTCGGATCCGGCAAATCCGAGACTGCTTTACGGAACTTTGGACTGCAGGACGAGGCCCTCTCTCGCTTCTCCTTCTCCCGCACCACCGGCGAGTCGGATTTGAAATTAGCGCCCGGATTCCTCGCGAACAGGGAGGAGCTCGGCGTCAATTCGTCAGGGTCCACCGACGGCGGTCTCGGCGCCATTCTTCTCTTGTTCGGCGAACGTATCGCCTCGGCTATCGGCGACTGTACGTCGAGAATCTCGTCGTCGGCCTCCGGATTCTCGTTATCACCGCCGTCCATCGGATGATTTCGCGGCAGGCTCAACGGCGGTGGCTTCGACTTGTAAATCGGCGCGATTTTCGGCGTCGCTGCAACGGCCACCGGGTGCGAGATATTGGATTTAGATGAGGATTCGCGTACTCGCGAGATATTGTCGAGTCGACGATCCGTATCTCTCGACGTATCGTCGGGCGCGATGTACCCTCGGGTCTGATCCAACGGCGAAGTATGAACCTCCTCGGGTTTGTCTTTAGCGATTGGACGAGGCGCAGGTGCTCCTTGCAGCGCGTGAGTACTCGAACCTAGGAATGATATCGAATTAGTCTCATTTCGATCAACTTACTCGGAAACCACTATTTTTACATGTCTCAAAGTGTAGGCATTATAATCATTTTGTATCGCGCGGTATAAGTTTACTGCGTAGCCGACGTAACGGTTAGCAGATCGACCGCCTCGATCGCGGCGTTGCCGACGTCACATCGTTGATGACGTAGCGCCGAAGTTCAGTTCGAAACGAACGATCGAACTGCCCGGTTCGGCAACGAACTTATCTTCATTACATATAAATATATTTTATGAAACTCTACTATTCTTGATTCTGACCTTCTCAGTCCTCCTTTGAAACTGACCCTTCCCACGAAAGAAAAATGAAGAAAACTATCTCACCTGTACTCTGAGCGGACAATGCAGATCTGCTCGCGACGTTCTGAACGGACGGCGGTGGCAACGAGTAACCCATGTTAATTCTCTTCGTACCACCGTCCGCCATCGTGGAACCCTTCGCGGCGAAATTCGCCGGTTTCTGAGGCACGACGGGTTTCACTTTCTGCTCGGCACTGACGGCACCGTGAAGAAAAGACGCACGGGGCTCCGTCGATACGACGGCCGGTTTACTCGTCTCGCCCTGAATGGGTGGTCTCGGCTCGATGGGCGGCGGGCTTCTGGGCAAAGCCGGTGGCTCCGTGATTTCCTCCTCATCCGCTTTTCCATCCGGTTCGCCTGCCAGTTCTCGGCTTTCCTCGAAACTGAATTTCTTCTCGGTAATCGAGCTGCCAGCGACGCTCGCCTCGCCTTCCACTTCGCGCAATCGAAGCCCCGACGGGACTTCGTTCGCCGTCTTCTTCTCGTCGTCGGCCGCCGTCACAGTGATTTTATTCACGTCCCTCCCGCGAATCGTCGCGGATCTGTCGCTCTCCGTAGCCTCGTCGGCATCGCTCTTCGATAACGGCGTCAGGGTCAACTCGACACCCCTATCGGCGGACATACCGTTCTCCGTTCTCGAGGCTTCCGTCGACGGTTTCACGTGTCTCCCGACAAACTCGTAATCAACCCTCCCGCTGTTCTGAATCGCTTGAATCGGTATCTTCGGTTTCTCGCTCTCGTTCTTCTTGATCGCCGGAGTGCGAGTGATACCGGTGACCTTTTTCTCCGATTTACCGAACTCCAGGTTCCTGTCGTTCCTCTCCGCGGTGGTCGGGGTGGTTATCTCGTCGGATTCCGAGGGTTCGTTCCTCTGGATGACCGATATCAAGTTACTCGGCGCGATCAGCGGCATATCCACGATCTTCTCCAATCTCGAGGTATACTTCTGCTCCTGCTTATCGCTCTTCCTCTGCTCCGTATCGATCTTCTTCGCGCTCTTCGGCGTTATCTGGGGAAAAATAAAAAAATGTATGGCAAATCGAATACAGTCCCTCCTACCACGATCGTCATCGGTGTAACGACGCGTAACCTTCGCAACGTACTAACCTCGGATCTCTCCGTCGACGTATTCTCCGCGATCTTGCACTTAGGGGGACCGGAGAATCCGTTGACCGTGATTTTCCGATCGACGGGCCTCTTGGCAGTCGGCAATGACTCGTCGCCGCCGAACGGCGTCACCGAGACGAGAAGCGTCGTCTTCTTACCCTCCGAGTCCTTCTGTATCCTACCCAGCATCAAGGACGCGAAGGTCTTTGCCGCCGACGACGTTTTACCGCTCGTCTCGCTCGGCGCGACCGCCTCGGTGAGATTAGCGGTGATCGTATTGAAATTCGTATTGGCACGCGTCAAATTACCCAGAGCTCTCTCCTCCTCGCTGTCGGGCACCAAATCATCGTCGCCGTTGAACGACTCGACGTATCCCCGATCGTCGTCGTCGTCCTCGTCCTCGACGTCGGAGAGAACGTCGTCGCCCCCGTAACCGATTATCTCCGTCAGGCATTCCGGGAAAGCGACGCTCCTCCTCTTCCTACCGGCGCGACGGTCCTCCTGACAGCCAGCCGCTTTGCCACGCAGAATACTCTGGAAAAGGGATATCGCTGGGGATTTGCGGTCGTACAAGTGCAACGATGAAATGAAATTCAACCGCGGCGCGGTTAAATTGCGGTTTCGCGGGGCTCAAACTTGTCTGAAAGCGAGTAGGCTACAATTGAGTCGCAAATTGAAAGTGCAATTACAGTTGGCGACCAACTTCCGTCCGACGGTAGGGAAAACAATTTTTTTCACGACTAATTTTCCGTGAAATTTAATAAGTTCGCTCGATGCTCGGAAGGATTGTTTATTGTTATCTACGCGCGCACGGAAAGGCGTGCTTTACATGCTGCCCGGAACTCGATATTCGATCCAAATGGCTCTGGCGAATTCAACGTTTATTATTCCACGCGACAGCGAATGTGATAGTGCAACGCGGTGTTCGGTTGGCGAGGGGGAAGGGGGGAGGGGGGGGGGGGGGGGAAGGCTAACAAAGTTATAATCGTTCGAACCGCTATTTTCCATCGTAATCCACTTGGTAATTCACTGGACTTCAAAGAAATCCTATTTGGGCGCAAGTTGGAGCTTTCCCGGATCATACTGACGGCCATTCGCCTTATCAACTGCTGGCAGGAAATGAAAGTTCAGCTTAAAGTTAAACCAACGCGGGAAGCGTAGGATGAGGGTTGGGATGGGAGCCACAACGCGGGTGGCTGTCGGGAGCAAAAGATTTTTCCGAACTTTCGGACGAGCGTCTGACGTTAATGAGAGCTTCGTTGAATTATTCATGGAATATATATCGCGCGGTGGCGAGCGGCGTTCATAATTTTCGCGGTAAGGAATTCGCCTCGCGGGAACTACGATTAAAATTGCGCGCTTCCTATGCCAATCGGTCGATTAACGCCCGGCGGCCGTATTAAAATCAAACAGCGCGTTCCGGCGCGTCGAGTTTCGTAACGCGAGCGACCAGGGAAGCCCGACAAGCGGACGGCAAGAGTGACTTTGCGAATTCCTGCGTAAACGACTAATCGACAAAAATCCGATTCCTCGGCGATCTCGGCATCGCGTGCGTTCCCACATCTTTTTTTTTTTTTCCCCTTCGCGTACTCACTCGAAAATTTCTCCCCTTTCTCTCTAGCAGAAAACTCACCCAGTTTCACGCGAGACGTGTTTACAACGGTCGCGAAGCCACCAGTTCGACGCGTTCCTTTCGCCGGATGTTATCGACACACTTGTATATCCTCTCCGAGAGCTCTCGTACGCGCGAAAGAGCTCCAGTGAGCTATTTTCCATTTCACCGCTCTCGATGCCAAAAAGTTTCGAGATTAGTTAGCGAGGGAAAGTGACTCGTCATCGAGCGCGTATACCGTACGTCGCGAGACGCGCACGCACGTTCGTGCTGCCGTCCCGTCGTTCGTTTTTATTTTCACCGCAGATACGCGAGGGAAAAAGGGTTTTAAAAATATTCGCCACGTGGGCGAAGGTTCGTTCCGTTTCGAGGTACGCGCGCCCACGATAAACGTTGGCCCCCGAGTAACGCCTACCCCTTCGAGCGTACGATACACGTCTACGTACGCGTGCTCGGCATAAATCCACAACCCGCGGTACGTGGTACGACGATCGACGATTCGATCGTGCGTCGCGAGATTGCCCGAGCGATTAATCAGGATAACGAAGCTGTTTAATACGAAATAAAACCCTGATACGCCGGGAGACCGCCGCCGATACATTAGAATCGTCGCGTTTCTCTTCTTTTACTCGAGAATATACTAATCGCTCGGCCCCGTCGTCTTTGTAACAAGAACGGATTAATCGAGCTTAACGACGGATAAACGTGATTAACAAGGAACGATACGGGGAAAATACAGCCTCCCGAAATGCAGGATTTCTGGTGTCTCGAAGTAGAAACTCCCATTAATTATGTCCCACTCGCGCGCTCGCGCGCGCGCGGGACGTAACTTTAATACGCGGTGTAAACAGCGCGATACACGTGCGATATACACGACAATAATTTGCCGTCGCGATTCCCCGGCGTTGAACGCGAAATTTCGCGTTCCGTTTCGAGTAAAGAGCGTTTGTTCGGCTAACGCGGGCCCCACGGTCTCCGAGCGTCGGTACTTCGACCGAACAATCTAGTTTTACAAACTTCGCGGCGCGAACCGTAATGGCGCGTGATTCACGGGCGCAACTTTATAATAATTTCCCGTCAAGTACAGCCGAAGCAGTTAACCTCGTCAATTGCATCATCGATTACATCACTGGGCGCCTTCGCCGGTGCAAACTCGCCGATAAGATGCGTCCTAACGATAACGGACGTTTATCGAGGAGTTTGTGTCAATTCCGAACGTTACACCGATACTTTCCACGGGATTCGTTTGGCGATCGGTTCATAATCCTCCCGCGGGGAGGGACTTTGACGGGCAATCTTCGACGTTTACGAGTCGCGGATAAACCTAGTTTCTACTTTTACGATTATTGTTCCCCCGTCGAGCCTGCTTCTTCCGCGCGCCTCGGAGATGATTACCAATTGTACGCTTCGATCTTTTGGTTTATCGGCGGCCGGGGCAATCTTTTTCTCGCTCGGTGATTTTTAATTTAAGACTCCGGATGTTTATGCCGAAATGGCGTATTTTTATACCTACTTCGAACGGATCTTGCGTGACGAATGCGATAAGTATGCGTGAAGTGTACTTGTAATATATCGTTGCGAATAGCATTGCCTGCCTGGCGTCCAGCGCCACCGTCCAGTCCGTTGTTGGTTGTCGGCCGCCGATATTCTCACCGTTAAGTTTGTTAACGTATAAAAGCCGGAGACACACATTACCGTACCATGCCCGATTCGCGTGTCGGTCGAGTGTTGGTCGTCACTCGTTAAAAAAATTGCGCGATGCTTTTTAAATGCAATAGTTCATGCATCACCGTATCAATTCGAGCGCTAAACGTACAATTTCTGCTGCAGCCAATATCCGACCGACACACGAATCGGGCATGGTACGGTAATGTGTGTCTCCGGCTTAACCTGTATTCGAGGTCTCGATACGAGCAGTTGTGTTCGTATACAATAAACATTCTTATTTCCTTAAATGCCTAATCTATGTTCGCGCTCGCGTAAAGTCCGTAAAAATATTACACGCATCAAATAAAATAAAATTAATGGACTTTGATTAAACATCCGGAGTTCAATGATTATAAACAGGAAGCGTCGCGACGCGTTACGAGATACCCGTGCGCGTTTAGGAAACTCTTGGAAATATTTCGCGGCAATTCGTACGCGCGAATGTACGAATTGCGAACGACGTATCGAGAACAATCGGATCTACCTGTAACTTAAGATTATCAGTCTTGGTGTTCGGCAGAGCCTTTCCAACGTTCAGCTTCAAACTCTCTTCCGCCGACGCGTGCTCCTCCCTCGGCTTGAAGCAATTCGAACAGAGTTCCTTCTTCCAGGCATTCTGCACGAAGCGATTGCATTGCGTGGACATCGTTGCTTCACTGCAGCGACAGCGAAAGTCCCGTTACATCATCGTCCTGAAAGGAAGAGAGGTTGAAATGGTAATCGTCGCAATTCTTAACCCCGACGGCGAACGTAGAATATCGTCGTAGCACGTGCGCGCAACGCCGTCGCGCGAAACTATTCCAAGGCGTGAATAGTGTGCACCTCGTATCCCCCGGGGTCACATTATTTCGAACGCGTGTATATACGTGTACGTTCTACCGTACGGCTGCTGGCAAATTTCGACGGACGAGTACCGCTGAGTAATTTAGCGTTACGCGTCAAGGGCGAGATAAAGCGATAATTAAATATCCGTCGTTTCTTTTCCGTTCGGCGGGCGCGCGTTCGGATGGGAGATATTTGCGTCGGGTATCGCGGAACTCGAGCGAAAGGATTAATTACCGATAAGGGTTGTCCGGCGAAATTAATGAATCGTACGTACGCCGTTCCGAGCGAAGTTCGATAAATTTCCGAATCTTCCGGTAGCACCAAGTTCGCCGGCGTTCCTCGAGACCGTCGGTTACCGTCAAATTCGAGGATTATAAATTTCACTCGGAACAATGACGAATCGCTTTGCACCATCCCCAGAACGCGCGGATTAGAATTTCGTGGCGCGGTTTAACCGTTCGCGCGGAACAACGGCAGAACGGTGCACGATCGGACGAGCGCGACGTTAAAGGGAACCGACGTACCGACGGAAGGACGTCCAGCGCACCTAATTGCTTCTAAGAGAGAAATACCGCAACGTACGCGCACCTGAACCGTTCGGGATACGCGTAATTGAAGTGGGTATCAGGAGAATCTAGGAAATAAATCCACCGGCTTTATTAATACCAGGCCATTTTTATCCCCCTTTAGTAATCCGCCTTCGTCCTTGCGGTCGGTGCTACGAAATCCACCCCCCTCCTCCCTTCCTTCCTCCCCACCCCGGAAAAGTAATTTAACCATTTCCATACGTAAAACACGGGCCCCTCCATCAACGCGCACGAGCGAGCGCGCGCAAAGTCGTTCGACGTTTAAAAATTCTCCCTCGTCGCGTCTGGATAACCGTATCCATGAATACTCGAAATTCATGAGGCTCCCGTCGACACCAACTTCCGGTCATTTTTAATTCCGTGGAGAGAAACTTGGCCGGCGTAGGAGTCCGGGGAAACTTTAAACGAGCTCATCGGGGGCAAGATCTCTCCCCTCTTCGTGGTACGCCCTGACCGTGAGCAAAATGAGAAGTTATCCCGCGGACAAATGGCGTTGTAGGATTCAGCCGGCGAACCTTAATCCGAACGAGTAGATTTTCCTGTCGACGGTATAGCCACCGTGAACGCAATCAGGACAATTGACCTGAGCGCTGCCCGTTCGACTGAATAATTGCCTCGCTTCCGGTCTCCCTTTTATCCCGGCGGTGGTATTGGCTCGGGTCGACCCTCCGACATTAGCCGGCGATACTTTAACGCGCCGTAATGACGCGCGTTTATCCGTGAGAAGATGTCGCGTAGGAGAGATCTTTGCCCGGCGCGCGCTATAAACCGTACGGCCGGTTAACGAGACTTTTAATCGTATCGCGGCGTAAAGGTAACGTTTTCGTTACCACGACCGATCGCAGTCGTCGTCGTTCTCTCCTTCTTCCACTTTCGTCCATATTAACTTCTCGCGCGTCTCGCGCTTACAATGAATCGTCGACGACTGCGATCGGTCGTGGTAACGAAAACGTACCTTAAGGCCCTCGTTACGGACGATCGTGTATCGACGTTTCCGGTCCTCGCGATCGATTCGTTTCGTCCCGCACTTCAGCGACAAGCGCCGGAGTCTCTCGCGTGGAAAGAGCGCGAAAAGCGAACGCAAGAAACTCGTCTTATCCGCGCGGATACGTTCAAACGAAAGCTTCACGGTTTTCTTTCTTACGTAATTTTTCACTTGGACGGAACGGGTGACAACGATGCCCCGACGCGAGTAGCGTAAACATTGATTAAACTCTCTTTTCGTTTCGTTGGAAAAGCGGCAAACGATGCGCCCGACTGATTAATTGCTTCATTTCCGGACCTCTCGCGCCGTATCATAGTAAGTCGTAACGTCGTCGCGACGGTAAGAAAGCACAGTTTTCGTGCCTTTCCGAGCGAAAGTAAATCAAATTACCACTAAGATTCCTTTACAATAAAATTGGAGTCTCGTTCCGCGCCGTCCGTGGATTAATCAACTGTTCTTTTTTTTTCCTGTCTCTCTCTCTCCCTCTACCAGCGTCGCTGTTTCCCCCGTCTCCTCGATTCGGTACACCAGCGACATTGAAACCGAACGCAACAAAATATTTATCAAGGCCGGTTCTGCGCTACTGGTTCGTTACGTCACGAGCAGCGCGAAAACCTGCGCCATCGACGCGGATTCCCATCTCTGAACTGGCCGAGAATTCCGCCCGACGCGACGTACGAAAGCTCGCGGCTGTCGCGCCTAAATCTCGAAGGAACGACGCGACTCACGGCCATAGTCCAGATATCCTTTGGCGTCGATGCGATTCCTCAAGGACAAAGAACCGTAGAGGCATGCGCGATCGCGCGCCATTAGCATGCACGAGCTGCAAGTGCGCGAGCCAAGAATAAAGTACCGTTTCCAATCTCGATGATCCGTTACATCCCCTTGCCATCCATCCACGCACACTGGAAACTCATCCGCGGCACGAAACGTCCCTGATTTTGCGCCGCTCGACCGACGCGAAATTTTTCCCCGTCCGAGTGATTTCATTAAACCTCAAAAGTAGCGACGATTTCAATTACCAGCGAACATCTGTCCCGTTGGCGTTAGAATTCAAAGTGAAACCGGATATTTTAACGAGAAGCGATTTGAGTGATATTTAATGAAAAGAAATCGTATTATGTCATACGTGCCTAATTGGAATTCGCGTAACGGCGTCTACGCGGGACTCTCTAACATCGCCCTCCCCGGAAAAGTTTAATTGAAGTTTCTAAATTAAAAGAGGAGCGCGTTACTACGCTTCCCAACGTCCTGTTTTCGAATCTAGCGAGAGCGTACATACGTTAAGACGCGTATATGTGTCTCATACTCGCGTATTACGCAACACGATGTCGTAGAACAGCGTCAATTTTTATGTTTTGAATTACGCGCTCAGTTCTCTATGTCGCGTTACGATCGGCCATTCGAGGGGAACCACGAGAATCGAAGAGGGGTCCACCATGGAGCATTAATGAAAAACGGTACTTCCGCGCTTGCCGCTAAGATTCTTAGTAAATTGTTTCCTTAATAAATAAACCGTTCGTTTATAATCCAGTGCTATTAAATACCGCATCCGAACATCCTGTTAACTCCATCTCTTACAATGTTACAACCATCCACCGATAGACTAGTTAGGACTGTGTCTCCCCCCCACGTGCATTATTAACACACTCGCGACGGAGTTGTAATACGGTGTTTGTTACACGCATACGTTACACGCCTGTACGCGACTTTACCTTCGAAACAACGACTCGCGCTGTGCGTCGAGAAGAAAACATTGACACGTTAAATACTCCCCGTAACGGCGATAACGTTTCCGACGCGCGATCCGCCCGGAATGTTCGATCCAGTTTCGAAGCGTGTCGCGACGGCCTTGCCTCTTACCTGCCAATTGAAGCGAATTAACGACGCGCGGATAAACGCTCATTTTGACATACGCATCGCGCGCGAGCCCCGGCACGCATTTATTCACTTGCTACGCGCATTCCGACCAAGATCGCGATCGAGATCGTTCGCCCATCCGCGGAGGGAACGCGCGGACGCTGCCACGGTTATCTTAACTCTCGCATCTTCGAACAGATATCGAGATTAAAGTTTACGACTCGACGGTCATGCATCGTCACGTGGCAATTACCACGATGCGCGGGTACGATCGTCAAGATCGAGAGATAATCACCGCGGAACTTATTCGCTCTCTTGTCAAGTAAAGCAGTCCTCGCCGGGGATACGCGCCGCGTTCAGTGCAACGATCGTTTCGAACATACTTTTGTACGCGCGCGAGATCTAAAATTCTATGTATTTTCTTGAGTTAAACTCGCTCGCGCGGGACGCAACGTCGAGCGCGGTATTTTATTTACAACTAAATCCGCGGTTCTCCCTTGTCACGGCTAAAATCCAACGGAATACATTTAAATAAAACCGCTTAAATCGTGAAATGTCTCGGGGAGAGGAGGGGGTGGGGGGAATAATGTATCCGGCGTGCACGATGTTCCATTATTCCGTTTCGCGAACGGCCGACCGATGACGAAGAAGAGAAAGTAGAAGGATACGCTAAAGCGTCGGGATAAAAAGAATCCGATGGGACCTCTCACGAGGTTGCCATAACGAGGTCTCCTTCGTACCCCGTAAACAGGTTCGTGAACCGATCTCTTCGCGTCCTATCCTCGCCTCTCGTAAGGTCGTCGACCCACGCGAACCAAAATCATTTCAAATTCTTGCCGCGCTACTTGCGCCCGTTTAAAGCCCGGTCTGGTTCATTGCCATGGAGCCGAATATGTGCGGAGCTCGCGAACCGAGAGAGAGGGAGAGAGAGAGAGAGAGAGAGAGAAGAGAGAGAGAGGGGGACGCTTCGTTCACGAATTGTTATCGTATCGTTCAGAAGAAAAAAAAGAAATTAAATACCGTTAACATCTCTAACCGGTATGAAAAAAAGTCAGCGTATCTCGACTCTCGCCCGGTAGAAACGATCTCCGGATGCGCCGGATAAACGATACTTTTTCGATCGGTAAATATTAATTACCAACGCTCGACTCTGGCTCGCGCATAAACCGCCGAAGCGTACCGTATCGTTTATGACGCAAACGTAGAAAAACATTTCAATTGTCGGGGCGAGAGCGCAAGAGACCGCTCGACGAATGCACATGAAAGCCAGATACAGCTATCTCGCGTTTATAAAACTTTGCTCTTCCGTACTTTGACCGCTCATGATTTACAGAGTAGTCTCTTTGATGTCGCACGCTGTATAAGAACGGAGAGAAAGAAAAAGGGAAGGGGGAGGGGGAGACGCGAGGCGTCCGAGAGAACGCTTTCCTCCTTTCCACTCCTTCGGTCCTCGGGTCTGTCTCTCTTTTCTTCCACGGCGTACACAAACGACAGAAAGACGAACCTTGTCCGGGCATACCATAAAGGTGACGTGGCCACAAAACACCCAAGGAAACGAACTCGATTGACGCGCGGGATTGTTTCGAACTCGGTTTCGGAGTGAATGTACGTTGCGGGAGAAAGGTGCACCGAGACCGCCGGAGAGTGGTTGGATTTTTTTTTTTTTATATATATATATGTCCGAGCACCGTATCAATAATTTCGGCTCTCGCCTGGTGTGCGGCGAACGAGGCCAAACGTGCGTGGAGATTCCATTTTGAATTTTTCTTTTTTAAGAGGGGATCCAATAGCTCTCGATAATAAAATACTTCGGAACGGATGAGACGCTAGAAATGAATAATATACCAACGACTCGCGAGTATTCGGAAAATGACGTTACCGAGAACGATGCATCGTCGCTTTCTAAAGCGACATTATTTTAACGGCGTACACGCGCCGCGGAAGTACCAACCGACCTCCTCTTCCCACGGCAATGAAGAACACACGGCTTAGGGGCGAGACAAAAGAGACGATTGTTCGCGCGACGAACTTGACTCTGGTATATCCGTGCAGCCTCTTTTCCTCCTTCCCTACCCTTACCGAGAGAATACGATGGAAAATCGGTCGGCGGAGAACAACACGAAAACAAAAAAAAAAGGAACACACCGCGGTGGAGTATGGTCATTCCAGAAACCTTAATCGGGGCCGCGCCGGAAGAGAAAAACTTTGGTTCTTATCGTTTCGGCGCTGTAATTACTGTTGGCCTTCCGTTTCAATTGTGGGCATTAAGAGCCTAACTCGTGCCCAACGGTACGGCGTCTGGGAATTTCGAGCCTTCCGCGGGAGAACGGCGTACGATGCGGGAGAGGGAGCGAGGGAGAAAGAAAGGGGAATAAAAAAGCAGGAGGAAGGGAGAGAGAGAGAGAGAGAGAGAGAGAGAGAGAGAAGATGAAATATCGTTGGCGGGAGAACGGAGCAGGACATATTCCAGTGTACCCTCCCCCGGTATGCTGGCTGATTTAAAGAGTGAGATAATGCTGTGTTCTTGCGTACGAGCCTCTACGCTGGAAACTTATTAGCCATCTCAGATTCGTTGCGCTTCTGTGAGGTACGCGTAAACTGGGATTACGAAGCGATCCTTGCTATACCGGATTCAACGTGTTCTCGCGCCGCCTTTGAACGAACAAAAGCAAACAGAGGTTTCTCCCCGCAAACGTACGAGTGACTTATTTGTTTACTTCTTCTTTTTTTTTATTACGAGAACAAATGCACTAATGTACTTTACTTCGCGGCGGGCGTCACTTCGATTCGTGAGTGTAACTTCATTATTATCATCATCGTCGTCGTTGTGTGTTATCCGTAACGAGTTACGACGACGATTAATTTCGGTGGCCCGTTTAAACGTTGACTCGAAACTCGACTTCCGGCACGAGATGAATTACACTAACGTAAGAACTGGCCACACCAGTTTTCTGATTTCGATCCGCCGGTGTGCGCTCGTACGCGTGTGGGCATAGCCACGGACAGACGGCGAGCAGCGCGATAACTATTCTAAAGATCTCCTCTCTGGCTTTTGTTGGCTCTCTGACTTTGAGTCTCGCGCCGTAGCGATTCGCACCGCGTAAACGAGTGTGGTGCGATCATTTGCAGCTGCAGCTGCCGCGAATACCTCGTACCGAGGGTAAAACGTTGCCACGGGAGTACCATTCGGATACTTGATTCTAAAGGCAGATAAGTAGTCGCGCTTAAGAGGATTCGCCGCTTAAAATTTACCTTTCCCGAGCTTCCACCGGTTTAATTGTGTATCCCTCTTTTCGACTTCCGTGACTGCGCGGAAAGTGAAATTCAGCGAAACATCGTTGTTCGAGTGAGCACACTTTGGCCGAGTGGCTCGCGGTAAAAAAAAAAAACTGAAAAACGGCGGCCCCGAAACCCGCGAGAGAGGTAGCGACGAATGTCGCCGGTGAGCGAGATTCTCGTTTTATTCGACGAGGTATTATATATATTAGGGATATCTATTATATTACATGGTAGAGTTTGAGTGCTCGCGAGGAGAGCCGGCGACTGACCGCCTCCGATTCGGATGACCTTTCGACACGTTATAGCGGGAGGAAAGTTATGAGTGTACCAACAAGAATTTTGCCCCGACATTCAACGGGTTTTACAGAAATCGGAGGCGGAAGTTTTATATCGTTCTTCAAAATTATAGATCTCTTTTAGGTACCCCTAACACGTGGGGACGTTCTGATACTACCGATACTAGTAGAGTATCGATACTTTTCTTTCGATACGAGTGTCTTTAGCATCGATACTGTTGTTCCCATATTTTACTCCGACATTCAATGGTTTTTCAGAAATTGGAGGCGGAAGTTTTATATCGTTCTTCAAAATTATAGATCTCTTTTAGGTACCCCTAACACGTGGGGACGTTCCGATACTACCGATACTAGTAGAGTAACGATACTTTTCTTTCGATACGAGTATTTTCAGCATCGATACCGTTATTCCGATATTTTACTGATATCGATATTTGCATTCGACACGAGTACCAAGTAAAAGTAACGATATCACGTCCAACGTCAAGCATCGGTATCGCGCCTCTAATTATACGGGACCCCGCGGTTCGTGGAAACGCGAACGTCGAGAAGATGTAACGCGTAATGTAACGTCCGTCACGGTGGAGATTTCACTTTTTGCGCCGACTACGTCATTCCCAGGACTCCCCCTCCTGCCGTTCGACATCGATCACCCACGCGTTCGATTTCACCCGGATTCTCTCTCTCTCTCTCCCTAACCGCAAAACGACGTATACATAGATATTTGCCGATCGCTCGGCACTATACGTTGGTTTTCCCTTAAAATTCCAACGGCACTCCGCGCGAACGATATCGACGTTACAACTATCCAACGTTGCGAAAGCGGGATACTTAAAAGTTCGATTCCGTATTAGCGTGCTGGGAAATTGCCACCGTGAAATCGTCTAATCCAGCTGCGATCGATAATGCTGATTCGCGTTACCGGTTTTGGCTCGAAGCGCGCATTGGCATCGACCCGCGAACCTATCGAAAGCAGCGCAACACGCAACGAGCAACCTGCGCCGCGGGGATGTTTTGCTTCTACGACGGGGGTATGTTTCGCGCAAACGAATATTTAGCTGGCGCGATTGCATAGCGCACAAAACTTGAATTCTGAGGTAAACGACGACGTCTCGTGAGAAGCCGCGTCGCGCACCGCGACCGGCTTAAATTCCATCGTGACGTTTCAAGGTGACGCTTTTAGCATACCGGTACCGGTCACCCGGTGCGGTTGCACGAAAACCATTTAACCGTGTTACATGCCGGTCGATGGTTTTCGCGACGATTACGTCGGAAGCCCGTAACGGGGATTACGTTTTCCCACGGTTGGATGGTCAGCGTTAAAACGAATCGCGCGCGCGGGCGCGCGAATTCGAGAAACCGGATGTGTTTACGACGCGGTGATGGAGTTCGGCAAGATTAGCGTAAAATATTCCCGGGGGAAGTTTTTGCCGCGCGTTAACCTTTGTTCGATAACGCCGAGGATAAATCGCGCTGGATTATATTAACGGATTAATTTAAATGAGTATTCGGTACGCTCCGTGACCCGCGAACGCCCGTAGACGTTTATTTTTGTATTTATAATTACAGAAAATGGTAGGAATAAATTATGGTAATCCGGGGAATGACGTATTCGCGATCCTGCCGCTCGGTAGTTCGTGACGGGAAGTTATTTCTTCCCGACCGCATAATTGGCAGTGTCATGGAATCTCGCCGTTTCTGCGACGCTCGTCTAACAGTAATCCACGCGTTAGAAACCGTTGTCAAAGCGTTTACAGTTTTTCGTCCCCGCTAATTTGTGTAACGCACCGCTGTGAAACGACGCGCCCGACGTCGGGCATTTCCGACGGACAGTGAAATAGCGTATTTCGTTGTATCGTAAAACTCGAGTTTCCGCTCCGTTTCAATTGCGAGGAAAGTATTTTTCTAAAGCGGCTCTCTTTTATCTAAACGTCCGAGTGGAAGATAAATACTTCTTCTCTTAAACTCCTTGTTAAAAGAATTGATCCACTCAATTACGCGAAATGTGAGTCAATTACGTTCCGAAGGCCGACGCGTACCGACGGATAGTCTCTCGCCGTGAATGAAAGTAGGTACATTTTCTATCCTCCCACGGATCCCGAGGCACTCTTCCACGTCATATTATTCGCAAAACTTTTATCCTTCTCCTCTCTTTTTCTCTCTCTCTCTCTCTTTCTTTTTTTTTGTCAACGCGCATTTCCCGATTCGCCCGAATCGGGCGCGTTACCCAACACTCGACGACCGAGCGAACATAACGATTAAAACTCGCCATTTCGAAAATATTTCTCACGATGGAGCCGCCTTCCATGATTTACAATGAGAGAAAGAGCGTAAAGTATTTTTATAAGCCACGGAACAGAACCAAGGCGAAACTGCTACAGTCCATTTGTGCTCGCTCCTTCAGGCCGTGCAGGCGAGCATGTGTTCGCGTTATGCCTTTACCGGTCCTAAACGAGGTCGACCAGCTCCGACCATAACCACACCTCCTTTTACTAGACTCCGAGACCCGTACCCGCGTATTTAATCCAGCGATCACAGACGCGAGATTTGACCGGCAGATATATATATATATATATATATAGTATATGCCCCCTTCGACAAAAGGATCCCGAATCTCCGTGATTTTAGACGGGAGTCCGACAAAAAGCCAATCGAATCTCGACGCGAGAAGAAAGGAATACTCGATTTACGAAAGCCGACGGGGAACGATCTGTTTCGCGTCTCGCGATTATATTTCGTTTCGTTCGTTCCGCGCAATTCCCCTTTTTGTTCGTATACTTTACGCTCGGTTATCCATGCGAGCCCGGCAGTTACTTCAAAATCGCGCGATTATTTGAATTTCTAAAAAACGATTCCCGCGATATTGAATTCTGAAAATACCTATACGCGCTACTTCGAATACCATGAATCCTAATTGCCGATTAATAAGGGCGCTCGAACATACTTCGCTCGTATTATCCCACGCGCAACGCGCGCAAACCGATTTACTCTCCATTATCATACAAATAGACGAGGAATAATACGGAGCGGAGCAACGCGTGATAAAAAACAAAAAAAAGGTACGATAAAATGGAAAACGCGATAGGAAGAGGTAACCAGAAGTAGAAAAAAAAAATGAGCCAAAAGAATTTGTATGCGACGACTGCAGCGCGAATGGTATCCGAGCTTCGTATTCGTTAGCGATTCGCGAAGCGATTGAAATGAAAACCGTTTCGCGACAGCCCCGTAAGATTCGTGATACGACTACGCTCGATTGCCGTAGTGTTTGTTAACCAGGAAGAGTTACATAACTTTGTTGTAAGGTTGCGAACGATCGGCTAGGCGCGCCCCGTAATCGCGAGCCGATTAAAATAAAAATTACACCGGTCGTTCGAGTTTCTCCCTGAAACGACCTGACCGGTAACGTCGGCGGAGCCCCCTCGCGACGAGCGAAGCGTTAAACGCGATGTATCCTCGTTGTTTCCATTATCCCCCGAAACGCCGTTAAACCTCGTCCGCCGATGAGACTTTCTCCGAAAGAAACAACGCGCTTTCCCGTTTCTGCCCCCCCTCGGTCCTTTTGGACACGCGCGATATTCCATCGGACGAACGCGCTGGAATTCGTAATTAACCCCCGGAGCGCTCGAATCCTCACTCGTTAACCGCGGTTAACGCGTGTTTCTCCGTCCGATTTCGACGGCGATAAATCCAGGTTTGTTTCACCGCGGTGCGACGACCCCGAAACTTAGAATTTCAAATCACACGTTTCACCGGGAACGCAGGCGTACTCCAAAATCCACGCTTCTCTCTATTCTCCCCCGTCGTCTCTCTCCCACCGCATCCCCCCGTCTCCCCGCTCGCCCCCTCCTCGTCTCTTTCTATTGCTCTCTAAATTCGCCGCGAAATTAGGCGATAACTTTTGGAATTTCTTTTTTTTTTTTTACGTCGATGGAAACTCTGCTGGAAGCGTGCCGTCTTGGCCAAATAAACCACCGAGTGTATCTTCCGTCTCCATCAGAGCGTTCTCTCCCCCGAGAACACCAGTTGGACGTTCTCCAAACTTACGGAGCAACGTGGAAGAAAAATAATCTATAATCGCGGCTATTCGGCGAGCCATAAACGCCTCGTTAAAACCCGATTCTCGGCTTCTCCGCCATCCCCCCCCCCCCCTCCCCCAACGCCATCGCGGCGCTTAACCTCACGATTTTAATTTTCCCCGGTAAAGGGGAGAAAAAAAAAGGTGGAACGGGGGAGAATCGTTCGCCGGACGCCCATTTACGCGTCGTTTATCCATATGCATGGCGTTATTAATTCCGACGTCTTTCACTTTGAGAGGCAGAATGCGCGAAGCCACGCGTAGGTGATGCGTGCAACGCACTTTCCCCGGTAACCTTACGATCTCGCGCGTCGGACTACTCCCGTTCCACGCTTTGACTGCGATTATAAAACTATCAGCGGCTAGAAACGAGGGAATTAACGGGCGTACCTGTGCTCGTAAAAAAAAAAAAAAAGAAAAAACAAAGTCGCTCGATTCGCGAGCACGGAGATGGAGAGGAGTAATATTATTCCGAGCGAAAGGAGAGAAGATAAAAGTGGAGCTTCCATCTGCCCACCGGCGTTTCGAAGGATGAATAATGTATAGGAATTATTGCGAATCCACGGCCAATAAAGCGTGGGCAATCGAGCAAGAATGTGACTCGTACGCAGAGTATCGTCGCTCGATCGGTATTCATCGATACGAGACGGGAATACTCTACGACTCGCCTCGCCGTCGTCGGTACTCTTTGCGAGTACACCTTATTTGCGAGCTGTTTTACGGCCCGGAAATGATTGACGCGATGTCGTCGGGGGGTCGACTCTCATACCCGTGCAACGCGCAACGATTCCCGATAGATCTCGCGAGGAGAGCACGGTGGACATTTTTTAAAGGAAAGGGCAAACAGCAGGGATTACGTCGACGCGAATTCGAGTTGAAAGGATTTTTAGAAGGGAATCGGAAAACCAATTCCGAATTGTGAATTCGTTTTTTGTTTGCAAGGATCTTGGTCGGTGCATATGTATGTGGAAAAGTTATATCTTGCGAGTGGTTGTGCGTACGGATATAAATACTTGTTTTAAACAAAAGAATATGCGGTAGAATGCGAAGGACGTGTATACATGTATTTTTACAATTCGCGCGAAAACGCTGGAACGAATTAATCGCGCGACTCGAGGTCTGGCTGTATTCGGAGAGCGACGCTCCTTCGCCTACGAGGCGACGTTCGTCGTGGGGGCAGTGTCGCGAAGACCGTGTGGCCGTCGGAAATAAATAATCTCTCATTTTGGGCGTCGCGAGGAGCGAATTATTGCGATGTTCGTTGGGTTTCAACTCCCACGAAGAGGATTGTACTCCAGGCAGCGTTGAATCTGAATTTTCGCGTTGATATTGTCCAAGGGCGAGCGGCGAAAAATCCAAGACGAGGGTATCACGGCGCGCGAGACAAAGGATACACGGAGGGAAACAATGGGGCCACTCGCTGCGCACAATAGATTTTTATATTCTCTCTCACGACTTTGAGCATCCCCCGTGTTCGCGAAGGAATCGCGGGGAATCGAGAGGGGGAGAGAAGAGAGTTTTAACCGATGCACGTGCGTTTACGAATGCTAGAAACGTTTACTCCGTTACTCGCGGATATAATTATATTCCTCGTTGGAGTCGATAATCGCGCCTCGTCTATTTCGTTTTATCTCGGATAAGCGAGTATCGGCGCGAGTCGATAGTCGCATTGCGTGCACTATAATAGGAAGCAAAGTACGAGAGACATTGCTCGGTGAGTCCTCGGCTTAAGCGATTAATTCGTTCCAGTGTTTCCGCGCAAGTTGAACAACATGTGTGCGAATATATATTTATATTATAGAGGGTGTTCGTTTTAAAACTTTCCAGTCGAATATCTCGAGGAGTATGAAAGATATTAAAAAAGTGTAAAACACGTGTCCAAGGATTACGAGGGATAAAGAGGGGTGCAGTATCAGTTTTTTATTACTCCCTCGAAATCGTTGGACACGTGTTTCACACTTTTTTAATATCTTTCATACTTCTCGAGATATCCGACTGAAAAGTTGCAAAATGAACACCCTGTATATACTCCTTTGGTTTACAACAATTATTTATGTCTGTACTCGCAACAGCTCGCAAGATATAACTATTTCACGCATACACCGACAAAGTTTCCATTTTGGCATTCAAAAAACCAAGTTCAGTTCGAAATTGGTTTCCTGATTCACTTGTACATGTACGAAACCGCGTAAGTCGAGGTCTCGCCGTATTTTGTCCCGCGGCCATAGATCGTTCCTCCTTCCCGTATCGCGTAAATAATAGACTCGAGCTCGCCTACCGCCGATGACGAAGGATCTATTCTCGTTTCTCTATTTTTTTTTTTTTTTCATTGAATACGTCGGACAAAGATTTGTTCGAAATTGGCCTTGGTATTTCGATGTCGGGGACGATCACTCGACCCACGAGCCTCGGCTAAACGCACGGCCGAGCGGGACTCGAGGATGCACGTAAAATTGAAATGGCACCGTGATATCGGTTCGGTTCCTGAAATTCGAGCGCGCCGTCGAGTCGAAGTGACTTAACGCTCGCCCGAATAATTCGGCACAAAGGGAACGACGGTCGTAATGGAATTCACGAGCATCGTACGACGGAATGCCACTGGTGGGCACGATTTAAGGGAACCCAGATAAAACGAGCGCAGCCACTTTCCTCGTAATATTCTTTACGGTCAGCTCACCGTGGGACGCGAGTACCTACCGAAATATCGAGCGTCGCAGGGTTAACCGCAAAATCCAACCGTCGTCGATCGAAAGTACCTTTCGCGTGTACGTTGCGAGCCACGTCGATGCAAGTTTCAAGATTACGCTCGTAATTCGTAGTTTATAGTACTTTCTACTGGCTCTGGGATAGAAATTGAATGGGAAGCATAGTCATTGCTGTGCAGAGTACCACGGAACAATTCTATTATTTGCGTTCGGATAACGTTAATTAATATTGGAAGTAATTGTGCGGCTGAAACGTCAAATCATTTCTGTCGTTGTTCCAACGGTGACTTCTCGAGACGCGTAGGCTGAGTAATGGCAAACTTCTCGGTAAACGATGACGTAACCCTTTGGCATGCCTTAAATTATTACCTCGCGATGTATGTATGGTAATAAAAACAGATACGTCAACGACGGTTTCTTGAAATCTGGTTTAATGGAAAGCCGTGCGATTTCTAATTGCTCGTGGAAGACGATACGTCGCTGTCCGATACTTCATCACTGGGAAAAAAAATCGACTTTCGTGGAAGCCGAGTGTCTCGCGGATTCCTGTCGCATTGGCGGAACAGCGCTCACTCGTCCTATACGGTGATCCCGGAAGCGCTGCAATTCCGAATTGAGTTTAGAATTCACAAATCTAGTTTCGAGGCCTACGAAGCTCGAGCGAGTTACGTATACAGTATCAGGGGGAAAAAAACTAGACTCGGTTACTGTGTCACAGTTTCTACAGTTGTCCCGGACTCTCTCTCTCTCTCTCTCTCTCTCTCTGCCTCATGTTTCTCTCGTATTTACCATTTCCTACGGATACAACGTTCCATCATTTTCAAATGGACTCTGATTCTCGCCGAGGATCACGATGCGAAAAGGCGCGTCTTCGAGACGAGTCTGATCAATCGGATCCCTCGACTCCGAAAGACGAGATCCGAGGGAGACGAGATGTCGGCTCGCCTAGTCTGTTTAAAAACTAGACCCCCCTCCCCCTTGCCGACCACCGTGCGTCAGGGTTTCTAGGATCGTCGAAACTCTCTCTCTCTCTCGAGCCTCCGTATACTATATACGCGATTCCTGGTTTCGGAGTCGATCCATCGTCGTAGCCGCGGCAATGGGCACAAGGTCTTCGGACCCGGTTTCCTTTTTTCTCTCTGTTTCACTCCCGGCGACGGAGCATCGTTCCTCCATCGCACCGGCCCTGAAAACACCTCGACCCGTTCTGGGACGACCTAACGAAGTGCGATACAATTAATGCGGAGCCCTACTTCGCGACCGATGCACCCAACTGGAGTTTTTCCTTTCCTTTGCGCGTTTAATTACCTCCTAGAAGAAACGGCCGGCTAATGAGGTCGTTCTCGATTCTACGGCTACGAGCAAGTAATTCCGATATCCGTAAAATTTCCGGCTTCCACCGCCGAAGATCGCTCGCGTTAATTAGCGCCTCTCTCCCCCCACCCCCCCCCCCCCCTCCTCCCACTTGGGACCACTGATTCTCGTTTGTCTCTTTAGCGGGCGTGAGCTGGCGTACGCGAGGATAATCAAAAGGCGCTACGAAAGGGCAAAATCGATTCGGTTGAGAACCCGGCAAGTACACCCTTGAGATTACCGGAGGAAGAGAGAGAGAGAGGGAATGCGAAGTATCGAGCGAACGATTGGCCGATCGTTGAAATAATCGAGGGAATTAAGAGCGAGGCGTTTCAAATTTTCACGTAGGAATTTCTCTTTGCCCCGTTGGCAAATTACTCGAGAATTTTGTGTTTGAGATCGGCAACACGCGAGATCGTTTCCAAACTGATTTCACGCATCGCGTAATCCGCGGCTAATAATTTTCTACGATAAGAGAGATTACTAATCGTACCCTTCTCTCTCCCTCCCTCTCTCCGTACGTCTACCTTACTCTCATTTGTATCTGAAACCACTGCCCAGGGTTAGACTAAATTTACGACAGGTTTTCAAATACATTTTCCGGCTGACAGAATAGGTAATTTATCTCGCGCGTTTCGTTTTTTACCGCGCCCCCTACCCCCTCCCCTCCCTTCGGTTGGTATTGCAAACGAGCGGCTTTTGTGCAACGCACGCCTGAATCGCCTTGAAAGTTCGAGCGGGAAAGGTTACAGACGTTTCACGCGCTAAAAGAAACGCGACGCCGTTAACGTTGGTCAGGAATACAATAACCATTCGCCTCGCTAATCAGTTTCTTGCGCGGACTTTCAAAGATCGCTTACGTGCAAATATCGTTGTCGAGGGTTACAAAAATTGTCGCGTTTATTGTCTCAATATCTCTGCAAGCAAGCGTCACTCGCGATCGTCGGGCAAGAATTCGATCGGGCGGTTAAAAAGAATTCCTTTGGAACGAATGGAAACGTTTAATTGCCATTTTCCATTGACGAGCGCTCCGTTATTCACTCGTCATTGTATCTGAAAGAATTCGCTCGACGCGAACCGGGCAGCGTGCGCTGCGTTTCGTGTCACCCGTTTGCGAGCTGCCAAAGGGGTCAATGCCTCTCTCTCTCGTTTCATTCGCGTACCATTCCACGAGCGTGCGTGCAAAACCTGCATCGGCCGTCGTTTAACGAGCCAGGGTTTCCAAATCCCTCGTCCTTCGGCGCGATTGAGCCGTTGGAAATAAGGCGGGCTTATCGGGTAGGAATTTATATTCCGATCTCGAGCCGCGAAACATATTCGCCATCCTGTTCCCGCGCGTACGACGTTGGGAACGATATACCGTAAAGTCACTCGCACACGACGCCGTGGCGTCGGTACACAGGCGTACGGTACTCTCGCGCACGGGAGTCGCCGTTCTAAGGTGTAACAGTACGTACGCGCGATTACAGTTTCTCTGATAAAGAAGGAGAAAAATTGAATCGTGAGTTATTCCAAACGCGATGCAACGAAAAACACCTTGCGCATTGTTCTTAGAATTTGTCTGGTGAAAACGCAACTTATCGCGACACGTGACGTGCCTCTGAACCTTGTGCACTTTGTTCGTGCAGTAACTTTTCCACTTACGACGAAAAAATTTCGTAAAAAATTGTTTAAAATGTATCAACGATTTATAGTTTCCGTCAAATATATATCATATACATATACATCAATGGAAAATCAGAAATAAAAGCTATTAATTGCGATGTACGCATGTCTGTTATAATTATATTATTCATTCGCCTATGAAGTTCGACTTATGTCCAAAATCGTAGAATCAAACCCCGTGCGTAAGTCGAGAAGCGACTCTTGTCCTTTAACGGCAATTTAAACTTTCCGACCCCAAAATACGCGTACTCCCGTCTGAACCTATAAACTCGTTATAAAGTCAATTTTTCCTGAAAGACCCTGTACTACGTTCGTATCCTGTACGCGCGCACACACGCGAATTCGTGTATTTGACGTTGCACATGCGCCGGTACGTCGCGTCGGACTGGTGTAGACACTCGAGGAAAGATTCCGCGTGCAGGGACCACGTACGGGGCAAAGTTCCGCTACGTGCCAGCACGTTTGCCATCGGTTGCCGAAGAAACGCATAACTCTGGGAAGAACGTACATAAACCACGCGAAACGCTCCATTCGTTTCGATAAAACGCTCTCGGCTGAAAGGGCGGCGTCGGTGTCCGCACTAGGGCCCCGGGAAACACTTTTCAGATCGCCGTCACGGGATTTTAGCGCGGCCGTCAGATATTTATTGCTCGATCGGACTCCGGTAGGTAATATATTTCTAATTGACGCAGGGCGCGCCGGGATTGATTCCAGGGCCCGCTGTAAATCCCGCCCTCTCCGAACGAATCAAAATTGCGATCTTTCAAATCCTGACGCCCGTCTGCTTTTTACGAAGCAGGATGTATCGCGATACGTGTACCATAGTGCAGAGTTTCTCAACCTGTGTCGTCGGGTATGCATAATTTGATGTATTTGTACAATAAAAGCATATACACCCAACTCTTTTTTTATGCGGATTTGAAGTTACATCGTTCAAACAAGTCTTCCTTCTTTGAAAAATTTATTAGAATTATTTTAACTATGTACGTGACGATGAACGGGTTTAGTACAAATTGCAGTCCTTGGTACCAATGTGTCAAATAAATTCACGTTTTTGTCACATTCCAAAAATTAGACAGCGCTGCTGACTGCTATAGTGTAGTAATTACTGAGGAATCCTGGTGATCCTGTTTCACGCGCTTTTTTTACACAAATTTTTGAGGAACGTATATACAGCGTAAAAAAAAAAGAGTTGAATGTATGCCGGATGACGCGGTAAAAGGATTGAGAGACGCTACAACGGAGTATCAATATTAGAGTAACGCCTTTCGGACGTGATTAATTGAAAATAGAGAGAGTCGCAACGGCAAAGGTAAAGTTACCTTTATTCGGAAACTGTAACACCGCAAATACGGTGTTATCGTTTGAGTATGATTTTCGGTACGCGACGAGTTCCCTATTAATTTCTGAGAACGTTCCATTTGCCTTTCCTGAAATATGCAGGGGGCAGGATACGGGAGCGGAGAGTAGCATAATTCGCCAAGAATATTCGATGATGAATCGATAAATGTGGCGCGAGTAACGAGCGGTATAAAACGAAGGACGTAACAGGTTGTTAGCCGTTAATAAATCACCGGGCTTACAACTCTATAAACCGTATATATCGCTTTCGTTTTTCCTACCGCTTATATACGAAAGAAACAATGGTGGAAGTTCGAACGGATCCGCGTTATCCAGCTTAACCGTTCGCGGAATCCGAAGAAGTTGCATGCCGCCGGGGAATAAATATTAATGTCGCGACTGTTTGCCGCTGGATTCGCCAATAGATGTTTACGAACACGAAGGGGAGTACCGTTGCGCGCACTACTCCAGGAATCTATGCCGCGAATTCCACGCTCCCCTGTCTTCCGTTCGGCCGTTACAAACGACTCTCCTCGGAAAATTTTCATTTCACGCCATTTACCGGATAGATTTCCCTCCTGAAACGCCTCGACGAAGATAAAGAAAAGCAGGAAATACGAATTTCTCTGAAATAAATGGAAGCATGGCGAAAATATAATCGCTGACGTTTCCTAGCGTACGGTAAGTCGTAGTTGCGTGGCCGTTGATCAAGGATAATTCGAGAAAAGAACCAGAGCTCACGAATTCGCCGTTAATAAGCGAAAGTTCCTCCTCTGGCGAGCGCGTTGCGCGCTTTTTCCGTGCGCGGCATTGACAGTGGGCCGCGTCGCGTTTGTTAATATCGCCAAACGGATGATTTGCTCGCGCGTCCGATCCGTTATCATTCCGAATCAATTATGAGTAATCGCCGGGGTGCTACGTGAAAAAACTGCTTTCACCCACTTTCCCGGCGGCCTCGTATCAGTTTAGATTTCCTCTCGCGCGCCTCCCGTCCCTCGGCATTTCTTCGAACCGTTCCACATAGTTTTTCTTTTCCTTTCTTACGTACCTTCTCCGCGCACCGTGCGTGCCTGCCACTTTGACGCACCACGCGCCGGTGCTAATCCCCCCGTGGATGCACACCCACTTCCGACCCGTCAACGTCCACGGAATGTGCGGCCTAGCGGCTTAAAAGAGAATCCTCGCCACGGATTCCCTCGTCCCTTTCGTTCGTTCCAGCCGATTAGACCGAGTCGCGATAGCGATCGACGTTCCAAGCGCCTCGATATTTATCCGGTAACGAAGGGAGTTTATTTCTTTTTTGTCCCGCGTTAACGAAACGCCCTGTACCGGCGCCGATGACGTTGTACTATTTTTAACGTATCCCGAAGAGGCTCGGTTGAATGTAAATTCTCGCTGGAGAGCACCGTGGCGCGTCTTCCAGCAATTTTACCACGCGTCTATAACCATCTAGAGGGGAAAGCGCGGGGGAGTTAACGACTTGGCGTGCAAATATCGCGAGCCTTTCTCTCGGACTCGTAAAGCTTAGGGCTGCATCGTTTGACACGGTACCGAGGTGGCCGTAGTGCGGCGCGAAGGAGTTACATGAGAACCGCAGCATCGCTCTCCGTAACGAGAGCTCGAATGGGGAAACTGGATCTTTGAAGAAGAGGAGGCTCTTCGGAAAGTCCGTCGTTGTTGTCTCGAGGAATTTCGGCCGGATTAACACCTAAATTACCTCTCTCTCTCTCCTGCCTCGCTCTACGTTCACCAGCGTTGCCACGAGGTAGCCGACGGTCTCTTCAAGGTTGAGCGTCTCAACGGCATCGAGAGGAGAAACATTGTCCGCGCGCAGCTTCGCATTATTTGACTCTACGAATGCATCGCGTAGCTGTTATTGTCTCTCCGAGCGGGTCGGCTCTAAAACTTATTAGAGGAGACGGGAATGCGACAGTTTCCTCGTTGCGCGACCAGTAACGACCAGCGATAAAGTCACAACGTTGCGTGTCCATTGTTGCCCGAGCGATTATTGTCACGCGTTGCCGAAGCGACGGTTTAGCGAACCTCGTAAATCCGAACATCCTTGTCGGGCTCCATTAGGTGTATCGTTCGATATTTCCCAATGACGCGCGTAACGAATGCAACCGTCTTCGTGATAGGTGGATGCGTGACGTCGACGATATTTGTTACGCTTCCGCGACGGTTCTATCGGCGCCTAGGCTCTCCGATTAGAAGCGCGAGACAATGGCCGCGGTGGAAATGTCGGTCGAACGGAGCGGATGACCTTTGAACCGCTGACATTTTAACCCCGTGAGCAAGAAGAAGCCGGCGCGCGGGAACCCGTGGCAGATGATTTCGTGATACGAATCGAAGAAACGGAGCGCCCGTCGCGACGTTCGGTAACCGACTCTCGGATCCTCAATTAAACTTCTTACGACTCATCAAAGAGGAAGATCCAATTCTTTCGTACCCGGTTCGGGTGCGATTTCCCATTCGCGCCCGCTCGTTGTTATAATATCAAATTCCCCGGGAAATTTCTTCCCGGGAGCGAGGGGAAGATAGAATCCGAATTAATTTCGGAATTTCGCTGAGGTGCCTTTCAGAGGGAACTAATTAAATTCGTGGAAAAGGCAGATCGCGCAGATGCGACCCGGAGGACGAAGAATCTCTCCGATTTCCTCCGACGGGTGCGTTAACGCAAAGTTTATCGCGTCGGAACGACCGTCGTAGTTAACACTGTTCCTACCGCGATCGGTTAAATGACCGTTTCTTAAATTTCGTCCGTACAATATCATTGCACCGACATTTAACTTAAATGTTAAAATATACGTTATCCACTTCGAAATAAAGGAACCATATTATTCCAGTATCAAATTGCCTGTTATCTTCGTTCTACATTAAGAAATATAAATTATCTTAAAGATCGGTGATTTGACAGGTAACGATAGGATTAGGTGTATACGTGAAGCGTCGGTAGAAATAGTGTTAATCTCGCTCGTTGTGGATCTGTTGTCCGAGGGTTATTTCCAGCGGAAGCGCATCGAGGCTTTAGTCTCGAGCGCGTTAAGCCTCTCTCGATGCACGTATGAAAGTTCTAAAAGAAGAGGCGCGGCTCTAAATTTAGATTTACTCCGACCGAACCACGCGCCTCGCATCTCGTCGGTGATCGTCTCGTTGATGCCGCGTAGCGTATTTTCGACGTTGCTCCCGAGAGTGTATTGTTAAACAAAACAACGCTTAAGGACTCCGAGCCGACGCGATACTTAATGTGGATACAGCGTCTCGCCACGTGGAACGCGTCGAGAGTCTCGATGGACGCAAGTAAACCGACGTTAACGCGTCGAATCTCCAGTTTTCGAGAATTACGTGACACGCGTTCGATGATTCAGAATTACGGGGAAGGTTCGGCTGACTCTTCGACTAATGCTCGATGATTTTACAAGGCCTCGTTGGGAGCGTCGCGTCGCGGCGAGAGTTACGTTTGCACGCGTGTACTTTCGCCGAAGAAAAATTGTAACGCTCGTATCTTTTTAGTTACTTTACCGCAACCAAGGGCATTTACGACGCAACTGTCGGTAGAATTACGCGACAAATCAAGAATACGGTGTCGAGGCTCGTTCCAGCGTAACATTGTGTTAACATTACGATCGTTAAGATCGTAAAAAAAGAGTTTCGGTACGCGCCTGTACTTACACCGGTTCGATGTATTTCGTAACTCGCGCCCGTAAACACATGGGAGCGAAGAGGACGCTTTATACAAATCGAAATTGCACGGTATCCCGGACAATTTCACGAGCATAAATCATAATTCTCGTTGTTGGCGAGAAGATGCGTTACGCCGTTACGAAAGATCGGATGCTCTATGCTTCGGTAGCTCGGCTGACTCACGAAGAATGACGATTAAACGCGAGGTTTCGCCACTTCGAAAACTGATTCGATCTAAAGAGCCGGCGCGCCGTTCCAAATCGATCCCGTCCATAAGAGAGGCGTTGGGGAGGCGCGAAGAGGAATCCAAGAACCTTTGGGTCTTCATTGTGCACGCTCGGGTGGCAATTAAGCTGCTTTCACAATTAATTCGCGAAACCGTGAAAGCCGCGTGCCACGCCACGTGCTTTCCATTTTGCGATAATTAATCGAAGAAGTTAATCGAAGCAAAAACAGTGTCTATCCGACGCCCGGGTGGCCGGGCGTACGTGATTTTTATCGTATCTCTTTAATAAATCCACTACATCTCCGGGATACCGATCACCGTTCGGAGCGTTTATGCTCCGTTTCGCCTAATTGCGCGTGCCGCGAAACCGGAATACCGTTAACGCCAACGGAACGTAACAACGTAAGTAAAAAAAAAAAAAAAAAACGAAAAGGACAAACGCTTTTACCGTACGCGAAGGACACTGCGCCGAAACGATCAACCGATCGTTACGCGGTAAAAGTTCCACATCGCTCGTTCGACGGTACATACGTACTGGTTCGATTTTGAGTAATCGAAAAAACGATCAAAATCAACGTCATCCAATATCGGGAATATTCATACCCGCGAAATGCCTCGGAAATTCAAAACCATCGAAATACCGATATACAGAGATCGTTTAAACGTTCGTTTTTAATTGAAACTGGATCGATCGCCGCGCGCCATTAAACACACCCGAGGTAAATCATATTTTGCATTCGCGACGATAGCGAGTCGTCCGATCGAAACGTCGTTTTACCGTGCTCTTATCGCGAATATTACAGCGATCGCGTAGACTAGGTGGAAAAAGACCTAACCCGAGAATCTTCTCTCGGCGAGCTTCTCGCCACCTTATACCTACGCAACTCGATAGATGGTTTTACCTATAAACGAGTCGTAAAGCTTTACGACCCTTCGGCGCCGTTTACCCCCGTTGCACTTTTGGTACCGTGCGCATATCCCCCCGTGCACTCTCGAAATAGCTCGCGATCGTGGAAAATAAATGCGTAGGGCAACGCCAGACGGACGCTTCCTTCCCCGCGATCCATTCTTCAAACCGGATGTCGTGTCGTACCAGCTCATTCATTCGTACTGTTCGAATGAACCGTTCCCTCGCCCCTCGCCCCACACCTCCCTCCCCCCTCACTCCCCCTGTCAACCCAGCCCCCTTCCCCAGGAAAGTGCAGTGGACGCGCATACGTCGTGTGCATACATGGATACGACTTCACGATGCATCGTACGTATATATTTATATTCCTACATATTCCGAGCGCATCCACGACAATAGCCTCGCCCGATTATTGTAATATTTCTCTTCCGGTAGGAGACGCGGCGACAGGAGCTTATTTATACCACGTTTTATTATTCGACAACGTGGAAGTAGGAGGCTGAAAGATTAAAAATCGTCGGGGCCAAGATCGGTAGCGATTGAAATTTTCGCGGAGAACCAAGTAACGCCAACGGTCTCGTTACATCGGAGAACGTAAATAAAAAGAAGGATAGCGCGCCTCGCCGGGAAGTTCATTTCGCTCGGTAACGTTGATTCGCGATAACTATCGAGTATTCGAGTATAATTTATTTGTACTGTTTTTTCTTCCCCCCCCCCCCCCCCCTCCTCCCCCGTGCATCGCGCGATCGTGAGAAATGCCGACGCGGGGACACGGGAGAGGCGAAATGCGTCGGACGAGCGCTCGGCATTTTCTTCGCTCACTTCCGGTTGAAACTCGTCGCTGAATCGAGGCTCTTCCTGCACTCGGGCTTTTCACTTCTTAATTGGTAGATCCCACAGATTAAATAATATTCCGCTAGCGGAGGATTAGTCGGCTTGGAATTAGAAAAGCATGTAATGTATTCCCCCTGGCGGGAGGGGCGTGGCGCGGGGCGAGGGTCCGGGTGTGGAAGAGAGAGGGGGGGGTTGGCGGAAGAAAAGGCGCGAAACGCTTTGTCTCTGCGATAAGGAATCGAAACGAGAGTTCGCGTTCCTTTCGAGTGACACGGAATCTTCCGCTTTCGACGCAAGCTTCTTCGACCGATTATTCTTATCGTTCTCTTTCTCTAGATTCCCCCCACCCTTGCCCGCCAAACCCTTCTCTACGCCACTCTCTCGCTCGATGTATCCATTTATCGTCGCTAAAACGCGAAAATAGAAATTCATCAATTTTCGTGCCAGTCACGATGTAACGATTTCTTTCTCTTCCTCACAGAAACAGCTGCATTGGCAACATCGACCCGAGACACGTTTTTTCGACGATACGAAAACGTGACGAGGCGACGACGGCGCGAGGTTTAAATTTTGCCATTGCACTTTCGGGCAATCAAGCCCCCCCCCTTCGATTATCTCTCCGCGTACGAATCGCGAAAGTTCGTGTGTAACGCGGCCTTCGGTTTTTGATAAAGTGTCACGCGTGCACAGCGCGTCCCACGTAAAACGAGTCCGCGATACACTGATGTGCGATCGTAAAGTAGGATTACCATTCCCGACATTATCTCCTTAAGTAGGTAACGTCGCGAAACTGGTAGTCTCGCGTGTAACTCGGCGGTTTTAAGAGTAGGTAATGTCCTCGTAACACGATACAACGTCGGTTGAAAACGACGGGGCTAGACCGAGGCTAGGACGTATCGGCGATACGTCGGACTTTCTCCGAATACGATCGCCCCATTCCTTCGTCCGCGTATCAACCGTTTCGCGCACGTCAAAATCATCCCGCGCGTCCGTCCCATCTCATTTCCATTCGCGATACGGGATCTCGATAAAACTGGCTGGGAAATTACGATCGTTACTTTCGTTCGGTTTTCCGGTGTCGTTCGTTGCGATAACAAAGCTACGGGATTTATCGGGTACCGAGTAACCCCCCTCCCCCCTCCCCCCCGCCCCTCGACGGCAATTGCATATTTCGCAATTGATATTTTCGAATATGATATTACTACCGGCATCGTTACGTAGGAAGCGACGACCCTTTCTGCGGGCAGAGATATAGGCCACTTCCGTTGATTATGTATTATAATACAAAGACCTGTACGGAAAAGCGGCACCGACGCCGAGAGATCTTGCGCCGGCGGTTTAGAAATTCCCCTTCCTGCCTGGCGGTTAGATAAATCGAGTGATATCCTCGAAAAGTTAGGATAAATATGAATCCCCCTCATCCACGGAGCATCCGTAATGACAGTGTAACGGCACACGACGATCTAGCGCCATCCACCCCGGAGCTAAATTCTAATTGAAAAGTCCAGTCTCCGTGTCCGATGATACAAATCCAAATCCAAATAATTTGCAAAAAGATCACCGAGTATTCTCGCGTGAGAGAGTCGTGACCTTAATAACCGAGCGTTCCCTCGTTTCGCCTCGCATCAAATATCGGAGCGAATTTCAAAGAAGTCGGCGCGGAAATTGCAACATCGCGTTGTCCCGCGTACCATAACGCGGAGCGGCGCTTACGCGAAACGCTCCCTTATACGCGATTTCGCGTATTTTTTCGGGGGAAAAAGTATCGTTGGCATTACGGCCGATCGGAGTGGCAGAATTAAGCGGTGCATCGTGGGGCCGCTGTAACGAATCGCTCGCGTTCCGCACCTGAATTTAATTGTTGCGCGGGCATGCGGGCGCTTTCCGCACTTTACGTTGACCCGGGAATAATTGCGGCAGCCGTTCTCAGGACCTCGAAACAGTTTCAGCGTCGCGACGGATAAAACTGGAACAGGAAGTACTCGCGGCTTTATCGCAAACGCGCTTCAACTTTGGAGGAATGTTCGAGGATCTTGTCCCTGCCGCTGATGGGTCGGTTTCTTTTCGCGAGACGCTTCACGATCGTTTTAGCTTGGAGTTATAAATTTATTTTACGTCAATCCCGGCGGGTTAATTGACCTTTACTTTCGCTCGGAATGTCGGCGAGAGATATCGCAACCTTTGATAATTGAATGGAAGAAACTTATCGGCACTACGAGTGTATATACGCGTCGCCTTCCCCCGAACATTGAGGGGGGAAACAACTTGGCAAATAATGCAGTTTATTTTATATCCGTTATCCGCGTGTTTCCTTTTATGGGAGTTGTACGCGGATCGTGTCGTGACTCCATATTATCGTTCGATTTCAAGAACGACCGCGCGCAAGTGTCCTTTCGCTTTTATTAACGGAGCAATGCAGAGAAACTTCGCTTACTCGCGACTACAATACGTACCCGTCGCATCCGGAATACCGTTCCATTAAAAGCTTCGAACGACGCGATGTCTTTCGCGGGCTTCGTTCAACGTTCGTGCGCCGAACACGGCCGTTCGTCATTTTTCCCGGGATAAAAATTCATGAGAGAGCATCGATGCTCGCTACGCGGAATGACGCGTTAACATCGATTTTCTAAGCGCCTCGGTGTTCGCTTCGTCGCGAGCCTCGCGTTAAACAGTCGCTTCGGAAATTACCGCGACACAAAGGAGACGATGGTTCGACGCGGTCGAGGCATCGGATTTCGTGCACAGAAATTCAAGATTTTCTTTGCGCGGCGCTGCTACGTAACTAGAGATCGCACATCCTGCTTTCGCGAACTCGTTCGTCCCCGTATCTCGATATCCTAGATCAAAAGTGGGGGTAAGAAAAAAAATGAGAGAAAAATTGTAACGCTGAATTCCACGGAGGTGAGTCGCCGACGATCGCGAGTCACGTGACGCGTCGGAATTAAATTCGCGAATCGCTCCGAATCGGCCGCGAATGCCATTAAGAAAACGTGAAAGAAAAAAAAAAAAAGGAAGTAAAGAGGATGACTCGTTCATTGATTAATCGTTCCACGATAAATCCATTCGCGCTTAGTCGTGAATAAAACAGTTATCGTTCGTTCCTCTTATGCGCGTGCTCCTAATCGTTCCTCGTAACGGAAAATATATATATTTAATTATCGCTCGCGAGGAACGGCACAAAAAGAAAACAAAACACACGGAAGCCAAACGGACCGCTCCGTAAAAGGAGAATGAAAAATTCATAAAAACAGAAACTTCATACGTGACTGGCCACGATTTGCCAGCCGGCGAGTATTCGCGTAAATTCCACGTCGCGACAGGATTCTAATTGGCGGCGTAACAGAGATATCGAACTGGAAACTGGAACGAAAACGATTCTCAGGATTAAACTCGGAAAGAATAAGCGTGCCCGCGGCTTTTTCACGGTTTCGCGCTTGTGCAAGAACCGGCATGCGTGCAGACGTTAATCGGCTGCGTGCGAAACGTAAATTAGGCACGCGTAAGTCCGTTGCGTCCCAGATTCTCCCCGTGTCCTCGAAGTTACTTTCGTATTTTGCAAGTATATATTCCTTTTTTTTTGTTCAATATCCCTCTCTTATCACTCGATTCATTCCGCGTTGCACGCGAACGATCGTTCGGATGTTATCGGCGCGCGTTAAAACAAACGACGGGAGTCGCGTTGTTGTTGTTTTTATATTATTATCGTAGCGATTTAACGAGCACAGAAATTCATGCTTAAAGTTACTCGACGATTTGTCGGTACTCCTCGAGGAAGCGCGCAGCGCTGAGCTCGTCGGATAATCAAAGGCAATTAGCGCGGTCGATTTGTTTTGGCACGCGGTCGCAACGATACGCGTACGAAACGGTATTTCGTGTCGGTTGGAATCAGATTTGGCCTATCTTTATTTTACGAGCGTACACTTTCGCGTATCGGGACTTTTTTTTTTCTCCTCGTAAAATCGCTTGCGCTCGAGCGCCGAGCGAAACGTCGTCGCGCGTATTACACGCGCATGGTAATCTCTGGTTCCGTTGCGGCAAGAACGTACTAAAAACTAATAAACGATACCGAGTGGCCGCGACGTTTAGTAGATACGTGTCCTGACTTTCCTTTGGTCGTTATCGAAGGGACGCCGATAACGCGGGGGGGGGGCGCGTAACTCCGAAACTGCGATACCTCGCCGAACAATAATGCATTCGGATAATGCTAGGCTGGTACGCGTGAAATACACCCGGCGATTAATCGCGATATTACGGATACGAGGATACGGCGAAGCGCATAAAATTTACATACGTCGCGCGGATTCGAAATGCGCGCGAACCAAAAATGGGATTTGTAACGCGTTACACGGTAAAATTCATCGCGTTCGTTCGGCGCGTAAAGACGCGACAATCCCCCCAAAACCAATTGCGCGGGAGGATAAATATTTAACGGAATTATTACCCCGACGGAAAAAAAGCGTAATATACGTGCTCGCGATACGGGCACACACTCGAGCACAGAGATTAAGCGCGTTCATTAGCGTAATCGGAGTATCGACCGGGCGCACGTAAAACCTGTCGCTCTGTTTCGTCGAGCGAAAATAGCTTTGTTCTTACGTTCGCGGACGCTCGCGAGTTTTCTTTATTCCTTCCTTTTGTACCCCTCCCCCGCGTCGTACAGGAGACACGCCTTCGTATTGTGAGTTTTATCGTGTACGTACATACATTACGGGGCTGTTTGTAAAAACAAGAAAAAGAATGGAGATAAAGCGAGTGTATCGGCGTGAATGGAGTCTCTTGACCGATAATAGCCACTTTAAACCGATCGTTCTGTGCCTTCGTACTTAATAGCATCGATCTTATTAGTACAACGAGCCAAACCGATCGTATCTTAATGCACACAAAAGAGTGTACACAGACGCCCACTTTAAGGTACATACCGCGATCATTATCGTTAATGCTCGACGAAATACCACGCATTACAAATCGAGCGCGTTGCTCGCCTCTTATCTCGTATTTGCACTGAATCCCGCTGAAATTATAGTGGCTCTTTAACGGGAACGGAAGAGGAAGTGACACACGTCGCAAATTCCGCGGGAAAGTATATATCCTTGAGTTAACTGCGTACCGATTTTCTGCGACGTTAATTCGCGTCACGTCTCTTCGACGGGGTTCGGCTAGGCGGAGACACGTCACGTGACGCGAGAGCCATAAAGCAATTACGAAAATGAGGCAAATAAAATGAGATACGGAGCTGTCTGTTCGAATTAGCAGCTAAATTACGCGAAAGTGTTTTTGAGATTCGCTCGCGTGTCGTCGATCGGTAAGTTCTCCGCTTCGTTCTCGATTCTTTTCTCCCCCTCCCCCTCCAATAAAAAATCAATTTTCCCCGAGTTATCGGAACGTTCCCGTATTATTCGCGGGTCTTTAAACCGCTAAGAGTTTATTTTACGATCGTTGGAGTGGGTCGAAGATGGGGACGGAGAATAGCGAGTAACGCAAATTTTACGACGTTCGGCTATCGATTCCTCGATCGTTGACGCCTAACGGTACGCGAAAATCATTTGCCTAAGCTCCCTTTCGATATTCACCGCAAACGTAATCCAAGAAAATCGATAACTCAATCCCTCGAAACCGAACGCGAAGATATTACGCGTGTACCATCGTCTCGTATCCTTTTCGTCCAACTCCTGGCCCCGTTCTTTCGTGTTCGTTGAACACTCCGCGCGAGATTATTCCCATACTTTCGAATTTCCCGATTGTAGATAAAAAATATATATATATCCCAATTCCGGGACTTACCTTCGAGAAGTAAACACAGGTCGAAATTTCCGAACTCCCTCCGAATGACAGGTATCTCGATTTAATCCGGTGGCACTGGCCTTCGTACTCGATAACTTTACGATCGACGAAAATTTGCGAGGTAAGAATGCAGAATCCTGCGGTTCGCGATTGGGGGGGAAAAAGAAACACACACACTCGTGGCGGGAAAGAAAAAGGCGTGCGGAGGAGTAGCGTTCGCGGTGCGAGGTAAGAAAAAAAATCCACGCGATCGTGCGTCGCGGCCGGTGCCGAGCCGACTGACTGACTGACTGACTGACTCTGCCAGTCAGCACGTACAGTCACCGCACTTGCATCAACACACACCGGCTGTGCGGTATCCACTTCCCCCGCAGCCTCTCGTTTCCAGCTCCATTCCAGCCGTGGAACTCTTCGTGCACTCGCCGTGGCCACATCTCGCCTGAGTTGCATCTCGAAGGTGCACTCTCAGGTGCGTACGTTCCTCTTCGAGTGCCTTCGCACCGTGGCGAATGCAGTCAAACCTGGCTAACTCGAACTCGTATGTACGGCTCATTAATCGTTTCCCCTTCGCAAAATCTCGACGAGTTATAAATTAAGAGATATTATAAACTCGAGATTAATATCTAGTTGGTACGCGAGTAACTGGAATCCCCGAAGTCGAAAACTCCGGTATCGAGGGACAAGGTCTCGTCTCGGGCCAAGTACAATTTATAATTTGCATACGCGCGAAACCTCGGTAAGGAAAACAAAAATGCATAAACATTGAGCCGAGGTCCGCTTACGATTAGGCGAATTTCGTAAATTCACTTAACCACGTTCGTAGGTGGATTTTCGGTGAACTAATTTCGGAATATTATAGCGCGGAACGGGTATTAATTATTTAGGGTTTTATGCTAAGAGGGAGGGATTTGCTGGAGTACACTGTTTTGCAGAGGAATTTCATGGAGGAATTTGTAAATGTTATTTAGCTCGTGGAAATTGTGTTGCCACGGTAGGCAGTAATATTAGCGATAAAATTCGTAGAATTATTCGACGCGAGGGGATCTACCCAGCTGGATCAAGTAACGCGGAATACGATACTCTTGTCAGATGGATTGCAAAAAGTGATGCGCAAAGATCGTCCTTTAGCTTTCTTCGACAATCTGCATAATTTCTGTCAAATTGTGTAACGCCGATTGCCAATGTGCGTGCCCACGAAGAATTCTAAACGTTCTTGGGGTAAATACGATTAACGCCGGAGCGTTTACATCTGAATCGATTAGCGTGTCTCATTAAAATTAATGGAAAATCGATGCTACATCCTACCTACGCCCGCGTATACGTGTTTCCTGCATACCGATCCACTAATTAACCGAGGTATCTGCATCTGACCGAGATACATCGGCGTATTAGCGTCGGTTTTGATTTTAACGGCCGGTAATAAACGCAACGCGTAAGTCCCAACACTCGCCGTTCAATACATATTTTCTCAATGAGTATCGTCATCGAACACCTGCCGCATACCTGCGGCGGTGGGCCATTCTCGTGCATCTAATTGCACGTCAACCTGTTTCGAAAACTGGTTTCCTACGCGATTGAAATTAATTAATCTTTTTCCCAAACCACATTTTTGTCATTTTTTCAAGGAAACTGGCATACCGTTTTGCGTTCAACCTTACGGCACTGGTATCCTGAGCAGAGTTTTGACAAAGACGAGAGTCACTGCTCGCTCGTCTCGACCGCTATAATTCATTATTTCGAGGATTACGACAATCGTTATCGAGTAGAGTGAATTCGGATTTCCGTTCGATGTCGGGCGCACTAGGCTAGCAAATCGAACATCCTCTTTTTCATACTTCAGTTGAATTGGAACATGCCCTACATGCTCATGGCCCAAGGTTATGCAGGTGTATCCGAACGTTTTATCTCTCGGATCGTTTCTTCCTAGGCAAGTCGATTTATTTATCCGCAGGAGTGATTATTGTTGCGGTAAGTATAGTGTTGTCATTTTTATATCGACCGAGGGGTCCTTAACGCGCCCCCTTTTAGTACATCCTGTGCGAAGCGACGTATATTTCGTTCTAATTGCACTTCACTGCGGCTCGGTTAATATTCGGTGTATACGAGATACAAAATAAAATTGGTTACCGCGTATACATGTATGTATTAACAGTTATTTGATTAAATTGGATGACTATAATCGATATGGGAATATTTCCTTTTTTCACGGTATTCGATTCGATTCATCGATCGACCATAGCTCCCCCACGGTCGTTTCTGAAACTACGCTTGAAAGTACCATCCCCACCGTGGCGTGCTACAGAAAAGGTTTGTGGATACGTAATTATTAATTAATTAGGAAATAATATAGAGAGAAGCTTAATTACGGTGAATTTATTGTGCTAATTGCTACACGTAAAAAGCCACAGTGTACAATCGTGTTAATTGACAGAAACGTAATGGTATAAATTTCCTCGTTCGGTGAGATCTGATTACGGCGCTCGATATACAATTTGTTGTACATATTAGATGTCTGAGTTATAACTTCGTTCGTATTTAATTTAACGCACTGAATACAAAATTTTATTCACGTGAGAATAATGCGATAAGTTCCAAGGGAAGGAATTACTGCATTACTTAGCAACTTTCCACTTAAAAAATACATCTATTGCATATACGAAGAAGGTTCATAAATATTTTTCATTTTTACGAGGCAACGGCGCTCTAAAGATCGACGCCAAAACCTCGGAATTATATTTGCTTTAAACTTTGGTGCACATTTTTATTAATGGGAACTGTAGGTAATTAGAAAGTAATACGTACTGTCGTAGTAGAAAAGAAACAATTTGACGAAGTGAAATTATCAGTAACTAGGTTACACTGAAATATAAATTTTAACCTAACAGCTTTAATCAACCCCTACTTTTATGGTTTACGTAGATAATTTGATTTTGCAATTAAATACAGAGTAACGCTTTGTGTTTTTATTAAAATTTTAGTCTTTCCTACGAAAGTATGTTCCAATTCGACTAAACTCTATGTTCCGTTGTAAAAGCATTTGTGGCGTGCCACAGTGGAATATTTGAAGATGCCGCAGATATCAGCAGCAAATAACCAACCATGGCTATTGATATCGTCAATATCTCTAGTGGCGTCTAAATGGGTCTTGCGTCCCCAAAATAAACGCTTAAAGCTTATCAATACTAATCTTTCGAAACTTTTCAACTTTCATTCTCCTCGTCGATGATATTGGTTTGTTTGAACATCTTTGTACGTAGATGGGAATCCATGGATCGCTGAAAAGAGAATAAAGTTATTTGTATTTGAAAGCAACCATAATGTCCATATAGATTTCATGTATTATATAGGTATTCCTCCACACTTGTTTCATCACGCATAGAATTCTTATTCCTAAATCATGCGAGTAACGATGTTTGCTCACCTTAAACTGATCGCCGTCTTCGTCAGATATTTTACCAATTAGGATCCTTCAATCGTTTGGATTTAGTATCACCTCGCTGTCCCCAGCATTTGTTGCATAGTTGCTATCCTGTCTGCGATGCCCATTAAACATCACATAAATATTATTTATACATTGAAGTTTATTAGAGCAAAACAGGAAACTATTAGTGTGAAACATCTGGCTACTTACATCGAATATCACAAATTTCTCTATCATTACAGTCCTCATTCTTAAGTGACTACTCCAACCCATTTTCTGCTTTATTTGTTCAAAAAACTATGATATTACAGTCACATTTTATCATTCCATCATCCGAGTGCCACGACGCTTTCGCCAACCATGTACGATGCGAAGGTAGCCGCGATTGTAGCTACCTTGAAGCTGCTTGAAGCGTCTTTTTGCGCATGTGCGTTTTCAGAGTAATAGGTAGTAAAAGTTTTATAAAAGTACAGCTGCTAAAGTTATTGTAGATATAAACATGTTTGTGAAAAATAGGTTGTAAAAACTTTTTGATTCTATCTCCCCTCCTGAGCAGCTTACAGTTACCGACTTTACCGGTAGATGATAACGAAAACTCGAAGCGGCATCCACTATAGAAGAACTTACGTGATCATCGTGTGATAATATCTATTGTAACGCTCACTGCAGATTTCGCCTTTATCGACAGTCAATAAAAACATCTGCATCCATTCATACGAATTTACATCACGATTATATGACGATTATATAATGTTTACCTTCCCCGATAAATAAACAATAAAACTTTGCACCTACATTTAATTTTATACAATTAACGCGCGCCGCTTAAAATATTATCTACTTTACCCACTAAGCGATCCCTAAACAATTCTCCGTTCGAAGTAGGAACTATTAATCAATTACCGACCCACGTTCGTCAAATCTTATATATAAAAATTCTTCCACTATCCCCTTTCGATCACCGAAACATTAAACTCACGTCCACCCCCATGCCAAGTCGTCGAAACCTCCACGCAGAGAAATAACAATTTCTTATCCCTCGCGATCGTCGAAACACCCTCACAATTTCCTCCCACGGACGATCCCTGTCTATCTACCACTCATCGCATCGAGTTTACTCGCGCAAATTCAAATGACCGCTAACGGGGGCGGGGGAGTGTTTCTCGAAAAAAAGTTTCCCCCCTTACCTTCTCACCTCGAATCCATCTCTGGCATGCTCGTGCGCCGCGTTGGAAGGACCTGCGCACGCGAAACGTGGCCGACCAGCGGGAAGGAAATCAATAATTTCCAGGGTATAAAAGATCCTGTTTCCGTAACGCGGGCATCTCTTGAGTTCCGGTGATCGGTGTGTCGCGCACCTCGGGGCTCGAACGTGTTAGTGGCTTCCTCATTTCCGATCTTTCATATTACACCAAAGGGGGTATACGCACAGCAGGTAGTCGGTTAAGTGACGTAGGTGTAAGGCGCGCACCGGCAAGAATATTTTGTCGGTGCTTAGCGATGTAAGCTCTCTACCTGTTTTCACGGACGATCTCGGTGCTGGACGAGCCTTGTCATTCGAAGCACGAAGCGCGCCCGCCACGACGACGGTGTCGACGGTGGGTGAAAGTTTGGCCCCGACGCTTCGCTTCTTTCGTACGGGGTACGCTGATTGATTTCATTCTTTCGACACCCTCGCGGGATTGACGGCGGAACGACGGGGGTCGATTGGTATTCGTAGTTTAAGCTCGCTTCCGATTCGAAGCGTGCGATCGTCGTTTGACGCGACGCGACTCGATGCAGAAAATCCGACTGCACGTGGCGAGGTGACTTTGACACATCGGTGTTCATCGCGACGTAACGTTTACGGCGGCGTCGTGTCGGGGGCGGTACGTCGTTGCGGCTCGAAACGATCTCGTCGAGAGGGAATTTAAATCGTGATTAGATCCGTCGGTACACATGTTCGGTATTCCGCCGCGCATTCGCACCGATATCGTCAATGAACGGATTTATACTAACGTTAGGACTTGTAATATCAGAAAGATGAACTTCTTACGAGGTTTGCATACATCCACGAGACAGTATAAAGTATTTCTATAAAACGAGACTGATGGCTTAAGGATAGCACTTCCGTATATTTTTTTCTCTCTTCAGATTTATTTTTCAATACTTTTTTGTTTCTCTCCACACGGATATACGTGTGGCATGGTGTAGGCCTCCTGGGGATCCCCGCCATGTAAAAAAACGGGAACGCGTTCCGGTGCAGTACCCCTGGGGTGACGAGGAAAGCTGTGCCATTTTATTTTTCTCAATTAACGCGATAAGTTTCACCCGAAACGAAGGTTCTCCACACGTTTATTACATCGCCGTGCTGTATTTAATTTACTCATTCTCCTCTTCTCATATTTCCAGGTACGTGTGTCAGGAACACACGCGAAAGAATCGGCGGGACGCATCCGAGTAATTTACGTGTCTGCATACGAATAACGTTAATTAGTACTTCCTGCGCGGTAAATCGTTTTTCATCTCGCCGGCAGAACATGACTGAGATCGCGCTGCGTATTGATTGTTGTCCGCTACAAAATTTCACTTTAATGGGAGAAATTTGTACCTGTTAACCATTAACCGTTCGCGCCCCATTTCTTCCCATGGTATGTAAGTTAACACGTAGCCGGCTGCGTTGGCGCGGCAGATAACGATCGAATTCGCTGGAAAGTTTTATTAACTAAGAGACTTATGCAGCAAACGCGAATGATTCATTGTTCTTAGAACTGGCGCGGGTGAAGAGGGGGGATGGGGGGGGTGGGAGGCGAGGGATACGCGTTGCGTTGGGCTTTACCTGGCGATACCGGGAAAACACTCGGGCGTAGAAAGAAATACAGGTGAAACGTTTCATTGTCTGAACATTATGCGCGTGACAGTAAAAGTTCCTGCGTGCGTGTATGCACCACTTTTATTCTCCGTAACCATCATCCGATGTCAGGAGAATGAGAAGGAAAAGGGGACACGTTCAGCCCCTTTTTCAAGTAGAAATCACGACGGAATGGCGTTGTTTCTTGGTTTTTTTCTTTCATCCGTTTCTGGTCTCTCATTGAAAAAAAGCATTTCCAATGCACCGTTATTGTTGTACCTCGTTTTTTTTAAAGACGGACACGGTACTTTATATCTGTCGAACAAGGATTCTCTCGTCTTACTCTTGTAGCGTATTCAATTTTCTTCCGAACTCGTAAGGAAAAAGAGATCCCGATGCGTGGTTCTTTCCTTCGCATAATTCGTTTTCATAATTGGTAAAAAGTAGAGTCGGGTGTTCGATTTGTGTTCCTAACCGGATGGAAAAAAGAAATTTCGATGCACTCTTCCTCGGTTCTTTTTTTTTTTGGTAGAGCAGTCACGGTATTCTGCGTCAACCGATTTCTTTAATCTCGCTCCACAATTCGCGTACAACACGATTCGTGTATCCAATTTGTACAGTTCTCCGAGGCGTGAGAAGACAAAACCGCAGGAGCGCATTAGGCGGTGAGGGGAAAAAAAAAGATCGATTGATTATTATAAGACGAGCGAGTAATATCTCTCTCCGCGAGTTCAGGCGCCTACTTACCTACTTATCGTCGGCTAGTATCTGTAGCTGCATTTCGAGATTGCACGAAAAACCGTCTAATGCCCTTCGGGTCGTTTCTTTCGCCGTCTCGCGGAGCTAGCTGCACAGTCATTGTCCCATTTCGTTAGCTGGTTTTCGCTAATAATCACTGATTGCCACTCACCGTGATTGCGTGGCATCCGTTCCCAAGCCCCGGCGTCAGCGAGAATGTCACGGGATTGGAGAGTGGTACGATTTAACAATCGAATTGGCAATTCATCCGAGGGATTTTCATGGAAAGTAGAAGTGGGATGCTCGATCGAATAGAGAATTCAATCGAGAAATTGGATTCCGATTTGAGAGTGAACACGATTTCGAACGGAAAATCTGAAGAATATCCAAAGGGACGATCCAAATTTAATAATCGAATTGACAATTCATCCGAGCGATTTTGAAAGTACAAGCGGGATGCTCGATCGAATAGAAAATTCAATCTAGAAGTTGGATTCCAAATTGAGAGGGTTCGAACGAAAAATCTAAGAAAATATCAAAGAAGACAATAAAAATTCAGGTTCCTCGAATCTCTCAATTCGGTTGGTAAACGCATTCAAATTCATTTGTTTTCTTGTTTCTCTTACGATGTTTTGGCAGCACTCGGGAGAATGATAAACACGAATTTGTTCGTTCTTCCCCTAACGACCCATTTGAATTGATTTCTGGCATCCGTTCAATCGAAACGCGTCGCCGATAGAACTCTGGCGCCCGCAAAATTGAATCTGTCTCTGGGCTTACCGGCATACGCGAGATGTACCCGTCGCTCTATGCGCGTAAATGGCAATTGATTGTTTGTCGAGGGAAATACGTCGTCACGCGACGCATCGCTACGTTCGACTCAAACTGGAACGCACCGGTAATAATAAAACGCGAATTGAATTGAACGCGCCAATTTTCCACGATGCAATCGTCGTGCGTCGATTTGTCGAGGGCGAACGAGTCTCTTAATAAATCGATATGCACGACGCGGAATTAAGAATTAATTCTCGAACCGTTGCTCTCATCGCCATTAAGGCTCACTTCCAATAAACTTCGCGTCCGCCAGAGGAATCCTTTGAAAACCGACGAAGTATCGAGGATAAATAATTGGTACCAAAATTCCCTACGATCCATTGATCGTCCCGAGTACATAATTTTTCTCCGCGCACGGGAACGTTCGTGGAATATACGACGTTCTCGAAGCATGTGCGGCGTGGCAAGTCGCGCGGAACACATTATTTTCCTTTGGCAGCTTGAAAATATGTTGGTACCAGTTCGCGCAGATACGAGGAGAGATCTTAACATTTCGTGCCTTCCCGTAAGCGAAGTCAGTTCGGAAAATGAGGACGTACGATGGGACTGCGGTGTTAATACGTTGAATACAGCCCGGTACTAATATTAGCGAGCACAAACAATACGTTCGGCGTTCGTACAAAGGCGACGGTATTTCGACGGGCATCCGAGAGGCAGGTATTCGCCCGTTCGGGTGGAATCGAGCAAGTGTAAATAGCCGATACAATTTTATTACCCGATTCCGGACGACGTAACAGGAGTTTTCGATTGCTCGCCGGACATTCCGCGATAACGGAGGAGGCATACGCGCGGATAACGTACGGCACGAGTACGGGATACAACGACACGGTGTAGGATTTCGTTCCTCGCGATGCAGGAAAATAATTCGATCGGTGCTCGAACATTCGGTTCGAATCGAATATCCGATTCGCTCAGTTAATCGCGAATAGAGTACAGAGCTGGTAGTCAGCGATAGTCGTTAAACTTTCCCGTCGTGCAGCGCGAGAGGTAAATTCAATTTCACGACGGTTCGGTGAATTTGGGTTTCTTGGACGACCCGTAATAAAGGATTCGTGTCATCCCGATCTCAGTCGGCTCGCCGGTTGATATCCATGATTTGCGCGAGATTGCGCGGTTACGAAGCGATCGCGCGGAAGTCAGCGGGGAAATATTTAATATCCGCCTTTTTGATTCGACGCGACGCTGAGAGTACCCGACGACGGGGGGTGAGGACTTAACGTCGTCGGGCTCAATGTCGGGCGAGTCGTCGCCGAAAGATTACGAGTGCGAGCCCCGTTAATTAATTATCGTGGGAACGGTAGCGATATCGAATCTGCGATTCGCGATAAGGTCTCCGGGACTGGAAGTAACAGAACAATGTTCGCGCATCGTGTACCGGTACCGTTATTTTTTTATATTTACAGCGCACTTCCGCGCTGTATGTCCGAGAGAGACGACCCCTCTTACGCAACTCTCGTAACTGTATATCGCGAGCATGTCACCGGCTAACCCAGAAATATATCGACTTAGCTCGAGGATTTGGCAAGAACTTACGAGGTCCGTTGGCTAGCGTGCGCGTATACGCGTCTCGGGGAATGAATTTTCGCGATTTACGAAATCTTACTCTCCCCCGAGTGTAATGACGACGAAACCACTCGGCGAGACTGAATTCGTGGCGTAGTTAATCTCGTCGCATCAACGATCTTTTGTATCCAAGTTTCATAGAAACTCCAGATAAATAAGCTTTGTGTCGCTCGGTGGAAGACGAGATTCCTCTCTTTCACGCGGAAAGCTTTATCCGTGCATCGGTCGTTGCTATGGAAACTTTTTGAAAAAGATTCTTAACTACCGGGCAATTAGCCGGAACTTTTTATTATCGCGATCTTACCCCGAGTACCGCTTGTATATAAGTATTCAGCGGGATTAAACGGATCCTTCGTTCCGGGCGGAACGACATTTCGCTCGAGTGCAATTCACCATTATTACTTGTCACCGGATTAATTGGACCTTTGTTCCCGAACGTCACGAGTGCCCTTCGGGGCTGAAATTTTCGGGGTCAGACGAGCACGACCCCCGTCGCCTCTTAACTGTCATCCACAAAATGAGATTGCATCGCGCCACAAACGAGCGTAGCTCGGTTACGAAGGATGTCAGGTTAACCGTAGAACGACGTCGCTGTAAATGCACGTATCTACGTGTGTACACACGTTGCCCTGCATACACGCGTCGCGTCAACCCTCTACACTCTGATTAGATGCAACGTTCGTCTAGGGGGTTGGGAGAAGAGGTTCGCTAGAATTCGCGGTATGTGCCAATACTTTGCATAGAGATTGCTCTGACCCAATTTCCATGCGACGGAGAACTGTACGGCAGACACTTGCATGAAAATTTAACGCGAGACAGGAATATTCAATTACCGTTCCATAAAAGTGGTACCTCTAGTAGGATATTCGAATTTCCCTGAAATATTCAAAGCGAAGGAGAGAGAGAGAGAGTGGGCGATAAATCGTTTGATCTTACCCCGGCGAATCGCAATCGTATTTTTCTCCCGGCAATTTCCGTTTTTCCGGTTTTTCCCACATTTTTCAAATTCACGGTGCGAAATGTGCAACGCGCCGCCGTTGTTCGCGACAAAAGCACCGTCCGCGGCTTTCGTTGCTCGGAATCGCGCGGGGCAGAAATTTTTGGTTCCCGCGACGCATCCACGAGACAACGCCAGTCTGCGAAGCGAATGCCTTCGCATCTCGTTTGCGTGGAAAACTTTCACCACTGTGCATTGTCCCCGTCATTATGCTAACTCACACGCGGCTATGCAGACGCATAGGCGGTCGGTCATAGAGACAGCTCGTGGCTTTCGTTTTGCCAGTGATAGTCTGTTCATTGAGAAAGGAGAATCGGGAGGAACGAGCGTTTCGTCTCAAAACGTGACTCAACGTACCGAGTTCATTTATTTCAGAGATAGCTCCCACTCGACGCGGCCTACTTAAGATTTAGTAATGTTTTAATTTGAAACGTAAAAGCCTGACTAAGTATTTTTTATAAAAGGATATTCAGGACGTATAGACTAAAAATAAGTTAGTACTGTAATTAAATTATCCAAGTGCACGGCAACTTACCGAAATTTAAAGTAACGACGAACGATGCACGCGTTACGCTTGTTACGGGTAATTTTGTTTTTCTAGTACACTTTACGGGAGAAACTCGATTTTGAAACGAAGACCCTTTTACCTCGTTCCCGCGTTGGGACAGCTGATCGTAGAGAAGTCACTGTTCTAGATTTGACAGTAGCTCCAGTTAAACGTGACAAGAACATTCGTGCGTCGCTCGTTTCTCCTACGTCCGACAGTTTATACTTTGAACCTGCGGCTTCAACCTCGTTTCACCCTTTTCGTTTCTCACGCGTAAGTGGAGAGCGATTTGCGAAAGTATCGTTAACCGCTCACCTCCGGGGCCCCGAATTTTTCTTTCAACGAAAGGCACTTATCGCTACGATCCCCGAAATTGCATCGCAGCACGCGAGAAAGGACACCTGAGCTCGCGCGTTTCTATTCGCAATTTGAAAACCACGCCCTTTCGCTGTACGACGGTGTTCGCGTTGGAAACGTCGAAGTACCGAGGGATGGAGGAACACGAATTCAGGGGGACATTAATCGCGATCCAACGCTAATTACGAACGCGACGAACGATCAAACAAAAGCCTGCATAGATCGCGGTGATTACTATTCATGAAGCGCGAATCAATTAAGATTCCCGATCTGGTTTATAAATTAAATATTGTGAAAAATCAATGGATGGTGGATAAAAACAAAAGGTTATTTATTTGATGTTAGAATGTTATGCTAATGTCGAATGTAACTAACGAATGTAAAAAAATGATATTTAGGTTACTATCCGTTATCAAGATACTCATTCTGTCCTTTCCCCACATATTTTGAATTTTAATTAAAATACTTCGTTTAAACCATTTTGTTTTATAACATGTACTGAATATTTTCGTCTCTTAGCCTCAATGTTCTAATTCGACTCAAAACCAGTTCAAAGTTAAAAATACAATTTAGATCACTATCCATTACTAATCAGTGCGACCACTGATGTGAAATTAAAGAACCCGATCAATGCAGTAATAACAGCCAAAACGGGGACTCTCTGGCTCGCGAATATCGACGCAAGGATCCGCGTCCTTGCTACGAGTTTCTCAACGACGCGACGCGACGCCCGAGGTTCCGTCAACCTTGCAAAAAGGGACGACGATTATTCGTCGGCTCGCAATTATTTCCTCGACTTTGCAAACGACTGCGCGCATTGTCGTGCGCACACGCAATGCTCGTGTTAACGTTAAAAGCGACAGCCGTGACAAACAATAGCGACTCGTTTCCTTTTGTCGCGCGACGTCGCACGTGCCGTCTCGTTCCCTTTTCTTTTTCTCTTCGGCGCTATTACGAAACCGCGAGCCACGGTGTCGGGAACACTCTCAATTTCTTTTTTTTTTTTTTCTTTTCCCCGGCTCACGCTCCCCCCGTCCCATTGCCCAACCTTCCCCCCCCCCCGCCCCGCCCCACCCACAGATCTTTTTCACGCCAGGGATTGCGCATGTCGTTCATCTTCACCCGGGCCCGTGTAATTGGCCAAATTACAAGCTTTTGCATAATACGTGGACGAGTGAGAATAATGATGTACGAGGTCGACGTGACGACGAAGAGAAATCGTAACGATAAAGCCGGAAATAATGAGTACTAATAAGAATAATAATGGCAGGGGCCGTAATAATTTCTCCGGTTTCTCATTAGTACGTAACATATATCATTGCCGGGCGATGCTCGCGGGACGTCGAAATAAAAAATCGTTTAACAACGACCAATTAACGATACATAATCGTCGGGATCTCGCTCGAAGTTCGTTACACCGTGTCGCCTGCCGATTGGCGGCGATGGCGCTCGCGATAAATCGAGTGATTCGCATAAATGAGGGGGCGCGAGAGAGAGAGGGAGAGAGAGAGAGAGAGAGAGAGAAAGAGAGAGGGAGACGGTAAGACGGAACGAATAATGATTTTACAGCCGAATGTTGCGCGAAGATACTTACTGGGCCAATGCGACTTTACAGAACGGAACGGACGGTTTCTCGTTTCCCACTTTTTAATTGACCGCGCGATGATAAATCCGCGGCGGGTCTTAATTGTGCCTCCGCGCCTCGTAGGACCAGCCTCTCTTGAGAGAGGCCGAGGAAGGAGCTCCGTCTTCTCGTTAGCGGGGGAGGGGGGCTGCCGCGGCACGAGCGTCGTTGGAAAATGTGTATTGCGACCTAGTGACACGACGAAGATCCTAGCAACCGTTATCGCGTGCCGTTTGCGCCTTTTTCCCGCGCGTCTCCGCGACGCGCGTTGCGTCGCGAGGAATGCGACGACGTTATCGATGCTTGCCCGTTCGGTTCTTAATGTCGGATCGTTAACGCGCTGCCGTTCGGCGCGTTAGCGTGAAAAGAAGCATGAAAGTTCGCCGGACGAATGCTCGATGGGAAATACGAGCTGTTGCTCCCTCGGATTCGATATAGAATTTCGGCGAGTCGTTGACCCCTTTACGTTTGCTAAAATCGAACGCTCGGAGACGGCACGAATTTCTATTTGATCTTGTCGGGGATAAAAGATGTCTTAACGCGCTTCGCGTAGCAACGTGACACACATTCGAATCTACGACGTTGCGTTACGGACCGTCCGAGGTTCGTCGGTTTCTGATAATATCGGGGCATTCAGGTTCGTCGCGTCGCGGCGAAAAGAAGGAAAAAGGTGCGCCGGTGGACTAAAGACGAAAATCTTTGATCGCGAGCACTTTTTATCGTAAACTTGTAAGAGTCGGACCACGGCACTTTGCGCCGTTCATTCTTTCGCGTAGTTTAAAGGAAACGCTTCATCTCCGTGTCCGCGAGTAACTGTATTTTAATTGTATCGCGAGACAGCGGCCGGTCACTAATTTCATCTGTATCGCGAGTTAATTAAAATTTATTGCCGCACCGGACGCGCTTACGTTTGTCGAGTTCAATGGGACGCTGTGGGGGAGGGGGCGAGGTGGCACGGGGGCCCGCGTATATCGAGTACATGAGGTTCGTAATTACGAGCAAACGAAACGAGCGTCTAATTTCGAAAGGTACGGAATGGAATTTCGTCGATTCCGGCGAGTTCCGCGGTGATCTCTCTCGTTCCTCGTCCTCCACCCCGGTAGTTTCTCTGTCCTTGAGTGGCAATTAAACGCAAGTGTGCGCACCGCAGAGGAGAGACAACGAGAATCCTCTCGGCAGCGGTACCCGATAATTAAGAAGAGAGAGTCGGGACCGGGTCGCCGGCTATCGCCGCGCTGTACGCGCCCGATCGATTCTCTGTTATAAATAAATTCAATTCGTTATCGGAACGAGCCGTTGTCTCTTTGAGGGAACGAGCCAGACGACCCACTTATTACCGACGAAGGGAACGTGGAGGAACGGAGAATGCGCCTGCAGGTTGTTGAATTTTTCTCGATACCTCGACGGAAGGAGAATCGTTCGTTGACTCGCGATGCTTGAGAGTAATTCTGATAGTCGAGAGACTGACGATTAATATCGAAATGATATTCATTCGCGACGGGATAGTTACGTCGGGGGTGAATAAACCGTTCCGGTTACTCTGAATAGCTTTCGGATCATCTTTCGCTATTTCCGGCGCGAATAAGAATAGTTCTCTCGCGATGCAGGTTTTACGTTCAACGATCTACGCGCGTTGCTTTTATTCCAAGTTCAAACTCTTCCCGGTAGACTGTATTAATTCTTAGCAATCCGATTAAATCTACCATAATTGCTACTCCGACCATTCCTTTTTTCTACGCGCAACACACTCGAGCGTTCTCCGCCTCTCCGTTTTACGTACCAAGTTCGTACCGACTATCACGCACTCAACCGTGTCACCTCTATTTTGTCGTAGGTAAACGTTACCCCGATTCGCCACGAACCCGAGGAGATCGAGTCTACCTCGCAGCCGATTCAAACGTAACGCGAGGCAAAGAGGAGTCGATCGACTCGATTATTCGCGAACCACCTACCCGATTTACCGCTGCAAATAAATTCAATTCGTTGCCGGAATGAGCTGTTGTCTCTGCGCCCGGCCATGGTCCAAGTGACCCACTTGCGTCGAGAGGGAAGAGGAAGAGCCTCGCAGCAGCGAGGAGGTACGAAAACGACTTGGGAAGAGGGACAAACACTTGTGTATCTGGCCGCGAAACGAGAGATCAGAATCATTCTACCCGAGCGAATTTCGGCACGGCGAGAATGCGTTAAACGCTATCCCCCTCGTCCATAAACCTCGGGAGCTCTGATATACATTATGCGTGCCAGCGCCGTCGTCCGTGGACCGTGGAAACCCCCTTTAATCGACCGTAAAGCTGCCATCGCGGCGCGTACGGTCACGTCAATTAGGTGCGCACACAACGTAACGAAAATTCGGCACGAAAGGAGCACCAAAATTATGCCTTGTGCTCGTTTCCCCGCAGACTTTACGAGCGTGCACGATGACGCGGAGCTCCTCGGTACGTAGGTAGGTCACTTCGACTCTTTTCAAACGCGAAGATCATAATTGAACTTTTCGTTGCTCGAATTACCGCGAATTCGATTACGGGGAGGTGATATCGGGGGGTTTCGTCGAGTAAATTCGGAGCTTCCGGCTAATGGACGCCTGTACGTCGATTGTAAACTGAATTATCTCCTCGATTTTAGCGATAGCTTCATTCTACGCCGAAGGAGAGGGGGATCGTGGAAAGATCGTAATTATCGTGGGATAACGAAATATCATTTCGTTCGAAATTCGTTTTTTTTTTTATACCTACCCCGATTATCGCGAATTTTCTTTTAGATAAAAATTCAGAGCCGAAGTAGATGGAAAACGTAGAAAGATGAAAATTATCGTGGGATAACGAAATATCATTCCGTTCGTACTTCGGTTCTTTTTTTTTTACCTACCTCGATTATCGCGAACTTTTTTTAAAATGAAAATTGAGAGTCGAAGTTGACGGAGATCTGAAAAGATCGTAATTATCGTTGGGATAACGAAATATCATTCTGCTCGAATTTCTGTTTTTTTTTATCTACCACAATTATCGCGAATTTCTTGGCAGTTAGGTGAAAATTGAGAGAGAACGGCACGGTGGCCGACCGTCGCTTTTCAGGATCGAGGCATCCGCTTTAACGCCTTGACGAATATTAATTTCGCTGACGCAAAACACCGTGCGCTATGCGAAAATTATCCCGAGCACGTTCAAAATTCTGTTACGCACATTTACGGACTTAATCGTACATTTGCGCAAGACGCCTAATGTTTCCTGCTTAATATTCGGAACCGTTGGACGAGAATGTCCGCGACGCCGCGGGAGATTCCACGTCCTGCGTTTGTTCGTGTGTACCGTGCGGTTCCCGCGTAACTTCCCTTTTCGCTTCTTTTTTTTTTTCCTTTTTTTTCCTGAACTCTTTTTCATTCCCTGCACGCCGGCCTTATAACGAGACCGCAATTAACGAGGCCAGACCAAACCGGCAATTTCGAGTATTCTTACGATCTCGCGAGATGCGAGGGGGTGGAGGGTAGGCAGGAGGTATCTTCTAAGTCATCGTTGCGGCCCCGGTAAATTCGGGTTCGGCTAATCATCCGGGGGGCCACATGCATATCCCCGTTGCCCCGGTGCATCCCAAATGAGCTGCTCCCCTGCAGAGGGTCCACTATGTATCTTAAGCGTATGCAAAGCCCAGGGATGAGATTGGATTTACGATTTATGCTCTAATGCGATCGCCGGGTTTCGTCGTAACGCGTAATAATTTTGCGTGACGCGTTACCCGTCGCGCTGCCAGTTGAATAATTTCACGTGTATCAAATAAAACAAAGCGCGTCACGGAGCGTGATTAATGTGACCGGTGAGATTATTTAGGGAGGAGGGAGGAACATGACGCGGTGGTGATCTTCACGGTGTAGTTCCGAGAAGACTAGCGTGGCAATTACGTGCTGGAATAACTCACGACCTTTATATCCTCACGGTTCGTAGAGGACGATCGTACGTCGACGAGGTGACTCCTCGGGGTTCGTGAAATTCGTCTTAACCCCCCCCCCCCCCCCTCGCTCCGGAATATACAACTCCGATCAAGTGCAAGTGGGTTAATTCGATTTTTGGTTACCGATCGTACCATCGGATCAGTTCCACGCGAATTCCCCGGTAATCAGGCTCAATTATTTGATTAACATCTGAATCGAAGGCGCAGCGTGTAATCCGTGTCGTTTTCGCTACCAAAGAGAGAAACGATCGTATCGCCTAATCTCGGCACCGTTCGTTAAGCGATACCCCGCTCGACGATGACTTAACGACAACGTTCCGCGACGTCATGCGTGCACCAGATATTCCGTGCACGCGGCGTGGTGCTTCGAGTGCATCTCTCGCATCGATCGCGTGAGTCGCCGCGTCGTTGGACGAGCGATGGATACAAAGAAAAGAAAGCGATTGCGCGGCGCGAAGAGAAATTCTTTTTGAATGAGTCTCGTTGGCGCTCAACGCGCCGTGTCCTCGCACCCGAAGGTTAGATCAACGGGTGGGGCAGGAAGGTGCGTAATTTGGGTTTTTTTTTTTTTAATAATCCGCGAAGCGTTCGTTGGGTTTACTACGCGTGACACGCTCATGCATTTTTCTGAAACGCACCCGGTGTACCTCGGGAGAATTACGATAAGCGAATAAAGAGGGTATATCGCATTAACGTTTAGAGACGAAACGAGATAAACGAGCGTGACCGTCCGGGCGAGGGGTAAACAAAGAAGGACGGAAAATGGGTTAATTAATCGTGTCATCTCGTCGTTATAAGCAACGGTCCAATTACCCATTTACCTGTTGGAAAAAAAATCTCAGTTTCATTAGGCGTTTACGCGCATTTCCACTCTGAATCGTCGGATTTTTACACTTTGTGGTACGCCATGCGAGCCTTCTATAATACTTCCCGGTATCTAGCTCACCGCAATATATCTTGCCTCACGCATCTGCAATTAGTGGACGTATTTAATACAAAGGCGTGCCTTAATTAACGCCGTCATTTTCACCGCTAAACGTGAAGTGATCGGCGAGCAAAAGTACGATCGTGGAAGAAAAAAAGGAGAGGAAGGAGAAGCAAAAGGAAAGAAGCGCGATACCCGTGACGCGGCGAAACGATAGGTACAATTATATCGCGATTGCAATTTCGCTGAATCTTTTTGCTACGTACCTTTTTTGTCCGTTGCTCCTACCAGTCCGGCCAGTGCAAATTGGCTCTTTACTACTGTTTACTCTTCGCCGTTAACGCGTTTCGAAGCGAGCTAGGTGAGTCATTAGAATACAAACGCTCCCGGTGATCGTCGCGCGGCACCGAAGAAAGGGAATTTGATCGGTAATATCCTTCCACAGGGAAGGGGGGGAGTATAATTCGCGCTATGAACGACACCGTAACGGGACGGCAATCGGACGCGGATAACTAACGATCTCGAGATTTAACCAGAATGTATTATCGAACCTGGCGTGCCAATTGTCCACGGATTCGAGTTCGGAAAATAATTAAACGATAGATCCTCCTTTTATCTCCTGACAGATCTTAATTAGCATAATTGCATTCTAGGATAGTCGCGCGTCCACGTTCTTTAATGCCGCGAAATATTATAGAGATGTCAACGCTGTTACTCCATCGTCCGGTAAACACACGAATACTGTTATCTCGAGTTCACGGACGGGCCGTAGGCGTTTCCGAGTCTTTATACGCGTCGAGCAGTAAACTTGCGGGAAGTTTGCTTCGTAGTTCGCGATCCAACGTTGACTTCGTAGCCGCCGGATGATCGTGGATCCCAGAGATTCGCTGGAGTCGATTCAATGCCGATTCTATCGGCGAGTCGGAAGCCCGATGTCTGGCGATTGGCCGTTGCCACGAGTCGTCGGTGGTTCTCGACTTTCTTATTTATCGTCGGATCGAGAGATGTGGGATGATTTTAATTTCCCCGATACGGAAATGATTGTGAGACATCGTATGTATTGTTAGGAACATGAGATTACTACGAACGCTATCGTCGCTGTTTAACAGTTATGCATTTGGAATCTGTTCTTAGCCGTCTCGAAAGTAACACGTCTCTGCCTCGCCCTCGATAGATTCTTTGGTAACTCCTCAGTTTGTAATTAATTATGACTTCGCGACGCGTCACGCGCTGCTTGTCGCGTAACGATCTTAACGAGTAATCGTGATAATCGAATTTCCGCCGCGACCGTAATGGAAAATACGTAATCGAAATCGAGACGACTCATCGGGGATAGAAAGAAAATAGAAAGCAGCAGGTTTCTTAAAATCAAGAGGGAGAGGATAAACGTTTCGAAAAAACGACATTTATGCAACGTTTGTTACAATGCTGCAGGTGGCTACAAGTACAATGTTTTACATCCCAGGAATGTCTCTTCGATATACACATCAAGTTCGATTGGAGCGGCATTTCGGAACGGAGTGTCGTAGCGAGAGCACATAAACCGAAACGCAGTCTCGCGGCCTGCTCCCGACGCCACTCTCACCAGTTTTTGAAGTTTTCGCTCTAGTTCACCAGTCTAATGAGCACCGTCTTTTGCCAAGCGGCAAGAAAAATGTGCCACGTTGCGCGCGAGTACGTCTCTTAGTTTAATTACTTCCCCATTGATGGCCGAGTCTGTTCTTTTTTTTTTATCCTTTATCCCCGAGCGAAGCGTTTTTATTCGCCCGTTAAATTAGTCTCGCGAAAATATTGTCGCAAAACATTCTTCCCCTCGGTGTGTTCGCTCCGTCCCCGTTATCTCGCGACAATTCTAACGCGCGTCCGTCGTTACGTTCTTACCGAGCTTTTGACTCGTTAACACTAGGTTTACGGGACCCGTCAATTTGGCAGATTTCAAATTTTGCAAATGAAATATCCCAAAAAGAATAGCATTAATTTGAACCATTTTGAGTCGTAAATTAATTCAGACTTGAATTGAATAAATCGAATCTGTAAAGAAAATACGTATTTTCGTTTACCCGTCAATATGACGGATGCTCGTAGAAATGCCCGTAAACCTAGCGTTAATGTCGGTTCGCACTATACTTAACGTCAACGTCGCGTCGCAGACCGGTCCGTCAAAATATTGTTGAATATGTTTTATACGACAATCTTCGCACGATCAGGCAACATCGCGGAACGGCATTACCGAACAAAATAAATTAACGCAACCTTGCCGATCTGTGACGCGCGACGTTGACGTTACGTATAGCGCAAATCGATCTTTATCCGCCGATCTCGATAGAAATTTTATCGATTCGCGGCCGGCCAACGGGGACGATCCACGCGAAACGACGCCGACGAAGGGAGGAGACGCCAGGACTAGACGTCGGACGAAGCAGGTAGCGCGAGAGGAGGCCGTCGGCCTCGCCGACTGTTCTCCAAGAGGTCGACCCACTTCGCCCAAAGGCGAGAGGGACCGTACTGGTAGGCAGTTACGTACACGTACGTACGTACGTACGTACATACGTAAATATATCTACTATCTTCTCTTTGCGTCGTCGTACAACGGTCACCCCCTCCCCCCTTGCCCCTCCGCCCGCCAACGGCCCCCCTCCCCCCCCCCCCGCCTCCTCCTCCTCTTGGACGCGGTACATCCGAGAGGTATTTCGTACGTACATCCTTTCGTCCCGATCGTTTCGAGGATGCGGTAAGAACACATCCTTGATAAAGCGTTTACTTATCGTCACGGTCGGTCGGGTTGAGAAAACGCGAATATCCGCTCTCCGGGTGCCGTTTTCCGGGAAAAAGTAGCCCGCTAATGTAATTACCTGTATCGAGTTTTCCTTTCTACCGTTCGAGCGTGGTAACGCCTTTTTTTGGGAAGGGGGGGGGGGGGGGGGCATCGGTAATTAAATCATCGCGATGGACGGATCGTGGGATTTTCAGTCGAGAAATGGAAATCTCGTTTTTACGTGCAATTTGTCCTATCGTATTATTTTTAGTTTGAATAATTTGTGTTTTTTGTAAATCGAACGAGTCGGTGAGAATCGGCGCGGGGTTTTAAATTTTCGAGGTGTCAGAGGAACTCGACGTTTCTCGAATCGCGTGACAGGAATTCTATAAATTGTGACAAGATATCGGTGCACGAATTACCGTGGAAAGAAACTTTCGAATTTCCTTCTGCACCCTTCGTTGCGGTAAGGGTAAATATTATCGGATCTACAGGTGAGACAAACGAGCGTATAAATTATTCCCAAGCCATTTTTCCTTTTGCAGAAGACTACAATTTTGATAAAATCCTACTCAAATTACTCGTCTCGACACGGCGCTTTAAAAAAAAATCCATTTTTTACTGCGATCTCACTACTACGCAAACCCCTGTTCTTTCTTTCCTGAAAGTACACAAGGTGTACTTCTCCCGTATTTGCACTTGACCCGAGACAAGACCTTGTCACTTGATCGCAACCTCGGTTAGCCGCGTTGAGTTTTCCTTTCGACGCTTCGTCCCCCTCCCCACCCTCGCGCCTCGCTCATCACATTTTCCGTGTCGACTGAACCCCCGCAAACGTCGATCGAATTCGGTTCGCAGTGAACGATTCAATCACGCGATAACCGGCACGGTGATAGCGCCGAATCGAAACGTCGATCGACTCGGGGGGTTACGGTAAGCTAACCAGAAGACGCGTCGGGTCGCGTAGCGTCGGTTTGCTTCGCGTCGCGTCGCGCGTCGCGGCCGACGGTGTGCGTCTCGAGCGTTGCTGGCGGGAGACGACACGTGGTTTCTGCAGTAGCTGCCCGAGGTCTCCCTACTACCTTCCACCGCGGGTTCCTCGTCCACGCTGGACGCAATCAGGCGATCCTCAAAGCGCGACCGGTAGTCGAACCGCGTGCACGTGGAGAGCACCGAAGTGGAGCTCGGATCGGCGTGTAGATCATCGTGGATCGCGATCTCCCCAGAGATCGGACGATAGCGATCGTTCACGGATCGTTCGACGGGATCGAATTCAACCCCCGAGGATCCTGTCTGGAACGTGACCGCGATCGTCGACGATCGTCGGCCGATGCGGCGTGATAAAGACGGGAAGAGAGATCCGTCGATCGATCGATAGGTTACCTAATTGAACCTCGTCACCTGCCAGCCGATTACACCGGGGAGCGTCTCTTCTAACCGTTACGAGGCGTCGGGCGGGAGGGATTTCCGAAAGATCGATTTGTCATCGAGTGAATCACGGGAGTTCGTCGTTCGGACCGGATTTCTCTTTTCTTTTTTTTCTCTCTCTCTCTCGTGGAAGGGAAGAGATCCCCGGCGGGATAACTCGTCTCTTCGTTGTTCAGTGGTTCGTGTGATCGGTAATCGTGATCTTAAGCCGGGACTCGTATGAGTGTAGAGTTTCGTGGGGGGGAGTTTGTTTCATTTTTGTTGTGCGTCAAGGAGGATCGCGCAACGCGAGGATCGACGCGAGGCGACGCGACGTCCCGAGGATGACGAGAGGGTGAACGTTCGTCAGCGGCTCGTGCTACGAGTGGAACGAGCAGCTTCAAATCGGTGAGTCGAATTTTCTTTCATTTCCTTTTTGCACGCTCTCGTCGTCGTACTTTGTTGGTTACCTTGGGTCCTGTTAGCGAACACTTAGCAGGTATTTGAACGCTCGTCGCTGCTCCGCGTTCGTTGGGTACACTACGAGTTTTGGGCTAACGAGCACGCGGGAGGCGCGTTATAAAATGAGTGAACCTTTTATTCGATATATAAGAATAGCTAAGAGTCTAGAGCCACGAATCGTATTGATTACGAGAAAGAAGAATCTGTAAACGATTTCAAGCTTACCATTGTTTATTATTAAGAATGATCTTGTTACCTCGATTAAATCGATTCGAGAATGACACAAAAATTCGAGATTTACGATTAACAACGAATCTTATCGCGACATAAAAACCAAGACGCCCGGTATTAAAAAATGAAAGTGCATGCGTCGAGACAGGGGTCCGGGAAGAAGGGCAAACGATGGATCGAGAAGGTACGAGAGTATCGAGCGTAGCTGGTACTACGCGAGCTTGGTAATAAATCGTACAAGATCGTTTCCCGTCTTATAACGCACCGAATGAATATCTATTGTCTCTCTCACTTTCTCCCGCTGGCGGCAAGAACATTACGTTACGTCTAGCGGCGCGGACAGAAGCCACACGCGTGTGTACGCACAAACATCTGTCGCGCGTCCCTTTCAGCCGCCTATATCGCGGTCGATGGAAAAATATTTTATCGTCGAACCGTCCAATTATTTCCAACCTCTTCGTTTCCGTCCTCCGTACAATGGAAATCGTAGCGACGCGATTAGACGATTACAGGTCTGAGCGAGGGATAAATATCAGGTGGGGAGGCTGCGGTGAATCTGCGTAGCGATAAATTGAAAGCTCATTTATCGCGACCTAATCTGTCGCCCGTGAAATGGCAATTCCATTCGGTTTCGTTTCGACTGCAATTCCCTCGCTCGAAGTGACATGAAGTGGTTTCCAGTGCTGGGATCATTGTTCGTGGCGACAAGTAGGCGAGCGGAGAGGAGCGCAAAAGAAAACTTAACCCACTTAAAGAGACCGTGGCGGAAAAATAAACGCGACGAAAGCGGTTGTGCGTCGCTATTGTGTGCATTAAACTGCAAACGATAAATTTCTCTCGGCGATAGTTTTATTATTCGCAATTAGCCTCCGCCGTGGTCGATTATCGCGATTATACGACACCTACGCGCGATTAGCTCTAAAACGCCAGTGGAGGAAAGGAGGCGCATGTACGGGGTGTGTAAGGAAAAATTGTGTCGAAGTTCAGGGATACGAGGTATCGCGTCGAAGCGAGGAGAGATGTTTTAATCGGTACAAATTTTATCGATGCAAGCTTAATCAACGGAGTTTATGTAATGTTGATATTTAAAGGAATTAAGGACGCGTGGAACATTTGCTGCGAAGGGAACTAATATTTCACGTTATTCTTTAGACGCAAGTAATTAGGAAGTGGAGGTAAATGAATTTTGCGGAAAAATAGCGCCAAAGGGAACCGAAGTTTGGTAAAAAAAAAACCTTCTCCGCGCGCATCGCGCTCGCGAGTGAATTAGGTCGATTCGATTTTACAAACGAACGCGACTGGCCGGCTCCGGATAGCCGATGGCACTTTCACTGATTGGTCGCGCGTTTAAACGCATCCACGTTCATTTCCCTCCGCCTCTCTCGTTTCCCAGCATCTGATTAACGACGATGATTTTACAGTTAACGTCGACGGAAATTGCGCCGCGATAGGTACACTTTCACGGGCTCCACGGCGAGAAGGAGAATCGGCGAGACTCTCGGCGTAACGATCGCGGCCAGCGTGCGTTGCTCTCTTAATCCATAATTCAATTAACTCTGCTCTCGAATGAAATCGTATCGCGCGATCTTTCGTCTCGCCGCTAAATCGCTCTACTAAGTCGCGCTTTCGTCGTGAAAGAAATCGGGAATCAATTGTGCCGAAAACTGTCGATTGTTTCGTTACCAGAAAACGCGATCACGCTCGAGCGATTCGAGTTCGCTCTCATCGAAAGTCACAGGTGTTAATTTCACCCTCGAGGTTCTTCCGCTTTAGGCAAATCGAGTGGCCGCGGAGAAGAGGATTCAACTGGCTCTCGTAGTCGCTTGACCGTCGCCATTCCGCTCTAGTTTCGAAACGGGCAGATGTGCCGATTCGGAACAAATTAGAGCCGCTTTTGCTCGCAATGAATTTTGATCTCTCTCTTTCTCTCTCTCTCTCTCTCCCTATATCTCTCTTCCTTCCTTTCTTTCTTTCTCTCGTTTGACCAACGCCGTTAGAGCGTTTCGCCGTCACGGTCCCCGGGCCATAAAAGATTTGTCCTCTATATCGCAAAAGCGACTCGACTCTCCTCCGATCTGACCCAAAAATCAGGAAAGACCGACGCGCAATTCCTCTCGCGAATTGCCCGAGGGCCGTTAATGTCTGCAATTTATACCGGGCGTTAATTTGTATGCGCTTTCTCGCATCCCGCGGAACCCACATCGATTAACGAGTCATTAACGCGGGCCCCGTCCAATTACACCTGTCCAGGTTAAGGAGGAAGGACGAAGCGCGAAAAACTGTTAAAATTATATCGACGGTAATAATAAAGTACCGTCGCCGCGGTTAGAACACCGTGGGCGGTAATGCCGATAATACTTGAAATGGGAATGGAACGACGGTCTTTTCGCCAGGAAAGAGGAGAAATTGCTAATATCCTAAGAGCGATTTCTAGAATATATTGCAATATCCGCGGAATCTCATTAATAAAATGATATCGAGCGACGCGACGGCCGGATAGAACGTTCTACCGGGAAATCCATTGAATTGTTTGATTAATTACATCATTTGTTTCTGCTCGCCACCTGTTGCCAATATGGCCTACTTAAACTGCAGACATATTTATAACTTTCTGACGGGCAAAATTGAAATCTAATAATCAGAATTAAGAGTGGAAAAGAGAATATTTCAAGCGTCACGAATGGATGGACGATTATTTCTTCAATAAAGACGTTTACGTCTGCGTATAATTTGCATAAAAACCAGATGGTACCCCCACACGCGAAAAAATTGTCATAGGTCATCCGCTGAAGTTGAAAAGTAATCACGGTAACTTTAACATATGTATTTACATACATTTTATACTATAGTCGTCGATTCGACGAATGATTCAAAAAAGGTGAAAAAATAAGGTTAGCCTTCCAGGATTAAATAAGGCTATTTAAGATCGCCGTAGGTCATCGATTCGAAGTTGAAATCGCGAAACTATGAAATCGTTGGAGGTTTCGTGCCCCGCGCGAGAATCTCGTGCGCGAACCGTTAGTCCGACGTAAATTATCGAACTGCGAGCACCGTCGTTGGAATGTTTGCACAGCATCCGCGTAACTCCGCCCTTAAAGCCGTATTTCGGTCATTGGTATCGAATCTGCCGTCAACATCGAACTGGAGTAAGCGATCTCCGATATGCCCATTAGCGATCGTGACCCTATTCCCCGTGGCAACCAGGGGATCGCGAGGAAATTTATTGGACCATTCAGTCGCGAAACTACGTCGCCCTCTCCCGACGTTTCCGATTAACGAAAGAGCATAACCGAGAACGTATTACCAAATCGAATCGCAATGCCGTAATGGGTCATCCTACCATTCTAAGTCGCGACATACGAAGAACCGGAATGCGTGAAAGTTCATGCCAAGTCTATTCAAACTGTTTTAATGCCGTAATGGGTCGTTTAACCATGGTAATCGCGAACACGAAGAATTGAAATGCGTGTAAATTCATAGAGCTTCGATTGAAATTACTTGGAACACATCGACGTGTGGCGGAAGGGTATGTAATTGCCCCGCCTTAATTCAAATGTATTTCGTTGAATGTCTTACACTCAAATATCTAACGGGTATTATTACTGTTTTAATTATTTTTTTATTAGTTTAATTTTAAGAGAACGTTACTATGACTCCGATTTATTAAGATACGTCCTAACAAACCATACTTTACTTTAAGCTAATACATTTTCATTATTACCGAGAAATTTTTAATACGCGTCAACGAATTTCAGTTGCGAGCCGAAATTCAACGAATCCAATTACCGGCGGGAAATTATCTGATTCGGTCGCGTCGAGGTGTTCGCCGGGAATTTGAGGGGTTCGCGCGTTTCGAATAAACCGAACCCTAAAAAGAACGAACGACGTAATAGAAAGCGAGACACGCGTGCACATTAAAGTAGCGCCCGGCTTTAGTAACCCTGTTTTACGGTACATGCAGCACGGCCACCGGACGGCTTTTATTTACAGTGTAACTAACTGTCGGCCCGCCGAGGGACCGCAGAGGGTCAACGGTTGCAACCCGCTAAACCCAGCGTGGTAATAAATTGACCCCACGGATTTCACGGTGCTTCTAGTACTTCAGAATCGCGTAATTTAGTTTAAAACGCCTCGCGACATGATCGAAATCGCAGGAATTGTCATTTCGATTAACTGGAGGACATTGTTTGAATTTGAAGTCGATCAACAATCCCGCGAAATCAATTTCGTCGTATCTATCGTATAACACGTTGACCGACAGATCATATTCACATATTTTGGCCATGACGCCATGAAAATAAAACATTAGAGAAACTCCGATTACTGATGACCACCGTGATGTCATAGACAAAACGATCTGCAATCACGCTTGACTAACGTGGCGATCAACGTCTTAGACAAATTAAAATAAAGATAATCTACTTAATTACACATTTTCCTTCATCATCGAGTACTTTCTTCGAAACTCAATATGAACTCAACCGCGCTTCGTTATGCGCGATCGAGCCAGCCGGGATAAAAAAAAAAGAAGAAAACAATTCTCGCAATCCGTTCGAGCGGTCTGCACGATTTGTTTTCGATTCACGATCGCAAAGGGATAAACTAGAGAGCGGGTGAAAATGCAAAGCTCGTACGACGTTGCCTTCCCACGAGCCCGCGATGTCTCCCATTTCACTTGGCAGACCTAACAGCTCCGTGGCAGCTCGTAGACGAGACGTTAATTATTCACGATGATGCATGCGTTATTAGCCTCCCACCTTGTCCTCCGGCGATACCTACCGAGCGACCAGCATCGACGTTAGTCGTCGGGAAACGTAGCATTTTCGCGACCCTAAACCTTTTTCCCGAGCAACGACGCTCGTCGTTAACTCCTCTCTCGTCTCTCGACGCGAAACTTTTGTTGCCAACGTCACGACCGAGAGAAATTTCCACGACCGACGGTCCGCGGCCACCTCGATTTCCTCTTTCGTTGGATATATCTTCTTTACGAGCTCTCCGAGTAGTTTTTAAAGGTAGCTTCCCGTAGCGTCGCGACGGATCGTACGAAAGGACGGCTAGACAGCTCTACACGGGAGTAGTGAAACATATTAACGAGAATTCCTCCGTTTATCGATGCTCGTATCGTTTCGAGCGCGTTTCCGGTACAGTTATTCTTGGAAGCGAATCGGAAAACCAATTCCGAATTGTGTTGGATTGGTTTTTTGATTACCAGAACGGGATCTTTGTCAGTACATATATGAAAATTTATATCTCGTGAGTGCTGTGTATACAGATATGAATACTTATAGTAAACAAAGGAACATGTATATTAGGGATACCGGAAAGAAATGGTTTATTTTGCAGAACAGTATAAAACTTTAATTTTTCATCATTTTTGTTAAAGGATATTATCGTAGTACTGCTTTTCTCGAAATAGTTTAATAAGAATGAAGAAAATATATGTAACGTTATAGTCATACCGTTTTGCTCGACGCGCGACGGTTCGTCGCGATTTGCCCGTTTGGGGCCCTGCGTCCTATGACGCACACCCTTTACGTCGCCCTTTACGATCGCTGTGGCGCCACATCGCGTTACCATCTTCCCCGAAGTCGTTCTCGATTCTCCATTATAAAGTGTAATTTCCTTCACTCTTGACAGCTGTATCCCAACGTTCTTCTATATCTCTTATACCTTTTTCATAAAAAAAACTTACGAGGATGCTTAAACCACCGCATTCGGACAGAAACTGATCTCAAACGTTACTATGTAAATTAATAGATTTCTTTCCGCTACCCCTAATGCATACATGCGTATTCGACTTGCTTGGCGATTTCAACTTACGCGGAAACGCTGGAACGGATAAATCGCGTAAGTCGAGGATTCGCCGTACATTAAGTTACAACTCACAACGACACAATGGTCACTCCGTGGTAGATGGAAATCCCTGTCTCTACTTACGTTTCTTAATTGGCCTCTGTGGCTATAAGCCGTGCGTACGAACGATACCGTCTTAGCATTAATTTCCTCGCGCCCCGTGATTTTTACGGACGCTCGCGCGCGCGCGTAGTCAGCGAAAATGTGTGTCAAGAATCGTACGCATGTACGTCGAGGCGCTCGGTAAGGCGGTTTCGAGGTGGTCCACTCTGCATCGACGAAAATCGCTGCAATAAAGTGCACCGCAAGGAGGGGACAATTACCAGCGTGCACATCTGCAACCTGGGGAGGGGGGCATACGTTATACCATCGTTAATTTCACGCTCCGCACTTAGCGTAAAATACTGGGAATAGCTAATGGCCGGTCGGATTCTCGCGTGATTTTTCATTAAAGATATTTGCGACGTTACGAGTGCCACCGAGAGATTTAAAGACTCGCGCGTCGATGGGTGGTCCGGTCGTCCTTTGGTCCGAAAGATCGTCGTGATAAGCCGTCGTCCGAAGCTAAAAGAATCGTCGATAAATGCGCACTACTCTGCCGGGTCGAGAATTACGAATGCGCTTACATACAAATTCGCGTTACACGGTATAAATTTTGGGTAGCGTTCGTTAGCGTCTTTAAGCTCGCAGCAATTAGCGACGCGATCGTTTCGCGAGGTAAAACGCAAATGTGTGTCAATCGAAAGCCGGTTTGCGGACGGCACTCGTCGTTAATGTATCTACTCGAGATAAAGTTGAGAGATTAACGCATTACGGGGGGACACGGTACTTTGTTTACGCGACGGATGTCGAATAAATTTTACTTTTCGAAGCGACAGAATTTTTTTCAATTTACAACTTCGACGCTCGATCGGAACTTAATCTCTCCGCGTGCCCGTTGGATCTCCCGCGTGGAGAGGGTTACCATTTTTCATAATATTCCCATAAACGTTGGACGGCGGTATTACACGGATCACGGGAATCGTCATGAATCATAGCGTCAAAGAAACCGTCCGTCGCTCCTCGTCGCTGAAACATTCCTCGCTGAATCGGGAGAGAGATAAAAAAAAAAAAAAATTCAGTACGATCTTGCTCGCGGCGCGTTTCTCATTCCTCATAGATTTATGCGCGAACTTTCGACGCGCGTGCGCGCGACACCCCATAAAAATGAATATTATTCCCGCGCGTCGAAGCCGCGCCGCCGCCGGTGCGTTCGTGCAGGTACTCCACGATTCGAAGTGGGTCACTTTTACCCCCTGTAGCAAAAGCCCGATCGCGATCACGATCACGATCGAAGATCAGGATCGGCCACTGTGTGTCGGAGAAGCAAGTGATCGCGATGTTGCGTGGCGTTCGCCGTACACCATACCGACGCAATGAACGCACGTGTCTCGGTTGCCGGTGTGTGCGCGCGCGCGCGCGCCTACCTGTGCGCCCTGCCACGTGCAAATCTTTCCATCGGTGCGCGCGTGTCTGTCGGGTTTCGCGCGAAACACGGAAAATCGGTGATCCGCCTCGGGGCAAATCAATTCGTTTCCCGATGTATCGTACTTTACCAGGATTTATGGCATTGCATCGGATATACCGCGATAACTCCAATTATTATCAACGCGCACCACCGGTTCGTAAATTTGCGATCTTATGAATGATGCATAGTTCGGCGTTATCGATCGGAGAGATGAGTTTCCGAGATCCGTGGATCGAGATCGTACCGTTGTCCGGTCAGTTTAATATGATTAGGAACAGCATCATCGTCGAAGGTTGTTTTCTCCGCATTCCGAAATATCTTTCGCTCGATTAATTAATTGAAACAATGTGCCTTTGTTTTATTTTCGGACATTGGATACGGGTAATCTAAAAGGAAGTTGCCAAATACCATCGTTGAGGAAGGTAATCGATACCGTATCCGAGGACGAAGTAGATTTGGCTATTTATCGTCAGACGGTGTAGAAAGTAACTGTTAACCAGTACAATTGAGAGGGGTATTTAATAATTACCTCGAATTATTATATATTCAATTATAATTACGATTTACTCTCGGTGCACGGTAGAATCAGTTCGCACGCGTTCTTATTCCAAACTGGGATCGGCACAATTATAAAACGGAACGTCCGACGAATATTGACGAATCAAGATCGCTACAAAGGTTATAGATTTAAACGTCACGGACGTGCCCGGTACGATCGCTACGGCAAATCGGATACGCGAGAAAACGTATCGCTATATCGTGGCGTAACAGCCGGTTAACAGGCTTGTGCGGCATTAAAATGCATCGTACGTCGTGGAAACACCCTTTCTAACAGTCATGGGCCGCCCGCCATAAATTTTTCCCGTGTACGAGCAGGCTGCTCTAAATGGCGACGCGAGATTTCTACCGGGACAAAACGGTCGGCACTTAGGATCTAACCTTGCCAATCATCGATTCAAATCCCAATATCACCGCAATGGGGCTCTCCTCCGCGACGCGCGCTCCCATTTCTTCGCGCGACGCGACGCCAGCTACCAGCCACCTACGAGGCGATACCTCGAGGCGTCGCTCTCGTCGGCGAGATTAATTCCTCGTGCCACCCGTTTCGTTTCCCCTCACCCCCCCCCCATCCCCCCCACCCTGGCTCTCCTCTTTCCGTTTCTTCTTCCTTTTCTTCTCAATACCAACGCCCATGGCGTTCACCCGTCGACCTTCTTAGGAGAGATCCCGTCGACTTTTCCGTCCATCGCCCTCGATCTCGACGACTAAACCGCGTGGAACGCGCGTAAGATCCGACCGGTACGGCGTTTCTTTACGGAAGCATTAAAGCACGGGGACAAAATCAACGCGGATTTCACGACGTTCGACGATTGTTCCTCGTTTGCTCTCTTTGTCCTGATTTCCTCCGGACAAGGGTGCAGATCTCGCCGGAAGAAGAGAAGCTTCCGGACGGAAAGGACGAGGCCGTCGAACGTTCCGTCGCGTCGGGAGAAATATTCCAGCGATGGTTCTCTCGGGGGGCGAATAATCGCGAGCAATTATCTGAAGGTTCGCGAGGAAGTAGGCGTGCTATCGACGTGGGTTCGCGAGCAGCAGGCGCGTGTAAGCGCCGAAAGAAAATGAGATGGGGAATTAACGAATACCCGATAAGTATCCAGGAGACTCGAATCTCGGGGTCGACGGGTCAGCGGGCAGTCTTATCTGACTGAAGTCGCCGAGTGACGTTCGAACAGGAGTGGCTCCTTACTTGGAAATCTTCCGAGAGGCATTTTCTTTTTCCTTATTCGGGTAGGGAGATTGAGGCGATCCATAAAGAGAGATGGGCGAGTAAAAAGCATTTCACTTAACATCGCTATTCTAATAAGATATTCTCCTTTTCCCGGAAACACCCGAGAGCGAGGAATAACTTCTTTCCGCGAGTCCCCAATCGGTCCGCGTGATACTTGCAACGCGCGGAAGGAAAGATACGCGCACCTGAACGTCACATTAATCCATTATCGTATCTCGCCGTTTAATATCAACGTTCGCGGTTTCCGATCGTGCACGCGAAATGTCATGTAAAAAACACTCGAACGACGGACGCTTACACACGCGAGCTTTCTCGAGCCGTCGTGAAGACTGTTCCTGACGTGACGGCGAAAATACGTACCGTCAGTGTTTACCGGGGAAAGAGAAATCTAGCGGTACGATCTAACGCCTATCGTACAATTAAAGTGCACTTCATTTGCATAACGATTTGCGTTCGCGCAACGTCGCTACCCGGAATCTTCGGGATATGAAAGAGATTCGCGGGACGGTTAACGTAGTTGCTAAATCGAAAGCAGGATAACCAACGGAATTTCATGTTTATCCCACGTGTTTCTTTCTCTCTCTTTCGATCTTTTTGTTTGTTTTTTTCTTTCTTCCTTTCTTTCTTTATTCTTTCGCCGAGCGAATCACGCGAGTCACGACGACGAGTTAACATGAAGAAGACGCACGCGAGTTGCCTGATTTCCCGTCGGGAATCATTAAGAAGTCGGTGAATCATTCGCGTCACGGCGAAACCATTGATACTTTCACTGACTCCGAACTGACTCGGGGTTCGTACGCGTACGAATATACTCGCGCGATACGAGAGCGAGGGAGCGAGAGAGCGAGGAAGGAAGGCGTAGGCGGAAGTTACATATTAAAGTTACGTCGAAGCGGGACGAGCCGGCGGACAGGTGCACCGGTACACGCATTCCCTTTGCATTGTTCGCCGCAACTCGGTGCATCTCTCCCGCTCGCGCTGCATCCTCGCGAACGTGGAACCAGTATACCCACGCTTTATGCAAATCCAAAGGAGCGTGGTACGATGATTCCGCCATATATCGTTCGAGCGTGCGCGCGATGTGTACACCGTTGCATGAGTGATGGCGTCCTTTGGGGGGGGAGGGGGCCACTGTGCGGCGCTCCGGTACACGGATCTTATTCCTGACGAGGAGACGAGGAGGACGAGAGACGCGAGACGCATTCCGGTCTAATCGACGACAGAGATAAGCGACGCGCGTGTTCGGCGAGCCAGCGGAAAGAGTGGACGGAATACCTGTCGACGGAAACAAGAGAGATCGGTTATTATTGCCGTGGCTTGACGTGTTATCCGTGTATACCGTTCGAGACAAAACTCTGTAACGCGCCGGAGCTTCGGGCATTTAGACACTTTTCAGCGGAAAGTTCTCTCCGAGTGGACACGCATAAACCGCAAACTGAAGAATTCGCGAACGGTACTCGATGTAATCGAGACACGGCTGTACTACTTTCTAATTTACGAGAAGCTAGTGATTTGCGAAATTGCGATATTTCTCAATTGAAACTTCGTTCCTTAATATCAATCGTTTGCGACGCTATTAATCTCGTAGGAAAGGTATATTTCGCAATTTCTATCCCGCAAAATCATAAGCTACCGCGAGTTTTCCAAAAAGAAATCTAACTTCTCGGAGAACCAACGGATCAGAATCCTCCACGGTATCAATCTCAATCGGATTCTCCTTGGAATCTCCACCGCGAATCAACAGAGTTTCCTTCGACTCCCCCGGGAACCGAGAGTAGACTTCCCCTCGAAAATAAAAGGAAAGGAGCATATTATTTGCGTAGCGTTGTACGTACGAATCCCGAAAGCAGATGGCGGTTTACCAGCGCGCAACGATCGGAAGGTTGATCCGTTCACCCCTTACGAACTATTTCCCAAGTATTCGCGGAATTATGGAGTTGTCGTCGTAGTATCCACGTTGTTTATCGGTGTTCCCCCCGACAGGCCGGGCCGTTGCCGCGATTAAGATTATTAATCTTCCGCGCCGCGCCTAATTGTTCGGCCGACGAATTTATCATGGCACGGCGGGTAGCCGAGGTAGATTTAATTGCGCCTCCTCTCGCGGGTCTAATTAAAGAAAGTCAGCCTTGGGTACGATAACATCGCCTAAACGGAACTAACGACCGCGGTGCTCTTAATACGCGTGCGAGCGAGCTGGATTGGCGATTTCGAGGCGAGGATAGAGAGAGAGGGAGAGAGAGAGAGAGAGAGAGAGAGAGACGGAGGATCGCGTGGAACGTAAACCGTATTGTCGAGCGTGCACGGTGGCAACTGTCCATTCAGAGCCAATAATGACGACTGTTATGCTCAGTACTTTCACCAAATTAGCGGTAAAACAGTGTACGCCCGAGCTCGCATTAGATAGGGTTGCCTCAGCGATTTTCCTTTTACTTTCGAGGCCGTCGTCGGTTCGGAAAACGAGCGGCGAAAAAAATCCCACCGAACGCCGCGCCGGTTCGAATGGATTTACGCGAATGTCGACGCGCGACGGACGCCGGGAATCGAGAGTCTCTCGATGAACGGCGAGAGACGGGAAGAGTTTGAACGGCGCGCCGGTGAAAACGATAAATTACTTAAACTCACGAACGTGCCAAATACATTTCATATTTAAGCCACGCCGTTTTGAAATTCATGGTGAAAATTTCCATTTAATAGCAGTGCCAGCGTGTTATTAGGCGTAATTTCAACTTACGAGGCCATTAACTACCGAACTCGGTCACGAATGCGATTCGTAAGCGCATCGAACTTTATTGTTCCGCTTACCGTGATTTCGAACCCCACCGAGGTTTTTGATTACTCGCCCTCGATCGTTGTCTCTCTCTCTCTCCTTTTTTGAGAGCGGAACCAATTTTCGACCATAAACCGTCGCTTCGAAGGATCGTAATCGCACAGCGGTCCCTTCGTACCCGGGTACGATACTTTGGCCCGGCGATAAAACCCCCGAAAAGAAAGTTTCGAAAGCACCGAATAATCGCGTCGGGGGCATAAACTTTCGTCGCGTTCGTTCGAACGTAACTGAGAAGTTCGCCGTAAAAACCGACGTTAGCGAGGAAGACCCATTTCTCTCTGGTATTCTACACCCAACGGCGTGTCGGGTGCGTTTCGAGGTACGAGTCGTTGGCTCGACTTTCGACGCTACGAAACGTCCCTTTTCATCTTGATTACTCGTGTTCCCCGGATAGTCGTACGCGAGAAGTATTAAGGGTACCGGAAAGGTTTTCTGATCAAAGTCCATATAATTAGGGCCAATGTTCTATAGAGCCTGAAACATGTAATAAACCCCCTTAAATTAGATGAAATTAAAAATATTACGAATAGTATAATTACTCGTGTGATATCGTAAAATGTAAGATGAATATGATTGTTTATTATCTTAAGGTACAAATGTTATAATTGTAAGCCTGCACATATGAATAAACTATTTGATCAGGGTACAGGAAAGAAATCTATTATTTTATATAGCGACGATGAAACTCACGAGAAGAGCCTGGGTACTGCCCGCCTCCGATTTGGATGACCTTTGGACACGTTATAGCGGGAGGAAAGTTATGCGTGTACCCGTAAGGATTTTGCTCAAACGCTCAATCATTTTTGAGAAATCTAGAGTGGAAGTTTTAAAGATACAAGATAGAGCGTACTTGTACTTGGCCCGAGGCAAGCCCTTATCTCTTGATTGTTCTACAAAATAATACATTTCTTTCCACCACACATATAAACGACGAACCTTGGCCGATCACGTCGCGAATTAATAAACTTTTAAGCCGCAAAGTCGAAAGTACCCGCGGTCCCCTCTATAAAACGCGACACTCGTAAACTTTTCCCCCGGCGAAACTTACTTCCCTTCGACGGGGACCGATGAATGTATATAAAAAAAGGGTAGTCGACGGATAACGGCGAGTATCCTCCTCGACGTTCGACTTTACTTCCCGATAAGCGAAGTCGGGGAGCTCTAACGAGGTACACAAATAAAAGTTGCAACTCGAAGAGAGGAAGCGGAAAAGCAAATCTGAAGTTTAATCAGAGTTTATCCTCTTGACTTCGAGATTCGACTTTGCTCCCTGACGTATACGCCCCGTATTCCTCTCCACGGAATTCCTCCGGCTCATTTTCCATTCGGCCCGAGGTCGGTTCGATGAGTCGGGATGCGCTAACGAGGGGCATAAATAGAAATCCCGTGGAGAGGAAGCTGGGGAGCTTCGTAAAGTTTCATCGAAGTTTACGCGTTCCCGTTGACGACTTTGCGATTCGACTTTGCCTCTCTGACGTATAACCCCTAGCATTCATCCCCCAAGATGTCACCGTCCGTCCGTTTCATTTTCCATTCGGCGCGGTAAAGTTACGGCGCGCTAACGAATAACATAAATAGAAATTCCGAGGAGAGGAAGCAGGAAATCGTCGCGGAGGTTACTCAAAACCAATTATCGGTCTTCTGTGTACCGGACCCGATGCACCTTCCGCGCGTTCGCCTCTTAAAACGTGAGTTATTAACTCGATGGCAAAGGACGCGGGCGCGTAATTGCCCGCTCGGCGGAGCGTTTATCTCCTCGCCGAGTGTACCGTGGACTTTCGTTGAGGATTAGTAAGAGTAAAACGTAATGCTCGGAGACATCGATTAACGGTAACGGTAAACGACTTACTTCGCTGGTATTCCCGGTGCACACGTAGCGAGAGGGAGGGAGAGAGAGAGAGAGAGAGAGAGAGAGAGAGAGAGAGAGAGAGAGAGAGAGAGAGAGAGAGAGGCAAGACAGGGTAGGGGGGAGAAGAGAGAAAGAGAGATACGGTTTCGAAGCCTCTTTCGAAGGAGCCGTACGGCATTCTACGGTCGAGTATCGATTTTCAGCGACGCTCCGCACGGTGGAAAGCGCGTAATTAATTATTGTAATGCACGCGCAGTAGTCGATTAATTAAAATCGAACGCGGAAGCGTTTCGGGTTGAGCCGTCTCGGTATCTTCCTTCGAGGCACGAGTCTCTCTCGATTCGGAACGCTGCTCATGAATTTTTTCGTAATCGAGAATATCTCTGGGGGGGGGGGGTTTAGAAAAAACGATGGTACGCGATAAATCTGATCTTGGAAAATCGTCAACAGTTATTAACGGAACTGGTGGACGAAGATGAATCGCGAGAAACGTCGATGCGCGACGAGCGTTTGAGACGACGACGACGAACTCGTTCGCATATTTCTGGTGCTACCGTGGTAAGTCGTGAACGCGGCTTTAATACACCTCGCGTTACGATATCTCACGGTTAACCGGTGATAGAAGGTACGCGGTACTCCTCACCGCTCGTATCACTCGTTCCGTAATTAAAGTTCCTAGCCACCGGTTCGATAGAGCTGCCGATAAGACGGCGATAACCGTCGGTACAAATTAAACGTTTTCTAGGAGGCTAGTAGTACCATGCCGAGGATTCTGTAGTCTATAACAGGCTGTTCACCCACGAGTCATGTAAATTTTCCCACGGAACGTGCCGGTAGTTCTTTGTTACGCCCCATAATTATTATTTCTTTTTTACCGCGCTTTATACTTGTATAGGATACCACAGCAATTGCGGAAAGAGGTCCGACCGTTGTTCGCGTATTCGAGAAACTCGTTACACGATTCTAGTGAAATTTGAGAGTGCGTTAAAATTGCGCTGTGTCTCGAGTAATTATTCCCTCGTGTATTAAACTTGGAGAGGAAACGGCAGGTATTTCGTGACTCGACGTACCGCGTTTTCACGGGCACCGTGTCTAAATCCGCAATTCCGTCGATTCTGTCCTCACCGCGGAAGATTTACCAACCAATCGTGCGAATCATCGTCGTTTCAGTGATTTTTTCATCGATGAGGGTGAAAGAAAGAATTAACCAAAAACCAATTTCATCGACCAATTCTCGTTACGCGTCACTTTCACTCGATTAGACCGTGCACGGGGGTTAAAAAAGAAGAAAGAGGGGGGAGGAGAATTCGCATAAGATAACTCGGTCGGCGAGTATCCCTACATGCGCTTAGCAGGAAAAACAAGGCCGTCGGGGGACCCTTGGCTCCCTTGCATCGCGCTCGTTTGAGAATAAGATTTAATTCACGATAGGGCCCATGCTTTCGCTACCAGGACCATAATCACTTGGACACGTTGATGTATCGTGGCCCCCGAGGCCGTTGCGTATGCTGCTTTAATTACGGGTTTCGATCAAGACCCCCCCTATACCCACTCATTGAAATTTGGAGCGAATATCTCATCGCGGTCTCCCTTGGCCCTCCGAAAGTAAAATTGGATTCGGTGTGCTACCGATAATCGTACCCGAACGATAAAATTAACCGATTACTTTGTCCGAGTATTCGGTGTACATTCCGCTCGCTGTTAACCGAAGGAGTTTCAAGGCCAGGGGTGACCAACCCGTAAGATCGAATTCACCTGATTTCAGATCCTTTCGAAGAATTAAAATCCCCCTGCACGGCGATGGGAGTCGAGTAAAATTGGTAATTAATTTTTGTCCATTCTGCGAAACACTTTGTCCGTCGTTGAAATCGCAGTTGATCGAGCGTGAATTAGATTCGAAATGGAAACGAATGGAATACCGCGGAGCGTTAAGTAGAGAACTCCCCGTCGGTACACTAATTTCCACTGATTGAGTTTCTACGGTACAGTTATAATTATCAAGTCGGATAGAAATTTGGCCCGACTCGGAAACCGTAAAAGCGCCTTCGTTAGAAAACGTGGATCGCATTTGGCCCGAGATAGTAACAGATACGCGCTTTCAGCAGCAGAATGTAAGCCACTCGGTTAACCCAGAATATCTCTTGTTAGAGCAATGACTAAGCGCTTCTAGCAATTAGTCGTGAATCTTAACGATGCTCCGTATATCAACCACGCCTAAGACTCTCATGGAGATTCAGACGGTAATCCCTCTGCTATCTCGCCAAAGACATTGATCTTAATCTATTCGAGAATACCGCGGAAATTGTTGAATCGTGATTCCTCCAGTACGATATTCGTGTATTATCAGTACATCGGGTATTTACAAAGGCGAGATATTAATATTTCGGTAAACCGCAAAGACTTTGCGTTTCGTCCTATGAATCATGACGAGCCTCGAACATTGAATAACGTTAGAGTGCGATCAACGCTATTCCTACGGACGCTTCGTGTATACCTAGTCCTACCGTGACCGGTCAAACGACCGGTCTTTAAAACAACTTACATTTCTTAATATAGACTAGAGATTATATTTGATAGTGGAGAAATGTTGTTTTTTAAATTTATAAATAGATAACGTATATTTCAACGTTTAACACACTAACATTTAAGTTGGCTGGCGGTGCAATAACGCTGTACGTATGAGAATCTGAAGAAAATTGAAGACACGGTCGTTTGACCGGCCTTAGTAGAAATAGTGCTAAGTTTCAAGCGAACATTTTCCAAACGATTGAAATAGAAATCAGGAAGAGATTCGTAAGGTAATCGGTCCAAAATTTCGAGCGTTCATTCGTAGTAAAACGATCGATATCCACCAGCCGTTATAATTTACATCGGAATCGCATTATGACGCGAGCGTGTACGGTACACGTATGCTGTAATAGTAAATATGTAAGAGCGGTCACGTCGTGCCTCCGCGTACCTATTGGCGGCCGGTGACCGGTACAGTATCGCGGTATGATAATGATCTTTGATTAAAGGCATACCGGCACCGAGAGGGGCGGATATACGCGGTACGCATGGTGCGGGGGGGGGGGGGAATAGGTGGAACGCCACCTCGTCGAGCGTGGATCTATCCCCGCGAGGATCAACGACACTTAAATCATAGTTATTCGCTGATCACTGCGGTCGATTTGAGAAACTATCGAATTCTTTCGGGGAAATTTCGATTCGATAGCTCTCGATGAAGTATCGTTACGTCGTAAAGTGATTTCGATTAGCCAGGGATACATTTCGTACAACAAAAAAAGTTAACGATCTTCGTAGTAATTTGTCGGACAAACTCATGCACGAATAACTATAAATACCAGTAAGATTTACGATATTGACCGTTCTTGAAAGTAATTACCTACACGATACTTTGAATTCCGTTTGTAATCACTGGACTGTGGATGTTTATGCAAAGTGTATTACTTTGTGCCTTATTTTATGCACTTAATGAATGATTTAATGCATTATTGTATTTTATCTTATACATACAATATATTATACGTATATTTCACGCATATTGATCGCATTTGTTTTCCAAATCCGTTTAAAGTCGGTATAAAAATACTGCATTTTGCATAAACATCCGCAGTCTACTAATCACGATTAATCGAGATCGCTCGAACGAGCCAGAAAATGGGTTCGTGCCGTTCTCGAGTTTTTCGAGGACTCGCTCGAATCCGCAAGACTCGTCGGGAAGGCATCGGGCCGTCGGAAATCGCTGCCCGTTAGCGTCGAGACGACGGTGGGAATATTGGAAGGAGGATGATCGGAAGCTGTACGAGTTATACCCGAGGCGCGAGAAGGTGGAAAGATGGACGCTGCCGTGTCATTAGAGAGTGGCGGGTACGTGCCGGTGCGATAGAGGAGGGATAACATTCCTTCTTCTGTCGATAGATCAATCATCGTATCGTCCTGCTCTCTTTCCTTCTCTCTTTCGCTGCTTTTTCTTCGCGATCGCCACCTCCTCTACGACGGCCATAGACACGCTTCAAAGTATTTCTCCTCGCGAATAGCGGCCGTACGTGGTTCGCAGCCTTCTGCCCATTTAGTTCTGCTGAACGGCATTTGACTCGATCTTGAAATGATTTCACGTTCAGTGACCTGTCCCGGAAGATGGAATTGCATGACACTCGACGGGCAGACTTACGGTTTATGTTTATGTGTCGCCCAAGTCGCTCGCTTATTTTTTGTAAAAATGCCTATTATGCTGACGCTTGGAAGCATATCATTATCACGCGGGGTGGCATTAACGTCTGTTGCGAGTGAATTACTTAATTTTCGTGAGAATGTTTCTCGGGAAAAAATTAATTTAATTTGAATTAGAAAGATGCCATACCGGTCGCACGTATTAGAATTCACTAATTCGTCTGGACTAACGTTAATCGAGCGGAGCATGAAAATATTATTTTGAGTTCTTTGCGCTTATTGTCCGAATATTATTATTATTCGAATCCGGTATAATAGTCGACGTACTTTGCCCCGCATTATATTACTTATCGTTTGGATTATATATTTTAATAATGAAAACACGCATAATCGTTGGCTACCGGTAATCCGGAGTAATTATCATCTTTTAATTAAAAAACGATCTTTTAATTCGAAAAACGAATCAAGCGCGTCTCAGGTGCATCGAATTAAAATGGGTGACGGGTGTTTAATACAAGCGAAAATCCCGGTCGAATTTCAGCGCAAGCTGCGCGCGGACAACGGGAGCTTAATCCGGCCGGTAATCAAAGTAAATTAAACTCCTCGCGCTTTGATACGCAATGCGAGAGGATAACACGCGCGCGTGCCGGATCGAAACATTCCCGGCTAATATCGTACGGTAATATTCCACGTACGTATGTACGAATAACAAAACCCGCGTGCTCGCGTGTAAACGCAAAATCGAATCGTAAATAAAATACTCGTTAAAGCCGCTCGCTGCACAACAAACAGATTTTCTTGCCCGGCATTACTTTTTTCTTCCCTTTTCTTTCCCCTCGCTCGTTCCTTCCGATCGCTCCGTGGCATTTCTCCGACGCGCTCGAATGCGCATCGAATTAATTAATATACATAGCTCCCATCGTTCGGCCGGGAAGAAACGAAATAGTCACCTTTTTTTAACCTCCCCCCCCCCTCCCCTCCTCCCACCTCACGTAAAGTATAAAAAGAAGCGAAAAAAAAGAAGAGCGCGCGTCTCGAGAGTCTCTGCGGGACCGTAGTCTCATTATACGAGTCTTTCCGAACGATAACTTTCTCGATAGCTGTTACCTCTCTCCATTCTTCTCTCGTTCCATCCTCCTTCATCGCCGCTCTTAAACGCAAACGCCCCGACGCGACGGCGAGGCGCGTCGCGGAGGAAAATCGCGTGCAAACTAGCCTTTACCTCAATGGGGCACGGCTCTTCTTCCTCGCCGAGAGAGTTACCGCTAATCTGCACTTACGCTCAGCTGGTGTTGCCTCCGCGCTTACATGAGAATACGAAGCTACAGATGGCTGGGTATTGCCTGAGAATTTGAGCGATCGGAACTCGTTGACGCGCGCTTCCGGTTTTTCTTCACCCTCACGCGAGTCTAATCACAGCGGGTTTGACGTTCATCGATTCGATCGTCGCGCGAGAATCTTTGTTAGTTTAATACGTCCGCAAGACTGATAATGGTTTGGAAGGTTTCCCGTTACGAACGCGCGAGGTTTGAGCGTTTCGAATTAATGCTGGTATTTCATCGTTAATTTTGCTTTTTAACGACCGAACTGTTTGGATTGGAAACTCGATTTGTCGTTTCGAAGTATCTCGGGAACCGTGGACGGTTGGATTTTTTTCTTAGCAGCTCAGAATTCAGAAATCCACTCCGCTCGATAGATCGTACTTTCCATCGTTTTCTAAGTTACTTCAATGGAACTAAGCGCGTTTTCGAATTGATGGTTCGCGGAATCATAAAAGAGAAATCAGAAATGTCTCTAATTCGAAACGCGTGTCCACGTATTACGCACTAAACACAAGAACGTCAGCGAGCGTAGGTAAAATTCCGCGTAAGTAGGATGACCGTGGATTCGTTGGATTTGTTGATTGAAATCTGCGTTCGTGAAATCATGGATCGCTCGTCGGCGTATTGAACGGATCGACGAATCGTTCCTACCTTACGCTAAATAAAGGTATTTCCATTGGCACGCCACGTACGCCGCGACACGATAAACCACAAGGATATCCGAGAGAGCCTTGCGCGAGGATTAGCAGCTACTGACAATTTTACCGCTTTTTTGGCGACTCCTCCAAGTTCGTCTCGATCGAATCAAGAGACACGGTCATGTCTCGGGCCAAGTACAAGTACGCGAGAGACTACACCTTGTATCTTCTGCGGAAAGAACGAACAGGGGTTTTCGAGGTGGTCAAACTGTATTATACAATCAATTTAAAAAAAAACTGTAATAGCCATCGGAAAGGCCGCGCCGAGATGAGTAATCTCAATTTCCAAGAGTAAGAACGAACGGCACTTGGACCGTCCCAACATGCGTTTTAGAATTTAACTTGTACTATGCCCGAGACAAGACCTTGTCTCTTGATCTGTAAGCGTCAGCGTTGCGCCACGAAGTGGCATATCGCGATACGATTACCAGCCAGTCCTTGCGCGTTTAATTAATTAACCGATAACGCCAATCGCTGAATCTTTGCGTGCCCGCGTACGGCGGAAAGAATATCGTACCTCGCAACATCGCGAAAGAACGCTGAATCTCGAGACGCGAATTCTTGCCTCGTCGACGGAGTTACTTAATTCTTTTTCATAGACCGGTCATTTATCAAACTGAGCGGCCCTCGAAGCGTAATAATACGGACGCCGCCCCTCTCTTGCCTTCCATCTCTGGCTTCTCGTTATGCTATGTTACAAAAAACGCTCCGAATAAAGACTACTCGCGTCTATCGTCGACGCGTCCCGTCGTCTCCCCCTCGTTCCCGATCGAACGCGTCAGTGACGTTCAAGGATCGAAACGTATCAACGGATATCCCGTCGGTTGTCGAGGTACGAGGATGCTCCAGTCGGAGCGAGGCTTCCTCCTCTACTGGCACACTTCGTTGTGCGCGCCTCCAGATTCCAGCTGGTGCGACGGGAAAAAAAAGTTTCGCGCATCGTACGGTTCGCAAAACGTGCTCGGCGTACCGCGTCCCGCATCCGCGGGGGAGCCTCCGTCCGGTATTCACGGGTAGCCAGCCGAGGCCTAGGAGACGCCAGCCACGGTTCGCAATTAGTGGAAATAATTTCGTCGTTAATTGCGTCACGGGCTGCCGGTTACTTATTTTCTCTTTTTCCCTCTTTGCCGTTTTGTTTCTTACCGGGTACCCCCTCCGCCCTTCTCTCTCTCTCTCTCTCTCTCTCTCGTGTTCGCTTGTTTTCTTTCTCCATCCCCTCCGCCCTTCCCGCCACCCCCCCCCCCCCTTTCGACTCTTTCTCCTCAACGTTCTCTCGCTCATCGTATCCCGCATTCTGGTTTCTTCCCGTCGCTCGGGATCTCTGCCAGGATTGAAAGGGACGAAGAAAACTTTGTCCCGGTGCGTTACCTGTCCGCGGGAGAGAAGAAAAATACTTGGGAATCTGGTACTCGAATTTGACTTGGACCGGTGAAACATTAGGCGAACGTAGGAGAGCATTGGTATCCACGCTGATCCTTGATGTAACTGTAAAAATGATCGAGCGCGGCCTGATAAACCGAGGCGCCTCGTAATAACGAGATTTGCCGGCAGGTTCTATTACCGATTACAAAAGAGGCATTCGTGTCGCGCATTGTGTCGCGTCCCAGAAACATAGATGAGATGATAAATGACGCGTATGGCCCGAGAAACGAAGAAGACGCGCCATCGATCGTTAAATGAAAATGCACGTCTTATCGAGCGACGGCTCGCGCAACGTCGTCCGGCGATTCGTTGCAACGAAAACGCAACGGTACCGCCGGAGAGCTCGCGCTCTCCGGCGATACCGAAAGCCTCTCTCCCGCCGATCTAGAATCCCATCGTCCTCCGTTAATCGACTGCGCGCGTGCCCGGGGACGGTTTTTGACATATTTTCTCCGATGACCTTGAATACCCGACGAAGCCGCCGTCGGTGCCGCCGCGGCCCGTAGGATGCGCGGTTGGAAGAAGGACGAGTGACGGTGGCGATAGTAGTTAGCGGTAGAAAAGAAGAGGGTAAACGGAAAGAGAGAGGGAGGAGGAGGAGGTGGAGGAGGAGGAGGAGGAGGAGGAGGAGGAGGGAGAAGGAAGGAGAGCCGTGGAGGAAGAGAGAACGAGAGGGAGAGACCGGTGATGGCTGCGACGGTGATGGTCAGTGGTTGTATACCGGTTAAGCCGTTCAGTGCCAGCCCGGCGTTCGTCACGGTTAAACCTCAACCACTCGGTTCCTAGAGAGAGAGAGGGATAGAGAGAGAGAGAGAGAGAGAGAGAGAGAGAGAGGAACGGAGGATCCAACGAATCCACTCCCGCGTCACCAGGATATCGTCCTACCACCTCAGGATCACCGACTGGATACCCACCCACCCCGTGCCTCCTCCCCCCCCCCCCTCCCCCACGACCGGAGTCGATCCAATGAGTCATCCGGTCGGCCGCGAAGCCCTGATCGTGTTCCTCGCGACACTTGCTCAAGGACGCCGGTTCTCCGATGGATCAGTGACCCAATCCTGACCGATACTTCGAGTTCGATCCGGTGAACGCGGATAAAAAACTCGTTACGCGTTCACGGTAAAGATCGCGGTTGTGGAGCCTCCTCTTTCTCCCCCCGACGCGACGGTTCCGCAGGAAGATGAAGGATTTTTTCAGCCGAGATATTCCAACGTGATTCTGACGTTTCTAACGCGAAAGTAGACACGACCGTTCCATGTCAGACATCTCTGAATTCTGTCCGAAACAGAGCCGCCGCGGGTACCCGTCGACCGGTGAAAGAATAATCGATTCTTTCGCGAAGAGTCGCCTCGTCGATCGAGAACACGGACCGCGGACCCTCGAGTTCAAAGCTGACCGCTGATCGTTCGTCGAGGGAACCTCTTGGATATTTCGCGTCGCGTCGCGTAGAGAAGCAGGAAACAAAAGAACGCCAAACCCCCCCCCCCCCCTTTGGAATCTTTGATCTCGCGATGAACGACTCACTCGAAAGGGAATAAATCGCGGGAGGATCTCGGAGAAACGAACGCCGAGAGGCGTGCATCGGGTATATACCACGGGATATGTACGATTGAAATGCGAGCGGCGGTGAGGTGGGACGATTCGAAAATACGAGAGCACGTCGTGCTGCGTGAATCACGATGGCGATTCGCTCGTGCGACGTTACTCTGAACGCACGGTCTACACGTCATCGGATAACCGGAGGATCGAAGCAATGAGTCACCAGGATAACCAGGATTCGGAGTGAGCGCGGATGAAGTGATTACGAGGACTGACCAGTCACGGACCAGTCTGATCCCACGGGAGATCCAGGTACTTCTTCCGCGTGTCTCTCATTCTTCCGCGCTTTCTTCGGCAGAAAGTCGTGTCGGTTGCTTACGTTCTAATCCTTTGATCTCGCAATACCGATCTCCCCGTCGTTCGGTACAACTTAATCTCGCGAACGTGTACACGCCAGCGGAACTAACATTGTTCGCGTAAGTAGAGGAAATTCGGCCCCGAGTTCGCCGACGCCGAGCGATTACCGTCGAATTCCGTTATAAGTAGACGCCCGGAAGTTTTGCGCGGGTTTGCAGGAAACGAAGACAAACGCGTGGAGTCGTCCGAAATGTTACGCTCGAGATAACGAACCTGAGGATCGCGCTAACTTTCCTATCAAACATTCACACTATCGCGGAATTAACCGTATGTGTCGATAACTATTGTTTCGTTAATGGAATTGATGAATGGAACAACGGTGGATGTTACAAATTTTATTGAAGGGACGATTGAGTGGGAACACGATAAATCCTACGTGGTTGTTAAGGAAATCTCATATTTAAAGTTGTTCCATTCTGATAGTCGTTTTTTATTCAAGGAAAAAATAAGAAAGGGTATTTTTTGGAGGTTTTTAATAAAAATACAGGCGAAAGTTTAATATTGTTCACGATTGCGTTAAACGCTTAGATTAGAAATCAGAAATAGCACACTCGTCAGATCCAAACATTAAAATCGGATATTTTCATGGACCTGGAATATTTTCATAACACATCCAACGTTGCTCCGCAACCTAAAATCGAAATATGCGCTCTTCCAACCGATTTATCACGATCTACCAGTGAGTTGACCAACAGAAACTTTACAGTGAGTCGCAACCCACGTCATTCGACAAAAAACGAACTCCAAAATTGTCACATCCAACGTTGTCCCGGCCACCGATTCAATTATCGCCACGCGAAGAACGAGCGCGCAAAAAAAAAGTGTTAACATCGAGATAAATCAACCGAACGCTATGGAAGAAAACAAAAATACAAAAAAAAGGCCAGAAATGTGCGCGACTCAGCGAAAAGTAAAAGCTGCCGGACAAAGCGTTATCGCGATCGCGCGGAAATCTTTACGAGCGCAATTTTCTCGTTTATGAAACGGGGCGATATAAACGGAGTGAGAGAAAAAGAAAAAGGGGGAAAAAAAAAGTGATTTATCCGAAGGTGATCGCGCTACCGCGAAGAGGCGAGAGATAAAGCGCAGCAATTGCGCTACCGGTTACGAGTACTCTCGGTGGTCGATGCCGTGATTTCCACCTTATTCGTGGCCACTCGAATACCGTAACAACGCCGAACGTGACTCCTGGTTGAAAGAGCTGACGGGCGATATTCAACCGACGATTCACGGTCCGTCGTAAGTGTCCGTAACGTCGATTCTCGCTCCCGGTTACCTATTACCGTTGTCATACTTCCGTAATACTTCTTCAATCGGTCATTAATCGTGTCCCTCAGACTCATTCGGGATATTATTTGCATTGGCAATAAAAGCGGGTACGCGTGCGCGCGATCACGGTAAATCTTCCCCTCCACCCTCGTGTCACGGACAAACTATCAGTTTCGATTGCCGTGTTTTCCATCGTGCATCGGCCCGATCACTTCTGGACCGAAGCTCGTGTACTCGGGGTGTTATCAGCGCGTTCGATGTACCGTAGTGTTGTTACAACGGATACGTGCAATTAATTTGATTACGCGCGCTAAACCGTGCTACGGGGGTTTTTTACCGCGCCGTTATTGGTATTCGCTATCCCCGATACGAGAGAGTACGTCCGTTTCGAATTTCGAACGCGAAGGGAGCGTCGTTTCTCGTCGGTTACAATGTCTCGGCGAGATTACGGTAATTCCGTTGATCGACACGTAGCTCGCGACGAACGACAGTCGTTTCTCGTTACGGCGAAGACGCGAAATTATCCCCGGTGATACAGAAATCTTCCAGTCTTCTTTATCCATCGGCAATCTCGTATTTTCGATCGGCTCCGCCGTGGAGTATCGTCTCGTTCTTTTTCACCCGTCAAGCCGCCTAGCGTCTCGATCGGCGCATTATAGGAAGTCGAAGTTATCTCGGCGTGGCATACTCTCTACCAGCATATTTGCACTCTTCCTTTTTGTCGGCTCCCCTCGTGCAACGGGACACCGATGCCTCGATTTCGCGCCTATCGCGGCAAAAACTCTCCTCTCTGCCCGCGTTATCGAAGGCCTGGGCGCTCTCGTCGCGTCGGTCGTTGAATCGCGGTTGCCATCGGTTTGCATCGATTGCATTCGCAGCGGCAACGAACGGGCCGGCGACCCGACCGATACGCGCTCCTTATCACCAATGAAAATTTATCGTCCAATAAAACGTCGTCGATCCGCACCCTCGTTAATGGGCGTCGGTGCGCTCTAAAATTCGAATCAATTAATCCCGTGAATCTTTCGCTTCGAATAATGTTCCATTGTTTTGCTCTCGTTTTCACGTTTAATAACTGGTTCTATCGGGGTGATTATATTAGCCTGCGCGTAACGGTAACGCTTCGAAGCAGGAATCTTTCGATTTTACGAGAGGGAAGGAGAGAGAGAGAGGACTTGGGAGTACAACTCGTTACCGTTAGTTTAATGAAAAGCAAAAAAAAAACAAAAAAGATATTAAACGCATTTCGGCCCGGAACGAGAAAAATCTCTCCCTTTGTCGAAGATTCGCGGAATTTAACGGTGACTCCGAGCGTAATTGCAAAAGAGTTTATTAGCCGGTCGTATTATCTGCTATCTGCAACCTCGGTACAGATACTTACGCGTCAAGCTTAATGGGTATGTCGCGCGCGTTTGTGTGTACGCCGAACGCGTACGGGAAACTGGTCGTCGCGATTCGCTATGAATAGAATTAATGGACGGTCATTCTGCGTTTAATCGATGCCAAAGAGAGACTCGAGGATCGTGAATGACGAGCCGAGATGTTCGATATCATCGTTGCACCGCAAGAATTTTAATTGTTGCCGGCGACCATGCGTGTCCCGTCCGACCGATCGAATTAGTGGGCCTACCGTTGCATTTTCGCGATAATCGAGGATTTATCGTTCGATCTGAGGGGGGGGGGAGAGCCGACGCCTCGCGTGTAAGGAGATAAGACACGCTCGACGCGAGTGTCACTCGCGAGCAAAACTTCGCTGCCTTTCTATCTCGCTCGAAACGCGTAACTGTACATTAAAGAGAGCGCGCGTACGTACGAACGGGCGTTTCGTATATACCGAAAGCCGGGCGTAGATTATTAGGAAGCACGAATCACGCGAAAATTGCGCTCCTACCGTGCCGATTACGATTCGCTCTAATTCGCACCCTCGACTCCGTTGATCAACCGCGTCAACTACGCGGAGGAACTACCGTTGTCGCGAATTCGTAACACTCGTTGGCAAAAGTTGTGTAACGTTTCGAGTAAACTCGCATTCGTTGGTTTAACGCTATTCGCACCGACGCGACGGCTCATGTATGCCTGTTCTCACCGTGACCGGTTAAATCACCGATCTTTAAAGCAACTTATATTTTTTAATATAGAATGAAGATAATAGCCGCTTCGATAGTGAGATAATGTAGTTTCTTTTGTTTAGAAATGGATAAAGTATATTTTAACATTTAACAGTTAAGTGGCGCTGGCATAACGTCGTATGAGGGAAATTCTAAGCGAAATTTATGAAACGGTAGGAATATTCTTCACCTCGCGATGGGCGTTTCGACCTGCTGTTTGAAATCGATGAGTACGACGATATCGTCTTTTTCGATGAGAATCGGTAGATTTGATTAAAAAATGTTCGTCCGTCGGCATAACGAATCGAGCGATCGATCGTCCGTGAGAATCAGCGATACGTGGTACGCGAAATCATTAGCAGTGTCCGGACACTCTCGAAAGCGAAGAAGAAGAAACTTTTCCCATGGTAGCAATAATAACCGAATTCCAGCTAGACGAACTCGTTGTTGCGCTACTCCCCTTAATCATCTTCCATTTCCTGCGAACTCCGCTACGCCCGCTTATTAAACAGGGCAACGGCTCATCGGCACCTGAACCTCCGCCAGGAAGGACATAAATTAAATTACCGCGCGGGATTATGTGCCGACTATAGAAAGTAATTCGCCAACTCGGAAACCGATAATTTCGCGCATGATAATATAGGAAAAGGAACGCGGCGGGTTTGAGAAGGAAAAAAGAATCGACCGAGATTTATCAGCGAGCTGAGATAAATGATCGATAGATTACCCTCGCATCCGACAACTTGGAATATTTTCGAGTCAACGTTGCGTACCGATTATTATTGGGGGATCCCAAGGTCGTCGTTAGCTCGACTCTCCGTTCGGGGGTTAATTAATTTGACGCCCGAGTCACGGGACACGTACGGATTTCTCGGTGTCGGTCATCGCTAATTGCGTTCCGTCATGGATTATTAGCCGTCGCATAATAGCGTCGTACGGGCGACGCTTGTTGCGCCGAGTTCGCTAATTTAGTACTCACAATCGGGATACGTTAAGGGACGAACTGGCCGAGTCATCGGCCAACGTTTTCAAAGCTACGTCGAAATCTCGTATGGAAAATGTATTGCTTTAACAGTGACAGCAGTTACATTAAAATAGCCAAAAAATTGTGGAAGTGTGTAATATCTTTTTACAAAACCGGTAGTACTTTATTTCTCATTTTTTTTATAACTTTACAAATATTTTTCCACGCGACGCAATGTCTTCGACCAACGTAACTCAAAAATCGTGCGCGTTGGGATTTTTTGGCAAACTCAGCTTTGTCACTCTAAATTTTCTAACTTCCACAATTTTTTTCTAACACTCTAAGGAGATTACGCATTTCGAACTCGGGGTTCCGGGGAATATGAAAAATGAGCAACGATACGCCTAGCGTCACCATCGAGGAATATAAACCTTCCCCGTTTTATATTTGAATTATTTTTAGTTACAGCCTGCTAGAATAATTTGGTTAATAGGTCGCTCGATGAATCTTCTCCCGAGATCAGCTCGGCATCTCGGCGAAGATAAAAGAGGTTGAATCGCGGTTACTTCTGCAAATCTGACCTCGTACACTTTTAACACAATGGAATGGCGCGCTTAACCTCTCGCATCCTGCAACGTCCCGTGTTTCGTACTCCGAAATGGCCGAACATTGTTCAACTCCGTGGATCGCGAGAAATATTCGCCGTCGGACGAGAACGATTAAGCAGAAATGGGAACGAGTTACTATGATAACCGCTACTCGTTACGGAACATTTCTTTGGAGGGTGACCCGCCTCGGGAACACGGTTATCGTGCAGGATGTTTTAGAATTTATAAATGCTATTCGCGGCATTCGACGAGACATTAAAAAAAAAAAAAGGCATTCCGAGGAAACGTACCACGGTACGTTTCGATGAAATTTATTCCGATATATGTACGTCGAAACAACTCGTATTTAGAACGCTACAATTTCTCGCGGAACATTAAAGATGTAATACTCCCCGCTAGGTATCGACGTTAACAGCGCCCGGACTCGGCTATATTTATTATTTGTTTACGCGCGTTCGACGAGCCGAAAACGCACGAGTATAATATTTTAATGGTCACGATGCTCCTTTCGCGTACTCCGGTAATCTCGTCACGTAGGAAGCTGGCACGTGTTTAGGAAGTCGCCAGAGAGTGAGAGGGAGAGAGAGGGGGGGGGTGAGAGAGGGGGGAAGGGAGAGAATAGCCAAAGAGACATTATGAAACCTCGTCGCGACCATGAATGTTAATGCAGGCATGCTTACCCGCACTGACGTTTACTATCGTCGTTGCAGAAAGTATAAACAACAGCAGAGTGCATCTTCTCGATTTCTCGTTCTAAGAACTCTTCTCCTTCCTCCCTTCACGCCATCCATCTCTCTCTCTCTCTCTCTCTCTCTCTATCTCTCAATTCCAACATCCGCGTACCAGAAATTGGAGAATAGAATAGCCAAGGATCCCCGCTATAAATTCCCAGAAATCTCTCGGTAAAGCGTATCCGGCGAAAGATTTCGAAACATTCGAGAGATGCGATGTTAATCTCGCCGAGGCGAACGTCGCGTCGGGGGATAACGGATAAGCTTAAAATCCGTGATCAGTAGGTCAGCGATACTATCCTTTTGCTTCTTGTCCACCGCGTTTCTTACCCGGTCGCGGCAAACGGGCGATCAGGAAACAGCAGTCAGCGACAGTTTTATACTCTTTGCTTCTTCTTGACCTTGCCCCAGAGAGGCCACCGATCGGTACACTATTCGAAGCATGTAGGGTATAGTATAGTTTCTTACACGGCGCTGGACTTAACGGTCTCGGTCCAGCCAGAGATCGAATGACTTCGGTGTATCCTTGGAATATCTTGATGCGACGAGGACGACGAGGACGACGACGAGGAGGAAACGATCGGTGCCTCGTGCCGATTTCCTAGTTGGCTTTCACGGTACGATGAATCTCCGCGTCACGAGCTTGCCGGTCGCCACCTGTGCCACCCTCGACGAATATAATCATCGACGGCAGCCGACGGCAGGCGACGAAAAGAACGTTCGGTTCCGTACCGTTCCGTTCCGTTCCTTCCCGTTCCGTTCGTCGCGCCTTACCGGTCAATCCGAGTCACATTCGACGGATACGTCGCGCCATCGTTCGACGCGCTACCATCTCGTTCTCGTTCTCGTTCCTCGTTGCCCTGAAAATATGTGTCAGTTTTTGCCGTCGCTCGTGCGCCATGTGGGAGACACGTCGACGGCGAGTAACACGAGATCACGGCCCAGTTCCCTTGCAACCGCCAGGGACACGCGCGCTATTCTTTTATTTTTCCTCCAGCGACGACTTTTTGTCTCTCTCTCCATCTCTCTCTCTCTCTCTCTTTTTTTCTTCTTCCTCGGTCCCTTTTGTTGTTTTGCGCCGGTGAATCTTCCGGCAGATTGGTGGCAATGAAACTGGAGTATCGGTAGAACGAGATGTGCTGGACGGGTAGTGGGAATGTTCGGGTAATTTAATATTCGAGGCGTTTCGCGAGTACTCGAGCGCTGCGAGCAAGTTTTGAATATTCCGATGCGAAAGTATTGCTATATCTGTGGTATTCTTACTACCGGCGTCAAAAAGGAAAGTTGACCGTTAAATTGGAGTATTATTTATTGATAAAAATATTGTAATAGGAAATACGAAGGTATTTAATTCTGTGGGCGAATCAGTTACCATCGTTAGAAAGAAAGATTGATGGATAAACTGGAGTATTATTTGCGAAGGAAAAATTTGTAATAGAAAATACGACGGTATTTCAATCTGTATGATTGAAATCTGTCAATCGTAGAGATGGTATATTTAGAAGGTCCCCAGCATTTTTCTCTCTTGTCAGATCCTTTCCTTCGTGTCATTTTCTCTCCGTGATTTCTCTACTTACGCATTTGGAGCATCGAGATGTTACGCGATATCCAACCAATACAGCCGCCGCGAGGTAATACCGGAACGCGATCGGAGGAACGACACGGATCCAATACAAATCTATTGATTTTCCTCTCTTATCCGAGGCTTTCTTAAAAATTCAAATTTCGTCCCACGACCGAGGAGTTACGTGATATCGTTTCCGCGCCCATTTAAAGTTAAATTCGCGCGTGGAAACTTTCGTTTTCGATCCCGCCCGCGGTGTCGGGGAAAGAAATAGGTATCAAAGTTCCGTCGCGTCGGCGAGTGGAATCGAAAATTCTTCTCGAGTGAAATAAGACTGCAGGAAGTACGGTCGGACAAATGTTCGAACGTTAAAGTAATATACACCCGTATCCATCGACAAGGCGGTACCCGCCAAGCTGCTTCGAGTTACAACCTTCTTTTCTTCCCGTCCGCGAATCCCCCGCACCCTATCGGAACTTTCTATCCGTAAATATATTTCCCTACCTCCGGCGATCCTCTCTGGCGCGCGTAAAAAAAAGAGACGGCAACCCCCCTCCGTCACGATAAAATTCGGCACATTAATTTTGATATACCACCCACGTACGGCATCGTGTGAATTAATGTGAACGCAGACGACTTTGTCGTAAATATTATGTATTTGTAATAAAACTTGTATGAGATGCATAAACAAGGCTTTCTTACTACTATTTAATATGAAACATGACCTCCCTTTGCTTTAATGGCTGCCTGAACACTTCTCGGCCTGGAATCAATTAGATTTCTGCAATTACACATGATTGCGTTGTCTCGAAATCATACCTGAACTACTGCTTCCATTATTTTGATTTTCCTATTTTGAATGTCTCTCTGTGCCATTGATTTATGCTCATTGTACATAACGATCTTTTGACTTCTCCTCGGCGTGATATCCATGAAGTCAGACAATCACTATCAAATGAAGAACTTTTCGCGTATTAATTCAAAATACCATTAACTCGCAAAAATAACCAAAGATATACCGCAAAGCACGTCTTTCTCTGCTAATTTAATGACAAATTTGAGATTATACGATGCGCATCAAACCAGCTGTCAGAATTGACACAACAGTATCACTAGGATCGGAAAACTGATTTTCCTTCCGTTTTGACATTAATTCGCACAAACACCGAATCATCGTGATCGCGGACCGAACCATGAAACTTTCTCCACCGGTCAACCCTCTCGTCGGAAGTTGTCGACCGATCCAGAATCCGCGGCACCGGAAAAATGGCAGTCTCGGCTGGTAAAACCATCGGTGCCGTCACGCGAAAACGCCCGTGTACAGGGTATCCTATTTCTGTCGGAAACGACTTCCGGATACGAAATGGATGTTTACGCACCACTCGGTGATCACCGGTGTCACCTCGTATACGCTTCCACGTACTTACGTACGTCGGTTCTAACAAGTGGAATAACGCGCGCGCGCGCGTACCCCGTTGCATTTTCTCCGACAAATAGGAACATCCTCGTTGCCGGATATACAACGAGCGACGCTTGAACCTCGCGTGACCTCACGCACTTCGAGGCGTTACCGTCGGCTCGGATCGGCCGGCGAGATTATGAGTTTTAGAACGTAACCAACCTACCTATCAGCGGACCACCCACGCACTCTGGCTTTGCCATCAGGAGCGATAAATTACGAAGGAAACATCGTGATATTGGCTCGTAACTCCATTCCGATTAGCATAAAGGCTCATAGGCATAATTAATAATCGAGGAATAGCGTGACCCTAAAGAGGATGGCTCTCGTCGTCGGGGTTTCTTCGACTCTTTTCTGTATAACTTCGCGAAATGTTTTTTTTCTTTCTTTCTTTCTTTTCCCCTTGAAAAGTTTTCGACGTTAGAACCGACGTTCGCGTGGGTGGAAATCGGATAGATTGGCGATAGGACCGAGTGCGCGATACTGCGGAGTTTTTCTCCATTTTCGTTTAAACGAAAATGAATATGGAGAAGCCTCGCGCGGCAGGAATAATACTAACAGTAAGTAATCTTTCTCGACAATTTTTTGTAGAAACGAGAACAAACGTACATACGGTCCGTGAACGGTAGAACGTATTTCTCGTCGAGCAAAGCTCACGTAGGTGCCCGAGGGTATCTTTTTGAAAAATGTCCGTGGAAGTAAAGGTAAACATAGATAAGGCTCACGTCGTGGGAAATATATTTCCCCGCGAACTTGGCCGAGTTTCCCTTCACCGCGGAGGAGAAAAGCCGATGCGAAAATGTCGCGGAAGCTGATGGCTGTTCCATTAAGAAACCAAGATTTATCGTTCTGATGGGAATATTGTCGATTCGACGTAGAACGAGGGGAGAGAGAGAGAGAGAGAGAGAAAAAAAAGCGGATATCGGTTTTATTTCGTTTCGTTGCTGGTCTCTACCTCCTCCCTCTCTGTACTCTCTCTCCTGTCTCCCGTCGTTGAAATACGAGATACAATCGACGGACTTTTGGTAGCTCTCCCGGGGCAAGATAAAAACCACCGCGTGGCGAACGAAAAAAGAAAAAAAAAAGGGCGAGGGGGAATCGCGCACGTCAACGAGAATTCCCTTCCTCTGGGAATCGGTGCCAACGCGACAAATTATCCCAAAAACGACCGAGAAAACTCCGACGCCGGTTTTATTCCCCCCGATGCGCGCGAGCGTCGATGGGAGAGGCGGCGCGACGACGATGACCCGGTATGCGAAACAAGAATTCGTCGACAAGGGGGTTTCACCGCGGTGTGTATCTCTTCGGTTTTTCCCCCTCGCCGCCGCCGCATTTTTTTTCGTTTGCCCCCTCCGTATCGACGGGAGAAAGATGCACCTGAGAATGATTGAATTTCGCCGGGTCTTGATGCGCGCACGCACCTGTGCGATTGTGGTTGAATTTCACGCCGAGGGTACCCTCCGGTAAAAAAAGAAAAAAAGCACAAACCGCTTCGACAATGGTGAAATCTCGTGTACGATTTCTGTTTTTATCTCCGTTGATCGTGAAATTCATTTTTAGAGTCACTCGTAATGCTATTTAATTACCGTGTCTTTCGTATGTCATTTTATAACGATCCACGGACCAGAAGATTCAAGAAATTATTGAAACTTTGAAGATGCTTAAAAATGTAAATTTAATTCATTCCTAATTAACGAATAATTAAAAAGCTTCTCGTTCGTCGAGACGTTAACCGAAGACAATAATTCTCGTTACTTGTCAGAATGTGTTCTACGAATTCTGAGGTTCGTAACTATTTTTTTTTTAAATTCCGAACGACACGCGAGTCTCGCTCGTGCAGTCGCGAGCGGCTCGTAAAACAATGTTTTCCGGGTATATCGGGAGACTCATTATCATTTTAAGCGAATCACGTTCATGCGCGATTTCGTCAAGCCTACTCGGCTATCCGTTATCACCGGCGAGAGGCAGTTTAGTCCGAACACATTGATCTGCATTCGCGGCTCTCGGCCCCGAGGAACGTCAACGCGTTTCACGCCACATAAATCAACCGGCACTAAATTCTTGCGCGCGCTTTCGAAGAAAGGGTTGCGCATGTGGGTCAATTCCTCCTTGATTTATGTAATCATTTAAACACCGACCAACGCCGCGAAATCCCTCTGAAAATCGACGCTTCGCGAGTCGGTACCGCGTTCGCAAGACGCTCTCCTCGGGACGCGTATCGGTGAGAAACTCGTTTCGTCGTTTCAATACCCCGCGATTCGGCTAAAAATGTTGTATTGTCCGCGTCGAGTATTTGTCACGACTAGACCAGAGATCGAGCAAAACGAAAAATCTAATTCGTCCGACGAACTCGCCGTTTTCTTATTATCGCCTCGCTCGTTGAAACTCCGGAATATTGCATGGCAGCGTATTCAAATGTCAGGAGGGTTGATTACTATAAAAAAAGAAATGAAAGAAAGGTAGAAAAAAAGTGTTGCCTAATGGCACGTTCGACTGGGACCGAAGAATAGAAAGGATCGAGGCGCATTCGTGTAAAACGCTCGCATCGTTTTTACGACGGGTCATCAGCGTCTATTATGTAAATAAAAGAAATACGGCGGCAGTAAAACCGCGATATCGCGTAACGCTTTATCACGAGTACATGCCTGAATATTTCCACTGAGCGTTGAATATTACATGGCAGAAAGTACGTGTCGTAAAGTAGAATGTATATAAGAGAAAATCTTGGTACACGGGGCGAACCGTATCGCGCGCTCGCTCGCTCTCGCGTACGCGCGTCGAAACGATTGCGTTTCGCGGCGTAAATCGTTGACCGAATTAGAATCAACGAAATTCGACGATCCCTCGAAAACGTATCCTCTCAACGCTTTAATCTCCCGAGAGATTTCTGCCGATTGGCGAATTAATAAACGCGAAACGATCTCGCGAAGTTCGTAATAGAAATTCTTGGCTCGAATACGCGTTCCTAGATACATCGAGCTTGGATTCGCCGTTTTCGCGGAGGTTAAGCGTAAATTCACCGTGCTCTCTTACGCCAGATACTGACCTCTCGTACGCGCGCATTATGCGCTATATCGAATTCAGGTTACCGTGCTCGGAGGAAGACTTGGTAAGACGAACCCTCCTCGTCGGAGTGCAAAAATTATGAATCTTGTGAAAGGTTTCTAGTACAAAGGCACGGCTGAACGGTCCGGTGCAATCGCACATTTCATTAAACCGTTACAGTGTGACGAGTTCTTTCACTGGGTTAGGAAAGACGCGGTGAGCAATTTAATGGCACGCGCGGCGATCGCCATTGTAACGATATAATTCTCGCCCCGATGGAAAATCGTTTGATCTGTCGCCCTCGCGACGCGAACACCGGGAAACTCGTTATCGTTATCGCGGTATTTTCGAGCGAGGGTAGGGGGGGGGGAGGAAAGTAAGAGTAGCCGTGGTAACCCGACGAAAAACGAATATGAATCGGCGCGGAGATCAATCGCTGTCTCTTGCGACGCGCAACTTTCGACGAGCGTAATCCTATCCGTGGATATCCTGTTTTATATCGCGCGCGTTCGCTCCACGATCTGGAAAATGCGAGAAGACCGCGATGTAGGTCGTAACACCAAGATCGACTTATAAAGAGCCTCGGAACCACGCAATAAGTCAACTGCATTCAGGTCTCGTCGCCTCTGTCTCGCATCTGACTGCTTTACATCCGTCTTCGGTCGACATTTTGCCTTCCGCCCCGAACGCGCAGACCGCGCGTTGGCGAGATGCGTATAAAAGAAACGCGTCGCGAAATTGACGTCGTCTATGGGCGAAAATATTACGCCGCTGGGGAAAAGTAGCGTGTGACGAGGAAACGAAATCAAAGTTTAATATTCTGGCTCGATTAAATCCGATACATGGGATTCGGTCTGCCAATATTTTCATGAAAAGTAAATACGCGTCGTGGGAAAAACATCTGTTTAAACAAGTAAGTAAGTGTTTAGCGAAACGTCAGGGCGACGGGAGTAAACGCGAGACGTAGGAAAAATACAAAGAGAAAACCATCGACGCTGTCGCGGGGCGATTAGAAATCACGCGTGAAGCTTCCCCCGCGAACGTCAGGGCGACGCACCTGAAAATGGTTTCGCTTTATCGCAATTTCTCCCGTCGAGAGCGAAAATGTGACCTCGGGTTCGTACTTTGGCATGCTACCAAGGCACGTGAGGAACGTACAGCATTAGGCATGCTTATTAGTAACAGAAGCCGGGGAGCGTAGTAAAGAGAGAAAGAGTGAGTGGGGCGGAGGGGGTGGGGGTGGGGGGGAATAGAGGGAGCGAGATGGAAGGAGAAATACGTGCACGTGCGACTGCATCGGAAAGCACCAAGACCAGTCCGGCGACGTGGAAAAGGTAATAACCCGAGTCGTACAGGTGTAAGTGCACCGTGAATAACTGGATGCACACGTGCCTCCGCTGATGGGATTATAAGAGTTTCGTTACCGTACAGCGGCGAGTAACCTTATGCATAATCTCCATGATTTTCGAAGGTCAAATCCCCGTGGACTGCGTAACTTCGTTGAGCGCGCACTGGCGTTCCATCGGGATAAAAAGATTCGCGAACTTTGTCACTACGTTGCGAGTGACGCCGAGTGTTATTTCTAATTCGCCTGCAAACGCACCCCTGTCTCGCGCGTTGCGCTCAATCGATATCGGGTGAGAAAGTATAATGAAAGAAACGTACCGACCCGCGCGAAACTCGCGCTCACTGGCAAACGACAAAGATCGACTTTCTAACTTACTCTCTAAACTCTAAAATGATAATTTATCAGACGCGCGCGCGCGTAGCGCGAATACCGATTTCACGTTGATGTCGAGAGATATCCGCTTATCCGAACAATCGATCGACGCGTGGACATTTCCCTCGGGAGGGGGGGTAAGGGGGTGATTTGAATAGCGATTATCGTCAACGGAAGATATTGATTTCGTTGTTGTCTAAAGCACGCGCTACATTTCTGATTTCAGGGATCAGGATGCGGTGGATCGGTTACGTGGCCACAATTCTCTGGTGGTCGGGCATCGCCAGGTCCCTCAGCACGCTGAATCGAGGTCACAGTCAGTAATACTCGTTTTGGTGGTTTAAACGCACGCGTATTTCAGTATCCGCGTTGTCTTTCCGCGTCTCGTTGGCGTGGCTTTCGCGCGCTCCCCCCCCCCCCCCTCGCCCCTCTTCCATTTCCCTTTTGCTCCGAGCATCTTTTGAGTTTGACCGACCGACCCTCGGGGGTCTCTCTTTCTCTCCGTTCCTCCCTCCGCTCCCCGATTCACCTGTCCACCCTCTCTCTTTATTCCCCTCGTCGGAAGGTCCCTCTTAAATGTGTAACGCCTAATTGGAAGGAGAACTCGGTCAAGGTGCAGTCGGTCGTGCATGAGCGTGAGAAAAGAAAAGCGAAAGAAGGGGCGACTTTCTTCTTGATTCGTAGAAATCCCCGGCGAGGAGGAGAGAAATATTGAGCGGTGGAAAAATTCTTTTTTCCTTCGCTGAGTTTTATTTAATATTCCGTATCTCGGGTTTTAATTATTATTCATCGATATCCCTGCAATTTTAGCATTCTCTTTAGTATTTCACGAACGGAGTTAGAATGTACGGGAATATTTTAAACGCTCCGGGCCACGGGCAAATTAGTTAACAAAATTGCAGAAGATGTGATTTCGTTTAACCCACCGAACTTCGTTAGACTCGACGAACCGATTAATTGCATTTTCTTAATTACGTAGGTTAATCGGCCTCAAGCTCGAAAGACTTCGTTCGCTCTATCGTTGAATTAGCGAGAACAAATGAACGTCGGACGCGATAAAATTGTTTTGCTTCTTATTTTTCATTTTTTAATGAACGCTAGGCGGCCTGAAACGCGATACGGACATACTTCTAACGGAGAAAGCGAGACCGCCGCGCCGGGGGTACGTAGCACGAACTGCAATGGTAATTTGCGTTACCTACGTCTTACGCTGACTCGGTTAATGACCTGGGCCAGGTCTACGTACTCTTTCCAACAATTAAGTTTCATTTTTTTTACATGGGCTCGCGCGCTCTTCGACAAGTAGTACACTTTCACCGAACGTCACGTTGATGACCGGGAAGATTTTATCTATCGCCGTTAATGACGACCCAATTATGAGCCTCGCTCGTGCCCGGTTGCGTAATACGTTAATTAATGATTCGTCTAATTGGCGGTAATGCCGAGGGGAAAAGAAAAGAATGGCTAGACGCGGAATATCGAACATTGACCAGCTTTTTGCGAGGAGAGTCGATTTAATTCTGTGAGCCGCGACCTTACGTCGGTCCCAGGGTAATTCTCATAATTACAAACGAAAATTACGCGAATAACTTTAAACGATAGTTTATCACGCACCGCGAATTACTCTCGCGCGAGCCAAGCCTAACGCTACTAAACTCTGTTGCGTTTTTGAATTATATGCAATTGACGCGTGTCGCGTCGTGTCACGTTGATCCTCGCGATGATATTTATCGCTCATCGTTCGAACGATCACCAACGAGCGGTCCATCGTAACGTCGCTAATCTAGATATAAGTACATCCATTATCCAATATCATTAATTATACGGTTATTCGCTGACCTAAATCGCGATAAACCACCCTCGCGTTGACCCGTATGATTATATATTCCAAATTGAGCAAGGGCCGCGGTATAAATCAATAATTCAGTTTATCGTTAAATTGTTTCACGCAAACACGGCGCCCTACCATTCGAAATTTCTCAAATAAGCAAACTCCTTGATTTAAGCCAGACGCGTGTTTCCGTCGAACCGTTCGAGCCTAAACATAATAAAATTACCAAAAGTCCATCGAAATTGGGAATAGAATTGTTTTGTTTCGCGCAGGCTACAAGATCAGTCCGAAGCCCTGCAGAGTGCCAGGAGTTGACGTTAAAGAAGGCACGTGCATGTTCGTGTGGGAGTGCATCAAATCGGAAGGTACGCACGTGGGCGTGTGCGTGGACACCTTCATGTTCGGCAGCTGCTGCGTGCACAATACCACGGCGAACGCTATAAGCACGCCCCATCATCAGCACCATCATCACCATCACCATCATCATCATCATCACCACGCCGCGAACACCCTCAGGCCGACGCTCGCGCAAGCACTCGGAAACGAGACGGCGAGGCCGACGTTGACATCCCTCTCGACCTACCCCGTCACGGAGGCCAGTACGGCGAAAACCAATCCCCATCGACCTACGGGAATTCATCACGATCCATCCGTAGGATCCACCAGGCCTTTGAAGCCACTCTCGGTAAGACCGTTGCAGAAGAGACCGCACGCTAAACCGACGTCCGATCACGAGGACAGGTTTCAGACGTCGGTGATACCACCGAATTATTGGAAGAACAGCACTCAGAGCACCAAGAGACCGGCCCACCACGACGGACAGAGTCATCAGCAGAAGACACGACCGGTGGAGAACGACGTGTCGGGGACTAAGGAGAAGGATCGCGCACCCAACGATTATCATCAGTCTCATCAGGGATTCAAGGATAAGATAGACACGGGTCACAATACCTTGGTGATTAGATTGCCGGGTAATAAGGAGCACGGGACGGGGAATGGGGGTGGAGCTAGTATCAGGCCTAGCAGGCCGAACAACCAAAGACCGTTCGAGTCGAGGCCGGACGATGGAAAGACCGGTGACGCCGATCTCAGCGTACAGGAGACTATACATCGGCCGAGCGTCAATTCCGTCGAGCAACACGTAAGACACGCGGGGATGTTATTGTATTTTATTTTAACGCTGTTGTACCGCCGGGTCGCCTCGTTTTTGGTGTGACGCGAGAGAACTCTGTCCCGATATATGTGGGATATTCGTGGGGGAAAATGTCTCGAGGTAGGCGAAAGTAGAAGCTTTGCTGTTTGAAATGAGCCTAGACAGTATGCTCTAAATCTTTTTGTCATATAAAGTTACAAGAGTTTGTTAATCTTTGACACCATTTATACCACTAATTTTATCATTTTAGATAGAGAAAGAGATTGGAGAACAAAGATACCACACAATTAATTTAGCAATCATTGTAGGAAAAGTAAAACATTTAATTGCGGAAAAACGATTACACTAATGATAATAATTTTAAGCAAAAATTTCAAAAATGTGTGATTTAACACCTTCCATACAAGTAGTGTTAATTTCGTTCAGTAGTGTATATCAATTTGACTCGGTATTTTTCGCTAAGGTACAACTTTCTCGATCGACGGTAAAAGGGTTAAATACGGGGATCGATCGAATATCATTCCGATATCTAACGAATCTCATTTCCCCAGGAAAACGTCAAGGAACCTCATTCCAGTTTGAACTTCATTCACACCGAGCGACCGCAATGGGCCACGAAACCCGTCACGTCGAAGCCCACGACGGATTTCTCGAAACCATACTTTTCGATCAAAACGACGACCTCTACGACGAAGAGGCCGGTCTCAGTCAGCAGTCAGACAGACACCAGGCCGAACTTCGTTTCCAAACCGGACGGTCAGAACGTCTCCTCGAAACCCTCGACGACCTTGAAACCTACTCACTTCAGCAGTCAATCCACCACCAGGTATTCGTCATTTCGTCAGACAATAGTAATCGCGACGAGTACCTTCGTTCAGACGTTCATCTCGAAATTAATAAAATTAGCTTCACCGTAATAAAGTTCCTAGCCGCTGAAAAGTCACTCTCATGGTCACAAAACCATGATTAACCGGGCGTAAACCTGAGGCGCGCCGCACGGACGGCGGAGAAGAGAAAAGTTTCCGAGCGACAGCTTAAAACTTTTCTTTCGTTCTAGCGCAGCCGGATCCATACCACAAACCTCTCACTGGCAGGTCACCACGGAGCCGGCATTCGTCACTAAGCAGAGGCCGTCCTCGTCGACGAAGCCGGCCGGTACGTCGGAGACCACCAGGCCACTGGGAACGAGCTCTCATTTCTGGTCGGAGAACAGCTGGACGCCACCCAGGCCGTCCTTGAAACCACATTGGACGGATAATCCTAGTCTCCTGCAGAACGGACCCGAAGGCTTTCCTCATCGGCCGAGTTTCAAGCCAACCGAACCGCAAGAAGTACGTACGACGTTTTACTTGATGGACATTAATGATCGGCCCCTTACCTATAACGTACCCATGGACGTTGACCCATCCATGGGAGTGTGGCAGCCGTACTTTTCAATCGTCCATCCGTCGCTGCAATTTATTTCTTGCGCTCGCCATTAGACCCCATCGGGGAGAGAAAAAGGCACTCTCTTCATGGGAGATCCTGCTGATCGAGCCTCACCCCGTTTACGGGACTTTGTCGATCGCGACGGAGACAAATCGACGGCGACGCGTTGTTTGTCCTTGGTGCTGGGTTTTACTGAAAACCTTACTCTCTGATTTTACGAATTACGTTAATTCGCCCCGGTTGCGCAACCTCGTCCGAACGCCGTCGCGTTGGAAGGCGGAAGTTCAGGATGCGGTTAGAGATCTACCGTCTTCGACCTTCGTACATCTCCCGATCGACGGCGACGCGTTATTTGTCCTTGGTGCTGGGTTTTACTGAAAACCTTACTCTTTCTCTTTTTACGAATTACGTTAGTTCGCCCCCGTTGCGCAACCTCGTCCGAACGCCGTCGCGTTGGAAGGCGGAAGTAGAGGATACGGTTTAGAGATCTACCGACGAATCGCTCGTCCGTCTTCGACCTTCGTCCATCTCCCGATTCGACGGCGTTCACGTTTCCCGCTGACGTACCTCATATTTTCCGCAGAGCACCGAGTTCCATAAGCCACTGGGTTCGGCGCACTACATCACGACGTCCCACTTCGAGACGTCAGCGAGGCCGAGGCCCACGAAGAAGACCACGACGTCGACCACCACTACAACGACCACGACGACCACGAGTACGACAACGACCACTACCACGACAACCACCCAAAAACCCGTCGCGGCGATTTCCACGACGGAAGCGGTGACGAAGACGGGAACGGTGTTGACGGTGCCCGCGGCTAACGAGAGCAAGGGCATGCAGTGCGGCGTACCACCATTATTCCCAAGGCCGGAAACCAGGATTGTCGGTGGCAAGGACGCGCCGTTCGGTCGATGGCCTTGGCAGGTCTCCGTACGTCGGACGTCCTTCTTCGGGTTCTCGAGTACCCATCGTTGCGGCGGAGCGGTACTCAATGAGAATTGGATCGCGACGGCGGGCCACTGCGTCGACGAGTGAGTAGAAATGATAGTCGTGTCCCAGGGGAGCACCGTTGCTGATCATCGACGGTCGAGGGTCGCGAATAGTACTATTCTTTTTTTTGTTTAGTGTTCTTGATTTTTTATCGGTGGGATTGATCTCGATTGTACGAGAACTAGGAAAACTTTGCCGTTTTCGCGTTAGTAAACAAATTCCGTGATTCAATATTTTCGAAAGATTCATTGAGCTTAAGAAGTTTTTAAGAAAAATTCAGCAGATCTTTTGCTTAATTAGTTTAAGGTATCGCAAAGGTATAGCGGAGCTCGTCTGAATCCACCTGTAGGTAAATACACGTTTCACGGGCGTGGTGGGGGGAAACGGTGATATAACTGCTTCCACCTGTAATTACGGTATTTCAACGCGAGTGGATGCAAATAAGACCCATTCGAGTACCGATCTGAATTGCAACTAGTCTTGCACTGTGACTCGGAAGAAACTAATCATCCAATTAACATGGAAATGCAAAATTAATTAAGCCACTATCCTCTCTTTTGTCGTTACTTCTTAACTCTTCTTAACTAGTCCCTCGATTATTTCTTTCGGTTGTTACGATGCGGTAACTTTACTTCATATCCCCACAACTGTCAACCTTCCACCGCATAATGTTCCCAAGTAGGAACACAAACTCTAAATGTTAACATACGACTCCATGCATGTTTATTCACACGTGTAACGTACAATGTTCCCTCTGAGAGACATTCTAAAATTCCAATTAGTCCCTTGTGCCTAGTTGGTACTAATAGTGCTGCATCGGGTTTTCATTTTGTTTTGCATGGAATTCGAAAGCAAACAGATTCGTGCGGTAGACGGTTAATTAAGTTAAAACAAAATGTCGTTCAATCAACGGCAACGATAGACGATTCGAATCAAGAAAACCCTTATTCCTGTTTCAGCCTTCTCACCTCGCAAATTCGAATACGAGTCGGGGAGTACGACTTCTCTTCCGTTCAGGAACGACTGCCTTACGTGGAGCGAGGGGTCGCGAAGAAAGTGGTGCACCCGAAATACAATTTCTTCACGTACGAGTACGACCTTGCGTTGGTCAGATTGGAGAGCTCGTTGACGTTCGCACCGCACATATCGCCCATATGCTTACCGGCCACGGACGATCTACTGATCGGGGAAAACGCGACGGTCACCGGTTGGGGAAGATTGAGCGAAGGTGGTACCTTACCCTCGGTCTTGCAGGAGGTAAATTTACGTTATCAGGTTTACTCTTGAAATCCCGTTCCCGTCCGATCAGATAAAATTGAATTGACGTAACTCGATCGTAAAGAATAAAGGGTTTCTCTTGTAATTCAGAGTTACGAACGAATGTGAAAAATGTGTTTTTTTATGCGTTCCAGGTTTCCGTCCCGATAGTGAGTAACGATAGGTGTAAATCAATGTTCCTGAGAGCTGGTAGGCACGAGTTTATACCAGAAATATTTCTCTGCGCCGGATATGAGACTGGGGGTCAAGATTCGTGTCAGGTAGATTGAATTATTTTCGTTTTGCAGCCTTGACAGCAATTTTGTAAAGTTTGCCTATGATAATTCGAAAGAATTTGTGGTATTTGCGCGATTCAATATTTCCCTCTGGTTTCGGTGTTTCAGGGTGACTCGGGTGGTCCTCTTCAGGTTCGCGGCAAAGACGGTCGATACTTCTTGGCTGGTATCATATCCTGGGGAATCGGTTGCGCGGAAGCGAACTTACCCGGAGTTTGCACGAGGATCTCGAAATTCGTTCCTTGGATATTAAAGAACGTCACCTGACCCACTTTAATTTTCAGCTTAGTCAAAAGGTCCCCCGGGACCCGGACGCTCGATAACAAAACAACTGCGAGCATCCTTTGAGCTTCTTCGTGTTTGCCGACAAGCGTAAAGGAACTCGAACGATGAATCCAGATTGTATAAATCACTGCCAAATATGTAAAACGTACGATATCGATCGTAGAAGTCGTTGCGAGGTAACGCGAGAATGGATTAAACGAAACGAGGCTAAGACGGGAAGCTTCCGTAAATAATTGATTCGTGGATGAAACTAAATTTGAAATTGCCGTCGTTACACGGTGGAAAATGACACTCGCGCCTTGATCGTAAAATTATAAACAATTACGAACGAACGATTCGCATTACGAAGACTGCCCACTCTGAGAGCGGAGCCAATCGAACGCGTACCGTTGCATAAATTATTTTCGACGAAGCTACGGAGAGTCTCACGCGCGCGCGTACGCGCAAATGGAATGCGTCTAATAAATTATCGACGATGTAACCACTTCGATAATACGATTCGAGTTCATCATTCGACATCGAACTATCGACAAAGTCATTCACGTGTACTCGGTATTAAAGAGAAAAGTATCGCGCGCTCGATAGGACGCGCGGAGGACTGTATTTATATATAAATACCGGTAAGATAATAATATATTTGTTAAACGATAGTTAAATAAGCGATTGGCGCGACTCGGGAGATCGCGAACGTTTGCTCGCACGTCATTCTTCTTTTTTTTTGCCGCACTGTACATGAGTATAAAAAGAAAAGAGTTAATAAATCATCGGCTCGATGCTGAAAAGATCTCTTATTCGAGTATCCAGACATTTGAAACGCATTGTACTTCATGGTACTCCGAATATCTAGTAGTTTCGGCAGCGAGCTCGTCAAGTAAATGTTTATCGTTACTGTACAGCGAGGCCTGTAAATGCTAATTTCTTGCCAATCGTTCTTTCCCGCTAGCAATTATCGTTGCTAACTTAAAGCGCAAACAGTCCTGAACTTAAACTTCACCCTTCCTTCGTTCTCGCTCTCGTTTATTTACAATACACAAATCTGTACATACATACATTGTGTACTTAAAGGTAGGTGTGTGCGAACTAGGAAAGATCTAATAAATATATATATATATAATTGTTTATAGACTATAGCGATATTTATAAGTATTGTCAAATAAACATATGGTTATTTCTACTAGGGCTCGCATATCTTCTTATACGGGTATTTCTATATCTATCGAGGCCTAAAGTATCCGGGAATTAAGCGGATCATTGACTCGACCCGCGATTAGGGCGACCGAGGTTTCGGCGTCGACGATGAAATAAAGAAACGGCTGTACGGCCGTAAATGGTACGGGCCCCGCTCTCTCGAATAAGCCGTTACCTAGAACATTGAAAGGGCACGTTGATTAAAGTAATCCTATCAGGGAGAGAATATAAATTAATACAACAAAATACAGAATATCAATTTGATCGTAAGGACTAATCTAAAAGTGCGGATGAGATGCGGGGTACTACAATTAAGCGATAGGCAATCCAGCGGAATATCGTAGAAACGCGAACAATTATAAGAAAAAAGTTAAGAATGCAACGACCGTAATAACGTCGAAACATGGGAGTAACTGGGAGCTTTGCCGATCGTGATAATGAACTTTTACAAAAGCGCGAGTGGATGAAAATTGCACGGTTGGCAATTACATAACGCGAAGGGGTACACCATTCCGACGATGGAAATAAGAATCGGAAGGATGAAAACCTTTTTTTTTTTTACGACCGACAAACATCTGTCGCAATGATTCAGAAATTCGCGGTAGAGGTAATAGAGAGTTACCGCGAGGTCTTGTTATTTATTTCCTCGAGTGAGTCAGGCAGGATATCAGCAATTAAATTCAACTAACTTTATAACAATACTGAGAATATCCCCGATAGTAGCGGGTATCCAGCTGCCAATTACTATGAACCGGAAACAAACTCCTTCGACAGGCGAACGGATAATCACGGGCTAACCGACCTTTATCGATTCCGGTAAAACAAACGAAACAAATCACAATTGACGTCCTCGCGCGATCGTTTGCGCAACGAACAACGATTTTCAGAACTGTCTCGAAACAAATATCCGTTCGCAATCCGCCGCGATAATGATCCCACCGCGGATAACCTTGAGGGGGATAACGTTAAATTATAAATCGAGCGATCCGACGCTAATGACAGTGCCGGGGGTATTCGAAAGGCCAATGGAATTCGGCACGCACGACGATCCTCCTCGTCCTTCGAAATGATTTCTAATCCTTCGAATTCGAAGGACGCGCAAGGGGGGTAGGGGGATAAGATCCTTCTAGCAATTTCGCGATGGGGGAGACGACGCATCGATGCTTTCGACACCGTAAATCCGGCGATGCCGTCGCTGTTTGCACCGTCGTTAACGACGATAATGATGCTTCCGCGGAATGCGGAGAGCAGGATACGAGGAGCCGAAGAAGAAGAAGAAGACGAAGAAAAAGGCGGGTCGTACGAGAGATACGCACCAGTAGTAATGGCCGGGCATCGTCGGACGTATGCGCGTACCGTGTGTAGAAAGAGACTTTGTCGTTTACAAATTGCGTGCACGCTCTCGCGGAGCCGCGGCTGACAAATTGCAATTTCACTCGATACCGGAGATTGCGTCACCGCTGCTATTCCTTCGAACGTTTTTCTCTTTGTATTTTTAAAATTTTTTTAATTTTTTTCGTTTCGTCGCCAATTTGTCGATGGCATCGTTTTTTTCTCTCGCTTTAATCCGCTAAATCCTGCTTCCCCTCGCGCTTTTTGCACCGGGAAACACGGTAACGCAATTCGCACTGTTACTTAATAGGAGCCGTTTAATACCACTTGAAACGTTTGCTGAAGTAACATGGGGGGTAGGGGGGGAATTCAATTGAGTTCGTAGTAGAAAGAACTTTCAATTAATCCCGAGTTTGTTATCGATCGTTTCGCGAATGTCAGGTGTCACGAATTCAGCGACGTTTCCAGTACTTTTTCTATTCCTTCTGAAGGAGATTGAAATATTTTGTCATTAAATTAAATACGTCCGTTTCCGCGATTTGAAGAATTTCGATTGACATTTAGATACGCCGAGACTCGCAAAGGGACGATCGGGGAGGGTTGTGCATTAGTATGTACAAAGCGTAGAGTTAAACCTGGCTGATAATATCGATAAGGGTCCCAACGTGGTGGGACGACGAGGGGGGGATCGGGATTAGTCGACTCACGAGAGTGGGTCCTGTCGGGCTTCATGTAATTCCTTATGTTGACCCCGATACTCTGCTGCACGTCCCTGGCGTACACGCCTAAGTCCGGTGTCATGGGTGACAAATCCGCTGCCCTTGGTTCGAAAACGTCCAGGATTCCGAGCTGAAAAATATTCGTTAAATTAAGCCTCGAAGGATGTCGCTCTGTTACGAGTGTAAAACTTGCGTTTTTACTCGTTTGTATCGGATGGACTCGCAATGGACGAGGTATCTAAAAAAATGCAACCTAATCATTCTCTTTTAAAAATCACTCACTCGTTCTCTAAACGCGAGGAATACTTCGCGAGAACTCTCAGGTCAAAACGCAGATTGCCCCTGAAACGAGTCCGCGGTAAAAACTGCAGCGGAGATCATAAAGCAACTTATAAGAATGGTATCTCCGAATTACCACCATTAGACAATTCTAATTCTTTTTTTTTGCATCTACATTCGCGTTCCCTCTCGCGCAATACGAATTATCGCCAATTACGCGTCGTCAAGGGAACTGTCTGTACCGATATCTCGGTTCGCGGAAGGCTGCGCCGTCATGAACGGCGGAAAGTGCACTCAAGATCTCGACTAACGCGATTAAGTAATTAGTAGCTTAATGCCCGGGACTAATGGTAAAATATCGAGCGTCTCGTACCGGGAAACACGATTTGGTCGGCACGTGAGAACCGTTGTTGCGCGGTGCCCGTTAAAATTTATCCAATGGCGATCGTGTCCGCTTCGCGGAGATTTATGAAATAAACCCGGCGAACGCCGAAGGTTTCTTGCGCGAAGAAATCGCACGACGGGAAAGAAAAGTTCGTCCCTTACCCTTTGCAGGAAGGACGTCAAGGTGACAAAACCACGCAACATGAACGACGGAATGGTGGCCCTGACCCAAGTGGGCTGTAACTGCTTCCTTAACAATCTCAACGACTTCCCGCCGAGATCTCTCGCCAAACGATACGTATCTCTTCTGTCCGTCGCCATGAGAAGTAGAATATTATACCTGGGGTCCTTTCCAGAGAACAGAATAAGAAGAAAAAAATAGATATCTTTCACCGATACATTGATTAACATTAATTTACTCCGTGCGCTCGTAACTCGTAACTAACGAACTGAGCGCTCTCTCTCTCTCTCTCTCTCTCTCTCTCTCTCTCTCGTCTTTCGCGGAATTGGTCGTGGGACTTACGTCGAGTGGAAACTCAAGAGCGACAGCGTGCAAGGATGGAAAATAAGCGAAGGGGAGGACGGCAATATATCTGGCGGCAGTTACGGAAGAGACGTCACATCCGTTCACGAGGAACGATATTTCGGTAGAATCTCGAACGGACGCCTCGCTCAGGCCAGGGGCGTAGGGCTTCCAGATGCCCAGATCTTGCATCCAGATACCTTCGTCTGAAATTCATGAGATCGTAATATATTAGCGTCGAAAGACGTTGTTTTTATCAAAATCGAAAGTGAGTGAGTACGGATGAATTTTGTGCTACGAGAGACAAGAGTCCTGTGACATTACACGCAGAAGACAAGATTCTTCTCTCCGGTATCATAAAATTTATCTATATTCACTTTCACATAGGAAAATTATTTATATAAGTTATTAACATCAATTGGTAAAATTTGCTTTCTCTTAGGTAAACGATCAAACTCGCCACAACTGTTTTCACAACTACCCCATTAATATCATAAACATAACTTTTTCCGTATCGCAATTAATATTCAATACTAATCGAACGATTACGCGTTTCAGACCTGGATAACTCGAGAAGTATCCCCTGAGGCTCCTCGCGCTTCGCCGGCGAACCCGATTCATCGAGTCATCGGTAGTCGAGGATCCAATACCGGATTGTCCATTGGACACGGTAACGGCTTCACCTGTTATCGCTCCGTTGCCCGGCAAATCGGTAGATCCAATCTCGCTCATATTCGTCACGGGCACCGTTTCATTGTCCGCGAGGCCCGTTGAAACGGTATTCTCGTCGGCAGGTGGTCCATTCGTCGAATCGCCGCTCGTGTCATTTGCATCTGTCGTATCGGGGATCGGCGAACTCGTCGGATTCTGCGTAACTGGGATCGAATCGGCGTCCATTGACGGGTCGGTAGATAACACCGTCGACGTTTCCTGAACGATCACGTTGGTAGACGGCGTGGTCGTTGACTCCGGGAGTTTGGTCGTACCATCGGTATTCGCGGAATCGGTCGTTTGTCCGTTCGGATTAATCGATTGCGTGGTGAACGTCGTTGCATCGGAATTGCCAATAGTCGTCGTATCGGTAACGGTTGGCTCGTCCGTGCCACCGTCGGCGGCGATCGTCGTTCCAGGATCGTCAGTCGCGATAGTACCGTCGGTATTACTCGAAGGAGTCGTGGTAATTCCGGGAACAACGGTCGTTTGAAGAGTTTGGGGCGATATCGTCGTGGACGTAGAATCCCCCGGCGATGAGATTCCCGTGGCTAACGAGTTTGGGGTTACTCGTGTAGTGGTTTCGGTGAGCATCTCTGTTAGAATCGTCGAGTCGAGAGTGGAAGTGGTTTGCGTTAGCCTGTCTCGTAAGTTTGCCGTGTTTAACGTCGTCTCGAGCAGCTCGACCGGGGACGTTGTCGTCGACGCTCCTTCGTCCCCCATCGATGAATCCACGGCGTTAGTTAATCGAGCTGTAGTGGCCGGTGTGGTGGTTTCGTCCATAGGTACGATTGTCTCTGTGTCGGTGGTCGGTTCGTCGGAGGTTGCGCTAGTCGTGGTCGTTTCTTGCATCGGGGTAGTCTCCGTTTGATTCGTTTCTTCCTCCATGTTGGACAAGTCGAATCCGTAGAATCTCAGGACATCCTCGTACTCGGGACGCAATCTGGTATTCTCGCGATTGAGCGTCAAGCCACCCAGAAAACCATCCGCGTTGAGATACGTCTGTAATTGTTGAATATAATTACGGGCATGGAGAATCGATGGTCAAAATGGGTCGTTTGGATTTTTAATCGTCGCGAGGAAACGAGAAGCTGGACTTGTAGGAAAACGAACGACGTTTGTGTACTAAGAATCTTTGTAAAAAATTTATGTGAATGTTAAATTAATTATGGATAACATCCATGCGAGAAAGGGGACCCAAGATTCTTCTTTCAAGGAACTTAAAAGAGCTCCCTATATTTATTCTCATCTACGTACAAATTTTTTGAAAGTATTCTCAGATCATCGTTACTCGTGCCAATCTTGCTATAACGAGATTTGTCGTATCGTATGGAAAAGAAAAACAAGAGTCGAAAGATACAAAATTATGCGCGTTCGACTATGAAATTGGGCGGGGTAATAAGTTTCGACTCGCTGATCCCGGAGTTACAAATTTCTAATTGCGAGAATTTACCAGTTCAACCCGCGTAACGGTGCACGGTTTAACGACGCTCGTGCAATGCGACTAATTTTCGTCGCTCGTTAAATCTTACCCTCAATCTTCGATGAATATCGCGAAATCCAATTCTGGTGATATCGCAATCGCGCGGTAAACCGAGAGCGTCGGAGATCTGTTGACTTCCTCTGCCGGCGGAACCTTCGTAAAGGGCAACGAGAACGAAGCCAACCCCCGTCGGGGAAAACGCGACGTTACCATGGCCGTTGTATTGCTGAAGAATCCTCACTCCGAGATCGTTGATAACATCGGTGATGATGTCGACTGGTCGATGTGGAACCGGTTGATACCAACCGTCGAAACCGTCGTCGCGGAAGCCGTGCGAGAATACAGCCGACACTAGCGTAATATTTTCATTGAAAAAATCGTCTCTCCGTTCAATTACCACGTACAACTTTATACCGCGAAATGAAGAAGAAAATAAATTCAATGCCCAAAACGAGATTAACGTCTCACTCGTGGAAAAGCGAAGCTACGAGAAATCTCAATAAAACTCACGATCGGTGATAATAAATTTAAGAGAGAGAGAGAGAGAGAGAGAGAGAGAGAGACGTACGAAGAAACGCATAATACTGTGAGAGTACGTACGCTGCAGTAGAACGATCCAGTACACCGACAGCCCCATTTTCATCCGCGCGAGATCCACTATTCCAGTCGACGAAAGTCACCTCGCGGGCATGTAACCCCAGGCGAACGGTGCGATTTTTCGATTCAACGAGGACGCTCCACGCACGCTCGTGCGGATTTCTTTCTACCTTCGTGGTGCACGGTTAGAGCTGATGGCAGCCACTATTAGGATTAGCCTTAGTCGTGCGGGCTCTACGGCGGAACTGGCTCGCGGATGGTGCGCGACGCCCGCTCGAGCCACCGCCGTCCACTCTTGGATTTTTTAAACGGCAAGGTCGTCAGGTAGATAACCCCGTGTCTAGGTACGCCGGCATATCGCGCTCTCACACCTTCCCTCCTTCCAACGCGATGCCGATGGATCGTTTATTCAGGGATAACTGGGAGAATATCCCTGAGGAGAATTTCGCGTGAATTCCATGGTGTTATTGATCGATCAAAAAATTATTAGGGGTATCGGAAAGAAATCTATTATTTTACATAGTAGCGTTTGAGCTCAGATTCGGCCCGTGCACGGTGGCGGAACCATCTTCGTAAGTTTCTATGAAAAGGGTATAATAGATTTAGAAAAATGTTCGGATACAGTTGTAAACAGTGAAGAAAATTACGTTTTATAATATTCTGTAACGAAAATTAAGAAAAAGTACAGTATTATTTACTGTTTATTTACTATACTTCATAATCATAGGATATTCAAAATTATTTATAAATGCTATAATTGTCAATATAGCTGATCTACAACTTAGATCACAAGCCTAACGAAGGATTAAACAAATGATCGTTCGTTTGGAATTTACTGGGTAACTTTGACACGGGCTGGTTCAGCGTTTGGCGCAAGTCGATCTTTGTACGCTTTTTCTTCGCACAGTTGCGAATCCCACATTATTCTACGACTGTGTTCTTAATAAACCGCGTTGTGGCAACTTCCACGTTAACGTAATAAAGCAGGAACCGAATCGTACGTATCGCGAATCGTTTCGTCGTGGTCGGTTATTCTCTTCGCTCCTCGTTAAACCAAACGTCCGGTAAACGTGAATTCTAGTTGAGAGTAATTGAATTTCGTTAATCGACGCGCGAGAATTGAATGATCCAAGCCGATCGTACTTGTCGATTACCGTCTCTACTATTCGAGAATCGATACTCAATTCGTAATGGTACGCTACTTTCGTTTAATTTGCACGCACACGCATCGCTCGCGAAATATTTATGACGTTCATTCATAATTAAGACAAACGCAATCTAAAGCCACGCTACGCGAAGACCTGGTTTCAACTATTGCAAGCGGGAGGATCTCAGTGGCTAATCCATTATGTAATATCGTGACTTTTACCACGAGGCACTTCCACAGATCGTTGCTAAATACGTCAGGAATCAACCTCGAACAATGAGCTCCTCCTTCTTTCTTTCGTGTTCTCGAAAAGTTCATAGTTTTAAAATATTCTCGAGTCATCTTTAATCGATACGCTTCAATACGCTTCGAATCGACTAAACGCAATATCACTGTAGGACATAGAGATAAATTTAGAAAAATGTATAAAACTACTTTACTCATTTGTTCGTTTGCGTAAAGAGGAAGACAAGAAAAATTGGAATTTACAAAACACGATCGACGACCACGGACGAGCAATGTTTTCTTGACCGTGTCTGACCGGTACTGCGAGTATCTCCTTGTCGATGTGACCGACATTCGAACGAATAGACACTCGTCGTTCGATAATAATTAACGATTCATCAAGGATTCAATGATTGATGCTTACATTGTCGTCCCACTCGTATATTTAAGATCGACTGTTTAGAAAGTATTAAAGTAGTATTAAAAATTCGCACGAAGCATCAGCCGATGTATCTCCTCGGATGATCGAAATCATCGTTGCCTTCGAACGTTGCGTGGATATTCGCGCAATATCCGGTAATGACGATTAGACTCAAATTGAACACTCGTAGAGGTAATTGTAATGTTGCGTATCGACTTGCCACTTGGTCGCCGATAATTATTTCGCGCCTACCGGTTACCTTCCCGTTTCGCCCGGGGCTGATTATTATTGGTACGAACGACCGGTTACGTTACGCGTAAACAACTGTACAAACCTATCGAGAAAAGCGTCGCAAAATCGGTGCAAATTACGTGAGAATTCGATGTCTCACTTCCGGTGGTATCAACGAACTTTCGCGTAAATATTCGCCGATAAAGGATTATCTATCGCACAGGTAAATAAAAGCGACGAGCAGTGCCGGCGAGATTCATTTAATTCAAAGAGAAATCGTACATCTAACGAGAAATGATTTGCATAATTGTAGTTCTAACATTCCCACTTACGACACGAACGGACGAATTAATTTGCGCTGTTTCGATACTTTACGCCTGTGCCAATAAAATTCACAGCACAACAGGAATATCGCTAGAGTGACACCTGAAACAATAAAGTTCCGTTGAATGTCCGAAGATTTGATTTTGAACGATCGACTCGACGATCGATGGAAGCACGAGAGAAATTACCCATAAACAATACGAAGAATATTCCCTGCATGTCCGCGACGTTAACTTTCCGCTTGTTTACTATCTGGTTGCTGCCCACGGGTTCCCAGCATTTGTCCCTCATAGGCATCCTCTCGGATATCCATTTGTTCATTAATCCGGACTCGTGCATCCGATGCAATCTGCGGGATTAATAATGACTTGTCGATAATTACCCTCGTGTCGCCGTGTTCCACCACGCATGTCAACTTACTCGCCGTTAATAATAGACAAATAAGGGCTCTCTTGCTCGGTTATCATAGCTATCGGCTCGTCCATGAACTCGTCCGTACTCAAGGAGAAGTGGCATCCCCCGGTGATCAGCACGTCCCTTCTCATTAAGAATCTGTATCGTACGATTTCGAATTAGCTGTTAAGAGTTCCACCAGCGTACGGAAGAAAGGATCACGCGTTAGAGATACCTTAGCGAGCTTCTCCAGTCGATAAAGACATGTTTGCCGTCCTTCACGCGTCTTATGAGCTCTTCTTCCTCGGTGTCATTGTGCTTGGTCGAGCGCGACAATAGAACCTGATACTTCTCCTCGTCGGAATTCTGAAGGTACTCCTCGAGAAGGCTACCATTGGGAAAGCTCCAGGTTAATCTGTCTTTACGCGTGAGCAGATCCTCCACCGTTAAGATGGTCGCGTCCATTTTTGGAAATGTCAGGAAGGCTACCAAGCTCCCTGAATACGTTGCCACCAGGACCATCACCACCAACCACCAGGTACCCACCAATATACGCGCGCTGTCGCATTGTGGTAAGTACATTCCACCTGGAGTTTCCATAATATTCGTGCATCGTCGTCAAGGATCGATGTATCGTGTTGAGTAATAAGTTCCCGCGTTTTGTATTATTTGTTTTTTTCACAACGATTGTTTCATCGTAATGTCAAACGTAATGTACATAGATATCATTCAAAAGGACTTTGCCTGCTGCATGTGTAAGACTGTTTAAAAATTTGTTTGTCAATAACTAAAGCTCGAAAACCCCCCTTCGTTCTTTCCGGGAAAAATACGAGACCTTGTCTCTTGGAATTTTGTCTTAACTTCAGGCGCCTGAAATGGCAATTCCAGACAGCAAAAAACTTTGTTTTCGACACTTGTTCTATACCGCCTATAATAATTTTTTTTAAACTGGGAACTTATTATTCAACACAATATCTACGTTCCCGTATAAGTTCGACCTTTGATTATTTTCAATCCGAGTGTCGCGTAACCGACGAATATTGAATTACGTTATGGTATAATACCTTGCTGAAGGAGAGCGCCGTAAACGTACCACACGCACTGCCAGGATGAGTTCAGGCCCGACAACTTCGTGCTGCAGGGACTGTACTTGTGAACCAGGTACAAGATTGGTCCCATTATAATAATGGATACAGCCAGGCAGGCCCAGGTCTAAAAGCCACAGCTCCGTATGCGTACGGAGGGTACGTACGTGAGTACAGAAAATATCGTGCTAATCGACGATAATGTTTATAGTTCTGTCATTACGCGCTGGAATGCGGGAGCATTCGGGAACGCACGAGGATGTTAATTGGAATAATAAAAGAAACGTCACGGACCTCTTTGGTGAACGGCGAAGCGAAGAGGAGCGCTCTCGACAGCTGTCTGGGCCTGGAAGTTAAGAAGCTGTACGTCTGGACGAAAATCGGTATGGTAAAGTTAATTGTATTCTTCTTGTACTCGTTGACCGTGTAAGCGCAGGCCGCGAACAGGACCCTCTTCTCGTGGATCAACGCGATGATCTCGCGCGGCATTTTTCTCGTCGTCGACATCGTCGCGTCCTTCTCCGTGTTCTGAGTTCGTCGTTTGGTATTAATCGTAGGTATCGGTTGTACGGTAAGATCGCGAAAAGAAATAAGTCTGAGCGCCCTTACGTTTACGAGTTTTCCTAACGACGCGTTCGACAGTTTTGTGCCTGTATCGATGTCGGGCGCGATCACGGTGAACGTGAAATTTAGTTTTTTGCTTAAATACTTGACTACGTCGAAAACTAAGCCGTCGTATGATTTTACGCCGGTTTGACTCGTCGATACTATCTGCCACGGTGGATTCTGCAAGTAGATATATCGTGTTTCCTTAAAGTTGGCTTTCTTGTTTTATTTTGATTAATCATCAGGAATGCGAAGCATGCCCTCCCCCCCTCACACCGTTTCACCCTAGAACGCTAACCCTATTTTTACACATTTTTTAAATCACTCGTCGAATCGACAAGTATAGTATAAAATGTACATAAATATGCAAAAATTACTGTGTTTTCTTTTTTTTAATTATATTTGTAGGATAACTAAATTATATAAAAAAACATGTTAAAAATAATCAGTATAAAAGTATCAGTATTCGCCGAATCGTCGACTGGTTAGCGTTCTAGGGTTAATTGAAAATGGTCAAGAATTGTGAAGAATTTTATAATCTTTTGTGCTATAAGATTTTCACTCGAAGAAATGAAACGTTTACCTACGTGGTACGTCGCGATGGGAACAGTGATTCCTCGAAATCCGTGCGCAACGTGAGGAAAAATGATATCCGTCAGATTAATACCGAAACCAGGTGTCCACGTGCCGATGTCCAACAGATGAGCGATATTTTTCCCATGAGTAAAGTAATTTCCCCAAGTTATTGCCGTGGAGAATCGCCACAACAAACATCTACCGCAGGTAGGTCGCACGTCGAGTATGTCTTCGGAGAAGTTTATCTGTCAAGTAACCATAATGTTTATCGAGACGCTATTCTCATCGTGGAAAAATATGCATCGATTGGAAGTAATTCAAACTCACTAACTTTTATATTCTCCAGAACCTCTTGACGTCTTTCGGCTTTCGTTGATCTAATAATCTGAAATTCCTCTTCGCCCACTCTTTTGAACAATTCGATTTCCTTTCTCGACGAATATTCTATCGCCCTCGCTACTGCTCCGATCGTCTCTTTAACGTGACACAACAAATTAGTCTAGAATGAAAATTTTACAATTTTCCGGCGTTCGAAAAATGAATGATACGAAATGTACGAACGGTACATAAAAAAATTACATGACAGAACCCATCGTCGTTGGTGGCATTGAACATGAAAGCAACGTTTCCTCCTTCGGCTAACAAATCGACAAAATTCGTCATATTCGTTACGTTCAGGACCGCGCTGTCGGTGATAATATAAAACCACTGACTACGGGGATGCACCATTTTCAAGGATCTCGCCTAAAAAAAAATAATAATAACATAATAAAAAGCGCGATCGAATCCAGCGACGAGCGAATAAAAAAACCTCACGACTTCCATGACGTCCGTCACCACGTCGATGGTCGCAATGACGAGAAAAAAATTTCCCAATTGCTCAACGTTAAAGTTACCGAGTACAGTTTTTATATAACGTTTCCTACTACTCTCGGAGTCGCCGTGCTTCAAAGTGAAGATCGACCTTGAGATCAGACCCATTTGTCTGTTTGGTAATTCGTTCGATATCGCTCTCATCACTCTACCGATCGTATCTCTGTCTGCAATGAATCGCGAGTGAGTATTCTCTGCGATAATGTAAGCATCGGTTAACTCGTTATCTCGACGCTAAATCTTATCACCGAACGTATCGTCGTGAAACACGTTGATCATGTTCGAAGATAGAACATTCATCATCCTCAGATCTAAAAAAATCTGTGACAATTCTTCGCCTGGCGCGACCAAGGGAATACTCATTCCCTCCGTTTCAGGGATTCTCGGGCAATCCGGACCTTGAGACAAAGAAAATTGCAGCGTAACAAAATTTTTACGATCGCCGTCGTTCACAGCGATAGTAGCGCAATGATACGAAATAATGTTTTAGAAAATATTTATAGAATCGACAACGTGAGTCGAAGAGAAGCGATCGTTGAAAAGTTTTTTTTTTCCAAGACCAGGAATGGCGAGGAACAATAATCGCGAAACTTTCTCCGTATTTAGCGTGTATCGTGCATAGTTAACACGCGATGTCTCTTATCATGGTACGTACCGGTTATTGCGAGATGTACGAGCTCTTCCTTTCGCGCTACTTCGTGCAAACGCCAAGTTTGATAGCACGTTGCGACGGACAAGAGTATCGTGTAATCTTGCAACGCGTTAAACACCAAAAATTAGATATTAATAACGTTAACAGGGTCGAATCGGAACACGAATACTCACCACGCCGTAGCTCGACATTGGTGTCGCGAAAATCGTGTACAGCGATACTACCAATCTGCATTTCCCTTCTCACGGTCTTGGCGATCAGATCGAGAATTATTTCCACGGTGTTCCGATGCTCCCCGTTATTGCCGAAGAAACTTTTGTCGATGACCACGGCTGTCGCAAAAGTTTTCTAATTTTACGAGAATACGATTTTCTCCTTGATTAAAATAAAAAGCCCTCGTACCCATCGTGGCGTTCTTGGTTACCAAAGATGGAAAGTCGTTGAAGCCATTGCCATTGCAAACACTCCACAAGAGAAAGAGCACGGATAGCATTTCTATCGAATGAAACTACGTTGTACCGGTCGCCCGGTATATAACCGGGGACATCTGTAAATAATATATTAATTCATTAGTTTAGCCGATCCATTATTACGGCCTCGTCGGAGCACAATCACGGGCGATGTGTACACTCGAACTCGCGAAACCCGGTGCATCGCGAATCGGTGGAAAGGTCGGTTCGTCAATAACTTATCGCCGTTCGATCGAATCCCCTTGGAATTGGAACAGGACATTGTTGGCCTAGTTCGTCGGCGCTGCGTGTGTTTCCGCGTAATTGGGAAATTTTACCCGATGCACCGATCGAATGTCTTCGACACGGAGTCGCGTGTATAGTTAAAGGATGCGCGAAGATAATAATTCATATTGAGAAGGGATAAATCCATTGTAATTTATTTTCTCAAACTTTTAAGAGCGTAACGAGTTTCGAATGTCGGGAATACGATTGTGAGTAATAATTTTGCGATGTTGGAGTTATATCATTTTATAACGTTTTATAAAACGCAATAGCCTACCACTTCCGTATGGCGAAACCAGAGATAAAGCCGTTGGCTGCATTCCCCTCGGTGCGACGAGCCTACGCGTTGTTGCTAATCGAAAGAATCAAACATCGCTCGTAGTTACGTTACTCGTGATTGCATTCTTTATTACCGAAGGAAAATCTCTCGTCACTCTCGTTTTAAGTCGTTCTTTATTTCGTGTAAAACTCGAATTATTTAGGATCATAATTAGTAGAAGTCGCAAACTTCTACGTATACGATTTTACATAATAACAGTGTATGATAGAGATCTAAGAAGGAGCGTGACGAAATATCATTCCAATCGAGGAAACTTTTTAGGAACTTTCGTAGTCTCCGATATGAATTTATAAATAAGTAGCTCAACTATTATCTCCTCCGATTATCTTCTCTGCTCGAATTCCACTAATATCTTAAGCGCAGAACCACTTTCAACAAAGGGTGAGCGTCATTCCTCAACGCATCAAAGTAAAGAACGGTAAAAATTCCGCAATTTAATATGCTCGCAACTCAACGACTTAAAACTATGGCAAGTTCGAAGGATAAGCTATCTCGTAGCGATCGCGCCTCGGCGTTCGTGAAAATTCGGGTGACATCGTGTCCGCGGAGGACGTGTGCGTTTCATTGCTCGGCAGTCGGCACACCGAATGTGTCGGGGATCGTGTAGAAACAGTGCGCATTCCGTGCACACATATCCCACGCTGGCGCGACACGTACACACATAGAGAAACGTCACGTAGCCGTGTGTTTCTTTCTTTCCATCGCCACCGTTCCTTCCTTTTTTTTTTTTCTTCGTCCGGAAATCCAGTCGACGTTAACGTCGTCGGGCGCAAAGCATTTCGTGAAATGTCAAGCGCGGTACGTAGCGATGGGTTGAATGTTTTCTACGGGAAAACTGTCAGTGTTGCCGCGAACGTGAGACCACGAGGCGAACGGGTGAGAGGAACAGTGCGAGGGAAAAAAAGTGGGAGTGAAAGTGGAAAAATTGACTTTTTTTCGAAATTCCACGGAGGAACAAAGGCGAGGTTAGAGTGAAACAGGAGGTTGCTAATGTTACCCGCGAACGATGGAGCCCGAAGCACCGTTGATGCAAGGGATTCTATTGTTACCGCCACAGGGAATGCTAGGCCAACTCAAGGTTGGTTAAAGATGAGACTGTCGTGTGTGTCGTTTAATTTTTTTTTTACGATCTACGGCAGTCGATGTAGTTTTTATGAACGCTTCTATATAGTTTCGCACTGACGAACGTACAGTTTACCGCTCGTTATCAGTTTATCAGTAAACTCGTCGACAAATAATAACCTATATACTGGAACGATAAAATTTCAGGCAAATTTTGAGGCGTACTATTCTAGTCTGGAATGTCTTGATTTTCTATGATTTATCGATGCTTCATGTGGAATACACCGTACGAATAGTCATTGTGCTGACAAGTTAAAGGGCACATTGTTTAAGGAGAATTGATTTATCCTGTTGCAGAAAACATGGCACAAGAGATTCTGTCAGCTGTTTAGGACGAGTAACTATGGAATCAAACGGGTGGAGATTTATGATAATCAGGAGGGGGCAATATTGCAGTTGCATAGCCCACGTATCATTACGCTAGACGCGTGTATTAAAATTGCACCCAGTAACCAGTCGCATGTGTTTACTGCAAGTATATTCTAATGATCAAACAATTTGATAGAGTTGTTGTTTCAATTTCTTGATAGTTCTTTTTAACGTGCAGGTTGTGACAAAATCGGGAATTCACTATTTTGGATGTTACTCGGAGTCTGATATGAGTCATTGGATCACTGCGTTCCAGCTGGTGGCATTTAAAGATAGCGTGTCAAACCAAACGATAGAAGAAAATAATGAGCTGTATTGTACCAGCGGAGAAGGAGTATTTTCAGTCAAGGTCTGCGAGACGGATGCTTCTAAACGATGTGGCTTAGAAACTAGGAATTACACGCTGGTAGTGGCAGCCGTAGATATGAAACTAATGGATGGAGATGTTGTATTGTTCACTTGGCCTTACCGATACATCAGAAGATACGGTTACAAAGATGGAAAGTTCATCTTCGAAGCTGGAAGAAAATGTGAATCTGGAGAAGGTTCCTTTCGGTTGGAACATACCAGTCAGCAGGAGATCTTCAGATGCATGTACTCCAAAATGAGATCCATGAAAAAACACCTGAACGAAGAAAGTAATTCGAGTATAGACTGCAATGACGCTCAATATCACGCAGCCTTGTCCATGGAGGCCGGATCCCGAGCCGCTCTACCACCCTCCTCAAATAACTCTTCCAATTTGATAGACATCGATTTCCCGAGTCCTCAAAATTCTCAAAAACAATTGATCTCGTCGTCAAGTTCGGATGCAAACTTACCTACTAAACCTTCCCCACCTAGTATCAAGTCAAAACCTTCAAAACCACCAAGGAAATACGCTTTTGCGATTCCATTAGATAACAAGAACGTGGATTTGGAGTTTTCAGACTTACCTGCGTGCGGAGAATATAAACAACTCGATCGTGATAACTCCCCAGAATTATCACATAAGAGTGTAGCGAGCACTATGCCTGGTGAAGAGAGACATTCTTATGATTTAGTAGAAGTAAGAAATGACGCATGGAAAACGCATGGTATCGACAGTATACATCACACGGAAAGAGCGAATTCTTTATTACACAGTGACAAAGATAAAGAGAACGAGGATGATATTGAATACGAAGCTATGATGCCAGGGGTTTTACCATCCCCAAACATTTCCACAAGTAAGTCTAGTATTACAGACGCACCAGTAGTTGCGTCAGTTATTAATCATGTTTCTTGTAAAACAAACGAGGAATCTGATTACGATAAACTAGAACATTTTGGTTCTGCATCTAAACTCAGTCAAAAGAGCACATATAAGTTTGTGTCTTCGCAAAGTTCACATTCCAATCTCTCCCAAAATGTTAGCTTTAACTGTAATCCCCCTACGGTAGATTCTAGTACCGCATGGTCCAATTACGATATTGTCGAAGATATGTCTGCTGTTAGGCTAGCGGACGACAGTCACCTCGGATATGGTGTTATTAGAAAGAAGTCTACCCAATCGGAGACTGGTTCTACGAGCAACACGATGGGTCCAAAGCATAAAGTTTATAACAATAGTGAATACGCAATTGTGTCAAAACCAAAAAGGGTGTAGAGCCTCCAAAAACTTTTAATCCAGAGATTCTTAACTATCGAAGATTACGATAAGAATAATGCTAGTCTACGTTAGGACTAGAGCATTACATCATTCCTATTTCTCAAATAATGGAAAACGTTGAATGCTGATATTTTATAACTTTATTACGAAACACTAGTCTTTTTAATCACTGTCAATTGTGTAGGAGTACATATTTGAAAAGAAAAGTGTTAATTTTATATCTTTGGATGATATTACATAGATTGTATTTCTAAATGATAGTTACATAAATTTAATGCTAAGGTAGTTTTGAGAACATCAAAATTAGTGTTTGAACACTACCAATGTGACTGATTGCAATACACAGTGCCTTATAAATACACAGTGAAAATGATCTTGAACGATAAGACGAATAAAAAATTTTAAATACCGGTAAATTTCCAAAATCAAATTAAGTAAAACTTGCCATACAATGACATTTACAATGTGTGCCAATATCTGCTATTTATAAGAATAAGGTAAAATTTAATAATTGTGTCAAGTTCATGTTCTGGAACTTGTTTTGTACAGATCTGATAGATCCTATTTGACAATATATTTCACAGCTGACCTTATAGAATGCTTGTAAGCATTCTTTTGAAAACCTGTACATATTAAAACTACAATTGATGAATATAAGCTACAACAAAGTATATAAAGAATATATATATATATATATACACAGAATAAAAGCTATCATTTATTTCAATGTTTAATACACAAAAAGTACCGGTCCTTATATCGCATTGTTTCGATATTAACAACCTTACGATGTTACTGTCGCCATATTACACATACTATTGACCAAAAACAATTACTATAATAAATTTACATTTCTCTACATAGTTTAAAATCTTTGTATCAGTAACATAGAAATAATTGTATTTCAAAAACCGTTCTACGTTTTGTCCGGAATTCCAACCTTCTCGTATTGAAATCTTGGTTCACTTTTCTCCTCCTCCCCCTGTTCCTTAACATTTGCATTTTTTCGATTATGCTCTAACATTTCTAATTCTGCCCAAGCAACTGCCTCGATGTATCCTTCAGTGTCGTTTCGTATTTTACGAACGCCTTCTCCTTTCTTTGCTAGAATCCTCTCGATATTTATCTGTTTTCCTAGCTCCGAAAACCATCCTAAATTATCAGCGATAAGGTGATTGTTATTGCAGCCGTCGCATTTTACTATCACCACACCTTTACGGTACGCCAATTTCGAAATCACTTTACTGTTCCTTGTATCGCAGGACTTGCACGTAAACATCAGCTTATACTTTCCCTCCAATTGTCCGAGTTGGATCTTTGCAATCGCTTCGGTTTTCCATTTCCCCGATTCACAGAAATTCGCGTTTGTGAGGTTAAATGTTCTGCGGGGAATATCGATACCGAATGTTTTGTTTGTCATCAATGAAGTCTGACGCAAAATTTCGGGTTTACTCGCAAGATTCAACCGTGTTCCGAGCCGGAATATTTGCCGAGAGCAAAACATGCTAATGAAATATTGTTATTCGGTCAAATCTTTGTTCTATAGTTCACATTTGCACGGATAAACCAGTGGGTTTCGTCAAGCTTTAAACACGCGTCGTATAACCTCCGAAGCGAAGAAAGATACTTCAAAAAGATTCATTACTCCGTGTATTACTCCGTGTCACGTGGATTACGATACTGACTTGAACAACGATGATACATTTGGAGGCGACTTCACACGCATTGCTGTTCAAGAGTAGCCATTTTATTAGCCTATCAGCGCCCATACGAATATATTTAGCGAAGGGTTATGTGAACAATAAGTAAAATAGATGTTTTTATAAATTATAGTAAGGATTTTATTTCTCTTAAAATTTACATCATACGTTACTTATAATCCCATTGAAGATGCTTCTTTTGTACGAATAGACTGACTACGATGAACATGTATGAATACACCGAAAATGTTTATGCATATTAGAATATTTTGGATATTGCATTTGTGATAATGTGTACTTCGAAATAACTTATTACGTGACTTTCACATATAGATAAACATACAGTTTTTGTTTTCTTACTATATTTTCTAAAAATAAAAATTCGCCCGCTTTAAACTCTCATACTAATTTCTTTGTCTCGAAGAAGCTCTTGAGATGTCTCATTTGCCATGCACCCATGATCAATAGAATGACCATCTGAGCAAGGGACCACCAAAATACACGTTTGTGGGTGCTTTCAGAAGTTTGCCTGAAGCGTTCCTCTCGATACTGAAACAAAATCAATGGTAATCAAACGGTAATCAAGCCACTATCCAAATTTATGTAATCTAATCAAAATATGAGTCAATACCCTCTGATAGTTTTGCTCTTTAGTTATCTGTTCCACTTGATCCAAAAGCTGACGTATTCTCAGCTGCAGCTCCGTTAACTTTTCCTTCTGAGCGATGTTGGCGTAATCAATAGCGTGCTCACCCACTTGAATGTCCAAATGTACTCTCTACGAAAGAACAATATCTTTTTAAATATCAAGACTTTAAGTCTCTAGAGTACGCCGTTGTACACATATCGTCGTACCATTTGAATACCGCTGAACCAAGCGCTACTATTAGAATAGAGGCAAATGATATGTTCGCCGGGTGTGTGCGAAGTGAAAGAGATTCGACCCTCTGAACTGTATACTCTGGAGAGAATCATTTTGTCATCTGGATCACGCACTTCCACGTGCATTCCCATTCCCGGGGTACTCGGCATAAAACCGCCGCTCCGGGGATCGTAGAGCTCGACTTTGTAATTCACTGTCGAAATAAAATTGATGCGGTTTATCAAAGATTCAAGGCTGAAAATTAATTGAAACTGAAATTATTGTGTATCCTTTCAGCTTGTACCTAAAACAGTAGTTTCATCTGGAATCTCCTCAATGAAGCACTTTCGCTCCGTTTCACCGATATGGAAATAAAGTCCCGTGCCATATTCAAATATACATAAGAAAACGAGTAATATACTTCCGTAGTTTAACATCTTTGCTATCGAGCAGTGCTTTTAACAGCACTTTATCACAGAAGAACCCTAAATTATTGAATAAAAATTGTACGAGGAACGACACCAGCACACGTCACCTACGAAAACAACCTCGGACGTTTAACGCAGGTGGCGCCACTGTTGAGTTTATCCGTGTGTTTGCATTAACCTGCGTTAACCTGTACCGGGATTGGAAAATTGGTATAAATTGAAGTGAAGCAGAGATGGACGTCACGCTTTTGGTTTCGATTGCTGCGATACTTGTGGTTCTGATCATCCTTTGTGCGTTCATCCTAAAACGAAGAACCGGTATGTGATTTTGTGTTACCGATCAATTAGCTTAGAGCGATGTCTTCTTTATCATCATCGTCCTCTAACCCCCAAGTTTGTTATGGAACAGATGTTTCTGACAGTTCTTGAGAATGTTCAAATAAAATTGTAGAAGCTAAATAAACACATAAGTGCATGTAAATTGTTTAATAAACCTCTCGATATTTGAGACTCAAATCCATAATATGGCATGGTGCCTTCAATCTATTTTTTTTTTTCTGATAATTTTTCAGTCACTAGAAAGAAACAAGTTAACGCTCCTGAAAGAGCGGGGCAAGATAGACCAATAAGGCGAGCCGCCGGGCAAAGAAATGCGAGACGTCGCATGCAAGCAAACGTCGATCCGCAACCGGCCCAAGATAGGAATGGATCTGAAGATGAAGCCAACGACGAAGCGGACGACAAGCCGGACATACCTGATCACAAATTGGGTGCAAAGAAGCGAGCTAAATTAGCGGCTAAAGCGGAGAAGAAGGTAATGAGAGAGGCGGCTGAGAAGGAAAGGGAAGATAAGAAAAAGCGAGAACAGGCGCAGAAAGAGGAATTGGATAAAAAGTATGAACTAGAACGAGAGGAAGAACTGAGATTAGAAGAAGCGGAAAAGAAAGCCAGAGAAGAGAAAGAGAAGGAAGAACACGAGCGATATTTGAAACTGAAAGAGGCTTTTAGCGTCGAAGACGAAGGCTACGAACAAGAGGAGAACGAAGAACAAAATTTGTTACAGGCATTTATCGACTACATAAAAGAGAATAAGGTAGTAGTCCTGGAAGATTTGGCGGCACACTTTGGATTAAAAACAATCGCAGTAGTAGAAAGAATTCAGGAATTACAAGCAAACGAAGATTTGACTGGTGTCATCGACGACAGGGGGAAGTTTATTTATATTTCACAGGCAGAACTTGAGTCTGTTGCAAAATTCGTGCGGCAACGCGGTAGAGTTAGCATCACAGAGCTGGCAGAAAATTCGAATGCTTTGATCAATTTGAATCCTGGGAAAAGGCCTAGTATGGTTGAGGCAAAATAGAAAATTATATTGCTGTTTACTCATAGGCCTGCTTGCCTAAAATACATTTCCGTCTTGTTATCCTCCAAGTTTTATATATAATTAATTTTATTTATATGAGAGCTCGATGATTTGTATAATTGTACGTATCGCGGTACTCGAAAGTAATTCGTGTTTCAATGTTTCTCACTACGTCGATTACAGCGGAAAACCCATAAATCACTGTTCTTGTTAAAGAAAAGAAATAGAAGAATCTTTTATTTATCCTGATAAATGTATTTACAACCTCTGTGTTTGCCATCTCTTTCGTAATGTTTCGCCCGTAGAAAGTATCCCATCCTCCTTAGTTCCTGTTATAACATTGATTGGATAGAAATTTCGTATCGCGTTATATCGAATAAATCTATGAGAACCACACGAATGTCCGTCCGTCGATACCCTTTAACGAGATATTTTGGTTGTTGCGGTGCGACAACCTGACGACACGGGGAATCGATGTTGCATCAGATTCTAGTTTGCCTTAAGTTGCAAGCTACATATTTATGTTATTTCTTATTTTCCCCTGAATGTATAATTTATTCCGTTGGGCACGGCACTAACGACTTTACCGCGAAAATAAAGAAATCAGCAGTGTTATTGCGCGGTGGTTGTGAATTACGAATAAAAAACCGTTCGCACCCGAATGGTTATTGTTATTCAGGATCGTTTAATGCGGTACTCGTAAAGATTTTCCTCTTCCATCGGGAACGATCGACGCGACGGTTTTAAAAGAGATTGATGCGCCGTTGATTTATGTAAAGGCAGCGTGCGGCCCTTTACGACCATTAGGTGTCCCATTCTTCACCCTAAAGTTAGTTCAGGAGCCACGAGGGATCTTTCGAAATTTCCCTCCTTCCAGAACAGCTCACGGTTTGTTTTATAACGAATGTTAATCGTCCTCGGTGTATCTTTGTTCTTTGCGACGAAAGAAGTTATAGATCTAACACCGCGTACCAAGTTTATTTGTTCGAAGCTTCGATGATATTTATTAACGACGATTATAGTATTGACACGGAACGATGTATATTTCCTTTGCTTCGGTAAAATACGCGCGAGCTACAGAAAATCTTCTGTAAATCCGTAACTCAGAATTGTCGGCCCTAGTATTTCCAGTTTAAGTTTTAACGCTCGTCGTGACCGAATTAAACGAATATTTTGTCGCAATCCCGTGATCCTGGCCATGTAGGAAATACTTGCAAAACGGAGTTACGATGGACTATCAGGAAATCAACATTCGCGCTAAGTAATGACGTTACTAGAAACCCCATCAGTACCAATAAATAATTAATGAATCTATCAAATGTTTTGCTGGAATAAGCAAGGTCACGATTTTCTGTATCGGCAACGTAAACAGATGTTGACGAAAACATGATGCCGCCTGTGTCTACGTGTATCCGTTCACGTAGCGCTGTAAAAATATTCATAATCAGGTAAAAGAGCGCCGTCCCCGTCGATGAATCATTAGAAATCGTACACGAAGAAAATGGCTAATAAGATCAGCATCGAAATTCGTCGAATCGTCAAAAGAATCCTTCGAATGATATAATCTATCGGACTTCTTCTTAGATTCTTCGCTTAGAAACGTAGCGAACGAAGAACGCAGTGGAATAAAACAGTGAAACGGTTAAATTCGGTCAGACGGGAGATCCAACATTGAAACAAACAAAATCTCTCATCCTTTACAACTAACCGATCTATTAGAAATTCTAGTACGGCTGAATTAATCGAATCAGCGATATCCCCCCACTTGATTATGAGGCAGCGGTCAACGGGCGAAGAAGGGGACACCCGGAGACTATGTAAGAGCGATGGAATAGCTGGGGAACCTGCAGTCTTCCTGAAGACCCCGTGCAAAACGTCCCTCTGGCAAATTCGAAAATCATCGATTCGGCAATATTATCTGAACAGTACGACCGGCAAGGTCTCGTGGGGCGTGTAATTTGTGGAAGACGAGCGAAAAGGAAATAAGGAAAAAGAGTCGAAAAAGACAGACGAAGGAGAGGCGAAGATACAAATTAACGGAGAAGAAAAATTTCGTGATCATCGGGAAGACTTATGTGTCGATGAGGTGCAAGGTCTTAGATTGTCAAGGCAACTCCCCAACGTTCTTACCCAGCGTCAGGTAAGCGTCCAATGGTGGAAACAGGTTTCTACTTATGCACTGCCTCTCGATCGACCTTTAGATCGATTCGTCCTTTCTACGGAAATGACGATAGCGTGCCGATGGTTCGTCCGAGCGACGCGTAAAGCAATTTCGCGGCGTACCGTTTAAAGAATATTAATTTGATGGGATGCTGGCATGGCAACAGCCAGTGGACCTGAAAATGTTTTTGGAACGATCTTCTTTTCGAAATAAATAAATGGGTCCCACTTGATTCCATTCCGTTACTTATGTAAGGGGAATTTGAATGGAAGACATTCTTAGTGGAGATTCGTGTGATTCCGGGGAACGATTGAACACGTTTAGAAATTTTCGTTCCAAAAATATTATCAAGCGCATAAGTAGAACCGATTTTTTGTATCGACAGGATCTCGATGTTATATCTGCAAATGATTTCTTCCAGGCTCGCTAAAAATCTCCGAACTCGCAAAGGGAGTAGACGCGGTAACTCTGGAAATCGCTTGGAATTATTAGTTCTCGTCCATTTACACCACGTGCCGTAGAGTAAGCGTCGGCAATGAAAATTTGTACTTCGTCGATTTCAACGAAGGCATGTCGCTCAATAATTTTCTTTCCCCTTTATAGAAGTGACTGAACTCGGGAACTCTGCGTTGGCAGCGAGCGCAGTGTCTGATAGCGTCGAGCAGTAAATTTAAATTAAAAGAGCTGCATCCGAGCCATTGTTCACCGCAAGTTCAAGTCGGTTTCAATCAGTTCAAGTCGATAGAAGACGGGTGGAAGAAAGTAGCATATCCATCGAAATCTTGAAGCGAGCACAGGAGATTAAAATGGTGCACACCACTATTAACGCTATGACGATCAAGGGGCCCTATCAGGAGGTCAAGTGAGTATTAATTAGTAGGAGGTAATTTATAAGCGGCCGAATCTTTATTAACGTGCAATCGCAATCTTTGCTTCGCAGGAAGGGCAAGGACGAGCGTGCCGCGTCTGGACAACGCCAGCAGCAACAAACCCAAAACAAAAACGAAAAATATGGCTCTTGGGGAACGGTTTATAAGAACAAGCAACATTTCGTTGATATGCATATTTGTTGACGTTGCCACGGAAAGAAACATGGCGCTCATCGATACGAAATCAAGGTTAAAGAATACAGGCGCGTTATTATGGACCACGAAACAATTGCAACGACGCGGCAGATATCGAGAACGTTCTTCGATTATGCCGCGACGATTATGAATACCTAAGCTAGAAAAAAAAAACATCGCAAGTACGATGATGCTTGATACTCGATCAGTGGCGTAACTTTCCAGCAGCGGAAAATTTCGAAAAACGATTCTGGTCTCTTCTGAATACATAACGATGCGGATAAAGGAATTAATAATTGCGATCGATATGCGCTATCTCTGTACCCGAACAAGCGTTTCGATGTTTTGTGATACTTAGATGTAAATAGACCATTAATTGTGCGTTTAGAATCTATCATGCAAAAGAGAATATTAATATTTATGTTTTCAAAGAAAAAAAAATTATACGATCAATGGCTCGATAAAATAAGAAGAATAATGGTAAATACAGATCGTTCAATTTAATTTTGCCCTTCCGTTAGTTTGTCTGCGTATAAAAGTTACGCCACTGTGATTAATATACCCCCGCTAACAACAGTATCGCATACGTGGCATCTTCTCCTGTCGCGAGCCACGGGACCTCTGTCCTCGAAAGATTTCGCATAGATTTAAATTTCATCGTCGGTCGTTAAGGAGTCCTCTCAAGCTGACTTCACGCAAGGTGAATCTCTTATAGACGAAGGTATTTTTTTTTTTGTTTTCTTTTCAATTCGACTTGAACTTGTAGCGGTGGCAATGGCTCGGAGATAATTAGGATTTTTTTTATTATTATGCTTTTAACACACTGGAACGCTACGCTAGGCAGGGTTTTATTATTTTATTTGACAAATATAACTAATTATAGGTGTGTGGTACAATGAAATAAAAGGTGCACTGAATTACCGGAATAACGAAACTTCAACGCGGCTAGCGATACAAAATTTGTTATTGTTACGTCGATTTGTCGAGATATTGTTTTTATTATACCAGTGATCTTTTTCTACCGAGATAGCGTACGCAAGCTGCATCGATGTGCACTCGTTGCGACATTATTCGAGAGATTAATTCCAACGTGGTTTCCGCTCTCGGCAGGGCCAGAAAGAAATATGTTAAAACAGAGTTCGCCCGAGCGAACGAAAATGGAAACAAAAATACAAGCGCTAGTTCCGCCGGATATGCAAACTCCGCGCGGAGACAAAGACAATGAACCCGTAAAAAATAGCCAGCGATATCGGTCGCTCGGTCGGAACGTCTGAGCGCTCACGTACACCCGCTACCCACGATATTACGCCCATTGCTCTACCTCAATCTCGTCGTCGCTTTAATCAGGGAAATCGTTGATAAATAAATTAAGTTTATTTTGATACATCGTTATCGTCGTCCAAAAATTAATAAATTCTACGAAGCACCGTACCAACTTTTGCCGTTCGCGACCAGACAACGGCGAGGCGGTTTCCACCCGGGGTTGAAGAAAATAGTAGGGGAAGCCCTGGAGAAGAGAGCATTGGTGGGGAAAGCGACGACGAAGAGCGAAAGAAAAAAGCACATGGACAAACGGGAGCTTTGCCGTGGCTTGGGGAGAAGAGCAACGTGGTGCAGTCGGTGAAAGCGCGTTGGCTGGTTCGGACTACCTCGTAACAGAGGGTCGGGGGAGGAAAAGAGCGCTATTAACTCCAACATACTCTTGGACACACATTTATTTTTTTCTTATTTATTTATTTATTCGATTTGTCCGGGGGTACATCGGGAAGAGATAGTGCTCCGCTAGTCAGAAGGGTGAAGCAGCGCGATAGGTTCGTTAAATTCGCGAAAGATATCTCGCGAGGACCGGAGTGAGTTTCGAAGGCGAGAGGCGAACGAGAGAGGACGAAAGAAGGAAAAGTGTCGTTGCACCGTGGAACGCCAGAAACCCAAGAGTCGACGTCCCGACGCTGCTATTTCGAGGCTGAAACACACCCGGGTAAGCTTTTGTCCGATAGTTTCGCATGGTCTCAGCTCGCAACGGTTTCTTTTCGACGGCGTATTCGATGGTGCATCGCTCGCGAGTCTGAGTTCCTTAGCTGGGAGTTCAAATGGCAAGGACTTTGCACGGAAAAAGGGGTAAAGTTGGTCGGTGGGGCCTGTGGAAAGGGGGGGGGGTTGAGTTCTTTTTTACCCGAGATTCCAAATTGACCGCGTTCCTCGCGTTCCTTCTCCTTTTAGCGACGGCTCGAATCGTACGCCCTTCAAAGGAACCGGAGGAAGTTTTTCTCGCTTCCTTTTGCCGATTTAGAGTTCGTATTTAAAACACGCGCGGAGTAATTGGGGGTACGTTTGAATAATTCATAATCCTCGCTCGTTATTTACCTTTTCTTTTTGCGGCACGCGGTCGTAGAAACCGTGTTTTGCTCGTAATTCATGGGAAACGCCTACGCTCGATAACAAGACAAATGTCAGTGTCGTACCTCGGCATTAGAGACCGATAGAATTCCTAGATTGCTCGGGATTACAATTACTATTATTCAGGGCGTGACTCGAGCGATCGCTATTCCCATCGTGAAATATTCTCAAGGAAATCTGCTTTGTCAAACGACTTGGACAGCAGCGATATTTAAAATCGCTCGCAGCTGTTTGTACGATCTATCGTAATTATCATTACGAGTATCCTTATACGCGTCGGCGAGAACAAAGTCGATCGTTCCTTCAATCATACCCATTTCAATAACGTTCAATTTGTTGCTCTCCCCCCTCCGCCCCCTTTATCGCGTCTGACTGATCTTTCCGATTCCGCTTTCGATTCTCGAAATACACGCATCAGAAAAATTGGAGCGACTTCCTTCCGCTTTTATACCACGATCTGTACTATAGACACCGGAAATCAAGAGGCAAGGTCTTGCGTCGGGCCAAGTACATTCCCATTTCAATTACGATTCTTCGTACGTATCTATCAACGAAATTCGTTACTCCACACACCTTATCGCTTGCTATCGACTATCGCGTCCGACCGATCGTCCCGATTCCACTTACAATTCTTAAAATACACGAATCAAAAAAATTGGGGCGACTTCCTTCCGCTTTTATAGCACGATCTCTACTATAGACACCGGAAACAGAGCTTCCTCCAGTCACCGAATGATCCCTTCGTCCGACGTCGAACAACGTCGTCCCTTCGCGCGGCTGAGGGCACCCGTCACGTCTAAATCCCGATGCTTCCCTTCCTTTTTCCCTTCCCTGTCGATGGTAATGCTCGTTGCCCCCGTACGCACGACGAGCGTCGGGGCGCTATTTTTGTCAGCATCCAACAGTTATTCGTACGACACCCTCCCGCGAGCAGCCGGAGGTGCTCTACGTGCGTCGCGATGCCTTTCGATGCCGGCGGCGAACCGGCCCTTCGGGCACGTGCCCGGGAGAGGGTTTTGGTAGCTCATTAGACGTCGTCTTCGAAGAAAAATGAGGAATGACTTCGATGAGAATACTCGAGCGGAACGCGCGCGCGCCCGCGCGACAAAAAGCGAGAGAAAAGAAAGGAGGAAGTTTTAACTTAACGACAGGAGTAAAATATGACGATTCTATAAATATCCCGAAACGAGAGAAGTATTGTTCATTCTTTAGTCTGCGAGTTTTATACTTCAGTGTCTAATTTGCATTTACCGTGATGGACCTTCGAGCGGTTTAAATCGGATACATTTCTTATAATTTGTGGTATGACGATAAGGAGTTTCAGGATTATCATCGAATTAATAGAATTGCCGAAAAGCGAGCCAAAAGGCATTTTAAAAACATTGCAATCATTAAATACTGAAATATTAAACACACATTTTGGTTTTCAGTTGTTATACAAAAATTTGACATTGTTAAACCGAACTAATTTAACGAAGTGGGCAATCGTTGGATCGTTTTACGCACAACGCGCGCTACGCGCTACACAAGGTTTAATTCTGCGGGGGTACAGAAAGTTGGTATATGTATATATAGTAAATCTTGTCAGCTTCCTTGATGGTAAACCCGACGGGCCCGTGCGCACCCGCACCACGTGTCAGTCATTCCGAAGACGCGCGTGCCCCGCATTAGCGCAGTCAAAGTTAGGGGAGACTTAAAGTTGGGGGAGAGAGTGTGTCTACTTGAAAGAGGAATCGAGCAAAAAGTGACGGTAAAAAAGCTGAAAGCAGGAACTGGAAATAGGGGGGATACCTGAGGCCGGGATCTATATTTGACTCCCCGCGTGAAGGAAGATCGTACTCGCGGTCGATCGGATAACATCGATCACGGGTCAGGCGTTATCTTCGTTTCCAACGTTTCACGGTTGTCGCGGAATCCCGTTCGTCGCATTTAAGAAATCCGATCTTCCGCGCCGGTCTAAATATAACCAGGAAGTAATGTCGGTAGCAATTTAGGTATGTTCTCGTCACCTTCTGGGACCACCGCGCGCATAAACCACGTGGTAATAGGGCTTAGCTACGACAGTAGGTCCCGGCTGCGTTATTGCATTAGGCTGCAGGCACGTGCGTGTGTGGGTGCAAAGGGCAGGGAATTACAGAGTGGCGTCGGGGGTGTCGTTGGGGCTCCATCCTTAGGGCGAGGGAGTTCGTTCAACTCGTGAACCGGTGTTCCGTGAGGTATTGACCTTCGAAATTTATTGGTCCCCGAATGGAGAACGCGTAGGGTATCGAAAGGGTTGTACAGTTCCTTTCGCGTGGATTTTAATCAGATTCCTCTGTTGTCTGTGAAAAATTCACCTTGTTCTGTTATTTATTTATTTATTCAATTACACGGACGGTATCCCGTTTAATGCGCAAGCGTATCGCGATAAATAATTGGGACGGTAGATAAATGGATGAACAGCATTTGTCACAAAAGTGGTAAGTCATTAATTAAAAAAATTAATTGTATTACAACGGTTCGCTAAGTACGGTAATTGGATTGAGGTGTTAGAATGTCACGATGAGAAATCGAAACTTGAAGGAAGGAGAGTCTCCGATAGTCCGTTCATAATAATACATTATGATAATTTGTTGATGCGCGCTCACGAGGCACCGAGTGCATCATGAGAGACAACAAATATATTTCGTGAGAACTCGTTGACAAGATCCAGAATAAAACGGATGCAAACATATCCTGTCGTTAATGTCCCCCGTTACACTTCAATTATTCTACTCTCGTGCGATCGTACGCATTAGTTGGTTCCCTAACTTAATTATTTCATTCGTTTTGTTTTCCGAAAGAACGCGAGCGAGAATTCGCCTTGCAGACGTCGTTCAATCTCGATACCGAGAACGTAACAAGCGATTCCTGATTTTCTTATCGCGTGCCCTCAAGTTTCCCCGAGGACAAAAACAGATCGGTGTCATATAATTTTAACGCCACCAAAAACTTCTATATATACACCCACGAACGATTGTTCTCGAAAAACAGTCCAGGAATTTCCGCGATGGCCTTTTTGCGTAAACGGGGCTATCCTATTTCGAACTCTAACGCTCAGCATCCCGACGCGTTTCTGTTTCACTCTACGGTACTCCTTTAGGGTTACGGCGAGCGAGAGAAAAGAAAAGAAAAATTGACGATTCCCTTCTCGCTTCGCTCTGGAACGGAAGGAGAGGAAAGAAGCTTGGCGGTGGAGAGTGTCTCCTAAGAATAGAAGAATTCTTTTTCTTCGTGTTCCTCCGCCGCGTAATTGTCGGGGGAGTTTAGGAGTATTACCTGTACCGGATTTCAAACAAACCTTTAAGCCGCCCGCTCGTGAAACCGAAAGTTTCCTCGAATAATTCCGGCATTATTGACTCGAAAGCCCCGCGTGCCGAGATGCAGCGGTTTAAAAATATCGATTCGTCGAAAGAGGAGGAAAAATCGTCTCGGTAGAGATATTCCTTCGCGCAATGTCTGCTCGTTCCTCTTTGTTCCAAGTATACCCACTGCAGTCGGACCCCCCGCGAACGGTAAAGGCGTGGTTACGACTACCATCCTGTGTACACTGTACACACACGTGCGACCGTTTCTATGCTACGTGAAAATAGCTGGAAATTATGCGCGACGCTATGCGTCTCATTACATTAATTAGCAATTCAATGAGACAAGTTGGAGTTTTTCGTGGAGTTTCCTATAATTCTTCAGGCATTTATTTTACCATACTCGTGGACAAGCCTTAAAACACGTTTCGCGTAGACGCGCATTTTTTTGCTTTAAAACGGAATAGACGGAAGTACCTTGCGTATTTGTTACGATGGATCAATGTTGATTTTTGTACTAATTCTGCGAGCTTTCAGCTTCAAAATGCGAATAGTTACATTAAAATAGCTCGCATTTTATTGAAGTTACGATTTTTTCAATCAGAGCGAGTCTCGCAAATCACCATTGATCGGTGATTTTCTTTTATCGGTCCTGATATTTTTTGTTTACATTCGCAAACCATATGGATTTATTATACAATTTGAATTTGATAATAATCTACATCGGCGCCTCGTATCGACTCGCGGCGCGCCTTACACCGACATATTTTAAACAATTCTCAAGCTCCACGTTGCGTTATCTTCCGGATGACGCGAGATTGTTTGCAATGAAGTCATGTACCAACAGCTGACGGATCCTTGGACGCACCGAGGAGCGACGCTCGTCGTTCCTCCGGTGATCGCATCTCGGAAGAATGACGTCTACCGGTGCGTCGAGACGGCGGCGGACGCCCTACCCGAAATAGATCTCGTATCCCGAACACGAAGACGACGACTCGTGATCGCAGACACGAGGAAGCCGGTTCCGACGATCTAATGAAAAACAAATGATTTATATCGCCGGATTCGTTAATTAAACGACTGTATGCTGATGTCGAGCACGCAGTGCGACGCGATTGATCAAGGGATGAAACTGGACAGCATAGATTTTGAAATTGATAAAAATACAAAAGAGCTAATATATACATATTTGTCGATACGTAAATATTTTGATTGCTTTTCCGTTAATACCTCTTCGATCTTATTTTACTTCGCTTGATCGATACTCATTGTCAGTTCGTTAATTTCCTTAAACCTGGTCCAAAATAAAAATTCATCAGACTTTTATCGTTCAATTCGGTAACGCATCTAGTCGATGTACCCGCGAACACACCGTATAACGGTATACGCGCGTGTATTGGAATTCCAAATGAGAAACGAAACTGGAGCTAGATTGTTTGATTTGAATTCAGGAGGGGTGCCGTTTTGGGTACAAGGGCGAGCTCTCGCGCACATGTCGGGCACGCACGAGCCCACGAAAAACACGCGCGACAACTGTATATAACGTTTGCGCGATTATTTAGAAGGGGGCGAGGAGCAAACAAACCAAATTGGGATGCTGGCCAAGGGTACTTTGACCCACCATCCACCGTCCGACTACCGGCTCCACCCATTGTCGACCAAGGAAAACCCTGGATTTACGATCTTTTTTGCTAAATCCATTCGCGCTTCGTTGACCATCGTTGACATCGCGTATGCGAACGTTGGGTAAACCGCGTTAAGTCAGTTACGGTCGAATGGTCAAACGAATAATTTCGATTATCCACGGAGCTCGGCGTAAATGCGACGCGCGACGAGCAAACGTTTAAACGTGCCGCGTAATACCAACGCGATAAAATATCGCGAAATTCCACGGAACGCAGCCACGAGATCCATTCTTTTTCTCATACACGGGATGTTTAAATACGCGATATTATGCCGCTTAACGGTACACCCGCGACGCTCCGTATTTCATACGCGTAAAATGCAATTTAGGTTTACGACGGTTTGCGCGTCATGCTCGATTTGAATGTCAAGGTATTATCGATCCCTCGTTGCGACGCGTCGCACGAGTTATTTACGATCGATCGGACTTACGTACGGTAAGGAGCGCTTCGTCGCGCGAATACCGATGCGAGAAACCGATCTCGCTGCTTAGATCGATAGTTACGCCCGCGTAGAAACGGTGAAAAGCGGATTTTCCGTTCGTTCGGCAGTAATTCGTGGGAATCGCGGGTATCGGCGAAAAGTTCAGCGGCAAGGATCGTAATCTGTGTACTTGCAGGTAAGGCAGGATGTAGTTTCGACAAAAATCTACAGAAAACCCCGGCAATCACTATATTTGGCATTCTGACTCATCCCGTCGTTGTGCAGCCGTCGCGCGAGCTTTGAATTCTACCGCGTACCGCTATTTCGTTTTCTATACCAGGATTCGAGTCACGCTAGAAAATTCCAGGGAATTTCAAATCTTTTCAATCTACCATGATCGTGTTAATTTTACGGGATTGGTTTTGCAGGAACACGGGTCGCAGAATTTCTTTAATGTCATCTTTTTTACCGAACGAAATCGTCGGTATTATTGCACGAACAATGGATACCGATTTGATATTCGATTGTTCTTAGAGATCTGTCGTATTGCTAATACACATACTTTGCACGTTTTTAAAATTTATAATAGCATTTAATAGAAAATTCCGTTTTCCTTTTACCATTAACGCAACGACGTGGTATACACTTTTACGTCCAATTTCGAGAACCTAATTTCTCATTCGCAGAGTGAATTTGCAAAACAAAAGAATAATACGGTACTCGTTAACGTAACCAATAAATATTTCAAATATTTCGTAATCTTTGATATTCCTGTATTGGAATATTCTCCTCCTTGGCATCTCCGATAATCCTTTATCGCGCGGCTAATTTACTCCTTTCCCCTGTTTCAGATCCATGTCTAGTCCATTGTAAAAGGAACAGATCGTGCAATCAAGGCGGGACAGGATGAGATCCCGAGACTCGATCGTCTACACTCCAGTGTCCCTCGGGCCCGACACCGATGACGAGGAGACGCTGGTCAACGCGGAAGTTTACAACAATGGTGAGTACACGCGATAAAGAATTGTACATTGTGTTCACGATCCGCGAGGACGGGAGACGCGACGTCGGCAAACGTGCGAGTAGAATTTCTTGGCGATCGGAAAGCGGTGGAAAGCGGTAACACGACACGACGGGTACCGGCGAACGGTAAGAGGCTTCCACGAGAGTTTATCGCTAACGTCACTGTTTTGTGCCGGACCAAGGTTAGTGGCCTCCGTTTACGAGAGAAGTCTCGTCAGCACCGACAAAAGAATCCCCCCCTTATCTCTGCTCGACGTTTAACGTTGCTTAACGACGCTTAATTACGTTTTGTGCGGCATTTTTATCCGCTCCGCTTTGATTTGTATACGCACGCGTGGATAAGAATTTAGCGATGATTCGCGTATCCGAACGAACGACGCGAGATTAGCGGATGGGAAGATTAGATGAATAGCGTTGAAAAGTTAGGATTAGAATATATTTCGCACGTTTTTAAACATTGATATTTAACGAAAAACTTTGTTTTTATTCCACCGCTCGGAAATTACTGAAACGACGTAATATAGGCTTTTACGCACAATTTCGAGAAACTGGTTTCTCATTGGTAGAGAGAATTTGAACAGCAAAAGAATGACTCTGTACTCGTTAATATACACCGTAAATATGACGAATGTTTCGTAATCTTTGAAATGCCTTAGTGCTGCTTCGAACATCCCAACGAACGACTCCAGATTAGCGGTTGCGACGATTAGATGAGTAGACTCGAAAAGTTAGAATTATAATAAACGGCAGAGATGTAACGGGTGTGTCGCGAAGCTCGGTGAAATTCGTGATACACGGTAATTCCGATCAATCCGTGACATTAAAATTACTAATGATTGGATTTAAATATTAGAATCACAGTGCGCGGTAAGTCCCTTAAATTGAAGTCTAAAAAAACAGTAACCTCTCAGTGTTTCATCGAACTTAGCGCACATCGTACGACAACACGGATTTACGTTTCGCCTTGATACGAATTACCTCTTCGACCGCGAGACAATTTCCATCTCGTTTTACTACCGTTATCAACCAACGCGATATTTTCCGTTATTAAAATTCCGCGCACTCCGAACACGGATATTCCTGACCAAGTCAAGCCGGATACGATTGGAAATTGTGGAACGAAGACAGGCACCTTCTGAGTCAGAGCACACCTACACGACTTCCGAATTCGAACTTCGCCGTTTGTATGTAATGCATGTAGGATTTTCGCGGGGGCGTGGCACACGTAACGCAATGTTGAAGAACTAGCCGCGTCAGACTCCGTTTTTGGCAATGACAATTCGCACTATTGCGGAAACATTGTTTCGTCCCGGAGACTACGTTATCGTCGTTATCATCGAACATCTCGAGAAAACGTTTATCAAAATTCGACCCTTTTCCATAATCGTCGATAGTTATTCGTTATCTATCCGTCGTAATCTCGAAAGCAATTTTTTCAAAATATTACGTCCCGCAATGACGAAGCGACGTTACTACGGTTTGGTATCGTTTCACGAATAACCAAAATAATATCCAACGAACGTTCATTATTATTCCGCAATTTCCGCGATCGTCGACCGTGTTTTGTTATCTTCCCCGTGCAATCTTGAATACAATTTTAAAGAATATAATACATCGAGCGAGATAAAGCCACGGTTCGTACGATTTACTATCGTTCCGCGAATAACCGAAGTAAAATTAGAGAACCCCCCCCAATGCATTCGCGAGAGTGCGGTTACGAGAAAGAAGAGATCTTAATTTATGCGCGGTTATTGTTGCCGCGTTACGAGAATATACGTATAGTTTGCTTACGTCCGGCAATCGCGGTACTCGCTTCTTAAAGCGATAAGAAACATTACGAACGAGCCAGAAGCAATACCCGATCGTTCATAAGCATTAGCTTACGAGGTACTCGATAAGTTTTATCGGAACTGGCGCCGTCTGGCAATTCTATTAATTTCCCGATCGTTTCGTCCCGTACGTTACACCGGGTAGCCGATTCCTCGTGAAAATTCCAACGCGCACCTTTTCATCGACGGAAACGCAAATCGACCATTGAGTCGAGGCAAGTAGGTAGAACTTGAAACTATACGATCGATTTCCTGTATCGGAGAAAGTAACTCCCGTAGAAAACATCGACTCGCTTTAATCATGATGAGAGCAATTTTTGAATCATCCGGCTGACATCCTGCTCGCAATTTGACGCATCGGCGACGCTTTCTCCGCGTCATCTTTCCGGGTTTCTCGTTATCATTTGTCATGGAACGCGTCGCGTGCGTCGCGAATTCGTTAATTGTCCGCTAACCTCGTTCGCGATGCTAGTTATTTACAGATTTGAATCTAGATTCCCCATCGTTGAATCTCAGAGTTTTCTTTCGTCAAGCTACTTCTGTATCAAAACGATCGAATTTATCTTAACCTCAAGCCCGCGTGGCGCAGAAATTATTAACGAAGAACTTTGTACAATATACAACAAGCGAGTCTAAATTTATATTTCCCTCTTTTAATAATTATTTAAACTACTCGAGACGAGACCCATATCACTCGCGTTACAATTGTCCTCGCATTTAATTTACGCCCCAGCCTCGCACGGCGGCTCGATAATTCAAACGAGACCTACTCCCCCATCTCCAGATTCCGAAATTCTTTCGTAACAGCATCGTAGGACCGCGATTTAAAACAAAGTGTGTCCCGCGATCGCACGATCTCCGGCTTTCGTCTTATGCCGGACACGTAGCGGACGCATGCCACGTACGTAGCGTACCTACATAAAACTGCGAGGCCGTACCTTTCAGCGCCCTCGTGAGATCCAAGATCTCGGGCACGTATAATCCCTCGGCGAAAAAAGAGCTAGGAGCCCCGAGTTATATGTCCTACGAGCGTACGCGTGTACATACGTATCGCGCATACCTGCGCGGCGTGCGTATACGTGTGTACAGGTAAGAGATGGTAATCAGTGGACCGTCGTCGTCCACGGTGGACCGACGATCGTAACGAGCCGATCCCGGGGGTTTTTCTTCATTCGTGGGAATAAAAGCGATACGCCTCCTCTCGCTTTCGACTTTACGCGGCCACTTCCATTGGGGCGGGGTCGGGGAGGAGGGGTGAAGGGGGCAAATAAAGAGAGGATGCTGCGAGCATCGACGCGGTTTACTTCTGAAATTAACGAGATCCATAAATCTCCGCGGATAGGACCGCGAATTATCGTGTTCTTAAATCGGAAACTCGAATGTCAATTTTAACGCGAATCGGGGCACCCGCTGAAGAGTAGTGTTTGAAGCGGGTCGTTTAATTGTAAGATCGAGATGGTATGGATGAAGGGTTTGGGAAAATTTAGTTTCCTGATCGTATTGGTGCTACAAATTGACACGATCGAGAAACTATCGACGAAAGTTGGAAGATTTGAGAGGCGGTAGCATCGGGTCGAAGGTTTTCGTGCCGATGGCCATCCGGGTCACGGGCCGCTTCTTGGCGAGCGAGGTTTAATTAACGAATGAGAAATCGACTATGATTGGGGTGCCCTGTAATAGGCACCTTCGACGCTGCTAATTACGTGAAAATTATATGCCATTCGGATGCTTAATTCGTGCTAATGGTATTACGGTCGCCGCTCCGACACCTCGGGTAAGCTTTGACACGTTTCAGGCCACTTTCACACGGACCACTGTCCGACCACTGCCACGGTACCTACCACAGTTATCTCTATCGTGTTTTCCGAGCCAAATATTCAAGCCATCGTCGCTTGGAATGAAAATTCGGATTGATCTCACTTGCTTTGTACAATTTTCCAATTCTCGTTACTCGGTATTTTTATATCACTACTACAAATTATAACATAATTAAGAATATTATGTTGTATTGATTATTAGAATTATATTGGAATTAAAAATATTATATTACATTAATTACTATAACTGTTATACTATTGTAAAACAATTATTTTTCAGAAATTAATTATTTGGTAAATCTATTATCCTAAAGATTTCGAAACGTCACTCCGAAAGGAAGACAAAACAAAAATTACCCGTATTACCGGAGCAGTGATTCGGTGATGATTCGTGCGAAGGGGAGCGTACCTTCGATGATGTTGCATCAATCCGTTGCCGCGGGCGATCTATTGCCCAACCTGTGCCCGTGCATTTATCTCTCCCCCGTACGCGTACACGAGCCACGACACCTTTTTGGTAGCGATAACGCGGTGCACGTGTTGTAAAACGTAATCGAGGCTGTTATTGTTATAGATCGTCGGGCGATATTACGGAAAGCAATTTGTTCTTTGGGTGTCTGGCAACCGGTGTTTTATAGCGTAGCGTTTCGTTTCTTTATCTTTTTTTTTCACCTCTTGGTGCGTGCGGTTGCCGTACGGCGCAACTCTCTCCCAACATCGATCTCTGAAATTCAAATTAAACGCGTAACGTTGTGCCTCGTAATTATTCGCGGCAAAGATCTTATCTTTGAACCGTAGTTACGGTGCAAAACATTTTACTCCGAAAAACAGCGTAGAAGAAGCAGGTAGCGTATGTACAGCGAATTGCAAAGTCACGCGCAAAAAATTCTTTTACTTTATCCTCCTTAAGATCAAAGTTAGATATATAATTTTTTTTTCCATTAAACGTGCAATTTCCATTTTGAATTTATTCAAATAATTAAGTTTCCAAAAACTGATTTGAGTGTAATCAAAATTATCTACCTCGGTGCTGTAGCCCATTTAGCGGGGTGGTTAGGGTGGCCCTGGCAACGGGATGCATCGACCCTTGCGTATCATTCAGACAGGAAAATTGGAAAATTGACGAAAAGTATACGGTCAATCGATTAGATCATCGAAGCGGATTCAGTCGTTCCTTCGCGGAAGTAAAACATATCTCCCACCTTACTTTCCAGCCACCGCTTGTACGCGCGCGATACATATTTCTATCCGTACACGATAAACCGTCCGCTCGCGCGCCGGTGCACGTACACACGCGTGCCTATCTACGAGTTTCTCTCTCTCTCTCTCTCTCTCGCGTGTACCCCGCCGGGCTTCGCGATCGAAGTGTATCGGGCCTTGAATGAAAGAAGGATTCGAACGAATGAATGAACCGTGGAACGGCTTCGAGTGTCCACGCGTGCGTGGAGGAAGGAGAAGGCGTAGGAGCACGCGTGGGCGTGCGCGCACGCGTATCTGCGAACTCTTGCACGTTACGTTTACGCGTGTATTCTCGAGGCACTCGCGGGCGCGTCGATGCATCCCGTTGCATCCAGTGAATTTTTGGACCTCCGTGTACACCTCCTCGGGAGAAAGATCCGCGCTACTTTCAGTATAAAAAGGGATATTTTATGAGTCGTGGAATATTGTTAGTTTTTTTTATTTATTATCTCGCGATCCTTTGGCTTGAAAATGCGCCCCGTAGCGTTAATATATTATAACAATACATGGTGGAGGCTAATATTTTTTTATTCTTCAACTTTATTCTGTTATCGGTGATGTGATTTTTCGATTTTCGCGAACCTTCAACTTCAAAACGAACTTTGTTCCGTTAAGTCGTACTAAAAAAAACTTGTACAATTCGTTTGCTCTTGACGATCTGCCCGATCGTTCGCGAGTGGTCCAGGCGAGATATCGTCAACTTAAATTTACAACGCGTTTGTCTACCAACGTATTTGATCCCGCGACGGCTCATTGTCCCTGGAAATAAGTTAGTTATCGAAATCGACGATACTGAGAATTTTATTCACGACTCTTCGGCGCATTCGTTGGAATAATGACTACGCGCACATTCCACGCGTACTAGCGTAGGATCGGCGGATCCCTCGGCACCGAGTGCCACAGCCGCCTATTCAAAAGCAAATGCACGCGTACTTCCGTATTACATTGTGTTGCAAATGAGCCTCTTCGATCGCGCAGCCGTGAAAGTTTCATTTGAAACTGACTTTATTCCTTCGTGGCGGACACGCTACCTTCGGGCGCGCTCTTATCGCCCCAACGTTTCGATCCGGACGTCGTATTCGCGCCAGGGTTATCGTCGCGTCCGATTAATTAACGCGGATGATTTCGCGCAGTAACGAGCGAATCGCTATAATTCGCGATGACGCACGCGGCCCGTTGTTGTGTCACCTTAATTCCTTTTGATAGGCTCCCCCCCCCCTCCCGCTCTCCCCCGATCTCTCTCTTTCTCTCTCTGTGCGCGTATCGACGTTTACGCGATTACACCTACGTGAGGGGCCATTGACTGTAAGTCGTAACTGGTCGACGTTGTCCAAAGACACGTTTCTCGTGTACTTACATACTTATGCTCAAAGACAGCCTTAATTCGTGTTTGCATGTGCACGGCCGTTCATTCGACCTCATGAATGTAACTCCGGTGGAAAACCGGTGCCTCTCTCGTTTCGTCCTCCCCTTTCTTTCCTTTTCCCTTTATTTTTGTCTCCTTCCCTCCTGTATCCCTCCCCCCACCCTCTCTCTCCCTTACTTTTCGCATTCAACGTTGGACACACCAACGAGGCAGAATTACGTTCGCGTAACGCTCGTCTACGTGAGCGTGTGTTGGTGGCGCGTGGGCGGACTAGGTATCCACGTTATTGGTCTGCCGATTCGACGGTATGTATTTCACGAGGTCCCCGGGAATACGTGTTTCGGGTGCGTGTAGGTGCGTACGCGTTCACGTAGGCGCACACAGAGCCGATACGGAAGGTTTTACGAGCCGGGGCAAGTCGAATTTTGTCGCGAGTCGTGTTCATTATTACAGGCTGATTATCATCGTACAGCGTTTTGCAACGATTTACGAATGGTTTTTGTATCGCTAGCGATATCGATAGCCCTGCCACGCAATTACGTGTACGGGAAACACTTTTGCAATATTGCACAGGTGAAAATTAATTAACTTCGCGGGCATGATCAATCTTTCCTAGGAATTTGTATAGAAACGCAGGAAATGTCAAAGATATGTTCCATTCGTTACCGTCGAAACTCAATGTAAGCTACCGACGATATTTTAAACTACGATAAAGCCGATATCCCCATTTATATCGATCTTTGGCAAAAAAAATCTCATCGTCGTAAAATCAACCGGTAATTTTACGAACTTGTCCGAGTTTCACCTACGACGTAAAGCATCATCGAGAAAGTTGTACGATTAAACTTCCCGGCAGTCGAAATAAATCCGAAATTGGAAGAGACGTTCGCTCTGCCGAAGGTGGGAGAGACGTTACATCCGGCGCCGACTTCGAAGGAATATTCGCACGCACGCGGAACCCACCGTTTATAATTCATGCGCGTACGAAGCGTATCTATTGCGGCATGACACGTTTAAGACCGATGAGGTGTTATTTCTTCCTGGGACCGCGCGCGGCACACGCGCACACGAGTTTAGCCGTGAGTTCACGTTCTTAGCAGCGGCTCTGCGTTTGGCAATCGTAATTAGTATCCTTGCCGCTCGAGGATATTAAATGCGGTACACGTACGGGTAAAATACGTTCCGGTAAAGACTGCGGGTATATATGTATCTCGACGAGATTTTCACGCCTCGTTCATTACGCAAAACGTTCAATTTATTTTTCGTTACGTATGCGCAGGGGGGGGGGCATTGCTGGTAGTCAGAAATCTCTTCCGATTCCGCGATTCTGGAATCCTATTCATAGATTTTTCGAGGAATGACAAATCGTACGCACGATCCATGTTTTCTCCGGACGCAAAATTATCCATTTCTGTTTGCTGTTTTGTTTCGTTTGAATGAGTTAACACGCCCCCAACGGCAAGGCGGAATATAAATTATTATTGTGCAAAACGGTAATTAAGTTCTCATTGATTATCCCCGCTAAGTCGGTACAGCGATGTACTTGAAGGAGAGATTCGATTTATTTTTAATCCACCGCAAAATTTTAGAACGCATTCCAGCGTCACGGAATTAGCCGCGATTCCCGTAGTATCACGAATTTAGCTGAGTTTCATCCGCGGATGCGAAACCACACGCGAGAACGATTTATAACCATCGAGTCGGTTGGTCAGTGTGAAATTAAAAATTACATTCCGCTTACACGTACGGCGCATTTTTTTTTTTTCTCGGGTCGCGTCACACCACGGACGAGAAGAAGGAAGATAATATTTCAGGGCACGAATTTACGGAAATTTACGACCGGTTTTTTTCTCTCTCGTCTCGGGCTCTATCTTCTGAAATGAATCTCAGCCCCGCCGTCCGCTGACCTTAAGCTCGTGAAACCGATTCGATGAGTTCCCATTGGAGGTCAGAAGCCCAGGGGGTTTCTATGTGCAAGCAACGAAGATTCCTGAACGTCTACGAGCTTCCCAGGGCGTCTACCTGTCGAATGACGTGGCCCATCGAAATTTCTTTCTTCTTTCTCTCATCTCGTCGTTAACCCCGGCCACCACCAACTCGTCAAATTAGTTTGTTCCCTCCACTATGGGGCATGGAAATAGCTGAGCGAGAATTATAGGCTTTGAGATCCCTTGAAGCGTGAAAGAAATATCGCGGCGAAATCGTGAAAAAACAGCGTGCTAAAGTTTCCTTTCAAATGGTTCGTTCGATGCTTTAACTTTAAAAACGCTTTAAGACCCTAATTCGGAATGAGAACGCGTATCGGCGTAACGGTATTCGCGATTCGATTCTTTATCTCGAATTTCGATCTAAACGTACCGCGATTAACGAACATATTCGCGTAACCTCGTCGAGATCGTTATTAGAAATGAATTTTCCGTCGCGAGTAACACCGAAGGGAATATCGAAAAACATCCTGTTAGCTGGCGATTATTTCGCGAGCGTGCGCACGCCGTTCGACTTTCACGTTTATTAACAGCTACGTGAAATAAAGAGTCGCGGATGCTCTCTGCGCTCCGAGAGAAATCTCTCCGGCTGCAGCTAAGACGTTTATTAGTAACTCATAAACGCGCGGCCGATTTAACGCACCTATTCATTTCGTGGTTACCGCGATTTATGTACTCCTGAAAGGTGGCTCGACGAAGATAAATTACGATTACGTTTTTTTTTTTTTATTTCTTTCACCCCGGGGACGTGGCGAATAGCGAATCGCTTTTCTGTCGCGTCATAAAGTGGTACGCGACGTGCGATCGTAATAATCACAATTAATTATGTTTTCGCAACGAGCGGGCTCCGCGTGGAGATTATTATTGGGCACCGGATATTCATTTGCAACGTCGATTATAAATGACGTTGCATCGTCGGCAGTGTTGGGTATCGATCGAATGAACGCTCGAAGATCCGATCCGTTATTCTGAAATCGAATTTTATTCGTTATTAGAAATCAAATTTTATCCGCGTTAGTCGTTGTTCGGGAGAATTGGATGCTAGCGTTGTTCGTTATCTTCGTTATCCTTGCCGGTGTGAGAATAATTATCCGATCGCCAGGCACAATGTTTTGCTTCGTCATCGGATCGACGTTATCCCCCATCGTTTAATTAGTTCTCTTATTATTTAATCCTTTAGTACCTAGACCCAAATAAGCTCACCGCATCTGTGCTACAGGAAATTCAAACGTGGGCGGGCAATCTCGTCGCATCGTCTCCTATCGTGACGATTAGCGGAACGATTTAACGTTTAACATTGCCCACGCACCCAATTGTACCTAATGCGTCGGTAGAGCTTGAAGTAACGCGAATAATTTCCTCTCATCGGCCCTTTGGAATGCCGTTCAACGTTAGAGCAGACGCTATAAATAGATGACGTCACGGACGCTTTTCGCCTAAATATTTTAACTATTCACTTTTCCGAAACGGCGTTGTCCTGGGTGATAAGAACGTCATTAAACCCTCTCTCGTTTGGATTTAATCTTGACGCATTCCCAGAAACGATTTATTAGCTCGTCGATCTTCAAGTTAGCGGTTGTATCGTTTAAGATATCGTAGTATTTATTCGCGCATTTAGCAACAAAAATCGTAAAACTCGCAACTTTATGTCACGTTAACGGAAATAAACGTCTGGAAGCTGAAATTTTGTAAAGTCAGAAAGGATACGTATCATTAATTCTTTTATACCGTTAAGACATCCAAAAAACCGATTTTAATTGTTTCTCTCATCTCGGTTTCCAGCGGGAGGGTTAACGATGATTCCACCAGACAACGTTATACCTGAGACATCGCTAAATTAACATTTATTTACGTTTCGACTTCTCTCTGCCTCCCGCGGCGTATAACGCGAAAGAAAAATAATATCCAATTATATAAAAGGTGAGGCGCAAAAAAAAATGTATACCCCTACAAATAATATTCTATCGATGTATCAACGTGGGACCCGGACCCGGACCCCTTTTCCACTCGACGCGTCTTTTTCGTATCCACGGCGTTTCGTATCCGTGGGCATAATAAAAAGACGGAATATTCAATTACCTCGGATTTCTCGTGTAATGGAAGCGCGCATACGGTACCGTGCGTATTTGACGATGCCCCGTAAGGCCCACCGAAAGTATCGTACAGAGCGCCGCGGCGCAGGGGGTTCTTTTTGCTTGAAACCGAGGCTGGTGTCTCGGGGCCCGTATAAGGCCCGACTTGCACGGTACAACACACTGGGCCCTGGGCCCCCTGCCTTCCAGTACGCACAGCCCGCTATATACCCCCTTACCGATACCAGCTCTCTCGCTATCTCCTCGCAAAATCATGCGTAGTTAATTTGTCGTAGCTCCCTCCTTCCTCGAGGGGCTCCGATTCTTTCTCGTTCGCTTTTTTTTTCTTTGTTTTTGGCGAGCCCCCGGTCAAAAAGAATCGCCAGACCGTTCTTAGCCGGGCGCGTACGCTAAAAGCAACGTCGTTCGCTATAGACGCCGAAAACAATGACCGGGATATGGGAACTCGATTTTAAGAAACCCCGGGAGATATTTCTTTTCAGCGTCAACCAAAATTCATTTCGCGACAGGCGATTGCATTATTTCGCTTCGCGTCGTACAGTGCTTTTTTATACGGCACGAATTTTTATCAATCTTTTGTAACACTTATCATCCGGTTAACTGACCCCTAACGGTAATACGAAGCGTGAAATAACTGTGTAGAATTATCGAGAATCGCATTAGAATATTTCCTGTATACTCTGAGCGAGATAGAATAATTGCGACAATATTTTTCGTATAAATTATAATTAAAACAAATCATTTCTACCCACGAGAATCGAGTATCGTATTCCCGTCTCGGTTCTTTTTCGGTATCCGTGGGAGACGCTTAATACTTTTTGGCTTGCCTGCCAAAATAATTGCATTCGCCCCTGTGAATTCCGCGCGTCCCTTCGATAAAACGTGACGTATCGCCGATAACGCGGACGTACTAACGTACGTAACCTCGTACGAGAGACACTCGTTATTCCGCAAAAGTCGAGGAATCCTCCGAGCGGGCAACGGACGCGCTTACGGTCCGACGAGCAGCGGGCAGAACGATTCGTCGTTAAAAACGACGAGTCCGTCGTGCGAGGTGCTCGTTTAATTACCGATGCTCGTTTTCAGCGTGGGTTCTCACTGGCTTCGTTGCACCGCCACACAGCCACGTTCCCGGTCCGCCCACCCGCATCCGCCACACCGTGGCCTACGTGGAAAGGTGCAATACACACCTATATATTTTATACGTATGCTCGTACGTTACCGGCCAAAGGGAACCCGTCCACCGGCTCGTCGATCCGCGCCAGGTCTTTACCTACACATTTTTCGCGGGACCGAGAGCTCGGTTTTTGCTCTCGCGATACTTCTCGACGGCGTCGAAAGAGGGGACGGGAATTATTTCGCGGTGAGGGTACGAAGATTCGAAAATGGAATGGTTGGATCTATTTAGCGTTTTTATCATTCGTGAAAGAAGGAAAGTTGGATACTTGAACAGTTTGGTTAATTCCGTGATACATAATCTGTATCAGAAATTTGTGTAGAGATGAAACTAAATATCCGTAAGCTCTGCGTCGTAAAAAAGAAAAGCGCTTTCTGTCTCAACAAATCCGCATCTTACGCACGCTCGTACAACAGACAAGTCCTTGTCTTGGCTAAAGTTCAATTTTGATTTCCATAACAATTTTTGAGAAAAAGAAAAAACTCCAAACGGAGATATCCCGAGTACACCCGCACTCAACCCAATTTCGACCATTTAAATAATCGACGATAAACGTTAAAGATAACTCACGAAAAGTCTCCAGTGCAAATAAAACCACCTCTTATCCCCTGATCTCACCGAATTACAAACATTAATCTCTCGCGCGAGACCGTTTGCGTCACCCCGGGGAAAACGTAATCCTCTTCGGGCGCGTACCCACATCACGTGGATCGGGGCATCGTGTTTTGCCCGGCAGTCTTTCGCCATTGAATTTAAATAACGCATTACGGCCGCTCGGTAGCCCCTTGTAAATTTTGCCGGGTGCTTTTGCGCCGCGCAACACCCTCTCCGAAGAGATCGCGGGGCCCCCTTTTCGCGAGAGGATGCCGTGCGATCGCCGCGGGCAGCCCCGTACGACGGCCGGCCGTCGAATTCATCGTCACGTCCGGTCTCTCTCTCTCTCTCTCTCTCTCTCTCTCTCTCTCTCTCTTTCTCCTCTCTCTGCTCCCCGCTTTTTCCGCACGAAATATCCTTTCTCCTCTTCTCGCCGCGGCTCGGTCGCGGCGCGACGACCGGGAACCTGTTACATCGGGTTGCGCTCTCGCGCACCCGGGAGCTGGTGGGCCTGTAAACCGGGCATGTAATAATACAGGCTGGTCCCGGGTAGGTTGGGAGGTAGTAGGTAGGTAGGTAGGTTGCTCGCTCGCTCGCTCGCTTGCGCGGTGGCGACGTACACACAGCGTAGGAACTACTTTAACCTGTTCGCGTCGTCGCGGTTCTTCGTGATCGGGTCACCCTGCGGAGGGGCATCGCTCTTGGAAGAAGAAATAAGAGGCCGGCGGACGAGAAAGGATCGACAGGGATCGGCACTCGAGATCGTCGGCTTAGAGAGGATAGAGCCCCGAGAGGAGCCGCGCTCTGAATGCGAGAGCGAGCTTTCCTGGAACTCTACTTTTTTTTTTTCTCTCTCTTCTCAATCCTTCTTCTTTTTCCTCTTTTACATTCCCTCCCCTTCCGCCGTTATGTACCGCGGGCATCGTCTCGAGCGCGTAGGGGTTTCTATCGACGTTAACCCTTAGATGAAAAAGTCTGTCGCGATAGGAAAATCGTACGGATCCGCTATGTGAAAGTAGAAAGTAGCGTGTTCGTCGTAGTACAAACGGCTAAATCGTACTTCGGGCTAAAGATACACCTGCTACGGACTCGAAGAGTTCGCTATACGGAATGTCTTTTACTCTAGGTATCGGCGGGCGAGCGTATTTTGTCCCAGATTTGCGTGCCAGCGTCGAACAAAAGGGACTGATATCTCGTATTGTGCCGCGTGATTGACACCGGCCACGTGCAAGTTGTACGCTTTGTTTCGCGAGCGAGATACGCGACGAGCGTGGGTTTTCGCGCGCGTAAAACGCGTAGGGAGCGTAACGTCATTCGGAGAGTACGCGTCCTTTCAACGCCACGGAGCTGTTTCTTCTTTTTTTTATTTTTTTTTTTTATTTCCAGACGAATAATCGTATCTCGTTGCGAGAGGGTGAACGATAACGGTGGCCGGGTCGTGACCCGACGACACGTGGGGGATTAAGTTTGACGCGTTGGTTGTCCCGTTTCCTTTCCGTGCGTGCCGTGCAAGGACCTCGAGCGACTTTGCATCGCACGTGATTGTACAGACGCATTCACGCGTCGCGGAATAAACGAGCGTTCGCACTGGCTTTCGATTAAACGCTGAAATCGAGGGGAACGACGGCATTCCGTCGCGCGTTATTTGCGTATCCGCGTGAGAGTGTCGCGCGTTTTAATAAAAAAAAAAAATAAAAGATAAAAACGAATCGCTGATCGAAGATTTTAGAGAAGGTAGGAAGTTTAAACTGGGTGGATCGATAATCCTTGAATCGGAACGATATGTAAAGCGTACAATGGACGTATCGCAATGTCCGCCCAGACACGGGATGTCACTACTGCTATTTATAATGATAAATAGATTCAGTACTGCACAACTCTCCGAGCGATTACAAAATGCGCGACAGGTGTTGACTTTTTTTAAAACCACTATTACGAGTGATGTCATGCCGTATTCCTTACGTTCGTTACGCGCGTATCAAAGATTAAAACTCGAGAAATCATAATAACCCCACGGTTTTCGTACGATCATCGATAAGGACGATACGTATGATACAGAAACGATGTACTCGAGCCTTGGTTGAACAATCAACTTCGGAAGCGAGGGGGAGCGTACCCCATTTGAGAAGCAGAAGACTCAATGCTCCCTCCCACCAGCGGTACGCGTCCGCAAGCGGCGATCGCGCATGCGCGCGCGCTAGCAGTCGTACCGAGCAAGCGACGAAGAACGACCATGAAGATCGGGGAGAAGTCGTCGTCGTCGTCGTCGTCGTCGTCGTCGGATACTCAGCATCTATCCAGTCGAGCGACTAGCGAAGCCAGCCAGCCCGTCGACTGCCGTCGACCGGTCGGCCAATCAGCCAATCGGACGTCGCGCGAGCGACCGGTGCCGAGGTGCCGAGCTCTTCTGGTAGTCAGTGCGCGACGAGCCTCCACCGAGCGTGTCACGAGAGTCCTGTAAAATCCCCCCGTTCCTCGTAAACATCGCGAAACGTCGTGCTTTCGGCGTGGCAACGGGCGGGAAGATAACCGCGCGTTTCATTCGAAAATATGAAAATCCGACGTTACTCGAACGACGATTCGAGTTCTCTCAGACTTATCCGCAAATCGTCGATCGCGAGGCTGCCCCTGAGCGGAGTACACGCGCGCTGAAGTACTCTCGCTCGCGTGCGCATCGAGTAAAGTAAAGCTTCGGTGCCCGACGAACAGTGTTTTGGTATGTTTAAACACCTGTGATCGTGCGCGTGATCGTTCTACGTGAATTGTGCGATGATAGAGAGTAGCCAGCAACTGGATTAAGCCGGCGAATTGAATCAAGAGGAAAGGCCATGGCGCCTCCGGATCGGCACAGATCACCTCGCCCCGGTTCAGGACTCAGTCTCTCGGTGCTCGGTGAGTTTACGCCGCGAGATTACACCTTTCCCGGCGATACACGCTCGCCACGGGCTTGGCACCTGAGAGATCATTCGCGCCGAGTGAGACCTTTCACAAAAGGGGGTGGTGGGATCTTTCTCAACCGTGCGCATCGATCCAGGGCCTCCGTAGCGCTCACGGGAGTTTGTTTTTCAGGACTCGCGATATCCGGAGTGTATCCGTTTCGAGAGCCGTCTTCCGGTACGGTGTTCCGCTTCGCGGAAATATAGTCTTGAGTTCGAATCGAGAATTCCTTGAATTTTTTGCAACGGCACGGTTTTTGAGATTTTGTTATGAATTCTCAATAATCGGAGCGTCACGATCGTAGATGTTTCGATTCGATAGGATTGAAAACCTCGCGTGGGTAAATAAATGTAAAACTAATCTCTCGTCAAATTATCTTCCGATAAAATATTTCGCGTCGAAAGAAAGAAAGATTGGCGTACATTGTTTTCCATCGGTACGCACGACCAAAAGTATATTCCCATGACTGTTTTCGTAAAGATTCTTAATATCTAGCGTTAAATTTATAGATCCTTCCGAACAAAATATTGCACTAACAAAAGAAAAAATTATGAAACAAACGCACCGCGTCTCTTTGCCACCTGCTTAGGCACTTTTATAAAACTCCTGGCATTGGCAGTCAAATTGTCTCGTTGGTAATTTTATCATTCGGGCAAAATGTTTCGCGTCGAAAGAAAGTTGAAATTAACGTACAGGATAGGTTTAATTAGCCAGGAATGCGACGGGGGGGAGAGTCGAGGAGTTTATGGACGGGGGTGACCGGAGGAATGTTGAGAGCTTCGAACGAGCGGACGTCGTTGATTCACTGGCGCTTAGATTGCGTGCCGTCTATGTTATCATCGAGGACGCGATTATGGTCCGAAGCTTTCTTAAATCGCGCGTTTGAAGGCCAGCGTTAACGCGATGCCATTTAGCGAATCGATAGAATCGCTCCGCGGTAGAGACGCGGAATACGAACCAGTTTCGAGTTCCTCTGCCTTTTCTTTCGTTTTTTGCTCGGGGTAATTGTGGTGAGTGGTGTTCGGAGCGAGTTGCGAAGGGTCTTTTGGAACGGACGAGAAAAAGGAGAGACCGTTCCGTGGTCCCTTTATTTTTTCGGTGGTAGAATGCGAAAACGCGGAGTCTAGCCGGTTCTAATGAAGGGTTGTCGTTCGTTGGAAATCGCTGGACTTAAAGCCGGATCACTGTAATTTTTTAGTCCGAAGATTCAGAGGCGATGGGATTCAATTTTGTTTTTAAGTTACACGTCGAGTCGGTGCGCGCATACTCTTGCGCGAATTATTTTCGGGGGTTGCGTCAGTGAAGTAAAATACGAGATTGCGCTCGCAGTATTTTCGAAGACATTTATGACCATAATTATGAAAGTGGTTTGTCAAAAAATAATGTTATCAGTTATTTTGAATCGCATTTTTTAAAATCAAATAATGCGATAAAAATAAACAGAGAAAAAATGCAGTTTAAAGCTCTTTCATAATCATGGACACATTTATTCTCGCGAAGTCGACAAGCCGGACGATGTATCCTCTTTCATTCTTTATCTTACATCGTGTTTAATTAAATTAATTTCTTTTAATAGTACCTTGAAACTCCTTCTCAAAACAAACGAAGGATTTCCAACAAACGTGACTAATCGCGCAATGAAAAAAAAATTCAGTTCATCGTTTCATTCGACTTTCTAAAGTTCCAAAGAAGCTGAACGAAGAAATGTTTGACTAAAATTTGTCAGTTTTCGTCGTCGCGTCGTCTCTCGCCCAGGACCTTTAAAATATTTGCTTAAAAGAAACTCTGCCTACTCATTAACAAATCTAATATCCATTCCACAAATCTATGCATGTAAAAGCGAAATCCATTAGCCACGTGTCCCTTTGCATTTCAAAACTCGTATTGATTATTCTCGCACAAAGTTGAAATTGAAAAAAAAAACAGAAAATGACTCACTCCTCAAAGGCTTGCAACATTGCCCCTGGCGCAGACCGAACAGTTGTCCGTCAACGCTGCGCGAAACGTGCGTGCGGCAAACTGGTCTCGTAGATGTAGATTCGTGTCGCACTTCTGTGCCCCGGTGCTGCCGAGTGGAACTGCACACTTCCGTTTTGGGAATGTTCACCCGACGGGTTCCCAGGAAACTTATTATTTCGAAAAAGAAGGCAGCCACGAACGTTGGCCGCCGTTACCGGCCACCTGTTGCACCCAATTAAATGGCGTAATTGACGCTTGATTTTTGGAGCGTAACGGAGAGCGCTTTTGCGTTCTCGCGGTCTGTCATTAGATTAGTTTACCGATCGTCGTGGCTCTTTTTGTCTTTTAACACCATCGAACGCAGCCGCCGTCGAGCTTTCACGAAATAAAACGATCATTTCTGAACGATACGGTGGCTATCGGTAGCGATAATTTTCCATTGCGCGGCCGATCTTCGACGGCCAATATTTCACGTGACGCAATATTTTTCATAAGATACGTCGTGGGTTATCGATAATCGAATTCCACCATTAGCGGGCTCGAAAGGAGGCCCGAGTGTACGCGAAAGAAAATATTCTTTAATTCTCGCGCATCGTCGTCGCTGAGTAATAAAACGTACCTCGCGGGTTCACTCGTTTTTTTGCCAGCCACCGCTCGTTTGCGTAACGGAGTTTCGATTTCATTTTGCGATGTCTCGCGCGCGCGTTTAAAATCATTCGCACGTTTGGTTTCGGAAGCTTCTCGAGAGTCTCGAGTACACTCGCGTGCGTACACCTATCGAGGCCGTACGACGACGGCGAGGATTCATTTAGATAACGGTCTCTGTCCTACACGAACCTGTCGTTCGGGCTAAATACTTCTCCCCCTCCTCGATAGATTAATGTTGCAATCAATGAAACAAGACAGCGCGTGACAGATTGCGAATCGACTGGGAACTGTTGTACAAATTAAATCATATTTTATTCTTTCTTCGATCCAGTTATCGCGTCTCTCTCTCCCTCTCTCCCCCTTGTCGTCTCGCGTGAACTTTTCTCTCTTTCGAGCGGTGAACCGCGGTACACGAGATCCAGTCCCACGACTTCCTGCTCCGCTTTTTATTCGGCCCGGTTTCGTTCATTATTTAATTGACGGCTAGATTCTGAATGAAATCCGGTAATTCGGTGAAAGAGCGAGAACATTTTTACTACTCGCTTTTGTTACACTTGCGCGCCTACGTCGCGGACCCGTTAAACGTATTCGAGAATTGCGTAAAGGTATCAAGCTGAAAAATCGACTCTTCTCGATTCGCGAGATCCCACGCGATTTCTAATGCCGTCGGTTACGTTGTAAGGTTTCTCGAAAAAGAAACAACGTTATAGGTCATCGTTATCATTCGCCGAATCTCGATAACACTAATTTGATAAGCGCCGCGTTGCTCGCCGCTCAAAGAAACCCGAGTCACGGGCCGCGTCTCGATCGGCGATCTTTACAATAAGCGGTAACAATGAACCAAGTGGAATATCGTGATTACAATCACAATGATTTACGTAACGATCGATTTAACCATAGTAATTGAATTACGCGAAATTGAACCGTAATGAAAATTGTGCAACCCAAGCAGAATGGTGGTGAATCGAAAAAGAGAGGCGAAGAGATCTTTTTATTACTTCCGAGATTATCTAACGTCCCTCTTCGTGTTATTATCCTAATAACCAGTGTTGCATACAAAAAAAATCATTCTTTTCGCGTCACGCTTACGGGAAAACGTACAACGTTTTCTTCATCCCTGAATACATTACATTCTCTTTCGAACACCATCGTTTTCTCCAATGCCTCTACGACGTACGAAGTCCCTACGTGCAGGAATGACTAACCAGTCATTGAGACGATAAGAAAAAAAAAAAAGAAAAAAAAATCATTCTCTCACCGTCGATGCAAATCCGTCCAATTCATCGCTCCCCGACGATATCCCCCGCAGTAAATTACTTTTTAACGGTAAAGGAAAAAATTCTATCCACGTATTTACCATTCGACGATAAAATTACGCAACGTAAACGGAACGTACGCGGAGAGACCTGGTCATCGACAATGTCGTTGACTCTATGACAAAAAAAAAAAACCTCGTTCCAGCACTGTCAATGCAAATTCGCCATTCCTCAATGGCATCCCAGCGTCACATTCTTTTTCCACGTCGTTGCGTTCTAAAAATACGCGTATCCGCGCGGACAATGGCGACCGGTGGAAAAGTGTCAGCCACCCTCGTGTTTTACAGCTTTCCTTGACCCGTTCGGGGTCGGTGTTGTCTCTCTTCCCAGGCATCGACGGGACAGAGAGTAGGTAACAAGAGTCTCGTTGTATGGGTGGGTTAGCGTCTGGCTCGTAACGCGAGCGAGAATAGGAGACGACGGAGGGTCGAGCGGCGGGTGACCATCGGGCCAGTCCTACCAGTTCGCGTCTGGGACATCCATTCTGAGAAACCTGCCAAGTTAATAGCCGATATACGCACGGTAGTAGGAAGTCCGTTGGCCTCGTCGTCTGCACTTTCGATCCTCTATCGGCCCCCTAAACTCATCCGTTCCTTTATGCCGTTTTCAGCGTTTTTTCTTGCTCCGCGTGCCTCGCGACGAAACGCGCCGTTTGGAACGTTTTAACATGACTGTTTAGCCGCGTTATCGGGGAACTGGAATGTCGAATGATTCGTTGAATGCTTTTCATTGACGTTGAAACGTTCGATAGGTAGATTACTTCTGTCGAATGTTATAATTCTGCGGTTAATCGACAATGGACGATTTAAAAAAAATTGAGTTTACGCATTAATCTAAATGGGGAAACAATCGCGGATCATAATTTTACATCACGATTATTCTAGTATCTGGAATAATAATGTACTGTATAATAACACTTTTGCTTGAACGGAAAAGAATTAATCAGGAATCGATGAATTGAACGGATTTATATTCGCAATCCGAGAATGCTTTCCTTTTATTTTCCCGGTGACCTGGTTTTCCATAAACCTTATTTACATCGCACAATCTTATTATTCATACAATATTGTAATAGGTATGATAATATTCTACACAGAATTCCTCGCGTTACCGTGAAAAAGAATCTAATAGATTTCTATTCACGATCGAGCATTTTTTCGACTCCGACCACTTAATCATCCCCGCGCATAGAGGCGTCGGAGACACGATGGCGTTTGAAAGAGAATACAATTTATTCAGGGATGAAAAAGAAACCGCGGGTTCTCCACCGAACAGAATGTTTGCGTAACGGTGATTATTAAGATAATAACATAGGGAGCACGGGGAGAGAGGGGAGGGCCGTTGCGTAATCCTCCGAATCATAAAAAGATGAATTTCTCGGTCACTTCGACTCGAACTCGTTTCGTTTCTCCGTTCGAACGTGCTCGCGCTGTCCCGGTGCACGGAATAAAATTCTCATTAATTCTTCGGGGGAGGAGCGAGAATGAAAAGAAGTTTTTGGAGCCGCGTGAAAGTGAGTCACAGCTGACGTCGTGAGATCACCGTGCGTATGGTCTCGAGGTCGGGACACGCATTCGAAATGCAACGCGTCGTGCCCCGTCGTGGAATACATTTTCGAAGGATGCAACTGGCGTTCGAGTTGGAGCGTCGTCGGTCCACGCGGACTTCCAAGTTCTCGATTGTAAGCGCGCGAACGACAGGTTTCCGAGGGGAGGCGTGGCGTGCATCTTCCTCGTCTGTTGCCCCGCTTTTGTTGATAACCCTTCTTTACAACGGGGCGATACACCCGGTACTTTACGGTCACGCAGCGGGGTGCGTACAGGTGCGCGCGTTTCGCTACGGTGCGAGAGGCGCGTCGCACCGATCGGGTATTACCGAGAGTTCGGCGAGATCCGTCAGCGTTTTTCGAAACGATTAGTTTTGACGTTTGGGATAAGATACGTAAATAGAATTTGACAAATGAGCTCTCGTCAATGTCAAAGTTAGTCGGTCGGGGTAGTCGAGTATAATAGTTATCGGAGAATTATCGGGGTGATAAAACGACAGCGTCTTGCGTAGTTTTTTTTTTTATGAAATGGGCCATTGCGATTCAGAAGTTTTTAAGTAACATGTAATAATAATTGCCGCTGGTTATAATACGCGTATCGCGACGATGAGACTAGAAAACAATTAGACGCTCGACTCTAGCGTCGTACTTCTCGAGGCCCTCGTTCCCAGGATCGCGAATTTAAAAAAGTCTATATTCTCGGAGCTATATCAGACTGGTTCTAAAAGATAAAAGAATAGTCGATCGAAACTGCGTCAAGGAATTGCGTTGTCAAGAATCTGCATCGACAAGATTTAACGCGCGTGTTCGCTCCGATATCTATGACATTTCGTACGAACGATTAATGAGTAAAACGCATTAACGAATAATACATCTAACAATCAATAGAATTATTACAAATATTACAGCGAACGTCAGAGTAGGTTAGTCCGTCAATCGTGTCATCCAGTACAACACTTTCATTGAGTAACGTCTGTAACGGTAAACAAAAAAAAAGGCGCGAGCAGCGTTTCTACGAGATCCTCCACGCAAAGAAGTTTCGTAGAATCACGAGAGGCTTTTCTTAGCTCTGCCCCATAGTTAATTCCGTTCCCCGATAGGAGCCATCCTCTTATCTGTCGCTCTGACCATCGACTGGGAGCGTTCGTGTGGTCCAGCTAATCGACTAAATATAACGAAGCGAATACGACGGGAAAACCGGAACTTTACGCTCAAAAACTTCCGCGAACGTCCTTCGATTTTGTTATTCGCAAAGTTAATCCGAACGATCTAGAAACCGTGTCGGGAATGGTAAATAAAAGAAGATCTGTTACAATGCGAATTAGGTCGAGTGACAATGAATCGATGAGCACGAGCACGACGCTCGATCACTGTCACGCGTTGGCGTCTCCGAAGACGCTGGAATTATTCCATCGGACGGATTGGACGGCAAGCGAAAAATATAATAATAAATATAACGGGGGAACGTTGGCGCTGTCAGTTACGCGCGATTGAGCCAACCACGCTCCCAATACTACATTATATTCCAGATTGTAGCTTTAACGCGTGGCCGACGCTCGCTTATGAGCACGGCACGCGGTATTGCAAGATTCTAATTTCTAACTGTATTAGAAATTGCACGGAAAACGGGTCTACGACATATTTGCCTGGACGCGCATGAGTACGCGTATTTCTAATTACAAGACTACCGAATAGTTTTGCGGGTATCTTTTTTTTCCCCTCGCCGATGAGCTCGTAACGCGTTTACCGTATCCTCGGAACGAGAGAGTTCGCGTTCTCTGGAAAATTGTTTCCCTGGGAAGCGAGCGGTAAACGGGCACGGCGACCGCGAGGGTAAACACGTGAACCGGAAGATTTTAATCCGGAAAATGGTTTGGATATTCTCTCGCTGATAAACGCGAGATAACCCGCGTACAAGTTTTTTTTCTCGTCGTCTACAATTTAATCTGTCGGTGGTGGGATACGCGCTAACGCTTATCTGCCGTGTCTTATCGCGAGGCAGTGACTAGAGCCACGTTATCTCGTGGAAACGGGCAGGTAAGCTTTATTCCGAGCATCGCTCCACTTTCAGATAAAAAATAAAACTGAAGATGAGATGTCGCGCCGCGACGGACGAAACTTCGGCTAAATCTAATCGCGGTAAAGAAGGACACATAATCGGCATAAACGATGATACTTCGCGTCATCGCGAGCTCTCGTCGAGAAAGTATGATCGATGGTTAAGGAATATATAGACGGGCGGGCATGTAACGTATAAATTGTACGTTGACTCTGCGGACAATGCCGTGATCATGCGTGCAGTCATTAACATATATAATAGCATCGCGGATTTAAATCGCGAATTGAATTGAATTCAATTCGCTTCTCATCGTTGGAGCAACGACACTCGAAGCCATTAATCGCAATCATCGTTGAAACAGTGTTTTCCTATTTAAAATTGTCGTGGGTGGTCAATCCCCTCGTTTTCGAATCAAATTTAAACGAGTCGGAAAAATTAAGAACGATACGTTTAATTTAATCAAGAAACAACAAACCTGACGACATCAATGTCCGTCGATTTTATTACTTACTCTCGGATAAGAACACATAACCACGCTGCGCTGCTTATTAATTATTCTAATCAAACAGAGTAGCTCACAAAAATTCAAACACCCCGAGCATTAAAATTCAAATTTCATTACACGAATCAATTATGTAACTTATAATTAAGACTCATTGATTCTTCTCTTATATCATACTCTTATATCATCTGATACCATAGAAAAGGTTAACATAATTTTTTAATTCAGGAAAATATTTTTTCCAAAGTTGCACCGAAAATAGACGATTCTCGAAGAGTTTCTTCCTCCCATTCGCTCGAACTCGATCTCTGTAAAGTATCTTACCTCGTGCGTCTCGTCTATGTATAACAACAAGTTACGTTACCGATCGCATTACCCGACATATTCCGACTGCCGGGAACACCCGTGGAAACGTAAAGTCTACGCTAACTCGGTCACGATCGAGCGACGTTTTCGTTGCCTCCCGGTATATCGGAGGCGTCGATTTAAATACGACAGCCGTAGGCGAGTCTCGGTAGGGTAACTTTCTCTCACTCTTCGGGGTACCGAATAACGATTATTACGCGTGACTCGTCGAAACCAAAACGGTCACCGGATGGCTGCTGTTCTCCATTCGACGGATATCTTCTCGTCGTTTGCCCACCGTGTTTCTCGGGGGCCATTTATCGGGCCAACTCCGTCGACGCAGCGCCGCCGTTCTCTTTCCGATGATAACGGCGTCGGGATTAACTTTTACGACGTGAGCAATAAGACCGGGATCAATTAGAAAATATTAATAGTATCGATGCCGTGGATGGAATGCGAGGAAAAGTCCCGTCCGATGCTCGCCGAGCAGACGAGATTTATTAATTTATACGAAACGCTTGTTTCTATTTTTCCCCTTCGATACGTTTTAATATATGCGGTAATGAGAAACTTCCCGGATCTCAACTTTGTTACTCTCTTTTTTGCTTCGTTTTACATCCGCCGCTGCGCCGATTCCCGGAAAAACCGGGGGAAAAAACGTTAGGGTACGCGAAACCAATTACGTTAACGCCGCGATTGGTGGTGGTGGTATCGAAATTATTAGTATTCGAGTAGTGTATCGTAATATTATCGTCGAACGGTAGAAGGCTACTATATCGTCGATAAGACACAGAATACTGCTACTGTATCTTCGTTTACTTTGATACGAAAAAGGACGCAAGAACCGACGATCGTAATACTTAAATAAACACAAAATGTTGATACCCACCGTCTTACAATTTCTCCAGTTTCTACTAAGCTATTCAAAAGTCGTTGAATTTCGACTATGTCCAGCCGACGACGACCTTTGTATCAGCCCTTGCTCCGAAACTCAGGCGAAACGAGAACGAAAGCGTTGATCGGAGCAACTGAAAAAGAAGGTTTCGCCGTGCTCCTCGGCGGCGATACAACTCGATTCGGGTCAAACTCATCGTCGCCGGTGGTGCACCGATTTACGGGAACGATGGAGCGGGAACGACCAAGATTTAACTGGGAGTCGGAAAAGAGAGATGCGGTGAGAGCAAGAACGGAGAACGGAAACGCGGAGAGGCGGCAGGGCGAGAGATTGAGGTATGGGTAGGCGGGGAGGGACGGCGGGAACGAGACGGGGGAAGGTGGTGCCGGGACAGGTGGCGGCCCCCGTTGTGGATGTCGTTCTGCTCCGTTCCCTCGACTCTCCGTGAACGGGCTTTAATCGCGGCCGTTCTCGCTCCGCCGACTGGCTACGTCGTATTTTATCGCCGTCTCCGGCGAGTCGAACGGTAACGGACTACTATACTGGCGAGGAGTGAGAGAGGGAGAGGGAGAGGAGAATGAGAATTCTGAGAGATAGAAGGAGAGCAACGGAGAGTGCCCGATTTAACGAGGCTTTACGACCCGGTCCCGTGTGGGAGCCTGGGAAGGAACGAAGGATCCTCCGTGGTTCGAGGAACATCCGAATTTATCCTATCGGAAGATTTCTTTTAGTTCGAATTTATCGATGCCGAACGGTTTGAATGTTGGTAATGCTAGAGGAGTCGGAGCGGTCGCGTTAACAGTCCGTCTGAGAGATACACGATTTTAAAGGGACGAAAAAACCAAGTCGCGCAGAATTCACTACACCGCGAAATTCGCCAGCCTTAATCGCAACGGTGTCAACGACTCGCTAACGCGTTTTGAGTGATATCAATTGTTGTTTTGACTTATTTACACATTTACCGTTGGTTCATAGCATTGCAAACTGAATGAAAAGCTTTAAATGAAATATTAAATTGTATGTTTACGAGTAACTTCAACTTTACCAGGTGGGTTGTAACATATCCCGTCATGCGTCAAATGCTAAGCAAAAGGTGGGTCAGTTTTTAACCCGTTGCAATATCAAGGATCGATAATGTACCGAGAATCTGTTTTTCATGACGTCTGTATTGCGACACGATTACGTTGATTTCGATAGTTTACTGTTATCCAGTGACTCTTGTGGAAATAGAGTACACGCCCTGTGGGAATTTTCTTACCTTCGATCGCTAGAGGCAACGGATGAATAAATGAAATGCGATTTATTTGCGGGAAGGGGATGTTCGCGCGGAAACGTCGAAGTCGAGGCTCTCGTTCGGAGTTTGGAATAATTGGAGAAAGTCGGAATTGGCAGCCGAGGTGCCCTATGAACCTTCGTTGAAAAGAAGAGAGCGCCGAGAGAGAATGGTAGAAAAGAATTTCAATGCGAAGAACTCACTCCCACTCGGCGGTACACCTCGACGTTATGAACCGTCACGGTCTAAGAAACGTGGGAATAATAGATGCCGGATTTACACGGTTCGCGGCGCAAGGAGTGTATTTTCCAGTTTCCTTAATGCCCGTTCTCACCTTGTTAGATCGCCGATTGAAAAACGCAGGCACGAAGAAGACCATTAAATTACAATGCAAAATGCTATTAAACGAACTGCTCTCCGAGTTATCCTGACCGTTCTATCTGAACGATCTGCAACGATACGGCGAATCGAAACGAACTATTATTGAACTTCCACCATTAATCTTTAAATTTTAACGCGGGAGTAACAACGTGAGAGCCGACCGCCGGGCCGTGGCGCTGGTACGTTCTACTTAAAAAAAAAAAAGAAAAAAGAAGTGCGGTTAAGAAATCCAAAGCTATCGTACTTAAACATTCACCGTTAATCGTTGAAATAAAACACGTGAGAATCGCCTGCTTGTGGAACAGAATACGTTCTACTTAAACAATCGTGTGTAATCGTTCAGCTTTAATTTAAAATAAACAATCGGAGAATCACTGCCCGCGGAATAGGTGTATTCTCCTGTAAAAAAGAAAACTACGGATAGATTTTCTCGACCTCCGACCCCAACGTCGCGAATCACTTCGCGAGTCTAAGTATCAAACGATGGAAACTGGGTACACGGCGGAAACGCATGAGTCAGTGAATCCGCCAGGAGAAAACGACATCGTACACGGGTTTACCGTGGAAGCGGGGTCTCCGCGTCGGGTGCGTTGACCCAGCTTACGGTAACCCAGGCAGAGTTGCACCTGCCTCGCAAAGCGGACTTACCTGGATAAAGGGTCGTGCGACCCGAATTACTTACTTCTTTTTCTTCGTTAGTCCTCGCGTTTTTCATCTCTCCGCGGGCCCCTCTTTTGCGCGCGAGACGGAGAGTTCGCGCGAGTCACTCGGCTCGCTCGATTCCACGCGAGCCGACCGAGAAAGACGGGGTGTTTTGTATGCCACGGAAGAAAAGGTACAAAAAAAAAAGAAATGAGAAGATCGATTGCCCGGTTACTTTCGATAGGCGAAGGTCGTACCGAGGAAATAAATCGCGCGCGTTTTACCTGACATTTTCTTCGCCTCGCGCGACTCGCGCAATCCCATCTTCCCCGTTGCCCCGAAGAGACTTCGTCTTACTATCAGCCGGTGAATAAATTTCAACGGCAGAAACCGCGGGGAGATTTTGTAACGTACGCAGTTACACGCTCGATGTTTTACGACTGCGACGGCGAGGAGTCGAAATTATGGGAGTTACTAATTAAAAACGGGATTCGTGATGGGACTTCGCGCCTCGTCGATCTTGCTTTATTTACTCTTTATTTATTATCCTCGCGGGAAGCAAAAAGTATCTCGACGCGTATCGTCGACCGATCGTAACAGCGCAAACGCGTCGTTTTTTTTTTTATACTTAAAATGTTCTCTCGTCGAATCACGACTTGCCGTGTTCCAAGAGGAATCGTGGAAAATTACAAAACTATCGTCGATTTACCTACTTATCGCCGATAATCCGCGCAAACGAACGATCAAAATCGCGATTATTTTTCTCGATATCGCGCACGAAACGCGTCGTCCCTCCCCTATAGCCATAAATTATATCCCGGCGGTATGACGAACGGTACAACGGGAAACGGTACAATCAACCGAATGGATCTTTACAAGAGGATCAGGAATAGAAGTCGAATCGCGACGTACGGCAGCAGGTTCTCGTTGCACGTTACCCGTACGTGAGGACGAACGAAGGGGGGAAGCACGTGAGGTTCTCTTCTTGACCTCACTTTCTAGAATCCTTTAAGTATATGGCGCCTTAGACTCGCGCCAGCGTCATCGAGGCTCGTTTATCCATTATCGATGAACGAACGGCGCTTCCCTGACACACGACGTGTCTCTACTAACCGAGATACCGGGACCCCTAACAGATTGTTCGTGACAGATGGGCCCGCTGTCAAACAGTTACAACTTCGCGACTCGTTAAGTGGAACGTCTTCTCGTATCGTCGTCTCACGGAAGTCGTGCCCCGCCAGTTTTTATTCTCTCCGCCCCCTCCCCCCTGCCCCCTGCGCCGCCCCTCATCGAAACGGGGAACGAAAATCCGGGGACCTCCTTCTCGTTATTAATATCGCTTCTCTCTTTTTTTTTCCTTTTTTTATTCGGATTCGCGCGAGTTTCTTGGTGCAGCAAAAAATTGCGTAATGGTACCAATTAATGGAGAAGTTCTGGAGCACGGTGGCGCGGTAGCCGGGATTGATTTACGAATGCTGATTAAACGGTTGACCCACTATCTGGTTCCTCGAATTAATTTCAGAGATAATTGGGTAAACTCGGCTAAATTGGCGATACGAACGACTTCGCGGTACGCATATTTTTAACGAATCTTTCTTGAAACTTCGGACGAGATTGTTCTGCCTCGCTACGCGAGCCTCGCACGTATCTTCGATTATTCAAAAAATGATCGAGAATGCACACGTATTAACAGTTTTGCAACGAGGAATATCAGTTTGTCTATATTTATTTTCAGTTATCCTTATACCACTGAAAATCAATATAGATAAGCATTATCTTACGAGGAAGAGAACACGCGATTTATCTATATTGGATCTATAATAATCCAATAAGATTCTTAACGCACAGGGTGTCGGTAAGAATTTTTGTACCGCCACAAACTTAATTAAATTTGAACGAACGAAAAATTTGTATTCTTTGTCGCAGATCTGGCACAGATTCGAGCACTGGTGGAGTCTACGGGGATGCTGGGCGGCTCGACCTGCCCATCCTGCGAGATGCCCTTCGACAAAGGGAAGAAACGTCGCCTGATAGATTCCTGCGGGCACGAGCGTTGCTATTCCTGCCTCTTTCGCAGCGAGGCATGCCCGCTCTGCCTCAACGCCGACTTCAACGACGACGAGGGCCTCGACGAGGGGCCCTTTAGGGACGGGTTCGCGGGCTCCACGGGGCCCATGTCCATCCTCGCGCCCACGGACGGCTGGATCGATGAGTCATCGACGGTGAACTCTCTCTGCGGCAGCCCCCGACCACGGACAAAAGTTACCACGAGAGCCAATCTTCCGTCACGAGTCATGCACGTAAGCATCGTAGTCGTCGTCGTCGTCGAGTAACACTTTCCTCGATGACACTTTGCCGATCGTCCTATTCAGCTGACGCTACAATGGAAGGGGAACGACGACGAAGCGCCGGGAATAGTTTGCAAACTATTGTTGCGATTTATAGCCGTCGCGGTTTGCCCGAGTACCGTACGAAAATGCTTGAGCGGGGAAAAGAAAAAGAAATGCGAAGCGTTCGTCGAATTTCGTAATCCATTGTATCTCGTTCGTACGTACGTTTCGTTGCTCGTCACTGAGATGAGAATTGAGTCGGAATCGTATTATCGATGGATTAAACTTCGAACGTTATTGCGAACAATAGAGTCGATTAGAATGACTAAGTACAGCAATTTCGACCGATTGCGCGTCGGAAAGCTCGAAGTCGTACGTATCAGTTGTGCAACTGGCGCGGTTTAGAAATATTACTTATGAGACGGGCACGCGGGAATCATCGTTACGATCGTTGAGTCTCGCGCGGGAACAATTAGTTTTTATCTACAGATCTCGGGAGTCGCGCTTCGATAATCGGGTTCGAGTAGCGAGGCGCTCGCTCGGTAGATCGTCAAATTAATTAAATCGGTATAATTATAGTTTCATCCTGTTATTTCGTTCCGCCGCTGTTTGTCTAAACGCGCGCAATCTTTACCGTTCGATCGACGACGCTTGCCCGACGCTCAATTATCTACTTATTGTACGTTTAGAAACGGGACACCGACGACAGTCTTTCTTCCGGTGCTATGACCAAAGGATTGAAAGGCAAACCACCGGCATTGCCGGACTCCGTGTCCCAGGGCCGTCAGAAGCTACAGATGATGACGCAAAGTATGTAGACGACAAAACTTCGTTTCTCCAAATCAAACAATCGGCAACGAACTCGGTTATAACGAAACTCTGATCGCAGGTTGTCCAACGCCGCCGAATCAACGAAGAAGGTTCTTCCTGAATCCTAAGGTGCTCAGAAGCTCGTTCGCTCCTCAAAGGTCGTCGCGACGCGGCGCCTCGTCACCGGAGGCAAACGTGAACGACAATCCCTCCGCGCTGTCCGGTAAGAAACGTCCCGTTTACGGTATAATTTGACACTCTAGCCAGGAGGAAAGTAGAATCGCTCAGACAAATGTTAGACAATAATCGTTGTAACGTGAACGCACACGCAGTTTGGATGGCTTCCTCCTGGGAGGGAAAATCAAGATGGCCCGGCGTAGTACTGGGAAAAATCAAGTCGTTGTGGAGCAGCAGTCAAGGGTCGGCCAACGATGGGCTTAACCAGCTCATCGACACCGCGAGCAAAATTCCAGGCAGGGTTATATACATGAAAATCGAGTGTGCGCTAAAAAAAAAAAAAGAAAAAAAAAAGAGAGAGCAAAGATTCGTGTGTCTTGTAATACGCACGGTGCTTGAAATTTTTGCGGGAAGGAATGGTAGTGAAGAGTGACGACGTCGGTACGCGGTGTCACTCGCACAAAAGCTTGTTTCTCTATGAGACCTCTCTCTCGGTGCTCACGTTAGCAGCATGTCGCACCACTTCAATTATTAATGATTGCGCGTGTCACGTTTGAAGCACTGACTTTGCGTTTCGGATGATTTATCGTATACCCTACGATCGGTAAATCGGAAAATGCAAGTAACGGTAGAACCTTTTGTAATCCGCAGTATCGCGTATATATAGGATTTACTTTGCAGAGCTAACACTTGGATTCGCGCGGACGCTTTTGACGTCTTCGAGTACTTTCTTCGCATTGATCCGTCAGTGGTATCGCGGCGGTAACGACGCTCACCCTGTTATTATTATCAACAAATTATGTACGAACCCGTTGATAGTAATAACACCTCCGTTCAACGTGTATACGGATGCGCGCACAATCATTATAAACTACTTCGCGTTCGTTTTCCAGATAATTTGACCTTATAACGCGGCGCGGAAACAAAAAAAAAAGCGACGCGAACGTTATAAATCGCGCGCGCCTTCGCTCATTCGCGACCAACCGCCTCTTAAGAGAACACGGTACCACTGACGGTTTAAATTTGTGTACCCCTGCATCGTGAGAGTGTGATTTTTGTACGATTTATCTACTAAATGCATCCTTTGGAACGAGTCCGATTCTCTCGAGTCAGCGTAATCATCGATCTTCTCGTTTGTCCAAACAGATGACGAGGGTGGCTGCGTCAAACCTTTATCGTCGAAAACGAGAAAGTCGTCGCAATCTGACCTGCACATGAGGCTTGGACTTCTGTTGGGGGCGAATCACGCGCGAGCGAATTCGAACGTGGACACCGCGGATCTACGTGGCGTCTCTCATCGTGCCGGCGGAAGTAGCGGGTGTCCGTCGAGGGTACCGATCCAAGGACACGACAGTTCGGCGGCATCGTTCAGCAGCCTGACGAGTTTCGAGACCCAAACCCTGGCCTCGACGAACACCAGCCCCGTTTCCACGTTGACGGGTACCTCGAGCGAGGCCGAGGCGGCGGTCGCACTGCGATGTCCCATCAAACCCAAGGTCAAGGCGAAGGGAAAAGGGAAATCCAGGGACTGCGATAGCGCCGGTAGCCTTGCCTCGATATCCACCTCGGTTTCCGCTTCCACGTCCATGTCCATGTCCATGTCGGTCTCCGTCTCCGGCTTATCGAACGGTAGCTCTAGCCCGTTAACTCCTAGAAGACATTCCGTCAATGCCTCGCAACCGGGTCAAGCCGACGAACTTGGACAGTTCAAGAATCGACGATCGTGCGCGAGAAGATCGGCGAGGACCGGCAACGTCAAGGGTACCGTGGACGCTAAATGTAATTCTCTTGCAATTGGATTTATCTTACTTTGCGAATTTAATTCGAACGCCTCTTTTGAACATTGTAATCGTTTGTTTAGTGCGCTTCATGCAACACCACGCCACGCAGCTGACCCTTAAACCCCTGTTCTTCGAAGTACCTCTTCTGGAGATCGATCCTCTGTTCACCGGTCGTCAATGGCTGTTGCAAGAATTGGAATCCGTGGTGAACGGTTCCAGTCCGGGTATGCTGATATCCGGTTCACCCGGTACAGGAAAGACCGCCCTCGTTCTGCAATTAGTGGAGCACAGTTGTTTCGGTAGACGAAGGGAACAACGGCTGCCCACCGATATCAACGACGAAACGATTGAGAAGGAGAGAACGAGCAACGCGTCAGCGTTGAATGCTGGCATTCGAAATACGAACGAAAAGGTGTGCACAAATCCCGATACACCTTGTTTCATTCTACCTCAGTTTAATATCCATCGCTAGTCAAATATCCAGCTCGGTAACTGCGAACTTAAATCGCATCTACAAAGGAAATTCACGAATAAGAGAATTTTTTTTGAAAATATTTCAGATTCGAGAATTGGCGTCTCACGTGGTGGCGTATCATTTCTGTCAAGCCGACAACAACAGTACCTGCCTGGTACCCGATCTCATACACTCGCTGGCAGCTCAGCTTTGTCAAGCTCCTCAACTCATATCTTACAGAGAGTACCTCCTCTCGGAACCTCACATTCAAGGATCATTATCGCAGAGGGAATGCACCGTGGATCCAGATCTCGCTCTCTCGAGAGGCATTATCGAGCCGCTGTCTACTTTAAAAAAGACAAACAGACTGCCAGAGACTAATATGGTACGTTACTCTTCAACCTCGACAACCTCGAGCTTACCGTGCAAAAGACGATTAGTATTTACAGTACCCTCCCTCCACAGGTGATACTGATCGATGCCGTTTGCGAGGCCGAATATCATCGACCGGACAGAGGCGACACGATAGCGTCTTTCTTAACGAGGCACGCGCCCAATTTTCCCAGCTGGCTTAAGATCGTCTGTACGGTCAGAACCCAGTTACTGGAGTGCGGCAAACAGTTGCCCTACACGAGGATCTCGTTGGACAGGACCGCGAACGACACCGCCGGCAGTAACGTTACGAGGGATCTGTCCGATTACATCGGTTACAGGCTCGCGCAGAGCCCGACGATTCAGACGAACGTAACCGCGTCGATAAACGGGAAGGCGGAATCGTCGTGCAGCGCGAATCAGACAAGATTCGCCTCGCATCTGCTCGCACTAGCCAGGGGCAGCTTTCTCTTCGCCAAGTTAACGCTCGATCTTATCGAGAGTGGACACTTAGTAGCTAAATCTGCGAGCTACAAGGTAAGCGGACAATCGTATCGTGGTGGAATCTCACTTTCACGGTGGATTCTCGGGTGATGATTAAGATGTGCACGACGATGCTTCTCCGAATGCTTCTACCGTCGATTCGTATTAACGGCAAGACTTAAAATTGCGTTTCAGGTACTGCCGGTGTCGCTGGCGCAAATCTTTCAGCTGCACTTTAACTTAAGATTCCCCACCGCCACGTCGTTCGACAGAGTTCAACCGTTATTGGGCGTTTGTCTGGCGGCCTTATATCCCCTCACCCTGCCCGAGATCTTCTATTCCGTGAATTCTCTGAACACCGACCATTTCGTTTCATGGGAAGATTTTCTGCAGAGATTCAAGGTAAGCTCGCCGTGGATTTCGCGTCTCCTGCCTCGAACGCCGATAGATCGGATTGTCTTTTGTAATCGATCTGTATCATTGTTCTTTAACGCTGCCGACGAGCAGATCGCGTAAGTCACACAACACGTGAATTATAAATCGGTGGATTCGAATGATCTCGAACGATAGTTTCTGTCGCAACGACGATCCGCCCATTCAATGTAACAGAAAGCGTAACGTGTCGTTATCAGATGCTCTCTGGATTTCTTGTGAAACGTCTGGACAACACGTACATGTTCTTCCATCCGTCGTTCAGGGAGTGGTTGATGAGAAGGGATGAGGGAGAATCGACAAAGTTCCTCTGCGACCTGAGGCTCGGTCACGCTGCCATTGCGTACAGATTGTCACGCCTTCAGGCACCGTTAGACGGCGATAAGGCCTTGGAACTGGGTCATCACATATTAAAGGCACACGTTTACAGAGGCGTAGCGCCCTGTTGGCCATCTCGCGACTTGCAGGTATTACCCCTCGCCCCTCGTTTTATCGCAAAAACGACTTTTGCCCCGCTGACGCGCTCTTTGCACAATAACACGAATATATCTTCGACAGGCTATTTGGCTGGCATCCTCGACGGAATGCGTTTCATCGGCGTTGTGCACGCTACGAAATATCTACAGTCCGAACGTCAAGGTATCGAGGCTGCTTTTGCTGGCAGGAGCATCCCCGAACCACATCACCGAGTATTTAGGTAGCGCGCCGGCTCTTTGTATGTACGCGCACGAGGGATCCGTCGAGATGGTGTCACTTTTGCTGGAATTCGGCGCTGACGTTGAATTGACCAACAGTCAAGGTTACACTGCCCTGTCGTTGGCGGCCGCTCGGGGCCATTGCGACGTCGTCAGAAGGTGAGGAGGCTCGTTACGAATGTCGAACTACCAAAGCTGCGCGACTATTAACGTTGTTCCAAATAACAAATTATATATTTTCATCTTTGTCTGTGTCGTACGCAACACTTTAATAAAACGGAATGTGACGTAAACCGGGTTTGACCGAACTTGGTACGATTAGTGTTAAAATATACATTACCTGTTTCTAAATAAAAGAAACTACGCTTTTTAACTATCAAATCAGCTATTACCTTTATTTTATATTAGGAAATATAAGTTGTTTTAAAGACCGATCACGATGGGAATAGATATACACGAAGTCTCGAATAGCACGAATAGCGCTAATAAATATGACAAGTATCGTGACTGAATCGACAACGTTAAATTTAGGTTGGCAGCAGCTGGAGCGTCCTTGGGACACACGGATATGGCCGGGCAGTGTCCTTTGGTCCACGCAGCGAGGCACGGCAGACTATCGGTAGTCGGCTATCTCCTCGCCTGCGACTGGATCTTCCCGCTGAGCGACAGCGAAACCGATAACGCGTCGTCGGAAGTGAGCAGGGAGGAAGCAGCCCAGCAAGCCGTCGTTTCCGCCGCCGCTCAAGGCCACGAGTCCATCGTCGAGTACCTCCTGGACATGGCCGAGGTGATCGTCGATCGTCCCGACACGTTGATAGGAGAGACAGCTCTGACGATCGCCGCGGCGAACGGTTCGACCGCGACGGTTTCAGCGTTGTTGGCACGCGGTGCTAATCCGACGGCCGGTAACGCTAAAGGGCTCTCCCCTCTGATGCTCGCCGCGAGGGAAGGACACTGGGGTACAGCCGAGAGACTTTTGCAAGGTGCGTAAACTCGTAGCGACGCGCGATGAAATTTAATTGATTCTTGTATTTGTCCACGAGATATTTGATTATTAAACGAAATTGTGTTGGTATAGGAACCTTGTCCAGTAGCACCGATACCATTTTGGACGATGCAGTCTCGCTGTTGGATCAACGCGATCCTGCCGGGCGTACCGCGTTGATGTTAGCCGCCTCCGAAGGTCACACGAATTTGATCGAATTGTTCCTCGACAAAGGATCCATATTGGAGAGCAGGGACAAAGAGGGATTGAGTGCTCTCTGTTGGGCTTGCGTGAGAGGCAGATTAACCGCTGTCCAGAATCTTATCGAACACGGTGCGAATGTTAACACCAGCGATAATACCGGTAGAACCCCTCTGGATTTAGCTGCATTCCAGGTAATTACATCGTAGTTCGCGTTTCAGTTGATCGCTCGAGCTGGATAAATTCGACGGTTTAACTTAAACTGGTATAATTGTTCAGGGTAATCCGAAGCTCGTGCAACTGCTGCTCGAGAAAGGCGCAGCGGTCGAGCACGTCGATCTCCATGGAATGCGACCTTTGGATCGAGCTATCGGGTGTCGAAACATACCGGTGGTTCAATGTTTCCTACGTCGCGGAGCGAAACTGGGTCCCGCGACCTGGGCAATGGCTGCCGGGAAACCGGACGTACTCCTGATTCTTCTGAACAAGCTACTCGAGGACGGGAACGTGCTTTATCGGAAGAGCAGACTGAAGGAAGCTTCGCATAGATACGCTTACGCTCTTAGAAAATTCCCAGCTTCGCCCGAAGAGGACTGTCAGGGCCAGGAACAAAGTCATATGATGGTGCAGCTACAGACGTTCGCGCAACTTCGGCTGAATTTCTTGCTCAATCTGAGCCGATGCAAGCGCAAGATGAATGTAAGGATTTTTATTACTCGACAGTCGGCTCGGGTCGCCTTATTTAACTTTCCGTTAACCGTAACTTTAAAGTGACGCCATGATTTTTCTTTTTTTTAAATTTGAAACGTATCGGTCGTTATTATTAACCCCTTGACGTACCTTGACGAGTCTCCCTCGTGATGTAATTTTGTACCAAACATGAATATCACGGGTCAGACTCGTGGAATAATTGTCACCGGTATTTACATTTCGGCTCGTATGGCCCGAATTTCGTCGAGCTAATTGGTACGACAACGGGTTCATATAATGTATTCTCAATTAACCTCAACGAGGACTTCTTTTGAAGAGGCATAAATTTACGGTGCGCACCTCTGTTCCACAGGAATGCGCGGAAGCAATCGAACTCGCCGACGAAGCTCTGAAGGTTCGTCCGGTATCGTACGAAGCTTTCTACGCGAGGGCCAAAGCTCGCGTCGACTCGGGTCTCCTCGAGGATGCTTTAAGCGACGTACAAGAAGCCCTGCAGATAGCGCCGCCGCAAAATCGACAGGATCGACGAGTACTCGTCGCTCTGAGGGAAGAGATTGTCTCGCGATTGGACGGAGTAGGGACCAGTAAGGGATCCGGCGACACCATTGCCAGATCTCGTCTTCGAGCATCGGTCGACACTCTCACCGAGTTGTAACGTTGTTTTTATTAAAAGACTTGGTTAATTTAAGACACCGCCGGATCGTCGAGTTTGCGATACCGGTATATTAAGTTATTGTTTATCGATTAAGCGCGCTCGCTTTAGAATTCTTCGAGATTCTTGCGGAGAGCGTTATTCGAGTTCGCCGTCGAGAATTAGCTTTTGACATTTGATAGCCGATTATTTAAAATATTTAAGAGTTACGGCACGATCCGCGCGGGAAAATTCATTTCGCTTGCGGATCTGCTCTTAACGCTTATTTAATAACGTAAGTTATGCGTACTCGAAAATTCCTTTCCTTGCACCTTATATCCGCACTATTCTCGACTCGAAAGGCGAGAGTTGACGTTTCCTGCAATTGATTGCACGATCATATGTTTTGTAAGATTTTGAATTCGATTCCGAATCGAATATAGAGTTTAATATATATACATACATTATATATATATTTGTATTATATACGCGTATGAAAATTGGCTTTAGCATCGTTGTAATTTAAAAAAAAAAAATTATTTAATTGTTTATTTTTCAGTATTTTCGTTAATATCAACATCGCGAACCATCGCTTGCACGTCCACTCATAAATACGTAAAAGAAAAAAAAACTGGACAAACGTGGAGTCGCGTAACGACGCATTTTCCACGCAAACCCTTTTGATTCCAGCGTGGAAAATGTGCGTTAAGACGATGAACCGTCTCTCTGCGCGTGAAACGTGAAACGATACACGCGATGATCTCGCTGAATTATTTATAATGCATTTGCTTGCCAAGCATTTACAATATACCTATTCCTACACACGTCAAATCGTGAAGAGCGTCACGATTTTAATCGAAATCGATTGCTGGTTATGCCTATGATTCCGTGCGACCAACGTATCCGACAATTTTATAACTGAAGCCCCCATCGAAGTACGAGGGCTTCTTTTCGATAGCTACGATGTTATTGACCCTGCCTTGGAGAACAGAGGTCTGAAATAAACGAACTTTTTTGTCGAGACCATCGTTTCTTCATTCTCGCGTTTGCATGAACTCTTTCAAAGTATATAAGATATATCTGACCTACGATCCGTAACCAGATTTCTGAAGACGAACCTAGAATTATGTATATCGGAGCAAGATTTGATATTCTATCCAACAAAACAGTGGCAAATATTCAAAATCACGACTTTGGATCCCTTGGTACAAAAACCGTGTAATCATGGAGAAGACGCGGTAAAGCGAATACATAGGGCGTGATTAACTTTCGCTTTATTGTTCCAAATTTTCGTCAATTTAATACGGCTACAGAAGAACCGACAGAGGTACGTTGTCCCTCAAAATAATACATTGAATAAGTGAATTCTTAAAGTGCGCATCATAGATAAAGTACAGAGAGTGAATCGTACAGTTCTTGTCCCTTGTGCATCACGCGGATGTCTTTCTACGAATGGAAATTTAGTATCAATTTACGAATTTTGGTCTCACGGATCCACTGCCGACGCGACAGTAATTAAGATTACGTTTAAGTACACTTCATTAATTTACGTATTATGCTCATCCCGTAAGAACGATTACGCTCGAAATGATGATCGCGTAAAAGCGTAAAATCGTAGTTCCTGTATAAACCGTAATATCCGTAACTGTACATTTCCTCGTTGAAAAATAATTTCGCAACGCGATCGCCGGAAGGCGTATCGTGCGAATCGTTGGAATAAAAAATTATTACACTTTTGAGTACAAGAAGATACAGGTATCGACGTATTACCGGCCATTATCCGTAATGTATATTATTTATGCATCGAAAATAGCATTTATAGCTGCTCATACAGCATCGACTGCGGCGAGAATTTAATTTCGTTAAAAGAGCGGGAAGAAGAAAGTTACGTTGCTGAAATCTGCGTGGAAAAAGAAATGATCGATGCTCGCTGTAAACCAGGAGTGGTGTATCGCAAACTCGTTATTACGGGTTTAATAGTAATGGTATTATTAGTCCGTTCGCGGTGCAAAGCTGGCACGCTAGAGATCTATCATTCACGATGTAGAATCGCGTTTAATCCTCGCACGCGATACGGTTGAACGTACCGCACGATCTTTTAAGCGACAATCGCGATTTCCGTGTCCCTACTTCGGGATATATTCCACGTTTTATCGCGAAACGGCACGATCGAACGATTTATCATTGACAAAGGCGCCCGGCGAAGTATCTGCACAGCGTTATAAAGTAAATATCGATGAGACCACGCGAAGAAGAAAATGTTCAACGCCCTGCTATCTAACGTTCACATCGACGAGTATTATCCAAATCGAACGAACTATACTAATAAATATAAATGAAATCGCGTCTCACGCGAATCACGGTCGTAAACCATTTATGTGCGAACGACAGATGCAACAAGTGTGTCCTTTTGTCTCGTTAAAACTGCAACGCGCTTGAAATCGATTATCCAACGAAGGCTTTCCCACGCTATACCGCCTTTATTATCAAAGACACTCTTTGATTGACGCCAGTCGCAGAAACGAAACAGTGCCTAAAGCGAATGACGAGGATTGCAACGAACTCAATAACGTAATACTAATCGTGCGTGTTATTCCGTTGTAAATAAACGCGCAAATAATGTACCAAGCACTGAAAAAAAAAATGTTCATTCCAAATCGATGACCCGCATCCTGGACTGGTTCGCTAAGTCAGTTGTTAATGAAATACATTCTCGCGCAGTCCTCCCCGTCTCACCCTAACTATTGTCAAGGTCATCGTAGTCGCTCCAAAGGAATCCATTCGAAACGTTCGTTAGCGTTCGCGCTCGTCGCGTCCACGAGCAGGGTCGATCGTTTCAGCGATGGGTCCTTTCTAAAACCACGGAGACAAGCTGAGGCGAAAGGTGTCCGTTAAATAACGCAATCGAGACGGGGTAAGAATTGCGACGACACGGCAAGGCGTTTTTTGTGTACGATGCGTGGACGGGACAACGGAGTGTCAAGGAAATCACATGAGTGATTTCGTGCCCTACTTGTTGTAGGTGTCTTTGTTTTGATAACCCTGAACGTAGCCGGACTGATCGGGTAAGTCTTTTCGTCCTGCGATTCCTTTGCCCTTTCCGGTTTCGTCGAAACGCTGTTTGTGGGAGCCGGTGTACTTGGTGACGTCCGTCAGTCTGTCCACCGCTGAGGCCGCTTTTCCTGCCTGGAAATCGTGTTTGGTTTTATTGGAGCATCGGTGAAATATAAGGAAACTGAATGTTTATTTTTTTCATTTTTTGCGATGATACGATTGATGGATGCGAGGAAAGATATCCCAGGTTGTCTACATAAAATTCTAAACGACACATCAACGCGAGATTTATTGAGTCAAAACGAGAGAACATAACTCTTAACTGTGGATAACGCGACAAGCAAGGACGCGAACACGGTCCAAGAATTTTTATCAGATTCGTGTTGGCGGACAGTTTCCTAGTTTACGCGTTATAAGTTATAACGTGCAACCAGTTTAGGCGAACGTTTCGCGCGGACTAATTTGTAAACTAATCGTCCACGGGAATGTGCGAGGGTATATTGGTTCATTTTTGTACAATGCAAAAGTTCACCGTGGTACGGAATTTATCGGAAATTGTATTGCCGTCCGATACGGCAATTATTTATTCCGATACGGAACAATTTTGCGTTCGTTAATTCGCTTCAAAATGGGAACGGAAAATTAATTATTCCCGATGCAGATGAGATATTTACCGATGATGAGAGGGTCACCCCTGGTGGCCCACAGTTCGCCATTTTCTTCTTCATTTCCGCCAGATCAATCTTTTTGTTTTTAGCGAGTTCCTCCAAAAATGTCTTATACTGTTCGACGCCCAGCTTCATAGATCTGCGAATCGATAAAATGATATAACATCGCGCCTCCCTTCTCTTAATTAATAATGTTTATCGGTTAACAATTTCCGCGTACTTGTGCTTCTTAAAATAGATCCCCGTGTCCGTGGTAGTGACTTTCTTGCCGTCGATCACTTTCGCCTGTTTCATCCATTTGTCGCTCTGACTCAGAGTGATCAATTTCCCGTCGCTCTTCGGGTCACCGAATTTCGAGAATGCTTTGAAGCTCGCCAAAAAGCTGCCAGGCTGCGTGGCGCCGGGACTGCTCGGCGTCGAGTTCCCGGTGCCGTCCTCGATCTTCAGATTTGCGACATCGTTCGATAACGGCGCCGCCTCCTCCTTGTTGGCGTCGTTTTTCTCCGTCTCGATGTCAGTCTTCTCCGCCTGCATTGTTTTGCCTGCAGTTTCAATGACATTTTACGCGCGGATTACGTGTCGGTCGGAGGAATTAAAAACTGATGCATCCTTAAAAACTGATGCATTCTGTAACGAATCCGTGACGTTTTGATGTTACTTCAAAGAATGTTCGTATACATTAGATCAATAACACGTGTTCTCCTTACTCTCGCAGTTTTCTTTCTCATGATAAAAGGATCGATCAAGAATTTCTTTATTACGGCGAATATCTCCTTGGAGCAAAAACGTTAAGAACTTATTAGCTCGCGTAATAATATTCGAAGCCGATGTATAAAGTTACAACAGCGACGTTGCATCGGTTAAGTGAAATGTATATTTACAATGTCGCCGGCAGACACGTCGTCGACGCTGTCGATGTCAACTAACGCAAGCTATCGATTTACCATAATTACCGTGGGCGTACCGTGAGATCGACACTCACGTTTTAATGACAAATCGAGGGTCGGTACCTGTTCTTTAATCGACGTTAATTATGCCGTTACGCAAGTTTATTGCAACAGGTGCACATGTTTTATTTAAGTAGCATTATGGTAATACTGAACTTCATCCACGTAAGTTGACATAAATCTCTGCGATTCCGTATAATCTTCTACTTTGCGTAACAATTTGCAACCACCGATTTGATCCTAATTTTTCTATCGCCATAATATCCGTCACGGCGCGTTAACTCTCGAACACCGGCCGATGCCTCGAGGCAACAAATCGAGTTTATTATCAAGAGCAGAAAAATTCCGCCCATCCTAAACTCTGAGCGTAACATTAAAACAAACGTGCTTGACGTTGCAACGAGGAGCGCAGTAGAAGATGCGTGAAAATTAAATTTGTTACAATTCAATTTGTACTCCTGCAACTAACCTTCCAATATCACATTTCAAATAGAATCAGACGACTATTTACGATTGTCCCGAAAGTGTAATTTTTACGTGCGAAAGCGAGGGTTAACGCATTCGCAATTCTCACTGTCATATCATTTGTGAAATCGAGCCATACATTGTAGCGGTACTATATCGCGTAAGTACATCATAATCTAATCGCTGCAATCATTTGTTTGTCGCTTACCCAAGGACAAGCGAGTACTCTACACCGTGACTTTCTGCCCGTAAATATTCTAACGTCGCGACGGCAGAACGAGTCTCGCTGAGAATCAACGATTCTATGGACACGAATGCGAGGTAGAGGCACATTTTACGTCTATACTCGACATGCCCCGAGGGTACCGTATTATCTTACGCGCGGTGACACTGAAATCGTGTGCATGAGCGCAAGTGCGTCGGTGCGCTGACACGCGTGCCACGTTCACGCTAATTTAACGTTGACGGTGAATCGTGAAAACAAGTGAGATTCGTTTGACGTGGTGACAGTCCACCGCATTCGGGAAGGCTACCCGGTTATTTCATGCCTATAAATAGAGATTACGACGGTTGCGAGATAACGTAATTAGCGAGCAACGGGAAGCGGGGATGGTCGATTAAGTAATAGCGCACGATCAGGTGTCGAACGATGGGTCGCGAGTATGCGGTCATCATCCGTCTATTTCATTTTCGGCGCCGTTGATTAGACATTTCCTTCGATTTATTTTTACTAACCCCGTTTGCGGAAATCAATTTTAAAACCTACTGGCGCGGCTTTATTCGATTGCGAATACAATTAGAAGTGTGTTTGAAGAAATTTGGAAAATTATGAGACGCGATATAATAAAATTATCAAAAATTATGTTTGCTTATTTTAATTTAAACGGCGTCGACTAAACATTTGTTTAGGCTCGGAGTAGCGTTTTCCGGCATTGCGTCTAAATTAAACACTCGTATGTGCAAATCTTTTAGAAATTCCCAAACTCAAAGCAATAAAAGTATAAAAATAGTGATTACTCTCCAAAGTAACGAAAGTCCGAAATTGTCATTCTCCGACTAAACGGCTCCAAAACCACGCGAAAGGGAAATGCGAAACCTCGATCTTTCAGCCACTAATCGCGAGAAATCGGAGCAAACGAAAATACCGATACGTAGTCTCGAAGAGTTAAACTAGACGTTTCGCGAAACCGATCGAAATCTATTTTCATTTTCGGCGTAACGAGCACGTAGAGGCAATTACCACTGAACGCTCGGATATCGTGCGAGAAAATGTACGGTGCTTGAAATCCGTGCGGCGCACGGCAAATATGGGCCGTCCTTTGTATACAAGTTGAAAAGCTGTTGAACGCGCGTTTCAGGAAGGAATCTGTAGCGCAGAGCGCATGTGTTATATCGATCTTCTCGGCCAGGGTTGCACTCAGTCACCCTCCCAGTTATATCTTTGAAAACCGTGTTTCACTGCTGGCTGCAGCCGAAATGAGCCCCACAGGGGGTTGTTCCGAATAATCGGCTCGCATCACGGTAAACGTCGCTGCCCGAATCATCGTTCGACAAAGTGTGTTTTATGAAGCTCACCCCCCTTAACGTGCAGCCGTATACTTTCTCATCTCCGACGGCACTGATATTTCAGGACACGAATTGTAGATACAAGATCTGTGTCGTTCATCTTAATAATCTGATAAAGTCAGAAGCGAACAGTAGAAAAACGTAGGTAGTGTCAATGTTGGCTCGAGCGACGAGGCATTTGTAATCGCGACCGAACGAAGAATAAATAACTGACGCGAGATAAAAGCAGTTTTTTACAATTTATCGCGGTTTATCTTCGACCTACATTTTAATGAAATTTAGCCTGCTTTTGTGAAAATTCTTGGCAAGGGACATTCGCGCGTGACTACATCGTTATATTTGATAACAGGTAGCGCGTGTAATCTTCGTTAAAATAGCGCTGTTATTTCTTATCTCTCACCGGTGAGATATAAGCATTCGGGGTGCGTCGATTGATATATTGCGTCTATTCGTCGATTCTGGAGAAGCTTCGATTTTTGCCTGTGCGGTTATCTGAAATGACGGCATAGCTCCAACTTTATTTGAATATTACGTCAACGCGCTACGAACTTCGAAATAGCTTCCGTTACGTAGAAGTACGTGACGCCGAATCACGCGTTTAAAAGATACGCCGAAATTGAGCGGCATATAAACTTTTCGACTAGACGCCTCGTAAGGATATATAAAAACATAAATAATGAATTGCACAATCACTCCGGTCGTATCGCAAAATTTCGCTCAGACAAGTAATATCCACCTATGTTAACGATTCAAGATGTTCGTTATAATTAACGGTTTTTAAGATGCAAAACCTGAATTCTTCTCGTCACTGATAACTAGTCTAACGAACGAAACGTCGAATTCATTCTATACAAATATAATCTTCTCGGTACGAATCTTCACCTTTTAATTGTTCAACACTAGAATTCCTTGCTCCTTTGCACAACGCTTGTCACAATAATATCGATAGTCCAATTGGCGAGCGTGAATGTTAAACTACGTTCAATATATTTTGAGCACGGTCATTACCGCGATTCCAGCCTGGATGAGGCTGGGAACGAGACTGAACTTCCTCCACCACCACCACCACCACCACCGACATCATCCCCACCCACGCCAGCAACACCTTTAGCTATACCCCTGATTCTAGCTATCACCTACTTTCGTCCTATGCAGAGAAATCATTATTAATATAATCGCTCGTTTCAATTGTCATCAACGATTGGCATTTATATGCGTTAAAGCGATTATAAATCGATTGTATTGTCAGTTAACGAGTAGCCACGGGGAAAGATAAATCTCGCAGCACGTTCAAATCTTCCGAAAGTTCGACGTGAGTTTTAAGAATCGTAATTGCGCCATGGGAAACTAACGTTTCCAGCGGCGTCGGCGAACGTAGGGAAAACACCAATATAATAAAAGCTCGCGCGCATATAAACTGAATCGACTTGTCAAAACATCCTTGACCCAATTTCTGTGCCTGTTAAAAGTGGGTTTAAAGTTGAGTTTTAGCGCTTAAGTGGTATGACTCAACGGTCTGTCGTACGAGACAAAGTAGTAAGGGACTGTTTATGCAGACTGAGTTTAGCGATAAAGCTGCCGATAGTGTCTAGGCTGATCCGATCACGAATGTACAGTATTTTGGGACAAGTGGAGATTTGGGAACGAAAATAAATGAAGCAGAGATGAATAACGTTATGATATAAAGATAGCGAAAAATGTACATTGAACACGAACGAATAGAGGGGCAATGTATTAACACAGAAGTTTAATTCGTGCGCAGGTATCGTGATGTCTGCTATTGCAATTGATCATGAAACATCGATCATTGTTATTCTATTGTCGTTTAATGCCGGAGAACTTGTTGCATGATACATGCAAACGCAAGTGTTTGTGGCGCGCTTGCATAATGGCATAAGATACGCAGTTTAAAGCGGGTATGCGCTTAGAATCATTATTGAAAGTCCCCGGCGAGTATTTCCCCATTTTAATTAAATTTTACGGAGCGCAGGGTGTTAATAAATGATAATAAAATCATTAAATCGAATGTGCGAAATAATAAAATCGAGTGTATGAAAGAAACAAATTAAATGAACACGGTAAAGAAGGATCAATAAAACATGGAGCACCCTCGACAATGCAGCGCCTGAACATCAATGCCATCTCCCAGTATCGTGTGAAACCTAATAAAGGAGTCGAATAAATTGTATCCGTATAATATTAATAGGAAATATACCTTAGGAAAGGCTTTATAATTTATACTTTCCTTATAAGTGAATTTATTTTTACTTCTATACATACATATTCTTTTTTTTGAGTTAATTGTCGAGCACAATTTTTAATCATTCCTTTTATACCGTTCTCATGTTAAAGCAACTTTACCAAACATAACAGTAACTTCACATTGATTGGATCAGTCCAGTGCGCGTTTTAAATCGCTGTTGCCATAAATCTGTACAATGTGGACCACCTGAAAAACCTTAAGGTGGATATACACGTATCTGCAAGCGTGTCGATCACGCAGACGCAATCGTTTTGTACAAATATGCATAATTTCCCCTTGACGCCACACGGCACAAGCATGCTGGAACATTAAAATCGACAGAAATTAAGAACGTCGTGTTTCGTAGTTGCCGTGATGATAAAACAAGTCGGTTTTCGGCCATACACTTGGTTTTGGTACGACGCGGTTCATCGCATCGATGAAAACCGGCGAATTTCATCGTAGTGTATGGGTGGCTATACGTATCAGTATAAACATTGTTGCTTTTATTTTCCACACCGATTTTGCAGTTCTCATGGCGCGATTCAACGACTTGGAAACCGAGCGTTTAATATGCGAACTCAAAGTTAGAAGACATATGTGGCACCCACAAGACAAGCTGTACAAGAATCACGAGTTCCGAGCGGAAAGTTGGGATGTAATTACACGAAATGTTGTAGACGGGTATAAATTTTTAAGTGAAAAAGGAAAGAAAAGAGTTGGTTAGTATCTTGTTTAACAATGTATTGCATAGATAGAATGTAATAAGTATTTTGTGTACCAAAAGATCAGTTTGATAAAACAAAATGTTAAATAAATAAAGTGTGATAATGTTCGCAAGTTTAATTAATTTCGATGTAAGTTTAAATTCTGTTCATACCCATTATAATAGTACAAGTAAAAGAGTCATTTGGTCTTGCCATTTTAATATCCTATTATCATTTTCAAAGTACTGTGCGATAATATCTCTTATAGTTTTCCCTGTATCCAGTTTTACAATTTCATACTTTCCATGTTACTTTTCCAACTCATTTATTGATAACGATCTATGAAAATTGAGTCGATCCTATGTAAACCAAATTATACAAAGCAAGAGCAGCTTCAATTATTTTTGTTGGGAGCTCTACGCTTTTGTTCTTAAAGCGACATATAATTTGCACTCTGTGTGATGCATAATTTTATTTTTAGTTGTACAACTAAAACATTATTGGAAAGGACTAAGAGATAAGAAAATAAAAGCAATTGCTTTTAACAAAAAAGCCAAACCTGGGGAACCATTGAAAAGGAGTCCTTACAACGAGCAACTTGAATTTTTACAATCCATATACAGGTATAGGTATTAATGTACTTCATAATCTATGAACGGGTATTAATGTACTCTATAATTTGTAATGTCACCTACTTGACTGTATGGATTATTGTTTCTCAGAACCGAAATAAAATCAGAGGTGGACAGAAATATACAAAGTGAACCGGTCGTTAATACTTTTGCAAATGAAGAAATTGAAACAATGTTTGAGGAATTTAAGGAGGAAGTACAGGGTGACAGTGATAATACTCCAGAAGCATGGAAAGAGATAAAAAATAATGAGGTTCCAAAAAAGCACATATTAAATGACCCTCAGGAGAGTTCATTGGCATTTTCAAAAGAAGACGAAGACCGATTATTTTTAGAGTCACTGTTACCAACTTTGCGTCAGTTTGACACAGATCAAAAATTAATATTTCGCTCTCGTGTACTCGATATAATGATCTACGTTAAAAACTCTCAATCAGCTCTGCATTGAAGTTTAACCCAGGAAAACCAGCCGGTATTGTGAGGAACAAATCGAAAACAATGTATCAACATGCCATAAACATGTGTTGGTGTGAGCGCAAGGATGTAGCGCACCGTACCTTAAGTACAACTGAACCGAGTATTAAACATTTTTTTGTGACTGCTGTTTTCTTGTAAACATTTCTGTCAAGTTATTATATCTAATTGTATCTTACCTTGAAACTTCGTTTCGATGTATACTGTTGATGAAGCAGACCATTATTTAACAGATAGTCACGTCAACAACTACATCACAAGCACCAAAACTTACAAATTATGAATACTTACTTACAGTATTTCTGTTATTCTATTTTAGTTAGCCGTTTACGAAAGTGGAGTTTCAAATTCCGCGCATTTGTGATTGGTACCACTGAATCTTCGGAACAACTTTGCAAAAAGTGTGGATAGCTAGTCATTTGCGTTCTGCATGTATGTTGAATATACTCCAACTGAACACATTATAAACATCATGTTAGCTCGTTTTGCTGTGATTTTGCATCAAGTGTAATTTAGATATTTAGTCCCACTAAAATCCCATAAATGAGTTATCTGTACGGAGAGGATGGAAATGTTTTTCTAACCTAAAACATCGTGTACTGTGTCGCCCCCTGGAAGTAATCAGGATTGTGTTTTGAGTTAGAAGTGCTAGGTTCATTGAAAGTTAACTTTGTTTTCATGAGATTTGATACGTAAAACAGATGTAAACTACGTATAAGCTTGTCAAAAAAGTTATAATCTGACGCTAACTTGTCATACGCAACGAAGGTAATTATACGATCACCGGGTAGTAGCAATTACCATTTCTGTCCAATAAGTACAGTAACAGTATTTCTGTTATTCTATTTACAATACCGGCGGAGTTATAAGTGGTGGACGTTCACTAGCAAATGATCAAAACCATTGTTTATAATCGTGTTTTTAAACGTTATAGTAATATACATAGCAATTTTAATCTGCTTTTCCAGATACGTTCATCGCATCTCTTGAAGTACCAAAGTATCTGAATCTTTTTCAACGTTATTACACGTTTTACCTGATATGGAAGATGAACAACGTGCAAAGAAGCAAAAATCAGAAAACGTGGCAGTCATAAAAGAAGGGCAAGCAGAAATTTTGGTCACTTCTGAAAATGTATTCTATAATCCAGTTCAAGAATTTAACAGGGATCTTAGTACAGCGGTATTAACGATTTTTGCCCGGGAAAAAAATAATCAGGTTCCAAAGAGAAATATTAAACAGGAGACAAACGACGATGTACTGGTTACCAATGATTTAAATGGTTTAAACAATCAAGCTGGAATTACAGTGTTGGAAGCGTTATCTGCCACTGGTCTTCGGAGCATACGTTATGCTAAGGAAGTACAAGGCATCAAGCAAATCGTGGCCAATGATATTTCCGCGAAAGCAGTGGAAAGTATAAAAAGAAATGTGAAGCATAATTGTGTGGAACATTTGATAACTCCCAGTCAAGATGATGGGGTAATGGTCATGTATCAACACAGAAGAGACCGATTCGACGTTGTAGATTTAGATCCATACGGTTGTCCCACGACATTCTTGGATGCAGGCGTTCAATGCGTATCGGAAAATGGTTTGTTAATGGTCACAGCTACCGATATGGCTGTGTTGGCTGGCAATTCTCCTGAAACTTGTTACCTCAAATACGGAGCGATTCCGGTGAAATCTAAGGCTTGCCACGAAATAGCATTAAGAATCTTGTTACAAAATATCGCATCGCATGCAGCGCGTTATGGACGTTACATAGTACCCATACTCTCCATAAGCGCTGATTTTTATATAAGAGTATTTGTCAAAATTTTTTCGAGCCCGATTAAATGCAAAGACAATGCCAACAAAATAGGAATGCTGTATCAGTGTACAGGGTGTGAGACATTTAATACCCAAACCCTGTGTACAAAGAAACCCACTGGCTCGTACAAATTATCGCATGCTCCATGCGTAGATCAACTTTGCAAGCATTGTCGACACAAGCAGCATGTCGCAGGACCTATCTGGTTGGATCCCCTGCACGATCAAGCATTTGTCTCGCAACTTTTGTGTAATTTAGATAACATGAATCTGGGAACCTCGAAGAGGATACAGGGTGTACTGAGCGTTGTTCACGAAGAGTTGGACGTACCTTTGTATTATACTCTCGATCGTATAATGTCCATTGTTAGATGTCATACGCCCTCAATGCTGATGTTCAGATCGGCGTTATTAAACGCGGGATATAAAGTATCCTATTCCCATGCGAATAAAGTATCGATAAAGACAGACGCGCCGAACGAAGTTATATGGGACATCGTACGAGCGTGGGAAAAAGAGCATCCGATAAAACGGAATAAATTAGCGAATGACAGTCCGGCGTTAAATATCTTGGGTACACCGTCAACGGTGAACGTTTCTTTTGACATTCATCCACATGCTAATCCTGTGTCTAGGCAGAAACACTTGTCCCGGTTTCAACAAAATCCTACTGTCAATTGGGGACCAGGTACACGTTCGAGGACGATAATAGATTTGGAGACCGGGCTGAGAGATCCGAAGAGATTGAAGAATCAGAATAAGAAATGCAAGAAACATACGACACAGATTACGGAAGACTGTAAAAATAGTAATATAAACCCTGACTTCGATAAATTGGATACAACAAGCAACTAGAATTAAAACTGGGCTGTTTCTGTTATTAAACCAGAGTAACGTTAAATGAAAAGTTTATATCGATTTATTTAACGAGTAGAGCTGAGACAGTACAAATATATACGTCGAACTCTCCACAAGCTACCAGTTTCCATTTGGAAAAAGTATACATGACATATTTTATATCTTCCCGTATTATTTTATATTGTAAATATGAATATATATTTGTAATTACAAAATTAATACTACGCGTTTTAAATATCCTACCGTTTGAATCGTAATTTGTTTAACACGTTGACTGCCGACCATACCTTGGTGACTTTGAGATAGTTTATAATTTTTGTATATTTCATCACGAAATGGTTATCGTAATAAGATACTACACGATATGATGCAAGTGTACAAAGTCACCATGTGTAGTACATTGAAGACCATGGCATCGTTACAATAAAAATAGAGATGAACTGTTAAATTTCGATTATTTCGATTTCCTTTTGCCACGGAATTACGTTTATTCCGAATTGTCCTTGCCATGTGCAATTTCTTACAGATAACGTTCCATTAGTCTAAAACGCTTATCAATTGCCCAATTATGCATCATTATCATTATCGCTGCGTAATAAACAGGCAATAAAGGAAGGTACCGTTACCCAAACAGTTTTAGAACGTACCCGTCCTTCGTATTATATATAGGCGTACTTTATCAGGGGAAAGTGTATTTCGTGTCTCCAGATAACTATCGTGCTGCGATTGAATTTGTGCCACGTTACAGTGTTTCCGATCCTGCGCAAATCACAAGTGCCTACCACACTGATAAGGTTAACTATATTACTCTCCCTCTGAAAGTTCAAAGTCAGACTGGCAGGGAAGCTCAAACGTCAAGGGATTATCGCTATAACGATGTCGGTGCCAACGATCACTTTCAATAATGGTCAAAAAATTCCTGCTTTTGGATTAGGTACATGGCAAGGCACTGTAAGTATTTGCAAGATATTTTGTAATTTAAACATGACTTCATTTTACTTAGGAAAATTGCAATAAAACAAAAAGTAAACGTAAAGATTATCCCAAAGTCGCATAGTACAGCCGCGTCTGGTGTATAACTTAAAATATAACTTGTAACTTAAAATATAGTTCGCGAATTCCTAAATGCGATACCTGCTTGTAGAAAATTCGCGCGATCTACCATTTATAATTTTTCGAATCAAAATAACAAGTAGCAGAAGTATGACAAAAGTAATTTTGTATAATAGTTATGCTTTCATGGTAAGCTTGCGGTTCTAGTTTATCTTCCCACAATGGATATTAATAAAACGACGGTCACATTAATTATTTACATGTCTACGATTATCTTTCGCAGGACGATCCGAGTAGCGTGGAACAAGCTATAAGAGATGCAGTGGATGCGGGTTACCGTCACTTCGACTGTGCTTACATCTACGGTAATGAAAACGTGATTGGTAAAGCGTTGCGCGAGAAAATCGCCGAAGGCGCAGTAACGAGAGAAGATTTGTTTATTACCACGAAGGTATGACACTTTTAGAAAATAATACAAACAGTACGCAATTAATTTATTCAATTATGTTTCATCTTGATAAACATTTGCAATTTTATATTACAGTTGTGGAATACATCCCACAAAAGGAAAAACGTCGTTCCTGCTTGTAAGAGGTCCGTTGAAAATTTCGGGCTCGGTTACGTGGACCTCTATCTGATTCACTGGCCGATATGTTACACAGTAAGAAAATGATGTTCCAAGTTTTACATCATTTCTTAACCACGTAGATCAACGATAAATATTTTTTAAGGAAAAATTTATGAAACCAACTAAATATCCGAATGTATTGTTGCAGGATGATGCGGTAGGTGTTTGGCCACTCGATGAACAAGGCAATGCTTTGTTCGGATCCGTAGATCTTAACGATACATGGCGCGGAATGGAAGAATGCGTAGAATTGGGCCTAGCAAAAAGCATCGGCGTTAGCAACTTTAATTCTAAGCAGATCGAAGATATACTGTCGATCGCCAAAATCAAACCGGTCACGAATCAAGTGGAATGCCATCCAAATCTGAATCAAAAGAAATTGCGAGACTTTTGTGCGAAACATGGCATAGTTATCACAGCTTACAGCCCATTGGGTGCTCCGTATCTGCTCCTGGAAAAGGAAGGGAAGCCCAAAGTTACGATCGAAGCACCGGAAATTGTTAAAATTGCCAAGAAGTATGGGAAATCTCCTGCGCAAGTCATCTTCAGATATTTGGTAATTTGATCACAAAATCATTTTAATGCACTGATAGGACAAACTTTGCTAAGCGCAAGATATTTTTATTGTAGATCGACATCGGCACAATCCCTATTCCCAAGTCTAGCTCGAAGGAACGGCTAAAGCAGAACATTGATATATTTGACTTTAAGCTGACCTCAGAAGAAATCGCCGAGATCGACAAACTTGATTGCGGATTACGCGTCTATCCTTGCCTGGAGTGAGTGAAAGAATTTTAATCAATACTATGTAGCTAAATACGTAACTTTTATTCATTTCTTTCAAACATAATTTTCCGTATTTAGGTTTAAGGATCATAAGGATTTTCCCTTTAATCTGGAATTTTAATGAAGCGATTCAAGACGAAGCATAAAAAACAAAACTTCAAACTTTACATAAAAAAAATATTTGATATGAAACACATTATTATGTGTAAGGTGTCCTAAAATGTAAGGACACTAGCTTGGGATCCGACAAGGAATGCGATTTTCCGCAGTGTAGAAGGTTCAATGAGCACAGTTGGTTTACATACGCAGTCGTAGTATAAAAACTGAAACACTGACAAAATAATGGAACATTCCTTCTAGAAAGAATAGTTTTTTTTTCTAAGTTTTGGACAATCACTTTTTAAGGAAGCATTTGTGTACATGTATTTATTTATAAACATTTATCTGACATTCGTACCAGATTTCAAGCTAATGCTCTCGAGTTTTGAGACAGCTTATATATTTATGCTTTGGTAAACAATAAATACCTAGTTAACTTGCACTTGTAGTTTTATTTATTTCACCTACGTTAAATTTAAAACCATTTAATTCCGTGATTCTCGAGAAACTTAACTTATTGATAATGCAGGAAATCAGAAAACATGTTACTGATATGAGATATCGGAATTACATTGTGCAATATAAGTAGATTTCTAATCTTGGCTCGCAATCATTTACACGATGTTCAATTACATAATATTTATCTATGGAGACGTAAGTAAGTACTAGTGACATGACTACTTCGCAACAATCAGTTTGCTAAATGTTGTCAGCCATTCTAAGAGTGTAGCTGGATGTAGCAGACGAATTATACGCCCTAGTAGAAACGAGCAATCGAAGGGACACTGCACCCTGTTCGGCAGAGAATAGAGAGATAATTCAACAGAACTGTTTGTGGGCAGAAATCAATAGATTGGAACACGATTGATTATGGCTAAAATACCAGACTTTACGTTTCCCAATGGATATAAAATGCCTGCTTTCGGTCTTGGCACTTATTTGGTAAGGATATTTTATTAATATTTTTATCACAATAACATCATTTTAGAGGTTGTAAAAAACACGCGCTGATCAATCGACTCAACTTTACCTAATTATGTAACAACCTCCATCGCGCGGTTCGTTTGATTGGTACGCGTATCAAAACTACTGAATTTCTATTGCAAGTACGGAAGTATTTGGTTGTTCAAGATATATGTAACATTTTCGTAAATAGTATTTCGGTTTCCAGGCATCACCAATATTCTTTAAAAACTAAACTGATAATTTTTTTTAGTAGGCGAAAAAAAATTGATAAAACATGTAAAGTAAATCACTCGGTAAAATAAAATGATTAAAAACTGTCCGTTTCGACTTTCATTTTAAAAACGCTACGAATACACAAGACAAACCAATATTTTTTAGTAGATTTAGTTTAGGTTTGGTAGTCCGTAAATGTAATAAAAATTGATATAAAACAGTCGCCTCCCGGGGAAGTAGAAAATGCCGTAACAAACGCAATAGACCTTGGATATCGGCATATCGATACCGCGTTCTTTTATCAAAACGAAAAAGAAATCGGAGCTGCGATCCAAGCGAAAATCAAGGACGGTACAGTAAAACGGGAAGATCTGTTCATTACGACCAAGGTATGTCTATATTTTGCAGCGATCATAATTAACATACCTGATTCGCACTAAATAACGTGCAATTAAATGGAACGGATTTTTGTAGCTTTGGAATAACAAACACAAAGAAGAAAGCGTGGTGCCAATGTGCAAGAAGTCTTTGGAAAATCTCGGTTTGAGTTACGTCGACTTGTATTTGATTCATTGGCCGTTCGCTTTTGTGGTAAGCATTAAAAGACAATTAACAACCGTGTTTCCATCGAGATTTATTTTCTACGTCATAATTCATTTCTAGGAAGGAGATGTATTGATACCTCAAGATGAAAACGGCACGTACCTCACAACCGACACGGACTATCTTGAAACGTGGAAAGGAATGGAGGAATGTGTGCGGTTAGGCTTGACGCGTAGTATCGGAGTGAGTAATTTTAATTCCGAGCAAATCACCCGCATACTTGGGGCAGCCAAGATTCCACCTGTAAATAACCAGGTAAAATAACAATTAATATATTTCGATAAAGTACTTAGGTTTAGTTGTTGTTAAGTGGATTTAGTTATAGTGAGTCCAACTGACCTACTTTTACAGACAATAAGTCTGATTATAGAAACGTAAAAAAATGTTTAACTATAATTCCAAAAACAATGATTAAAAGCTGTATTGCAGTATTAGGACCACGAAATAAAGTAAACGCAATAATATTTTAAACTAAATTATGCGTAAAATACAACGCTTCAATGTGTGATAATGGATTTCGGTCTAGGTGGAAGTTAGCGTGAATCTAAATCAAAAACCATTGATAGAATTTTGTAACAAACATAATATCACTGTGACTGGATATTCGCCACTGGGACGACCTGGGAATAAAGGTGGGATATCAAACTCCCTGGACCATCCGAAGATCGAAGAGATTGCGAAAAAATATAACAAGACCGCGGCTCAAATAGCTTTACGATACGTGGTGCGTAATTCTCACTTCGAAGCATTTAGGATAAAGTCTCGTTTTTGTACCCTTGTAATTGGTACCTGTCCACAGACGAGACCCCTTGAGAATCGAATCTTTTATTAATTTCCAATTGGTTACAATATTTCAGCTCCAACAAGGCGCTGCTATTATTCCAAAAACCGTGACTGCAAGCCGGCTTAAAGAAAATATGAATATATTTGATTTTTCATTGACGCCCGACGAAATCGCAGGAATAGAAAAGATTGGCACTGGTGTTCGCGTGGCACCATTTAATTAGTAAGTATGCGAGTCATAATAAAATTACAGTTACTCGTCACAGAGCTGATTTCTAAATACACCGTTTTTTGTTTAATAGCGTGAAAGGCCACAAATACTGGCCATTTGGTATACCATTTTAGGCAACGAAGGCCGGTATATAGTAAAAACAAAATGTATTTTTTCCAAGGACGTATCAAACCTTAGAAAACTCGCAACGATGCGAATGGCCAGGAAATAAGTCGTCAAATCGTGTATGAATTAATAATGGGATATCCCCTTTGAACTCGTGCAATCCCACGCTGTAATTCGGCGCTCGGTTGACCCTTGTATAGTCAGTTACGTTTATTGAATGTCATGGAAATTTTAGGGGCTTCGTATGGAGTGACATCATACGTTGCAGAAACTTAATATAGCGCACCAATGCGAAGGACAATAAAATGTATCTCGTAGAAATGAATAAAATTTTTGTATGGGAAGAATGAGTTTTGTGAAAATGAACGTAATACGCAATCGATCCCGATCTAACGGCGCACTGTTAAAAAAAAAACTTGCGTTTACACGTGGTACAGTTTATCGTGAACGTAAGTACATTTGTTTCGAAGCTCGCCTTACCACGGATTCTATTGTCCGGAGTACCATGAATGCACAATCGATAGCTGTACCTATGGCATTCGCAAACTTACATCGAGAAGAGAAAATAGAATGTAATCAGACGTTACACACAGCGTTCATAAAATCCTTTTCCGAAAAACAATCATGCTCGACCCATGTATTTGGTATTATTACTATTTATTCACGTTGTAAATAAGGAGAGTTACAGAAAGAACTGAAATCAGTAAACGACCTTATTAATTTATCAATTGTATGTAATCATTTAGCGGTATTATCTGGCCGTCATAACAGAACCGCGGTTCAAATTGCTTTACGATACGTGGTGCGTAATTCTCATTTCGAAAGATTTAAGATAAACCCTCGTTCTGGTACCTGACCACAGACGACGCCTTATCCTTCGATAACAGTTCATGACAACCAGATAATAACGCTAAGTGATCACAAACTATTATAGAGCTCCAGTTAAAAAAAATATAACAATTATATAAATCACGTGGTTTAGGCAGATCGTGATAATTTCCGTTAATCGTTGATTTTAACTCTAACACTATTTGTACCAGGTAAAAAAATTTTTGACTAACCATAAATAATCGAATATAAGTCCTTGCTTCTTTAAGTTCAACCAAAGATAACAAAGAGGATATGTTGCGCATAATAACCCTTTTAGAGGATAATTTGCTCAACGAGCGGAATTACTTGGTCTGTGTTGGCCCACATACATACATGTGTGGAATTTGATCACTACTTACGTGCTATACGGGTCCTCCGCATGAATGGTATTTTCCATAATCCGTTCCCCTTTCAAATTGCAACTACTTACGTTCATTCGAATGAAAATTCCATGGAGGAAAAAGATAAAAAGGAAGAAATTATGAATCGGAGAACTAAACGTCACACGTGGATACGCGTTTAAGTTATGCGACTGCAACGTGATGTTTGCGAATAGTGCGGCAGTGGATAAGGCACGCTTAAATCCAAATTCAAATTTCCCACGTGTCGCGATGTTTGGTAAATTCAGAAAATGACCTTCGAAGTACGGTGAGGTTTCAAACGAAAGGTGTATCAAAACTATTCGTTATCGTCCCACCGGTTGTCACGCGTGCAAGATATTCTCGAATTAAATCAATCACGTCATGGATAACATTGCCCAAATGTAAGTTTTATAAAATTCAATTGAATATTCTAATTTCTGTTTTATGACAAACATATCCTGTTCACTGAACCGAAATACTTTCAGATTAAATTCGAAATTCTATAAAGGCGTCTCGCCGTCACGTGAAAAAATGTTGTCACCAAAGAATGGTCCGACAGAAGCGCAGAAGACTCCTAGTTGTTGGAGCTTCAGAGTACTGACTAAAGTAAAAGACTGTTGCCGACCGGTTAAAGGCATTTTTCATTTCGACAAAGAAACACGAACGGAAGAAATTGCAAAAACCCCCGTACGTCGAAAGGGGTCGGCTGATTATCCAAATTTCACTGTTGCTGCTCACCCAAAATCATCAGCTGCTTCTTCTATGCCGAATATAATTGCACCCGTTAGGTTTTCACCTAGCAAATGCGCAGAAGTTATTACGATGAAAAACTGTATGTCGAGTTTGGAAGAGTGTGACTTTTTTTCGGAAAAACGGCAAACCATTCCGACATCGGGAGAAATCGGCAAAACAAATAACGTGGACGATTCGTTGAACAGTTCTCTAGCGAGAGGAAATAACTCGTTGAAATCTTTTCTAGCCCTAGAACAACAAGTCCAAAAAGAATTCGGTGAGACCAACAGCGTACCAAATCTTTCGAATGAGAAGGATGCGATTTCCTCGACGAAAAAAACAATTTCAATAGAACCGCTTCTCTCTTTATTGGACGACTCTTCGGAATTGAATTCCCCAGATGATTCCTTGCAGTGTCCGAGTTTATTCGATATCCGTTGGGAGAATCCAGTTCAAAATTCTACGTTCTGCGAAGAGTCGAGCGTTGATAAATACGCGGTGCTATCATCAAGTCAAATTGCGGATTTACAAGATTCTGGCTTCGAAAATCATCACAATCTTTCGTGATGCTAATTATTGTTTTTATGTCATGTTACTCTAGGGTTGGAAACTCTGGAAATCCGCTGTATAAAATAATTATTTATTACTTACTCTCAATGTATATTAATTTGTGTATGCATATATATACATAAATAAATCAATAAATTTGTTAATTCGCATTAAATAAAATAATTCATTTCTACTTATCCCTACGAATGTTTATAGATTCCTGAATAAATACTTCTATTAATCTGTTCAGTTGTTATCGCTCTATTTTAAAAGGAGTGTATACAGTTTCAGCCCATCTGTCTGAACCATCTGTTTAAAAGAATTGATGAATCCGATAAATTTATTTAACTTGCAAGATAGAGATATAGGTTGAAATATAATCAGATAACATAGTCCAGCAAGACAGAAGTACTGGAATGTACTTCACCTCTGTAAGAATTATTGGTAAAACAATTTTTTTTATCCACTTACGCGAGATATCAGATCTATTTATAAGGTGAATTTTCTCAAATAAACTTGAGTTTTTCAGGATGATAATACATTTTTAACGGAGTATTATCCCACAGCGTAGCCAAACACTACATCGCTACGGAAAAATATTCGCGACAACAAATTATACGAGCTACCGTGTTTTGACCGACAATGTTTTCATCGACACGATTTCACCGACACTGACTTTGAACGACATTATTGATTCACCGGCAGATTGAAATCACCGACAACCATTTCCCCAATATTGTTTTCGTCGACAATATTATTTTACTGACATCGACTTCAAGCAACATACCTTTAATGTTTGCCATAAATTATTATTGAAATTTGTATACGCTCTGTTTTATTATCTCTTTCGTTAATGATGAATTGTAGTTATATTTATTAATAAAATAAATGTATAGAGACATAATGAAATTTTTTGATACATGTTCGATTCCGGTGAAATAATACCGTCGGTCAAAGTCAGTGTCGGTGAAAACATTGTTGGTCAAGTGATTTGTCGGTGACGACAGGGTAACCCAAAGTACACATGATATATTCCGTGATAATATTAAAGAGTTGTTTAAACAGAAACGAGACTAGTTTGAATTAAAAAATATAATTTGTGGTCATATAGGGTAGCGATATGAAATTTCGTAATGACCTTTCTTATCAATCTATTTGCTCAATATAGTCAGTCTCTGTTCTTGAGGTCTTCCGATAGCAGAAATCATTATTACTAGGGGTATATTTTCTGATATAATAGCTTCATTCATTTAATGCCTTTAGGTCAGAACTCTTGCCTGTAATTTTTAGTACTGTAATGCGAACGGAAATGTTGCGAAATATAACTGAAATATTTTGCACCAAATTTCTCCATACGTATCGATCCCTTGTCGTCAAAAATCCTTCGACGTAAATCTTATCAGCGGTGAAATGATAATTTTTAACGAGCGTTTTTGCGACTGTAAGAGCGCCATCGAGAAGGCATGAATCGATAATCTTAAGTTATAATGAGGATCAGTGTTATTAATAAAACATATTACTGCACAGTGAACAATATTATTATAACAAATCCGTCCTATTACCGAGTGATATTTTTAAAAATTTTCAGCTATTATTGGTCTTATATTTCGGAACGACCAAGGGTTTCAACCGTCCCTTCTAGTTCTAACGGACTCCGTAATTTTCCATAGGGCCCCGCTTCTCGTTAGCGAATTTGCCCCTGTCCCAGGGAATACGGGGAGCGGGATCTAAACACAACCAGATTCGCTTGTGTAAGATACAAAAGCCATTATGTAAGGTCACAGAGCGAAATTATTAAACGCATGCGTATACTTCGGCAGTAAAGTATCACGAAAGGGTGCAAGACAAAAGTAAAAATAGTCAAATTCATAAGTGTATAAGAAATACAATATCAACAAAAGGATATTCGATATTAATTACATTTTTTTAAAAACAGTATTATTTTTTTTAGCGTTGAAATTAACAGTATATTTTTGGCTCGATTACGCTCGTTCAGTCTTTTTACTTCTTTTATCCCTTTACAATTGTCTCGATACACCGTTAATGTAGTTGACGATTGATATCTCCCAATCCGAATGCAGTCGATAACAAAATTATATTAATTACACGCCAAAATCATAACGCACGTTAGGTTAGGATATATTGGGAGCGGTTATGAAGGAAAAAAAATTGTGGCTCATCATCAACCTCGGAATATACGGGTCTGGCGCAGAATGGTAGGGTAAATTCCCCACGGAACGGTTCGAAGTAGGAACGTTTATAAAAGGAGCTCGCAAACCGAATGTACCGGCATTATATTCTCAGCGTGAAGATTCGCAAGTGCATTTGAATCTCGAAGGTCTCATAGAGTGCTCGAATCTCATTGTGCTACAAATTCTACGGAGCAATCTCAGAATGGTCTTGAACGTACCGACAATTAAGTTTTACAATGGCAACGAAGTGCCGGCTTTCGGATTAGGAACGTGGAAGGTCAGTAATGCCCACAGTGATTGAACTTGACAGAAACACGAATCCATTCAAATATTAAGAGAACGTGGCAAGTGGAATAACTCTGTAGTTAGTTAACTCGATAGTTATGTATCGGAAATTTATTTATCGTTCATTTGTGGGGAAGTAGTTTTATCGGTTTTGTGGAAATATACTCCAATGTGATTACGTTATCCAACGTTCTACGACTTTCTCGATCTACCGGGTGATCAATTTTACCGTATCCCAATGCGCCGTACAGTTTAATCGTCTTTGTAACAAGGTCACTAATGAATCATAAACGAATAGTTCTTGTTCGATGTTTCGCGATTTTGTATGGTTCTATTTATGAATCGTTGTTGCGTTCGTGGTTCGCGTATGTATTCACGGCAAATTTTGGCTTTAATTGTCTCTCATGTTCAGAAGTACTTTGTTTTAAATTTTCTGACGACATTATGCAATATTGTATACAAGGCATCGCTGTTGCGATGGTTACGATTTACGCGGGAGTCCTGCAAAAAATATTTCGAACAGACATTCTTCCGTTATAAGGAACAATTTCGGTCAAGTCATGTATTCTATGACTCGTAACAATTAGAAGAATTTGTGATGAATTCAAAATGTAACATCGCTGCGTATAGGCAAGAAGAAGAAGCATTTCGTTTAAATTAATGTACAAATTTAAGTCAAAAACACTTTCAGAAATAAATGGATTTCCATTAATTTATTAACTTAAATGTAAGAGAAAAACTACCTCAAGAGATAATAAAACGCAAATTACTTAACTACACTACGTAACTGCAAATCTTGAAACAATATTTTTCTTCTAAGCATAAAACACAGTTGCGAATCAGCACTACTATTAAGTAAGAAGATAAACTGCGCGATTTTTAATGTGTGGCAGTATGCATGGAAACAAAGATAAGCTAAACATTTACTATCCACGGTAGAATGCAAATGTCATTACGACACACTTTATCAGAGTAACTGCTTTACAGTAATTGGAAGTCTCTGTCATACTTATCCGCACATCGTTAAACGTGAATGTTAAAAAAAACATGCAATTCCTCCATTTGTTCCTATCGAGCAGTATTTTCTTTACCACATCAATTTCACTGCTTTCTAAAATGATTTTCGTAATCACTTAATACTTCTTAACGTAATACTAAATAAACGCCTGCCTTTTCATGCCCTTTACGGCTATTTTCTTTTCTCGAATAAATGAAATCGGAATTTTATTATCTTTCAGTCAAAACCCGGTGAAGTAACTCAAGCCGTTAAAGATGCTATCGACGCCGGATACAGACACATTGATTGCGCTCAAATTTATGGCAACGAAAAAGAAGTCGGCGCTGCTATTCAGGCCAAAATCTCGGAAGGTGTTGTGAAAAGGCAGGACCTATTCATCACTAGCAAACTATGGTGCACTTTCCATCGGCCAGACCTAGTGGAACCGACGATCAAAAAAACTTTGTCAGATCTCGGTATCGATTACGTAGATCTTTACCTAATTCACTGGCCGATCGCGTACAAGGAAGGCGATGATTTATTCCCGAAAAACCCTGACAATACATCTGCCATGAGCAATGTGGACTACGTAGACACGTGGAAAGCGATGGAAGATTTGGTGACCAAAAAACTTGCCAAGAACATCGGGATCAGCAACTTTAATTCCGAACAAATCAAAAGAATACTCGAAAAGTGCACGATCAAACCTGTAACGAATCAAGTGAGTATTTGTACGTTTAAGAGCGTAAGGAATGTACAATTCCCAATTTACTTGTCGGAACGCTACTATACTTTTGACTTATCATTTTTTGAATGCGAATAAACACTCAAATTTTGGTAAATCGATGCTAAAAATTTGGTATTCTAGCAGCTTAAATGAAAAAAATTAAATGAAGAAATTTTCGACTGAAACAGGTTCGGTTTATCAAAATCTATCTATAGTTTTAATGTCAATGATATTGCAGATCGAATGTCATCCGTACTTGACTCAAAAGAAACTCTCAGAATTTTGCAAGGAAAAAGGTATTGTTATTACCGCCTACAGTCCTCTTGGATCGCCGGACAGGCCCTGGGCTAAACCTGACGATCCGAAATTGATGGAGGACAAGAAATTAGTCGAACTGGCGACAAAGTACAAGAAGACACCGGCACAAGTTTTGATCCGATATCAAGTATGCAATAGTCACTGTATTTGAAGATATGTTAAACGCACGATCATTTGTTCATAGTTATTCATACTGAAATATTTGTTTCTAGTTGGATCGTGGACACGTAGTAATTCCCAAATCCGTTACTAAAGCACGAATTATTCAAAACAGCGAAGTTTTCGATTTCAAACTTTCGGCTGAAGATATAGCGTATATCGATTCCTTCGATTGCAATGGCAGAATCTGTCCAATGACAGGGTAAGAAAATAAACATTTATCAAGTAATCGAAAATTATCGCCGGTTCGAGGATAAAGTAATTTTACGCTATGCGTTCCGAGCTACATGTGTATTTTATTGCAGGTCGGAAGCCAGCCCGTACTTCCCGTTCAACATTCCATTCTAAATACACATCTGAATGGAGATCAAATTGCGAAAGCGGATGTGATTGTAAAATTTACAATTATTTTTCTGTACACGTTGTGGACACGTTCATGTTCTACGTAATACCAAATAAATTTCTCTGTAACAAACAACTGTACGTGTATCGTTTCTAACATTTGTTCATTTACGCAATTTTATTTAAACACAAATGCAATAAATCATTTAGAATGCTATGTTATGGGCGAGAAATTATGAGAGACTATAAAGACGCACTTGAGGCGTGACACTCGTTGTAAAATGTACTTGGGACGTTTGAAAAATTATGTTGATAATCTCGAGGATAGAAAAATGGAAGAAGGTAAATAGATAAACTCGATATAAATTGCAGACTCGCCTAACGACAGCAAGTATTCGATAGAAATTACATTTGCTCTAACCATTTTACGATGGTCGTCGATCAAACGCTAGCATTCTACAACGGGAATACTTATCCCGCTCTGGGTTTGGGTACTTGGAAGGTAGGTGGTAATTTATATGCTTTCTTAGTATGATTGATAATTAGTAGTTGCGAGCAGTTCCTCAGGTATATATACTTTAAAAAGGTATTCCATATTGCCCCTATTCATGTCTTACAAAAGAATAAATACTGACAACAGAATCAATTTAAAAAAATAAGCTACACACATTTGAAAATTCAATTACAGTTGTATATATCTATAAATATTGACCATTGCCAGTTTCTAAAGCAAAAACGTGTACAATTTTTATTGCTTGACCCATTTACTAGTCAAAACCTAACGAAGTGACCACAGCAGTAAAAGATGCAATTGACGTTGGATATCGCCACATCGATGGTGCTGCAGTTTATCAAAACGAACAAGAAGTAGGTGCGGCAATCGCGGCAAAAATTAAGGAAGGTGTTATCAAACGCGAAGATATATTTATTACGAGCAAGCTATGGAATACTTGTCATCGTCCCGAACTTGTAGAGCCAGCTTTAAAGAAAACTTTGAAGGACCTTGGCCTTCAAAGTCTTGATCTTTATTTACTCCACTGGCCGATGGCGTTTAAAGGTATGCAAAGTTTTTCCGTATATATATACAGGCCTGCCCATCTAATTTTACCATCCGGAAGATGTTGTATAAATGCATAATTTTTCTTACTAGAGGGCGACGCATTTTTCCCTGAGGACTCTGATGGAAAATGGTTATACGAGGACATAGATTACATCGATACCTGGCGAGCAATGGAGGCACTTTTAAAAAAGGGCCTCGTAAAGAATATTGGAGTGAGCAACTTTAACACCGAGCAACTCGAACGATTATTATCCAACTGTAAAGTAAAACCAGTGACGAATCAAGTAGAATGCCATCCGTATTTGACACAAACGGAACTCTCGAAATTATGCGAGTCCAAAGGGATCACGATTACCGCTTACAGCCCTTTCGCATCTCCAGATAGACCTGGTGCTACACCTAACGAGCCATTATTGTTGGAAGACCCGACAATTAAAAATCTTGCTATCAAGTATAAGAAGAGCCCGGCTCAGATCATACTGCGATATCAAGTGTGTATTATATCATTGTATTATTACTGTTTTACCGAACGAATCGAATAAACAAGGGTGTTTGTTAATAGCTACAACGCGGACATTTGGTGGTCCCAAAATCGGTAACGAAGACCAGAATCCAGGAAAACTATGATGTTTTTAATTTTGAAATAAGCCCGGCGGACATGAGCGAAATAAACGGTTTGAATCGGAATAGAAGAGTTTGCACTATGGCAAAGTAAGTAATTGGATTGTAACTGACACGTTAAAAATATTAAAGATCACAAGCATACCATTGCTCTATGATTTCTGTTTCAGATCCGAGAATCACGAGTATTACCCTTTCCATAAAGAATAATATGCACTTTAAGAAAGCTACTTTAAGAAAACAAGTTCAGTCAACTCTACGAAAAACTGTTATGAAAATGTAATGCTTCAACTTCATCAATTACAATTAACAGAATTCTTGAACCACAAATAAAGATTCTTACCTGGCATGCTATTTTACTTCACTCACCATTAATTGCAATTACACGACAAGGAAGCATCGCTGTCCTCGCAACCACACGAACAACACTCGCAGAACTCATCCTCGCTATTGCTGTCCTCTGTATGTAAGTGATTAAAATTTTTCTGGGCAGTTGGCTGGTATCCTTTGTCCGACGGGTCCAAAGGCTCATCACTGCAATTGCACGGTGCATCCGATAATCCTCGAGCACATTTACCTCTGCAATTGCACCTGCAATTTCCGATAGCCCGGACAGGAAGACACTCCTTGCAGGGCGTAGAAGGATAAATTTCGCAAAGACTTCCAAGTTCGCAAGGGGCTGTCGTGAACATCGTTGGCGATTAGATATTTGTAATCGTGAAAGTAACTCGTGAAATACCCACCGCGGTCCCTAGTTGCGCAAGGTGGTAGATCGCAGAAGGCATTTCTCGAGCGCCCCATCTTTGGTTTGGGAAAAGAATTAAAAAGTCTCGCGCAAGGCATGTTGCAGGTGGGAATGTATTTTCCTCCGCATGATTTAATTGTAGTTGGGGTACGCAAGTTTGACGCAAGGCAGCGTGAACGTGCATGTTGTGCAGGTTTTGTAGAAGATACCGGTGGACATGTCGAATGCCCACAAGGTTTGCAGGACGAAGTTGTAAATTCCTTTTTATGAGATTTCTTTGGTGGGGCTGCGGGCATCTTTTTCGCTGTAGATTCTTTTGCAGAACTTGTGCTTTCCTATGGCGTAGTAAAAGTATGTTACTATGTTCTTAACTGCATGCTGGTAATTAATAATAATATCAGCAGGATAGATACTTTAAAGTCATTTTTGGAAACTGTGGGTGTCGAGTTTTCGGTTGTTTTAATTTCCGACGAAGTTTCCGTCGAATTCTGGCTACCCTTCCACCAGTTTGGAATCCACGAAGATTTCTTCTCTACCGTTTCTCGAGGTTTTCCGTTTTCATCTTTCTGATCTTGTTCACTTTGAATGGTCTGCTCAGAAGTCATGGCAGGATTGACTGGGTCACTTTGAGTCTACACGAAAGGAGTGATGGGTAAGATTTCATTATTCTCTACACAGTAGAAAATACTTTCATTTTCACTCACAGCGTCATGTTCCTTTTTTCCGACTTTTTTCTTTGATCGTTGAGCACTCTGTTTTTGCATATCGACTGTACATTCCTGATTACATCTTATTATTCTTCTACCACAAACTTTACGATGATCTTTGGTCGCTAACAATCTGTCTAGATGTTCCCGGAATATCCCCTCTCTCTTCTCAAGCTCGTCGATGCGATTTTTCAAACTTAACTCTTCTTTAGCGAGCTCCCGAATCTTCGACAAACAAACCAAATCTTCGGATTGTATCGAATGAAGACTAGGGGTACTATAACTCCGCACTTTCTTCTCCAAATCGTTCAAAGTATCGTTCATTTCATCGTTAGCGAGTTCCAAAGATTCCAGCTGCATGCCGGTTTCTTCCAACTGGACGTCTGCGTTGATGATCTTTTCCTAAAACGGTCAAAAGGTAAACAATTATTGCGGTCTAGGCCAGTTTTAATAATACAGTAAATACTGATGAAATTATCAACGAATCAAATTCCCGAGATGAATTGTGAGTTAAAAAGAACAGTCGCGTCTTTGCGAAGACGCAAACACACTGACGAGATTTACCCCGATTTATCGTTGAATGTTGAATTTCAATCGTTCCGTACATGCAAGTCCGCCGTCTCTCCGTTCAGATCCTTCACCGTTCTTTTCAGCTTCTCAAGGAGTTTGTCGGTCGGATCGGGATGCGGCGAAAATTTCTCCATGAGCTCGCGAATCTTGCAATAGGGTGCATCCTTGCACTCTTGCCCGGTCATCCACATGTTGTAAGCCATCAAGGCCGGTATCGAGCGTTCCATCGTTGTGATTTTGTCCCTCAAATATTTCTGTTTACCCATCAGATCGCATCGACGTTCCTCCATTTTTGTCGTGATGTCTTCGAAATAGAGAGAGCTGTGCTCGTTCATCCTGACATCCGATTTTGAACCTGATAATCAATAAAACTATCGATGAGAATTAATGAATTTTATGAGTGAAAAATAATTCGTATTTCGAAGAAGCGACTACTTACATTTACACCGAGTCATCTTATCAGTGGTCGAGATTTCTTCTGGAAGGAAACTTTAGTATTCACCGTGTAATTAAAATTTTCGTTAAATGTAATGAGTTTGAGAAGGTTACTAACGAGCTTCTCGTATATCTTGCATGGTACTTTGTTTTATCTTCGAGATGGGGAAATTACAATCGCATACAAATTGTCCGTTTATTTATAAAATTTTTAGAAAAACGGTGGAAATTATAAATTTTGGATATCGATATTTGGCACTGACAATTTCAAGGTAATTACCTGTCTGTATCAAAACGGTGAAATCGACAAACATGTTGCGTATAATTAAAACTAGCCAATCTTCACGTTTATAAAAAAAAATAGAGGATCTATTAAAAAAACGTGTAAAGTCGTATCACAATTGGAATGGTATCAATGTTCAGAAGAAAATACATTGTCTTCCAACTGAAATTAGCAATGTTGCACTTTTAAAAAACGGAGGATCTATCGTAAATATGTTCGCGCATGAAATCGATGTCTCCCTTCAGCCCCAACGAAAGCTTCAATTCGTAAGAAAAATCGACATGCGTTAAGAATTATAGCCTTTTTTAATTGACGGATCAGGCGAAAAAGGGTGGAAGATCCCGTGATATCTAAAATCTGGAGCACGGCGAGACGAATAATGCTGCTATTCCTCGATTCGGTCAAGAGTCAGTAAAACCTGGATCCTGATTTCTTTTTGAAGCACAAAATCCCGCCGGATCCCGATGTCAAATTTTTGACAATATCTAACTCCATCCATATTTTTGCAGAAGAACGGAGGACCTGACCTGCCGCGAACCAGATGACGACAAATTTTCGCTGATAACAGGAACCACCGCGTCTCTTCAGGAAAGCGCAGCGAGCACGGTGACGGGTTTAATTAGAGCGAATTACGAACGCAATTTCGAGAACCGCGTTTTGCAAAGCGGCGGACGTAAATACAGTTACAAAAAACGAAAAACCTGCCCGGGAAATGGAATATTCACCGCTCCCCCGGGTGTTAATCCTCATCATGTTAAATCGTCGATTGTTCGACGGAATACAGGTTCGAATTCATCGAAATGACTTGCAAATAAAATAGATTTCCGGGTGAAATTCAATCAGACAGAAAAAAAATAGTTAATCTTCAAGTTTGGCATATTTTAAAAACAATTATTAATAATTAAAATTTAAAGTAAATATTATTTAGAACATGTACAAATTTGTTTGCAAACGAAATTAATTTTATATAAAGAATAATTTGGCAAGCAATGCTTTAATTGAATGAATTTGCACCGTCTTGATCTTCCTTTCTGAAATATGAATTTTCATAGAATCTTTAATACAGATCTATCTATGACACGTTAGCACAATTATAAAGTGCAAAAACGCAATTGGTGCATTATAAAGACAAACAAAACCAGCTGCAAAACTACCAACAAAATAAATTCTCCTTCTTCCTGCAAGTAATATCTATTTAAACTAAAAATGCTGCAACATTATTAGCAGTTCAATATGATACAGTTTGAGGGTCGACGCGTCAAACTTATACCTATTATACATGTAATAAAAAGTATTTCTTTGCGTGACAGGTGGATCTCGTTTAATTTTTGTATGGCCTCAGAAACCACCAAGAAATCGGTTATTGAGCATCTTAGCACCCCTGATGCATGGGATACTTATTGGTTTTTTATTCATGGATGCTGTCCACCTTTGGCCTGGAGAATTTTTGCCTACATCATTACCATCTATGATGCCAGTCCCTTTACCACCGGTTAAATGTAACGTGATCGAACCACGTTGGTTTGATAATAATTAAGATCAACGATTGTCAATTGCAATGATTCATAAATCTATATTTATTTAAAACTTTGTTCTTCATTCGTAAACAATACTTTCTTGGTTACAAAATAATAAACATTGAATAATAAAAGTAATAACTAGTAACAGAATATTAGAAAGATTGGTAAAAAGAACTTGATTATGACTCAATAAAAGCAGTAACTATCACACAAGTTCATGAATTAAAAAATTTGGCACAGTTATCTGAGTAATATTTACAAATTATCGATAAACTCCTTGTTATAAAATTGCACGAACATTTACAATGCGATCGTTGTTAGGACAAATTGTAAGTTACCATTTGAAGAAAAGACTCTGATGTCAACCCGGAAAGTACTGTGTAGATAACATATGAGATATCAAATTTTATTTCTAAATCGTGAAAGTTAAAATCGCTGTAATTTATACAATATTTTTTCATTCTTTCCTAACACTTGTTGAGCTTTGAACAATTTCGTGAATGAAAGAAAACGTCGCTTAGCACCGCTTAATTTCTTTCTCTGTGTTACATTATTTAACACGAAAGGCAAATTAACAATCGCACACTACCGTTGAAACTTTGCGGGGTATAAATGAATAATTGTTGATAAAACTGATCACTCGAAACACAATCACGCTTTTGTACCAGTTCGTACACCGGAACAAGACGTAGTTGCGCTGGTTGCGCGTTTAGACAAGTTTTCAAAATGGCGTACCGTACGCATTGTTTCCTTCGTCGGTGACTTCTCCCAACTAACCTTAACTTTTCCTCTGTTGTGATTTGTATTTTGTTCAAAAAGTATGTCGCATAAGAGTTTGTTTCTTAAGTCGGGATTTCCGCGTGCGCCCTTCGGGCTTGGAGTGGGCCGTTATGTATGCCAGCTGCAAAGGGTGACTATAAAGTTTTGCAAAAGTGCGGGTAGCAGCCGTGGTGTAAGGTAAAGTTTTCTTCCAGGTACTATTGTTCGTTTCTTCCAAATTTTGTATAATAACTGACAAGACGATCATTGCTCCATCGTAAATGTGTTATAAATGAGTCAGAATTGAAAATATACAAAATAAACAGTTGATGCTGTTGTATTTATCAAGTATTGTCAAATCGCGGCAACTGTCGAACGTTGCCAGTATTATTTCCATTTGGTTAATATTTATAACTACTTAACGTTGTTCGATGCCAATCACTTTTTTTCGATGATATGAAATTGGCTTTTTATAATTATGTAAATTTTGTTTGCTGTCATTTTTAAAATTGTAATTTACTAGACAGTTTGAAAATGATATTTCACCCTGTTATCGTGTAGAACATTTGTGGAGAATGAGTTAATTGATTTCGCCAAAGAAAATCCCGGAGTCGTAGTATATCTTAAGCCAAGAAGACATAGAACTCCCATTATAAAAGCAGAATATCGTAAGTGGAATAACCTTTCTTCATTGGAACTTGTAATAATAAAAAAAAAAAGAGATTAGTCCACTCCCTGAGGAATTTAATGAAACATATATTTTAGTGAGTGGAGAAACGCATTGGATACCAGTGTCAGAATTTACTTCTAACGATATTAAACAATGGTTGGAACTATTACGTACACAGTTTCATAATGGACCGTCCCTAAGATTGCGAAAATTATGGCACACGGAATTTCCTTCGATCCAGGGGCCATGGACACCTTTCACTTTCAGAGACCCAGCTGTGAATCTAGCAGAGTTCCCTAATGTAAATATGCTATTATGTTTTAATAGATATAGGTTTCATCGCCTCGCTGCGACTAATAAAATATTTTCTAAAAAATTATATTGCAATGCACAGAAGGAACTCGGTGCAGCCGTTAAACTGGAGCCCACAGCGACGGAGCAGTTAATAGAATTATTCAAAGCTCAACAGGAAGCTGAAAATGCTCAGATCGAAACACAAAAGCATAATTAGATGATAGTAATCTTAAGTAATCTTAAATTTCCGTTGTACATAAATAAATAGTGTATGAGAATAAACTTATACGATTTAGAAATGGTATTATATATTTAATACATTGTATATACAATACTAGGATGAAATCAGAACAATGAGTTTTTGATTTCTAGTTCATAGTACTACTCTTTTTTGAAAGAACAACAGCTTTCTTATCCTTCGCATAGCTTTACAAAAAAATGCTTGATAATGAATAAGAAATTTCCCTTGCCATAACTATATCGAATTTTCAAATTAAGAAACCTATAGAAAGTTATAATTGTTGTAAACTATATTCACTAATACCGCCTGCTCCTGTGCTCGATACTAGATACATTCTCGATTATCCTACTCATAAAAAATTAGCATAATCTCGCTAGAATAGCAGATATATCGCTAATGAGGCAAAACAATTATATACAATTTAACTAATAATTTATCGTTAACTTGTGCTTTACTTTTCCATAATGTGAGTACATCGGTGACTAGCATATCATTTTACATATGTGGATATAATACTTTGAATGCATAGTAGGAACAAAATTATGACAATTGAAAAATCGAGAGATATTGTTGCTAAATGATACTGTTTAATGCTACTGTCCAATCCGAATGATAGGTACACGACATCCCTTGTTTACAATTCGGTTTACATATTTCTATATTTTTAGTTGCTATAAAAATATACTTCAGCGTTTTCATATAAAAAATTGAAGAGTGACATCGCGTATAGCACCACAGCTGTTAGAAAGATAAATGTATGAAAGAATGTCTTTAAGACTGAAAAACAAGGATTCTTGAAAACAATTTTTCGATTATTTCCGCCGTAACATATATTCCAGTGGCAGGCCTAATAGGTTTTGATTTGCTTGTGTTTATAGGTCGTACAGCAGAATAACGCTTCAACTTACGTAAACCTACCTAAACCATAAAATATACTCATTGATGCGGTTTTGCTATTATGCATAAAGTGTTCAATGCTTGGAAAACATGAGGTACATAACCAAACGTATATTTTGAAAGAACGTGGAAAACAGATAACGTGTCATCCAGTCTTTTTATTCTATTTAGACACCGAGCGATAAAAGAATTCAAGCCAGCAATAGGTTGTATCAAGTATAATATGGTTTTCAAATGTGTTTAATTGAACGGCAAATTCAAGAATTAATAAAATCACAAAACTATGCTAGCAGTAGTGAAAACATATTTATAAGCATTCGATACTCAGATGGAAACATAATTAATATGTATTTCACCGAGTTGTCTATTGATTTTTGTATTAGTCGTTTAGATTGTTCGGGTGTATTTCAGCATGAAATATAAAAATAGAAAATGTGTCAATGAAGTTTTCGTTCGTCTGTAAAAAATGAAGTGTTCACAAATCGTAAAGTCTCCAAGAGAAAGGTACAGTAGTAAAGCCCTCGAAAATTGTACGGTTTTCTTTCATTGACAAATATGAATAAATAGTTTATTTTTGAGACTACAATAGAGACAGTAGTGCTTTTCTCTATTACTTTAACAAAAAAAAAAAAGAAAAGAAATGCAATGCTTCCTATGGAACTATCAGGTAGTTTTAAAACTAAGTATCAAATGAATGAAATGATGAGTCGATTCAAAGATGAAAGAGTATGAGTGAATGATCCCAATGCTATTCTCTTTATACATTCATGCATGCAAAAACTATCACGCATCTCGACATACCATTCCACATTTCACATATCGTTGTACATAAATAATAAATTTGTAATGCCTCATTTATGGAACCTCGTTCTTAAAAACTGACAAATGTGGTACTTGCATCCTTTCGAATTAATTATAATATCAATAAAATGGTATACATTACTGATAACGCTTTCAATATTCGCGACTTTGTGATAAACAATTGATTCCCGCCATTAACAAAGGAAAATTAAGGAAAGATCACCGACACGTATCGATTCGACACTCGATTCCATTACACGTTAACACTCCAGGATTCGCGAAGAACAATAGTCTAACAAAATGCAACGTACCATATTTGTGGAAGTAGAGAAATTTCAACATTAATCATGCATACAAGGTATAACTTCCCCTTCGAACATATATCCACGAAAAACAGCATATTAGATAAAATGTTCCGACTGAAGCGAGGTATCACACGTTATGTCGACCATGAAGTTGCGACTAGAGACGGTCAGTCAATTTATTCAACTTTAAGTCGTTTGCTAAATTCTTCTTGCTGCTTTTCCCTCCACTCCTTCTTTGGTTTCATTCTTTTTAGCTGCCCATCCCTAAAGAAGAACTTCGTTATGCACGTCTTCTTCCTCCCAACTAAAATACATTGATTTCTAGCGATCATTTTACCCACCATTGTAAGTCGACCAAACCCCCTTGTCTCGCTATTACAGACTTCACCCTATTTGCAAAATCAATAGCGCTCTCGCCTTCGTTTCTGTACATTGGAGGAAGATACCAGACGTCGCAGACTATAGCCCAACTCGACATCGTCATGTACAAGTATTGTATCATCGAATACCGACTGCTATTCCAGAACGCGTCTCCGAACCTTGGGTCGTACTGAGAACATCGATAAAAGTAAGCATTCCACTTATTATTTTAAAATATATACATCGGTAATTTGACCACAATTACCTTTATCGCGACGGGGTAAATTACACCGCCGACTTCGAAGCTTCCTTTTTTAAATTGCATCACCGATGTATTATTTATACATGTTCCTTCGGGGAAAATGAGTATTGGTGGATTTCTGGGATCTGACACGTGTTTTTTCAACCTGCGTGACATAGTCCAACATTAGGTACATTTGTTATCATAACTTACTATCGCGATAGCAAGAATAAATTCTTTTAATTGTACCGTTTCGTAACAGCTTCTCTATCTTTGACTTCGGAGCGTTCAAACCATATATGCGGAGAGGCACGTGCTAGAGCTCTTTGCAAAACACCTAGGAATCCACCGTGCCTCTGCCCTATCTGAAATTACATGTTTACTAGGACACGTATTGAGGATTTAATTAGTGCCTCTCACGCCATACCACGTTTTTATACAGACACAGGAAAGACATTAAAGCGATGAAAAATGTTTAAGTTAACGCCAATGAAATATACAATGGTGTAAAATAAAATCCAAACATCCACGTTGTATCGCTTGGCAACTCCAAAAATACTAAGAACGAGACTCCCCCCCGCTGATAAACTGGCCACAAACTTGAACAGATCTAGTGCAAGAATAAATTTAGCAGTACCCTATTTGGTAAGTTCAGAATTTTAAAAAAACTATAACTACTATCGTCACCAGAATCTAACGAAACAGGATGTTCGGATTTAATCGAATATTAGACGTATGCGAAGCATGGTAAGCAATAGATTAGAGAACATAAAGAGAAAACTGCCACCCAATTTTTGAGACTCAACGCATGAAGAAAACGTACCAAGGAATAACAGTTATCGCACATGAGCACTAACACGTCTATGGGAGATGTATGATTAGCCACGCAAATGCCTCTGACAGGTCGATTCTCTGGTTTGTGGTATGTAATTACTGACGAAAGAGCACTTGACAAGACGGCGAAGCACATTAAGGAGACTTTGTAATTCAGCCATCGTTTGAAGCTACTCTCTGGAATGTAGCCCACTACTGCCGTGCATATTGTCAGCCACATCACCTGTAAACCATAAGCTTTGCACCTGAGAAACGATGAATCCCTCTGTATCGTTGCTGTGTAGCTTTACCTGTAAAGCAAAGTTACAGGATACTGTTACCTGTAACATTTACTAGTACGTCTCAACTTTGGACGATAGTGCGTATGTTGCGTTGAATTCAACGCGGATAAATGGACAGAACGAAGCGACGATTATTTTTTTTTTTCGATATGCAAGATGATTAAGTATTAAGAGTTATAGTATTATTGGTAAAAATCTAAGGATGATCAGTTTTCTCTCCCAGATTTAAAGTATGTTTACGGCACTTTTACACTGACGCAATAACGAAGGGACACGACACAATTGTATCTGTTAATACGTTGGACAATTAGATATTTCAACGAGCAGACACTTTTTGGTAACGAAAGCGGCGCCCAGCAAAAAACGAATTTTGAAAACGAAGACAATCTATTCGTATCTTCATTGCGATATATTACCAAAGAAAATGTCGTCAGTGTGGATAAGATGCATACGTCGAGTGTGGAGGTGTGATTAGCTACACACAGCCCTCCGGTTTTCGGTTTGTATTCTGGATTGTGGATTGTAATCACACATGACATACATCGGGCTATTATCCTGAATGCAATAATGGACGCCATGTCGTTTGCCATACGCTTAATGGCACCGTTTGGCAGGAAGCCAATAAAAAATGTTGCAATTACGAGATACTGTACCTAAGAAGCTTCGATATTAGTCCATTTGGGAGATCAATGTTTGGAAAAAAATGTTTCTAAATTTATAATTCTTAATAAGAAATATTGAAGAGCGATTAAAACCAGGCACTGCCTCCCTAATTGCACAACGTGCGCACAAAACCTTCTTTGAGAAAAAGTGTTGAAAATGTAATTAAATAGCTGAATGGTATAAAACATCGCCGTCGTGTAATATATACCATGCCAAAGTATGACCAACGAGTTATCTTTCTACGTGTTGATACTTAAAACGTCGTACGACTTACCCCTATGAAGCAAATAAATATTCTCAATGGAAGCAGGAAACAATATCGCATAAAAAATCCGCACATCCATATCACAGTTAATTTCCAAGAAATAAACTCGTACTGCCTGTTAGTCCGCGTTAACAGATTCCAATTCTGAAAAAATAAGTGGTATGCAGGTATTATGATCAGACGCGATAGAAATTCAACGCCGACAATGCGTTGACAATTTTCAACTAATAGAGTCTTGTGTGAAAAGGTAGGCAAAATTTACTTTGAGCTCTTCCGCCTCGAAACGGGATGTCACTTCATCTTCAATAATAGCCTCCACTCCGGCTCTAATGTAATCCAAACAGATCGCAGGTTCGAATTCTTTCTTCAGCGTCTCGAAAGAATTCCGTCGCATTAGATTATTCTAAAACAATTAACAACGATGCGTATCAATCATATTATTAAATTAGGACGCGACACGTTTCGTTTCATAAACGAAAACAAATTGGAATTAAAAATACGATTGTATGTAAACTTACTTCATTTTTGCTTATGACCACCGATGCTGATTGCGAATTCTCTGCTTTCGATTCCTCTTCGTGATTTTTGTGGTTCTGCATTTCCGGCTCTGGCACTAGAATTAAATCCTTCGACCTGGCTATCACGGTGTTACCCAAAACACCGTTTTGGTTTTTCCTCTGAACCCCCGTCGAGTTTTGTACATTTTGCTTCTCGACAATCGTAGGCGAATCGGTTTCGTCGCCGACATTGGCATCGTCGTTTTCTTGCCAAGTACCGTTTCTCTTCCTCACGTTCTCTATGTTTTGCCTCCCATACTAGAAGAAAAACATTGGAAACCACTGGTTATTAAACGAGCCACGACCTCTTTATAATTGAGAATTCTACTCATGAATTTATTTTTCCTACTTCTCCTAAGCTCATTTTAAGTCAATTAACACAGACTTGAGAACGAGCATGTATTAGAAAAAATTAACATTCGCAGCGCACTGAACAGTTCGGAAGTGTGCAATAATATACGTAGCTTCTACGCATTCGTTGCATAATGTGGAAATAAATTTAGAAACCTTTGAGGAACAAAATCACATGTAATTTCGACGAACTATATCGGTTCGCGTGTTCGACCGAGATTTTTTTTCATGTCAGTAAATCTCGCCGGACGTAAGAATTGATGATGATCGGAAAACGAAGCTCACAATAATAGCGTGATTAAATCCACTTTACCCTTAGTTCATTGATCGGGGATGGGATAAGTTATAACCTTTTGTTAATTGAAGCTTAATTTCGTTAAACAAAGTTTAGTTCATATTCATAATCTCTCTCATAAATTAAACTAAACAATACGAATTCAGAAATTGCCATATCTGTTTACGTATTCTCGATGCTTGATATCCAGCTAAATTACAGTTTCATGACATTCTATCTTAAAAATAGAAAATGCCGGGCGTGAAAATCAATCGGATAAAGGAATACGAATAGATTAAACCGGATAATCTCCGTTAAACCGTATAAGAATATGCTGAATTGTTCCTATCGATCTTCTATTCCTAGGTCGTAGTCCGCGTGCAATGTACTTTAAGCTACAAAGTAAAGTGAGGCATTTAAATAGGCTTGCTCTTGTTAACTAACGGATATAACATCAATGGCGTTTCTGTTTTCTTTGGCTTTTATCTTAGGAATCTTCGAGACTTGCATTTACGTTTCTTCGGTGTATTTTTTTTTAACAACATTTAACTACCACAGTTCCGAGCATACAAATAAGCGCTGCAGCAAAAAAAAGACGCATTCTCGTGAGGAAGAGATACAAGAAAATAAAATCAGTGACACAAGAACCATATGTGAATAATTATAATACGTATTTCGAAGAATCGCCTTGAGACGACCCAAACGAGTGTCGGCAACTACAAACACAAGTGAAACGAATGTGTAATGCGACTAATTTAGTGCATTTAAAAAAATATTTGGTAAAGGTGGAATAATGAATTGAAATTACAAGTTCTGGTTCGACGTAGCAAATGAAACCCGGCGTGATAAGGTATCGCTCAAAGTGAACATACTCTCCTCAACGGAGTGTTTCGCGATGTTTGTTTTGTAAATAGAGCCAAGTGCGTGATTCCATCGAATAATATTTGACTACCGAACAAAAAGATAAGAAGGAATTGTCCTTTATCGCTGACCGACGCGATGCCTCCCCATTTGAAACTATGAATCCACCTACACCTGTGAATCGTTCACACCAATTGCATTCTATCAGCTGTGCTACAAATAGATGAACAACATTCGTAAAGTTGTTACTTTTTTATCCAAATAAAGTACAAACGATACGATAACCGAGACAAGCTACCAAATTCTATACCACGATTTAACTTCTGCACGCGCGCACTAAAATGATACTTTTCATGAGACGGCAATGCGTGTCGCGTCATCGTAGATTCTTATCGTGATACGTGTATTTAATTTCCTTGCCAATCATTTCGTTTAAAGGACACTAAAGAGATGTTTTTTCATTTAACACGTCTTTATGTGACTAATGCGAGTGAGCAAGGTGCAACACTGCTCGATAACGACAATGAAGTATGATCGATAAGGTGAAAGCGACGAGAGATTCGCCTGAACTTCGCCCCCTGTTTCAACGCTGTTCGTTTCCATTCGCGAGAATAGAGTTTTTGAAATATCGAAGGGGATTTCATTCCATTCAATTACAACATTATGTCATGGTCGAGCTTCGTTCGTCTCGTGCGTAAAGCTATGTACTCGTACCATGGAACAATTTACAATTATTTTTCGATGTACACTCACGGGTATACGCGCAAGGTTCTGGCCACAAACGGCATTCCAGTTGCTCGTAGTCTTTTTGAAAATACAATTTAAATCGATCGAATAAAAGTTTCTACGCTTTGCGAAAAAGTGATGGCTGTGTGACACATTGCAACAGTTACCGATCGGAATAAAACATCCACTGGACGCATGCCTCTCGGTGTACACGTGACAATCATACTAGAAGGCAATGACCACGTCCAAATAATTCGGACTTTGATACAGCCTCCTCGATCACGGAATACTTGAAGCAAACTCTAATTAAACAGGCAAAATGAAACAATGTGGAAACTTCCCAGTTCCGATAATGCTTTATCGCACGACTAGCTGAATTAGCAATTACGAGTACTAGTTTCAGCCAGATGTAAAACCCTCGTCTTATCTAAATAAGTGCTTTCATCGTGCTGCTGTTTACGGAAACGGATTATGTTTCTATTAATCCGCAATCGAATCGCAATAAATTAGGTCCAATTAGTTTGACCCTTGATAAAGAGACAAATTAAATACCTTTGTAATTTTTCTGTCATTCTTCATGAATTCTCCCCACTTTATGATAATGCACTGTATCTTTTAAATGCGTGCTTCCGAGTAGTGATTGTATTAACATACCTAGTTAAACATAACCGAATACGTTGCGTCACTATGCATCGTGATTACAAGTTACAGGTGTCGGCATCACTACAAAAATTTGCTATTCACGATTCATGTAAGAAAATCTTCGAAGTTGGCAGAAGAAACGAGGGCGATAAGAAAATATTTGTACGCTATATATCGTAAATAGCATACTAAAGATTCTGTGCTCTTGAAACTATGACACTTTTCAATTTTACTCGTCTCCACATAAATCATCACGCGATTACATAAAGAAAAGATAAGATGATCATTTTTTTACTGCATGCTCAATTGGATCTTGCTTCAAAGTATCTTTGCGTGTATTCATATTGCACGCGCATTATCCGCAATTTGATTCGAGTTCAGCGATTCTTTGTGCAAGCTCGTAAATCTCTTTAACGCGAATAGAATAAAAAGCACTTCGATGCTATTATTTGGCATCGCGCGTAGCAAATTCAGCAGTGCTCCATGCATTACGCTCAAAAAATAATTTCGTAAATACGACAAACTCGTTCCGTCGAGGGATTCTGTTAAAAATAGTTTATCCTTTGGTCGAATGAATGAACGCATAGAAGTGTACGATCGTAAACAAGCGGAAATCTTGGTCTGCGAATGAACGAAAACGAAACATTCAGAGTAGAATTTTTAGTTGGTTAGTTCGATTGGTTCATTGATGATCAACGAACGATCAAGCTGAAAATGTGTTCGGCGTTAAATAAATAAAATTTAACTAAACAACAATTATTTTGTTAATGCTACAAAATTTATCCCAGATATGGCAAGTGTGAACAACAGTTCCAGTTATAAAAATCCTCTGGCTCATCTAGCGATTCTTCTAAAAGCAGCTTTTCCGATTCTTTAATGGCTTTATCAGATAATTACAATTAATCCAAAATGTTTATCGGCGTAAACGAACTTTACACCGACGGTTTTATTATTCCCGTAAACGACCGCCTTGTTCGCTTAACGAAATACAAATCGGTAGATTATCGCTTCGATTACTGACATTCGCGATTGCCAAGATAACGGAGAACTAGCGACGTGAAAGAAGGTCGATAAAATGCACTCGACCTTTGTTGCTAAAATGCAGACATTCTTGATGGAATCTTTTACTATCATCGACGATCGAATAACGATTGTTTTAGGTTTAAAAATGATTCGTGGTATTAGACACGAATACTAATAAAACGATCATCGAACAATACAAATCGTGGTCGTCTTTCAGAAGTTGTACAAATCGGGAGAAAATGCAGTAACTCTTATTCCCATCGTGTCTAATAGAACGCAGTAAACGCTCGGACACAAAGATACTCGCGGAAATTGAAAAAAGAATTGATTACCACTCTTATACTATATTTCTTCCGTACGGTGCGTGATTAAAGATTGCTACACGATCGCAATCGCTGTGCTATTACACGATTAAGTAATCGTATCTTTGTGAGTTTGACACACGTGGATTAACAAGTTGTTGTTTGTCTATGCTCGATGCACGAACGCATTAACCATTAAATGTGGAATTTGGAGTTCGCAGTCTCTTCGCGTATACATAATGACTCGATACAATTGATATTCGTACCACGGGGTATGAATTCCGTGAAAGTTTGATCAGTCATGACGAATACAAAAAGTACACTCAGCATGTCAATGGAATTAAAAAAGGAAAGAGCGATTCAAGAGTTTTCGATTACAATTTTATTTGACGTACTTTTTAGAAAAACGACACAGAACACTTTCCGTGTGCGAAGCAAATGATTTATTAGTAGAACTGTCGTCGATGGATTCGACGAGGTGTTACAGGTTCTACTTAACTATTCACCGCGCTAAAAATCGATACAGACTTGGTGTGCGATGTAACCTGAATTTCGTACAATTAATAGGTTATTAAACTTCTTTGTATCGATTTCATTGTAACATTTTTCATTATATATGAAATTATCAATGAGGAAGTCGATATTGGGGACACGCCAAAATAAGTTGAAGTTAAACAAACCGAAAATAAACAATATTTTTAACGACTTTAATTAGTTGCAAGAGACGCCTGCAAAAAATGTAGGCAAACATAATAAAAAAATAATCGTTATTAGTTCTCGTGTTCCAGTACTTTTTTGCATATGGAGAGTTTAGAGTACAGATAGGCCAAGTTAAAATTAAAGTACTCATTTTTGTATTAATGTTGCACGTGTAACGGTCAAATATAAAAAATAGACTTGGCTTAATTGTGGTCTAGGACCTCCATACGATAATAAAAGATTTATATTTAATAAGGCTTTGAACGTATATTCTATAACTTTTCATACAAATCTCGTAATATAATTACAAAGCTGGTATTTGTGGCCCACTAGTTATACATTATAATACTTAGTCATATAATAATGATAATGTTTTTAAATTGTATGGAGTATTTTGTCTCTTAACTGATGTAAAAACGATTTGCAAGTAATAATCACGAAAGTGAACAAAAATTACGAAACTTTGTACACGCTTAGTCTCGATCGATATTGACCAACGCGTATCCTCCAGACGTTTCAATTGCTGCAACTCGCAATACACAACAATGACACTTGCATCGACTACAACGAATTTCTGTCTACCGACTGTAATTTCAATGCGTCACCGTACTTTGCATAATCGTATTCAACTATCTTTTCATTCCTAATCCCCGAATCGAAAACGCGTTGAAAAAACACCATTTAATATACATACGCCCGACATCGAAAATTGTAAATCTAAACTTGTTGATCGTTAATCTGGCAGGACACAAAACAAAGCCGGTATATACACGAAAGCATCATTTGTTCGTTCGTCATATTAAAAATGATAATCGGACTGAATAAATATTTGCAAATATTATTTGTTGGAAAGGTGTAACTACTTCCTGTCGTTCAAGGATACAGATTGAGATGTCCGCACAGTCACGAGTCCCAACTTTCAGGTTAACCTCGGCCGACGAATTTGAATTAAATTCAGTATTTTAAGTCCGACATTCTCATCGAAAATCGAGTAACTGTTGCCCTCTTTTCTACCAAAATCTATTATTCTTATGCCTGACAAGTGCTTGATTTGAGATGTTTCGTTTTGAAAAGAGTCCTAACATCGATGTAACATTTTCATACTTTTGTTCATTAAAGTGTATTTAACGTATTTCCCCGCGTACATCAGCGTGTTACGCGAGAACGTAAACCCGTCCTCTATCAAATCAACGCATATTTTCAAATTTCTTACACATGACACGATAACTGGAGGTAGTAATTTTCTATTTTCGGCATTACGTCTTACCTCGAATAGTGTTAGCAGCAATTTGATGTATAACCTCGTGACGCCTAACGTATCTCCGAATGATGCCAGAAATATAATGGCAAGCAAAAACATAAGAAGGGGTGTCAAGAGTAAGGAAAACACGAAGGACATCACCATCCACAACGACGCCATTTTGCTTACTGCCGAGAACTTGTCGAGGGAACCGCAAGCTACTCTCGACGCTGGAAATCTATGAAAAAAACATGGTAGAGGGGAGAGAGACGTTAGAACAAGTGTTGCGATCTATTGAGTTCCTCGGTAATTATCGCAACGTCGTTTAACGAAAAAGGTAATTATTTGGAACACCAATTATCTGAAAGAGGACGGTTTCTACAAAATACAAGGTGAAAAGTAACATGGTTGGTCAAATTACGTATGAATTATTCTTCTCAATTGTTACATAAATCGATTATCTGTGCTTCGGGCGAAGATACGAAAATTAAATGTATCAAAAGAATATATAAGTTTATAGAAATAAGAAAAGAAATAGAAAACCTTGTCAATATTTCCAAATAGCCATTATCAGAATAATCCAAAACGTTATGAGAAGCAAACTGCATCTCGGTTAGTTCGCATAATCGATGCCAAAACAACTATCGATGGTGCGATAGTAGTACTATCGATAGTAGAACGTATCGATAGTTTGACACCACTAACCTGCCTAACTCTGTCTGTGTTGGTCGTCATCTGCTAGCAAAATGTCGACTGCTGAGCTCCCGAAACCCTTGCGGGTCTCCCCGTTGATTAAGGTACATAAAGTCACTTGCGAAATTGAAAGTACAGAGAACACCAACTTTGCATCGTTCTGTATAATTTTCTAGAAACGTAGTTACTGCACTTTATTTGAGTTTAGCAATAAATGCATCTCAATCGAAGTGTCTGCTGATTGATTATATTACATAATTTGTATATTTCTTGAATTGCTGCCGCACAATAGATGTGAAAATTATTATAGATGTTATTATTTCTATTGTATGATAATGTATTTATATGTTCAGTCGAATGATACCTTTGTAGTCGTTTTATATCTCTGTTTTTCTAACCTAGAATAGTAAATTTGATTCGAACTGATTTTTATGATAAATTATCTTTGTTAAAGATTTATTGAACGAAATTAAAAATTCGATGATTGCATAGATTTTGATTGTCGTAAGTGCTTACATTCAATTGTTTGCGTTTTTTTCTATCAGGAATAACAGTATTGTCGCGATTTAAATTAAATGCATCGTTAAAGTATAAAGATTATAAGTATAATTTGTATAACATTCACGCTATGGCATTTGGAAAATAATTAAACTTTTTACAGTTTGGTAGATGGTCTTTTCTCACCCTTGGAATATTTTATGGAGCATTCCACAATAGTAGGTTTGCGAGAAAAGAAGCTAAGCTCCGAGAAATAGAGATTCAAGAAAAACCAGCGCGCGATGCTAAGTTAGCAGAAGAGAAGCGTCTCAGAAATATTGGTATGCATACAACCAAGGACTCTAATAGCAGTTTTGTGTATACCATGTTCACTAATAATTTTTCAAATGTTTTTCGTGTTGCAGAGGAATTGAAAATGATAGAAGAATGGTCCAAATCTGCAAAGTAGAAGGTTACGTTAATACATTGCTAGTATTCCTGTTTATTATAAATAAATTGCAACTCTGCGACCATGTATAGAACCAATTATCAAACATTCTGCAAACATGGATCGTGTTATTCAACAATAATTTGAAATCTCTGTATTATATACGGACACCAAATAAAATTGTTTGACAAAATACTTCAAATTTTATTATTTCGAACCGCTTTCCTGTTTTAGCTTAAAAACAAGTGTTAGAAAATGTTACGTACTAATATTTTTGTTGATACCGTCCTTCGAATATATAAGTATAAAGAAATTGTTCAGTGTTCGTGAATTTGAAAAGAAAAAAAAATTCGCCCGAACAGGGACTCGAACCCTGGACCCTCAGATTAAAAGTCTGATGCTCTACCGACTGAGCTATCCAGGCCGTTGTATGCTGCCTCGGAAAATACCTAGTTACGGTGCAGACGTATAAAAAGTGATGTTTACTCATAATCCATGTATGTTGTAAAATGAAACGAATCAGACATAACTAATTATCAATCGCACAGAAAATGTTAGTCATAAATTGCGCAGGGATTTACCGGAAGTATTATTTAAAACAAAAAATTTACATTTTAACGGGCACATACGGGAAACGTTTGCTAAAGTTGGCTACACACCTTCTGTTAATACTGAGCGATTAGACTGTACAGTTGGAATGATACAGTTCTAAGTTGGAACTAAACGCATAGATTTGAAGAGAGACTCAAACAAAACAGCTTCGATAAATGATGCTTTTGCACCTTCTATTTTTAATTACACTATTAAAAAAGAAATTGACTCCTGCAACGATGTATGTACGAAAACTAAAAATTGCGCAGTTTACCTAAGCACGCTCCGTTTTAACTGCACCGTTTAGTTGGCTCAGTTTTATCAATAGGCATTTTCAATTTATTTCCGATCGACTGTACAGTCTTAAGATCCGCGCAGTTTTAATCTGCACACGCATGATTTATATGCGCACATAAAACTGTACAGATAAATCGCTCAGTCTTATCTGAAAGTGTGTAGCCCGCTTAACGAAATCGACATTATGTGATGCATTCAAATTATATCATTTATTACTTTTCATGCTTACACATTATAGATTATACATTGTCTTGAAAGTCAATTTTATGATCATACTCTCAAAAATCCTTTGTGCTAAACTTTCACAGTACGTAACGATTAGTTGAAATGATCATAAAACATGCTGATATAATTAATACTCATTTTTTACAATATAAGATACAAAACATTGGTAAACAAATTTGTGTGCAGAAAGTTACATGGAAAACACAAAATATATTTCATTTCATATAAGTAATCTGTTACATTTAAGTAGTTGCGAATATTTGTGATGGAATGAATAGTGGAATAACAATGGACACAACAAACATAAGAAATATTTCTTTCTATCTACAATCGCAGCCATTCGTTTCATTCAAATGCACATACAACCTCTTTACACTGAGGCATACCATTGAATAAACTGTTTACATGAAAGTGTATTGTCATAAGAGCATCCGTAAGTTGTTGTTCCCAATAGCCTGCTTCTGTCTTTTATTACTTTTAAGCTGTATTTATTTCTGTCTTCCCACCTTTCGTGATCAGCTTAAGTAGGCTGCCATTAGCAGGTCGCTCTTGATTCTGCGACCACTTCCAGAAGAGACTGTTGGCAAAATAAAAGGAAGTTCATGTATCAGAAAAGAAAGTAATAAATACAAGAAGGACATTATAGAATTCTACGCACTCAGATACAAATTCAAGGGGGGTCCAAGTGGAGGTATCTGCATCCTTCATCCATTTCTTGTTCATTGGTGTATCCAAGGTAATAGGTAAAATTGAAGCGACCAAAGAATTGGATGGAAGACCGCTATCTTTGCCTGCCAAAGACTTAGTTAATTGATGAACAGCAGCTTTCGCCATTCCATAACCGATCATGCCTGTTTAGATAAAATTATTTGTATAATATAGGATGACGCGAAACAACTTTGCATGGGAATTGAAATAACCTATTACCTGGTGTTCCTTCTAATCCTGCTTTAGCACCGGTTAATGCAAGAAATCCTCCGTCCTTCAAATAATGCGCAGCAATACTTGCAGCTATAACGGAAGTCCAAACACTCTGCCGCCACATAAGATCGCTATTTTTGACAAAATCTTTGTGCGCTGCATTTCCGCCGGCCCAGCCACCAGCTACACAGATCACTCCATCTAATTTATCACCTTTCAAAAGAGTCTTCACTTGCTCGAGAATTTCAGCTTCCTAAGTAATGCGTAACCATATTAAAAAATTAGTACACTTTTTGGATTTGTTATTAAAGTTTATCTTGATAAATTACCTGGGCTTCCCATGTTGTTTCTGGATTTACTACTACATTTGTATCGGCTTGTTCATTAGGCTTTGTATCAATTGATCCAACCCACTACGCACATGAAAAATATTTGTTAAATGCAGCATAATTTTTTTTAATTAAGAACGAACTCAATTCAAGGTAATGATCGTGTCGGATATGTAATAACGCAAGTAGAACATTTATACTATATAATTTCCAGAAAAATATTCGGTTCTTATTTATAATTAGTCACAGCAAAATATAAGTCTTGAAAGCATTTTCTATCATTCCCGAGATACCATACAGCTATGATTCAATGTGAAAGGTTCTGGTTCAATAGCTATGTCCTTGATATGATTTCTCAGCATGTTTTAACATCGTGTACCGGTTGGCACATTCCGAAATACTTTATCTCTGTGAATCGTTCGTAAATATAATGACACGCATTTTTTAAAAATTGATTGTACTATATATGATATTGGTAATCTTTAATTTGGTATTATACAATCATAAAACTTGTATTATTACGTACATTTTATTGATAAGACAAAATCAATATATAATCGAATCATCGCATTTCGAAACATTTAAAATAGTGGGCGTAACAGATGGTTATCGATCTATAACCGAAGCGCGAAAACTCGAAAATCGAAATTTATATGACAATTTCTATGACACTTATTGCATTAAACTCAGTCATCGATATGAAGTTACTTTGGAAGTAATTATATAAGAAAACGTGCATAAAACGGCAAATTCAACGTAATTATGTACATTAAAGTGAAACTAACGAAATGTTTATCTCCTTTCTCTTTATCAATAATCATGCAATTAATAAATTATAAATATCAAATGACCATGCAATTCTATTTTTAACTGTTCAAACGTTTCGCGAAATTGACCAGTTTACAATTCCTTGTAATGAGGAAAAATGACTACATTTATACCGAATAACGTCGATATCGTTATGACCGAAGTTAGCGATCAAAGATATTTCATTGAATCGAAACATGGAATATGTTCGACTATTGGTTGTATTGTCTACTCACCCAATTCTTTGATTTAAATTGAGAAACGCAGGCGGTACCTAATGCACCTTTGCCTCCATATACGATAACACGTCCGAGTACTGCCGCCATTGTTCGATAAATAAAGCGATTTTGCGAGATGCGATTCGGAATTCTGCGATTATATATACATACACGGAAGAATCCGAAAATGTACGAGCAACTTTCGGGAAAGTTCGTAAAAGGTAAGCAAGGTTGCCAGATTTCGGCACGAACTATAAAAGTTGATTGTCGGTCGCCTGGACACTTTTTCAAAAGCAATATCCAGTGGCAGTGAAAATTCTAATAAGAATTGATTTGCCCGTTTTAGTTATTTGATTCAAAACCCCATGATTTGAAGAACCCCAAGACCCCAAAGATATGTTTAGCAAGATAAAACGTTCTTATTGGAATAATATGCGTTAATAAGTAACAAAGAGATTAATTTTCCTATAATACTGGTATAGTTTAAGTTTCCTATAATACTAATTAAAACTTCAGTTTAGAGTTGTGTGAACAATATATGATTATAAAAGTCATGAAAGCTTTCGCCAAGGTTTCCCGACGAACTTCAGATGAATGAAACTGCACATGCATACCTCATGAAATCAGTCTTGAGACCCTATCAATATTATAATTGATTCATTCGTTTAAAAAAAAAGTCTATCGCAAAATCGTCGTACCGCGATCTCTTTAATATTGTATCGACATTCGCGAATGATGCTTCTCTATGTAAAATTTTCAATTTCCCGCATGTGATTAACGAAAAGGTGGCAACGCCGCTAAGACGGGACCCTGCCCGCAACGTTCTCCGGGAGCGTAGGTCTAGTGTGACGTCACGGTAGCCTAGTTGGGTTAGGTTTTACGCTGGAAATTCTAACGACAAATTTTTTGTTTGACGATTAATGTTTTTCCCGTTGTACCCGCTGCATTGAAGGACGTGGAGAGCATACGCAGTGGCAATCAGTAATCGTATTTCTTAAACCGTTCGATCGCGAGACACCGCGCTGTCGGCGTATATGAGATTTTAAACGGAAAATGAGTCGACATGAAGGTACGTACGTGTGTGCTGTTAATGACTAGCAAAGTCAGCCTCCGTTCAGCATGCTAAATTTGTTTTACATTTACGGGGATATGATTCGTCGTACGGGGAATTCAGTGATCTCCATAAAGAGTCACCGCGGACTCATCGTGGAGGTTACGAAATCAGGGAATACATGAGATTTTTCGTAAGAGACATTTCTCGTGAGCCCTGTACCAAAGGGTCTAATGTCAGAGGCCAGATGGCAGCACTTAGAAAAAAAATTTACTCCAATTTCTTGTGGATTTATAATGTTCCTCTTTGATGATTTCGAGGAAACATTCGTCGTTTTGATTCCTTTTTTACCTTTTGGCCCTGCCTGCTGACCAAAATATATATGGAATGGTTTATGGTCAGCTGTCAGAATGCATTACCAGCTGACTTCTGAAATCAGTATTCTTACATTATCCCCTTCTCCTTGTAATACTCTTAGTCCAATATTAAACATATTGGAACATTTTTCTTGTATTACTTGTTACTGGATGAGTTTCGTTATTGATCCGTCTGTAGTCTAGAATCTGCATTCTTTGGCTCACTTGACATTACAGATGTCATACTTTCAATAGCAAACGTTGCCAAAACAATGTTTACTTATGTATGTATTTTGGAATAGTTATATCTTTTTAAGGATTATTCTCATAAATTTCTTAGGTCAAAACTGTTATACGTACGTTCGCGCACTGTACATTGCGCAGCATAGCTTTTAATTGTTTTTATATGTATATCATTTTTGTACGCGCTACATCTTTGTATGTTACATAATTACAATTTCAAATATTGAGTCAGAGTTAAGGATTAAGAATAATCATTAAGTGCGTTAAGTTTAACATTCTCATTTCTGTAGCGCGCTTCTTTTTCATATTTTATTTCCTTGTATCTTTCATTTATATTATGCACCATGCACTATTTTGGAAAACACAATGCAGAAAGAAATACGATATTTGCTCATCCAAAGTTTTAACAAATTATCATCTCCACACAAAGTATTTATATTCTTGCAACAGGGGATTCTAAGCACTATAAACAATTGAAAAAGATTGTTATAAGAGGTTAGATATTAAGTAATATAATGAATACCAATGATATTATGTATAACATCAAATAAGCGCATTATTTTAAGTAACAATTATTGTTATTATTTATGCAATATTGTCGTGAACTTACTCTGTTATAATATGCGCTTGATTAAACACATTAAGTACATATCTTAGTTCCTTTTTGGGAGATCTATATTATACTTACCTATATATGATACTTTTTCTAGATGAAGTGCAAGGTTATTCCATGTATAAAACAGTTACATAAATATTTTCATCATTGTGTTTTCTTTTTTTAAAATTATGGTTTTGGTGATAAACCTCTTATAACATGAGTTCTTTATCAAAGAATTGAAAGAAAAATATTTGATAATAATCTTGTATGTTCTAGTGCTTCCCAGTTTTTATAACAGTATGCTTTTCCTTCGTTTTTCTTTTGTATATATAAATCAGGTACATTGAATTTTCTATGACACATATTTATTTCAGGGGTAAGTTGTGACTCCTGCTTAAAGGGGAGTTTTCCGGGTCGCAGATACAAGTGCCTCGTGTGCTTCGACTATGATTTGTGTGCCAGCTGCTACGACGGAGGTGCAATTACTACTCGTCACCTCACCGATCATCCTATGCAGTGCATACTTACTAGATCTGACTTTGGTAAGATGATCAATAATGTTTTTATTTCTCTGTGGTTTGTTATCACATCGTCGGACTAATGAAATAATTGTCTTCCTGATTTTATAATTTCTTAGAATTGTATTATGGTGGAGAGGGAGTAAGCATAGAGCAGCCACAATCTTTAACTTGTCCTTACTGTACAAGAATGGGTTTCACCGAGGCTACATTGCAAGAACATGTTACTGCAGATCATCCAGACACATCTTTTGACGTTGTATGTACATTAAGAAATCTATGTACATACAGAGAATACGTATTACAAATTGTAAAATTTTTAATATTTTTCATAGGTTTGTCCTGTATGCGCATTTATCCCAGGCGGAGAGCCTAACCATGTGACCGACGATTTCGCTGGTCATTTAACTTTGGAGCATCGCAGTGGACCAAGGGACCTGATCTCTTTTCTAGATGAACCAACTTCAAGTAGACACAATCTTAGACGGATGCCACATCCATCTAGGGGTGTTGTAAATTCAAGACCTCGCAGGTATGTAGATGATTGGCAGTGCATATTGAGTTAATGAATTCTGTAAAATTCAAGAGTGCTCTTTGTCCTTAGACCAATGTTGCGGCATATAAATGTATACCTTGCAAACAGTTTGACGATATCTATGTGCTTACACATATATACGAATACGTATGTTTTATTTACAAACTGTATAAATGACATTGTAACAGGAATTCGTACATTGCTTTATTGTTGTATTTACTAGAGATTCGATTTGCTTTAATTATGTCATGCTATCTTGCCATCACACATTTGTATCTTTTTACGTTGTGGTTCCATTTTGAACAATTTTAGAAACACGTATTTGTGCGAGATTGCACGTAAATTGACTAGCATTGTCTCATCTACATTGTATTATACAATATTGGTGCATATGTACGTCAATGCTTGTCGTTCGTTAAAGTACCAATCGAAAGACACGCCCGAGTTTCTTATTGATCTTATTTATTTACGTGGTCTGTATAAAGCACAGGATATTTGGAGTATCGGTAAAAAGAGCATCGAGTATGGTTTCGGCTACAGTTCATTATCATTTCATCTTAGATAATGTTCATTGGCGTGTCATTGGACCTGCAGGTCCAATATGAATTTCAGTTCGTCCGGGGGATTGAGTCCAAGTAGTCGGGACGGTATAGACCCAATTGCAGAATTGCTTTCTCAATTATCGGGTGTTCGTAGAAGTGGTGGAGGAACTGGTCAGAATTCGTCGGCACCGTCGCAACTGCAACATCTACAAATGCAGCTGCAGTTGGAGCGACAACAAGTCAGAGTAAGTGTGGCCAAATGATACCGGACGCGAAAGTTAACGTGAAAAACGGAGTTTTCCGATTTGTAATTTGTTGCCGTGCACGTTGTACAAGCAAAAACTGTTTTTAGGTTGCTAGGCAACAATTGGAACGGTTACCTAGGAGACAAACACAAGCGATCGGTTCGGTAAGCGGTGGAGGAGGTAGTAGTGGTGGTGGTCACTCGACTACTATGGCCAGTGTGGTAGCGAATAGCACGAGTAGCAACAATAACGCAACCAACGCAGCTAACCCGTCCGGTGTTTCATCTACCCGCTCACAGAAATTAATGTTTCTGTTGCCAAGGTATGTTATGCGCGTACGATTCATACTTTTAATAACATAAAATGTAATGTATGCACATTGAAAGCAGCATAACATTTAAGAAACTGTCAGGTTCTAACTACCTGTTGATGTATGGTAAATATCTGTATCCCCGTTGGCATATCTTTACGCGTTCTCTTTATTCGAAACACACAAAAGTGCATGTCACGGTCAGCACAGCGGTTGCCAAAAGTTATATTTTGATAAGAATCCATTCGAGAATAAATAACATCCCGATTTTGTGCCTTGTCATTCGACCGCGCGTTTTATGCCAACAAATGCAAACAGTTTTTCACGTTTTCGCAGATGCGTTTCAAGTACTCTGTCCGAAACCCAACAGCAAAGCGTTGAGCCAGAGAGTGCAAATAGGGCACTCTTTGTGCGCGAGCTGATACTCGGTACACTGTCACAAACATTGCCAGAGTTGATAACGGAGCAGTCTATCGCGCAAACACCAGCGTCGAGTGCAACTACTGCCACAACTAGCCCTGAAACACCAAATGCTAATACTTCCACAGTTTCTATGAAAAAATTAAGTTTAACTCAAGAACCGAAGAGGGATCAAACGACAAGTAAACACGTAACGCAATCGTCTACGCAACAGTCGCATACTGTTCAGGCTGCCGCTGGCAGTGTGGGGATTGGTCTACAAAGCCAGGGACTGCCTCCAAATCCTAATAGCCTTGCATCACAGAATACACCTATGGTTCAAACATTGATGCACACTGTATTACCTCAACCACTGGTAAGTACCTTCGACATAATCATACTTGCAAAGCCAATTCGTTGTTTCAAATACGAGTAAATCGCTCGCAGTGATGTAATTGCTTGTGCCCGTTTCGTTTCCTTAGGTATTGCAGCAGCAACCATTGTCTCCACCAATTAGGAATACTGGGACCGGAACTATCAGGGAATCGATAGCAACTCCAGCACCAGCATACCTCAGAGGTGGAGTAGGTCCAGTTGCAGTGACAGGTCCTTCACGTAGGAAGCCGGTTAGGGTCGTAGATGGCAGAAACCAATCTACGGAGCCTCCGCCCCCACACTAACCCCTCCTTAGCCCGTACCCATCCACCCTGATTCCTCACAGGACCCTCTAGCACTAGTCCTAGCACTGTTTAGAACACTTCATCATTATTGTTATTATTATAATATTATATATTAATAATTATTCAAACGCCCTCCTCCTCACCCTCCCTATCTTATCACTTCTCAAAACTCTAATCTCGCCATCTTTTTGTCGTTATGTGACATGGAACAAGGGCAAGGGCTGATTCGCCGACACATGCAAATGTACATAACTCACGTCTTGCAGTCATGCTCGGGGCATAATTAACTTCGTATATGTATACTCTTTAGTGAGTCTTGCCACGTTCTTCCATATCGAATTGCTATACACGAATTTGCGTTCCTTCACCAAATCCGGGACAAACAACTAGCAGTTGGACAAAGAAAGGCACAGAAATGCAATAAATCTGACTCTCAAACAGTTGCTGTTTAAGGGATATTTAAGAGATGGATGATGAAACAGACATTCAGGTACATTGCGTCTATTCGTTGGAAGACTTGTTGAGCGCAGAACAGAAATAATTTCGAAACCGCACTATGTTCGTCATACGCACTAGCTTTTTATGTCACATATTAATAGTTGAACTCGATTCATCACCGACCTTGTCATTTCGCGGGAGCAATAAACTGCTAACGCACGTCGTGTATTATCGAAGTATTGTGGAAACGTCGAACGTAACAAGATTTATAAACTTACTGCTGTCTGGGTTGGTCCGTGACAATTATTTTTGAAATTTTAGACTAGGATTTGGGACCGATTTCAAAGCTGTGTGAGATTTATTAACGAAAACCAATGGTACTCGGTCATTTTTTTAATACTCTTCTCATATTTTGTATTTCATATATTTTTTCAGCAGGCATAAACTACGTACGCGCAATTACCACATCACGAAATGAGACGCCTCGAAGATTGAACATTATGTGAATAAACGTAAAGAATATTATATCCAGGTTAGATAACATTAACCGAAATCATTTTACGAAGACACTTTGAAATTAATCATCTTAAAAGACTGGTTGGCGGACCATCCCTTGGCATGTTTACGTCTGCCCTGTAAACGATGTTTTTATAAAATGGAGGGATTAGACTGACGTCTAGGACGTTAAATAAAATACTTAAAGCACTTACCCCAAACTAATACTTATATACAATTGCTTAAAGTATTTATTAAAAACTTTAATTATTTTTGTTGATCTTTTTGGATTAATCGTATTTATGTCGTACTATAAAACCCCAACCAGGCGTCGCACATATTAATTTTTTTAAAACACTTATCTGCGACTCTAATCGCTCCATTTTACGGATATGGAACAATAATAACATTTGTACCCGCGTTTCGTTCTGGAAAACAGAGGCTTGGCTGGTTATATAAACGTAAGAATTGTACGATGCACAGGAGACAAATTCAGAACGTTTAATTTCAATTTCTTCGAATGTGTTGGATTTAAATGAAACTAGTATTGATGATCATTTTGATTGAACGCGGTAATCAACGGAATTGCATCAAGTATGTGCGTATGACGCAGGCAAATGCATTCGGAAATCGCCAGTATTCTACTTGAAGTAGAAGAGTATCGAACGCGCTCGTAAAAACGAGTACTAGCTATTTTTTTTTCTTTTCCGATAATTTTCATTCCCTTTATTCTCTACAGAGAGACCTCCCCTTTGCCGCCTACATGTACTACGTTCTGTAATTAATTTTCCATATAATACTTTCTTGTCTTTATGTTGCTTTCTTTTGCGGGTGTATCTGCAAAATGTGGATGAAAACAAAAAAAATTAAGTAAAATTATACATATATATATATACATATAAACTGATAAAAAAGTTATGCAAAATATTTAACTTGTGACTTCTTCATTTTATATCGTCTTTCGCTTGCGGGCATTTTGGCTCACAAATATTCAATTACGGTCTTAACAAATTACCGGAAGAATTAGACGATGAAACGATCCGTTTCTTTTCCTTTTCCTGTTTTACGTTCAAATTTTGATTTCCGTACAAATAGACGGTTCACGCATGTACGTGCATCTCATCGAATAATTTCAATGATCACTCGTGTCCCGTACTTTGTAATGTGTGATTAGAACCGTACATAAAGTAGAAAAGCAACGATGTAAAAAGAAAAAGAAAAATACTAATTGCCTTAACACTGAATGCCTGAGAAGTTTAGGGGGAAATTCGACCTTTGGAATGTGTGTTTATCGTGACAACCTTTGCATGGCACTTCGGTGAAAAGTAATATTGTAATCGGAACAAAGTTAAAAGTAAATATGTGCGTACTCAAAATTACAACACATACAGATACAAAATGAAAAAAAAAACATTAACTGCCTTAATGTGCACACTCCGATGACTGACGATCGCGATCATTTCTCACATTTTAGGCAAATTTAGGAGCCTATGTACTCAGAACGAAGCAAGACTCCCACGCACACGTACAAGAAAAATGATTACATCGATTGAAAGTTTTGATTTGCTATGTAACCAATAATTTTATCATATAAATTTAGAAATTAAACTGCGTGTATTTTTTCTGTTTTAAATGTGAGCTTACGTTCCCCTTGATTCCACGTCACTTCTTAATTGTACAACTTCGAGTTTTTACATGTCTTTATTATTATTATTATTATTACAAATAACGTACCGTGGTAGAAGTTTCACGTTAATCGAAATAAACGGCTTTGACATAATTATTTGTCGGAATGAAAGGGTATCTTGGAGTATCGTCGGAAATTCATTCCGTGCGTTACATAATCGCATTACACGTGACAATTTTTCGTCTTTGTTCTCCTAGTAAACAGGATACGGAACACGAAAAGCATGTTAGCGGATATTTTGTTTTCGTAAATTGAAAAAAGTGAAAGGAATGCTGTATATACATTACGAAAGTAGAACGCGTGTTTCTCGTTATTATATTAAAATCGAGGGGTTCTTGCGGAAGAGTTTGTGATTCTTTTTGTCCATTTCCTAAAAATTAATCGGATTTTCTAATTGACGGTTCTCCTTGGTATTCTGCATAAAAGTAAAATTACCGATAAATTCTTCTTGTGAACAAAAAAGTAACGAGCAAAAAAAAATAATTTTTGCGTGGCTTTAACAGTTGTTTTAATCACGCCCTTACCTGCGCTAATTGTCAAACATTAGTAATAATAATAATAAACCTTCGCCACTCTTCGATTAAGAAACGCCCGAAGAATGCAAAATAAGGACTTTGTTCATCGGAACTTATGTCGATCGAGTGTTGCAAATCCCACAACGAATTTCCACGAAAATCGTAAGGCCGAAAACGGATTTCAACTTGGTCACGTTTATTCGAACTGAAGAAAATGAAAGAACAGAATAATAAAGAAAGAAATGCGTACGACATTATCCCCCCTTTTCAATTGACGAAGAGACGTTTGCTTCGAACGGATTGAAATTTCGATTTATATTTACTATATTTTACGTATCATTGCCTACCGTATAAATAGATAAGTAATATATATATATATATATATATACATATATAAATATCTATACACTTAAATATGTATATATACATCTACATACACGCGTAAAGGAAAATCTTCGTGTCCGTACGTAGGTGTGTATTCGTTTAATTCTAATCACCCGTACGTGTGCACACGTATTAAAGCAAAAGTGAAATACTAATATGACTAAAGGTGTCGGACGAACTGTGAGACCGAGAAAACGATCGAAAAAAAACGTGAACGCGCTCTCACAGACTTTATCGTAGAAAAAACAACAGAAAATTGATTTAATTAAAAGTCTCCATGATTTCTTATATTACGCTCTTGTCGCGGTACGGTTTCTTATTGTTGTAATCGATTCTTAGCAAGTAATTATATTAGGGCTTGTATTTAGATAATGCCCAAATTATTGCAGTAAAGAGCCGGACTGTAATATATTATGCGATAATTTTAACGAAGGGGATGTGTCGTTAACATTATAATAACGTACTATTAATGTCGCGCGAATTAATTGAAGTTGCTCTAGGGTCGCTCTACTTTACTACTAAGGGACTATAAAAAGAAAATTGTAAACGTGGGAAAGGAACCTTCCTTTTTTTCTCCTTTTTTACGAACCGATGATATTTATTTTCTTATTTCTTCCACAGTACTTTTCTGCTGTGACGTATGCACGATGAAAAAGAAATGTTCGCGTTGCCTTCCTCACGTCTTCGTCTGTTTTAAAGATTCTCGTAATGGCATTAATTAACAATTAATACAAAGAATACGACATGGTCTTGAAAGCGAATTGCGGAATACGAAATATCATAGAAGTACGAAGTTCCGATCGCCAAGCAGAGTTAAGTCGGTTAGAGTACACGTAGGAATTCAGGAAGTTAAAAAAAAGAAGATATTACGCAGGTATGAAGTGAAAATGATGTCGCTTAATTATCGCATTGCGTGAGTATAATTAATGTTGCGAAAATTGGGCGAGACTTCGTCGGTTGTTGCAAAATGAAAATCATGTCGTATTTTGTAATCGTTGCAAGGTATATATGAATGTTTCCTTGTGCTTCGGTCAATTACGAAAAAAAGAGCTCGTGTGTGCATTATCAATTACTTTTTTCTCGATATTCTGAAATACCCATTACGAACGGTAGATTCGTTTTTTCTTCATTAAAGCGTTTACTGTTTTATATGTAATCCTAGCCAAAGGAAGAAGCGAGTGGTGCACGGAGGGGAGCACGATAGAAAAAATTTTGTAGCAGCTACCAAAAGCGCATACATATATATTGTGTGTATAAAACATTAGAAAAGAGGAATGGGTTGAAAAAGAATTTCAACGGGTTCTTTGCGGTACTCTAAAAAAAATATCTAGACACTTGTTTCATTTGACACTTTCATTTGTAATCGAGGATGGTGTACGGGGCGGGAGGGTAGAATCAAAAAAGAAAGACTTGGAATGAGGCGAGGCCTCCCACGAAGACCTTTCAAGTTCGTCGATATGGACTAACAAGAAAGAAAGAGAGAGAGAGAGAGAGAGAGTATATGTGCGTGTGTGTGAGTGCTTTTTGTGCGAGAGAAGAAACACCGTTTCTTTTCTTTTATTTTCCCTTTTACGACTTTTTTCACTCTAAAAATTTTTACCCGGCCAACTCTCCTCGATGGTCTACAGAAAATGAGATCAGTCCCTCCGTTTTTTGGGGCGGTGAAATTAAATCGACAAAAAAATATACAAAAACCAAAAACAAGTAGGGGTGCGAGAGCGCGTTCTTAAACGCACGTGACACTGATTCATACATTGCAATTGATATTATACGTTGCAAGACTCCGAGATAAGGGGCCGCGAACTTTTCATTGGCAGGGTCGCGTTAAGCTTGATCGATCAATCGGTTCGAATCGTAATGATCGAGAAACGATCGCTACTACCCGGAACGAGCCGGCAACGCGGTAGATGTGCTAGTTGTACGACACGCAATGCTTATCTTTACGCGATCAGCGATAATAATTAGGAACTGTGCACGATCATTGTGTATTAGCTTAATTCGGCCCTGTCCGTCGGATACACAAAACTAAAACCTCTCCCCCCCCCCGCCCGCTCTTAGTAAAAGGGTGGAACGCAAAACCCCTTCGATTACTCCGATGGAGCTTTCGCTCGGTGTCACCGTGTATTCAAGTAAAAATGAATTTTTACTAACAATTTTTCCTTAGACTGCTCTCAAGATCGCGCGTGTAATTCACCGGGTGAAGGCAGTTCGCGGATTTATACCTGATTTTTAAGAAACGAAACGATTATTAATTAGCGAGCGTGGTTGAACGAAAAAGAAAGTGTGAGAAAGATTGAGAGTTCGAGAAAGAGCGAGAGGATATAATAATGATAAACAGAATTACTGTGAGTGACACGTGGAAACGGAAAGTGCTGACGGACATTAACTACTAATAATACTAATAGAGAATTAAAGTGAAATCTTATACATAATAATTATTGAAATGTAAATCGTGTTTGGTTGTATTTTGTGTTATACGCCTCTGATGCTGAATATAATGGAAATTCGATTACATCGTCTCTGGCCTTGATTTCTTTTCCATTCCTATTTAGCAATCGTCAACTCAATTATATTTGTCGTTAGTATGCCGTTGTTTAATTCTTTGAAGAACATCGGTAAGTTTCCTGTGTTTTATTTGATATAATGCAAGAGAGTTTTTCAAACCAGGATACCTACGTTGCATCTAAGTAGACATGCGCGTCTTTTACGTTTCGTCATTGGTGCGTTTTGTCTTGCGTACTATGCAGTTGCAGAATGATTTTGAAAACACTACTTCCAGTACGGCCATAACAAAGCTCGCATGGTATTCCGCGTAACATTACAGTTCACCGCGGTACGTTTTTATAGTACTTTAAAAATTTTGTTAAAAATGGGTCCTCTCGAAAGTGCAAAAAAAGTTGCTGCGTATAAAGCCGTCGACGAATACGTAAAAGTAATGAACCTTTTTGTAATAATTTGAGGTTATATTAATATACCGGTTACCCACGATCTGAATTTTCTGTATGTTGCTTTTGCAGGATAACAATGTTATTGGAATTGGTAGTGGATCCACAGTAATATATGCCGTTCACAGATTAGGTGAGAACTACTTGTCGTTTGTTTGCATTCGAATAATTCGCGGGATATTTGTTATAATTATTACCATTATAAACTCTGATATCATTCCGAGAGTCCTTAAAATTACATTAAAAAAGACATTAAATTTTTCCGAGTATTGAAATCAGTTTAAAAAAAATATTATATTTTTAATCGTGTTGTGTATGTTTGCATCTAGGTTTATTTATTCAATGAAAGTTATATAAGAGGACTTTGTTTTTTAGCCGAACGTGTGAAAGAAGAGAATCTTAATGTTGTCTGCATACCAACGTCGTTTCAAGCACGTCAGCTGATACTGAATAATCACCTTACCTTGGGTGATTTAGAAACCTATCCTAAAGTAAGAAAATATTATTTGGCTAGTTCCCTTTCTTAATTAATTTCGACATCGATATCTCAATATTGACAGCTCGATTGTGCAATCGACGGGGCGGATGAAGTGGATTCGGATATGAATCTTATTAAGGGAGGAGGAGGATGTTTGCTTCAGGAGAAAATCGTTGCGTCTTGTGCTAAAAGACTCGTAATAATAGCAGATTATACGTAGGTTCTGTGTGTTTATGAAAAAGGATTCATTGCGATAATTGTTTTCAACGATGTTTTGTAATAATTTATAGAAAGAATTCTCAGAAGCTTGGACAACAATATAAAAAGGGTATTCCTATCGAAGTAGTTCCTATGGCATATGTTCCTATTCAGCGAAGAATAGAAGATAGTTACGGAGGCAATGTGAAAATCAGAATGGCGTTGGCTAAAGCTGTAAATAAATTTTTATCTCTTTCAAAACCATCAGGCAATCGCATTGTATATATTATATTTATTTTCATATCTGCAGGGACCAGTCATAACGGACAATGGTAATTTTATCCTCGACTGGCATTTTCCTGAAAACCTCGGTAATTGGAATAAAATTAACACCGAGATTTCACTGATACCTGGCGTTGTTGAGACTGGACTTTTCATCAAAATGGCAAAGAAAGCATTCTTTGGTATGCCAGATGGCAGCGTTAACGAACAGTCTTAAAGTGTTTTTATTAATATTTATACCAAATGTTAAAACTGTGTTTTATAGTGTACAAAACCTGACTGCGTGTTACAATCTCATATAGCTAATGACAGAAGGGTTTGGATGGCTCCGATTTACTTGCTATATCACAAAAATGTGATACATTTTTATTTAACGTTGATTGCTCATTTTGGTACTCGTTTACGTTTATTTTTTATATTTCGATTAGCGCGACATCCCTTGTACAAATAAATTTTAGAGGGGATTATGTTGTATAGACTAAATGTGTTTTTTGTGCTCAGTTTTATATGTTTATACCCTAATACATAGCGGAAGATCGCATGTATTGCATAATCAATGTCACTGTCTGGATCATGTCGTATGAAGTCCGAATGCTTTATAAATATTCAGCAAATATTCATTTGCATGAAAAAACCAAGTCATGCATTATAAAACAAAGATCAGATGTTACAAAAATATACATTTTGATATTACGTCTCGCATTCTCTTTTGATCCCACAACTTTCCGTTTTACCCTTGCGACATAAACTTTTTGCGTAATTGTCTCAGTTTTATTTGCGGTTGAATCAAATTAACACAACTGTTATTTTCCATAAGTTTTATGTATCTTGTAATGAATGTATATCGATTACGCAATCAACAAAAAGAAATTTACGAAAAAAGAAATGCGCCCGAACAGGGACTCGAACCCTGGACCCTCAGATTAAAAGTCTGATGCTCTACCGACTGAGCTATCCGGGCTCTGTAAGTCGAGGTACCAGAATTTCATCGCACCAAATTAATAATTAAAAATTGTTATTTCTTACTTCTTTTATGAATGAACTTGCATTAGATGCTATTTGAAAAGTATTATTTTCTCGTTAAGACGTAATCGACCATAGATACGAATAAAATATCTTCTGTTGTTCTTTTTCCGATTGTTTACCATACGAGTTTTTAGGATAAAAAGTTTATCATTCTCTCGAGTAAATTTTTACGATATCCTAGTGTATAGACATGTTTAATGGAAGGAACATGACGTTATTCCGTGTTACTCTATTTTATGTGTGACAATAGTCATATATCAACACTATTGCTATCCTCGGAGCATCAATTATTCATAAGTTGAGGTATAAAACCGTCGTAGTCTTTTGATTTACAATATTAAATCGGTTTTGTTAAGATTTTGTCGTTATTCGGGGGGGTATTCAATTTTTGTCGGAGTGCGTAGCGGATAATGGGGTAGATAATACATATTCCAAACAAATACAAATAAATAATGAAGTTCATTATAACGGAATGCAAGGAAACCGTAACATAATAAATAACGCAGATCTTATTCGTCTTTGTCTAATCAACAGTCAGTTATGAAAACTAATCTGCCCTCGTCCATCATCGTACAGGTTTCGAATCTTGTGCGGAAAGTTGATAATAAAAATTACGAAAGTTCGGCCACGTGTACGAACCACGTATCTGTCGATACGAGTGTGCTCACGCACAAGTATGTATATAAGCAACGCACACGCGAGAAGGAGATATTAAACTCAGAGGTCACGTTTAGATAACAATATTTGGCGATATCATTAAAAATCCTAGAAACTCGATCTGGGATTAAAGAATTGCCAATTGCCTCTTTTAACCCGTCCGGAATGAAAAATGATCAAGGTCAACGTTATAATCTAAATTTGTTCAAGTTATCAAATTGCGCGATCCTATAGCCAAAAAGCAAAGGATTTGGTAACGAAAAAAATCTTTGATCGGATATCAATGCAAATTGCATAAATTGCAAGAATTCTTGTTTTACCCTGAACTTGTACTACCTACGCGTAATTGAAATAGAGAGCTCGCAATGAACCGTGAGATCGGAAGATTGAAAAATTTAAATGAAAGAGGGAAGAGGACGGTCCGTTACCAAGGGTTGAACGACCTTATCATAACTCAGCGGGTTCTGATGTGCGAACGGTGTTAGTACTTAGCCCCGGCTGCTTTTCTCTGATTTACACAAAAACTCTTACCTCGCACAGCCTTTCGTAAGACCGCTTCCTGCCTTCGGCTTAATCGGCACCCGGACCTTCGACCCTCTCCCTTCGATGGCGAGTTTGCATATTCACCGAATTACCATTCGCCACATCTTTTTTTTTTGGTTACAAGTGCAATAACACACCGGGGGGCGGAAGGGGCGGGGGGGGGGGGGGAGTTGCGGTAAAAAACTATTAAGTTCCTTTTATATCGTGTGCGTGGCGATTACCTTGAAATAAAAGCTTCACAGATCTCTGGACACCACAAACTTATTAAGAAAATGAATGGTCTTAAATTTTATTTTCTAATTTCTCACACGTACGGAAATAATCAATTTTCTGTCTATTGCGATTATAATTTATGTGTTTATATATTTATTTGTCGAACGTTTCGACTATCGTAAGTTTCTGCTTAATGCACACATTGTTTCTGAATTTTTCATCAGTATTGTAATTGCGATAACTTTTTATTCGAAGACAATATCTATTTCCAAGATTTATTTTGATTGGATCCATATCGATGGATGATCTTAGATCATATCGATTTGGCATTATTTAAGCTCAAACTATTTCGAACAAAAGATAGTCGCCTAGAATCGACGATGCGTTCAAGGATTCTTCTATCCCTTAACGCGTCAGCGAGTACGATTGACCGACGAAATCGCAACCGGGGGATTAAACCTATCCACGTGTACATCGCATGCATCCCTTGGATCATCCTCGAGATGATGTCCGACCGCAACGCATAACATTTGCTTTCGACCAAACCACGATAGGGTTCTTAGAGCGCGTGCATTTGCGCCCTCGATTGCGAACGAAGGAGGGGGTGGTATTTCAAGAGCGGACGCGCGATTTCATCCCTCATACGCAGACCACGACTCCTATCGCGCGCAGCATATCCTTGCTAGAAGAATCAGCTACGGGATCAAGAGATCGGGATAGGACAAAATCGGCGAAGTTTCGTCTCGTGAGACATTTCCAGTATTCTTTGGGTGTGAATTGTCCGACAAGAAATTTCAGCATGAAGGTCAGTCGCACTTCTCTTCTTTTCTTTATTTTTTATTCCGTGCGTCAATGGTAGATGTTAGTACATAGTTTACGTGTTTGACAGATCGTCGATCAAAAAAAGTATAATCATTGTTCTCCGACTGCGATATGTTTTTGTTTCCATTGTTCTTGATATTTGAGTAATCTCTCAAAATTTTCGATAGCATTCAAATATGTGACTTTAATATAAAAAATATTTGTATCAATCAGGGTATCAACTTTTATAATTCCCGTGCATTTCTTAGTGTATAATGGTAAATATCTTTCTCAGTGTTCTCCTTAGTGTTCACGATAAAGTTCAATCGGAAAGTGTAACGAGATTCGCGGGGTGTTATTTCTCTGACGCTTTGTAATTGCTTGTCAAATTGATCGTTGGACGGCTTCGTAAAACGCTCGGCCGTTTCGCAGTTTATATTTCCCATTGGCAATATAATCATATTGAAACTTACCTGTTGCTGCCTTCAACGTGGAAATCGTTTAACTACACAAATTAGAAAAAAGTAATAAAGCCTTAGCTATTTATATCCTCAACACATTGCACCTTACTACCATGAGCCATTTTCTTATACCGTATTATCAAAAGGACATTGATTTTGTAAGAAATTATTTTTCCGTTTAGTTTCGCGTGCCCAATGGCAGTTAATTAAGGAACTTTGCGTCGATTTCCAACGTACGCGATGTTACGCAGGCCACCCGGTAACTCGTTCTCTCAAACAATAATTAACCGCAACACGAAACTGATTAACGATGTTTAAGCAGATTACAATAGTTAATATGTCTAAAACCTTTATGTGTGGCACTTATGTAACCGCCGCGCTTATTGGCAATTACACGTTTATCGATCGTTTAAATACTGTTACGGGAACCAAGTTATTTAAACACGAACTCTTGGTCTATTATAGGAGAGTTGTTACATCTGTTGTCATCTTATAAATAAGTTTGAATAATATTCGCACAATTTAGAAATCAATTTCTTTATTCACAGGTGACCGGATTAATGTCTTGTGCCCTAATACTGACGTGCCTGCTGAAAGTGGCAGATTCCGAGAAACCTCCAAACAAGGTAAACGTCCGTTTCAATCTTCGCGCGTTATTCGGTTGGAATTTAATTTGAATAAGAAAGGATAAAATTGTACAGATTGATCAACTGCTTTTGGATGCGCTCACGACAGACGACGCGCTTAAAATGAAAAGACCATTCTGCAATGCTTTCACTGGTAAGTACACTTTCTTTTCGAATTCGATTAAATTGAGAAGTTAAACATTCCGTATAATGTAAAATAAATCGTAGGATGTGGAAGAAAAAGGAGTTTTCATGAAAGTTCAACGGATCCCCAAGACTCGGAAGCGGACAGCGTTAAAGTCGTCAGACTTCCGATCTCGAGTTACAAAATCTTGCTGAAGGCAGCTTTCCAAAATATTCGAAACACGGTTGATCGCGACGCCGATGATTATCAATTATTGGAGAATCCGCAAGTTTCTGTTTCGCGTAAAAATCCGCTTCGCAAAAGACTCGAGACCTCGCAAACCGGCTTAGATTAGACGAACTCCGCGTAATTATAAATCGTACGATCAAGCGATCCGCATTATGCCGAATAGAATGTCAATCGTAAAGTCACAATTATCCTTTGTCTTATCCCCTGCTCTTTAATGCATAGTTTAGTTCCGATAGTAAAAAGTGTATTTGAATCAGTTCGTGACCCCATCTATGTATTCCTCGTATGTACATTTACCTCCTTCGGCACATTTAAATAAAGTTACGAAAAGAAAACGCAGTTGTTTAAACTAACTTACCACGTACCACTGAACATCCTGTAGAAATTACTCTGTAATACATCTGAACAAAAACCTGTTAACTTCGGTCAAAAGTAAACCGTAAGTTTTATCGTAACGCCTCCGTTCCAGAGGTACCTTGTATTTCTCGAATGATCGATTGCGGATGGCACCTTGGAAAAAAGAACTTTTTTCGAAACACTCAGTCCGACACACTCTGGGTTATCTGGTTCTCCAGTTAATTTAGGGCGACCCCAAAAATATTCCGAGCAAAGAGTAGATGGGTCCCAGATCCGAGAACGTCTGTCTTGCCGTAGCTGTTCCGGGGAATGATCTAAAACCTAAAATGTAGTAAAGGGGTTAGCTAATCGATCGAATGTATCAATTAAATCGTTTTTAAAGAGCACCAGAAAATTACGCCAATTACTTATTGTATCTTTACTGATTTAATTAAAACCTAGAACAACCATTCCGAGTACAAAACTTGACGCACGTTAAAATCAAACAAACAATAAAATCATGGCGAATTAAAATGATGATACTTCGAACTATCATGATCATATGATTAATTGAATTAATTCGTCTCTCACCTCGAGACGAATTTTAAGAGAAAATGGCCATTTAAGAAACGAATCGTGTCGACCGCGAGTTAGTCCAACGCTTATGAAGACAATCTCATCCGGGAAATATTTCGGTGTTACTTTGATGTACATAGCGTAACCCGTTTGTCCCACGTAAAATGTTGAACTGCGCTCGGCAAGGGTTTTTTTCCAACTGGCAAGTTTTTCCTCGAAATTTTGGATTCGCCAGTAGTAAATGAAATTGCTCGAGGTTCCTGTGAATTATTTTCCGACCATTATAACGGGCGAATTAAAATGAAACGGTAGAAGGGGATGAAATTGAATTATACATCGCGGCGCAAGACTCGAGGAACAAGTGGCTTTGTCCCTCTTTGAATACGACGGACTTTAACGTCCTTGTCTTATATTAATAACATTGTATTCAGCGTGTACGTTCGTGATTACGTAACAACATCAGGTATAGTTAAATCGATTACTCCGAATGATTTCATTCTTCGGTCATACATTCGCTTTCTAGATCATCTAACCGTTTCTAAATAAAATCCGACGTAACAGAGCGATGGACGAGAATTACAATATTCTATTTTGGCACAGCGCGAACTTACCATTAAAAGCGAAAGTTTCTTGAACCGTACCGTTCAGTCTATCAATCTCCTGTTGTCTTACCGACGCCACGCCGTTCTCCATACGATTAAGATTATTCCTTACAAACCGTATATTTCTCTCGTTATTAAAAATCTCGTTTTGTTTGGATAAGTATCTTCCGTCTTGCAAAAGTGTGTGCAACAACGCCTTGATCTCCTCCAGGTTCTTGTCTAAGTTGTGCTCCAAATTTTTGAACTTTTCGTTAATCGTTTCTAAAAGAAAAGGTGTTTCGTCACGCGAACTACATACATATATGGATTTTCAGATAAAAAACAATCAACGTTACAGAGGCAATAACGTGGCTTTAATGAGTTGAATAAAAAACATTTCTCACTCGCGTTACAAGCTCCCGTGAGTACCCTAGTTACGGTAGCTCGCGCGCTTGCAACCAATTCTTCCGTGAAGATCTTGCAAGTTGCATGTTGCGTTTCCGTAACACTTTCGTCGCTCGTAACATTTCCGTCTGTTGGATCTGCAAATTGAATGTCCCTGGCCATTAATACCGTACAAGTATAATATACTAGAAACTCGATTAACCATCGCTCTATCGTCCGTCACCGAAAAAAAAATGTAAGAAATCTTTCTTTAAAAAGATTTATTCAATATGACGCAATCGATTTCGCACGATCACAGTACACTTTGTATTATGTTTGTATGTATGTACGTTTATTTTAGTCAACTTTTGTGATTATAGTACGTCGTAAAATATATACATACGTTTATTGCAAAATTTCTATTAACCGTCATATTGTCGGTCCCGACGGTGACGGTCAATCAAAATTCTACTATAATATCAAGAGACAATGTCTTGTCTCGGGCCAGGTACAAGTACGCAAGAACTATGTAAATCTTGTATGGTTTCCGGAAAGAACAAATGGGGATTTTCAAGTTTTTAAATTACGAAAAGCACCAGTTCAATGCACTTTTCTTGCTACTACGAATAGCTATACAATATCTTACACGGAACATCTTAGTTCGTAAATAGAAATGAATATTTCAAGCGTTTCTTAAGATCTCAATGATACCGGATGGAACGACAGTGCTTTATCTCACTGACAGTAACAATGGAGGAGGCTTATAATAAAATGCATCGGCATTCACACTTGGTACTTACGCAGTTTCGGAACGGGTTCGATTGCAACACAACGCGTTAAATAGAGCGTACTGACAATGAGATAGAAGAATAATAAGATCGATGGCATCTCGGCGAGCAGCGTGATGTAAAATCATTCGAAATCACGGCCGGTAGGAAGAATAGTCGGTCTCCAGTATCTTTTAAAAATAGATTCTATCCTATTATTGTAGGCCTATCATAATCGCTGTAAAACGAATCCGACGAATTGTGCCGTATGCTTTAACTCTTTTTTTTTTATTCTAAGTTCTTATAACAGCGCGCTTATCACGGCGGGCGCGCTCGTTTAATTTATGAAACTTAATTCAACTTTCTCAATATCTCATGGTACACTTATTTGATTCGGGTAATTTATGCTTCGAAAACATAAGAACACCTATTTCGCGGGTTGATCGCCACGTAACTGTCTTCGTAGCTCCTGTGGATTATAAAATATAGGTGAATCCCCCCTTCTGGCTCTTCCGTTTGTCATCAACTTCTTCGTAGTAATCGTGCCCCGTAAATTCATTGCGGAACATTTGCGTACACGTAATCGAGGTTGAATAAACGTGCGTAAAAAAAGTTTTTCTAATATTTATTCGAGAAATGGATAATGTATGTAATAATTACATAATAAGAATGAGAGAATAAATATTTACCTAATATTATGCAGAAAAAAATATAATGCTAAGGAAATGTAAAACTGAATAAATAATTACTTTATGGTGGGTTACATTTTTGTTCACTGTATGTACATATTTCTCATTTTATGTGTAAACAATACGCATGTTTTTAAACCCATTTTTAAAAAATTCTTTTTTATGACAGAAACTTCAAATTGTACACGTTACTACAGTAAAAAAATGGACTTATATCATTACTATTATTAGGTCACTTTCAAAATGAACGGGTCATATATTATGCATTTTCCTGCCATTTATGTATCGGATAATCTATAAAATTTAAAGAACATTCGATCTGAATAGCCTCGAAAAAATAAGAAGTAACGGCCAACTTCAGAGTCTGCATTTTGACTCGCTAAATAGAACCCGCGTAAATTCGCGACCAAAAGTTGCCGGTTGATCACCGATCTTTTTGAAACTCATAGATCTATATAGCTTACACGCATGTACATATTTATGGAATCGTTCATGTTTTAACAAGAAAGAGTGTATTTTGATTCCCTGAATGTGAATCTGCGAGCCATACTCGTAGGTCGATCACAAATCTTTTTGAAACTCTGATTATTTTCTTATTGTAATTTACTGTCAAGTTTATAACCTAATACTTAACGGAATGAGTGGAAATGTACAAGGAACGTTCGTATCTGAAAAGATTTCGAAAATCAGGTGGATGGCAGAGGACTTTTCGGAAGCTAATAATTTTTTAACCGGCAGTTGGGATGACCCGGTGAGTGAACATAACCTTACATGTACCAGCGTAGACAGCTTTATATACGCTTGGAACAGCGATTTATGATAGTAAACTATTATTCGTAGATGAATAAGATAACATATTGGACATTTCAAACAAACGACGATGACGAATCTTATCCCGCAGTAGTATCATCGTACCCGTTACTCGGAGACGTAACTGAAATAAAGGTTTCTATAAAGTTTATTTAATGCACCATAAGTGTAAGCATTTGATATTTGACATTTAGTATTGTACAAATGTTGCAGTTCATATCCAAAAACTTCTTCGTCGCGTCTTCGTCATCAGGGACTGTAAGATTGTTACAGGTTAATGAAAATCCATACTCGCAATTTAAAGAACTTATCACTTGGGAGTCGATACATAATTTTAAGTAAGCACTTCCAACGTATGATTGAACAGTATTTTGCTTGGGCATATACTAATATATATTAAACGCATCGGTAATTTGTGTCTATAGAACAAACGATAGTGCTTCCTGTACAGCACTTTCAACTTTTGAACAAGATATAGTCTCTGTAGGAGAAGACGGGAAAATTAATCTTCTCACTGCTGGTCAAAAAAAATTAATTAGAGTTATAGGTAAGTATAACCAAAGCATGGAGTAATGTTCACATTAATGTCATTCTAGATATTAGAATATTTATACCAATTCTAACCGATCAAATTCTTGACCAAATTTTTTAGATAATGCAGATAGTTGCTCCATACATTGTGTGGATTTTTTAAGACACAATGAAGTACTTACGGGGAATTTACGAGGACATATGAAAGTTTGGGATTTAAGAAACGATCAAGATCATCCCACAACGACGTTCATGCTTTCGGAGCAAGCTAAAGTACAAGACATACATATTTCTATTTGGCACCAAGCGCATTATTCCATTTATATATTAATCAGTGGTATTTAAATTTATTCAGACTGAAGCTACGAGTATCGCTCATCACCCTACTCAGAGGCATATTGTAGTTGCCGGTGGTGGGGATGGAAGCTTAACAGTATGGGACTTAAGACACAATACTTATCCAATATCTCAACTTAATGCACACGCAAAAGCAGTAAGCGAGATATTATTTCATCCTGACAGACCTGAAAATCTGTTTACTTGTTCGATCAGTGGAGAATTATGGCACTGGAATAATGCGCAACATTCGAAACTTAAATTAGGTATGTTGATATAGTAAAAAATTGCAACACTCGTTCGAAGATATTAAAAACTATTTCTTACGTATCTTTTAGATTCCATGGACACGCATTGGCTGAATACCATTGGAATGAATGGCAAAGTTAATGTAACGTCACTGTGCAGTGCTATGCATAAACCTATAAACAGTATTGATATCAACAAATCTACACTACTTTTTGGATGTGATAACGAAGCTATTTACGTAATCAGGAACGTGGCACTGTAACCCTGCCAATTCAAAATATTTCACAACTGTAATATAATGAAAAATACATTTCCTTTTTTATCAACCACTTGTTCCAGCTTTTATTATCATAGATAGGCTTTCACCTGCTCGGAAGTTTCTCTTGCGTTAATTTAAATTTCAAATTTTACCGCGGTAAAATATGCATGTCCCGAGTACTGTTACGCACTCTGACGCGATAATAATTCATAGCGACGTCGGCTCCATCTATGATCAGTTTTTACGATCCAAACGGAGGAAGCTTTGCTTTAGCCTGCTAGTTTGCCACAGTTTGCCATTTTGTGACGCCTCGTCCGAAATTTTGTAAACAGATTTTGCTTTCCTTGCCTGCGGAGGGACAAGAATTATGTCAAAACGTAGGATCGAGGTCGTGGACCCTTATGTCAAGCGGAAAGCGTGAGTCTATTACCGTACTTTCGTTCATGGGAGTGAAAACCCGCGATGGGACATCTTGCCATGTGCATTGTTACGAGCTTTTTTTTCAATATTACCGCGCGCCTCGGCCGTGAAATCCAATTGTCTTGGAACTAACGAAATAGTTATAATTTCTCGTCAGCAATCAGGCGATAAAGTAATTTCATTAATGTAACATTCACGATTTGCAAATGAGACATTTCTGTTGCTGTCGACTTGTTTGGTCAACTCGTCCGTAACGGTTCTCAACTGTAAATTGCCGTCTATTACACGAGTAAACGATGCGGTGATATTTTCAACAGTATCGCGATCGTGCAGATATGAGAAAATAATTAAATCATGAGTTAAACGCACGCACAAAACGCATTAAGTATGTACGACGGAAATGTAAGAGGGAGGTACATCGTTGTCACTTGTTGTACCATGTAATTCCTTTTCATAATCAATTAAGTGTTCTCAACCTTCGTCGATATATACCCCTAAGCGTGTATTCTCTTGCCCTTGTGGTCAAACCAGTCAATAATGTCCCAAGGTATTCGTATCCATTGGAAATTTATAAATGTGTACGTTTGTTCCTCAGAGATGGGTCCATTTCTAACAATGCAACGGCAGCTCCAACAGCACCGTTGACTCAAGCTCAGATCAATCCGTATAACGGTTTGCCTTACACACAACGATTTCATGAGTTTTATAAAAAGAGAATTACTTTACCCGTGTTCGAATATCGTAGCGATTTCATGAGGCTATTGGCGCAACATCAATGTATTGTACTTGTTGGAGAAACAGGGTCCGGTAAAACCACACAGATACCGCAATGGTGTGTGGAATATTCCAGGTGCATCGGTGTCAAGGGTGTTGCTTGTACGCAACCGAGGAGAGTGGCAGCTATGTCGGTTGCGCAGAGAGTTTCTGAAGAAATGGATGTTGCGTTAGGTACAGTTGCATATTATTATTTTTTGTAGGAAGATCAGAATACTTGTACGTCTATTGATTATTGAAATCCTTGTACTATAATTTCTCCAATCAGGTCAAGAGGTAGGATACAGTATCAGGTTTGAAGATTGTAGTTCACCTAGGACTGTTTTGAAATATATGACAGATGGAATGCTTCTTCGCGAGGGCATGTCTGACCCTATGCTGGACGCATATCAAGTGATACTGCTAGACGAAGCTCACGAACGAACGTTAGCTACAGACTTACTTATGGGTGTGTTGAAGGAAGTGATTAAACAGAGATCGGATTTGAAACTTGTGATTATGAGTGCAACTTTAGATGCGGGAAAGTTTCAGCAGTATTTCGATAATGCGCCTCTGATGAATGTACCTGGTAGGACGCATCCTGTTGAAATTTTTTATACACCTGAACCGGAGAGAGATTATCTGGAGGCTGCTATTAGAACAGTTATCCAGATACATATGTGCGAAGAAGTAGCAGGTGATTTGCTTTTATTCTTGACCGGGCAAGAAGAGATCGAAGAAGCATGCAAAAGAATCAAAAGAGAAATGGATAACTTGGGACCGGAAGTAGGAGAACTTAAATGCATCCCATTATATTCCACGTTACCCCCAAATCTTCAACAAAGAATTTTCGAACCAGCACCACCCACCAAGCTCAACGGTGCAATTGGGAGAAAAGTAGTAGTCTCAACTAATATCGCGGAAACATCATTAACTATTGATGGCGTTGTATTTGTAATAGATCCTGGATTCGCAAAACAAAAAGTAAGAATTAGATTTGTAGGTGCATTGTATTTACTGTACATCAAATTGTAATTTCATTCTTAATATTATTTTTATATAAACAGGTATACAATCCCAGGATTCGCGTAGAATCACTACTAGTGTCACCTATAAGCAAGGCTTCTGCTCAGCAAAGAGCTGGTAGAGCTGGTCGTACGCGACCTGGAAAGTGTTTTAGGCTTTATACAGAAAAAGCATATAAAAATGAGATGCAGGATAACACTTATCCAGAGATATTACGATCCAATCTTGGCAGTGTTGTATTGCAATTAAAGAAACTCGGAATCGATGATTTGGTAAGATATTGTACAACCTGGTTTCCATGCGATATCTTAATATCTGGCCAATCGCTTACATGGACATTGCTTCATACTATTTTTTACATTCAGGTCCATTTCGATTTCATGGATCCTCCCGCGCCAGAAACTCTCATGAGAGCTCTAGAACTTCTTAATTACTTGGCAGCACTCGACGATGATGGAAACTTAACAGATTTAGGAGCTGTGATGGCAGAATTCCCATTGGATCCACAATTGGCAAAAATGCTTATCGCGTCGTGCAATCATAACTGCAGTAATGAGATACTCAGTATAACTGCAATGCTTTCAGGTAGAGTATCAGGGTTTGTTATATTAAATATCTTAATGTGAAATGTAATCTTGGATCTACAATTGTACATTCCTTACTGACTGTTTGCTTGCCGATCAGTAGAAGTCATATCATTTTAAATTTATAAAAGCTATTACAAACGTTATGTAGAAAATATATGTACTATAAACGATGATAAATTAGAGTCAGGATTGTGGTAAGGTAACATGGTTTTATATTGATGATTGACATTGTATTAGTCCCACAGTGTTTTGTGAGACCAAATGAATCAAAGAAGGCTGCGGACGACGCTAAAATGCGATTCGCGCATATCGATGGAGATCATCTAACATTACTTAATGTGTACCACGCCTTCAAACAAAGTATGTATTCGTATGTACCTGTTATTTTCTTAAACTCAGATCGCACGACAGTTCTATATATATATATGTATCTTTATACGCGACAGATGCGGAAGATCCACAATGGTGTTACGATAATTTCGTCAATTATCGATCCTTAAAAAGTGGCGACAATGTGCGGGAACAATTGAGCAGAATAATGGACAGATTTTATTTGAAGCGTACCTCGACAGACTTCACGTCGAAAGATTACTACATCAACATCAGGAAAGCACTAGTTAATGGCTTCTTTATGCAGGTACTAACTCGACAATTTTTAAGCGTACTTCCCACGTTTACTACAGCAAAACAATAATACTTTACATCACTGAAAATCGATTTGCGCTTTGTCAGGGTCCCTTCTCTATAAACAAAGATAAAACAGCCCAGATTAAACAGTAGTAAACGTGTTAACAAAGAAGGGAAATTATTACTCTTTTATTACATGGCAATATTCCTTCTGTAAATAGGTAGCACATTTAGAGAGGACTGGCCATTATTTGACCATAAAAGATAATCAAATTGTTCAGCTACATCCAAGCAGTTGTTTAGATCACAAACCTGAATGGGTAATTTATAATGAATTTGTGCTTACGACGAAGAACTACATCAGGACAGTGACAGACATAAAACGTAAGTTGAATGTCTCCGTAAAGCAAAATATTTAATTACATTGTTCATACAATTTTTGTTATATCTTTCAATGTATTCTTTACAGCTGAATGGTTGTTAAAGATAGCGCCACAGTACTATGATTTACAAAACTTCCCTCAATGCGAGGCAAAGAGACAATTGGAAGTAATCCAAGCAAAACTAGACTCGAAACAATATCAAGAAGGATTCTAACCTCTATGTATTTTAGATATCTTGAGAAATGGTGTGAAACGTTTAACAAGATTCGGTCGGTCCGTATCCGACGTGATAACAGACGCACGATTCTTTCAGACATGAAACCAAAACACTAAATATCGTGGAACGCGACTAAAAGAGTGGCTTCTACTCTGTACTTTCACCTGACTACCCAAAAAAAGACAAGACAAATTTAAAAGAATATTACAATTTTGTACAATCTTTAATGACTTGTACGCTTTTAGGATCGTGTGCCGAAATACTCGAACAATTATAGACCACGTTCTGTCGTAACATTAAATAAAGAAAACGCAAAAGTCGAAACTGATCTGCTGGAGGCACACGAAAAGCATAGTTGATTGATAAAAGAATTATTTATGTACATTAATGGAAATTTAGCGATTAAGTAATTTTACCAGTAGAATTTGTTGATCGACATTGCACACTGGGAATGTCAGGCTAGAAAAAAAATAGATTAATTTTTGTATTAAAGGTTGAACTAGTAGGTCAGAACAGGATACGCGCAACACTCAATATGTGGATAACCGAAGGGCAATGAATTTTATGTGATCGTCATATCAAAATCTTATTAATGTATCCCGTAAACACGAACTAGCGGCCTTTCCTTCACTACATATTTCACACTTTTCAACTCCGCACATTTATAAGCATTATATTTATTATAATTTTCTGTTACGATGCGCGAGGCACTGCGCAACACTTTCTTTTCTCTGTAGTAAAGATGTAGTTGCGTCCTTGTGAAAATACACGCTGAAAATCCACTGCATTGCGACGAGTATTTTCGCAAGGTGGCATGCAAACGATGCAATAAGGACAAGATGCACCAACAAACAGTAAATAATAATACAAGATATGTCTTACAAGATAGGTCCAGGAAGAAAATCAAATTCTTATGTATGAATGCTAGCATAATAGATATCGTAAATGGCTATCACTTTGTAACACAATGTAACAAGAAGCATTTATGCGAATGCTTGGAACAGGTCGAACTTATGCATCACTAAAGCTAATCATCCACGTCGTACGATCTAGAGAAAAAACCATGCGTTAAACAATGACAAATTTTTCAGCTGTAGTTTAGGGGTAAAGAGAATTTGAGTACGCTGCGAATCACTATCGAACGATGAAATTTATTTTGTAAATGAAAAATGCGGTCTTGCTGTTCACACGGTCGTGCTTGTTTCACTATACCGAGTTGGTAGTTTCGGTTTTTTTGTAAATAAACGACAATGCGAAGGTATTAAAAGAGCATATATAGAAATCCCAAGTTTTACGATCGCGAACAGTTTCATTATATTGTACCACTTCATTCCAATAAAAAATTGAAAAGATTACGAGCGAGATAATTAATCTAACCTAATGGAGTATAAATAATTTTTCTCGCACAGTGAATAATAAAAAATGTCAGAGAAATTCAGAGAAATACAGGATGTATGCAACAATTCGTTGTGTATTATGGATTATTCACTTATCACTTGTTTGCCCACGAAATGTGATTGAGAACCACTGAGAAAGCACGAGGATCGCCGTGTTTCATCATTCAGTGGATAGAGTGTATGAGGTGGTATAAGGTTGAGTTGGATTGAGTGCGTTTTCGTGAAATTGCAAACTATGGCATCGATCGGGATACCGGTTACCGTGAGATTCAGTCGTATTACGGTTGACAGTCTTCGTCATATAAATAAAAGTATTCTGCTCAGGTAAGATCATGTATTTTTCAAGTCATAACAACAATGAAACACGTGCGGTAGGTTACAACACGTTTTTTCCACCGACAAATAGAGGTTAGATATTAGGTAATCATCTTTTCAATTATAATATTCGAGATCCGAGCAATTGAAAATATAGATTATGAAAATATAAACAAATCATCGAATTGCTCTATTTGTTACGGTATACAGTATATAGAGTTGTAACGGTAGAATGAATTTCCATACCAGTGAAACTAATACCGTATGAAGATGGATCAGTTTGTGGAAAATTTGATTTTGTTAATTTACAGATTGTCTCGACCATCTTATGTCCTTCCTTTACAACAGCAAGGGTATAGTACAGTGACAGAGGAGAAAAAACCTGAGGGGGTTCAAGGACAATCACCATTGCAAGAACCAACGGAGAATGAAAAGAAATTAAAAGTGGATCTCGAGCTTCTCAATAAAGAGTTAACCGACCTCAGAGATGTCAGACACGAATTAGAAAACAAATACAAGAGAGCACTCGCGGATGGAGAAAATCTTAGAGTTAGATTAACAAAACAAATTGAGGATGCAAAACTATTTGGTATTCAAGGATTCTGCAAAGATCTTCTGGATGTGGCAGATGTTTTAGGAAAAGCTACGGAGAGCGTACCCAAAGATGAACTCACAGAAAAGAATCCACATTTGAAAACCTTGTACGAAGGTTTAAGGATGACCGAAGCACAGCTACACAAGGCAATACAATTTAATTAACCATATAACCATGCAAAATACATTGTGCGTATACATGATTCATTATTGTTTTCAAACATTTTTACACAGGTTTTTAAGAAACATGGCTTAGTTTCCTTAAACCCAATTAATGAGAAGTTTGATCCAAATCAACATGAAGCGCTATTTCAACAAGTAAGATTAATATTGCATTCGCGAATTAGTGTGGATAATGTCATAAGGCTCAGATAATATTGGAAAATACTGTTCTGTACAGGAGGTAGAAGGCAAACAACCAGGTACAATTGTGGTTGTATCAAAAGTGGGATATAAGTTACACGAAAGGATAGTAAGACCAGCATTGGTTGGCGTCGCCAAGGGATAACTTCAGATGTCTGTGTTCAATAACCGGATAATAAATGGAACACAGCGTTTTATTAAACAGTGCAAGCCGAGGTATTGGTTGCAGCATCTTTAAGGCTTAAATTGAAATGTAAGATGCGTGCGAAGCCGCGTATCAAAATCTATTACAAAAAAAGTTAGTGTTATAAGTAAACAACGTATAAACTTATGAGAATTAAATTTGTTGTTACCGTCAATTAATCATTATTTTTTATTTGAACAACTGTGAAACGTATTTTTAAATCTTGATGTACAAGCTTGATGTACAGTCACCCACACTTAAGTACGATTTATAGAAATAATCATTCCCAACGGTTTACTGTGCTTTGTATCTGTTATAACTTAGGACGAAGGTATAAAAAATTATATATATCTTCAAGTAGAAAACTTACAATATTCTTCAAGTAAATATAGTGTACAAAAATAGTGATGCAATTTGTATTATTACTTCCCAGACACACTGCTACATAACATATTGGGTATAAAAATAATATTGTTTTTCATAAAAAGATGGTGTTGCATTCGTTCACTCAATAAGTAATAGAATCCCACTCAAATTTTACTTGACCTTTTTCATAATACTGAACTATTAGAAGCAAGATTTATATCACAGATTATTGACCGTAGTCAATATTTGTTAGTACTATCCTGTCATCACCCATTTCCTTAACACCTTTCAAAAACTTTGTACAAATCTGGCAAACTGGCGATTTTCAATATCGTTGAATCGTGCGCATATTGCTTTAATGGCAATAGACTCTCCTTAATCGCTTGGTATAGAACGTGTTCTGTAACGTGCTTCCAATCATGAGTACCATTCACAGGACTCCATTCGCTATAATATTTTGCCGTTTCTCTACAAATATCTCTAAAACATTGTTGCTCCACTGACCATTCAACTTCCGTCGCCAAGCGTAATAGATACAAGGGGAGGCCAGCCGGGGACGGAAAATATTTCTCTAAAAGAAATAAAAGAGTACGTATAGATTAATTATACTCTCGATATTTCTATGTTAATAGAGTTCACCGAAGCCTGTTTACCTAATATTAGTGGCAAAGATTTTAAGTTTCCCTTCTTATCAATAACCATGGAAAAATATTCTTTCATCATATCTGCCTTTTCTAATAATAACTCTTTCACATTTGTAGCTAATTCTTCTTTACTTCCATCTTCTTCTGTCCAACCAGCTTCTTCGGTGTCTAATCCCATTATGGCTACATCATACAGGGGTATCGGTTCCTAAAAATAAACGCAAGCGAATCAAAATGAATGCGTGGATAGGTTTTATGGATGCTTTAAAACTTACCGAAAATTTTATAACACCATAATTCGCAAAGTCGTAAAGCATTATTTGGTAAAAAAGGTCTTCCCTAAATGAAACAAATATAATTCAGTAAATCAATCTAAACATAACATATTACGAAAGTGCGTTGGTGACCTTACACTAATTTTGTTGTGTTACAAATGTATAAATTGACCCCACTCTGAATCAGTGCTGAAGATTCATCGACGCACCCGACAAATATTAGGTTTGACAAGATGTGTTTTAGTCCTTCGTGACAGTCATCCTCCACTTCTTTTCGCAATTTTAAGATACTCGTTAATTTGACTTCTCTTCTAAAAGTGTTTACCGAATAAGATTTGAAATCATGTGAGGTGCTTTTATCTTTATTTATCTCACTAACGTTGGCTTCTGTCTGTTTCTTCGTACTTTCAGTGCATTCTTCGGTGTTATGATGTATTGTTTGTGTTCCACTTGTGCTCGGTCCGGCAGCAGCACTTTTGTCTCCACCCATGTCGCTATTCCCGAAATACTGATGTACCCTTTTACGTGCTTTATCAGCGACCTCGTCTTTGCATTGTTCTACAATACTATCGTCCGCTGTATTTTCAGTAAATTCCTTATCTATTATCTCAAAGATGTCCTGCATACTGTCGGGTCCGTGTGCATTTTTTGTGTCGTTCTTCTGGGTAGATGTGACTACATCGCCGTCTTCCGTCGTTATCATTTCTGATATCGTCGAAGGACTCGTATCGTTTACGATGTTACTCCACGGTGATGTTAAATCGTTAGCCGTTGGTTTCTCCACCTGTAATAATTCGGGTTCTTTTTGTATGTTTTCACTTGTGTTCAAACATAGCACTGCATCCGCATTTTTGCTATTGGAATTATTACCAATTCTATTTTCGGTATCATTATCTGTTGTTTCGTTTGATGCACTTTCGTTCAACTCTTGTCTGTGGGATTCTAAATGATGATCTACTGATTCGTGGTCATCAACATTATAATCGATTCTAGATTTCATCATTGCTCCGTGAATGGTAAAATTGAATTTATCTAATTTTTGATCGGTGGTATCAGTTCTAATCATATCTTGTGGACGATTTTTCTTTGACTTTTCTGCATTAGCTGTTTCATACTCCGGTAAGACGGCTTTTAAAGCTTCTTCGGTGACGTCAGATTTCGGTAAACGTGCTTGCACGTAAAATGTTCGGGATGCGCTGCTCGCAGATAATTTTTCATCCAAAGCAAACCTTATTCTTTCGACAATCGAAGATTCGTGCAGAAACTTGACTTCGTGCTTTGTTGGATGCACATTGACGTCAACATTGTGGGGATTTATGTCCAGCGAAATATAACACCATGGGTGGGCCTTTTTAGGCAGATAAAAGCTGTAAAGATCTTCGAGCATTTTATGAATCGCTGAAAGAAAAGATGTGTTAGTGTTTTAAATAATTCTTTCTTAATTGTGAAGCTTCTTCAAACTTACAAGAACAGTCGACGAGGCGATTATTAATGAACAAGAGAAATACAATCCTTTTATTTGTATAATTTGGGTTTGTTATTAAAGCATGCATTTTAAACTCGTAAGTCTCATCGTCAAGTTCAATTTCTAATAATTCTCGAGAAACTGGATTTCCATAGAGTATCCTCACATTACTCATTTTAGTTGAATTATGTGGTGTGCGGACCTAAACATTTTTGAATCTTCAACATAGGTTTGAACATGAACATTAAAAACCGTTTAAGTCAGTTTTTTGCATAAAGCATTACCTGTGGCGTTATAGCACCATGTTTCTTTAATACAAATCCTACAGTTGGATTGTGTATTGCATATTTTGTAACCACATCCAGAATTCTGTTGAATTCCTCTGTTGGATTTGACAGAGCTTTCCTTCGGGTCGCCACGTTATAAAATAAATTTTCAATCATTATAGTAGTACCTTGATTTCCAGCACATGGTTTTGGCGGTGCCTTCAACTTACTGTCAATGTACGACGCTCTAAAAAATTTAGAACCAAATTTATTTACCTGTATCGTACGAAAGACTAATGGATGTACCAATAATTTTTTCGTACTTATATGCACACTTCTCATCTACTGTCTTAGTAGTGATCGTAAGAAGTGCAACGTGACTCATGCTTGCAAGAGCTTCTCCACGAAACCCAAACGTCGATATAGATTGGAGATCATCAAATGTATGTAATTTACTTGTTGTGAATCTTTCACATACGATATCCATATCATCCTTCCGAATGCCTGTACCATTGTCCTGAATCTAAAATTTTACACACGTCATTGAGATTCATTTTTAAAGCTCTAGAACATTCCTTACCTGCAATAACTTTAATCCACCTTCTTTCGTGATAATTTGTATATTAGTTGCTTTCGCGTCAAGACTGAAATTACAGAACGAATTGTTCAACAACATACAAAACCCCGGGAAATAATAGTGTAATTTTAAATAGCTAACCTATTTTCGATTAATTCTTTCAAGGCATTCGCCGGTCTTTGAATTACTTCACCAGCTGCGATTCTATTTACTACGACTTCGTCTAGCTTTAGAATTTTACCTGGCGCACTCATATTTAACGTAACCGTAGTTTATATGATGAAAAGTACTTCGAGAAACCGAACGGTCTCGAAGTCACTGGTCACAATACCGGTACTCTAACGTCCTCAATACAGGATAATTAAAATTTGATCCAAGAATATGTCCAACGTTGTTTATTTCATAATGAAACTTAGACTTTAACGCTTTGATAGTGTAAAATTAAAGTTTTAAATTATTATACACACAACAGTGTGTTATATTCTGTATTCGCGTGACGCATTTGAATAAGGAACAAGAAAATAATCGACCGAGCACAGTTACGTCGTAAATAGAATGGGTAACTGTGTGAAGATGCAAATCTATAAAATAATCGTTTTTCATAACCCACAAAAAGTAGGATAGATCTGTATTTCAACAAAATTCAGCATCGTTTATTTACTATTATTATTACTCAGAATCTGGAGAAAATACTGGAAGTTTCTTTCGGTGCTGGAACAGTCTAGAATCGCGAAATCATCGGCTAGCCAGTTGGAGCTATTTTTAAGTATTTTTCGAGTTTCGTGTGTGCGCGAATTTTGTGCATTGACGCAACTTAGAAACAGAAAATTGCACGTGACGTAATATTGAATTAAACTTAGCAACCCTTATACTGTCAAGTTTATACCAGCGCAGTCCTTAAATTAGAACCGAATGTGCACGCAATAATTATCAGATGAATACTTAACAGCAGGACTTAAAAATAGCTCTGCATACAAAATATTGCTCGCACTCCGGTTGCATTTTATTATCGATGACGCATTTCTCCTATAATACCGTTAACTTGCAAAGAAAAATTCAAGTAATAAACATTATGCTACACTAAAAACCAAAAATCGAGAAAATGCTGGAAGCAAAAGACAATCTTCCGATTGATCTTTTCTCGATCATTCGGGATTAGTCTCGGTCGAATAGGTTAGCACAATGCTTTTTTTAATACGACACAGGTTTGTACGAAAAGATAATCAGGATAAAATTCTGCAATTTGAATGGGATTAAAAATTTCGTCGTAAGAAATATGAAAATAGCTATCAGATTCATTGTATAATCCTTGCTTTAATTTTCTCTGGGAATACATCTGATCAGTGCCGGGCAATTGTATTACGCACTGATATCAAGTTGTTCAAAGTTGCATCAACTTAAAAAAAGCACCGCCCTAACCATGTTTTGTTATCAAGCCTCGAACGATCTAGAATGACCCAGAAGCACCGAGAAGAGACGTTCGAAGTAATGCAACTGTTTCGAGCACCTTCCCGTGTTTTCGTTTATGTTCCACCAATCACACTTTATCGCTTGGCTCGTATTGTGCTGGCTTTCATATACATATATCTGACTTTGCTGCGTCGCACTGAATCGTTTCGACCAATCCGCGAGCTCGCAGTAGAATCTCGAAGTCCCGGATTGGTCATCGGCAGAAGTTTCTCGAACACTGATTTGCTGTATTAAAAGGCCCGCCGCAGCGACTCATGCTCAGACAGAGTTTCGCAAGCAAGCAAGCAACAAGCATTGTACCTACAGTGTACATTCACCGAGTGAATACAAGTGCGATTATTTATCGAGTTACACGAGAAGAAAACAAGACAACAAGTAAGTCCATTGCCGTGTTTATTTATATTTTTTAAATAGTTTTATAGTACTTGCATCGTGTTTTTATTAATTCGAAAAATTATTATTTCTGGTTTCCCCGGTTACCCGAAATAAGTTACAAATACTATCTTTTTTACCCACGCATTTTGAACTTTTTTTAACCACTGTGGAAAAATTCAGCTAAATTCATTCAACTGTTACATTTAAACAGCTTTAAACGTGTTACGCAGTTTCGAATAACTTTCAAACATTCTCATTTTAATACGAACGAATAGCCTTTTTGGGTGATAGTATTTTTCGAGTAACGCGCACGGTGAGTCAAATTTCCATTGATCGAATTCAGTGTACGATTGTACGCGGACTGTAATAGTTCGATTATATGAAGAAATAATCGATCGCTCGGATGGAATATTCCCGAGGAGTTCGCGTGATTCATTGTAACGTATGCACGACGTTTATTGCGCTGTGGTATTTTAGGCGCACCTAACCGGGTAAACGACAAAACCTGTGGGCGTTATTCAAGGACCTTTCTCAAGGACTCGCTGCACTGTACCGCAATGAATCTTTTTCTTTACAGAAATAAAACTTTCTTTTATTTTTTTTACAGAAATCAAACATGTCGAAAGCTCCAGCTGTTGGAATTGATTTGGGCACCACGTATTCTTGCGTGGGTGTCTTTCAACATGGCAAAGTTGAGATCATTGCCAATGATCAAGGGAATAGAACTACCCCAAGTTACGTCGCGTTCACAGACACCGAAAGGTTGATCGGTGATGCGGCTAAAAACCAAGTAGCGATGAACCCCAGCAACACAATTTTTGGTAAGTAAATTATGAAAATATCTTTTATTTAGATTTCGATGTATCTCTTCTGCGGCGATATTTTGTGCGTTTATTTATAATTATTTTTATTTAAACATAATTGTTTATTAGTTATTTTCAACATAACATTCGGTTATTTATTCGGTTGATAGTTTCGCACTAAAGACATTGCCATATTTTATTTTGTAACTGACCAGATGCAACTAATTTTCTACTACATACATAATGCAACTACATACATGTGTGTTCATTCACAAATCCCCCACCCACCCTCTCCCTCGCTTCCTGGTCGCTGAATCTGGCACAATAGCATCTTCTCTCATGCCAGGTGTTAGACTGTCCTCGTTATCGGCGTCTCGTAGACTCTTCTTTTCGATTGCATCATCGGTCGATCGTTACCTTGCAATTTGGCATCGCGATTTTTATTGTAGTTTGCTTATCGCGACTATTTATTTACAAGCGAGTCGTCCTAATTGAAAATCGATAATCATGTTTCCGCGGAGCCGGCTGGTCACGCATTCGCAATTCAGTTCAAGGTGAATAAGATTTTGAATAGATTACTTTAAATCCCACAGATGCCAAGAGATTGATTGGCCGTCGTTTCGACGATCCGCTGGTGCAGGCTGATATGAAACATTGGCCATTTGCCGTCGTGAGCGACGGTGGGAAACCAAAGATCAAAGTATCCTACAAAGACGAGACCAAGACCTTCTTCCCGGAGGAGGTGTCCTCGATGGTCCTGACAAAAATGAAAGAAACAGCGGAGGCGTTCCTGGGGAAGACCGTTACGAACGCTGTCATCACCGTACCAGCATACTTCAATGATTCCCAGAGGCAAGCTACGAAAGACGCGGGTGCGATAGCTGGCCTTAATGTACTTAGGATAATAAACGAACCAACCGCGGCGGCTATCGCTTATGGCCTCGACAAGAAAGGCACGAATGAGAAAAACGTTCTGATCTTCGATCTTGGCGGTGGTACCTTCGACGTGTCGATATTAACGATCGAAGACGGTATTTTCGAAGTGAAGTCAACGGCGGGGGACACTCATCTGGGTGGGGAGGACTTTGACAACCGGATGGTGAATCACTTCGTCCAGGAATTCAAGAGAAAATACAAGAAAGACGTGGCGGCAAATAAGAGAGCCCTCAGGCGATTGAGGACTGCCTGCGAGAGAGCGAAGAGAACTCTCAGTTCATCCACGCAGGCTAGCATTGAGATCGATTCGCTCCACGAGGGAACCGATTTCTACACATCAATCACGCGGGCAAGATTCGAGGAATTATGCGCGGACTTGTTCAGAAGTACTTTGGACCCGGTCGAAAAGGCTCTCAGGGACGCGAAGATGGACAAGTCACAAGTTCACAGTATCGTTCTAGTCGGTGGTTCCACCAGGATACCAAAGGTTCAGAAATTACTCCAAGACTTCTTCAACGGCAAAGAACTGAACAAATCTATTAACCCTGACGAGGCCGTGGCTTACGGTGCTGCCGTCCAAGCAGCAATCTTGCAAGGCGATAAATCCGAGCTAGTACAAGATCTACTGCTCTTAGACGTCGCGCCTTTGTCACTTGGTATAGAGACAGCCGGTGGAGTCATGACCGCACTAATCAAGAGGAACACGACGATACCCACGAAACAAACCCAGACCTTCACCACGTATTCCGACAATCAACCTGGAGTCCTCATTCAAGTCTACGAAGGAGAAAGAGCGATGACCAAAGACAACAACCTTCTTGGCAAATTCGAGCTGACCGGCATTCCACCTGCACCCAGAGGTGTTCCTCAGATCGAAGTCGTCTTTGATATTGATGCCAATGGTATGTATATCGATATGTGTTTCGTTAACACCATTTCTTATGCAGTCACGTTTTTCTCTCTGACAATCTACATATTCACAGTAGCTGTCTGTAAAGTCACAGAAATATGCTCCTGTAATTGAAAGTATTCATAAACATAATTAATTTAATAACCATTATAGGAAAAGTAAAACATTTCATTGGGGGAAAACGATTAAGCTAATGATAATAATTTTAAGCGAAAATTTGAAAAGTTGTCTTGACACCTTTGGGGAGAAATAGTGTTAAAAGATATTGGTAGACGTAGATCCCGCCCGATATTAATGAAGATTTATTGTTACACAGGTATTCTGAACGTTTCCGCGATTGAAAAAACGACCGGAAAGGAAAACAAGATCACGATTACGAACGACAAGGGTCGTCTATCGAAGGAAGACATCGAGAGAATGGTGAACGAGGCTGAGGCATACCGAACGGAGGATGAGCAGCAGCGCGAGAGGATATCAGCGAAAAACGCCCTGGAATCGTACTGCTTCAACATGAAGAGTTCGATGGAGGATCCGAGCACGAAAGATAAGATCGATCCGTCAGAGAAGCAGAAAGTACTCGACAGCTGCAATGAAACGATCGCATGGTTGGACGCAAATCAACTGGCGGAGAAGGATGAATTTATCGATAAGCAGAAGGAACTGGAGACGATTTGTCGTCCTATCGTAACGAAGCTCTACCAGGGTGGTGCAGCGCCTGGTGGTTTTCCGCAAGGCGCACCGAAAGCCAACGCTGCCGGTGGTGGAGGTGGACCAACCATCGAGGAGGTAGACTAAATAAGTCGCCGCCATTATACTCTACGCACTGACTGATTTATTTATTTAATTAGTTGTTAAGTTCCTTACACAGTCGCGCTTTTACCTCTGACATTCTATATACTCACAGTAACTGTTCGTAAAGTCACAGAAATATGTTCCTGTAATTGAAAGTATTTGACTGAATAAATATTAATTTAAGTTTTGTTACATTTTCGTGTAATGATTTACCTTGTTCTGCGTGTCACTAAATTTGAAGATCTTCGGGCTTGTAAAACTGGACGAGAATGATCAGGTATGTCGTGATTACGCTGACAAACTGAAAAGTGATAATACGTGAAGGATAGAATCGAACAAAGTGAGCGTCGATTACTCACTCTGGTTAACAAAGAATTATCCATGTCGAAGAAGTCGCATGCAGTGAATACAACGCGGTGCTGGTGCAACTGCGATGCAAAGTCGTTTATCTCGTTCCTCACGCAATCACGTTCGAAATTTCTTCGTACCAGGCTCTCCATTCCATAAAAATTCAAATTCGATGTATTGTTGTCGTTATTGCGAAACTGCCGGCACGATGCGTATTTATTGAACTTCGTCGAATGCTTCGCGTTCAGAATGAACGTACATATCAGTACTCCAATTTTATTTATTTCCCGGCGCGTTAACGTGCATACCCAACACATTATGACGAATTGGCTACCGTAGATCAGCCAAATAACATTGTTTATAAATATGAAACCGATCTTATGTTCGGCCGCGCTCATATAAATCCTGAAGAGCTTCGCGACGATCATTATAAAAGCGTTTGCCGAGCATAGTAACAAGTCTATACCATAAATGTCATTTACCGTCACTACCAAGCAACAAGTTTCTGGAACACGATAATACGTATTAGTTAAACTTTTCTAAGTTAATCGTTATGGCATTAAACGAGAATTAGCTCAATGTTCTTATATTTCCAAGTTTATCGTTACGGTGCACGACATTAAAACTAACGCAATACAAAATCACAATATTTTTACATGCCATTATGCAGTTCCCTGATTCTTCGGATCTTCAACGCGGTCCATGAAGCATCCACTCTTTCGTCCAGTTGTTTAATCAATTCGTTAATCGCCCTAAATCTATTACATATCATGTACACGATTATATCGAACACGAAACTGTTGACCATAGTTTGCGCTATCGTATAATAGAGTAGCAGATCCGAAGCAAAGATCTGATGGGGATTGGTGAAATAATAATACAGAACGTGAATGATAAGCGACATAGGACCGAGAGCGCAGATAGCGAGGACAGCCAAGATCTGACTAATCTTGACGCATCTGTCGTTTATCGGCGATTCCTTGCCAATTTTTCGATCCAACGAGTCAATCTTTTCCATCAATTCCGGCCATTTACCGTAATGCATTATCACGTGCCAAACGTAGTAGTAAGATGATATATGGCACATTCCCTTGTTCATGCAATACATGATCTCGAAGATCTTGCTGGTGAACTCTTTGCCGAAGTTTTTGAAATCCATCACGCTGAAAGCCACGATCACCGTGCAGACACCGAGATGAAGGATACGCAGGATTATTGTCACAGCTTTTGGACATTTTTTTGGACGAGCAACACCCACGCCCAGTAACCACGAGACGTACATTATCGGACGTAACGTGTGCTCGGGTTTCGCACGATTGTCTTCTACTCGAACCGTTATGTCTTCTTCCATTATCACTGATCACGAAAATCCACGAGTTTACTTGGAAATGTGACACATTAGCGAAATGAATAACGTTAATACGTTTCGTAGTATATCTGACTCGAAAATATTTTTCGTCAAGACGAAGTTGTTAGAAAGGTGGCAAGGTGTACTCTGTGGACGAAGTTGCGATCCATCCCCTTTCGTAACATGGTGTAGATCAGACGATACGTAGAATCGAGGGAGTGGATCATCTAAAATTTAGGAAATTGAGATCGCGTGACGGAAAAATGTTTTCGTACGCTTCGCGGTGATAATAAATCACGTAGACTCAAAAAGCATGCGTGATGAAAAATAAAACGGCGGATAGATGTATATACACAAACATTCATAATATATTCATAAATATTCACAAACACTTCGAATTCCTCGACCACCCCCGTTCCGCGAAAAATCGGTTCTCTGCTGAACCGCCGAATTGTTAGGATATATATTATGTTGAGTCTTCCGTAAGCGGTGGTACTGCGTTAATATTACCGTTTAATTTACCGATAATTTAATATTACCGTTTAATTTACCGATTAATATTACCGATAATATTACCGTTTACTATACGTAAATATTATCGGGCGAGTAGCTGTGTACGTATCTTCACTTGTTTCTTCGGAACTCGATATAAGTTTCTAATTTAAATTACATATATGTGTGTGGGACTTGTGAGTGTCACGAAAGAGAGGGAAGTGTACCGCGAAGGAGTCAACGCCTGGCTTCCTGGCTGATTGTGAGGAGGAACGAGAGGATAAAAGAGGGTAGAGAAAACACCGACAGGCGAACGTACTGGAAGTAGTGAAAATTTCGGATCAGCATTTCAGTTAAATATTGTACGGCCTGCGATGTATGTATAATGTATATTGAAAAACGAGCTTTATTTGCCCAACGACTATGTTACAATTTTATTATACAGTAAACATTTAAAATGGGATAAAACGATAACGTTGAACATCGACCTTTTTATAAATCAGGCGGCGAGTCGAGTCGAGTATTTCGGATACATTATGTGGGCTGTGATATATTTTTATATTAATATTTCTCTTTTAATAGCGATAGATCGTTCGACCACGATCGATTCAATAATTAGCTGCAATAGTCGCCAAACATACGTTGTGTGTTTCGTGTTTGTCACTGTGTCACGTGTAAATAAGTTTTCCAGAAAGTTCACGCGTACGCATGTATACGTTAGCACTCGTGAAGTCGTAAGAACGTTTTTGAGATCTTACGTTAGTTCTTACACTCGTTCTTTTTTTTTTATGAATCGGGAAAGGCAGCGTATATTAGTCGAACACGAGATCTCGATACAGGTTTTCCTTCTTCGCTAGACAAGAATAAACATTCTTTTCATCCTCGAACTCCGTAAAACCGAGTGCACAGCCCCTCGTGCATTATCGCTTTTCTTATAGTAATCTCATTTTAACGATTTTTATTTCTACGCTTTACATTGGTGAGCCGAGCGACTCGAAAAAAACATGCCCCGATGCCACGAGACGGCTTTCCTTTTAACTCTTTAAAAACACGAGAACGACGAAAATAAGAGCCGTGATTTTCATGATTCACATAAGTCAAATAACTAACTTTCATTTAGTGTCACGATTCGATGGTCGTTGAAAGTTTTGCGCGCGGAGAAAAAAAGTGGAACTCGTTCACGACCGTGCGTGACTGCGCGCCATAAAATTCCGAAATTCGGACGTTACTCGGGTGTAGTCAGAAATTTTTAATAAACTAATCTTGACAATGTTTTCGATAAATAATTCAATGCTATTATCACCGCGAAATTTGATGAAACTAAATTATTCAGCCTCGTTCTTTCGTACAAGCGACCACGTTACTCTGTCAATTGTAGATCAAGTTCGTGGGAAATGAAACGAAACGAAACGGAAAGGAAACCGCTCGTTTCGCATTACGTGATTTGACGTAAGAAAGTAAAAAAAAAAAAAAAAAAATACGAAACCGCATTAGCCGTGGCACGATATTAACGCTTTGCACGATGTTCAATAGCGCTCGCATCGTATTATCATAACACATCAAGGCATCGAAGCATCGGTCGAGTTGTTCTTCATTCTTTTAAAATAATTTATCTAAGATTAGAGGTATGTTTAGCCTCGACCCACTCGAGAATGCCCTGGCAATTGCTTCTTTGTTAAAGCAAATTCTATTCGAGTCAACGGAATATGTATTTTTAACGTATCGATCGTTTTACATAAGACGTAATGTACACTAGGATACATAATATATACTGTGTAACGCGTCCGAACAATATTTTGTTGGATCAATTTTGACGAATAACATTTGCTGCATTCGCTTCGCGCGATATAACTATAGAATCATGAAATCATCGTTAATAGTGAGAATATTCATTTGCTATTATTTTTATAATAGTTTTGAAATCAATGCATATCTTTTTATTCTTTCCGTCGCTTGGCGCTCTAACTGATTTAAACCCGATCTGATATGTAATTGAATTGTAATAAAGGACTGACATCGAATATCAAAAGAATTTATAAAACCATTACCGGTTACGCGAAATCTACTAAAAATCTGTATCGAAATTGTGCGATCGGTCCCGAAAACATTGACGCACGATACGCATTTCTCTCAAAATAATCGTCAATATTACAACAATATAATATAATTCTTGATGCATTCTGTCGTTGATATGTAGTTAAAGTAGGTAATGGAAAACAGGGACTGAATTTTCGCGGGAGTTTAAACTCGAAGCTTGATCGTCTTATATTTAATTATCCGTCGATTTACGTAATCCTCATAAAAAATTCTACCCTCGAACCAATAGCTTACGTCGTCGAAGAACTTTCCTTGTCTGATTTACCCTTTACCTTTACCTTTACGTTTATCCATTTCCCGCGACTCTCTGTCCAAAGTTCCCATCTACGGTCAATCGCAATTACCGCAAGATCTTTTAAAATCCTCGTACCTCTTTTCGCGTACTCGTTCCTGTGTTCAGGCACAACTTTGAATGTGTGGTACTCGATTACTAGGTACCGCGCAAAAGACATTTTCTCCGATCATAAATTATTTTACAAACAATCTCACATTTCAATATTGCGATCGGTTCGCCGATTCCCGTTGGCGTTTTACATACTTCAATCCAAATCCAAGTACCACTGCGTGTACCTAGTTATTTAAAAATATATCTTTTCGAATAAATAACTATCCTAGGCCCTCGGGTAATCAATTCAAACGAATTTCAGCTTTAACGTATCTCTGCCATTCCCCTATCTGTTCGGACGTCTCTCCTGCGTTCAAGCGCGCTCCAGAAGTTCGGAAGTACAAGTATCATTCACGATCGAGTATCTAGCATACCTTACAAGCGGATTTCCATTTCGGTGCTTTCGCAATGATCGTGTCGCTCGCTGTAGCGTCTCAGTCGTAGGCGCGTTATCTCTAATCTCCGTAAACGACAACATTTCTTTTGTTAATCAACGACGGTCGCGGAAACTATGCCGACCAACGCGGTGTACCATTTCAGCATTTTTCTCCACGGATTAATAGATTCGAGCGTTCCTTCGGTGAAATTCCATTGTCGCGCTATTGCAAATCCCTTTGTAACGGTATACCCATGATATTTATATCTTCTCTACACTTGAAAAATATCACCGGTCGCTCGCGGTGCGATGTTCGTTTCGAAGATGGACGTTGTCGAGGTTGTAATAGGAGAGATTTCACCGATTCTAGTTGTATTCGCGTTGGCGGTAGTCATGGTCGTTGTTTTCGCCGGAGACGTTTCTGATTGGGTTGACGTTGTCGGTACCTGCTGATATGCAAACAATTGCTCTTAAAGTAATATCGAAGTAACGAGTAGAATTCTGAGAACTTTCAAATTAAGAACGCGATCCTCCAAATTTAAACTACCTCAAAATTGTGGAATTCAAATCTTTTTGTGGAGCATAAATACACGTACATAAAACTAGTTAAAATATCGTTTGAGTATAATACGAATTACGAGAAAGAATGCTATATGCCTAAATAGCACTCAAGAATAGTATGCGAAACCACTTGGAGTTATTATATGTGAAATTATATTTTTCAACGACAAGATAATAACGACTAGTGATTTCGCATACTTTTCTCGATTGAATTAATACGGCCCATTACAAATTGGCTAAATAGCATAAATTCAAACGACACACGAAAATCGAACGATACACGAGAGAAGATCGAACGAGACGGTCTTGTCCAGCTACGATCGGCTCGTTCTAGCGAGGAATAACGCGTAAGGTACCTCGTTATAAAAAACTTCTTTCCCTTCTTCCACGGAAGGTAAAAGCTCGTCGGTAGAATGGGGCGTTCTAGGACTAGGCGTAGGGGCAACTTGTTGCTGTTGCTGCTCCCGTTGCTTCGCCAATCTCAGTTCCTGAAGAGCCTGACGATGCTCCTTGTCGTTCCTTTCTTTTTCGAGCCTACGCGCACTGTAACTACGGGCCGAGGACGTTGAACTGTGAATCGAAGTTAAGCTAGGACGACGGGAACCTATCGAGAGAGAAACGAGGATTAGTCGAAGCTTCGAACGGGCGAGATTTTCTATCGTCTACTTCATCTAATGATGCTAAACTAAGTATCGAGTATTAATCGAAACCGACGAAAATATGGAATCTAATGCGTCTGCCTCGCTAATGATACCAGCGTGACTCTCGATTGTAATATATTTCTTTTTGGTAATGAACAATGCACGGAACAAATATCAGCTAGAGCGATTAATGATTTAAAGGAGGCTCGTCCAAGTTTGAGCCCGGCTCAAAAGCGCTCGAAAGCTGTACGGTTACGTACGATTGGAGCTTTTCTTTTCGATCGTACCCCGTTGCGTTTTGCCTCGCAAGGTTTAAAAAATGAAAAAATAAAAAATCAAAGAGCGAATAGAACCGAGATCGGAAGCTCGAATTTGGACAGGCCTGATTTAAAGGCATACAATCTTACTGGTACGCATCGCCGAATTAATTAATCGGATCCTTTGTACAGCCGTCGGTTCTGCTTTAAAAATGAACAATGTAAGCCCGATGGCCGTCACTTTGATCGATCGTACTCCTGGAGTGGCAATGACTCTTTCGTACGGATATCTTTTGTTTTTGTCTTCTATCAAAATCAGGACGGGGGCTTCAGGGGCGAGCCAGAGACAATGACTCGTATAGTACATCGGCCTTTGTTATGCGTTTACGTGCCTCGGGCCAAATATGAAATTTAGGAAAACTCAGACGTAAAAAGAATTAGATATAAAGAACAAGACAGGTCTTTCGTAGAGCAATGAAGTTAGTTGGAATGCTGGTCGCAGAGACCTGCTATTTAATAGAAAAATATAATAATGAGACAATCAAAGTATTCTGCTGTCAAAGTACCGGGTGCCCGAACTGTGATTGTGCAAGTCTCGTGATTTGTCGTGTTAAGATTGTTAATTACGTGGTGCGCAGCGCGTGTTTTTAATGCGTAAAGAAGCGATGTGTCGTCGAGCGGTGAAAGAAGCTTGAACTGGAAGCGTTGATACATTAATAGCAAAGTATTTTTGACGCGGACGGAAGAATGGACGAAAGCTCTTCAACGTCGTCGTCGCGACATCATTTCAGTCGCATCGTAGCTTTATCTAATTTCATTTGCGAACAGAGAGTTGGAATAGAGTCATTGGTGACAGAAACGGTTTTTATAGACGCTATTCACAAAATTGCACAAAAGGCGAACAGGAATTGAACGTGTCGCGTGTACAGTGTGTAGAATAGAGAATTGTGAACTGTTTGAATATATAGTTGTTACTTCGGTGGTTTTATTAGAAGTCCTTATTGATTCAGTGCGCATACAAAAGGCGACAGAAAAGGCAGCTACACAGCGAACTGGTAATGGTACACGTATCCTGTCTCGTATACAGGTAGACAGCGAAGCATGTTACCGAAGCGGGTATTCGAGAGACTAGGAGGCTTTACACGAGACACGCAAATTTATCTTTCGATTTGCTAAACAAGCGCAACTACGTTCCACGAATGATTCTTCAGGCTAATTAAAAAAAGTCCGTGTATATCTTTCTTTCGTTTGCTTTTTTTTTTTTATATATATCCTCACCGTGATTAAACGGCAATCATTTTGTTACTCGAGTTTTACGTACACGGATTTCTTTTGACAACTAAGTGATCTTGATTCGAAGGTAGTTTACGACTCCTTCCAAAGTGAAAGCGCAATTCATCATTCAAAGCTCAATGAAAAATGGAAATTTCCGAAGAAACAGGCTCAGCATACAACTATCGAATGATATTATCAGACATCGAATTTTGCAAGTCTTTCGCACGAAGAAGATAGAAGCTACGCTAAGCTGCATACTTTCAAGATATCACGATTGTCTGCTCTTTTTTTTTATCGAAAGGCCAGCTCTTCGGGCAAAGCTTCGCGTTTTCAGAATTCATATCAGATTCGATATCGATGAAATAATAATATTTCATATCGAGCGATCGCTATTTGCGTATTCCGCTGACAATAAACAAAACAATAAAAAAACAATTTTATCTTTCGAGAAGCTGGCCCTCCGCAGGTGCATGCGATTCGAGACGTTATGCGTGCGTGTGCAGCGAGCTAGCTAGTGCGTAAAGATTTCGTGTCTCTCTACGTCTTACCAGAAAACGTTCGTTCGTTAACGAGCAACGAAATCGGCCGCTGCCATCTTGCTATCTCGTAACACACTCGTGCAGCGCTTTATTCAGTCAAGTTAGATTCTTATTTTTTTCGTGAATGTAGATTCAAGTGTTGCTTCTCAAAATGCCACACGTACGGAATGTGTGCGTGGTTTAGTGAATCGTGTAAAAGACAGTCTCGAGAGTGATCTGTTTTTACCGGCGATCGTAGGATTCTTTTGATATTCCTTAAAGGTTGTGAACTCTAGCACCTTACGGGCTACAAATGACGAAAGAATCGTGTGACGTGGGAAAGGTGCGACGATTGGTCAACGAGAACCAACGTATCTGATCTCGTTCGTTGGCGGAGGCGGTAAGAGAAGAGTGGATATCGTTTCGGTGGGATAACAATAACTGAAAATCGAAAACCAGCGTTTCCCTCGTTTCTTCGGTCGCGATCAATAAATAATTCGACGCGTCAGCAACGTCGGATTCGTCGTTCGCGTTCGTGTCTCGGACGAGAGAAAAGTGGCGAGCGAAGAAAATTGGGAAACACAGTTGGGGGATCGTTAAAAGTGGAATGCTAACAATCAACAACAGCGAGCTACGACACAACAGCGACAACGACAACGACAATGGTACGACGTGAAGCACCACCACCATCTTCTTCTCCCTCTTCGTCATCATCATCATCATCATTATCGCCTGCACGAGAGGCGACTCGCGGTGTAAGACAGGAAGAGAAAAAGACAGAGTTAGATAAAGAAAGAGAAAGAGAGAGAGGGAGAGAGAGTTAGAGAATTGTACAACGGAACGTAAAACACTGCATCCGTCGGGGAAGATTTCTGAACTATCGGGTGGTAGATAAATATACATATGTATATATATACATCGGACGAAAGGTAGAATTGGACGTATCTTCGTTAGAGACAAATAGGCGCGGTCTCGAGATAGATGGGCAGTTCCGCGAGATAGATGTGACAGGACAAAACTCGATAACTGTACCCGGCGAGGATCGATAATAAAATTGAACAAGTATGGAAAGCGGGCCAGAGAGAGAGAGAGAAAAGAGATAGAGAGAAAGATATAAAAAAAACATAGAACGTCCCCAGAAACGGAGGACCGTATTTTTACCGAGACAGCACAATATCCAACTAAAATGTTGGTTCTCAAATTTTTACCGCTACCAGTATGTTCGCTTATCGGTGTGTTTTCTCTGTCCTTTCTGTTGTTATTCTCGTTTCTGTCTCAACTGCGAAGCCTTTCTTTCCTTCGGACTTTCGTTGGACTTTCAAAGACTGACCTTTAACGCCGAATTTTCCTGATTTGTCCCACTACAGCCCGAATGTAGAGAACATGCGATAAGCAGTGGAAGTCTTCGCGCGGAAATTGTATAGTATTCATTTTCGTTCGTTTTATCGCTTAACGATCAGCATTACGATCATGTACATAAATAATCATTATACCCATGTGCTCTTTTTGTGCTCCGAAAAAAGAGAGGGACGTACTCGCGAATTTGTCAACATGTAGCTTCGTGGCTGAGAGAGAAATAAGACGAAAGACCGGGTACAAACGTGAAACGTACACGCGTAACAAACACCGTATTTCAATTCAGTTTCAAATCTGTTAAGTAACGCATATGAGAAGACACAATCTTAACTAGTCTATCGGTGAATCGTGTCGCACGATACGCGCGTACGTTTCACGTCTGCACTCGTCCAAGAGAAACCGAGAACGAAGAAAACACACCGACACGCGAACGTACCAGGTAGCGGCACAAATTTCGTACCATCATTTCCAGTTGGACATTCGTGCGTCGACGAACGCGACAGAATGAAACCCAGTTGTACGGTTAAGGGGGAGAAAGGTAAAGACACAGCGGAGAGAAAGAGAGCGAGGGAGAAGTAGAGAGACGGTAGGGAGAGAGATAGAAAGAGAGAGACAGAGATAGAGATAGAAAGAGATCGTTGATCGTCTACCGAGGCCGTCGGACGATCCCTCAGCTACGTCGCTAAGGGTACGTCGGTGCTTGTTCCCGCCTTTGGTCGCCTGCAGGTGACACGATATAAGCAAGATGGCGGCGGCGCGTGCCGCACCTGCTCTCGAAGCCGGTACCAGAGGACCACGGCTACCACCGCTGCTCGGCCTCCTGGAGACCGCGCAGGTCAGGAGTCCTCCGCTGCTGCTCCTTTGGCTGGAGCGCGAGGACGGTCGATCGTGGAGTGTCAGTGGTATACCTATGGGATTACTCTCATTGATACTTTACCAACATTTTTCCATTTTAACGGGATCCTATCGCTTTATCGTGCCGGAGAACCCGATTGCGCCTTTCCATGAGTTTCTCGTTATCGAGTGCCGTAAAGGCGCCTTGCTAGCACGATAAACAATAACGCGTACGCTTTTAACGCGGTGTTTCTCAACGCGGGGCGTACGCCCCAATTTCGAAGGTTTGGAGGGCAATGCGGGGCAATGCAGAAAAATAGAAATTTAGAGAGGCAGAACTATGTGAAAAGTTCAAATACAAATTATTTTGTATTCATTTATGCACTTTAGGTCTCTTGTATATATCATTTTTTAAAACTGTATTTAAGTACTGCTTTTTCATATCACTTCATATTATTATTATTTGAAAATTTGTTGATGATTTCTTCCTCGGTCCTTCAACTGTCCTTTCCTTCTATTATTTTTCGCTTTCATGGACGTCCTATTTTTATCACGGGGGACATTGGAGTGTTAGAGATACTTTGGTGGGGTATAGCCAAAAAGAGGTTGAGAAACACTGCTTTAACGTGTTCATCGACGATCTTTAAACTTTAAACCGAGCATATGCGCAAAATGGAGAGCACAACGAGTATCGAGTTATTAATGCGTGCGTTTATTGTTGTGTGCGCGACACGGTCATTCGTGTACGTGAAATCATCGCGGTTAAAGTAATCGAACGACGAGTCCGCTCGTCGAATTTATCCGAAAATTGTGATTAAGTAATTCTCATCGATGAAGATTTGAGACACGGTGGCTTTAACCGTTCTTTTGTATTGATTAAGAGTTTTGTAGAATGTTTCGAGTGTCATTTAGGGTTGTCTCGTTGTTACAATTTTGCTCAAGGTCCTCCGCGAGTAATGAGGCGAGCCGAAAATAGATATCTTCGGCGTATATAAAGTTCTTCATCGATACGTACAGGTACGTTATCGATCTTATACGAGAGAATGTGGAGTGGTTACCGAATACTATACGAGTACACCTTACGTTCAATTACGCTTATTAATCCTGGCCGTCTACAATTGTCGTTAACACGTTCCGATAATTGCATACCTTTGCGATCCGAGCAGAACTTAGTACGCGACCCTTTTCATAAAAATTGAATGCACGAACGTTTAATTCGCTTTACGTTCGGGTAATAATGGCAAACAACGACGGGCGGAATAATTGGCGTCGAGACTTTCGAAACTAGTTAACGTATCGTTTGTAACTCTCTGACATTTAAACATTATTTTTTCGTTTCGTTATAACAGTACGGGAAGGTGGTTGAACGGTACACATAAAATATTCAACTCCGACATGCAAAACAGGGGACGTAAAGTGGAATATTACGAACTGTACAGTAATTCTGTTACGTACTACCGAGGAAGATCTTTGAACAGAGGAAGCCTGATAGACAGACTCCGAAGCATTTACCAAACATGCCACGCCGCACATACACGTTCCATCGTTATCGAGAGGATTCAAGGATGACGACGTTTCGACCAATGAATTCGCTCCCGGCGAATTCACTCGTCGATAACCAATCGTCGATACCATTAAATTCTTCTAATTTGAATTATTTGTTATTCGGTACTCACCCGTGTCGCTGGAAAATAGCATGGGTGGCGCATGATTGGCATTGGCATAATGCCGTGGCCTCGAATACCTCGCACGGCTGAATAACTTGAGCACGAAGCATATCATCGCCGTGAATATTGCTATTCCCGATGCTATGCAGAGCAGGGTTGGTATATCCGTAGTTATCAGCACCAGATCTGCCGGGACGCCAAGAAAGATTACGATTCGATTTTTCCAAAGATATTCGCTAAATCGTGCGCGTCGTCGGTTTACGATTCGCAATCGAATTCAATCGCGTACGTTAATTACGGTAACGATGTGCGGTCAATGTAATCGAATCCATTCGCGTCGAGTGGAATCGCGAAACGGTCAAGAGGCACGCAAATAAACGCTGCGAGAATAAATCGTTGACGGTACAGAGTTGCGACAATTTATGGGCGGTCCATTTCTTTGCACGTGACTCACTTAATCGTCACTGTTTATGCAAACGGCTCGTTTTGGTTTTCGGTCGAGACTCGTGGTAGGAATTTGTAAGGGGCGAGCAATCATTCTCCCCGTTTACCTACGTTAGGATCACACCTGACTCGAGGTCGGGTAGGGGTTGAAATTTTAACTCTGATATGGCGGATATATCGCGACTCGTTCCCCTGAATTCTCACCGGCGCGAAGGAAATCAATCGGGCCTCGTCTACCGAGCGAAACAAATCGTTCGCGAAGGAAGTGAGGATTAAAAAAAAAAGAAAACAAAAAACCCGTGGCAGAAAAAATGGGTCACAGAAAAATTGTCCCAACCTCGAAGCTTATCGTCAAGGTATTCCAGGATTATGCCAGCTACCTTCCCGCGAATTCCGGTGTTATTTCAATCAGCTTGACAACAAGTTGGCAAGGCATACCTTCGGCGCAGAACACCTTTTTGCTAGGCCTGTACAGGACGACTCTGTGGTAGCCCACCTCGCAGTCGCAAACAGCGTTGTGCTGCACCTGGATGCAGGTCGAGTGCTGATCCGAAAAAGTGCAAGTAGCGTGGTAGAAGCATTGCTCTCCGAGTCGTTTCGCTGAAAAACGAGGGAACCTTCATTGTTGCCATAATCCTCTTACAAAGGCGATCTTTTTAATAATAGTTCAATCGATGTCGACCTAGCTTCTTACTTAACGACGTTCTCAATAATTTCAACGGTCTACCAACGAACGAATAAGTAGAGGGAACTCGGCAAAGTACGCGGTATCGAGAGATTTTAGATAAATCTGCAATTCGAAAATCTTTTTCAAAAGTTTCGTCGTGAACAAAGATAAATAAACGTGGATGAGCTCCGAGTCACGTAAAAGATAAATCGCACGCCTGGCGCGTGATACGAAAGCTTATATAGATTTACTTTTAAGATTCTATCATAGTACGTGACTCTCGACGATAAAATTAAAATCTTGTGTCTGGTCAAATAACTTTTCTACTAATTTAATCAAAACTCTGGGCGATTAAATAAAAATGTCGTATCTGGCCAACTAATTTGGCACTCATTCATTAAAAAAAAAAAAAAACAGATATTTGTTTATCGCGAAATTAGTTGAATTTCAAGGTACGACGAGTTTAGCCCGTTCTCGTCACCTTTCGTCGCTGATCGCGTTTCCCTCGGATCGTATTTCCGACACCGAGTGCATTTCGTTTTCTCCTCGAGAATCGTTTAAAGTTTCCGGTGCACGCCTTTTAATTGAGATCGAAGACTATGCGCGAAATGTGAAGCTCTCCTTCGCGATATGCTGGACTTCATTAAGGTCGCCGGAACTGTGCCGGCGTTTATTTTCTCGCTTCGCCTCCTTGCGTTACCATGGAACTTCTGGATATTGGAACGACCTACTTGAACGAGGGGGATGACTGTGCAAAGGGTGTTTACGTACGTTTGGCACATCCCTTCGTATGGCCAAGACGAACGGGATAGAATTTCTCGCATTCGCAGAGGCCGGTGACGGTGTCGCAGAACACGTGCAGGAGTTTCGGATTGCAGGATATATCGCATGGCGAGCCCAGGTATTGCCCCTTCGCTGTAACAGAAACGATCGAAACATCGTTAATTCAACCTAAATCCTAAGTAACGCTCACATCGACAACGACCGAAGTACCCTCGGCGCTCCGAGGTAGCGTGAACGAGAATTCCGCGTTAGCAAAGATCGCTACCCTTTTGACAATTATCTTTTTTCCTTTATCACCTCCTCCGAGGGTGCTTTTGCGCCTCTACCCAGGAGTGCGAGCTCTCTTGTCGCGGGTGTTTTGTTTGCCGTGCCAGCGACGCGCGTCACGTTCCGAACGATTAATGAGGCAGAAAGGCTCCCGTTGGTAGCACGCCGACCGCTCTCATCGAATATGATGTCCACCGTATCGCGCGTTGATTAGCCGCGAAACGATCTCTGTCGCGAATCAATTTCGTCGTTTCAATTACGATGGTCGATTAAAATATTCGACGAAATCCCGTCCGCCTCGAATTTACTTTGCGCTTTAATCGCGCGTCGCTCGTTTGCCCCGGGAAATTAACGCGACAAGTTTTATTAAGCTAATTGCCGAATCTCGTCCCGACGATACCGCTCGCTGGCATTACGCCAGACTCTACGCGTTATCGATTCGCCCACCCTAATTATATGTATTACATCGAAACTATGTGTTTCGTAGCGTGGCCCATTTAGGGGGGCCAAGTTGCAACAATTAACTTCGTTGGCATGCTTTCAAAGTGTTACCCGCGATATTGTCCGGTTGCTTACGTCTTCCAATTAAACCCCTTCTAATTAAACCACCCTCGAATTTATGCACGCCTCGTAACGGTGCGATACTTTCTCGGTAAATTACTCCTTTTTACAATTATTTTGGCCACTCGTGAGTACTTCCCTTATCGATCTCGCGAACTGCGGATGAATGGGGTAGCGGTCGGTGGGGGGTGGGGGCTAAATTTACTGCGTCACATAAATAATAGAGTATGCGGGACTATGCAATTATACGTTTTGACCTCGTTCAAGAACTTCCAAACTCGAATATACCGGAGATTTCGCGGAGTTTTCGTTTCTTGTCAGTCCCTTCTTTGCTTCGTCGAGAGAGAAAAACTCGGGTGAATGGGTATAAAAACCGGGGTGAATGACGCACGAGTCTTTTCGTTAACTCTTTCCTTCCTTCCGCTTTCTCCTCTCTCTCTCTCTCTCTCTCTTCCGCTAGCGAAAAAGAGATCACTCTGGATCTCACGCAGCTGCGGGCGGTGTACTAACGTCCACATGCAAGCACCGAAAGGGTGAGAGAGATAGAGAGAGCGAGAGAGAGAGAGAGAAAGAGGCAGAAAGAGAGAGCTTGCAGCATCCATTAAAATCAATACCGGTAGCACGGTTGGCGCGAAAATCAAGAAAAATGTGTTTCTTTCTCGTCCGAAAACTGCGCAAGCGCATCCACCAATTTCCTCGTGCAACGTTTTTTCTCTCCGCTCGCGTTTGCACGAAATTTAATTCAAGATCTGATCTCTCTAACGAGAATTACGCGATCGTAATCGTAACTGCAACGTTGAAGCGTCGAGGGAGGACTACGGCAACTTCGTATAACCGGAGGACGAGAGTCTTCCGATAGAAATTTAACGTTATTTCCGAAACACTTTACTTTCATCAGGAGTGTAAGGAGTACTTCTTAGACACCCGGATCTTCGTCTCCTCGAGTTAACCGAAGCTTTGGAGCCACGCAATACGCGTGACGGATGTTACAATATTCCCCGATAGACGGTAAACGGTTCGATGACGATGACGATGACGGCGAAAGCACAAATGTTTACTCCAGGGCTGTACGCTCCGTAGCGAAGTGTTTGCACATTCGTATCGAGCAGGCGCGAGAAAGGCGAGGCTTCGTGGCACGAATCTCAATGTACATAGTTCGTTCGATCGTCCTTGTTTCCCGAGGAAATAAGATAAGGTACTACCTACAAAGGGCGCATATCGATTGAGGCATAAATTACCCCTTTTACTCGACCCCCAATCATTTCGGATCGAATTGCAGCGAAGTAGCGCCGGATTATTCGTAATTTGTGTGTTTCTTACACGCTTCCACGATCGAACCGGTCGCGCCACGTATTACACGAACAATTACCTCGCGAATCGATTATTACCTCGTTTCTCGTTTCATCGCTCGCGATCCTTCGCGTTGGCAAACGACATTCTCGAATATCAAAATTGTATACATTTTCACGCCGAACGTAGAATTCGGTGACTGTACTATCGCCATTCGACAGAACGCGGTTCCTCCCTAACTCTTCCCGCTTTTAAAGCTCGTCTATCCACGACACACTCGACGCTAATCTCCCCAAACCCTTCACGAACCCCATCTTCGAAATCTCATCAACATACTTTCCAACAGCGTTCCACCCAACCCTTGCGTCGAGAGTTCGCATCGCCGTTCGTCCACGAGACGACTCCACCCCCTCCCTCCTCCTCCCACCCCGCCGATAACTCCACCAGGCCACAAAAGGGAACGAAAGAGAGAAAGAAAGAAAGAAAGAAAGAAAGAGAGAAAGAAGAAAAATTTACCCGCTGTGATGTTCTCCTCGAGATAGTCCTCGTCGTCGTCGTAGACGTCCGGGTCGTCCTCGTCGTAGCTCGAGCCACGCAGGTCATCACCTCCAAGGAGCTCGTGGGTCAGCCGATCCTGGCCGGTATGACCGCCGCAGGTGCAGCTCGGTATCAGGAAGACGAGGCAGGTCAGCAGGAGCCAGCAACGGCAGCAGGTCAGTCTCAGGGCGGAGGGAAGTGCGCTCATCGCCCCCGCGGCGCGAGTCAACCCCCGAAACCGACCGCCGACGGCGCATCGACATTCTTCCCCGTCGGCTGCCCTCCCCACCCCCTCCCACACGCCCTCTCGCCCTCGACGCTTCTGACAAAGCGTCTTATATCTTTTCGGCCCCTCTCTCCCTTTCTCTCTCCTCTCGCTCCCCGGATCCTCCACTTCACTCGTACCTCCAGAACTATCCTCTCTTCGCCGTTTGAAGGCACGCGACCCCGACGACGACGGCGGCGGCACTCTGACACACCGTACTCTCACCGAGGCAGCAGTGGCGATACCGCTCCCGAACCGTGTTCCCCGTTCACTGACGCCTTCCTTCCGTTAGCCGGTCGACCACCGTTCCTGCAGCTGCGCGATATGCTTCTCCTTTTCCCAACCCTCTCCCGTCGTCGCCGCCACCCTCCCCCCCCCTTCCCCCCCAGTGACGCGTCGATCGGGATCAGGGCTGCTTTGCTCTCGTTGCTTCGCTCGCCACGCCGCTCGCGCTCCCGGAGAGGGGGTGGTGGAAGGGCGACGGGGCTGGGTTAACCCTTAGGTCGAAGGGGGATTATTGGTTTGTTACCTTTTCGGCTACCTTGAACGGTACTCGATTAAAAATATGTGGACCGTTAGTTAGGAAGGGGGGGGGGGGGGGGGCAGAGGCGGAGCCGAGATTAACGCAGGGGATGGATTTCCGTGGACTCCGAGAGGATCTCTTAAATTCATTCCCAAGGGAGGAACGTAATTAAGATTTTCCGCTCTTTGAGAATGATTCGGTCCCGTCGTCCGTATTTCCAGTAACCTTCGTGTATTTCCAGTAATAGCTTCTGGGATTTAAATACAATACATCGTGTTTGCTACGTCGAGCGACGAAACATTAATTTTTTTTAACAGTTTTAAGAGATACGTTTTTCGTAACATGGAGTGAAAAATGGTGCAAGGTATCCTTTTTCCGCGGCGTCGCGTCGTTGGCCCATTGTCTAGCTCGCGCTCATTGTGCGCCCGCTTTCTGTGAAGTTCTGCCGCGTGTACCGGGGACCGATATCACCGAACAATTCCGTTCGACTCGCTCCAAATCGCGAAGCCACCCCCTGAAACAAAACCCAACGGCGCCTGTAAACTTTGCCGAGGAAATCCCGCGGGAAACCCATTTCCTTTTGTACGGTGCGCCACGAATCTCGATAAAGACAATCTTACGCGTATCGCTTATTGGAGATAAACTTCCTCTTCCGTCAGCAGGCACTCGTTGGCAACCGATTCTTGGAACAATGTGGTCTGCGCGACGACTGAAACAAAAACGCATTGGCCGTCATCCGTTGACGTTGTTGCCGTCGTCGATGATTAATTACGAATAACCGGGCGTTGCCGGATTCGCGTATGGACCGCGCTATATTCGAATGGTTTCGAGGAGAGGATAAAAACATATCGAACGAGCAGGAAATTGCGTAAGTTCCTCGTATCGCGTCGGATTCCTGTTCGACGGCGGAAATGTGGCGCCGCTTTTATCTCCCTACGAATTCCGATCCACCCCCGGACGTTATTCTGGGAGGTGATGATCTTTAAAGTGTCCGTGATTTTGAAAATTATTTCGCTTTCGTGCAAAAACATTCTAAATACCTGAACGCTTCTTTTCTTTCTGACGTCTCTGGTACAAGAGGTACGCCATCGCTGCTCCGCACGCCATCACCAACGTCGCGACGGCGGCGAGAGGGCCGGCAAGTTTCGACACATCGACCGAGTCGTCGTCGTCGTCGTTACGGTGCATCATGTAACACGGTGATTCTTGAATCCAGCAAGTACAGCGCATAATTACCACCAAGGATCGTTTCACGAGTCAAGGTAAATTCATCGTCCCTTTAACCGCGAACGCTCGCAACGTGGTTTCTCGATTACAAGGGAAATATTTGGATCTCGACATAGAACAAAATACCTGTACTAATGAAACAGCTGACACTGGTGAATGCGTCGTCGGGATGTACGGCGTAACACAAAGTTTCGTTGCTGAGGGTATCGTTACACCGATGACAGTACGGTGCATCGTCGCGTGCTTCTTCGAGCGTTGCATTCGTCCCGTTGAGAACCGTCACTCTGCGTACAGGGGATTTCGAGTAATTAAAACTATTTTCGCAAGGAAATAATAGTCACGCTACTCGATATATCTTCTAATCGCGCGGACTCACCTGTCGACATTTACGTCACCGAGATCCATCGTTATAATGCAAAACGTCGGCCGCTCGCAGTCCCATCCTTGCCATCCGAAAGTGCATTCGCATGCCTCTTTCTCACCTACGCAAACACCGTGACCACTGCACATTCGAGTGCACGTCGTGACGCACGTACTGTCGTTCGCGTTGAAGACAAAATCCTCGTTACATCGACACTCGTTGGGCGCCACGCAAACGCCATTTAGGCAGCCGTCGTCGCAGAATGGCACGCAGACACTCTCGTTGCCAGCCGTGAAACCGTCGTAACACCTGCAACTGTTGGGCCCCACGCAAGTGCCATTCTCGCACGGCGACGCGCAAAACGGCACGCATCGACCATTAGCGTCGTTCGCGTAACCTTCGTCGCAGGTGCACACGTTGGGCGCGGTGCACGTGCCGTTTTCACCGCAAAGTACGTCGCATCTTGGTACGCAAGCGTTACCGTCGTCCTGCCGATTTAATTTGTAACCCTCGTCGCAGGTGCATACGTTGGGCGACGTACAGGTACCGTTCTCACCGCACGATATCTCGCAATGCGGCTCGCAAATATTCGCGGAGCCATTTGTCGATTGGTTATAACCGGGATTGCATCTGCAGATATTCGGTTCGTCGCATCTGCCATTGATGCAGCTCTCGTCGCAAATTGGCTCGCAGGCGGATAGAATTTCGTTCGTAACGTTGTACGGTATCTGAAATTTCGTAAAAAAAAAATGTCAGGTTGACATACTGTTCGTCGACGAGAAGAAGGCACAGCGAAGGATCGCGGTCTGATCGGTTGTAGCGTTTGGGACCTACCTATTCCAATACGATCATAGGGACGGGGCAAACGGATTTTCGCCTTTGGCCAAATTGCCGCGCACACTAACGAACTCGTGCAGAAATGTCGGACAAAGAAAGCAAACGAAACGGTTAGGGACTGAGTGGGACAAAGCGACCGTGCCGTGGAATAGGAAAAGAATACTTGTTACCCTGTAAACTACCCCAACTAGGATTTACCTGCCCCTCGCGTAAAGGCCTCTGCACACAGAGCCGTAACGGCCCGGCACCGTCAGAAAATTGTAAGGCCGCTGGCATGGCGCTGTTGATGAGTGGAGACAGGGCCATTTAAACCCTACAGAGGAAGATCTTTTACGATGCCAGCGGCTTTACAATTTTCTGACGGTGCCGGGCCGTTACGGCTATGTGTGCAGAGGCCTTAAATAGGACTCGCACTACTATGCTAAACGGCGGGCCAAAAAAGCGTCGGATGTGGGGGATAGGCAAACTCACTCTTGCCTTCGGACATGTGCCTTCTTCTCATCGACGAACAGTACGTGAAAGGAGAGGCGTTAACGGTCAATCACGCTTACACCATTTTCGATTACTTCGTTGCCGATCCTATCGAGATCGATCGATCGATATCCCGGATAACAATTGCACTTGTCAACTGCGACGCACGTACCGAAGGGCTCGCAGGGAATCTTACAAGACGGATGACACGCGTGGACGTCGTCGTTGGAGTAAGCGAACGTGTATCCCGGTAGGCACACGCATTGGTCCGGCGCTGTGCAAATCCCGTTGTTACAGTACTGCTGGCAAAGTGGTTCGCAGACGTAACTCGATGACTCGCCGAGCCCGTAGCCGTCGTTGCAACTGCAACTCTCGGGCGCGACGCAGGTCCCCATGACACACGTTTGACTACAAATCGGCTCGCAGGTCTCGTTTATCGCCGCGTAACCGTCGTCGCAGGTGCAATTGTTTGGCCCGCTGCAAGTGCCATGAACGCAGTCCTGCTCGCACTTAGGTATACATAAAGAATCGAATAGGCTCTGTTCGTAGCCGTCCCAGCATTTGCAAACGTCGGGAGCGACGCATTCGCCGTTGGTGCACGGTAGCGTGCACACCGGCTCGCATTTATTCGAGCTTTCGGAAAAGTTATATCTAAAATTGCAGATGCAGGTGTTCGGTGCCGCGCAGTGGGCATTCTCCTCGCACTTCTCCGCGCACGTGGGAACGCACTCCAAATTCTCCGTAGGTAACGACGAAGAAGACGCGTCAGGGTGCTCGTAACCCGGGTCGCAAGTGCAGTGGTCAGGCTCGGTGCACCTGCCGTGATTGCAGTCGCTCCTGCATTCGGGCAAACACTCGTGATCTTGGCCTTTCGCGTATCCGGGATGACATTCGCACGTATTGGGATGCACGCAGATTCCGTTTATACAGGGATTCTGGCAAATCGGTTTGCACATACGATCGATCTCTTCGTAGCCGTCGCAGCACTTCCTCTCCATCGCCCAAACCGTCGTGTACTGGAAATAAATATTTTGCGTTTGTTCGATTGGAGGAATGATTCGGAGAGATCAGAATTCGTGGCAAACTCTTTACCTCGACCTTATAATTCACTCGCGTCTGAATACGATGAAAGACTCCCCATTTTCTGGCTCTGTACGTTTCCGTGTAGGGAATGTAGTGCGACTCCTTTCGACTGAAAGAATTCTTATTACGAAGGGGGAAAGAACAGTCTGATATTTCACGCGATTCACTTTACTTATTGCTCGCGGCAGAATCATAAGAAGTGGTGCCTGTTAATACTGAAACGTAATTGTACCTGACAACTGAAATGCAGTCCGAGTCATTGTAACGCGACCCAATATCCGTCGCGTTCACCGTCACTATTATTTCCACTAATCCAATCGCGAGGAAAATCTTCGTAAAGAATCTCATGATCTTTGTTTTTTTTTTTTTCACCGAGGAAAGCGATGCCCGTAAAACACGGACTGACCGACGTAAACTGTTGACTATGCGGGCATCGTAATTATCTGTCTCCTCTCCGACAGCGTGTAGCATTTTATCTCAATGAGACAGGATGCTAGGCAGTATCTCATGCACCGAAGGCCTTCACAAAAATACTAACACGGAGAACGGCTTCGTTCGGGGAAAATCTTTTTAAAGCGAACGCATCGATGTACTCGCCACCTTGTTAATTCAGTTCATTTATTACAACAGTTTTCGACGTTTATCGCGCGGAAAGTGTATCTACATATGCACCGATAAACGCCCGATTACGCGTTACAAATTAATCGTTAATTTTAACGCGTGACACGGTCTCGCATGGTTAAAGATTGTTGTCCTCTTCGGGTAACAGGGATGCTCGCCCTTGCGTCGAAACGGTTGGTACGTTGCCTGCGTTTCAAAATATGAGAATTAATATTGAGCGTGGTAACAATGGTTTAAATAAAATCAAGAGACAGGTCCTGTCTCTGGGCCAAGTACAAGTACACGAGGATTAGAGCTTGTATTTTTTCAGGAAAGAATGAACGGAGGAATTCGAGGTGGTCAAAATGCATAAAGAATGGACTTATTGTATTATTACCGAGGGAAGTCCTTCTCTTTCTGTTCTTGTGTAACGTTAAGTATGTAACCGTGGCCAAACTCATGATAACGATAGCAATACCCCCTCCGATTCCGGCCAACTTCATAACATTCGACGTTGCCGCGAATTCTCCATAGACAGCGTAACATGCGTTATCTGAGAAAAGAGAAGAACGTGAGGTCAAGTTTCCGTTAGACGCGTGCAAATATTATTCGGTCCTACTGTACCTGTATTTATTAAACAGATCAACGAATGATTGTTCGTAACGCTGCCGCCGTTATAATTTCTGAGACACAAGGTGTCGTTGTCGCCTGTGCAATTATTAAAACCGCATGCCGGATTATCCGCAAATATTTCAACGATCGTATCGTTGACATGTTCCACAACATTTAATCTGCAAAAGTGCCATAATTTACAATGCGGAATACCCAGTGAATTTAATAAAAATATATATTATCTCTGTAGTTACGTAGTTGTATCTTTAACATCGGTATCCATCACCATGACGCAAAATGATGGCTCGTCGCAATTAATTCCTCTCCATCCCAATCGGCACTGGCAAGTTTTACTCTCCGTAATGCAGATTCCATGATCATTGCAATTACTTTCGCACGCGCTGACGCATCCGACATCAGTACCATGATCGTCCGTGCCATTGTTGTTTTTCACGAAACCCTCGCGACACTGGCAATCGCCCGGCGCTACGCAATTACCGTTTAAACAATATTCGCAATACGGTTGGCAGATACTCCGGTTACCGTGTTTCTCCTCGATTAAAACAAAGCCGTCGTTGCACCTGCATATCTCCGGTTCGACGCAAGTGCCATTATCGCAGGACGCGCAAAATGGTACGCATTGTCCCGTTGCATTGTTCTCGTAACCTTCGTCGCAGATGCACGTATTCGGTGATGCGCAGGTACCGTTTCCGCAATCAAAATTGCAGACAGGTTCGCAGATATACTCGGTCTGATTTTCCTCCTTAACGCGATAACCATCGTTGCACTCGCATTTATCCGGTGCAGCGCAAAATCCGTTGGTACCGCAAAACTGATTGCAAACAGGCTCGCACTCGTTGGAAGATTCGTTTGCCGATGCAGCGTATCCTTCCTCGCAGGTGCAAATATTAGGTGCGCTGCAAAATGCATTGACGCAAGCCCGATCGCAAATTGGGTCGCAGATATTAGAAGTATGATTCACGGATGGTCGATAACCAGGTTTGCAGGTACACGCGTCGGGGCCGCTGCAAAATCCATTGAAACAATCCTCTTTGCAAATAGGCGTACAAACGTTCGAACCGTTTCCCGCGAGACCGTATCCGGCGTTGCAGGTGCACGCGTTGGGCCCAGTACAAATTCCATTGATACAGTCCTCGTCGCAGAACGGTTCGCAGACACTCGAATCGGTTCTCGATCGACGATACCCCAAATTGCAGCTGCACACACCTGGTACACCGCAATATCCGTTCACGCAGATTTGTTCGCAAACCGGCTCGCAAACGGAATCTTCGGCAAATCGATCAGACTTCTAAAAAAAAATATATATATCATACGTGAGAATGCGGATATACTGCGACGCGATATCATAAAGATACAAGGTCCAGTCTCGCGTACTTGTCACTCGGCCCGAGACAAGACCTTGACCCTCGATCTCCCGTCACTCACGTTTCGTGCTTTTTTATCGACAAGGCGATAACCATCGGAACAGGTGCAAGTGTTGGGTGCGGTGCATCTTCCATACGGCTCGCAGGGAGTCTCGCAGTGAGGCTCGCATATGTGTTTCGATCTCTCGTCGCCGCTTAATTTGTATCCTTCGTGGCAGGAGCATATCGCAGGTGCGGTGCACGTACCATTGATGCAGGCTTTCTCGCAGACCGGCTCGCAAATGTATTTCGAGGTATCCGTGAGTCCGAAGCCGTCGTTGCAGCTGCAGGTATCGGGAGCGATGCAGGTACCATTCGCGCACGGTGTGCTACAAATCGGTTCGCAAACGCTCGGAGTTTTCGGCGAGTAGCCCTCGAAGCAGGTGCAAACGTTTGGCGCGGTGCACGTTCCGAATGTACAGCCTTCGTCGCACTTTGGTACGCACGCGAAGGGATCTTCGGGGTGAAACTCGTATCCATCGTTGCAGCTGCAAACGTCCGGTGCGGTACACTTTCCGTTCTTGTCGTCGCATACGCAGTCCGGTCCGCATATCTAAGCGAGACATAGAATGTCGTTGCGAACCTTAAATCTTCAGGATTATATTAGGGGTGTCGGAAAGAAATCTATTATTCTACATAGTAGCGCTTGAGCTCATGGTTTGTGGCCGGACGCGACGGTGTAACCATATTCGTAAGTTTTTATGCAAAGGGGTAAAAGACTTGGAAAAACATTGGAATACTGTTGTAAAGAGCTTAGAGAGTGAAGGGAATTACAGTTCATAATATTCTGCAACAAAAATGAAGAAATAATGCAGTTTTATACTCTTCTACTAAATAATAGATTTCTTTCCGGCATACCTAATATAAAAAAAGTTAATGTCTTTGTGCGTAACGTATCGCACTAAACTTCTCGTGTTGCTACCATCCCCTTACTTTAAGTTACCTTTTTGTACGCGCAGATATTATCGCGTTATAAGATCTATTTCTATCATAATATTTTTGAATAAGGTATTACGTACTTCCGTTTCCGAAACTATAATTTTGACGAGGGGCTTGTAACCGTCATGACACTGACAGGTATGTGGTTTCGAGCAAGTTGCATGTCCTTTCTCGCAGTCGATATTGCATATCGGACGACAGGTGAAGTTATCGTTGGACATTTTGTATCCCTCGTTACACGTACATGTATGCGGACGTGTACATTTGCCATTGATACAGGGCTGATCGCAAATTGGCTTACAAATGTTGGGAGCATCCACCGAACTCGAGTAGCCGAAGTCGCATATACACACGTTCGGCGAAGAACAATAGCCATTTTCACAAATTGGATCGCAAATAGGCACGCACGTATCGTAGATCACCTGTTCGTATCCATCGCAACATACTTCCTCTGTACGATAGTCCGTGTAATACTTTGAAAACAATACAAATGGAGTTAAACGTTTTCATTGGAAAATGTTTCGTTCAAACACAAATCGCCAGTAAACTACATACTGAAGGAAACGACGTTTTTATTAAGAATTTTTTACCTGCCTTCTCCAATTCACTCGAATTTTCGTTTTGTAGAAAATACCCCAGGTGGGGACTTGATACGTCTCCAAATACGAAACGTATCGCGTTGCATTGAATCTACGGTACAAAAGATGAGTAATTAAGTATTGAATGGCACGATTGAAGCCAGATGCGAACGTAAAACAGCGAATGGATGGACGATAGCGTTATCAACTATGTATTAAAGCGCCATCAATTTTCACGGACAAACGGTAGATGTAAGAATATATTTTCTACAACCGTGACTCCCACCTACCGAACATGTTTCTCGCAAATTGCATTCGGATCTTTTGAGTATAATTTGGCCGCGCAAACTTCGAATCTTAGCAGTGCTGCAATGAGTATTATGTTGAAACGTTTCATCGTGAAGTGCACTTGACGCGTGGCAAACAATTAAACAATGCAAACGAGCGATATAAATGCGACTAAATGGCTCGTATATTGTCGGTGCACTGTGAATATTCCTGCCGTTTCTTTCTTCCCTCTCCTATCCGTCGATATCCTGCGGTATCAGCATCGAAACAGGATGCCAACTCTTATGACTCTTATCGCTACGTCATATTTTATGTCCATCAATTACCATTTGCCATTCTATTCTTCCTACTTGTATCAGCGTAAAACTATACGCGTTACATATCATTTTAAATCGATCTTCACGGGACTTTACAAATAAATAAGTGAAATGTTGTTTCTTCGCCGAGTTGCCAATGCGGGAACCATTACTGCCTCGTAATTGATTAAATTTATTCTTTGTTATCGATTACTTCGTTAATTATTTTACTCGCATTTACTTGACTCGACTTTACTTCTACATCGGTATCAATCGGAATGATCGAACTTGGAGGGTACAAGGTCAATTTTGACAATGCTTGGTAATACTATCCTGTCACACTTTGACTTGCTTACTTAATTGTCAATCATGCATTCGTGTCGGTTATCGACCTCCATGCAACATTACGGTGGTTTGATTGATATCCGATGCTCGGGAATATCTCACGAATACCGAAAACTCGCAGGAATATACGCGAAGAGCATTGTGAACTTCGACGTAGGAAATACTTCTTGAAGAAAGAACACATGTTTGTACTCGCAATCCTATTTAATTAACGTGGTTTATTAAAATCGTTATATTGTACAAATTAGTTATTAGAATAATCCAAGTTACGCTATTGCGTGGTTAAAGATTGTTTTCGTTTTCCAGTAGTAACGAAGCTCCCCTCTCCAACGGGATCGTCGAAGCGTTGTCTGCGTTCAAATATATCGACATGTAATGCAATTATTTTTTTCAATTAACATCGAGCACAAATTTCTGCGGTGAAAATACAATTATTATTACCAAGGTTAATTCCTGCGCTTCGCTTCTTACGTATCAGTAAGTACGTCAGCATGGCCCCAGTTATGACAATTAATCCAATACCACCTAGGATCCCGGCTACCGTGCCGACACTCGACGTTGTTCTCAATTCTTCGTGGACAGCGCGACATTTATTGTCTGAAACGAAAGAATCGTGTTATCAATTTTTCGACCGACGTGTCAAAGGTATATACTCAAGCTAATTGTACCTGTGTTAATTAAACAGCCCAACGAACGATCGTTAACGTCGTATGCCATGCTACGATTATAATTTCTGAAGCACAGAGTATCGTTGCCGTCTGTGCAAACGTCAATACTGCATGTTGGATTATTTTCAAATATTTTAACGATCGTATCGTTGACATGTTCTACAACAGTTAATCTGCAAAAGTGCCATAATTCGTTACAATGCAAAATACCCAGCGGATTTAATAAAAATTTATAATCTCTGTTATTACGCAGTTGTTTCTTTAACATCGATATCCACCATCCTGACGCAAAAGAACGGTTCGTCGCAATTAATTCCCTTCCATCCCAATCGACACCGGCAGGTTCTACTCTCCGTAATGCAGATTCCATGATCATTGCAATTACTTTCGCACGCTTTGACGCATCCGACATTATTGCCCGGATCGCCCGTGCGATTGTTACTTTTCACGAAACCCTCGTGACACTGACAATCGTCCGGCGCTACGCAATTACCGTTTAAACAATTTTCGCAATACGGTCGGCAAATAGTTTTGTTACTGCGTCTATCCCCGATTAAAACGAAGCCGTCGTTGCACCTGCATATTTCGGGTCCGACGCAAGTGCCATTATCGCAGGACGCGCAAAATGGTACGCAGTGTCCCGTTGCATTATTTTCGTAACCTTCGTCGCAGGTGCACGTATTCGGCGATGCGCATGTACCGTTGCCGCAATCAACATTGCAGATAGGTTCGCAGAAATATGCGGTTCGATCTTCCTTCGCAAAACGATAACCATCGTTGCACTCGCATTTACCACGCGCCGCGCAAAATCCGTGAGGCCCGCAAGATTTGTCACAGTGAGACTTACATATGTTCGTCGAGTCATTCGTCGATGGAATGTATCCGTCGTTGCAGGTGCAAACATTAGGGGAGCTGCAAAATCCATTTGTACAGGCCTGATCGCAGATAGGAAGGCAGATATTAGAATTATCATTTTCCGAAGTTCGATAACCCGGTTTGCAGGTGCAAACATCGGGACCGCTGCAAAATCCATTTGAACAGCCCCGTTTGCAAATCGGTGCGCAAACGTTCGAACCGTTTTCCGACAGACCGTATCCAGCGTTGCAGCTGCACGCGTTCGGGCCAGTGCAAATTCCATTGATACAGTCCGCCTCGCAGAACGGTTCGCAGACATTCGAATCGTTTTTCGAACGACGATACCCCGAATTGCAGCTGCACACGCCTGGATCACTGCAGTACCCGTTGACGCAATTCTGCTCGCAAATTGGCTTGCAAGCGGAGTCCTCGGTAAATGAAACCGTGTTCTAAAAAGAGTCATACGTGAGAATGTAAGCGCGAGGCAACGACAAAATCACGATCGCCCCGCACTTACGTTTAGCGCGTGTTTGCCGATAAACAGGTAACCTTCGTAACAGGTGCAAGTGTCGGGTGCGACGCACCTTCCAAACGGCTCGCAGGGAATCTCGCAGTGAGGTTCGCATATGTGTTTCGATCTCTCGTCGCCGCTTAACTTGAATCCATCGTGGCAGGAGCATACCGCGGGTGCGGTGCACGTACCGTTGATGCAGGCTCTCTCGCAGATTGGCTGGCAGGCGTATCTCGAGTCATCCGTGAGCCCGAAGCCTTCGTTGCAGCTGCAGGTTTCAGGAGCGATGCAGGTACCATTCGCGCACGATTCGCTACAAATTGGTTCGCATACGTCTCCACTTGACAGGCTATAGCCCTCGTAACACGTACAACTGTTTGCTTCGTTGCACGTTCCGAATTGGCACCATGTTTTGCATCTTGGTACGCACTTCAAAATATCTTCAGGGTCGTTTACGTATCCCTCGTCGCAGATGCAAACGTTCGGCGCGGTGCAGGCCCCGTTTGTGCAGTTGCCTTTGCAGATCGGTGCACATGCCTACGTCAGATATAGGGATAAGTTAAAAATCAGTTAATTGTCAGATATTAAGAAATACAACGGACCAGTTAATCCTTCCGCGTCTATAGTATAGTTTTCAATAAATATCTATTTGTTTTACTTTTTGTTCTATTCTTGGGGGTACAAGTTAGCTATTCACTTTACTTCGAACTTTCTCATCGTTTACGTTACACGTATCCACGGTGTATTATAATGCCTGGACACTATACTTCTGGAATGTACTTCGAACAAGGAAAATAGAATTTGCAAGTTTGATTTTGTATTTGGCCAGTAACGTTACGGGTAACGAAAATAAATTGTATTGGAATAGTCTATAGAACCGGGTTCGTGACCAGTTATTTTCAAATAAGACATTACGAACTTTTATTTCGGCTGATTCAGGTGCTACGATTGGCTCGTAGCCGTCATGGCATTCACAAATGTTTGGTTTCTGGCAAAACCCGTGTCCCAGTTCACATTCGTTTTCACAATTTGGTTCGCAAAGGGAGCTATGTTTGCCTGTCTGTCTGTATCCCGGATTACACGCACAAATGTTTGGGTGTATACATTTGCCATTGATACAGGATGGATTATTGCAAACTGGTTGGCAAAAGTGAGATTCGTCTTTTGACTTCTCGTAGTTATCATCGCATTGGCACTTATTTGGTCCATCACAATATCCATTTTCGCAAGCTGGATCACAAATAGGTATGCAAGTCTCCGAATTACTGTTGTATGAGTAGTGGAGGTGCTCGTAAATCCTGTGATCTAATTCCGATATACGGACAAGTTTGAATCGAGCGCAACATACTTCCACTACACGATAGTCTGTATAATACTGAGAAATGCAGATAAAATTACGTTAGATATGTTGTTTGTGAAGGAATGCAAGAGTAAATAAATAATGAAAGAAAGAACGGTTTGAGCCGAACTTTTACCTGCCTCCTCCAATTGGCACGAACTTCGTTTTTGTAGAACATACCCCACAAGGGGACTCGATACGGTTCGTGGTACGTAACGAACCCTGTTTTATTGTACCTACGAAGCAGGGGATGAGAGGAATTAGATATCGAACGATAGGAAACAAATGTAAAATTTGCGAATGAATAGCATAAAAGAGGAGCGGCTGATATAAGAAACAGAATTGGATACCCCATCAAGAGGCAAGGTCTTGTCTCGGGCCAAGTACAAGTACCTACGCGAAACTAGACCTTGTATCTTTTCCGGAAAGAACGAACGGGGGTTTTCGACGTGGTCAAACTGTGTTAAACAATTAATTTTAAAACAAAGTGTAATAACCATCGTTTTGTTTTTATGTAAAAATGTAAATAGTACCTACCGAACATATGCTTCGCAAATTGAGTCCTCATGCGCAGGCACCAAGTTTTTCGCGGAAACTTCGACACTTGCGATAGCGGCAAGAAAAATCAAGTTGAAATGTATCATCGTAAAGTGCATTTTTGTAGCATGGGAAACTGTGCTACCAAGTAAACACTGCAAACGAGCGACATAAGTGCAACTAAATGAAAAGCATATCGTCGGCGTAGGGCTTTTATCTCTGCCACTCTCTTATTCGTTGATGCCCTCCGCTATCAACAACCAAGCAGGATATTACGTCATATCATTTATATCTACTTACCGTGTTCCTCTCGATATAATAGGACTGCACGTTTATCAATCATATTTTTCCGTTTATTTTTCTCAATCGTACAGATATAAAAAAAATTATTACAGTCCAAAAGATTATTCCAATAAAATGTAATACCTTTGTCAAAGTACCAACGTGAAAATTACTATTGCCCAATAGCAATAGATCGCCGTGGATTGGATTTCTCCTTTATTAATAGTCCGTTCGTTAGTTACTTCGCTTATAAATAGCTAATCTAATCTACTCGCGCCGTGGTATTAATCATAGTGATCCGAGCAAGATAGCGTCGAGCGTTATTCGCATTTCAGTAGTTTTGAGAAATATTACCATGTATTCTTGTGCGTCCGGTTTCGGAGCGGACGGTAGTACGAGATAAGGCGTCCACCCAAAAGTGAGACTCCGTTTCGCCCCCCCCCCCCCCCCCCCTCCCGAATCTAAACGGTCCAGCACCTACAGAATCCTTCGTACATCCAATTAATATCTACGATCGTTTCGCAAAATCTCTCTCTCATCGAATCGATTTCATTTTAAGCCGGAATACACCTCTGCCTACCCTTAACGCCAGTGTCTTTCCTGTACCCCAAGTTACATATGCAAAAGTTAGGTGCCGAACAAACACCGTTGACACATCCGCCCATGCACACGGGAACGCATCTCGTCCGCGTCACGTCATTAGGATCCATCGTGTATCCACGTTTGCAAGTGCACTCGTTCAGACCGGTGCAATCACCGTTCAAGCACGGGCTCTCGCAAACCGGTTCGTTGGTCTGCGACGACCTACGTGGAACGCATCGTCCCGTGTCGGGTTCGACGTCGTATCCGGGATCGCAGGCGCAACGATTGGGTCCGACGCAGTTGCCGTTTGGTCCGCAGCCGTATCTGCACTGCGAAGGCGACGAATTTTCCGGCGTACATCTGCCGGTGGCGGAATCAAGAACGAAGCCCGCCTCGCACACGCAACGATCCTGTCCCACGCAGACGCTGTTGGGTCCGCATCCGTATCTGCACGCCGTCGACGGGGTCGCGGTGCTCGGGACGCATCTACCAGCGTCGCCATGGAAACCGGGCTCGCAGACGCATTGATCGGGCCCCACGCACCTGGAGTTTGGACCGCAGCCGTATCTGCACTGAGACGTTGACGGCGACGGTGACGCGGTACTCGGGTTGCATCTACCGGTGTCGGGATCACGACTGAAACCAGGCTCGCAGGCACACTGTTCGGGCCCCACGCATCTCGCGTTCGGACCGCAGCCGTACCTGCACTGAGAGGTTGACGTCGACGTTGGCGCGGTACTCGGGACGGTGCATCTCCCGGTATCGGGATCGCGTCTGAAACCCGGCTCGCAGGCACACTCCTCGCGACCCACGCATCTGCTGTTCGGTCCGCAATCGAATCTGCAGAGCGCGGTGGAGGCGGGCGCGGTGCATCGGCCCGTGTCGGGATCGCGGACAGATCCAAAATCGCAGACGCATCGCTCGGGTCCCACGCAAGTGCCGTAAAGGCCGCAACCGTTTCTGCACTGCGACGGCGAGGTATTGCTTGGTATACATCGGCCGGTGTCGGGATCGGCGTAGAATCCATGATTGCAGAGACACTGATTAGGTCCCACGCAAGTGCCGTTCAGACCGCAACCGAATCTACATTGCGGCGAGGAATGTTGCGCGGACGGGACGCAGTTGCCAGTGGGATCGCGCGCGAAGCCTGGTTGGCAGTTGCACACCCCTGGCATGATGCATTCGCCGTTGCCGCATCCCCCGGGACATTCTGGGATGCATCTGCCGGCGGGGTTTCGCGTGAAGCCTGTTTTGCAGTTACAAATTCCTGGAGAGATGCACTCGCCCCCGTTGCAGCCGCCGGGACAATTGGGGATGCAGCTTTCCCTTTCGCCAGGGGGGTTCGAGTATCTAAAAGGAATGTTTCTTGTCAGTTTAAATCACTATTTGTGGGAGAATTTGTGATCCGCAGTAAGATAGGTTAGATTAAGGCATTGTATTTTAAAAAGCGCTGCGCAGAAGACGAGGACTATGCAAAAAGATGACGTGTAAAGTCAAGCCGTCGGAACGGTACTTTTACTCGTCTGTCCATTATTAAACTGTATATTTCGAAATTAACACAGAGGCAGAGTGCAACATATACACTCCTGTCTCTCATGTAACTTATAATTTTAATATCTAATCGAATCGTATCCTCTCTCGCGTGTCTTCCAATACCGATACACGCGAGCTACTTAATAAGACGGATAGTTTGAGGAAAGATGGCATTTCTTATTCTGGCCCGACCATGTTTCTACTTGGCCTTAAATTTAAATTTATTCCTATCCATACGGTACTTTACGCAACATTATACTTTACCCTTCGTAACACGTGCATACACCTGGGGAAGTGCAATCCCCGTGAGGACAGCCACCCTCGCAGGTAGGAACGCACTCCTTCAAATCGGTCAATACGAATCCAGCCCTGCACCTGCATACCCGCGGCGCGATGCACTCGCCGTCTCTGCATCCACCCGGGCAAATCGGCTTGCACTCGCCGTTCACCTCGTCGTAGCCCAATTTGCAAGTGCAAACATTGGGGGAGAAACAATAAGCGTCCCTCTGGCAGGGTTCCCTGCAGAATGGCATACAGACGCCTCCCTGTGGAAACCAGCCTTGCGGACAAGTGCAGACGTTCGGCGCGGTGCAATGACCACCGAAACAACCGTCGTCGCAACGTGGATCGCATCCGCCGGAAGTTGCGTTACGCTCGTAGCCATAGCAACAGTCCAAAATAGTGATCCATGCGTTGCTTCGCTGTCAAAGGTGAAATTCGTTTTAAACGGTTTCGCCGATCGCAATTGCGCTGCGCTACGACTCGGTTTTTTTTTTATTATTCGGTTTTTAATTATTCGAGCGACACGTTTACGTTAACGAAGAAAATTGACCAGAGATGAGCAGGGATTTCCGGTTTGTTTACACTTACGGTTCTATCCTCGTCCGGCGATGGGAGAGTGTTGTGAGGAAATTGGCCCGACGCGTTCAATGCCAATGCGTCGGCGTAACTGGAAAAACATCAAAGTTCCGTTAGAATTAGCTTTTCTTCTTTATACGCGAGGTATCGCGTAAATAATATAATATTTTGTCCTGTCCTGAAATATTTTGAATCTCACGCGTCGAACTTCATTTTAATTTTCTCCATCCCCTTATACGTTCCGTACGCGTGCATCGAGAAAAGTAAAATACATACTTCCCTGTGTAATCGCTAACGTTCTTACGCGTTATTCAATTCTATTTTCGTCGAAGAAATGCAATTATCGAAACAGTGCCTTCGTTCGCGCTTAAATCGAGACTTTCGTTCGATGCGCAAACAATTATTTTACCAATCGCTCTGTACTCACGGTATAGTTCTGTAACACAGTCCAGCCTGAACTGTGGTGTTCACGGCGACATTCTGATTCGGCCGATTATGCGTACGATGACCACCCTTGACACCTTCCGTCGCCCAGGTGCCAATACCCAGGGATATTAATACACCGAGGCAGATCAGTGATCTCCGCATGTTGTTCGATCAACGATCGCGGATGGACTACTGGATTCTTATTTTCGGTGCAGACGATGACATCTTTCCGATAACATTAACGCGCGGGGTCACCGGTTACAATCTTCACGATTAAACTACGTAGCTCTTCGCAGAAGTGTTTATATGTTTGCATCGGCGTGACGAAATTGACCGAGTTCATAGAAAAGCCAGTTTTTTAATTCACGCTACTCTATCCCGCTCTTATCGCATTCACGACTTTTTTTTTCATCCGTTCCTCGAAGTTGGTTACATTCCCGCTAATAACGAAGTACGCAAAACAATACGCGTCGCTGGTCGGAATCGCAACGATTTTCACTGAATTATCGTTATAATAATATTCGCGCGTCGCAACGACGACGTCCCGTCCGCACCGATACGTTTGTTAAATTAACTATCGTTGTACGGATTGTTCACATTCAATTCGTTACAAAGTAATCTGCCTTGGGAGCAGCTCGTTTAAAGATCACGAGGTTAAATATGTTTACGTTGACCAGCCGATTGGAGGTTCCGCGAAGTTCGCGGCGATGCGTACACTCTTTTAAATTTGCCACTCGCCGTGTTCCCGAGACGCATTTCCCCGTTACCACCGTACGATGGAAACGTTTCGTACGCGAGGGCTTGCCACGGATATTCCATAGTTTATGTAATCCATCGATACCGCTGTTCCAGAAAGGATGCGCCGCAATACGTGACGCGTCGAGAAGATAAAACGCAGATGCGAGGGTGTTTGCGACGATCGTTTCGCCGTCCTATTTTTATTTTAACCTACGATAAACCAACACTTCGTTTCGAATAACAGCACTTCGTTTCCGAGGAGGAGAATGGGTGGGGGGGGATCGGGTGTCGCGATGGACGTGCGGAAAAATCACTTCGTTTGTCTATTTGCATGCGCAGTTATGCGTTAACACACTCAGTTTTGTAAGGAAGTGAAACCGCGAGAGAGTTATTATGTATATGTATAGGATACGCTAGCCAACGTTGCGTCTCGAATAGGCAATTCGATGCAGCAAGGGGGAAAAAAAATAAAATAAAATCGACAGTTTGAAACGAACGTTGAATAATTGATACATCCGAGATGTCTATCGATACAAACTTTACTTCCTTACTTAGGGGCGTTTTTATTTATACGATTGTGTAACGCGGTTATTCTCACAACGAAGTGGAAGTAAGGGAAAACTATTTCGTGCGCGAGTTAGATCGATACTTCGTTTCTAATTACGGAGATATTTGCGGTACCCGAGGAAAAAAGTTACGAGAACGGATTACTCCGGAAAGCAATGAAAACCCATGCGACTGGCTTCCTTACTCTCCACGTACGTTTATTTACGCGAAGCGATAACCCCAATACTTTCTGTAACAAAGTTAAATTAGAAAATGATTATTGTACGTATCCGGATGGAAGTAATAATCGATTGACACGCAATTGTTCATTATCGTAGATTTAATGACGTACCAACGCTCCTGACTATTGTCACGTTCCACGTGGCACTCCAATATGCAACGCATCGACGTTAACGCGGTTTGTGTTCAGCAATGATCGAACGGTGCGAGAATTACACAACAGATTTTATTACAGTAATGTTTGACTCACGATAATATAATTTAAGTATAATTCGAGTGCACTGGTTTGATTAAAGTTAGCAAATGCATGCGTGCGACGAGGTCTTGAACGGGACGACTCGTTCCACTTAAACCTATTACCCTACTGTATGTATAGTACTTGTAATTAATATTAATTACAAGTTTCTTTGGTCCGGAAGGTAGATCTCCCAGAGGGAGGTACACGACGCCGAGAACGTCGCGGAAATGATCGTCGTCGGAATTGTATCGTCCGTTACTCTCTATTTATCGATTTAACACTAACAATAGTACTTTACGTTATATTTATTAAAAAATTACCATTCGCACTAACTTACCGACGGTACGGCAATAAATATCGCTATCTTAACGATCTCTCGTTCAGCTTCGATCGACTTTTACCTTCGCGATTCCAAATGACCACGTCGGTATTGGAATTCTGTCTGAAATTCCATCGATCCTAACTTTGCTCCACTTATGACGTACCATTCGCTCTTATTTACTTCGCGTCTCTGACGGTATCCTCGCGGGCTCGCCGCTACGTCCAGTTCCACGCGTGGTACGTTCATTAAGTTCAAACGCGTTTCAACGTTACCGTGATATTTTTCCGCTCATTATACAGGATCTACCGCTTTCCAACTAATTCTAAGCTCGCATGTGCATAACTAACGTAAATGGTACCAGGGGGGCTCGATAGCCGCGATTGACGTCAACGGAACAAACTCGAGGAAAAGTTGTACCCGCCGTGGCCTGAAAGTACACGCCCCGCTGCTGGATTGCTTTTTCGCCGGTTTACCTATTCCCAGGAATCGGCGTCATTAACGCACACGCCCGCTTTTTTCCGTCACTTCCCTCTGGATTGATTACAGTCACGTTCAGCCTTGCACATTCGACGACTGTCGGCGTAAGGTCGAAAACCAGTTCGGTCGGATTTTTCCCCTCCCCCGACAGCTTATAGACGAGTCATTATAGAAAATGTTTAAGCAATTCCTCCTTGCTCGAACGCGCAACGCGACGCGTTCGAGGTTTATCAATTTTTTTTGTTTCTTTGTTCTTTCTTTACCGGGAGTTTCCTCCGACGGTCACTCCACTTTTCCTCTCCTCCCTCGAATGCTCGCGATACCGGGATGTTTTGGACGTTGTACCGGTGCGTTAATCACGCATTTTTCCGGGCACATTGCGGCGTCGATTGCAGAGGAATTTCATCGTAAACGTGCTCCGTGTTCGGATCGACGTCGGATTGCAGACGTATCAGCGTTGTCGGCGGTCTGTCGTAATGGCCGTCTCGCAAGAGATCTGCGAAAAGTATCGGAAAACTGGTCGAGAAAATCGAAATATGCCAAGTACATAGAGTCCGCAAACACCATGTCGCGTCGAATAATTAGTTTCTCCGCGTATCGCGAGTGTACGTCGCAAATGTAAAGAAACTACGCGACTAAACGTCGCACGCTAGGAAGTAATAATGGTACTTTTTTTTTTTTTATTACCAACGATGGAACGTAGATTATACCTACCGTGAAGATTACTAGATATACGGAGACCAATGGTAGCAGCCCCATTGGCGTAATTGCTTAATGGATCGATATTGTCAATAGTCAATATCGTGCCGGTTTCCGGGCTGGTGGTAAACAGAGGACTCACGCGAACCGGTGTCTCTGCAATTCCAACAAACGTCAAATTTATTTTACTCTCGCGGTCGAATCTCGATCTATCATTCGCCATCGCGGGAACAATGTTCAAGGATTTCACCAGTGTATCTTTCAATAATTTGTTTGATCTGGAAAATAAATCTCTTACCCGATCTGACGTTAAAGAAAACGCGAGATTAAAATGTGATTTGAATCGCGTTAACGAAATTACATCAAAACCTCAGTTAAAGCGATACGAATGAAACGTGGAAGTTAGGGCAGCAGCTCAGCGGTTGAGAGAAAAAACAAAACGCGCCACGTTAAAACGTTCTATTCCCTGATAAGTGATTCGTTGCTTCATTACACGGATGTTAATTCCTAGCCGAAGATGGTCACCTGGATAACGTTTACGTGAACGGCAGGGAACGGGGTCAAGGACAGACGGATTTCTACTCGACGATTAAGGAAGAAAGATTACGTCCAACGGTCGCTGATACTCACGAGGAAGACCACCCATCGTCGAGATCCTTCCGGTACTCGTACCGTCACGTTTCAGAGTCTTCATTTTCTCCTCCTCGTAGATCGAAAGCCGAGCAGTCTCGAATAGCTTCAAACGCATGTGGAGGACCATCACGACGGCTACCGAGGTCAAGCCCAGTGACACGATTGAAGCCACCACGATTAGGGCGACGTCCAATGGAAGCGGAGTCAGCTGAACATGATCTTCGAAATATCGTGGAAACCTGATTATATCTTCGGATGTATCGGAAAGCGAGCGTAACTACCGATTCCAAGAACTTTCAACTCAGATATAATTCTTCGAAACAGTCTCCCGGTTTGGTAAACAATCGCGATATTATAATTAACGAGAAATTAAAGAGACTATTAATATAACATTACAGAAATATATATCATAAATTATGTATTATAATATTAGAGATATTATAATTAAAGAGAAAATAACTAACGTGAAAATGCGTTTCGGGACGGTACCTTTGTGTACGGTTTTCACGTATTCGGTTTTCGGTGGACCGACGTCCCTCGCGGTGTTCTCATCGACGCGCCTCAAGAAAGGATTTTTTAAAGAGAACTTTCCAAGATCGTTCTCCCAGTTTCTCCGCCGTTCTGGTACGGAGAGCAAGACGATGGCCGGCCTGGAGGTGCTGGAAGCTTCGTTTTCCAAAACTTGTGGCCTAATTTGAGGCTCTTCCGGCGTCGAGACCGGTGTTGTTTCTGGAGCTTGAGTCCTAATCCGAGACTGTTTCGTTGTCGAGGTAGGGACTATTTCCGTAGGTTGCGTCTTAATTTGAAAGTACTCCACGCTCGTGGTAGGAATTGTTTCTAATTTACTAATTTCAAAGTCTACCGGGGGTGGGTTTGTTTCCTGATCCTGCGTTGTAATCTGAGAATACTCCGTGCTCCAGATAGACGTCGTTTCTAGATTCATCGTTTCGGAAACATTATCCGTGGCGGGGAAAGTATCGTAGCTCTCTGTGTAGAAAAAGCGACGTACGATTAAAGAGATCCAGCCGGTTCCATTGTACGTAGGTGAGATTACGTTTTCGATTACGAAAGCATTAGACGAGAAATCCGTTGTCAAAGAAATCTGGATTACGCGGCTGCTCGTGAAAGTCGATCGAATAATGCAATCGTAATAACACAAAAAGAAAAAAGCGTCATTGGACGCCTGGCAGATGTGAAACATTGAAATTTTTATCCAACTATGTCAATATGGAAGTTTAGATATTTAGTTTTTTGTTAACAAAAGAATTTTTTTATTTTCTTAAAAACATACGATATGTATATTTCTACTATTCCGTATGATCATTAACTTCGGTGATAGTAGCAGTCGGTACTGTTTGTAATGGTACGCGAGTGACAACTGGCCGATGATAACTAAAGTATGAGACGAGGGTTTTAGATATAATTTTATGAAGGTATTTTGAAAATACTACATCTACTGTCGTTCCATATTTAGTTGTAGATTCTCTTAGATCGTTATTAATTTGCAGTTGAAATTCTTCCCGAAGAAATGCAGTTAATGATATTGGATTGTCTGCATCAAAATTCATATTAAAATTTCCTGCTATAATTAATAGCAGAAATAGCTGATGAGTTATAACGTCGTTCCCTCGTTCCGTTATCCCATCGTGTTCGTCGTTTCATCAAGAGGCGAGCCGCGCCAATAGATGTTTCACATCAAAAGTATCTCTTATCGCGTTACACGCGTAATCGTCGCTTCGCGACAGTTGCATACAATCGACGAATGTCTGACGTCGATTTCTAAATTAGCGTACACGCACGTTCGGTGTCCCTTCCCGCGGACTCCGACGAGATTTAAGTGTTTGCCGACAGCTCCGAAGCGATTAGAGGCGTTGCTCTGAACGAGCACTCGCGTCGCGCGCATAAATAATTCACTCGAAATTCACGTCGGCTTACCTTCAGTCGCGCGTTCGTTCGTTTCGGTAACTTTCGAGAATTCACCGTCGTACACGGTTACCGTAACGTTCTCGTTACGTTTCTCGGTGGACGTTTGCGGATACGGGAGGGACGCATCGTCGATCGGAATGCGAATATCGGCACATTTACCAGTCTCAGGATGACAGGCTTCTAACGAACTTTCGCAATCGCAAAGAAATTTACATTCTGGGCCCCACTGGCCTTCAAGACACGTTTCATTGCATCTGGAATGAAAAGAAATATCTGTGAGCATTGCGCAAAGTGTGTTTTTATGTACGTATTTCCGAAAAGAAAGAGGTGGATACTGATTATCCGAAAGTTTGGCGAGACAGTTTTGTAGTTTGCATTAGAAAGAGCTTGCCGCGCTTGCGAGATGTTTGACGAAAATATGAAGGAAATTTCGATTTACATATTTCTTTGATCCACACGTTAAACGCAACTGTATCGCGCATTCGATCGAAAATATGGAATATTGTTAAAGAAATTGACTGAAAATAAGTTCAGGACGTTGCGTAGGTCAGGATAGTAATACAGGTGTCCAATTTTTGATCCTCTGAGCCGAGTCGACCGGATAATCAAGATTCCACTACACTTGTTAATCTTACGCTTCTCCACGGTATCCCGACGGACACGGGCAATATCCTGTCACGGAATCGCAGGGTGCATCTTGGGTGCAGTTGCATTTTCCATTGCAGTTCAAGCCCCACGTACCTAATGGACATGCTGCGAGAAAAAATAGTATATCGCCCAAATTTGATATAAATGGGATAATCGGTTACTAGAATCGAAGCGTCAAGGAAAACGATACTGTGCGAAATGGAACTTTCAAAATTCTCAGAAACAAATCGACGCGGTTGTATAATTTTGTAATCCGGCACTAGCTTGCCCCGGTAGCGTATTAAATTAATTTGTCGTCTCTCGAAGTTCCATGGAAATTCTCTGTAAACATCGAGCTACGCGATCCCTGAACTTCCGCAATTATTAAAATCGTTAAAGCAACGATAAGAAAGATCGATAGCGTTATTGCGACCACTTTACTGGGCGCTGCAATTTCGCGTGTTTCCCAAAACGAACCGCGGAATGAATAAAGAAAAGGAAACAGAATGAAGAGTGGCAATAATGAGTCAGCGGATTTGAGTATCGTAACGAGTCGCGTGAAAACGTTATCCGCTTCGCGGTATTCGCGTTGCCTACACGCGTTCCTAAGATCGAGGAAGGTCGGCCTGTTTCATCGAGCGTGAAATATATCCGCCCTGTTGCGGAGTTTTATACGTCTATGCGATTCGAAATCCGCGAGGCTTCTGTTTGATTACAAAACTCAACCAGGGAAACTGTGCTGGGTATGCGGGGGGGAGCCAATGATTATTAGAATTTCTATTCTGCCGTCACCTGGCTCGATAATTACCATCGTTATCGAGCCTCCGATACAATTTCGTTACGTTGCGTCCATTAAACGTTACGCGGCGAACCCTAGCCGGACGAACAAATTAGAATTCCTATTCTCTCATACACTTTCGGTTCGATAACGTAATTGACAGTCGGCCGTACGAATAATTATCATCGTTATCCGTCCACCGATGCAATATCGTTACATTTGCGACGATTAAACGTTATGCCATAAACGCTCGCCGGACGAACAAGTAAGAATTTCAATACCCTCGTAGATTTCCAGTTCGACATAACGATTGACAGTTAAAGTGGGAATAATTATGATTACGTTCGATTCTCCCATACGATCTTGTTACTTTCCGCGAATCGAGCGTTATAAATTCCCGATCGATCGCAGAGTCGTTTATTAGAATTCCTACTACCAACGTCGACCTCGAGTGCGATATCGTAAACGATGGTCGACGGGCGAATAACTGTGATCGTCGTCGATTCTCTCCGATCCTACTTTGTTACGTTACGTCGATTAAGCGTTACGTTGGCGAACACTCACCTTCCGAACAGTCATCTCCCCGATAGCCAGGATAACACTGACAGTCATTGGGCGAGACGCAAACGCCCGCGAGGCAATTTTCGCAAATCGGCATGCACCTGGTGCCCGTCTCATCAGCGTCGTCATTGTCGCCGTGAGCGGAGAGCGCTCCGTAGCCTTCGCAGCACTCGTTCACGGTTCTCGTCTTCGTCTCCGTCTGTAACGTTTCGCGCGCAAGGTTAACGTCGAATTAGTTACAGATACGATAATGGGTGAAATAAAAAAAAAAAAAAAAAGAAAGTGGCCACTCGGTGGAATTTATGTAACTCTCGCTATTTTTTCTTTCGATTAATACTCGCGCGTGATCGAGGGATCGTACAGGGATAACGTGTATTCGCGTATACCTCGATACTTTGGGAGCTCGCCAATCGAATATCTCCAAGGTTATATCGATTTCGGGAAACGGGCGCCGGATGTGCCGGCGAAATTCCCCGAAGGCGAGATTCCAATTATTTATCGGCGAGAGAGCGAGAGTGACGGTCGGTGGGAACGAAAGGGAGAGGGAGACGGAGGTTACACACGCGTGGACGTGTAACTGTTTCATTCGTAATCCGTCGTAAGTGGATACGCGCGAGAAAATCGAGGACCGCGTTCATAAATTACGACGCTGAATCGAGACCGTCCCCCTTTTTTCTTCCTCTTCTTCTCCTTCCTCGTTACGTTAAAGCCGTTCTCTTTAAGCTTCTCGGATTCTGCTCTCTCTCTCCCCCGCCCCTCTCTCTCCTATATCCCCCCCCCCCCCTCTCGAAACGAGCGATCGTGTTTTACGCGAATCTGAGCGTAACGATCGGCTTTTATCTTTAATTGAGAGCGCGTTATCACGATTATTCGCCAATGAAAGTGATTTTAATGCCGAGATGCTAGCGCGATAAACTGTATCGAATTTCGTTATTATGAGTTCGTATCGTTCGGATCGTTTTTTTTTTCCTTGTCTCCGACACATCACGAGCGATCGGTTTTCGATCCCGGATAGCTTGAACTCGATTCACGATCGTATCCTTTCTTAACGGCTACACATCGTAACTGACATGATTAATTCGTGAGCCTTTTACTTGCATAACGCGTTCCTCCTTCGCGCGAGAGGGATATACATTAATTGCAACACCATAGCGCGAGTTTAGCAGGAATGACGTCGTACCCGAGAGTGCAAATCGAATTTATCTCGCCTTCGCGTTCTAAAAAATAATTACTATCAAAAGGGAGCTCGATTTCAGTTCGGAAGCTGTTAGGAATACCGATTTGCGCGAATGTTAAAATTCTCTAATCCCAAGTTTATGTCGGGCGTCGAATTTATCCACGGAATGCCGAACGATTATAAACTCGTTATCTCGTGTTTGGAATTCCGAGATTCCCTTATACGCCGCGGTTTCTCGAATTTTGAATTTATTCACCGTAAAATTATTTTGCGTTCAAACGACTGTGGAGATCTTCCGCGGTTACGTCAATTAGCGATTTCGCTCCGAAACTCTTCATAAATCTTTCAGCATCCATTCGTAGTCGCCGTACACCGGGCATGATAGACACATTTAAAAGTTCGACAGACTTTAAATATCCCGGCACATAACGATCTCCGAAATTGATTTAATCTGTCTTGGGTATCGTTAAACACACGTTTATATAAATCATTCGAGCGGCAGTGCAAACGCGCGTTCACGCATACGCGTACGACGCGTAAACTCCGGGCAGATACGTAAACTCGAGGCACGTAATTCGCGTTAAAACGATTTCCGTCTTTCTGGAAAGTTTAACTACCGTATTACGTGTCTTATTTCTCCCAATTCGTGTCTTTTAATAAAGCCGGATAAGTGGCCAAGCCAGCCACCAGCCGGTACGGAAATGCACATAAATTTCAACGTCCAGTTATGAACTAAATCTCAATTTATAATGAGAAACGTGGAATTAATCAGCGGTGAATTCGTTTATTCAGTGATTTTTCTTTTAATCCGAAGGAAAATGGAAGGACGCGGGAACGAGAGGAGACGACGATTGAGACACCGGTTTACGGACACTACGGTGCGTTTGCTCGGCATGTCTCGTCGCATTTTCCCTTTCCTTCTGTATACACACGTGCACTTGCCCGCACGGATTTGGTACGCGCGATTAGACGCATGATAATTTACCTCCCTTGAATTATGATCACCCGTAATTTACCGCCCGGTCGAAAGCCGGACGAACGCGGGCTTCCACACATGGTGGGATTTCCTTATGGTAAATCAGGCGCTGAGGGAAAATTGAAGCTAGCGTTTGATCCTCGACGCCATGTCTGGCGTAAGAATAAATACAAAACAAATTTCGATGGGTTCTTCTTAAATCGTTTTACAATTATGAATTGGTGGCTGGAACGTGGTTGGATGTGACAATTTTGGCAAAGTTCTATTTTTGTGGAATGACGTTGGTTGTGATTCACTGAATTGCAATGTGTAAAGTTTTTGTTGTCAAATTCACCGATAGATAGTGATAACTCGGTGGAAACTTTGTTTTCATTAAAAATTAAAAAAAAGTTCTATTTCTTATTCTTTCCTTTGTCGGAAAACGTTTATTCGAATGGAGCAACCTTGGATGAGAGATTTCCTTGATAACTACGTAGCTTTTATTGGGGCCCACTCAATTGTCTCGTGTAAAATTTGCAATTTGTAACCTCCAACGTTGTTCCATCCACCAATTCATACATTAAGTTCATAATTATCTCGGATCTTAATATGCAAACTATCGAATAATAATTTAGCGTATACAATTATTTATAAATTCCAAGGTAATTATTAATCAGTTGCACTTCAGTCTGACATAATTGTCGACAAACGATAGCGAAAAAAGTTTACCGACGAAAGCTCCCATCGGGTGTCGTAAGACGTAATATATAGTAATTTAATAACAGTCTAGACGAAATTCGTTTTATATTTATTATTTAACGGTTAGAAACACATACTTGCGTTAATCGCGCGAAAATGGAAGGATTAGAGAAAAAAGAAAATCAGTTGAAATGCTTGAACTACGCATGCATTTAAAGCGATGTAAAATGATTTCCCATTTTTGAAATATTTTTATTCCCAGACAAGGAACAGGAAATGTTTTCGTTGTTACGTGGGATGTTGTAACTCGGTTAAAACTTTAAAACATTCGATCAGAACAGCGATTTGACGTTGATTATCATGCTCGTTGACGAACAAAAAACACATGGGTGGTAATAGAAAGTATCACAGTCGTTTCGCCGATACTCGAATCACTTTAGAAAGAAAGTCGCTAAAGATGCAAATAAATGTAGCGAATCGGCTTAATTAGTGGCTTTACGATTACTCTCATTGCAACTCTTACGTAACTCGCGTGTTTCTCCTCGTTGCAATTAAATAATGATTCTTAACGATATTCGGTTTAATGGCTCGATACGCTGTCTTTAACCGTCGAACTCTCGCACATTACTGCGCAAAAGTTGTGCAATTTGGGAGTTTTATAAGATCGTAGATATCGTCGATTGACCTCGAGACGTCGAACGGGAACTCGACGTCCACTGCTTTACCTCTATTACATTTCTATTTTCCTCAAATTCTCCAGTATTTTTTTTTATGTATTACATCTAGTACTTCGAAGATGAGCGTCGATCGTTCGACCACAACATTTTTACGAGCGACTCGGGCATCGTTTAGGTTACGCTTCACGCGCTTAAAACTTATTTACGATTCCACTTTACAACGCTCTTATTGCCGGCAAATGAGTTTCGACAAAAAAAAAAGAAAAGAAAAAACGCAAACTCCAACAGCCTCGGGTGCGCTCGTTGTTTTTTCCTCCCCTACCAACTCGACTCGCAAATCAAACGATCGGCGCGCGGCAATAACCGCGATTCCCTTTCTGAGTTTGCGTTGCTATTACGAGTCACCGTTACGAGGCTCGGGTACTCGTTAACTTCTGCGAATATCGGCTAATTATCGATCCCTTCCGTTAACGTCCCGTTCGGCAACGGCACCGGCCTCTCAACGTTGATTCTCGTTCATTTGCACAGGTATTACGCTAACCGCGTTGCATAGTTTCGCGTGCCGCAATACGCGCATCGTCAAACACCTGCGCCGCGCTTTTCCCTCGATACGCCCCGCGTACGTATGTACGCAAACGAGTTGAAATCATCGATCGCGTGGCTCGCGATGAGCGTGTCGAAATCGTCAAGAAACCAATCGAAATCGACGGACCGGAGCCGACGTTTCCCTCGAAATCGTACCGGCGTCGATCAAATTTTCAACATGAACGGCTATCCCTCCCCCTCGCCTCTCGACCGATGAGCGAAATTCATATTATTCGAAAGTTTCTATAACCCAGGTTCGCATCCAACGTTGCGTAATTACGCACGGGTGCGTGTATATGGAGCAAATGCGATATTCCTGGCGCAATAAATATTAAGCCCGCTTTACGGTGCCCCGTGAGAGACTTAAGTAATGCACGATACACGACGCGCGTTCGATGGTACGGCGAGTTCGCCTTTTTCTCATAGACAGACACGCGAAATAATCTCATTGTAATACGCTCCGGCCGGAGGTAAGTATCTCACGTACGAGCACGTGGAATCTATTCCAGCCGTGTAGGCTACAGTGCGCGCGTGTGTTGGATATATATCTCGTGTGGCAGCGATTTGCAATTTTCCATTTTAGGACAGACGGTTCTTACGCTAATGTAACGCGGTACGCCGCGCCGCGGACACGCGGCCGGGACGTACGCGTCTATTGCGAAACCACCGTATTTAGGCGAGGTCTCTTTTCTCTTCCGGCAAAATTTGTTATCTCGATCGTCGCACCCGTGCGTGTAAACACGAGCAAACTTTGAAACGAGCGCGGTGGCTCGTTAATCTAATTGGAAGGCCGCCGCGATTTATCCAGAATGCGTCCCTTCGATTCTTCTTGTTTTTTTTTCTTCTTCTCCCTCTCCCCCTACCCAGGAAGCGAGTTTTCTCCCCCCGCCGGTGAACGCGTCGACGTGGAACTGCGGTAAACGGTTCGCTCTTCCTTCTCTTTTTTTCTCGCTCGAATTTTCAAACCGCATTTACATTGAACACCGCGCGCTCGCTTTCTTCCGGCGGTTGTTCGTTATTTCGCGTGTCAATGCGCCGGCTAAAGCGTTACGTAACGATCTAGATCGAGGAAAGAGCGTGGAACGTTAACCGGTCATCGGAATCGTCGTCGAGATCGCGATTTACCGAGGTATAGAAGCCGGGGGGACGGAAGCTCGACGACACGCAAGAATCTCGCTTAATTGATTTATCTCTCTCCTGCGGTAATTAATCGGGCAATGTACGGGCGTATCGTTTAGATTAATCGCGGAAAGCGTTCACTTCTGCCCGGGATCCCGTGGATAATTATCAACGTTATTTTTGCGCTGTTAAACACCACCGTTTGTACACCGAATGAAAGAAAATGTGTTTTCCCGCGCTGACAATGTACCGCGTATTTTATTTTTACGTTTAGTTTACACGACAATTATAAAGTACGAATCTGGGAATTTGTATTCTTTTGATTTGCCGAAAGTCATCGAACGATCGTGAAAATTCGGATAATCTCGTGCCACTGAGAATTCTTCGAAAAAGTCTGCGTGGAAATGGAGGTAAATACGAGTAAGCTTTTTGAAACAACGCAACAAGTCTAGGAATAAGATTCCTATTATCGCAAACTTGGAAAATCGATACACGTTGAAACGTACGGTTTAATGATTGTCGATCTTAAATTTTCCTTGTGTTTTCCGAAATTATTTGTCTTCGCCCTTTTTTCTTCTTTACGCCGAGGAACGAAAACAGATCCCAAACTTCTCTCCATCGGTTTCCATTAACGTAAAGTTCGTGTTACACGATAACAGAAAATTCCATTCATTCTCGCATCCCCTCCCTGATTTCTAAACGTTACCCGTTGGCGTTCACGATTTCCGAGTATTTTATCACGACAGACGTGCGACGCACTCGCGCAATGGCAAACTCGGCGTCGTCCTCACGGTTTGTTTTTGTTTTTTTGTAAGTCGTTTAATTAGTCGCACGGGACTCTCGCTTTCCCTGTAATTAGCTCGGACCGTAGTATCGACCGTGAGAGCAGGAACGGGCCGAGGGTGAGTTCACAGAGGGCGGGGGGCGTTGGCGAGAGAAAAAAGACCGAAAGAATAAAAGCGGAAGACTTGTCAGGGAGTTTCATTACACCGTGTATGTGGAGCGTTACACAGCCATTGGCACACTTATTGCGTTTCGTCCATCCCGGTGCGTTTCCCTTTCAGAGTTTCCATGGGAAAAACTCGCTTTTCCTCGACGACACGAGAATTTACGAAACTTGCGGACTGTGGAGTGTTTTGCACGGCCACTTTTTTGCCGGGGGCCAAATTAAACATGGCAAAATAAGAAATTATGAATTTCAAAGCCACCGGTTCGCAAAGTGCGTTATTGCCAAACAGAAATTTGTTTATTTACCCGAGGATACGAAAAATGTATCTTAAATACATTCATTATAGTACAATTCCTTTCTCCGTGGCACTCTTTGTTTACCGCGACAAAATGCTAATTTGCATAAAACCCGCGGTCTAATTATCACCCCGAACAATGACTGCGTTACTACGAAATCTTGCGTGCGCGTCATCCCACCGTACGATCGTTCCTACGTGCGACGCAATTGTAATTTCGAAGACGTCTATATCTTCCTACGGTTATGACGGATAAATCGTTTAGTCGTGTTACTCGACTCGAAGGTATCGAAGGAGTTTCCTAAAAGTGGCCTGTAATTTTCCTCACCTTTACGCGGTATCGTTGCCTCATCTCGGTTCGAGTCTTCGGGCACCTCGGCGGAATTTGCAGGCACCAGGTGAACGTATTCACGAGAACTGGCACGGTATAGGTCTCCATCGACGTGACCGTGTAACTGCAACAACGTTTGATCAATTAGCCATTTATTTCTCTCGCGATACCCTTATCGGGATAATGGCATGCCGTGGGACAGGGTGCGAGCGTAAGAAACTTCGCCTGGGTTATTGTCAAGGCTCGTTTACGTTAGCGCTTTCCACGCACGTGAAATTACTTTTTCCAAAGTGCCGAATAAAATTGATGGTACAAAACTCGAAAAAGTTCGTGATACACCCAAAAAATTCCGGACAATACCGTGATACTGGAATATTTCCCAAAAATCTGTGTTGAATGGAAAAGGGATATACAGAAGCTTTATGTTGGGGAAAAAGTACGAGAGATCTATTCTGTTTCGTGATACAAAGCTTGTTTAAATTCATTTCGTTCTCGTAAATATTTTTGGGGAATGTTCCGCTACCACGGGAATTTATAAATGGAAATTTTACGGCATCACAGATTTAATCCTGTGTTATTCATCCATTAATACATTGCATATTTATTATATCATATACCGGATTTTATGCAAATTCGCAGTTTATGGCGGGAAGTAAAGAGTACCTCGAAGACAGGAATAATACTAAACGTATTTAAAATATATTTTTCGCACCCTCTAGTGGCTAAACAAATTTTTATTTATCTTTATCCTTGAATAAGTTGGTACTTACTTTTCCTTTCTCGTGCACACGTTGTTCGATGAAAATACCTTCGAGGAAGATATCACCAGCAGCAAGATAAACTGCGGGATCTTCAGGACACTCATTTCAAGACAGGATTCTGAAAAGTCGATACTATTCTTAATGATTCAACGAGACGATAATTCGATAATTCTAAATACGATTAAACACTCTTACCGCTAGAAAACTCGGAGCAAACGAAAATAAATATCCGGTGCGATCTTTAGTTCGAGTTGAATTCGATCTTCGCGCAATTACGTGCTGGCAAACAACCCCGATGAATTTCGCCGTCGACCAAGTAAAAGTAACGTCTCCATCGTCTCGTGTGTCATTTCTTCCCCGGTAAGAAAAATGGATATTGTCTGGTTAGCCGGTTCTAAACACAAAGTGTCGCGTTACCATTTGTAACAAGAGACGAGACAGACAGAGAGAGAGAGAGAGAGAGAGAGAGAGAGAGAGAGAGAGAAGTGCGAGATATCGCACGCATCGATGTCTCCGATTGGAGGAAAAATAATCCCCGGCAAATTTTCCGGAGAAAGTGGATCGGAACGCGATCTTGCTTCATCGGAACGCGGTCTGTTGTGGCCCAATTTCAGCCACCGACGGGACTGACCGGAGGAACTTTTCCGAGGAACTCGGAAGAAAGTAATACCTGCGAAGCGAGTCGCATTTTTTTTTTTTTATCCTAACATAACGGAACGACTCGACGCACGTACGACGAAGCAAAGAATCGGTACGTTACGTTCAGATATTCGTGCCGGAAATTGTGTCGTCTATATTTGACGTAAGAGACACAAACGATCCCTTTTAAAGGATGTTCTCAGCGGCAGGAAATATTAAGTAGCTTCAATTGGTCGGTTTGCCGTGCGGTACGAGTGCGATGTTCAATAAAAACAAACTGCATTTAAATGATAAACTTAGCGTGTACAACTCGTAGGTAATAAAAATTGTCGGTTCGCGAAACTTTTCTCCGTGAACGAACATTTGGATCGAATCCACCGTACAACGTGGATTACTCGTCGATATCATTGATACTTACGCTAATTAACTATGTCTAACGATTCGAATTAACGAATGTTCTAATTTTTTTGTTCACCGCCGATACGATCGTGACGTAACTTTCACCGCGAACTGGCAATTAACAGAGTGTCGTTAATGTTAGATGTCAAAGTTTCCTAAAATTGGGTAATACACTTGTTCGGTAATTACGCATAGAGGGCCACGAGGTCCGGTTCTCTCCGTTCATTGGTTGGTAGCTCGCCAACTAATATCGATTATGGATCACTGGTGATCGATATCCGCCGGCGGGAGCGACAGAGGGCGCTCGCCCCCCCATTAGCCAATCAAACGTTTACTTCTACCTCAGGCCCTTTTGATCACCTAGCGGCCGTGGGAGCTCGGGGCAATTTTTCTATGTTTGCCCTTGTTCTTCTTCGGTCGCCATTATTTCCATTATTTATTTCTTTTCGATACAAGCATAACGATCTGTTCAAATTGACATTCTAAATTCTCTTTTTTTGCTCATTGCAAAGCAGTTAAGTGCTAATTGGTCGTACTCAGTGCACTGTGAAGTTCGTTTTCATTGACAAGACTCATTAGTTATAATTGTATATCATTCGCTGCTTATAGATCGTCGATCATCCTGTTACAAAAAACCACCTGTTCGCATCGAGATCATCCAGTTCTTACACTCACCCCCATCAA